>CM056197.1:94089780-99089780 GCA_029692085.1 Gymnothorax javanicus | reverse complement strand
CAAGTTGTGTGACCGTGCTGCAAAAAACAGGTGTAGGTACTTGTCGAAATTACCTTCATTTGCAAGTGAGTTCTGAAATGCCGCTCTCGCTGGAAAAAAAAAATAACGTTGCTGAGTCCCTGTGCATAGACCTAATTATAATTAAATTATTTTCTACTGAATGTAGCCCATTATTTGCTGTTAGATCGCGACGGGGGAGAAGCCGTGGTCTTCAATTGCCACTTGATTATTCTTGAATTGGAAAACGTGTTTATAAAGGAAAACCATCAAGAATTAGCCAGGACTAATTGTAGTCAATAAAGGGATGGATAATTTCCCCGGAATTTTCAAGAATAGCGCTGGCCCGGACCCGCCATTACGAGTTATCTTGTAGTTGGCAGTCAACGTGTTAAAATGATTCTGAAGTGGTCAATCTATTTAGTGCAATAATGGATTAACTCAGTTTAGTTCTAGTACTATACAATGCCTGGGGCATATGTTCCACACATCAAAAATTCTGAAGTGCTCAGTGCAATAGATGTCCAAAATGAAAAATGAAAAAAAAAAAAAAAAGAGTTGGACCACTCTTGTTCTAAGGGGCTCAATTTCTCCTATATTACCAGCCGCAATGCACATCACACGTGTTGGGATTCTGCCCTGTCCAGCCCACTCATTCTGCCCACCAACCACTGGCCTCCTGTTGGCTGAGACTGTAACTCCCCTTTAGTGATCCCATTTCAATTCCAGCAGTTCAGTGCCTTCGAACTAATCTTGGATATAAATTTGAATCAATTGTTACTTCTAGTTTCCCAACCATTTTCAGGAAGCCAGGTGCATTGCCTTTTTGAATGTCCACTTAATTAAACAGTTGATATTCACTGATCACTTACCTCTCTGATTAGAAGTGAAAGCCGTCGCAAAAGACTTGGCAATGAGACACATATTTAGTTACCTAATCATCCTGCACAAGGAGGCCTTCCCATCCAATAAAATATAATGGGAGAGATACTGCATTGAAAACGTTCAATCACCTTTAAGGAAGAGGTAGTTAGTTTTCAGTCCTACCTGTAAATACCCTGCCTCACAGGAGCTTTTGGGGTGTATGAGATTTTCCTCTGTATGGAGGTCATCGTATTCAAATGACTGCAGGCAAGTGAAGTCGGAGCAGGAAGAACCTTTGATCGTGCACAGTACAGACACTAGAGAGCAGAGGCACTCTCTGGCAAAAGGCACGCCCCTGATCAAATACTACGGTTGAATATTTAACTCAGAGTCTGTTTGTCATGTGCATTACTTTTACTATACATAATGTCCTACTTTATTTTTTGTCGATCTTGAGCTTGGCCCAATTTATTTTTTTATTTATGTTATTTATTTACTTTTTGGGTTGTGAGAATTTATTGTGTTGTTGCGAGAACTTCTTTGTTGAGTTGTGTTCTTGCTTTCAAAATTTGAAGTAAAATATTTTTTCAAACACTCTTTATGTTTTATTTATTGACTTATTGAGGATCTCCCTGGTTTACCTTCATTATCATGTTTTAATCGGTTTAACTTGCTTGAGTGGGTCAACTTAAGATTTTTAATTTTACTAACCCCAAAATGAAGTTGGGATGATGTGTAAAATGTAAATAAAAACAGAATGCAAAGATTTGCAAATCTCATAAACCCACGTTTTATTCACAAGAGAACATAGACAACATATCTGATGTTGAAAGTGAGACATTTTTCCATTTCATGAAAAATATTAGCTCATTTTGAATTTGACGGCAGCAACATATCTCAGAAAAATTGGGACAGGGGCAACAAAAGGCTGGAAAGTAAAGGGTGCTAATAAAAAACAGCTGGAGGAGCATTTTACAACTAATTAGGTTCATTGGCAACAGGTCAGCAACATAACTGGGTATAAAAGGAGCATTTTAGAGAGGCAGAGTCAGAAGTAAAGATGGGAAGAGGCTCGCCAATCTGTGAAAAGCTGAGTCTAAAAATTGTGAACAATTTCAGAAAAATGTTCCTTAATGTAAAATTGCTAAGATTTTGAATATCCCACCATCTACAGTACATAATGTCATCAAAAGATTCAGAGAATCTAGAGAAATCTCTGTGCACAAGGGACAAGGCCGAAGGTCAATATTGGATGCTCGTGGATGCTCACACACACAAGTAGTGGGCTTCAGTAGCTTTGATTAGTAGGCAGCCTTCTGTTCAGTTGATTTGAAAACATAATCAGGTGATGCATTTGATTTCTGTAGCTTTGATCAATATTTGTTCAGTAAAATCATTAGTTGTTACTGAAAACATAATCAGTTGAATCATTTATGTATCCATGTGTATCCTATACCTTTGGCTGTATTTTTCCTCTCTTGACTTTAATTTTCCTCTCCTTTTTAGTGTTATGCATGCTTATCTTTTGGTTGCATTTTTCAAAGCAAGTTGGCAGTGTTTTGGTTTGCCTGTCTCTGGGAAAACCTGTGACCCAAAAACTTGGGACCCAACTAAAAGTCCTCTGAAACAAGTAGCTATGAAGTTGTTATTTTACAAAAGATGCCAACTAATGATAAGAAGAGAAAAACAAGTAACATGTAGACACCACATGATTGTACCACTGAAAAACAAGTAAGAAGCTGACATTACGTTATTGAACCATTGTAACCTGAGAGGGCGGAAAGACCATATTTGGGAGATATTTCCTGTGATGAAGGTATAAAAACTGGGTGTGATAGGCAAAATGTCAGTTCTTCTTACACAAAAAGAACTCAGCTTTATATTTATCAATATGCCTCAATAAAACCTAATTTTCTGAAGAATCTATCTCTCTCCAATTGCTTGAGGATGGGGGAACCTCATGATATGAAAATATGTCTGAATGAAAACCACAACAAAAGCTGTATCATGCAAAGAAGAGGCCATATGTGTTCATGATCCAGAAATGCTGCCGTCTTCTCTGGGCCAAAGCTCATTTAAAATAGACTGAGGCAAAATGGAAATCTGTTCTGTGGTCAGATGAATTAAAATTTGAAATTCTTTTTGGAAACCATGGACGCCATGTCATGCGGACTAAAGACGAGAGGGACCATTCATTTTGTTATCAGCGCTCAGTTCAAAAGCTTGCACCTCTGATGGTATATGGGGTTGCATTAGTGCCTATGGCATGGGCAGCTTACACATCTGGATGAGCATTATCAATGCTGAAAAGTAGATAGAGGTTTTACAACAATGTCTCTTTCAGGGAAAGCCTCGCATATTTCAGCAAGACAATTGTTGTAGCCGTTCTCTACACATATAATTTAAGATAATTTGAATCAATATTCTGTTTGAGATGTTTGGGTTTGAAGTATTTTCTGTTCCATGTTGTAATGTGGAATGAAGGTTTGGCCAGGGACTAATGTTATGTGTGAGTATTTTATGTAAAGCACTGTATATCATTTGTTAATGGAGATTTGTTACATGCTGTTTTTGCTGCCTTGCTGGTCAGCTATTTATTTTGTTCATAAGCACCCTCTGGTGGTGTGTCTGTAGCAAAACATGATCTGATGCAATACCACTTCTTTGTGAGGAAATAGACTAGTGCTTTCTGGAAGCTTCTGGCATCTTCCTGCCTGGAGGGGGCGGGATTACCCAGGAATCCTGTAGATCTTTCCAGAATTTTGCTAGTCTATATAAATGCTGTGATTTTGGTCAGAAGAGGCAGAGTTTTTGTTTTGGCAACAGAGTTACATAGTGGCATTAGAGTGTTATTATAAGATTAAACAGTGGATTATTTGTAGAAGTTTTTTTTTTTAATCAGTGAAGAATAAATTTGTTTAAGTTGTCATTGCTGGTTTTCTTTGTTGTGAATTTCAAGTCATAACACTAATGATGCGATAGAATGGTGTTTTCTCATTGGCTGCTGTGTGTATAGTATAAATACATCGTGAGCCTGCAAAACGGCAGAAGCCACTGGACCTTGATGCAACACGGTCTTTTGACCAGCGCACTAATTTCGGTTAGTTTACTAAGAAAAGTCAAAAGTCTATTATTTTTCTATTTTGTATGATTTCAGTTTTGTAATAAAGATACTAAAAGAAGAATTTAGCTTCAAGACTTTTGCTTTCCGATGTCAGTGTGTTGCGAGTAAAACCTTTGAGGTCCGGAGATAGTGAGGCAGCCAGCTGCTGCACCCACAACAATGCTAACCCACATACTGCATCCATCACAACAGCATGGCTTCACTGTAGAAAAGTCTGGGTGATTAAATGGTCTGCCTGCAGTCCAGACCTTTCATCAATAGAAAACATTTGGCACATCATAAAACAAAAACTCTGGCTTAGAAGACCCAGGACTGTTGAGCAGCTAGAATCCTACCTCAGACAAGAGCGGGACAACATCCTTCTTCCAAAACTCCAGCATTTGGTCTCCTCACTTCCCAGACATTTACAGACTGTTGTTAAAAGAAGAGGAGATGCTACGCAATGGTAAACATGGCCCTGTCCCAATTTTTTTTAGATGTTTTGCTTCCATCAAATTCAAAATGAGCAAATATTTTTCATGAAATGGTAAAATGTCTCTCAACATCTGATATGTTGTGTATGTTCTATTGTGAATAAAATGTGGGTTTATGAGATTTGCAAATCATTGCATTTTTTTATTCACGTTTTACACAACGTCCCAACTTCATTGGAATTGGGGATTGTACATGAAAGAGGTTATCATGACTGTAGCCTGTTTTGCTCTTAAAGTGTAATGGATTGTTTCATCTTTGTGGATCATCTAACAGGGTTAGGAATCTCTCCATCATAGTTGTACAAACAAGGGGCCCCCAAACAGCATCTTGCATAGGGCCTCCAAAAAGCTAGAAACAGCCCTGTTAACTCTCCTACCCATAATAATAACTACCTATGATGCCTAAGTGCATGTCAACTTTTAACTTCAATATAGGCATGGGCAACACTCTGCATAAACTCTAATGGAATGCGTAACAGCTGAATTGGGGTGGTAAACAAGCCTCAGAAAACTTATAAAAAATGATGTGAATACCATTTTCATACAAAAAGAACACCATGGTTTGATTGAAAGCAACCTTTTCAATAGGATACCCGCATTTCATACATGAACTCTGCGTATTACGACCAAAAACGCGATTTGAACAGAGCTATTGTTGGCCCGTTGGATGAATGCGTGTCCTCAATTTGCGCCGTGTTTACAAATTTTCAAGTGCACGGCGTGGCAAAAATAATCATTTTGGAGGTAGATTTCAAATAGCCCGCGCCGACATCTTATCCCAGCTACGGCCCTGATTTGCTTACAGCCATCTAATTTGAGAAATTACAAGTCTATTCGTCCAGGCTAGACCTCCAGGGGATGTGAAATAACTTCGACAGAAGTTGGTGAAGTTCGTCGCAAGTTCGCTGTGATTTCTTCTCAACAATAGCAAGAAAGGTGAGCGTATTTTTACTCTACCCTACATAGTTTGTTGACAGAATATCCTGTGACCCTATTTGTGAAGTTTCAGTAAAATATACCAAGGAATAAACCGGCGCCAGGCCTTTGAAGCCCACCGGTCACAAGATTCATTCACGATACGCCTTCAATTCGAGACTGCAAGGATGGAAATCTGAATAATCATTTAGGAAAAATTCTCGGCTCTCGGTAATTCTGTATATCGTTTAAACATTTTGTTAATCGGATTATGTAAGAAGACTGAAAATAAGCGCCCACTTTTTGTTTGGATGTAAAAGCGCGTATTTAAAGGAGAATACATTGTATATTGATTAAGCATTGAACTCTGCATAAGTCGAACTGTTTTAATATTTGTTGATGACATTGCTTCGGCTTCCTGGAAGCAAGTACGCGCAAATCTGCTGTCTAGTGAGCATTTCAGGTTCGATGTACTGAGTAATAATGCCGCAGAAACGTAAACTGGCCCGTCATTCTGCCGAATAGTCTTACTAAACTAGTTAATCGTCTGATTGCTAATCAAGCAAAGGGGAGGTTTCTGCCTCACCAAACTAACCCCCGACTGCACGTCACTGTGTTTTAACAGTAACCAAAGTCAAATCTAAGAACTGAAAATGAATATATAAGATTACAGCTGTCTATGACCTTTGTTCCTCCATCTAATCTTGCTTCTTCTCCACCCGTCCTCAGCAACTTGGTACCCGAGAAGCATTTAAGAGGACAGACAGGAAAAACAAGGCAAACAAAACAAAATGACATTACAGCCCAACAAGGCTACTGTCATCTAAGGGGGCATGAGACAATGCATCAGCCATGACATTATCTTTCCCTTTAATGTGACGAATGTCTAGATTGTAGGACTGCAAAAACAAAGACCACCGCATAAGCCTCTGGTTTGGACAACTAAGAGACCGTAGGAAGGTTAATAGGTCATGATCTGTGTAGACCTTGAGTGGTGCCCGTCCTCCCCCCACATACACCTCAAAATTTTGAATAGTTCATCTGATAACTTTTGAACTTTCTTGAAAAGAAGCTAACTGGCCTCACCACACCCTGGTCATCACCCTGCAGCAAAACCGCCCCTGCTCCCATCTGGCAGGCATCCACCTGGAGAACAAATGGCAAATCAAAATGTGGAGCTGCTAAGACAGGAGAAGAGCATAAAAGGGATTTCACATTTTCAAAGGCTTGCTGACAATCTACAGACCAAATGAACTTTAACAACTCTGTGAGAGGAAACACTACAGAAGAAAAGTTCTTTCAAAAGCTTCTGTAATATCCCACTAAACCCAAAAAGCACTGTAGGGGAGACTGGGGTCCGATGAGCCATGGGGACCAATAAGTCATATCACTATTTTGCAATCAATCGATGACAGAGCTGCTTAAAATAGGCAAAATATTTGACCATTGACTGATGAGTCATGGGGATAAATGAGCCATATCACTATTTTGCCTATTTTAAACACCTTTGGCATCGATTGATAGCAAAATGGTGATATGGCTCATTGGTCCCCATGGCTCATCGGACCCCAGTCTCCCCTAGCTCTTTTTTCGTGGTGGGCTGTGGGTAAGCAGCAACAGCCGCTATTTTCGTATGGACTGGAGCCACGCAGCCCTGCCCCACCACCCGACCCAGAAACGTTACTGTCACCTGCGCAATTTGCACTTGACCAGATTGATGGTGAGTCATGCTTCAGCCAGCCGTTCAAACAGAGCACGAATCTGCAGCAGATGAGAATGCCAGGTATCGCTATAGACAACTATATCATCCAAAAAAACTGAACAGCCATCCAGACCAGATACAACCCAATTCATCAAATGCTGAAACATCGCAGGTGCATTCTTTAACCCAAATGGCATGACTGTATATATAGAGCATTGTTGCACTGGTTCAAAAGTTTTCCTCCAATTGCGAATACATTTTAAAATGAACATCTTTTGGAGCTCTATTTCCAGTATAACGAAAACAACTTCACAGTAAATTTCGGAGTGGAGACCTCCAAAACTTTTGGAAGTTCAGTACGTCATATTCTCTCTCCTTGAACAGCAACGGTTCAAAAACAAGATTTATCATCAAATCCCTCCAATTAAATAACAGTGAAATTAAACCATCACAATGTGTGAAACAATCTGATTTGTTCAATAAATGAGCTGACAGGCAAGTGATCTTAAACTAATATAAGTCTGTTCTATGAATGCAAGACATGAATATCAGTGCATTTAAATTAAATTTAATGCAGTAACAAATTAGCCTACATTGTGTATATTTGTAGGCTAAATGCTCATTATAGATTATGGCATTAATATAATCAGTAATTAAAGGTGACATAGAATCTAAAACTGTTGTTTACCTTGTCTATGTTGAATAATGGTAGTCTATCCGCATTCAAGAACATACAAAAAATGCTAGACATTCTGAACATCTCCGTTTCATAGAAATTTATCTTTTAAAAATGACTGCCAGAAAACGGGCCAATCTGAACAACAGATACATATGATATCACATGTATCTCACTGCCCCCCCACTCTCATTCCGTTTCCTCTCCTTCAAAATAATTTGCATACACCCGCTCTCCCGCCCCCTACGGAAAGTAAATTGCAGCAGTGTTTGCGAAGTTCAAGGCGAAATGGCGAGTGGGGTACCGAGGTGTGCTCTTCCAGGCTGTGGAAGCAGTGTGCAAATGTTCCATAACCTTCCAACTGAAAGAAATGCGCGAGATGCGTGGCTGCTGTTCATTTTTAATCGGATTCCCACTACATTCAACCACAGACTGTTACTTTGCTCAGCCCATTTCAACTCTGACAGTTTTACTAACCTGGCACAATTTCAAGCCAGCTTCTCGCAGCGTTTGGTGCTATGTTGCGGAGCAGTTCCGACTTTGCGTCTACCTCAACAACCAGTACGAACTGTAAGTATCACATTGTTGTTAGATTGTTTTTAAAATGTTAAAAATAGAATATATTCGTTTTACTTGCCTAGCCAATGTTGTATGACGCGATTATCACTCAACAACAGCTTTGAAACGAGATCTGAAATAAATCCGCGAAGATTGTTGTTGCCAATGATCCTGCCATGCTCACATTCAGACGATGGGAAGTCGGTATCTGCGCCTTTAGTTTGTGAAGATGTTTCGCCTGGTGCGTTAACACCAAAATATGAAAGTAGCAGAGATGCCAAGTCTCACGCATTCAGCGTGGGTCTAGTGCATTTTTTTTAGGATTATTCGTGGTAGTCCGCAATTATTCAATGAACGCTTATTAATGAGACTCTCACGCGGAATTAAAATTCTTGTGCCTTGAAGTTTCAGTTTCACTTGCGTAAAGGTGAATTTCACCGCAAGTAACATGCAAAGCGATTATGACTTGCTTCGCTTTAGGCAGCAAAGCCTGCCAATCAGCGTCAAGTGCTTACATTTCATAATGAGGTTGCCAGTTAAGCCGGAAAGGTCGCCAAACAGGTGCAAAACAACGCGTTCTAAATCCCCCACCTTAACATAGCTTTTTGAGAGAGGTTTTTAGGAAGCTTCTGAGGCATTACAGACCCAACCAAAATTTTGTTGTCTATATGTCACATCACAGAACAAGGATAAATACCGCGTTCAACCATTCTATTTCACCTAGCACATCTGCCATTATACATACTTTTTCCATTAAAAATATATGCACAGAAAGGATGTTTCAAAAGTTCGAAGCAGTTTCACAGGTTTGAAATTGCAATCTTGATAGTGAATCTGTGTTGATATCGAGGGGAGATCAGCGGGTAACACTGACACCGCGCTTCTCAGTGATGAATGAGAAGCGATTTCAGTCAGGCAGAGAGAGCAGCAGGACTGGTTCCAAAATATGGAACAAAGTGCATCCCCTATCAGTTTAATGGGACAAGTCTTTTAGTTTCCAAATACGGGACAATTCCGTATTTCAAGGGATGGTTGGCAACCCTAACACACACAGACTCAGACACAGACACAGATGCAGAGGCACTTGTTGGCAAAGAAATCAAAATGCCGTCAATTTGTAGGTTGTCGCTACTCTCTTCATGTATGTGCGCCACTGATCTATATAGAATATGGCAATGGCTGTTAGCAGTGTGGATTTCAGTGTAAGACAGATCGACAACTGGAGAGATTTCTTTTCTCCCCAAACTGAGAAATGCACCAAAATTCTTTCTTTGTCAAACAGTTCGATGATTTCAATGTTTGTATTGTATAACAAAATAATTTTTTTCATTGTAAGCCAAATTTGTTCCCTTATTCTGCAATGATATGATTATCTAAAAGATTTGATTATTTTTTCGTTGTTCATTTGTTTTAGCAGTGTTTTTCATATTCTTTTAAGAAGTGGTGAATGGATGAATGAATTAAAATATAAATTGGCTGTAAAATAGTGAAGGCTTAATTTTTTTTTCCCAAGCACAATTAGAACAGTGTGTTGTTATTCAAAACTTGTTTCTATCTTTAATTGATCCCAGATTAAAAACAGAGGCAATGATGTATAAATAAAGGGTGAATTTTTGTTGCAAGGTTGTCAAAATAGGATACTGAATTGGAGAGGGGCCTAGCGGAGTTGATGACTGATATGTCGAAACCAGGGCTGCAGAGCACGCCAGAATCTGGTGATTCGCTTATTTGATTCAGGATGGGATCCTTTCTTTATCGCCATTTTATGCAAAAGCTTGTAATGAATAATTTTTTATTTAATTATAATTCAATTGTGCTAATAATTTTGTTTTTGTTTTTAAGTCACAGTACAATGCCATTTACTACTGTCCGCGTGGAGCCGATGTGGCAAACCGGGGAGTGGCCACGCCCCTCGGCCACGTCAACACGCCCACAACAGCCAATAGACCCAACCGGCACATCCGGATACTTCGGAAAACCTCAAGGCCACGCCCCCTTTTGGGGGATAGAAAACCTCAGATCCCATTGATCATAATGTAATTTGATGTGTGTTTAGCTGTGGAATTTATCAGATTTCTCTCACTTAATTTCCTGTTTACATTCATTTCTTGATTTATTGATATGTCTAGCTATTATTTTGCTACCTTGCCCAAACCTGAGCATTCGCGTTATCTTAATAAATTAAGGTTGATCGGTCAACCCTCTTGCCCTTTCAGCGTCCCTCCGCCTGAGTGGATCAACAACTCGACAGTGGCCGGACATCACTTATCCCAACATCTACATGTATTTGATTGCGTCACCAGGTAGCATTAGGCTAAGTGTTTTCTGTAACTAACCAACGTGTTAATAGAAAAACAGTAATTTGAAATAATAAAAGCATTACTGTACTGTTAATCCAGGCTACTCTTGCCGCCTCTCAATCAAGCTAGCTGTCCATCAATAGTGACTGCCACCTAGAATCTTTCTGGCTAATAAATAGCCAAAAAAAAAAGTGGAGGTTGGATATGGCATTCATTCCGTTTATTGGTAATTGAAAATATTTTACTGGACACTCGGACTTGTTTACTAGTGCACCATAATTTTTACTAGATTGCAGACTAACGGACTACCGCGAATTTTGAACCCTGTTTCAGTTTGGAATTAAGAATAACCAACAAATCCACATAACATTAGACCACAAACCTAACTCGCTGGCTGACGCTATTAACGCCAGCTAGTTAAGCAACCAAAGAATAAATAATGACATGAGACATAAAAATAATAACGAACAAACCTATTAAATAATAGTACCAAGTCTTACATATTAAAGATTACTTATGTCACTCTCTAACTTTAAAAAACAAGTGGCATTACTTGTCATGAAGTGTTTCCCACACACATAAACATGGGAGGACACTGGATCCCATAGCTTCATCTCTTCATCTTCTCTTTGGATAGCTTGAAGCGATAGAAGTCTCCTTTCTGGATTCTTCCCTTTTTGCAGGTAGGATGAGGAACCTGAGATCTGGACTGGTGTTTTTATTTGATGTGCAACCTGGCACACAACAACTTTTAGGCATTTTCCTGCTCGATTTTCACGCTTGTTAGTGATTGATTTCAGCGCACAAGTGCGATTGTTTTCCCCCAAAAAGGGGCGCGGCCTTGGTGCTGAGCGCTTCATGATGTTCGACCGGTCGGGTCTATTAGAAAGTGAGGTCCCACTTTATATTAAGTGTCTCTAATACCTGAGTACTTACATGGTAACTAGGGGAGTAGGTACTAAGTAACTACACTGTAAGTACACACTGGTACATCGTATCTACAGCTCTAATACCTGTGTAATTACACATATGTAACAATGCACTAAATGGTATGTGTAAGTACAAATGTGTAATGAGAAATTGGTAACACTCTTTTTCACTTCAGTAAGTACATGTGTAACAGGAATTATGTAACTACACTTTGTAACAACATGTATTCACGCAAGTGTTTTCCACTTCCACAGAGCTCTTCAATATTGTAGCTACCAATTGTAAATACAATTGAAACATAGAGGAAATTATGTTTAATTCCAGTGTTAATGCAATGTACTTACAACGTGCAGGACCAATGTTAAATTAGAATTACCGCTGAAGTAGGCTGGACTCACCTTGTAATATCAGTGTACTTACTTTCAAAGACCAGAGGAACTTTTCACTTGATCTAAAGTGTAATTCTTGGGTCATTTTTGTGTAATGTCACGCTGGTGTCAGAAGTAAAAGTTCCCATTCATTTTATACATAGACTTTTTAAAATATTCACTTTTGAATCACTTCCCGTCGTTTTCAAGCCTCCATCTTTTTTGAGATTTTGTGTCATATTTCCGAGTAACAACAAATATAATTTTTCTTCACCGGAGTCAACTATAATTCAAATCATTTAAATTTTTTGCCACAATGATAATCCTCTTTGTAGCCTAAAAACTACATGTCCCATGATCCTCCTGATTCCCGGGCAGAATGAGTTCGTAACGTGTTAGAAATTTCCAGCACCTTGCCATGGCCATTTGTTTGCTTAATTATTTAGCCACTCTACGTTCTACTTAGTTATGCTTTCCTTGCTAGATATCAAGTTCTGCAATTAGCGCCAATTTACTTTTCTGGCCAAGCATCTTTGGCCAATGTTTGTTTGCCTAAAAACTTGGTAGCTAGCGAAAAAGCTAATCAGCCTTGTCAACACATAACTCAATCAATTCAATATGTCTTTATTAAAAACTAGCAAAAAACATGCTTGTCACTTAAACAAGAAAAAATCGTTATGTACATATTTGCAAAACTATATTATACTGAAAATACAATCGATTAAAAAAGCTCAGCTTAAAACGTTCAGTATTAACATTGGGTAAAAGGGATGTGGATTTTCTGAGCCTTAAAGAACTTTCTTTTATATGAGGCAGAAGTGGAAATAAAGGATGATTATGATTCTTAGACACCCTGTTAAAAATTGAGAGATCAGATTTCTCCAAGAGTTTATATACATCAATAGTATATGAAATGTAGCTACGCTTATGGCAGCGTGTTAAAAAATTCTGAACTGTGGTAAGTTCAGGAGGCGAGGCACCATACACAGATAAACCATAAGAAATCTTAGGTAAAACTAATGTAGAGAATAAAAAATCGATCTCAGATTGAGTATGACCCTCATTGCGCATTGTCCTAAGGACATATAAACACTTGTTTGCCTCTATCAGCTTACCTTTTACATGCTCATTGAATCTATTATTATCCTGAAATGTGACTCCTAAAATTTTCAATTTCTCAACTTGCTTTATGCTATTAACAGGATTTGTAACCACCCGATTTTTCTTATGTAAGACTGGCTCGTTACACTTACTAATATTGCAGGGCATGTTATTAGACTTTGACCAATCAAAATACTGATCAAAAGTTTCTTTGCATGTCTGTTCATTAGAGTTCTTCTATATTTTTACTTGAATAGTTGTGTCATCAGCATACATAACTGTGTGACTAAGCCCATTATTATCAATGTGAAGGTCATTGATGAAAACATTAAAAAGATGGGGACCGCTCACACTGCCTTGCATTGTTCCCTTATTAACATTGTGCCACTGATAAATATCGTTCTTAAAAACTAGCCTTTGTTGGCGTTCTCTGAGAAAGTCTAAATACCAGTTCACTATATAGGGGTCCATGTTAAAAGCCTTTAGCTTAGGTGCTAATAAAGAGTGTTTCACATTATCAAAGGCTTTAGAAAAGTCCATGGCATAAAGTCTAATACAAGCACATTCCTTATCATCCAAATCTTTCAAGCAGTTGCACTGTATATCAATGAGCGCATCTATACAATTACACCCCTCTCTATAAGCATACTGTTGTGATGCTAAATTATCCTCAAAAGCTGTCATGCTGAAATGCTGGTACATAGTTTTTTCAAAGCAGCGAGCGATGACGGGGGTGACACTGATGCCTTGAAAATCAGGATAAGTTGTTGGAGCATCATCTTTAGGTATGGGATTGATGTTAGCCTTTTTCCAACCCCTGGGCCATGAGTGGGATGACAGTGACAAGTTCCACACCGCGGTGACAACGGGGGCTAAGGTGGTACAATTTTCACGCCACACCCAGTATGGAACACCATCGGGTCCCGATGCAGTCTTCTTGATCTTTAATAGGGCTCTCAGGACATCTAACTCGTCCAATCTAGGTGGAGGATGGGTTTCATAGTCAATTGGCAAGGGCGTTGGCTCCGCGTAATCGTCATCGTAACATAGCTCTCCAAAAAAATCATTAAGTCCAACAAGAAAATCCTTTTCCAAGCAGGGCAAGGCTTTGTGCTTTCTAAGTGTAATATTATCCACATGCTGCTACCATCGCTTAGTGCCAGTAGCCCCATTTGCACCCCAATTTTTCCTGTTTTCTGTTATTAACTTGGATACTCTTACTGACAACTCCTTAGCCTTATTTTCATTTCCTGCATCAACTGCCCTTTTCTTTTTCATCAGGAGAAACTTAACGAGGGGGGTAATCCAAGGTGGATCTCGACTTGACATTTTCACAGTTCTGGAAGGAAAGCACGTATCCATAATGGAGTGCAAGGTCTCATTTAATAAATCAGTGGCTGAGTTGATATCAGGTGCCTGGATAACCTTAGACCAGTCTAGTTCCTTCAGTATGGATGCAAACTGAATTTTACGGTGCTCCCGATAATCTCTAAACTTACAGACTATACGAACGGGCTTGAGCTTGTTCCCAGGGGGGAGTACCACACCCCCATGATCCGTTTTTATCAGAGCTTGAAATGGGAATGGTTTACTATATAGCTCTGCTCTGTTCGTCAAGCAGTTGTCTAGGATTGACTCGCCACGCGTGGGAAAATCCACAAGGGCAGGCAGACCTGAAGTTGTAGACAACAGATCCAAGTTAAGTTTGTTTACGTCGCCACCACATAATATGACTCCATCCGGGTGTGAATCAAGAAAGATATCACACCGATCCGTAAGGGTGTTAATAAATATATTTTCGTCATAATTGTACTTAGGCGGATGGTAAAGTCCAATAACAAGCATCTGATGCCCGGATGGTAAAGATAAATGCACACTAATCATCTCAAAATTTGTATCCCTATATACATCCATCACTTTAAGATTCTCTCTCACATACAAAGCAATGCCCCCTTTCTTACGAGAATCATTGCCACTCCAGTCCCTATCCCTTCTGAAAATGTTACATCCCACGATCCCGACTGCTGAATCCGGTACCAATCTATGCAAATCTCTGATATTACACCAACATCAATGTCTAATGTTCGCATATCCGCAGCGAGAGCCACAGGGGCTCGCACTCTTTGCTTGGTCTTATTTAAGCTGCAGATATTAAGGAACAGACATTTAGGAACTGGAAACAGATTTGACGAAGATGGCTTAGGTTGAATTATCCCATTCAGTGTCTTCACTCTAATGAGATTGTTCCAGTTCACACCTGTGCCTGAATGAATCTTCCTTAAACTCCAATGGCTGCGTTGATTGCATTTCCTGAAAAATACTCGCCTTCCAGCCCTTGCACGCTTTTTACGCAAAATTTGTTGTATTCTCAGAACATTCTGTGTCGATTCTGAAAGTCCACTTGCACTTGCAACAGTACGTAGCTCCAGTAATTGATCCCGAGAATATGAAATCACCAACGCGCATCGCTGATCTTCTAAATTATGCAAATTGAGCCTTGGTACGGAGATGTCACTTACCAAAATTAAATTCGATTGCCGAAATAAAGCAGGGCCGGGATTTCTTGAAATATCATGATATATGGTAATGTCCTGGGATTGCTAGGCTTGTAAATCCATGCTTTGTTGTCTTGCATATCGCTCGTCTTGTCCGATGAAATCCTGAATTCGCCGTAAGCCTCAGCGTATGCCCATTTCTTACACGCCAGTTAGTCCAAAATACCTCCAAAGGCTCTCGAAAATCCAAAAATCCTTTCCCCAATGCCGAACCGTCGATGTTAATTCTATTTTGTCTTCGATAGAGACTTAAAAAAAGCTAAAAGGGCTACAAAAAGTGAGAGCCCATAACGTGTGTAGCCAGCCATTACACCAGCTCGGCCCCACCCCACTGTGAATTTAAACAGTAGCGTCTAGCAGGCTAACTTAGCCAGCAAGCTAGTTTACCAACTTCGATAGTTGGCTAACTGCATATTTGGTGCATTTAGTTAAATGCCAGTTTGTGAAATGCTCCCCGCTAAACGCTAGCTAAGTAACCAAATAATAGTTATTCACTGTTTTTATTGAGCTAGCTAGCACGCTAGCTGGGCTAGCAAACAAGTTAGCTAGCTATTTTGCTAGCTTAGCTATTTATATTTTGTGAATAATCATGCTAGTTAGCATGCTAAATAACAGTAAGTGACAGTAAACTAACCACGTTTGTTTACTATTGATTTAGCTATGTGCACGATGTAATTAGCTAACTAGCTTGGTAGTTTGCTGGTGTTGCTAGTCATATTGCACATAAATGCTTAGCTAGCTAACTAAATGGCAAAATAATAGCTGTTATCCATTCATTTCTTAGCATGCAGCTAGCTAGCTGATAGTGGCTTGCTGTGTAGTAGCAGTTGCACGAAGATAGCCAACGACAATTTAGGTCACTGCTCGGCTTCTGTCGAGCTACGCTGTGAGCGTTTGCTAAAACTGCGGTACCCCCTTGGCCGGGAACATATCACGGGTACTCGACCGTTTGTGTAGAGAAGATGTAGTTTGCAAAAATGGACTACAAACTGGACTACAAGTGCAAAAGCATACTATTTTTGGCAATAAACAACAAATTAGATGTGATCATTTGCATCTGTATACCCCATAGGCTAATCTCGAAGCGAGCCGGCTCAAAAAAATTAATAGGAGTTCAAGCAATGCCAGAAAGTGTCCTTACACTATGATAAATTTCCATAGGGATTTTACTTCCGACACCAGAAGATAAGTAGCTGTGACGTCATCACTTCACTACTCTATTCACCTCCCTTCCGTCAAGGGTGCAGCGTGGGACTTCAGCACCCCGGATAGCGGACGGAGAGCCGACGCCCGCGCAGTAGACTACCCTTGCAGACTATGGACAGAACCCGCCACCTGCAAATCATCAAGCTTGGCGGACCAGAAGGAGAGCGTGCACAGTGCACACGGGCTGCCGTAGCTGCAGCTCATTCTAATCAGAGGCGGCCAGAGCTTAAGAGGGAGAGCCGCGCGCTCCAGGGGAGGCCAGCAACGAGTGCGCATCTTAAGCAGTTGACTAACCGTTTTTCTCCTTTCCCTCATTTAAGATTCCGGTGGTGGAGAGAACGCGGGTTCGCGACGCAGCCTCTTCCAATATAGGCTGACCGCTTCTCGAACCACCCGAAAGAAAACCATTTAATTAACCGTATGTGCGCGTATAATAAAAACGCGCCTTTTTTCCTTGATTGTTTAATTGTAAATAAAAGTTACCGCCTTGTGGGCGGGGTTTTGTTTCTTCCTCCCGCCTAGTCTGCGCCTGTTTTTTCTGTCTCGCTACACCGGTTAAAGAGTTAAAAGCAATTTTTATGCCTATAAAACCAATAAATTGAGTCTTAAATATTTATTTTGTCCAGCCTTTGCATAGGATTTAATGAAGATATATAAAATCATATATTTTAACTGCTTCAGGAAAGTATATCTTTGCTTGCCGAATACTGTTGTTGTAGGAGGTAAAAATGATTGCTCGGCGGTTGTATTAAGTATTGGAATTCCAGTATTAAACTATAACATGAGTTACTCACCTTTTCACATTACCTGTTTCACATCATCTTTTTTCCAACTTTATTAGACTGACTTAGAGTCATCAGATTTGACATAAGCATATATTTTTAAATAAATAACTGAAATAATTAGTTAAAACATCAAATAATGTGTTTTCAATATAGTAGAGAGTTTATATCTATAGTTGACTTTTGAAATTACTCCTTTTGATTCAGATTGCATTTTCCATTACGTGCCAACGTTATAGGAACTGGAATTGTGCTGACTGGTTTCAGCCAGCTTGATGTGGTTACTGTTACACCCTAGCTCCTCTTGTTAACTGTTTTTTCCCCCCAGTCAGTCATCCATGTCCGCTTCCAGTGCTGGTTTCCTTAATTGACTACTTTTTTTGTCTTGCCCATCCCTCCATGAGTCTTTGCATGGTCACACACTCCCTGTTTACTACTTGTTTATTGACGTGGTGTACATATAAGTTCCTATTTTTTTCATCTACCCATCGCTGGACTGTGGTCTAGTTCTTTGAGCTTACGTTTATTTATGCACATTCCTTTCAGTGTGCTTTAAAGCCAGTTCCTGGTTGAGTTTCCTGTATTCTTCCATCTTCAGTAATTTAAAAAAAAAACACAAAACTAGACACCTGTTTATTAGAGATTGTCTCCCAGATTTAGCAGCATTGAAAGTGCCAATCTGACTCGGTCTCCCGGCCTCCCTTGGAGTTCCATGGATTACCCTCCCGGTACAGACCTCGGACTTCACACAAACAACAGCTTGACTACTCCTCCAGAATCCTGTTCGCACATTACCAAACCGGGAATACCCCCTACCATTGACCTGTCAATTTTGTGTTTTTATATTTCATTTTGTGCCTACTGCAGCCTAAAGAATTACTTTATTAAAAAGTCAAGTGGCTTTCAGAGAATCAGCGCCTAGCTCCATCTCTGAAATTCGTAACCCATTACTATACTATTCAAAAAAAGTAGGGGATATTGGATTTACAAGTACCATGAAATGCAGATCATGAGGTCAGGAAGGAAACAAATGACATAAAAACATTAAGGAAACATTTGTCAATTTATTCGAAACCCTGTGTACAGTCAGTAAAGGACAGATTCTCCAGAATAAGGGTCGACACAAACACAGGGTCACACAGAAAATTTACCACCATTGTGAAACAGAGTCAGTAGCGGGTAAAACCCCTCGGTTGGCTAGACAAGCTCGAATTCGGGCGTGGCATACTCCTAACGAGACGTCCCAGGTTATTTTGGGGAACGTTATTCCATTCCTGTTGCAATGCTGCAGCAAGTTCTTGGACATTGGCAGGAGGTTGTTGACGTTGGTGTAGCCGCTGTCCAAGCATGTCCCAGACATGCTCGATGGGGGAAAGGTCCGGACTGAGTGCTGGCCATGGTAATGTGGTGATATTCTGCTGCTGGAGGTAATCTGTAACGATCCTGGCCCTATGACATCTGGCATTGTCAACTTGGAAAATGAAACGGCGGCCATAACGACGTGCAAACGGCACAACATGGGGTGCCAAGATGTTGTCCCGGTAGTACTGCCCTGTGACACGTCCAGCAACAACATGCAAGTCTGTTCTGCCGGCAGCAGTGATGCCTCCCCACACCATTACAGATCCACCCCCATACGGATCATGTCTAATGACGTTAACGTCATGGAAACGTTCGTTACGTCGGCGCCAAACCCTCCTGCGTCTGTCAAGGAAGTCCACAGTGAACCTCGACTCATCTGAGAACATTATGTTGTTCCATCAGCGATTATCCCAGCGTTGATGATGAGGACACCATTGGAGTCTGGCCCTAATGTGACGATCCCTCAAACAGGGAATGACACGAGGACGTCGGGCGTGTAAGTGAAATCTGTGCAGACGATTCCTGATGGTCTGGCCACTCACTACCAAGCCAGTATCCCTTTGAAGTTGAGACCTTATCTGATTTGCTGTTACCATACGATTTCTCAAGACAATAGTGCGGATGAATCTGTCCTGAGCCTGAGTTGTTGCCCTTGGTCGACCCGGATCGTGGTCTATCCTGAACAGACCCTGTAGCACGATGTCTGGACCATAATCTGCTGATGACAGACTGGGAAACATTCATTGCCCTTGCCACAACGACCTGTCTTGTGCCAACCTGTAGCATGCCAAGGGCACGTAACCTCTCCTCCTGTGTTAGACGGCGCATGGTCTCTGTTTAATTAACGACTTCAACCACTGATAATCTGATGCTTTCTCTTCAAAATCTTCCTTTACAGTGGCTCTAACCTTCCAATTCAGAGTCATGCAAATTTGTGGCACAACCCCCTTGATCATCAATAGCATCCCGTACAGATCGTGAGAGTGTCATTGATGTGTTTGGGTGATGAATTTCTTTGGAAATGCTTCCTCAGTAAGGAACTATACAACATGGTTTCGTATCCCTTTGTATATGTGAAAATTTTGATCTCAAAATAAAATATCCCCTACTTTTTTTGAATAGTATATCATAATGAGATACTGAGGGGAGAACTGTACCGTTCAAAAGTTTGGAATGTTCATGCTATAGAAAATAAAGTGATAGTTTTATTCACCAAGGCGACATTAATTTAATATGCATTGCATCAGCCAAACAGCAAATTATTTTCATTCTACTGTATTCGCCGGTATTTAAATAGCCTTGGTTGCATGAATGTCTTTGATGCCCTGCCCAGCATGTAAATAAAAAAGTGGCGCAAAAAATGTAAAAGTTTCAAAGTTCTATCTAAAGCAGACACTGATAAGACCTCCATATGTAATTGCAGCTAAATTTCTGCAACCATGTCGCTGCTTTAGTTAACATTATTATTATCAGCTGTAAGCTAGACCGCAATATTGTAAAGCAATCACACTGGGTAGAGAACTGCGACAGAAAGAGTGAATCGAGAAGAGAGGACTATTGCTTAGTTATGCTTGCATATCATATCCGGCGCATTTATTTCCAAGGACCTAATGTTAGATTTCGCCATCACGGTAATGAAAAAAAAATATTACGGGGGTGGAGACTCCTGTGACTACACGCAATTCATTTAATACTGAACATTCGGGAATAATAAGTAAATCTTCATGATTTATGGAGTCTGAGTGAGTGAGAATCACGAGCGCATAGTTGCTAATTTAGATACCACTGTGAACAGCGTTCCCCGTTTCATTTGACTTGCAGCGAATTAGCCCCAGCGAAAAGGGATTGATGAAGTAAATTAGCGATCATCCCGCTGAGCGCGCAGAGCAGCATCTGTATTAATATTTCAAAATCCCATTGGCTTAAATACATTCACTTCAATGCCAAACACAAGGACTTTAAAACAATTGCACTGCGTCGACTAATCCATCGCTGAAATAGAAATGTAAAGATAAAGTGAATCGTGATGAAATTCGATTTACGAGTACAAATAACATATAGGATGGTTATAGGATTGTCTTGTACGAAAGCTGTTCAAATAGACACAAGGGGTTTTGCAGTGCGTGCAGAATATCTTTGACCGTTCCCGGAGCTGTCTCTTTCAGCACCTACCAGGTACCAGACAGTGACATGGTGTTACTGTGCAGCAATCGAGATATTCAAGGTGAAAACAGGAAGTAAGGCTGCACGCGCTCCTTTTCCGACGATGTTGAGGGAATCGGAATTGAAAAGGAGCAGTGCACCTTCTAGAGGGAAATCCCTTGTTCGGGCGGTTACGCATGCAGACAGAGAAAAATAGACGAAACACGCACGCTCATCACACTGAGTCATAACGAGACAGAAGCCTCAACTTCCACGTCGTAATATCATGGTGGCTATGTAAGCCAGGACGGAGAAACGGACGTTCAAAATCAGTGAGTGGGCTATTGTGCTGTTTGTGCTGGCAATCCAACGAAATCTTAATGATCCTGGCATTCATTTTCAATCAAATGCAGCATATATTTCATATTTGCCTGTTCAGAAAGTTTAACCATATATGTCTAGAATAGATTATATTTACTTAATTGTTTGCATTGACTTCGAGAAGTTTATCATATGTCCCACGTTATTCTGTGTATTTGACAGTGCTACTTCAGTGTGGGCTATAAACAACGAGCGACTGCATGTTGAATGTTAAGGAATGTAGTTTTACCTCGTGAACAGTTATTATATGCTTATAGAGAAAAGCGCAACAGACGGATGCTGAGAGAAGATAATGACTAAGGCCTATAGAAAATGCTCCTGACAACAAATGTACAAGCATGTAATTCTTTCGTCCTTAATTTTCTACCACTGATAGTCTCTCTCTTGACAGAACTGCGCAGGATTTAAATAATACCAGGTAGCACGACACCGCACTTCACCCCATCATGACGGACCTGAGTCTGCAGGAGATGAACGGTTGTTGTTGTGAGGACGATGCAATAATCATAAATGTCGGAGGGCTCAAGAAAAGACTTCTATCAAGCATGCTGTCTCGATTTCCAGAGACCAGGCTGGCCCGTTTATTGCAATGTCATTCAAAGGAGTCCATTCTTGAACTGTGCGACGATTACGATGATGCTGAAAAAGAGTTTTACTTCGATAGAAATCCATCGCTCTTCCCGTACGTTTTGAATTTTTACAATACTGGTCGACTGCATGTGATGGCAGAACTGTGCATTTTCTCCTTCAGTCAAGAGATAGAATACTGGGGAGTCAGTGAGTTCTTCATCGACTCTTGTTGCAGTAACGTTTACCATGGTAAAAAAATGAAACCCGAGGAACAAGAGGAATGGGATGATGTAAGCGACGGGGGTAACACCATGTGTTCTTTTGACGAGGTTTTGGAGTTCTACAGCGACGCGACCAAGTTCGATAAGCAGCCGCTGGGGAACATGAGGCGGAGAGTCTGGCTTATGCTCGATAACCCTGGGTATTCCATGGTTAGTCGGATATTTAGCGCCCTGTCTATTCTGGTTGTGATGGGTTCACTTGCGACAATGTGTATGCATAGTATGTCCGAGTTTATTCTTTATGACAGTGAAGGTCGACAGTTTGAGGACCCCCGCTTTCAGACAGCGGAACACTTTGGAATAGGATGGTTCACATTCGAACTGGTTGCGAGAATCGTCGTTGCCCCCGATTTCATTCATTTTTTTGAATATCCGTTAAACCTGATTGACCTCGTATCGATCTTGCCATTTTATTTGACACTACTAGTAAACCTGGTGGTGGAGAGCAGTCCGGCCCTGGCCAATCTTGGGCGCGTGGTTCAAGTCCTCCGCCTGATGAGAATCTTCAGAGTTCTGAAGCTCGCGCGTCACTCCACGGGGCTCCGGTCACTTGGAACAACGCTAAGAAACAGCTATAGGGAGGTGGGACTTCTGTTGCTTTATCTGGCAGTTGGAGTTTCTTTCTTCTCCGTGATGGCCTACACCGTGGAAAAGGAAGAGAACGACGGACTCACAACTATCCCGTCCTGCTGGTGGTGGGCGACGGTTAGCATGACCACTGTGGGCTACGGAGATGTAGTTCCGTGGTCAATAACAGGGAAATTGACTGCCTCCGCTTGTATCCTCGCGGGAGTCCTTGTGTTGGTACTGCCCATCACGCTGATTTTCAACAAGTTCTCAATCTTCTATAAAAGGCAGAAACAGTTAGAGATTGCGATGCGGACCTGCGAATTCACCGAAGACCTTAAAGAGGTCTCATCTATTAATTTACGAAACTATTACGCACACAAGGTCAAATCACTGATGGTAAACTGGCCCAACCGTAGCCGAATCTCTCACAGCGAGCAAAGTCTGAATGAGTCTGTTGACTGAGGGCCCCTATGAAATGGGCTAAAATGGACAACATGTTTTACAAAGTTAATTTTGTAATCTAAAAGATGGATATGCCTGTCACCTTGCGATAACCTAATTGTTGACGTCTTACAAGTTCCTGTTACATCGCATGGATAGCCTGTTTGTTTGACTGAATTTGAAGCTACCGTAAACACCACGAGTTGCGCTCTTCCTTAGTTCACTTGCCTGTTTGGGCCCAAGAGTGATAATCGACAAAAATCTGCTGGCGATGAATTAGGCATATAGTCGATCGTGAGGACATTTTGTGTGTGCATTTGTTCATAGAAAGGCCCAATATAGAGCGAGATATCATGCGCTATACTTTAAACTTTTCTTACTGGCAATGAAATGTTTTGATCATTAACTTGTTTATTTTAAGAAATGCTGCCGTAGGCCTAGTAAATATCCATATTTTTCTGATAAGCAAGTAAAAAAAAAAATCAGGCAAATAATAGGGGAGACCGGGGTCACCTCTTCATGATTTTGAATTTGGCTCCATAACTCTTCGTTGCTAAAACCTAGAGAAATACCTTTTTTTAATATGTGTAGTGCAGACTGTCGCCTACAAAACTTGTATTGATGCAATCTCAATGTAACATATATTTACGTCACAATATTCAATTTTCGATATATCACAAACATTTTTTTAATTAATATTGAAATGTTTTATAAACATATTGGAGAAAGGGTATAAATACATTGTTACATAGAGGAAGCAAGATTTTCACAGATATAAAGAGTTCGCCCCGCTTTGCGGCTGTTAAGTCCCATTAGTGAGTCCAAATACAATTTGACTTCATTTTTAAAAGCTTCAAAACAGGGTCCCCCCCCCCCCCCCCCAGTTTACGTTTGTGGATGTGAAATTTTCCCAGAACAATAAGAAGGTTTATGGTAAAAATGAAGTTATCATTAAATCCAGTGTTTTCTTAGAAAAATATAATATCTTTTTTTTGGAAAGTGACATTGCAAAACCATAAGGAACTACACAATAGTTCAAGCTCTATCCAAAAAAATCTTGAGTGCACACATTCAAAAAACAAATGACAGGCAGTTTCAAGCATACAATCACAGAAGACACAAGTATGTGATATATCGATTCTATACCTTTTAAGTAAAGAGTTAGCGGGGTAAAATAAATGAATAATCTTAAAATGTACTTCTTTGACTTTGTTGCCTAAAACATTTATTGAGGCAAGACCAAACCTTATTCCACTGTATGTTATAAAATATGCCATCCCAATAACTTTTAAACGTTGGTGATATATCACAACCATGCCAAAACAACCCCATACCCGGGGTTACTTCGTCAGATGGGTGGGGTAAAATCGTCATAGTTGGTAATCAGCTGAAGCTTATTATTATTATAATTATTAGTAGTAGTAGTTATTATTATTAGGCTATTATTATTATTATTATCATTATTTGGTATTATTATTATTATTATTATTACTATTATTATTATTATTATTATTATCTTGTGCATGGTTAACATTTTTACATTACAGTTTATTCACAAGGTTATGTACCCAGGCTGTTGTACTGTTGTAACACCGGTTTCATGTCATCCATATGTCTTTGGGTTCAAATTTGTGCTTGTCATACAGCTCACCCAACTTGGTGAAGAAATCACGAACTGAGTGTTCGTTGTAGGCCGTTGCTCAGCAAGAGAAGCTGGTTGAGGCTTCCTGACAGCTAAGTTTTGTACAAGCGGGGCAACTTCGGCATACCCGGGGCTACTAACCCTGACGAACTAACCCCATGCTGCTTGGCCAGTGTAGCCCCGTATGGCCATTTCGGAAATCAGGCCGCATCTCTCATCTCATGGTCGCAGCAGGCCTTTATCTTATGGGCTGTTAATAACTCTAGTTATACACGTTAATGAAACAGTAAAAACACCGTGGAAATCTTTGTCTTCAAAGAAGCTAGACGCATTTCTTTCAGAAACTTAAAGTTTACAGTTTGGGTCAAAATTCAAGTTTTTAGGCAGAAAACACTTACATGACACTACCGGTCCTTCTTCTTTCCAAGCAATGACGTCGCTGGGATGTCACATAATTTGTACATTTTCGTTTTCCCGTCAGTGCGTTTGGAATGAAAAAAAAAAAAAAACTGGGGTGACGGACCTTACCCCGTGGCCGAAGTAACCCCGGTCTCCCCTATACCATGCTTTTAAAAATAATGATTGAAAAACAAATTTTTTCCGTGTCCTAATATTGTGCTACGACCATAAAAACATAAACAATCTGTGCGCTATCACCATAGACTGAAAAAAAGATGGATGCAGCGCCCGGGTCTGAAAAGTGCGGCCAATGCGGAAATTGCATTCCATTTAATGGTCAGCAGATGGCGATGTTGGTGGTTGCAGAATTGGAAAAGGTGTATTTGAATTTTCCTCACCATTGTAACACATTTGTACAGTTTAGTATGGAGTGAGGCAATGAGCGTCACAAACTAATTTACGCAAATCTGTGCTGTCTCACGAGCAACACTAGCGCGGAAATTATAAAGACATATTGATATTTTTCATAGTTATTGATGTGTGGAAGAAAACGCCATATAATTTACGCCATATAATAATATAATTGCGAGAGGTTTAGGTCGTTAAGCAGTAAAAGGTGAGGTTATTGCTGGCCCTGTGTTTCTGCCGACGGACCGCCATTGTCCAAAACCAACTGTCCCAGAATGGAAAGGTAATGGCTCCTTAAGATTCTTAAGAGGCAAATTAACCAAATTTAACTGATAATTTGTTCCGACTAGACACTCCTACAGCAAGGCCGGGCGCTGTCAGCGCCACGAGAAGGATCCCGGGAGTGGCACTTCAATGGCAGTCAGCAAGCGAATGGCACCACCAGTGGCGCTCGTACGGCAACTGAGAGACAGTTTCCTCGACTCACTTCAGCAGTCATACATCTGTATTGTGGAGGGTTTTGAGCAACTTCATTGGTTGTGGCTTGATCCGTTTGTCAAATGTGACATTATTTTTCCTTCACTTTTCTGGCTGTGTGGTAGAGAAGGGAAATTGCCGAGTTGAGTTTGCCCTAGTTTAAGTTAGCCTATGATATTGATACATTCATGACGTTCAATGGTTCGATAATGACATAGATTCAACATATCACAGGCATTATGATGGTATTTGTATGTATATGTACATACAGAAGCTAGCTATCTTTTATTTATGCAGGGAAGTCAAGTTGACATCAAAATCTCTTTTTTAAGGGAGCCCTGGGGGTTGAGGTGGAGAGAGAGGACAAATTGCTTAGCCAATTAGATCAGGGGATGATTGGGTGGTAGGTTGAAAGAGCCATGTTGGGAATTTAGCCATGACACCAGGGAACTTCCCTACTCTTGTCGAAGAGTGTCATAGGCTCTCGGAAGAAGTTTAAAATTCAAGATCCACCTACGGTGGCCAACGCGGGCAAATATGCTGCTATGGCCCTAAAACTCTCCAATTGGATAAGGGTCATTCCACGCCAAACTGAACAGGGCTCCCAGCCTTACCCCCTCCGATTTCCGTGAAACCTATTTTAAGAATAGCCCTTAGGACCAATAATGAGTTGCTCAAATTTCAGCGCCGATGGTGCAATAGTTTTTGAGATACACGCCTTTGAAATTTGCCGACCACGCCCATAGTGCCATTTTGCTTGATCCCAGGCCAATGTTTAGAGGGCCATATCTCCATGCGCATCAGTGCAATTTGCTAAATCTTTTCCTACCTCTGACAATACATTGATGGCTTTTGGAATTCGACATCAGAAATGTTGTCGGCTGTGTTATGTTAAAACGAGAATTGTGGTAAATGCTAGTTAAATTTGCATACCAACATTTTCCAAAGGATTATCCAGATTTTTTTATACAGCATGTTCACGATCTCAAACCTGTCTTTCTAGTCACACTGTATATCAGCGTGTTAAATACCAAAGTGTGTTGTGACCCTCCAGTCCATTTGGTTTAGTAAAATCGAGGTGTGAAATGTGTCATGTCAGCAAAAATGTTAAATTAGCATATTTTTCAAAGTGGTGAATGGTAATGTCGACAGTTAAAATTTGCTGAAAAAGTTTCATACTAGTAATCTCTTATCCTTTATGTCCATGTATACTAAGTTCCATCGACTAGCCGAAACTCCTTCGGGTAAAAATTGATAGGACAACTATCCTTGATCACAATGAAAATGCTAATGAATCCAAAGGGGTGGCTTTTGATAGTTTTCTACTTAAAGCCTTAAAATATCACAGATCGCAAACAGATACATTGTATATCGACTTTGTAAGTACAAAACCCAAAACCAGTGAAGTTGGCACGTTGTGTAAATCGTAAATAAAAACAGAATACAATGATTTGCAAATCCTTTTCAACCTATATTCAATTGAATACACTGCAAAGACAAGTTACTTAATGTTCAAACAGGTAAACTTTGTAATTTTTTGCAAATATTAGCTCATTTGGAATTTGATGCCTGCAACATGTTTCAAAAAAGCTGGCACAAGTGGCAAAAAAGACAGAGAGTTGAGGAATGCTCATCAAACACTTATTTGGAACATCCCACAGGTGAACGGGCTAATTGGGAACAGGTGGGTGCCATGATTGGAGTATAAAAGCAGCTTCCTGAAATGCTCAGTCATTCACAAACAAGGATGGGGCGAGGATCACCACTTAGTGAACAAATGCGTGAGCTGATTGTCGAACAGTTTAAAAACAACATTCCTCAACGAGCTATTGCAAGAAATTTAGGGATTTCATCATCTACGGTCCGTAATATCGTCAAAAGGTTCAGAGAATCTGGAGAAATCACTGCGAAGTGGCGACAAGGCGAAAACCAACATTGAATGCCCGTGACCTTCGATCCCTCAGGCGGTACTGCATCAAAAACCGACATCAGTGTGTAAAGGACATCACCACATGGGCTTAGGAACACTTCAGAAAACCACTGTCAGTAACTACAGTTCATCGCTACATCTGCAAGTGCAAGTTAAAACTCTACAATGCAAAGCGAAAGCCATTTATCAACAGCACCCAGAAACGCCGCCGGCTTCGCTGGGCCCAAGCTCATCTAAGATGGACTGAAAAGTGTTCTGTGGTCTGACGAGTCCACATTTCAAATTGTTTTTGGAAACTGTGGACGCTGTGTCCTCCGGACCAAAGAGGAAAAAGAACCATCCGGACTGTTATAGGCATAAAAGTTCAAAAGCCAGCATCTGTGATGGTATGGGGGTGTATTAGTGCCCAAGGCATGGGCAACTTACACATATGTGAAGGCACCATTAATGCTGAAAGGTACATACAGGTTTTGGAGCAACATATGTTGCCATCCAAGCAACGTCTTTTTCATGGACGCCCCTGCTTATTTCAGCAAGACAATGCCAAGCCACATTCTGCACGTGTTACAACAGCATGGCTCCGCAGTAAAAGAGTGCGGGTACTAGACTGGCCTGCCTGTAGTCCAGACCTGTCTCCCATTGAAAAAAGTGTGGCGCATTATGAAGCGTAAAATACGACAACGGAGACCCCGGACTGTTGAACAACTTAAGCTGTACATCAAGCAAGAATGGGAAAGAGTTCCACCTGAAAAGCTTCAAAAATTGGTCTCCTCAGTTCCCAAACGTTTACTGAGTGTCGTTAAAAGGAAAGGTGATGTAACACAGTGTGGTAAAAAAGGCCCTGTGCCAACTTTTTTGCAATGTGTTGCTGCCTTTAAATTCTAAGTTAATGATTATTTGCAAAAAAAAAATAAAGTTTCTCAGTTTGAACATTAAACATCTTGTCTTTGCAGTGTATTCAATTGAATATAAGTTGAAAAGGATTTGCAAATCATTGTATTCTGTTTTTATCTACGATTTACATAACGTGCCAACTTCACTGGTTTTGGGTTTTGTACCAAAACTCATTTGGCCCCGGGACTTTGATTTGGCTCAACTAAAACAAAAGTCTGAAATACACCACGTGACCAAAAACCCAAAATGTAAATTAAACATCAAATGCTGCTGAAGTTTATTTCAAACAATCTGGTTGTACTCCTGAAAAACATATTTACAAAGTGAAACCAAATTGTTTGATCTCCTTTACTAGGAAATTTATGATCTCTCTAAATTACAAATTGACCAGCGTCATCAATAAAGGATCTTAAAGTTGCTTATCTTGAAGTCTTGATATTTTTTTTTTATTAGAAATATTAATGCACCAATTTATTTTAAATACTAAGAAATGTGACTTTATTTGTTGTATAGTGTAACCTGCTACCTATATCTGTTTAACTTTGATGGTTTTTTTAAAGATAAAAAACACTCCTTGGATTAGCTTTTTCATTGTGATCAAGGATAGTTGTCCCATCAATTTTTACCTGAAGGAGTTTTGGCTAGTCAATGGAACTTGGTATACATGGACATAAAGTATAAGAGATTACATGCATTAAACTTTTTCAGCAAATTTTAACTGTTGACATTACCATTCACCACTTTGAAAAAATATGCTAATTTAGCATTTTTGCTGACATGACACATTTCAAACCTTCAATTTTAATAAACCAAATGGACTGGAGGGTCACAACACATTTTGGTATTTAACACGCTGATATATAGTGTGACTAGAAAGACAGGTTTGAGATCGTGAACATGCTGTATAAAAAAATCTGTCTGGATAATCCCTTGGAAAATGTTGGTATGCAAATTTAACTAGCATTTTCCACAATTCTCGTTTTAACATAACACAGCCGACAACATTTCTGATGTTGAATTGCAAAAGCCAACAATGTATTGTCATAGGTAGGAAAAGATTTAGCGAATTGCACTGATTCGCACGGAGATATGGCCCTCTAAACATTGGCCTGGGATCAAGCAAAATGGCACTATGGGCGTGGTCGGCAAATTTCAAAGGTGAGTATCTCAAAAACTATTGCACCGTTGGCGCTGAAATTTGGGCAACTCATTATTGGTCCTAAGGGCTATTCTTAAAATAGGTTTCATGGAAATCGGAGGGGGTAAGGTCGGGAGCCCTGTTCAGTTTGGCGTGGAATGACCCATAAACGCGCTGCAGTTTTGAATGTTTGTATCCACTGACTGAACAGCGCACTTACCATCAATGGCCTTAGTAGCTAGGTCAACTTCTTCCGCGAAGATAAACAGGACTCCTAGCTAAGTGGCTACATTGGACATTTAGGCTAAAAACATGGTGAAAAGACATATTTACAAGTCAAATTTGAATGTCAGGGCTTATGGACACTAGGATAACGCCGCACGAGCAGTATGGAGGCATTTTGTGTTTTTTAAATGTTGCTTTTTACTCTTGAAAGCGTGGTCACCATTGACTTCAGTTGATTTGGATTTATCTTCAGTGCTGTTTTTCTTTATAGCTCCAAAAATGTTTTGAGGAGGAAAGAAATTCACAAACCCTTCGATTAGCCTTGGGGTGAGTAGATGATGAGTGAATTTTGATGTTTGAGTGAACTATCCCTTTAATTCTTTCTCAGATGATCGCGATTTACAGTGATTAAAATGCAAATAAATAACGGCTGATTACAATTTGAAATAACCAGTGCACAAAGGGTGTATTTATTTTAAAGATTCAGTGGTCCAAATTGTATTTTTGGATGAACAAGCATTTTAAAGAGATCAGATGCAGGATCAGATGCAAGTCCCTCATAAAAACAAGCTTTTGATAACACACTGTAGACAGGGATTCTGATAGCGAGGACAATGTTTCCTTAGGTGTAGAGGGGGGTCTATAACATCCAGTAATCGTAAAAAGTCAGCCTTCAGAAAACTGCACTTTCACTACAAGCATCTTGTACTGTTTTGGCACCTAAGAGCTGTTGCCTCATACATGTTTTTTATGTATATTGCAATTCCTCCACCTATTGCAAGGTGGTCAGTGCGGAAGATGTTATACCCATCCATATTAACATGGTCATTGGGAATAAATTTACTTAACCATGTCTTCAATAAGACCATAACATCTGCAATCGTTGACTTTGCCCATATTCTAACTAAATCAATTTGTGGTAGAGGGCTTCTCGCATTCATGTGCTCAAAGTCAATACCAGACCTATTTAGAAAGTCACAAGGAGATTCAAAACATTTTGTGTTTGCAACAGGCCCCGGATTAGGCTGTACATTCCCAGACAACAAAAGAATTGCATTTCCAGACAACAAAAGAATAAGCGTGATCATACATTTCAGTATGTGAATATGGCGAGCGCTGCTCTCGTCTTTTTTCGGATAAGATTTATTGAGTTCTTGGCAGGAGTTTTTAGGAGTAAAGCTGTCATTCAGGAGGAGGTGACTTTAAAGATGTTTAAAATTTGCTGACTGTAAGGCAGTGGCGGGCGGTGGACGGAAAACTGAGGGGGTCGGAAAACATCCCTTGAAACGGATGAGATTAGTGACCCGATTTCAATCATTGTTCTTGGTCAACATGTTAGTTTCCCTTATAATGAAATGTGTAGGCGAGTGAATAATAAATTCTATAAAATGTTTAATTCACATGCCTTAATAGGCAACTCTTCACGAAAAAACCACTGTGGATTTTCCGCGTTAAATTTTGTCACATCCTATGCAAGTCGTCAAACCTGTGCGTAATGATTGTTTAATTGAAAAAGATTGAAATGCTCTCCTTTTTTTGCGTTCAACTGGTGCGTCTGATTTCTCGGCTTAACGAAGACAATTAGCTACACCTGAGAGGGGAGAGTTCAAGTGTCTTTTACCTGGGAAATTGACTGAAAACAGATCAAGATTAATAAGCAGTTTAAAGACATGTTTATCGCCCTCCTTGTTCTCTGTCCACCGCCCGCCACTGCTGTAAGGTAAACTGTACGGCTTTGGGGTTATGTTTGTGCCTCAATCCTGCGCGAGCAATTGGAGATTTTGAGCGCAGAAAAATATATAGTGCAAACACAAAAATCTTGTTTTGAGGAAAAATTAAACAAGAACTCAAAAACCTGATTGAGCGAACAAAAATCTCTTCTGTGCTCAAAAAATGTCTTTGTATGCTTGTTATGATCAACATGAACGCGCAATAATAACCCCTTTCACTCAGTTTCACTCTATGCCCTCTCACAAACTCAGGCTCAGTGCACTGGCGGACCGCAGCATGCTCACTCATAGCGTGTCTCTCTCGTCTGCTCGGTCAGCACGGTTTTCACAGAAAAACATTGTAATAGGAACTTACCATTTTGGCACATAAATCATACGTATCCAAATTGGTTAAAGCATTACTTGCTTTGTTTTGCCTTGACCGGATGTTAAAGCCTACTTACCACGAGAAAGGGGGTTTTGCACAGTCTAGTTTTTTTTTTTTTTTTTTTTTTTTCTCTACGTTATTGCATCTAACTAACAGCTACAGTGTACCTTGACAGCACAGCTATGTAGCGCCAATGTTGGCACAACTTCGCGTGGAGACAGTTTTGTCCATTGTTAAGTCGTTGCGGAGACATCACTTCGGTCTTGCCGATATTTTCCCGCTGTGAATGCAATGTTGATCAGCGACCTCCCAATGTTTATCCTACTGCATCATAACGCATCAACAGAGACATGCTCTGCACCTTTAACGTTTTTTTCAGAGCATAAACAAGAATTTTCTTTTAATCAGCTGGTTACTGAAATAAGTGCTCTGTTGAACAATTAAGGCAAAAGGAACCAATGAACAAGCGCAGATTTAATATTTATCTGCCAATCTCCACCCTACATTCGTCATATTTTTGTTAAAATGAAACGCGATTAAAAGGCGATCTTCCTCCCTTACACTGACATCGCTGCGACGTGGCGTGCTTTGCTTCTTGTAGCATTATCACCACATAAACAGCGCATGAAACAGGCATTATTTTGGCACAATAGCGTAAACCATGTAGCGTGACTTGGGGTCAAGTGCGTTGGCATATCAACCAACATGGCGGAGTGCTAATTTGCATATTGTTGTGACGTAGATTGAAAACGCGGAACAGCACGCAGGTGTCACGACTCAAAACTCTGCCCAATAAAAATGAGCAAGTGGCTGAGAACGGTAGTTGGGATACCCTGGAAACCGGCTTCTTGCCATCTCAGATTCCCATGCATTCGTATGCGGAGCTGGGCGTTTGCGCGTGCTGTGTTGGACGCCATTTCGGGTGAATCCAGAGTTGCTCAAACAAACCAGATCCTCCATGATCCAGAAATTTTAAAAAATTATCAAATATAGCCTCCATTAAGAAGGTCAGTGTTCCATACAAGGTTCTATATATATTTTTTTTAATGTTGTGCGTAAAGGAAAAAGGAAAATAAATAAATGAATTTAAAAATTAATTATATTAAAAACAAACTGAACAGAGACATAAGACCACACAATGCTACTGTCATCTTGGATTGTTAATGGGTAAACAAGATATTGGGAAAATCATTTCAAAGGCTGCACTGAAATCCAGCATGTCTGCTCCCACTAACTTCCTGCCATCAATGTATGTCATCTAGTCATCAGTCATTTCTGCAAGTGCTGTGCAAGTAGAATGACCCTCTCTATAAGCATGCTGAGCTGGATGTCAGTTTATAACTGTAGAAACAATCCTGAATTTGTTTAAAAACATTTTTTTTTTTTTTGTCAATTAACTTACTTATACTGGTAAAATACTCATAGGTCAACTATTAGGACCATTAAAAGTACTATTTTTGTCTTTAAGAAGCAGAGTGATTTTCGCCTCCTTCCAAAGAGTCAGGTGAACACCATGGATGAGACATACTTTTGAATATATGCCCAATAGGAGTAGTGACACAGTTGGCAGCTAATTTGAGCAATTAGTCAGCAAGATTATCTGTGCCAGAAGAGCCATTGTTGGGTAATAGCATTAGCATTTCCTTAACCACATCATTGCTAATATGAGGCTCAAAGCGGCAGTTATTTGTTTCATTATTCCTTTACCTATTAATTTCTTTGGCACTGCTCCATCACTGGATCACACGTTATTCCTTAATTTATCAATCTTTCTTATGAAAAAGTTATTAAAATAATTTGTTATTCTAAGTTTTTTTGCAAGTACTCCATCTGATTAAATAAATGATATGGACTTATTAGAATTTCTTCCCATCATGTCATTGAATGTGGTCCACAGATTTCTTTTATCATTTGTTACTGCACTAATCTTTTGTTTGTAATATTCTTTGCTTATAAAATTTCTCCTTCAATTTTGTCCCACAATTCCTTAAGTTACAGTATTCTTGTCTAGCTAATGGACAACCTAGTTTATCATCCTTTTTTTGGCATTATCTATCGAAAATCATCAAGTCTTTCTGATCCTAATCAATTCGTAGGGCACTTGAAGCTTTTGCAGTAAATCTTTTGTTAGAGGAGCATGGTCATTCACAATTTTAATGAAAAAATGAATAAACATTTTATATGCTGCCTCAGGATCATTTTCATTGCGCACTTTTGACCATTGTACCTGTCGCACATCCTTCAAAAATGTTTCTGCCTTGAAGTGTTTGTAGAATATCTTACAAATAACCCTATTACCACCCTTGGGGATAATAAACTTTTGAGACAATGCTATCAAGTTAAGATCTCTGAACCCAACTGAGAGGGAAACTGCATTTGAGCACTGCATAGAATTATTCATAATATGGTCTATACATGTTGTTGAGGGTTTGCCAAGACTATTCGTAAAAATTCTGGTTGGAAGTGACATTACTTCAATTAAGTTACTAGTCTGAGTCATTGAGTGTAGCGTGGTTTTAAAGGGGCACATAGTGTCAAAGCAATCAATGTTTAGATCACCTAAAAATACAGTTCTCTTTCTTCATCAGAGGCTTTGTCTAACATGCTGCACATCTCATCAAGATACATATCAGCACTCAGAGGTCTGTAGCAGCTACCAATAAGAACAAGTTTTACATGTAGAAGGTGAACTTGCACCCATAATGCCTCCATGTCATTTATCATTAGGTCTGCCCCGTTAATTGCTGGAATATGACTTTGAATGTAGACAGCAACCCCACCACCCTTTGTATTTCTATCCATTCTAAAGATATTGTACCCCTGTAATGATATTTCTTCATTTTCAAATGAAGGGTCCAGGTGTGTTTCTGATACAGTTAAATTTTGTATATTGTAAACATGTACAAAACAACCAATTTCATGTATTATGTTCCTCAGACTGCAAACATTCAGATGAGCAATAATTAAGCCTTTAGTTGGTAGAAGCAACAAGATGGGATCAAGCCTGTTCCCTTCATGGAGATCGTGTTAGTGACCAGTTTTTAAAAATCATATTCTCCTTGTTAAAGACCAGACATAATGAAAGAGTTTCATTGTTCTTCATCTTCTATTCCAATTCCATTTTCTACTCTCTTGTTGATGACGAGGGCGAGTGACAAGCTTGTAATGTCTTTGTACTGCATAGTCTTTGTTCTTTCTTGTTTCCAGGACTTGACTACAGCTTTGCTATAAGACTCACATTTTCAGAAAATATTTTCCAATATCCAAGATATTTGTGAGTTTAAAAGCCATATTCTGAGTGAATGGCACTTATGAGACACTTAGTGGAGTTGACATCTCAGAATTGCATGAAATTTGGCAGAATGGTGCCCATATATGTGCAACAGAAAATCCCGGAGTTTGAGCTCACAATTTTCATCGATATGGCTACAGCGCCACCTAGAAGTGGACAAGTCAGGTACCAAATTGAGCATTTTTGAGGAAAAATACCAATTTTTGAAGGAATATTGCGGATAACTACTTCAATGTGCCAAAGAAGTTATGATTGTATTTGATACTGGGATACCCAAATTTTTAAAATGTGAAAGTTCCACCTGGTGATCATGCTGGTTATACATACAGTGACAAGAAATCTGTGTACAACGGGAAAAAATATTTTTACAAATTCAGGCTTATTTTAATTTTTAAACCAGACCAGTGCCAAATTTATCTTATCTGTTTCCTTTTCAGACATTAAATGTGAGAAAAATTTTGAGGTATTTAATCTGGCACTTTTTTGGTTTTTCGAGATATTTGCTCCCAAAGTTGGGCACGGGCAAATTTTTTCCTGTTTGTACAGTAGATTAACATTAACAACCAGATACCAGTCGGGATGGGTAGACCATTAATTTGAACCTTTCTTTGGGCTAAACAAAGGACACCAGAAACATCTTTGGCACTATGTTCCATCTTGGGGCAGCGGCTACAGACATTTTGACAAAATTTCCAATTCGCCAATTTGCAGTGATGTTCAGGGGCCCATAAAAATGTTAACCAAGAGGATAGAGCCTTGAAATTAGCTGAATCTCCAGCCCTCTCAGGACATTTTAACATGCAAAAGGATGTTTTATGGCACTCTTTGCCAATGTCTGGATATAAGGGGATGAATGTTCAAAAATACATCAGTATAGCGGGCATTGTTACCAATATGTCAGATCTGACAAAACCAGACATGTGCCATGGAGAAGTTTCAGGAAATGGAGTATGTGTCTTATGTACATGGTGAAAACACTGATTTTGTTTTGGTACCTGACTTGCCCACTTCTAGGTGGCGCTGTAGCCATACCAATAAAAATTGTGAGCTCAAACTACGGGATTTCCCGTGATACATGATTAGGCACCGTTCTGCCAAATTTCATACAATTCTGAGATGTCAACTCCACTGCCAGTGCCACTCTCTCAGAATATGGCTCAAACAAATCTTTTAAAAAATAAAACAAACACATTTGCAATTTTTTTCATGTCACAAGAGCAATGATATCTATCACTGGAAACCTCCAATCTTGTTGCATTCAATTCCTCGTACTTTGGAACAGCTGGAACATAAACAAGCTTAAACAGCGCAGCAGAGCTACAGTATTTTGAATGTAAAAATAGCCAATCTGACATTAGTAAATGGATGAATAATCCTTAATTGATGTTTCAGGGAGCAAGAAGAGTCTATTATTTTATTTTACTCGTTTTTGGAGAAAAACATCTAATATGGAGAAAAACATCTAATATCACACAATATCATATCCTGTTTTATCTAAGACATGAATAGATAACAGCCATAATGACTGAAATAGATTTTTTAAAAAGTGAAATAGCAAGAACATTCTGGAACTGTTAGGATTTATAATATAACCACATAACCATTGCAACCATTAAACAGTGTCCTCTCTGCCATATCATAAAATTAACCATTTAAGAATCACAGAATCACAATTATCAATATTGATTACACATTATTGACATTCAGAACACAAATTATAAAAAAAAAATACTTATTGCAAACCAGTAAACTTGTCTGTGCACTGAAAGCAGTGGTAGGGAGCCTTGCATGTGTGGGACTTGCAAATGGATTTCCCACATTTGCAGCAGGTTATCCTTGTTTTGGAGTCCTTTTTCCAGAGCAGAAATTGCATCTCCTTCTCTTCTGTCCCTTTGTGTTGGCTTCTTGCGTGACTTGTTGATCAGGGCCCCTCACCCTCCTGTCCCAAATTGATACTAATTTGTTTATTTTTAGATTATTTTGTTACATTACAAAGGCTTGCAGGTGCAGTTCTCGAGTGTGTGTGTGTGTGTCAAGGCACCCTCTGACCTCTGCATGACTTCTGTTCCTCATGTGTATCATATATAGTCACTCCTATGGTTTCACTATTTCACTGTGTTGAGATTTCCCCACAACACTTCAGAGGCCAGCAGGTGCCTGTCTCTGTGGGAACCTGGGCAAATGTGGTACAAACAGTTCTCATGATAGTGTCAAGGTCCCCCTTGAACTCTTTCACAAATGTCCTATAAAAAATACACACAGACATCAAATTTACATTTTGACAGTCTCAAAATTCTGTTAAAACCTCCATTGTCCTTGATTTGACCCACACTAGTGGATATAAAAATCCATCTAAATAGATACAGTTCAAATCTGACCCAGAACAGCCTCAGTGGAAAAAAATTTGTAGCACCTGTACAAAAATATAAAATTTTGAAATATTTCATTTTTATGTATTTTGGGTCACTTCAGGAGAAGTCATCAAATTTCAGGCTTAAAGAATTCGTTTAGGCCAGGGGTCTCCAACCCTGTTCCTGGAGAGCTACCATACTGTAGGTTTCTACTCCAACCCTAATTCAACACACCAGATTCAGCTCATTAGCAGCTCGTCAAGATCTGTAACTGGGAAAGCAGGTGTGGTTTGCTTTGGTTGGAGTGATAACCTTCAGGATGGTAGCTCTCCAGAAACAGGGTTGGAGACCCCTGGTTTAGGCTATGCTTACTGCTGCCAAATGTCAGAATGGGTCAAATTTTACCTGACCAGTATGTAAGGGTTTAAATGTGCTTATTCTGAATTTACTTTACATTGTAAGTTCAAGACAGGCATAACTCCAAGAGTTGAGCCCCTGTTGCACAAAATTTGGCCATTACTTACAGGTGGCTGCAAGAGTGATCCAAGATATTGATAGGTTATTGATAGGTGTCAGGCCATACCTCCAGCCGTCCAGCTCACCGGTCTACTAAGACCCCAACTGCATTCTTCACGTCACTTATCGTTGTTTGCATCTGTGTGTAATTGCCACTGGGTGGTAGCAGTGGGTATTTAAGACCGAGTCTCACTCTCTCTCATTATGAAGTCTCGTAAATACATGCCTGTATGGCATTCCTAGTCTTGTATAGACGTATTCTCCGCGTATCACGTAATTATATTCTAAAACTCTTTAGGCTTAGTGCTGTTAATGTTCATTCCTGCACTTTATATTAAGGAACCTCATTTCCGTTCATTTTCCTGTTTGTAATACATTGTTCCTGCAGCTAAAGCCCAGAGTCCATATTACTGATAGTGTTTATTAAGGAACCTCGTTTACACTTTGTTTTGTATTGCTTCGTTCGTGCCCTGTGCGGCGCAGCAGGCATAATAAATAATATCAAGTCTATTCTTGCACCTGAGTCCAGTCCTCAATTTCCTGTCCTCTGTGCACCTGAACTGTGAATGAAGCACAACCCTTACAATAGGCTTCATTTGGGGTGCATTTAAATAGCTTCAATGCAAATAAATGAGGTGGATTGTTTGCTTGGTATGCATTTCATGTCAAGATTAAAATGGAAGCATCTGAAGACTGGCTTTTCTTGGAAACTACTAGAAGCTGTTAATGCCAGAATGTAAAAATGAACAGTCATCCATTATAAGGTATAATATCTTAACATTACTATCCTGATGAAAAGAATTTACAAAATGGGTCTTTTTTGAGTATATTTCAGGTTATGTTTTAAAATAAAATGATTCCTGAGAAACAAGACATTTCGTCCATTCTGCGTAGAAGACATTGCTGTTTTATTCAAGGAGGGCACAATTCCAATGCCTTGATTTAGCCTCCCAGCTGAAACCAAAATATCATTTTCCACCATATTTTGTCATGTGTTACCTCTGGTGGGGTACTACATGTGTCAATAGTATGATACTAGGGCCATGATGAAGGTAATATAAATGTTCTACTATAAAATTTTGTCTCATGGGGTTGGGCCCTTATTGATCTCACTGATTCAATTCAGAAATTCATTAGTCTCCCCAACACTGTAGAAAATAAAAACTTGACTTGACTTTAAAAATAAGTTAACCAATGGCAAATCATGTTTGTGTTGGCTCACCTTCAAGTTCCATGTTCTGAGTTTGTGCAACCTTTGGGAAGTTGTGCAACTCAAAAATGCTTGGCAACAGGTTGCCCAACTTTCTAAGTTTAGTCAACGTGTTTATTTTTTTTACAGTGTACTCGCCCTGAGTAAGTTGGAATGTGGGCTGTGAAACAATATCAAACATATGCAGATAGTCACTCAAATTGAGGGAGAGGAACAAGGGAGGGAAATTGCACATTTTTAATTGGATCACACATGCACTCAAAAGTTCATCTGAGAACCTATGGAAACAACTTTCATTGCTGGTTGCATTCAGTGCATCAGGTCATTTAGGGTCTGGTTCAACAATGAGAAGCAGATATTAAAAGCTGACCCTGAACAGAGGTCACAGAGTTGCTCGGCTGTGCACTGTGGGATCGCTAGCAGAGGCTGCCTCAGCTGCGAGGACCCCTTTCAACTCACTGACAGGAGCCATTACTCCACAAACACACTCAAGAGACCGCTCTGCTCCATACTGCCTTCAGTCTTAGTCAGGGCTGCTCCATTATGTTACACCCTTCAGAGTCTGTGGTTAGGCATTTGAGTCCTGAATGGTGTCTGCATTAATTGAAGTAACACCAGGCTTCCATAGGTCTGATTGCTGCTCAGGATGTGTTGGGATAAAGCAAAAGGATGTACAAACACTCTTACAGTTTTTGCAGATTGCTTGCACACATTTTGCAAAATTTGGCTCACTGTGTCAGAGCTCTACACACAAGCAAGATAAGATACAACACTTGTTGTAAAACACCTCACAGCTCCGTCAAAATGACACTCTACAATCAAAACCTAACAATATCCTCTAAAAATGTCATTCTAGCAACAAAATGATACACACATGCACCATTTTGAAACACTTTCAAATCAACAGCAACACACTGATGTGTTTTACATAAAATATTGAAGTCAAAATATTTTTATTTACTTTATCTCAAACAAGAGCTGAAAGTTACAGTATTTAGCAACAAAAGTTTTATTTCCCTTTTTTTTTTTTTTTGCCTTTTTTTTTGCAAAGAAATAGAAATTTCTTACTAATACCTAAAGACAGAGTACTATTCCGTTCAAATTCAAAACACAAATCAAAACAATGAAAACAAGTGTTTACAGTACTGTAGTTTACAGTAGTATTTAGCGTGGGAGGATTACAGTATTATGGATCCCGCCTTCGGTCTGGATCTGGCCAAAGGACCTCATCCACATCGCAGAAGATGTCCTCTCGGGCTAAACAGCGAGGGAAATATCGCCTCGTGTGCCTAATCCAGCCCTGAATTGACCCCACCTCAACATCCCCGCATGCCTCTTCCATTGCTTGCAGAAGAGGCATGCGGGTATGTGGTTGGCGGTCATGGACTTTCCAGCGCCATGCTGAGAAGAATTCTTCCGTCGGGTTGAGAAATGGGGAGTAAGGGGGCAGGTACAGCACTGTGAAGTGTTCATGGGTTGTGAACCAGTCCTGGACCTGAGCAGCCCGATGGAAACTAACATTGTCCCAGATGACAAGAAAAATGGGCTGCTCAGGTCCGTCCGTTGCAACTACACGATGTAGGTCATCCAGAAAAGTAATCATGTGTGGTGTGTTGTAGGAGCCTAAGGTTGCATGATGATGGAGAACTCCTCACAGACCTAGGACAGAACACAAGGTAATATTTCCCCCACGCTGCCCAGGTACAGTAACAATTGCCCTCTGGCCTATAATATTATGGCCCTGATGCCTGGTTTTGGCCAAGTTGAAACCGGCTTCATCGATGTAGATGTACTTATGAGGCTGTGCAGCTGCATCAAGGTCAAGAACTCGCTGAAACAGAACATACATATATATATATTGTGAATAGTGTTACACAAAACAGGCAACTATATCTACAAGAAAGACCCCCCCCCCAACACACACACACATCTACACAGCACTTCGCCGAGTTACTGTAACAACCATTATTGGATCATATCACAATACAGTGTATGTAAAGTGCAATGATACTTACTTGGACATACTCATAGCGGAGATCCTTGACCCTCTGGCTGTTCCTTTCAAATGGAACCCTGTAGAGCTGTTTCATGGTGACTCGGTGTTTCTGCAAAATCCGGCTGAGTGTGGAAATGCTGACCTGGTTAATGTTATTGAATCTATTGTCATCTTGAATTATTTGCTGTTGTACTTCACGGAGGCGGATGGAATTGTTTGCTCGCACTATTTCCACAACTACGAGTTCTTGTTCATGGGTGAACAAGCGTAGCCGTCCACCCCGAGGAGGTCGTCTAGCCACTCTGTAGAAAATGCAACCACAAGATGTCATTGATGAGGCTCTTTTTTATAAACTGTACTTTGATACTGTACATACATGGTATGGTACCATCAGAATGATATTACACTTGACAGTACTATCCACTTTTGTTCACCAAGGAGCAATGGTTCTGTGCAATATTGTACTGTAATACTGTAAAATAGAGTAACAAAAACAGTAAAGTTGAAGACATACCTGTTTTCAAGTTTGAAAGTTCTTATGATGGATGCCACTGTGTGGCGGCTGAGGTTTGGGTGGACCCTTTGTCCAGCTTCCCTCAGTGTGAGGCCGTGGTTGATCACATGGTCCACCAAAGTTGTTTGAATTTCATCTGAAACATTTCTCCTTCTTGGTCTTCTTTGTCTTTGTCCTTGTCCACGTATCTCTCTTTGTCTTTGTCTTCCTTGTCCTCTTCCTCTGCCTCTTTCTCTGGGTCTTATCGCCTCCATGATTGCATATTTGACAAAATGACTTACCTGAGCTCTATTTGTAGTGCCAAAGGTCTGACTGATTGGTGGTGAATTTTCTGTGTGAGTGTTTTCAGGTGTATGCATAAGTATTTCCAATTACCAGATGTGTTTTGCATTTTTATTAAAAGTGTTTTCCCAAAGATAACAAGGTATTTTATCTTTGAGTTAAGTGTCTAGTGTAGGAAACTGTGTGTAATGTTCTGCAACAACTGTGTTGAAGAATTGCAAGCAAAGTGCAAAGCAGAAAATGTGTTTAAGGTATTGTCACATTGGCCCTCATTTATCAAACGTGCGTACACCAAAAAAATGGGTGACGCCAAATCTTCCGCAAGGATCAACATTTATCAATCTGAACGTGAGCGAACGGTCCGCAAAAATCTCACACCAGGTCAGACCAGGTGTATGCAGATTTGAAACCAGCGAACAACATGCAGGAACGAGTGCAGCTGTCAAAATGAGTAATAAACCATATGCAGCGATGCGGGCGTCATGCTGTTGTTGCTCTTATTAGTAAAATGAATAAATAGGCTAAATAGATAAATGAATGAATGAATGAATATTTAATACACCTGTGTTGAGAAATTAATTAAACTTATATTTTGAGACAACCTGCTTGTCAGACCAGACGGCTGACAATTACAATCAATTTGATTAAGCGCAATGCGCAGCATGGCAGATATGCAGTGTGGTATGTCAGATGCTCATCCAGTCAGATATATACTGAACAACAAAAGAAACGCAAGTTAATTAAAGGCAGACTGGAAAATAAGTTTGCACGTAATTATTTTAGAAAATCAAATTAATTACCAGCGCGTGCACATTTACACTCGTTTCATCAAACTTTTTTTTATTTTGCGGTCACTTTGACTGCGTAACCATAAGAGTACATTAACTAACTAGCTAACTTGCGTTTCTTTTGTTGCTCAGCCTACGGACGCTTTGACCGTGATCGCATTTTGACAATGGCAGATCTTCTACTGTTATAGGAATAAACTTCTGTTCGACGTGAGAGGAACTTTGATCTCCTCCGGGAAAGTGACGAGTGGCTGCTCGTTTTGTGTGGCACCCAATAAAATGTCATGGAGTAATACTAATAAAAGTACAATGAAGAGTGATCCCTGCAGACTGTATTTTAACAATTACCCTCATGCAGCTCCGATCGAGGCGGTGGGGACTCATTCGTGTCTCCCCACCTCATATTCCCACGATGGAGTAGGAGTCCTGCTGCCACACGCTCCCCGAATGGTGACAGCTGGAGGTTCGAGTCTGGTTGGCCTCCGCCTGTCCGTGCGCTCCTGCGCCTGAGCGCAGCAACCCGTTTTTTGGTGGCGATCTTAAAATCGGACCACTTTTTCTTACCTACATGTAAAGCATTTGGATTGTCAGTTAGGTAGGCTATATAACATGAAATATCATGGATCTATAAATTGTATTTATTAATGAATTAAATCAAACCTCTGCTGCACTCCGGTTTTCCACCCCAACAGTGTTTACCGCTGCAGCAATAGTTTTCCAAACTGTAGCCTTCTGGGCACCCTTTATGCCACTCTTAAGGCTTCCAAATAAAATTATTTTGTTTTTCTCCACCTCGGACGTGATAATTTATATTTCCTCCTCAGTGAAGTTCTTTCTTCTTTGCCGTCTTTCGAGAGTCCATGTCGTAAAGTGGGCAGGACTATGCCTCCCGGAGCATAAATTTATAGGGGCGTTTCATGTAAATTACGATGGTTTCAGCCGCCAGATTTATCAATGCCACGCCAGTTCCACACCGATGTACACACTTTTAGTAAATCAGACGTGACACCTGGCGAACGCTGATATTTACACCAGAATCTACACCAGATCCTACGTAAGTTTGATAAATGAGGGCCAGTATGTTTTAGCTATTGTTACAAGAAGTTTTGGTTTTGAAGCCTTGGTCTAAGCATTCGCTTTTTGGGTGTAAGCAGTTGGCAAAAACTGTAAATGTCCAGACAGGCTGTGTGATTCTGAACTGACCTTTGCAAAGGCACAGGGTTATGGAATCAAATTAGGGCCAAAAGTTTCGGGTGTGTGCAAAAATATTTGAACTTGTCGAAATATTTGTGTGTTAAAAAAGTTTTGAGCTCGTGAAATAGTTTTATGCGTGTGTAAAAATGTTTTGAACTTGCAGAAATATTTTGTGCATGTGTAAAAAAGTTTTGAGCTTGTGAAATAGTTTTATGCGAGAATGTAAAAAAGCTTTTAGTTTGTAAAATAGTTTTGTGCATGTACTAAAAAGTTTTGAGCTTGTAAAATTGTTTCGTGTGTGTGCAAAAAAGTTTTGAGCTTATGAAATAGTTCTGTGCGCGTGTAAAAACGTTTTGAACTTGTAGAAATATTTTGTGTCTGCGTAAAAAAGTTTTGAGCTTGTGAAATAATTTTATGTGAGCGTAAAAAAGCTTTGAGTTTGTAAAATGGTTTTGTGAGTGTGCAAAAAAGTTTTGTGCTTGTGAAATAGTTTTGTGCGTGCGTGAAAATTTCCTACCTTCCTGTGTGACAGAGAAGTTGCAGATTCGCTCAAATTTCCTACCTTTGCGTGCAACACTTTTTTTTACAAGCACAAACCAGATTTATGAACCTCGAGTTACAAAATTATGGCCCTATTTTTACTCCTGTAGGGTAGACTAGCCAATCAGAACGTTGCCCACCATCACAGCAAGTCAAACTGTCCAATCAGTGGCCAAACGGTTCTGACGCTATTTCTCCCACATGTCTATGGCGAAAGCCATAGCTCATTGATTTCCGTTTTTATTCTACTGTAATGTCATAATCATATATTCTCACCAGAAATAGCCAGATATGGAAACAGTGATACGTCTTGGACAATTGATGTGTGCGCTTTTCACCAACATGGTTTGATTGACTCACGTTACATTAATTAGCTGGTTAGCAAGCTAGCTGCTCTCCTGCAAGCTGGCGAACATTACGAACAGCCACTGTATAAAACTTGATTCCAGTTCAATAAACCTGATTAGGTTGCGATCGGTCACCAGAAACTACCAGTCAAGTATCTTTTACATGGTTCGTAATGGTCTTATTAACCTTATGTTATATCAGAGTCGATCGTAATAACGGACTGTTTCTCAGTCTGCACAAAAAGTGAAAGGAACAATTCGGCTGTTCAAGAAACGGGTAGCTATCGCGATCAAGTCGGCAAGGGTTAACTGGATGTCATGGTTTGCGCCCGGCTGGATGCCAAAAGCAATCCGGCAGGCACTAGGACAATGGGCCTAGAGGAGATGGACTCAAAAGCCAAGGCTGGTAAAAAAAAACTGGAGCTTTGATTAAAAGACAAAACAGAACAGAGCTGAAAACCATAAACCAGGGAGCAGCACAGATCACCACACGACAAAATAAAATGCAGAGGCAACTTAGGGCTGGCAACTGCCAGCCTTATATACTCTGCAATAACCTCCACCTTAACGAGCTGCACCTGTTGCCCGTCAAGGTGGAGGTGAAAGAATGTGACAGAGGAGGGGCTGTGAGGCCCAAACCCTTACATGCTCAAAACTTAGGTACAATAAACACGAAAACTGAGCAATGGATTTCACAGGTCTTTTTTATTGTAGGAACGATGCCAGCAGTAGGATATGTGTTTCTAGTCTTCTCCCAGCTTACTCCTATGCTGCCTGTGATTCATCCACTTGATAGCGATATCTAGCCATTTCTTGGATAGCTGCTCACCTGCAAGCTGGTGAGCATTAAGAACAACCGCTGAATAAAAATTGCTTCAGTTTATTTTATTTCTCAGTTTTCTGCACAAAACGTGCAAGGAATAATTTGGCTGTTCAAGAAACGGGTCTTTTTATTGCAGCAGCATAATGCTTGCACACACAATTTTTTTTTACACACAAACAAAACTATTTCACAAGCTCAAAACTTTTTTACACACACAAAATATTTCTACAAGTTCAAAACTTTTTTGCACACGCAAAAACTTTTGGCCCTAATTTGATTCCTTATAGGGGTCCCTTTAACACCTGTTGGTGTATACGTGCATGCATTTAGCCACATTAAATTTATATATCACCACATCAGTGCACCTTTGCTGGATTGATATCAAACCAATGAATATGTTTTCTCACATGAAATGTGAATTTCAGTTGATTGACAGTTTTTTGAGGGGAGGAGAGCATTATCTAGGTTGTAGGCCAAGTATAAAAATGGTAAGGGAAATGTTTGTAGAATATCTTATGCTGTAACGGTGAATCCTGAAACCAGAAGCAGGTGCTAGAAGTTGGAGAGCCTATCACGGTGCATGAGGCCTGTGGCACAGCTGGAGACTAATGTTTTGGGAGGAGCCTAGCGCTGGCATCTGTGACATCTGTAAACGGAATCAATTACATTTCACCACATTGCGGCCACAATGCGTCTCAAGACTCCTCCCTCAGTGGTTTGAGAGATCCGAGTAAAATTGAGCCCAAATTCATCTTGGGCCAATTTACATTTGACCTTTTAGCTAACTGATTGCTATCAGATCAGTTCGAGATGCATAAAATGGCTAACTGTAAATGGCTTCATTGTGTGCTCTGGTAGACATTATCTTTCAATTAAAGCTCTTCTGCCAAGAAATGTTGATTTGGCATTTGTTACATTCCACTTATTTGTGACTGTGTCCCCTATGCTTAGTGAGAAGTATTACATGGCATTTCATCATTTGAGTATGAGAGTTTCTGGGACACGGGGGAGCTCGTATTGTGATGTGTGAAATTTCTCAGACCACAGAACTCTTGAAAAAATAAAAAATAAAAGACCTCACATCTCTTTGCATGTTGGCTGCCGAGGCTAACATGGCAAAATGAGATCATTGAGTGCCCACTCGCACGGGCACATAGGGGTCTGCACACACATACACACACACACACACTGCATGCAGACTCCATTAACACTAAGAGCCTCTTCCAACCATCATTACAGTTGAAAATTGCATTTGCACAACTCCCACTAATTGCAAATGCTCCAAACAATGTTAACAGGACATTAATTAATTCCCATGGATATTCGAAATATACCCTCCACAAATATTGACAACCTTTGTGAATATCAACTACAGAGGCAATGAAAAAGTATGGTTGCTTTTAATATTCCTAATCTTATGATCAAAATATTAACAAAAACCTATTTTTTAATTTAAAGAAAATGATTGATGTAAAAGAATATTCTTATCTTATTTTTTTATTTTATTTTTTTCAAAAATGTGCCACAATCATTGGCACCGATGGAAACCTCATAAGAAAAATCTACAACCCCAGTTCCAAAATAGTTGGGACAAAGGGTAAATTGTGAATAAAATCAAAACGTAATGACTTTCAAATCACACCAGCCAGTATTTCATTCATAATAGAACAGAGATAACATAGCAAATGTTGAAACTGAGAAATTTTACAATGTTATCCACAAAATGAGCTCATTTCAAATTTGATGGCTGCTACAGGTCTCAAAAAAGTTGGGACAGGGGCCTGTTTACCATGGTGTAGCATCCCCTCTTCTTTTTAACACAGAGTGGAGGCGTCTGGCCATTGAGGAGACCAGTTTCTTGAGTTTGGCCATTGGAATTTGATCCCAATCTTGTTTAATACAGGCTTCCAGTTGCTGGAGAGTTTTGGGTCACCTTTGACGGACTTTTCGTTTAATTATGTGCCAAATGTTCTCAATCGGTGAAAGATCAGGACTGCAGGCAGGCCAGTTCAGCACAGTGACTCTTCTACTACGAAGCCATGCTGTTGTAATAGCTGCAGTTGTCGTGGTTTTCATTCAGACATATTTTCATATCATGAGGTTCCCCCATCCTCAAGCAATTGGAGAGAGACAGATTCTTCAGACAATTAGGCTTTATTGAGGCATATTGATAAATATAAAGCCGTGTGCTTTTTGCGCAAGAAGAACTGACATCTTGCCTATCACACCCAGTTTTTATACCTTCATCAAAAGGAACTATCTTCCAAATATGGTCTTTCTGCCTTCTCACTCTCACGCTACAACAGAACGGGCAAACCAAAACACTGCCAACTGCGCTTGAGAACTACAACCAAAAGATTAGCATGCACATCACTAAAAAGGAGCGAAAAATTACAGTCAAAAGAGAAAAAATACAGCCAGATGAATAGGATACTAGTAGATACACAATGATTCAATTGATTATGTTTTCAGTAACAACTTATGATTTTACTGAACAAATATTGATCAAAGCTACAGAAATCAAATACATCACCTGATTATGTTTTCGAATCAACTTAACAAAAGCCTGCTTACTAATCGAAGCTACAGAAGCCCGCTGCTTATGTGTGTGAGCTGCTTATGCATGTGTGAATTGAATTGCTTGTATGTGTGTGTGTCTATGTATGAACTGCTTGTATGTGTGTGCGTGTGTGTGTGCATGTGTACATGTGCTGCTTGTGCCTGTGCATGTGTCTGTGTGCACTGCTCATGTGTGTGCGAACTGCTTGTATGTGTATGCGTGTGTGTGTGTGTGCACTGCTTGTATATGTGTGTGTCTGTGTGTATGTATGTGTATGTGTTACTGCTGCATACATAATATGGATACTGATTACGATTATTGATTATGGTTATTCAACATGGCAATTGATCTACTGATGAATATGATGAGAAATATTGAAATATAATCTTCAACACAGTATATCGTTTTGCATTGTCCTGCTGAAATACACATGGCCTTCCCTGGAATAGATGTTGTCAGGTTGGGAGCATATGTTGCTCTAAAACCTTTATATACCTTTTAGCATTCATGGTGCTTTTTAAAACATGCAGTTGTCCCGCACCATGTGCACTAGTGCATCCCCATACCATCAGAGATGCTGGCTTTTGAACTGAACGCCGATAACGGGAGGGATGGTCTTTCTCCTCTTAAGCCCGGAGGACACGACGCCCATGATTTCCAACAAGAATGTCAAATTTGGACTCTTCTGACCACAGGACACTTTGCCACTTTGCTACTGTCCATTTTATAGGAGCCTTGGCCCACAGAACACGGCGGCGCTTCTGGATCATGCTCAACAATGGCTTCCTTTTTGCATGATAGAGTTTTAGGTGGCATCTGTGGATGGCATGGCGGACTGTGTTTACAGACAGTGGTTTCTTGAAGTATTCCGGGGCCCATTTAGTAATGTCAATGACAGAATCAAACCGGTGATAGATGCAGTGGCGTCTGAGGGCCCGAAGATCAGGGACATCCAGTAAAGGTCTTCGGCATTGCCCCTTACGCACAAAGATTTCTCCAGTTTCTCTGAATCTTTTGATGATGTAATGCACTATTGATGATGAGACCTTCAAAGCCTTTGCAATTTGACACTGAGGAACATTGTTTTTAAAGTATTCCACAATTTTTTTACGCAAGCCTTCACAGGTTGGAGAGCCTCTGGCCATCTTTACTTCTGAGAGACTCATCCTCTCTTAAACATCCCTTTTATAGCCAATCATGTTACACACCTGATACCAGTTAACTTAATTACTTGCTAAATGTTCTTTCAGCGGATTCTCCTATATATTAATGGCTTTTTCAGCCCCCTTTTTTTTTTGCCTGTGTCCCAACTTTTTTGAGACCTGTTGCAGCCAGAAAATTTGAAATAAGCTAATTTTGTGGATAAACATGTAAAATGTCTCAGTTTCAACATTTGAAATGTTATCTATGTTCTATTGTAAATAACATATTGGCTCGTGTTCTGAAAGTCATTGCATTTTGATTTTATTCACAATTTACACTTCGTCTCAACTATTACGGAATTGGGGTTGTAATTGACCAAGCATTTTACGTTTTACTTTTTTAAAAATTCACAATTATGATCGAGAGAACTTAAATTCAAACATGATGTCCTATTTCCCTGCGATATAAATCTGAGGTGATACACTGGCCCATTTTCCTCATCTCTCACCATGGTTATAACAAAAGGATAATGCAATGATGTGTGACAGGAAGTTGTTCAGCTTTGTAAATGCAGGAATAGCTAAAAAAAAAAACATGGCAAAAAAGTTGGAACTACCCATTTTGACTCTCAGGGCAATCATAGACTTTAAAGGGGACCAATTATGCTTTTTGGCATGTTGTGTTTTATAGATAGTGTTACAATGAAGGAAATTCATACCAGTTGTGGCCGAAGTTTGAAGTAGTGACGTAAACGTGTGTAGAAGTTATCCTGTTAGCAAAAACCTCAGGTTTCCAACATCTCTGATCACTCCATTTCCTACTATTTTCTTTCTCATTACAGTATGATATCGTCGCTTTTGAAAAGATGGTGCCAGTGTGTGTGGCAGTCCCTCTGCTGCAGTTGGTTTTGTTCGTGTTTGTACTGGTTTTGTCACTTGTCACTGAGACAGTCAACTCTCTACTGGCTTACGATTGCCAAGCACTCCTGGATATTCGATTTGCTAGTGAAAATCTGATCAAGTTTGATCAAGGACAGAAAACTTTTCCTCCACCGCTTATGACGGGAATACCTGCTCACCTCTTCCAGGTAGTGGCTCTTCCTCCACGTCGGAGACGCTTCAGAGCTCGGGGTAAGCACAGCGGGAGACTGGTGAAGCTGAAAGCCTCTCTGGTGTCTTCATCAGCCTCTACTTTGGCCGGAAATGGATCGACCCGCCACTACTTCGTCTCTTGTCGTTCTCTGGAGCCCGTCGGCACCTGGTTGGTGCCTGTCATCGGCAGGGACTTCCATTCCCGCATCTGTTCTCCCCGTCTGCGCAGAGGAGGGGTGAAACCCTGCAGCCTTCGACCTCTGGCTCGAGCTTCCTGCGCAGATGATCGGCTTGTTGCTCCATCTCCCTCCAGGATCGCCCTGGTGAATGCTTGATCGCTAGCAAATAAAACGTTCATCCTAAATGACTTCTTCGTCGCATGCGAACTGGATTTCTTGTGCATCACAGAGACTTGGCTGAGCGCTGGTGAGTCAAGCTCCTTCTCTGAACTCTTACCGCCCGGCTGTGTGTATTTCAGCGCTCCGCGGACGACTGGTCGAGCAGGGGGAAATGTGACCGTCTTTAAACAAAACTTTGACTGTAAACAGCTGTCCTCTGTCGCTTTCTCCAGCTTTGAGCTGATAATGTTTGAGCTGGGTCGTTCACGCCCTGAACTGTGTGCGGTGATATACCGACCTCCAAAATACAATGAGCATTTCATTACTGACTTCTCTAATTTTCTGGCTGAAGTAATGCCTAAGTATGATCACGCTTTAATCATTGGTGATATGAACATACACGTGTGTTGTCCCTCCAAGCCGCTGGCTAGAGATTTTTTAAATCTCATTGCTTCTTTTGATCTTGTGCAGTCTGTGACCGGTCCCACACAAGAGCACGGACACACACTTGATCTCGTCTTATCATATGGTTTACCCGTTTCCAATATTGAAGTTTATGGTGCTTTCTTTTCTGATCATATGCCTGTTTTGTTTGATGTATCTCTGCCATGTTACATTGACAAACAACTCGCACCAGCTCGTCGATGCCGTATGCTTAACCCTTTCACTGCCGTTTGTTTCTCGTCTGCATTTACCAGCGCTACTGTAGGCCTAGCTAGCTCAGCCAGCCCTGTGTGTGTGAACACAGAGAGCTAACCTCTTGTTTTGACTCCACCTGTTTACAAATCCTTGATACTGTCGCCCCCTTGAAAACCAGACGTTGTAAACCCATTACTGAGCCCTGGTTGAATGACAGCACATGAAAAGCCAGAAGAGAATGCAGGAGGGCTGAGCGTCAGTGGAAAAAGGATAAGCTACAGGTGTCCTTTGACATTTTGAGGGACAGCTGGCGTATTTATCAGCAGATTGTCAAAGCTGAAAAGATGAAAAATTTTTCAGATATTATTTTAACTAATTGTCACAAGCCTCGGGTTCTTTTTAAAACTATTAATGATATTCTGGATGTCCCCAGTCTGTCTGTCTCGATGCCTCCTCTAAAACATGTGAGCTCTTTCTACAATTTTTTATTGACAAAGTAGCCAACATTAGAGCCAGCATCTCTACCCCGACGCACGACCCGTCTACTACGGTCACCTGCCCCGCCACTTTTAGCCGTTTTGAGCCTGTGTCTCTCTCTCAGTTAGAGGAAATTATTTCCCACATGAAACCCTCTGGCTCCCCCTTAGACGTCCTTCCCCCACGCCTTGTTAAAGAGACTATTAGGGTTATAGGACCTACTGTTCAAAAAATCATGAACGAGAGCCTTGCAGGAGATGTACCAGCAAATTTTAAACATGCTGTGGTGCAACCGCTTATTAAGAAGCCCAACCTTGACGCTTCTGTTCTATCTAATTTTAGGCCTATTTCTAAGCTCCCATTTCTCTCTAAAGCTTTAGAAAAAATTGTAATTGTCCAACTGTTGTCCTTTCTGAACACCCATGGCATTTTGGAAGTGTTTCAGTCCGGTTTCAAGGCACTGCACAGTACTGAGACTGCACTCCTAAAAATTTTTAATGACTTTTTTTGGCCACTGACTCTGGTGACTCTCTCATTCTCGTACTGTTAGATCTCACTGCAGCGTTTGACACAGTTGATCACAGTATTTTGCTTTCTCGCCTGGAGCACTGGGTTGGCATTAAAGGTTCAGCTCTGGAGTTTTTTAGGTCATACCTGTCTGAAAGGAGCTTCTGCGTCAGTCTGGGGGACGCTGTAACCTCCAAGGCGTCCCTCCACTGCAGAGTGCCTCAAGGCTCAATCCTTGGGCCAATTTTATTTATGCTGTACTTGCTCCCCCTAGGATCTATTTTTAGAAAACATGGTGTCTCCTTCCACTGTTATGCAGATGACAGTCAAATCTACCTGCCTGTGCGGCGAAACAATCCTGACTCCTTAAAAACTTTGTTTGCATGCCTGGAAGATGTCAAAGCATGGCTGGCTTTAAACTTTTTAAATTTCAATAACAACAAAACTGAAGTCATGATGTTTGGTCCCAGCAATGTACATGTGTTTCCTCCTGGTGATCTGGGCCCCCTTGAACCTTTCGTGAAGCCAGCTGCTATCAATCTAGGGGTGGAAATTGACTCTGACCTAAAAATGGACAAACAGATAAATGCAGTGGTGGGAAAGAGCTTTTTTCAGCTTAGGAGGCTGTCCAAGGTCAAATCTTTTTTTATCGCGTTCTGTTTTTGAAACATTTATGCATGATTTTATGCCGTTTTGAGCCTGTGTCTCTCTCTCAGTTAGAGGAAATTATTTCCCACATGAAACCCTCTGGCTCCCCCTTAGACGTCCTTCCCCCACGCCTTGTTAAAGAAATTATTAGGGTTATAGGACCTACTGTTAAAAAAATCATGAACGAGAGCCTTGCAGGAGATGTACCAGCAAATTTTAAACATGCTGTGGGGCAACCGCTTATTAAGAAGCCCAACCTTGACGCTTCTGTCCTATCTAATTTTAGGCCTAGTTATGCATGATTTTATGATATCCCGCCTTGACTATTGTAATGCCTTGTATATCGGCGTTAGTCAGGCCTCCATCTCCCGCTTACAGTTAGTCCAGAACGCTGCTGCTTGTCTGCTAACCGGTACACGTAAGCTAGAGCACATCACCCCTGTACTGGCCTCCCTCCACTGGCTTCCTGTGCTTTTTAGGATTGATTTTAAAATTTTACTGTTTGTTTTTAAGTGCCTAAATGGTTTGGCACCCACCTATCTCTCTGACCTGTTGGAACCCTATGTTCCTTCAAGGTCCCTCAGGTCCTCCGATCAGCTTTTCCTGGCCGTCCCTAAATCCAGGTTGAAGCTCAGGGGAGACCGGGCTTTCAAAGTGGCAGCCCCAAAGCTGTGGAACGAGCTGCCTCTGAATGTTAGGCAAGCCCCCACTCTGCAGGTGTTCAAATCACGCCTAAAGACACATTTTTATTCCTTGGCTTTTAAAACATAGCCTGAGTGACTGCTCATGTGACATCATGTTTGTTTTCTGTTTTTACGTGTTATTTGTTTGTTTTGTCTTTTAACCTGTACAGCGCTTTGGTTCAACTTTGTTGTTTTTAAATGTGCTATATAAATAAAGTGGTATGGTATGGTATGGTTGCGTGACAGAGTTCTTTTTAACATCAACTGCTCCTCACACAGGATAAAATCCCTGAAAAAGGCAATGGTCTTAATTCTAGCAAAACACCAAATGCTCTGTTGTCAATTGAAATCACCAACATAACATTAAATGTCTTCATCTTCTTCCAGCATAAGAAGATACAAAGGAGTGGTGGCTTCGATATCAAGGAGAATGAATAGCTAGATAAGCTAGCATTTCTTTTAAAATTTGAACTGAATTCCAAGTGCAACATTTATTAAACTTGTATGGCTTGGTTGATTTTGCAGCCTAAATTGCTTAGCTGCATGCATTACCTTTCCATAATCATTGTAAAGTTTAATAAGCAGCTAGTTACTAATTTGAATGTGTATTTTGAAACCCTTGCTAATTATGCCAGAGGCAATGTATGAGACGTTGATAGGATCAGATTGCGGGAGACCATTTTGAAATTCAGTAATGGAAGAATAGTGCACCCATTCACAATAAACGGAATGTTTGCTGATGGTTTCTACTATACAAATTCTAAAAATGGACCATTATTAACGTTGGGTACTGAATTATAAGTGTAATTGAACTTTTATGGTGACTGCATGTCCATCTTGTTTGTGAATTTTACTAGTAATCTCACAGTTACTATGCCAACAGATGTTACCTTTCCATACTGATTGTAGTTTAACAGGGAGCTTCAAAGTCAGTTGTGTATTTAGAGACCATTGCTGGTAGGGGATTTTTACATAATTACTCTCCTTTGACACATGGGGCCGGTGGCTCTGTCTCTAGTTTAGGAGCGCACTCGCTCTCCGTGTCATTCTCCATTGCCCCACTGCCGTCTCCAGAGCTGTGTGCTCGCTTTACGCATCCACGGACACAGTTTTTGCCAATCCAGGGAACGGTCTGTCTATCCGCGGGTGCAGTTTGCCAATCTGAGGGAATGATTTCGCAAATCCGAGGGAAATTTGTTTTTGAGAACATATACTTGTTCCAAATTTGAAACTTGTGACAAATTCCAAATAATTTGGGAAAGGGCTGGGTTTTTAAGCGCATTATATCACTTTTCCCTTTAACAACAAACCTCATCATCTGGGAACTTAGGATACTAATTGTTCTTGTTTTGAAGGCAGAATTTTTCCCCCATTCTTTCTTGAGATGTCTTTTGCTGCTCAAATAAACACTGTTGTATTTAGCACTGAATCATGTGCCATACTTTTTCATTGTGAGATAGGTCTGGACTGCAGACTTGTGCTCTCTGAATACAGAACTAGAGGGTTGTAACACGTGCAGAACATGGCTTAGCTTTATCTTGTTGAAATAAGCATAGATGTTCCGCCAAATGACTTCCTCTAGAAAAAGCATAATTGGCTTGAAAATATATAATGTCAGAATGCCCAGTAAAAAAGAAGCCAATAGATGAATGATAATGAACAGCAGGATCAGAATAAATGTGTCTTCTAGATGTGTTACAGCCCCACTTCCAGCATTGTGTCCTCTAATGTGCCACCCCACATCATTGGCTGGGCCACTGCTGCTGCTGTTGACATCACTGCTGCCAAGTAGCACTGCTGTATTTTTTTATTTATTTATAGTACTGAGCAATGTATCAGGCACCTAAGAATTTTGCATTTAAATTTGGTCTTTGATGTTTATCTGTAATGCCCCCCCCTGGCATTCCTTTGCCTGGCTACCTGCCCTTCACCAATTCATCAATTATCCTCAGTTTCTTCACCCTAATTATTCACACCTGTTTCCTTTTAGTTAATTTAGATTCCCTTGTTATATAAAGCCTAAGTTTTCCCCACACAGGCTGGTAGCCACCGTTGGTTTCCCCTTTCTGTTCTCCAAGTTTTGTATTTAATTTTGTTATCCCTTCACTCTTTATTTACTAAAATCCTCGTCCCTGCATATGGGTCCTCAGCTCCATTCCTTGCCCTGGCGCCCTTTCACTGTCTCTGAGTGCCAGGGCGTGACATTATCTATTTATTTTTTTTGAATGAATGTTTCTGTTGATAAAAAGAATATTCAAGACACCAAATATTAAAACAATTTTTCAAAAAAAGCTAGTATTTCACTTAAAACAGTTGATAAAGGTGCTTTACAGAGCCCTAATCTCAACATCAAAGCTCAAGGAACACAAGCGAGGCTGTGAGCCTGCAGAGGAACTGTGGGAAGTGTGCTTGGAACACCGAACAGCTAATTATTTCATGAAACTACAAAACTGCAGGACACTGTCCCTACTTTTTAGACAAAGTTGCACTGAGCATGTCAACCAGAATCAGGGGGGCTATATTGAATTATATGTAGTTTGAATGCAAACCATTACACCCCAAAACACAGTCCATATACTATCTGCACTTAAAATGTGCTATACACTGAAGCAGCTGAGAGAAATGCTAAAAAATCAGTGTGGAGGGGCGCCCCGGTGGCTCATCGGTCTGGGTGCGCGTGCCATGGGGGCTGTGTCCTTCCCGTAGCGACCTGGGTTCGAGTCCGGCTTGGGTCATTTGCTGCATGTCTTCCCCCATTCTTCTCCCCGGCCTTCCTGTCTCTCTACACTGTGTAGCTGTCGAATAGAGGAAAAATTCCCAAAAAAAAAATCAGTGTGGAGAAAAAGTCTAGGGCAGGGCTATTCAACATTATCCAGAAAGGGCCGGTGTGGGTGCAGGCTTTCATTCCTACCAAGCACTTACACACCTGACACCACTAATCACCCCCAAGAGTCTTTGCTAAAGAGCTCGATTAGTAGTATCAGGTGTGTAAGTGCTTGGTTGGAATGAAAGCCTGCTCCCACCCCAGCCCTCGCAAGATAACGTTGAATAGCCCCAGTCTAGGGTGAGGAGGAACAATGGGGCTGATTGTTTGTAATCCTTTAATCACAAACAGGCCTTAACGAATGTTTATAAACATTCCATATTTTCTCAACAATCCCTTAGAAATCTTGGGGGGGGATAGGATGGTGAAAGGAAATGTCACAGAAAGCGAGGCTGCTGAAATTAATCAGCTGCCAGCTGAACATGTGCATCATCTCTCTTTATAAACAGCTGTTGATGCACTGCCTGAAAGTGACTCTCTCTCTCTCAGCAGTATTAATAGCAAGAGACACTTCTCCACTCAGCTTCTATTTCTGCCATACTCTAATTCACAGCTGGATGAGTCTAAATCCCATAAGAACTGACAAACAACCAATCACACAGCGACATAGCAGAGCAAAAAGCAGCATTTTTTACAGAGCTGACCATAAAGCTCTTTACACTACACAATAAATATGCTCATGCAATATTTGCATTCTAGATTTTCATTCTATAAACATATGCACACCTACAAAGACCCATCTCAGTTCAAATTAAAACAAACTGAATCCACATATTGACTCCATTTCTCTTTTCATCAAGTATATATTTAGCAATCCAAATTGTTACAGGATGTACTCAACGTGGAGGGTGATAAAGGGCACTGCTGGAATACAGTACATGTAAATAAGGAATCACAAAGGAAGTAGCTGTGAGAATGGCAGAAGAGCAGAATTATTGCGTCTTTATTCAATACATGATATAAATCTACTGAAAGAAAAGTACACAGCTTTCCCAAATGTTTTAACTTAACATATGCATGATTAACTGAGCTGTTTATTGGGCTTCCTTTCTTGTGCCAATAATTCTGCACCTCATTGTGCTTGTCAGTGCTTCCTATAACTGCCTTGAGAACGTTTCTTAGAAGCAGCGATTCAGGGTAAATTACACCTACCGTCTCTCAATCAAAGCGCCACTGACAGGGAGTAAGGCACAGATGAGTCTAGGGGTTCCATTCATAATGCTAAATAGCAAATATTTCTGCCCATTCTGCACAGAGAATCTGAACCACAATGTAGAAATGCTCCGTGTAAAATCAACTCTGATAAAGCTCTTGAGTTACTCCTAGACTCTGCAGTCTCAGTGTAAGTAATAAAGTAAAAAATTGTATTTATTTTAAAAAGTGAAATTTTATTTATGTACCACTTTTTAAAACAACGTTACAAAGTGTTGGATACACATGAATGAAAAAATGTAAAAATAGAACAATACATTGTTAAATAAGTCAAAAAATTAAGATTAAAATAGAAATAAATAAAAATAAACTTAAAAATAGAAATAAAATAGAAACCCTGACTAAGAGACAGCAAGCAAACCTACATTTGCCTGTGAGCAGGCTTTCAGCCCCAGCATTAGTCTGCACGGTTAGAACATTCTCCTAGTGCCCACAGAAGTTTCCTCTCATAGCCCACAGACAGTCTGCCTGGAAAAAGTGCAATCTGCCTGAGCATGTGCATCCAGCTAAGGACTGACAGCCAGTCACAATACCTGCTTACATCCTGCATCTGGATGCACTCACCAGTAGTTTCCAAACACTAAAACAGACATACTGTATAGGGTGCTAAGTAATAGGTATTCTACTACAAATGGAGAGATGGCATTCAAATTCAAGGTCAGTCAAGATTATAGAGTTTCATCACTCACAATTATTCTCCTCCTTCAAGAATCGCTACCTTATCATGGTGGAGGAGTTTGCGTCCCCCAAGGATCTTGGTAGCTATGTTGCCTGGAGCACATGCTCCTGGTACGGTTTCCCAAGACAGCTTGGTCCCAGCTGAGGAGCCAGACGAAATACGATTTACTAGACTCCAATGACCGCGGCCCTCCAGACATATAAGAACCCCGCCCGGAACAGGGATACCAGGGCCCCCTCCTGGAGTTAGACCTGGGAGAAGAGCTCGCAAGTGAGCGCCTGCTGGCTGGACTGATAGGTTTAGGAGCTCAGACATCCGGGAGAGGCTCAGAGTAAAACTGCTGCTCCTCCACGTCAAGAGGGTTCAGTTGAGGTGGTTTGGGCATCTGGTTTCAATGCCTCCTGAATGCCTCCCTTTAGAGGTTTTTCGAGCATGTCTAACTGGGAGGAGGCCCAGAGACAGACCCAGGACACGCTGGAAGGATTACATCCACTGGCTGCCTTAGGAAAATCTTGGGGTCCCCCAGGAAGAGCTGATGGAAGTGGCTGAGGATGGGGATGTCTGAGCCACTCTGCTTAGTCTGCTACCCCAGCGACCCGGCCCTGGATAAGTGGGAGAAAATGGATGATGGATGGATGGATGGATGGATGAATGGACTATTATCCTCCACTGGTTCACTGGGTGTCTACAGCTTGCCTACTCAGCTACATATTAAACCATGTTCCCCAAAAACTACAGCATATATAAGGCACTGTGAAAAGAATGGAGGCTGAACTCTTGTGTTTTAAAGGAAAGCATATGTTTGAATCAGTATGGAAAATTGCAGCAATGAGTGTTGTGTATAAATAGAATTGAAAATAAAGGGAATAAGGAGTAAAACTGGGAAATGCATTGCAGAATTCCAGGTCTGTACATCCGTCCCTGCCTGATTCCAACGAGACTCCACCAGATTCAACGGGTGACAGGCCTTGCTACGATGGTAGTGTTAACATGTAGATCAGTGTGATGACAGCAGCTGTGTAACCATGGTAAGGAAGCTGATACCAATGCCACTGAACCATGCATAGGATGAGTACATCTTACTGGAAGTTAACATTTCACTTTCACAAATTAACGGTGTTTGAGTACAGCTTTAATGGGAATTAAGAGTAAAACTGCATGCATGAACATACACACTCATTTACACAGACAAACACAAACACAGATATGAGCATTGGAAAAAACTAAAATAAGAATTGCCAAGTAAAAACACAGTATTTTTAAAAAATCCTAAGAGCTTCCAGTGTTCAGGGAACAGAAATGGATCCTGCTTGTTTTGGCTTCACTCATTAGGGATTCTTCTTGGAGCTTCACTTGTCAAAGTAGTCCAAGAAGGAGGTATGAAAAGTTTGCTGGGATTAAATTTTCCCACAAGAGGTAAATGAAAATTCTAAAATTATTATGAGAGCTATTGCTTTGACACAAGCCAAAATGGATACAATTCATTATTATTGAATTGAATTATATTCAGTTTGAGCTGATATCACTGTCGGAGCTGTCAGATGCTGTGCATGAACTTCGGCCCACAAATTGCCCTGTAGACAGCATCCCTTCTTGCCTCTTTAAGGAGGTTTTTAATTCTATTGGCCCTTTTATTCTAATGTTGGTCCATGCTTGCTTTAGATCAGGGTGTTTTCCAGCTCAACTAAAGCATGCTATAGTGCAGCTGCTTATCAAAAAGGCCATCCTTGACCCCTCGGTTCCCTCTAATTTTCAACCCATCTCCAAACTTCCATTTTTATCAAAAGTGTTGGAGAAGGTAATGGCCACTCAGCTTTTATATTTTTTAGAGAAAAATGTTATCTTTGAGAAGTTTCAGTCTGGCTTCAGGCCCCGTCAAAGTACTGAATCTGCCCTTTTAAGAGTTTTTAATGATATCATTTTAATTGCTGATTCAGGATGTGCTGCTATCTTAGTGACCTTGGACTTGACTGCAGCATTTGACACTGTTGATCATCAGATTCTGTTGTCACGCCTGGATCAGTTTGTGGGTATTAGGGATGTGGCCCTCATGCTGCTCCAGTCCTACTTGACTGACAGAAGTTTTTCAGTAAAATTGGGTGAATTCTCTTCAAATGTGGCTCCTCCTACTTGTGGGGTCCCTCAGGGATCTATTTTGGGCCCACTGCTATTCTCTTTATATATGTTACCCCTGGGGTCTATTTTCCGTGAACATAACATATCTTTTCATTGCTAAGCAGGCGACATGCAGATTTACCTCCCTCTAAGCTGTAAGGACTCATTGCAACCATTACTAGCTTGTCTGGCTGATATTAAGATATGGATGAGCCAAAGTCATTATAATTTAAATGACAGTAAGACTGAGGTAATTGTGTTTGGAGATCCAAAATATCTTTCTGATTTTGTTGATGGCATAACCCCCCTCACCCCCAAAACCAGCTTGTTCATCAAAAGCCTTGGTGTGACCCTTGAAACTAATCTTAACTTAAAAAGACAAATTGGCTCAGTGGTTAAGGGATCTTTTCACCAGCTTCGACTCCAGGCTAAGGTTAAGCCTTACTTATCCTTTAAAGATTTGGAGAGGGTCACTCATGCTTTTATATCATCAAGGCTTGATTATTGTAATTCTTTGTATATTGGTCTAGATCAGTGCTCACTTCGTCGCCTGCAGCTAGTGCAGAATGCTGCCGCTCGCCTTCTGACTGGCACTAAGAAATGGCAGCATATTACACCTGTCCTGGCTTCCCTGCACTGGATTCCCATCCGTTTTAGGATAGATTTTAAGGTTTTATTGTTTGTCTTCAAGAGTTTAAGTGGCCTGGCCCCTCAATATTTTGCTGAACTACTACAAGCTCACAATCCAGTCAGAGCGCTGAGATCAGCAAGTGAGCTGCTCCTGGTTGTTCCCAGATCTAGGCTCAAAACTAAGGGCTTAACCCGAGCTTTTCTCAGTAGCTGCTCCCAAGCTATGGAATAGCTTGCCGCTGCATGTCAGACATGCAGAGTCTTTGGAAATGTTTAAGTCTTTTTTAAAAACTCACTTCTTTTCCTTGGCCTTTGGACCTGTTGTGAGCCAGACCTGAGCCTATGACATATGCTCTGTCCTGTGTCTATGTGTACTTCATATTGTATTTCATGGTTCGTGTTTCTATTTTATATTTTATCTTTATTACACTGTGTAAGGCACTATTTTTGTCATATGCTCTGTGTTTTAATTCTGTATTTTATGGTCTTCTCTACTGTGCATTTATCTTTGCATTTATCTTTGTAATTTTTGTGTATGGTATTTTTATTGATGTTTCTTTTTTGTGTATTTTATTGCTTTTTGTACAGCACTTTGGTAAATCTTGGTTGTTTAAATGTTCTATAGAAATAAATGTGACCTTGACCTTGATTATGAAGTTACATTATTTTTCAGAGACCAGAACACACACCCTCTTAATCATAAGCTTAAAATCACTGCTCCAGTTAAACTAACATGGAGCACAGTGAGGAGGTCCCAGGAGGTTATAAGGGATCCTTGCTTCCCCAGGCATTGCAACAGCCAACAATATCTTGCCCTCCAGTGCAGCTAGCCATAATCAGCATGGGCATGATCCAAAATTCAGCCCACCCAACAGCCTAGTCAGAGCTGCAAATTCACAGTGCAGCAAGCCAGCCAACTAAAATCTACCACCCCACACAAGTGCTTATCACAGCTGCGACTATCACAATCAGAACTGTATCCCACATAGTGGGCAACACTTCTACTTCTGTTCAAATAGCTTCTGCAAATCCTTAGACATGGTCTATAATTTATCAGATTCAAGAGTGTTATTCATTATTCACATTAATAGCAATGCATCTGAGGTCTAAGTACCAGTCAATATCTTTCAAGCAAGGAGTTACACTATTCACCTGTTATAAACACACAATACCATTATTCTCTGCCGGAGCCTTTGAACAAGAGCCCCTTTTCATGCTAATTGATGAATTAAATTTGATATTTAACTCTCTTTTCAATTACAAGGAGATTACAAGGAATTTCAATTCATCAATGAACTAGGGGTAGCAAACTGCCAACAAATTTGCACTTATTGCAACCATGGGTGGTATCAAGCGAGCAAAAATTTTCATTTCAAACATCATCACAGTAACTGCTAACATGCCAGACAAAAATTCCAAAAGAAACCACTCATTCGCTAGCTGATCATTTCACCACATTAGGTGCCACTCTTGTAAACAATCTTTGTTGTACGAGTTCTTCTGATGTTATTAGCCTCCTGACTCAGGAGTCAGGACCTGTTACACCAGTGCAACAGAAATCAAACAAGAGCCATCTGGCAATGGCATATCCCCCAGCCCCCGGAGGCACATCTAGACATCATGCTCAACATGTCTGTGAAGTTTCATGAAGTTCGGATGTATAGTTTCCAAGATATGGCCCGGACAAGGTATGATGACAGACGGATGGCCGCCCGCGCGGAGGGATGGATGGACGGACAGACACACTGATGACAATATCCCCCCTGCATTAATGCTGCCGGGGGGGTTATAATAAAAATGGGTGGAGTCATCGGTCAACTGCAAAAACAACACTCCCATCTAATGGCCAAGTAATGCATTACATGTAAATAAATGACTGAAACCTCAAGAACAAGGATTTTGGAAGTTCCTTCCTGTCTCATCAAAGCCAGGTTTGAGGGCATTGAGGTGGGGACCTGATAGCACACCAAAAATAATTCTATTGAACTCTTGGATTTTTGGGCTCATGGTTAACTTACCAGCAACAGCTCAAGAATTCTCATGCATTGCATACGCTGAAGGATTTCCCCTATGAAAAATTACTATAGTACTTGTGTGCGTCTGCGTGCATGCGTGCGTGTATACTATAGCATGGTACTGTTGACTGTGGTAATACTATATTTATGATGTGATGTCTGTAGTACAACTTTAGTTATGCTATGAAATCTATAGTAATACTATACATATAAATACTATAGTATTACTCAGAAATAACTATAGGATATTTTCATAAAGGTCAAGCCAATATTTTGGTGTTTTCATGTCCACTGCTGTGTGAACACTACAACCACCTGACACTTACTGCCTTCAAACATCAGACGGTCAGAGACACAATTGCAGCTCTTATTTTCAGATATGGCTTGCATAGTGTGTGATCCCTGTGACCATTGACTGCCTTTGCATACTGTGAGAGAATCAAAAGGATGGAAATACCAGTTGATTTTGATGAACTATTGCAAGTAAATGCAATTAATTTGTTAGATTTATCAAAGTTGTGTAGTGTATAGAAGGCATGAGGAATTTTTGTTCCACCTGGCAGCTGTAGGAGACACTTTGCCTTGATGGATGTGTCAAACAAATTGATGGTAAAAGTGAAGTGTGAGGATAGGAGAGATGCTGGGGTCCTGTGCTGGAGTGGTACTTGCTCTCCATGACACTGTCCTCCTTGTTGCTGTGGATGAGCAGCGTTCTCAGGTGCATTTCAGCATGGTGCTGCTGCACTTTATCATGGTCCACACAGCATTGCTCATGGTGCCCCCTGTGTACGCTGGTTTTCGTTCTAACCACAATTCCAATTATATAATTTTAATAATTAGGATACTAAGCCTTAACTGATAGAATCATACCTGCCCTGGATCATAGTTGTTTTTCAGTTAAAGGACATTATTTTTAACCCCTTGTCAAGGGAAGTTAAAAACAAACTACGTCATTTACACAGCTTGTATGTAATGTGAGATACTCATGCCACATATCTTTGGAAAGCTAAGATCCTTGTGATTCAATTGATGGCAACCATTTCAAAATATAATCATCACAGCAGCTTTAATGAACGCCTGTGTCACAGCTTTATGCTGTGGTCCCATTGTGTTTTTTCAGCTAATAAGTCCCAGCTACACTCATCTGCAGGCATCTGTTTGCAAAAAAAAAAATTCAGGAGAGAATAAAAACCTTCTACTTCAGTGTGTTCCAACTTAGATTACTCAATGACAGTAGCACTTACGGTGATTCTTTCAACTGGGGGGAAAACTTCAGAGTGTTTCCTTTCAAAAGAGACCAAAACCATCCATATTCTCCAAATGGTTCAAGAACAGCTTTCAATTTACTTTGGGTACACCTTGGATAGGCATTTTAGGCAAATTTTACCAGAGTGTTAAAGAACTCTACACAACCTAATTGGTCGACAACCTATTTGGAGCTGCCTGATTTTCTCAGTGTCTAATTTGATCTCTTTAAAAATGTCATGACATGAAATTGCTTGCAATATGGAATTCAAACATGATATATTAAAGGGGCTTTTATTCTTCATGGCACACACGGATATTTCTGTCAAATTGTGGCTTAATATGGTAAATAACTGATTGGAACATAAAATGCACTAGATTAGGACAATTTAGCAGCTTATTAAAATTCAATGATTGCATCTGTGGCTGAAACAAAAACCAGCATGCACAGGAGGCCTCCAGGACTGAGTTTGGAAACCACTGAGTTAGATGATCTGATTCATTTAAATACGAAAAATAAGCAAAAACAGAAAGAATCAGGAAGGGGCAAATGCTATTTCACAGCACTGTAACATTTCATTTCCTGACTACAGCAAAATTCTTTACTGTAAATCATATAAAATTTTGCTAAAACTGCCACTCATTGTATCATCAGTTGTCTCCCAACTTTGGCTGAGATGGAAAAGGAATTTACATCAACTACCCACAGTATTAAAATCACCTGCATGATATTGTGTTGGTCCCCCTTGTGCCACAAAAACAGCTCCATCAAACTGATGTCCCCTTGAAATTCCAGACCCAGAGTTTCCCAGAGGAACACATCCCCGGAGCATGACTCACCCTCCACCGGTTTGTCTTCTTCCCACAGTGCATCCTGGTAACATCTCATCCCCAGGTAAATGGTGCAAACATACCTGGCTGATGCGCATGATGAAAAAGAAAATGGGTCTCAACGGACCAAGCGCCCTTCTCCAACTGCTCCAAGGTCCAGTTCCAAAGGTGAGGTGCCCATTGTATGCACATTTAAGGGAAGGACCAATCATCTGTGCTTGGTTTTAATGTTTGGCTCATTGGCGTATATTGTGGCTTCGTAGTGGCAGAAAGAGCTACTTTCTGAAGAGGAATTTCTTTTTTAACACACTGGTACCCACTAGGTTGTCTTCTTCCTCATCCTCAAACAGCTCCCTCTGATGTCCTAGTGCTGCTTGGTTTACTTTTTCAAGATGCTGGTAAAGAGTTACCGAGGAATGGACACAGGGTTGGAGCTTTTGTTAGTTGAGACGCACAGAATTATCTGCATGGATGTGGGCGCAAGCACACACTGGGATTAAATTAAAGTGCATGTGACAATCTGCTGAAATGATGACCAGAAAAATGTGAATTCTGAAATGCGTGAAAGTGTACGGCAAATATATCCTTCATTTAGAGCAAGTATGCCCTAAAGTTACAGCAAGTGTACTCTGCAAAAAGCAAGTGTGTCCTCTTCATCAGTATGGCAACCTAAAAATTGAGCCAGCGAAGCTTTAATCATTTGTCAAATTACTTCATACAAACAACAAGAAAACAAGCATGAAATACTCAGATCCCCCATTACAGGATAGCTTACATCTGACCTGGAAACAAAATACAGTTGACGGATGGACAGACGGACAGGAGAATGGACGGAGGTATGAAAAGAGACATCTACACCAAGAGATTTATCCTTATATAAAATTTTCTTAAAGAATGTTGATCAGTTGAGGAGTTCTGGCCCAAAAAAGAACCGTGCCAGATGGACAGACACACGGAAGGACAACACTCCTTCCTATACCACCATCCACTTTGTGGGTAGGGAAAGGAATAAATCACCTAGGTTTTGGTGCCTACATACTCAGGCACGAATGTGAGAGTGCTTATGCTTACCTTTCTGTATTTGCATGGTGCATTTCTTGCTGTGTCTGTACACACGTTGTTTTTTGCGTAAATCTGCATCGGTTTGAGTTTGTAACAAACCTGTTTTAGCTGTGTGATCAAAGCATTTTCTTCTCCGTTCATCAGCAGATGTTTGCTGACAAAATCTACTAAATGTCATGGTTTGTGGGGTGTGCGTGTTGTTTGGACTTTTCTTTGCGGCTCTCGTCCTGTGACGATATCGAATTCCTAGGCTATCGAATTCTTTACCCAGCTGGCTGATTGGGAAAGCTCCGCCCCAGCTCAGACTCTTTATAAGCGGGAAGTCCGGCACGCATCCTTCGCTAGAGTGTCCGTTTTTAGCTTCGCACTATAGCCGAAGATATCTGTAGTCAGAAAGTCATACAAAACCTATCTTCTAATTATTGGAGTTTCTTCTTCCTTTTTCTATCTCGCTTTGCTTCCATGGTTCAGACTATTATACGTCCTTTGGAAGCGCAAGTACTTGCGTTTGGTCTATATTATTCTCTGTGTTTGTACTGTGTTCGCGCTACTCTCTTTCTGTCGATGCGCTTGGCCTCCGAATACTACCAGCCATTACAGAACACTCTAGCCGTCATAGAGTCGTCAGCAACGGCTGCGCTAGAGAAAGTTGTGGCTAACCAACAAGCTGTTCTCTCTGGTTATGGCAAGGGTCTTTCTAGCCTGAACAATCAACAGGCAGAGTTGGCGGAGAGAGTCCGCCTTCAGGTGAATGCCATGGAGAGACAGGAGAATGTTCTATTAACTATCACTGAGAGTATTAGAGCCTTGTCCACGCAGATCACACAAAATGTTGCACAAGCACAATCCGTACATCTTCCCCGAGAGCCAAAGCTTCAGTTACCCCCAAGATATGGAGGCGAGGCAGGAAGATGTAAAGATTTCATTGCCCAATGTGAGATATTTTTTAAAGCGCAGCCTTCACGGTTCGTGAATGAAGAGTCTCGGGTTTCATTTATTTTATCCCTGTTAACTGACACAGCACTCACTTGGGTCGGCCCACTTATTCGATCTAATTCACCAATAGTGAATACTGTGGAGACTCTCGTTAGAGAAATGGTATCGGTGTTTGATCAGGATGTTTGTGGTCAGGACGCGGCTGCGCGTTTAATGCATCTAAGGCAGGGTTCTGAGAGTGTCGCTACGTTTTCAATCACATTTCGCTCCTTGGCGACAGACACAGGCTGGCCAGAAGCGCCTCTTATGACAGTGTTTGTTCAAGCTTTGGCTGAGGAGGTTAAGGACGCTCTGGCTACATTGGAGCCTTGTTTGCCTCTGGATTTGTTGGTTCGCACTGCAGTGCGAATTGATAATCGCATCCGCGAACATAACAGGGAGAAACGTACTGCATTGAATCTTGCTGACAACGGGGCTAATGCTCCTAGCAGTATGCATACAGCTCCCATTCTGCTCACTGAAAATTCCACTCCTGGGGAGCCGATGCAGGTTGATGGCTCATATGAGAGCCGGGCTCGTAAGCCTGTTCGCAGACGTATAATCTGCAATAATTGTAACCAACCCGGGACATATCCATCCACGCTGCCCTGAGCTTCAGGGAAACGGAAAGTCCCTCTAGCGGTATGGGGGGCGCTAAAGGGACAGATCTAATTTCCCTTCCGAACTTTAATCCCTGTAGAATTGACTGTGGGGAGACAGAATATATATCGAAGCTTTTGTGGACTCTGGCGCCGTGGATTGTTTTATGGATGCAGAGTGGGATAGGAGACATTCTATTCCTATCCGCCCTCTTTTACATTCACGCTCTGTTAGATCTTTGGACAGTCGCCCGCTGGGAACTGGATTTATAACCGAAGTTTCTGAATCATTGACTATTTCATCTCTTTTGGTGGCCATTCTGAGGAGGTTCAGTTTTTTATTATCAGTTCTCCTGTTTTCCCTGTCGTTTTAGGACATTCTTGGCTATGGGAACATAGGCCTCATATCATTTGGGGAAGTCAGGATAACCCGATCATCCAGTGGGGCACTGATTGTAGGTCCCAATGTAGGAAGAGTTTGGCGTGTCATCCCGGGCATCAACCTATGGGGGAGGCTGACGCCTGGAGTGATTCTGAGGAGTTTGCCTCACACAACCCTCCTAATCTACAGAAAGGGGCGGAGGAGGGGTTGGAGTGGGATCCTCAATTTGATGGGCGGCAGCCAGAGGAGGATTGCTATTCAGAGGATTTCTCTGACTCGGAATCTGACATAGAGAGGGCAGGTTCCAAACAGGGTGAGAATTTGGGGGCTGCTCTGAACTTTTGTCTGCCTCCTAATGTTCTTGACGATTATGCTGATCTCGCGGAGGTTTTTAGCTAGCAACGGGCCTCGACTTTACCTCCTCATCGCACGTTCGATTTCGAGATCAATGTCCACCCGAGTACCACTCCCCCCAGGGGTTAATATACTCGCTGTCAGGGCCTGAGCAAAAGGCCATGCGAGAATATATTCAGGAGGCTCTGGCTAATGGATATATTCGGCCCTCCATGTATCCTGCCGGAGCGGGGTTCTTTTTTGTGGGCAAAAAAGATGGTGGCCTGAGACCCTGTATTGATTACAGGGGCTTGAATAATATCACTATTAAAAACCGATACCCACTTCCGTTGATGAACTCCGCGTTTGAACGGCTGCAGGAGGCGTTGTTTTTTACTAAGCTAGACCTCTGGAATGCTTATAACTTGGTTCGGATCCGGGAGGGGGACGAGTGGAAAACGGCATTTAATACGCATGACGGGTACTACGAATATTTGGTCATGCCGTTCGGATTGGTTAACGCCCCCTCTGTGTTCCAGGCACTCGTCAATAACGTCCTCCGAGAGATGTTGGAGAGATTCGTCTTTGTATGCCTTGACGATATTCTGATTTTCTCTTCAACTCTCTCGGAGCATAAACAACACGTCAGACAAGTGCTTGAGGCCCTCCTCAAAATCAAGGCTGAGAAATGCGTTTTTCACGCAAGACAGTTTCTTTTCTTGGTTTCATTGTTTTGGAAGGGTCGGTCCGCATGGATCCTGAGAAGGTGGCAGCAGTCAGGGAATGGCCTGCCCCTCAAAATGTCAAGGAGGTGCAATGGTTTTTGGGGTTTGCCAATTTTTATATGAGGTTTATCCATAATTTTAGCGCGGTAGCTGCCCCCATTATCGCGCTCACTAAGAATACCTCCTCGTCGTTTGCTTGGTCTCCAGCAGCTGAGGCTGCTTTTCAGGAGTTACAGAAATGATTTAGCTCAGAACTAATTCTCGTTTTGCCCAACCCCTCCCTCCCATTTGTTGAGGAGGTGGATGCGTCGGAAGTCGGGGTAGGGTGCCATTTTGTCCCAGCGCCCCCTTCGGGACAATAAGTTGCACCCATGCGCCTACTTCTCCAGGTCGTTGTCGGCGGCCGAATGGAATTACAGCATTGGTGACCGGGAGTTGTTGGCTGTCAATTTGACGTTAGAAGAGTGGTGCCATTGGTTGGAGGGGGCTGAACATCCATTTGTGGTTTGGACAGATCATAAAAATCTCCAATACGCCCAACAGACTAAACGACGTAATTCTCGGCAGACACGGTGGTCGTTGTTTTTTAACCGCTTTAACTTTACGTTAACCTATCGCCCGGGGTCTAAAAACATCAAGCCCGACGCTTTGTCGTGGATTCACAACCGCTCCAGTCGCGACCCCATTCCTGAGCCGGTTATCCCGGCAGCTCAGATTGTGGCTCCCATTCAGTGGAATGTTGAGTCTGTTGTGCGGGAGGCATTGAGAAATTATCCCGGTCCTGGTGGGGAGCCGCCTGGCTGTTTGTTTGTTCCTTTTGGCAGTGTGGTCCCAAGTTCTCCAGTGAGGGCACTTTCGCCTGGCAGGTCAGCCGGAGGTTCATCGGACCAAGCAGTTCTTGGCCCGACGTTTTTGGTAGCCCAGCACGATTGAGGACATCCGGGAGTTTGTAGCAGCGTGCTGTATCTGCGCTAGGAACAAGACTTCCCACCTCCCCCCCTCTGGTCTGCTGCGGCCATTGCCCGTCCCCAAGCGCCCGTGGAGCCATATCGCTCTTGATTTTGTTACGGGGCTGCCTGTTTCGGAAGGCAACACGGTCATCCTGGTTGTGGTTGACCGTTTTTCTAGGGCCGCCCACTTTATCGCGCTGCTCAAGCTGCCTTCGGCGCGGGAGACGGCCCTTCTTGTTGTGGACCATGTTTTCCGGCTGCATGACCTCCCTCAAGATGTGATTTCTGACCGGGGCCCTCAATTTATGGCCAAATTCTGGCGTGCGTTTTGCAACCAGTTGGGGGCCAGCATGAGCCTTTCCTCTAGTTTCCACCCAGAGACTAATGGGCAGACAGAGCGAATCAACCAGTCCTTGGAGAATACTCTTCGATGTTTAGCGGCTGACAACCCATCTTCGTGGAGTCGATTTTTAGCATTGGCCGAATATTCCCACAATTCACTGGGTAACTCCTCCACAGGCCTTTCCCCATTTGAGGCTCAGTTGGGTTATCAGCCTCCACTGTTTCCTGAGACTGACAGGGATTCAGAGGTTCCTTCGGTTAATCACTTTGTTCGGTGTTGTCGGTCAGTTTAGGCCAGGGTCCGTTCCTCCTTGTTGCGCTCTGGATAAAAACACCCAAACGTGTCCCTCACTCACTCTCTTGCAACTGCACACAAGATACTAACCAGGGTTGCCAACTCTGATGAGATAAGCGACCGCAGCTTCAAAAACAAGCCCAATATAAATAAGACGAGACTAAGACGGCGTAGACCTGGGGTGGAATCTCTTTTGTTTTGTTGAGCAAGGGGGAGGGAAGATTATCTTTCATTTAGTTGAGCAAGGAGCTAGGAGGGAGGACAGGTTCTCAAACATTACTCGTCGTGAGGCTGTGGGCAGACAGGGTCAATCAATGAATCGGGGGGAAATAGCAACCATAAATGTATAACAATTGACCCTCTTGTTACACTTCTCTTACAAGCAACCATATTTTTAAAAACAAGCCCAAAAAAACCGCAACCCGCGATTCGTAATCTTTTCAAGCGACTTCAGGAAAAAAGAAGCCCAAAGTCGCGTATTATAAGCGGACTTGGCAACTCTGATACTAACTCTCAACAACCCACAAAACCGCTCACTAAAACTCGAAACCACTTACTCCTGCAAAAACCACAACTCGCTATCAAAGCTTCCCGGTTTTTCTCAGACTATTGTATCGCAACGACGGTAGCCATTTGACTGACGTATGACGGATCCTGATATCATTGGCTGATGAATCGTGTGCAACGTGACGCATAATTCGCGCACCTGCATTATCCAATGAGAAAAAAAACCTACTCCACTTTCACCCCAGATTTACTCAAATAGAATTTTGCACAAAGTTTGGGCTACATCGTCCGATAGAGGAGTGATTACACTAATTTTAAGACCCATAGTGGGATCAAATTCATTTTTCTTTTCTGAACACCTTTAGGATTACTTTGGCAAAAGGCCAGTAATTTTGGAGCCCACTGTACATGTGCATATATTGGCAATGCATGCAGTTTTTATGATCAGTGTGAAAAATAGGAAAAAATAGGAATTGCCCCATTAAATAGGAACTTGACACCCTGTAATGACAAGCCCTGGCCCGCCCAAACCCTGAACAAGAGGTCCATGGGCCCTGTATCACTCACCTGGTTTGACATTATGACAGTTCTTTACAGTTATCAGCCTACTCTGACATGCCTACATAGTCATGTTATAATCTACAGCAAATATCCTACTAAAGTGATTTATATACTATCAGTTGAAGCACTAAATGCACATTTAACTTGTTGTGAAGTCATTGTAATGTAAAAAAGTGGGTTAGCAAGTCAGTCTTGAGCGTTCCATAGTAAATTGATTTTTAATCTCTCTCAAAAAAAAAAAAATCAACATTTCAACTTAATGTGAACCAAGACTTGTATCAAGCTTGAAATGTGCTCCAAGTCTCCCAACTGCAAGTTGAGAAGTCAAGAATGTGCCAGCCAATCAAATACCAAGACAACCCAACCAGATTCCAAATTGATCGAATATATAACACTTGTTTGGGGCCCAGAGGCAAACATTTGTAGCAAGTGTGATCCAAATCTGCCATGAGGAACTTCAGCCAATGCATCAGCCAATCAGACGCCAGGGCAGCCATATTGGAGGCAGAATTGAGCCCAAAAATAACACTTGGTAAGGGCCATGAGACAGACCTGCACCAAATCTAATCTAAATTGAACAAGTGGAACTGGAGAAGTCAAAAATATGTCAGCCGATCAGAGACCAGGGCAGCCGTATTGGATTTTGAATCGAGCCAAAAAAATGGCACTTGGTCAGAACCTTGAGACAAATAAGTACCCCACATCTGATCCAAATGTGATCAGTAGAGGGGGAGACATTGAAAATCTGTCAGCCAATCAGAGGCCAGGGCAGCCATATTTGAGGCCAACTTAAGCACAAAAAAAAGAACATTTGCTGAGGGCCACGAGATGAACATTTGTACCAAGCCGCATCTAAAATCGCCTGGTATAACTGGAGAAGTTGTCTTTAAAAGAAAAAGTTGATGGACAGACCCAAACAAAAGTGCATTTTGCCACATTGATTGCAATGATACCATAAAGGAGAAACAGTGTAAAAACAAACTTCAAACTTTATTGATAGAAGAGATAAAATGGGGGTAAAACACTAAAACAATATGTACAACTTATGTACAAAAAGTTTTTACAGCAAGCAAGAGCAAGCAGCCACAGCAACCTGAAAGTCACCGATTGATGGAGCTCGCACTGCAAACACGTTCCCCCAGAGCATAATTTAAAACATATAAAGACCTAACAGTAAAAACAGGTGAAATAAAGTAATAAATCCACAGGCTTTCACGCACGCACGCCCAAACACATTCTCAAACACACACACACACACACACACACAAAAACACACACACATTTACAGCCTCCTGAGGTTGCGCTTGCTCTGGGCGCTCCCAGGCAACACCTCCTTTTTGCTCCGCCGTTTGGCAGACCAGCTGCCACACTCTCTGGACCCATGGTAAGCACACAGGCAGCTAGTGCAGAACTGAAAACAGCAATCCTCCGAGGTGCATATGCCCTCTCTCTTGACGGAGTGACACCTGGCTGGGTGCTGGCACCTCGGGCACGGTTTCAGACACTCATCGCTGAACAGTGTTTTTGCAACCTTGAAAATGAGATTAAAAAATGACAGAGAACATTAGTGTACAATAGTACATCTTCCTTTGTCTCATTTACCCATTTGGATGATGAGCTTCTTCTCAAAAATGGATAAAACAGGTTTGAAAACAAAATGAAAAATTAATGATAAGAGTCACTATTTCAAAGAGTAAATCATGAGAAAGAAACAGAAAAGCAATAGATTATGAAATCAGCTGAGCTACAAGCAGTCCATTCCCAGCAAACAACATCCTCTGCTCACCTGTAGGAACTCGTCCCGTTTGCTTGCTGAACGTGCCGTGTGCTGAACTGAAGTTACAGTGCTATTTCCTGGAGTAGGGGTGCACACGATGGGCGTTTTGGACTGGGCCTGGACTGACCTCAGGGCAGACCTGCACTGCAGATTCAATCTCGTCTCTGCATCAGGAACATGAGCAGCCCCACCCAGCTACAGTCACCAGAAGAAGAAGGCATGAAGTCACATATAAAGAGACCAAAAGAAAACACATTACTCTGCTAATGTCAGGTATTCTACATAAAGTAGTCTGTCAGTACTCAGAATTAAATCTTTAAGGCCAGTGGTTAATAGTCAACAAGCAGTTGCGATTTTATATTACATTCTTCGCTGACTGGCAGTGCTGTGAGGAGGATTTATCATTCTCGCTTAAAAGTCCAACAAATACAATTGGGTTATTCCATATTAAGTCACCAAGAGCCTCCCAGCTGGCATCTTGAATTTTGATAAATGCAGCTTGCACTGAATGGGAATAATGGCTTCAGAAATTAACTGTATCCATTTTAGTTGCATTAATTGAGGGGCGTGTGGTACTCCCCTGGCTCAAGGGGAGGGTGTCATTTTATTGAGAATACGTAAGCCTTTTTTGGGCATTTTTAAAGCTACAGAAAACAAAGTTCCAAAGGACTTAGGCAAATAAAGTTTATTGTGTGAGCAGGCACCAAAACGTTCTGCTTATGACATTTGTCAGTTTGAAGTTGCCTATAATAATTTTTGCGCTCTGGGGCTCAAAAGTCAGCAAAATCACAATTCACATTTAAAAAATTTTTTTTTTTTTAATATTAATTTTAATAGCTGTTAATTTCTAACATGAGAGATAGACCACAGCAATTTTCTGTGCCAATTGCCAGCAAACCTCATTCATACAAACATCATACCTCTAAGTGCATTAATGTTGACTTTATGGATGATCACATTTGGATCCAGAAAAAATTTGTTTTAGACCCAAATGTGGGGGGGTCATATCTCACGAGGCACTCCACTCATCATGGTGAAACTCTGCATGCTCAGAGAGTGAGTATTGATGGTGAATGTATGAAAAAATGAGCATGTAATTGCCTTTTGATTTACATGCTGTCAATCATGTTCTTGATTTTCTTATTTTTGGGGTGCAGTCAGGTCTTACCAGCCCATAGTATGCCATGGAAAATTAGGGAAAATATGTCTGAGAGTTCATCAAATACTTTCATAGAGAAATAAAGTATTTACACAGATCATTCTTGTGGCAGTAAGTATGTTCTACTTCAAGAAGATGGGCCTGGGTCGGCCTGTTTCCAATGTCATCACAAACCTGTGTCTCCCAAGAAATTCAACAAAATCAGTTTCTTGTCAATGTGCACTCTTTTCATGAATGTCTGCAAGATCAATACATTTCTTGCATGTATGATGGCAAATGGGTGGGAAATATCCAGAACATCGGTGAATGACATTACATTTATATTCATGCATCCTTATAGATTAGCAAAATCCTTCAAGTGACCCTTCCATCCAGATGAATATTGGGTCCCTTTGGAGAGCATGTTGTGCATTTTAACGCCACCAGTAACCACCAATGGCCACCAATCACACCTTGACCGCAGTCATGTCGAGTATTTAGCTCAAATATGGGCCTGTTGTAGGACTTGAAATTTGTCAAGACGATACAGTTTTCAGCATTTTACAAGCACATTTGCGTCAATAAGATTTCACAAATGTGTTCCGCATTTTTATTTTGTAATTCAATTCAAATAGCTCCCACCCAAACCTTTGCTTTCTTTTCATTTTTTTTGTTGCATTCGTATAGTATGCACTCAAGCATATTTTCCACAGTGCACCATGGGCTGGTAAGACCTGAGAGCACCCTCGAAATAGGAAAATCAGGGGACATAATTGACAGTGTAAATCAAAAAGCAAGAAAATAAGTCATTTTTTTCACATGTTCACAACCAATGCTCACTCTCTAAACATGCCAAGTTTCATTATGATGCATATTTGGGTTAAAATGAAATTTCTTATTCAGGATCTAACTTTGATCATCTATAAAGTCAACATTTACACACTCAGAGGTATGATATTTGGCAAACTGTTGAGGTTCATCTCGCTTTATTCAGAAATTAACTGCCACTTCAAAAAAGGTACTAGTGTGATTTTGCCAACTTTTGTGCTCTAGTGCACAAACATTGTTACAGCCAACTTCAAAATGACAAATGTTTCATAAACATAATATTGGTGCCTGCTCACACAGCAAATTTTATCAGCCTAACCATACAAGAGTCATCAGAAGATGACGTATCCCCCCGGCCCCTGCAATCTAATCTCAGAAATCCCAAAATACCAAAATACACCAGTCTAGGGCTTGATTAATATGCACAGCAAGTTTTGTTAAAAAATATTGAACGGTATTGGAGTTCTGCTCTGGAAACAAAATGATTACAGATGGACGGACGGACATACTGACGACTATATCCCCCCGTATTATATGCCGGGGGGATAATAAGCCCAAGAAGCCAAAAAAACAAACAAACAAAAAAAAAAAAAAAAACACCTGAAGTGATGACAGTGGGCCCAATTCCACCATCTGCAGCCAGCCTCGTCAAGGGCTGAAACTGCAGAGGCTCCTGCCAGCACTGGATACCAAAGAAATCAGCAATACAATGTTCTGCAACATTTTAAGCTCAACGCGTTTAGTTGGCCACTCATGTTGCATACAACTGCTGGTCTACAGCAATGTTTAATTCAACTAACTCCTCTTTCATTGAGAATACATTATTGCTCGCATTTTTGCCCATGAACACTTATTGTTCGCAGTACAAACATGCATTGGGGGATATGCCACCTTTAAGTACCCCTATTATGTCACTCGGCGCACACCCAATTAGTCATTACAAGACATTTCATAATCTGTCCTTCATGACCTCACAAGGGGAAGAGGCCACCCAAAATAATGCAGGAACTGTTAAACTGGTTGACTGAAGTTACTCAGGCCCCCTTACCTCTGTGCAGTCATTTCCCCATGTGATATCAAGAAGGTTCAGATTTTGAAATTGCTTGTAATGGCCAATTGGCTGTGCACCTGGTGACATAATAGGGGACCTTTATGGTGGCTACCACATTAGTCTTGGCTGTCGGGATTGGCTAGCACCGGTGACATGTTAAAGTGATTTTCACCATGTAACTCAAAAGTTATTTGAAATCTGGTAGTTTTGAAGCTTCTGTACAGGCTGTCAAACCTCCAGAGCTGATACTCTCAGAGACGCCCGTCTGAAGAGTGTTGTAAGCTGGCGAGCGTAAACAAACACCAAGTTAGTTAGCTTAGCTAAGGCATCTGGATAGCAGAAGGAAAAACAAGTGCAAGAGAAACTAACATACATGCCCACCGAGCACTCAGTCCCGTGCTGCCAGGCCCCTGGACTATGGAGGACTGCTGAACTGAGCAGAAAAAACAAACAGAACTCAAACTATCCAACAGATCTGATTTAAATTCATCTTCCTCAACGAGGAAACTTAGGGGTGAAAGTTTTTATTGGAAGTGATGACGTCCGAAATACAGACTAAATTTCAACAAAAAGTTAACTTCGATAATACGCAGGCACATAACAAAAGCCAGGCATTGAAGACATAAAAAAAGTTGATTTTAAAGGGGGGGCGGGGGACAGTCATGGAGGAAGGACAGGTGAAGTTATGAGAATTTCAATCCATGAATCGGACTACAGCAAAGACTAACATCCCTCCTAAAAAGTCTGACGTAATTGCAATCTGGTAAGCATTACTCCACAGCCAAAGACAATATTCTTCATGCCTTTAAAAAATTCCCAGAACTCTGATAAGACTCAAAATGCTGCGTATGTGCCCTGTCAAATGACGTCAGAGTGTGTTTCACCAATAGTTTATCTGTCAGTGTACCTATGAAAAAGGCAGAAGGCCAACTTGTGAAAATGCAGAGAAACTGCGTAACAACTAGTGGCTGTGAAAAGATACCGCAGCTAGAGTGCACACGATCATTGTTTATTTTTCATTCGCACTTTTACAAAACCACCAATAGTTTTGAAACCACTTTTGAAACCAAAGAACTTTTTTTAGTTCAATGGTTTCTGTGAAACAGAATCCTGTCCAAGAGTCCCAGTAACCTGCTCTACAACTTAATTTTCTATTTATATAAAAATTTCAATGAAGTTAATATTATGTGGACAATTTTAATTATTTGTATTGCCATTGTTAATTTAAAAATAGCAGACTGCAGAGGCACCAGCATACAAACTAATTGTCATACAAGTTCAGCTATTGTCAACTTGATATATTTTAACAAAAAATAAATAAAAATTTCAAATTATATCTGCACAGTATCAGTCATCCCAGTGTCCAAATATCAGAAGAAAAATCCCATGTTGGTCAACCACTATTTTGAACCATTTTCAACATTCCCCAGATATAATAGAATGAATGAGCTCAAAACTCCCAAGAAATCACTTCCCCTGGACAGAGGGTTACCTCAAGAGCCATCTTCAGATCTTTCAAATAAGACCTTCTCCGTCGATTGCTCATCTTATCTTGCAAAATTATTTCATCCCAGAGACAAGAAACCTGTCCAAACCTGTCAAAAAGCACCAATGAAAAGAAAAAGCAGAAAAGGAAAAAAATTAGTAGGTGTCATATCAAATTTATGCCATCAGCAACATTCAGCAGTGCAAACTATATATACCTGTAAATGTCTTCAGATGAGAGAAAATTTAATATCATTGCAAGGATATGCCGCAGGTTTCTCTTCTTCAGTTCTGACAAGATATCCAATTTGTCCAGTCCCATCTTCTTTCCTATTAGCCCAGCTAAAGGCATGGTGGTCTTGAAAGACTGGGCGCCCTCCGATGCACCGAGCAACTCCTCCAGGGTGGTCTGCTCTGGCAATCTCCCAGCATTACGCTGACACATGGCCTGCACCAACTGCAGAGCTGGTGTAAGAGAGAGGTCTTCAAGCTTTATGGTCGTGTTCCCAACTGGAGTTCTCTCCAGAAAGAGTTCATCTTCCTTTGAGGCAAGCTGGAGCTCACCACGACTGCATGCAGGCTCCAAAGGCTTACTGTCCTCCTCAGACTGAGACCCCCCTTCTTTCAGAGTGGACAGCCTTCGCTGACGCTCCAATCTAGACTTCTTCCTGGCCTCGGCAACCCTTGGAGTCCCCGTACTTCTGGTAGCCGACTGCAGCAACAACTCCTGGAAAGAACCGTCCTGATTCAGAAAGGAATCGTGAGATTTATCAAGACCCAAAGTGCTGAAGCCACTGTCCTCAGAAAGTGAAGAGTCCAGTTTGGATACTGGAGTGAGGGAGGGTGTCATGAAAACACCCAATTCATTGCATAGACTTGTAAGGTCACGGGCTGGAGTCTGAAAGTTCTCCTTAGAGGAAGATGTGAACTTACTTCGTGGAGTCTCAAGTAACTCTGGGGTCAAGTGCTGGGGGAAGGAGGAGATGATGCTCTCATTGAGGTCTCCCTGGGTTGCAAGGAGTTCAGTTACTTCTGCCTCTGAGGCTGGCGTCTGGAGAGCATTGCTTTTCCCATCTTCAAGGGTTGACGTTTTTAGCTGGGAGAACAAAAGACGTCTCTTCCTGCATGACAAAGGCACGTCATCATTTTTTAAAGTGCTTGTGACCAAAGCTTCGAACAACCTGGAGTCTGGGGAATCAAAACTTCCACTAGAATCATCCTCACAACTGGGAGCACTGGAAGACGTGGAGCCGAGCCTGCCGTCTGATGCCTTCCCCATTTTCTCATCTGTGGCTGCTCTGGACACAAGGAGGCGTCTTCGCAGCGATGAATCCTTTCTATGCGTTTTTGGAGTTTCACACCAGCCAGAGGAAAATACATTTTCCTTCTTTGTGTCTTTCCTTGGACTTCTATGTATTTCCTTTGCTCTGTCTTTCTTGGGTGAGGTGGAGTTTAAAGAAGACCTACCATTAAGAGCATAGTTTTCTTGGGGCACTTCCTCAGACCTCTCGTGTAAAAGAAAACAATCAACAGAAAGAGACTTTCCTGCATCAACTGTCGATTCCAAAGCCTCCAATTTCAAACAGTGAAGCAATTCATCATATCCACTGTCACAAATAAGTCCAGGTTGCTGGTCTTTCAATGTTTTAAAAACAGCATCAGAAGTGAAACTCTGCTCCATGCTTCTGGACATCAGGTGGATGTCGCTATGTGATCCTCCCTCTAATGTCACTGAAGGGAAGAAAAGAATAATTCATAAGATTCTTTTGCCACTGGAATGCAAGATTTACAAATACATACATTATATATATATGTGTATATGTATGTATGTATGTATGTATGTGTGTGTGTGTGTGTGTGTGTGTATACACACACACACACACATATCCTATTAGTGATGGCAATTCGGACATTTAAGCTCGACTAGTTTCGAACACGTTCGACACTTCCGGCATCAACACGGATTTATAACGCCGTTTCGAAACTTCATTCACGTGACCAAGCAGCATTTGTCCCAGAAAACAAGCCCTTACCCTACCCGGGAAGCTTTGAATGCTTTGTTGAGCGTTTATGGTGTTATTGCTGGATCAGGACACCTTGCGATTGGCGATTAAATTTGAAAGACACATTTTTAATTTACTTCGTTAAATAGATATTTTGATTAAAATATACATGTAGATGGAGCTAGATCAATACATACGCGTCGGCTATGTGTATACAAGTTTGCTTCATTAAATAGCCTATATCGCAGCTCTGGTCCGCAGGGTTTCCTCCAATTAATGTGACATTTTAAAATGAGCATCTCCTGGCTGCAGTTCCAGTATTATGAAAACAATTTCACTACGATTCATTTCATTTTGGTGTGGACTTTCGAAACCTGTGAAAGTACCACCTCATCATAAAACAATTACAATGTGGTAGTTGATCAATAAAGAGAGTTTGGTTGCTGACCTGACGAGCAAATTGCTTGAAACCAAAATAACTTACATTGTGAATCTCTGCAATTGCTGTTATAATAAATATTGGTATTAAAAACTACCAGTAATAGCGATCTATTGTTGAGGCTCAACTGCGCCTATCCGTGCTTTTTCAGCTCAAAACATTTACAATAGCAACATTATAAGTTTCTGCCAGTAGGCTGTGTACTCATGGTAGAAACGCTGTTTCGAAGTATTTCAAAATGTTTTGAAACGGCGGTAGTCTCAAAAGTTCCGAAACTGTTTCAAAGGTTTGAAATTGCCATTTCTACACAGTAAATAGATAGCTTTATTACCTGAGTGAGCAAACAGCACAGACTTGAGAGGTAGCGCGTCATGTCCAATCGTGGAGTTTTTTTTTTTTTTTTAATTTCAGTTCTTCTCCTTAACCAGAAAGCCAACATTAATGCGATTTAAGCAATATCAATGTATGTTCAGCGCAGATTGACCATGCAGCTTGCTACATGCAACCAAATAACTATTACGTTAATCCCTTAAAATACGAATTAAAAAAGGCTTGCTATTAACGTTCATGTGAAATGAGCATTCGACCTTTATTTACATAAATTAGCGAAGGTTTAGGTTAAGTTATTGGCTTTCTCGTTTGCATACTCCAATCAGCAGGCAAACCGCTCAGTTTGATAACAGTTGCAGAATTTGAGCTGTGCTTTAGGGACACAGACTAGCTAGTTAATAGTATAAAAAAAGCTTCAGTACGTCAGTCACTTTAGTGCGGATATACTGCTCTTGCTCGCCGTCATGTCATGGACACCTCCACAACGGTCATCTCAGCTGTGATTGAGCCGCGCGTGCAGCTTTAACCATCTAGCTAACCAGCCAACCACTGCTGACTTGTGTCTGAAATGTGTGCCCGTGCCACCATAATGCCTCCCCATCCCGCTCAAAAAGGTCCGTCTGCCGCTCTGTAAATCCGCAGGTGGCTGGGGCTTCTTTACCCCTCTGCTGCCAGGCGACAGAGAACTTAAAGGGAGGGGGAGGGGGGGTGTCGTTCACCAGCTAGCTTATCAGCCAATAATACAAAACTAGCCAACCAAGAACACACTATTAGGTTTGCCAGACTAGGTACCTATATCAGTTATGTCGCTAGCGAAGTAGCTGCCCCGAATAAACAATGTTGTCAGTTCATAGCAACGAATTTCCGTCATTTATCAGTGATCCGGTACCAGCTAGCATGCGACCTTAAGTTCTCGTGAGGCAATTACAAGTCACGTTAAAGTTAGAATAAATTATCCAGTTAGTCAGCTAACTCGTTAAATACTGCGAACAATCACTGTTGCAATAAAAGTAACTTAACCAAATTTGAAACAAACACGGAGAAAGTATAATTAATTTAGCTTCCTAGCACGCTAATGCCCCTGCTGCACGCTAATAAGTCAGCTGACTTAAGCCAAGTTGAAGTGACAACACCTCACGAATAGTCAACGTTAGCTAGCCAGCTACATTAGCCGAGCGTCAGTGAAACAATATCCTCCAGCTTACCTTAGTGCGCTGCTGAAGATCCAGTTTCACGAGACAAGAAGCAGGCGTGTCGTTCGGAGCATTTGTGGCGAACTACTTTCAAATTCCAAGTAAAGCCGACCAACAGACAAATGCTAGCTAGTAGTAACGAGACTTCTCCATGGTGGAATTCTAGATAACTGCTAAATGGCCGATTGTAAAGCTTTACTCAAATCCCCTTTCCCCGAACTGACGCACTTTCACCTTCAAATTTCGTGCACAGTTTTCTGATTGGTCAATTCACAACCTCCCATCCCTCCACTGCGATCTCTCCTGGCTAGCTACGTAATAGCGAAATATATTCATGTTCCAGGATATGAGTCTGATTTAGGCATTATCTGTGTAAAAATTATTTTTAATATTATGGTACTTTTTCTGAGAATTTCGCTTTTCTTGAAGAATTATTTGAAAAATCTTAGCCGAGTTTTCATGGTCAGGGGGCTAGCTGTAAGCTTTATCAATTGTGCGCTTCCCATAGGTTATTATTTCTTTGCACCCTTCATGATGCCTTGTGTAAATTTTAAAGTAATTAAATCAATAAGCACTGTAGCACAGTGATGAATTGCGGAGCTGTCCAGGGTGTTTCCGTGCCTTTCAGCCGTTGTCGGCAGGGATGCGCTTCAGCTCCCTGCGACGTTAATGTGGAAGATGCAACGTATCCCTGTTCGGACCCAAATGGTGCTGCGACATTTATTGACCTTCAGACCTATTCAATTCTTGTGCTGATCCCAAGGTTTCCAACAATCGCAAATATTTCCTTACGAATTACAGGAGAAATGCTCGGAGCCCGGGAAGTGCAGTGTCATGAAAAAAATGTATATATTTCGTGACCACTCGATTTAAGTCGCTCCCACTATTTAGTTTATTCGTGGCCAGGAGATAACTCGTTCTCTAATCATGCTCATCTTCGATCCTGCAATTGGTTCGCTCATTGCCCAGTTCGTAACAATGGCTTCTTCGAGGTAGTACTCTAGCATATGTTTTTGATATTATCAGATAAACTCTATTTCATATGTAAGTTAAGAGTAACTTTTTCATCGACAAGTAAGCATTAGGGTGCAATAATAAAGTACACATATAAACTTTAAATAACGTGAAAAGCACTGTGCAATATTAATGTTCCAGTGGAATCAACCAAAATCATCTACTGTTTTGATTAAAAATCAATTTCGTCCAAATCAAGTTTTCACAATTTATGGCACCCTAAAAGATTATTGCGAATAACATCAACCAAAATCAAATCAGGTATTCCACTTCTTTAAGTTTTATCTAAGAGTTATGGGATACTGAGCCATTACATCACACATTCACTAGGGTATTAAAATGAGGTAATACACAGGCAGTATCCCTTCATTATCCATCACCATGAAGAAAACAAAAACCTGTTAGTTTAAAAGAGGCAGATGGTCATAGACCTTCATAAATCTGGTATTGGCTACAAAAAGATTCACAAACGATTGAATGTGCCACCGAGCACTGTCAGAGCAATTATAAAAAATTCCAAAGATATGGAACTGTTGAAAACCTCAAAGGTAGAGGACACAACTGCATTTTGCCCCCCCCCAGGACACTGGGGAGGATGGTGAGAGAAGCAACAAAATCCGCAAGAATCACTGTGAAGGAACTGATGGCGACTTGGAATCACCAGGTTTCGAAAAGCACCATCAGGCACCACCTCCACAACCACAGGGTCTTTGGAAGGGTTGCCAGAAGAAAGCCTTTTCTGACCAGAAGACACAGAAGCAAGCGCTTGGAGTTTGCATAACATCATTTAAATTATGACTGGAACAAGGTGCCTTGGTCAGATGAGACCAAAATTGCATGTTTCGGTCAGATGCAGCAGTTGCGGAGTTGTGCTTTCTGTCAAAGAGAAAGAGGCGTAAGGCTTTTTAACTTGGCAGACATTTTACATGCACAACAATCTATATAACACTCTAAAGGAAAGGGAAAATCCCAAGAAGCATGATATAACCCTTGCAATGGTGTATTTATATGGTATAATCAATTGGTTTGCTTTGATAGATCACATTTTAGTTTCTTTCCATTCGATGGAGCATTTTAATCATTCTAACAATGGAAAAAACAGCACAGTAGCTAGTAGAAAGATTTGAAGCTCAACATGGAGTGATTTTCTTTTCTTTTTTGAAAATGGGTTATAAGTCAAAACATAGTTTAAGTCAGAGTTCAAATTAATTCTGTTTAGTGCTTCGGTCTAATGCAAATAAGAACTGTCACAAGGGTATCTAATGAGGATAACTAAAGATAGTTGATATCAGAAATTTTCCAAGGACATGGCCAATTGCAGGACAGGCCAAAGGTGTCCTCCAAAACAATTATCATACATCATTTGGCCTGTCTCTGTTGTCTACTTCAAAACTTAAATCAAAGAATAAATATGTTAATTGTTTTATCTGACTGAAAGTTTCCCACACACGAGACAAGTTTTACACAAGCTAAATTCCATATGAAGAAATTACACAGATCTCCATGTGGCATTAATGTCTCTTCTTCGGGAACACTTCTGAATAAATTTAATGGGCAAAAAACACACAATTACTGTATTAAATCGTAGCAAATTTCCTTCCAGAATATTCTTCTACCTCGTTTTCCCTGTTTCCCACCGAGAAATACTTCAGACGCGGCTTCCCTACATGCTGTTTTACTATTGCTTATAACATATGTCAATCAAAAAGAATCGACTACGGATTGGTTTAGTACATTTTTCTCGTGGAAACATAACGCGGTGCTTGTTACCAGGAAGGACCTCGTCAGCGTGCTGCGCTAGTGTGACTGTGCGTCCCACTGGCTCTTTTCTTTTAATTGCAAATTATATGACAATATTGTCTTCGTTTAAGTCAAATAAATAGAAAATGGGAGATGATGAAGAGAAGTATGACGGGATGCTGCTTGTTATGGCACAGCAACACGAAGGAGGAGTGCAAGAGGTAACTGGTTTTGATTGAGGATGATGGCTGTAGATTACTAGCTCACTGATTAGCAATGAGGTTTCTTTTTTGATTGGGAGGTGGCAAACTGCCTCTTAGGTCAAGTACTTCGCTTGCTAGCTAGCTAGCTAGATGAACTGAAAACAACAAGCTTTAGCCCTTAGCTACTACTCCCATCACAGCGCAAATTATCGCTTGCTAATATCTGGCTGCCTTAGTTGGCTAGCTAGTTTTTGGCTAACATTAATTTGCTAGCTATCCAGCTAGCTTGTGCGTTCGCGTTGTAATGCTACTGGCAAGCAATTTTATGGACCACTCCTCGTATATTGAGACATGTCCATTTCTCGAATAGCAGAAAAGGCTATCCCATGACTTCGACGGCTTTAGGAAAACAAATCGGTGGATTATTCTTCCTGAGTATCTTTAATTAATGCATACCAGAACCATAACTACTATTCTAGGAGACAGAAATGAGTTTTTTGTTCGGCACCGTTGAAGTCATGGGATAGGCTTTTCCATTTGTCAATCTGAAGGCGCACTCGCAATACGAGAAATATCTCGTATGGTCGAGGAGTGCGCCGTCTAATCGACATGCCCCGGAGCAGCGTTCCTTTAGTGCATGTTTTTCATGGTGGTGGAAACCGGAGTTTCAGAAGAAAATCCAAGCAAACACGGGAAGAACACGCAAGGAGGTCTTGGCCACTTCGCCACCGTGCTTTTCATCGAAGTCCTCATTCAGTTAGCCATCTTACAAGCTGGTTCAATTGACACTAAACCAAATCCACCGCAAATGTTTGTTTTTTTTTGTTGTTGTTGTTTGTTTTTTTTTTCCCGTTGACGTTAGCTAGTAACTGTGGGGTATGTGACAAATCACGTGGTCACTGTGGTGAACTTCTTTGGAACTGCAAGGTTTGCATCGGATAGGGGTTGGAAAATGCAAAAAAAAAAAAAAGAGACGAAGATGGTGAAAATTAATTTTAAAAAAACCCAGGAGTTTTCGTTATTATAGTGTCCCTTAATGTACAAATAATTTACCATTCTTTTCCTTTTGTATCTGGCCATCATTTGTACCAGGGTCAATGACAAATAAGCCTTTTAAAAATTGTTTTTTTTTTTTAATAAATCCTTAAAAATGTACAGAATACATTTATTTGAAGTTGGAAGAGTGTGTTTAAACAAGTCTTAATGGGTGCACAACATTTAGGAGGTTTTAGTACAGTTTTAGACTATTTGCAATTTCACCAGCCAAAAAATGTCAGGTGGCGCAACCAAAAGTTTCTTGGAAAAAAAACACTTCTTTTTTTTTTTCTAAGTGATTTTTTTTAGTAAATATACCTGGGAGTGTCTACTCTGCCTAAAACATTACTATTTTGTAATTAAGCTTGGTAGTAAAAGTAACTTATGGATTCTTAAAGGGATATTTCAACATTTTGGCAAATTGGCCTATTGCCATAATCCCTATAGTTATATGAGTAGGTACATTACCTTTAGTTATCCGTGCCTGTTGTTTTGAGATTTGAGGGGTGAAAGACGCGAGCTGCTCAGCGAACATAATGAAAGTGAATGGTACAGGTCCCTCACTCCTTCAAAACTCTTCAAATGCGCAATCCAGCAGCTCCAAAATGCTCTCGTGGACAACTTGTGACCTGCACATTCACCACGCTATGAAATGATAATGTATGATTATGAAACATTACAACACATGAAGCAAATACTCGGAACTACCTTCTTGAGTAACCTGCTGGGCGGATTAACACAATGTGCACCTCAGACATTGCGACTTGCGGGTAGTTGCAGTAAACATACGCTTTTGAAATCACTCCGCCCAGCCGGTATGTCTGGAATGTAGTTCTGGTTATGCATTTGCCTTGAAAATAACTGTCTCGTAATTATACATTATTGTTTTATAGCGTGGTGAATGTGCAGGTCACAAGTTGTCCTTAAGAGCGTTTTGGAGCTGCTGGATTACGTATTTGAAGAGTTTTGAAGGAGCGCGGGACCTGTACTGTTCACTTTCATTATGTTCGCTGAGCAGTTCGCGTCTTTCGCCCCTCGAATCTCAAAACAACGGGCACGGATAACTAAAGGTAATGTACCTACTCATATAACTATAGGGCTTATGGCAATAGGCTAATTTGCCAAAATGTTGAAATATCCCTTTAATGTAGGGGGCGGGTATTTTGGTTTTCCAAACAATTTAAGAACAAATAAACTATTAAACTTTGTTTATTTGAAAGGTTTTCAATATAAAATTATGCCCCCATATTAATATTAATTCATATTTTAAATTATATATTTAATACATTTCACATTTTGCTAACTTGCTCGGACAGTTGCGCTACCTGACATTTTGAGGATTTGAGATGGCAAAACATAAAATAATATCATTTTTATGATAAACTGGAAATATGTTCAAATTAAACAGGTTTTATAGAATAAAATGATGCAAATTATGAATCATTTAAAATTATTTTAAACCAAAGCAGTGCACTCGGACAATGTCACGTCATTGACCCACCATCAGAAAAGAAAAAAATCCATTAATGGAAAAACCTGGTCACTCAGTACATTCAGGTAGTCAGCTGCCCTCAGTTTTTGGGCATATGTCATTGCTGAACCTAGACCTGACCAACCGAAGCAACCCCAGATCATAACACTGCCTCCACAGGCTAATACGGTAGGCATGAGGCATTATGGCTGTATCACTTGGATCACATGACTTTTTTCCTTTGTTCCAGAGTCCAATATTTATGTTCCCTGGCAAATTTAAGCCTTTTTTTAAAATTAACCTCACTGACAAGTGGGCAATTCCACATGAGAATTGCTAAAACAGCAATTTTTAAAAAGTGTTTTATATTAGAAATATATTGGTTTTCATTTAGATGACTCATTCCCAAATCGGCTTCTGAAAACCGTTTTAAAATATCTTTGACGGTCTTCTCAAAATTTAGATTTGAATTTTGTAATTTTTTTCAGCTCCAGGACAAGGATCAAAAGTAATTTTTTCCAAAGCTGACAACTAAAAGATATTTAACTATTTCCTGGATTTTACTGTATTTCCATACATTGGTAGCCAAAGTATTTGAGACTGTAAGTCATTGCAGGAAATTGAAACGCACAATTCCAGTGGCTCATTGTGAAATTTGTCATTTTTCAACGTAATTCCATCACCAAAATTGCAGTATAGTTCTCTTCATCATCTTATTTCTGCATTTATTTTACTGTTCTTAAGAATTCTCTTCCTTCTCATGTCTATACTGAATTTCATACATTAACCTCTCTACTACTTAGCTGTAATCCTGGAAAATTTGTGGTAACGGAATTACACCAGTAACGGAATTACAGAATTATTCTGAAAGCCAGTGAAAAACAGAAGATGGCACAAGGTGGCATGAGGACTTTATGGAGCATAGTGGTTCGTTGTTTTGGACATCTATAGTTAAGTGTTTCTTCCTGTGAGTTAAGTTTCCATAACTATTCATTCAAGGATTAGCAGGAATTTATGATATAGTTTGGTTAAGGAGTAGCATCTGCTGGGGAAGGGTATGAGTGAATATTTGTTCTGTAGTATGGGGTCTTCTTCACCATCACTTTTACCAGCATCCTGTTCCTCCTGGAACTGTGCTTTACTAAGACAGCATCTCTTTGCATAACATGTATAATGTGTGAATGTTATAAGGGGTTTCAGATTGGGAAAGCATGGCTTGTGGCCCTTGCGGTCAGTTACTCAGTGAAGCTTGTTGAGTCTAGGTGTGATAAAACGTTGATAGTCTTTGCTCAGAATACACATGTCATGGTATTATTCCCGCCGGATGCCAAAAGCAATCCGGCGAGCACTTAGACCATGGGCCAAGGAAAAAAAGGAGAAACTCAAATGCCAAGACCAAAGTAAAGAAACTGAATTTAATTAAAACAAAATCCAAAAACAGCAGGTTTAAAAATGACAGGGAGCAGCAAACAAACTAGGAGAAAAGAAGGAAAAAATGTAGCAGCAACAGGGCTGGCACCTGCCAGCCCTATATACTCTGCTAACACCTCCACCCTTATGGGTTCCACCTGTGGCCCATTAAGGTGGAGGTGAAAGAATTAGAAAGGGGAGGGGCTGTAAGGACCAAACCTTTACAACACACCCCATGTCCAACATTCGTTCATGCTCAATATCGAAAGCCAGCAATCCTCCAACTAGCAGGTAAGTTTCTTGCATTTTCATTTCTGAATAAAACTGATATTTTAAGTTTTTATATTAGTTTAGCAAATTAAAATAGTCTTCAAGATGGTTTATATACATTAATCTCACCTGTTACATTAGACTCACCAAATCCGGGAGGCTTCCAAGGTGCCCCTTGCTGTCAATTTAATTATGTAAAGCGCATTGAGCGGTATCCCATACTACATTTTGTGCTATTTAAGAGACATTATATATATACTGTTCTTGTAGAGAAATTAGTTATTCTCATCAATATCATGTATAGCCTTCCTTTTGCCCTGACTTGTTGATCAAAATTTTGGTTCAACAGGTGGTCAGCAACACGAACATCATTTATGATACCAATTTTTCAATTGCTTTGTTGTTTTGAGTAAAATAAATTTAGTAGATTCTCAGAAAATGTAATTCCGTTACCATTTTGTAATTCCGTTACCGGCGTCTCTTTCTCATAAATGGCATCCTACAAAATATCTGTTAATATACCAGTCAATATAAACTTACCATGGCCTGGTCAACATCCTAGGCCACCAACTTAAGCTTAAACCTACTGCCAATCCTTGCCAGATTTCAGAGAAATGCCTGTCAAAGTTAAGGCAAAAATAATAGCATTTTTTCTGCCGTAATTCCGTTACCGACACTTTCACCTTTTGTATAGCCTTCTTCAAAATAGATTTCCCCAAACTTTGTGTTATACAGCTCAGTAGGCATGCCAGTGGAACTGATAAAAGCACAGGCAAGTAGCTACTGCATTAGAGTAATAGATGGCAGGTAAAAATGACATGAAAATTACTCTTGATCGTAATTCCGTTACCGTGGAATTGCCCAAGTGCTCTATCATTCTGCACTGAGATACATTTCTAATTCACCCTATAGGACGCATCACTGTACCCTGTATACTTTAGTCGGTTGGCCTTCTCTAGCTATGCGCAGGCTGCACCACTGGTGTGTTTTAATATACAAGGCTATTTTAGGCAAACTACCCCAGTACATTTGCTCTGAATTTGTTTTAATTCAGGACTCTTACAACCTCAGATCCAATGCCTGGTTGTGTTTCATGGTGCCACCTGTGCGAACTGAGGCTGGTAAGAGGAGTCTGTTTTATTTTGGCCCTTGGTCATGGAATGACCTTCAAATTCACCTTAAAATTGCTGCTCCTATCTCCATACCAAGTTTCAGACAAAAGATTTCTGAGGCCTTTTCCATTAGCTGCTCCTGTCATACTGTTTAGATATATTTTTCTGCTGTTTTTTTTTTTTTTTTTATATTTATATTGAGCCATTTTTATCACTTATGATATAAATTTTTTTTTATCGTAAATTTTGTCCTGTCAGATGGTAGTCTCTATTCTGTCCCTTGTTTTTGTTTTGTACCCTTTTGTCGATATTGTCTTGAACTGCGTTGTGTTTATGTAACACTAATGTGTGACTTGCTGCGTTCTTACCAGATCACCATTGAAAAAGAGACGTTGGTCTCAATTGGTTTTATCTGGTTAAACAAAGGATTGATTGACAAATGGTTTTCTTCGGGCTACACAGCAGTTTAGTCCCAATCCCTTGATTTCCTTTGCATTGTGCGCGTGGAAGTGCTCTTAGTTTTGCTATTAAACATAGCCTTGAGTTTTACTGCTGATTTTTTTACAATTTGATTTCACCAAACTTTTAAGTGATTTTCGATCATGATCATACCAGATTTTTTTTTTTCCTCCCAACCACAAATTTCCTTAAAGAAGATGCTTCATCACCATTCGTCCGGGTTTAAATAGTGCGTTGGACAGTTAGTGGTTTCAGTAATCCCTTCTGATAAAGGATATGTCCTCTGCCATGGTTGTTTAAGAAATGAGAAACTACTTACTGCATCGGTTGGGGTTAAATAACATGTTGAAACGTATCGACCATTGCTGTAATCTTCCATTGGAAGGCTCTTATGCATTTGCTTCGTTAAATCAAGGTGGTGACTTTTTTTTGACCAGGCAGTTCATGAACATTTTCAATATAGCCCCTTGGTGGTAACTTGGTCATTTCCTAATGAATAATTTCATAATCATTATACGCTTATGTATTGGTCTTGGTAGTTAAGTAAATTCTTTGCTTCTTAGTCGGGCGGTCTGAAAGGGGATGAGTTGAGAGCCATTTGTTGAAAAGGTGGGAGGCCTCTCTCTGAAGGTACTCAACTGAAAATGCCAGCGTTACCAGGGGTTAGGGTTGAAGAGGTTGAAACAAATGGAGCAACAAGCACAATAGCTTTTTAAATGACACCAACTTACTGGGATAAAATGTAGAAAAAATATAGTGCTACAAACTATGATCAGTCTTAATTGTCCTCCCGGCGTATAATGGGAGGGATATAGTCGTCCGTCCGTCCGTCTGTAATCATTTCGTTTCCGGAGCAGAACTTGAATACCGTTCAATCAATTAATCGTTTGTCCTATGCCACCAACATGCATAACTTCCATTCAAATTAATTGGAGGACAGTCGTTAACACTACAAGCATCTGTTTTATATCCGCATGTTGCATATATATTTCCTTTTACTTAGCTGCATCAGGCATTTTACAGCACAGCTAATGGCTGCACTCAGCATTACGAATATGAGTTAGTTGGCTAGCTACGGCATTTGTGAATGTTATTTCACATGAGCTTAAAAATTAGATTGTGGTTTGCTAGCATTTACTCTTGGAGTGGTTGTTAGGTTTTGAACAGGATAATGTTTGGCCATATCTGCATTTTGTTTATTTCAGTGGGATTCCCCGGTATAATAAAGGCTAAATTAAATAATAATCAAATTACGTAACGTATTTCACTGTAATTGGCATTAGATATAGCTTGAAGGGCATTGCATCAGCTAGGTTAAGCCTATGAAGCTGGTATATAATATGACAGTTGCGAATTTATTCCTTGCCTGTCTACTTTCTTTGGAAAAGCGAAGATGGATAGCTTATTCCTATTATTGCAACCTATTGCTGCACAATGTTCGGCATTTTTAACGTGGATGGCCAACGCAAGATACGCTTCACATTTAATTTTTGTGCCTTATTTTGCCGCTTTTCCCCACTTGTTTAATATCTGATATCAATCCAGTACAAGATCATAGCGATCAAATATATTCCTTTTCCCTTTAAAAACAATTAAACATCGATGGCAATAACAGTATCTCTGAACATATAAACACAAGCATTATTTCAGTTTGAAAGTTTAATTCGTAGTTTCCCGCAGTCCATACTGTATTTCTGTATTGCCAGATGTTACGTGACCGCTGCTGAGAGAGACACAGGTCTCGAACAAAGTTCATTTTCTCCTGATCTTTTGGTCTTAAAAATGCCATTGCAGCACCAGAATGTTTGGAAAATATGTGGCCCGTGAAAAATAAGTCCAATATTTAATTCTGTGACAATGGGGCAAAATAATCTGTGATAATCTGTGCTCACGTTCACTTCTCCCCATTGGAATCAATTCATTCAGGACCCGCCGCATGTCTGTCTAAAGGGGCGGGGCACCCTTGCGACTGTGAGCCAATCGCAGAGCTTGCATGGATTTTGTGCAAATATTTGAGTCAAACGCTAGCCTACCGACTGAGGTCAGACGTATCGGCAAGTGACCGTTGGGAGCGACCAAAACTGGATACGGATGAATTTCAGGCTACGTTAACACCTCAAAGCCTGCTTTGATTTGAATACTGTCCAACTATGTTCCCATCTTGGTTTTAGAAGCCAAGGAATATTACTAGGAATGCTGTAATTCTTTCAGAAATTTCATTTTCTCCAGAATGAATAACCGCGGGAAAAAAATAAGTAAATGTATGCTCTTTTGGATGCCTTGTGTTTGTTGTATCCGCTTACACAAGGGGAGACATTTCCCCATTGCTTACCAGAGGTATATTTAAATATTGACTGAAATCCTGTTCATGCATGTGCTTTGTTTGAGCCATAATTTTTTTTTTCATATCCATTACCTGGTCTTGGATTTAGGGAATGCATAATGCATGGTTTTGGTTGGACCCATGGTTCGTTCTCAAATTTTTGTTACAGTTGGTGAACACCTTCTTCAGTTTCCTCAGACGCAAAACGGACTTCTTCACTGGTGGAGAGGCTGGGGCTCCAGAGAAGGTGTGAGCATGCACGTATATGTCTCTCCTTTGCCCTTGTTGTGGTGTTACACATTTTATCATCTTATCAGAGATTTTCCCCGTGTACCCCCAATCTCACTCTCCTCTTCTGTACATCTGTTTCTCTCCTCTATCCCCTTCTGCAGCTTGTGAAGGAGTCCTTTGCTTATCACAGCCAGTTGGCCCTGAAGGCCCACAGGGAGAAGGTGGCCAGGCAGGAGAAGGAAAGGCAGGAGAAAGCAGAGAGAACAGCTAAGCTGGCGGAAGAGGAGAAGAGAAAGAAGATGGCTGCCAAGGTGGAGGAGCCGAAAATCATGGAGTTGACCGATGAGGAGGCAGAAAGGCTGCAGACAGAGCTTGATCAGGTCTGGTGTCCTGTCTGTGTGAGATGGTGCAGGTGCACTGAATCTGTTGATGTGCGTAAAGTCAATGGATCCCTTCATTCCCATCATTCTGTCTGTTGGAGATTCAGCCACGCGGTGCACAATGAATGCAGCATGGAAAGTTGATGGACCATTAGCCATATCTGAATTTGCACACTGCAGGGAAAAAAAATCTTTAGAATTTATGTTGTATTTAGTCTCAAACACTTATTTCTATTCCATATTTTCTTGGAAAAAGAAATTCTGCCACTAATTTGAAGTAACTTTGACTCATTCCTAGATTTGTTCATGAGGTAAGAATTTCACTTACCCAATGGTGAAATCCCCTCAGAATCTCCGGGGGCGGTGCCTTACGTCCTGTGTCACACAGACTGAGCTTGATGCGCGCTCTTGTTGGCTTGCATTGGTGTGAGTCATCTCATTGCATTTTGAGTAAATTTGCTGAACCATCGTCCAATAATTTGTTTATTAATCTAATCTTTGCCTGAACCTCATGATCATAAACAGCGGAGACCTCATGCCTAATTGTTACCGTTAAAGGAGAAGAATATTAGGCGCTCATGGGATGAAAAAATCTTTTAGTTGAAAGAATAAATCTGGTGCTCTTGGAAAAGTGGGACCAGAGGACAACCAAAAATAGTAGGTCTTCCAGGCACTCAGAAAAAATAGTAGGGTCCAAACGAAGCCTTAGGATAAAAGGCCTTTATTAAAGCGTGGCTGAAGCAAATTAAAAAGCCGACCATGTTTTTACCTGCACGGTCTTCATCAGGGCCCTGATGAAGACCGTGGTAGGTAAAACATGGTCGGCTTTTTTTTTTTTTCCTAGCTGGCAGCTGCATGGTAGCTACTGTTCGCATCCAGTCACATTGTTAAACAAGACTAGGTGCAACCTAGTATATGGCTGGGCCGCCGAGTGCTGTATGAGAATGTGCACCCAAGAAAAGGGTGCTAAATGAGGCAAAGCTCATTCTGTTGTATGAAGTGCAAGTTTCGTAATGAGCTGGAGTTGATAAATTATTTACAAAGTGGGTGAAGAGAGTGGGAGAGTGAGAGTGTGAAAGTGTGTTTACATAAAGTGTTATTCGATATTGGTGATGGTTGAATATGGTTAACTGTGACAAAGAAATTGAAATGCAATTAATTTTAATTAATTGATTACCTATTGAAAGCTCTCGAAAAGGCCTTGTAGTTGACACCAAGATCATGAGAATTGGCCGAGAAATAAGAAAGTTTTGAAATTTAATAGTGCCCCCAAATAGCAAATTGTTTATTTATTTCAGTCGCTGCGGATAAAGAAAAAAAGTGTGTTGCGAAGTGAGCAATTTAGGTCAATTTTACCTCAAATATGGTAGACAGTCAAGGAAATGATATAAGCAAAAAAAAAAAAAAAAATGCAGTAAAATACAAGAATTCAGGAAAGAAAGCATGAACGATTTTCATAAGCGACAGTTACAACCTGACCAAGTATTGCACTTTGTCACATAGCTAATATGATAACAAAGGTGTATAAAGTACTGGGAAAAAAAGTTACGAAAGAGTAAAAGTACCATTACTGAAAGTTACTTTGGTAAGAGTTGAAGTCACCCATAAGAAAATGATTTCAGTAAAAGCCTTAAAGTAGCTCACATTAAATGTACTTAAGTAGTATCTTGTGAAAAAATATAATTAAGTATCAAAAGTGCAAGTACAAAGTATTATTATAGCACACATAGAAAGAAGCAAAGCAACCACGCATTGTTCTCTCCTTGTGCTCTTTAATTAATTTTCAGGTGAATGAAAGATACAGTATTTAAAAAACAAGCTGGCAGTCTCTCCTTTATACATTTCTTCTTCTTCTTTGAGTTTACTGGCGGATTAAAAAACCAAAATAATTGACTGTAATTAATAGAATTACATGGTATCAATACCATGCTGAATTTTTGCTTCAGAAAACTTCTTATTCTGAACTTCTAACTGGGATACTATATATACATATATATAATTTTTATTATGATTTTTTTTAACTGCTATGGGCAAGTATATTGCGCAGTTTGCACATCAGGCTTAGCTGAGGAGTTAAATTAAGGCAAGTCCTGAAAAACGGGTATTGGAGTGAACTCGTCCATATTCTAAGAGCTCGGCTTGCTTGGGAATATTTAATAACTGATCCGGGTGTGCCATCTAGTGATATAATAGTGTAACTGCGTGCTTAAATTTGCAGCTCCATGTCCGTTGGCAAACGCATCTGTACAAAGCGGCTAAGATACCCTGCCGAGCACCGTTGTTCTTCTCGAACACGCCAAATCCAGATAATCCTTAAATGACGAATAACATTCATATTTTAATGTGTAACGAGAAACGAAGTGGCCAGTGTCAAAGTAACGAAGTGAAAGTATACTTTTTAATCTTTTAAATGTGGTAGAGTAAAAGTAGAAGTCCCGGTTGGGAAAAAAAAAAAAAAAAATACTCAAGTAAAGTACAAACAGGCCTACTCAAAAAAAAAAAAAAAAAAAAACTACTTCAGTATTGTAACGAAGTACATGTACACCTCTGTGTGATAATGTATCCCCACATCCCTTCATTGTACCCGTTTTCTCTCGTATCGGTTGAGAGATTCAATAGAAAGATTAAGGAAATGATTCTGGTACCGTCTGCGAAATTCAATAGGGAAATAGAGGAATGTAACACATCGTACCAATCTAACGTAATAGAATCTGAACAATGGTCGGAATGTGTTTTTAATTCCCCTATTCAGCCTCGCAACCGATACTGTCCTCCATGCTTGTTAACTGTCCTATCGGTTGCTAGATTGAATAGGGAAATTAAAAACATATTCCGACCATTGTTATAATTCTTTCACGCTAGATTGGTAGGATTTGTTACATTCCTCTATCTCTATGGAATCTCACAACCGGTGCCAAAGAAAATAAGCATGGAGGACTGAAACAAACCGAACCAATCTAGAGTGAAAGAAGATTAGCCTAATAATGGTCGGATTATGCTCATAATCAAAAATCGAATGGAACTTTTTAAAAGACCGGAATGCTAGCTAGGGCGAGCGCAGCATATGCATCCGCTATATTAAGATTTCTGTTGAAACCATCAGACTGTCGGACAGGAAGTTATATTAAAACCATGTCCGACTTTCGGACACATAGACACTGCTTCGAAGTGTCTCCGTGTCCGACAGTCGGATGGTAATCAATAATTCATAATTCACTTTTTAACTTTTTTTTCAAGCCATGAACCTCATGCAAGAGAATAAAATTGGGTAGCTAGCTTAATTTGAGCAACACCGATTTCGGACACGAGACACTGCGAACAAAAACAAACGCCCGTAGCCTACTGTAACTTAAGTCATGATGAAATGCCCATGTAAGAGAATAAAACTGGGTAGCTAACTTAATTTGAGCAACACCGGTTTCGGACACATATGCTGCGAACAGACACGTAGTAGGCTACTGTAACTTAACTCATGATGAAATGCTTATGCAAGAGAATAAAAATGGGTGCTTAACTTAATTTTCGAGCAACATCGCGGACCCGCAAAAGCCCTAAACAAACACTACTGTGACTTAGCTAACTGAATTTTCGAGCAATATCGCGGACCGCAGAAGCCGTAAACTAACAAATACGTACTGTGACTTAACTCATGAAATGCCCCCGTTTTTAAACGGGTGAACTTTTTTCAAGAGAATAGAGAGAAAGAAGATACCCGCACACTGTAGCTGTTGCTCCCGCAGTGATATATTCCACAGCGTTTCGACCAGAATGGTCCTCGTCAGGTGTTAACATTTTTGAACTTTTTTCAAGCCATGAATTTCGAATGGTCTGACTTCACCTAGGCACACATTCGTAAGTCAGCAAAGTGAAAATTTCACTTACGTTCTAGGGACAAATCCAAAATCCACCAACGGCAAAGAACTCCGGTCAAATCCAAAATCCAGCAACAGCAAAGTAGGTGCTCCATTTCAATTCCGAAATCCACCAACGGCAGAGTACTCCGTTCCTGCTGCCAAGCGTCAATGCCGACATTCGAAACCCATGTAGCCTATTTATAATACACAGACCAGTAGTCTGCCAACCAATCGTTGAAGTTCTTCTCCGCCGGCCGACCAATCGCTGAACTTCTTCCCCACCAACCAGCCAATCGTCGACCAACCAATTGTTTAAGTTCTTCTCCGCCGGCCGGCCAATCGCTGAACTTCTTCCCCGCCGGCCAGCCAATCGTTGAACTTGATCACTCACTCACTCACTCACTCAGACAGTCAGTCACTCAGGTACTCAGCGACATTCGCGTTTGTAGGGGCCTGGCCGCTGCTCGGCCCAGCCCAAAAATTGAACAAGACAGGAATACGGATGCTACCAGGCAGGAGTCCATGTCTAACAAGTTCATGCGATGCACAAGTTCTGTGTCTTTAACCATGACAAAATGATACTAATTCTGTTTTTTTACGTGTTACCCAGCAAGTAACATTAGCACATTAAAACGAGCTAGCCAGCTAGCAATGTCAGTAGCTTCCAGGCTACCTTAGCCAGCAGTAGTCAGCCAAGTTTGTCTGCAAGCGAACAATAACTTTCTAACGTTATCATAATTTAAGTCTTACTTGCGTGCCAATCATCAAATTTGTCTGATTAGTGCATATTTTCACTTATATGCTAGCCAGGAAACGCCTCCAGACCTGTGCAACACAATGCACAGGTTCCCTTGTTCTGCACTCAGAGCACAGCTGAAATGTGCACTGCTACGTCCTGCGAAGCCATGCCAATCCGGGTGAAATAAAGGGGCTTTCACATAGCGCGCGCTGGACAGGGCGCTGCACCCAAGTTGAAAATTTAACTTGGGCGCAGTGCCCTGTGGTGTCACCCCGGCGCGTGCAATAGGAGAGAATATTGGAATCGGAGAAAAAAATAGGTGGATTTTGGCAGAAAGGCACACCAAAAATGGAGGAGAGCATCATTGTGGCGGTCTCTCGGCATGCTGAGCTGTGGGACACTAGACCTCAAACCTGTCGGGATCTCGTTAAAAAAGCCCAGGCATGGAGAGAGAGATCCCAGAATTTGGGAATACCAGGTGTGTTTAAAAACTGGTAGAGATATATCGTTAGGCTCATAGCACAATTGTCTCATAGGGCCGTCCACACCGAGAAAGATAACTAGCAAGACTCACCTCACTTCTCATGTAAATGCTGATTTAGCTACTTTGATTTGTTTACATTGGCTATACTTTCTCTTCAGCGAACCCATTTTTGCTTCGTTGGAAAACTGACGTTGGCGTAGCTTCACGGCTGCTATTCAGCGAAAACATCTGAAGAGGAAACTTAATACAAGACATCCTTTTGGACTTAGATAACGTTAGGTAATGAGTTTCTCTGCGATGTCATCTGCCATGTTGAATGAACATGACGTGTTGATGTGAAGACCTTTAAATTCCGACGGATTTGATTGGCGGTCAGTTTTTCTATCGTTCATAAAATCGCTCTGAAAGCGATCACAGCGAAATCGTTTGCCATTATCGTTTTCATTATAGTTGTGGTGTGGACTTTGCCATCTATGTGAGTTTTTACGATTTTTAAAACTATATCTTTATAGTTATCGTTATAGTTATCTTTCTGAGTGTGGACGGCCCTTTAGGCAGATATCTCAATTTGTCCAAAATATGACTATGAGGCTAACGATATGATGTTTTTCATTTCCACAATAGGTAAAATTTTTTTTCTTTTTTCCTGCGATTAAAGACCAATACTGTTGTAAACTGAAGCAAATAATTTTCTAAGCAGACAGGAGGTGTATGTATTTAGAAATCTAGATGATTGACATCATGAGATAGTCTATGCACTACTCTTGCAAAGACAATGCAGTATAGTCATACACAATGAATGGCTGCGGCGGCCGAGATCTGTGCCGAGTGCGCGCTATGTGAAAGCCCCTCTACTCTGCGACATTCAGCGCCTTATCCAGTGCAGAGCGCCGTCCAAACCGCGCGCTATGTGAAAGCCCCTTAAGTTTTTAGTTAGTCCCGTGCAACAGAGGGGGAGAGTGGTGTTGTGAGGTGAAGAGAAGGAGCTTATTGTGGGGCCAGCAAAGATATTTTGTAAACCAAAATGGGTAACAAAAGCAGGTTGGCAGTAAACTGTACGGTGGAAAGAGACCTACATATGTCTCTTACATTGCATGGCGTCATTTTACTGAAAAATGCGCATAATATTGTGTAGTGGAGCTTTAATAAATCCCTTAAAATGGCACATTGACACAATTGCAGAAAGATGGGGTAAGACTTTATTTTTACACTGGAGTACTGGCTGTTAAAAATGTGGTTTAGCAATTGTACATAAAGGCCAAATCAAAAATAAAAACAAGCTGGCGTTGAGCGCCGAGAGAACCCCACAGCCCTTAAAATAATTATTAATAAATAATTGTCCACACCTATGGCAAGGCACAGGTAACTGTACCGATGGCAATAGTCAAATCCACTATTCACCCTTACCTTGCACACCTAACGGTCACAAGGAACCTGCTTATCAAATTTGAAGCTGCTGTGTTTAATACTTTTGTAAATATGGCCCGGACAAAATTTTCAAGATCAAGGTCACTGTGTTAAGATCAAAGGTCAAATCCACTAATGACACTTCCGGTGCCCACCTATCCCTCACAAAGAACCTGCATACCAACTTTGAAGGTCCTTTGGCCAACACTGTAGGAGATATGGCCCAGACAAATTATGGAGCCGCCAACTGCCCAGACGCCACAGGATATACCAATAGCCCATCAGCCCATAAAGGGCTGTGGAGTAATAATAATCATTGCTTTGAACAATAAGCATAATTTTGGCATTATGAACGGTTTAGCTGTCTGGATTGATTTAATAATGCATTGCTGAGTAAAATCTCATTTTTTTCCTCACTAAAAATGTTTTTGAGAGCGTCTACTCTCTTGAACAGCTTTGCACTTGTAATGCATTTTGTTCTTAGAGTGGTAGTGCTTACTGTTCTTCATTCTCCTCTCCATCCAAGCAGAAGAAACGGGAGGAAAAAACAGAGGAACTTGCGAAGGACACCGAGATCTCAGCGGCAAAGGGCGACAAAGGGGTGAGTGGCCTTGTGCAAGCTTGTGCAAAACTTATTGAATCCCCAATCTTGGAGAATGTTCATCCAGCTTTTTAGCTCCGCTGTGACGACAGTCACAGTCAGCGGAGCTTTTCTAATGCCGAGTCGTCCGGTGTCTGTCCGTCCGTCCGTCCATCTGTCTCGACGCCAACTTCTCACTTCAAATCTGAATATCTCAAAAACTGTCTGATAAATTTTTAGCTCCGCTGTGAAGATGGTCAGCAGTCAGTGGAGCTTTCCTAATGCCGAGTTGTCCGGCGTGCGTCTGGACGGTGTCAACTTTTCACTTCACATTTGAATATCTCAAAAACTGTCCGATAACTTTTTGTCTAATTTGTTGTGAGCCTTCCTTATGATGTTCTGATGAGCCCCTGCGAAAATTAGAAAATTCTACATCCCGGTTTTTGAGAAATTCAGCATTTTGACCTTAGAAAATCAGTGTATGTGCTCATTTTTTCATTCTTTCGTTAATATCTCAAAAACGGTCTGATAACTTTTTGTCTAATTTGTCGTGAGCCTTCCTTATGATGTTCTGATGATGCCCTGCGAAAATTAGAACATTCCACATCCCGGTTTTTGAGAAATTCAGCATTTTGGACTTAGAAATTCAGTGTTTGTGCTAATTTTTTTCAGGCTTTCATTGATATCTCAATGAAATATTGAGATATATATTATATATTGCAGTATAAACACACATGACACATTTGGTAACCAGAATATGCTGTGAACCAGTTTGGTGTGCTCATTTCTTTCATGAATGTGTCGTGTTAATATTGCAATAGTTTTCAAGGATTTCTGAAATTAAGTTATGACATGGACATTTCACTCATCCTCAGCAGAGCTCTCTAGGCCGACAGGCCTCTTGTTTACTTCATGGCAAATGAACAAACTGCAGATAGGACACAAAACAATGGTTGTTTAATTGCTGAACAGTCTTGCCTAATGAAATATACCTCAAACAATTTAGATGAAATTATTTGAATTAATGGTGCATTTTTTTCCAGATGAAATTGAAGAAAAAAAATATATGGATCACTCAATGTTAAGGAAAAAAATGATAAAATCATGAACTAAAAGTCTGAATTTGTACCTTTTTTTTTTTTTTTTTTGTCCTTTACTTGACATGCAACTCCATATCACAAATCCATGGGGAAATTTTCTTGTTTTATTCAGGTAGTCATCTTTATCTGTTTCATTAGAAAGACACCAAAACTTGCAGCATCATTGCCTTGGAAAATTCAGATTCATGATTTATCAGTGAATATCATTTTCATCCGATCGTCCACACTCTTATCGCTTCTCTTTAACCCACAGTATCCTGTCTTCTGTTTTGGTGTCCATGCTGGTTACCCCTCAGTCCCGACTAAGGGGCAAAGGGATATTGTTGTCATCTGCAATGTACGTCCGTCTGTCCCGTAGACCTTTGTATTCCGCACAATAACTTGAAAACGCCTTCGTCTATCGACTCCATTTTTACTGTGCTGCTTGTTCTTGTGTACCTACAGAAGCCTATAGATTTTGACGGCACTCAGATGTCCACTATGGCTGCCACAGCCTTCATCTTGTATTTTGTATTCCGTGGGATAATTTGCAAAGGCATTCGTCAGTGTATTTTCATTCGAAATAATCCAGCGGCTGAGGGGTAACGTCCGCTTTGCGGGGCTATTTTTGTTTATTGTTGAGCTGCACATCATGTATTTGTGGTAACGGAGATGCCAAGCATTTGTTCGTCAAGTAAAGAAAAAAAAAAAAAACAAAAAAACGAACTGCAATAAATAAAATGTCATTACAGAAACTTTGGTCATAAACTTGATTCAGTTACTTTGATTCAGTGTAAATGTATTCATTTCAAATTACAGTTCATTTTTTCCCCTCAGTACAGAAGTGGGTTTTGGATTACTGAATGTGAATGTATCAGTGGCTATAAGCTGATGTTGCATAGCCTGTCTTGTCACTTCTGTCTCCCTATGTATCTTTGAATCCAGATAAACATACCAGGGAGTCATGCTAAATTGTGAAGGTAATCTTCAATTGTAATGATAGATTTTAATTTTATTTCTGTATAGTTCGCGTCTGGTTTCGCATGCATAATTTTTTTTTTCCACGTTGCAAGTTTGAGAAACAGACGACTGCAGTAGTCAGAAATCTTGCTTGGTTTGCACCAGTCATTAAACCTATTTATGGGGAAAGCAACACACTTGGCTTGTGTCCCAATCTGAGTTTATTATTAACTGTTGCGGGAGCAATATTTCAACAAATAAGGTGTGGTAAGGTCCCCTCCTTCAACTGACTTTTGTCACTGTTAGAATTCTGTGAGCTTGTGCTATTCTGTATGGATTTGTAAGGATTTTTTTTTTTTTTACTCCTTTTCCTCCCCTGCATTAGTCTGACTCGGAAGGAGAAGAGGATGAGAAGGACAAGGGGAAGATGAAGCCTAATGCTGGCAATGGGGCTGACCTGCCCAACTACAGATGGACACAGACTCTGTCAGAAGTGGATGTATGTCTGTTGGTTCTCTCTACTCTGGGGTGGAGTGAAAAGGGTATAGAATTTTATTTCTGGGCTGGAATTTGTGGGCATAGTCTGTTGCTAATAATTCTTTATTGAAGCAGTGTATGGTAATTGGTATTAACTTGTACTGTTGATGTAATATCAACGAGTAAAAGTCAAATGAAGATTACAGCACCATCAGGTACTTTCAGGGTGTCTTGGAACTGGCTTTATGTGATCTGTCAACCCTTTCCTGACCTCAGCTGCTGGTGCCTTTTGATGTGAACTTCCGGCTGAAGGGGAGGGATGTGGTGGTAGACGTACAGAGACGGTCCCTGAGGGTGGGGCTGAAGGGGCACCCACCGATCATTGATGGACAGCTATATAATGATGTGAAGGTGGAGGAGAGCTCTTGGCTCATCGAGGATGGCAAAGTTGTCACTGTCCACCTGGAGAAGGTAGGATGAGAGTGGGAGCAACGGCTATTCTGTGATGTCTTCACTTGGAATATTGGATAGGGGTTGAGGTTTATACCTTGTTAACCCCCACCACATAGTGGAGCGGGGATATTTTGGGGTGTCAAGTTCCTATTTTTGGGGGCAGTTCTTACTCAGACCCATTTCCCAAACAAATTCCTATTTTTTTTCCCCTATTTTTCAGACTGATCATAAAAAATTGCATCCATTGCCGATACATGTACATGTGTATGTTTTTGTGGATATTTTTTGTCTTTGTGGGCAGTTTTAAATCGAAATGGATATTTTATACAGTGTGTATGGATTTTGCAGCTGTGGTACCTTTGTGAATTATAGACTGCATATAAAGATGGACATTGTGTCAATTTACTAGCCTTGCACAAAAATTGGGCCAAAATATCCTTTGTATGAAGCCTGCCATCTTGCGCATTTGGAGCCAGAGTCTACGCAGTCATGATCGGGAGGTTTAGCCAGGGTATTGAGGTCCTGCCCATATAACCGCCCCTCTTAGTGGTAGCAAGCAGATCCCCTGAATTTTCATATCTCCTGGGTGGCTGCTTCAGTGTTGGTGTTCAAAGCTGCCTCTTGTAGAGACTTGAGACCAATTAGCCTTGACGTTCTTATTTTCCGACAGAAAAGGTTTTATCCTACCTTGACATGTTTCGACGGAATACTCCCGTCTTCTGCAGAAGAGTCACTGATGTTACGAGTGACGTGTCTTATCAGCTGATGTTAGCGAGGCGTGGCCGCCCTGTCAGATTTGACAGGGCGGCCACGCCCTCCTATCCGCCGCTCCTCCAAGATGGCACTCCAGGTGTGGGAAAGCATGTATGCCCCCCTCGTCCCGGTTCATAGTCCTGTGGGCGCGCTTCCTGATTTCAATTGCCTCCATGATCCAGCGTTCATGTTGGTTGTTCTGAGTGCGGATAATTTTGGCCTTGTCCCAGTCCATAATGTGATTTTCCCTCTTGCAATGGTCTGTGATTGCTGATTTAAGGTTTACCTGTAGTGCTTGTTCTTTAACTGAGCGTGTCTGTCTTCCTGTTGTCTCTTTCTCGCATTCTTTTTGGTGTTCTTTTTAACGTGTGTGAAAAGGTCTACCTGTTTCCCCAATGTATGTTTTATGGCAAGACCGGCAAGGGATTTCATATATGACGTCGCATTTGTTACAGTTGTCAATTTGGTCTTTCGGGTGTACCAGTAGTTGTCGTAATTTTATGTATGGTTTTACCGGGGTGTTGATGTGGAATTTTCTCATGGCCCGTTGAATCCGCTCTGTGACGCCTCTTATGTATGGTAACGTGACGACTCCTTCGGTTTCGGTTTCATTTTTATCCCCCGCCGCGCGTTTAGCGCGAAGCGGGGGATATAGCATTGGGCTCCGTCCGTCCATCCGTCACGTCCGTCCGTACGAACACATATCGTACGGACGGCGGGGGATATTGCCATGTTAGTGGCAAACACTTGTTTCGTTTCTTTCTGAATGTGCCGGTATTTTGCTTCTGCTGTACCTGTAGTTTTCCTGTGTTTATGGCCCATAGTGGGTACTGGCATTTCTTCAGTGCGTTAGTTATATGTTGTTCTTCCTTTTTCTTGTCTGTGTCTTCTGTGATAATGGATGCACGATCAAACAGGGTTCTTACCACGGAAAGTTTGTGATTTATGGGGTGTTCAGATGACCAAAGCAGGTATTGATCAGTGTGAGTGGGCTTTCTGTATATTTTAATTTTAATGTCTCCTTCATTAGTGTGATGTATATTTATGTCCAGAAACGCTATGGTTTTATCTGTCTCTTCTTCATGCGTGAATTGTATTTTCCCAGTGGGGTCCATACTGTTTAAATGATCTGTAAGTTGTTGCGTATGTCCTGATTTTATTTTTTCTAAGATGTCGTCCACGTATCTTTTCCAGAGCGTGGGACGATTACTTTCGGGTGCCGATGCTATGGCCCTCGTTTCTAGGTCCTCCATGAAAAAAACCACACATGATGGCAGACAGTGGGTCACCCATGGGGAATCCTTCTTTTGCCTAAATATTATATTGCGGAATTTGAAATAAGTGGATGTGGCGATTTAACCTTAGCAGCTCTGATATGTCGTGAACTGAGAGATTTTGTGCTTTTTTTCAGTGATCTGTCAGTTTCAATCTGTTTTCCACTATGTTTAAAGTGGCGTCTACAGGCGTCTTGAGTAAATAAAGAAACCACGTCGTGCGATATGAAAATTTCGTCTGCCTCTACTTTGGTGTTCTTGAGTTCTTGGGCTAACTGTTTTGAGTTCTTGCAGTGCTTGTTTGTTTGTCCCAGAAGGGGTTGTAAGATTTCCGCGAGAGATTTGGACAGGTTGTCTGTTACTGATCCTATGCTGTCTACTATGGGTCGCAACGGAGCTCCCTGCTTGTGGATCTTTGGTGTGCCGTATATTCGGGGGGTTACACTTGCTGTGGGTATGAGATGATTGTACGTTTGTTTGTCTATTTTGTTTTCGCTTAGTAATCGTTTCATGATGGTCCTGAGTCTATTTTTCTTCTCCTCCGTTGGATCCTTTTTTAACACTTCGTATGTGTCTGTATCTTCCAGCATTTTCATCATTTGTTTTTTAATTTTCTGTGTCCAGAATGACCGTGGTTCTACCTTTGTCTGCTGGGAGAATAGTGATTTCTTTGTTTTTAGACAGAGTGTTAATGGCTTGTGCTTCTGATTTTGTAATGTTACTTGGTGGGAGTTTAGTTGATTTGAGGATACCTGCTATGTCAGTGCGTAGAGCTGCTTTTTTGACGGGGTCTGGTATTTTTTTTCGCATGCCAATTCTGTTGCGAGGATAAACTCTTCGAGGGGGATGTGTTTAGGTGTTACCGCAAAATTTAGCCCTCGGGATAACACACTACGTTCTGCATCTGTTAGTCGGTGTTTAGACATATTGCATATCCATTTTTCATTAATAGGGTGTTGGTTTCTTTCTGTATGCTTACTTGTGATTAATTTGTTGAGTTTCCTTATGTGCCTTTCTTTCGTTTTTTAAGAACTCGTTTTGTATTGTTTATGTAAGTTTTTGTCTACCATTTGTTCTATTTCCTTACTAAAGGAGTACCGTGTTTAAACTCCTCCATTTTGTGTTTTAATTCAGATTCCAAATTCTTTATGTTGTTTGCTGTTATTCGTATTCTTTCCTTGACCAAAATCATCCGCACTTTTTTTTCATCATTCGATCTGCATTCTTAGTTCGAATGGGATTCTTTATATTAAGGCTGGCAGGTGTAACATTTTCATCTCGGCAGCGCAGATTGAAGCGGAGATGGTTCTTCTGGGCGCCCGCTTTTAAAAACAGGTGTTCGAGGTAGCGGAACTCTCTGACACAAGATTGTCCAAAGTTTTTCGGCGTAATAGTCCAAAAAAAGGTTCATACTGTCTGTAGTAACTAATTAGCCTTGCGTTCTTATTTTCCGACAGAAAAGGTTTTATCCTACCTTGACACACGCGGAATACTCCAACATCAGTCACTGATGTTCACAGTGGCGTTATGAAGGAGACGGAGTATCAGCTGATAAACATGTCAAGGTAGGATAAAACCTTTTCTGTCGGAAAATAAGAACGTCAAGGCTAATTAGTTACTACAGACAGTATGAACCTTTTTGGACTAAGACTTGAGACCAGTTCTACTCCAACTTAAGGCTTGTTAGAGTTAGAGCATTCAGATTTGTATCTAAGTATTTATATGAGGCTAAAATATGTTTGCTGCTTTCCTTGTTCTTGGCAGTTCATTGTATGGCTCCCATGCCAATGTATGGAATTGGCTATCTGGAGAGCTAGCTAAGTAGCTGACATTCATACTTGGACTATGGATGGTAGTTTGCTAGCTACCTCATGCAACTCTACTTCAAAAAATTCAAACTAACCACTTAGAGAAAGGTAAATACAGTCTATTAGTAAATAAACTCCCTAGTATCATGAGTTCTTGATTTACTTCTTGGCCAGGAAGCTTACCGCTCTTGGGTCACTTAGCTAGCATCCAAAGTCGATGGTAAAAGGCCCTTTGCTCTGAACATAGCATTACCGCTAACAGTACATTATGTTCAGAGTAATGAGCTTTTTACCATCTATTTCCATTTCTACCTACAGTGACCTATTATACAATCTTGCTAATCTTGCTGGCTAGCTTGCCTTCGTTTTCTACAACTGCATTGCTCCTTACAGTATACACTGTGTAGAGCAGAGACCTTTTTACTGTCAATTTTCATTGGACTTTGGGATATATATTCAATTCTTCTCCGACTGAAGGCTTCTTAAAGGGTTGGCACGTTCAGATTTGTATCCAAGAAAAGTTTTATGAGGCTAAAATACTTTTGCTGCTTTCCTCATCCATAGCAGGTAATTGCTTAGCTCCCATGGAAATGTCCAATACTAGCTAGTTTGCTAACGTGAGTACACTGACTATGGATAAGTTCCTATCTAGCTACCTCATATAACCCTACTTAAAAAATTTGAACTAACCATTCAAAATAAGGTAAATACAGCCTATTGGTAAATGGATTCCCAACTATCATACGGTTTAAAGTTAGTTCTAACTGGCTTGCTAACCAGGGTGACCCTACTGCATCTCGATTTACTACTTGGCTGGCTAGCTTGCTAACAGTTTTTGGCCCACTAGCAGGATTCAATAATGGGTCACTCTAGCTAGCAGTGAAAATTGATGGTAAACACCCCTTAGTTTGCTCTGAAGATGACATGACTGCTACGTTTGCTCGCGCTAGTCCGGTTTATGATCCTTGGTTTCATGCAGGTGCACTGCACGATTATAAACTTTTTTTCCGTGCTTAAAGTATTCCTTTGATTACCTCAGTGGGAGTTAACTTTGCTCTTTGATTTCGATTTTTTTTTAAAATTTCTGTCTGGTGTTTCTATTTTATTCCAATTTCTTCAAATGGCTAATTCCTACTTTCCAGATTATTTGAGGGCAGTTGGAACTTGACACCCTGATATTGCAATGGAGCTTGTTCGTCCCTCTGAATAAGTGGGGGCAATTTTTTTATTTTTTTTTTTAAATTAATTAATTAATTTATTTATTTTTGAAACTACGTGGAGGAATGAATTTTTGTGTGTGTTCTTGGTCATAATTGGGATTTTAAGACTTCATGGTGGCAGGAAGTACTGATGACGCTCTTTTTTTTTTTTTTTTTTTTTTTTTTTTTTTTTTGAAAATATTTCTATGGTGCCCTACTCTGTGAAATTGGTTGTGATGTGAGAATGTCTGTGCTGGGTAAATTCCATTCCTCCTCCATTTTTAGATTAACAAAATGGAGTGGTGGAGCAGGATTGTGACTACAGATCCTGAAATCAATACGAAGAAAGTCTGTCCAGAAAACTCCAAGGTAATGACCTTAAGGTCTTGTTATAGTTTAATATGAAATATTCTGCCAGAATTACCTCTTGATCCTTCATCTGCACTCTGTTCTGCCTCTCATGCTGTACCTCTTCAATTATTATGCCTGCTACTCCCTTTTTTTTTTTCTTTCTAGCTGTCAGATCTGGATGGAGAGACGCGCAGTATGGTGGAGAAAATGATGTATGACCAGAGGCAGAAGTCTATGGGTCTGCCAACCTCTGAGGAGCAGAAGAAACAAGACATCCTTAAAAAGTGAGTTGGTACCAATGCAAGAAGTTGTGTACATCTGCAGATGTGTAGTAATTTGCTTCCCCTTTTGCACCATGTTATCAGTAAATTTTCCCCATTTTCGCAACTATATTTTCAAATTCTGCTCTGGACAACTTTACAAAACATAAACTAGAAATTAAAAGCCTGTGTTTGCAAATAGGCCTATAGCTTTCGGCCAACTGTTGCTTTCCTGGAGGTGGATGTCCCATTATCCAAAGTGATGGACCTGCCCACACTGTACAATATCTGTCTGCAGAGGTCCTGCAACTTCAGACAGCAGTGTCTCTCTTCTGTCTGTCGTCCGTTTATCAACTTTATTTTTAAACGACTTTTTGAGTTCTACTTGGAAGATTTGGATCGGACTTGGTACGAATGTTCCTCAAATGGCCCTATGGCTGCAAATCTTTTGTCTATGGACAGATTTCCATCAAAACTGAATTCTGGGCTCTGTCACAGTCAGTCAATTTTCGCTAGTAAAAAAAATAAATGTTTTAGGATTATTTGAATTTTAACAAAATTTCTAGGGGTGTGGGGGGGTGCAGGAGGAGCAAACCTCCCCTCGCACCTACTCCTGCTTGTGCGTTCCGCCCTCAGGCAGCCGCTTGTCCAGTGATCAACTAAAAAGGTTCAGTCAAAGTTTGTCCCCCCACTTGCACCCTTGTGGCCCTGACAAGGTGTTATTTTTCAGCTCGATTGGCCGCCCTGGCCTTTAATGGGCAGCTGACGCATTTATGATGAATTCACCAGTTCCATTAGTCAGATCTGGATCAGACCACGTGGTCATGGCCCTCACCACGTGTTGCTTTTGGCACAACTTTATATTTAATATGGCTGCCGTGGCCTCTGATTGGCTCATGTATGTAACGTCTTTATTGAGATCTCTTCAGCAGTGTAGTATTACAGGCCCAGTCCCTGCAAAGGGAAATAACCCATTACTAGATACATGCAAAGCCACATGCTACACAACATGCCACCCACATTTAAAGCTAGGTCACTAGGAGACAGTTAGTGCAGGGTGAGGGGCACACAATGCTAATAGTGTTCATTAGCATGACAGTAAGTGTTCATTAGCAGGACAGTACAATGTATTTTCAACAACTTCTTAAGTGCTACAAGGCAGATTTGGATCAGACTTTGTAAAAATTTTAATCTTATGGCTCTGACCAAGTGTTGTTTTGGCTGGATTCAAAATCCATTGATTGGGTCATGCATGTTCAACTACTGGAGTTTCAGTGGTCAGATTTTGATCAGACTTGATTTAAAAATAACTGTTTCAACATTTGGAAAATATCTCTGAATAATGCTGTTGAGTGACTCTTTGAACTTCACGTCAATCTACTGACTTGTGCAAACAAAAGTCAGCTCCACGTAGCAAATGCAGCGTAAGCACCATGCGTAATGTGTAAATCACGGCAAAAGGGCTCTGTCTGTTTCTGCTGTCGGCATGGTCCCCCCTGAAACATGTGTTGGTGGGTTTTCCTTCTTTCTCACTGCCATTCTTACATGTTGCTGTCATTGTAATTAAGATTTTTTTCCCTTGAAGCTTGTTCACTTATTGAGCCAATATTTGGCTCCGTCAGAGTTCTTAAGTCTGTTAGCCCTTGATTTCAAATATTTGTCATTCCAGCATGTTCATAGAAACAATATATACCATTCCTGTGATTTTCTTGTCTTTGTAAAGCTGATGAAAGCATTGTAATATAAATAACCGACCAATTTGAGTGCTTTTAAATATTGTTGCAGGTTCATGGCCCAGCACCCAGAGATGGACTTTTCCAAAGCCAAGTTTAGCTGAGATCCCTGGCAAAGATGTTACCCCTGCAGAATGGTGCCTCTGAACTTCCTCCCCTGTAGAATCACAAGCATGGATGTCCACAGTGCTGCAGCATGGTTACATTTCACCCGTTTGCACTGATGGAACGGAAAACCATGAATCACTTCATTGTTGTTGAGTGTGGAAGGAGTTAACTATCGGTCGAGTCTCACTCTGCGTTTGTTGTACCTATTCATAAATCAATATTTATGATGTAATGCTAAATAGAAATTCTGAGGTTTTTTTAATAAATAAGTTCAAACCATCTGTTGAGCGAGCTGTCAGATGTTACATCAGGAGTGAGCATGGACATTCATTTAATACTCGAAATCCCTACTGTACTGGAATGCAAAAATGCAATTTCATGTGTACTGCATAACATTTTGTAAAACCAATTATATTTTCAGCACAAAATGTAGTCACGCTGTACCAAGCTTTCTTGAACGCTACGCAAGGTCAGCAAGTGTCATTCATTACGAAATTGCCGCATAAATTCTAATTTTCATGCAACTCCTAAAAAGGTAATTGAGGAAGTTTTCCATCCTGAGAATGTAAGCTTGTAGTGGCCCACTGCTTTCCTGTTGCCTCAAGCTAAAATTTATTTTATAAAAGAGAGGCTTGAAATATCCACCTGCAAAGATTCCATCGAACTGGTGCAGCTGGCTTTGCCAGTGATTCAGAATGGTTCCAAAGTGAAATGTTCTACTTCGAGGAAGTGAAAAATGAACGCGTCTGTCCTGTCATTTTTCAAAATGGTGAGAAGACGCATGTTTTTATATTTGTTTTTGTTCAGTAAGATGGGGAATTGGAGTAACAATTGGGACCAACACACAGGAAATGCCATGGCAGGGTGCAGACCCATCCTTGTGGGCATCTCATACGGCTCAAGGGTTGTTTCTGCAAGTGGCCTTTGCCTCTTTGTCCCAGAGCAGTTCATTTTTAATTACATATTCCTTAAAATTCGGGTTACCACAACTAGAGAATACCGTAACCAGACGAGTTTTATTTTTATTGCTGTATCAGAAAATGGAAATTTACATTTTTTTTTTTTTTTAAACATTGCTTATATCCTGTAGAAATGGCATTTTGGCAGGTTTGATGGGATCACTAAACATTGCCCTACTTTAATGTAGGAACCCGGGGTAAATATCAGCGAAAATATGGTTGTTAACCTTCCCGATCTTTCATTCGAAACATTAATAAAAATCTATCCTTCAATTTAAAGAAAGTGTTTATAGGAAAATATCTTTAAAATAACCATTTTCTCAAAAAATTCTATGCCACAATTATTGGATTATCTTGGGGGGGTCGGGGGTCGCGGGGAGAGGAGGACATTTCGGTGCATATTTTACCTTAAAGCAACACAGTGCAATTTCTGACCACTAGATGGTTCCACAAGCACTAACTGATGAACAAAGCCACTCCTCCCTCCTCCTTTCCCCTTGGGACTCCTGGGGGCGGTGCCTTATGTCCTGGTTTATGGAGTGACATTCAAGAGTGTGGTATTTCAACTTGAGAGTAGACATCGATTTCATGTTCAGATTTTGTGAAGGTTTTTCTCCTAAATTCAGCTTTCGCACTCAAATAGCCCATGCTTGCGCATAGATTTGTGCTGCTTATATTCAAACTGTGTGCTTACACTCAGATCTGTTGCTGCTTAGATTTCCTGTGCGCGATCTGCTTCTGCTTGGATGGATTTTTTGCGTGGAAACGTCAGCCTTTTTTTCTCCTCACGCTCAAACTGTCTCTGTGTGCTTGGGACATTTCTGCTCGTGCTTGGATTTTTTGTGACTCATTCCTGTCAGAAATCGCCAACTAATAGAATGTCAGGTTTCATGTTGACCAATGATATTGTCCCTGCCTCGTTGTGGGCCCATTCCTTTTACAGTGTACTCTGTTACACTGTAGAAAGATGATACCAAAGATGATGAAGCGCCACAAAGCGGTGCAAGATGGCTTACTCATGCACATTGCCACACTATGGGCATGGGTGCGACTTGCCATAATTTCGGTAAAATGTTTGTCATTTCTCAAGATCTTTCAGGTTCTTCTCCCAGATGTAGTTTGGAAAGCAAGTGGATGGTACTGTGTGAGAAGTTGCTAATACCCAAAGATGGTACATTGGTCAAATTCCCTTATCACTTATCTTGGTGAAGACAGAATAACAGTCTTCGCTGTTGCAGCTGGTAATTTTGCATTTTGAAAAACTAAAAAAAAAAAACTCTGACTCCATGTACACAACTACGACATGGTACGGAGGATTGCCAGAAAAAAAGCTGGCTCAATCCTGTTCCTGGAAATTTACCATCCTGTCGGTTTTCTTTCCAACACTATCAATACACGGCTTATTCAACTGGTGGAAGATATTATTGGGCTGATCATTAATTAAGACAGGATTGCTAATTAGGGATTTAAGCGAAAACCCACAGGGTTTTTCACTTGCAAGCTCGGAGGATGATGTATGACTTGCAGCCTTACCTTGTCATCATTCTGTCGTGGCAACAGCTTAAATTTTTATAAGTTTTGACTAAAATTTAGTTAGTCTGCCAAATATTTTTTGATAAATATGTGACTAATCAAGATTGTCAGGATCTGACTCGGAACAATATGAAATCTCATAAAAATGCCTCAGTACTCTGGAGGGGGGCTTTTAAAGATATTTGCAAGGAAGGTATTTTTGGGAGATATTCTCAGTTTCACTTTTTCAATGTAATGAAAGAAAACTGAAGATTTTTAGGTCATACATAGCCTCAAAATAAAAAAATAGACTTTTTAAAATAAATTGCAAGAGAAAAATATTTTGCAGCGTTTTGTGTCTCGAGAATGGAAATAACAGCATATTATTCATTCAAATCTTGACTTCTAGCCCCTGTTCATAAAAATCATGAGAAAATTGTGAGGGAATCATATCGTGGACCTAGCATGGGGAATTGTATTGAATCGTAGGTTGAGTGTGTCAGTGGAAAAACCATTTCAAAATAAGTGATATTACAACATGGATTGCTTTGGTAAACCTTTCTTAGGCGCTACAATGCATAGTTGCATTCACCAATGCCAGTTAATGCTTCCTTTTTGCACAATGAAGTTTTATTTTGATGGTGTCCAGAAGCGCCGTTGTTGTCTTTGGGCTCAGAGGCATCTGTGATGGACCAACATACAGTGAAAATGTGTTTTGTGGTAAGACAAACTAATATTTCAAAAAGGAATATTTCAGGTTTTATTTATTCATTTTGGAAGAAATGGATGCCATGTGCTCTGGACCAAGGGGAAAAAAGGACCATCCAAACTGTTACCAGCATCAAGTCCAAAAGCAATGCTGTGTCATGGTATGGGGTTGTGTGGATACCCATGGAAGGGTAACTTGCACTTCTGTGAGGACACTATTAATGCTGAAAAGCACACTGAGTCTCTGGAGAAAAACAGTCTGTCTTCAAGCTGACATCTCCTCCAGGGACACCCATGCACATTTCAGCAAGGCACTGTTAAACTGCATTCTGGACAAATTACCAAGGCATGGCTGCGTAAGATGTGGGTGTGGGTGGATGGGCTGGACTGCCTGCAGTCTTGACTTGTCCCCAATAGAAAATGAGTGGCGCATCTTGAAACGTGACATGAAGACCACTTACTGTTACACGCTTTAAGACTTTGCAGGAAAAATGGGACAAAATTACACCTAAAACACTCAATCACTTGGTATCTTTGGTCTCAAAATGTGTACCAAGTAATGTAAAAAGGAATAGCAATTACAAAGGGATAAATACCTTGCTGTCCCAGCTTTTTTGACAAATTGTTGCAAGTTTTTATTTGGAAAAATCAATATAATTAATGTGGGGAAACATCAGGTAATGTTCTGCCGTATTGTATTCAACAATACCAGTCAAGAATAATTTAAAAATCACTGCTTTCAGTTTTATTTTGATATTGTCCCTACTTTTTCTGATTTAGGGTTGTACAATGTTGATTTTTTTTAATAGGTGACTTAGATGTGAATTAATTATCTGAACATCAGTATAATATCTAAATACTTTCACCAATCCTGGTGACATAGCAACAGTATGATGGGGGAGGTATTGTACTTAGCTGTTCAGGCTTATGCTTATTGCAATGCTCTTTTTTCTGCGTTCCCATCGTCATTGTCACTGACCATCATTTTCAGTGTAGTGGCAAATGAAAACAAGCAGTGAGGCTTAGCCTTTGAGCATGAGAGTGAAGCGTCGCCTCCCCCTGCTGGACAAGTGCTGAATAGATCTCTTGGTGCTGTGCTAAGAAGTTTTTGGGCTCTTGGTTTGGTTGCAGCAATAGTGCAGATTTTTTGTAAAAATAAATAAATAAATGTGGGGTGGGGGGATATATATGACCCCAATTCCAAAAACGTTGGGATGCTGTGTAAAATGCAAATAAAAACAGAATGCAATGATATGATTTGCAAATCTCATAAACTGACATTTTATTCAAAATAGAACAGAGACAAAAAATCAGATGTTGAAAGTAAGACATTTTACCATTTCATGAAAAATATTATCTCATTCTGAATTTGATGGCAGCAACACATCTCAAAAAGGTTGGGATAGGGCCAAGTTTACCATTGCTTAGTATCCCCTCTTCTTTATAAACTAAACATCTGGGAAGTGAGGAGACCAATTGCTGAAGTCTTGGGGGAGGACTGTTGTCCCTATATATGCAACCCCAATTCCAAAATAGTTGGGACAAAGTGTAAAATGTGAATAAAACCAAAATGCAATGACTTTCAGATCACGAGCCAATGTGTCATTTACAATAAAACATAGATAACATTTCAAATGTTGAAACTGAGACATTTTACATTTTTATCCACAAAATGAGCTTACTTCAAATTTTCTGGCTGCAACAGGTATCAAAAAAGTTGGGACACCAGCAAAAAAGGGCTGAAAACGCAATATATACAGAAGAGAATCAGCTGAAAGAACATTTAACAAGTAATTACGTTAACTGGCATCAGGTGTGTAACATGATTGGCTATAAAAGGGATGTCTTAGAGAGGCTGAGTCTCTCAGAAGTAAAGATGGCCAGACAGGGTTGGGTTCAATTACTTTTTTTGATTACAATAATTACTTTCTGGACAAAATGTTCAATTACAATTATTTTTTGATAAAAAATTCTATTAAAATTAAATTTCAATTTTGTAATTGTAATTGAAAAAAGTAATTGAACCCAACCCTGTGGCCAGAGGCTCTCCAACCTGTGAAGGCTTGCGTAAAAAAAATTGTGGAATACTTCAAAAACAATGTTCCTCAACGTCAAATTGCAAAGGCTTTGAAGGTCTCATCATCGACAGTGCATTACATCATCGAAAGGTTCAGAGAAACTGGAAAAATCTCTGTGCCTAAGGGACAAGGCCGAAGACCTTTACTGGATGCCCATGATCTTCGGGCCCTCAGACGCCACTGCATCACTCACCGGCATGATTCTGTCATTGACATTACTAAATGGGCCCAGGAATACTTCAAGAAACCACTGTCTGTAAATGCAGTCCGCCGTGCCATCTACAGATGCCACCTAAAACTCTATCATGCGAAAAGGAAGCCATTGTTGAGCATGATCCAGAAGTGCCACCATGTTCTGTGGGCCAAGGCTCATTTAAAATGGACTGTAGCAAAGTGGCAAAGTGTCATGTGGTCAGACGAGTCCAAATTCGACATTCTTGTTGGAAATCATGGGCGTCGTGTCCTCCGGGCTTAAGAGGAAAAAGACCACCCCTCCTGTTATCAGCGATCAGTTCAAAAGCCAGCATCTCTGATGGTATGGGGATGCATTAGTGCATATGGTGTGGGATACTTGCATGTTTTAAAAAGTACCATGAATGCTGAAAGGTCTATAAACGTTTTAGAGCAACATATGGTCCCCTCCAGACAACTTTTATTCCAGGGAAGGTCTTGTGTATTTCAGGTGGTCAATGCAAAACCACATACTGCAGCTATTACAACAACATAACTTTGTAGTAGAAGAGTCCATGTGCTGATCTGGCCTGCCTGCAGTCCTGATCTTTCACCGATTGAGAACATTTGGCGCATAATTAAAGGAAAAGTCCGTCAAAGGAGACCCAAAACTCTCCAGCAGCTGGAAGCCTGTATTAACCCTATAATGCCCCCTGTATCATATATGATACACCAAATTTGAAGGACTATGCCCACCTGGTAAGATGCAACACAACCACTACTGCTCACTGAATCATATCTGATACACAGTGCTGCCACCTGGAAGGAAGAAGTGAGATTACAGGAGTAGTCTCTCCACTAGTCACTCATTTCAAGGTAGTAGCTCCCATGTGAATGGGAATTCATGATTTTGTTCTTGGACTTTGGCAGTGAAGTTTGGCATTCCAAGGTAAATATTACACAAAAACTTATTCTTACACATGTTAAGGGATAGCTATAGATAGTAGAGAGCATACAAATAATTTGAAATTTCGAGTGTTGAGTTCTGGAGGGTTGCTGATTTTTGGCTGTATCAGATATGATACTCCTGGAATTAGAAGAAGTTCTGTTCAGCAATGTATATTTTGCTGTCACAAAACCTAATGATGAACAGTGGATCTGAATACTACCCTTCAATACTTCAAAAATATTACTGGGTCATATTTTTCCTATAATGATGTCTGTGTCTGGGCATTAAAGGGTTAAACAAGAGTGGGATCAAATTCCAATGGCTAAACTCAAGAAACTTGTCTCTTCAATGCCCAGACGCCTCCTCTCTGTGTTAAAAAGAAGAGGGGATGCTACACCATGGTAAACAGGCCCCTGTCCCAACTTTTTTGAGACCTGTAGCAGCTATCAGCTCATTTTGTGGATAAAGTTGTAAAATTTCTCAGTTTCAACATTTGCTATGTTATCACTGTTTTATTGTGAATAAAATACTGGCTGGTGTGATTTGAAAGTCATTACGTTTTGATTTTATTCACAATGTACACTTTGTCCCAACTATTTCGGAATTGGGGTTGTGTGTGTGTGTGTGTGTATATTTATATATATATATAGATCCATTTTCAGACAAAATTGTCTGAAATCTGTCTCCTGAAATGAGGCCCGGCCAAACTCGCAGGTGATGGTTTCTGTCTCACCAAATTTCTAAGCTTCTTAGATTAGACAAGCCCACATATTTTTGAACTGGAAATGAGGAGATTACTAAAATGTGGTAATAAAATTCTTCTGATAAAAATATGCGCTAATATTTTTAAAAAGCACAAAGGTGCATGTACCAAATTAGCTGTTATTGGCAAGATTCCAGTCTCCTGGGCGCTTCCCTCGTATGAGAAAAGTGTTGCCTTTACAGTGCTTTTCCATAAGGAGGAACTTTCCTTCTTTGTTGCTGTTCAGTCCAGTGTTGACTTGAATGAGGACTCTCGTTTTCAGCAGGACTGGATATCAGAACACTCATTGATTTCAAACTGGATAATATTCACGTAGAAAAATTATCATATTGAAAAATTTAATTGTATGAAAATTCTAAACTAATTCCAGTATTATGTATCTAGAAATATTACTTGAGATAAAAAAAAAATACTTAAAATGTTGATTAAAGCGGCCCTAAAATATTACTTTTGGTTTATTATTGGTGTCTACTTTTGGTGTCTATTTTGGTGTATTGATAAGATTATGGTTTCATATAAGTACTGAAAGGGAATGACCATCAAGCATAACTCGGGGACACTTGGCAGCAAGCCAGGTTGCAGGCTCATTTCAGCTGTGAATTGTCATGGATCAGCCTGTATCAAGAAACAAATTTTTGAAGGAAAAAAGCAAATGTTTAATAAAAGCTACTATATGAAACAGCACCAGATTCCCTAGTATAAATATTTTTCCATTTTACATTAATAATTTTGAAAAGAAAATAAAAGGCTATGTTTCTGCCAAAATGCATAGCCCGTATTTCATCCTATGAGGGGGCTATTCAGATTCTAGCTCTCAAGACTATGCCAGTTGAACCATGTCTGGGATTTGAACCACAGGTCCTGTGGCTGTCCCTTGTTGCCACTGATGGCCATTCTGTTGGGTGCATTGAGGGATGTGTTATGCATCCCTGCCACCTTTGACCCAAGGCCTTGGAATCAGTGGGTACACACCCTACAGATATAGTGCATAGCCAGTGTAGATATAGGAATATGTATCTGCACTCATTGAAATACCCAAACTGTGAGTCTGAGTGTAGCAGTGTGGCGCTCTGCCCAGTGTTTACTGTCTCTGTATTTACACATAGTCAGACTGACTAAGATGGGTGGAGGGCGTTGAGGGTGGAGGATGGCTGAAAGAGGCGGGGGCGGCGTGAGAGGGGGGGTGCAGGGGAAGGCAGGTAGTGGACTCAGCTGACAGCAATGTCTCACCAGGGTCAGAAAATTTCTTCATTAGCAAAACCACACAGAGAACAGAGGATGAGGTTGGGGAGGTTGGGACAGTTGGGGAGGGGCACGGGGGAAGTCAGCAAACACTCTGTCCCGTACCAGACTCAGAGCCTTGATTTCTCTCCATAAATCAGCCGAAGGGGCCCAGAGGGGGAGATGGACTTCAGTGGGGCACAGAAACTCACAGATTCTCCTTCGGTCCCAAACATCACACTTTAGAGAACACTCTGCCTTTGCTACTATCATAATATTCGTAAAAGTGCATTTTACAATCGTATAATTTGTCTGACTTTGGATTGTAGCAACACCAAAAGCATTCCTGAGCATTTCTACGTTTCTAAACATGCGTTTTGACTCCTGTTTAAGGGTAGCACCTGTAGCACTTGAACCGTCTGTAAGTTTTCTGTGTTTCCTCCATCCAACCATGAAGGAAATGTATATGATATATAATCATATGTGATACATAATCGCCAGTCTTAGCATCAATCTTCAGAGTTTGTTCTTTTCCCAGGGGATGGTAACCTGCTGTCTTCTTCTTCAAGGGCTTATCATTATTATAATGAGGATCTTGCTATCCCAGCATACATTGATTGAATGGCAGGAATACGGTACACCCCAAAGAGGTATGATGTTTGATGAATTAAAAGGTTTCGATGTGGAGAAAAACAGGAACAGGGTGGCCAACCATTGTGAAAGAACGTCAGCAAGGGCAACATTTTATGTTGTTGCAACCACTCAGGGTCTATTCTGTCAACACCCACAGATCATTATAGCCCTCTATGGTAATACCACATGTAATTCTACCTCCCTTGAGATTCTTTGGTCAGGTACAGTAGTGTGCAGTGATGATTATACACTTAACAAAATGAAGACGAATCAAAAATCAAGTACTATTCAAATATTAATTTCATGCAATATTGGATCATATAGATGAAAATAGGTAAACAGATGACAATATATAGTAAAAACAAAACTAATAATGTCATTTTGAGAGAAAAAGTCAATATCTAGTGTGGCCACCCTTTGCTTTGAATACAGCATTTAATATTTCAAGCATAGTTTTCACATATTTTTTATTTCCTCACTCTCTGAACCATTCCATATGGTTTGAAGTTCATTCCAAAGAGATTCTTTCGATTTTACAACAGATTTGCTCAATCGGATTAAGGTCTGGACTTTGAACAGGCCAGGTCATAACTTTTATGTCACCAGATGTTTCTTTCTAACTTAGATAATTCTTTGAAGTGTGTTTAGAGTCATTATCTTGTTGAAAATAAAATTCCAGACCAATCAGCCTCTTTCCAGATGGCAATGCTTGCCTCACAACAGTGTTTCCCATACACTGAAGAGATTATGGCGGCCCGCCATAATCTAATTTACCCCCGCCATAGTCTCAATATGCGCAATTGCCACGTGTTGATCATACATGCGCATGTTTGAAAAGAAAAAAAAAAAACTGAAAAATAGGAAAGGTACTGGAAGACGCGGAATTTGCGCCATTCCCCCCAACAAAATGAGAATCATCTATTCCCCCCCACTCAACAAAATGAGGATCATCCCCCCCCCCGCCGGCTAAAGAAAATGAGAATGATCCCCCCCCTGCTCAACAAAACGAGAATGACCCCCTTAGACATTGGTCTGCCACCACATGTGCCCCCATATTCTCCAAAAATTCTGTGGGAAACACTGCCTCACAAGGACGCTTAGATACTTTTTTCATTTATGATTCTGCCGATTTTTATGAGATCACTGGCTCCTTTCAAGCAGACCGAACCCCAAACTGTAATATGACCCTCTGCATGTTTTACTGAAGGGGTTAAACATTAAGTTTTGAAATGTTCTCCAACTCTATGGCGCACATAAGTTTTGTGTTTGGGTGAAAAAATTTTGAATTTTGATTCCTCGGCCAAACTACTTGTTCCTAGTCCATTGGTGCCAAATCCTTGAATTTCTTGGCAAACTCAAGTTTTTTTTTGATGTTGCCAGCTCTTGGTAGCAACACAAACAATCAGACAACTTTCACTCAGATATCTGAAAATAGTAGATCTTGATACTTTCCTCTCTTCACTTCTAGTGCTATTAATATCATCACAGATTGTCATGCGGTCAACCGTCTATTGCCACTATTGCCACTAGTTTTCAGCGAACTGGTCTCTTTGAAACGCTTGATGGTGTTTCTTACAGTGCCATGGCAGCATTTAACATCTTCAGCATCATGTGAGGCCACATTGCAGCTATGAACAATCTCAGAGAGTTCCTTCCGTCGTGCCATCGTGTTTAACACTGTGACACTGCTCAAAGTTCATGTCACCTCATATACTGGAACAACTGACCATCAGAGGTAATTTTTCAGTATAATGTTACCTAAAACAAGTTTAAACAAATTTTTTAGCATCAATAATCTTGAAATGAGCCTTCAAACTACGCAAGAGTCAAAAAAGTAAAAACTTGTTTTCAGTGTTTTTGTTTATTGCCCATATTTTTTACCTCAATATGCTCATGGGAATGATTGTTTTGTTCTCGTTGCCTAGAATAGTATTTTTCAATACATTTTCACCAAAAAATTATAGAGAAGTAATATATAAGGACCCCTTTTAGACGAATGTTGGTGGTGTATAATCATCACTGCACACCACTATATGTTCACTGTTTGTTCACAAATTTCCAGTCCTCCAGCCACATTACAATTGTATTTTAGACCGCAGTGTGCGTCAAATCATCTATGGGGCTTGTCCTTTAGTTCCATGTGCCACAGGAGGGCCAAGTGCGTAAGTGCCACTACTACCATTAATATTATTATTATTATTATTATTATTATGGTCTGGCACTCTTCTCAATTGTGATTATGTGGTAACCACAAAGGTGATGTACAGCTCAAATTTTTGTTAGATATTTCATCCCACATTGTCTAGGTGTAGAGTGAGGGATTAATTAAGCAAGTTTATATGGCCTCTATGTAATCATGGCAGGGCGCACACATGTGGCAGCCCCTAAAAAGCGTATTTAAATCACACACGGTTCTGGGTGGAGAGCCCTGGCTGCAGCGCTAATCCTCAAAGCCCAATTAACCGAGACAAACACTGACAGCAGGCCGGGCGTGCAACACCCCTCTGACAGACAAAGGCACAGGGGACTGGGTGCCATTAGTAACACACCAGGGGTTATACATTGCTTTTTGCCAGCAGCTTTTATTTACTGGTTAAAGACTTGAGCAAAGATGAGAATGTGCACTCTAACTTGTATCTAAGGAGCTCTGCTATACACAGGCACATGCACAAACAAAGTTATAGAATTATTTCTTTCATTGAATTAATCCATACTAATACCACAGTAATGATGCAGTCACCTTGAAAATGCACCTCTTCCCCAAGTACAGCTGTTTAGGATTGTCAACCATATTCAAGAATACCAACTTTGTCTACATGGGAAAGCTGGAAAGGTAGCAGATGGCACAGTACTCGGAGCATTTGTGCTCTTGGACATCATAGTTATGAGTCATATGTAATAATATGCCATAGAATTGGTGAAATTATAAAACTGAGTGTGTGGGTAAGAGTGCTTCTTCAGCAAAAGAGGCAGCAAGGTCCCATTTGAGACATTGAGGCCTGCAGATGAACTTTCAATTATAACTAATCACTGATCCTCTCTGGTCACTGTTCTCAGACCCTCCTCTGCAGTGGCATGCCCAGGGTTCATGCTCTTGAATTCGGTGTAAATATGGCTTCGCATCTCTGCTTTATTGCTGTCAGCCCATTGGCCTGTGCCAGCAGAGTCTTCATTTGAGCCCCGGTGTGGAGTGCTAAATCATCCTCCACCGCCCCAGCCTGTCATTCCACTGATGACATCATCGTCTCACACTTTCAGACACATACACATGTCCTCCGTCGTGCTTTCGCCAGGCTGTGAGGAAGGCAGAAAACTGAGTAGTGTGTCGTCCATAGGAATCATTATGCAATACATAGAACATCTCAGCAGTAATAAGGCAGGCAGGGGAAATACTTCTCCCTATGCATTCATTAACTGTCTTTTTCATCACCTGGGTCAAGGCAGCTCTGCTGAAAAGAAACAGACAAATTTATAGGAAAAAAGCAATGGATGTTTTTTTGAAAAAATGCCAAAAAACTCATTGAATGAATTTGGCATATTTTAAGATTACCGATTTGTTGCATATTTATCTCTGTGTTCATTGTTTCTTTGATTTTCATAACATGGAATCTCAAACATGAGTGACACCCTCATGTTGTTTTTAACAAGTGGGTGTTAGTGGCAAGATGTCCCTTGTTGCATTTTCCATATTTTCTCAATCCCTACACTTTTCCCCTGCTTTGCTATGTGTTAGTTCATTTATAATACAGTCACAATTTTTTTGGAGTTACGAAATCCAGAGGATCTTATCACTCCCAGATTAACTTCATCCAGTTTGGACTCCAAGGATGATGCTTTGTCCAAACCCACATGACCGTGCGTCACTCCAAAGATGACCCCACTTGGCAGGCTTAATTATAATTATTTTTATCTCATGATATATTTCCTGCTCATGGAGATGTACTCACATCATAAGGTCTCTTGTGCCCACGGAGCACAAAACTCAATTACACATTGTTTTCTTAACTTAACGCAATCTGTACCAACCTTTGGTATTTCTCTTTAAGTAAAATGATGTTTTTGCAAATATTACTTCTAAAATACAATTACACAATTTACATTTTATACCATCTCATTAATGAAAAAGACTCTTCTTAGCAACATCTAAATTGTGTGGCTGCAATGCAATATATAAAACAAGCATCCACTTTGAAGAGGTTTAGTTTTTTGGTCTGATCAAACATTAAAGCTGCCATTCGTCACCTTAGAGAATAGAGCAAGAGAGATAATTTTGATCGTTGACACTACCGCCCCTCCTTCGCTGCTCCTTCTCTCCCTCTTGTAGTCTCGTTCTCCTAGCTCGTTCCCGTTCAGTTCGTGCGGAGCTCCAGTATGTCTTCATTCGACATACTGGTAATAACAAGAGGTAAACATCAAGCATTTACATGTTACTCTCAAGCACATACCATACCATCTCAAAGCAATGTAATTGTGCTGGCTTATCAAAAAATGAAAGATCGCTCATAGAACGATGACTTGCCAAAATTCTACCCACTTACCTCAGAGTGACGTCTTCGCTACTCGTTACCGTTAGGACCGTACTTGTCAGATGAACAGAATGGCACTGGTTTCAAGCTATAATACGAATGGAGTTATTGACCAACATTTGTTTTTTACCTTTTGCATGACCTTGACCTTGACCTCTAAAGTTAAGATTTAATGATTTGCAGAGTAATCTTATACTGATGCCTTTAATTACAGAAAATTATCTGATAAGACAAAGCCCACAGAAACCTTTGAAAAAAGTCTGGATAATGTCAGGGTTTTCAAAATTTACGTCAGATTAATAACAATTCCACCACAACGGTTGGACCAATTTAACTGAAATTTGATAGGTGATCATCAACCTGACCTATTGTCTAAAGAACTAAATCGGAAAATCTCATTTTGACGAAATTTGAAAATTACGTCACTTTGTGACATCATTTTGACGAACCTACAGTGTCATCATCGCGACCCCCAGCTGCTTGGACTGCACTGGTTTGAGGAACATAATGGAATTGGTTTCAAGACTCTAGCTATATTACAAAAAAGTTACTGACCAAAATGTGTTTTGGACCATTTATGTGACCTTGACCTTGACCTTTAAAGTTAAGATTTGATCATTTGCACACTAATCAGCCTTTGGGTCTTACATTGGTGTCTTCAACTGCAGAAAATTATCTGATAGGACAAAGCCCACAGACGCCTTTGAAAAATCAAGGCAATTTCAGGATTTTCAAAATTTACCTCAGATTAACGTCAATTACATCACAACTGTTGGACCGATTGGGCTGAAGTTTGGTGGGTGAGCTACTTGACCTATTGACTACAGAAATCAATAAAAAATCTGATTTTGGGCAAATTTGAAATTTTTCATTACTTTATGACGCCATTTTTACGTACTTACGTCAATATGACGTCATCGCAACTTGCCACCGTTTCGATCGCACTGGTTCGAAGAATAGAATAGCATTGGTTTCAAGACTCTGGCTATAATACGAATGAGGTTATTGACCAAAATGTGTTTTGGACCTTTTGTGTGACCTTGACCTTGACGTTTGATCTAGAAACTAGAAAAATTATAGGCTTCTGTCAGAGGATCTGTGCTATTATGTGGAGAAGTTTTTTAATATCAATAAAAGATAAGGGGTAAAAAACCGTGTTACTAACAAACAGACAGACAAACAAACAAACATACGAAGAGACAACTAACACAACCGACTAATATACTTGCCAAAATCGTAGATGACTTTCTCTGTTCGAGAGGAGGCTTAATCAAAAGAAATCTTCCCAGAAGTGAGTACTTGTGTGCTGAAGTAGAGCAGACAATCAGCTGAAGCAATTCCAAAAGATCTGAGGTGATATATGCTTTGATGAAGAGCACAGTACATTTTGCAGTTTTCATAATTACATTATTTGTCTTGTGAGATATTGGTTAAATCCTGAATTTTCACTTTAAATTTTTTTTTTTCCCAATTAATCATTTTCTGCAACAGGAGGTTTGTTTGTTTGTTTGTTCCTTGGATGGGAAAAACAAGAGCCACAATGCTCTGATTGGCTCACCCTGATACCCTCACCCTAACCTTGCACTTCACACATAGACCTAACCAACTAAACCGAAGAGGGCAAAGAGTACGAGCCAATCAGAGGCTTTTTAGGACAGATCATGCTTTAGCTGTCCCAGAAAAAAAAATATATTTTCAAGCACTGATTTACATTTACTTAACTGGTTGAGGCTGTACAGTCATTGGTCAATTTTGGAACCAAGTTCTGTCGATACCTATAGTTTGCAAAACATACTCATGGCGCAGATTAATTGGCCAAACCAATTAATCGGTCATCCTCCCACTCTCCCCTAAGTTTCCTAAAAAACAGCTGCGATGGCAGAGATAATGGACCTTTCCGACTTTCTCTGACCAGCTCTGCCCCCCTTAGCTACTGTTGCTATGGGCCTCATGCAACGCAGCTAAGTTCCGCATTGAGAACAGTGCAGCAGAAGTTTGAGCATCACTCTCTCGCACGTATTCCAAAAATATTGCAGTTTAATTCTTACCGAATGCCTCCAACTTGTCCGGCAAAGTTTTCCAGAGAGGCCTTAACTATTTTACATAAGGATATATCTATGAAATCAAAATTTTTACGGAACGGGTGGAGATTCAAGAGTCACAGCAAAGTGCTGGCAATCGATGCAGAAAACCCAAACACCCCATAAATGGCACATTGACATCAAACTGGACAAAAAAGTGGAATCCCACTGTGCGTGTAAAGCAGGGTAAGTAGTTTTCATATGCTTGTTGCCATCACTGAGCTAAAAATAACACTGGATCCAGTATGCTTTCTAACGACAGTTGGCCATGAGTCAGACAGACTAGACTTTGTAATAAATCATATTACGCAATGCAGCAAACCCTTAAACTAGCCACATTAGACATAAATGAGTTATTAATCTAACATTTGTTATATCGGCGTTTTCCTCCAAACCAATTTTGATGACAAGCTAACTTCACTCATTTCAGCTGAGCGACTGATATTCTGTATCCAATTGTAGCTAGTTTGCTGGCTAGCTATCAAGCCAACTCAAGTTTCTAAGCAGGCTACATCATGCCATTACAAAATCCTTCACCATCTTGGCGAAATATTTTATATTATCTAGTGTTGTGAATGCCTGTGCTGGGTGGCATGAAGGAATCATGTTCTCAGCAGAATAGCTACTGGTTTGTAGCTATGTACATCTGGTATTGAGTGCCACCAGAGGACCTGAAAATCACAGCCAGTCAAATTTGGATTTTGGCCTTGTCCCATGCGTACAGAGATTTTTCTGGATTCTTGGAATCTTTTAATATTATGATGTCCCTTTGAGGAAACACCTCCAAATTCTTGGCAATTTTAAGTTGAAAAAATCATTCTTAAATTGTTTAACTACTTCCCCATGCAGTCTTTCATACAGTGGTTAAGCCCTCACCATATTTACTTATGAATGACTTTTTATGCCCAATCATGTTATTGACCTGTTGCTAATTAATCTAATTAGCTGTGAGATGTTCTGCCAGTTATCTTTTTTTTGCATCATGCAACTTCTCCAGTCTTTCATTGTCTTGTCCCAGCTTTTTTAAAAATATTGCGGTCATCAAATTCAAAATGAGCAGATATTTTTCGAAAAACAATAAAGTTTATCGTTTCTGCATTTGATGCGTTGTCTTAGCCTACTTTCAATTAAATTAGGGTTTTAATTGATTTGCAAATCATTGCATTCTGTTTTATTTGCATTTATCACAGTGTCCCAACTTCTTTGGAAATGGGGTTATATTTGTGTTCCTTGTGCCCACAGTTTTGCAATACCAAAAACTTTCTTTTGACTGTCCATTTTTATTTGATTGCCAAGTTTTGAGTACATAAATTCCATATTAATTTCTTTTGGGCCATACTTCAATATTTGCCCATTTACCATGTCTGTTTGTTTATAGGCAGTTTATGTATCATCAAACTTTCACTCAAATGCCTCCATATTTGACTGACAAAAAAAAAAAAAAAACTTACAGTAGATTTTAGATATGATTGATAAATATAATGAGAAGGTCACTCGGTAGAGCACATACCTCCGCCACGCCATATGTCAGTATTATTGGTTTTGGATCCACAAAATTATCCCGATCACTAACAAATATAATCAATTTTACATTAGAGTGGATTCTATTTAACGCTGAAATTTTATGAAAATCTGTTCATTACATAAGGGACAATCATTCTATACTGGTATATTTTAACTTCTTCCATATCTAGAATCCAGAATATGTTCCAGATCATTTCCAAAATTGAATCAACTCATTCTTGGACTACCACCCACCATCCAACCTAATTTTGTGCCAATTCATTCATAACTTTTTGAGTTATCCTGTTGAGACAGCCACATAGACCAACACCGGTGAAAACATAATAACCTCCCTAGCAGAGCTAATCAAATCTCAGACACTGCTAAGGCTCTGGCTTAACTTCTTATTCTACAGGTAAACACCACAGTGCAAAGTCTTCAATGTGCAGAACCTGATATACCCAATTAAGTTTATTGTGCAGTGTGTACTGTAGTCAGATAAGTTTATAATGAAAGGTACATTCCAATTTTATTTAATGCCTTGGGAAGAGTGGATAGTAGAAAGCGGGTTACTTTCCATTCACCTTATATTATTCCTGTTTTTATTAGCATGTACCATGACTGCCTTGGAAGCGGATATTATGAAATGAGGCAGAACCCTGCATCTGTGTATATGTAGCTATACTATCCAAAGCTCTGTTTGCTGTGCTTTCCTGTTCAGTGTTGATGTTCTGCATGTCATCTGTATTCCAAATTTGGAAGCCTCCACTTGAGTTTGCTTCTTTCAGACCTGGACACTAATGGCTGTCCCACATAACAGTAGATGTAGGACAAACATTTTCCCTGTGTTTGAATTATGCTTGCTGATGGGGAATTTTGTTGCATGTCAGTGAAAAAGACAAAATGGTTCTCCTTTTTATAAGTGTTTACAATTGCTGTCTAACACCCCAACAAGTTCGCTGATCGATATTTGTAGGACTTGCCGTATATGACCTTAACTGCCCTTGATTTAGGATTAATACCATTCAAATAAAAAAATAAACGTCAGAAAAACTTATACTGTGGCAAATGCATCTTTTACGCAATCTTGCTAAGTTATAACTGTATGCAATCTTTTTAGATTTTATTTCTGGTGTGGCCTTTGCATTTGGAATCTGTTGCAGTTAACTCTCAGAATGAAGTCCAAAAAACTGTCACTGCTTGTAAAGCAAGCCATCGCTAGGCTAAAAAAATGAAAACAAACCCAAGAAAGAGATAACAGAGGGGTCATTCCTTGTCAATTCACCAAATTTCAGAAAATCTTCCCGCATGACCACCTCAGATTTTCTTGAAAAAATTAATGTTAGTGGACTCACTTCTTAATAGAATAATCCCAAAATTGTAGGTCTCTACTGCCAATAGTTTGGCCACAAAAAATTATTACAAGGACAAAGATTTGGGTGATTTTTAGCCTTTTTTTAGCATCACCTTCTGAAGTTCTAATTTTGAGCTGGAATATCTTAAAAAGTACTTGAGCTAGGACCTCCAAAGTTTTTTTGTCAAATATCTGGTGCTACATCTGTACATAATTTAACTTTCAGCAGTCTAGCTCATGTGTAACATGCAGTAATAGGCCCCTAGATTCTGTTGAAAATTTCCATTTGCGAACTGTGGCAGCACTTTTAAGGGCCTGTAAACTCATCAGTTTTTATGACAGGGTGCTGATGTTTTGTAGGGGATGTCTTTTGGACTAGGTACATGGTTTTCTGAAAAATTACCAATGTGAGGTAAATAGCATCTGAGATATTGCCGATCAAAAATGAGAAAAAATAGGACCAAGGGTCCTGTAGCTTACCGGCAAGCAGTCTCACAGCGATGATACAAGTTATGAAAATTTCATGTGAAGTTTGACATTTGATTCAATGAAAATCAATGTCACGGTCACTAAATAAAAGTTCACATACATTTATAAGACCTTCTGTAATACAATCCTAAGCTCTGAAGCAGTTTTGGTGATACAAGTCATTATAAAATGTCAATGTAAATGTCAATAAGGCAGAGTGCCGTTTTTTTTTTTTTTTTCCCCCGTGTTGTCTTTAGTGCGTGTGTGTAGGTGTGTGCGTTTTCCATGGGGGGTTGCGAGTGGGAGTGGGGTGCTGGCCCGGGAACCGATCCTACCAAACGGTTATCTGTTGTGTCCTTTTATATCTGTATGCCAAACTCCAATGTAAACAACTATGAATAATATTAATATTTTGTCATGGAACTCACAGGGCCTCAATTCTCCTCAGAAGCGTACAAGTACTCTGAAGCTCCTTTATAGGAAGAATATCCACTTTGCTTTTATACAGGAGTCACATTTTCTTGAAGAAGATGTACATAGATTTAAGAATAAGCATTATCATGTGATTGCCTCCTCCTGTTACACTAAGAAGAGCAAAGGTGTTTTTATAGCTGTGAAACGTAACCTAAATTATACTAATTTGGGCACAGGGGGATCTGATGACGGTCGAATCACTTTCTGTAAAATAGCTTATAACGGTATTAAAATTGCTCTCATTTGTGTTTATGCTCTAAATTGCTTCAACCAGCATTTATATGATTCACTGGCTTCTACATTAACAGATCTTCCAGAGTACCAGCTTTTAATAGGGGGTGACTTCAATGCTGTATGGCTTCACAATATTGATAGAACAGGGGTAACGGAAAGCAGAGACCAATGACTGGCATCTATTGCATTACAGAAATGTCTAACGATTATGGGGTGATTGATATTTGGCGCATGATGAATCCTTCTTCGCTAAAGAATTTTCCTTTTTTTCTGCTGGACATAAGACTTTCTCAAGAATTGACTATATTTTTGCATCCAAAACTCTTTTCAGTGATATCCGCAGTACTGAAATGACTCCAATACCATTATCTGATCATCGGGCTGTTTTATGTAATTTTTCTTTAAGATCTGGTCAATCTAGGGCTGTCCGTTGGTGTTTTAATACGTCTTTGCTTCAGAATGACACTTTTAGACAAGAGCTTGAGGCTGAATTGAATGAATTCATTAAAATAAATAGTCCATCAGTCGATGATCCACGTGCGCTATGGGATGCGGTTAAAGGTTGTATCAGAAATAAAACTATATCTTTTGCATCCAATCTCAATAAAGCTAAAAAACATCGTATAGACTGCCTGGAATCTGAAATTGCAGTTCTAGAGCAAGACATGTTAAATAATATCTCTCCTGAAAACATCTGCAAGCGACAGAAATTATTCGATGAACTTAATAGCCTGTTAAGAAGGGAAGCAGAATTTACTATTCATCGCACTAGTCAGAATGACTATTTGAACAGCGCTCGACCCAGCCGTTTGCTTGCCTTTAATCTAAGGTAAAATGATCGCCTAGCAAATATATCCGCTATAAGGACTAAAGAGGGGGACATAACATCTGACCCGATAAATATTAACAGTACTTTTCAACTATTTTACCAAAATCTGTATAAGTCAGAGGTGCTTCATGATGACAAAATCTGCTCTGAATTCCTTAAATCATTACATCTACCTAAGTTGCCCCCGGAAGCTATCTGCCCGTTAGAGGCACCCATCGATTTGGAAGAATTAAGGGTGGCCATTAAAGCAATGAACAGAGGCAGATCTCCAGGCCTGGACGGACTACCACCAGAATTTTTGATGCCTTCTGGCCTCAGCTCGGTCCTCTGTTGCTGAATATGTTTAATTTTTCTATCAATAGAGGTTCCTTCTCTACCAGCTCAAATATTGCAATAATCTCTCTTTTACTAAAGAAGGACAAGCCACTTGATGATTGCTCCTCTTACAGGCCTTTAAGTCTTCTGAATTGCGAAGTTAAGCTTTACGCTAAGGATTTAGCTACTCGTTTAGAGTGTTACATGCCCCATTTGGTCCACCATGACCAGACTGGGTTTATTAAAACCAGACTAGCGTCTGATAATGTCCGCCGTTTGCTTCATATCATAGATTCAGTCTCGGGTTCAGAAGATCAAAGAGCCATTCTCTCATTAGATGCTGAGAAGGCCTTTGACCGACTGGAATGGTGTTATTTATGGTCTGTCCTCCAACATATGGGTTTCAGTGATAGCTTTATTTCTATGATTAAGTTACTGTATGCTAACCCTTCTGCAGTCGTTATAACAGGCAGCACTTGCTCATCTAGGTTTCCAGTTTCCAGATCCTCTCGTCAGGGTTGCCCTCTATTTCCACTTTTATTTTCTCTGTCTTTGGAACCTGTTGCCCAGGCAATACGACAGGCTGAGGCTATTGAACCAATTATTATTCACAATACGCCACATTATATTTCTCTGTATGCGGATGATATTTTGATCTTTACAAAAAGTCTTTCTAAATCCCTCCCGCATCTTCTAAAAATTTTTGAGATCTTTAGTAGTATTTCAGGTTATAAAATAAACTGGACAAAATCAGCTTTAATAGTATTAGGTGGATTGGGTGATCAGACACCTTTCCTTAATATTCCAGTTGTCGATGATTTTAAATACTTAGGAGTGTCCATCCATCCCTCCCTTAACTCACTAACTGCTGAAAATTACAATAAAGTTATAAAAGATGTTGATGGCGACTTGAAAAGATGGGGTATGTTCCCTACTTCCTTTCAGCCCAGACTCTCAGTCATCAAGATGAATATATTGCCGCGCATTAATTTCATCAGTTCTATGATCCCTTTAGCTCCACCGAGTGGTTACTGGAAGAAGCTGAATTCTATTCTCAGTACTTTTTTATGGAACAAAAAAAAAAAACCCGGAATCAAAGCTTCTACTCTGCAAAGACACAGATCATCAGGAGGTGTTAGTCTACCAAATTTTGAATGGTATTCATGGTGCTTTGTTTTGCGCCCACTTATCACTTGGTTGAACTCCGAGACTTTGGTGTCATGGCGCCCCATCGAAGAACATTTAACCTATCCACATAGCCTATCTAATCTGATATATTCCAATATACCCCATAGGACAGTTAAACGAGATTTCGGGCCATTAATTTCATATCTTTTCACTGTATGGCATAAAGTCCACCGACTTGCCAAAATCCGCATTAAATTCTTTGCTCAATCTCCTATTTTTTATAATTACTCTCTCTTAATTGAGAAGAAACCAGTTTTGTTTCCACAATGGAGCAATAGAGGTGTCTGTGTTTTCAAGGACATTATAGGGAAACAGGGTCTTCGTGAATTCCATGATTTAGAGAGGTCTTATAACTTATCGGGCACTTTTTATTTTTATCTACAGTTACGTGCAGCAATGCGTGCTCAAGGTGTTCCTTGGGGCACTGAGTTGGGAAATCACCCTCTTCATGTTATTTTTGATACAAAGGGTAAGAAATATGGTGTTGTCTCTGACCTATATAAATTTATAACTAAAGCCTCATACAAACCTCTATCACTTAACGGACTCTGGAAGACTGATATGAATACCTCCTCGGTTCTAGATTGGCACACTATTTGGTCAAATATATCCCTGTCATCCAGAAATCCTGACCATCAAATGATCCATTATAAATTTATTCACAGGTTTTATTTAACTCCTCGAAGATTACAGCAAATGAAACTCAGAGATAACCGGTACTGTGATTTCTGTCCAGACAATACCATCGCTACTTTTTATCATATGGTTTGGCAGTGTCCAGAGGTCAATAGATTTTGGGGTAATGTCTCGTCCATCATGTGTAATGTCACCAAGGAAGCCATCCCTCACTCACTGTGTTTGCTTCTACTTAATGACACCTCATCTTTACAGTTAACTATAAATAATAAGCGTCTCCTATTAGCTGGTCTCACAGCTGCTAAAAGAATGATAGCCTGTCGTTGGAAACCACCACATGCACTGTTGGTGAGGGAATGGCTTTTTTCTTATTGAGATAGTGCACAGCTGGAGCTTTCTACAGCACGTTTACATTATGCCAAAACATCTAATATTGACTGCTGGTCAATGTTATTAGAGGAAATAAATGATATGTTGTAAATACTTATGGTCAAACTGTCTTTCTCAGCTATGTTAGTATGTGTTTGGTCTATGTTTTCATATACTCTGTCCAGTTCCATGTCTGGAATGTTATGTAGACTACAAATTGCACATGTGCATGGTATATTATATGTACATCATTTGGTTATTTCGCATGTATACATATATTTTATGTATATTCTATGCTACTTCTGTGGATATCATTATATGACGGAGGAAGTTGGCACTTTTTCGTTATGTATACATATACTTTATGTATATTCTATGCGACTCCTGTGGATATCATATGATGGAGGAAATGAGCATTTATTTGATACTTCTTTGTCTGAAGGATGCTTAGTTTATGTATGCAAGGGACATGAGATTCCTGAGTGGCAAGGGGAGAGGGGAAAGGGTTGAGTGGTGTGGGTGTGTGGTTTTTTTTTTTTTTCTCTTTTTTTTTTTTTTTTTCATTGTTCAACACCTTGATTTCATCATGTTAAGGTTTCGAGGGTGGGGACAGATTGGGTGGGTTGGAGGGAACATGAAAATGTGGGGAAAAGAGGGGGAGCAGGCATCAGAACAAGTGATATTTCACTGTGCCCTTGTTACTTTCATGGATTTAAGGATGCTTTAATTATTCTGTTTTTCCTTTATTTCCTTCAAAGCGGCAAGATGCTTCCCCTTCACTGTGTAAATAATGATTAAATAAATAAAAAATTGATCAAAAAAAAAAAAAAAAATGTCAATATGTATTCAATATGTCAATTGTAAACTTTAAAGGTCACAGAATGTCAAGTTGTGGTCAGCAAATGGACTTCATATATGACTTTCTAAATGTCTCTATACAAACCTTGGCTCAATCTGTGACCATTTTGGTGATACAAGTCATTGTAATTTCACTGTCGAGTTTAACCCACAAAGGTCTCTAACAGTCAAGTTGAATGTCATCAAATGAAAGTTCATATGTGACTTCCTAGATGTCAGTAACACAAACTTCGGCTCCATCTGTGACCGTTTTAGTGATACAAGTAAATGAATTTTCACTAGGTCACACTTGACCTTTGAAGGTCAATACAAAGGTCACCAAATCAAAGTTCATATACGACTTCCTATATGTCTGTAATACAAACCTAGACTCCATCTGTGACCGTTTTGGCAAGACAAGTCATTGTCATTGTATTATGTCAAGTTTGACCTTCAAATGTCATCAACAGTCAAGCTGAATGTCACCAAATGAAAGTTCATATGTGACTTCCTATGTCAGTAACACAAACCTAGAATCCATCTGTGACCTTTTCAGTGATAGAAGTCATTGAATTTACTCTAGGTCAAGTTAGACCTTCGAAGGTCAATATGAAGGTCACCAAATGAAAGTTCATACATGACTTCCTATACATCTCCAATATAAACCTACACTCAATCTGTAAGGATTTTGCTGATATAAGTCATTGAAATTTCACTGTATAGTTTGGCTGCTCAAGGTCACTGAAGGTCAAGTTCAATGTCACCCAATGAAACTTCATACACGACTTCCTATATGGCCACAATACAAACCTAAGCTCTATCTGTAATAGTTTTGGTGATAGAAGTCATTGAAATTTCACTATGTGAAGTTTGACCTTCGAAGGTCACTGAAGGTCAAGTTCAGGCCACCAAATGAAAGTTCATGTATGACTTCCTATACATCTCCAATACAAACCGAAACTATCTGTAACCATTTTGCTGATATAAGTCATTGAAATTTCACTGTGAAGTTTGGGCATTCAAGGTCACTGAAGGTCAAGTTCAATGTCATCAAATGAAACTTCATACATGACTTCCTAAATGCCCGCAATACAAACCTAAGCTCTATCTGTAATATTTTTGGTGATAGAAGTCATTGAAATTTCACTATGTGAAGTTTGACCTTCGAAGGTCGCCGAAGGTCAAGTTCAAGGCCACCAAATGAAAGTTCATACATGACTTCCTATAAGTGCTCAATGCACATATGTTCCCAATCTTCAATATTTTCAAGCCTAGAAACCTTTGAAAATTGTAACATTTTGCTTGACCTCAAGTTTGACCTTTCAAGGTCATCTGAGGTCAACTTTAACACAGCCAAAATATAGGTCATATATTACTTCCTATATGTCAGTAATACAAACTTAATCTCTATCTGCAACCATTTAGCTTCCACAGGCGATTTGGCCCATTCTCCATAAGACCCAATGTTAAAGTACAGCACCCCCACTAGACCCACTTCCATCGATTCAATCAACATGGCACTCGCACTGTACATAAAGTGTATCAAGGTGAGTTGATTGCCAGATTTAGAAAAAAAGTTGTCCGCCAGTTTTTGAGAAATAATTTTTTGAAATTTCAAGTCATATCTTTTCACATTGTTAATATATTCCCTGACCTCGAGTTTGACCTTTCAAAGTCATCTGAGGTCAACTTTAACATAGCCAATGTATAGGTCATATATGACTTCCTATATGTCGATAATACAAACTTACTATCTATCTGCAACCATTTGGCCTCCACAGACCATCTTGCATATTCATAAAGTACAGCGCCCCCAACAGACCCACTTCCGTCGATTCAATCAAAATGGTGCTCGCACTGTACATTGATGGTACCAAGGTAAGTTGATTGCCTGATTTAGAAAAAAATTCATCGCGCAGTTTTTGAGAAATAATTTTTAAAAATTTCTCAGTCCTATCTGCAGATGTAGACGCTCGCGTCTATGGAACTGCAAATTTAAGCACGCAGTTACAGTACTCGATCACTAGATAGCACCGCCGGATCAGTTGAATATTCACAAGCAAGCAGAGTTCGACCGTGGTTTAGAATATGGAAAAGTTCACTCCAAACCTTGTTTATCGAGAGTTGCATTAATTAAACTCCTCAGCTAAGCCTGATGTGCAAACTGGTCAATATCCTTGCCCATAGTATCGATCCAGCAGTTTAAAAAAATGATCTCTTGCGACAGAAAAAATCGTTGCCCTCTGTAGCAACCACTTTAGCTACAGTGAGCCAACGGTATTCCAATTAGTGGTTAAGAAAAATCAGTTTTCTGAAGTAAAAAATTCGAAATGGTATCGATTCTCTCACATTCTAGTGTCAATTACAGCCATCACATACAAAAAATTCGTAGTTCCCTACCGTGGATTTACGCGTAGATTCCTCCATTGACAAATTCAGCGCTTCCTTATATCCACCCAAATACTGGTGTTGATAGCCAATCACTCAATCATACACTCAGGCTCTTCTGCGTAACTGCACAGTTATACTTCACGCTCTCGTGAAACTCCCCCGGTAACGATGTATTGATCGGCTCATTTCTTATCCAATTCCCGAGTGTTTAAACGTTCCACAGTAACTGAAAGACATTTATTGGACAAACATAAGAGCATACAAGCATATACATATCAGCAAGGTAGTTTGTATCCGTTCAACGTTGAGCACGATTGCGCAGCTGAAAATGACGCGATTTATAGAAAAAAAGACTTCCAAAACCGGCCCGAAGTGTTCCGTTACATTTACAGAATTTAAATGAGGTAAGGACATGGTCAATGGGAATTATTCCGAATGAAACAGGACCGGAGGGTTCCTTCAACTGGATACATCGGTCTCTGGAGGAGGGATTCATGAAAAAGGTTAGGCGGCTACTTTTGCTTCTTGTTTCGGAATGTATACCAGATTCAACAAAATCGAATGCCGAGGTTTTTTTTCCTGTTTAAAACGTGAACTGGTCATGCATTTCGGTGTACACCCCGGTACGTTCATTGCATTATTGTGTTGAATCTTGGGAGGCATATATAGTTTGATTTTCCCTGAAAGTGGAATGTCTGTTCTGTTAAAATTAGTTATATTTCAGATATTACTGAGTTAGTGAGTTTTACTTGTTCCTTATAAGGTGAAAGTGTTGAAATAAGGTCGTGAACTCGGAAGTGGGAACAGCTAGCTTGTCATTGCAGGGTGAATGTTCTGACTGTGAAATAGCTGTTCCTTTAATGTGTATGTGTGCTGGCTTGGGGGACTTTGAAGAAAACTGGACAAAATTCTTAACTTTATTATGGAGAAAAGGCATGTTTTGTGTTTGGAGAGGTTACTGGTGACCACTTATGTTCAACTGCACTGATATTGATAGATTCATGCTAAAGTCAACCAGAAAATCATTAGTTAATATTAAATTTCATGCCTCAAAACTTTGTGTTAAATATATGGTTATTTTTTGATCTGACAGTGCACCATTTTGAGGGATCTCAGACTTTGGGGAGCCACCTGGATAGCTGTCTAATTTGGCTCATAGCAAGTCGGTAATCTAGAATGTAATTTTCAAGATGAATTATACTTGTGTTCAAGGAGTTTATGATCCCAGAAATGTATAGATTTAAGCCCCAGCAGTTTTTCAATTCTCGGTATTATTTTTTTCTTCCATTTCAATGTTGAATTTTCATGAAGATTTTTTGTGTTTGCAGCCCCTTTTCTCTACCAAAATCATGAAAATAAACTGAAATACGATGGGAGTCTAAATGCTTCAAGTGTCTAGACTCAGTTCAGCCACTCCTTTCCTGTCTGTAAAGCTGCAATCTTGAATTATAAAGCCATAAATAAGGTAACTCCCCAAATAGCCAGATTTGGCTTCTGCGCAAAGGGGTTAACATTGGAGCCAAAATTTCAAGGGCCCATAAAAAGGAAAAAAATGATTCAATCAAAAATCCGAGAACAAAGTCTGGAGATATGGTCTAGTAGTATGTTATTGCAAATTTACATGAAAATTCATCAGGCCAAAAAAAAGATAAAAAATGTTCCGGACGACAGACAACGGATGACGGACGACGGACACCACACCACGACAATAGCTAAAAACACATTTTCCTGCAAATTTGAAGCTATATTCCCGTTGAATGACACCATGGGCTCTAAATTCATTGACCAGGCGCAGGCGCAGCGAATGGGGGGAGCACTGCGCCAATAGGGTGTCTCCAGGCGTATTTTTCAATTTCGTGCCCCGCGCAGCTCGGCGTAAGTACTCCTCTGTCCTGCCTCTGTCCCTCCTGCCGGCGCAAGTGGCAAAGAAGGAGGAAAGAAGCCGTGAGAGGGTTTAACACAGCCGAGTCAAATCTTAACCAATCAAATGAGCTCCTCTCCTCACCTTTAAGATGTTGGAATAAAGAAGCCTCTGTCCTGTATCTGCATGATGCGTTAATGCTGCATTTTACTTTGCTGCTTCAGGCATGTTTTCTGCACCGCTTACGTCTATATTAAGCATTGCGAATATGAGTTAGCTGGCTAGCTAGGGCACTCTCGAATTATTATCATTAGCGAACTTGAATGGCATTTCAAAACGGAACTACGTCAGATCATTCAAACTTATGAAGTTGGAATGAAATACGACGGTTGCTCATTTATTTCTTCTGCCTGCATCATTGGGAAGAGAAACAATGGATAGCGTGTTCCTATTATTACACCCTGTTGCTGCTTAAAATTTTAGGATTGACATGCATGGACAACAATGCAAGATACGTTACAAATTTATTTTCAATATGTGAGCTTAACTCAGTACAAGATCATAGCAATCAGGCTGTATTCCTTTCCCCGACTAAAAACAATAAAACCTAAGTGACAATAATAGCATTAAGCCTCTTGCACACTGGAAGCGAAACAAATTTTTCGCACGACAGATTACATTCAAAGTCAATGCAAAGACGCGAATACACGCGTGTATTCGGGTCTTTGCATTGACTTTGAATGTAATCAGTCATGAAAAAATCGCTTGGCGTCGTGTGAAAGCAGCTGAAGGACACATACCCACATAGCCTACACACGCACTCACGCGCCCACATGCACACACATCTCTCTCTCTCTCTCTCTCTCATACGTTGCAGACAGGGGTAGGCCGGTCAAAGCCACTGCCGCAAAAAAGCGGCTACGGCTCTCAAAGTAATTTAATATCAATACTCACTTACGTTTTATGACAGAAGTTCAAAACTTTGATATAACATAGAAAACACATATTTAGAAAAAGTCATGGACGGATGGACTCATATCTTTTACTGACATGAAATACCATGCATTGCTAACATCAATGCCGCGGTTCTAGTGTTAAAGCCCCACTCGGTAGGAATCCCACTTTCGTTTGCTCTAGCGGCCACTAAAGGCCACTGAAGCAAGTAGAAGCGCAACGCTGCTGTCGTAAAACACAACTGCGCAAGCACCGCTCCTAAGAGTAACGTTAGCAGACGTAGTAGCTATTGTAACCTCAAAACGGGACAATATCAATATAATGACGGTACAACGCCAGCCTACAAAGCTGATATGGCTTGTCTTTGCTTTCAAACAATAGTTGCTAGTAAGTCAACAACTTTTCTCACCGTGAAGCATAAAGTTTGCAATAAAAAACACTCCGAAAAGGGGCTCACTCTGCCGGTGAAATGCTAATGCTACCTCGGCTAACCTTGTTTACATTATTTGAATGGGCTTACAATCAGTTACGTTTTGATAATCCAAATAGTGACTGTGACTACACACTAACACAGCCAACAAAAACAATGTGTGATAAATACAATGCATGAACACGAGCATATAACTCACCTCTCAATCAGCAACATTGCCAGCTCGGCGTCCGACTTGCAGCCTTCTTTTGCCATGAGCTCTCTCCACTGTGAAAAAGCCGGTCCAATATTAACTCTGGTTTTGTGCCGTGCACGGTCACTCTCCCTTTTTTTTATCCTGGCTTCCACCGACACCGTCCTTTTTCGCTTCTTTGCCTCAGCCATCTTTCGAGACATGATACTGGGCTAGCGGGCTAGCCTAGCTGCCTTCTCCTTATGCTCCTTATCCAAAAGCTCGTGTGTGCCGCAAAGCAGAACGTACGTCTCGCAAGAGTGCGGGACCCGCGGTCGAAAGTTACATAGTCCCAGATGCAGTCCACCAGGTCCCTCTGTGGTAATGGGAGAGATGCCATTCTCACTGTAATAATCCAGCCCACCAATAGATAGACTTTGAAATTGATATTTTTAGGTGAAATTCCTACATAGTACTGCTTTAAGGACAGAGCTGTGTAGCCAGGTGGTCTCTCCTCTCCCGTGCGCGCTGCTGCTCTCCCTGCTGCTACAGCACATGCAGTTCGGCCTCTCTCTGTCTCAAGTCTTGTAATGTCTCCTGCGTGAGGTCAAAGTGACATCCATGGCGTACAGCTATGTTGTGTAGCACGCAACATGCCACAGAGAATGCACTGACACTCTGAGGGCTGTCAGGTCGAGTTTCCATTACGCGTGCCAACCGCCTTTGATCTGATATCAGGACAATCGATATAGATACTATAATTTATGTGTGTATGATTCAGATAGTTACATTAAATAGTGGTTGCTGTAATTATTTATTGCATTGAAATGTGCCTGACATTCTGGAAACCTGCCTGTGAGGTTTCGGTGACGTGTGCGCACTGTGCGCCGGTCAGCCAATTACCACTGCTCAGAAAGTAAACCAGGTTGGAGCTGGCGAGCTCTCTGCGCACTTTCAGTGGAACCTTTAGCCACGAAATTGTCACTGCATCATGATGAATATTTGACACCTCCCCCTACTACGCCGCCACACCCATCTCGGCGCAAGTCCGTCTGCCGAATTGCCAAAGTGGCTGCGCACGGTGTTGCACCGCATGATTTTACCACTGCGCGGGCTGCGCCGGACAAAATTACCACTGCGTGGGCTACGCCACGCTGCGCCACCCTGCGCTGCGCCAAGAAATTAGAGCCCAATGTATCAAATCCAAATCAAGTTCACCTTAAAGAGCAGGTTTTTGTTAATGATATATCAAAAATTGTGATGGTGTTCTTTTTCTTTTTCCCAATATGAATTTTTAAAATTATGTTATACATTGGAATGTTAATTCTCGATTATAGCTTCGTAGTGGGGCTGGGTATTGCCTCCTATTTCCTGAATCGATTCGATTTCGATTCACAAGGTCCCGATTCGATTCAATTTCCAATTCGATTTGATTCAATATCGATTCATTGAAGGATATTTCAGCTACAGTACCTGTTTTGCTTGAATTTGAAAGGGAATCTTAGAGAACTAATGGCAGAAATTATACTTTTAGTTGAATTATTTACAAGAAACCTTCTAACTGGGCACAATATTTCAAATATTAAAGTTCACACTAAAAAGTGACCCCAAACTTGTTTCCTGAAAATACTTTTTATTGACCAACACATTTGATCAATCAACATAATAAAGTGCAACATAGACTTAACAGTCAGTAGACTATTATTCTCTGAAACTGGGTCAATATTACATGCTTCACTTTGCAAGTTCATTTTCCAGTAAATGTTATTGAATTTAAACCAATATCCTTGCCCAAAATACCCCACATGGACATGTTCGACTGTACAGAAATAAATATTACGATACATTCAACAAAGAAAATAATATTGGATTTTTTTATTCGAAAACTGGCTGAAATGGTGGACGAAAATTGGCATGTTTTAATACTAAACTTCCACCCGACGCTGTTATTGAAAATTTATCTCCCAACACATGTATTTGAGCTTAAAATAAAGATCTGATACCGAAATTTATATCCAACGTTGATTTTGTTCTCTCATCTTTACTTGTAGCTTGAAAATCCGGCCTCAATTTACCGTTCCGTGCATAACCAGTCGTGTCCACTGCAGTTACGTACGGATCACAGTACATTTTTACTGTCAACGGGTAGTTTCGCATTTGCAGCATGCTTTCGATCAATGAAACACTGCTCGATGTACATTTATATGACACGTAGTCAAAATACCTCTACCTGCAATTAACTTATTCATTATTATCCCTTACATCGGGAAATTGATTACTTAAGTAGTTTTTTTTTGAGGATTTGTACCCGAGTTTTTTTTTTTTTTTGAACTGGGACTTTTACTCTACTACATTTAAAAGATAAAAAGTATACTTTTACTTCGTTACTTTGCCACTGGCCACTTCGCTACTTGTTACAAATTAAAATATGAATATAATTCATCATTTAAGGATTATCTGGATTTGGCGTGTTCAAGAAGAACAACGGTGCTCGGCAGGGTATCTTAAAGGGGACCTATGATGCTGATCCTTCTTTTAATACATATTAGTAATGTTATAATGTTAGTTGTCCATACTCAACCACTGAAAAGTTTCTAAACATAAGATACAGGGGTTTTGCCGTAATCCAAGAACGTGATTTCGTGAACGTGATTTCCTCTCTGAACAGCTCCTCCCGAGATTTTCGCGAGATCTGGGCAAAACCTGACGTCAGGTTGTGCCGTCCAATTAGGACAGACCTAGCCAGAGCCAATCACGGCGCTGGACCTGCCCACACCGGACACTATTCTAGCAGGCACTAACGATGGCAGATCATACGATGCCTTAGTAGTGTCGACACTTTTGGAAATACAAAAGAAGAACCAAATATCATTTGAGGTGCAGTTTTGTCAGTATCTCTCCCAAAGCTGCTTGTCCGTTTACTTTTGGACGCGAAGAAAAACACTTATTTCTCTTCCAAAAGAGGATGCCACCAGAAATCAATGGGTAGCTTTTTTGTTTGCTGGCAGCAAACAGCCACGGCCAAAGGGAACATTAGCTGATTGTGCTCAGCATTTCACCAAAGACAGCTTTATCAATAAAGGATAATTCAACACAGGATAAGCGTGTCAGCTGCTTCTCAAACCTGAAGCAGCTGCATCGATCAAGCGCTCGGAGCCACAAGCTGTAAGTAACGATATAACAGCAAATATTGTAAGTGAAGCTAACGTGTTACAGGTGGCTAGCAGGACCGCTAGCGATAGTTAGCACTAACAACTGGCCTCAAACACAGGCTTTGTAAAATATCTGAAGATAAAGCCTGTATTGGTTGCGACTCTCCGTGACTCACAGACACAGAAGCTGTAAGTTGCTTTTACTGCATAAGCTAACCTGACGTGATAGCCAGTTGATTGTGGCTGTAGCACAGTGGCTAACATAGCCAAGTTACTGTTGCTAATGTTTGTGTCCTAAATATGCAAGAGTAATATCAGGGGACATTCTACAGAAGGTGTGTGAACATAAACCTCATTTGAAGCTAACTTTTAATACTTGTTTGTAATTTGGATGCTTGGTACAACTGTCCACGGTAACGGAACTTGCTGTCTGTAAAACCTGTATTGCAAGAGTATGTCTCTGTGGTTATGACCACTCGATTACCAGCTACTGCATGTTAGTTTGCGTGTCGTGCTAATTAAAAATGCTCCTGGTTAACTTATATGCAGTAATTCTGATCGGTATGCTTGTGTTACTTCGGTAAGCATCAATGTGGCAGTTTCATCATAACGTTGCCCGATTGTAGCCTCTACAGTTAGTGATCGCTTCACTTATCCATGACCAGGATCAGCCGGATACGTCACAAATGTCTGAGCAAGCTCTCTGGTGCTACCGTGAAAGCAATGCGAAATGCAGAAGCTCTACCGGTTTACAAATGATTTCTCTGCATTACCGTGACATAATTTCATCCCCCTTTAGAAATTGTTGTGGCTAATAAAAAGCCGAAAAAGGCGGAGATCAAATAGGTAATTCTTTCCTGTAGAAGTGATCGATTCGCTGGCTCCACATAAGCAACTTGTCCACGCTAACGAAACTGACGGTCTGCAAAACCTGTATTATGTTCATAACATAACTGAGCTCTCTCTAGCTGTCGCGTACTATCCATAAAGCTGCTTTCACATCGGACACGAAACGAATTATTTGCGGGACAGATTAGCCTACAATCAAAGTCAATGCAAAGACGCGAATACACGCGTTAAGGGCGCATTAAGCAGCTTTCACACCGGACACGAAACAAATTTTTTGCGCGACAGATTACATTCAAAGTCATGACCGCTTATCAGCTACTGCATGTTAGTTCGCGTGCTCTGCTAATTAGAAATGGTCCTGGTTAACTTATATGCAATAATTCTGATCGGTAGGCTTGTGTTACTTCGGTAAGCATCAATGTTTGAGTTTCATCATAACGTTGCCTGATTGTGGCCACTACAGTTGAAGCTAACCGGAGAGGTGCTGTGTGTGTCTGCCGAGTTGGGCTGCAGTTAGACCAGACGTAGGTTTTGCAGAACTTGGGTTGCGTTTTTGGGTGCTTGTGGAACGACCGCTTTACTTATCCATGACCGAGGTCAGTCTGATACATCTCCAATGTCTGGGCAAGCTCTCTGATGCTACCGGTGAAAGCAATAAGGAAGCGCACAGGCTATAACGTGTCCGGTGTATAACAAACAATTTCTCTGCATTGCCATCGATTGAATATTAAATTCTTTCCTGTAAAACTGATCGATTCGCTAGCTCCACATAAGCAATGTTTCACGCAAACGGAACGAACTACCGGTCTGTAAAACCTGTATTATGTTCATGACATAACCGGAGCCCTATCTCGCTCTCGGCACTATCCATAACTCGCCCATTTTCCGCGAGGAAAAGCTGGTCATTCCGAAGCAATAAGTAAACCATTACCACGGGCAATTTCCGAAAAGGTCGTTTAGCCTGGAGCTTTCGCCCCTCCGTCATATACCAGCGCAGAAGCTGTTCGTTTCTCCACGCTAACAACACACCACAGCTATGCACACGAACCAGCAGGTCCTAATACACACCAAAGCAGTCCATAAGCTGTTGGTCCACTTTTACCTGCTCCTCACTGTCCATGTTTTCCTCTAAACTCAGACCCACTGGATCTCTACGGTCTCCGGTCTACACTTGGGCATGTCGACCCGTTCTACAAATGTGTCTAAATAAGGTGGATTCTAGCTTTCCCTGCATCCTAGCTAGAGTAAAAGAACCGCTGTACTCACCACTGTCGCCGTAGCAAACTGTAGCCGATAGCAAATTCGTGCTTGAGCTGCCAGACTTTTGCAGTGCGTCCTCCACTTTCGGCATTGCGTTTATTAGAACAAGTTCATTTCATTAGATCTATACACATGTACTGCATTAGATTGCGGAATTTGCCCGCCGTTTCCTTATCAGATGGCAGCCGTGTCTCAAGTTTCACTCTGGGGAGAGGGACATGGAAAACTGCATTCCGCTGCCTCGTCCCGCCCAACTCCACCCTCCACAGAGCTGGCCAGTTAGAAGAAAGTTGGCACACGGGGAGTGGGGGCTATAGCGGAAGAGCCACCCCAGTGAGGCGTTTCAGGTAGAGACCACTATGGACTACAAATGGGGTTTTTTGAGGATGGCAGTATGAGCGAAATAAGAACCCTTTTTTTACTTTGCGCGATCAGGAGTACTCTAGGCGAGTCAAAGACCAAAATATAAACTTGGAAAAATGGCATAATAGGTAACCTTTCAGTGCCTTGTGCAAACGCCAAACATAGAGCTGCAAATTTATGCATGCAGAACAATATTGTATCACTAGACGGCACTAGATGGCAGAGTACCCGGCCTTCTTGGAGTCCCTGGGAGGGGTACTGGAAAGTGCTCCAACTGGGGACTCCATTGTTCTGCTGGGGGACTTCAACGCCCACGTGGGCAGCAACAGTGTTACCTGGAGGGGCGTGATTGGGAGGAACGGCCTCCCCGATCTGAACCCGAGTGGTGTTCTGTTATTGGACTTCTGTGGTAGTCACAGTTTGTGCATAACAAACACCATGTTCAAACATAAGGGCGTCCATCAGTGCACGTGGCACGAGGACGCCCGAGGCTGGAGGTCAATGATCGACTTTGTGGTTGTGTCATCTGACCTTCGGCCGTATGTCTTTGACACTCAGGTGAAGAGAGGGGCTGAGCTGTCTACTGATCACCACCTGGTGGTGAGTTGGATCCGCTGGCGGAGGAGGAAGCTGGATAGACTTGGCAGGCCCAAATGTGTTGTGAGGGTCTGTTGGGAACGTCTGGCGGAACCCTCTGTCAGAGGGGTTTTCAACTCTCACCTCCGGGAGAGCTTTGACCAGATCCTAAGGGAGGCTGGAGACATTGAGTCTGAATGGACCATGTTCTCCACCTCCATTGTTGACACGGCCGTTCGGAGCTGTGGCCGTAAGGTTTCTGGCGCCTGTCGTGGCGGCAATCCCCGAACCCGGTGGTGGACACTGGAAGTAAGGGATGCCGTCAAGCTGAAGAAGGAGTCCTATCGAGCTTGATTGGCTCATGGGACTCCTGAGGCAGCTGACAGGTACCGGCAGGCCAAGCGTGCTCCAGCCGGGCGGTGGCAGAAGCAAAAACTTGGGTATGGGAAAAGTTCGGGGAGGCCATGGAGGAGGATTATCGGTCGGCCCCGAAGAGATTCTGGCAAACCGTCCGGCGCTTCAGAAGGGGAAAGCAGTGCCCTGCCAACACTGTTTACAGTGGAGGTGGGGAGCTGTTGACTTCGACTGGGGATATTGTTGGCCGGTGGAAGGAATACTTCGAGGATCTCCTCAATCCCTCTGACACGCCTTCCGTAGAGGAAGCAGAGGCTGGGGACCCAGAGGCTGATTCATCCATCACTCGGGCTGAAGTCACTGAGGTAGTTCGAAGCTCCTCGGTGGCAAGGCACCGGGGGTGGATGAGATCCGCCCTGAGTACCTCAAGTCCCTGGATGTTGTAGGGCTGTCTTGGTTGACACGCCTCTGCAGCTTCGCGTGGCAGTCGGGGACAGTGCCTCTGGACTGGCAGACCTGGGTGGTGGTCCCTCTTTTTAAGAAGGGGGACCGGAGGGTGTGCTCCAGCTATAGGGGGATCACACTCCTCAGCCTCCCCGATAAAGTCTATTCCAGGGTGCTGGAGAGGAGAATTCGGCCGATAGTCGAACCTCGGATTCAGGAGGAACAATGCGGTTTTCGTCCTGGTCGTGGAACACTGGACCAGCTCTGTACCCTCCGCAGGGTGCTTGAGGGTTCATGGGAGTTTGCCCAACCAGTTCACATGTGTTTTGTGGACTTGGAGAAGGCATTCGACTGTGTCCCTCGTGGCATTCTGTGGGAGGTGCTTCGGGAGTATGGAGTCCGGGCCCTCTACTAAGGGCCGTGCGGTCTCTGTATGACCGGAGCAGGAGCTTGGTTCGCATTGCCGGCAGTAAGTCAGACCTGTATCCGGTGCATGTTGGACTCCGGCAGGGCTGCCCTTTGTCACCGGTTCTGTTCATTATTTTTATTGACGGAATTTCTAGGCGCAGCCAGGGGCCGGAGGGTGTCCGGTTTGGGGACCACAGGATCTCATCTCTGCTTTTTGCGGATGATGTTGTCCTGTTGGCTCCTTCGAACCAGGACCTTCAGCATGCACTGGGGCGGTTTGCAGCCAATTGCGAAGCGGCTGGGATGAGAATCAGCACCTCCAAGTCCGAGGCCATGGTTCTCGACCGGAAAAAGGTGGCTAGCCCCCTCTGGGTTGGAGGAGAGCTCCTGCCTCAAGTGGAGGAGTTTAAGTATCTTGGGGTCTTGTTCACGAGTGAGGGAAGGATGGAGCGTGAGATTGACAGACGGATCGGTGCAGCGGCAGCAGTAATGCGGTCATTGTACCGATCTGTTGCGGTGAAGAAGGAGCTGAGCCGAAAGGCGAAGCTCTCAATTTACTAGTCAATCTACGTTCCTACCCTCACCTATGGTCAGGAACTTTGGGTCATGACCGAAAGAACGAGATCTCGGATACAAGCGGCTGAAATGGGTTTCCTCCGCAGGGTGGGGGGCTCCCCTTAGAGATAGGGGTGAGGAGCTCTGTCACCCGGGAGGAGCTCAGAGTAGAGCCGCTGCTCCTCCACGCCGAGAGGAGCCAGCTGGGGTGGCTCGGGCATCTATATCGGATGCCCCCTGGACGCCTTCCTGGGAAGGTGTTCCGGGCATGACCCACCGGGAGGAGGCCCCGGGGAAGACCCAGGACACGCTGGAGGGACTATGTTGCTCAGCTGGCCTGGGAACGCCTCGGGATACCCCGGAAGAACTGGAGGAAGTGTCCAGGGAGAGGGAAGTCTGGGCATCCTTGCTTAGACTGCTGCCCCCGCGACCCGGCCCCGGATAAGCGGAAGAAGATGGAGGGATGGATAGATGGCACTCCCGGATCAGTTATTGAATATTCACAAGCAAGATGGAAATGCACTAATAAAAGATCGATCTTTGAATAAAATGAATCGATATTGAAAATTTAAATAAAAAATCGATCTGAATCGGAAAATCGATTTTTTGAACCCAGCCCTACTTCGTAGTCTAGTGGACAGCTCTGTAATTATGTCAGAGATCTCAAATTTTGTACAGTGCCTCTTATAAACCATTTGACATTAACTTTTAATACATATTAGTCACATTCACACAAGTATATGGAAAGATATTGAAGCTCGAAAATGGAAATCAAAATAAGCTTTATTGCATTTCGAAATTGAGTATTTTAAGTATGTGACAACACAAAACAATCACCAGAAATCATTTCAGAGTACCTCTAGCTGTGACTTTTTTAAGCTGGAAATTATTCTATTGCAACTGACCTGTTCAAATTCAAATTCAAATTGACATTGAAGCTAAAGCTGGTCAAAGTTTCTAAGTTATACCATTATATGAAATTGGCTGATACTTATTTTGCCACTGCTTTTAGTTTATTTCATTTTTTGTTTGTTCCAAGATAAATATGTTGAGCTAAATCATTACTCCATAATTCATTAATTTTATTTTTCTGTGGATAAGATTTTTATATTGAATTCATTCACGTCATGACAAGTCATAGAAAGCTGATGTCAGACAGCTCTAATGCCTTATTAGGAGACAGCCCTATGATGCAAGAACAAGGTATTTCATAATCTGTGCAAGTCTGAAAAAGATCAGCTGGTACACTATATAAAGGGATTAAAGCAAAAATTAATCAGAGGACAAGAAAGATTTGCCAGGATGGCATCTTTGGATCCATGCACAATTAGCAGAACATGTTCTATCATATTCATTCTGTGTTATTCATTACAACTGATAAGTTTTGTCAGTACTTTTGTATGCTGCAGAACATTTATCATTATCACAATATAGTTGAAAAGTATATGTGTGTGAGTAGGTTAGCTTTGTGGCAAAACTACTGGCAGTAGAGACCTACAATTTTGGGATTATTCTATTAGGAAGTGAATCCACCAACATGATTTTTTTCAATAAAATCTGGGGGGGTCATGCGGGAGCCATTCGGTGAATTGACACGGAATGACCCAGAGATGTTCAGTAGAGCTAAAGAAAGAACACACTGGTGAGATCAGGAATACCACAAGCCCAGGAAGAGCATGGAAAACAACTGTGGAAGAAGACAGATGAATTTTTTCTTTAGTGAAGAAAAACCCCATCAAAACAGTTGACTGGATCAAGAACACCCTCCAGGAGGCCAGAATATTTGTTTCAATGTCAAAAATTAAGTGAAGTCTTCACCTGAGTGAATCGAGAGGGCTGACCAAAAAATGTAAATTATTGGTTTCATGCAATAGACAGCTGGCTGACGCGAACGCACAATGTAACCTCAGCTTCAAAAACAGTGGCAACAACTCTCATCATTTTAGTCATGTTTATTGCATAGCCAGGTTTCATGCAATCATTTATGGAAGCATTTAGCAAACAATATTAAAATGAAAATGCAATCTCAAGAATGCTTTTCCTTTTTCAAGAAGCAAATGCATTATTTGTTTCAAAATGAAAATGAAAATGTAATCATCTACTCTGCTTTTTCCTTTTTCAAGTCCAAGAATGCATTTTTTGTAACAAATTGAAAATTTTCAAGAAGTGCCCCACCGTTAGCCTCTGTTGCAGACGTCTCATGTGCCTTGCTTCCCTCACACACCAATGTCTGCACACTTCAGCCAGGTTTTGAGTTCCATGACATAATGACATTGTTTGAAATAAGCAAATCAGAATGCTTGTTAAATGATAGTCCTTTTGGGTTTCCCCAATCAAATATTTACAAACAAAAAATGGCAGGTACAGAAGCTCCTAAAAACTTGTTATAGTGATATTTGTTTTGTATGTAAAATAAGAATCAGATTGAAGAAAGAGAAAATACATGTATATGGAAAAAGCCAACTCAATGTTCCTTTAATTATAAGTCCTGTTCTTCCCGCAAATACCAATTTATATTCCTCAGGAAAACTGTTTGTGTGCTGTACAGGATGCAACCACTTATTTCAAAAATTCTCAAGAATAAAAAGCCGACTGGATGACAACATAAAGCAAATCAAGCAACTTTACCATGATAGCGAATGGCCCCTAGTCAAACATCTAACTTCGGAAACGCTGACCGCAGTGCACTGCTCTGACGCTAAAGAACTTACAGTGCCTTGAAAAAGTATTTGCTCCCTTCCTGATTTCTTATGTTTTTGCATATTTGTCACACTTAAATGTTTCAGATCATCAAACAAATTTTTATATTAGACAAAGATAACCCGAGTTAATACAAAATGCAGTTTTTAAATGATGATTTCATTTATTAAGGGAAAAAGTAATCCAAGCCTACCTGGACCTCTGTGAAAAAGTAATTGCCCCCTAAACCTAATAACTGGTCGTGCCACCCTCGGCGACAGCAACGTTTGCCATAACTGGCAATCAGTCTTTCATATCAGTGCCGAGGAATTTTGGCCCACTCTTCCTTGCAGAATTGTTTTAATTCAGCCATATTGAAGGGTTTTCTTGCATGAACGGTCTGTTTAAGGTCATGCCACCGCATCTCAATTGGATATAAGTCCAGACATTGACTGGGCCACTCCAAAACCTTCTTTTTGTTTTTTTTTAACCATTCAGAGGTGGACCTGCTGGTGTGTTTTGGATCATTTTCCTGCTGCATAATCCAAGTGTGCTTAAGCTTGAGGTCACAAACTGATGGTTGGACATTCTCCTTCAGGATTTTCTGGTAGAGCGCAGAATTCATGGTTCCATCAATTACGGCAAGTCATCCAGGTCCTGAAGCAACAAAGCAGCCCCAGACCATCACAATACCACCACCATGTTTGACTGTTGATATGGTGCTCTTTTCATGAAATGCTGTGTTAGTTTTACACCAGATGTAACAGGATGCACACCTTCCAAAAAGTTCAACTTTTGTCTTGTCAGTCAACAGAAAAAATTTCCCAAAAGTCTTGGGGATCATCAAGATGTTTTTTTGGCAAATGTGAGACGAGCCTTTGTGTTCTTTTCGGTCAGCAGTGGTTTTTGCCTTGGAACTCTCCCATGGATGCCATTTTCGCCCAGTCTCTTTCTTATTGTTGAATCATGAACACTGACTTTAACTGAGGCAAGTGAGGCCTGCAGTTCTTTAGATGTTGTTCTGGGTTCTTTTGTGACCTCCTGGATGAGTCGTCGATGCACTGTTGGAGTAATTTTGGAAGGCCAGCCACCCCTGGGAAGGTTCACCACTGTTCCAAGCTTTCTCCATTTGTGGATAATGGCTCTCACCGTGGTTTGCCGGAGTCCCAAAGCTTAGAAATAGCTTTGTTACCCTTTCCAGACTGATTGACGTCAATGATTTTGTTTTTCATCTGTTTTTGAATTTCTTTCGATTGCAGCATGATGTGTTGCGCTTTGAGAGCTTTTAGCCTACTTCACTTTGTCAGACAAGTTCTATTTAAGTGATTTCTTGATTCAACAGGTCTCGCAGTAATCAGGCCTGGGTGTGGATAGTGAAATTGAACTCAACAAATGTGGTTTATCACAGTTAATTGATGATTTAATAAGGGGGGAAATGACTTTTTCACATAGGGCCAGGTAGGTTGGGATAGCTTTTTTCCCTCAATAAATGAAATCATCATTTTAAAACTGCATTTTCTATTTACTTGGGTTATCTTTGTCTCATGTTAAAATTTGTTTGATGATCTGAAACATTTAAGTGTGACAAATATGCAAAAACATAAGAAATCAGGAAGGGGGCAAATACTGTCTCACGCCACTGTATGTTCGGGAAAACTTCAACACTGAAGAAACCTGGAGAAATTTCACCTTTTCAACATTTTCAACATGTTAGTGTTGGTTAGCCTCCATAACGTTACAGACTTCTTATGTGTTTCGCCTACCTCCTGCAACAGTATATGCCTATAGCTTTGAAATTTCAGAGCTTCTCTCTGATTGGTTGAACACAAATCCCGGCCTGAGTGCACAGATGTTACTGAGTGAGGGACCGAACCACATAAGATGTCTGCAATGGAGGCTACCCCGTCATATCACTAACAAAAATAAAACGAAAAAGTAAATCTCATAATGAAAATACAGCCTCTGAAATGCTTCTTTATCAAGAAGTAAGCAGATTATTTGTTACATCATGAAAATAATAATGCAGTCTCCCATTGCAATTTCAATTACATAGTGCTATGCGGATTTACCAACTAAAATAAAACAAAAAAGCATTCTGCAAGAAGGTGAGACGTCCCCATAATATGGTGTGAATTGGATATTCATACAAAGCTGTCTCATTGGACATCAGTTTACCCATTTTTGGCTTGCCGATTGCATGGCTGATGTCACATAAATCTAGTCATTTCATAAAGTATATGACTCTTTGTAATACTGAGATGACTACATCACAGCTACTTAGCTTTTGGTGTCAGAAGTAAAATCATTTGATGATTGGTTCTTACACTTCCCGCCATTATTCAAAGTCGAATTAATTTTACGAGCCGGTTCATTCCAAGATTAGCCTACGAGGTATACGGTTGCAAGTGATCACATCGAATTTGTTGTTTATTTTCAAAAATGTGATGCTGTTGCATATGTAGTCCAGTTTGTAGTCAACTTTTGTGAACTATATATCCACTACACAAAAGCGCAAGTAGCCCATGATTTGTTTTTAGCCAATTAGGAACCTCGGTTTCTCTAGCTAAACATTCACAGCGTGACTTGATGGGAACTGATCAGTGACATTAATTGCTGTTGTCTATCTCAAGGCAACGGTTAGTTCTGCAACAAGCAAAGTTATCACACAGCGGCCTGCTATTTGCTAGCTTACATGTGATGCATAGAAATCAATAATGAATAGCAATCATTACACCATTTAGCTACCAAGCTAGCATGCATCCAAACATGACTAGCTAAGCCAACAGTCTAGTTGGCAAGCTAGCTAATTAGCTGGCGTAGCTAGTTACATTTGGTGCATAAAAATTGATAGAGAACAGTTAATAGTTAGTTTGCCATTATTTATAGTTATTTAGTTAGCTAGCTAGCATTGATATGCCCCAAAACATAACTAGGTAAGCCAGCTAACTAGCTTGTTTGCTGGCTTAGCAAGTTAGCTAGCTAGTTTTCTGGCTCAGATAATCACAATATTTGATGCATATAAGCCAGCAGAAAAAAGTGAACAGCCATTATTCTAGTACTTAGCGAGCATTGAAACATGAGTTAAGATTATTTACTTAGCTAGCCAGCATTTATATGCACCAAATATAGCTAAACACCCAAGCCAGCAAACTTGCTAGCAAGCTAGCATGTGCGCTGGCTTAGCAAGCTAGTTCACTGACTCAGCTAGCTATATGTAATGCATATAAATCAATAAAAACAGTGAATTACAATTATTTTGCAACTTAACTAGCATTAGATGAGCAGGTAGTAATTATTTATCTAATAATCAGATTAACCGTGCATAGCTATGTCAGTTATACATTGATATGATTGATTAGCTTGATTGCTAGCTACCAAGTTCACTAGAGCGACACCAGACAAAAATTCCAGGATCATTACCTTGGCCTATTCAGATTCATGATCCATCACTGAATATTACTCTCATCCAATCATCCATTCTCCAAGATTGTTTCTCTTTAGTCCACTGTTACCTTGCTTTCTTCTGTTGAGCTGTTAGCGCTGGGTTTTGTTCAGATTTTCTGCATGTAAATCGTATTTCATTCAGCTGATTTCTTTCAGTTCTGTCTCAAACATTGACTCCTGTTTTTGCCCTTTTGGTTTTCATTTGTTTTGTTGTGCATTTTCTGTTTTCAGTGCATATTGCTGTTTTAGACACAGCTGACTAGGAACAACCAGCATTGTCTGCCACTTATTGTGTTGAATTTCCTTCTTGGAACAATTTTATAATCCTTTCCATTATGTCTAATGCCAGCACTCTTGTTGGTGCCATGCTTCCACTCAATTAGCCGCATCCAATACCTCATTAAAGTCTGCAATCACTCACTTTCAACTGCAGACAATTTTGCTTTTTCAAAGTTTTGCTGGTAGTTTTTTGAAATGCCTATTACAAAGTGATTCCATTATTTATTCCTCAACATTGAGTGATTCTATATTTTTTTCCTCTACTTGATAATGGAAAAAATATGCTGATAATTAAAGTAACATAATCTAATTTGTTTGATGTGCGTTTCATGAAGCCTGAATTTTAAGCTAATGAAAAAAATGTTTCCTGCCATAGCTGCTATTTGTTTATTTGATATGAGGGAAAAAAGCTGGATGAATATCTTCTGTGTGTGGTGATTCCATAATTTTTGCTTGGGGTTGTAATATATCATCAGTTTGTCTATTAGTGAAGGCGCATTGTGCAATAAGTACTTGACTCTTTGTTTCCACCTTAAGTAATATAGCTAAATAGCCCAATGAAAAACAGCTTCCCAAAATGTTGTACTGCAGATTAGCAGGCCAGCCATCAACTAAAAATTTATATAAGTTAACTTATAAACTGTTGCTTATGGTATTGACATTTCATTCACTTTACCAATGTTGAGCAATTGATAAAAATTTTTACTATTTATTATTTAAAGGGCCTGTAAAGCCTACGGCAGGACCAACATTTTAAATAGCTGGAATGCATAAGAGGAAACAAATACATTTCTTTCTGTTGAAATCAATCCCAAATTAAAAATAATCAACATTTTTGACTGCTTGGAGTCAGAACTACCGACCACAAGCCCAGCCGTACCGAGTACCATGGTTCAAATTACAGGGGGGATTGGGGCGGTCTGACCCCCCTAATTAAGACATTAACACCCTCAGAAGAGGTAAAAACAACAGGTTGGGGGAGGCGGGGTCAAAACATTTATCCTCATTCTACTTGTCATTATAAATATTGCAGTGTATTTCTTATATTCAGGCCTGGAAGAATCTTGTGATACGATTTCAGACACCCCTAAAGCCTAAAGTGGGCCATACCATTTCTTCACTTTGACGTTTGTTGAACGTCTCGTCTGCCTGTGTCACTCCCACTCCCATCATTGAGTCACATGTACGCAGGTGTTGCGTGAAACGGTAGAGGCTAATGTAAGTCACTATTTAGCTAAATCCACATGCACTTTCCCTTCTTGCCCTCAAGAGTTTCTGAATTGAATTATATCAAGTGTGTACGGATGAACGCTAATGTGTATCTATGGCTTGGCATTTCAATATAAAATGTGCTATAGCGGTCCGTCAGCGGTAACCTTGCTTTTCAATGTTTAATTGCCGAATCCTGTCACAGTTTACTTTGTCTGATTAGCAACAGTTGCTTGGACGAATTGGCTGAATGTTTCACATTCCATGACAAAGTTTTCTTCTGCGCATAAAATACCTTGTGAAATATCATTATGCCTTAATAAATTCTGAGGTTATGTAACGTTAGCTCATTAAATGGCTCAGATTTGTGTAAATTAGTTTGTGAGGCTCATTAAGCAATAAGGTAGAAGAATCTGTTCAATATTCTGCATATAGTCGCGTTTGAAGGGCGCTGCGAGGCACGACGCACAGAGTAGTGACTGTGTAATCCGTAAAATTGAAAAAATCCCAGAGATGAAAATTGGTAAATTGGTGAAAGTTTGGGATTTTTTTTTTTTTGCAGTTATTGCCATTCTTGCAGGGTCACTTCAATTGTATCACCATAGCCAATAGGCAATTGCTTTGTCATTTGCATTTCTTAAATATTACTGGTCATGCATTGGTCTTGGTTGTTCAGTTAATAAATTGTTTGATTGTTAATCAGGCGAACTTGATGCGGCAAAGGGTGGTGTTACTGAAGGTCTTCTAACATCTGACGGCAAGCCACCAGTCATATCTAATGCTTGCTAACACTGGTGCTCAGTCATGATGAGCGGTGAGACAATGGAGGATCAGTTGTACAGATAACGTTGCGTTTTGACATCAGTATAAACCAGTGGTTCTCAAACTCGGTCCTGGCGCCCCACTGTGCATGCTAGTTTTTGTTCCAACCACATTTGCAATCGTAGGATTTTAACAAGCTGTTGATTTGTCTTAATTAGATGTGTTTATGTTGAGAGCAGTTATTTATCCTCTTAAGCCACATTTGACAAATCTATACCTGCCATTAAAAATAAAAATTTCATATCCACATTGAGATATATTAGAAACTAGTATGAATAACTGCAGAGGGAAACGATTTAACCAAACATTTAATCTACATGAACAATCAATAGGTTTCTCATTGGTGAACCTGTTGACACATATTGCAAAAACTAATGATTTATTTGGCAAACAGTAGTCACACCTGTTTGGTGTTATGTTCGTTGTTCAGGCTGACTATTTTGAAAGAACTCAAAACACTTGTGGTCAGCAACCTAATTTGGATCTTACTGATTTTTTTTATTTGAACAGTTTAAAAATGTTTTTTTACCTGAAAATCCTCACAATATAGAAAACTAAGCACAATATGTTCAAGGGTTTTTAATCTTCATGGCACAATGGATACGTCCGTCAAAATGGGGCTTAAGATGGTAAATAACTGCTATAAACATGGAGTGTAGCTACTGAAGACAAATTAACAGCTTTTTAAAATTCTACAATTGCAGTTGTGGTCGGAACAAAAACCCGCATACACAGTGGGGCGCCAGGACCAAGTTTGAGAACCACTGATATAAACATTGGTGGAAGAAGTACTCAGATCCTTTTCATAAGCAAAAATATCAATACCATAATGTAAAAATACTTAAATACAGGTAAAAGTCCTGCATTTAAAATCCTACTTCAGCAAAAGTATGGTTTTACAGAAAATCTTACTGTGACTGATATTAAATAAATGTAACATTGTTGATACTAATGAGTACAGGCATAAGCAGCAATTGATGTGTAGCTGGCTTGAACTGCTTTGAAAGGGTCACAGAATAAATCTGAGAGGTTGTGAGATGATGGATTGGGTAGAAAAGAAGAAAAAAATTCCACTACATAAATTTGGATTAATTTTTCAGATTCTTTTTTTTTTTTTTTTTTGTTGCATTTTTTTGTAATTCTGGAGGGTTTTTTTTTTTTTTTTTACCTCTTTGGGCCTGAAGCAGTTATTTGAAACCATGTGAAGGGAAATGTCTCAAGTTCCTTAAAATTGTATTTAATTACAGTTCTTGAGTAAATGTACTTAGTTACTTTCCACCACTGAATATAGAGTTTATTTCATTTTAATAGCCTTTTGTGTGACTGTGGTGATTTAGTTAGTCTTTGACTTTTTTTTTTTTTTTTTTTTTTTGCTTTTATAATGGGCATCTTTTTGCTTTTATAATAGGCATCCCCTTTATTTTCACTCAGGAGCTGGTGTAATAGGTTATCTATAGCTGGGTTTCCATCACCTGTTTCAATGCATCTCGAATGTATCGCATCAGAAAATGATGATGGAAACGGCAAAATTTGAATTAAAACCCCCCGATTCGTACAAAAACAAATTCGCTTAGATGGCCGCGTTTAGGATGATTGGAAAAAGTGTTGATTCGCAAAATGGGGGATGGAAACAGTTTTATTCGAATTAAGTCTGACCTTATGCACTTGCACACACGTGAATAAACAAAAACTATTGTTTTGTTTCCGGTTCTGCGGTCAGGTAATCTCACAACTCGCGTGAGTTTGTAGTTTTCATGCTTTTTTTCCCTCGCACATTTAATGGAAACACACATAATTCGCATTTCTTATATGCACATTTCCCAAAGATTTGAATCACTTTTAGATGGAAACGTAGCTTATGTATATCATTATCTACAGACATTGCGTTAAACAAGTAAAATACTGTAAGGATTGAAAGACTTCAGTTCACTGAAAAACATGCCTGTGTTGTACTGGGTTCCCTTTATGTCCTGGAGAAAAAGTGTGACAAAGATCTGGTGCTTTATCAGTGAAATGTTTATCACCAACATTACTTTGGAAGACCATTTAATCGATCCATGATGTAAAATCAGACTGTGAAACATGGTTTACATGCCCTTTAATTACACAACAGTAAGTTATATTAGCTCATGTTAGTGACATTATTACTACGTGAATGGCTAGCTAGCCTCATAGCGAGTGATCTTGCGATGGTCAGATAAGCTGTCACCAGAAGACTTTGCACAAAAACTGGTTGCCAGTGTTCTAACTGGATACCCACACACAGTAGCCAACTGTCTTTTTTAACCTAAATGGTCAAGCTGAGAATAATAAACCAGAGGAATCTGAAAAAGACCCATCCTAGGGTGAGAGGATAGGAGTCAGCTGTGCAAAAAGACAAAAAAAAGTAAGTCATTTAGGCAGTTTTATCCCGCCTCTTCTTCCTCACTACTTTCTTCTTCCACAACCACTCTTGTGTTTGTTCTTTGAATTGATGCCTGAATTTTCAGTGAAGTCATTCATAATTCTAACTAACACGTTAAACATTTTTGTAGCCAAATTGCAAATCTATAACTGCCGCCATTTTATGGCCCGGTAATGCTTATTCTCTGATCCAGATCTAGGGCATGACATCATTGTAGTAAGATTTCCTGTTTGAAAAAAGCCTATTCTGCATTTGCAAATGGTGAAATGTCTCGAGTAAAATTTGAAAAATGTCGACTCGTTGAGTTGCGGTTGGATGTTCTAATTACCCAAGTGAGTCAGTAACTTTATTTAAGTTTCCAATGGATGAAAAAAATGCAAAAAGCATGGACAAAGCAAGTACAGATGACCTGGGCAAATTGGAAACCCAGCGGCGCTTCTGTCCTGAGTAGTACCCATTTTACTGAAGACTTCAAAAAGATACAGTACCCTCTCTGAATGAGGGCTTTGGGTTTGAAGTTCAACACAAAAGGATATGTATATTTGAAAATAACTATGTTCAAGTATTAGAAATAAATATTGTGCGGAAATTCAGCCAATCAATCAGTTTTTCAATTAATATAAGAATAAATTGATTGTGGTGGTTAACCTGGTTTTGCAGTTTTAGTTTTCTAAATGAAACACTGAGCTTATATGAACTGACACAGCTCAGTTGAAGAAAAAATAAGCAAGATCTAGATATGTATCTATATTATGCTGGGAGGTAAATAACAAAAAATGTCTGCAGTTGCAATAATTAGACATGTCTACAGGCCCAGTCCTCGACTAATCCCATCATGAAGTATGCACAAAAATAAAATCTTGATCCATTTATTCAAAATGTTATTTATTTAGATTAGTCAATCATCAGAAGCATTGAATACCAACCATGATCTACAGTGCTGTGAAAAAGTATTTGCCCCCTTCCTGATTTCTTATTTTTTTGCATATTTGTCACAATTAAATGTTTCAGATCATCAAACAAATTTTAATATTAGACAAAGACAACCCAAGTAAATACAAAATGCAGTTCTTAAATGATGATTTCATTTATTAAGGGGAAAAAGCTATCCAAACCTACCTGGCCCTATGTGAAAAAGTAATTGCCCCCTAAATCCTAATAACTGGTTTTCCACCCTCCGTGACAACAACTGCAATCAAACGTTTGCGATAACTGCCAATGAGTCTTTCACATCGCTGTGGAAGAATTTTAGCCCACTCTTCTTTGTAGAATTGTTTTAATTCAGCCACATTGGGGGGTTTTCGAGCATGAATGGCCTGTTTAAAGTCATGCCACTGCATCTCAAGTGGATTTAAGTCCGGACTTTGACTAGGCCACTCCAAAATCTTAATTTTGTATTTTTTAAGCCATTCAGAGGTGGACTTGCTGGTGTGTTTCGGATCATTGTTCTGCTGCATAACAAAAGTGCGCTTGAGCTTAAGGTCACAAACTGATGGTTGGACATTCTCCTTCAGGATTTTCTGTTAGAGAGCAGAATTCATAGTTCAATCAATTACGACAAGTCGTCCAGATCCTGAAGCAGCAAAGCAGCCCCAAACCATACACTACCACCACTATCTTAGACTTTTGGTATGATGTTTTATATATGAAATGCTGTGTTAGTTTTACGCCAGATGTAACGGGATCGCACCTTCCAAAAAGTTCAACTTTTGTCTCGTCAGTCCACAGAATATTTTCCCAAAAGTCTTGGGGATCATCAAGATGTTTTTTGGCAAATGTGAGATGAGCCTTTGTGTTTTTTTGGTCAGCGGTGGTTTCCGCCTTGGAACTCTCCCATAGATGCCATTTTTGCCCAGTTTCTCTCTTATTGTTGAATCATGAACACTGACTTTAACTGAGGCAGGTGAGGCCTGCAGTTCTTAAGATGTTGTTCTGGGTTCTTTGGTGACCTCCTGGATGAGTCGTTGATGCGGTCTTGGAGTAATTTTGGTAGGCTGGCCACTCCTGGGTAGGTTCACCACTGTTCCAAGTTTTCTCCGTTTGTGGATAATGGCTCTCACCATGATTCGCCGGAGTCCCAAAGCCTTAGAAATGGCTTTGCAACCCTTTCCAGACTGATAGATGTCAACTTCTTTGTTTCTCATCTGTTCTTGACTTTCTTTAGTTTGCAGAATGACAAGTTGCTTTTTGAGATCTTTTAGCCTACTTCACTTTGTCAAACAGGTTCTACTGAAGTGATTTCTTGATTCAACAGGTCTGGCAGTAATCAGGCCTGGTTGTGGCTGGTGAAATTGGAGCCAAAAATGTGGTTAATCTCAGTTAATTCATGATTTGGGGGGGACTACTTTTTCACATAGGGCCATGTAGGTTTGGATAGCTTTTTCCCCTTAATAAATGAAATCAACATTTAAAACCTGCATTTTGTATTTACTCAGATTATCTTTGTCCTGTATTAAAATGTCTTTGATGATCTGAAACATTTTAGTGTGAAAAATATGCAAAACAGTAAGAAATCAGGCAGGGGGAAAATACTTCTTCACGCCACTGCATGTCCATTTCTATTTCTTCACCTTCTTCGCCTTCAGCATTGGACACCTCCACATCACTGTCATTTGTAGCACAAAGCTCTCATAAGTGCGGCCACATTTCCCCCATTTACTCATTATCAGAAGTCGCTGCTTCTTTGGGAGATAATTCATCTCAAATTAAATTGACGAATCGCCAATATCAGCAGAATAATGGCTCACCTCTCTGACTTCGCTCATGCACTGAGCCAATACAGCTCCCTCTGTTTACTACCACGAGGATGCCTCAGCATAACTTCCGGTCTATGGCAGCCAGCCAGAAGCTGGGAAAGCTGTGCCGTCTGTTTGACGAAGTTAAAATTCATCCAACCGCATTAATGTTTCGCCGAAAATTTAAGAAATAATATCGAACAAAAGTACATTTTTCGTAGATTATTATAAAATAAATCCAATGTGATGTCAGCCACACTTTAACTACAAATAGCCACTGCAAATTGCAATGGAAAAACAATCATTGTACAGGTCTAATATAGACCCATTTAAATGCATATTCAATATAGATTGATTAGAACCTTAAAAATACAAGTAATCACAAGATAGATTTATTTGGTTTTGGTGGTGTTTACAATGCAAGAAATGTACCAAAGTAGAAAATAGTGATGCTGATGATGGTCTATATGCACCATTTATGATGCTGCGCTTATTGACATTCGCCTATTGTAGTTTGGCCGGTTCTGTGTAATGCTAATAATTTTTGAGAATCGAGAGTCTGTCGTTCAAGTAATTTGCACTTTTTACTGGGGATTTTATAGGGTTTTGATTGATGTGGGTATACGCGACATTTTTATTGCCATAATTGTAATAATCCTTTCTTAACATCTAAATAGTTTTTACCCCCTTAACGATTCTTGCCAGTGGGGTGTTGACGTTCTCTCCGCAGTCCGTCTGTCTTGCTGTCTTTCCATCGCTTTTTACCGCTCTGGCTGCTGAAACATTGTTGAGATAGCCCTCAAATTTAAACAGGTCGTGCATATTGGGTGCCACCTAAAGCTTGTTTGATGTCAAGGCCATAGGTCCAATTAAGACCTTATTTTTCGCACGTCAAAAGTCGGGCAAGCCCAACTAAGGCACTAAGGGGTTTAACTAGTTCATACTTTCAATTAAGAACTATTTACCCGCCTCCAAGTCGCATGGTTGATCATGCTGCTTGCAGCAGAACTAGAATGGCTGTCTTTGCGATATCATGATTCGTGCGCGTACACATCAAGTAGGCCTACGCACAGGGCCTCGCACCCCCCTTGCGACGGCCCTGTCATGCAGTCCCGTTATTCTCTGTAACCTCTGAGTTTGCAGTCTTGTCAGCAGTTGAATGTCTTTCGTTTGCTATCACCATTTGTAATCCTTGCCGCGAATTCTGCCTTGACGATTTCCTTCTTATTTTAATAAATATCGGACTTATACTTAGGACCTATGCCAGTTTCTGTAGAATGTTTCTGTTATGGTACATCTCGAACTGAAAAAAGAAGCTTCCCACCGCTTTTGATTCTCACAATGAGAATTTTAAACAAGGAAGTTTATTTACGTTGCAAATAAAATCAGAGAACCGACATTATGCTTGAAAAAAGAAAACTTTTAATTTATTTAAAAATTACATAAATAATGCAAACAACGGTTCCAGTGAAAACAAATATATATTTACAAAGTATTTCTTGTTTTTCAGGAAAGAGACAGAGGGTGAATGAAGTGCAGCAAGGTGTCCGACAGATGTTGGAGCAGAGGTTGATATGGAAATTTTTGAAATACAGACGTGAACACCATCGGCTTCCCCTTTAACAGATGTATTGCACCTCCACACATTTTTTCCCTTAATGCTGCAGACATGGCTAACAGTCAAGATAAGTAAAATGTATGATTTTAACTACATGAAAATGAATGTTAATTCAAACACAAAGACGTACCAGTACAATAGCTCCAAGTGTCTTTACAGTTTAGAATGATAATAACCAAAACAGAACCCCAGAGCTGATGCAATACTGCCTTGGAGGCTGACATCAATATTACTGTGTCTGCACACTGCACTGGGCAACTATAGAAGATCAGTTCACTTGACCCTTTGCCATAGTTCCAGAGTGGGCCACTGGTGTCTTCCCTTCTCCTTCAGGTCCTTCAAATTGTGGACTGTCTAGGTGGGCCATTCCTGTAATATCAAGTAGGAGATGAGCTGCCCACTTTCTAATTCAAACGAGACACTCTTTATTGTGCAAGCCTCACTCTTGGTACACTCACTCTTGACATCCTTTATTTTTTTTAAAAATGACATCTCACTCTTTTCCCAAGTAATCATTAGAGATGTTTGTTGGTTCGCTGGCAGAATAAAGTTTTTGGAGTGTTTATGTGTGGCAGTGTGGACAGCAGGGACATCTCAACTGCGCTACTACTCAATAACTCTGGGCCACGGGGGTCCAGGAAGCCGTGAGCCGGGCAATGGAGCTCTCAAACTGGGCATCGCTGCCACCAACTTCTGTCAGGCCTGTGTCATACATGGACGAGGGTGAGGAGGCAGGCAGGGAGGTGAGAGAGGAGTAGGAGACAGAGGAGCCCCGCAGGAGCTGAGATGTCAGGCCGCCTGCAATGGAGCCAGGTGGAGACCCTGACGGAGTCAGGGAGGTCCCAGTAACAGACCACAAGCTGGGATACTGGCTGGAGAATGAGAAAAAAAAGTTTGGGTCAGCCCAAAAGTGTCTTTCCATACTTTCTGAACAACTGACATGAGGTGAACTTCAGATGTGTAAACGACCAGCATGAAAAAGGTACTGAAAGCAGATGAGAATGTCTGCAAAGCTGATAAAAACAAATTAAAACTGGCATATCAATTAAACTAACATGTTCATCAACCAGACCATCGGAGAGATATGAATTAGGCACGGTGAGGAAGAGTAGATAAAGTGCTGGCAGGGGTTACCTGGGGGTGGGCGTGCTATTGGTGGTATGAGAGAGGGATGCCATTCCGCTGGAGCTCGGGATCTGCAGGGCGGACCAGCTGTCATGGGCAGAAACGCCACTAGGAGAACTATCCATGTAGTTATCTGCAAAAATGTCAACGGTTATATTAGAGAAAACGATCAACAAAAAATCATAACAATCATGACAATAACCATTAGGACAAATCAGCCTGTGCCGATGTCAGGAAAACTTAACCGAACAACTGAATATTTGCATTCATGTATCTTTGTGGTGTAGATATGTCTTGAAGATGTTAGAGAGGCAGGCTCTGTTGACATTTTTTTAAGTGACAGTGAAAACAAATCTTTCCAACTATACTTTTTCCTTGAGTGTGTTGACTTATTGGCTAATGCCATCTTTATAATGTCCATTTTCAAGGCCACGATAGATCCTGAATCTAAAATGGCCCCTAGTTTAACTTTCCTTTTCTTTTTTCATGCAAAGAACTTTGTTTCCAGCTAGCTTCCGCTCAACTCCTAAATTTCCGTTTCTCTTTTTTTTTAAGATAAAGCACTTTGAGCTGCATATTTTGATTGAGGTACTATACAAAAAGTACATTATTATTATTATTTATTATTATTATTATTATTATTATTATTATTACAATACAGTTACATTAACTTAACACAGAAATTATTTTGCTGTTGGCGTCACCACGCTACAAATGAATTATGAAGCAATGTAGAGCTACATGGGTGGCTTCCCTTGGCAGTGGCAAGCCAAGCAGGCCCTTACTTGTGCCAGAGGCACGGTGAGTGTAGTGGCTGGGGTACGGTGCAGCCCGATGACTCCTCAGGCTGGAGTATCTTTCACAGTGCGAACCCGAGGAGAGCCCGGCACCCCCACTGAACTGAGAGGGGCTGGTATTCGGGCAGATGGAGCCATTTCCAGGCAGAAACCATCCGCTTACTGGAGTGAAAAACATATAGGGTATGGTTCAGCAGGGAAATTGACAGGGATGAAAGCAACATCACGCTGGACACTTCTATCATTACAATCGAATTTGGAAATTGTTTGAACGTCTTTAAATAGTTCCTTGTCACAGCTGCAATGCCAATGAGTCATCTCGCCTAGGCAAGTCATTATCTTTCACAAGGAGCAGTGGCAGACACAGATTATGCCAAATCCTATACTATATTCTATCTTAGATGGAGACTCTCCAGAAACAAAATTTTGTTCAATACAGACTAAGCTTAATGCGTATGTGAAACTGACCCACTGTGTTTTGGTGCGGGTCATGGTCAGATTTACACAATATTTATGCAGCCTTCAACATTGAATGAACCAAGTTGGAACATACAAGTACTGGGTCTAAAACTAAATGTCATCCTTCACTACCACTGTGGGACAGGTGTGGTTAAAAGTGAGTGTGTGATGCCTTACTCTGTGAATATCCTGACTGCTGGTTATCCCCACTCAGATCTGGAACCTCTTTGTGGTCACTCCTGAGATTCATCACAAACAGACTTTCATCAGCATAACAAAGCATGGGTGAAGATATGAAATTTCATGTAAAATCTGCAATGGTTTATGTGAAGAATTAAATGAAAAGTTTGTTTCCAAAATGCAATAAGTGCCAAAATTACAAAAATTTAGATAATACCTCGGAGGGATAGCCCTGTGCTTCTTACGCATGGTGCAAAAATCCATTTTTAGAAATTCATACAATGAGGCATATTTTTTCATGGTCAAAGTTTGCGTTTTTCTATAAAATGCAATAGGCGCCAACATAGAAAAAGCTGATGTACTCAAAATGAGTAAAATGGATATATCGCGTTTTGGAGACAAACTCTTCAAATACACCAGTAATAATACAACGTACTGAATATCTGTCTTAACTTGGTGTAGATACAAAATTACACCCACCTCTCTTTTGCATCCAGAAAGGCTTTTGCAAATGGATTGTGCTTGATCTTCAGAGCTGTGATCTAAAGGTCAGTGGCAAACATGTTCTTCTCAGCTTGTATTGAGCATCGAGCATTTCCCACCATAACCTCACACTCTCAGAAATTAACTGGAAATAATATGGAAGTTGAGCCTTACCTCCTCGTTTTGGTACGCCGTGACAGCAATAAACTGTGTTTCAGGAAAAGATTGACTGCTGAGCATTTTCTGAACCCCACCGACTTTGACAATGTGTATTCGAGGCTCGTATTTATGCAGGGAGTTCAACATAATCTGCAAAATGAACAATTTATTTTGGTGAACACACACAAGTCATATCACATACATATTGCCCATGAAAAAGGCCCTGTCTTACTGAGTCAACCTTATAATGTAAAATCCAATAATTCTGTATACTCTGAATTGTCTGCAGAAGCAATAATCAATTAGCAAGATTATTTCCCTGCTGAATCCTTCTCATCATTTCCAACTCCAAAAAAGAAAAAAAGAAAATTAAACCAAAAAAATAAATAAATACATTGGCTGCCCTCCATTATAATTAGAAAAGAAAGAGGCAATTGTATCATGAATATTGTCAGTGGTGTCAGATAATGTCCAAGATATGGCTGTAAACTGCAAATTGTATGAAGACTCACTACACAATGCTTTGTGATTAATATATAATTATGCCATTTATAAAATTACAACTTCTAATATTTATTGAAGTCCCAGCTTCATATGCTTAACACATATCGGCAACAAAGATCAATTTACAACAAGCGTTGACAGCAATAACACTAAAACGACAGGAAAACGGAGCTATTGTTAACGGTCCTTACCTGTCCACCCCCGTTGAGTTTATTGGATAGTTTGACTTTACTGAAGGAGACTGGCGCCTTCATCCAGTGTGCGCCGAAATTCGGGGAGTCCGGGTGAATATAGACGCAACTGGGACTCTGGGGCTCCGGTTTACCGCCTGGAACCCATTCTCCATTTACATATTTCCACCGGTTGTTATCCGCCGCCACAAAATCCAAAAGAACCGAGTACATGGCATTGGGATCCAAACCTGACACACTCGCTCTGAGCACTGGAAACATCCGCCTGGAAATCAAATAAATTTAGGCTGTAACACCCACTTACATCAGGCTGAATCGTCACGCTAACTATAACCAACACACAACCAGTTATACACAATGATTAAATTCACGGTTGACTACGAAGATGTTATCCGAGTTAAATTAAAAGACATGATAGATAGGGACAGCGATACATTTATGGGCTGTTTCGTTAATTAAGTATTCTTTTTTTAATGCGTGTGCTGCTATTCTGCTAGGGTACATAATTTAGAACAATACCTCGTATTTAAAATATTACAAAGAATCAAAAATCCTTATTGATCTTTGATACATATTAGCTACATTTCCTGATTTTTTTCTTCTTGATTTAAAGTAGACATTGATAGCGTAACTGGATGAACAAAGTATTAAACAGCGTAATCTTTATCAGCTAAAAAAAAAAAAAAAAAAAATAGTAGCTAAGTTAGTATGAAATCAGAGAAAATATGAATACGCTAGGCTAAAACTGAACGCTCCAGGAAACTGCATGTAACGATTATATTCCTATTTTGAACGACACAGACCTGCCAGTCTTGGTAACGATCATTTCGTTTGTGAGCTCTTTAAACTTGGACCACAACTCTGCATCTTCCAGTCCGAGTTTAATATCCCGCTCGGAACAATCTCCTTTCTCGCTGCCCTTCTGAAACTCGCTCTCGACGGCACTTAGAAGATGGTCCAAGCGCTGGTTAGAGTTTGACGCACTCATGTCTTCAGATGGATTTACTCAAGAATCAAAGTTTTCGAAGGAACAATGCAGTACAATCCGCTTTTTTCCCCAACTTATTCCCTCGGGCCAGTGAAAGGTTCAATGAGGCCTATGAGGAGGCCGTGGATTTAAAAACCCACCAAAAGCTACGTGTAGAAAGTGGGTGTGGCTCGGTGTTATAGACTCCTCCCATTTGAAGGTGTCTGAAATCTTTTGAACTGAAAGAAATATAGTTTTCTATGATGCATATCCGCTTATTGCTTGACATGACTGGCCTGGCTACCAATGAATTCAGTGATAATTTAGAACCTGATGTCGAGATATTAGCATTTAACTAAACTGGCCACCAACAGCATATGCCGGTTTTTACATAGGCCAAAGCCTATTTTTAGTTACACCATATGCTGTGCATTTATACGTATTTTGGAAGTATTGGTTACATAGACCTGAATAATATTTACGATCAACAATTAGAATAAAATCATCAGTAGGTCTTGGCCTAATTTATTCTACAATTGCTGACGTGATTTAGACCTGTTGTTCTCTAAGGCTAATACTCAGAGATGAAAGAATCGGGAAGGACAGCCTTTGAAAGCCGTTTTGTGTTTGTGAATATTACTTATCCCTAATACACACGTGAGAACTCCTGTGTTTTTAAGGGGGTGACCATTAGGTAACTGGGGCGATTGACGCCTCTTGTGTTCCTGTCCATGCGGAGGTGTTGACTGTCGCGCGTTGAGGGTTGAATTGGCCGACCCTTTCCGCTAACATTATTTCCTCCTCCCGAACCGTAATAGGACATTTTGAAATAATCCATAATTACAGCTACAAGATCATACGTTTCAATGTTCTCGTTAGGAATTCTATAACCAGTAGCTATAAACTGGGTCAGTATTTTACGCCTAAGCCCGCTCCAAAGAGTTCAGCAGAGTTATACGCTTTAAGAGATTTTAACACTCTGAAGTTCACGAGGCCAGCGTTATTTTATGAATTTAAAATCTTTCCTTCTTTTTTTTCCTCTTGGGTTCACCGAAGCTGGTAGACAAATGATTGAAGGTAGGCCAACAAAAGTTGATTTTGCATTCGTTAATGGCTATAGCTGATTCCTAGTTTTGCTTTAATTTCTCCAAAGTTATTTGGTAAAATACAACCAACAGATGTTCAAATAGAAGAACCATAAAAGTTCTGACATGGAGGACAATTTCCCAGCATTTTAACGAACGATTATAACGAATTCTTGCAGTATGGTGAAAGCCCAGATCGGCAGTATTGGAAAAAAAATGTAATCAAAATAAAGAAGCGGGCGAGATTGCTTAACGCACTCTGCAGGTTTTAGCGAGGCGAGAAACGGAGACGATTAGTGCATGGAAAGATTTCGAAGGCTTATGGGTGACATTTAGATGAATAGCTTATGTCATAATTCAGCGTTAATGCAAAGCAGTTCCCGAGCGTTAGAGGCAGTGTTAAACAATTGGTTCCACTGAAGTGTTGCACCTTTACAGTGAATGCACTACGGGCATAGATTGATTGACGGAGAAGTCTACTTGCGTGCGTGTGCTGAGCATTTGTCGCAAGCTGTTGGTTCTTTCTTTCCTCTTTTTGCAACTGACCAGCATCGGTGAAAAAGCAAATAAGCTCATTTTACAGCATTGTCACCTCCACATTTCCTATCCATAGTCACATGATCATTTTCATGCGCAAGGGATCAATGTTAAATACGTTAAAAGAGAAGGCAAAGTCATACACTTGTCATAAACTAGCATGATTGTCCTATCTGTGGGCCGAATGGTTCTTGGCCTTTAGTTCCACCTCTCTCATGGTGGGCTAAGGGTTAAGAGTTGCTGGCTCTGCGCAACTCGGCTGCAGCATACACTCACCCTGGTGTGAAATATTACAGAGAGATGGTGCTTCACAAAGAGACAGTTATAAGCATATTTTCCAAAGGGATTCTCTGCCCTAAATAAGTAAACAAGGTGAGCAGGATGAAACCACTCTGGGAAAAGGAAACACGAACACTGTGTGTGCGCGCGCTCACGCACACACACACACACACACACACACACAGAATACTGTCAGGTCTCTCAGTCACTTTCACTAGCGTTCTCTTACTCTTTCCCCATCTTCCTTTCCGTACATATCTGGCAAAATCATGCACACCTACACTCATGATGAATTTCTACACCTTCAGACAGACTGGTAAAGAGGGACAACACTTCTCAGCAATATAAGCCTGACACGTAGGGTGTTTTTCGGATATCACTGCTCCAGTATATTCCCTTATGACAGCATCACTAGTTTGGCTTTTCCTCGCAGCAGCCTTTTTGATGGTGCGCAAACAGCAGCAATCTGCAAATGGAACCTGCTAGACAAATAGGAAAACTTTTCTCCATCTTGCCGAGAAGTCATCAGATACTAGTTATGAAGCACCCAGTCCTACATTTATTGTATATACACAAATTAGAAAAATTAAGACAGTATGTGAGATGAAAACAAAACAGCAGTACATTATTTGATGTTTCACTAAATTAATTTATTTTTTCGAAATAAACGAAATTCAATTTTGCTTCTTGCAACATATTTTTTTTTTAAAAAAGGGGACAGTGAATCATTTTCCTGTTTTCCAAGCTGCCATTCCTTTTCTAAATACTTGATAAACATTTAGGGACTGAAGACACCAAGTGATTAAATGTTTTAGGTGGAATTTTCTCCCATTCCTCCTGCAAACAAGTTTCAAGCGGTGCAACAGAATGAACTCTTTCTTGTTGCATTTTCAGCATCAAAATGCGCCACATATTTCCTAATGGGGAAAAGTCAGGACTGCAGACTGTCCAGTCCAGCACCACCCGGCACCCTCTTCTTACACAGCAGTGCTTTTGCACCGTGTATAAAATGTGGTTTAGCACTGTTTTGCTGAAGTATGCATAGGTATCCCTGGAAAAGATGTTTTGGAGGCAGCCTATATTGCTCCAAAATCTCAGTGTACTTTTCAGCATTAATGGTGTCTTCACTGAAGTGCAAGTTACACTTGCCAACGGCACTGACACAACTCCATAGCATGATAGAGCATGACTTTTAGACTTGTTGCTGGACACAGTCTGGATGCTCCTTTTCGTCTTTGGTCTGGAGCAAACGGCATCCATTTCTTCCAAAAAAGTCTAAAAATATTTGTTCTTCTGACCAAAAAACACATTTTTGCTTTGCAATGGTCCATCACAGATGCTTCCAAACATAAATAATTTGACTGCGCTTCTGCAACATATGGCTTCCTTTTTGCAGAGAGAAGTTTGGTCTGGTATTTCTGGATGTATTATGCATTGTAATACTCGATAAAGGTTTGCCAAAATAATCTTTGAAATCCATGTGGTTATATCACTTACAGATAAATAATGGTTCATTATGCAGTGCAGTCTGAGTGACTGCAGATCAAGGGTTTTCAGTTTAGGCTTGCACCCTTGGCCTTTTTCCACAGAAATTCCCCTAGATTCCTTGAATATTTTAATTATGCTCTGCACCGTAGAGGGTGAAATATCTAAATGCCTTCTTATCTTTCTTTGAGGAGCCTGTCTTTGTTTTTAACTCATGTGTTTGTGGGAAAATTGCTGATCGTCAGCCCATCTTTGCTTCTGAAGGACTAGGCCTTTCCTGGATGCTGTTGTTCTACCGAATCACCTGATGACATCAACTGTTTCTCATAACATTTTTATTAATTCTTTTTTTTCTCTCATTACTAGTCCTAAATTACCCCCGTCCCAACTTTTTTTTTTAGAATGCTATGCAGGCCTGAATGGCCGTAATGGATGTATATTTACAAATAAAATGAAGTTGACAAGACAAAACATTAAATATCTTGCTCTCATACTGTCTGCAATGAAATACAAGTCAAAGGAATTGTAGAAATCACCGCTGGTTTCTGTTTTTGTGATGTATTGTGTATACCATCCCAAATTTTTTGGAGTTAGGGTTGTATACAAATAAACTATTTAAATAAATGTTACATTTTACAATGCATTAACTATTTCATGCATAATACTCTGGACTAAATTAATAAATTACAATTGAATTATTCCCCATGGAATGTTATTTTTAGTTCCAACCGTCCTTTTCAGATCTGGCATTATTTGTTTTGATACACTCTCTGCTGGGAATGAAGGATATGAAGCTATTTAGTACAACTTCTTCCATGGTTTAATTTTAGCAATGCATAACAAGTCATTTTCTTTTTTTACCCATTGCATTACCTTTAAATATTCCATGCAAGACTCAGTATGAGTTAAAGGTTTGTCTCCATTTTCAGTCCCAGCCTGGACATTATGATTCACATGCTTCTTGACCTGAGATATTCAGGTAAGAAAAGCACCATGGTTTCATCTTTGGAGCATCTAAGACATCGTCCACCATTTAGTGGTTACATTACTGCTCCGTTCGACACCCAATCCTACTTTTCTGTGACAACCCTCATGTGAATGCCTTCTGTGTCTCCTCCCATTCGGAAACCTGTGTTTCTATTAGAGATAATGTATCCTTTGATTGGTTTGCATCTTGTGTGCTCCCCTAATCCCCAGATGTGTCTTGTTTCATAATTACCCCCACCTCTTGTATGTGTGAGGTATTTATACTGCCTCTTTTGAGTTGCAAGTTGCTGAAATGCAATTTAGCACTTAGAACCAGTCAGCATTTAATAGTAAAACTTTTTGTCTTCTGAAAGTAAAATGTAATCTTTAGTGATGGTTACTAACGAAAGTTTCCTTCTTCGTCTAGTTAATAGGAACAAGCTCCCAAGCTTTTCTCATAGTCTGCAGGACTAGGACCACGTTCCTGTGAATCCTCTCCCAGTATGTTCCTCAATCCAGTGTACTAGGAACAAAGCTCCCAATCCTTCTACGGTCATCAGGATTGGCATCGCGTTCCTCCTAAGCCACTCTATCCTGCCTCGGGACAGTTTGGCCATGGTGAAGTGTGCACACCACCTTGCAGTCATCCCGGAAAGCCACTAACCGGAGATTGGCAAAGCCCTCACTGCTTCACCCAAAACATCTGCACTTTGCAATTCTCCTCTGGACTCTGTCCCACTGTCTACCGTATTACTATCAATAAACCCAACAACTGGACTGTGCTCTGCCTCTGCACTTTATTTCGCATCCGTATTATAACACTTTTCTCTCTCCTTCATCTTTTTAGATTGATTCATCCCTGTTAAAGTTATCCAGGAGAAAGTCCCTTATTAGAATTCATGTACATTGTCCCATTTATGCAGTTAGAAATTTCCTGAGGGTTATCTGCACTGGAGATGAGTTTTTCCCTATCTCTATAGGAAAAGTCCAGAAGTCACACTGGAAATAGCCTTCTTAATACATTTCACTTGGGCAAGTCTTAATCAGGTAAAATTTGCAGTATATTACCCTCCAGGTCTCTACATGTTTTCTTCAGGGGGTGAAACACTTTCAAGGAAACACATTCCTAACCATAAAATCTCAAGCTTATGTGTATCAGTCATGTCTTGCTTATGTTAGCATGTGCCCGCACTCAGTTCAGTAAATATCACACTATGAGTAAAAGACTGTCTTGGTTTCCAAGGGTGCCCATTATTATAGTTAATAATAATAAAACAAAGAACCTCTGAAGAGGTCTTGCTTTTAGTCTGGCTGTTACTTCATCCAACAGTCATGTGTGATGTGACACTGCCCTCACTATTTCTGTTAGACTGAAACCTTAAGAAAACCAAACAAACCATAATGTGAGATAAGAATCAGAAATCTCTTCAAGACTATACTTAGTGTGAATACAGTGATCACAATTTCAATAGTTTTTTTTTTTTTTTGTATTTGTATAGAATACAAATGGCTTGGTTTCTATTGCAGGATTTGTATTGTATTTTAATGCTGTTTTATTAGTGAACTCTGACCTGTAGCATTGTGTGCCACTGGGCAGGTAGTGCGAAGGAGTACTGAAACTAGGAACTAGGAAGAGCCACTTCCCTGTTTTCTTTCCCTCCATAACCCCCCACCCCATGATCACACACTTCAATGTGGATTGAGCCCTTGGATGCGTCTGTCACAGCTGCGTTTCCACATCAAGTTCAGGAAATCTAAACTTTCCTCTCCTAATCACCCTCACTCCTGAAAGGGGATAAAAAGACTTAGCAGGGACAGTAATTGCCCCAAGAGACAAACATCCCCCCCCACCCCCCTCTTCCCACCCAACAATGGGCCTCCAGGCCTTTAGCATGCTAATGCAGGCTCATCCGTAACTTTGACACGGGAGAGAGTTATGATTAAGTGTCTCCCCTTATCCTGGAAGAGTGTGTAATCAGGGGTTGGAACTTAGAGCAGGGAGGGGAGAGAGAGGTGGCAGGGAGCCAGGGGACCTGGGGTTGGGGACTGGTGTCTTACAGACAGGGAGCTGGACCAGTGCGATGGGCAAGGTGATCAAACACCCCCACTGTCACGGCTGTAGTGTTAGTAGTTACACTTTGGTCATGTGACATTCAGGGTGTTTACTTGTTTATGCCACATTGACAATGAATGCCTATCCTGGTATGTGTTAGGTGCAGTGTTGACCCGGTTACCTCATAGGAGTTTTGTGTCTAACAGGTGTGAAGAACAAGAGGCCTTACATATATCCAGATTCAATGTTTTGTTTACATAGGGTTGCTTAGTAGCACGGAATATTTGTTCTTTCAGGGTGCCTGTATCAGCATTAAACGTAGAACCGAGTCACTAATACGACCATTTCAGAACACTTCTAGTATTTATTTATTAGTTTAAATGTTTGTTTTTTTATGAATTCATTCTCATAAAAATTGATTCCCAAAATGACAAATAGTGGAGGAATAAGAAGATTTTTTTTTGTTTTGTTTTGGAGTGGGATATCAAATTTTACAATTCACCTTGTATTGTTGCAGCATCTAAGATTTCATATGTCAAATTTAAACATCAATAAAAACATGACTGCTTTGCTAACCTGACATATTACCTCTATTGGCAGTAATTTAATTTGTAGAAAAAATGATTTTAATTACTCACCAACGTTCTGAGACTGTTTTCAATACTCATCTTAAATTACACACTATAAGTGGCCAGCAATTTAGATCACTCTCAGGCTTAAGGTATTTCTTTAATGATTATCTGATCTTTTCTTGAACTACTGTTTTATATAATAGACATTTATATGGAGGTGGAGTTATTTGGTATCACTCAAATGATCTGAGAAAATCAGATGTTTTGAATCTGACAACCTCATAAATAAAGTTTAAGAGATTTAGGAGAAACACATTCACAGAAGTCTCACATAATTTTTCCAATGCAGAAGCTATGGAAAGCAAATGACAAACAAGTAAACAAAAATCAATCAGTGCTGTCTATCAGGTTTCACCTCACTGTCACCACCAGACATACACAGAAACACTGACACTCGTGTACATGTGAGTAAATAAATACTCCTGACATAAGATGAAGTATGCATCATGAACACATGCATGCATCCACGCCACAACCTGACAAACAATTGACCCCCATGGTAAATTTGGGGGTGAGGCTGACCCACACCACTGAGAAAGGAAGCTCTGCAGAATCCAATGATACCTCCCTAAAGAGTCTACGTCAAACAGTTCATATGTAACAAAGGCGTGACTGGCTAAAGTATAGGAGGTGGGGCAAACCATTACCAGTGAAAAATGAACTCTTCTTCGTCCAGGGATCTGGGCAGCTCCAGTCCAGACGGGCCGATGTGTTTGCAAGTTTTGTCTCCACCTATTATCCTGCCTACATTAGTCAACTGATTCTACACGCAAACATGTGTTTACTCATAGATTAGATTCATGTAAAATATTTTATGCAGGGACACAAGTACAGCATTCAGCAGTCATTCATGATCTTTTCAAGAAGTGCAACTAAAATGTAAGATGTCATAAATGGTTTGGCAAATTCAGGTATTGAATAATTAACAGCCTGAAGTTGGCATGAAAGCCAGGAAAAGATATGGCCCTCATTGCCCATCTCTGGCTCAGTCCAGTGATGACTCCTACAAGTGCCTAAATCAAATGGTTCACCAATTCTGAAAGTGAATGTGGCTAAAGTACAGGGATCAGACCTAACACAAACCAAGAAGGAACTCTGTTTATTTTAATGATAGTTCCCACGAGTGACTACAACAACCGTTTCAAGACTTATGAAAGGAGAAGTTGCAAAATGGTGTGAGTACTGCACGTATGATGCTGTGAAAAAGTATTTTCCCCCTTCACAATTCCTTCAATTTTTGCTTTTTTGTCATATTTAAATGTTTCAGATCATCCAAACTAAGTTTAATGTAAGATGAAGACAATATGATTAAACACAAGCAACAACTTTTAAATTATCCTTTCATATATTGAAGGTAAAAAGTAATTCAAAACCTATATCTCTCATCTGAAATACTAATTTCCCCCCTAAACCTAATAACTGGTTGTGCCACCCTTGGCAATAATAACTGTAATCAAACGTTTGCAATAACTGGCAATGAGTCTTTCACATCGCTGTGGGGGAATTTAGGGGAGATTTTAAGCATGAACACTCTGTTTAAGGTCATACCAGAGCATCTCAATCAAATTCATCTCAGAATTTTGACTGGGCCACTCTAAAACTTTAATTTTATGTCTTTTGAGCAATTCAAAAGTGGACTTGCTTGTGTGCATCAGACTTTTGTCCTGCTGCATAATCCAACTGCGCTTGAGCTTTGGGTCTCAAACTAATGGCCAGACATTCTCCATCAGGATTTTCTGGTAGGGAACAGAATTCATGATTCCATCAATTATGGCAAGTCGCCCAGGTCCTGAAGCAGCAAAGCTGCCTCAGACCATCACACTACCACCATCATGTTTGACTATTGGTATGTCGTTCTTATTGTGGAATGTTGTCTTAGCTTTACGCCAGATATAATGGGACCCATGTCTTCCAAAACATTCTACATATGTGGTATAAGTCCTCAGAGTATTATCCCAAAAGTCTGGGAGGCCATCAAGACATTTTTTTGGCAAATGTGACACAAGCCTTCATGTGCTTTTCGGTCAGTAGTGGTTTTCATCTTGCAGCTGTCTCATAGATGCCATTTTAGTTGCTAAAAGGTGGGATGCTGTGTAAAATGTAAATAAAACAGAATGCAGTGATTTGCAAATCTCATAAAGTGACATTTTATTCACAACTGAACACAGACAACAAATCATATGTAGTAAGTGAGAGATTTTACCATTTCATGAAAAATATTAGCTCATTTTGAATTTGATGGCAGCAACACATCTCAAAAAAGTTGGGATAGGGCCATGTTTACCATTGTTTAGTATCCCCTTTTCTTATAACAATAATCTGTAAATGTCTGGGAAGTGAGCAGACCAATTGCCAAAGTTTTGGGAGAGGCATGTTGCCCCACTCTCGTCAGATGTTGGATTCTAGCTGCTCAACAGTCCTGGGTCTTCTTTGCCGGATTTTTTTTTTATGATGCGCCTAATGTTTTCTATTAGTGAGTGGTTTGGACTGCAGGTAGGCCAGTTCAGCACTCAGACTCTTCTACTGCGAAGCCATGCTGTTGTGATGGATGCAGTATGTGGTCTGGCATTGTTTTGCAAAAATGTGTAAGGCATTCCCTGAAATAGGCGTTGTTTGGATTTGAGCATATGTTGTTGTAAAACCTCTTTATACTTTTCAGCATTGATAATGCCTTTCCAGATGTGTAGGCTCCCCAAGCCATAGGCACTAATGCAACCTGATACCATCAGAGATGTAGGCTTTCAAACTATGCTCTGATAATAAGCTGGATGGTCCCCCTCCTCTTAAGACTGCATGACACGGCGTCCTTGGTTTCCAAAAAGAATTTCAAACTTTGATTCATCTGATCACAGAACAGTTTTCTATTCTGCCTCAGTCCATTTTAAATGAACTTTGGCCCAGACAAGAAGGCGGCATTTCTGGATCGTGTTCACATATGGCTTTCTCTTTGCATGATACAGCTTTAGGTTTCATTTGTAGATTGCATGGAAAACTGTGTTCATAAACAGTGATTTCTGGAAGTGTTCCTGAGACCATGGAGAGTATTCTTGAGCAGAATCATGCCTGTTTTTAATGCAGTGCCGCCTGAGGGCCCGAAGATCACAAGCATCCAATATTGATCTTCAGACTTGTCCCTTGCGCGCAGAGATTTCTCCAGATTTTCTGAAGCTTTTGATGATATTACCTACTGTAGATTTAAAGTCTTTGCATTTTTACACTAAGGAACATTTTTCTGAAATAGTTCCGCAAGTAGATGTTTTTTGCAGATTGGTAAATCTCCGTCCATCTTCACTTCTGAGAGACTCTGCCTCTCTAAAATGCTCTTTTTATGCCCAGTCATGTTACTGACCTGTTGCCAATTAGTTGCAAAATGCTCCTCTAGCTGTTTTTTTATTAGTGCCACTTTTTCCAGCCTTTCGTTGCCCCTCTTCCAACTTTTTTGAGATGTGTTGCTGTCATCAAATTCAAAATGAGCTAAAATTTTCATGAAATTGTAAAATATCTCACTTTCAACATGTGATATGTTGTCTATGTTCTACTGAGAATAAAATGTGGGTGTATGAGATTTGCAAATTATTGCATTCTGTTTTTATTTATGATTTACACAGCATCCCAACTGTTTTGGAATTGGGGTTGTATTACCTAATGAAGTTACACAAGAAGCACACAAGACAGCTTGTTTATGAGGCTAAAGATAATGAGAGACAAAAACAGCAACAGCAGAGGTCTATTAAAAAGCCTTGTTTTTAGTTACTCGTATTTATTCCTTGTGGCAATCACAGTACATGAATGAACTACAGTTCAACAATTTAAAAACACAATGCAAAAATTATACGTTTTCTCATTTAAAGAAATATTGATTTTCCTTAAACGATCACATACTAGGCTACATGTTTAAATGGCCACACCCCTAATTGCAACATATTAAATAGAACAAGAAAATTGACGTTAACAGAGTCAAGAGGGGACATGGATGCCATTACGCATCAGATAATCCATTTATGTGATGAGTGGCAGAGTGTTGAGTCAGACAACGCTATACGTAAAAAATATCACTGCACGCACCATTAACATTTGGTAGAATATAGTAATCATTTTTAATGTTTTGTTGCATGACTTTTCCATGCAATGACTGTTTTAAGCAGGGATTAGAAACGATCAAGGAAAAAACAATTACTGGACATGAACAAAATTTTGGGATAAAAGTAATCAAAAACAGGAACAAAAGCAATATCAGTGGTTCCACAGTGAAACTCCATTCTCAATTTAAGATAATTGGAAAATAACATTGCTCACTGTTCCAATTACTTTTTCCAGAGATGTTATTGCTGATAAAATTTTCAAGGGAAATTTTATTCTGGACGTGATTTATTTGTTGCCCGGCGCAAGTGTTTTCCAGACCACGTGTAGGCTAATGTCCAGTATTATGAGCCTGCATAGCCATCTCCCTGACCCAGCATTCTACTGTGAGGTGGTAAGATAAATTATTTATCCAATACCACCAGTCTTAACCTTATCCAAATTATTACTGATACAGTGCTTGATATAATCTACCTGAGACGCTTAGAAAATATGTTCAGTGTCCTGATATTGCCAGCAAGACATGAGTTAGGCTGTTGAGGATTAACCTTCATACACGATGAGCTTTGATTTAAGCTTTTAATTTTAAGATTTATATTGTTCAGAAAAAAGAAAGCTTGTCACGCCACCTGCTATAAATAAATTGACAGCAATAATGCATGGTTCAGCAATAAGCCTTTCCAGATTGCCCAAGGCAAGTAAAATCTCAGGTTGGACTAGTAAATCTAGCAACTCAATTGCCCAATTGGGCATGTGAAAAACCCATTTACATGACATTCTGACTTAAAGACATAGCATTTTTTGGGGCTGATGACGGCAGTAGCTAACAAGGGCTGTGGCTTGACGGGATACAACCCCCGTCAAATGTGACATTTTCTGGCTGTTAATCGCTACAGAAGGATCTCCTTCTGGCTGTTAATCGCTACATTGAATTTGAGCTAGCTGACTTAGATGTCATTAGGTTGAACAATAATTCGATGTACAGCCAACTAAACTGTTCTAGTTATTCACTAACTTTAGCCAGATAGCTAACATTTCAGCCTAGTTATGTTTTTTTAATAAAGTAGCTAAAATGCATGAAAAATTCAAGCATCTTGTCCAGATGTGATTTTTACCCCTGCAAACTACTCCAATTGTGTACATGCAAAGCGTCCGAAGCCGGTGAGGTGTACAATATAATACAACAGGCATGAACCTTATTCTGATAGCATTATATTGTTATCTTGGCTATTATTCATGTCTGTTGACTGGGAACTTTTCTATTTGAATCCTTGATAGATCTGTAGATCATTTTGGATTGTTTTATCACCATAACGCCGACTATCGAGGCTGCATGCTTGTGATTCTTTCAGCTTACGATACAGATTTCATTAAATAGTGCAAGTACTGGCTAACCAAGGAATGCTTTTTGTAAAATATTGTTTCATTATGTATTTTATGGCTATGGTTGTGTTAAATTGGATCAACCTGATTTAAAAATGTTGCCAACTGTCAGATAGGAAACTTTTGTAAGGAAACGAAATCTAAAACTGTATTTGATTCAATGTCATTTAATCTCATTTAAAAGCTTTAGGCTAACCCTGAAGGTCTGTTTGCAAAGTTTAAAAATGGCGTGTTGCATTTACACCCGAACCCACACCTATCATGGTAGTGTTGCTTAATAACTGCTGGAGCGCAACCATGTTTGAATTTTTTCTCACCATAAATATCAGTTTTTGTTTTTTTTCACCTTATTTGTCTGGAATGTGGAGATGGTTGACTTTCAGAGGGGCTATGATGATAAAGCCCTTGATATAGGCAAATCATGCACATTACTCATTCAGCCTTGCACAAAGCTACAAATATTCAGTGTTTCTTTCTTTCTGATGCTTACTTATTTTATCCAATTAATATATAACTAAATAATTTCATAATGGTATGCCACTTTAAAAAGAATGATATTAACTGTTCTTCTGTGATGTTCTAATTGGTAATTAATTTGAGGAGAGGTCTTGGAACACTAGAACAGGAAAGTATGAATAGCATTTAGGCTCAGAACAAACTGAAGTGAAAAATGTTTTGTTTTTAATCCCTGGCTTTAACCCCTGCGTGCAGATATAGATGCCGGCGTCCATAAATTCAAAAATTTAATTTCTAAATAATTCTGTAATTGAATTTCCAAATGTCTTGCTTCACTGGAATAATTTTCCAGAGTCTCTGAGATACAAATACTGAGTTATAAAGCCTAAAGAGGCTAATGCATAACAGGAAAAAATTGGCATTATTTGCATTCTGTGCAAAACGGTTAAGTATGCAATGCATATACATCACCAGAAGCTGGGTTTCTTCCCTGGTGATGCTCTGCTTGGCCAATACTGCAGCTATCTTCAGTTCCTGCTTGTTTTGGGGAGTTTTGTCTTCAGTTTCTCTTTCAGCATGCAGGCATCCTCAGCTAACAAAACCAAAATAACAAAGAAAACTCTCACTTACCAATTAATTATGGTGTTCACTGTGCGTGCATGCATGTGTGTATTTTAAAGACTTATAATGATAACTTTACAACTGAAATTTCAACAAAATTCTGTACTTAAAAAGGCACTGTCATGACAACCATACGCGTAAACTTTAATATTATGTAAAGATTTGAAAATGTTACAAACTCAAAGATTTACCGGGAGAGTCTTGTGGACATTTTGAAGTGTTTTGCTGTACGCCTTTCGCTAATTAAAATAATAATAAAACAACCATACAGATTTACTTGAAACTTATGGTGGCAAATGAGGAGTCGATTACAGAGGAGAAGGCTCATGTAAAGTTCTTTTCATTACAGAAAAAAATGCTGTTTTAGTTTACTTCCTTGCAAAGCTAAAACTCATGAAACATCATTACCTTACGAAACTTCTATCTCTAGCAAGTGTGAGAGCACTTGCTCTGCTAAGAGAACAGGACAAAGCAATCAGGGATACTCGTGTAAAGGAAATGATCTTGAGTGTCACTTTCTTTGCCACTGTGGTACCAAAACTGTGCAAAACTCAAACCAGCTGTGTCTTGTTTGAAATAGCTCTCCATCCAATAGATTAACTTAAAAAAATACAAAATTATAAACAAAGAATTATAGCTTGCGAACACATCCAACAACTAAAGGCACTCATAGAGTGCAAACCTCCGCCAAGGCAGCACTGTCCAAATCTTCATGAGTGGGAGCAAAGTTGAGTTATCGCGTGTCATACGATTTCAAGATGGCTGCCATGGCGGCCATATTGTTTCACTGATCGCACTGAAAATCAATAGGGTCCTTCCTTGATGTAATAGCAATGCACCCACAAAATTAAAGACAAATCCGTGCATAAATTTTTGAGTTATGTTGTTCACAAACAGACAGACAGACAGACAAACAAACAAACAGGGGCGAAAACATAACCTCCGCCCCAACTTCGTTGGCGGAGGTAAAAATAACAGCTCAAAAATATGAATCAATAATCAGCCTCAGTGACAAACCAGCCGAAATATTGTTGAGTGCAAGGTTGGAAATGAGAAGACTCGATACTTGAGGATCCTCAAAATTCTTTGCATCGCTTGAAAATGTAAGGGTAACAATTTTAAGACTGGAGCAAATACTTGTGCATGCACATGTCATTATAGCGCCCCTTTAGCATGAGGATTTTGGCTGTTTGCTGAACATCAGAAATAAGCGAAGAGTTTGTATCCAAAATGCAATATATCCATTTTACTCATTTTGAGTAAATCAGCTTTCTCTATGTTGGTGCCTATTGCATTTTATAGAAAAACACAAACTTTGACAATGAAAAAACACAACTTATAGAATTTCAAGAAATGGATTTTTGCACCATGCGATAAAAACCACAGAGCTATCGTTCTATGGTTTTATCTCAATTTTTGTAATTTTGGCACTTATTGCGTTTTGATCTCTTCAAGTGTTCCAAACTATTTTATATGCTATAAGCTATGTAAATGTTTTTCAAAGTGTAAACATGTTTGCAGATAAAGCCCTAGAAAATACAGTTCTCAAATAGTTTCCAATTTGTTTTCTTTTTTAATTTGTGTTCTTTTTTTGTGAGACATCAGAAGGTCAGCTGTGTTTGTGACAACGTGCTGTTCGCCCTCCTCTTCTCTCTGAAGGCTGCTTCAGTGCAGGGTTTATGTTGATGGGGATCAGTGCACACCAGTGTGTGAGAAAACACAATTAATGCCTCTGCCCATCAAGCCCTGACTCCTGTGACCACAGCTTTTGGAGAAAAGATTGCAGTTTAAGTGTTTGAGGTCCATATGGGGGCATGGTTTCCTTTTAACTAAAGAGATACTGTGTTTGGGCCACAGTAACATTTGATGTCTCTTCACAGTTACACTTGCACTTGCATGAAAAATTGCATTTCATGACAGTCGATACTGCCAGTTTGAGTGCCATTCCATAGACACCCTTTATGTCAGATGCCAGACATGTATGAGTACTATTTATCACATTATTTTCATCTAGTTGATTTCTTTGTCCAACACCAGGTAAAATAGCCAACAATTTATCCTTTCATTAAACTGTGATATTCAGTGAGGATATTCAGCCGAAATACCTGATGCAAGAAAATGACAGAAGTTTATTAAGTTGGGTATTAGATCAGCAACCCTCAGGCTCATGTTGTTTTCTTCTGGAGTGCTCCCTGTAACAGACATGACAGTGTAAATTCTGGATGGGGACGGTGTCTCAATCAAAGACCACCTGGACTTTGCTTCAGTCAGGGGGAACCATTTTACTACTTTTACACCGGTGCTCAATGGGAGAGGAAGCCCCACATTTCATTGCCTGTCTTATATATAGCAGCAGGGAATTAAGGAGAAATGGCCCTGCACTTGGTGACTTGGTGTGCTTAAGTGCAGAACGTTAATTTTACTCTGTTTTAGAATGCCTGTTGAATGCAGAATCAGTGCTGAGTGTATAATTTGCTCCGTGATTCTAGTATCCATGTACCTGATCACAGGGGTAATTGCGTCTCCTCTTCTTTCAAATCAAGATCATACCTTTTCAAGCATTGTCATGCATGGAGAGATATTTTTAAAAAATGGGAAATGACAAAAATAAAGGGAACAGGAGCAGTAGGAACCAGGAAGCTCGAGTCAGCAAGAAAGAGACAGACAGACACAGGGACAAACAGAAATCAAGAACACATTCATAGATGATGTCCCTTTTCATCGACCATAAGAGTTATACATTGGTGCCAAATGTTAAGTCTTGCACATACATATTGATTTCCAAAACACGACACAACCTTTTCAATAGTATTTTTTACTGCAACTGGTGTTGTTTCATCACCAAAATTGCACATTGTGAATATATTTATTAACATTGCTTCTCTCCTCAAATGTATGGCTCAATTTCCTGAACTTCACAGGTTGAGATTGGCACATGGGACATTCTTGTAGACATAATTACCAGCAATAACAGTGGCTCACCTAGGATTAGAGCCCATGAGACTTCAATAATTCAGGTCAAAATACTACTCTTCATGCTGTTCCAAAATGGATTAAACAGACACATTCATGAATGGGTGCATAGACCCACACAGATGCTCTCAGTCAGCCAGCAGAGGCTAAGATGGCAAAATCTTTTAGTCCCAGCTTCTGTCTGATGAGTCAGGAGCAGAGGAGCTAGCGGGCCGTAAAATAGTGGTAAACAAAGGGGACCAGTCTGGGTCAGGGCTCTTTACTGCATTCCCACGCCTGCACAAGCTCCATGAAAAGTGTTACCTGGATTGGGCACAACCACCGGCCCCCACCCCCACACACTCGCTCCCCCCATCACAGCATCACTAAGCAGCAAGCTCCATGTTCCAGGTGCACAAACAGTTAAGCACAGCCACAGATCAAAGTCTGCAGAAAGAGGACAATAGACCTCCCTCCCCCTTCAATTCAACACAGCCTAAAGTCTCCCCTCCCCACTGTCGTCTCCCCACAGCACCCCCTATGGCCCACCCTCCCTAATCATGTAACCTTGTCTGTGGCAGTTACTGATGCTGCAACTGGAAATAGCTCCCACATCATTAGTATCAGCCAAAAAATATTTGTCAAAAAAAAATCCAGACCGAGATCAAGGCTCAAGGTTTTATTATTATCATTTCATGTTCCACATGAGATGAAATTTGTCCTCAGGACCAGCAGCACAATAGGCAATAAATATGATAAAATATTTGCGCAGTGGAAAAAAAAAAAAGCCTAATGATGAAGCCTAATGCTTGCTTGTCACATGCCTATGATGACACCTTAGACAGACCATGGTTGCCCTCCATTTAGCACCACGGCCAAGTAGGGAGGTCTCAGTCCTGTAAACTCGAAATTTGAGTTCAAAACCTTTATGGTTCTTATGGGACTTGTTCAGCAGAAGTAGTGAATAGTGATTCAGTGAGTTCCAACATGTGTTGATACAGCTGTGAATTGACATATTCTACAACTTACATCAACTAAGCCGATTTTGGTGGCTTTAAAAGGAGAAATAAAATCACTAATCTCAAAAAGTTTTGCATTATGCGTTGTGTAGCTAAAGATGAAAAGCACTTTGCATGAAAGAAAATCCAATTTTGTTTTTAGTTCAGTTCTGATGAAGGATATGTAATCTCCAAGTGAATTTTGACCCACAACAGGTGGTCTTAGAAGCAGAGTCCTCACAATGCCCCTAGTGGCCACCACATGATGCTCATTTTGTCGTCCAAAAGAAGAAGCACTTAAAAAAAGTACATCAAAAAGTAGCGGCAATTTTCTTATCAATTTTCTATTCCCTACACACACGTGGCTCGTGGATTCTTTTGCTTGTAAAATGCTACTGCTTTACAAGGAATATCTGTCCAAAGAACACACTCAGTCTTAACACTTACAGGAAACAGAAAATGTTTGTTTGTCCTAGTGGGGATTTGTTAGGGTCAAGAGGAGGATAAATTTGACCCTTCACCAGAAAAAAAAGTCCCAGTGTCACTTACTGGGCTGGGGAGTGTCTGTGGAGGTAGACGGTAGTGGCCTGGACTTTGATAGTGCTTTCTTTGTAGTGGGCCCTGGGGTGGCGTGTTAGTCAGTAAAAGTGAGGATTGAATGAGCCCTTCACAGGAAGTGGTTTAAACTGTGTAGCCCCCCTCCTTACACTCCCTCCCTCCACTGGCTGCACCCCATTGTCTCTGAATCTCTCTCCCACTTCATTACTATTTCCATAATAAAGGCTGGTAATTACTCCCCCCATTTTAAAGCTGTCCCTTCATCTCTGCTCTGTCTTTTTTCACTTATGTTTCCCTCATTCACCATTAAGATCACTCTAATGACCATACACATGCAGAATTAACATTTGGACATAAAAATCCATGAAAATCAGTAAAGCAGGTCTCTACAGTCAATGGGTTCCAGTATTGACAGATGCTGTGATCATGTCTTCTCGTGAACTTTGCCTGATACGCAAGGATAATGCATCATTTGTCCACTATTGTATTTAATATTTAGATTCGTTTTATACTAGCCATTTGAAGTATTATGTTATCCTGACCAGGATTACATTCTTATGCGCAAACAATTTATACAGTTGAATATTTACAGATCCAATTGAGATCAAAAGCCTGGTTCAAGGGGACAATAGTGCTGATGAATCGGGCAATAAATCCTGCAATTTTGCCTATGCAGGCACAGCTCCCAATTTAGATACTGCCATCTAGTATACCAGAGGAAATTTAATATGCAGTAAAGCCAATATATCAGCCCAAAATATCAACGACACAAAAGTGGGATTACTTTTCTAAAGGCTTTCCAGTTCTTGTTAACTGTAACTAACTTGACTTTGTAAATATATTAGCGATGAAGTCTTGGACAGAACAAGGTAGTTAATATTCTGCAGCAAGTATTAGAAGTACATTTAAGGGACAGTGCATCAGGAAGTTTTGATCCTCTCTTACCTGACCTTTTCTCCATGTAATCTGGTAATCAATAGGGTTTTTGCACTAGTAAAGTTGCACTTATAAAAGTTACATGTACACTGCACCAGATGCATAGCAATCTATGTATTGAATTCAGTTTCTGTAAATGAGAACCTTTAGGCTCTTGCATAGAAAATACTGTCAGTTTTTTTTTTTTTAATCACGTGACAAGAAATGCAGAGAGGCAGAAGCATGAGATATTCTAAGCGCTGTTGAATCTGGCTTATTGCCAAAGCATATCAAACTTACACCCATCCTTCCTGCATAGCACCTCCTGAATATTTAATAGGTCTTTCACAGTATAGGATTTTAAACAGTTCGCTGGTGGCTGTTGCATTTCTATACAGGACGGACTCTTCTTAGCAAAATAAACATCACTCAGCGGATCTATCATGGAGAAGGCAGTTCCAACATGTCTTAATGAGCTTGAGGTCTGCAGGGATTACAGATGTGAACTCATATTGGACTAGTTTCAGGCCACCCAGCCTCTCCTGCAGGTGGCTCTTACAGTGAGCAGGGGCTTGTGAAGGAACAGGGATGGTCCACAGTGCATTGCAGGAATCACTTCACTGAAGAGGCCCATAGGTAAAGGTAGCTTCATGCCAAGTCTTGCACATAAACTGTACAAAAAGATGGAAGGCAGCACCTGGGTCTGAAAAGTGAGGCCGATGCGGAAATCTCAAAAATTTGCATTATATTTAATGGCCGGCAGATGGCGACGTCGGTGGTTGCAGAAAGAAGTTCAATGCTATTGAAGTCTATGAGAAAATGACCCTACTTTGCCACCTGATTTATTATTTCAATAATGACTTTCCACATCGTTTTATGGTATCTATCGCAAGTTTCAAGTCTCCTTCGATATATTGTGATGTTCAATTTTGTAAATTATGGTCCCAAGTAGACTAGAATAAAGGATAAAGCCAGAATATGCTTTACGGGCGTGGCTATCCTCTGGTCCTCGTCCGATACGGACAGATCCTGAGCCACGTTCCTCCCCGGATCTTCAATTCACACTCTTGTCCAATAGGAATCACATCCGGTTTCAAAATGACAAAATGGTGCTGTTCAAATTGCCAAAATCGAGGCTTCCTCAATGGTATGCTGAAACCAATGGGTGACGTCACTGTTGCTTCGTGCATCTTTTTATACAGTCTATGGTCTTGAGGAAGGTCTGTTATACTGAAAGGAACAGTCATAAGCATGACATCATCAGCCTATCTCAACAAATTTCTTCTTCCAACCACTGGGGGGCTCAGTAGTCTTGTCCATTATGCACATATCTGAAGCACAGTACATTGAATCTACAAGCCCAGTTACATATTCATTGGTTGTACATTAAATTTTGTGTTTTCCTTTGTTGTAAATGTATTAATATTATTTTCTGAACATACAATAATTGTTGCAATTAAAGCAAGCACAGCAGATTTTAAATCAGTCATGAAACAGTGCCGGTGCGCTGGTGCGTATTTGTGTGCATGAGCGTTTGTGGATGTCTGTGTGTGCTCATGTGTATGTTTTTGCCAGCACGCATATTTGCACTTGTATTTATGTGCATGTGTGTGTTTGTGTGGGAGACACAGACTGAAGTGAGCAAGCGCACATTTCTGAGTTGCTGAAAAGCTGAAAAAATGTTTAAGTGAGGTATTGAGTCCTCTGCATACTTACTCAAGTACAAACCCCAGTTCCAATGAAGTTGGGACGTTGTGTAAAACGTGAATAAAAACAGAATACAATGATTTGCAAATCCTTTTCAACCTGTATTCAACTGAGTACACAACAAAGACAAGATATTTAATGTTCAAACTGATAAACTTTACTGTTTTTTTTTTTTGAAATATTCGCTCATTTTGAATTTGATACATGCAACATGTTCCCAAAAAGCTGGGAAAGGGGCAACAAAAGACTGGGAAAGTTGAGGGATGCTCAAAAAACACCTGTTTGGAACATTCCACAGGTGAACAGGTTAATTGGAAACAGGCGAGTGTCATGATTAGGTATAAATTGAGCATCGCTGAAAGACTCAGTCGTTCAAAAGCGAGGATGGGGTGAGGTTCATCACTTTGTGAACAACTGCGTGAGCAAATAGTGCAACAGTTTGGGTCATTCCATATGAAATCACCCAAGCTCTCAGCTTGATGGCCTCAGAAATGTTTCATTTGGTGATATTTTGTTGCCTGTGATGAGCAAATTAAATCGCAGGTGGTTTCAAGTTGATATCTCGTTCCGTTATCATTTTATGGGCCCCCGAAAAAGGGGGCGTGGCCCACGTTAACCCTCTGGTCACAGTGTGTGACCATTTTCAAAGGGTTATTACCAATGAACTAATAAGGATACAAATTTCTTTCTTTCAGAATATGTTTATTCTGTCTAATATTCTGCTACAAACCTTTTAATATAGTGGTTAACCCTTAGAGTGCTTTGCAATTAACCCCTGAACATTGAAATTTGGTGCCAAACATGTCAATTTCAAATGAAATCTTATGCAAGTATCCTTAGAATGTCCCCTTTGCCATTTACATTGTTGATAGTATACCTGATGGAGTTTCAAAAAGGTAAAAACATCTTTCTATCTGCATCCAATTTGAAGAAACATTAACCCCTTTTCAGCTAATTACCGAAACGGTGCACTTTTTGACCCTCATTTTGACCATGTGGGCCTGTTTTGATTTTCAAAAAGTTGGCCTCAAATGAAAGCTTATACAAAGTACTACAAAATGCAACGAAATCAAACTTGGAACAAGTACTCCTACTTGGAAAAATAAGACCCCTTTTTAGTGCTATTCGCACATCGGCACAACTACTCTCAGTGTACAGGTAAATGTACATAAATGGACAAGGAAATGTAGAGAAGAAAGGCAGATATGGCAAACATGATACAAATGTTAATGCATATTATTTTGCTAAATCCAATTTTTCAAACCACACTGAGATTCGGTCCAACTCTTTCTTGGCGATTATATAATTCCTGCCCTTGCCACTCGTGCTAGGAGCATCAACCAACATGATATGCTTCAGTGGTACCCAACAAAGATCCTGCCTTCGTGGCCAAGAGAATTGTGGTGTAGGGCCATTTGGATGCATAAAAGATACTTTAACATCCTCGTTTTCAAGGGATTGCTCTAAGATATTGGCCAACCACCACTGGCCATCATATAAGCAGGCAACAAATCGACCAGGGGTACAATATTTAGGCTCCACAGGATTGTACTTTTCGCAAATAAAGGGCATGAAGGGGCAGGTACGGTTTGAAGGGTTTTATCCACATTAGAAACAATTCTGCCTATTCTATCAAATTATCTTGAAATTACTGGGAAAACAAATACAAGAAAATGACACAGGCTGCAAATGATCAAAGAGCATGCAACTGAAAGTAAAAATAAATGAGTGGAGTTCAGTATTTCCTGTACATTATTGTACTTTTACGTACACTGAGAGTAGTTGTGCTGATGTGCAAATAGCCCTTAAAGGGGGTCTTATTTTTCCAAGTAGGAGTATTTGTTCCAAGTTTGATTGTGTTGCATTTTGAAGTTCTTTGAATAAGCTTTCAGTTGAGGCCAACTTTTTGAAAATCAAAACAGGCCCACATGGTCAAAATGATGGTCAAATAGTGCACCGTTTCGGTAATTAGCTGAAAAGGGGTTAATGTTTCTCCAAATTGGACGCAGATAGAAAGATGTTTTTACCTTATTTGAAACTCCATCAGGTATACTATCAACAATGTAAATGGCAAAGGGGACATTCTAAGGATACTTGCATAATATTTCATTTGAAATCGACATGTTTGGCACCAAATTTCAATGTTTAGGGGTTAATTTCAAAGCACTCAACGGGTTAACCACTATATTAAAAGGTTTTTTGCAGACTGTTAGACAGAATAAACATATTCTGAAAGAATGAAATTTGTATCCTTATTAGTTCATCAGTTATTACCCTTTGAAAATGGTCACAAACTGTGACCAGAGGGTTAACGTGGGCCATGCCCCCTTTTTCGGGGGCCCATAAAATGAGAACGGAACGAGATATCAACTTGAAACCACCTGCGATTTGATTTGCTCATCACAGGCAACAAAATATCACCAAATGAAGCAATTCTGAAACCATCAAGCTGGGAGCACCCCACATTTTGGGTGATTTCATATGGAATGACCCATTTAAGAACAACGTTTCTCAACATGCAATTGCAAGGAATTTAAGGATTTCATCATCTACAGTCCATAATGTCATCAAAAGATTCAGAGAATCCGCAGAAATCTCCACAGGTAAGCGGCAAGGCCGAAAACCAACAATGAATGTCCTTAACAGTCGGTCCCTCAGGCGGCACTGCATTAAAAACCGACATCATTCTGTAAAGGATATTACCATGTGGGCTCAGGAACACTTCGGAAAACCACTGCCAGTTAATACAGTTTGTCGCTACATCTACAAGGGCAAGTTAAAATTCTACCATGCAAAGCAAAAAGCCATATATCAACAACTCCCAAAAACTCCGCCGGCTTTTCTGGGCCCGAGCTCATCTGAGATGGACAAACGCAAAGTGGAAAAGTGCGCTGTGGTCTTACAAGTCCACATTTCAAATTGTTTTTAAATCATAGACGTCGTGTTCACTGGGCTAAAGAGGAAAAGGACCATCCAGATTGTAATCAGCACAAAGTTCAAAAGGCAGCATCTGTGATGGTATGGGGATGTCTTTAGTGCCCATGGCATGGGTAAATTGTACATCTGTGAAGACACCATTAATGCTGAAAGGAACACACAGGTTTTGGAGCAACATATGCTGCCATCCAAGCGATGTCTTTTTCAGGGACATCCCCGCTTATTTCAGCAGGACAATTCCAAGCCGCATTCTGCACGTGTTAAAACAGCGTGGCTTCGTAGTTAAAGAGTGTGGATAATAGACTGGCCTGCCTGCAGTCCAGACCTGTCTGCCATTGAAAATGTGTGGCGCATTATGAAGCGCAAAATACAACAGAGGAGACACCTGGACTGTTGAGCTACTGAAGTCGTAGATCAAGCAAGAATGGAAAAGAATTCCACCGACAAAGCTTCTACAATTAGTGTCCTCAGTTCCCAAATGCTTATTGAGTGTTGTTAAACGGAAAGTTGATGTAACACAGTGGTAAACATGCCCCTGTCTCAGCTTTTTTGGAAGTGTTGCAGGCATCAAATTCGAAATGAGAGAATATTTCCAAAAAACAGTAAAGTTTATCAGTCTGAACATTAAATATCTTGTCTTTGGAGTGTACTCAATGGAATATAGGTCGAAAAGGATCTGCAAATCATTGTATTCTGTTTTTATTCATGTTTTACACAACGTCCCAACTTCATTGGAATTAGGGTTTGTAAAATTGTGTCTATGTGTCAACGAGAGAACACACAGGTGAATGGAGTATGCAATTTTGAGGCCACCTATGTTATTGTTAATCTCTTGAGACTAGGCAACAGCAATTCCAGCAAGTCCCCAGAAATTTTTGCAAAAACCGATCTGTATGCTGAAGTGATACAGTAGTGCACAGTGATGATTATACACCACTACCTTCATCTAAAAGGGTTCCTAATATATTACCTCTCGATAATTTTTTGGTGAAAATGTACTGAAAATGATATTGTAGGCAATGAGAACAAAAAAATAATTCCCTCAAGTATACTGAGGCAAAATATGGGTGATAACAAAAAAACATGAATTTTTTTATAACAATTGAAAGATGTCACAGATTTTTTTTTTTTTTTTTTTGGCTTTTGCATTGCCTGAATGGATGTTTGAAGGCTCATGCCATGATTATTGATGCTAAAACATTTGTTTAAGCTGGTTTGAAGCAACATTATTCCGCGAGATTACCTCTGATGGTCAATTGTTCCAGTATATAAGGTGACTTGATCTTAGAGCAGTGTCACAGAGTTAAACACGATGGCATGACAGAAGAAGATTGTTCGAAGCTGAATTTTGGCCGTACATGATGCTGAGGACACTGGTGCCATGGCACTGCAAGAAACACCATCAAGTGATATGTCGCTACAGGCATACATTCCTCCATCCAAATACAACCACTTTTTTAATTTTTAAAAGTTTACAATATTTTTTATTATTACAGTATTTCTGCCAGTCCTGTATACATTTTCCCATACAAAGAAAATACATACAAAGAAAATGAAGTTTGACTCCGCTGGAGCAGATTTATTAAAAAAAAAAAACAAAAAACAAGAAACACAAGCAAATAAATAAAATTATAAATACAAAGAACAGAAACTCCAGCAATTATTTATACAAGAATAATGCATTTACTGTCAAAACAGATACAGGCCATTGCGGGATTTGAACACTGGTTTCCCAAATTATAGGATCTCACTGTAACCACTAGGCTACCGCACCTGATTAATTTCCCCCTGTCAAATTGCCAATATAAGGAGTGAGTCAAGAAAACACATCATGCACCCCAGTTTAGTGTTTGTACTGCTGCCTGTCTTGGTGCTTGTGCTTAATGGCACAGGGATTGTCTGTCAGAAAAGACTTTGAAAACGACTGTTGAATATTTAGCGGATAATCATACCAAAAATACTACAAACAAACCAGTTAAGCGTTTATATTGTCGCGCTCTTTAAGTACATGTAAATGGCCCATGGACTCAGCTTGACGCACCGGGAATGCAAGGCTCCATCTCAGGCTATGTTTGTGCGATGAAAGTGGTTTAGGGCTCGTTGGAAACGTCAGAGCCCTTAGAATCAAATGGCCACCTGCAAAGTCTTACTAACAGCATCAAAAGCCTATCACAGACAGGAAAATACATTGCGAGCAAGTGGAATGCTCAAGTAGCTGAAATCCTTTGATGCAGTGCCCTGGAAAAAAAACCATGCATTGAGACTTGAAGATCAAGTTTCCATATAACACAGACACATTGGGCTAACAATAGCAAGCACAGATTTACCCTCGAACAGTTTTCTATTACAAAATATCAAAGGTAAGAAATATTATTTGCTCATCTCTGTAGAATGTAAAATGTCTGCTGTTCTTTGAGTGTGGTGTTGATTTAAAATGATAATGCTTACATCGTTGGATTCTGTGGACTTTCCTCTTTCATTTGGTGTATTGTTTGTATGCCTAGCACAAATTCAGTAGAAACACTAGCAATTGAGCACTGATATTATTTTATCCTATGTTTTGCTACATGCCTATTTACTTGCTTGGTGCTTAAATTATGTTCAGTTGAGGTAAAAATGGTCAAGACAAGCTTTTCGCAGAGTTTCTTCCCGTTAAGTGGATATACCGCATGATGATGTTGCTATTAGGAAACATGCTGAATTTATGATGCGTAATGATCGCCCCTGGTACCGAGGGCGTTCGGGTTTAAGAGATAAGGGAAATGGCAATGTTGAAAATCTCCTTGGAAGAAAACATGTTCATAGTCTGAATTTACAGGCAGTGAGGAGAATGTTTCAAGTATTAAAGGAAACTCCAAGGAAGTTGGGGAAGAAGGAGAATTGCAGCATTTTGAGTTGGAGAATTTCAGATATTGATCATGTCTTGGGATCATAAAGTTCCCAAAACTATGTTCAGACACCATCTGCCTCACTACAAGATGTCTGCAAGGAATGCAAAAAAAAGCCACAGCTGTCACCAAAAAAAAAAAAAAAAAAGTTATGCATCTACTGGTTGCCAATCAATATTGCAACTTCCAATGGGACCATGTTCTTCAGTCAGACGTCACCAAAACAGAGGAGCTCTTTGGCAATGACCCCCAACAAACACTCATCCCCACACCAAAGTATGGCAGTGGATCTTTGATGTTGGGGGGCTATTTTTCTTCCAAAGGCCATGGATGGACTACTTACAGATAGATATTAAATGAAGACCTGACTGCCTGTGCCAATATGCAAACTGGCCCATGATTGGACTATGATTGTCCAAAAGGACAATGATCCAAAGCAAGTATCAAAATCTTGGCAAAGGGAGGCCAGGCAAAGTATTAATTGATGGGGTTCAAATAATTGTGGCACACTTGTTTTTGAGAAAAATATTTGTTTCAATGGTAATAATGTATTTTTTTCTTTCAATCACTGTATCTCAGTTAAAGGTTATATTTTTGGTAATGTTTTCAATTAAATACCAAGAGGATGAACAAGAAATGCATTAATTCATAACCACTTTTGTTCATATTTACCACAAGTAAATATTGTGGAGGACACGGCATACTCTATACTGTGTTGTAATTTAATTCATCCTGTTTAAGTAAATGTACCTTGCAAATCAAAATAATCACTAATATCTTAATAACCTTCTGTTTATGTACCACAAGGTGTATAAAAGCTTATTGGCTGTTTAAAACACTAGGTTTTAAATCAATAACAATATAAGAGGAAAAAAATCAATGTTTAACACCTATTGGTATACTATACTGATCATAAGAAAGTTTCCTATGTGGGCTGATGAATTAATTAATCACATATCAATATTCCGAGTGCGCAATGAGACATTAAAATAGCCAGCAATTGAATGCATTGCATTGCAAAAGCATTCAATGCATTCAAAACCTGTATCCTTCTTGAATGGAGTCACAAGCAATACACAGTGCACTCAAACAATTAACGGCGTCAGTTGTGCTATTGCTAGTGACTTGGGCTTGTCGGAACCTTGTCAATTGTTTTGCCATACTTGTTTCATTACAACGTCCAGTGGATACTCAGCTGGTCAGCCTTTTCTCTGTTTGGTGACACTTTCATTAATCCCTCTCTTTACTCCCTCCCTATATCTGATTCCTGCATGCAAGCACACACCCACAAACACTCCATGCTGATATATGTACAAAAGCAGGGCTAGAACAACTTCAGTTTGAAGACAGATCCAGTGTTTAACCTGCAAACAGCAGCCTTTCATGTTTTCACTTTTGACTGGGCTTTGGTGAGGGCATGCTGTTCGTTTGCTCTTGAATCAGAGTTCTATATGAGCCAAAGTAAACTTAAATTTCTTATGACCTTACATTAGAACTTACAGTGTGGTACTGATGATGGGGTGTGGGGTTGAAATGGTCAACACTGAAAATTTTAGCAGAAGCACTCAACCTGTGATAAATTGAACCCCTTATTCTTTTCATAAAAGGTATCATAAGTTCTTAGAACATTTCAAGAAGAAGATGATAGTAACTTTTTTCCTCATAACTTCAGCACCTTGTTCTCTGTTTTGCTCACGCAAGTAATTGAGCTTTAAATTTCAGGCAGTCATTACAAGTGCTTACCAAAATAAGTAATTTGATAATGTGGAAGCATTTCTCTCATGACCAGTAACACAGTCACTACATTTTGGATAAAAATGAGTTTTATCACACATTCTACTTGCAGTACATTTCGTGTTGATCTAAGCTAAGTAAAATGATTCTATGGTTCCCTCTACTGGCTGAGAGGGTCAAAACCTTTTACTTCAACTGGGAAAACTCAATTCTATACTCAGAGGCAATGAAAACGCAACACTCTAAATTTTGGTTTATTTTTGCTCAGGACCTGAGTAGTCCAATTTGAGTTCTTAAGTGACCGTTGGGGTCACAATGTGTACCTCGTTACACATGAATGATCATCATGTAACTCAACAGTGTGGGTTAGACTCTCATCAATCCTTATTGAGTACAACATATGGGATTAGGAGTTGTGCAAGTACAGTGGTTGAAATGAAGGCGGGGTTGTCTTCCCTATATAAAGGCATGATAAAAGCCACACAAAAAACATTTTTAAGTGTCATAATGCCACGTCTGTTGACTGAACAACGGAACAGGGCCCTGGGTATGCTAGAGGCGGGAGTAAGTGCCCAGCAAGTGGCTCACCGTTTTGGGTGTAGTACGTCCAGCATCAGTATGTTTTGGGTGTAGTACGTCCAACTGGGATGAGCTCTTTCATCAAGAGTACCCAGACCTCAAACCAGGCAGCAACTCCAGAATGCACTACAGGCAGAGTGGCGACAACTTCCCCAAGACAACCTAAGACGCTTAGTCAGGTCCATGAGGAGACGTTGTACTGCCTGTGTGGATGTTCGTGGGGGTCACACCCGATACTGACTGTTCTTTTGAGTTCATTTTTAAATGTGTGTTCCGTTCAGTCTTGTTGTGATTTTTCATTTTCAACTTGTGCTCGTTATATTTAATGCATCTGTTTATTATTGACCAAATCGGACCATTAACGCATTTAATTCATCAAAGTCAACCCACCCAACATATTTGAATTGTTAAAATAAGAAAATAAATTTGAGTCACAAAATTATTTGAATCCAAACTGGTGTTGTGTTTTCATTGCCTCTGAGTATAGTTTATTTCAGTTCAGTCAGGTAAATGGATGTATTTTGATTGAACAAAATTTTATTGACATGCACATGTAATGACATTTTGGTTTGGTGGAAGGTTCTGTGCTGGAGGTGCTCCCTACTATGGTATAGCAAGAACATACTAAACAACAACAACAAAAATTAGATAGGGAGTAGAACTTATGGATCCCCCTACTGTCTGACAGCAGAACCAAGCAGGTGGAGGCTGGAGTGGAGATGGCAAGCAATAAACATTTCTCCCCATGCATGTGAGGCAGCAAAGGTGAGCAAGCTCGATTTTGCTTAAATAGACCAGGATATAAGGTTCTGGTTGTGACCGCTCTGCGATTGGTCTTCTCTTGCTGACGCAGACTCAGCCACATCAGGTGATGTAGAATGCCTCGAATTTCCTGCTTGCACTAGTTCCACTTATTTCTCTGCCGCAAATCTATACTAGTCTTCTTACAGGAAGAGAAAGCGTATTTTCAAAGCTGAACGACCACTTTAATTAAAAACTTTATTTCAACTAATTTCAAAGAATTAGCCTACTTAAGACCAAAGGTCTGCAGTCAAAACAGACCCAAGTATAGGCTTATCTGACATTGTTATAAATTTAAACGGATCACATTTTGTCAAATCGACTAATGGAGACTGTATACGAATAGATCATGTTCATTGTTGATTATTTGACCATGCTTACACCATTTTGTATGTTCACTTTATGCAGCCTCAATTCCAGAAGAACTGTGATAATGTATAACATTTTAATTATAACAGCAAGCAGTAATTTAAAAATCCCTTCAACCACTGTGGACACATTTCACAGAATTCCCCAATTTGGAAGCATTTTAAGGATGATGATCCCCAAAAGCGCGATTATTGACTATTCCATCATTATTACATGCCTTTTATTGAATTAGCCTAATGCCTGCATGTATTTTTGTTGACAAAACTCGCGAGCTACATTCATTAAAGAAATTTGATTTAATTAAAAAGAGGTCACACTTTATAATAAGGGAACCAATCATATGCTTAAGTAATGCTCAACTAATGCATGACTCATAATCATTTAATTAATGAATTAATGCAGGACATATCATAAATTTCTGTTGCTCGTCATCAACAAATGATAAAAATGCTATGACTTTTCATAATTGGCTTGCACTTAATAAATCATCAGTTAAGGGATGTTAATTCACTGTTACTTCATACATGAATTATTTTTGCAACCAAAGAGAGTGAGAAGTTAAAATTAGTGGAGGATGAGCGACCAGCGAGCTTGGCAGGAGTTCAGACACTCGGCAGCCTTCATGAACTCAGTATTTCTATGATCAGTCCACACAAGGAACGGAACTTCTGACCCCTCCAACCAGTGATCCGCTCCTCAAAGACCACTTTGATAGCTTGGAGCTTGTGGTCATCAATGCTGTAATTCCTCTTGTTTGGGGTGAAACTGTGAGAGAAGGCGGCACAGGGCTGTACTTTTTAGTTCATGGGAAAGGCTTGAGATAGAATGGCTCTGACTCCAGAGTCAGAAGCATCAACCTCCACAATGATTGTTACAAGAGATCCAGGTGTATGAGAACAGGAGCAAAGAGGAGTCAGAGCTTAATTTCCTGGAGGGCTTTGTGGGCTTCAGGGGTCCATGAGAATTTTCTGGTAGTAGAGGTGAGGGCGGTCAGGGGGGCTGCAATGGAACCATAGTTGTGGATGAACCGGCGGTAACAATTAGCAAAGCCCAGGAATTGCTTCAGCTCTTTCCAGGAGTCAAGTGTGGGCCGATCCACTTCCACCAGACTGTCTGCAGGTCCATCTGAATTCCTAGGGAGGAAATGATGAATCCCAAGATGGTCACTGATGGCTGGTGAAACTTAAACAAGGACATGATCCTCAGTGAAGAGCTGGAGGATCAAACGGACTCCCAGCATGTTGTTTACAAGGTTTTGGAACAAGGGTGGGGAGTTGGTGAGCCTAAGGTACTTATAGTGTCCAGTGATTTTCCACTCATCACTCTCTCAGATACAAAATTAGGTGGCAGGCATTGCAAAGGTCCAATTTGGTGAAGATCTTGGCTCCTTGAAGAAACTCAAAAGCAAAAAACATAAGCAAAAGGGGGTAGCGGTTCTTAATGGTGATAGCCTCAACGCCTCAGTCATTGATGCCAGGCCAGAGACCACCATGAAGAAGAAGCCAGCCCTACTGCGTGAGCACAAGGGTTGAAAAATGCTTGCCACCAGAGACTCTTTAATGTACCTCTCCATAGCCTAGGTCTCAGTAGATGACAATGAAAACAGTAGGTAAGAGTCCATGCAGCAAGTCGATTTTGCAGTTGTAAGGTTGGTGAGCAGGCAGTGAAGTGGCTCAGGACTTGCTTAAGATGTTCCGGAGATCCCATTACTCGGGGGAAACCCTAGACAAGTCTGAATCTCCTCCTGGGTCCCAGATTCCTTTAGGGGAATTGAGGAGACAGCGAGCAAAACGGGCTACACTATTGGATGTGTTGATTGGTCCTGTACATCAAAGGGTTATGTTTAGCGAGCCATGGGTGACCCAGGATAATAGGGGCTCTGGGGGAGTCAATGAGAAGTAAGGATATTTCTTTGCAGTGATGCCCTGAGAGTAACAGTCTGACATGGACATGGGTAAGATTCACCCATAGTCCATAGCCAGTATATAAAGATGGCTGATGCCTCTCAACTTCCCAGCGCTGTACAAAAATGAAAACAAAATATCCTTCATTTGGACACTGCCACTGTGCACATTTGGACCCAGAGTGTGTGCAGTAATGATTGGGCGGTTGACCTGCGGTGTCAAGGTCCCTCCCATACACCCACCCTACTTGTAATCACATCTCCTAAACCTTTAACATTGCCTAACTGGCTCCTACTGTTTGCGGTAAATGCTGCGTGTTGTACACAGACAACTGACGGATTCTTCTACAAAAACACCTTGTTAAAGGGTTCAACAGTTAGGATCTTTTACAAGTACAGTCGTATGACACTAAAATATATTTGCTGCTCTCCTAGTCCATGGCAGTTCATTGCTTAGCTGATGTTCGCAACTAGCTTGCTAGCTGGTAAATTGACTGTGGATAAGTGGCTAGCAAGCTACATTGTACAAACCAAATTAACAATAAAAATCAGAGTTTGCTGACCTTTAAAAATCAGGTAGAGTCTATGGGTGAATAGACTCCCCTCTATCATGGGTTCTAATGCTAGTTCTAACTAGCTAGCTACCTAGCAAACAAGGGTGATCTTACTGAACCTCAGTTTACTAATGTTAGTTACGTGGCTAGCTTTAAGTTTTTGGGTCACTTATGCTAGCAATGAAAACTTATTGTAGAAAGCCATTTGCGCTTCGCTCGACCATCATCTTTTCGTTCTATTGTTTTGGCCATGTTTCAGGCTGAAATCTTTGCATGAACAATGTTACTTTCTTGCATATGGCCGCGCTTAGATGACATCGCAGTAGATGACAGTTAGCCTCTTTAGTAGTAATGTTCGGTGCCACGTTGAAAACTTGTGCCCCATACACAAGAGCTCTAAGCTTACCTTGCCAGTAACAGGCAAGCCCCGGTCACGCAAGATTTGCTGCAGGTTATCTCTTTTCCAGAGACATATCGCTATAAGATTGGTTTGCTGCCATGGTGTAAACACTAGCGCATGCGCACTCAGAACCGTGAGCTCACTTATTCGGGCGCGCGCAAAGACTGACTTTGGGGTTAGGTCAGACGTTGATAGTGCTTCGCTTACCATAAAGTGAGAATTTTCCCTGTGTGAGAGTGACCGCAAAAAAGATGGATTTTTGGATCGCGATCCAAATTTCACTAAATTCACGCATGTGAACGCCCCTATTGTTGCCTTCCTAGTGGACGCAAAGCTGTATGTCTGGCAACGCAGCTTATTGGAAGCCCATTGGCTCAGTAAATTAATTCAATCTATTACCCGATTCGTACTTGGAAATAGGTTGAGTGCTAGCCTCCATTATTGTAATGGTTACAGGACTCTTCGTTCCCGGACTTTTCGTCCCCGAATTTTTCATCCCTAGACTCTTCGTCCCCAGACTTTTTGTCTCCATGGACATTTCATCTCTGGACTCTTCATCCCCGTGGACTTTTTGTCCCTTGGACTTTTCGTCCCTGGATTTTTCATCCCCTAATGATAAAGAAACATGCCACCATTGTTGACAGATGGATGCATGGACGGACGATGGACAGATCACCATGATATAAGGGTTAGGGCTAAGGTTAGGGGTAGGGATAGGGTTATAATGCAGGAGGAGGGCAAAGCAATATTGGGGACGAACAATCCAGCGATGAGGAGTCTGGGGACAAAAAGTTCATGGGGAGGGAAAGTCCCGGGATGAAAAGTACATGGGGACAAAACTCGGGGGCGAAAAGTACGAGGACAAAAAGTCTGGGGACAAAGAGTCCTAGAGTCTATTGTAATGTCACTGGTTGTAGACAGTTTTATTTTTACATGAGCAGGCTTAACACGTGGACCTGAGTCGGCAAAACCGCATTTTTACAAAAGTTTTCTCAGAGTTATAAGGCCGATCTGAGGCAAACACAGAAAAAAATACCGTCATGTGAGCTGCAGGAATTCAGAAGCTTCTTAAGACGTTGACATTAAATGTTAGGTCTACCATGAATGTGCATAGGAAAATGCTTGATAATTATAGCAATGAACAATAATACAAGCTGTGGGGAAATAGATATAGATTGATTCTTGCAATTGAACAAAATAACACTTAGATGGTAATGAGGAAACGGGAAATGGGAACGGATTTGGAGATGTAATGGCTTTAAGGAGAGGTGAGAGCAATGTCACAATCCCTCCGATGGCAACTCCGGAGTGGAAGAGGTTTTAATCATTCAAAAATGTTTTTCACCCTGGTGATCAACGTCCCTCTTGAATCAATTTGTTTACTGTGTAGCCATACAGCAGGGGTGGGAAACAAGGGACCATATCTGTCGTATCTTTCCCAGTGTAAATTTTTTTCTGTCATCTAATGTATGAGCAAATCCACATTAGTTTATGCAACCAATGAGCTCAATTTGTCAAGGTAAATGGTGGAAACGAAAACCTGCATACGCACTGATCATTCAGGACCAGATTTGCCCACCCCTGCAATAGAATATTCGCTAGTCACTAGGCCATGTGATTTTCAGAGTATGCTGCCATATTGGCACAGACAGCCCACCTGCATGTAGTACTTTATCGGATGCCACAAATGTAGGCTATTTGAAGAGAGTCATATGAAGAGCTATATGGAAAAACTTGACCATATACAGGGCATCTGACTGGATGCCTTGCTGCGGATGCGCATTATAATCCAACATCCGCATCTTTCCACTTGTCTGAAAAAATCGCCCAATATTAGCGATAAAGCAGTTGTTTTAAAGGTTCAGACTAAATTTGAGCATTCAAATATTAATTTTCCCAGTAATTTCATGGGGTGATACATGTTGACGTGAGCAAAGTTATTTTACGTTCCAGTGCCAACTACTTCCTCCTTCATATCCATGGATTATAATGGGTTTGGCTGTGTACTGCCCTTGCATCGCATTTCCTTGTGCAAAGCTAGACAGTCATCAACATTTAAAAGTCCTCCAATAAACATATAAGGCTTGATTTTCCTTGTATTTTACTGAAGTCTTGTTCACTCTTTTGGGTTTTTACCTTTGTTTGTAAAACTGAAACATTAAAGAAATAAAAATATAAATCAGTATAAGCATTTATCTTTACATGTAGAGATGACATGTTATACACGCACAATTTTATTTGGTCAAAGCAAGCGCTGTACTGTATAAAAACAGCTAACTACCACAACAGCTGAAAGGTACAAAGCCAACTGCAGAACAGACCAGTTACTCGCTAGCAAAGCACATCTCATCAAAACAACCAAAAAGTCCATAACATGACACTCCTTCAAAAATACAACAGTATAGTCACTATTTACACAATACTACTTACAGACACACAGTTTCCAAGGCAGAGGTGCATCAGAAAGGCATTCAGTAGCAACATGTATTCAGCAGTGTCTGTCTTGTGCTCAACTGAGGCATGTGCTTGACTGCGGAACGTGCTTAACTGCAGAATTACCTTTGACCTGTGGGTGGCTGCACAGATCATTACCTAATAAAGATAAATCAACTGTTTTTAACCTTTAAACTTATGAAATTCACTCTTTACCTTTTTCAGTTTTTAACTCATTCAAAATATTGACTTAACTTGATGGCAGCACAGGCTGGATACGACATCTGTGACACACTTTCTGTTCTGAATGGCTATTCTTACAAACTTTTCCATGCGCAATGTAATTCGGCCTTCAAAAAAAACTGAAACTCACTGACTGGCATGAAAATAGCCCACGGTCGTGCATGCCTGGTTAATGTTATGAGACTAGCTAGCCGGCTAACTTACTTTAAGTTACAGACAAGATGTTGCCTACTCTAGCTTAGCTAGATAGCGTTAGTTATTAGCTGGTTAACTTAATCAGCTTGCAATCTAGTCAACTTTCATTATCAGATTTCTTGCATGGACAAACTTCATGAAGCTAATTTGAGCAATTGTCAATAAAAAAAAAAAAACGCCTTCGTGTTGCAGTCACGCCCCATTTTCGATGCTTAATGGGATAGTTTGGTGGCCAAGTCACTTCCGGTCTCACAGAGATGCAGAAGGTTACTTTAGCATGCATGGTTACGGATACTTGGCCAAACAATACCAAGCGTAGAAGCCGCATTAATTCTTTGTGCATCTGGTACTTTTTCCTGGCTTGATTTTTACATTTATATCGTTTGCAGTTTCTCAAATCTGGCTGAATTGTTGTCAGTAAGGCCATGGGTTGTTACTGTGAAGTTGCCCAGTGCTGGTCGCATGACAATAATAATAACAGATGATGTAGATCAGTACTTCTCAAACCTTTCCTGGAGTACCACCACTCCTGCATGTTTCAGACGTCTCCCCGCTAGCACGGATGATTCTAATGATTCGCTCACATTATCAAGCATCTTTACGGGAAACAAGCTGATCATTTGACTTACCTGTACTGGAGCAGGCAGAGCTCTAAAACGGGAGAAGTGGTACTCTTTGAGAGGTTTGAAAAGCCTTGTTGTAGATGACAAGATTGCTATCGTTCAATGTTATTATGCACATACAATAGACCAAAGCAATGGCAAGCTGTGCACAGGAATGTGGGAGTCTCCAAAGTGTAAGAAATTTCAGCGAAAAGGCTCGATCCGGCAGTTTTTTTTTTTTGTATTGACAATTGCTCGAAGTGGCTCCTCAACATGACACTAATGGCTACTGGCTATTGATTGAAAAGATTGACGACCTGACAGCTCCCCAAATATTAGCAACCAAACGCTGAACCAAAAATTATACTCTCAAAACTACCCAACAAGCTAGCTAAGCTAACAAGCAACTAGCTGGCTAACATCACAAGTAATTTTATAGTCGTCCCACCAGCTAACATCAGCTGGTTTATCATTCCTGATATATTATGGTCCAGATTTCCTACATTGTGCATGCACTTGCAGACGTTTCTAAAAATAGCACATCTCAAGCCAGCAGCAGCACTTGGAATGGAGCAAAAAGCAGAACACTTGGTGGGTACTCTTTGTGACAGACCAACATATCTTTCGTCTGAATCCGCACCAGCAACTCCTCCTTGCCACTGAAACAGCTTGAAGCCCCACTGGGAGGTGAGGGGTAGCTGCAAGTGGACAAACAACATGTAGTCAGGTGTCATCTTTTCTGTGGGTGTCCTGCAAGGTGACCTATGCAGATAGCAACACACTGGCTGAATCAAATGTAATGGCCGCAGCAGCTTCAACTAGACACAGCAAAATCACAAACTCTGGTCGGAAATCTTTTTGTTGAAACTGTCCAAAAAAAAATAATGTTTTGTTCAGTATACAACCTCATTTCAAAAAAGATAGGACACTTAGTTAAATGTCAATAAAACAGGATGATTTTCAAATCAATTAAAACCCTATACTTAATTGAAAATTGGCAGACAACTTCTCAAATCGTCACCTTAGAGTGATAAGGTCGCAAGTAACATTTTTGCGTTTTTGAGATATTGAGTAAAATGTATTTTCCTGCTTATGAAAAATCATGTTTTTATTCAATGCAAGTGAGTGAGTGGGCTTGGTTACTATCTATAAAAGTGTTCAAAATCACAATGACTGAAATACAGTACCTTTCATGGTATTGCCAAAATTTCACTTACAACCTAATGATTCTAAGCAAATTGTCAGAACACCCAATGGAAAGGTACTTAAGACCTATGAATATTTTGCATGTTTGTGCTTCAAAATGGTACATTGGCAGTGATTTTGAGAGATTTGCTTCCAGTATGCACTTATTATTGTTGTATTTTAGCCATAATAGTTCTAAACCCCACTCGTTATGCAGGAGTTCTCAAAAGTCATGAAAATGTTGCGGCAGAGCTTCTACAGTGTAGCTAGGTATAGCTGAGTTTTGCTCCTTTACATTTCAAGCAGATCTGGAAACTATCAGTTCAGCCAGATTTAAAATCACTAATTTTCAACCTCATCCTCAGTTTCTCCTGTTGGTGCTTCTTCGGTCACATCCAGCTCCAAAAGGGCATCCCGCACGTTCCTGTGGTGTCTAAGTCCCTTATAAAAGTCATGGTAAAATCTTGGGATCGCCAATCTGTCACAAAGGAAATTTAGATCATCGTACTTGGCCTGTGAAATGCATGGTGCCTCAGCAAACAGGGGAACAAGCTCCTCTTGGGGAATTGTAGGATGCCCACGCACACCCATCACTTTCAATTCGGTGAAATCTTTGTCATACCCATATTTGAAGTACAGGCTATTCGGCCTATACTTGTTGTATCTCATCCACTTTATTTTCAGCCAGTGCACTGTATTTCCATTAGTGTCCCACTTTTTGTTTCGGACAAGATTTCTGTTCAGAGCTTTGAAGTCTAGAAAATCAGCAGTATCCAAGACAACAACTTTGAAAGGCGCTTTCTTTCTTGCCATCCCACCAATCCTGTAATAACAAGCTGGGCTGTACACTTCTTGATTTCTGAGAGCTGACTCAATGGTGGAATGGGCAGAGTCACATTCCATATGCGAATGACCGGATTCCATATATATATGGTCAATGCGTTTGATTGCCCGGTGCCTCACAGCATTTAGACACATTGCTTAGAAAAACTGACTCCTGTTCTGGTTGGAACATGTATCCGAAAATAGAATGACACGTTTGGCATTCTCAGGCAAGGACTTCAGAAATAGATGAACGGAATCATATAATGTAGATAATGAATCTTAGGAAGGTTGGGTCAGCGCCAACATACTAGTGCCAACATACCAGCTCTCTCCAGGAAGGGTCAGTTATCATCGATCATTCCCCGTACAGGCCCTTTTTTCAAATCCATTGGATGTCACAGAGAGGATGGCAAATCAGTTTTTCATGAGGCCTGCTTCGCATGCTTCTCCGACATACCGTGCTGTTGAGATAACCAGGGATCCATTTTGTCCAATCATGAGTCTCAAGCAGTAAAGAGTTAATTAAGCTTTGAGTGAGCTACAATAAGAGCTTAGATACATACACAGTCACCAGATCACTGTGGAAGCGGGAAGGTGGCCTAAAAACCATTCAGTCAATGAAGTACAACGCAATGCAAAGCAAATCATAGACCTGCTGTTTGACCTCATTTTTTCTGTCACACACATGAATCTCAAGAAACCTACCTTCATCACTGTTAGACTCGGCTACTAAGTCAGACTTAGTTACTTTATATTCATCTTCAGAGGAATATACTACATCAGAGCCATCTGATTCATCCAAAAATTGAAGAACTTGGCTTGAGGAAAACAATACTCTTCTTACAGCCATGCTGTCAGTAAACAGGAAGTGCTGACTGCACATGCTCAGACCTCACTTACGACCTTTTGTCTCTAAGGAGAACTCACTTACAAACTAATGTCACTGAGCACATGGAACATAAGACCACTTGCCACCATACACACCCTTTGATATTTCCTCTAAAAATGATTCACTTACGACCATTGTTCACCAAAAAAAGGGGGCACCACTGAGGATTAAGATGATGTCAAAAAATTGATTTTGGTCAAATTGTCACTTGTGACCTTATCACTCTAAGGTGACGAAATGTTGAAACTGATAAATTTTATAGTTTTTTTTTTCTTCCAAAACATCTGCTCAAATCGTTGCAGGACTCAGGAACACTTCTGTAGACCATTGTCAGGAAACACAGTTTGTCACTGCATCCACAAATGCAAGTTAAAACTCTGCCATGTAGAGATTAAAGGATATATAAACAAGATCCAGAATCGCTGCCTTCTTCTCTGAGCCCAAGCTCATTTAAAATGTACTGAGGCGAAGTGGAAAACTTTTTGGAACTCATGGATGCCATGTCCCCTGGGCTAAAGAGGAGAGGGGCCATCCAGCTTGTTATCAGCAAACAATTCAAAAGCCAGCATCCATGATAGTATGGGGCTGCATCAGTGGCGGCACCAGAACTGGAAATTTTAGGGCTACAGAAATATCTCTTTATAACAACAATTAGTCCTGGCTAGTTCTCAATCATTTTCATAATTAACAATAGACTCACTCCGAGAGCACTCCACACTATCAGGTGCTGCTAATTCTCCCCCTTTAGGTATGACGTGGACAATCATTCATTTGGACGCGTAATTTGGTGCATTTAAATCAGCGTTATTCAAAATTGCATACCCATCAACTCTTATGCATATGGCATGAGTCTAATGCTTTTTAGTGGCATATCATGTTCTCGTGCCTTAATCTACAATCTTAAACTTAATATCAGAAGTGAAGATTGAAAATTTTTAATTCAGCAAACAATATTATATTCAATTGCCGAGTCCCACTTTTTAATCAACCCACGCTGTACTGGGAGTGAATAGCGATATTTCATTGGAAAGCGGATAAGTCATTATTCAATCAACGTGTATTTAAGAAATTCTCATACGGAATTGAAGTCTTCTCTCGCTTAAATGGTCTTTTATTTCATTGAAACAATTTAACCCTTTGATCATGATCATGAAGCACAAGGTAAATTGCCTGATGTGCGGAAAAAGTAATGCGGAAGTTTCAGAGCAGTTTGTCTTTCGTAAAGCATAGGCCTATTTATAAGTAAATCATTTTTTTTTGCGCTGAATTTAGCCCATTATTTTGTTGCTGTTTGATCACACGGGGAGAGAAGCCGTGTCTTACATTGCCAATGGATTATTACTATAATTGAAAAACGTGTTAATAAAGGAAAATGATTGCGAACTAGCCAGGACTAGTTGTTGTTGTAAAGGGATGTTCTATAGCCCCCAAATTTCCAGTTCTGGCACTGTCAATGGGGTACATTAGTACACATGGCATTGGTAACTTGCTCATCTGTGAAGACACCATTAATGGTGAATGATATATGCAGGTTTTGGTGCAACATTTACTGCCATCCAGATGCCTTTTTAAAGGAAGCCCTTGTTAATTCCAGCAACACCATGCCAAGCACCATACTCTGCACATATTACAACAACATGATTCTGTAGTAAAAAAGTCTGGGTGCTAAAGTGGTTTGCCTGCAGTCCAGACCTGTCACTCACTGACAATAGTTGGCGCATTATGAAAGGAAAAATATGACAAGGGAGGCTCCAGAGTATTGAGCAGCTGAAATCCTACATGAAGCAAGAATGGGAAAACATTTTGCTTTCAGAACTACAGCAGCTGGTCTGCTTCATTTCCAAACGCTAGCAGAGTGCTGATTGAAGAAGATGTGATGCAACACAGTGGTAAACATACCCCAGTGCCAACTTTTTTGAAACTTGTTACTGGCATCAAATTCAAAATGAGCGCATATTTTCCAGAAAACAATAAAATATCTCAGTTTCAGCATCTGATATATTGTCTTCGTACTATTTTCAAATAAATATTAAGTTCAATAGTTTGAAAATCATTGCATTCTGTTTTTGTTTACATTTTACACAGCATCCTAACTTTTTTGGAAATGGGGTTGTATATAGTTTGAGAATGGATGGCAGAGAAATATGCAGATTACTTTTTTTAAAGAAACATGTTTCCTAAATCACCTAAGTCCTTTCGCATTAAAAAACAATAGAAACAGACAAAAAAAAAAAAAACAGAGTCTTACAAGATAAAACAGCCTTATGTTTGCAGTTATGATTCCAGCAGTCGCAGTTGTACCGTTCGACCAAATACGTTAGAGTGAACATGTTTTGTTGGCTGTGACTGTGCAGTGTCTGGATTAATTACACATCTCAGAACTGTATCAAATTACTGTGCACTATCCGTTGAAGGACAGAACAGAACCATGACCAATGCTTTTATAATCTCAAGTGTATATTTTGTTCTGCCATCATCAGCATAAGCTATTCTTATTCTTATTATCTGGGAAGAAAATGCTCTGGTCAGGATGGGGCAAGGAGGTCTGTTTGGTCAACATTACAGTGCGGTGGCATAAGTGTAAAGAGGCTCCTCAGAAATCTTATGTGTTGCAGCAGGTCTGAATACAGTGGCACACCTCTTTTGGTATGTTGATTAGCTGCTGAAATAGGTCTGAAGGTTTGTATGATTGAATTGAACTTTCAAAAATGGTCACAGCCTTAAGATAATATAGTCTCTCCCATTGTTTTAATACGACATACGCTGTTTATGTACATGATTGTTTTTCAAGATTTGGCCTCCTATGTCTTCTTTGACTTCTGTCTCCTTTTCCCTCTTCCCAAACTGACACATCAGTGTGTTACATTTGTCTTAATTGCTCAGTTTTCAAATTAAGGGGAGGAGAAATCCAAAAAAATGGTTTTTCACAATTTTTATCAAAATTTTAATTTTGGTCTTAATTAAAAGTTTAATCATTCATAATTAAGAGCAGGGGGATGCGTCAGCGTTAGGGGGCAGAGAGAAGGCCAACCTAGACTCTGAAAAAGCCAAGAGAAAGAGCAAATCACTTCAATCTGCTCAAGAACAGGACAATCAGAGGGAGCAGGAGGGAGAAGTTTATGCTTCAGGGGCATTTTAATGTTCTAAGTTGACTGTTACAATGATTTGTAGATGTACTTTGACTTTAACCTGGATTTTCTCAAAACCTGATTTTTGCCCCGATTGCTATCATTCAAGGCACTATATCTCACTTATTTGTGGAGCTTTTCTCATGAAATTTTGACAGAAGTCTGTGTACATATCAGGAAGTCTACTGAAATAAAAGTTTTGGTTTAGCACTTTGGGTCTGTGAGTTATGGTGATTTATATTTCATATCGAGGGGGCGAAAAATGGCAAAATCCTCTTTTATTATGTGTAAATGCTTTATTCTAGTTCAGAAGAAGGTGTAAACATAACTAAATCTAATAAAAAAAAAACCTGATTGAAATATCTTGCTTCAGTCCTGAGATATAAGGCAAAGAAATAATGGTGAAATCGGGGTGGTGGCCATCTTGAATCACATGACCTAATTATGCAAATTAGGTCAAATTCATATTTTGTGTATTTCAGGTCATATACTGTCAATACACCGAGTATGAATGATTTCTATCCAAAAATGACAATTTTTTTCCAAAAGGTTTCTCCTCCCCTTAACTGCTTTGTTCCATTCACTAATTAAATAATTAACCGTCTCTGACAGAAGTGCTCAGTAGTCAGCACAGGGCCTAGGGTCCAGGGTTAGCATTTCGCTTCTCAGGCTAGTTGCACATTTTTTTTTTTTTTTTTTTTTGCTGGTTTCTAGTAATTGCCTCAAAGAAACCAATTTATTTGTTTATATACATATACACACAAACTCACAAATTGTCTGCAGTTCTGACATGTAGTACCAGGGATTATGAAACTTGCTGCCTGTACATGAGGTAAAGAGTGCAGCAATTAGCACAAAATGCAAGTAAACATGAAGTAAAGCCTTAAAAGCCAGGAATCGATCACACATGCTGGAAAAAGATCAGGTTTTTGTAGAATGATTCCATTATACCCTGAGGGATCCCTGGTAATTTCATTGTTTCTGTTCCGACCCATATTCTGTGATTGTGGAAGAAATTGTTTATACATTGGGTCAAAAAATATTTTTTACAAAATCAGGTTGTTGTCTTCTCTTGAAATAAATCTTAGTGCCGGTCCTGCCTGTTCTGTTCTTGTTTTCAAGAAGAAAATATCAAAGGCCTCATTTCAAGGCTCAGCTTGTGTTCCCTGGTTTGAAGTGCATTGACAAAATTTCCAGAGTCACAACATCCCCATTCTGGAAACATCATGTCTGGATTAAAACCTGCTTTCTGACTCTTCTCTGTTGCAGAGACATGGGGAGATCAAGTCTCTTTCTGAAGCCGCAGGTTATCAGAGAATGAGGTCCCTTTTTATTTAGCCTTAGTTTTGGTCTGGAATGGGAATGAAGGCGATTACACTTTGGAGATTGCCAATTTTATGCTGGCAAATTAAAATGCAGGTCCTGAATTATGGAGATAATTGTACGCCGTCTTTTTTAATGGGTCTGTCAATGATTACAGAGCTTTGCGACCAATCACTAGCAGGCTTTAGCTGGGGGAGAGGGGAGGGGCCACCCAAGAGCATGACAAAATGAAAATGTCAATCATATTAATTGTAAATTAGTTTGAGTAGCTCATTGTCAGTGCAAATAAATCCTGATGTGTCACTGGCAGCCCAGGCGTGAGGAAAGATGGATCAAACCACTTAAATTAGAGCGAGGGAATGAATGATGGAGGAAAAAAGAAGAAGGGAAGAGAGAGAGACAGAGAGAGAGAGAGAAAATCTGATAGAAGAGTGGTAGAGACACAGAAAAGCATGGTCAGGAATGCAAAATCACAGTTTCCTTCATAAATTCACAGTGGGAGTATTGATGACATTGATAATTCTCTCTTTCCATGCTAGCTGATTGCTGTTGCTGTAAAGGCACATTAGTAGTAGTTCATCTCTTTGCTGGTGCAAAAATGGCTCCCTGTCTGTTGATAGCTCCTATTCCTAGTGGGGAACTAGCCAGTCCTGAACATGTTTGAGCATGTGTGCTTGTGTGGGCATGACAACACACAAGCTGCACTTAGACTGATAAGTATGTGCCAGCACGTCACTGAAACACTGTAATTAATGGCGCGCGCACACACACACACACACACACACACACACACACACACACACACACACACACACACACAAAACTGAAAAATCCTGCACACACACTCGCAGTCTCCCAGACTTTCTCTTTTCATCTCAAACATATACACTTGGACTCTTGCTCTGTCTTTAATTTTCCTTTCTCTTACACACATATATTCACAATCATGCATACCCAAATGTCTCATATCCTCCAGTTTCCCTCAGAGTCAGATATAGGCTCTAAATCAGCGGGAAATTGCTATACTTTGACACTTCATTTGTCTAAGTCCCTGTTAGCCAGTGCAGTGAAGGTGTGGACCTAGCTTAGTAAATCACTGAATTGTAATGAGTTGGCAAGGACAGCCACTCGTCAGGCTTGCGGATGAGCATCTTTAGTACCTTGGCTTAGGTACCTCAGGAGACACCTGAGTATGGTAGTGATGCCCCCCCCCCAACTCCCCCGACCCCCCAAGGAACTATCTTGATTCTGTCATCTCTTACCTTCCTTTAAATACATCTGGACAGACAACAGACTCCATTGACTCAGTTGTTTATACCCCTTTTATTTGCACTGCCAGTCCATGAATCTTAACTCTGTTGTGTTGGGACAGAAACTGCTTTTCTCACTGCCCCCCCCCCCAATAGCCAGTGAGTTATATCAATCGTATTCCCACTCAATACTTATCATGAACATCGACCAACGGGATTTAACAATTAGCAGCAGAAAAACAATGGGTATGCCAGAGGGTGCTATTCTGAACAAAGTGTGCGCAGATTCACCAGGTGGTCAATGGGTAGGCTAGTGGGGGTCATGCAAAATATGTTAAAGTCTTTTGGCAGAATACACGACTGACATATGTGCTATTTGATGTTTTGTGAGTTTGAAAATGAAGAGAATGGGCAAAGAACAGCGCAAAGAGACATGGGTCATGTGTTCTTATCACCCAAAAATGTGGCTGCTCTTAATTCTCCAAATATTTCTTTTCCAAAATATTAATAAATTATTAAATATTAAATAGATATTTTTCCAAAAAAAAAACATGCACCAAAAATAATTTGGCACCCCAGAAAATTTTATGAGAAGAATCTAAATCATGGATATTTCTATTCTTAATTTACATTAAGTTCATCATATTGATGAGGAAAACTTAAATGGTCACCCATGACTTCCTGTTTTCCTGGCTTATAAACATAAAGAGACACACAAGCCTGTTTTTCTTTGTCATTCATCACCCATTTTCAGGCAAAATGATACAGCAATTACGTGCAACAGAAAGTTGTTGAGCTCCACAAATACGGAAATGGCAGTAAGAAAATGGCGCAAAAATTGGAAATACCCAAGTATTGACAATCAGAACCGTAATTAAGGAATTGCAGGCATATGGCAGTGTTCAAAACTACCTGAAAAAGGATGTGTGCCTATTCTGAATGCACGTACAGTAACGTGAATGGGTCAAGTGGTAAAGGAACGGCATCAACAGATTTAAAATGAAAACCTGACTGCCTCTGCCTGAGAGCTTAAGCCGAGCCATGGTTTGATCTTCCAGCAGAAAAATGATCCAAAGTTTGGATCAAAATCATCTACCTCAGAATCAAGCTTTTTCTAGGCCATCCCAGTCCCTTGACCTACACCCAATAGAAACCCAGGGGTATGAGTAGAAAAATATGGTACTAAACTATGGACCTTAGAATTTGAAGGATCTGGAGAGATGATGAATGGAGGATTGGTCTCAGATCCCTTGCCATGCCTTTTTCAACCTCAATGCACACTATTAGAGAAGAGTCATATGTTATCTTGACAATAGGAGGCTGCATAAATTATGAAATGAAGGGAATCCAATAATTATGGCACACTTGTTTTAGAGAATAAAGAAGTTTTTTGTTCCTTTTTTTTCGTTCAATTACTGTTTCACTAAAAGGTTAGATTTTGCTCATATTTTGCATGATTTCAATGATTTTTTTTCCTTATTCACAAAAAATGTATTAGCAAGTTTCTTGCTGCGTTAGCTTTTGTCTGCAATTCACATTTGTTGCATTATGTCAGTCATGCATAATGTGCTCACAATGGCTATTCTGTATATGGATAATACATTTTAGTATCATCCGTAAATGTAAAAAAAAAAAAAAAAAAAATCCTGATTCACAAGACCCAAAATAGTGAACCCTTGGATCCTATAATATATTTTAGTGTCTATGCGTTTGTGGGGGTGCTGATGCAGATGTGTATATGTGCGGACACATGCCAGGAGCACAATACGAAAGAGCAGACGATACTTGGTTATTTAAACCATGCACTTCAAAAAGTGGTCAGTAGATGGGAGTGCTGAAGAGCATTTCGATGTTCCGTTTTCTTGCCACCTTCTCCTCCTTGCGCATCCTTTAATTACCCATATAAAAGAGATGGGTTGTTTTGTTGGGTCTTTTATGGGCCATCATCATTGGATAGCTTGAGATAGGAGCACCTCATTCTGCCAGCAAAGCGTTTTTTAATTAAAAAATAGGCTGGTTAATTAATTAAACACTGTGAAATAAAACAAAACCCAAAATAGCAGCAATCTCTGCCAAGTGCCTCCCCCTTTTTTCCTTCAGTCTTTTTTAGCTCCCTGTTCACATCGTATAACAGATAACACGCTTATGAAAAGCGGACAGAACAAAGCTTTACAACATGCTTTAATTTGCAAATCCAACAGAACCGCTGCCTCTCCACGGTGTTTTACGTGACTTGCAGTTAAGCGCTGTAGTTCTTTGTAGGTGGTGGGGAGTTTTTGTGAGTATTTGTAAGAAATTAAGTTGGCTTGTTTTATTCATTGCTGGTGGAGAAGAATCAATATTGCCTTTTCTGTATTTGATTGGGGAGTTTACTTGCACCCAGCTGTCCATCTCTTTTTCACTGCCCCTCCCCTTTCAATCATTTCCCTCCAGCCCAGCCTTCAGTGTTGAGATGTGTCTCTGCTTTAATCATGTCTTCTCTGTCCCCTGAGTCATTGGGGGTAGCACTGGGTCCATTTGAGTTTGGAATAACAGTTCAAGTGACCGAAGGACGCCTGAGGACCTATGTCCACCACATCAGCAGAAATGCAGATCCGAGCTGAAACTCTCAGGATGAAGCAGAACGGTCTCTCCCATGGTGTGCCAGTGTCTTTTTGCTCACTGCGCCAACTGAAGCACCAAGGGCAGGGTCAACAGGTGAAGAGGCTGTCATACGGTATATTAATTAATCTGAGCACTGCAATAGTTTTTAAGGTGACAGTAGTATTTTAAAATTACTGTTGCAAGTGAACCTGTCTGAAAACTCAATACGCTCTTTATGGAGCAGTTCAGGTTGAACAATTAGTTCAAAATTGATATTTAGGCTGGCAGATTCCTGGTGAAATGTATTTTTAACCATTACTCCACACTGTTACAGGTTTACAACATTTGCATAGGAAGAAATAGTAATTTGTAGCTTAACAGAGTTTAAATAAGTGATTCAGTCTGTACTGCACTTTTTCAAAGAGCGGAAAAACACCCCAATAAGAATATTTCCAGGCTCAGAGATTGGTGATCTATGAAGTGTCGTGAAACGTAAATCTTCACAGAGGTTTACAGAACAGATTGTCTCCTAGCTTGGAAGGCCCAAAAAACAGGAACAAATATTCCGAGCAGGTTGAGCTGAATGACATGGGATACAGACAAAGGAATTAGTCTTCAGTACGAATTCAGAGTCCAGACACATGGTGCTTCTCTCCCTTCATTGTATGTTCTTTGTGTGTGTGTGTGTGTGTGTGTGTGTGTGTCTGTATATGTGATTTATGAGAGATTGTAAGTCTCCTCAGTATGAAGCTTAATAAGTCACATCTTACAGCTTAATAAGTCCCAGAGACCTCTGTCGTCCTCACTTACTCTGAGCTAGTTGTTGTAAACTCAGAAATAAACAGCTCCTAATACACATTAGCACTCACATACGTACATATACTGTGCATAGAAATAGGGTGTTCACCATGTCACCTGGCGAGCAAAAATGAAAAAAGATCTAAAAATGAACAATATAAAATGACATGGGTCCAGCTGCTTAGAAATAAATAGCGTTTAGCTGTGGCCGTTAGCTGCCGCTGAATTCCAGGATTATGTGAAATTAATTCAGTTTCTTGGGACCTGTAACAGATGGGTATTTTATTCAGGCTTAGAGTAGTTTTGTTGCCTTGCCATCGCTTTCCAAACCAAATCACAGGCCATAAACTGTCACTTAAGGGCAGTGGAATCTCATTTGCCAGGGCACCCTGGCTATGAAAGCATCACTCTTACTCCCAAATAAAGGGCCCAGGCCCTGCCTTCATGCTGCTCGTATATGCAAAATTTAGAAGACCTCAAAACTAAGCGACAGCTCATACCATAGGCAAATGTCCAGGAATCTCTTTTAGGATACAGTAAGTAATTTATGTGTGAGTGCAATGCTATAGAATAACATTCAAAAGGTGAGGTCAGCCGATCAACTGATGAAGTAGTATTTCAGTTTAATTACAGGAGTATAAATGCACACCTGTGCATACTGTGGATTATAATTTGGTCTCATTTCACATTATTTAGACCAGAATATGGATACACAGTCTTGTGATGCAGGAAAAAAAGGGAGTATTATCGCTATTTTTATTGTTGCTGTTGTTAGTAGCAATAGTAGTTATAGTAGCAATAGTATCAATAGAAGTAGCAGTGTCAGCAGCAGCTGTAGTAGCCAACCATTATTGTTTCAGAACACAATAAAGTGAGCGGACTGTAATGACAAGTTTGGTCGTAGTAAAAGATAGATTTATCCAGGAATAAAATGGAGTTTTACGGTGTAATTAGAATGAAACAAAGGCAGACAAGTGCGTTGGACAGAACCATCAAAGAGGTGAGTGGTTAGTGGACAGACCGACAGTGTTACTTAGTTTTGTAACTTGGCAGGGTAAGCCACTGAGGGAATTAGATCTTCAGTCATGTTCTGCCATCTTTGTGGAAACAACATTAATATTTTTTCAATTGGTTTTATTTCACTTTTACTATTTGTAGTTAATTTCTTTTTAAATTGTTTACTGGCATCAAGTCTTTTTCTGGGGTAACCTGTACAACACCGCTGCTTTCGTAATGGTTGGGTATCTGCAATCGGCGAAGCCATCCTGAGAGCCTTATTCAATGTGACAGAAATCTTAAATTTGGTGTACGCCTACTTTTGAGCGAGTTTCGTTTATTGCGTATAAAGGGTAATCTCATGCCTGTGCTCTTTTAGTTTACGCACAACCGTTTTTCTTTCTAAAAACTTTATTCCTTAGTAAATTTGTTACTGGCTTGAAGACGTTTTCCTTTTAAATCTGCCCCTCACCCTCACGCAGCAAAGGCGGGAGTTTACAGGAACAGCAGGCAGGCGGCCCCATCACCCGCGGAGCGACACTGGAATGCATTGTATGTGTGAGAGAGAAAGACAGGACAACCACGAAAAATAGTGCGCAAGTTCATTGAACCCTCTCGTCGGACGACCAACGTCTTCGTAAGCTAAAACATAGTGAAGCCTGAGTCAAAATATTTTGTTGAACTGCTGTCTACTATTTAGTAGTTCTAAGCTGCGTTGTCTTGCGTCAAAAACATAACCACATATGTACACATAAGTGAAGCGTGGAAGGATCTGCGTGGTTGTCACTCTGTGCTGCGTCTTCGAAAGCACACACAGTAAATTGGAACGAAAGTCTTCGCTAAAACCCGGAATGGAGTATTAATAAATTCACTGAAACCCCTACGTAGAATGAAAACAAAACATTGTGTTTCGTATTACAAACAGTCACCAACCGAAACAAGTTTTCTACAAAATATCTGCTCTTCGTTTGATAGCGTTATTATGTTTTCCCAGTTTTCATCGCTTTGAATCCAAACTGTAAGCCATTCTCCCCTGGGAGGAGGAGCCTGTGTTCCCTGACCTCTAGACACTCATATGCAGCTGTTAATGCACAGGAATAAAGCAACAGACAGAGCGGCGAGAGGGCCACAGTCAGAGTCTTTGTCGCGCAAACCTTTGCAACACATTTTTCATTTGACAGCAATATCCCGCCGGCTCTTTGACTGCCAGAAGTGTTGATACAGTATCGAATGAGGACTGCCCGCCTTATTTTTGGCCAATGTTGCTGCTAGAAACTTAATGTTTTTCTTTTTGAGCTTGTTTGTCGAGTGGAAACGGCATAACTGTTGAGTAAATCCCACTAGAGTCGTGATAAAAGCAAGTATTTTCACTAAGTTATTAATTAACCCCACCAACAAAGTGGAATGGGGCTTTTATAAATGCCCGTGTTTGTTTATCTGACTGTAAACAAAATATTTCAAAAACTAAACATAACTATTATAAAACGTAAAATCATTTTTAACTTTTTTTTTTTTTGGTGATATCTCGGGAACAAAACATAGCCTATTGTCGCCTTGGTGTTATCGCTGAAAAATCAAAGAAATTCATTATCTTCAATTTTTAAATCTGATGTTATGACAAAATATTTATAGTTTTTGAGATTGCACAATGTCAAGGATTTTCCCGTTGATGTCAGAAGTTAAGGAGCACGGTTTTCTGAAATTTTTACATTTTACTTCTAAAAGTCTCTGCAGAATTTCTTCAATTTAAAAGTTATAATTCTAAAACTCAAAAAAAAAAAATCTTGGGATTGTTGTTACTGTGGGGCTATGCGGTCGACTGAAATGCCCACCTCGTTTGAATTTTTGAATCATCAAAATGCGTAGCTATTTTACTTAACTTTATCTATTCTTCCTTGATATACTTCTCCTGCTGCTCAGATTCCTGGGCTCTTCATTGTTGTATTTTGGATTTCTCAAAGCACCGCACATGTTCAGCGCGAAACAGGTCTGGCCTGCAGTTTGGCCAGTCTTGCAGCTGCACTCTTCAACTAGGAAGTCACGCTGTTGTATTGTGCAGAATGTGGCTTGCTGTTGTTGAATAAGTACGGGTGCCCCTGAAAAAAACTTAAACTAGAAGGCAGCATATCGTCAGGGAGACGTACATCTCAGCCTGTTAGCTTCCAGTCTGCATCTGCCAGCAAGCTGTCTGCCTGATCCCTGGCCTGCTAACCGGCCTGATCTCCGAACTACTAGCTAAGAACCAGCTAGTCTCCAGTCTGCTAACTTTCAGCAAACTAGCCTCTAGTCTGCTGGGAACCAGCCTCCAATTTGAAAATAATTTCAAATGGGATAAAAGTAAAATTCTGTAAGGCGGAAATGAGAGCTTTCATTTATGCTGTGTGCAGTGTTGCCAACCCTCCCGTATTTTCCGGGAGTTTTAGGGGCATATTCATGTTCTCGTGCCATAGTAAGCAATTATTCAACCAATGTGTATTTAAAAGATTCTCACGTGGAATTGAAGTCCTTGCGCATGGAGGTTTATCAGCTTCACGTGTGTTACGGTGGATTTCACCACTAGTAATATGGAAACTGATTATGACTCCAGGCTTCTCATGGTTTTTCTTTTTTCTCAGGGTTAGAAGCAAAGCATGGGTTTAATGATTGTTTAAATTGTTTAAATGATACAAGACCGTGTGAAACATCTTTAATTGCTTCCATCCCCTGAGTAAAGAAAAGAGTTGAGAAGTCGGGAGTCATAATCGATTTCCATAATACTTATGGTGAAATCCACCTTAACACTGAATCTGATAAACCTCCTTGCACAAGGACGTCAATTCTGTGGGCGGACCTCTTTAATACGCGTTAATTGAATAATTTCTGAGTAAGCCACAGGAACGTGAATATGCCACTAAAACTCCCGGAAAATTCGGGAGAGTTGGTAACACTGTGTGTTCTATCTTCATTTACGCTGACTCAGTGACATACTGATTTTTACACTATGACAAAAATCCCCAAGGGGTTAGCTTTATTATTACCAAGATTATTCAAATGGACTAAGTAGTTGCAGAGATATATCATTTTGGGCATGTCATTTTCCTGCCAGAGGCTCAGGGCCTAAGAGGTTAATACAATCCACCTCCATATTGGTAGGTGAGTTGGTGGGAAAGAATACGAAGAAGACATATGAGAAGAAAGAGCCATGGGGGAAACGCATGATTGAAACCTGTGTATGGCTTGGATCAATTTCCAAAAGGCTTATGATATGGTGCCGCAATCATGGATATTAGAGACTTTGGATATGTTTTGCATAGCTTAGAATCTAATAGCCTTGCTTCGAAACAGTATGCTACAGTGGATGACTTGCCTCTTTTCTGGGGAGCAACACCTTGTTGATGGAAGTATAAAAAGAAGCGTCTTGCAAGGTGACTTCTTCTTCCCGCTGCTGTTCGTAATTGCCCTGATCCTGCTGTTGAAGGTCCTTAAAAATGCTAAGAAAGGATACCAACTGAGCAAAGAAGGCTGGAGCTTCAATCATCTCCTCTTCGTGGATGATCTAAAGCTATTTACAAAAATGGAGGAGTAGATTGACTCACTCATCCAGACAGTAGAGCTGTGCAGTGCTGATATTAGCATGAAGTTTGCCATCTCTAAGTACACTGTACTTACCATGAAACGGGGTAAAAGGGTGGTCTGAGGAGGAATCAAACTGCCTGATGGAGAAAGAATGACAGACATTGATGAAAGTGGGTACAGATAGCTTGGGATCCTAGAGCTAGATGATGTCCTACACAGTGAATGAAGGGCAAAGTCATCAAAATGTACTTGACGTGGTTGAAAACCCTTTCACGAGGCAAACTAAATGCCAGAAATCTGATCTCTGCAATTAATACCGGTGCAGTAGCAGTAATATGCTAAAGTGCTTCCATCCTGAGATGGACCCAAGGAGAATTCGATGAGCTTGATCGAACTACAAGAAAGGCGATGACAAGGCACTCCACCCAAAGGCGAATGTGCAGAGATTGTGCATGAAGAGGGATAAAGGTGGATGTGGTTTGATAAGCATAAAAGAGTGTATTGACAGCAAGAGGAGGAATCTGGCCAGGTACCTAGCAACAAGTAAAGAAGAGCTCCTGCAACATTTAGTTGGTGTAGAGGGGTACAATTAGGGTAAGATAGAAAGTGCAAAGGATTTTAGAACTGGGGTTGCTAAGGAGAAGGAAGATATAGTGGTCCAAATGCCATAGCTTGGGCAGTTCTGTAGACACCCAGGAACTGAAGGACGAAGAGACATCTTGGTTGTGGTTAAAGAAGGGAGATTTGAACAAGGGTACTGAGAGTCTAATAATTGCTGCTCGAGACATAGAGCTTTGCTGACTTCGACGGTTTTTCGGTGCCATCTCCAACCAGTTATCTTCCATTTCCAAAATCTCCTGGGACTCTGCGCTGCCAGCTTGCTCCGCTTGCAAGCTCAAAATCAGTCTCTTTCATCACAGGAGCTCAGCATCACCCTGCTGGATCCCTATGATGGCAATCCTTCTACTTTCGAAAGTTTTATAATTTGCTCCATGATTTTCAGTCTCCAGCTCCCTGCTGTCCCAACTGAGCAATCCAAATGTGTAATGGCCGGTAGTATACGAAGGCCAAGCGCAACAACAGAGAGAAAGAGAGTACCACGAACACAGTACAAGCACAGAGAATAATATGGACCAACGCAAGTACTCGCGCTTCCAAAGGACGTATAATAGTCCAAACCACGGAAGCAAAGCGAGATAGAAAAAGGGAGAAGAAACTCCAACAATAAGAAGATAGAAAGTCATACCAAACCTGACTAAAGATACCTTCGGCTATTGTGTGAATCTAAACACAGACACTCTGGCGAAGGAGGCGTGCCGGACATCCTGCTTATATAGATGCTGGGGAAGCGCCGCCCCAGCTCAATCAACCAGCTGGGTAAAGAATTCGATGGCCCTGGAATACGATATCGTCCCCGAACATGAGCCGCAAAGAAAGGTCCAAACAACACGCAAACCTGACAAACCATGACAAAATGGGCCTGAGACTGGGCTGCTGCCTGCTAGGAAGCAGTCAATACTGTAGTACTCAGCTTTCCTGCCTTTACAGAGGAGATGTATAAGGTCTATAACCGCACCCAAGCTGGTCATACTGTAGCTCGACATTTACTCCCAACTCCATCAGAGCAATCACTTTGTGACAGACTACTCCATTGAGTTCCATATGCTGGCAGCGACCACCCACTGGGATAATCAGGGCCTTAATGATGCCTCCCTCTTCAGTCTGGCTGACCGGGGTCTGGATGAGTTGACTCCCTGCCAGCTGCTTCCCAACCCCCAAAGGCCTAATTGACCTGGCCTTAAAGCTGGATTTCTGCTTACAGGAGAGAAGGGTGAATTAGCATGCTTGTCTCCAGACTTATTCACCTACAGGCTCTCCCAGTTCTTCCTCAGGACCCATTCCCCAACAGCCACCTTCAGAACCCACGCAGGTGGACCATACCTGGCTATACCATTTGAGCCCAACAGGGCTACAATTTCCAAGTGAATTCTGGCCTTTGCCTCTACTGCAGAAGTGCTGTCCATCTCATTGTGGAGTGCCCAGTTTGTCGACCTTAACCTATTCAGGGAGGAGAGATGTTTTCCAGGGCTGCTGTTTCTTCCTCCTGGCCACAAGGAGGACCTGCCCGATCTGAAGGGGGTTCCCACTATCTACCACAACCTCCATCAGGCCGAGGCACTTCACTTCCTTCACACCATCCTTACAACTGTGCCATTGAGCTTCTTCTAGAAACGTCACCTCCTTAGAGTTTTCGGTATTCACTGTCTGCACCCAAATCAATTGCTAAGGATGAATGTATCTTTTAGGCTCTGGCTTTTTGTATCATCAGTTAGTCATCTTCTCCTGCCAGCACCAGCTTCTTCTTTGTTTCTGACAAAGGTGGCTCTCTCTGTCCATGCTTCAACTGCAGGGGTCTGAACTGTATTAGTGTTGAAAGCCGCCACGCTCTCCTGCTGATGGATTCTGCCTTTTTCAGCCTCCAAGGATGCCATCATTTTACTTAGCTGGACCTTCACAATGTTTACTATTTTGGCTGCATCAAGACAGATGACAAGTGGAAGATGGCCTTCAACTCCCCCTCTGGCCAGGGGCAAACACTTGGTGATAGCATTCAGGCTTACGAACGCCCCCACAGTGCAGTAAAATCTCATCAACGATGTCCTCTGTGACATAACCTCCCACTTTGCCCGTGTCTACCTTGACGACATACTTGTGTTCTCCTGTACTCTAGAGGATCATACTTGGCATGTTCGTCACGTAATCCAATGTCCACTTGAGAACTAGCTCTACTCAAAATCTCAGAAGTATTAATTCTATCAGACATATTTTCAGTTCCTTAGCTTTATTCTCCCAGGTGTAAATCAAGATGGATCAACAAAAGGTACAGACTATCATTGACTAGCCAGAACTGGAGGACTGCAGACAGCCTTAGAAATTCCATGACTTTGCCAACTTTTGCCGGTGTTTTATCTGAAGCTGTTCTACAGTAGCTGCTCCTCTACTCTCACCTCCAACAAGGTTCCCTTCTGCTGGACTTCTAAGGCCACGTCTGCCTTTTGCTAGCTGAAGGACAAGTTCACCAATGCTCCTGTCCTGGCTCTCCCTGATCCCCAACACTAATTTACAGCGGGAGTTGAGGTATCCCACGTTGGCGCTGGAGCCGTCTTCTCCCATTTGGCAGCCGATGGCAAGGTCCAGCCCTGTACCGCCTTCTCTTGCTGGCTTTCCCCTGTGGAGAGGAACTGGAGCATTGGGGATCATGAGCTCTTAGCCATCAAGCTGGTGTTTGAGGAGTGGAGACACTGGCTTGAGGGGACAAGTGGTGTCCTAGTGTGGACAAACCACAATAATCTTGGATGCCTTAGCTCTGCTAAGGGGCTTAACCCCCGGCAGGTCTAATGGCCACTTTTCTTAGTTCATTTCAACTTCCTCCTCGTCTACCACCTGGGTTTTACAAACCAGAAACCAGATATCCTTTTCCATCTTCATTCACGCACTCCTGAAGAGGAGTCTGGGACTGAAATTCCAAATGATTGCCTCCGAGCTGCCACCATACTGGGGGTTGAGTAGATGGTTGAGGAGGCCCTGTGTTCCTGTTCCTCCCTCTGGGATGCTCCCCTAACCAGCTCTTTGTTCCTGAAGGAGTAAGAACAAGGGTCCTTCCTTGAGCTCATACCTCCCCATTGGCTTGCAATCCCAGGACCACCTATAACCTGTCCAATTTTTGTGGCCTACTAGTCAGCAGGATGTTCAGAGGTATGTCGCCATGTGAAACCTGCTCCTGGGATAAGTCCTGCAATTAGCCCCTTTGTGATCTCTTCCAACCCCTGTAAGTTCCCCATCGTCCATGAGCTTGCATTGCCATAGACTTTGTGATCAGGCAGCCTGTGTCTGGCGGGTTTTTGGTGGTCCTAACCATCATGGACTGTTGCTGATGGCAGCCCACTTTGTCCCTCTGGCAAGGCTGCCCACAGCAAAAGAGATAGCTGAACTCCTTCTCAAGCACGTGGTGCGGCTCCATGGCATTCCTTAACCCCTCTGCGCAGATGTAGATGCCGGCGGACATAGAGCTGCTCTATTTATCCATGCAGTTACACTATTCTATCACTAGGTGGCACACCCAGGTCAGTTATTGAATATTCACTAGCAATCCGAGCTCAAACACAGTTTAGAATTTGGACAAGTTAAGTCCTACCCCTGTTTCCTAGTAGTTGCAAGAATTAAACTCCTCTGCTAAGCCTGATGTGCAAACCACTCAATGTACTTGCCCATAGTATTTATCCAGCAGTTCAAAAAACAGATCTCTTGTGACAGAAAAAACCGTTGTCCTTTGTAGCAACCACTTTGGCTATAGTGAGCTAATGGTATCCCAATTCAGGAGTTAAGGAAAGTCAGGTTTTTGAAGCAAAAATTTGATATGGTATTGATACTTTGTCATTCTACTATCAATTATTGTCATCACGTATCAAAAACGTGTAATTCCCTACCGTGGATTTACGTATTAGTGGGGCAGATTAAGTCAATATTTCATAAGAATCTTTCACTTGGAGATGCAAGCACCAAATTTGGCACAAATGATGTCCAGGATGTACTTTTTAAGAAAAGTACGTTATCCAGCTGAAAATCCAAGACGGCCGCCAGTTTTCAAGATGGCCACCTCGTCAAATGCAAAAAAAATGGTTTTTGAAGTAGAACTTGAATGAACAGAAATATGTTAACGATCCAAACATCAAAATGAATGTATTCTGACTGGAAGAACTCAATGGTGTCAATTGAATTCCAATATGGCCGCCAGTTTTCAAGATGGCGGCTATTACGTGACTCAAAATTAGCGTTTTCGGAAGCTGTTTGATCACAGATATTGCATTAAGTTGAAGGGCAACATCCATGATCATTCATTGAAATGCTGTGGTCAAGCTCTATTGGTTTGTATTATTTTATAAGAGTGATGTCAAAGCACAACCAGGGCACACTAGTGACATCACTGCTGTGAGACTCAGCATGGGGTTCAGTGTCGGCTTGTGGTGTACTAGCTGTAGTAGTAGTTTACTAACTGTTCTAGTGGTGTACTCACTGTAGTTTGTAGCATACTTTATTGTCCCAAATGCTATCTAATAAGCCCCTGTATATATTTCAACTAGAAGTTTAGTTAGTTGTAGTATTGTAATTAGATAGCCGCACCTGAATTGACAGGATATGCCAGTGCGGGAGAGCCGAGCCAAGGGTAACGGGGCTTCAGTTACCTGGATGGTGTACAGATTGCACGGGACTTAAATGGCACTGGATGAACGATCAGGCTCGGTGTAGGGCACCAGATGCTTGAACCTAGTTGCATCCCATATTTCAATGTGCTTTGATGTGTTGTACGGTGGTGAATCTTGGCCCAGAGAAATCCAGTGGCATGCTGTTCTTTCAAGCCTTCACTGGCTGTGATGTTGTGTCAGCTTTTCGTGGTAAAGGCAAGAAAACTGCATGGCAAGCATGGGAGGTTTGCCCTGAAGTGAGCCCTCTCTTCAAAAAGCTCAGTCAATACCCACCTATTATAGAAGATGCAGACCTCAACATCTGTGAGAGGTTTGTCATGACTAGCACAGCACTACAGGCAAGGTTGATGTGGCAAGACTGGACTTGTTTGCTCGGAAGCAAAGGTCTTATGATGCCATTCCACTGACAAGCACATCCCTCATTCAGCATGTGAAACGGTCTGCCTTCCAAGCTGCCTGCATATGGGGCCAGGCAACTGGGGCTGGCAAAAAGATGGTGCGGTCTGACAAGTTCTCTGGACAACCCTTCCACCCATTGCTCAGACTTGTGAGCAGCTGACAAAATGCGGCTGCAAGACTGAATGCCGAGAACGATGCAAATGCTATCGTTTCAGCCTGAAGTGTACACAGTTGTGTGCTTGCAAATGTGAGGACTAAAAGAAGAATGAATCGAAGCTGTACATCAACAGCAAGTCATTTCCCGACTCAAATAACACACAAGTCAATCAGTTTTTTCAAATTGTTCGTAAAACACAGAATCAAAGTTAACATTACCCTATATATCGGCAAAGTGTAATCATATTTTTAATGCACTGGTCAACCTCAGATAAGCCATACTACATCTTCTAGCACTGTTTAAATGCAATATGCACAGTTTACTGTCCTACCACATGTCTCTACATTGGGTGGTGACGTACCTAGACATCACATCGGAAACATCACCGAGAGAGTGTTTCTTCATTTAATTCCCATTGTATCATCATAATATTCAATAACTTTGATTTTCTAAATGCAGAATTGGATTTCTCTCACTCTAAAACATATATTTCTATGTATAGACCATCAAAATAGAATTATTCTATCAAAATATAGTTCAAACACCGTTTAAAACCACTTCGAATGGCGGCTATCTTGAAAAATGGTGGCCATTTTGTTTTTTCAATTGGATTATTTACTTTTCTGAGAGAGTACGTTCTGAAGCACTTGTGTGCCAACTTTGGTGTGCCAATCTGCCCCGCTATAGATTCCACCATCAACAAATGCATCGCTGACTTATATCCTCCTAAGTACTCTCCTTGATTTGCCTCTCACTCAATTGTTTACTTAGGCTCATCTACGTAAAGCACAGTTATAGTTCATGCCCAAGTGAAACTTCCCTAGTAATGATCTATTGATTTACATGTTTCATGTCCAATTCCAGGGAGTATAAACTTTCCACAGTGACTGAAAGACATTGATTGGAAATTCAGAAAAGTATATAAACCTTTACATAACAGCAACGTAGGTTGTATTCTCCTAACATTGCACATGGTTGCGCGGCTGAAAATGACGCGATTTCAAAGAAAAAAACACATCCAAAATCGACCTGAAGTTTTCAGTTACATTTACGGGATTTAAATGAGGTACGGGAATGGGAATTATTCCAAATGAAACAGGACTGGAGGGTTTCTTCTACCAGATAGATTTATGTCTTTGGAGGATGAATTCAATGAAGATTGAAGTTTTATGTATAGTCAATATAGCAATATAGCAACCTAATGGCAATGACCTGAATGATCCCTCCGGTACCCCCAAACTTAAAAGTCAAAGTCCACCTATGACTTTTTGATAAAAATGTTACAGACCATTTCAAGGAAAAAAATCATATAACAAACTAAAAAAACACCTAGAATTGGATAGGTTCTTTGAAGTCCACCAGCAGGGGGACTCTTTTTTTTTTTTTTACCTCCAACAGCACGTTACTGAAAATCCCGGGTGGGAAAGGTTAAGCATGGAAAAGGAGTTTTCAGAGTCCAGATTTAAAAACCCTGAGGAGAATATTTGGTCCCACATTAAATACAAACCAACTGGGAGGCGGTATATTAGATTAAAAGTAAAACAGTGAAAAACAGTGACTTGTAAATTATCTTTCACCCATAATACGTTGAAAACTGTGCAACAGTACATTACCTGATGTTTCATTACATGAATTTTGTTGATTTTTCAAAATAAACACTTCAATTTTGATTCTCGCAACACATTTCAAAAAACATTGGGCCAGTGAAGTATTTACTCTTTATAATGTAACCATTCCTTTCCACTTTAGATAAATGTTTAGGGACTGAAGACACCAAGTGATTAAGTGTTTTAACTGTAATATTGTAATGTAATTTTCTTCCTGCAAACAAGTCTTAAGGTGGGTGACAGTGCTGGTTTTTGTTATCATATTTTGCGTTTCAAAATCTGCCGCATGCTTTCTATTGGGAAAAGTTTTGATGGCAGGCAGGTCAGTCCAGCACCCGCACCTTCTTCTTATGCATGCCTGGTTGCAGAATGCTTTTTAGTCCCCCACCAGTTGAAGCATAGGATGGGGGTCTATTGATTTAGGCCATGTTTGTCTATGCGGATATGTGTACACCTGCCTGGAACTATTACTCTGAAACTACATGCAGCAGCCTTACCATATCACACTGACTTTATGACCTTCGCCAAAGATTCATATTTATTACCTTTTTCCGAGCACCGACCTTTCATACCCTCAGCAATGACCTCTACCACTGTTTTCTTTGTGTCTGTGGCAGATCTCCAACACTGTTGCTTGTCAGTGACATGCAGTCAGAGGTTAGTTTGGCGAGGCAGAATCCTTCCCTTTGCTTGATTAGCAATCAGACGGTTAACTAGTTTAGTAAGACAATTCGGCAGAATGACGGGCCAGTTTAAGTTTCCGCGGCGTTATTACTCAGTATATCGAACCTGAAATGCTCACTAGACAGCAGATTTGCGTGTACTTGCTTCCAGGAAGCCGAAGCAATGTCATCAACAAATATTAAAACAGTTCGACTTATGCAGAGTTCAATGCTTAATCAATAAACAGTGTATTCTCCTTTAGATACACGCTTTTACACCCAAAAAAAAAAAAAAAAAAAAGTGGGGGTTTATTTTCAGTTTTCTTTCATAATCCGATTAACAAAATGTTTAAACGATATACAGAATTACCGAGAGCCGAGAATTTTTCCTAATTGATTATTCAGATCTCCATTCTTGCAGTCTCGAATTGAAGCGTATACATGAATGAATCTTTTTGTCATTATGTCCTCTATCAGTATACGGGCTTCCTGTAGGCTTGGTCTTAATTGTTTTGATTGTCAATCAGGAATAGTATATGGGAACAGGTTCACAAAATCCTGTGATAAAAGTTTGGGTCACTGCCTCACCTCACCGCACATCTCTGCTGCTTGTGCAGTTTGGCCTTATCAGCCAATTGTGCCTTTTGAATGTTTTGTTGACTTGTAACCTTTGACGCTATGACCTTGATCTTTTAGTGCAATATTTAACTTTCTAAAAATTCATCTGATCATTTAATGCAGTACATCAATAACTACTAAGTCTAGGACGAGTAACCCAATACACTAATTAAAATTGACTTCTGACCTTCATGTGACCGTTGACTACCGACATTAACATCCCCAAAACTACTTACAATGGCTTTTCACAATTGCTTTTTCGTCCCCTGCAACCAGGTAGGTCACGAGACTTGATTTAGTCCGCGTCTGGCCATCAGTCCTTCCATGTGTGCATCTGCTGGTGTGTTTGTGCGTCTCATCTCTGGCTTAGCTAGTTATATTTGGTGCATATAACTCAATAGAAAACAGTTAATAGTGATTAATTCACGACTTAGGTAGTGTTGAACAGCAAGTTGTGATTATTTAGCAAGCTAGCTAGAATTTATATGCACTAAATGTAACTACCTTAGCCAGCAAACTAGCTTGCTAATTTGTTGACTGACCAACCAAGCTAGCTTGGTCATTGGCTTAGCTAGCTGGTTTGCTGGTTAGTTAGCTATATTTGGTGTATATACAGTGTTGTGCAAAAGTCTGAGGCACCCAAGACTTTTTCATTTAAATTTGATGTTGGATGTTTATTTTTATCATCCATGTTAGTGGTGCTGCGGTTAAAAAGCATTTGAAGCATCCAGTTTTAATTGAAAAAAAAAAATCTTACATTAGAAGTTGTATCTTGCTAAAGACAGTTGATAGCCAATAATCTTGCAAAATAGAGAGCTGCAAGACAGGATGGTCATACTAAATATTGATTTGAGTTAATTTAATAGTTCACAGTACTTTACGATATATTTCTCAACATTTAGAAACCATTAATTTAATGATTTTTGGAAGCATCTTCACTTCACGGAATTGCATTAGATGTGCCTAAAACTTTCATGCAGGACTGTAAATCAATAGAGAACAGTGAATAGTGATTATTTCGCAACTCAACTAGTGTTAGATTGGAAATTAGTGATTATTCAGCTATGAAATTAGCTAGGTCAGTTACATATTGACGAGACTTGCATGTTCGCTAGCTACCAATTTTTTCACCAACAAACATTGGCTATAGATACTTGGCTATTAATTTAAATTGGCGCAAGCTACATAACTTGATATCTAGCGAAGTTTGTGATTCTAAGTGGACCACAGAGTTGCTAACTAGGTAGCACAGTCTTACTAAGCGAGGCTATCAAAGGTGGCAAGGTGGTAGTAAATTTCATATGCTAATCTGAACTCATTCTCCTCAGGAATCAGAAGGATAATGAATCATGTAGTTTTTAGACTTCAAAGAGGATTAGCCTTTCAACAAAAATTGAAAATGATTTAAATTATAGTCGACTACAGTCTAGAAAAAACAGCTTGGAGTTACTCAGAAATATGATGCAAAATCTTGAAATCAATAGGGGCTTGAAAACAACGAGAACAACTTTGAATGTAAATTTTTAAAGAAGTCTTTGGGTAAAATAAATGGAAACTTTTACTTCCGGCACCAGTGTGACATAGTCACCTCAGTGCTCTATCCATCTTTTTATGCAGGTTATATAGAATATGGAAGTAAAGCCAGTAGAAATGGAAGGGAGTTTAATTTATCAGTAATGTTGACAGTTGTTAGCCCCTGAGCCAGCTATCGTGACTGTACACATACATATTGACATTGCATTGGCCCCTGGACTGTACTTCAATGTCACCGTCATATTTTTGGTAGTGTTTGGCGTTTATAACATTATCGTGACTGAAAACCAGTTGGCCACCACAGTCAGACTATTAAAAGCTTACGTTAGTCATAATGTTAGCTAGCTAACAATGAAAGCTGAGACTTTATCAGAAATCATATAAAGTTAATATTAACTGTTAAGCTAATTGTGCATCATGAGATTTTCCCCCAACCTAACATTAGCTTTGGCTATTTTGGTATTTTTCTCTAAACCCATTTTTTTATGACAAGCTACTCATTTTGGGTGTGACGGACGTTATGAATCTGATAGTAGTAAGCTAGCTCGCTACAGTTTCTAGCATTAAATTCCTTATGTCTGTTAGCTTGACTGGAAGTGTTTTCCTCTTCTTGGAGGCGTGTTCAACATCTCAGGCACCCGAGTTAGTGCCTGCAAGCACTTTTTCACGTGATCTTGAATGAGAGCGGGCGCATTCAAAATTTTTCAAGATAGCATATGAAAATAAAACTGGCGCATGAACAAAGCTAGCAAGCCCACAAGCATGAAGTGATCGTGAATCTCATTCTCATACATAGCAAAATACAGGAGAAAACTCTGACAGTCTGAAATTCATCAGTGTAAAATTAAATAATATAGTTATGATTTTCACTACAAAAAAGATTATTATAGAGTAATAATGACTAACAAAAGTTTTTGGATTATAACAGCTTTTTATTTTCATGTATCTGGTTGGATGGGTAATCTGTCAGTCTGGGTGGACCGAGACACACTCAGGCCCACCGTTGCTCCAAGTGGCAAAAAATGCTACAGCAGAGGAGTCAACTTTGCCACAATGTTATTATCAGTTGCATATCTGTTCCCTCAAACAGTATTTCTATCTAACTCTTGGTATCAGAGAGGTCTTTAATGTGGTGAATGCCTGTCCTTCTGTCTGCCTCTCTGTCAATTTGTCATTGAATAGTAGCTGGGTAAATTTTTCTCTTTGGAAAAAAGGACAAGGATAGAGAAAGTAATCACAATCTGATTCTCAAATGTCCACAGGGTCATCACATCACAAACTAATTCTGTTTTTTTTTTTTTTTACTTACTGAACGGTAGGTGCATTGGTACTGTCTTTTCTCCTTTATTAGGAATTGATTTCACTTCACCTGGTCCCTTTGAGCTTTGCAATGCATCAGAGTTAGTCAGTCTTTGTCTCTATTGTAGGTGCATTCCTACTTAGGCACTGAAGATGTAGTATCCCTACATCCCAGTTGGTGTCTTATCTGATGTCTTTTAATTTAGTGTCTTGCCAGTTCACGCAGACTACTCCTGTTGCGGAGGTTATATGCTTGGGATTGCTGCATTTGGCTGGACTCATGGAGTGAATCATTTAATTTGATTAGGTCTTGTATATGCAAAGTTATGTAACAGTATGTAGCTCAGTGTGTAGTGCAGTATTAGTTTGTAACTGTGGATTTCCTATGCAGAATACTGACCTCTGCATGAGGAGATGAGAAATATGTGACAGTATTTCATCAACCAGAAAATAATTTTACAATATCTGATACTTATTTTGAAGAAAATAGTTACTCTAATTCTTTACACTGTTGATGATTCTGATGATGTGGATGACTTTGTCAGTGTGATTTTACTGATAAAATATTTCTAAGAGACAGACAGGACTGGAAGAAGGTGAAAGTGTTGGTTGCAGTGAAGCTTTTGTTTGTGAGACTCCAGTCCTGCTCGCGGAAAAAGGGGCCCAATTCCAAAGAGCTCCAAAGACTTTCGGAGTCATGGCCAAGTGAGTTTGATGCTGTAATCCTGAGAGGAGGAGTTACAGGGGAAGAGTCACGTGATCCTGCGGCCACTGGTCTATGTGCGTGACCCTTTGTCACCCCCGAGGACCCTTCAACTTCAAAGGCTGGACGGGTGGCCATCATTTCTTGAACATGGGTTGACACTGCCCGACCCCTGGCTTTGTGCCTGCTCTGGGTTTGGGAGAAGGCCGTTGGAGGGTGGCTGCAAGTAGTGTATGACCCCACCTCCTCCACCCCAGTGCCCTCCTGGTAGACACAAAAGTGTTGCATTGGTGAAGGGGTTCCCCCTGTCTTGAAAGCACAGCTGCCACTGGTTACATAAGAGCAGGGCCTTGTCTGTTTTGGTGGAGCAGCTTTGTGTTGGCAAGATTAAACGGCTGGTAAAAGCCTCTCTGGAAGGGGGGTCTCCACCTGAGCCCCTGCAGTACAAACAAGGCAAAGCGGGCCCTGAGCTTTGTGCTGCTGTTGAACCATATGCTACTACCCTGTTTGCTATGCCACAAGAAGCCCTCTGATACATGAAACATACATTAAAGAATATCCTCTTTATGCCATGTGTCCATCCTTCTGTCTGGCCTGTGGTATTCTTGGAATGGAAATAATGGGTTCCACTGGGCTGGGTAGTAAAGGCTTTGTGTCATAGGCCTTTTTTCCTACTGTTTACGATGCTAATGCAATGAGATCAAATTTTGATACTGCCCACTAGAATATTTGAATATAAACTCTAAATAAATGATTCATTTGGGAAAAATGTGGTGTTGTCTTTTTTTTTTTTTGTATGTCTGTGTTTTGAGTGTCTTTTTCCATACAAAAACATGGATAATTAATTAAGCCTGGTAATCACTACTTGGAGTGTGTATTGAATAAATTAATATCAAGGAAGCATATTAAGCTGTTATTCTCATCCATCTTATTTTTGTTGATCACAGTGATGTAATTGTAATATTTTACCCACAGCTATGTTATCAGACTTTAATCAAGCATAACTCAAGGTCTTGCAATTTTTGGGCTTCTTCACAGCTAAAAGGTACTAGGGCGTGATTTGGGTAATGTGTTAGAAGGATAGCAACAGTATTCATGGTTGCACTATTATTTTAAATTGAAGTCATACCAATAGCTCAAGATGAAAACCTGTCACAACCCTTGTGTAAATACCCTCTGTGTCTCCTCTCATCCAGCAGCTTGCGTGTCTATCAGAAGTTTTGTCTCCTTTGATTTGTTTGCATCTTGCGTTCTTCCCTTTTACTGGCTGTGTCTTCTCTCATAGTGATCCCTTCTCGTGTATGACATATTTATTGCCCCTCCTTAGAGTCTACAACTTGCTGGATTGTCACTTGCTATATGCACTTTATCACCAGTCACTTTTTGCTGGTAAAACTCTTCATCTTTTGAAAGTAAAAAATGATCTTTAATGATTGTAATATAAGGAAGTACTTGTCCTTTTTCAGTTATAAGGAACAAGCTCCCTAGCCTTTCTCATGGTCTCCAGGATTGGGATTGCGTTCTTGTTAATCTACACTCAGTTTGTTCCCCTACCCAGTTTAATAGAAACAAGCTCCCAAGCCTTCTACAGTCATCAAGATTGGGACTACTTTGCAGCTAAACCTCTCCATCCTGCCATCTGACAATTCGGCTTTGGCAATGTGTGAACTCCATCTGGCAGTCGTCCCAAAAAGCCACTGGCCGGGCACTGGCTACGCCCACACACCCTCACCTGTAACGTATGAACTTAACTGCGCAATTCTCCTCTGGGATTCCGTCCCATTGTCTACCGTATTGCTATCAATATACCTTACTATTCGATTGTACATTGCCTCTGCACTTGATTCCTGGTCTGGATCTTAACCAAAAAAAAAACCCAAGCATTGCCATTGTCTTGGTCATACTCTTGGGGCAAATTTTAGACCTTGCCCTCTTTGGTCATGCCATACAGCATTTGGTTCGAGTTCACTGAGCAATATTGACCAAGGTCTCATTCAACCCAGGTTATAGATTATTCAACACCCGCACCAACAAAATGCCACCTAATGGAACAATGGTCTGAAAGTAGTAGGTAATGGTTAAAAAATGGTTTCCCATCTGCATCTCATTGCCTTATATGCCTCACAGACTAGCTACCCAGGCAGTTAGTTAAGAGTGGTGGTACTGTGCCTATTTTAGGTTGGTATTATGTCACGTGAGTTTTATCAACAATTTTTCCCGTCACACTCCATTAGATGTCAAAACAAAGGTATGCACGAAAGACCACTAAGGACCTGTAAAATATTTGTCACAATATGTAGCAATTTATTTTCTCTTGTTTCAGCGCTACCTACATTTGTTTTCCTTGAAATTATTTTTTGGCCTTTAAGATTGAGAACTGACACTGGGATAAAGCACCATGTATTGCATGTGTATAATATTTTTTTATCATGGTATGAACAGCCAATCCAAAAATGTCCTCCCATCAGAAAAGAGTATTAATATATTTAATCATTTTAATTGAAATAACTGACTCAGAATTCATACAGTTCAGTTTGATGGCAGTGTTACTCAGGAAGAATAAACAGAATCATGCTATGTCACTGTTACAGATATTTTGTAATAGAAATTCAATTTCATTCAAAAATACAATGCAGGAAATTATTATTTATTGTCAAGTAGCACATTACTGGTTATAATTATGCTTGATTTAATTGAATGGGCTGGTTTCCCTGAAGATGGTAATGCAGTTTAAACTGTATGTGTGACAATTTATCACTTGTTATTATGTTTAAACACATATGATGGAAAAACATGATTTCGTTCTCCTGAGAGCCAAAGGTTAGCAAAATTCCAAACTGTGCAAAGGTCATATTACTGTGAGAAAGGAATGCTGCTGGTTTCTGGGTTACAAATAAAGGTGAATTCTGGCTGTGACTAGCTCCCTTCCCTGGGTTCCAGGCCACCTTTTCCCATTTACCCTGCTTTTAAAGAGAGAGGCAAAGAGGGAGGGAGCCATTCCTCTCATTAAATCTGTTCCTTCAGCTTTGGCTAGTGTATTTTCTAGTCTGCCAGGTATCATACCTTCCCTGAGACTGTTTAGATATAGAATCTCTTTCTCTTTGTACCCTCTTCCCTCAGTATTTTTCTTTATCATCCTGTCCATCTATGTATCCCTCCCCTCTTACTGCCTTTTCAATAAAAATAGAAAATGGTACAATGCGTTCAACAAGAAATACATTTAACTTTGAAAATAATTAAAAGATTCTCTGAGTGTTTTAAAAATACTAAATTGATCAGAGCAGGTTACCCCTATCATGCAACTTTCCGTAATTCTCAGACCACTGGAGGTTTGTGCTGTGGAGGGGATCATTCGCCATTAATGCTACAGTCCTTTAGTAATGCCATTCTATTAGCCTCATGATAAATTGAGGTGAAAATGTTGCCTTGTGTGGATTTACAATATATTTATTCACCTGACACTCTTGTCCAAAGTAGGCTGCAAATACTATTCACACTCAGATGGATATGTTTCCTTACTGTCTAGATTTAGCTATCCTGTAGAACTAATGGCCCATACAGGGTTTATACCTGTCGATTTGTGGTTCCAAATCTATCTTTCTGACCCTTATTTTACCTTGGCTCATCATTTAAGCCCACTGAACTATGCTTTTGTCAGTTGCCAGGTTCTGAGATCATGTGATAATGTGATCAGTCCTCACTTCTCTACCATATCCTCATAAAGGATTAGTTTTGAGGAGTTTGGTGCTTAATGAGATTATAACAGATTTTTTTTATCTTCAGGATAAATTGATAGTGGACCCAAATGACAGGCTGAATCATTGCTTATGATGTAAAAAAAAAAATAAAAAATCAGTAGGTCAGCAGAACATCAGTGTAAATCAATAAGAATCATTACAATTCTTGTTGATGGCATGTGCTAGCATAAAAAGAGAAGAAACTGAAATATGATACAGTTGATTGAAAAGGACTTTCTTTACCAAATTCCTTCATGTATTAGGAGGTGGAATTGGATGCAAAGAGAATGAAAGTAAATGCAATTTCATTTTGGTTCACTTGATTTGTATTTTTTTAATTCTTATTGGTATTTTTGCATGTTTCAGTGTACTGCACTCACCAAGTGCTATTTGCCCTCAAGACCGGCAGGCTTTTCTGAACATCTATTTTGGGTGTTTGTGCTAACTGAGTACTGGAGGTTAAGTCCCTTCCTGGCGTGTGGAGTTTATGAACTTACAACTTAATAATGTAGCCTTTCATGGTTCATGGTAGAGCTCATTTCTTGTCATCATTAAGACAGCTGTCAGATAATTAGCATAACAAGACTGGGGGGAAAAAAAGATTCCTTAGTCAATAACATAGGCTGCTTTGACTTTATGTACAAGATGCAGAAATGTAGGATTTTGGAATTTTCATCTTTGGGTCACAACACATAGGAGGAGTAGAATTTGGGATGTGTCAGGCTGGAGGTGCTGCAATTTGGTTGTGGATGAAGTAGATCTACTGTTGGCTAAAACTTCAGTTACAGTCTTTTTTTTTCCTCTGTAATCATAGTTGCCATGCAACTATCTCTTCAAATCCCAATCACCCAGATTTGTCCAAGTTATATCCTTCTGATAGTTCACACCTGCTCTTCAGATAGAAGGATTATGTCAATGTTTAGTGCTGTATTGATACTTATTCATGTCCTGCATTGGTAGTGGCCCATAAACACTAAAATGGATCATTACCAGTCTGCTTAGTGTGTGCTGCACAGATGCACCAAACCAATTAAGAAATAATTAATTACACAATCTGAATAAATAACTAAATGAATTATCTGGCTGGAACTTGTGAATCACTGTCTCCTCTACACTGACCGATCCGTGCAACATGCACCAACTGCGTGGAATCTGAATTGTTGCTGCTCCTATAACTAACTGCCATGGCAGACAGGTTTCTTTGTTCATGTGCATTATCACTTTGACATTCTTTATTTGCTTAAATGGAAAATAATCCAATGCAATTTATTCAGCATTAATTACACACACACACACACACACACACACACACACACACACACATATATATATATATATATATATATATATATATATATATATATATAATTTCGTTTTGGCTCCGTACTCCTGTCTTTTGAAAGGATACAGTGATGATGAAGCTAAAGTACAGACTGTTGGCTTTAATTTTATGTGGTTTTCATTCATATCTGACTTTTTTTAAAATAAAATGTAGAATAGAATAATAATTTTTACTATTTAATCACATATTCTATGCATGCAATGACAGTTTCCAGTCCGTGACAGACAGACATCATTAGACTGCGGGTATCTTCCCTGGTGATGCTCTGCCAGGCCTGCACTACAGCCATCTTCAGTTCCTGCTTGTTCTGGGATTCATTTTGCCTTCAGTCTCCTGTTCAGTATGTAAGATTCATGATTTGGTGGATTCAGATCTGGTGATTGTCTCAGCCAACAGAACCAAAATAACAAAAAATGTGTCACTGTCCAATATATTACGGTGTTCAGTGTAGCTGTATATTTACCAACGCAATTTAGATTAAGTAACTTATCAGGGTGGTTGCCCAAATACAGTATTGCATGTGTATCTGCCCTTTGGAATGTCATTCTTCAACAATGAGAGAAAAGGTAAAAGTGATCCTCTGGGTTCAACTGATCAAGTGGATCTAATATGAACTCACAAGATCAATTAATCTCCTGTAACTTGACGCTGCCAGTTCGGTAAACAGCACATCTGAGAAAATGCTCTGGTTTGGGATGATGAACCATTGACTCATCTGGGAAAGTCCTCCTGTCTAAAGCTAATAAATATGCGGGTCATTCCATTGCAAATAGCAGATTGAGTTCTTTGAGCTTACTGGCAGTCATCAAGGAGTCATAAAACAGTCTGATGCATTGAAAGTGAGTATTAAAATCTTTCCTCATCATTATTTCTGGGATGTTTCACAGTGCTTAAAGAAGATAAAATGTTCACCTGGTCATGAACTGCACTATTTAAGGTCTCAAATGTTAGACTGAAGAAGATCAGGGTAAGCCCCAATACCATTTTTTCTTCAGATTATTCAGGGGTTGACAACTCTGTTCATTTACAGAGGAAAGATGAGTATGTGCATCAAACAGACGCCTGTCAGGACAGGAACATTATACTTTCATTTGCTCAAGCACTGCAGATTAGCGAAGTGCTGCGCCCAATATCAAACCATGCTGGCCCCAATCACTCAATCTGCCTCATGTGGCTAGCCAGCACATATTTCAGTCAGCTTGTTCCCTTGGCCTGGGATTTTGCATGCTACTACAGTCGAGTCAAACAAAGATAATGCTCTCTTTTTTTTTTTTTTACTCCAAACACTGATTGCTGCGTCTGATTCATGGATTACAACTGACTAAAGTTTCCTCTTGTTTTCACTGCATCGTCCCCAAATGTGGCCGTGTAAGCCTTTATTGCTGCTTTGTCTTATGGTGTGTCAGTTCAGAGGAACTCTACCTGATGTGGACAATATACCGCTTTTTTTCAGGGATGAGCAGGCTTCTGCGCAAAGTAAAAGGAAATATACTCTGAAGCCAAAAATCCCTCAGCATCGTCCATGTTCCTCAACACCATAGCGTAAACATGCTCTACTATGGGATGTGTCAAATGCCAGAGTTCTCCCTTTTCTGCTCTCAGACATGGTGCCTGGAGGCCAGAAATACAGTTGTCTGCATGGCGAGCTGAAATGGCTTTAGTTCACACGTGTGCACTCCAGTGTGCTGATTCAGCCTCCCTCCTCTCCACAGTGACAGTAGATCGCCCGCTGTCATTCTCAGTGCTTTGAAAGTCAGTCTGCAGAGGCACAAAGCGCTCACTGAAATATGCGACCAGCCAGGGCTACTAGCCGTAGGGCGTCTGTAGAGGTTGTCGCCTCTGTGTCTTTGTGTGTGAGAGCATTGAGAGCTTATCTGTCCTCATAAAATAAAAGTGCCTTACTTTTCAGACTGCTCTCAACCTCGTCCAAGCTTTGTTGATGTGAGGGTTTGGCCTTCTCTCACCTACTCAGCAAAAGAAAACGAGTTTATAAGTCGGCATGCCCATGAATATGAATTTCAGTAAATGGAGAGAAGAGGAAAAAAGATGAGGGAAAACCACTCTCTTATAGTGTGTCGTAGTCTTAGCATCTCAGATTAATTCATTTTTAAAAGCCAGACAGATTGTATGGGTTCTGTATTTCTCTTTGCTTTCAGAGGATTTTCCTACTGCGACTTCGAATCTTCCTTTGAAATCTATAGACTAACTGGAGCAGTCAGAAAATACAACTTTTCCAATCTATGTGACCAGATGACCCTAACAAAGTATGATGTCTGTCAATTGTTGATGGAAAGAGTAGTTAGGGATGTCTTCACAAGAGGAATAGTCCTATTGGTCTTTTGCCTCTCATTTATGTTCTTGCTAGGTACTAAAAATAGGCAAATATTCAAAAGAAAACTCAATGCCATAAGAACGCATACAGATAGAAGGCTCATGGCGCATATTTTCTTCAAGATATGATCTGGTTTTTGTGCATCCATAAATGTAACACATATAGAGGCCGAGGCTCACCTCCAGGTTCCATTTGGCAAGCAGGTCTCTTTCTGTGTTACTGACTCTTGTTTTGACAATAACATTTATTTATATGCTCATTAATTCTTCTGAATGTAGTTGGACTGGTACAAACATCTCTTGTAGCTTACCAGGCTCCAATAATTGTGGTTTTGATTGGCTGACTTTTTTATGACTGAATTATTACTTTTTAGATTAAATGAGAGAATGTCAATAAATACCCTCTTTGTAAAAAAAAAAAAAATGCTTTCCCTTGTATGTACCCACATTTGGTTGCTAAATTTCTTCATAGCGACAGTATTTCCAATTTATCTATACTTTCTATACCGGGCAAATTTAGCGTACTTTTTTGCCTGTGTGGAGCATGCGTATGCAATCATCTGATAATGAGACAAACCCGCAGTGGAGTCCACAGAGGGATACTTCCTTCCTCAGTCCACAGCAAAGCGTTTGTTACTGCTGCCTGGCAACCAGCTGGAATGGTCCCAACTTTGCCATGTGTGTGCATGTGCACGTTCCAATTTGGAGGTGTGTCCATGAAAATGTGTATTTATGTGTGACCGATGCCATGTGGTAATGTGAGTATATATTGTTGGTCATATTCCCAAGTGACAGAGTGTGCATGTCTCCCTTTTTAGGCATGATCCCTGCTCCACTCCACCGTACTTTATTGTCTTTTTACATCACAAGCTCAGACTTTAAGCATGAGAGAAAGACAGAGAGTGTAACTCAAATTCAATATGTCATCTAATACCTGTTGAATCCTCTCTACACTCATATTCTGACAGGTTTTTATATCATCTTGTAGTTGAATTCAATGTGCAAGGGCACTGTGCGTGTTTTAGCCCGAGATTTCTTTTATTTCTGTTGTGGCTTGGATAAGCAAGTGTATTGCATGAAGTAAAATGCAAAATGCTGAAATACATTGCTATGATGCAAAAGGTAGGTGTTGAACATAGATAAATGAATGATAAATAAAATTCAGAAAGCATAGGTCAAATTTGAGCTCCTGCCCACTACTGAGCATATATTCAGCTCTTTTTTCAACAAATTGCCAAGTAATTCACTCAACACATTTTTTTTTCTTACATTTAATGTTCACCGACAGCCTTCATTCTATAGTTGTGATTGGTAGACCACAACTTTCGTTGTTATAGACTTATTTAACACTATACATGAGTGTGAGGTTATGTTTACTCCGCATGTGATATCTATCAGCCTGCTAGAGATGTGGAAAATATTAGGAACAGCACAGCAGGGATGCTGGTCTCTACATTTTGATACATTAGGATCCAACTACGGGTGTTATTGGCTGCAGCAAACTTGATTCTAGAAGCAGCTTTTCACATGTTCTTCCTGTAGCTGAAATTATGGCAGAGCTAGTATTTCCCTGCTCTCTATCCTTATGTGCCGACAACAGCAGGAGTGGCTTTGTGAGGCTGACAGGGTGCACGGAAGCCTGTCCCAGTGGCCATCCTATTCACCACTGCATTTTCACTGTGTTTTCTTTATTTGGCAGCATGTGAAATTGTGGGGGAGCTTAAGTCTACGCTAGTTTCAAATAAATTAATTAAATACGTCCAAGTATGACAAATGGGGTTTTGGATCAGTCAGTAAGCACAACCAACAGCTGCACCACAACACAGTGCTTGTTCTACAATATAACTAAATTAATGTTTCATTCAACAGTACCAGACACTCAATGTCAGAGCAGTTCTGTTGTGGAGCTTTGAGGTTACCAGAACTCTGCAAGACATTGGAACTCAGAAAATCCCTGAATATCACAGAAATAGAACTCCCAACTAAATCATGGTAATGCAAACTACTGCTTTAGCCAGTGGCTACATAGCATATGACGCATGGCATGAGCCTGTAATACAAAAAATTGAATACTTATTTTTCTCTACCTTCCCTGACTGTCATTTTTCTGAGAAATTTCATTAGTCTGTTGGGTTGGTGCGCTCAGTAAAGGCGCTGCTTGCAGCGTAAGGGTGACCACCATGGACCTGAATCCTACCTGGCTGTGCCCAAGCCAGTTGTGGCCAGCATCTTTGCAAGAGCTGCGCATTATTAGCTTTGCAATGATAAGGGAGGGATAAAGTCGATTTGGGTTAGCATAGTTTGTTGCGCAAGTGGCTTCTACTAGCCATCCGGGACTTTGTTATGTGTGTGTGCGTATGTATATATATGTGTGTGTGTGTGTGTGTGTGTGTGTGTGTATGTGCACGTGAAGGGTTTGTTTCCAAAACACAGGTTTTGGAGTGGCCTAGTCATAGTCCAGACTTAAATCCCATTGAGATGCTGTGGCATGACCTTAAACAGGCCGTTCATGCTTGAAAAGCCACCAACGTGGCTGAATAAAAACAATTCTGCAAAGAAGAGTGGGCCAAAATTCCTCCACAGTGATGTGAAAGACTCATTGCCAGTTCTCACAAACTCTTCATTGCAGTTGTCGCCGAGGGCGGCACAACCAGTTATTAGGTTTAGGGGGCAATTACTTTTTCCACATAGGGCCAGGTAGGTTTGGATAGCTTTTTTCCCTTAATAAATGAAATCATCATTTAAAAACTGCATTTTGTATTTACTCAGGTTGTCTTTGTCTAATATTAAAATTTGTTTGATGATCTGAAACATCGAATTGTGACAAATAAAAAAAAAAAAAAGAAATCGGGAAGGGGTAAATACTTTTTCACAGCGCTAGATAAATATATATGACTGTGACTGACAGTGGCTTGCAAAAAGCCACATAAATTGGGCTAGGATATATGTTCTTAAAACTTGCATGTTAACATTCTGATTATAACTCCATCATAGTTCCAGAAAGAATTGCCTCTTAAGTAAAAGAGAATAGCTGAGTTAGCTAGCTTTTCTAGTGAAAACTGCGTGATATTCACTGGTATTTTATGAGGAAGGGAAACTAAGTTGGCCAGCTTGATTACTATGCTGAGCAATACCTGAAACAGCTGTTTTTCTTCAGAGCAGATTCTAATTTTTGGTTGTTTCTGGGTTTCAGTAGGTGCACTTATTCAGTCAGCTTACTCATTAATCCTCCTTTGTGAAAAAGGGCTTGAGTGTTCAAGACTTTGGCGTAAGATGAACTCCTTTGTGTTGACAATGTAAATTCCATGGGAAATATCCCCATGCATGTTGTTATCACGCGGCTAATGTCATTGTTTTGAGGATGAGGAGGCTTAATCGATTTCTATAAAAAGCCTACTAGCGAACATAATGTGGATCTCTACTTTACTTCAGCTGTGTTTGAATGCTGTGTGGCAGTGTGAGTGTAAGAGACAATATTGACAAGTAAATGGTGCATTTTTATTATTATTTATAAGTTATTATAATGATGGTTTGAATCAAAGTGTTAACAAGTACCTTCTTTTGATTACTTACATTAGTAGCTGTACAGCACATGTGCAATACTTGTGTTACCATGACAACTTCCAGGCCTCGACTCCTGCAAAAGGAGCTTATGGTAAAGTTGAGAATTGGCCCAAACATTTGCTTTCAGGATACTTTTAACAATCAGCTACAGCAGCGTGTACATTCTTTCTTATATGGTTGTAGATCACTATTTTGTATCTTTATGGATAGGAGAAAAATTGCTAGATGTAGGAAATATTCTTTGGTCCATAACACCACTGCTTGAATTGACTGACTGTGTTTGTTAGTGTATGCTGTTCATATAAATTGAGTTACATTTTAATTGCTGCGCCCTGTGTTTTGGCTGTCAGATATTTTGTATGTGTGCTCTAGATGCCTATAATAGCCTCTTTTTTTTTCCCAAAACTGGCCTCATTTTTTGCCAATATTATGTATTACCCCAAACTGACCACCGATCTTAATCACAATCTTTATTAATAAAATTGCATTGCATAAAAAGTCGCAATTCAGCGGGGAAGGGAGAGATAGCAGTTGATTTTTTTTCCCCCAAAAACAAAATGCCTGTACTGGACTTTTATGGGGTTAGATTTGTTACAGGCAGAATAATCAGCATATCAGGGAATGTGCTAAAATCATGGTTCCTCCCCTGACTTGAGAAAATAGTGACTTGAAGTAAGATCAAGCATTGCAAAACAGGGTAACCAAGTGAAAAAATGAGACTACAATCATTAAACCATTTGAAAGTGGGGGACAGCTAGGGAGACAGAAAGAAAAAGAGGGGGAAAGGGCGTCAAAATAGACCTCTATAATAATAAATGTCAAGTGGCATTCAATTATGGGCTTGGAATCCCAACATCAACCACCATTTTGTGCAACATAAGAAGGCAGAAGCACTTGTATTTTCATCACCCGTCCACCATTACAAATACATAAGACCCCAATACTACCCTCTAATTCTCATTCTCGAATAAAATTTGGGGACTACTAGTCCTACACAACGGACAAGGTCAGGCTGGCTAGCAGCTCGGCACCAGGAACCCTGCGCTGGAAAAACAGCCTTGCTGTGCGGCGCCGCGCAGCCCATCCCCCACGCGCAGAAAGCAAAGTTGCGCTGCCTCGGCTAGCTCGAGCAGGCAAGCAGAGAGAATGAGGAGAGGGGGTGGGGAGAGAGACAGAGGGGGACAACGTTACGTGGTTTATCCTAGTTTAATTATGTCTTTCAACGTTTAGTGGGAAATCAAACCACTTATTTTGGGCAATTTCTCTAACCTTTTAACTTAATACATTTGTTTTCTAGAGCGCATTTTCTAGTTTGCTCTTTTCGTGTTTTGCCTGATTCGTTCTCTCACAGTGTATATCTGTTTTTCGTCCTTACTTCCTGCTCCCCAAATGGTACAGTCCATCCCCCATCCTGCTGCCCTTTCTCTCCCTCCCTCACTAACTGTAATTCCGCTCCTTCCTCTGCAAAGATGGGATCCTCCTTTGCTGATACTGCCATATATGTGCTGCCTAGAGTTATTCATATAAACCTAGACTTGTAGTCGTGCTGTCCTGTTGGGAAAGACCTTGTGTGTTTGGTTGTTACGGATGCATATTTTAATGCTATGTAGCCTACAAGCATGAAAGTGTGAACATTTTCATTCCATTTTTAAGTGAGCGCTCTAGTCAACCCCTCAGTCGATAAACATGTGAAGTGCGTACATGCGGTGACTCTCCCACAGATACCTGTTCCCAGATTAAAACTATTTTAACTTGGAATTCACAATCACGAGTACATTTAATTGTTTATTATACCAGACCAAAAGGTGAATTATCGACGTAGTTGCGATCAAAACGTGAAACGCATTATCAGTTAATGTGTAATTGGTCCACAAACGTTACTTTTTGAACATCTTTCTCAATAAAAAAGCGATCTTGATCCGACTCCCGTGGCCTGTTTCAAAAATCCATCTCGTGTTTTGCGTCCGTCCGCGAGCTTCAGTAAAATGGCTGTGTCTCGCGGAGCCTCGTGCTGGTTTGATCAGTTTCTCGCTCGCAGTCTCGTTCTGTAAGCCCCCCCACATTCTGTGTCGGTTAATTTCGTTCCCTGGATCTTTATTTATATTCTCTCCATAACTTTTATTTCGAATCGGACCTGGGAGCGGAACCCGGATTCGGTCCGGTGTTTGGGGGGAATGAACTGGGACACGGGTACATTGGTATAAATAATTGTATTTATATTCAATGCTATTGAGAGCTTGCTAGTGACTGACTCGCTGTGAAAGAGAGAGGGATATCATGGCCGCTCAGGTCGCTAGCGCCGCCACTCTCAACACAAGCCCGCCTTCCGAACTAAAAAAGCCCGATCGGGACCCTCAGGAGGAGTCGGTACCGGGGGAGAAGCAACATGAAAGTAAGGAACCGGGACCGGAGAGCGGATCTCCAGGTCAAAAGGAGCTGCAGGATGGGGCCGATGTTGGAAATGCAGGGGGAGGAGGCGATCCAGAGTTGAAGAACGGGAACGGTAATTCGTCCAGACTGAATAACAACAATAATCAGAATGATTCAGGGGGACCCGAAGGCAATAACCATCCCGGGATGGCACACCACCACCCCGGCGGTTTTCCTCCACCTCCGTACGGATACAGTCAGCACTACAACCGGGCCCCTTTTCATCAACATGGCGGACAACAAAGCCCTGGCATGGCAGCTGCGGCGGGGCCGGCAGTGCAGCCGGGTAGCATGATGGACTCTTACCAGCCCAATTCTCACGACCACGGCTTTCCCAACCACCAATTTAACAACTACAACCCTTTCCCGAACCGGACTCCTTACCCAGGCCAAGGATATCCCATGAATTCCCCGCGAAATAACCAGCCTCCATCGGCTGGGGGGCAGCCAGGCAAGCAACAGCCAGCGGGAGGGACTACAGCCATGGCCGCCACTTATAATAATCAGAGGTATAACATGGGAAATCCTCAGCCAACTTCCACCCCGACCCTAAACCAGCTCCTGACCTCTCCTAGTTCTTCGAGAGGTTATCAAAACTATCCAGCAAACGACTACAGCAACCAAGAAGGGGCTAGCAAGGGACCAGCAGACCTGGGCAGCAGCAGCAGCCAGTATGGTGGGGGCCACCCGAGTTGGCAACAAAGGACCCATCACCCGCCTCCAATGAGCCCAGGAAACGGTGGACAACCGCTGAGTCGAAATCAGGTAAACTTTGATAATGGTCTGAACTCTGGTCTCAATGGCGTGTGTTGCAGTCTAAGCTCTGTGTAATGGTGTAGATGGCATACTTCGCATTGGACCTGCCATTGTCTCTCTGACTCTCTAAAATGGCTGCCTCTTTGCGTTTTTCCCCACACCACCTCCTTAACTGCAGTTATCTCATAAAAAAGCTCAAATACACCCATCCTATAGTGTATTCAAACGCTCGGGTGATGAATCGATCTTTGGATGGTCGGGGCGAAGTATATGCGACTTTTATGGACCTCCAATGAAGACAAAACGCGTTTTTTCTGGTCCGTGTGTCTGCTTCTAAATGCGGCTTAAAGGTAATAGAAACGTGTTCTTCGGAGGATATTCTATAGTGGATGCAAGCTTTGTCAACAAAATTGAAAGATCATTCCAGAAAACCCCTCTCATGCAATAAGTTAATGTTATCTTATTATTTCACGACATTTGCATATTTGATGGGATTATGGAGAGAAGTCGTAGCTTTTTGTACTGACTGTGCCGAAATCCCCGTCGTTGATGAAATGTGCTTGTGGGGGAGGGGGTTCCTTTAAATGAATAAGCGACCGATTGTTTTTTTTTTTTTCTGGCATAATTTCATGAATTAACGCATTATCTGCTGTTGGTACACTGACGCCCTAATTTGTAGAGTGATCTATAATTCGGCCCGGTGTGAGTAAGTGCTGATGTGCTGCTAGTAAACACGGCCAGTGATTTGAGTAAGTGCAGATTGCTGTGGGATTTGAATTATGGAGGTAAAATCCTACTGTCAAAGCCAGGAGACAGTTGGTCTTAGGTTGACATGCTAGCTGAGATCTGATTGGCTCCTCGTCCGCTGCTCCTGGCCATTTATAATTGCATCTGATGTAATGCTGAAAAAAAATCCTTGATTAGCTCCTATACTACAACACTGAAGATAAGAAAAACATTTTAACCACGCACATGGTGTTGGCCTTTGCCCAAGTATACCGGCGTTCTTCACTGAACTTTTAATTTCTGAAACGCTCCAGTTCTATCCGATTTCTCGGTAGACCGATATTGATCAACACTTTATGTCCGGCATGGTTATCGCTGTTAAATAGCATGTGAATCCCGCATATAACATGAAAAGGTTTAGTGATTTTGATTGAATTGCAGATTTGTTTTTAGTGCTATTGGTAAGAGTATTGTTTTATTGCCGTTTAACATTTGGTCTATGAACATGGTTTTAGGGAAATCCATTTTAATCTTAAACCCTTTCTTCATGGATTTTATCTAAAAATTTGCGTGGTGTTGGAATTAAATGGTAGTTCTCGCTGTTACTCATGGGCATACCATTCACTTCATTCAATTTTGAGTCTTATCAAATTTCAGTTGTGAATTTTAACAAGCAAGGTGTCATTTGTTATAGGTTTTGTAGTCTTGAATGTTAATGACATATTTAATTGCTTGATATAATTGCTGTGAAAACATAACATTACTGTTCAAGATAACAACTTACACATTGATCAGTTTTATTTTCTTGTGGGAGATTCTTTTTTGCTGTGTCTGGTGTCCACACAGAGATGGAGGAATTGGTTCTGTGAAAGCCTGAAATTGTTTTTTTTTTTTTTTTTTTTTTTTTAGGAATTTTATGAGAATTTTAAGTCGTAAATTTCGATTTTTTTTTTTTTTTTTTTTTTTTGGTCCTTTCTTTGGATTGTGAATGATCACTTTGAGCACACTGAATTTACTGTAGTTTACATCACGTTATGGTTTCTGAGTTACCTGAACAAATGTGTATTGTGCTGCTCTACTTAGCTGGGTTATACGCCCAGCCCTAGGTGTAGTAACTCTATCTGTAAGGCATGACCCCCTTTCCTCTCGTCATTTGATCAGCTTGTTGGCAATAAAAACCCCTTCTCTAGTACGGTGTTGACAAATTATCAACTACCATGGCATGGAATAGGACGGAGGAATAAATAAGTATGCAGCGGATAGTTTGTCTTGTGGTTCTTTTCGGAAGTATTGTGGATCTGCACCGGCCTGGGAGCGGTGTGTTTGGGGGGGGCAAATGCGTCTGGCCGTTCTCTCAGTTTTGTGAAAGAATCAGTCACGCCGCAGTTGTGTTTACAAGCCGCCTAGGTGTCAGCCAAGTGTCACCGCTTTGTGCATTTAATAAGGTTTATTTTTAATTCAGAGCTGGTAACCATGCCGACTGTTGTATTCCTGATGTCAGACCTGTTGAGTGTAAACTTTGTATTTGTGGCAACATGGGATAATTTTACTCTTTTATGTGTGGGCAAAGGGATGCATTTGTGTTGGTAGGTTTGAAATTAATCAGCCCACCAACATATCAGGGACAATTTTTGCACTTTATTGAATTGGCTTCAAACAGTTTCAGGACAACATAACTGGGGAGGTGGTGAAGATTCGGGGACTTCTGGTGAATTTGGACTGAGATAAAGCTTGAGGGGGTGAAGTCATGGACTAATGCTTCTGTTTATCTCATTCATTTGTGAACTGAAAGAATATGCTATTAACATAATTCTGCGAGCGTGATGTATTCCACTTACATGTTACTGCAGTACTTCTTCCCTCAAACATGTACTAACTCAAAGGCATTTCATTGTGGTATGTTGTGAGATTAACTAATGCCTTGTTTCTTCTACTCTGATTGCACTACTACATTTAAATCAGTTTTATTGTCAATTTGCAAAATGCGCGACGAACCATTCTGAGAGTCTGCTAACTCAATGCATGGTGTTAAGTTGAATGCATTAACTTGCCTAAGATGATAAAACAACTCTTACAAAGTGTTTGCTGTTTATTTTTCCCCAAGGAGACGAGGATCTCACCAGATTTGTCACAATATGTCTTGTTTCTTACCCCCACATTGTTTAACTCAGTGCAGTAAAGGGGTCATGTTGGTTCTGGGTTTGCCGTCTGAGTGTTTGCAGTTGATGCCTTGTTGTCTTACAAAAACACTGTAGATAATATTGGATTTTATACTGTGGATAGCAGGGACCAATGTATCTTTTCTCTACACCGTCTGCTGTGAAAATGATTTTGGTTAAATTTTATCCTCCTTGTGCCATAGCCCAGAGAGGCAGAAAATGTGTGAAGTCACTGTGCTAGTTTGTACCCTGGACATGGGAGAGGGGCTTATAAGAATGAGCCGGAATGTGGTGAGGATAAGTTTTCAGTAAGAAAGGGACAGAGATTGTCTATGCAGGAAGAGAACGTGAATATCTTGAATATTTCAGAACTTGTCACCCCCTGTGAGGTAAATTGGTAATGGCCATCCTCATTCACACGGTAGCCAGTGTTTCTGCTGCACTGGCACATGGATCTTGAACTTGGAAGGGACGTTTCAACTCAAAATCAAAAAATATTTTTCTTTTTACCTGTTGCTATATTTGTCCATCTGATCAGCCATAGGGAGAGTGGAGTTGTCTTGAACCTCTGACAACTAGGGCTGGGCAATATATTGATATTGTTTTGGTATCGTGATATAATATTCAATATCATCTGGGATTTTGGATATCGTTATATTGTGATATGACATAAGTATTTTCTTTTCTGGTTTTAAAGGCTGCATTACAGTAGATGGATGCAGTTTATTGCTCTTATTTAACTGTTGTAGCTGTTGCTAGTGCCTGATTGCTCATCCTATGTATATTACTGGTGACGGTTGAGCAAAAATGTCAACTTATGAATATTTTGTTAAAATACCAATAGTTATATCTACAATATCACCTTAATATTGATATCAAGGTATTCAGTCAAACATATTGTCATATTTGATTTTCTCAATATTGCCAGCCCTAAAGGGGCGCTCACACATATGATAAATAACGTAGTTAAGCGTAGTGGAAGCCTCCGTAGCTTAACATAGCCTAACGTGGTGCACCGTAGCGATACGTAACCATCCGTGGCTATCTGTAGAAATGACTTTGCCATTAATGTGAGAAAACCGTGTGCGAAGGTTTATCTGTTGGGCATGTTCAAAAGATAGCCACCGTAGCGGGCACTTTTATTAATGTAGCAGTAAATTAGTTTAATGCAGTTACACGTAGTTTACTGTAGTAACAACCAGTACCATAGCCAAACATAGTGTGCGCCGTAATCAACAAATTTGGCGTGAATCTATGGGCAACTGTGGGCAACTACGTTACGCTACGGCTGTCAGTACGTCTCACTACGTCTCACTACGGTTAGACATTCTTGGCCGTACTTGAACTTACTTTAACCTAGTTGAACATATTTTAACATACTTCTACGTAGTCTGGGCTATGGTAATCCCCCCCTACGGATAGCTACGGAGGCTAACGTAAGTGTGACCACCCAATAATGACAATTAAATGGCTCTTGGCTTGGGATGTTCAAAGTGCCAAAAAAAGAGAGAAAAAATACATTTGAAAAACTGAACAGCTGTGTCTCTGTCCAGAAATCATGCCTTGTTTACTCAAGATAATCCACAAACCTAGTGAGCAGTTTAATGTGGGAGCAATTTTCTTTCTCCCAAACTTCACCCACTGAGTGTATCGGAGCATGAGGGGCTTGTCCTCTCCTGTAGGAGTACATGCACATTTCCTTCTGCACAGTGATACAGTTGGCGAGTGTAGTTCACTGCGCAGAAGGAAGCAGGCATCTATTCATGGACAAGAGCACAAGCCTCTTGTGCTACGATACACTTAGCGGCCAATATCTCCAGAACTCGGCAACTCGCACCAAGACAATCTAGATGGTTTACAAGCACTTAAATTTTGTATTTCTAATTTTCCGGTGAATGGTCCCGTTTAAGATCAAGATTGTTACCCACCACCTAAAAGGTGATGTGTTGCAATCTTAATTTCACGAATTCTTTTGAAAACTATGCTCTATGTTCAATTTTTTCAAATTCCAGCAATGGGCATCTCGATTTCTGTATGTGTATTTCATCAGTTTCGGAGGGTGCATATCCACGCATTGAGTCACATGGGGTCAGCTGACCGTTTCATCGACTTTTGCTGTGCTGTGTTAGCGGCTGTACTGGAGGGGACTGCACTGTTATCTTGGGCAGGATGCAGGGGCCAGCTTAGCCAGAGGGAGGATTGCTCATGATGAGGCAGCAGTTGCTGCTTCTTGCTTTAGGCAGATGTAAATGGCCTCTTGTTTCTTGTTTGGCACTGGCGTTGTCAGGACCCTGTCCTTGGGCCATACGTGGCTGAACCTGTTAGCAGTGTTCGCAATTCGGGAGTCCTCAGGAATCCTTGCTTTTAGTTTTTTAAGGGCAGAGAAATGGACTGCCCCACAAGATTGGTCTTTTGCCTCCTATTTGCCGTATATTCTTGCCAAAGTCAGCTTTTGAAACCTTGTGGGAGTTTACAAGAAAATATGAAATAAATGTACACTCAACACCTAAGTGCAGAGTTTTTTGTGATGCCATCTCCTTTAGAGAATCTTGCTGTAATCAAAGCAGTTTTTTGCCTCCAGTAAGTGATTTCCATGTGTGGCTGTTCTAGTTCTGTTCAAACTGACTGTATGGGCCCAGATCTCTTGTGCTTTTGTTTAGCTGAGTTCAGGATGGTTTACACAGTATTTGGTTTGAGCAGATAGGGGAGGTTGCCCTCAACTGCCGTGCCCTGTCACAAGCTGCAACATCCGTCTGTGAGGATGGATCCTAATGCCTTTTGGGGGATTTCATTACCACTGCTGCTGGTAGGTGATTATGTGGTTGTCTGTCAGTCATCATGTCTTTCTCTTTCTGGTGTGTCTTAGTCACTAAATCAATTGGATACATGGGAGGGGAAAAAAAAAGAGTGATGATGTAGATTAGAGTTGACCAATGAGGGCCTTGTCTTCCTGGCTTTCATGCCAACCTCAGGCCTTTACTCACCTAATTGGCCAAACTATTTAGGAAATCTGACATGTTGGCTGCATATCTTGAAAAGCTTTTGAGTGACCACTAAAGACTGTTCTTATGTGCCTAAATGAAACCTCTTGCTGCGATCAAATCTACAAATGAGCCAACATTCGTGCACACTCTCTTGGCTCATTTACTGGGGGTAATTGGAGGACATAAACACTTGCATATACACAGGCCCTCCAGGACTGGAATTGCCCACTCCTGATTTAGATAATGGTCACTGGAAACATTTCCACTTGGGTGAGATTTGGTGAACTTTTTTAGTGATTCTAAAAGAATGGAAAAGGGTTGCTATTTTCTCAATTTGTTCTCCTTACCATGAGCTGTGGCTGATTCAGGAGGCCTGAAGAGAGGGCAGAATGAAAGAGCGTCAATGAAATGGACTCCTAGGCTCAGCCGGCAAAGCTCTCCCCAAAAGTGACGCCAAGACCTCTTGATCACCTCCTCATGGCCGGCTGCAGTATAGGTTATAAGCCCCACCCCCTCCATGTTAGTGGATGGGACATGGGCCTCACTGAAAAATCAAATCTGTCTGTGTCTAATTTTTCCTGAGGAAGCTGCCATCATTTTAGTTAGTTCTTGGCATGCTGATGTATTTCTAAGTGTTATTTTTTTCTGATAAGTTTGGTTTGTTTGATACTATAAATGGGGGGGGGGGGTTGGTAGGTAAAGCCATGATTGGCAGGTGCTGTGAGTGAAGTAATCATGGAAGCACCTGCGGACTTTTCGGAAATAGCATAGTGCAGTCGTAGAGAGGAGGTATGTTACTAGTGCAAAATTTGCGAGGTGCCAGTACAACTAAATACAACCCTGATTCTGAAATAGTTGGGACAAAGTGCAAATTTTGAATAAAATCAAAACGCAATGACTTTCAAATCACACCAGCCAGTATTTTATTCACAATAGAACAGAGATAACATAGCAAATGTTGAAACTGAGAAATTTTACAATTTTTTCCACAAAATGAGCTCACTTCAAATTTGATGGCTGCTACAGTCTCAAAAAAGTTGGGACAGGGGCCTGTTTACCATGGTGTAGCATCCACTCTTCTTTTTAACACAGAGTGGAGGCATCTTGGCATTGAGGAGACAAGTTTCTTGAGTTTAGCCGTTGGAATTTGATCCCACTCTTGTTTAATACAGGCTTCCAGCTGCTGGAGAGTTTTGGGTCTCCTTTGACGGACTTTTCATTTAATTATGCGCCAAATGTTCTCAATTGGTGAAAGATCAGGACTGCAGGCAGGCCAGTTCAGCACATGGACTCTTCTTCTACGAAGCCATGCTGTTGTAATAGCTGCAGTATGTGGTTTTGCATTGTCCTGCTGAAATACACAAGGCCTTCCCTGGAATAGATGTTGTCTGGAGGGGAGCATATGTTGCTTTAAAACCTTTATATACCTTTCAGCATTCATGGTGCTTTTTAAAACATGCAAGTGTCCCACACCACATGCACTAAAGCATCCCCATACCATCAGAGATGCTGGCTTTTGAACTGAACGCTGATAACAGGAGGGGTGGTCTTTCTCCTCTTTAGCCCGGAGGACACGACTCCCAGGATTTCCAACAAGAATGTCAAATTTGGACTCGTCTGACCACAGGACACATTGCCACTTTGCTACAGTCCATTTTAAATGAGCCTTGGCCCACAGAACACGGCAGCGCTTCTGGATTATGCTCAACAATGGCTTCCTTTTTGCATGATGGAGTTTTAGGTGGCATCTGTGGATGGCACGGCGGACTGTGTTTGCAGACAGTAGTTTCTTGAGGTATTCCTGGGCCCATTTAGTAATGTGACTCAATGACAGAATCATGCTGGTGAGTGATGCAGTGGGCATCTGAGGGCCCGAAGATCACGGGCATCCAGTAAAGGTCTTCGGGCTTGTCCCTTACGCACACAGATTTTTCCAGTTTCTCTGAATCTTTTGATGATGTTATGCTCTGTTGATGATGAGACCTTCAAAGCCTTTGCAATTTGATGTTGTGGAACATTGTTTTTGAAGTATTCCACAATTTTTTTTTTTTTCACGCAAGCCTTCACAGGTTGGAGAGCCTCTGGCCATCCTTAGTTCTGAGAGACTCAGCCTCTCAAAGAAATCCCTTTTATAGCCAATCATGTTACACACCTGATTCCAGTTAACTTAACTGCTCGCTAAATGTTCTTTCAGCTGATTCTCTTGTATATTAATAGCTTTTTCAACCCTTTTTTGCTTGTGTCCCAACTTTTTTGAGACCTGTTGCTGCCAGAAAATTTGAAAGAAGCTCATTTTGTGGATAAAAATGTAAAATGTCTCAGTTTCAACATTGGAAATGTTATCTATGTTCTATTGTAAATAACATATTGGCTCATGTGATCTGAAAGTCATTACATTTTGATTTTATTCACAATTTACATTTCGTCCCAACTATTTTGGAATTGGGGTTGAATAACCTGTAGTTTTTTTAAAAATACAACTGAATTTGAGAGTGAAAAGGTCTTTGCTTTTAACATGGCTGCTGACAGTAAATCCTGCTATGATATTGTTGAAAAGTAACACCAGCTAGCTGGCAAGCTAGTTGGTTTAGCTAGATTCTATAATGGGTCACCTTTGGTAGCAACAGAAATTGATGGTTAAAAGCTTTTTGCTGTGAACATGGCGTATTGTACCATTAGCAGCAATGCTGTTTTCAGAGCAAATAGCTTTTTGCCATCAAATTTGTATTTATTTATTTATTTTTGCTAACTAAAGTGACCTATTGCCAAATCTTGCTTGCAAAAATGAGATACTTATCCAGTTGACTAACTAGTAAAGCAAGATTATTGGAACAGGTCACCTTGGTTAGCTAGCTAAGCAGTTAGACCTCCTGTAAATACATGTGATGAGGGGTTTATCTATGCATAGACTACATTTACCTTATTTTATAAGGTTGGTTTGGGCATTTTGAACTTGCATTGTATGAGATGCTTATCCATAGTCTGTGTGTTAGCTTACCTAGCTTGTAGATGGCAGTCCCCATGAGTTTGTGGAAGCAGGCTGGAGCACTGGACATGGGCACAAAAACTAAGCACTGAACTGCTAAAAAAAAAAAAAAAGAAAGCGGCACACATATTTTAGTCTTGTACAACTCTACTGGGAAAAAAAAAATATGAACCAGGTAACCCTTTACCTAGTCTTCGTTCTCTGTAGAACTGGTCTCTGGTCTGTGCACAGTAAGTGGTGTTGACAGCTAACACTGGAGCAGCCAGCCAGGATTCACAAAAAGTTGAGGGGATCTGCTTGTTGCTGAGTTGGGCCAGTGTAAGGCGAGACTTTGATACTGCAGCTCAACTTCCGTCCACCACTAAGCAGACTCTGGGCCTAAATGACATCACCAGGATATTTTGGCATCATTTTTGTGCAGTATGAGGAAGTGGAGATGTCTTCCATCTTTATCTACAGTTGATGGAAGTAACCCTTGGTCCACTGTCACAGGTCTTTCCATTTAAAATGGGATAGAAGTCCTGGCATTTTCGCCCCCTGAATGGTCCACTGTGGAGTGTTCAGCCCCAAGTTTTTAGTCATAATGAGAAATATGCTACTTGTTCTGAAGAACAATATCATAATTGCCTACTGAGCTCCTTGGAAATATGAATGCTTTGGATGAAACGGTGTGTACTAAGTTCTAATATCTAGAAAGGTCCCATTGTCTTTCTTCATGTTCCTGTATTTTCTTTGTTGTTAGTTGTGGTCAGATATCATTGCTTTAGCTTGAGGTACCTGAAAGGGCTTGCCAGGTGGTTTTTTTTTTTTTTTTTTTTTCCCAGCAGTTTTTTCAACTGATGTGCAGGTGGGCTGTGCAGCTCAAACTGGATATTTGCAGCCAGGAAGTCAACCAGTCATTTCTGCAGTATCTCTGTGGAAGGGCCACCCTACCTGCTGATTGGCTCTCTCCTGGGTGGTTTCCCTTTGCAGTCAGAGCCATCCAGTTTCAGCAGAGTCATGGGCAGCATTGCACAAGAGGACCAAAGGGACATGCATCCCGGACTCCTCTGGTAATGTTCATTCAAGGAATACATGGTCGATCTGCTCAAAGCATGAAGCTTTTTAGCCTTTATTCAAGTTCCTCAGCCCTTTTTCCCTGATAAATTGTATCCTGCTTTTCTCTCATGGAAGGTGACCATGAGTTGGGTGCATCGCCATGATAAAGATTAAAAGCTGTCCCAGCAAACAGCAAACTGAGATATTCGGTGGAACCAGAGCAGCAGCTTAGTGCTGGCCAGACCCATGTGGGTTGGTTGTGACGCAGGTTCTGACTTCTTTTCTAGTAACAGAGGAACACTTCTACTGGTCATTTTTTGGAAATGGCACAATGTTTGGAGTTGTTTCTGTACCTGCTAATTCTGGAGGAAAGCAGTAGGGCATTTTTTCCTGTTCTCTCAAAACAAGCATCTGTCAGATCTTTCTCTAACAAGCTGCTAAGGCAGATTGGACTGAAGCAGAGTTCACTACCATACTAGTGTAACTTCCACCCACCATTACAGAGGAAAAGGAATGGTTGGTTCAGCATGGTGTGGCTCACTTCGACCTTACCCAAAAGCACATTCTGTATTTCTCTTGGAAAGTTTGAACTTACGCTAATAGTAGTTGTGTGGTAGGATGCGCTTCTGAAGTGATGAAAAGTGAGGATGAGTGATGTCATCTCTCATCTGCTTTGATGTGATGCAAATTATTTTGAAGGGATACAAATTAAACATAGCTTTCTCCAGGAGCTGCTGTGAGACCATTATGTTCTAAAATGGGATGTGAAGTTGTGTGCCTGGACCAGAAAATTTTTATGATTGCAAATATTAGAAATTGGCATCATGGACAGAAGTTGTTCGGTTTGAAGCAAGGGTTGGAAAATGGTGCATTCATGAACTTTAAAAGGAAAAACAATACATTTTTCGCATGAAAACCAGACTGGTGCGAAACTGTGGTATGACAAAGTACATGGATGCCTGTATAAAATTTTTGTTACAGAAAGCCTTTTTTGACAAAAAGAGCGATTTGCAGGCATATCCAGTGAATTGTGTAATATTAAAATGCTCACCATCCCTGCTATTGAAACTTAATACTGCTTAAATGAATATGTTTAAATTTTACATTTGAACCTAAAAAAATTAAGGTTGATATCCTTTATCAGTCCCATCCTTTTTCCTGTGTGATGAAAATGAACATGCCTTTTAGGAAATTGAGAAATTTCTATCTAACTCTATTTGTACAAAATTACTGCGTATTGTTTATACCACACCCATAAAATTGATGGCTGGATAGTGTTCACCGTACACTTTATATACATGGAGAATGAATGGAAAGTACATGATGATTTTAAGCTCGGTCATTTTCCACAACCAACTTTAAAAAATAATTTATGATAATCCGAAATTAAAGTTTTTGTTTTTTTTTTTTTTTTTCATCGTGAGCAAGATGGTCGCTTCTAAATTCGGTGGATGTATCCAGGATCACGTTCATGGTTATTTCTCTGAATGCAGCTTTGATTGTTATTATATAGCGGAAAATTAGAGTTCTGCAAATATTACCATTCAACTGAGATGTCATTTTTTTCAGTTGATTATTTCCTTTGACCTCCTCTCATTATTTTTCTCCTTCATACTGCTTTTCAGAACCATAGGCACTGTTGATTGACTATTGGGCTATAATGAGATAACACATGGGCATGTGCTGTTTGCCATTCTGCGGAATTCTGTTCCTTGCACGACAGTAAAACTTATTGACAAGAATGTATTTTATTAGAAAATGATTGTGAAGATCTCTTTATGATTGAATTTTTTTGTGCGAGGTGGTGTTTATATTTAACATTTTTTTTTTTTGTTTTTTTTGTTTTTTAATCTCTTTTTCTGCAAAGTAGCTGGGGAGAGGATTTTTATAAAAGAAATTCCACTAATACATTTTGCGTACCATTCTTAATCCTGAGGCAGACCATGAATGATTGTTGTCAATAAATATGTAACCGCTGCCGGATAGCTCACTCGGTAAAGCATCGCGTTGCGAAGCAGAAGTGACTATCACGTCGCGGGTTCGAGCCCCGCTTCGTACCAGCCGGCAGTGGTCGGCAGCTTTTTCAGAGTAGCGCACAATTGGCTGTAGCACTATAGGGTTGCAAATTGGGAAGGGACTGCCGGGAAGGGATTACAATAGTTGCCTTGTTCGTTGCTCAAGCGCCTCCTGTTGGCCAGACGGGCGATCATCAGGAAGATTCTAAGCCTGGTCATGTCCGGGTATCCTCCGCCCTCGTTCTGAACTTGCGAAGATTCAACCAATGAGTGTATAAGAAGCGGTGGTTGACAGGCGCGGCGTTTTCGGAGGAGAGCCGCGAACTGTCTACACTCTCCTGAATTGGCAGCAAGGGGTCGACACGAGCAAGCCTTGTACATAGTTCACCAATTGGGCATTCCAGATTCGGGTGGGATTGGAGATGCCAAATAAAAAAAAAAATAAATAAATGAAAAATAAATAAATAAATATGTAACCAATAATGGCGTATTGGTACATTATTCCAGAACAGTTCTCTTGGTTTAATTTAAAGAGGCATTGGAAAATGGATCTTCTCCATAATAAATGCAGGTCCGTACACATTTCCTTCACTACACGGTGTAGTTCTCTTGTGCTAAAATCATGAGTCAACAATGAAAGGCTTTTGCTTTCGATTTTGTTTACCCTTCCACAAACTTTGATATTTTGGCCTTTATGCCATAGTAGGCTTTATGCTCTCTGCAAATCAACATGCAGGAAGCAATCTGCCATAACTTGGGGAGCTTAGTGTTTGTAGTCCCAAAAAGTTGCACAGATAAATTAAAATCACTACAACAGGTATTGATTACACTGTAACCATGAATTATTTTCAGCATTCATTCACAATTTTATTCTGGGAAGTCATACATTTTCGTTCTGTAATAAGACTTTCATTCCCTGTGGTGTGACTGAGCTACAGCAGTTTTCACAATGGCTTCATGTACTGAAGAGAATACTGGGCAAATACACCTCTGCCACAGGGGTTTTAAATATTATTCAGCATAGCCCTAATCCAAAACCACTCGTATTTACATTCTGTTAACAAATCTGAATGCATCTTTGAGGGGTTTGGGTAAGAGGGTCTTGGTTAAGGCTCTATACCATGCCTGTGTGCCCCAGTACAGTTTAAACTGTGACTGTTTCGTTCCTCCTTATAACCTTAAAGGGGAACTGAATCACTCAAACATTTTCACTGTATCGGCAACATTTGAATTAAAATTGTTGCGTAGAATAATTTTTACTTACGTTTGTCCCACACCAGCTCTGAAATCTGTATTTTATAATATCTTTTAATAATTCATGGGCCGGACATTAGACCATTGGTTCTCTGGTCACAAACAGGGTTTCACACGTCTGGTTGTGATATTTTGCTGTTTTACACGGGCTAAGTTACTGGGGACTGTCAGCAATGGTTTCAAAGTGACAAAGATACTTTGGAGTAAATGTATGCAGAATTGTTACGCCTTCAAACACATCTTTGATCGCAAGACGGCTAAGGTAAGACAATTTATGGTTATGGCTGATCGAAGTGCAGTTTATTTTTTGCTCTATATCGGCTGCTAATTCAGTGCATTTTGGTCATAGTTATAAACCTTACATGTTTAGAATCCACTGAGTCTCTGCTTCTATATGATGTACCTCTTGTGCGGTAGAATGAAATTATAGATCTGCTAGCACCACATATGTGACATATGCATCGTTCACGTGTTTTTGCTACAATCTCATTTTGTTGCTTGTTGTTGGAATTGTTTTGTTTTGGTAGAACTGGTTATCATAATAGCTAGGAATAGTAGTTATAGTAGTTAATGCTAGTTATGATTGCTAAATTGCTTACTATTTTTGATAACGGCCGAAAACTTAGTTAAGTGGGTATTTATGACCATGTTTCTACGGTTACCATGCTCTGTATGGTGTTTGCTCTGAGATGCGCCGCTGCCCCGGGTACTAGAGGTGTTCGGGTTTAAGAGGTTATAACATACCCCACATCCAAACGATAAAGTGCGGAGGGGGTATCACAGAATAGTCATATGGGTAAAATGCACTGCCCGTCCGAAAAAAGTTGCACACTCAAATATTTAGTTGGAACCCTTGTAGCTTTGATTACATTGCAAATTCACGTGTCATTGTTTTGACAACCGTATGCTATGTCAGAACATTTATTTTCAATCAGAGTTGCCGTAATTTTTGGCTCGAGATCTTGTCTTCACGACAGGATGTTTGAACCACTTTATAGTCTTCTCGAGCACGTCCCAATAACTTTAAATGTGGTTAAGGTCAGGAATTTGTGGTGGCCAGTTCATGTGCGAAAATGATTCCTCATGCTAGATGTCCTCATTCATTGATTTCTTTGTTTGATGCAGGCCAATAACTTGCTGCTTCTGAAATGAATCTTTTCCGCCATCAAGATAGGCATCTTCCCACATGATTTTTTGAAGAAGTGAGAAGCTATGCACTTCATCAGTTGAGGTTAAAATAATTGCCAGCTGAAACATATTAATTGCTGCAAATTTGTTTATTTGTATTCAAATGGTGAATTTTTTTTTTTTTTTTTTTTTTTTTTTTTTTTTGGACAGGCAGTGTATTTGGTAGTCGGACAAAGGTTAACAAAACCACACGCGATCAATTATCCCATCCTCCTGGATTGGGACTGTATGCCTACGTGTGGAATTATGCCAGGTTGTATCAACGAACTGAAGTCACGTCCGGTGCCGACATCACCGATATCCATGACTGTAAAATCCATTACTCCTGCAGCTTTTCAGGAGTAAACATGTCATTTATGTGTATTTTTCTGAGAAAAAAGGCAGTAAATATAAGCAGTAGCCTTGCATCTCTCTTTCTGATGGATTATTGACACCCCCCCCCAAAGTACCCCTATCACTATAACTGAAGCATACTTGGTGACTTTCCCTTAGTGGAAAGTAACTGGGGGGAGTTTATCATGTTATGTATCCCCTCGTAAACCAGTGAAGGAGACGGACCAGATCAAACGGTCCCTGGTGAAATGCATGTGATTAGTGTTTCCTGGAACACTTGGACACGCTTGCCATGGTGCTACTCTCTGTATTCGTGGCCTGGCCCTCGACCGTTGTTGAGACATGCAGCAAATTTTCTGTCCAGTGGGTCGTGGATAATGGGCATAAATACGTCTCCGCCCCCATAGTGGCATAGGTTTTTTTTTTTTTTTTTTTTTTTCCCTCGGAGTGGTGGAATGCCTTCTCCCCTGTGTTATCTCAATCACAGCACACACTGCCCATACTGCTCAGAGAAGCATTCACTTGCTGCTCCCTTTTCAGATTGTCACTTTTCATGGACTGGACCATCTGTCCATCTATGTCTGCGACTCTCTCATGCTTCCCCTGCCCACTTCCTGGATCTGTAGTTTTGAATGTTTGTCTGACGCAGAGTTTTATCTGGTGGGTGCTAATAGGTTATTTAACTGTGACGTTTGGAGACCTTCCATCTTAATTTATCTCCATTTCAGTGATTCCTAAGAGGATAGGCGCTCAAGTTTACGGAGAAGCTGCAAATGCGAAACAGTCGGATTTTTCCTGGGGAACGTCATTTAGAGTTGCACTGGGAGCTCACGGTGACCCAGTCTCACTCTGAGGCTGCTGTACTGAACTGTCCTGCGAGAAGATGCACGTGTGAATAGTCTCACCGTTCTAATAGTTCCGGGACTTCTATAGACTTCAGGGATATTTTCCTCATCTTATTTTTGCTTTTTGTCATTTGGTGCATTGACTGAGTAATCGTTGAACTTATAACTTTATATTTAGGACATTTTCTGTGATGGTCCTCGGTATATTACTCTAACTGACCTTTATGTGCTCACGATTTGGGTCCCGTGGGTGAGCCGGATTTGAACTCAGATCTGTAGTAAAGCAGTTGAAGGCTGCTGTGGTCATGAACTTAGAATATTTGTCTCAGTTTAAACTTGGTACCCTAGACTGTCGTCTTATGTTGAGTGTTATTGGTCAGGTGAGCCAGTCCCAGTGGCATGTTGTTGGAAAGCTTTTTATTCGAATGCCTATAAAGAGACATTATCCTGGGCAGTCATAGCTTTGAGCTTGAGTATTCCCTTTGCCCGAGATTGTATGCATTTTCAAATCTAGCTTTTCTTTATCTGTAAGCTTTACTCTTCAGTTTGAAAAATCCGCATTTCTTGTGCTGGGTGTGTGAAGCAGTTTTTGGTTTTCTTTAGAAGCTTGGCATGGTTATAAATAGCCTGGCAGATGACTTATTGATAATACCATGCCTAAAAATATTCCTCATCCTGCAGGTAAGGCTGCCTGATGGAAAAGGAGAGATGAACCAGAATACAGAGTAAGAGAGATGGGGCCGGAGCGCGGCCTCTCTCTGTGCCAGATCTGTGTTTACAAGCAAGAAGAGCTCAATGTTCTGTACACATCCACTGTAACATTTGGTTCTCTGAGGCCACGTGACTCCAGTCTGACTGGAGATTTCAGGTGATGGCCTTTTGCTGATGGTGCCTCAATTGTAACGTGCACTGTCAATTTTCCTCTTCTGCTTTTAGAACTGTCAAAGCTGCGCTTGTAGCTGGGGAAAGCTTACGGTCTCGACTTGCAAGCCTATAACAATCGCCTACAGAGCCAAGGTGAATAGGACACTGCTGATAAGAAGGGGCCTCACATCTGTGGCTGTCTGAAGTTTTGGATAATGGACTAGCCTTTGCTAAAAATAAAAATGCAAGCTGGTTCACTCTGAAGTCTTCTAAACTAGCCAGTAACTAAAAAGCATGTTATATCACTTGGATCACTCTGAATGCTATTGCAGTCTGCAGTCTCATGGTAAGTTTGATTGTGAGGCGAGATTGTATCATGTTGTTTGGTTTGCTACCTTCTACCACTTTTGAATCTTAACGCAAGCAGTTGCCATAGGCCTTACATTCTTTCCTGTGAGAAGGCTGTAGGGTTTTTTGGTTTGGAAGTATTTTTATTAAATGGGCTGTTGAAGATTAACTTTCACTGATCTTTCATTTTGAAATCCGTGGCCTGAAAAAACCGTGCCTGAAAAACCTGTTAAAGGTAAAGTTTCTCGAAGAACGGGATCTGATTTTGTTTATTTGGTCTCCATTTCAGTACCCTTTGAGTTTTAAATTTGATTGGCTGAGGCCAAAATTGAATCTTAACCACGTGAAAATCCATTTGTCATGCAATTTGTAATTAGGCCAGCTGATTAGTGCGCTGTTCTGCAGTCGGTACTCCAGTGACATTAACAAATTAACCAGTCATTTTGTCAGAAGGCACTGTCAGGTTGGACATGGTTACCAACTCAGGAATTTCCTGGGAGGCTTTGTGAGTCATGGTGTGGTTGTGATAGTTAAGCAGGGGAGCAAGTTCACTGGTTAGTTAATTTTTAGCTGATGTCTCTAGTCTGCTATGCTGTGTAGCAGCCTCTTGGATAAGATGCACTGTTAATCTCAATGTAGTATATCTTTCAGAAATGAATTTTGACACCTACCATCCACCTTGGGCTATTATTTTTTTTTTACTGCAACATGCAAACATGCCTGTGTGCTTTTCCAAATACAATGAATATATATTAGGCCTGAGTTTGACATCCAACAACAGGATGCATAGCTGAGTGATTGGATATTTTGCTAGTTGCCTGTGCTGTGGGTCGACTGAATTGGGTTTCAGTTTGGAAAATGAGTCTGTACATGGTGTACCTACTGTCTGCACTCCATCTGTATTCTTTTAAAAATGTTTCACTTTTTAAGATGCTTGTTGTATGCTTGTTATTATAAATTATCAATTGAAAAAATTATTTTTTCTAGAAATTACATGCTAGGCATCACAGAACTGTAGGCAAATGTAGCAGTTTTACACTTTTATATATTTGTTTATAGCTCATTAGAAAACTGTGCCAGGCATTTAATTCACACCACCGGAGAAATAACTGGTGCCAAAATCGTACATGAATCCGCAGAAATAAAACTGTAAAGAAATGTTTGCTTGATATAGGCTATCATCCATTACAATATTGAAACATTACAGGTCCAAAAGGCAGCACTACTTTTAGTCGTCCAAGTAGGTTACCCAGTTATCTAGTTTGCTTTTGATAGTAATGTGGGGAAAGTTAAAAATCATAGTGAGTCCATGCTGAACTGAGCACTAACATCAATCAAATATTCTTCCTTTTGATACGATCGCAAAATCTGCATTTTAATGCTTGCTGCATTTATACACTGCAAAATCAATGATTTTCAGTTTAAATAATTGTACATAGTTTTTGTGCTAAGGCATAAAGATTCAAAGTTAAGGTAATATGAATTGGGGGTGGAAATTGGTCAGTCAACCAGGTAACCTAGGTTGCAAGCTGAAGTGGAAAATTCTAATTGCAATATTGGTTGGCTAGCTATTTATATTGACATCAGCTAGAGTAAAATTTTATAAATTATAACTGATTATTTAGCCTAGTTTGGTTCAACAAGAATGGTAAGTTTACAGTAGTTCATCATGCATTTATAACTGTTAATTAGCATTAGTTGTAGGACAGGATAGAAAGTCTTTATTTTTTTGGTAAGATGTCATAATTTCATGTTTGCCTGATTGCCTTGTTGGCTACTTGCTTTATGTTCTAGACTCTTGGGTGTGCTAATGCCATTCTCCTCGTATCTATTAAATATCATTATTTCTGGTGTATTGCTGACATTGGGAGAGCTCAAACTCTGAAGCTGTTGCATATAATTAGAGAGGATGCTTTTTCTGTTCTCAAAATGGATTTGTGGATTTTGTTTTTCTGTACGCTCGAATTTCTCATTAAATTCTGACCTTGTTCTTCAGATTACATGGACTCATACCTGGTTTGCATTTGTGTAAAGGTTGTGAAGATTTTTCTGGTCTGTGTGTAAATGGGTTAATTTATTTGCTCTTTTCTTATGTCCAAAAAATGAATTTTATTAGGTGGTCCACAGTGCATATGCTTGTAAATTATGTGTACATATGGCTATGCACATTCATATATGAGCACATTTGGTTCGCGGGTGCATTGAAGTGTGCTGTATTCCCATAGCCTGTGTTTACATATGACTGTGCCTGTGTGCATTTGTACAAACCCCAATTCCAATTAAGTTGGGACGTTGTGTAAAACCTGAATAAAAACTGAATACAATGATTTGTAAATCCTTATCGACCTATATTCAATTGAGTACACTACAAAGACAAGATATTTAATGTTCAAACTGATAAACTTTATTGTTTTTTTGGAAATATTCACTCATTTTGAATTTGATGCCTGCACCACGTTCCAAAAAGGCTGGGAAAGGAGCAACAAAAGACTGGGAAAGTTGAGAAATGCTCAAAAAACACCTGTTTGGAACACTCCACAGGTGAACAGGTTAATTGGAAACGGGTGAGTGTCATGATTAGGTATAAAAGGAGCATCCCCGAAAGGCTCATTCGTTTACGAGGATGGGGCGAGGTTTGCCACTTTTTGAACAACTGCATGAGCAAATAGTCCAACAGTTTAAGAACAATGTTTCTCAACATGCAGTTGCAAGGAATTTAGGGATTTCATCATCTACAGTCCATAATATCATCAAAAGATCCAGAGAAATCTCTACACGTAAGCGGCAAGGCCGAAAACCAACATGGAATACCCGTGACTGTCGGTCCCTCAGGCGGCACTGCATTAAAAACCGACATCATTCTGTAAAGGATATCACCAGGTGGGCTCAGGAACACTTCGGAAAACCATTGTCAGTTAACATAGTTTGTTGCTACATCTACAAGTGCAAGTTAAAACTCTACCATGCAAAGCCAAGGCCATATATCAACAACACCCAGAAATGCCGCCGGCTTCTCTGGGCCCGAGCTCATCTGAGATGGACTGACGCAAAGTGGAAAAGAGTGTTGTGGTCTGACAAGTTCTCATTTCAAATTGTTTTGGGAAATCATGGATGTCATGTCCTCCAGGGGAAAATGTCCATGTCCTCTAAAAAAGAAAAGGACCATCCTGATTGTTATCAGCGCAAAGTTGAAAAGCCAGCATCTGTGATGGTATGGGGATGTGTTGGTGCCCATGGCATGGGTAACTTGCACATCTGTGAAGGCACTATTAATGCTGAAAGGTACACACAGTTTTGGAGCAACATATGCTGCCATCTGGGCGATGTCTTTTTCAGGGACAACCCTGCTTATTTCAACAAGACAATGCCAAGCCGCATTCTGCACGTGTTACAACAGTGTGGCTTTGTAGTAAAAGAGTGTGGGTAATTGACTGGCCTGCCTGCAGTCCAGACCTGTCTCCCATTGAAAATGTGTGGCACATTATGAAACGCAAAATACAGCAATGGACCCCGGACTGTTTAGCAACTGAAGTCGTACATCTAGCAAGAATGGGAAAGAATTCCACCTACAAAGCTTCTACAATTGGTGTCCTCAGTTCCCAGATGCTTAATGAGTGTTGTTAAACGGAAAGGTGATGTAATGCAGTGGTAAACATGCCCCTGTCCCAGCTTTTTTGGAACATGTTGCAGGCATCGAATTCAAAATGAGTGAATATTTTCAAAAAAACAATAAAGTTTATCAGTTTGAAAATTAAATATCTTGTCTTTGTAGTGTACCCAATTGAATAAAGGATTTGCAAATCGTATTCTGTTTTTATTCAGGTTTTACTCAACGTCCCAACTTCATTGGAATTGGGGTTTGTATATTGGCACATTAGCCTGTACTGTATTTGTGTGCAGTATACCTTTGCATGTTTGTATGTGTGTATGCCCGTGTGTATGTATTTCAGTTTGCAGTTTGCCATGTGAATGTGTATGTATTTGTGCAATTTGCCGCGTGCATGTGCATGTATTTGTGCCGTATGATGTGCGTATTTGTGTTTGCATGTGCTGCACCAGTGTACACACGCGTGTGTGTCTGTGCAGCTGAGCAGATGAACAATGCTGGGGCCTTGTGTGACGGATTAAATTGGCAGCAGTTGTTTATCGTCTGTCCATCTGTTTCTCTCGGCACAATTCCTGCTCCAAGGCTGCGCCCCCCCCCCTGCCCCCCCCACCCTTAGAGAGACACACACTGCTCCCGCCGCACCCGCCTCCACCAGCCCATCTCTAATGTGCCAGGGCTTTGGCTTCCCTTTATGCAGATTAGCCATGTGCTAATTGCATTTATTTATTTATTTGGGAAGCAAAAAAAAAAAAAAAAAAAAAAAGGGCAGAGGATCTCTTCCAACAATTGATTAGATGACTGGGCAGAATGAGAGGAGGATGGATTGAGAGTGGAAGGGAGGGAGGAGCAGGAAACGCTGATCCCACAGGGAGGGTGTCTCTCTCTGCTTGGCTCTGTGGAGATGCAGGCTGTTCAGTACAGGCTCTGCACTTTTCACCAGAGAGACTTTAAATATAAAGAGACGGCGCATTGCAATGGGAAAAATTTGAAATGCTGTAGATGGCTGCAAGTCAAAGTAACGCATTCTGTCCACCAATCACACCTTCAGATTTTGTGCAGTGGCACAGCCCTGATGGTTTTGATGGCCTGTTCAGTTTGGGTGCTCAACAACAATGGGATATTTTGGCTGGATTACAGCCTACAGAGGAATTTACGCACCAAAATAAAAATGTATTTTATTTCAGTGGCCTGATTATAGTGACATTTTGCTTCCATTTTCCTACTGTACAGCCAATCATGGGTGAATCATACATGTATCCACGGCTGTGCATGATTGTCATAGAGTAGCGGAGCATTCGCAGTTGCCACTGATATGATTGATTGCTAAAAGCATGATAAAAACTCTGATTTCATGTCTGATACGTTAGATGCATTAATACTGATCTAGCTACGAAGTATGGTGTTTAATCAGACACTACAGAAGATGGAAGATCGTATTCTTTACAGGTCTGAGTGACTTGACCGTTTAGGATCACAATAGCTCCAAGAAAGGTTATGCTTGCCTCAAAGCTGAATTTGGTGATCTTCCTGTTCCTTAGCATATGCGTGTAAGCCTCGGTGAGAGGAAAAATGTTGTTTATCTGTGGCAATAATGTTCTTCGGAACAAATTATATGACTTCATGTTGTTGACAGTTTAATGGTGTTGACAGATTTTGGACTCAAATGGCGGTGCCTGTGCCAGAACGCTCGATATTTAGCATCCTACCGTTCATAAAGATGGGGCTCTGGTTTGGTGTTGGCTATCCTGCTGCCGTAGAATGTTTCAAAGACATCATAAGAGTGCGCCATCTCCTTATGTTTCTGTTAAATAGGCCAGAATGTCCTCTCAATGTTGCTGGAATGTTTTTTCAGTGTTGTCACATTGCATACTGGATGTGACTCCATAACAGAATAATTGTCAGAATGTGCAGTGTTAGCGGGGTATTCCACCATTTTGCCACTGCTGAGCTTGAGACTTAGAGGTACAGCTCTGAATGTGAGGGTCTGGCTGGGTGGCTGCTCAGGCTCTCTGTTTCTGTCTCTGTTCTCAAGTATAGTCATCATTCCCCGCCATGAAGCTGGACTGGGGATATTGGGTTGGGGTCTGTCCGTGTGTCCGTCCGTGCGGGCCACAATGGAGACAAGATTTCTCCAACTATTATACCAACAGGGCTTAAATTTCTCCCCACCGGATTTCCGGCGTGAGGAGATTTTTCCTTTTTTTTTTTTTTTTAAATGTGAGCTGAGTTTTCGATGTGTAACCGTTTATCCAGTCACATTGAACGCTGTTTAGAGGCTGATAAAAGTGATGTAATTCTAAAACCAATAGCATATGAGTATTGCATGTTACTAGGCAATAGAGGCAGAGCGGGGCACGTAATTTTTTTTCCCCAGGCGAGAACAGGGCTAATTACGATGAATAAGTGTGTCTATCGAGCTGACACTTGTCGCGCATGCGCAATATATTTGTCTGTCTCTTACACAGATTGTATATAAATTATATACAATCCATGGTCTCACGTACTTACATGTTCTACATCCAGATGGGGGACAGATATAAGTAGGAAAGGATAATACATCCTCAGAGAGCTGGGATGCAGCCCAACTCCTAGCATCCCAGCCATGTTTTTGGCATTTTGGACAGACATACATGACAACTTGGCAAAACTCGGGGTCTCCCATCTTGCCAATACACAGCAGGAACTTTCGCATCATCTTAAGTTGTACAATTCGAACTAGAAAAAAGGGGAGGGAATATTTGCTGACGATACAATTTTAAAAATTCTAATCCAGTACCACGTATTTTTATGGCTCAATCGCGCCTTTAAAAGCAGAAACAGATTTTCGCAAACCAAGGCTAAATCCCGATCGAGTAATGCTGAACCGCTGAGGCAATAATTTTATTACGGTAGAAACACTCTCGCATAATGATTAACAGCAAATGCGAGTACTGGACACGTCTGTCATAATGCTAAACGCTTTCGTACTGGCGAGACGAGCGTGCGCGACTCATTTCCAGTCCGGTGATTTGAATGTGATTTTGGTTAATTTAATTGGCCTAAAAGGAAGGTTGCTGCTTCAATCAATTCAAATGATTACCAGAACATTGCAGCCAACTGAAAATACCCACATAGTTTGAGTAAAGCATGGGTGCTCAGAGTGCGTAATGTTATGGATTTCCGCATTTTTTTTAAATTTTCCTCCGTAAGAACAAATCTGGCACAAATACAAAATAATTTTATGTATGTAAAAAAAACTACATTTTCCCATAAGTTCGGTTGATTGAGCCAATATGCTTTCGTACAAACTTAAACTCGTCGCCAATCAGAGAGCCTTTTTTTGGTGATTGCGAGCAATGAGCATCGATTACGTCAGGGGCTGGGGGCAGAGTTATTGCGGAGCTGTAGGGAAACTCTCGGTATGTGAGACACTGAAATTTAGGCTGATGTATAGTGTAGAACCCATTTTTATTTCGTGCAGATGTTGAGCCGTATCATCGATTCTCCCTTACATCACTCCCTTGAACCACAGATGCAGCCCCGAACACTGCGCCCAACACAATTCAACTGGTTAAAGGTTTCCTATCCATTCAAAATTTGTCGCTGATCATTTAAAATGTGAACTGCAAATATTGTGTGCTTGTTTGGTGCTGTCCTGCAAATGTTAAACAACAGCAACTCAGCGAACATTTTCGATCTTATCTGACAAAAGTCACGACATTGTGCCGAAGTCTACAATTAGTCTAAGCTGCTTTTCCACCGAACGCGAAACAAATTTTTCGTGCGACAGATTGTATTCAAAGTCAATGCAAAGATGCGAATACACGTGAGTTCGTGCGTATTCGTGTCTTTGCATTGACTTTGAATACAATCTGTCGCACGAAAAATTCGTTTCGCATTCGGTGGAAAAGCAGCTTAACGTAGCTAGGTAGGTACTAAGGCTCCATTGTTGAAATTCAGTAATTTTCTTTTCAGATTTTATACACGTTTCAATTATAAATTATTGAAAATTACGGAATTTCAGTAAAATTCTATAAATATTTTTTTTGGGCTGGCATCCATGATAATGTGTTAAAGAGGTAATCTAATGGGAGATTTATAATCTCAGGTAGATTGTAGTAGTTGGTGTTTCCTATCATATTTCCAATCATTATGTTAAAATTAGACAATGTTGAAATTTGTAATGATTTCATGTTCCAAGTTACCTCAAATGACAATTTTGAAAACTGGAGGATGGATGAGGGTTCAAAAATGTTCAAATATGTTCAAGAGGGTTCAAAGATGTAAAAAAAAAAAAAAAAAAAAAAGTCAGACTTTTTCAAATTTTGTGTTAAGTTTAAAGAGTTAATCTCAGGGTAGATTTGTAATGTGAGGTAGATTGTCTTAGTGTTTTCAATCATTAGTAAAAAATTTTTCTATTTGGGAATGACTTAAGATAATAAATATATATATTGAAATAAATATTTTCTATTTTCTTGGTACACAAGTTCAAGTTGTTTGTGTGATTTTGTTGGCTTTTGTGCCTGAAAAATTCCAAAATGGTGATGTATTATAAATTGTTCTTTAAGTGCTCAGAATGCACCAGAATGCACCATTTTAAGCCTAGAAATAACATTTTGGGCCAATGTCCATACTTCCTTATTTTTATATCTTACCATGTAGAATTTCCTTGTTTTAAGAAAAATCTCTGAACACCCCTGGTAAAGTGTTTTAACGTGGTTGTAGCCTATTGGGTAGAGGATTTCTGGCATACATGCTAGCTTACAGCAACAGAACAATGTGGATGGAGCAGTCAATATAGTTAACCAGCTAGCTTCCTCTTTCGATGACAGTCATTGATGACCACCGCATGACAGCCAACGTTACACCAAGTCCTGCAGTAGATTTCCGAGTTAATGCATCGTCCGCCTGTGTAAGAAGTTAGCAAAAGATAGGATGGCATTAGCTAGCCTGTCAGTCTCAAACTGACATAACCAGACACGGGATTGTTCTGGAATTCAAAAAACGTCTGACTGAGAAGCTGAAGAAAACAATGTTTTTGTTAAACATAGATGAAGCAGCTAACCTAAACAACAAAAAATTCTGAATATTTTGGTTAGTTTCTTCGTTGACGATGTCAGCAACAAGTTTCCGCAAACAAGTTTAGTTAACTTTACCGAATTTATACTGGACTGTAAGCAGTGATACGGTGTTAAGTTATTTATTTATTATTTTTAGTTCAGGTGTTGCAAACTCAAGAACACTCTATTTAATTAGTTGCGTTACCCGGGGTAACGTTTTATGACTAGTTAATGGTCTATATCAGAGAGAACGCTGTGTTGCATCAATGCTGGATAACGTAAAGCTAACTCAACGCTATGGACAAATCATGAGCTGGGACTAGAGACAACGTCAGCTCTGTCGTCGATGTAAGTGTCTTTAAACGTAAGTTGCTGCTTCTAGTTATTCACACTCAGTTTCTCAAGTGTTGGCATCCCGTAATCAGGTCACTCCTCTCATTGGACGAAGCTCATGCCTTAGTGAATGTTTTCTATAAGACAAATGTCAGGCAGTGTCAATGTGTTAGAAGCTCTTGTATTGTGATTTGACGTATTTCTGTATTATGACCTGATAGGCTACTATCTCAAATTACGTTAGGACGCAACTGAATTTGGGGCCCCCCCCGGGTAATTTCATTTTCCTGCATGGCAATTTTTCAATCTTTAAGCCCCGTACCTAGATGTGTGAAATTTTGTATGCTTCATAAGCTACTCATGATCTACGTTGAGTTCCAAAATGGATGTTGAAGAATATTTTTTCTTTACGGAGTTATGGCCCTCGATCGTGCCGGGGGATAGTGATGACACAGGGTTCCCCCTGGGTTCTGAAAAGTATTCTTCACTTTCTCCCTCGCAAAATAAAGTAAAAAAAAATTCTTCACTTTATTATAGTTGTCATTTTTTATTATTCACTCATGAACTTTATAAAACTTTGAAAAGCCTTCAAAGCGGCCAAAGTGCATGCAGCATGAACAAGGTCAAACCTCAAATATTTGCGTTATAACAGTTCTCTCCATTATACTTTTGATTTTATATATAATTTTGGGTCCATTCAAGTCCATCTTCTGATAATGGGGACCCTTTGGACCATAAAAGCTAAATTAAAACCTCTTGAGCATTAAGTATGGAATTTATTCAAAAGACTGGCAATAGAAATCCCTTTAAACCCTTAATTTCTTTATTTTTTTCCTTAACACTTTTATCAATGCAGCCATTTTTGGCATCCCAAAATTAAAAAGGGACACACCCTTTAAGGGCAATAGAGAGGCCTGACAAAAATGCTAAATTGGACTTGGGGTGAGCTCAAAATTTTGTGCTGTTGGAATCAGAATTAATGGGATTGTCATGTTTATTTAAAATGTTTAACTTTAAAGACTTCCATTAACTGATTCCAAATTGAACTTTAGGTGAGTTCAATGTTTTGTGCGCAATTTTTTGGAATCCTTAATGTAAATCTCAAATGTTTAGGGTTTCAAATGTTAAACATCTCAGATAATCACTAACTCTGATGCCAGCAACAAACAAGTCTCAGTACTGGCACCCTCATCCACTTCACTCTAGGGCAGGGCTCCTCAAATCACGGTCCTCGAGGGCCGAGAACTGCTGGTTTTCCACCCTCCCTTTACCTGGGAGTCAGATGAGATGACAATCTGGCAAATCGGCAGCATTAACTGATCACTAAATTGCCTGGAACGAAGGAAAACCAGGACTGTATTTGGATTGGAGGGCCGGATTTGGGGAGTGCTGTCTGGTTACTGTACTGTCCGAAACCACCATGTGATGCTAAGCTGGTAAACCCAAAGCCCCCCAGCGGTAGCAAGCGCCACGGGATTTACATATTTCAGTCATAATTACAACACCACGCCTAGCAGACTAACATGTATTGTTATTGGTCAAAAGCTTGGCGTCCATTCGGTCATAAGGTGTAGTCTATTTTTACGAACACATTGCTGCTACTTGCACTGAGTTTTTGAAAGTCATTGAAATCATAGCCATTTCAGTCATAATGGACTTTAAAAGGGTGAAACGCCCCTTTAACATTATAAGCCACTCGTTAAGAAAAATAATTGCTTGGAGCTAGTTAAAGTTAAGCGATATCAATTCCAGTTGGAGCAAAAACCATCGCACACTGCGTTCACCCCAGGACCGAGTTTGAGAACTGTTGAGTTAGGCTTCAGCAAACTACCTTACTGGCTAACTATCGCACTGGCCTGAAAATATTTTAACAGCGATGAGTTCACAGACAGCCAACCCAGCCGTGTAGAAACGGTTTGTTTTCAATACGAAGTTTTGATCATTATTGATGATGAATCAGATATTGTATAGCAGTCTTGTGCCTTTAAAGCTAACTTGGAAGTACCATGTTTTGCATAACGTTAGCTCAGAAATTGCCAGTCATACTGTGGTAGAAAACATGGCAACATATGATGCGTACATATGATTGTACGCATCAAGTGATTGTTAAGTCGAAGACTAATCAAACTAATATATGCCGTGTAAAGATGCGCTCATATCTGCTCATATCAATCACGTTTACGTAACTAGGGACTTGTATAGAAATTTACACACCTTTTTTTCCTTGTTATGAGGGGATGACGGCTTCCACTGTTTTACAGGTAAAACTAAAATCCCTGAATATGCACTCCCTCACATGACTGAGTGCCTGGTAACATCATTTGGATTTTCAACCCCACGGAGACCTGTCAGCCAATAAGACCGCATTTAGACGTATTTCCCGTAAAACCCCTCTCTGAATTTTTATTCATCATTAAACAAATACATTCGCCACTGTGACGACTGCTCATAATTTTCTCCTCGTCACCACTGAATTATTTTCGTCAATGACGAAAATGACGAGCGGCAGCGGGAACCCTGATGACACTGTTGTCTTGTTTTTACTGCGCATCTGATGTCTCTCTGTCTTTGCGTGTGTTTAACTGAAGGTTTTCTTGAGGGCATCGATGCTGTTGCAAGGTGGGGGAGGTTTGGTTATTTTTGTGGGGCGGAGGGGGGGCGCGGAGGGGTTCAGATTCTTACAAGAATTAGATTTTATTTAGTTTTTAGTCTATGTGACTAAACTGACCATTTTCACACAATCTTGGACTGTTGATGGTACAGTAATGAAAAACCATGCAACACAGGCTGTAATTTTTCTCTGTCCATTCAGACTGACCATTGAACACGTTCGCCATACAAAAAAACACTGATAAAACAAGGCCTCTAGTGAATTGATTTGAAAAGTGATTTTCTCGTCCCTCTATAAATGGTACACTATTCAGTCAGAAAGAACATTATGGCTTCCTGTTGAAAGTATACACCACTTCTAAATGGTGTTGTCAGTACTACTTAAAACCGGTAGCTGTTCTGTTCCACTCGCATATCGTTACACCTCTGTGATGGTCGACATAGTGCCACATCATATACGAAATATAACTTGCTAGCTACTTGACACAACAAACACTGCTTCCACATGAAGTTGGGTACAGACACAGGTGAATATTAGTTGATATTACAAATGGCAGTTTTAGCCAACTTTCAAATTCTCGTTTCCAGAAAAAAACATAATGTGCATTAGTCAGAATAGTCATATGTGGTCATAGGGAAATGTATCACTGTCGAACAAGGGGATGTTGCTCAAATTTTTTTTTTTTTTTTTTTTTTTTTTTTTTGGAGAGTGACTCACTTCAGAGGAAACTACCTTTACACCACCGCAGTCTATTGGATACTACTTAAAGTTACAGAACAAGGTTCGTATTCAGTTTAGCTTACCAGTTTACCTTTCACACTGGGCTGTTATTGTTGCATTACCGGTGCACTAACCACCTCGCTAATGGCTGAAAGTCGTTAGATTGCTCATGTCAGCCAAGTTGACTTTAAACAGTAGTGCCTACATCTGATGTTCGTCTCAGCAGTCATGTGATAACAAGTCCATGAGTGACTATAATTTGCGACGTATAGACTACGGCCGCAGGTGCTGCGCATTGTGGGTAAAATAAGATTATATTGTTCTTTTGCTGGGAAAGGAGAGGGATAAAGATGGCGTGTATGATAATGTCTGACAATGTTACAGGCTTTTGGCTACTAACCAAATTTCCCTGCGGCTGGATGTCTACTTTTTGAGTGGATGCAGCCTCTTGCCAGCTAACAGATATACCGTAACGGAGTGGCGAGTCGATTTCTCTTTCAGTCCACTGTGAGGAATATGGGGTCCCACCTTGCAGTGGGCGCTAGGAACCCCACAAGGAACGAAAGAGGTTTTTCCCGCTGAACCCCCAGATGTGAAAACCTTTGCTCACTAGTGCAGCAGAGGACTCTGCGTAGCTTTTCTTGTTTATCTGGCTTAGGCGCAGCCAGAAAAGGCCGGGTGCTGGGCCTAAGCTGTACAATGGCAGGGAAAACCCTGTAACGGTGCCGTGACACAGGCCACATGGCAGGATGTGTGCACGCTTACAGCTGGCCATGAGGAAACGGACCACGTGTCCCACGCCTTGGATTGGCACCCTGACCTGAGAGCAGCTTTCATTCATAAAGAGGCGGGAGAAGCTCTAAAAATAAACCTTTCCACTGCTGAAGAAAAGAGCCCAATTCAGCAGCCGTCCCTGACCTCCCCCAGGGACACTGCCGCGCATGTCTTTGTGCGCGTGATGGATCACATGCCCTCCCCTGACTGTCTCCACACTTCAGAACACCCCTGTATTCTCCACTGAAGCACATCACAGAAACTCAGACATCTATGCCATCTTCAAATATTCTGCTACCTTTCTATTAGTATCACCAAGTGCCTCTGCTCTCTCTCTCTCAGGTGAATTGAGTCCAATTGAAGACAAATATTTTAGATTTTCTCGTACTTTAGTGTTGATTTCAGCTCGTCTGTCCTGGTCAGATGCTATCAAGAGGGTGAGCTGCGGATCAGGACCCCGGTCACAGCCTTGGGGAATACTGCTTTGAACAGTTGCTGTATGAATTTACACCAGAGTGACTGGTGAATTTCCGTGGGCATCTTCGCTGAGCGTTCCAAACTCCAGCCCCTAGCGTTTTCATTCCTCACTCCTGACTGGTCTTCTATGTGCGCACCCTCTGAGGGGGGGGTGAGGGGAACATGAGCTAGCACTGGCAGTGTAGGGTCGACCCACCTGGCAGAGCAAGGAGTGGTCGGAGGGTATTGAAGGTGTGCCATGTGGGTAATGCAGGCTGCAATCAAATGCTGATCCGGGATTGTACCAAATTTTTTTTCTTATCTCTGGTTGTCATTATTGTATGTTGAGGATTTGTCAGCAATAAATTTTAGATCCTGTTGCATCTAATGTACACAATGGGAGGAAAAATGATGAAGGCTTAAAACTATTAATTATAACTCGATCCAATTTACCTCATTCTGGTCATTAACGTTGACTAGGACTCTGGTTGCCTCACTTGAATTTAGCCTGATATGACACCTAAGCACCCCCCCCCCCCAGAAAAAAAAAAAAAAAAAAAAAGAGTCCAGTAAATTGAAATGGAAAATTAAAGGAATTGGTTGGTTTGAATAGCTAGGATCTTTTTTTTTTTTTTTTTTTTTTTTTTTTTTTTATGTAGCGCTAGCATGCTTAGTAGTTGGCGATGTTCAAACTTTGAACAAAATTTCATGATGGCTGGATATTGAATTCATTTCACTAATATGTTATGTTGCTACCAGGATAACTTGAATCATTTAAAGTGCACTCAAAAAGTACTGGTGCACAAACAATACTTAAAAAAAAAAAAAAATTAAAAAAAATATATTTATAGAGAAACTAAATGTGAGAAATACTTTACGATATTAATGGTCCAGTGGAACCAACCAGAATCATTTACTGATCTAATTCAAATGAATTTCCTCCTAATCAAGGTTTCACAATTAATGGCACCCTGAAAGATTTTTGGAAATAACATCTACCAAAATTAAACCCATTAAATTCCACTTATTGAAGTTTTATCTAAGTGTTACGGAATCGTAGAGCCCTTACATCACTTCCTGTTTCACTAGGGAATAAAAATGAGGTAACACACATCCAGTATCCCTTTGGCATCCAACACCATGAAGAAAACAAAACAACTGTCAGTTCAAAAGAGGCTGATAGTCATAGACCTTCACAAATCGGGTAATGGCTACAAGAAGATTCAAAAAGCAATTGAATATATCACTGAGCACTGTCAGGGCAATTATTTAAAAATTCCAAAGATATGGAACTGTTAAGCCTCAAGGCTAGAGGACGCAACTGCATTTTACCCCCCAGGATATTGAGGAGGATGATTAGAGAAGCAACAAAATCCCCCAAAAATCGATTTGAAGGAATTGCAGGCCTTGGCGGCATCTTGGGGTCACCAGGTTTCAAAAAGCACCATCAGACACCACCTCCACTAGCACGGGCTCTTTGGAAGGGTTGCCAGAAGTAAGCCTTTTCTCTCCAAAAGAGACAAAAGCAAGTGCTTGGAGTTTGCCAAATGTCATTTAAATTATGACTGGTTGTTTCCATTGAAAGTACACGTTGGTATATTCTGCTTCTCAATAACTTTTTTTTTTTTGGTTTGTTTTGTTTTTTGTATTGTTTGTGCATTGCCACTCAGGGGTGCCTGTAATTTTTGAGCCCACTTTACATTTACAAATAAGTGTTTCTTGTGGACAGTGACAGCATTTCTCCAATTATAGGCCACAGGCTGGCATCAGGCTGTAGAGGAGTATCAGGAGACCCGTGAGCCTATTGTCATAAAATAAATTTGCTGCAAATCTATTTTAATTATTATTATAGATTATTTAAAATTCTGTCTTTGCACCACTGAATTTACCTGAGTGAATGACAAAATTACCAAGCCTATGGCACCAGACGCAGTAAATCTTGTGTTGTCTTGACACTTGCTCTAACCAACCCATTGTCTTCGCGTGCGTTAGCCTGCAAGTGTCCAAATTTAGTTTGCTGCTGTTAACCATGGCCTGTTCTATGCAATAACATCAAAATATTTATTTCAATAAAACAACCTTAGCCAGCTTCTGAGGCGTAGGTCAGTCAAATTCCCCTGTTCTTTGACAGGGTCTGATTGCAATTCCAAGACGTGGCAGCTTGACATTACTCTCAGGAGTTGGAAAGGGACCACTAATCAAAGTATTCTGCCCTACAATATGACAAGGCCACTGGCATATCCAAAGCAGCAATACTGCTTGTTAATTTATGTTATGAGCACAACATGATTTCCACTATTTTTAATTTTGTAAATCATTGCCAGGGAGTGCATCTTTGAAGATCTTCTGCATAAGTAATGCTATCAAAAGCATTTTTTCCTTTTTATCATCCCATTTGGCAAGTGTCCTTTTTGTTTCCCTGACCTTATCCCTGGAAGTTAAAATGCTATCAGTTAATCGAAACAATGCATGTAGTTGAACTGATAAATTTTTTTTATTATAGTGAAGTTTGGTAGGCTATTGGGGAAGCAGTGTATAGAACCCCTTTCCATTAATTTTCTATTTTTATTTATTTTAATTTGGCATCAATAAGCGATTTCTGACCACTGGATGGTCCCAAAAGGGCCTACTCCATTGTAAATATAAACAAAGCAGTTTGTTGTCAATTCCTACCCCGTTCCCCTTGGGACTCCTGGGGGCGTTACCTTACCTGCTGCGTCATACAGGCATTGTTTAGCTGATGCGTTCTCTCTTAAGGTAGTCGTGTTGCATTGTGAGTGAGCTAGCAAATTCTTACTTTGTTTTTTAATACTCTTATGTTTTTCTTTAACCCCAGTATTAAACCTACAAGATGTCTCACACCGAATTGTGACTTGAAATGGAGAGGATTCTTTTTTTATTTTTTGCCATCAATGATTGGCAAAAATGTTTATTTTTGCTCCTTGTAGCTGCTGATGGCCGCAGTCACGACAAGACCTCCCTGCAGTTTTTCAAATTACTTTTACCTGACTGTTGAGAATTTCTAAAATTGATCATCCTAACATTATACTGGAAAATATTTACTAAGTGGTGCTGAAATACACTGACATTCATACTAACTTAATTATTCCCAACAAAAACCTTCTCCGATGGGGTCTTTATTGTGATATAAATGTGGTATCTTTTATCATTAGATGCTCAGCCCATACGGGCTTACAAGGTAGGCTATCAGTTTCTTTTTAATGTTAAAGTTACATAGTTGTGAGACCAAATGCACAATTTTTAGCAAAACTTGAAGAGTACTGTGTATGCCTTCATACTTGGCATGCATCAAATAAATGAATCTCGTATCTGTTTATTGTCTGGCTTGCCTAATTGTCCTATCTTTAGAAATAAAACTAGCCCATAGCTGGCTACTCAACCCAACTCATTATTTTTATATTTTGTTATGAGTACTTTGGTTTAAAGTAAACGGCTAGCTAGTTAGCCGGTGACATACACACTTAATTCCTACTCATTTTGCCAGCATCGGCTGATGCTGCACGGCATATTAACTTGCTGGAGGCAGTATGCTAGTATCCAGTTCCAGTTGCATTGATAACTAAAGAATTAAACAGGATGTGAACACAAATGCTACCAAGCAGAGGTCCACATGCACATGAAGCTCAAGTTCTATGCCTGTAAAATGGCAAAAATTAATATGAAGCGAAGTCTTGTTGTTCCATGCGCTAGCCGGCAAGTAACATTAGCTCTTTGAAATGGGTGCTGCCTAGCTTTGTTAGTGGCTGGCAGGTTACCTTAGCTAGCAGTAGTTGGCTAGCAAGCGAAGTTACACTTCAAGCAGTTGGCAGTCTTACATTAATGTTTCTGTCAACTAGGTTTTACTTGTGTACTAATTGCTAAATCTGTCTGATTAGTTGGTTGTTTCACTTATTTTAAGTGCCAGCCAGAAAACTCTTCCAAACATGAGCTAAACAATGCAGGGTCACTTATGAATGCGCAGTTAGAGCACTGCCTGAGAGAGCTCCCGGAGGTGTGCTGTGCTAGGTCCTGCAAAGCCACGCCCCTCTGGGTGAAATGCAAGTTTTTAAAGAGTCTGTGCATGTGAGGGGAGAGTGGTGATGTCAGAGGCAGAGGAGATTGTGGGGCTGATGGAGAAATTTGGAAAATGCAAAATCTGTAACTGCATCAGGCTGGCTATAAACTCTATTGTGGAAAGAGACCTACAAATGATGACTCTTACATTGCAGGGAGTCACTTGAATGAAAAAAGATGCATGTTTTATTGCCGCTTTAAGTGCTCCCCAGAGACAGAGGGCCATGCAGTTCTGGGCCATGACTCAAAAAGTTTGAGAAATATTGCATTATATTTAATTTTTATTTTGATAGTTATTTAATCTTTGTGATATTGGAGTACATTTGCTGTTGCTTCTAGTGGCAGTACATTTAATATTCATGAAATGCCCGTGATTAGAGCTCGCCAATTATGCGATTGTAAATAACTGGCCACAGCATGAGCAACCATCTTGAGTGCTGAACACTGAACAGCGTGGAGGCAGTACGATGCAGGCTGACTGCAGCAGTCTTGTGCTGGATGGACCAGACAACGGATGGGACTGTGTTCAGTGGCTGTGCGCTTGACCCCTACCTGACAGTCTTCACACTTAGTTGTGGGTTGTGGTTTCATTGGTTGTGACCGGTAATTTCCTCTGTTTCACAAGCTCTTGAGGAGTTTTCTTGCGGCTCAGCCTTTTCTGGTTCCTGATGTGTACAAAAACTGGAATGTCCCCTGTGCTGTTCCTCTCTTTTAATGGACGCTTTAGATGATGCTTTTGGCGAATCACTGGCCTTAAATTACGTGATCTTTTTTACGTGATTCTCGTCTGGTGTGGGTGTTGCACTGCTGGTCCCTTCTGAGAACTGCCCAAGCGATCGCCAGGCTTAAAGGTCCTGCTCAGTGAAGCAGTGTGCTGGACTTCACTGCTTTCTGAACTTCTCTGGTGAGTCTCCTGTGCAGTGCAGGCGTTTCCCTGTATCACTGGGGTGTGTTGACTGAATCTGCAGACGAGCACTATAGGCAGGTGAGCCGCGGGTGAGCTGTTGGGTTGCCCTTCTCCCAGTGATGTATGTGCTTGGATGAGGCACATGCTTGTATGTGCATGGGCCGGCCCAAAAGGTTGAGCCAGTTCTGCACCCGTGTCCCAGCTTCCATGCATCCCGCCGCACCCTGTGCCCCCTACTGTCTTCAGACTCTCAGCTGTGAGGGTCCAGGTTCCTTCATCAGCCTGCTGGCCCAGGTGAAGACATGTACAGGGCAGCGATGTCCCAGCCCCTCTGTCAGCTGTGTGGTTTGCCGCTTTGTGTACTTTGCTTTACCATTCCCCTGTCTTAAAAAAACGCTATGGCCTGCGCTATGAGCAAAGGGGGTAACCCAGGTCCGCTCTAGCAGTCCTGAGGGTGTGCAGAACTGCTGGCTCATCCGCCACAGGGAGCGTGAGAATTAGCATTCGATTCCCTGTGCGCCTGGCCCATCCGCCTGCTAGGGCCTGCTGTACACGCCGGCTTCTGCTCAGCGCCACGGAGGTGATCTCACTCAGGGACTGACTGGATTAGCAGTGACAAGGGTGAGCTGACATTCACATAAATGCAGGAAGGGAGAGAAGTGGGGAGACATTCTTCTGTTCACCTCTCTCCTACCTCATATTCTTCGAGCGGAACCAGGGAATATTGTTGGTGAAGGGAGGGTGATGGGAAACGTTACAGTGGTTCAGAAATATCCCATTTTCTCTAAAAATGTTCTGAGGTTTTTAAAATCCTAACCATAAATGCACCTGGAATGCCCTGCTGGAGTTGGTATATAGGCTGTGCCCTATGCTGTACCTTTTAAAGTTATTTTTCAGTTTTTCTCTTTTCTGGTGAAAAATTACTTTGATCAGCCATTTGGTTATAAATTCTTATTGCAATCCAACAGGGTTTGTCCTCTTATATAACAGATAGTGCATAATCGAGCATTTCAGCTTTTGCTGCCAGCGCTAATTTCTTGTTGCATTTGTTGGTTTGTTTTTTGTACTACTTTGCACGTTTATGTTTTTTCTCAACTTTGTGCAGGACATCAACATGGCTATATTAAGGGGTGGGCAACTGCATTAAAATTTTTTTGAGAATGATGTGCATCCACATTTCCTGACTGAAAGACCATAGCATGCCTCATGGGCAGAACATGGACAGTAGCTACGTGTCGAATTTAATTATTTTGCGGAAGTAAACGGTCGGATATTTCCTCTGGTCATAAATTGAACACAATGTATTGAAAAGTGTATACTTTGGAATTTAATTTGATCAACTGCTGAAAGTGTTTTTACTTTTTAATCTGTATTTTTCAATTTCAAATCTTTTCATCTGTGTAGCTCAGAGATTATAAACTAAAAACAGCACTTTTGATCAAACAAAATTTCCGAGAGAATGCATTTTCCCTGGCATTGTATTCAAATTATACTCCTCTTCAAACAGTGTTCTTGATTTCATTCACAATTTTTTTCCCCAGCTTCAAGGGATGTTCAGTTTCAGCTTTTTTTGTTTAAAGTTATAATTTTTTTCTGGTGAAAAGACCGTGATTTGGCTCCGTAGTTTAGCATTGGAAAATTTAACATGTTCATGGAGTGGCTTTCTTTGTAAGTTCATTTCTGTGCAAACGCATTGTGCTGATAGTGTTCTAACTCTGGGCTGCTGTTCTCTGCCCAGGCAGCCAGCCTCCATTTTGGGCAGCCATTTGGTGACTTGCATTTACCTCCTTGGTTGTAGAAGCTGTTGGCCTCCAACAGCTATCGGTGGAACATGCACACAACTGTGTGTAACTCTGCATGTTCAATGTGTCATCCTCAGTTGTGCGGGAAATATAAATTTTTTCATGTATTGTTTTTCCCAGGCAATTTATCAAGATTGCATCTCATTTTTTATTGCATCTATGATTACGAAAAGGTAGAATGGGCTGAATGAAATCTTGTCTCCTGCAACATGATGGTAGATGGGAGTAAAAGAAATGCACCTGAGGGCTGGTGTTCTGTAGATGGGGAGCGCTCTTCAGCGGCTGACAGCTGTGGAGAAGCAGAGTCTGCATGTCTGTAGGATCATGGTGTGTTTAATGAACACCTGAATAGGTGGGAGTAATGTGTGTGTGTGTGTGTGTGTGTGTGTGTGTGGTGTGTGTGGTGTGTGTGTGTGGGTGGTGTGTGCATGTGTGCATCTGTGTGTGTGTCTGTCTGTGTGTGTCTCTGTGTGTGTGTGTGTGTGTGTGTTTGTGTGTGCGCGCGCGTGCGTCTGTGTATGTGCGTGTTCGTGTCTGTCTGTGTGTGTGTGTGGGCTGAAAGACTGGAGCACACATCTACATGCACGCACTCCTCCACCCTTCCTGTAGTGGGACAGGGGGTTGTGGAATGTCCCCTCCCATCAGTAACTGCCCTGAGATCATCATTACCACATCATTACCACACACAGCAAGGATCTCCCCCATACGCCGGTGCCATTCATTCCGCGCCAAGATCTGCGCATTAAAGGAGAGAGAGAGGACGGCCTGGCCGCGGTTCAAACAGGAGCACAGCTGGGACGTGTTACATTTTCGGCAGACTGCCCTCGATTTGAAATGTTATAAATAGCTCCGTTGTTGACTTCCTTAACTAAGGCTGGGTGAAGTTAAAAAAAAAAAAAAAAAAAAAACCGTGGGAAGCAATTAACTGATTTGGGTGGCGGAGCGGGGGGAGGGACTGGGTGTTGCAGAATCGTCAAATTTCAGCGGTTTTCCAGTTGGCAGGCAGAGACGCACATGCTGGCGAGTACACGCGCGCGCACGCACACACACACACAAAAACACACACACGTGCTAACACGGGCACTTGCTGCGAAAGGAATTCCTGTGGAAGACGTGTGTAAATTCTGCCCCAGCGTTCCCTGACAGCACGCACAATGGCAGTCGCGTGGCCGGTGGAAGGGGTGGGGGTGGCAGGGGGCAGACAGATAAGACCCAGACGACCTGCCGCCCCCCCCCACCCCTTCCCTCTCTCCCTGCCCCCCCATGTCTGGAGTCAGTGAAAGTTTACAACCTTGGCTGTGGTATTTGACAGCTGACGCCCAGAGGAAACTATGAGCCGGTCAGCTGCAGGTCTTCCACTTCCTGAATGACATCACTCCCGCTGCGCTGCATTCGCCATGAACGCACGCGTTTCCCCTGGCTAATTGACATGAAATTGGCAGGTGTTCCGTTGTAATGCTAAACTCCTGGGCGAGGTGGCAGACTCCCCTCAGTTATGTAAGCTTTCCTTTTCATTCTGGTTCACCGTAGAGAAAGACGTGTGGCTTGGACTGGAATGGCGGCCCTTGAGCCCGTTGAAGCTCTTCCAAGGGTTTGTAATGGGATTGGGCTTATGCTCAGGCCTTGCTTCTCCTCTGTCTCAAGCCTGTCCTCGCCTGGCAGGATGCTCTCCTTTCGTGTTGGTGAAACGGGATTGCGCTCTTCCTTCGTCTGGACCTACCCGCCCCTCGCTCAGCTCCGGAGGTCCCTGGAGCATCTCAGAGCTTTGTTCCTGCTTTAGCTTAAGCGGACGGAGCGCGGCGGGCTCAGGCGAGATGTTAGGTGATTTGGTGAAAGAAACTCTTCTGTAAACAGTATTGAAAGCGCTCTGAGTCTAACCAAGTCCCCCGTCTCTCTTCCCTCTACTCTTTCCACTCTGTCTCTCTATCCGACTCTCCCACTCCATCTCTTCTACTCTCGCTCCCTGCCTCCATCTCTCTTTCATGCTGCAGCCCTCCAGTCCCATGGAGCAGATGGGGAAAATGCGGGTCCCGCCGTATGGAGCCGCTAACCCCTACTCTCAGCAGCAGCAACAGGGACCTCCCCCCAGTGGGCAGCAGGGGCCTTCGTACCCAGGCCAGGGCTACGGCCCGCCCACCCCGCAGAGATACCCAATGGGCATGCAGGGCCGCACAGCAGGGGGCATGGGGGGCATGCCTTACAGTCAGCAGGTGGGTCCGTCTCAGTGCCCTCCTCCCGGGCGTTCAGCTATTGGTGTGATGAAAAGTGTGGGGCCTCGGTACAATCATAATGTGGCTTGGGCTTTTATTGGTGCACACGTTCAATGGGAGAGGCTTGGGTGAGGCTACAGAATAAGGGCCGAAGCCCTAGTGCATTAGATGCACATTGAACGAATTTGCTATACAGGATCCCGTCCTTTTGGGTTAGAGGCATTTTGCTTGAAACACTGGTCACCACTATGGTGATGATGCAGCATAGCATAGGTATTGGCAAGTATCATAGCACCAGTTCCACAGCACACAAGTGACTACATAGGAGTATGGAGTATTATTCCGAAAGATTGCACCAACGGCACATGCCCTGTCACAGAGTTGGAGACAGTCAGTTTGCTCTATAGAACCTGTTGAAGCTCTTCCTCAGTGGTGCAGATCCATTGTGGTTACTACCAGCACCAATTAAGAAATACAGATGACCCTCGGTTAAAGGCTAGCTGAAAGGGGAGGACTCTGTGCGTCTTACAGGTAGGAGAAGTGGACTGCCAGGTTTCTTAACATGCACTCGCTGTGTCTCTGCAGATGAATGCTTACGGACAGCAGAGCCAAGCCTCCTACTACAGCCAGCAGGCCCAGCCCCCCCACGGCGGCCCTCAGCAGTCCCCCTACCCTCAGCCGCCCCAGGGCCAGCCCGGGGCCCAGGGGCCCTACCCTCAGCACGCGCAGCCCGGTGGCCCCTATCCTCAGTCGCAGGGTCCACAAGGGCCCCTCCAGAGCCAGCCGCCCTACTCGCAGTCCCAGCCGCCATACGGCCAGCAGCAGCAGCAGCAGCAGGGCCCACAGACCCAGCCCAGCTACCCCTCTGCACCTCAGGGCCCCCCTCAGCAGCAGCAGCAGCAGCGCCGCCGCAGCCCCAGCCCCCTCCCTCCCAGCAACCAGCCCCGCAGGCCCCGCCCCAAACTGCCGCACCGCCACAGCAATCCCAGGGACAAGGCCCGCCCCCGCAGAGCCAGCCCACACCCTACTCTCAGACTCCACCCCTGCAGCAGCAGTCGTCTCCGTTCCAGCGCTTCCCCCCTCCTGCTCAGGTAAGGCACTGTGAATGAGTTGTTTTCATCCTCTCTTTTTTATTTGCTCAAAGTTCAGTTGTGTACGCCTGTTAAGATAGGTTAGGACATCATGGAAAGTACAAATGAAATTAGGAAGGACTGATTGAAAAGTCAATTTACCCTCTACTATATCGGGGTACTGATTTTTCCATGAATCACGGAATTGGCATTCGTAAACGGAATCCCAGAATTTGGGCGGGAACGAGGGTGAAATTATTTTCCAAGCAAACATTTTTTCCTTCAAAGAATATGCCGAACTTGCTTATAAACTAATAGAAATGTGTCAGAGAGAGGATTCCAAATACCCAGGCATTAATGACCCTTATTTAAGATTAAAATCTGCCACCCTGTTTGCACAGCTGGTCGGCTGGGACAGAGGGCTGGCCGGGTTCCTTGCTGTCATCCCCATTTGTTCACGGCACTGAAGGAGCTTGTTACTACCTTGCAGTAGCAGGCCAAATTAAGTCTTGATAAAATCTTTATTGAACATTGAAATGCTAACCTCTGCCAAAAGCAATTTTGTCAGTGATGTTTATGGCTGTAATTGATGCGTGAAACATGCCCACTCTGAAAACACGACTCTATCGTAGCAGCCATACTGACAGAACCGCGTTGCCTCTTGTTATCTCTTGTACAATTGAATTATATTTATCCGATAAATGATTAAAACTTGGTGTTATACAGCTATGTCACATGTTTGATACTACACATGTGTAGTACAGCTTTCTTGCGTTGCAATTTATCAGATTCCATTCATTGGCAAACTTTAACCAATATCTTTGCAACGGTAACGTTATCGATTCTGCTGGTAACCGTCTCTAGTTGGTGGTCTATTCAAGTCAATGTAATGAATAATTTGCTAGCTAGCATGCAAATGCTTTTCGCCGTTAAAGCAGTAAGTTACATGCGGAGCAATTGTCGTTGATTCTTGAATTTATTGAATGGCAAAAAGCCTAAGCATGCTAGCTAGCAAATTATTCATCCCATTGACTTGAACAGGCCGCCAACTAGAAGCTTATGCTTTTGTTCTTATTTTCCTAATAATATGACGCTGACATTTAAGGGATAAATAGGATCTCAATTAGGAGCCTGAGATAGCAAATTTATGGAATTCAAGTTGTACTTTTAATTTATTCCTCTTTGAAGGGCACATTTTTCTGTAAAACATACACCAATAATGAGAAAAACAATACAAACCCAAATTAAAGCATTAGTGGAATTTTTATCTTTTAAAAACAAATGTCGATTCTCATCAACAGAAGTGCCTGTTTTCGTAAGTGGAAAATCAACTTCCATCACTATATTTAAAAAAGTAAGGCAAATTATTTGATGTTCCAACAAGTGAATTTAATTGCCTTTTGAAACTATGAAATGTGATGACTGATGGAGACTTCAAACTGATGTAGGATGAAGTGCCAGTTGGCAATGCGTTTTTTTTTTTTTTTTTTAATATCACTAAAATACAGTTAAACAAATTGCAAACTTCTAAGAATGATTACTCTGTTGGTTTGTTCGCAATGAGGGACCTTGCTGCTGTGACATGACAACTTTTTTTGACTTAAAGGAGCTGTGTCAAGATTACTGGGCGTGCTCAGAACTTGCATCCCAACACAGTGAATCTGCTTGTCTGCAAGTCATAATCCAATTTCATCCCTGCCAATTCTTTGTCATTTTGCGTTGTATTTATATTTTAGTTACTCAGGTATTATGCTTTTTACATTAAGGAGTTCTTTGTGGAAATTTGAAGAATCAAAGCACTATTTTAGTGTTTTAGCTTAAGGATTTGAAGATTGTAAACTGGTTTGCCAACTGCCAATAATTATAGACCGTATTCTTCTTCTATGAAATTTATTGGCAATGGCAAACCAGCTTACATGTGTCATATCCTTTGGCTAAAGCCCTGAAATAGCATGCAAAGTTTAAACTTGGCTTTATCATCCCTTTGCCAAATGCCACGGTGACAACGACTTGGACGTGGCATCGATTAATTTGGAGCGGAGTAAATGTTCAATAAGTTATGCTGCATTTGAGATGTCCAGGCTCCCCAATTCCCAGCAAGGCCTGTTCGAGAGCTCTCCTAGTGAAAAACGGCGAATGGGAGTTTGTACCAGTCCTCTAACCTGACGTTAAAAATTAACGTTATCTACTCTGGGTTAATCTGAAGGATAGCTAATGTTAAAAATCACAGATGCACTGTGGGAAGAAGACGACTTGCTGGTGGGAGTGTACTACTCAGGGAAAATTTCTGCTGGGAAACCCTGAATGTGGGAATTCAAGTGACATCAGTTTGATGAAGCTGTTTTGGCAGCACAAGGGGGACCTTCACAATATTAGGCAGGTGGTTTTAATCTTCTGGCGGATCTGTGTTTGTGTGTGTGTATTTCGTTTATTTTTTTCAAATTGTTGCAGGATGAAATGCCAGTTGGCGGGATGTAATTTTTTTTAAACATTTCTGCATACAGTTTAACAATATTTAAATGGACACGAAACAGTCCTTAGTTTTTGAAAAAGCCAGGCAACTGATTTACAGCTCCTTGCTTATGGCCCAAGCGAGTGACTTCACAGCTCCTGAGCAGCACCTTTAAAGGGGTAGTGCAGAATTTTGGACATAGGACCTCATTTCCGAGTTAGCCAGTGTGCTATTTATCAGTGGAGACCATTCTCAACACTTTTCATTTAGTGCTTCAAGTTGCAGAGTTCGCTGGTGCTAGGCTAGCGCAAGTCAACGGTTTCTGCTAGCCTGCCAATTAAAACAGTCTTACCCACTCCACAGTACACCTGAGGCAAAAAAATTATAACGCCAGACTGTCGATGTAAATGTGTGTGTTGATAGAATAATGTTAGAAAACTATCCTTGCATCGCAATGATCACATTACATTTTCAGGGACTAGTTTCTCAGCAGCGGCAGAATTTTAATTTGCTCTGGTTAGTAGTGTAGTAACGAGGCTGCGCCTGCGCGGAAAAGTAAACAGAGAAGCGCACTCCAGTTGGGACACCTAGTAGTAGCCTAGTACGGTGGGATTGAACCGATTGAAGCATTGAATTGGAAACGAACGAGTAGGCAACATGGTGATTCAGTGTGCATTTCCACGTTGTAAAAATTAACGCTACAGATGGGCACCACAAAGTTTCCACAAATTTCCAGTGCGAGATCCAGAAAGGAATCAACTGTGGCTTCTTGCTGCTGGCTTGGACATCAACACACTGGCAGAGACTCTACTCAAGTGGCTTATGTGTAGTGATCATTTCAGACCAGACGACTTCGAAAAACCCCGCAATCTAAAGGACCGCAAGTTACTGACAACGAATGCGGTGCCATCCGTCTTTCCAGATGCACCAACAGCTACTGATGAGCAGGTAGTAACTTTTGGTAGGCTACTCTAGCTAATAAAGCTAGCCCCTTTCAAACATTTGCCTACTGATAGATTGAGACTGACCACGTTAGTGGAGATAACGTTACAGTTCAATGCATTGTGGAGAGTGACAACGTTAGCTAATGGTATAGCTACACTCTTGGTAGATACCTGGCTGGGCTAACTGCTAACTTTAGGTAATTGCTGATAGAAAAGTCATGTAAGCTCAGAAAGTTTACATGCAAATTGCTAGCCTGTGTATTCATTACTGGTAGCGTTATGTGTTATAGCCTGGCAGAGTGGAATTACTGTACTCTGCTTCTGTTGCTATGACAGCGGCAGGTAAATAAACTATAATAGAGCCGGTAGCCTAGGTAATATCAGTCCGCCGCTGCCGTAGCTACCAACCACTGACCTAGAACACTCCAACTACAGGGAACAAAGTATAAACTGCGCTGCTGCTGAGACAGTAACACTAGTCCCTCAAAATGCAATGCGATGCAAGGGTAGTTTTATTTCTAACATTATTCTATCAACACACACATTTACATCGATTGTCTGGCGTTCTAATTTATTTGCCTCAGGTGTACTGTGGAGTATGTAAGACTGTTGTTATTGGCAGGCTAGCAGAAACCGTTGACTTGCGCTAGTCTAACACCAGCGAACTCTGCAACTAGAAGGACTGAATGAAAAGTGTTGAGAATGGTCTCCACTGATAAATGGCACACTGACTAACTTGGAAATGAGGTCCTATGTCCAAAATTCTGAACTACTCCTTTAAGCAAGTGACTCGGACTTACGGTATACATGTAGCCCAAAGCTTTTAGGTGATTTTAATCTCAAGGTAGCATGGCCGAAGTAATGGGTGCTTGGCTTTCATTGCATGTTGCAACCCCTCCTTCATGCCGTACTTGTGAACTGCTCCTCCAATTCTTAAATTTTCCTCTTCATGCCATCTTGTCTAGGGAAGTTGGCCACATGGCGGTTATGCATCTCATCTCACACATTTTAATTTAATTTGATCAGTTTATGGCATTTGGCTAGAAAACTTTTTCAAATTTTTTTTTTAATGAATTTCATGCACGAATCATGTTCACGCACATCAAGTTTACTTAATTTCCTGTGCTAGCTTACTTCCTCCGTTGCATCCATGGATTTAAAAAGATGAATTTTTCGGCTTCTCGGTCATAAATTTTGTTGGTAGTTAAGATGGTTTGTTATTGATTACTTAGCTAGTTCAGAAAACAAGCGTCTTTACAGACTCTAGTTTTAATCTGCATGAGCAATCTTTGCAACGGTGAACTAAAACTGAATGGAAAAATGGGTCCATTACAAGTGTTCTCAATTTTAAAGTAATAGAAAGATGACTTCTACCCCTCAGCCCCACCTAAGGAGCAGAGGAATATTGTTGTCACGTGCGATGTCTGTCCGTCTATCCTGTTAACTTTTGTATTCCACACCATAACTTGAAAATGGCTTCATCAATCTACGCCATTTTTGCTGTGTTGATTGGTCTTGTGTACTTACAGCCTATTGAATTTGACTGCACTTGGATGTCCAGGATGGCTGTCACAGCCGCCATGTTGAATGTTGTATTCCACACAACTTGAAAGCGGCTTAGTCAATTTATATTCATTCCAAACAATCCAGGGGCTGTGGGGTAACGCCCACTTTGCAGGGTGATTATTTTTTATTTATTTATTTATTTATTTATTTATTTTGGTAACAGATAAGTCGTAGTTAATTACTTACAGCTAGGTATGATTTCCATTCAGCAGGGCAGCAGTGGTGTCATTTTTCTTTTAATCTTCTGAGCAATAAAATGCTGATATGTCTAGTCTTCTGAAGACTGTGTTCTGAAGATTATGATTACTGGATGATTAAAGAAGTTAATCCCAGTAAACAGTATTTATGTTGTTTTATAAATACTGTGTTGTGGCCAATCTCGAGAAACTGCTTTTTTTTCATTTGCACATCAGGTTAGGTAACGATTGACTACAAGGGCTGATTTATCAAATTGAGGCATGTTGAAAATGTTTTTATAAATGCATGCCGCTCAGTTGATCTAAAATGCATTATAATTGAGCCTGTAGATGTATTAACCTGGTACGAAAGCTCACCGATATCCAATATTCAACTGCTTTTTAAAGGAATGGAATGTCTCTGTCTATTCAGTTTAGGACATGACAATGGCCGTATTCGACTGGTAGTTGCCGAGAAGTAAAAAATGTTCTCCACCCACCTGCGCAGTGACACAATCACTTAACCAGGATGCAGGTACTTGAGTATATTTTCTACCCCATACTACCCAAGATGCCATTCAAACATTGATTACATGACGCACAAATTACTTTACAACTTGGGTAGAAATTTGCCATTCACATGCTTCTGCCATGTTTTCTGCGACTTCACGAACTTCATGCAGGTTTCTCGCTGGTGAGCAAAGTAATCACATTTCTGCGCTTCTAGTACCAGTGGAACCATTCTGAAACATTTACAGAGTTATTACTTTGTGAAAGCACCACTCAATTGTGGCCAATGCTATGTTTCGCCAAACTAATAACGTCAGTTGTAAAATGTTTTCTGATTAGTTGGTGTCAAGGTGACAGGCTATGCTCATCCAATAATCGCAGTTAGCCAACCAAATCGCCACAGGAATGACCTTGGCTACTGGCTGGTAGAAGTGTTTGGTTTGTTTACGTTGTACAAATGCTTGGCTGTGCATGTGGTTCAGTCAATGGGAGGTGTGCCATGGGATCACATGCCTCAAACACTAAGGACTGACATTACTTCTGTGAAAATGCTACATTTAGCCTTGAAATGTTGAAATATCATATGCTCAAACACTAAAGAGAGGTTGATCCAGAGAAATCTGTCCTACAACACCAGTTATCAGTTCCACTATCCTTGCCTTTTCATGATTGTTGGTGGTACTGGTTGTCTCTGCCTTCTACTCACAGCTTTTGTCTAACATAAAAATTGAAGCGGGCCATCACGCTGTGATGACTGGTGACTTAAATAACAGATATGTAGCTTATGCTTGGAAAGAGCCAACGTTAAGGACATAACAGCCCTAGTACCCACTCTCACATTTGCATTTGATATAAGTGATTTTGATATGCTTAAATGAGCACACAGTCGGTACAATATGATTTCTTTTTTTTTTTTTTTTTTTTTTTTTTTTATAAGCCTACTTGACCAGATTGGCATACAATGTGATCATCCCTGTCCGTCTGTCGGTCTGCTCCCAATTTATTTTTCTCACTCTTCTGACTATTACAGACTACAGTTTTTGTTGGATTCCTTTAATTTTTGTTTTGTGGGTCAGTGGTGAAATGAAGAGGATCCCCATTGATTTTGGTGATGGTTGGAAAATTTTTTTGTCAAATAACGTCATCAACAATGCTGCTATATGAGCGTATTACCGCACTTTGTGTGGCAATTGATTGTTTCTAGCACACAGCTTTAATTTTGGCAGCTATTTTAGAATTAGTCCTAGTCTTGAAATGAAAATGCGCATTATTTTTAGTCGGATTTTTGTCATTTTTTTTATCTTTGATAGTTTTAGTCCAGTTTTAGTTAACATAAGTCAATTTTGGTCATCATTTTACTCAAATTTTAGTCACATTTGATGGTCATCTTGTAGCTGCAAAATTTATTTAATTAAGCTAATAGAATAATTTTACTACTAACTGTGGGCCGTTTACCATTTAATTTGATTATGAAGTGAAGTTCAGATATACAATCATCTATTTTAATGGTGGAACTAAGCCATGGGAACAGTCTTCCTACCTTCATGTACTGTGTTGACCTGCACTCATCCCTGTCATTCCGCATATTCAACCAATGACCAATAATTATTTCCCAATGACCAGGGGCATTAGCTGGGCCCGGATTCCTCTCACTCAAAAAACTTTTTAAAAAGTACTTCTAAATGGTCTGTCTCCATGCATATATTTCTTAAATGTGAAGGCTACACATAACTTAGAAATGTAAAAATTGGAGGAGGGTAGGGTTTGTATTTGATTTACCATATAATTTGCAAATTATAAAGAGTCAAACCTGTTTGGTGTTTTGTGTTTGATTTGAGGGAAATCATATGGAAAGAACTTAAACATCTGTGTTCCAAACTGAGAAGTTTAATTCACCGCAGTCTTGGACTTTATCCGAAAAGTCATTTTAACGCTATCCATACCACAGACCAGACCTGGGGTGGATTACGCATTATCAGTGCGATGATGATTACGAGACATTTTTTAAAGATTACGATCTCCTCCAAAAATTTATGATTACGATTACATGGGTTTAGAATTTATGATTACGATTACAATTTAGATTACAATCGTGATTATGACTGCTTAGACTTAGGTTTCTTTGTGGAGATATCTTCATAATGGTACAGGTATATTGATGCATATATATTTATAAAATAGCATGTGAAATGATTAACCATTGTTTTTTGTATTGTAGAATTACTTGTGAAATAATAACAACTTGTACAACAACAAATAACAGTCCCTGCAAAATTAGAGATTACGATTACGATTATGGGCCCGTCAAAATTAGTGATTACGATTACAATCGTAATCATAATCGTAATCGTAATTCGGATTACAATCCGACCCCGGGTCTGCCACAGCCGCATGTATGCATTGAATTTGCCATGCTGCGAAATCCCACAGCTGCATATATGTGCTGCTAGCTGATAAGGTAGAATACCACCGCCGCATAAATGCGCGTCTGCCGCCATTATGGGAAACCACAGTGGCGCATACATGAGTAAATCCAGGGTCTGTCAAACTTGGGCTGGGCGATTAACCGAATTGCGATTGTTTAAGCACAATAAAAGTAACTGCCTCGATGAGGCAGACAGATGAGCTTGCTTATTACCTTTTCTATGAGACATGCCTAATGTGGTGTTGAACAAACAGCAGAGGCCATTTGAAATGCTACCGGGAAGAAAACTGATTTGAAAACCGCTGATTACCAGCGAGGTTGGACAGCCTCCATCGCCTTTGCGTAATTGGCTTACCCTGAATCAATTCCCATGTACTTTGTCTAACTTGCAATCAAGCCATTTATTCAGCAAACCGACTAATCAAAACCAAAATGTGGCCCATAATAATTAAGAGAGGATGAGAAGCGGACAGACCTAACTAGGCTGCCGTGTTCGATTGAAAGAATGTCAATAATCTGAATAAATGGCAGAGCTTTGAATTCCACCTCTCATCGTAGAATTTTTACATATCATTAAAAAGATTTATTAAAAATAAAATAATTTTAAGATGGCCCTGGTTTTTAAGCGTTGAAAAATATATGCAAAGTGGAAAACATTTTGTGAAGAATATCGAACGTGAATGCGAGAGAAATTATTTCCGCATTCAGGGTTCTAACCAGAAATTTTATTGAACGTACCGGAGCGATACTTCTTGTGATGTCACGAACCAGGTCACGTGGGTTTGTTGACTACCGTGGTTGGCAAAAAGCCACAACATGACAATTGATGTTAAAGGTGAAGTAAAGTTGTCCTCCACTTTTAGTCATAATGCCAGTCAGTTGCAGGCAGCGTTATTAACTGCAAAACTGTTTCGTGAAGGGTTCAGGAATACGTTTCCTAGTATTCCTGATCGAGATCTGAAAAAATCTACTTGAATTGATGCAATTCGATGCAAGAACTGGATGCCGTCGACCCACTCACGTGTTTGTACTATTCACTTTCTGTCGGGTCAGTCGCAAGTTATTTTCCATCATTTCTACCATGACATTTTGCTAAGTTTTCGCATTTTATTATTCGTTCATGGCAAGGGAATGATCTTTTTTGTGTTGGGTAATTCGATAGGTTCCTTACTTTCCCATAGCGAGTATTTAAGTGACAGTTCGGATATTTGTATTGAAAAGAATTCCGTTTTCAACCTTCATCAGTATCGACTAAGATCAGAACTTTTTCGGCTTGAATTTTGGGTACCCAGAGAAACATTCGAGTGTGTAAAAACGTCCATCGTACATCCAGTCAAGAAAATTTAGAGTTGAATGTCTACTGCAGCTGTAACGGCGGCAGCCTTGTTACTGATGACACACCAGGTGGCTAGGGAATGCGCAGTATATGCATTTGCGATATTAAATATTAACCATAAATTCTAAACCCGCTTATCACGAATAAAACCCCCCAAAATATATTGGCGACCCTTTTTAAAATCGTTCTGGTAAACGTACGACTGTGAATTACTTTCACAGATCAATGATGATCAACAAATGTTGAATTTCTGTTCGATATAGGAAAATCAAGTGATGATCCAGCCGACCCAGACCCAAAGAGGGGTCGTTCCTCCAGCCTTTCAGCTGGTAAGGATCCGGAAGCCTACACAGACCTTCGTTGTACTTAAGCTAAGAGAAATGTCTTGCCTTCGTGGTACTGTGAAGGTTTTGTACATATTCAGAGACCGCCGAATCAGTTCCACAACTGCAGGATGCCATACTTCCCCTGTTTTGTTGTATTGATTTACACTTGTTCTTGCCAACCACGCTAATGCGTATGGCTGAATATGACGTCAATGTTTGTAAACAAGAAGTATCACACGCCGAAGGAGTCAGGAGGATCTAATTAATGAATAATTAACGCTGTGTTCTTACGCATCCGTGAGGTCACAAAAATTATTTCAGAGGCTAAAAGTTTCATTCCGTTTCCCTGTAAAGTTAATTTGGGTTAAAGCATCGTGCTGTATTACCGGTTTTCCCAAATAAATTTTGTAACATACACAAAACACTGGCAGCGACGGCAAAAATACAAAAATCACTTGGCACAGAGCCCTATAAATGGCTTTCTGTTTCATGATCATTTAATTGCCTTTTTCACCCGCTCAGAGAGTCCGGTTTTGGCCCAGGACCCAATCCCAGCAATACAGATTGTCCTCCTTCATCCATGGGTATCGCGCGTAATTGCTGGTGTTGAAACGCCTCTCAAAAGCCTTGGTTTTTTGCATCAAATTAAGGTCTGGTGTAGGTTTTCCCATGTTGATCAACTCAAACTTCTCATTTAATATTAGACTAGAAAACGTTCTTCATAAATTCAAAACGATATTCACAGCTATCACGAACCAACAACTCAGGTTAACTGGCTAGGTTGTTTACCGCCGATTTTTTTATTATTATTATTATTATTATTATTATTTTATTTCGCTAGCTTGTGATTCGCCTGGGGGACAGCAGGCGGAACCTGTCATAACATTAGCCATAACAAAGCCCTCCCATTCATAAGGGAAATATGATTGGACAATTTTACTGTCATTTGAAATTACTATTGCTCGGAGCCAAGCCCTCTGTAAGTGCACAGTGGACCCGCAGCATTTCCTTCCCAGCAGCTGCAGAGGGAGACAATTCAAAGTATTTAGGCGTAAGTGACGCAACTTACTTTGACCATGCATAAAGACGAGCAAGAACTATTAGCCAACGGTATACCTATATTCCAAGTTCGCTAGCTATGTCATGGCAAGGTCGCTAAACACACATTACAAAGGTCTGCACATACTGCTTCAGCAGCAAGTTTAACTGGGAAATGTTAATTGATATTGGAAAGATACCCATGGCGAAAATGACGAGCTAGCAACAATATTATTTTTTCATCTATGTGCGACGTGCTTGTAGCTAGTCAATATAAGTAAGGCAATTGGCATGAATTTACAACGTAGCCTGCTACCAGTAATCAAGCTACCGGACTGTTAAGTCACAATATGAATGTCAATTCCAGTAACCAATCTAACTTTATAGTCAATGACAATGCAGTATTTTATATCTGATAGGAAGTGTTGTGCAATAACGTCTGATGCTTCTCGTGAAGATATTAGTCCAATTACTTCTGGCTAATTTGACGCCAGCGAAATGATCAACCTTCAATATCAGTATCTCCGAAGTATATAGCTACCTAGTTTCCGTGATTATTTTAAACTGTGCCAATTGCGCATGTTAAACGGAAGAGACCGCAAACTGGCAGAAAAGATCGGGATCCATTGGACAGATAAATAGACATTTCCTAGGGCTAATTCTAATTCTAGCTGGCTATATTCACTCGCTCAAGCAAGATCTGCCGTCGTTGATGGCTTTCGCTTGCTACTAGGCTCTACTCTGACGATTGCATCATCGTCCTCCGAACTTTCTGATGTTGAGACATTCGTGGCACTGGTTTCATTTTGGGAACTAGTCCCAGGAGGTGGATGAACCAGCCAAGCATCCATGATCGGCTGTTCGCGCGCTAACTGGTACTGAGCCTAATGTGCCATGCCTTTACAGGTAGGCTACTTGCGACAGCGGCGGCTATACGGGCCTATCTTCAGATAATTGATAAAACTAGGTCGATCGGTACAGTCTGAAGCCATCCGTGTTGTTGCTGATACTGGTACTGGTGACCTATCTGTAACGTACCGGCAGCAATTTTTTGCGTAGCGGTGGATTATTCCAGCGTACCGGCATGCGACTTCTGCGTTCGTCAGCGTACCGGCCCGGTACGCTAAAATGGCCTGGCTAGAACTATGGCATTGCACGCAATTTACAAACGCAGCAAAGACTTGGCAAACACGTTCAGGCAAATCTGTGCCACAAATTTGTTGCGTTTTTTATTTGATAATTGAACAAGATTAACTTGAAATAAAATAATTCATAGCTCTTGATTTTTGGTTACTTATGAGCATCTAAATAGCCTACAGTGAGGGTGGAAAACATATTTAAGCGTATTGAACGTGACATGTAAATTTTTATCGCATTTCCATGCAGCGGCCAAATGTAAAACTAGAGATAATCGAGCAAACGCATTCAGACAAATTACGCGCTGAGCAAAGCAAAGTTAAGGTCTGCAAAATCATCATCCTCTACCCGACAATTGCTTTCACTCCCTTCCCTTTCACTTTGCTCAATTTGCAATCAAACAGTCGATTCGGTCAATTTTAGATTTAAATTGGTAGACGGTCTAATTTATTTAGATTTCATTTTTGTTTGTCACATTTTGAAATTTAAATGGTAATAAACATAACAGATTTGCCTGAATGAGTTTGCAGGACTTCTAGTTTTACATTTGGCTGCAGTGATTGCGAATGCGTAAACAATTTACACGTCAGGGTCGATACGCTTAAACAAAATGTTTTTCACCTTCACTGTGGGCTATTTAGACGCTCAAAAGTAACCAAAATCGAGAGCTATGAATTACTTTATTTTAAATTAATTTTGTTCAATTTTCAAATAAAAAATACTACAAATTTGCGGCACCGATTCGCCTGAACGCATTTGCTAAATCTTCGGTGCATTTGATTATTGCATGCAATGCAAAAATAATTTCTCTCTCTTATTCGATATACTTCACAAAATGTCTTCCACTTTGCGTATATTTTTAAATGCTTAAAAACCAGGACCATCTTAAAATGATTTTATTTTTAAGGAATCTTTTTAATAATACAGAAAAATTCTACCATGAGAGGTGAAATTTATAGGTAGGCTATTTATTCAGATCATTGACATTCATTGCCTCATAATGGCAGTTACTTTTATTGCCCTTAAAATAATCACGATTCAGTAAATCGCCCAGCCCTATGTCAAACAACTCATGATTGGTTCATATAGGGGTAATCCTGTTAAAGAAGGACGAATCAACCAATCAGAAGGCATGTCACTGGGACTATCAAACAAAAATTTGCCAGTATAAAGACTAATACTTTTAGCAGCCCCAGTTCCCTGAGCAGCCTGAAAATACTCTGGTATGCAGCCTACAAAGTACCTGCAGTATGAGGCTGGGGCCATCCCTGTGGTAGGCTGCCCAGTCAGCTGATTGTATGGATAGTTTTAATAACACAATGATTACCAATGAAATGAATAGAATAGAATCACAACTTGTTCGTTGCAATGTTGAGTGAACGTAAATGGCTCTCTATTGTTAAAATGTGGAAAAATGCACCCTACTTGGAGACCACGGCAACATCTCGTTAAGTGCCATCAAGATTCAAGATAGCACAGTACAAGGACAGTACTTTGGAAGTTTTTGCGCTATTACCTGTGTCAGTATTATAAAAGAGACAAGAACACGCATTGGAGAAACACATTTCAGAAAATAAAACCTATGTATGAAAAGAAAGCGGACACAAATAATAAAATGCAGATGTCAGTGCCTAGTGTAATGTAAACATCTTTCAAGTGTGAAACTCAAAACCAATGAATATAGTATAGTCTATATCAAGTGTTAAAATGTATGCATTATTGTTGCACATTCCCCATTATTGCACACTAGTTATTGTACTGTAGATTAATTATTGAATGCAAGTGACCATTAAAAATATTAGTGTGTTAATTTGTTAACTGACCATAATATATTTTTTGCTCAGTGTGATGTCATTTCGACTGTGGCTGGAAAGAAACTGCTGTGGAATCATGTTTTGTTGGTGGAGATGCCCTCTGGTCTGTGGTGTCTCAGGTTGTATCTGGTGGTGTTCATTTGAAAAGAGTGAACTGGGTGGTGTTGATCTTTGATCACATAATAAATAAATTGTGCTGAAAATGCCGTGCTCATGCCTGGTTATTGTTCTGTGATGTTAAGTTTTATTGCACTCTGCTAATAAATTAAACATCCAAAAAAAGTTCTATTTTGTTTGTTGGCTCTAAATTTCTCTTATGAATTAGGATAATCAGACAGGCTGCAGTGACAGGAGCTTCAGTTATCTCTGTTTGTGTCTTCGAGGTAGCGGCGGGCTTCAGCTCCAAGTTTGCCTTAAACCTGTTCCAGCGCGTCTACTCACGATGTAGCGGGAATCCACCTTTACATACAGCTTCAAATTAGGTAGCAAATAACTCTATGCATTACTAAGAGATATAACAACTCTATCTTCAACGCTCACCTGTACAGCACATGAAATGTGTACGCATGGAAAGAATATAAAGTAGACTGATTTACCGTTTTCAAGTGGTAGGTCATCTATGTTGTTGAACTGAGGAATAAAGCGAAGCCCACATTCCGGTTTTTGGATGTTGTGCAACTAAAATGAGATGCTGCCAAGCTCCAGATTTTTTTGTTTAAGATTATAATCCAAGGTTATATTGGAATGAACAATTAAAGTATATCTCTAGATATCACTAGTCTTAACTGTAGGCCAAATATTCGTCTACAATAAAAATGCAGTTGCATGCTTATAGGATGGATACAATCTTGGCATGAAAGGTGGTGTTACATGTTAGTTTTACATTTATAAAAACATTTATCATAAAATGTTGCTTTTATTAGTTTTGCAGAATTCACAATGTTAATATTACCTTAACGGTATAATTTAAGGAGAACATAGGCCTAGTTGAGAGTGAAGGTCTGTCACTGCCATGCCCACAGCATCCAGAATGGATTATTCTGTGGGTTTTTGAGAATGCTTGGTCATAACAAATCTTGGTCGACCCACAGCCCATCAGTCAAACAATGGGGGTCAGCCATACTATGACACCTCTACCCCAAGATCCAGGAGAATGTTCATTTTATTATTATTATTTTTTTTTTATCTTTTAGGCTGTTGTTGGGGGATATTCTCCAGTCATCCACCCTAGATGTCTTCCATTGTTTCAGATCTTTTGACACATAGCACCACTTTTTTTTCTTAATAATGAATCAAATTGCTTGCTGACTTGGGCAGTCCAGGGTTTTTGCAGTGTTCATAATTTTAATTTCTGAAGTTCATAATAGCCAGTTCAATTTGCATTGTCACTTCTGTCTTCCTCATTTTGTCACAGCCCATCAGTAATCTCTAAAAGTATATGCAGCGTCCAGAATCAAGACAAGACATCTTCATTAGTGGCACGAATGAGTACTCCTGCCCAATGAAACAAGTCTGTGGAGTTCATTCAACAAATACTTGTAGCACCGTAAGAAATGGGAAGACCATGTGCAGAGGGCGATGTCATTTTTAAAAATGTTTCCTCCAATGTGGATGAAAACGCACTCAGATTATAGCTGACCATGTCCACTGAAACATTATTGTCATTGTATCCTCTCAGACTCTTCAGTTCTTGAGTACAGCACCAACATAAATTGTGTCTCTGTCCGTTGGATTATAGTGCTGTTTGTAGACGCTACCCTGAATGCAAGTTTCTATTTCGTGTGATGTTGTTCAGATGTTTGTGACCAGTTTTTGTGGTGTTGGTGATTCTTTTAATATGTCCATTGTATACATGAATTAAAATAATTCCAAACAGACTGTTTTGTAGTCCATACAGGTGTTTGCAATGTTTTATGTTCTAAGAAATAATATGCCACACTGCATGTAACCTTCATTCTGGAGCAAATGGGAATCTTTAAACCTTAGAGAAAGAAAAGATTTGATACAATAAAAGTGTGATTTTTCACTTCCAGTGTCTGTGTAATACGGTGAACAACCCAATCCTCAGTCAAGCCTTCTTTTTTTCCCTTGATCTTTTTGATTAGGCTCCCATTGGTTTAGCCACTTCCTCTATAAGACCTCCCTTGACCTTGTTCCAGAGGGATGCCTGCTGGTCCCTGTAGCCCTCCCTTTGCACCTCTCCTCTGGGAGGCAGTGTCCGTTGGAGCCCCAGTGCTCGGCTCCTGCTCTGGCCTCTGCCGCAGGACTGTGAAAGTGTGTCATCTGTAATTATTTGTCTTGCTGGGCAATTTCCTAGAATGTTTTATAATGGGCTCGGTGAATTACAGAGTACTCCTGTTGTGCAGTATGGGAAAGACTCGGCACTCCCAGGTACTCTTCTCCACGGCCGTCTTTGACCTCTGACTCGAGCAGGACATGGGGAAAGGCTGTTTTTCTAATGTTGATGAAACACTATGTTGACTCGGCACAGGAAGTGTACTTACAGGAGTAAATGGGCTATAAAACGAGGCAGCAAAATCTATTTTGGATCCTCCTATGGGTCTAGGACTACTGCCATCAGTGCTGGCCATACCTTTTGTGAGGCCCACCTGTAACGCACAGGGCTAGTGAGAGGGAAATTGGGTAGGAAAACTAGCTGGAGGCTTCGGGGGCGGAAAGAGACCATTACAGTGCATGCTGCGTATGCCATGAAGCCACTCGTCCTCTCAGTCACTCACACTCTTCATTTTTCTTGTCCTTCTGTCCTCAGGAGCTCTCCCAGGACTCCTTTAGCTCACAGTCCAGTGCGCCACCTTCCAGCCAACCCATGGCTTCCAACAAGAGCGGCCCTGAGGATGGGCTGCAGGGACGCCCTTCCAGCCTCCCCGTGAGTCCCCCACCACCTCACTGAGTCTACACCTCATCGCATCCCCCACCCAGCGTACACCTCATCACATCCCCCACCCAGCGTACACCTCATCACATCTCCCGCCCAGCGTACACCTCATCACATCTCCCACCCAGCCTCACACCTCATCACATCTCCCCACCCAGCGTACACCTCATCACATCCCCACCCAGCGTACACCTCATCACATCTACCACCCAGCGTACACCTCATCACATCTCCCACCCAGCGTACACCTCATCACATCCCCCACCCAGCGTACACCTCATCACATCTCCCACCCAGCGTACACCTCATCACATCTCCCACCCAGCGTACACCTCATCACATCTCCCACCCAGCGTACACCTCATCACATCTCCCACCCAGCGTACACCTCATCACATCTCCCACCCAGCGTACACCTCATCACATCTCCCACCCAGCGTACACCCTCATCACATCTCCCACCCAGCGTACACCTCATCACATCTCCCACCCAGCGTACACCTCATCACATCTCCCACCCAGCGTACACCTCATCACATCTCCCACCCAGCGACACCTCATCACATCTCCCCCCATCACCTCATCACATCTCACCACCCAGCGTACACCTCATCACATCTCCCACCCAGCGTACACCTCATCACATCTCCCACCCAGCGTACACCTCATCACATCACATCTCCCACCCAGCGTACACCTCATCACATCCCCACCCAGCGTACACCTCATCACATCTCCCACCCAGCGTACACCTCATCACCTCCCACCCATCACCTCATCACATCTCCCACCCAGCGCACACCTCATCACATCCCCCACCCACACACCTCATCACATCTCCCACCCAGCGTACACCTCATCACATCTCCCACCCAGCGCACACCTCATCACATCTCCCACCCAGCGTACACCTCATCACATCTCCCACCCAGCGTACACCTCATCACATCTCCCACCCAGCGTACACCTCATCACATCTCCCACACATCTCCCACCCAGCGTACACCTCATCACATCTCCCACCCAGCGTACACCTCATCACATCTCCCACCCCACATCTCCCACCCAGCGTACACCTCATCACATCTCCCACCCAGCGTACACCTCATCACATCTCCCACCCAGCGTACACCTCTACCACATCTCCCACCCCCACCTCACACCTCCATCACATCTACCACCCAGCGTACACCTCATCACATCTACCACCCAGCGTACACCTCATCACATCTCCCACCCAGCGTACACCTCATCACATCTCCCACCCAGCGTACACCTCATCACATCTCCCACCCAGCGTACACCTCATCACATCTCCCACCCAGCGTACACCTCATCACACCCCATCACATCTCCCATCCCACCCGCGACACCTCATCACATCTCCCACCCAGCGTACACCTCATCACATCTCCCACCCAGCGTACACCTCATCACATCTCCCACCCAGCGACACCTCATCACATCTCCCACCCAGCGACACACCTCATCCTCATCACATCTCCCACCCAGCGTACATCACTCATCACATCTCCCACCCAGCGTACACCTCATCACATCTCCCCACCCAGCGTACACCTCATCACATCTCCCCACCCAGCGTACACCTCATCACATCTCCCACCCAGCGTACACCTCATCACATCTCCCACCCAGCGTACACCTCATCACATCTCCCACCCAGCGTACACCTCATCACATCTCCCACCCAGCGTACACCTCATCACATCTCCCACCCAGCGTACACCTCAACACATCTCCCACCCAGCGTACACCTCATCACATCTCCCACCCAGCGTACACCTCATCACATCTCCCACCCAGCGTACACCTCATCACATCTCCCACCCAGCGTACACCTCATCACATCTCCCACCCAGCGTACACCTCATCACACATCTCCCACCCAGCGTACACCTCATCACATCTCCCACCCAGCGTACACCTCATCACATCTCCCCACCATGTACACCTCATCCTTCTAAACATCTGCACCTCATCTCCGTACACCTCATCACATTCCAAATCACATCTGCGTACACCTTCATCTCCCACCCAGGGACACCTCATCTGACACCTCAACATCCCAACCCAGCAGCACCCCCCACACACACACCCACACACCACACACACACACACACACACACACACACACACACACACACACACACACACACACACACACACACACACACACACACACACACACTACCACCCAGCTCACACACTCCATGTGTTCACACACTTCCTTCTAATACACACACACCCGAGGCTTGTATTTGAATGGTCAGGGCAGTGTTTGCTCACTCGCTCCCACACACAATGGGCCTGGGTATTTGAATGGCAGATGTTTGCCCTTGGGCCTGGGTCTTTAGGCAGATGTGCCTCATGGGAGCAATAACTTACTGCTAATGAAATTTCTCTAGCTCTGTTAAGAAGTCATCGGACAGGGCTTCCTCCTTTCGAGTACAGTGGGTTTAGACGAGCTCTGGGGGATTTCACCCTTTGGGTAGTGTCCTCTTCTGGTGTTGTGTAACAGTTGGTCGGATTGAATTTTATGTTTTTTTTGGTTAAGCATTGCAATAGACATGGCACGTACTATATATTTTTGCACATCGGATAGAATCTACGAAAGTATTGCTTATTTTAAATTTGATTTTCAAATTTTATACCGGCCTGACAGCTGAGACATTACGAGCTAACAGCTGTGAGCAGTCAAACAGCCGCAACATTAAACAAGCGCAGAAAATGCACATAGTGAGTGTGTGAGTGTATGTTGGAATGATATAGTAATGCAGGAAGTGCTGGAGGCACTCTTGACTGCAGCACACAGCACAGCTCAGGAAGGCTGTGCGCTGCGATAGGCTGTGAGAGATTTGTCTGGTCGTGTGATTGGGCCGAGCTGCCCCCCCTCCCCCTTCTCAGGCGCCACGGGAAGCATTCTGCGCAGACGAGCCTCTCCACAGCCTTGCTTAGGCCCAGAAAAACTAGCCTGACAGGTTCTGCAGACAGTGTGTGGCTTTGTGTGTTACACAAACACACCCAGCCAAGTTGGGTTTTGAGCCCTTTTCTCTCTCTCACACGCTGAGGCACTGTGAGTAGTGGCCCCAGCGAAAGAGTTCACACATGGAAACGCATGTGCGCACACACACTCAGGGACATGCACTCAAATCCCTTGGCCGGAATGGAGCTAGAGGTTACAAGCACACACACATTCTCTTTGAAAAGTCTGGAGCCAATTTCAGCGTCTAACCAAGTCCTCTGTCTCTGACTCAGCACCTACGTTTACACATGCACAGACTAATACGCCCCCGACACAGCTCGGGAGTTCAATCAAGAGCACACCTGTGTAGTCTCTTAGTCCATCTCGCTCTCTCTCCCATATACACACACACACACACACACACACACACACACACACACACACACACACACACACACACACACTTATATCTTAACCTCGTCCGATACTTGTGTTGACGTTTATTCTTTTTCCCCAGTCACATTCTTATAAAAAAATGCTAAAGCAGCTGTTCAACAATAGTGAGTGCGCTTGACTCAGAACTAGACTAGAACATTGTGTGAGGATTTTTCTTCGCTGGTATCCTGCTGCTATTATCTGAAGTGCTCATAAATGGACTAAAATGTGTCAGGCTTCCTGTATCGGGCTGTGGGGATCCTCAGGTAACTGCTCCATTTACCCTGAGCCCAGCCAGCTCCGCAGTATCTGTCTCCTTTGTATTGTGTCGAGATCTGCTGGGATATCAGTTTAAGCAGTTACAGGCGTTTGACAAATCTCAGGTATTCCAGCATGCTTGCTCTATGATTTGTATCTGTCTTTAGATGTATTTGCTTCAGTTTGATGCAAGGGAACCCGGCATGTTTCTGATTGTGAATCAAATCTGCCTTTTTATAAAGGCTAAACCCAGCTGTTGGAGCCCCTGTCATCATCACAGCCAAATAGTTAGTAGTATTTGTGATGAATCTTAAGAGGGGGTTAGTTAGCTCTTCTCGTGCTGTCAGTAAAACATACCGGGCGCTACTGTGTCCTTTTTGTTTTCTCGCTCACCTTTGCTGCGGTCATGCAGTGTTTTTAGGTCGGCATGTTCAAGTGCGTCCGTGTGTTTGTGCCTTGAGCGTGCCTGTTGTGAGTGTTACAGGAAATGGCTGTGATCCCTCGCCCCAGTCTCAGTCCCTCTGGGTTGAGTGCCTCATTTTCAGGGGGAGCTCTGAGTGTGAGACAAGCCCACAGCAGTCACAGACTCGCATGCACACCCCACACCTGCTGGAAGCTTCCGGAATAGGACAGACTGAATGAGCGTGGGGCAGGGGGGTCAGAAGTGTTTTGGCTGTGCGGTGTGGGGATTTGTTGTGCTTCACAATAGAGTGATTGGGGGGTGGTTACCCAGCCATGGAAATGGGGCTTCAGAGCTGGTATTGCTCAGGGACACGTCCGTCTGTCTCCCCGGGACCCCTGTATGGCGTAGCGCGTAGGACCACCCATGTTTCAGGAGGGTAATCTCTCTCTCCGCCCTGCCCCACCCTGCCTCTGTAATCTGCAGGCTGGTTCTGCTTCTCTGCCCCACCTCTCTGCTCCTCCACTGACCCCACACTCAGCCTTTTCCCCAAACCTCCTGCCTGGGCTGCATTTGAGTGCTCAAATATACGTCCTATTGTCTAATTCCTGACTATGTTTCTTTGACCTCGATAGAACATGTCATGAGGTCAGGGAAACATGAGCAGGAGAAATTATTTGGACTTGGGGAGAGACAACTGTGGTTCTGAGAGAATCTGACTGCTCTGGCACTGGGCAATGTAATCATGTCTCTCTTACATTCGTTTGCATTCCTGAATGGCCGGATAGATGGTGCCTCGCTTTAAATATTGCTGCCGCAAGGAATTGCGGAATGATGTTATCTCCTTTTATTTCCTAAAGGATGGTGTAGTGTACAATACGCTAAAGGAAACTAATTGGGAAGCATTGATATGCCTTTTCTTAACGAACGCCCTTATCATGGCTGCTATGTAAATACTTCCGGTCATTTTCAAGGAATTGGAAACTTTCCTGAGCAAAAAAGTCTGTTTGAAGTAGGGCTGGGCAATATATCGATATTAGATCGATATGATGATGTAAAGTAAAATATCATCATAGATTTTGGATATCGTAATGTTGTGGTATGAGATATTTGTTGGCTTTTCTGGTTTTTAAAGCTGCATTACAGTAAAGGGTTGCATTTTTCTGCTCTTACAAGACTGTTGTAGCGGTTGCCTGCACCTGCTTGGTCGTTATGTCAACTTAACTAACAAATGGTTATCAAAAATATAATTGTGTAAATATTTTGTTACCGCACCAACATTTGTCAAGATAATATCGGCAAAATACCGGTATCGAGGTATTCGGTCACAAATATCGAGATATTAGATTTTGTCCGTATCGCCCAGCCCTAGTTTGAAGGCAGCCCATGTTTTCCTGCTGACCCTGTCCTGTCGCTCCCCCACAACCTCACCCTTTCTGGCCTGGATTCCTCCAGGCCCTGTGTGGACCCTCGCCCCATCTTAACCCCAGACCCTGCCTTGCTTTTCTCCCAGACCCCGCCCTGCTTTTCTCCCAGACCCCGCCCCGCGTCCCACAGGCCCCGCCCCACGCCTCCCACAGGCCCCGCCCCACGTCTCCCACAGGCCCCGCCCCACGTCTCCCACAGGCCCCACCCCACGTCTCCCACAGGCCCCGCCCTGCTCCCATGCAGCACATTTATGGAACAGAGCGCACAGGCAGCGCAGTCAGACTGCTGAGCCTGACAAATTTCATCTCCCGAGCCTCGCTCTCTCCCCCCTCCTCCTGCTTCACTTGCGCTCTCTGCCTCTCCTCATCTCCTTCCCTCCCCCTCTCCCACTGCTTCTCTCTCTCTCTCTCTCTCTCTCTCTCCCCACTTTCTCTTTCTGTTCCTTTCTCCTCCATGACTGCATCTTTCCCCAAACACTCTCCTCCCTCTTTCTCTTCTTGCTTCTTCACCTATGCTTTCGCTTTCTGTCGTCCTCTGGTCTCTCTGTAAATCAGCTCTCTCAGCCCTGTGCTGTGCGACCTTGTTTTGTGAAGCTGCATTATTGCAGTATTCAGAGTCCTGGGCCAGTTTCCTGTTACTATTCTGGTCTCCAGGCTTGTTCTTCCTGCGTGTGTCTTATACAGGTTCTGGGGCCAGCCTTCCTGCCTGCCTGCCTCCCTCCCACTTTCCACTTCGGCTTGCTTGCTCATTCCCCTCCCTCCATCTCTCCACTCCTCCATTTCTCTCCTGCTCCCTCTTTCCTTCTCCCCCCCACACTGGCTGTTGAGAAAAGCAGAATTTATATGGGCAGCTTGTAGGAAGGCAGGAGGATTTGCAGAGCTAGGTTTTCTCTCAGGGATGTGATTGAAAAGTAACCCCGCCCACCCGGCCGTGCCGAACACAAAGATGGAGGGAGGGGGGGGCTGCAGCACGCTGAGCCTCTGCCTGATGTTCACTGCTCACTGTGCCCTTCTCCTGCTCCTGCTACAGTCCTGTTTAACCGCACATTATCCACCAGCCGATTTCACTATTTTAGGCTCTCTGTCTGACTGCCGCGCGTCCTTGGGACTGGCAGAGGGGAGGTTTTTGATACAGGCCCCCCTCCCTGCCCTCCCGGGAGCTGCTGCTATTGTGAGGCAAACGAGTGGCCCACACACAGGCTCACACGCCAGCTCAGCTCTGAGTTTGACTCTTGCCACCGGGGTGCTGAGGATTAAACCTGCGTTAGCATGGTCTGAGATGTGCTGCTGCCTGAAATGGCTGAAAATATTTCCTGACGGCAAACCAGTTTTAAAAAATGGAGCATTTTCTGCCCTATCGTCAATGACACCGAGCGACCGGATGGGCCTTTCAGCGTGACCAGGCCAGCGCAGCTGTGGGGAAACGTCCTGGGTGCCTTCAGTTTTGCCCTGAGCTGCTGTATCCTGTTCAGCCTCAGGACTCCAGAGCTGTGTGCTCCCCTCTGTCACAGTGTTGCCTAAGGAGTGACCCACTGATTACGGCTCTGAGACGGCCCGGCCCCCTGACCCACACCCTGGGAGCTTCTCTGCGGGATGTGGGCTGTGAGCAGTCTCCAACTGCAACTTATTTGTCCCATTTTGGCAATCTGGTTATCAGTGGTTGGTCTGACCAGTCAGGCGCAGGATGCTCTCGACCCTCATCTGTGCATGTGTGTCCCCTGTATTAATGCTCATGTGAAAGAGGATGTGTGTTTCTCTGCGCAAGAGTGTGAGGGTGTGTGCTGGTGCCAGGGTGCGAGTGTGTTACTGCAGGGGAAAACACTCTCTCCTCAGCAGCACTGCTCAGCTCTGAGGCCCAGCCTCTCATCTCTCCACTGTGGGACTGGAGTGCCCCCTCATGGCTGTGTGCTGCACTGCACACACCCAGCACAGGCCCTGCAGACTCCCAACTCCTCGCGATCACCCATTTTGCAGTCCGGGGGACACACCCTTGCCCTCCCGGGGGTGAGCTAGCAAGTCTGCCTCTTGGACCTCATAAGAGTCGCTGTAGACGTGGGGAGATTAGCATCATGTCTGTAGTTTAACAGCAACAGGTGTTCTGTGAACCAGCTCCCGGCTATGAGTGTGCATTAGCCCGTCACCCTTGTTAGTGTTCTTAGTAGTGGCTTTTGACCTTTGCCCCCGTGGCGCAGGTCTGGTGGTGTGGAGTACTTCCTGCAACAATGACGACGAAGCCCTTCAGACAGCGCAGTGACCCCGCAGGCCCAGGGAAGGGAAGGGGTGGGGGGCGGGGCTGCTCTCATCTGATGTGTCAGCACATGCGGAGCTAAGCCTCGGTAACCATGGCAACCCCCAGAAACGTAGGGCTGTTGTTTCCCCTTGTCCTGCGGAAAGATGAATGAGCGCGCGTGTGAAATTACACAGCGGGAAGCGACTGGGGAGGCGTGCCAGAGTGTGGGGGCCAGGTCACATGGCAGTCCTGAGCCCTACTCTTTACTCCCTCCATTCCTCTCTCCCTCGTCCTGCTGTTATTCTGATGAGTCCTGCTGCGGTGATCGGGCCCAGCGTTCCTTCTATGATGGTGAAGTAAAGTGCTGGTACATCATGAAGCCTAAACTTGGGAGTGATGGGAGTTATCTTTCAAGGGGAAGGAAAATGGCTGCAACCCTTGTTTTCTTTAGGCATTGGCATTCATAGCTGTTATTTTGGCGCTGGGCGCTGTGGGATCTTAAAGGGGACCTAAAATGCTATTTTTTTCATAGTTCTTATGTTCCCGGATGTCCAGAAGGGAAATTTATAATGTCAACAGCAAAAACCAAAATTCCATGATTTCTCGGCAGTTTCATTCTGGTCGTTCCTAACTCTCTGAAAAGTGGGCAGTTCTGAATGGGCTTCCCCTCCGTGGTATGAATTTCACTCAAACTGGCCAGCGAACAGAGCCCACCATATCAATGAAGAGCGACACCATCCTAACCCTTCTGTTAGAATCTAGATATCGATGCCTGAATAAATGGCTAGCTAGCTAGCCAGCCATTAAATTGCACACAGAGTATGGAAAGAGAACTACTTTTGGCTGAGCAAGCATGGACATTACATTCTCAGAAGAGAGACATGCAGTCATCATAATTTTAGTACAATTGTAATTCAGTCTCTAAAGTTAAGAATGATCTGTAGTTAGCGCCTGCATAGTAGCAACTGTCAGCTAACAGCCCATTTACTGCGCCAACTACTCCATTAACGACAGAATGAATTCGATTAAAAACGGCCTTTCATTCTGTCGGTCCTATCGAGCCATCGCCTACATTGTTTCCAGCTGAACTAGCAGCGGTTTCAAAATTCAGTCAATTTAGTAGCTAACTTAGCCTATAATCCACATAATGATTACTGCATGCTAGCTAAGTACATTAGTAGCACTTAGCTAGCCCGCTAGTTACATCAACAACAGAGCTGTTCATGTTTAACTATGATTGCGCTTGGAATTCAGTGTGAATCTCTACAGAACTTGGAAAAGCTTCCCTAGCTCACTAGCCACACATTCTCCTTGAAAATGAATAAAAACCAGTTTCTTTGCATCTTCCAAAGGGCATAATTGGGCCCTTCTGTTTTTCATAGCCAGGTCCTGCATTGCACTGACTCAGGTTAGCAGTGTGAAGCAGTTGGACAAAAATTGAATAGCACACATTTAGGTAGTTATGGGCTTTTGTTGATTGAAGCTGGGATGTTGCCATAATGATTTTGCCAAGCAGTCTGGATGCTCAATTGTGTGCACATGAACTGAAAAAGCAAGGTTTTCATAATATTTCCCCATGAAAGAGAACGAAGGGAAATAAAAGTTCAAATGGGCCTCCAGGATAGTGGTCAGAAGGCCATCCGCCAGGTGATGAGGCACTGTCTGCCATTTTGTGCTGCACGTAATGCCACTGGATCTCCCATCTCGGCTGCCCCTCAGATTGGGATATGGGGCATCTTTCAGCTTGGCGTGAGAAGAGGTATGGTCCTCTTCTGTGAGAATTCAGGCTTCAATATTCAACACCAGGCAACAGGAAATTGTATTGATTTTTATCTGGTGATGCCAGAGCTGGTTTTTGTCTGCAAGTGGAAATTCTTTTCATTTTGGGGAAAAAAAAAAAAAAAAGAGTCTAGAGTAAGGCTAGCAGTTTTTGTGGTGTTTTAGAGTTTAGGGCAGCTTGATGGTGCCTCTCTGGATGTAACCAGTTGCTCAGAAGCACCCCCCCCCCCCAACCCCCACATTCTCTCTCCTCCAGTGATGAGAGGTCTGTATTTCGTGAAAGGTCTGGCTGCCTCAGATATAATTACATTTCCTGAGGAGCTTGTGCAGTCAGCAGAACAGGCCCTGGTGCTGCTGTGCAATATTGAGCCGTGAAGAATCGATGACTGCAGAATACGTGCTGGGACAGAGGTGTGTTCATGTGGGTGGGTGTGTGTGTGTGTGTGTGTGTGTGTGTGCACGCACAGAGGGTGTATAGTGTGTATAGGTGGCATATGTGCGTCTGTATCGGCTGTTTGTGTCCGTGTGTGATGTGTTGTGTTTATGGTTTGTGTTGGTGTGTGGCTCTCCTGTGTGTTTGCATGTGTTTTTGTGTGCCTTTGTCTGTTTTGGCGTGTGCATGTTGGTTTGTCTGTGTACCAATTCCCTGGAGGTAAGTGTGTCCTTCGGGGCTGATGACAGAGGAGTGTTGCCCGACCAGGGGGTCTGGATCCTTATTTACAGTTTTTTGCTGAGTAAATCATGTATTTAAATGGGTACGGTCTCAGCTACCTGTGTTTTTCAAAGAGACCTGGTGTGAGGGGCTTTGAAGTCTCCCTGGTTAGTCCTGAGGTGTGTGAGTGTGTGTGTATGCGTAGGCGGGGGGGTGATGACAGGCAAGTTGAGTGTGTGGGGGTGTAACAAACCAAACCCCACCCTGGCTGTGGTGCAGCGCTCACTCATACTCATACTCTGCTGGGCTGCGCGTGCGGGCGGCTCCTGCACTGCGTGAGGGGCTGGCGGCAGGACAGCTGAAGTGTGAATGGGTTTGGGCTGGGCTCCCTGTCCCCCTGCTGGCCCTCCCTCTGGGGTTTCCTCCTCAGGTCACTGCCCAAAAATAGCAGCTCCCTCCTGCCTCAGGGCCACTGCCAACCTCTGGCGGGAGCTTTCTGTGGGAGCTGCTGGCCTCCATCCAGCAGTGCGCGTGCACACACACACACACACACACACACACACACACACACACACACACACACACACACACACATGCACGCACATGCAGAAGCACACTCCCTCCCACACAGACATGGACATGTGCATTCTAATGCTTACATATACAGCGCCTGGCACGCACTCTCACTCACACACAGAAACCTCGCGAGGTGCTTGTGAGTGAACGTGCTGTTCTGTGCTCACAGCATGCATTCGGTTATACTTGAACACATCAAATGCAACCAAAGTTGGCACAGTTTCATTTTCTGTTTTTCTGCTGATTGTACTGCATTCATTGTCTTCGGGGTTGGCTTGCATAAGGAAGCAATATAATACTTAATCATGTTCTGAAATTCCTTTTTTTTTTTTTTTTTTTAAATCTGAAGTTGTTAAAACTGGGAGGACATTTTTTTATTTCTGCAAAAAAAAAAAAGCTAATCTTGAATTTCAGAGTGTTTCTGCCAACCTCTTTAGCTTCTAACCACGCTTTCTGAGACTGTCCAACATTTCTCTGCGGAGGAGAAATGGGCTCTCTGCAGTTTGCTTGACAGTAGACCGTTTTGCTCGGTATTGAATCGTTTTTTGCTTGTATCTGCATTTTGACAACCATGTTTCAGCCCGATTCTGGGTCAAGGTTTTCTCCATCAGTCAGCCATTTACAGTTCTGCTCGAGGCCCTTCATCAGATACAAATGCATTTTGATTCTCCTGTGTTAAGTGTTTGTGTATTTGCTCAGCAGTCTGCTGACCAGTCCTTTCTGTCCCTCTCCCTGCCAGGACCTGTCGGGCTCCATCGATGACCTGCCCACGGGCACAGAGGGCGCCCTGAGTCCTGGGGTCAGCACGTCGGGCGTGTCCAGCAGTCAGGGCGAGCAGAGTAACCCGGCGCAGTCGCCTTTCTCGCCCCACACCTCGCCCCACCTCTCGGGCATCCGCGGGCCCTCGCCCTCACCTGTGGGGTCCCCTGCCAGCGTCACGCAGTCGCGCTCGGGGCCCCTCTCACCCAACGCCGTGCCAGGTCAGCCCCGCTACTCCCTCAGGCTACTGCATGCCCGCTCGAGCACACTGTTGTGTTGCACACCAGGACTGTTGGAATGAAACTTTCTCTGGACTGCTGAGAGACTTCCGTGATCGGTTTTAAAAATTGAACGTAATTGCGGTCATCAGTCTAACTGCTGATGCATTTTTTTAATGCTGGATAGCTGTACAATTGGTCAGAGACAAGACAATTATAGCAATTTTATAACAAAGAAGTCACATATTAAGGAAGGTGGCAGTGATCATAGGCTAAGGTGTATCAATTAACCTGCAGTTGTCTACTAAATTGCCTCCCTCTTAAAAGAAGGAACACGATTCTAAATCTGTGATATTATTGAAGCCATTTTGTGCCTGGGATTTCATTTGAAATGCATTTATTTGAAATATATTCATTGATTAGACAATTAAGGATAGATCCACTACACGTCTAAGCGCTTTTTGTTTGAATGGTGAATTGCCTAGCAAATTGGCCTGCAGCAACCCATTAATTTTTCCTGCTGTTAGTCGGCCTTTTATAGTTTAAGTTGACCGCTGGTTTGATGGCTAACAGGTACTGAGCTTTGCTGTACTGCTGAGAGATGTATACCTCAGATCTGTCATGTCTGGGCTCAGGACAATAGCAAGGCTGTCACTGATGCCGTAAGCCCTGAGGTTAGCCTCTAGCTCTGAAAAAGGCTTAAACTGTGCGCGGCCCATTAACCTCCGCTCACCAAAACTGCGAGTCTGACAGCTGGCGCCGCTATTCTGTCTCCCAGGAAACCAAATGCCCCCCAGGCCTCCGAGCGTGCAGTCGGACGGCGTCCTACACTCGTCCATGAGCCAGTCCGCCATGGGCCAGGACAGAGGTGAGCCCTGTTCACAGCATGAATGTGTCCAGGAATCTCTGCGTTTACTCACAGTGCTATTTTTCCCTCCATCTACGGTGCTGTGTGTAAGCATTTGGACGGAATAAATACACTATATTATGGGCTGCATTATGAATATAATATCATGACATACTCTGATTCCTCACGCAATGTAGATGTGATTGAAGTGCCAAAAGTACCTGCGTCACTAAATATCGATTTTCAGAAAAAAGGGTCTGAATATATAATCGATCCATAAAATTTGCTTGTTGAAGACCCCTTTGCTAAAAGTACCTGAGTCGCAAAATTTCCACTTTGAGAAAATTGACTTGGATTATGATAAAAAGTTTTCCCATGCTAACCTCAGTGTGTGAAAATGTGACTTCAGTACTTTTAGCACTAGGCTCTTCAATTACTTATAAACAAAGCTGATTGTGCAAATTTTAACCTCCTGGTCATTATTTTGAAATCCAAAGCCTTGGATTGCTTACACAAAAAGCAAAAATTGCATCGCTGTCCAATAATAGTGGACCTCACTATTTTTTTTTTTTTTTTTTTTTAGTGGTAATCCATAAGATTTGAATTGGTTTGTTTATATTGACATCTTTGGCAGTGAGCTGTAATTGCAGGTGCGCTTCTGGACCTCATTTCCCATAACTCTTGCCGAGACCCAACAGTGTCACCTGTGTGACGTCGGTAAATTGAGGGCTCTTACCAGTTCCACGCCTCCTCAACTCTCATGCAGACGGGAAAGATGCTCTTTGACACAGCAGTTGAACTCAAAAGTAAAAATTATGTGATGTTAGTCATCCATTAGCGTCATCTCATTCCAGTGACATGTCAGGCTATTATGACAGGGTTCCCGCGGTCATGAAATTCCTGGAAAAGTTATGAAATTTGAAAAACCTGTTTTCCAGTCTGGAAAAGTTCTGGAATTAACTAACTGTTTTGGAAAGGTTTGGAAAAATACACTGTGTTGCCTAATGCTTATAATTTGTTCATTAAATCCCCAAAAGATGTCAAGTTTACCGCAAAACTACAAGCTATTATTTAAAATCGAACGCAACACCGTTGAAACTAACGTGACGTTTCGTGATACACGTAGTTTACATGCACAGCTAGTTGGCGGGCAGCGAAATTTTGTTCCCACCGGACTTCTTAATACCAGCTTTATCTCATTAGCTTACAGCCAATAAGAATCGAGCACATGCTTTTGTTTACCTTTTGACGCACATGGGCTTGTACCCTCTATGCACGTGGTAACTTGGTACGCTGTTCATCAGAATTTAAAGGGCACCGTTTTTCTAATAAAGCCAGTTGAATTTTCCCACTGCTTCGCTTCAAATTAGTGTAATAGTAGCCTCAATGTCAATCAGAATAATGAATGAAATAACGTGAATATAATAAGATTTCAAAATAAACACGCAACTTTATTTAAATTTATGGTCGATGTCCACCTATGGCCCAAATGGTTTCTCTCCAAGTCATTTTCCTGCATTATACACTGTTCAAAAATATTTCATTACCATCCTGGCATTTTTTTTTTTATTTGAGTTCCGCAAGCGAACCTGGGTAATCAATGATTTTTTTCAGGTCGATGAACACGTCATGCACGTAAATTGATTAGACCGCAAAGAAACCCGATTCCCTATTGTGGCAGAACGGAGTGTACGAAAAATATTTTCACTATTTGCTTTGAAATTCTCCTGCAAGTTTTTTCATTCCAAATAACATATTTTCTGTATTTTTAAAGTGTGTCTGTTTCCACATTATTGTGATGCATAATCGTGTAAAAGCCGATTTTTGATTTTCTGAGAAAATAGGACCAAAAGTGAAGGAAAGGACCCCAATTCTGGCTTAAAACACATAATTAATTTTTTCACTAATCACGCAAAATTTCAAAATAGTAATTCTATAGGCCTGCGAACATGCGCAACATCTTAAACAGTATAGGCCTACACTTTGGTTCATGTCTGTGGCATTTGTTACATTTGAGAAAACTTGCACAAAGTGATTTTGATGATCTTGGGGGGGAAAAAAACTTCTAACTCCACCAATTTGCATTTTTTCAAATTTTCATTTCATATAAAGTAGCAATACAACATACGTCATTGACAGGTAGCTTAATTTGATAGGACTCGGCCCACACAACTGAATAATAGGCCGATGTTATTCGCACTTATACGTGTGGCCAATGCTGAATTTTTTTTCTTGGCCGCACTTATAAGTGCGCCTGTAGATGGCCATTCCAGTTTTTAGAAAAAGTACCGATTCAAATAAGTTTGGCCAAGAAAAAAAAATTAGCTTTGGACACGCTTAAAATAAGTGTGGGCAATGGTGAAATGTGCATCTTAGCCACACTTGTAAGTGCGTCTAACACAAATTTCGATCAATTTTTGTGCTTTGACGCACTTAAATAAGTGCGAATAGTCACTTCGATAATAATATCAAATTTAGCGGCTACTGTGGTGTCAAAAGGTGGACGTCGACCTTAACTTTCTCTTTACATGTACACTGAAAGCTTCCATATTGCCATGTTCACCACAAAAGTACGTTATGCCGTGGGCCAAAACTTGGATCCTTTATTGTCACTTCGTAGAAACTTTCTGAGGGCAGTTCAAGTATTTTTCTATCAGAACAAGTATGATGTGCAGATATTATAAAATGAAAATATTCTCAAAAAAGTATGTGCACACTAATGAGAACAATTAGTTTGCAGCTTTGTAAGAAGCATATTATTTTCTGTACTGCGATAAGCACCAGGCCTACAGATGAATGCACTGACAATTTTGCATATTGCTCATACGAAAAGAAAATATCACAAAAGACAGCTATTCTATGAAACTTTTCCTCGGTTAGCTTTTCTGTGAAACCTTTCCTCGGTTGCAGTCTTTAATGGTTACATGTCATGTCAGTGTCATTTAAACTTAGCTAACTCGACGACGTCCCCCAGATTCTGCGAACAATGCACGCAAGCAAGGATAATACACTCTAAATAATAATTTGTAATTGTTCAACATCTGTCTCAGAATATTTTGAATGCCATCTGTTTGTTGCCTCTTCAATGTTTTTGCCTTCTTGAGCATTTAAATGTTGCACTTTCTTGGTTATTTATTGTTGTTTGTTTGTTTTATTTGTTAAATATAATTGAGAAAATACAAGAATGGTGCCATAGGCCCTTATGACATTGTGTGACGCCCCAAGATAGGTGGTTGGTAGACAACTTCCCTTCCATTCTCCGTGCTGCATTTGTGCTACACTGCTTACGGCTTAGCACACTATAGAAGCTCATTATGGCGCTCTATGTTCACTATTGTAGGCCTTATCTATTTGAAACAAAGTCATGGAAATTAGGTAAAATATTATGGAAAAGTTTTGGAAAAGTTTTGAAAAATCACTGGTAAAGTGTGGGAACCCTGTTATGATAAATCGATTAACTTAAAGGGCTGCCTAATCTCATGCATTTGCCGTGAGAATTTGTGCTTCATTCTCATTCCCGTGCTGTAGTCAGTAATTATTCAATCAACGAAATGCGTGTTTCACGATCGTTCAAATTGTTTAAATGAAATAAGACCATTTGAAACATTTTTATGCAATTCCACTGCTTCCAACCCCTGAGTGAAGAAACGCGTGAGAATTCCGGAATCATAATTGTTCTCATATTACTAGTGGCGAAATCCACCGTAACACATGTGAAACTGATAAACTTCAATGCACAAGGACTTCAATTCCACCTGGGAATTTCTACAAACGCTCTGATAGAATAATTTCTGACTACAGCACGGGAACGTGAATATGTCTAAACGCAGGCCGAATATGTGAAAGTTGAGAGCCCTGTGTAAATAATGAAAACAGTAGTTGGTTAACAGGTAACGTTATAACTTTTTTTTTTTTTCATAAAAATGATTTTTCGAGGCGGTTAACGTAGCTTTTTTCCCGTTTGCTTCCTGAAATTATGTTATAATTTTAGTTTCAGTAGTAGCCTCAACAGAGACTCAGCTAACGTTAGTTTCTACTGTGCACAGTATAGCTACACAGTATGGTATTTGCCATTGGGTAGACGTCAAGGGATCCAGTAGCGGTACTTTCCGCTTCTTGGAAGGCTGCATTTTTAACGGTCCTCCCTTAATTCCATCCGTAAAACTGACATATAGTGTAAGGGACAAGTTAGATTTAGGGTTAGGGGATAGAGCCAAGGTTGAGGTTAGGGAAAGTACTGCTACTGGATCCCTTCTGACGTCTACCTTGCCATTGCTTCTCCCGGGGTTCCTTACTTCCTTCAAGCTAGCTTGCGGCTCCTCCTACCTTCTGGACAGACCAAACACTGCTTACTGACGTAAAAAGCGTCACTAGATGTGCGCCTGCATTTGAATATAGCGCGGGAATGTCGCCACAGACACACTGATTGCTTTACCAGGCAAAGAATGAAATATAAGTGCTTTCATCAGTGGGTCATAGGCCCAATCATCGTTGTTTTATCCCCGCTCTCTGATAGACACTGACTTAACAGACAGTAACGAGACGGAAATCTTATGGATTACCACTTTAACTCTTTCCTGACAGCACTGCCAAATCCTGATCAAAAGGTTATCAAACTGCGCAATCTCCTTTAATATTAAATAGGATTACTTTGTGTTAAACATAAGAAGAAAGCTAAGAATCTTCTCTCTCTGGTAATACCCAAAAATGGTAATGTTTGGCTATCATTAGAATAGTTCTGGTCCTCTAAACACTGTCATTTTCTGGATAAATCCTTTGTTTATGATGGCTCGCACATGGTGATTGTTGTATATGCATTGCCACCCGTTCCATTTTTGCTCATAATCCCTCGGAAAAACATTGATGAAAATCAGGACTTGATATTTCAAATCTTTGCTGATCGAACCACAATTATTTTAAAGAAGACCACCTGCTGGCATTGGGCGAACATGCCAGCTTGACCTCTTCCTTCAATCAACCTAATACGGTCTTGAAGGAACTGTTTTCTAATATGAATTATCTTCTCGGAAGCATTTCAAATGATGTTGTTTATTTACGACTGCTTGAATATTTCAAGAAGAAATGGCACGCAATTGTCTACACAGCCTATGTCGGCAAATAGTCTTATTACGCTTTAAAATAATCGCGGTTTAACATTGTTGTATCCCTAGTATCTACCCTGCCCCCCTTTTTGCCGATGTAATCGGGAAACTTCAAATGTTTAATCAAGCTATGAATCAAACCAGTTCACCATAGTTATTGCTTACCGGTCAAAACTTGGACCTGCCAGTAGCTTATTTTGGCTTGGTGTCTATGGTAGTGGCCAGTCCGGACAATCAGAATGAACAAACTGCATTACAATCTCATCTCTTATGATGTTTTGAACACTCCACACACAGGTACCTGTGTTAAATTGTGAAAACTATCCAAATTGGCGCAAACAAACAACTTTCAATCTTTTGACGCAAACGCATTGGTAAATTAAACTCCAAAAGACAGTTTTCGTAAACCTAGACTGATATTTTCGACGCCTGTAATTTTATGACCTTAAATGAAAGTATGAAATAAAGACTTGCCCGGATCACGCTTTTTCACGTGCTAAAAGACAGTACCTGAGTGGCAGATTTGAAGCTCCGATTTGGCTTATGTAGAGTCGTCGTCCTTACGAATAACTGCTGTATGATGTGTAGGTCTATGTTTTCCTAGTAACAATTTTTTTGTTGTGAATAAATCTATTTTCGTGTTAAAACATTACCATTGCAGCTTTTTGTTAACAACAATGATCCATCCGCTCTCGCAAAAAAAAAAAAGAGGAAAAAAATGTGAGACACATAACCGGAGAATATTATACTCTGATGTTCAATAAATAACAATATTTCCCAGCTACATTAAACTCACGGGACTGTCACAATATGGCTTGGAAATGCTAAGTACTCTGACAGACTACAGCATACACCAAATCTTCTTATGAATATATTGTCTTCTTTGGGGTTGAGACTTTGGTTTTGTAATTGACTCAGTTTTTCGGGAGATCAAATATGATTGTTGAATGAACACTAACAAACCGGTCGGCTATAGGACAATCACTGCACGTGTTACCCACTGCTGTCGTCTTCCCAAAGGACAGGCCAAAGTTCCACAGCATGTGGCAGGTTTACCAGTGTTTGTATCTTGACAGGCAGGTTTATATTTCCTAAGTAAAGCTGTTATGAATAGCGAATAGCCCACGCGGGCCTACCATAAGTATGCTCTCAAATTTTATTAGGCTATGGCTTACTACCAGCTGCAGAATTTGGCAGAAATTGAGTTTGCATAACCTTCACGTAACCTGAACGATCGTTCACGCCAAAAATTAAGGCCTGAAAATGACCAAAAGTGACTTTGACTTGGTATTTGATATGTATTCTGAGGAACAGTTTGACTGAAATAGTAGCCCAGAAGGGTTATCCTGTGGAAATTCTTCAGAAATTGAGTATTCCCGCGGGCATTCTTCGGAATTCTTTGGAATGTTTTGTCAGAGGATGAACTGCCTACGCCATCAAAAAATAAAATATTCAAATTTATTTATTTATTTTTTTTTTTGTGACAGTGTGTTTCCTTAGCGATTTTTGTCCTCATGTAAACCATTTGGGAAAGACTTAATGTGTTTGTGCAAATATACTACCTTGAAGGCAATTCATAAATGAAGGCTTTTGCCCAGTTGACTTGCGACTGGAATAATGGTTTCTGTAGCCCTGCTAGTTCATTGGATCAGAAATGGAGCTTGTATCATTGGATGCGTGTCTCTTTCTCCCTCCCCCGCTCTCTCTGTAGTGTTTATGCGTAACCCTCAGATGACCCCTTACGGCTCCCCCCAGCCTGGCTCTGCCTTATCTCCTCGCCAGTCCTCAGGAGGCCAGATGCATGCTGGAATGGGGCCCTATCAGCAGAACAACTCCATGGGCAACTATGGGCCCCAGGGCGGGCAGTATGGGCCCCAAGGTGAGCTCCTCAGGGCCACAGCTGTGTCATTCTAGAGAAGCTTCAGACAGCTGCTCAGTCTAGGTGTGCTCTAGCTCATTCTGTCAGTGATGGGGAGCCCTGCTCATAGAGAGTCATATTCCTGCACGTGTTAGATGTCTCTCAGCTCTAAAATGCCATTTAAATGATAACAGCTTGTGAAGGGCCTGATAATGTGACTGATGCTTGAGTAGGTGGTAGTGAGGTATCTTTGCGATGAGGGAAATCTAGAACATGCAGGCTATGGCTCTCCAGGAGCACAGTTCTCTCCCCGTGTCCTAAGGTCTTGGGCTTCTTCTATGGCAGCATCACAGTTTCTCATTTAGTCTATAAACTTGAAGTGTACACAGCCTGCTTATTTTAGATTTTTGTATGTGTACAGCTATGTGTCCGTCTCTGCATGTGGCATATCTGAATATACATTTGTATTGTAACATAGATGTCAATTTTTGGATGGTCCCAAATGACTGGTTAAAAGGTCTTTGCGATCCGCACTGTGGATCAAAATACTTGCGTTTAGACTTTTTTTTTTTTTTTTTTTTTTCCATGTTTGAACGCATCTGGCCGTTCTATTGTATGGTTCACAGTATATTGAAAATGCATGAATTGAAGTGCTGTAATTTAGGGTGTTGTGGAGAAAGGTAAGTGTGTGTGCGTGCATGTGTAGGTGTGGTGAGCGATTTTTGTGCTGTCCTCACTGTAGTCTCTACCTCCTGCAGGGTACCCCCGGCAGCCAAGCTACAGCGGCATGCCCAATGCCAGCTACCCGGGCCCAGCCATGGGCGGTGCCATGAACCCCATGTCAGGCCAGGGAGGGGGTCCCTCGTACTCTGGGATGCCCCCGGGCAGGATGGGGCCCGGGCAGATGGGTGCACGTCCCTATGGCCCCAACATGGGGCCCAACATGGGGCCCAACATGGGGCCCAATATGGGACCGAATATGGGACCCAACATGGGGCCCAACATGGGCAACATGCCCCCTCAGGTGGGCTCCGGAATGTGCCCGCCCCCAGGCAGCATGAGCAGGAAGGCCCAGGAGGCCGCGGCCGCCATGCAGCACGCCTCCTCCAACTCGATGCACAGCAGGTAATGCACTGCTTCACTCTGTGTGCTGTCTTCTCTTACATGACTCTCTCTGTCGGCTCCATGCGTGACACGGTCTTTGTGCTCTTTATTTGGTGCCGTCCATCTACTGTGTGAGATTTATTTTTTTCCTGTCGTGCTTCATGCATCAGTAACTCTATGCAGCTCTGTCCTGCGTTAAAGGTGCATCAGGCGAAGCTCAGAGGTGTGCTAGACCAGTCCGGCAGAGACAGGAAGTGATGTAGTCAGTCAGTCAGATGAAGGAAAGGAGAACGCAGGGCAGAGATAGATGAGGACAGCTGAGGAAGGAGAGCTGCTCAGGCCTCAGACAGAAGGTGTGCTGTAAGACCTGGTCTGAAACGGTTTTGAAAAAGCATCTCACTTGCACAATTATTAATGCTGGTCTCGGCCTCATGATGAAGAACATCCCCTCTGCCCTGCAGGCCGCCTGGGTACCCAATGTCACAGGGCATGATGGGAGCTGGAGCCCCTTATGCGCCAACTATGAATAGCATGCCAGGTATGATGAACCCACAGGGAGGACCCTACCCCATGGCCAACAATGCTGCAGGTGAGTACTGACTCACAGGGCCACCTCTGCATGTATCTGACGTGCGTGCACATGCTAACACACACATATTCTACGTGTATTTTTTGTTATTACAGTTAGATGAATGTTAATTTCCCTGGTCTAGGGCTTTATTCTAGCAATATTGAAGATATACAAACATGTGAATAAAGGAAGGCTTTTGAATTTGCAAAGCTTGTGGAAGAAAAATAACAGCTAATGGCCATCCCATATTTTCTCCTGTTTATATCATACCCTTTATCCCCTTTTTTCTTAATCTTTTTCCGTCTGTTTTAGGCATGTGTCCTGGTTCAGAGTTTGGCCTGGATGTGAAATTGAACCAGGCCCAGAAGATGAACAACAAAACGGATGGAACTCCCAAACCCGAGTCCAAAAAGGTATGTTGGATCACTTCACTATCCTAGATGGTGGTATCACTGGCGTCACATGTGGCCCCATCAGCACAGAGTGACTCTGCATCGAAGTGTGTGTCAGATCACTGATTTCAAACGTGTCCCAGCAAGGTTGAGTGCCCAGTGTAACCAGCCTCTGCTCCTTCAACAGAAGTCCAACTCCTCCACCACCACCAACGAGAAGATCACACGCCTGTACGAGCTGGGTCCGGAGCCTGAGAGGAAGATGTGGGTTGATCGCTACCTGGCCTTCGCCGAAGAGAAAGCCATGGGAATGACCAACTTGCCTGCTGTGGGCCGCAAGCCGCTGGACCTCTTCCGCCTCTATGTGTCCGTCAAGGAGATTGGCGGCCTTACGCAGGTGAACTTGGCTGATGGCAAATCTCCATGTCGGACAATAAGTTTCATGAATACTTCTATTTTTTTATGTATAGCTGAGAGTTTTTCAAACATTTTTTATGCTGAACTAAAGAATGACATCAAATATGACCACTAGAAGAGTGAAAAAGAATGAATGTGCGCAAGAAATCTAACCAAAAATGTGAAAATACAGTAGAGGAGTTCCTCTAAACCAGTTTGAAAGAAGTGAAATGTGCTAAATGTCTATTTTCCTTCACATTGGGTAGGGTTACCGGGGCTGAGGAGCTGATAATGTACTTCAGGTCTCTGCAAGGGCTGCATTTTTAGCTGCCAATGAGACAATTACCAAAGGAAGTCTGATAATTGTGCCAAGCCCTGCTGCAGCCTCCCATCAGACTGGATCAGTTGATTCAGCTTTGTAACCCAAATGCTTGTGGAAGATGTTTCTGTGTTTTACATGTGGACAACGCTTTTTATTGCCTCTGTTATCCCTAAAGCTGGTTGTTTGTCAGGCTGTTGGCTGCTGGCCATAAATAGATGGGACCTCTGGTCTTGACACGGTGCTTTCCCTGTGTCTGCAGGTCAACAAGAACAAGAAGTGGCGGGAACTGGCAACCAATCTGAACGTGGGCACCTCCAGCAGTGCCGCCAGCTCGCTCAAGAAGCAGTACATCCAGTGTCTGTATGCCTTTGAGTGCAAGATTGAGCGCGGCGAGGACCCGCCTCCTGACATCTTCACCACCGATGCCAAGAAGAACCAGCCCAAGATCCAGCCCCCATCCCCAGGTCAGAGCTCCTGTCCTGTCCCTGGCTTCAGCCAGCTCGGTCTCTGTGCTTCCCTCCAGCTCGGTCTCTGTGCTTCCCTCCAGCTCGGTCTCTGTGCTCCCCTCCAGCTCGGTCTCTGTGCTCCCCTCCAGCTCGGTCTCTGTGCTTCCCTCCAGCTCGGTCTCTGTGCTCCCCTCCAGCTCGGTCTCTGTGCTCCCCTCCAGCTCGGTCTCTGTGCTCCCCTCCAGCTCGGTGTCTGTGCTTCCCTCCAGCTCGGTGTCTGTGCTTCCCTCCAGCTCGGTGTCTGTGCTTCCCTCCAGCTCCGTCTCTGTGCTTCCCTCCAGCTCCGTCTCTGTGCTTCCCTCCAGCTCCGTCTCTGTGCTTCCCTCCAGCTCCGTCTCTGTGCTTCCCTCCAGCTCCGTCTCTGTGCTTCCCTCCAGCTCGGTCTCTGTGCTCCCCTCCAGCTCGGTCTCTGTGCTTCCCTCCAGCTCGGTCTCTGTGCTTCCCTCCAGAGCTTCTGCTCCTGTCCTGCGCTTCTTTATCGATCCGTATGTGTTCTCAACGCTGAAAGACTTTCCTGCGTCAATAACTATATTAATCTTACCTTGTTCTACCACTGCTCTCGTTTAGCACATCTGAGCAGTGCAAAGGAAGGTACAATATTAATGTCCTCATTTGCAGGTGCTAATGTTCGCCATTGCTGGAAGTGTGAAATGGCCTTGCTGCCTCATGGCTTGGTGGTGCTCTGAAACTGGCTCATGACGAGAAGCTCGCTTTAGCTAATTTCAGTTGGCACTCATCTCATCTGGGGCAGGTGCTGTTTAGGCATACCGGGCTTGTGAGGGAGACCACCATTGACGTGTGCTGCTTTGGTTCAGCCAGGAAGCGATGGTGACTGTAGGAGTGTTTGCTGGTGGGGTTAAGCCAGGAAGCGATGGTGACTGTAGGAGTGTTTGCTGGTGGGGTTAAGCCAGAAAGCGATGGTGACTGTTGGGGTGTGTGCTGGATGGGTTCAGTGCTGAGGTGATCGCAACCACAGGAGCATGTGCTGATTGGATTTAGTGGTTAGTACTTGCTGTCAAATGGGTTTTTTTGTGCTCTGTCTGCAGACTGGAGAAGTTTCTACTCATCTTGAATTGAATGGATTAGATTTAATTCAGGCCTGTATTGAATTCAGTTTATAGTTAAGAGATTTAATATGGTGTTGGCATTAAGATTTTCATTAATTTTTATTCTCCAAGTATGTAATACGGGGGTTATAGCTGTCACCATGTCTGTTTGTTTGTCTGTGTGTCCGTCTCTGCATCCATTGGTATATCCCACTGTAATCTTTTTTGTTTACACACCATGGGCTCTAAATTCATTGACCAGGCGCAGGCGCGGAAAATGGGGGGGAGTGCCGCGCCAATGGGGTGTATCCAGGCGTATTTTGCAATTCGTGCCCTGTGCAGCCCGGCGCAAGAACTCCTCTGTCCTGCCTCTGTCCCTCCTGCCGATGCAAGTGGCAAAGAAGGAGGAGAGAAGGCGTGTTTGGGTTTAACACAGCCGAGTCAAATCTTCACCAGTCAAATGAGCACCTCTCCTCTCCTTTAATGTGTTGGAATATAGAAGCCTCTGTCCTATATCTGCATGATGCGTTAATGTTGCATTTTTCTTTTCTGCTTCAGGCATGTTTTCTGCACCGCTTACCTCTATATTAAGCATTACGATTATGAGTTAACTGGCTAGCTAGGGCATTCGCGAATTATTACCATTAGCGAACTTGAATGGAATTTCAAAACGAAACTACATCAGATCATTCAAACTTATGAAGTTGGAATGAAATACGACGGTTGCTCATTTATTTCTTCTGCCTGCATCAGTGGGAAGAGAAACGATGGATAGCGTGTTCCTATTATTACACCCTGTTGCTGCTTAAAATTTTGGGATTAACATGCATGGACAACAATGCAAGATACATTACACATTTATTTTCAATATGTGATCTTAACTCAGTACGAGATCATAGCAATCAGGCTGTATTCCTTTCCCTCACTAAAAACGACAAAACCTAAGTGACAATAATAGTATTAAGCCGCTTGCACACTGGACAAGAAACGAATTTTTCGCACGACAGATTACATTCAAAGTCAATGCAAAGACGCGAATACACGCGTGTAGTCGCGTCTTTGCATTGACTTTGAATGTAATCAGTCGGGCGAAAAATTCGTTTCGCATCCGGTGTGAAAACAGCTGAAGGATACATACCCACATAGCCTACTCACGCGCCCACATGCACACATGTCAAAGCCACTGCTGCAAAAAAGTGGCCACGGCGCTTAAAATATTTTAATATCAATACTCACGTTTTATAACAGAAGTTCAAAACATTGATATAACATAGAAAACACATACTTAGAAAAAGTCATGGACGGATGGACTCATATCTTTTACTGACATGAAATACCATGCATTACTAACATCAGTGCCGCGGTTCAAGTCTTAAGGACAGAGCTGTGCAGCCAGGTGGTCTCTCTCTCTCCCTTGCGCTGCTGCTGCTCCCTGCTGCTACGGCACATGCAGTTCGGCCTCTCTCTGTCTCAAGTCCTGTAATGTCTCCTGCATGAGGTCAAAGTGACATCCATGGTGTACAGCTATGTTGTGTAGCACGCAACATGCCACAGCGAATGCACTGACACTCTGAGGGCTGTCAGGTCGAGTTTCCATTATGCGTGCCAACCGCCTTTGATCTGACATCAGGACAATCGATATAGATACTATAATTTATGTGCTGATTCAGATAGTTACATTAAATAATGGTTGCTGTAATTATTTATTGAATTGAAATGTGCCTGACATTCTGGAAACCTGCCTGTGAGGTTTCGGTGACGTGTGCACACTGTGCGCCGGTCAGCCAAATTACCACTGCACAGAAAGTAAACCAGGTTGGAGCTGGCGAGCTTTCTGTGCAGTTTCGGCGGAGACTTTTGCTACGAAATTGTCACTGCGTCTTGATGAATATGTGACACCTCCCCCTACTACGCCGCCACACCCATCTCGGCGCACGTCTGCCTACCAAATTGCCAAAGTAGCTGTGCACGGTGTTGCACCGCACGAAATTACCACTGCGCGGGCTGCACTGGACGAAATTGCCACTGCGTGGGCTGTGCCACGCTGCGCCACTGTGCGCTGCGCCAAGAAATTAGAGCCCCATGAATCAAGAACCATAAAGTATTTTTTCACAGAACTTTCTAAAAGCAACAAACAAGTACTGGAGTGGTGCCTTTTGCTATTTTGAAATTTACATATTGATTGACCTCAAGTTGGGACTATAACAACAGACTTCACATTTTGGCCTTCAATTGTTGAGCTGTAGGCCTCAAAACAAGATTATTTTTTCGATCTGGATTTTGTGTGTCCAGACTAATCTATCCAATTGTGGAAAATTTTTTGCCATTGTGGAATTTTTTTTTTTTTTTTTTTTTTTTTTTTTCCTACACAGTTTAACCAATCCATATGAAATTTTCTGCTCAATATGTTCAGACCAAGATCTTTTAATGTTCACACAAAATTGCTAAATTCCATTTCCAAAAAAGTTGGGACACTTTGTAAAATGTGAATAAAAACCGAATGCAATGATCTTCATATCACTTGAGCAAATCTTAAATTGAAAGTAGTACAAAGGTAACATTTCAAATGTTGAAACCGAGAGATTTTATAGTTTTTTTTTTAAAATTTATTTTATTGTTTTTGCTCATTTTGAATTTGATGCCAGCAGCATGTTTCAAAAAGGTTTGGACTGGGACTGCAAAAGACTAGAAAATCGGTGTTATGCTAAAGAAATAAACCTGGTGCAACATCTCACAGCTAATTAGGTTAATTGGCAACAGGTCAGCTAAATGTTTTTTTTTTTTTTTTTTTTTTTTTTTTTTGAAGTAACGATAACGAGGGCTCCACCCCTCTGTGAAAGCCTGCGCAGGCAAATGGTTCGGCAATTTAGGAATTTGCATTTCTCAATGAAAAACTGCAAAGAATTTGGGGATTTCTACCTCTGTGGCACATATCATTGAAAGATTCAGAGAATCTAGAGTAATCTTTGTCTGCAAGTGACAAGGCCAAAAACCAATGTTGAATGGATGTGATCTTCAGGCCCTCAGGTGGCACTGCATCAGAAACAGACTAGATTCTGTTGTGGAAATTGCTGCATGGGCCCAGGAACACTTGTGTTAACCATTTGCAGTGAACACAGTTTGTCGCTGCAAAAACAAGACCCAGAAACGCTGCCACCTTTTGCTGGGCCTGAGCTCATTTAAGATGGACTGAGGCAAAGTTGAAAACTGTCCTGTGCTCTGACCTTTCAAAATGAATTTTTTTTTCTTGGAAATCATGGACACCACGTCCTCTGGCCTGCAGAGGAGAGGGTGACCATCCAGCTTGTTATCAGCTCACCGTTTAAAGCATCCATGAGAGTATGGGGTTGCATTAGTGCACGTGGCATGGATGAATTGTCCATCTGCGAAGACCCCATTAATACTGAGCGATGTAAACAAGTTTGGAGCAACGCATTCTGCCTTCCAGATGTCTTTTTCAGGGGAGGCCTTGCTTATTTCAGCAAGAAAATGCTAAACACATTCTCTGCCTACTGCAACAACATGGCTCTGTAGTTAAGCAGCCTGGGTACTAGACTGGACTGCCTAAAGTTGAGACCTGTCATCCATTGAATATATTTTGCACATTATGAAGCAAAAATGATGACGAAGGAAGCCGCAAAGTGTTGAGTTTCTGAAATCCTGCATCAAGCAAGAATGGGAAAGCATATTTATTTGAAAATTTCAGCAGTTGTTCCCCTCAGTTGCCAAATGCTTGTTGTGATGTAACTGATAACATGCCTCTGTTCAAACTGAGATGTGTTGCTGCCATCAAATTTAAAATGAGAACTTATTTTTCAGAAAACCATGACATTTTTCAGTTAACTCCTCATTAGTTGTCTTTGTACTATATTCAAATTAAAATAGAGTTTGAATGATTTGTGCATTCTGTTTTTTTCCCGTTTTAAACAGCATCACCACTTTTTCGGAAGCAGGGTTATGTTATTTGATGTGGCCGCAGTAAGGCAATTAATTTTGTGGGTGTGGCCTCCATCGTTAATATGAGCTCAAACTCCTAAATGCTATGTCCAATCATCACCAAACTTGAGATCCCTCATCTGAAGGCCATTACGCTCAAGTCTACCAAATTTTGTATAAATCCATGTATAGATGGTGCAATACCAAGCAAATAGTCATCACTCCAAAACAAATTGTCCCATCAACTTAAAATTTTGCTCGCTTCATGTTGGTCTGAGGTCCCATGGTTATGTGTGAGTACAACATTTTTGCGCAAACAAGATGGTCACCATCTGCAAATGACATCTCTCCATCCCTTCTGCTCTATGAGGGATCATGTATAATCATGAAACTTCACAAGATTATATAAGATGTGTAAAAGACCACTCAGCCATGTGCTGGTGTTCTACCTTTTGCTATTTTGGAATTTATCAGATTTCAAATTTTGTCGCTGCCAGGGGGATTTGCCATCTCCTGATGGCTCTTGTTCAAAAATGGCTGTGGAAGTAAACCTTGAATGTTCATGATCAGCTCCACAAGTGTGGTGCAGTTTGTTATGAGTGATGTTACTTCTTGCTGCCTGATCTTCCCTGTAAACATGCCTAAACACACTGAACTGCACATTTTTAGGCACCGTAGATTTTTTTTTTTTAATGTAAATTTGTTCTTGGGTGTTCTTTATCTCCCACCATGAAATAGAGTTGGAAATATTGCATTGAGGTCCATTAATCTGTCCGTCAGTCCGGATGAGTGAGGACAAGTTTTTTCAGAAATTACCTCGATGAAATAAATGTTGTGTATTACTAGTCATGACCTTGATTGGCATTAAAAATGGGATTCCATTATGGTGGGGGATATTGATGACGTGTTCTTGGTTTTTGTGTTTTCCACATTAGTATTGCTGTAGATTAAAAGCATATTTGCAACACCAAATGTTAATTTAAAAATTATCTGACGAAACAATCTGTGCATTTCATTAAAGGTCCCCCCTATCGTCACAGAATAAACATCCAGTATTCCATTACAAGCCATTTCAAAATCTGTCCTTAATGACATCATGGGGGTGAGGGGCCACCCAGAATGATGTAGAAACTAATGAACTGGTTGGTTGAAGTTGATCAGTCCTCCTTGCCTCTAGCCGTTCACTTCTATGTGATGTCAAGAAGGAACAGATTTTGGAATGGTTTTTAAGGGCTTTTGGCTTTGCACTTGGTGACATGGACCTTTAAAGACAGTTGATAAAGATAAAATAGCATTTATAAAATAACCTTGATCTTGACCGCATCAAGGGTATCTGTGATTACGAGGGAAATTTTGAGTCGAAAGAAGAACTGTGGAAAGTCCGCCTACATGCTTGAAACAACCCAATAGCCAATTATCTTGAACTGCAGAATTCTGGTACGGTGTTTCCAAATTTTAGGCACGGGGTAGTCACACAGTTCACAGCGCTTGGTAGTACTTTTTAGTAATGTAGCATTTACTGATTTTTGGAAGCATCTTTGCCTCTCTGAATAGTTTTAAATGTGCCTAAAACTGTAGCAATGTACTGTTTCTGGATGGACTGAATTTATCTCATCTGAGCAAGATTAAATGTAGAAAATGTTAGAGTAATCAAGCAGTGAAGTCTGCACTTTCTGAATTAGCAGCCCCTTGTCTCAACGTCTCAAAAGCTGATTGGCTGTCTGAGGCTGCAAACCCTGAAAGCAGCCAGTGAGATGTCCTGGAAGTTGAGCGTAATGCTGTGTGAATGCACAGTTTTGGGGGCGTGGGGCGCAGCTTGGCAGGGTTGCGGGGAGAGTTGAGTGGAGGCAAACCCCCTCCCCTCCCATGTAACGGGAGGCCCATGCTCCCCGCGGTGCAGCACCACGCGGTCGACCGGACCAAGAGCCGTCACACACAGGGCAGGGGATCTCCGGTGATGTAACGCGTGTCCGGGGGCCAGTCCTGCCAGCGGGGTCCACAGGGAATGAGGGGGGGTCGAGTCTGCTCTCAGAAATCCCTGCAGCTTTCCTCTGAAGCGAGAATGATGAATGGGAGGGGGAGGGGCGGTTTAAAGACGCGCTGCACGCTGCCTCTCTCTTTACAACCCCCTCACCTCCCCTGACAGAGGGAAATCCCTGGCTGAGAGCGGGGCGGGGCGGTTTGTGTGGAGAGCTGAAATGTGAATAAGTGTGACCTGCCGATGACCCCTGCCAGTGTGTAACTTAATGAATGGAAGGCTTGAGTCATCAGACACCGCATGCTAACAGTGAGATGTCCTGATGTGCGCACGCAGGAACACACACACATACACACACCCACAGTCTGACTGCCGGCTGAAACTAGAGGACTGATTACTGTACCCCAGCCGAGGCGAGGAAAAACAGAGCTCATGTTCAGATTACTGAGCTCCTCAGCACTACCCCTGTGCAACATGGAGCTCCAGAGAATATTACCTAGGGCAGAATTGGTCAATTTTAAATGCTTTACCATTTTTATATGTTGAAGCATTCAAACCTCATCAACATAAAACTGATGTCCTGAAGAAATAGTGGTGCTTGGTGAAATCCTGTCCACCAATACTGAGATTAGGTTTGTGTCTCTAAAATACTGGAATACCTTCAGCAGTAGCCAGACTTGTGAATCTATTTCTCCCAGGTGAGGTGAAAAAAACTAATGATTAAATGAGATATGGATTGGGGAAATATAGGACTACTGCACCAAATGCCATGGAAGTGAGGTGCATTGAAAATGAGTGAGCCACAAAAACAGCAGGTATTATTGGGGATGCAAGCTGGAACAGACTATCCTTGTGGATTTTTTAAGAGTACTTGAGTTGATGATGATGATAATGCATTATTTACATCTTTGGCTATAGAGACGATGGTGAACAGTTGGCTCATTTTTTAAGCAGTAAATGATCAGCATTCCCTGCAGCCTCGAAGGTGAGTTAAGCGCGGAGTGTAGGATCAGTGATGTGGGGCAGCCCTGTTCTGTTGGACCAAAGCGAAACTGCATTTTTGCCTTCGTCTCAGCTGCCTTGTTAAGGTTTGGCCCCGTGTGTTGCAATGTTGCCTCGCATTACTCTCCCCCTTCGGAGTCCTCCCCCTTCTGTTTCTGCATTATTCCTGCATCAAGTTTTCAGAGGTGGGCACCTTCATTTTTGTTTGTTCCTGGCAATTCTTAACGTTGTTGGCACAGAAAAGCTCTCCGGCCTTGTACATTATAGATTCATGTCATTTGCAACTGCGTTGGTGGAATGAGTACATTGTAGTGCTTTGAATTAGTCGGCACAATGTACCAAATTAGTTTAAGGTAACGAGAATGGCATTGTGGGAAGCGGAGAGTAATTTTTTTGCCGACCGCAAGTATTTTATATAAATGACATGTACAGTGATGCATAAAAATGTAGGACGAGCTTAGTAGTCAGAGTGTTATTGAGGCTTTGCGCAAATTTTGACCGTGTTGATGACTAATTTGACAAAGTTATTGTTGACTCTCTCAACAGGGTTTAGTGGATGAGTGTTATTTGAGAAGAATAAGGTGTGTTCAGATGAAACGCGATGCAATTTTTCCGGGCGACGTGATTACAAAGTCAGCGCAAAAATGAGAATGAATGCCAATTTGCACTGGGCGACACGAATGAAGCAACGTAAAATTTACGCATTTACGAGAGTTGAAATTTTGAACTTTCCCGAAAAAATTGCTTGACATTGTATTGCAAAGGCCTGTCAGCATTGAGATTCTCCTGGTGTGGAAGTGAGTCTATATGGTTCTCATCAGTTCAGCAGAAGCGCCAGTCATCTAGTTGCAGTTCCCAGAGGAGGCAGTGAAAATGGCAGCTGTGTGCACCTCCAGATGATGAATTTAACCCAAACACAACAGTTTCCAGTGTATCTGGGCCTTCCACAGCTGGTATAAGGCAGCAATTGTGGTCATTTCGGTCATGGTTGATGGCGGAAATGAACATTGCTAAGGTATATATCCATGGAGGTAAGCCCTCATCCTGTCCACTGACTGTTATGGGCAGATATTTACTGGTTGCGAAATACTCATATGAACACTTTAACAACCGTATTCGCCTGAGTAACACAAGTTTAAAATTCACTTTGCATTTAGTCTGAACACAAACAATTTTCTGGACGCTCATTTATTGTAATGTTCTTCAGTAGGATGGCCATGTATGCTGTATTAAACAGTGCATTTTTTTCAAACATTTTTTTCTTAAAGTATCTGTGCTATGTGCGATCAGATTTCTGAAAAATGTCATAACTTCTCAAGTGTTGCTGTTGGTAGGTTTTTTTATATTCTGTACCCAGCTATGAAAAATTAGTGACACCCAAATTTTAAGCAATGTTGGGGGGAGAAAATATAATGAAATGGCAGACTAAATAGTCCTATATAGAACGAATTGCACTATCACACCAATGAAAGCTTAATCCTGGTCATATGTTCATTTACGCGTGCTTTGTGTATGATTTTCTACGATTCCTTGACCACGTGACTCCTGTTGCTCAAATCAATTTTTCATACCTGGTTTACATATTAGGGATGCTCTGTGGGAATGAAAAAAACTGAAAAGCGCAAAAATCTGAATTATGAGGCGTTGTAGAGGAATGTGAAAAACACTGAAAACGCAAAATCAAAATTATGAGGCGTTGTAGAGGAATGTCTGAAAACACCAGACATGAAGTCATTGGCATGGTAAGGGCAGGAATGAGCTAGCGACAAGTTGGCCAGCACTTTAACGTCCACTGCAGCACCGTATCTCGTCTTCAGACATGTGGGCTGGGACCGTCAAAGACTGACCTTGCAGCAGCAGACGACGTAAAACGACGGCTTATGAAGATCGCTTCATCGTGACGTCATCACAACGTAACCAAATGACATGCATTTCAATAGGTCGGTGGGCATCACACTCGCTACACAGGTACAGGAACAGTCTCGTGGGGAACTGGTCAACCCACCCCATGCATTCTGAGTGACGTTTATTCACCGATTTGAGTCGCAACTGTGTCGGGCAGTCTAGTTGTTCCCTGTAATGTCAAGACAATTAAATGTACATTTCACTGTTGTTTACTGAGTATATTTCTGACCAGTAAGACTTCTGCCTTTTATTTCATATCTTTATCTGCTTCAGAGGCTGAGAAATCAGTATCTTGGTGAAAATTGTCAGATATGGTTGTTTTTTTCAAGAAGTCTTCTGGTTTTAGGGAGTCATTTTTACCCGTACTCATAGTCTGCAGTGGATTAAAACATCCACTCTACAGTGCAGTTCAATACAGATTGGCTCACCTAAGCCACGCCCTACAAATTGATCAGCTGCTTGGGAACCCCCAGCTGAAAGTGGGCCAGGGACAGTGTCATCATGACACTGCAATTTAAGGTGACATCGTCGGTGCACATAAGCATATTGAGACAGAAAAGTGTGGCAAAATTTCACAAAATTCGACAATTTTTCTCTGCGTGGCTGGCTATGTACTTTAAGTAACATTCACTCAACTGGTAACACATCTCTTTTTGTAGGCTGCCTTTTGTGTACACCTGTCCCCTCGGGCAAAAAGGTGACCTTAATTTCCAGTCCTGGGTGTCACAGTATTGGTATAGTGTGAGCCATTTGGTGACATTGCTTGCAAGCTTTAAGGAAAAGGTTGTTATTGTCATGCATGTTTTATCATAATCTCTATGGTTTAAATTATGTCCACGTGAGTACGTGTATAAAGCAGTAGATCATTGAAAATTTCATTAAGGGAATAAATTTATCTTGCGGTCATGTGCATTGTGAGTTTTGCCTAATTTAGACAATGAGTGAAAACATTTTTCCCTTAGTTACTGGGCATACTGATTGAATGCCTCCATATTTATTCATGTGTGTGTTTCCTGGCCTCTGATGTGCAGTATATGCCCATGACGGTCACTACATTGGACTTCATGTGAAGATCACAATCTCTGACCTGCTGTATTTTCATTGCAGCGGGATCTGGTTCTCTGCAAGGGCCTCAGACCCCCCAGTCCACCACCAGCTCCATGGCTGAAGGGGGCGACTTGAAGCCCCCGACCCCTGCTTCCACCCCACACAGTCAGATGCCCCCCATGCCTGGGGTCAGGTATGTCCTTTCCGCCTTCTTCTCTCAGGCCTTTATCTCCATCCCTTCACTTGTTCCCATTCTATAGACCCGTATGTTTAGTTCTGTTATGAGTCCTTGTGCTTGGTTCTGAGTCTCTCCTCTGTGTTTGGTTCTCGAAGTCTCTCCTCTGTGTTTGGTTCTGAATCTCTCTTCTGTGTTTGGTTCTCCGAGTCTCTCCTCTGTGTTTGGTTCTGAATCTCTCCTCTGTGCTTGGTTCTGAGTCTCTCCTCTGTGTTTGGTTCTCGAAGTCTCTCCTCTGTGTTTGGTTCTGAGTCTCTCCTCTGTGTTTGGTTCTGAGTCTCTCCTCTGTGTTTGGTTCTCGAAGTCTCTCCTCTGTGTTTGGTTCTGAATCTCTCTTCTGTGTTTGGTTCTCCGAGTCTCTCCTCTGTGTTTGGTTCTGAATCTCTCCTCTGTGTTTGGTTCTGAATCTCTCCTCTGTGCTTGGTTCTGAGTCTCTCCTCTGTGTTTGGTTCTCGAAGTCTCTCCTCTGTGTTTGGTTCTGAGTCTCTCCTCTGTGTTTGGTTCTGAGTCTCTCCTCTGTGTTTGGTTCTCGAAGTCTCTCCTCTGTGTTTGGTTCTGAATCTCTCCTCTTTGTTTGGTTCTGAATCTCTCTTCTGTGTTTGGTTCTCCGAGTCTCTCCTCTGTGTTTGGTTCTCGTAGTATCCTCTCTGTGTTTGGTTCTGAGGGTTCTCTCTCTTCTCTCTCAGGAATAGTGTGAGTCTGCAGGACCCCTTTGCCGATGGCAGTGACCCCGCGTTTCCCAGAAGGAACTCCATGACTCCAAACTCCGGCTACCAGCCTGGCATGGGCACCCCGGACACGATGGGCCGCATGGGCCCCTATGAGCCCAATAAGGACCCCTTCACTGCTATGCGGAAAGGTGGGTGGGAGGTTGTGACTTTTGGTGGGGAGGGGTGGGTACAGCTCAGCAGGGATTAACAGTTTGACCCCGTGTTTGGTTTCACAGCTGGGGAGCAGTTCATGCCTCCTGGCCAGGGTTCCAGTGGGGCGATGGGGGACCAGTACAGCCGCGCGCCACCTGGCGCCATGGGTAACATGCCCCTCGGGCAGAGGCCGCAGTACCCCTATGGACCAAGCTATGACCGGAGGTAAGGCCAGCCTTTGAGATGGTGGAGAAAGCGGTTTATTCAGATGTGGTTCTGCTCTGTCTTTGATAGAGTGTGAAGGAGATACACCAGCCCCCGAAAAACTGCTAGCAACCTTAACTGTTGACTGGCGAGTTCAAGCAAAGTGACTGAAAAAAGTTCTTTGCCCTTACTGAAGATGAATGTACAAACATTGTGTTGAGGTGTTGGCTCAGAGGAAGCCCTGGTGTCTCTCACCTATTTTTCCTCCCCCGACACTTCCTGACTCTCAGGCAGGAGCCTGGGATGGCCCCAGATGGTACCATTGGTCCAGCAGCACCGCAACCCAATATGATGCCTTCTAGCGCTGACACAGGGATGTACTCGCCGAATCGCTGCCCTCCACAACAGCAGAGGTGAGTCGGTGGCAAATTGTGGGAGTGCAGCGCCTTTTAAAGTATTTTTTGGGGGGGGGTTTTTTCTCATCCTGCACGGGCGCATTGTATCTAAACCGCCCTGTTTCGATGCTCCCTGCTCCATCCACTCTGTCTGCTCCTGTCTGTGGGTGGCTCTTTGTGTTCCTTTCTCCCAACAGCAAAGCCATTTCATCAATGCTCACCTCTTGTAACTCACAAGTTTGAATGAATTCACTTAGTAAGGAGGATTGTTGGGCACCTGTCTAATATTCCTGTGCTGGCTGTTCAAAGGCACGATTCCTATGGTAATCAGTACCCTGGCCAAGGAGCTCCACCTGGTGGCCCGTATCCCAATCAGCAGTCCGGAATGTACCCTCAGCAGCAGTCGGTGAGTATCCGCGGCAACTCGCATCCGTATTTCACCAGCTGATTTTTACCTTCAATGCAACCGTTCAAGTGGGCTTTCAAGTTTTCCAAATTTACAGTTGTAAATCATGATTCAGTATTCTGCTTGTCTAAAGTGTCAAACCATGCAATCGTGATGTGTTGAAATTATGGCATGGTGTTATTATGAGACAAACGCGTTGGTCTCTCTCTTCAGAACTACAAGAGACCAGGAGATGGTGGCTATGGTCCTCCGGCGAAGCGACACGAAGGGGAGATGTACAGTGTGCCCTTCAGTGGGCAGCAGCAGGCCCCCCCACCCAGTGCCCCCCAAGCCCAGCAGGATATGTACAACCAGTATGGGGCCTACCCTGGATCGGAGCGCCGGCCCACGGGCCCTCAGGGCCAGTTCCCCTTCCCTTTCGGACGGGACCGACCGCAGAGCTCCGGGGGCCATAATGCACAGCCTTCCATGCCTCCCCAGATGATGGGAAGCCCCATGCAGTCGGCCCCAGAAGGACCTCAGGGCGGAATGTGGCAGGGTCGCAACGAGATGGGGTACCCTGGCTACCCCAACAGGCAGGGCCCTGGCGTGCCGGCCCAGGGCCCCGGGTACCACAGCATGAGCCGCTCTGATGAGATGATGCCTTCCGACCAGCGTATGAACCACGAGGGCCAGTGGGCGGGTCACCTCAGCCAGCGGCAGCCGCCTTACGGGCCAGCCGGTCCGGCTCCGCCCATGACCCGCCCCCTCCAGCCCAGCTATCAGTCTCCACAGTCCATGCAGAACCACATTCCGCAGGTGTCGAGCCCTGCTTCCATGCCTAGGCCTTTGGAGAGCCGCACCTCCCCCAGCAAGTCACCCTACATGCATTCGGGCATTAAGATGCAGAAAGCGGGGCCTCCTGTGCCAGCCTCCCACATCGCTCAGGCCCCTGTGCAGCCGCCGCTGATTCGCCGCGATGTGGCCTTCCCACCAGGCTCTGTGGAGGCCACTCAGCCAATCCTGAAGCCTCGCCGCCGCCTCACCATGAAAGACATTGGTACGGCCGTGCACCCTGACACCTAGAGCTGATCCTGCTCTGCAGAAATGCAAGGCTCTGACACCTAATGCTTGTGTATCGCTTCTCTGTTTGTTTTCCATAGGGGCTCCTGAGGCCTGGAGGGTGATGATGTCTTTGAAGTCAGGTCTTCTGGCTGAGAGCACTTGGGCTCTGGACACCATCAATATCCTGTTATATGACGACAGCAGCATTTCCACCTTCAGTCTCTGTCAGGTGAGTGACTCTGGTCGCTTGCTCTCGGGGCCCGATAAAAGCACTGCAGTGATAACATGAGTTTGAGTTTATTTACAACCCCTAATCCGGTAATATAGGGATGATACGCTAAATTAAAATCAAAACTGAAAGCGGCATTGTGCCAATTATCCTGGACCTATAATACATTTAAAACAGTGCAACAGCACATTATTTGATGTTTCACCTCATTATTTTTTTGAATTTCCAAGGTAAACACGTAGTTCGATTATTGCAACATACTTTAAAAAAAGTTCGGACTGTAAGGGATTTATCATTTTGTAATGCCACCATTCGCTTTCACAACAGGTAATATCCATTAAAGGATTTAAGACACCAAGGGGTCTATTCTCCCATGCGCGTAAGTCGAAAAAAGCGCGTAGCTACGCACTTTTCAGCCTACGCGTATTCTCCCCTTGACTTAAGTCTGCGCATTACGCGCCCCGAAGGCAGTTACGCACTTCGGGCGGAGCAAGGCCAAAATCTGGGCGTTTCTCAGGCAAATAACACTTACGCGTATTCTCCCCCTGGCTTACGCGCTTTTTCTGTTTTGAGGGCTGTATTAAGGTCAAGTGCAAATATGAGGCGAAATAGAATATTGCGTTTGATGTTGGTTATAGGCTGAATTTTAACAAATATTTTATTTTATTTAACATGGTAAAGGTTGAGACATTCAATATTCAATTGTTCATCCTTATTTCTAAACTACATTTCTCATAACCATAATAAATTATCAAACAAAATCATAACATGATATTATGCAACAGCCAGTTCTCCATCATTCTGCCATACCCTCAAAATCTGAAACCAAATTGCCAGTCCTGCATTTGCTTGCACTCTTGCTTGAGTGGGAAGAGTAAGAGGAGCGCGCCGAGCTCGAAGACGACCACGCAAACATCGGCCTCGTTTGGTCACAGGCTCAGCGCAGCACCCATATCCTCTTATTATGCAGCCATGCCTTTGTAATTCGTGCAGAATTTTTTTTCCCCGCTGTCTTGTTGAAATATGCGAGAGTGTCCCCAGAAAAGGTAATGGCTTGAAGGCAGTATATGTTGCACCAAGATCTCAGTGTACTTTCCAGCAGTAAAAGCGCCTTCATGGAAGTGCAAGTTACCCTTGCTTAGGGCACTGACAACTCCATACCATGACAGTGTGGCGCTTTTGGACTTCATGATGGTAAAAATCTGGACGGTCGTTTTCTTCTGTGATCCGGAGCAAATGGCTTTAATTTCTACCATAAAATAACAGATATTTAGTTGTCTGACCACAACACACATATGTTATGTTATGTTATGTTATGATTCCTCTGAGCCCAGAGAAGTCTATGGCGTTTCTAGACACAGTCGGCATAAGACTGTTGACTGGCATTTGTGGATATAGTCCCGCATTATAGTACTTCTCAGGGGTCTGCCAAAGTAATCCTGGGCCTGTGTGGTTATATCACTTTCAGGTAACTGATGGTGCTTGATACCATACTGTCCCAATGATCAGAGATCACGAGTATTGAACTTTGTCTAGTGCCCTTACCCTTGTGCACAGAAATTACTCCACATTCCTTGAATCTTCTAATTATTATTCAGCGCACAGGGTGAAATGCCAAAGTCTCTTCCTATCTGTCTTTGAGGAATGTTGTTTTTAAACTTTTCAATGAATGTTTCACACATTTGTGGACAAATTGACGATCGTGGCCCACCTTTGCTCCTGAAAGATTAGGCCTTACCTGGATTCTGCTTTGTGGCAAGTCAAGATATCGGCCGTTAAAATCGCATCATTATTAAAAATATATTTTTTACTATATAATATATTTTTTTATTTTTACTCATTACTAGTCCTAAATTTCCCCAACCCCAACTCTTTTTGAGTGCATTGCCGGCCTCAATGGAAGTGATGGATGTATATTCAAAATTAAAATGACATTGACCGTGCTAAATAGGAAATATATCATCTTCATACTGTCTGCGATAAAATAGAATAGCTTTGCACCATACCAGCTAGTGAAAGATGGGCCCACCCTCCATTGGGCTCCTCTTGAAATTTTTGTTTCCTTGTTTGTTGCCTTTCTGTTACTCTGTGAAGCATCCCTGTGATTTTCTTTAAGAAGTGTTACGTAAATGAAATCTAAAACTTATCTCTGATGTCTGCCCCCACAGCTGCCTGGCTTCCTGGAGCTGGTGGTTGAATACTTCCGCCGCTGCCTCATTGAGATCTTTGGCATCCTGAAAGAGTACGAGGTTGGTGATCCTGGACAGAGGACCCTGCTCGACCCCCATGCCCTGGACCGGGAACGGTCTGATGAGGTGGAACAGGAGGAACTAGAGGAGGAGGACATAGAGGAGGATGAGGAGGAAGAGGAGGAGGAGGATGAGGACCCTGAGCAGGAGCAGAGGACACTGATGACCGCTCCCCAAACGACCGTGAAGGAGGAGGGTGGGGAAGAAGCACAGGGTGGTGTGGGAAAGGCGGGAGCGGAGGAGGACGAGGAGGAGGCGGGATCTGAGCCCAGCTCAGCTGGCCGCTTTCCAGACCCAGAACCCCTCCAGGAGAGGCCCAAGCAGGCCAGCAAGTTTGACAAGCTCCCTATTAAGGTGGTGCGGAAGAAGGACCCCTTCGTAGTGGGCTGTTCCAGCAAGCTGGGCCGGCCACAGGAATTTGACAGCGGCTTGATCCACTGGAGTATTGGCGGGGGCGACACCACCGAGCACATTCAAACACACTTCGAGAGTAAGATGGACCTTCTGCAACCCCGAAAACAGGCACCCCCCACCCCACCTGCCAGGAAGAAGGCCCCCACCTTGGCAGTGGAGGCAGAAGATACTGAGAAGGCCGGGGCAAAGACCGATGAGGACGCTCCCCAGGCCCCTGACCCGCCCCCTGAGAAGAGCGCTACGGCCACCAGCATCACAGCCACAGTGGACGACGTGCTGTCAGCCCGCCCGGGATCGGTCACCGAAGAGGCGGTGAGGGGGTCTTCCGGTGAGGGTTTCCAGGAGAACGGCAAGTTTTTATTCAGCATCAACCCAGCGGCAAAGAGCCGGCGAAACATCAAGATCCTGGAGGACGAGCCGCACAGCAAAGACGAGGCCCCGCTCAGTACCCTGTCTGACTGGCAGGACTCGCTGGCCAAGCGCTGCATCTGCGTCTCCAACATCGTGCGCAGCCTGTCCTTCGTTCCCGGCAACGACCCCGAGATGTCCAAGCACCCGGGCCTACTGCTGCTGCTGGGGCGCTTAATCCTGCTGCACCACCAGCACCCCGAGCGCAAGCAGGCGCCCCTCACTTACGAAAAGGAGGAAGAAGAAGAACGGGGCATGCCCAGCCACAAGGAAGAGTGGTGGTGGGACTGCCTGGAGCTGCTGCGCGAGAACAGCCTGGTCACCCTGGCCAACATCTCAGGTCAGCTGGACCTGTCCATCTATCCTGAGAGCATATGCCTCCCCTGCTGGACGGGCTGCTACACTGGGCCGTCTGCCCGTCTGCCGAGGCTCTAGACCCCTTCCCCACCCTCGGGGCCAACGGCTCGCTGTCCCCCCAGAGACTGGTTCTGGAGACCCTGAGCAAGCTGAGCATTCAGGACAACAACGTGGACCTGATCCTAGCCACGCCGCCCTTCAGCCGCTTGGAGAAGCTGTACGGAACGCTGGTGCGCCTGGTGGGCGAACGGAAAGTTCCGGTGTGTCGGGAAATGGCCGTTGTGCTGCTTGCCAACCTAGCCCAGGGCGACAGTTTGGCAGCCCGCGCCATCGCTGTGCAGAAAGGCAGCGTGGGCAACCTGCTTGGCTTCCTGGAGGACAGCCTGGCTGCCACACAGTTCCAGCAGAGCCAGAGCTCCCTGCTGCACCTGCAAGGAGCGCACTTCGAGCCCACCAGTGTGGACATGATGCGGCGAGCAGCTCGCGCCCTGCATGCCATGGCCAAGGTGGAGGAGAACCACTCAGAGTTCACGCTGTACGAGTCGCGGCTACTGGACATTTCTGTGTCCCCCCTCATGAACTCGCTGGTGTCCCATGTGATCTGTGATGTACTGTATCTGATTGGCCAGTCATGACAGCCGTAGGGGGTGCAACTCGGCCGCTTTCTGTTCCCGCCCCCGCCCCTGCCCTCCCAGCCCCCTCCGTTTTCTTTGCGCGTCTGTTGTGTTGCGCGAGTGGAGAAAGCTTTGAGCAAAACCGACTGTTTTTTGTCCTTTTTTATTTATGCAAAAAACACCTCTGATTCCACTGTCTGACCCTTCTGGCCGGCCCTGCTTCTCCCTTGACGAAGGGTCTCATGAAGGAGCAGCTGACATTAAAAAAATTTAAAAAAAAAAAAAAAAAAAACAGGGGAAATGAACAAGGCGTGGAGGAAACGAAAAAGAAAACGGTGAAAACTAACGCGGATAAAGACGAACGGATCGGGGGCGCTGGCCTTGGGGAGCGTACCGCCTAACGGGAAGGACTTTTTTAATAATAATAAAAAATTTAAAAATAGAAAAGCAAAAACTGTAACCAAAGTTGCTGTCTCGTTTACAGTGAGTTTGGGGGATACGCACGTCCTCTCTCCTCGGGGGAGGGGCTAAGCGGAGAATACAATTTTATGGTTCATATTTGGAGGCTAACCAGACTTCTGGACTCTTGTGTGGTATAATTGCTGTAACTTGGATGCTCTATACTCTGCCCTACAAGAACCAGGTTATCAGCTGTGAACAGATGTCTTTAAATGGGAGGCCTGTGCAGTAGATTGTAGGACTTTTTTCTGTACTGTACACCTTAAACAAAACTGTAACCATACTGTAATAATACTGTTTCACACTGAGAAATGCTGGCTCTGCAGCAGAATTGTAGTTTTTAAAAATGTTTTTAGTTAATGTTGAAGAGAGAAAAAGGCTTTCCCCCCAAAGTATTGTGGACCTACAACACCCTGACCTCTTCTCTTTAACCCTCGATTGTATGAATTGACCCTTAAAGACATCACCTCTTAGGACTGGTTCTCAACTTTAGATGCAGTCTAGGCTGCAGTGTATATATGACATTGTACATTACACCCTCTTTCGCTCTCGCTCCTTCTCAAACTTCTGAGGCTCCTCACCCTTTTTATCTTTAATCATTCAAAGGTTACTTCACAATTTCACTTCCATGCATCATGCATTGCCCTGCATTGAGCCCTGCCCCTATGATAACTTATCCCCTCGTTCAGCCCTCCTGCCAGTGAGATGCACAGCTGGAGCTGTAGTTAGCTGCTGCCCCCCCTCCACTCAGGCAGATCACCTTTTTGTTACTGTTAGATAAAGGTGTGGAGAGCAGGACAAAACAAACCTCTTGCGTCAACTTTCAGCTCATTACACAATGAAACAAAACCCAGATGAAGAAACACAAATTGAGATTTTTTCCAGTGATATGGATTCTGCATATTTGTATTTCAGACGATGTAGCTAAAAAAACTTGATGTAAATTCCTCTTTTTTTTTTCCTTTTTTGGCTTAATGAATATCATTTATTCAGTATGAAATCTTTATACTATATGTTCCACGTGTTAAGAATAAATGTACATTAAATCTTCGTAAGACGTTTGTGATGGTTTTATTCATTTTGTGGAAGGCCACTGCATTAACAGCTCTGTACTCCCTGATTTTAGTATTTGTGCAAGTGGCTTTGGAAGACATGCGGGGTCCAGAATAGTGTGGGTTGTTCTTTTTCAATGACCCACGTCACGCTTTGTTGAACAATAATTGCCTAAATTCATATGGTGGGCCGCTTCATCAAAAGAGCCGGCTGACACATCTCTGAAGGTATTTGGGTTTCTAGCACAGTTGGAATTTTTTTAAGGTTAGTTTTCATTACAGCTCATTCACACCATAGTGGGTAAGGTATTGTTTACAGTTTTTAGCTGCTTGGACCTCCAGTTTACCATGACGTCATTGTGTTTTAACTGTGATCTGTTTTTGTGATTGGAGCAGTACTGCTTGTGACGTCCAGCCCATGGTTACCGTGTGACTTTATCGACATACATGTTAAGAGCTCCATCTTTTAGTACAGTACCAAAAAAGCTTTCAAGTCTCTTTGTGACCTGTTGGGAATTGTCTCGTAAACTGCATGTGACTGTCAAAGGACTGGCCTCCACTGTGAAAGCAGTTAATTATCTAGATTAATCCCTCAGCTCAACATGACATTTCATTCAGCTACGGTTTCTGACTCAATTTTGAATGGTAATACTATAGCAATTTATTCTTCTGCTTTTGGGAATGAAGATGGGGAGGGGAACACAGGAGTTCAGTATACATTCATTCCCACAGCTACAAGAAGCAATCTGAAGCAGCTGCTTAAATTTCAGACGAACTAAAAGTTACTCTCCTCAGTTCAAGGGAAAGTGACATACACCCATCAGCCACAATATTAAAACCACCTGCCTGATACTGTGCAAGTCCCCCTCGTGCTGCCAAAACAGCCATCACCTGTCGAGACATTGTGATCTCCGAAGGTGGTGATAGCAGGAGATCCTTTAAGTCCTCCAAGTTGCAAGATGGGGCCTCCATGGATCAGACGTAGTTGTAGAGCACAGCCACAATCGATCGGATTGAGATTTGGGGATTTTCCTTGCAGTCTTAATCATGTTTTTCAAGCTATTCTTGAACAATTTTTGCAGTTAGGAAGGGGTGCACTGTCTTGCTGAAAGAGGTCACTGCCACCTGGGAATACTGTGGCCATGAAGTGGGTGTACTTTGATCCGCACCAATATGTAGGTAGGTGGTACTTTAAGTAGCACCCACATTAATGCCAGGACACAAGGTTTCCCAGCAAAAAAATTTCTAGAATGTTGCATTGACTCCACTACCTTCTCTTTTTCCCATTGTGCATCCTGGTGCCGTTTTTTTCCTCAGGTCAGTGACGCACATGCTCCTGACCAGCCACATGTAAGAAAACCTGATTCCTCAGACCAAACCACCCTCTTCCATTGCACCATGGTCCATATCCCCGCTCATGTGCCCATTGTAAGGCGCTTTCCGTGGTTGACAGGTTAGCATGGGCACTCTGACTGGCCTGTAGCTACGCAACAAACTGCAATTCACTGTGTTCTGACACTTGTCTGTCATAATTGGCATCAACTTATTGAGCAATTTGTGATACAGTTGATCTTCCATGGGATAGGACCTGATGGCTAGCTTTTGCTCCCAACGCACATCAGTGAGCCTTTAATGCCATTGATCCCGTTGCCAGTTTGCCGGTCATTTTCCTTGGACGGCTTTCGGTAGGTCCTAACCACTGGGAATACCCCATCAGACCTGCTATTTTGTAGACCCTCTGACCCTGTTGTCACGATTTTGCTCTTGTCGAAGTAGCTTGGATCCCTGTCCTCTCCCAATTTTTCTGCGTCCAGCGCATCAACTTCAAGAGGCGACTGTTCACTTGCTGCCTAATATACCTCATCCCTTGACATATGCCATCGTAACAAGATAATGGCATTCAAGTCACTGGTCAGTGGTGTTCACGTGGCTTATTGGTGCAATTTTCTAGAATGGTGGTTCCCAGTGTTGGTCCTGGGGGACCACTTGTGTATGTTGGTTTTTTTCTAACTACAACTTATCACAATTTTAAACAGCAGTTTATATACTGAACAAAAATATAAACGCCCCATGTCAAATTTTTGAGTTTATTAACAAAAAACTGGAACTGGGATTCGTCTGTGAAAAGCACTCTTCTCCAGCGTGCCAAGGACCATCGAGCGTGTGCGTTTTCCCATGCGAGTCGGTTCCGACGCCGGACAGTAGTGAGATCCAGACCACGGTGAAGACGCTGAGTGTGCAAGTTGGCTTCTCGCAGGCGGTTAGGGACTGTCTGTGGTGTGATGCGTCTGTTGTGCAGACCAACGGTCTCATCCGCCGTGCGTGTCGCTGATCTGAGCGGATCCCGCAGGCGCACGAGCCGGATGTAGCGATCTTGTGCTGGTGTGGTCTGCGTGGCGGCGTGGATGAGGTCGATTTGCAGTACTGCCCGTCTCTGTCGGAAACAAACTCTCAAACGTCCAATAGTTAACATTCAGCTGCACAGCGACCGCTCTAGTGGACATCCCTGCATCCAGCATGCCAATGGCACGTTCCCGCATGACCTGAGACATCTAAGGCATGATGACTTTTGACAAAATTTGACATTTTGGGGTGGCCTTTTATTGTCCCCAGTATAAGGAGTGTTTGGGTACTGCTCATTCTGTCTGATCACCGTCTGGAAATGCCACACCCATGTACTGAGTGAAATCACTGCATCACTGAGCAAATGCTCACTGACAGAGAGATTGATTAAAAAATGGTACACAAATCAAGAGAAATATCCCTATTGTACAAGTAAAAGTCAGCATATGCTCACTTAGAGTTGTTAACTCCATGTGGCATCAATATTTGATTTGGGGTGTTTATATACTATTCAAAAAAAGTAGGGGATATTTTATTTTGAGATCAAAATTTTCACATATACAAAGGGATACGAAACCATGTTGTATAGTTCCTTACTGAGGAAGCATTTCCAAAGAAATTCATCACCCAAACACATCAATGACACTCTCACGATCTGCACGGGATGCTATTGATGATCAAGGGGGTTGTGCCACAAATTTGCATGACTCTGAATTGGAAGGTTAGAGCCACTGTAAAGGAAGATTTTGAAGAGAAAGCATCAGATTATCAGTGGTTGAAGTCGTTAATTAAACAGAGACCATGCGCCGCCTAACACAGGAGGAGAGGTTACGTGCCCTTGGCATGCTACAGGTTGGCACAAGACAGGTCGTTGTGGCAAGGGCAATGAATGTTTCCCAGTCTGTCATCAGCAGATTATGGTCCAGACATCGTGCTACAGGGTCTGTTCAGGATAGACCACGATCCGGTCGACCAAGGGCAACAACTCAGGCTCAGGACAGATTCATCCGCACTATTGTCTTGAGAAATCGTATGGTAACAGCAAATCAGATAAGGTCTCAACTTCAAAGGGATACTGGCTTGGTAGTGAGTGGCCAGACCATCAGGAATCATCTGCACAGATTTCACTTACACGCCCGGCGCCCTCGTGTCATTCCCTGTTTGAGGGATCGTCACATTAGGGCCAGACTCAATGGTGTCGTCATCATCAACGCTGGGATAATCGCCGATGGAACAACGTAATGTTCTCAGATGAGTCGAGGTTCACTGTGGACTTCCTTGACAGACGCAGGAGGGTTTGGCGCCCGACGTAACGAACGTTTCCATGACGTTAACGTCATTAGACATGATCCGTATGGGGGTGGATCTGTAATGGTGTGGGGAGGCATCACTGCTGCCGGCAGAACAGACTTGCATGTTGTTGCTGGACGTGTCACAGGGCAGTACTACCGGGACAACATCTTGGCACCCCATGTTGTGCCGTTTGCACGCCGTTATGGCCGCCGTTTCATTTTCCAAGATGACAATGCCAGATGTCATAGGGCCAGGATCGTTACAGATTACCTCCAGCAGCAGAATATCACCACATTACCATGGCCAGCACTCAGTCCGGACCTTTCCCCCATCGAGCATGTCTGGGACATGCTTGGACAGCGGCTTCACGCCAACGTCAACAACCTCCTGCCAATGTCCAAGAACTTGCTGCAGCATTGCAACAGGAATGGAATAACGTTCCCCAAAATGACCTGGGGACGTCTCGTTAGGAGTATGCCACGCCGAATTCGAGCTTGTCTAGCCAACCGAGGGGGTTTTACCCGCTACTGACTCTGTTTCACAATGGTGGTAAATTTGCTGTGTGACCCTGTGTTTGTGTCGACCCTTATTCTGGAGAATCTGTCCTTTACTGACTGTACACAGGGTTTCGAATAAATTGACAAATGTTTCCTTAATGTTTTTATGTCATTTGTTTCCTTCCTGACCTCATGATCTGCCTTTCATGGTACTTGTAAATCCAATATCCCCTACTATATTTTTGTTCAGTGTATTTCTAAAGTAGGTCCTTTTTACATTCAAAGAGATTATTTGCCTTTAAGCACATAGTGCAAAATGGCAATAGCTGTATGCCATGTAGGATTAAAAACTGCTTTATTGCAAACATTTGCAAAAAGCGAACCCATTTTTAACTGACCGAATTAAAGACGACGGTGAATTAATAGGTTCCTAACTTGGCTTGTTTGCCGTATCCTTGAATTTATCATTACCACAAAATTACTGTTTTTTTTTAACCATGGGTCTACACCATCACCAATCAGAAGCTAATTAATTAATTTTTTTTCATCAGTTAGAATTTTCTTCCCTTTCTATGCAATTTCCAACTTGGTATTATGCTGATCTGGGACTCCTCTGGGCATTCATCAAGACATGCAAAATTATTTCTGTCCCAATGTGGTTAAAAGAGTAAATGATCTTTATAAACAAGAATGGTGCAATAAGGTAAAAAAAAAAACACCTTGTCAAGATGTAAGGATTGCAGTTGTTGTTGGAACAAAAACCAGCATACACTGGGAGTCTGCAGGAGCAATGTTGGGATCCACTGGTCTACAGAATTTTAAAAGAGAAACTAATTTCCCAAACCACTTTTTCAGTTGAAAACCAATGTGTATGGATATTTAGTTGTGTTGATTTGGATTCAGCTTTCTGTTTTGCTTTGGCATCTAGTGGCAGACCATGCACCAGGATATGTGTATGAATCCTATAAAATAAAGAATAATAATTTTTTAAAACATTTTGAACCAACTACTAAATTATTTTTGGACATCACAACCAAAACAAATAACTTTCAAATTTCACATTTGTGGCTGCTGATCACATATTGTTCAGAAAGTTAGGTGTCGCTATGAGACAGTCTCTGGTAAGTAGGCTAAAAGCATTAGCTATCAGAAAACCCCTTAGCATATGAACTGAAGATGGTTATATTGGTACCATATTAAGGTGGAAAGGTTTGCTATATCATTGTCCAGTTGATTGTATAGCAATCACTGCAGGGTAGCAACTAAATCTAGGTTTCTTGTACTAATAGTTTCATTTGTTTGATTTTGTAGCTGACACTGCTAGTTTACGTGTGTCTGTTGATGGGGAAAATACTTGGTAACCTTTAACCTCACAGTTATTGCCAATTCACTTTGTATAACTGGACCATTCCTACCAAAGTTCAGTTTTTACAACCCCAATTCCGAAATAGTTGGGACAAAGTGTAAATTGTGAATGAAATCAAAACGCAATGACTTTCAAATCACACCAGTCAGTATTTTATTCACAGTAGAACAGAGATGACATAGCAAATGTTGAAACTGAGAAATTTTACAGTTATATTCACAAAATGAGCTCATTTCAAATTTGATAGCTGCTACAGGTCTCAAAAAAGTTGGAACAGGGGCCTGTTTACCATGGTATAGCATCCCCTCCTCTTATTAACACAGAGTGGAGGCGACTGGGCATTGAGGAGACAAGTTTCTTGAGTTTAGCCATTGGAATTTGATCCCACTCTTGTTTAATACAGGCTTCCGGCTGCTGGAGAGTTTTGGGTCTCCTTTGACGGACTTTTCGTATAATTATGCGCCAAATGTTCTCAATCGGTGAAGGATCAAGACTGCTGGCAGGCCAGTTCAGCACACGGACTCCTCTACTACAAAGCCATGCTGTTGTAATAGCTGCAGTGTGTTGGTTTTGCATTGTCCTGCTGAAATACACAATGCCTTCCCTGGAATAGATGTCATCTGGAGGGGAGCATATGTTGCTCTAAAACCTTGATATACCTTTCAGCATTCATTGTGCTTTTTAAAACATGCAGGTGTCCCACACCATACGCACTAATGCATCCCCATACCATCAGAAATGCTGGCTTTTGAACTAAACGTTGATAACAGGAGGGGTGGTCTTTCTCCTCTTTAGCCCGGAGGACACGACACCCATGATTTCCAACAAGAATGTCAAATTTGGACTCGTCTGACCACAGAACACTTTGCCACTTTGTTCCAGTCCATTTTAAATGAGCCTTGGGCCACAAAACACGGCCGCGCTTCTGGATCATGCTCAACAATGGCATCCTTTTTGCATGATAGAGTTTTAGGTGGCATCTGTGGATGGCACGGTGGACTGTGTTTACAGACAGTGGTCTCTTGAAGTATTCCTGTGCCCATTTAGTAATGTCAATGACAGAATCATGCCGGTGAGTGATGCAGTGGCGTCTGAGGGCCCGAAGATCACAGGCATCCAGTAAAGGTCTTCGGCCTTGTCTCTTATGCACGGAGATTTTTCCAGTTTCTCTGAATCTTTTGATGATGTTATGCACTGCTGATGATAGGACCTTCAAAGCCTTTGCAATTTGACGTTGAGGAACATTGTTTTTAAAGTATTCCACAATTTTTTTACGCAAGCCTTCACAGGTTGGAAAGCCTCTGGCCATCTTTACTTCTGAGAGACTCACTCTCTAAGACATCCCTTTTATAGCCAATCATGTTACACACCTGATGCCAGTTAACTTAATTACTCGGTGAATGTTCTTTCAGCTGATTCTCTTATATATTAATTGCTTTTTTCAGCCCTTTTTTGCATGTGTCCCAACTTTATTGAGACCTGTTGCAGCCAGAAAATTTGAAATAAGCTCATTTTGTGGATAAAAATGTAAAATGTCTCAGTTTCAACATTTGAAATGTTATTTATGTTCTATTGTAAATAACATATTGGCTCGTGATCTGAAAGTCATTGCATTTTGATTTTATTCACAATTTACACTTTGTCCCAACTATTTCGAAATTGGGATTATACTTTCCATTGCCAGCCAACTTGGCAAATGTTTGATTGTAGCAGCTGAACTGGGTAAAGAGACAAAAATATAGCTAGCCATGTCATTTGGACTGGCAAGTGCGCAATCAAACCATTCAGGTTTTAGCTCAATTGCAGCTTGGTTGTCAGTCTTGTCATCCATGTGTAAACATGTTCTCCTCCAAAAGCGCTGGTCCGATGAAGCTGAAACTTGGCAAACGTTCGCACCATTGACTGTACATAAACATGGACAACCTAATGGCTCCTCGTAAATGAAGCCAAAATATCTTTATCACCATCCAGTGGCTGGCTGCAGTATGAATTATAAGCCCATCTCCTCCATGTTAGTAGATGGAACTTGGCCCACACTAAAAAAAAATTAAAGTACGTGTCAAATACGTTTTCTCTGAAGATTATTTTATGTTGTTCTTACCATGCTGATGCATGTTCAAGTGTTAATTTTTTTGATGAGTTTGGTTTTATTTAGTCATTGGATACAATAAAAAGGGAGTGTAATGTCATGATTGACAGACTTGATTGACATTGACTAAGGGAGGAAGTTGCCCACTTGCTAATTTAAGGGAATTCTTTGGTGCTGGAATGTGACCATCCAGAAGAGATATAATGGTTCAGTTTCACAGACACAGATTAAACTTAATCCTGGACTAAATTCAAATTTTAATGGAGATTCTCCATATAAAACTAATTTTAGTCCAGGACTAAGCTTAATCCATTGCTGTGAAACTGGCCCAATGTCATGTGCATAAGTTGCTGGGTCCCAATACAACTGAATATAACCCATGGTGATTTCGGAAGTCCAGCGAAAATTGACCTTATAATTGTCTTTGCTCGGATCATAGCCTGGTGTACTGTTTGCAGCAATGCTATCACTTATAAGTAAAGCCAGTTCACTGGTGAGCTAGCAAGCTAGCTTGCAAGATTCTATAACAGTTCACCGTAACTTAAGTAGCAACAGAAATATATTGTAAAAAAAATCTCTTTACTCAGAACATAGTGTTTTGTGCTTTTAGAAGTAAACATATGTTCAGTGCAAAATGCTTTTTTACTGGTTAAAAACTGTTAGCTAGCTAACTAGCTACTTAGTTTGTAAATTGATAATTCACTAACAGATCACTAAGCTAGTTAGCTAGCAAAGTAGTATAGAACTAACATTAAAACCCATGAAAGCAGGGGGTCCATTTACCTTCAGACTTTAGCTATTTATCTTATTTTGAAGGATTGTCACAGATTTTGAAGTATGGTTGTACTTTTGAGGTACTAAAGCTTAGTAAATATATTGGCCACCTAGCTAGTTGATAGCTAGCAATCAGCAGAATTAGCAAAACCTGCCAGGAGCACCAGACATTGATATAGAAGTCAAACAATGTAGCTAACGTTACTGCTCTTAATGTGTTGATGAACATCACCATCAGATGGCTAATGAGGCAAGAACTTGATGAAAATGAGTAGAAACACACTGCACAGGATGTTTACTTTCTTAACGTGGATTGTCCATCTCTGATTAGGAATGAGCCTTTAACATTGCTGTGGAGGAATTCTGGCTGACTCATCATTACAGAATTGATCTAATACACCCACATTGGAAGGTTTTCAAGCACGCACTGCCCATTTAAGGTCATCCTACAGCAGGGGTCACCAACTCTGTTCCTGGAGAGCTACCATCCTGTAGGTTTCTGCTCTATCTCCAATTCGGCACACCCGATTCAACTAATTAGCCACTGAATTGCCCAGCTTGAGATCTTGTTAAGTTGCTAATTAGTTGAATCAGGTGTGCTGAACAGGAGGTAGAGCAGAAACCTACAGGATGGTAGCCCTCCAGGAACGGAGTTGGTGACCCCTGTCCTACAGCATCTCAATTAAATTAACGGTAGGCCACTCAAAAACCTTCCTTTTGTTTCTTTTGAGTCTTTCAAAGGTGAACTTGCTAGTCTGCTTTGAATCATTGTCCTAGTACATTACCCAACTGCGCTTGGGTATTAGGTCACAAACTGATGACATTTCCTTCAAGATTTTCTGGCGGAGACCAGAATTCATGGCTCCATCGTTTATGGCAGTAGTTCAAAAACTCGGTCCTGGGCCCCTGTGCTGGTTTTTGTTCTAGCCGCAGTTGCAATCCTAGGATTTTAACAAGCTGTTAATTTGTCCTAATTAGGTTCAATTACCTTTAGGGCTGTTATTTATTCTCTTAAGCTACTTTTGTCAGATATTTATACATACCATGCATTAAAAAATTCCATATCCACCTTGTGATATTTTAGAAAAAAAATGGCAAAAAATAGAATCAAAGATCAAAATCAAAGAAAACAATCAATTGGTTCAATTGTTGCAACCATGGGCACATGGTCATGTGCAGCGTTCACATTACCAAGCTGAAATGACTCAAATCTGAATTTTTGCCATAATTTGACACAGTTCTGTTGTTTTCAGAGCTATTTGGACACAGAAATCTGATCTTGTACCGTATACGATTTTCAAATCAGAATTGAGCCACTTTCATATTTGGTCTTAGATCGAATGCAAATGTTGTATGTATCCAGGCAACATGAGTGAGAATGGTCAGATCGAAATCCGTGTGGCTTTCTGCCTACACGCGTATGCTGGGTGCTGTTCAGAACCTAAAAAGCTAGCTTGCTTTTCTGGCTTTTTTTCATCATGTGCACTTTAACCATTCTACAGTCAAAAGACATTTCTGACACTGTTGGCTTACCTGTAGAGTGACATAATTCATTCACTTGCAGAAGTTTTTATTGTAGCCACAGATATGGATAATAAACAGTTGTTACAAAAAAATGTGTTATTTGATTCTACGAGGAAGTATTGTAATTTTTTTTTATTTAATTCACAGAAGTATTACAGAGTGGTTCTGTGAAGCTGGAAGAAAATCAAACCGAAAAAGGGTAAAAATTGTCAAACAATACCAGAAAAGACCCTACGCTGTTATCCTTGGCAGAAGTGGCAGCACCAAATTCTTAACCAGAGGTGCCAATTCTAATGTAACTTTAATTTAATCACTTCCTTTGATATGCTTTTATTAAATAAATACATGATTTTGAATGGTTGCATTTGATCCTTAGTAAATTTGTGTATTTTTTTTAATCTGTTTTTATCTGTACAGTGAGTGTTCCTTATTTTTGTTACATTTTAGTGCATTTCCAGTAAGGGGTGCCAATTATTGAGTGTGCTGTATCTCTCTCTCTCTCTCTCTCTCTCTCTCTCTCTCTCTCTCTCTCAAATTCAACTTCAAAATGGGCTTTATTGGCCTCTCTCTCTCTCTCTCTCTCTCTCTCTCTCTCTCTCTCATACTCTCTCTCAAATTCAACTTCAAAATGGGCTTTATTGGCATTACGAAATTGTACATTTCATGTTGCCAAAGCTGAAGCATTTTTGACAAAACACTAAAGAACATGCGGATCTACTATAACAGAATAAAAATGTAATACAAATACAGGTGTGTGTTGTGTGTGTATGCGCTTATGTGTTGAATGAGTGTTAGCATTTTTGTATGTGTGTGTGCGTGCGTGTTTATGTTGAGTGGGTGTATGTGTATGTAAGTTTGTGTGCGCACGCATTTGTGTTGCATTTGTATGCTTGTGTCTGTTTTTGTGTGTGCGCATTTGGGTTGAGTGAGTGTGTGCTTTTGTGTATTTCTGTTGAGTAAGAGTGTTTGTATGTGTGTTTCCATGTCTGTGCTTTTATGTTGAGTGAGTGTGTGTGTCTTTTTTTATGCATGTATGATCGTGTTGAGTGGGTGTGTATACATGTGTGTGTTGAGTGCGTGTATGTGTGCGTGTGTGTGTGCGTACAGGTGTTTGTGTGGTATGGACTCACTCACTGTCCCTCATTTCTCTCTCGTTCTCTTTCTCCCTCTCTCTCTCTATCTCTGGGGATATCTCTCAGAGTAAATACCAGGAGATGCCTAACCCTCTCAGTTCTAAAGAGAAAAATATGTCCCTCAATATTTTCAAATATCCTGCAGGAACATGTAAGTCCCAGAAACCCTCGCACTTGGGCAACTTCCGTATTGTAGTCGCAAAAATCACATAAATATATCTAATGGGTTGCTCTGATTCATAGTATTAAATTCAGCATTGAAAGGGTTAAAGGGTTAAATACCTTTATACATTGAGAAAACGGCAGAAATTGCTAAGTTGTTCTGGTCCGCTTTAAAATTATATGACAATGCGCAGCTTACTTGCAAATTTGCTGGATTCCCAATTCAATTTTACTGTTCAATGCACGCCACAATATTACAATTTACACAGAAGCTCATCAATTTGCGACTGATGGGCCCATTCAGACGTATACTTGTCTATGGATGTGTCTGCATATGCAGTAACGCAGGTTTGAGTGTCGTAAATATTTCAGCTCGGCTACAAGCCGTCAAGGAGGTTCAGTTGGTATGAATTGCAATGGTCGGAATGCAACGCGTTTCACTAAGGGAATGACTAACGTTAGCGAATTGGCCATTTTATTTATCTGTGTGACCTGAGACAACGTTCGGTTGAATCAACCGAATGTACGGAGTCTTTGACTTCGTAGCGGACCGTTCGGGTGAATAAACATCCGTGGAAAAGAGGTACAAGCTAGCGTTGCTCTCCTGTTTCGAAAAGCAGATTTTTTACGACCGAAAATGGTAGACTAGCCAGTTGGCAGCTTTGAGGTTACGAATGTTATCCTGAAAAACTGATCATATCTAGCATAAATAGTTAGATAGCTATTGTCTGTCTGAGAAGGCTTGCTAATTGTGCTCATTGCTGATAAGGGTAGTGAGGCCGGATACGAGAAATTCATTTGCTAGCATTACTTAGCTACGTTTGCTTCTTAGCTATAAATGTAATTGGCATCAGTCGGTTTCACTGGCTAAATTCTCGTTTGATTACGATTAGCCACCGCGACTAGGACCATTAAACGAGGCCATGTTTTCATGGCTGTGGGATTTGGGTCTGGATACAGCATGTTTATCCGGTGGCGTTAACGTTCGCTTCAGTGCAGTAATGTGTAGGCTAGCTAGTGAGCTAACGTTTGATAGCAGACTGAGCAGCTCCTGGTTTCTATTGTGAAACGCCTATCTTGGCTATAATCTTGGCTGGGATTATGGGTCATGGTTCCTCATCAAGCGATACTAGTAACTTAGCTCGTTGGGGAAGCTGTGTCGCTAATGTAGATACACACTGACTGGTGAGACAGGGGAGCTAACGATAAGTCAGTTGGCTGTTGCTGAAATTTGTTCGCTATCCAAATATTTTCGGCGTGTTGGTTTGCTAATTGACCAGCTGATTAATTTATCGACTGCCATTTACTGCTGATAGAGCAACACAGAATTTAGTACCGAGTAGCCGGCAAGGACAGCTTTCAAGCAAGAGCTAGCTAACCTATGCTCTTAACGCCAACGTCCTCCTTCATGGGTTTAATTAACGTTACGGATACAGTCGCCTTTCCACCACTAAAGTTAACAATTCATGCTTCATCGCTACATTCTTTCAGGAAACGACCATTGGTTGGATTGCCAGAATACAGGATTTAAATAAATAGGCAGATGCCATCAAAATCATGAAAAACTGCGAATACCATCAAATCGACCCACGGGCACTATCAACCCCAAACCCCACACCACCAGCTTGTGCTGAGAACAAGAGAAAACGGGCAAAAAGAAAATGGGAAGTTTTCCCAGGAAAGAATCGTTTCTACTGTGATGGAAGGATCATCTTATCTCGACAGTGCGGCGTTTTTCCTCTTACTCTCGGCCTTATTCTCGTCACAAGCGGCCTGTTCTTCATTTGCGAGTAAGTGAACCACGAAACTGCCTCTTGTGACAACCGAGCTATTTGTTGTGTGGTCAGTTGCTTATTTTTGATATGTAGCCATAGTTATGAAGAGCAGCTTATATTCGTGCTTTCCTCCTCTAAAATCTCGACCCAGGTTTTAGCTATTGAGAGTTGCTAATAGTTAGGCGCTCTCCCCTAAAATTTTGACTTCGTTTTTATAGTGATGGTTCTCAATAATACTGGCAGAGGCGTTAGTTTCTCATTTAGCTTTGTGCCTCAGTGTTCTACAAGTTTTTGAAGTATACAGATGTTTGCATAGCCGCCTATTTGCCATAATGATTAAATCTCGCGTTCTGTTACCACCGCAGAATCTGGGAGGGATTTTGGTTATTTTACAGAAGGCGGTGATGAAGTCGCTTTAAGTCACAGTAAGTTGAAAGTTAACTTCGGTGGGTCCGAGGTCAGATGACGGTCTCCTTAGGCTTCAGTCTGGAGATCATTTTGCTTACGCAATTCTGTAAACACAATGTATCTAGAGAAGTGGAACCTGGTTGTCACACCCTTTTTGTAATCTGAAATGTTCAGGCGCTTTCACTTCCTTGTGTGAATCGGCATATTCTGGGAGTTGTATATTTCTTGACTCTTCAGCTACATTCTCGGGTCGTGAAGAAATGCGGTTCGACTGTATTCAACTTAATTTCTTGATCTTCTGTGTTTAAATAAGGACATTATTTATAAAAATACGTTTTACAATTATGAATAAGCAGATAAACCAGACTGGATAACAGCTTTGGTTAATTTAAATGCGCTTACAGATTTTGCTTAGACATGACTACAGTAGTGGTACTGGCCTATTTGAATGTTCTGGACTCAATTTGTTCGTCCTCATCCTGTCGGTCTAGCTGCCCCTACCTCGTTCGACAACTGAGCAGCTGTATCCCGGTGATTGGCGGTTTGCTGTTTGTTTTTGTGGTCATCACCCTCCTGCAGACCAGCTTCACGGACCCTGGGATCCTGCCCAGAGCTGGGCCTGATGAGGCCGCGGATATTGAGAGGCAGATCGGTGAGATTAGTGTGGGAAGACGCTTGCAGTCGGCATGTGCTGTGACAAACTTGTTAGGTTCCGCTAACACACACTCTGACACACAAGCAAATGCACTATTTACTTGCACTTACTTGAGCACTTACACACTGCCACACAGACTCGCACTTGCCTCCTATGGTCTCATTGTCATAGATTTTGACACGTCCTATAAACTGGAAAACCTGTACAGGCAGGACACACAAGTATACACGCTTTATAATTTTGGAAGATGCATGAACGCGCCCGTTAATGGAAGAGGGCACATACTGCATCCCCATTTTACTTTCCTGTCCCTTATTTTTCTAATGCAGACAGCTCAGGCACCACCTCCTACCGCCCCCCACCCAGGACCATGGAGATCGTCATCAACCAGCAGGCGGTGAAACTGAAGTACTGCTTCACCTGCAAGATGTTTCGCCCACCCAGAACATCCCATTGCAGCCTGTGTGACAACTGTGTGGGTAAGAGGAGAGGAGGCGGAGCCAAGTCTTTCCACTGAGTCTCATGCACTTTACATAGACATGAAACCATAACAAGGCCCTTAACTCCCCACTTGTGAGGTGATGACTCTTTCATGACTCATTGTACTGAGAGACTGTTGGAACGCAACATTTAGCCTATTGGCGTGTCCTGACACCTTCATGTAAAAATTGAGAGCTCTTTGAGGGCTGTCTTGGTAGAATTAACAATGTCTAGCCCTTTAATAAATCCTGAATTTCATGATTGTCCCTTAATCACTGTGAATGATCACCGGCACTGAATTGAGTGGTTTTGGCAGAAAGATAATTTCTTATTTCTTATGTGTGAGGGGCCCGTGGCCTTCTTGTAGCCTATTGGAAGAAGATTGAACTTTTGGTTGGTTGATTTTTGCCTTGCTGGTTGTCTTGGCACCTTGTGTCTCTTCTAAGAGAGAACATCAAAATGAAAATGGTGAAATCAACATTTTGTCTGGCTGAGCCAGATCCTGTGATTCCTTGCACATGCACTGCATGCGAGCACAGATTTTGTGACTGTCATGCCCTGGTCCATGTACAAGAGCTGAGTCCAATACATGTTTCCGACATGCAGTGGCAAGCTCTGCCCCCCCTCCACAGTTACTGGTGCTATGTCCCAAAAACTTTGCAACTCAGTTTCAGAATTACAACTGCTCAGCAGAAATTTGACCACTACACTCTCGTGTATTCAGAAGAATATTGCGGTGTATTTTTTGCCAAATACTTATAACTTGTCCAAGAATGTTTTACAGGGAGGCCTAAACTATTTTACTCTAGGATATGTAAATGAAATCAAGATTTTTGATGGAACGGGTGGAGATCTCAGAATCTCAGCAAAGTTCTGGTGATCTATGTAGAAAAATCAAACCCCTCAAACTACAAATTGAAATCCAGCCAGACAAAAGTTGGATTAGTCAGCTACATGTTTCACGTCCACCTAATGATTTCTGAATGGTTTTGTAAGTACAACAGTATTGCCGTTATTACTCTCAGACAGCTAACTTTGTTGCTTGTTACCTCAAAGGCACACACTTATTGGTCTAATTGATTAATAATGGCAAAAATCCGATATTTCAGGTGGATTTTGTCTACATTTTAACTGATTAACCTCTCAATTAATTTTACAACACCCACTATGTACATTTGGAAATCAGGTTGCTTTCCTAGTCCTAGCTAATGTTAGCACAGTGTTACCTGCCTTTCTAGCCAGCTAGCTTACGAAGCCACAAAATTTCACCAGCTTGCTTAAAGCCGGACATACACTGTGCAAAGTTTTGAAATACTGTCATTTATTCCAGCTCACGCTGTACAAGTAAGTTGTCTGAGATGTAAAGCCAAAGCTTACAGTTCATGTGCTCACATTGTACGGTCTGATCGTCAAGTCATGACCCGAGTACTCACAATGTACATACCATCAGCCCATGTGGGCCGTTCTGTCCATTGACAAAGTCAGCAGCCTCGCCTGTTTCACACAGCTTATCATCGCTTTGTTTGTAGGACAATATGGCAGCACTACTGGGTAAGGTGGGGGCTTATAAGGCAGTCTGATTGGTGATTATTCTACACCTGGTCCATTGATGTAACATTGTGAAAAAGGAACAATGCTTTGTGGGTGATGTATGTTTCCTTCCTCCAGAACGGTTTGATCATCACTGCCCTTGGGTTGGGAATTGTGTGGGCAAGCGCAACTACCGCTTCTTCTACAGCTTCATCGTCTCCCTCTCCTTCCTGACGGCCTTCATCTTCGGCTGTGTGACTACTCATCTGGTGATGCGTATGTAGCTATCCCATCCTTTACAGCCAGATACAGGCTTCTGCTGTTTAGATAAGTGGCATCTTCTGTTAACAGCTTTTTTTTTTTTAATAGGTTCCCAAGGAGAAAAGGGCATCATCTTTGCCCTCCAGCAGAGCCCTGCCAGATATCCTTTCGTCTGTGATACTCTATCTGCTGTCAGTACAAGCATGTGGGTCTTTCCATAACAATGCAACCAATTTAATAAAATCTTCCCACCTGACCACCTCAGACTTGCTTTAAAAATTCTGAGACAAAGCTACATTAGTGTATAGGAACTGCAGAATTTTAGGTCAATACCTCTTTTAGTTTTCCTCAAAAGCATAGAATGAGTGTATTTAGTCGTTTTTTGCACTTGTTTTGAAAACGTCAAATGAAATTCAGTTTTTAAATGTCAATATCTTAAATGGCACTTCATAGAACAGTGTGAAGTGGAAACACAAGTTCAAACGCCCATAATATTGTGGCTATTCATTCTAGAACTCTCTTAACACATGTACCTACAGCATTTGGGAAATGAGTGCAAAAAATTACTAAGTATTGACTTATTCTATAATTTTTTGGGCAAAACTATTAAGAGATGCTGGCCTAAAATGTTGCACAGTTCCCTCATACTAATGTAGCTTTTTCTAAGATTTTTTTGAAAGCAAATCTGAGGAGGTAAGGTGGGAAGCATTTGTTGAATTGGTATGGAATGATCCATGTGTCAGGGAACAAATATATAAATGAACCCACTCAGTATTTCACTTGCCAGCTTTTTGGTTTATTTCATGGACTGATGGCTGCTGGGATATGCAGTTTTTCCTTGGGGAAGAGCTGGTGTATTTGTTGCGATTTTGACATCTGGTCTTTTGGTTGAATGGCCCAGTGGCTTGTGTGCGCATCTTAATCCATCTTACTGTTTGTCATTGTGGCCCTATGTTTCTCACCAACTCGTAAATGACCCAAAAGTTCTGGCCAAACTCTGGATGAACTTGCGTGTTGGGCTGCATTGCCCCCAGTATCACTTGTGATTACTCCTGAAGCTCCAATTGTTTTCCCATCCTTGACTCTCCTCCCTGCACTGCAGTTGAACTGGTGATATGTTTCTTCTCTGTCTGGTCCATTTTGGGCCTCTCTGGCTTCCATACCTACCTAGTGGCTTCCAACCTCACCACTAATGAAGACGTGAGTATAGCAACTCTGTGCAGCTGAAAGAAAGTGAAAATCAAATGTTATTAATTTGGACAATGTGCTCTAATGGAGTAGAAATTTCAGTGTTTTCTTGGATTGTTTTTTTTTTTTTTTTCTTAATTTCCCTGTGCGTGTGAACAGATTAAGGGTTCCTGGTCTGGTAAAAGTGGCTCTGAGGGCTCAGGGAATCCTCACAGTTACCGCAACATCTTCACCAATTGCTGTGCAGTACTATGTGGGCCCATGCCCCCAAGGTGAGTAGGTTAGGGTTCACATGGGGGTTTGAGCGAGTCATTGCCATACTCTTTGAAGCAGCCAAACACACAGAATTGCATCCCCTGCCACTGAGTGAAAACAGATTCTGATCTTGTTGTTTCAAAGCCACTCTGTTTACTTTGTGAAATGTCTTGCTAACTGAACTTGAGGCAAGGCAGTGTGATTGCAGTGTCATTGTTTACCAAGATTTATGGTGCTGCACTACATTAAGTGACCTCTGCTCTTTCTGTTATAACCCACCCTCCAGTCTGATTGACCGAAGGGGTTTCTTGCCTGCAGAGGATGATCCTGCACCCCAACAGATCCAGCTGCCCCCCCTGGAGGCCAAAAGTGACATCAACATGGTAGGAGGAGCCTCCTAGCAGAGGTGATGTTCATGACTTGTATTGGGGCCCCTCTACTGACTGTGACTGGCCCACATTGTGCTGTTAACGCTTGCCCCACCAGGACAGATACCACGTTTGTGTCCAACTTGAAAACAAAAATGGACAAAAAGAGCGTCAAACCTTTGTTACATCTGTTGTGTGTTTTTTTTTTTTTTTTTTGGATACATTTCTATTTTGTTCGATGTACTGTATGTACTTGAATGTGTGCGCATGTATATATTGTATGTGTTTATGTATATTCTTTGGGAAACCCTCCTCCATAATTGTATATTTGTTATTTATTATGGGTTTTTGGTTCTAAAATTGGTCTTTCTAGCACTGACCCTGCACGTATAGCGGCAGGTGTGGAGTGTATGCTTTGTTTGGCAGCTCATTATGAAACATCAGAACCAAAACACTGTAGGGTGGCTGACCAATGATGTCGCTGACCAGAAACAAACCGGCAGCCCTATAGTTTTGGGCTGAAGCTCCACATCTTGTTGTCGATACCACAATCGCCATCTTGTTTAGTTCTTGTTCCATTTGAACCTGGTTAATTCTCGGCAAGGTGAGTTCGTGTGGTGGGCTTAGTAGTGTAGATACTTCCCTGTTTGGTGGAAGGTATGCTTTTTCACAGTCAAATTAGTTTTTTGTGTTTAGGGGGAGACTGCATGTTAAAAGGCTTTACTGTCTATTGTTTTTGCAAGTTTCCATTAGGTTCTCAGGTAATTTATTCCCTGTTTTGTTTTTCTAAATGAGGTGATATCCCTGTGTGTGTGAGAAAAAATGAGTGAAAATTGTACCCTTAGCTTTTGTTCAATTGCAGATTTGGGTGTGAAGTTTTGTTTTGTATAGTCTATGTTCTTAAAGGAACAGTTTACCCAAAAATGAAAATTCTGCCATTGTCTACTCACCCCCATGCTAATTGAAACACGGGTGACTATTAATCTATACAACACTGGGTGGATGCCAGCACAACCTTTTCCAGAACAACTGAAGTCGTTGGGGACTTGGTCATTATAGTTGTTTAGAGTCCAAAAAAACAGCCAAAAATGACCATAAAATTCTAAATGACTCTTAATGAACTCCCCTGATACTTCACTTGTTTTGGAGAAGGCTGCAACAGAGTTGTGCTGGCATCTTTCCAGTTTGCTGTGGAGACTACTTCACCTGTGTTTTAACTGGCATTGGGATTATTTATTAATGACTGAAGTTTACTTTTTGAGTGAACTGTTTATGGAGCTCTTTGAAGGACTATGATGACCATAAATAGACTGTTCTGGGTTGCGTGCATTTGAGGACTCTTGGAGTGGGTTTGGTTGTTAGGCATGATCAATGCATTCGGATCACCACCAGAAACAGATGGCTCTACCTCGCGTCATACAGTGAATCCGTATGGTATCCCTCAGCCTTTAGTATTCAATTTTTTGTGTGCATCTATATCTGGATCATTCTACTTCCTGAAGACTAGACCTCTTCAGATATGACTCGATTGCTTTTATTTGTCCAACACATAATAGCATTTGACAGCTTTTTTTTTTTTTTTTTTTTAATATAATGTTTTTCAACTTTCTGCTGTACAATACCTCAGAACCAGAAATAATTTGTTAAAGGTAAAAAATTGGATAAGCCATTGCATTTTGGGAAGTATTTAACTGTTACACGGTGCCTTACTTGATTTGTGTATTTCATCGTTACCTGTGCCGTTAATTGAAATGAGGGCAGGTGCAGGTGTTTGTAATTGAGGCATTTCTGCCCTTGCCCAGCACCATGATTGTACTGTGTGTTGTGTGTCGACCAGAGCAGTGTGTGAGCTGCCTGTGTCTTCTGCCTATGGCTGACAGTGGACCCAATACTTGCTTTTCCATACATTTTTACATTTAGGTTTTAGGGTGTAAATGTTTTATTTCTTTTGACCTTCAGTTTTAAGTTAAAACACATTGAAATATTCAATTATTGATTTATTGGCAATAAACTTGGTAAAACCTCCTATAAGTTTAATTGTACTGAGTTTCATTTTGCTTTGACTTCAGTATGCCTTTTACTGCTTCTGTTTTTTTTTTCTTCTTTTTTTTTTTTTTTTTTTTTAACAAATAGAAATGCTCTTACAAATAAATGTTTGTTACCTATATACTATAACCTCTGGCAAAAATTGCGCAGTCTCCACACGGAGAATGTTCGTCCAGCTTTTTTACTTCATAGAAGATAAACAAATTGCAGATATGACGCAAAACAGTTTTTGTGTGTTAGCTTAACATGCAGGCTTCGTGAAACACACCTCAAACAAATTAAATTCAATTGTTTACTTGATGACAGATTTTCCAGATCAAGTGGAGGAAAAAAATATGGAATCACTGAATGTTGGCATTATAATTGCCATTTCTAAAGGAAATACCAGCTCAAATTGGAATACGCAAATTATTCTTCAGTTAAGAGAATGCTTGCAGACCTTAATGAGGGTGTTGGACTTCACTAATTGAGAGGAAGCATGGCACCAAAAAGAGCTGGAAAGTTTGTTCAAGTACAAACAAAATGAGAGGGATATAAAAGGAAAACATGCGGGTAGACTGTGGAAGTATTCAAAGCGTCAGGACCGAAAACTCAAAGCAACATGCTTCAAATAGAAAATGCCCACCAAAACAAATGAAAAACAAATGGGCAGAAATGGGAGTCAATGTCTATGACCGAACTGTGAGAAATTGGCTGAATGAAATGAAATGCATTCAGAAAGACCAAACGAAAACCAGCACTAACACCTAAATGGAAGAAAACAAGGCTACAGTGGGCTATAGAGAAGCACTTATGAAGTGTGGATGATTGGATGAAAGTGATATTCAGTGGTGAATTAAAAATTGCATTGGCCAAGGCAATGATACTGGAACTTTTGTCTGGTGTCATTCCAATGAAACATAAAGATGACTGCTTGCAGAAAACAAGCAAATTTCCCCATTCATTTATGATATGGGATTTTATGTCAGGTAAAGGAGCAGGAGAGGAGCCAGTCATAACGTTAGCAGTCAGTGGTTGGGTGTACATTGAAATTTGGACCATTTCTCATTCCAGTTGATAGAAAATAGGCTTGGTGATGAAGTCATTTTCCAGAGCGCAAAGAGTGTAAAAGCTTTTCTTCTTGGATGTTACATCAGCTCAGTGGAATGGCCAGTAAACAGTCTGGATCTCAATCCAACTGAAAATTTATAATTTATGGTTGAAATGGGGAAAAAAAAGGTCCATGACTGGCCCCATCTTGGAAAGCTGATCTGTGAACCTCTATTCGACAAAGCTGGAATCAGGTCATTGGAGATATATTTTTTTTGTCATCAATGAAGTCCATGCCTCAAAGAATTAAGGCCCTCATAAAGGCCTGAGGAGGAGCATCAAAGTGCTAATTTTGATATTTATTTATTTATTTGATGATTGCACAAGATTTTCCTTAAAGTGGAGGTAGTGTGCGCACATCCAATAACAATTAACAGGTGCAAAACAAAAAACTTAGCAAAAAAGAGGAAACGGTCTGCACACTGCAAGCTCCCAAAAGTACTAATTTATTAATTGTAGACAACATTTTGATCAACAAAGATCTTCCTCTGGCAATATCGATCGAAACATTGCCTACAATTAATAAATAAATTGGTACTTTTGGGAGCCTTCAGTGTGCAGACAAGTTTTTTCTTGACATTGAGTGAGTCCTGAATTTTTTTTTTTTTTCCTCTACTTGAATATAAAAAAAAAATTCCATTAATTAAAAAATCACATTTGTTTGAGGTGTATTGTATGAAGTCTGAATGTTAAGCTGATAAACAAAAAACATATCCTCCGAGTGTGGTGATTCTATAATTTTTGCCAGCGGCTGTAGAATCGTAAATGTGATTCCGTCATACTTGGGCTGGGCTGTCAATCAAAAATGAATGAGACTAAGTCGGGGTCTTCTGTGTCAGGCCACCTGAAGAAACAAAGTTTGGACTCCCACCGTCTCAGATCGAGCTGAAACTCTCTCAGGTGGTGCACACTGGTGAAAGATGGGCTCTTTTCACTTTTTTTGTTAAAATAGTTTTGTTTGGTTTCATATATAGTAGTTAATTTATGTGGGCCAAGTCAGCCATCTTGATGGCCATTTTTTTTGTTTTTTAAATAGAACTGTTTAATAATTTAAAAATTTTACTCTGGACCCTTTGGCAGTATTATTGATTAATAAACATGGAATCCAAAACGACAACCAAGTGCCCCCAAGTAAGCCTCTGAACCTCAATTTGTAAATTTAACCGGACCATGTACAACACAACAGCACTGTGTGACTAGATTCGTGGTGCTGAGCTTCTGTTTCTGTATACTTGACAGATTTTTCTGGTTGAAAATTGTGGTGCTTATTTATTCATTTATTTTTATTATATATATATATTTTTTTTTTTTTTTTACTGTCAGGAGTATTGAATTGCCAAATTTATCACATTATCAATGTTATAATTGCAGCACCTGCATAGTCCACTAGATGTCCCTAGTGGACCATGCAGATGCTGCTGAAATGATAAAAGTCATCATAATGAGAGGAATTTTGTGATGTATTGGTTAATTCTCCTGACAGAAGAAAAAAAACACTCATACAGTTTTCATCGTGGACAACCTTGGCAAGTGTACAGAAATGAATATGTGAAGCACGGCTCCATATGTCATTGTTCTTCATAGTGCAATTGTATTGTGTGCACTCCAGTTAAAAAATCTGCAGTTAAAACTGACTGACTTGGCTTGATTAAATTTACTATTCATAAAACCAAAATCCTTCTTTCATCAGTATGCACTATTTGACTATTTCAGCAGCATCCGTGGTGGAGGATGTCAGGCCAGGGTGATTTGTCTGAATAACCGAATAACTTTATTGAGGCCGGGGTGCGTTATCATTAATCCAGAATAAGGTCATTTAAGGGAATGTCATGCTCTCCAGATCAGCTTAAATTCCTCCAAGTTCTCATTTTGCTACTATTGTTAAAGAAAAACATGGCAAAAATCATTATTATTGTACATTTAGCACCAGACAAATATGATATTGATATAATATGGTGAAAGGATGCTGATACAGGTTATTCATTAAAAAAAAATGCTAATGTCTCAAAACTAGAATTGCCCATTTAAAAATGAAGGCTACAGTGATTGAAGTGCGTGGCACCACAAGAAATCATTAAAAATTGTTTGCTGTTTACTTTGAGAGTTACAAACACTTCATTTGCACCCATCCCTTTTTTGTGCACATAATGACAACTACTGTATTTGGTTTCAATTTTTTTCCCGAAACTTCATGATCACATTGTCATTGTTTTTCTTGTTGCTTTGGCATGAATGTGTTTGCCATTATTCTTTGTGTGACGTTTGTTTATCTATCAGCGATTTAAGGTGCGTTTGTGGTTTACGTACTGCTTGTGTGAATTAACCTTTCGTGCTCTGCGTTGTTCTGTGGTGCCCCCTTCCCCCAGGAGGACCATTGTCAGGATTTTGCGGTGTCATGTGCTGGGTGAGGTGGGGGTGGGGAGGGGCAGCAGAGAGAGCAGAGATGGTAAGAGCTCACGCTCTGGGGTGTTTTTTTTCAGTTGCCTTGCCATGCAAGGTGCATGTCACTCCGTCTCGTGGACACGCCATCATCATGATGACCTGGTGCTATTCCCGGGCCAGGCTGCTTTGCAGTCCTCCTCCTCATTTGCCAAACCCTGCAGTGACGGCACGGCTGCTGTGTGCTTTTCTGTCTGTCCATCTCTCTGTGCTCATCCACCCTGCATTTGAACCACCTTCCACTCTGTTACTCTGCTGAGTTATATAAATGAAATGAGTCATTTGACTCTGTTGTTGCTTGGAGGCTCTCACACTTATGTATGCTTCTCAATTTCAGTACTCTCTTGAAATGCTAGATGCTAACTATGCTCTGTAGGAAACTACTCCACTATAAAATGTGAAAGCTTAAACTTTCTCTGTATTGATGCCTTAAGGAATCTTAATTAAGTCTACTTCCATGTACGTAACTGGTTGCCAACAATCTGTCCATTTATTCATTGAGGTATCAATTGTCCAGACAGGTTATTCTTTTATTACTTGTACATTAATTGTGTTATGTGCTCAGTGTTCACATGATTTCACACCATTATGTTGTTAGATGACAACTGATTGTTACATTGTGCACTATAAACAGTTTCTTTCTGGTGCTCCTTTCCCACTGCTGTATCTTAAAAGTTGAGGTTTCAACAGGAAATGATGTTAAGAAATTGACTCTATCATGCAGAAGTTGCAACCTTTTTGTGTCATTCCACAGTGCTGTCCTCAGCCCATGAGCCCCACCCCCCATCCCATGGCCTGCATGTCAGTGATCTCACTAGAGATTTGAAATAACCCAGTATCACTTCATTTATGTGGCTGAAGCTTCATCTTCTGCTGTAATGCTGTAGTCTTTTTCAGGCTTTCTGTACTGTTCTCTCTGTTACTGCTACTCTCTGTTTCTACTTCATTTTCCCCTCTTTCTTCTCCTCTCTCCTCTCCTCAACCCCTTTCCCCCTCCCCTCCACAGTGTACACAGGGACCTAAAGATCTCTCTCCACCTGTGCCTCTGTAAGCCTCTGCTCCTAGGGAAGCTCCAGGCTGCATCAATCAGTTCTGCTAAGGCCATGGTGGACCCCATCCCCCTCGTCGCTCTGCTACAGGGAGGCTTAGGCATTCGCATCTTCAACTTCTGTCAAATTGCAGCCGAGGTCAACCGCCGCCCCTGAGTTAGGTCCGACTTCTGCTCCTCCTCAGCAGCCCAGGTCTACTCCGGTTCTGCATTGGTTGCTTCCAGCTCATGTATCCATTGAAGTATCCAGGTGACATCTCCACAGTCATGGAGATGGCAGTGGCCTAGCTGTGGTTGTGGACGGGGTGTCTCTGCAGGAAAAGTAGTCAATTGACTCATGAGTATGGAGCTTTTTGACACCTTTTCTATTGCATCATTCCTGCTGGGGGCTAAGAACTCCCCTTCAGCATGAGAAGAGGAGAAATGGCTGGGGATGCATACAGAGCACTTGGCAAAATAAGCGAAGTGTCTCACAGCCATCTAGAGTGGTTTATCAACCCTCTTTTCTTGGACAAAGGCAAGGGGAGCTGGTGGGACGGGTCAGAACAACAAAGGGAAGGCTGCTATTTCTCCTGCAACCAACAATAGTAAGCACAAAATACTTGAGATGCCTCATGAAGGGCTTTGTTTTGTTATTGAAGCTGTGAAAATTACCTAGCCATATGTTCACTACTGATATTAACTGGTGGTGCAAATGCTCCATTCTGGCAGAAATTTTACTTGGCTTTTGTGACCACGGTGGAGGCTGTTCTGGTGTTTGGAATTACCTGAGATGAATAAACAACATGGGACTACTTTTTAGTGATGATTTCTCTTGTACCTGGTTTGGGCATTTTAATCCCCCGTTCATAGTTCTTTCACCCAGGGAGACCAATGTACTCTGAAGGAGTATGAAAGCGAGAATTGGTCAAATGGACTGGTGTCCTGGTCTATATTAGTGTAGAAGTGAAATAAATAGTCTTCCTGACCGGCTGAGATCAGGTTACTTGTCATTGCCTTACTGACCAGCATTAATCAGCAAAATGAGATCATGAGACCACAATACAGCAGCATAAATAATGTGAATGAGTGAATAATGTGACTGCCCTCTTATGTAAGATCTACAATGCCCGCAATTTTACATTATCACTTCAGATTTTTCATTGTTGTCTACTTTCATACTATTTGATATGCGAGTCTCTTCCTGAACTTTGTTAAGAATGAGAAGTTTAGAAATTGAATTTTCCTTTTAGTTGCTGCGAAATCAAGTTCATATTGACACATAACAGTTTGAGCCAGTTTATAATTTACAACATTTGGAATGAACAACCCTTCTTTTGTTTTGGAAATGTGCCCCTACCTTTGCCTTTTCTGACAGAGGGGCATACCTTTTCCTCTGAAATTTTGGACATAGTTTTCCGTGAGGTGAATCTCACATTTAAGTGATCCTTGGCCGAGACGTCTTGTGCAGTGAACCGTCAGCATGTTCCGAGGTAACAGTCGAAAAGAGACCTGCTGCCTTGCCAACACTAGGTGTTTATTATGGGATATGAAGCAGAACAAATCCTGCCAGCAAACAGAGTATGAATTCTAAGAATTTGTCGCGAAATAAGCCAAATTCAATGCCATCTTTTGTATTTGTGTTGCTGCGTGTGTTAACTTGTTTCAAAGAAAGATTAACTTCTATTTAATGTGATTGATTATTTGTTATAAATGTTAATGTATTATACTGTATGCAAACTTGTGATACATGAATACCTTCCCTTTAAAGCCAGCAATGCTCCATGCCACCCTGTTCCTACAGCACTATTTGCACTGACAAAAAGTTTCTGATGTACTTGATCTCACAATGTTGCACATCCCCATATTGCTGACTTTGACTTCGCGTGTGTAAAATTCACAGGACCGGAAAGCCACAAAGGAATTCAGACTTTACTTTATGGGCATGTTGTTCCTTTAACTATAGCAGTTAAACTTGGCAATATGTATTTCTGAGTCATAATATAAAAACCTTGAAAGTGAAATGGATTGATATTACTTGTTTTGTGGTTTTTCAAGGGCTTGTGTAGTAACTACAGATTAATTCACTTCATCAAATTACAATAAAAACGTTTCAAAATGAAGTTTAAATTTTTCCATAAACAGGTTTTTTGGATGTACTACACTGGCACTGCAAATTTTAATCTTTTAGGAATGCCTTTAGTCACTACCGTCACCATAGTGATGAGCAGAGTCCGGTAGTTAGGCAGCCCATTGCATGCTAAGCTTTTGCAGCGTGGAACATGGCATGCAAATAATTGAATAATGCAAAACAATGCATTTTATTTGATCATAATTCATTTCTCAGAACCTTAGGTGTCCCACTCAACCTGAAACTACCCTAACCCAAGTCTGTAAAATGAGCAATCGTCACAGTATGAATGTTTTAATGACTTTCATATGATGGATAGCTTCGTTATATAGCAACTTAATAGCTACACATAGCCTTTAGTACAGAATGCACAGTAAACTAGGACTTAAACCATGCTTGGAAAATGAACAGAAGCATCTGCATTCACTTAGTTTGTCCGTGGATTTATTCATGTTATCCTCTTTAATTTTTCACCTAACTGGGACTTAATCGTCTATTGTATGTAATATCATAAAATTAATCAGAAAATCCCCAGAAATTGCTGTATACAAGGGACAAGACCAAAAACCAATACTGAATGGCCTTGATCTTCAGGCCCTCAAGTGGCACTGCATTAAAAACAGACAGGATACTGTTGTGGAAATCAATGCATGAGTTCAGGAACACCTATGAAAACCATTCTTATTGAGTACAATTTGTTAATGCATCTACAAATGCAAGTTAAAACTTAATTATGTAAAGAAAAAACAAGATCCAGAAATGCTGCCGCCTTCTCTGGGCCTAAGCTCATTTATGATGGCCTGAGACGTGGAAAACTTTCCTATGTTCTGACCAATCAAAATCTGAATTTTTTTTTTTTTTAAATCAAGGATGCCACGTTCTTTAGGCTAAGAGGGAATGTCTGACTTTTTATCAGCGCACAGTTCAAGAGCCATATTCATGAGAGTATGGGGGTGCATTAGTGCACTTGGCATGGGTAACTAGTACATCTGTGAAGACAGCATTAATGCTGAAAAGATATACAGGTTTTGGAGCAACATATACAGCCATCCACACATCTTTTTCTGGTAAGGCTTTGCTTATTTTAGCAAGAGAATGCCAAACCATATTGTGTGCGTGTTACAACATCATAGATCTGTAGTAAAAAAAAGTCCGGGTGCTCAACTGACCTGCCTGCAGTGCAGATGGGTCACCCATTGAAAAATTTGGTGCAGAAATGTGACAAGAGTCTGTAAAAGTGTTGAGAAGCTGAAATCTAAAATCAAGCAAGAATTGGAAAATATTTTGCTTTTGAAACTGCAGTAATTGGTCTCCTCAGTTTGAAAACACAGTGTGTTGTTAAAAGAAGTGATGCTTTAACACAGTGGTAAACATGGTGCTGTCCCAACTTTTTTGAAATGTTGCTGCCATCGAATTCAAAATGAGCAGATATTTTTCAAAAACAATAACATTTCTCAGTTTCTACATTTGATATGTTGTCTATCAATTTATAATAGAGTTAAAATGATTTGCCAATCATTGCAGTCTGTTTATTCATTTATACATTTTACACAACGTCACAACTTTTCTGGAAATTTTTTTTTTACGTTTCAGGTACTCATTTGAATATATTCTGTGAGTTTTATGGCTATAAGACAAACAACTGCTGATTTATAGTTTGATTTGTGTCATGCAATGCCAATTTTTTGCATTTATAGCGCCCCCTATAAGCCAATTTGCATGAAACTATCAAGGTATGTTCCTGGTACTTATATGGACATATCATGCGAGTTCGTGATGATTGGCCCAATGGTTGTTGACTTTTGTCCATTTATGTGCTAAGCCACGCCCCTACTGAAGTTCATTGGTCAATATCTTGGAAACGAAATGAGACCTCAACACGCCTTATGCAGCTTTTGATGAGCTTGGTCCAATGATGATCCACAGCGAATTTCAAAGGAATCGGACCTACAGCCTAGGAGGAGATCTCAAAAATGTGTTTTTCAAAAAATTCAAAATTGCGGAAAATCTAATATGGCGGACCTTAAAGGTTTTTATGGGAAGGTTGTAGAGTTTGGACCAAGGAATGTCTGTACCAAGTTTTGTGTAAATCGGACTTACAGCGTAGGAGTTATGACCTTTAAAGTGAAAACTGTTTTTCTTGAATTATAGCGCCCCCATCCAGCCGATTGAGTTTAAAATGCCTTGGGCAGCATTTACACACAACTTCCAACCAATGTGCAAAATTTCAGGTCTCTACCATTTACTATCTTACGGGAATTTGTGAAAACATTTCTGAAGATGAAAAGAAATAATAATATTAATAATATAATAATATTGATAATAATAAACCAGCACAAGAAACAATAGGGTTTCTGCCCTACGGGCTTGAACCCCTAATAATAATAATAATAATAAACTAGCGCAAAAACAATAGGGCTTCTGCCCTACGGGCTTGAACCCCTAATAAACCAGCACAAAAACAATTGGGTTTCAGCCCTATGGGCTTGAACCCCTAAAAATTTACTGATAATTGGTTTCAATTTCATTTGACAAACCCACATGATTGAATCTAAATATCACCTGAGTAGATACCTGTCTCACAATATGAAGTAGGCAAAAAACAGCACATGATGCCTCAATATAAAGACATTCATGACTAGATGAGGAACAAAATCATTGACATTTATCAGTCTAGAGAGAGATATAAAGCCAATTTCTAGGCTCTGGGACTCCAGCAAACCACAATGAGAGCCATTATCTAAAAATTGAGACAACTTGGAACGGTAGTGAATCTTCCCTGGAGTGGCCAGCCAAAGAAATTTTTTTCAAGAGCACATTGATGTTTCATCCAGTATGTCACAAAAGACCCCCTGAATAACAGTGGCATCCATGGGAGAGCTGCAAGGCAAAAACTACTGCTGACCAAAACAACACAAAGGCTAGTCTTTCATTGGCCAAAAAACCTCTATGACCCCTGGAGTCATAAAGATCCTGGATCAGACTATAGCCATGCTAGCATTATGTGATTGTGTAATAACTTAGTGTATGGCAAAGCACCTGCCGTTTCCCAAAAGATGGAAGCACCATACTGATATCCCTCCGGCATGGAGACAGAATCACAATTGTGATCCTGGATCAGACGATGGCCATGCTACCTATATATGGCCCTGATGTGCTACCAGGTGACCCCCATCACTGTGACAGGGGCCGGTCCAGTCCAGGTGATGATGGGATGGCAGAACTGCACTACTGTCCCAACGTTGGAAGAGACACGGCAAGCCTCTCCCATTATCCATGATCAAATACCGATACGGGACTCCAGAGCTAAGAGGGCATACGAACAGTTTGACAACCGCCGACACACTGCCCATCTTTCAATACTGCATGCAGGACTGGCCATCAGTCAGACTGGATGGGGAGAAGGATTGGAAGACCCCAGCAGAGGTGGTCTGTAAATCAAAGGAGCCGCTTCCTACCATGTCAACGGATAACGGCACAGTAATGCGACATAATTGAATGCACCTGCAGGTTCTTCCAAGGCAGGCTAAGCCAGTGGATCAGGAGCATCAGTCGGAGGTAGACCTGACGCAGCCAGTCGACAGTCCCAGCCCAGTGGGCATTACCAGGGAGATCAGATCGCCACTGGGTCGATGGGCCCTAAAGACTGTGCAGGGATCCCCCTTGCAACCTTCATTGTCTGACAGGATGGTAAGAATGACTTTAAGTGCCTGAGATGTCAGATTACCTCTGGGGTTCAGAGACACTTAAGGAAGAAAAAGAAAACATTCAAGTGACCTTAGTTTGGGTTTGAGGCAAAATAAAAAATGTATTTTCAAAATGCACTTTCGGATTTAATATTTGTCATTCTGAGCTACAATATCTCGTAGGAAAAAGAGAGAGCCTTTTGGAGCGGACTTTTGAGTTTATTTTTCAATAGGAACAGCAATTATTGAGGGCAAAATATTCTGTACTGTCAAGCTGCGTCCACAACGGTCCCAATCGCCCAAGTTCTGAGGACCGGCTCGCTCCCAGGCTGATCATCTGACAATGAATTTATCATCAATTATTCAATTATCCGTGTACTGCCTTTAAAAGCCTGAGCTTTGCACCATAGTGGTGCGAAGTCTGGTATTGTCTTTGTGTAGCGAACCGCTTGTTACTGTTTGCTTGTATATTTAGCAGACTACTGTTGGTCTTGTGTATTTTGTAATATTCAGGAATTATTTTCTTCCCGCACTGTTTAATTATTTTTAGATTTTGAAGCTTCACTTCAAACAGAATAAACAGGCATTTACTTTTTTGCACTTCAATCCAATCACCTTTGCTTTTATTTCAGTGCACAGGACATGGTGCACTGATAAAGTCAGTACACCTACGTTGCTGTGGACAGGGGGCAGTCTACCCTAAAGTCCCAGTCACTTGTTGCAGCTCACGTTCACTGTTCAGGACAAGGCTTGGGAATAGTCAAGTTTTGAAATACAACCCCAATTCCAAGAAAGTTGGGATGCTGTGTAAAATGTAAATCAAAACAATGCAATGATTTGCAAATCTCATAAACTGACATTTTATTCACAATAGAACATAAACAACATAACAGATGCTGAAAGTGAGACATTTCACCATTTTATGAAAAATATTAGCTTATTTTGAATTTGATGGCAGCAACACCTCAAAAAAATTTCTCTGAAAGAGACGTTGACTGGATGGGAGCACATGTTGTTGTAAAACCTCTAAATACTTTTCAGCATTGATAATGCCTTTCCAGATGTGTGAGCTCCCTATGCCATGGGCACTAATGCAACCCAATACCATCAGAGATGTAGGTATTTGAACTGTGTGCTGGTAACAAGCTGGATGGTCCCTCTCCCCTTTTGATCACACGCCATGGCGTTCGTGGTTTCCAAAAAGAATTTCACATTTTGATTCATCTGACCGCAGAACAGTTTTCCATTCTGCCTCGGTCCATTTTAAATGAACTTTGGCCCAGAGAAGACAACAGCGTTTCTGGATCGTGTTCACATATGGCTTCCTCTTTGCACGATAGAGCTTTAGTTTGCATTTGTAGATTGCATGGCGAACTGCGTTCACAGTCAATGATTTTTGGACGTGTTCCTAATCCCATGCAGTGTATTCCAGTGCAGAATCATGCCTGTTTTTAATGCAGTGCCGCCTGAGGGCTCGAAGATTGCGAGCATCCAGTATTGACCTTCGGACTAGTCCCTTGCACGCAGAGATTTCTCCAGATTCTCTGCATCTTCTGATGATATTATGTACGGTAGATTCAAAGTATTCACAATTTTACATTGAGGAACATTTTTCTGAAACAGTTTAAAGTGGCTATGTGCACTCTCGGTAATGACAGTGTATGGCTGCATCATCTCTGTTCTGTTCCAGCTGGATTCTGGAGACACCTGATAAATTAAATTAAATGTAGCTTATTTGATGATGTGTTTTTTGCATGGTCAGCACTTGTAGGGCTTCAAATTCGGGGGTGTTGATGCAGTCCCAACAAACTTAGCAGTCTGTGTTAGGCCCCTGTTGGTAAATACACAACTGCATGTTCATGTATTTGGAAATTGACACAATTCTCCTTGTTTTGGCTCTGTGCTTTGACAGTGGATTTGAAACAAACCAATGAATGTTAGTTTGGAGCTTAAATTAAAATTCTGACTCAGCTTTTATTAGGATAAATTTATCCGCATTGGGTGACTGGGAATTTCAGCCTTTCTAATGCATCTCGTCCCCAATTTTTAGAGACCAAAAGGTATTGCCAGTTTGGCTGCTCAGCTGTTTCTTGGCCTGCGTTCTTCTTGTAATCATTCATTCCTGTGCCAAGTTTACTCATTATACCAAGGAGAAATCCGCACCTTAGCTAACAGACTACAGCCAACAACCAGTGCCTCTCAGGAAAAGGGATAAATGATCAAATATCAAAGGAAAGAGTCCTGGAGCACAAAGTTATTATAAGCAATTTTATAGTGGTGCAGGTGACTGACGTTTTGACACAAAGTCTTCCTCAGAGTCAAACAGTTTGACTCTGAAGACTGTGTCGAAACGTCACTTAGCTGCACCACAATAAAATCTCCCTTTATAACTGAGGTCCAGGACTCTTTCTTTTGATTTCTACTTGCTATACTTTAGTTCTACTTCACACTCTTCGATGCAGTGAATAATGTTAAGATAATTGTGTGGAAGAAAAATCTAAATATGTCACTGACATAGCCAAAATAGTTTGGTACATTGATAAAGCAAGAAAGTGTTCTGGCTCAGATCAGCTGTCACCAACTTTGGTTTCAAACTCAATTACTGCTCAGTTCATTACTGTGCAATGAGTGCTGCATTCCTCCAAACGTGTTGCATTTTATCCACCAACAAAAGAACTGAAGTATGCTGTGACGCACTAAATCCAAGCAGCAAGCCTGTCATCTATCAGAACCTATATGCATGACCTGTGTCTGAGCCAGAGCCTCTTTCCTCTCTGCACGGAGTTTCACTTTACACGTGCTCTATGAGTCATTGCGGCCGGAGTGTTGCAGTTCCTATGGTGATAGATACACACAAATTCCCAGTTTTTACACAGATTTCCTCTTTTATGCACTCATTTTTGTTTTGAACAGCTCCATAAAATTAAATTATCACCCAGATTAATGTTTTTGCTCTGGAATAAGTCAATCTATACATTAATTTTCATTTAATATCCTGCAACACCTAATGGAATACTGAAACCTATACATTGATTAAAATTACATTGCAACTTTATTCAATATTCCAAAGATTTATCACTTAAAAATTCACTATTAAGTGTACTGCGTATTGCATTATTTCATGAGAGTGAATGCAAGTGTTGACATGGACATGGCAGAATTTGCAATTGATCAAAAATAAAAGCAATTTTTCGCATTTTCACTTGATTTACAAGGAGGACAGGCTATAATAAGACTAACTATAGCCTTTCATTTTCTGCCGATTTCCAGAATTCCTTAACCGCTTCCCTACTAAGGACATACATATTTATCCTTGCTGCAGCCAGGCAGCGATGCAAGAGCATATTTATATATATTTGTCCTCAAAACAACAGTTTTTCCAAAGTCTGGTTGTGTGAATACAATCACTCTACTTATGCTGGTGGCTGAAAAGAGTCTGGTACTCACTAGTAAAGACCGCTGACAACAAGTATTAGCTCATTTCCCAGAAAACCCCACTTATTTATGCTTTGAATGTCAAAATTGCATGTCGCCCTCGTGTATACACATCAGGGGAAGATACGAACTAAATTTTTGTGGATGCTAGCTCAAAATATGATGAAAATGGCAAACTAAGTGATTTGTATGTGCCAAGTGGTTTAGAGGAGAGTTTGAAAGAAAATAATACGGCAACAAACTGGTTTGTTATTTTCCTCATCTTCTGAAGTATCTCCATCCTCTACATCAGTATTTTCTTCTTCCAAACTTTCCTCTAAACTTCGTGGCTCATATAAAAATGTTGTCCATACGTGCGTCCTTAGTAAGGAAGAAGTAAAAATGATTTATTTCTGCAGCAGAGCTTTCTGTATGCTCATGTTTTATCATTCGTATGAAGCACAGAGGAGCTGAATTAATCTGTTAGAAACGCTGATATGGCATCAGTAATTTCTGGCACCTCTTGAGTACAAACAAAGGTCTGAGCCATTCGTAAAACAGGTTCTATGTCATCTGTCACGTATAACTTAAGTGCTTTTGAAATGACAAAGTATGTTTCTTATGTATTCAGCTGGTTGTCTCTTAAGTTATGCGTCAGCTGTTATGCAACACGTGCCAACAAAAGGCTTGTGGTTTAGAGCTTCTGTACAGCATGTGACGCACCATTTTGGAGCGCTATTAAAATTGGCAATACAGATCTCGTCCATTCATTCATCTATATCTGCGGACACACCCAACGTCTGACGTTTTTGCTCCCTGCAGGTTGATCATGCCCTACATTCTTTTGTATTCCTGGTCCCAGGCAACTCATAAAACAAAGAAATGTTCAGCATGAAATGCAAAATTGAGGTAACATTTGTTATCCTAAGATCCCTAGTTCTGGAACCTTTGGCCTTTCAAGAACCACGGGAAAACGTTGAGCAGATTTAACCTGGGTGGCCCTTTCAGCAGGAAATGCATTTCCCCAGTGTGAAACAGATTAATGTTCAAAAACATCCCCTGGAGAGGAGTCCATCACAGGCCGCCCACAATGAATTTCCCTGAAGGCTGGGTGGCAAGCAGAGCCAGTATGTTCCATTTAAGTATCCATAATAATCTGACTCAGGATTACACGCATAACTAACATGCAGCAGTTTCAGTTAAAACCATTGGCATAAGATTATGAAAGAGGTGTAGTACATTTATTTTGTCAGTATTAAGTGATGATATTATGATATGGATAGATGATGAGGTCGCAATGTTGTTATTTTCATTTAGTGTTATGTAATAGTAGTTTCTTTACTAGAGTCAATGCTTAATTTCACACTTTGAATTAGAATGAGCACACGCCATGTTCAAATGGTTTGATATCCAACTGTGTGAGCTCAAACATCTGCATCAAAGCGGACCAGTGCTTACTTGGAAGACACCATTTTCTTAACAGTTTAAACAGCCAGAAAAGATCTACAGTGAGCTCCAAAATTACTGGCACCCCTGACTGGCAATGCACAAACAATACAAAAAAAAAATAATTATTGAGAAATGGAATATACCAACATGTGTGAAATACTTTATTAATGTTTCATTGGAAACAACCAAAATCATAACAGTCATTTAATACAAACTATATTTTGACAAAATCAAGGTCTCAAAATTATTTGCATCTTTCATTTAGTACATAGTGTAACCACCTCTGGAAAGGATAACAGCATGGAGTCTTCTGTAATTTTTCAAAAAGTTAAGGAACACATTTGTGAGGATTTTGGGCCATTCCTCATAACAGATCCTTTCAAGATTCATCACATTCCCGGGTTTGTGTTTATCAACTGCCCTCTTCAACTCAGCCCACAGATTTTCAATTGGATTGAGGTCTGGCGACAGAGATAACTATTGCAGAACGTTGACTTTGTTGTCACAGAACCACTTCTGTGTGGATCTTGAGGCATGCTTTGGGTCATGGTCTCATTGGAAAGTCCACCTATGGCCAAGTCCCAGCCTTCTGGTGGGGGCAACCTTATTGTCAGCCAAAATATCCTGATACTTGGTGTAATTCGTTATGTCATTAATCTTAACCAGTGCCCCTGGACCTCTTGAATTAAAACAGCCCCAAACATGAATGACCCACCATCATATTTCACCGTGGGTATGAGGTGTTTCTTCTTGATTGCATCTCCGTTTCGACGCCAAACATGCCAATTCTCTATCTGACCGAATAGTGCAATTTTGGTCTCATCTGACCAAAGCAACTTGTTCCAGTCATAATTTAAATGATGTTTGGCAAACTTTAAGCGTGTCTTGTGGTCAGAAAAGGATTTATTCTGGCAAGCCTTCCAAAGACCCCCTGGTTGTGGAGGTGGTGCCTGATGGTGCTTTTTTTGAAACCTGGTGACCCCCAAGATGCCACCAAGTCCTTTAATTCCTTCACAGTAATTCTTGGAGATTTTGTTGCTTCTCTCACCATCCTCCTCAGTACCCCGGGGGCCAAAATGCAGTTGCGTCCTCTAGCCTTGAGGTTTTCAACAGTTCCACTTCTTTGAAATTTTTTAATAATTGCCCTGAAAGTGCTCAGTGGCATTTTCAATTGTTAGTGAATCTTCTTGTTGCCATCACTAGATTTATGAAGGTCTATGACCATCTGCCTCTTTTGAACTGACATTGTTTTTTTTTAATCATGCTGTTGGATGACGAATGGATGCTGCATGTGTGTTACCTCACTTTTATACCCCAGTGAAACAGAAAGTGATAAACGTAATGACTCAACATCCCCAAATTCTTTGTAATTTTATGTTGAGAAACGTTATTCATAAGATCTTGCCCATGCAGTCTTCAACACATTGGTGAAGTCCTCTCCAGCTTCGCTTCTTGAAGACTCAGCCTGTCTTGGATGCTCTTTTTATACCCACTCATGTTGCTGTCTTGTTGCCAATAAACTTAATTAGCAGTGAGATGTTCCACCAGGTGTATTTTTTTTCAGGATCAAAAAAACCAATATTGAATGGTTGTGATCTTCAGGCCCTCAGGCGGCACTGCACTAAAAACAGGATTCTGTTGGGAAGCCCACTGCATGGACTCACAAACTCTTCTGAAAACCACTGTCAGTTCATCGCTGTATGTACAAGTGCTTATAACGCTATCAGGTAAAGATAAAACCATATGAAGAGTTCAGATGCAAAAGCCTCTAGTTTAGTTTAGTTTAGTTTGGTTTATTTCTTATGGGGACCTTGTACAAAAACATTAATCATAGCAGAAGAGATGCTTTGTACCAGATTTAGCTAAAAGCTATTTTCCATCCGCGGTCCCTGAGCAGGTAAAACAAAGAAGTATAAGCTTATATTCACATACCCCCACAACAACAAACCCCCCCACTACCACCCCACAAAACAATATAAAAATCAGCCCCCCCCCCCTTCACCCCACCCCACAAAACAGTATAAGTAGATAAATATTAGAAACATACATAAATGAAAGTGTATGATTAGTGCTGACAAGACTGGCTGTTCAAAATCAATTTTCTCACTTCTCTAGAGAAAACAGAAATCTGCACAGTTTTTTAAGCAGCTAGGAAGAGTGTTCCATGCTTTAATTGCTCTAAAAGAAAAGGCTGTTTGCGCAAAGGTAGTGCAGCGCTCAGGCAAACTAGAGTCTCCCCTTGTTATAGATCAAGTAGTTCTGCCCATTCGCTCAAAGCAAAGTTTGACAAATGTTTCTAACGGCGGCGGAGCAGCATTATGTATTATCTTATGTAACAACCTTATGTTAGAATACAATAGGACATTATCAAAGCTAAGCAAGTTGTACTTGCCTAGTATCACAGTGATGGAACTTAACGCCACCTCCGTCAAAAATGAGATGACGATGGTGAGTGACATATACTGTCAGTGTCTTTCGAAGCTTCTGAATTCCTGTAGCACACAAAACGATATCATTTTTTTTCTGCGTCATTGTCCAGTCGGCTTGATACGCCTCAGAAAATGTTTTTAAAAATGCGGTTTTGCTAACTCAAGTCCAGGCGTTAAGTTAATTAGCTTATGGAAAATTAAAACTTGGTTTACAACCAGCGACATAACCATAATTCAGGTTAATTCTCAACCTTTTTCTGATTACGAATCGGACAATTAATTTAATTTATTTCCTGATCAAACAGGCTCTCAATAAGCTGCGTTGCCATTAACGATTAAGACATAGGCTACTGTATATCGCTTTGCTTCTAAGAGGAAGGCTACAATATGAGATTGTATGGACGGCAATTGGCTTAACTGAAATTTCTCGAAATTCCATTTTGAAGTAGAATGTTATTTCGTAAATACTGCAGAGGATGGTATTTAGATAAGGTTTAGATTTTGTTTCTAATTGATTCATTAGATAATTGCCGTTCATGCAATCTCATATTGTAGCCTTCTCACGTCTTTCCCTGAAACTGTGCAATGAAGACCTCATCAACAGTTTTGCTACCATGATGACCGATTTACTAAATTATTCAATTACCAACATTTTGAACGCTGTAAACATTTTGATTAAGTGCAATCTTAAAATAAATTTGGTTGCACTGCTGAAATCATTTCGAAAACAGCAGATGGAATTCAGAAAAGGTATTGGATTAATGAATTGTTTTTTTTTCCCCCATCCTCACAATATCACTATCAAGTACGTTGTCAATGTAGCCCATCAGTAATGTCATTTCTTAATAATTTCATAATAATACTAAGCTTACATATTGGTTTGGATTATTCAGGAAATAAATTGTGTGATTATTAATCAAGTGATCTTAAGCAGGAAGAGCTTGAAAGCAATTATGTGTTAAAGGGTCAGAGGCTCACAGCAGGGCATTGAAAATCCCGTAACACCGGCATTACTGCTAGGGGGACATTGGGGTTTGGGATGTTAAATTACGTCAAAGTCTTTACTACATATACATGTATTGCATGAGTCTGGACAGACGTAGATGTTAACTACAACTTGACTGGTTGGCGAAGGCATACAACCACGAGGCAGTAATTCTAGTTCTTTTAGTAACTGAAATGATCATTTTGAAATTGTACCCTGTCTTTACTCTGGGTTTTTACCCCTCGGCCGACTCCAGCCCGGAGGGGTATTGTCGTCACCTGCGTGTCCGTCTGTCGTCCGTCGTCCGTCGTCCGTCCATGATTTTGTCCGGGCCAGTACTCGGCAACTAATGATCACAGCTTCACCAAATTTGGTATGGTAACTCACTATGACCCATAGATGTGCAACGTCAGGTTTTTTGCTGGATTTGACCTTTGACCTTAGCGCTGTGACCTTGAGCCTGGAAATCTTGTCCAGGTCAGTACTGGACAACTAATTATCGCAGCTTCACCAAATTTTGGTATGGTAACTCACTATGACCCATAGATGTGCAATGTTAGGTTTTTTGCTGGATTTCACCGTTGACCTTGGCACTGTGACCTTGACCCTGGAAATCTTGTCCGGGTGACATTTTCCGGGCCAGTACTCAGCAACTAATGATTGCAGCTTCACCAAATTTGGTATGGTAACTCACTATGACCCATAGATGTGCAATGTCACATTTTTTCCTGGATTTGACCTTTGACCTTAGCGCTGTGACCTTGAGCCTGGAAATCTTGCCCGGGTCAGTACTCAGCAACTAATCATCGCAGCTTCACCAAATTCGGTATCGTAACTCACTATGACCCATAAATGTGCATCGTCAGGTTTTTTGCTGGATTTGACCTTTGACCTTAGCTCTGTGACCTTGACCCTGGAAATCTTGTCCGGGTCAGTACTCGGCAACTAATCATCGCAGCTTCACCAAATTTGGTATGGTAACTCACTATGACCCACAGATGTGCATCGTCAGGTTTTTTGCTGGATTTGACCTTTGACCTTAGCGCTGTGACCTTGACCCTGGAAATCTTGCCCGGGTCAGTACTCGGCAACTAATCATCGCAGCTTCACCAAATTTGGTATGGTAACTCACTATGACCCATAGATGTGCATCGTCAGGTTTTTTGCTGGATTTGACCTTTGACCTTAGCTCTGTGACCTTGACCGTGGAAATCTTGTCCGGGTCAGTACTCAGCAACTAATTCTCGCAGCTTCACCAAATTTGGTATGGTAACTCACTATGATCCATAGATGTGCAATGCGAGGTTTTTTTGCTGGATTTGACCTTTGACCTTAGCTCTGTGCCCTTGACTGTGGAAATCTTGTCCGGGTCAGTACTCGGCAACAAATTCTCGCAGTTTCATCAAATTTGGTATGGTGACTCACTATCACACATATATGCGCAATGTCATGTTTTTTGCTGGATTTCACCTTTTACCTTTGCGCTGTGACCTTGAGGCAGGAAATCTTATATGGGTCAGTACTCAGCAACTACTGATCGCAGCTTCACCAAATATGGTATGGTAACTCACTGTGAAACATAGATGTGCAACGTCACCTTTTTTGCTGGATTTGACCTTTGACCTTAGCTCTGTGACCTTGACCCTGGAAATCTTGTCCGGGTCAGTACTCGGCAACTAATCATCGCAGCTTCACCAAATTTGGTATGGTAACTCACTATGACCCACAGATGTGCATCGTCAGGTTTTTTGCTGGATTTGACCTTTGACCTTAGCGCTGTGACCTTGACCCTGGAAATCTTGCCGGGTCAGTACTGCAACTAATCATCGCAGCTTCACCAAATTTGGTATGGTAACTCACTATGACCCATAGATGTGCATCGTCAGGTTTTTGCTGGATTTGACCTTTGACCTTAGCTCTGTGACCTTGACCGTGGAAATCTTGTCCGGGTCAGTACTCAGCAACTAATTCTCGCAGCTTCACCAAATTTGGTATGGTAACTCACTATGACCCATAGATGTGCAATGTGAGGTTTTTTTGCTGGATTTGACCTTTGACCTTAGCTCTGTGCCCTTGACTGTGGAAATCTTGTCCGGGTCAGTACTCGGCAACAAATTCTCGCAGTTTCATCAAATTTGGTATGGTGACTCACTATCACACATATATGCGCAATGTCATGTTTTTTGCTGGATTTCACCTTTTACCTTTGCGCTGTGACCTTGAGGCAGGAAATCTTATATGGGTCAGTACTCAGCAACTACTGATCGCAGCTTCACCAAATATGGTATGGTAACTCACTGTGAAACATAGATGTGCAACGTCACCTTTTTTGCTGGATTTGACCTTTGACCTTAACGCTGTGACGTTGAGGCAGGAAAGGGTGTCCGTGCCGAGGGGTATTCAGCAATGCGTTATGTTTTTTTAATATGAAGTTTAGTTTGATGATCTGAAATAACTAAGAGTGACACATATGACTAAAAGAGGTAATCAGGAAGGGGGCAAATACCTTTTCATAGCTCTGTATGTAAAATGTATGATAATTGTGAAAATTATGTTTGTTCATGCGGGAAAGAACAAGGACGCTTTTTACTAGAAGTTTTTGAAGCCATACTGCGAGGCTTGTTTGCTGTCCTCTTTCTTTACTGTGAAGTAATGCAGCCCTTGGGCCCAGTCAGGTTGTATTGTATTGTACTTTATTGTAGCCTCATCTTGCCTCTTCACCTCTGCCAAGACTCCAGTGGGCTCAGAAGCCACATCCGTCACTCTGTACACATAAAAAATACAAAGCCCCAAAATGTCCCAGACACATTTTAAGATCATGAATAAAGGCAAATGTGCTAAAGCTTAGCGAAGGTGCGCGAAGACACAGATTGTCTAAAAGTAAAATCACAGATATTTCTTCATATTTTTGCAGTATAAATTCCGCTTAGGGTTCATTTAAGAAGAGTATTCTTTAAGAAGAACAGTACATAGTTTGCCTATTTGAGCTAAAATGGGTCTCGCCTATTCTTATGAACAGAATGAGAAGAAGGATGTGAACAATGAAGAAGAATGCAGATAGACAGCTTGCATGTGGCTGTACACCTTTAAAACAAGCATGAAATACACTGATCCCTTGCTCAGGGATGGCTGATATCTGGCCTGAAAACAACAGGCGGCGGAGGGATGGACAGATGAACAAACAAAAATATGAAAATGCACGTCTATATAATACAAAGTAGCCATATGTAAAATTTAATTGACAAATGTTGAACGGTTTAGGAGTTCTGGCCCAGAAAAGAACGCAACCTGTCCTCCAACCATGCGCTCAAATAGGTTGATTATTCTCATTTACTCTGATTTACGACCACAGGGGCGTTTCCTAAAGTCGCGCCCCTACTGGCGGCAGGAAGATACTGTTACAGTTACAGTTTCAGTTCCAGATACAGTTTCAGTCATATTTACTCTTAAAATGACGGTTTTGGTAAGGATTAAGGTTGGGGTTAGGGTTAGGGTAAGGGTTAGAATTAGGATTAGGGTTGGGACTAGGTTTAGGTCACGGATTTACTGAAGGCGACACTGACGATCAAAACCAGATTGTAGTTAATTAAATGACCGCTAGAGGTCGCCTAACTCCTAAACGTAGCTTTTCTGTCGTAATAAGCTGCTTGACAAACGACCTTTGCGGGCGTATTTTGTTGGAGGACAGGCTCCGGAAGCATGAAAGGGCACATCTACCCAATAAGATGTACCCATATATTACATTTTGTTGAGAAATATTAAACAGTTTAGGAGTTCTGACCTGGGAAGTGCCAGACGGATGGACGGACAAACGGACATGTAAAAGGGCAATACTCATTCCTATATTCCGATTCACTTCGTGGCAGGGTATAATAATTGACACTGTTTAATGCACTGACACTTGGTGGGAGAAACATGAACACCTAATCTCCAGCCATTTCTTCTTATTCCTCCAGTGTATTCTTTAGTTTTAGTTTATATTATTTCTCACAGAAGGAAGCACAGAGCGGACCACTTTCATGGTTCAGTTTATCAATTGCCCTAAATCATACCTAGAAAGTTTATTGTGGATGTAAGCCACTGTTAAATCAAAGTATTTATTGGTTACTCCTTGCTTTCTGTATGCTAAGGAGCTATGAAACTCTCAACCCAAGTCCATGGGAGTGTTCCTCTGTCACAGCTTTATTGGGATCCAACTGGACTCTGGAGATAGTTAGGTAATTTCTTTGCCAACCATTCTTGTCAAACAATTCACTGCTCTGGCTGTATTAGCAGCTGTGTGTACAGAAGTTCATTTCTCATGAATGAACTGTAAAGCAGCCAAGGAAAAAAAAAAAAAAAAAAACGATCAGAATCAGGCCCATATCTGAAGAAGGCCCATGTAAAGCAGGGAGGATCCAGCATGATATGGCCTTCTCATGACTGCTCAACACCAGCAACACTGACATCTTTATTTCACCAGTGAGGCACCATGTTTTCCAACTAAAAGTGATTTGATTATTCTATTGTATGTATCTATGGTCGTATGTATCTATGGTCAGTTTCCTCCCTCTCCTCCTTCTCTCTCGGTAATTGTCCAATTCAGCACAGTCAACTGTTGCCCTACTGGAAGTGGAAGTATCTGTAATGTCTGTTGTTGTGTAATGTTTTTAAGTTTAGCACCCTGCCCAGGGACCACGTGAAAATTAGCAATAGAGCTAACCCTGGTACATGACTTGTTCTGTACATGGCCCCTGTCAAATAAGCCAATAAACTAAACTAAACTGTCAAAGAGTAAGCATTAGGAAAAGGAAGAGGCTACTCGCCCCGCGGCGGTTCAGCGCGAAAGATCAAAGAGCGGGGCGGATTATAAAATGAAACCTCTTATTGGCCCAACTGCGAGGCAAATAGTAAGTTCTTCTCTTATCCGTCCCACCGCGGTGCGAATAGCAGAACTGCTTCTCTTGTCGGCCCCGTTGCGGGGCAGATAGCTGATCTCTTTCCCCCAGTTCAGCCCGCGGCGGGGCGAATAGCCACTTCCGTAGGGGAATCCTTATAAGGGTAGAGAGAAGAGACATATTTTTCAGAATACTAACCTATAATCTCTTGGGTGAAATGTTTAGTGACTCAAAGGTCATTCAAATACTCTGTTTGCATTTTCAGAAGTTAAGGCATGGCAGTATTTATGTGGCCTTCCCAAAGCCTGCACGTGGCGATGGTATGTTAAGTGATATGTTTCTTGTCAAACTCACGCCTACCTATTTTCTCTTTCCTCTCATTCCTTATTGTGAAAAATGCAGACACATCTTGCTTAGGGCGTCTTCCCCAATTCATGGTGAACCTGTTCCCTGCACTCCTGCAGTCCATGCCTCAGCTAACTGGTGAGTGGCTATAGGATGCCTGAGACTTAATTGGACGTAAACTTTTAATTATGCTTTCTTTGTGCGATTATTAAAATTTCCCTGGTCAACATGACGTTCAAGTTTTCGGGATATGCTCGTTAAATGCAGCGTAGTATGTATAAGATGTGGCAAAATTGAAGAAGGCTAGTTGGAGGCGTGTTAGATTTAAGTTCGATCTTTAATGTTCTGGAACATTTAGTTTAACTAGACATGATCTGCGTAAACTGGTCATTACTATATTGTTGTGGTCAGAAAAAGGGTCTCTTTTCTAAGTCGAATACAGGCAACGGAGAATCCGGCTAGCCCCAGGCTACTTTGACTGTCAAAGACAATAACACTGGTGGGAGGGTGTTGCTTGTCTTCTTCATGTTTATCCTTAGGAATTTAAGTATTCATAAGTGATTGTGAAATCAACCAATCGTGGCGTGTATGTTAATCCTCTCCCTTTTAAATCCGTTTGTTTGCCTTGCTCAAGCATTTGTCTGAAGCGCTGCGAGGGACACGTGCGGAGTGCTGGTTGCCCGTTTCTCCATATTACTATTGCTGAGTGTCTAGCTACTTTCTTAGCGGACTTAGAGCACGGAAGTTAAGCTACTTGTCCATTCGCATATTCTATTCATTTGGCAGCTGGAGTGAGTAACTGCGGACGGCAAACTTTCAACCGCGTTTAAATAAGTGCTTATTTCAAGCAGCATGCTTTTGAAGTCAGCTTTATGGTAGTCCTTCAGTATTTCGTTTAGTTTCGTCCCCGAGACCAAGAGAAAGACGTTTGTAGCCTAGGCTAGTGTTTCGATGCGAATCGTAATGACCTCAGGGAATGAGTCGGAGCAGAGTCGGCGGTTCTCTGTGCTGTCCTGGGAGCAGGTACGGCGTTTAGACGCCATCCTTGGTGAGAGTGTCCCGATCCACGGACGTGGAAACTTTCCTACGTTGTCCGTCCAGCCCCGTCAAATTGTCCAGGTAAATTGATGGCAAATACTGACCTAAAGTGGTACTTTACGTGAGTTTAGTTGGTGATATATTTATATATGTTAATCAGCATTAAAAATGGATGTAGCCTATTCCATTGCTTTGCTGGGCTAGAGTGGAGTTCCGACTTTTTCGAGGCTGTGTGGTGATTTCCTACATGTTGACGTTAAAGCTATAACAGGGCTATTGGCGCAGTTCACGAGAAAACTGACGTTCGAAGTCGCATGTTGTCTCCGAAGGAATTTATATTGGAGCACAATTTCGTTGTCTGCAGTGTAAACCTTCTTGGTTTTATCCTTAGCCACTCAGGTCTGGTGCATTTTTAGCTTCTTGTGGAGCTTTTTACACCAGCTCCGACAATCGAACTTCTGTTCGCTAAGTTGCAGTGGAAAACTGGAGTTGGCGTTGTGTGACAGTGGGTTCAGAACTATTTGTCAGTTTAGGATGCACACACACGCGCCCGGGCGCGCGTTTGCACAGTTAAACCGCTTTCACACCGGACGCGAAACGAATTTTTCGCGCGACCGATTACATTCAAAGTCGATGCAAAGATGCGAAACGCGCGTATTCGCGTCTTTGCATTGACTTTTAATGTAATCTGTAGTGCGAAGAATTCGTTTCGCGTCCGGTGTGAAAGCAGCTTTAGTTGGCTCGCTAGTTGGATAGCGATTTTAAAGAAGCTGAATTTGACTCATTTCTGGTTCTAGTTTGGCAAATCGGCATCGGATACTTTCTCCTATTCGGTTATTGTAGAGAGAACTTAATTTGCATCCGTTAATGTTCCCAGTTTCAATGGCAAAATATTAGCTCAGCGTTTTCCTACCCCGTTATTTCTTAGCAGATTGCCAGTTGTGGCAGAAGGCACGTTTCCGTCCCACAGACGTGGGCGACAGCAAATAAAAACGTTCTCTTGTCCTACATAGCCTACAATACTTCTCAGAAATCCGAAGCTATAACGGAGACTTGACATCGCCGTAAAAGTCACAGATGAGGTAGTTTTCGCCCTTGTTGGAGACAAAAAGGCGTAACGTTTATGAAGTCATTATTCTTGGCATAAAATCCGGATAATCTGTTTCTTATGCTGTGGAGTTTTATTACGGCAGTTGCTACGGGTACGGCAGTTTTCCAATGCATTTCAATGTAGAGAGGTACGGCAGTCCCAATTTCAACCCTGCCCTAACCCTGACCACTAACCATAATCCCTAATCCTTATCCTAACCCCTTCAAATCGACTGCCGTATCAATAAAAACTGCCGTATCTCTAGACACTTCGTTTTATTACACCGTTCTTGAGGGAGCTTAATATCTCGTAGTTGACTAGCTTGAAATCTGGGGCAAGAGTTGACGTTCCAAACCTGACTGGGATCGGTAGGCCTATTTGGTGAAGCACGAAATGATGGGGATATTCACCGAACCGAAACTGAAACACTGAACTGTCCTATATAGAGATTTAAAAAAATGATTTTTAACCACGCTCACCCCTCAATTTGTATATTGATCTTTTTTCTTTTTTTTTTAAGCTGTCACGTTTACTTCGTGTAGATGTCCCTAATTTCTTAACTCGGTAAAAAGTATTTGTAATGCTACCCTGTTGAGGTAAATAAATAGACATTTTTAAGTGCTATGCTTGGGTATCCTGACCGTCTATATGTTCAGCATTGCTTGATTAGCTCCCGCCGCTCGCGGTGCGGGAGCTATGGTATCGGGCTGCGTGCGTCCGTCCGTCAACACATTTCGCTTTATATCCTCAACGATTTCAGTTACAGGCTCCAAATTTTTACTGGACATGCATCTCATAAAGCCCTACAAATGACATGCCTAAAGGTGACCTTGACCTATTTTTTCAAGGTCACTGGCCTAAAAATATCACCAAAAACTTCAACATTTTACTTTATCTCATCAACTATTTCAGTTGCAGGCTCCTCATTTTTACTGGACGTGCATCTCATAAAGGCCTACAAATGACGTGCCCAAAGGTGACCTTGGCCTATTTTTTTCAAGGTCACTGGCCTAAAAATATCACCAAAAACTTTGACATTTTGCTTTATCTCATCAACTATTTCAGGTACAGGCTCCTATTTCTTACTGGACATGCATCTCATAAAGGCCTACAAATGACATGCCTAAAGGTGATCTTGGCCTATTTTTCCAAGGTCACTGGCCTAAAAATATCACCAAAAATTTCGACATTTTGCTTTATCTCATCAACTATTTCAGTTACAGGCTCCTAATTCTTACTGGACATCCATCTCATAAAGACCTACAAATGATGTGCCCAAACGTGACCTTGGCCTATTTTTTTAAGGTCACTGGCCTAAAAATATCATCAAAAACGTCCACAATTTGCTTTATCTTATCAACATTTTCAGTTACAGGCTCCTAATTAGCTCTTGCCAACCGAGTGGCACGGTAGCTATGGTATCGGGCTCCATCCATGCGTGCGTCTGTCAACAAAAACTTTGACATTTTTATCATAACGACGGAAGCTTCTGGGGCTGCTAATGCCCTATATTTTTTTCCCAAGTCTGTATTCCTTCTGCAGGGTATGCTGGGGGACATCGAATGCAGTCAAATTTTTTTGAGGAGAATTAGGTCTTCTGTCTGCAGTTTACTGGCAAGAGACTGGATAAAAGTCCTCTCTTCATAAACCATCTGTTACACAGATCAGTGCAAAGATTCAGGGGAGTAGAGGGGCTATAGATGAGGAATCTAGAGCTGCCATTACAGTCTTTGATGTTATGTCTGCTGTGGGACCGAAGACAGATGGAAGTTTCCAGAAATCATAGTGGCACATTTTGTATGCAGATGCTGAGAGGCTCAGCTGGTCCGACAGTCTGTGGTGTGTGTATTCACGGCTGCTCAGGGTAGGCAGACTGATTCTTTTCACAGGACTGGTTCCTTTGAGTTGTTGCATGTAACTGCATCAAACCTTTGAAACGAGTTTTGATGCTTTTTCAAAATATGGCCTGAGTATCTCTATGATCCTTTGTCATAGTACACACACATTCAACAGCACATGCTGCCCGCCCCAAAAAACTTCTCTACAATGCATTGGCAGTTATGTGTAAGTTGCATCAATAAAGATCAAATATTAATTTTATTGTTTTGAGTCAGCGTCCCACTTGAATGAGTAAGCTCAATACAGTTACAGAAATGTCACTGACCAACCAATCTGTTGTTTTTTGAAGGGCGAGTCGCGGATGTTCTAGTTCAAGAGTGCAGTTCACTCACTCTAGTTCAATGATTATAGCAGTTTGGACTCGAGTCCGTTTCAATCACCTCTTAATCACTCATGCATTGGAGTTTGGGAGAGGTTCATTTGATCTCACATAAGTGAGTGGCTGCCAGACTGTCTCGACTCAAGTTGCTCATTGACGACCTCGTTCGAGATTCTTGGTCATTCATTGGTTATCCCGCTCCCCGTGTTCTGAGCAATTGAGCCACCACAGCAGGCAGTGTGAGCAGTACCCAATGATGGCGAGTGGGCATGGGCTGTGCGATTAGGGAAAATTTGGGGGTCCATGAGCTCTTTGCACATTCAATAGGCTGATCTGGTACATACCGGACTCTAAAGAGTCATTCTAAAAGAATATTTCATTTTCACCCGTCACTAGTGTGTGGGCGCGTACATAGTTTTTTCTGATGAGCGTGGTAAGCATGATTTGATTTGCTCTGTAATGTATAATCAAACTTGGCATTTCAACTGCAACCCTGTATTTGAGTTTGAAGTCCTTTTGATTTGAAAATTCTGTTTTGGGAAGGTTTTTGACTGCCACTATCGTATTCGCTGGGTGGAAATTGGCGTATGTCAGGTAATTGGCTGCCCTGATGCCGTACTTTTTGCTGCCAACTCCATGTAATATGTTGCTGTTATGGTATTGAATTACCAGGTGGCAGCAAAATGTCAATATGATTAATAGTGATTTACTTTAGTTTTGCCATCTCTTCACCCGGAACGGAAGGAAAATAAATGGAAGGGGAAATTGACCCATTTAATTTGGAGGTACTTCTCTAAATGGTTGCTCAGTTTCTGATCCTACATTGTACAAGTAATGACTTGCAAAAAATTTGTTTATCAAGGAAAATTAGCATTCTGTTTTGAAATTCATCTGCATTAATACATTAACCAGGCTCTGCCAGTGAAATATTGAGTGCTCTTCCATGAGTTGCTGGTTTTTGAGTGGACCTGGGAGTTAGTTAGGGGGGTGATGTGTGCTGGTCAATGAGATGTTTCTGAATTTTGTGAAAGGGATGCAGTCCTGTTGAAAATGAGCTGGTTGTGACTTGCCGCTGTGCAGTGTCTCTGATTGCCCCTGCTAATCTGTGGTTTACTCCAGTTCTTGATTTGAAAGAAACTGTTGGAAGGCTTGGCATAGTCGTCCACCCCCCCCCTTTAAAGGGAGGTCCAACAGACTGGTTTTATTATTCAGTAGCCATGGAGCTGTACACGCTGTCTTCAGAGTTCACGGCATGTTCCGCTGTAATGAATGGAAATCCTTTCACTTCTCTGGCTGGTTCATCCGCGCACCATCTGCTTGGAGGGATTGGGTTACCAACATAAACATCCAACTTCCCTTGCTACACAAGCAGGAATGGCTCTCAATCACACACGCTGCTTTTTTATACCTAAAGCCAAAACCCAGTAGACTGTTATGAAGTCTTTGAAGCTCTGTTCCTCGTCTTACACCACAGGTGAAGAGTCATCTCATTCTAAACCCAAGATAATCATTTTTTTCCAGTTGTCATTCTTTTGGTCAGTAGGCTATTTGATATTTTCACAAGTTTGTCTGCGGTCAGTTCTGCTCTTCTGGAGATACTGGAGCAGTAGATTGTTCTGCAGCATATGGCCACGGCTAGTGTGCAGAGCTGGACCTGCTGTAGACCTTTAAGAGGCTACCTGTGATTCTGTAGTTGGGGTCTTACCATAGGTTACAGTCGAGGTACAAAGTCGTGCAGTGTGAGTACTCTGCAGCTAATTTCTCTTATTCCAACCCTGCAACTGTGTTAAATGGCAAATCCTGGTGGCTCTAACATACTACCCAGGGGGACCTCTATTTTCTGGACCTGGATGTGATATCTCTGGTTCTGATTGCAGTTAACTGAGGAGGGCCTTTGATTACGCACGTGGGAAGATTGACTGATTTACAACTTGCACCTCTGTCTCGGCAGGGCCCAACTGCTTTGAAGGGAGGTGGAGGAAAATCGGAGTTAATCAATGAAACCCTTTGCCATTTGAAGGCTGGCTGGGCTGCCAAAGATGGTGGCGGTGGGAGGAAATGAGTGATTCCATGTCATCCTTTACACTGGCCTAGTGGCCTTCCCACTCTCATTGCATTTTGAAACTTCCCAAGGGGACTGTGTGCAATCAGCTGTGAGAGAATTTAACACACAAAGCAGAAACGACACCCTCTGGCCTGAATATTCAGACTGAATTGTGAATGGACAGTTCTGCACCCAGGTTTAAAGAATGAGATTGCAGTTTGTGGTATTTAGGGATTCAGGTCTGATCACTACCCACCCCCACCCCCACCCAATCCCCATTTGTAAAAGTGTTATTTCTATTATGCGCCGATTGCAGTACATGTATGAGGCTCTCTTGGGCCTGGAGGGTGTCAAATGGCTCATGGAATTAATCAGTAAATGTAGTTTTAAATGTAGAGTGTAAATGTTTATTAATCCCTGAGTGACTAATCTGGACAAACATAAGCAACCTGAGATTCTCTAGTGTTCAAAGATTAAGTGTAATGGGGCTTAAAGGATATTCGCATTTTCTGTAAGAAATTATTTGAATGCGTATAGATAAGCAGGTCTGTACCTCCTGTGAAGTAGTCGGTTTTTACCTGCTTGACAGTAAGGGTATAAAAGGTTGGAAAAATGAGTTTGTATTTTATATATGCTTATGGCCCCTAGATATGAGCTCATTTTTTTGCTTAAGGCTACACTTAGACGAAGGGAAATGACCCTCTATAAATGTCTTGCTGAATTTTATAGCATGTGTATTGGCACATTGTAATTTGGGCAGTTTGCAAGAGTGTTTGACAGGATAAGAAAGATAAACATTTAGGTTTAGATGTTTCAATCAAGCTTGGGTGACTTGGAGGGCATGCAGAGGAATCCTAGTTAAATGCCAAAACATGGACAAGCACTGGCAAGTTTTCCCCAGCAGATGAGCTTATATGCTTTTTGATGAGTAGGGTGAAATGGCTAAAAAATAAGCCTGTAGGGATCTCTTGAGTTGTTCCATTGAAAGTGTATCTGGTTTGTCCCCTCGGGGACAGAGACTGGTATGGGGAATGCAGGAATGGGGTTAGGCACTGGTGGGTGGGGGTGAGACTGCTTGCACTCCTGTTGGCGGTATGCTCACGTTTTAATGAATGATTACTCTTAACTCGCTCCCTTTTACTTTTCTTGATTAGCAGTCTATCAGTTGATTTATCAGTTGCCAAGACTAATTGATAAACTAGCTAATTTCGCTCTGATGGCATTATTGGTCATTGCATTTTGAACTTTGCATGCTTGTGAAATGGCACAGATTGGCATAATTTTGTTTGCTAGGCTTACTGTATGTTTGGCTATTTTGTGTAGATGTGAAAATAAATTGTCAAATTTGGTGCTTATTCCCTTAACCAAAAAGATTCTTTCCATTTTAAACATGTTTTCATAAGATTATGACTGAAGGAAGAACCGTCTTGTAAAAATCTCAATTTGAATTTTGTTTTTCATGATCCATGTTAAAAATGACGTACTGACAATTTTTACAAATTATAAATCCTACAGAGTATATTATAAATTGTTAGTTATCCCTGTAGATGACTCAAATTCATGATATTCTGAGAGATGCAGAAAGTTTATAATTTACTGAAATGACTCAGATAATGGCTATTCTTAATACTGCATTGTAGCCAAGCTTGGCCTACCTGATTTCATTATCACTTCATGATAATTATAGGGTACATACTGGTTTTGATTAATCTGTAACATAAAATAGTTTTTCAGGTAAAGTACACAGGAACACGTTGATGGTTATCTAAAATGTACAGCCTCACTGGAGATTAGTTTTTGGTGATGTGGTGTGACCTTTCAGCACACTGCAGAATGTTTCCCACAGCATCAGGTATTCTAGAAAAGGTAGACGAGATCGCCTGTAAGGCCCTTGGCAGCAGCTATTATTGCACTTAAAACCATTGTAATGTATATCGTGTAGCCCTACTTTTACTGCGCTCTGTCTCAATGGGGTCGTCACAAAAGTGACTTGATGTCTTACTCCCTTTGCTCATGCAGTGGGCTGAATACCTTATCAGTTTTATTTTGGCTCCGTTAAACTGGAATAGTAGCATCTGTCTGCAACTGAAGAGGAAATCTTGGCTTCATGGGTTGAGAAGGCCATGACCAGCTGTGGGATAATTGGATGGCTATAAGTCAAGAAGTCTATCAGATCTCAAAAGGCCCCGCAGTTGAACCCATTTGTTGCAGCGTTAAAATATTAAAGAACCCAATGTAGGCGTATCCAAACCAACAGACCAAGCTACGTGCAGTTGGTGTCAGTACTGATTTTTTTTTTTTTTTTTTTTTATTATTATTATTATTATTATTATTATTATTATTTTAGGTAAAATAAATGTTTATTTTCCATTTGCTCCATCGAAACATTTATAATGTGTAATTATATCCCGAAATGCAAGTTTCGGGGATATCATGGTTTTGCCCCACCCGCCGCGTCCGCAGATTTTAGCCGTTAGCGCGATAAATCACAAAATGCTTTACATTGGCTTGTCATTTTTAGCATATGGGTAGATATGGTAGAGAGGATGAACTGATTAGATTTTGGGCAAGTATGCACTCCTAGGTTTGCCACCAGGTGGCTCTATATATTGAAAAAAATCAGTTTTTTAACCATATCTATGGAACAATTACTTGCACAGACCTCAAATTTGCCTCATATTGTAGGTCTAGTAAAGGAGAATCTAATAAAGGGGGCTTCGAGGATTGGGGAATTTTGGGGATCTACCCCTTGCTGTCGGCTGCCGACAGCGTAGGCCTAGTTATGTTCCATAAAATCACCATTGATTATTGGTCTGAAGGATGGTTTGCTACAGTGTATCATTTCTATGCCTGATGGTCCCCCTCTTGGCCCACAGGTGGTACGAGCTCGGCTGGAGGAGAGGGGCATCGCTGTTCGGGATGTGAAACTGAATGGGTCTGCTGCTAGTCACGTGCTGCACCAGGACACAGGCCTAGGGTACAAGGATTTGGACCTGATCTTTGGGGTGACCCTGACGGACGACCGGACCTTCAGGCTGGTGAAGGACGTAGTGTTGGATTGCTTGCTGGAGTTCCTACCGCCTGGCGTTAATCGGGACCGGCTCTCCCCGCTGACGCTGAAGGAGGCGTACGTGCAGAAGCTGGTGAAGGTGTGCAATGACACGGACCGCTGGAGCCTCATCTCTCTGTCCAACAACACTGGCAAGAATGTGGAACTGAAGTTTGTGGACTCGCTGAGGCGGCAGTTCGAGTTCAGTGTGGACTCCTTCCAGATCGGCCTGGACTCCCTGCTGCTCTTCGACAGGTGCTCGGAGACGCCCATGTCGGAGAGCTTCCATCCCACTGTTCTGGGCGAGAGCGTGTACGGGGATTTCCAGGAGGCCCTGGACCACCTCCAGCAGCGAACCATCGCCACGCGCAGCCCGGAGGAGATCAGGGGAGGAGGACTGCTGAAATACTGTCACCTGCTTGCGCGCGGGTTCCGGCCCGCCTCGGAGACTGAGATGAAGTTGCTGCAGCGCTACATGTGCTCGCGCTTCTTCATCGACTTCCCCGACATCGGCGAGCAACAGCGAAAGTTGGAGGCCTACCTGCAGAACCACTTCAGCGGCATGGAGCACAAGCGCTACGAGTGCCTAGCAACACTCCATCGCGTGGTGAACGAGAGCACAGTGTGTCTGATGGGTCACGAGCGACGACAGACACTCAGCCTGATCTCTGCCCTGGCCCTGAGGGTGCTGGCCGAGCAGAACGCCCTTCCCACTGTCACCAATGTCACCTGCTTCTACCAGCCTGCCCCCTACGTCAGAGACATCAACTTCAGCAACTACTACGTGGCTCGTGTTCAGCCCCACACACCCCTCTGCAGCAGCTCCTTTCAGGCCTGGCAGCCGTGTAACTGAGGTCTTGGGAGGACTGCTGGGGGTGGGGGGTGTGACTCTGGCGTACTTTACTGTGGCTTTTTTTTTTTTTTTTTTTTAAATAACTGAAGACTGGTGACAGGAGGGGGTTCACTACACTACATGGGCACCAGCAGAGATTTTTTTTTTTTTCCCCCCCCCTTTGGAGCTGCAGAAAAGCAGAATCTTTGTTTACCCCCCATGTATGTGATCGGTTTTCTGCTGGGATATTTGTTACCAGTGTACTGCTGTGTGACTTGAGCTTATTTTGAAAGATTTGATTTTTTTCACCTTTGCAGGACTGAGGTTAAAGACTGCTTGTGTACTTCTCCAATGTAGCGGAAGAGGTTATGATTGAATTGAAGCACTTTCTGTTCATTTACTTGTCAGGTGATTCAAAGACTAAATGACATTTATGTAACTTAAATGCTGCATTTTAATTTTTGTGGGGGTTGATAAAATGTAAATCCTTTATTTACTGACTTTCTTTGAACTAAACGGACCAAAGAATTTATTTTTGTTTTTGTTTAAAGGGAATATTCCAAGTGCCTCAAATATGGAAAACCTTTAAAGTTGGGCTATATTTTATCTTCTAATTTACTGTAAATCTCTATTTTGAGGGACTGTGCCATTCCTGTTCAAATGATTAAAAAAGAAACTGATTTATAATTTTTATCTGTTTTCTTGGTTACTTTCTTCCTGGATGATATGGAGATGTCATACTCGCACAAAACTGACACCCAAATAGAAGTTTGTGGTATTCCAGTGGAGAGGACAGGAATGTGAACACCCTGCCAGCCCGGACACAGGAGATCTGTCTAAGCATGTCCCTCAGAGCAGAACCAGTGCCTCCGTTTGGATTTCAGGGCTGTGAACCATACAGTAATGCTCTCTGTGGGTTGCTGTGATTTGGAGACAATGACGTTCTTGTGCACCTACCCACTGTAGTCCTAGAAAATAGATTAACATTCCAGCTCACTGGAATCTGTTTTACTTCATTTGCATTTAAAGGAGGGTTCTCATGCACTGCCTGCAGTCAGAAATTAATACTCTGAGGCCAGTGGCGGGCCTTCAAACTGGAATGTTTCAATCCAAGCAGAAGCAAGATTTTAACTCTTGCATTATAGTGTTCCATCCCAGATTCAACATTCCTGGATGGGCCTAAAATAATAACTGGATACAACCCCGTTTCCAAAAGTTAGAATGCTGTGTAAAATGTAAATAAGAGCAGAATGCTATGATTTGCAAATCATTTAAACTCTAATCGAAAATACTACAAAAACACTAACAGATGTTGAAACTGAGAAATTTAATTTTTTGAAAACTGTATGCTCCTTTGAATTCGATGCCAGCGAAACTTTTCGAAAAAGTTGGGCTAGGGGCATGTTGAACACTGTTGCATCACCTCTTCCTTAAACAACACTCCATTAGCATTTGGGAACAGTGGAGACTGCTCCAGTTTTGAATGCAAAATGCTTCTCCATTCTTGCCAATTCCTTGTTAATTATTGAAAATGCATCTTTAGTGGATTTATAAACAGTTTTCACATTCCTGAAGTAACTTGAATTGCAACATTAATGGCCCCCTAGAAATAAGTCAGAATAGGTTATGGAGATTTATCATTATTTAGAGAAACATTCTTATAAAAAAGATTAAAATAATCATTAATCATGGAATAGTCAAATGATGGTGCTATACCCTATCTATTGGGAATTACCTAGACTCTCTGGGCTGCTGACGGGGACCTGAAGAATGAAAATCAAATTGAGGAGTACCAGACATAGAAATTTGAAATCCATCACATATCGACATGCATTCCATTTTAAATGATATTCTTTGCTGTTTGTAGCAGCTTCGTAACACACATTTACTCAGCATTCCCTTGCATGTGAAATGGCAGCTATGACCAAAACAAGCAAATTCAGGGGATTCTCTCAATTCCCATTCGTGCCTTATGTTTGATGGAAAGACAAATTTATTTTGTGAATGCCCACAGCAGTTGAACAAAGCTTCAAAACTTGTCCACAACATTTTCTTAGATGATGTAAAGCAATCTAGCTAGCTGGCTCACTAACTACATAGCAATGTAGTTCGTAATAACCTGGATGAAATAAAAAATGTACTGGTATATTTTCCTATTGTGATTCAATGTTCACTTGCTACAATATACATCTATACTGGCTGCAAAAACATAAGTTGCAAATTAAGTTCTAAATGATAAGAACAGATTACTGTTTCGGGAATCATTTTACATTTGGAGGCGAGGGCCCTGCCGCCCTTGCCAACTATCATCAGCCAAGTGCTCAATCCCAACACTGCCCAGCAGATACAGCAGCCCTTATATGGTTCTTGGTTGCAGCACACAAATATAAATTGGGACAAATTGCAAAACACAGCACTTACCAATTTAACTAGGCTAGCAATCCTCTGTGGAATTCCCTGATCTATGGAACTGCACATGTCTACAGAACTACCAATGCCAGACTCATGCCTTTGGTGCCACGGTAGATTGAAAGCCCAATTAACAGCTTCTCTTCTTTGATACAACTGAATGTTGGGTTTTGGTTGACTGCAAGCCTTAATTAATTTTAAACACCAAAATGCATTTTTAAGACAAGGTTTCCAGAAGTTTGTCCACTGCATTTTCTTTTTCAGATGAAATGTGGTCCAGCTCGTAATATCCAGAATGAAATTAAAAACCAGTAAAAGTATAGCAGTTCTTCATGAATTCATTGCATATTTGCAATGGACCTTGTGTGTGGTAAGGTCACAAAGCCTATCGATTTTGGGATTGATTGCTTTAGGGAGCCTGGGGATACACATTGACCAGAATTGTGTTCACATTTTACTGTCATAAATGTAATACTTACGATTATATCCATGAATCTGATATTCAAGTGGTCTAGAGGTTCTGTCTCACTGTGGGCTTCCCCTCTGTCATCAGAAACTTGGAGCCAGTAAACCACTTTCAATGGCTCTGATCTTGGAGTAGATCTGCTGTGAAATGACAAAAGGAAGCAAGTCCAGAATGCAAAGTTTTGAGAAAAATGAAAGTAAAGTTTTCATTCTTGCCCTCCGACATGGTTAGAAGTAGATGTTTTGCACTGGGGCCCTGAAGTACTTTATGCTAGGCCCTATCTTGACATGACATAAAGAAATCAATCATCTAATCCTAGGTGAGGTTAAGGTGACTTGCTTCCTTTTGTCACAATATTTCAAAACCGATGCAAGAGATGTGGTAAGAAAGCAAGTCCATACTTCAACTAATTTGTGCTTTTATTAGAAATGTAAATGACATTAAGGCTTTGCCAATCATCATTTGACAATTTGAATGGTCTGAGGATTACACAAGACATTCTGGGGGGGCACCTTGGGCGAGGAGAGTCATTGAGCCTCTGACATTTCTAACCCCTTTCTAATAACAGTTCATATGTAGTACTAGTTGGTCAAGTAGATATTGCTACTGAACATCAATCATACCCTCTGTATTTTCACTGTTGGGTAGATTCTTCCAGAATAGGGATCTATTTGCAGGCATCAGTGGGCAAAGAGCATCCACAATGTCTTGTTTCATTTTGGAAGAAATTCCCCTTGGTGCCTCCTTCACTGGGACAAGTGACCCTCTAAGTGTATCTCGAGCCTCACATTTTCTGAGGAACTCCCCAGACTGAAATGCATCATCATCAAATGATGTCTTCAAAAATATCATGGAAGAACCCTTTTTGAACATGCATAAACACACAGTGCTGAGCAGCGGTTTGTTTGTGAACTTGCCAGAGCTCATCCCATTTACGAACTGGTAAAAAAAATCTCCCCAGGTACGGAAAAATCCCGTGGATCTTTGAAGAAAGAGGTATCCTCTCAAATTGGGCTCCGTTGCCATAGAAAACATACTCTTCTCTGAAGAAGTCTGTCCATAGTTAAGGGGTCCTGCATGCCAACACTACATTACTAAAGGGTTGCAAGTTGATTGAGCCCCCAACATTAGGGGGAAGCACATTCTCTCATGTCTTACGAAAGGGGACTGAATTCAATTATAGCCCGTGAAAAGGAGGGTCCAAATGAACTTCTGCCCCCTAAATAGGGAGGTGGAAACAGTGTCACTCCTTCCATAAGGGGTCATTTTGAAATTCAGGAACAAGCATATGCACCCCCTAATTTTGGGGAGTGGGGGGGTCCAAATCTCTTTCCTGAGACTGGTCATCATATCAGTATTAGCGTAAACTTGCATTGTACATACATGCAGCTACAATATACACTGTTACCATTAGATAAACTGGGCCCTGCCCATGTGCTCACCTACACAGGTGTCACACATGGTATTATGCAGGTCACCAGGCCTAACATCACCAGACTGGGCCCTGTACAGTGTATAAGGACATGCATGTGCTCACCTACACAGGCCTGGATCAGCGAGTCCATCAAAGGCAGCAAAATAAGTCATGCAGAGTCAATGAATTCAATTAATATACTCCCATAATGCACAGAAATACTTGCCTTTCAATCAAAGTTTTAAAAACATCTGCAAACTTGAGCATTTTCAAGGGATTTGAGAAGTTGTTTTATGTAAACAAAGTTCTCTTCACATGCCTCATGCACTGACTGCAGCCTTAGTCCACTTTGTAAACAAGAATTTCATTGGCTGAAAGTTTTGCATCGGCCCGCCTCATTGGATATGGACATGCTTCCTTCTGTCGTGACAGGACCCCTCATTTATCAAACGTGCGTACACCAAAAAAAATGGGTGTACGCCAAATCCCAGCGCAAGGATCGGCATTTAATAATCTGAACGTGAGCGAACGGTCCGCAAAAATCTCATGCCAGGTCTGACCAGGTGTACGCAGATTTGAAACCAGCGAACAACATGCAGGAACGAGTGCAGCTGTCAAAATGAGTAATAAACCATATGCAGCGATGCAGACGTCATGCTTTTGTTACTCTTATTAGTAAAACGAATAAATAGGCTAAATAGATAAATAGGCTAAATTAATAAATGAATGAATAAATAAATAAATAAATTAGACACCTGTGTTGAGAAATTAATTAAACTTATATTTTGAGACAACCTGCTTGTCAGGCCAGAGGGCTGACAATTACAATCAATTTGATTAAGCGCAATGCGTACGTGGCTTGGCAGATATGCAGTGTGGTACTTCAGATGCTCATCAGTCAGATATACACTGAACAACAAAAGAAACACAAGTTAATTAAAGGCAGACTGGAAAATAAGTTTGCGCATAATTATTTTCGAAAATCAAATTTATTACTTGCGCGTGCACATTTACACTCGTTTCATCAAATTTTTCTTTATTTTGCGGTCACTTTGACTGAGAAACCATAAGAGTACATTAACTAACTAGCTAACTTGCGTTTCTTTTGTTGCTCAGTATATTTAGGCCTACGGACACTTCGACCGTGATCACATTTTGACAATGGCAGATCTTCTATTGTTAGAGGAATAAACTTCTGACCGACGTGAGAGGAACTTTCGGCACAGGGAAGATCTCCTCCGGGAAAGTGACGAGTGGCTGCTCGTTTTGTGTGGTACCCAATAAAATGTCATGGAGTAATACTAATAAAAGTACAATGAAGAGTGATCTCTGCAGACTGTATTTTAACCATTACCCTCATGCAGCTCCGATCGAGGCGGTGGGGACTCATCCGCTCCTCGAACGGTGACAGCTGGAGGTTCGAGTCTGGTTGGCCTCCACCGGTCCGTGCGCTGCTGAGCCTGAGCGCCGCAACCCGGTTTTTGGTGGCGATCTTAAAATCGGACCACTTTTTTTTTAGGCAGTTGCAATGGGTACAGCAGTTTTCCAGTGCATTTTAATGTAGAGAGGTACGGCAGTCCCAATTTCAAACCCTGCCCTAACCTAACGCTGACCCTAACCCTAACCCTAACCTTAACCCTGACCCCAACCTAACTCTTCCCCTAACCAGAATCCCTAATCCTTATCCTAATCCCTTCAAATCGACTGCCGTACCCATAAAACTGCCGTATCTCTAGACACTGCATTTTTTTAACCTACATGTAAAGCATTTGGATTGTCAATTATGTAGGCTATATAACATGAAATATCATGGATCTATTAATTTAATTTATTAAGGCCGATGTTATTCGCACTTATACGTGTGGCCAATGCTGAATTTAATTTTTTTTCTTGGCCACACTTATAAGTGCACCAATTGATGACCATTCCAGTGCTGCTTATAGAAAGTTCCGCTTAAAATAAGTTTGGCCAAGAAATTTTTTTTTAGCTTAGGACACACTTAAAATAGGCATTAGTGTGGGCAATGGAGAAATGTGCATCTTGGCCACACTTATAAGTGCGTCTAGCGCGAATTTCGATCAATTTTTGTGTTTGGACGCACTTAAAAAAGTGTGAATAGTCGCTTTGATTTATTAATGAATTAAATCAAATGTCTGCTGCACTCCGGTTTTCCACCCCAACGGGGTTTACCGCAGCAGCAATGGTTTTCCAAACTGCAACCTTCTGGGCTCCCTTTATGCCACTCTTAAGGCTTCCAAATAAAATTATTTTGTTTTTTCTCCACCTCGGACGTGATGATTTATATTCCTCCTCAGTGAAGTTCATTCTTCTTTGCCGTCTTTCGAGAGTTCATGTCGTAAAGTGGGCAGGACTATGCCTTCCGGAGCATGAATTTATAGGGGCGTGTCATGTAAATTACAATGGTTTCAGCCGCCAGATTTATCAACGCCACGCCAGTTCTACACCGAAATCAGCGACGTACACACTTTTAGTAAATCAGACGTGACACCTGGCATTTGCTGATATTTACACCAGAATCTACACCAGATCCTACGCAAGTTTGATAAATGAGGGCCAGTGTGTCCTAAGTGTTGGACTTGCTTCCTTCTGCACTGGCAAGTATGGCCTAACTAAAACATGTTTTGCAGAAATGAACCCATTAGTAAATAGGACTTTCCTCCCTGATTCCAAAATTATATGTAACTCAATTTTGACAAACTATGGACTTACTTCCTTTTGTCATTTCACGGCAGAGATCCTCATATTGCTGGGATTCACAGTTCTGTTGTTTCAGGTTGGATAACTGACATGGTACAAAGTTTTGAGCAGTAGAATTTATGTTTAAACATGCCGTGTTCAGTAAGCCAACACATAATGAGGTTTTGTCTCTTTTTTTTCCCTTGCATCAGAAACACAAAAATCAAACTGTAAATCTCCCTTTCTACTCCCTTTCGCAGTCATCATTCAAAGGAACCAAATACTCTGCCTTTCTGCTAATTTTGATGCATGGTAATTGATCCACTGGGGCCTCCTAAAATGTCTATGTGTAATAGTTTGTGTACAGTTGGCTGTGTGGAGACCAGCAGCAGCCCTGAGGAATGATGTTCTTGCATTCCTTCCCCTTGTTTGTTCACCCAAACGAGCTCCTCTTTGTCTCAAACATGAAAAGCACTGGATCTCCCTGCCCCCACCCAATGTTCTTGCAGCATTTTGATATTCCCCGTCTGTCAGGGCTTGGGACCTATTCTGTGACCATATCCCGAGGGAATGGTTCATGCTGTGTTCAGACTCGTGTTTCCCAGGTGTGAAAAGGCTCTGTTTTTGATGGCAGTCAGATGGAGTGTGATAAAGGAGAAGCCTGGGAAAAAAAGGGAGCGGACAGAAGCTGAAGGATTCTCAAGGGCCAGAATGTTTTCCCTGTTGGGCCTCTTTTTTCCATGCATAGTCAGTACTGTAGTGGTAGCATTATGATGTTCTGACCATGCATAATTCTCTTCAGCTGTGTTCCCACTTAAGAGGGCTTGCGGTGTTTAAAAAGCTCCTATGCCCATTCATTATGGAAGGATGCTAATAAGAATCCACATGCCTCCTTAAGCAGGAACACAGTCTAATTGTCACTATCACCCAGAAGCCCCTTAGACTGAACCCACAATGCTTCAAGGTTTAAGTTTTCAGTTTTTCCTGTTAATACACTGCCTTCCACTAATATTGGTACACCTTGTAAATATGAGATAAAATGCTACAAAAAAAAAAAAAAATATATATATATATATATATATATATATATATATGTTGTCTATGTTCTATTGTGAATAAAATATCGGTTTATGAGATTTGCAAGTCATTGTATTGTTTCGATTTACAATTAATACAGCATCCCAACTTTTTTGGAATTGGGGTTGTAATGTATTGGGACCCCTTTTTGACTGAAGTGATGGAGTATAATCTTCACTTTAATGTATTAATGTTTTTAGTCCATCTGTTTGCCAGTTCTGCAGTATTTTTGATGTCAACTCTGATGTGTAAGCTGCTTGGCTGGCATTTCCAAACAGTGACAGTGCCTGATCCCAAGTTGTTTAATTTCTCTGCATTCCAAAATCTAAAGTTCAAGGGAGAGTCTCCGCTGTTTCCTGTGAGAAAGGAGTCTCGTCTCTCCATCTGTCAGCACCAAGTCTAGGATTCAGTCCCGATCCTTTAGCTGAAACTCCTCTTGCTTATGGGTGGTCCTTCTCGCACAGCACCTCCACACACCCCCTACTTCCTCTGTGGGAACCATGAGATTAAAGGTCTCAGCGACCTGTGAATGATCTCCTGGATGACAATGTCTGGGTAAACCGCACCAAACACATTTCTCCTCAGATTAATGCTTACTGCCCAAGGGAATGAGAACAATGGGTATGTCAGCTTTGATATTCTGGGTCCCCTTAAGCCCTCTGTTGTCAGGAGAACAGGTATGTATAATGTGCTCCTCTGTACTTTTGGACTGCATCTGTGCCCTGTGCTCTGGCCCCTTGAAGGAACGGCTTTTTTGTGTGAAGTGTACTAGATACCTGGTGCAACCACTGGACAGTTTTACTTTTCATGACCATGCACCCATGTCTATTCATAAGTCTTTAATAATTAATTAATCAAGTTAAGGTTTGTGTGTTACATCCTGCTTTTTATTGATGTCCAGCCATGGGACCTTGTTGGCATATTCTCCTTGGCCAAACTGTGGGGAAATTACTGCTGGGCCAGATGATTCCAACCCTGACATGCTTCAGCAGCTATACCACCACATCCTGCTTCCATTGCTTGTATGCTATGCACTCATTGGGATTGTGTTCATGTACTGTCCAACACTAAAGCACATGCCTGAAGATATAAAACAGAGAAAGCTAGGTGCAAATGAAGTAGTTAACACAACATAGCATCACATATCATAACATAATGAGAGCAGGCCTTTCAGCCCAACTAGGCCTGCCATTTTCCTGTTGCTAAAATGAAGCTAACACTGCAGATACCTTGGGAATAGATGGTATCTACCACTGTATCAAGCCTGGTCTTAAAAACATCCAGAACTGCTGCCTCTACAGCTTGATCAGGCAAGCTATTCCACACTCTTACCACTCTGACTGAAAAAATACCTCCTAATATTGGTGATAAATTTACCCTTGGCTGACTTCCATTTGTGACTGCTGAGTTTTGGAGACAGAACTTGGCCTAAATAATCCTGCAGTTAACTTTTAAAAATCCCTTTTACATATTCAAAGACCTCAATCAGATCACTCCAAAGTTTCCTTTTACTGAACCTATAGAGATTAAGACTCATTAGTCTGTCGTCATAGAAATCGTTTATATCAGGACTTTACCTTTTCGCTTTTCTTTGAACCTTCTCTGAAGCCTCCATGTCTTCCTTATAGTGCAGTCCTCAGGACTGCAAGCAATAATTTAGGAATGGTCTGACTAAAGGAATTTTCTAGATAATTAATACCTCTTTTGATTAATACTGAGGCCACACCAATTTTATTTTGTGTTCAGGGGCGAGAATTTTTTTTTTTCAAGACCGAGGGTGAAAATAAAATTGTAAATTTAATACTTTTGTTTTTAATCATCCAATGATGAACGTGTTACATTAAACATCAACAGTAACAAAATGCGACTGACACTCAAATAGAATTCTTTTCAAACTGAAAAGTCTTTGTATGCATGAACATTTTGCTTTTGAACAAATTATTTTGCTGCAGTAAAACAAACAAAAAGAAGTTCCACATCTTGAAAATCAGTTATTTAATGTTCATATGAATATGTTCAGATGCATAAATCTACATTGTAAAACTTATGTAGTCAACACTTAAACTCAGCACAAATTGAGACAACTGTCTTAGTCATTTTCACAAAATGTGGTCTCTGTTTTGCATAGTTGTTTTACATACAGTTGCAGAAAACTCTACAGGTACCATAATGTTTTCTGTCATTTTCCAATTTTTTTTTTTTTTTTTTTTTGCCCTGTACACAGGAGTTCTTTGCCCTTCTTTTTGCATTCCATCCATACCGGTTGTACTGTTGTGAATGACTTCCTTAGATTTTGGAACTCTTCATCAAGAGCTATGTCTGAGTCACTGCAATGAATACTCACTTCAGGGAATTATCAGGTCTTCCCAGCAGAAGTAACTTCCACTGGAGAGCTACATCTCAGCGATTCTCTCACTACAATGGTATCATACCACATTGATGTGTCCCGGAATAACGATATTCCACGAGTGTAGATGTTCTCCTGATGCACACTTTCGATTGCTGTGCTCTCCTGTACAGTTAGATTTTTTGATGCATACACCACACTGGGCTTCTGGCATTCCACACGCACAATTTTGGTTTGGACTATCCTGCCCACCAGTATGGATTTATGATTGACCTCACACTCACAAGTTGTCTCGGCACTGTTTGGATGGCCAGTCCTCATCTGTTGTTGACTTACCATATACCCCCGAAAAAGGCAAATGCAGTGGGCTCCAAAATTACTGGCACCCCCGACAGGCAATGCACAAACATTAATTTAGAAAAATTTAAAAAACATATTTATAGAGAAACTCTGAATAACAACGCAAGAAATAGGGTACAATATTAATGTTTCAATTGAACCAACCAAAATCATTTAGTGGTTTATTTAAAAATAATTTTCCTCCATATCAAGGTTTCATAATTAATTGCACCCTTAAAGATTACTGTAAATAACATCTTCCAAAATTACACCAGGTATTAAATTCCATTTATTTAAGTTTTATCCAAGCGTTAAGGACCTATATTGAGCCATTGCATCACTTTCTGTTTCACTAGGGTATAAAAATGAGGTAACACACGTGTAATATCCCTTTGTATTCAAACACCATGAAGAAAGCAAATCAACTGTCAGTTCAAAAGAGGCAGATGGTCATAGACCTTCATATATCTGGTCATGGCTACAAGAAGATTCACAATTTTTTAAAAATTCCAAAGATATGGAACAGTTGAAAACCTCAAGGGTAGGCAACATAACTGCATTTTACCCCCCAATATACAGAGGAGGATGGGGCAGGAAGCAACAAAATCCCCAAGAATCATTGGGAAAGAATTGCAGGCCAAGGTGCCACCAGGTTTCAAAAAGCACCATCAGGCGCCACCACCACAACCACAGACTCTTTGGAAGGGTTGCCAGAAGAAAGCCTTTTCTGACCAGAGGACACAGAAGAAAGCACTTGGAGTTTGCCAAACGTCATTCAAAGTATGACTGGAACAAGGTGCTTTGGTCAGATGAGAAAAAAATTGCACATTTCGATAAGAAACAACATTGGCATGTTTGGCCTCAAAACACAGATGCATACAAGGAGAAGTACCTCGTACCCACAGTGAAATATGATGGTGGGTCAGTCATTTTTTTGGGGTTGTTTTAATTCAAGAGGTCCAGAGGCACTGTTTAAGATTGATGGCATTAAGAATTCCTCCAAGTATCACAATATTTTGGGTTGCCTCTGCCAGAAGGCTGGGACTTGGCAGGACATGGACTTTCCAACAAGACAATGACCCAAAGCGTACCTCAAGATCTACGCAGAAATGGTTATGTGACAACAAAATCAACATTGTGCAATGGCCATCTCATTCACCAGTCCTTAATCCAATTGAAAACCTGTGGGTTGAGTTGAAGAGGGCAGCAGATAAATGCATACCCAAGAATGTGAAAGGTCGTGAAAGATTCTGTATGGAGGAATGGTCCAAAATCCCCCCAATAGTGTGCCTTAACCTTGTCAAAAATGACAGGAAAACACTTCATGCTGTTATCCTTGCCAGATGTGGTTACACTAAGTACTAAATGAAGGCTGCTTGATTTTGTTGATATGCATTTTATATTATTGTTATGATTTTGGTTGTTTCCAAAGAAAAAATTAATAAAGCAAAGTATTTCTCACATGTTGGTATATTATGTTTCTCAATAGTTATATTGTTTATTTTTTTTTTTTTTGTATTGTTTGTGCATTGCCAGTTAGGGGTGCCAGTCATTTTGGAGTCCACAGTATTCAGATCCCCTTTGGCAGGACAGGATCTGGAATCACATGCAGCGTGCAGCGTACAAATCTGGAGGAAGTATCGCTCACCTGCTACAGAGGATGTGGTTTTACTCTCTCAGGGGGGCAATGAATTATAATATTCACAAATAAAATATCAAGGGTCGTCCTTCTTCCACGTATCGCAATTGGTGGAGGTTTACTTTGGCTGATGTGGGTGTAGATTAATTCTTACACACTCTTCTCAGGTTGTTAAACGCTGAAGTTTGTCTGGCTGAAGGAGCTGGTAGTCCTTTTTAACCTCTTGAACTCCGGAGTTGCCAATGGGGGGACTATGACACTGCTCTCACCTCGCCTTAAAGCGCATTACATCTCCAAATCTGTCCCCATTTAGGTTTCCCAACTACCAACTAAAGGTTAATTTGTTCAGTTGCGAGAATCAATCCGTATTCATTTTCCCTCAACTTGCATTATTGTTCACTGCAATAATTATTTAATGAATTCCAGACCACACCTAAAATAGTACAACCCCAATTCCGAAATAGTTTGGACGAAGTGTAAATTGTGAATAAAATCAAAATGCAATGACTTTCAGATCACGAGCCAATATGTTATTTACAATAGAACATAGATAACATTTAAAATGTTGAAACTGAGACATTTTACATTTTTATCCACAAAATGAGCTTATTTAAAATTTTCTGGCTGCAACAGGTCTCAAAAAAGTTGGGACACAGGCAAAAAAGGGCTGAAAAGCAATTAATATATATGAGAATCAGCTGAAAGAACATTTAGCAAGTAATTAAGTTAACTGGCATCAGGTATGTAACATGATTGGCTATAAAAGGGATGTCTTAGAGATTCTGAGTGTCTCAGAAGTAAAGATGGCCAGAGGCTCTCCAAACTGTGATGGCTTGCGTAAAAAAATAGTGGAATACTTTAAAAACAATGCTCCTCAACCTCAAATTGCAAAGGCTTTGAAGGTCTCATCATCGACAGTGCATAACATCATCAAAAGATTCAGAGAAACTGGAAAAATCTCTGTGCTTAAGGGACAAGGCCGAAGACCTTTACTGGATGCCCGTGATCTTGGGGCCCTCAGACGCCACTGCATCACTCACCGGGATGATTCTGTCATTGACATTACTAAATGGGCCCTGGAACACTTCAAGAAACCACTGTCAGTAAACACAGTCCGCCGTGCCATCCATAGATGCCACATAAAACTCTATCATGCAAAAAGGAAGCCATGGTTCAGCATGATCCAGAAGCGCCGGCGTGTTCAGTGTGGGTTCAATAGGGAATGAGGCAAGGGCATGAGGGGGTGGAGGGGTCTGCAATTTGATTATTAGTATTTATAGCCTTTTCCGAGCAAATGTAGCATCTGTGAAGGGAAATGTGTTGGCAATATGTAAACAGTAAAATGCATTGGAATTTTAGCTGAGGGAGGGGGTGGGGTGGGGGTAAGGGAGGGGGTAAAGGATAGTGTTGTCGGAAAGAGAATTGCCAGTTTTGTTCCCCCGTGATTTGGATTGCCTGCAATGAATACGTTAGAGGCTAAAGGAGCCAAAGTATCCATGTTTGATTTTGATTTGGCGAAGGAAGAGGAGAGGAAAGGGACGAGGGGACAACAGGACGCGTGTGCTCAGGGATTTAGTGCAGCCTGCAAAGACAAGGACAAAATCGGGGGATAGAAGAGGTCAAAAAGATCAAAAACAGAGGGTGCAGGCACAGGGGTTATGACTTAGCCCACTGACTGTGGGCAGCTGTTGCAGGATCAGTGACATTGGCTGTTGGGTGATGATGTCACGGTGGATGCAGGATGCATGTTCAGATGAGGACCCGAAGCTGCTGTATTTCATTAAGAATGGTTCTGGAGGCTAGACGGAATGATGGAAAGGAACAATAGGTCGTGTGATTTTATTATTGAAAGTTACTGCATTGTCCTTGCTGGTAGAGCGTCAGTAAAAGGAAAGGCATCAGCAAAACATATGTGGCAAAGAATGTATTGGGATTTTACTAGGGAAGGGGTGGGGAGAGGGAAGGGAGGGGGTAAAGGATAGAGTAGTCAGAAAGAATTACTAAATTTGTTTCTCAAAGCTTTGAATTGACTGCACTGAATATATTTAAGGCTGGAGGAGCTAAATAAGCCGCATTTGCTTATTTAATATGGTGAAGGAAGAGGAGAGGAAGGGACAAGGGGACAGCAGGACACGTGCTCAGGGATTAAGTGCAGCCTGCAGAGAAAGGGATGAAAGGGGGGATGCAAGGGGTCAAAAAGAAAATGGAGGGTGCATGCATGGGGAATACAACCTGGCCCATTAGCAATGGGCAGTTGCAGCAGAATTGGTGCCATAGGCAGTTGGCGTGATGACGTTGTAGTGGTGCAGGAAATATGGTGAGTATCTGAAGCCGCTGTATAGCAATCAAATGGTTATGGACAATTGAAGGTTGCTTCGCTTGCGATTGGCATGGAACATGATTAGAATAATTTTGCAGTGTTAAAGTAGTGGTTGAAATTAAGGTCCATTCTTTCGTTGCGTGCCGGAGATGAACGATGGTCCATCAATAGGGAGCAGGAAGGTGTGCTGGGCTGAATCACTAAATAACTGAGGATGCAGGCTGTAGGCTATAGTTCAAGTTCTAACACTTGAGAGTAGCTTAGTAGAACCTAAGGCTAGGGCAGAGATGGGCCATATCTATTCCTGGCTTTCTTGGAGATTTCTGGCTTCTAATGACCAAATAATCATGATTAGTTAAACCTTTTAGCTAATATTACATTTTAGTTGACTTTTTTTTCAGTAGAATAATAGATGGAAATGACAAGTGGCTGGATGCAAATCCTCCGGGATGGGAATGGCCCATCTCAGTAGTGAACTGTTGCTTTAATGGATTGCTGATGGGCATGTTAGTCAAAACGACTTCAGACATGCAAGGATGTGGCAAACCAGGAATTCTTGTTTGGTATTGCTTTTATGAATAGCATTTCAAAACAAACCAACTGGCTTAGTTTTCTTTGTTAAAACCTTGGCAGATTAAGTATTTAAATCCAGAGCATGTTGTATATGGCAGACTAGTGAGAGTAGTTTGATTTTTTTAAAACCTCGGAAAATAAAACCTCCTTTAATACGGAGTGTGTTGCATACGGCTCACTTGCTAGAGTAGTGTAATTTGTAAAACCTCAGCAAATGAAGTCCTTCAATTCAGAACGTGTTAAATTCACCTTCACAGAAGATCTCAGAAGGGGCTATAGGCGTGTGTTGGAAGCGGTCGCCGGAGAGCAGGAGACGCTGACTGGAGGCGGTGAAGTTTTAGCTTTGCCTGGGGGAGAAGCCCGGTGAGACGTGGGGAACAGCTGTTTTTCATCTGCCATCTTGGAAGATGGTCTGTCTAATCTGGAACTAGGACAGCGGCTGAACGGGGGCGTTGGAGAATTTGTTGGAATACTTCGGTTCGGTTGAACGATTGAATTTGAAACAAATTCGGCATTTGATGGTTGCGCTGGAGTTTTTAAGGAATCTATGTTGCTTGGTCAGTAGAAACATCAGCTAACAAGAGAAAATGTTAACTTAGCGAGAAGCTGGCTTGGGAGAATGTGGGTCCGGCAGAATGCGGGTCTGTTAGAATGCTGTTCGTGGAGAATGCGGGTATGATGGAATGCTGGTCACATCGAACGGGACAGACAAAGATTGTTAAATGAAGGCGGTATAAATAAGCTGGTTTATTTGGACGTGGACAGGTGGAGTGACGTATTTAGGCGTGGTCTGGTTCACTGTCTTAAGTTTAGAACTTCCATGAAGCATTTTCCTATATATATATTAATGGAAAGCCTAACATAAAACATTAATGTCTTACGACGCTTCTGAACTCTTGCAGCTTACAAAATGTTTTTTTTTTTTTTTCTGCATCCGCGTCCGGCTTGATACGTGTATGAAAACATTTCTAAAAATGTGGTTTTGGCATCTAAGGTCCGCATGTTAAGGCTGCTCTGTTTACAACTAGTGACACCTATGCTGAATTGGTGCCAATCACGTTGCCTTGCAGGCAACCAATTTAAGATAATTTGCTCGTATCTTGCTTGTATCTGCAAGCAGTGGCTTATTTCAATCGTTCCCTCAATTGTAATAGCCATGGAGGCGCGTTGCCTGGTTGACAAGCTTTGCTAATACTTTCCTCGTATCAGCCTCACCTCCTCATGCCATGGCTCGTCCCTTTTGCTGTAAACTAGTGGGGATTAGGCTGGGCACTGCCCTTTTTTGCTCTGTAAAGCATCTTTGTGACAGTCTGTCTGTGAAAAGCGCTATATAAATAAAACTGAATTGAATTAAGCTAGCGCCATCTTCATCAGGGAATGTGTCCGAGCAGGCAAACCATCCTGATACCTTGCCAGTTTCTGCTACACATTCCCAAGATCATTTTGTTTTGTTTGCTTAAATTACTCCATGTTTTCTTTTGATTTTATCTTGTGTTTATATTTTATGTATCTATTTTGGAGAGACTATACCGTTGTCAGCTCCAACATCCGTATGCTTCATTTGCGATCGTCACCTTCACCTAATTTGAAACATCTTAAACTGTCTGGCAGTAATGCTAATCACCTTAATTGAGCTAATGCACTAAATACAAGCGCACACTGTCTCTGGCTTCAAAGGGCCCATCAATATTAGCCGAAGGTTTTGGCCCATCCGAGATGCTTTTGTTTTGGGGGGTTGTGCTGCACTCTCAATTGTGTTATATGCAATCTCACAGTCCAGGGGAACTTGCTTGCACACATAGAGTATTTCCTTTGCATCAAATCACTCTAATGATGTCTTGCCAGATGTTCCTCTGCTTGCATTCAGCAATTCCTGCTGATTTACCCGCAACTAGAGGAGAAGGTCATGATTGCTTGTGTGAATTCAAAGGAAATGCGACAATGCTTGTCGCCTCATATTGTCTCATCTCATGTAGTGTATTTCCTTTGTATTAAGCCACTGTAGGAATGTCTTGCCGGAAGTTCCTCTGTCTGTATTCAGCAGGCCGCTGAGCTCCCTACACCCAGAGGAGAAGGTCAAGCATGCTTGCGTGAATTCAAAGGAAATGCGACCTGCTTGTCGCCACACATAGTCTCATCTCATATAGTATATTTCCTTTGTATCAATCCACTTCGGGAGTGTCTTGCTGAATATTCCTCCGTCTGTATTCAGTAAGCCATACATCTTTCGGGAATTCAAAGGAAATGCAACATGCTGGCTGCTGCAAATTAATCCATTTCATTCCATTCCATTCATACTTTGAATTTATTTGAAGGTGACTCTGCTTGCCTGCTCCCTTTAGGATGCATTTGGGATGCATGTTTGTCACGCTTGCTCAGATTGTTCCAGAGCATTACTTGAGCAGAGTCACCGCCGAACTCAAAAGCAGGTTGTCCTGCAATAAATGGTTAAATCTGACGGAAGTGTCCTGACTGAAATATTGTTATTCTGAATTGTCAAAATTCAGAAAAAGTTAATATGATTTCAGGTTATCCTTTAAAAAAGGATTATCAATTTTTTAAAGGTTTTTCGCTGCTTATAAACATTCTGTAGATTAGTCTCTATCTACGCACTAAATCACTTCAAGCTGTGTTCACATATCGGAAGTAACATTCATTTCATAATGTTAAGGCAGTAGCTTTCACAAGAGATTCAGCTTGCTCCAAGGGAAATGTAGAACATTGTTGGGACAGGCATTTGTGTCTGAACATTTCCAATGGGGTTTATAGTGATGGTTAGTGTCAGATAGAAACCACTAAAAGTACACCCATATAAGTAAATCATGTGAATAAGAACTCTATTAACATTAACTGAACTAAATAAACCTGTCACACCAGCATTTTCTCAGCACCAAGTTGTAAATCAGGGGTCCTTAACCTTATCCAGAAATGGCCGATGTGGGTATAAGCTTTCATTCCAATCAATAAGTTTCATATTTGATTTTATTAATGACTGTCTTCAGCAAAGACAGGGGTTGATGACTAGATTCAGGTGTGCGGCTGTTTGGCTGGAATAAAAGCCTGCACTCACACTATCCCACTCTGGAACCCCTCTTGTGAATGTATGTACAGTGCCAGTCAAAAGTTTGGACACGCTTTGCTAATGTCACAGCACTTCTGTTTTTAGAGAAATTTAAACAGCTTGACTTCTCTAGATAATCTCAAATGGAATTTTGTAAAGCGTAGACAGTCAGAAGTCAAAAGAGAATAACTGACTTGTTGAACAGTGTCCAAAATTTTGGAATTCTCAAAGAAGCCGTATTTTGCAAAGTAAATAGACAAATAACCTCCTTCCATTTTCCAACAGCCGAATTATAGTCAAGCGGTTTTGGGACTTATTGGGCAAAAAGGTTGATGAAAAGCCACCTCAAGTGCAGCACATTTTTGGGAAGTTAGACAGCCGTGTGGCTGCAAATTCATTATAGTCATATGACTGCCCTTGTTTAAAAAAAAACAAAAAACAAAAAACAAATTGAGAATGCTCTGCAAATATGACAATAAATGGCGGTTAGTTTGATGGATTTAAGAATTAGTTCTTTGTTTGCAAAATAAAGTCTGCTTATTTCTTTATTTAACATATATTGTAAGAAAAATGTGGGTATGTCCAAACTTTTCGCTGGTACTGTAGATGTGCAGTTTTCAATAGTTTGCCTTTGGCAAAGATAAAGTGGCAATCACTTGAGCACACTATGACAGGTTGCAGAAGCATGGAAGCCTGACCTTTCTCAAAAACTTTTTTTTTTTTTTTAATAGAAGTAGGTGTGTTGCCAGACTTGTGAAGGAATGACATTGACAGTCAAAGTGTTCTGACTCATGCTCTGCTGCAGTGGCTCCGAGGCTGGCTCATGACATGTGCTGTTTGTACACTTCCTCAACCTGGATTTCTTTGGTAAATATCAAGCTGTTATGTCAACTGTGAATTGCTCTTGCTACTAATCCGATGACTAATATTTAAAAGTTCATGTTATCCAAGCATATCACTTGCATTCCTCGCTTTTTTCCCAGGCATTCAGATTTTTTCCTCTGAGTACTTGTTTATGCTGGTAAAACTTTTGAGTGCCAGCATGACTAAAAATTGTCCTTTAGTTATGATATTTTGTTATTTTGAATAATGTAATAGTATCATAATCATATAATTAGATAGAATTTATTGCAATTGAAGCAAAATTTGCATGAAAATAGCCTGCCCCAAAAAAAAAAAAAAAAAAAAAAAGCAGGGAAAACAGGTCTGCTACTGCTATTTTCTCAAAAATGAAGCCCGCAGATAATATGCAAAGCAGACTTACGAGTAAGCGATCTCGTGACATCATATTTCTGTAAAGCACTGTGCTCAAGTTGTGTGTTGCACAGCAAGGGCTCTAAATTCGTAGACCAGGCGCAGGTGCAGCGAATGGGGGGAGCGCCGCGCCTACGGGGTGTGTCCAGGCGTATGTTGCAATTTCGTGCCCGGCGTAGCAAGTACTTCTCGGTCCCGCCTCTGTCCCTCCTGCCGGCGCAAGTGGCAAAGAGGGAGGAGAGAAGGCGTAATTGGGTTTAACACAGCCGAGTCAAATCTTCACCAATAAAATGAGCTCCTCTCCTCACCTTTAAAGTGTTGAAATAAAGAAGCCTCTGTCCTATATCTGCATCATGCGTTAATGTTGCATTTTACTTTGCTGCTTCAGGCATGTTTTCTGCACCGCTTAGGGGAGAGCTGGTACAAAAGTAACATTTTTCACATAAACGTCATTTTAAAAGATAACATTACAGACGAAAAAAAAATTTAGAGCGATTAACTACTTTTGTGTGTGCTCTGTCAATATCAGGTGCTAAATCATCCCAATATATATTGACTTCGGCATAGTTTGCCGTCCAATGGAAGTTGCGCATTGCTACTTTCGACCCCTCCAGTAGGGATGAAAGTAGCACACGGGCGGGACAAATGTAACCTGATCAAATTAACTGGAATCTTTTGAATTACTGTCATTTTTCATTTGAAAAAATCAAACAATGTCTTTGCTAACATGCAACTGTAAATATACAATGCACTCATTTATTCAATTCAATCATAAAAATGACATTAAAACAGAAGCAAAAACAATCACACACTTGTTTTAAACATTTTCATCACAGTTGTGACAGATATAATGAGCTGCACCCTCAGTGCATGCCTCATGTGACCACAGCAGACAAAAGATGCACTGCACCCACGCTTCTCCAGGCAAAGATGAGGAAAATGTCTCCCCACAAACAAGACATTCCTCCTCATTGCCCCGAGAAACTGTGGTTGCAGTGTATCCGCTTAACAACGTCTTCTTTGGGCGTTTTGAGGAGGACTGTTTCTTCTGGCCCCTCTGCCGAGTCTCCTCCTCCAAGGCAGCTTTTACTGGGGTGTCGGTCAGTATTGCTGTTGACCTGCAACATTCAATGAGATGGTTGTCAGAATCAGCTTGTTTTTATACAAGCAAGAAAATCAAGACAAGTTAAAAACGACACTCTGCTCACCTCTTTCTGCCTCTTCTTTTATTTTCTTTCCTCAAGCCAGCCTTTGGATATGGGCGAACCTTTTCTGGGCTGAACCTCTGTATTGGCGTGCCACTAGATGTTCCTGGAACCACAAGCATACCTGGATAGATAATATTTCAAAAAAATAATAAATGCTTGGCAAGGCTCAACATGCACATTTAAAGACACACACAGACACAAACTCTCACCATCCAGAGGAATGGCAGACTCATGGGAATGCAGCTCAAATGGGCTCTGGCTAGGTTGTTGGTGTCTTACGGGAGCGGGCGCTGGTGATGGAGCGGACATTGGTGATGAAGAGGGCGCTGGTGATGAAGCGGACATTGGTGATGAAGAGGGCGCTGGTGATGGAGCTGGCGCTGGCATTGGGGATGGAGCTGGTGCTGGTGCAGGTGCAGGACGGTCGGTCACAAAAGCTGGAGCAAAGTCTGTCTCACTGAACATATCTGGATTCAAGGGCCAGATACCGGTACACTCGAACCCAGCTGAAATGCTGCTTGCTGTCCCTGCTTGAGGCAGAGCTTTAGCCACAAGACTTGGGATGTAGTAGATGGTCAAAGTTCTTCCAGGGTTCATTCGCATCCAATTGTCTGCTGCACTGTTAATGTAGTGCTTCAGAGGACCAAAAATGCTTTGGTCTAGCGGCTGAAGACGGTGGGAGCAGTGGGGGGGAAAAGACGGGAGTACAATGCCCTGTGACTTGCAAAAGTCAATAGCTACCGCAGAGAGGTGTGATGGATGATTGTCTAAGAGTAGCAGCAACTTTGACTCCGGGGTCACGAGGATGTGCCTTGCAAAATGCTGTAAAAATGCCAAGAAATCAGTCTCCTGCATCCACCCCAATCCATTGGCAGAACCAGTGCAGCCAAGGGGGCCATCCCCGATGAAGTAGTGCTGGAACTTCTTCCTTGGGAAGATAAAGTAAGGGGGAACAAAGTTGCCTTGTGCGTTGGCAGCAAAGGCAACAGTCACCAATGTCCCTCTTTCCCCAGAGGTCACAGCACCGACCTGGCGCTGCCCCTTGGTGGCAATGATTTTGTCTGGCACTTGAACCGTTGTGGTACCTGAAATAATAAATGAAATGAATTATTGCTGTTGCAAATCACTGTTGCTTTTTAATTTATCTAAATATAAATTTTTACCTGTTTCATCCATGTTCCAGATGTCCTTTGCTTCAAAATTATAGCGGGTGAGGACAGTCTTTAGGTTTTTAAAAACGCTGTCACGTTGGTCTTGTTGAAGCTGGTGGAACGGGACATGCTGGTGGCTTGAGGTCGACGGATGGACAGGGTTTTGTTGCGCTCGAGGAAGGAGGTGAGCCAGTCCTTCCCTGCCATCTGGTTTTTCTCCCATGAACATGGAGTTTTGAGGCCAATATTTTCGGCCAGCTCATATGCAAACTTTCGCACATAAAACAGCATGAAAAAGAGGTTAATTCCCAGATAGCAAGCACCTCAGAGCCGGGCAGATCCGGAGCTGAGGTGCTTGCTATCTTAGGCAAATGGCAATAGTGGCGTAACTCTGTCTGCAGTGTTACTCCAACCTCTTTAGGACTCAGGCCAAAATATATATCAGCTGCTCTCTTTATATATGCCTGCAGTCTCTTCTCCTGTTCTTCTGTGAAGACTTTGTTGTGAGCCCTGTACCCTGGGGCTCTGGCCTGCTGCCCTCCTGCCTCTGCCCTCCTCTTGCAGTACCTGAACAGGGTGACATGACAAACGCCATGCACCTCTGCTGCCCTCCTTATACTCTCGCCTCTTCGGACATCAAGAAAGGCCCTTCCGTAAACCTGCTGGTCAACCTTTCCTCTCTGGGTAGTTCTGACCCTAACTCTTGGCATTTTCTGTCGGTAAAATATAACACACACATTTTTTAAATGAGCTTTAAAACAGAAAATTCGGCTGCATTAGCAGAGAGGGAATTAACGTAACCGTTGCTACTTCCGCCCGACAGTGACTCCAGACATTAGAACCAGGATTGCTTCTAAAGTGGAAAAAAGTCTGACATTTCAAACTTCAGGATATGTTACAAAACTAAATGACCTATCACTTCATCATAAATATGACACATGGAGCGATAAAGACAATCTTAAAGTCAAAAAAGTTTACCATTTGTCTGAATTTACTCACCACTGTGCAAAACGGTCTTCCCGGTCTCGTTCCGCGGGGAAGCGTCGAAACCTCAAGATTTTTCCCGGGTCTGGAGAGTGTCGCGAGCTGCACGTGCTGACCTAATATGACACATCGAGGTGCGGATGGCTGTGAGTAAATCGCCGTATTACTTTCGTCCCACGTTACTTTCGCACCGGCTCTCCCCTACGTCTATATTAAGCATTACGAATATGAGTTAGCTGGCGAGCTAGGGCATTCTCGAATTATTATCATTAGCGAACTTGAATGGAATTTCAAAACGAAACTACGTCAGATCATTCAAACTTATGAAGTTGGAATGAAATACGACGGTTGCTCATTTGTTTCTTCTGCCTGCATCAGTGGGAAGAGAAACGATGGATAGCGTGTTCCTATTATTACACCCTGTTGCTGCTTAAAATTTTGGGATTAACATGCATGGACAACAATGCAAGATATGTTACACATTTATTTGCAATATGTGATCATAACTCAGTACGAGATCATAGCAATCAGGCTGTATTCCTTTCCCCACTGAAAACGATAAAACCTAAGTGACAATAATAGTAGTATTAAGCCGCTTGCACACTGGACGCGAAACGAATTTTTCGCACGACAGACTGCGTTGAACGCAGTGTCTACGTGTCCGAAAGTCGGACAGGGTTTTAATATAGGTATCTCCGTGTCCGACTGTCGGATGGTTTCAATATAACTCCGTGTCCGACAGTCGATTATTGTTTTTAATTTCTTCAAATCTACTGAATCTTTTAGATATTAAACGTGAATGTATTGATAAGAGGGCTCAGTTCTTCAAGATGAGTACCGAGAATTTCAATCAATGTTTCTGTTTAAGCTCTGCTCAATAAAGTGAGTCGACATTGGCGCGGGACAATGTAGGATACAATGCCTGTCGAACATGAACTGCAAAATACTCCGTGTCTGACAGCCAAAAAAAAAAAAAAAAAAAAAAAAAGGACGATTAGAACAGATTGATAACGAAATAAAGAATTAAAAGAAACATTTTAACAACAAACAGGACTTCCAATGAACACTGCAATTTATTTATTTGCGGGCCATCTTTTCTGGATGTTCTGTTTGTTGGTGATATATTTTTATTCTTTATTTCGTTATAAATCTGTTCTCATATCAATACTTTTACTTTTTGCTGGCTGCCGGACATGGAGTATTTTGCATTTCGCGTCGGACAGTCTTCATCGTGCATGCGATATTACAATGTCAATGGTCATGGAATTGATTTGCTCACTGACTACAAGCATTATTTTATCTCTGGTGTGGAAATAAAACGTGAATCTGCTCGATCCATCTGACTAATTTCCAAAAGAGAGACCGAATAAAGACTGTTTTCTATCTTAAACGGAAGAAAACATACGAATAAAAAGAAACATTGATTGAAATTCTCGGTACTCATCTTGAAGAACTGAGCCCTCTTATCAAAACATTCACGTTTAATATCAAAAAGATTCAGTAGATTTGAAGAAATTAAAAACAGTAGTCGGACACGGAGTTATATTGAAACCATCCGACTGTCGGACACTGAGATATTTTAAAACCCTGTCCGACTTTTGGACACGTAGTAGACACTGCGTACATCCAAAGTCAATGCAAAGACGCGAATACACGCGTGTATTCGCGTCTTTGCATTGACTTTGACTGTAATCAGTCGTGCGAAAAATTTGTTTCGCGTCCAGTGTGCAAGCGGCTTTACTGAGCATAGAACGCAAGCATTATATATAGGCAGTTTGTGGTTGGCTGAGAAAGATGTGAAGTCGTTAGTTTGCATCACAGATTCAGCTGCGTTGATTAAGCCAGGTCGAGTTTCCATTACGCGTGCCAACCGCCTTTAATCTGACATCAGGACAATCGATATAGATACTATAATTTATGTCCTGATTCAGACAGTTACATTAAATAGTGGTTGCTGTAATTATTTATTGCATTGAAATGGGCCTGACATTCTGGAAACCTGCCTGAGAGGTTTCGGTGACGTGTGCGCACTGTGCGCCGGTCAGCCAAATTACCACTGCACAGAAAGTAAACCAGGTTGGAGCTGGCGAGTTTTCTGCGCAACTTCAGTGGAGACTTTTCTACGAAATTGCCACTGCGTCTTGATGAATATGTGACACCTCCCCCTACTATGCCGCCACACCCATCTCGGCGCACGTCCGTCTACCAAATTGCCTAAGTGGCTGCGAACGGTGTTGCACCGCACGAAATTACCACTGCGCAGGCTGCACCGGACGAAATTACCACTGCGTGGGCTGCGCCACGCTGCGCCACCCTGCGCTGCGCCAAGAAATTAGAGCCCCAAGAGTAATAATAATAATAATAATAATAAAATTTATTTATATAGCACTTTCCATCAAAGTGCTTTACACATGCAAAATCAGTAAAAATCAGTGAAAACAGTAAAAAGTAGCGTGTGTTTTGGTGTTTCATCTTCTTGTTCATTAGGAAAAAAATGTTTAATAAACGCTCAAATTTATCCCAATAGCATACTAAAGCAGCCAGGTTTTTTTTTTCCTGTCACTTTCTTTTAAATTGATGTTTTGTGGCAAACTGAAGCTTGAAATTACACTCAAAATAATTACTCTTGCTGTTGGAATCAGAGCCTAAAATTTGGCAGCAACAGCATCAGTACCATGGCACCAGTATGATCTTGATTTCATTACCTCCACCAAGGAGGTTGCGTTCACCTCTGTTTGTTTGTTTGTTTGTCTGTCTGTCTGCTTACTGGATAACTCAAAAAGTTATGACCAGTGTGGCACGAAATTTGGTAGGATGATAGGTGGTAGTCCAATGAGCTGGACTATTCCATGGTAGTCCATGAGTTGATTCAATTTTGGAAGTGATCCAGAACATATTCTCGATTCTGGATCCGGAAGAATTAAATTCCAAAGGTGTCCAAAAGTAAGCTGAAAAAGCAGAATCCTCATTGGATGACCACAGCTATTCGTAGGAGTTTAAGGGAAAAGAGGAATCTTTATAAGATGTACATAAAGGATAACAATGAGAACACTAAGGCTGAATACTGTAAAATGCGGGCTGTGGTCAAAAAAGAGCTGAGGAATGCTAGAAGACTGTATGAAAGACAAATTGCAGAGGGGGCAAAAACTAACCCTAAGCGCTTCTTTCAGTACTGTAGCAGAATAGCGAGAAAAACTTTTGCACACCGGTAAGTAGACAGGTGCGTAGGAGAAAGGCCGACTAAGGACTAAAGTAACAAAAAAAACTCCTGCACACGGTCTTCTCACTTGCAATTAATTTATTAGTCGACGTTTCGGTCAACCGACCTTCCTCAGGACAACAAACAGAATACACTGGAGAGCATATCTTAAATGCAGGCTGGTAGGCCTACGTGGCCCAATCAGCCAAAATCACATGACCACTAGCAAGACGCATTTCATAAGTAAAAACATCAATACAAATAACCATATACAAAGGTAATAATAACCTCATTTAGGGAATACATAATACAGTATTTGCAATACATAGCAAAATAGAAAAAAGTTTCCAAGCCATAAGAATAACCACATGTTTACTGTACAATCATGAGATAGAGAACATGATGGTATGAGAATGAAAATGCAAAAAAAATTTTTTTGCAAAAACATTTTGCCGCCTCCTAATCGTCCCAACCCCTGAAAACAGGATAGGAGACCAGATTAGAAAGGTTTTGTCATATAAGTAAAAACTGTAAATATAAACAGTGAACAAAATAAAGAAATACAATCAATAAAAGGCAAGTATTCTGTAGTGGAAGAGTCCCACCAAAGTTGGGAAACAAAATTCACAACATAACATTGAGGGGAAGTTCATCATTCAGTCCATCAGGTGTTAAAGTGTGTAAAGTAAATATCCAATACACCTCGCGACTTTAGAGCAGCAAATCAAGATCACCACCTCTCCGTGGAACGCTGACTTTTTCAAGACCACAGAAACGTAAGGTAGAAATGTCATGTTTTTTATCATTAAAATGGACAGCCACAGGATAATTTGTCAATTCTGCATATAGAGCTTTTATGTTCACTAATGCGCTGTTTCAATTACCTGGATGTCTTACCCACATATGCCAAACCACAGGGACAACACAGCATGTATATCACATGTGTAGATGCACAAGTTATTACCTCTTTTATGGAAAATTTCTTATTAGTATGGGGATGATAAAAAAGTTGGTTTTCAAGGTATTATTGCACTGTGCACAATTTCCACAGCGATAATTTCCTGCAGGTAAAGGGGATAAAAGCCGCTGAGTAGGCAGCTTAGGCTTGTAAGTGGTAAAGTCAGCATGAACAAGGAAGTCTCTCAGATTTCTCCCTCACTTGTTTACAAAAAGAGGCTGAAATTTAAAATGGGGGGCCAATTCAGGGTCCGAGGTCAAAATATGCCAGTGTTTCTTAAAAGTAGATTTGATAGTGAAAGAGAGAGGAGAATAAGAGGTGATACAAGCAACAGAGAACTTTTTTTCTTTTCTCTTACTTTGTTGTAACAATTCTGAGCATGGTTTCCTCAGTGCTGCATCATACGCCTTCTGTAGCCAATCATTTGGGTATACCTGTTGGACAAATCTAGACCTCATCTCAGATGCCTTCTCTATAAAATCTTGTGTAGTACTGCAAATTCGTCCAAGTCTAAAGAATTGGCTTTTGAGCAAACCTCTCTTCAGAGGGGTGGGGTGAGAACTACTTGCCAGAAGAAGTGTGTTCTTATCGGTTTCTTTTCAGCAGAGAGTGGTGGATAAGGTGCCTTTATTTTTAATTACCCACATATCCAAAAATTGAACTTTTTCACTACTGTAACTCATGGTAAATTGCAAGTTACAACTAACGCTGTTCAGTAAAGTGAAAAAATCTTGTAGGTCGTTGGCATCAGCTTGGACCAGGCAGAACACATCATCAATAAACCTGTACCACTTCAAAATTTTAGGCAGAAAAATATTGCACACCGGATTAAAAACAAAATTTCTTTCAAAGTAACCAACATATGAATTGGCATATATAGGTGCACAAATTGAACCCATGCTTGTGCCAGACGTTTGTAAATAGTACTCTCCATTAAAATTAAAATAATTTTTCTTAATCACAAGAGTGGCTAATTCAATAATGAACTCATTGGGAGGCATAGCTGAATCATCTCGGTTCTGAAGATAGACTTGTAAAGCCTCAACGCCCCCATCATGTGGAATATTTGTGTAAAGACTGGCAATGTCGAAGGTCACTAACAGAACGTCATCAGGTAAGTCGCTAAGACTTGAAATATTAATAATAAAATCAGTGGAGTCTTTTATAATAAATATGGATCGCTGCTATGTGATAACAAAGATATTGCGGATACCTTAAACAGTTACTTTGTTGAGAATTTGACCTCAGAGTGGGTTTTTATTCGGCCAGAGGGCATGCCCAACGCTCAAGATTATTTGGCGGAAATTGAGGTTAGGGATAACAAAGTATTAGACAAGTTGCATAAACTAAAGGCAGATAAAGCAGTGGGTCCTGATGGCTTATATCCTAGAGTGCTCAGGGAAGTTAGTGAGATCATCTTTAAGCCGCTATCCGCCATCTTCAGACGGTCTTTAGAAACTGGAGAAATACCAAATGATTGGAAGCAGGGCAATATAATTCCAATATATAAGAAAGGGGACCGTACTGAGCCAGGAAATTACAGGCCAGTCAGTTTAACTTGCATTGCATGCAAAATACTGGAATTTATCATAAAGATGAGCTGGACTTATTTCTTGAACGTAATAATATCTTGAGGGATAGCCAACATGGTTTCCATAAGGGAAGGTCATGCCTGACAAACCTTCTGGGATTTTTTGAAGAGGTCACCAAGACTTATGACCAAAGCAGGGCTGATGACATCATATACTTGGATTTTCAGAAAGCATTTGATACAGTACCGCATAAGAGACTAATTTTTAAAATGAGCTCCATTGGAGTTACAGGAGGTATTCTGAAGTGGATTCAAAACTGGTTACAGGACAGAACACAAAGAGTGGTGGTCAGTGGTATCTCATCTGAGCAAGGTGTGGTGGGGAGTGGCGTCCCCCAGGGATCGGTGTTGGGACCCCTGCTGTTCCTCATCTACATTAATGACCTTGATAGGAATATTGAGAGTAAATTAGTTAAATTTGCAGATGATACTAAATTGGGAGGTTTGGCAAATAATTTAGAGTCCACTAAAGTGATTCAGGATGATTTGGGTAGAATCCAGAATTGGGCAGAAATGTGGCAAATGAAATTTAATGTAGCGAAACGTAAAGTTGTACATGTAGGTAATAAAAACATTAGACGGGATTACTTCATGGGAGGCTTAAAAGTGGCATATGCTCCACACAAAAAAGATCTGAGAGCGATTGTTGACCAAACCCTCACAGGCTCTAGCCATTGTGCTGTAGCAGTTAAAAAAGCCAATCGGATGCTGGGATACATAGCCAAAAGTATTGAGTACAAATCCAAGGAGGTGATGCTTCTTTTGTACACCACATTCGTCAGACCACATCTGGAGTATTGTGTACACTTCTGGGGACCATACTTTAAGAAAGATATAGAGGCTCTAGAAAAAGTTCAGAGAAGAGCCACTAAGCTAATTCCGGGTATAAAAGATGAAAGCTATGAGAAGAGGCTGAAGATCCATAATCTCTTTAGTCTTAGGAAAAGGAGACTCAGGGGTGATCTAATTGAGGTCTTTAAATATGTTAAAGGGATTAACAAAGTGAATTATGTAGGATTCCTTCGACCAAGTGTTGTTAGTAGAACTCGGGGTCACAAATGGAAGTTGACCAAAGGAAAATTTTGCACTGATATTCGGAAATATTTCTTCACCCAAAGAGTAATTTCGATGTGGAATAGCTTGCCTGACCATATTGTTGAGGCAGAGACCTTGGGAGTTTTCAAGAGCAGGCTTGAATTAAAGCTAGACACCATTGAGTCATTGAGTATCTGAAGTGATATATTCACAATAGTATAAAGAAACTGGCGAGCCTAGTTGGGCTGAACGGCCTGTTCTCGCCATTCATGTTATGTTATGTTATGTTATGTTATGTTATATTAAATGCGAGTCTGTGTGATATTTCTGACCAGATAACTCAAAAAGTTATGGATGGTTTGGTGTGAAATTTGGCAGGATAATAGGTAGTAGTCCAAGGAAGAGTTGATTTTATTTACGGAGTGATCCAGTACATAGTCTTTCACTAAAACAATATGGCATGGCGCAGATATGCGCTCCACCGAGTGCCCTCTAGTTGAACATGCTTTCTTTTTAAATTTGTGAAACAGATCATTTTGTTGCCATTTTAGTATATTGTCACAGTAGTGGTGCAAAAATGTTCAATGAGAATTGAATTGATCAGAAGGTAGCAGGAAAACTAAGTTGTCAACCAGATTCTTATTCTCTTCTCATTTCTCTTGGCTACATGTATTTCTCAAAATAATGCATGCTCCTCAAGCTCATACTCACCATCTACAGTGGTAACTGATTATCTCAGCTTTCTTCAGTGCAGGGCTGAAGCCCAAATGGAAGTGAGACCTTTTGTCCTTTTGAACAATGTGTTTCACATAATTTATGTCTTCACTTAAACCATGTTTGAAAGACTTTGTTCATGAGCCCTGCCAGATGCTATGCTGGGGAGCTCTGCTTGTCTGTACCAATTGATAATCTGGTCCATCTCCCTCTTCAGCCCTGTGAACAGAATGTCCACTACTTCCAAAAACAAATCGAAAGATGGACTTATAACACCACAGAACTTCTTGCCACTTTGCCTGAGTCCACTTTCGATGAGCTTTTGCCCAGAAAAGTCACTGATGCCTCTGGACAGTGTTGATATACAGTATGGCCTCCTTTTTTGTTGGCTAGTGGAGTTCTGCATTTCCTTAGTGTTATGGAAAAACCTAGTGAGTAACAAAAATCTGATTCCGAGAAAAAGACAGAAAACTATACCCCTCTGGGGTTAAGCTCTTGTCCGACAATGAAACTGACATGGTAGTCATTTGTTAATTACATAATAAGAGATATTTATGGAGGCAATTTTTCTCTTTTTTATTAGTATCCCTGGCAATATGACTTAAGAAATTTTTCCATCTGAAAATATAAAATGTCAAATCTCAAAATCATGACAAAAACTAACGATTATGCAGCTGCAGTGGCATTTGACAGTTTTTCAGTGTTGACTCCACCATCTGCTTCCCTCTTCAAGCCATTTTTCAGTCGTTATTAGCACGGGAATTGCATAAATTACGAATTCTGACCATGAATGTCCTGCACATCCAGTGCTCTGCATGGGGACTTACCTCACAGATCAGATAATATAGGTATGCTGTTTCATAACTGGCTAATTCACTGACCAGGTTTTATCATTAAAAATAGAAAATTTTATGTGGAAGAACCAAGGAAGATCAACTTGCTTGATTTTTACTTCACAACTGATTAAATACCGATGACTTGCTTGGTTTTGCCACAGGAAAACATAGGAAATCAATGATTATTTTTCATGTATCTTCCTGTATATGATGAGACAAAGCCTAATAAGTGCAAAAATGGTCCTAACTTAGTTTCGACCAAAATAAGACTTGCTAGGTTTTTCTATAACACTCAAGATTTGTTGATGCCACAATGAAATGTGTTCAATAACACTGGTTTTCTGAAGTACTTACTAGCTCATGTGGTTAAACCGCTGACGGAAGCACATCTGCTCTCAATGCATTGCCGTCTTGTGGCTTGTCCACACACATCTAATATCGCTATTCTGCCTTCTCTTTCAGGCATGGATTTTTGCTGTAGTTTTTCCAGATTCTTGGAATCTTTTCACCATATTATAAATTGTCAATGGTAAAATCCCATAAGTCTGTGCATTGGCTTATTGAGAAAAATTTGTCTTAAATTGTTTGACTAATTGTTCATGCAACTTTTGGCAAAGTGGAGAACCTCAAACCATCTTGTTCAACGACCAGGCCTTTTGTGACCACCCATTTTATGCCCATTCATAATCAAATCACCTGTTACTTGTGTTACATGTGGAATGTTCCAAACAGGCACTTTTCTGTAGATTGCACAACTTTTCAGTTTTTCCATTTCCATTTTATTTTTATAATCCATTTGCAAAAAAGTTCGTAGCTGTGTAAAATGTATACAAAAACAAAATGTAATGATTTGCAAATTCTTTAAGCTCTATATTTATTACAAAATAGTAAGTCAACATATCAGATGTGAAATTTGAGATATTTTATTAATTTTTGAATACATATACTTATTTTGTATTTGATGCCAACAACAACACATTCAAAACAACAGGAACAGAGCCATGTGTACCATTATGTTGCATCACCTGTTCTTTTTACAAAACTCTGTAAGAATTCGGTGACTGAGGAGACCAACTGCTGTAGTTTTGAAAGCAAAATGTTTTTCCATTCTTGCCTGATGTAGGATTCAGCGGTTTAATAATTTGCAGCCTCCTTTGTCATATTTTGGTTTCATAATGCGCTAAATATTTTCACTGGGTGGCCGGTAATTAAGCATTAATGATGTCTTCACAAATGTGCCAGTTACTCACACCATGTGTACTAATGCACCTCCATACTGTCATGGATGCTAGCTTTTGAATTTTGCACTGATAACAAGCAGGATGGCCCTCTTTAGCCCAGAAGATGTGGCGTCCAAAATTCCCAAAAAGCATTTCACATTTTGATTGGTTAGATCACTTTGCCTAAGATCATCATAAAGGTCCCCAATTATGCTATATTTAGTTGTTTAAAATATGTCCAATAGGTCTTTAAAATAATGTTTAGAATTCAGTTACAAAAAAAACCACACACATCCAGGCCTAGTGAGACCTCTTCTCTCACCCAGTCTGTGCCGGCCTGAAACACGAGCTGTTTTGAGTGGGTGGGGATGTTATGCTAATGAGGCGCTGCTCTGATTGGCTGCCTGGCTGCTTCGATTCCGGGGGAGGGTGCAGACCCGAAAAACCATGAAACCAAGATGGCAGATATTTCAGGACAGCTCTCCGCGACATCTATTGCAGTAAGATCGTACTTGTTTGATCCCAAATCCAACTCCGAACGGGAGGAGGAAGTAATTGAAGTATTGCAGCAACGTTTACAGCAGGATTTCGATGAGTGGCGAGTTGAAATTTCAGTGTTTTGCTCATACTGTCTTGCCTTGCACGCATGTGATTGTAGCTGTACTGTTATATATTGATGTTATATACCCTCTTAGCTAGCCGGAGGAAACTTTGCTAAAAGTTCCTGTTAACCATTTCTACCAAACGAAACAGAACTCCGACACCAAGCTACTAAATGAGTTCATAGCAAAAACAAACAAAATGTGTAAGCATTGGTTATGTGTAGCTAGCGAATTGATAACTTCTACCGGAAATCCATATCCGACCTCCACTTCTTTTTCGGCTTTTTATTAGCCAGAACAATTTTCAAAGGTGGATGAAATTCCGCCACGGCAATGCAGAGAAATCGTTTGTTATACCAGACACGTTATAGTGCGTTTCGCGATTGCTTTCACCGTGGCAGGATCAGAGAGCTAGCCCACACCACTGCAAAGTACCTGGCTGACCCCGGTCATGGATAAGTAAAATGATTGTTTCGCAGCAGCAGTAAACAAACCCAAACACGTACCCTAAGCTCTGCAAAGCCTACGTCTGGTCTAACTGCAGCCTTTTCAACCCAACTTTGCAGACACATACAACACCTCTCCAGTTAGCTTCAACTGCAGTGGCTACAATCAGGCAACGTTATAATGAAACTGCCACATTGATGCTAACCAAAGTAGCACAAGGATACTGATCAGAATTACTGCATATAAGTTAACCAGGAGCATTTTTTAAGAAGGACGGCATGCAAACTAACATGCAGTAGCTAGTAACCGAGCGTTCATAACAACGACAGAGACAAACGTTACCCTGCAATATAGGTTTTACAGACAGTCAGTTCTGTTACCGTGGACAGTTGTACCAAGCATCCAAATTACAAACAAGAATAAAAAGTTAGCTTCAAATGAGGTTTCTGTTCACACACCTTCTGTTGAATGTCCCCTGATATTACTAGTGATGTAGTCAAGACCGCCTTAGCTGAGACCAAGACACTACCAAGACCAAAGGGTAGCGAGACCAAGACAGACCGTTTCGAGACCAAGACCAGAGCAGGACGAGACCGAGACTAAGACCAAAAAAAGTGCTTCACTTCACTGTAAATATGGGCAGTGTTTGGTTGAAAATAATTGTGTGTAGTAACTGCATAACAGCTATTATTGCCCTTTCAGAGGATTGAGACTTTATAGGAATTTAAATTTTTTCCTGTAAGGGATTGGTATGGTTACACAGTCCAAAATCCGTTGTCACCGTTCCGGAGACATTAAACATTTAAGATTTCCATCCAAAACGAATAGCAGTGGCAGGCGATGAATTCTCATTTTTCCTGCACAAACGTGCACAAACGAATCGGAAACAAATGTAATGGGTTTCATTCAAATTTTCGTCATATGGGGTGCCAACTTCACGAAGCTGGAAAACAGATAGCCTATGAGGAAAGTTCCCTTGCATGAATTTTGGGATCATCTGAAACCAGTGAATAGCCTGCCTTATTTAGCGAATTTTACTCGGCAAGACTGATATCGGCAAAAATGATGACAAACTGGGCAAATAGGGAGCAACCACCAACAGCCGACCACCTGCCGTTTTTAGCTATTTTCATCTGGCTGATGGCTTCAGATAAAGCCATTGAAGACACGAAAGTTCAGAATACTCAACATGACACCAGGACATTTATAAGACCCTCAGTAGTTACCCTGCATACATTGCTTTCCTCAAAACTTCAAATCCATTCATTTGTAAAACAGCCAGGCCCGTCGCTAGAACTGGGAAATGGGGGGGCACGACACGAATCCTTTATGACAAGAATTAGTCCTGGCAAGTTCTCAATCATTTTCCTTTATTGACGTGTTTTCCAATTATCGTAATTGGCAACTGAAGGCACAGTTTCTTTCTATATGCGATCTAACAGTGATGAAATCATGGGCTAAATTTAGTGCAGTGGCGAAACCAGAACTGAGAATTGGGATGCACAAAACTTCCATTTAAAACAATTATTAGTCCTGACCTGTTCTCTGTCATTTTCATGATTAACAAAAGGTTCACTCTGAGAGCACTTCACACTTAACAGGTGCTGCTTGTTCTCCCCGATTAGGTAAGACGACAATCATTCATCTGGACGCGTATTTGCTGTATTTAAATAATTATTATTCAAAATTGCATACCCGCGCAAATAGCTAGAACCGCATGCTTTTTATAGCCTATTTAACTGCCGAGTGCCACTTTTTTTTTATCAACCCACGCAATACCGTGAGTGAAAGGCGATATTTCATTGGAATGCGGACCAGTTCAATCAACGCAAAGCATTGGCCTATTATTAAGTAAATTATTTTTCTCCACTGAATTTAGCCCATGATTTCATCACTGTTAGATCGCATATGGAGAGAAACCGTGCCTTCAGTTGCCAATTACGAGAATTGGAAAACACGTCAAAAAAGGAAAATGATTGAGAACTTGCCAGGACTAATTCTTGTCATAAAGGGACATGTCTGTGCCCCCCCCCAATTCCCAGTTCTAGCAATGGGCCTGAAAAAAGCACAAGCTCCCCAATACTGTGACTGAGTAGCAATATGCTTCATCCAGTGAATTTGCTAGGAAATTTACTTAATAAAATGCTAGTGATAATTGACCTTACCTATGGCCGTTAACTCAGCTAGACCTAGCGAGAGTAACTGCAGTTAACCAGGGTTAGTCAGCAAATGCTTTCAAACAGCTTAAATTTCGAGTCCTGAACAGATTATACCGTGCATGCATGTACAACATTTTTACAATAATATACTAAGTATGAACAAGTTGTGTTTGGTCTTGAGACGTTTGGGAGTTTTTTTCCTCACAGAGTTTAAGAGCAGAGCCAGTCTATGTCAGCTTACTTCTTGGCATGTTTCCTCTTCAAGTGCCTGGTAAAAGTTGACATTGTACCGGCCAATTGGGTTCAATTACTTTTTTCAATTTCAATTGATTGTAATTGTAATTATAATTACAATTACAATTCCTTTCTGGACAGAATGTTCAATTACATTTACAATTACTTTTCGAAAAAAAATCAATTAATATTAAATTACAATTACGAAAGTAATTGATACAATTACTGTAATTTTAATTGAAAAAAGTAATTGAACCCAACCCTGGTACTGGCAGTGTTGGTCAGGGCGATTTGACAAAATCTGCACACAGCAGAAACCTTTTTTTGTTTTGTTATTTCGCATGTAGATTCTTTGCAATCTGTAGAGGAGAACTTTATAATAGATGAATTAGCTGACATTTTTACTGATTCACTAGACTAATTCATTGCGCACATGTTGTGAGACGAGACAGAGAGACGGGACAGGAGACCGCACAGGCAGGGAAAAAATACATTGTAACATGTTTTTAAAATAGATGCCTCTTATTGGCTGCATTTAAAGAAGGCTGCGTAGTAATAATGAGGCTGTACCAGGACCAGCTGCTTGCCTAGATTTTGAAACCCCCTCGAGACCGTTATGTCCGAGACCAAGACAAGACCAAGACCATGTAAAAGTGGTCTTGAGACCGGTCTCGAGACCAAGACCGGTCTTGAGTACTACAACACTAGATATTATTCTTGCATATTTAGGACACAAATATTAGCAACAGTAACTTACCTACGTTAGCCGCTGCACTACAGCCACATTCAACAGGCTATCATGTTAAGTAGGCTTATGAGTTCAGACCTGTTGCTTTAACATCTCTGGTAATGAAAACCTTTGAGAGAATTTTAAAAGACAAGGTTGTCTCCCTGGTGTCTGATAAACTAGATCCCTTGCAGTTTGCTTACCAGGCTGGTAAAGGGGTAGAGGATGGAAAAGTCTTAATTCTCAACAGAATTTACGAACATCTAGAGAAACCAAAATCCCATGTTAGGCTTTTATTTGCAGATTTCTCCTCTGCTTTTAATAAGATGCAACCGCACATTTTAATTGACTGGCTTTCATCTTATTTTTATTTACTAGATCAGTTTTTATTGTTGCTTTTGAACTTTTTAACTGACAGGAAGCAGAGCGATTTAGTGAATGGCATCATGTCAGACGTCCTGGTTTCAAACATAGGGTCACCCCAGGGTTGTGCTTTGTCACCCCTTCTTTTTATTCTCTACACAGACAGCTGCAGGTCTGGTAAGGAGGGCAGCTACCTGGAGAAATTTTCTGATGATACTAGGGGTGTAACGATTCTAAATCACTGTTTTTTTAAGGTGTAGTACCACCACCTGTTGCCATGGGGCGAACATCCAAGCTTTCCCTTTTCCTTATTTAAACCCGACGCAGTCTTGAACGAAAGTTCCAAACATCAAAGGGCATGAGAAATGCTTCTGGAAAAAACTTGACTCACATTAGTATTTTTCGGCGACATGCTGCGCGGAGCCAAGTAAAGGACTACAGAATCGTCTCCTTTTAACCAATTAGGTTACTCTAATCATGTCCCTGTTTACTTTGCTCAATTAGCAATCAAACAGGGGATTCGCTTATTTACTTTGCTGAATGAGTAGAGCTGTTTATTAAGATAGCATGTTTGATTGCCGCATTCTGAAAGTTAAATGGCCATAGAACAGAACAGATTTGCAAGAACGCGTATTTGGCCATTTCGTGATTGTGATAATTTATATCTCACATTCACATTTCATCCGCTTTACAGAATGTTTTCCACCTTGTGTATTTTTTAGACGCTTGAAATCCAGGGGGGTGTACTACGAAGCTGGCTTTGTGACTAAGCCTGACTTTAAGCTTAAGTAAAACCTGGAGCAGCTCCTTTTACCTCAGTCCGTGTTCCAGATTTGAAGAGGTTCCTGGTTTTACTAAGAGCTGAAATCAGGCTTAATCACAAAGCCAGCTTCGTACTATACCCCCCAGGGCGATCTGAAAATAAATCTCTTTATTTTTATTTTATCATTATAGATCTCCTAAGAATACTACAATGAGAGATGAAATGCTGAGTTGGGAAGTTGCGATGTTGAACGAGGATTTTTTTAAAGTATGATGAGACCACTTGCAGTCATGGGGTCTGTAGGCAGTCATGTGTAATTTCTTGAAACATACACACCTGAAGCGGCTTAAACGATCTAAAATGCCGTCGGGAAGAAGGCTGAGTTTAGATTTCGCTAATTGCAGGTGCTCTGCCCTTCCCTAAATCTGCTCCTGTGTACTTGGTCTAAATAAAATTCAAGAAATTTAGCCAGTAGCCTATAATGATTAAGATGTGATGGTGATTGGTAAAGCATCGCGTTGCGAAACAGAAGTGACTATCACGGCGCGGGTTCGATTCCCGCCTCGTACGAGCCGGCAGTGGTCGGCAGCTCTTTTCAGAGTAGTGTGCATTTGGCCAATGCGCTACAGGGATGCAAATTGGGAAGGGTCTGCCGGGATAGGGTATTGTAAATAACAAGTTCTCAGGGGCCTCCTGTTGGCCAGACAGGCTCGTTAGGAAGATTCTAAGCTCGTTTATGTTCGGGTATCCTCCACCCTCGTTCTGAGCTTGCGAAGTTTCAACCAATGAGTGTATAAGAAGCGGTGGCGACGGGCGCATGCTTCAGAGGAGAGCTGCGAGCTGTCTCACTCTCCTGAGTTGGCAATAGGGGGCAGCATATGCGAAAAGCCTTGTACATAGTTCCCCAATCGGACATTCCAGATTTGGGTGGAAATGCTAAATTAAAAAAAAAAGAAAAGATGTGATGGTGAAAAGCAGACAAACCTAACTGGGCTACGGTGTTAGATTGAAAGAATGCCAATAATTTGAATAATTAGAAAAAAATCTTCCTCTGAATTACATCTCTCATTGTAGCATTTCAGGACATTATTCAAGATTAATTTAAAACAGATTTGTTATAAGATCGCCCTGGATTTTAAGCATCTAAAAAATACACAAGGTGGAAAACATTCTGAAAAGCAGATAAAACGTGAATGTGAGATATGAATTATTACAGTTGGACGAAATGGCGTGGCAATGGCAATCATGTTCATGCAAATCTGTGCCCTTCTATGGCCATTTAAATTTCAAAATGCAGCAATCAAACATGTTGGGCTCTAAATTCGTTGACTAGGCGCAGGGGCGGTGCAGGCGCAACGAATGGGGGGAGCGCCGTGCCAACGGGGTGTACCCAGGCGTATTTTGCAATTTCATGCCCCGCGCAGCCCGGTGCAAGTAGTCCTCTGTCCCGCCTCTGTCCCTCCTGCTGGCGCAAGTGGCAAAGAGGGAGGAGAGAAGGCAAATCTTCGCCAATCAAATGAGCTCCTCTCCTGACCTTTAAGATGTTGGAATAAAGAAGCCTCTGTTCTATATCTGCATGATGCGTTAATGTTGCATTTTACTTTGCTGCTTTAGGCATGTTTTCTTTACCGCTTACGTCTATATTAAGCATTACGAATGAGTTAACTGGCTAGCTAGGGCATTCGCGAATTATTACTATTTGGCGAACTTGAATGGAATTTCAAAACGAAACTACGTCAGATCATTCAAACTTATGAAGTTGGAATGAAATACGACGGTTGCTCATTTATTTCTTCTGCCTGCATCATTGGGAAGAGAAACGATGGATAGCGTGTTCCTATTATTACACCCTGTTGCTGCTTAAAATTTTGGGATTAACATGCATGGACAACAATGCAAGATACGTTACACATTTATTTTCAATATGTGATCTCAACTCAGTACGAGATCATAGCAATCAGGCTGTATTCCTTTCCCCCACTAAAAACGATAAAACCTAAGTCACAATAATAGTATTAAGCCACTTGCTCACTGGACGCAAAACAAATTTTTCGCACGACTGATTACATTCAAAGTCAATCCAAAGACGCGAATACATGCATGTATTCGCGCCTTTGCATTGACTTTGAATGTAATCAATGTTGCAAAAAAGTCGTTTCGCGTCCGGTGTGAAAGCTGCTGAAGGACACATACCCACATAGCCTACACACGCACTCACGCGCCCATATGCACACATCTCTCTCTCTCTCTCTCGTACGTTGCAGACAGGGGTATTTACGGTCAAAGCCACTGCCGAAAAAAGCGGCTACGGCGCTCAAAGTAATTTAATATCAATACTCACTACGTTTTATAACAGAAGTTCAAAACTTTGACATAACATAGAAAACACATACTTAGAAAAAGTCATGGACGGATGGACTCATATCTTTTACTGACATGAAATACCATGCATTACAAACATCAGTGCCGCGGTTCAAGTCTTAAGGACAGAGCTGTGCAGCCAGGTGGTCTCTCCTCTCCCGTGCGCGCTGCTGCTCTCCCCGCTGCTACGGCACATGCAGTTCGGCCTCTCTCTGTCTCAAGTCCTGTAATGTCTCCTGCATGAGGTCAAAGTGACATCCATGGTGTACAGCTATGTTGTGTAGCACGCAACATGCCACAGAGAATGCACTGACACTCTGAGGGCTATCAGGTCGAGTTTCCATTACTCGTGCCAACCGCCTTTGATCTGACATCAGGACAATCGATATAGATACTATAATTTATGTGCTGATTCAGATAGTTACATTAAATAGTGGTTGCTGTAATTATTTGTCGCATTGAAATGGGCCTGACATTCTGAAAACCTGCCTGTGAGGTTTCAGTGACGTGTGCGCACTGTGCGCCTGTCAGCCAAATTACCACTGCATAGAAAGTAAACCAGGTTGGAGCTGGCGAGCTTTCTGCGCAGTTTCGGCGGAGACTTTTCTACGAAATTGTCACTGCATCTTGATGAATGTGTGACACCTCCCTCTACTACGCCGCCACACCCATCTCGGCGCACGTCCGTCTACCAAATTGCCAAAGTGGCTGCGCATGGCGTTGTAATCAAGACGAAATTACCACTGCGCGGGCTGCACCGGACGAAATTACCACTGCGTGGGACGCCACGCTGCGCCACCCTGCGCTGCGCCAAGAAATTAGAGCCTGTTGTCTTAATAAACAGCTCTACTCATTCAACTTAAAGAGTAAACAAATCCACCATTTGATTGCTAATCAAGCAAAGTAAACGGGAGCAGGTTAACTTTTCTTAGAGTTGCCTAATTGGTTAACAGGAGATGATTCTGTTTTCATTTGCTTGGCTCCTTTCAGCACGTAGCCGAAAAATATTGATGTCAGTCAAATTTTTTCCGGAAGCATTTCCCATGCCCTTTGAAGTTTGGAACTTTCGTTCAGGACAGCACGGGGGTTAAAAAAGGAAAAGGGAAAGCTCGGATGTTCGCCCCATGGTAGCAGTTGGTGTTACTACGCTTTAAAAAAATCACGATTCAGAATCGTTACACCCCTAGATGATACTGCATTCTTATCGCTTCTACAAGGCTTAGAGTCAGACTATGGTAGCGCCCTGCCTGCCTTTGTTAACTGGAGTGACGAAAACTTCCTCGACCTTAACGTGTCAAAAACAAAGGAGCTTCTTATTGATTTTCGGAAAAACTGTGGAAATCCTAAACCAAGCTCTATCAGTGGTGAAGATGTTGACATTGTGAACACATACAAATATTTAGGAATTGTGTTTGACTCCAAATTGAAGTTTGATGTAAACACTGAATGTATTGTGAAGCGAGGTCAACAGCGAATTCACTTGTTGAGGAAGTTAAACTCTTTTAATGTCTGTACGGAAATCTTAGGTATTTTCCTACTAGTCTTTTATTGAAAGCATTTTAACTTTTTCTTTTATTTGCTGGTTTGGGAGTCGTGCTGTTAAAGACAAGAACAGCCTTAACAATATGGTGCAGATCTGTTCCAAAATAATGGACCCTTTCGGTTTAAGGACGTGAAAAAGCGAGATTTGGAGTGCGCATGCTCTTTGAAGACTATGTGGGGCAGAGGATGCACAAATCACATTGAAAAGGTGGGGAATTATAACTTCTTTCGCTTTCCCCGCGGTAAAAGGCAGCTTACAGTGTGGATTTGGACTATGAACAGGAATATTTTTTGTTTTGGAACATTAGGGTATGCAGCGTACATTTCGTGTCCGGATGGCGAGGTTAAGAATTCTGTATTCAACCTATGCCAATATCGATTGATGTTTGGGTACCCAGAGAAACATTAGGATATGAAAACACGTCAAGCGTGCGTCCAGTTAAGGAAATTTAGAGTTTACAGCCCCAATTCCGAAATAGTTGGGACGAAGCGTAAATTGTGAATAAAATCAAAATGCAACGACTTTCAGATCACGAGCCAATGTGTTATTTACAATAGAACATAGATAACATTTCAAATGTTGAAACTGAGACATTTTACATTTTTATCCACAAAATGAGCTTATTTCACATTTTCAGGGTCTCAAAAAAGTTGGGACACAGGCAAAAAAGGGCTGAAAAAGCAATAAATATATAAGAGAATCAGCTGAAAGAACGTTTAGCAAGTAATTAAGTTAACTGGCATCAGGTGTGTAACATGATTGGCTATAAAAGGGATGTCTTAGAGAGGCTGAGTCTCTCAGAAGTAAAGATGGCCAGAGGCTCTCCAACCTGTGATGGCTTGCGTAAAAAAAATTGCAGAATACTTTAAAAACAATGTTTCTCAATATCAAATTGCAAAGGCTTTGAAGGTCTCATCATCGACAGTGCATAACATCATCAAAAGATTCAGAGAAACTGGAAAAATCTGTGTGCGTAAGGGACAAGGCCGAAGACCTTTACTGGATGCCCGTGATCTTGGGGCCCTCAGACGCCACTGCATCACTCACTGGGATGATTCTGTCATTGACATTACTAAATGGGCCCAGGAATACTTCAAGAAACTACTGTCTGTAAACACAGTCTGCCATGTCATCCACAGATGCCGCCTAAAACTCTATCATGCAAAAAAGGAACCATTGTTGAGCATGATCCAGAAGCGCCGCCGTGTTCTGTGGGCCAAGGCTCATGTAAAATGGACTGTAGCAAAGTGGCAAAGTGTCCTGTGGTCAGACGAGTCCAAATTTGACATTCTTGTTGGAAATCATAGGCGTCGTGTCCTCCGGGCTAAAGAGGAGAAAGACCACCCCTCCTGTCATCAGCGTTCAGTTCAAAAGCCAGAATCTCTGATGGTATGGGGATGCATTAGTGCATATGGTGTGGTACACTTGCATGTTTTAAAAAGCACCATGAATGCTGAAAGGTATATAAAGGTTTTAGAGCAACATATGCTCCCCTTCAGGTGACATCTATTCCAGGGAAGGCCTTGTGTATTTCAGCAGGACAATGCAAAACCACATACTGCAGCTATTACAACAGCATGGCTTCGTAGTAGAAGAGTCTGTGTGCTGAACTGGCCTGCCTGCAGTCCTGATCTTTCACCGATTGAGAACATTTGGTGCATAATTAAACAAAAAGTCCATCAAAAGACCCAAAACTCTCCGGCAGCTGAATCCTATATTAAACAAGAGTGGAATCAAATTCTAATGGCTAAACTCAAGAAACTTGTCTCATCAATGCCCAGACGCCTCCACTCTGTGTTAAAAAAAGAGAGGATGTTACACCATGGTAAACAGGCCCCTGTCCCAACTTTTTTGAGACGTGTAGCAGCCATCAAATTTGAAGTGAGCTCACTTTGTGTATAAAATTGTAAAATTTCTCAGTTTCAACATTTGCTATGTTATCTCTGTTCTATTGTGAATAAAATACTGGCTGGCGTGATTTGAAAGTCATTGCATTTTGATTTTATTCACAATTTGCAGTTTATCCCAACTATTTCGGAATTGGGGTTGTAGTTTCAAGTGCTGCTATTCGTGTAAGTAGCATGTTGTTAACGGCGGCTGCCATGTCACTTATGACACACCAGGTTGCTAGGGCACGCGCAGCGTATGCATTCGCGATATTAAATATTACTGTTAAATTCCAACCCCCTTCTCACTGATAAAAACCCCCTAAAATATACTGGCGCCACCCTTTTAAAATTGTTCTGGCAAATAAAAAGCCTGAAAAAGTGGAGGTTGGATACAAAATTCTTTCCCCCTGACAATATAGCTAGACTTAGCTCTATTAGAATTCTGCTACAAACTGAAAGCATTGACTTCTTCAGCACAACGGAGACTTGAGAGACTATATCAGTGAGATACTGTCAAGGTAAGTCCTTGACGTTATTTTCAGCACAACTGAGAATCCGAAATCAAATGTGTAGCGTTCAAACAAACAGTAATGATATGGCCTTGTATTTTACATGTATACCTGCGCACTTATCCATGTTGAGAGGAGATTAGGATCATGTGCGCTTGCCGGTTGTTTTGAACAATGCAAATTCGTCTCAAGAACACTGTAGCCATTAGCTTACTTATGGCGTGGGACCCAATCATAGTGGTGTTAATGACATTATTTCACGTCCGCAAAACTAACTGGCAAGCAAATTCAACTTTGTTGGCTATATAGAGCAAGTAATTATGAAATCGAAATCACAAGGAAACCAAATGATTATTGCCAGCAGTGAAATGAAAACCACACCTACACTTCGCTCTGAGGGGATGAGTTCTATAATGTAAGCCCCTCAGCACAGACTGTAAACGTTGTATGGCACTAACATTCCCCCTTTGGCTTGATATTTGTTTGCGTAGCGTTTAACATCTACTTAACGTCGTATATAGCCTATAGGATCGAACAAAGCCAGTCCCTTTTCAAAATGTGGATACAAAAACTGGACACTGCAACAACAATAACACCTTGAAACAACAACAGACGAAATACTTCTTAGACAATTAGTGGGGCAACTTAAATAATTTAATATCAACCAGTACCTTAACTATATTTCTCCGATCAGATCGCCCTTTCCTTTTAGCTTGCGTTGGCGTGAGATCCTTTCATTTGTAGGGAAACAGACAAAGCAAAGTCAACATTATTTGGGTCAACGAAGTCGGGCCAGCCGCTGACAAAATGAGTACTGCAGACTCTAGCGTGATCATTCGGGACAAAGTTCTTCCCATTTATTGCTTGAATCCAGGCCTGTCGTTGTCTCTTGCCATGGGAAACATGAAAAAACCTTCTGCCCCTGTCTTTATGATACCGGTTTGTGCACCCCACCACGCAACAAGTAGCCAGCATATTTCCTTTTGCCCCACATCAGCTCTATTGCGCATGCGCGCACGGACTTCCGGCCTTAAACCGAACTCCTCTATTGGAGTCCAGCAAGGAGACTTGTGTTCTCTGTGGGAGAGGCAGGTGGTCCAAAAAGCTAAAGGTATAGTTTCCCAACAGGACCACATCCTGTCTTGTGAGTTTGTGTTAATGCCCTCAGGCCGCCGTTTTATAGCACCGTCCAGGAAAACAAATTGTTTTTCGAAATCTGTCATTCCTTCTGCCATCATGCTGTTAAACCTTGATGGCTTTACTTGGAACGGATAATGTATTTCTTTTTACGTAAACTTGTTTTCCTGTTTGGTGTTTAACCACATGGTGGTTACACCGGAGGTACAGATTCATGCCGGTGGCCTGTTGTCGTTGTTGTTGGGTTGCTTATGTTTTTATTTATTTTTCATTTATTTATCTATTTATGAAATGCATTATTTATTTATTTATTTGTTTTATTGATTGTTTATTGTCTTTGGTATATATCTGTTTGTGGTTTGTTTTTTAATATGGTCTGGGTAGACTGCTAAACTGAATTGCCCTCTTGGGATAAATAAAGTCGTCTGAGTCTGAGTTATGCAGTAAAGTAACACAAAATGGTAAAACTGACTGCTTCCGCTTTTGAGTCATGGACAGTTGCTACCAATCCAGGCTTTATCTTCAGATATTTTACAAAGCCTGCGTTTGAGGCCAGTTTTTAGTGCTAACTATCGTTAGCGGTCTTGCTAGCCACCCGTAACACGTTAGCTTTATTTACATTATTTGCTGTTATATCGTTACTTACAGCTTTTGGCTCCGAGCGCTTGATCGATGCAACTGCTCCAGGTTTGAGAAGCAGCTGAGACGCATATCCAGCATCAAATTATCCTTTATTGACAAAGCTGTCTTTGGGGAAATGCCGAGCACAAACAGCTAACATTCCCTTTGAGTGGGGGTGTTTGCTGGCAGCAAGCAAAAAAGTTACGCACTGATTTCTGGTGGCATCGTCTTTTGGAAGACAAAATAGTTGTGCATTTTTTTTTTTCGCATCCAAAAAAGCACATACGAACAGCTTTGGGAGACATACTGATAAATCTACACGTTAAATGATTTGGGCTCGTTTGTGTCTGATAGAATAAATTCCGGGGTGGGCAGGTCCAGCTTCGTGATTGGCTGTGGCCAGGTCTGTCCTGATTGGATGCAACAACCTGAAGTCAGGTTTTGCCCAGATCTTGTGAAGATCTCGGGACAAGCTGTTCAGAGAGGAAATCACGTTCAGGAAATCTTGTTCTCGGATTACGGCAAAACCCCTGTAACTTATGTTTAGAAACTTTGCAGAAGTTGACCATGGACATCCAACATTATAACATTACTTGTATGTATTAAAAGAAGGATCAGCATAATAGGGGACCTTTCAATGAGCTTAGGCCCACAGAAGCCAGCAGTATTTCTGGATCTTGTTTATATATGGTTTTATCTTTACCTGATAGAGTTTTAACTTGAATTTGTGGATGCAGCAATGTTCTGTGTTTTCTGAAAATGGTTTTCAGAGTTGTTCCTAAGTCTATGCAGTGATATCCTCGACAGAATCTGGGCTGTTTTTAATGCAGTGCTGCCTGAGGGCCTGAAGATCATGGCCATCATTCAAAATTGGTTTTTGGCCCTATACCTTGCATACAGAGATTTCTCCAGATTCTCTGAATCTTTTAATTATATTATGTACCATAGAGCAGTGGTTCCCAAACTCGGTCCTGGGGACCCACTCAAACGCAGGTTTTTTGTCAACCACAGCTCCAATCTTAGAATGCTAATGAGTTGCTCTAGATTCTTGTTCTGATTATTTATCCTTTTTTCAAAAAATGATGAAAATCATTTCATAGTGTGCTAAATTACCTAACATAAAAAATGGAAATTTGCAACTGATGACATGAATCCTTCTAGTAGATAAAATTGTGGACCCAAGGTCATTAAAGCGAACAATTATTAGGCAATTAAGAATTCAAAGACAAAGCAAACGATGAGTCAAACCTGTTAAATGTCACTTGATTGGTTTCAGGAAAGAACCTGAGCACCTGAATTCAGAACCCTAATCACCAGATTACTGACTGATTGCAGTCTTGCATTTGATCACATAAAACATACTGCCACCTTTGATTGTGGGCTTACGTGGAATACATCAAAATAAAAAATATGAATGTTGGGCTTTGAAATTTCATGGAATGCGTAGCCATTTCTGTCATAATGTGGTTTAAGGGGGTAAACCTGACAAGCAACTGCTAATTAAAAATGAACAGCTTGTTAAAACTCTGGGACGTAATTTGGTTGGAGCAAAATTCGACATACGCTGTGGGTCCCCAGGACCGACTTTGGGAACCACTGCCATAGAGAATATGGGGTGATAGAATAATTAGTTTCCAATTACTAGATGTGAAATCCACCGTAACGCATGTGAAACTGATAAACCTCCGTGCACAAGGACTTCAATTCCGTGCGAGAATCTCTTACATATGGGGTGATAGAATAATTGCTGACTACAGTAGGGGAACGTACATATACCACTGAAACACTAAACGAATGCATGAAATCATCATTTAAAAACTGCAGTTTGTCTTTACTCGGGTTATCTTTGTCTAATATTAAAATTTGTTTGATGATCTGAAACATTTATGTGTGACAAATATGCAAAAAAAAAAGAAATCAGGAAGGGGGCAAATACTTTTTCACAGCACTGTATGCTGCATATGCACTGCTAACATGCTGCAAACCGCCGCATATAAAAGGGAGCTGCGTATGACAGCAGCGTAATAGTGTCGCTTGGGTTTCTAGCCTGGCGTCTATGACACTGTGACATGGCCAGTTCCTACAAAAGCTGCATTATGACCTCACTCCGTCATTTCTGCCCACAACAGCGACGTATTCACATCAACAGCAGCATAGCTCAGTGATGGCGGATTGTTGAAAACACCCCTTTTATAGGGGTTGGAGGTCCCAAGAACTTTGGGTAAACATCGCAGATAAAGCGAGATAATACCTGGCGGTTACGTGCATTTTCGTGCCTTATTCAGCTCTTACGCGGCTCACACGCAGCGCATTATTCACTTGCCTGGCGGTTACCTAGCAACCTCCCCTAAAAAATACAAGGCTCTTCCATGGCATGTACGAGGTTTTACGAGGGTCACACGTGACGGGTGCGAGGGCCGATATTCTGTTTGGACATTTTTCAAACTTTGCAGGTATTATACTGCGAACTTTAAAAAATCTATACGAGGCTCATACGTAAGCCAAAAATACCCTGGTGAGACCGATGCTTTACTACTATTCTACTGTAGTTTTGGTACTGTATTACTGTAGTTGGTGCTGTACTGACTGATTGCTGTAGCAATTATGGCATTCTGCCAGAGTGGCATAGTTATTTTGTATATTGCATATTTGCACAACCTTATAAGGCTCGTTTCCACCGAAGAAGTTCCTGGTAGTATTTGGGGGGCAGGAACTACTACAGGAACGTCCTCTCACTCGGCCCTCTCAGCTGCCGTGTCTCCACCGAGAGGGAGAAGTAGGATGAAGGTTCCTGTAAAGTTGTGTGACGTCCTTTTAAAAATGCGACCCCTCGTCATCTGCTGAGTTTTAAAAATGCCGGCTATTTTGTCGCTTTCTGTTGACGTCACATCACGCCCTGAGTAAATCCAATCAGCATCAAGTAAATCCCAAGCCCCACCCAGGAATTTTTCGGGGCCGTTCAGAGTACCTACTCCGAGGCAGGGACTTTTTTAGCCCCTGTAAAAGTTCCAGAGCTCTGTCCTTCGGGGATGGGTCCGGCGGTGGACACACACAACAACGGCCCCGGCCCTGTAAAATTACCCCAAAGTTCCTGCGGTGGAAACAGGCATAAAGTTATTTCTTAATGTATTTTATTTATTTGTTTGTTTGTTTGTATTATTATCTTTTTTTCCCCCTTAGGCAGTTATATAGACACTTGGTCATCCTATCATTGCACTCTTTTAGTGACTGTGCCATTATTTTATTTATTTCTTGTTAGGTCTTGTACATTGCACTGTACTTGTCTTTGTCCTTTTGCTGTTCTGTTCCTGTATTTTATCAAGCTAGCACATCATTTTCCCCTTTGGGGATAAGTAAAGTTCATCCTCCTCCTCCTACTCCTAATATCTCATCCAAAAGACAGATGGCATTTTTCTTGCGGAGGGCAAAACTGAAGGTAAAATGTCCCAAGAATAAGCAGGAACTGAAGACAGCTGCAGTGAAGGTCTGATAGAGGATATGGGTACCAGAATTAAGGCACTTACTGACTATAAAGGATTTGCGCCCAAGTATAACCTTTATAATTTATAATCATGCTGGTTTTGAGGTGGCTATAAGTTTGAATATGGTTTCAATCCCTTCACTGTTCATACAATATCTTTTGACAAAACCCTTGAATTAAACCTGAAAGTCTATCCTTCAAGCAAATGTTGATTCATTAATTTCAAATCCATTGTGGTGGCCTATAGAGTTAAAATGACTAAAACTGTCACTATGTAAATACTTAAGGACCTGATTGTATGTAATATGCGTAAACTATGTTTTAATAATTGATTTTTAAACCACAACTTTGTAATGAAGACTGACTCCAAGGAAAAATGTATACAACTTACCTGTGTAAGAAAAAAAGGAAGGGACAATTCCAATCTTCGAATGAAAGATGGTGTTTATTTCCAGTAAAAACGGCAGTGAACAGAAATACGGGTAACGTACTCTGGGTTCAGCAGAGTCAAAGTGAACCCTGAGCCTCCCCAACGTACATTTCTTATACAAGAAAAAATCTTTGAAGTTGGTCAGGCATGTTGAGTGTATTCATTACTTAAATAATGCTGATCACGGTCTCTTTGGGTGAAACCGGTCTTCAATGTATAATGGTGAGGTGTATCATGATTAAGTTAAATGGTCAGAAGACCATTGTTTACTCAGCAGTATAGCCGTGTGGGTGCTAATTGCGTTTGGATGGTCTCTGATTGACTTGGGAAGCTCACAGTATGTCTCCTCCGACAGTTGATGGCCGTCGTTGGCTTTTCCTGTTTTCAGGCGTTACCATGAGGCCAAGGTGTGGGCCTTCTCTTTGTTATTTTGACAAGATTACCATTTCAGAGCATGTGGCGGTTCCATGCTTGTTGATTGCCGGGGCTAACTAAATTATGAGTCTCCCGCTCTCCTGCAGAATGATTCACAATTCCTTACAGTCCCCCGTTTTGATGCTATTAAGCCATGTATAGCATCACACAAACTGCCTCAATCACAGTTGCCAAGGAGGTGTCCAGTAGGCTAATGTCCTGCCTTAGGTTTCCCCCGTCTATGGCCATCAGGGAGACTTACCCGTCGTGGGACTCATTACCATCAATCACACTGGATCTCTCTCCCTTCAATGGCATCTCGTCATTCGGGTTAAAGGAGTATCAACTGAGAACCACTATAGCCAACAGGACCGTTCCAGAGTTATTCTTGAAGAGTTTGCAATCGGTCATCTCCACACAACAGTAGGCAAAACTCATCTTTGCATCTCAACACAAAATCCATACCGGACAAATTTTCATAATCTTATGTCTCTTTTCATGCATCCTTGTGTGTGTGTGTGTGTGTGCGTGCATGCGTGCGTGCATGCACGCTTGTTTGTGTGTGTGTGTGTGTGTGTGTGCGTGCGTGGCGTGTGTGCATGTGCGCGCGCGCGCGTGTGTGTGTGTGCACGCAAGATGTGACTAAATAATTGTCTCAGTCTCTCTGCTCTCAGTCTTTTCCTGAAGTTCTCCTCTCCCAGCCTCTCAAACTTGTGCACCCTGTCAGGAGAGCTCCAGTCAGACAAGTGTCTTGTCAGGCTGCTCGTTCTTTGTGCAGTCCACATCTTTGTTGGTCTGTGGTTTTTGAGTATCCATGTCCTTCGAATGTCTGTAGTTCTGGTCCCCAGAATTCTGCCGTGCAGTTGATCATTCTGGCTTTCCTCATGGTCCTGTGCTCGCTCTGTGGGGGCCTTGTCCTCGTCTTTCACCTCTTCATCCCTCTTGTCTCTCAGGTGGACTCTGGCCCCACGGTTCCTGTGCCATTTGGTCGGTGATGTAGTTTCTGAAATGATAACTCAAGAAAAAAAAAAGTTGCCCCCCTTTTTCCCACACACATCTTCACATATCCATCATACATAAACACAAACAAAACTGACACACTCTCTTACACACTCTGATCTTTTCGACAGTGTTAGTCTTAAATATATATATTTTTTTTTAACGGCTTGTGACTGAGCTAAAATCTATTTTCTCTAGCAGTGATGGCCTCGCGTGAATGGCCTCCTCGTTTAGTCTTTTGTCTTGAGACAAAGCCAATTGCGTCTCTAAGCTGTGAACTTTTTTAAGCAGGTCTTGATAGCTTTTCGCTCTTAATGGTGAAGAGTAACACCTTCTGGCTTTGTGTCCTCTTTTACCACATGAAAAACAAACAAGTACCAGGTCTCTTGTTCTCCTCTCTGTGCAGTTCCTTGCAATGTGCCCCTCTTTTCCACATGCATAGCAAACCATGGTTCTGAAGTTTGGAGGTCTGTGATTCCCCTCTGAAGAATGAGAGGATTCCGTCCCTCTTTTTCCTCTGGTCCTGTAGGAAAGTCTTCTTCCTATTGCCGCAACTGGATGCGATTTTCTTGACAGAGACTGATTATTATAAAACTGGGTCATTTTTTGCCACAATGTCTGAATACGGTGTGTTTGAGTCGACAAGCAGTGTAAGGGCATTCCGAGTATGTGCGTCACTTTGAGAAAGGAGCGCGGATTTGAACATAGGATCTTGCTGAGTCAAGTTCGCAACACCACTGTAGGAACTAAATGCCTTCCATAACCTGGCCGCATATGCTGCTGGATGCTCCCCTGGCGACATCACGACTTCTCGTATTTTGTCCCAGTCAACCGAACGTGTTCCTAACACCCCCAACAAAGCAGATTTTCTCTCCTCTTTCCTTGCGTCCCTGTCATGAATACTCTGAGGGAGAGCACTAGCCAACGCATGGGGCAAACAAGCAGCTAAAATAATGCATGCATCAGCATTGGTCAAACGATGCAGGTCAACCATCCTTTCTAAATTAGATAAAAATTCCACAGGGTCTCGCTTGGCCGGCTCAAACTTGCCGATATTTTTAACCAGCGACTCGATTTCATTTGGTGATAACAGTTTGATTGTAGTAGTCGTCGTTATACGGTCTCCCCCCTCTCCAGGTACAATCGTCATTGTTTCGTGCACTGGTGCCAGCGGGAATTTCAGAGTAGGCCTACAGTTAGAACTGCCATCCCAGTCATTACTTATGTCCTGTCTTTTAGGTTTATTGCAGAAATCATCGTCCTTATAGTTTGTCTGGTCTGTGTGATGCTCTGTGCTTTTATTGCACTTCTCAAATAAGTAGTCATATGCAGCTTCAAAATTTCTCACTTCTGTGTAGGCATTGTCCAAATCGCGCTGTAACTCTGAATTAAATTTCTTTATTTCGGCAACCTCGTTACACAAATCCAATTGAATTTCAGCATTCAATTTGGCGTTTACGTGATAACTTTTGATGTCTGCTTGTTTCTCCTCGATCTGTTTTTTTTAAACTATCATTCTCCACTTCAAGAGCCTCTAATCTCTTTTTGCAGAGTTTACATGACTCCAGAACACCCGTCATAGCTACCGCAACCTTTCCCTTTTCATTTAATTTGCTCATTTTTGGATGGCTGTCAAACTGGCACAAAGCCCATGCACACGGCTCCGCCTGACTTTCAATGCCCTCTAAGATTTCCGATTAACCATGTTTGGCAATGAAACGCACAACGAAGTTTTCCATAACTATAATTGGCAACGTTCCCACGACCAAACAAACTGTCAAGCCAGTTACCTTTAGGGAATAACAGTTACAATTTAAAACAAATAAAACGCAGTTTCTGTTCCAGTCCTTTGGACACAGACAACTTAACTATTCCAGTTACTTTAGGAAAAAAAAAAACTCTACACGGTTTCTGTCCCAGTGCGTCGGGCACAGCAAACAACTGTTCCAGATCCCAGTGACAATTCTCTACCACAGTACTTCGGGCGCAAACCGCACTACTTCGGGTTAACTGTATAGTGTAGGTTTAAACTTCAGAGCCGCGGTACTTCGGGCTCACCAATTTCTAGTTACGCAAGAAACTTAATTCAAGTCACAATTCTGCGTACGTACAGTTGCAGTGAATCAGTCACTGTACAGCTTTGCGGAATTGTCAGGAATTAAGGTCCAACTCCTACTGCTAACTTTTACTGAAAGATAAAAAAAAAAAATGATCCCTATCCTTAAGCTCCATTCTTGGTTTTAAAAGGGGGGTGTCCGCAAAACAAAAGCAACAGCGAAATGAAGAAACCGCGTTTCTTACCTTATTCCCCGGTTTTTTTTTTTTTTTTTTTCCGGAATCCCGCGTTGGGTGGCTCGCCAATGTAAGAAAAAAAAAGGAAGGGACAATTCCAATCTTCGAATGAAAAATGGTGTTTATTTCCAGTAAATGGCAGTGAACAGAAATACGGGTAACGTACTCTTGGTTCAGTGGAGTCAAAGTGAACCCCGAGCCTACCCAACATACATTTCTTATACATGAAAAAACCTTTTCCTTAACCAATTCCTTACACCTGTCATAAAAAAACTAATGCATCAGCAAGCTTCAATTATTGTACTTGACAGAGAAACCAAAAAGGAAGTTGATTTCTGTTGGACATGAGGTGAATTCTCTCTTTCTTGGCATGCAGATCTTTCATCCAGTAAAACTAAACATTGGGTTAGATCATGCCATGATGATGACAGTATGACTTAGCATGCACTTTGAAACTTCTGTTTAAAGACAGCACTGTATAGTCTGGGATTATTCTGTGCTCTCTTCATTCATTTTTGTTTGGTCCATCTTATTTTTGTCATGCTAAAGTGACAGGCTGCAGTAAAGGATATTTATGAAAAAGAATTTACAATTCTGCTAGACCGCTCTCATAGACATCGCAAACAATTGAGCAGCTGGATAAACTTACATTTTTAGATTTCTTAAATATTATAATAGGTTAGATTTTTTTGGGCTTCAATAAAATTTCTTTAGTTTTGACCAATATGTTGTTCTTTTCTGTCATTTGGCTTGTTCTCCCTGCTTGAGCAGCATAGTATTTCAGCAATGACCCTTCTTGGCTTTGGAGAGTGCTGATGAGTGCTGGCCGTGGCCTGCCCAGTGTTGTGTACCAATACCTGATACTTAACAGGTCACTAGCTGAAAGCAGCAGATTCATTAACCACTCTTTTTGAAATTAAATTATTTGGTACCTTGAGGGTCAGTTAGGAAAGCATGATGAACATATTCAGTTGCATCTCAATGTAATGTATAATACATAATTTAAACTCAATGAGGTTATTTTGGAAGCATAATCATACCTGGCCATGTTGCGTCAACCAGGGAAATGGCAGTAACCTCCCTCACATCACAAGATTTTGTCCTATCCACCCATACTGACCAATTCATTCCAAATTCAATTAAAATGTTAGATACAAAGAATTCAAAATGGTTGTTTTCTATGTACAGTTATGTCAATGAGGTTTCAGTAACGTGTCCACGGAATTTTGGCTATATCGTGTACATTTTTCATAGGGATGTACAACTGTCCTATGACTGATGTGCCCACTTTTGACTTCAAATGCAAGTCAAAGTAAATTTAGAAATGACTGTGCTATGTTTTTATGTGCATCTTCCACACTGTACAAGTTTGGGTTGTATATCAAACCCCCAAAAAAAAAAAAAAAAACAAGGTTGATAAGGCATGAAAACATTAAATATTCTACATAGTAACATTGCCATTTTCAACTACTAACAAATGACTGCTTACATAATGCTTTCTGCTGCGCACAATATTGACAATGACGTGACTAAACCAATACACCCTGACCCTTGGCTGGTGATGGCATTGGCTGATGGTCAGCTTGGTGTATTTCCAGTTCTGTGTATGTTTTCAGTGGTACCTGGGATGCTGCCTGTAGCCCAACAGCCAGTGATGGCTAAAGGGACCAAAGGTTATGAGTTATCTGCTGCAAAAACACCTTTCAATTGTGTCTGGGAAAATCAAATTATGGGCGTACTATTAGCAGAGAGAGAGAGAAAGAGAGAGCAAGTGAATTAAAAAGAGATTGAATGCCCAGTTCCCCCTTCCTCTCAGAGTAGAAGTGGAATTGGGCATTCCTGGCATTGCTGGCTGCTGACACACAACCCCAATTCAATCCCCCCTGCGCAGGGGGCTGAATGGGTGCAGTGTCTACACTCTGAGACCTGCATTTTACACAGCCTGGGGACCAGCCTTCTCCAGCAGGGTCTGGGCTGGCTACAGCCCCGTGCGGCTAAACCAAACAAGATCCCGTCTGAGAAGGTACTGTGGAAACAGTGTGCGGCCGTTCTGGTGCTAAAAATGCACTGGAAAATAAACGTTGGCTTAAGGCCCAGAGGGCAAATATTTGATCAATTTGAAGAGATGAAAAAGGAAGAAGGGAGACAGAGGAGAAGGAGGGAAGTGTGTGAGGAAGGACAGAGATGAAAATTCACCCATCAGTGTTTATTCTCCTTTCATTTGGAGCATATCATTACAGGGACCAAGCTGTCTGTGCCCATACCGGATGTATGTTTACTCATGATTAAGACTAACCACTCATAAGGAACAGTGTTAAACTGCATGAGTCAGTCAAAATGGTAAATGGACTGCATTTATATAGCGCCTTTCTAGTCAGATGACACAAAGCGCTTAACAATTATACCTCTCATTCACCCTGATGGCAGAGGCTGCCGTGCACGGCGTCAACCTGCACATCAGGAGCAGCGTGGGGTTTAGTGTCTTGCTCAAGGACACTTCGACACGTTCTCTGGAGGAGCTGGGGATCGAAGCAGGAACCTTTCGATTCTTGACCTAGCCGCTCTACCTACTGAGCCATGCTGCCTCACAGTCAACATTTCTCTTTGCCTCTAGCTTGTTTTGTATAAAAAAGTAATAACTGTCCTTTCTGATTTTGTTTTTTTTCATTTTCTAATAGCGTAACAAAAATGTTTAATGATTTTGACATTTTATTGCTTTCTGTGTTGTTATCGCTCCATTTTCTTAGAACTGCACGTGCTGTGGTTTTCTTCCTTCCAAAGTAAATGTCTGACTTATTTTGGACGATTTCTTATCATAGATAAAAATGTTCAATATAGTCGTCACACCCTTGGCTTCCATCTGAAATATTTGCCTTTGACCAGACTTCTGAGATAAAATGATCAGTGTGTGTGTGTGCGTGTGCGTGGGTGTGAGAGAGTGTTTGGGTGAGTGTGTGTGTGTGTGTGTGTGTGGGTGTATGTGCGTGTGTGTGAGAGATTGTTTGTGTATGTGCATTTGAATGTGTGAGTTCATGAGAGAGAGAGAGAGAGAGAGAGATTTCTGCTCCCTTTCTCAGTCAGGGAATCTTGCTTGCTGAGTCACCAAGGGTAGGATTGAGTTACAATCCCTCTGCAACTTCACTACACTCTCTTTAGCAGACTTTCTAACCCACTGGTTTCACCTCAAATGGAGGTTCAAATCACTTGGACAGACAATTCCTGTGGAGAAACCAGCAAGGTATCACACCTTTGAGTGTAGAAAGAATGCTTTACTGATTGTTGGAGTATATTTCATGCTTTGCGCGGACTCTTAATGTAATGGACACACCTCTTCAGAGCAGTGTCTTTCAAAGCCAGACATTGGTGAAATCTGTGAACAAAGCTGTTACAAGTAAGTGAATTTAGAAGGTGCTCAGTCTCTCAAGAATTTATCTACTGGGTGGCTTCTCTCCCCTGGACCTCTTTTAAGATATAACTAAATCTCTCCCTGGATGACAAAAATTAGGTAGACTTCAGGAATTTTATTATCAGAAATTACAGTCAGCTTAATAGCCAATTTTACTTGCAGTATTTTTTGTGCAAAAACTCCCAAAATTTTGGACACTGTGTTTGTATTTTTCACTCTGGAGGAAGTGTAATTTCAAGTATACGTAATTGATAATAATACATTACATTTGCGCATGGCATCCTATTAAATGACAGTGCAGGGCCCTCTTGAGCATTACTGGACCTGTGGCTGTTTTCCATGATTTAGGCTAGGCCTTTCCTCTGACATAAAATTTATAGCCTAAAACAACACTGGTATGATTCCGTGCTTCCAACAGTTCAGATAAGGCTCCTTATTGTTAAAGCATGACAGTGTCCCCAGGCTCAGAGCAAGGTCCACTCATAGTTTGTTGAGAATAAATTGGCTGGCCTGCACAGAGCCCCAGCCACACCCCATCAAGCACCATTGGGATCAACTGGAATGCCAACTTTGAGCCAAGCCCAATCACCCAACATTATTGGCCCACCGCATTCAAGCTTTTCTAGCTGAAATGATTGCAAACCCCCACAGCATCAGGAAGAAGTGAAAAGCCTTTCCAGAAGAAAAGAGGTTGTTGGCACTACAAAAAAGACCAACTGCATATGATGGAGTGAGAGGTTCAATGAGTAGGTGTCCACAGCCATGTTGTGAACTAAATGCATACATTACAATGAACTTGGACTGTGACAATGACTGCATTACCGCAATATTGCTATCATGAAATTCCTACCACAGACTTGCACTAATTACCGTCATCACTGCAAATATTTTTTTTAATCTAATTTTTTTTTTTTTTTGCTGGTGAAAGTGACAGGAATGAATATAGTGTGTGATATGATAGCTGCATAACAAACACATTAGCCACTGTTCAGCCACCATCATTGACCATCTTCCACCAAATGGAGGAAAAAAACTTGTCTGGAGGAAAAAAAAACTTTTCAGTTACTCATTATTTCAACTTTCAGTGTGAAGCAGAGGGACAGTCCATTGAACACATTGGTGATTTCTTTTGCCTGTGTTTGATTGTCATTAATTATTTTTTGGCTTGAGTACATGTGATATCAACTGATTAAATCCATCCATCCATCCATCCATCCATCTTCTTCCGCTTATCCGGGGCCGGGTCGCGGGGGCAGCAGTCTAAGCAAGGATGCCCAGACTTCCCTCTCCCTGGACACTTCCTCCAGTTCTTCCGGGGGTATCCCGAGGCGTCCCCAGGCCAGCCGAGCGACATAGTCCCTCCAGCGTGTCCTGGGTCTTCCCCGGGGCCTCCTCCCGGTGGGGCATGCCTGGAACACGTTCCCAGGAAGGCGTCCAGGGGGCATCCGATATAGATGCCCAAGCCACCTCAGCTGGCTCCTCTCGACGTGGAGGAGCAGCGGCTCTACTCTGAGCTCCTCCCGGGTGACAGAGCTTCTCACCCTATCTCTAAGGGAGCGCCCCGCCACCCTGCGGAGGAAACCCATTTCAGCCGCTTGTATCCGAGATCTCGTTCTTTCGGTCATGACCCAAAGTTCCTGACCATAGGTGAGGGTAGGAACGTAGATTGACTGGTAAATTGAGAGCTTCGCCTTTCGGCTCAGCTCCTTCTTCACCACAACAGATCGGTACAATGACCGCATTACTGCTGCCGCTGCACCGATCCGTCTGTCAATCTCACGCTCCATCCTTCCCTCACTCGTGAACAAGACCCCAAGATACTTAAACTCCTCCACTTGAGGCAGGAGCTCTCCTCCAACCGGAAGGGGACTAGCCACCTTTTTCTGGTCGAGAACCATGGCCTCGGACTTGGAGGTGCTGATTCTCATCCCAGCCGCTTTGCACTCGGCTGCAAACCGCCCCAGTACATGCTGAAGGTCCTGGTTCGAAGGAGCCAACAGGAGAACCCGCGGGAGGGTTCAAAAGGGGCTGATGCATTGTGCTTTGGGTAGCAGTCATGGGCGGGGGCCCCGACGACCCAATCCCTGGACACTGAATCTGGTTGATTAAATCCAATTGAATATATATCGTAATACACAGAAATAAAAGACAGAAGTATGGTGTAAACTGTTGGAGTTACATTTCACTTGTGTTTATAATGAATTCACTTTTTTATGTGGTAATGCCAATACAGTTAATGCTAGCCAGTTGACATTTTTTGATTCAACAATAGCCCCGAATCTAGTTCCAGAGCTAAATGTGTCACCTATTTGGGCACATTTTGGCTTTAAGTCAGATGATAAGAGGCAGCCTTTGAATTTAGATGAGGCCAAAGGCATTTTTCCACATTTTTTTGGAAAACTATCCAACTTGTGAGGAAATACCTCTAAGAATTAACCATCCTGCAGCTTTTGCCGGACTTAAATGGATGATCACAGAAGACATAATGTTGAAATTATCATTTGGACTTATTTTGCAAAGACTCCAAAAAGATGCAAAGCTGATGATGAAGCTGTAATTTTTTGCTGTAATTTTGCCTTCAGCATAGCATTTACTGTTTGAAGAATAATGGTGATTTCCTTAAGAGGATTCTGTTACCAGAGATGTTTGACACAATTCTTGCCTTTTACTGCAAGACTAAACAGTAGGATGACCAGGAAATTTATGTTAGCAATATTACTTAGCATTACTTGCGTTCGCAAGGCTGACTGTTCTTAAAGTGGTATATATTGTGTTCAATGCCGTTTCAAAAAAAAAAAAAAAAAAAAAAAAAAGGTACAGCAATGGAAGGAATTCAGAACTTAAGATTTCATTTCCAAGTATTCTTGATGAAAGGCTCATATTGGAGCCTTGCGACCTCTTCATCATTAGCATACCTTAATCATTGCTGACAGAGGCCGAACGGCCTGTCATCAAAGGTATAGAGACCCTTCGGTAACCTCAGTTATTAATGTGCGATTACTGTCAACCTGTTCCAGGGTAAAATCTAATGATTAAAAATCAAGCAATTTAACTGTTGAATAATTAAGACCAATACATAAGCCTAGAATGATTATAAAATTATGAATGAAGAGGAAACAAAAAAACTTACTCTGAATTCAGTCTTACATTTCCACCATTTTTTTCAGCAGTTTAATTTACTTTAAGATGGCTCTTAACTTACTCATAATATTTTATGTTGAAAAGGGGGGGGCTATCACAGCCCCTCTTGGACTTTTCAAGCAGCTTTTTAGAGAGTCTGACTGCACCCCCAACATCAACATTGTGATTTTAGCAGTTCAATGTTGTTTGTCTGTAATTTTTGTAATATATTTTATTTCCAAAAACATTCAAATCTGATGTCACAATGCCTCAAAAACAATGTCATATTCACTTCAACTCGAAATATTATCATGGGTATTTCATCAAATATCTCTGTAACACAAGCAGAGAAAACATCGGATTTTATATCATGAATATCAGTTTATCTGTCAATATTTCAAGGAGTAATTTCATTTCAGCAACAAAACAATAATAAATAGAACAAAAAAAAAAAAAAAATGTAGCTTTACTCAAAATAGGTTCCAACTGTATTCAGCAAAATTAACTTTGCCAGCAACGCTAAACAATGAATGACACAAAATTTTGAGTACTAACCAAGAGGAAAAAATGACGAATTAACCCCGGGTAATACGTTAGTTAATGGGCAGTTTTTGACTAAATCCTAATCAAATTTTATAGTGCATCTAATTATTAGTTAATTGAGGAACAAATCAGGCAGTAATCAGAGGAACTCGCTGCAAGAAAACCATTAGTTGATAGGCAGTTCTTTAATCAAATTTTATAGTGTAGCTAATTATTAATAAATTAAGGAACAAATGAGGAACAACTAAGGAGCCAGCTACTTGTAAACCATTGGCTGAGGGGTAGTTCTTGAGTCACTCCTCGTCAAATTTGATTGAGTAGCTAATAATAAGTTAATGATTAGAAGCGGAATTTAAGTCTTGCTTTCATTGCGTGGACACATATGGCAAATGTAGGAGGAAGAATTCCACTTACAAAGCTTCTACAATTAGTGTCCTCAGTTCCCAAACGCTTATTGAGTTCTTAAAAGGAGAGGTGATGTAATAAAGTGGTAAACATGCCCCTGTCCCAGCTTTTTCGGAACCTGTTGCAGGCATTAAATTCAAAATGAGTGAATATTTCCAAAAAAACTATATAGTTTATCAGTTTGAACATTAAATTTCTTGTCTTTGTAGTGTACTCAATTGAATATAGGTTGAAAAGGATTTGCAAATCACTGTATTCTGTTTTTATTTACGTTTTACACAACGCCCCAATTTCATTGGAATTGGGGTTTGTAGCTCTAAGTTTTTTGCGACGTCATCATGTTTGAGAAAGGATTGTAAGAAACTTTGCATTAGTTATTCTCCTTAGTTTCTCCTTTCCGGCACCCAATTTTGGTGATGATTGGGAGGGTTATTCCCATGGAAGTATTTCTCTTATTTTTGTTATTCCTCTGTCCCTATCGATACCTTAGTGGCTGATTGTTTCTTAGCGCCAGCTTTTCGATCAGATTCGTACTGGCAATTGGTCTCCGCCAATTTCCACTCCGTCACGGAATTTTGTGAAAGAGATGTTGTGATTATTTGGCAAAAACCCAATAGGTCCACAGAAGTGTGATTTAAGAATCACCACAGAAGTGCCCTGTACCCTCTCCAATTAACACTAAGCTGGACTACCCCACTTACAGTTCCGGGCTATGGCTACTCTATGGATTGTACTGTGACGGTGCATTCAGGAACCACTCGCGAGAACAGGAATTCCAAAAATTGTGAGCCTTTATTGCAAAATGGGTCAGGATCAGAAGACACAGGAATTGCCAAGCCAAAAACAGTATCCAAAAAGCGAAGTCGAAAAAACAGGCAGGGGTCAGAACCAGTAAGGCAGATGTGCGTCGGTACATAAACAGTAAGCCAAAAATCGCAGTCAGAATCCAGGAGGGTAGGTCATACACAGGGCGTCCAAAACAGAGAACGTGGTCGTCCAAAAATAGGTCAAAATCCAAATAGACAAAACAAGAATGGTAAGGGCAAGGCAATCTCAAGGTCAAACAAAACAGTCGCGAAGAAGCAATAAACAAAAGGCATCCAAGGAGCTCAGCACAAATGAGTATTGATCAACGTTCTGACAGAGAATGAACTGCAGTGAAGGCTTAAAATAGACAAGAGGGAAGTCACATGCTATGCAGGGAACAGGTGAATTGGATAAGAACTAATTGCAAAGGGAAGCACACATGGGGAGGTCCTTAACAAAAACGATTGGCAAAAGCCAAGACATGGACAGGATCCACGCAGACAACCTATGACAGATAAACAGCTCCAGTCAAGGAGTTCTAAGTGCACAGACAAAGAGTGCAGGATAGCAATTAAGCACGTGCGAGGGATCTCGCGGAAACGCAGGAAGAGGCAGAGAAAGAAAAGCAAGAGGCGGAGACTAGAACAGGGCGAGGGCTGAGATTGCATTAGTAGTAATTAGTAGCGGTGCAACTCTACAAATTAACCCAAGTGCTCGTTAGTAAGTTAGTAATATGTACATGGATTAGTTAGGTTAGTAAACTATGATACAAAATATAAATGTTAGTATTATTAGTAATCAAGGAAAGAAAGGCAAAGGAAGTAAACGAGAATTGAAGTAATAATATGAAACACCGGAAACCATTGAAATCACCCGAAGCATGTTGGCACACAGACTCGGAGGACGGACTGAACCAAACTGATCACAAGACGGGTGACAAGTGCAATGAAAACTGAAATGGCATGAACAGAAAACTGGGATATAAGAAAAAAAGAATAAAGAAAAGACATGACAATGAACACATGAGCATGGCATCAAAACACAGAACCATAAGATGTACGTTGTATCTGTGTCTGGTTTCTTGTCTGGATCATAACAATTTTGTCAATGCACAAATGTGAGACAAGTAAGGAAAACACAACTAGACAGATTCTCTTAAAACAATTGATATGGTTTTATAATGTTTTGTTATGGTCTATAGTGGTAAAATGTTAAGCATGACATTCCGTGTCTATTGGATCTAAGTTGGGAGCCACAGGTCTTGGAACGCTCAGCACTGATTCAGCCAAGAGAGGAAGCTGCTCGCGAAAGCAGGAGCCAGATAGTGATCTTGGCAGGGCCACTAAATGTTCCTGACATAAGGGAGAAGCTGCAATGCTAGCAGATGGTGTAAATGATTCCCCTTTGGAGAAGAAAGAAATAATAAACCACAGGCAGAGAATATAGGGAGAGAGAGAAAATCAGCTTGAAGAAAAGGAAATGCAGAAACAGAATTACAAGACGATGAGGAGATAGAGATCATGTAGAGGGACTTAGGGTCCACAGATAAAGGTGGCTGAGAAAGATTCCATGTAGAGAATTCAACAAGAGAAACACCACAGAATACAGTCATTTGAAAGGGACTGTACAAATCGTCCTTGAATTGAAAGTGAGCGTAGAGATTGTGCCTTGAGCCAGTGGATGGAGACAATAGACAAAGAGATGTGATGAAGTAACAGTAAGCAAAACCATGGAGGGACTGTCAGGCTGGTTCTTTCACATTTGCACACAGACAGATACATGTGGCCAAACTCCAGTATTTCCCCATCAGGCTCTGGTTCACATCATCCAGGCCATGGGGACATATTTCAGTCAGGGAGCCTGTATGAAGTTGACAACATATTTATCTCACTTGGACATTCTAGCTGAATACAGCTGTGCGGCACTGACCCAGGCCTTTGAGGTCATGTGAGTGTGTGTGTGTGTGTGTGTGTGTGTGTGCTTGGATGTACATAGACTGCTTTATATGTAAAGAATAGTAAAGTATCTTTTTCTACGTTGAGCAAGCGTCAATGAGGGTGGGGGAGGGGCATTTTCTTCAGTAGGACACAGAGTGCACATTCTGTCTTTGGTGAGGCTGGATAAGCCTTAGTTGTATTCCATTCAGAGAAATATAACTGTGCTGGTGATGATGGGAACTGCAATGTGGTTTCTCAGATGCTGCATATCTTGAACTTTTTATGCACACTTGGACACAAATTTTCAACCTTGGATTTTTAGTGGTGTTGTGAGTAGCACTGTTGTCTCACTGCGAGGCGGTCATGGGTACATATCCGGTGTGGGGCCTTTCTGACTAGCTTTCTCCAGGCACTCCAGTTTCCTCCCACAGTCCAAAGACATGCAAGTCAGAATAAGGTTCTATGAGACTGGAGACTCAAAATTGCCCAAAGCTTTGTGTGACTAAACAGTGTGTGATTCCTTCGATTGATTGACAGACTGTCCAGAGTGTGTGTCTGTGTGTGTGTATATATATATATATATATATATATATATATAGAGAGAGAGAGAGAGAGAGAGAGAGAGAGCAAGGCCAGCAGGTTTTTTGCTAGGGCTCAGCAGGGGTAAGTGAAGGAGCTGAAAAACTGCAGAAGTGCCAACTTTGGGCACAGGGGGCAGTGGGGTGACAAAGGTGTGGTTTATGGAACTTCCAGGCCACAGATTCACTGCAGAGGCCAAGTGATTTATCTCTCCTCATTGAGTAGTCTGCAGCTTGTTGCTTGTGCGTCACGGACAATGTCCCCTGTGGATGAAGTACGCATTTTAGCCACATACTGTATATTTGCTAAAGATTTCTAAACATCTTTGCCATAAAAACATGTGAAATGGCTCCCCATTTTATTATTATTATTTATCATATTATTTGTATCCCCTGCTTCTCTTGGCATTTGGTCTTACTCATTTGTAGTCTAAGAGATGCAACATGTCTCAAAAAAAGGCAGCAGTGAAAATCTGTGGGGTTAAAAACCCACCCCTTTATTCAGCATGGCAGAGCTGTTTATCTGATCTTTATTCGGCATCGCACAGCAGTTTATGTGATCTTTATTTGGCATGGCACAGCAGTTTATCTGAAGCCTTTGTTTGAAAAGTGTCCTTAATCACCTAGAATGCATAGGCTTCTACTGTGGCTTCATTGGGCTGCCATGTAATATGTATGCAGTAGACTGATTAAGGTCTATTTAACATATAAATGCTTCTTTCCTGATACACTTGGCACGATGGTTACATTGTTATATAGTTCCTATTTTAACTCTTTTTTTTAATATGTATAAATTAGCGCCAGCAACGCTGGAATCATCTCAAAAGTATGGAGGCCAAATCCTCAGCTGAAGTCCCATCACTGAAAATTTTTGCATCTGATATCTATGCCAATAAACTTGATTAAAATGTAAACGTGATCTCCTCTTTTAAGCTTGCATGCTTTATGCTAACAGCTTTTAGTGGACAGGAATCCATGCAATACCTTGTCCCCATATTGCCATGGGGAATTAACAGAGACACAAAAGATGGGCAGGGTGGCACATGAGTTCACAAGTCTGATACCCACAATAAGAGCAGACACAAGAATACATTATCTAAGCACTTTAGTAAGAATACCTGCACGCTGGCTTATTCATGCAATTATGCAACAAGCCAATCGCGCGGTCAGCAGGGCTCAACCTAAGCTCATGCAGATACAGATCAGGAACCTCAGTTTAATATTCACACAAAACTCCAGAATGGGGAAGACGTGATCTCAATAACTCCGACCATGACATGGTCGTTGGAGTCAGATGGGCTGGTTTGAGTATTTCAGAAACTGCTTCACTCCTCAGATATTTCACACACTTAATTGCAAGTAAAAACCAAAAACATCCACTGAGGATAAGGTCTGCAGATGGAAACACCTTCTTGATGAGAGAGGTCAGGGGAGAATGGCCAGCTGGCTGAAAGGCTATGAGATACAACAGCAAAAGGCTCTGTCGAGTTCTCTAACTGCCAGCCAAGAACATAAATCTGAAGATGGAGTGGGAAATAGCTCAGCAGAACTAGACAGATTAAGACTGGACAACTGTAGCCTGGTCAGATTAAACACAAAGACCTAGAGTCAGACTTTGGTGTGCAGGCTGCCGGATAGCTCACTCGGTTAAGGCACCGCATTGCGAAGCAGAGGTGACTATCACGGCGCGGGTTCGAGACCCGGTCATACCAACCGGCAGTGGTCGGCAGCTTTTTCAGAGTAGCGCACAATTGGCCATTGCGCTACAGGGATGCAAAATGGGAAGGGTCTGCCGGGAAGGGTTATATTATAATGGTTGCTTCGTTCGTTGCTTAAGGGCCTCCTGTTGGCCAGCCGGGTGCTCGTCAGGAAGATTCTAAGCTTGTTCATGTTCGGGTATCCTCCGCCCTCGTTCTGAACTTGCGAGGATTTAACCAATGAGTGTATAAGAAGCAGTAGGCTGACAGGCGCATGCTTGGGAGGAAAGCCGTGAACTGTCTTCTCTCTCCTGAGTTGGCAGCAAGGGGTCGCATATGAGCGAGCCTTGTACATAGTTCCCCAATTGGGCATTCCAGATTCAGGTGGGATTGGAGATACCAAATTAAAAAAAAAAGAAAAAGACTTTGGTGTGCAGTATGTATTCATGTACCTGACGAACCTTTTGTGAACACAGCTGGCTGGTGATGGTATAATGGTGTGGGGAACATTTTCCTGGGGCCCTTAATAGCAATTCATCTTTGCTTAAATGCCACAAACTATCCAAGTATTGTTACTGACCTTGTGCATCCCTTCAAGGCCATAATTTACCAGTCCTTGAAAACAGAAAATGAATGATACATTTGACCCGAATCACTCAGTTAAGTTTATTGTATCCTGAAAATGCTGGAAAATCCTTAAAAGCTTCTCTTCTTCCATAAAAAAGACAAAGACGAAAATGAAATGTGGACTAATTTACTTGAGATGTGGAATTGCAACTTAAGACACACGATATTAATAGATTGCATATTCCCAGAATAGCCATCCCTGGAATATGTTTTTTATAACCCCCAAAGTATGATATGAACAGAGGTTACAGAGTTTTTTGTTTTTCTTTTTTTCCAAAAGAAGGCATTGTGTCTTTGTGAAGGAAAGATGATTTCTACCATGATCTTGTGAAACGCGATACAATTTATACGTTTTCAAATTGCCGGTACATAGGACATAGTGTTTTATTGCACATACGTAACAAATGCATCACAGCAAAATAAAACGCATCCCATTTACTGCATTTAATGTGGAAAAACACAGCAAGTAAATCTCAAGCATGTGTTGATTCTCTTTATGCTCTCAAAAACACAAATCTGTGACCTACTGCATTTTATCAGATCAGTTGCAGATTCATAGGCTGCCTGCAATATTCATGGCGAAAGTCATAGTGACTCTGCCTGAAGTTAGTAGGTTCATCATTTTTAAAACAATGAGATCAAAATTATGAAAATAACATGTGGAGCTTGTGAGCATTTGTGACCAGTGATAGCAAAATGAGTCTTAATCACCAAAAATTAAAAATTGAGTTCACTACACCATTGTATAGATGACACTGCAAGCACTGTAAGCACATCTGAACAGTTTTGAAGTTGGGAAGTCCTGAACCTGATTAGTTTACCACTTTCAATGGCTGCTATTGGCTGCTTGAGACTTGTAATGAATACCATACTTATTTTGGTATATAGATGAATGGGATTTCCGAGCAAAAAACGTGGACAAATTTATCGATGAAATTGGTTAATTTACAGCTTTGTTTCTGGTAATTTTTTTTTTAATCATGAAGTGACCTACTGTATACAAATGGCCCATTTTTTTACCCTTTATCAATGTTTTCTCACCAGGAAAGTGTACAAGGTGAAATTTAACATCATAAAATGACTGAAAACAAACTGTTTTTTGAAAATTTATACCCTCTGGCACATATTTGGCCTTTACTGGAAATGCATTGGCGCGACTTAAGGCTCATTATGCTATTACAGATCCCATTTAGATCTGCATGAGTTTGAAGGCCCATTGGACTTTGTTTTGATCAATGGCTCCAGGGAAAAGTAAGTTGGCAAAATATACTATTTGGCTGGCTGTAAGTAAGATAGAGTTGCTCCATACACTGCTCGTACACTGCATGAAGAAAAACTTTCCATCATTGAATTTCTCCCTCAGAGAATCAATGCTATCAGCCCTTCAGTCTGTTCCATTCAGAATAACTGCCATTGTCCATCTCCAAATCACATTTTCATCTCCTGAATGTAAACTGAGCACTTCTAGGGTTGGTTCTGGAAGTATTTTTTTCTATGCATTCACATCATTTTCAGCTACGCAAAGTTGAGAGAATACAGTCTAACTTGCTGTTACGCAAGGGTTCAAATACTTTTCTGAGGGTCCAATCAATGTCTTTGAATTACTGTGGAAAGTTTATACCGTCTGGAATTGGAAAGTTTCATGCAGTTGTGAACTATTACGGTGATTTACGCAGAAAAGCCTGAGCAAGCATTAAAGTGACAGCATTTGAGTGAGATATTGTATGAGGACATAAGTGAGCACTGAGTTCGTCGAGAGACAAATCTACGGGTAAATCAATGGTAGGGAATCACACATTTTCAATATTTGATGCCTATAATTGGTAGTAAATGGCAAAGTGTCAATACAATGTTGAATTTTTGCTTCAGAAAACTGATTTTTTTTTTCTCTACTTAATTAGGATACCCTCAGCTTATGATAGCTGAAATGGTTGCAAGGGAGGACAGTTATTTTTTTCTGTCGCAAGAGATCATATTAACTGCTGGATAGATACTATGGGCAAGCACTTTAGGCAGTTTACACATGAGGCTTAGCTGAGGAGTTTAATTCATACAATTCCTGGGACACAGCGATGGGACTTAACCCAAATTCTAAATCATTCACAGGCACCGCCTTCTTGTGAATATTCAATAACCATTTCGGGTGTACGACCTCTAGATAGGATAGTGAAACCGTGTGCATATATAAAGCAGCTCCATGAATGCTGGCGTCTACACGAACGTGTTAAGCTCGGCTTGAAATGGACAATTCCCTGAATCTCCTTTTTCTAAGAAGCAGCATTAATGGAAGGATAATGTAAAATGATGGATCCTTCTGATGCATTTTAATGAACTTAAAACGCTTCAACTTTGCTCAAATATAGCATTATGTGTGCGTTATCACTGGGTGTCATCAGTTTTCCAGCCAAACCTCCCCCCACAGTCAAAATGCCACAGTCCACATATACAGATCCAATAGAGCATCTTTGTTATGATTCTGATCTGTTCTGTCATGTTTCTGCCATGTTTGTTATTATTCTGCCATTCCCTGTTATGTTTATGATTATGTATGTTAGGTTCTGCCATGTTCTGTTTAGTTTTTGTATTTTGCCATGTTTTCGTTTTTGCCATTCCCTTCCACTTTCTGTTAGATTCGGTCCATGTCTTTGTTCATGCCCTGCATTGCACTTTGTCTCCCCTGTCTGGTCTCTTGTTAAGTTACAGCTTCTCCCCAGTCCTGCGTGTCACATGCTTAGGTGATTTCATGGTTTCTGGGTTTCAAACATTCCTTCCAATCTCGTTTTGCTTCCTTCGCCTCTCTTTTCTATATTACTAACCAATACTAACAGTTTGTTGTTTTTTCGTTAAAGTTACTAACCCAAACTAACATTGTATATAATACTAACTTACTAACGAGCACTAGGGATTGTATAGCTGCACTTACTAATTGATTAACAAGCTCTCAGCACTCGCCCTGTTCTAGTCTCCGCCTCTTGCCTTCACTTTGTCTCTCCTGCAATTCAGCGGATCCTCCGCACCTGCTCCACTCTGTCCTACCTCTCATTATCTGTGCACATTAGAACTCCCTAACCGGAGCTGTATGTTTTGTCATAGGTTGTCTCGTGTTCCCTGTCCGCGCTTTTGGCTTTTTTGCCAATTTCATGTGATTAGGTTCTCCCTCATGTTCCCTCCTTTGTAATTAGTCTGATCCTCATCACCTGATCCTAATCATAGCAGGTGACTTCCCTTGAGTGTATTTAAGCTGTCTTCTCACTGCAGTTCCCCGTCAGAACGTTTCCTCTTGTTTACCTGTGCTGCTATCATTCGCCTTGTACTCATAGTGTTAATCTTCTGACTGGACTGCCCGACTTACGATTTTTGGCTCTGCTCTTTTGTACTTTTGTCTGCATCTGTTTCGAACCCTTTTTGCCCGACTACGAAGTTTTTGTGTTTGCTGCCCTGGTAACGGTTTGGATTTCGCCCTCTGGATTTTGGCTTTTGCTTCTCTCACTAACCTGTGCCTGTGTACCGTGCACCTGTTTTTTGCCCGACCACGATTACTGTGATTGCTGCCCTGGTTTTTTCGACTTTTGGATTTTGTCCCTGGGATTGTGTTCTGTGGATTGTGGACTTTGTACTGTCGCCTCCTGCTCTGCGGGGGTTCGCCCCCTTTCCAATAAAATCCCATTTTACCTTCAGTGCTCGACTCTCGCGTCTGGTTCCAGAACCGTACCTAACAATCTTTGAGATATGGTACAACAGGAAATTCACAGGCTGAATGCGCGGCAGACAAATCTGCAGAAATTATACGATGACATCATGTAAACATGGATCACAATTTCAAGGAAATATTCCAAGTATCTAGTATAATCCATGCCACAAAGAAGGCTGTTTAAGGAGCAAAGGGAGGCCATACCCAATATTAATATGGTGTTACAGTGTTCCAGATAACATATTCAGTGAGCATAACACAGTGGAGTATGAAGTATGGGGGAATGGAGATTGTATTTTCAATGCTGACGAAGAAAGCTGGCCAAATGTGTCCATTAGGATGGCCCAGGGATATTCCCTGTATCCCTCTTCCTGGTATATCTCAGCATGACGGGTGACAACTGCACGATCCTGCCCCTAGTTGCCAAAGATCTCCAGAGATAGTCTGTCCCAGGCCCCCACACACAGCCCGACAGACAGATGAGAGACTGTGGGAAAGGAAGGATGAGTCTACCAGGAAAAAATGCCACTGAACGGAGCAACTACTGGAATTAAATCATGTGGTAGAAGTCAACACACTCTGTGAGACGGGATGCCCACCCATGTAGCTCGAGCTCATGTTCAGCGTTCAGCACGTCAAGGACATTGCACAAGCCAGACAACTCTGTATGGACTATAGAGAGAGAGAGGGCAGAAAGAGATGGGGGGGGGCGAGGAGAGAGAGAGAAGAACAAAACCTGGCAAAGAATAGGAAAAAGTTACATCCTGTGACTTCCCTGGAGTTTAAAATTGTATATATTAATAAAAAGGAAAAAACTCTGGCTCATTCACCCAGTGCAGATGCACACATATTACATGATTGCACAAACAGTATAATGAACAGGCACACAAGGATATACTTGCATAAACTCTGACCTGGTCTCACACACAGACCTGCATACGTGCTACTACAAGCACACAAGCGAACACATGCAGGGGGGGTGGGAGGGAAGCTATCGTTAACTGTCCAGTGAAGGTGAAGCTGCAGGTGGTGGCAAGAGCTCTTTGCTGTTCTGTCTCATACTGTTATTCATCACTCTGCTTGCTAACGATCCAGTGAGAATCATGGGGAGTAGTATGTTAGGCAACTGCTCATTCCCTCAGTTATGGTTGCTTCAGCTTTCAACGCCAAATGGTGCTGAGACCGCTGAGAAAGGTTAGCGGTCAATCCCATGGGTTACTCCTGACTGGAGATGTCACTCAGCTGATATACTTCTTGGATACATGTTATGATAGGCAGGGTCACTGGAAGGGCAGGATCACACCACAAAGAGTTTTATGCCCAAGGCTGAAAGCTTTTTCATGTACCCAAGTTTCCTGATTGAAATGTTCTTGCTAAGCGTAATTCTACTTCATGCTTTATGATTCAACACTTGTTGCTTCTTGGGCTCCAGGGAAAATTTTGTATCAGCAGGAATCACCATTCAGTCAGTAATTTGTTTTTGTGAATTGGTGCAATTTATGTTTTGTGTCTGGGAAGTTTTTCGCTTGGCGTCCTTCTCTTTTTCTCTCATATACTCTTTCCAAGGCAAAAACACACTTCAAAACAAAAAAAACTTTCACCTGTTAGCACAATATGAACCACAGATAGTATATTATGTTCTAATAAGCACCGAGAACAATAAAGATGACAACAACACCATCTACCTGCCATCTTTATTTCTCTTTCACTCTCTCTCCATCACACACACACACACGCATATGCACTCTCTAATTAGAAAGAGCAATACTACATCTTCAATACTTGCGACATCTATCCCTAAGTTCCAACCAAGGCAAAGCTGAGAGGATAATCTAACAATATGTCTGCCTCAGGGTTTTCCCACCAGCTCAATTCATGGGAATTTTTCTTGGTCAGAGCTAAGCTCTCATTCTGTGGGGACAGTTTTCCCCTGCACAGTGGATGAGTCAGCGATGCTAAGAAGGGTATGCAAACACATTTTTACTTGAGGATCTTATGTTTTAATCTTTGCATAAATTTGTACATTTTTTTTTTTTACAAATTCAAAACTAATTTAAATTCTCTCTGCATCTTGAATGAAGGCATTAGATTAAGCATCATCCCTCCTTTTATTGTTGTTTTATATTTGTAGTCTACTTCCGGTCATCGAAAATGTCATTTTTTCCCTGTATAAATACAATCCTTTCGAGCAATGGTTGGTAGCTAATACTTCTTGTTGACTGATACCGTACAGCAGTCGTCTCCACCCCCATTCCTAGAGAGCGACAATTTTCACTCCAACTAAAGCAAAGCACGCCTTTTTTCCCAGTTAGAGACCTTGATAAGCTACTAATTAACTGAATCAGGTGTGCCAAATTAGCATTGGCGTGAAAACCTGCCGGTTGGTAATTCTCCAGGTACAGGGTAGGAGTAGGAGACCGTTATTCTACAGGTACAGTACTGAGAAAAAGTATTTGCCCCTTTCCCATTTTCTTCTATTTTTGCATTTTTGTCAAACTTAAATGCTTCAGATCATTATATTAATTTTAATATTAGATAAACATAACCTAAATAAACACAAAATTCAGTTTTTAAATGATGTTTGAAGTAGGCAAAAAGCAGCACATGACACTGTAATCTAAAAAAAATTAAGAACAGAACAGTTTTTGACACCTATCAGTCTGTGAAGGGTTACAAAGCCATTGCTAAGGCTCTGGGACTCCAGCGAACCATGGTGAGAAGCATTATTTACAAAGAAACTTGGAGCAGTGATGAACCTTCCCAGGAGTGGCCAGAGTGCATCAACTACTCATCAAGGAGGTCATAAAAGAATCCAGACAAACCGTCCAAAAACTGAAGGTCTGATTTGCCTCAGTTAACGCCAGCGTTCACGATTCTAACATAAGAAAGCGACTGAGCAAAAATGGCACGCATGAGACAGCTGTATGGCGAAAACCACTGCTGACTAAAAGGAACACAAAGGCTCATCTCACATTTGTCAAAAAAACATCTTGATTAATCTCAAGATTTCTGAGAAGACACAGGTCCCTTCACATCTGGTGAAAAGCTAACACATGCATTCCATAATAAAAGCATCATGCAAGCAGTCAAACATGGTTTTGATAGTGTGATGATCTGGGGCTGCTTTGCTGCCTCAGGCCTGGGAGATTTCCCATTATTGTTGAAACCATACACTCTGCTCTCTACCAGAAAATCCTGAAGGAGAATGTCCTGTAATGGCTTCGCCAGAGCTGAAAATTGGGTTGCTACAGACCACCCCTTTACACTCAGTATTAGTCCTGTCTCATTCTCAATCATTTTTTCTTAACAATGGTTTACGGTGATTTTGCTACTTTGGCTTTTTGCTGCTGTACTTGCGCTACTGCATGCTGCACTTTCGCAACTATGATCAAGTCCATTCGCTACTATACATAAATGCAAATTAAGAGCAAAAATATTACATAAGAATATGCAGTTTGTGAAAACTGAAGCTGATGTGTTACGATCGATTTACTTCAAAGAAATACTCAGTGATCTTTGATCAGGGCTCGTATTCACAAAGCATCTTAGCGCTAAAAGTAGGTCCTAACTGCCGGATTTAGGAGAAACTCCTAAAAAAATGGGCGTGTCAGTTGTAAATATAGGACTCCTAATTATTTTTACTAAGTGTTATTCACAAAGCATTTTAGGCCTAAATGTAGCTCCTAAGTCTGGGAGAGCTTAAAGGTAGTCAAGAGGACTCCTAACTCGCTAAAACCTATTCTCAAAGAATCGGAAAATGGCTGCTGCTGTTGAAAGACGGAATGAATTGGAAATTCTGAATAATGCGCAGTTGTTGAAAAGATATCGGATCGACCGTGAAGGGATTTTATTTGTTGTTGACTTGGTGAGGGAGAGAATTACGTCTCCAACCGTGAGAAACAACCCAATAAGCCCCAAAATAAAATGTTTGACAACACTTCGTTACTCAGCCCAGGGATTTCACAGTCATCTGTCAGTCGCTCAATTCACAAACAAATTATTATTGCGCTCAGTGAACCCCATATCATCCGACAGTTTATCCGGTTTCTAATGGGCTTTCGCCAACAACACAGAATCAAACTTGAATTCATGCACATCTCAGGTATGCCCGGTATCATCGGTGCTATTGACGAGACCCATATTCAAATTATTTCTCCGACCCAAGATGAAGAGGTATTTGTAGATAGAAAAAAAGTTCATTTCATCAACTCCCAGATAGTATTTGATGCCGAATACAATATTTTGGACATTGTTGCGAAATGGCCAAGATCCATGCATGACTCGCATTTTAATGGAAAGCAGCTTATGTCAATTATTTGACAGGCATTATGTGCCTGCGGGACGCCACTTGCTCGGGGACAGTGGCTTTGGTGCTGTACCTCCTCCTGCTATGCATGAATTATTTTATTAGGCTATAGAGCAAGGGTTACATTTAATAGATCATCATAATAATATCAGCCTATGTCATATTTTGTATACATATTTAAATTGTAGGATATAAATTACAAACCAAGCTTAGTATGTTTTCCTGTTTAAAAGATAGCTTGTTTATAGGCTGCAATCTTGGACCTCCCCTGCGATTGCAGCCCATACCACCGCTTCTTGCAGTCGTCTGTCGTCCGGGGATTTGCTGTTCACCCCGTATTCACAAAGCATCTTATCTTACTGCTGGGAGTACTCCTAAGTTGCACTAAAACATTTTATGTAGGAGTAAAATCTTAAAAGTTATTCACAAAGCCACTGAGAGCAACATTTAGTTAAGAAAACTGGTAACTCCTAGACTAGGAGTAGCTCTGAGATAGGTGGGAGTAAATCTCCTTTGCTATGGATGACGTCAATTCTCATGCACGAGTCTTGGGACAATGAGTACGGTGATTGGTTGTTTGGTGATAGGGCGGCCCATTGAAAAAAATATCATGGAGGAAAAAATGAGGAAATAGTCCAAGCGGCTGGTTTGTCCCATAAAATAATAACATGTTGAGCACTCCTGAAAATGCATTATGCGCAGTCCCCACATATCACGCTGTAGGCAAATAACCATACATTGGAAAGAGATAGTAGTAAAAACGCCAATAGCATAAAACGAGTTAATAATGAAACGCGTCATTTGCCCCAATAATTAGCAACTTATTACCCAATGAAAATATGTTGCAATCATTTACATGTCGGGCTCTTCAAGTTGAAAGTTGAAAAAGGACGCGAAAGCCCAAGTGGAGCCATGACCAGTTACTGCTGCTGGCCCAGTTGGTGCTGGAGCAAAAGCATGTAATCAAAGGGAAATTTGGCTCGGGGGTGAACAGCAAATCCAAGCGGGATAATATCAGCCTACAGATCAATGCTGCATTTACCGAAGTGCATTCCCCTCGGTGACGACTGCGAGAAGTGGTGGTATGGGCTGCAATCACAGGGAGGTCCGAGATTGCAGCCTATAAACGGGCTATCGTTCAAACAGGAAAGCATACTAAGCTTGGTTTGTAATTTATGCCCTACAATTTAAATATGCATACAAAATATGACATAGGCTGGTATTATTATGATGATCTATTAAATGTAACCCTCGCTCAATAGCCTAATAAAATAATTCATGCATAGATAGCTCCCTATCTCTAAGGGAGCGCCCCGCCACCCTGTGGAGGAAACCCATTTCAGCCGCTAGTATCCGAGATCTCGCTCTTTCGGTCATGACCCAAAGTTCATGACCATAGGTGAGGGTAGGAATGTAGATTGACTGGTAAAGTGAGAGCTTCGCCTTTCGGCTCAGCTCCTTCTTCACCACAACAGATTGGTACAATGACCGCATTACTGCTGCCGCTGCACCGATCCATCTGTCAATCTCACGTTCCATCCTTCCCTCACTCATGAACAAGACCCCCAGATACTTAAACTCCTCCACTTGAGGCAGGAGCTTTCCTCCAACCCGGAGGGGGCTAGCCACCTTTTTCCGGTCGAGAACCATGGCCTTGGACTTGGAGGTGCTGATTCTCATCCCAGCCGCTTCGCACACGGCTGCAAACCGCCCCAGTACATGCTGATGGTCCTGGTTCGAAGGAGCCAACAGGACAACATCATCCGCAAAAAGCAGAGATGAGATCCTGTGGTCCCCAAACTGGACCCCCTCCAGCCCCTGGCTGCGCCTAGAAATTCTGTCCATAAAAAATAATGAACAGAACCGGTGACAAAGGGCAGCCCTGCCGGAGTCCAACATGCACCGGGAACAGGTCTGACTTACTGCCGGCAATGCGAACCAAGCTCCTGCTCCGGTCATACAGAGACCGCACGGCCCTTAGTAGAGGGCCCCGGACTCCATACTCCCGAAGCACCTCCCACAGAATGCCATGAGGGACACGGTCGAATGCCTTCTCCAAGTCCACAAAACACATGTGAACTGGTTGGGCAAACTCCCATGAACCCTCAAGCATCCTGCGGAGGGTATAGAGCTGGTCCAGTGTTCCACGACCAGGACAAAAAACCGCATTGTTCCTCCTGAATCCGAGGTTCGACTATCGGCCGAATTCTCCTCTCCAGCACCCTGGAATAGACTTTACCCGGGAGGCTGAGGAGTGTGATCCCCTATAGTTGGAGCACACCCTCCGGTCCCCCCTTCTTAAATAGAGGGACCACCACCCCGATCTGCCAGTCCAGAGGCACTGTCCCCGACTGCCACGCGATGTTGCAGAGGCGTGTCAACCAAGACAGCCCTACAACATCCAGGGACTTGAGGGACTCAGGGCCGATCTCATCCACCACCAGTGCCTTGCCACCGAGGAGCTTCCGAACTACCTCAGTGACTTCAGCCTGAGTGATGGATGAATCAGCCCCTGGGTCCCCAGCCTCTGCTTCCTCTGCGGAAGGCGTGTCAGTGGGATTGAGGAGATCCTCGAAGTATTCCTTCCATCGGCCGAAAATATCCCCAGTCGAAGTCAACAGCTGCCCACCTCCACTGTAAACAGTGTTAGCAGGGCACTGCTTCCCCCTTCTGAGGCGCCGAACAGTTTGCCAGAATCTCTTCGGGGCCGACCGATAATCCTCCTCCATGGTCTCCCCGAACTTTTCCCATACCCAAGTTTTTGCTTCCGCCACTGCCCGGGCCGCAGCACGCTTAGTCTGCCGGTACCTGTCAGCTGCCTTAGGAGTCCCATGAGCCAACCAAGCTCGATAGGACTCCTTCTTCAGCTTGACGGCATCCCTTACTTCCGTGTCCACCACGGGTTCGGGGTTGCCGCGACAGGCGCCCGAAACCTTATGGCCACAGCTCCGAGCGGCGCATCAACAATGGAGGTGGAGAACATGGTCCATTCAGACTCAATGTCTCCAGCCTCCCTTGGGATCTGGTCAAAGCTCTCCCGGAGGTGAGAGTTGAAAACCCCTCTGGCAGAGGGTTCCGCCAGACGTTGCCAACAGACCCTCACAACACGTTTAGGCCTGTCAAGTCTGTCCAGCTTCCTCCTCCGCCAGCGGATCCAACTCACCACCAGGTGGTGATCAGTGGACAGCTCAGCCCCCCTCTTCACCCGAGTGTCCAAGACATACGACTAAAGGTCAGATGACACGACCACAAAGTCGATCATTGACCTCCGGCCTCGGGCATCCTCGTGCCACGTGCACTGATGGATGCCCTTATGTTTGAACATGGTGTTCGTTATGGACAAACTGTGACTAGCACAGAAGTCCAATAACAGAACACCACTCGGGTTTAGATCAGGGAGGCCGTTCCTCCCAATCACGTCCCTCCAGGTAGCACTGTCGCTGGCCACGTGGGCGTTGAAGTCCCCCAGCAGAACGATGGAGTCCCCAGTTGGAGCACTTTCCAGTATCCCTCCCACGGACTCCAAGAAGGCCGGGTACTCTGCACTGCCATTCGGCCCATAAGCAGAAACGACAGTGAGGCACCTGTCCCCTTCCCGAAGGCGCAGGGCAGCGACCCTCTCGTTCACCGGGGAAAACTCCAACACATGGCCGCTAAGCTGGGGGGCTATAAGCAAACCAACACCAGCCCGCCACCTCTCACCGCGGGCAACTCCAGAATAGAAGAGAGTCCAGCCTCTCTCGAGGAGTTGGGTTCCAGAGCCCAGACTGTGCGTGGAGGTGAGCCCGACTATCTCTAGCCGGTACCGTTCGATCTCCCGCACAATCTCAGGCTCCTTCCCCCCCAGTGAGGTGACATTCCATGTCCCGATAACCAGATTCCATGTCCAGGGATTGGGTCGTCGGGGCCCCCGCCCATGACTGCCGCCCAAAACACATGGCATCGGCCCCTTCTGAACCCTCCCGCGGGTGATGGGCCTACGGGAAGGCGGGCCCACGTCGCTCGTTCAGGCTGTGCCCGGCCGGGTCCTGTGGGTGGAGACCCGACCACCAGGCGCGCGCCTGCCAGCCCCAACCCCAGGCCTGGCTCCAGGGTGGGGCCCCGGTGACGCCAATCCGGGCGATGTAACTGTCCTTGGGGTAGTTTTATTCATTGGGGGTTTTGGAACCACTCTTAGTCTGACCTGTCACCTAGGACCTGTTTGCCCTGGGAGACCCTACCAGGGGCAATAAGCCCCAGACAACATAGCTCCTAGGATCATCCAGATACTCAAACCCCTCCACCACGATAAGGTGGCGATTCAAGGAGGGGCTTGTATGTATTGTATTCGGCATCAAATACTATCTGGGTGTTGATGGAATGAACTTTTTTTCTATTTAAATATACCTCTTCATCTTGGGTCAGAGAAATAATTCGAATATGGGTCTCGTCAACAGGACCGATGATACCGGGCATACCTGAGATGTGCATGAATTCAAGTTTGATTCTGTGCTGTTGGCGAATGTCCTTTGGAAACCGGATAAACTGTCAGATGATATGGGGTTCACTGAACGCATTGACTGTTTGTTGAATTGAGCGACTGACAGATGATTGTGAAATCCCTAAATTGTCCACGTTGCAAAGTTGCATTTTTCCAGTGGCCAAGTAATGAAGTGTTGTCAAACATTTTATTTCGGGGCTTACTGGGTTGTTTCTCATGGTTGGAGACGTAATTCTCTCCCTCACCAAGTCAACAACAAATAAAATCCCTTCACGGTCGATCCGATATCTTTTCAACAGCTGCGCATCATTCAGAATTTCCAAGTCATTCCATCTTTCACAGCAGCCATTTTCCGATTCTTTGTGAATAGGTTTTAGGCAAGTTAGGAGTCCTCTTTACTACTTTTAAAGGTTACCTATTATGCCATTTTTCCAAGTTTATACTTTTGGTCTTTGACTCCCCTAGAGTACTCCTGATCGCGCAAAGTACAAAAAGGGTTCTTATTTCGCTCATCCTGCCATCCTCAAAAAATCCCATTTGTAGTCCAAAGTGGTCTCTGCCTGAAACGCCTCACTGGGGTGGCTCTTCCGCTATGGCCCCTACTCCCCGTGTGCCCACTTTCTTCTGACTGGCCAGCTCTGTGGAGGGCGGAGTTGGGCGGGACGAGGCAGCAGAACGCAGTTTTCCATGTCCCTCTCCCCAGAGTGAAACTTGAGACACGGCTGCCATCTGATAAGGAAACGGCGGGCAAATTCCGCAATCTAACGCAGTACGTGTGTATAGATCTAATGAAATGAACTTGTTCTAATAAACGCAGTGCCGAAAGTGGAGGACGCACTGCAAAAGTCTGGCAGCTCAAGCACGAATTTGTTATCGGCTACAGTTTGCTACCGCGACAGTGGTGAGTACAGCGGTTCTTTTACTCTAGCTAGGATGCAGGGAAAGGTAGAATCCACCTTATTTAGACACATTTGTAGAGCGGGTTGACATGGCCAAGTGTAGACCAGAGACCGTAGAAATCTGGTGAGTCTGAGTTTAGAGGGAAACATGGACAGTGAGGAGCAGCTAAAAGTGGACCAACAGCTTATGGACTGCTTCGGTGTGTATTAGGACCTGCTGGTTCGTGTGCATAGCTGTGGTGTGTTGTTAGCTTGGAGAAACGAACAGCTTCAGGCTGGTATATGACGGAGGGGCTTAAAGCTCCAGGCTAAACAGCCTTTTTCGGAAATTGCCCGTGGTAATGGTTTACTTATTGCTTCGAATGACCAGCTTTTTCCTCATGGAAAATGGGCGAGTTATGGATAGTGCTGAGAGCGAGATAGAGCTCCGGTTATGTCATGAACATAATACAGGTTTTACAGACCGGTAGTTCGTTCCGTTTGCTTATGTGGAGCTAGCGAATCGATCCGTTTTACAGGAAAGAATTTAATATTCAATCGATGGCAATGCAGAGAAATCGTTTGTTACACACCGGACACGTTATAGCCTGTGCGCTTCCTTATTGCTTTCACCGTAGCATCAGAGAGCTTGCCCAGACATTGGAGATGTATCAGGCTGACCTCGGTCATGGATAAGTAAAGCGATCGTTCCACAAGCACCCAAAAACGCACCCCAAGCTCTGCAAAACCCACGTCTGGTCTAACTGCAGCCCAACTCGGCAGACACATACAGCACCTCTCCGGTTAGCTTCAACTGTAATGGCTACAATCAGGCAACGTTATGATGAAACTCTCACATTGATGCTTAACGAAGTAACACAAGCATACCGATCAGAATTATTGCATATAAGTTAACCAGGAGCATTTTTAATTAGCAGAGCACGCGAACTAACATGCAGTAGCTGAGAAGCGGTCATGACTTTGAATGTAATCCGTCGCGCAAAAAATTCGTTTCGTGTCCGGTGTGAAAGCTGCTTGACGCACCCTTAACGCGTGTATTCGCGTCTTTGCATTGACTTTGAATGTAGGCTAATCTGTCCCGCGAATAATTCGTTTCGTGTCCGATGTGAAAGCAGCTTTATGGACAGTACGCGACAGCTAGAGAGAGCTCGGTTATGTTATGAACATAATACAGGTTTTGCAGACCGTAAGTTCCGTTAGCGTGGACAAGTTGCTTATGTGGAGCCAGCGAATCGATCACTTCTACAGGAAAGAATTACCTATTTGATCTCCGCCTTTTTCGGCTTTTTATTAGCCACAACAATTTCTAAAGGGGGATGAAATTATGTCACGGTAGTGCAGAGAAATCATTTGCAAACCGGTAGAGCTTCTGCGTTTCGCATTGCTTTCACGGTAGCATCAGAGAGCTTGCTCAGACATTTGTGAAGTATCCGGCTGATCCCGGTCATGGATAAGTGAAGCGATCACTAACTGTAGTGGCAACAATCGGGCAACGTTATGATGAAACTGCCACATGGATGCTTACCAAAATAACACAAGCCTACCGATCAGAATTGCTGCATATAAGTTAACCAGGGGCATTTATAATTAGCACGGCACGCGAACTAACATGCAGTAGCTGGTAACCGAGTGGTCATAACAACCACAGAGACAAACCCTTGCAATACAGGTTTTACAGACGGCAAGTTCTGTTACTGTGAACAGTTGTACCAAGCATCCAAATTACAAACAAGTATTAAAAGTTAGCTTCAAATGAGGTTTATGATCACACACCTTCAGTAGAATTTCCCGATATCACTCTTGCATATTTAGGACACAAACATTAGCAACAGTAACATGGCTACGTTAGCTGCTGTGCTACAGCCACAATCAACTGGCTATCATCTCAGGTTGGCTTATGCAGTAAAAGCAACTTACAGCTTCTGTGTCTGAGAGTCACGGACAGTCGCGACCAATACAGGCTTTATCTTCAGATATTTTACAAAGCCTGTGTTTGAGGCCAGTTGTTAGTGCTAACTATCGCTAGCAGTCCTGCTAGCAACCCGTAACACGTTAGCTTCACTTACAATATTTGCTGTTATATTGTTACTTACAGCTTGTGGCTCCGAGCGCTTGATCGATGCAGCTGCTTCAGGTTTGAGAAGCAGCTGAAACGCTTATCCTGTGTCGAATTATCCTTTATTGATAAAGCTGTCTTTGGTGAAATGCTGAGCACAATCAGCTAACGTTCCCTTTGGCCGTGGCTGTTTGCTGCCAGCAAACAAAAAAGCTACCCATTGATTTCTGGTGGCATCCTCTTTTGGAAGAGAAATAAGTGTTTTTCTTCGCGTCCAAAAGTAAATGGACAAGCAGCTTTGGGAGAGATACTGACAAAACTGCACCTCAAATGATATTTGGTTCTTCTTTTGTATTTCCAAAAGTCGACGCTACTAAGGCATAGTATGATCTGCCATTGTTAGTGCCTGCTAGAATAGTGTCTGGTGTGGGCAGGTCCAGTGCCGTGATTGGCTCTGGCTAGGTCTGTACTAATTGGACAGCACAACCTGACGTCAGGTTTTGCCCAGATCTCGCGAAGATCTCGGGATGAGCTGTTCAGAGAGGAAATCACGTTCATGAAATCACATTCTTGGATTACGGCAAAACCCCTGTATCTTATGTTTAGAAACTTTTCAGTGGTTGAGTATGGACAACTAACATTATAACATTACTAATATGTATTAAAAGAAAGATCAGCATCATAGGTCCCCTTTAAGCTCTCCCAGACTTAGGAGCTACTTTTAGACCTAAAATGCTTTGTGAATAATACTTAGTAAAAATAATTAGGAGTCCTAAATTTACGACTGACACACCCATTTTTTTAGGAGTTTCTCCTAAATCCGGCAGTTAGGACCTACTTTTAGCGCTAAGATGCTTTGTGAATACGGGCCCTGGTTCTCAAATCACAGTCCTCGAGGTCCATGAACTGCTGGTTTTCCACCTTCCCATACCTGGCCAAGACAGTCTGGCCAATCAGGGGGGCCTTTACTTACCTGGGATAAAAGAAAACCTGGAATGAATTTGAATTCAAGGTCAAGATTAGAGGATCCCTGGCCAACCCTATTTTCAGCTATCCCACTACTGTCTAGCCATCAGTTTCAGCTATTGCTCTGCCACTGCTGTCTAACCATCAGTTTGTGACCTAAAACTCAAGTACGGTTAGTTTCTGCAGCAGGACAATGATATGAAGCACACAAGCAAGCCCACCACTGAACGCCTTTAAAAGAAACAAAGTAAAGGTTTTGGAATGGCCAAAGAAATGCTGGAGTATGACCTTAAATTGGCAGTTAAAGCTTAAAGAGCTTAGAACATGCACTGAGCAAGTTTATGAATATAAAAGGGCACAATTTAAATAATTCCCATCGTCTGCCTAAAAAAAAAAAAGTAGACAATAATTTTTAACAAAAATCGCATTTTTTTGTTACTTGCCCCGTCCCCTCATTAACAAACATTCTGAGCAACAAAGAAAAGCGATTCTGGCAGTTCCCTAGTGGTCACGTCATAAGTAGTACACGGTGGGCGATTGTGCGTCCAACAACGATGGCATCCGAGTCAGATTCCGATACTTCCTCAGAATTTTCAATTGAATCTGTCCATTTCGATTAATAAGAGTACTTTTTATGGAACATGAGGAAACTCAACATAAAGCTGCTTTCACACCGGACGCGAAACGAATTTTTTCGCACGACAGATTACATTCAAAGTCAATGCAAAGACGCGAATACGTTTCGCGTGTATTCGCGTCTTTGCATTGACTTTGAATGTAATCTGTCATGCAAAAAAATTCGTTTTGAGTCCGGTGTGAAAGCAGTTTAACACGGGATTCAGAACCATACAGATTCCAGCCTGAGTACTCGAGCAATGATGACAGCTAATTGTCAGTGTCTCCGCCTGTCCCGAACTGTACAACGCTTACCAGCCAAGTAGCGGAATGATTATTATTCCGGTTCTACAATTGTTTCTGTGCACTGCGTGTTGGATAACCAGCCTACTCACTTTTCAACCCCAAGTGAGTTCAATAGACCTGACGCTTGGCTACCTTACCTAACAAGACCATATATAATATATTAGGCTAAGAATAGCATTAGTGGTAGTTGAACTCACGCCAGATCTAGCCAGTAGTGAAATGATAATGTTCGCGGCTCTATTCATTCCAGTGCATTGTGTTTCATGAGCTCTCGAAACAACGCGTGTAAGCCATACCTCGCAGCTTGCTATTATTGGCTAGTTAGCGAGCGAACACGCAGTGCGCAGAAATATAGAGTCATGAATGATATCACAACATGTGTAAACCATATCTTGCAGCTTGCTATTATTAGGTAGTAAGCTAGCAAGCACACAGTGCACAGAAATAAATAGAGCGCCGTGAATGGTATCATTTCACCACTTAGCTGGCAAGATCACACTGAACAACAAGTTGGCTGGCTATTGAACAGGCAGTGCAGAGAAACGATTTGGGTTCCGCAAAAAATAATCATAATTACATGTAAAAACATGAATACTCGAAATGTTGGCCGCATATCGTAGGTTTCAGTGACCCGGGCTTGCCTGGGCCAGCAAAATTGGCACTAGTACTTTGCACTTGTTTTGTCCATATTCTCGATATCTCTGCATCTTTCGGCCACAGAAACATTCCATGGCCATATGCATGCGTTGCACTGCATCCCCACACTACACATTGTTTTCCGTTCACTGTTGGTGATTTTTGTTAGTCCATTCTTTACGATATTCTCCATCCAGATCAGAGTCGTAAACTACGGCTAACCACCTAGACACAATCCGTGTACATCTTATGACGTCACGTGGCTAAGCTGGCCCAGCGCAAATGTTCTCAATTGAGGCAAAGGGGGCGTTCCCTCAGGTGGACAATTTAGCAGATAAAAAGCGGTTTTTTAAACATTGCGTAAAGTACACGATATTAAAACCATCACTAATTGTTCAAGATAGGTACTTCGTAGCATTTTATCACATAAAAAACGGAGCTGAATTTCATGTCCTAAGCTCTTTAAAAACCCTCCAATGTGGCTGAACTAAAACATTCTGCAAGTAAAAGTGGGCCAGAATTCTCCACAGTGATGTAAAAGACTCATTACTTGCTATTGCAAAGTTTTTGCAGCCAAGGGGGGCACATTGAGTTACTGAGTTAAGTTTAGGGGGGCAATCATTTCTTTCACATGTATTATATAGGTTTTGAAGCACACATTGCCTTCGATAAATGAAATGAAACGAAATGATCATTGAGCACCTCCTCAAGCCCAATGTTCCCCTAGTGGCTATGCCATCGTTATGGGATTTTCAATGGTGTGCCGTGAGCTTCTGAACCTTAAATGCATAAGGGCTGTCAAGCTGCTGCTGTTTAAGATTTACTGAATAGTTTACTGAATTTAAGATTTACTTAAATTACTGAATAGTCAGGACCAAAATATAAGCCTGTAATTATTTAAAAATGACAAATGACAGAGATCACCAATGGGCAACACTGACAAGGTAATTGACAGTGATATTGTGAGACCAGGGGAAAAAAAAAAAATCAATTAATTAGGGGCCGGGCAGCCTATGCTGCCAGGACCCTACTGTCATCCTGCATGCTCTTCTTTCTTCTTCTTCTCCTTCTTTTTCTTCTTCTTCCGAGGAAATCCTACTTCCCATGAGCAAAAAATCACCACACTTTGCTCAAAGGTCCAATCCCATGCCAGATTGCCTCAGCTGCAAAAACAGGCCAATAGTCCGGATGGTGGCGCTACAGCAAGCCTCTAAATTTCAAAATTTTGAAAATTGACAACAAATCAACCATATGTGCTACAGATTTGCAACTTTCACCAAAATGTAGCCCCAATACTGGAGAAACTTTTGTACATTTAAGCCTATTGCAAATTATGAAGTCCATCACTGTTTTTTTCAAAAACTGTAAAACTTATTAAACTTATCTCCTCCCACAATTTTTGCTCAATTGACATCAAACTTGCTACAGAGTATCTCAGACTGTCCTACACAAACAATCTACACAGATTTTTGATTTATCAAAAATTGAGCCTACAGTGCATCAAAATGTAAACGGTATTGGAAATGTATACTTGCAAATTCTTGCTAAATACATTTTCAATGTTCATTAAAAAAATGACAAAATTTTTGAGTCATGGTAGATGATGTTTGGAAAATATCAGAATTTTATCTCAAAAACTGAATTTTTTACAGCATTTTGAATTTCGCTCTCATGCGAACAATTGGAGTCAAACCAAAAATGGCATTTATAAATATCAGTTTTTCACTTATGGAGCCAATAAATCATTGTTAAAAACCAATTACCAACATCTCCATGCTGTCTAGATGCAATTTGTGTATTTTCAGATTTTTGTCTTAATAACTGAATTTTTGACAGCCGTTTGAAATCTGCCTTTACACACTAACAGCTGCTGTCTTGCACACAGGTGACTTGCTTAGTCAATTTGTGAAGCTACATGTGACATTTCTATTTGCCAATTAGCTCAGTGAGATGGAGGATATTTCTTGGTGTTGAAGATTGTGAGTTCAAGCCTCAGCTTGTGCAACATTTCCATCTGAGAAATCTACCCAAACTTTTCACAAAGGTCCAGTCCCATGCCAGATGTCCTCAACTGGAAACACAAGACAATAGTCCTGATGGTGGCACTACAGCAAGCCTCTAAATTTCAAAACTTTGAAAATTCATAACAAATCAACCATATGTTACAGCTTTGGAATTTTCACTTGGAAATTTGCTTTTCCATGGCATGGATGGCTACTGTCTGGCACCCTGATGCTTGGCTTAGTCAATCACACATGAACTGTCACTTGCTAATTAGCTCAGTGAGATAGAAGATGGACCTCAGTCTCAGAAATTGTGAGTTCAAGCCTCAACTGATGTAAAATGCACATTAGAATGCCACCTTTTTTCATCTTCCTACACTCTGCTTGTTGCTCAGAATTGCCTAATTTTGCCTAAAATTGCCCGGCCCCGACCATTGCTGCGCAGCAGCTATAATTAATTTATTACTTTCTTTGAATTCCTTTTCCTGTTTTAGATTTTTTTTTTTTATCAGCAGTGCAACTTTATTTATTTCCAGATTGCACTTAATCAAAATGTTTTCAGCATTCAAAAGAATGCTACATTTGCCGGGAAGGGCAGTTGCGTACTGGTTGCTGCGATGTGATGTAATTAATTTATTAAATTAACAATGCATCTTAGGTTGAAGTGCTGATAATTGAATAATTTAGTAAATTGGTCATTAGTGCATCAAGGAAGTTTGACACATGACATGCATTTAAAATCACTTAAAATGCCATGCATCAAACTTTCATGGTAGCAAAATCATTGAAGAAGTCTTTAGCTTCCAAGTTAGTAGCAAGAAGGTAACAATATGAGATTGTGTGAACGTCAATTATATAATTAATTCAGAAGAAACAAAAACTAAACCTTATCTAAAAACCATCTTGAGCAGAATTAAAAGCTGGATTTTTAATTTACTCGTTGTTTTTGTTATATATTAGAATTAGTTTGATTGTTGGCAACAAATAAGCAAAAATAGAAGAAATTGGGAAGGGGGCAATGGTTTTTCACAGCACTGTATAAAGTAAATACTATATATGATAAAAAAAAGAATAGTAAATTGTAAATTTGTTTTGCATTTCTGTAAATAGGTTGCTTGGTCAGTAAAATTAGTCGGGATGATTGGGCATTGGAAATCACTGGGCCGATGAAAAAATAGTTAGAGGAACCCTGTCCATACGAATCTCAAAACATACACACACACACACGCACACACACACGCCTGCGCGCATACACGCACACACACACACACACACACACACACAACAATTTAACACACAACTAAAAGCACTCCGAGAGTGCAAACCCCTGCCCTGGCAGCACAGTCGAAATCTTGCTCATGGCTCATAAGAAATTTAAGATATAGGATTGTCAGATGGTTGCTGTGGTGGCCCTATTGTTTGACCGATTGCGGTCAAAATCAATAGGGACCCCCCACAAAATTTCTGAGATATCCCTTCACTACTATTTGAGTTATCTTGTACGCAAACAGACAGACAAACAGACAGACAAATCAACACCAGCAAAAACATAACCCACCTTGGCAGAGGTAATTAGCTTACTTCAATTTCTATTTGCACTGCTGTTTGGGGGAAGTATATACTCAATGACGGATTGGTGGCACATACAGCAAACATGCACTCCTGGGCAAAAATAAAAAATAAAGAAGCCCAAAATAGCAAAATATTAAGCTTTCAATGGTCTTAACAACAAATCATTAGCATTGGTCAGAAAATTGGAAAGGCTCAAACAAATACTCTCCTGTGATTATCTGTGCCACCATTTGGGGGAAAAGCTGGAAATTGCTACTAAGTGAAGCTGAGTTATTTAATTGTGAATGGTCAATCAATGTGATTAATGCTTTATCATATAGGCATGGGCAACGCTCTGCATAAACTCTAATGGAATGCGTAACAGCTGAACTGGGGTGGTAAACAAGCCTCAGAAAACTTATTAAAAAATGATGTAAATACCATTTTCATACAAAAAGAACACCATGGTTTGATTAAAAGCAACCTTTTCAATAGGATACCGCATTTCATACATGACTCTTCATTATGGCCAATAACGCGATTTGAACAGAGCTATTATTCGCCCGTTGGATGAATGCGTGACCTCAATTTGCGCCGTGTTTACAAACTTTCAAGCACGCGTGGCAAAAATATCCATTTTGGAGGTAGATTTCAGACAGCCCGCGCTGACGTGATATCCCAGCTACGGCCCTGATTGCCTTACAGCCATCTAATTTGAGAAATTACGAGTCTGTTCGTCCAGTCTAGACCTCCAGGGGATGTGAAATTAGTTCGACAGAAGTTGTTGAAGTTCGTCGAGAGTTCGCCGTGACTTCTTCTCAACAATAGCAAGAAAGGTGAGTGTATTTTTACTGCAAACATACATAGTTAGTTGACAGAATATCCTGTGACCCTATTTGTGAAGTTTCAGTAAAATATACCAAGGAATAAACCAGCGCCAGGCGTTCAAAACCTACCAGTGTTCTGACGAATTTTGCTACCTATGCCACCTCGCGAACACCGGTCACGAGATTCATTCACTTATACCCTTCAATTCGAGACTGCGAGGATGGAAATCTGAATAATCAATTGGGAAAAATTCTCGGCTCTCGGTAATTCTGTATATCGTTTAAACATTTTGTTAATCGGATTATGAAAGAAGACTGAAAATAAGCGCCCGCTTTTTGTTTGGGTGTAAAAGCGCGTATTTAAAGGAGAATAACATTGTATATTGATTAAGCATTGAACTCTGCATAAGTCGAACTGTTTTAATATTTGTTGATGACATTGCTTCGGCTTCCTGGAAGCAAGTACGCATAAATCTGCTGTCTAGTGAGCATTTCAGGTTCGATGTACTGAGTAATAACGCCGCGGAAACCTAAACTGGCCCGTCATTCTGCCTAATAGTCTTACTAAACTAGTTAATCGTCTGATTGCTAATCAAGCAAGGGGAGGTTTCTGCCTCACCAAACTAACCTCCGACTGCACGTCACTGTGTTTTACTATGAATTATTCACAGTAGCTCATTGAAACTATCATGGGAGGAGGGTATATGGACATTATAAAAACAGTGTAAAGTTTTTTTTTTTTTTTAATCACCACGGGTTATTGAAGGGGAACGTTTCGTAGCAGTGGGAGGGCAAACAACTGCCGGCATCAGCGACTTCACTGCATTTTATACAGTAATGGGCAAGTAGCGTTAATGTTTGCCCTCCCACTGATAATTTTGACATTTTGGCAGGCCATTGGTCCAAAAAAAACTTCACAGGCAACCCATTCATACCAATTTTTCAATGCAAAACCTAATGTTTGTTGAACATAATTGGGTGAAATTCAATGCATTTTCCATTAAAAAGGGCCTAGGGGGCGCTGCTGTACTTCAGAAAAGGGGTTGATGACTTTAGCATCAATTATTTCTGTTAGGGTACCCTAATGGATAATTTGGCCAGGTTTATTTCTGAGTAGACTGCATTTTCGAAAATGCCCTCAGGCTTCACCCCCCAATTTTCTCAATGGGTTTTGTTGATAAATGCCGAAATCAGCCATTTTTGGGACCCTGTGGCTGTGAGACCCTTTCCTGTAAAGGCGTTGGACTTGTGGCAAACTCTTCGTCTGTGTCTTCTGTACTTACCTGCAAAAAATCATAAGAAAATATAATAACTTTTTTCTCTGCAACTCAAGAAATGTTGTCATTTTATTCATTTGTATTGCCCATGCCTATATCATACAGAAGAATATTTCAGAAAGTCTTGCTTCCCACAACAGAAAAGTTGTTTTCTAAACAGGAACAAACTTAGTTCCAACTCACCTTTCTGTAAAAACAAGACTAGGTGCAACCTAGTATACGGCTGGGCCGCCAAGTGCTGTATGAGAATATGGGCCCAAGAAAAGGGTGCTAAATGGGGCAAAGCTCACACAATTATATGAGGTGCAAGTTTAGCAATGAGCTGGAGCTGATACATTATTTACGAAGTGGGTGGGGAGAGTGGGAGAGTGTGAGTGTGAGTGAGGGAGTGGGAGTGAGTGAGAGTGTGTGAGGTAGTGGTAATGAAAGTTGGAGGTGGGGGGGTCTTGAGAAAGGAAAACATCAAAAGCAAGTGATACATTTGAATAGACAAAGAGCTAGAGTAAGGGTAGCAGTTATTGATTTTGTGAATGTGAATTTGAGAGAGACAGCAGCAGCAGATGTAGATAGCAGTTAAAGTATATATGTATGTTACTGAATTGTAATGAAACAATAAAGTTATTGTTACAGCTGTGCTAACCGGGAACATGACGTCACTTTTGTGAACACATGGCCGTTCCTATATAGTGAGGGTGTAAGAACGGACTTCAAAGAATCCTTTTTTCCCCCATGTTTCGTCTTTGGGCATGTTATGGACAAAGAATCCACAGTTTCGAGTAAAACTGCTTAATAAACATGTTCGAGTGAAGGAGCTGCCATGTGTTTACATAAAGCGTCATTTGATATTGGTGATGAATGAATATGGTTAACTATGTGACAAAAAAATTGAAATGCAATTAATTTTAATGAATTTATGACCTATTGAAAGCTCTCGAAAAGGCCTTGTAGTTAACAGCAAGATCATGAGAATTGGCCGAAAAATAAGAAAGTTCATTCTATAATTTAATTTCATTTTGTTTGATTTGGCTGAGAAACTGATGTGATTTCCACTAGTCCTTTATCAGAGGACTTATGGTCAGCAATTTTCTGCCAGAATTCCTCTCTGGCCTTATTACCAGCAACAGTGTTGCTTTTTGCTTTTTTTATATATTTACATTCTTCATAACTGTCCATAATCACGACCCACTCCTCAGAGGAGATTTTCTTTATTTTTTTTAAAAGATTTTATTAATCACCCAGCAACCACTTACATTACATCCAACGAACAAGTGCATACATCAACCAATATGAATGCACTAACATAAATCTCGATTATAATTTCCCAAGTGTCCACCTGAGTATGCGCATGCATAATCATACAGTCTCTCAAGTGCCCAACCAATGAGTGTAAAACTTTGGGTCTCCCATTAAGCCGCTGGCGGCGCCCCCTGGTGGCGTGGGGGGAGATAACCAGCTGTGTGACTGATCCTGGATCAGGAATAGCTTCCTCGGATAAACATACAGCACGCAATTGGTCATTTTATGAACGGAAATAGGGTCAATTGGTCAGCTCGTACAGTTTGAAAGCACAAAACCGACATGAACAAAGAAAGAACGGAAATCTCTGAGGTTCAATTGCTCACTAAAATATTGCTTGTCTATGTGTTTCCCTGTTGATTTTGGATCAGAGAGACAGCACGCGAATCGGTCATTTTGCGGAAATAGGTTCAATTACAGTGTTGAAAGCACAAAAAGGATATTAACAAAGAAAGATTACAACCACCGTTGTGGTACCAATTATCTCTGATTGCGAGTTCAGGGTTTGTTGAGCCGGCTCACTCAAATATAGCCTATGTTGAACTTGCTTCGTAGTATACCCTCCAGGAGATACGAGTGACAAACGCCCGGCCAGCCAGCCAGCTAATTGTCGCCAACCAATCATTGAAGTCCTTGCCCGCCGGCCGACCAATCGCTAAAGTCAGTCGTCGACCAACCAATTGCTGAAGTTCTTCCCCGCCGGCCGACCAATCGCTGAACTTCTTCCCCACCAGCCAGCCAATCCTTGAACTTGATCACTCAGGCGCTCACTCACTCACACACTCACTCACTCACTCAGCAACATTCGCGTTTATAGGGGCCTGGCCGCTATTCGCGGCCCAGCCCAAAAACAGTCTTCAATTTTACCCTTGAGGCTCAAACATTTGAAGTAATCCCTTTAGAAAGAAAGAAAAGGGAAAAGATGTCCCACAAAGTTCTTGAATCTAATTGTTTAATTATTGTTCGTTACCTAATTTGATGTTAAGACCAGCAAAAGCTTCATATTTTGCCATTTTGGGCAAGGCTCTTTTTTTTTTTTTGCCCAGGTGTGTCACTGGAGTGATGAAATCTGCTTTGGCAGTGGGAACAGAAACTTCACAAAGTGATGACTGTATGCTAAAAATATACTTATTTAATATGCAAGGAGTGTCATTTTGCAGACCAAACACAGGGGGGCTTTCGGGACTGTTGGCTTTTTACACCCTCTCTCTCATTTGAATGACTGATCTTATTGGACCAAATTGAGTTAGTTACAGTAGATGGGTTGACTAGGAAATTTCCATCTTTGTTTTCGTTAATTTATATTTTCCCACATTAATTAAGCAGGAATTTTTTAAATTCAGTTTTAAAAAAATATTTCTGCATTATTGTGTAACAAAGACTGGCCTATTTCCACCCGGGACTGCCCGTGCCCATAATTTCACCTTCAAAGACTGCAAAACCAAATGTGGCCCGGCATAGGCAACGACATCACCTAGCCTAGGCAACTTTAATGAGTAGGTGGAATTAGGGCATAGGAGAGATCAGGGCACTTTACATTATAAATCTGGAAAGCTGTTATAGAACTGCTAACGACAGTTTAAAAAGGTCAGCGGAAGGAAGGTGAAGGGCGTCTCTCCACCTTGAAGGAGGTCAGCCATGCTGGCAAAGTGGCTCTACTAGCAGCTAGTGCATTGTGCTCGATGTCTTTGAGGAACAAAAAGGACAGCCACCCAAATGTCATGGAATCCGTTTTCAGCTGCCCCGGGGGCATTTCATGCTGGTAACATTAGGATTATCAGTGACAGGCTTCATTGTTTTATTTGGGTGAATACAGCTTGTGCAGTTTTCCTGTGTCCTGGATGGTTTCGTTCCACGGTGTTTATTGTTCCTTTATAATAACATGGTGCCTGTGGGGGGAGTGAAGAGCTATTCCCAGCAATTCATTAGATTGTTTAAGCTGGAAGACATCTCATGTCTCTGTTTCTCTGTTCCATGTCTCTGTTTCTTTTAACTGGGAACCTTTCCATGTGTCATTGCAAAGGATTTCTCTTTTCAATTTCATTATCATTAAGGGCGCAAGGAGTGATCTCATGAGAATATAAAAATGAATCCAACTATTTTTGTGAAGGTTATTGACTTTCTGGTGAGCACAACTAAAAATCGCATCTCGGCAGTGGCGGACTGACAATAATTCAGGCCGGGAGTTTTGACTCCATCCCAGGCCACTGCCACCCTGTTCACATAAACTACCAGACTGCTAATCCTGTAGGCTAACCCTATTTGTTGATGTAATGGGAACCAGACGAGTCATAAATTTGGCCACTATCTTCTTCTGGGAGGAAAGTTATCCAGATTAGACAACGGTAAAATGTAAAAAAAAAAAAAAAAAAAAAAAAAAAAGGACTGAACTGGGAAAAATCTGAGTAGCCTACTGAATTTTCGATGTATACTATGGCTATGGGCAAACTCTCAAAACTCACACAGTTACAGAGAGATACACCGTTAGCTCAAATGTTCAAATGTTTATATTTATTTTCAAGCATCAAGTATATCCAAAGTATCAAAACCACACACACACACGCACAAAAAGCAAATACTACCTTCTAAATGCTACCTACTATAGCATACTGTAGTTACACAAAGATAGTATATCATTAATATATAATGAAAAATCAGCATCTGTAGTCCAGTACAATGTCTTGCATTCATTTTTCAGCTGTTTTACTGATTATAAGCTCAAAAGCAGCTGTCATTGTCAACTGTCAACATTGTCAGTTTGATGAATTGTACAATTAGTACTTCATACTACTTTTTCTAAGTAGCTTCAGTCGACCAAACTAGATTTCTTCCTAGGATAGCTTTGCTGTCATTAAACTACTTTCAAGGTAAAGTAGTAGGTAGGGTAGCTTCGACAGCCATGCTTTCAAAGTAGCTTCCCCAACACCGGTTATTTATTTTTTAAAATTGGCTTCCACTAAGTGGAACTTATAAAAGAGGCAACAGATAACTTTTTAACTGGTAACCCAGTAGCGTTATTATATGGCTGTAGCTGACGGAATCGGTCAGACTGACAACAGAAAGGGCGATAATATTGTCAATACATTGATATTCATTCAAGCCAGTAACTGAATCGCTAGTCAGTCGCTGTCCTTGTTCTTTCATTAGGTTGACAGGTCATCATCATCTGACTAGCGATTCAGTCACCCCAACTGGATAGATGTGCTTCTTCATATGAGTATCAATGGACAGACACAAAATATCAATGGTTATTACCTTTCTGTTGCCAGACTGACCAAATCTGCTGGCTAGCTACAACAGTAGGGGAAGCCGGGGCACAGTGAATCAGAAAAGTTGTTTTGTTGACTTTTTCTGTTTTGGGAGTGAAAATAATTCCATATCATCCTACATCTGAAGGAGGGCGGTGTTGTGCATTAATACAAGGCAACAGATCCTTGCTAACTCTCGCTGAACTCTAATGAGAAGGTTTTGAAAAACAGATTTAGAGTGATTCACTGTGCCCCAGTACTGGGGTAGAGTGAATCGGCTTTGAGGGCACAGTGAATCACTCCATTAACGTGAAGGGAATGCCACTAAATTTGCTTTAATCAACTTTTATTTAACCTTTAAAGTAAACAAATGCCATTTAGGCTGAATGACAGATCCCTTCTAATCATTCAATGATTCACAACAGGACACTGAGTCCAAAACCTTTAAATGCAAAAGTCAAATGCCAATACTCACATTCACAAGTCATGTTTGTACTGCTGATTGTTCAATGCTTGAAGATGGGTGTCTGAGCAACAACATCTAATTTTTCCAGTGGACTTCATGAATGCGCACTTAGGCTGAAAGATACTTTCTTATCACTCAATCATCAATTAAGACATTTATGAACGATTTACAACAGGACATGGAGTCCAAAACACTTAATTTCAAAAGTTAATGCCAATACCTAATTTGCAAGTCATGTTTGTACTGCCGATTGTTCAATTCTTTAAGGGGGAGTCAGGCCAACAACATCTATGATTTCCAGTGGACCTCATGATTTTCTTGGCCATATTCTGCATAGTCCCAGAACTGACTATAGTTCTACTGAACGTCACAATATCTGCCTTTTCCCATGTTATTCTTTATTCAAACAGAATCTGGGCCCTTGTGTTAAAGAATCCTACTGGGGTACAGTGAATCACCTTTCCAATGATTCAATGTGTCCCGATTCACTGTGCCCCATGTGCTTTCATTACCTAAAACTGTCTCCCAAGGTCACATGTTGCTTTGGTTTCAAGAAAACACCCATTCAGTATTGTGACAAATATGTGCTCTAAATGCTGCATCATAATAGATTTATTACTTCCAGATGATCTTTAAGATATGGCACATGATCAGAAGCCATGGAAATTTACTTTACATGCATAAAAACATACTTTACCTTGTTTTTCTGTCAGTATATAATCCAAAGGAATTAACTAAACTTTCATGGATGGGTATTCTCCAAACACAAAAAATGATGATGTCATACCGACGATTCCTTTTCTCAATTTTCCAAAAATAGCCCTGATTCACTGTGCCCCTTGATTCACTGTGCCCCAGCTTCCCCTATAATAACCATAGTAGCGCTACCAGCTTGCCAGTTGAAAAGTTATTGATTGCTTCTTTAAAGGTGTAACAGAGGATGTTTTTTGGCTGCGACTTCCGGGTGGATCATCTTAACTATTTGTCCTCCAACATGTCAGTCATTTTGGAGAAATGCTCACGTAACGCCGTCATGTGTGCTCGTTCCTAGCTCGTTTCCACTAGCTGCACATGCGCACTTCGAGTGTTCATGTGTCCCGAGAGCTTCCGTTTCAACCATTCATAGTTGCTAGGCCTAACTTTCACTTGTTATTAATTTGAGTAATTAATTTCCAATCCCTGCTATTAAAAGTTATGTCTACCGAGTAACCTCTGAGCTTGGAATTGTTTTTCTAATTTGTAATTTGCATTGTTTGTATTGTAGGCTAGGCTAGGCTAGGCAGGGTTACCTGATGTTCTCATTTTCCCGGACATTTGTACACCCAAAAACAAAACCGAGGATTGTCTTCCTCGAAATGTCATGAATTATACATTTGCCCATCCAAGCTTTGTGCGGGGTCACTTTTCTTAGTTTTATTTTTGTGAGAATTCTGACTCATATGATTAGATCCAGCCAGTAGCAGGCTACCCGCCTCCCTGCCCCTTCTTCCTCTGGGCTCGAGAGCTCTCTCACACTAGCCTGACTCTGCCAGCCTTCGTACTTCCACTCAATTTCATTTCGCTTCAGTACTCAATCTGGTCACTCGGAGCTCTGCCTCATTTACCTCAGCAGAAAGTACGCCGGACCAACCAACGAACAGAAGGCATGGCCGAGAGCGATGATGTAGCAGCTGCGCCGAGTCTGAAATTGTAGTCTCCTAAATCAACAATGGCTACGGATATAGATACACGGGAGGCCATTTGCTCTGTCGTGGAGAAAATCCCGGATATCAGCGACTTATAGCCACAACAAGATGAATGTTTGGTTAGTTTTTTGAATGGAAATGATGTTATAGTGCTACTCCCTACAGATTGTCATATTTACTTAATGGCTGTCATGAAATAGGCACCCTGTTCATCTCTGTGAGAGACAGCCGAACCACCTCAGCTAGCTTATAGCTTCTAGTGTTACACTGCCCGCGAATTTCACACTATTTAAGTTAGCAGCAAACTTTTTAAAAGCCGTGTTTTTGTTCATGTCACAAGACCTATTCGCTGTCTCAGTGTTATGTTGTCATTATCCATGAATGAAATGGCTGTCTGAGACAGCCAAACGCTTAGAGCCAAACTGTGTTGCTGTAAAGTTAGATAGCGAGCTCGGTATGATGTTAGCGCAAGTATGGTTAACGGTTCAGTGTTCGTGTCAACGAGATTAGATCCTGATGTAAATAATCGTTATTCTCGCCGATTCTGCCATTGGTTTCGGGTCTCTTACGTTTTTTTTTTTTAACAGCAGCAGTATCAGCAGGAAAAACGATAGCTCAACAGTTTGTTTTTTGTAAGGAGAACAGAAAGAGCACCTTTGGTTCTTTTAAGTGAATGAGTGAAGGCTAAAATGAGGTAGATGGGCATATGTATGGGTACAGTATTAACTTTAATGTACTGATCAGTTTGTTTTTGCTGCATTCCTGGTATGAAGGACTGTGTTTACAGTGGAAGTACTAGGCGGCTGAGCGGGTGCATAACATACGTCATCGCCAAACGTTAGTGATTTGTTTACGGGTACACCAATGATTTTAAACTTCTGGCGAGCGCCCACCCACCAGGAAGTAAACACTTGTCAATGACGACTGGCCAGACTCTGCGTACGAAGCAAAGTGAAGTAGCAGAGTCTGGTTTTACCAGGCTACTCTCACACAGCGAGCGAGTGGACAAGCACACGCTGCTCATTTAGAACAGAAACATACCTAAACCCCAAGTAGCATTTGAAAGAAGGTGAGTCGCACGTGGAAACGAACTGAATGCAGTCAGAAGAGGCTCATAATGGTATGCTTTTCACTCAGATGCTTTACTAGTTGTTTATTTCACAACAATCAACCTCATATTAGCAGAGATGTGCTCATAAATCATACCAAAGTTATTATTAGCGATACGAACCCAGATGCACGTCATGCACAACACGGACACGGGAATAATCTCGTACGAAGCATCATTATAAATATGAGGCAGTAGGAGTTAAATCTGCCTCACCAAACTAACCTCCGACCACCGAACGGTCGCAGTTTCGAGCCCTGATTACTGTTGCCTTTATAAATGTTTCCGATATTGGCAAATTGTTTGGCTGTGGCAAATATTTTTTTACTTAACGATGGCGAGCCTGACATGGTGAAAGTGTAAATCTTTTATAAATGAAGGCCGATTGCAGAGACTGTAACCAGAATCGTGCACGGGCGTGAGCTCGCGCTCGCTCGCTCCCGACGGCGATAGGCGTTTCCTGTGGAGGAGCAGTAAAGCTAGTAGGATGGTCTTGCGCATGCGCATTTTTCAAAAAGTGACAAACAGACATTTGGGTCAACTTTTCGAGAAAATCCTCTGTTTAAGTGAAATCTAACTATGATGGGTGTGTGTCTGTTTTATAAGTGCTTTTTGACTGACCTGCTCCCTTACTGGCGAACATGTCAGCAATTTTTAAAGCCTTCACTGCTTCTGTGGCCAGTGCTTTGCGATTTTCATCCTCTCCCTCTCCTCTCCACATTTCTGTTTTATTTGCTCCATTATTCCAGGCACGTCTAAAAAGCAGGTAACGTTCGGCTGCTCTGTGCGTCACTGGGTGCCGTAATAGTTTAATTTTCACAGCAATCACCTGATGCGTGGATTCTCTGCGATCCGTCAATTCATTCCTAATTCGGGTATTAGCCTATTGCAGGTCAGGCTGACTGGATGGCTACCGTCAGGGCACCGGGAAATGTCCCTGTGCTCCCGATGGCCAGTCCGTGCCTGCATCTCAGATTAGAAGTCAACTGCATGCATTTTGCCTATTAAAGCTGTTTTCAAGTTCAATAAATGCATTTTTAAATGAAGTCAGTAATCAAGATTGCTGAACAGTGATTCTTTGAATCTAAATCTTGAAGTAAGTGCAGTCCTGAAAACAGTTAAAGCTTGGTCCAAAAATATTTGAAGAGTTTCATCTAAAAAGCAATATATCCATTTGAGTCATGGGAAAAGTAAGCAAAGAAAATCTTAATTTTTTGTTAACAAAAGTTAATATTAGTTAAAAAAACGGCCATGATGCAATTTGTGAAAAAGTGAACTTTGTTGTAATTAGTTAGCAAAATGAAATATAATATCCACAGAAGGGTAAATTTGAAGTCAAACAACTGCAGTCAATATCATTGATGTAAACATTTCTATGTTTCCATAATAATTTATAAGAACTCGGCCGCATACAGCGCACTGTCCTTTTTGCAAATTTCCTGCTCATTGCCACGAAAAACTAGGTAAGCAGGGAGAATTCTATTTCCAATGACGGGAAACGCATTCAGGACAGATAAATTTAGGTATCTTTTTTTTTTTCCGTAGAGCTTGAAGCATAGAAATGCACTCATATTTTTTTTTTTTCCCAGAACAAGAGTTGCTAAACGATTGGAGCCTGTTGGCAGTGTGGGATTCTCCATCACTGACTAGCTGCGTGGATATTTTGCAGTTGGTGTTTATTGTTCTTTGGACTGAAAGCTGGTGTTCGTGCATGCTAAACACTGGGATTTATAGGGTGTTGCTTAGGGCTGAACTTGGCATGACTACCGGCCCGCCAATGATGATCTTCTTGCAGAGGCAGTTCAAAAATTTCAAAAGTGGTGTTTATAGTGTTTTACGATTGAACTCTTCATTTAGACATTGACAATGTAATGATTTCAGCTGTTGACCATATAATATTAGAGTTGAAAATTACAGTGGGCTCCAAAGTGACTGGCACCCCCAACTGGCAATGCACAAAAAATACTTTAAAAATTCTGAAAAAATATTTGTAGAGAAAACTCTCAATCATAACATGTAAGAGATACTGTGCGATGTTAACCTTCCAATGGCATCAGCCAAAGGCATTTACTTATTTAATTAAAAAACAATTTCCTTGAAATCAAAGTTTCATAATTACAGGCACCCTTAAAGATTATCATAAATAACATCAATCAAAATTAAACCAGGTATTAAACTAGACTGTTATGATTCTGCCATGTCTGTCTTGTTCTGCCATGCTTGTTATGTTTTTTCCACGCCCTGCTATGTTTATGATTATGTCTATTAGGTTTTTGCCATGTTCTGTTTAGTTTTTGTTTCCTTGCCATGTTTTCATTTTTGCCATTCCCATTCCACTTTTCTGTTATAGTCCGGTCCATGTTTTGCCATGCCCTTCTTTGCATTTTGTCTCCCCTGTCTGGTCTTTTGTAAGCTACAGCTTCTCCCCAGTCCTGTGTGTCACATGTTTAGGTGATTTCATGGATTCTGGGTTTCAAACATTCCTTCCAATCTCGTTTGCTTCCTTCGCCTCTCTTTTCTATATTACTAACCAATACTAACAGTTTGTTGTTTTTGTTAAAGTTACTAACCCAGACTAACATTGTATATAATACTAACTTACTAACGAGCACTAGGGATTGTATAGCTGCACTTGCTAATTGATTAACAAGCTCTCAGCACTCGCCCTGTTCTAGTCTCCGCCTCTTGCCTTCACTTAGTCTTTGCTGCAATTCAGCGGATCCTCCGCACCTGCTCCACTCTGTCCTGCCTCTCATTATCTGTGCACATTAGAACTCCCTAACCGGAGCTTTATGTCTTGTCATAGGCTGTCTCGTGTTCCCTGTCCGCATTTTGGCTTTTGCCAATTTCATGTGGTTAGGTTCTCCCTTGTGTTTCCTCCCACGTAATTAGTCTGATCCTCATCACCTGATCCTAATCATAGCATGTGACTTCCCTTGAATGTATTTAAGCTGTCTTTCTCACTGCAGTTCCCCAGAATGTTTCCTTTGTTTCCCTTGCTGTTTACTTTGTACTCATAGTGTTTCTCTCTTGTTTCGTCCGACCTTGCCGATTTTACTCATAGCTTTTTTCTATTGTCTGCACTGGAACCCGTCCGACCTTCTACGAGTTTTGTTTTGCTGCTCTGCTTTTTGATTACTATTGATTTCTGCATCTGTTTCTGAACCCAAACCTGAGTTTTGTGTTTGCTGCCCTGTTAGCGGTTTGGATTCGCCCACTGGATTTTGGCTTTTTGCTTCTCTGTCAAACCTGGGCCTGTGTACCGAACCTGTTTTTTCCACAGTACTGTTATTGCTGCCTGGTTTTCGACTCAGATTCTGCCCTACTGGATTGTGATTTTTGGATTGTGGACTCTGTACCGTTGCTTTCTGCCCTGTGGGGGTTTACCCCCCAACTACTATAAAATCACTTTTGCTGCAACTTCCTGGTCTCGCATTTGGTTCCAGAACGGTACATCACATAGACAGTCCAGTCGGCCGCGCCCGCATGGGTGTAGCCTCCGAAAGGCCTCTTCTTTCCTTTTTTGCGCATTATTTGGCCTATACTGTCACCATTGAAATCATTAGGTGTCATTACTTAAAATCGATTGGCGTCATAAGTGGAGTATAACACATGTCCATACCTATGAAAGTAATCGGTCAAACATTTCAGCCTGTACAGCGTGCACAAGGAAATCTCAATGTTGCAGGACAAATTTGCAAGTTATTTGGCCAATACTGTTGCAATAGCAACCAAAATCAATAGGTATCATAAGTGGAGAAGAACGGATGTCTATACCAAATATGAAAGTAATCAGTAAAAAATTATTCAGCGTCCACAAGGAAGTGTCTACGGACGCAAGGAAATCTGTATGTTTCAGGACAAATTTGCGCGCCATTCGCCCAATACTGTTGCCTTGGCAATCAAAATTCATAGGTGTCATACAATGAGTATAGCACATGTTCATACCAAATATGGAAGTAATCGGTCAAAAATTGCTGCCTGTACAGCGTCCACAAGGAAGTGTCTATGGATGAGGAAATCTCTGTTTCAGGATTAATTTGTGCGTTATTCAGCCAATACTGTTGCCATGGCAACCAAAATAAATAGGTGTCATAACTTGAGTATAACACATATCCATACCTAATATGAAAGTAATTGGTCAAATATTTCAGCCTGTACTGCATACACAAGGAAATCTGTATGTTTCAGCACAAATTTGCACGTTATTCGGCCAATATTGTTGCCATGTCAACCAAAATCGATAGGTGTCATGACTGGAGTATAACACATGTCTACACCAAATATGAACGTAATGGGTCAAAAATTGCCGCCTATACAGCATCCATTACGAAGTGTCTATGGACACAGATCGCGGCGGCGAAGACAACAAGCATGAATACATTGTAGCTGCCTGACTTCATTGGGGGGCTACAATTCCACTTTTTTAAGTTTTAGAAGTGTGAAGTGATCCAGCCTTTATAAATGTTTTTTTTTTAAGTGTTAAGGAACTATATTGAGCCATTACATCACTTCCTGTTTCCAGAGGGTATAAAAATGAGGTAACACAGATGCAATATCCCTTTGACATCCAACACCATGAAGAAAACAAAACAACTGTCAATTCAAAAGAGGCAGGTGGTCATAGACCATCATAAATCTGGTAATGGCAATAAGGAGAATAAAAAATGATTTAAAATATGCCACTGAGCACTGTCAGGGCAATTATCAAAAATTCCAAAGATATGGAACTGTTGAAAAACTCAAGAGAAGAGGACGCAACTGCATTTTGCCCCCTGGGATACTGATGAGGATGGTTAGAGAAGCAAAAAAAAAAAAATGCAAGAATCATTGTGAAGGAATTGCACAGGCCTTGGTAGCATCATGGGGTCACCAGGTTTCAAAAAGCGCCATCAAGCACCACCTCTACAACCAAAGGCTCTTTGGAAGGGTTGCCAGAATAAAGCCTTCTCTGACCAGAAGACACAGAATGAAGCCTTGGAGTTTGCCAATAGTCATTTAAATTATGACTGGAACAAGGTGCTTTGGTCAGATGAGACCAAAATTACACGTTTCAGTCAGATACAGCATCGGCATGTTTGGCATCGAAACACTGAAATATGATGATCGGTCAGTCATGCAATGAGGCTGTTTTGATTCAAGATGTCTAGGAGCGCTGGTTAAGATTAGAGGAATAATGAATTCCACCAAATGTCAAGAAATTTTGGCTGACAAGCTGGTTGCCTCTGCCAGAAGGCTGGGACTTGGCCGTCGGTGCAATTTCCAACAAGACAATGACTCAAAGCATACCTCAAGATCCACACAAAATGGTTCCGTGACAATAAAATTAATGCTCTGCAATGGCAATCTCAGTCACCAGACCTAAATGCAATTGAAAATCTGTGGGTTGAAGAGGGCAGTTGATAAACGCAAACCCAAGAATGTGAAGGATCTTGAAAGGATTTGCTTTGAGGAATGATCCAAAATCCCCCCAAATGTGTACCTTAACCTTGTCCAAAATTACAGGAAAAGACTCCATGCTGTTTTCCTTGCCAGAGGTGGTTGCACTAAGTACTAAAGGAAGGGTGTCAAATATTATGAAACCTTGACTTTGTTTATATATATTTTGTTTTTAATGATTGTTCTTATTTTTACTGTTTCCAAAACATTAATAAAGTTAAGTATATCACAAATGTTGGTATATTCCATTTTTCTACAATTATATTGTTTATTTATTTTTTATTTTTTGTATTGTTTGTGCACAGCCAGTCAGGGGTTTGAACAACACGCACACCTCATACATCATGACAGGACCCCCCCCCCAAGGAACAGCCCCAGAAGTTCCCAGAGACCCCCACGCACAGAATTCTGAGATAAGGGTAGGATCCAGGATATCCCGAGAAGCACCGCTCCTCAGCACCGCAGCACCGCTCCTCAGGACCATAACCCTCCCAGTCAACTAAAAACTGAGCTCCACAACCCACACGCCTCTCGGCTAAAATACAACGCACAGTGTAAACCGGCCCCCCTTCAATCATCTGCTGCGGTGGCGGGGGTTTGTCGACCGGAGCCAGGACGCAAGTGCTAACCGGTTTGAGCCTAGAGACATGAAAAGAGGGGTGGATCCGTAGGGATCTAGGGAGCTTCAACCGGACTGCGACAGGATTGATCCTTCGCACAATCTTAAAAGGACCAATAAAGTGGGGAGCCAATTTCCGTGACTCTACTCTCAAGGGCAGGTCCTGCGTGGAAAGCCAGACCCTTTGGCTAACCCGATAAGATGGGGCCGAATGGCGCCTTCTATCTGCGGCAGTCTTTTGTTTCCATCCAGAGCGCAACAAGGAGGATCCGACCCTGGCCCAAACTGACCGACAACGCCGAACAAAGTGATTAACCGAAGGAACCTCTGAATCCCTGTCCGTCTCAGGAAACAGTGGAGGCTGATAACCCAACTGAGCCTCAAACAGGGAAAGGCCTGTGGAGGAGTTGCCCAGTGAATTGTGGGAATATTCGGCCCATGCTAAAAATCGACTCCACGAAGATGGGTTGTCAGCCGCCAAACATCGAAGAGTATTCTCCAAGGACTGGTTGGTTCACTCTGTCTGCCCGTGAGTCTCAAGGTGGAAACCAGAGGAAAGGCTCACGGTGGCCCCCAACTGGTTGCAAAACGCACGCCAGAATTTGGCCGTAAATTGAGGGCCCCGGTCAGAAACCACATTTGGAGAGGCCATACAGCCAGAAAACATGGTCTACAACAAGAAGAGCCGTCTCCCGCGCCGAAGGCAGCTTGGGCAGCGCAATAAAGTGGGCGGCCTTAGAAAAACGGTCAACCACGACCAAGATGACAGTGTTGCTTTCAGAAACAGGCAGTCCCATAACAAAATCAAGAGCGATGTGGCTCCACGAGTGCTTAGGGACGGGCAACGGCCGCAGCAGACCAGAGGGGGGAGATGGGAAGTCTTGTTCCTAGCGCAAATACAGCACGCCGCTACAAACTCCCGGATGTCCTCAATCATGCTGGGCCACCAAAAACTTCGGGCCAAGAACTGCTTAGTCCGATGAACTCCCGGATGACCCACCAAATGGGAAGAGTGCCCCACTGGAAAACTTGGGACCGCACTGCCAAAGGAACAAACAAACAGCCAGGCGGCTCCCCACCAGGACCGGGATCATCTCTCAACGCCTCCTGCACAACAGACTCAACGTCCCACTGAATGGGAGCCACAATCTGAGCTGCCGGGATAACTGGCTCAGGAATGGGGCCGCGACTGGAGTGGTCGTGAATCTGCGCCAAAGTGTCGAGCTTGATGTTTTTAGACCTCGGGCGATAGGTTAACATAAAGTTTAAGCGGTTGAAAAACAACGACCACCGCGCCTGCCGAGAATTACGTCATTTTGTCTGTTGGATGTATTGGAGATTTTTATGATCCGTCCAAACCACAACCGGATGTTCAGTCCCCTCCAACCAATGGCGCCACTCTTCTAACGCTAACTTGACAGCCAACAACTCCCGGTCACCAATGCTGTAATTCCGTTCGGCCACCAAGAACAACTGGGAGAAGTAGGCGCATGGGTGCAACTTATTGTCCCGAAGGGAGTGCTGGGACAAAATGGCACCTACCCCGACTTCCGATGCATCCACCTCCACAACAAAAGGGAGGGAGGGGTTGGGCAAAACAAGAATGGGTTCTGAGCTAAATCATTTCTGTAACTCCTGAAAAGCAGCCTTAGCTGCTGGAGACCAAGCAAACGACGAGGAGGTATTCTTCTTAGTGAGCGCGATAATGGGGGCAGCTACCATGCTAAAATTACGGATAAACCTCCTATAAAAATTAGTAAACCCCAAAAACCGTTGCACCTCCATAACGTTTTGAGGGGCAGGCTAATCCCTGACCGCTGCCACTTTGTCAGGATCCATGCGGACCGACCCTTCCGAAAAAATGAAGGCAAGAAATGAAACTGTCTTGGCAGGAAAAATGCATTTCTCAGCCTTGACAAAACACTTGGCTTTGAGGAGGGCCTCAAGCACTTGTCTGACGTGTTGTTTATGCTCCGAGAGAGTTGAAGAGAAAATCAGAATATCGTCAATGTAGACAAAGACGAATCTCTCCAACATCTCTCGGAGGACGTCATTAACGAGAGCCTGGAACACAGAGGGGGCATTAACCAATCCAAACGGCATGACCAAATATTCGTAGTACCAGTCATGCGTATTAAATGCCGTTTTCCACTCGTCCCCCTCACGGATCCGAACCAAATTATAAGCATTCCGGAGGTCTAGCTTAGTAAAAAACGATGCCTCCTGCAGCCGTTCAAACACGGAGTTCATCAACGGAAGTGGGTATCGGTTTTTAATAGTGATATTATTCAAGCCCCTGTAATCAATACAGGGTCTCAGGCCGCCATCTTTTTTGCCCACAAAAAAGAACCCCGCTCCGGCAGGAAACGTGGAGGGCCGAATAAATCCATTAGCAAGAGCCTCCTGAATATATTCTCGCATGGCCTTTTGCTCAGGCCCTGACAGCGAGTATATTAACCCCAGGGGGGAGTGGTACTTGGGTGGAGATTGATCTCGCAATCGAACGTGCGATGAGGAGGTAAAGTCGAGGCCCGTTGCTAGCTAAAAACCTCCGCGAGATCAGCGGAATCATCAGGAACATTAGGAGGCAGACAAAAGTTCAGAGCAGCCCCCAAATTCTCACCCTGTTCGGAACCTGCCCTCTCTATGTCAGATTCCGAGTCAGAGAAATCCTCCGAATAGCAATCCTCCTCTGGCTGCAGCCAGTCAAATTGAGGATCCCACTCCAACTCCTCCTCCGCCCCTTTCTGTAGATTAGGAGGGTTGTGTGAAACAAACACCTCAGAATCACTCCAGGCGTCAGCCTCGCCCATAGGTTGATGCCCGGGATGACACGCCAAACTCTCCCTACAGTGGGACCTACAATCAGTGCCCCACTGGACAATTGGGTTATCCTGACTTCGCCAAATGATATGAGGCCTATGTTCCCATAGCCAAGAGTGTTATAAAACGACAGGGAAAACAGGAGACCTTACCTATCCTCTTTGTGCCTCCTGGCACATAAGGCTTCCACACTCTCTTTCCACTTTGTCTGGTCTTTGGCTTGAGTTCTTGCTTCTGCCCATGATTCCCATCCAAGATCTTTCCTTTCCTTCTCCACTGTCCTTCTCCAGGTGGTTTTCGGTCTGCCAACTTTTCTTTTCCCTTCAGGCTGCCAAGTCAGAGCTGTCATGCAATGATGATCTTGATCTCTCCGTAGTACATGCCCAAGCTAATTCCATCATCTTCTTTTCACTTCAACACTTACTTTCTGGATTGGAGTCATATTATTCAGTTCATCCTTTGAGATAATGTTAGGCCAAAATATCTGCATAATTCTTTTCAAACACTGGTATTGGAAAGAGTCAACTTTTTGTTCATCTTGTTTGATCATTTTCCAGGTTTTGCAACCATACAAAAGCACTGGTCTCACAATAGTTTTGTATAACTTAATTTTGGTTTGCCTGCTGTATTGCTTTGATCTCCATATCTTGTTCAGCTTTGTGAATGCTGCCCTTGCTTTGTTAATTCGACTTGTGATGTCACGCCCCGCTCCACCCTCTTTGTTCACTGTAGCTCCAAGATAAACAAATTCCTCCACATCCTCAATGTCATTTCCTTCTAGCCTAATGGCTTCTGACTTCTTGCTGTTCACTCTCAAGGTTTTAGTCTTTTTCTCATTTATCTTCAGTTTGACACATTTAGCAAAGTCACTCATATTGTTGGTCTTCTGCTGCATGTGTGTATGGGTGGATGACAATAAGGCAATGTCATCTGCGAAATCAAGGTCTTCTAGTTTCGACATGAATCGCCATCTAAAGCCCATGTTGTTGTTTTGGGTAGTCTTTCTCATCACCCAGTCTACCGCCATCAAAAACAAGAAAGCAGATATTACACATCCTCGTTTTACACCAGTCTTGACATTAAACCATTCTGTTGTCTGACCTTCACTAAGAACTGCACACGAGCTGTTGGTATATAATAACTTCACTATGTCGATGAGCTTCTTTGGTATTCCATATTGTCTCATTATTTCCCAAAGGCTGTCTCTATGTACCGAATCGAATGCCTTCTCAAAGTCAATGAAATTTATGTAGAGAGTGGTTTGCCATTCAATGCATTGTTCCAGAATATTTCTCAGTATAAAAACCTGTTCAGTTGTGCTTTTTCCTTGTCTGAACCCAGCTTGTTCTGGTCTCAACTTGTCATCAATTCCAGTCTTTATTCTATCAATTAAGATCCTTCCACGGACTTTGCTAGCAATAGGAAAGAGCGTTATCCCTCTCCAATTTCCACAGTCTGTGGGGATTTTCACGATTAAACCTTTCCTCCAGTCTGGTGGGATTTGTTCATTATTCCAAATATCGGTGATCATGTTATGTAGTTTATCAGTTGCTGTTGTAATATCTGCCTTTAAAGCTGTAGTATACAATTTGAAAGTTTGATCATTATTAATAACCTCATTTAGATGGTGGTTATGGTCCTATAGTACAATCTACACAATGTGAAGAGCAAAAAAAACAAAAAAAATCCATTCACTCTAGTGGCTGCAGGGCTGCAGAGCCGGATGGCTTACATTGGTCAACGTTTCTCTCCTACTCTCATCCAATCCCCTCGCTCTAGTTGACTCTCCCCCGAGAGCTTGCTCTGACTCCCCGTACTCCACGTTCCGCCTCGTCCCCGCCCCCTTCCGCGTTTACGTTTTCCGTCTGTTTACTGCCGACCGGCTTGTTGCTCTGGTAGAGGGGGTGTGTCTGGGAGTCTCCACGCGGACGGCCACACGTGCTCGGTGGGAAGGATCAGGGAGCACAGAGGGGAGGGGTGTGTGTGTGTGGATAGGATGCTTTTTTCAAATTTTTCTCAACGTCTCAATCTTTCTCAACTGATTCTCAGATCGTATACTACAGCTTTAACAGTTCAGGTACAATATTGTCCACACCTCCTGCTTTACCATTCTTTGACTTTTGAATACCACACTTGACTTCTTCTTTGCTAATTGGTTTACAACTAATTGTTTGGAGTTCTGGAAATGAGTTGTCCTCTACTTCAACTGGATTAGATGGGATGTCTCTCAGTCCTCAATCCATTTCCGTTTGATCCATCTGCTCTCATGATAGCCTTTACTTCTTTGTCTTTGGCTTTGTATTTGCCATGAAGTTGTTCTTTGATTCTAGTGGATTTTGTGCTTTCTATTTTTACTTTGAGTCTCTTTCTTTCTTCCACCTTCTTCCATGACTGTGGGCCAATCCATGGCTCTTGAGCTTTCTTTTTGGTTACCAATACTTCTTTGGCTGTTTGGTTGTAGGCTTTATTGAATTTGTCTCATTTGGTTTCTATATTCTCATCATCTGGTATGGCTTCGAGTACTGCAAACTTATTTTTCAGTTCAGTTGAAAAATTACTCTTGGTTTTTCTGGTCTCTGAGTTGGCTTGTATCATACTTGACTCTAGAACTTGTGCTGTGTTTCTGTTTCTTGAGTTTCAGTTTGATGCGGGTCCTAACAAGCTGATGATCACTGCAACATCTGCTCCTCTCATTACTCTTGTGTCTGTCACTGAAGACCTGTATCTTAGATTAACTAGCACATGGTCAAGCTGATTTTTTGTTCTTTTATCTGGTGAAATCCAGGTGTTCTTGTGAATGTCTTTATGAGGAAACAATGTTCCGGTAACAATATACTTGTTGAGTTCACAGAAAATGAATAAGCCTTTGACCATTTCTGTTGATAGTGCCTGTTCCATGCTTTCCCATCACATTCTCATGTTCCTTGTTTGATGTGCCAATTTTGGCGTTCATGTCACCAGTAATTAAAATCATATCATGTTTGTTTGTCTTTTCCACAACTGCTTGAAGTTGATCATAAAAGGTGTCAAGTGTTTCTTCAGAGGCTTCCATTGTAGGTGCGTATATATGAATGATAATCAGTTTGATGAATTTTGAGTAGAACCTTGCTGTAATTATTCTTTCATTCACTGGTCTCCATTCTATTAGAGCTGACTCGGCGAGCTTTGACATCATGATTGCCACTCCTTCGCGATGGATTCCATCTTCTCTTCCAGAATAAATAACTGTTTCTCCTGAAACTAATTTCATTTTCCCAAATCCCATCCATCTACACTCGCTAATACCAAGCACATCAATATCGTAGTCCTTCATAACTTTTGCATCTTGAGCAGATTTTCCAATGGCATACGTAGTTTGTACGTTCCAATTTCCTATATTATTTGTTTGGGCGTGGTAAGTGACTCCTTCGGTCGATAAGCTTCCTTTTGGCTTTCACTTATCAATGTTATCGTGCTCTGGTCGTTGAGAAATCTGATGTTGTTGTCCTCAGGAACTAGGCATGTCACTGTTCTGTGGTCCAGTTTTACACTTGTGGTGTTCACATATAGAGCGTTTCTGGGTTCCGTGATAAGGTGTTTTTTCCGGGAATGGGGAATCAACCTATAGCCCAACCCCCAACCTGGAGGACCACTGGACTGAGTTTAGTCAGCTCTCTCCCCGTAGACCAATTCGGCATGGTAGAACCTGCTGGGGGCTTGCACCCCCGCCGACATAGCTTGTAGGATCCTTGAGAGACGCAAGCCCCTCCACCAACGACAAGGTACCAATGCATGGAGAGGAGGGAAAACAAGAGAACTGATAATAAAAAACCGGACCTCCTCAGAATGGCCACCAAAAGAGATGAACATAGTCAATGATTGAGAAACTTCGGTTATAAATCCAGTTCCCAGCGGGCAACCGTCCAAAGATCTAACAGAGCGTGAATGTAAAAGAGGGCGTATAGGAATGGAATGTCTCCTATCCCACTCTGCATCCATAAAACAATCCACGGCTCCAGAGTCCATAAAAGCTTCGATAAATATTCTCCCCACAGTCAATTCTACAGGGATTAAAGTATGGAAGGGAAATTGGGTCAGTCCCTCTAGCGCCCCCCATACCATTAGAGGGCCTTCCCGTTTCCCTGAAGTTCAGGGCAGCGTGGATGGATATGTCGCAGTTTGTTGCAATTATAGCATATTATACGTCTGTGAATGGGCTTACAAGCCCGGCTCTCATTTGAGCCATCAACCTGCATAGGCTCACCAGGAGTGGAATTTTCAGTGGGCAGAATGGGAGATGTATGCATGCTGCTAGGAGCATTAGCCCCGTTGCCAGCAAGAGTCAATGCAGTACATTTCTCCCTGTTACGTTCGCAGATGCGATTATCAATTCGCACCGCAGTGCGAACCAATGAATCTAGAGAAAAACACGGCTCCAATGTAGCCAGAGAGTCCTTAACCTCCTCAGCCAAAGCGTGAACGAACACTGTCATAAGAGGCAGTTCTGGCCAGCCTGTCTCTGTCGCCAAGGAGCGAAATGTGATTGAAAACTCAGCGACACTCTCAGAGCCCTGCCTTAGATGCATTAAACGCGTAGCCACGTCCTGACCACAAACATCCTGATCAAACACCAATACGATTTCTCTAACGAGAGTCTCCACAGTATTCACTACTGGTGAATTAGATCGAATAAGTGGGCCGACCCAAGTGAGTGCTGTGTCGGTTAACAGGGATAAAATAAATGAAACCCGAGACTCTTCATTCATGAACCGTGAAGGCAGCGCTTTAAAAAATATCTCACATTGGGCAATGAAATCTTTACATCTTCCTGCCTCGCCTCCATATCTTGGGGGTAACTGAAGCTTTGGCTCTCGGGGAAGATGTACGGACTGTGCTTGTGCAACATTTTGTGTGATTTGCGTGGACAAGGCTCTAATACTCTCAGTGAGAGTTAACAGAACGTTCTTCTGTCTCTCCATGGCATTCACCTGAAGGCGGACTCTCTCTGCCAACTCTGCCTGTTGATTGTTCAGGCTAGAAAGACCCTTGCCATAACCAGAGAGAACAGCTTGTTAGTTAGCCACAACTTTCTCTAACGCAGCCGTTGCTGACGACTGCATGTAGGCTAGAGTGTTCTGTAATGGCTGGTAGTATACGGAGGCCAAGCGCAATGACCAGAGAGAAAGAGAGTAGCTCGGACACAGTACAAACACAGAGAATAATATCGACCAAACAAAAGTACTTGCGCTTCCAAAGGACGTATAATATTCCGAACCACGGAAGCAAAGTGAGATAGAAAAAGGGAGAAGAAACTCCAACAATCAGAAGATAGAAAGGCATACAAAAGCTGACTACAGATATCTTCAGCTATAGTGCAAAGCTAAAAACAGACAATCTAGCGAAGGAGGCATGCTGGAGTACCTGCTTATATAGATTCTGGGAAAGCGCCGCCCCAGCTCAATCAACCAGCTGGGTAATGAATTGGATAGCCCAGGAATTCAATATCGTCCCAGGACGAGAGCCGAAAAGAAAAGTTCAAACAACACGCACACCTCATACACCAAGATAGTGGATGCACAAGTAGATCAGGGATAGAAATTTTTTTTTTTTTTTTTTACTAGACATCTGGAGTATTAATCACTCAGGTTTACTAGTCCTCCCCATCATTAACAAGACAGCCTTTTTTCTTTAATTTACTGCATTAATAAGATATCTGTACCTCGAATCTTTTCTATTTGGTTTTTTTTACAACTGTAACTCACACCTATGCTAATTTAACTCAAATTATGTTCTAATACTTATTCATCATCAGTCATGCCAATAAACGTTAGAGACAGATGACACAAGCCCTTAAGTAAAACAAAAAGTAACTTTTTCGTCATAATTAATTGCAAACAATAAAAACCTTAAATTTCAAATCCCTTCAGTCAAAGAGAGATCCCTAGCCAAGTGATATAATCTAAAATGCTGGTTTGTCATTTTGTTGGGTTAGAATCAATGTCAGTGCTCATGTGTTTGACCACTGCCTAATATTTGCAAAACAGTACACCACAATGATAATATATAACGAATTGCTAAAAATCCCTTTGAAATTACAGGTAAAAGTCCATATATTGCTTAAGAGTTGAGACGCCCTTCCAATTTGCGCTGAATCACTAATTTTTTTGATTCTGCAAATGTAAGCAATGTCCTGATCATCTCGTTCAACGTCGGTAGATCCTCGAATTGCAACGCGGGATGGTCCGGACCGTGACCATCACACAATTTGCAGTTTTTTTGTGCAATTGGCACATCTGGAAATCGTTGCTGTCATCATTATTTTTATATTTAATATCTTTGTTTGAGGACACCTAGCTAGGTGACTGAGAAATAACAAAAATAAACATCAGAAACACAGGTAAAGGGTGACAAAACATTTCAAATTACACCATGTATTATATAATCACTCCAGAAGTTGACCTTTGTCCGCAATGCGAGCACAAGCATATTTGCAATTTATTGAGGAAAGAATTCTACATTCAATCTTCATCAATATGGAATGAAATCAGTACATTTTCGGCTCACCTTGATGTTTGGGGTCGGGTGAGTAAACATCAAATGTGCATCCAGTCAAGTTAATTTAGAGTTCAATTTCTAGAGCTGCTACACGTGGTAAAAGCGTGTAACGGCGGCAGCCTTGTTACTGACGATACACCAGGTTGCTGGAGCATGCACAGCATATGCATTCTCAATATTAAATCTGAATATGAAGTTTTAAACTCTCTTCTCACTAATAAGCCCCCACCCAAAATATTCTAGCGCCCTCTTTTAGAAGCCTTCTGGCAAATCAAAAGCCAAAAAAAATGGAGGTTGGAAAAGGAATTCTTTCCATTTATTGATAGTCAACAATATTTTACTTGACACTCGGACGAGCTTGAGGACAAGTTTACTAGTCCGCCGTAATTTTTACTTGCGTGCGGACTATCGGACTACCGCAAATTTCAAACCCTGCAAATATTGGTATATGGTATGAAAAAAAATCCCTTAAGTATGAAGCCCTTGCACCAAGCGGTTAGTGAGACCTCGTCCTCTCAAAATAAAACACATTTTCATGTTTAGTAACCTTGATCTTTGACCAAGGTGAACCTATCAGGATGGATGCAGAATAAGACATTAATACAAACACATGCTAAAAGTATGAAGCAGATGGGAGGCCAGGATAAACCATATAGGTATGCCCCTCGGGCAACCTAAATATAAGATCAAAGTGAGGACATTCTGCTTCAATTTGAGGGTTAACACATCAGAAATCAGGTGGATGGTGTAGGAATTATGGTATTTTTACAGATGTCCTCCCTTATTTAGGGACCAAAATTTTTTGGACAATTGAACACTCAAATGTCCCATGGCCAGGTGAGTTTTATTCACTGATAATTTCATTTAAAAGTGAACACACAAAAGGACTACAGTTGATTTCAAGAGTAACATTTTCATTTGGAATCTGTTGCTGTTAACTCTCAATATGAAATGCAAAGGGCCCATAAAGCAAGACTTTTATTTCTCTTCCTCACTTGACTTTTATTTCCCTTCCTCATTTGACTTTTACCCTTGTGAGTCTGGGGATTAGTGGCTTCGCTCATCTCAGCTGGGTACTGGAGGAGTTCGACCAGGGGCCACGCCAGTAGAGAAAAGTCTTGGATGAATGACTGGTAATAACTAAGAAATCCAAGCAGTGTCTGGATTTCTCAGACTGTGCAGGGTTTCCTCTCCTTCAGGGCAATCACCGACTCCAAATCCTAAGGGTCAATCTGGACCCTGTCCCCTGACACCATCTGTCCAATATACCGGATTTTCATTCTAAAGAGTTCGCATTTTGTTGGACACAGCTTGATGCCGTGTTCTCTCATCCTGTGGAGCACTTGTCTGAGGTGGTCCACATGCTCATAAAAATTTTGAATGGCACAAAACATTATTTAGATATGGCACACAGCAGTCATCTCTGAGGCCCTCTAACACTCCCTCCATACATTGCTGAAATATAGCAGGTGCATTAGACAGTCCGAATGGTATACACACCCATTTGTATAACCCCTGGGGTGCGAAAGGCTGTCAAATGTCTTGATTTCTCACTAAAAAATCATGATGATATGCACTACCTTGATCCAGAATGGAGAACCACAAATTGCCTTCCTAAGCCATCCAACAAATCCTGTATCCATGGTAAGGGGTGACGATCAGGTATGGTCTTACAGTTCAGTTCACCAAAGTCTACACACAGGCACAGACTATGGTCTTTCTTACACACACAAACCATGGGGGAGGACTTAGCTGACACCAATTTTCTGACCCAGCTTCTATCTAGGAGATTTTGTACGTACTCCTTTACCTCCTGTTGGGCGGGAGGTCTGATTGTAGGCTTTCAAGGGGTTGGATTTTAGCATTTGTTAAGGCTTGTTCCACCCACAACTTGTCCACCATGCTAACCTGTGCTCTGGTATCGAGTGACACCTGAACTTTGACCCCATATAGGAGACAGCTGAGCATACATCTACCACCAATCAAACGGGTGACGCGTTTCCCTTTTGCTAAACTGGGTTGTTTGTATGACTGGGAAGCTGGTCATATTTCATCTTTGAGACGTGTTTCCTGCGACAGGGGACTCTTCATTTGCTAAGGTCACTGGTGGTACCTTCCCTGGTGACCTCACCCAGTTTCCTGACGAGTTATTTTTCAGGAGAGAACCAACAGTGTCCCTCTTGTCCATATCGAAAACAGTGGATGCAGTTGTCATTCCCTTGCATTACAAACTGCTGCCATATCCCCATCATTTCTGGTTTAGCTGTCAGTTTTGTGTGTGTTGGCATGGCTCGGGTGTTTTCTGGTGCTACCCTCGTTATAGGTATGAGAGCTTTCTCTAGAGTCTTTGTCAAAGAGGAGACCTGACCTGTCAGCTCATGTATGGCAGTGTGATTAGCTTGGACTTCTGCCTGCATCAGAGTAGCATCTTGTCTATCCCTGTCCTGCTGTACTACATTGACATTGACTTTTTGGTTTGTGCAGCAGACCTAAACAATTCTGTCTCTCTGTGTCCACACTAACTGACTGTGTTATCATCTCCAGAATGAAGTCATCAATGACATTCATATTTGCCATAAGTGGTTTGATATCTCGTCTGATGTAAGAGAATTTTTTGTTTATCCCTTGGTTCTGGGATTAGAGGAAAATGCACTGCACTAGTTTGCTATCGTACTGGAATCCTGCACTTTGTTTAGATGCAAACAGTACTTGTTTCAAGCCCATTCACCTGTACATGAATTGTTGCAGACTTTCTCTGTCATTTTGCTTTGCATTGATCAGCTCCAGGAACAATTTTGCACTGCTTTTATCTCTAAGGTAAGCCATGAGAAAATGCTACAGCTCAGCTATCTTTGGTAGTGAGCATATCTTTAAAGGTACCAGGCTTAATTATCCTGAGCAATGTTCTAATGATCTCAGCCTCTGTGAACCTTTTGACTAGTCCCTCATCAGTTTGATTAAACAGATTTTTAAAATTCAAATCAGAATCAGAATCAGAAATTTGATCACCATGAATTTTAAATTCCCTGCAAGGCAGCAATAAGGCAACATCTGTAAACCGCCAGATACTTGCTCAGCAACCACTGATGTTGGTGCTGGTTTACTTATAACGGGTGCTACAACTACTGAGTCAGTGTCCTCCTCATCAGGTGCTTGACCCTGTCCAGTAGTTCTTTGAGGTGATTGCAGTTCAGTAATTAGGTCCCAGAAGACAAGCAGGCAAGCCATCCCTTGATCCTCAAGGCTCTTCAGTCCTTCACTTCTCAGAAAGTCAACAATGAAGTCGAAGAGTTTCAAGTCGGTTGATTCCATGCCTGGCAAATCCCCCTCCACCTCATCTCAGTATGATACTGCAAGCTTGTAGAGTAGGTATTTGTTCGCAGAGCTGGTCAATTGATGAAGCTGTTGCTGGATTTCCCATTGCAGTTCTTGTAGAGTGGCGTTTCTGATACCTGATGTCTGTTGCTTAGTTCTTCAGCTCAGGAATTAGGAAATCAGAATCCTGCAGATATTGAATGTTTAGCACCACCAGGTGGGGCTAAGCCCGGACGAGCCCCCAAAATTCTTGCATCCTTAAGTCTGTGATAAGGCAGCGCTTTGTCTCTCTTTTCCTGCCTTAGCCTGTATGAACCTCTGTGTTAAAAGAGATGCACACGTTGAGATAGCGTTCAATCGACAGCAGGAGGATTTATTCTTCCCTTATTTTTTTCAGAAAAAAACTTCAGGTATCTGCTAAAATCATTACAGTGTTGTCACATGCTCAGAACAAGGCTATTTGACTGGTCTATAACTGCTTAAAGTCATATTCATTTACCACTATCCAACAATGACTCAGCATCTCAATGCTCTAAGGAATCATTCATTCACTCAAAAGTTTGCATACCCAAACAATGACAGGCTATTTCAACCCATTAAACAGGTTGTCAGTATTTATATATATTCGCAGGTATCACATACATTGACTCGAACATAAAGTGCCACAATTACAGGGTACCAGAAATATACAGCACTTCCCTTTTTCCCCATCAAATGATTCACTTTCTTTTCATTGGTGAAAACTAAAACGCACAAATTCTCTACCAAAAAATGTCACCAGATGGCACTGTTGTTGCCATTAACCCTGACACAACATGGCAAGTGCACCACATGTATAGATTACTTCCTAGTAGCATTTCTCTAGTTCAGAGAGAAACCGCAAATACATCTGTTCGACTCATGAAAATAACCAGGACTAGAGTAAAACGTGCCCACAATCTAAATAAAGTGCTTTAGGTGGGTTTACATCTTTTTACACTGTTTTGGGCTAGCTTTCCCCACATCCATGCACTCACAACACTTAACGCTACTCTAGACAAGTTTGTGGGCATTAGCTACTTCATATATTGCCCTTCATCTCAACTAACATAAAATTCCCTGACATATCATTGTATTTGCCAACATGTTTAAAACGATTTACGAATATAAATGTTCAATTCATAAAAGCTAGCATGTACACTCAGTGCAAGGCACATTTACTGACTTGTGATAAAATAAAGGAGCATCACACGTTGAAGTGACGTTCAATCAACAGCAGGAGGATTTATTCTTCCTGTCCTTGCCGAAAATACGTTTCTATACCATCCAATCATAATGTGCCATCTAGCAACCTGTATGAACAATTGCAGTGTAGTGCCCTCAAGAGTACAATGAAATTACACAAATTCTAAAATTAATGAGAACAAATTAAGGATGGTTTTTTTTTTAAATGGAGTGTCTTTTTTATGTAATTCTACCTTAACTCACTTAATTTCTGGGTTTAGCTGTTTTCCACCCTCTACATGACCATTGGCTTGCTAGCAAGCAGGCATTACCAGCTTACTAGGTTGTATTATTTAGCAAGCTTGTTAGCTACCACTCAAGATTAGAGTACGGCGAAGTCGGTTTCCATCCCACTCTGCGCAATTTGTTTCCCCAAACCTTTTGTCTTCGTTGATATGTAGGGAACCTGGACATCTTGTACCCTTTCTCTGATATGTTGCTGCACCCAAAGGCGCAACAACCCATCATTTTGTTGAATTACTTTGATTCACAATATGGTACCAGAATCAAAATTGCTCCGTGAGTTACATGACCAACATTTTTCAGGACCTCCAATTCAGTGATTGCCAATTCCCAGGCAAGATGGAGAACAGAAGATTTCCTGTAGTCAGGGCTGCATTGTGAAGCTGGAGTACCACAACCTAGGTCGGACAAAAACGCCATTTTCTACTCACCGGAAAAGGAATCAAGCTGAAATATTTCACGTGCAGGTAGGGGATGAACCCTAGGTAGGGGCAGGTAGGGAAACTAGACTACCACACTGTTAATTATGCCATGATCTGGCAGCACACCAGAGGCCACTGGCCGGTGACAGCAGCCCAAACATAGCCTATTACTCCTGTGCTGAACTTTCCGTCCTCCTATAAGGGGTTTCGTCCCCGCTGTTACAAGTTGTTAGCTGGTGAGCAGCGTATCTACCAAGTAATTAACATCAGTAACATCAATAACAAACCAAGCCTTCTCTACGCACCAGAAATGATCACAAGAATCTGACATGGTTTTCATTAACACTGTTTGAGTTGGAAAAATTGCATTTGGAAATGTATAGTTTGACCTGTTGGTGACCCCAGAGGAAAGATCTAAAGGTCACACAAAAAAATATATCTTGTCCTCTGTGCACCAGGGATGACCACAAAACGTTTCATGCGAGTTCCACAAAAACTTTCAAGTTAGTACAATTTTAAAAAATTAGAAGTTTGGCCTGGTGGTGGCAGAAAAGCTAAGATCACAGGATGACCAATTTCAATCACTTGCTTTCTCTTTTCCCCAGGAGCAATCCCAAGAAGGGTGACATGATTCTCATTAATGCTGTTAGAGTCATTGCATTTGGAAATATAAAGTTTGAGCTGGTGGCGGTGCTACAAAAATGGTCATACGGTCACTTAAAACAATAGGGTATGTCCTCTATGCATCAGGAATGAACACAAAATTTTTTGTGCAATTCCCATAAAAACTGTTCGAGTTATCACAGTAACACAAAGGATCTGTCGCGATAGTGAAAATAGCCTGAGTGAAAATAATATCTCTGTATACAGATATTAACAGTGTGGTCTCTCCCACTCACAATATCTTATACGAAGGCATTGTTCCTGGTTTTCATGTCGTCTTAATCAAACTTTTGGGTCTCTCCTGTCTCAAACTGGGGAAGAAGTGAAACACAGGCATGTTGAGAATAAACATCACTAGTGCGCTGAAAACCACAGGGTTACTCCGGGACAGTTTCTATTTGTGACTATACATAATAAATGCTTTGAGGTAGCAGCAATGAAACTGTACATATTCCTCGTCTGTGTTATTGTTTAAGCTAGAAAACCTGACTTTAAGTCTGCTGGTCTGCTCAGCATTGTGCTTGCCGTCCTGTCTCCTCTCTGGGTTTGGATTGTGGTTCAGATCATATCGAAGGTACGCTTGAGTAGAATGGGATGATATTAAGAGAATATGCAGTGGCAAGGGATCACAATGGGACGTAGAACATCATGCTCTGAGGGGATCATCTGACACTGAAGTTTAGAGCTCATTCCAGCGGGGGCTGTAAGCACCAAAAAAGCTGCTAGAGAAGCCCTTAATTTCAGGGTTTTGTAAGCAAGGAAAAGAACCCATGGAATCTGTGAGAACAGGAGTGTATAATCACAAAGGAAAAAACTGAAAATTTAAGGCATCCAAAAAATATATATAAATTAAACTTGAAACAGAATTTTAAATGGGCAGGACATAGAGAATTTCTGTAGTTGAGCACTATACTACCAGAAAAGTACAGGTAGGTAAACATGAATTCTGCTGGATTTTAAAAACTGTATTGCTTGTGTTTTTGTATTTTATAGATTAGACTTTCGTTCAACTAACCCTGACCTTGGGGACCACCGTGCCTGTCAGTACATAAAACCACAACTGTTCCTACACGCACAGGTAATGAGGTGGAACCTTACATTAAATAAAAAACCAAATGCCATACTTTGGAAGATGAATGAAACTGACAGCATGTGGGTGACCCATGAAAAAGGTTGAGGGAAGATATACTGAAAATTATTCTCTATTTGCAGTCAGGTCCATAAATATCCTGAGTCTGACAAAGATATATTCATTTCAGCTGTCTACCACAGCATATCAGACTTAACTATGAACTTTTATTTGAGAGTATTCATACCCAATTTATTTGAACAGTGAAAGAAGTACAACTAGTTTTATATATGCCCCCACCCCATCCCCAGTTCACTTCACAGCTTCTCCATGGCTAGCAGTGTGTTGATCCCTCATTATGTAATTTACAAGTAAGCCCATAAAAGGTATGCTCACTTTTAAAGTTTCTATTTTATCAGAATGATAGCAAAAACATAGGGTGTGGCCAAAACAATTATTGGTACTATTATACTATTGCTACATCCTCAGGAACACCCAAAGGCCCAGAAGACCACAAATAAATACTATGGTGAATGACAGCGGAATTCTCTCCCTTGTGAGGAAAATCCACTATTCAACAGTTGGCCTGACCAAAAGCCCACTCCAGGATGGAATACCGAGGTCAAAGTCATCAGTAAAGAAAAGACTTCACCAGAGTAAATACGGAAGGTACACCACAAGATATTAACCTCAAAACAGAAAAAAAAGACTAGAGTTTGTGATTAAACATCTAAAAAAAGCTGGTATACTTATGGAACTGCATGCTATGGACAAAGATCAATTGGATTATTGTGTGTTATTCCCTAATTATTACATTTGTGAGTATGGAGAAGAAAACATTGAGGGAAAGAGCTGTTCATGATCCAAAGCATTCTACCTCATTAGTGAAGCATGGTGGAGGTTGTGTTATGGTGTGGACATACGTACTATATGGCAGCCAATGGACCTAGTTCCTTTAGGTTTACTGAGTCTCATAAGACTGCTTTGTCAAACAAGTGTTGCCAGACAAAACAAACCTCGCTCGGCAGCACTTATTTTAGTGTTATTGATACTGACTCAAATCCATTTCAATGGTGGGGTAGGTAACCCTATGCTGATGTCATACTGTTGTGGGAAATTCTGGTGGTGATGACCTTGACCCCCCTCCCAGACCTAGTCATAGATCACCTACTTGGTCAAAAGAAAACAGGATTAATAAATGCTATACTTGACGGGTGGAGCTGGCATGGAGGAGGATTATCAAGCAAACATGCCGAGGAGCTGCTTCTCAGGATAGCAAGTTTAAATATACCTGAAAACTATTTGTAATGCAATTATCTGATGGCAATGTCAGATGACAGTCATGTCCACTCAGGTGACGCTCCTGCAGGTTGAAGCAGCTGCTCCATGTTGATAAGAGAGCTGGACTCAGTAGCCTATCACAATTTAAGCCAAAGCTCCATTTCTGATAGGACCACTTTGTCAAAAAAGAAAAGATTTATTGAAGGTATACATGCATACATTGGTTTTGGTGACATGGCTCTGTCTTGAGAGAAAACCTGCCCATCCAAGTGTGGAACAAAAGGCATGGAGGTGCAAATAACCCCGTAAACAGAACCATGCCGAGCATAGGCTAGCTTGAACTACAGAAAAAATTATGAGCAGTGTAGTCACAGCCCGGTGGTTTGACACCATTTCTCTTGAAGCTGATACAGGAGAAAAATGCTATTTGAAATGTTCCACATGTAATGGCAGCCTGGCAGCTGAAATGATTTCTCGGAAGCCGATACAAGAGAAATATACTATATGAACTGTTCTATGTGTAGGGGCAGCCTGGGGCACAGCACAATTTCTCTTGAAATCAATACACAAGAAATATACTATACAAAGTGTTCTATATGTAGTGATAGCCTAGCGGCAGGCACAATCCTCTTCAAGCCGATACAAGAGAAATATACTATTTAAAAATGTCTATGCAGTGACAGCCCTCTTGAAGCCAATTCAAGAGAAATAACCAAAATGAATTGTATAATTTGTAGTGACAGCCCGGCAACTGGCACAATCTTCTTGAAGTCCATAAAAGAAAAATTTCCTATATGAAGTCTACTATATGTAGTGACAACTTGACAGCTGGCACAGTTTATCGTCAAGCTGATCCAAGAAAAATATTCTATACAAAGTGTTCTATGTAGTGACAGCTCTGTGGCTGGCATGATTTCTCTCGAAGCTGACGCTAGAGAAATATCCCATATGAAGTGTACTATTAGTAGTGACAGCCCAGCAGCTAGCAAAATTTTCTCAGAGTTGTCTCCAGAAAAATATCTTATATGAAGTGTACTAAGTGTAGTAATAGCCCGGCAGATGGTACAATTTCACTTGGAGCAGATTCAGGAGAAATATCCTATATCAAGTGTATTATGTGTAGTGAAAGCCCGGCAGCTGGCACAATTACCCTAATGTTGTTTAAAAAGAAATGTCTTTTATGAAGTGCACTATGAGTATTGGCAGCCCAGCAGCTGCCAAAATTTCACTTACGGCCAATTCATGAATGATATCCTATATGAAGTGCACTATGTGTAGTGACAGCCCGCTGGCTGGCATGATTTCCCTGAAGTTGATTCAAGAAAAATATTCTGTTTGAAGTGTATTATTTGTAGTGACAGCTCAACAGCGGACACTATTTCCTTGAGGTTGATTATAAGAAAAATATCTTATATGAAGAGCACTTACAGCCAAGCGGTGGGCACAGTTCCATTTGAAGCAGATACAAGAGAAATATACTATACAAAATGATCTATGACATGACAGCCCAGCAGCTGGCATGATCTCTCTTGAAGCCAATTCAAGAGAAATATCTTACATGAAGTGTACTATGTGCAGTGACAGCCACACAGCTGGCACAATTTTTCTTGAAGCTGATTCAAGAGAAATATGGTATACAAAGTTGTGACAGCCCTATGTCTGGCACAATCACTCTTGAGGCTGATTCAAGAGAAATATCCACGTGAAATGTACTATATGTAGTGACAGCCCAGTGGCTGGCACAAACAATTTCACTTGAAGCTTATTCAAGAGAAATATCCCACATGAAATGTACTATGCATAGTGACAGCTCGGGGGCTGGTACAATCTCTCTTGAACCTGATTCAACAGAAATATCCTATATGAAGTGTACTATGTGTAGTAATATCCCGGCAGCTGGCACAATTTCACTTGAAACCGATTCAGGAGAAATATCCCATCTGAGGTGCACTATTCGTAGTGACAGCCACCAGGCACAATTTTCTTGAATTTGATTTTAAAGGCAAAAAAAAATTTGTTTCATTTCTTACTCAATAAAAGTATATGTTCTTCTTGTTCCATAAATATTTTTTGCGAATTTTTGTGATTTTTATGTACCGATTAATTAAACGTCAAACCTCGGAAATACAACTCATTAGCACAACTTAATGAATGCCGCCATTCCATATATTTTAGCCGATCAAAAATTACTATCTGTGGCAAAATCTCAGATGTTATAGCACGTTTTGACACCAGGAAATCAGCTGATCTATATAAAGCATATACAAATTAATCTTGATTATCACTTGTGCTGCAGCATAATTTTACGCTGAATGATCAAGATTCCATATTCACAATCATTATTGTAAACTGAGTAACAAAATTGGTCATAATGCTGCTGTGTGTGGCTGTTTGTTGCGCCAACAAAACAGGAAACTCAGAACTACCCATTGGCATAAGCTTGCACAGATTTCCCTTTGCGAAGCCTTGTAACGACAGTGGTTATACAATATCAGACAACGGAACTTCATCCCAATGAAGAGTAACCAATTATGTTCTGCACACTTTTTACCCTGTTGTTTCAAGGTCGAGGTTTACACTAAAAATGGAATTGAATTGACAGTAAATGTCAGAGAATTTTGAAAGATGATATCTTGAACTAATTCAAGAGAAATGCATTGTATAAAGTGTACCATGTGGAGCGACAGCCTCGTACCTGGCTCAATTTTCTTGAAGTACATTCAAGAAAAATATCCTATATGAAGTGTATTATGCGTTGTGACAGCCCAGCGGCCGCCACAATTTCCTTAAAGTCTATTGAAGAGAAATATCCTCTATGAAGTGTGCTATATATTGCAACATTTTGAGGCAAAATTTATTTGAAGTTGATTCAAGAGAAATATCCCACATGAATTCTACTATGTGTAGTGACAGCCTATTGGCTGGCACGATTTGCATGAGGTCGATAAGAGAAATATACGATACAAAGTGTTCTATGTAGTGACCGCCCAGCGGCTGGCATGAACTCTCTTGAAGCGATTCAAGAGAAATATCATATATGAAGTGTACTTTCTGTAGTAACAGCCCAGCGGCTAGCACAATTTCGCTTGAAGGCCCTTCAAGAAAAATACTCTATATGAAATTGTGACAGTCTGGCAGCTGGCACGCCTTCACTTGAAAGGGAAATATGCCACTCTCTCTTATAAAGTGGTCTGTATAAATTGATTGTAGGAGTTGGCATGGTACAGTCCAATGTGGCTTTGTTAACTGCTTATGTGCATGGAAAGATGTTCTTTGCAGCGCATGAGCTAGAAGTGAATGAAGGTAACTGCAGTGAGTATGTGTTTTAGCAGTGCAATGCATAGGAACAGTTAAAACATTCAGTCACAGCTGACACAAGCTTACTCATTAATTCTTTAAGCCTCAATTATGTCCTTAATTCCAGGGTGAAGGTAACGTCAACCAAGGTCCAATGGTGAGACTGCGCAAGACAAAACACTTGTTTCCATTTCCTTTGAAGTGAACAATACAAGACAAACCTTAAATCAAGTTACATCAGAATAGCAAATTTCACAAACATTGCCACATTGCACTTTACAGTAAACCCTGGCCTGTACCCCCTGAAAAGCAAGCCTGCAGCAACAGTGGCAAGGATAAACTCCCTATGTGGGACACAATAGGAATAAAACCTTTGGAGGAACCAGGCTTAAGAAGGGAAACCTCTCCACCTCTGACTGCCTCAAGGTATGAGTTCATGATTTCCAATGTGTTCAAAATGTCAGTTGAAAAAGGCAGTCATGGGCTTTGAATCAGCTGATTTGGTGTTGTGGATCAGACTGTTTCAATGTTGGAGACCATGCAGCAGTTGGGCAGAGAGCCAGATGGAAACAAAGTCGCAGCCGCAGCATGCTTGGGGCAGACATGGAGAGACAACACAAAATCTGGCTGTTAGTGGAGGGCAGTGGGTGGCAGCAGTGATGGGGACATGACTGTATATGCTATATGACGAGATTACGTGCATGATCATTCAAAGTTCTTCATTCCCATGATACTAATAGTACAAGGAAATGCGAAGTATATAAACTTAAAATGTTTTTTTTTTTTTTTTAAATGAGAACGGCTACTTGGAATCAGGATGTAAATTATTTCCCTAATGTTGTATGGCAATTATGGATAAAATTACACATCTTTGGGGTTCTTGTACAGTATATGCAGACTAGTTATCTATAAAATGGTAATAATATCTATAAGCTAGAAGATTGCATATAATTCTTATTTTCAGGCCAGCCCTTTTTGATTTGGTAACTAAAGGGTCTTTACAGTGGATGATGAAGTATGTTTTCAAAATTACCTCTATGTTCCAGTAAAGTGATGGTATGATATTTCCAGATGGCTAAATAAACAGAGCAATGCCATTTTAAATGCCTCAGTTATATCCTGGACATCTCAGTGCATAATTCCGGTGCGCAGAGTGGCTACTCCTATAAATCTCAACGTGCCGCTTGCATTCAGGAAACGCAAACTCACATTGCCAATTACTCTGGCTGCACCTTAGTGAGAGAAAAGGACTGGCAGATTAATGTCCATGCAACAACGCAAATGACAAGACACTTCCATTACCGTGGAGAAAATGATATTGGCCAGAGTCTCAGTTGGTGAAGCTAGTGAAGCAAAAATGCAATGGCTTTTCATGGAAATCATCAGTTCCATTAAGTTACCTTCAAAGCAACATTGTGCAAACCAATGAAGCTCTAAAATGAGTTGAAGTGAGGTTACATAATGCAGAAGCTTCATGCGTGCACCTTAATGCGATTTTGCTTGCGTTTGCCAGCTACCTACAAAAAATCAAAGAAAAATATATGACGAATAAATAAAAAATTCAAAATTCTTAGAGCCCAATTGTTAACGATTTGTCGCATCAAGTTTTGTGGATTATTATGATCAGAGAGGGCACGTATTCGGACGTGTACCAGGTCATGTATTAGGAAGAGGTGGGTATAACTTGAATTTTTGACTGGAACAATGACTTGGTTATTGAGTGAACGTCTCAAAAGGATGCTGCATTATAATATCGATGTATTTTGTTAATCATACTGTATATTAGTAAATTATGAAATTTATTAACCTATGTCAATCCCGTTGCACCCGCGCTCCCTCTGGGGGCTTTGGGGTTTAAAAGGTTTAAACCTGTATGATTTTCCCGGACATCATATCAACTACTTATTTGTTAAACTTTAAACATTAATTGTTGCTGAATAAAACAAACAAAGAACTTTTTTACTCCATGGGGAGGATGTGTTGGAAATATCTCTGCTATGAGGTACTGAGAGAAGTTGAAGATCCAATAAAGATTAGATCCAGCAGTTTTCTCCACCACCTGCCCTCTGACAACAGAGAACCATTGTGGCAGCAATGGCTCAGTATCTGTTTTTTTTTTTTAATTTAAAAAAGTACAATATCTATGTTTTTTTATTTAAAAAAGTACAGTATCTATGCTTTTTTTATGAAGGAGGAATATGAATTGTAAGATGTCTGCCATCCTGCAGTGTATGTCCTTAGTTTTTCCTATCAGTCTACCTGCTGCAGCATCCCTCCCGTCTGTCCTAAAGCTTTTTGAGCCCTTTACACATAATTACAGTTTATTTAATAAACTGTAATTTTAATAAGAACAGCAAAAGCAGGCTTTTTTAAACAAATATTAAGCAGGGTACATCCAGAGCATTTCCAGCATATTTCCATATATGTAGTATAGAGGTGCATTTATATTACAGAATGTGAATTCTCTATACAATACATTACTGATAAATTATAATGAAATCGTGAGGTAGGTTGCTAGTTACTAGTTAATCATGAGGTAGCTGTTTACAGTTAATCAATGGAAAACATTATCAGTGAAATGCATTACAAATGCAATAAAACCAGAAAATGAAAAACAAAATGAAATATTGATATTGAACCTAACCCTTCTATTTTTCCATTTTTCTTTCTTTTTTTGTGAACTTTTAACAGCAGCTTCAACATTGACAGTTCAGTTATACCTAGGCTGTGTCCAGTCTGTTAGCTGGTAGGAATTTGTGTAATCCACTGCTCCATTGTCATTGTAAAAATAAAAAATACTAAACTAGAGTGGAGGAAACTAAAAAATAAGATGGAGACCCAGTTATGGCAATAAGTTAGGGTAGCAGGCTAGCTTACTCTACTTAAAATAGTTGGTCAGCTAGCCTTGTAACGGAGTCAAAATTTGCTAATGTGTTATCTTACTTAAACCTCCTTTGCACAGTTAAAATAAAAGAACACAGTGATGATATTCCTTGTCTGTGTTTACCATTTTACTTATCAGTATGTTGAGAGATAGAAGAAATAAAGTCGCGTCAAAATCCCTCTTCGTTTTTTATTCATAAGAGGAAAAGTGTTAATAAATGGTCAAGTGTTCAGCAAAAATTGGGAGACAACCCATGCCATGCCATTCCAGCCACGCACTGTGTCATCTTCAGCTGCCCAATGGATCAAGAAGATGGAATGTTGAACAGGAAAGATGTCGTATTTTATGCTATATCCTCTCGAAAATGAATATGAAGTAACGTTAAAAGAATAGTCTTGATTTTTCCAACCAATAACGTGCGTTACACATGTCCGTCAAACTGTTTGGGGTAGGGTACTTTTCCAGTTCTTGCAATGAAGCAAGCTGATTAGTCAACACTGTTGCGTGTCAAATCTTCAGTAAAGCTCTTTGAAATAAATTACTATTTATGGCTTGCTTTCAACTTTTTAGGAAATAATGAGCACTTAAAAAATTACCAGGTAATGTCTGTCAAAAAGTAACGCATGATAAATGACCCAATATCCCAATCAGGCTTCCGTAGAAACCAGAAGTGATGAGTCATCGATGTTGTGGTCTTGTGCAGTACGTCATCGATGTAGGTCGTGTCCTTCTGCACTTGATGAAATGGCGGCCAGGTTGTTTCGACTCCTGTGTGTCAAAGGTAATTACGCACGATATTCATCATGCACGTTCATAAAAAGACTTCAAATTATTGTAGGAAATGAGGTTAAGAAAGCAGAGAATATGCTGGCTTCTTAGAAGATGTTGATTTCTACCATTTCATGTACAGTGGCCGATTTTGTTTGGTGCAATTAGTTGCAAGTGAAAAAAATATTAACGTGCACAATGTCTTGACGGAAATTGATTAACTTACGGTACTTGTCGACAGATCATGACTAACATGCGCAATTTCTTGACATAACGTGCAAATGCAAGGTTGACAGACTTCTTTTCAAGTCATTAAAACGGCCTAATTAGTTACTTTGACACTGGCCACTTGGTTACTCGTTACACATTAAAATATGAATGTAATGCATCATTTAAGGAATATCTGAATTTGGCGTTTTCGAGAAGAACAACGGTGCTCGGCAGGGTATCTGTGCAGATGCCTGCCAGCGGACATGGAGCTGCTAATTTATGCACGCAGTTACAATATTCTATCACTAGATGGCACACCCGGATCAGTTATTGCAGAGCCATATGTAGAGAGAGTCTGGCCAACTCGGGGTTTGAACGTCTGAGCTATCCCGCTATGCTGATTGGTTCTGAGCTGGTCACGTGTTTTATGGACGCCATGTTTGCTACTATTAATCAATATTCATCCAGCAATCCCCATAGCGAAGTGTCGAATATGAGGTAATTAAATTCAGTAAGTTATTCAATTATGCCAAACTGTTCAGCTTATGGCTGCAGTACAAGGCCGGGAAAGGGGAAAAAACTCCACCGTTTCCCCCGTGACCAAAAACGGAGGAAGTTATGGGAGAATAAGGTTAGAAGGAAGGACTGGATGGCAAGCAATTTCTCCGTGTTATGTGAGGTAAATGTCATTTTTTCTCTTTGACTTTTGTTAAGAATTTACATAGGAAAAATAAAGTCATACTATCATTAATGTATACCATGCTCTCAAAAACTCCTAACACCGCTTCAGAAATGAATGAAGTTTGAAGTTAGCCAAGCCTTTAGCCCAACACCCACTGGCCGCAAAGCGAAGCGTCGCGTCAAACTCCAAACGCTTTTAAACGCCCACTGGTAGCATCAGTTGCTTCAATATTAACGGATGACAACAGGACCGAGAAGCAAGCCATGGGTGTCACTCTCAAAATATTAAACAAGACAATGTTTAATTTGGAAAACACCTACTGATAAAGCTTGTCACTCTCAAAATATTAAACAAGACAACGTTTAATTTTGAAAACACCCACCGGTAAAGCTTATTTTAAGTGATGGCAAAGTGGGACGTTCAGGTTACTATGCACTTTACGTTATACACAGGCATAATTTTCCTCCTAAATTTAGCCGTCTAGTAAATTAAAATTATGATTCACTTTACTTTACCCAGCAGCGAATTAGCTAACTAACTTAGCAGTGTTAAGTTCTTATCAGTGTACCTTGAGTTAGGTACTGTCTAACTGTAGATCGCTTGACAACTTAAATGCCTGCAAAATAACGGATTTCCTTTCAAAACTGCGACTTGGTTAAAAAGCAGGTTGACAACTGCATGTGAGGTTGCCGCTAAATGTGTGCCACTAACCATGACAAGGCAAAATAATTAAATAATCTAAAAGATAAATTTGTTTTTGTTGTGTGGACGCTTCAGAAATTGAGCAGTGGCAAAAAGTAAAAATCTGACGTGTGTCACACGCTGCCAATGGGCATTGCTCCATTGAAATGAATGGAACGAAAGTAACAGAACCAAAATTGATGAACGCAACTGCTATCAGTTCTATCCAGTGGCGGTTCGCGAACTGCCAATAGGGGAAGTTCAGACAATCCAGTGTTTCTTCTAGGAAATATATAATATATTGAATATTTATTTGTACATTTTTTAAAATATATTTGTTCATATATTTAATTATTTATTTATCCTGGTTTCTAAAATAAGGATATGATGTTTACATGCACAAACGCAAAAATGGGATTCTCCAAAAACCCGATCATATCCGGGATACTGAAGTCCATGTAACTAAATGCCCTCAATAGAGAATACATTGCAAATGCTCATTTACTGTAATGCCAGCGGCATTGAGATCTTCCTAGAGTGGACGTGTCATATGAAAGTTAAAGCTCGCAACAAACGTAAAATTTACTCAACTCGTTTCATAAATTTCTTGTAATTTCTTGTACACCAAGAGTGTAAGGTTCTGTTTATCACATAACAGAGAAGCATAATTTAATAGAAGACAAATGTAATTTCCGTCAGCGCCTTAATGGAAACGTTAGTTAATTCGCAGTCATTGTATCATTGCGCTAACTCCATTACACTTGGTATTCAGTTTAGCTACATATTAATAGCGTGACGAAACGCAGAGCGGTTTTTTTTTTATCAAGTACTAGAGCTATGAGAGTGAAGCCGCTTGCACACTGGACGCGAAACGAATTTTTCACACGACAGATTACATTCAAAGTCAATGCAAAGACGCAAATACTCGCGACCTTTCATCAATTGGCTTTCGAATGGGAGTGCTCGGGCACTGCTATAATCACATCAAAATCGCTATTTTTAAAGCACCAAGACTCGACAGAGCATGAAACTTTGCTCGTAGTATCACCAGGCTCTCTACACATGAACTCGAGCATTGTGAACATTGTTTGTGTACAAGGAGTTTACTTAAATATTGCTTTTAACACTGGACTCACCTAAGGCAACAACCCGGAGGCCAACGCGAGGTAGGTCCCGTGCTAACAAAAACGTCTTTTAAGCAAAATCTTTGTATACGAACAATGTTCTCAATGTTCAAGTTCATGTGTAGGGACCCTGATAATACTACAAGCAAAGCATCATGTTATGTCGAGTCTTCTTAGTATTTTAAAACTAGCAATTTTGATGCGACCATAGTATCTGGCCCATAGGGTTAAGCCGTAGAATCATCTGCCGTTGGTAGCAAACATGGCGCCCATAATTCGAGTTGGCCAGACTCTCTCTACATACGGCTCTGAGTTATTGAATATTCCCAAGCAAGCTGAGCTTGAACATGGTTCAGAATAAGGACAAGTTCACTCCAATCCCAGTTTTTCAGGAGTTGCCTGAATTTAACCCCTCGGCTAAGGCTGATGTGCAAACTGCTCAATATATTTGCCCATAGTGCCTATCCAGCAGTTAAAAAAAAAAAAAAAAATCTCTTGCTACAGAAATAACCGTTGTCCTCTGTAGCAACCGCTTCAGCTACAGTGAGCCAATGGTATCTCAATTAGTGGTTAAGAAAAATCAGTTTTCTGAAGCAAAGATTCAACATGTCCGTCAAAGTTTGCACGTTAACAGGAGTTTCTGACATCTGTGGTTGCTGTAATTGTACTTTTACAGCCAGCCAATGCAGGTACCACAGTCCACAGCAGCTTAACATGCTCTGTTGGGCATATTTGGCTGACTGACACTTCACCCACTGCAGGAAGAATAACATATTTTCATTGCAGAAATTTTGTTTGGTGTAGGCATCAATCCTAAAGTGTTATTTCACTTCAGTAAGTGAATATATCTGTGACAATTCCTGACAGCATGTTTAAAACCTCAAAGATGTGTGACAGGATGGAATAAAAGTGTTCTAGTCAGAAACACTAGTTTTTTTTGCTTTCATTCTGTTAAAAGTATGCACATTAATTTATATTTTTGAGTGGTTCATGATGAATCTGTGAAAATCTGCAGAACAATATTATGTTTTGCCTGTGAAAATCTGCAGAACAATATTATGTTTTGCAGTACTGGATATGAAAGCAGGATAGTCAAGCTTTATTATAATCATTGTGGGAAATTATATATTTCATCTTCAAAATTTCTGTTGCTGTCCCCTATTTGTAACATATTAGCAAATTTTGACTCAACTATAAAGACAAACTGACTCACCTATGAAGAGAGAACAAGATAAATTGACTAATGAGCTTACAGTGATCTTTATCTGTTTGCTGCTCAGAGGTAAAGAGGCATGACAGTGCACCTGGAGGAGAAGCATAAAATGATTCCAGAAGCCGGAGACTGGTTTACTGTATATCCTCTTCCATAGCTTTGAATTCCTGTGTCATTAAGGAGTACAGCTGACCCCTAGGGGTCTTGGTAGAAGGTCAGGACTCTTTTCAGGTCCAGCGGCTTCCCCTAGTGGTTGAGGGGAAGAGGAGCATCAGGATTAGGAGCTGACTGAAGACAGGACTGTGAACAGGATGAACTCCACTCAATGATGGAACCAGAGGGCCAGTCCACACGAGAATTGTGCCGTTCCAGCCAGGGCCTGGTCACCAGCCCTTTTGCCTTCATAGACAAAAGTGCCCTTTTTGGTTGTAGCTTGTAAGAGCCCTTTTATGCCTTCCAGCACCCTAATCATTGTTTAATTCGAGGCACACTAAAATCAGGATAGATACCGATGGGCACGAGCCTTTGAGGCCATAACTGTATGCCCCTCCTTATTAGAATAGTCCCTGCCATCTAGCGCAAAAAATTGTGCCAAAATCTGCAGTGCAGTTGTGATAGAAAGCAGCAGCATTCTCAATCAGTTACAAGATCAAACTTGGCTGTTAAATAATTCAAGAATAATCACTCAGGTATGTGGACAAACCTTAACGTTACTGTTCATAATATTTTATATTTTATATTGGTGTTGTCGACTTATTATCAGTGCCAATATCACACTATTGGAAAATGATGTTACCAGTCTTGAAATAGGCTAGCAGTAGCTAATGTTATAGAGCTATCAAGCGTGCTGTAGGCGGTCAAAGGCGGAAGTGCAAAAAACAAAAAAAGAAACCTCAAGACATTATGGGTATCACTGGTTTGACCGTAAGCCGTTATGGGTGTCACTGGTTTGACCGTAAGACGTTATGGGTATCACTGGATTGACCGTAAGACGTTACGGGTATCACTGGTTTGACCGTAAGCCGTTATGGGTATCACTGGTTTGACCGTAAGACGTTATGGGTATCACTGGTTTGACCGTAAGACGTTATGGGTATCACTGGTTTGACCGTAAGCTGTTATGGGTATCACTGGTTTGACTATAAGACGTTATGGGTATCACTGGTTTGACAGTAAGCTGTTATGGGTATCACTGGTTTGACTGTAAGACGTCATGGGTATCACTGGTTTGACCGTAAGCTGTTATGGGTATCACTGGTTTGACCGTAAGATGTTATGGGTATCACTGGTTTGACCGTAAGCTGTTATGGGTATCACTGGTTTGACCGTAAGACGTTATGGGTATCACTGGTTTGACCGTAAGACGTTATGGGTATCACTGGTTTGACCGTAAGACGTTATGGGTATCACTGGTTTGACCGTAAGACGTTACGGGTATCACTGGTTTGACTGTAAGACGTTATGGGTATCACTGGTTTGACCGTAAGCTGTTGTGGGTATCACTGGTTTGACCGTAAGACGTTATGGGTATCACTGGTTTGGACGCTCCAGTCTTTTCAATGCTGCCAGAATGCTGCACATCTGGATTTATGCTTAATTAATTAATACATACATGCTTTCTGCAAGCATGGCGCTCATGAAACGCCGGTAAAATCCCGACATGCAATGCGCAATCACCCGATATGCAGTGCGCAAGTTTTGTACATTAGCCATACAATATCAGCATGTTTTTATATGTTATTGCTGAATCATTTATGCCTTGTAGAGGCAGTAAGAGAAAAAATGTTGAGGCAAGAGAGGCAGTCATGAGGGCAAGATGTGTCTCTTTGTGAATGGTACTGAGATTCTGGAGGTGAGAGTGAAGTAAGGGCTGGTTAACATGGGTGGAGGTTTACTGATATTGTCGGGTGTGTGTTCAACCACAGTTGTGCATATATTATACATTATAGCCTACTTGTAGACGAGTAGCCCACAAATTCTTCAAATCAAGTAAAAAAAATACATGCGGCCGTGCGCAGGCAAGGTGCCCTTTTTATGAATGTGGGCACCAGCCCTTCTAGAATCCTGTGCACGAGCCTGACTTCGAGCACATGTGATGACCCTATGATGTAAAATGCCAACTCCTCAGACTGGTTACTGGAAGTCAGGTGGGCACTGGCCATGACATTTTGGTGACATCAGGGAGGGCAATCTCTGTAAGGCCCTGGGAGTGGATAGGCACTGGAAGGGGTTCACTCGGAAACTTCAGACGACGAACAAGACCGTACAATTTGTACAATATGATCACCACAGACTGCCTCTCCATGGGGAGCCCACACCATAAGCAGGTCTTCCAGGTGGAAATGCCCCTTTCTGACTTTTCCTACCTGAGATGTATGCAAAACAAGGTCAGACAAGGCCCTAAGTGAGTGGTCCTCTCTTTGTTCTTTCACCAGCTCTGAACAGGAAACAAAGATAAATTGTCAATGACAATGCAAACTTTTTTAATTCACACAACTTTTCCAAAACCACATCATCATCTACAATCTACTGATTGTAGACATAGATTGCTCTGACTCATAAACTCCTAGTGGTTCTGACTGTAGAAATCACTTTCTCTGTTTTAGTGACCTCTTGGTCCAGGAATAAAGCAAATGTCTTTGTTTGTGTTGATACTTCTTTAGGACTTTGTTCACCGTCTAGTCTTATACCATCTGGCCAAACACAGCTGCCTGACAGGTCATTTCCTAAAATTATGTCAACTCCTTCAACAAGCAGTTCTGGACAAACACCAACCTCCATGTCCCCATGTACCAAATTACAAGATTAAAACATTTTATGCTCAGCGTACGAACGCTGGCCCAATCAATTCAAAGGATTTTTGTTCATTGATATTTGTGGCAATATAATCACAGCGAGATCACATAATTGATTAAAAGTTCTCACACCCAGTTGACGAGCACCAGCGATTGAAAAATGAAATCAAATCTCATTCAAAATCCAAGGGTTTGTATAGCAGCCTTTTGCCAGCTGCTGAATCATTGATCATATGCTTCAGGAACTAACTATGCTTTCAGGACAGCTGATTTCACGAAATTGTAATCGTTACAGTCTTCAGAAAATAGAGTAGAGAAGGCTTCTTGTGCCTTACCTGAAAAGACACCTTGCAACCTTAAAGTTCATTCCTCATCTGACGAGAATCTTACATCAACAACACGCTCAAACAAAAAAGAAGATTCTACATAATTTTCTTTAAAGTCCTTGTTAAGCAAAAAAAAAGGAGACTGTGTTCTGACTTCGCCACACCACACAGAAATTCAGTACCTAGCCAAATTTTAATGATTAAAAAATTCGCTAAATACATTAAATAACATGTCAAAATTGCAGGGGGGGGGGGACTGAAAAAAGTAAGCCTTATTCTGAGCTCTAAAACGCTGTGGGCATGTCCGCTAAAGCTGCCTAAAAAATGCACAAGCTCAAGGGGCAGCCTGTCTCAGCTCTGTCTCAAGTACACCACAGCCAGAGAAATGGTGCTTCATCAAACAATTTATTGGAATGCTAACTTACAGCCATTGCATATTTGAGCCACAGGAGCCGGAATCCAGTTTGAAGCAAGAGGATACTGACCTACCCGACAATGAACTGAAATCCTTTTAGCCTGCAACACACTCATGTTATTCTGTACTCACATTAGTAAGCAGTACTAACTAACATCCAAGCCAAATGAAGTCAGGCTATCAATGAATAATATTGCTAGAACAAAACATATTTTGTCTCGTTACCAGATTGAATCTGTCGGTACGGCGTTTCTCACGTAAATTATTCTGTTTGAGGTGGTAGTTGACCGGGGTGTTGGGGGATTTAGCCAGTGAAAACCCCAGGTAACCCTGTTGTGGCTTTAGCTAGCAGCCACAGCAAAAAACAAATTTTTTTGTGGAGAAAGTTAATTTTTATTGACTGTCAGATGCTCTTGGCAAATATGTTAGGCTGTTTGCAGATCAGTTTTATTTGAGGAACTTAATTCATACAATGCCTGGGCAACAGTGGTGGGACTTAAAATGTCCATATACTAAATATTTCACAAGCACCACTTACTTGTGAAAATTCAATATATATTTTGCATCTACTTCATGTTATTAACCCTTTAAGGCCTAATGCAAAAATCTCAGCAGAGAATCATGCTGCCATGTTTACCATAGTAACCTGTATTTGGGCTGAAGCACAGCTTCTCAGCTTTCAGGAACAGTTGGATTTTTTTCTATTGTGCAAAACTTACAGTAATTACGGTACTTTCAAAATTACGCGCATTTCTGTGTTGGCAATGACACGTTCTTAAAATGCGCTCATGCTGTCCCGGTTTAAATGGTTAAGATACTCCAACTGAATGTATCAATTGACCCGGTCCATAGATACTAGCGTCTATGACCTGCTCCTCTGCGCTAACGGCTTAATGATCCCCCATTTGACACAACAGGGCTTAAAGGAAGGACAAAAAGTGGAGACTACAAATATCTCTTTAAAGTATTATAAATGTATACTTCTAAACAAACTAAATGACAAAGAGAAAAGAGAGCGAATGGCTACACAGGCATCTTTATACACAAGAGCAGACAGACCAACTCAGATGTCTGCCATCACTCCTAATGAGCCACTGTCCAGAGCCCAACAACCAATTAAGCAGACAGTTAGGGTAGGGGCATGTTCACGCCCAGGCCAGTGGTTGTCCCGGGCCAGGTGGTTAATCCCCCACTCAGAAGCAGGACTGCGTGCCGACAGGACCAAAGGGGTTAGTACGAACACTGGCCCAATCCTGGAGACCAATGAAGGCTTGGGAGATATTCCTAATAAGCTTAGTCACAGGAACAAGCAGGAACAAATAATCAACCAGAACGTGGTCAGTCCTGGAGACTGATTATAGGCTTGGGAGCTTGTCCTCATAAATCAGGCTCAGAAGTGTAATTACGTTTTTCTTCATCATTAATTTATCAAAACACACAGGAGAGCTCAGTTCAATACAAGCAGACACAACTGGCTGGAAGGTTTAGTTGGGTATGAACCATGACAATCCAGCAACCACACTGACACCAAAAGAAAATTTTATACAGTAGATGGGACAATCGCAAAAGGGGCTAAGCATACAAATGATAACACCGGGGAGCAAGTGAGGAGATAAGACAAACCGCAAAAACACACGTGGATTACTGGAGCAGGAGTCAATTATTGACACACGAGGGTTGTGACATTTATAATTAGTCATTTATTTAATTATGGGGCTGTGGAAATATTTGCCCCTTTCCAGATTTCCTCTATTTTTCACACGCAAATGTTTCAGATCATCCAACTGATTTTAATATTTGACAAAGATTGCCCGAGGAAACATAAAATGCAGCTTTTAAATAGTGGTTTTACTTATTGAATGAGAAAAGCGACCCAACGCTACCTGACCATCTGTGAAAAACTAATTGCCCTCTAAGTTAATAGATCAATCAGTTGAACAAATTCAAATGGTAAGTGGGTTCAGACAGACCCAGGCATGATTATGGCCAGCTTGGTTGAATCTAAACATCACTTAAATGGACCCTGTCTGGCAATGTCAAGTAGGCAAAAAACAACCCATCATGCCACAATCTAAACAAATTCAAGAGCAGATGAGAAACAAAGTCCTTGACATCTGTCTGTCTGGAAAGGTTACAAAGCATTTCTCGAGGACTCCAGAATATCATAGTGAGAACTATAAATTGAGAAAACCTGGAACAGTGGTGAACCTTTCCGAGAGTGATCACTCTACTAAAACTCCTCCCAAAGCACATTTACAACTCATCCAGTCATGACTAAAAGAACCCAGACTAATGAACTGCTGGCACCACTTACTTAAGTTAAGGTCAGAGTTCACAATACCACGACAAGAGAGGGACTGGACAAAAATGGCATTCTGGGGAGAACTGCACGGGGAAAACCACTGTTGACCAAAAAGAACACAAAGGCTCATCCCACATTTGCCAAAAAAAAAAATCTTGATGACCCTCTAGTCATCAGGCGTAAAGCTAACACAGCATTCCACAGCAAGGACATTATTCCCACAGTCAAACATAGTGGTGGTAGTGTGATGGTCTGGAGCTGCTACATTGCTTCAGACCCTGGGTGATTTGCTGTAAAAAATGACACCAAGCCTTCTGCTCACTTCCAGAAAAACCTGAAGGGGAATGTCCAACCATCAGTTCATAACCCGAAGCTCAAGCACACTTGGATTGCGCAGCAGGACAATGATCCGAAGCATACAAGCAAGTCCATCTCTGAATGGCTCAAAGCAAACAAAATGAAGGTTTTAGAGTGTCCTAGTGAAAGTTCTCACTTGAATCCAATTGAGATGCCATGGTATGACCTGAAACAGGCAATGCATGCTCTAAAACCCTTCATTGTGGCTGAATTTAAACAATCTTGCAAAGATGAGTGGGCAAAAATTCCTCTACAGTGATGTAAAAGACTCGCTGCCAGTTGTTGTTGACAGTTGATTGTAACTGCTGCCGCCAATGGTGGCATAACCAGTTATTTGGGTCAGGGAGAACATTAGTTTTTCACAGGGGTAATACAGGTTTTGAACAACTACTTTTGCTCACAAAGTGCTTTGTCATATATTAAATTTGGTTAGATAGTTGAAACACTTAAATAGGACAAATATGCAAAAACAGAAGAAATTGGGAAAGGGGCAAATACTTTTTTCGATAGCACTGTATACTCTCACTTGTAATAATGATGAGTTTGAGGCAAATTAATCTTTTATTGGGTTTGAGCTACAACCCCAATTCCGAAATAGTTGGGACAAAGTGTAAATTGTGAATAAAATCAAAACGCAATGACTTTCAAATCACACCAGCCAGAATTTTATTCATCATAGAACAGTGATAGCATAGCAAATGTTGAAACTGAGAAATTTTACAGTTTTATCCACAAAATGAGCTCATTTCAAATTTGATGGCTGTTACAGGTCTCAAAAAAGTTGGGACAGGGGCCTGTTTACCATGGTGTAGCATCCCCTCTTTTTAACACAGAGTGGAGGCTTCTGGGCATTGAGGAGACAAGTTTCTTGAGTTTAGCCATTGAAATTTGATCCCACTCTTGTTTAATACAGGCTTCCAGCTGCTGGAGAGTTTTGGGTCTCCTTTGACGGACTTTTCGTTTAATTATGCGTCAAATGTTCTCAATCAATGAGAGATCAGGACTGCAGGCAGGCCAGTTCAGCACACGGACTCTTCTACTATGAAGCCACGCTGTTGTAATAGCTGCAGTATGTGATTTTGCATTGTCCTGCTGAAATACACAAGGCCTTCCCTGGAATAGATGTCGTCTGGAGGGGAGCATATGTTGCTCTAAAACCTTAATATACCTTTCAGCATTCATGGTGCTTTTTAAAACATGCAAGTGTCCCACACCATATGCACTAATGCATCCCCATACCATCAGAGATGCTGGCTTTTGAACGGAACGCTGATAAGAGGAGGCGTGGTCTTTCTCCTCTTTAGCCCGGAGGACACTACACTCATGATTTCCAACAAGAATGTCATATTTGGACTCGTCTAACCACAGGACACTTTGCCACTTTGCTACAGTCCATTTTAAATGAGCCTTGGCCCACAGAACATGGCGGCGCTTCTGGATCATGCTCAACAATGGCCTCCTTTTTGCATGATGGAGTTTTAGGTGGCATCTGTGGATGGCACGGTGGACTTTGTTTACGGACAGTGGTTTCTTTAAGTATTCCTGGGCCCATTTAGTAATGTCAATGACAGAATCATGCCGGTGAGTGATGCAGTGGTGTCTGAGGGCCCGAAGATCACAGGAATCCAGTAAAGGTCTTCGGCCTTGTCCTTTACGCACAGAGATTTTTCCGGTTTCTCTGAATCTTTTGATGATGTTATGCACTGTCGATGATGAGACCTTCAAAGCCTTTGCAATTTGACGTTGAGGAACATTGTTTTTAAAGTATTCCACAATTTTTTTTACGCAAGCCTTCACAGGCTGGAGAGCCTCTGGCCATCTTTACTTCTGAGAGACTCAGCCTCTCAAAGACATCCCTTTTATAGCCAATCATGTTACACGCCTGACGCCAGTTAACTTAATTACTTGCTAAATGTTCTTTCAGCTGATTCTCTTATATATTAATTGCTTTTTCAGCCCTTTATTGCCTGTGTCCCAACTTTTTTGTGACCTGTTGCAGCCAGAAAATTTGAAATAAGCTCATTTTGTAGATAAAAATGTAAAATGTCTCAGTTTCAACATTGGGGAGCTATTTAAACAGTGTGCGGACTTTTGTTCTTTTTTCTACATTGTCCCTTTGAGTCGAGCACCTGTGTACTTCTGGTCTGGATGTGCGTGCATTTTTCTGCTTCTTGTTCAGTTTCAACATTTGAAACGCTATCTATGTTCTATTGTAAATAACATATTGGCTCATGTGATCTGAAAGTCATTATATTAAGATTTTATTCACAATTTACACTTTGTCCCAACTGTTTCGGAATTGGGGTTGTACTTTGAAGTTCATGCCTCTGCAGATATAAATTGTCATATGGAACACTGAGAAAAATGATAGTTAAGGCATCATTAACAAGTAGGAACAGAGGAATCAAAGTTACCTTATTTAACCTGGGAAACCCCTAAAATTCAGAGGAGCATTGAAAGTCAAAGAAATTACTCAATGGTGGAAAGTTGTTGTAACAGAATGTAACCGCAGTGTGAAATGCAATATGCCCATGATAAAAACCCCCATTTCAGATTTGCTATACGTCAGTGATAATAGACTCAAGATCAAGGCATTAAGAAAATTGGCTTTGTTCAAAGATCTCAGCTGTATAATACCATAATTAGATATTTTTCCTAATGCAAAGGCCTTAGTTCTTCTGGACTTTGCGTACATTGTGATTTAAATGAGAAAGTTTACAACTTTTAAGTCAGTTTGTGTATTACCCAGACTTGGTGAAAGTAATCCCATTTGATGTCCCCCAATAATTGAAATCAAAATGAAACAAAAATCTGGTTTTCTCACACGTGAAATGATGGCTAGGTACGATGTGTTGCCTTTGAGATGGCTGACCGGGGTGATCTTTCTACTCCAAAATAAGATGGTGGAATTGGGATTCCCTGACTGGAATGAAACAGGCTGCCTCCAAATGCTATGATGGAGTAGATTGCAATGACAGCTTTCCTTTGAAAGGCATGCAACGACAGCTCGCAGAGCAAAGCAGTCAGTGATATATGCATCTAAATGGAGGCTCAAGTGATGCCATCCCATTTGATCCAAAGTGAGCTTCAATTCCAGAGCTGTCGTAAGATCACCCCTACACCGGAGAGGAGCTGGCTACCAAAACATTTGTGCACTTAAATGAAAATCTGCTCTAAAGAATACGAAATAGACTGCTCGTTCTGATTGACTGCCCCTTAGTTATACAAGCAGCAAAGCAGAATGCCAATGCATTAGACTGAGCCACATGGCACTGGTAATATCATTTCTTGCATCATTCATTGGGTCACCCAGCTATGCTCTCCCATTCCTCAATACAGACTGCAGGCAGGTTCACAAATTTAATAGCGCGACACATCTGCTTGGCCAGGCCAAGTCAACACTGCTGAAGATGCCCTCTATCATGACGAAGTAGCGTAACAAAAAAGGTGACTTCATCTGGATATAGTGAAGGTGATGTTTTGAATGTATGGCATTTTTACGGAGTTTTTCACCTACACCCAAACGGCCCATTGTCTTACATAGTTTCCTCTGACAAAGTGGGCTCATTGGCCCAAAATTGTTTGGGCACGCTACAATACAATCTCCTCTGCAACCACTCATACAGAGGATTCTATGACCATTGATACACGTTTGAGCTCAAGGTCATTGCCGACATCTAATTCCTATCTCCTGGCCCATAGGGCTCTAGTTTCAGAACCTGTCCCTGCCCAGCAGCATAGACCCACTGTCACAAACGGAAGGGACGATTTGGCTCCCTGACTGGGACCACTAGAAATAGCCCCCCTCAGCCATCACTTGTGTGTTCCCAAAGAGCCAGACACATTGTTTTGAATGCCTTTGCACCACCAATACACAGGTTGTGGGCTGGTTCTTGAGAAGTGTCTCAACAGCAGGTGGATGACTTGTGACTGCACTGGTGAATGTCTTCCACTTGTGCTGAAGTACTAATCCTCTAAATCCATAATAGTTGCATGCTATAAAATAGAATGCTTGTTTGGCTCAGCAATAATGCAGAAATAACTAGATAACTCGGTCGCCACAGGGACAGAGCCGTGTATCTCCCCAATCCCCAAACTTCGGACAAAATGGCCGCCGGCAGCCATACTGAACATCCAAAATTGCCGAAAATCGGTCTTGAGCATTGTCAAATAAATATCTTCGCCTGTGCAAAATTAGAAAAAATTCCTGTAATAATTGTCGCTTCCTGAGCCCAGAACAGAAAATCTCTGCGGGCGCGGCGGCGGCCCCGGAACTAAACCATAGTATCTCTCGACTATCGTTGTCGGGGAGATACAATAAATGTATAAATGAAGAAATCAACTGCAAAATATTGCAACTTCAATTATTTTCCAAACTTTATAGGCAAACTATCAAACTGAAGTTTTGATATACCCATGCAAAATTGTTCAAATACTCAGTAACATTTTACTGAGAATCAATGCATGCACCTTTCACTGAAGAAACAATGTCATACAAGGACACCAATTTCAAAAGGCTTTAATTTATATCTGCAGTGACTGGAGGCAGCTCAACAGACTCTGCTTGCAGATTTTCCATAAATGTTGCATTACAAAACATAATGTACAACAAAATAAAAAATGTGTATGCTTTTGTTTCCCCATTCTGAAAATTCTATTAGATCATATCGAGGGCTGACTGCAATAAACAGTTATGTCCAGATGTTTTACATTGGACATAACTGTTTATTGCAGTCAGTCCTCGATATGCTTGGTTTATCTTTATAAAAACAAGTCTACAATATGATATTTTTAAAATCCTTTTTACAGTAAGAAGTCAGGATATACAGAACAAGTGGTATAATTACACTTTATCAGTATAGCAGAAATGTTATTCTGGCCCGAACAACTGTACACATTTTCTACACTATTCAATCATTTCCCCCATACATCAATTGCACTCATTTTGACTTTTTACATTTCCAAGGGAGAAATTATCAATTTTATCTTTCATTGATACATTTTCTCATAAGTATTGCGTCAGTAATACAGACAAAAATAAGTGAAAAATACAGTAAAAAGGCACAAGGACTTTTTGGTTGTAGTAAGGCATATACTGATGGCGAATGAGACCCAGGTTTTATCTATTTCAATCCAATTATTTCAGATATAAACAGCATGCACTTTGCCCATGTGCACACATGTGTATAATAAGTGATTCTATTAGATTTAGATACCATCATTTTCATCATTTCCACTGTCACATTGTGAATTAATATCAATGCTTTTTTGCACTTTTCCTGGATGAATGAAAGAGAGTCAGAGAAAAATGAAGGCACACACTTATTCTTTTGAGGGAGGAGATGTGATAACGCATCCTGCGGCCAGGCAACACAGCGTGGCTTCAAAGCCTCCCCACTCTAATCTCTACAGCATTGGCACTATGTTCCCCTGAAGTCCCTGAACACAAATGTGTTACATTATTAGCACCCTGCTGTCCCCTGCGAGGTCATTCAGAGGAGGTGTGGCATGTCCTAATGTTCACAGTGTGCATGGCGCCATCCATGAAGCTGCAGTTGACGGAGAACCAAGGTCATAAGACCTCCATGCAGAAGTCATGTGTGCCGTTCCTCTTCTCTCCAGGCATCATATTCTTGACTATGGACGATGAAATCTGTTCAAAAACAGGGAGGGGCCAAATACTTAATTCAATACATGAACAAATTATCAATAAATATACTGTAACCTGCTCAACCATGGATCTTCTTCCATGTATCTCGGAAGATACACAGTACTTTTCATGTACGCATAATAAATGCACACTGGATTTCATTCACCAAGTCATGGCAATTGAGCAAATGCATCACAATTTTCAATGGTAACAATGGTCAGTGCAGCACAAAAATCTGTATCATATTGCTCTTGAGATACCTTGTGTAGATTCGGCTCTGTTCATGCACCTCCATCTCCGTGCTTTTAAACTCATTCAGTTCTTTCCGGATTGCTGCCTGGTGGACAGAGAGAGTGGGTTGTGCATGTATGCTTAGCTACCTTTCACAATAGCGATGTTCACTGTTTACAAACAATGATGTCGAAGTTGTACATGCGGAGTTTGGCAGTTGGCAGAAAGCGTGATCAGGACATAAAAAACATGGCAAGTAGCCTCTTTGGTCCTTCACTTAAAAATCCTCAAAAATGTGATTCCTGAACCCTTTAGCGAACCTGTTGGTGCAACCTATAACACAACAACTGACTGGAATCGCTATTTTAGATGTTTTATTACGTCCAAATAGAGATGAGATCTACTAGTGTAAGATAAGCCTTTTTGCCAACCACATATCAAAACATTGACGTCATCGTGAACATCGCTATAGGTTGTATAGAATGTCATAATATCTTCTTTTATTTCACACAGAGTAACAAAAAAATTATGCACTTCATCAGACCAAACTTGCGCCATAACAGTATTGAGTTTCTTGGATATAATTTCACAAGAATAAACTAGACAGAAATAGCAAAGACGTGGAGCGCTGCGTGGATCACTCAAGTACTAAATAGGAACAGGTGCTCTTGGGAAAGGGTGAAGGCAATGGAGAAGAAAATTCTCTTAAGTGTGTTGTCCTTCTTAAAAATTGTATGTAAAAAAATGAACGGCACACAGAGAGAGGATCCAAGGCACACAGATCCAAGTGAAAAAGTTAAAAAGCCTTTATTCGAACATGGCTAGATATAAAAAATTCAACCAATGCATTTAAGCACTGGGCTTTCATCAGGATGCAAAGAAGATGATGAAGGCCCAGTGCTGAAACGCGTTGGTTGTATTTTTTATATCTAGCCATGTCAGAATAAAAGCTTTTTAACTTTTTTACTTGGATCTGTGTGCCTTGGATCCTCTCTCTGTGTGCCATTCATTTTTTTTACATATAATTTTTAAGAAGGACAACACACTTAAAAGAGACTTTTCTTCTCTATATAGACAGGTTGGTCACCCGCTTATTTTTGCCATAAAATTGTCTATTATTTAGTGAATTATGTTACTCTGGCAACCAAAATTGATACGAGCAGTGTCCTAACCACTGCTCATATACAACCAAATAGAAAAAAATGACTTTAAATTTGTGGCCAGCAGAGTGTCCTACGGCGGCGACGGCGTCCGTGTGACGAGGCCAAATCCATAGTGGCTCCAACTTCGTCCGAGGGCTAAAATTAAGTTGTACCTTATGCAACAAATTTTTAAATACAAATGTAAAATCTGCACAAATGGCAGCATTAATATTATACAAAAATGCAGGCCGTTTTCCATAGGAAATGAAAATTTCCACCAATTTCACTTTGCAAATGGTATTGCATTACATACAGTACCAGTCAAAAGTCTGGACACGCTTTGCTAATGTCACAGTACTCCGTTTGAGAGAAATTTTAACAGCTTAACTTCTCTATATCTCAAATGGAATCTGGTAACAAGCCATTCTTTGCAAAGTAAACAGACAAACAAGCTCTTTCCATTCTCCAAAAGCTGAATGAAAGTCAAGCTGTTTTGGGACCTATCGGGCCAGAAGGTAAATGAGAAGCAAAGCGCAAGTGCAGCACATCTTTGGGAACTTAGAGGGCTGCTCAGCTGCAAACTCATTACAGCCACATAACTGCCCTAGTAAAAAAAAAAAAAAAAAACATAACGCGTTGCTGAATACCCCTCGGCCCGGACACGATTTCCTGCCTCAACGTCACAGCGTTAAGGTCAAAGGTCAAATCCAGCAAAAAAGGTGACGTTGCACATCTATGGGTCATAGTGAGTTACCATATCAAATTTGGTGATGCTGCGAGAATTAGTTGCCGAGTACTGACACGGACAAGATTTCCAGGGTCAAGGTCACAGAGCTAAGGTCAAAGGTCAAATCCATCAAAAAACCTGACGATGCACATCTATAGGTCATAGTAAGTTACCATACCAAATTTGGTGAAGCTGCGATGATTAGTTGCCGAGTACTGACCCGGACAAGATTTCCAGGGTCAAGGTCACAGCGCTAAGGTGAAAGGTCAAATCCAGCAAAATATGTGACGTTGCACATCTATGGGTCATAATGAGTTACCATACCAAATTTGGTGAAGCTGCCATCATTAGTGGCTGAGTACTGGCCCGGAAAATGTCACCCGGACAAGATTTCCAGGGTCAAGGTCACAGCGCTAAGGTCAACGGTGAAATCCAGCAAAAAACCTGACGTTGCACATCTATGGGTCATAATGAGTTACCATACCAAATTTGGTGAAGCTGCGATGATTAGTTGCCGAGTACTGGCCCGGACAAAATCATGGACGGACGATGGACGACAGACGACGGATGACAGACGACGGACGGACGACAGACGACAGACGACAGACGGACATGCAGGTGACGACAATACCCCTCCAGGCCGGAGTCGGCCGAGGGGTAAAAAAAAAAAAAAAAAAAAAAGAAAATGAGTACGCTCAGCAATTATGACAACATATGCTGGTGAGTTTGACTGATTTAAAAATCAGATCTTTTTTGCAAAATAAAGGGTGCATATTTCTTTATTTAACATGTAATGTAGGAAAAATGTGGGTATGTCCAAACTTTTGACTGGTGCTGTATTTCGATTAATTATGAGGTGATGAACACTGTACAACATAGTGATTTTTCTGCAAACAGAGGGAAAGGTCATTCACTTTGTCAGCAGGGGTGAGTCTTGTCCAGGGCTTGTCACCACGGCGATCATAATCCTGGGCGTCAGTGCACTCCACATACTCATGGAAGCGCAGGATCTTCCGAGCCTGCAACTCCGCCACCGTGGGCCTCTGACTGAGCTGAAGGGAGAACACGGCAAGGTCAGACAACAAAAGAGTACATGCAGGCTAACACCAAAAACAGCGTACACACAGACACACACACATTGAACATTCAAAACATGTACAACCAACAGTTCTCACTCAAACCCACACACACACACACGGACAACTAGCACACAAAAACTTCAGAGGCAAGTAATATATGACATAATGTATAACATTTCCCCCGCCTTATTTATTATTCTTGAGAATTAGCTTCACAAAAGCTCAGCAATGTACAGCTCTCAAAGAGTTTTAGATTGTGGCACAATTGGGAGGGAACATCTTGCAGAGGTCATCAGTACTTTACCTTTCTGGTAAGCCTCCGTTTGATCTCACTTCTCTCCGCCCGCCTGTCTGCATCATTCTTAGCTGGAAATGAGAGGAGTCATTTAGCAGAGAGGAGACTGGGAGAACAGCCAATCGGAGCTGTGAACACTAAGCCAGCCAGCAAAGATGAAACCAGAACAACCTGAGAGTACTGCAGAAAAGGAACAGTGAAGGTGATGAGTTGGAGCCTCTGCATGCTGTCATGCCTCTTCAGATCAGACATTAAACCTTGGACGTCTGCGACCTGCTCCAGGTATACCCAATTGTTTTGAAAATTAAAGAAAAAAACCCTAAACAATCATTTCTAAATTCACAGACTTAACTTTGTTTTCCTCGATTTTTAAGATTAATGCACTAACACACTAAGAAACAAAGTGGCAGCTAAATGCTCAAATGTATATATCTGCAGGTAGCAAAATAGCAGTGCTGTGACCTGGGCAACTAGATCTTGGTATCTTGATTTTCTGAAACAGGCAACTTCAAAATGTAATGGCGGCAAAGATATTTATACCCTATTGATATTTTTTTGTTTGATTTTATTTGACAACACCTGTATACATATTCAAATTCAACACTTGTAAATATTTTTAAACTTATAATTTGAGCACTGACTGCCCCACACTCCTTCCAAACCATCCAACAACAAAATAACATGAAACATCCAGTAGAGGGCAATACAGTGTCATACTGTGTCAGTTTCCTCATTCAAAATATGATGCCCATTTTAAAGGAAGTAGTCTACAATTTGCTTTTAATCAAAATTAAAGGCATGTTTTTGGCCTAAAGTTCTTAAAAATTTAGTAAATTAAGTAATTGAAGTTCTACAAAATTAAACTCATAAATTGGTGAAATGATTAACGAGTAACGCTCAACTACGCATGTACTAAAGCTACACTATGAAAAAATTGTCTGAACTTTAAGTAATTACCTCAGTGCCTTACTTTTGTGATACAATTCTAACTTCCTAATGGTTAGACAATTAAGCCTAAAAAAACTTGCCTTCTCTTGTTCAGTTACCCTCAGTCACTTGTGTTGACAAATTCACATGAACATATAAATATAATCAGTCTTGCCGCAATTTACTTGGACCTACAGTGTCACCAAGAAGGGCATAAAACATTGTGTTTTAGATTGCTGCACTGCATGAGAAACTATTCAATTTTATATTACTGAAAAAAGTATGTATGCAAGTACCCTCACAAAGAGGACAGAATAGCTGAGAAATGATATGAAAACCAACTTTAGATCTTCATATTAACACTTTTTTTTTATATCGTTTACTGGTATATTTTATGTATTATACAGCATATTGGTTTGTTATATTTTACAGCAAAATACTTACAACCAAACAAATTTAGTTTATTGTACAATGAATTACTGTGAAAGAATATTGTTACTTTTCAGAACATTTCAGCATCCTGATAAATTTATTTGTACATACATGCTAGGTCGTTAGGTTCCTTCAGTTAAGACAAAACAAGCGTACGCCCCGAGCTGCAGAATCTCAGTGCAATGAGAGAGAATAGGAGAGTGAGAAAAGAGAGAACATGCTAAAAAGTTGGGGCAAAGGACAGACAGAGCAGTGAAGGGAAGAGATACTCACGCTGGAGAATGTTCCTCTGTTCCAGCTCCTTAGCTGTGGGCCTCTGGCTTAGCCTCCTACAGGAGATACACCCAGTCAGAGAAAAATACTGCTACTGAGAACAAGCTCAATGCACTCAGCACTACACAGCAGTAACACATTCAGCAGATGCAGAAAAACTATTCAGTGAGTGCAGTAACGACAAGACTGTGGTTTTGCCGATGGACTGACCACAGTGCCGATGGGCTTTCAACTTATATCAAGTTGATATCAAGGTCAGTCAAAAGATCATTGATGTGCTTGTCGTTACAGTAATAAATTCTGCTCAAAATAGCAGTTTCAAATATGTAGAGATGTTTTGCTGATAAAGGTACACAAAGCAGCATAAGGCTCTTGCTCTGGTGGTTTGCAAATGATTGCAGGTTCATTTTCTTGGCATGGTTCAGGGCAAGTTTACCCTTTCTAGTAAGATCGATATCAGTCATTACTTAATGGCAGTGAGTGATCATCCTCACCCCATGTTAAAGTATTCTTTCCCTGCCCAGGGGCATCCTGATATGCCAATACCCCCTTCACCAGAGCTAAGTAATCAACCAGTATTTTGATGACTAATGGACTGTAGCCATTCACATGCCATGCCCATCGCAGTCACTGGCCCTGATTACTAATTACACAGCTACAGGAAATTCTGGAAAAGTGCCGAAGACAGTATAATCTACTGTCATCAACTAAGTGCAGGGTGATTGTCGCTCATGGAATGCTGGCATTGCATTTCTCTAGCATAATTTCAGTAACGGAGGATTTAGAAATTATTCAGACTCCTTCATGTTTTGCGCATTTTATAAATTTAACTTCAAAAGGATTCCATTACTTTTTTGCCATTACTCCACACAAATCGTGCCCTATTTTTGTGCCGTCGCAAATGGAAATGCATGTGGTGCTAACATTATTTCAATAATCACCTGCTCTGCCATAAATGCATTTACGACACAGTGGGTTGAACTCCACATGGGAAGGGGGGGGGGGGGGAGGTTATTGAATAAAGCTGGTGCTGTGCGATTTTCTCATCAAAGACCTAGCTTGCATTTTGACTCACTCAGACTGCCTTTAAGCCCAAATGCTGTATCTCCATTGTAATTTTATGGGACTGAATCACAGCCAGTGGAGCCGTTTGCAAATAAACACATATTGTTTCCTCTCCATCATCATTTTCATCATGTAACCTACAGTACATATAATGCCTACAAAACTGTGGTTGGGTCTAATCGGAAGGGGAGGGAGAGGGGACATTTTTTATACATGAGAATATCATGTAAATATTTTTTTTTTTTTTTTTTTGTGTGGGGAAATACTATTGATAGACTTCAGTCCTGCCCTTGTTGTAGCACTGCCTAATAATTCAGGTAAAATGCACATATTTATTAGAATGCACAATCATATTATTAACCTTAACACTGAACTGTGGTATTTAAAATTATGAGTGTCATCCCTATTTTACCTCTCCGCTCTGTGTATGTAGCTCTGTATTTGTCCAGTTTCTGTTTGTTATTTTTCATTTCTTTTGGTATGGCAGAGAGGATCAGCTGAGTGTCAAAACGATCAGCTGACACTGCGGTTAGCTGACTGGCAAACCAGTTCTGCCTGTGAGGTAAAAAGAAGTCTTAAAAAAGGGGGAAGTAGCAGGTGAGAGAGACACACTTGTAAAAACTCAGGGAGTCTCGAGCGACCTGAGCACTACAACAGTTTAACAAAGTTTTGTAAAATAAAATGCTGTGGTTGAGTAAGCATAATGCTACACACTAAAAATACCATACCCAGTAATGCCCACTATTTAAGAGAAATTGAGCCCCTCCACATCTGTTGAAATCAATGATTTTTCTTTTTTGTCACTGGTTTTTTCCACCCCTCATCGACCAGTCCTTTTTGTAATTTTTCTCTGATTGAAGAACTTTATCTTTTTATTTTTGATTCCATATGGATTATTTTTGTTTCTTCCATTGGATTATTGAGTATCTCTATTTTGCATTCCAGTATTTAAAACATTTAACATTTACAGTGAACGACAAATCGGTTGCCTGGGCGCCCGGGACAATCAGTTTTTCACACGAACAAGGAAAAACTAAAAATCAGTTGCCCGTCGGACAACCGCCTTTTTACTGCAGTACATTCCTATCAAAAATCGCCAACCATTAGAATGCCAGGTTCCGTGTTGACCAATGAAATTATCGCTGCCTTGCTGCAGGCCCATTCGTTTAACTTCATACAGTGTACCGTGGGGGCAGTGACGTTTACACAGACCCAGTCCGAAGATACCATAGAATCTGTGGCTATGCTGCGAATGCGCGACCGCATATTAAACTATGTTACTCTGTAGATTATGCAGCCATCTAGCTAGCTTGCTAACATTAACTATGGAGAATCCTTGTAAATAATCGTCATAATTAAGCAGTGTCATTTGTTTTTGCCCTAACTTCACTAGCTAGTTTGCAGTACTAGTGATTGCTTTTGAGCTAGCTCGCTAGCTAGCCAACATCCCAAAAATGTGAAAATGCAGTTTGGACGCACAGAAGCTAGCTAAGATAGTAAAGTCATGGCCAAATCAAATCATTTCATACTGGATTTTACACAGTTAATGTTAGTGTGACAGAGTGGTTTTTAAATCCATCGGCTCTCAGCAGAAGGTGTAGATCTTTCACCATTATTGCCTTGCAGTACCCTGTAATGTTTGCCGTTTTTCCTAAGCTATGCCTGTAATGCATCTCGCAGCAATTTGTATAGAAGTTGCTTCCATGTGAGAAAAAGTTGTCCAAGTTTAGAAGCATTTGAATGGACTTGAAGATGCCCACTCAGTTATATGTTAATTGGAACGATTGCGTTTACTCTCTCTCGAAAGACAGTCTGCCATGGGATGCAATGAGAGCAGGAGATATCTGTGAGGTTGAGAGACCGTTTTGTCTAATGCCTTCATGCTGATATGGTATATGCAGCAGTTAATGTGCACCTTGGGGCCGCGTTTGTAATTAAAGCCGTGACATATCTTGTCTTTGCCACAGAGGTGCAAATAACAGTATACTGTATGCATCTGAGGTGGCTGGCATCCTTCTGAGTTCGTTACATTAGCTAACTAGACGGCTAAATAATCAAGAGTACCGTAGTTTAATCAGCGATCGATCACACAGCATATATCCAAAGATACTGCAGTGTCTTCGGGAGTGGGTCTGGGAGTCACCGCCCCCAGCCCCCACGGTATGCTACCTCAAGAGCAATCACTGGTACAGCTCACAAGCGGGTTAAATTAGGGCAAAAACAAATGACGTTGCTTAATTAGGACGATCATTTACAAAGATTCTCCATAGTTAACATTAGCTAGCTAGCTAGATGGCTACATAATCTACAGAGTAACATAGTTTAATAAGCGATCGCGCATTCGCGGCATAGCCAAACATTCCGCAGAATCTTCGGAGTAGGTCTGCGTAAACGTCACCGCCCCCACGGGACAGAGTATGAAGTTAAACGAATGGGCCTGCAGCGAGGCAGCGATAATTTCATTGGTCAACACGGAACCTGGCATTCTACTGGTTGACGATTTCTGATAGGAATGTACCGCGGCAGAACCATTCCAGACAACTACCATTCCAGACGGGCAACTGATTTTCATTGAAGAGCTGGTCCGTGGACAACCAGTCAAAAAATTGATTTGTCGTTCACTGATTTAATGTGGATTTTGTGTGGGGTTGTGCTTTATCTGTATCCCATATACAGCAGTTGAAAACAGTCATTTGTTATTTGGTTTATTTTCTCATGTTTGCCTTTTATTGAAGTGGGGCAGAATCAAATTTATCAACAATGATGGTCCAGCTTAACCCTTTGTAAATTTTTTAAACATTTGCCATTACACAAAGCGTTGATGTCACATTGTTTTAATACCATGAGTGCCGTTTAGTAAACGGTTTAAATTACCCACATCTTTTCATACAAAATGCATTATCTAGTGAATCAACCTCCATTCCCCCTAAAGCCTCCATGCAAATTGGAGCTCGGTTCTCAGAGGACTGAAAGAGGCGGCAGTAATACAAGATGGGTGCTTGTTCTTTACCTGACAAAATTCCCAGTTTGCTATGGCATTAATGCTCTGTTTTTAAAGGGAGTGACCACGGCAAATCTGATCGGCTTTAAAGGACCAATTCCAATACCCAAAGTTAATTAATGTGTCGTGGTCTAACCCTTTTGACAACAGTGTCATTGCTGCACTATTGCCTCCTGTGATGAAATCGCCAGAATAGAGTAAAATGCCCAGTTTTGGTGAGCGATACAGTTAGGTCTTGCATTTGACGACTGCGTTTAAGTAATCAAAATAAGGCCCATTAACTTGATTTTGACAAAGTGAAAACAAGTTTACTCAAGTTTTTGCCAATTTATTAAAAATCAAAAACTGAAATAACAGATTTAGATACATATTCAAACCCTTTATTCTGTATTATGTAGAAGCACCTTTGGCAGCAATTACAGGTTTAGAACTTCTTAGAACTATGTATTACAAAACTGGATTTGGGCAGTCTCTCCCATTCTTCCAGGCATATCATCTCATGTTCAATCAGAATGAATAGAGAGCATCTGAGCAGCCATCCTAAGGCCTCTCTACGAATATTCCACAAGTCAATGTCTGGCCCTTGCTTGGGCCACAAAAGCACATTCAGACACTCGTCCTTGAAGCCACACTAGCACTGCTCTACCAGTATACTTTCAGTTGTTATCTTTCTGATTTTCAACCCTTTGCCCAGGGTTGAAAACCTGGAGCAGGTTTTTTTGAAGGACCTCACAAGTATTTAGACGGATTCATTCTTCCCTAAAGTATCACCTGTCTCCTCACCCCTGCTGTTGAGAAACACCCCCATATGATGCTGACACCAACATCATATGCTGTTGGTCCTCTGTACTATGCAAAAACAGCTCTGACCCGCTGAAGCATGGCCTCTTACAAGACTTCCAAGTTGCCCTGTGATACCTGACACCAGAACACCAGCAGCAGATCCTTCAAGTGTTGTGAGGTGAAGCCACCACAGATCAGCTTTTCCTTCCAGCGCATCCAATAGATGCTTGATTTGACCGTGATCTGGGGAATTTGGCGGCTAGGGTAATGCCTTGAAACCTTTGTTATATTCCGCAAACCATTCCCGTAAAATTTGTACAATTTGGCAGGGTACATTATTTTGTTGAAAGAAGCAAACAGTCATCATGGAATACCGTCGCCATAAAAGGTTGTGTAAGGTCCATAGCAATGTTTGTATTGATGGCACATGTCAAATTGATGTCCACATGAACCCAGGGTTTTTTCCAGTATTCACAATCCCTCTACCAGCTTCCCTCACAAATGCCACCATATTCAAACATAATAACACCCTAATACACGCAGCTAAAACACTAAAGAATGGCTCCAACAACACAAGGATGAAGGACAAAAGGATAGAAATGATTGCAACTTTATGGGAGGTTCTGGACTGCAGATTATGCACTAGCTTTCTACCTCCTAACCCCTAAAAGAGCTGGAGAGTGTCCTTCTTGAAGAATGGGTCCATATTTGACTGCTCACCGTTCAGAAATTGTATGACAGCACTCCTAAAAGGACTGCAACAGTTTTGATAGTCATAGGTTGGCTTATTCTTATGTTTTATGGGCTTAAGTGCTGGAAAAGTCCTGGACAACCATATACATATAAGGAATGGGTTCCAAAAACAGTATTAGTTGAGAGCTTCTGAGATAGTTGACCTTCACGCAGGTTCCCCGATCCTGACAGAGAAAAACTGAAACTCTGCTTAAATGGCCAGTGAGTTCTAATACACATCTAAATGAGATATTCAAGTTTCTGATTTTGAATAAATTGGCAAAAAAAGGTTATTGCTTTGCTGTTATGGGTGTACAGTGAAAATTCAAGTAAAACGCAATCTATCATGTAAGAACAGAAGTTGTCCGAATACTTTCCAAAGCCACCATATTTGTAGACTGATACAAGGCATACAGGCCACACTGAGCACATGCAGTGGCTAAAAATGTTGTAAAGTGAGTGTTGGATTTTTTTTTAACTACATACACTACAAGGTGCGATGTACATAAATTCTTTCCTCTTAGAGTATTAATTTACAGAAGTGTATTTCTCAAAATCGTGTATGATAGAGAAAAGGATTCGTAGACTAGGGCCTAAAGTATGGAGAGATTTCCCCTGTGATGTGCCACAGACAGCAGAAGACACCTCCCACAACACTCTCCCAGAATGCAAACGTGCAGAGGAATACCTGCCATGTTCTAGACATGACAGAGCCTGCTCTTAGCCTCAAGGCCCCGCCCCACAAAGGCAGGAATGCAGTGCTGTCTGTTTCCTTCTTTTCCCTCTCCTATTCTCCCTTCCACCTCAAGTCCAGAAATGTGTAAGTCCTGCAGATTTATGTGGCTTTGATCATTATACAGCATGTATCAGCAATCTTCAGGTACGTCTTTATTCCATAAGAAGTCATAGAACTAACCACACAGACAAAATGTTGAATGCGTGTCTCAGGAGATCCACCCATGCCTAGGCTGAGGCACATACTGTGCCTCAGTAGCATTTAGAGGAGCACACAGACATTTGAACATTTGAGGACAGATTACATTGTCCAGAACATACGGACCTATACAGTACATACTGCCTGCACACGGTTTTCTGCACATGCCCTCAGCAAATCCAAGTCATATCTACAAATGTGCACAGCACTGTTCAACACATCGTTAGATACTGTAAGCGCACATGTGTTTAAGCATGTATTTAATGTTGTGTGCATTAGTTTGTCAGTCTGTGTGCGTGTCCATGCATGTGTGTCAGGATGTGCGCCGACATTCATCATACCGCGTAAGCGCAGTGCCAATTTGTGTTCGGACTGCCTCCCACTGCTCTCGGCTTTGCCAGGACTGCGATTCCTCTGGCCCTCGTGCATCTCTCCCCTCCTCAGCGTTCGAGGATCGCCCGCCCAGCCTCAGGGCCATGGAGTAATCCCTCTTCAGCTTGCTCGCTAGCCCCCCTACAAACACGCATGCACAGATTCACACCAGTGCAAAGAAAAAAAAAAACATTTAGAAGGTTACAGATCTTCTGGGGCTGTCACAGTGCTAGCCAGAGAAAAATATTTGAGACAACTAACCACAGAATAAGTCCCAAAATCATATGGGAACTGGAAGAAGCGTTTATTCTTAATTGTGTGGCGGGCAGATACCTTTTTTGATTAGTTATTTATTCTAGTACCACTACAAAACAGAGCTTGAAACATTGGCTAAATATCGGATACAGTCAATCTGGATACCCAATTCTCATTGGGTATGAGATGCACTTTATTAAAAGGGCCACAGCTGGGGTTTCATGCACCTCAAGGTTAATACTATCTGTAATCACTAGAGGCCTCCAGATTGACAACCTCAGATTAGCTACCAATTTACGCAACATAACGTTCTTGTACCCAATATATCATGTGCAAAATTTCATTAGTTTTTGAGATATTGGGGCTTCAAAAAAGGGGTGTGGCCCCCAATGTTGTGTGAAAATGTGGGTACCTATACAGTATGCCAACTTCAATCAGTCATTACGTTTGAATTATCAATAATAGATACACAATTTTGGCAGGATTGGTTCTTTGGTATGTCTCTGATTACCAAACATTAGTACTACATCTTACATATAAGCTAATTAGTAGCCTCCCAATAATGACTCACAAAAGTTTGGTTTAGCGCATGGGGCTAGGTTTGGCCCTCTACATCTCTGGAATTAAACACACTAGATCCTTCTCATCTCAGAAATTATTCATCACGTTACAATGCTTTCATAATGACTTTGTATTTGTGCCAAGAAATTAAGACTTCCTGGTTTATAGGCTTTTAAAAACTGACAAAACAATGCCTGAACCATATTTCATGTCTATATTGCTAAGGTATGACAGGGTATATCAAAAAACAAATTACATCATTGGAAGGAGCATGTTTTCACTGACAATTATAGCAAATATCAAGTTAGTGCCTTGATGGAAAATGCTGAAATAAAAAGAGTTGAAATAAAATGCAAAAAATACGGTCTCCTTATGCGGTAGTGTACGACCCCTCAGGAACAAGAATATAATTAAACCCATACTCCTTTTAAAGATTAACTTTGTCTTCTATCAGGTTAAACAGGTGTAGCTCGTAGCAGAGCTATGATTAAGATTGTATTGCATAAGATGTGCAGCGAGAGACCATTTTCAGTCAAAGCTCTTTTTTCCCCAATTCATAATTTTTTTTCCCTTGGGGTTCACAAATGAGAGAAAAAAAAAAAGGTAAATTTTTAAAGGGACCACTCAACGTGTTAGCACCTGTAACATTTTGTATTTATATTAATATTAAATGGGAGATTTTGATAGTTAACTGACAACTCGGGAATTTATTGCGCATTTTTATTCCCATAGCAGCATTTCACTGCTGTATTCATGTTCATTTGAGTATGTATGGCTTCACGTTGTTGCAAGGAGGTTAGGAAAATGTTTCACAATCACTATACATAATGAAATAATGCCTGGTAGCTTCTGTAGCCACATATGTTAGGCTGGTAGCAGATCAGCCTTAATGGGGAGATACGATTCATGCACCATTTATTTCACCATTTTAGACATAAGAGCTCCTGTCCTTTGAATAGTTCCAGGGCACCACCACCTCCTGAATGTCCAGTCTCAGGGATGGGCAACTTTAAAGATAGGGAGGGCCACAAAAATTTTATCCTCACTACCAGAGGGCCAGATTGTGACTGTGCACTTCATCCAATAGGATACTGTACCCCATCATTTGATTGGCCAACTATACTTACAAACATAAAGAAAAAAAAATATTGCTGGCAATCAAAGTTTATTATTATTATTACTATTTAATTTCTATTTTTCAGCATCTTTTTCCCAGATTAATTGGCTCTCTGAGTTATTAGGAACACATGACCCAGACAAAGCTATTAAGTTCTGTCTTAATGAGATACTTGTGGCCTCTCCTGCTGGTGCACAACAGACTGAATGTCAATGTCCGTGTTAGTACATCCGATCTACGTGAGGTGAAACAGTGTCTCATCTGTCAGTCTGTTTCACTCTTTTGATTTGATGTGCTTCATTGTTGAGAAGTTGCTCTCGCAGATGTAAGTGGTCCCAAACATGCCGGCCATTGAGAGCGTAAAATCCCTGAGGAGTGGAAAGCGGGTCTCAGGTAGTAATTACCGAGAGGAGATTCCCCTCTCGTGGCACTTTGCTCAAAAAAAAAAAAAAAAAAAAAAAAAAAAGAGTGACTGTAGTTTTCACAGTTCAAGCTACAGTAAAGGGGGCTAGTCTGTGAAAGTAGCAGAGAGGTCAGTGAATAACACGATGCGTGGCTGCATGGCGTAGAAATCTTGAAAACGGTTCTTAAACTACTGCTTCAATGTTTCCATGTCGGCTCTGTACTTGAAAATTAGTTTCTCACATTCAGGGGCATCGTTGCGCATCTCTTCACACGAAGGGAAGGGACTGCCGGAAGAAAAGTCTTCTTTTAACAAGGCTAGTTCAGTCTAAAATGCGCTCACGTGAATGTACAGATCAGCCACAGTTTGGTTTCATCCCTGCAACTGCATAGTCAGATAATTAAGATGTGAGATAATGTCTGTGAGGAAGGCCAGGTTGAAGAGAAAATCTGCATTCCTGAGTTTACCGTAGTAAATATATCTATCACATCGGATGCTGTCCTCCAAGTGCTCTGGGATTTCAGTGCGCAGCGCAAAAAACTCTCCATGCATTTCCCACGGCTCACTCATCTGATCTCAGTGTGGGTCAGCACATCCCCACACGCGGCACTCACTTCATCCAAAAAGGCTACGAACTTCCTATGACTGAGAGACCTGTTACTTCCTCAAATGAGACTGGTAACCTTGATCATTAAATCCACGACATGGCCAAAATTAATTAACTTGACATTACAGGCGATTCCTTGTACCAAAGCAAAATTATATTTAACAAAAAAATTCCCAAAAAGAATACCCACATCCAGACGATGGGGCATTAGGGCCATTGAGAAAAACAGTATGGATGGAGTGGCAGGCGGGGGGTAAAATTCAGAAAAAAGTGACAAATTTGAGATTTTTAGAAGCCAATTTCCAAGAAAAGAAAATCAGAAAAATAGTATTTGTTTTTGTCGAGGAGCCACATCGTTAAACTTGCGAGGTAGGATCTTCCTCCTCACACACAGACACCAGCGTGTGCCAGGCTGCTGTTAATGACATGGAAATAAACTTGTTCGATTGATCAATAGGAAAATAGGCTACTTGTGATTTCAGCCCAGCATCAAATTCCATCATAGAAAAGTATTTTTATGTTTTTCCTCAATGGGATTTGTGTGTCATTGTACGATCTTAACCATATTAACAGCTAGCACGTTACCCACCTGATGTATGACGCAATGCAATATTGGACAGTCAACGCTACTCTGTTGGAGAAGCCCAGCGAATCCATTGCGCTTTCCTCGCACTGATGGCGCACCATCGGTAACAGCAGCTGAGAGCTTGTCAAAGCCTCTATGGTCGCTTACAGCACTTTAACAGCGTTGAAAATATCCAGTCCCTTGGTAAGGTCATGCACAGACACCAGTTTCGATAACTCCTCGTGCACTTCAAATTAACTGCCACTGGCTTGTGTATAGATGAGAAGCTGGCTAACATTCTTCACATCCGTACTCTCATCCAAAGCCAAGTAAAAGTACTTGCAGTCATGCATGACTTCTTTTAGCTTTCCCTCGATATGATTTTGGATGTCATAAATTCTTCACATTACTGTGCGATGGGACAGACCGTTTCAAAATTCCTAGCCATATTATCATCTCCAAAAGCTTTAGCCATCTGTACTGCTCATTGCTTCACTATATATCGCCATCTGACAAGGGCTTCTTTGCTTCAACAAGCTCAAGGGAAACAGCATAAGACTCCTTGAGGGATGATTCCTGTGTAGCTGTGGCTATGGTAAAAAGGCTCTGTTGTCGAAATTTTTACTTTGAGGTCAGCGACTATCGCGGCTCTTGTGCACAAGGCCGTGCACATTTGGCTTCAGGCCTCTTACACTCGGGCAAGCGCCCTCCATCAGTGAACAGTATGAATTACTGTTTGGGTCTGGTTTAAATGACCTGCTGGCATTCCACTGTGAGACCAATAATTTATTTATTTTTGTAAATCGACTCACGGCTGCACAGAGGGAGGACAGGGGCCGTCAGTTGCCCATCCCTGTTCAATCTACAGTTATATGCTCCACATGAGCAGTTAAGTGCTTACAATGACATCATCATTGAGTCACCCGCTTCCACGGTTCTGTGCAAATGGGTTATAGCAAAGAGCAAATCCTGGAAATTTTATGTGTCTACCTTTGATAGTTCAAAAGTTATGACTTATTGAAGGTGGCATATTGTATAGAAACACGTGATTTTCCAGAAAATTGGGGGCCACGCCCCCTTTTTGAAGTCTCAATATCACAAAAACTGGTTAAGATTTGGGTCTAGAATTTAGCACATAATCTACTGGATACAAGAACATCATGTTGTGTAAATTAAAGGGAAATATGAGGTGGTCAGTCAGGAGCTTTTTTTGAAATCTGGTGATTTGAGATGGAATCACCCTCCTCCCTCACACCCACTGCTGTGCTCTTTTCGCCACCGTTACTGAGAGCCCATGCATTCCTCTACAGGTGGGTCAGTCAGGCCTCCCCCACCATAACACTGCAGCTATAGCAATTTCTTATCGGGGGAAATGGCGGAAGGGACAGGTCGTTGCTCTGACCACATACCGATTGGGACGTCCTCTTCATCCTCTTCCTCCTCCTCATTGGCATCCCTGTAGTGGATGGGCCCCTCTGCATCAGAGTCGCTCATGCCTTCATCCCCATCCTCCTCCTCCTCATTGATGGAGGGGCTCTGGGACCTGGGGATGATGCTGACGCGCACGTCCCCTGCCAGCCCCAGCCGGCTCCGTGGCTCCAGCTCTCGTCTGGTGGGAGGGTGGCGCCTTCGACGCAGCTCCTCCTCCAAGTCAAAGTCATCATCCTCTGGCCTTTGAACAGAAGCAAGAAAAATATACATTATCACCATTTTTTGATGAACTATACAATTGCTATTAATTACAATTGACCAATGTTGTGTTCAGCCAATGTTCAGAATTCATTTTATCTTGTTTAGGATGGTTTACTTCTGGTCGCCCATATATGCCCAATGCTCGCTACTCCAATGTACAATCTGTAACCTGTTTATGACTCTCATTATTTATTTTTACCAGTGCATTACCCTCATTAACTGTTAACCATCTACAACCCCAATTCCGAAATAGTTGGGACAAAGTGTAAATTGTGAATAAAATCAAAATGCAATGGCTTTCAGATCACATGAGCCAATATTTTATTTACAATAGAACATAGATAACATTTCAAATGTTGAAACTGAGACATTTTACATTTTTATCCACAAAATGAGCTCATTTCAAATTTTCTGGTTGCAACAAGTCTCAAAAAAGTTGGGACACAGGCAAAAAAGGGTTGAAAAAACAATTAATATATAAGAAAATCTGCTGAAAGAACATTTAGCAAGTAATTAAGTTAACTGGCATCAGTTGTGTAACATGATTGGCTATGAAAGGGATGTCTTAGAGAGGCTGAGTCTCTCAGAAGTAAAGATGGCCAGAGGCTCTCCAACCTGTGAAGGCTTGCGTAAAAAAAATTGTGGAATACTTTAAAAACAATGTTCCTCAACGTCAAATTGCAAAGGCTTTGAAGGTCTCATCATCGACAGTGCATAACATCAGCAAAATATTCCGAGAAACTGGAAAAATCTCTGTGCCTAAGTAGGGCTGTCACGATTAGGAATTTCTCGAGACTGTTAATTGTCAGACAAATAATTGCGATTGACGAATATATTGTCTAATTTTTTTCTATTTTTTCTTCTTTATATTCTACTATCGCAGTATAATTAGCTTTAATAATACACATTCTGTGCTGTACTGTACACCTTAATGAATAAGAGCAATTTAATGACGTTTTGAACATCAAGAAATAGACAAAGACACAAGTAACTTCTCCATTCCTTAAGAGGATTTATTGTAATCAATCTGCTGCAACAGGGCAAGCATTGAAGCAAACTCACATTATTTCTGCCTGTTAGGCTAAAACTGTTAGAAAGTATTGCACAGGTCAGACAAAAGGTTTCTTTGACTTCTTAGTCAATGAACAAAGTGCACAGGTCAGAGCAGGTCAGATAAAAAGTCTCTTTGACTTTCTTAATAAACAAATTCCCATCCACACAGTGGCACAGGAAACCACGCAAGGAACCCCCAACCAACTAACCTTCAAATTGAATCAGTACACAGTACAAAAGTAAACAAATTGAACAGTACAATGCAGACAACAATGTGTCTTTTGCCTTCAAGGTTTTGAAAAACAAGATGGGGGGGGCAGGTTAACATACAGTCTTTTTCTGGCTGTTTTCAAAAATTGCACAGGGCAAACAAACAATATCTTTTTGCCTTTTAGGCTCTGTAAAGTGTAAACAGCACAGGTCTCTTAGACTCTTTGGCTTTCACAGTTTTAAATGACAAATAAAAACAACTCCTTGAGAACGTCATCCTTCACGTTGTTGTACAGTCTCGGTACTGCAGTCTTGGAGATGTATGTTTTGCCTGGTGGGTCGTACTGCTTATCAAACTTGTGCAGCATTTCTTTAAATGCTGGTTTTTCTACCGTATTGAACGGCTGCATTTCCTTAGCGATGAACCGTGTTACACTGTCTGTTAACGTACGCCATCTTACACTGTCCTGTTTATACTTGGAGTGTCGTCCGAAAGATTTGCCAAGAGCCAGTTGACGGGATGCACCAGCTGCTGTTGCACCGGCTGGTGATTGTGCTGGTGTGGTCTTTCCTAGTTCGGCGTATTGCTGTGGATGGTGGGTCTGTAGATGATGTTTCAGATTTGTTGTGTTAGCGCTTTTGACTGACACTTTTTTACCGCAAAGTTTACAGATCGCTTCCTCCATGTTACTGGGCTCTCCTTTATCGTTAGGCTAAAAACCGAAATGCATCCACAGCGGTGCCGTGGTACGAGGCTTTGGAACCAGAACCTCCTCAGCCTCCATGTTATTATCCTAGCCTCGCTAACCATCCGACCAAGACGAGAGGGAAACAACACAGTGAGGCTGCGACGCTGCTGCTGCTGCTGCTGGCGCAGCACGATGACGTCAGATTCGGAGTTATTTTATGCAACTTTGTGGATAAAATAAATAATTCACGGTAATCGCGAATATGAAAAATAATTGCGAATATGAAACATTATCGTGATTGGCAAATATTGTAATAATTGTGACTGCCCTATGCGTAAGGGACAAGGCCGAAGACCTTTACTGGATGCCCATGATCTTCGGGCCCTCAGACGCCACTGCATCACTCACCGGGATGATTCTGTCATTGACATTACTAAATGGGCCCAGGAATACTTCAAGAAACCACTGCCTGTAAACACAGTCCGCCGTGCCATCCACAGATGCCACCTAAAACACTATCATGCAAAAAGGAAGCCATTCTTGAGCATGATCCAGAAGCGCCACCGTGTTCTGTGGGCCAAGGCTCATTTAAAATGGACTGTAGCAAAGTGGCAAAGTGTCCTGTGGTCAGACGAGTCCAAATTTGACATTCTTGTTGGAAATCATGGGCGTCGTGGCCTCCGGGCTAAAGAGGAGAAAGACCACCCCTCCTGTTATCAGCGTTCAGTTCAAAAGCCAGCATCTCTGATGGTATGGGGATGCATTAGTGCATATGGTGAGGGACACCTGCATGTTTTAAAAAGCACCATGAATGCTGAAAGGTATATAAAGGTTTTAGAGCAACATATGCTCCCCTCCAGATGACATCTATTCCAGGGAAGGCCTTGTGTATTTCAACAGGACAATGCAAAACCACATACTGCAGCTATAACAATAGCATGGCTTCGTAGTAGAAGAGTCCATGTGCTGAACTGGCCTACCTGCAGTCCTGATCTTTCACCGATTGAGAACATTTGGCGCATAATTAAAGGAAAAGTCCGTCAAAGGAGACCCAAAACTCTCCAGCAGCTGAAAGCCTGTATTAAACAAGAGTGGGATCAAATTCCAATGGCTAAACTCAAGAAACGTGTCTCCTCAATGCCCAGACCCCTCCACTCTGTTAAAAAGAAGAGGGGATGCTACACCATGGTAAACAGGCCCCTTTTTTGAGACCTGTAGCAGCCATCAAATTTGAATGAGCTCATTTTATGGATAAAATTGTAAAATTTCTCAGTTTCAATATTTGCTATGTTATCTCTGTTCTATTATGAATAAAATACTGGCTGGTGTGATTTGAAAGTCATTGCGTTTTGATTTTATTCACAATTTACACTTTGTCCCAACTATTTAGAAATTGGGGTTGTAAATCTCATTATCAAAGTTATCCATAGCTTCTGCTTTTATTTACACCTTTCTATTGCTAATGCTTCCAAATTTATTAAGTCTTAGGTCAACATTAATAAGCTAATTTTGTGATAATTTACAACCGCGCAATAACTAAAATATCGTTATGTGCTCCTGCAATTAGCAAAACCCACAAAAACAAACAATTTTATTGCATCTCCCATTTCCATTCATGCGAACACCACACAATTGCGTAGTGCTAATGGATCCCGGGCATTTGGAATATTGGCAAGTGATTTTAGATGAACTGTACCCAGTTACTCTGCAGAGGAAGAAGGAATACAGGGGAGGAATATAGTAATAAGCCAGGTGACAGAACGTGTGGTGGCATTTATTAAAGCATAAGAAAAACTATAAAGAAGTTACATTAACAAATAATGTACATCATCTCTGCCATCCAAAACGATAAGCCATTATTCTCTTTTAATTTTTTTGCACCGTGCAAACTGCATGTAAATGTTGGGTATACAACAGCACGAGAAAGCTGCTTTGTTTGTTCAGCTGGAAAAAGATGCCTACATTACCTGGGCTGGTAGCTCCTTTGTAATAAAGGTTAAATGGTGAAATGTCACATTAGTAAGGTTGGGATCACCCAATTCTTAAGAACACCCAACAGCCGCACACTGCGGCATTGTCGAGCCTTAAATATAGATTTCCAGCAAACAACTGGTATCTCTCAAACACTCTTAATCATTGACGCAACTTCCAATATTTATACTGCAACTCCATACACTCGAAAGACATGTCAAGCCCTCATGACACCATACACCGGTCTGAGCAGAATATTTCTTATTGTTTGATTGGTCGATTAGAATTTGCTATTGCTGCCATAGAAAATAAAGTTTCAGGATTATGCGATGTTTGAATGCAGATAACACAGATTTAAAAAATCATTAAAATAACGTGGCTTATCATTTCGGACTGCAGAATACTTAATTTGACAATGTAAGTTTCCTATGGGTTTTCTATTTATTTAAATGCCTGGCAAGGCAAGTTGCTAAATAAATGCCACCAGGCATTTAATAACTGTGCGTGATGCAAAAAACTTCACGTCAAAAGTGAGCAAATTGTGCAGCACTTGACCTTCCATGCGGACGTGCATGCAGAAGCAGTCATTGTGAGGGGATTACTAATTGACACAAAAATACAAAATCAATGTGCAGGCCATTAATAACAGTACATTAATTATTATTAAATCTATTGTAACTCATACATATTAGCAGGGCTGTGCCCAACACAAATGGCTGTCAGTAAAATCGTATTTGGCTGTTCTTTACGAAAATTCCACAATTCACTCCATTTTTTTTTTTTTTTTTTTTTTTTTGGTTCAGTGGCACAGTAAATTCCTATAGGAGTCTACTCTCATGTTATACCAATAAGACTCATGTTTAATGCCTTTCTTCACAATCTGTGACATGAAAACTTCACATTTCCAGACAGAGAAAATAAAAGTGTGCATCTTGCTTATAATTCAGTTATAAAATCCCAGCCCACCACGAAGCGTCTCTCCCATCAGGATGCAGATAGTGCAGTCAGCTGAACAGTTAACCGCAGTGAGCCGCACAGCAGAACATACCTCCATGAGGTTCATTTAGAAGACTTCACTGACAGTCATCAACTGAGCAGAGAGCGTGGAAGTAAACAAAAAATTATAGTCGCTGTGCCCTGCGTGACACTGCCTGCCATTTCCATCACCCTTCTTCGCTTCCATCATTGTAAATTTTGTAGTGTGTGGTCATACTGACTCTCTCTCTTAAAGTTTAATGCCTGCCCAGCTTCACTGCTCTGTGTACAGTGACGCAGCTAAAAAGCAAAAGTACATTGATTCGAAAATGCGAGTGGTTAAGAGGCCAGCTTCCCTGGTTAAAAACACAGGCAGGCAGAGGCAGAATTGTGGGCACCACCTGCTCAGGCCTGCCAGGAGCTGACCAATCAGAAGAGAGGGGGGGAGAGGGGGCGGCTCTCTAGCTTACTAATTTTAGGGGAAATATGTAAATAAGTGGAATCAAGTTGTACCCTTTTCCCGTTTCCTAGGGCCTTTAATGTGCCGCCGAAGCAAAAATAAATAGCTTCTTAAGCAAAAATGCCTGACATTGCTGTATTCCGTAGATATTACTGACAGTATGACATTCTGCTCATGAAAGATAGTTGCGCATGTGGATTTACACTCCCCTCCCTATGTTGGGAGGAGTTTTGCTTGAGTTTTGTTGCCTGCAGAAGGGTGGAGTGGGTATTGAAAAGTTTGGAGCCTTGAGCATGAGGAAGAGGAGGATGACTCACAGTCTGATGGGCTCGATGGTGACGGGCAGGGAAGCCCTCTCCCCGGGTGTGCTCAGGTAGGTCTGCGGGGTCTCGAAGAGCAGCGAGTGGGCGCGTTTGGACCGGTCCGGGACAGGAGGGGGCCGGCCGGGGTTGGCCAGTGCCCGCTGGATCAGGAGGTGCAGTGGGATGGGGGGCTCCGAGGGGGGCTCAGTGGTGGGGCTGGGTGGGTCAACAGTTGGGACTTTGGGAATGTCGACAGGAGCAGGCTGTGGGATGGGGAGGTGGACAGGGTGATGGGAGCGGGGGGGAGAGGGCGGAATGTGGGAGGGCGGCCGGGAATCGGGGATGGGCTCAGGCTGTGATTGGCCCTTCTCTTCAGGCTCGGCGGGGGCGGAGTCATTGGCGGAGTCTGGGACAGCAGGCCTGAGAGTCTCCTGGGAATTGCGCTTGGAAACAGGAGTGGTCCGTTTGGGGGGGGTGGGCGGGAGCGCTTGACTGGCGCAGGATTAATCCCACCTGTGGCCTGCGACAGCTCCGCTGAGGGAAAACCAAGCAGTAATAATGAGTCACACATCTCTCTTCTCTCAAGGAAACACAAACACATGCACCATCCTGACATGAGTGTGCTAAAGAACACACAAAACACACACAAGAGTGAAGAATAGCACAAAGGGTAGGTGTCTCCACTCCGCAAGCTCGGCAATACAATGTAGGTATATTCACTGTTACTTAAGAAAAAATAATAATGTTCTCAGTGTCACTGCAAAAGTTTATGCTGTACCTCATGTCAAGGCAGGACAGTTAATTGAAAAAAATAGGACAGCATAAAATTACTACTACTGAAGTTTGGCACCATCCACTTGATTTGGGGGACAATAAAAACCTACTTACCCAGACAGATTAAACCTTAAATTATCTTTGAGCTGCATTACATTGTAACCAACTCAACTGCACAGTATTTGATGTTTCGCCACATTAATTTTACTGACTTTTCAAAATAAACACTAATTTCAATTTTGATTCTTGCAACCTATTTAAGAAAAGCTGGGACAGTAAATTATTCATTTTGTAAAGTTGTCATTCATTTTTACACCACCGAACCCCTTAATGCAAATGCCAAATAAAGCCAATCCTTGCCTCTTGTGCATGACCCCATTTAAAGTTTTAAAACTCAGGATTTTGTCACAGAGACTGGAAAAATTATTTCAATGAAGCAAGACGCTTGTGTCATTTAGAAATTCAATGACGGAATTATTTGGCCATTAAATTTCAGTATTTTGTGGATTTTGTGGTCTATTCTGCACAGAGGGGATTATAAACATTTTGGGACTGAAGACAAAGATATGAAGTGTTTCAGGTGTAATTTTGTCCCATTCAGATAAAGGGGGTCTTCACTGACACATTCCCCATTGGGGACAAGTCCGGACTGCAGGCAGGCCAGTCCAGCTGCTCTCTCTCTTCACACAGTCATGCCTTAGTAATGTGTACAGAATGGGGTTTTGGGCTGTCTTACTGAAATATGTATGGGCGTCCTTGGAAAAGATGTGTTCAAGGCAGCTCATGTTGCTCTAAAATCTCCGTACACTTTTAAGCATTACTGGTGCTTCCACAGAAGTGAAAGCTACCCTTGCTTCAGGCAATGGCACAGACCTATACCATGACAGACCATAGCTTATCGACTTTTTGCTGGTAGCAGCAATCTCCTTATTTGTTTTCTTTGCTTGATGCAGGGCAATAATTTGACCCATCTGAAGCAGAGTAACATCTTTTCCATGACCAGAGGATATGCTTTCCCACACGTTTGTTCATGAAATGAAAAGCTACTCACTGCATCAGTTACGGTTAAATAACTTGCTGCCAGCTGGACCATATTAATCAATGCAGTATCCAATGGAAGGCTCTTACCCATTTGCTTAGTTAATCCAGGTGCTGACATTTTTTTGGCCAGGCAGTGTATTTGTAAGTGATGCACCAGCTGGTTTCCAATCAAAATTACAGTTAGCCCAGATCTTTTCCGTATCCACAGGGTTAAACATCCGATTTCAAAATATTAGAATAAAACCAAACTCCTGTCTTTGGGATGAGGAATAAAAAAGAGAAAAGCAGCCATTCGAGCCATTTGGAGTGGTGTGACAAAATCTTCGCATAAAATGAGTGTTGACTAATCTGGCTATACTCTCACGAATAATCTTCCACTTACTTTATTGGACCATGTCCATTAAACACAAACGCGTTTCGGCGTTAAGCTGTCATCAGTGTGTGCAACAGCAGTGAAGGATTGTTCTTTTAACGAAGAAAGGTAACAGGTGAGTGTCATGACATCACTAATTGGCCGCACCAAAGGGTGCGCAACACAACGTTGTCTCACAGGCAATGCAGGTTAGCCTAACTAGGCAGGCTACTGAAGACATCAGTACATCACAATTTTGGAATACGAGTAATCTGGCTATACCTCAGCCAAGTAAGGAATAAACCAATTAGCTCTGTATCAGTGCTTACAGTAGGAGGCTCAAATTAATGATTGTGGTAGTGTTTAGACCTACCTAACAAAGCAGGACTGCTGAAGCGATTAGAAGACGGCTTGGGTGGAGGGACTGGTGGCCGCTTTTCTACCAGATGATCAGGAGCGCGGGCATGGGAGACGTCAGGGTCGGACTGAGGAGCGGATAAGCTGTCGAGGGCTTCAGGGGTCGGACCTGTGAACGACGTGGCTGACGAGGTGGAGGAAGCTGAAGAGGAGCTGCTGCTTGCAGGAGCGTTGGGAGGCTCAGAAGCAGAGGCCGGCATGACAGGGGGCAGCAGAGGCTTTTTCTGCAGCGACTGATCCCGCGGAGGGGGCTCGGGGGGTCTGAGGAGCGACTGCTCCCTCGGTGGGGGTTCAGGGGGCTTCTGAGACCTCGGGAAAGGACGACAACCTGTGGAGCCTACAGAGGAGAGAGGAGGGTCAGTTACAAGTCAGTTAACTTGTGGAGCCTACAGAGGAGAGAGGAGGGTCAGTTACGAGTCAGTTAACTGGGTAATGAGTCAGTCAACCTGTGGAGCCTACAGAGGAGAGAGGAGGGTCAGTTATGAGTCAGTTAACTGGGTAATGAGTCAGTCAACCTGTGGAGCCTACAGAGGAGAGAGGGGGGTCAGTTACGAGTCAGTTAACTGGGTAATGAGTCAGTCAACCTGTGGAGCCTACAGAGGAGAGAGGAGGGTCAGTTATGAGTCAGTTAACTGGGTAATGAGTCAGTCAACCTGTGGAGCCTACAGAGGAGAGAGGGGGGTCAGTTACGAGTCAGTTAACTGGGTAAAGAGTCAGTCAACCTGTGGAGCCTATAGAGGAGAGAGGAGGGTCAGTTAAAAGTCAGTTAACTGGGTAATGAGTCAGTCAACCTGTGGAGCCTATAGAGGAGAGAGGAGGGTCAGTTATGAGTCAGTAAACTGGGTAATGAGTCAGTCAACCTGTGGAGCCTATAGAGGAGAGAGGAGGGTCAGTTAAGAGTCAGTTAACTGGGTAATGAGTCAGTCAACCTGTGGAGCCTACAGAGGAGAGAGGAGGGTCAGTTATGACTCAGTTAAAGGACCATCCCAGGTTCAAAATGAATTTTTTTTTCTTTTTTTTCCAATTTTTCTCTTTCTTCCCACTAAGGTTCATTAAGGTTCACTGTGTACTTTAAGAAAATCAAAACATTTTGTCATTAATTTTGTCAATTTTGTCAAAAAATGGCTTATTTTTTGAAGCTCTTCTGCCTCAAATAATTTTATGTCAGCTAAAATCTGGTGACTTTCAACACTTGTGGCGCTGATAACTTTTTTATTTTTCAACCAAATTGCCTCAAACTTTGACTGTAGACTTGTTGATTATTTCTACATGCAATCACATTGGATTTTTCTGATAGGGCGAAGGTATCAGTTTCATGGGAGTGTATGCGTCATTCAACTGAACCTTTTGAGGAATTTTTTTTAAGAAAAACCACTAGAAAAAAAATACACAATATATAGAAAAATCCTCATGTGATTGCATAGATAGGACATATCTAACAGAGAAAAAAAAGAATTAAGCGATTTGGCTGGGTGGCTAGGGAGAAAGGCCACAATACAGACCGTGATGTTACTTATTAATGTAAATTCCATCGTAACAATGTAAATAAAAACCAATGGAATGGTACATTTTTGTGTTGAACTAATAAACTGTAATGTTATTATACCCATATCTGTGCTGGAACAAGGTAAATCAAATGAGCCTGGGAAGGCCCCTTAATTGGGTAATGAGTCAGTCAACCAGTGGAGCAGTCAGTCACTAAGTCAATGAGGTAGCCAGTCATACAGTCAGACAAACAGAAAAAAAACAGACAGACGGTTCCCACCCACCTGAGCGTGACCGTAGCTCATCTGAGGGAGTGCACCGTGGAAGGGTTGACCGTTGCTCCATCTGTGAAAAGGGCCGGTTCTTCCATGCTTCCTCAAATGCAACCTTCTGTCGCAGATCCATTTCTGAGTGTGGCCTCCATCCACGGCCTAGTTTCTTGTCAGACCCTCTTCTGTCCTTCCCCTGCTTCTTCTCCTTCTCCTCACCCTCGTCTCTCTCCCCATCTACATTCATCTCATGCTCTCGCTCCAGGCCTTCACTGCTGCCCCTCTCTTGATCGGTCTCCTGCTGAGGGTCACCATCCTCTCCAGCATAGCCTTCTTGGTCCATCACGCTCTCGCCTTCTCTCACCTCCCTATACCGGTCTCCTTCCTTATCCTCTCGACTATCCCTCTCTCGGTCTGTAACCTCTCCTTCATCTCTCTCTCTGTCCCTATCCCTACGCTGGTCTCTCTCCCTTTCTTCTCTGCTATTCCTTCCTCCATCTCCCTCGCCGTTTTTCTCCCCTCCGTCATCCCTCAGCCTCTCCCTCTCTCTCTCCCTCTCCCTCTCTCCATCTCTCACTCTGTCACTCACCTCTTTCTCCCTCTCCTCTCTGCGATCCTTCTCTTGATCTCTCCGTTCTTTGATATCCATCTCTCTATACCTCCCCCTGTCCCTGTCTCTGTCACTCTCCTCTCTACTATCCCTCTCTCTGTCTCTTTCCCTCTCTCTATCCCTCTCTCCATCTCTGTCTCTCGCCTCTTTCTCCCTCTCCTCTCTCCGATCCATCTCTTGGTCCCTCCTCTCCTTGATATCCATCTCTCTATACCTCCCCCTGTCCCTGTCTCTCTCTCTCTCCTCTCTTCTCTCCCTCTCCAGGTCTCTTTCCCTGTTCCTCTCCCTATCTCCATCTCTCTCTCGGTCTCTCCCTTCCTTTTCCCTCTCATCTCTGCGATCCCTCTCGCGGTCTCTCCCCTCTTTGAAATCCATCTCTCTATACCTCCCCCTGTCCCTGTCTCTCTCTCTTTCCCTATCATCTCTACTATCCCTCTCTCTTTCTCTGTCCCTCTCCCTTTCTCTGTCCCTCTCCCTTTCCCTGTCTCTCTCCCTCTCTCTTTCTCTCTCCCTCTCTCTTTCTCGGTCCCTCTCCCTCCCTCGGTCTCTCTCCCTTTCTCTTTCTCGATCTCTCTCCTTCTCCCTGTCTCGCTCTCTCTCCCTCTCATTTCTGTTCTCTCTATCCTCAGTTTCCTCCCTCCCAGTTTTCTGGTCTCTTTCCTCTTCCCTGCTCCTCTCCTTTGTGACCTCCTCCAAACTGGAGCCGCGGTGGCCAGCACCCTCTCTCCGGTCCCCATCGGAGGAGATGCGGTTCCTGCGGTCTTCCCCCTGGGGCAGCCAGATTGGGCCCACCCTGCTGTCAGAGTCTGCCCTCAGCCGACCGTTCTTCAGCTGGGGGATTCTGGAGCTGTTCGCTAAATCACCCTCTGTTGAAAAAAAATATAGACATTTCAAACTGATCGACAGGCTATGGCCTGAGTGAATCTCAGAAGTACAGGACATTCTTTCATCATCTTAATAATCCTGAAGATGAAGATCTTCTTTTTTTTCTCCACAGGCTTCAGGCCATACTTAATTCCAGATGGAAATGCATAATCGCTGATTTTGCCAAAAGGATTCTCTGGCCAGTTTGGCTGACCAGTCCCTCGTGACATGCAATGCTTCTGTCAGTGAACATGTGACAAGAGCAAGTTCAGCTCATTACCTTTATACAGTCTATGCTCATTACAAAACCAATTAATGACATGCTACTATAGTTCCTTATAGTAATGACTGAAAAGCACTGAAATAGTTAAATTATGTTTCTAACAGAGTATAGCTTGATATTTCAAAGAATGAAAAATGCTTACGCAGCCTTCAGGCATGAATGGCTTTTCTGATGCTGCACATTTGGCTCAGATGCCAGTATACAAAGAAAAAAACGTAGCTAATGGATTCGTACCCATTTATAACCGTTAAAATTATTACATGTTATTCAACCATCTCAATTTACAATAAAAGACATTTGATATATAGCAGGTCTGAAACGCCAGTGAACCTGCATGATAATCCAGTTCGAGCAAGAAGCTTATGAAGTTTGGGTGCATGTCGGGTTTATCAAGGGTAGCTTTTGAAATTAGATACCTCGAGGGCAATAGTATTCTGCCGCCACGAGTTCAATGCATGTGCCAGCAGGGTATAATGTACGCAGCATGCAGCTAGGAGACCACAATCGATGTCTGTTTTCACAACAGAACTTTCACAGAAATGCTCACAAGCAACAGTCAACATTTTCAAGACAAGATTCCACATGCAGTACTTTGCACAAAATTTTTGTTTGGGGTCATGGTCCCCCTAGAACAAAATTTTGAACATTTTGAAAATTCTTAAGATGTTTCAGGTCAGAAAAAAAGAAAGTTGCAGTTCACTTCCCCCGCCCTACCCCCCAGTTTCCTGTTCCTTGGTTCTGTCTCTTTTATTATGCCATTTTGAAATACAGTGCTGGGAAAAGAAATTTGCCCCTCACCGGTTTCATCTATTTTTGCTTATTTGTCATATTTAAATGTTTCAGTTCATCAAATTAATTTTAATACAAGACAAGATTAATGTGAATAAAAAGAAAATACAACTTTCAAATGATCTTATCTTTTAATAAAAGTAAAGAGTCATTAAAAACCTGTATGACTCGTGAAAAAATAATTGCCACCCCATAACCTAACAAGGCGACAGACTGTCATTAATATCCCCCACAAGCATGGAAAAGCCACTGTTTTCGAACATAATCAAGGTCATGACTAGCAGCATCCATACACATATAAGCAATATATATCTGGATAGAAGGACAGACAAGCCCTGTTGCAATATCCCCCGCTTCACTTTGAGCCATGGCAGGCCAAAATAACTTTTTGTGCCACCCTTGGTGGAAACAACTGCAATCAAACATTTGCAATGACTGGCAATGACTTTTTAACATCGCTATGGAGGAATTTTGGCCCACTTTTTTGCAGAATAGTTTTAATTGAGCCACACTGGAGAATTTTTGAGCATGAACAGCCAGTTTGAAGTCATGCCACAGCATGACAATTGGATTCATTCAGGACTTTGACTTGCCACTCCAAAACCTTAATGTTGCTTCTTTTGAGCTATTCAGAGGTGGACTTGCTTATATACTCTGGATCATTGTCCGGCAGCATAATCCAACTGCGCTTGAGCTTTAAGTCACACAGTGATAGCCGTGTGTTCTCCTTAAGGATTTTCTTGTGGAGAGCAGAATTCATGGTTCCATCAATTAGACTAGTCACCCAGGTCCTGAAGCACCAAATCAGCTCCAGGCCGTCACACTACCATTGCCATGTTTACTGCTCATAAGATATTTTTATTGTGGAATGCTGTTTTTCCTTCACTCCATATATAAGGGCACCTATCTCTTCCGAAAAGTTACACTTTTGACTAATCAGTCCTCAGAATATTATCAAATGAATTTTACGGGTCATCTAGATGTTTTTTTTTGGCAAGTGCAAGACGTGCCTGTCTGTTCTTTTTGGTCAGCAGTTTTTTTCGCCTTGCTGCTCCTCTATGAAGGCCATTTTTCCCAGGCTCTTTCTTATTGTGGAATCATGAACGCTGACCTTAACTGAGGCTAGTGAGGCCTGCAGTTCTTTACATGTTAGTCTTGGTTATTTTGTGGCCACCAGGATGAATTGTTGATGTCTTACCACCCCTGGGAAGGTTTATAACTGCTCCAAGTTTTCTCCATGTGTAAATAAGGACCACAGCCTTAGAAATGGCTCTGTAAAGCTGGATTTATGGTTCTGCGTCAAACCGCCGCCGTCGCTACGCAGAGCCTCTGCGGCGCCGTGAACCCCCACCGCAGAGCCTCTGCGTCGCCTGCCGTGCACCTCGAAAATTTTCTAACTGCACGTCAAAGCGACGCAGACCGCAAGGGCACTGATTGGTCTGACCCGAGCCAAGTGATGCGTGTGATTCAATGTCATTCAAGAAAATGACAACAGTGGCTAGTAGCTACCTAGCGCACAGAAAGCTGATGAACCAAGCTTGATGGTTTATTACAGTCGACTGCCTATCGCTAGTTATGTCGTTTATTATTTTTATCCGCGGCTATTTATCGCCTTGTGAAAGTGATGCGGTTGCTTATAAAGCTACCGCGAAACCGATAAATGGCCAGTGAAAACAGTTCTCCCGTGAACTGGCAGCGTTTGTTTACATTTGCTGAAGCAGAAAGCAGCAGCCGTGAAAAATGTCGAAGGACATTCCAAACGACCGTTAATTGATCCCTGCTGCCCTTCAGAGTTTTCACTACGAAGGGAAGTGATTTCGCAGGGTGTAGGATGTAGGGATTATTACCCTACGGAATGAAATACAGCCCATAACGTAACGTAAACACTCTACCAATGAGTCGAATGTGATTCCACGACAGGTCCTGGCCCTTCAGAAACCTGACGCCACCTAGCGGTTTGGCGGTGAATTGCTTCGCGGCACAGCACAACGCAAACGACCTCAATGCAGAACTTCGAAAGGTCCACAACGGCGGCGAGGCGACGGCGTGCCCTTTGCGTGGAGTCCACGCAGAGCCATAAATCCAGTTTCAGGCTGACAGATGTCAAAGACTTTGTTTGTCATCGGTTTTTGAATACTGCAGCATCATACGTGCATTTTGCCTACTTCCCATTGCTGGACAGGTTCTATTCAAGAGATCTTTAGGTTCAACAGAGCAAAAAGAATTCATACCTGGGTGTCCCCAGTGAAACTGAACCTAGTTAGCAATTAAATTTGTTTAATTGGTTGATTTAGAAACTAAGGGGGAATTCCTTTTTCACACAGGGCCAGGTACGGTTAGACAGCTTTTTTACTTCAAGAAATGGAAGCATCATTTAAAAATGGCAATTTCATGTAACAAACATGCCATGTATATCCTGTAAAGACATGTCAATATAAGTATAGACAAACGGTACTCTGTCCAAATACTGCTCTTTGAATTTAACATCAATTTTAACAAAAAATGTGTTACACTCCTGACGTGTCAGTATTTGGACAGAGTACCTGTGGAGAAAAATAAATCAGTAAACAATTCAATTAGTCAAACACCATAATGACATCATACTGCCAATAACTATGCAAGTCTAGTACCAAAGACGGCATTTAGTTGATGGGGAGAGGTACAGTCTGAACAGATGAGTCATCACACTACGCTTGAAGGCGGTCAGTGTCTCTGCTGTCCTGACCTCTGTGGGAAGCTCATCTCACCATGTGGGGGCCAGAACAGACCAGAAAAGTGACCGGGCTGCACCAGAATGGAGTGAGGGAACCACCAGTCGACCAGCAGTGGCCAAATGGAGATATTTGACGGGTGTATAGGGTCTGATGATCTCCAGAAGATAGGCTGGGGCTGTCCCTTTGGTCGCCTAGAATGCCAGCATCATTGTTTTAAACTTGACGCGTGCCATGACAGGCAACCAGTGGAGGGCAGTGAGAAGGGGAGTGATGTGAGAGTGCTTGGGGAGTTGTAGATCAGACGAGCTGCATTCTGGATCAGCTGCAGACGTCTGACAGCGGAAACCGGCAGGCCAGCTAAAAATGAGTTGCAGTAGTCCAGGCGGGACAAGACCAATGCCTGAAGCAGAAGCTGGGTTGAGTAAGTGGTTAGAAAGAGCCGGATTTTCCTGATGTTACACAGCGAGTACTTACACGCCTGGCTCACTGCAGAGATGTTCTCAGAGAGTGTCAGCCTCTGATCCATCACTATTCTGAAGTTCCTCGCAGAAGGAGAGGAGGACACCATAGTGCTCCATACAGAAATGGTGAACTCTCGGATAGCCCAGTAGATTAACATGGAAGTACCAAAAGGATATCAGCCCCTATAATTTGGGCCTGTTTCATTCTCAGAGAGACTTTCCATTTCAAATTTAGCCCTGAAATTGCCTTCCTACCATTTTCTGGGATCTCCTTCAGTAGTCCTTTGTCAATCAGCTCCTGCCTGGGCTTTCTGACTGACATCTTTCTTTCCAGAGCTGCAAAAAAGGCAAAAAAAGTTTTGTTACTGTACACAGCAGCACTTGCTTTGTGGACATCGCACTTAGATTTTTTTCACAGGTGCAATGATAGTGCCTCAACAGGGATCTGTTTATTTAGATACTTCGCTGCAAGCCCCTTGGACCAGTAGTTCTCAAATTCAGGCCAGGAGCCCTATGTACGCCATCTCCCATTCCAACTGCAGAGGCAAACCCAGAACTTTAACAAGCCGCCAATTTTTCTAAACTGGGAGCTTATATGGTGGGATTACTTAGACTGTAAAATAAAATTTTTAAAAAATTGAAATTGATATGCCAACTTCAATGAGTCATAATTTTTGAACCATCAGTGATACATGCAAGATTTTTGCAGGATTGCTTCTTTGGTATAATAAGTCTCAGATTAGCAAAATTAGCACTATTAGTTACATATCATTGGTAGCATCCCAAAATGACTCACAAAAGTTTGGTTTTGCAAATGGGGCCATGTTTGAACGTTCATTCAAGTATAAAATCTTGAGTATAATCAGGTGGATTTCAGGTTGGAAAAATTGAAGTAACTTAAGGAGATCAAAATCCCATGACATTTAAGCAAGCCCATTGAGCAATTCTTCCTCAAAACTCCACATTACTGAAGTTGATGACGATCATGTTTCAGTATTACTCATCTTATTCTTCAGTAAATCAATAATCATAATCACCATATTATGTAAGCAGCAGTCTCTCTCTCTCTCTCCTCTCACACACACACACACACACACACACAGTTGATTTCTGTAGCGTTAATATCTGTTTAGTTGATTTCTGCTTTGATTAATATCTGTTCAGTTGATTCAATCAATATCTGTTTAGTTGATTAATATCTGTTCAGTCGATTTCTGCTATGATTAATATCTTTTTACTCAATGTAGGCCTATGTTCAGTTGAATCATTAGTTATATAGATTGCTGAGAACAATCAGTTGAGCCATTTACGTATCCATTTGTACCCTATTTTTTAAATGTATTTCTCCCTATTTTAAATGTATTTTTCTTTCTTTTTTCTGGGGACAATACCTTTGTGTGCCAGCAATATTTTCCAGAAAATCCCATAGAGAACATGCCAACCAATAGGGAAAGGGAAAGAGAAAACAGATAACCAGCGTAATGTGATTGGAGGGAAGTTCTAACAAAAAAAGACAGTTTGGAATGTTAGTGCGAGTATTCTTTGCATGCAGAGACTACTCCGAGCTTTAGGTCATGAGTTGAGTGAAGCCTGATAATTCTCTGAAGGTGTCTGCCCCTCTCCAATTATTTGAAGATAAGGGGACCTTGAAAATATGAAAACATGTCTGAATGGGAACCACAACAAAGTCACACATTTTTTTTCTAGTCAGTGCAAAATAGTAAAAATTAAGGGTTTCAACATGGCGTCCCTCATTAGAAAACAGCTGCAGCAAGCCGTACAGCGCTCCACAGCAAAGTACCCAGGCAGGGTGGCCAATTTGGGAATGATCTAATTTTATAAACAAGCTTTTCTGGCGCTCAGGTACAAGTAGGATTACCTGCATGCCAAGCTAAAGAGATCATAGGTAGGTGAAACCAAATAAATTGTAAATTTTCTTCTACAGCATGACCTTTACAGCTACCTTTTTAGATTTGCCACAGCAAAAATGCAATGCAGACCAAGCTGGACTGGCCACATGCAGCAACTTACATACAGAAAGTGCATATTATCCAGTAGCTGGTAATGTTATCTTGCAGCAGCATTATCTAGGAACAGGTAAGCGTGATGCAGCACAGAAGTAATTGGAGGCATGTTATGCCGCAAAGGCGGAGCAGGATAGCAGCTGATTTTACTCACCTGCCAAAGGTGAGGAGCAGGGTATGATGTGCATGAGAGTGTCTATGGGTATGTGGGCATGTCTTGAGTTGTCTGCCTGAACTAACTCTGTGAGCTGCACCCCATTTATTCATAATATATCACAATGTGGATATGGAATTCTCATTCTTCATGGAATGTATAGATATGCATCAACATGTGGCTTAAGAGGAAAAATAACTGCTCCAAACATGAAAGCATCTAATTTCGACATGTTAACAGCTTGTTAAAAACCTATGATTGCAGCTGTGGTTAGAACAAAAATCAGCACACAAAGGGGGACCATTGGACACAGTAGGAGAACCACTAGGTTGCAGGAAAGAAGATTTTAATGCAAACGTTCACACACCGTCTGATTTTTCCTGAAACTTCTCGCTCGTCTTCTTCTTCTTCCATTTCCAGGGCTTGAAGAGCTTGCCAAAGAGCTTGCCTTTGCGCTTGTTAGGGGGGGTGCTTTGCTCCGAACTTCCTCCCTCACTCCCCTGCCTGCTGAGCGGGTGGTGCACTTCATCATCTGGAAATAGGAAGTGAGGGGGCATGAGTGGGCAGAGGAAAACACTTAATCAATCACCTTTAATATTCCACAGCACCCTTCACAATTAGGCACAGTACTCAACGGTGGGATTTTTCCTGAAACAGAGTACACAACAATAACTATTCAAATTCTAAAAAAGATGTCTGCTTCTTGATTGTAAGTAATGCAAGACTGAATAGGAACCAAGTCCAGAAACAAAATCATGCCAAAATGCAATAAACTAAAGTCTGGCTATGAATAAATTCAGTCAGTCAAACACAATGCATTTCAAAGAAAATCTGGTTTTCCTTAGGCTCTCTTCCTTCTTCCTCCCTTCCCATTATCAATGCGACAACTAATTATCCGTTTATCTGCAGATGTGGCCTGAGGGACTTGGCTAAATGGACAAATACCATTATAACAAAATTCACTGCAAGTAGTTTCCCATAGTAGAAGGTGGACCTCCATGCAAAGAAATTGACTAGCTGTGTATGACAACAAATACTATTACGATTATGACATCTCATGTGATCTATGACTATTTTTTATGACATGGGATATTGCCAGTGTATCAACAAAAGAGGGTAAATAAAGAATTACAGAGATTCATTCGTCATCCGCTACTCTCTTTATGCATCCACATTCGTAAAAAAATTAATGATACAAGCAATTATCCTCAACAATGAAGGAGCAATTTAAGCACAGGGATTTCTTTGCTCTCTCCTGCACCTTAAAATGTTATGAATGGTTGCTGTTCACAAACATTAGCGGCACATTTTTAGAGTGAATGGATTCTACAACCTCATTTCCAATGCAGGTGGAACAATATGGAAAATGCAAATAAGAAGGAAAACATTGATTTGTAAATTTGACATGTATTAAACTGAAAACAATGCAAATCACGGAATTTAATGTTCTTCCTTCTGTACTTATACGTTTTTTTGGAGACAAACTCTCCTTTTGAATTCATGACTGCATATTTTGGCGATACAAGTGATTGTAATTGTATTATGTCAAGTCTGACCTTCAGAAGTCATCGACAGTCAAGTTGAATATCACCAAATGAAAATTCATGCGTGACTTCCTGTAAGTCTGTAACACGAAATTAGGTGCCATCCGTGACCTTTTTAGTGATTTAGTGAAGTCACTGAATTTTAACTAGGTCAAATTTGACCTTCGAAAGTCAACATGAGGGTCACCAAATGAAAGTTGATATAGGATTTCCTATTTGTGTCCGATACAAACCTCAGCTCTATCTGTAATGATTTTGGTGATACCATTCATAGAAATGTCATTGTAAAGTTTCGCCTTTGAAGGTCACCAAAGGTCAAGTTCAAGGTCACAAAATGAGCATTCATATATCGAGGGCTGACTGCAATAAACAGTTATGTCCAATATATAACATCTGGACATAACTGTTTATTGCAGTCAGCCCTCGATATGACTTCCTTTAAGTGCTCAATACACATATATTTTCCATCTGGGGCATTCCGTGGTATTTGCAACATGGCCCCAGAATTCTTTTTTTCAGAATTTTCATGAAATACCCAGTGGATATGTTAGTTGACATCCAATAGTTTCTGAAAAATGTATTTTGGCTTCATGGATCGTTGCACTCATGGCAATTATGGACCGTTGTCGATTTCATGACTGTGACTGGCATCAACATATGGAATTTTGTTTAAATTTACATTTTTCAAGTTAGTCATGCCAGCCATTGGACTTCGATGCGTGCATTTACGTTGTTTAACAATTTTTTCCATGCTTATAGATAAAAGGCTGTAAGTCTTGATATTTGAAATTAAAATGAAATATTTCTTATTAAAAGATATACAGCTGTCTCTCTCACAAAGCAAATGTATGCATAATATTGATCAATACAAATTTTAGTGGTAATTAATTAATATTTATATAGAGTGACAAAAGCGTCCTGTCCGACACATTTTGCCCTGTCCTGTCTGTAACGCACAGACACCCCTGTCGAATTCATCTGTTCAGATTTTTTTTTTGATAATTCCTGAATTATATTCCTTTGATATAAGGGTACATCGCTGGATGGCTGAATTTGAAGAATATCACCAAAATGAAGAGAACTTTTGATTTAACCACTTTACAAAAAAACCCATGTCGCAATCTGTCCTGTCTGTAACAGTTTTTTTTAATGTAATTAAGTGCATTAATTGCCGTCGACGACATTCATTTATATATCAGTTGAAGTACTCCTAGAGTACTTCAAATGCAGTCATTCAAACAATTCAGAGGACCAACACAATAGTAGCTGCAATGGAATTACTTCTCTAAATGTCCTGTCCGTAACAAATTGAATACCACGGAATGCCCCATCCTCAATATTTTCAAGATTGAGAGCCTTTGAAAATTCTAACATTTTTCTTGACCTTGAGTCAAGAAAATATCATCTGAGTTCAACTTTAACATTGCCAAAATATAGGTCATACATGACTTCCTATAAGTCCATAATACAAACTTAATCTCCATCTGCAACCATTTAGCTTCCACAGGCCATTTTGCCTATTCTCTGTAAGACCCATTGTTAAAGTACAGCACCCCCACTAGACCCACTTCCATCAATTCAATCAAAATGGCACTCGTACTGAACAAAAAGTGTATCAAGGTGAGTTCATTGCCTGATTTAGAAGAAAAGTTGTCAGGCATTTTTTGAAAAATAACTTTTTGAGATTTTAAGTCCTATATTTTAACATTGTTAATATGTTCCTTGATCTGGAATTTGACTTTTCAAAGTCATCTGAGGTCATCTTTAACATTGCCAAAACATAGGTCTTATATGACTTCCAATAAGTTGATAATACAAACTTAAACTCTATATGCTACCATTTGGCATCCACAGGCAATCTTGCATATTCTCAATAGGACCCCATGTTAAAGTACAGCGCCTCCACTGGACCTACTTCCATTAATTCACTCAAAATGGCATTCGCGCAGTACATTGAGGGCACCAAGGACATTTGATTGATTGAACTGACTGATTCAAAAAAAAAAAAAATTTATCAGGCAGTTTTTGAGAAATAATTTTTTTGAAATTTCTATTTCCTATCTGTTAACACTGGGGCTGAAATTTCAAGGGCCAATAAAATGGAAAAAAATGATTCAATCAAAAATCTGAAACTAGAGGCACTCGTAGAGTGCAAACCTCCGCCAACGCAGCACAATCCAAATGTGCATGAGTGGGAGCAAAGTTGAGTTGTCGCGTGTGATAGGATTTCAAGATGGCTGCCATGGCGGCCATATCGTTTCAGTGATCGCGGTCAAAATCAATAGGGTCCATCCTTGATGTAATAGCAATCCACCCACAAAATTTCAGATGAATCCGCGCATCACTTTTTGAGTTATGTTGTTCACAAACAGACAAACAGACAAACAAACAGGGGCGAAAACATAACCTCCGCCATAACTTTGTTGGCGGAGTAAAAAAAAAAAACATCCTATGTCAGATACCATGGCCTCACATAGCAATCAATCAATCGTTTGATCGACTAGAAATGAGTTGCCAACTATTTTGGTAATTGTTTAATCCTTAGTCATTGTTCCAAGCAAAAGTGTCAAACATTTGCTAGTTCCAGCGTCTAAAATGGAAAAAAAATGTGCTGCTTTTCTTTGTCATTTGTGATAGTAAATGAAGAGTCTTCAGGCTTTGGGCCGTTAGTTGGACAAAAGAGGCAATTTGAAGATGTCACTTTAGGCTCTGGGAAATTGTGATGAGGATTTTTCACAATTTTTTGACATTTTACAGACTAAATGATTCATCAATTAATTGTGAAAATGACCAGCAAATTAATAGATAAGGAAAATAATTGTTAGTTGCAGCCCTAGTCTCGCATACCATTTTCAGATGGTCATAAGGCAAAATTACCCCAGTAAAATTTTTCATGATTCAAAATACTGGTACTCTGTGATACCTCGGTGCCAGATTTTTGAGACTTTTTTAGGATCAAGAAACAGAGCCATGGTTATTCAGAAGACAGCAAAAATAACGCAGCTGCCATTTGAGGTGGACTGGGAAATTCGAATGAGGAACTAGCGAATAAGGAGCCAAGTTCAGCCACACACTCAAAGCCATGTAGTCAAGCCAAAGATTGGCTAAACTAGCCAAACCACAGAACTTTAAGCTCAGTGACTGGCATTTTCTTGGGGCTGGGTGCGAAATGATATACAGTTGACTAATCTCCTCGTGTTTTTATGTGCAAATCTAGTACCTTTGGCTTTTTTGGATGAACCTGAATTATTTCATCACAGTGGCTGTTCGTTTATGTTCAAAATGATGATTCAACAAGAAGAATTTCATACCTGTCCACATGCTGAAAATGCTCAAAATTGAGTCATTTAACACCTTTCCTTCATTGTATTTAGATTGAAGTACTCACTCTTTCAAGTTCATTCCCTAGCCGAGAAATGGTGAAGCTTGCAAATACCAAACCCTTGCACCAATCATTTTCTGACAAAAATCCCAGAGGCTGTACATATAAGCAGTATTGGAACAGAGCACACCATTCAACATGGGAATAGACATTTGAAATCCTTAAAAAGGAACATACAGCCAAAAAAAAAAAAAAAAAAAAACCACAATCTGGGAAATACTAAAATTAATTTGAGTTTACTTGCAAATGTATTTGTAATATATAAAAAAATAACAGTTTATACAAGGGCGGCTCAGTCTTGTTTGATCTACATAATAATCTGATTCAAAAATTTGCCTTGATTTCTTTAAAAGTAGATCAGGCAGGATGTTTTTAATCAGTGAACCTTCGATATCATGACACATTTTTAGTCAGTTTCTTTTAGTTTAGTTTCTCTGAGAAAGTATGCCCCTTAAACCATGGGTGGAAGCACTTTCAGTGGCAGTAGTTGTATACCATTAATGAGATTCCACATTGAAGTTTCCGATGTGTACTCTAGCTGGTGGTGGGCTGACATTTCTAAATAAAACCCAGACACATGCCCTCCGCATCACCACTGAGGTCATACTATAGTGCAAACTAGAGAGAGAAAGAGAGAGAGAGAGTGAGAGGGACAGTGACAGAAAGAATGCAGAATGGAGAGAGGGATAGCATAGAGCCCATATAAACCATAAAAGTATGCCTGTGGACACAGATCAGCATAGGAGTTTCTGGTCTTTTTTTACTGATAGGAAAGAGGAGGGATAAGGAGGGTGTGAAATGGTAACAAAAAGAAAGAAAAGAACTGGTTTGGAGACAAGATGGGACAAGTAGTGCATGGCTGATATATCTCAAGAAGATGGGTGTGCCAAAATCCCTCCAGCAGGAGATGGCACGTTTATCGGTTCCAAGATCAGGCTTGCTGGAGGGATCATAGTTTGTTTCTCAATTTTGAAAAAATACTGACCCTAGGATAGCCTAGCCCAATTCATAACAAGGCCTACGCTGTCGCCATCGACAGCAAAGGGCATATTGGCGAAAGCCCCCAAGCAAAAGCTCCCCTAAAAGATAGCCTAAGTACAGTATTGCCCCAGACAGCCTTATTAAATTACTACAAGCTGACCCCAATCTTATCTTATACATGCTCAGACTGCTTAGATTTACTCATTAATAATGAAAACTACACTGAAATGTTTTTCAAGAGGTCGCTAATAAATGCAACTACTTTACTTAATGTCTTGATATTTTCATTGTAGTATTCAGCAATAATTGATCATGAGTGAAAGAATCAAATGGCAAAATTTCAAGGTGATATTGCTTACATAACAGTCAATATGATGGAACTCAGGTGTTCCAGGAAATGAATGAGTTAATGAATTTATTATAATTAAAAATATTAAGCAAGAAATTAATCCAGTTGTCCATCTTGATAAGATCGAAAGGCATATAAAATTTGAAAAGGACCAACAAAATAGTTTTAGAGTTAGCATTATCACAAACGATCTGCAGCGGACGTGGTGGCAATGGTGATTCCATTACAGGATATCGACGAAATGCATTTCACCCATATAATAACCACTACAAAAATTACTGCCATTATAACAAACATGATAGCCAACATCATACAGTCAGTTTCGATCAAGTAATTTCATTCTGCAGGAGGCATTCCACACATGCTCATCTAAAGCACATCTGGATGTGAAACTTTTTTTAAGAAACGGAGCACTCCACTTTCAATACATTCTAACAGACAGGTAGTTCCCGTCAAATCACTTAGGCCTGACACTCACCATCTCGAATGTGGCTGAAATTTTATCAGAAGGTGCACATTCATGAAAGAAGTACACATTAAACATTTATTTGTGAAAATGTTTATTTGTTTCATAAATAATAATTTTTATGAGAAAACGTTGCCATTTTGGCAGCAGATGTTTGTTTTTCTCCTTCAACTCTCAACAACCTTAAAATTATGACTCCAGACCAGCTTTGGTAGTATTACTGACAAAGGACCAAGGAATCCAAAGCAACAACCAAACACCCTTCATTAAGCCTCTGAACGCTCAATTTTAATATTTAAGTGGGCTGTTCAAATTACAATTGCATTATGTGGGACGCCACATACGTATGGAGCCAAACTTCCAAAATTAATGTCTGTACACTTGATGAATTGTTCTCACACTTTGTAATGATAATGCCCTTATAGTTGCTGCCGGTCGACTGACATTACTCGATTCAACAGTGGTCAGGAATCTGGTTCCAGAGCCAATTATGTGTTGCCTATTTGGGCACATTTTGATTTTGAGCCAGACGACAAGGGACAACTGGCAAATTTGGACAAAGCAGTATGCTGCATTTGTAGTAGGCCATCCGCCTCACCGGGAAATATTTCAATATAACAAAATCACATCTTAGAATCTAGGCCACCAAGGATGAGACAGAAAATAAAAAAGTACTACTGCCATCTGAACAATAAATCTCCAGTGACCACAAGTAAAAATCTTACATGTATTTATCACTTGATCTGAGACATATCAATGAATATTCGTTATATAATGATGTCATGTTATTGTCCCAAATTATGGTGTAATACTGGAATCATTACTCAGTAGTTCATATTTAAAATTTCCAAAATATTATTATTATTGTTTGGTTAAAATGTGGATCTTTAAATATAAATTCATTTGCAAAATGAAAATGTAGCAATTAAATAATTGCAATTAATACTGTGAACTGATCGAATGACTATTTATGTCAATAAGATACCAACTTATGTGAAAATCTTTAGGGTTTTAAATGACATGTAGTAAAAATAAGATGATGCGTGTGGACTGTTATTGTTAGATATAAATTGACCTTACAGATAAAAAAATTAGATGAGCTCAAATACTGCAAAAAAGAGACAACTGCAAGACACTTGACATAAAATGGAAACAATTCAAAGATTTTTTGTGTATTCATGGGCAGGAGGAAGATAAATGCCAAGTTTCAGCTTACTTGATGCAACGGTTTCTGAATTAACTTTTAGGAAAATTTTGCAGGCATGGCATAATGACAAAGGTGAAATCAAGGTAAAATTCCCCAAAGGACAAAATCTGTAATACATGTTGTACTAGTGCTTAGTGCCTAAATACCAAATTTAAACCCAATCGGTGGAGAAAAAGCAGAGATATGACGCAAAAGAAACGGCAGCCTGGCAGCCATATTGAAAATCCGTTCAGAATTCTGTGAAATAACTTTGGAGTATTCATACACAAGAATATCTAACCAAAGTTTCAGCATCATCGGCCTGGCAATTTTGAAGAAAAAGATGCTTACAGACCATTGTTGTACTTGTATCAGCATAGAATAATGACAAAGGTCAAATCTAGGTCAAAATGCCCTGGATGACAAAACCCGTCATGTTACGAGTGTTGCTACTTAGTACAGTTGCAATCAAAATATTCAACCCCCATTGCAAATTGGGTTTAATAGCAAAATTTACAAACTTTCAGCTGTTTGTGATAAACAGACTAAACAAAAACATTTTAAATAGCTCAACACAACTAACATTACAAGTGGTTTCTCCAAGTTTAACACAAAATGCCATTTATAATGACTACTGCAGTCTCAAAATTATTCAACCCCTCAAATAGAATCCGTCATAAGAGCATATTTGCAAGTCAGGTATTGCCTCAAGCACACCTAATGCAGCTCATCAAGCGCTTAATTAGTTGCATCAGGTTTGCTTGAGATAGAACACATCAAATATTTGCACTCGCTAGGGGTTTGTTGACAGTGACAATTGATTGCATATTAGAAATACGGCTGTCAAAAGAATTGTCCAAAAAGCTAATAGAGGAGATCATTGCCTGGCACAAACAAGGAGAAGGATACAAAAAGGTAGCACAGGCACTGAATTTTCGTGGAGATACAGTTGGAAGCATAGTTTGCAAGTTCAGAGTTACAGGAAGAGCGGCTACAGTACCAGGATGCGGCAGAAAGAGGAAGCTATCAATGGCTGTCCCCAGATTCCTGAGGAGACGGGTGGTCAAAAACCCTCGAGTGACTGCAGGAGACCCGCAGCAAGACTTGGAGACAGGAGGCATTGAGGTTTCAGTTTGCAAAGTAGGGCGCATACTAAAACGTTGAAGGTCTCCAAGACATACACCACAACTGATCCAAAAGCACAAGCTCCAATATGCTCAAAACCATATAAATAAGCCACAGAAGTTTGGAGATATTGTTCTGTGGAGTGATGAAACAAAAGTGGAATATTTCGGGCTTATGAATCAGTGGTATGTCTGCAGGAGGAATAAAGAAGCATATGCTGAAAAGTACACCCTGCCTACAATGAAGAATTGTGGGGGCTTTTTGATGCTCTGCAGCTGCCTTGCTTCCTCTGGCACTGGAAATCTGCATAGTGTGGAGGGCAAGATGGATTCAGTCAAGTACCAGGATATCCAAGGAGAAAATGATATGCCGTCTGTAGGGAAGCTGACGCTTGGGCATCATTGGACCTTCCAAAAGGATAATGATCCTAAGCATACCTCAACATCCACCAAGGCTTGGTTTCAGAAGAAGTCTGGGAAGATTCTAGAATGCCCGTCACAGTTACCTCACTAGAACCCCATAAAAAATCTCTGGTAGGATTTGAAGAAGACAGTTGCAGCATGCAAACCCTAGAATATTAGTGAACTGAAGGCCATTGTCCATGAGGACTGGGCTACGATTCCTTAGGAATGCTGCCAAAAGCTGACATCTGCCTATGCATCACATTTCCAGCAGGTCATAGCGGCAAAAGGGTTTTCTACTAAGTATTAAAGATGCCTGTCATGAAGGGGTTGAATAATTTTGAGCCTGCAGTTGTCATTAAAAGTGGCATTTTCTGTTGAATTTGGAGAAGCCACTTGTAATATTTGTTGTGTTGAGCCATTTCAATTGTTCTTGTTTGATCTGTTCATTGCAAACAGCTGAAAGTTTGTAAATTTTGCCAGTAAACCTAATTTGCAACGGGGGTTGAATAATTTTGACTGCAACTGTACATACGTACATACCAAAGTTCAGCTTGGTTGGTGCAAAAAAGCCTTTGACATAAGAGAAATCAGCATTTTAAAGATGGCTGCTTGGGGGCCATATTTGAAATGGTTTTGGAATGCCTCACAGACTTTGGTGTCCTCATGGATAGAAACATGTATCTGAAGTTTCATGCTGATCTGACACAGTTTTGGAGAGGAAGATGTTTATTGATGAAAGACAACCGACGAATGACAAATAACGACCGACAATGACGGACAAGCAGAACATGACATACTGTAAACCCACTGGACCTTTGGTTCAGATCAGCTAAAAACAATATAAAAATGCGAAATACTAATTTAATCATTAGACTTCATGCATTCCAGTGCTTCACATCGCCGCACAATCATCAGATTCTTTGATGTCACAGTCTCTTCGAGCAGAAGGAGCGATGCCAAGGTTGAAATATACATTTTGACTAAAAAGATGAGAAACAAGCGTTGCCAAGCAAAACAAACCTCGCCCACTCTCTGAAAATCTGCAACCTTGAGTTTGGTCTTCCAAGGTCACTCGAGGTCAAAAGTCATGGTGGCAACTGAAAGGCTATATTGGACATCCTATATGTTGATGATAGTAAATATCTGTCAACCATAAACCGTTTTCCAAGGCAGGCCTCGAATTAAGTTATTTTTAGGGCAAGGCCACCTGGCCTTTTAAAATTGGGGTATCACGGCCAAAATGTCAGGCACCAAGGCCAAAACCAAATTAATCAATTTTGCAAGAAAATAAGTGATAATGACATTGTATGTAGATAAGGCAGTATAAATCAATAATTAGGAGCGCATTGAAAACCAATATTTTATTAATTTTTAAAATTGTTAAATTTTTATTCAACTTGCAGCAATTTATCGACAGAACAATCAAGACCAATACATGACCAATAATTAGAAATGATAATGAAAAAGTTAAAGTCTATTGCCAACATTTATATAATTGGCATTGCAAGTATGATAATATAAATGCAAAAATCCAAATCTTTTGTTGACTTCACGGCATTTATTTTCACCATCCTTACAGTTGTCACTCAGCTGTGCATCATGCCAGACAATGCCCTTTAGCCATGACTACATTCATAATCTAGAACGGATTCTCGGGGCTCAGGCCTATTGCTTAATGAACCTCGCAAACTAACTTACGCAAATTTGTGCTACACGAGCACAGAAATTATAAAGACGTATTGATATTTTACGTCGTCATTTATGTGCGGAAGAAAACGCTTCAATTTTATGGTGCAATATATAACAATTCTATCTAAAGTAAATTAGAATGCCATCGTTCAACAAATTAGTCTGAACAGCTGTTGCTACCCGGGAAAAGAAAACTGCGAGAGGTTTTGGTTATAAAGCACTGAAATATGAAGATGGCCTTTGTTACTGCCGACAGACCGCTACTGCTGAGCAGTCTGGCACAGCAGGAGACGCACTGCCCTGGCTAATGTTTTTAGCGAATGCTCTCTCCAGCTCGCTCTCAAAGTTTAGTTTCTGTCGAGGAAAGTTAGACAATCACCGTTTTCACCCAGCCCAAAAACACATCTATACTTGACACCAACAGTATTTAATTGTTTGTGCTTAAAACATAATGTGAGCTGATTTTTCTCAAGTCGGAAGGATGTATGGTTGTAGGATACCAACCTCACACAACATTGCCTTATTTGTGAGTGAGGGGGCGTGTCGTTGGTCACACAGAGTGCTCAGAAGTCCAGGGCAGCTTGACGACAGGAGCCGCGCAGCTCAGTCGCTGTGTGGAAAATCGCCACTTTGGGTAATTTTTGGGCACCACGGCCACTTGAAAAAAGGGCAAGCCAAACTGGCCATTTGAGTAGTCGGGCATTACGGCCACAGAGGGGGGAAACCACGGCAATTGCCGCAAGGCTGTGGTATAATTCATGCGCTGCCAAGGTATAGCCCTCTGAAAATCTATGACCTTGAGTTTGACCTTTCAACGTCACGCAAGGTCAAAGGTTATGGTGTCAAATAAACGCCCATGTAAGAGTTCCTATCGGCTCATAATAGTAAACATCTGTCTATCTGCAACTATTTTTGAGTTATAATGGAAAATATATTATTTTCACCTGACATATTAGTACCCCCCTGACATTTAACCCCCAACCGCTACAAACTCCATCAAAGCTACCCCATTATGCAGCCTATGTTTGGGAGCAGAACTGAAAGATGCACATTTTGGTTTTGGTTTTGGGTTGAAGTCAATGTGATTAATTTGAAGAAAGTAATTGCAAAAAAATGATTTCGACCTTTCCGGTGACCTTGACCCGATCACCCCCAAAATATAATCAGGTCATCTAAGGATCATTGTCCAACTATTGTGAAAGTTTGAAGTCAATCAGTGCAACTGTGTAGACGCTAGATTGTTAACACTAGGACACACAAACAGACAAACTGCATCAATTACAATAACTCGCCCCCTGACACCGTTATAGGCGAGGTAAATATCGGGCACACACATTACTAAAGGATAGGAAAGAGTTAGGTGTATCATCACAGTTTTTACAATGATAAGGTGTCATTTCTGACACTCGACTGTCTACAGTATATGAATCGTTTATATGTTCCCCAGACAACAGCAAATGTTATTATGAAAACTATTCATCATAACATTCAAGTTCAGCCACAATGCTTCTCCGAGTGTTTTGTTTATATTCATTAGCATTCCACACTTTACATAGTTTATCAAACAGGGCACTATGCTGCCAAATTAATGGATCCAGCAATCAATATCCATTCTTTATGAGAGGATTATGAAGGTGGCTGCTATGAATGCAAAGAAAAACTAGTGATCACAGGAACAAGTGTCAATATTTTATTGGTTGTCGAAATCGACAACCATGTCACTTCGTTCCCTTAGTCGTCTGTTTGTCTGTTTGTTAGCAGGATATCTCAAAAACGGCTGCATACATTTCAACCAAACTTCGCAGGATGTTACAGCAGAAGAGGAACAAGTGAATAAATTTAGGCATATCTAGGCCAAAGTACAGCTGAGATATAGGCCAAAGTACAAATCCAGCCATGCTGGCGGAGATTTGAAGTCTTGCCAATGGGCCGCATTTCCAATCGGCGTGCTTTCGGGTTTTGCTGCCACCTGGTGGTAGAATGCAACAAAACCCTACATCAGCCAACGAAAATAACTAATGCACAGAGTTGCCTTGGCGTGGCAGAGGTATGCGCTCTACCGAGTGCCCTTAAGCAATATTATATTATCCAGCTGTCCTAGGCCACACATTTAAAGTTTTGAGGCAAAGGTCAAAGTGCTAAGTAACTGTTGACCACGTTACGAAATTGACCCTAGTCTCGGGTCAGACACCAGACGATTTCGACAACGGTCCCGCTAGGCGGGAGTCATCCTTTTTGTTGGATTGTTTAATTGGCCTCTGACATCTGATGGAATTAAATCAGCTGCAGGAAAAAAAAAGAAGTCCAGTTGGCAAAATACAAAAGTTTAGGATTCGGAGTGGATGGGCTCTTTGAGATATTTAGTGTGTATAACCCTTTCATGTTAGACACTAAAAAAGCCAGATCAAGCTAAAGCATACTTGTTATTATCATTATAATTCTTATTATCATTGTTATTAAAACATTATTATCATTATTATTAGTATTGCTGCGATTTTGCCTCGTGCATATAATTTGCTATCGGAGGAATAGCAATTATTTGTGTCAGTTTTATTCTTTGTAAACCAAGACATGTGGTGAACTCAAATGTTTTGTGGAAACCAATTACCTCAAAAAAACTGAGTTTGCCAACTAAATGAGCTTGTGTGCACAGCTCTGCAAAAAAGAACTTTATTTTCTTCAAATTTCTTCCACGCAATGCAATTAGTTTGCCTAAACAATTTTTCGAGGCAATCGGTTTCCACAAAACATTTGAGTTCACCACACTATCAGGCTTTACAGTGTAGGCTACCAGATGTGCCAGTAGAAATATAACGTTAGGCACAATTCTTACATTTTAACACAGGAATAATCAGTAGGATGAATTTACATTTAGGCAGCTATACTGCATGAAATGCAGATAAAATGGCACAGGTTCATGTTTGCAAGGCTGACCGTTCCAAAAGCAGTATACTGGCCTATTGCGTTCAATGCCGAATCAAAAAAAAAAAAAGCTACTTGAGTTGATGGAATTTAGAGAAAGTTTAGATTTTGTTTTCAACTAATTATACAGATCATTGCTGTCCATACAATCACAAATTGTAGCCTTGTTACATCTTGTCATTATCATGTCTTAATCATTGGCAATGTATTAGTATTTATTATTCAGAGAATTAATGGCGATTCTTTATCGGGAACAGGTCGAGAGTAATCTGCATTAAAAGGTGAAATCCCCGTGTACCCGGACAACATGACTCCGTTTATAACTTGAGCAGGTTCTTTTACACGCTACACAGCTTTGTTCCAGTTTATCCCAGGTTGCTTGTTCATGCTTTTAAATGGCATAAATGTTGTTGTAGCCATTTTCTACACATATAATTTAAGATAATTTGAATCAATATTCTATTTGAGATGTTTGGGTTTGAAGTATTTTCTGTTCCGTGTTGTAATGTGGAATGAAGGTTTGGCCAGTGACTAATGACGCGATAGAATGGTGTTTTCTCATTGGCTGCTGTGTGTATAGTATAAATGCATCGTGAGCCCGCTAAACGCCAGAAGCCACTGGACCTTGATGTAACATGGTCTTTTGAACAGCGCACTAATTTCGGTTAGTTTACTAAGAAAAGTCAAAAGTCTATTATTTTTCTATTTTGTATGATTTCAGTTTTGTAATAAAGATACTAAAAGAAGAATTTAGCTTCAAGACTTTTGCTTTCCGATGTCAGTGTGTTGCGTGCAAAAACTTTGAGGTCCTAAGCTAGTGAGGCAGCCAGCTGCTGCACCCACAAATGTACTGTAAAGTCCAATAAAAATACAGTATTTATCTGTTCTTATTTTTGATGCTGGTGAGCTGCCGCATTGCAGGGATACGTTGCTTTCTCACTGCGGTAGGAAAAAATGAATACTGTCACAGCCTTCCAGACAGGCACTAAATACAACTGTAATTTTAACTTATTGACACAATACGAACACTTGAATTCTGTGTAAACAAATAATCAAGCGACACAATGAACATTTTAATTCTGTGTACGCTAATAATCAAATGTAACATGAAATATGCAGTGTAAAAACATCACCGCATTTACCTCGAGCAGACATCTTAGTGTTGTTGATATTAATAATGAGGACATCATGCACACAACTAGAACAGCAGTGAAGACATGTAGTAAAAAAGCATCATTTTATATTTTAGGGTTCTCTCAGCTTTGTTTAACAGCACAGCACTGAGAAAAAGGAAAAAAAGTTAAAAGTTAAATTGGGCTGCAAAGTCTCTGAAGGAAATCAGCACTCTGATATCAGGTGGAGACAAAGGTGGATACTGGACAGCCAAGTTGAGGGCTACATTTTAGACTTGGAAAACCATTAAAAGACAGATATAAGGAAAGTGTTACGCAGCATCGCAATGTACAGCAAAACTTCAGATATCATCTGTTATAGAGTCGAACCTCCTTTAGCAGCTTAAAGAACTGTAGCCATCCCATTTTGGAATGTTCATATCATATTGCAATTGAGAACTATCACATTCAGGTTACAAAACTATGCAAGTTGGATAAATTTATTGAATGCAGGCAGTGTATGAATTTTTTTTTAGGAGTTACTTCTCTGATGTAAAAAGTTGGGGACTATTTTGTAGATTTTGGGGGCAACTGTTATGATTTCAGGAGGCCACTTCTTTCAGCTAATAGATTATTACTCTTAACTTACTCCTTTTCTTTTCATACAAGATGTGTCACTATTCATGCAGATACTACCTGAATACAATATCTTATGTTTATATCATGACAATTTATTGCAAAAAGGATACGTGAACTTTAGAGGAAGTTACCTGTTACTGGCTCACTAAGTACTGTTCATATACACTGTGCAGTGAAAAGCTCTGTTCCTCCTCGGTGACCAATATAAAAGTTTTTGACTTTCCCAAATGGCCATTAGGTCAGATTTTCATCAGCACCGGGCATGTTTTCATTGAGCAAAGGAGCTGAAGTGGCAAAAACTCATTTACATTATTGAGCAAAATTACTCATAGTATTAATACCATTAACAAACACAATTATTACAGAGTGTCATTCCCAGATAAGACGTCATGAAATTGCCACGATGACCTCATTCCAAATTCTTTCTATTTTGAGCTGCAGCTGGTCTTTCCCGTGGTGTCTGCAAATTTTGGTCACATTAAACTCGCGGAAATTCTAAATTAAGAATTACGACAATGGACAACCATTAAGTATCATGTTTAATCAAAAAACCATGAAGTTTCTTTGCATTTGCATTAGTAGAAGATTCTTCTCAATGACCCAGAAGCCACCCTGGTCCAGTGGTCGGAGCGACTGAGAGTCATAGCAGACTGAAAAATTGCGAATGACACCCAAAACACCCTCTTTTACCTTGCATGACAAATTTAACAGTAAGCTATCTTACCAAATTAAATTGACTGCGTCTTAACAGCGTTACTGCAGCCGCCATACATCGTATTGCCAAATAACATAATACGCAGGAAGTTTGACCTTACGAGAAAATCAAAACTCTTCATGCCTTTTTAGAATTTTTACAAAACACAAAAATACAAACAAAACAAAGAAGTATACCACAAGAAAACTTGGATATATATTTGATGAAAAATTATGATACAATTAATGCCATATTCAGCCCAGCATTTTATGTACATTGTATATATAAAGAAGAAAATCCAAACAATCAGTCATGTGATGTTGCAGACAGCCTTGTGCAGTCTACATGCAAAACATGTAGGGAGTTTGCAATGTTCAGGCCACAGGCTTGTGCAGAGGATGGCTGGTCTGCGCTGGAACTTGCGTACATCACTGTGGGTGTGCTGGTCACATTGAAACCTGAACAGGCTCATAACAGCAGATTTGCATACTAGAACATTGGTTGCCTACTCCTATACCCATATTTTGAACAAGCAAGCCATCCCAGTTGAAACCCCCGACAGACATAGTGTCTTGATCAGGAGATGGAGCGCTTCTCTGGATTAATAAAAAAAAAAAACAAGAGGCCCATGGGCCTTAATGGTCACCTGAATTGTAAAAAAACTGATGTTATTGATGTCAATGAACCAAATATACCCACAAGTATCATGTTCCTATATAAAGTATAGTAAATTTCACCCCCTCCCCAGGGGCAAACATGGAGCCTGGGGGCCATGAAATTAACAATTTTGATAAAGCACCTGCAGACCCTTCCATCTATGAAGAGTATTGTTTTCCAGCATATCTGGGTCTGGAGATGAAGATTTGTAAAATTTCAGCCAATTTGACTTTTAGCCCCACCCCTCAGAGCACTTGGGGGTGGGCACCATATAATTCACAATTTTGGTGCATATTTGACCAAGGAAGGTTCCTGCAAAATTTTATTGAAATCAGATCAGCGGTTTCTGAGAAAAAGTCGAAAATGTATTAACCACTTTTAGCCCCGCCCCTCAGAGTCCCTGGGGGTGGGCACCATTTAATTCGCAATTTTGGGGCATATTAGACCAAGGAAGGTTCCTGCAAAATTTTATTGAAATCGGATCAGCGGTTTCTGAGAAGAAGTCGAAAATGTATTGAGCAGTTTAAGCCCCGCCCCTCAGAGCCCCTGGGGGTGCCCACCATATAATTCATAATTTTGGTGCATATTTGACCAAGGAAGGTTCCTGCAAAATTTTATTGAAATCGGATCAGCAGTTTCTGAGAAGAAGTGGAAAATGTATTGAGCAGTTTTAGCTCTGCCCCTCAGAGCCCCTGGGGGTGGGCATCATATAATTCACAATTTTGGTGCATATTTGACCAAGGAAAGTTCCTGCAAAATTTTATTGAAATCGGATCAGCGGTTTCTGAGAAGAAATCGAAAATGTAAATACTTTACAGACAGACGACAATGGACAAAAGGCGATTAGAATAGGTCACTTTGAGACTTTGTCTCAGGTGACCTAAAAAAAAAAAAAAAAAAACATGGATACCCAAGAGTAAAATGTGAGTGCACGCCATGCTTGGTTAGGGCAGGAGAACTGCAGGTACGTAGGTAAACAGGAGTCAATGCTAAAGGCTGGATATACAGTCAGGCCTGTAAATATTTGGACTACGACAAGGTTATTATTATTTTGGCCATCTGCGGCAGTATATTGTAGTTAAGGGCATTCCAATCCAAATCATGGAAACGATGTAAAAATTAGACAGTTCCGTCGCCCACAACTCATAGATGTATCCCAGAACAGTTGACCCAAACAACACTGGAAGCTCAGCATTTGGCCTTCATAGTAAAGTCAAGGCTCGAGCCCAAGGTCACAAATTGAAACACCACATAGGATTCCTATTAGTCCTCAATGCAAAATTAAGCCCAGAGTTCATAGAAAACGAGTTATGGGCCGTCTTGTGTGGGTTCTTGTCATTTAGATGCAAAATTAAATAAAGGACCTGCAAGCGATACTTTTTTCATTAAAACAAGAGCTTAATAGCTCTACATTCCAATGATCATCACTGATGTCGAGTTTTGGTCAGTAAAAGGGGCCTCCCAGTCCCTCCATTCCACAGGCAAAGGGGAGTACATTATTGGTGTGCTGCTTCCACCAATCAAGAAAGAGAACTCCACAAAGAGATGGTCCTCTCTGCGCATTCATGGGCAGCCAGCAGAACATCAGTGCGAGTGACAGAGCTCCCAGGAATGACTTACACAGCTAAATGCCCAGAGATGAATGAAGACGGCATCACATCAAGTGCGTCTGCTTAAGTGATCCTTCTCCTGTTCCAGCAGTCTTACAGGTTGTTCCTGTTATGTGATTGTGTCTGTATTCTCTTTGTGTGATCAGCTGTAGCCAATCTGATTGTACTGTGTATATAGGTTTCTGGTCTTTCCTTAGTTGGATTAGATCATCTTACTGTACAGGCTTAGGATAAGGGGTTGCTCTAATAGTGTACTAGTTCTCCTCCCTGGTGTTCCTTCCAGGGAGCTAAATTATAAGTGAGCAAATTATTAGGTACAGTGGTTTCTCCAAGCCTTCTTTCATTTCTCCTCATCCTCCTCACTATAAACGCTCTCTATTGGTTCAACGTCAATCCAGCAGTTGGCTCCCCCTCTGACCAGTTCATATCAGGAAGATCCAGCCAACAAAAGAGCCAGCAATTTTGCTTACTTTTTTGAGGACCCTGCCAAGGATGGTGGGATTCCCTTCTCCTTTGTTTTCAGTCTCTGAGTCGCTAACCCAGAGTTACAGGGTACTCACTTGCCTAGCATTAAAAGGTATCCTGCTGCCCAGCATTACAGGGTTTCCGCTGCCTGGTCCTGTCCTGAGGGCCACCCAGCCGCTTCCCTAGCATTACCAGGTACCCTGCTGCCCAGCATGGCGTTTTCCCACCTGCTACCTTTTCTTTTCCTTTCCGTGAGTAATAATTGATTCAAATTTGAACAAACGGCTGCCAAGTCTTGGAGGCCATTGTCAAAGTAATTTTTTTTGACTGACCACGTAATTGTTCTGATTACTATTAAACTATACATGCCAATTTAAATAATTAGAAATATACTCTGTATAACATCTGCATTCTAGATAAAATTAGGCCACTGTCCTCTCTGCACCTGCAGGACACACAGTCTGTAAGATGAATGTTTTTGTCTCTAATTCGGAGATAAACCAGGAACTCTTTGCTTTGGCAGTAAGGTTACCAAGTGTTCTTGTCAAATGGTATTCCTCATCCAAAACAATAACATGACGAGGTCAAGGGAGTGGGTGTCTCATGTGATGGAGGAAAGCCCACTAAGAAGCTGGAAAATTACTGGGGTAAGTCAATAAAAGCCCAGCTTGTATGAATTTATGTCAGATTACTCTTTTCAGAGTTCTCCCATTCTCTTCTTCAGTTGTGAATCTGTGTATAATCCGGACAATGCTCAGCCTGGCTTGGTGCGAAAAAGGGTTTTTGCTCTAAAACAATGTAGAATGCTTCCTGGAAAAACTGTCCAGATATCAGCATTTATTAAGCCTTGCTGAATGGAGCTACATTAAGGTTTGCCGAATTGTCACCTTTTTAATCAACGACTACTCTAACCCTGTTCCCATTTACTTTGCTCATTTAGCAATCAAACAGTTGATTTGGTAAATGAGTAATTTGAATTGGTAGACCATCCAATGTCATTAAATAGCATGTTTGTTAGTAGTATTTTGAGATTTAAATGCTTATAACACCACACAAATTTGAATGGATATGGTTTTTTATAGACGTACATTTGGCCATTACATACAGAATGAAGGCGAAAATAATTTTCCGCCATGACTGTAATCAGATAAGTAGTCGTAAATCATGGACTATGAGACACTTTATTAATAGAATTCATCTTTTTTCTAACATAATGTATTAAAAATGCTACAATGGATGACAGAATTGAGAGGAAGATTTTGCTTCTCCAATTATTCAGATTGGCATTCTTTCGCTCAAACATAGTAGCCTAGTTAGGTCAGCCAATGGCTCACTATCACTTCTTAATCATTATAGGTTATGTATTGGTTTTGATTGGTTGGTAGGTTAAATAAATTGCTTGATTTTTATTCAGACAAAATAGACAAGAACAAATTTAGGGTTGGCCAATTATTCCTTCAAAGATTTAAAGATTTAAGCTACCCTATTACGTTTAATTGATTGACACTTCAACACTGTTCTTTTCCCAGAAGAATTTTACATGGCCTCTGATGATTGCACTTTGTTTAAAGCCCAACGCCCACTGGTGGCGCACAACGCGTGTCAGAAAATAAGTTCTGAGTTGATTGCCAGATTTAGAAAAAAGTTATCAGACAGTTTTTTAGATATAATTTTTTGAAATTTCAAGTCCTATCTTTTAACATTGTTAATAGTTTCCTTGACCTTGAGTTTGACCTTTCAAAGTCATCTGCAGTTAAATTTAATATTGCCAAAATATAGGTCATATATGATTTCCTATATGTAGGTAACACAAACTTAATTTCCATCTGCAACCATTTGGCCTCCACAGGCCATCTAGCATATTCTCCATAAGACCCAATGTTAAAGTACAGCGCCCCCACTAGACCCACTTCCATCAATTCAATCAAAATGGTGCTTGCACTGTACATTGACGGTACCAAGGTAAGTGGATTGCCTGATTTTGAAAAAAAATTTCTCGCACAGTTTTTGAGAAATGATTAAAAAAAAAATTTCAGTCCTATCTTTAACATTGGGGCAAAAATTTCAAGGGCCCATAAAACAGACAAAAATGATTCAATCAAAATCTGAAAAAAAAAAAAAAAACTTCTGGAGATATGGTCAAGTACTATTTATAGCAAATTTACACGAAAATTCATCAGGCCAAAAAAAAAAAGATAAAAAAAATGTTCCAGACCGGGTCAATAACAGGAAGTTCACAAAAAAAACATCCTAAAAAGCCCGCAAAGTTCTAAAACAACATCCTATAGGCAGATGAAGCAGACAATCTTGAACTGTAATGATGGGAAGAGAAAAATAGGCAGAAGTGAAGGAACCATTCATGATGCAAAGCGTACCATGTCATCTGTGAAGTGTGGCCAAATGCAAGTAAATTGGATAACCATGCTTTACAACTGTGGTGAGCTGAAAAAAACATCTCAGAATGCAAAACACATTGAACCTTGGATTGGATGGGCTGCAACAGCAGAGAGCCACATTGGGTTTCACTCTCATCAGCCAAGAACAGAAATCAGGGGCTGCAGTAGGCATAAATTCAACAAAAGTGCAACCCTTTACAGCCACAATTGGTCCATCTTCCAATGGCTACTTCCAGAATATACAGGTCACAAAGCAAAAGTTGTCTCAAACTGGTTGCATGAACATGACTGCAAGTTCAGTTTACTTAAGTGGCCTCCCCAGTCACAAGATCTGAATCAAACAGAGCACCTTTGGGATGACAGAAAGGAGGATTCAAAGCATAAATGTCCCGCCGACAAATTGGCAGAAATTATGTGACGTAGTCATGTCAATAAGAACCAGAATCTCAGTGTATATTCAAGTCTCAGTTGAATAAGAACTTTCAAGCTGCCAACCTCACTGTTGCTGAGCTTGACAGACTGAATACAGAGATGTGATAAAGTATTTTTGCACATCTTCATACTTTGCACATATATGTCAGATCAATCTAATTTTAATATTAAACAAAGATAACCTGAGTAAGCACACAATGCAGTTTTGTGGAGGAGCATTTCATTTATTGAAGGAAAAAAAAAAGCTATCCAGCACTACTTGGCCATATGTTAAAAAGAAATTGCCCCCTTAGTTACCAAGTCAAACTATTAAACAAATTTAATAGGTAATTAGTTTCAATTTCAGGAGACACATCAAGGCATGATTGTCAGCTCTGTTGAATATAAACATGACTTGACCAGAACCTGTGCGGCAATGCGAAGCAAGCAAAAAGCAGCACACAATGCCGCCATCAAAAAAAATTCAAGAACAGATGAGAAACAAAGCAGTTGACATTCATCTGTCTGGAAAGGGTTGCAAAACCATATCCAAGACTCTGGACTCCAGCAAACCATAGCGAGAGCCATTATCTACAAACATGAGTGGCCAGCCCGCCAGAATCGCTCCAAAAGCACGTTGACAACTCATCCAGAAGGTCACAAAAGAACCCAGACTAACGTCTAAAGAACTGTAAGCCCCTCCTGCCTTAATTAAGGTCAGTATTCAGGTCAGAATTCATAATTCCACAATTAGAAGGAGCCTGGGCAAAAATGGCATCCATGGGAAAGTAGCAAGGCAAAAACCACTGCTGACCAAAAAGAACAGAAAGGCTCATCTCAACTTGGCCAAAAAAAAAAAAAAAAAAAAATCTTGATGGCCCCCCCGAGACTTTTGGGATAATATTCTGTGGACTGAGAAGTCAAAAAAGGAACTGTTTGGAAGACATGGGTCCCCTTATGAGCGACATAAAGCTACCATAGCATTCCACAATAAGAACATTATACAAACACTCAAATATGTCAATTGAAGTGTGATGGTCTCAAGCTGGTTTGCTGCCCAGGACTGCAGCGACTTGCCATAATTGATGGAACCATGAATTCTGCTCTCTACCAGAAAATCCTGAAGGAGAATGTCCAGTCATCATTTTGTAACCTAAAGTTCAAGTGCAGTTGGATTACGCAGCAGGACAATGATCCAAAGCCAAAAGCAAGGCCACCTCTGAATGGCTCATTAGAAACAAAATGATGGTTTTGGAGGGACTATTCAAAGTCCTGACTAGAATCAAATTGAGATGCTGTGGCATGACTTTAAACAGGCAGTTCATGGTCGAAAACACTCCATTGTGGCTAAATGAAAGCAATTCTGCAAAAAAGAGTAGGTCAAAATTCCTCCACAGCAGTGTAAAAAATTCATTGGCAGTTATCACAAATAATGGACTGCAGTTCCAGCTGCCAAGGGGGGCACATCGTGTTGTGCTGGGCCAATTATTTTTTCACATGGGTGATACAAGTTTTGAATAACTCTTTACTGTCAAAAAATAAAATGATAATTTAGAAGTTGTATTTTGTGTTTACTCAAGTCTTTGTCTTATATTAAAATTAGTTGGAAGATCTGAAACATTTAAATTTCACAAACATACAAATATAGAAGAAATCGGGAAGGGTGAAGAAGCTTTTTCACAGCACTGTAAGAGGAAATAATGGACTATTAGCCAATACCCGTGCTACGCACGGGCTATATGCGCGGGCACGATAACAGCTGATTGAATTAGCCGGTTTTACTTGCAAAAACGGCTTAAAATGCAGTTTTCACTTCATAACTAAGTTCGAAACCTGGCGCATAGTCTCTATCACACAGTAAAACTGGCGTATACTCATTATTCACGGTGGTTTTGGAGGAGATGTGTGAAAATACGCAAATCGCTAACTCAGTAATAATGTATAGATAGAAAGATGGTCATTAAATAGCTTGATTTTTTTCATCATATGACATAGTGTTAGCCAGCCACCCGTCTCCCCGTCTTTGAGACAGGCAAAGTTTACCTGAGACACTGAGACGGGTAAAGCCTAATTTATAGTCGTCCAACTCCATCAATACGCAGACACGCAGAGCCCCTCTCCGACGTCGCAAACACTCTCCGACATGCTCTCGGACGCATGACGGACACCTCCCAAATTTTCTAACTATCCGTCAAAACGATGGAGAGCCCACGGATTGCGCAAGCCTGTGATTGGTCAGCTAACTACATCATTTCCGGAATGCCGCTCTTCCAGAATGCCTGTGTGTGACAGGCCGGGGTAAATCAACAGTCCTCTACCATAGACGTCATGAAATAGTTGGCAGGTCTCCGAAAAAAACGCTATGCCCCCCATTGTCCTGGCCGTGAATTGCTTTGCAACACTCATTAAGCAACAGAGAAGTCTGAAAGGTCCACATCTCCGTCAATACAACTGCATGTCTGCGTATTGACGGAATTGGACGACTATAAATTAGGCTTAAGCCTGATTTGAGATGGGTCCGGCCGTTTCCAGTATTAAACTGCTTATCCCTGAGAAGGACGAGAATTTGCATTGATAAAAATGGTTGTCCCGAAAATCTGCGCAGTCGATTTGACTTTAATCCTTTAGTAAACAGAAGTGCTGTAGGCCGGGCGTGAAATTGGGCTCAAATATAAACTCATTAACATATGACCAATCCGCGCACTTCTGTCTTATTATACTATATTCAGCGCACAATGGCGCCATGGCCAAGTCACGTAGCGTGTGTGCGCAACTGGGCATTTTCCACTTATACAAGAGTTGAATAAAGTTGTTTTAGAGGTAGGTCAGAAATTGTATTGATAACGTGGATGTCCAAGAGAATTTTATTCACTATAATGTGATTTAAAACGCTCTGCGTTGCACGGATTTGTTAGATTCAATGCCTCTTTCAAAGCCCCCTCAAGTAGTTTTTATTCGTATCTGTGTGCGGGTGTCTAGGCAATAGAAAATTGTATACCAGAAATCGGGCATTTCAGTAAATGTAGCCTGAAAGATATACATGTACATATATTATGGTAATCGTGGCTCCGCTTATTTATTTTAGATTCATGTCGCTGGCTTTCCGCTCTGAGGTTCAACAGTTGTCAGATTTCATCCCCAGCTGATCCACCTGTTGTGGCGCAAGACCCACATCATTTCCTTCTCGGCTCCCTCTTGAAATCCGAGCCCACAGGACATAAAATACAATTCTCACGGGGACACGTTTCATACAAATGGTAGAATTGAGTGAATATTCATATTAACAATGAATTTGAAATGACAATCTTAAAGCGAGATGATGTTCCATGTACTGCAGCTGATATGAACTACGTGTAGAAGCTAACAGTTCTGCCTCTTCGAAACCGGTTGTCTCTTGATCACGTTGATGGCGATTCCCTACAAGTTATTTTCATCATGTTTATGGTGTTCTGAAATTGCGAGGCGAGCTACGAAACACAAATTTGTGCGATACAGCCCGTACATCAAACAGGTTTCCAAGTGCAATTTTCGTCATTCCAAGTGTTATGCCAAAAGGCTCCCAATTGCTAACTGCGTTATTCCAAGTTTTTATGAATGCGGCTCTGAAACTAGAAATGATTGGTCATATTTTATATGTTTATATTTGAGCTCAAAACCAGAGTTGGGGAAAAGAGTTTTGTGTGTCCACAAAAATACCACATTTTCAAAAATTTATTTTGAGAAAATAAAGCAGAACCCCACCACAAATTTTGGATATGTTAATAACAGGCATCTAATCTTTCTAAAACAGTCAATTTGATGTTGGTGGATGGTGTCATTTTTTTGGTATAAAATGTTAAAAATAGCACAAATTTTATTTTTTTCATTTTCAGGCCTTAATATTTTCTAGATTATTCACAAGAGAGGGGCAGAATTAGAATGCAAAATACACAACATATATGGTAAGCTGTATGTGCAATACCAAATCCCTGTCTTTGACATTAGGCTTTTTACAGTCCTTCAAATACATATGCTACCGCAGAGCGTAGAGTAAAATTTTCGAGCAAATTTAAGCACGCAGAAATATATGATGAACTAAAGGGACACATTCATAAGTCCATATTCCTCAAGTAAGAGTAGCAGATTTTCACCCCTGAAAATTTGAAGGACCTAGCTGAAATACTTTTCTAGATATAGCCATGTGAAAGTGGCTCCTCAGAAATCGCTGTACAAAAAGGGCCGGAACTTTGTTGCAAAACTATTTTTTATGACAATACAATTAGGAGTTGAGAGCTAAAATTTTGGATTTCTCCTATTAGGAGGTGAATGCACTCACTGCAATTTTTTCAGCCAAATCTGAGATGGTCAAGTGGGAGCCATTTGGACGTTTGACATGGAATGACCCATATAGTACGACACTGAATTCATTTAGACTTGAGGTTTCACTAATGCCATGATTTCCTTTGATGCAGAAACCAAATACACTAATGCACTCATGTTTAGATGCAAGTACAGCAGTACATTTAAGATGAGTTTCTAGTATAATTAAATGTGGTCTTTAGAATTGAAGTGGTGTCTTTGACTCTTTCGTCTGTGTCAATGGCACGAAATACCCATCAGTTATTTCGTTGGTTTGCAACAAGCTGGTTCGATGGGATGAACCACTTCCGTAGGTGGTTTCGTTTTGGCCAGGTTGGCCTGGTCACAGGGGTGAGACACCCTGAGGTTCCATTCTGGCTAACACTATGACGGGAACTTTAATAACTTGCATGCTAAATGTTTGGCAATTCAGATTTTAACATGGCCAACATAACAATAATAATAAATCATTGACCAAGTTGTTAAAGAACACAAAGCACACAGCCAAATCACGTATCAATAAAACCTGCATTCAATAGCATATGGCTCCCTCTAAAAATATTAAATCATCAATTCCATCCCTAGGGAAAATAAAAAAAAGGTTGAGTCATTCATCATGGATTAAACAAACTCTCCTGACCATCTATATTCCAGGAAACATATTAACAGATTGGCATAAGGCTCCATGACGAGATTATTCCTACCTCTCCAACCTGAAACACTGGCAAAGAGAACAGATGTTCTTCCACATCTTTGACAGCGACAGAGACGAGAGAATCTGACATAAAACCAATGGAAATGTTGCCGCCGTTCTCACAAACCAGGAATGTAAATACTCAGCAGAGCAGTGACCAAGATGGTGGACAAGCTCCATTTCCATTTACTGTTCTAAAAGCCTCAGCTCTGGCTCATTAAAGATTCCAACAGCTTCAAACAATTAATCATTAACTAGATGCCAGGTTTCTGAGCGAGATAAGGGAGCAAAAGTAGAGTGGGCAACCTGGGTTGTGATTAATAGTTGCTGGTATGACTCCACTAGAAATTCTAGATCTGTGGAAGTCCTACTTCAGTGATCAGAGGCACAGAGTCATGTAATGCAACCATTTAAGAGAGATGAGGCGGACGAGACAAACACTGGTCCAACAGCTGCTCCTAACGCAACTGCTAGCGGGTTGGGATCTATGAGCAAGAAACGGCCACTATGCGCCGACAGCTCTGGGTTACCATAGGTGGGTGACAAAGATAGAGTCAGGTTTCACAGTACAGCTGTAACACAGGTCCCAAACCTATAAGCCACCCGAGAGATAGCATGCGTAAGCACAGCGCTGGCCTAAGGTCTGAAGCACACACAAGAAGCCATAGCAACCATAATATATCATCATCATCAATAATGTACGGTGACATTCATACGACACCCCTTCCCTGCCTCTCTTGTCAGGACAGGTGTGACACTCCGTGAGCAAGAGTAAGTGCTCTCTCGAGAGCTGGCAGGAGATAATGATACGGGTTCAGAGAGGAGATGACGAAAAATCAACAAAATGCAGTTACTACCTCACAGAAATTAACACTCTTTGCTGAATATACTTAGCTGGATATAAGTGTATGTGTTTGTGTGCGCTTGTGTGTGTGTGTGTCTATATATAATGTATGAAGAGTTTCATCGCAATAAAAACCACTTTCAAAATTTTTGAATCATCATTGCAAGATCATCACTGGCGACCTGGTAGTCATGCCAAGTCCAGCCCTTAGCAGCATGCCACATATCCCAATGTTTGGCATGCTTAAACATCAGCTATCATGCCAAAGCCCAATAAACGGCAAGTCAGTTTTTCCGCTGAGGGCGATATATCCAGGCATCCAATCAGCGATGGAGAATCCCGCTCTGCCAACAGGCTCTGATTGTTTAGCGACTCTTGTTTTGGGCAAAGAAAAATCCAAGTGTAATTTCTATGCTGCAAGCACTATGGAAAAAATGATTCCCAAATTTATCCGTGAAGTAAGCGTTTCCCATCAGTGGACAGAGTTTTCGTCTGACTAACAGAGTTGCTGGCTGCACTGAGCTGCTGATTCAAAAAAACAGTGTACTACGCGTGGAGGAGCACTATCAATTAATACGGAAACATGGAAATGTTAACGTCTATGATATAGACTAGCAGCCATTTGACTTCAAATCTCACTTCGTGGATATATTGTGTTTTGCCAAGAAATCGCAACAAAGTTCACCCTTACACAAAATTCATTATTCCTAGATTTTAATTGCATCATGGTATAGTGTTTCAACTTGTTTAGCTAGCCGTATTAACAAATTAAAAAGGTCTTCTATGCTTACTATTCACATGACAAAAATTAGCATTTTTCTAAAAATGCTTCAAATGGATATATTGCATTCTCTTATGACACTCTTCATATATACAGACAGTGCTTAACAAATTTATTAGACCACCACCCAATGTAAGGTTTATTCCACAGCTGCCCTAAATTAACAGTGTTGGTAATTACCAAAATCATTTTAATGTTGCCGTAATGGGTAATCTACCAGTATGCAAAAGCTCTTCAATTGAAATGATATTTTTAATGCTAAAATATAATTATTGTTGTTATCCATTAATTTTTGAATTTACCGTTTTACAAAAAAGCAGAAATAAATGGTTAAGCACATTATTATTTTTTGATTAAGATGCCAAATAACAGTTATTTACTTGCATTCCTGAACATAAAAATTAGTTTTAGCCATTGAATGCAAGAATGCAAGCCATTATCAAGGTCAAAGGAGGCCATACAAAATATTAAGTTTTTTTGGTTTTTATGTGTGAATAAGGACTATTTCGTTATTTCAGTCTGTTATTTGCCAAAGAAATAACATTACAATTTTTATTTTTAAACAAGTTTTTGACAAATTTCTAAAATATTTGTCTTTTCTCAGTTTTATGACAGGTGGTCTTAATAAATTTGTTAAGTACTGTACATGTTCACATGTGCTATTTTGTGCATGCAGTATAATTTGAGTCGACAGTTAAATAAATCCAAAAGAGACAGATGACACACATCTTACACAATAGCTTGACCCGTGACCACACCGTATTACAAACTGACCCCTGAACCATCATACCCACATTGACTGCATGATCCTACACAGGAACACAGCCCTATCAACTGTACAAGTGACATCAGACATGAGAACATTCCCACAAAGGTTTATGAATGATACTGGAATTGGCACAGATCAATAAGTCAAAACTAGATGAACTAGACTTAGTTATTGACAGTATGGTGTTTGACTAATTGAATTGTTTACCGATTTATTTTCCTCCAAAGGTACTTCACTGAGCAATGTCCTTTCTCAGTATTGTCACTTAAGGTATTTGAATGGTACTTCCCTCAGGGATTATCAGCACTCCTTGTCCGGTCAAAGCACTTTGTTGTGCGTTGCTCTGGATAAGAGCGTCTGGCCAAATGACAATAATGTCTGTGTTTATAACATTACATTACCAAAACATTGCTCAGTGCACTCAAGCACAAGTTTGAAAGCAAAAAACATGAAATCAGTCAACAATCTCAAAGAGGGAACATTCAGAAATTGTGAAATTTCTACATTCCAGCAATAGACACTGCTGAACACCTGCCTGTGTCAACCCTTCTCCTTTCGTTCCTTTTCATAGTTTCATAGTCATATGCGCGTGCAAACACGCACACACACACACACACGCACCCAACAATGCATTGTCCTATAGGGGCTCAACTGTAGAACTCACCAGCGATAGACTCAGGCTCGTAGGCAGCAGGGTCAGTGCTAGCAGTCTGTCCCATACTACGGCTCCTCTCCCACTGGCCTGTCCTCCACTGGCTGAGCAGGTGGAGTCAGGGGGGAGGGGGGCTCACCGGTAAACACAGACCTGCTCTTCTCCCGAAAGTCTCCAGCGGCTTTTCACATTCCTCAGCAAACTATTTATCGCTCCTCTCTCCACTGCGCAAACTGTACGTCCGCTTCTCCCCAACTCCCTTGTCCTCCCTACTGCGTCTCTCTTGTACTCTTACCTTCTCTGACTCTTCCCTCCAGCCCTCCCTTCCTGCTGTCCCTCAACCTCCCTCCCCTTTTCGTGTCGTCCTCCCTCCAGTCATACATAAGGTAGCACTCCCGCCCCAGTTCAGTTTTCTGAGGAGGGGTCAGAGCAGCTGAGAGGTATTTTTGCTGGGCTATCTACATGCCCCGCCCCCATACCCACTGTCATGCAACATGCCGTAACAAGCAGGAATCACCATGGGAGAAGCACTAAGCAAAACAGGAACTCACAGGCGGTGCGGAAATGATGTTTCAGAGGTGTCCTGTGACACAAACGCGCAGCATGCCTTTGTGCACTTGTTACACATTTGCGCATTTTATTACACATGAACTAACGCGCGAGGACGCACACAATACCCTAGAGTTAGGCATGCAGAGCTATTGCATTAATTTAATTTTTAACTACTTCTCAGAATTGGAGGGCATACAGTCAACTTTTGTACTATCTGAATAACAGTGTTATGATAATGACGATTGACAAAAGCATTGTGAAAAAAGTGGGATCAAGACACCATGCACAACTACATCCTCTGCCTACAAGATACCAAAGCCAGGCCCCAGATCACTTTGAAAATTAACAGAGCTGTGTTTACCCTGCAGTAACCACTTCCCTGCTACACAGGAAGTACATAGGTAATCTACAGACACCAGGCTATGAGGATAAATACATACACCCAGTGCAGGCACACTGAAGGAATACATACACCCATTGCAGGCACACTGAAGGAATACTTGCTCACAGTGCGAACAGGGAGCTTAGGGTGAAGAAGCATTTACATGGACAGCACATCCACCATAATAAAAGCATCGATCAGATAAAACAATCCCAGCCAGAGGCACACTGGGTAACTGGAATCCAGCTCTCAAATGACATGAGATCTCAGCAACAGCGGCCATTCTAGCACCCTCTGCAGGTCACAGAATATCATTGCATGACAGGTGAAGAGAACTACAAAGCCCAGGAATTCCTGGAATCTGAGGCTTTGTAGCAGCTTGTTGACCAGCAAAACATTAATGTGCAACACATTTACTCTGAAGGATTCAGCATTTAACCTCCTCCACAAAATGAATCATTATCGGGGGATACAGGAGAGGCACCTCATCATAAATTCATTCGCCACTACAAAATTCAATCTGTCGAAGCTACAAGTAGGATTTTACCAACTTCTCGGTACCTACAAGTGCAGCCAATCCAGGCCCTTCCAGATGGAAAAGACAGTGAGTAAGAATGATTCTACAGTTTGACTGATCGGTCCAGATCAGCATATACGATCAGGCATAGGGAAGAGTAAGACTGAATTTAGCACTAGATGCATTTCAAAAGCATTTCAGATATGGCTTACCATTTACACCAGAAGTGTTCTCCATGCAATCCACCAACATATTCTGTGGGGCAGCTCCAAAACTGCCTTTTTTTAAACATTATTTTTTTGGGATTTTTTCCTTTATTTGATAGTTAGACAGTGGAGATAGACAGGAAAGTTGGGGAGAAGAATGGGGAAGGCATGCGGCAAATGACCCGAGCCGGAATCGAACCTGGGTCGCCATGGGAAGGACACAGCCTTAATGGTGCGTGCGCTTAGACCGATGAGCCACCGGGGCGCCCCCAAAACTGCCTTTTGAAAATTAATCTCTGGCACATTACCATCAATGGAATCTTAGTTACAATCACAATCACATATTTCAGTAAATTTGCTGTATTTCAGACCATCAGACAACTTTGGCTCACTTGCCAATAGGGCACCAGGCACAAAGAATTTTGGCTCAAGGGCTTAACTAGCCACACAGACAACACACAGTCATGTGTAAAAGCCATAATCCACCATCTTGGGCGCTTCTTGAAAGTGTCACCTCCAGTGTAAATCCAGCGTAAAAAGAGGGCCTTAGATATCTCTTCACTTCACCTCTCCCTAGAAGACTCAAAACTCCAGTACAAATACAAGCAGCAGGGTGCTGAGGTCAAAACTAATACCAGGAATATATTCTCTGTGCTTCTGCAGGCATGTCGGCATCAAAATCTCACATAGCAACTCAAAACATACACCCTTTTTATTTCAGCGTGTCATAGAAACCAATAGAGCATAAGCCAAACTACCAAAAGTTCATTGTTTCTACAGCTGGGGGTATTCCAGTTTTTCTGATCCAGGGACTCCTAACTAGGACTGACACTGAGCTGAGCCAAACTGTAGCATTTACAGTATCAACATGAGCCAGTGGCAAAGGCAGAAAGTAGCCAATCAACAGGCCCGGGAAAAAGTTGGACTTGATTATCCCTCCTGGGGGCGGGGGGTGCAACACAACATTAGATGAAATGTGTGTTGGCTTTGTATACACATTTCATAGCTCCAGTGAGTACTTTCTAAGTGTGCACATCATTTTCTTATAACTGCACACCAATCCTACTATGAAGCAGAAATAAACATGTTATCCTTAGGCCACGTTGCATCAATTTGCCGCGTTTGAGTTCCAGGTTAGATTTAGCAGTCACTTTGTTACAAACGTGCAAACATCAAACGTGAACGCTAAAATAGATACAGAAAACATGTTTTATTTTTCTGTCACAAGTACTCATATCTTTGGCGAGTAGGTTATCATGAGAACTGGGAGAAAGCACAACAACTTACAAACTAAAACTATGATGCTGTGAAACTAATAACTGCAGCCCCTCATTAGCAAACATACAAAATAATGCACTTCACAGCATAGCAAAAGTAGCTTTCATTATACAATATGTTCATAGTGGCAAAAGCAGATAGTCTGAACATAAACACACTTTTTTTTGACAAAAACACAAAAATGATGCCAGCAAAGCATATGTTGGTGCTAACCATGGGATTACACCACTTATGTGTGCATTTATTTGTTTTTATTTTTAATTAATTGCACACTTGGGTGTGCCATTATTAATTAGCCATTATGCCGACTTCGTTGGGAATTGGCATACACCAAACTGGCGTGTTGAACACAAATTTCAAGCCAGCGAGCGAGAAGTGAACATGAGCCTCATTCTCCTACAAAGCTTAAGAGAGACCCTAAAAAGCTTAAATACATCAGTTTAATAGCAAGATAAAATCCTTATGATTTTCAAAACAAAAAAGGTTACAACATAACAACTAAAAAAAAAATTTTTTGGATTATGTCAACTTTTTCATTTTTGTGCATTTGATTAGATGGGCCAGATGCCAATCTGAAATCTGCCTCTGAACTGACACTACTGGTCACTTGAACTTAAACCCTGAGCCAGAGGAGGATGGGTCTCCTCCCACAGGGAACAGTTCCTCCCCCTCTTTCTCCCCCTCTGCTGTCAGGGAGTATTTCCTCGCCACTGCAGCCTTAGGCTCGCTCTTGTGAGGGGTGAGGACAGGGCTCTCAGTGAAGTGCGTTGTGACAATTAGTGCTATGCGCCATACAACTAAAATTTGATTCGATCATACTGTGGGTCTAATCCTAAATTCAAAAAAGATATTCCTAAGAATGTCAAATATGTTAAAATATTTCACTGCATCCACATGTGGTCTCTGCATATCAAGTCTGCCGAGAGGCCCCCGAAAGTAGCTTAAAGGACTGCCCCGGAGGTCTGAAAGGAATAATTTCCAAATGATTTACAAAAGTTAAAAAAAAAAAAAAAAAAAAAAAAAAAAAAACTGGAAATACAATAAGGAGAGTCTCCTTCAAGACTGAAATTCACATGGGAGTGCATGACTGCTCAGTGCCAGCAACAGGGAAGCCATTTCAATTACACAGTGTGAGGTGAAAAATTTGAATCTTTTGCGGCAGTTGAATTTTCAAATGTACAAGTACTCCAAATGCATTTTGAGATTAAAACGATTACAAATGAGATCAAATATTCAGAGAAGAGTCAATAACAGCCCTAAATAATGAATCCATCCATGATGCTGAGGGTACTGTGCCAGTCCGGCTTCAGATACAGAAGTGGAGTCAGAGGACACTTCACTTACCTTTAAGCTCCATGACAACGGCAAAAACCCAGTGATCTGTTGATTCTAAAGGAAAGATGAAGAGAGAAAGGGGCTGATAAGAAAATTTATCAAGCACACTTTTTATTAGAAAAATAAACATGAAAACTGGGGAAAAATCGGAAATTCAACAAATCAAAAATGGTTTCAAAAAACCTTCATTTTCCTTCTTCTGAACTTCATTTTGAAATGAAAACTTGACTGGCTAACTAAATGTGAAATTGGGTCAGAAAATTTTGTTAAAAATGTAAGTCACAGCATTCATTTGTACTGTGAACCAGCCCTTTAAGCCACTGAACAGTACTTTTGATAGTGCGTTCTATTGACATAATGGGCGTGTGTGCTACACCACACCCAAGATGCAACTGGAGGTAATGGCTTTCATTTTAGAAGCAATGCAGCCAGAGCAACTACTGGTGAGTCACCAAGTAGAAAGTGCAGCAATACAGAGGAGTACTGAATTTTAATTGGACGAAAGAGCGGCAGGAGGGCAGGAAGGACGAAGGCAGCCACCTGCGTGGACTTTGGACGTTTGGCAACAGTGCAAAGTCCAAAGCCCATGGGCATGTGTGTGCGCGTGTGTGTGTTAGGAAACTTGAGGAAGATCAAACAGTAGACTCATTACAACTGAAAACAAACTTGATCATGTAGCTGCAGGATTAAGCAGCTGGCCCCAAAAACTCCAATTCTGCACGGTGAAAGGGAGTGACACAGAAGGGAATCACAGCTGATGCTCATTTGGGGGTCACTGGCCACGCAGCATTTTCCTCTAAACATAAATGTTACGTTGGTCAACAGTTTTTAATCCAAATGGCCAATGTCTCCAACTTTGAACCTTTTTTCAGTACAAGATGGCAAACGGGCTGAGATGTGACGCACTGGATCACAACTAAACAGAGCTCCAAACAAGGGCACCTGCTGTACATAACTAGCTGCCATTAGTGACCTCACATTGATGAATCTTCAATAGGTGAATGGGAAATCATTCAAGCCAGTCTTGTATACTTATCTTGGTGTTTCTCAGTCATTATTTCAGCACTGCGTACCTGAGGAACCAGATACCCACCTCAAATAGTGTTTGGCTTCATGTTATAAAACTAGTTCTGAAAGTGTCCAGATCAGTGAGTGACTTAGAATTCAGACAGAGCCCTAAGCTGTGTATGGATCTGACTTCACCCTCGAGTTTCACCCTGAGCGGGCCACGCCTGTGAGACTCCGCTTCCGTCAAACTACTCAACAGTGGGAGTCACCTGACTGCGCAACAAGCACACGAGCAGAAGGGACAAAGACACGCAACAAACACACTGCAAGCGAGCAAGACTCAAGCCACAGCCCTGTCAACCTCTGCGCCGAGGCTCTTGGAAACCGGTCTGACAAGTTCTGAGAGCAGGCCGATATTTTGTAGTTTTGCTAACCCTCATCAGCAGCGGGTGTACATACAAACAAGATGTAGCACACTTTGACCCTGAAACTTCAGTTCGAAAAAAAAAACACAAAAGACTCAACAAAACCAGGAATCTCAGACTACTGAAGAGCACAGTCATCACGAAGCCAAACCAGTATTTGCTCACTGAAATATCTCACCAGTAAAACCGGTTAAAAGCAACGGCATTTAGTGTAGCAACAGGCTCCGAGGATTTGTGTAGTGCTAGTGCGGCTGAGTCTAGATGTCCCACAGGGTAGCCCAACTTTGGCAGCAGAGGAGCAGAGGTGCACATTCCAGGGGTCAAAAAAGTAAAGGCACTGCCATGTTTCACTTTAGTCAGCTGATTTCAATGATTATTTCTACCTCCTGGCTGAAATGTTGCTCTATTAAGCAGATCCAGAAAGTTGGAATAAAGAAAAACTGAGGAGGATTGGCCCCTTCTGAAAAAGAGAGACACACAGACGATCCAAAACATTACAACAGTTAACAAATGGAGCACAAGATGTTGATAATCTCATAACAATGGCGCAGGTCAAGGTCTGCAGACAGACCTCAGGCAGTTAGGGAACAGTCAGTTTTCATTGACATGTTCATTTGATGTGTTGGATGTGGGAGAAATTGAATCAGAGCAACTTTGACAAGAGCCAAATCTTTATGGTCTGACTAATGGGTCAGAGTATCTCTGCAGTGGCAAGATTTCAGGGGGTGCTCCCTGTCAGCAACAGCGAGTCCCGACCCACAGAGGCACAAACCATAAACTGGGCATCGAGTGTTGGGCACCAAAGGCTGATCGATGCACCGAGGAAACGAAGGCCATCTCGTCTGGTCCTAGCCAGAGGGGCTACTGCGACACAAATCTCAGAAAGTTTTAAAGACACTTCCAAAAGGAAAATGAAACGACATACAGTGCATCACACACTGCAGCGTACAGTGCTTTGTACCTGCAGACCAGTCTGAGTGCACATTCTTAGCCCAGTCTACCGCTGAAAGCAACCACAGTGTTCACGAGAGCGTGGAAGTGGACCTTGGAATAAATGAAGAAGGCTGCCTGGTCCATTCAGTCCTATTTTTTTATTGGCCAGGTATGTGTACAACATATATCTGGGGAACAAATGGCACCAGGATGCACTGTGAGAAGAAGATAAGCTGGTGCTGGGAGTTCAATTCTCTAGAAAATTTTCTGCTGGGAAACCCTGGGTCCAGGAATTCAAGTTTGACAGAGCCGTTTTGGCAGCTTGAGAGGAACCTGCACAATATGAGGCACGTGGTTTTAATGTACTCGCTGCTGGGTGTATGTGGTGGGGACACCGGTGGTCATGTGGGGGGCCTGAAATTGCCTTTGACAGCTGCACAGAAGGTCCATACAACTTAAATCTTTATGTAGTCAGCAGACAAAAAGCAGCATTACCCGGCAGCGTGCTTTTTGAGGAGGAGAGTGGTGTTTGACAACATGTTTTCCAAATTAAAAGAGCAACATTACAGCAAGGTCAAACCCATTAGCCCATAAAATGGGATAGAATTATGAACATTTTAGAGGTAAAGGGATGAGACAACATCCTGCCCAAGTACAGTTTACATATATCTGGACTCAAACATTCACTAATTTATAAGACAATAACCATTATACTACAAGAAAAAAAAATGTAAGATTCACAAGATAACACTGCTGTAACAGATTAAGTCTTCAACAGTACTGACACCTCTTCACTGTCTCACAAACAGTGATGATCAGCCAGGCAAGTGAGTAAAAACATACAAGTGGTATGGTAACATGTTCGTGAAAACACATGATCAGACACAATATGAACCTTTCCTGCCTTGGAGCTGTATTGTGCAGCACCTCAGTCTGGTGGTTGTGGCAAATTAGAGAGAACAGTTGTGTTCCTTGCACCTCTGCACCCAGAGACTCTGGGAATCAGAGTTCAAATGCAGAGAGGCAGCATGCCCCAGTATTGAGCACAGGGCACCATGCTTTGCAGAGCACGTCAGGACTTGTAGAGGAAAAAGCCAGGAATTGAAGAATGCAAAGGGAGGGCATCTTGCTTTACAGCAACAGGACATCAGCCGAGATACTTAAAGAGTAATAAAGAGGCCATATTCTGATCGAAGAATAATCAAAACATCTCCTCTATAAGAAATCCTCATTTTTTGATACCACAAACGCTGCCTTAGAACACTCGCGCATGTCAATACAAGGCGTAAGTGTTTTACCACTGCGTGTTCTTTTATTCTCACTTGGTTAAATGAGTCTTTTTTTACACTGTGTGTGTATGTATGCGCGCCTGTGTGTGTGTGTGTGTGTGTGTGTGTGTATATATATATATATATATATATATATATATATATATATATATATATATATATATATAGTATAAATAGTATAGTATATAGCATACATGCACACAAGTACAGAAGATGGAGCATAACATTTTTGTGTTTAATTACTAAGCAAGACAGTCTTAGAAAAAATACTAAAAGCATTTCACACACAACCCAGATTTTAATCACTACATGTCTTTAACAGTTTTGGCCCTGTGCTATACGCATTCAAAAACCACATGCAAAATACGTCAAATTTCATTCACTGTCGATAGGAACTACGGATTTAATCTTAATGCTGCAATAGCAGAGTTGGGAGTCAGTGCTCTCAGGAATGTAAAAGTGCAATGGATCTGCTTAGCATAGTGTAAAGTCAAACACCATCATAGTTTCACTCACCAGCACAATCGCCAAAAACCAGTCAAATTGTGTCTATTTTTAGAAGCTGAAGCCTGCAATACAATGCTGTCATACATCAATGGAGTTCGCAATTGACTAGCTATGAACCAACTTTACAGTTGACCCCAAGCAGTCCTTGAGTTTACTTATATATCTTTTTATCTATTTATTGCTAATGATTCATTGAACTGATACATAATGCAGACAGGCCGACCCCACATGGTGTATTAGGTGTAATTATGGCGTAATGATATGCAAGGACGGAAGTTCAGGACCCCTCCATTCGAACTGACTGTAGCTCCGAGTATTGGTCATTTATTTTGCGGCAAAAAAAAACAGCCATGTGCAAGTCTTCATGAAGTAAGGAGATCTCATGGCCACATGCACCCTAAACTGAGTACATTATCTTAAGGCCTATGGCGAGAGGGAGGAAGTACATGTTATAATAATATAGCGACTAGCCCATTAGATTGTTCAATGAGGAAGAGCGCATAAAATATTTTGAATAATGGTACAATCGCTCTTATACTCCCGTCACCCACATAATGACGCTACGGAAGCGCTTTAATTTATAATATTCCATGAAATCACGAGCGTAAGCAAACACCTTTATCAGTTTTTGACATCTGGCAGGCGGAATTATAACTTTGAACTGCTTTTAACTCCAACTGGCTAGATCATACAAAAAGTAGGCCAACAATACAAACTGTAATTAACGGCATGAAGAATTTGGTCGTGCAAAATTACGGAGTTTAATTAAAAACTGCGACTTAACAGTGCCCAGTTTCGGCTGAGGCCAAGCTAAAGCCAGCCCACGAGTGATGTGACAGATCTCGGTCAGGTTTAAATCACAAAATAAAAAACCGATACTACTATAACTAAATTAAAGCTTCAGCATACAAGTTTTGCATTTCTTCTCTCAACATCCCCCCAGAACCACAACCAAAAAAAAACAGGCTGTATTCCTTGGCAGTTGTAAGGCAGTCGTTCTCTGGCTATAGCCTACCCACGCACTCAACTGGAGAAGGAAAACAAAATAGCATTCAAAAGCGATTCTCACCTCACTCGTCGACTCACTTGCTTTCCTTTGATTGCGGTTTACTCTCTTAAACGTTGGGCGAACTAAAGCAAAAACCTTTTCTCTTTCTGGCATATGAGCTCATAAAACCCCTGTCAGTTTGAAACAACTCCGAGTGAAGCGTCAATCTAGTCACCTGTCGCTTAGTGCTCACCTTCCTGCCAGATCAACTGAAAGACTTCAGGAACCATCCACCTTTGCAATGAAATAAGACATGCGCGTCATAAGTCGGATGACTCGTCAGGGCGACTGAGTCGTCGGTCTCACCGTTCACCAGTGCTGCAATGTTCCATCCGAGGGAGAAATAAACACACTCGGTCTGGCCCATAAAAATGTGGTCTTGACGCAGTAAATGTTATTTTAGCGATTTTCCGCAGTATATTGCTGATTAATTTAAATATGAGTATGAGCTCGAAGTGTAGGCTTTCAGCTTCTCAATAGTGTGCTTTTCTTTCATTTACATTTATTTGTGATCAGATAAAAAGTCTAGAATTTAATTTTTGTGTAGCATTTGCATTTGAATTTCGCTGCGGCAAACTCTCATTATGAAGTCCAATGAGTTGTCTCTGCAACGGTAGCAAACAACAAACAAATCAAAATAAACCCTGTTGAGAGTTAGAAAAAACAGTTTGTGAGCAGCTTTAACTTGCCCTATTTATTACATTCTTCAAAGAGAGCTGGACCAATTATGTTTTTTTCCTTTTTCTTTTTTTCCCTCATCTGGACAGACCAGTAGAGTACCTGGAGTATTTCACCACGGTGAAGAGGCTAAATCCCAGACAAGTATGTTGGTCCCTCTTCTCAAGACTTAATTGTCTTTTGTCTCCTAACTAACCATCCCGGTACAAAAAATACTAGGCCTGACTCATTGTCATGACTGTATCTTTCCCTGCCCAAAGAAAATCCTGCTACCGTTCTCTCGGGTAACTGTCTCCTGGCTGTCACCAAGTTACAGGTCGAGTGCGCTCTAAGAGGCATTGCGGTCCTGTCCCTTACCAGTGGACATTCCTCCAAAGAGGCTCTTTGTTCCCAGGAGTCTGAGAGGTCGTGTCCTTAATTGGGCCCATACCTCTCAGCTAGCATATCACCCAGGCCACTCTCACCCTGGTGCGTTAGCACTACTGATGGCTTTCCCTCGCCAGTGATACCCGGTTCTGTGTCGCAGTCTGTACTATATGTGCCTCCTCCAAATCAAGTAATCATCATCCTAACAGTCTGCTGCAGCCCTTAGAAGTTTCCCATCGACCATAGGCATGCATAGCAATAAATTTTGTAATGGGCTTACCACCCTCAAACGAGAATACAGTCATGCTTACCATCATTGACTGATCTCTAAATCTGCCCATTTCGTGCCATTGCCTAAGCTGCCCACTGCTAAGGAGACTGCTGACCTGCTCTTGCAACATGTTGTCCACCCTCATGATGTGCCTCAGGAGTTGATGTCAGACCACAGTCCACAATTCCCAAGCCATTTCATAAAAGCCCTCTGAACCTTAGTTAGTCGACCCCATGGCTCTCGTCAGGATTTCACCCCAAAACTAATGGCCAGGTGGAGAGGTTAAACCACGGGCTGGGCAGAACTCTTCATTGCTTGTGTGAAGGTAATCCTACCAAGTGGTCACATCATCTAACTTGGGTGGCGTTAGCTGACAATTCATTACCAGTGGCTGCATTGGACATGTCTTCCTTTCACTGTTGTTTGGGCCATCAACCACCTCTGTTTCCAGTCTTAGGAGGGAGAAGTGGCAGTTCTTTCCACTCAGGTCCTGGTATGGCACGTATGCCAGGGCTGGAGAAGAGCTTGTGTGTTACTCCTAAAACATGTCTCTGCCTTGCAGAAACAGGGGAGCCGTCGTCGCAGGCCAGCATCTAAATACCATGTTGGGCAAAAAGTGTGGCTCACAGGGAAGAATATTCCCTTCCGGGTGGAGGTGAGTAAGCTTGCCCCCCCACTTCACTGGCCCCCTCACAATATCCAGAATCCTGTCTTCATCTGCTGTCAGGCCCCTTCTCCTCCATTCCCTTTGTAATATTCACCCAGAGTTTCATGTCTCGAGAATTAAACCTGTGTCTGTGTCTCCCTACAGCCCTCCTTCCTGCTCCTCCCCTCAGGCTCATTGGTGGTGACAGTTCCTCATAAAATGGGCAGGGTAAAGGCTCGGGTAGCACTCCTGGGTTCTAGAGTGGAACATCTTGGACCCCTCTCTGGTTCAAGATTTCCTCTGCCAGCATCCACCTCTGGGCCGCGAGGTAGCGTCCATCGGAGGGGTAACTGTCACAATCCTTGTGTGAATCCCTTGTGTGTTTCTTCACTATTCAGCTGCATGCATGTATATTAGGTGTTTGTGTGTTGTGATTGGAATTTGCTTTTGCTGGTGTGTCCAGCAACATTTCAATAGGCGAAGAGGACAGTGTCTGAAACCTGGGAATTTAGTTTTGTATGACAATATCAACCCTTTGAGGAGTATGCTTTTTGGATTTTTTTTTTTTTTTTCAAAGGCATTCATTTCATACATTTCAAGTGCATTACTTTCAATCATCAGCATTAATTGTTACATCATTATTATGTTCAATTCATAACAATTCAATTAATCACATATCTGATGTCATATGACAGATTAAATGGATCAGAGCAGTAAACAATGGTCTTCCCCTGGTTCCTGACAGAAAATTCTGGCAAAAGCCAAGTTGTCTTCTACAAATGTACCATTTGCCACCATGTACAGTGCTGCTATCCCTGCTTTCATGTAGGGGGTTAATTGTCCCTGTACAGAGTGACCTGGTTATGCTCAAGTCAGTGGCACTTCCTATAAGCAGGGCTATTCAACATTATCTATAAAGGGCCGCTGTGGGCTCGGGCTTTCATTCTAACCAAGCACTTACACACCTGATACTACTAATCAAGCTCTTTAGCAAAGACTCTTGGGGTTGATTAGTGGTGTCAGGCGTGTAAGTGCTTGGTTGGAATGAAAACGTGCACCCACACTGGGCCTTTCTGGATAATGTTGAATAGCCCTGCTATACAGGGTAGCTGTTCCTTGGCCGGTGACCTGTTAATCTTAGTAGTGATATCATGTACTAAAATTGACCTAACAGTGCTATGATTTCTTGTATATTTTTTTATTAAATTTTTTTTTGTTCGTTCAAGGTGCCATACATTCCTCTAATGACTTATTTTACCATTATGAAGCACCTTTTGTGCTATTTCTATCTTACTTTATGAAAGGTTTTCTATAGCTAACCCTAGTTTGCTCAACATGGGTCAAAGATGTCCGATATTGATTTCCCAAAGCACAAGCCAAGCATCACTGTGCAGTGCACATCAAAAAACAACTCAATGGTCGTTATCACTGAAGTGCTCGGCGCGACCATGTGGCACACGTCGGGATTACAATACCACACACTTTTCTTTATTTCCACTAGTATCTCACTGGAAAAGCAATAAAAATCGATTTATTCTTCAGTTCACAGCAAATACAGTACATACCTCACCCGTACGTTTTTAATGGCTTCAAGTATATAATTCAACAGTCCCCAGTTCTTTGAAGGATGAACTCCACAACTTTCAATAAATGTTAAACTATGTTTAGATTTGGTGATTGAGCAGTCCATGGGAGGCATACTTGAATGAGTGCTTTATCATGCTGGAATATGGGGACGTTGTGAGGGACCTGTATGTACTAGGGGGTGCTCCTGGTATTTTAAAATAGCTTTGTAATATGTGTCCATTACACATCCATGGAAAGCAATCATTGGACCCAACTGGTACAGTAAAATCACTGCCTATATGATTACAGAACCGCCATCATATTTAACTCCTTCAACCCCACAGCCCTCTACAGAGGGCTGACCAACATATTCCCTTCAACCCCAAATTCCTGTAGGGAAAATTCAAACAATCTGACTAATTGATTGGAACATATCAGGTTACATTTAATGGGATTCCAGAGATAACAGTAAGATACAATGTCCAGATAATGACCAGCCCTCTACAGAGGGCTGTGGGGTTGAAGGGTATAGTGATGCTAGAATATCTGGGGTTGAAAGAGTTAAAAGCTGTCAACAAACAATGGAGATTGAATATGTACCTCCTTTGGCTCTTCCAAAACATAAACTTCTGGAGACGTATAACAAAACGTAAAGGATGATGCATCAGACGCTTCATACTACTTCTACAATATTCACGAGTCCAGGATTTTTGTTCGCTTTTCATTCTGCGTTTTTGTGCATTAGCCCAGGTTACACCCTACTAAGCCTTCCAGTCAGTTTGTGTCCTCTAGTATTGAATTAAGCTCTCTTTCCTTGTGTTTTCAGTAAATTAATGATAGAGAAAGATGTAATTACTTTTTAGAGTCTTAATAGGATCAAGCTTCCAAGCCTTCCAGGATTGGGACTGCATTCTTGTTAATCCATTGTTCCTGCCTGTTCCTCTGAGTCAGTTTAGTAGGAACACCTCCCAAGCCTTCATTGGTAATTTCATCGATTTCCGGACACTGGCTGTCTCAAGGCGCGGCGACTCCCAGGCACTCAGTGACACCTTCCTATTCAGCTTTTCTGAGTGGATCCAGGATGAATTGACCACCTGTGTCCTCCCCATCACCTAGACAGCCTCATCGATGTTATGCTGCGAATAGATGCCTGGCTGCAAGTCTGCTTCGTGATGGTAGACAGTTTGTGACAGGCTCCTATCTGAGGCATTGAGCTGATAAGCATATGCTCGTCACTGGAGTACATTGGGGAGGCGTTACCAGTTAGTTTCTGAACCAGTATTTTGAACATCTGCTGCAATCAACAAAATACTGCTCATTTGGCCGCTGGCTAATTATCGGAACCCCAAAGAAAATTGACTATAAATCTATAAGAACCGCAGCTTTTCTCATCTTATTTTGGTTGTATAAACTGTGCAAAACAATTGTTGTTTGTATGAATAATAATTTCTTAAATCGCAAATTGTTAGATTTTTTTACACGGCCCTGCCTCGGCGAGTTGCGTAGTGATGGAATTTACCATCAGATGGAGTAAACCGATGTGATACTATATTTGATCCACTACAGTTTAACGGTAGCGCGACAGAACACTATTTTTAAAGTATAGCCTATACAAAAGACCGCTCACAGTTTTTTGGTATCACTGCACAGAGGTTTCTCATTTAGTTCTGAACAGAATTATAAGATGGGCAGTTAAAGCCCCAAGAACGTTCTGATGCTTTGTCATATTTCTGCAAAAAGATTGGAAGCTGTAAACATTCAGAGAGCATCTTGAGAGCTTGTACCGTGAAACTGATAGGGGAAGAGGAGGTAATATGGACCCCCTAAGGTTGCCATGAGCTGTAGCCTAGATAAAGGGCTCACCACAGCTCATAAGTGGTTGATCTATTAGACCCCTAGGCTTGCTACATATCTGCGTAATATGAGAAACGTATCTCTGCAGATGGCTCCACCACAGAGGGAATCATGAAATCCCTCATTTTGTCCATATTCCCCACCATGTGTCTAATATGGACCCTGACATTGGGGCAATATGGACATGGGGTCCATATTGCTCGGAAAGGTTTCTGACACCAAACAATATTAATACCAAAGTAAGTGCACTGAGGAATAGGGTAAAACTTTATTTTGACACCTTCATAATCTGTTTCATTCCCATGAGCCCACTGCTTACATTGATTCCAAGGAAATTCTGGAGGGTCAACATACAGTTCTTGGCAGTATATGCAGTAAAAATGGGCAAATGGATTCGCTGGTCCTTGGAGTTGTTTTTTAGCATGTTTCTTTGATTTGCTTTTAGCAGTTGAACTCTTTGCTGTTTGTTTTTGGGGTTCATTGCTCAATTTTTTCCTGCAGCCTTTTTCCTTCTGCTGTTTTTGCTCCGTCATCAGACCTCTTTTTCTATATGTTCTAACCATTTGCAAGAACAAAATAAAAAAAAATTCAAATGTTTTCTTCACTGCATTTATGTTCTGGAAAATTGCCATAAGCACCTAGATCTTCAGATCTGAAAACAAGGCAAGCTTATTGATCTAGATGTTTATGAATTCAATTTCCATATAGACAAAGTTACAAATGTCTGGGGTATGCATTGATGGGTCCAGCTTACATATTTTGTTGATTTTCCACTCGAGAGATTGTGTGGGGAATATTGACCTGGGTCCATATTAAATGAGAGCGATGGGTCCATATTCCCCGAACCGTACTGTTCCATCATAATGGATCAATGCTCGAACACAGTATGCTTTGGTGGAGCAATCTCACACGTGGTCTGTAGAGGACAAATCTTTGAACAGAATCTTACCAGCACCTGATTCAGAAAATGACTTAATAGAAACGTCTGCATCATATAACACCTCACTACATTGTAAATTTCTAGACTGGAAACACTGATGTGTTCATATTCCCTTGAATTACATGCTTTCGCCTTCATCTGTTGTCCACCACAATGGCGGCTATGTGTGTTTGTGACGTCGCATCCAGAGTCCCGAAAGCGCATTGCATCGTGGGTAATGGGAGAGTGTCCATATTCCCCAAAGGTCCATATTACCCCAACTTACCCTACTTGTGAATGTGGACGAATATTATGAATGCTCATTTCTCATATCTTTTCACGATCATGTTTATCTATTAAAGTGGGCAATAAATTCTTTACAATGCATACTCTATGTTCATTTCTTCATCTTTTCATAATCACGAATGCAAAACAAATTAAGCCAACTCTCAGCATTTGATTTCATGCGCTGATCATGCTTTCTTGGTAAAGTCCTGCAATATTCACGCCAATGTAGGGTCAATTTAAAAACTATTTGGGGTTAATTTTTGGTATTATTTATTTGGCAAGGGGGGGATATTCATGCCCGATTTAGTTAAGTTACGATGAAAAATGCTAACGTAACAAGGGAATTTGGTGCTTCGGCAACTCTGAGAAGGAAGAAGACAATAAGTTTTTTTGATATTTATTTAGAAAATAAGTGTGATAACACGTGATATAACACGTGTTTTCACTCTGATCATTCAGTATATATTTTTTATTTACTAATGCCAAATAAAATTTGCAAACAACCATATTACTCATGAAATATCAGTGACAAAATAATTCAAGGATTCACTTTGTAAAATTACATCAAAGCAGCAATACACCAATTCAAACCAGGCTTTGCCGGGATAAGTTGAGAATCCGACTCTCCAACCGAAGCAATTACGATATTAATTTTGTGACCTGCCTGGTTTGAATTGGTGTATTGCTGCTTTGATGTAATTTTACAAAGTGAATCCTTGAATTATTTTGTCACTAATATTTCATGAGTAATATGGTTGTTTGCAAATTTTATTTGGCATTAGTAAATAAAAAATATATACTGAATGATCAGAGTGAAAACACGTGTTGTAGAGGCTAATTTGCGCTGATATAAATACAGGTATGCCTTGAGATTTTGGCTTGCCCTTTGGTGTGTTTGGGCACAAAAAGTGTGAGAACCACTGCGCTAAACAGTCGGAGCCTTTTGGCAGTGCAGGCATTTCCATCACTGATCGGCAACGAGGATATGTCGCTGTTAGCAGAAAAACTGGCTTGGTGAAAAGCTGATGAAAGCTGATGTCCAAGCATGCTTAACACTGGGATATTGCGAGTTGTTAAGGCTGAATTTGGCATGTAAACCGGCCTGTCAAAAATTATCTTCTTGCAGTGGTGGTTCAGAAATTTGCAAAGTCGCATTTTATGCATTTTGCGATACTTGTGAGTAGATGGAATGATGCAAGCAAGTTGTATGTGTGGTGCATGAGTTTTCTTTTTGGAAATTTATGCTCCCTTTTATTGTGACCGTTCAGAATTATTCGACAGGGCGCTCATTCTCTGCTGTTGTAGAGTGCCTGTTTGCTTGCGTGTATGAGCTCACAAATGTGTGAGTTATGCGTAAGAGATGTATGTCCTGTCTTTATACTTTTTGGCGACGTAATTTCTGTATTATTTTATTGAATATATGTAGGCCTCTCTATGGTATATAAAAAGTAGTTTGTGCTATAACAGTCATGAATTGAAACTGCTGTCACGAGTGATTGTTGATGGATGATTGTATAGAAAGTAAGCACAGCTAATGTTGCGCAGACGGGACAGGGCAGTATAGTGTAATTGAGATGGTACTTGCCGCAGTGAGGATGGGATGGGGGGGCAATGGTTCTTTAATGCGGCCCTGCTGACAGGGTAACAGAGTGTTTATAGTAATCTGATGGGTAGGGAGACTGATGAGGACAGATGGAGCAGGGCAGGCAGGTGAACAGATCCAAGATGGAGTAAAGCAGGCTGGAGTCAGGGTGGAGAGTGAAGCTGGTGATCCTGGACAAGAAATAAGAAAAGATCAGGAACTGGTTGGATATGGCAAACTGAAAAGAACAAACAAGAAACTAGTTAAATTGCAAGGCAAGCTGGAGAAGTGACTAACTGAGTAGCTGAGTCTATAATCCAACGCTGATTGACTGTGGAAAGGAGCTTAAGTAGGCCGAGGCTGATGACCTGATGAGTGGCAGCTGTGTAGCTGAGGCCCCAACTCCAGCACAGCAGTTCCTCATTTGTTAATTAGGCACTCACTCACACAAACACACAGACGGAGAAAGACTTGGGAGCAGAGGGCACGACAGTACCCCCTCCTAAACTGGCGCACCCTGGTGCCCCACAAAAGCGGTCGGGGTGGAGACGACGGAAGTCCCTGATGAGCGACGGGTCCAAGATGTCCCGCCCGGGGACCCAGCAGCGCTCCTCAGGGCCATAGCCCTCCCAGTCCACCAGGTAGTGGAAGCCACGCCCCCGGCGGTGAACGTCCAGGATGCGTTGCACCATATAGACAGGATAACCGTCCACCAGCCGGGGAGGGGGGGAGCCTCAGGAGGAGAGAAGACAGTAATGTACAGGCTTCAACTGGGACACTTGAAACGTGGGATGAAGCCTACAAAATGAGGCTGGAAGTTTCAGACAGACTGCACAGGGATTGACAATAGCCTCAATTTCAAACGGACCAACATAACGGGGAGCAAGCTTCCTGGACTCCACTTGGAGGGGCAAATCCTCGGAATGGAGCCATACCTTCTGTCCTGGGGCATAACAGGGAGCCAAAGCACATCAGCAGTTTGCCTGGGCCTGGGTCTTGGATGAAGCACGGAGCAGAGCAGCACGGGCACGCTTCCAAGTGCCATAACAGCGGTGCATATGGGCCTGGACAGAAGGGACCGCAATATCCTCCTCCTGATCTGGGAACAGAAGGAATTCATAGCCGAGGGAACAGAGGAATGGGGACATACCAGAGGAGGCATTGGGGAGCATGTTATGGGCGTACTTCACCCAGGGCAGCCGTGTACTCCAGGACGATGGCTCTGCCGCGGAGAGCAGCCTCCATCTCCTGGTTGGCCCGCTCCATCTGGCCGTTGGATTGTGGATGGTATCCAGAGGACAGGCTGGTAGTCCCTCCTATGGCTTTACAGAGCGCCTTCCAAACTTGGGACGTAAACTGTGGGCCCCTGTCGGAGACAATATCTGAAGGCAAACCATGGATCTGGACAACATGCTGCACCAACAAGTCAGCAGTCTCACATGCAGAGGGGAGTTTTGGCAGGGCAATAAAATGTGCAGCTTTAGAGAAACGATCAATGATGGTGAGAATGACATTATTACCTCCAGATGGGGGAAGACTGGTCACAATGTCCAAGGCGTTGTGGGACCATGGACAACAGGGAATGGGCAGAGGATAGAGCAGACCTGAACTGGGCTTGGTTGTGGTTTTATTTTGGGCACAGACAAAGCAGGCTGCCACAAATGACCGAGTATCTGCTTCCATGGTAGGCCACCAGAAGCGCCGTTTGAGGAATGAGACAGTACGATGGGACCCTGGGTGACAGGTAAGGTGGGAGGAGTGGGCCCACTGTAGGACCTGGGAATGGACAGAGTCTGGGACAAAGAGACAATTAGGAGGTCCATTACCTGGACCGGGCTGTGTGGACTGGGCGTGACGAACCTTGGCTTCTATCTCCCAGGTGAGAGCCGCGATGACATGAGAAGGAGGCACGATGGGTTCTGGTTCGGCAGGGGCCTCCTCTGCTGAAAACTGGCGGGACAGGGCATCCGGCTTCACATTCCTGTAACTTGGACGGTAAGTAATTGTGGAATTGAATCTCCCCAAGAAAAGGTCCCACCTTGCTTTACGAGCATTCAGTCACTTAGCCATCTGGATGTATGAAAGGTTCTTGTGGTCGGTCCACACTATAAAAGGATGCTCCGCACCCTCCAGCCAGTGCCGCCATTCCTCCAACGCCAACACCATGGCCAGCAGCTCTCAATTTCCAACATCATAGTTTCTTTCTGGTGGATCAAGTTTATAGGAGAAAAAGACACAAGGATGCTGCTTGTTATCTGTGGGTAAGCGTTGAGACAGGACAGCACCTACCCCAGTGTCGGACGCGTCCACCTCCACAATGAACTGCTGTGACCGGTCAGGATGGATCAGGATGGGAGAAGAGATGAACTGGCGCTTGAGCTCTGAGAAGGCCGCCTCAACCTCAGGAGTCCAGCGGAACAGAACAGATGGAGAGGTGAGTGCAGTTAAAGGGGAAGCTATGCTGCTGTTGTTCTTCACAAACCTTTGATAGAAGTTGGCGAAGCCATTGAAGCGCTGAAGCTGCTTGCAGTTGGTAGGAGTCGGCCAGTTTGCGACAGCTGAGACCTTGGCTGGATCCATTCTGAGTGCCCCTTGTGAGACAACGAAGGCGAGAATGGTGGTAGAGGTGGCATGAAACTCACATTTCTCGGCTTTGATGAATAGTCTGTTCTTCAGGAGGCGCTGCAGCACTGTACGGACATGCTCCTGGTGTTCTGGGAGAGAGCAAGAGTAAATTAAGATGTCATCCAAATAGACAAACACAAACTGGCTAAGCATGTCTCGGAGCACATCGTTCACTAGGGCCTGGAAGACTGCAGGGACATTGGACAGACCAAATGGCATGACTAAGTACTCAAAGTAACCAAACAGGGTGTTGAAAGCAGTCTTCCATTCATCACGCTTCCTTATGCGCACCAGATGGTAGGCGTTGCGGGGGTCTAGGGTGGTGAAGATGGTGGCTCCTTGGAGAGGGACAAAAGCAGAGTCATTGAGAGGCAGAGGATACTTGTTCTTGACTGTAATGTTGTTCAGCCCTCTGAAGTCAATACAAGGTCTCAACGTGTCATCTTTCTTCTCCACAAAGAAAAATCAAGCACCAACTGGGGAGGATGATGGACAGATGAGGCCGGCTGCTAGAGACTCCTGTATATACTTCTCCCTGGCTTGCTGTTCAGGACAGGAGAGGTTATACAGCTTGCTACTGGGAAGCGGAGCCCCCGGCAGGAGCTCTTTGCTATAGACTGGGGCTAGGACATGATAAACTTCTGGAACGGCTGACAGATCAACGGGTTCTGCTGCAGGAGGAGAGTCAGATGTGGAGGTCAGAGCCAAGCGGAGACAGTGTGAATGACAATAAGGGCTCTAGGAATGGATTTTTCCTGTGGTCCAATCAAAATGAGGGTTATGGAGCTTTAACCAGGGGAACCTCAGGATCAAGGAACATGAGGAGAGTCAATTAAAAACTGATTACTTCCCGGTGGTTTCCAGATAGATGCACTCAGGCGCATAGGAAGCAGTTTGACATTGAGGGGGACCAAATCTGCACGGGGTGGGCGGGTCCCAAAATTCGCTGACTGCCTCATCAGGTCTATAGGACATTCATAAATAGGTGTAATAGCTCATTATTGAATTCTGAAATAATTTTAAAAATGTTTAAAATCTGCAACAGTCTCCATCACTGTAGGCTATCCATCATTGTATCACTATCACAGATGTCATCTACTGACATTCATTATGCAATGACGGGCTACTTTCAGCACCAACAGCGCACAAAGAAATAATGAGTTGGATACAGTTTTTACTGACAATTCAAAGAGCAAACATGCCCCATCCCTTAAGAAGCGAGACATTCGTTCAGTCTTTATAGTCAAGAATGTAAGTGCAGGGTTCCCGTCAAGCTTTTAAAAAGCTGCGAGTAGCTTTTGAGCATGCACAACCTTCATAAAAGTATTTGCTGCTGGTTCCTAAAGCTTAAAGATAGCATTAACTAACGCGACAGTATGCAGGCAACAAGTGCAATGTGAATGCTAACTGTATAGTGGAGAGAAAAGAAAAAAAAGAAAAAATGCTGGAACAATGCACTGATAAAACAATGCGCACAATGAATGACAATGTTAAAGTTATAGTCCTATTGGTTTTACAGAATGTTAGAGACTGCATCACTGAATGTGCTTACTGCATTTCAGAATCAGCAGCGTGGTCAGCAGCCCCCCAGAAATGAGGAGCATGTAAGCCTAACAGTAGATGATATGAACAGGTAGGAGCAGGCTGTAGTGCAGGTACAACGAGTGAGCAACAAGTCTCTCGTAAACAGTAGTTCCACATATAACCGATTACCAGTGTAAGCATCATGGCCATTGGCCAGCATTACATTGTTGTAAACAATGCAGGGCAGAAGCGGCCCCTGACCCTGATGAGATCATGACTGCTGAGGAAGATGTGCCATGCTGCACAGATGGAGAGCGCCAGACACTGAGGTAGATAGCTGTTGTTGTGATGAACTACTGGACCAGAGCATCACTCCAACATGTTGTACCCTACGTAGCAGTCATCATGCATGCCCCTTTTCGGTGGAAAACAGAACTGAAAAATTGACCAAACACTAACAGCACGATAGGCTGCACCTTCACAAATTCTAATCTCTGTTTCCGAAACCATATACCGGTAAATTACGTTGACTGTTCAGTCACAGCAGCTGCCAAATCTAACCTCGTTCCAGCACCAGAATTGAGCAAAGATCAGAAAATATTTGGATCATTAGCCTACCTTGTTGGATCTCGCCATTGTCCATAGACATGCATCGTAATCCAAAACAGGATATCCAAGAAGATCAAGAAAAATGTCAATGTCCATCGTAGGGCCGTGCATCCTTCAAGATGGGGTTAATGTCATGTAGCGTTCAGAGCCTCTCTACATAGCTCTTGGTTAGCCGCACCGCGTTAATACAACACGGTGTTAAATGTTTGAGATAATATGCAACGCTACGTTAGCCCTCAACGTGAAAGTCTGATTGTCACAGTTTAAAAGTTAATCTTGCATTTTCTTAATAAATCGATGTCTATACATCATTATCTATATATCTCTCTAACTTTTAACCTGATGGTAGAGTGTAATGACAGCCAGTAGGTTACAAACTTATGCTTCCGCTACTGGATCGTCCATGATCAAGCTGGCTCATGTGAGTCGTCGGGCAAGAAGCAGACGTTGCTTGACACATGCGTGTAAAGTGGGGGTGGGGGGTGCAGGGGGCCGTTAATCTCTTGGCAGGGATGTGTAGTTTGCGAGAATAGTTTAGATTAGAAGTTTGTACTCTCGGGGTTTTTTTTTTTTGGTGGGGGTGTCAACATTGGGGGTGTCATATCCCCCATGACCCCCCCGCTTGCTACGCGCATAGATGCACTGATACAGGAGCTGTCCTATGGTCGATTGTGGCCAGCCGCATACCATTGAGGGTTTTGGTTTCCAATGGGACATCAAGGGACTCTGTCTTGATGCCCAGCTGCTGGCAAACGGCACTGTCAATGAGGCTCTCATCAGCCCCCGAGTCGATTAGGGCAGTGACAGGAAAGGACTGCCCTCGCCACAAGAGGGTAACATTAAGCTGAGGTCGGTCTGGGGGAGGAAGGCTGGCTACATAGCTCAACAGTATTTCTCCTGCTACTGATGAGCCGACCCTTTTGCTGGACGGATGGGGCAATGAGCAATGACATGGCCAGCTTGGCCACAATACAGACAGGACTGGGATTTGATTCGGCGGGCTCTCTCCTCGGTGGACAGATGGATGCCGTCTAATTGCATTAGCTCGGACTCAGGACTACTCGGCATTTCCCAAGGAACCTCGTGAGGGCTCGGCACATCTCGGTGGAGACTGTGGGATGTTCGCTGTTCAGAGCGAAAAGTGGAGGAAACAGCTGATTCAGCACGCCACAGGGACACTCACTTTAATGGTGCATTTAATGGCCTCGTCCAAGGATGAGAACTCTTCCCAGAGTGCTATCTCCCTCCCAATGCCACGGTTGAGCCCGTTCTGGAAAGCTGTAATAACTGCTGCCTCATTTCAGCCTGACTCCACTGCTGAACTTTGGAATTGGCTCACAAACTCCCGGACAGAAAGCCTCCCTTGGCGGGTCCGTGAAAGCTGCAGACCGGCTTGCTGGCCTCGTATGGGATGATCATACACACGCTTGAGCTCTGTAGCAAAGCCATCAGCGGACATAGCGTGGGGGGAGCGCTGCTTGAAGAGGGCATTGTAGAAGCTGAGTGGAGGACCCTCCAACAGGTTCACCAGGTACACCACCTTAGCTGCTTCACTGGCATACCGACTTGGTTGGGCATTGAATGCTAACTGGCACTGAGTGAGAAATTGACTACATGTGTTGGGATCACCTGAGTATTTTGCTGGAGGGGGAATGTGCGGTTCTTAGCTGGTCGTGCACTTGTTCAAAGAGTCAGATAATGCTGACGGAGGAGGAGAGCTAATGCTGCCACGAATGGGAATTTGTCATGCCACCGATGCAAGATCTCTCAATATCTTACAAGACGAAGCCAGTGCACCTGCCTGTGTGTGCATCACTTGCCATCAACACTTTCCTGCAATCTTGAATGCCGGTGTCCTGCAGACCTTTTTCCACATTCCAAAAATAAACTGGAAGAAGCGTCCCAGGCCAGCAGGACCTGATGGACAGCTGTCTTCAGAGTAAGTGTAATGGCTGTCTCTTATAAGATAATCATGGAATTTATTAGTTGTGAGGGTATTTTGGCTGCAGAAAATTTACTGGGTGCCGTGGTGGTGACGAATTACACAGTCATATATATCCTATGAGGGCACATTCTGTTTATTAGCAGAATATAAGTGTACACACTTCTACAGCAAGTAGGCTACATATCATCAGTCATCCAAATGTAGACATAATCAGTTACATCTTGCAGACAGTAGCGGTCCGTCCGTAGTAACAAAGGCCTTCAGAAACCTAGCCTTTCAGTGCCTAATAATCTAAACCTCTCGCAGTTTACTTTTCCTGATTAGCAATAGTTGCTTAGACTAATTGGTAGAGCTGACAACAGTCTAATTCATTTTCCATAGCATTGTTATACATTGCGCCACTGAACAATGACGCGTTTTCTTCCGCACATAAATGACGAGGTAAAATATGAATGTCTTTGTAAGTTCTGTGCCTGTGCACCTTGTGAAACAGCACAGATTTGCGTCATTAAATTGGCGAGGCTTATAAACTAAAAAGCCATAGAAATCACATAGATGTGATTCTGACATGGTGTCAGGAAAAATGGACGTCCATTCTTCAGGACGTTAGTCTTGACGCAGGAGACAGGAGACGCAGCAGGTGAGTGTGTGGTGTCTGGATTCATGGCCGCGCAGTGTTCCTCACTCTCACACTCGTTGCATTTCAGGGTTGCAGAACACTCTTTCACTCTGTGAGAAGCAGAGCAGCAGCTGAAACATCTTCTACGTTCTTTCAGCAGTTTTTTGCGCTCTGTAAGCGCTTCATTTTAAAACCTTTGCATTTTTCTAGAGGGTGCGGCTTGTTATGAAGTGGAGAGTACTTAGCTGGGTCACTTACTTCTTTCTCTGCTTTGTGAGCCTGGATTGAATCAGTTGTTGGTGACACGTCGGTCTTGTGGACAGATATGGCTGTCCTCATACCCTCGGGCCTTGCTGCTGTCCTTTCATTTCGGTGATAACTATGTCCATTGTTGGTGAGGATGAAGCTGAGGTTGTTTCTGGCCTTTGCTTCACAGCGGACAAAGTCCACGAAGAAAGCGAATGAGGGAAAGGACACTCTGTGTTGCTCTTTATATCGTGAACCAGCAGACAGCCGTTTCTCTTGTAGATTCTGTGGCAGCTTTTCGACGATTGGATGAATGCCTCGTGATGTATTAAGGTAACTCAGGCCAGGTAAGTACCCGTCTGCTTTCGCCGAGAGGAGTTCCAAGAGTAAGTCACTTAATTCTCTAACCTTAACATTCTCTTTTGAACTCAGGCGAGGGAAATTGTCTAGCCGCTTGAACAAAGCACTCTCTATCACTTCGGAGGGTGGCATAACACTCTTGAAGTCTAGCCCAGGATAAGTGGAGCGCAGCTTGGGCATCAGAGACATACACTGCACGGATTCTCTTCATGTGGTCAGAAGACTCTTTCCCTAGCCATTTGATAAGCAGGTCTAACTCTTCACTGGCAGTTAAATCTAGGTCTCTTGCAGCATTAAAGAAAGTGGACTCCCATGCTCTGAAGCTCTCAGGCCGATCATCAAATTTAGTTAGCCCCGTGGTCACTAATTCTCTGCGGGCCAAATACCTTGCAAAGTCTATCATGTCAGGAGCCTGAGTGACAGGAGGGGGCTGAGGAACAGGAGTGGCCTGTGTGTCACCTCTGGGTGAGTAGTCAGGATAGCTCACGCGTTTGCGTGGGAAGTAGCCTTGCTGTTGATGGGCTATATGGGGCGAGTGAGAGTACAAGATGGGGTGCCGGGGCACTGGGCGCTGGTGCTCAGATGCAGGTAAGTACTCACTCTGTTGTGTGGCTAAATACATGGATTGGGCATCATGAGGAGTCGTGGGGTACAGCACAGGCGCTACTGGTCTCACTGGGGGTGAGTCTTTGATCCGAGGAGGTGGGTCTGGAAGGGGTGCGTTGGAAATGAAGGTGACCTGTGCCTGTTGTTCCACGTATGCCTCCGTCCGCTGCTGTACGTCCAGAGGTGGTACGCCACTCCTGAGACTGCGCCTATCCTCGCACTTGTTTCCTGCTGCCACCTCTAAAACTTCAGCCTCCGCATAGACAGCAGATGCTGCCTTTTCAAGTTTGAGGGCTTGCAAAGTAGCGTCCAGTGTAGCTTTTCCAAGTCCAGTCTTCAGCTCGAGTTCTTTTTGTGCAAACTTGGCTCTGGCACGCGTGGCTTCAGCTACAGCTCTGACTTTGGTAGCGGCTCCCGCCACTGAGCCAGAAGACGATTGTTTTGATCCAGATACAGACGGTGCTCTTCTGTCGATGTTTTCGGCGTTGGTCTTCATGACTGCACGGTGCGAAGCCTTCTGATGCGTAACTTTTCACTGTACTGTTCTATCTAACGTGTTTGCTCCAAGACGTGAACGTAGATGACACAACCAGCCAAACTCCTTTTTCAAGAGCCAGGGGTAAACGAGCGCACTTGCTCCTTTATTGACTTCATTGATGACTACATTGAAAACGGTGTGAGACTACAAACAAAAGGAAATAAAGAAAAGTGCCTAGACATCTCATTCGGCTTACTCATTTCTTCACAGCAATGCTAACATGTTTTCAGCGCGATCGCGCATTTGCAGCGACTAAATTTTTTTTTTTTTTTTTTTGGAATTTTTCCTTTATTTGATGGTTATACAGTGTAGAGAGACAGGAAAGTTGGGGGAGAAGAATGGGGGAAGACATGCAGCAAATGACCCGTGCCGGATTCGAACCCAGGTTGCTGCGGGAAGGACACAGCCTTTATGGTGCGCGCGCTTAGACCGATGAGCCACCGGGGCGCCCCAGCGACCAAATATTAACACCATAAACATTCTCAATATTAATAAAACACATAATGTCAAGTAGCAAACATATCAAGGAATCATCCAACACTTACAGTTATTGATTTCTGAAGGCTTGCACGACAGATTATTTCGGAAAAGAACTCAGCAAAAGGGACAGGCTAGCACCATGCTTATTGTTTACATTTGTGCGTTCCGTGTGTGTTTCCGGTGTGTGCACGCTGGCGTCATTCCTGTTCCTTTATGGAAAGACCATACTGTCAAAATAAACTGTTACCATTGCAAATGCATTCTAGTGATGTGCAAACTTATCTGAACTTACATTTAATGTTTTAGAAAACTATACATTCACACATGAAATTGATTTGGACATGACACAGACTGATACATTTTCATGCTCTGTAGCTTACACCGAGGCAAGATATTCAAAGACTTTGTTTTCAAAAAATCTTTTTCTAAACCAACAGCCTTTTTAAAGGCTATTCACCAATCCCCTTTAAGGGCTATTATTCAAAGACTTCATTAAAAAAAAAAAAATCCTTTTCTAAACCGACAGCCTTTATAAAGGCTATTTCACCAATACCTTCTAAGGGCTATTTTCTGACATCCTTTTAAAAGGATGGGTTGTTTTCTTTTGTCTGCTTCTTTACATGATAAACTCATAGCTGCCTTAGTAGACTTTATAATACTACCACTGGATTGTATTTTTTAAAATTGCACTGCAAGGGTTTTATAAGTATTAGTGTATCATTTACATTAACCAAATAAATATATTCAAATAAAATGGCGTACTAAATCCAAAAAATGGATCACAAGCATTGGAACAGTGGTGCTTCCAAAAGGAAAGCCAAAAAAGAAAAGGAAGCAAGAGAGGCAGTTTTGCTTCAAAGTGTTCCTCCCATTGCTAACTTCTTTTAGCTGTTGAGAAGAAACTAGGACTAGCACTGTCACTCCACCAGAGCCACAGACATCCCTTGTAGGGAATCCCTCAACAGCAAATGTATTGCCGTCATTTCATCCATCACCACATGAGCAGTTGGGCAGTTCAAAAGCAGCAGATCTGCAACCATGCTCCTCCTGGTGGTGCTATGAGGTCACTGATCCTGCATTATGACAAAGCACTGCCAGTGACATTGTTAAGTCAGTGTTAATTGAAAGAGGTGTAGTCCCCTTTCAAACAACTTGTGAGAGGGCCTGGTGGAAAGACCAGAAGTTTCAACAATGAACCTCTGAAAAGTACATCACCAAATGGACAGGTTTCTAGGGAGTGGCTACTATACTCACCAGCAACAGCTTGAGAGTACTGTTTTGCATACAAATTGTTTACCAGCAAGCCTAGTGGTTTTACTCAGGGGGTAGGCGATTGGAAGCACTCTGGATCATGGAAAAAGTGCAGAACACAGATCATCCATGCTTGCCTAGCACCAGCGGAGAAAAGGCAGTGCTATAGATGCAGATCTCATGCAGAAATTTGAAGGTGAACGTAAGTACTGGAGAGACATTTTGAAAAGAGTGATAGCAGTTTTCAAATTCTTGGGTGAAAGGGGACTTGCATTCAGGGGAGATGATGAGCGATCTAGATCAGTCCATAATGGTAATTATCTTTGCATTCTTGAATGCACACAATTTGACCCATTCTTAGCTGAACGATGTGAAGAGGCACAGTGTCCTACTTGTCATCAACAATATGTGATGAGCTCATTGAACTAATAGGTCAGAAAACAAGCCAAACAATAGCAAATGAGATTCGGGATGCCAAATACTTTCAATCATTGTTGACTCACATGCGGACCAGTTCATATTCATGTTCCGGTTTGTATACGGCAGTGGTAATGTGGTGGAGCAATTTTTGGGTTTTGAGCCAATTGAGAGCTACACTGGAAAAAGTTTAGCAGACTGAGTAACTTTGATGGTAGAGCGCCTTGGGTTAGACCTCTCAAACGGTCTAGTATTCGGTGGAGTGCTCTAGCAGAATCAATCCAGGCTCTATGGAAAAATTACACCCACATCAGAGAGGACTGAGATTGTATTTCAAATGATAATGATGAGAAACGAGAAACTCAAGGTGCTAGATTAGACACCTTAGAGATGGTGTTAATGGCATATTTCTGAGATGTCATACTTGACCAGTTTAATGCTACAAGCATACACCTACAGAAAAGTGACATCAACATCTCTGTAGCAGCCCAACTTTTGTTCACTTTGATGGTATTTGTGGCTGGACTCAGGTACCAATTTGATGCATTTGAACAGGTTGCATTAAATGTGACAGGTTTGTCTTAGTCATACAAGCACGATCGAAGTGGAAGCTTAAAACATTTGCATACGAGAGCTCAGAACCAGGTGTGACACTTGAGGGGAGGGAGAAGTTCAATATAGAAACATTTTATGAGGTCATTGATAGGCTAGTGGCATGCCTTGAACATTGCTTGAATGCTTACAAGCACCTACCTTGTCTCTTTGGAGTTCTGTTTATGTCAGATCAGGTGTCTGACAGAGATGTCATTGTGGAAAAGGTAAAGGCACTTTCTGCTGCATATCCATCAGATCTGGACATGAACTTTGCCGATGAACTCATTCAATTTATGTCTTTCATGTCTGATTCTGCAAGTGAGAAGTACCCGTCTCAAATGCTTGACATATTGCAGACCCTTAATTTACAGTTAGTGTTTGCCAATGTTTATGTGGCACTTTGGATTTCTTTAACTTTGCCAGTAACAAACTGCCAGGGTGAGCAGACATTTTCCCTTTTAGGCAGAATAAAAAGTGAGTTGAGGAGTGGTATGTGCCCAACACGTCTCAGCTCTTTATCACTTCTGTCAATAGAGTCAGACCTTGTCAGACAGCTAGATCTTTGACAACATAATTGATGATTTTGCTTGTACGAAGGTAAGAAAGGTGCCAATATAGGCAGGGCTGGACTGGTCCTCTGGCATACCGCCCAGTGGAGTGATAGATTTTAATGTAATTAGGGGTCCAAGCCCCAATAGCTGGTGGGGGGCTGCTTGGCCCACAATGCCTAAGGTTAATTTTTTTGTCTCTTTTGGCTCTTTTTATAGCCCTCACTATAAGAAAGTATGTTTGTGTGTTAGGGGGTAGGGTGGGCCGCCGGTGGCCGTGGGGCCGTGAGGCCAGAGTGAGGGGGCCTCCAATAGACATGTGCCCCAGGGCCTCACAGGACCTTGATCCGGCCCTGCAAAGGGTTTTGGCAGTATGAGGCGAAAAGCGACGGCAGTGCTAACCTAAAGTCCATTGACTCCTATATTACTATCTTTCAATCAATCAATCAATCAAAAAATTTATTTATATTACACATTTACAAACAGCTATGGCTGAACCAAAGTGCTTTACAGATAAAAGCATAAAAGGCATTAGAGCAAATACAGGTGAAAATGACTAGAAATTAAAAGTGGAACAAATTACAGAAATAGTACATATATATACAGAGGCACAGGCATAAGAATAGTTCAAGAACAGGAGACAATGACTATAAATTAAAAGTAGAGCAAATAACAGAGAAAGAAAAAAAAGGAGTGCAGGCTGATCTCTAATCAAAGGCGAGGGAGAAGAGATGGGTTTTGAGAAGGGACTTAAAAGCTCCCAGGGTCTGGGCTGCTGTGGGGGGGGAGACAGTTCCAGAGTCTGGGGGCTGCTACAGCGAAGGCTCTGTCACCTCTGATCTTGAGCCTAGACCTTTGAGATAAACGCAGGAGTACGTAAGAAACACTATTGCTAAAATCTCCTTTTGGGCCAGCTGTTTTAGCCTGAGACTCAGTTTGGCTCAGAATGACTCAGCAATATTGAGGCGTAGCGGTAGTGCACATATCGTGGGCACGGAGCATTAGTGGTAAGATTCTGTCCTCTGCCGGACTTGCTGAAGCTTCAGCGTTATCATTGTTCGGAGTAAGATTGATAAGACTGTAAAACCTATCTAATTCTTCAAACTCAGCCCTTTGCATAGAGCAAAGTTACCCTGGAGCGCAGCAAAGACCGGTCTTTTTTTTTGCAGGGCGCGTCCATGTGAACACGTTACAGTAAACTTGCTAAGCAGCAAAAAATTGCTCAAGCTCCTATTCTTGACTTCTTGAATACTACCATTAGGCCACAATATTGCTGAGTCATACTGAGCCATCTGAGTTTATGGCTAAAACAGTTGGTCCAATGAAGATTTTAGCTAAGGTGTTTCTCACATACTCCTACTTGTGCCTCAAAGATAGTTTGTCCAATCTACGGAATGGAGATACCATACTTCTTTTCCAGAGGTAGCATTTTTATGTCTGCATTTTTATGTCATTTCAATCAGCTCAGCATTGTCATGTAAGTGGGCATCAAGAATTTCTCAAAAATAACAGGATCGAGTAAAAGGAAATTAATTTCACTGGTGTAGGCTATGTGAATCACTAAATGTTCTGGAATTAGCCTAGCTATTTTGCGTTTACATTGTGAAGCATTCCTTGCAAGTAAAACACGCATCATCCAGGAGACCATTTTCTTAAGCACAAGACTCATATCTGGCACTCGTACCATAGATGGCACGTGTCACATGTGATCCAGTCTTTATCAGTTTTGGGGTCCTTTCTATCCCCATAGGTTTGCTGGCAGACAGTGCATTTTGTTTCGTCTAGAGCAGGGGTGTCCAATCTCATCCTTAAAGGGCCGGTGTGGGTGCAGATGTTTGCTTTTACCCAGTGCCACAACACCTGATACCACTAAATAACTGATCAGGAGGGTCAATCAATACCTCGATGAGTAGAATCAGGTGTGTTAGTGTTGGAGTGTAACAAAAACCAGCACCCACACCGGTCCTTTGTGGATTAGATTGGACACCCCTGGTCTAGAGTGACCTTGTCCATCTTTCCTCCTTTAGTTTTTTGGGCCACATTTTCTTTTGCTTTTCTTTTGCTTTGTTTTGCTCTCTCAATGTAGAGGAAATGCTCACGACTGGTCAAGTGGCATGATGGCGGTTTGGCACGTGGCTTTCTTGACATTCTCTCTGGCTTTGGTACCATTATTAGATTGCAGAAGCTCAGTGAGGGTCTCACTCGATTTTTCACTCTCTCAGTTGACATGGATAGAACGGCATCATCATCATCCTGACCTCTTCCTGTTGATGCCGATGGAAAGGCGTCTTCATCCTAGCCTCTTCCAGGTTATGTGGAGGGAACTTTTCCTTGTTGCAGCTCTATAGGCTGTGGTCCACTTGTGATTGTCACCTCCAGGGTATCCATACCCTGCATGCTGATATTTTCTCCTTGCTGCACATCAACAGGGGCTATTGGTGCCAGTGCCCGCTCCATTGTTGCACTGGGCACAAAGAAGTCAGCAGAGATGGCATTGATGTTAACAGGGAACATACCCGTTGCCCTGAACTCAGACTGGGCATTCTCTACAGTGGCAGCTTTGTTCCAGGCTTCAGTGAACACTGAAAAAAACTCATTCCGCAGGACTGCCTATTCCATCTTCGGCCAGCCTCAGACAACTTGTGCTTAAGACTTTTGAGCAGAACCCTGTCAGCTGGCTGGAGAGCATGAGTGGGGTGGGTAACTCATCACATGAACACTTTTTTTTTAATTTAAGTGAGGAACTCGATGTTATACACATGGCTTCTGTAACGATTGAGAAGAAGAAGATGCGGAATGTTGACATCTTTGGGCAGCTCAGATACAAAGGTTTTTCCCCACTCAGATAGGAGCTCTGTTTTGATCCATCAATTGTCAGACACTCTCATGAGCATGTTGTCTGGGGACCCATACAGCCACTCATTTCTTACTCCTTTCCCCTTGAAAATGACCATTAATGAGGCTTATGTTCCAACAGCATTAAAAGCTGCCAGAATGGTGGTTGTTTCCCCTTTCTCCCCAGCGGTTATCTCGAAGCAGGGTTTCCCAACTTCCCCAAGTGCATGGCTTGAAGAGAGGTTGTCCAGTAGGCCAGACTCATCACAGTTCCAGATGTTAGAGGGAAGATGCTTTATGCCCAATTCCTCAAGCAGGGCCTCATAATTTCCAAACCACTTTCTGACAACTTTACAGTTCATCCCAGCTGCCCTTGCAGCAGAAAGAGATTCAGGCTTCCTGATCCTTAGGGTGGGATTTTGTGTCATGAACCCTTGAAACCAGTAGTAGCTGGCCTTCTTTTTTGCCTCTGAAAATCCTTGGATGCCATTTGCCTTGGCATAGTCAAAGGCATGCTTTTTAATATCAGCTGTTCGTAGAGGGAAACCTCGCTGAGACAACATGATAAGCATATTAACAAGTTATTTTTCCGCTTCAGGGGGCAGTTAGCAGATAGGGCTTTCTGCCAGAGGCATGAGAGAATCCATTGATGAGTCCTTTCGCCCGTCTCTGCAGAGACAATTTGGGGATGCTCCAAGCTCTGGCCAAAAAACAGAGTTTTGGTTTGTTTCCTGACTGAACGTCCCTCCTGTATTCATCAATTGCCCCTTTTATTCTTTTCTCACTCCACATACCATGTCTCATTCCTTTTCTTCCACCCTTCCTTTCTCCCTGACTATTTCTTCCTGACTTAGTCCATCTTCTTTCTTTCCTCTTTTCTTCCCTTTCTCAGCCTTCCCCTGTGTTTGCCCTGTCTCGGTGCCATTATCTGTAATTGGTAGTTTTACGAAGGTTAAAACTTTGTATAAATCTGTGTAACGCATCAACACATCAGTGGTGGATGAAACACAGATTCAAGACATTCAAGAGTCATGGGTTCTGCAGTTATTTAGCTGGGGGGAGAATAGAATGAGTGGTGTGGCAGATTTAGATAGTAGATTTACATAGTAGCACATGTCGATGTAAATGGGCCGATCAAGTTTCAGGCTAATGTTGGTGTCTCACTGTAGCTTATTGACTAACTTGCTGGGTGTGAAGGGGGGGGGGTCTGGGCGAACGGATAGTGAACATAATATAGTCAAGTGTTAACAATTAGTTTTTATTTTTTACTTTATTCTTTTACCGTAATCTTATTGTTCCTTTTATTGGTTTTATTCATTTATTTTATATGTGTATAGTGATTATTTTGTTACTTAATTACTTAATTAATTTGTTAATTACTGTACAGCACTTTGGTCAACTAAGGTTGTTTTAAATGTGCTATATGAATAAACTTTGATTTATTTCATAATAGTTTTATAGCATCAATAAAGCATGAAAAGGTGTCCCACTCTAGCTGAATAATGCTGTCCCACATTAGCTGACATATTCAGGTAATGTGGGACAGTGACAAAAAAAATGCTTTTTATAAAAACAAATGAAGCATTATTTTATACATTTTTTTCTTGTGTTTCAACCACGGGTTAAACAGCTTCATGATGATCCAGTTGTACTGGTTGTTACCCAATTTCAATTAATTAAACAGCCTCATCATTAAGAAATAGAACATAATATGCCATCAAACTTACCATGTGCTCAGGAGACTTCTTGGAAAGACAGACCACACCCACTCTGATGATGTCAGACCAATCCAAACCATTGTTTTGTGGCAAGAAGTGTTGTAGCAACAATTCAAGCTCAGTTTTGGTGATTACTGCTAATGTTGGATGCACTAAATCATCATTATCTGTCCCAGTTTACCTGATGTCCCACATTACCTGAACTCACCTTATGTCTGCTTTATCTCGAACAAATTACTTTTCACATAATCCGTTTTCATTTTTTATTATTTCTACGAGGTCTGAAGCACCAGGGGCCTGTACCACGATGCTGGATTAACATGCCCGGGGTATCTTTTCTTTATCAGGCTGCACTTAACCAGACTTCCGCATTCCTGATAAGCAGTACCACGAAGCTGGTTATCAACTCAGTAATTGAACCCAGGGTTTTCCAGTCTAGGTTTGTGCGCATTCACATAAAAGGGGCAGTGTTTTCTGCATACGACCAATTGCAGACATGGAGAAACCGAGCTGAGCGGCATATTTCACCATGGAGGAGCAGACACTGATACTTAACAAATATGAGGAATTCAAACATATCATTCAGGCTAAAAGCAACACCGCCGCAGCTGCCACAAGCCGCAAGGAATGCTGGCAAAAAAAATCGCCGACTGTGTTAATGCGTGAGTTAGTGTGATGATAATATTACTCTCCCCTAATAAGGATACGAGTAGATCTGAGTATATTAATGCTTTTGTGTCCCGTAAATTAATGTTTTGCTTGTATTCATGTGGCGTGTATGACAATCTCAGCCTTATTATTTCAGCTGCAACCCCAGCGGAGTCAAAAGTACGGAAGCTTATTGCTGCCAATGAAAAAAAATAAAAATTTGATTTTTTTTTTTTTCCACAGCTTATTGCTGCCAACGAGGAAAAAAAAAAAATTCCACAAAGTATTCTCCTGACTTACTTAACATGCAAATTTGCAAACCCTCGCTTTGCACTGAATTCACTTCTTGAGCACCCAGTGACTGGAAAACAAAAGATTCAGTTGCCATCTCCTGCCACAGCTGAAAGCCATCTCACTGGAACTGCATGTGCAGGGAACCACGAGTAACCAGCTGGGATTAGTTTCAATAAAATGGAAAACTTTTGTTTCTTCTGTAAAATAGAATACATGCTACCTTTATTTCTTTTCTCATTGCTTGCCACACACCCAACATATTGGACGGTTCATGGTCAAACATAATGAATAATGAAGATCAATCAACAGCACTCCTTTCTTATGGTAGAGAAGTACAGTACCATAAAATGGGGTAATGAGGGACGGCCGGGTAACAAGGGACAATTTTCTTGGAAAGTTTTCAAACGCAAATTCAAGTTTTTTTTCAACACTCCCTGTCATGATACATTATTTTTATGATACCTGGGTAGGTACTTGAAAATTGCAAGGTGAGTTGGATATGATTCTAATGTTATTTCATGATTGACAGCAATAAACAGATTTGACACATACTTGGCCAGGATGCTTTGGGAGGAATCAAAAAAAATATCTCAAAAGTGTCTCTTAATACCCCATTTTATGGTATATTGCCAAATGTTCGTGGTGACTCCTTGGTCTGGGCATCTTTTTCATTAAGGCTAAACCTCTTAATTCTGCTGAAGGAAAATCTTAATGCTGTATCAATCAATCACATACCAGATTATTTTATGCTTCGAGCTGTTTGGGGAAGGCCTGTTCTTGTCACAGCATTACTGCAGTGCTCAGAATGAGGTGCATATGTGGTTTGCTGCCATCACTGTGCAAACTCTTATGAGGTGCACATTTCTATTCTTACTCAGCGCTAACACACAAGATGCGCTGATCACCTAATGACAAAGCCCCTGATTACCAAAATCAGGCTGCTCTCAGATAGTCCTAAAGAAAATTGTTCATTGCTTGGGTCCCAGCATTGAGAACCATGGTTCTAGATTTACTCCTCCTTTCCTAAGTACAAAAATCAATGTACAACAATAATCACTGAGACGTGCACAAAGACAGAGATGACTCAATGGCAACATGAATATCAAAATATTCCTTTATGAACATAAACTTTTCTTCAAGACGTTGTATTTCTAATTACGTCAGGTCTCTGTGACATGCGTACCAATATGCCAACATACATGGGGATAAGTACCTGCAGATAGTGTGGCGTGCGTAATGTGCGACCATATTTTGCCACCTGGTGTACCTTTTTTTTTTTTTTTTTTTTCAATCACGAATGTTGCTGCCAGGTGTAAAAAAAAAAAAATAAAATTTTTATGGTACTGTACTTCTCTACCATAAGAAAGGAGTGCTGTTGATTGATCCTCATTATTCATTATGTTTGACCATGAACCGTCCAATATGTTGGGTGTGTGGCAAGCAATGAGAAAAGAAATAAAGGTAGCATGTATTCTATTTTACAGAAGAAACAAAAGTTTTCCATTTTATTGAAACTAATCCCAGCTAGTTACTCGTGGTTCCCTGCACATGCAGTTCCAGTGAGATGGCTTTCAGCTGTGGCAGGAGATGGCAACTGAATCTTTTGTTTTCCAGTCACTGGGTGCTCAAGAAGTGAATTCAGTGCAAAGCGAGGGTTTGCAAATTTGCATGTTAAGTAAGTCAGGAGAATATTTTGTGGATTCCCCCGTTGGCAGCATTAAGCTGTGGAAAAAAAAATAAAAATATTAAATCCCCCCCTTTTTGGCAGCAATAAGCTGTGGGAAAAAAAAAAGAAAATCAAAAAATTTTTTTTTTCATTGGCAGCAATAAGCTTCCGTACAAAAGAACCTGGGAGCAAATTAAAAAGAAGTAAGCGGTCAGTAGGCTTACTATAATATCTGCTACATATGTATCTGTTGTAGGCAATAGCCTGCAAAATGTACAAGGCTTTGTCTTCACACTGTCTCTGTTGTAGGATGATCACAATGGAATTGATTTGATATTGTTTGCAGCTCACAGGAAACGATATGACTTAAAAGACAGGGGGAGGGCCTCACACTCAGGAGTACAGCCCTACAGAGGAGCTGGCCCTCTCTACTAATGAGGGTTGCCCCTTGATTGAGGGTGTAGAAGGGGGGCTGAAATCAGACCCCAATGGAGCTGGCAGCTCACAGAACCTCATTTGTACAGGGTATGTTTCAGTCAGTCAATGTCAAAACACTTGGTTGCTAATAAAACACATTTATCCAATATACCATTCACTGTGGGAGTAAGTAGGTTAACATGCGTTTACTTTACAGTTAATAGTGAGATGCTAACTCTCACGCTGCTGCCTCCACCCAGACAAACGCTGTCCCGTACAGAGGTAACAGTAAAATCAACCTGTCATATACATCTGCATGTTATCTATGGCTGCTGATCATAGATTTAAACAAATTCCACGTTATGTTCTTAGGTGGAGGCCATTGAGACGCTGTCCACGTGCTCCGTAAGACCATTGCTCGCACCTTTGTTCTCAAGTCACAATTTTATTCAGTTCTCAATTTGCCCGTCTCAACACTGATGGAGTGTGGAGGACACTGTGGCAGTAACTGATGTATCTCTAACTCTTTCCCCCTCACAGCCCTAAAGATAACACAGTGGTGTATACTCTGTGGAGAGCCGGCTGCTGCAACCTTATCTCCACACAGAGCTGCTGATAACACCGAAACTGCTGACGTCATAGTCTCGATCTCATATAAGCTTAAAATAGAGAGTCGTCCACTGACGCTCATGGGGAAATCCCGGTGAGACGTCGAGAGTCGCTTGTGTGGTGATCGAGACCGGGCGTCGAGAGGCGCTTGTGGGGAAATAAGGGATAGGCGTCGAGAGGCACTAGTGAGGGGGAAAGAGTTAACGTCTCACTAATGGTGGTAGTCTGCACGTGGGACTAATACATGTGCTCACGTGCTCTCTATCGTGCAATTAATCAATTGCTATGATGCTTATTTCACAGGAAGAGGGAAGCCCTCCTGCCCCACGCCTGTGGCCTCCACCTCTCAACAAGCCACCACAGGACAGTCACAAGATGTAATTACATTCAATTTAATGAGGACAGTCAGTGTGACATTATTCTAAAGTGAGCCATGCAAAGGGAGAATGCTTATATGCTGAAGCAACTGTGTGATGTATTTGTCTCAGGTTGGAGCAGACAGTGTGAGAGGGCTCTATAAAAGAACACTCATGCTTGAATTGGAGTACAAAATCAAAAAAAAAAAAATCAAACTTGAGATTAAAAAATTGGAGCATGAGAGGGTAATGCGATCGTGGCGATCGAGCTTTTGAAGCATTAGCGCCCAAGATGTGGAATGCTCTGCCCCAATCAGTACAATCCGCTGACTCTGTGGACATTTCTAAAGGCCTACTTAAAATATACCCGTTCAGACAAGCATTTGGATAACTTGTTGGCAGGAGGCCTTTTGCTTATTTTACTATTCTTTGCTCTTAAAATTGTTGCTGGCTTTTATCATGTCATTTCTATTCCTTTTAAGCTGTTTTGTTTTTACTATTCATTGCTTTTATGCTTGTAACACATTTGTGGTTTTTATTTTGTATTGCATTACTTTTTATTTTGTCGTTGCTTTTAAACCTGTAAAGCACTTTGTGACTTTTGTCTGTGAAAAGTGCTATATAAATTAGGTTTCTTCTTCTCTTCTTCTAATACAGTGATGCCATTTATTTTCAAGCATAGGAAAGCATGAAACTAAAATGTAGTTTTTTTTTCCAGGAATGGGAGAAAAGAAATTAAAATGGTGAAATTTAAAAAAAAAATGCATCTGGTGTTTAACTAAAGAATTGCTGTGTAATGGCCTCTCTATCAGCCCTCCCTGTAGGGTAGTCAACAGTGATGGGGGTCTGCCACATCAGGGGGTGGGGGTTGACAGGAGGGGTCCTCTCCTTCCTGATGGTGGTGATGTTGTGCAGCACAAAGCATGCAGAAATGATTCTGCATGCCCGGTCTAGGGCCACCCTGAGCCCATGGAGGCAGCTGAAGCAGGCCTTGATGACACCAAAGGTCATCTCTATCCTGACCCTGGTTTTGGCAAGGGCCACAATGAACCTAGTTTGTGACCCTGCAGCAGGGTCAGGATAGGGTGTCATTAAGAGAGGCTGACAGGCGTACCCCCTGTCGCCAAACAGCACTCCACTGAACAGCCCTAAAGATAAAAAGTAATGGCCTTGATTAGCATCACACAATACAGTTTAAGAACACAATTAGAATGATACTCAGTGTGCCATACCTTGCTCAAGTTTCTGGCACAGCGCTGACTACCTGAAGATCCAGGAGTCGTGGATGGACCCAGGCCACTTTGCCACAACGCTAGTGATCATCAGCTGATGGTCACATGTCATCTGCAGAAGTATTTGGGGTTAACAGTAGTCAATAATGCAGACTGTGCATTTGAAGGGCCTCTTTGTGCATTTAGACAGTTTAATTTGAAATGACTGATACAAATAATGGAAATTGGAACTTGAGGAATACATTATTAGTGATGAACTGACTGAATGTAAAATGTTTATTGTGCATTGCAAATAGTATTGTAAGATGTACGCTACCTGTATGTTGAGGCTGTGGAATGACTTGAGATTGACATAGTCTGCTTCATTTTCACCCAGGTGTACTGATATGGGAATGTGGGTGCAGTCTATGATGCCGATTACTCCGGGGAACCCTATGAAAGGATTATGCTGCATTTAATATACAACCGCCTACATTATAGGGTGTGCATTACGTACAGATCAAATAGCCACATACAATATTACCTACTATGTCATAAAAGCCCTCTTTGATGGCTTGCTGTGGTAAATGTCCTGGGAACACCATGAAGGCATCCAGCAGCTCCGTGAGAGCCCGTGCCACTTTGTGGATTTCCCTGCAGACAGTATTCTAACCGAGATGCTCTGCATCGGCAACAGAATACATGTAAGTGCCAGTCGAGAAGTACCATGGTTCTAGCCAGGCCATATCAGCAGATGAACGCAAAAGTCGCATGCAGGTACGCTGGAAAAATCCGCTGCTACGCAAAAAATTGCTGCCGGTACATTACAGATAGGCAACAACATGGATGGCTTCAGACTGTACCGATCGACCTAGTTTTATTATGGAGTTAGATTTGTCTCAAAAGTATCTGAAAATGCAGATGGTGATCTACAAATATTCCTTGATTCGCAAGCGTGTTTTGCTATCCACAAACACAAATTTCCAATTTGTAATTTGTATGGTAATTTTTACAAATACATGTGTATTTGTAAATATATCGTTTTCTGTTTGTGAAAAAAATGGCATTTGTAAAACTGAAAATTCTGTTTGTGAAATGTGATTCAGCATTTGTGGGTCACCAATTACACACATGGATCGCTTTCCTCAATTATGTATTCACCTTATTTTTTACGGAAACAAGGAGGCCAAACAGAACGCAGCCAGCTTCCTTTTTTTGTGCGACACTTTCGGTTCAGCAGTCTTGACCACTGCGTAGCTTAGCTGACTTGTGTCTACCTCGGCTACAGAGAAATATTTGTTTTAAAAAAAAAAAATGTAATGGCTTCAAGGAAGACCAGGATCTCTTGTGCGGTGAGGGGCTGTTACAATAGCTGTAATAAATGTAGAGTGTACCTGGAGGGGGAGTGTTTCGAACATCGAGCGCGTACGAGAGCTGAATGTGGATGTAAGGTGCCCCATGATCTGCATCCTCCGCCGAAAGACGTCAAAGCCCTTTGCCTGTGGTTAAAGGCACTTAACATAAAGAAACCACCGAAGCGATGGTACGTTTGTTCTTTTCATTTTGTGGACAGAGGACCCACAGAGGACCACCCGATGCCAGAGAAGTGGCTGGGCTATGAAGCACCCATAAAAACTCCAAGGCAACGACTTGTGCGAGCATCCGCCGTCGCAGGAAAGAGTAGTTTAAATGACTAACGATAACTTTTGATAGCCTATTAGTGACTTCTCACGCTTAAGGGCAGCTCAAGTTATGAGAAAGATAAATTTTCGTGATATAAGGCAGTGGACAGCATAATCGGCCAAAAACGCAAGGGCAGGGCTGCCACCTCTCATGCATTTGGCGGGAGAAATGCGTGAGATTCAGTGGCATATACACGTTCCCGGGCTGTGGTCAGCAATTATTCAATCAGCGCATTTGAAAGAGATTCTCAGGTGGAATTGAAGTCCTTGTGCATGGAGGTTTATTAGTTTCACATGCGTAACGGTGGATTTCACCACAAGTAACATGGAAATCAATTATGACTCCTGACTTCTCACGCTTTTCTTCACTTGGGGGTTGGAAGCAATGGAATTACATAAAAATGTTTCAATGGGTCTTATTTCATTGAAACAATTTGAATGATCGTGAAACACATGCATTGCGTTGATTGAGTAATTGCTGTCTACAGAACGGGAATGTGAATATGCCACTGAATCTCACGCATTTCTCATGCTAAATGCGTGAGAGTTGGCAGCCCTGCGCAAGGGCGAAAGTATTCCGTATTCAACCTCCATCAACTGTTGTGGCTATGGTCATGTATCATTATGATAAACTACCACCATGATACAAACCAAAATAACACAAGCATTATAACAGTGCAAACACTGTCGTGAGTCGTCATCGACTTTCGGCGGTGTGATCCGGTGCTGCATCCTTCTGATTCAAGTGGGTCGAATTTGCTATCTACCTACGGCTGCTGTGGTGATTATAGTGGTGTTTCTACTCTATAGGATTCAGGGAAAGCTAGAATCCACCCCATACAGACACATTTGTAGAACGGGTCGACATACCTAAGTGTAGACCGGAAACCGTAGAAATCCGGTGGGGCTGAGTTTAGAGGGAAACATGGACAGTGAGGAGCAGCAAAAAGTGGACCAACAACTTATGGACTGCTTAGGTGTGTACCTGCTGGTCCGTGTGCATAACTGTGGTGTGTCGTTAGCGTGGAGTAACGAACAGCTTCTGCGCGGGTATATGACGGAGGGGCGAAAGCTCCAGACTAAACAGTCTTTTCGGAAATTGCCCGTAGTAATGGTTTACTTATTACGCCGGAATGACCAGCGTTTGCTTGCGGAAAATGGGCGTGTCATGGATAGTACGTGACAGCTAGAGAGAGCTCCGGTTATGTTATGAACAAAATACAGATTTTATAGACCGTAAGTTCCGTTAGCGTGAACAGTTGCTTATGTGGAGCTAGCGAATCGATAAGTTCTACAGGAGAGAATTTCGTATTCAATCTCCGCCTTTTTCGGCTTTTTATTAGCCAGAGCAATTTCTAAAGGGGAATGAAATTACGCCACAGCAATGCAGAGAAATCATTTGTTATACCAGACACGTTATAGCTTGTGCGTTTCGCGATTGCTTTCACCGTGGTAGCACCAGAGAGCTAGCCCAGATATTGGTGAAGTATCGGGCTGACCCCAGGGAGGGGGAGGAAGAGTTGAGAGTCTCCTAGCAAGAGGCAGAACGCTGCTAGAAAGAGAAAGCAACATGGCGGAGAACCCACAGAAGTGGTCGAGACACGGTTCAGAAGTGGATCCTACCACAAAGAAAAAGCCTGGTCGTTCGGCTGAAGGACTATTAGCGAAGAAGGAAAGTGACCGACGGAGAAGACAAACACGGATTTGTATTAGTGTGGCTTTTCCTTGGTGGAGAGCCCTGAAGGAAGAAATTGGGCTGAGGGCAGACACGGACTTTGCCTTGCTGCTGTTGGATCAGTAAGTGACTTGGTTTATAAGACATTATGAGTAGGATGTGTTGCTGTTACATATACTGGACCTCGTGCTTTATTGTTTTCTTGGAAATGGTGCTATAAATGTCATGTAATGTTAGCAGCCTGGTGTTCGCCACGTTGTGTACTGAGAGACCGTGGCGAGCAGTACACGGTGTGTATCGAGTGTTACTCTGTGCACCGTGGCGAACAGTACACGATGTGTATCGAGTGTTACTCTGTGTACCGTGGCGAACAGTACACGATGTGTAGCCAGTGTTACTCTGTGTACCGTGGCGAACAATGCACAGGTGTGTAGCGAGTGTTACTTTGTGTACTGTGGCTACTGGAGACTGACGGACAACAAATAACTTCTGCTGACTACCACTGGGTCTTTCCATCCACTAACCTGTCAGCTACAGATTAGCAGGCACCTTGTCTCCCGTGTGTAATAGGCTAACTAAACATACTATTTTGCGTTTCTGTGGCAGAAAAAATCATACGATAATTACCTCTTCGGATGAGTCCATCTTTTTTTTCACTGGCTGTCCTTCTTCAAACAGAATAAAAATGTTGTGGAATCGCACAACATGGAGGCGGAGGGGTAGCAGAGGGGAGTGGGGGGCATAGTGGGGGGGGTACACCTGGGCATATGTCATATGGAAGTGCTGGCTGTATTGTTCTAATAACGCAAAATTCCTCTAGGGGGTGACAGAAGTTATGCAATATAGCTTTAACCATTAGGGGGTGATAAATGATGGTCTCATATTTGCCTAAAATTTTTGTTGGTGAAAGATAGTTGGTTCAGTAGAAAAACTGCAAATTTTTAGGTGCCAATACCCTTCAGTATCTTTTTTAGGGGTACCAGAAGGGTTAAAGATTCCGAGATGAGAAATGAGCGCTGAAAAAAATTCCGTTTTGAAATGCAATGGTATCATTGCGCCGACAACCGCCCACATTCATTTTCACATATGTCAATCTACTGTGTGTAGGGCTCACAGTAATCTGAAAATGTTTGTGGGCTGTCGAGGGTGCGTCCTATAGGGGGCGCTGCAAGATGCTACTTTTGGCCATTTGAGCAATAATGTCAGGGGCATTTATTCATAAAATGATACCATGGGAAGTCCTTTAAATAATCAACACAAATTAAGCAATTAAGACGTTGAGGGCGCGAGAGTATAGGTGGCACTTCAGCCAGGGGAAAAAGTGAAATTTGGCATTTTGGGAGGTCAAAGTTCTCCGTGCGCCCTCATCCGATTTTGATGAAATCTTTTCAGTTTGGTAGCCCTTCATATCTACAAACTGTGATGTGAAGATTACTCTGGGTTTCTGCTGCATTAACCCTTTACAGTCGGGTCATTTCATATGAAGTCAACCTGAGGTCCCCAGGTCACCGACTCAGATTTGGCTCAAATTTATTTTGGGAGTACTTCTATATTCATAATGAACAAATGTAAAATTTTAGGATCCTACTCCAAGGTGTTTCTGAGATATTGCCCCTCAAAAATCGGAGGCTATGCCCCCTTTTTGCCCCTGCGAATCGTGAACATTAATTTATAGGGATTTTGGAGGCCAATATCTTTGGAACAAATCATAGGTATGGACTGAAAATTACCATCGAGGGTAATTTGGGTCCAGGCTTTCATAATCTCTTGTCAAAATTTATCTATCTCTTTTCATTTTCAAGATATTAACCTCTCAAATATGAAACTTTTTTATGGGCGGAAATCAAAAATTCATTTTTCAAGGGCCACATATGAGGCCAGGATCCTTTACAGCGGCTAAATTGTGCTGGACTCCTTCTACTTGAGGTGACATCTGTCTGTACAAGGATGATTGACTGCACCCAAGGTATAATAGTGGAGTTAGGAGACCCTCAAAAGGGTCCTGGCTTTAAAAAGTCAAAAAAAAAAGTTTTTTGCCAATTTTGGATTGACAAGTTCACCATGTGGGCAGTTACCCATAGTAATGAAACTTCTTCTACATAAATGTATATGTCTTGGCTTTATTTGTTCAAAATTACAAATTGTTTTCTCATCTCCTTCACTATTTAATCATGTTATCAAACATGGGCATTTTGGGGTAAAAACACCCATTATTATCCCTTTTGTTCTGCAACTAGAAGTTTTAAATAGACAGTGCCTACTCATAAACTCAAGTTACATAATTTCCAAAGATAATCTGAGCCAAATCTGAGTCGATGACCGTGGAGGATTCTTTACTTTGGTTGAGTTCATATGGAGTGACCCAGTCCATCTGAGTAAGAAAGGTTTACAAAACTGTACACCGAATCGAAGGGTTTTATTACCTCAGTACTAAATGCAGTATATGACACATGTAAATAAGTGCACGTGGGACACTAGCAGCTCGAAATCCATGATTTTAATGGCCTCATCGATCCAACTGTGTTGCGTCAAGTCTGTGGAGGACATCATCAATGTGTTGCCATAAGAGCTGATTCAGTCATTCAAAATAGGAACCTGAAAGGAAAAGATATCTTGGTGACAGTTTCTAAGTTTAATGTAATACTGTGGTTGAAAGCAATTTTATTTTTTACTCAAAAAGCTGATAGTTACTTACTCCCAGTGTAAGTTGGCTTCATACATTTCACTTTGCTTAAATGACCAGGTTTTCTCTTGTTTATCAGGTACTGGTGGTAAAATACCACCAACATGGACTGGTAATCAATTCTGCATGCTGTCTTGCCTGAGTTTTCCTGAATAGAAAAGTGATGATTGAGAAAATTGAAGATATTTATCAAGTGATTTGCACCACAATGAACTATACAATGGCTGACATGCCAAAGGACCACTGCAGCATCCTACCTCAGGCTCCCAGGGTTCCCCCTGGGTTCTGAAAAATATTCTTCACTTTCTCCCTCGAGAAATAAAGTCAAAAAAATTTTCTTCACTTTATCATAGTCGTCATTTTTTATTAGTCACTCATGGACTTTATTAAACTTTGAAAAGCCTTCAAAGCGGACAAAGTGCATGCAGCATGAACAAGGTCAAACCTCAAGTATTTGCTTTTTAACAGTTCTCTCCATTATACTTTTGATTGTATATATACTTTTGGGTCCATTCAAGTCCAACCTCTAATAATGGGGACCCTGTGGACCATAAAGGCTACATTAAAACCTCTTAAGCATTTAGCACGGAATTTATTCAAAAGACTGGCAATAGAAATCCCTTTAAACCCTTAATTTCTTTATTTTTTTCCTTAACATTTTTATCAATGCAGCAATTTTTGGCATCCCAAAAATAAAAAGGGACACACCCTTTAAGGGACAATAGAGAGGCCTGACAAAAATGCTAAATTGAACTTGGGGTAAGCTCAAAATTTTGTGCTGTTGGAATCAGAATTAGTGGAACTGTCAAATGTTTATTTAAAATGTTTAACTTTTAAGATTTCCATTAACTGACTCCAAATTGAACTTTAGGTGAGTTCAATGTTTTGTGCACAATTTATTGGAATCCTTACTGTAAATCTCAAATGTTAAGGGTTTCAAATGTTAAACATCTCAAACAAGTCTCAGTACTGGCACCCTCATCCACTTCTCTCTAGAGAGTGCTTTCTGGTTACTGTACTATCCGAAACCACCATGTGATGCAAAGCTGGTAAACCCAAAGCCCCCCAGCGGTAGCAAGCGCCACAGGATTTACATAATTCAGTCATACAACCCCAATTCCAAAACAGTTGGGATGAAGTGTAAATTGTGAATAAAATCAAAATGCAATGACTTTCAGATCACATGAGCCAATATGTTATTTACAATAGAACATAGATAACATTTCAAATGTTGAAACTGAGATATTTTACATTTTTATCCATAAAATGAGCTTATTTCAAATTTTCTGGCTGCAACAGGTCTCAAAAAAGTTGGGACAAAGGCAAAAAAGGGCAGAAAAAGCAATTAATATAAAAAAGAATCAGCTGAAAGAAAATTTAGCAAGTAATTAAGTTAACTCGCAGCAGGTGTGTAACATAATTGGCTATAAAAGGGATGTCTTAGAGAGGCTGAGTCTCTCAGAAGTAAAGATGGCCAGAGGCTTTCCAACCTGCGAAAGCTTGCATTAAAAAAATTGTGGAATATTTTAAAAACAATGTTCCTCAACGTCAAATTGCAAAGGCTTTGAAGGTCTCATCATCGACAGTGCATAACATCATCAAAAGATTCAGAGAAACTGGAAAAATCTCTGTGCGTAAGGGACAAGGCCGAAGACCTTTACTGAATGCCCATGATCTTCGGGCCCTCAGATGCCACTGCATCACTCATCGGCATGATTCTGTCACTGATATTATTAAATGGGCCCAGGAGTACTTCAAAAAACCACTGTCTGTAAACACAGTCCGCCGTGCAATCCACAGATGCCACCTAAAACTCTATCATGCAAAAGGGGAGCCATTGTTCAGCATGGTCCAGAAGTGCCGCCGTGTTCTGTGGGCCAAGGCTCATTTAAAATGGACTGTAGCAAAGTGGCAAAGTGTCCTGTGATCAGACAAGTCCAAATTTGACATTCTTGGTGGAAATCATGGGTGTCGTGTCCTCCGGGCTCAAGAGGAGAAAGACCACCCCTCCTGTTATCAGCGTTCAGTTCAAAAGCCAGCACCTCTGATGGTATGGGGATGCTTTAGTGCATGTGGTGTGGGACACTTGCATGTTTTAAAAAGTACCATGAATGCTGAAAGGTATATAAAGGTTTTAAAGCAACATATGCTCCCCTCCAGATGACATCTATTCCAGGGAAGGCCTTGTGTATTTCAGCAGGACAATGCAAAACCACATACTGCAGCTATTACAACAGCATGGCTTCATAGTAGAAGAGTCCGTGTGCTGAACTGGCCTGCCTGCAGTCCTGATCTTTCACCGATTGAGAACATTTGGCGCATAATTAAACGAAAAGCTCGTCAAAGGAGACCCAAAACTCTCCAGCAGCTGGAAGCCTGTATTAAACAAGAGTGTGATCAAATTCCAAAGGCTAAACTCAAGAAACTTGTCTCCTCAATGCCCAGACGCCTCCACTCTGTGTTAAAAAGAAGAGGGAATGCTAAAGCATGGCACACAGGCCCCTTTTCCAGCTTTTTTGAGACCTGTACCAGCCATCAAATTTGAAATGAGCTTATTTTGCAGATAAAATTGTAAAATTTCTCAATTTCAAAATTTGCTATGTTATCTCTGTCCTATTGTGAATAACATACTGGCTGGTGTGATTTGAAAGTCATTGCGTTTTGATGTTATTCACAATTTACACTTTGTCCCAACTATTTAGGAATTGGGGTTGTAATTACAACACCACGCCTAGCGGATTAACACATATTGTTATTGGTCAAAAGCTTGGCATCCATTCGGTCATAAGGTGTAGTCTATTTTTACAAACTCATTGCTGCTACTTGCACTGAGTTTTTGAAAATCATTGAATGCATAGCCATTTCAGTCATAATAGAGTTTAAAAGAGTGAAACGTCCCTCTAACATTATAAGCCACTCGTCAAGAAAAATAATTGCTTGGAGCTCGTTAAAATTCTGCGATAGCAATTCCAGTTGGAGCAAAAACCATCACACACTGCGTTCACCCCAGGACCGAGTTTGAGAACTGTTGAGTTGGGCTTCAGCAAACTACCTTACTGGCTAACTATCGCACTGGCCTGAACATATTTTAACAGTGATGAGTTCACAGACAACCGACCCAGCCATTTAGGAACGGTTTGTTGTCAATACGAAGTTTTGATCATTATTGATGATGAATCAGATATTGTACAGCACTGTCTTGTGCCTTTAAAGCTAACTTGGAAGTACCATGTTTTGCATAACGTCAGCTCAGAAATCGCCAGTCATACTGTGGTAGAAAACATTGCAACAAATGACATGATTGTACGCATCAAGCGTACCATGTAAAGATGCGCTCATATCTGTTCATATCAATCACGTTTACGCAACGAGGGACTCATATAGAAATTTACACACCTTGTTTTCCTAGTTCATTATGAGAGGATGAAGGCTTCCACCGTTTTACAGGTTAAATTAAAATCCGCGAATATGCACTCCCTCACATGACTGACTGTCCAATTTTGTGGAAGACATATTACATTTTCCGAAGTGCAGTTCACGTGAATTAGTAGTTGCAGTCTTTTCCATTTTTGCAAAAGGTGCTTTAGAACTGAGGCTGGGAAGGGGTTAATGTAGCAGAAACCCAGAGTAATCTTCACATGTAGCAGACATATAGGGCTACCCAACAGAAAAGGTTTCATCAAAATCGGATGAGGGCGCATGGAGAATTCTGACCTCCCAAAATGCCAAATTTCACTTTTTCCCTGACTGAAGTGCCAACTATACTCTTGTGCCCTCAACATCCCACGTTTAATTTGTGCTGATTGTGTAAAAGATGTCCCATAGTATCATATTATGAATAAACCATCTTGGGCTGTAGAGGGCGCAGTCCGGAAATGCCCCGATATTACTGCTCAAATGGCCAAAAGTAGCATCTTGCAGCACCCCCTATAGGACACGCCCTCGACAGCCAACAAAAATTTTCAGATTACTGCGAGCCCTACACACAGTAGAATGACATGTGAAAATGAATGTGGGCTGTTGACGGCGCAATGATATAATTTCATTTCAAAACTGAATTTTTTTCAGCGCTCATTTCTCATCTCAGAATCTGGCCCTTTTAATACCCCTAAAAAAGAAACCGAAGGGTATTGGCACCTAAAAAATTTCCAGTTTTTCTATTTACCCAACCATCTTTCACCATCAAAAAGTTTAGGCAAATCTGAGATTATCATATATCACCCTCTGCCTGATTCTTAGAAAAACTGGCTCTTAAGCACAAACATTCCATCATTTTGTAATGGCCGGTAGAATTAGGAGGCCAAGCCCAATGACCAGAGAGAAAGTGAGCAGCCCGGACACAGTACAAACACAGAGAATAATACACACCAAACGAAAGTACTCGTGCTTCCAAAGGACATATAATAGTCCGAAACACAGAAGCAAAGTGAGATAGAAAAAAGGGAGAAGAAACTCAAATAATCAGAAGATAGAAAGTCATACAAAACCTGACTACAGATATCTTCGGCTATAGTGCGAAGCTAAAAACAGACACTCTAGCGAAGGGGGCGTGTCGGTCTTCCTGCTTATACAGAGTCCGGGAAGGCGCCACCCCAGCTCAATCAGCCAGCTGGGTAAAGAATCCGATGGCCAAAGAATTCGATATCGTCCCGGGACAAGAGCCGCAAGGAAAAGTCCAAACCACACGCTCACCTCACAAACCATGACACATTTATCGTCTCTTCCACCACTACTCCATTATGATCTGTCAACAAACTACTCCACAAACTATTATGAGCATTAAAATCGCCGCACCATATTTCTTTTGTGCTGTAACGTTTCTTATGCATTGTGTGAAGAGGCTGTCTGATAGCGTTTTACACGGGTTGCAAAAATTAATGATGGCAAAATTGCATCCACGTTTATCATTACAGCCTATATTTCTATTATGACACATTCATACTAAACATATTTATAAGCCACTCCTTTAATAAATGTAGCACAACCTCCTCCATTATTGTCCTTCCTATCGCATCATACTGCTCTATACCCTCTTAAAACAACATCTAATTGGGGTTTTAACCAAGTCTCCTGTACACAGATAATGACTAGTCTAATATGACGTTCACTTATATATATTTTTTTATTATTATTCTTGACCATTCCCAACCAGACTTCTCGCATTCCATTGCAAGATATGGAACCTCACAATACTAAATAAAAATCAGAGACTGTCAATCGGCATGGCTTAAGTTTAGCATTTCATGTATTTCGTCTGCTTCGGATGATATCCCAAAAAAATTCATTTGCCACTTCAACCACAGATATAATCTGATCACTTCTCTTTTTATACACTGCGCACATAAAGGCAGTGAAGTCAGTCTTATTAACTAGCATCGTTTCCGTAGTTACCTTGTCTAGAAATTCATTTTGATTAAGGGATGGCACAATGGGCCTTGCTGTGCATCTCTGATCCTTAGCAGATTTATCATGGCTCAAATCAGTTAGATCGGCTTTTTTAAGCATTAACTTTCTTGCTCTACTGGCCGTTCTTACATTTTCTAGTCTTGTTGCGCAGTATCCCTTCTTACCTTGATCTGGAACTTTTTTTGAGAGCTTCTGCGTATGACACTTGATGCACTACCTTGCACCTCTGGGCTTCACCTCCAGAGTGTTCACACTTCCCCCACTTGCAGCCTACTTCCCCCACACACCATAATCCATACGCCATCTAGTGTGGCAACAAGGGAATGACAACAAACCAAACATTTCACCAACATAACTCCATAAAGGAAGTGACTATTCGCCCCGCAGCGGGGTGAATTGGGGGAATGACACCGGCTATCTGTGCCGCAGCGGGGCCGACAAGAGAAGCAGTTCTGCTATACGCACCGCGGTGTGGCGGATAAGTGAAGCACTTCTGCTATTTGCTCTGCAGCTGGTCTAATAAGAGATTTCATTTAATCCGCCCCACTCTTTGAAGTTTCGGGCTGACGCGCTGAGGGACGAATAGCCTCTTCCAACCATAAATACGAAAATGGCTCTAACAATGTGGTTTTGATTTTACGACGGATTCTGGCTTTTTATTGATTGGAAACCTAATAAAATTTCCGATCGCTAAGTTGGAAAACTACGGAGCCCGGGAAGTACAATGACACGAAAAAAATATAAGACGTGGGCACGAGATATAAGTCGTTCCCTCGATTTAATTATCTCGTTCCCACAACTTTGTCATTTCGTGGCCACAAAATACAAGTCGTTCCCACAAAGTAGCTATTTTGTGGCCACGACATACAAGTCGTTCCCACAATTTAGCTATTTCGTGGCCACGAGTTACAAGTCATTCCCACGATTTAGCTTCGCGATGGCCACGAAATACAAGTCGTTCCCTCAATTTAAATTAACGAAATTGAGGGAACGAGTTTATATGTCGGGCCACGAAGTTAACTAAATTGTGGGAACGACTTGTATTTCGTGGGCCACAAAATAGCTACGTTGTGGGAACGACTTTGTATTTTGAGGCCACCTTAAATAACTAAGTTAGGGGAACGACTTGTATTTTGTGGCCAATTTAAATGACAAAGTTGTGGGGAACGAGATAATTAAATCGAGGGAACGACTTATATCTCGTGGCCACGTCTTATATTTTTTTCGCGTCATTGCACTTCCCGGGCTCCGTAGTAAAACAGCCTTTACCTAAACGTCTTTTTTTTTTTTTTTTTTTTTTGTTAGTTTTTATGTCGCACGCGAATAATTTCAACAATCTTTCGCCATTCGTGTAAATATGCAATTTTGTATAAATAAATAAATAATGCGTGAGAGTTAAGTAATGTTATTAACTCAACAGTGTATTTGTGGCTGTATTCCAGTGGGCAACGGCATAAATTTATCTCAAATAAATAAGAAATAGGTATGGCGTGTGGTAACGTTGCGTCTTGGGGTGGTCTCCCATAATAAGTGCTTTCCTTTGTAAACGGACAAGAATTCACTGTATGCTTCCCCTCCGACAGACGTAGATTTTTCGCCCGGTCTTAGGGAAAACAGAGTTCACGACCAGTTGGGGAAATTGTCTTAAAGTTACGCCAGTTGCCTCCGACTTGCCCTCAGACTTGGCGTAAGTCCAGTTGGTGCAACTGAGCCCAGCAAATTAGTTAATTCCTACAGCTGAATATTCTGATATAAATGTTTAGTCTCGATGTGGACGTACACGCATGAAAAATGCAACCAAGTGCAAAATAGGAGCTGATCATTTTAACTAAAAGGACTTTTGAACGGTTTGTAACCTGGCGGCTGATCACTTGCTGACTCAATTATGTGAACAGTGACGGAACGCAGTGGAGGAATTAAGTTTCGTTTTCCAGTTTCCAATCGTAGAAAACGGAAGCTACATTTTGCTGTGGTGCGTTGTCTATTAATCGGCTAGCTGGTGGGCAACTTCTCACGAATTTCTGCAATTTCAAAAGCCGACTTTCTCTCAGTCCAAATCGAAGAACGTAATGAGTACCGGTTAGTTACAGATGTTGATTAATTATTTAGGGTCACGGTCTGGCAAATGCTTGATATACTACTGTTGCTCTGCTTGAGGAGCCAGTAATATCAAATAATCTTACATTTTAATATGTTGTGCCCATCTACGTTTTCCAGGATGGACTCCCGCGCTGTGGATTGATACTTTCCACGAAATCATAGAGGAGGAGTTGGAATACGATGACTGGTGGAGTTTTCATTTCGCCTACAGGCAGCAGAACGACCTTTCTGAAAGGGAGAGGAGAATGGGTTGGAAGATATACTGCCCCTCTGCCCGCGGCAAGTACGTAAATTATGGCTTCGGCTATCGTTTTCGCAGGAAAACATTATTCAACATCGTGGGGCCGTAATTTACCAAGTTCTGTGAATGAACAAGCAAGCAGCAGGCAATAATTGATCTTATGTCAGTAGGCGCTGCTTTTAACGCTCAAATAGGCCTACAGTAGGCCTGTTTTTAATTTTTATTTAGATTGAGGAGAAATAGATATCTACTGGCGGATAACGGACAAATTATGTTCCATCACTGTCTGGCCATTTGGAGAAGTGACCATGTTTTGTGGTAGTGAGCTCCAAAGTGTTTCGGACAAATACAGATTTTTCTTGATTTGTTCTGTACAATTTTGGAATTGATATCAAATAATTTATTAGTGGTTAGCAGATGTAAACTTTTATTTGAGGATATTTTTGTCCCTTTTGGTTCACTTTGTAGAATTGATGTGATCCAGCTGGCAATCGACCGACCTTCAACGTTAAAATGTTGATGAAATTATGTCTGTTAAAGAAAAACGTCATTTCAACATCAAAACATCGTTGAACATGAAGAAGAGTTGAAAAATTACTAATGATTAAATGTTAAAATGTCGATTTTGAATTACTCAATGTCTATAACCATCAATAAATTCTAACTCTAGTGTAAAAATGTCCGTTGAAAAGCAAACGCCATTTCAACATCAAAACAACGCTGCTGGTTGAACAAGTGTTGATAAATAACTAATTATTAAATAAAAGCACCAGAGGTGCTGATGCCTCGGTGTGTATTGCTTAGCCACTACTGATGTACAATAGTTGTACAGTAACATAAAAGCAAGCTTGAATACATAAACAGTCAATAGAGTGCGGTCCTTGTGCCAACATCATGTGGGTGTGGCTTAACATTATGTACACAAAACGTGTATACTGAAACATGAAGTGCTACAAAAAATCAAAATTCTGGCACATTTAAAATCAAGAGAACAGTGTTTGTCACTCGTTGGCATTGTTACTTTAGCTTGGATGCACACGCTGTCGCAGTTATGATGGTAACAGACAGACAAATACACAGACTGAGTACCGTATGCTCGCTGTGCGCATGCGCACACCGAGGCACAATAATGTAATGTCTCGCCCGGGTTGCTGTGGTGGTAGAGCGAATGCCACATATATTAAGCTGAGTCTTCAACGCAACTGCCTGGGTTCAAATCCAACCTCAGGCCATTTGCTGCACGTCAACCCATCTTTCCTGTCTCTCTCGACTGTGACGGTCCAATAAAGATGAAATGCCGTAAAAAATAATGTTTAAAAAAAAGTAGTTAAATGAGATTTCAACATTGATTCAAGTTTCAAAATCAAAACAAATTATTATTTATTCAATGTAGGCAAATTCAAAAAGACGTTGAAATGACATTGCAAGTTCTACGTCAATTCACTTTTAAAAATAGAGTTAAAATTCAACAGTGATTCAACACTGCCACATGACGCTCATTCAACGTTAAATAAACGTTCAAATGCCAGCTGGGGATGATTGTGCTGAAGGCTTAATTTCTACAAGGTAAAAGCAAAATGTATAGAATTACATTTATATTTCTCTTTATCTATATTTACATACAGTATATAATGCTTGATCACAAATCTAAAACTGGGTAGTATGAAGCCAAGTCAGAATAAAACAAAAATTTCTTTGTCCCCAAAATAAAAAAATATGGGGCACCATGTGCAAAACATTGACAAGACATTGTTGCAACTTGACTCTTGCCCCAAAGCTGTGTATCCTTACTCCTAAGCCAGGGATAGGATAATGGATATATTTCTAGTTTTTTTTTTTTTTTCAGTCCAATGTAACACTTGTGTGATACCTGACAAATTCTGGGTTCATTTGGGAATGTTGAGTGACACTAGAAATCAGACCGGAGACTCAGAATTTTAAATGCAAAAGCAGGCACTTTAGTGAACATCTAACATTTAACATACAGACACCACAAAACAGACAAATGTTGAAAATATTCGCCCATAAGAAACCACTGGTACTGTAAGTATAACTCTCAGTTTTTGTTAGTCGTTTGCCTAGACGCTAGTAAGTTGCATAATTAAAATTGACTAAATTAGTTTGGTCAAGACTGGTCCGTATTCCTAATTTAATCTCTGCTATTAAGTGCATAGGCTGCACTAGGTTTTGTTATTTCCCTGATTTAACTCTTCTGCTTCGTCTCCACCGATGAGAAGATGTGACTTATTAACTGTTATTTTCAGATAAGTTTAGTTGTGTTTTTAAGTTATAATTGTTCCTTCCTATTACTGTTGAAATCAATTCACATTCCATATCAAATAAATAAAGAAACACATACAATTGACATCATGACACTAATAATGATGAAAATAAAATTCTCACAGAATGAACGACAGGTCACAGCCAAGGAGGAAACACATTTTAATTTTAATTTTGTTAGAAAAAGCGCATAGGACCATGTTAGCAAAAACACAAAGCAAGGCACGGCATTTTCACATGAAGATGAAGAAGAAAAGTGGGGAACTGCATTGTCGTTTTACCTCTTCCATTCCAGAGTTGTCATCGCAGGGATATTGACACTGCTCTCACCTCGCCTTAAAGTGAATTATATCTCCAATATCAATCCCATTTAGATTTCCTAATTACCAACTAAGTGTTAATTTGTTCAGTTCCGACGATCAATCCGTATCCATTTCCCCCCAGCTGGGTTTATTGTTCATTGCTAAAATTATCTCGCATTTTCCTATCCACATTTATGGTGAAATAAAAGGTCAGTGTCTTACGAAGCTTTTGAATTCCTGCTGCTCACAAAGCGGAATATATTTATGTCTGCCTTCCTGTCCGATTGGTTTGATACGCCTAAGAAAACGTTTCTAATCAAAGTGACACTATCGTTAACTCCTGGATAAGCTGTTTGTGAATCTTAACGCCCGTGGTTGTGCAAATGGCAAATTGATTGATTTATTGATTATTGAGTGACGCTCGAGTCTCAACACAACACTCCTTCCAAAGCTTTGCTCACCCAGGAATAAAAATGTGGTTTTGCCAACTTACAGTATCTCACAAAAGTGAGTACACCCCTCACATTTCGACAATTAATTTATTATATTTTTTCAAGGGGCAACGTTACAGAAATGAAACCTGAATATATTCTATAGTAGTCATTGCACAATATGTGTAGCAGTGTAGATTTACTGAACTGTCCAAAAAACTGAACAAACAGTCGCTATTTCCAAAATGGGTGGCAACAAAAGTGAGTACTCCTCACCGTCAACATGCCAAATTGTGTCCATAGTGTCAAAATTTAGTGTGATCACTTGTTGTCCAGCACTGCCTTGATTCTCCTCGACATGGAATTCACCAGAGCTGCACAAGTTGTTGCTAGGATTGTCCTCCACTCCTCCATGACAACACCATGGAGCTGGTGGATGTTGGACACCTGCTGCCCCTCCACCTTCCTCTTGAGCGAGGGTGGGGAACCTTTTCCAGAAAGGGCCGGTGTGGGTGCAGGCTTTCATTCCAACCAGGTAATTACACACCTGATATTACTAATCAAGATACTTAGCAAAGATTTCAGAGGTTGATTAGTACAATCAGGTGTATGACTGCTTGGTTCGAATGAAAGCCCGCACCCGCACTGGCCCTTTTTGGATAAGGTTCCCCACCCCTGCTCTTGAGGATGCCCCACAGGTGCTCAATGGGATTCAGGTCTGGAGACATACTTGGCCACGCCATCACCTTCACCTTCAGCTTGTTCAGGAAGGCAGTTGTCATCTTGGAGGTGTGTTTTGGGTCGTTATCATGTTGGAAAACTGCCGTTTCCGAAGGGAGGGCATCGTTTTCTGCTTCAGAATGTCACACTACGTGTTGGAATCCATTATTCCATCAATGAAGCGCAGCTCCCCAGGACCAGAAGCACTCATGCAGCCCCAGACCATTATGCTGCCACCACCATGTTTGACTGTAGGCATTACACACTTGTCTTTGTACTCCTCACCAGGGCGCTGCCACACATGCTGGACCGCATCTGAGCCGAACAAGTTTATCTTGGTCTCGTCAAACCACAGAACATGGTTCCAGTAGTTCATGTTCTTGGACTGGTTGTCTCCGGCACACTGTTTTCAGGCTTGCTTGTGGGCTAGCTTCAGAAGAGGCTTCCGTCTTGGCCGACGGCCATGCAGACCAACTTGGTGCAGTGCACGTCGTATGGTCTGAGCACTGACTGGCTGTTCTCCCACTGTTGCAACCTTATTAGCAACGCTGCCAGCACTCCTGCATCTGTTTTCTGAAGCCAACTTGTGCTCCTGACGCAGAACACGAGGACTCAACCTCTTCGGTCGACCCTGACGAGGTCTGTTCCGAGTAAAACCCGTCTTGGAAAACCGCTGGATAACCTTGGCCACATTACCAAAATACAGGTTAACACTCAACCTATTTCCAAGCAAGAATCAGATAATAAACTGAATTAATTTCCTGAGCAAATGTGCTTCCAATAAGCCGCGTTGCCATTAATGATTATGGCATACAGCTTTGTGTCAATGAGGAAGGCTACAATATGAGATTGTATGGACGGAAATTCAGTGAAATTTCTTGAGATTTCATCTTTTTTATTATTTATTTATTTATTTTAATAATTTTGGCATCTCCAATCCCACCTGAATCTGGAATGTCCAATTAGGAAACTATGTACAAGGCTTTTCGCATATGAGGCCCCCTATTGCCAACTCAGGAGAGTGGGACACCTCGCGGCTCTCCTCCGAAGCATGCGCCCGTCACCACCGCTTCTTATACACTCATTGGTTGAAACTTCACAAGCTCAGAACGAGGGCGGAGGATACCCGGACATGAACGAGCTAAGAATCTTCCTGACGAGCGCCCGTCTGGCCAACAGGAGGTGCCTAGGGAACTATATCTACATAACCCTTCCCAGCAGAGCCTTCCCAATTTGCATCCCTGTAGCGCATTGGCCAATTGCGCGCTACTCTGAATAGAGCTGCCGACCATTGCTGGCTGGTACGAGGTGGGAATCGAACCCGCGCCGTAATAGTCACTTCTGCTTTGCAACGCAGTGCTTTACTGAGTGAGCTAACGAGATTCCATCTTAAAGTTGAATGTTATGTAATAAAAGCTGCTGAAGATGGTATTTAGATGTAACACCATGCCCCCAGCATTCCAGATCACCGGTCTATTAAAACCCGGCCCACACTCCAAGTTCCATCCGATCATCCGCATGTGTCATTCATTACCATTGTCCCATTGATTTCTCTACATAAGCCAGAGCTTCGCACTTAGTCAGTGCGAAGTCTCATATGCCTGTTGTTATGCTGTAGTCTGTAACAGACATTGTACTGTTTACTTGCGTATTTCTAAAACTACATTTATTGAGTGCTATAGTGATTGTTTAAGCACAGCACCATTTTATAATGTAATTTTGGAACATCATTTCCTGTTTGTTTTGCATTTGTCTTTTTCTGCCTTTTCTGTAATACAGAAAAGGCATGATGAAACCAGCTTCATCTTTGCATCTAAATCCAGTCCCACATTTTCCATTTTTCAGTGCACTTCGCCCAGTGCACAGAAAAGATCATTACATTAGATAAGGTTTAGATTTTGTTTGATTAGATAATTGCCGTTCATTCAATCTCATATTATGGCCTTCCTACAACTTTCCCAGAAGCCGAACTGCAAAGATCTAATAAATGACTTTGCTACCTTGAAAGTTTGAAGCCTGGAAGCCTACTAAATGATTTTTAATGTATGCCACGCGTCAACTTTTCACTATGCACTAATATCCAATTTACTAAATTATTTAATCACCAAGGCTTCAATGTAAGAGGCGTTGGTAATTTATTAAATTAATTATCATCGCTACCAGTGTACAACTACGCTTCCCTGCAAATGCAACCCATTCTTTTGAACGCTGAAAACATTATGATTAAGTGCAATCTTAAAATAAAATAGGTTGCTCTGTTAAAAAAAGCTAAGAACGGCAGATGGAATTCAAAGAAAGCACTGAGTTGATTTTTTTTTAATTATTTTTTTTTTTCATACAATATCACTATTAAGTCTGTCAGTGATCTGTCATTTTTTAATACCTTCTTTATAATCACAAGCTTATATGTTGGTCTTGATTATTCAGTAAATAAATTGTGTGATTATTGATCAAGCGATCTTAAAGGGGCAAAAAGCGAAATCGTTTCACCGCTAGGTTTGCTGTTGTGCACTGCTTATAGACCAAAACAAAGTGTGTCATGAGCCACACCTCCCTCTACCTCTGCTATTCGGCAGAATGATGGGCCAGTTTAAGTTTCCGCGGCGTTATTACTCAGTACATCGAACCTGAAATGCTCACGAAACTGCAGATTTGCGCTAATTGACAAATGTTAGCTGGCTGCCGGGCTACTCACCTAACACAACCGTAACGCCTGGTCCATTGCGGGGACCGAGCCACTAACAACTCAAGCTCCGGACATTAACCCATGCTACGATTGTAACATTAAATTTAACTGAATCAACATAGCGACATGTGCCTAACGTTACTGTAACACTAATTAAAGCAAACATTTGACTTTATGTTGTTACTTACCTGTCCAGGAGAAGAAGAGCTAGCTCCGAGTCAAATTGTAGCCCCTTTAGCTCTCGCAGTGCTCTCCACCTTGGAAATGCAAGGCCAATGTTAATCCGGGTTCTGTCCCTTTCTTTATCCGACAACTTCTTTGCCAACAACCGATGTTTCTTTAGGTGTAATTTCGGATCCTGCTCGTCTTCATGTGAACGTTTTGTTCCGCTTTCCGCCATTTCGCTTTTTAAAAAATATGCGCTGCCACTGCTCATTGGCTGTATGAATGCATTCTCGAGAAGGAGGAGGAGGCGATTCTGCTCACTGGCTATATGAATGCATTCTTGGGAAGGAGGATGCAGCGATTGACATGAACGTACATGAACGTACATGAACGCGCAGCCAGACCAAGCTTGTAAACAAGGGGCTGGAGATCAACACAGAGAGCGGATGTGTGACGTCCTGCTATACTCCAGATGAAATTACACCTCTTGTTCTTCACATAGCGACTTTTAATTCCTTCAATCTAGAAATGATGCATTTCCGCTTATTGCCCTTTTAAACGGGGTCAGCTTGAAAGCAATTACGCCGGCGTTACCGCCAGGGGGATGTTGGTCTTTAGGGAGTTAATTATGAGACTTGAAGAAGTCTTGAAGAAGAAAAAGCTTTTCCGAGATTGTATTTGCATTTTATTATTAGCGTTTTTGTTTTCATTTTGTTGGCGATATGGCCAACTTCTTGAAAATGAAAGCGCAAATGGGGAATGGATTTTTATTTTCAATTTGTTATAAAAAGTGCAAACATGAACTTGGAAATGAAAACGCAAAGTGCACAATTACATTATCATTTTCATGATGATGCAAATAATGCGCTTGCTTCTAGAAAAACAAAAAGCATTTCTTGGAATGCGTTTGCATTATTAGATATGGTTTTTGTTTTTGTTTTCATATTGTTTGAGATATTGCAGGCCATTTTTTGAAAATGTAAATGGAGGATGTATTTCAATTTTCAATTTGTTATAAAAATTGCATACTTTGACTTGAAAATTAAAAAAAGCTGATTATTATATTTTTGTTTTCGTCATGATAGAAAAAACGCGTTTCTTGAAAATGAAAATGCATGTCTGAGAATGCTTTTTTATTTTAATAATGTTTGCCACAGTGGGCCCAAAAAGTACTGGCACCCCTGTCTAGCAATGCACAAACAATACAAAAATATATAAACAATATAATTAAAGAGAAACAAAATATACCAACGTGTGAAATACTTTATTAATGTTTCAATGGAAACAACCAAAATCATAACAATCATTTAATGCAAAAATAATTTCAACAAAAATCTGTGTTTCATAATAACTTGCACTCTTCATTTAGTACTTAGTGCAACCACCTCTCACAAAGATAACAGCATGGAGTCTTTTCCTGTAATTTTTTATTAGCTTAAGACACACATTTGGGGGATTTTGGACCATTCCTCCAAGCAGATCTTTTCAAGATCCTTCACATTCTTGGGTTTGCATTTATCAACTGCCCTCTTCAACTCAGCCCACAGGTTTTCAATTGGATTGAGGCCTGGCGACTGAGATGGCCATTGCAGCACGTTAAATTTGTCGTCACAGAACCATTTCTGTGTGGATCTTGAGGTATGCTTTGGGTCATTGTCTTATTGGAAACTCCACTTATGGCCAAGTCCCAGCCTTCTGGCAGAAGCAACCAGATTGTCGGCCAAAATAACCTTATCCTTGGTGGAATTCATTATGCCATTAATCTTAACCAGTGCCCCTCGACCTCTTAAATTGAAATAGCCCCAAAATATGACTGGTCCACCATCATATTTCACCAAAGGTATGAGGTGCTTCTTTTTGTGTGCATCTCTGTTTCAACATGAAACATGCCGATACTGTATCTGATCTGACTAAAGCACCTTGTTCCTGTCATAATTTAAATGACGTTTGGCAACTACAAGTGTTTGCTTCTGTGTCTTCTGGTCAGAAAAGGCTTTCTTCTGGCAACCCTTCCAAAGAGCCTGTGGTTGTGGAGGTGGCGCCTGATGGTGCTTTTTGAAACCTGGTGACTCCAAGACGCCACTGTAAGGGTTGTGCTTCGTACACAGTTCAGGTGCTCGGAGGACAGGAAGTTGAGGACTGGACTCAGGTGCAAGGATGGAATTGGTGGTATATATTTTGCTTGCTGCGCAGCAGAAGGTACGAACAAAGCAATACAAAACAAAGTGGAAACGAGGTTCCTAAATAAACACTATCAGTAATACAGACTCTGGGCTTTAGCTGCAGTAACAATGTATTACAAATAGGAAAACAAACAGAAATGAGGTTTCTTAATATAAAGTGCTGGAATGAACAGTAACAGCACTAAGTATTAAGAGTTTTAGACTATAATTACGCAATACACAAAGAATACGTCTATACAAGACTAGGAATGCCGTACAGGCATGTATTTATGAAACTTCACAATGAGAGAGTGAGAGACTCGGTCTTAAATACACACTGCTACCACCCAGTGGCAATTACACACAGATGCAAACAATAATGAGTGACGTGAAGAATGCAGTCCAGGTCTTAGTAGACCGGTGATCTGGATGGCTGGAGGCGTGGCCTGACAGCCACCAAGTCCTGCAATTCCTTCACAATGATTCTTAGGGATTTTGTTGTTTCTGTCACCATCTTCCTCAGTATCCTAGGGGGCAAAATGCAGTTGCATCCTCTACTCTTGACAGTTTAATATCTTTGGAAGTTTTTAATAAGTGCCCTGACTGTGCTCAGTGGCATATTCAATCATTTGTGAATCTTCTTATAGCCATTATCAGAATTATGAAGGTCTAAGACCATCTGCCTCTTTTGAACTGACAGTTGTTTTGTTTTCTTCATGTTGTTGGATGACAAAGGGATATTGCATGTGTGTTACCTCATTTTTATACTCAAGTGAAGCAGGAAGTGATGTAATGGCTCAATGTAGTTTCTTAACACGCATATTAAACTTAAATAAGTGGAATTTAATACCTGGTTTAATTTTGGTAGATGATACTTTTAGTAATCTTCAAGGGTGACATAAATTGTGAAACCTTTATTTGGAGCAAACTGATTTTTAATTAAATTAGTAAATGATTTTTGGTGGTTCCATTGGAACATTAATATTGTAAAGTGTTTCTCACATGTTGTTATTTAGAGTGTTGCTATTAATATCTTACTTAGAATTTTTTTAATTATTGTTTGTGTATTGCCAGTCCAGGGATACCTGTAATTTTGGAGCCAACTGTACATGATTTCATAATTTACTGCAGTTTCGGCAATCTTTTCAGCCTAAGAACCCAAATACCATTGCCCTTTAGGCGGAGCATCGAGTGACGTCATTTCTGCGGTTCAGTCTTTTCATCTGTTTTCATGCATTCAGCTCCTGGGCTATTATTGCCATTTTTTCTGGTCGTTTACTGGTGTTGCTGGTATTTTCTGGTATGACATCATCCTCCGATGAAGATTATGAAGTGCCGCTGATGTCCTTCTTCCTGTAAGATATGTTTGATATGTTCCGAATTCAAGAAATTACGCTGACCTCGTCCCATAATTTCACAAAATCAATTTTTAAATGGAAAAGTAATAAATAAATCAGTTTGATTCAAACAGAAATTCCAGAGGATTCTGATTATCATTTCAAGAATCTAATGAGCAAATTGAATGTGATGGTTTATTCAGGTGCTATAGTAAAATACAACAAAAATCATCATATTTGATGTTTTAAGTCGAATAACTCCTAAAAGAGCTGTTGTACAATTTCAGCGCAACAGAGACTTTTGTAGAGCTTTATTTCCTGATCATCTTAGCAATTGAAAGTTTTTCTCCTCTATCTCTTATAGTTTTCATTATATAGTCCAAAAAAAAAAAAACTGCAAAATCGTCAAATTTGACATTTCAAGGCCAATAACTCCTACAAGGAGGCATTGTATGATTTTGAACCTATAGCGACTTTTGTAGAGTTTCATCTGCTGATCATTTTGAGGTAAAGGTTTTTTCTCTAGCTTCTTTATTTCCAGAGATATAGCTGAAAATAGGCGGTTTTACCCCTATATTATATTTTTAGTAACAGCGGCCATGTTATTCAGACAGCGAGCATAAGTGACACAATTTTTTAAGTAGACATCCTAATGATGCTTGTGGCTAATGTTAGTCTGGATCTGTTCAGTAGTTTCAGAGGAAAAGATTTTTGAAAATTTTAAAGACAGACGACGACAGATGACAAACGACGACGGACGCCAAGTGATGGAAATAGCTCAACTGGACCTATACTGACACACAGTTAAAACGCAACACTCATATTTAATAACCAAAAAGAAGAAACAACCAATGTTTTTCAATTCAATTTTAATACGAATAGAAAAAGAATTTCATTGTTGAAAACACTGTAAAGTTTCATCACATTAGCTCAAAAAATGTTTTCGATATGCCATTGCGAATGTACAGACCCTCCACAAACGGTCAGTGTCCTCCCTGTGCTTGCACACATGCCCGTAAACGGCGAGGCATCGATTTGCACAAACGTTGCACAGTTTCTTGGGGAATGTTCCTCCACTCCTCCTGTAGTGCTGGCGTCAACTTGGTGATGTTGCATGGTTGACGTTGACGCTGGCACACAGGACGACCCAGTTCATCCCACTTGTGTTCAATAGGGTTAAGATCAGGTGAAATGGATGGCTAAGGGTGAACATCGATCCCTGCTCGTTGGAGAAAGTCTCTGGTGAGGCGTGCAGTCTGGGGATGGGCGTTGTTGTGTTGGAACGTGAATGGCAATCGTTGTTGTCCATGGTTGTTCAATAGTGGTTGGAGAACTGGTCTTAAAATCTCATCCACATATTGCTGTGCCGTTAGACCTCCACAAATCACAACAAGTTCACTACGAAATCTCACATTAATGGCAGGACAGACCATCACACTACCCCCACCAAACCCATTTCTCTCCAGAACACACCTGTCTTGAGGACATTCATATTGCCTCCTGTACACCCGTTATCGGCAGTCGGCAAATGACACACAGAACCTTGATTCGTCTGAAAAACCCAACAATGGAAGACTCGTGGCGACCGAAGATGATGATGACGAGAAAACTGCAGTCTGTTATCTCTGTGACATTGTGTCATGATGTTGCCTTGATACGGCCTCCGGCACCTTAATCCTACAGCTCGCAGTCGCCGAATCACAGTCATGACATGGATGGGGCGTCCGTGGCATCCTATCGTGTTCCGGGCCCTGTCTGTTGCTGTTTGGAACCAATTCCTCAGATGGATCCTCTGGATGTGTCGGTCCTGACGTGCCATCATAGCTGGAAGTTGTCCTGGTCGGGGGCGGTCGTGAACGCTTCATGTCTGTTGGTAGCGATGCTCAAGTCTGTTGATGGTGGATGGACTGACCCTGAACTGGCGGGCAATCTCTCTTTGAGATGTTCTCCTAAGCAGCATCCCCAAAACTCGCTCCCTCTGCTGTTCTGTAAGCTGTGGCATTCTGACACTGATGCTGACGGGGATGAACCACTGTGCCTTTTATGTGTCCAATGTCTTGCTTTACACTTCAATGTCATTCAAGTGATGCATTCAACCTGTTACTATGACATGGCAAAAGTTGTGATTTGGAAATGTGATCCCCTGATAGACACACAAACTGGGTTTGAACCCAGACTTGCACAAATTCCAGCTTTTAACCTTCATACCACTATATTTCTTTTGTGGTAATTTTGATGGCTTCAAAAAATCAGCTACGATTTAAAAAATTAGGGGTTGCTTTTTTGTTGTGTTTCAGTATAAAAAGGAAGATTTAAATCAAAATAATTCAAAATCAAGCAATTTAAAGTTGTTTATAATAATATCACCTTCGTTAGCTTGAGCATCCAAATCAATAATTGACAGGTACATGTAAACCATCAACAGCAAAGCAATTGAAGGCCCTGGTGCTAAAATACTAAAGTCACAAAATGTTCATGTTGAGGAAATTGAGAAAATCAATTTGAGTAACTATAAAAGATGTTTTCCCATCCTTGCCCCACAGTGCGTGAAAATGTGACTGAAGTACTTTTAGCACTAGGCTCTTTCATTGCATTATTTATGGGTGATTCTCATGAAGCTTAAGTGAACATGCCCGAGTCATATTTTCTAAAAATGAAAATATTTTAATCATTAGTTTTTATATATTCTACAAAGGGAAGAAGTCCACTGTAGGAACGTGTTTTAAAAAATTATTTTAGTTTATTGTCATAATTATTAGACAAAATATCCCCATGAATTCTCATTACCGAAATGCGTCCCGCTCCATTATTCTATAATTCCTTTTAATCCCCAAAAAATCCTTTCTGTTTAAATTTTTTAAAAATCATGAAATGTCACAAAAAATGTCTGTATTTATGAAGAATGGGGATATGCATGGAATTTAACAAAAGAACTCAATTATTTTATTGAAAGTAACTGCGTCCACACTAAATATTCCTCATCACCGTAATGCGTCTTAATTTGCTTGTAAAAACTGCGCTGTACCTTTAAATTCAAAAGAAATCTCTCAATGAATTGCTTTAGACAGAAGATTCAAAATGGACCCAAGGTCAGTTGGTTTTTCTTCTCTCACATTATGAAATTTTTGCAAATGTCTCTGAATCTTCCTATTGTTACACTGTTGAATATCATTACCGAAATGAGGTAATAATCTACATCTAATTTTAATATAGTGAATATTTTTTGTCACTTTAAAGACAATATAAGACTGCAACATGTAGCAAAAGGAGAGGTTGCTAGCATGCTAGCCTTCAATGTTATTTACTAACTTGGCAAGGAGCACCTCATTACCGTTACTTATTTTTCTCATTACCATGTACTTTCAAGAGTCATCTCAGTAATGAGAAGCTGTGTTACGGTAATGAGATATTACTAAACATTCAGAAATCACTGTGCCAGTTCTTTAAATTAACTTTTTAGCTCCGCTGTGACGATAGTCAGCAGTCAGTGGAGCTTTCCTAATGCTGAGTTGTCCGGCGTCTGTCCGTCCGTCCGTCCGGCATCAACTTTTCACTTCACATTTGAATATCTCAAAAACTGTCCGATAACTTTTTGTCTAATTTGTTGTGAGCCTTCCTTATGATGTTCTGATGAGCCCTTGCGATAATTAGAAAATTCTCCGTCCTGGTTTTTGAGAAATTCAGCATTTTGGACTTGGAAAACCAGTGTTTGTGCTCATTTTTTCAGTCTTTCATTAATATCTCAAAAACTGTCAGATAACTTTTTGTCTAATTTGTTGTGAGCCTTCCTTATGATGTTATGAATATCCCCTGCAAAAATTAGAAAATTCTACATCCCGGTTTTTGACAAATTCAGCATTTTGGACTTAGAAAATCAGTGTTAGTGCTAATTTTTTCAGTCTTTCATTAATATCTCAAGAGGCCTGGTGGGTATTTGTTGGTTGTTATATTGCTTGCTGGTAAGATGATTGAAATAAATGATTGCAATTTGCAGTGTGGTTCTATTGTTATACTACATAAATTGAGACTCCAAACTGGTTCACAGCATATTCTGGTTATCAAATGTGTCATGTGTGTTAATATTTCAATAGTTTTCAAGGATTTCTGAAATTAAGTTATGACATGGACATTTCACTCATCTTCAGCGGAGCTCGCTAGGCCGACAGGCCTCTTGTCTAGAATTCCTAGCAATGATTAACCTTTAACAATTAACTATGTATAATCATGGTGAATGTTTTTTTGTGACTTTTGCCAAGACCGATAACCAGCACAAGAAGGCTGCAGCCAAAGCTTGGGTGAAAAAGCGCAGGGAAAAAGTATATGGTAATCCTGAACTTCTGGAAGAATACAGGAGAAGGGGAAAGAGCCAGGTGTTTGTTAATTGCTGTAAGGGAAATTATCGTCACACTACAGCCAGCCTGATAGACCAGATCAGATATACACTGCCCAGGCAAAAAGAGTCACACACTTTAATATTTTATTGGATCACATTTTGCTTTGATTATGACACTCATTTGCTGTAGCATCGTTTTGATAAGCTTAGGCAATGTCTCAGCATTTATTTCTATGCAGAGTTGAATACATTTTTCACCAAGATCCTGTATTGATGATGGGAGAGTCGGACCGCTGTGAAAAGTCTTCTCCAACGCATCCCAAAGATTCTCAGTGGGGTTAAAGTCTGGACTCTGTGGAGGCCAGTCCATGCGTGAAAATGATGTCTCCTGCTCCCTGAACCACTCTTATCACAATATGAGCCCAATGAATCCTGGCATTGTCATATTGGAATACGCTCTTGTCATTAGGGAAGAAAAAAAATCCATTGATGGAAAAACCAGGTAATTCAGTATATTCACCTGACCTCATGTTTTGGGCACATATCATTGCTGAACCTGGACCTGGCCAACTAAGGTAATCCCCAAATCATTCCACAGCCCCAATAGGGGCATGCAGTAGGCACTAGGCATGAAGGGTGCATCACTTCATCTGCTTCTGTTCTTACCCTGATGCACCTATCACTCTGGAACAGGGTAAATCTGGACTCATCAGACCGCATTACCTTTTTCCATTGTTCCAGCATCTAATGTTCCCAAGCATATTGAAGCCTTTTTTGCTATTACAGTGTTTCCCACAGACCAGCAAGTAATGTGTAGTGGCAGACCTATTTTTTTTAAACAGAGATGATTTTAATTTTTTTGGGGGGGGAGATTACTCTAATTCTGTTGAGCGGAGGGGGGGGATTACTCCAATTCTGTTGAGGGGGGGGGGTAGAGAGATTACTCCAATTCTGTTGAGCCGGGGGGGGGGGTGCAAATTACGAACTTGCGGCAACACGCGGCAATACCGCATTTGCTTTGATTTAACTGAATCAACTTGTGGCGCTCCACATTAAACCTGTGTCGCCCCGTCACAGAATTGCCTATGTGTGGGAAACCCTGGATTAGCCTCACTAAGGCTGCACAGCTGTTTAGTCTCAATTCCTTGAGGTCACTCTGCATTGTGTGTGTGGGAATGGTCTAAAATTCACTTTCAAACTTAGTTGTGAGTTCTGCTATTGATTTTTTCTGATTTGATTTCACCAAACCTTTAAGTGATTTCCAGTCAATATCATTCAAGATTTTCTCCAACCACGTCTTCCTCGAAGAGGGTGGTTCACAACTATCCTTCCAGGTTTTAAAAATGCATTAGGCAGCTCTAATCCCAATTTCCTTAGTTTCAGCAATCTCCTTAATCGATTTCTTTGCTTGATGTAGGCCAGTAATTTGACCCTTCTGAAACAGAGAAACATCTTTTCCACGACCACAGGATATGTCTTCAAAAATAGATATTTAAGCAAGGAGAAGCTACTCACTGCATCAGTTAGGGTAAAATAACTTGTTGTCAGCTGAAACACATTAATCACTACAGTAATTATCTAATGAAAGGCTCTTACCTATTTGCTTAGTTAAATCCAGGTGGTGACTTTCTTTTAGCCGGACAGAGTATTCGGCGATCAGACATATTGGCTTCATATTGGTATCGGTGAATGTACTATCCAATATGTCCCAACATTAAAACAGTTGCTGTATATAAGGCTGAAAAACTGCTTGTGGTAATTGGTGTCACGACATGTTATCAGTTTACCCAGGAAAATGCGCTGTGACTTACAATATGTGCCAAGACAACATTCATTAAGAAAGCTGTGTTTAAGAAAGCAGCCTTCTGAGTGCATTTTCACAGTCCCATCACTGCAGTCTGAGCACAAACTACAAAGGAAAAGTGCATGTTCTTTAAATCTTAAAAAAAAAAAAAAAAAAAAATCAGTCGCCTAATTTTGTCTTTAACAAAATTGGTTTTGTATTGGTCTCAAAAAACCTATATCGGTTAGGCTCTACTTCACACTAATTACATTTCCACTCTAGTATCATATCCACACTTGCATATCATTTATTATTATTATTATCCATTAGCTGCTGGCAAAGTTTCATAAATCTTAAATGAACCTACGTATAAAACAACAATAAGTGTTCACATTACCGAAACACAAAAACCTCATCCTCCAAAATGTGTTTTTCATTACCGTTATGCATGATAATGAAATTATATTTCAATAATTATATTTTTTATCTGAATTAATTTGGTCATTAATTAAAATATGTTCCTTAAATGTGTTCCACGTGTGTTTTCTGTTTAGCATTTCTTGTTAAAATATAAATTATTTTAAAAGTTTGGGGTGGTAAATCTTCATGTATATCGGTAATGAGAGTTATTTAATTTAAAATATGATTTAACATAAATAAAACACTACTTTTTATGTACTGTGCTGTTCATTTAACATGCTTTTTGGTGTAAACGTGAAAAATTAGGTAAAAATGACTTTTTCCTTGACAATCAGCTGTCTTCATTCATCATTATGGTAATGAGAATTTTTGGGCATCTAGTTGATATGAAATTCAAATAAAATCGAAATAATTTGTTTTTCCATGTAAACTTTTATCAAAAAACAACACTTCAGACTCTATTCAATCGATTTGGAAAATTAGTCTGATCAGATGGATTATCTTCTGACGTTACTTAGACAGTGTTCGTGAGATGTCAAATGCAACACCAAGACGGTGATGATACTCACCATTGCCTGTAAACATTACGTTTCAGAATCAGGTAACTATGAATCTCATAACTATGTACCTGTGTTGTATTCCTAGTCTGATATAGACGTATTCTCCGTGTTTCGCGTATACTTAACTCTAAATCTAACTTAGTGCTGTTTACTGTTTTTATCCAGCACTTTATATTTAGGAACCTCGCTTCCTGTTTGTTTTCAATTTGTAATACATTGTTACTGCAGTCTATGGTCAGTGTCTGTATTACTCAGTGTTTATTTAGGAACCTCGATTCCTGTTTGTTTTGTATTGCTTTGCGCGTGCCTTCTGCTGAGCAGTAGGCATAATAAACAACCAAGTCCATCCTTGCACCTGAGTCCAGTCCTCAACTTCCTGTCCTCCGTGCATCCGAACTGTGCACAAAGCACAATCCTTATAAGATTAGATTGCGAGGGCCAGGGGGATATGTCATCTTCTGATGACTTTTGTTCCGAACAACTTGGATACTTCAGGATCGCGGGCATAGGCTGATTCTGGTTTTCATGGCCTTCCAGTCTTGATGCTTTACCCACGGTATCCATACTTTATGTCTATTTTTGTCTGTTGGAAACCTTAAGAAACATTTTCCGGACCTTTTTCCATTTTTAAATCCCACAGCAGAGCAATAAGGTGAAATTCACTAGCAAGGACCACGCCACAACAAAGTGTAGTTTAAAGGTTTAATGTAATTTGTGCCATTGTGAAAGTAGGCATAGGGGTGAAAGAGGGATGTGGTCTTTGAGGTCGTCTGGGAGGACATGCTGAAGACTGGGCAGAGGGAGACTCAGTGTGGGGGTTCCATCTCGACGTTTATCCGCCCAAGCTGATCTCGAGCCCCCAAAAGAGTCAGAATTAAATTGAGCTGAGCTGAGCGTGGGCTTGATGGAGGTCTTTTAGATTATTATGGATGTATGTGTGATATGCCTGAGAGGACTATCGGCCTGGATGGTTTGATCAGAGATGCCTGATCTGGCAGCTGTAGATGCTGCTCCTATACGGAAGGAATGGCTTGAATAGTGTTCTGGGGAAATACCTGAAATGCTGAGGACTTGATGTTTATGTTTCTGGAACCAGAATGGAGTGGCCATGTTGCCCATTTCAATAAGAATGAGTGGATGCTGAGGTGATGCTTTTGCAGCGTATCTGTAGCCTACGTATTTAGTCAGGGGCTGATATGGGCTGAGATATGAATTGAGGCGGAAAATATAGATGGGGAAGGAAACTCCAAACTGATCAGGTTTACTCCTTCAGAGTGTGAATAGAAGAGAGTCGGGAGAGTGGACGGTTATGTCAGATAGACTGGGCTGACAGGAGGAATTGTAGAGGGATGACATTGGGGTGAATTTGGAGCATCTCAGGAAAGAGTGCGGACGCAGAGGGTGAGACGGTCAGAGGTGAGAGGCAAGTGTCTGGCCTTGAGAGTAGGTTCTTGCTCTTGTAGGCTTTTAATTAACATTGTTTTGCGAGAATGGAGGTAGAATGACGATGGAGGCCAGTGATTAGTATGATGAAAATATTAATACCCGCTAAGTAGGTCCGGATGGTGGAGGCCCGGAATTTGGGCAGAGTGAGCATGGGTGATAAACTGCTGATGGACATAACGTCTAAGGAGGGAATTGACAGATTGTATGTGGCATGATAAGTTTGAAAGTGTTCCAGCCAGTTAGGTAGGCTGAGAGAGTGCTTGGAGCAAGGCTGTCGAGAATGGCTTCTTGAGAAGCGTTACAGAGGTTTTCGAGTTGTGGAGTTAGTTGAAGGTTGTGGCTGAAAACAGCAGAACTATGGGATGCATGTCCAAATCTGGAGCCAAGAGTCTGAATTTGTGGAATGAGAAACTGAATAATGAGTCGGCAATGCGGTTATGATAACCAGGAATGTGGGCTGCCCTGAGGATGAACTGATGTTGAGCTGAGATCAGGGTGAGTCTGCACTGGAACTGCATGATTGTTGGAGAATGGGATCATCCTTTATTTATGATTTCTAAGACTGAGGTGTTATCGGGGTGGATGAGTATGCACTTTTGGACCATTCGTGCCCCCAAAGAATGGCAGCTATGACTATGAGGTACAGCTCATGAAGCGCGGATGAAGGGGAGTGGGTCAAGAGATTTGAACTCGGTGGTCGTGTGGAAGCAAACCATATACTTCTGTAGTAGCCACCAAAACCTAAGGAAGGAGCTGCATCTGTATAAAGCTGAATGTCCTCAGGTTGAGTGACGAAGTCATCATAGAAGAATGAAATACCAGAGACAGGAAGTGGTGCCAAGTGCGCATTTCCATTTGGCATGTCTGATTCAGGGCAACTCTGTCATGGAGAGAGGGAACGGTGGCAGCTTTTCTTAATAGATTTGACAGAAAGGATTTTGCTCGTAGGATAATGCAAATGGTGTAATTGAGGCGGTCAAGGAGGGCGAGAAGCTGGCGTTTTGTGTATCTGTCTGTGAGGAGGTAGTTTGCAAACAGCAGAGTGATGCGCTATATCTTCTCATATGGCAGAGATGCCAAAATGAGAGTCCAGGGTGATACCGAGGAACTCAATTGAAGTGCTGGGCCCTGAGGTTTCTCTTTGGAAAGAAGAGCACTGAGATCTGAGAAGGCTTTTGTAAGAGTAGTGAGCCGGAGACAAGGAGGTGAGGACGATGGAGTGACTATGAGAAATCGTCGGCAAGATGGAGTATGTGCGGAAGTTTGTAGGTGTTGGTTAGAATCCAGCACAGTGTTTCAGAGAGAGTGTCAAAGATCTTGGGACTGCTTCTGCAGCAGCTGGGAATGGGACTGTTTATGCTTAGAATGTGTGAGCCATGAGGGGAAGAAAGATCTATGATTAACCGCTTTGGCTGACGGAGCTGAACTAAACCAAGAATAGTCTGCATTTCCCTGGGCTGGCTAGTGTTGATGTTGGAGGGATGAAGGAGCTAGGCTAAATCTACGTAACCACCAGAGAAAATCTACTGGCGTAATGCAAGAGAGACGGGAGCAGAGGTTGCATTAACCGAATATTTTCCGTCATTGACAGATTTTTTTTAACAATGATGGAACATTTTGAAGGCCATCTGTCATTTTGACAGAATGTAATTCACACCCTAGTCCAATTGGTGGTGGGTGTCATATTATCTCAAGCATTGTCTTTCATCTGTATGATCCTGTATTCCTCATATTTTTGTAATATGATCATTTGCTCTTCATTTGTAAAATATGCTGCTCTGCTGCCGGTAGATGATTGGTCATATGCTACAAACTCCGGCTCTGTTATGTGAACACGTAGATATCTAGGTCGGGAAAGCCCCGGTTGACATAACGAGTTGATAAGCAGCTTTGTAGGACCGCTTAGCGAGACTGCCATGTTAGGCTTAGTGAAGCCCAGCAATAATTGAAAGCATTGTTCATTTGCACACTGTTACTGTGTGGGGGGAGAATTCATTTGTGATGTTTTATAAAGTTCATACAGCAGTAAGTTCGAAAATTCTCGCAGTGCTGTATTTAACACAGTGCGCAATGTGTGTCTACATGAATCACTGTTGGCATCAGCTAATGCGTAATCTATAAATTATTCTGTTTTATTTAAAAAAATAAACGATTATCATTTTAAAACATAAAATTGCAATGACGGATAATAGTTGATTATGACGAAATTTTTATGCCACTGTCTGTCACAATGACGGACAATCAGAAAGTGTAACGCGACCTCTGGACGGCAGAATGGCGATGATGAAGCTGGCTGAGTAGGTGGTACTGCTGTGGCTAGAGTGTAGTTATTGACGAAGAGAATGAGGTTGAGAACCATCAATTTGATTAGCCTGTGTTGGGGCCCATGGTGTTGCTAGATGGGGTTGTTGTGCTGTGGTGGTAGCCATGATAGAGAAAGGTTGAGCAGATGCCGTGCTATTGGAGGCAGCTGAAGGAAGGGTAGAGGAAGGGATGATGGGATGGAAGGAGGTAAGTGCACAAGGATTTTGTGAAGCCTGTGAATACAGGGACGAAAAGGCTGATATCGTGTGAAAAAAGTCAGAGGGAGCAGGCACAGGGGGTGATACAACCTGTCCCCCACTAGGGGGGGGCTGATGGAGCCAGCTGTGGCCTTGCAGGTGGTGGAGGTGGGTGACGGGCTTGCAGTGGTTGTATCCGGCCCATTAGTAAGGGTCAGTTGCTTCGGAATCATTGTCGTAGGCTGTTGGCGTGATAATGTTGTAGTGAATCAGGAAACATGGTGAACAGCAGAAGCCACTGTATAGCAGTTGAATGGTTCTGGACAATGGAACGTTGCTTCACTTGCGATTGACGTGGAACAGGACTGAATTCGTTTTGCGGTGTTAAAATAGCGGATGAAATTAAGGTCCGTTCTTTCATTACATGTTAGAGACGAACAACGGTCCATTGTTAGGAACCAGGAAGGCATGCTAGTTTGAGTAACTGAATAACTGAGGATGCAGGCTGCAAGCTATGGTACGAATTCTAACAATGGAGAATAGCTTAGTAGAAGCGATGGCTAGTGCAGAGATAAGTAATGAGGGCCATATGTATTCCTGGCTTTCTTGGAGATTTCTGGCTTCTAATTACCAAATAACCTTAATTAGCAATACCGTTTAACTAATATTGCATTTTAATTGCCCTTTTTTCTCTCTCTCTCTCCTTCGGCAGAGTAGCTAATTGATGGTAATGACAAGTGGCTGGACGCAATCCTCCGGAACGGGAATGGCCCATCTCAATTGCGCACTGTTGCTTTAATGGTTTTCTGGTGGGCATGGTAGTCGAAAGACGTCAGGCTTACGAGGATGTGGCAAACCAGGAAGTCTTGTTTGGTATTGCTTTAGGCGAAACATTGCAAAAACAAGCCAACTAGCTTACTTTTTCTTCGTAAAAACCTCGGCGGATTAAATGTTTAAATCCAGAGCATGCTGTATATGGCTGACTAGCGAGAATAGTTTTGATTTATTTTTCTTCGGAAATGAAACGTCCTTTAATACAGTGCGTGTTGCATACAGCTGGGTCATTCCATATGAAATCACCCAAGCTCCCAGCTTGATGGTCTCAGAATTGCTTCATTTGGTGATATTTTGTTGCCTGTGATGAGCAAATTAAATCGCAGGTGGTTTCAAGAAGATATCTCGTTCCGTTCTTATTTTATGGGCCCCCGAAAAAGGGGGCGTGGCCCACGTTAACCCTCAAGGGTTATAACCGATGAACTAATAAGGATGCAAATTTCATTGTTTCAGGATATGTTTATTCTGTCTAATAGTCTGCAACAAACCTTTTAATATAGTGGTTAACCCTTTGAGTGCTTTGCAATTAACCCCTAAACATTGAAATTTGGTGCCGAACATGTCAATTTCAAATGAAATATTATGCAAGTATCCTTAGAATGTCCCCTTTGCCATTTACATTGTTGATAGTATACCTGATGGAGTTTCAAATGAAGGTAAAAACATTTTTTTATCTTCATCCAATTTGGAGAAACATTAACCCCTTTTCAGCTGATTACCGAAACGGTGCACTTTTTGACCCTCATTTTGACCATGTGAGCCTGTTTTGATTTTCAAAAAGTTGGCCTCAATTGAAAGCTTATTCAAAGAACTTCAAAATGCAACACAATCAAACTTGGAACAAATACTCCTACTTGGAAAAATAAGACCCCTTTAAAGTGCTATTTGCACATCGGCACAGCTACTCTCAGTGTACAGGTAAATGTACATAAATGGACAGGGACTCATTCACAATGCCAACAAAGCATGGGGGATTAGATTCGGAAGATTATGATGGTTCAGCCATTGTTTTCGGAAACCATGTAGGCCTACTAAGGGGATCCGCCTACCACCTTTATGCTGACATCTACAGGCAGTATTTATGATTGAAATCTTGAGCACAAGAGAGAAGGAAACCAGGCTCAAGCAGTTAAAGTTACCCAATTCCCTTTTTGCAAATAAAGGGCATGAAGGGGCAGGTACGGTTTGAAGGGTTTCATCCACATTAGTAACAATTCTGCCTGGTCTATCAAATTATCTTGAAATTACTAAGAAAAACAAATACAAGAAAATGACATAGGCAAATGCAAATGCAACTGAAAGTAGAAATAAATGAGTGGAGTTCAGTATTCCCTGTACATTATTGTACATTTACCGTACACTGAGAGTAGTTGTGCCGATATGTAAATAGCGCTTAAAAGGGGTCTTATTTTTCCAAGTAGGAGTATTTGTTCCAAGTTTGATTGTGTTGCATTTTGAAGTTCTTTGAATAGGCTTTCATTTGAGGCCAACTTTTTGAAAATCAAAACAGGCTCACATGGTCAAAATGAGGGTCAAAAAGTGCACCGTTTTGGTATTTAGCTGAAAAGGGGTTAATGTTTCTCCAAATTGGATGAAGATAGAAAGATGTTTTTACCTTCATTTGAAACTCCATCAGGTATACTATCAACAATGTAAATGGCAAAGGGGACATTCCAAGGATACTGGAATAATATTTCATTTGAAATCGACATGTTCGGCACCAAATTTCAATGTTTAGGGGTTAATTGCAAAGCACTCAAAGGGTTAACCACTACATTAAAAGGTTTGTTGCAGACTATTAGACAGAATAAACATATCCTGAAAGAATGAAATTTGTATCCTTATTAGTTCATCGGTTATAACCCTTTGAAAATGGTCACAAACTGTGACCAGAAGGTTAACGTGGGCCACACCCCCCTTTTCAGGGGCCCATAAAATGAGAACGGTACGAGATATCAACTTGAAACCACCTGCGATTTGATTTGCTCATCACATGCAACAAAATGTCACCAAATGAAGCAATTCTGAAACCATCAAGCTGGGAGCACCCCCCATTTTGGGTGATTTCACATGGAATGACCCAGCTTACTTGCTAGACTGTTTAATTTGTGAAACCTCGGCAACTTAAATCCTTTAATTCATAGCGTGTTACATTCACCATCACAAAAGATCTCAAAAGGGGCTGCTAGTGCTCCGAATTTTGATAATCCCAACTTCATGCATATGTTGTTTGAAAACCTTCCCTCCCTTAATGATCGTCTCATGATTTTTGGGGGAGATCTAAATTGTGTCATTGATCCAATTTTAGATCGATCTAATCCACGTACACGCATCCAGTTTTCTATGGCTAAAGTAGTTTCAGAGTTTATGACTAAAAATGGATATGTTGACCCTTGGAGATTTAACCACCCACAAACGAAAGAATTTTCTTTCTTCTCTCATGTACATCAGTCATTCTCTCGTATAGATTTTTTTTTTTACTGATAGTTCCTCTATTTCAAAAATAACCTCAATGGAATATCATGCAATAATTATCTCTGATCATGCACCGCTCAGTATGGACATTCAGTTCAAAGCTCCCCCACAATATTCTTCACCATGGAGATTTAATCCTATTTTATTAGCTGACAACAAATTTGTTGAATTTATGTCAACTTCAATAGATGATTTCATGGCGATAATTCAGCCAAGTTGCACTTCATATTCATAATTGTGGGAAACGCTTAAAGCATATCTTAGGGGACAAATCATTTCTTTTTCGGCCAACTCTAATAAGACACAGAAATTTAGAATGGATGAAATTATTTCAAATATACTCAATATAGATAGACAGTACGCCTCAAATCCATCTCCTGATCTACATAAACGGAGGCTGGAACTTCAAACAGAACTTGATCTTATTACTACAAGTGACGCAGAACGGCTACTGTTGCGATCTCGTTGTGTGTTTTACAAACATGGAGACAAAGCAAGCAGACTTTTAGCACATCAGTTAAGACGACAAGCAGCTTCTCGTATTACCCCTCAGATGATGAGCTCTTCGGGTTCAATGCATTATGATCCCAAAGAAATTAATGACGTTTAAAAATTTTTATTCATCCCTTTACAGTTCTGAATGTTCAGTAGACACCGCTGATATGACCTTATTTCTTAAGAATTTGGAGATTCTTACACTTGATTCTAGTGCTACTGAGGAATTAGATTCTCCATTAAGTTTAGAAGAAATAATAATATCAATTAAATCAATGCAAAATAACAAAACCCCCGGACCAGATGGTTTCTCAGGTGAATTTTTAAAAAAATTTCAAAATAAGTTGACTCCACTCCTTCTTTCAATGTATAATGAATCATTGGGGAGAGGTTTCCTACCACAAACATTAACTCATAACAGAACTCTCAAAGAGCAATAAAGATCCTACGCAATGTTCCTCTTACAGACCTGTGTCATTGCTTAATGTGGATGCAATGATTCTGGCAAAAGTACTTGCAAGACGGCTTGAAAAATTTCTTCCCAAATTAATATCTGAGGAACAAACAGGTTTAATCAAAGGAAGGCAACTTTTTTTCAATGTAAGAACACTTTTCAATATTATATATTCGAACAAATCTACAACTAATCCAGAAGTGGTCATTTCATTGGATGCAGAGAAGGCGTTTGATCGAGTAGAGTGGCCATACCTCTTTGCTATACTCAAACGTTTTGGATTTGGAAATATATTTACATCTTGGATTCGCCTCCTTTATACAAACCCACAGGCTAATGTTCGTACAAATAACATTTGTTCTGATTATTTTAAGTTATCTCGAGGAACTAGACAGGGTTGTCCTTTATCACCCCTGCTCTTTGCCTTGGTGATAGAACCCTTGTCAGTTGTACTTAGATCATCTCCCTGGTACCAAGGAGTCACTTGAGAGGAAAAGGAGTTTAAACTGTCATTATTTGCCGATGATTTATTGTTATATGTATCTGACCCTATCAAAAACATCCCTTTTATTCAAACAACTTTGCAGAAATTCGGATCATTTTCAGGATATAAAATTAACCTACTTAAAAGCATTTGCTACCCAATAAACGAACTGGCGCTACAGCTGCAACAAACAGATATTCCTTTCAAAATAAACTCCACTGGTTTCAGATACTTGGGGATAAATATTACACGTAGTATGTCTTCTTTATTCTCCATGAACTTTTCACCCCTAATTACTCATCTTAAAGATGACTTAGAAAGATGGAATAGTTTACCATTGTCTCTTATTGGCCGGATTAACACAGTAAAAATGAACGTATTGCCAAAATTGCTTTTTCTGTTTCAATGCATCCCACTTTATTTACCAAAAAAATTCTTTAAAAGTATTGAAGATATGGTTTCATCTTTTCTATGGAATAAAAGGGCTCCCAGGATTCGAAAATCTCTTTTACAAAGATGTAAATTTCATGGAGGCCTTGCTATGCCAAATTTTCAATTCTATTATTGGTCAGCACATATTCAAAAGATAATATACTGGATTTTAAATCTCCTGATGTTTTATGGTGCAGACTTGAAAGACAGTCTTTTAATCTGTCCTCTCTGGATGCTGTAATTACATCCTCTCTACCACTCAACCCCTCTGGCTTTACAGAAAATTTAGTCGTAAGATCTACTCTTCGAATTTGGTACCAATTTAGATGTCATTTTAAATTCCTATCAGCTTCTCCTAAAGCTCCCTTAATTAAAAATCATTTATTTCCCCCATCACATACAGATGCCATTTTGTGGCTGTTAAACGAACCCATAAGAGCACTCTTTGTGCTTGACTTGGGCTTATACAATATAAAATCCTAAATAGGGTTCAGTTTTCTAAAACTAGGTTGTCTAAAATGTTCTCTGCAGTGGATGATCAGTGTGACACATGCCAGTTGTCTCCATGCCACTTAAGTTACATGTTCTATCAATGTTCAAAGTCACATGTTCTATCAATGTTCAAAGTTGGCAAATTTCTGGCAGAATTATTTTGAGACTATGTCCAACATATTAGGAATGAATATTAGAAACTGTCCTTTTATAGCAATATTTGGTACACCCCAGGAACACAGTCGATTTACATCTAGTCAGTTGACAGTTCTGGCTTTTACATCACTGTTGGCAAGACGAAGACTTCTGCTACACTGGAAGTCTAGTATAGTCCCATCTATCTCTCAGTGGCTTCAGGATGTAATGTTTTTCTTGAAACTAGAAAAGATAAGGGAGGAGCTGAGGGGCAATTCAGGGATGTTTTTTGAAAAATGGCAACCTTTCCTGACGTATTTCAGCTCCTTACAGACTTTGCCAACAGACTGAAAAAACCTTTATGTACTATCCCTCCTACATTTTTTTTTTCCTTTTCTTTGAAATTGTGTTTTTTTTTTCTCTGTGTGTGTTGCAATGTGGCTCCTACAAGGTTCGGGGTAAGGGGTGGGGGATTGATGGAGAAAATAACGAAGAGTAGAAATACCAATACCTTTTTGGTTTCTATTCACTTTGCTAAATTATTTTTGTATTTCTTAATGTCAATAAGCTGAAAATGTAACTAGTGAATAGTTGTAAAACTTGCGCTCTTCAATAAAGAAATTAATGAAAAAAAAGGGGCTGCTAGGCGCATGTTGGAGGGAGTCACCGGAGCGGGAGACGCTGACTGGAGGCGGTGAAGTTGTAGCTTTGCCTGGGGGAGAAGCCCGGTGAGACGCGGGGAACAGCTGTTTTTGATCCGTCGTCTTAGAAGATGGTCTGTCTAATCTGGAACGAAGGCATCATCTGAACTGAGGGCGTTGGAGAATTTGTTGAAATACTTCGGTTCAGTTGAATGATTGAATTTGAGTCGAATTCGACATTTGATGGTTGAGCTGAAGTTTCAATTCCGGAATCCATGTTGCTTGGTCAGTAGAAACATTGGATAGCAAGAAAAAAACGTTAACTTGGCGAGAAGCAGGCAAGGGAGAACACGGGTCTGGTAGAATGCTGGTTTGGAGAATGCGAGTCCCACAGAATGCTGGTTTGGAGAATGCGGGTCAGATAGAATGCTGGTTTGGAGAATGCGGTCTGATAGAATGCTGGTCTTGGAGAATGCGAGTCTGATAAAATGCTGGTCGTGGAGACTGTGGGTCCGATAGAATGCTGGTCGTGGAGAATGCGGGTCCGATAGAATGCTGGTCGTGGAGAATGCGGGTCCGATTGAATGTTGGTTGTGGAGGATGCTGATCACATCGATTGAGAGATCTGAGCCAAACAGTGAGGAAGAGGCTGAACAGGTATAGATAGGCTTGCCAGGCGATAGAGGGTGGAGTTGAGGCATGGCCCTGCTACCGAACCTAAGTTAATTAATTAACCTCATTAAAATGCTTTATTGCCAGAGTGGAACACTCGAGAAACTAAAAATGGCTACAAAGTTTGCTTACTGTCAAAGGTCATGCTTTCATTTCCAGCTGACAATTCGTCACACGCCAATCTCTCCCGAAGGTCACCGAGTGAAAAGTTTCAATATCTTCTCAATAAAACTAAGTGAAAAATCTCATTTTACAAATGTCCAGTAGCTTTTGACTGTCATTAAGAAAAACTTTTTAAAAAAGTTTAAAAAAAGGACTAAAATTTTTTCAACACTAGCATATGAGCTTTGTTTATCAAAAAAAGAAAAATAGTTGTTTTTGACCTTTAAGCAACTGTGATCTTATTGCTTTCTTATTTATCAACACATCTATTGGCTAATTTATCACTGTCTTTATTTATTTATGATTTTGGACAATGTTGCAATGTTTGTTTTTTTATGTTTGGGTAGCTATTTGGCCTTAATTCACAAATTTATTCTGAATATGCTATATGTCATTTTGACACACAAACTCTTTAAACTGCTTCCATCACTGGAAACATTTTCCTTTTGTGAAGGGCATCCCAAAGTGAGATAACAAAACCTCACTGCACTTGCTGTCTTAAAGCCTACTTATACTCTTTGACCAGATCCTAGAAATATGTCACTCAAGTGGTCACTTGACTGAGCACAAAGGCTGCAAGTGTGGGTATTGGGAAGAAACTATTGTTTAGATATCTATCTGCTGACAGCCAAGTGAGTGAGTGAGTGACTGACTGACTATCTGAGTCCTCACAATTTCTTATTTCTATTACGTATCCACAAGTTAAAAAGTCACATATTCAGCCGTGTAATCAGGACCCTATTGATTCGCCATCTTCACCAAATGTGTACCCTTTTGACAAATCTTTGCAATAAATTTTTTCCCCATATGGTATACAGCTTTATCATAAAATTCCTTATAAATACAGGGAATCTGCACCTATGATATGAGCGTGAGGCTCAAGGCTGTATCAGCCCACCAGGCAAAATTCTGTATCACCCGTATCTGCCCGCCGGGCAAAGTCCCGTATCAGTGGCAGCAACCATTGCCATAGAAACAGTCACGAGCGTCGTTGGCAACGCATCGCTGCAGACACCGATTAGACGCTGTCATGGCGGAGAGACTGATTAATTCCATAGCGGCTGAAATTTTTGAACTGGACTATGTCATAGAATAGGAACTTGATACAGAATTATTTGTAAACAGCGTGCTTAATGCCGTGTTCTGCAGCAATATTCATGCGAAGGGCTGTGGTAAAACGTTTCATGCGTAGGTTATCGTAGAAATGCAAATGTATTACCTTGATGGAGAAAATTGCGTTTGCGTGCTAGCTAGCTAATTAGCTATTCCATTGACTTGAATACACCGCTGACTAAAAGCAAATGCTAGTGCTACAGGCCTGTAATGATGACAATCATAACCTGAAATAAATGCTTTGGATAAAATGCATTGTTAATTATGGTCAAAATGAGTATATGATAAATAGAACATCATATGTGCATTTTCATATCACACCATGTATCAACCCTCGACCAGTATCAGCCCTCAAGCTAAAGCTCTCAGGCTGATATTGGAGTCTCGGGTTGATACAGCGTGTGATATGAAAATGCCCATATAATATTCTCCATATATCTATTTCAGAAAATGTGGGTAAAGAGGATGAATTAACTCTATGAACATGAAAAGACCCAAAAAAGAAAAGTTAACAGCTGATTAGAATTGTGATTGCAGTTGTAGTTGGAACGAAAACCAGCTGTAATGCCACGCCTCCAGCACCCTCAATCATCGGCCTGTTAAGACCCGGCCCGCATTTCACGCTCCACCACATCTGTTTTTCATTGTGCCATTTACTGCCTATGCCTATATAACCACGAACTTCGCACTGATTCAATGTGAAGTCTCGTTAGCCTTGTAAGCCTGTTAGCTTGTGCTACTCTAGTGTCGACTTTGTAAACCGTGTGTTTGCGTAACTATAGAAAACCCTTGACTAAATGCACTGTTACTTCAGTTATAGTTCAGGGCATCATTGTAACTAGACTTGGAACAATGTTTCCTGTTTGTTTTGCATATTAAATGCGCTGTTACTCCAGTTATAGTTCAGCACATTATTGTAACTAGATTTGGAACCACATTTCCTTTTTTGCATTTGCCTTTTCTGCCTTTGTGAAGCCTCAGAAAAGGCCTAATAACCATCTTTGCATCTGAATCTTGTTCCACCTATTCCAGTTTTCCAGTGCACTTTCCTCAGTGCACTGAAAAAGCGTTACACCAGCATCCACAGTGGGGCCCAGGACCGATGTCGAGAACCACTGGGGTATAAACAGTCACTTGATGCACACCTCAAGCACGTGTTTGTTTCATCATGAAGCCTAATGACCCTAAGAGTTGAATGCCTTACACTACTGAACACTGTAGTTACTGCCATAACTGTTTTTTCTTTTTTTTGGTGAACCACAAGCGTGTTACTTTTTTCAGTCCATTGAGAGAACAATGCAGCTCTTCTTGTTTATTCAACGGTTTTTGGGAAAACAATATTAAAATAAAATTCCTGAACACTCTCCTTCTCGGCCCTACACTCAGCTTTAGGTGTGGTGCCTGTTCCAAAACCTGGCCGTCAGCTCGGATCAGTCTTCTCTTCCGCTATCGCCTGCTGAGTGAGGAAGCTCGTGGGACAGTTCTCATGCGACCTTTTGGACAAGAGTGCCGACGCTGTGTGGGAGCCTTTGAGCGCCCTGGGTTCTCCAGGGAGGAAATAAAGAAAGTCCTGCTGAATCTGATTGGAAAGATCAAGAAGAACTGCTATGGTGAACATGAAGAGGGCAGCCGTGATTTTCTCTCTTCAGAGAAAGTGCGGACAAAGCCACATGAAAGTTCATTGTGTGAGGCTTGTCATCAGGGCATGTGCTGTGCAGAAGACAGGGAATCATGATGTGATCAATGGAAGACACTGATTACATTATGATTGATGCATATTCCTGAGTTGGAGAAATAAGTGACTCTACTATTTTAATTGTGTTTTCTTGTGTATTGAATCTATGTGTTTGTGCATATGTACGTTGTATTTTTCAGCTATTAATTTTTTTGCATTAATGACATATTTACTTTCTGGCTAGTTAATTTTGTTTAAATGTTTCTTTATTTGGAAAATAATACTTTATTTAGTATTTTGCTAAGGCAATTTTTGAGTTTCCAGTTAGCCTGATATGCATGTCTGTAGACTGTGGGAGGAAACCCATGGGAACGGGGGGCTAGCTGAAAGGCTGAAAATTTAATATAACAAAAACACCCTGAGAAAACTCAAAATGCAGTTTAGTAAATGATCACTTCATTTTTGAGGGAAAAAGTTGTCCAACACCAACTGACTCTGTATGAACAAGGGATTGCCCATCCATCTTTATATATGTTTTTTTTCTTCTGAGTAAACAGCGTGAGCACAGAGAGGTCCAGACTTCCCACTTGAAATATCCAAGTTCTGAGTTGTCCTGAACATAGTGGTATCATTTGTGTTGAGCGTATGCCTTCATGATAGGAAATGTTCCATTTCTATAGCCCAGACAATAACACTTTTTTGGTTTAATATGTAAATAAATGTTTACTGGGGAGAACAAGAACAACTGTAATGCCTCAGAATTGTACCAAATGCATTTTCTCATTCAAAAACATAAGTACGGATGGAATAATACCTCCCATAAGCATAACAATGTGAAAGCAGAGTTGGTTGGCATTAGGGATGAATATCTATGTCTCTACAAGCTGTCACGGAAATGTGACATTAAAATGTTTGCTCTCTGGACTTCTGTTGACAACGATAAGTCAAATTTTTCTTCTAGGTGAGGCAGAATTGAAAAAATTTTCTGGATCAAGAAAATATTTTGGTAAATAAAAAATTTTCAGAAATATTCTAGAAACTGATTTTAAAATTGTATTTATTATTCCCATGACCCGAAAGGGCAGGGGTACATGCTAATATCAAGGATTCCATCTGTCCTTCCTTCCGTCCGTCCATCCTTCTGAAAACACTTTTGTCTAACAGATATCTCAAAAATTGAAAACCCTAGTGCTAAAAGTGCTTAAGAGCCAGAGTCTGTAACTATGAACCAGGGGGTGATATATCATGTTCCAGTAGGCCACTGAAGATTTTTGTGGACGTAGATATATCGTCCAAACTGACAAAAATTATGTTTTTTATCAAAGATCCCTTCAGGGTGGAAATTGCAGCCCTTTTTAGGGTAGGGGTCAAAAGGGCCAAAATATTGACATGGTCAAAATCTGGACTTTGTCTTTCTAATATCTTTGTGCACCCTCTGTAACCCTCCTGAATCTTATCATATGTGAATGTATATGTAGAGTTCTTCCATTTAGCATAATAATTTTCAAGGTTTACTGAGGGCGCCGCCTATAGGTGGCCCTTCAAATCATGACTTTCTGCATTTTGGGCTACATTTGAGACCATCCGGGGCCTGGGCCCTCATTAAACTTTTTGCTTATTTATGCGTGATTTGGATACATTGGGACTAGTTTTTCCAAATTTGCATAAATGGCGGTGGCTTAGTCAGGGCGCTTTTTGCATAGGTGGCGCTTTTTTGGCAAGAATGCGATTTTAGGTGATTTGCATTTGGCCATATCTCAGTGCGCCCCCTATGGATTTCAGTGAAACTTGTTTTATTATGTTTGTCTATATCTCTGCTATTCATGATAAAAATTTCAAGAAGGTATTTTGCCTCATTAACCCTTTACATGCCAGAGTTTGACATATGTCACAATCAAGCACCACCTCCGAAAAATGCCCTTTTTTTTTTTTAGTCCCCACCAACCAGTGGGGAGAATTATTTGAGTGTTTTCAAAGCATTGAGGCAAGAGAATTATTCAAAAAAAGCAACAATTTATTAAAATGTTAAAACCGAAAAGTCAGAAAAACAACAATCAAGGCACCCATAGGTGCTGAAGATACTTAGGCCTTAGTGAACGGCATCTTTCTGTTGGTGCCACCACCACGGAATAATGACTCAATAATTCAAGAGTTGTTTAGCATGGAATAAAAACTATATAAAAATTGTACCAGTAGCAGAGGCTTCTGCGTTGGTATTCCTGAAATAGTCTGAAATAAATGACTGCCTGTCATTCTAACTAAGGGACACACTCCTCAAGAGGTTCTCAGGACAGCAACTGAATTGCACATAGTTCACAACTGACTAAAACGTTTGGACAGATTTGTCCAGAAAATCTCACAACATAGTTCAAAACGAACTGAAGGACATCCTTGTCCAGAAGTTTTAACCCACATCAACTAAAAATATGGGACAAACTTGTCCAGAAAATCTCATGACATAGTTCAAAACTAAATGAAGGGCATCCTTGTCCAGAAGGTAACCATAGTACTTTTCAGAGGGGGTTGAGGACCTTGTCTTTACATTCTGCATTGCTGCATGCATTATGCATACACACAGGCCACGCTCATTGAAAAATTTGATCAGACAATATATGATCTAATATCTCGGGAGCAAAACTAATCGTTAGCACAATATCCCACAAGGTAAAGATGGAACGATGTACCGCTCGCAGGTCTTAAAATCAGAAGATGTTCATGATAAAGCAGGATTTCCACGGCTCTATTCAGACTCTGAACATGCCATCAAAACGTGGTCACAGCAGTGCTGCCACCTGCCATATGAGCCAGCTATTGGAGCATTGGAGAACTAACCTTTTGTCTTTCTTGATTAAAGTGGAGTGTGATCTGGTGTGAACGTTTTAGCACAAAGAGGGTTAATGAGGCTAATAGCCTTCTTGATATTTTCATCATGAATAGCAGAGATATAGAGAAACACAATAAAACAAGTTTCACTGAAAACCATAGGGGGCGCACTGAGATATGGCCAAATGAAAATCGCCTAAAATCGTGTTCTTGCCATAAAAAGCGCCACCTATGCAAAAGCGCCCTAACTAAGCCACCGCCATTTATGCAAATTTGGAAAGAACTAGTCCAAATGTATCCAAATACACATAAATAAGCAAAGTTTAATGAGGGTGGAGGCCCTGGGAGGGTCTCAAATGTAGTCCAAAATGCAGAAAGTCATGATTTGAAGCGCCATCTATAGGCGGAGCCCTCAGTAAACCTTGAAAATTATAATGTTAAATGGAAGAACTCTATCCATACATCCATATACCTGAAGATCAAGGAGGGTCACTGAGGGCGCATCAAAATATTCAAAGGTCAAAGTCCAGATTTTGACTATGTCAATATTTTGGCCCATTTCACCCGAACCCTAAAAAGGGCTGTAATTTCCACCCAGAAGGGATCTTCTGATAAAAAAAGTAATTTTTGTCAGTTTGGACAATATATCTACCCCCACAAAAAAATTCAGTGGTCTACTGGAACATGATAAATCTCCCCCTTCCATGAGCTGGTCCAAAGTTACAGACTCTGGCTCTTAAGTCACAAAATGTCTGTTTTGAGAAAATTGAGAAAATCAACTTAGGAGACTACAAAAGATGTTTTCCATCCTTAACTCGTGGTGTGTGAAAATGTGACTTAATTACTTTTAACACTAGGCTCTTCAATTTAGCCTTGGATTGTTTTTGAATTTTGCACACACAACCTGGGTCAATTGGAGTGCAATGTTTGATAAAAATCCAATAATTAGTTTAAAAAAAAATTTTGAAAATAAGTTATAGCACATTTCATTCGCCATATTCATTTCTATTTTTTGTAATCTCGTGTCATTGCAAAACAAGCAGAAATGGCCGATGTGCTCCAATGTGTCAGCAATCGTATTCGAGAGGTATGTGAGACTTCAACTCAAAAAATATGTTGCTGTTTCCAAGACATGGATACACTTTCACGTAATTTCATTTCTTGAAATATGGAGTAAAAGATTTGACCAGCTAGTTTACAGCAGAAAATGTATTGGATTAAAAACTAAAATGGCCAGTAAGCAAAATGGATCTGCGTCGATGTTGGTCAAAATGATCAGCTGTAGACCTAGATTCTCTGCGTTACACTATGAACAGTTGATAGCCCATTTCATGCTATTTTAAATACATACACATTTTAACGTTAGGAATACCTGAGTGTGTGTTATTTTAGCGTCAGCCTCTGGTGGTGTCACGTAAAGAACTAGGGTGTCTGGTTCTAAAGACAGTGATTTTAATGTAAATTTTGATTGCATTTGTCCGCTGAAGTTCTTGTCAGAGACTGTACATAAAGATGGATGAAGTGTCTCCACTTCCTAACGCTGTTCAAAAATGGAGCCAAAACACCCTTCATACGGACGCTGCCAACTTGCACATTTGTGACCACAGTATGCGCAGTAGTGATTGGGGGGTTGAGCTGCGGTATCGAGGTCTCGCCCATACACCCACTCTACTCAGTCGCAAGCACATCCCTTGAACTTCTTATGTAGCCTGCCTGACTGCTTCAGTGAAAGTGGTCAACACTGTTTATTTAACACAGATTGGAAACCGGGTGTGCATTTAATAACAGCTAACGTTATCGTTAGCCTAATACACTCAATATTGTCTTATTAGGTAATGTAACCAAACGTTAGGCCTATTGAATACGCTGTTCTACTATGACTGAAAGCTTGTAACGGGTTAGCAGGGCAGTGTTAAACTTGACTTCAGATGACCTTGAGAGGTCAAACTCGAGGTCAAGCAAAATGTAACAATCAAAGGCTCCCAGGCTTGAAAATATTTTAGATAGAGAATATATGTGCATTGAACACATATAGGAAATCATGAATGAACTTTCATCATGTGACCTTGAACTTGACCATCGGTGACCTTTGAAGGTCAAACTTCTTAGTGAAATTTCAATGACTTCTATCACCAAAACTATTACAGATAGAGCTTGGGTTTGTATTAGAGCCTTATAGGAAGTCATATATGAAGTTTCATTTGGTGACCTTGAACTTGACCTTCGACGACCTTCAAATACCAAACTTTCCAGTGAAATTTCAATGACTTGTATCACTAGGACTGTTACAGATAGAGCCTAGGTTCGTATTAGAGACATAGGAAGTCTTATATGAACTTTTACCTGGTGACCTTCATATTGACCTTTGAAGGTCAGACTTGACCTAGAGAAAATTTAATGACTTGTATCCCTAAAAAGGTCACAGATTGAGCCAAAGTTTGTATTAGAGACTTAGAGGAAGTCACACATGAACTTTAATTTGATGACATTTAACTTGACTGTCAGTGACCTTTTAAGGTCAAACTTGGCATAATACAATACCAATGACTTGTATTGCCAAAACAGTCACAGCTGGAGCCTTGGTTTGTATTAGAGGCATATAGGAAGTCATATATGAACTTTCATTTGGTGACCTTCATATTGACCTTCGAAGGTCAAACGTGACCTTTTGAAAATTCAGTTACTTCTACCACTCAAATGGTCACAGATGGAGTCTAGGTTCGTGTTACAGACGTCTTGAAAGTCACATATGAACTTTCATTTGGTGACATTCAACTTGACTGTCAGTGATCTTCGAAGGTCGAACTTGACAGTGAAATTACAATGACTTGTATCACCAAAATGGTCACAGATAGAGCCAAGGTTTGTATTAGAGACATGTATGAAAAAAAAGCTAATAGGACTAAATGTTTCAATCCCTTTGGTAAGTAGGTAACTCTTGAAGGTAGCGGTCAGTGTGGAGTGGTGAAAGGGAGGGTATGTATATCATTGGGGTCGTCAGGTGGGCACCCTGCTTCATCGACGTTTCATTGATTGAAGCCCACAACGTCTCCAGAGGGCACAACGGTGTACTCGGCGTCCCAGGTACACTCCCCTCCAAGCTATACCCTCTATGTCCGCTGATGGACTCTGCATGGCAGAGGCGTCCTTCTCCCTGAGCCAGGTGTATGCCTGGCCGCATACCATCTTTCTTTATCTTGGTGCCCAGTTGTTGTCGTTCCGTTTGATCCAGAGCCAGTGACTGCTTTTTTCGGCAGCACTTGACACGGACTTGATAGCCTGTTGGAGGGAGCGGCCCCTCACCCCCATTTTTTCTCAACAGACTGGTGGTAGATGTTGCAACGAATCCCCTGCATCCCACCTCTACTGGGAAGATGGTGGTCTTCCAGCCGTTCTGGGATGCTTCTGCTGCTAGGTCAGAATTTTTTTTTTTTTTTTCCCTCTCACAAGCCTCTTCAACCCCATCTTCCCATGGAACTGTCAGCTCCACGACATAAGCCAGCTTTGCTGTTGGAGACCACAGGACCATGTCTGGCAGGAGTGTTGTAGCCACTATTTCTGGGGGAAACACAAGCTTTTTATCAACGTCCACTTCCAATTTCCAAAATTGAGCAGACTGCAGGATGCTTGCATCCTTTGATGTTGTTTGGTGCTCTTGAGGCTGGCCTGCTGGTACAAGCTGTAGGAAGTGGACCTTTCCTGCTGATGTTTGTGGGAGATTATTTGTGGTAGTTCGCCTCTGTTCCAGTGTTGATGCCAACTCTCTGAGTACTTTGTTATGCCGCCAAGTATAGTGCCCTTGGGTGAAACTTGTAGTGCACCCTGACAGAATGCGCTTAAGGGATGCAGGTGCTCGACACAGGGAGCAGGCGGGATCTTCTCCGTACCACAGTTTCAGGTTTTACGGGGAAGGCAGCAGGTCATAAGTGGCTCTGATGGTAAAACTCAGCCGCGCTCCCACCATCTGCCAGATGTCACGCCAGCTGAGCCTTTCCTTCTCAAGGCTCTCCCAGTTGGTCCATCTCCTCAGCCTAGCCATTGAGACAGCTTTGGCATGTCGGTCTGTCTTCTCCTGCCTCCTGACTTCCTCTACCACAAGCCATCTCTTCTGCACTGATGTTGCCTTGTGCCATAGAGGAGCTTTTGGGATGAGCCCGAGACTCGATCTCCCATGCTGGACTTGGCTAACCACATCTCTGAAGTGAAGAGCAGACTTTGCACTCTGAACAGCCTCTGGTGGAGTCCACTTCCTTCCCGTTGCCACCCGGGGGGGGCACTGTTCGAATGACTGTGTCCTGAGATTCAGAAAGGGTCATGACCAGCCTTGGCTTTGGTGCATTTGAATTCTTCCACGAGACCTGCAATTAGTAATTCCAATTTACCATTCCCATACAGTCCAATGGAACTTAGGCACCATGGAACTCCAAGCCACTGTTTCAGCTGTGTGCTTATCACCCGTTCCAACTTTTCCACCTTGGTGATGGGGATCTCGTACACAGTTAAAGGTCACAAGAGTCTTGGGAGTATGCCAACTGAAAGCACCACAACTTGAGTTTTCCTGGCAACAAAGTCTTATTGATGCAATCCATGTAGGTGATGGTATCCTTCTTTAGTTGTTCAAACTGCTCGGTGTCTTTGAGCTTTGCGTCATACCATCATCCCAAGCTCTTCACTGGCATTTCTGAAACCGTTGGTACAGGTGTTCCGCTGACATAAAATTTCTGATCTGTAACTTGGCCTTTTACTATGGAGATGCTTCTGCACTTGCTGGGCTTTAACTTCATCCTAGCCCATGTGATATTTTGATAGAGTTTCTCCAGGAGTCTCTTGGTGCAGGGGACCGTTGTTGTCAGTGTTGTTAAGTCATCCATATAGGCTCGTATTGGTGGTAGCTTCTGACCACTCTGTAGTCGTGCTCCTCCCACCACCCATTTTCGAGGCTCTGATGATGATCTCCATTGCCATCGTAAAGGCCAAGGGGGAGATGGTGCACCTCGCCATAATGCCTACTTCCAGAGGTTGCCACATTGTGGTGAAGCCTGATGATGCGAGGCAAAACTGCAGATTCTGGAAATAGTGTTTTACCAGATTTGTCATTGTCATGGGCACTTGGAAGAACTCAAAGGCAGTCCACAGTAGGGAATGAGGAACAGATCCATAGGCGTTGGCCAGATCAAGGAACAAGACGTGAAGATCTTTCCCTTCTACTTTAGCAGTCTGGATTTGATGTCATATGACGCTGTTATGTTCGAGGCATCCTGAGAATTCTGCTATGCCAGCCTTTTGAATTGATGTGTCAAAAAGGTGGTTTTGTTTCAGATACCTTGTCAGTCGTTGTGCCAACACACTGAAGAAGATCTTACCTTCGATGTTCAGAAGGTTTATCTGGCGGAACTGTTCAATGGTGGCCAAGTTCTTTTCTTTTGGGATAAGCACTCCTCCCGCTCTTCGCCAGTCTTTCAGGATAACTTGCTTGTCCCACACCACCCTCATATTTTTCCACAGGATCTTCAGAACATCTGGAGCGTTCTTTTAGACACTATACGGAACTCCGTTAGGGCCTGGTGCAGATGCCGATCTCGCCTTTTTCACCACCTGCTTCACCTCACTCAGCTTGGGAGGGCTGATATCGAACTGATGTTGTGGGGGTGATACTGGAGGGATGTCAGTGGGGACAAAGATCGGTTCATCTTTTCGCTCATCAGTATAGGTGGTTCTCAGATGTTCTTCAACCTGGTTTTTTGATGTTTTCAGCGATCCACTCTTTTCTTTTGTGAATATGCCTTTCACAAACTTAAAGGGCTCCTCAGACTTTCTGCTTGGCGGAGCTTTGAAAGCCTCTGCTTTAGGTCTTCTTGGAGGAGGTCGATGCCTTCCCTTTCTTCTGCTGTTGCCTTTTTCCACAACTTCCTTAGCTGTCACCTTTCCTTCACAATTTGTTGGATTTCTTGAAGTCGACGGGATTTGGGGGTGGGAGGCATGTCTTTCTTCCTGACTTGTTTCTTCACTCCAAATTTCTCCTCTCTGTAGCTGTAGATTAGGTCACCCATCTTCTCCAGTTTCTTTTCGGCTGATCCTTTGATGTAAATTAGGATAAGGCTTAACTCTGTGTTGATAGTTTCCCACTCCTTGCTGTTTGACTTGGGCCATTTCACCGCTGGCTTATGTCCTTGCATATTCTCACTTTTGCGGTGTGCTGGGTGTTGTCTTGGACTGATGGTTCTGCCTGAAGCTTCTTCCTGATCCCGTGGGGTGCTGATGCTCTGCAGACTGTGGGGTTCTTCCTGCTGCTGAGTGTCATCCGACTGATTTAACCTTCCTCTTGACAGGATCTGGTCAATGCAGGGCCCTGGGTTGGAGGTTTTCAGGCATTTATTCCGTCCTTGATGTACTTAAAGACCATGGGTTGATGTTACTTTAGCCCATCCACACACGCAAGTCTGAAAAACATGTCCAGCTGCTGGTTTCTCAAGAGTATTGCCACTTCCTTCATTCGTTGCTGTGTCCATTCCAGGGGTCGTTACCGGGAGGTCAGCCAGTGAGTCTTCTTGCGCCCTTGCTCTCGCGGACTCAAGGGGTATTCTTCTTCTTGAACTTTTCATAGCCAGATAAAGTTGTATATGAAGTCCATTTGGTGACCTCAACTTGACCTTTAAAGTTCTCAATTGACATATTGAATGATCAATTACTTGTATCACCAAAAACTGCTTCAGAGCTTAAGATTGTATTACAGGAGGTCTTATACAACTAAATATATGTGAACCTTCACTTAGTGACATTTACTTCACATGAAATTTTCATATGGTGTATCATCACGCATAGATTGCTTGCCGGTAAGCTACAGGACCCTTGGTCTTGTTTTTGAAATTTCAAGTCCTATCTTCTTAACATCGTTAATATTTTGTTTGACCTCAAGTGTGAACTTTCAAGGTCATCTGAGGTCAACTTTAACATGATTTTCTGTATGTCTACAATACAAATTTATTCTCTATCTGCAATCATTTGGCCTCCACTGGCCATTTTGCATATTCTCCATAAGATCCAATGTTAAAGCACAGTGCCCCCACCAGACCTAATTCTGTCGATTTAATCAAAATGTTGCTCGCATTGTACATTGAGGGTACCAAGATCAGTTGATTGCCTGATTTGGAAAAAAATTCATCAGACAGTTTTTGAGAAATAACTTCTTGATATTTCCATTTCAAGTCCTATCTTTTAACATTGGGGCGAACATTTCAAGGGCCCATAAAAGGACAAAAACCATTCAATCAAAAATCTGAGAATACATCTGGAGATATGGTCTAGTAGTATATTATGGCAAATTTACGGGGAAATTCAGTATGCCAAAAAAGATGGACGACAGACAGATGGACAACAATAGTATGGCCGGTAAGTTGATAACAAACACAGATCTTAACCAATGTCACTTTCTTTCTTCACTAAAAGTTTCTCTGCATCTGTAATAGGTGGAAACACCAAGCTATCCAGATTATCCAGGTTCAAAATCTCGATCACTACTTAGGCAAGGAAAAGTTAAACAATTTGGCCAGTTGTTCACACTATATCAGCATGTTAATGTTTTGAGCTATAACCTCTGAACCATAATGACTAGAAACACAGTCTCTTCAACTGTACACTAATAGTACCTAACCTGTTAGTAAGTCACTAATAGTACTTCCAATGAACAAGAGATTGCTTTGATCCAGACAAGGAACCAAATGTAAATTCAGAGTTCAAGCTAAAATGGCAGGAAGTTAGGCGGAGCCCAAAGTTGAGGAATAGCAGTCCAGCAAAGTTGGTAATATAACTGGAGTGGGTGAGGAGCATGTCCATGCTAAGGCCAAAAACTGTTCCAGAGCAAAGTAGAGACTCTCACTCACAGGTGGAGGACTGCTTGCAAACAGGAATGAAGGTTTAACAGCAAAGCAGGTCAGGAGACCGAAGAAGGCTGGGGAGGTAGTTGCAATGAAGCAGACTCAGTGAAGTGGCAAATGTTTCACTATAAATTTACTATCACACAGAGGAAGGAGAGCACGATGCTCAATACCAGAAGGCATTTACTGACTGGATGGTTACCTGCAGAATCATCTTTACAAACAATCTAGCACAGCCAAGCAGGCAACAACAACATGTATTGATGAAACAATGACACAGAATGGGCGAGGTTTACAAAGAGCATGTGGAGGGTGTGGGAACTGATAAGACATTTATTTCAAAGTACAGACTGCAGAACTCATGCAGACTGCTGGAACAGCGGAAGATTATGTACAGAGGTTGCGATAGAGATAATTTGAAAACATGGCCGCTATTAGCCAATCAGATAACAGCTGCTATCTGTCAGACTTAGCAATTGCCAGTCAACATGAAACTTATTGGGTGTATTGAGAACTTGATGAAGTAGTACCATCCAACCGTTGCCATGAATTGGTTATTTAAGGGGCGCTATGGCAAATTTTCACATTCACTGAATGCATCATTACATTTGGCTCCTTCTGCTAAAAACCTTAGACTCCAGAAATAATGCTGACATTCTTTTAATTCTCTGCCAATTTTAATTTTCTCCAAGCATTGTTTTTTTTTTTTTTTTTTTTTGCTGCTCCTACAGTTTTTGAGCATTCATCGGCCCATTTGGTGCAGAGAATCTCTGAAACAAGCTGAAAGAAAATACTCCCTCAAAATTTTTATGTTTCATACTGTTTAGCTATAATTGCAGGTCAAAGTTTACTCAAATCCAGTGGATGGGGTTTATCTTAGGGATAAATTTGCAGAAAAGTATCATTTCTCCTTCTTAGTTTCTTCTATTTTTTCACATTTTTTCGTTAATAAATGTTTCAGATCCTGAAACTATTGTTAATATTATAGTTGCTACGCAGCAGTAGTCGGGGCTGGGCAATTTTAGGCAAAATTAGGCAATTCTGAGCAACAAGCAGGAGTGTAGGAAGATGGAAAAAAAGGTAGCAGTCTAATGTGCATTTTACACCAGTTGAGGCTTGAACTCACAATTTCTGGCACAAGAGACTATGCTCTATCTCACTGAGCTAATTAGCAAGAGACAACTCTGCAGTATAGATGTTCAAAACAACTTCTAGCTCAGTGGTTCTCAAACTTGGTCCTGGCACCTCACTGTGTTGCAGCTTTTTGTTCCAACCACAACTGCAATCTTAGGATTTTAACAAGCAGTTGATTTGTCTTAATTAGATGCATTTATGTTTGGAGTCGTTATTCATCCTCGTAAGCTACATTTGAAGAATCTATACATGCCTTGAAGAATAAAAATTTCATATCCACATTGAGATATATTAGAAACTATAAATAACTGCAGAGGGAAACAATTAACCCTACATTTAATCTACGTAAACAATCAACCGGTCCCTTGTTGGTGAAACTGTTGACGTGGCCGCAAAAACTGTCAATTCATTTGGCAAACAATAGAGTCATACCTGTTTTGTGTTATTTAATTTTAAGAAGTTCAGGCCAATTATTTTGAAGGAATTCAAAACGCCAGTGTTCAGCAACCTAATTTGGGGCTTACTGATTTTCTCAAAGTCTGATTTGATCTGTTTAAATATGTTTTAACCTGAAAATCCTCACAAAATAGAAAAATAAGTCCAATATGTTCAAGCGTTTTTATTCTTCATGGCACAGTGGATATATCCATTAAAATATGGCTTAAGATGGTAAATTACCGCTCTAAACATGGAATGCAGCTAATTAAGACAAATTGACAGCTTTTTAAAATTCTACAATTGCAGTCACGTTTGGAACAAAAACCAGCGTACACGGGGGGGGCGAGTTTGAGAACCACTGTTCTAGCTCATTATAGGAATTCTACAGCTGCAATGACAGCGTGTAAAGGCAGATTTCAAACGGCTGTCAAAATTTCAGTTCTTAAGACAAAAATCCGAAAACATACAAATTGCATCTAGACAGCATGGGGATGTCGGCAATTTGTTTTGATTTATTTAAACAATGATTTATTGGCTTCATAAGTGAAAAACCAATGTTTAAAAGTGCCATTTTTGCATTGACTCCAATTGTCTGCATGAGGGCGAAATTCAAAATGCTGTAAAAAATTCAGTTTTTGAGATAAAATTCTGCTATTTTCTAAACATCATCTACAGCAGCACCCGGTGCCAAGTCATCCATAACAATTGCCTTTCCCCGGCTTTTGATGTCATCACCGGAGTCAGACAAGGCTGCCTGCTCTCCCCGATGCTTTTCTCCATCATCATTGACTGGATCATGCACACCAGCACCAGGCAACCCAGAGGAATCCAGTGGACCATGATGTGCAGGCTAGAGGATTTGGACTTTGCTGACAATATCTGCCTGTTGTCACACACCCAGGCCCACATACAAGCAAAAACCAACTTGCTTCAAGCCACAGCAGCCACGACTGGACTCCATTTAACCCATTTAAACCGGGACAGCATAAAGCATTTTTAAACGATGCTGTTGCCGACACAGATATGCGTAATTTTGAAAGTACCGTAATTACTGTAAGTTTTGCGCAATAGAAAAAAAATCCAACTGTTCCTGAAAGCTGAGAAGCTGTGCTTCAGCCCAAATACAGGTTACTATGGTAAACATGGCAGCATGATTCTCTGCTGGGATTTTTGCATTAGGCCTTAAAGGGTTAAATGCCACGAAGACCAAGACCATGAGAATGCACGCCCAGCAGAACAACAGCATCACACTGGAAGGCCAGGCGCTAGGAGAAGTGGACCAGTTCACGTATCTCGGTAGGGTCATCAGCCGAAAAGGAGGAACTAACGAAGACATCAGGGCCAGGATAAACAAAGCTCGACACTCGTTCACCATGCTAAGACCAGTATGGAGGGACCAACACCTCACACTGAAAACCAAGATCCGCATCTTCAACAGCAATGTGAAAATTGTTCTCCTGTATGGATCAGAATCATGGAAACGAATGAAAGCCCTCGACCAAAAGCTCCAAGTCTTCATCACCAAGTGCCTGAGACAAATCCTCAACATCTGGTGGCCCGAGAGGATATCAAATGAAGAACTCTGGCAAAGAACCCAGCAACAGCCGATCATGAAGACCATCAAAAGAAGAAAGTGGAGATGGGTGGGTCACACTTGGAGGAGAGCAAAAGGCAACATTGCCCGAACAGCACTGGAGTGGAACCCCCAAAGACAACGCAGGAGAGGTCGCCCCAACAACACCTGGCAGCGAACGTTGGACACCGAATTGAAGATGGGAAGGCTGACATGGGGAGAGGCCAAAAGGAAATCGCAGGACCGTGACAGGTGGCAGGGGTGTTGTGGAAGCCCTATGTGCCACCTAGGCACGAAGAGGATTAACAACCATCTACCATGACTCCAAAATTTTGTCATTTTTTTAATGAACATTGAAAATGTATTTAGCAAGAATTTGCAAGTGTATGTTTACAATACAGTTTACAGTCACATTTTGGTGCACTAGGCTCAATTTTCAATAAATCAAAAATCTGTGTGGATCGTTTGTGTAGGACAGTCTGAAGATGCTCTGTAGCAAGCTTGGTGTCAATTGAGCAAAAACTGTGAGAGGAGATAGGTTTAATAAGTTTGCAGTTTTTGATAAAAACAAAGTGATGGACTTCATAATTTGCAATAGGTTTAAATGTACAAACGTTTCTTCAGTATTGGGGCTACATTTTGCTGAAAGTTGTAAATCTGTAGCACATATAGTTGATTTGTTGTGAATTTTCAAAATTTTGAATTTTAGAGGCTTGCTGTGGCGCTACCATCAGGACTATTGGCTTGTTTTTGCAGCTGAGGCAATCTGGCATGGGACTGGACCTTTGTGCAAAGTTTGGTGATTTTTCGCGCATGGGAAGTAGGTTTTCCTCAGAAGAAGATGAAGAACATGCACGATAACAATAGGGTCCTGGCAGCTTTGGCTGCCAAGCCCCTAACTAGACAAAGATAACAGGAGTAAACACAAATCGCTGGAGCAGAAATCAAGATTCATGAGACAAAATTCATTTTTACAAACTTCAACTGTCCAGTTTTGTTGGGGCTGTGCCCAATGCAGCCCTCTGTTCTGGCTGACAGGAGTGAACCCTCAAGTGGTCGTCTGCTGTTGTAGCCCACCCACCGCAAAGTTCCACATGCTGCAGATCGTGAGATGTTTTTTCTGCTCTTCATAGTTACTATAGCTTTTATATCAGCTATATCAGCTATCATGTTGATATCAGCTACATCAATGTGCTCTTTTGACCCTTCTCATCAAGGCGTTTCTGCCCACAGAACTACTGCTCACTGCAATATTCTGTTTTTGCACCATGCTGCGTAAATTGCAGAGACTGTTGCACATGAATATTCCTTGAGATCAGCACCAGCAAACATGCTGCAGTCAAAGCAATTGAGATCATAAATTTTCATCTTCTTGTTTAGGATAGTTACCTAACCTACCATCAGTGGCTGGGAAATTGCATTAAAAAGGAATCAATTACTTTTACTGAACGCTTCAATCAAAAATCCGGGAAAAAAAAAATCTGGAGATATGGTTTAGTAGTATGTTATGGCAAACTTAAAGGAAAATTCATCAGGCCAAAAAAAAAAAGATATTAAAAATATTGGCCCATAGGGGCAGTAAGTGAAAAATTGCTAAATAACTAAAACTAATTGTGAGAGTTGTGAAAAATTTCCTCAGCTCTGAAACTCTGTGGGAATGTCTGCAAAAGTTGCTGAAACCAAGCCCAACCAGAAGGAACAGCCTATCTCAGCTCTGTCTCAAGTATACCATGGCAGATAAACGGTGCTCCATCAAACTATTAATTGGAATGGTACAGCTGTTACATGTTTGAGCCACCAAAGCTGGAATCCAGTTTGAAGCCAGAGGACACTGACTTTCTCCACAATCAACCTTGTTACTCGGGCTACCTGTAGGGGGCCCAAGTCTAGGTCAGCTGTTTGGTCTATCTGTGTACCTATCTATCGTCTATGTCGACAATTGGAAATTACCCAGAAGCCTTTTGGAATCGTAGCATCAGAGCCCTACATTATTGGGGGTTAAATGTCAATGGCTGACGGTAGAAGTGTGGTTTCGACGGGAGCCTCACCCTGTACTTTCTATGAGTCTAAATAACGTAAATTCATATCACTTTAATGTATTCATTTTTACCTTTTCAAAAACAAATCACTCTGCGTAATTTCAGTTTATAGTCTGTTATGGCCTAGACCAGGACCATCAAGTGCAGAGTCAGATGTGTAATCAAACTGGTAGTCTATTGACAGCAATATGGTTCAATACGGGAACGGAACCCCAGAGAGAATAGGTGGGGACAGAACCCCGGCTAATGAGGGACAGTTCAGCAAAGTTGTTACAGGCTAAGCTAGGCTTCAGTCTCTGGCCAGTGGCTGCCGGGATGCTGCCAGATGTAACACAGACTTCGCCAGGGCTGAACTGCTTCGGAGGATGAGAGGGTTGCTTGAGAGGAATGTGGTCTCAGCCCTGGGCCTGGATCAGGGTTGGAAGCTTATTCCTTGCAAATTTGACATGGAGAACAAATTTAAAGGGTTAACAAGGAAGCGGTCCCAGTCCTGGACCCTGATAAAGACTGGAATCTTGTCCTTGTAAAACAGTCGATGAACAGGCTTAATTTGACTTAACTTGAACTGGGTCTCAATCCTGGACCCTGATTAGAATTGGCAGCTTATTCAAATTAATTAAATGACTTTAAAGACTTCTTAGAGAAAAGGCTGTCTCTAAACTATTAGTTGCATTAGACGCAGACTGAGAAGTTTTATTACTACTTTAAACATATGACTGGGATTTCAGTGCAAATATGACTTTACAATCCAGCGACTTGCACGTGAACTAGAGGGCTTAAATACTTGTCTCGCAGTTGTTAGGAGACAACCATGTAATGAGATTCAGCCAAGTGAAGAGAGAGGCACAAGATGCAAACTAATCACAACTTACCTAAAAGGGACACAAGCTACAGAATTGCAAATTGTAACACAAGGGATTCACATGACGGTTGTGACATAGTTATTGTCTTAATGTAGTAAGCTAGTTGATTTCAGCTATTAATTAGCGGTTTTTTTAAACGTCACACTCAGCCAGTAAATTTGCTACTTAGTAGCCTAAAGACTGGGCTATATGGTTGCGGTCCATAGTCTTTACTTTGTGAGTTAGCTAACTAGCAACGTTAACGACTATTTTTAAGTTGTCTGCGATACCAGAAGTATACCTTTGTGCAGTAATGATCTGCAAGCTGATCTTACCTGTTTGTCGACCCAATTTAACTGCTCAGATTAACTAGCTAGCAAGCTAGCTTGCTGTACAAATTAACAATTTTTTTCCTTTATTTGGTGATTATACAGTGGAGAGAGACAGGAAGGTTGGGGAGAGGGGTGGGGAAGGCATGTGGCAAATGACCCAAGCTGGAATCGAACCCAGGTTGCCACGGGAAGGACACAGCCTTTATGGTGCGCGTGCTTAGATCGATGTGCCACCGGGGCGCCCCAAGCTTGCTGTACAGATTAATGAAGTAGCCAGCTAGCTAGACAACAAAGGTTACACTGGCAAACGTATTCGTTATTTTACAATTGTGCATTGTGTATTGGTTTGTTCAGTTGATACTCACATACTTTCATTGTGCAATAGCGGCTGCTGTTTGTAAATTATTTAGGTCACATCCATAAAATACTAAGTTTGAGTAACGTAAAAAGTAAGACAAACTCTTCAAACGCTCAGTTGACTGGAGTTCTTGTTTGTTATCATATCTTTTTTTATTGTGAATGGTTGTTTTTCCCCAACATTAGAGACTAATGGTGATAAAGGGGCCCTGATATGAAAATAAATAAATCTAAAACATCAGCATGAACTGACATGTTGGCAGAAAATTGACTTTACAATGTGCTGCCCTGATAAGTGGTCCTACAGTCTGCGGGAAACATGTTTTCTGCCATTCTCTGCCTCAGGTGCGGTCCAGGAGTGTACTGCTTGAGGTTGACCGCTAGGTGTGGGTTATTTTTTATGATGAGCTGTCTGCCTTCAGGATGTCTTAAAGGGGACTTATTACGCTGATCCTTCTTATAATGCATATAAGTAATGTTATGATGTTGGATGTCCATACTCAACCTCTGAAAAGTTTCTAAACATAAGATACAGAAGTTTTGCCGTAATCCAAGAATGTGATTTCGTGAACGTGATTCCCTCTCTGAACAGCTCATCCCGAGATCTTCACAAGATCTGGGCAAAACCTGACGTCAGGTTGTGCCGTCCAATTAATACAGACCTAGCCAGAGCCAATCATGGTGCTGGACCTGCCCACACCGGAAACTATAGATACAGTCAGCAACAAAGGGAATGCCCACAAAAGTAGAGCCGAGGGGGAAAACAAACCGGTCTCTGCCATTAGCCATAATGCCGAAGAGTTGCTGTGTGCCCTTTTGCACCGAAAATAAACAAAAAAAAATCACCAATTAAAGTTTTACATTTTACCAAATAATAAAATGGAACCACAAAGGAGGACAAAATGGCTTCAAGCTATCAGAAGAGAGGACGAGTTTGGCAGATTATGGCGGGACCCCACAACAGAACGTGTATGTCTGCAGGCCACTGAGTCGGATCATTCACCCAGTCTTTTAAAACGTATGGACAACAATCCAACCCCGGTATATTTAATTTTTTAATATATCGATCCTTTTCAGCAGGTGATAGCGACTCAAAGTACGTAATGACAACTTCTTAGCGTTAGCAAGACAAGTTTAAATTCGGCATTTTTACAGTATAGTGGACGGGGGGGAAGGATTGTTTTCCCCCTTGGGTCTAACCAGATGTGACATTTGTGGGCATTCCCGTTGTTGCCGACTGTATCTATTCTAGCAGGCACAAACAACCGCAGATCATACTATGCCTTAGTAGCGTCGACACTTTTGGAAATACAAAAGAAGAACCGCAGATCATTTGACGTGCTGTTTTGTCAGTATCTCTCCCTAAGCTGCTTGTCCGTTTATTTTTGGATGTTAAGAAAAGCACCTATTTCTCTTCCAAAAGACGATGCCCCCAGAAATCAGTGGGTAGCTTTTTTGTTTGCTGGCAGCAAACAGCCACGGCCAAAGGGAACGTTAGCTGTTTGTGCTCAGCATTTCACCAAAGCCAGCTTTGTCAATAAAGGATAATTCGACGCTGGATAAGCGTTTCAGCCGCTTCTCAAACCTGAAGCAGTTGCATCGACCAAGCGCTCAGAGTCACAAGCTGTAAGTAACGATATAACAGCAAATAATGAAAGTGAAGCTAACGTGTTACGGGTGGCTAACAGGACCGCTAACAATAGTTAGCACTAACAACTGGCCTCAAACGCAGGCTTTGTAAAATATCTGAAGATAAAGCCTGTATCAGTCGCGACTGTCCCTAACTCATAGAAGCGGAAGCTGTAAGTTGCTTTTACGGCATAGGCCTACCTAACGTGATAGCCAGTTGATTGTGGCTGTAGCACTGCGGTTAACATAGCCAAGTTACTGCTTGTGATCGCTTCACTTATCCATGACCGGGATCAGCCAGATACTTCACCAATATCTGGGCTAGCTCTCTGATGCTACCGTGAAAGCAATCGTGAAAGGCACAACCTATAATGTGTCTGGTATAACAAACGATTTCTCTGCACTGCCGTGGCATAATTTCATCTCCCTTTAGAAATTGTTCTGGCTAATACATGAGCAACTGTCCACGTTAACAGAACTTACAGTCTGTAAAACCTGTATTATGTTCATAACATAACTGGAGCTCTCTCTAGCTGTCACGTACTATCCATAAAGCTGCTTTCACATCGGACGTGAAACTAATTTTTCGCGCGACAGATTACATTCAAAGCCAATGCATTGACTTTGAATGTAATCTGTCTCGCGAAAAATTTGTTTCGCGTCCGGTGTCAAAGCGGCTTATCGCGCCCATTTTCCGCGAGCAAACGCTGGTCATTCCGACACAATAAGTAAACCATTACAACTGACAATTTCCGAAAAGGCCATTTAGCCTGGAGCTTTCGCCCCTCCGTCATATAGGCTACCAGCGCAGAAGCTGTTCGTTACTCCACGTTAACGACACACCAGAGTTATGCACACGAACCAGCAGGTCCTTATAATACACACCTAAGCAGTCCATAAGTTGTTAGTTCACTTTTTCCTGCTCTTTGCTGTCCATGTTTCCCTCTAAACTCAGACCCACCAGATTTCTACGGTCTCCGGTCTACACTTGGGTATGTTGACCCATTCTACAAATGTGTCTGTATGGGGTGGATTCTAGCTTTCCCTCAATCCTAGCTATAGAGTGGAAATACCGGTGTACTCACCATAGAACCGTAGGTAGATAGCAAATTCGAGCTTGAGCTGTCAGACTTTCACACTGCGTCCTCCACTTTCGCCGCTGCGTTTATTAGAAGAAGTTCATTTCATTAGATCTATAATCATGTACAGCGTTTGATTGCGGCACATCCCCGCTGATTCCTTAGCTCAGATGGCAGACGCGTCTCACGTTTCACACTAGGGAGGTGGACCCGGAAAACTGCGTTCTGCCGAGCCCCACCCAGCTCCGCCTTCCACAGAGCTGGCCAATCAGAAGAAAGTGGGCACACTGGGAGGGGGGGCCATAGCGGAAGAGCCGCCCAAATGAGGCGTTTCAGGCAGAGACTGCAATGGACTACAAATGGAGTTTTTTGAGGATGGCAGTTTGAGCTAAAAAAGGACCCTTTTTTGGACTTTGAACGATCAGGAGTACTCTAGGGGAGTCCAAGATCAAAAAATGAACTTGGAAATGCAGCATAATAGGTCCCCTTTAAGCAAAATGGTATATGTCATGGAGGTCAGCACAGGCTGCGGCCGCCTTTGCTCAGAACCCTTGATGCTCCTTCACCTCTTTTCATCAGACAAATGGCTCAATTGATTATTTTTCGAGCTTAAAATTTGCCAGCTGACAGCTGAATTGTGTCTCCGCCAGCCCCTGGACAGGATCCCTGAAGGAGGCGGTGATCCAGGTCAGGGGTGTGTTTCCCAAAAGCGCAGATGCTAACTTACACAGCTGGAGCCATTGACTGTGAAGAGACAAACTACATAAGTTGCAACAACGCTTTTGGGAAACGCACCCCCGATCATCCAGACATGGGTACCCTCTGTTGCCCAGAAGTAGTATACCACCACGGAGAGGTAACAGGTGCTGAACATAGGTGCAACTTTTCTGCAGGACTCTAGAATCATGGAGAGACCTGGGGTAACCCACAAATGCATACAAGAAATTTACCGGACTTATTACACTTTAATTGACAGGTAAATCTTTCTATTAATGTGGCACCGTCTTGTGGCACTTCTAGGTGGCTTTATTTGCATATGACACTAATTTATAGCTCCCACACCTGTCCAGAAAGCATTTTCTTGCCAGCTGGAAGACCCCGTCTGCAGTGGCTTCCCGATCTTCCTCGATAGGGAGGTAGATAATGCTTGGAAAGACAGTCATCATGTCATGCTCTGGCATGATAAAACCCATGTACTGTGCTGTGGAGGAGGGGCAGGAAACATTTCTGACACAACTTTTTGCATTGTAACACAGACCAGCTAGTACACAATTACAAGCACTGAGACTGCGTAGCCCCAGCCATGATGCATCATACTAGGTAACATCCCAGTGAGAGTGTAATTGCCATCCTGCTTGTCCCTTATATCATAGTGTTTCTCTCTCGAGATATATATTTGGAGTGAATAAACATTTTTCCTTTGTTCTTTCTGTCTATTTTTTCTCTGGACACATAGCGGTTAAAATGGCAAACTGATTATGTTAACTTAAGATATTTACGTGGAGCAGAAAATGACTGAAAAGTAATGTGGTGTCAATAAGATTAATGAATGAATGAATAAAAATTTTATTTTGGTGTCAGTCATATTAGTTTAAGCAAATATGAAGATGTAGAGTAATCTTGATTACTTTAAACTTGCTAGCCGAAGGTACTGTCCACGCAAACAGCATCAGTGCTGACGAGCATGAATGTCCCACGGGGCACTCCGGATGGCGGGCCTTCGTCGTGTCCAACTGAAATGCCTTTGTCCGGCAGACAAACCTTTTTCCATTTCCGACAAAACCCATGACAACTAGCACTGCGACGGCAGCAATTACTGGTTCCACATTTGAAGTCAAACTGCTGCTTAACAGCTTGAAAATAACATGCACAAATGCTATTGTTTCAGAAGCAAGAAAATGCTTTATGTTGCTTGTTCAGTTAATATCCATGTATTCATTCCCCACTTTCGAACAAAATCAAAAACAAGAATTCAACTTCAGTGCCTGGCTGTATCAGCTAATTATTTGTATATTTACCAAATAATTTCACAATGACAACAGCATTCCCTCAGCTTTACCAAAGTATCATCGAGGGGAAAAAAAAAAAACAGAATGTTAACGATAATGGGTCAGACGTCACCAAAAAGTGCAAGTGCGTCCCATAATGCTCCCAACTTACTGTGCTACCGCACTTCCACACTCCATGACTGAAATGCGCACTTGGGAGTATTGTAGTGCACAGCACGCAAGTGTGTGGTTTGAGACACAGTCTCTTTGTGGTCAGGGCTCTGCGCGCCATGAAAACGAGGCTAAGCAAACTGTAGCCTGAGTGTACATTACTTGCCATTTAATTCCTTTTTGCCTGCAACAAATAATGCTATTTTGTGTCATTTAAGCTGTATTTAGTATGAACTAACAACCAAGCCAAATAAAGTCAGGTTATCAATGAATGACACAGCTAGAACAAAACATATTTTGTCATGCTACCAGACTGTTATATTTGTCTGTGCAGTGTTTCTCATGGAATTATTCGATTTCTGGTGGTAGCTGACCAGGGTGCTGTGGGATTTAGCCAGTGAAAACCCCAGCAGTTAACTCAAGGTCCATCTCCAGAATTTCAGTGGGGAGGCAGAGAGACTGCGGGGTGCGCTAGCTAGCTAGGAGGCGGCAACAATACTCCAACCAAAGACGAAATATGATTCCGCAAGAAGTATGCTGGGACTTAAATTCTGCTCATTTGTGTTCTGATAAACAGTAACTTTATCTAATGCAAACATGAATATTTTTCAAGCTACTGTAGCCTCAGTAAAAATCAAGATTCTAATTAACTGGATACATAACTGTTTTCTGCTCCACTTATACCAGACACCAGTTAAATATGAATAAAAAGATTCACTGAAATCGGTTCAGAATTGTAAATGTTTCGGAGCATTTTTTTATCCAAAAACTAGCTGCACCCCGCGAGTATTTTTGTACTGGACAGTATTCTTCACTTTCATGTACTTGTAAAACTACAGCTCATTATGCAAGACCTCTTAAACTGGAAGTCAGCCATGCTGGTGGTACATGCATGAGCTCTTAGTGTAGTAATAAAGCTGTTCAGTGAGGCATTCGGTCACAGTTTTAGACATTTCTTTGTGTTTTTAAGGGATTTTCCATGGGTTACATTTCTACAGTTAAGGGATGTAGTAGCACTGCTAAAACCCAAGAGGGTCTTTCCCTTTTCCATCAGATTCCGGGAATTATAAAGAACAGAAGAGAGAAGACTCGCTGGCTGAGTGAAGATTGTATAAAAACGCTGGATGACCAATATCTACAAAAAGGGGCTGGATGAGAAAAAGGCCAAAAATACCCATGTTTGTTGTAAATATTTCACTGGAAATATGAAGAGACTATTCAGGGTTATGCATTTAGTGAAATCAATTGCTGGTACAGTTTATTTAGGGGTAACAGATCATAAGGAGTTAGCCTGGTAAAACCAGACTCTGCTACTTCACTTTGCTTTGTACACAGAGTCTGTGTAGTTGTCATTGACAAGTGTTTACTTCCTGGTGGGTGGGCACTTGTCAGAAGTTTAAAATCATTGGTGTACCCGTAAACTAATCGCTAATGTTTTGTGATGATGAATGTTAGGCGCCGGCTCAGCCGCCTAGTACTTCCGCTGGAAACTACAGTCCTTCATACCAGGAATGCAGCGAAAACAAACTGATCAGTACATTAAAGTTAATACTGTACCCATACATATGCCCATCTACCAAATTTTAGCCTTCACTCATTCACTTAAAAGAACCAAAGGTGCTCTTTCTGTTCTCCTTACAAGAAACAAACTGTTGAGCTATCATTTTTTTCCTGCAGATACTGCTGCTGTTAAAAAAAACGTAAGAGACCCGAAACCAATGGCAGAATCGGCAAGAATAAAGCATTGTTTATATCAGGACGAAATCTGCGTTGACCACGAAAAAACTGAACCGTTAACCATACTTGCGCTAACATCATACCCAGCTCGCTATCTAACTTTATAGCAACACAGTTTGGCTCTAAGCATTTGGCTGTCTCAGACAGCCATTTCATTCATGGATAATGACAACATAACACTGAGACAGCGAATTGGTCTTGTGACATGAACAAAAACACGGCTTTTAAAAAGTTCGCTGCTAACTTAAATAGTGTGAAATTTGCGGGCAATGTAACACTAGAAGCTACAAGCTAGCTGAGGTGGTTCAGCTGTCTCTCACAGAGATGAACAGGGTGCCTATTTCATGATGGCTATTAAGTAGATATGACAATCTGTAGGGAGTAGCGCTACAACATCATTTCCATTCAAAAAACTAACCAAACATTCATCTTGTTGTGGCTATAAGTCGCTGATACCGGGATTTTCTCCACGACAGAGCGAATGGCCTCCAATGTATCTATGTCCGTAGCCATTGTTGATTTCGGAGACTACAATTTCAAACTCGGTGTAGCTGCTACATCATGGCTCTCGGCCACGGCTTCTGTTCGTTTGTTGGTCCGGCGTATTTTCTGCGGATGGTAAACGAGGCAGAGCTCCAAGTGATCAGACTGAGGGTGCGTTCGAGCGTGTCTGCAAGTGAGCCGGCTGCGCAAGATTCCCGAAAAATCACGCGAGAATCTTGCCGAAGTTGCGCGATAAGCCCTCCAAACCCCTTGATGGCTGCACGGGTGTGTTTATAAGGCGTTTGGGGAAAGCAAAATGTGTAACAAAGTAATATGCATTTCGTGGTCCTTGCTGAAAGAAGTAATGGTATCGGACTTTCTCTCCGTAATTCTACCGGCTCACGTCTGGCTAGGACATCCCAGCATTCAATCTGTTTATTTTGTTTTCAGCGTATGTGCGTGTGTTTAGTAGCTACATGTAATGGACTAACTGACTACGAATCTTAGATGCACAGAGCACTCAACTGCCTCTCTCGTTTCTTTTTTTGTTTCTATAGAGGCTACAGCCAATCCGATTGTCAGCTGCTGTTCACTTGAAGTTTATAAATGTACAGGTGCTGCTCTTAAACATTTTTCATTTTGTTTCTTTTTTTTAAATTTCTTTTCCCCCTAGCCGGTGGGCTGTTAGAGATTTGTGTTAGATTGTAGCTACCGGCTAGTGGGACTTTTCTTTTTTTTCTTTTTTGTTAACTTATATGTTCTTTCTTTTTGTTTGTTTTACCTTCCCTTCCCCAGTAATAGCCTTGGTGTGGATTGGGCCCATAGTACAGGCTAGTTCACCAGTTGCATGGTTTCCTTAGTGTTTCACTCATTTGTAACTGATGTGTGCAGTGTAATGCTGTGCAGTGTGCAATGTTTTTGAAATGGCTCAAGGAGCGTGGTTGCAGTGTTGTGTAGACTGAGTTTGTAGTATTCATGCCCACTCTAAAGTGGTGTGCCTTAGCTCACGTGTGGTATTGAAACTGAGGCCTGGTCAAGCCTGTATTCCGGTGGCTCACCCACCTATGGCTTATCCCTATGTCATTTAATGGATTGATTTGTGTGTTATTTATTGACAACCAAAAGCGACTTGCTTTTAACTAAAGATAAAATAAAGATTGTATTTTTATACTTTTTTTAAAGCCAAGCCTGTGCGTGCTTCTTTGTAGAATCGAGTCTCCTTGCTTTTACCAGTCTTGTCCAAGGGGTGGCGTAGTCAGCACAGCCCATAAACGTACGGGGGGGCCACAATTTGGCGTAAATCGGCAGGATAATAGTGTTGCTAGGTTAGTCTATTTAAGCAGCACCTGTGTGTTTGTGGGTGTGTGAGAGAGTACATAAACGTGTATAGAGAACAGCAGCTGGCAATAAGATGAGTGACGAAGAGGGGTCCACGGTGGAGTTACAGCGGCTGCGACAACATTTGGAGCAGCTCCAGGCCGAAAATGAGAGACTTTCGGGGGGAGGGATAGCGGGCAATGCTAGTAGCAGTGCTACTGGTACCCAGCCTGTTCGACGGGAGCAAGCGCTCTTTATACCTCGAGAGCGGCGGTGCCCAAAGTTTTCTGGCTCTGCAACTGCAGGGTCTTTGTCTGTCGAAGAATGGATCGCAGAAGCACAAAGTTGCATTCGGGCAACGTATATGTCTAATTTTGATAAGGCCTTATTTTTGTTTGATTATTTAGAGGCTGAAGCCCGAAATGAGATTAAGTACTGTCCTATAGCCACATGTGAAAACCCTGAGTCGATAATTGAAGTCTGAAAGGAAGTATATGGGTGTGCTAAATCGTATGTGTACTGGCAACAGCATTTCTTTAACAGAACACTAAAGGAGAATGAAAGTTTGTTTGAGTTTTCTCATGCTTTAATGGAATTGTTGGATAAAGTAAAACAGTCAAATGAGGATGCCATCAGAAACCCTGATATTGTTCTGAGAGACCAGTTTTGTGAAAATGTCTGCAATCCCATGTTACGCAGGGAACTCAAGAGATTAGTACGAGCAGATAGTGGGTTGACTCTTTTAGCCGCACGGAAAGAAGCAAGAAGGTGGGTGCAAGAAGGTCAGTCCAACCGAGACCGTAGTTACCGTGCCCCAGGTACAAGCAGTGAAGCTCAAGTTGTGTTGCAATGTGTTACAGCTCCTCAGTCATCAGAATTCACTGAACTAAAATACTTAGTCCTTAAGCAACAAGCCCAGCTGGATATGCTCGTAAGGCAGTTAGGACACCCTAGTGGTAGATCGCAGGCCCCTCCACCACACCAGGGTGGGCAATATAAACGCACCCCCAATGGTCAGCCCATTTGCCTACGGTGCGATCAACCAGGCCATATAGCCTGCTACTGCCAGGCAGCTCCCTCCACCCACAATAGTAGGTCAGCTTCACGGTTGCCTCCTGATATCCCCCCTACCCAAGCACAAGGCCTAGACCTTGCTAGCCAATCGGGAAACTAGCAACCCCCAGTGTGCAGAGCCACACGCTGGGAGGGGATGTGTCTGGCTCAATGCATCCTCAATCATATGATAAGCTAGTAAAAACCTGCCCTGTATTGTCTGTTTCTATGGGAGATGTACCAGTTCCCTGTTTGATTGACACTGGGTCAATGGTGACCACCCTCACCGAGAGTTTTTTTCAAAAACATTTCCATCATCTACAAAAGAAAGACTGTAAATGGCTTGCTTAAGGCCGCTACTGGTTTAGACATCCCCTATATTGGGTAAATAGAGTTGGACGTGGGGGTACTGGGGAAATGTATACCGGGGAGGGGAATCTTAATTGTTAAAGACCCAGAGAATAGCACTCTTAAAGATCGCTAGCTTGTAACACCAGGGATACTGGGGATGAATGTAATTGGGGAGTGCTATCAGGTTCTATTTAAACAACATGGGTCACAGCTCTTCCACTCCCCTCCTGTGAAATCGGCGGCACCGGCAGCCCAACGTGCATTGAGACACTGTGAACAGATCCAAGCCATTGTAAATGCATCAAAGCCGCTCAAAGTGAAAGTCCAGGGGAAAATGCCAGTCTGTCTTGAGGCAGGAGCACTAACCATGGTCCCAGTTACATGCCCCCAGCTTGAGTCTGCAGAGTTTTTGCTGGAGCCCTTGGGCTTTGATGAGGAGCAGTTGCCCAAGGCCTACTGGTGTCCCCTACCCTGGTGCTGGCTAAAAAGGGTTTTCTATATGCACTTGTAGTTAATGTTAGTAAAACAAAGGTATAGTTGTCCCCACGCAGCCCTATTGGCACTGTACAAATTGTGGCGGCGGCTGCAACAGGAACAGCTGCCTCCATATCAGTAGACCCTTCATGGGAAGAGTGTCAAGCTTATGTCTCCACACAGGAGGTGGCCGAGTGCTGCAGTGTTCCCGAGCCCAGGGTGCCAGACTTCCAGGGGTTGTCCCAGCAACAAGCTACTGAGGCCAGGGCTCACTTCATCCAGTATAGCAACATCTTTTCCCAAGGGGACGGAGACCTAGGATGCACGTCTTTAATCAGCCATGAGATTCCTCTGCTGGACAATGCTCCTGTTCGGCAGCCATACCGAAGAATTCCACCCTCCCAGTATGAAACCGTAAAGGCGCATAACCAACAGCTCTGCGACAGCAAAGTCATCAGGGAAAGTAGCAGTCCCTATTCTTCTCCCATAGTCTTGGTGACTAAGAAGGATGGAAGTTTGCCCCTCTGTGTAGATTACAGGCAGCTGAATGCAAAAACCCGCCGCGACACATACCCCCTTCCGCGTATAGAAGAATCTTTGGATGCACTTTCAGGAGCGAAATGGTTTTCCACTCTGAACTTCGCAAGTGGATACAATCAGGTTCCAATGGCAGGGCAAGATAAACCGAAAACTGCTTTCTGTACGCCTTTTGGCATATTTAAGTTTAACAGAACGGCATTTGTTCTGTGTAACGCGCCCAAAACGTTTCAGCGCTTAATGGAGCGCATGTTCAGCGATTGCAGATACCAGTCCGTTTTACTGTACCTGGACGACGTGATCGTCTTTTCCACCACCGTCCAGCAGCATCTGGAAAGGCTGGGAGAGGTGTTTTCCCATCTGCAAAAACAGGGACTGAAAATAAAACTGTCAAAATGCCGTTTCTTCCAGTATCAGGTCAGCTACTTGGGGCATGTGGTCTCTGCTGAGGGAGTTGCCATGGATCCCGCCAAGATAGAAGTGGTTAAGGAGTGGAGACGCCCTGGACACCTGGCTGAATTATGATATTTTCTCGGCTTCGCGAGCTATTACCGGCGCTTCGTGGAGGGATTTTCCAAGCTGGCAGCCTCACTCCACCATCTGGTAGGAAGACTCAGTGGACCTCGTAGGAAGGGAAAGACCCCCCCAGTTCCTCTGGCATCGGCTTGGGATGAAGAATGTGAGCGAGCATTCCTGTCTTTTAAGGAGCGACTCACCTCGGCTCCAGTGCTGGCATATGCCGACTTTAAGAAGCCCTTTATATTGGAGGTAGATGCCAGTCACGGGGGCCTTGGTGCAGTCCTCTCCCAAGAACATGAGGGGAAAGTACGTCCAGTCGCATTTGCCAGTTGGGGACTCAGAGCTGCCGAAAGAAATATGGAGAATTATAGCTCCATGAGGCTTGAGCTACTTGCGGTAAAATGGGCAGTAACGGAAAAGTTCCGTGAATATTTGCTGGGGAACCATTTCACAGTCCTCACTGACAATAACCCTCTGAGCCATCTACACACGGCAAAGCTGGGCGCAACTGAACAGCAGTGGGCTTCTCAGTTGGCATCATTTAATTTTACCCTGAGATATCGGCCGGGCAAGCGCAATCAGAACGCGGACGCGCTCTCTCGTCAGTATCTGGAACGCTTCACCTTCGGGACAGAGGTCCCCGCCTTGGGCGCATTGACCAGCCTCGGTCCGATGCCTGCCATAGAGGGCAAGTGCGGGCAGGTGGTGGCCTTACCTGGGCGTACACCTCAGGATCTCTGCTCGCTCCAGGAAGCTGATCCAATCATTGGGCCCTTGAGGAAGTACTACCAAGAAGGGCGATGGCCAGCTGCAGCGGAGCTTGAAGTGTTACCCAAGTCCAACAGAGCCTTGCTTCGACAATGGGACCGCCTAGTCGACGAGGACGGAGTTCTGTACCGCCTGATTCACGCCCCAGGGGGAGGTGCGGAGACTCTCCAGCTACTGCTGCCCCAGTGCCTGCAAGCAGAAGTCCTGCAGAGTGTCCACGACAAGCAAAGGCACCAAGGCACGGAAAGAACACTCCAGCTACTCCGAAGCCAATGTTTTTGGCCCAGTATAACTAAAGATGCTGAACAGTGGTTCCAGCAGTGCCAGCGATGCGTTTTGGGGAAGGCCGTCCAGCCCAAAGTCCGTACATACTGGAGCACAATGCAAGCCACTCGACCAAATGAAAACCTGGCTCTTGACTTTACTCTGCTAGAGCCGGCCAGTGATGGACGAGAGAATGTCTTGATTCTCACAAACATATTCACGAAGTACTCGCAAGCTGTCCCTAGTAAAGATCAGAAAGCTCCCACGGTGGCCAGGGCCTTAGTGCAGCAATGGTTCCATAGGTTTGGTCCCCCGGCTCGTATACACTCCGACCGGGGGCGGACCTTTGAGAGCCTCCTGATCCAGCAATTGTGTCAGATGTACGGTATACAAAAGAGCCACACCACTCCATACCACCCTCAAGGGAATGCCCAGTGTGAGCGGTTCAACCGCACACTCCATGACTTGCTGCGCACACTACCCAAGATGGAGAAGCGTCATTGGCCACACCATCTGCCTCAGCTCACCTTTGCTTATAACACTACCTCACACCAGACCACAGGGCATACACCATATTATCTGATGTTTGGCCACCATCCAAGACTGCCAGTTGATTTCTTGCTTGGTAGTAGGGAGGCTCCCCCAGACACCAGCACCTTAGAAGAAGGGGCGAAAAGCACCAGCAAAGTGTCAGGATGACCCATGAACATGTCAAAGATCAGAAGAACTAGCCCACAGGCAGAACCAGAATCATAATAACCAGGTAAACGATGTCGGCTTCCAAGAAGGGGATTTGATTTATCTGCGGAACCACCGGCGTGCGCCTTTCAGCGAGGTCTACGGCAGGGCAGCATTCGAATCCCCACCATCTACCCCGAACGACGATTGCCGTGAATGACGGTCCATCAGGAATAGAGGGTGAAGAGTCCCGGGCATGAGGTGTCATCGTCGGGCCGCCCATTCATTTTGAGGGGGTGGATTGTGGCCTGTGGGTTTGGTACGCACCTTTTTCTCTCTCTCTCATCTCCCTCCTTCTCCGCTCTTGCCTGCTTTCCCTCTTTCCCCGTATTGCTTACGTCACCCTAATGGGGGTGGGATAGGTCGGCAATTGAGAGCAGGCAGATGCATAGATACCCGGGGTCCTCATGTGGGTAGTGATCCATCGTAGCTAGCTGCTTACGTGTTGGACTGCAGCAGTGTTTCGGGTGCTGTTTGTAGCGTAAGGTATGTCCAAACTGTATGTTGTTGTATGACTATAATGGTTATTTGGGTTCAACGCACTAATTGAGGTTTTATTGTGTTTTTGATGGGCTAGTGTGTTCCCGAGCGATTGCCAATGGCGCCACTGTGTGTACGTCCGAAACAACATTGTTTGGAATGCCTAGAATGACGTGCAGATGAGGTACACTTTTACTTTAGCTGTTTGAGCGTATCTCTGCTTGTTTATTGCTTTGGTTGTAATGGGGCTTCATTGTTATTTTCGCCAGTGTTCAGCGACTCTGGTGAATGCGTGACGCGGAGGAATAGTGTTTACTTACCCAACTGCTAGACTGCGAAAAAGGTATGTTTATAAGGCGTTTGGCGAAAGCAAAATGTGTAACAAAGCAATATGCGTTTCGTGATCCTTGCTGAAAGAAGTAATGGTATCGGACTTTCTGTAATTCTACCGGCTCACGTCTGGCTAGGACATCCCAGTATTCAATCTATTTATCTTGTTTTCAGCGTACGTGCATGTTTAGTATCTACATGTAATGGACTAACTGACTATGAATCTTAGACGCACAGAGCACTCAACTGCATCTCTCATTTCTTTTTGTTTTTATAGAGGCTACAGCCAATCCGATTGTCAGCTGCTGTTCTCTTGAAGGGTATGAATGTGCAGCTGCTGCTTTTACACATTTTTCATTTTGTTTCTTTTTTTTAAATTTCTTGTCCCCCTAGCCGGTGCGGAGATTTGTGCTAGCGAACTGATTGTAGCTACCGGCTAGCGGGCTTTTTTTTTTTCCCTTTTTTGTTAACTTATATTTTCTTTCTTTTTGTTTGTTTTACCCTCCCTTTCCTAATAATAGCCTTGGTGTGGATTGGGCCCATAGTACAGGCTAGTTCACCAGTTGCGTGGTTTCCTTAGTGTTTCACTCATTTGCAACTGATGTTTGCAGTGTGCTATGTTTTTGAAATGGCTCAAGGAGCGTGGTTGCAGTGTTGTGTAGACTGAGTTTGTAGTATTCATGCCCACTCTAAAGTGGTGTGCCTAAGCTCACGTGTGGTATTGAAACTGAGGCCTGGTCAAGCCTGCATTCCAGTGGCTCACCCACCTATGGCTTATCCCTATGTCATTTAATGGATTGATTTGTGTGTTATTTATTGACAACAAAAGCGACTCGCTTTTAACTAAAGATAAAATAAAGATTGTATTTTTATACTTTTTTTTTTTTTAAAGCCAAGCCTGTGCGTGCTTCTTTGTAGAATTGAGTCCCCTTGCTTTTACCAGTCTTGTCCAAGGGATGGCGTAGTCAGCACAGCCCATAAACATACGGGGGGCCACACAAACGATACATCAAATGAAAGAGGAAAGTCCACAGAATCTAACGATATAAGGATTGTCATTTTAGATTGACTCCACACTCAAAGGACAGCAGACATACACTTCACATTCTACAGAGATGGGCAAAAAAATGTTCTTACCTTTGATATTTTGTAATAAAAAACTGTTTGAGGGTAAATCTGTGCTTGCTATTGTTAGCCCAATGTGTCCATGTTACATCAAAGCTAGATCTGCCAGTCTTCATGCATGTTTTTTTCCCTGGGCACTGCCTCAAAGGTTTTCAGCTCATGAGCATTCTGCTTGCTCACAATGTATTTTCCTCTCTGTGATCAGCTTGTGATGCTGTCAGTAAGACTTTGCTGGTGACCATTTGATTCTATGGGCTCTGATGTTTCCAACGAGCCCTGAACCACCTTAATCACTCAAATCCAGCCTGAGATAGAGCCTCGCGTTCCCAGTGTGTCAAGCTGAGTCTATAGGCCATTTACATGTACTTAAAGAGCGCGATAATATAAACGCTTACTGGTTTGTTTGTAGTATTTTCGGTATGATTATACACTAAATATTCAACAGTTGTTTTCAAAGTCTTTTCTGACAGAGAATCCTTGCGTCATTAAGCACAAGCACTAAGACAGGTGGCAGTACAAACGCTAAACTGGGGTGCATGACGTGTTTTCTTGACTCACTCTTTATATCGGCAGTTTGACAACAGATCGTGTATCAGCTGATGTAGCCTAGTGGTTAAAGCGATGGATTCTCATATCAGAGACTGGGGTTCTAAACCTGGCGTGGTATGCTTCCATTTAGGCAGAAAAAGCATTATTCTTGAATGAGAATTGATCTATTTATGCACAGATGGAATAACAATGCTCAAGAGGAAGGGGGAGACTATCCATATCTTTTACAACTTTACATGTTAGTTATGGAAGAATGTGACTTGTGGGTCAACAGTTAGGGCTATTTGTATAGTTTAACAGGACAAAAGAAACGTCTTTAGCACAGACCAGTCAGAACGCTCTGAGAGCAACATGATATCCAGGCCTCAGAGGGTATCAGGAATATGTTAGAAGAGGGAGAGGTTGCAGCCCAGGACTGTTGAAGGGCAGTACAGCAAAGTTGGTATTGAATGGAGAGGGTGGAGGGGTGTCCTGACCCAGGCCAATGACTGTGCTGGGACAGAAGACAGGCAGTGAATCCTTCTAACAGAAACAGGACTGCTTGAGAGTAGAACCAAAGGGTTCTACAGGAACACAGTTCCAATTCTTGTCCAATGAGGGCTTGGAAGGTGTTCCTAATAAACTGACTCAGAGGGACAGGCAGGAACAACGGATAAACAAGAATGCGACCCCAATCCTGGAGTCCGACATAAAGGCTTTGGAGCTCATTTTTATTAATAAAACTGCTAGGGGTAATCAGTAATCATGTTTTTCTTTATCATTACTGAAAACACACAGTGGGCCACCTGAACTCAATAATTAAAGACAAAAACTGATTGAAAGGCTTAGTAGGTTATGAGCTATGACAATCCAGCTACCTCACCAACACCGCAATGAACTTGTATGGATGGGACATTCACAAGAAGGCCAAGGCATACAAATGATAACACCTTGGAGCAAGGGAGGAGACGAGACAATAATTCAATTAATCTAGGAAAAAAACATTCAGGGAGCATCCAGATAGTCAAAAAATTACATCCTATCCTAACCACTTTTCCTTAACCTTTGTAAAAAACGTCATATGCGGTAAAGGAAAGGTGTAAAACTGAATTCCTGACAGCTTAGGAAGATAACCGTACTAATAAGAGAATCCAAATGCACTTACGCTAGACAATGTGATCAAGTATCCCCTGCTCGTCATATACGTTTCTTTTCGCGATAGGCCGGATGAATTGTCATCGTTTTAAATATTGGTGCTGCGCGGAATTGAGGGATGGCATTATCTCCTTTCTTTTCGGAAAGGATGGTTCTGTGTACCCTATGCTAAAGTAGGTAAATTAGGAAGCAGTGAGACACCTTTCCTTAACTTTTGAAGAATTCAAATGCACTTATCATGGCTGCCCATAGACTGTATAAAAAGATGGACGCAGCACCCTGGTCTGAAAAATGAAGCCCATGCGGAAGTACCGTAAAATGGCATTCTATTTAATGGCCAGCAGATGGCGACGGCGGTGATTGCAGAAAGAAGTTCAACGCTATAGAAGTCTATGAGAAAATGACCCTACTTTCCCACCTGATTTTTCATTTAAATAATGATTTTTCACATTATTTTATGGTAGCTATAGCAAGTTTCAAGTCTCCTTCGATATATTATGATGTTCATTTTTGTAAATTATGGTCCCATATAGACTAGAATAAAGGATAAAGCCAGAATATGCTTTAGGGGCGTGGCTATCCTCTGATCCTCGCCCGATACGGTCAGATCCAGAGCCACAGCCCTCCCCGGATCTTCAATACACGCTCTCGTCCAATAGAAATCACATCCGGTTTCAAAATGACAACACGGCGCAATTCAAATTGCCAAAATCGAGGCTTCCTTTATGGTATGCTGAAACCAATGGGTGACATCATGGTAGCTTCGTCCATCTTTTTATACAGTCTATGTGGCTGCCACGTAATTATTTCCTCAGAATAAGGAAGGAACCACTTTATGAAACACAAGTGTTGTGGCAGATATCTGCCATATGTCTTATTTGATAACCTGATAATTGTTCTTTGAGGTATAAATTTTCTTGGTGTGCATCTGGTGGTACACCAAGATTAATCAGATAAATAATAGGCCTAATTAAAAAAAAAAAAACTGACGGCTTAGTAATGATATCACCCACATTTCAATAGTTACTGGTTTTATATTACTCAGATATTCATGATAGGTATAATCTTGCATTGATAAATTACCTAAGTAATGTATTAGCGATCACCCGGAATTTCCTACCATGCAATTAGTAACTAACTGCATGGCGATTTATGGATACGTTTTTCATATCAGTTCAAGGTTCAAAAAAAAAAAAAAAAATCATAACTTTTATTTTGAAATTTACGGGCCTTATCACCACCAGGAAATAATTTCCTTAGTTTGGTTAGCTCGCTATCGTTTTTCAGATTAGTGGATAAGAGCAGGATTTTTTTCGCGATCGAAACAGAAATTATGGTTCATTGATCGCTTCTGTTAGTGCAACTACATGATTTACTGGCGAGCCACATTTTCGTAAAAGAACACTGTATCATTGCTGGGAGAAAAACTCGTTTTAATGCAGTCAGATGCGGGTCAGTGGCTCACCATTGTTGGACAGCTAATGTTGGCTCATAGGATTATTTCAGCATTGTTACTTTGGAGATCGTTCGTAGTTGAAGAACTGGTGTTCACAATGACAGATTTTTATTATTCGTGCTAAACATCTCAACAGTTTACATATTCTACTCGAGTGGTTGCCCTAGTAAATTAGCTATGCTAGCTAAATGTTGGTTATCCAGTAAGGACAGACGTGCATATCTAAAGCGGATAGATATTTGAAATTGCATCTTGTGCATTCGTATTTATGTGATGCACCCCAAAAGTTTCTCACTCCAGAACGTTTTTTAAAATGTAGCTAATATATCGCGCAGAATGTCCGGGATCCGCGTCTGGTGTGCGGGCACGGCCAAAGAAGAGAGCTGCTCCGTCTGACTCGGCACCAGCTGATAACCAGCTGATCCGTTCATCTGGAAGACAGGTGAACGTAAGGATGAAGCGTTGCAGTAACTCTCCCGGTCAGGTGGGTGCATGAGCTCCGTTATTTTGCAATCATGTCACATAGCCACAAGTACATCAATACCTGCTCATACAACAACTCATGACAAAATTAGGGTTAATACGCAGTTGGTCTATCTCTATTTCCTTCCATTCCAGAATTAAACGCATTTGTGCATTTTAGTGCATCACCTTCCAGTTCATCCCAATCGTGTTTAACCATTTGACACCCAGATTTTGCAAAATCAGACATCAACGCTCTGCCCAAGTTAATTAACCCTGAAGTGCTAATCACTGCTATAGTCATGCTAGGCGCAAAATGTACGAAGCGAAAGTCCAGATTTCAGCCTTCATCATTTAGTCCTTTAGGAGCCAGAGTTTGGAGAGAGGATCTTGACAAATTGCTCACACAGCGTGACGCCTTTTGGAGTTATACACTCCAAATTCTGGCTCCTAAAGGACTTGATGATGTATTGGTCACGATTATTTTTCTGTGATTTTGTTGAGGTTTATTTTTATTTTATTATTTTTTTAACCCTGATCCCTCCTTGCCCAACTTTTGACGGTCCCTATTTACATAGGAAGTATGCACATTAAGGATTATATTCATTTTATATATTTAAAGTGGCCATTTTTGTGTGCTTATCAGCATGTGTACTCATTGAATAGATTTTTCATTCCGTACCAAAGGACACTTGCCAGCTATTCCATTGTGACTCGCTTGACATTTTTACTAGATTTTCTGATTAAATAGCTTGTGAATTTATATGAGATGGTAGCAAGAGTTGATGCCCATGGAATATTTATTTTGTCATAAGTCCTCTAATATTTGATGTGAAGAAAGTTGGTCTGTTTTAGATCGTTAATGAGAAATAATCACTTAAAAACGTGACTCATGTGACTGGCTTCTTTTCAAGTATCACCACTCCTGCTCAGTATTGCCCAGTTTCGTTGAAAGCCACTTCCTACATCTCAACAGTTCCTTTTGATGTTATAACCTAATAAACACTAGCATAATATGATGAACTTATTCCAACTGAATTGGTCATAGTGTCACAGTCAGGGGTGTGTAAATATATGTGACTCACATGATAGGCAAACGTGACTCGCGTGATGCAGCAGAAATACCTTTTGCAGTTTCAAGTTAAAAACTTGATATGGTTGAATTGCACACCCAAAACATCAAACTATAACTGAGATTTCTATTCAGTGGTCATTTATTGACTGCAATTTGCTTTCTTAAAACACAAACAGAGAAACTTTCACACTAGTGAGGTAGAACATAACAAAAAGAATGACTTTGTTAAAACAAGGGCATTCAGGGTGGTACACCTGAGTGTCCCTTTATACTGAAAGTAGCAACATAGGGGGCACCAAAAAAAAGTTGGTCACATGACACGTGGATCCATTTTGTATCCATCAGGTTGATCAATTTATACTACTTCCTAAGGAATTCTACTACGTCCCTGCATTTCATGTTTTGAAACTGAAAAAAAAATGACTGGTTGTTGTGCCTTCGGGTGTACCAATAGATCTGAGAAGGGTTTTAAGATGTTTAGATTTCCTTCTGATCCAAAAAGAGGACAGATTTGGGAAATAAAGGTTATCAGAGCCGGCTGGAAACCCACTTCATCTTCATTTTTGTGTCAGGTAAGTTGCCTTGATGATGGAACAAATTTGTGCGTGTAGGTGAGTTACCCAAAATTTACTCTTCATAACTTTCTCATTCTGTTTATAGCATAACTGAATTGTGGAATTTCATGGAAAGCAATGTAATTTCCCTTCGCGCCCAGTGTAAGTTAGCACTGCACTAATTACATCGCTCTGGTTACTCAGTCTCTGAGTCAGACATTTGTGGCTGAACGAGCAAATTCAGTCAACTGAGTAGCTAGCTAACGTCAGCTCGCTGGGTAACAAACTAATGTTAAATATTGGTTTTGAAAAAGTATTGTGTGCACGGTGCCTAGCTAAGTAACATCAACTTAGTTATGTCAGTGGCACTTAACTAGCCTCCTGCAGAACTGAGCCATACCGATTCAACCAACGTTACGCTCAGTATTCAGTTTGGCTAAGTAGAAACAGCGAGACGTAACACTAAGCAGTTTCTTTCCCTCCACGCTCTCAGCAAATGCGATTTTCGCAAAAGTGATATATAGGGTCATGTCAAAAATATGTCATGAGCTGGGCGATGGGAAAAGTACTTCAGTTATGCGATGAACCTTAAATTTCTTAAGAGCCCTGTTCACTCAGCAAGATTACGACTGTGCTGTTTTGGTGGAGGTTTGCACTCTAGGAGTGCCTCTAGTTAAATTCTGCACTCGTTTAGCTTGTGAAGCAGCACAGATTTGGGTAAAATAGTTTGCGAGGCTCATTTAGCAATAAGACACCAGAATCATTTTATATTCCGAATGTAGTCATGGTTAAAGGGCATTGTTAGGTACGATGCGCAGCTGAGTGACAATCGTAAGGATGGCGAGAATAAATGCACATTTTTTTAGTGCGCATTATTCGCACGAAAAAAAGGCATCCAGTGTGTAAAGACCCTTATTGTTAATATTATTATTATTTTGTATGTAGATCTGTGCTCGTCTGGGGGGGCGCTGACAGCTCACTGTGCCATATGCGCATGCACTTAAGATGGAATCAAGATGGCGTTCAAATACTGAGTTGTCGCTACTCTCATTATAAAGGGACTCTAGTACACATGTCATGCCTGAAGCAGCCTGCACACATCTCAAGCCTTTCCAGAACACTGCTTGAAATTTAATGGCTGCATGTGTAAGTCCTTTGTGTCACAATCCCTTCACTATAACAGTCTTCAAATATATTTGGGATTATTTGAATAAGTACTGAATCACAACTAACAAGAATTACATTGAAAAACTGAGAATGAAAAATGCACGTCTCCCGCCTTGATTCATCTTCACAAGTTAGGAAGAAGTTTTCCATTCTACAGGTGGGCCAAAAAGTGACCTTGAAAGGCCTTCAACAAGTTCAAAGCCAAAGGGAACCAGGTTATAAAATGCAACTGACTAGTGAATAACAAGGCTGGCATGCCTAATTCAGAAAGACGACTTTCCCTGTGACCACAGCAGGTTGATCATGACCACAGCCGTTCGACCCTGATCTTATGGTCATACCCAACCATTGAAAGCAAATCTTATAAGTAGGGATTCACCGATACCACTTTTTTAAAAACCGATACGAGTACGAGTATTTTATTTTGTGCACTTGCCGATACAGAGTACCGATATTTCTGAAATGTTTTCCAGGAAAATACAATGACAATTTCAGAGTACAGGTTTTATTTTCTTTTTATAACAAGCATAAAAGAGGCCAATATCAAACGATTCACACATGGCCATTTCCAAAAAAAAAAAAAAAAAAAAGTAGGCCTAACTGCTAAAAATCTTTCTGTATTTAGGCCCAACAAAAAGCCTTTGAACTAGCACTGCCATCAAATGAGGCAAAACATTACTGAAGCTTGACAAATGAAAGTAAACACGCTGCACACACCCTACTTCATAAAAAGTCAGTAGAATTATTAATTGGCACAGATAGTTTCTTCACACATTCATAGGCATTCTCAATCCAACCAAAGTCAATAATAGCTTTCCAAGCATACAAGACATCACTTAAGTGTGGTATCGCCATATTTCAATTACACAAATGACAAATGAAAAAGATTTAACTTAACCACAACTAAAATGTTTAAGGTAACCATATGTTACTAATATATTTGTAGTAAAATAAGAAGATTCACAATTCTAAGTCTCTGTGTGTGATTGTGGGTGTGTGCTTGAGCTAGCTCGGCTTGCTTGTAAATATTCAATAACTGATCCGGGTGTGCCATCTAGTGAAAGAATATTGTAATTGCGTGCATAAATTTGCAGCTCCATGTCCGCTGGCAGAAACATCTGCACAAAACGCTTAAGATACCCTGCCGAACACCGTTGTTCTTCTTGAGCACGCCGCATCCAGATAATCCTTAAATGATGAATTCTATACATATTTTAATTTGTAACGCATGTAGTGAAGTGGCCAGTGTCAAACATAACAAAGCAAAAAAAGTATACTTTTATCAAATTTTTAAATGTAGTAGATAAAAAAGAAGTCCCAAAAGAAAAAAAAAAAAAAAAAACTCAAGTCATTTAAAAGTACAAATCCTCAAAAAACTACTTAAGTACTGTAACCTGCCTTTTCTGAAAGTTGCCTAAACATGTACTTCTTTTACTATAGACCTCTTGTATGTAAATCTTAAATAAAAAAACAGAATACAATGATGCCTACATGTGATGTGATGAAGATAAAGCTCTCTCTCTCGAATTTTTTCAAACTCGCTGTCTCCCCCGTGACATAGAAGTCAGATAGTACAACATACTGTAGCCTATGCGACCGTGAGCAGGCAGTTACCATTTCAACGAGCTATTGCAAGAAATTTCTTACATTAAGTGGTATCGTCAAAAGGTTCAGAGTGGTACCGCAAATGTGGACGAGTTGAAAACCACTGTCGTAACACAGTACCAGCATATTAACGCGGTATCGGGCAGATACCGATATTAGTTGGGCACCATTAATGCTGGTGCATCGGTGCAACACTACTTATAAGTGTCCCACTTCCCAGACAATTGTGCATATTGTTGATTTTCACCTTCACTGCTGCCATTCCTGATGTGACAGACTTGTACTTCAGTACTTTTGAGCTTTTATACTGTGAGGTTACCAACATACTACAACCTGCCTTTTCTGAAAGTTGGTAAAAGTCGTAAACATTGATACTAACTTTTGTGACTCACATGACACTTGCCTTTCAACTGTTGAAATCTGAAATTTTGATTGAGATGAGAGGCGCATTCTGTTTGCCCCTTCACGCATGAGCTATGAGCCATTTTATAACTTTGCAGAGAGAATAGATGATGCAATTCCTGCAGTGGAATTTTCCATTGTGTCAGAGTGCCCTCTTTTGTCTTTCGGGGGAACCAAAAATCATGAATTGTTCAGTGTGTGCCCTGGGCTAACTAGTTAAGGTAACCTTGCGGTATTTGAGCTTTATGACATTTAGATACCCCTTATGTCATGTAGATAACAATAAAGTGCACAGTTACAAACTTTATATTTTTATTATGATTATGATTTACATGCTGTTGTACAAAGTTTTTTGTTTGCTATAGCTGAGCATTTTTTGACTGTGTTTTGGGGGGGAGGTGGGCCCTTGGGGTTTTTCTTCTCTGGGGTTATGGAATAGTTAATTGACAATGTTAGATTTGTGATAAAATTATTATATTTTTTATCTCTGATCAAATCTTTGTAACGTGAATTGTTAAATTTATATCTTATTGTGGATTATTTTCTTTGCTGATGTAACATTTTACTCTGAGTCAGGAATTCAAAGTTTACTTTCTTTTTTCGTGTACTTGTTAATTGACTCAGATTTGTCATTACAATGTTGATCAGTGCAGGTTTGTTGCAACAACCTTTTAATAATATCCTGCCCTTTTGAACAAACTGTTTGCCTGATGAAGGCCTTGGACCGAAACGTTGCCATTTAATAACTATTAAATATTTTTTGCAAGTGAGACGGTGTGCAGGAGTTTTTATTTTTTTATTCTTTGATTATACAAATCAATTTATTTATTTTAACATCCTATGGAATGACTCTGTGCACGCATTTTTTTCAGCAACAAAAGTTTTGCCGGGTGCTGCTGTGAGTCGGCTGATTTCCGTGACCATACCTTTCGTGTCCACAATTTTGTATGCAGCAACGACAGTTAAGTGAAAAGGGAATTATGATTAACATTGTCTAAATCCATCCTTACTCTTAATCATAGTTCTGCAATTGGCCATCTCACCACAAGGTAAGATGTTACTGACTCCTATTTTCATGACTTTTCTGTTTAATTTGTGTTATTGATTTCATATTTTAGGATTATTTTGCAGTTTTTTTTCCCAGTTATCAGATGGTTGCTAGGCATCTACACGGTCACCAATTTGGATTCAACTCAATCTTTGTATGAACACATTTTACTCTTTATGCAATTTTATTCTTATTTGAAATGTAATTTATTTAGTCTTTAATTTAATTTAGTCTTTGAGATGCAGCATCTCATTTGCGAGGGGGTCCTAGAAACATAATTACAAATTTATAAAACATACAAAAAATCCTTAACATTACAAACAAATACACAGATTCAGAACACTTGTTCACCCTCTCCCAGCCACACCTCAGTCATCAGGAAAGTGGAAACAATGACCCCAAACATTAATCAGTTATATCAGCATAAAGTGCTACTGTTGTTGTTAGTCCTCAGTTAAATTTTTCCGTAAATTAACTACAGATTAACCCCTTTTGCGCAGAATACAAAAAAATGCCAATTTTTTTTTCCCTGCTAAGCATGAGCCTATTTACCCTTTATAACTCAGTATTAGTGTCACAGAGACTCTGGAAAATTATTCCAGTGAAGCAAGACATTTGAAAATTCTGTTACAGAATTATTTAGGAATTAAATTTTGGAATTTACGGACACCGGCGTCTATATCTGCGCAAAGGGGTTTTTTAAAGATTATTTATACGCACAAATTAAAAGCGTAAATGGGTTGTTTTAAGATTGAGTGGGGTGATGGGGGAGTCCTGAAAAAGCAAAATGAGTTAATAAAATCTGAGTAAAAGGGAGATTATTCTAATCGGATGGGGCTCTATGTTGGAATAACCTGTGTCTGACTTCTTTGAAAATTCTGAAGACAATAAAAGGGATATTGCATGTATCAGAGTGGATATGAAGAGCTACAGGGAACCAAAGCTGTTTTAAATATGAAGGACAATTAAGAAATGCACATTTGAAAATGAATTGGATTCAGTGAAATTACCATCTGGATTTAGGCTGCAATTCATTCTTGAAACAATGCAGAGTTTTCTAGGGACCCTCCCAGAACAAATCAACATTGAGTGGCGTAAGTGTCTGAGTTAGTTATTCTGATCGACAATGTCAGTTTAGACAATGATGGGTAATATTAAGTGATATTTTCACGTCTCTGCATTTTCCAGCATGACCAGGCCAAGCCACATTCTGCATTAATTGGAAGTGCCTGGCTCTCTAAGCAGGAAGTGCATACGCTAGATTGGCCAGCCATCAGTCCCGATCAGTCTCTTATTAAGAACGTATGACGCATAATGAATCCAAATGCTTTTACAAAGGCCCTGAAAAAATGTGCCGCTGAAGACCTGCATAATGGTGGAATGTAGGGGAAAGTTCTGCATTAAAAACTTGAACAACTGGGTTCTTCATTACCCAGCTGCTTTATCAGTGTGGTTTAAACACATGGTGAAGTTAGACAGCGGCAGACTCTAAACTGTTGGGCTATGCCAACTTTTTTTTTTTTTTCAACTCTGTTGCAGTCATTGTATTGAATATTTTCAGTATGAAGTTATGTTCACGTTTGAGAATATCAAATTATTTTTTGGTGTACTGTTCTAAATATAGTAGAGGGTGAATTGACCTTTAAGATCAGTCTTTTTCATTATATTTGCGTTTTCAACTTTGGGAGTTGTATCTTCACCCTTGGTACTGACTTTTGTGCTTCACTTGTCAAGGTATATGTGACAAAAACAATGCATTTTACCCGTAAATTCATATTCTAGAGTCGTAATTATCATGAGGTTTGATAACCTTTCGTAGTAATGTAATATAAAACTGAATGAGAATTGCTGCTGGAATTTACCATTAGAGTGCTTGAGTTTTACTCGCCCTATCCCTCCAAACTTCATCATTCTTTATTTATTCGACAAAAGACCTTCAGAGGGGCTCACAGGTACCTCTGCCTGTACCGTCTGTAGATTGTAGCCAACTAATTTGCCGACTAAAAATGGGCAAAGTAGTTGACCTTAGGAAAACTGAAATCTGAAATTTTCCTTAATATGTTTTGCACCTTGTGTGACTATAGCAGTGATTAGCACTTTAAGGATTAATTCCAATTTCTGATTGCCTGGGTCTGGTCCACCTTCCTTGAATGCATGTCTCATTACCTCCTTTCAGACTAAAAGGAAAGTAACAGACACAGAGGAAGATGAAGACCTATCTGAGAAGAAGTACAGGAAGTGTGAGAAAGCTGGTTGTTCGGCCACATACCCAGTGTGCTTTGCGAGTGCATCAGAAAGGTCTGCGGTTATCTTTCAGTGACCAGTCACGTGACATGATCAAGACAACTCTACAGTACTTTCTTGCTTAAAAACCAGTTAAACATGATGAACTTAGAACATTATTTTCCTTATTGATTTCAGGTGTGCCAAGAATGGATACACATCTCGATGGTATCATTTGTCCTGTGGTGAGCATTTTTGCAATGAATGCTTTGACCACTACTACAGAAGGTACAGTAAACTGGACTTGTTGTGAGGATGTAAATAATCAGAGTTGATGAATTTAAAAGTCAGATAAAATGCTCATTTGCCCTTTGGCCAAGATATATGGTTCAGAATTACTGGCAAATCCTGATTTAAAAAAAACAAAGCGATAAAGCAGCATTTAGAAAACAACAGAAGCAATAATCCATCTGCTCAGATCAAATATATGAGAACTGCTTATACATTTATTCAGTACATTTATTTTAGTCCATTGTTTCTTATTAAGTGATCTATTTTTTATGAGAACCATCCTTGTCAAAATGATTGGCACCCAGAGCACTAAACGTAAATAATGTCAAATAAAGTTAAAGGTCTCGTATTATGAATATCATATTTTTCTTGCACTTAGATGTATAGTTTGATTCTCTTGCAAATGTGAGACCACTCTTTGTGCACCTTTTGGTTGGCAGTCATTTTCACTTTGCAACTCTCCCGTGGATGCCATGTTTGCCTTGTCTCTCTCTTATTGTGGAGTTCTGAATAATAACCTTAACTGAGGGAACTAAGGCCTACAGTTCTTCGGGTATTAATCTGGCTTCTTTTGTGACCTCCTGGATGAGTCGTCGTTGCACGCTTTGATGAATTTTGGAGGCCGGCAACTCCTGGAAAGGTTTATTTCTGTTCCAGTTTTTCTTAATTTGTGGATAATGGCTCTAACCTTGGTTCGCTGGAGTCCCAGAGCCTTTGATACAGTTTTGTAACCCTTTCCAGGCTGATGGATATCAACTACTTTGTTTCTCATCCATTATTGAATTTCTTTATATGGTGGCATTATGCTAGCCTGACTCCGCCAGCCTTCATACTTCCGCTTAATTTCATTTCGCTTCAGTATTCAGTCTGATTGCTCGGAGCTCTGCCTCGTTTACCATTCGCAGAAAATACGCCGGACCAACCAACGAACAGAAGGCATGGCCAAGATCCATGATGTAGCCGCTGCGCCAAGTTTGAAAATGTAGTCTCCGAAATCAACAATGGCTACGGACATAGATACATTGGAGGCCATTCGCTCTGTCGTGGAGAAAATCCCGGGTATCAGCGACTTATAGCCACAAGATGAATGTTTGGTTAGTTTTTTGAATGGAAATAATGCTGTAGCGCTACTCCCTACAGATTGTCATATCTACTTAATAGCCATTGTAGTGGGAAAAATATCCCAAAAGGTTCTAAATTCAGAGTATTACTATAATCACAGTTCAACAGAGAAAACTCAGCCAGGTTCTTATGGCCCCTTAGAACTGCTGCAAGCCTGTGGAGCTGTGAAGAAACAAAAACTCATAAATCTGTCAAAAAAGCAAGATAAGAAGGCCTCTAGCAGGCAAACCAAGGCTGGCTGGATGAGCTAATCTTCCGGAATGACCATATCGGTCAGCCCAGTCCCAGTACCTGAGCATGCGCACCTAAGTGTTCTGGAACCATCCATTACCCGGATAAGTTACTGAACTTTTGCTGAACCCAGGTTTGGGAGGCTCATATGTGGTCTTCGAGCGTCCCTGGAGGCTTAAAATTAATTTACACTATGATGTAATGCCAAACTTGTTACTAAGGGTGGAGTGTTGCTATATGACAATGAACCAATCAGAAAGTAGTAATGTTGGATAAGGTGGGATGAGTCATGTTTAATCCCACCTAGAGGGACGTGCCAAAACGATAATAAATACGAGGGTTCGGACAGTGAGTGGTCAGTCTGTGTCGGGTGATTGAAGAAGAATGAATGCTATGTGGTTTGCGCAGACCAGCCTGGGTTTTGTACTTCACTTTGAGCGACTTGCAATAAACCCGATCGCATCAGACTCTGGAGAATGTGTCCATTCCTTGAAGGTAGATTTACAAGGGTTAGGAAAATGCTTGGTCCACAATTGTTTTCACCCACACCATCATGAAATAGGCACCCTGTTCATCTCTGTGAGAGACAGCCGAACCACCTCAGCTAGCTTGTAGCTTCTAGTCTTACATTGTCCGCGAATTTCACACTATTTAAGTTAGCAGCGAACTTTTTAAAAGCCGTGTTTTTGTTCATGTCACGAGACCAATTTGCTGTCTCAGTGTTATGTTGTCATTATCCATGAATGAAATGGCTGTCTGAGACAGCCAAATGCTTAGAGCCAAACTGTGTTGCTATAAAGTTAGATAGCGAGCTGGGTATGATGTTAGGGCAAGTAAGGTTAACGGTTCAATTTTCGTGTCAACGCAGATTTCGTCCTGATGTAAATAATGCATTATTCTCGCCGATTCTGCCGTTGGTTTCGGGTCTCTAACGTTTTTTTTTAACAGCAGCAGTATCTGCAGGAAAAACGATAGCTCAACAGTTTGTTTCTTGAAAGGAGAACAGAAAGAGCACCTTTGGTTCTTTTAAGTGAATGAGTGAAGGCTAAAATTTGGTAGATGGGCATATGTATGGGTACAGTATTAACTTTAATGTACTGATCAGTTTGGTTTCGCTGCATTCCTGGTCTGAAGGACTGTAGTTTCCAGCGGAAGTACTAGGCAGCTGAGCCGGCGCATAACGTACCGTACAGGCCAGCAGACAGTACCATTTCTACGCGAGATTATCGGGAGAAATACACGAGACAGACATGAGAATATCGCGACGCAGCGTAAATGTACGAGTCACATATATTGCGCGTAGGAAAAGTAATCCACCTAGTGCCGGTGATAATTTGCATTTCAGTACACTACATCGGCAAAACATATCCGCCAAACAAATATCAAACTAATAATTACTGTACACTTAACCAATTCCAATTGTAGGAAAAAAGACATGGAATGTGAGCTCTGTCATTTTCAGGACACTGTAACAGTGGCAGAGATGCCAAGTCTCACGCGTTAGGCGTGAGTCTCTGGCATTCACGTTCCTGTGCCGTAGTCAGCAATTATTCTATTAACACGCACTGAAGAAATTCAGTGTGAATTTAAGTCATTGTGCATGAAGTTGATCAGTTTGACATGCATTACGATTAATTTCCCCACTAGTGACGCGGAAATCGATTATGACTCGGGAATTCTCACGCTTGTCTTTACTGAGGGATTGAAAGCAATGGAATTACAAAAAGACGTTTCAAATGGTCTTATTTCATTTAAACAATTTAAACGATCATGAAACACATGCATTGTTTCCAATCTCTGAGTAAAGAGAAGGTGAGGTCCACCTTTACGCAAGTGACACTGAAACTTCAGTGCACGAGGTTTTAATTCCGCGTAAGAATCTAATTAATAAGCGTTCATTGAATAATTGCGGACTACGGTGAATAAGCTTAAAAGATGCGCGAGACATGCGCCGAATGCGTGAGACTTGGCATCTCGGGCAACAAGGCGTCGCTTTAAATATTATTTGACATGTGAATCGCTAGATTTGTTGCTTTATTTATGACACAATGAGACGTGCACAGAAAACATTCTACGGTGTATTTAGAGTATAAATGTTTAAGAATAAACCAACATCGTCAAACAGAAGGCTATTAAACAGCAAACATAATGTGAGTTATCTCCCTCTACCACATGACCTGATGAAATGATGAAACGGTAAACAGGCTGAAATAAATGCAAAATTACAATCTACATGTATGTAGCACATTATGTTTCATTCAGGCCAGCGGAACATGTATAATGAGATCCAAGTGATTCTTCAACTGCTGCTGGATATCGTATACTCTTCTTCAGACCACCCTCGATTTTCACGGATTAGTGATTAGTGATTACCAACAACGCAGCAACGCGACAACGTATTATATCCATTAAATACGCACATAAAAAGTAATTCTCAGTAACTCTGTGCATAGGCCTAATTCGGACTACATTACGTTGCGCATTTGGCAGACTCTAGGCATACGTGTGTAGGTTCGGCGGCCCGCCTACTGCGAAGTTTGTCTCGGCAGAGTATGAGGTTGATGATAGCACGCAGCCTGAAGAGGAGATTATCGCGAGAAATCCACGAGAGATACACGAGACATCTCGTGGGTATTAGGCAGTATCTGCTGGCCTGTACGGTACGTCATCGCCAAACGTTAGCGATTAGTTTACGGGTACACCAATGATTTAAACTTCTGACAAGCGCCCACCTGCCAGGAAGTAAACACTTGTCAATGACGACTACCCAGACTCTGTGTACGAAGCAAACCGAAGTAGCGGAGTCTGGTTTTGCCAGGCTAGCATTATGCTGCCTTTTGCCTACTTCAAATTGCCACACTGATTTTATTCAAGTCATGTTTATATTCAACAGGGCAGGTAGTAATCATATCTAGATGTATCTTGTGAAATTACACTTAATTATCAATGAAATTTGTTTAATTGTTTGATTTAGTAACTAAGGGTGCAAGTACTTTTTCACATTGGGCCAGGAAGGGTTGGATGGCTTTTGTCCTTCAATAAGACAAATCATCATTTAAAAACTGCATTTTGTGTTTACTTGGCTTAGTTTTGTCTTTTATTAAAATTGGTTTGATCTGGAACATTTAAGTGCTCCAAATATACCAAATTAGAAGAAATCAGGAAGGGGACAAATACTATGTCACAGCACTGTATTATGCTGAATTATCAAGCTATGCATTGTACATGAGAGGCATTTGGCAAAAGCTAAATTCCAGATTTATGATATTCTCCCCATCTTCACTGGTTTATGATTTTATGTACTTTCTGTTTCTGGTCCTTTTTCTTAGTCATAAAGACGGCTATGAGAAGTATGCCAACTGGAAAAGGGTGTGGACTGGCAATGGGAAAAGCGAGCCCAGTTTGAAGGCTTTCATGGCTGACCAGCAACTTCCATACTGGGTGAGGCCAACTCTGTTTGATTGGGGAAATATCCTGACTGGTGTCACACATGTATCTGGGGAGGTGAACTTGGGAAGAACTTTACCATTTGACCATTTAGCTGGGCCTTTCTCCCCAGAAATTACTCCAGAGGTTTTAACCCTGTTTTTCTCTATCCCTCATCACTTGCAACTGTTCTATCTGGCATTTCTACCAGTGCGATGTTGAAAAAGAGAAATGTTCTCAATGGAACATTCCCCATTTAAAAAAGGTAAAAGACACATTTCAGAATGCTGCTCCATTTATGTCAAATGTAGAATTGAAAGCATCTTTTAATGTATTGTTACTAACGAGGAGACACTTCGCACATCTATTTCTAAAGACAGGTGCGTCAGACTAGGATAAACAGTTCAAAGGAAACAAAGGAGTCCCGCACACTGTCTAACTTGCAAATAGCAAAAGTTTTATTGTGACGTTTCGGTACTTAAACCTTCATCAGACAAATACAAACCACATTGAAAGAAGCCATTTTAAATAGGGTGAGGTGGAGAGTCTCGACCAGTCACCCGTATGTATACATGCTAATCCATCCCATAGTTTTAAGGAATGACGTGGCACCCATTATTTCCTGAAAAACACCCAAAAACACGCATAAAAACCAAAAAAATCACCATATCCCACAGAGTTATTTTAAGGGGGTTATATTCAGAGGATCCCTATCACAACGCCCATATATCACAGTTGTACATGTCATTATATAAGCTAATCTATAGTTTGATTACAACAAATATGAGCAAAAAAAATCCATTACAATCAATTTTTTGGGGCAGGAGACAGACTGGCATCAGAACAGTAGCACACAAAGCATTACAAAAATACATTAAATGATAATTCATCATTCAGTCCTTTGGGAGACAAAGTTTGGAGGGTGTAAATCCAGTACACCTCCCGCTGCTTCAAAAGTTTATCATGGTTGCCCCCTCTGGGAGATAAAAAGACCTGTTCAATACCACAGAACCGAAGGGAGGAGATGTCATGGTGGGCATCATTAAAATGTACCGCTACTGGGTAATCCCGCTCATTTCGGCGAATTGCGCTTTCATGCTCACTAATCCTTTGTTTTAATTTTCTTATGGTTTTCCCTACATACACCAGACCACAGGGGCAACGAATCATGTATATTACATGTGTAGACGCACATGTGATAACACTGTTGATAAAAATTGGTTTACCAGTGTGTGGGTGGGGAAAATTATTGGTTTTAGTGGTATTGTTGCATTGAGCGCAACTACCGCAATGGTAGTTCCCTTTTGGTAGGGGGCGTAAGAGTGTTTGTGTGGATCCCTTGGGTCTTTTTGAAAGCGCATCAACGCGAACCAGATAATCCCTCAGGTTTCTTCCCCTTTTGTTGACAAACAGGGGCAAGGGTTCGCAGGTAGAAGACAATTCGGGATCAAGATTTTAAAATATGCCAATGCTTCTTAAAAACCGATCTGATTGCGGAAGAATGGGAAGAATACTGAGTGGTACATGTCACTGAATGTTCCTTCTGTTTCGTCTTTTTCAATAATTCCGAGCAAGACCTTTTAAGGGCAATTTCATAAGCCTGAGTAATCCATGTTATAGGATATCCCCGCTCTAAAAATCTATTTTTCATATCCACGGATTTCTCAATAAAATCATCTGTGGAATAACAATTCTTCTCAGCCGGTAAAATTGACTGACGGGCAGTCCTTTTTTTAAAGGAGTGGGACGAAAACTGGAAGCCAATAACAAAGTATTTTTGTCAGTCTCCTTTTGATAAAGGGTAGTGATGAGAGAATTATTGTTTCTCAAGACCCACATATCTAAAAAGCTAACTTTCTCAGTACTATAATTGATGGTGAATTGTAAGTTTCCATCAAAGCTATATTTCCAAAATGGGTGGCAACAAAAGTGAGTACAAACCCCGATTGCTAATGGTCAACCAAGCAATGAAACGTGCCTTATTCATCATGTTCATGCTTCTGTCTGTTCGACTGGGCCATATGAGGTTTTGTAACATGTTGAAGGTTTAAATTGTGGTGCTTTGGGTGCAATGCTCTCATTCTGGTCACTGGATGGTCAACATGGCACCTCATGGGAAAGAACTCTCTGGGGATCTGAAAAAGAGAATTGTTGCTCTCCATAAAGATGGTCTAAGATACAACAAGATCTGTGAAACCATGAAACTGAGCTACAGCACGGTGGCCAAGGTTATCCAGCGGTTTTCTAAGACTGGTTCTGCTCGGAACAGGCCTCGTCAGGGTCGACCGAAGAGGTTGAGTCCTCGTGCACTGCGTCAGGTGCACAAGTTGGCTTCAGAAAACAGACGCACGAGTGCTGGCAGCATTGCAAACGAGGTCGCAGCAGTGGGAGAACAGCCGGTCAGTGCTCAGACCATACGACGTACACTGCACCAAGTCGGTCTGCATGGCCGTGGGCCAAGACGGAAGCCTCTTCTGAAGCTAGCCCACAAGAAAGCCCGAAAATAGTTTGCTGAAGCCAACCAGTCCAAGAACATGAACCACTGGAACCATGTCCTGTGGTCTGACGAGACCAAAATAGACTTGTTCGGCTCAGATGGTGTCCAGCATGTGTGGCGGCGCCCTGGTGAGGAGTACCAGGACAAGTGTGTACTGCCATACAGTCAAACATGGTGGTGGCAGCATCATGGTCTGGGGCTGCATGAGTGCTTCTGGTCCTGGGGAGCTGCGCTTCATTGATGGAATAATGGATTCAAACATGTACTGTGACATTCTAAAGCAGAACATGATGCCCTCCCTTCAGAAACGGCAGTTTTCCAACATGATAACGACCCCAAACACACCTCCAAGATGACAACTGCCTTCCTGAAGTAGCTGAAGGTGAATGTGATGCCGCGCCAAGTATGTCTCCACACCTGAATCCCACTGAGCACCTGTGGGGCATCCTCAAGAGGAAGGTGAAGGAGCAGCAGGTGTCCAACATCCACCAGCTCTGTGATGTTGTCATGGATGAGTGGAGGAGGATCCCAGAAACAACCTGTGCAGCTCTGGTGAATTCCATGCCTAGGAGAATCAAGGCAGTGCTGGACAACAATGGTGGTCACACTAAATATTGACACTATGGACACAATTTGGCATGTTGACGGAGAGGTGTACTCACTTTTATTGCCACCCATTTTGGAAATAGTGACCATTTGTTCAGTTCTTTGGACAGTGCAGTAAATCTACACTGCTATACATATTGTACAATGACTACTGTAGAATATAATCAGGTTTCATTTCTGTAACTTTGCCCCTTGAAAAGATATAATAAATTGTCCAAGTGTGAGGGGTGTACTCACTTTTGTGAGATACTGTATATAGAGTGGTTTTTATGGTGCTTTAGTTGGTTGCAAGGGTAAACTAGTAAACTAGCTGATGTGTTTATATGTGGTTACTAGAGGGGACAGAGCAGTTGCTAGGGAGTATCTAGGCGGTTAGATGGCTGCTTGGATGTTCTAAGTCGTAGGCAGGTGTGCATGTGTGGTGTATGCACTGACATGTTGAGACAAATGGAGTGGTAGCAGCAGTGTGTGGGTGGACACATGCAGTAGCAGTGGCTGTGTGTGTGTGTGTGTGTGTGTGTGTGAACACTTATGCAGAAGTAGCCGAAGCAGCAGTGTGTGTCTGTGTTGATGAGAGCAGCTGGCCTGCAGCAAAGTGCCTTGTCAGTTAGTGACTCTGCTCTGAAAGTTTTGTCATTCTTGCGTATTGTGTGTTTTGGAAAACGGTCAAATATTTTAAAAAGGAGAATGTCTCATCAAAAATCCGAATACAAGCAATGCAGTACAAAGTACAAAAACATTTTTTTGGATAGCCGCTCTATACCAAACTCTGAACGTGGAGCCATAGAAGTAGTAGGTTTTTTGCACTTGAAAACTGAGATTTCAGACTTTGTGCCAGTACTCCAAAGATGCACGTTGGCCAAATCTCAGCCTCTTTCAGCGGAGACACAGCCGAATGTGTTTATATATGGTTTGCAAGTAGGAATAATATCCTTAGGCAATCTCAAATGTATATACTGTTGAAATCCAGAATTGGCATACACTTTAGCCAAATATATCTAAACTCTGTTTTTCATATTTCCTGGCATTTAAAGGCAGGGTAGGTAAGAATCTAAAGCTAGCAGAATTTGAAAGTAGCATCTCCTCAGGGCTCTGCCTAAGTGGGCGTTTTTCCAAGGTCACACTCCACACACAGTCGTGCACGAGCACTCCGAAACAATAACTGGACTTGGGCTTCTCCTTATTTATGTGGACAGAATGTGAAGCACAAAAATTGCAATTGAAAGGAAAATAGCAGTAGCAATTTGTAGTTTTACTTCTGAAATGATAAAAGTTGCTCCTACATCTACTTCTGAAGCTCTCCTCCTAGTTACCAGTGTTTGCGGACAAACTTAAAACATATCTGTTAGGTGTATCCATTGCAGCACAGAATCAAGTTTCCCTCAGGAATGTTTATCAACTAAGTAAAGAAACGCCAGTGATTCAGGCTGTGGGATTGCACTGGATAGCAAGCCAGGAACATGTAAAGCACTGGATGCAAAATGTACAGCTCTGCTACTTTGGCAGGGCAGTGGCAAACAAAGCATAAGGACTAACAATGCGACCTGCCGGCAGCCGCCGAAGAAGCTATCGCCAGTCCCTTCAGCAACATATGAGCAAGGTGGGGTAGATTCATCAAGTTTGCTGTGGCAAAATGTGCTTTGAGTTGAAGTCTGTATATTAATAATACATGAGACGGATAACCTGGGCCCAGCCACAATCAGACACTCGTCAGTTTCTCTAATTGTAATTAACTGGCTAAGTTTGAAGAAACCCAGAAAGTTGCTGATAAAAAAAGTATTTATAAAAATTTCCGTTTCCTCTTGTACCCATTTCCCTTAGCCAGAGGCACAAGGGAGCTGAAGGTGGCGCTGTGGGAGAGATACAGTTTGTGTTGGAACTTTTACATCAATGATCTCTTTTTCAAGGGAGACCTGGTCAAAATGGCAGCATAAGGTGTTACAGACAACATGACAATAACAAGAAAACATACAATGTACACACTAAGATGTAGACAACTGAATACACCGATGGTCATTAAAGACATTCATTTAACTGGGTGTGGCCAGTGAAATTGAATTGAACTAAAAAAAAATGTGGTTAATCAGAGTTAATTTATGATTTAACAAGGAAGGTGCAATTACTTTTTATCCCACCGGTTTGTATACCGTGGGATATAGTCATCACCCGGTCCGTCCGTCCGTCCGTAATCATTTTCGTTTCCGGAGCAGAACTCAAAAACTATACCACTTACAAACTTCATATTTGGTATGCAATTTCCCCTTAGGGTGCCATTGTGCCTATTGCAGGTTTCAATTCCATTGGGCCCAAAATTTTTGAAATTTTCACCAAAAACGGCCCAAATTTCCAACTTTGTTTCATTTCCGGAGCAGAACTCAAAAAGTATACCACTTACAAACTTCATATGTGGTATGCAATTTCCCCTTAGGGTGCCATTGTGTCTTTTGCGGGTTTCAATTCCATTGGGCCCAAAATTTTCGAAATTTTCGCCAAAAACGGCCCAAATTTCCTTTTTTGTTTTGTTTCCGGAGCAGAACTTACATACCACACCACTTACAAACTTCAAATTTGCTATGCAACTTCCCCTTAGGGTGCCATTGTGCCTTTTCGGGGTTTCAATTCCATTGGGCCCCAAAAATTTTTCAAATTTTCACCAAAAACGCCCAAATTTCCTTTTTTTTTTGTTTTGTTTCGAGCAGAACTTACATACTATACCACTTACAAACTCCATATTTGGTAAGCATCTTACCATTGCAGGGTTGCATTGTTCATTCTCTGAGACTATAAATTCCATAATTTGCATTTTTCTTTCAAATGTTTTAACAACAATACAACAGCGGCACTCCAGGTAGTCTACTTCCTCACACTGAGTCCTGGTAACATGAACAGCAACATGCTAAAGGTGATTATACTTCTGACTGATGTTGTCATCTTCCCTGCACTTGGTGTTCGCTGTGCTTTCATCAAATATCATCATTGCTCAAATCCCCTTTCCTTTGCCTATTCAAGTATATGTAACTATTAAATTACTAAAGGGATGAGAAAGTATACAACTCTCCTGCAATCAGTAACTCACGAATTATGTGGGGACCGGTGGGATATGTCATCTTCTGATGACTCTTGTTTCACATAGGACCAGGTAGGTTTGGATATCTTTTTTCCTCAGTAAATGAAATCTTCATTTAAAAACTGCAATTTGTATTTACTTGGGTTATCTTTGTCTAATATTAAAATTTGTTTGATGATCTGAAACATTTAGGTGTGACACATATGCAAAAAAATAAGAAATCAGGAAGGGGCAAATACTTTTTCACAGCGCTGTATGGTGGTTATTTTGTCCAAAAGTATGTTCAAGTGATTTTATTGCGGCTTAAAGGAATCATTGTGCATAGTACATTCCACACGCGTTGTTAGTTGGCATTTGTGAAGGCTGCTGGGACTGCCCGGGACCACGCACGGCCAGTGTTGAGGCGGGTGTGGAGTAGCAGCTCATGTCGTCGATCTAAGCACCCTGGTTTGGATCAACCAATGGGAATGAGGTGACTCGATGACACAGTTGATTGACAGGCCCCTCATTACCATAAGGACGAAGAAATCAAGAAATAAATAGAACAGAAATAAATATATAAAGAAATGAATAAATCAAGAAATAAATAAATATGGCCATTAAAGACAGAAATGAATTATTCAGAAAATAAATGAATAGTGAAATAAATAAATGCCTGGATACCCATTTATTAATTAATTTTATTTATAAATTTATGTGTGTATATTTTTATTTTTGCATTTTTATTGCATTTATATTTACGTAATTATTTATTCTGTCATTTATTTATTTTGGCAGTTTTGGGCTTCCATAAGTGTATATCAGTTACAGTTAAGTTATCAGAGTCTGTCAAAGGCACCAAACCCTCCATTAGGTAGCCCCCTGGATGAAAAATTTTAAAAAGTATGGAACATTGGTCATTAAACATTTTTTCATTTGTGTGTTTGTTCCCTCACAGGTCCAGTGCACCAAGCAAGATTGCGGGAAGTGGAGACAGCTGACCAAGGAGATCCAACTTACTGCCTCATTAGCCATGACGTACCGCTGTGGGATGAAGTTTAATAACGTAAAGGTGTTGTTAAAGCAGGTGGAAGGAGAATATCAGTGATGTTTATTTCATGTTTTTTACTTGAATATCACTTTTATGCTATCTTTAATCATGTTCCAGAGTGAAGGCCCAGACCAGTGTTCCCAGCCAGAGGATATGGTGAGTGAGCTTGTGCCAAGCATCTCAAGCCGGAAACTAACCTGATGTATCTTATATTATATTTGGTAAAAAGTTGGACATTGACAAATTGATATTTATTTTAGCTGTCAACCTCAGGACATCAGAGATTAAATTAAATAACGAATATGAGCTCAAAGTGCATACTTTCAGTATTAATTTGGGGGTATTTGCATCCAGTTCAGGTGGAGGAATGATAACATTTGTCAGTTTATTTCTGTTCTTTTGTCAGGACCGAAACTAAATGGACGGTTGGCTACGCTGCTGTTCCATCACCAAGTTTCCTTTGTTCCTGATGATTATACGCCACCACTTTCGTCTAAAAAGGGTCCTAATACATTACTTCTCAGTAATTATTCGGTGAAAATTTATTGAAAAGTACTATTGTATAGGCATGGGCAACGCTCTGCATAAACTCTAATGGAATGCGTAACAGCTGAACTGGGGCGGTAAACAAGCCTCAGAAAACTTATTAAAAAAATGATGTAAATACCATTTTCATACAAAAAGAACACCATGGTTTGATTAAAAGCAACCTTTTCAATAGGATACCCGCATTTCATACATGAACTCTGCGTATTACGGCCAATAACGCGATTTGAACAGAGCTATTATTCGCCCGTTGGATGAATGCGTGACCTCAATTTGCGCCGTGTTTACAAACTTTCAAGTGCACGGCGTGGCAAAAATATCCATTTTGGAGGTAGATTTCAAATAGCCCGCGATGACGTGATATCCCAGCTACGGCCCTGATTGAATTACAGCCATCTAATTTGAGAAATTACGAGTCTGTTCGTCCAGTCTAGACCTCCAGGGGATGTGAAATTAGTTCGACAGAAGTTGTTGAAGTTTCGTCGAAGTTCGCCGTGACTTCTTCTCAACAATAGCAAGAAAGGTGAGTGTATTTTTACTGTAAACCTACATAGTTAGTTGACAGAATATCCTGTGACCCTATTTGTGAAGTATCAGTAAAATATACCAAGGAATAAACCAGCGCCAGGCGTTCAAAACCTACCAATGTTCTGACAAATTTTTCTACCTATGCCACCTCGCAAACACCGGTCACAAGATTCATTCACTTATACCCTTCAATTCGAGACTGCGAGGATGGAAATCTGAATAATAAATTAGGAAAAATTCTCGGCTCTCGGTAATTCTGTATATCGTTTAAACATTTTGTTAATCTGATTATGAAAGAAGACTGAAAATAAGCGCCCGCTTTTTGTTTGGGTGTAAAAGTGCGTCTTTAAAGGAGAATACATTGTATATTGATTAAGCATTGAACTCTGCATAAGTCGAACTGTTTTAATATTTGTTGATGACATTGCTTCGGCTTCCTGGAAGCAAGTACGCACAAATCTGCTGTCCTGTGAGCATTTCAGGTTCGATATACTGAGTAATAACGCCGCGGAAACTTAAACTGGCCCGTCATTCTGCCGAATAGTCTTACTAAACTAGTTAATCGTCTGATTGCTAATCAAGCAAAGGGGAGGTTTCCGCCTCGCCAAACTAACCTCCGACTGCACGTCACTGTGTTTTACTATGAATTATTCACAGTAGCTCACTGAAACTATCATGGGAGGAGGGTATATGGACATTATAAAAACAGTGTAAGTTTTTTTTTTTTTAAATCACCATGGGTTATTGAAGGGGAAGCGTTTAGAGCAGTGGGAGGGCAAACAACTGCGGCATCAGCGACTTCACTGCATTTTATACAGTAATGGGCGAGTAGCGTTAATGTTTGCCTCCCCACCGATAATTTTGACATTTTTGCAGGCCATTGATCCAGAAAAAAAAAACTTCACAGGCAACCCATTCATACCATTTTTTTAATGTCAATGCAAAACCTAATGTTTGTTGAACATAATTGGGTGAAATTCAATGCATTTTCCATTAAAAAAGGGCCTAGGGGGCGCTGCTGTACTTCAGAAAAGGGGTTGATGACTTCAGCATCAATTATTTCTGTTAGGGTACCCTAATGGATAATTTGGCCAGGTTTATTTCTGAGTAGACTTCATTTTCGAAAAAGCCCTCAGGCTTCACCCCCAATTTTCACAATGGGTTTTGTTGATAAATGCGAAATCAGCCATTTTGGGACCCTGTGGCTCTGAGACCCTTTCCTGTAAAGGCGTTGGACTTGTGGCAAACTCTTCGTCTGTGTCTTCTGTACTTACCTGCAAAAAATCATTAGAAAATAATAAAAACTTTTTTCTCAGCAACTCAAGAAATGTTGTCATTTTATTCATTTGTATTGCCCATGCCTATATTGTAGGCAATGAGAACAAAAAAATCATTCCCACATGTATATTGAGGTAAAAATATGGATAATGAACAAAAACACTGAAAACATAAATTTTTCATTTAGAATTCCATTGTATTTCAATTTCTTTTCATAATTTTTGTTCAGAGTAAGAGCAACAAACACAAAAAATCTTCCTGAAAATTCAGCCATGAAATTATTAAAAAAATACTGGATTGAAAAATGGCTGGGAGTTAAAATGGTACATTTCTGGGATCTCCTTGACCACAAGTGTACTTCACCTGACAGTGATTTTTTAAATTATCTACCTTAGGTGAGCCAAAAAAGATGGATCTTCATGTGGCTCCCCAAGCTGTCAGAGCCCTCACAGGCATAAAATAATCGCATGTTTAACACAAATCAACTTCTGACTCATGAAGTTCAATATGAATTAATGATTTTCCAGCGGAATTTAGCATGAGTATATCAATATAGGCATGGATGGACATCTATAGTCACCAGTAACCTCTCCAAACCAAAAACATACCTTTTCTCCATGATGAAGTTCAGAGTTTTGTCCATTTTTCTACAAAGCCGCATCAGCCAGCACACGTACTCATGAAAGGAACTGCATATTTTACGGTCAGAATGTTCACCCTGCGACAGAAAGTTTGCTATTTACAATTCCAATCGTCCAAGTGAAACAAAAGCTTGTGTAAGCCCTTTGTACACCCTACAAGTAGCAAGTATTACTCACTAACACAGTAATATCTGAAATATACCTCATTTTAACAAAACAGACATTCCACTATCAGGAAAAAAGCAAGCAATATGATACTCTAGATTGAACAGAATCGGTGCAATGAACTTAGCAGGGGTTTTACCGAAGTCCTGGAGCTGTTCTCATTTTAAACAAACGAAAACCTGGGCATTCGATTTTCTTGAATGCGGTTTAAATTCTAAAACATTACCACATTGAGCAAAATGCCTCCATATGCAGTATTATTAGCAAAGGCAAATGGTTACTCATACCAACCAATGTGGTAAAGAGGCTCTGTGATCATCATGGCTATGGTAAACTGAACATAAAACAACAGCTAGCCAGCTAGCTAACCATAAGTTTTCAATATTACTCTATTGTACTCATCCAAAATTAAACAAAACTCTCCATCATTGAAGTCCTCCTCCAAATAAACAAAGCAACAGAGCTTTCCTGTACGAGGAACCCTCCAGTACTATTCCAATAGGAATAACTCCCATTATCCATGGTATCAAATTGTCATGTCAATGTAGCCTTGGAACTTCTAGGTTGGTTTCAGATGTCTTTTTATTACCCCTCGGCCAAATTTTGGCCAGAGGGGTATTGTCATCACCTGCGTGTCTGTCTGTCGTCTGTCCATGACTTTGTCCGGGTCAGTACTTAGCAACTAATATTCGCAGCTTCACCAAATTTGGTATGGTAACTGGCTGTGACCCATAGATGTGCAGCTTCAGGTTTTTGGCTGGATTTGACCTTAGCGCTGTGACCTTCACCGTGGAAATATTGTCCGGCCCAGTACTCAGTAACTATTGATGGCAGCTTCACCAATTTTGGTATTGTAACTCTCTGTGACCCATAGATGTGCACAGGCCAAGGGGTATTCAGCAACGCTTTATGTTTTTTCTTTCTACTGACGTCATTCAGCTGCACACAGTTGAGAGAATACAACCTGACGAGCTGTTACGCAAGGGTTTTAATGCTTTCCTGCGGGTCTAGTCAAAGTCTTACAATTATTGTGGAAAGCTTATACTGTCTGGAATTGGATAAAAATGTGTCAATCTGTAGATAACTACCAGGCTATAGTTCAGGTGGGTGTGAACAATAACTGTGCTTTATGCAGATAAGCCTGAGCAAGCATTTAGAGACTGGATATCATTGAGGCATTGTATGAGGTTGAAAGGAACTGCTGAATTTGTCTTGAGGTGGATCTACGCGTAATTCAATTGGGAATCACACGATTTTAGTATCTGATGACAATAATTAATTTGGGCGAGCGCAGCGAGTCCCTTATTAGTCAACTCAATTGCGCCCGCTGTTTGTATGTCATCAACCGACCGACAGCTCTGCTCGAAATTGCCAACAGAGGGTGCATTGAGCTGACCAATGACCTGACCAATAAGAGACTCGCTGCACTCGCCCCACACATGCTCTGCATGCTACTAGTTGTAGAATGATATAGTATCAATACCTCGTTGAATTTTTGCTTCAGAAAAATTATTTTTTTTCACTACTTCATTGAGATACCTTTGGTCTATTACACCTGAACTGGTTGCAACAATGGACAAGGATTTTTTTTTCTGTCACAGGAGATCATTTTTTATTAACTGCTGGATAGATACTATGGGCAAGTATATTGGGCAGTTTGCACATCAGGGTGGCTGAGGAGTTTAATTCATACAATCCCTGGGAAACAGGGATGGGACTTAACTTGTCCATATTCTAAATTAGTAACAGGCATGGCTCTATCGTGAGTATTCAATAACCAGTTCGGGTGTGCCACCTATTGATAGAATAGTGTAACTGCGTGCATAAATAGAGCAGCTCCATGTCTGCTGGCGTCTGAGTCTGCGCAGAGGGGTTAAGGAGCTTATTTATAGTGCTATTTTAAGGTTTAGCCAAGGGATACGAAGAATGTAAGCTGTTAGCCATTGCCAGTAATCATGGAAGAGGAAAAATACCTTCTGGATTTTGACTTGCAATTGAGTGGATTTACTTCATTCGAAGTTGTGAGCATTCGGAGTAATCCTGACTCAACTCCTTTAATGCGATTTTGCTTCATTGCACTCTACAGTTTGTTTGCTCATAGTGATTTTTACTTACCTCTTTGTTTTTCCCAAAAAAGAATAAGGTCCTCTGGGGCAGAAACCATTCGCAGATGACATAATGATGTCCTGATGCGTTTGCCAATACTTTACTGTGAAAGCTTTTTCATGATGGAATGAAATAATTGTTAAATATTTAACTGCAAAGTTGTAATTCCTTTTTGATACCTTAATTTTTTGTTGCATTTAATCATATTAAGGTGTTTGCTGCAATTTTGTTGCAGCATTGGCGAAACCCCACCTAAAAAAAAATTTCCACTAGCCACCACTGTACGGTAGCCATATTGAATTTGGTTTCTGTTCATTTCAAGGGCAATGGATGATCCAATCAAATTCTGCAACTTGCAATATGGCTGTGATTGCCCCCATCTTGAAATTGGTTTTCATTCTTTTTTTTTGTTTTTAGGAGAGTGAATAATCCAATCAAACTTGTATTTGCTTTGTGTGTTGAGGATGGAAAGAGGAAGGTTCCTTTTGAAAATTGATACCCTGCAATTTTTTCATCAAGCAAAGTGCCTGTCAGCCAAGTACCAAAGGATGTTGTCAATGCTTCTTCCAATGCCCATTTGGGAACTTACGCACTCAATCTCTGGACAGGTTTCTCAGCTGCAGTGTCGGGGGGCATATACCTTGCATTGCGTTGCGGTTGTTTATAGAGTTTTTCAGTGTGTTTAGCTACAGGAATTTCCCCTCCTAATATCTACTTTATGTATGCACGTAGTTGTAGAGGTCTTTATGGATTCTTTCCACATTCAGGTTAATTAAAATTTTGTCTTATCATGTGGTATACTATGCAAACATCAGTGGAGTTTGAAGCCTTGATAAAAAGACAAGCAGTTAAAAGCAGTGGCTTACACAGCTGAAATGTACGAGCAAGATGTTTTCTAATTGATACACTACAATTTTGCTTGCTGTTGCTATGAATAACATTTGACATTGTAATTGTATGATGTCAAATATAGTCAAAAATATTTAACTTTCTCAATAAATCTGTGAAAATAAAAAAGTGAATACTTTTTACATTCTAGTTGAGGCTTGATGCAATTTGATTCTGTTCGACCCAAGAGTAAGTCTGTTATTTTATCATGTTTTGATTAATTATCCCCCCCCCATACAATCCATATTCCATACCTAACATGGGGATATCACTTTGTACAGCATAACAGTTCTAAAAGTACCACAGTCAATTATTTTTACTCACAATGTGCCTGATGATGGATGTATTTTGAGTTTACTTGAGCCCTTGTATTATTGATGTGATTGCTGGCAAATAAGGCAGGATGAATTCTTAAATGGATTTGGTTCCACCATTGGCTCAGATTCATCTTTTATGCTTCAAAACTCATTTGACTGTACTTTGCAGTGCAGATGGACAATTGATGGATGCATACTAAGAGCAACCCCAGACATGTTTTATGTTTTAGAACAGGCATGCTTAACAGTGCCTGGACATGAATTTAATTTAGTATCTCTTGCTGACTGCAAAAATGAAGGCAAAACACTCCAAAAATACACTCAAACTGAAGACAGCTGCAGTGCAGGCCTGACAGAGCAGCACTCTGGAAGAAATCTAGCATCAGGTGATGTATCTGGAATCCAAACTTAAGACAATCATTGAGGTTGCGAAGGATTTGCTGCTAAGTATTAAAAATGCCAATTTAATTTATTACTGCATTAGTTCGTCCAGTTACTTTGAGCCCCTGAAATTAGGGGGGCCAATTGCTGTATAAAATTTTGTAATTCTCACTCGGTTCATTCATTATTTTTGAGCAAGCCATTAAATTAATGCTGAAAGTCTACACCTCAAGCAAGTCTTGATTGTTTCATTTCAAATCCAAAATGGTGGCATACAGAGCTAAAAGTATGAAATGTATTATTGCGTCTCTAACACAACATTGTGTCTCTAACATCTCACCAAGTATTATCTAAATACTTACACCAGATATTTCTGTATTGAATTGCAGTGGTGTGGTATTTTATTCTGAGGCCTGTGCCGTGAAGGCCTGTTTCACTCTCTGTCTTGCGACTTCCCATGTCTCCCAGAGGGTGGCTGAAGTGATTGACAGCTGGTGGCACTCCATGCTCATCCTACCCCCGCTGCTGAAGGACAGCCCGGCCAGTGTCTTCCTCACTGCATACTACCCCGACTGTGTGGGCATGAGCCCCTCGAGCTCCCCCGCTACCCACTCCCGCAACGAGCTGAAAGCCGAGCACTGCCGGGTCACCCAGCCCCAGAGTAAGTGGTTGGGCCAGAGCCTCAGGATGACATAGCCTTCAGTAGGAGGCAGTATGTTAACAGAGCACCAGTGTTGGCATACATGGTGTTCAGAGGCCCAGTTTTCTGATTTGTTAATCTGAAGTATGTGCTGTACACATCACCTGTGTTATTGGCTCTTGAATGGGTGCTAGCACTTGTATGCCCTTAGACCTATGGCCCTGCATTCAAAATTGACTGCCATTAGCAGTGCGTTTCTTAGATTAAGGAGCAAAAGGGGTGTACAATGTTGAATGATAATATATTTTCTTGTGTATTCGGACTAATTGTTGCCATGAACTGCTATCTGCTATGAACATATGGTTGAAGAAAAGAAAAACGTGAAATATATAATATAGCTACTTTTCATCCTGCAAATAAGGAGTGAATTTTAATATGAAAACTTCAGCTGGCAAACATTAGGTCAGTAGCCATCGAGCACCTTTCATGCTTCACATACCACCCCATTGCACAATCTTACCAACCACCTGGTGCCATTTTATTGATACATATTTGGTTGCAATAAATTTATACATTTATCAACTTAACTGCCACCTGGCTACAATTTGCTTTAATCCCAAAATTGAGTTCTGTGGTCCACCTTGTGTTCTGGACACATCTACTGTTGCCTGTCACGGCTGGTCTGTTGGTCTAAGCTAGTCTCTTGCTCTTGACCCGAACCAGGGGTATCTTGGGAGAAAAGTTTTGGGGGTCTGTTCTCCCTGTCTTTACTGTGAATCCATCCCAGCATAACAAATGTATTTCATTTGCATACTGTATTAAATTGACTTACTTGGATGTCTATTTACCATAGGAAGGCATTGGACATTAATTCAAAACAGGAACCTTAATGTCTTGTGAGAACAGGCCTGTTAGTGTGGGTAACATTATTTGATGTTTATGCCTGAAGTGAAAAAGGACCGACTCATTCCTGCGAAGATGACCTCTTACAGACTTAGCCTTGAGCCACTAACTCACTCACTCATTCATTCAATCATTATGGACACAACCTCAGGCCACCAATCATCACCCACATCCATATTCACTGAAATAAAAGTATTGTACTTTAATCATGTTAATATAGTATTTTCACCTTATTTTTATGTTAATTACTGCACAGTATTAGTCATAGCTAATCAAATGATGCATTGACTGATTGATTTATTGTATACATCTTCTCCTTAGCTCCAGGGCTGTGCCCTTATTTTCAGCCCTTTTACCAGCCTAATGAGTGTGGGAAAGCCCTGTGTGTGCGGCCTGACATGATGGAGCTGGATGAGCTGTACGAGTTTCCTGAATACTCCCGGGACCCCACCATGTACCTTGCCCTGCGCAACCTCATATTGGCGTCCTGGCACAGAGACTGCAAGGTACACAAAGTCTTTCTGTGCGTTTCAGGCATCAGATTTGCGCATGTGGATATATGTGTTGCATTAACCCCTTTGTGTAGATATGTCCGCCAGCGGACATGGAGCAACAAATTTATGCACGCAGTTACAATATTCTATCACTAGATGGCACACCTGGCTCAGTTATTGAATATTCACAAGCAAGCTGAGCTCGAGCACGGTTTAGAATATGGATGAGTTCACTCCAATCCCTGTTTTCCAGGAGTTGCCTGAGTTAAACTCCTCAGCTAAGCCTGATGTGCAAACTGCTCAATATACTTGCCCATAGTGTCTATCCAGCAGTTCAAAAAATGATCCCTTGCCACAGAAAAATCGTTGTCCTCTGTAGCAACCACTTCAGCTATAGTGAGCCAATGGTAACCCAATTAGTAGTTATAGGAACTAAAGCGTCTAGAGGGCGAAATTTCACAAACAGGCTCTCTTTATGTTATCTTTCATCCAGAAAAAAACATGGCCGTCATTTCCCATAATATCAAACCGTTCTGGAGTAATTAGTAACTTTCTACTTGCCCTGGGAACGCCCCTTTTTAATCGCTACAATCGATAATGCTGCCCTTTCTTAGTGTGACGCCATCTAAAGAACTCAGGACCAATTCACTGCATAGCCGTTATGTACAACTGCATGTAAACATATCATTTTGATCACTTCATTACATGTTTTTGTCACCCCAGTGCTTCGTAACTTCAAATCTGATATGATTTACATTATGAGCAAAAGAAAAATTGGCAATATGTATATTTTTTATTTAATCTTACACTGGTTTCTTAAGGGGCAATCAGAGATGCGCTAAATGGGCTAGAGAGCCGTGGTTCACTCGCGTACGCCGTCTGCGAAAGCTACTGCTAAATGCATTATCCATGTGTTTGGTTCTCCATTTATAACGACATATATACTGCGTTTTTAAAGCGTATGACCCAGATTTCTGTTATGAAAATCTAATTCCTCGATCAGCTGTTCACGAGTTTGCCGAACTGCTGCTACACTTTGATGTCGATTTGACTTCGTTCATTACCCCTTGTCTAGACCGCAAGCGCCAGGTCAGGGTGGCGCTCGCGTGACGACAGCGTTCACGCTACACAGAAGCGACTGTCTAAACCGGTTCCGTCTTGCCCGCATATGATTCGAAGCGTAGAGCAGCAAAGGAGCAGCCAAACCGTCTGTGCAGCGTGCAGTTTTCTCTTGTTATGTGTGAGTATTTCTGATTTATAATAATACAGCAGAAAACATGCCATCAGAAACAATAAAATCAAAGAACAAGGTCAGATAATAAAAAATAAAGATTATGACAGAAGTTAAATGATAAAACAAAGCTAAAATACTAAAGTATATTGTACATTTTAGTAAACCCATGAAATTTAGAATAGCAAAAAGCCTATAGATTGCAATATGTGGATAAATACATTAATTCAATGCATTTTATTGGGCATCCCCTCGCGTTTACGCGCGAATTTGTCGGAAAAATAGACTCGAAGCATAAATAAAAGCTTCGGGTCGCGTTTACGCCCCTGAGACGCAAGCCGCACGGACCCGGTGCAGACAGCTGCTTAGATTAAAACGAGAGCATATCTGCTGCATCAGACGCGCGAGTAAAGAACGCGTCTAAAACGCTTGCGGTCTGGACAAGGGGTTATGCTCTCCTGAGTGTAATTGCGGACATCCAACAAGCTCGCTAGATTATGTACGGCATTTGGTCAGGCTAGAGTAAAACAATAATATGATCTGACAAAGAGCAAAAGATTAGAACACGAGACAAGAGTCAAGACACAGCGGCAGCATGCAACTAGACGCGCAGCAGCAGCTAGGGGGAAACGTTTTCACGCTGGACGCGAAACGAATTTTTAGCTCGACAGATTACTTTCAAAGTCAATGCAAAGAGGCGAATACACGCGTTTCGCGTCCGGTGTGAAAGCATCTTTTTAATAGAGCGCTGGCGAAGAGAAGGCGTAAAACGTGTGGAATGCAAGGCAAAGCCTGCTAAGTGCTAGCCGCAGCCAGCGCTCTGTTAAGCTCTATAGTGTCTATAACGAAAGCCCTGGCGTAGCTAACGCGTTATAATTGCTCATTAGCGGCCTACCTTAATTTTCTTGCGATTTTCAGTGCCCGGTCTGCTCTTCTTTCTCCCCTTTTCCTCGGTGCTTCTCTCTTCGAATGGACTTTTGATTTTCGGGATAGCATCTGGCTTGATTTTTCTCCTCTTTTTTTCATCGCGAACTCAGACCAAAACCCTTCATCCTCGAAGTCAGAATCGTTGAAGTGGTCGCTACAAATCACACTATAGTCGCTTGGTCCTTGCCATTTTGCCCGAGTCGGTTTCACCCGAGACGCCCAAATTTTACTGATTTTTTCATCTTTTGGAAATCGATGAAGGCTGACTCCTTCTTTGGATACGTTACTACAACCTGCTGCAATGCATCTGGTAGGCATTTGCTTCGCCGTTTCCCGAAATTTCGCGAGAAAATAATGATTTTATAAACCTTCTGCAGTTCGTGTCCCATAGGCAGTATAGAAAAACGAGCTCGACTGAGCTCGTCTCGTTCTTTAGATGACGTCAGCAGGTTGATGTTTCAATCCCGCGGATTTTGGACCTAATTGTGGGCGGGGCAGAAACTGGCTGAAAATCAAGGTCTGCCATCATAAAACAAGCCTACAATTATTATTATTGTGTGTATTTTCATGGGAATTTTTGGCGCAGACATAGTTTACAAGTACAGAACTATGGAATTAGTGTCAAAGTACCAGGTAATAGAGAGTTTCTTTGCGAAAAATCAGTTTTCTGAAGCAAAAATTCGACATGGTATTGATAGTATGTTATTCTACTATCAATTATAGTCATCGCATATGAAAAACGCCTAGTTCCCTTGAGTGGATTTATGCATAAACTTCTCCGACAAATTCAGCAGTCACTCATGTGCTAGTAAGTACTCAGGTTGATAGCCAATCACTCAATTATTTACTAACGCTCATCTGCCTAATGCACACTGATAGTTCACGCCCACGTGAAACTTCTGTGGTAATAATATATGCATTGATTCGTTTCTTATCCAATTACAGAGAGTTTCAACTTTCCATAGTAAGTGAAAGATATTGATTGGACAATCAGAATAGTATACAGACATGTGCGTAAAAGCAAGGTAGGTTGTATTCTCCTAATGTTGGGCATTGATGCGCAGCTGAAAATGACGTGATTTCAAAGAAAAGAAGACATCCAAAACCAGCTGATGCGTTCAGTTATATTTACGGGATTTAAATGAGGTATGCACATGGTCAATTGGAATTATTCCGGAAGAAACAGGACTGGAGGGTTCCTTCTACCCAATACATCTGTCTCTGGAGGAGGGATTCAATGAAGAAAGGTTATACTGCTACTATGTTTGCATTTTGCTCGATGTGGCTTTTTGTTTCAGAGTTTATACTGTATTCAACGAAATTTAATGCTGAGGTTTTGGTTTGTTTAAAATGCAAACAGCTCACGCACTTCAGTAGACCCCCTGGTACATTCATTGCACCCTTCTCTTCAATCTGGGGTAGAATACTGCCTGATTTTTTTCCTGATAATGGAGGGTCTATTCTGTTAAAATAAGGTATATTTCAGATATTACCGAGTTAGTGAGTTATACTTATTCCTTATGAGGTGTGGAAAGTGTTTATATAGGGTTCCGAGCTTAGAAGTGGGAACTGCTTGCTCGCATTGATTTCTGGTAAGATTTGGCATGACTGCTGTACTCAAGAAACGAATGACAGACTGGTACCTGTGGGTGCATTTTATACCCGTAGGCCCAACGAGAAGCAGGTGCATCCTGTTTTTCATGAAGAAGCACTTGTGAGCATTACCATGTTCATTAAAAGAGAGTCAGTTTGAACACTTAGCCAAATGCTTTCACATTTGTTTGTGGATTTTTTGGGGCATGGCCATCATCTTGACTTTAATTAAATCATGCATTTTCATTCATAGGGTGCGTCATACAAACTTCAAAAGTGCAACATTTCTATTGCTGTACAGTAAATAATAAATATTTAAAACGGAATAAAAAAGCAAAAATAAAAATAGGCTCAAATAAGCAAACCCAATACATAACCTAGGCAATGAATGAGGAAAATTAAAATCAAGTTAGAATAAATTAATAAAAGTTCTAGAACCAGCTCACACCTGAAAAGCAACTCCCGACCTGTTGCGCCATCTTGCGTATCATCTGAGGACTCATGATTGCACTAGTAAGGGATGAAATGCACTCCATGATGGCACCAGAGGGCCAGTCCACACTATATATCGAAGCATTGGCCAGTGCAGCTCTTGTGAATTTCACAAATTTTTATGATGCAGTTTCAGGCACTCAACAAACTTCCATTTCCGAACTATGTTTACATCTTTGGAAATATAACAATCTTTTTTTTACCTGTCTGTTCGTAACCATCTTTATGTTTGTAATTTATGCAACAGATGGTGAGATAATCAGACAGTTGATAATTTGTTTTAAGATGCATTTCCACAACACAAAACAAATGTTCTCCTCGCTTTACTCGTGCGAGTTTGACTGAGGGATCGTTGTAATTTTTTTTTTTTTTTTTGAAGATTTGTGGCTCTGTTCACCATGCAACACTATCTTACTTGGGAATCAAAGCCCGAGGGTGCAGGGATGCAGCAGTGTGACTCTCAGACCTGCGGTGCTGGCAGCTTTAATGAAATTGCTCAGATTTCTTTTTTTGTTTCTTAGCTTACCGGCCCTATGGGCAGATTAGCTATTGTCGCGGTGTGGCGTCCGTCGTCCGGAACATTTTTTGTCCTTTTTTTTTTGGACTGATGAATTTTCGTATAAATTTGCTATAGCATACTACTAGACCATACCTCCAGATTGTTTTTTTGGATTTTTGATTGAATCATTTTTGTCCGTTTTATGGGTAATTGAAATTTTGGTGCCAATGTTAAACATAGGACTAGGAAAAAATTATTTCTCAAAAACTGCGTGATAATTTTTTTTTTCTAAATCAGGCAATCAACTTACCTTGGTACCATCAATGTACAGTGCGAGCACAGTTTTGATTGAATTGTCGGAAGTGGGTCTAGTGGGGGCGCTCTACTTAATGAATATGCAAGATGGCCTGTGGAGGCCGTATGGTTGCAGATAGAGATTAAATTTGTATTATCAACATATAGGTAGTCATATATGAACTATACTTTGGCTATGTTAAAGTTGACCTCAGATGACTTTGAAAGGTCAAACTCGGGGTCAAGGAAAATATTTACAATGTTAAAAGATAGGACTTGAAATTTAAAGAAATTATTTCTCAAAAACTGAAGGATAACTTTTTTTTTCTAAATCTGAAAATCAACTCACCTTGATACACTTTATGTACAGTGCGAGTGCCATTTTGATTGAATCGATGGAAGTGGGTCTAGTGGGGGCACTGTACTTTAACATTGGGTCTTGTGGAGAATGGGCAAAATCGCCTGTGGAAGGTAAGTGGTTGCAGATAGAGATTAAGTTTGTATTATCAACATATAGGAAGTCATATATGACCTATATTTTGGATGTGTTAAAGTTGACCTCAGATGACCTTGAAAGGTCAAACTTGAGGTCAAGCAAAATATTACAATTTTCAAAGGCTTCTAGGCTCAAAAATTTTGAAGATTGGGAACGTATGTGTATTGAACACTTATAGGAAGTCATACATGAACTTTCATTTGGTGGCCTTGAACTTGACTTTCGGTGACCTTCGAAGGTCAAATTTAACATAGCAACATTTCAATGACTTCTATCACCAAAACTATTAGAGATTGAGCTTAGGTTTGTGTTGTGGGCATATAGGAAGTCATGTGTGAAGTTTCATTCGGTGACATTGAACTTGACCTTCAGTAACCTTCAACAGCCAAACTTAACAGTGAAATTTCAATGACTTATATCAGCAAAATTGTTACAGATAGGGCATAGGTTTGTATTGGAGACATATAGGAAGTCATTTATGAATTTTCATTTGGTGACCTTCATACTGACCTTAGAAGGTTAAACTTGACCTAGAGAAAATTCAATGACTTCTATCTCTAAAAAGGTCACAGATAGAGCCCGCTTGTATCACAGACTTAAAGGAAGTCACACATGAACATTCAACTTGACTGTTGGTGACCTTTGAAGGTCAAACTTGACCTAATACAATTACAATGACTTGTACTGCCAAAACGGTCACAGATGGAGCATGGGTTTGTATTAGAGACATATAAGAAGACGTATATGAACTTTCATTTGGTGACCTTTGTATTGACCTTCGAAGATCAAATGTGGCATAATGAAAATTCAATGACTTGTATCACTAAAATGGTCACAGGTGGAGCCTAGTTTTATGTTACAGACATCTAGGAAATCACATATGAACTGTCATTTGATGGCATTCAACTTGACTGTCAGTGACTTTTGAGGGTCAAACTCGACAGTGAAATTACCCTGACTTGTATCACGAAAATGGTCACGGATGGAGCCCAGGTTTGTATAGAGACGTTTAGAAAGTCATATATTAAGTCCATTTGCTGACCTCAACTTGACCCTCTGTGACCTTTAAAGTTCACCGTTGCCATATTGAATTTTCAATGACTTGTATCACCAAAACTGCTTCAGAGCTTAGGATTGGGTATTTCAGGGGGCCTTATAAATGTATGTAAACTTTTATTTAGTGACCTTGACATTGACCTTCAATAATTCGAAGGTCAAACTTCACATGAAATTGTCATAACTTGTATCATCACTATAAGATTGCTTGCCGGTAAGCTACAGGACCCTTGGTCGTATTTTTTAAATTCTGTTGGTGAAAGCGGTACTGCAGCCTAAACCATTTTTGCGTGCACCCACAATCACTTATTTGCTCGTTGCCTGATGAGAACTCCCTAGCATGTCCATATTCGCCAAGCGGTGAATTTCCATTTTTTGTCAGCTAAAGCATCGTAATTGTCATCAGATGTGAACAAGGAAAATCATTTCATATCCAAAACTTGGTGGTAGATCAGTGGTCTTTTGAGTTTTTTTTTGTGAAAGTTTTTCTGGACTATTCTTTAATGCCCTTTCCCGGATATCAGAGTATTCACAGTATTTTTTATTTATTTTTTTTTAAATTCCAGAGGTCCAGAAGTACTCGATACATATATGGCTTTTTGGATTCCCCTAAGTATCACAGGAAAATTTTTGCGGACTATCTGGTTGCCTCTGCCAAGAACCTACCTGGACCTTATACCATTTGCTGTTTGGAATCCACTAGACTGAACTATGAACTATGGAGGGAGTGCAGTCATTTCACAAATATACCTTGGTGTCCTCCACCGATAGCTTTTTATTTATTTATTTATTTATTTTTGCTTTGTGAACAAATACCGGGATTTCACAAAGTTGTTGCTCTCCAAGCAATTTTATTTACTTGATTTCTCTGATTTTATTATTATATTTTATTATTTATTTATTATTATAATTATTTTTTTTATTTATTTATTATCCCCTACCACAACACAAAGTGGGGTGGGGTTCTTGGAATGGAAGTCGTTCATCTGTCCATCCGTCTGCCCATCCAGATAAGTGGGGACTGGTTTTCTCTGAAACTGCGTCAACTAGATGAAAGAAATTTTTGTGTCTCTGCTACTAGGCATGACCTTGACTGGGCTTGAAAACAGGATTCCATGGTAGTGGGGGGATATGATAACAATTTTGTCTTTTTCAGCTATTTTAGTGCATTTTCAGTAAGGGGGTTCCAATAATTCTGTAGCTTACTGTAAGTGGTTGAAAGGGAGGCCACAAATTTCCTATTTGGAAAAAAAAATGTTACCTACTGTTCACAACACTTGGTCCCAAAGTATATTAAAACTTTCTACATTTGGACAAAAATGTTTGAATAGATCTAAATGTTGACAAGAAAATTGATTCTTGAGGTATTTGACTCATTAACAATGCAAATAAAGATGGTCAGAATGCCAGGTTAGTGATGCCTTTTAACTGTTATGAGAATAACAGTAATGGTACAGTTTGTGACGTACTCCTTCTATGTAGTTAAGGTTAGCCAATAAGAAGGAATACACTACTGAATGAGGATTTGCACGCTGCATGATTGTCATTCATCAGCATTTTAAGATCACATTTCATTTGGATCATGGTTAATTATATCTACCCCCCGGAGAGAGAGGTGAGGCATATTTTGGCTCAGTTCCCGTTTGCGTTTGCATGCGTGCTTGCGTTTGTTTGCGTCAGCGTTCCCACTTCGTTTCCGGAGCATAACTCCAAAACCGTTTGCATGATCTCAGTGAAACTTTGCATACTTGCTACTCAGGTCCTGCAGTGGTGCCTATTGGTATGTGCCTGTCTTTCTGTCTGTCTGTCCATCTGGTGGGCTAGGCAGGGAAGGGGGTGGGGGGGAGACATCTGTTTTTTAGGAGTAAAAACACATGTTAGTATTTTTGTTGTTCTCTTTTATTTCCATGTTACTGTATTAGTCTGTCTTACTATTTGCTTCATTGGTGAAGAGTATCTTTAAAACATATGACTCTCGTGTCCTTTTGAAAAAAGCAACTGCAAAATTCTCTTTCTGTTTCCTCTGGTGTTTAGGAACTGTTGACCCCGCAGAAGTGTGCACCTCACATCATTGTTCGTGGTCTGGTGCGAGTGCGCTGTGTTCAGGAGGTGGACAGAGTGCTCCATTTCATGACCAGAAAGGGCCTGATCAACACAGGAGTACTGTCAGTCAAAAAGCCCCTACTGCCTAGCCCGTACCGAAATGTATGTATGTTTATGTGCATTGGTTCTCCTTTACAGCTGTTGCAGATGGTCTCAATTGTGAAAGTTTTTCTGGACTATTCTTTAATGCCCTTTCCCGGATATTAGAGTATTCAAGGGCCTACAACTGCTAGTTTTTTACCCTCCCTTTACCTGGGCGTCAGATGTGAAGCCAGTCTGGCCAATCAGCATTGAACATTGTTTAGTTAATTGTTTGGAAGGAAAGATAAATAGGACTGGATTAGATTAGAGATGCAGATTGGATGATCCCTGCTTTAATGCTTTGTTTGTGGTGAGTGTGGTCTGAGACTGCAGCATGGGGACTGAAACATTGTTGGTTGTTCTGCAGAAGAAGGTGGTCATTATTGGCGCTGGAGCATCAGGCCTGGCTGCAGCTCTTCAGCTCAAGAACTTTGGCATGCAGGTGAGCTTAAGTTAATTGTGCATCTTGTATACAGGCCATCTTCAAAATGTTCAACATGGTTGATGGGTCAATCTCCCAATACAAATATTAAAACCATGAACATGCTGTGAGAAAATGAGATTAAAAAAATTATATAAACAGTAATTTCATAGTCAGGATTGGTAGCTCCAGAATTATTATGTATGTGTACCAGTGTGTTTGTATGTATCTAACTCAGGAGTCAAGGACTGATTATGTAAATGCTGATGTTCTCAATAAAACTTTAAATATGGTGTTCAAATGTTAAAAGTCCTTAACGACTCTGAAAGCTGTAAACAGGAAGTGTGATAGTTTCCAATCAAAGACTCTGAGTTGCGGTTTCTTTGCTTTGAACTGAGGCCTCTGGAAGTTGTGGTCATGGGAAAATACATTTCCCACTTGACTGGTATCGTGGCTCAGATGTGAGATGGGTCCATTCATTTTGGAGCTCATAGTCACTATTTTCATGTGACCCAGCTGGTGTCTCTGTGTTTGCAGGTGGTTGTGCTAGAGGCGAGGGATCGCGTTGGAGGGCGAGTCTGGGATGATGTATCGTTGGGTGTGACGGTGGGACGGGGAGCCCAGATCGTGAATGGCTGTATCAACAATCCCATAGGGCTAATGTGTGAGCAAGTAGGTAATGAGGAAAGGTCATAATCTTGTACTTGTAAACTATGATTACATTCCTTATTGGTGACCACTGGTAGAGTATTCTGTTTTCCATTACTTTTTGCTTGAGAAACAATGTTTTCGTTTACTATTGTAAGCAGAAAAAGTAACAAGAATTCTCTAATTACTTATTTAATTATTTTTTACAAAGTAGTCAGTATATTTAAGTGCTGCAAAATTTAATCTAAGGTTCTTCTAAGCATTGTGAAAATGGTAAATACAGTCATGCACATGTGGCTTGTTGCTCTCCAGTATTTGTACATTAAGATCACATTTTTACTGCTGTTTATATGCAGTCTGTGCCGTCTTTGTGCCTGACATCTGAATCCTGATTCCTGATTCAGTAATTCCATCTTTGAAGTGGAACTTCAGTTGCCGTAATTTTGTGTTTTTTGTGGGATTGTTACTGAGAACTATTGTGAGCTTACCGGCCCTATGGGCCGATAAGCTATTGTCGTGGTGTGGCGTCCGTCGTCCGGAACATTTTTATCTTTTTTTTGGCCGGATGAATTTTCCTGTAAGTTTGCCATAACATACTACTAGACGATATCTCCAGGAGTTTTTTTTTTTTTTTTTTCCAGATTTTTGATCGAATCATTTTTGTCCGTTTTATGGGCCCTTGAAATTTTGGCCCCAATGTTGAAGATAGGACTGAGAAACTTTAAAAAATAATTTCTCAAAAACCGTGTGATGAAAATTTTTCTAAATCAGGCAATCAACTTCCCTTGGTACGGTCAATGTACAGTGCGAACGTTATTTTGATTGATTCGATGGAAGTGGGCCTAGTGGGGGCGCTGTACTTTATGAATATGCAAGGTGGCCTGTGGAGGCCAAATGGTTGCAGATAGAGATTAAGTTTGTATTATCGACATATAGGAAGTCATACCTATATTGGGAAGTTCATATGACTTTGAAAGGTCAAACTTGAGGTGAAAATATGATGTTAAAAGATAGAACTTGAAATTTCAAAAAAAAATTTTCTCAAAAACTGTCAGATAACTTTTTTTCTAAATCTGGCAATCAACTCATCTTGATATACTTTATGCTTAGTGCAAGTGCCATTTTGATTGAATCGACGGAAGTGGGTCTAGTGGGGGCGCTGTACTTTAGCATTGGGCCTTATGGAGAATGGGCAAAATGACCTGTGGAAGCAAAATGGTTGCAGATAGAGATTAAGTTTGTATTATCAACATATAGGAAGTCATACATGACCTATATCTTGGTTGTGTTAAAGTTGACCTCAGATGACCTTGAAAGGTCAAACTTGAAGTCAAAGCAAAATGTTACAATTTTCAAAGATTTCTAGGCTTGAAAATATTGAAGATTGGGAACATATATGTATTGAACACTTATATATCAAATTTCTTTTCATGGCCTTGAACTTGACCTTGGGTGACCTTTGAAGGTCAAACTTCACATAGCAACATTTCAATGACTTCTATCACCAAAACTATTAGAGATAGAGCTTAGGTTTGTGTTGTGGGCATATAAGAAGTCATGTATGAAGTTTCATTTGGTGACCTTGAACTTGACCTTCAGTGGCCTTCAATGGCTAAACTTTACAGTGAAATTTCAATGACTTTTATCGGCAAAATCATTACAGATAGTCTAGGTTTGTATTGGAGACATATAGGAAGTCAAATGTGAACTTTCATTTGGTGACCTTCATATTGACCTTTGAAGGTCAAACTTGACCGAGTGAAAATTTTATGACTTCTATCACTAAAAAGGTCACCGATGGAGCCTAATTTTGTATCACAGACTTAAAGGAAGTCAATCATGAACTTTCACTTGGTGACATTCAACTTGACTGTTGGTGACCTTTGAAGGTCAAACCTGATATAATACAAATACAATGACTTGTATTGCCAAAACGGTCACAGATGGAGCCTAGGTTTGTATTAGAGATGTACAGGAAGTCATATATGAGCTTTAACCCTTTCACTACCGCTTACTGGGAATAAGACAACCCTTGCTTACCGTAAATTTTTGTGCTATCACAGCATGATATTGCATGTGGATTTTCACCCCCTTTTTCAAACTAAAAACGCCAGAAATGGACAATTTTATGTCAGAAAACATGTTCAAAATACATTTACCTCTCCATTGACACATATCTTTGCTTAGTTTTTTCAAAAGTAAAAACAGAAAATGAGGATAAAAACCGTATTTCGGTTTGTCAAGACAAGATGATTTCTCCTCTATGGGATTTATGTACAAAAGGAGATACATGCGTATTTCTGTACAAACGGAGATACACGCGTATTTCTGTACAAACGGAGATACACGCGTATTTCTGTACAAATGGAGATACACGTGCATTTGTGTACAAACGGAGATACACGTGCTGCAGCACACACTGCCTGCAATAACCTGTATAAAGTAAAATAAAACTGTGCATAACCGGAGGATTGGGAAGTACGGGAAGCCTGATGACATCACTGACGTGTTGTGCGATACCAGACTCGTCCAAAGGGGTGTTTTGTTGCGGAGCTTTGACAGTTTTTGTGAGGGACTTTCTCTAGTCGCAAAATAGCGACAATGGTAAGTGATGCGGGATCGGCGCTGTCGCGGAAATGCGACAATGGTAATGAAAGGGTTCATTTGGTGACCTTCATATTGACCTTCGAAGGTCAAATGTGACCTTGGGAAGATTCAGTGACTTGTATCACTAAAATGGTCACTGATGGAGCCTAGGTTTGTGTTACTGACATCTAGGAAGTCACATATGAACTTTAATTTGGTGACATTCAACTTGACTGTCAGTGACCTTTGAGGGTCAAACTCGACAGTGAAATTACAATGACTTCTATCATGAAAATGGTCACAGATTGAGCCAAGGTTTGTATAGAGACATTTAGAAAGTCGTGTATGAAGTCCATTTATTGACCTATGCTTTACCTTCTGTGACCTTTAAAGTTCACAATTTTACATTGAGTTTTCAATGACTTGTATCACCAAAACTGATTCAGAGCTTAGGATTATATAACAGGAGGGCTTATAAATGCATGTGAACTTCATTTAGTGACCTTTGCATTGACTTTCAATGATTCATTTGTCAAAATTCACATAAAATTTTCATAACTAGTATCATCACTATAAGAGCTTACTTGCCGGTAAGCTACAGGACCCTTGGTCCTATTTTTTTTGGTGTTGCTGCCTTTATTGTGTTTGTTATTGTACAAGAACAGGCTGCTTTGATCCAACGTGCTCATATCTACTCATATCATATCACAAAGTGGCCTTAGATATTGATAGAATGGAGTCAGTCTGCTGCTTTGATGACAATATGATGTTCCTTTTTATGTTTGTCATGTTGAAGATGGGCATGAATATGCACAAGCTGGGGGAGCGGTGTGACCTCATCCAGGAGGGAGGGAAGATCACTGACCCAGCCATAGATAAGCGTATGGACTTCCATTTTAATGCTATCCTGGATGTGGTGTCAGAATGGAGGAAGGACAAGTCACAACAGGAAGACACCCCACTGGGAGGTACAGTACAAATTACACTGCGTCCCTTTACTGGATGCTTTAAGATTTGTCAAGTATTTTGACTTTATTACCACAGTAGTAACTACGGTGCCAAGCTCTGAAGCAGCTTGTGCGTCCTATTGTATGTGTTGCATTTTTTTATTATGGGTCCAAGCACCAAGGTGCCTGTGCACCCTATTGTATTTCTTACATGTTTATTATGAGTCCAAGCACTGAAGGCACTTGTGCACCCTATTGTATTTGTTACCATCTTATTATCCGTCCAAGCACCGAAGGTGCCAGTGTACCCTATTGTATTTGTTGCATTTTTTATGATGGGTCCGAGCACCGGCGGTGCTTGTGAACCCTATTGTAATTGTTACTTTTTTATTAGGGGTCCAAGCATTAATGGCACTTTTGGACCCTGTTGTATTTGCTGGGCAGCTATTGTGTTTGTTGGTATTGTTTTTATCATTACAAGGAATGGGACTGATTTGATCTAGGATCTGTATTGGGTGCTGATCCTAATGTGCATCACAGATTGGATGTGGGACTGATGTCACCAATCCACGTACGATTCCAGATTCCATGGTTTATGAATTGTGATGTAATTGGTTTGCTCACATCAATCAGGTAGTTGTTTACTTCCGAAACGAGTTAAGCCTGATTCATACTAAAAGCATTTTTAGAAGTGTTTGATGTCTATCACTCGCATCTCACGGAACAGATGGGCTACTTCTATTTTATTAAATTAATCCATCCACACTGATCCCGTGAGATGTGCATCTCGCGCACGGAGTGTATTTTGTCACCTTAAGTACTCAGACAGCTGTTTAAACCACACAAATATCGATCACAACGGCAAAAGATGTCCAGTTTTAATCTGTTATTTTCCTCAAGGTTATCCAGTCTAGAGCCATTTCCTTTAAATCTGGCAAGTCGCTTTTTTCAAAAACTGATTTTCTTGTCATCAAAACAGTTTATGAATGAATGACTCAATGTAGAGATAAAAAAATGCCATCATGCTTGCTATCGTTTTTTACCCCTCAGCCTCGACTAAGGGGCAGAGGAGTATTGTCGTCCAAACCGTTTCTCTATAATTGCTAGGGTTAGGAACATGATTTTGCAAATGTATACTTTCCTTGGTGATCAGGCATGCCTAGTTCAGGTTCAGTACCCCAGTGACCTTTGACCTTGGCTCAGTGACTCTTGCCTTTAAAACTTTGTCTGGGCCATTTCTCTCAAACCGCTTGGGTTAGGAGCTTGATTTTGCATAGGTGGACTTGGCTTGGTGGGTTGGCGTGCCTCATCCAGGTTTTGTACCACAATGACCTTTCACTCTGGCTCAAACACCTTCACATTTGATTCAGTGTGTTGGGGCTGAGGGGTATTGCCTTCACCCCGAAGCACATTTTTTTTCTTTATGAAATGGCAGAGGATATCCAGTTGTCATTTGTTATTGTCTGCGACAGCAGCCTGCGAAAATGAGCAATATTCCTTGGTAACCAATGGTGACCCGTGAGTTAGTGCTTCAAGCAGTTCTCGACTACAATTCTTCCCAGACACTCTAGAGAAGGGTAAAAATTGTGAATCTCGCCAAATATCTTATCCATCAACAGCTGTTGCTATCAAAGTCACTCAACTAATTTTAATTTGTGCAACTTTATTCTTGGAGTTACGGCGCGATAGTTAAGAGTTCATCATGTTATGTCTGATTTCTGAGTTTATTCCTCTGTTCATCACTACACTCGACTGCATAGATAAGTGTTTCTCAACAGTTCTTGCACTTTAATATTCAGGCTGATAACTTTGCAGATACTGCTGCTGCATACAGCCCTCATTTATTTGTCCTGTTCAAATGAAGCATTATTGTTTTTACCTTTGATAGGGTTTTTGAGCTCTTGCACTTTAATTTCAATTACTCAAATTCAACCTTATGAAGGTCGGACTTCTGCACCTGTTTGTATTATGTTAACCTGCTGTTCAAGTACATATGGAATATAATTTTGTATATTTTTTGCTGTATTAAATAAGAAGTGCTGTGTGGTTTACTCTAGCCTCTTGTCACCTTCCACATGATGCCAACAACACTAATAATAATAATATTCAAGAAAAAGTAGCTCTGGTATTGGAATCGGATAGGAGCTGAAAAAAGTGTAATTTTGCATCCCTAATTATTATTATTGTTATTATTATACTGCCAATTTTTTGGAGTTCTTCCTTAAAACTGCATGGGCTGCAAAAATCCATAGATCCTAGAGCTATAAAAATTGGCAGGCATGTTCCAACCCCCCCGCTCAGGTTATTATGGCTCTGCATATGGGTAACGTGGTGGTGCTGTAGCGTATGCATTTGCATTTTTGCCCATTTCTCTTTGTTTGACCCTAGGGTTCAAAACGAACAAAATGTGTATTCCCTATTTAATTTGCATTTGCCAAAATTTTCCACCATGTTAAATTTTTTGCGAAACCTACTACTGCAAACTCCAGGTATGACTCATGAAAACTTTGTTGAATTGTATTTTAAGTTTTTGCACATGTGGATGTGTCTGCACGCAAAATCCTGCTGAATTTTACCACTAGGTAGCAATATGAAAGAGGATATATAACAAACCCCAATTCCTATGAAGTTGGGACATTTTGTAAAATGTGAATAAAAACAGAATACAATGATTTGCAAATCCTTTTCAACCTATATTCAATTGAGTACACTACAAAGACAAGATATTTAATGCTCAAACTGATAAACTTTATTGTTTTTTGGAAATATTCACTCACTTTGAATTAAATTCCTGCAACACATTCCAAAAAAGCTGAGACAGGGGCATGGTTTCCACTGTGTTACATCACCTTTCCTTTAAACAACACTTAATCAGTGTTTGGGAACTGAGGACACTAATTGTAGAAGCTTTGTAGGAGGAATTCTTTCTCATTCTTGCTTGAGGTACAACTTCAGTTACTCAACAGTCCGGGCTCTCCGTTGTCGTATTTTTCGCTTCATAATGCGCCACACATTTTCAATGGGAGACAGGTCTGGACTGCAGGCAGGCCAGTCTATTACCCGCACTCTTTTACCTCGAAGCTACGCCGTTTTAACACCTGCAGAATGTGGCTTGGCATTGTCACAAACACATCCCCATACCATCACCGATGCCGGCTTTTTAACTTTGCTTTGATAACAATCTGGATGGTCCTTTTCCTCTTTAGCCCAGAGGCTAAAGACACGACGTCCATGATTTCCAAAAACAATTTTAAATGTGGACTCATCAGACCACAGCACACTTTTCCACTTTGCATCAGTCCATCTCAGATGAGCACGGGCCTAGATAAGCCACCACTGTTTAACTAAAAGTCATCAAACTTAAATATCTCAGTCCATGCCCTGATGAATTTCCGATAAGTATGTCATCCATGTCGCTTGTCCACCATATTGCATGTGGAAAACCTATTTCATCTATCTCTTTCGATACCTTTTGACCTATTTGAACCAAAGTTGCTCTATGTTCTCTGGACGCTGTTTATTAAAATACATGTAAAGAGTTCTGAAATTCCAAGGTGGCCATCGCATGCAGAAACATATGGGCGTCAAGCTCCAGCTCAAAAGGAAGCAGGCAAATCTCTATAAGAGTTGGTCCAGTTGCCGCAATTCTGGGTGTGCAAGTTCAGTACACAGCCCTGAAGCCACAACTACGGTACTTGTTGGAGCTGTTACACCTCATGGGGGGGTGCTATATTAGCCCTTAAAGTGCTAATCACTCCTATAGTTGCACAAGGCGCAAAATATTTGAAGCAAAATTTCAGATTTAAGCTTTCAAAAGGTGAACAATTTTGTCCATTTTTTTTGCTAGAAAATGTGTTGGTCATTCAGAAGAGTTCAAAGGTACCTCTGAGTCCTTCTGAAGGTCGTATGACAACAAAATAATGAATGATTAACTTGGAGTGGTAGGGTGAGTAAAAATTAAGCGCTTGAAGGGTTAATATGGCATGCACAGGTCAAACAAAGTAGGACAACCAACTGATGCACAAAAAGCATGCGTTCCTTATTTGAACTCCTCTGCTGATGTTAATTCTTTTTAACTCATGTTCCTTACTTCTTCGCCATTGCTGATTGTGTTTTATTACTATAATTCTCCGTTGTCAGCAAATAAACGTCAGTGGAGGTCAGTAACGGCCATAGTCCCCGCGGGGGCCTTCTTTTTTAATATGATGTCTGATTTTGTCTAAACTTTACATGATTTTACAGGATGGTAAGAAAAAAAGAAAAAAAAATTGCGGCAAAGTGGTGTGAAATCCTCATTTTGCAACTTCCTAACTAAACAAGATGTTAACCAATCTCCTTAATTCTTTGTTTGCAATAGAGATATCCTATGGTGCATATTTTTTTACCATACATCTTCAATCAGGTTTTTGCTAGCCTGTTTTGTATGTCTAAGAAAGCTCAAGAACTGCGCTCAGGTGCTCTTGAGCTTTATGCTACACTGCTGAAAGCACCACGGCATCCTTTATAACATTGGGCCACAACTACTGATAGTGTTTCTGTTTGCATTCTTAGAGAAACTTTGAAAGCCCTTGAAATAAATATTAAAACAACACCGTATGACATTTTTGACCATTGGTGGACAGTTTGTATACTGCTGTTCACTAAGGGCAGCAAGATATCCACTGTGTTTTCAGTTGTGTTTATGTTTGCCAAACTATATGATGATCACAAAGTCCACAACTGTTGTTGCATCAAAAGTGTTCTCATTGCTTCCCAAATTCCACTGAAACTTTATGGCAAATGTGATCCAAAAATTGTATCTGTCTATTTCAATACTGCTTGTTCCCTTTAGGAGTGCAAACACTTTCTGCATATCGTGCATTTTATTTCGGTAAGCCAAACCATATGATTAATTGAGGTCCAGTAGCACATGAATACGAATGCATCAAAACTCCACTTAAACACTTTTTCTTATTTGCCCAAATTTCATGTCCATGACTCTTTAGAAACTAGAGTTGGCCTAAACGTACTGTTTCTGATTCTTTTAAGACTGCTTTTCAATCAGAGCACCAAGACATCCTCTCTCACCCCACCGATGGTTAATGGCATTCTCACTTTGCTCATATGTTAGCCATAGTCAGCTTGGCGCCCATTTTTGTTGCTCGCAACTACAAGCCCATTTCCATAGAAGTTTAAACCCTGTGTAAAATGTGAATAATTGTTAAATTTTTTTTTTTAATTAGAAAATTTCTCAGTTTGAACATTTGATGGGTTGTCTTTATACTATTTTCAATTAAATGCAGGGTTTAAGTGATTTGCAAATCATTGCATTCTGTTTTGGTTGCATTTTATGCTGTCCCATTTTTGGAAAAGGGTTTATGTATTATTTTGTGCTTTTTAAGTCAGACTGTGATGATGTACTAATCTGTGTTTTATCCATAGAAAAAATCCAGGAGGTGTATAAAACTTTTCTCCAAGAGTCAGGGATACAGTTCAGTGAGCTGGAAGAGAAAGTGCTTCAGTTTCACCTGAGCAACCTGGAGTACGCCTGCGGCAGTAACCTGAACCAGGTAGGTGTTCATTGCCCTCTCAGTCAGTGAGAGATGGTGCAAGAAGTGCCCCTAGATTTTAGAAATTCAAAATTCATGTTTTTTTTTTACCTCTCGACCACTATGGCCAAGTATTGTCATATTGCCATCATGATGGCATCTGTATGTCTGTCTGGTTGTCTGTCCTACATTTTATGAGTTGCAGTACTCCGTAAATCTCACACCTCATACTTTAACACACACAAAACCCTTTTATTGGGATTTTACTTTTGACCAAGGTGCAGTTACCTTGACTTTCGATATTTTATGCTGGCTGTTTCTCTACAATTATTTATGGCAAAAATGTGAAACACATACAAAGTACATTGGATGGACCTGTGCATTGTCTGGTTGCATTCCACATTAGACCTTTGACCTTAACACTATGACCTTGAATACTTTTATAGTAATATTTCAAAAACTTTTTTGCATGGATCCAAGATCAAAAGTTAAAATGATGTGTGTGCCTTGGGTAATGATGATTCCAATGCGTCTGATATAATGGCAAGGCCAAGGGGTCTTAAGTGCCTTGCACGTTTATGGTTGTTAAATATGTCAGTATTTTGGCTGTACATGTTTTTGAAATGGCAAACTCAATATATAAATGAATGTTGAATAACAGTTAAGCTCTTATTTTGTGATCTGTTCCCCAGGTTTCAGCGCGCTCTTGGGACCACAATGAGTTCTTTGCCCAGTTCTCTGGAGACCATACAATGCTTATGCAGGGCTACTCCAAAGTGCTCAAGAAATTGGCTGAGGACTTGGATATACGCCTTAACACCCCAGTGAGTTCCTTCACTTCATTTGGTTTGCCTCACTGTATTTTATTCTCAGTTGATCTCAGCTCGTGGTTAATTTGCTACTTTTTTAATAACCTGCTCTCAAAAGATGCTTATGGGTCAGTCTCCCAAGGTGCCACTCAAATACCGTTAAACATTACATTTAAAATAAGTCCACTTAGGTTAATAATGGCACCATTTTGTGGAGCTATATGCTCTAATAGAATCAAAGTAAGCGCTTGATAGTTTCTGGGGAAACATGAAGGCAATAAGGTTTTTTTTCTCTCAGACCAGCGTATGTAACATCGACCAGAAAACCAGCATTAAGGTTTGGAGGATTGATTCAAGTTTGCTTCTGGAAGAAAATGTTTTTATTACCTTGAAACAGGTGACCTACTGTGAAAGACACTTCCTTAAATATAATGTCACAATATTGAGCTAATGTGGCAAAATTTTGTAGGGTATGTTTCATCAACAGAAATTACAAACAAAACATGTAGTTAATTACAAAAAACAATTTAATTCCTAAGAATCAATCCTATGTTTTTACACATAACTTTGACTATAATTTTAGTTTCTAGATGTGCCAATTCATACCAATACCAACAGTGGTGCGTAAGACTGGCATTTTTAAAACGAAATCAAGACAAAGACATATTGAGGTGTTTGGCAGCCTTTACCTCATTCTGTTAAAGAAATTATGTGACATGAGGAGTTGCAAGAGTACCTTCCGTCCCTCCGTTACTAGTCTAGACAGATGTGTCATGATATCTATACCACCCAATCATTTAGCTGTATTCCTCAAATGGGACTAACATAAGGGAGTCATATGCCTATCGTCACTTCCATTGCTGTTGCTAAGTTTCAATTTGGCAGAAAGGGGTAAAAAAAAAAAAAAAAAAAAAGATCAGTGTGCGTTACAGATCTTTTACAGGAAAAAATGTGATTATACTTCAAATGATGCAGCACATAAACACCTTGTATAATGGCCTTGATTGATTTTATTTGAAGATTGGTGAATAACGTTCTTGCATCGGTAAAATGGTACGTGTAGTCTTACCAGAAAACAAGTCCGGCATGTGTACGTAACTAAGCTTGACTGAAATGGGTACATACACACGCCGCACAAATTATTATTTTGGGGGAAAATGTGCAGCAGACAGCATATATGAAGAGTGGACCAGTATAATTTGTTTGGTTTGTTTCAAACAAATAATTTAAGTAAATAGCTTTTATAGAGGGCTTATTTTATTGTGGAAGTGGGACTGCTTTTCTGAGTTTTGGTAAATGCAAGTTAAAATTGGAGGCTTGACACCCCCATAACCAAAAGACATGGGGGATTTTTTTCAATTTCTTGTTTTTCTATCATCAGTGCTGTCAGTTTTTGTAAATGCATTAATAATGAAGGAGGTATTGGTAGATTATGTGATTTTTATAATTAAATTCTGTGAACTAAAATATGTCACATCTTGGAAGACTGATCTATCTATGCCATTAAACATCATTCTCTTTTCTTTTTTTCCCAATTTATTTGGCTTTCGAGTTTGTTTGAAATATATTTGAGTGTTTTCTGATTTACCAGAATAATTGTGGCCAGTGACCAGTGGCGCAGATAGAACTGGGAATTGGGGGGGACACAGACACGTCCTTTATGACAACAATTAGTCCTGGCTAGTTCTCAATAATTTTCCTTCATTGACGTGTTTTTCAATTATCGTAATTGGCAACTGAAGACACGATTTCTTTCCATATGCGATCTACCAGCAATGAAATCGTGGGATAAATTCAGTACAGTGGCGGAGCCAGAACTGAGAATTAGGGTGCACAAAACATCCGTTTAAAACAATTATTAGTCCTGACCTGTTCACAGTCATTTTCATAATTAACAAAAGGTTCACTCTGAGAGCACTCCACACTGAACAGGTGCTGCTTGTTCTCTCCGATTAAGTAAGACGGCAATCATTCATCTGGACGCATATTTGCTGTATTTAAATCAACGTTATTCAAAATTGCATACCTGTCGACTCTCGCGCAAGTAGCTTGAGCTGCACGCTTTTTATAGCCTATATAACTGCCGGCTACCACTTTTTTTTTAATCAACCCACGCAATACCGAGAGTGAAAGGCGATATTTCATTGACCAGTTCAATCAAGGCGAAGCATTGGCCTATTAATAAGTAAATTATTTTTCTGTACTGAATTTAGCCCATGATTTCATCGCTGGTAGATCGCATATGGAGAGTAACCGTGTCTACAGTTGCCAATTACGATAATTGGAAAACGCGTCAATGAAGGAAAATGATTGAGAACTAGCCAGGAATTGTTGTCATAAAGGATGTGTCTGTGTCCCCCCCCCCAGTTCCCAGTCCGATCTGTGCCACTGCCAGTGACCACAGTCATTTTGTAGCTAATTTTGCGTATCATTAAATTATAATCTTATTGTGTGTAGGTGCAATCTATTGACTACACGGGGGACCAGATCAAAGTCACTTCATCCACTGGATCCCACTGGACTGCACAGAAAGTAATTTTTTTGCTTTCAGTCACACAATGTGCATAGACACAATGTGCAATGAACATACGAAACATTTTCAGCTGACACAATTTACTCTTTGAAGTGGATTTTTTACATGGCTGCAGCATAAGACATTTAAATGGATTCATTTCAGGTGTTGGTGACGGTCCCATTAGCGCTGCTTCAGAAAAACACCATTCAGTTTGTCCCCTCGCTCCCTGAGAGAAAGCTGAAGGCTATTAACAGTCTTGGGGCAGGGGTTATTGAGAAGGTGAGTGAAAGACAGAGTCAGATGTTCACTAATGAATATGGTGATAAATGGAGCATGTTACCCTTTAAATCAATTTGTACTCTCTCAGATTGCTCTGCAGTTCCCTTACCGGTTTTGGGACAGCAAGATCCAAGGGGCAGACTATTTTGGCCACATTCCACCTGGCCCAGATAAGAGGGGGATGTTCAGTGTGTTCTATGATATGGATCCACAGGTCAGAGAGCATGATATTGCACGCAACTTCATGCATTGTCCAGTATTTGTTGTACTCCAGTTATGGAGGGCCAAAAATTATTTCAACCTTCCCATAGACTTGGCTATCAACCGAAAACTAGCTCCCACACTGCACAGCACAAGACGTGAAAGTACCGTATCCTGAGATTTAAAAAATGCAATTGCTGCCAGTTCCACTCACGCTGCTGTATGCTGAATGACTGCCTCGAACAGCTGTCAGTCATTTCTGTCGATCTTGCCCTCAGAGAAAGCAAAGTGTCCTTATGTCAGTCATCACTGGGGATGCTGTGGCCACTATCAAGGACCTGGGGGACAAGCAAGTGGCCAGCATGTGCATGAATGTTCTCCGAGAGCTGTTTAAAGAACAGGTACAGATACTCAGATGAAAATGAGGTGCTGTGACAGTTTTCTTGCCTGCTTTTGATATGTTAATGTGTTCAGGGCTGTGCATGTCTTTGCAGAGCCCCAATTCTGAAAAAGGACATCTAGGAAAATGCAAATAAAATAAAAAAGGACTGATTTGACTATTCTAATCACCCTCGGCTATTAGAATAGTACAACAACACATTATTTAATGTTCTAATCCGGGGAGGGAACCTGTTCAGGCATGAAAACTGACAAAGAACATTACTTTTTGCGGAACAAAAACGTAACCGAGAATGAAACAGATGCTGAACATTCTGGAAAATAACTCTTATCCCTGATGCGAGGGAACTGGTTAATATCGTGTCTATCCAAGGTTAAAAAATACCCTACTTTGATTTAAAAATGCTCACTACAAGTTTTGCAGCTTTCTGTGAAAAAATGGTCCAGACGGTTCTAAATCAATGCACTGGCTAAAGCTCGGTGCCTCTAAACATAGCAACAGGGACACAGTCAAATTTGTTTGTAATATCTTACAACAACATAACAAGCTGTCTTAAAGGTGAGCAGCGCCCATCATGGCCAGCCCCCAACAGAAAAACATCCTCCTTCAAAGGCCGCAGTGCTGGACTTGTTGATTTCGCTATGCAATGCCACAGTAAATGGAAACATCAAACTTAATTTTAAATAAGACCCCTAGCTAGCGTACTGTAGCATGAGTAGTTTTTGTGCTGTGGGTCTTTGCTTTGTCCAGTGTAAAATTAATGTTAATTAATTTTTTTTCCCCATTTACTGTGGTTATATGATGTCTATTTGCACTAACCTGCGGAGCGGAATTAATTGTTACATATTTCTTTGCCATAATTGTAACTAGCCTTCATTACCGTGGTTTTCCCTTAATAATGAATCATGTATTCTTAGTCTGAGACCAATCAGGACTCCAGGCAGGCCAATCTTGCACCGGCGTTCTCCATTTGCACAGCTATTTACTCGTGAAATGTGTGACTCAGCAATTAAATATAATTTTGTTTTCCGAATTTAATTTTTTAATCATCACTTTTGCTATAAAATGTAAGATTGCTGACGACGGCATGAGAACATGATATGCCACTAAAAAGCGTGAGACTCGTGCCATATGCGTGGGAGTTGAGAGGTATGCAATTTTGAATGACGCTGATTTGAATGCATCACATTTCACGTCCAAATGAATTATTGCCATCTTACCTAAATGGGGAGAATCAGCAGCACCTGATAGTTTGGAGTGTTCGAAGTGAATCTATCGTTAATTATGAAAATGATTGAGAACAAGTCAGGACTAATAACCATTGTAAAGAAATGTCCTGTGCCGCGCCAAATTTTCAGTTCTCACTACGCCACTGGTTTTATTGGCTTACCGACCCTATGGGCCGATAAGCTATTGTTGTGGTGTGGCGTCCGTCTTCTGGAACATTTTTTATCTTTTTTTTGTTTTGGCCAGATGAATTTTCGTCTAAATTTGCGATAACGCACTACTAGACCATATCTCCAGACATATTTTTCGGATTTTTGATTGAATCATTTTTTGTCCGTTTTATGGGCCCTTGAAATTTTGGCCCCAATGTTAAAATAGGACTGAGAAATTTTTAAAAATTATTTCTCAAAAACTGCGTGTTAAATTTTTTTCTAAATCGGGCAATAGACTTACCTTGGTACCGTCAATGTACAGTGCGAGCGCCATTTTTAGGCCAACTGGTCGCAGATAGAGATTAAGTTTGTATTATCGACATATAGGAAGTCATATATGACCTATATTTTGGCAATATTAAATTTGACCACAGATGACTAAATTACAAAAAAATATTTCTCAAAAAGTGTCCAATAACTTTTTTTCTAAATCTGCCAATCAACTCATCTTGATACAATTTATGTACAGTGCGAGTGTCACTTTGATTGAATCGACGGAAGTGGGTCTAGTGGGGGCACTGTACTTTAACACTGGGTCTTATGCAGAATGGGCAAAATCGCCTGTGGAAGCTAAATGGTTGCAGATCGAGATTAAGTTTGTATTACTGACATACAGGAAGTTATATATGACCTATATTTTGGCTCTGTTAAAGTTCACCTCAGATGACCTTGAAAGGTCAAACTTGAGGTCAAGCAAAATGTTACAATTTTCAAAGGCTTCTAGGCTTGAAAATATTGAAGACTGGGAACATATGTGTATTGAACACTTATAGGAAGTCATATTTGAACTTTCATTTGGTGGCCTTGAACCTGACCTTCGGTGACCTTCGAAGGTCAAACTTCACATAGTGAAATTTCACTGACTTCTATCACCAAAACTATTACAAACAGAGCTTAGGTTTGTATTGTGGGCATAAAGGAAGTCATGTATGAAGTTTCATTTGGTGACATTGAACTCGACCTTCAGTGACCTTGAATGACCAAACTTCACAATGAAATTTCAATGACTTATATCCGCAAAAGCGTTACGGATAAAGTGTTGGTTTGTATTGGAGATGTATAGGAAGTCATACATGAACTTTCATTTGGTGGCCTTAAACTTGACCTTCGGTGACCTTCGAAGGTCAAACTTCACATAGTGAAATTTCAGTGACTTCTATCACCAAAACTACAACGTATTACAGATAGAGGTTAGGTTTGTATTGTGGGCATAAAGGAAGTCATGTATGAAGTTTCATTGGGTGACCTTGAACTTGACCTTCAGTGACCTTCAACGGCCAAACTGTACAGTGAAATTTCAATGACTTGTATCAGCAAAATTGTTACAGATTGAATGTAGGTTTGTATTGGAGACGTATAGTAAGTCATATATGAACTTTCATTTTGCGACCTTCGTATTGACCTTCAAAGGTCAAATGTGACCTAGTGAAAATTCAATGTCTTGTATCACTAAAATGGTCACAGGTGGAGCCTCTGTTTGTGTTACTGACTTCTAGGAAGTCACGTATGAACTTTCATTTGGTGACATTCAACTTGACTGTCAGTGACCTGACAGTGAAATTACAATGACTTGTATCACCAAAATGGTCACAGATTGAGCCAAGGTTTGTATAGAGACATTTAGAAAGTCATATATGAAGTCCATTTGCTGACCACAACTTGACATTCTGTGACCTTTAATTTCACAATTGACATATTGAATTTTCAATGACTTGTATCACCAAAGCTGCTTCAGAGCTTAAAATTGTGTTTGTATTACAGGAGGTCCTATAAATGTATGTGAACTTTTATTTAGTGGCCTTTGATTTTCATTGATTCAAATATAAAACTTCACATGAAATTTTCATAACGTGTATCATCACTATAAGACTACTTGCCGGTAAGCTACAGGACCCTTGGTCCTATTTTTTAATTTATGACCTTTGTGCGCTCAAGAGTTCCAGTGTCTGGGTGATGCGGCAAGCTACCCCGATTCCAACAAACATGGCACTGCGCCAACAACATATAAATCAGATCTTCTCAAGCTGATTTAGTCGTTAAAGAAATGTTCAAAAATTACCCAAGAACATATTTGAATAGTAGGGGCAATGTAGTTTTATTGGGTAAGAGCTGAAAAAAGGGTTTACTTTGTCTTTAATGATACTTCATCTGCATGTGATACAAATGATTGTTAATTTTCAAAAATGCTAAATATTAAAGTTGCAAAAGAAAGACTGATGTAATTCAGATTTAATGGCACTAGTACTTGCAATTTTTACTTTAAAGGGCATCTAAAGTCGATTCTCAGACGGGACGTTGAACGTCCAATGTTTACAAACAAATCACTTGCTTTTGTTGACATCTTGCATTGTCACATGACCAATTTCATTCATCAACTAATGTTTTGTGTACACGCATAGATAATCCTTCTATTTCGGTTCGTTTGAGCTGGTGCGGCTCGCTGATTGGCCGATAAACAAAAGCAATGGGAATCAACTTCAGATGCCCTTTAATTATGATTGATCAACATTCAATGCAAATGTTTGTTGATTTGCAAAGAAATGGAATTTGGGAATATTTTTCGGGAAGACACTGCATGTTTGAGTGGTTAGGGCTCTAAACAAATTCTGCATTGAAAGAGCTCGAAGTAAAACATGAGCTCTTCTGAAGATAAATGAAACACAAGACTAGGTGCACCTATTATATGGCTGGGCCGCCTCTTTCCCGCCAGCCAACCAATCGCTGAACTTGATCACTCAGTCAGTCAGTCAGTCAGTCAGTCACTCACGCAGTAACTCAGACAGCGACATTCGAGTTTATAGGGGCCGGGCCGCTGCTCGGCCCAGCCCAATAAAGTCAGGGTCAAAAATGTAGAATTTTAGTGTAATATATCGGGAAACGTACTGAAAATATATTTAACAAGTCACAACGTGTCAAAAAAAGCAAAAAAAACGTGAAAAAATAGAGTGAATCCAGCATGTGCAAAAAAGGGCAAATAAAAACAAATGGGAACAAACTTCTTGACTGGATTATTTCAACAGTAACATTTATTGATGACATTTATTACACAATAAATTACGAATGTAAATCTTCATTCCTTCAAAATTAAAGTTGCATGCAAAACAATAGCAATTGCACACAAAACGGTCACTTCAAAGTTAAGATTTTTATAGCCCAAATGCACCAGAATGTGAAAATTGTGGAGTAAATTTCAAAAAATGTAAAAAGCCCTGATGTCTATGAAAGGGCTGGAGCCTGATGGGATTCCAGCCTGGGGGCCTCTGGCTCTCCTCTTTCGGTGGCTTGCGGTGGGAATATTGGGGGAGCTCTATTGGCTCGGGGGGTGGGGTCGCTGTCTGGGTGTGTCAGGACTGTGGGGGTGTGTTTCCTGGGCTTGTGGGAGTGCATGCCTTGGGCTACAGTTATTGCTGCGGTTGTTGTAGTTGGCTGTTGTTGTTTCTCTCTCAGGAACAAGTGCATCATATGGACGCTTTCAAAATGTTGTTTTTTTTTGTTACTGTTGTCGTTGCTGTTTTTTGTTACCATTGTTGTTGCTTTTGTGTTGCTCTTCCCCTCTCTTATTTTTCTTACCTAAAGAGGTGATAGGCCAGGTGAAAAAAAAAATCATAAAACAAAATCGTTTGTAGTGCAGGTGATCGTAACTACCTTGTTCTCAGCCATCTCAAGGTATGAGTGGTAATGCACTGAGAGTAACACCCCCTGTTGGTCTGATGTCATGGGGAAACCCAAGGTTCTGTTTCAATGGGACTTGAACGCGCATGGGAAAAGGGAAAAAAAAGAGGTGGTTTTTGGCCATGCCCTTCAAGCAAAGAGATTTCATTGGATTTCTTTCATTTTTTCATTTTAATTATGAACTATAGAGGGTGAAATGTCCAAAGTCCAACCAAGTTGTCTTTGGGAACCTATCTATGACACATTAGTTTGCCTGTATAGCAGCTCCTGTTTCAGAATACCTAATACTAATATACTGGACAAAGAAAGTTAGGGATCACCCAACTTTTCAATATTAAAATATGATATGGAAAAAAATACAAACTATCACATATTTCAAATTCAAAATTTGGGGTGATCCCTAACTTTATTTGTCCAGTATACATTATTAGTCCAAAATTTCCCCCACATTAACTTTTATGGAGTCTGTCATAGGTATCAGATTCCAAAAAAGCAGCGATTGAATTAAGGTAAAGCATCAAATAATGTGTTGTTGGAGTGTTTTCAATATAGCAGAGGGTGAATAGGCTTTTCCCATCACCAATTTTTGATTTTATGTGCATTTCCTGTAACGTGTCAACTTTTTCAAAATTAGGGTTGTGCAGTATGATGTCAATGCTGTCATCTGTTTCTCTGTCCAGCTTTATCACCTGGAAGCCATGCGGAGAAACTTGAACACAATAAAGATGCCAATTGATTACTTTGTTTTCTTCTCTCATCCTGTCAGGATGTCCCAGAACCAGTGAAATACTTTGTGACACACTGGAGCCAAGATGCATGGTCCCAGATGTCTTACAGCTTTGTGAAGACAGGGGGCAGTGGCGAGGCCTACGATGTCATTGCTGAGGAAGTGCAGGGGAAAGTGTACTTCGCTGGAGAGGTTTGAGTCAATGCTTCACATGTCATGGTCATTGTCACTAAGAGTACTAAAGTGATGACATCACAGCTACTTAGCTTCTGGTGTCGGAAGTAAAATCCCTTTGGAAATTTATAATGGGGTTAGGACACTTTCTGGCATAGCTCCAACTTGGATAAATTTTTTGAGCCGGCTCTCTTCGAGATCAGCCTACGGGGGTATATGGATGCAAATGATCACATCAAATTTGTTGTTTATTGCCAAAAATGATATGCTTTTACACTTGTAGTCCAGTTTGTAGTCCACTTTTGTGAACTACATATCCTCCACACAAACGGGCGAGTACCCCGTGATTTGTTCCCGGCCAATAGGGTACCACAGTTTCAGCAAACACTCACTACGGAAGCCGAGCACTGACCTAAATTGCCGTTGGCTATTTCCGTGCAACCGTATTTACGCAGCGAGCCACTATCAGCTAGCTAGCTACATGCCCAGAAATGCATGGGTAACAGTGAATGGCTATTATTTTGCCGTTTAGCTAGCTAGCTAGCTAGCTAAGCGTTTATGTGCAATATGACTAGCTACACCAGCGAAATACTGAGCTAGCCAGCAAGTTAGCCAATTACATCTTGTGCACATAGCTAAATTGATAGAAAACAGAAATTGGTTAGTTTGCCGTCACTTACTATTATTTAGCAAGCGAGCTAGCATGATTCACTAAATATCACTAGCTAAAGTAGCGAAATGGCTAGCTACAGTTGCAATAAAAATTATTCAACCCCCATTGCAAAATAGTGTTACTGGCAAAATTTACAAACTTTCAGCTGTTTGCAATGAATAAATCAAACAAGAACAATTTAAATTGTTCAACACAACAAATATTACAAGTGGCTTCTCCAGATTCAACCCAAAATTCCACTTTTAATGACTTCTGCTGGCTCAAAATTATTCGACCGCTTCGCGACAAGCATCTTCAATACTTAGTAGAGCACCCTTTTGCTGCTATGACCTGCTTGAGAAGTGAGGCATAGGCAGGCAACAGCTTTTGGCAGCATTCCCAAGGAATCTTAGCCCAGTTCTCATGGACAATGGCCTCCAGTTCATTAATATTCTAGGGTTTGCAAGCTACACCTTTCTTTTTCAAATCCTACCAGAGATTTTTTTTTATGGGTTTCAATTGAGGTGACTGTGATGAGCACTCTAGAATCTTCCCAGACCTCTTCTGAAATCAAGCCTTGGTGGATTTTGAGGTATGCTTAGGATCATTGTCCTTTTGGAAGGTCCAATGATGCCCAAGCATCAGCTTCCCTACAGACTGCATGACATTTTCTCCTTGGATACTTGATACCTGGTACTTGACTGAATCCATCTTGCCCTCCACACTTTGCAGATTTCCAGTGCCAGAGGAAGTAAGGCAGCCACAGAGCATCAAAAAGCCCCCACAATTCTTGACTGTAGGCTGGGTGTACTTTTCAGCACATGCTTCTTTATTTCTCCAGCAGATAAACCACTGATTCATAACCCCAAAATATTCCAGTTTTGTTTCATCATTCCACAGAACAATATCCCCAAACTTCTGTGGCTTATTTATATGGTTTTGAGCATATTGGAGCTTGTGCTTTTGGATCAGCTGTGGTGTATGTCTTGGAGTTTGGGCATGGAGACCTTCAACGTTTAATATGCGCCCTACTGTGCAAACTGAAACCTCAGTGCCTCCAGCCTCCAAGTCTTGCTGCGGGTCTCCTGCAGTCACCCGAGGGTTTTTGACCACCCGTCTCCTCAGGAATCTGGTGACAGCCATTGATAGCTTCCTCTCTCTGCCACATCCTGGTACTGTAGTCACTCTTCCTTTAACTCTGAACTTGCAAACTATGCTTCCAACTGTATCTCTGAAAATTCAGTGCCTGTGCTACCTTTTTGTATCTTTTTCCTTGTTTGTGCCAGGCAATGATCTCCTCTATTAGGTTTTTGGACAATTCTTTTGACAGCCATATTTCTAATATGCAATCAAATGTCACTGTCAACAAACCCCCTAGCTAGTGCAAGAATTTGATGTGTTCTATCTCAAGCAAACCTGATGCAACTAATAAAGCTCTTGATTAGCTGCATTAGGTGTGCTTGAGACAACACCTAATATGCAAATATGCTCTTATGACGGATTCCATTCGGGGGGGTTGAATTATTTTGAGACTGCAGGAGTCATTAAAAATGGCATTTTGTGTTGAATTTGGAGAATCCACTTGTAATATTAGTTATGTTGAGCTATCTAAAATGTTCTTGTTTAATCTGTTTATCACAAACAGCTGAAAGTTTGTAAATGTTGCTATTAAACCCACTTTGCAATGGGAGTTGAAAATTTTTGATTACAACTGTAGCTAGTTCGCCAGCCTAGCTAGTGAGCTAGCTAAGTCAGTGAAAAGCCATTATTTGGCTACTTGGCTAGCGTTGAGCTGGGAGCATTTCACAAGCTGGCATTTAACTAAAATGCACTAAATATGAAGTTAGCCAACTACCGAAGTCAGTAAACTAGCTCGCTGGCTAAGTTAGCCTGCTAACAGCTAGTTCGCTGTCAGTTATGCGTTGACGAGGCTGATTAGCTCGTTTGCTGACTACCGAGTTTTTAAGCAAACAAACGTTGGCCAAAGATGCCTGACTATTAAAGTAAATTGGCGCTAATTGCAAAACTTGATATCTAGCGAGGAAAGCATAACCAAGTAGAACGTAGAGTGGTTAACTAGTTAAGCAAACAAATGGCTATGGCAAGGTGTGGGAAATTTCGAGACGGGAGACTTTAACGCGTTCTGAACTCCTTCAGCCCGGTAATCAGCAGGATCACGGGACGTGTAGTTTTTAGACTACAAAGAGGATTAGCATGGTGGCGAAAAATTAAAATGATTTGAATTATAGCTGAATCCCGTCAAGGAAAATTATATTTGTTTTTACTCGGAAATATAATCCAAAATCTCGAAAAAGATGGAGGCTTGAAAACAATGGGAAGCGATTCAAAAGTGAATATTGAAAAAAATCTGTGTAAAATGAATGGGAAATTTTACTTACGACACCAGCATGACATCATCACTTTACTACTCTATACTGTGTATTATTCTGCTTTGAACTCTATGGAAACCTGCATTAACATATAAATATTGAAAACAAAATTTCTGACTTTGGTCTGATCATCTTTTTTATTTTCTTAGGCCACAAACCGGCATTTCCCCCAAACAGTCACTGGAGCCTATTTGAGTGGTGTGAGGGAAGCAAGCAAAATTGCTGCTTTATGACGCTCGGAGCAAATGGAAACACCTGCAGGAGGACAGACCTGCAGAATTTTTTTCCTGGTGAACCAGAATATCAGGAGCCCGTTATAGCAGTTATACCTCTCCACTTCTCCCTGGAGTCATTGTAGCTGTGTTTTTGTTCCTAGTTCACTGTGCTGGTGCTGACTTGAAATGAGGAAGAACTTTGTGATAAAATTATTCGTTTATGAAATGTTAAACTGCAACACTAAGTCATGATTGGTAATGAGGGTAATACTAAGGGCCTTTAATGTTTAATTGAATTAGCAAAAATGACCCATAATTGTCTATATAAAAAAGTTTTGGATGATTTTGTGGGAGGAAAGTACAACCTCAGTTCCAGAAGAATTGGGACATTGTTGTAAAACAGAAATCAGAACAGCAATCAGTAATGTTCAAATCTCTTCCAACCAGTATTCAATAGAAAAAAAAAATTGCAAATATAAATAATTATTGTTTTAACTCATCAGTTTAATTATTTTTTTAAATGATTGCTTTTTTGAAATGTGATGTCTGCAACATGTTCCAGTGAATTTGGGACAGGGGCATGTTCACCACTGTGTAACATCGCCTCTTGTTTTAATTGCACGCAGTTGTCATTTTGAAACTGAGAACACTAACTAAGTGTTCTGAACTAAGTTTTGAAAGCAGAATTTTCCCCTTTTCTTGCCTGATATAGGACTTCAGTGGGTCAGTAGTCTCCATTGTCGTATTTTGCACTGTGTAAGCTGCCTCATTTTTTAAATGGAAGATGCGTGTGGTCTGCAGGTAGTTCAAGCACCTGCACTTTATGATTACTAAGCCACACTTTTGTAATGCGTGCGAAATGTGGCTGGGTGTTATCCTGCTGGAACAAGGGCATTCCTGAAAAACAGTCTGAAAGGCAGAATACCTTGTTCCAAAATACGTGTACCCCTCTGTGTCTACTGCGCCCTCACAGACGTGCAGAAAGCACCAATGCAGAGGGTGCTAATGCAACTCAGATCATGACCGACAATGGTTTTTGAACATGTTGCTGATAACAGTCGGGATTGTCATTCTTCCCTTTAGCACTGACAACGCCAACATCTTTTATTTCCAGAAATAATTTTACAAATAAACTCGTCAGACCACGGCACTCCTGTTCTCTTTGCGTCAGTCCATTTCCCAAGAGCAAGAGTTCAGAGAAGTCAGCAGTGTTTCTGAATAGAGTAGATGTATGGCTTCCGCTTTTTGTTGTGGTCATAAATCGTATTTGACAATGCTATGACGAACTGTATTCACTGACACAGGTCTTCTGAAGTACTTCCGTGCCATTTTAGTTTCTTGACTCTTGATGCTATGCTGTCTGAGGGTCTGAATGTCATGCACATTCAGTATTGGTGTTCAGCCCCCTCTTTTACACCCAGAGATTTTTCCGGTTTTTCTAAATCTTTTCATAATATTATGGACTGTCAGTGCTGAAATCTCTAAATTCCATGTAATCACACTTTGAGAAAAGTTCTTATACTAATTATTCATACAGCATTTTGCAAGGTGGCAAGCCACGAACCATGGCTGATAAACGCCCATGCCTTTTTATTGATCATTTTAGACTCCATCATCATTAAATCACCTGTTATGCTGTATATTTACCTGTTTATCTGAAGAATGTTCCAGACAGGTGGTCTTTCCCAATCCTTTCTTACCCCTGTCCAAATTGTTTTGGAACTTGTTGCTGGTATAAAAAGAGGAATTTGCGATTATTTATAGAAATGAATAGTGAATTTTGTGACTTTTATTCAAAGCTTTACACTTCTGAAGTCACCTTTGATAAAGAAAGATGTTAATCCTTTTTACAAAATTTAAATATTTCAACACTGAGTGAGGAGGAATCTGACCAGTTACATGGCCCCATCTCTCTGGAGGAACTTAAAAATGCCACGGTATCGACGAAAAGGGGCAAATCACCAGGGTGGGATGGCATCCCACCTGAAGTTTATCTTGTGGTTTGGGATTGCCTTGGTCAGTATATGTTGTAAATGATTACTGCTTCTACTGATAAAGGATTTTTTGATAAAGATGCCAGTTCTGCTATTTTGACCGTTCTGTGTAAACCGAATAAAGATCCCATCCTTTGTAGCAGTTATAGGCCTCTGTCACTTTTAAATGGGGAAATGAAGATGTATGCTAAAGTGCTAGCCATCAGACTCAAATCACATATGGCTAAACTTATACATCTTTACTAAACAGGTTTCATTAAAACACATCAGGCAGCTGATAATATATGTAGACTACTTCATGTACTTAACTATTCCCAAGATATTCCCTCCTCTTGTGCAGTTCTCTCATTAGATGCCAAACAAGCTTTTGACTGTTTAGAATGGGAAGGTCTATGGATGGTACTGGATAGATTTGGCTTGGGACCAGGCTTCATTAAAATAATTAAAGTTTTATATGCTAATCCGTCGGCTAGGGTCATTACAGGGAACATTTTTTCAACTTCTTTTTGCATTTCAAAGGGTTCTGGGCAGGGATGCGTCCTGTCACCCTTATTATTTGCCCTTTCCCTTGAGCCTTTAGCTCAAAAGATAAGACAGCACCCCCTGATCTCCCCCATCATTGCTAGTAACCCGTCCCACAATATTTCATTATTTGCGGATGATATCTTGTTGTATATTGATAATGCCCCAAATTCCATTCCTCAAGTTTTGTTTGTATTTGAAGAATTTTGTGCATAGAATTTAGTACATAGATATCTTCCCCTCCCTTTACTCAGTCACTTCTAAAAATTTCCAGGGCATCCTAAACAGAGTGGAAGCTGACATGAAAAAATGGTTACTCCTTCCAATCCCTAGCAAGCACCATAGACTGTATAAAAAGATGACGCAGCACCCAGGTCTCAAAAGTGAAGCCCAAGCGGAAATCTCTGAAAACTGCATTCTATTTAACCGCCAGCAGATGGCAACATTGGTGGTTGCAGAAAGAAGTTCAATGCTAAAAACGTCTATAAGAAAATGACCCTACTTTCCCACCTGATTTTTTTTTATTTCAATAATGATTTTCCACATTATTTTATGGTATCTATCGCAAGTTTCAAGTCTCCTTCGATATATCATGATGTTCATTTTTGCAAATTATGGTCCCAAATAGACTAGAATAAAGGATAAAGCCAGATATGCTTTATGGGGCGTGGCTATCCTCTGGTCCTCGTCAGGAAATTTACACCCTCTCCAGTGTGCAGTCTTTGTACTCTGGGCCTAGTGGGTTCTTTCATGCATATGAAGTGGGAGTGTCCAGGTCTGGTCTTATTCTGGAAAGTAATATCTTCCACCCCGTCTGATTTACTGGGGGTGCAGATACCCTGTTTTCCTAGGTTACTGATATTAAATGATACCTCATCTCTCAATCTGACGGCCACCAAGTTAACTACTTTACTTGCAGGTCTTACCGCAGCAAAAAAAATGTTGGCCCTTAGATGGAATCCTCCTCATTCCCCTACCCATACACAATGGCTTCTATCTTTTCTGGACATACTACACATGGAACAGTCAATGGTGAGAATACATGGGGCAAGAGAAACGACTATACGAGCATGGGCTTCAGCAGCCACTGATGTTAAACTGCTGTTGGCCTAAGTATGTATCAGTTTGACATAGTAATGGATGCTATTCTGCCCTACAAAGCCTAAGTGCAGTAACTACACATTGGATAAAATGTGAGTTGTGCAGTTTTGGGCCTGAAAGTATATGGAGGTCAGGATTTATTTGGATAGAAATTATACCATGGCAAATCAATTAACCATTATCTATCATAGATGTGCCAACTACTCCTTTGTTGGGACAGCAAACAAACTCTTAAGCCATTTTTTACATGTTAAATTGTTATGTAGTTACTGCACTTAGCCCTTGAAGGGCAGTATTGTATTTTGTTGATTGTGTTAATTTATGTACTTGGCAATGTAGAACTGGGGATGGGAGGGGAGGGTCCTGATAACCGCATGGGTGGGTTGAAGGGTTAACTTCATTGTGCTTTTAAAAGAGTGCAGCTATGTGCATCTTTGTTTTGTTTGTATATTGCTTTACTCTTGTTGAAATAAAACAATTGATACCAAAAAAAAAAAAAATGAATACAGTTGATACTTGGAGTATTTTTCTTTGTGCTGTGTTCAACTACATGTACAGCAGGTAAAATTGAATTTTAAAAACCAATTAATTATTTATATTTTACATGCTGTACCCAATTCCTGTGGAATTGATTTTGTACATTGATGGATATTAATAATTTGTGGCTTCGGTCAGAATGATTTCAGTGAATATTCGCTCGCGTGTGGAAAAAGTGGCTCCAACACTTGCTTTTATGGTGCTTGCTGATTTTAAACATTTTGTATAGTTATTTCATAACTTATTTAGATAACATACGTTTACGCACCCTTTGAGTAGAAACATTTGGGGCTGTATTCACAAAGAATGTTTCAGGCCTACTGAAAGTTTTGGGAGAGCTATCCATTTTCTGACTTGGCCAGACTGTGACAGATGTTTGATTCCGTTTTCACCCCTGTACATCCAAAGATTTGGCAGCCATTACTTTTTCATATAGGGCCAGGTAGGTTTGGATAGGTTTTTCCCTGTAATAAATGAAATAATCATTTAAAAACGGCATTTTGTATTTACTCGGTATATTTTTGTCTACTATTAAAATTTGTTTGATGATCTGAAACATTTAATTGTGAAAAATATGCAAAAAAGTAAGAAATCAGGAGGGGGGCAAATACTTTTTCACGGCACTGTATAGATCTCAGTATGATCTCCACTGACAGACAAACTTTGAGCCTTTTTCTAATAAGTTAATGTCAAAATAGTTGTTGAAGCCACTTAGTACTTAAATGTCTCCCACGCTTATGTAAAACTTGTAATGTCAATTATTACTATTCCCTCCCCATTTCTTGGTATTTGAAAGTCAGTATTTCTTCAATGCAGGCAGCGATCTCAAGCTTCCTGTAGACATGGCTGTAAATCAGTGACTTTCTCCTACGTTACACAGCACAAGATTTGGGGCAAGCACATCAGTTATCGTAGAGAACCATGCTTAACCAGCCGCGCTTTGTTGGTAAGTGTCCTCAACAGAGGATACAAATGTAGGAAAAGGACCCAAACAGTTGATGCCTGAATTGCAGGTGTGTAAGTCTGAAAAAAAGGCTAAATTATTTAAGAGATGGAAAAAGGGAATTGTGTCAAAAATAATAGCATCTGAAAACGGCAACAGTAAAAAACTGTAGCTACAATTCAAAGATCTCCCAACAGAGACAAAAGGACACTTGGTAGGATATTTGCCAATCAAAGGATTACAGCTTTATGAATCCTCTGGTTTTAGAATCAGCCAATATTCAGTCCAGTCTCAACAAAAGTAGTTGGTCACAAACTTTGCGAAGCTGGCATAAATGACAAGGCCGCCATTCGGAAACTTGTATCTAAGGCTAACATGCAAATGATCCACATTGGGCAAGGGACTCAAAACCTGAATGACTGGGCAATGCAGAAAAGTAATACAATCAATAAATCTTCTTTAAGATTTGTTGATGCACCTGGGAGATTTATGTTCTGAAAAGCCAAAGGAAGCGTTCAACGCGCAATCTCTGTTGCCTACTGCTAAGTACACTGTTGGTTTTGTAATGGTAGGGGAGTCATGTATTGGTTCCAATGATTGTAATGGGCATAGGGGAGGCTGGGGTAAGATGAGTCAGTGACAGTGGATAAGCTGACCCACTTTGTCTGGCCACTGTGTCTAAGCAACAGTGCACATTTGTTGTTTTGTGACAATAAATTCAGGAGATACCCATGATTGGCTGCAGTGGAGAAAAGCACATTGGCGAAATGAAGTCTTCATTTACTCAAAAAACTTTTTCGGTCATCAAATTATCTGCATTTTAGGCTGTGAGGGACGTGGCCACAAAAAGCAGGAAGTCACAGCCGGAGTGCAAAATTAATAAGGGTTTTATCTTCTCCAAAAAAAAAAAAAAGATACAAATCCAAAAGTTAAGCATATTTACAGAAAGAAGGGCCCAAAATAAATGAGAGCAACACACAATGAACACAACGCTTAACAGAACAAAAACTGACCTACTGCAATAAAACTTGGGGAAACATATGTAATAGGTTGGCCAGACTAAAATACACATTAGGGGAAAAAGGGATCAACGCAACCAAAAATTAACACAAGTTAAATTAACTAGACCTGTCCTTCAACTACAAGTGTAACAACGTTTCACACACACACGCACACACACACACACAACTTGACACCATACACGTGATTTCACATTTTACAATTATTTTGAATAATAAAAACAGGCACACCTCTTAAAGAAAAGCAGAATGGTGTCTTCCAATCTGTGTATTAATTACCATCAGCTGCTCTCTGGCTTCACTGAAGAGAAGCTACTGCACAGCCCCACCCTTTGGCAGATTCATGTGATGTGAAAAAAAACTGAAGAGATATCGATTTACAAAAAGGTAGACTGAGAAGAAGAAGAAGAAGAAGAAGAAGAAACAACTGTGTTGTGGGCACATGACAGATTAGGATCTTGGCAGCGACCCGGTGCATGACAGGCGAACGGCTTTGGAAAAAAATGGAGTGCAACGTGGCAGAGGGTTCTAGAAATAGAAGAAAAAAGGGCTGTGGGAATGAAAGCGAGGAGCTGGAATATGTTGTGGGAATGAAGGTGGCAGTAACTGGTGGATGTGCAAACAGTCTCTTTAAAGATATGCATGAAGCTGGAAGACTTCTAAACATTGATATCAGGGATGTAAAAACTGTGAGAGTAACCCAGGATGGAATTGTGATTGTGGAATGTAGTAACAGGAAGCAGTATGATAAGATATTTAAAATTACAAAGTTTGATGTAACAAGTGTTGTCTGTTTTCCAAAAAAAGAAACACTTCAAGGGGTTATTAGCGGCATTCTGCTGTCTGTAGATGCTAGTGATTTTTTGGATGTGGAGGAAGTTTGAGAGGTTAGGAGATTGAAAAGCCAAAGGGAAGGAATGGAGCAGGAAAGCCTTTCAGTTGTGCTGGAGTTCAAAAGTGAGTTACCTGAAAAGATATTTTTAGATTACGTCAATCTTAGATTACGTCAGTTACAGGGTTCGGGAATATGAAAGGGCTCCACTCAGATGTTACTTGTGTCAAGAATATGTGCATGTGGCAGCAGTATGTAGGAGGCCGACACATAGATGTAGAAAATGCGGGAAAGAAGGATGTTTGAAGGATCAATGTATTTCCAAAGAACAGGTGTGTTATCACTTTGGGGGAAACCATGAAATTGAAGCATTGAAATGTAAAAAAAGAAAAAAGGAGCAGGATGTGGAAAGAATAAGAACACAGGGGAGAATGTCTTATGCAGAGGCAATGAAGAGGGGGTTTAGCACTCTTCGTCCCCAGACTTTCCGTCCCCTAGGAATTTTCGTCTCCATGAACTTTTCATCCTCAGACTCTTCGTCCCTGGATGGTTCATCCCCAATAATGCTTTACCCTCTTCCTGTGTTATAACACTATCCCTAACCCTATAAGACCCTAAGCTTAACCCATATAATAGTCCTCGGGGACAAAGAGTACGGGGCCAAAAAGTTCATGGGGACGAAAAATTCGGGGACAAAAAGTCCATGGATGAAAAAATCTGGGGAGGAAGATTCCTGTAACCATAAAGGAGGGTACAGGTAGAAAAAGAAAAGACTGGGAAAGAGCAGAATAGGGTTCAGGGAGTTGGAAAACAATACAGGGACATCATTACAATGGATGGGAAACAATTCTTGGCCTTTATTGCAATGGTGGTGATTTGGTCTAGAGACATTGAAAGCAGAACAGAGAGAATTAAAATGGTGGTTGACGCAGTGCAGGAGTTTCTGGGGGTAATGGATGTCAAAGGGGAAGAGATTCAAAGAATTTTGGAGAGAGGGTTTGGCGGAGGTCAGGTGGCAGGAAAGTAAAGTTTAGGAAGGAGGGTTTCAGAATGTGGGTATGTAAGGTCGTTGAGGTGTGTCTGTGGTTTGTTTTTATAAGATGCAGATCATTTTTTAATCGGCAGAATTCTAATTTGTGGGGGGCAGCCGCAGCATTACACCATTCAGTGCACAGTCTGCCAAAAACTCATTGGAAGAAGAACAACAAAACGTAAGTACATCTAAAATATGTACACTCCATATAAAGTTAACAAAGTAAATTTCTACAAATAAAACAAATATGAAAACCAAATCTATGTTTTATTGTATTGTTTATGTGTTTCGGAAAACTAAATATAACTGGTGTTGAGTAGTGAAGGCAACTTGGAGCAGCCACCACACAGGCATTATGGCTGCTATTTCAAAGCAAATTTATTCAGGTCTAAAAATTCGTATCAGACATGTTGGTGATTTTCCATGGAATAAAACCACGTGAATCATTTACCTGAAGATATGGCTGAATTGCTATACAAGGTAATTTTCTCAAAATGGTGGCTATGAAGCAAAGGGTGCCAAGTGCTGTAGGGTAAATTGAGCCAGCAGCTCACCTGATCCTACCATAGGGTACTGAATTTTAAGTCTGAAGTTTGAAAATGTGTTTCATTGCATAACTGCTTTGTTTTATTGTATGTTCAACATTGTAGAGAAGCTATAATGCCAAGAACCTACAACCCTTATTTTGAAATTCGCACATCATGGAAGATGCCAGTAACATCAGAAAGGGGTGATTTCAAAAGTCCATTCACCCTCTACTACATTGAAAACAGTACAACAACACATTATTTGATGTTCGAACGGGTGAATTTATTTACAACCCCAATTCCGAAGTAGTTGGGACAAAGTGTAAATTGTGAATAAAATCAAAAAGCAATGACTTTCAGATCACATGAGCCAATGTTATTTACAACGGAACATTGATAACAGTTAAAATGTTGAAACTGAGACATTTTACATTTTTATCCACAAAATGGGCTTATTTCAAATTTTCTGGCTGCAACAGGTCTCAAAAGAGTTGGGACACGGGCAAAAAAGGGCTGAAAAAGCAATTAATATATAAGAGAATCAGCTGAAAGAACATTTAGCAAGTAATTAAGTTAACTGGCGTCAGGTGTGTAACATGATTGGCTATAAAAGGGATGTCTTAGAGAGGCTGAGTCTTGCAGAAGTAAAGATGGCCAGAGGCTCTCCAATCTGTGAAGGCTTGCATAAAAAAATTGTGGAATACTTTAAAAACAATGTTCCTCAACGTCAAATTGCAAAGGCTTTGAAGGTCCTATCATCGGCAGTGCATAACATCATCAAAAGATTCAGAGAAACTGGAAAAATCTCTGTGCATAAGGGACAAGGCCGAAGACCTTTACTGGATGCCTGTGATCTTCGGGCCCTCAGACGCCACTGCATCACTCACCGGCATGATTCTGACATTGACATTACTAAATGGGCACAGGAATACTTCTAGAGACCACTGTCTGTAAACACAGTCCACCGTGCCATCCACAGATGCAACCTAAAACTCTATCATGCAAAAAAGAAGCCATTGTTGAGCATGATCCAGAAGTGCGGCCGTGTTTTGTGGGCCAAGGCTCATTTAAAATGGACTGGAACAAAGTGGCAAAGTGTTCTGTGGTCACACGAGTCCAAATTTGACATTCTTTTTGGAAATCGTGGGCGTTGTGTCCTCCGGGCTAAAGAGGAGAAAGACCACCCCTCCTGTTATCGGCGTTCAGTTCAAAAGCCAGCATCTCTGATGGTATGGGGATGCATTATTGCATATGGTGTGGGACACTTGCATGTTTTAAAAAGCACCATGAATGCTATATATAAAGGTTTTAGAGCAACATATGCTCCCCTAAAGACGACATCTATTCCAGGGAAGGCCTTGTGTATTTCAGCAGGACAATGCAAAACCACATACTGCAGCTATTACAACAGCATGGCTTCATAGTAGGAGAGTCCGTGTGCTGAACTAGCCTGCCTGCAGTCCTGATCTTTCACTGATTGAGAACATTTGGCGCATAATTAAACGAAAAGTCCGTCAAAGGAGACCCAAAACTCTCCAGCAGCTGGAAGCCTGTATTAAACAAGAGTGGGGTAAAATTCCAATAGCTAAACTCAAGAAACTTGTCTCCTCAATGCCCAGACACCTTCATTCACTGTTAAAAAGAAGAGGGGATGCTACACCATGGTAAACAGGCCCCTGTCCCAACTTTTTTTGAGATCTGTAGCAGCCATCAAATTTGAAATGAGCTCATTTTGTGGATAAAATTGTAAAATTTCTCAGTTTCAACATTTGCTATGTTATCTCTGTAATATTGTGAATAAAATACTGGTGTGATTTGAAAGTCATTGCGTTTTGATTTTATTCACAATTTACACTTTGTCCCAACTATTTCGGAGTAGGGGTTGTACTAATTAAAAAATATTTAATTTGATGACTGCAAAGCAGTCTAAAAAAGTTTTGCGCGGTCAACTGTTTACCATTGTGTAACATCACCATTAAGCGTTTTGGCCCTGAAGATTTCAGTTGGTTAAGTCAGTAACCGGTTGTTTCACTACTTTGGTTTTTCGCTACTGTACTTTTGCCACTGCACACTGTGATTTCGGTACTATGACTAAGTCCGTTCACTACTATAATCAAACAAAGATCAGATCAAAGATCGCTGAGTAATTCTTTGAAGTAAACTGATTGCAACACATCTGTTTCAGTTTTCACGAATTGCATATTAAAGTAATAAAGCTATGGGAGAGCTTCTAAGCTCTTTTACCAGGATTCGTTATGAGCACAAGCGAAGCCAAAAGTTGAATAAGAATAGTCTGGGCTCTATGCCGCACGCATCACTTCCTTGTTTGAGGTAAGGCCGCTCCTCAACTTCCAGTCCGCGAGATTGAAAGCAGAAGAATGGCACAGTTGTCGCTGTGCAAGGACATTTCCATGTTATTTTATACGCTTCTGTCAACACGATGATCTGAGTTGAATTAATTACTCACTCTGTGTTAAGAGTCATTAATGCGCTGTGATGTTTCGCGTTGACTGCGTTTCGTAGCAAACAAATGTTCAGGCTCTCCCATCACACATTTGTATGAGCCTGAGGGACTGTCACAATTCGAGACGTTCGTCTGCGCTCGCTCTCCAACATTGGTTCGTCATCAGGGAGAACTGGACAGGCACCCTGCTCGCACCCCTGCTCTGCTCTCTTTTGGAGTAGGTACAATGTGTAACTTTCGTCCAGCTTTATCGCAGCACCAGGTACATAATGCGAATGGAGAGACTGTTAGATCTAATCTATTCATTACAACCTAGGTTATCCCAGTTGGATAATCGACCGTCTCACGAACGCAAGAACTCCGGTTTGCGTCCAAGCTGAAAACACTGCGTCATATTCTTTCGCTAAATGGGAGTAGCTAGCGCAGTCATGAAACGGACTCCTACATGGTTGGTTGGTTGGTTGATCGAACCCATGCCTTAAACTTTTATTATTTTTTATATACAGGCTTATTAAAAACAATAATGCACGTAAAAGGTTATGTTTTATGAAGAATTATAATATTTTTTTTCTTTTTTTTCTGTGCACTCATAATTGGTAGAAACTGAATCACTCCAGCTGCCAGTATTTAAGAATAATTGGTTATTCCTCTATTTTTACAGATTGTGATCCTTTTTCTAATGGCACAAGCCTTGACCATCGTCACAAGCCTGTTTAAAGCACTGATTACCTGAGTATAAGATTATACTTTTATGTTAAGATGGCTCACATACCTTTTGTATATGCATATGCTGTTCCCTATAGGCTTTTTTAAAGCACTAATACCTGAGAGTTTCAGTTTACATTTATATGCTACTCTTGGATATAAGTGCCCTTTTCAAAGTGCAAATACAGAGCTCATTGGTTCATGTTTGGTTTAAATACTAGGGCCTGTGAATATAAGGTTAATCCCTTTATTATTGCTCCTACTTATAGTAACTTTTGTTAAGGGGTGGTAACTGTTAACAGAGTTTCACTTATTTACATTGTCATTATCTGTTCTTTCACTCAATGTCAGGGGTCTAAGAGACAATATTCAGCGCAAAGCATTATTTTTATTTGCAAAACAGCAGAAATGGGATTTTTGTTTTTTTCAAGAGACTCATACAGTGACAATGATGTTTCTTTTTGGAAAATTCAGTGGGGAATGATGTGTGGTTTTCACATGGCTCAGAAAGATCAGCAGGGGTTGCAATCTTAAAAAATCACTCTGATAATGCCATTTTGCACTCAGACAGTGATCCGTATGGCCATTTTGTAATATTAATCCTTAATGTCAATAGCAATATTGTCCTTCTTGCCGACTTATATGGATATAACTCTAAACTTGAAAATGACTTCTTGTTCGACACCTTAGAATCACATTTTTTACACTGGTTATCCAAGTATCCAAATGCTTTATTATTTGTGGGTGGTGATTTCAACATTGCCTTAAATAACTTGGTAGACAGGTGGCCTCCTAATACAAACAATTCTTCTGCTTCTAATCTGTTAGTATTCATGCGAAAATTTAATTTGGTAGACATCTGGAGGGAAAAATATCCTAGTCTTAAAGCCTTTGCATGGAATAATAAGGCTTGCTCATCACTTTCTCGCATAGATTATTGGTTGGTTTCTAATTGTTTAAATAAGAATTACATTTCTGCTAGTATTATAACAACCCCACTTACAGACCACAGAGCTGTGTCTTTAAACGTCACCTTTAGCTCTACTACAATTCAAACAATTAGAAGCTCATACTGGAAATTCAATGACTCTCTTTTAAAAGAAGACTCAGTAATTAAAAAGATCCAAACGTTAATATGGTATTTTTTGGAACAAGGCTTTAATTGAAAAATGCTTTTTCAGAAATTGGGAACTTTTTAAATTTGAGGCAGCAAAATATTTAAGAGAGTATGGGGCCTCTTTGTCTAAATCTAGGAAAATCAAAGAAACTGAGGTAATTTCTAGAATTTCTGTTTTATCTCAAGTTTTGCCTGAAAACTTAACAGAAACTGACTTAATGGATTTAATTTCTCAACAAAATAAATTAAATGAAATTTACAGGAGGAAAGTTGAAGGAGCCTTTGTGAGATCCAGGAGAAGGTGGTTGGAGGAAGGAGAACAAAACTCTGCTTATTTTTTCAATTAGAGAGATCTCGGGGTAAAAACAACTCTATTCAAAAACTCAAAGTTAATGGTATTATTACCGATGACCCCAAAATCATAGCTAATTATTGCGCCACTTTTTCTAGAAATTTATATGACTCACAATATAGTCAAACTGAAGCTGACAAATTCTTTGAAAGTCTTACTGAAACAAAAGTAATCAACAATGAACAAAAAAAATTCTGTGACAGTCCAATAACTCCAAGTGAAGTTTTACTGGCCATTAAACGCTTAAAACTTAATAAATCCCCTGGAGTTGATGGCTTCACTTCAGAATTTTATATATACTTTGCAGATCAACTAGCCCCTTTCCTCCATGGTGTATTTGAAGAAAGCATAAAAAATCTAAATCTTCCTCCATCTTTATCTCAAGGACTTTTAACTTTAATCCCAAAGCCGAAAAAAAGACCTGCTTTTCATTGATAACTGGCGTCCTATCTGCCTTCTTAATAATGATTACAAAATCCTAGCTCAAATTTTTGCCAATAGATTAAAATCTACTCTTGATTTCATTATTGATGAAACACAAAGTGTTTTTATGAGACGTTGACATATATCTAATAATATCAGGCTTGTACTTGATCTGATTGACTACTCTGTTTTATGCAGTGATGATAGTTTTATCTTGTTCCTAGATTTCTGTAAAGCTTTTGACACTGTTGAACACAACTTTGTATTTCAAGCCTTCAGAAAATTCGGTTTTGGCCCTTACTTTTGTGCAGCCATCAGAACCATGTACAAAAATGCAATTTGCTCAATCAAATTGTATGCTGGTACCTCTCCAAGATTTGATTTGAAACGTGGTGTTAGACAAGGGTGCCTGATCTCTCCCTATCTTTTCTTAATGTGTGCCCAATTACTATAAGATTTTATTAAGCTCAGTCCCCTGAAAGGTATTACAATAGCTGAAAAAGAGATTATTATTAGCCAATTGGCTGATGATGCCACTTTATTCTTAAAGGAAGCCTCTCAAGTCCCAGTAGCCATTGATATAATAAATATTTTTTCTAGGGCTTCTGGACTCTATTTGAACATCAGCAAATGCGAGCTGCTACCCTTAAAAAATTGCAATGCTCCCTCCATTTCCAATATTCCAGTAAAAAACTCAGTCAGGTATCTTGGAATTACTATCAACAAAAACCAAAACACCAGTTGTACTCTGAATTTTGATCCTATTACCAGAAATGTACAATGATCTATTAGGGCAGAATTTTGCTTCCTAAAGCAGAGGGCATTTCTCATCTGACGTATGCAGCTTTATCCCTTGCTGTAGATAAACAAACATCTAGGTCCATTGATAACATTCTTTATAATTTTGTATGGAAAAATAGAATACACTACATAAGGAAATCTATCTTAATGAATTCCTATGAAAAGGGCGGATTGAACTTTTTTGATTTTCTTACCCTTAATAATACTTTCAAAGTAAATTGGATCAGACAATTTCTCAGAGACCCGACCTCCGTTTGGAACTTCATTCCCAACTTTTTATTCTCTAAACTTGGTGGCCTTAACTTTGTTTTATTATGCAACTACAATATTTAAAAAATCCCTCTGAAACTGGCTAATTTACATAAACAAGCGCTCTCTCCTGGTCTTTGATATACAAACATAACGTTTTCCCCCACAGATGCTACATTTGGAATAATAGAGACATTTTAAAGAAACATAAATCTTTATTTTTGGAAAACTGGTTTGCCCATGATATTTATTTGGTTAAGCAACTTCTTAATACTAATGGTACTTTAATGTCTTACTCTGAACTGCTGGAGAAATATAGTATCCCTATACCACCAAAGGAATATGCTATAGTTTTTGATGCTGTACCCTCTGGTGTTATAATGCTTCACAGAGGCCCTGCTGGTTCTAAGCTGTCTTTATCACAGTTTGAGCCAGCCGCCACTAATGTGAGCCAAATCTGCTTTTCCTCTAATAAGAGAAACAACCGTGATATACGTATTTTATTTCAAAGAGATGCTGTCTCTATTCCTAATGTAGTTCCTCACTGGAATAACGTCATCCCTAATCTTAATTGGAGGAAAATATGGAGCCTACCTTCTAAATTTCCGATTATTAATAAGATTAAAGAAGTGTCTTTCAAAATAATTCATTGTTTTTATCCTTGCGAAGTTTTTTTTTTTTTTTTTACAAAAGTACAAAAAGGACATTGATCTGAATTGTTCATTTTGCAATCAATCCCCTGAAGACCTGTGTCATTTATTTTGGTCCTCCCCCATATCATGTAAATTTTGGCAAGATTTATGTACTTTTATTTCTATTAATATTGATCCTAATTTCTCACTGTCTTATGAAAATGTATTGTTTGGATTCCTCTCGTATGTCTCCAGTGAAGTCAACCAATATTATATCATTAATTTAATTATAATACTTGCAAAATATTATATACACAAATCCAAATTTTCCAAACACAGCCCAACAGTTTTAGTCTTCAAAAAGGAATTCAAACAATACATTGACACAATTAAATATTCTAGAAACCGTAAAGCCATCAGAACTATTGATACGTGCATTTTTTAATAACATTTTTGTTGATTAAGCTGTTGTCCCCTGACATTCTTGTTTGTTTTTGTGCTATATGTTCATGTTTGTCGACATTGATTGTATGAGTTGCTAGCTGAAATAAAAAAAAAAAAAAAAGCTAGCGCAGTCATGTTGAGAATTTATTTGATTCCTGCACTCCTGGTGTTAGTCGAGTGTGTGTGAATGCTATGCTGGTGTCACAGTGGGGCATTGACTACACGAAACAGAACGTTGGTTATGTATTGTAACCCCAGATTCATGGCTCCATCGTCTTCAGCTAATGGAAAAGCTGTTTGTTTGGGAGCCAAACTCAAATGTGATATACAGTGGACCAGGGTTGTCGTCTAGAAATGTCGGCTGCAGGCTCTGGTGTGATTTGTATTGGTGAAACTGTGATGTGGTATCTTACCCATCCACCTGTCTTTGGGAAACGTGAGGAAACTAAGGAAATATTTAAACTTAGCCGAAGCTGTACATTGCGGCACACAGCAGTATTGTCCTGAAGTGCTGCCCTCGCGTCTTTGAAAAGACCGTTTCGCTCATTTTGAGGTCATGACATAAACATTGATACACAAATCGGAATAAAATACACAAAGAGACTAAATAAAATGTTTTGAAAATTAATTTGTTTAGGCCATTTTAGGCGACAATGACTAGCATTCCTATACTCACACAGGATTCAACGCTTGGCGGAAGTTACCAAGCAGCCTATTTCTTGACCGGAAAATACGTCATGAGCTGCCATGCATTGTCCGAATTGAGTCAGAACCCAAAAAAAATATTCTCAGCTGTAATGCAAATGGTTTTAATAAAGTTCTACTATGGATTCTTAAGTAATATTTACAAAGTATGTTCTTAACTTGCATTTATCTATAGTTGCAAATGGACTTGGACATAGTAGCGAAAGTACAGTGTGGAGTACCAAAAGTATAATAGTGAAAAGCCAAAGTAGCGAAACCACCGTAAACCGTCAAGTCTAGTGTGTTACTCCAGACCTCCATTATGCCGGTCTTCAGTTGTGCAGTTGTATGGGGCATTCATTTCTATAAGTTTTGCTACATGATGTGCCATACTTTCTCAATCAGAGACAGATTACAACTGCAGGCAGGCCAATCTAGCACTATTCAGCCATGCACTTGTAATCTGTGCATAGTATGGTTTGGCATCATCTTACTGGAAAATACAAGGACATCCCTGGAAGAGGCAGCATCCGACATTCAGAGACAGCATCCAGCTCCTAGATGGCAGCATAATGGTTTCAAAATTTGTACATATCTTTCTGCATTAATGGTGCCCTTGCAAATGTGCTAGTCACCCACACTGTGTGCACGGACACACCCTCATACCATGATAAATTTTTAGACCTAAAGTTCATGACAGCTTGAGTAACGAGGGCTCAACACACACTGAGGAGATGAATAGGGCAGCCATTGAGATGGAAAATCCATTAGATCAGTGGCAAAAGACAGGAATATTATTGGCAGGTCAACTCTCCAGTTTAAGGCTTCAAAAGTCAGATGACTTCTCTGAGCCACTGAATTGGATGAACTTACCCGTAACCTAACCTAGGTGGTTTCATTCTACTTCTGTTTCATTTTGCCTTGCTGGGAACACAACATAAGTAAAATCTGCCTCATCTTACCCCACTCTCTCTTATTATTTTACAAACCCTGATGTACCCAATGGTGCAAACCCAGGTAATGCCCCAATATTCCAACACGGTAATGCCCCCATATACCTACTGCTTCGACATTATAAAATGGTTCCAAACCCACAATCATGAATTATGAATTTTTCTGGCTTCCATGGCCAGACAAATTAATAGATGACAGCATAGTGATCCTCTCTGAGAAGTTGGGGAGTGCAGAGTGCAAACTTTCTGCCTGCAAAATTTGACTATGACCGAACTGGCGATTTTCCATGAAGATTGGCCAAATCTCACAGATGGCACATTTTTCTGTCATGGTATGAAAGCACAGTCGTCGAAGAACTATAACTGTTTTGAAGGCAAGAGGTGGGTCTACTTGCAATCAACTGCATCACTAGAGGCTAAGTCGTCACTTAATTCCATCCACCAAACTGACCTGAGGTCATTTCATCTCCGTTAAACAGCTTTGGTTTAAGCGAGTTGTCACTAGTTTCCCTAACCCTAACCTTAACTCTAACCCCCTGAACCTAGCCCCAAACCGAACCCTAACCCAAAATGTAACCCTGTCTCTAACCCTAAATGTCAGCTTGGTGGATGAAAGTAAGTGATGACCTAATAGCTACGTGTCTCTAATATTTTTATTTTCTTCAACTATTCACATTTGGATTGCATTGTGCTTGCAATTCAGGGGCCTTCCCTGGTTCAAAATGATTTTTTTTTTCCAAATTTTCTCTTTTTTCCCTTGAAGGTTCACTAAGATATGTACTTTAAGAAAATCAAAATATTTTGTCATTAATTTAATCAATTTTGTTAAAAAATGACTTTTTTTAAGCTCTCCCACTTTAAATAATTTCAGCTAAAATCTGGTGACTTTCAACACTTGTGGCACTGATAACTTTTCATTTTTCAACCAAATTGCCTCAGATTTTGAATGTATACTAGGTTATTTCTGCATGAAATTGCATCGGCTTTTTCTGATAGGGGCAAAGGTATCAATTTCATGGCAGTGTATGTGTCATCCAACTGACCCATTTGAGGATTTTTTTTTGAGAAAACCACTAGAAAAAAATAATAAATATACAATACATAGAAAAATCATCATGTAATTGCATAGATATGACATATATCTAACAGGGGGGAAAAAAGAATTAAGTGATTTGGTTAGGTGGTTAGGGAGTAAGGCTTGCCACAATACGGACCGCGATTTTGCTTATTAACGTCAATTCCATCGTAACAATGTTAATACAAACTAATGGAATGGTACATTTTTGTGTTGAACTAATAAACTGTAATGTTATTATACCCATATCTGTGCTGGAACAAGGTAAATCAAATGAACCTGGGAAGGCCCCATAAACCTATTCAGACTATGGATCAGTAGATATAATTCGGGGCTGTCATTTACTCTCAATGTACAAAGCTGGAGCTACTGTAGCTGAACCCAAGAATTAGTCTAAATTCGGCGCGCAGTCCGTTCGAATTACAGCAAGTATTTCACAAGTTTGCAAAACGTGCAGTTGTAAGCACACACGTGGAAAGCCAAAGCCAGGGAGGAATTTATACATCTATAGTTTCTTATATAATCAAATGCAATGATACACAGATAGCTAAGTCAATTAATCCCTCGGCTCGGTCATCTCAATTGAAAATACTGTGCAACCTTTTCAGGAACCTTGTGTGATTCGGGATTCAGTCGGACGCGGTTCAATGAAACACCAATTGTTTCGGATGAGGAAGTACTTGTCAACTGATCTATTATTTGCATTGCTTGGGTGGAAAGTTAAGTGTGATTCCGAGGAATATTTTTAGAACAAAATACAAAGGAGTTCGCGAGGATTTCCCATTAATTTCCTCTGCCCTCTGTCAATTATTTTATTTTATTTTTTAGATTTTAGCTTGTTTCACAGCTAAAGCATTATTCCCACATGGAGCTGCCATGATTTTTTTAGTAACCGAGGAGGAAATAAAGTCAGTATCGTCAGCTATTCATATTCGCTAACGAAAAGTCAGAGTTAAAGATTTTTCCTGCTGGTCAGGTACATGATTATTTTATTTTATATTTAACATTAAGCTTGCTTGCGAATTATCCTTCAACATATTGTAACGTTGTACTGAAGTGCTTGCTGAATGCCTCTTGGCTTGTTATCGATGATGTAACGAATGAGAGCAATTAGAAAAAGAATGACCGCCTGGCATCCTTTACATGTACGTGAACTGATGTGACTGTTCAAGCTCTTAAAATAACTGCACCGTATCGATATAGTTTTACTTTAAGCGTCATGACTGTGTTGTGGCACGCCAAATGCGTATTGTATCCAACGTCACTTCTGCAAGCATATGCGAATGTAAATTAACAATAATAAAAAACTTTTTGTTGTTGGTGATGCTGTTGAGGTAGCAGCACTCCAGCCTGCATATCAGTACTCTCACTTGATATATTTTGTTAAAAAACATATATTGAGGACAAAGACAGTTATGTTTACAGTTACTGAGAAAGTATCTGGTACTGGTACAAGATGAACCAGTGTATGCCAACATGGACATCCATTTATGTTAAAAAGATTTGAGCAATGTGATGGTCCTCATCATTTTCTAACTTTTGTTGAAAGTAGCCTGATTCCATGTTTCTCTTGGTTCAAATTGGATGCTCCAAGCCAACTGTACAATATTTTTATAGGAGACGTCAGTATCTCTGAAATGTTATTGTCTTGTGTACAGGGGAAATGACAGAATTGAGACATTCAAAGGAAGAAACATGCATAGATTCCGAGGTAAATGTTTCAAACGAGCAGCAGACAGAAGACCAAGTGTGTGCTGCAGCGTCTGAAACCCATCCTGACAACATAAGTAATCATGTTTTCTCATTTTCTCTGAAGTGTAGGCTTTATGTCTACCTGTGCATTTCCCCTGCAGCTCACCCATCTGCAGGAGTCTGGCCCCTTGAACATGCAGGAGTATCTCACATAACACAGCATGTGCATGTAGCCATTGAACAGCAATTCTCTGAAACAGTCAGATTATTGCACCTTTAAAGATTCAAGAGGAGAAGCTAAAACTATATGATTACTAGTATATTGAAGTCCTCTTGGAGGTGAGAAGGTGAAACAGCTGCCTTTTGGCTGGCTGTACTGGCAATTATAAGAATTACATTATTACCTCTGCCAAGGAGGTTATGCTTTCACCCAGGTTTGTCTGTTTGTGTGTGTGTTAATGGGATAACTCAAAAAGTTATGAACGGAATTGCACGAAAGTTAGTAGGATGATAGGTGGTGTTCCAAGGATGAGTTGATTCAGTTTTGGAAGTAATCTGGAACATATTCTGGATTCTAGATCCGTAAGAAGTTATAATATAATTGAATAGAATGATTGTCCCTTATGTAATGATCAGATTTTCATTAAATTTCAGCATTAAATTGAATCTACACTAATGTTGAATTGATTATAATTGTTAGTGATCTGGATAATATTATTGTGGATCCAAAACCAATAATACTGACATGGTTTGGCAGAGGTATGCACTTTACCAAGTGCCCTTCTATTTAAACTTTGGAATTGCATAATCCTGTGATTTTAATATTTCACATCCAAACAAATGATCTTTAATGCATTTTTGATTTTGAGTTGTGAGTATGTGGGCACTTTTTATGAAAATGTGCTCCTCTCTCAGGTTATATGAATTATTTTAGAGTGGCTAAATAAATTAGCAGGCCCATGTTTCCTCTTAGTAGATGGCCATACCAAGGGACAGGAGTGTCTTGGAGATAGGAGCTCAGACACTGCCTCTGACTCGAAGGAGATAGGAGACTCTATGAAGGACACCCCAGTTAAAAGACCCTGCAAAGTGGACAAATGTGAGTCTTAAAATAACTTTTCTTGTTCTAGTTGGGATGTTAGGCCGACTTTTTGCGGGCTTAATTTTGTGGTTTTACTGATGTATGTCTTGAGTCTGTGATTCAGAAGCATGTTCCTATCTTACTACCCATTTAATCAAAGACCTCCTCAGTTTATTACTTGTGCACTTTGTGCAGAGAAACCAATGAGAATTGATTAGTAAAGTATATCGTTCTGTTCTTCTATGGACTGATCCTGATAATGATTGAAAAACACCATGCAAACAAATCACAGTGTTTTCCATTTATTAGTGGGCGTGGATGGTCATATTTAATGTTTCAACCATGGATTTTGTTGCACCACAAAAATTCTGCTGTGTTCACAATATCTCATCAAAGTGGGCTTTGATTCTCCCACTTGTAAAAATCTCGTCCACAAAATCTGATGTCAGCTGGAATTTCTTTCAGGCTGTGATACAACCCCTGGCAAAAATGATGGAATCATCACACACAGAGGATGCTCATCCAGCTTTCTTACTTCATATCAAATAAACAAATCACTGATATGGCTCAAAACATTTTTTGTTTTTTAGCTTAACATTTATGCTTCACGAAACACACCTCAAACACTACATTCAATTATTATCCCCCGCCACACGAAGTGGCCGGGGGATATTGATTTGACCTCCGTCCGTCCGTCCGTGCGTGTGTGCATGCGTCCGTCCGTCTGGGATAAAGGGGAACAACTTTTCAGAAGAAATATTCGCGATAGGATCACCAAATTTCGTGTGTAGCTTAAGACCATAAAGACCTTGATCGAGTTCGAAAATGAGACACGCGTGATTATTTTTCCCGGAGTTATTGCCTTGATTCTTTTTTTTTTTTCACTCTGTTCACGGTATATGTAAAGGGGAACAACTTTTCACGGAAATATTCCAGATAGGATAACCAAATTTGGTGTGTAGCTTAAGACCATAAAGACCTTGATCGAAGTTCGAAAAATGAGACACGCGTGAGTATTTCTCCCGGAGTTATTGCCCTTGATTCACTTTTTTTTCAACTCTGTTCACGGTATATGTAAAGGGGAACTACTTTTCACGGGAAATATTCCAGATAGGATCACCAAATTTCGTGTGTAGCTTAAGACCAGAAAGACCCTGATGGAGTTCGAAAATAAGAAGCACACTATTATTTTTCCCACAGTTATTGCCCTTGTGGCACTTCTGGGAGCCTCTGTTCATAGTATCTTTAAAGAAGACATTTTGGCGGGGGAGTTTGTTGACCATGTCTACTTGTTTTAGTGGGTTTCATATGAACTGTTTATTATCCCCCGCCACGACGAAGTGGGAGGGGGATATAGGTTAGAGCTCCCTCCCTCCCTCCCTCCCTCCGTCCGTCCGTTTGTCCGTCCGTCCGTCCATCCGAGATAAAGGGGACAGCTTTTCTCAGAAACTATTAGAGATAGGACAACCAAATTTGGTGTGTAGCTTGAGACCATAAAGGCCTTGATGGAGTTCGAAAATGAGATGCGCGCGATTATGTTTTCTGGAGTTATAAAGAAGACATTTTGGCGGGGGATGTTGTTGACCATGTCTACTTGTTTTGATTAATGGCATTTTTTATATCAATTACTGGGAAAATATGGAATCACTCTAATTTGAGGAAAATGTCATGGAATCATCTCATAATTGGCATTTCTAAAAGAAAAACCAGCACGAATCTGAATATGCTAATTAGTCTTCTGTTAAAAGAGAGTGCTTGCTGACCTTAACGAGGTGTTGGACTTGGCTAATTGAGAGGAATTATGGCACCAACAAGAGAGCTAGCAGTTGAAACAATGGAAAGGATAATGCAAGTGCTCCAAGAAGAAAATTCAACATGGAAAAGGGCAAATGATGTTAGTTATTCCGCCGTCAGCTGTGTCTAAAATTTGATGCAAGGATAAACCAAATGGGAAGGTTATAAAAGGAAAACGTACGGGTGGACCTCGGAAGACTTCAAAACGTCAGGAAAGAAAACTCAATGCAGTACGCCTTGAAAATAGAAAATTCACAACAAAATAAATGAAAAACAAATGGAGAGAAACAGGAGTCAGTGTCTGTGACAGAATTGTAAGAAATCTGCTGAATGAAATGGGTTCTGAATACAGAAAAGCCGAAGGAAAACCAGCTCTAACACCTAAAAAAAGAAAGCAAGACTACAAGGGGCGAAAGAGAAGCAATGATGGAGTGCGGATGATTGCATGAAAGTGACATTCAGTGATGAATCACGAATCTGTATTGTCCAAGATGGTGGATAATGCTGGAACTTTTGTCTGGTGTCGTTCCAATGAAACTATGTATAAAGATGACTGCGTGAAGAAAACAAGCAAATTTCACCATTCATTTATGATATGGGGTTGCATGTCAGGTAAAGGACCAGGGGTGAAGGCAATCATTACCTCAACTGGCAATGCACAGATGTACATTGAAACTTTGGACCATTTTCTGATTCCATCTTTAGAAAATAGGTTTGATGATGATTGGTATTTCCAGGATGACAATGCATCTTGCCTCAGAGCGGAGGGTGACAGCTTTTCTTTAGGACAGGCCTATCAGCTCAATGACATGGCCTGCAAATAGTCCGAATCTCAATCCAATTAAATATTTATGGTGGAAATTTAAAAAAAAAAAGTCCATGGCAAGACCTCATCCTGCAAAGCTGATCTGTCAACTGCCATTTGAGACAGCTGGAACCAGCTTGATGGAAAATATTGTTTTTCATTTGTGAAGTCCATGAACTATGGTGCTCACCATACGTGACACAATTAAATTATGCAATGCTGATTAAACATGCTTCTGAGAACAACATTTGCAATATGTCCTCTTATCTTCTGTAGCCCTCCTGTTACAGCAGTTGGTGAAGCTCTTTTTTGGGTGCCTAGCAGCAGTAACATGTGGCATGATGTATGCTGTGTACCTCTCCACCTACCACGAGAGGAAATTCTGGTTCTCCAGCAGACAGGTCAGATTCTTGTTGATTTGGTTTGGAAGGACAGTAGATTTTTGTGCTGTGAAACTTTAGCCTTACATTTTTCTGTTCCGTTCACTCCTCCAGGCGTAAAGCTCTTCACTCTGAAAACCACTCCCTTTACATTAGTGCACATTTAACCCTTTTTTTGCTTGAGGTGTTGTTGTGCTGCTAAATTCTGGACTCAGATGTGCTGTATTGGAGTTTATGTGAATTCACCGGATTGTGCATCCTCAGGAACATAGTTGTTATCATCACATAATTATCTAATTTTAATTGTAATAATGAGATTCTGGGATGCATCTCATGTTTATACGTGCACATAATGTTGTGGTCAACGTGAATGTATAGAGATGAGGATGGAGCGAGGTGGTGCTGTCCATTTCCAGCCTGTCCTGTAGGCTATATTCCCTTCTAATTTAATTAAGTCTCTTTGTGTTTCTTCAGGAGTTGGAACGAGAAATCACCTTTCTGGGTGGCAGTGGCCTGTACTACTACTACTACAAGCACATGCTGGCCGTACCCTCTTTTGAGAGAGGTAACTTTGCAGGATTGAGGAAAAAGTTTTTTTCTTATTATAGGTGTAGTATGCAGGATTTTTGCCTTGAGGTATCTGAAAACTGTCACCAGACAGGTCAAGTCATTTCAACATTCACTGGTTTTGTAACAAGACAAGCTGGCTTGTCATGTAGCTCAGCTGTACTTTTGTCTCATCACCTTCACTAATGATGTAGTTGGCCTGCTGCAAATGCTCTGCTGACACCTGATCCCAACCCACAGGCTCTGCAGCCACAGTAACACCTCCTCACAGAAATGACTACTCTGCCTGGATACAACTTCACAAAATGCCATTGCATCACAGCTATACTTTAGCAAGGTTATGCAGTAATTTTTTTCAGCCTTGAAGTCCTGCAAAATATGCCTTTAAATACAGGATAGTCAGTGAGAAAAAAGCACAAATTGTTCATGGGCCAAAAACATGTACTATACTAGGACTTGATGATAGTTTTGATGTTTGCATATGGTGTTGTGTGTTAGGCATGCAGGAGCTGATGCAGGATAACACCACCGTCTCTGCTCAGACCATCAATGCTGTGGAGCAGCTTTTCTTGTACCCTGAGCTCGTCACCAGCTTTCTGTACAGAGTTACAGGGAGCCAGGTCAGTCACTGCCTCTCTCTTTCAGAGATCTGGACCAGGTGTAGTGTGCAGGCCTGGGTGAAGTGGGCTTCAGCTATCGTGATATAAAAACTATTGTAGATTTAAGTGAATGCTTACTGGGATAGAGGCTTGCTCACTGAAACTTCATTTTTCCTGGAAGTGGGGACTGGGTTGGATATTAAAAAAAACATTCAAGCATGCTTTTTCATGCATAAAAATGACCATTCTTCAACTGTCTCTCAGTAAGTTTCCTGCTTATCTCTTTTTTTTTATTTTAAAGGTCTACATGGTTGAGGAAAGCAACTGCAAAATGCCTTACATGTGCATTTCTTTAAGAGATAGTTTGCTTTTGACTCGCCATTAGTTTCTATTGCTGACTTTCTTCTCGATCAAAAATGCATGTTTTGGGTATGACCATACTAAAACACGAAATAGCTTTCACCCTATTTGGTATTACGCTCACAGCTTCTTGTGGTGAATGAGTATGCACTGTCTAGTGTCCACCACTAGTTAGCTCCTCCATGATGCTGATCTTGCCCCTCATTTTGCAGGACGTGATAGAGCCGGTGTACTTCTACATTGGTGTGGTGTTCGCCTTGCAGGCTGTGTACGTGACGGCGCTCTTTGTGTCTAGCTGGGTGATGAGCGGCACCTGGGTGGCAGGAATGCTGGCTGTGGCGTGGTACATCATAAACAGGTGACCCGGAGCAAATAAAGAGCTGTCTTTCTTTTAATCAAGTTGAAGAGGTTTTCCTCTGTCCTGCTGCATTATCTCTCACTGGATGGAGCATACTGAAATGAAACAAAATCCTGCATGAAACAGTGCAGGCCTAAGCATGCGGTCACTGTATAGAAAATGTCAATCATGCACGCGTTGTGGACAAAAAAAAAAACCTGACTTCAGCCAGATGCTGATGTAGCTAAGTGTGAGTACAGTCACCCCAAAAATTATTCGTACACTTAAGTTGAAGAATTAAGAAAATGATAGACTATGAACACAAAAAAATTATTAATTGTATACACCAGTCACATCTTTCATTATTTAGTAACAAAATTGAAATACACAAATGAACCCTTTAGTTCTGGTACCTTTCTAGTTTATTTCACCGACCCAAGAATTATTTGTACACATTAAGCACTAAAGCCCAACGCCCACTGGCCGCTGGGTGCCGTCACAAAAACCAAACGCTTTTTAAACGCCCACTGGAAGCGTCAGTTGCATCAATATTAACGGATGACAACAGGACCAAGAAGCAAGCTATGGGTGTCACTCTCAAAATATGAAACAAGACAACGTTTAATTTCGAAAAAACCTACCGATAAAGCTTATTTTAAGTGATGGCAAAGTGCGACGGTCAGGTTACAATGCACTATACGTTATATACAGGCATAATTTTCCTCCTAAATTTAGCCGTTTAGTAAATTAAGATTATGATTCACTTTACTTTACCCGGCACCGAATTAGCTAGCTAGCTAACTTAGCAGCGTAAAGTTCTTATCAGTGTACCTTGAGTTAGGTACTGCCTAACTGTAGATCGCTTGATTACTTAAATGCTCGCAAAATAACGTATTTCCTTTCAAAACTGCGACTTGGTTAAAAAGCAGGTTGACAACTGCATGTGAGGTTGCCGCTAAATGTGTGCCACTAACCATGACAAGGCGAAAGAGTTAAATAATCTAAAAGACAAATGCGTTTTTATTGTGTTGACGCTTCAGAAATTGAGCAGTGGCGAAAAGTAAAAATCAGACGCATGTCACACGCTGCCAGTGGGCGTTGCTCCATTGAAATTAATATAACCAATTTTTTGACGCGCGTCTCACGCCTCCAGTGGGCGTTGGGCTTAAGAGTTTATGGCAAGTTTCAATACTTTGTTGGCCTGCCTTTCACCGCGATCACTGCTTGTAGTCTCCTTGGCATACCGTCAAGATGTTTGGTGCAAATATCCTGCTCTTTTCCATTCCACACTCGCTAGAGCAGAGCCTTGAGCTCTTCCTTGTTTGATGGTGTGGATGCTCACGGAGCCTACAAGCGGTGATCCTGGAAAAAGGCAGGGCAAAAAGTGCTGAATATTGCCACAAACTCTCAGTGCTTACAGTGTACAAATAATTCTTGGGTTGGTACAATAACCTGATGAGGTACCAGAACTAAAGGTGTAATTTGTCTATTTCATTTTTGTTACCAAATAATGAAGGAAGTGACTGGTGTATACAAATAATAATTTTTTGTGTTCATAGTCTATCATTTTCTTAATTCTTCAACTTAAGTGTATGAATAATTTTTGGGGTGACTGTATGTGCGGCAGAAAGCTGCACCTGACATCCCATGCATTGGCGATTCTGCAGGGACTAGCTTAAATAAAGAAGTGAAGTATTTAAATTTGACTAATTAACAAAATTATGAAAAAATACATTCAATCATACATTCATTCAATTCATGTTGATATGATACAAATTAGTGTTTTGACATCAATTAAAAAGAAGAGTCATCAGAAGGCAACATTGTTGTGGTTCTCATTCAGATATGTTTTCATATTTTCGAGGTCCCCCCATTTTCAAACAATTGGAGAGAGGCAGACTCTTAAGAAAATTAGGCTTAATTCAGGCATATGAACCAGTACAAAGCCGAGCTCTTGTAGCGCAAGAAGAACTGACATTCTTCTTTTCACACCCAATCTTTATACCTTCATCACATGAAATATCTTCCACATGTGGGTTTTCCGTCCTCTCACGCTACAATGGTTCAATATTGTAATATCTGCTTCTTACCTGTTTTTCAATGGTACAATAACGTAGTGTCTGCTTCTTATTTGTTTTTCTCTTTTTTCATTGGTTGGCATCATTCGCAAAATAGCTACTTCAAGGCTGCTTAATTGTTGAAGAGAGCTTTTAAAGGGGTCATAGGTCGTCCCAGAGGCAGGCAAACCAAAACACTGCCTACATGCCCTGAGAACTGCAACCAAAAGATTACACCCTCTTACATATGTCTAATACATATAATTACCTCCGCCGAGGAAGTTGGGGTGGAGGTTATGTTTTCGCCCCGTTTGTTTGTTTGTCTGTCTGTTTGTCTGTTTGTGAACAACATAACTCAAAAAGTAATGCACGGATTTGTCTGAAATTTTGTGAGTAAATTGCTATTACATCAAGGATGGACCCTATTGATTTTCACCGCGATCACTGAAACAATGTGGCCGCCACGGCAGCCATGTTGAAATCCTATCACACGCGATAACTCAAAAAGTAATGCACGGATTTGTCTGAAATTTTGTGGGTGGATTGCTATTACATCAAGCATGGACCCTATTGATTTTGACCACGATCAGTGTAACGATATGGCCGCCACGGCAGCCATCTTGAAATCCTATCACACGCGATAACTCAACTTTGCTCCCACTCATGCACATTTGGATTGTGCTGCCTTGGCGGAGGTTTGCACTCTATGAGTGCCTCTAGTTCATATAGCTGTGCTACTGCATTCAAAACTACTAACATGAAGCTAGCTTGCATAATGATTACTATATGATTACTGATGAATAATGCTGATGACTGAACAGATGTTAAAGCTGTGGAAATCAACCTAGCAGATTTTGATTAAATCAACTGAACAAATATTAATCAAAGCAGAAATCAACTGAACAAATATTGATTGAATCAACTGAACAGATATTAAACAAAGCTATAGAAATCAACTGCTTATGTGTGTGAACTGCTTGCATGCGTGCATGTGTGTGTGTGTGTGTGTGTGCGCATCTGTGTGTGTTTGTCAGCCGGATTGCTCAAAAAGCTATTCAATGGATTACTATAAAATTTTATGGGAAGTTGGACAGTATGAATGGGAAGAGGTGATTGAATGTCCAGACCAATCCAGATGCAGATCCCCATTCTGCAGCTGATTAGAAGTGATATTGGATCAAAACCTGCTGACAGAGGTATGTGCTCTCTAAGTGCCCTCAAGTTTATGATTAATTTATTTATTTTCCTGTTACTCCACTTCAGGCCAGACACAACCAAAGTGGACCATGCCATTCCTCTCAGAGATAACTGGGCTCTGCCTTACTTCTCCTGCCAGGTGGTGGCCTTAACTGGGTTTCTCAGGAACCGCAACAGTTCTGCGACAGAGGTGAGCTTTCATTATGTCATTCAGACCTGCTGCATGTTGCTGACAGTGTATGATTTAACTTAATCAACCAAAATAATGTTTGCCACTGTTAGTGCATACTTACAACAAATACATTCATGTTTTTCCTGTGTTTACATGGGTTTCCTCAAAACACTCTGGTTTCCTCCCACAATCAAAGTGCTAAGTTATGCCAGGGTCAAGAGAGTTAAATGATCCCCCCTGGCAAACTAATTTCTGGAACTTTTATTTTCATCAATGTGCATTGACCATGCCAAATAAACAAATGAATTAAATTTTGAGCAACATGATTCGTTATTGCTCATGCATGTGTGCTCATTTAGGGGTGTTGATATTCTGCTTATGAAAACAGGCAAGTTTTTTCATTAAAATGAGCCCTTTGGCGAGGGATAAATGAAAATTGCCACTCAAGGCCGTTAACGACTAAAGGGTGTTCAGAATCCTGTCTATTACACATTTTTAATGGTTTATGTGTAGGTATGGCATCTTCTTCAGAAGAAAAAGATGTTTGTTTGGAACATCATTTCTCCATTGGTGGAATTTTCCTGTAAAATCTGGGATTTAGTTTATTAATGCCAATCCCGTGATTCCTTCTGTGATTCAGTGATCACGGAAAATCAGTACCCCTACTTATATTCTTAATACCCTTGTATAAATCACAATTTTTTTCTGAAATGATGCTATCTGGTTGGGTCTTCTATCCACTAGTACAATAAGTAGTGATTTAACCAGGATATGAGCTTACATCCTGGTTACTTTTCAAGTTCATTTCCCAGAATGAGTATTCATGTCTTTGGACATGTTTCTGTATTAAACACAACCTTTTGTCCACTTCAGATCTGTCCATTTATGTTTTTCTTTATGTTGCAGATGTTCTGCTATCTCCTAATGGGAGCTTCCACATTTACCTTCATGCTGATGTGGGAGCACAGTCATTATGTGCTCTTCGTCCAAGGCCTGGCCCTCTTCTTTCTCGACTGCTTTGACCTCGTGCAGCCTCGCAAGGTCCGACATCGCTGCCTCACGAGTGGCAGATGTTATCACACTGCTTTAAGTGTCTATGTGATTATACTTACTTGAGTTTTGATGCTATCATCTGTTTGATTTGGAATCTTTTCATATATAGTAATACACATCCAGTTTTGAACAGAAGTGCCGTCTCCTGTTATAAAGGAGCTGTGTCATGATTAATGCACATGCTCGCAACTTTGAATTAAGTAAATCCACTCATTTGTGAGTCAAAATCTAGAGGGTATTTTTCTTCTGTGTTTATGGGCAACGGCACCCAGCTAGCATTCTTCATATCACTTGGCTAAAGCTTAAAATAGCGCTTTGAATTGTCGAATTTCAATAGAAAGCTTTTTAGTATAAAAACCCTAATGCCAGAGTAACTAAAATATATAAATACAATGCAAAATGAATATGAATTGGCAAGGATGGAATCAGATTGACTTGCTGTCAGACAGATTCATGTTTGTAGGATGTAAATCCTGAACATGTGCAGTAATCACGACGCAGCTACTTTAAGCTTGTGTCAACCACTGAAAGCGTAAAATAAAAACCAAAATTGTATTTCTATGGAAGGCGTATACTGCGGCAATATCATTTGCAATTTTTTAAAATGGAATCATCGCTATTTGTCGCTATTTCCCACTAATGGAAGATGCTGTGCCACTATACCCTCCAGATGGCAGACATTCACAAGGTGTACCTGTGCTCGGTGGTTCTGGCGTATGTGCTGCAGTTCCAGAACCCCAGCCTGCTCAGCTCTCCTCTTCTCAGCCTGCTTGCCGGTTCTACTGTCGCCAGGTACCTGCAGGTAGAGCCAGCACCCTTACTGCAGTCTGATACTTGGGTCAGTCCATGTCCAGTGAGATAGAGGTTTCTGTTTACATTTTAGATTTTGCTCCAAGTTTGATGTATTTGCTCTTTGACAACAAAAAATAAATTATGTAAAATATTTTTGCTGGTTTGAGAATTGCATAGTTTTTAGTCCAACAGTGCCCAAAGGGCCTATGGACTGTTGGCAGCATGCCGTGTCCGGCGTCCATCGATCGTCTGTCATTGTTGGCTTCATTGTTGTCGTTGTTAGTAATTTTTCAAGAATCTTCTTCGCCAAAACCATCAGCCAGAATGACGCTTTTGTTTTGGAGTATCTTTGTGACAAGGAGCACTAAGTTTATTCAAAGAATTTAAAAATATACATTTTTGATTTTTTTATAAATTTTTGAAATTTTCAATTCTCCTATATACTCAATATATAGCATATTTCAATGCGCTATAACATGGAAACGATAGGCGATATTGATGTAAATACTATTGACAACAGACTGGAGTTGTAACAGACCTTTCATTTGGTATCATGACCTTGAAAGGTCAAAGTCAATGCCCTTGACTTTGTGCAAATTTTCCACCATTATCTTCTCTGAAACCCCCTCCCAGAATGACTTGATATTTGTTTTTGAGCATCCCTGCGATAAGGTTTACCAAATTTGTTCAAAGAATGGGAAAATTCTGATTTTTTAATTTTTTTATGACTTTTTGGAATTTTGAGTTCTCCCATATACTCAAATTTGGGCATATTTCAGTGACAACAGATACAAAGTCATATAAGGGTGTCATCACATTTGACCTTGAGTGACCTTGAAAGTTAAGGTCACTTGGAAATTTTCAAAGATTATCTCTGAAGCCAGAATGACTTGATATTTGTTCTGGCGCATCCTACAGACACGGTGTACAAAGTATGTTCAGTGAATTTGAAAATGTTGCTCTCAAGTCAGAAACTTAATGTTTAATTAAACGCATCATGGTACTGTAATAATATGGCAAGTGAGGTGGAGCTTAATGCTGTACTAGAAGTAACAAAGGAAAACATTGGAGATTAATGCTGAACTAAAAGTAACAAAGGAAAACAATTCAATTTAGCACTTTTTCCATTTTCAAGGGCCGGTAATATATATAATAAAAATATAGCATCATATAGCATCTGCTTGTGCCTTTCAGTCATTTGGATCGGTTGTGCACCATTTTGTCTGAGCCCCTACCAAATTTCACGGCTGGGAGCAATATGTCTGAGGATATTGAACCCAAAAAATGGCTTCCCGCTTGGGACATTTTTTAGGGAGTGAAAATGACTACATTGCCTGCGACAAACTATGCAGTTCTCAAAATTTAGCAAAAATATTTTAATGCATTTCTTTTTGGGTGACAAAATATACATGATTTTTGAACAGAATCTCCAACTGATTAGACAGGGAATGACCCACAAATTTCAGGCCATTAGGTCAAGCTGGGAGCATGCATAGACATCCTTAAAGCCCCTGTCACACTGCGCCGTTTAATGATTCTGTCTGAAAAATGAAGGCGTACGTTTATTGGACTTTTTTATTCGTTTTTCAGCTGGTTTACAAACGTATCTAGACGTTGACAGACGGTGCTAGCCGTTTCAAACTTCGGACATATTCAGAATTTCCGACAGCCAGCTTCGGATAGCGATTGGCGGTTCTCTTGTTACTCTGGCGTTTTTTTTTACGTTTTTGCCGTTACTCGGGCGGAATCTTATCGGTTTTTAGACTTTTATGGCTGTTGGGCAGGCAGACATCTCGTCCGCCTCCAGCCACGGAACCTCTGGGGCATCCGAGTCTGAAGATTCCTCCCTGGGAGGAGGAGTGGGAGGCTTCTGGGCTCGCCTGGCTGGGGGTTTCGCTCCACTGCCCTTGCCCTTGCTTGTAGTACCCCTTCTCTTAGCTGGCATGATGAAATGAAGTGTGGTAGTACTCCAAAATAATAGTATTCTGAGATAATTGTGATCCAAATATAATTTCAAAACGAGCGATGTGGACTGTCCAGGAGCTAGGACTGCTGTGATGAGGCGATGGACGGAGCTTGCCCTCTTATAAAACGCAAACCAGATGTTGATAGACGTAATTCAAACGTTTTTCAGCCTTTTCGTTCGTTACTCATACTTAAGCAGACGGTACTCAGGCGTCCGATGTTCCGTAAGCTGGGCTCGATGAAGACGTTACTCATACTTAAGCAGACGTTTCTCAGACGTATTTAAACGTTACTCATGCTGTTCTATCTACCGTCCATGGCCAAAAAATTTGGATTTGCCGCTGTATGTCACTGTCTGACGAAAATATTTAGACGGAGGCAGACGGAATCATTAAACGGCGCAGTGTGACAGGGGCTTAAGAACCAAAATATCTGCCTGCTTCTCTCATTTTTTTTTTTCAGCACAATATGAAGGTGGGCTCCCTGTTGGCCAGGCTGATGAAGATCCTGCTGCATTTCCACTTAGTCTTTACAATTGGATTCACCTTCCACTATGCGGTCAGGGTAAGAGGCTTTTGTTTAAAAAGCTGAACATCATCCCTTTATTGTTGGGATCTAATGATAATGTAAATGGTGTAGCTTATGTGCTTTTAATGGCATGATGTATTCAAGCATAATTTACAGTACATACAGTCGCGCCCAAAATTATTCATTATTATTCATTATTCATATTCCATTCGCTGAAAAGCAACCCCAGAACATGATACTCCTGCCACCGTATTTGACTGTTGGGATCGTGTTTTTCAGGTTGAACACTTCACCTTTCTTACGCCACTTAGACTTCTCCAACCCAGACACACAAGAATTAGTCTAGCCTTGGCAAAAGCTCACCTGGATGAAGATAAAAGCTTCTGGCTGTCAATGTTATGGACGGATGAAACAAACATGGAGCTGTTTAGGCACAGAAATGGGGCTTTTGTTTGGTGTAAGAAAGGTGAAGCGTTCAACCTGAAAAACACAGTCCCAACGGTCAAATAAGGCGGCGGGAGTGTCATGCTCTGGGGTTGCTTTTCAGCGAATGGGCCCGGAAAACTTGTTAAAGTAATGGCATCATGAAACAGGACCAGTATATCCAGATCCTCAGTGAAAACATTGAGCAATCTGCTGCAAAAACTTGGTCTTGGGCAGGAATGGATCTTCCAACAGGATAATGATCCTAAACACACGGCCAAATCTGTCAAGAAATGGTTAGTGGACAACAAAGTGAACATTTTGGAGTGGCCAAGCCAGAGCTCCGTCCTCAATGCTATCCAAAATCTGTGGAGGGAACTGAAGACCAAGGTCATGGCAAGGAAACCCTCAAACCTTAAGGACCTGGAGAAGTTTGCAAAAGAGGAGTGGGCCAAAATTCCCATGGAGACGTGTAGAAACCTTGTGATCAACCACAGGACGTGCTTGGAGGCTGTAATCGTGAATAAAGGCTTTGCCATCAATTACTGAGAAAAGGGTATGAATAATTCTGGACATGGCATTTTTTGTAAATCTGTCACATAAAATACCAAAAAGTATTGCATTTCTTGAAAAATTGTTTACTGTACTTCTTACAGCCTTATGTCAACTTACTGTGTCATTTGTGCAAGAATAAATTTGATTTGTCAAAAAATATCTCGAAAAAAAACAAAAAAAGGTAGGGGTATGAATAATTTTGGGCGCGACAGTATTTGTGCAGTCATTTGAGATTTTATGCAATATATTTGTAATTTGGGGTGACTGGATAAAGGACTACTTTCTTTTTCTTTATACTGTGTTTTACATTTTTGATTTCCTTCTGTACATCTACTTTTTTCCTCAGAGAATCATCCCTGTCAATGGGAGTGACTACATGTTAAAATTTCTTGAAGTAAAATTTGGCCTGAACACAACAACGTGAGTCCTTGCAACACTTCTTTGAACATATTGTCCAACTCAACCTCAAGCTGTCTTTCTTGCGGCACACTGCTGAACATAGTCGCTTGAAGTTAGATATTTTGTTGTGGAAATTTTGCTGCAGTTTTACTTTTTATCTCCTGCCACAAAATTGATGGGAATATGGGAATGAGTCTGGTCTTTCCGCCTATCCATCCGTCTGTCCATCTGTCAGTCATTCTTTTTTCTGGGCCAGAACTCCTAAACCATGCAGTATTTATCAACAAAATTTATTATAGGGATACATCTTATTGTAGATGTGCTTTCTCATACTTCCATCCGCCCTCCCGTCCATTGTCCATTCCTCCACCAGCTTTTGTTTCCAGGCCAGTTGTCAGCCATCCTGTTCCTTTTGGGGTCATGACTCCTATACGATTCAGTATTTCTCAACAAATTTTCATATATTTGTTCTTGTTTAGATGTGCCTTTTCATATGTCCTCAGAGCCTGACATTAACTTTTTTTTCACTTGCCCGTTTGGGCTAGTAGGGTTAAGATTAACCCACCCTGACTCCCCCCATCCTATATCACTTGACCTCAGTAATTTCAAATTACTGAACTAAATATTGCAATAACCGAATGCTGTAATACAGTGCTATAGGAGACTAGATCTCTCGAGGATTGTCCGTCAAGAAATTCTGCAGCAGATCCTCTGCTTCATCATCTGGTTGCGAGTTTCTTCTAGGAGAAATTAACAGCATCAGAGTCAATCATATAGGTGAGAACGTATATGTACATCAATATTTGATATTTACGTTCAAACTATACCCAGAATTATGTTTTTTGAACCATTTAAATGCATCTAAAGCAGAAAGAAGAGATGGGAGAGAAAGATCCTGTACGTGGCATAGGCGGAGTTTGGAGCCGACAATTCAGAGTGAAAGTTGAGTGTTGTTAAAAAAAAATGCCTGTGAATTAAAGAAACTCACTAATTGAAAACCGTGCAACGCATAGACGCTATAGAGATATAAATCACTCCTGAAAATATAATATTTGGCAAGATATAGTCCGATTTTTTAATATTAAAATTTGGATTTGCCATGTTTGATGGGGTGGGCAGAAATAGAGGACTGGAAGTTTCCTCTAAATGATCACTGTTTGATCCATCGACTGCTCCATTCATTCTGTCATATGGTCAAGTGTTTTACGGTTTCTCGATGGATCTTTACACAAACACATCACTGTATGAAAAACATTGCTGTTGTCATGAAAATATAAGATGTGAAGCTGAATTTTTTTTTTTTTTTTTTTTACTTGCCAGATAGGGTAAGCTTAGTGTATGTCTGACTGTCCCGAAAGGCAATATGACTTGCCCCAGGCATCCGTTAATGTCGAGCCCTGGTCCATCTGCCCTCCTGTCCGTTTGTTTGTCCCTCCAATGCGATTTGTTTTCAGGACAGATATCAGCCATCCCCTGGTGGGGGATCTGAGTATATCATGCTTGTTAATCTCAGTTGAAGCCTGTATTTTATTTTTATGGTAGTACAGCCTCTGAAGTGTGGATCTCTAGTCCTGGACTTATGGACATTGAGATTCCTCCTGTGAAGGGTAATGGTATGTGGGTTTTTTTTTTTTTACTGTTGCGATCAGTTTTTAGCATTATTGGTTAAATCACTTGACTATAAATTGAAGCTGACATATAGTGTTATTTCTGGAAAGGACTTAAACACACGTTGCATTTTTGGAGTAATTATTCAATTACTCCAGGTACTGGTGAGGTAGCTTGAGTCTAGGTCAAGGATTTAATCTATCTATCTGTCAATCTACAGTGGGGTGCAAAAATCTGGGCACCCCTGATTTAAATGTCTGTTACAATTAATCTCCAAGTGATTGAAAGCAAACCTGAACAATAAATGCTACAAAGTTAAACATGACACATTTCATCACATTTTAAAGTAAGAATAATTTTTATTTTTAACTTTTTACAGTTTCAAAATAATAAAACAAGGAAAAAGGCCATGTGCAAAAGTTTGGGAACCCTGTCAGCTTGTACTTTGTAACTCCTCCTTGGGCAGCTATAACAGCTTGCAAACGCTTCCTGTAGCCAGCGAAGAGTCTTTCAATTCTTGTCTTTGGAATTTTTCCCCATTCTTCCTGACAGAACGCCTCTAGCTCAGAAATGTTCTTCGGTCTTCTTGCATGAACGGCACGTTTGAGGTCTCTCCAGAGATTTTCAATAATATTCAAGTCTGGGGACTGTGATGGCCATTCCAAAACCTTCATCCATCTTTCCTGGAGGTACTTCATGGTGGATTTTGAGGTATGCTTCGGGTCATTGTCTTTCTGGAGTACCCAACGTCTCTTCAACTTCAATTTCTGGACTGAGCTTTGGACAATAGCCTCTACAATGTCTTGATATTTTGTGGAATCCATTCTTCCTTCCTCCCGCACAATATTGCCTGTGCCCCCCAGCTGCTACACAACCCCAAAGCATAATGGATCCACCTCCATGCTTAACAGTTGGCAACGTTACAAATGCTTCACCCTTTTTTTTTCTCCAAACATACCTTCTTTGGTTGTGGCCAAAAAGTTCAATTTTGGTTTCGTCAGTCCAAAACACATTGTTCCAATAGGCTTGAGGTTTCTCAAGGTCCTCTTTTGCATACTTCAGACTCATAATTTTGTGTTGAGGTCATAGGAAAGGCTTCTTTCGTGCAACTCTGCCATGTAGGTCTTTGTTGTTTAAGGTACACTGTATTTTTGTCCTGAGAACAACTAGACCTGTGTCTGCTACTCTTTTTTGCAGCTATTTTGCAGTGATATGTGGGTTCTTCTGAGCATTTCTTACCAGATCTCGGGCCATTCTTTCAGAAATTTTTCTTGGTCTTCCAGATCTTGCCTTGACTTCAATTGTTCCATTTATTTTCCATTTTCTTATGATGTTCCTGACAGTAGAAATGGGTAGTTTGAAATGTTGCAAGAGTTTTTTTAGCCCTCTCCTTGTTGGTGGAAGTGAATTATCTTGATTTTGACATCCTTGGACATCTGTTTAGAGGAACACATGGTTTTTAACACCAGACGCAACAGCACCCACAGTTGGATACTTTAGAAGGCATAGAGTTACTTCAGAATATATAGTTCAACCCTGGAATTATATTCACTTGACTCATAGAAGCCCTAACGAGTAAATCACCTGGGTCTGGGCCTTAGTAATCATCTTCTTAAAAGGTAACAAAGAATAATCCAAAAGGGTTCCCAAACTTTTGCACAGGGCCCTTTTTCCTTTCTTATCATTTAAAAACTCAGAAAAATTAAAATAAAAAGAAACCTTGCTTTTAAATTTGCAGAAAGGTGTCATGTTTAACTTTGTAGCATTTAGTGTTCAGGTTTGCATTCAGTCACTTGGAGATTAATTGTAACAGACATTTAAACCAGGGGTGCCCAAATTATTGCATCCCACTGTATCTATATGCTATGTCTATTATCTATGCTGAGAATTGTAACTTACCTAGAACCGTTCAGGTACAGCCTCATGAAAGTGAGGCTATGCATGAGGTCACTACCCGTTTCAAGGGTAGCCCGAGTGTATGCTTACTTGTGTCAAGTTCATTTTATGAAGCAAATAATCAAACAGTCATGTAGATAAGACATTTCTCCTTCATTTTGTGGGGTATGAGTATTTGATGATTATTATCTTTTAATAATTATTTGAAATTATCAAAGTTATGCAGAAAAGTAATTCCTTCCCAGTTTGTGGGATATGGATAATTGACAATGATTAAAGTTAAATAAATGTGACAATGATTTCAAGTTTGGCTAAGTTGTATCTGAAGATATAAAACCAGCTAATATAGCATCTGGTAAATGTGCAAAAATTGAGGCTGTCTTATGTTGTCTGTCTCAGGGAATTTGTTCCAAACTTGCTGCTGTGCCAGGAGGGCTTCCAGTCCCCAAGCCAGGACTTCTTTCTGCGTCTGACGCAGGCCTCTGTGCTCCCCTTCTACCTGCTGGTGCTGCTGGTCTGTCTTCTGTCAACACTGCAAACCATCTACAGGAGGCTCAGGTCAGCTCTGCAGAGAGCTCCGGCTTAAGTGCACTTTCTGTATTCTGCTATGATCACTCTATATTTCTGAATCTGTTGTTTGTCTTCTCTCTCTTTGGCTGCTCTGTGGTGTGGTTACATCTCTGATGATTAATTGTGCAGTGGGGAACCGATGAAATCCAACCTCAGGCTGGAAGATGGGCAAATTGGAGAGAAGCCGGAGGTGGTCTACCATGTGTTTCACACAATGCTTTTTGGCATGCTGGCAATGGTGTTTGAGGGGTACGTTCAGAAAAGCCTGTCTGGTGTGCTGCGCTTTGTTTCAAAAGTTATTTTGCAACCTAGTAATTCATCCACAGGTAAATCCACTGCTTCAATCGTTGCACCCACGGCTAAATTCAATCTAGGGTAGCATATTGCCTTTTTTTTCCTGATGGTGGAATGTCTTTTGTTAAGGTATATTTCAGACAGTACTGTGTTAGTGAGCTATACTTGCACCTTTTAGGGTGTGAAAAGCATTTATACAAGCTTGCATTTCGCTTGGATGATTGAAATTGTAAACGGCAAGCTTTCTGGCTCAGAGTGAATGTTCTGACAGTAAAATAAGCAGTTCCTTTAATGAGTACATGTGCTTGCTGATGCGACTTTGCAGAAAAATGGACAAATCTCTGATCTTCATCATGGAGAAAATCATGAAGATTTTTTGTGTTTGTAGCCCTCACTCTGAACTAAAATTATGAAAAGAAAGTTAAATATGATGGAATTCTAAATGCGACAAGTATCTTGAATCATTTCAGCCACCCCCCACTTTGCAGCTCAGATCTTGAGTTATAAAGCCTTAAATTAGGTAACGCATAAATGGCCATATTTGGCTACCGCGTAAAGGGGTTAAGAGTACTATCCCAGTGAACTGAACATGTTAACTGTAGTTATTATTATTATTATGTTCCCCGCAAATGTTGCGGAGAACATAATGTTTTACCCTCCGTCCGTCCTTCCGTCCGTCCTTCCGTCCTTACGAGCAGGTTTGTCCGGGCCATAATTTTTAAACCGTTCAATCTTTTTTCACAAAATCTGGTATATCATTAGATCCCATGGTGTAGATGTGCCTTTTGATATTTTGGTTCTTTAGAAATTTTTCTTTTTTCCAGTTTCCATGGTAACAAGTTCAACTCAGTGCATATTGAGGGTGGGGACCTTGTCCGGACCACAACTCTTAAACCGTTCAATATTTTTTTCACAACATTTGGTATATCATTAGATCCCATGGTGTACATGTGCCTTTTGATATTTTGGTTGTTTAGAAATTTTTATTTTTTCCAGTTTCCATGGTAACAAGTTCAACTTAGTGCATATTGAGGGTGGGGACCTTGTCCGGACCACAACTCTTAAACTATGACAGATTTCTCCACCAAACTTGGCATATATTTAGATCACATGGTGTAGATGTGCCTTTTAATAGTTTGCTCATTCGGAAATTTTTATTTTTCCCAGTTTTCATGGTAACAAGTTCAACTTAGTGCATATTGAGGGTGGGGACCTTGTCCGGACCACAACTCTTAAACCGATCAATATTTTTTCACAACATTTGGTATATCATTAGATCCCATGGTGTACATGTGCCTTTTGATATTTTGGTTGTTTAGAAATTTTTATTTTTTCCAGTTTCCATGGTAACAAGTTCAACTTAGTGGATATTGAGGGTGGGGACCTTGTCCGGACCACAACTCTTAAACTATGACAGATTTCTCCACCAAACTTGGCATATATTTAGATCACATGGTGCAGATGTGCCTTTTAATAGTTTGCTCATTCGGAAATTTTTTATTTTTTAGTTTCCATGGTAACAAGTTGAACTTACTGCATAATGAGGTTGGGAACCTTGTCCGGACCACAACTCATAAACTATGAGAGATTTCTCTTCCAAACTTGGTATAGTGTTACACCACATAGTGTAGATGTGCCTTTTGATATTTTGTTTGTTCAGAAATTCTTATTTTTTCCGATTTCCATGGTAACCTTTTCAACTTAGTGCGTATTGAGAGTGTGGACCTTGTCCGCACCAAAACTCCAAAACACTTTTTTCTCAACCAAACTAGGCATATTGTTATATTACATGGTATAGATGTGCCTTTTCATAGTTCTCTCTTCAAAATGTGCAACCAAATATATATAATGGCGGGGAACATCATAGTGCTTCACAAGCACAGATTCTAGTTCATATGTGTAATTGGATCTCCCCTCTCCTGATGGCAGAATGAAGTACCTGTGGACGCCCTATGTTTGCATGTTCACAGCCTTCGGAGTATGTTCCCCGGAGCTGTGGATGACCATTTTCAAGTGGTTAAAGCTCAAGTCTGTTCATCCTGTTGTCCTGGTAAGACCCCTCTCACTGGGAATGAGATGAGAAATGTAAGGCTCAGTTGTAAGACCACACAACTACAGCTTGAGTAACTTGCCCAGATCCCTAATTCCATCCTATATTTGCGTCCAGTCTGGAACCTAGGCTATTATGCATGTGTTTTGCATCTGCTTTTCAGAATGTTTCCTCCTGTTTGAATGATGTGTTTTTATTTGATTCAACAGGCTCTTATTCTGAGCACGGCAGTTCCTACAATCATTGGATTCAGTTTGTGGAGGGAGGTGAGTTCTTTGAATGGAATGCTCCTCCTCTTATATCTGGTGAAAAAGATAATTAAACTTTTCTTTGAACTGGTCTTGATGTGATATATCTGAAAAAAAAGGATCATTCAGTTTCCCTGTGAGCTCTACCTTTCCTTCAGTGTAATATCTCTTATAAAATCAATGACCTTACTATACTGCAACCTTTCCCGCTGTGCCTTCACTTACCAGCAGATACTATTGCAGCGTTGCCCAATCTGGTTTGTTGTGATCTAAATAGTAGTTCTTAAGCTGTTAAATGTTTTGTGCTTTGTTGGGTTTCGAGTGAATATATGCAGAATAATAGGTCCTCTGTAAGTCGGTGTCCTTGGTCTGTGGGAAACAGAATGTGCCGCAATGTGTGTGTGACGCTGGCCACTACCCTGATGTTTCCTGACTCTGCAGTACTTTCCACGTGTGATCACTGAACTGACTGAGCTGCAGGAGTTCCATGACCCAGACACAGTTGAGCTGATGAACTGGATCAAGTAAGGAGATTTCCAGCCCTCCATATTTTGCCAGGAGCTGTGCAGTCGCATTCTTCCAAGGCATCTTTCTTTCACTCTTGCCAAAATGTAATTATTCCTACACAGGAGTACACTCACAGAATTTATCTTTAAGGTTACCAAAGGTTTTTATGCCCAGTCTTGTGCCCGAACCCCAATAATCAGCAATATTTCAACAGAATGTCATTAGGACTACTATGGATGGTCTGATATCAAACTGCAGCAGATATTAAATACAAAGGTCACTTGGTTGTTTGAAATTGCTCATCTACTCTCAGTAAAACCTAGAATTGGGGCTCTGTGACTGTTTATATTTTTTTCTTTCTCCCTCCCTTCCCACCTCTCTTTTTTCCCTCCCTGTCTCCCTCCATCTCTCTACGTCCCTTCACATCTTTCACCCCGTCTGCTCTGTCATTCCCTCCCTTTCCCTCCATCCTCACTCCTCTCTCTCTTCCCCTCTCTTCTCCCCTTCTCTCCCTCTTTGTTCACTCCCTTCCCCCTCTCCTGTTTCTCTCCCTTCATTCTCTCTCCCTTCTGCCTTCCCCTCTTCTCTCTCTTTCCCCTGTTAGGAGGCAGGCGCCAGTGACGGCAGTGTTTGCCGGGAGCCCTCAGCTGATGGGGGCAGTGAAGCTGTGCTCTGGCTGGACTGTGACCAGCCTTCCCCTCTACACTGACATCAACCTGCTCAGGAGGAGTGAGAATGTAAGCCAGTGCTGTCCCTTTTTTAACTCGTCTGCCGCAGTCTGACTACAAACCCCAATTCCAATGACATTGGGACGTTGTGTAAAGTGTGAATAAGAACAGAATACAATGATTTGCAAATCCTTTTTGACCTATGTTCAATTGAGTACAATACAAAGACAAGATATTTAATGTTCAAACTGATAAACTTTATTGTTTTTTTGGAAATATTCACACATTTTGAATTCGATACCTGCAACGTGTTCCAAAAAAGCTGGGACAAGGGCAATGGAGGACTGGGAAAGTTGAGGAATGTACAAAAAACACCTTTTTGGAACATTCCACATGTGAACAGGTGTTAATTAGGTGTAAAAGGAGCATCCCCGAAAGGCTCAGTTGTTCAAAAGCAAGGATGGGGCGAGGTTCACCACTTTGTGAATGACTGCGTGAGGAAATAGTCCTTGCAAGTTCCTTTAAGTTCCTTGCAATTGCAAGGAATTTAGGGATTCATCATCTACAGTCCATAATATCATCAAAACATTCAGAGAATCCAGAGAAATCTCTACACGTAAGCGGCAAGGCCGAAAATCAACATTGAATGCCCATGACCGTCGGTCCCTCGGGCGGCACTGCATTAAAAAAAGACATCATGCAGAACCAATACATCATGATATTACCATGTGGGCTCAGGAACACTTCGGAAAACCATTGTCAGTTAAGAGTTTGTCGCTACATCTACAAGTGCAAGTTAAAACTCTACCATGCAAAGCGAAAGCCATATATCAACAACGCCCAGAAACGCCGCCGGCTTCTCTGGGCCTGAGCTCATCTGAGATGGACTGATGCAAAGAGGGAAAGTGTGCTGTGGTCTGATGAGTCCACATTTCAAATTGTTTTCGGAAATCATGGTCGTCATGTTCTTCGGGCTTAAGAGGAAAAGGACTATCCAGAGTTCAGAAGCCAGCATCTGTGATGGTACGGGGATGTGTTAGTGCCCATGGCATGGGTAACTTGCACATCTGTGAAGGCGCCATAATGCTGAAAGGTACATACAGGTTTTGGAGCAACATATGCTCCCATCCAAGCGACGTCTTTTTCAGGGACGTCTCTGCATATTTCAACAAGACAATGCCAAGCCACATTCTGCACGTGTTACAACAGTGTGGCTTTGTAGTAAAAGAGTGCGGGTAATAGACTGGTCTGCCTGCAGTCCAGACCTGTCTCCCATTGAAAATATGTGGCACATTATGAAGTGCAAAATACGACAACGGAGACCCCGGGCTGTTGAGCAACTGAAGTCTTAGATCAAGCACGAATGGGAAAGAATTCCACCTACAGAGCTTCTACAATTAGTGTCCTCAGTTCCCAAACACTTACTGAGTGTTGTTGAAAGGAAAGGTGATGAAACACAGTGGTAAACATGCCCCTTTCTCAGCTTTATTGGAACGTGTTGCAAGCATCATATTCAAAATGAGTGAATATTTCCAAAAAAACAATAAAGTTTATCACTTATATCAGAACATTAAATGTCTTGTCTTTGTTGTGTGCTCAATTGAATATAGGTCTCAAAGGATTTGCAAATCATTGTATTCTGTTTTATTTCTATATATATATATATTTTTTTTTTTTTTTAATTTGGCATCTCCAATCCCGCCCGAATCTGGAATATCCAATTAGGGAACTATGTACAAGTACTTAGGCTTTTCGCATATGCGGCCCCCTGTTGCCAACTCAGGAGAGTGTACACAGCTCGCGGCTCCCCTCCGAAGCATGCGCCCGCTAGTCACTGCTTCTTATACATTCACTGGTTGAGACTTCGCAAGCTCAGAACGAGAGCGGAGGATACCCGAACATAGGCGAGCTCAGAATCTTCCTTATGAGCGCCCGTCTGGCCAACAGGAGGCGCCTAGGGTAACTCTAATCTACATAACCCTTCCCAGCAGACCGTCCCAATTTGCATCCCTGTAGCGCATTGGCTGTATTCTGTTTTTATTCACGTTTTAGACAACGTCCCAACTTCACTGGAATTGGGGTTCGTACATTTGACCAAGAAGCCCACTGGGCCTCATTGATTATAATTCCCGTGTGGTTGTGTGGAATGGAATGTTTACGTAAAAGCACTTAATCACCCACTGCTTGTTTCACACAGATTTACCAGGTCTATGCAATGAGGTCTGCGGAGGACATCTACAAGATCCTGACATCATACAAGGCCAGCCACGTAATCATCGAAGAGACGCTCTGCGCTGAAATGAGCATAGTCAAGGGCTGTCGAATTAAAGACCTGTTGGACATCTCCAATGGGCACGTAAGTCCCATACCCCATCCAGACTATTGGAAAAATCCAGTGCTGGAAGACACTGGATTGTGAGGAGAGGTGTAACATTTCTTGGAAGTTGAGAGCTCAAATGGATGGAATCCTTTGAGTCCCGGTCTGCAAACCAGAATATTGTAACATTATGTGAACCTACAGATGAAGTCAGATTAACCCCTTTAACTGCAATGTTTAACTTAAGTTATCCTTAAAGTAGGTTAATAGTAAGAAAAACCTTTTTTTTTCATATTCATTCTGTACCTACTGGTTGCAGCACTTCACTGAGACTGTCACACTTAGTGAGAAATATTTCAACCCAGGATGCCATGTTTTATGGGCACAGCATTACATCAAATGGAAAATATCTACATTTTGCGCATCATTTTATACACCTTTCCCTGTAATTCAGCAGGACATATTTGAGATTCGTTGGAAACCTTGGAATCTCCTCAGGAATTTAAAATAAGGGCTGAACACATTTTAGACTACCATTTGCAAAGATTAACCTTAGTTACACCTTCAAGAACTTGGTGACCTCAAGTGAACAGCCCCAAACAGTTCTGTGATTCAGATGGAGCCTATAGCATCATCTATGTGCCTGCAATTGACTGTGAACATGGAGCCTGGCATCATCTTTGTGTCTGCAATTGACTGTGAACATGCTTGTTCTTTGAAATCTCTCTTAGGTGATGTACGACAAAGGAGAGATGTATGCCTTTTCAAAGTATCGACGATTCTGCCATGAGATCAAGATGAACAATTCGCCCTATGTGAACTACTTCACCAGAGTCTTCTGGAACCGGTCTTACCATGTCTACAGAGTGAACTCTGTTATCTCCTTCCAGTTCTGAGAGCTGTGTAGGACCACTTTGTATGTCTCTGTATCGATCGATACAGTTGTTGTATTACACTTCACAACTGACCAAAGAAACTACTGTGGAACTTTGATAAATCTAGATTAGAAACTTTCTTCAGAACAGTTTGCTCTGAAAAATGGGCATGGCTGGTGTGGTTGTAAGTATTCCAGTTTGTTTCAAACTTGTTGGTGGTTAATGTTGTTAGCTGGAGGAATATACTGTTCCATGCTTTGCTGCGCTGTGTGGCCTCGGCAGGGAGTGCTTCTGTGACCACTTTCATGTATGAGGTGGTGTATGTTTTTGTCTGTGGCATACACAATGCACTGCCATTCCAGCAAGCACAAAATGTCATCACAATGTTGGAATGTTGTGTCATTATGTTAGTGCCCATATACTGTACTCATATTATTATTATTATTTTATAATATTGCTGCCTGCAACATTGTGAGACTGTTTTGTGTTAGCTAGAGTGTAAGTGTAAGTGGGCGACTGAAATTCATGAAGGAATTCATCTGATGTTACTGCCAGTGACTGTGTCTGTTTATGGAAGGGATTGCCTTGCAGTTCAGTGTAAAGGTTATTTCAACATCGTCCAGGATGAAAACCCAAAGTCACCCTGCCTTGCCTGATCCACTAAATAGTGGCCTCTATGTGAAATTTGGTGCCTGCTGTATTTGAACGCACCCCCATCTTAATAGATGTGAAGACGGGCTGGGCAGTAAAAGGAAGCAGCCACTTGACTGAATGCACTTTTGAGCTAAGCTGTGCTTGTGTGAACCTTTGCAAATTAATGGAGTACAGTGCTGGGACTGGCATACCATCATGACTTGGCATTGCAAGCTGGAAAGAAAAACAATGGGGAAAAATGGTTAATAAGATGAGAAAAAATAATGGATTGTGATTCATCTGCCTATGATGCCATTTGTCCTCGTTTGATTCAGATGCATGTTAATTCAGAGCACTCCTCTTTTGCCATCACCTTAAGGAGTAGACTTTCGGTCTTTCTAAGTGAGAATACAGGTTAAATTAATTGCGTGATTTAATTCACGCCAAAAGTTTCATCTAAATTCATCATATTTTGGAGAGACTGATCCTTCACAGCTAATGCATCCTTGTCATTTGGTAGGAGTTTTCCGAGGAGTACTTCAGGTTGCCTAGTAACCTGTTAAATATGTCTGTGGCTAATGTTTCTGGTCTTCTGGAAAACGTATGTGGAAAAAAGGGATTCAGTGAAGTGTCTTTCTAGAGACTTTCCTGCCTTCTTTTCTGTGTAACATGACATGTTGTTACTGAAAACATGCGGTCAGCGCTTGCATGTTTGCTCTTTTTTTTGCGATGCTTGAGCTTAACGTCATTACCCAGACACATTGCAAGCTACCAGATTCTCTGCTCCTGGTTCTTTGCTGTGTGATTGGAGTAGTTCAGTAGAAGGTCAGATAAAGGCAAACAGCTATCACCACAAAGCCTGATGGGTAGTGAAGGCTGCCCCACCATTGCCGTATGTATATACAAGGGGTATTAGACGTTCATCATCTGTATAAGCTATATGTGCTTTTTTATACTGATGGCTTTAGCTGCAGTACTGGTCTTTGTTAAAACTCAGATTATTAGTGCAATAAGTTTGGCATAGTGTCTGTTATAACATACAAGGTAACAGTCTGCTTTAAGATGGAGTTCAAATAACATTTTCATGTGTTAGACCGTCTCTTTTTGTTTCACTCACCTTGATGTCCTACCTTTGTTACTGAACTGTTTGTCACTGCACCATCATGACATTTCTGTACTTGTGAATGCTGATTTTTGTGGACTGAAGTTGTTATATGAACAATGTGTATACATTTGTCTGATAATAGCAACAAAACTGTCTATGACATGTCTGGAATTAAATGCTTTATATTTTCTTAGTGCTTTTGTGGGGGTTTAATCCCTTTAACTCTTAACTTTTCACTTAAGTTTTTCCCTAAGCGAGAAAAAGCTTTTTTGTCATATTGTAGGAATATGTCTCATACATATTCTGTATCTGTTGGTTGCAGTGCGTTACTGAAGCTCCACTTACATTTAGATAAATATTCAAACCCAGAACGTCATGTTTTTATGGCCACAGCATAATATAAAATGGTAAATGTCTAGATCTTGTTCAGCATTTTACACACGTCCCTGTAATTCAGCAGGACATGGTACGTCTCTCAGTTCACTACTGCTACTCAGAAAAACTCAGCACGTAATGGAAAATGAAAATAGAATCAAAAAGGAGTCCATTGACCTTCCTCTATACTGAAAACACAACATCAGCACATTATTGGAATTCAATTGTTTATTCGATAATGTGAGCTTATTTAAAACCTGATGACTGCAGCAGACTCCAAAAAAGTTGGCGCCGAAACAATTTAGGAATAATAATGACGTGGAAAGTAGCAATAATGAGGTGATATGAAACAGGTGATGTTAAACAGGTGAACTGATTGTGTTATAGTTAAAAAAAAAAGGAGCCTCCAAAAAAAGGCCCAGTCCTTCGAAAGGGGTGAAAGCTCACCAATTTGCCAACAGATGTGTAAGCTTATAGTCCATTATTTGGGAACAATATACCCCAAAGACAAAGTTGATGGGATTTGGGGCATTTGACCCTCTACATAGTGTAATATAATCAAAAGACCAAAGGAATGTGGTCAAATATTGGTGAGTAAAGAGCGTTGCTCGGAAGAACCGTCATGCGACGAATGGGTAACGCAATATTGGCTTAGAAATACTTTGGTAAACCTTGGTTAGTCAACATCATTCATTATTGCACCTACAGATGCTAGTCAAAGCTTCATTGTGCAAAGCTGAAGCCATGCATCAATATACCCAGTGTGCCACCGAGATCTTTGGGCTTGGTGTCATCTCAGGTGTATTGTAGCGTAGAGGATTTGTGCTTTGTTGTCCGACAAATCGACATTCCAAGTGGTTTTTGGAAAAAATTTCTGCCAGGCGATAAAGACAGCCCAAGTTGCTATCAGTGTCAGGTCTAAAAACCAGCATGTTTTATGGTATGTGGTGTTTCAGCGCACATGGCATGGGCGTTTTGCGCATTTGGGAGGGCACCATCAATGCGGATATATATGTATGAATTATGGATTAATATGTGCTGCGATTTAGATTTGATCTGTTCCAGGGACATCTCTGCATTTTCCAGCGAATCCACATTCTATATGGATTACAAGAGCATGGCTGCAAAAGGAAAGAGTGCGGGTGCTAGATTGGCTTGCCTGCAGTCCCAATCTGTCTCCTATTGAGAATGGCCCATCATAAGGCAAAATATACAGCAAGGAAGGGCTCATCTAAATGAGCTGCTTCAGATCTGCGTAATGGAGGAATGGGGGAAAAAACTGCTAAGCCTTCACCAACTGGTGTCTTCCGTGCCCAAATGCTTAAAACCTCTTATACCCCAGCGGTATTGTCGGCTCTTCGGGATTTCCAGTGGAGTGCACAGAAATCCAAAACTTACTCTGAATTCCATTTCACCGATAGGCTTGGCAATGAGCATAATACAACCCCATTTCCAAAAAGCTGGGAAACTTTGTTAAATGTAAATAAAACAGATGCAATGATCTGCAAATCAGTTAAAACCCTGTATTTAATTGAACATAGGCAGAGACAAGGTATCAAATGTTAACTGATCAATTTTATTGTTTTTTGAAAAATATCTGCTCATTTTGAATTTGATGACAGCAACACATTTCAAAAAAGTTGGGAGGGGACAATAAAAGACAGGAAAAGTTGCATGATGCTAGAAAAAGTCAACTGGCAGAACATCTCACGCCTAATTTGATTATTTAGCAACAAGTCAGTAACATGATTGGGTATAAAAAGTGTTTCATAAGTAAATATGGTGAGGGCTTAACCACTCTGTGATAGACTGCATGGGTATATTGTTCAACAATGTAAGAATAATGTTTTCAACTTAAAATTGCAAAGACTGGAGATTTTATCCTCTATGGAACATAATATCAGTAAAAGATTCTGAGAATCCAGAATATTATCAATATTGGTTATGGAGGTGAGTAAAATGGTAATGGTAATGGTTTATCAGTTTTAATCAGAGGCACTGAAAAGGGTGATATTCACTCAGTTTCAGTACTCTGGTATATCACAATGTACCAGGAGAGAGCCTCACTTGATAAAGTAACGGAGTTGAGTGGACCCGAGGACACGGCAATTAAATTAAATTAAAAAATTAAAATGGCCTGCCCAAAAAAATTCTGCCCTGGTTTAAGCTCTGCCTCATGGTTTTTTGAGTACCTCAGGGGCAATCCTACCCCTGGGGGAAAAAAGAATCAGAATCAGACAACTTTAAAAAAAAAAAAAAAAAAAATGACATCCAAAAAGTGCCCGTATTGAGAAAAATACCCACATAAAGCAAGAATGGGAAAACATTCTGCTTTCAAAACTGTAGCAGTTGGTCTCCTTAGTTCCCAAACGCTTACAGAGTGTTGATTGAAGAAGACGTGATGCAACACAGTAGTAAACATGCCCCTGTGCCAACTTTTTTGAAACATTTGAAACATTTTTTTGCTGGCATCAAATTCAAAATGAGCATGTATTTTCCAAAAAACAATAAAATATCTTGGTTTCAACATCTGATTTATTGTCTTTGTACTATTTTCCAATAAATATAAAGTTCAAATGGTTTGAAAATCATTGCATTCTGTTTTTATTTACATTTTGCGCAGCATCCCAACTTTTTTGGAAATGGGGTTGTAAGGATACTAGTAATCAATAAATCAAAAAACTTTCTCGGAATTAGATTTCCCATTTTAGCACTTTTTCAGCAGAGTTGTCAAATTGATTTTAAGATTGCACTTAACTTGGAAAGAAATCATCATATTTTTTATTGGTAATATCATAATTTCTGACCACCTATGCTAGAAAAAGTCAGAAACCGCATCGAAAAATCCTTTTGTCACAACGTAAAGTATTAGCTTTTTCGCAATGAACAGAACTTTTGTTTATGTCCTATATTGTTAGTTTGACGTGTTTGTAGAAATGTCGTCTGTTAAACATCAAGTGATCCGCTACTCCTTATGATCCATTATCCCCTAATATACTCCTCTATCTTGTAAGAAAGAATATATATACAATGGGAAACATTTTCTCCGGATTACAGAACTCTTCTCTTAAAGAAAAATTATCCCAAATCGGTGTCATTTAAAAGTCTGGCTTACAAATATGTGTCGTTTTATGAGCTACTTGAATTCAGAATTCGGAGATTAACTGAAATAGGGTATGAAAGCCTGTGGTGGCGTGCCGTCTGCCTCTAACCTTTAAAGGTATTTCAAAATGGTTTTCTCTTGGAAGATAATATTAGCCGAGATTGTTATTTGTACCTTATAATATACAAACTACGCTAGGCACAAAAATTAAAATTTTAAGCCGTCAGAAGAGTACTTAATTTGATGTTAAAAACAACACATAGTAAACTTTGCATAAACATAGTAAACCCTGCATTGCTGAGACAGATGGCTTTGGAGGAGGCTCGGTGATGGTCTGGGGTGCTATTCGGTGTGGCTGGAGGTCTGACCTGGTCATAATCAATGGAAATCTTAATGCAGCCTGCTACTGTACCCTTGTCATCAGACTGTACATCGTGCCTTACATCACAGACCACCCTGAGGTCACGTTCATGCAAGACAATGTACAACCTCACTCAGCACGTGTGACCCAGCAGCTCCTGGCCCAGAATGGTGTCCGAGTCATGGAATTGCCACCTTTCAGCCCTGACATGAACTGCAACGAGCATGTGTGGGACCTCTTGGATTGGCGGCTTCGGCAACGCACTCCAGCACCCAGGACGAGGGCAGCGCTCCAAGAAGCCCTTCTCCAGGAGTGGCAGGCCATTCCCCAGCAACAGCTCAACAGAATGGTGCTGTCCATGCCAAGATGGCTTTGTTGCAGGCACGTTGCGGTCACACTCGGCACTGGTATTGGAGTTGATCTTTGTTGTTAAACTTGTCATTGTTGATTCTTTTGTCGTTCTTTTTTTGTTGATGTTATCTGACATTTTGTCGAAGTTGCTGTTAGGGGTAAAGTCAATAAATGGTTACAAATTTGAATCTGAGTTTGGCTACAATTCTGGTTATAAGTTTTTAAAGTCCATCAGTGTATGTGGATTGTCATGTTTGAAGCAGACTTACCCAGACTGCTGTAATTTTTATCGATTTGATTGAGGATGCGAGACAGATACATTTAAATGTAAACAAAGTGCCTCTCTTCTGCGCATTTGATTTAGTTTTTAACATCTGGGTTACTATGAATTGATTCCATTAGTTACAAGATGATCAGAAATCTTGCATCACTTGTAAGTTGAAACTTCAAAAAACATCCTGACTTGAGTGAATCCCTCCGCATCTGTCACTACCGTTTCTCCCACTATTTTTGTCTTGTGATAGCAGACTAATATGGCCATTATGAAAGTACAATGGGCCCCAAATACTGGCACCCCTGACTAGCAGTGCACACACAATACTTTAAAAATTCTAAATTATATATAGAGAAACTCTAAATGACAAAATGTGAGAAATACTGTACAATATTAATGTTCCAAAGGAACCAAATAATTTAATGATCTTATTAAAAATCAATTTCCTCCAAATCAAGGTCTCACAATTAATGGCACCCTTAAAGATTATTGTAAATAAATTCTATCAAAATTAAACCAGGCATTAAATTCCATTTACTTCAGTTTTATCTAAGTGTTAAGGAACTAGATTGAGCCATTACATCACTTCCCGTTTCATGAGGTTATAAAAATGGGGTAACACACATTCAGTATCCCTTTGTCAGAAGAGGCAGATGGTCATAGACCTTCATAAATCTGGTAATGGCGACAAGAAAATTCACAAACAATTGAATATGCCTCTGAGCACTGTCAGGGCAATTATTTAAAAAATTATTTTAAAAAAAATTCCAAACATATGGAGCTGTTGTAAACCTCAAGGGTAGAGGATGCAACTGCATTTAGCCCCCAAAGATACTGAGGAGGATGGTGAAAGAAGCAAGAAAATCCCCAAGAAAACACTGTGAAGGAATTGCAGGCCATAGTGGCATCTTGGAGTCACCAGGTTTCAAAAAGGCCAACAGTCATTTTTGAAACTTTCTCCAACTCTACTGCGAAAATAAATTCTACGTTTTGGTGAGAAAATTTAAATTTTTTATAGAAAGGACTTATTCCCAGTCCATTTACGTCCAATCCTTGAATTTCTTGGCAAACTGAAATCTTTTCTTGACGTTGCCAGCTCTTGGCAGCAACATGACCAATCAGACCATTTTCACTCTGGCGTGTAGAAATAATAGATGTTGATACTTTCAATATCCGCTATATCATTTTCATATAATCTAACTTGATTTATGGCAGGCTGTTAATATCCAGATACATGTTATTGATGAAAGGCGGACAACTAGTGAACATGCATATACATCTTGAAACTATCCTCTTAATTCTGCTTTATTGACTCCAAATTATGACAATGAGACATAAGACTAATACGCAGTTCCTTCTGTATCGCACGCTGGCGATTGAAATACGAGTTTTAAAAGTGCTGCGTCGACTACTCACTTTCAACACAGCATTGTTGCTCCTGCTGTTGTCTCCATGCCGTGACTGCGGCGCTGTTCTCGTGCCCTCTAAAGGTATTGCTAGGTACTGCCATAGGATACTGCTGCCACAACGGCTTCGATGCCTCTGCTTCCTGACCCGGAAGTTGTTGTTAGTGTCTTTTGTCGTGTGACAGAACTTGAAATGAAACTCTGAAATTGGTTGCAAAGAGAAAAATGAGCTGCTGAGCAAGATGTTCTGAAAACACTGGCTTGGTATCTTGCTTGCAAAGGTGAGTAACAGTCGCGTATTTAGCATTCCGGCAATTTTGGTGGGAACACATCTTGCAGTATTCCAAACACGTAATTTTCGCGCATAAGGCACTGATCATAACACGCTGGATTTAGAGGATGCGCACCAGCAAAATTAACCAAACCGGTTTCTAACGGTTTGCCTATTTGCACCCATGTTGGTATTGCACAAGGAATTGCGATCACTGTTCTGATTTTGGCTGGACGTTTGGATTATTCAGATAACGTGAAGTTGGCTATGAGAAAATGAGCGCTGAAAGTGCAGACCGGGTGGCTGTGAGTGGCAGTCGGCCGAACACTCCCCCGCAGACATCATGGTTCGAGTTTCTGTTGGACGAATCGCTGATGGAAAAACATCTACACAAGGACTCTCCAGACCCATCACCTGTACAGCTCGTAATTCAGTTCCTAGAGCAAGCCTCTAAGCCCTCTGTGAACGAACAGAACCAAGTCCAGCCTCCTGCTGACAATCGCAGGAACCGCACCCTGAAGTTGCTGGCCCTCAAGGTGTCTGCTCACTTGAAATGGGACCTGGACACGCTCGAGAAAGGGTTGGTATCCTGATAAAACTATTTCTGTGAGCCGCACGTCAGCGGATAGGTGCACCACTGCTGCTTGAATCTTGAATCTTTAAGCGCTTGAATCACTACTAGGCATCACTCAATGACTTTGTGCAGGATGGTTGATGTTTATATACCTGGTATTTCCGCAGCCTATCCATTCCTGTGTTGAATATGCTGCTGAACGAGTTGCTGTGTGTTAGCAAGGTTCCGCCTGGGGTAAAACATGTGGACCTGGATCTGTCTACCTTGCCCCCAACCACTGCCATGGCTGTGCTCATCTACAACCGGTGGTATTGACATTTATCATCATGCTCTTAAAACTTTTTATGAAGAAAATGGGAAGCTTCAGTATGTGTAATTGAACCTTTTTTGGCTGCACGTGTGGATGTTGGTTATTGTTTGTTACATCCTAAATGTATTAGGCCATTATTCTTTGCTAATGTTCCTTTACCCCCAAGGGCCATCCGTACTATTGTGCTGAACAGCTTCCCAGAGAAACCAACAAAGCTCGGACCTCACCAGATGAACATGTGAGCACTTCAAATGTTTATTTTTTCCAAACATTTGAATTTGGTGTATTTGTTATTCTAAATTTAATTTGGGAGATGAAATGATGGTGCAGCATTTATTTTACAGGTTGAATGTCGTACAGCAAGAAAAGGAGTCGACTGAAAACATATTAAAAGTGGTGAGTGAAATTTTCCAGAATTTTTTTAGATTGGGATGTGATATAGAGAAGGTGGTAGAGTTTAGTGTCAGATGGACCATTTTAGTCCATCAGTTATATCATAATATGTTGCATCTGTTTCATGTATTTTTATTTTCCTAATCTGGTCTTAAGTGTTTCCTTTGATTTATTGTATCCCCGGACGAAGAGTCGGGGATACTATGGATCATTGATCATCATGCCGCGTCTGTAGACACTTTCTTGTGAGCACTGTGCAGGTCACAAGTTTCGACTGGTTTGTTTCATATTTGGTGTGCGCCTTATGTGTGGTTAGGTCTCAAAACCTATCGATTTTGCAAGCGATTGCTTTTAAGGGTCCAGGCGTACATGTCGACCAGTGGGTGATCGACTGTCTTGTTGCATCTTTTCAATGGCTAGTGTGGGAACTTGGAAGGCTTCTTTAGTTTTATCATGCTTCACAGGTTTTAGTGGGTGGTGTCTCCTTAGTTTCATTCGGTTTTATGTCATTTTAGTCTTTGAAGTCCTTCTATGTTTTATAGTGTTTTAGTTTGTTTTAATTTGTGAAGCACTTATGTTGCATTTGTGAGCATGAAAAGTGCTGTACAAATGAAATCTGATTGATTGTAGCACTAGGAAATCCTAGCCTGCGAGCTATTAGCGGTTTCACAGAGTAAGTGTGAATGAGGGAGTGTATCACTGTCTCTCCTGTTTCAGCTGAAGGATCAGTTGGAAGACTCTATCATGGTCTTGGAGGGGGCCCTGGGAATCAAGAAAGACTTCTACATCCACACCCTGAGGACACTGGATCTTCTGGCTGCTGAACCCCCTACAATTAATGGAGAGACTGAATGTTCCACTGCAGGGCTCAAGATCAGTGCTGATGAGCTGCACTGTCAGGTATCTCTCCTAATGTGCTCTGCTGTGCATTGTGCAAACCCCAGCAAAAATTATGGAATCACCATACATGGAGGATGTTCATCCAGCTCTTTTACTTCCTGGCAAATATGCAAATTGCAGATATGACAAAACTGTTTTTCTTTATTAGCTTAACATTCCGGCTTCATGAAACACACGTCAAACAAATTTTTTTTTTTTTTTTAAAAAAATTTGGCATCTCCAATCCCACTCGAATCTAGAAAGCCTAATTGAGGAACTATGCGCAAGGCTTGCTCGTATACGACCCCTTGTTGCCAATTCAGGAGAGAGGGACGGTCCACGGCTCTCCTCCGAAGCATGTGCCCATCAATACTGCTTCTTTACATCCATTGGTTGAATCCTCGCAAGTTCAGAATGAGGGCGGAGGATACCCGAACATGAACAAGCTTAGAATCTTCCTGACAAACGCCCGGCTGGCCAACAGGAGGCGCTTGAGCAACGAGCAAAGCAACCATTTTATATTTCCCTTCCCAGCAGACTCTTCCCAATTTGCATCCCTGTAGCACAATGGCCAATTGTGGGGTACTTCTGAAAAAGCTGCCGACCACTGCCGGTTGGTATGACCGGGTCTTGAACCCGCGCCGTGATAGTCACTTCTGCTCCGCAATGCGGTGCTTTAACCGAGTGAGCTATCCGGCAGCTTGTAATTGGCATTTCTAAAAGAAATACCCGCACAAATCTCAACATGAAAATTTGTCTGCAGTTAAGAGAGTGCTTGCGGATCTTAACGAGGTGTTGGACATGTTTAATTGAGAAGAAGCATGGCACCAACTTGAGAGCTTGCCATTGAAACAATGGAAAGCATTATAAAACTGCTTCAAGAAGGAAATTCAATGTGGAAAGTGGCAAATGATTTTGGTTGTTCTTAGTCAGCTGTGTTTAAAATTTGGTGTAAGTATGTACAAAATGGGAAGGTTATAATAGGAAAACACATAGATGGCAGAAGATGTCATAAGATGTTTGATATCGGGTTGCATGTCAGGTAAAGGACCAAGAGAGATGGCAGTCATTACCTCAAGGGTCAATGTGCAAGTTTTTGTTGAAATTTTGGACCATTTTAAGATTCTATCGATAGAAAGTAGGTTTGCTGATTAAATCAGTTTTCAAAATGATAAGGCATCTTGGCACAGAGCAATGAGTGTGAAAGCTTTTCTGCAGGGAAGGCATATCATCTCAATGACATAGCCAGCAAACAGTCTGGGTCTCAATCCAACTGAAATTTCGCAAAAATTACTTTGGATTGGATCATGTTAGATTTATGACTTTGCGTTTCTTTCATTTTCTGAACCAAAGTTGGTCGGGACAGTTTTGCTACATCTGAAAGTTGCTACATCCGGACGTATCCCATCCATCCCTACCCAAATCTAGGCTTCTGTTCAGTGTGCAGAATTTTGCCCCATTTTACAGCTTGGTGGTGCTATTAAAAAGCAATAATGTAAAATTGGCTTTGTCTTTTCAACCATTTCACTTAAATGGTTGTAATATTTCATACTCTGTCTTTGTTTAAGCTTCTAATCCGTCCAATGCAAAAGAGATATCTTTAATCCTATAACTGCCTGTTCAGCCTTTTGGTGGAGCCCATTTTGAGTCACTGTTTCCAATTGAAAGATATGAAAGGGTCCTAATAGTTCTGTACTTGACGTGATGGATCTTCTTATCACAAATGTTATCTTTTTCAAATTACAATATGTTTATTAATTGTACAAAATTCACGGTTATGGTTCTTGTGTTTTTGTTTTGTATCTTCAGGTACACTATGATCTGGGTGCCATCTTCTTTCAACAAGGATGCTCAGACCCATCCTCTTATGAGAAGGCAAGGGAGCACTTCTTTAAAACCAAGGAGCTGCTGCGGAAGGTACAGAACAGATCAAAATGTGCCCCGTTTGTTGTCTTCCAATATGTAGTGGCATGATTTTCCTGACATCATATGCATTGAGGTTAAAATATGAATGAACTGGGTAAAGCCCAAAAGGCTCTGGTTTTCTTCTCATCAGGTGATGACCATATACACCGATGAGCTACAAGTTTAAAACCACCTGCCTAATATAGTGGCCGGTCCCCCTTGCGCTGCCAAAACAGCTCCGTTAAACTGATGTCAGTTGAATGCCCAAACTTGGGCTTTCCCAGCAGAACATCTCCCAGTGTATCACACTCCCTCCACCAACTTGTCTTCTTCCCCCTATGCATCCTGTGACGCATTCCTTTTGCAAGTATTATTGAAATTCTCAGCAACTTGTGCCACAGTTGACCTTCTTTCGGTTTGGACCATACGGGATAGCCTTCATAGTCCTCCTGCATTGATGAAGCTTGGGTGCTCAAAACCCTACGCCGGTTCATGGTTTGTCCCTCCTTGGCCCACTGTCAGTGGGGACTCACATCTGCTGACAGGGCACGCCCCAGAGGTCATGCCACTTCCGAGATGCTCTAACCCACTTGTCAGGCCATAACGATTTGGCCCTTGTCAAGGCTGTTCTGTTCCCATTTCTCCCACATCCAATGCGTAGAATGCGAGAACCAATTGTTCACTTACCGTTGAATATCTGTCTGCAGACCTGGACATGTGTTATTGTTATGAGATAATCCACATTATTACATTTACAAATTATCCATGCCTTTTCATTGGTGAATGAAGGGTCGTGTGATCTTCTTCAAAACACGGTATTGCCCTGAAAACCCTCGTGCCGTGCAGCGATCAGAAGTGATATTGCCCTGTGGTTTAACCAATGAGAACTATGGAGAGAAAATTCCATCCTATCAGTGAGAGCGTAAAGTTAGGCATCATTAGCAGATGCATACAAAATTATGTGATATTTATAACATGGTAATTGACCTGGCATCATAAGGTGTCCACATTTGAATTGATGTTTACATTTATCAATTAAACTTTTAAATCCGATAAAATTGTTTATGTAAATGAAATGTAATAAAGCAGTTATTGACCGCAAGTCCGGCAATATCAGATTTTATGGACCCAAAGAAACCAATGTTGACCTCAGCCAACGGTTTCTTTGGGTCCATCAGGTCTGATATTGCCCTCCTGCATAGTTAATAATTGATAATTATTCGCCGCATCTGTGCATGGTTTTAATGTTTTGGCTCATCGGTGTAGCTAACTAACAAATTTCAACCTTACATAGTGTGGAATAAATATATCAGGAATCCCCCAATCCACTTTTGAATGGCTGTTTTTACATCTACCCTCTGAGGAATGTAATAAGATTGCAACCCAGAACCTGGTGCAATGGTTATTAAATTGATTTTTTTTTTGTTTTTGGTGCTTATATACTTATTTACTGTAATCTTCTCCACAACCGCCACGACAAGTACCAGAAATATTCTGCACTTAAACATTCTCATATATGGTCTGAACAACTGAGCCTCTTGGCCATGTCTGCATTGTTGCATGCACTGAGTTGCATATGCCACATTATTGGTTGACTGGGTATTTGCTTTATTGAGCAGATGCGCTGCTGTACCTAATACAGTGGCCACTGAATTTATGTTACTTAGGCAACCTTTAGTTGCAACCCTTGGAAATCCTCCTTCTGCGTGCTTTTGTCCAGAAATCAAAGTGAATCAACAGGACTTAGATTGATTGGAGCAATTTTACCTTTGTCAGATGTGGGTCATGCGTATATGTGGTATAGTTAAAATATAGTTTAAAACGTGCCTGAACATGCAATATACTCTTGACCCATTTTGAGTTCTGCAAATTTTTTTCGTTGAAAGCATATCTGTGCTTGACCGAGGAGGGAGCGAACTCCATGTCATCATGGGGCATTATGACCTTCTTCAAATTTGTCAATTATCAGCTCATCTCCTGAGCTGACTCAGCTAAATTGGTATTGACCCTTATGTGTGGATGATGATGTCAGTTCTATGTGCTCTTTTGCAGCTGGACTCAAAAGCCCTTCACTGTCATTTGGACGAGAAGCGCTTGGCTGGCTACTGGAACGCCTGCAGGGTCCTGACTGGAGCATCTGACCCCAGTGATGCTCAGCTCTCCCCCTATGGGCTCATTAATAACTTCATCAAAAACAAAAACTATCAGGTAGAGCTGGACATCTTTGTGTTCCTGAACACATCCTGTACCCCATGAGTGCAAAGAACGTGAAATGAACGAAAAGTGGAGAATTATGCAAATTTGAAAGTAATGATAATCAATCAGGGCAGGTGCTACATGTGTACTGCACATGCATCTTTTGTCGCTCCTGCATAGTGTACTGTTCTTCCATAACACATGACACATAACCTTGAGTTGCACCCACATTGTTCTTCCCAAACCCAATTCACCATTGAGTTAATAACTGCAGGCCTAATTGTAACTGCAGGCCTAATTGTGTCGCACTAGAATCGAGTACCTTTCATTCTATCATGATGGTGTACTACCTTATGTTGTAGTAGCATAGCATACCATTCTACCATAACAGTATAGCACTTCAAGGTCCACTGGATTATGTACCATTCTGTAAGTACATAGGGTAGTAGTGGAACAGATAATCTTTTGAGCTTTTGGGCCAGGAAGATATGAACTTGCAACTTTGTTTTTACATATGTGCTGTACAGTCTTATTCATATCATATTTATGCCTGTATTTCCTCAGTAGATGTTTAGATGGAAGAATCATTTTGGGTTTCTGTTCCTTTCACCTTTGCAGGCTCTTATCGATGCATTCATCAAAGACAATATGACCCTCGGCTTTCCCTACCATTTCAGACAGTCTGTCTTGAGAGAGTTTGTGCACAAAGTGCAGCAGGGGTGAGTGCACATTCCAGAAGTCTTTATACCTGCACATATGGGCCTGACTCTATCATGTGGGTAATGGATTCAAAATCATTTTTGTTTTTCTTGTAGGCAATTGATAAATGCCACAGACAATACCTTTGCAGGATGCTGTGACATATGGAAGAATCATCTTACTTGTAACGTTAGACTTGGGTTTCAGCAATTGAAAGCCCCTTGACGGAATGTATTCACCTTTTGAGACGTGTGGGAATAGCTGGGTCTGGTTGGGGTAGTTGTCCTTGACCGCTTGTATGGTTTAGCTCTATCTGTTTTCCTTAGGGACAGGACATTGGAGGAAGTGTGTCTCAAGCTGTGCGTGTGCAATGCAGTGCGGGAGGCGCTGGAGGGCCAGGTGGTCAGCGTGTACTTCCAACAGTTGCTCCTCAAACCCAACAGACGCATGATTGACTTTCTGCTGGAGGTATGAAACTGGGGTCTTTAAATATTCTTAGAAGTGCTGCTCTAAACTCTGATTAAATGGATTTTGTTAATGTAGGTGTGCACAAAGGCGTTGGACATGGAACACACAGAGTCTTCGCAAAGAAAAATTGCTGCGCTCCTCAAGTAAGAGCTGTGCTGAATCATTTCTGCTGAACTGTTGGGGGTGAAATTTTGTTGCAGTTAGTGAGCACAGCTGTAATGAGGGAGACTGAAACCTAGTGCGTATTTCTCTGCAGGGCTGCATGTGAGAGCATTGAAGAGCCGTCTCTGTTCTTCATGATATCCTCTCACAAAATTTTCATGGAGTTGTTCCCGGATGAAGAGAGGAAGACCCTGGTAGAGCAGATGAGGAAGAGGTCAGCCAGTATCAACCTGTCTGCCAAGCCGCTTCCCTCCTTCTACGACATCCCAGGTAGCCCATCTGCATGGTGGTAATGTGCAGTGTCAATTGAAGTGCTTTTTTTATGATGAGTGTAAGTTATGTTGGGAAGCTATGAATTTAGGGGCGGGCAAGATGATGGGTACTTATTAGTGCAACTTTGAGGAGCATTCGATATACAAAGTCATTTTTGCAGTGCTGTGACACACCTTTCAATATGACTTGTAGTTGCTTGTGATCAAATTACCAAGTGAAAGTGTACTGCATTTTCTTTTGAATATGCTCCCTTACAGTATTGAAACTCGTAATTCTAAATCTCATAAGGTAAAGGCTGTAAGTCAGGGGATCGGAATTCGGGATATGACCACAGGTAATCTCTCAAGCTAGTTGTTGCAGTTTCTAGCTGCCTTGGCTTAGTGAGAGTGGGTGCATATTCAGAGTGGGAGCATATTGAGAGTGGGTGCATATCCAGGGTGGGTGCATACAAGGCCGCCAAGATGCTCGGGCTTACCTGGGCTGAAGTCCCAGGGCCTACGAGGATGAGGGGCCTATTATGAACCAATAAAAGTATCACAATGTTTTGTAATTTGCCGAATTTTCTGTCCATCACTTGATATTCATGTTTGTGGCTGCTTGGTCAAAGCTACAAATGACCCATGGGGGCCCTGTGACTCAACAACCTATCAGAATGTAGAGGGGTAGTTTTGGCAAATGATGTAATCAAATGTTCTAAACAAAGGTCTTTTAACTCTGTAGAACATGCCAAAACTACTTGCATATTAACTAATCTAAACACCCTTTATTTGTTACCGGCCCTAATTTAAGATTAAAGACTGCCATCCTGTTTGCACAGCTGGTCGACAGGGCCAGAGGGCTAGCCGGGTCCCTTGCTGCCATCCCCATTCATTCCCAGCACAGAAGGAACTTTTTACTACCGTACAGTAACATGCCAAATTAAGTATTGATAAAATATTTATTGAACATTGAAATACTAACCTTTACAAAAAGCAACTTTGTCACTGTCAATTTTTTATCCCATATTACACACGTGTCATACTGCTTTCTCGGGCCGCGATTAGTCTGATTACGTTCATTGGGAAACTTAAACGAATATTTTCGCAACGGTAACGTTACCAATCTTGCTGATAACCATTTCTAGTTGGCAGTCTGTTCAAGTCAATGCAATGAATAATTAACTAGCTAGCATGCCAACGCTTGTCCCCATTAAAGTAATAAGTTACATGTGTAACAGTTGTCGTAGAAACTTAAATTTATTATTTCAATGGCAAAAAGTGTTATCATGCCAGCTAGCGAATTATTCATCTCATTGACTTGAACAGGCCGCCAGCTAAAAGCATCATATAAACTCAAGCATCTACAACATAAATTACATGTTTAAATTATTACTTTACTGGCCAAAAGCGTTAGCATGCTAGCTAATGAATTAGTCATCCCATTGACTTGAATAAACTGTGAGCTAGAAGCTAACACCAGCAATGGTGAATATTTACCAGCCAAATTAGTTTAGTTACTGTTGCGAACTTACTAGTGATGTTTGTCAATGAACAGAATCTGATCAATCGCGACGCAAGAGCTGCATTACACGTGTGTGTGATACCTAACCTGTAATTCATGGCTGATATCGCACCAAATTTTAATTATACCCCCGACGATGAAATGTCGGGGGTATATAGTTCTATACCAAGAATTCTGTCCGTCCGTCATTCCGTCCGAAGACATTATTTGTCCGATCGATATCTCGAATATTATTCATTGGATTCTTTTCAAATTTGGCACACATATTCTCTACCACAGGAAGAGGTGCAGCCCAAAGTGTCAGCCATCTGGGATGATTTCTCACAAAAATATCACCGTTTTCCTGTTTTTGGACTTAGAAATTTTCAAGTGGGTTCAGTGTCAAATTGTCCGATCGATATAGCAAATATTATACATTGGATTCTTTTTAAATTTGATACACATATTCTCTACCACAGGGAGAGGTGCAGTGCAAAGTGTCAGCCATCTGGGATGATTTCTCACAAACATATCACCGTTTTCCTGTTTTTGGACTTAGAAATTTTCAAGTGGGTTCAGTGTCAAATTGTCCGATCGATATCGCAAATATTATACATTGGATTCTCTTCAAATTTGGCACACATATTTTCTACCACAGGGAGAGGTGCAGTGCAAAGTGTCGGCCATCTGGGATGATTTTTTACAAAAATATCGCCGTTTTCCTGTTTTTGGACTTAGAAATTTTCAAGTGGGTTCAGTGTCAAATTGTCCATCGATATCGCAAATATTATACATTGAATTCTTTTCAAATTTGGTACACATATTCTCTACCACATGGAGAGGTGCAGTGCAAAGTGTCGGCCATCTGGAATGATTTTTTACAAAAATATCGCCGTTTTCCTGTTTTTGGACTTAGAAATTTTCAAGTGGGTTCAATGTCAATTTGTCTGATTGATATCTCAAATATTGTTTAATGGATTCTTTTCAAATTTGCCACACATAGTTTCTAACATATGGAGAGGTGCGGTGCTAAGTGTCATATATGTGTTCAGTGATGTTGATAGGTTTTCAATTTAGTGAGTCCCCGGGACCCACAGGTGGTGATTTGAGTGGGTCCCTGGGAAATTCAATGGTCCCCAATGAAAAAAAATTATTTCTTTCTATTTCTTATGTTCTTCTATTTCTTAGTGTTAAACTCCTTTGATGGTAGTATGGTATGATATGGTTATAATTAACGGATATATTCATTTATGTTCAAAATCTGCCATTGCATAATGGGCATTTCCAATTGTCGGTACCGGTTAATAACCCGTATGTAAGGGTAGTTGCGTTGTGGACACGCATTTCGCATAGAGATGTTTGCAAAGAAAACGTGGCGAGAGTTTCACTTCACTTCAAAGAATGTCAAACTTTCGTTCCGTGTCCTGTGGACGTGAGCAAGATGCTGACGTCAGACGCATCCTTCACCAAAACTGTCTCATCCTCGGCATTCGTGGTGATTTCGCACACTCATTAGTGCTTTCATTATCGGTGAAGAGTAAAAATGCAGTTCGGACTTCACTCACGGTAGCCTTTTTAGAAAATGTAAACGTAGCTGTAAACGAAAAACGTGGCCTTGCAAAACCCCTCTATTAAGTGCATAAGAAACTGAAGAAAGCAACTAATTTATGCATTCATTTCATTTATTTTATTTATGTATTTCTTTTCCAGAAAAGGTGCAAGTCTTGCTCAAAACCTACCAGGCAACCAGATGAAGGCAGGTCGGCGTCACTTATTTAGGTGCAAATCAATCTGTGGTAGTAGTTTTCGCGAGTTAAACATACCTTCACGAGCGTTTAAGTTTTCTTTTGTTATTTGACCGCAGGCGTTTAAAATATTTAGACGCACGCGGACAGTTGCTCCTCGTGAAACGGTGATTAAAATTAAACTCACGCTAAAGCGCGATTAAGAAAGTTGTCCGCGTGTAAACCTTAAAACGCTTTTGCGAAATCGGCCCAATGTATCGTTTTTCATGGGAAAAATGAGGTGCGTCCCTGGGACGCATGGATAATGAGTTTACTGCGTCCTTTCAGATTTTAATGCGTCAGGGACGCAGGACGCGTACTTAGCAACATCACTGTGTGTTGTTATATTTTTTTGTCAAAATAGATTTTCGGAATATGATAATTTCTATAATCACCGACAGAAAAAGCATGATTGGGGACGTCGGGGATATTAGTAAGCTCTGCTTACTTTTTCACTTGTTACTTATGGGATAAACATGATTACGGGGGGTTGGGGGGCCTACAAAACCTCTCAGTCCCAGGGCTTACCGGTAGGTTAAGGAAGGACTGGGTGCATATCGAGGGTGGGTGCATATTGAGAGTGTTTGACCTGATGAAGCTTTACTTTCACAGCCTCCGCCAGTGTGAACATAGGCCAGCTGGAGCACCAGCTGATCCTGTCCTTGGACTGCCGCAGGATCCGCCAGATCCTGATCGAGCTGCATGGCATGGCGGAGCGCCCCTTCTGGCGCATCAACAGCAAGGTGAGGGGTGCTTGGAGGCCACAGCAAGGCACTGCTGCTTGTATGGGGAGCCAGGCAGAGCAGCTCAGGTTGTCCTTTTTGTCTTTGGTTCAGAGAACGCGATGGCTGCATTTTCCAAAAGCCACTTGCAATTTTGAATCGTAGGACCACAAAACGTGCCTCCACTGTGCCACTTTCCATATCTGGTGTCGATCGCACTTTTGGACAGTGCTGATGTATGGCTTTGGCGTTACATAGCTGAGCTTTAACTTGCAGCTGTGCATACTGTGGTTAATAGTGTTGACTAATAAAGGCTTGCAAAAGTATTTCAGAGCCCATTTTGCGTTATCCATTACATTTGCATGAGGAGTCATAAGACATGGTGTCTTCATTAAATGCATTTTATTGTTAATATTCTCTGAATAAGTGTGTTTGTGTTGATGTGATTTTTAAGGTCTTATGATTGAACCGTGAAAGTCCCCCTCAGTTAAACAGGCCTCTAATAGATGCATAAAACATTGTTTATCGCTTCATTGACAGTCCAGTGTGTACCCACTGTTGTCTGATTCCGGTCAGCTGTGCCTACTGAGGCTCTCTTCCTGTGTTACTTAACTTGCAATTGCAGTGGGAGGTTCCTCAAGACTACATCAACGTGATATTGGGCATTAAAGACAACCTGACTCGGGACCTGGTGTACATTCTCATGGCGAAAGGCTTGCACTGCATCACTATAAAGGTGAGTTAATTGAGATTTTCTGAGCCCCTCCCTCAGTATTCAAGTAACTTTTGGGATATTCTTAGGCATCACCATACCAGCTTTTCCTCTAACTAATTGAGTCTGTGTATTTTAACTGTTCAAGATGTGTGATTAACCCCTCTCCACAGATCGTAGATGCCAGTGGGCAAGAGCTGCTCTAGTTATGTACACAGTTACATTATCCTATCAATAGGTCGATGGGGCGTACACCCAAAACGATTATTGAATATTCACGAGGAGCAGTGCCTGTAAATGATTTAGGATATGGATGAGTTAAGTCCCATCACTGTTTCCCGGGAATTGTATGAATTAAACTCCTCAGCCAAGTCTGATGTGCAAACTGCCTAATATACTTGCGCATAGTATCTATCCAGCAGTTAATAAAAATGATGTCTTGTGACAGGAGAAATTGTTTTCTGTTGTTGTAACCAGTTCTGCCTTAATAGCCCAATGGTATCCCAATTGAGTAGTGAGAAAAAATTTGCGTTCTGAAGCAAACATTCAATGTTTTTGACACAATCTACTTTCAATTATAGTCATCAGATATTAATAACACATAATATATCATTCATTTACACGTAGGTTCATCCCTCCTGGAATTCAGTGGTCACTGAAAGCCTCAAACGATCTCTCACTCAAATCCAGTCACTTTATTGACTGCGCAGGTTTATCTGAGTTAGGCGCAGTTATAGTTCAAACCCACCTGAAACTTTCCCGATAATTGTCTATTGATTGACAAGGTTTTCATCCGATTCCAGAGAGTATAAACTTTCCGCGTTGATTGAAGGACACTGATTGGATTGGACACTCCGAAAAGCATGTAAACCATTGCATAACAGCGAGTTAGGTCGCATCTTCTCAACTTTGCGCATCTGAATGACGTGAACGCACTGAAAAAAAATGCTGCTAAAAGCGACCCAGAAGTGCTCAGGTTACGTTTACGAGATGTGTCAGTAGACCTACTGTTACATGGAATATATATTACTTTTAGCTAGCTAGCTATTTTTTGTTTTCAGTTCACCATGATGATCACAAGAGCTAGTTTGCCACATTGGTTATTATGAGTAACCGTTAGCCTTTGCTAAAAATACTGTATATGGTGGCATTTTGCTCAATGTGGTGATGTTTTTAGAATTTATACTGCATTCAACAAAATAGAGTACCTAGGTTTTCTCTAGTTTAAAATGCGGACAGCTCAAGGACCTTGCTAAATCTCCTGCTATGTTCGTTGCACCAATTCTGTTCAGTCTTGGGTAGCATATTGCCTGCTTTTTCCTGAGAGAGGAATGTCTGTTTTGTAAAACGGACATTATTTTAAAGTTTTCATGAAGATTTTTTTGTGTTTGCAGCTCTTATTCTAAAATTATGAAAATAAACTGAAATACAATGACATTCTAAATGCTACGAGTGTCTTTGTTCAGTCATTTTCCCCTCTCTGTGAAGCTCAAATCTTGAATCATAAAGCCTTAAATAGGGTAAAGCATAAATTGCCAGATTTTTATGTTCACAAAGGGGTGAAGATAAAAAAAGGGCTTAGTTCACTCTTAGAAAGATCGATCTTGCAAATAAAAACTTTGGTAAGTAAATACCATCTTGCCTACTAACAGCATTTGTGACCAAGAAACTGAAAAATTCCTAAGGAAGCCTTCTACCAGCTAGTAGGATCAACTCTTCCGATGCTGCTGCAATTTTCACCATTCAAATATTCAAATTCAAATATTTTTGACATCCCTTGTATACAAAGTCTTCTTCTTTTTAAGATTCACTTGAGCCTTGAGCACACTTATTTGTGACTTTGAAGATGCATGGTTACTAATCTGACCTGAATGATTTAATGCTAACAATGCTGAATATTCTCAATTCGACAATGTTATGCTGATGAAGCTCAAATGGTAAACGAAAGCAGAGAAATTGTAGGAAATGTTAAAACTCCTTATAGGGATAAGTTGAGGGAATTGGAAACACTGACAAGCGGATGCTTCCTTGAGGTTACTTTAGAATAGTGGAGGTACTTTTATAAATGCCTTCATTTGCGAATCAAAGGTTGTTTGTTGGTTTGTCACTTGTACTTGTATTTTACTCTTTGCAATTTGGTTGGTTCTAACAGGAGAGAATTGAACCTGTCTCACACGCTCTAGCCCAGTCCCGAAGGGGTCCATCTTGTTTGTATGGTTCTCATGATGCGACTGTGAGGGTCGGTGGTTGAGGTTGTTCTTCTTGCCTTAGGACTTTGTTCATGCGCGGCAGCTGTTCTCTGCCTGTCTGGAGCTGGTGACGGAGTTCTCTCCCAAGCTGCGGCAGGTGATGCTGAATGAGATCCTGCTTCTGGAGGTGCGCGCCCACGAAAGCGGGGTCGGCTGTGCCCGAGATCGGCCACCGCCAGACCTGGTCAGCCGAGTGCGTGGGTACCTGGAGATGAGGATCCACGGTGAGTCTGCGGACAGTCATTAGAGAATCCATCATCGGTGAAAATATATCATCCAAAAATCTTTTTTTTTCTCCAAATAGAAAATATTATCTTATATAGAATTACTGTTGGCTTCAAAAATGTAATTGTGACCGATAAGTCTTAGAATTAGTTCAACTGCTGTGGCAATACACATCTTATTTTAGTAGTATTTTGGGAATATATTCATTAGACAAAAATAGAGCTCCTGTTACTTTCTCTTAAAATTGCCCATTTTGAGTTCTGTTTTTGAAATCTCAGTGGTTAACTCCTAAGTGAATTTTTCTCTTGCCAAGTCTCTAGTCTATGAGCTGATTTTCAGACTCATTTTGGATTGTGGCAGATATTCCTCTGCGGCAGCTGGTGGGAGAGGAGTGTGTGGCCTTCATGTTGAACTGGAGGGAGAATGAGTACCTGACTTTGCAGGTTCCGCAGTCGCTGGTTATGAACAACCCGTACATCAAGGTAAGATATGGGCCGCATATCCCGTCCTATAAACAGAATCTAGGCCTGATGAGACTTATGCTTTTTTTTCATAACCTGGGAAGTGTCATCTTGTTGTAAGAGTTGGACGAAAGGTTTAGGCACATCCATCCTTCAACAAGAATGAAAACAGGTGGCCTCAGGATGAATTTACCTGGATGATGAGGTGGCTGGCCCAGTGGTAGAGTGTTTGACTGGCAACTGTGGCTTGTCCGAGTTCCTGGAATATACAGTCAGATCCATAAATATTTGGAAATTCATTAAGTTACTGTTATTTTGGCTGTGTACCACAGCATACATTATTTGAGTTGAAATAAATAATGGCTATGAGCTTTAAGTGCAGCCTTTAGCTTTAATTTCAGGGTAATTGCATCTCAATTGGTTGTGAAAAGTCTTTGAGCAAGGTCTTTGAATAAGTTGTCTGCCTTCTTGCACCTGTTCTGAATTCCCCCAGGTTGTACTTGGGAAAGAGAAACATGTTTTTTGTGGACTGTCTCTGCTTAAAGAAAGGATGAAAATTCAGTTTTCAATAGTATGCTGTGAATTAAGAAAGCTCAGAAATTTCTCCTCTTGCCTTAGTACTCCATTCTCCTGCTGTGGTTTCTCAGCTAGGGCAGCTCTTGGCTGCCACCTGTAAGGAGCTTCCAGGTCCCAAGGAGAGCCGTCGGACTGCCAAAGACCTGTGGGAAGTGGTGGTACAGATTTGCAGTGTGTCCAGTCAGTACAAGAGAGCCAGCGATGGCCGTGTCAGCCTGATCAAGCAGCGAGACTCCTCCTTGGGCATCCTGCACAGGCAAGATGATCCACTCTGTTTTGCTGGTTGCTATAGTTTCCAGGATAGTTCCCCTGTTGATTCATCAAAGAGCACAAATCTTTAGCCAGATTCGTGGAATGAACTGGCTCAGGTTTATTGATGGACTAAGGACGTGATGACACTCTCAACCACAACCCTGCAAATATTCTCTAAAAAATGTCTTTTGCAGGAAATCTCAGGCATTCCTTATGTGCTTTTTGTTTTGTTTCAGGAACAAATTTGTCACGTTCATCAAGAAGTTGCGGGTGAGTAGGCTGGGCACATGACCTGCAAAATGGTGACGTGCATAAAGGCTAATCTGTTGTTTTTTTGCTTCTTTCAGGAGCCACTGGTGCTCACCACCCTGATTTCCCTGTTAGTCAGACTGCACAGCATCGTGCGGGTAAGGAGTTCCATGCAGCTCTCTTCTGTGGCGCGGAGATCTCTCACAAAGACTCCCCTGGGCGTTTCATTTGTTCCGGGCCTCTCTTCTCATCTTTCCTCTGTTCTGTTCTATTTTTCAGGATGACATTGTCAATGAGGTGACTGCTGAGCACTTATCTATATGGCCGTCAACCCTACCAAAGTAAGGCTTGTATGAGTACCTGCCTGCGCATTGTTCAGCTGAGCTCAGGGTTCTTTTTTTCTCCCCCCAGCATATAATGCGGAGGGATATAGTCATGGGTGCGGTTGTCCGTCCGCCCGCCTGTCTGTGAACATTTCGTTTCCGAAGCATAACTTGAAAACCGTTCAATATTTTTTTAACAAACCTTGGTGTGCACATTAATCATGACCTGAAGTGGTGCCTTTTGCTAATCCGAAGTTGATGAATTTTGTATTTTTTCTGGTTTCTATGGCAACATTTTGAAATTAGAATTTTAGGGGCTATGGTTTGTTTCCGGGGCAGGTGGCATTTTCATTCTTTCAATATGTGGAGCCGGGGGGATATGCCATCTCCTGATGGCTCTTGTTTCTCAGAGAAATGGACGCCATTTGCTTGCATCTACCAAGAATTTTTGGTCTGTGGTGTTGGAACGTTGTACGTTTCCTACTGTTGTTTTTCCAGTTTTTGGATAACCATATGTGTGTTTAACCCTCAACACAACTGTAAAGCACAAATTGATTAGTATTTTTACCATAGAATTGTGCCGCGAAACCTAGCTGACTTTGATCTGGTTCTCTACTGCTGGTGTGTGGATGTCTATCTCCCTATTGCTAAAATCTCCAGCTGTTTAGCGTGTGTTTGTATGCAGTTTGTTGTGGTCTAATAAGTATTTAGCATTTTACTATTTTGAAAAGAAAGATTGAAAGGAAGAGATCAGGAATGACCATAATATACTTTCATTCACATGGAGTCTTGTTGGTGTCTCATAATAACACTGAAACTGAGTGCGGCACATCCTTCTGCGCTCATTCCTTTAGCCTGCAGTCTGTGGATGTTGAGGCAGTGGCAGTGACAATGAAGGAGCTCGTTACGTACGCTCTGACGCTTAACCCTAACAATCACTCCTGGCTCATCACTCAGGCTGACGTCTACTTTGGTAAGTCACTGATGGATACATGTTTGGGCATTAGTTCCGTTGATGGTACCGCGCTAAAATTTGATTTCCATGTTTTGTCAGTGACCAACCAGTACTCTGCAGCTCTGCATTTCTACCTTCAGGCCGGGGCAGTGTGCTCCGACTACTTCAGCAAGGCTGTGCCTCCTGATGTGTACACCGACCAAGTATGGAGAGAGCTTTCACTCATTCATAACTTGTGTGATACCTGTTGCTTATTTGCCTTGCTGCTAACACACTGCAACTTCCAAAAAAAAAAAAAAAAATCAAATATAACTTTTTGCCTGAATGACATTGGTACTGCATTTCCTTTTAATGAATTAGAGTCTGCTGTTCTGCTCACAGGTTCTGAAGCGAATGATCAAGTGCTGTTCGTTGTTGAATTGCCACACTCAGGTATTTATTTACATTTTGTAGTTTTTATATCTCTGTACAAGTCTTGGGGGAAATATTCAAATCCAACAGCTCACTGGAAAATCATTTCAGTAAATTAAGCCAGTATTACCTATAAATTATACAAAACTGAACAAAATTTCTAATTTTTGATTTTAATAACATATATTTTAGGCAACACTACAAAAATGCTGTGTTGAGAAAATAGCTCTTGATTATTAATAGGAAAAGAACTTGCCATGTCTCCGCCATGTCTAGGTTGCAGTACTTTGCCAGTTTCTCAGAGAGGTGGACTATATGACTGCTTTTAAAGCTCTTCAAGAACAAAACAGGTAAATAAATTTGTTTAACCCCTAGTCTGGAAAATTTTATAAAAAGACAAAGAAATTTATTTTTTTCTTTTTTAGTCATGATGCCATGGATTCCTTCTACGACTACATCTGGGATGTCACAATCCTGGAATATTTGACATGTATCCTTTGCTTATCTGTCTGGATGGATTAATTAATCAATTTAATCAAGTTAGGATGTTTGTTTTTGTTTTTATTAATTTCCTTAATGTATGTCCAGACATACACCATAAACGGGGTGAGAATGAAAAAAGACAAATTGCTGTGAGTAAACTAGTCAACTAATCGAAATATACACGCAAATGATTAACGGCTTGTGTCTGATGCTTGTGTGCTGTGCCATAATGATTAGAAGAACTATTGTGTTGAGCAATTCTGCACCTTTCAATATCAATGGAGGGCCATTAGTTTTAGGTAATGTTGGGCCAAAAAACGGATGTTGAATGGGGGTTGTGTTCCTCAGATCAAAGCCATTGGACAGACAGAACTGAACGCCAGTAACCCAGAGGAGGTGCTGCAGTTAGCAGCTCAGAAAAGGAAGAAAAAATTCCTCCAAGCCATGGCCAAGCTCTACTTCTAGTTCAAGGCTGAATTAGCTCTTTTTAATGATTTTATATATTTTCTACTTCAAACTGGAAAAATAAACATTTCCACAGTTTGCTTTGTTTTGTTGCGTTTGATATTGCGCTCATGCGTACTATAGCGTCTGTATTGGTAATCCAGTGGCTCATATGAATAATTTTTGTGAAGACTAATAGTTTACAACTCTGCAAGCCCTGGTAGGTTAGCAGTATAGATGGGTTAACATGCAGGGGCCAGGCAAATATGAATGGATGTGGTGGCTGAGCCGGTGGGATGGAATCATGGCTCAAAAGAAGTATCACAGCATCCTTGTGAGGCACGTGTTGAGATTCATATTTCCGTATTACTCATCAAATTCATCAGTAAATCAATAATCATTAAGCAGCATGGGAACCACTACAAATCCTGGTGAGGCACACATTGCCATCTGATTGGAGACTGATTGGTCAGAGATTTTATTTTGAACAAGATAATAACCCAAACCACACTTCTGAGTTGCACAAGAATTGGGCTTATCTCGGTTGGAGAGAAACATCTGGTGACATAAAAGTTATGACTTGGACTGCTCAAAGTCCAGACCTTAATCTGATTGACCAAATCTGTTGTAACATCAAAATAATCTCTTTGGAATGAATTTCAAACCATATGGAATGGTTTAGCGAGTGAGGAAATTAAAAAATATGTGAAAACTATGCCTAAGAGATTAAATGCTGTAATCAAAGCAAAGGATGGCCACACGAGATATTAACTTTTTCTCTCAAAAAGGCATTATTTTTGTTTTTACTATACATTATCTGTTTACTTATTTTCATCTATATGATCCAGTATTGCATGAAATAAATACTCGAATAGTAGTACTTTTCTGATTTATCTTCATTTTGTTAAGTGTATAATCATTATCACTGTACACTACTGCATGTATATCAATGGACCTTTCACTAGCCTCCCCATTCATTGAAAATGCGGGTAGTCATTTATAGGCGCATAAGTATTTGCTTATCCAAACAGCAGTTTTTTTTTGTTTTTTTTTAATCCAGGCATCTTATTTTGTTATATGGATTATGAGGGGTGGAAATAAACAATGAAGCCCAAACTTACTACGGCTGTACCAACAATGTTTAAATCCAACGAATACATTACGGGCACGGATAAAGAAATTAAAGATTTGAAGGTTTGTACACCTTTTGGTTTCATCACAAATTACAGCAGTTTATACTCCCTGTCATGAGCCACTTTTCCCCTTTAATTTTAGAAATACATTGAAAATTGCTTAATGTTGGCTTGCACTTTTGTGCTTGATAAGCTAACCAATATCACAGACACTTAATTGAGAATTATTCTCACAAGATGGTCAGAGATCTGGCAAAAAATAAGACAATGAGAAATGTTTCATTCTGTGCATTAAGTAAAATGTTGTGTGCATACTCATATACCACTGCAAAAGACAAACAACTGGCATTCATGGAGACCACCGTGCATTTCTCTGATGCATCAAATGCGAATTCATTCACCAAATCTGTCATCTGAATTAGTAAGATTTTTTCACCAGCATCTGTAAGAAAACAAATTTTAATTTCACGTTTAACAATTCTGCGATACAGATTTGCATCTCACAATAGAGAAGAGATACCGTAAACCCTGAGATCCTGATAACTTAAATTTCCAGTGCAAAACGTGATTGGTCACACTAGCCAGTTACCAGATGCGTGTGTGTGACATTCAGAGTGTAATACAGTCATAAAAACATTTGTAAAAAGTGTAAAGAGAAAAATATAATAAAACAAGTTGAATAATCATGTAGATGCGTTAATCCCATGGCTGTCATGATTCCACTTTAGAAATTTCAGTGATTCACTGTGGATAAGCAGACCATCAAAGTGATGTACGCAGGTTAAATGAAAACAAGTAGATTCAGTAATGATTGTGAATAGACACTCCAGTCACTTTGGGCATCTTATCCAGTAATTCGCTGCCAGTACTAATTCTTTGAATTTTTTGTGTAAGGTAGAATGATGGCACCCATTTCAAAGCAAATTTGCTTCACTTGCCAATAAATGATGGCACATTTTTATACAACCCCAATTCCGAAATAGTTGGGACGAAGTGTAATTGTGAATAAAATCAAAATGCAATGACTTTCAGATCATGAGCCAATATGTTATTTACAATAGAACATAGATAACATTTCAAATGTTGAAACTGAGACGTTTTACATTTTTATCCACAAAATGAGCTCATTTCAAATTTTCTCGCTGCAACAGGTCTCAAAAAAGTTGGGACACAGGCAAAAAAGGGCTGAAAAAGCCATTAATATGTAAGAGAATCAGCTGAAAGAACATTTAGCAAGTAATTACATTAACTGGCATCAGGTGTGTAACATGATTGGCTATAAAAGGGATGTCTTAGAGAGGCTGAGTCTCTCAGAAGTAAAGATGGCCAGAGGCTCTCCAACCGGTGAAGGCTTGTGTAAATTTTTGGAATACTTCAAAAACAATGTTCCTCATCGTCAAAAGGCTTTGAAGGTCTCATCATCGACAGTGCAGAACATCATCAAAAGATTCCGAGAAACTGGAAAAATCTCTGTGCTTAAGGGACAAGGCTGAAGACCTTTACTGGATGCCCGTGATTTTCGGGCCCTCAGACGCCACTGCATCACTCACTGGCATGATTCTGTCATTGACATGACTAAATGGGCCCAGCAATACTTCAAGAAACCACTGTCTGTAAACACAGTCCGCCGTGCCATCCACAGATGCCACCTAAAACTCTATCATGCAAAAAGGAAGCCATTGTTAAGCATGATCCAGAAGCGCCGCCATGTTCTGTGGGCCAAGGCTCATTTAAAATGGACTGTAGCAAAGTGGTAAAGTGTCCTGCGGTCAGACAAGTCCAAATTTGACATTCTTGTTGGAAATCATGGGCGTTGTGGCCTCCGGGCTAAAGAGGAGAAAGACCACCCCTCCTGTTATCAGCATTCAGTTCAAAAGCCAGCATCTCTGATGGTATGGGGATGTATTAGTGCATATGGTGTGGGACACTTGCGTGTTTTAAAAAGCACTATGAATGCTGAAAGGTATATAAAGGTTTTAGAGCAACATACGCTCCCCCCAGATGACATCTATTCCAGGGAAGGCCTTGTGTATTTCAGCAGGCCAATGCAAAACCACATACTGCAGCTATTACAACAGCATGGCTTCATAGTAGAAGAGTCCATGTGCAGGACTGGCCTGCCTGCAGTGCTGATCTTTCACCGATTGAGAGCATTTGGCACATAATTAAACGAAAAGTCCGTCAAAGGAGACCCAAAACTCTCCAGCAGCTGGTAGCCTGTATTAAGCAAGAGTGGAATCAAATTCCAATGGCTAAACTCAAGAAACTTGTCTCCTCAATGCCCAGACGCCTCCACTCTGTGTTAAAAAGAAGAGGGGATGCTACACCATGGTAAACAGGCCCCTGTCCCAACTTTTTTGAGACGTGTAGCAGCCATCAAATTTTAAATGATCTCATTTTGTGGATAAAATTGTAAAATTTCTCAGTTTCAACATTTGCTATGTTATCTCTGTTCTATTGTGAATAAAATACTGGCTGGTGTGATTTGAAAGTCATTGCGTTTTGAATTTATACAAAATGGTGGCACTGAAGTGGATTTTCCAGGGTAGTCTCAGTGGATCCAATTGTACAGCAATAAAAATACATTCAAAGAAGTGACAAAGGGAGAAGATCCTGGTACAAAATTCACTCTTAATCTTTACATCCTCCCTAATTTGAAAAAAAAAATTTGCCTCATTTTGAAGGACAGACTATCTAGAGCACTTCCAGGAAATTCAAATACATACATGCATTCAAGTATGAACTATACAAAAATTTAAATTCTTCAGATATGAGTATAATTCATGCCCAAGATTAACAAACACTCACAGTTGAAATTGGGTGGAAAATATATTTATCCTCAAAATTCATTTTCATTCATAGACTGAATAGAAGCTTGTAAAAATTTCCATCATCTCCGCCCACTTTCCTTCAGAGTAAATGATCTGACGGATGAATAACGTCAGAAGATATTTTGCGCTGCTTTACAATCGATCTGCTTCACAAGAACAAGAACCCAAAACTTAAGCCCAGCGAAGGCACTCAAGATCTCTCTATTGACTGCTTAATACTGGCTATAAAGGGTAAAAAGAGAGGACTTTGCAGTGTAGGATAACAAGGAAAGGGAAACGACAACAAAACCACATTCGCATCGACGATAACCTGATCAGAGTACCTTTCATTCATTTTAAAGTGCCTTCTAGGACAGGGTTTGAGGAGATCATTCAACTCAGCCACCATAATTTTTTAGTATGTTGGATACTGCCATTTTGCACCACAGTGCTCACCACACATCAGCTGCAGTGGACAGAGGAGTAATGAGAAAATAAATCCATCCATCCATCCATCCATTATCTAATCCTATTCTTCCTCATCAGGGTCACTGAGGGACAAGAGCCTATCCCAGCCAACAATGGGCAAAAGGCAGGAACACAACCTTGACAGCTCGCCAATCCATCGCGAGGCTCACACACCATTCACGCACACGCTCATCCCTATGGCCAAATTGGAGTGTCCACTTAGTCTGGCATGTATGACTTTGGGCTGTGGGAGAAAACTGGAGTACCTGGAGAAAACCCACACAAACACAAAGAGAATATGCAAACTTCACGCAGAAAGGCCCCAGGCCAGATTTAAATACACAGTCTTCTTATTTTGAGGCAACAGCACTATCCACTCAACCGCCGTGTTTCCCACGACAGTAAATCAAATTACGGAATGGAGAGGGCCATATCATATATTTGGGCAGGACTCCAGGAGAACACTTTCTCCCTGAAAAAATAATGGATCTTTAACAACTTCAGCGCAGATTTAAAGTGAAAGACTGTGTCAAAGACTGCAGATTACAGCACAAGAGAATTCCTTGTCCCTTGTTCCTTGTCAGTAGTCTATGGCCAAATCCCTAGTCAAGGACCCTTGGAAAGAGTCAAGAAGATGGTTGACTGGTCCCCGATTTTGCTAGCGTTTTCCCAAATGTATCATCCTGACATATGTCAGTGCTGTCATTGCATAATAGTTCCGTTTCCATGAGGTCCTCCGGGCTCAGCCCACCAATTGACGCGGAGAGGGGGATGTAGGAGTAGTCCATCCTGGATGGAAGTGCCCCAGAGTTCCTCCAGCTCAGCACCAGATTGCAGATAATGCTGGCCAAGAGCAGGGCACTGAGAACCGAGCTGATCATCATCCATGTGGCTCTGAAAATAGGAGGCGGACATAAGAAGCCTTTAAATCTTTATACAGGCAATCCAGTCAAGCGCCTTTACAGCTAGAAAAACACAGGAAACCCATCACAAATCCAGGGCTCGCATTAGGATTTTTTGACTGGGTGCACCCAGATTTTGAAAATGGGTGCACTCGTGCATGCTTAGGTGCACAGTCTAAAACTTGCTTAATTCAATTTAAAAAAAGCCGCTTTGCAGCACTACCAAATGAATAAACAAATATTCTCAAACTCAGATTCTTTGATATGCCATAGGACTACTGTAAATTTGCAGTGGTGCAACAGGTTAGAATTATTGGTGGGAAAAGATTTTATTAAAATCATGCTGAATATAAGAAAAATAATGGAAAAAATACACACACACACAAAAAAAAAAAAGAAATCGGTAAAACTGAGTGTACTATTATCACAGTCAGATAATATTCAATCTATAATTTAATTTCACTTTGACTTGGCTGAGAGACTAATTTCCACAACTCCGTCATAGGACCTCTCTGGCCTCAATAGCAGCAACAGTGCTGCTTTTTGCTGTTTTTTTACATTCTTCATTACTCAATAAATAAGACCCTCTCCTCTTAGATTATATTTAATCTAGAAGAAATTTTTTTAAGATTTTATTAATCACCCAGCAGCCACTTACATTACCTCCAACGAGCAAGTGCATACATCAACCAACGAGAATGGATCTTCAAACATGAATCTCAATTACAATTTCCCAAGTGTCTACCCGAGTATGCGCGTGCAAATTTCAAGTGTCCACCCAATCAGCGTAAAACATCATTTATTTCTCCCGTTAGGACCATTGACTGGTTAGGACGCAGTCCCATTGGTGCGGGTCGTGGTCTGTGCTGGCGGCACCCCCTGGTGCCGCGGAGGGCAAATGTCCCACAAACTCCCTGATCCTGGATCAGGGAAAGTCTTTAATGAGAAATATACACGGGATCAGCCAATGTTAACACATACGCGGCCTCAGACCAAACGTGCTCCACAGTCTTGTAGTCCCATCGATTTTGTCATTAATTCTTGTCCCTTACCGATAAAATTTATCATTCCAGGTAAGGATGAGCGCATTTGTAGAAAGAGGATTCATTTCGGGGGCAGATTTTACTAGGTACACGCGGTGCATCCGACTTTAAATTTTGGGTGCACCTGCCGAAAACCGGGTGCATACGTGCACCCATGCACCCGCTATTTCGAGCCCTGCAAATCTCAATAAAATAAAACTTGCAAGGCATAGATTACAGCGCATCATCTCTGTTGTTAACTCCTAAGGCTGGATAGAAATACACTGCCCGGCGGAAAAAAAAAAAAAAAGGTTGCACACTCAAATATTTAATTGGAACCCATGCAACTTTGATTACAGAGCTAATTCGTCGTGTCCTTGTTTCGTCAACCGCATACAATGTCAGAATATTTATTTTTGATTGAAGTTCCAATAATTTTTGGCTTGAGATCTTGTCTTGACAACGAGATAGTTGAACCACGCTGTAGTCTTCTCCAGCACATCCCAATAACTTGCAATGTGGTTAAGGTCAGAACTTCGTGGTGGCCAATTTGTGCGTGAAAATGATTCTTCATGCCTGTTTTCCTGATTCATTGTTTTCTTTGCTAGATGCAGACCATAACTTACCCCTCCTGAAATACAGTAACATCATCTCTGCCACAAAGGGATACATCTTCCAACATGATTTTTTAAAAAATGAGAAGCAACATGCTTCATCATTAGGGTTAAAATAATTATTGCAAGCTGAAACATTAATCGCAGCAGTAAAGAGACAGTCATAGTATTTGTTTATTTACATCCAAACAGAAACTTTTTTTGGACGGGCAATGTATAAGTCTTATGGAGAAGTTACAGTGGATTCCAAAATTACAGGCACCCCTGACTGGCAATGCACAAACAATAGTTTTAAAAATAGTAAAAAAAAAAAAAAAAAAAAAAAAAATATATATATATATATAGAGAGAGAGAGAGAGAGAGAGACTCTAAATACCAACACATAAGAAATACTCTACAATATTAATATTCCAATGGAACCAACCAAATTCATTTACTGATTTGATTAAAAATCAATTTCCTCCAAATCTAGGTCTTACAATTAATGGCACCCTTAAAGATTATTGTAAATAATGTCTGCCAAAATTTAAACCAGGTATTAAATTCCACTTATTTCAGTTTTATCCAAGTGTTAAGGAACTATATTTAGCCATTACATCGCAGTCTGTTTCATTAGGGTATAAAAATTGGGTAATACACATGCATTAACTCTTCGTTATCCAACATGAAGAAAACAAACCAACTGTCAGTTCAAAAGAGGCAGATGGTCATAGACCTTCATAAATCTGATAATGGCGACAAGAAAATTCACAAACGAATGAATATGCCACTGTGCACCGTCACAGCAATTATTTAAAAATTCCAAAGACATGAAACTGATAAAAACCTCAAGGGTAGAGGACACAACTGCATTTTGCCTCCTAGGATACAGAGGAGGATGGTGATAGCAGCAACAAAGTTCACAAGAATCACTGTGAAGGAATTGCAGGCCTTGATGGCATCTTGGGGTCACCAGGTTTCATTAGGCACCATCACGCACCACCTCCACAACCACAGGCTCTTTGGAAGGGTTGGCTAAAGAAAACCTTTTCTAACCAGAACACAAAGAGCCAAGTGCTTGGATTTTGCCAAAGGTCACTTACTTTATGCCTGGAAGAAGGTTGGTCAGATGAGACCAAAATTGCACATTTCCGTCAGATACAGCATCGTAATTTTTGACGTCGAAACAGAGATGCATACAAGGAGAAGCATCTCATACCCACGGCGAAATATCATGGTGGGTCAGTCATGTTTTGGCAGTGCTTTAATTCAAGTGGTCCAGGGGCACTGGTTAACATTAATGGCATAATGAATTCCACTAAGTATCAGGATATTTTGGCTGACAATATGGCTGCCTCTGCCAGAAGGCTGGGACTTGGCCATAGGTGGACTTTCCAGCAAGACAATGACCCACAGCATACCTCTAGATCCGCATAGAAATGGCTCTGTGACAATAAAATCAACATTCTGCAATGGCCATCTTAGTCGCCAGACCTCAATCCAATTGAAAACTTGTGGGCTGAGTAGAAGAGGGCAGTTGATAAACGAAATCCCAAGAATGAGAAGGATCTTGAAAGGATCTGCTTGGAGAAATGATCCAAATCCCCCCAAATGTATGCCTTAACCTTGTCAAAAATTACAGGAAAACACTCTGTTCTATTATCCTTTCCAGAGGTGGTTGCACTAAGTACTAAATGAAGAGTGCCAATAATTATGAAACCTTGATTTTGTTCAAATTTATTTTGTATAAAATGATTATTATGATTTTAGTTGTTTCCATCAAAACATTAAAGTATTTCACCCACGTTGGTATATTTTGTTTCTCTAGAATTGTTTTTTTTTTTTGTATTGTTTGTGCATTGCCAGTCAGGGATGCCAGCAACTTTTGAGCTCACTGTATATTTGTCTACAAACAAATCTTTCATAAGTTTCTGGATTTATGGTTCAGCAAACATGAAAATTATCTAATTTATACAATGAAAGCATCGTACTGCCAATGAAATTAATCTGTGAAAATGTGTTGAGCGTTGGATGCAACTTACTCCGTAAAATAAGGCTTGATTTGGTGAGCAATGTGTTCTTCTTTCCAACTGTTAAACATGCGTGTAGCTAAGCAGTGGCCAACTGTAGAAAGAATAGTTTGAAGATCAAAACTTATCAAGAGCAGGCAAATTCTTCAGTGAACACAAGTTATTTTAAAGATCAGAGTAATCAGGGCCTGTTATTCACAAATATAGGCCCATGCCTTACAGGGCACCACTGACAGATTTGGTTTTCTGGCTTTAAACGGCAATTGCTATCAACTACAATGCTACAGATAATTTCAAACAGCAGTTCATCCAAATGAAATGAGTGAAGGTTATGCTAGAAAAGCATTTCGATTCGACATATGCTCTCTTGTGGAGTTGGTCATGGGTGGAGTACCAGTACCTCTGTGCAAGGTGCCGTCCTTCTCCTCCTTGTTTGAGATGTTGCACGCGCCTGTTACTGGATCACAGGGACACATGTCCTGACACTGGCACTCTTGCGCACAGTTAATCCCATAGAAGCCAACAGAGCACACTGGAGGGGGGAAACAGACCTTCATAAACTACACAAAGTGGTTGTTTTTGGTGTGAGGTGATGAAATGGGTACAACACAGTACAGGTAATGGTGTTAGCTGTATTTCAGACAGTGCAGAAAACTGTCAGCTGGACTGAAGAAGTTTTCTGTCATTTTCCTTAATTAGCAATACAAAGGTTAACTCACAAAACCATCAATCATATCACACATCATTTTTAAATGCATTTTTATCCTCTGTGTCCACACCCACCTTGCTCACAGGAGGTCCCCCGGTAGCCAGCAGGACAGGTGCAGTGCCCATACACTGGGTCACATGACCCTCCATTCCAACATTCGCAGGTCTGATTACAGCCATCACCATAGGAACCAGGTAAACACACTGCAATAAAAACACAAATGTTCATGTTGATACAGTATACTATTTTTTTTTTTTTTTTTTTTACAAAATTTCACAGTGAAGTGGAAATGGCATTTGTTATGCTGAACATTTATTGATGTAAAAAGGTTATCCAACACCTATATTACTGCACTAAAAAACTGAAGTAATTGCCCTCCTAAACATTATAAATAGTGGTGCCACCTTTCGCAGCAACAAGTGCAATCAAATGCCCCAGATAACAGAAGGTCAGTCTTTCACGTTGCTGTGGAAGAATTTTGGCCCACTCTTCTATACAGAATTGCTTTAATTCAGCCACATTAGAGGGTTTTTCAGGGTATGAACTGCCAGTTTAAGGTTCTACCACAACATCTCAATGCGGCCGGGTCAGGACTTTGCCGAGGGTACTCCAGAATTTGTTTTTATTCTTTTATGCCATTCCAATTTGGACTGAGCTCATCCTTAGGATCGTCTAGCTGCATAACCAAATTTTGTTTATGCATCTGATCCCGGTCTGATATCTGGACGTTTCACTTCAGGATTGTCCAGTGGCGAGCAGAATTCATGGTTAGTCAATGATGGTAAGACACACAGGCCCTGAAGCAGCAAACTATCCACACAAAATCACACTACCACTACTGTGTGTGATTGTTAGTTTGATGTCCTTATTATAGACTGCTGTGTTAGCTTTTCGCCAGATGCAGCAGACCCATGTCTCCCAAAAAGTTCCACATTCGACACATAAGACCCCAGAACATTATTCTAAAAAGGCAAGATTTTTTTTGCAAACGAGAGAGGAGTTGTTATGTTCCTCTATGTTAACATTGATTTCCTCAACATGCAATTTTCCCATTGATACAATTTTTTACTCAGTCTCTTTCTGATGATAGAATCATAAATGCTGACCGTATCTGATGCAAGTGAAGCCAACAGGTCCTTTGATGTCTGTCTGGGTTCTTTAGCGCTCTCATGGATTAGTCCTCAATGCACTCTAGGTGGAATTTTAGCAGTTTGGCCACTTCTGGGTGCATTTAACACTGTTAATTTTTCTCCATTTACAATTAATGGCTGTCACTGTAGCTCGTTGAAGTCCTAGGGCCTTAGGAATGGCTTGGTAACCCTTTCCAGATGGACATTTAAAAAAATTTAATTCAGATCTCTTTTGGAATTTTTTTTAGCCCTGAATAGTATGCATATAACAGAGACCTTTCTATCAACTTACTACAGCTGGAAGGTCTCTACTTAAGTGACGTTTAGATTCACAGGGCTGGTAGTAATCAAATCTTGGTGTATCTTGTCTAATTTAACTCAGTTATTGATTAAGTCTGGTTAATTGGCTGACAGCGGGGAAAATAAGTATTGAACGCATCAACATTTTTCTCCGTAAATATATTTCTAATGGGGCTATTGACATGAAATTGTCACCAAATGTCGGTAACAACCAAAGTAATTCACACATACAAAGAAATCAAAACAAATAAGTCCATAAATGATGTGTAATAATGTGGAATGACACAGGGAATAAGCACTGAACACATGAAGAAAAGGAGGTGCAAAAAGGCATGGAAAGCCAAGAAACCAGCTGAAGTCTGTCAGTATTTAGAAAGCAATCCTGCCCCCCATCAGTGCAAATTAATATCAGCTAGTTTAGTCCTAATTGATGACCTATAAAAAGGTTTCTCATTACCAAGGTGTCACACAAGAAGCATCTCATGATGGTTAAAAGCAAAGAGCTCTCTCAAGACCTTCGCAACCTTATTGTTGCACAACATACTGATGGCATTGGCTGCAGACGTATTTCTAAACTTCTGAATGTTCCAGTAAGCACCGTTGGGGCCATATTCCGGAAGTGGATAGATCATCATTTCACCATAATCCAGCCACGACTAGGTGCTCCTTGCAAGATTTCTGACAGAGTCAAAAAAATTATCTGAAGAGTTGTCCAAGAGCCAAGGACCACTCGCAGAGAGCTTCAGAAAGACCTGGAATTAGCAGGTACAGTTGTTTCAAAGAAAACAATAAGTAATGCACTCAATTACTTTTTAAACAGGGCCAGTTGGTGGTGGATAACTCACTCCATTCAATTAATAAAATTATCAGTTTGTGTTAATTTTCAGCTGTCTTTGTCTTCTAATAAATATTGTTTAAAGATCTGAACATAGAGAGAGTGCGCATATGCATATCCCGTACACTTTTCCTCCGGTGCTGCAACAGTACTAATGTAGAATCAAGCATGACTGCTCTGAGAGCACAACATCCCCTGTCAGAGTCACCACTGCGATATGCGCATCATCATTCTATCGTAAACACAAACACTGACAGAAACTTAATGGCTTGCTCGGCCGTAAATGTCTCTTACAACACAGTGCCCCCGTCACTAAAAAATAATTCTCAGTTTGATAGTCCATTACCCCTTATAAAAACCCAGTGGAACCATTATGAGGAAATGAAGTCATAAGTGAGGTGAATTCCATAATTTTCATTAGCTCATATATTAGAGACCACTTTTTCTGCACCTTTCTTCATCTAGTTTGAATTAGAATGATACCACAGACACATGCTGTGCGGCATACAACCAAATGAGGTGAAGCAGAATAGCTTGTACCTTCAGTACAGTTGGCCCCTGTCCAACCCGCATCACAGACACATCCATCTGCAAAAACAGGCAATAGGAATATTAATTTTCCATGATGGAGCTGAAAAGCAAAATATTTAATTGACCAGCGTTCAACATCTCATGGAGCAAAGCATTATGTGGATACCAACCTACTGTTTTAAAGTCTCAAAGCATACCTCTGCAGGAAAATCATATAGACTAGCTAAAGCCAGCTTCAAAACTTCATCCATATCCGTGCACATCACACTGACAGGCTAAACTGACAAACTAGTTCATACAACAGTCAATAAAGGCTCATAATGGCACTTCTATGCTGTTAAAAAGTATGGTTTTCTGTTGCAACCAGATGCGCTCCACATCTAAAATAGTACACAGTCTAGTCGCCCGCAACCGCAGGGGTGTAGCCCCCGCAAGTCCGCTTCTCCCCTTTTTTGTGCATTACTCGGCCAATACTATCGCCACGGCAACCAAAATCGATAGGTGCCATAACTGAAGAATATCACACATCCATATCAAATATGAAAGTAATCGGTCAAAAATGACAACCTATACAACGTCCACAAGGAAGTGTCTATGGACGCGGCAGCGGCGGAGATGACAAGCACGAATCCATAATAGCCGCCCGACTTCGTCCGGGGGCCACAATCAACTCAACTACAGTAAGCAAATATACAGATAATTTGACAAAACATACCAATGCCAGGACTCATCTTGATGAATGACATTTGACTCGCAGTCAATGCAATTAAAATGCCTCAATACGGTTTTTGCATGAAAGCTTACTGCGGGGTGAGTGATGGAGGTGTGCCTGTCACTCACATTGCGTGCAAACTCCATGGTCGCCGCATGCAGGGGGTTGACAGGCAGGCTCCTTCCAGCCCTTCTGACACTCGCAGTGCCCCTGAACGCAGGCCTCGTGTCCACAGCAGTCCTCTGGCTGGCACACTGGCTCGTGGACACACAGCACTGTGGACACCTTGCGCGGACACCGCCACATGGGCTCCGAGCTGCATCATGGGTAAAGGACAAGTTGAATAGGCATAATGAGGATAGGAGGCGTTGGAAAGCATAATGGATCACTCAGTGTCGAGGTAACTCCTCAAATTAAAGCTGACAGTAGTGCTTGAAGATTGTGCTTGTGATCATTTCAAATGAGCTAAATCTGCTGGAAATAGTTTTGTCATTATACAGGTTGTAAATGGGACAGTCTTTGTAAAATAATGCTGATTAACTTCAATGGGTTAAAAATGCAATGTAGCAATGTCAAATAAGTGAAATTTAGAACTCAAATTCAGTGATTAATTCTGCGCCGCAAGTCATCATAACCTTTAACTAACTAAGAAGTCACACTGAGACTGTCACACCTCATTTACAAGTGAAATTTGGCTCATTCCATACTAAACTGTGCAAATGTGTTACAATGGTGATGAAAATTCAAATACGCCTTCTCCAATTCTGCAACCACAGACGTCGCCATCTGCTGGCCATTAAATGGAATTCAAATTCCACATTGGTCTCACTTTTCAGACCTGGGCGCTGTGTCCATCTTTTTATACAGTCTATGGTGATAGTACGGTGACCCTGAAGGCCCATAGTAATAATATTTCAAAAGCGCAAAATAAATTTCACAAAACACAAATACATTTCACAGAACACAAATACATTTCACAGAACAAAAGTAAATTTCATAGAACACAAATAAATTTCACAGGACAAAAATAAATTTCAGAGCCCTCCTAACGACATTCAGTGAAGAATATCCACCCCTTCTCTGTAGTCCGAGGTCTTTTAAGCGTGATTTAAGGGTTCCAATTGATATGTGTATTTCATGATACGAGGAGAGCATTTCAAGAGTCACACTATATGCATGTCCCTTGTTGAAGTATTGCGCCATCAACTCAAGTGCCTCTTCCATCCTGGTAAACACTTGAAATTTCGCGCTGGCTCTGCTATTGCAGTATCCAGTGTAAACAGGAAATGATAAATGACTGATGCCGGACAGACTTGGGTTCAGCCAATCACAAACAAGTGCCATGGTCCTACCCTTTCCGGTTTCGTGAAATGTATTTTGTGATCTGTGAAATGTTTTTGTGTTTTGTGAAATGTATTTGTGTTCTCTGAAATTTATTTTTGTTCTATGAAATTTATTTGTGTTCGGTGAAATGTACTTTTGTTCTGTGAAATGTATTTGTGTTCTGTGAAATTTATTTTTGTTCTGTGAAATGTATTTGTGTTTTGTGAAATTTATTTTTGTTCTGTGAAATGTATTTGTGTTTAGTGAAATATATTTTGCGCTTTTGAAATATTTATAACTATTGGCCTTCAGGGCCACCGTATGATAGCGCACAGATTGTTTATGTTTTTATGGGCGTAACACAGTATTAGGGAACGGAAAAATTTTCATTACTTTTAAAAGCATGGTATATATGATTGTTTGACGCCTTGTGAAATTTTGAGGCAGGAAGTGAGTACTTTATTTTGCCGAGGTCATCTTTACGCTATTTGCATACATTATGCAAATTAACCCACAGGTCTGGACGTAACACGTGAAGACGCAACTGGTTACGCCCACGACGGTCATTTAAAATTGCATTTCTGATCAGACGAGTCCCGATAATTTAGTGCAGACAATAGAAACCGTTATTATGGGTATTTCTCTGCAATATTTCATTTCACTTTCTTTTGAAGTATCAACAGACATGTCATGAGCATTTCATGAAGTTGGCTGCCAAATTTTGTAACAAAATATGTCCTTCACAATGCCTTGGCTGACATGAGGACACCACTTTTTCTGCTGTGTTGTTGGACCGATGACTCTGATTTTTTCTTATGTATATGTTCAATCCGGGAGTGAATAAATATGAACAATGCAAATAATTTGATTCTCCAAGAAAAAAATTCATTTACCATTGTTATACAACACAGTGAATTGTTCAGTTTAGTATGGAGTGACCCATTTAGCAATAGAGGGTCAAATGGCAGCATCTGACACATGACGAGACAACAACATCAAATCACAACAGCAAAAATACATACAAGAAATACAGTAAAGGAAAACCCACTCTTTTTTTTTTTTTTTTCTTTACAAATGTTGCATAAAATGTTCCAGTTGTGCTTAGGGCATTTTCTTTATTACAGTTCTTCAATCAAGTGAATTAACTTTTTTTATTGTCATCCAAGGATGGGCCTTACAGCCGGTTCAAAATTGTTGCAGCCGCCATCTTGAATGGCATACAATGCACTGTGGGCTGATGATGTGTCATGGTTGCTTCGCTTTGCCTTTCCCTTAAGTTTGCTGCGTTTACTTCTAAGTGATTAGGCTCAGAACATAAACCATGTTACAGATTCACATTGACAATCAAATTCTGTATCAATATTGGACAGCTGTAGCTTTTTTTTTTGCATGCATTCATTCTATTTGTACTCGATATTTGTGTTCAAACTTGTTATTTCTTCACAGCTGCAGACAAAGATTAGGGTATACTAATATCATCAGTACTACAATTTTTGTGGAAATAGATTCCAGGGAGGGGTGGCTATTAGGCTATACTAATATCATTGGTATTAGACTTTTTGTAGAATTAGATTCAAGGGAGGGGTGGCTGCTTAGGATTGTTTCCAAATCTTATGATCCCAACATTTCCAATAGCACTGTATGAGGTCCAAATTTCAATAATAGAAATTCACTCAAATATGATAGGTGTAATAATTTCCAACATCCATGCCACGTTTTTTCCTAACAAAATATTCTGCTTAAATCCGTATCTAATGGCGATTTCGTTTCAAAGCCAAATCTTTCGCTGCGGTCAAAAACTGCTCTCTCACCTGCTTTACACACGCAGACGTACTTATTAATGGGGCAGACTAGCTGCAATCCAACTGTGCCATAAATTTCACTTAAATAACCACAGAAACAAATATTTCAGCTATCTCACCATTTTGGCTGTAGCACTATTATAATATATAACTTAAGTCCTCACAGAAAAGATCATATTATGTATCTGCACTCACTTGCTGCTCTGTGCTTTGGCACAATGTTACTTTCCTACCTTTGATACATGTCAAAGAAATTCTTGGTATGGAAGCATTTTATGTATGCTGATGATGATCCTTGAGGTCCTGATTGTAGGCTATTCCATCATTATTTTTTTCCCTTTTATTGGATTAGCCTGCTGCCTGCATGTATTTATGTTGACAAAACTGACAAGCTAGTACATTCATTAAAGTCAGTCGATTCAGTTAAAAAAAAAGTAATTAAATGCGATGAATCACTTAATTCAAATTGAGGAATTTGTCTGGGAATTTTTTTATTTTATTCAAACTCTCACATAACTTACACACACACACACACACACACATACATACACACACACACACCTTTACAAATTTCTCTCATTCATATCGCTATTACTGGTTTACAGAATATGGTATATGTAAGAATTTTTTTTTTTTTTGAATTCATTAATTTTATCATTGTTGCCCTGCTCCCATTATGTATATTTATGCATTATATACTTAACTGTATAAATCTAATTGAAATTTCTCACACTATAATTCTATAAACAAGTATATGTTTAATATGGCATTATATTGCAAATACTAAGATATATACTACTCAAAATTTGATAGGGATCATAGGAATTTTTTTGTGAAATGACATGCAAATTTGGTAACTGCCACTGATGAACAATATATTGGATAAATGACATGCAGTCAGACACAAAACACATTTGCAAGTGCATTTAATGACATTAAATGAGCGTGCAGCCTCACACTTTTATTTTCACGAACACTTCATGGTTTCACCTCTGACATGTAAAGTGAAAACAGACAGTGTTCGTTTGATGTTTCATTACCACAGTTAATGTCAATAACAGGTATGGCCTCCCCTAGCTTGAATGACGGCTTGACAACGTCAGGTCATACTGTCAATCAGAACCCGGATGCTTGCAATTGGAATGTTGTTCCATTCTTCAACAAGGGCATTTCCGAGCTCTTCTAGAGTTGTGGGTTGTGCCCTATGACCGGAAATGGCGACCTGCAGCATGTTCCACACATGCTCGATAGGGTTTTGGTCCGGCGAACGCGCGGGCCAGTCCATGCGGACAATTGTCTCCTGCTCTAGGAACTGATTCACCACCCTAGCACGATGGGAACGGGCGTTATCATCCATCAAGATGAAATCAGGGCCAACAGCACCAGCGTATGGTCTTACGTACACATTGAGGATCTCATCCCTGTACCGTACCCCTGTCATCGTCCCTCTCCCCATGACATGCAGGTCCGTTCTGCCGTTCCTGCTTATTCCTCCCCAGACCATAATTGATCCGCCACCATAACGGTTGTGTTCATTGATGTAGGCATCATTAAATCGCTCACGTTGTCTTCGCCACACCCGCTGCCTCTTGTCAGTAAAGTCCAAGCAATATCGGGATTCATCAGTAAAGAGAACTGGAGCCCAGTCGTTGTGTGTCCATGTGACATGATCGTGAGCCCAATCCAAACGGTCACGCCTATGACGCACGGTCAGTGGGATTCGAACACATGGCCTTCTTCAGTTGAGGCCGGCAGTATGAAAACGATTCCGTATCGTCTGAGTGGATACCCTGACCCCCGAGGCATTATGAAGATCATTTCGTAGGGTGGTGGCTGTCCAGAAAGGATGACATCGTGCCTGAAGTGTGAGAAAGTGGTCTTGCTGTTGTGTAGTCGATCTCTGACGACCACCCCCATGACGGTGTGCTGCTGTACCAAATGTTTGATGCTGGTTCCACGCTCTGTTCACAACGCTTTGGCTGACGTTAAGTGCATTAGCAACGTGACGTTGTGAGAAGCCAGAGTCAAGCATTCCGATGCATCTTCCCAATTGCTCTGAAGTCAATCGACGTCAAAGACGTTGAGGAGACATTGTTATTGCTAAATGTAATGCAAAAAATTTGGGAACTTCCAAATTTTCACCAACAGGCAACACACACATCTGAGTTGAAATGGTGAAGTATTAGTCAAAGCCAAAATGTGAGGCTGCACGCTCATTTAATTTCATGAAATGCACGTGCAAATGTGTTTTGTGTCTGACTGCATGTCATTTATCCAATATATTGTTCATCAGTGGCAGTTACCAAATTTGCATGTCATTTCACAAAAAAATTCCTATGATCCCTATCAAATTTTGAGTAGTATATATATTTCAGTATTCTATGTTTGATTTCATTTGCTTTGGTGTAATTTTACCTGGAATCTTTTTCTTTTTCCTTTCTTTTTAATCTCATTTTTGTTTTTGCTATTTTTATATGAAGCATGTTCTTCTTAGGTATGAGACCTCGTATAAGCCCACCTAGGGTTTCCTGTCTCTACCTGCACTACTACTTGTTTCTCTTTTATTCAGTTGTTGATTCTGAATTGTGTGGAAACCAATAAATAAAAAAATAAATGATTTTTTGGGGTGATGACGTCGTGTACCCCATAAAATAATAGCTAGGCCATTCTGCGCCAATGTTTCATAAAGTTTGACACAAAGATGTTTCCATTTTTAAAGTAAAAAATTCTGAGATGGGAGATGGAATTCAGAGAAAGTTATGTATTAATTAATTACATGCATAATTGTCATCCTTACATTATCTCATTATACACACGTTTTCAATGTTGCCTATCAGTGATCTCTTGGTCATTTCCTCATTAATAATTTCTTCATCATTACACGAATGTATTGGTCTTTGTTCAGTAAACAAGCTGTTTAAACAAAAGTACCAGATTTAAATAGAGTGAATACATGCAAAAAAGAGCTGCAGCTTTCCAATCTCGATTCAGAATTTTAACGTCAGCGTGAATCTGCGACATGGTTTATGTTCTGATTTAGAAGTAAACAAAACAAACACAAGGGATGCGCTACCAATGCAAAGTGAAGCAATCACAGTACGTCATCAGCCCACAGTGCACTGGGCGCCATTCAAGATGGCAGTTGCCACAAACTTGAACCAGCTGTAAGGCTTATCTTTGGAAGATGATGAAAAATTTTTTCACTACATAAGGCGTTTTCTTTATCACAGATCCTCTAATAAGTACGACTGGAACATTTTAGGCAACAACCAAAAAAAGAATGGACGTTCCCCTTAAAAAGTACATTGCATGCAAGGGAGTAAGGTGGTTTATGCTTTAACTTACCAGTGATCTGATGGGTAACTCGCGAGTGATCCTCCAACCACATAAGTTGCAGAGCCTCCTCCATCTAGATTAATGGCGTTGACAACTCCCTGATCTTTAAGAAATTTTGCAACCTCCCACAGATTCATCCTGGTACAAAAAACACCCCCCACCATCAATACAACCCAACCATGACCACGTGCAAATGAAAACACAATCTTAATTCCATAAGAACAGCGACAATTTCCACAACATAAACAGAAACAGCAAGCTGTAATTTTCAAATCCTTTTTCAACCTGCATTCAATTGAAAAAGTACAAACACAAAATTATTCACGTTTAACGTGTCAACTTCTTTGTTTTTTTTATAATATCCATTTTGAAATTTGACGTCAGTAAATCATTCAAACGAGCTTAGGACAGGTGCATGTTCATCTCTGTAACGTCACCTCTCCTCTAACGCTCAGCAGCCGTTTCTGAACTGAGGACACACACTGTTGCCATTTCCAAAGCGGAAACTGCTCCCATGCTTGCTTGATATGAGACTTCCGTTGGTCTACAATCCGAGGTCTTTGTTGTCACATTTTTGCGCATCATAGTCTATTCAACTGGAAGAAGGTCTGGGCTGCAGATAGTAGCCACACTTTGTGACAGTGAAGCCACGCTGTGTATACGTGCAGAATGTGGTTTTACACCATCTTGCTAAAGCAAGCAAGGGAGTTCCTGAAAAAGATGATTTCCGCAAGGTACATACATAACTCCAAAATGCGCGTGAACCCTTTTGTGTCAATTTTGCCGGCACAGTTGAGCAAGTTTCCCATGCCAAGTACACAAATGCAGCCCTAACCAAGACAGATGCTGGCTTTCGAACATGTCCTTGATAACAGTTGAGATGTTCCTTTTCTTCTTTATCCCGGAGAACATGACATCCATTATTTCCAGAAAACAATTTGAAAGATGGACTCTCAGATTACAACACTCCTTTCCACTTTTCCCATCAGCCCACTTCAGATGGGCTTGAACCCAAAGAAGATGGCAGTGCTTCTGGGTAGCATTGATATACTTTTAGCATTTTTTAGCATCATGCAACTTTATCAGTCTTTTGCTGCCCCAATCTCAACTTTTCTGAAACATATTGCTGGCATCAAATTCGAAATGAGCAGCTACTTTTCAAAAAAACAATAAAATTTCTGTTTCAAAACTTGATATTTTGTCTTTGTACTATTCTCAATTAAATATAGTTTTACATGATATCATTTGAATCATTTCATCCTGTTTTTTATTTATATTTTAGACAGCATCCCAACGTTTGTGGAAATGGGGTTGTATATTTTCCTCAGGGGTGCTTCAACACCAACTAGTGAAAATGTTGACAATAGCTCATAAATGATGAGAAAATGCATCTACTGCAACAACCATGTTTAATTAATGACATCAAACATTTTTAAACCAACCAAACATTTAAAGGCATAATGTGCACAAACCCTGATATGTACCTGGCAAGACCATATCATGCATAAAATGAAAGAAGAATCTTTGTTTTCAGTGGCAAGTCACCCATCCTTGCCATCAGCACAGAAAAGATGACAGTGATAGTATGAATGTCTTATTCCTACAGCAAACCTACACCAACTACATTGCACTGAACATGTTATTCTGCATCTATGACATACAACATTAACCCCTTTATGCAGAATACAAATATTGCCAATTTTTTCCTGTTTTGCATGAGCCTATTTAGGCTTTATAACTCAGTATTTGTGTCACAGAGACTCTGGAAAATTATTCCAGTAAAGCAAGACATTTGGAAATTCAATTACAGAATTATTTAAGAATTAAATTTTGGAATTTATGGATGCTGGCATCTATATCTGCGCAAAGGGGTTGAAAGCTCATTATCCATCAGATAAACATCAGATTCCAGCCCGCGGACTCACCCACGACTGTCAGTCTGCCCATCAATGTGGAAGAGAATCAGTCGACCATCTCTATCGTGCCCTACGGCAGTCCTTGCAGATACCGTGTTCACAAACCGCTGAAACCTCCCTACGAACACACCAATATATGAAAGCATATACGACTTCAGTCTCCGAAAATTCTGCGACAGTAAGGAAAATGTGAGTTAAAAAAGAAAGCAGTCATTTGAGTGTTCTCTTTGACCAATAGCACCCTCAAATAATATTGGTGCCCTTGGTAAATATTGGCTAATAGGCTGCAAAAAAAAAAATGTGACCGCTCTCAATACACTCAATCTTTCATTAAAAATACTAACAAAAATCTTACCTTTAACACAAAGAAAATTACTGAAGGAGAAAAAAAAACCACTCATCTTAAAATAAATAAAAATAAACATGCAAAAATCATTGGCACCCCTGGAAAATGTTATTAGAGAAAAGCGACTGTAGTGTATTCCCACTCATGTTTTACCTTTTTGTAAGTTCACCATTGTGATTAGGAAAACTTGAATGATAAACCATAACCTCTAGCTTCAACAGGGTATAATTAAGTGGTGTCATAGACACTAAATGTCCCTTACTCATCCATTACCATAGTTAAGACAAAATAATACTGCAGTGATATGTGACAGAAAGTTTCTGGGTTTCAGAAATGTGTGAATAAAAAAATAAAACAGATAGAGTTATGAATACCCATTTCTACAATCACAACAACAAGTACAAAGTGTAAAGCATATATGCAGCAATGTTAAAAATCTGCCAAGGAGAGGATGTGGGCCTACTTTGAATGTCCTCACAGTGAGGAGGGTAGTTTAAACGGTAAAGTAAACTCTAGGGATCGCGATTAAAGAATTGCAGATATCAATTATGCCTGGGAATCAGAAATTCCACAAAACTACACTTAGACAGTTCTGACTGAACTTCAAGACATTTGGGAAGATTGCCAGCAAAAAAAAAAAAAAAAAAACCTCTGAATGGTACTGATACTTCCAATGGGTCTAAGTTCTAGCTATGGCCAGATGAGGCCAAAATGGAGCTTGTTCGCAAAAAGCGCCAGAAGTTGGTTTAGCATGAACACAAGACATTATGTTAAGAATGTCATCTTCACTGTGAAGTATGCTAGTGGATCTTTGATGTTGTGGGGCTATTTTTCGACCAAAGGCCCGGTACAGTTTATTAGGATTCAAGGTACCATAGATTCCACCAGGCACCAACAGAATAAAATGAAAACAAGGGATGGGCATCGATTTTCGAATAGTCGAATGGTCGTTCTACAGTAGAATATCGAATACCTAATTTGACAATCGTTTTTATCCGACAAAAATGAATAAACACGGAACAAAAAAAATAAACGTCCTCTCTGATGATGCAACGCGTTAGACAGCCTACGGGTGTCGCTAACAGTAAAACCTCCTCCAGCGCAAAACGACCATAGCCACCTGTGTTTAAAATAACAGAAGAACAATCTCATGCTACCGGTATCTATTGACGTGAATGTTAATAATGCAGTAACAGCCTAGTAAAAGTTCCGTTTGGAACTCTTTAAATAATCTCTTTCGCCACAGGCTTTGCCAAAATCAGTATGGTTGGCCTATGTTGTGCACGTTGTCTGAGACTACTTTCTGTCAAACAGTTTAATGAAAATGTATTTGCATGTTTTTCAAACATGAAAATGGAATTTGCTATTGATTTACTGCTGAATCTTTCCGGTATTGCGGCGGTAATTTTCATTCGTTCAGTTTTTTCTTGGATAGGTCTACGCATTGAGAGATGGGCATATGAACGATTTTAGAGGACCAATGAATAGACCCAATAGACCTAATTTATGTAGTCACGATCAGTTTCTTTAGTGCGCTCACGAAAGAAAAGACGTGTTAGCCAATGCCGTTTTTTTTTTTTTTTTTGCGCCGATGCAGGCACTGTCATTTGGTCTACCCTGTTTTGAATGACGAGAACTTGTTTAATTAAATAAACCGCGTGATATCCTGTTCTAAACGACGCGCTCTTGTTCAATATAAACTGTGTGATTCCCCGTTGTAAACGACGAGAATAAGTTACTTGTTCAATTAAATAAACCGTGCCATATGCTGCAAATGATAAAAGACGAAAAAGCTGTTTCTGTCTTGGCGTGAGTGTGCGAGTGCGTGCATATGGGGGGGCGGTGTCTTTTTTCTAATAATTTTCGAATACTTAGCTGTGATTATCGAATAGTATTTTTTCCAAAAACGCACATCCCTAATGAAAACCTGACTGCCTCAGCACGAGACCTTACACTGGGCAGTGATTTGGTCTTCTAATAGGACAGTGGTCCAAAGCGTACATCAAAATCAACAAAAAAATGGTTAACCAACCACAGAATCAAGGTTTTGCCATGGCAATATCAGTTCTCTGACCTAAACCCAATAGAAAACTTTTAGGACAAGCAGAAGAGGAGAGTCCATAAACTTGAACCAAAGAATTTGAAGGATGTGGAGAGATTCTGCATAGTGGAAGGTTCTCAGATTCTTTACCATGGATGTATATTTTCAAAATAAAAAGTTCATCAGACAAAACATGAAATGCCTTGTCTTCATACCCTCTGAAATGAAATGCAAGTCTAAGTAAATTTCAATGTCACAGCTATTGGCTTTTACGTGCATTTGTCATGCCGTCTCAACTTTTTCAAAGTTGAGATTGTATCTTGCCTTTTTCAATTTTCATACCGTTCCAACTTTTTTGGAAATGAGGTAGTAATACAAAAATAAATAAAATTTTATTTGTATAGCGCTTTTCACAGACAGACTGTCACAAAGACGCTTTACAGAGCAAAAAGGGCAGTGCCCAGCCCAATCTTCAAAATGGCAAATGAGGCAAAAAAAAAAACCAAACTCCCCCTAGGGCAAAAATTTTCAAACAGTGGTAAGAAAAACTCCCAAGTGGGAGGAAATCTCACGAGAAACCCAGCTATAGCGGGGGAGCCCATTCTCCACTGGCAAGCTAATTAACAAAGTTCAATTAAACTCTACAAAAAACTCTTTAAAACATCCACGCAATGGCATCTGTAGGTCCAGGAAGTGGTGAAGCAAGAATGAGATAGAACTGAATCAGGACCAGATCAGGACAGCAGGTCAGCAGCAGCCAGCAATCACATGGTGAAGGAAATACAATGTGGACTATGCCCATCCACAGCCCAATTTAAGAAAACCCCAACAAATTTACCAGTTTCCTGGGTCTCTGCGCACTCAATCGCCATGCTCTCATTGATGTAGGAGATGCCATTCCTCAGCAGCCACACCACCCCACTGACGAGCTGCACGAATGGGTTTACTTTATCTAATACGTCTTCCTCTGAGAGGTACCTGGAGACAAAGACAGAAAGACCCCAGAGCAAAAGACAGTTTCTGAGGCAAATGCCCACCACACAAGAGTAAAGGACTTAAGTAGAGGTGACTCAAATGATCTAGGATCCTTGTCCAGGTTATCCCTTTTATATATCAAAAAAACATGAACACAAACAGCACCATCACAGACAAAATGGCATCAGTTCCCTGTGCCCAGAGCACACAATGAGCTATAATACAAACTGCCCGCCCAAAAAAAGTCACCGTTTGGATTTAAATGAGCAAATACTCAAGAGCCTCTGGAATCATCATTGCAGTGATGAACATGCTTTAGACGAATATGATTCACCCAGTAATAATTCCTTTAATCCTGACTGATTCAGTGCGTAACCTCTCATTTCTTAAACAACCATGTCTGAAGATGTATCTCATGGTCATTGGAAAGAATGTTTCAAAAGGGGCAAATTTTTGTCCAGCATCAAGCAAAGAAAAATTACTGAAATCACAAGAATTGGATCAAGAACTGTTCAAAAATTTATTAAAACCTGGAAGGATAGTGGTGTCAAAATTGCCAAAGAAACAGGTGGAGAAGAATGATAACTGATCCTGATCAAAGATCACTAAAATGAGGTCTCATCACAAAAAAAAAGATCAACAGCAGAACTCAAGACTATGTTTAATAATGAAAGTAAGAGCATTTCCTCATGCATGATGCAACAAGAACTTGGAGGATTGGGACTAAACAGCTGTGTAGCCACGATAAAGCACTTGTTAGTGAGGCTGATTGGGAAAAAATGTGTTCAATTTGCAAGGGAGCATAAAGATTGGACTGAGGAGCAATGGAAAAAGGTCATGTGGTCTAATGATTCCAGATTTACCTAAATCCAGAATGATGGGCATGTCAGTGTAAGAAAGGCAGCCCATGAAGCGATACACCTGTCATGCATGGTGCCCGCTGTACAAGCCTCCAGCGTTATGATCTGGGGTTGCTTCAATAGGGCAGGTCAAGGCTCAGCAATGCTCTGCAGCAATAAAATGACTTCAGTAGACTACCTGAATGTATTGAATGAAAAGTAACCCATCAATGGACTTTTTAATCCCTGACGGTAGAAGCATATTCCAGGATGACAATGCCAAAACTCAACGGGCTCACATTGCAAAAGAGTGGTTCACTGAGCATGAGGAATCATTTTTGCACATGATTTGGCCACCGCAGAGTCCAGACCTTCACCAACTGAAAGTCTGTGGGATGTGCTGGAGAGGGCTCAACAGAGTGGTCTGATTTACCCATCGTCAATACAATCTCTCGGCCAAATATGAATGCAAATTTGGTCGGATATAAATATTGTAACATTGTATAAGATTGTCAAAAAAATACCATGACAAATGTGCGCCGTGATCAAAGCTAAAGGAGGCCCAAAAAAATATTTTCATGTAACTTTTTTTTTTTTTTGAATTGGCAGAGTATTTTGTGCATCAGGAAGTCACTTTCATTTTTTGTTGCCAATATAATTCATGAAGGAATTATTGTTACAAAAATGCTTAAGAGAGGAGTACTTTCTCTGGGCTCAGATATTAAATAAAAAAGCATTACATTCACACTGAATTCAGTCATTCCCAAATTAATCTATTGAAATAACAAAATCAAAAGGCATTACACACTTTTCAACCATTTCTTTAGGTACACCTGCACATTAACACAAATGGACTGTTCCTCCAAACGGCAAATCATGAAACTGCGACGATAATGAAGTTTTGCCTAACTAAACAGTACGATGAGCAAGATGCATGATTTAAGTGACCGTGGTGTAATTGGTGGTGCCTGACGCAGTGGTTCCAGCATCTGAGCAACAGCATTCATACTTTTTTTTGTGAGCCTACATTTGTACAGAAGTTAATTTATTGAGCATACCAAAATCTTGAAAATGTGTGCATAATACAAGCATTACAAACTCATAAATCACGTCATTAGGTACTTAACCAATACATTCAGACAAAAACCCCGCTTTGCCACACTGCAAATCAAGAATGTAGTACTAATTTTTTGTCTGACCGAACATTACAAAAGGTAAGATGCATGATCAAGAATTATTGGCACCCTTCTGTAAAAATAAGCAAAACAAGATGAAAAATGTCATTATGGTTTATCCTCATGATCTTTCATTCAAAACATTCACAAAAATCTAACCTTCGTTTGAAACATAATTGAAAGAAACATTAAATTTTTATCATGAGACAAATATTTTTCCCAAAAGTAAGAGTTCCACTATTATTGGCACCCCTTCATGTAATTTTAATGCAGCCTCCCTTTGCCAAGATAACAGCTTTGAGTCTTATTTTATAAAGTGTGATGAGATTGGTGAACACATGGCACGGGATCAGAAACCATTCCATACAGAATCTCTCCAGATCCCAAGGCTGTCACTTGTGCACAAAACCTTTATTCTGTGGTCAGTGAACCATTTTTGTGTAAATCTTGAAGTGTGCTTTGGATCATTGTACTGCTGAAAGGTCCAGCCACGCCCATTTTAAGCTTCCTGGCACAGGCTGTCAGGTTTTAATTTAATATCTGCTGGTATTTGATGGAGTCCATGATACCATGTATCCAAACTAGATATTCAGGTGCTCAGGGCCTTTACAAAAAAAAAAAAAAAAAAAAACACAACATCAAAGATGCACCACCATGTTTCGCAGAGAGTACGAGGTACATTTCTGTTTGGCTATCTTTCTGTCTATGCCAAACCTACATGATGTTTGTGGCAAAGGAGCTCCATTTTGCTCTCATCTGAGTATATAATCTGGTCCCAGTAACTTTGGCCATCTGTCGGCGCTTAATTTTTTTCAGTGATTGACAGGGGAGGCTTCTTTTTTTTTCCCAGTAACCCTCCCAAAACACTTTGTGATATAGGTGGCGTCTGATGGATATTTTGGACTCAACTAACGTCTGCAACTCTCCAGCTGTAATCCTAGGAGATTATTTTTCCCCTCGAACAATCCTCCGCATATTGCATGGGGTCAATGTACTTCCTCTTCAAGACTGATTCTTAACAGCTCATTATTAGCCTGACTCCGCCAGCCTTCGTACTTCCGCTTAATTTCATTTCGCTTCGTTACTCAGTCTGGTCACTCGGAGCTCTGCCTCGTTTACCTCGGCAGAAAATATGCCAGACCAACCAACGAGCAGAAGGCGTGGCCGAGAGCCATGATGTAGCAGCTACACCGAGTTTGAAATTGTAGTCTCCGAAATCAAAAATGGCCACGGACATGAATACACGGGAGGACATAGATTCGCTCTGTCGTGGAGAAAATCCCCGATATCAGCGACTTAAAGCCACAACCAGAGGAATGTTTGGTTAGTTTTTTTGAATGGAAATGATGTTGTAGCGCTACTCCCTACAGGTTTCGAGAAAAGTTGTCACATCTACTTAATATACATCGTGAAACATATGAAATAGGCACCCAGTTCATCTCTGTGAGAGACAGCCGAACCACCTCAGCTAGCTTGTAGCTTCTAGTGTTACATTGCCTGCGAATTTCACTCTATTTAAATTAGCAGCTAACTTTTTAAAAGCCGTGTTTTTGTTCATGTCACAAGACCTATTCGCTGTCTCAGTGTTACAGTATGTTGTCATTATCCATGAATGAAATGACTGTCTGAGACAGCCAAACGCTTAGAGCCAAACTATGTCACTATAAAGTTAGATAGCGAGCTGGGTATGATGTTAGCGCAAGTATGGTTAACGGTTCAGTTTCCGTGTCAACGCAGATTTCGTCCAAATGTAAATGATGCATTATTCTCGCTGATTCTGCCGTTGGTTTCGGGTATCTTACGTTTTTTTTAATAGCAGCAGTATCGGCAGGATAAACGATAGCTCAACAGTTTGTTTCTTGCAAGGAGAACAGAAAGAGCACCTTTGGTTCTTTTAAGTGAATGAGTGAAGGCTAAAATGAGGTAGATGGGCATATGTATGAGTACAGTATTAACTTTAATGTACTGATCAGTTTGTTTTCGCTGCATTCCTGGTATGAAGGACTGTGTTTACAGCGGAAGTATTAGGTGGCTGAGCGGGTGCATAACATACGTCATCGCCAAACGTTAGTGATTAGTTTACGGGTGCACCAATGATTTTAAACTTCTGACTAGCGCCCACCCACCAGGAAGTAAACACTTGTCAATCACGACTGTCCAGACTCTGTGTAGGAAGCAAAGCGAAGTAGCAGAGTCTGGTTTTACCAGGCTAGCTCATTATTGCCCTGACAGGGGAATTCAGCATTTTCAACATTGTAGAGATTTTTTTATACCCATTTCCTGCTTTTCGCAGCTCAATAACTTATCGTCGCACATCATCACTGTGTTCTTGGTTCTTTTCCAGAGTGAAAAATGACTAATGGAATCTGGCCTGTATCACCTCGCATTTATAGCCCAAAGAAAAAGTACATCACGGTTGAGTACTGAAGAGTTCCTTCACAAACTGGTGAACATAAAAATGTAAAACATTATAATTAATATGTTTCAGTTAGACTTTAATTAGAGGATTTTTTTTTAGTGGTGCCAGTATTTGTGTCACAGAAGCTTTGGAGAAAAATAGGCTACTCGTTGTCAAAAATTTACTTTAATGAAAAAGTTAAGATTTTGGTGAATACCTTGAGTGAAAGACCAAGAGGATAAACAGCACACAGCCTATTTACAGGTTCCAATAATTTTGGAGGGCAGTGACTTCGACCATGTTGTGTGTCATTATAAGTGGAATTTCTTTGGCTTAAAAAAATGATAATGGCTTGTTAATGAGAAATGTCACAGGAGACTGGGAAGACCTGTTGAAGCTCTTCAGAAAGGTCTCAAATACTTGAGGACAATTTTTTGCAGCAATAATATGCAGGTTGGCATCACTGTACAAGAAACTATATCAAACCTTAAGATGGACAGGCTAAAGCACTAGAAGGCCAATCAAGGTTACAATCCCATCAGCTAAAAACAGGAATATGAGACAACAGTGGGCACGTGATCACCAAAAATGTAACTGGTCAGACAAATCCAGATTTCCTGTGCAGCATGCAGATGGTATGATAAGAATTTTGGAGTATCCACCCCACCCTGTGTCATAAGTGCAGGTGATTCTCATGACGTAAAGCATGTCTTGACCAAAATTAAGTCCCCTAATATCAGTGGAACATAACATGAAAGTGAGAGCTTACCAAAGCATTGTTTTCAACCTTATGATCATATTAACCTGTGCTAAACGGATGCCTCCAACATGATAAGGCATCGTGTCAAAAAGCACATACCATCTCAAGCTGGCTCGACAAATGTAACTGAAAATTCTTAACTTCAATGGACTGCAAAAACCCAGACCTCAATCACCTGAAACACCTCTGGGAAGCAGTAGAATGGGAGGTTTTGAATGTGAGGCTGACGAATATACACACACAATATGATGCTATCAGGTCAGCATGAACCTGAATCCCAGCTTGGGATCATCTCCATCAGGTGCCATAAATAACTAGGGCTCTTCTAGAGTCACAAAAGAAAAGGTCATATCCGGTTTTGGACAGACGTACCTAATAAAGTGGTAAAATGTATAAACACACAAAACTACATATCTATTCTCTTCTTTCATTGTGTCACTTCTCCTTTTAAAAACTCAGCACAAAGCATGTGTTAACCATAAAAGTTCTTACCCGAATACCAACGTCCCATCCTTTCTGATTCCAAACTGAGCATTCTGAATACCCTTGCTGTTTCTCACTAATGTTCCATCACTCACCACATTTCCCAGGCACTCTCCGCTATGTGTATTAAAATAGCCACCATTTTGAGAATACAAGCACTTCTTTGGTTTAGAAGTCCGTTCCACTGTCTCCATACGCCCAATCTGGCAGCCACCTACACCACCTGGCTCCAAAACCGAAACCATCCGCAGCGGGTCGTTAACAAAGGTCATGTGACCGTAGACCCATCTGGGCGTTTCAGACTTGGCAGCAATGTTCGATACAAAGATTTTGGACTCCGCCACTGCAGCATCCAGTTCGCTGCTAGGCCTCCAGGATTCATGTGTGACGTTGCCATGGATGACTGATTGACACTCCCTCACAAACCGATGAGAGTGGGACGGACCATGTCTCTGGGAGGGGGCATATGGCAGTAAAATATCTTCATATAAATTATTTCTGTCAAAAGAAAGAGAGCCACAAAAGATTTAAAAAACCTAGATGCAGGAAGACATTAATGGTTACACTGTCCTTTGAACATAAAATTTGTATACGGAAGGACTTTAGTTCTGGATATATTATTTACGGTGTGATTTCTGACCCAACGATAGTACACTTTGGAACATTGATAATAATGGATTAATTGACCTTGTTTAGCAAACACGTATTGAATGTGGAATAAAAACCAACTTGTTGTTAACCACTTAGCGCTCGGAGCCATGTTTACTCGCGAACAATCGCCGGGCTTGAGTCCCGGATCGGTCTATGAACGACGGCTCATGCGAGTTGTGTTTAACAGGGCAGCAGTGAATGCTGCCGTGCGCGCTGGCCCGGATTATTGATGGTTGTTGGCGTAATGGGTGATAAGAACTGTGCTGTTTAGCATCTAAACCATCCAGACACTGACTTGAGTTCATGCGATATACAATTAGGATGCAATCGATTACGCTATATACATCTTTTACTTACAAAGAAACTGTGATGGTCGTGCCCCGCAGTCCCTCCCCCCTCCTGCTGTCTGCACCTCCACTTCAATGAGCCACACCTGTTGCTCGTTGAGGTGGAGGTGCAGGCAAGAGTATTTAAGCACTGCACTGCCTGGCAGTGCAGCTGCATACTGTTTCCTGAGCCCTGTTATGTTTTTGCTGCTGCTCCTCTCCTGTCTGTTTTTAAATATTTTTGAAGTAAAGATTTTTATATTTTCGCTCAGCCTGAGCGTGAGGGTCCCTTCATCTGCTTTTGGGTACATGGTCCCAGTGCCCGCCGGCTTTGTGTCTTCAGCCGGCGGGGGCAAAACCATGACAGAATGCAGCTGCCATACTGGGACCCTGCCAGGCTGAGTGAGGGGAGCACCGGCAGCGTTTTTTTTTTTGTCCAGGGCCCAGCCTGGGGAGCAGTGTGATCCGGAGGAAGGGCGCCCCAGTGTGGTCCTGGCACGCCAGGAGGCGTGCCTTGGGGGGAGGGTACTGTGATGGTCGTGCCCTGCAGTCCCTCCCCCCTCCTGTCTGCACCTCCACTTAAACAAGCCACACCTGTTGCTCGTGGAGGTGCAGGCAAGAGTATGTAAGCACTGCACTGCCAGTTTGGCAGTGCAGCTGCATTCTGTTTCCTGAGCCCTGTTATGTTTTTGCCGCTGCTCCTCTCTTGTCTGTTTTTTAAATCTTTTTTGAAGTAAAGATTTTTATATTTTTGCTCAGCCTGTGCATGTGGGTCCCTTCATCTGCTTTTGGGTACATGGTCCCAGTGCCCGCCGGCTTTGTGTCTTCAGCCGGCGGGGGCAAAACCATGACAGAAACAGATTGCAAAGTGACAGAATGACGGCTACAGGAAAAAAAAAAAACTTACATAAAAAATTCTTGATAGTATGGTAAGTTTGGAAGCACTGTTCGACGCATAATGGAATCTCCTAACTCACACACATGTAGCGTGACTCTTTCCTTGCACTGTTCTTGGCGCAAAATACGCAAGATTCGTACAGTCTCAACTTTTTCGCAGACGGCGGGTGCGAACTAGCCAGTTGATCACTGCAATCAACACCGCTTATACCGTAGTTGTTCTCAAAAATACAACGCGGTTTCACTATTCGCTCACCTTGACGATTCCTCTTCACTGCTTCGCACACGTGGCCCGCAGGTTGACAGCTTCTTCACAAGCTTTTTGTCCTGCTACAGCAGGACCAGCATCAGTTCGTTTGGCTGTCACAATGCGATCACGGTGAAAATGAACGAAACTAAATTTACAAACTGAAAGTAATGGAATGTATGCACGTCACTTCTTATATCACCCAAGACCAATCATAATGTCACATGAACTCAAACCATTGTCTGCATTTAGACGCAAAGCAAAAAGCATTCATGATAACAGTTCTGCGTGTTTAGATGCAAAGCGAGCAACGAGATAAGATGCGGCTCCGGGATTCGAGCCGGTCGGCAGTAATACGAGTACACGCGTTTCCGGGAAAGTTCGACAAGCCAACTGACAAGAGATCGGGCAGGCGTGAGTTGCGGTAATGTAAATATATGGGAAACAAGTGGTTAAATCAATTTATTTTATTCTAAAACTATCAGAAATCACACTGTAAATAATATATGCAGAACCAAAAGCCTTCAATATAGTATAAAGCTGAAGAAAAGAGTAAAATTGCTGAAATATCCAAAGCAGAATTTGAAGTAGTTTTCTTGACAATTGTTAACAAATGTAACTCATAATGATTTTTCCAGCTAGTAGCTTAGGTAAATTCCATGAAAATAGGGACAAAGACATTCAAAATTTTTCTTACAAATTTCTATGAAAATCTGTATTTTTATAGTGTAGAACATCATATACTTCAGGAAAAAATACGAAATTCAGAATTTCCGGCCAATTCTGTCAGAATCCTACTCGTTACATCGTCGGAGTTAAAATCACAAAATTTCATTCATTCTGGCCTCCGAACACTAGCTGGCCTCTGCATCATGTTTTCAGGTGCACTCTTGACAACTGTGTTGATTTCATATTTTGAAACCTTGGTCAAATGTATTTTGATGGCTAAAATTCCCCATGTCAGGGCTGGCGATAAGCGGTATCGCATCACAAAAGGCGATCAGTTTTTTTTAAATGCGCCAATCTGCGACGGGTTTTGAAATCCCCATCGCATATTTTGCGATACAGTCTTTGGATAATGTGAGTAAAAGTTTTCATCCAGTTTTGAACAAAAACGGGCTCCTACAGTCTCTGAATATCGTTCTGATCGGCCGCCGCCACCACACTATGGATAACCTAATGGCGCGACTCTGAAACCGTGGTAGCGAGTGGAATAACCCCATTATTTTCCTACCTCTGCGCCAGTCCCACCCACAGAGCTAAAGAAAACACTAGAGTGGACAACATCATTGGCTGAACCAACCGCAAAACGTGAGACGCGTCTGCCATCTTGCGTAAGGAATCGGCAGGGGAATTGCGCAATCAAACGCTGTACGCGTGTATTTGCGACTAGATAAAATGAAATGAAAAACACTGGACTGGTTTCACACATTAGCCTACAAGCACGACCATTATTTAATAAATTATTATTTGTTTACGGGTGTTTGTTGTCAGGAAATTCTTAAACATAACACGTTGCTGAATACCCCTCGGCCGGTACAAGATTTCCTGTCTCAAGGTCACAGCACTAAGGTGAAAGGTGAAATCCAGCAAAAAATGTGATGTTGCGCATCTATGCGTCACAGTGAGTTACCATACCAAATTTGGTGAAGCTGCGATCAGTAGTTGCTGAGTACTGACCCGTACAAGATTTCCTGCCTCAAGGTCACAGTGCTAAGGTCAAAGGTCAAATCCAGCAAAAAACGTGACGTGGCATATCTATGTGTCACAGTGAGTTACCATACCAAATTTGGTGAAGCTGCGATAATTAGTTGCCGAGTACTGACCCGGACAAGATTTCCAGGGTCAAGGTCACAGCGCCAAGGTCAAAGGTCAAATCAAGCGAAAAGCTGACGTTGCACTTCTATGGGTCATAGTGAGTTACCATACCAATTTGGTGAAGCTGCGATCATTAGTTGCTGAGTACTGACCCGGACAAGATTTCCAGGATCAAGGTCACAGCGCTAAGGTCAAAGATCAAATCCAGCAAAAACCCTGACGTTGCACATCTATGGGTCATAGTGAGTTACTATACCAAATTTGGTGAAGCTGCTATCATTAGTTGCTGAGTACTGACCCAGACAAAGTCATGGATGGACGACAGACGACAGACAGACACGCAGGTGACGACAATACCCCTCCGGCCGAAGTCGACCGAGGGGTAAAAAATTAGTTGCAATTCAAAAATTAAATTTAAATTAACCATAAATATATATATAGAAGAGTTGTATATTTATGTCTAAGGAATGCTGTTTTCATATTTTGAATACATGTACACTACAGGCCAGAAGTTTGGAAGCAAGGCCAATACAGGTCAAAAATTTGGAAGCAAATTCAAGTTTCTGTTAACAATGCCTTTCTTAAAAACCAGTATGAAATCTATGGATTTTGGGACATATTTACTGCATGATTAGACTTTTCTTTCATTGATATGTACCATATTCCTCTATTTACCTTTAGGTACTGTATACATTGATATTTCCAGACCATTGCTGAATAAATGTTAACAAAAGAAAGAAGGGGCTTAGTTTTTGGGTTGAGAAGATTTGCAAGAGTCACAACTTCAGTGAAAAAGTAAAAAACAAATCACAGTTTGCATTATTCACTTTATGTCATGGTTTACAGTCCACCGGATGCCAACGGCAATCTGGCGGGCACAAGGACCATGGGCCTAGTAATATGGGCCTGATAATTTGAGTAAAAATGTATTCTGATGAGTGACTCTTTATATAATAATCATGTTTATTTTGTTGCAAAGTGTGCCAATGAAACTATGATCTTTTTTTGTACAAATGTGATCTTGCTTCCAAACTTTTGGCCTGTAGTGTACATTTGTATTTGTACCTTGAATTCCTGTAGTACTCTTTATTCTGGATTATGACAATTTTTCTTTTAATAATTAAATGTTCATCTTGGTTCATAATAATTACCAGTATTAATTTCTTTCACAGTAAAAATATTATGTATGATAAAAGTCAATCCTGAATATTCACTCATTCACAGCTTGAGCCAGGTGAGTGGCTTAGGTAGAACCAACTAAAACTTACTAATTCCTATTCAGTTACTGAGTTACTACATGTTAGCTGTAAGTGGGACCTAGTTGGTAAGTCCAAGTAGTTTTAATACTGCAATGCTACTGTAACTCAACTGCCTTGGTCTTCATTAAGCTATGCTGATTAGTGTTAGTACTGTTAGCTAGGCTAAGTGTTCTAAGAGCTGAAAATAACAAAATCGTCTGTATATGCATTTTAACTTTTTAAGTTTTATATTTGTTACACAGTTCTGAAAAATGCTACAAAATGCTACAGACTTCTAGAGACTGCGTAGTGTTTTTGCTACGCAGTTATTTTTGCTTAATGCCAGCCCTGCATGTGTTCCAGATTTTTCAGGATTCTGCGGTAAAATTGGGTGGTGGTGGTGGTGTAACGCGAGTCACAAAAACATCTATTTTTTCTCTTCCCTCACAATAACCCCTGGCAGGCTGTAATCGTAAATTCTATTTTTCCCCACTGTTGCCCATACCTAACAAAATTGTACTACCAACATGCATATCTAGTTCTCAGATGCAGCTGTGCAAGGACATTAAAAGTTGGTAACATTATTTTTATAGCAGCTTTTGGAAGTATTGTTGGATGTGCAGTTGGATCCTTCTTCCCTTCGATATCTAGTGGATCAGTTAATTGACAGAGCTGTTTACAGAGGGCAGCATCGTGTATCCCCTGCTACATTCATTGCACTGATTCTGTTCAATCTAGCGTAGCATATTGTCTGCTTTTTCCTCATATAGCAATGTCTGTTTTGGTAAAATGAGGTATATTTCAGATATTACTGTGTTAGTGAGTTATAATTGCTCATTCTTGGGTGTGAGGAGCGTTTATACAAGCTTGCGTTCACTTGGATGATAGCAAGCTTTCCGTCACAGGGTGAACGTAAAATAAGCAGTTCCTTTAATGTGCGCTTGCTGATACGGCTCAGTAAAAAAAAAAAAAAAATGGACAAAACTCTCAACTTTACCATTGAGAAAAGGCATGTTTTTGGTTTACAGAGGTAACTGGTGACTATTGATGTCCATCTGCGCCAATATTGATAAACTCATGCAAAATTCTGCCAGAAAATCATTAATTCATATTGACCTTCATGTGTCAAAAGTTGATTTGTGTTAAACATATGATTTTTTATGATTCGACAGAGTGTAATTTTGAGGGCTCTGACAGCTTGGGGAGCCACTCGGAGAGCTATCTTACTAGGCTCATAAACAGTATATCATTTTAAAAATCACTGTCAAATGAAGCAGGGCGATTCCACAGGTTTGGGCAGAATTCAGGGACTAAGTGACTGTGAAATCAAACTTCATGCAGAAAGTCTTTCTCTGCAGCAGTACAATCTTGAAGAAGCACTAAATCCAGCTGTGCAAAGGTAAAGATAAGTCAAGTGATGGTTGACCAGAAAAATTGGCTGAAGTTGAGCTCAGCAGAAATTTACGTACGTAGCATGGAAGGAAAATTGGGTGTAAATATGTGCAGAAGGTGTCCTGAACCTGATTGTATTGAATAAAATCTTGTTAATTCTCAAATCATACTTTGCCTTGTTTATTATTAGGAGCAGTGATCATTTATTTAACATCAGTACTTCGGCCTAACTGAACTGGAAAATGGGCCCCTATGAATTCCGGATGACGCACCAAATTTTTCTGATCTGAGGCTAGTGACAGTATGTTTCTCCAAACATGCTCATGAAATGATAGGAAGCACAGCTAACAACACAACAGGTTATACTTCATTTAATTTATTCACAAACTTCAAAATTAGCGCAACATCAACAGGTGTAACAAGGTGTAATGTATGTAACTTGGATGGAAAAAAATGTAATGAGTTTCAAAACTCCCACTGACACAAAATTAAGAGTATTTCATCAATTTGAAAATCCCAGAACAACAACTAGAAAACTATCAAACAACACTGCATGACTCAATATTTAAATGTAAGAATGTTACATGGTCAAAGATGATGTTTGTAACTTGGTTTAGTTGTCAGAGTCAAATTAATTTTGGGTACCGTTGTAAATGTTACAGGTACGGATATCAAACACATAAAATGGATGGACAATCCTTGCAATTCGGACAACGGTCGTCATTCGGCATATTATCTGGGCGCATAGACTGTATAAAAGATGGACGAAGCAACCGTGACGTCACCCATTGGTTTCAGCATACCATTTAGGAAGCCTTAATTTTGGCAATTTAAACAGCGCCATTTTGTCATTTTGAAACCGGATATGATTCCTATTGGATGAGAGCCTGAATTATAGATCCAGGGAGGAGCAAGGGGTGGATCTATGGGTGGATTTGACCGTATCTGACAAGGACCAGAGGATAGCCACGCCCCCAAAAGCATATCTGGCTTTATCCTTCATTCTAGTCAATTTGGAACCATAATTTACAAAAATGAACATCAAGACATATTGAAGAGGACTTGAAACTTGTGATAGACACCATAAAATAACGTGGAAAATCATCATTGAAATAATAAATCAGGTGGGAAAGTAGGGTCATTTTCTCATAGACTTATGTAGCATTGAACTTCTTTCTGCAACCACCGAATATCGCCATCTGCTGGCTATTAAATGGAATGCAATTTTAAGAGATTTCCGCATTGGCCTCACTTTGCAGACCCGGGCCATGCGTCCATCTTTTTATACAGCCTATGTCTGGGCGGGGAAAGGCTTCAATTCGTTTTTACAGACCAAATGATGATAATACAGTGTTCGAACAGTGGACAGACCAAATAGTTCCGTCAAAATTACGAACGGGATGTTCAGGATCTGTCAAAATGCAATGCACAGAAAGAGCGTGCATGAACTGCAATGCAAGCAAACTCACTAGTGTTTTTGGTCTTAAACACAGACACCAATTACGTGCTTCCTCCAGCTTTCAATCCTAAATTATCAATATAATTGTATTCCTTGCTTATTCCACATACACTACCGCTCAAAAGTTTGGTATCACTTGGAAATTTTCTTGTTTTCCAAGGAAACACGCATGAAATTAGTCTGAATAGGAAATATAGCAAATGAACAGAACATGCTGACATTGTCTGAGTTAGAAATAATGATTTTAATGGAAAATGATGAATATGTACTTCAAACTTTGCCTTCATCAAAAAAAAAAAAACACCTTCACTGTTGATACTGAAACTGGTGTTTGACGGAACTATTTTGCGCAGCTGCTAGTTGACAACCTGTGAGGCGTCTTTGTCTTAAACTACACACTCTCAGATATTTGTCTTCTTGCACAGTTGTGCATCGGGGCCTCCACTTTTTTTTTTCTGTCCTTGTTAGTGCCAGTTTGTGCTGCTCTCTGAAGGGAGTAGTTGACAGCATGGTAAGAGATTTAAAGTTTTCAATTTCTCGCATTGAATAGCCTTCTTTTCTAAGCACAACAATAGACTGACGGGTCTCTACAGGAAGTTCTTTCTTTCTGGCCATTCTGAGCCTGTAAACAAACTAAAAAACTGCTGATGCTTCAGGTACTAAACCAACCTCAAGAATGCCATGCTCCCTTTTGCGCTCCCTTATTAGTTCAACAATTTTCAGCTGTGCAACACATTTGCAGAAGGGTTTTCTAATAATCAATTAGCCTTATAAAATGCTTAACTTGGATTAGCAGCCATACCAGGAGATTGATGCAGAGGACTGACAGTTGCTGATAATAGGCCTCTATGCAAAAATGGAGAAAATTCTTTGAAAATCATCTGATTAATTTTAATCACGTGTGAAATGGATAAAAATGTTTGTGAAATGGAAAAAAATGTTTGTGAAATGCATGAAAATGTATTTTTCTTCGGAAAACAAAGAAATTTGCAAGTGATCCCAAACTTTTGAGCGGTAGTGTAAATACACCATGCTCACAACATTTTTAATGTTCAAACCTTTTTGACAGAATCTAGAAAATGTCTCAATTCACCTGCTAAAAACATTCGGCCGCCATCACTGCTATTGTTCACACAGAGCACGCGCAATGAGGACAGTATGGGGCTCGATGTGACCTGTCAGGAGTTTTTCAGATTTGAGCAAGCTGGTTTGCGGGTAAGTTATGAGCGTTATGATTTTTGGACAGAACAGTGGTACGCCAATTTCATTTGAAAGTTTTGCCAATTTATCTTTGGCTCACACCAATAACTTTTCAACCTATGATGAACATCATTTTCAGTTTTCTTCTATAGTAATTATAGGGACACAAAGTGGTTTCTATTTTTTTAGAAAATCAAATTAATGTTTGTAACAGATTTGACAGAAGTCGTTCGTACATTGGTAATTTTTTTTCAACCAATAATATACAAAAATAGAAACGATATTTTCCCTGGAAATGTGGTCATACTACAATAGGTATTTCAAACTCTTTTCTGAACTCAAAAAAGTCAAGATATTATTGAGAGGGCAATAATAGCTCAGTTGTAAAAATGACAATGCACTGATGTCCAACTCAAACGCCCGTGATTTCAGGGGATGGAAATGAAATAAAGTCTTGTTACTGACAAACGCTCTGACTAAATGGAATAAAGTTATCTTTATTTTGTCCAACCATTAACTTCTACAATATGCTACACAAAAATAATTGACTGCACAACGGTTTGGATTTTTCAGTGTTTATTCTTAATTGCACCCTTCAGGGACAAAACCTGTGGAAGCGCCCAGTACGCATTTGGTCAAGGAGTTTATGATCCCAGAAATGTATTGTTTTAACTTCCAGCCATTCTTAAATTAACAGTATTTCTTATAATTTCACTGCTGAATTGTCATGATCATTTCTTGTGTTTGTGGCCCTTACTCTGAACTAAAATTATGAAAAGAAACTGTAATACTAGGGATGCACGATATTGGATTTTTGGCCGATATCCGATATGCCGATATTTTTCAACTCATTTCGCTGATAACCGATATCGATACCGATATTTTTTCCCCCACACCTAATTGCAGAGATCATCTAGGTTCTGTAGTGGAATTAACATACAGAATTATTCTGCATACTCTTTATCATGTTGGCCCGCTGGCAAATGCAGACATAAGACAAAGCTGAAAATGATGTAACATCAGTGATCATTCCTTGTGCAAAATAAGAAAAATACTTCAACTTACATAACGTAAAATGTCATATTTATTCATGACAATTGTTTTTGTCTCAGGGAGACAATCATGACAATACCGACAACCAGGGCAAATTTGGCAATTTTACATAACCTCTATTCACAAGGAACATGTGAAAAGTGCATTCTACAAATGTACAGCAATTAAATTTTATTTAATAAATCAGCCGGCTGCAGAGGACAACGATTATTTCTGTAGCAAGAGAATTTTTTTTTTTTTTTTTGAACTGCTGGATAGATACTATGGGCAAGCATATTGAGCAGTTTGCACATCAGGCTTAGGTGAGGAGTTTTATTCAGGAAACTCCTGAAAAACAGGGATTGGAGTGAGCTCGTCCATATTCTAAACCTTGTCCGGCTTGGTTGTGAATATTCAATAACTGATCCTGGTTTGCCATCTAGTGATAGAATATTGCAACTGCGTGCATAAATTTGCAGCTCCACGTCCACTTGCGGACACATCTGCGCAAAGATACCCTGCCAAGCACCGTTGTTCATCTCGAACACGCCAAATCCAGATAATCCGTAAATGATGAATTCAATTCATATTTTAATTTGAAACGAGCAACTAAGTTGCCAGTGTCAAAGTAACAAAGTAAAAGTATACTTTTTTATCTTTTTAATGTAGAAGAGTAAAAGTAAAAGTCCCGGTTTAAAAAAAAAACTTAAGTAAAGTACAAATCCTCAAAAAACTAGGCTACTAAAATACTGTATGCACCTTTGAAACGGGAGTATCATGCACCTCCCGGAGAAAATCTCACTCTAGCCTGCATTCACAACTTGAGAGCCCTGAGACTTAATTCCGGCGTGTCCAGGCTTCTCAATGATCAGGCCGTGGCATTGTGTAGCAGCATTGTGTATGCAAAAACACCATATTTAAAGAGCTACGATGCTGCCACCTAAATTGGTGCTTGATCCTATCAGATTACCCAGTATTGCTGAAATGAAAAATAAAACAAAAAAGTGCCCCCTGCGCCAATTTTGGGCACCCTCCCGGACGATAAACAGAAGTTATTTTTTTCTTGGCCTTATCGATTAATTATATCGGCGGATATCAGCGGAATGGCCGATATCCGATACTTAATGTTAAAGCCAATATCGGCCGATACCGATAACGTGCCGATAATATTGTGCATCCCAATGTAATACGATGGAATATTAAATGCTACAAGTGTCTTGTTTCATTTAAGCCATTACACCCCCCCCACCCGCTCTCTCTCTCTCTCGAAGCTCAAATCTTGAATAATAAAGCCTTGAATAGGGTAACACATGAAAAGCCATATTTGGCTTCAGTGCAAGGGGGTTAAAAAAAACTTGTTTAATGTTTCAGAGTATAATCATTACAGTTCTACATTGTTCTACCTACAATGTATCTGTAACTACTCCATCCACCCATAATAAGGAGTTCATTCATTGACTGATCACCATAATTCACCTGAAGTAATGCCAGGTCTGGATACAAAAACTGTTAAAATGCACAATTTTTGCTCTAAAATGCTCATATTGTTTCTCCATTAGTGTTTAGACACAGAAATATCTTTTTACTAGTTGTTAAATTCGTCCTGTACTTCACTATATGCACTGAAAATGATACTGGACAACATGTGACACGAGTCACGCTCATAACATACTCTCTGTACTTATTGGTTGTAAAATTAAATTAAATCCTTTCAGTACACTTTAAAACCACATTTAGTAGTATGAACGTTGAGAGTGCTAATTATCTTCTATCTTGTATACTTTTAGGAAAAATTGCAACTGAAATGGATGTGTTTTTTGTGTTGTCATTTCCAAGTAACATGAGTCACACTATAATTAGTGTTAATTAAAGCCATGTTATGAAATCAAATGAATATCTGTTCATACCTTTTTATAGCTTTTACTAATACCTTCCAGCACACACATGATGGAGTACTAAAATTCATCATTATAAGGTACAGGCCAAAATATAAATTCAGAAATGCACTAGATAGCAACGCGAGCCACCGTGGAGATACCCCTCACAATTATAACTGCCTAGAGGAAAAATTCCAAAATTAAAAGACTGGGATGATATGCTCTCGTGGAAAGCCAGAATCTAGCCAAGTGAGATGCAAAATTTGAACAACAAGTCTTAGGATGAACTTAGCAATGCCTGTGAAAGAAACATGAGACATGGCACTAAACTCAATGGCTGATAACTGCTTGTCCAATTAATTAAACAAAGGCAAAATTAAATTACATTAGATCAGATGAACCAAATTTGCCTGCAGAGAGACTTCATACATTTAACACAAATGAAGGAATGCAGACTTATTGATAACAGACAGTGGCAGTCTTCAATGCAAATGCCAAAACACAGTTACAAACCAATCCTCTAACAAGGCTTATTATAGGACTCACATAAACTTAAAAACTTTGCCCACATTTTCCTGTATTTAATTCCAGTCTTAATTTAGTAAAATGCTATTGTTTGATGACCAAGCAGCCAACAAGACAGGGAATGTGATTTTGGCATTCCTGTTTGGGTAAAGTAAGAATTTTGAGCAAGAGCTATACTCGCAATTAATGCGAGAGCAATGACCAGATGATTAGGTGCGGTAAGCCCTATATCTTTAGTACAGTACCACAATTAACATGAAACACAACAACAGAAATTGCATTACAGAATGATTTTTTTTTTTTTTTGCTCTGAAACAGAGGACGTGCACAAGGCAAAGATCACAGGACTTTCATTTGTAAATACACATCTTGAAGATGTCTTTTTGGCGAGACGTCACTTCGGTGATTTTGCGTCGTAGGCATAACGTGTTCAATAAAATACAACACGAGACACTTCCTTCTGGGACCAAACACCTTCAGCAGAAATAACGCCAGCCACTGAAGTAATTGCTAATATATTTGGTTATGTTAGATTTTCTCAATATTTGGTTTGAAGTGTTTTAAAGTACTTCGATTTTGCAATTAACATGTTGTTACGTGTTGTTCGTCACAATACGAAATAATTCTAAAAAATCTTTGGAAGGCCATGCAAAGATGCTCTTCAGGCTAGCAAGCCCGACTTATCTAGCATGCTACAACTGTTAAACTGCCAGATAAATCGTTCCTAGCTTAAGCAGTTAGAATGATCTCAGCGGGCTAGCTGCAGAAGTCGTTAACAATAGTTCCTCCGTCAAAAAAAAAAACCAAAATAAAAAAAAACAATTCGCTAGGTTGCTGAATGGATAATGTCAAAATATTTCCGTTAACTTACCCATCGTATTGTTCTGACGACTGCAACATAGTCAAAAAGTATAACGTTTGAAAAATAATCAAACTTGCAGCGAGATATGAAGCCATAAAGCACTAGAAAATACAGAACAATATTTGACAGCCACGCACTCGAGTCACATGACTGCAACTCACGTGATTTTTGTGCACAGACCAAAGATACTGGAACCTTAATACAAGATGGAGTACAAGAGCCTACTTCCTGGTTGGAGAATTAACGACCTCTAGTGGCGAGAAAAAACATTTAAGAGTACAGGCAGCTGTTTCAATGTGTTAAAGAGCATGAAAACCCTAGGGGGCAGGCAATCATTATATGATAGAGAATTACTCAAAGATCGCAAAACGTATTTATTTTTTACAAAAGTCGATCGCAGATCGCTGCAAATTAGATTTATTGATCACCTCTGGCGGAGTATGCCGACCACGGCGCGAGCGCACCCAAAGTATGCATGACATCAGCGCTAGAACACAAACAGGCAAGGTCAACATGGCGTCATACAGTTTCAGTGAATCTAGTGGGAATTCCGGTGAGAGTTTTCACAACTGGAGCGATGAGGAATCAGGAGACAGAATTAGTTCTTACTTTGGCAGACATAGAGGAACACAACGGTCCTCAACCCTACCTGTATGGGCCACCAGCAAGGCAAGAGATGGAGGACCAAGCGGGACTTGCAGCTGATGCCGTTCCTGACGATGCCATATTATTACAAGATCGCGTTGGCAATACGACTTAGTATGTTATTTTCTTATAGTTTGAATTACAGTAACATTTATTTGAAAACAATAGTAAATTAATCAAGTGTATAAGGAATGACTTGATGCAGTTTAACATCCCCGATCTCCGCAAATATATTGGACTATTAGCTAGCTGCAGTGGCGTGCCGTCAGATGTCAGGAAGGCCTTCAGTAACATCACCCTTTCCCACATAAATTGTTTTAAACTGTTTGCGATCAAGTTTGCCTGATTAACAATCAAACAATTTATTAACTGAACAACCACCGCTAGTGCATGGCACGTAATGATTAAGAAATGCTAATGACAAAGCGATTGCCTGTTGGCTATGTTGATATAATTGATGTGACTCCGCAAGGATGACAATCTGAAAAAAATCCTAAACTTTGGCTGACTTCGCAGCAATTATATTTGCCATCACTCAGCTGTGCATCGTACCTAACGATGCCATTTAGCTGTCACTTCATTCAGACTGTAGAACAGATTCTCATGGCTTATTGCTCAATGAGCCTCGCAAAATAATTTACACAAATATGTGCTGTTTCACCAGCTACACGAGTGCAGAAATGATAACACTTATTGATATTTTTCGTTGTCATTGATGCACGGAAGAAAACGCCATATAAATTCGTAGTGCAGTGAATAACGAGGCTTTCAAAAATAAATGACTCTCGTCAGTTCTGACAATTAGTCTGAGCTAGTGTTGTAAATCGGGAGAGGTAAACTGCGAGAGGGGTAGGTTTGAAATTTGTGAATACTATGTCCGGTTTTATCAGAATTTCTACAAAATTTGACAACACAACGCTGAACCATCGTTCAAAAAGCTAGATAAACAATCAAAACAAGCAAGTCAATGGCTGAATGCAAATTATGGCTGTTCATGCGCGCCTGGCCCCGCCTGCACGTTGATTTGTGTTCTAGAGCTGACGTCAGATGCCTCTAACAAGAGTGCCGTCCACTGATCTATGTATAATAACTGGATAGCTGATGACGTCATAATTTTGAAGTAACCGTACCGCCATATTGGTATGCCCAACTATAATCTCTCAGAACATTAATTAATTTGAAGTATTCCAATAATAACCGTTAGCTGGGCTAACGTTGACACATTATGTACCGTTAAGGTAGATCGCCAGTGGCTAATAATAAGCTATATATTAATTGAAATTAATTTATGTGTATCAGTCTTTACTATAGTCAATGCATTGTCTCCTCACATCCCCCAAAAAATGTCGCTCTGAATTGGAAAGCTGCACATCAAGGCTTCTCTGCCATAGAATACTATTTAACGGTTGCTTACTACCTGGCATAGTAAAATGGCCGCTCGACCACTTCCGCTTGCTTCGACCTCCCAACGCAGTTCTCTATCACGTCAGCAATCCAGTTATTCTATATAGATCAGTGGCGCCGTCCTATTTTTAGCCAGGCAGCGCGAAATGGTGACTTTCAAACCTTGGTGACACGGCAACAAAGGACCAGCGGGTGGAACAGGTGTCTCCAATATGGCTTTGGGTGTGTACTCAAACAGAACACGAAAGCAGAGCGAAAGTGAAGGAAGGATTTTCATGCTATTTAAGCCCCTGTCACACTGCACCGTTTAATGATTTTGTCTGCCTCTGTCTAAGTATTTTCGTCATACGGCGGCAAACTCAAATTTTTTGGCCATGGACGGTAGATAGAACAGCATGAGTAAAGTTTAAATACGTCTGAGAAACGTCTACTTAAGTATGAGTAACGTCTTCATCGAGCCCAGCTTACGGAACATCGGACGCCTGAGTACTGTCTGCTTAACTATGAGTAACGAACGAAAAGGCTGAAAAACGTCTGAATTACGTCTATCAACATCTGGTTTGCGTTTTATAAAAGACAAAGCTCCGTCCATCGCAGGGCCGGATGCAGCCTGTTTAGACTGGGGGTGATGAAAATTGCTGAAGGGGAGAGACGCTTTTCATTTTGTTGATGAGCGGGGGGTAGAGAGATACATTTCATTTTGTTGACGGGGGGGGGGGTGAAACACGTTTCATTTTGTACTATGGGGGGGACACGCGTTTCATTTTGTTGACCGGAAGGGGGGGGCGCAGTTCATTTCATTCGCATTGCTCATTCGCATTACGTAAAAAAAGATGTCTGAGCGCCGTCTGTCAACATCTAGATACATCTATAAACCAGCTGAAGGAACAATAAAAAAGTACTATAAATGTATGCCTTCGTTTTTCAGATGGAATCGTTAAACAGCGCAGTGTGACAGGGGCTTTAATGTCAATGGTAGACTGAGGAGAGTTTCCGCTTTGCGCAAGCATTCATGGACCACTGTTAAATTCCATGCATATCATGCATTCCAATGCCAAAACGAGGCTTGACTCGCAAAACAAGAAATGGCCGTGTGCAGATCAGCGTTTCGCTGTTGTGTCTTGCAGTGTCATGACGATGCTAGATTGCACGCTGATCTTTCTCATCGTTTTCCAAATGTTTATCTTAGTCGAAGGATATGGTTGAATCAGATCAGGAGAAATGAAGGGCCAGTACTGCAGGGGTTCTATGATCGCGCTACATATTTCCAGTGGTTTTATTTATCGTGGCATTAGCGGTGGCCTGATCAGGTGACAACTGAAAGTATGAGATTCTGTTTATCACATACCTGAATTGCACAGTTTAATAGAAAATAAATGTAATTTCTGTGAGCGCCTGAATAGTAATTCCCAATATAAGTTAGCACTGAGCTAATGCCATCACTGTGCTAACACACTGAGGCCAAGCGATCACTTCCACGCATGAGCTAGCAATGGTTTGATCACTTTCACATCATGAGTTGGGCTATGGGAAAAGTACTATAGTTATGTGACGAAGAAAAATCTGAGAAAAAAATGCCAAATCATGGTTTTCTTGCATGGGTCATTGCAACAACCACATAATCAAAGCCCCTGATCCAGTTACATGTCTCAAGCCTCGCTTTGGGGAAAAATGAATATTTATGACCTGAATATTAAGAGTGGTCAATTTTTGCCAACCTGGCGACTTTGTCACTAGATCTGGTGATTTTACAGATGTCCTTGATGGCTTAATTCGTCAAAAGTGACAAGCTACAAAACTAGTGCACAATTTAAGAAGAAGCAGCGCAAATCCATGCGCAGGTAGGGGCTATTTGAGTGCAAGAGTAGAATTTTGGGGGAAAACTTTACTAAATCTATGCATGAAAGCGATATGTCTGTTCTCAAGTTGAAATACCACACTTTTGAAGAGAGATCCGAATGCAACTCCTTAATATCCAGGTCATCTTCCTTGCCAAGTACAGCTGAGATTTCCCTCTGATAAATAACCAATGACATTGCTTGTATTTGTTAATATCCAATCCATACCAAATTGAAGAAGGAAGTCCCGCCTTTTCACAGAATGAATGACAGGTCACAGCCAATGAAGGAATGCATTTCGATTTACATTTGTAAATTTTGTCAGAAACTGTTACAGCATGCACAACCACGTTTACAAAGATGCAAACCCAGGCACGGCATTTTCACATGAAGATGGAAAAGAAAAGTGGGGAACTGTATTATCATTTTAATTATGAGACAGATGTTGCATTTGTTTCTTGAAAAATAAAAAGCATTTTCGAGAATGAATTTGCATTATAAGATTATGTTTTAATTTTAATTTTGTTAACAATGTGGCAGAGCACTTCTTGAAAATGAAAATGCAAATGGGGAATGTAATTTTATTTTCAATTTTTTATCAAAAGTGCATACATGGACTTGAAAATGAAAACGCAAAGTGAACAATTATGTTATCATTTTCATGATGATACAAATAATGCACTTGCTTAAAAAAAAAAAAAAAACACATTTCCGAGAATGTATTTGCATCATAACATTTGCGTTTTCGCTTTCATTTTGTTACGGATATGGCGGAGCTCTCCTTGCAAATGAAAACTCAAATGGGCAATGTATTTTAATTTTTAATTTGTCATAAAAGTGCATACATGGACTTAAAAATGAAAACACAAAGTGGACGATTATGCTATCATTTTTACGATGATTCAAATAATGTGCTTGCTTCTTGCAAAAGAAAAAGCATTTCTGAGAATGTATTTGCACTGTAAGATTTGTGTTTTCGTTTTCATTTTGTTTGCAATATTGTGGGCCACTTTTTGAAAATGAAAGCGCAAATGGGGAATGTATTTTAATTTTCAATTTGTTCTAAAAATTGCTTTCATGGACTTGAAAATGAAAACGCAAAGTGGAAGATTACATTTTTGTTTTCATTTTGATACAAAAAATGGGTTTTCATTTTGAAAATGAAATGCATTCCTGAGAATCCATTTTCATTTAATATTGTTGGCTACATGCTTCCATAAACATCAACATAAGTCATGCTGTTAGCCAATCACAAAGTTCCTTCATTTCAAAATATGACTTTGTATGACTCGTATACATTTTGTGTACATTTTATTTATATAACATGTACATTGGACTATACCGTTTACCTCCCAGAACAGCAAATTTTGACCTAGAAAAAAGAAGGGAAGGAGGAGAGAACCAAAGCTGAAAACTTGCAATAATGTAGCCTAAAACAGATTAAATTGGGGTAATAATTTGGTTAGGCTGGGCATGGTTTTCGGCCCTCGTTAGAAGGGCCATTTTTGGCAATTTTCAATTGTGGACCCTTTTTAGACCCCCACCAATCCATGAACACACTATAAGGGGTGGTCATAAGCCTTTTACTTGTAGATCTATACCCATATTTGGTAGCCCTGTAAATAAATTAATGTTATTTCACAATATGTGGCCTCAGGGTCCCTCCAAACCTCCAGGGCCCTAAGGTCCGTCTCGCAAAAGTTCCCTCTTTGGGAACCCATAAGTGTTAAATGATTCAAGATAATGTAAATCTAAGGCCAGATTCTGAACCAGACCAGAATTGGCTAGACCACCAATTTTGAGCCTTCTGAGACTCTCCATTGTGGAGATATTGACCTCCCAAAACCACTTTGGGCATTTGAGTTCTAAAAAGTGGGCATGGCGCCCAAAATTGGAAGGACCATAAAATCCAAACAGGTGGGAGTTGGACCCTTAAAATTTTCAGGTATTCATTATACACCATAAGGTTCATTTTGACAGACTTTAAGCAAAATCTGAGATTGTCACCTGGGATGTTTTCAGAAAATGTGATCACTTGGCATGGAATGATCCTGTTTGCTTCGAGCACTGCGTCAGAATTGGTGGAGCAATGACCCCAAACCATAGCTTTGCAGAGGCAATCGCCCCAATGCCTCGTAAGTAGTCAGTGCCAGTGGCAGCATGTACCATAGATTAAGAAACTCTGGTCCATCTCACTTATTCTTTGAGATATTAAGATAACGAAAGAACCCATCTCTCGCATATTACTACAGAATCCTACAACACAACATTGCGGCATTATATAAAAAAAAAATGTAAAGGCAAACTGAAAGAACAACAGAACTCAAGACATTTTGTTGTGTTGTGCTTGTTTCGCCTGGAAAAATTTCTGCCGCCAACGTTATCTCTGCCTTCTTCCTTGCTGGCAACAAGGCATTCAGTTCATGAGCGGGAAAAACAAAAAAATCTTTATTCACAAACATTTGGTTCATTTCACAGGCAATGGCTTTTCTGGTGAAATTTTGGGGATATTTTCAGAAATGGTTATGATATGGTATCATAAGCACTTTAAGTTTCCCCTGTAGGGTCAAAGTCAGAAAAGCATTTTTTCATATTATAGGTTGATGTTAAGTACACATTATATATCTGTTGGTTGCAGTGCTTCACTGAAGCTACAACGCACTTATATTCATCCCTCTCATTAAGAAAAAGAAAGAAGGCACAGACTCAGGATCAGGAGGTAGGCTGAAGGTGCTTGACACTAGATGGGGGGTCTAGAGACATACTGTATCCATCAAAAATGGATGTTTCTAGTGTATTTTAGAGTGCCTTTTGCATATAAATTTTATTTCATAATATTGTACAATTTAAGAGCCATTCCACGAGAGATTGACATTCAGTGCGCAATTGAACCCCCTGGAATTGAATTAAACTTGGCACATGGGTAGATATGGGTGTCTTACAGAAAAAGCCGAATTTTTAGGTCCGTATTTCACGTTGCCTGCCGATAGCGCCACCTGGAAGCCACTTAAGTGCTCAGTTTTGCTGTTGACACCACATTTTACATCAACTATCATGACTTAAAGGTACACAGTACCAAATATGCTACACTTCTATCATGACCCGTGACACTTCAAGTCCGGTTAGACTTCAGCACCACATCAGCGCCAAGCTGGGTAACTACGTTACTGAGCCAGAATTATTTGAGAAATAAGAATAAAAATTGAAAATGGGAATGGGAATAAAATAATACCCCAGACATATACCAAACTAGAGTGCTTTATTATGTGTTTGCACACAACAAGACTATCATTTTCAGTGAATAGTACCTTGGTATCTTGCTGTGTTTGTGCAATGGACGGCCAGAAAGATGGTCGAAATTCATTTTTGGTGCATGTTTGCTGTATATTTTCTATGTAACCCAGATTTGTACTGTGAGTGTAAATGCTGTTTGTCGTGCTTTTGGAACTCTATTCTCAGGAATGCCAAGCATTTCTTTGGTAGTATCCAAGCTTTTAAGCTAGAGGGAGCCAAAGTTGGAGGAAAACTCAAAATGGTCCATTTCATAGCAGATTGTGCCTATGTTTAGGTGGCATTATTTTCTTTACCCAGCAAGATCGAGATCTGAAATTCTCTGGACACTTAGTACCTTCGGGATACATTACAGCATTAGTAAAATCACAATGGTAGTATTTTCAGAGTAGATGATTTTAAACATCAAAAGTCGGAAAAATTTGCCTCCAGGGGGCACTGTACGATGGATGCAAGTACTGGCCATCCCCAGCAAAGTACCAAAGAAATTGTTTTTGAATTGTGATGCACACAGCTAATTTTCTCTGAAAATGAAGAGTTTAGCTCGGCACTATACTGGGCAGATAGCTATCTGACCAAAGCTGGTGCTCTAAAGAACTAATGTTCTTCCGACCTAACATTCCATATTCCCAGACATATACCAAAGTTCTGTCTTTTGACATATATAAAGTACATGCACAGTTATACATAAAATTTGTAATTTCTTTGGTATAAAGCTGGGTTGGTTGTAAATTGGAGAAGAATGTTGATGGTGATTATAGCATTGTGCCAACATGCAAGACTTTTACTAGTAGTCAGTACAGTGTACAGTTTTGTAGTGTTGGTGAGTTTCAGAAAATAACAAATTCTCTGCATTTTTGCATTACTATTAGAATCAGAGAGCAGGCTTCAGTATTAATTCTGGGATTTCCCTAGGGTATGGTGCTTGGGTATGAAAAAGGCAACAGCAGTCGCGTCTAGCAAGTGGTTATCCTGATAAAGGGCACAGAGGTCCTAGCAAGCAAGCAGCACCCTGCCAAGAAAAGGGCAGTTTATTTGTAGTGGTAACTTGCATGCCTTCATTCCTAACACCTGCCCATGATGCCTAGCCTATGAGATGCCCGATGGTTGGGAGGGCGGGGTTTCTTTTACAGACTTCCCATTTCTGTGCATACCAAGCCATGGGTGTTGATGCAAGTATTGCGCCATATAGGCTGCAGCCCGCTATTTAATTCAGAGACAGACAAGCTCACTATCAATGGCCTGTAAGCAGCCCTGTAGAGACCCAGGATGCAGTGTATTAGGGCTTGCCTCGGGCTCGACTGGCTCCGTGGGTAACATCGACTCGGATCGAACGAAGAAGGCCATGGATGGCTGCTCAAGGCCAAGGCCAAGGAGCACCTCTGGTGCGCACCACCAGGTGCCGCCAACCCAGAATCGAATTCCAAAAACAGATTGACGGATAGAGCTAGTCACATGCTGTGTTGACATCATTTTGCTTTGGATAACATGAAAAGTATAAAACAGTTTTAACTTTTGTACTAGACATTCTGTCTTCATGTACACCACGGTTGTGTGACGAAGATTTTTTTTTAGAGTTCAAATTATGGACTTTTATTTTATGTAGGTGTACGTATACTGTTGATTCATTTCTGCTTACTTACGGTGGTACGCCTTTTACATTAGTTCTTTTATTGGCATTTAAAAATTTTGGACTGGTCATGTTTTATAACGTGCTGTATGTTTCTGACTGCGCTGTACCCGTACTTGGTAATAGCCCATGTATTGTGCGTTTGATAATGCTCACAGTCACCACCAGTTTACAACCAAACAAGCTTTATGCCAAAGGGATTACAAATTTTATGTATAACTATGTATGTGCTTCGTATATTTCAAAAGACAGAACTTTGGTATATGTCTGGAATATGGAATGTTAGGTCGGTGGAACATTAGCTCTTCAGAGCGCCATCTTAAGTCAGAAAGCTATCTACCCAGCATAGTACCAGACCAAGCTCTTCACTTTCTGAGAAAACTACCTGTGTATATCACAATGCAAAAAAAATTTCTTCGGTACATTGCTGGGGATGGGCAGTACTTGCATCCAGCCTACAGTGCCCCCTGGAGGCAAATTTTTCAGACTTTTGATGTTTAAAATGATCTTCAATGAAAATACTACCATTGATATTTTACTAATGCTGTAATTTACCCCAAAGGGACTATGTATCCAGAGAATTTCTGGATACATAGTGCCTAAACATAGGCACAATCTGCTGTGAAATGGTCCATTTTGAGTTTTCCTCCAACTTTGGCACTGTCTAGCTTGAAAGTGTAGATACTACCAAAGAAATTATTGATAATCCTGAAAACAGAGCTCCAAAAGCACAACAAACAGCATTTATCTTCATGGAACATATCTGGATTACTGAGAAAATATACCGCAAACATGCACCAAAATCAATTTTGACTATCTTTCCGGCCATCCATTGCCCTAACCCAGCAAGATACCAAGGGAATATTAACTGAAAATGATAGTTTTGTTGTGAGTAAACACATAATAAAGCATTCTTGATTGGTATATGTCTGGGATATTATTTTATTTCCATTCCCATTTTCACTTTTTACCGTGATTTCTCAAATAATTCCACCTCAATAACATAGTTACCCAGCTTGGTGCTGATGTGGTGCTAATGTCTATCCAGACTTGAAGTGTCACAGGTCATGATAAAAGTATAACACATCTGGTACTGTGTACCCTTAAGTCACGATAATTGATGTAAAATTTGGCGTCAAAAGCAAAACTGAGCCACTTCAGTGGCTTCCAGGTGGCCCCACCGGCAGACTTCTTGAGATACGGACCTAAAAATTTGGCTTTTTCTGTGAGACTACCATATCTACCTATCTGCCAAGTTTCATTCAATTCCAGGGGGGTCAACTCCTCAACTTTTTTTCTCACGGAATGGCTCTTAAGCATTGAGCTAGTTCAGCATTGATTCTTACTAAATATGGGGGGTACTGCTGGGAAGCGTCCTTGTTGCGTCCCTAGGAACTAGATTGCTTGCAAGTTCAAGATGATACTTGTTTAAAAATGTCAAAAATCAAAAACTTGTAGCAATTTTGTCGCTGATATCCTGACAAAATCTCTTTAATTGTGGGTTTTAAACTTACCAGTGCAACAATCTGCATTAGTTGTGTCATGTTGAAGTCCTCAAACAAATTTAAATCTCGGCAAGTCTTCATCAACCTCTCATTTTTTTTTTCATTATTTTTTTTCCCCCAGATTGAGTTATCTGTTGACTTGCCATGTAATTTGTGAATTTGACTCATTGTTTTTGTCACTCAGATAAAATAAGCCGTTGGAAATTAAATCATATCACTTTTATCTCAATTTGACATTTCAAATGATACATGGCACAATCCATAATGTATTGCATCGTACTGTCACCAACAGTATAATAATAAAATACATTATTATTATTATTATTATTATCACCATCAGTCTAGCGAGGGGCAGGATTGCTGTGATAAGTTAGCTGTCTGAGTTACAGCCACAATTCCGAAATAGTTGGGACAAAGTGTAAATTATGAATAAAATCAAAATGCAATGACTTTCAGATCATATGAGCCAATATGTTATTTACAATAGAACATAGATAACATTTCAAATGTTGAAACTGAGACATTTTACATTTTTATCCGCAAAATGAGCTCATTTCAAATTTTCTGGCTGCAACAGGTCTCAAAAAAGTTGGGACACAGGCAAAAAGGGGCTGAAAAAGCAATTAATAGTATATAAGAGAATCAGCTGAAAGAACATTTAGCCAGTAATTATATTAACTGGCATCAGATGAGTAACATGATTGGCTATAAAAGTGATGTCTTAGAGAGGCTGAGTCTCTCAGAAGTAAAGATGGCCAGAGGCTCTCCAACCCACGAAGGCTTGCATAAAAAAAATTGTGGAATACTTTAAAAACAATGTTTCTCAACGTCAAATTGCAAAGGTTTTGAAGGTCTCATCATCAACAGTGCATAACATCATCAAAAGATTCAGAGAAACTGGAAAAATCTCTGTGCATAAGGGACAAGGCTGAAGACCTTCACTGGATGCCCATGATCTTCGGGCCCTCAGATGCCACTGCATCACACACCGGCATGATTCTGTCATTGACATTACTAATTTGGCCCAGGAATACTTCAAGAAACCACTGTCTGTAAACACAGTCAGCCGTGCCATCCACAGAGGCCACTTAAAACTCTATCATGCAAAAACGAAGCCATTGTTGAGCATGATCCAGAAGCGCCGCCGTGTTCTGTGGGCCAAGTCTCATTTAAAATGGACTGTAGCAAAGTGGCAAAGTGTCCTGTGGTCAGACGAGTCCAAATTTGACATTCTTGTTGGAAATCATGGGCGTTGTGTCCTCTGGGCTAAAGAGGAGAAAGACCACCCTTCCTGTTATCAGTGTTCAATTCAAAAGCCAGCATCTCTGATGGTATGGGGATGCATTAGTGCATATGGTGTGGGACACTCGCATGTTTTAAAAAGCACCATGAATGCTGAAAGGTATATAAAGGTTTTACAGCAACAAATGCTCCCCTCCAGACGACATCTATTCCAAGGAAGGCCTTGTGTATTTCAGCAGGACAATGCAAAACCACATACTGCAACTATTACAACAGCATGGCTTTGTATGGAAGAGTCTGTGTGCTGAACTGGCCTGCCTGCAGTCCTGATCTTTCACCAATTGAGAACATTTGGCGCATGATTAAACGAAAAGTCCGTCAAAGGAGACCCAAAACTCTCCAGCAGCTGGAAGCCTGTATTAAACAAAAGTGGGATCAAATTCCAATAGCTAAACTCAGGAAACCTGTCTCCTCAATGCCCAGGTGCCTCCACTCTCTGTTAAAAAGAAGAAGGGATGCTACACCATGGTAAACAGGCCCCTGTCCCAACTTTTTTGAGACCTGTAGCAGCCATCAAATTTGAAATGAGCTCATTTTGCGGATAAAATTGTAAAATTTCTCAGTTTCAACATTTGCTTGGTTATCTCTGTTCTATTGTGCATAAAATACTGACTGGTGTGATTTGAAAGTCATTGCATTTTGATTTTTTTCACAATTTACACTTTGTCCCAACTATTTTGGAATTGGGGTTGTAGAATAATAGCCCTTATCTAAACAGTCAGTCCAATTTGTTGTGTTTATGCATGTTCATGCATTACGAGATGAGTGGTGCACCAAATGACCCAAAAGTAAGTTTGTTATCACATTTTTAAAGATTTATTTCTGGCTTTTTTTCAAGCAAAAAAGAAGCATTTTTCAGCAAGTTCATGATTAATTCTAAGGTATAAAGTTGTGTGAAAAACTATTGCAATAAACGATAAGATTAGGCCCAGAATAGGCAGCAACACGGCTATAATAGGCAGCAATATCGCTGTCTGCTGGCAGCTAATCGGCAGCCTGGGAATTGAGAAAAATATGCAAACCGAAGATGCCATGTTTTTATGGCCACAGCATTACATCTTGCCCATCATTTTATACACACTTTGCTGTAATTTAGCAGGGCCGTGGGAAACCATGGGGCATCCACTAGAATTTAAAATGGACCTGAAGTTCCATATGTTGGAATTCAGCTCTGCATTTGACAGACTCATGGACGGGTTTGTAGATTTTAGGGGGTCAATGACTGAAGATAAAAGTTATTTTCATCACATAATGGCAGTACTTTTCCCATATCCCGGCTCAATGACACATTTTTGATATTACCCAAGTGTAATATCACTTTTTGCAAAAACATCGGTGAAGTCGGTATGGCTCAGTGCTGTTGCAAGCTTACTAGGTGCCATTCACATAACTTAATTCATGTTACTTAGCTAACTAGCTAGCGTGTACACAGTATGTTTGCATAAGCATTAAGTAGGATTAGTTTTTTTATCTAGCAAGCTAATGATAGCAAGCTACTTAGTTAAGTGAATTGTGCTTGCTAAAGCTCGCAACAAACGCAAAATTTACTCAACTCGTTTCATAACTTTCATATGACACGCCCACTCGTGAAAGATCCTCTATATCTTTCCTCCGACAAAAAGAAACGTGTAAAAATACCCCTTCACTCTCTACCTCCTATTAGGCCCCACCACCATTTCATTGACTTACAGTATGTACATAGGGTAAGGCTAGCCTACATAATGACAGTAAAAATCAAGAAGAGAGACAAAACAATATGAAAGATATGCAAGCAAACAGCTTCGCAGGCTGGGATTCATTTGGGATTCATTCTCTTGAAATCATCATGGAGCGACATCGTTCATGTTAAAAGGTGGGCAGGGTGAGTCAAGACACAAGTGACGTCTATGACATGAAAATAGCTTGGCACCAGCTGTATTCATCCTGAATGTGCAGCTCAACCCATTTTGTCAGAAAGGCATTTATCGCATGGAATGGAAATACCAAACCGTTTTCAGGTGAAAAATATACCATTTGCAAATAATGAAATTGCAAATTTACCATCACGTTTCCATTTGCAAAGAAATACAGCTCAAGATGTTCAAGGATCATTTATTCTTCACAGCATGCATGGATATTTCTGTCAAAATGTTTGGAGGGTAAATAAGTAGTCTAACTCAAAATCCACCTAATTAAGACAAATCGTTCCAATGCTTGTTCAGATCCTGTGACAGCAGTATAGTAGACCACCAGGACCGTGGTTGAGGACCACTGATTTAGGTTGCTCATAAATGTGTGCACATTGCTAGGAAAAATGTTTATTTTAAGAGCTTTTTTTTCATTCAATCAATTTTTTTTTAATGAAAACTGGACGATTAACCACATTTTTCATAGCCTTTTTGGATTGTTCCAAGTGGGGTTTGGTAAAACCAGAATACAGAGGGGACCCCGGACCGAGTTTGAGAACCACTGCTAAATGGGATAATTAGGTCATTCGCTCTGAAAACACATTTAGTACACAATCTTGCACCCTTTTTTGTTTTTCAATTAGTTAAAAATCCACTGTGACGCAGGGTGGTTTGGTTCATTACTTGAACTGTCTTGGTCTGAGAAATTTCTGACATGCCTACAAAGAAAATTGATGGGAAATTTACTTCTGGAGCCAGGGCTAACTCTGCCCCATCCTATATTCCAATTGCAATTTAAAAATAGACTCTCATTGTCACTGTTGCTCCTCTTTTTAGAATTCTGAAAACACAGCCTGTGCTCCAGTTTCAAAATATTTTTTTTTGCCACGGGACATTCATCTTAATGGGAATTTATTAGCAACCAAAAGAATCAAAAATTTGTCTTACCAATATACTACAACAGGAGAGAGTAAATTTACAATAGAAAGCACAATAACTTGTAGGTCATAACTTGAAAACCATTTCCTGACATAAAAAGAATGTTTATGAGTGAGGTATTCTTTTTTTATCAGACAATGAAGTGTATACCCTACATCGCTGAACTTATAAGGACACTCTTTGGCCAGGGTTTGTTTTTTATGTTCTGGACTAGCCTCTTTGTTGTACCACAGGACAAGCCTTTCCAAAAAAAAAGTGGAGGCTATTCTGGTTGTAAAGGGAACAACAACGATGCCATATTACTGCCATGGCTCTTAATGAGATGTTGGATGAATAGGCATCCACACATTTTTGGCCCTGTAATGAAGTGTATATATGTTGTATATAGGGATCAGAAACTTATAACAAAGGCACTGGAAACAACTTATATTATTTGTGTAATCAGAAAAAAATGGACCGCCAAGCATGAGACATGCTTTTTAATAGTCAGATTATACAGTTCTGTAATAACATGAAACAAACGTCTCATTTTAACCATGCAACCAAATAATCGAGAGAGATAAACATTCAAAATTTCCTGCATTCGTCGAAATTTGAAAAATTCGTTACAGTTCTGTGATCTCTTTCACAGTATGTTAGAAAAAATATTGTTGCAGAAATGACAGCTACATAGAGTATATTTATTATTGCATAGCAATGAGATGCAGTGTTCCTTTTGCACTGGTAAGATGAAAAGTGTACATGAAGGAGTCAGTCCGTAAAGTGACAGGCAAGGTTAATTAGTGGGAAGTGAGGTAAATATGACTGCATTTGCAGTTTATGACATTGACCTGCAGGATGCAACATACTGTACAATGAACTAAAAGGATTTAATTGGGCGGTGAAGTCCACTGTTCCACTCATGTGGAACATCTACTCATTCTTGTCTGTCATATCATAGGCCACTGATCCTTAAGGCACACTTTCCTTTGCATAATGAGAACACATTGCAGCAAATCCCAATGTGGACAAACAGAGAGCTATTCAAATACAAATACTGATTGGTTTCAAGTATTTCTAAGGACTAACTATTGCACATTGAATCCCAGAAGTCAATGGCTATGTCACCATCAGAGCCCCTCAATACATTCAGTGGCAGCTGTACCTGTAAAACAGTTTAAATTAAAATATTTTTCATTCACACTATTCATTTAGTTTCATGGATATTCATTAGCCAGGCAATCAATCATCAATCTATCAATAAACTTGTTTTACAAGAAAACAGTGAAATGATTTCCACCATATTCACCATGATCCCAAACTTGTAGCAATAGCTGTGGCCATCATTGTCAGTTTGGAAGGATTTCAACTTACATTGACTGCCAGTAATATATTGTTTGTAAATCACTTGGGTTTAAAATACTCACTGTACAAAGGCAAGTCTGCACAACCATATGACTTTGCAAACTATTCCTCTTCATCCCTTGATTGCCCCTTCCCATTTTATGGAAATTGAGAGAAAGACAGAGAAGAGAGCAAAAGAATATATATAGCTGAAAGAGTTGGACCAAAAAAGATGAGAGTACTCCATCCTTTTACTTTTCTCTCCGTCTGCGCCATTATACATCTATACACATAGCAGATGGATGTTAGAGATTGGTGAAGCAAGAGATGAGGGGTTACTTCTATTCTTTTTCATCACGGTCTTCTGTACCCATCTGGCAAGAGGCCTGCTCAACTGAAGAAGTACACTGTGGAGAGAAGATAATACTATATTTTACACAAAATGCTAGGCTAGATCCATATATGCTTATGAAGCCACTCATTATATGACAGGCAATCATAAAAGTTCGTCATACTCAAAGTTCTTTTGGTTAGAATAGAATAAATTATTTTGAATTCAGTTCAAGTGTGGGTGAAAACAAAAGTCGGGCATCAGCCAGCCATAAAAAATATTCTTATTTAGTCAGTAATTGGCCAATCATGCATGAAATTTTGTTAGTTTCATCGTTGTCTTCTATACATGTTGTCTTCTCATGTTGGGTGCATATCTCAAGGGTTATCCACCCTCATTCCAATTCCAATTTCATTAAAGGCTCTGTTCCATGAAGAATTTGGCCCCTTCCCGATTTCCTTTATTTTGCTTATTTGCCACACTTGATGGTTTCAGATCTTCCAACAAAATATAGGACAAAGTGAACATGTGCAATCAAAGGCTAAAGTCTTAAAATCATAAAATTTATTGAAAGAAAAATGTTATACAACATCCATAACACCATGTGAAAAAGTAATTGCCTTATAATATCTGGGTGAGCAATCTATGGCACCAATAAACACAACCAAACACTATCCAAACACTAGTTTTTCACAGCAATATGACAGAAATTTCCCTTGCTATTCTTTGCAGAATTGCATTAATTCAGTGACATTTACGAGTCTTCAAGCATGAATTCCTCATTTATGGTCCCGCCACAGCATCTTATTGGGGTTCACTCAGGACTGTATCAGGTGGAAGATAAAGGTTCAGAAAGAAAAATGCTTCCAGAGCACTTTGCTCGAGCCTCCTGGATTTTCAAAGAAGCACACCTCTTAAGCCAGTGGGTAGAGTTCAAGTTGCTGGGATGAATTCCAGGATGGAATTAAAACATGGTTGGAAATTTACTTTCTAACCCCTTTATTCTTCACTTCTATGGGTAACTAGGCAGATCATTTCCGTATTTCAATCTGTCCCATAAAATATAGTTAAATGATTCAATACAGTTCAAGTCATGTCTTGCTCTAGTTTGGTTGTCATGAGGGAATGGTACTACATTGTTACTGAAATCAATTAAATAATAGTTATGTAATGAACTGATTAGATTTAAAATTAGGCAGGAAATAGAAACACTCACAGTAAAGGACCCCGACCATGACGACACCAATGATTGCCATTATTATCATCATCTGGAAGACAAAAAGACAACATGATTATTACAGTTACAGCTCATCTGAATTTCTGCTGTCAACTCACATCGTTTCCACCCCCGCAACGTCACCTCCCTCCACTGCAGCCTATTCCACCATTCAGTATCACCTATTTACTAGTCACTGACCCAGTAATTCAATCAGTGGCAGCAACTGTTGGGCACCTTTAACCCTTCATGCAGATGAAAATCCAGCCAATCTTTGCCAATATGTGCATGACCCCTATGCAAGGCTTTATAAGTCAAGATTTGTGTGTCACCGAGACTGGAAAAGGATTTTAATGAAGCAAGACACTTGTAGCATTTGGAATTAAGACTTATATCTGTTTATTTTCATTATATTGAAACAAAAAAGAGTAACAACCCTCATGTGAGTCCTGTTTCCTCTTCCTATCCAGCAACCTGCATGTCTTTAAGAAGTACTGTCTCCTTTAATTGGTTAATTAGTGTCATGTGTCCCTCCCCCTGCAGGTGTAATGCATTTCAGTGCCCCACTCCTGTGTGTTCCCCCTGTGTTTATAACCTTACTTTGAGTCTTGCAGAGCTGCTGGATCGTCCTTGATGCCTACAGCAACTGCTCAGTTTGTTTCTTTGTAGTCTGAGAGTTTATCGTCCTCTGAAATTATTGTAACCATTAAGGATAGTAAAACATGGAAGTACTCTTCTAAGTCTTATTAATAGGAACAAGCTCCCAAGCTTATTAACTGATCTCCAGGATTGAAAATTCAACATTGTTTCGCGATGAAATACCGACATAAAAATGGAGATAAAACAAAACATTTCCTGGATCATGAACTCATTGACCAAAAGTGTGTGATATCTGAGGGTGATTCTCAGAACTGCTGATTATCTGACTGCAAAGCCAAACATAAACCCTCAGATATGGCACCACCTCAAACAGCTAAAAATCTAAATATTTTGCTTTGAATAATTAATATAATATTTATATTATAAAATGATAAATAACTGTTTTGACAAATGGCACAAACTTTTGCATCAAATGCAAGTGGAATCTTTTTCACAGTTAAATGAGGAAGGCTTATGAAGTACCTATCCATTCAGTCTCCAAACAAAACAGAAAACTAATTGAAAGTTATTTGCTCATGAAAGCTTAATAAAATCCCCCTTTATGATGTTATATAGACATTTTATAATATATAAATGAAAAATAATGCAAAATCATCCGCACAGACTCTCTATTACGCATACATGCCAATGAACATGGTAAAATTGCTTGAGTTTTGAAGCACATATAGTGTGGGCCTTGCTGACCATATTTTAATTGAAACTTATTATGAACTTATTATGGGAAAATCTTGGGTAACAACCTCAAAGTTGCCTTATCTGTGCATTTGCTGTCACAACTCTTGTGTGAATACCTTGTGTGTCTCCTCACAATTCAGCAACTTGCGCGTCTATTAGGTGTATGTGTGTTGTAATTGATTTGCGTCAGTGCGTTTTTCTTCACCCGGCTGAGTCTCGAAAACTAGTTGTCTTCCAATGACCGTGTGACAAGTATTTAAGCTCTCTAATTAATGCATAAGTTCCTGGATTGCTAAGTTGCATTCATACAGAAATCCCAGTCATATGGTTATCAATAAAAGTTTGTTGTATTTGTCTAATGCTTTAATGATAGCTTTTTCTCCAAGAAGTCTTCAGTGTCATTGAGTTAATTTGAAAAAGCTTCCAATCCTAATCAGGGTCAAGGATTGGGTCAAGTTTAAGTTAGCTAAACTTAAGCCTGTTCATCAACTCAAGTTTTCAAGAACAAGCTTCCAATCCTAATTAGGGTCCAGGACTGGGACAGCATTCCTATTAACCCATCCAAGTTTGTTCTCCTTGTCCAGTTTGTGAGGAATAAGCTTCCAATCCTGATCCGAGTCTCAGGACTGGGACCGCGTTCCCCTCAAGCAACCTTCTTATCCTCTGAAGCAGTTCAGTGCTGGTGAAGTCTGTACTACACCTGGTTACATCCCAGCCCAGCTTGGCCCATAATATCTCTGCCGAACTGTCTGATTATCCTGGGGCTCTGTCACCACTACTTTCTCTGAGGTTCTGACCCCATCTTGTATCGTACTACTGTCAATAAACTACTGGTAGGATTCCAAGTCTGACTTCACTCTTTATTCCTGCTCTGGACCATTACATTATAATAAACTTTAAGACTCAATTCTCAAGATTATTGCGGTAAAATTAATTCATCCTTAGTGAACACAAATTGTGGGGGCCTTTTTGATTATGGATTAATAAAAACTTTGAAAAAATTATGAGAAAATGTTGTTTAACGGTGCAATGGGTAACATTCATATCAATAACTTTTTTCATATTTGCTGAAACTATCATTCAATACTGGCAGAAGTATTTCAGACAAGTGATCTGTAAAAAAAAAAAAAAAAAAAAAAAAAAAAAATCAGGTACATTTGGCTCCTACCAGTGCTTCTATTGGCATTGCCAAGAATCCACCGCGGCCAAGTAAAATGAACCAATCAGAGCCAGGAGGAGTTTTGAACACAGTGTCAATCACTTCCAGTGCACACGCTGTTCAGCCCCCCTCCTCTGCGCATGCTGTCTTCTGTGCCTGGTTCTTGGAGGAGCTTGAACTTGAAGTTGGTGACTATTTTTGTGTTTTATTTGGTAAAAAAAAAAATGTCTCTTTTAACCCCTTCGGCTGCTGATGTGGTCTGATAATAAATTTGGATCTCTGTTTGGTGGACATCCTGGGAACTGGAAAGTTTCCAGTTTTAACTTGCCAGTTCCCATCATGTTCGAGGGCTGGTAACTGGGAGAAACAAACAGGGGTTTGTGTGCCAATGTTGTCACCTGTCATTGTTATATATAAACATTATCTAGCCCCCCCACAATTAGCCAACATCACGAACCTTATTGATCTCATTGCTAGCTAGCCAGTTGGTTTATTGAAAGTGTGACATAACAGCTGTGAAGAGCAATGTTTGACAGCCACGCACTTGAGTCACACGACTGTAACTCACGTGATTTTTGTGCACAAACCAAAGATACTGGAGCCTTAATACAAGATGGAGAACAGAGCCTATTTCCTGGTTGGAGAAATAACGACCTCTATTGGCGATAAAAAAACTCTTACGAGTACAGGCAGCTGTGCTTTTACACTAGGGACTCGGGCAAGGATCCGAGTACATTTGACCCCAAAGTCCAGTTCATTTGGTAAGTGTGAACACAAATGGTAGGCGAGTTCGGTTGGAACAGGTGGACTCGGGCACGATTCATCCGTACTCGGACACGGTTCATCCGTGCTCGTACCCAATGTGAAAGCAACCGTACTAGAGCACGGAAGATTACTGTTATGTGTTACGGTTCTCTTGTTCTAACAAATGCAGCGGTGAAAAGATATCTCCATTCAAACGAAGAAATTCAATGCTTGCTCGTGATGTTGGCGGACGAAAACATACAATCACAACTGGATACTACATGCAAAAACTTGGAGACTTATGGAATAATTTGTGAGAAGTTACTTTTGCGTGGTTATCACAGACTAATAAATTAGTGCCGTGACAAACTAAAGAAAATGCGGTTGTGATATGTCAAAGTGCGAAATGTGGTGTGAAAGTCTGGCAGCTCAAGTTATGAGACAGATACATTTTTTGTGGTATGAGGCAGTGGACAGCATAATCGGCCAAAAACGCTAGGGTGAAAGAATTCCGTTTACAATATCCACCAATATCGAATGTAATCAGTTCATTTTCGGCTTACTTCGATGTTCTGGTATCCAGAGAAAGATTCGGGTGAGTTAAAACATCAAGCATTCAGTCACAAAAATTTCAAGTTTAATTTCTCGTGGCGCTATACGTAGTAATCCATGTTACTGATGACACACCCGGTAGCTAGGGCACGCGCAGCATATGCATTCGCGATATTAATATTCGATATGTAATATTCTAAACCCCCTTCTCAATAATAAAACCCCCCGAAATATATATGTGCCTCCTTTTAAAATCGTTCCCCATTTAAAACCACCTAGGTGCATACTGCAACGCGCGGTATCGGAATTTTGACATATGCAAGTGTACTCAAGTAGGTATGATATTACCAGTGTGAAAGCTGACCAGCGGGGGGAGAGGGGAGGGGGGACAATCGTACTGTGGCACGGTATGGAACAATCGTACCTTGGGTGAAAGCGCCCATAGTCTCTCTGAACTCTCAAATAGATTAACCACTGACTGTGAAATGGCACCACCTAAATACGCCCGTGATTGGGTGATGCGTTTGCTCGCAGTGCGAATATTCGGAAAAATCAACCTCCATCCAAAAAATAAAAGGTTTGCTGTTTCGCAGCATGATAATTGCATTTTGTGTGTAGAACCTCATGCTCAATCAGCAGTTCAAAAAATTTGCACAGAAAAAAAAAACTCATCCGCTGTGAAAAGGCCTTTATACAGTATGCCCCCTTCCTGATTTTTTTTTTAATTTTAGCATATTCATCATACTTAAATGTTTCAGATCAGACTAATTTCAATAAAAAAGGCTACCTGAGTAAATACAAAATGTAGTTTTTTAAATGATAATTTGATTTACAGAGAGAACAAAGCCAACCCTACCTGGCCCCATATGAAAATGTAAGTACCCCCTCAGTTACCAAATCAACAAATAAAACAAATTTGATAATTGAGTTCAATTTCACTAGATCCACTCAGGCATGATTACTGTCAGCCCTGGTGAGTCTAAACATGACTTAAATAGAACCTGTCTGGAAATGTGAAGCAAGCAAAAAGCAGCACATGATGCCGCAGTCTGAAGAGATTTAAGAACAGATATGCAAAGTTGTCGACATCTGACAGGAAACGGGTTACAAAGCCTTTTCTAAGGCTTTGAGGCTCCAGCAAATGACAGTGAGAACCATTATCTACAAAAGGAGAAAACTTGGAACTGTGGTAATCCCTCTCAGGAGTGGTCAGCCTTCCAAGATTCCTCCAATGATGCAAAGACAACTCACCAAGGAGGTCTCAAAAAACCCTGACAAACATCTAAGGAACTGCAGGCTTCACGATTTCACAAAAGAGACAGGGCAAAAATGGCATCCATGGGAGAGCTGCAAGCGAACACCTTTGGTGACTAAAAAGAACAAAAAAAAAAACAAACAAAAAAAAAAAACCTTGTTTTGTATTTGCCAAAAGCCATCATGATGACACTCAAAACTTTGGGGAAAAAATTCAGTTGACCGATGAGACAGAAGTGGAACTTATTGGTAGACATGGGTCCCATCACATCTGGCGCAAAGTTAACACAGCATTGCACAACAAGAACATCATACCAACAGTCAAATTCGGTGGTGGTGGCGGTGTTATGATTTGAGGCTGCTTTGCTGCTTCAGGACCTGGGCAACTTGCCATAACTGATGGAACCATGTACTTTGCTCTGTACCAGAAAATCCTCAAGGGGAATGTCCAGCTAACAGTTTGTGCCCTAAGGCTGAGGCACAGTAGGGTTATTCAGCACAGCAATGATCCAAAGCACACAAGCAAGTCCAACTCTGAATAGCTGAGAAGAAACAAAATGAAGGTTGGAGTGACTAGTCAAAAACCTGACTTGGATCTAATTGAGATGCAGTGGCATGATGGTAAAAACCCTCCAGTGTGGCTGAATTAATACAATTGAAGGGTCTACTGGAAAAACGATCAAGATCAATGTTTAGAGATTTTGAGTTAGGCCTGCCATCTACAACCCCAATTCCGAAATAATTAGGACAAAGCATAAATTGTGAATAAAATCAAAACGCAATGACTTTCGAATCACACCAGCCAGTATTTTATTCAAAATAGAACAGATAACATAGCAAATGTTGAAACAGAAATTTTACAATTTTATCCACAAAATGAGCTCATTTCAAATTTGATGGCTGCTACAGGTCTCAAAAAAGTTGGGACAGGGGCCTGTTTACCATGGTGTAGCATCCCCTCTTCTTTTTAGTGGAGGCGTCTGGGCATTAAGGAGACAAGTTTCTTGAGTTTAGCCATTGGAATTTGATCCCACTCTTGTTTAATACAGGCTTTCAGCTGCTGGAGAGTTTTGGGTCCCCTTTGACAGACTTTTCATTTAATTGTGCGCCAAATGTTCTCAATCAGTGAAAGATCAGGACTGCAGGCAGGCCAGTTCAGCATATGGACTCTTCTACTATGAAGCCATGCTGTTGTAATAGCTGCAGTATGTGGTTTTGCATTGTCCTGCTGAAATACACAAGGCCTTCCCTGGAATAGATGTCTGTAGGGGAGCATATGTTGCTGTAAAACCTTTATATACTTTTCAGCATTCATGGTGCTTTTTAAAACATGCAAGTGTCCCACACCATATGCACTAATGCATCCCCATACCATCAGAGATGCTGGCTCTTGAACAGAAGGCTGATAACAGGAGGGGTGGGCTTTCGCCTCTTTAGCCCGGAGGACATGACGCCCATGATTTCCAACAAGAATGTCAAATTTGGACTCGTCTGACCACAGGACACTTTGCCACTTCGCTACAGTCCATATTAAATGAGCCTTGGCCCACAGAACATGGCGGCGCTTCTGGATCATGCTCAACAATGGCTTCCTTTTTGCATGATTGAGTTTTAGGTGGCATCTGTGGATGGCACGGCAGACTGTTTACTCACAGTGGTTTCTTGAAGCATTCCTGGGCCCATTTAGTAATTTCAATGACAGAATCATGCTGGTGAGTGGTGCAGTGGCGTCTGAGGGCCTGAAGATCACGGGCATCCAGTAAAGGTCTTCGGCCTTGTCCCTTATGCACAAAGATTTTTCCAGTTTCTCTGAATCTTTTGATGATGTTATGCACTGTCGATGATGAGACCTTCAAAGCCTTTGCAATTTGACTTTGAGGAACATTGTTTTTAAAGTATTACACAATTTTTTTTTACGCAAGCCTTCACAGGTTGAAGAGCCTCTGGCCATCTGTACTTCTGAAAGACTCAGTCTCTCTAAGACATCCCTTTTATAGTCAATCATGTTACGGACCTGATGCCAGTTAACTTCATTACTTGCTAAATGTTCTTTCAGCTGATTCTCTTACGTATTAATGGCTTTTTTCAGCCCTCTTTTGCCTGTGTCCCAACTTTTTTGAGACCTGTTGCAGCCAGAAAATTTGAAATAAGCTCATTTTGTGGATAAAAATGTAAAATGTCTCAGTTTCAACATTTGAAATGTTATCTATGTTCTATTGTAAATAACATATTGGCTCGTGATCTGAAAGTCATTGCATTTTGATTTTATTCACAATTTACACTTCATCCCAAATATTTCGGAATTGGGGTTGTATATACAGACTCTTGGTGGTTTCACTTAAGATTATCAGAACTCTGATAAAATGATCAGAGTCCAAAATAACGACAAAATGTTATGGTTCTGCCTCATGTGTGCTGTTTTGTCATTGTGTTTATTACTTTTATATTTGTGCTTCTGCTTTTTCTCCTGTGCCTCACTCTCTTGGTTTATTTTTCAGCTTTCATTCTTGCCGTCTGCAGATTGATTCACTCTTGCCCAAACTCCTGTGATTTCGTGTGACTGCCTTGAGCATGCCTGCTTCTCGTTGTCTATTCACGTTTCCCCATTCGGAATCGGCTGTGGTATTTCATTCATTGCTTCCACCTGTGCTTAATTCTGGGTCTCGCAAAACTCCGAGTGAATGCGTTCTCTGATAGGATCATTTCTAACCCGTACTATCCAGCACTTATTTGAGGGTGATTGTATATATTTCGTCACGTAGTATTAACCTTAATTAACTCATTAGCGAGTGCGAGTGTTTCTAGCTTTTGTAATTCCTTCCTAAGCTTTCCCTGATTAACTGCGTTTAAAACTATGCTTTCCTTTGCTTCTCTCGTGGTGCTTTTTACTCGTCACGTTTAGATTACCTTAATCTAAACTGTCTAGTTTGATTGATTGTCTCAGCGTCTTGTCTCGAGTCATTATTGTTACCCCGGTTCTCGTGAATTTGTTTATTAATCCCATGTGTTTCTGTTTCCATCCGAGATTGCCTTCCGAGTCCCCGCCTCCTCCCGTGTGTATTTCAGTGGGCAGAAGCGAAGCTATTGGCAGATGGAACTTTGTTAGACTCAGCTCTGTATTGTGAAATCTCAGCTTCTGTGCCTTCCCGAGCATTTCCTTTGTGTTATTTCTGAGCCTTGTGTTTTGCTGTGCCCTTTGTCTAAGTCTCCCAGTGTTTCCGTCAGTCTAGTTAGGTCAAGTTTTTGTTTTTCTAGTTTAGCCACTCTTGGAGTGTGTACTTCTGTTTCCCCCTGCCTTGGACAGTGTACCTTAGTTTCCCCATTGGTTCAGTGCATGTGCACGGTGTTTTGTTTCTGGCTTGTTGCCTACCTTTCTCATTTAGTGTATGGTGTTTCAATAAACACTTTCGGATCCTGCAACTGGTGTTTCCCCCGACCTCTTAACAAAAACGATCAATGTCATTGCAAAACACTGGAAGAATGATCAGGGTCAAGTCACGTGAGCTCGTAACCAATCAGCTGTGTTTTTTCTGCAAGTCACTTTTTGTTAATCTATTGCTTTGACCTTTTGGGATATTGATGACTTACAATGAAAGAACGCTTAAAGTCAAGGGACTATTAACTTCAGAGCTCCATCAAATATGCAATATCTTCACCAGATAAAAATATTTCAGAAGTATACATTGTGGAGATTACCAGACTTTATCAAGGTACAAACAATATACATCTCTAGTAACTAGTTTTCCAGTGTTGAGGTTTTGAAACTTTAAATGGTGATAACTCAAAAGTGCAGAAAAGTGACCTTGATCGTTTTTCCAGTGGACCCTTCAATTCTGCAGAACAGGACTAAATTCCTCCACAATGTTTAAGACTCATCGCCAGATATTGAAAACTTTTGATTGCATTTGTTGCTGCCAAGGGTGGCACAACCAGTTTTTAGGTTTAAAGGGGGCAATGATTCTTTGACATAGGGATGAGGCTGCATTTTGTGCTTACTCACTTGTCTTTGTCTTATTTTAAAATTAGGATGATCTGAAACATTTATACATCACAAATTTGTAAGAATGGAATAAATTTGGAAGGGGCACTTTTTCACAGGACTGTAATATGCAACTAAAAAATGAGACTAAAAATATTTCCTTTATTCATAATCCTAAAAGAGGACATATTTTAAAAATGTCATTGAATAGGAAAAGAATTAAGGGGTCAAGCCTAGATTCACTCAATTTACGTACTTCTAAACACTAAAAACATAAAAATTGTGTCAACTGAAAAAAGCTCAGAATGGAATTTGATTTTAATCATATTTAATAAGTTGGTTACCGTGATAACCGTACATTATTGCGAAAAATGTGAAATCTTGTGGCAACAATACCTCAGAAACTATACCATATTTTCCTGTAATTCTTTTTTTGTTTTGGAGCTAATATTACCAGCTATACAATGACATACTCATTCTGGGTATTTTCATGGGAAAATATTTTGAAAAATTATTTGGTCATAGAATTTTAGAAATGGGTGGCAGAACCTGCCTGGCAGATGGATCATAAATACACCATGTATGTACCTACCCAAAAATGGCTATGCCATTGTATAGAACATAACAAACTGACGCTATGGTGAAAATTTCAGAGCAATACCTTGAAAAATGTGGATTTTATGCCCGCCACAAGCCTGATAAACTATGAATTTTTGCGATGCGAGAAAATCGCGTTTTTGTCACGAAACGAATGCACTGGAGGCGTTCACATGATGAAAATCAACTTAAAAGATAGTTTTTTGGTCTTAAAATCACCTTTTATGAATGTTTTGAAAGATTTTTAACAAAATGAAAAAAATATATTTTTTCAAGTCTGAACCTAGTCTTGACCCCTTAATAGAATTAATACAATGATTCATTATATAATGTACAAGCAAGCAGACATATCGATATCAGTAATCCTTCTTATTGTGAATATGTGTCTGGATAATTGCCAAAGATGCTCTTGGGTTAGTTTGGCAGTATAGAAACTAGAATCTGTCGCATCACAGCCCATCCATCACAGTAATTAATGTCTCTCCTCAACTGAAACACACCTTCATGTTTTTCCACCAGTACTTGTTCTTGAGCTTGGCGGCACTGCTCTCAAACTGGGAAGCCCCAGCTTGCAAAGCATCAGCCCGGTCGTCCAGCTCTGAAAGCTTTGTGTCCCTGTCCAGCACCTTTTCCACGTTCACACGCATGAGGTCCACCACCTAGAGAAAAGACACGGAACAGGCTTTTAATATCCCCTACGTGGTTTGGATTGGCAGCTCAGTCTTATTTATGAAGTGTCATCACACACGATAGAACTCGGTTTTGCAATCTGTTGCATCAGTGAACAAGAACATAGATGGACAGTTACGTATGTGCCTAGCTAACATTATCTAATCAGTCTCAGTCTCTTTGCCATCAAAGGCCCACCTGATCCTGTTCCTGCCCACGCCACTTACCTCATCAACCTGTGCCTGTGTCTGCTGTAATCTGCGGTTGCTGGTGAGGTTTGGAGGAGCGGCTGGAGCACCCCCCTCTCCCTCCGGTGCCCCAGGGGCACCTCCTTGGTTAGGAGCATCAGGAGCTGGTTCAGACCTGAAAAAACAGACGATAAAAGCTGTATGGACAAGTGTGGGGAGACCACATGGGACAAGACAGGACCTGAATGAACTGAAAAAAATTCAGAATCATTGTCACTAAACCAGACTGGACACAGTAATGCACTGTAGAACTTGATACTTACTCAAGAGCAATAGATTTGACTTAGAATAACTGAACTGGACTAATAGTCATCCAGTTCCTAACATTAAGAAAGCATCACTATACACCCATTTTGTGAACTGCACGCATATGCATTTGAATAATGTATTGAAGCTTTAAAGTGCTTAAGCCACGCATTTATAACAATTTCTGATTATGTACGACATATATAGAAGTTTTTAATCTACGAACATTATCGGACGAGATCTGACCCATTCGTCGAATATTTGACGCATTTGAATTTACCACCTTGAAAAAAATCAATAGCCTCCGAGGCACAGGCTAGTGAGCAAGAAGGCAGAAATGACGTAAGTGCAAGAACAGGTCGTGAGTTGTTAGCAAGCTGTCAGGGCTGAAGAATACTTTTGTGGAGTACGCATTTTAGTTTTTCTTTGGAAATTCCGTCTCGTCGTGTTGTTGGATTTTGTTCGAACACAAAGGAAAAGGGTTCTAGTCCAGAGGAGACGAGATCAGCGGGTGAAACAAGTCAGGAGACGAGGGCCAGACGGTCACCAAGCGAGTCTTCAGTCCTGTGCTGTGCCCATTTTGAAGAGGAATGTTCTGATCATGTTCCTGCTCTGAAACATTATTAGTGTACTGCACATGTGTACCCTGCTACATTTTCCAAACAGGTTGTCTGATTCTTATTTTTATCCCATAAATGATGAAAAATCGGTGTGATACAACCCGTGAGATACAGGCTTGGTATTATACACGTGTAATACAGCTTTCTTGCTTTGCGATCGGTCAGATTCCATTCATTGGCATACCCATACACAATAATGTTTCCAATCCTCCTGCTGGGAACAGGTAACCATTGCTAGTGTTTGTTTCTAGTTTGCAGTTTATTCAATTCAATTGGATGAATAATTCGTTGGCTTGCATGTTAGCCCTTTTTGCCATGAAAATAATAAGCTAAAAGAGGTGCCGTTTTTGTAGAAACTTGAATTTATTAATTCAATGGCGAAACGTTAATGTTTTCCTTGACCCCTAACAAGGATAAACTCCGAAGGAAAGCAATCACTCGACCGTTACAACCAGCCATTGTGGCTGCTGGACCGCGGCCATTTCGACGTGCCTACTACTTAATATGCATGAGCGATTTGCATGAAAAGTCACATCAGATCAGTTATCAGATTCGACTGCTAGTAAATAAAATATGTTTATGCACTAGAAATTCATTACTATAAATATGTCTAGTTACAAATATGGGATCATTTCAAGTACATTAACGATCTGAAAGTGCTAGGAAACAGAGAAATCGGGCGTTTTGCACCAGGCATCAAGTTTACTTACGTATCCAGCAAAAAATTGGCCACATCTTCATCGGAAATATCTCCAAATCTGGCTTTAAAAGTTTGCCAGCGATCACTTTGGCCTTTTATATTTATCCTGGCCTTCAATCTATCTTCTTCCTGGCCTTTTCTTGCTCTTTTACAGGCTGAATCAGTTTGATATTTCTTTGGTCGCGGCATGTTGCTGTTAGCCAACTTCTCTTCATTTTTGTGTCTACTGCGCACATCTGCTTTCGCGTGAGATCATTTTTGTGTACTCATGAATACTAATGAGGCATTTCAAATGGCGCTGGGAGTTTTTGCGGGTCGCAAAAACTGTTTTCACATTCAATATTCGGGGGGTTGCAACCGTTCTCAGAGAAAATATTTATTTAATCCCGTTTGTTTTGGTAATTTCTATGAAGTCATGTCAAAAAAATGGAACAGATCGGTTTCCTTTAATAGTGATGTTGTATGGATGCAAAAAATGAATAAATAATTATAATGATCAATATTCCCTGTGCTTTCTCTGAATTCCATCTCCTGTTCGAGGATTTTTTCAGCAGTGCATCCTAATTCATCATAAAATTGCATTTAATCCTAATGTTTTCAGTGTTCAAAAGAATAGGTTGCATTTGCAGGGAAGCATAGTTGCAAACTAGTTGCTGCACCAAATAATTAATTCATTAAATTACCAACACTTCTTACGTTGAAAAATGGAGTAAATTGGTTATCATTGCATCGTGAGAGTTTGACGCATGGCATGCGTTTAAAATTATTCTATATGCATGCCATGTATCAAACTTTCAACATAGCAAAGTTATTCATATGAGGTCTTTACAGCCTAGCTGTTATGATCCTGTCCTGCCTGACCATGTTTTGATTATTAATTCTGCTTTGTCTGACCATGCTTTGTATTTTGTATTGTGATTTAGGTGCTCTGCCATGTTTTTGTTGTTGCCATGTTTTGTATTGCCATGCCAGATCCATTATTCTGTTAGATTCCGGTCCATGTCTTTGTTCATGCCCTTCATTGCACTTTGTCTCCCCTGTCTGGTCTTTTGTTAAGCTACAGCTTCTCCCCAGTCCTGCGTGTCACATGTTTAGGTGATTTCATGGTTTCTGGGTTTCAAACATTCCTTCTAATCTCGTTTGCTTCCTTCGCCTTGCTTTTCTATTTTACTAACCTTACCAACAGTTTGTTATTTTTGTTTAGATACTAACCAAGACTAACATTGTATATAATACTAACTTACTAACGAGCACTAGGGATTGTATAGCTGCACTTACTAATTGATTAACAAGCTCTCAGCACTCGCCCTGTTCTAGTCTCCACCTCTTGCCTTCTCTTAGTCTTTGCTGCAATTCAGCGGATCCTCCGCACCTGTTCTACTCTGTCCTGCCTCTCATTATCTGTGCACATTAGAACTCCCTAACCGGAGCTGTATGTTTTGTCTATAGGTTGTCTCGTGATCCCTGTCCGCATTTTGGCTTTTGCCAATTTCATGTGGTTAGGTTCTCCCTTGTGTTTGCTCCCACGTAGTTAGTCTGATCCCATTCACCTGTCCCTGATCATAGCATGTGACTTCCCTTGAGTGTACTTAAGCTGTCTTTTCACAGCAGATCCCTGTCAGAACGTTTCTCTTGTTTACCTGTGCTGCTATCGTCTTCGCCTTGTACTCATAGTGTTACTCTTCTGACTGGACCGTCCGACTTACGATTTTTGGCTCTGCTTTTTGGTACTATTGTCTGCATCTGTTTATTTAACCCTTTTTGCCCGACTACGAGTTTTGTGTTTGCTGCCCTGTTAACGGTTTGGATTACGCCCACTGGATTTTGGCTTTTGCTTCTCTGACTAACCTGTGCCTGTGTACCGAACCTGTTCTTGCCCGACCACGAGTACTGTTATTGCTGCCCTGGTTTTCGACTCTGATTCTGCCCTACTAGATTGTGATTTTGGATTGTGGACTCTGTACCATTGCTTTCTGCCCTGTGGGGGTTTACCCCCCAACTACAATAAAACTCACTTTTGCTGCAACTTCCTGGTCTCGCATTTGGTTCCAGAACGGTACCTCACACTAACTTCTGAAACGGCAGTTATCTAATTAAACAAAATATAAACCTTGTCAAATACCACCTCCAGCAGCTTTTACTATTTTACACTCTACTTCAAGATGGTATTTCGAGAAATTTCAGTGAACTGCCGTACATGTAATCTCATGTTGTAGCCCTCCTTGTGAATGCAAAGCTGTACGTCTTAATCGTTGATGGCAACTCCTTATTGGAAGCCCATTTGCTCAGTAAATTAATTCAATCAATTACCCGATTCTTACTTGGAAATAGGTTGAGTGTTAACCTGCATCATGGTAATGTCACTGGCTGTTGACAGAGTTTTATTTTTGCATGACCAACCTTAACATGCGGACCTGAGTCGGCAAACCAGCATTTTTTAGAGAAGTTTTCTTTGGCGTATGAAGCTGATCGGACATGAACGCAGAAAAAAAACTTTTGTGAGCTGCAGGAATTCAGAAGCTTTGTAAGTCATTGACGTTTTATGTTAACTCTACCATTAATATGGATAGGAAAATGCTTGATAATTGTCGCAATGAACAAAAATGCGAGCTGAGGGGAAATGGATGTGGATTGATCCTCGCAACTGAACAAATTAATGCTTAGTTGGTAATTAGGAAACCTAAACGGGAACGGATTTGGAGACGTAATGCCCTTTTAGGTGAGGTGAGAGCAGTGCCAGGATCCCTTCAATGGCAACTCCGGAGTGGAAGAGGTTAAGAAATAAAAATTTACACACTGTATCAGTTGGGGTTTAATGAATTGTTGCTGGCTGAAACACATGAATCACTGCAATAATGATGAAATCATAGGCTCATAAGTATTCATGACCATAAAAGATGCAACATCTGGAAATTTATCGGGAAATTTTAAAGTATTTATTTCATTAAACTCTGAAATTATGCAATGGAAGAATTAATTGCCACAGCTTTGTGTTGAGCAGAGTGAAATCCACTGAACAACACTGAGAAATATGTGATGCATAAAGAAAAGAAAAACAGAAAAATACCAACACTCGCCAGTTGTTGCATTTTTTTATGGTCATGAGTATACTTGCAACTTTTATTATTTCAGCTGGGCGTTGTATATAGAGTGCCAAAATAAAGTATTTCCCCCTCCTGATTTCCTGAGCATCCTAAACCCCAACGTCCCCACAGCGGTGACACTGGCGTTACAAGATTTTCAATGGAATGCCTTGAGCCTCTGACCCTTAAACGCATAATTGCTTTCAAGCTGTTCCTGTTTAAGATCACTTGATTAATAATCATACAATTTATTTACTGAATAATTAAGACCAATATATAAGCCTGTAATTATTAAGAAATTGTCAGGAGATGACAGAGATTACCAATGGGCTACATTGACAACGTATTTAATAGTGACATTGCAGGGATGGAAAAAAAAAAACAAATAATTAATTATTCCAGTGCTTTCTCTGAATTCCATCTCTCATTTTAGCAATTTTTTTAGCAGTGCAACCTAATCTATTATAAAGTTGCACACAATCAAAATGTTTTCATCGTTCAAAGGAACAGGCTATATTTGTGGGGAAGCAGAGTTGCACACTCATTGCCGCGATGTGGTAATAATGAATTATATTACCAACGCTTCTTGTGTCAAAGTGTTGGTAACCAAATAATTTTGTAAATTGGTCACTAAAGCATTGTGAAAGTTTGATGCATGGCATGCATTTAAAATAATTTAAAATGCATGCCATGCGTGTGTCAAACTTTCATGTTAGCAAAATCATTGGTTTTATTGTCCAGCCTCTGGGTAAGTTACAGGACTTTGACTTCAAAATATTTACGTTGCTTCCTCTGTGCCATTTTGAGGTGGACTTGCTCTTGGTGCTTCTGCATAATCAAATTGTGCTTCAGCTTCAGATCACCGATTGATTACCAGACATTCTGCTTCAGGATTTTATGGCAAAGAGCAAAATTCGTAATTCTGTCCATTGTAGCAAGTCACCGAGGCCCTGAAGCAGTAAACATTTCCCCTACATCACTGTATTTACCTCTTGGTATGTTGTTCTTATTGTGGAATGCCGTTTGCTTTTACTAGACCGACTATATGTTCCCAATGCTACTTTGTTTCCTCAGTCCACAGAATATTATCACAAAAGGGTTGGGGGTCATTTTTTGGCAGATAAGAGGCTGCCTTTATGTTCCTTCTTGCTAGCAGTGGTTTTTACTTCGCCAGTCTCCCATGGGAAGCATTTTTGTCGTTTGCTGAAGTCACAAAGCCCTTTCCAGATATATTTAAATCAGTTTTTACACCTGTTTTGGATTTCTTTTGAATGAGACATAGTGTGCTACTTGCTGAGACCCTTTACCTGACCTGAATTTTGCTTTTTGCTTGTAGATCTGAAACAATTCACAAAACTCCACATATCAAAAAGTGAAATTATAAAAAGCCACATATTTATACGCAAGTAACTTTGCAGAGACTACAAAGTTCATGTCAGCTTGCTATTTAAGTTAGAGGTCAGCACAGCTAGCTAGCTCACCAGACTCATTCTGGCCATTGTACGCTGCAGCTACAGACAAATGATGAACAATCCATGTGCTCCTTCTGGATCCTAGTTCAGTTGTCTACAATGGCCAGCAATACATTGCCCTGCCAAGCCCTGCACTGTGTACATAATAGGCTATATCTCTCTTACTTGTGATGTAGCCTACATTGAATAATAACTTATGGTGAAACTAACATAAGAAAGTGAGAGATGTATGCATCTTCAGGGGCACAGGAGGCGCAGGGGACATATCCCATACACTTTTGAGGAGACTGCAATTCCGCCGCCCCAAACGGTTGGATGCGTTAAAACATAGTTATCTGTCGATCTTTGGTAACAATCTGTTTCTTTAAGAAGTAATATTTCAGATTTTGCGATCGACATGCTAGAGCAGACATTAAAATGACTGCATCGTGTTGCTTGCCCCAAGCAACATGCGGGACACTAGAATGGTGTCCATCATTACAGGCAACTCCTTTCTCACACCATGCAGTTTCTTACGAAACATAACGCTTCATCTGAAATAACTCAATGATCTGATTTATTCTACGCAAAGGTTGTGGCCATGAAATTCTCAGGTAGTTAATGTATTTACTTGCGTTATCTGCGGGGTTGTTGTGAGAACACTTATGATCTTCAATTTATAAAGCTAACTATGATTAGCCTCTGCTTGCCTCGTGAAATTGTTGACACATTAGCTAAGTGATTTGCTTTGAAGCTTGTCCGTTAGTTTTTGCTGTTAGCGAGGGGATAGCAAGAGACATATTTAGAAATATAATGGGTCCTAAATAGGGCCGGCGCTAGAACAGGGAATTGGGGTGGGGGGGGCACAGACACGTCCCTTTTTGACAAGAATTAGTCCTGGCAAGTTCTCAATCATTTTCCTTTATTGACGCGTTTTCCAATTATCATAATTGGCATCTGAAGACACGGTTTCTCTCCATATGCGATCTAACCGCGATGAAATCATGCGCTAAATTCAGTACAGTGGCGGAACCAGAACTGATAATTGGGGTTCACAAAACATCCGTTTAAAACAATTATTAGTCCTGACCTGTTCTCAGTCATTTTCATGATTAACAAAACGTTCACTCCGAGAACACTCCACACTTAACAGGTGCTGCTTGTTCTCCCCGATTAGGTAAGAAGACAATCATTCATCTGGACGCATATTTGCTGTATTTAAATCAATGTTATTCAAAATTGTATACCTGCGCAAATACCTTGAGCCGCATGCTTTTTATAGCCTATTTAACTGCCGATTGCCACTTTTTTTTTATCAACCATGCAATACCGAGAGTGAAAGGCGATATTTCATTGTAATGCGGACCAGTTCAATCAACGCAAAGCATTGGCCTATTAATAAGTAAATTATTTTTCTGTACTGAATTTAGCCCATGATTTCATCGCTGTTAGATCGCATATGGGGAGAAAACGTGTCTTCAGTTGCCAATTTCGATAACTGGAAAACGCGTCAATAAAGGAAAATGAATGAGAACTTGCCAGGACTAATTTTTGTCAAAAAGGGATGCGTCTGTGCCCCCCCAATTCCCTGTTCTAGCGCCGGCCCTGGTCCTAAGTCTATTCATTGGCAACTCACTTGCATTTTAATGAACATATTTCTGAGCCTCTCAAGCAGTTATTTTCCTTCGAAATGTTTTTTTTTTTTTGACAATTTCCCAAAACCCCATTTATTCTCTTTCATGCTTTTGTTAAAATGTTATTTTCATGTTAATACAAATAGTTGACTATAAGGGCAGACTAAGCTGCAAATTACTTTTTTCTGGTTGCAGTTAGTATGAATCAAGAACCAGGGTCTCCTCTCATCATTTGTAACATTACAGTAGCCTAAAATCCATAAATGTTGACTTGAAACATGTTGTGTAGAACGCATGCTGTATTGGTGGCTTGTTTAGCGGTTTCGTAGCAGACAACTAAGTAGACCAATTCATTTGATCATGCATATTAACAAGTTTTGATTTGTGTTAACTCTTGTTCATCCAAGGCTGCGTAAGCTGTCAGCTTCCCATGTTATTTTTAGAGTGTTAAACCATTAGCCCAAATAATGTAGAATAACTCAATGAAAATAATAAAAATAGAATTCTATAACCTTAGAAGTTGAGACCTCCCACATAGCAAGAGGCCGGTGGACTACTGGGGGCAGATCTGGCATTTCGCCGGCGTTTTGCTCATCAGTTCGAGGGTGGTCCACGGGCGGGTTACCAACAAAAAGCTTACAGTTTTGCCAATTTTGATCAAAACCCATTTTTAAATCATTCACTTATACTTCTTAATTCATTTTAATAGCAATTAATGTTATTTTCTTAACATTCAGGCAAGGTTAAAATATGATGGTGCATGGTGGTCCGACAGTGGGCCAGAAGTGGCGATCCAGTACCTGGAAATCTGATTTTGCTATCTGGGCTTTAGCTCACGATTTGGTCCCCCCCACTTTGAAAATATCTCCTGCGCCTCTGCTTTATGTTATTTTGAATTGAGATCGAATTTTAGTGCAGCCTATGAATGATGCAAAATGAATGGTCCATGATTCATTTATCCGTTGAGATGTGGAGAGCAGAGGAGAAAGCAATATCCGGAGCAGATGACGTGAGCAGGTAGCGAATGCCAGAAATATGTCGACCGAAGTAGCTTATGTCAGGAATGCAAAGCCCTCACCTTTTCAAGCATGATTAATTTGAATCTGTTCCCATTTACTTTCCTTGTTTAGGAATTAAAATGGATTAGCTCTATTCTATTCTATTCTACTCTATATTAGGTAGAATGACAGGGCAATTTTTATTTTGGTAGCATTACTGCACTTTGAACCCAGATTTGCTTGCTAGGCTTACTGTAATCAACCCCATAAAACCTATGGACTGATATATGGCTTTGTCAAAGGCAAGTGCTGTATCCAAACCTGTGGAACTTCAGGTCTATTTTAAATTCTAGTGGAGATCCCAAGGTCTCCAATGATCACAATTATGTCCTGCTAAATTACAGGGAAATGTGTATGAAATGATGTACAATATCTAGACCAGGGGTCACCAACTCTGTTCCTGGAGGGCTACCATCCTGTAGGTTTCTGCTCTATCTCCAATTCAGCACACCTGATTCAACTAATTAGTCACTCAATTGCCCAGCTAGAGATCTTGTTAAGTAGCTAATTAGTTGAATCAGGTGTACTGAACAGGAGGAAGAGCAGAAACCTACAGGATGGTAGCCCTCCAGGAACGGAGTTGGTGACCCCTGATCTAGACATTTTCCCATTTGATGTAATGCAGTGGCCATGAAAACATGGCATCCTGGGTTTGAATATTTCTCTTAGTGTGATGTCATTTCAGTGAAGCGCTGCAACCAGCAAATTCAGAATTTGTAAGTGTCATTGTCTTGCAATATGAAAAAAAAGCTTTTTCTGACTGAGCCGACCACCTAACTTAGGTGAAATGTCAGAATTTATGGGGTTAAAGCTGTATCACAGGGATGCGTCACCCTTTCACATGTTGCATTTGAGGCTGGCTCAATATACTTAATATGTTTTCAGCTTGAATCATATGCCTCAAATACCTAAACTGAAATCAATTGCTATTTTATTAATATATTTTAAACATAATTTAACTTTTTTCACCATTTTTGGGCGCCAGGGTAGCTCAAAGGCAGATTGCTTCACTGGTAACTGTAGAGTTGCTTGTTTGAGTCCCCAGTGGGACTGAAATTGGGAAGAACTCTGCTGTTAGGCCTTTAAGCAAGGCCCTTAACCACAAAACTCATCCTGGGGCTTTAACCCTGTTGCTAGCCTCATCCATCCCCACTTGCAACAGTTCTATCAAGCATTTTTCCCTGGGAATCCAAGAAAAAAGAGGAACATAATCTCAAATGGACTTCCTTGGTTAAATGAAAGAATAAAAATTTTATAATATTTTGGAATCTGATTGATGAAGTGCTACAACAGGAGAGTAAATTCAGAGAATCCGTTTCAACCGCTTATTAGTCCTGAATTGTTCTCAATCATTTTTCTTAATCAACAACACATTGATTATCGTACTGCAGTTAACAATAACAACACTCCACAATTTCAGGCACTGCCAGTTCTCCTCATGAAGGTAAGACAAGAAATTCAACACTTCATTGTGATGCTCAATTTGATGTATTTCAATCAGCATTATTCAAAGTTGCCTGAAGGTGCTTCAAAACATTGTTTTCTTTCATTTGATTTAAACAATCATGAAACACAGTTTTGACTGCTGGCATTGCAAGATGGGCCAAAAAGGTGACACAGAAGTTCCATAATAGTTTATCTTTTTCATAAAATGTACTTTGTGCATTAACTATTTTTGTGAATTGAATTTAGCCTTGTATTTCCTCACCATTGGATTGCTTCAAGAAAGAGGCTGTGTCCTAATTGCCAGTGGACTATTCCTACAAAACGTGTAATAAAGGAAAATGATTGCGAACAGATCAGGACATATAATCAGAATAGAAGGATGTTTTTTTTTCCCCTCCCTATTTTCAGCTCTGGCTCTGCCACTGATACAAGATCTATGGTAACTCAGATAATCACCCTGTGCAATTGTCATGCATCTTAGCAAAACAGCATCTTAGTAGGCAGCAGCTGATGGACTACGGCAGCGTACGACTACGTCAAGTTCCAAACAGGTCAGGCAAGAGCATATCTGAGACTGCAAAGGGCACAGGCTCACCAAAACTGACAGTGGAAGATTTAAAAGATGAAGCCTGGTCCATTACTAACAATTACTGACTTGCAGAAAGTAGGGTAAGGACGGCAAAAATGCATGGATTCAAGCAGTTTTGTGCCAGCAGATCAGACAGTGGTGGCACAATGGCGTGGGGAATGTTTTCTTGGCACGCTTTAGCACCTTATTACCAAGTAGTCATTGTTTGAATGCGACATCCTATCTGGGTATTGTTGCTGACCATGTGCATCTCTATATCACCACAATTTACCCATCTCCTGATCGCTGCTTCCAACATGATAATGCACCATGTCACAAAGCAATTAATCATTTCAAACTGGTCACACAAACATTAAAATTAGTTTAGTGTACTTCAATAGCCCCCACAGATGACAAATCTGAATCCAAATAAACACCTTGGAGAAATGGTAGAGCAAGGACATAGCAGTTAATGTATCTGCAGAAATTGTATGATGCAGTCATGACAACATGGACCAGAATCTCAAAGGAATGTTTCCAGCATCATGTAGAATCCATGCAATGAAGAATCAAAGCTGTTCTGAGAGCAATGGACAGCCCTATCAATTATTAATATGGTGTTCCTAATGAAATGCTCAGTGAATGTAAGAAATCTGGTCTACTCACATTTTGTTTTCAGGGGCTAAGGCGCACTGGATTCAGAGAAAGGGAATGGAATTAGACATATTACTGATTGAAAGACAAAAAGCATACTTAAAAGGAAACATGACAGTTATCGCCTTCGACATTCACTTCCTCGTATGATCGTATTTATATCTGCGGGCCCTATTCCTTACTGCGCCTCATTAACATACGTAATAAATTCGGCCGAAAAAGAGCACAGAAAACATATTAGCAAAGCATGCGCAGGAAAATGAAATGAGAGTTTATTGGGTCTGTGAATTTTTACGATAGGCAATGATTCTTTGCCATACAAAGACCAATGCCAAAATACGCAGCCTGCAACATATATGCTACAAACACCACATCTCGAAACGGTTGCCTACTTTTGAGAATTTCAAATAAACCTTAGGCGCTGCATAAAATGAGAAGCGAAACAGCGGTATGTGTTGACTTTAAACCAAATTCAAGAAATGATTTCAAAATGAACTTACTTCGAAAGCTCCTTTCACAAGGCACAATAAATTCTAATATTTCTTTCAATAAAAATGATTAAATTTACGCTATACAGTCTTCTGAGTGCGTGCGTGGGTCAGCAACCCTCTCGTCTCCGACTGACGTTGTAGGTGGGTAAAACAGAAAAAGGAACAGGAGCAAACGGTCTTTCGACGGCTATCGCGCTCGCTGCCAACTCTCGCCCCTGCTTTGCGGTAGACTAGCACTGCAGATCTCTTTTGAAATTACACTGCAGTTGTTCTGAATAAAATGTTGAGTCGGCTCTCTCTCTCTCTCTCTCTCTCTCTCCTCTCTCTCTCTCTCTCTTCTCTCTCTCTCTCTCTCACCCTTTATATATTACAATGATCTCATCCTCGCTTCATCTGCATATTCTTGGCAAAATTCTATTTTGAAGATCTGAAATGAGAATTATTTTGCTTAAGCCTTAGGAGGACGTTTTCAGCACCACGGACAGCTCTACCAAACATTAATAAACTGAAGTGAAGCGAAGATCAAGGTAATGGTTTATAATGGAAACTGCGAGGCCCGCTCTCAGTTTTCGCATTCTGATATTGTTTGAACGGTGTATGAATCACTACCATTTCTACCATTTTAGTACTTAACACGCAATGTACAGCTGTGCAGCCAATTGTCCAACTTTTTGGTCACTTCAAAAAGAGGAGGAACCCTGCAATTCCTGTACCGTTTGCCTGCTTTGTAATGTTAATGAATAAAATACCTTCAAATTAAAGTTGAAAGTATACACTTTGAGATCATATTTTTCATTTATTTGTATCTCGAATATGCTGCGTTTGACAGCTAAAATAACAATAACTTCATCAATGTCCAAATATTCATGGATCTAATCGTAAAGCTATATTCAACCTCAGCAGTAATTTTTGCAATTATTTCTGCAATCGACCAATCTGTTAGCATACTCATTTCTCTTACTCATCTACCATTTTGTGTCTTGAAGACGGATTTGCCCCTATCCTTATCTCTGCTATTTTTTCATTTTTGTCACTTGTAATTGTTTCAGCCCTTCAACCAAAATTCAATAGCTGTCAAATTCATTTACAATTTCAAAACAATCATTTTGTTGAAAAAAAGTTGTCCAATACCAAAAAAAGAAAGAAAAAAAGAAACTGTCTCCTTGGTGACTCAATCAACTAATTAACTAATTTAGCTGGTGACTGGGTAAAATTAGACCAAAACCACCCAGGATTAGTTACTCCTAAAACCCAAGCCTATTAAATATAAACACTTATAAAGGACTAAAATTAAGGAAACACCTTCCAGTGTTTCCCAGTTCAGTGAACCTGTACAGTGGTCCCCACTGTATATTGGCAGTCCTGAAAAAAATGAATTTAATGAGCAACCAATTTAACTGCTTGACCCGCATTTGAAAAATTCTCTAACAAATTCCTGCTGTTTTATGTGCCACAGACAGATCTGCTCTGCGCAGCTAAATCCTATCAGTTCTGTCTGTGTGCCCTGCTCCCTCCCACATCCTCACCTCCCTTGCATCATAGCAGTAACCTTCCTTTTATTGCATTTAGCTCTCTTCATCAGCCAATCAGACCAGAGTTTATTATCACAGAGGGAAGACTGACTCAAAACATCCAGTTCCCAAGAGGGGAAAGAACGACTGGCAGTGAATGGCCAAGGAAACAATGGACTCATATGGGATTTCTTTTGCAAGAAAGCTTTATATCCCTTATGGAAATTTAAAGATATAATAACTTGTAAAAACAAAAAGCATGATATGGGACCTTTAAACAGTGAAGTGCCAGTACAACAGTTATATCTGAAACACTATGCAGCAAAGTAAAAGTTGCTCTGATCCAGACCAAGAACCAAATGTGGAGTCAGAGTGCAATCTTTTGGTAGTGTTTTGAAAAATCCTATGAAATTCTGGTTAACTGGGAATTGGCCCACTGCAGGATGTCCAGTAAAAAACTTAACCAAAGATATGTTGCTTCTGATTCAGGAAAGTTTACTGGGACACTTGCTGGACAACCAGTTAAGCATGAAGTTGTATGGTTCTGAAATTTAAATAATAACAATGTACATTAGAGGTCATGAATACAATTACACAAACATACAGGCCATATCTCTATATGTACACAGAATGTACATTGCTCTTATGCAAAGGTTCAATGCTACCAATAACATTGTTCACTACAACAATAGGTTGTAGCCAACAGCCCTATAAAACAATAGCCCTCTCACAGGATTTACATTAATTTCCACGAACTAAAGGCTGAGATAGAGCTGGCCTAGATGACATGGTAACAAAAGGCAGATTAACCCACACAAAAATGTGCTACACCAATTCCACCTCACTGATCTATTGCAAGCAAAAAACCCAAGTTTTGCCCCATTAAAAGCTAGCCGATTGTGAAGCTCTGTATTGCCACTGGCACCAGAATGTCTCTACCACACTCATGCATTTTAACGAGAAATTGAAACTGCAAGGGAACCAAGTACAGAACTGTGGTCACAAATTATCAACAAGGGACTAAAATACAACGGTAACCTTATTACTAAGCGACTGGTCACAAGATTTCCTCACTCAGTCAAATGTTACGGAGTGATGTAATCCAAACTTTCTACAGGTCATAGCGTATAACTTCCAAACCCCATAAACTTCATCTTGGAGTTTTCACAATTACAATGTCATGGTTTTGGGGGGTTGCTGCCTGCTGTGCATTTTCTTTGCCACCTGAGGGCTATCCTGCTGTGTGATCAGGTGGTTGATTGCTTATTGCTTGCAGCTGTGGAGAGACTATTTAAGAGGTGCTTCTAGCGTGAACTGGTGCTTTTGTGTCACTCTTGCAAGGTCTACGAAGCGTGTGGTCAGAGGAAACTCCTTGAAAGAGTTTAGGATTTGGTGTTTGTCCGTCTGATTTATTGTTCTGTTCGTCAGAGTTTGTGTTCTGTCCTGCAGAAGGTCTTGTTTGTTGGAGCATAGTCTTTGCTCTCAGACCTCTGTCAGTTTGCTCCTGTTCCATCAGGAGGGGGTGGAAACCCTGTCTGTTTCTTGTGCGAAAGCTCTTATTTTCTGGCAGGATTTTCGCCCATTTTTTCTGGGTTGTTTTTTGTTGGCGGAATTGCTGGGGAGTTAGGCTCCCTTTTTTCTGTTACCTTTTCTCTATTTAGTGGTCACTCGCGTTTCATGGGTGGCTTTTATATACCCGATCTTGTGTCACATCTAGGCCTCCGTCCCATTCCCCCTCACACACAAGCATTAACAATTGAACTTTAACAGAATAATAATAACAACTTACATCGTTTGCTACACAAACAAGTTCATAAAGTCATAAAACCAGGAGAAAGAACCATGAAAGAGCAGTAGCCTTTTTTTCCCTGTAGCTGCCAGAACTCAAGTGATGAGTAATTCTTCGACGCCCATGCTTTCCACACTGATTAGTCCATCATCTCCAAAGAGGAAATGCAACACCGGTTGGACATCCATGTCTCAAGAAAATGTCCTAGCCTTTTCTACCGGTCTATTGATGGTAATACGGTATTGACTGAAGAATGGAGCCCAGAGCAGAATGACACAGCACAGTTCAATTGGTACCGGCTAGGATGCAAGGGCATATTCCTGCCCAGCCAGTGACGTTCTGGGACAGCTGCCAGATAAAGTGCACACTTATCTAGAGCAGAACTGGCAGATGGCAGGACTGCTGTGTTTAACAGGAATGCAGTCCTAATCCTCATGACTGCAGAAGCCTTTGGACATATCCCTGATAAACTGGGCAGAGGAACAGGCAGAAGGATGATTAGGATTGTGGCCCCTGTCCTTGAGACTGAGAGCAAGGTTTCAGACCTTCTTCCAATTAATAGAGCAAGGAAGAAAACCTCTGTATTTAACTATCATTGAAGATTAAAAATGATTTCTGGGAAATAGACTGGTTGCTAAAGGGCATATACCAAGCAAAAATCCAGCAACAATCTAGAAAGGGTTTCAAAGCCATTTCTGAAGCTCCGGGACTCCAGCGAACTTTGGTGAGAGCCATTATCTTCAAAGAGAGAAAACCTGGAACTGTGGTGAACCTTCCAAGGAGTGGCCGGCCTATAAAATTCTTCCAAGATGGAATTGATGATGTGAGGATTACGCCAGGAACCAGAAGCGAGAACCAGTGAATGCAAAAATGGAGGCTTTATTTCTGAAGGGGGAAAACCCCCAACAGAGCAGGCAACGGTACAATGTCCACAATCCAAAAATCAGAATCCAAAGGGCGAAATCCAGAACCGTAAACAGGGCACCAATAACAAAAAAAATCGTAGTCAGACAAAAAAAAAAGAGGTTTGATACACTGAGAATGTGGCAAAGTACAGGAATAGGCAAAAAATCGAAAAACAAGGACGGTCCAGTCAGAAAGGTAATCACTATGAAAACAAGGCGAGAGAAGCGTGGCACAAGCAGACAAAGGAGAACGTTCTGACAAAAAGAACTGCTGTGGGAAGACTCTAATATACATTCATGGGAAGTCACATGCTTAACAAGACACAAGTGCAAGAAGTCAGACTGATTACAAAGGAGGGAACATGAGGGAGAACCTAATCACATGAAAGAGGCAACTGCCAAAACGCGGACAGAGATCACGAGACAATCCTATGACAAAACATACAGCTCCGGTTAGGGAGTTCTAACGTGCACAGATAATGAGGCAGGACAGAGTGGAGCAGGTGCGGAGGATCCGCTGAATTGCAGCAAAGACTAAGTGAAGGCAAGAGGCGGAGACTAGAATAGGGCGAGTGCTGAGAGCTTGTTAATCAATTAGTAAGTGCAGCTATACAATCCCTGGTGCTCGTTAGTAAGTTAGTATATATACAATGTTAGTCTTGATTAGTATCTTAACAAAAACAACAAACTGTTAGTATTGGTTAGTAAAATAGAAAAGAGAGGCGAAGGAAGCAAACGAGACTAGAAGGAATGGTGGAAACCCAGAAACCATTAAATCACCTAAGCATGTGACACGGAGGACTGGGGAATGAGCTGTAGTAACAAAAGACCAGACAGGGGAGACAAAGTGCAAAGAAGGGCATGGTGGAAAACATGAACCGGACTATATACAGAAATATGGGTAAAGGCAAAACATGGCAGAAACAAAACATGGCATGGAACAAACTAAACAGAACATGGCAAAACAGAACAGACATGGCAAACTGACAGAATCATAACAGATGACTCATCCAGGTCATCCAACTCACAAAAGAACCCCCACTAACATCTGAAGAACTGCATGGCTCTCTTGCCTCAGTTAAGGCCAGTGTTCATGGCCCCAGGATAAGAAAGAGACTAAGCAAAAATGGCATCTATCAGAAAGTTGCAAGGCCAAAACCGCTGTTGACCAAAAATAACACAAAGGCTCGTGTTAAACTTGCCAAAAAAACATCTTGATGACCGGCAAGACTTTTGATATAACACTATGTGGACTGATGAGCCAAAAGTGGAACCTTTTGTAAGACATAGGTCCGGTTACATCTGGCATAAAGGTAACACAACACTCCACAATAAGAACTTCATACCAACAGTCAAACACAATTGTGGTGTGATGGTCTGGAGCTGCTTTGCTGCTTCAGCAAATGGTCAACTTGCCATTATTGATGGAACCATGAATTCAACTTAAAACAGAAAATCCTGAAGCAAAATGTCTGGCCATCAATTTGAGACCCAAAGCTCAAGTGTAATTGGGTTACGCAGCAAGACACTGATCCAAAGCACACAAGCAAATCTGACTCAATGGCTCAAAAGAAACAAAACAAAGATTTTGCAGTGGCTCAGTCAAGTCTCGACTTGAGTTTCACTGAGATGCAGTAGCATGACCTCAAACAGGCAGTGCTTGAAAACCCTCCATTGCCAGTTACTGCAAATTTTTGATTGTAGTTGTTGCCACCAAGGAAGGCACAACCAGTTTGTCATGGCCTGGCACCCAGAGACGTTAAAAGGGCACCAGGGTAAGGAGTGGAGCCGAGGACCCAGGTGCAGGGATGTGGATTTTATTGAATAAAGAGTGCAACATAACAAAAGTAAATATAAAAATTGGAGGAGAACTGAAAGGGAGAGCACTAAACAAAAAGGGGAAAAGACTATGGTTACCTGCCTGTGAAGGGGGAAACTAAGCTTTAAATAGAAAAGGGGATTTTTTATTAATTAAAACAAGTGAAAACCATTAACTGAAGAAAACTGAGGATAATTGAATAATTGGCTAAGGGCAAGTAGCCAGGCATACGGATGCCACAGGGGAGGGGCATTACACAGTTATTAGGTTTAAGGGGGCAATTATTTTTTTCTCATGGGGGAAATCAGTTTTGAATAACTTTTTTACCTTCAATAAATGAAATAATTATTTAAAAGCTGCAGTGTGTTTACTCAAGTTATCTTTGTGTAATATTAAAATTAGTGGAATAATCTCGAACATATAACAATGACAAATAAGCAGAAATAGAAGAAATCGAGAAGGGGCAAACACTTTTTTACAGCACCATATTTTGAGTCTTGTATTACATTTCTAAATTGAAAGCAATTTCAATTTACTTTTTTAACTAGACAGTCCGGTCGCCCACAGCCACATGGATGTAGCCCCCCGAAAGCCCGCTTCTCCCCCTTTTGCACATCATTCAGCCAATACTGTCGCCATGGCAACCAAAATCGATAGGTGTCATAACTGTAGAATAACACATGCCCATACCAAATATGAAAGTAATCGGTGAAAAAATTACAGCCTGTACAGCATCCACAAGGAAGTGTCTACAGATGCAGACGCGGCGGAGACAACAAGCATGAATCCATAGTAGCCACTTGACCTCATCCGGGGGCCACAATTTTACAGTATCCCTGATTTTCCAGAATTTTTTAACAATATTACAGGTATACCTTGGTTGCCATTGCTGCTGCAGATCCCTTTTGTTAAAGCCATAATTGGAACACCACCACAAAAGCAGTTTCAATGGGAATAATCCCCCACTTTCTGTGTTTGTTTCTGGTGCATAGGGATGTACAGTTTGAGTCAAAAGTTAGGACTCAATTTACTCATGTAATAGTACACTGTATTTTAGTGAAAAGTGTTTTAACTTTTAATATTATCCTCAAATTACACAAGGTATGTTGTAAATTGTCATGTCCTGGCATCCAAAGATGTTAGAAGGGTGCCAGGAGAGTGATGGTATGAGGACCCATGCAGGAATATGGATATTTATTAAATAAAGAATGCGTACAAACAAAACAAAACTACAAAACTTCAGGAGAACAAAAAGGGAGTGCACTAAACAAAAGAGTGGAACAGATTATGGCTACCTGCCCATAAAGGGGAAAACTAGGTTTAAGTAGAGAGGTGAATCATAATTAACCAAAGAGGAATGGGTGAGATAATTAAGTGAGGGTGCAGAGGGGAAGATTGAGTAATTGAATGAGGGCAGGTAGCCAGGATCTGGAATGCCAAAGGGGAGGGGCATTACATAAATATTCAGAACGAATAATCAAAACAAATTCTTTCCATCTTCCAGCAAGAAAAATAAAATCAAGCAAGTTCGTGACTTACTGGACTGTGAGGTCAAGGGAAGCAAACCGCAAATGCAGCACAACCGCAGAAACACTTAGAGCTACGATTTCCACAGTAGTTGCAAATATGCTCAGCAATTACCATTACAAATACTTGCTATTTTGATATTAACATTCAGATTTTTTTTTGTAAATTAAACTGGATTTATTTTTTTCTTTTTCAGTTGCTGAGTCATGCCTCGCCCACAATGGTCCACATCACCACAGTTCTGAGCTCCGGCCTCAATCAACTCCACACTCTAAAGCCTCGCCTAATTATCTTGTTACCCAATTAAGTCTGTATCATTAACTGTATAAAAAGATGGACGCAGCACCCGCGTCTGAAAAGTGAAGCCAGTGTGGAAATCTCTTAAAATTGCATTCTATTTAATGGCCAGCAGATGGTGACATCGGTGGTTGCAGAACAGAAGTTCAATGCTATAGAAGTCTATGAGAAAATGACCCTACTTTCCCACCTGATTTATCATTTCAACAAGTGGTGCCAGGCACAACAAACCCCGCCCCTCGCACATACTTTCACCTACTTGTACGAAATTCAATAGGGATCTATTCTGGGTCAGTGGCAATCCCTATACCAAATTTGGGGTGAATCTGGCCATTAGTTTTGCCGCTAGAGTGTTAACAAACATACAAACAAACAAACACAAACAAACGCACAAACACAGAAACAAACCAAACCGAAAACAATACCCCTTCCCTCACCCTTTGGGTAGGGCGGGGTAATAATGATTTTCCACATTATTTTATGGTATCTATCGTAAGTTTCAAGTCTCCCTTGATATATCATGATGTTCATTTTTTGTAAATTATGGTCCCAAATACGTTGTAGACTAGAATAAAGGACAAAGCCAGAAATGCTTCGGGGGCGTGGCAATCCTCTGGTCCTTGTCCGATACAATCAGATCCACCCATAGATCCACCCCTCACTCCTCCCTGGATCTTCAATTCACGCTCTTGTCCAATAGGAATCACATTCAATTTCAAAATGACAAAATGGCACTGTTAAAATTGCCAAAATCAAGGCTTCCTAAATGGTATGCTGAAACCAATGGGTGCCGTCACAGTTGCTTCGTCCATCGTTTTATACAGTTCATGGGCTATATATAACAGGCTCTCACACCAGTTCGGTGCAAAGTCTTGGCGTAGCTCATTGTGTAGACATTTCGTGGTTCATTCGCAGACTCTCTGTCAGTCTTGCTCAACCTTTGTCATTTCTGGGAAGTGTTGTTTCCCGTGTTGTTTATATTTGCCTTTGCATCTGAAACCTCGCTCCAGACACAAATAAAATTACTTCTTACTTCTTTGCATTTGGATCCTCTCGCGTTCACTTTTATATCTCAGTGTACAACAGTCAGTGCACTGAGATTATTACATGCTGATTTATCGAAGGCAATAAAATTTTGACTGGTATTACAGTATGTATTCTTACTTCATTAAATTTGTGTCCCACAGTGATACTTAATATTCTAATTGAAATAAACTCATTACATTACTGCCATCAAACTGAAAAAACTAATAAAACCAGCACAAAACACACAAGTCATGTTTTCTCACAAACAGAGGACTTTATTATATGGCACAGAAAGCAGCTGTGCTGTCAGTGGAGGCCCAGATGAACAAAGTTTTATTTGCACATCGTCATTAATTTACTCACACAGTATGGAGTTGACAAATTGTTTGATAGATCCTTGTAGGAAGCTTTTGAGTGGTGTATTTGGAATACTTTTACTCCTTTGAGGCCATGTGAAGCATCAGGTCAATCACGCGGTGGCTGTACCCATACTCATTGTCGTACCTGTGTGGCAAAGGGATATAAATGCCGGTATATGCATACCAAGAGTGCTTTTTACAGTACACTATAGACCAGGTTATGCTAGGGGTGCCCAAGAACTTGAGAATTTAATTTGATGCACAAATAATTTTTTTGCCAAAAAATGTACACAGTAACATTAAAAACTCTGGAATCATGTAAAGACGGTTTTTTACGGTTCTCAGAGAAACAAATACTCTTATTAACTGAAGTATCATTACATTGGGCAGTAAATGCAGGCAAGATATTAACTTTCACATGCTGCTAGACCAGTGTACGAACAACACAGTGCGTCACCACATCCTTCATCAAATGTTGTTTTAATGTGCCAATTTGGTGCTGTAAAAACTATTGCAATCATTATAATCTCAAATAAATATGAGATAGCCATACAGTATCTCTAAAAGTAACAATTGACTGACAAGATTTTAGATAAAGCAATTTATTTCTGGCTATTTTAAAACCAAAATGTAACTGTACCTACAATTAATCTATAAATGCCAGTGACTGTGTAGTTTAACAGACAATTTTTTTAGCCTCTGCTGCACTTGACATGGTGGGAGTGGTTTCTTTAGTACCAATTAACATATTAGTGTAGTTACTAAAGGACAAGGTGATACTATGTGTTTTGAATTAACTGAACTAAATGCTGATAATGGGGTTTATCATGTAGCAAAACATAAAATATATAAACATTTGATGCTACCTTGGTGACTTAAAGTAGTAATTTTGTTTAAAAACATAAACGTTTCTAAGTGGTTATGCACTAGTTCAGCTCAGTGTACATAAATGTTCACATAAGATAAATTTGCAAATCAGATGGAAAAAATTGTCACAAACAAGAGCTTCTTGAAATAACTGATGAAACAAAAACATACCATGAAACGAGCTTGACAAAGTGCTCGGTGAGAGCAATGCCCGCACACGCATCAAAGACAGAAGAGCGCACCTCACTGTTGAAGTCTGTGGACACAACCTGTGTGGATGAGCAGAGATTTTACAAACATTATTGATAACGATACCCAGTTTACTTATTTTACACCATTCCAAATTTTACAACTTCCGATGCATGTATACAAACTGACTACCATATTAGAAGGAGGCACTCACAGCATCCTCTGTGTATCCCAGAATTCCCTTCATGGGTCCCTCAGCTGCCTCCTTAACCACCCTCTTAATGTCATCATACTTGGCCTGCAACAGATAAAAGCAGTCAAAAATTCTGGCAAAATTTTCAGTCCAATCAGAAGGGAGGAAGATATGACATGCTGATGGACTCACAGGCTTCTCCAGGCGGATTGTCAGATCAACAACTGACACGTTGGGGGTGGGGACACGAAAGGACATACCAGTCAACTTGCTGTGAGTATAAGAGGAGAAATTGCTTTTGAAATGCCACTCAGCTTAAACTACACCAACCAAAAATAAATCTCAGTAGGGGTTTGGCAAGGAATCCTGGAGGAAATGTCACTAGCCCTTGAGTATGCTTAAAAGTGTCTTAGCTTTAAAATTTTTATTCAGACAGCATGAAGGTTTGAAAGGATTTTATGATCAACTCATTATGGTTTAAATTCAGGAGGATTGCAGCGACAAGTTGAGATGAAATTTCTGTGACTGACCCATTGAGTTCAGGGATGACCTTGCCCACAGCCTTAGCAGCACCAGTGGAAGCAGGAATAATGTTTTGGCTGGCGCCACGACCATCTCGCCACAACTTGCCAGAAGGCCCATCCACTGTCTTTTGGGTGGCTGTGACAGCATGCACTGTGCTCTAGTTTATGGGGAAAAGAAATAGCAGATCAGAAAATTGTACTCTTGCTATGAAGAAAAGACCCAGCTTGATGTGGCAGGATTTGGTGTCCAACGAACAGGGTATACAGAGTGCCTCCACACACCTGTCCATGCAAATGCTAGGCTCAAAAACAGAGTAACTGCCATTGCTTTCTCCTCTTCTCCACAAATATTTTGGAATATGAGGCATCTGGTATACGCACATGTACATAAACACAAATTGTCAGTATGGATGTTTCATGTACATTATCATTTTCGAATAAGCTGGCACGACTCACGGCTATTGAAGGTTCACAAGTAAGTCATTCTGTGAGTTGTTACAGGACATACAGTAGGAATCCGAAGAGACTAACAGAAAACAATGTATGGTTACGATAAGAAAATTGATATGGCTTGACTAGACGTTTTAAGTGATTATGAGTCGTCATAATGTGACATGATATATGGGCCACAATTATTTATTATTTTCCTCTTGATCAGCATTTCAACTTATTTATTCTTATATCAAACGCTACTATTGTTTGTAAACCATCACATACTGTATATAGATCATTTTCATCCATCGTAGATGAAAAAACATCATTTGGATCAAATTCAAATTTGAAGCAAAAGCTCAGTGGATTTGCTTTCAAGTTATGTCAGCAGGGATGCTTTTGTAGTGCTTGTACTACTGTGTTCTTGTTCCTGTACATCTATAAGATTCATAATGTTATTTCAGTTTGTCCCTCACCATGAGTCCCTCAATAATGACAAAGTTTTCATGGATGACTTTTGCCAGGGGAGCCAGGCAGTTTGTTGTGCAGGAGGCATTGCTGAAAAGGAGAGCAAAATAGTCTTATTTAACATTCTCAATATCAGTGGTCACCGACGCTGTTCCTCGAGATATACCGTCCTGCTGGTTTTCAAAGCAGCCTAAATATTGCACACCTGACTTCATTAATCAGCAGCTAATTAGGATCTCTAGCTTTTGTGTGAGAGGTGTGCTTTAGCACTGTTGAAGTGAAAACTTACATGATGGTAGATCTCTGAGAACAGGGTTGGTGACCACTGCCCGACATTGTAACTGTCCATCTCACTACGGGTATCATAGGGCATCCATGAAAGTTTTGTCTTACCTGACAATCTTCATTGAGTTATCATATTTTGTATGGTTCACACCCACTACAAACATAGGGGCATCAGCACTAGGGGCAGAGATGATGACCCTCTTGGCACCTGCTTTCAGATGAGCCTATTGGTGAGAAGAGGGTACACACAGGCACCATAAGCAATGAACTACACCAATCTCCTGCAAATTTCTAGGACTCCACTCCAGTAGCAGAATAGGGGCTCATTCAAAACACTGCGCTTAGGATTGCTGTCACGGACAGAACAGGCACTTCCTTTACAGATATTAAAAACAAATAACACACAGCAGATGAGCAGTGAAAGATACGTTATTGAAGAAGATATTGCACTTAATTGAAAGTCAATTAAAAAGTCAGGGCTTGAAATAGCTGAGTGTTTTGTTAACCCGCCAAATACAATGGTATTAGTTTGCTTCCAGTTTTAGTGGAATTTGCACCGGTTCAAATTATGTCAGTTTAGGATGTTGAAAATCATTTTAATTTATACATTTAAAAAACTCAACATTGAACATTAGGCGATGAAAATTGAAGTTCTGAACTAAATTTCAAAATTGAATTAACACCAATCCTGGTATGTATGCTGATTATTTTCTGATAGAGTTCTCACATGGTACGGTCATGAGTTATTTTGAGTTAAGTGGTACGTACAGAGGCTTTCTCCATGGTGGTGAAAACTCCAGTGGACTCGACAACGTAGTCAGCACCAGCCTCAGCCCACTTGATGTTGGCGGGGTCTCTAAAAAAAAAAAAAAAAAGAAATTGAATGAGAAAAATTTGTTGGGAAATTGTCTGTTCTCAATAGAAAATGCAACCCAGAGGAATAACTGGAAATGAATTTGTCACTTACTCATGGAAAATGGTGATAGCATGGCCATTGATGACCAGCTTTCCATCTACTGCCTTCACCTCACCATGGAAACGTCCATGAGTGGAATCATACTTGAACAAGTATACCTAGAAAGTAGAGGGGGCTCAACAATGTCATAATTGTGCAGGTTTTATCTCTCTTACCAATAGCAATGTAATGAATATCACTTTGATTGTATAACCCAAACTCACCATGTAATCTACATCAACAAAAGGATCATTGATGGCAACAACAGTGGCTTTTCCCGTGATGAAAGCAGCACGGGTCACCAGGCGACCAATTCGTCCAAATCTAAAAATAAGATATTAATACAACACGAGTTTCCCCTATTGTGTCACAAGACAACAAACATCTTTGCAGGACTCTCTGCACCAGTAATCATCTAATCATGGTTTTCAAGGGCTCAGAATTGCTCATTTACCACCCGCACTTTACCCGAGAGTCTCAAGAGAAGAGCAGTTCTCTAAGAATATGATTAGACTTGGTGATTCCTGCTCTACCCACTACTACATCTGTCAAGCCTCAATTGATGATTTATTTTGCATTTAAGTTGAAGCTCATTGCATGATTTCTCAAAAACCATTATCTTTTAATTGACCAGGAATAGTAAGGTATTCCTTATTAAATCAACTCATTCAGAGTGCATAATTGTCCCGCCAGGGCAAAGACATATTCAGTTGGAGCTGAATTAGCACCAGACAATTTTAGTATGAAAAATGGTCTCTTAAAAATGTGACTAAGGAATATATTAATAACCAACTGCAATTGGCAGTTTATTTTAACCACTGCAGTGTCACCCAAGAATTCTTTATACTTTGCTGATATTCCTCACCACACATCCAATATGATAAAAATAGCAAATGGCAGAAGTATGAATGGATTAATTTTGTGCTGCATAATGTTTCATGTGTTTGTACAGCAGCCAAATCAGTCTGCCATACAATCAGCGATTAAATTTCCGGTCAGTGTGTACTTCCCAGATGATTTTAGGAGTGGAGTAAGTCACAGTTCAGCATTGAACTAGCTCAATTTTGACACAAAGTTTGGCAATGGAGGAAAGGGTGCAGAAATTCTTCTATATGGTACACATGAACTTTGCCAGAAAGGTAGCTTGACTATAATTAGGATGAAAAGAAGGGCAATATGACAACTGTGGAAAGGAGAGATGGAGCAGCAACATTGCATAACTAAACTAAAAATACATACAGTAAAGAAGGCAGGCGAAATAGTGCTTTGTGTATATATAGAATAAGAAAGATCATCTTACTAACACTATGGAGAAAACAATTCCACAAATGGCAAGATTACAGCTTGGCAGCCCTCGAGCCATTCCAAACAAAATGTCAATGAAATACCCCAAAGTATCATGATTATAGATACACTGCTAAGACCAAATAATTCTGTGATATTTACTAAACTTTAAATTGTTACAATCTGCAGTAACATTTAAGAAATCTAAATGCTTACCCATTGATTCCGAATTTAACCATTTTCCCTGACTGGATCTGGTCCTCTGTTTAAAAAGAGAGAATTAATAAACAGGCCACAGAACTGAAAATAGGAAAACAAATACACTTCATAACTAAAGCAGCAACTCCAGCCAGAGGTTGAAACCTTACATTAGACAATCGCAAAAAAGAATGCAGTAGACCACTAGGATAAGTTACTAAAAAATTTTTCCGTTACCGTTTGTGAGAAACCTCTGTCAACCTCCTGGGCCTCAGGTGTGAGTGGGACTGAAACAATATACCAATGGGTTTTAATATGGTTAAGTCAGCACAGTAACGCCCCCTGACTACACCCACCCAATCCCCCGCAGTTGTCGAATTTCAAGGCCGTCAAAAAATTTGTGACATTTTGACCTAACAAGGCCTCTGTAACAGTCTTTAATGAGCGTGTTCAGGGACATCAATACATCTAAGACATAATGTATGCATGCACTTGGCCTACCAAGTCCACAGAATGAGCACGTCACCATGTGACACATCTACCCATCCGGACCAAACTGATCCTGCGATTAGTATGTTGCAGACGCCCAAAAATCAATCTGCCAAAATTACGAGTATAAGATGAACAGTTTATAAAATGCTGCTAAGGAAAACTTGCGATTTAACTTCAGTTCCACCATTAGGCTATTGCTGACATTTAAAGAGAAGCGACGAACTCCGTTTCTTTGCCTTTCATTCTGTCGGCGACTTGCTTTTTTCTTTTCCGTGCTGAAATGTCATTGCAAAGAAATTTAAAATCGTGTACCACTAAAAACAGTCACTATTGCGACGAAGATGAATAAGACTAAAGTTCCTTTTTTGTTCTGACCATAGCTTCACGATAAAACTTTCCGACGCGAGTAAACGCACGCATTACCCATCAGCATTTCGGGGACAAGACTGCCAGCTGCAGAAAGCTATCACAACATTTCCAGTGCATTACGGAGGCAGTGAAAACAAGGGAAAGAATTCCGCTGCTATATTTGGCGAACACCATATAGGCCCTACCACTTCACAAGTGCTTCATTGCTCTTTATCCAACCGCTGCTACAAGTGATTTTAAAGCGCACAATTCCGCCTAAAAATTTAATTTGGTACGTTTTAATTTGCTATGGCATTGTAATGCATCTACAGCTTGAAAGGTGCTTATTGTCCGTTTAAATAGAGGACATGCACGGTATATAATGCTCATTATTAATTAAGTGCGAGGGGAATTCATGTTTCCACTGCACAGGCTACATTTTACGAGGGCCGTAGTAAAACTGAATTGCAACATGTGCAGACATGCAGTGGTATTACTTTCCCCCCTAAGTCCTTGCATGGTGCCACGAATTTAAAACTTTAAAAATGTCGCCGTCATTGGATAACTTCAACTCATGAAAAGAATTTGGTGGCAGTTTGGGGTGAAGGTCTAAAGAGAGGGTGGAGTCTGACAGTGTCGCAGCGACTATATGTTCTGACCCATGCCTGAAAGACCCCGAGAGAGGTGGTATTGCATTTCATTCTTTCAGGACATGACATTTACAGTAAATACCAGGACTTCTCGTGTTCCCAAATAGAACGGTTTTTCACTCCGCCCTTGCTATAGGCTGTGCCGCCCATTTGCTTGACGCATCAATCCACTGACATAAACCGCTGAGTATGCAGTTTTTAAAAATTCATTTACAGTAGAGGCACCGACGGCTTCCTTAAAAGTCCAGCAATTGGTCTTAAATCCATAATTCTGCCTCTTCTAGGTGCATAAATTTTTAAACACAAGGTAGCATAGTGTTCAAGGAAAATAACTTTGGATATTCAGAAAACATTTTGTATCTACCACAATTAATTGTCAAGAAAAAAAGCAAAAATAATGGGCTTTAATAGACAACCTTTGAAGGGTACCTATAGTCATCGTAGAACAAAAGCATTTTCTATGCTGTCATGGATGATCAATCACACATTCCCAGCTTATTAATTGTATGTTGTAAGAGTTTTAAGTGCTTAAGTTCTTTAAAAAACCCTAACCAATTTCTCTTAATTTTTGTATGTTTGTCGCACTTCAATGTTTCAGATCAAACTAATTTTAATACTCGACAAAGATACCTCGAATAAACAGAAAGTGCAGTTTTTTAAATGATGATTACTTTTAGGCCCCCTTTACACCTGGCATTGACATGCGTTTTTTGGGATCGGACTGCAATCGGATCGCGTTTGACGACATACATTTACACCTGGTATTAATATGCGTCTCCGGCGTCCACATTACAATCGCTCCCACTGACACATCTTCACATCTTTCTTCGCCCATCTTCTGAAGTGGCGCGCCTCGCTTACCGTAAAAACTTGTCAATAAGACGCACCTTTAATGCAATATTTTCACTTAAAAAATGCATTGCGTCTTATAAACCGGTGCGTCCCATACACCAGTAAAATGCTGCGAGAGGTAAAGGGGGATGTTCCTATGTCTACCCAGGAGAGGGCGCTGTCAGCTAGACCTTGCTCGCGTGTCCCAGAGCTTGGATTCAGTTTCTCTGGTCTCTTTACAGCTGGAAGCTGCATAGCCCAGTAACCCACGGCAACATAGCGAAAACTAGAAAAAGCGATACAGTTGCTCAAAAACTTCAGGTCGCAGACTTTGATGAACAAAATGGAAATCGCCATTTTGTTTAAAATAAATTTAAATAGTTTGGAACAACTTGTTTACGCAGTTTTATAAACAAATAGCTGCTATAACACAGCCTTTGATATGAAACCCTTTTTTACCGACGGGACACCCCACAAAATATATGGAACTTATCTTTGTCGGCTGAGAGTAAGAACATTCTGTGCCATTCGGTCACAAAAGAAGAGGTTTCTGAGAAAATTAAATCCCTCCCAAGTGGCAAAACCCCAGGTCCCGATGGGTTTTGCCCTGAATTCGATAAGAAAATGACCAAATTTGTGCTACAGCCACTCACCAGAATGTACACGGAGTCATTTGAATGGACATTTTACCTCAATCACTTAATTTAGTTAATATTCTGAACAAAATTTAAAACTTGACACACATAGGAGAGAAAGGTCTGAGGACAATGTGAGCTTTTTGGGATAATTCATTCAGACCATGTTTTTTGAAGGACTAGTAAACAAGAAAACAGCAAAGAGAGGGAGATCAATGTTTATGTTTTTAACCAGGACAGCTTTTAAAGAATAAAACCTCTTCTTAAAGTTCACAAAAATGTTTTTGGATGCTGTGGATGCCACCTGTCATGGTTTGTGAGGTGTGCGTGTGGTTTGGACTTTTCTTTGTGGCTCTCGTCCCGGGACGATATTGAATTCCTTGGCTATCGGATTTCTTACCCAGCTGGCTGATTGAGCTGGGGCGGCGCCTTCCCGGACTCTATATAAGCAGGAAGTCCGGCACGCCCCCTTCGCTAGAGTGTCTGTTTTTAGCTTCTCATTATAGCCGAAGACATCTGTAGTCAGGTTTTGTATGACTTTCTATCTTCTGATTATTGGAGTTTCTTCTTCCTTTCTTCTATCCCGATTTGCTTCCATTTTTCGGACTATTATACGTCCTTTGGAAGCGCGAGTACTTTCGTTTGGTCTGTATTTTTCTCTGTGTGTGTACACTGTCCGTGCAGTTCACTTTCTCTCTGGTTGTTGCACTTGGCCTCCTAGTTCTACCGGCCATAACACCATCAGTAACGGGTATAGCCTCCATCAGCTCTAACAACAGCCGTGCAACGTCTCCTCATCGACTGTAGTACCCTGGTAAACACACTGACAGGAAGGTGCCGCCAATTAGTGATCAGAGCTTGACCGAGGGCATCAAGGGTCTGGGGTTGAATCCTCCGTTGGCGCACTCTCCTTCCAAGTTCGTCCCAGATGTGTTCAATTCGATTCAGGTCGGGCAAACGGGATGGCCATTCCAAGACGTCTACACTGGCATTATGTAAAAAGTCACGTGTCAATCTGGCGTTATGAGGGGTAGCGTTAACATGTTGAAAGGTGAGACCTGGTCCATGCAGTTGCAGGAAAGGTAAGAGAACCGGGTTTCAAAACTCATCTTGATATCGTACTGCAGTGAGGTTTCCATTGATGATGACCAGTCGGGATCTGGCATTGTGGGTAAAAGCTCCCAACACCATGACACTGCCTCCTCCAAACCGGTTGATCTCTCTTATGCAGCATGGAGCATTAAGTTCCCCTCTTCAGCGCCATACTCTGGCCCTTCCATCGGCAAATCTTAGTGTGTAACGTGATTCGTCACTGAAAACAACAGCATTCCATTGTCTCTGAGGCCATCTAAGATGTCTATGTGCCCAACGAAGATGTTGCTGACGGTGAAATGGTGTCAGAATTGGTCCAATGTAAGGATGCCTTGCTCTCATACCAGCCCTTCGCAGGCGGTTCCCGATAGTCTGAGCGCTTACCCTGCCTCTAAACAGTTCTCTCCTAGTGGATGTTGCTGTCATAAATTGGTTCCTTTGATGACGGGCACGGATTTCCCTGTCCTCTTGAAGTGACGTCACACGTCGCGCTCCAGGCCTGGGACAATCTGCTGTTGTTCCAGTTTGTTGCACACGGGTTCTTAAGTTGTGAATAGTCTGTCGACTGCATTCTAATGCACACGCAGCTGCTGCGACAGTTTGTCCAGCATCTAGCCTCCCCATGGCGTGTTCACGGTTCTGACTTGACAATCTTGGCATCATGAATTAAAACACTTCTGATGCACATGAATGTTTATTCCTGTGAAGATGGATCCCTGTAAATGCATTTATACCCATTGAGTGCGTGCACAGCAATCACATGATGTTTGGCAGGTGCATCTTGTGTTTTTGCACAAATTGTGTTTTTAGGTTCACTCATTTAAAAACTTCGCTTTCGTGACCAGAAACATGTTTCTTGAAGTTTGGTACACGACGTAAAACCATTTGGAATCATGGTCATATTTCCAATATATCACTGAATCCAAATTTCTTTGCGTCAAGTTTTCAATTTTGTTCAGTATATTTCACTCATTTCAAAGAAGGATAAGCCCTCGGATTGTTTCTCGTCCTATACACCAATAAGTTTGATTGGAGTGGATTGCAAGTTGCAATCAAAACTTCTTGCACGGAGAGTGGAGATTTATCTCCCTACCCTGATTAAACCCGATCAAACTGGATTTATGAGGAATAGGTTTTCACATTCAAATGTTCATCATCTTCTTAATGTGTTATAATATGCAAACTCCAGTCAAGAAAGAATTCTGTGTGTGGCTTTGGATGCAGCTAAGGCCTTTGATAGGGTGGAATTTTGATCTTTTTGATGTTCTTCAGAGTTTGGACTTGGGCTTGAATTTATTAAATGGGGGAGGCTGCCTTATAGTGCCCCAATGGCAAGAGCATTGGTTAACGGTTGTGCATCAGAGACCTTTCATTTGGGACGTAGTACGAGACAAGGATGTCCCCTGTCCCCTCTGCTATTTTCCTTAGCTATTGAGTCACTTGCAGAGGCCTTAAGGTGTGCTAACAATATTTATGGCGTGACTCTCGAGGGAATAGTTCGTAAATTGGCACGTTATGCTGATGATGTCATTCCCTTCCTGACTCAGCCCGAAATTTCTATTCCTGCCCTTGTCTCAATTATAGATGCCTTTGGCTGTCTCTCAGGCTGCAGAATTAGCTGTGGCAAATCCGTAGCTTTGCCATTGGTGCCTTAGTCAACTTTCCTTTTAAATGGTCTGAATCTGGTTTTACATATTTAGCTGTTAAAATTTCCACCAATTTAAATAACCTATTTAAGTCTAGTCTGATACCCATTATCACTTCAATTAAGAGTGATCTACTTAGATGGTTTGACCTCCCTCTCTCTTGGTTAGGCTGAATTAGTTTAAGAGCCATGGCATGAGAGATTGACATTCGGTGCGCAGTTGACCCCCCTGGAATTGAATGAAACTTGGTACATAGGTAGATATGAGTGTCTTACAGAAAAAGCAAAATTTTTCAATCCGTATTTCACTGTGCCTGCCGATAGCGCCATCGGGAATCCACTTAAGTGGCTCAGTTTTGCTGTTGACACCACATTTTACATCAACTATCATGACTTAAGGGTACACAGTACCAAATATGCTATACTTTTATCATGATCTGTGACACTTCAAGTCCGGAATTATTTGAGAAATAACAATAAAAATTGAAAATGGGAATGGGAATAAAATAATATCCCAAGCATATACCAAACTAGAATGCTTTATTATGTGTTTACACACAACAAGACTATCATTTTCAGTGAATAGCACCTTGGTATCTTGCTGTGTTTGTGCAATAGACGGCCAGAAAGATGGTTGAAATTCATTTTTGGTGCATGTTTGTGGTATGTTTTCTCTTTAACCCAGATTTGTACTGTGAGGGTAAATGCTGTTTGCTGTGCTTTTGGAACTCTATTTTCAGGAATACCAAGCATTTCTTTGGTAGTATCTACGCTTTCAAACTAGACGGAGCCAAGGTTGGTGGAAAACTCAAAATGGACCATTTCATGGCAGATTGTGCCTATGTTTAGGTGGCATTATTTTCTTTACCCAGTAAGATTGAGATCTGAAATTCTTTGGATACACAGTCCCTTTGGGGTACATTACAGCGCTAGAAAAATCTCAATGGTAGTATTTTCAGTGTAGATGATTTTAAACATCAAAAGTCGGAAAAAATCACCTCCAGGGGGTACTGTATGCTGGATGCAAGTACTGCCCATCCCCAGTGAAGTACCAAAGAAATTGTTTTTGAATTGTGATGCACACAGCTAGTTCTCCCTGAAAACGAAAAGTTTAGCTTGGTACTATTCTCGGGCGCGTTTCCCAAAAGCGTAGTTGCTAACTAAGTTAGCAACTTACGTAGTTCGTCCATTCGCCATCAATGGGCCCAACTATGTAAGTTAGCATCTGTGATTTTGGAAAATGCACCCCTGGGTGGATAGCTATCTGACCAAAAGTGGTGCTCTTAAAGACCTAATATTTTACCGACCTAATATTCCATATTCCCAGACATATACCAAAGTTCTGTCTTTTCACATATATAAAGTACGTGCACAGTTAAACATAAAATTTGTAATCTCTTTGGTATAAAGCTGGATTGGTTGTATATTGGAAAAGAATATTGGTGGTGATTGTAGCATTGTGTCAACATGCAAGACTTTTACCAGTAGTCAGTACAGTGTACAGTTTCGTAGTGTTGGAGAGTTTCAGAAAATAACAAATTCTCTGCATTTTTGCATTACTATTAGAATCAGAAAGCAGGCTTCAGTGTTAATTCTAGGATTTCCCTAAGGTATGGTGCTTGGGTATGAAAAAGGGCACAGCAGTCGCGTCTAGTGAGTGGTTATCCTGATAAAGGGCACAGAGGTCCTAGCAAGCAAGCAGCACCCTGCCAAGAAAACGGCAGTTCATTTGTAGTGGTAACTTGCATGCCTTCATTTCTAACACCTGTCCATGATGTCTGGTCTACGGGATGCCCGCTGGGTGGGAGGGTGGGATTTCTTTTACAGACTTCCCATTTCCGTGCGTACCAAGCCATAGGTGTTGACACAACTATTGTGCCATATAGGCTGCAGCCCTCTATTTAATTCAGAGACAGACATGCTCACTATCAACGGCCTGTAAGCAGCCCCTGTAGAGACCCAGGATGCAGTGCAATAGGGTTTGCCTCGGGCTCAACTGGCTCCGTGGGTAACATCGACCCAGATCCAATGAAGAAGGCCATGGATGGCTGCTCAAGGCCAAGGCCAAAGAGCACCTTTGGTGCGCACCACCAGGTGCCGCCAACCCACAATCCAATTCAAAAAACAGCCTGACGGAAAGAGCTAGTCACGCGCTGTGTTGACATAATTTTGCTTTGGATAACATGAAAAGTAAAAAACAGTTTTAACTTTTGTACTATACATTCTGTCCTCATGTGCACGGATGTGTGACGAAGGTTTTTTTTTTCAGAGTTCAAATTATGGACTGTTATTTTATGTAAGTGTATGTATACTGTTGACGCATGTCTGCATACGTACTTACAGCGGTACACCTTTTACATTAATTCTTTTTTTGGCATTTTAAAATTTTGGGCTGGTCATGTTTTGTAACGTGCTGTACGTTTCTGACTGCACTGTACCCGTACTTTGTAATAACCCATGTATTGTGCGTTTGTAATGCTCACAGTCACCAACAGTTTACAACCAAACAAGCTTTATACCAAAGGGATTACAAATTTTATGTATAACTGTGTATGTGCTTCATATATTTCAAAAGACAGAACTTTGGTATATGTCTGGGAATATGGAATGTTAGGTCAGTGGAACATTAGCTCTTGAGAGCGCCACCTTTCGTCAGAAAGCTATGTACCCAGCATAGTACCAAACAAGCTCTTCACTTTCTGAGAAAACTAGCTGTGTGTATCACAATTCAAAAAATTTCTTTGGTACATTGCTGGGGATGGCCAGCACTTGCATCTAGCCTACAGTGGCCCCTGGAGGCGAATTTTTCTGAATTTTGATGTTTAAAATCATCTACACTGAAAATACTACCATTGAGATTTTACTAATGCTGTAATGTACCCCAAAGGACTATGTATCCAGAGAATTTCAGATCTCCATCTTGCGGGGTAAAGAAAATAATGCCACGAAACATAGGCACAATCTGCTGTGAAATGATTCATTTTGAGTTTTCCTCCAACTTTGGCTCTGTCTAGCTTGAAAGTGTAGAATCTACCAAAGAAATTCTTAATATTCCTGAAAACAGAGCTCCATAAGCACAACAAACAGCATTTATCACCATGGAACATATCTCGGTTACTGAGAAAATATACCGCAAACATGCACCAAAATCAATTTCGACCATCTTTCCAGCCATCCATTGCACGAACCCAGCAAGATACCAAGGGTGTAATGGCCAGTGGAATTAGGAGGCCAAGCGCAACAACCAGAGAGAAAGTGAGCAACATGGACACAGTACAAACACAAAGAATCATATAGACCAAACGAAAGTACTCGCGCTTCCAAAGGACGTGTAATAGTCCGAAACACGGAAGCAAAGCGATATAGAAAAAAGTGAGAAGAAACTCCAATAATCAGAAGATAGAAAGTCATACAAAACCTGACCACAGATATCTTTGGCTATAGTGCGAAGCTAAAAACAGACACTAGCGAAGGAGGCGTGCCGGACTTCCTGCTTATGTAGAGTCCGGGAAGGTGCTGCCCCAACTCAATCACCCAGCTGGGTAAAGAATCCGATGGTTAAGGAATTTGATATCGTCCCGGGATGAGAGCCGCAAAGAAAAGTCCAAACCACACGCACACCTCACAAAACATGACAGGACCCCCCCCCCCTCGAAGGAATGGCTCCAGAAGTTGCCAGAGAACCCCATGCACGGAACCCTGAGATAAGGGTGGGATCCAGGATATCCCGAGAAGGAACCCAGCACCGCTCCTCAGGACCATAACCCTCCCAGTCGACTAAAAACTGAGCCCCACGACCCACAGCGCCTCTCGGCTAAAATACGACGCACAGTGTAAACAGGCCCCCCTTCAATCATCCGCGGCGGCGGTGAGGGTTTGTCGACCGGAGCCAGGACGCAAGTGCTAACCAGTTTGAGCCTGGAGACATGAAAAGAGGAGCGGATCCGTAAGGATCTGGGGAGCTTCAACCATACTGTGACAGGATTGATCTTTCTAACAATCTTAAAAGGACTAATGAAGCGAGTAGCCAACTTCCGTGACTCCACTCTCAAGGACAGGTCCCACGTGGAAAGCCAGACCTTTTGGCCAACCCGATAAGATGGGGCTGAATGGCGCCTTCTATCTTTTTTTTCCGTCCAGAGCAACAAAGAGGAACGGACCCTGGACCAAACTGACCAACAACGCCGAACAAAGTGATTGCCCAAAGGAACCTCTGAATCCCTGTCAGTCTCAAGAAACAGCGGAGGCTGATAACCCAACTGAGCCTCAAACGGGGAAAGGCCTGTGGAGGAGTTACCCAGTGAATTATGGGAATATTCGGCCCATGCTTAAAATCGTCTCCACGAAGATGGGTTGTCAGCCGCTAAACATCGAAGAGTATTCTCCAATGACCGGTTGGTTCGCTCTGTCTGCCTGTTAGTCTCTGGGTGGAAACCAGAGGAAAGGCTCACAGTGGCCCCCAACTGGTTGCAAAACGCACGCCAGAATTTGGCCGTAAATTGAGGGCCCCGGTCAGAGACCACATCTTGAGGGAAACCATGCAGCCGGAAAACATAGTCCACAACAAGAAGGGCCATCTCCCACGTCAAAGGCAGCTTGGGCAGCGCGATAAAGTGGCCGGCCTTAGAAAAACGGTCGACCACGACCAAGATGACCGTGTTGCCTTCAGAAACAGGCAGCCCCGTAACAAAATCAAGAGCGATATGGCTCCACGGGCGCTTCGGGATGGGCAACGGCCGCAGCAGACCAGAGGGGGGGAGATGGGAAGTCTTGTTTCTAGCGCAGATACAGCATGCAGATACAAACTCCCGGATGTCCTCAATCACGCTGGGCCACCAAAAACGTCGGGCCAAGAACTGCTTAGTCCGATGAACCCCCGGGTGACCCGCCAGACGGGAAGAGTGCCCCCACTGGAGAACTTGGGACCGTACTACCAACGGAACAAACAAACAGCCAGGTGGCTCCCCACCAGAACTGGGATCAGTTCTCAACGCCTCCCGCACAACAGACTTAACGTCCCACTGAATGGGAGCCACAATCTGAGCTGCCGGGATAACCGGCTCAGGAATGGGGTCGTGACCAGCGCGGTCGTGAATCCACGACAAAGCGTCGGGCTTGATGTTTTTTGAATCCGGGCGATAGGTTAATGTAAAGTTAAAACGGTTGAAAAACAACAACCACCGCACCTGCCAAGAATTACGTCGTTTTTTCTGTTGGATGTATTGGAGATTTTTATGACCCGTCCAAACCACAAACGGATGTTCAGCCCCCTCAACCAATGGCGCCACTCTTCTAACGCCAACTTGACAGCTAACAACTCCCGGTCACCAATGCTGTAATTCCGTTCAGCCGCCGACAACGACCGGGAGAAGTAGGCACATGGGTGCAACTTATTGTCCCGAAGGGGGCGCTGGGACAAAATGGCACCCACCCCGACTTCCGACGCATCCACCTCCACAACTAATGGCAGGGAGGGGTCGGGCAAAACGAGAATGGGCTCTGAGCTAAATCATTTCTTTAACTCCTGAAAAGCAGCTTCAGCTGCTGGAGACCAAGCAAACGACGAGGAGGTATTTTTCTTAATGAGCGCAATAATGGGGGCAGCTACTGTGCTAAAATTACAGATAAACCTCCTATAAAAATTAGCAAACCCCAAAAACCATTGCACCTCCTTGACGTTTTGAGGGGCAGGCCAATCCCTGGCCGCTGCCACCTTGTCAGGATCCATGCGGACAGACCCCTCCGAAACAATGAAGCCAAGAAACGAAACTGTCTTGGCATGAAAAACGCATTTTTCAGCCTTGACAAAAAGCTTAGCTTTAAGGAGGGCCTCAAGCACTTGTCTGACGTGTTGTTTATGCTCTGAGAGAGTTGAAGAAAAAATCAGAATATCGTTTAGGTAGACAAAGACGAATCTCTCCAACATCTCTCGGAGGACATCATTGACGAGTGCCTGGAACACAGAAGGGGCGTTAACCAATCGGAACGGCATGACCAAATATTCGTAATACCCGTTATACGTATTAAATGCCGTTTTCCACGCATCCCCCTCCCGGATCCGAACCAAGTTATAAGTATTCAGGAGGTCTAGCTTAATAAAAAACGACGCCTCCTGCAGAGGTTCAAATGCGGAATTCATCAACAGAAGGGGGTATCGGTTTTTAATGGTGATATTTTTCAAGCCCCTGCAATCAATACAGGGTCTCAGGCCGCCATCTTTTTTGCCCACAAAACAGAACCCCACTCCGGCAGGAGACAAGGAGGGCCGAATAAATCCATTAGCCAGAGCCTCCTGCATATATTCTCGCATGGCCCTTCGCTCAGACCCTGAGAGCGAGTATAATGAACCCCTAGGGCGGGGCTCGAAATAGCGGGTGCATAGGTACACGTATGCACCCGGTTTTTGGCAGATGCACCCAAAATTTTAAGTCAGATGCACCGCGTGCACCTAGGTAAACTCTGCCCCTGAAATAAATCCTCTTTCTTTTATCGGTAAAGGACGAGAATTAATGCCAAAATCAATGGGACTACAAGACTGTGGAACACGTTTGGTCTGAGGCCGCGTATGTGTTAACATTGGCTGATAGCGTAATGTATATTTCTCATCAAAGACTTTCCCTGATCCAGGATCAGGGAGGTTGTGGGAAATCTGCCCTCCGCGGCACCAGGGGGCACTGCCAGCACAGACCACGACTCATGCCAATGGGACTGCGTCCTAACCATGGATGTATTATAAGAACTGGATACTGAACCGAAAATGGCCGGCCATTCATTTCAATGGAAATTGCTCAGTTGCACAGCACGCCGACATGGGGCCATAGTTCCGGGGGCACGCGGACATGCGCTGTGTGACTTTTCGTTCACACATGCGTAGTGTGGGGCTCATGAATGCGCTGACATCTGAGGTATCTATGACAACGGCCCACGCCCGTGGCACTCCCACAAAGGACGCGTGTTCATGACCAATGTTCTCCGGAAATGTAGCTAACTATGTCCACGGCGTAACCCACACAACAGCTCTGTACCGAACGGGCAAACAGCACTCGGCTTAAATATATTTTGGAAAAACAATTTAAATACCTAATAGGGATATAAAATGTTGCTGAACTATTTTTATTTAACAGGGAAATAAAATTATTCACTCTCGCAAACAATGTCAGCAAAACAGTTGACTTGCTCCTGTATAAGATGACAATTCAATCTCGTTTTCCTCACAGTTCAAAGCTAAATGTATTCGTAGAAAGTGAAACACTTTGAGCTTGAAACTTGCAGCCTCCTCTATTCTTTTACAAACATCCTGATCAAACACCAATACCATTTCTCTAACGAGAGTCTCCACAGTATTCACGACCGGTTAACTAGATCGAATAAGTGGGCCGACCCAAGTGAGTGCTGTGTCGGTCAACAGGGATAAAAATAATAAAACCCGAGACTCTTCATTCACGACCGTGAAGGCTGCGCTTTAAAAAATATTTCACATTGGGCGAGGAAATCTTTACATCTTCCTGCCTCGCCTCCATATCTTGGGGGTAACTGGAGTTTTGGCTCTCGGGGAAGGTGTACGGATTGTGCTTGTGCAACATTTTGTGTGATCTGAGTGGACAAGGCCCTAATACTCTCAGTGAGAGTTAGAACGTTTTCCTGTCTCTCCATGGCATTCGCCTGAAGGCGGACTCTCTCCGCCAACTCTGCCTGCTGATTGTTCAGGCTAGAAAGACCCTTGTCATATCCAGAGAGAGCAGCTTGTTGATTTGCCACAACTTTCTCTAACGCAGCTGTTGCTGATGACTCCGTGCTGGCTAGAGTGTTCTGTAATGGCCGGTGGAATTAGGAGGCCAATCGCAACGACCAGAGAGAAAATGAGCAACACAGACACAGCACAAACACAGAGAATAATATAGACCAAACAAAAGTACTCGCGCTTCCAAAGGACTTATAATAGTCCGAAACACGGAAGCAAAGCGAGATAGAAAAAAAGGGAGAAGAAACTGCAATAATCAGAAGATAGAAAGTCATACAAAACCTGACTACAGATATCTTCGGCTATAGTGCGAAGCTAAAAACAGACACTCTAGCGAAGGAGGCGTGCTGGACTTCCTGCTTATATAGAGTCCGGGAAGGCGCCGTCCCAGCTCAATCAGCCATCTCGGTAAAGAATCCGATGGTCAAGGAATTTGATATCGTCCCAGAACAAGAGCAGCGAAGAAATGTCCAAACCACACGCACACCTCACAAACCATGACAAAGGGAATATTAACTGAAAATGATAGTTTTGTAGTGAGTAAACAAATAATAAAGCATTCTAGTTTGGTATATGTCTGGGATATTATTTTATTCCTATTCCCATTTTCATTTTTTTCTCAAAAAAATTGTGATTTCTCAAATAATTCCGGCTCAATAACATGTGGTGCTAATGTTAATCCAGACTTGAAGTGTGACAGGTCATGATAAAAGTATAACACATCCGGTACTGTGTGCCCTTCAGCATTGGCGGCTGGCCAATAGAGGGCGCTAGGGCGCCGCCCCACCACTCACCACTCACCACATTACCTTGAATAAGACACAAAAAAATTGAAATAAAAATGAAATAATAAAAAAATATTTCGAAATATATGTATTTTTTATGTATATATGTCTATTTTTAGATGAGCAAGATAAATATTATATAGTTAATGATGAGTAAAGTTGTTTCGTTCATCTGTGTTGTCTGTTAGGTGACATGTTTCCGTCCTGGGGCGCAAAAATCTTTGCCCATAGACTCTCGTTAAAAGTTGTACGTGCGCAGTAGCTCCTCTTCAATACAAGAGATAGGGCCATCTTGGGGCGCACCTCACCTGCGCCCAGAGCTGAATGCAGCTGGATTTACACATCACCACCCTCCCGCCAGCAAAATTTTTTTTTCCCACTAGAGTTGCGGACACCAACAGAAACTCATTTGCATACAGCCAATCAGCAACCTTGTTCCGGACCACTGGAGTGTCGTGAGACAGTGAAATTTTTCTGCTTTTACGAGCCGTGCACCGAGGTACGGTCTCGGAACCACTGACTGCACAGTTCAAGCCCAGAATACTAAGGTTACATCGTACATGCCTGCCTTACCCTCAGCATAACTGTTGGCCAAATCATTCGTCTAGCCTGCCATTTAGATAAATGAATTGTTATGAATGTATTTGTCCAAATAGTGAAGCTGGTAAAATGAGCTGGTTACAATCAACGTAGTCTAGCAATACCCAGCTCGCCGCTTTTTTATCCTACACTGATCTAGTATATTAACAATAAACTAGTTTGTGACACCAAACAAAACCCGATTAAAATAAAGTAGAAATAATCGGGATTGCATCAGTTTATTCTCGAAAATACGAATGCCCTGTAGGCCGACAGATTATTTTTATCTAGCCGCGCTACTGAACTTTATAAACATATCAGCAGGTTTGGCAAGTGGCGTTAATGAATTGTATTCGCACTTTGCTGTCGGCTGTTAATATAGGTTGATTATGGTGCTTTCTTTCTGCATCATAGAAACATAATTTTAAGTAGACGGCCATAGCTATGCATTGGCTATGCCCTCTATGGAGAAGAATCTTGTCAAAACCATCCCTGACTTTAACCATAGAGTCATTGAGAAATTTGCTTCTCTCAAGGAAAGAAGGGCAAAATTTATGTACAAAAAGTATAACACTACACGCCATTATAATGTTGCTTTTGTTGTTTTCATTTATGTAAATACACTGGCGTGATACCTTAGAACATGTTTGCTTGCTTTTTGGTATGTATCTATTTTGGAGTTATAGCCCCCCCTGGAGAAAACTCCACCAGCCGCCACTGCCCTTAAGTCATAATAATTGATGTAAAATGTGGTGTCAAAAGCAAAACTGAGCCACTTCAGTGGCTTTCCGGTGGCGACACTGGCAGATTTCTTGAGATACGAAAGTACCCCATGATACAAAATCAAGCCTTTCCCCCTGGATTGGGATTGAGTGTGTTCCAATGCTGGTATGATCATGGTATTAAGATTGTGGGTGACTTATTTGCGTCAGGAAAATTACCCTCATTTGAACAGCTGAAAGTCAAATATGACATATCTTCTAAACATTTTTATGCTTTTCTGCAGGTTAGATATTTTATTAACAATCTTAATTTTTTGGACACTCAACCCGTAGCTTCAGCTCTATTACTCATTTCTGCTACATTTTCACCACAGTAAAATTTTAATTTGCAATCCATCGATACATTCACCATTGAAAAAATTAAAAGCGTCTGGGAGAGGGATCTTGGGACTGAGTTTGGGGAGGAGGAATGGCTCAATGCAGTGGAGTCTGTAGATAGTTGATTTTTGTGCAATAGTCTGATAGAGAGTCAGTATAGGATCCTTCACAGATTGCAGTGCACACCCTAATCCCTTCATACTGTTTACCCTCGGATCTCTCCCCTCTATGTAAAGTCTAAGAAAGAGGTCGGGTCTTATATATACTGAAACACAGTGAAAATGCAACGCCTAATTTTTAAAATTGTATCTGATTTTTTGAAGCCATCAAAATTACCATTGGAGAAATACAGTGGTATAAAGGTTAAAAGCTGGAATTTGCGCAAGTCTGATTTTGAACCCAGTTTGTTTGTCTGTCAGGGGATCACTTCTCCAAAACGTAACTTTGTCTTGCCATTAGCAGCAAGTTGAATGCATCACTTGAATGACATGCAAGTGTAAAGCAAGACATTCGACGCATGAAAGGCACAGCGGTTCTTCCCCATCAGCAAAAGTGTCAGAATGCTATGGCTTACATAACAGCAGAGGGAGCGAGCTTTGGGGATGCTGCTTGTGGGAACATCTCAAAGAGAGGTTGCCCGCTGGTTCAGGGTCAGTCCATCCACCATCAACAGACTGGAGCATCACTACCAACAGACAGGAAGCGTTCATGACCACCCTCAACCAGGACAACTTCCGGTTACGATGACACGTCAGGACCGACACATCCGGCAGATCCATCTGAGGAACCAGTTCCAAACAGCAGCAGACACGGCTCGGAACACGATAGGATGCCACGGACGCCCCATCCATGCCATGACTATGATTCAGCGACTGTAAGCTGTAGGGTTACGGTGCCGGAGGCCGTATCAAGGCAACATCATGACACAACGTCACAGAGACAACAGGGCAATTCCAGCATTACTCATGTTACATTTAAAGCACGGGGCTCTTGAATAAAGTTGTCTCCCGATTTTGTCAATGGACTACACATTCTTATTTTTTCACCATGATAACCATAGGCCACTCTCAAGGTCCACATATGACAACATTGGAAAAATTCTGCTTAATGGTTCTTCCAGGCTGACTTTTGTCAGCATAACTCACGTTACGCAAAAATCTCATGGCGTTTTTTTACGCTAAATTTGCTTTCAATATCTGGCTAAACTAGAAAAGACGCAACAAAATGATTGATAATATTCTGAACTTTTATTACTAAACTTTTTAAGAGAACAAAGCAATTGGCATAGGTTAATGAACTATTATCTCTACACACAGTTAAAGAAAAAAAGTCATGTTACTCACGTTACATTACTCACGTTACAAGTACAATGGAAGAGCAAAACATGTGCATTGAAACCTCATTCCCTAAGATATCAATTCTAAAGAGTGATATGATGAAGTGAAATGATTAAATTTGTAGTACTACAAGTAGAGTGATGATACTCAGAGTTGACTGCTTCCCCCCCCCATCCCCCCTGGCTCAGGCTGTGAATGAGTGAATATTCAGGACTGATTTTTATTGTATACAATATTTTTACTGTGAAAGAAATTAATACTGGTAATTATTATGAACTACGATGAACATTTAATTATTAAAATGAAAATTGCCTTAATCTAGAATAAAGAGCACTACAGGAATTCGAGGTACAAATACAAATGTACAACACTGTACATGTGTTCAAAATATGAAAACAGCTTTCCTTAGACATATATATACACACAACACTCATATATATTTGTATGTCCCTGACGATAGTGTCGGGAGATACTATGGTTTAGTTCAGGGCCGACGCCGCTGCCGCACCCGCAGAGGTTTTCTGTTCCAGGCTCTGGAAGAGACTATTATTATAGGAATTTTTTCTAATTTTACACAGGCCAAGATATTTATTTGACAATGCTCAAAACCGATTTTCGGCAATTTTGGACGTCCAATATGGCTGCTGGTGCCCATTTTCTCCGAAATTTGGGCATCGGGGAGATACACGACTCGGTCCCTGTGGCGACCGAGTTATCTAGTTACGGTTAATTTAAATTTTATTTTTTGAATTTTACCTAACTATTAAGAATTTTGTGACAACAAACACCCGTTAAAAAAAAAAATCATAATTTATTAAATAATGGTCATGCTTGTAGGCTGATGTGTGACACCGGTCCAGTGTTTTTCATTTAATGTTATCTAGTCACATATACACACGTACAGCACTTGATTGCGCAATTCCCCCGCCGATTCCTTACACAAGATAGCAGATGCTTCTCACGTTTTGCGGTTGGTTCAGCCAATGACGTTGTCCACTCTAGTGTTTTCTTTAGCTCTGTGGGCGGGACTGGTGCGGAGGCAGGAATATAATGGGGTCTTTCCACTCGCTACCATGGTTTCAGAGTCGCAACATTATGTTATCCATAGTGCAGTGGTGGAGGCCGATCAGGACGATATTAAGAGACCGTAGGAGCCCGTTTTTGTTCAAAACTGGACGAAAACTCTTATTCACATTATCCGAAGACTGTATCGCAAAATGTGCAATGGGGATTTCAAAAGAACAACAACTAATTGGTCCCACTCACTGAAAAACAGGAAAGTAAACTTCAGTCTTTAGATCTCAGTGATAAAGTGTGTTACTCACATTACAGACACTGTTACTCACGTTACATGTTACTCACGTTACAGAATTTCATACAGTTCCACTCAAAGCTTATGAGAGGTTTTCCTTATTTTGTTTCATAAATGTAACTAGTGGTGGTAGAAGAGATGAATACAGCAATCTGACAGTCCTATCTAACAGCAGTGTGAAACAAGGGATAAGTTCATCATTTTTTGTTACTCACGTTACGGAAAGAGACTGCACCATTTCTGTCATCCAGCCTAAGGAAAATCATGCTTACTTCTGAAATTTAGATGATGCTCCTAACACTCTGACGTCCATACAATCAAACAATAACAATAAATCCTGTGGTAAGCGAGAGGCTAGAGTGAGGGTGCAAGGAATAAAAGAGGTGGTTTTGGGTTGAAAAATGCTATTTTTCACAGGCTGAAATTGGATGTGTAGTACAAATGCTAAATTCGGTCAAACTGCTTGAAATCCTTATTTTCCTTACAGTTAGGTAGCCAAAGTACATGACCAAATAGTATTTTAAGTGATATTTCTAGTTTGAAATTTCAGTTGCCATGAGACTGTTTTGCTGGAATTGCCTAACAGACTTCAGTTTGCTCAACGTCATCTATTCAGCCGCCACGAGTCTTCCACCATTGGTTTTTTTCAGACGAATTGAGGTTCTGTGTGTCATTTGTTGACGGCTGACAACGGGTGTACAGGAGGCAATATGAATGTCATCAAGACAGGTGTGTTCTGGAGAGAAATCGGTTTGGTGGTTTGGTGGGGGTAGTGTGATGGTCTGGGCTACCATTAATGTGAGATTTTGGAGTGAACTTGTGATGCGTGGAGGTCTAACGGCACAGCGATATATGGATGAGATTTTAAGACCAGTTCTCTAACCACTGTTGAACAACCATGGACAACAACGATTAACGTTCACGTTCCAACACGACAACGCCCATCCCCATACTGCAAGCGTCATCGGAGACTTTCTTCAACAAGCATGGGTCGATGTTCTGCCTTGGTCATGTGATGAAACTTTACAGTTTTATGGACAATGAAATACTTTTTTTATTCATATTAAAATTGAATCGAAAAACATTGGTTACTTCTTCTTTTTGGTTATTAAACATGGGTGTTGCGTTTTCACTGTGTGTCAGTACACATTGCATCTGGAGTTGTTCTTTGATAATTCAATTTTAGGAAAAATTTTTGAAGAAACTTAAATTTATTTTTGGTAAAAAAAAATTCAAATAAGTCCTGGTTTGTTTTTACTGGGTATCTCAGATGAAGGATTCTCCTTGATAAGTGTTCAGGAAAAAAAAACATTGAATAAACTTCTTCTATTAGCCAGGAGATGCATTTTATTTCAATGGATTAAGCCTAGACCTCCAACTATCAATCAGTGGTATGGATAAATTTTTAAAATTCTGCCAATGGAATGATTAAATGCAGTTTTGAAGGTGAAAGAGAGGGGTACCCCTGTGAATGTCTAATGCTCCATTCTGAATATCCTATTGTTATGCCTCAATGCTGTATTCCCTGATCTATGTGACATATCTTAGCTTTATGTAATGTACATAGTGTGCTATGTAGTGCTGCACTATGCATGTATTCAATGTTTCTCCCCCCACCCCTTTTTTTTCTGTCTTATGATGTATGGATTGCTCATTTTCTTGTTGCTGTCAGGTGTGTGTTTTCTTTGTTTTGTTTATTGTTTGAATTTTTCTCTGCTGTTACTTATGTTTATTTCAAATTAAAAAAAAATAATTAAAAAAAAATAAAAAGCAATAATCATAAACCAAAACCAATTAGGCACTGAGGGCAATCCAAACTTGTAAGAGTGTAAAACAAAAAGAATCAAAACCAGGAGCCAGACACTAGAAATACAAGGCTCATTAGTCACTGAGAAAACAAAGAGATAGACTCCCTCAGGAAACTGAAACTGAGGGCTACTTATACACAGGGAACTAATGAACAAAATCATTACAGGTGAGAGACTGGGGGACAGGGCATTCAAGGGTGTGGCAGCAAACAAGGAAATGACTAACAATGATTGCACGAAGTTGGGGAGAGGTGAAAGGGGAGCAGGCACAAAACAGATACATGAAGCAAGGCAATTAACCTCTTCCACTCTGGAGTTGTCATCAGAGATATTGTGGCACTGCTCTTACGTCGCCTTAAAAAGTGCATCATATTTCCAAAACCCATTCCCATGTAGGTTTCCTAATTGCCAATTAACTGTTAATTTGTTAATTGCGAGGACCAATCCGTATCCATTTCCCCTCAGCTGGCATTATTGTTCATTGCGACAATTATCAAGCAATATCCTATCTTCATTATTGGTAGACCAAATATAAAACATCAATGTCTTACAAAGCCTCTGAATTTCTGAAGCTCACAAAATGGTATTTTTTCCCCTTTACCTGTTGCATGACCATTCAATTTATCACTTTGTCTGATAGGATCTTTCAAACTCCTGAAAGGGAGTCTATTTTTATCATTTTGAATGTGGGAGTTGTGGCTTCATGGAATGTTCTAGAAATAAATAAGAGAATGCTGCCATCTGAGTGGAAAACTTAATTACTAAGTCTATGGGGTGCAAATTAGAACAAAATTAATTCTTAGACAGAAGTGGTTGCCTACTAACATCATTCCTGTTAGAACTATTCCGTGATTTCATGGAAATAATGATTTCTTAGTAGAAATATGAATTACAGCCGACACTATTCTTGGATTTTATTAAACAATAGTGGCCATTTTTATTTAGGGTCAAAAGGCACAAACATGAATCTGAATGTCCACTTGGAACCCTTACTCCTTCAATGTTAAGCCACCCTGACACTTGCACGATTTTTGTTCCCGCAATACCACGCAATGTGTCGTGGCAATGATTAAAGTCTTTGGGAACGAGCATGAGGAGTGTGTGAAGGGTGCAGGGGTGCGTGCCATGTCGTAGAGAGAATTTTGAAATGTTCAAAAATTCGGCACGCATTCGGCACGCTATGTTCGTGTCATGTGCATGCCACTTGCGTGAACCATGCAACAGTACGCGAACTCGTCACGAACACTGCCGACGGTGCGTGTCAATGCGTGCCGTGTTAGGGTGTTGTCACGAGTTGTTCACATGGTCATGGCATGCCCAGCTCACGCATAGTTCGCGCACGTCACGAACCATTTGTGCATGGCAGGACCTTCTCACGAAGTGTTCATGCATTGTTCACGCATGGTTCAAATTTTGGCCACGCATTGCATAGACAGTGCGTAACTTATGTGTGTACAGTGCGCGAACAGGGCGCAAACAAGGCTCCGCTGCATACCATCGAAATGGCACGCCTTGCCACGATGCATTTCGGGGACAAAAATCGTGCAAGTGTCAGGGTGGCATTAGAAAAGACAAAAAAGACGAAAACCAGCACTCACGAGATCCAATTTGAAGGACAATTTAATCAGTGAAAAATGCACAGAGCATTTGCTGGTTTTTGTCTTTTTTGTATACTTGCCGTTTTTACCCTGCACCCAGAACTATTGTATCTTTGAGAGTGCATGCTATTTGACTCGGTGGGACCGCGTCTTTTCACATGGCATTAGAAAAGACTAATACGTATATTGGCCTCAAGAAAAGTAGACTGGGTGGCATATATTGCAAAGGTGTCTGAAAAAGAGAGTGATAGTTCGGTAATAATCAAAAAGACAATTTGATAAGTCCTGAGAAGGGGTTAAAATTAGTTTTGCTGGACACCACAAAAACAGAACAGCCCCTCCATTCCACTTGCCCTTGGGACACATTTATAAGTAAATTTCATGAAGAATAATCAAACATGTAAAATTATTGTGTTGAAAAAAGGTTTTATGTGAATACATCCATGACCATGACCTCACTATGACCTTGACCATGAATGAAATTTGCCCAAAACTTGATGGAAGCTGAGGACTGTTCTATAGTTGCTATATACCAAGTAATGGCTTGGTGTCATAAAATCTTTCAAAGATTGTTTTTTGTTGTGTTTGGAAGTAGTTTGAGGGGCGTGGCCAGATTTCATGACCTTGATCGTTATAGTGACCAGTGATTATGCCAAAACCATTTCCCAGTGGTATAATAACTGTGACTAAAGTACTAAATGGGTTCAAGATGGCAATAAAGTTATAGATGGCCCAAGAGTAATGAAGTTTTGCTGTGACCTTGACCTTGAGTGGAATGACAACCAAAGTTGATAGAAGATTTACCCTGCTATATATTTGCTATGTACCAAGTTACAGGTTTTTATCATAAATATTTTTGAAATTATAATGTTAACAAGCCTTTTCAGGGGAGTGGTCAGATATCATGACCTCGTTTTGATCTTGACCTTGCATGGAATTTGCTCAAAAGTTAAAAGAAGCTGACCCTGTTCATTATATAGTCGCTATATACCAAGTTACAGCTTTCTATCATAAAGACTTCTGAAGCTATTGTGTTAACAAGCATTTTGAGGGATGTGGCCAGTTGTCATGACCTTGACCTTTGAAGTGACCAATGATTATACCAAAACAATTACCCGGGCATTAATAACTATGACTAAAGTATAAGAAATAAGTTGAAGATGGCAAGAAAATTATAAGCGAAGCAAAGTGCGGCGACAGACGCAGTGGACAAACTCGCGCAAGTACTGAAAGCAGCTCCACCTTTGTCAGGGCTGCTAATGACATAGAAATCCCTTTTCACAAGTAAAACAAGAATTTTCATGGAGACAATATTCAAACTGGCACCAATGCTGATTCTTGCTATTAGGTAGACAGGTTATGGCAGAAGGTGACCCCCTGACCTGCAGAGGCAAACCCTCTCTACCGTGGCTGAGGTGGTACCTCAGACCCCTAGAATGTGCTGTAGACATCTACACCTGTTCAAAAGTACAGAATTCATCCTAGCAGAGATGGACAGGGTGATTTTGGTCTAATTTCTGCGGAGAAATTGACATAACTGGTAATAAATCCAAATTATTGAAATTACGCTGTATTCCTGGTATGTAGCAAAGAAGGGGTTAAAATAACATGTTACCCCATTATTTCTGGAGTATAACATTCTTCTTCATAAAATTGACATCCTAAGGAACAAAATTATACCTTTTTGGTCTGGTTATAAGATTATGCAAGTATCTCCATTTTAAAGGCCCTTTAGCAGACTGTTCTGCTCCACTAATGCTGTGCATGTTTCTTCAGTGCTGTCATGCCCATTGGCTCATGAATAAACCGATAGTTTCTTAATATTTTGGATCTCATCCGACAAGTTGCTGAAAAGTTACAACATCAAGTATGCACATCTGCAATTGGTTCAAGAATTAAGAAAGTGCATGCAATAGTAAATAAATGAAGACCACAAAGGAAAAATGATCAGATGCCAAATTTTGCATTATTGTATATTTTATATATTATATATCATTATAATATATATTAATCTTATATATTATTATAATATTTTATATATTTAATATTTTGTTGCATATTTTTCAGTGCTTTGTTTCTATGATCATTTTGATTTTTTAAGTCATCATTTCTCCACAATGTGAAAATGTCACTGATCATTTTTCCATTGTGGTCTTCAAATGATAAGCTATGCAGTATTGGGGCTGAATTTATACCACACTGTAAGTGCACACATATGGACATAGTCAACGCTACTTAACTAGCAACATAGGTAGCACATAATACATGAAGCAGAGAAACGCAGTACCGTGAATCAGGATGAGACATTCAAAGTAATAGAAATACAGTATATAACTCAAGTTTAGATATATCTTGAACATTTTAATATGAAAAAGAAAAGTGTTAGCAACATGCACGGTTATTGGATGTCACGTTCAATAGTAACCGAATACACGCCAACAGCCTTAACTAGCTTACTCTATATTCAGTAACGTTGCAAAAAGGCTAGGTGCAGCGATCAATTTGGACATAACAAAACCATTCATCAAGTACAATAAATAAAAACATTCGTATTGTTACGCCTGCTCACTTTACCGACTTGGCAATAACGTTATTCAACATCTCGGAATGTACCCCCAGCAATACTACTGATGAGAATGCGCTTCGAGACAAGGCCCCCATGGTGTTCACGTAGCCTGAATAAAAATAATTTTTGTCCCTGCCAAGGAAAAAGGCACCAATGTTTTAAAAGAGAAAAATTAACAGATTAAATATTGATTACTTGTGGTAGTCAGAAAAATTTATTCATAGATTTATCAATGTCTTTTTCAGTTGACCCTGATGCAGAAATTTCTTTTTTGCCCGTTATGACATCAGGTGACTTGCAATATGAGCTTGACTGCTAAGCCCATGTTGCCATGCGGCACAGGCCTGGTTCTGAGGGCCTGGGCGGATCACATCTGTTTTCAGCGCATATGCTGCCACCCTCTTTTAACCACCCTCATTCCTAAACCCACCTCATTCCTCCACGTTTTACTTCTCCAGAGTCTAACCACCAGTGAATCCTACTTCCACAATTCTCTGTATATCTTCCACCTTAACATCTAATACACCCAAAAGCTCTCTTGCTGCATCCCCCATCATCTTTATTCTCTCCATTTACTTTCTACCTTGCTGGCACAGTTTAGAACTATTGAAAATAAAGTGAAGAAACTTTTGCCCATCCTAATGTCATCTTCCTCATTTTTTTTGTTTCTTTCCCACTGGTTGAACTCTGGCCTGGTCTTTCCCCTCCATTTCCTTTTTGGTCTGCACTCTCTCAGTTGCCTCTGCATGAAAAATTTTACCCGATACTCTAGTCCTTTCCATCTCTCTCTCCAATTTCCTTCTTTCGCATTTTCGTGAGCCCATCTGATGATTTCCCTCACAGTGGAAGCCAACCTACAAGTATCCCCTATACTCCTCCTTCCTACACCTTCTACACCTTTGCACCTCTCTTCTACAGACTGCTGCCACGTGCTCATCCCCCTGACACCAAAAACACCGTAGTGAAGCCCTTTCATACATTGTCACCCTAAAACTAATATGATCTAAAATACTCCGTCAAGTAGTTGATAGCTTAACTCAAGTAGCACAGACAAACTTTATTGCACCTTTCCCTTGCTATAGCTTCTCAGCCACTTTGCCCCACACACTCCCCCCACCTGCAAAAAAGCATCTGATTCAAGTGACAGTGGAACGGCACTGACCACGCTCTTAAAGGTTGTTTTTTCCTCAAAGGGAAACAGATTATCCTTGTAAAATTTGTAATTTGTCAGCACTTTATCCCTCTGTTTCATTTTGCAGCATTCTATCATCACTAACCCTCCCTGTGACACCCTTACTGTTTTCACATCTTCAGTTTTTTTTTCACAAATTTTCCAATTGCATGAGCATTGCTAAAGATATGATTTGCTCCACAACCCTTTATATTTGCCTTCATTCCTTCAACAAATGTCTCATTCTCATTTTCATTTTCTCCTCTTTTTTCCTTTCCTTTTTCACTCCCTCGACCCCATCACAATCCATTTTTCCAAAACCATTCATCCGTAATCAAACTCTGAGCCGAAAACTGTGCAATTGAATATTCGAAAACCAATAATCAGTAAATATACTTCAGACCCATGCCAATACTCCCTCTCGCTCCTCCAGCTCCCACTGCCAGGATAGAAACTGATTGTTTCCTTAGAGAATAATAATTCTTCTTCTTCATCTAATTCTACCTTAAGTTAAGAAACCTCTTATTGGTACAAAGCACAATACCGCCACAAACTGGATTGGATTATGGATCAGTGGTATGGGGTGCATCCAAGTGCATCTCAACTCTCCTTTTAATTGATATTCCTCGCTCCTCAATCCTTGCTTGAAAGTGACCAAACGAACTTACTGTTTGTTAATTGATTATGTGTTAATTTTTACACACAATGGACATTTTTGAGAGAGCTGAATTTGAAAAACTGAATACGTGATATACAAGTCTCCCAAACAAACTTTGAACAGCCATGCAGCGCTTTGAATGTGCATTTTCCACAGACTGCTTTCCTGTACTTCAGACATTTAGCGAAGGTTTTATTTTGTTTCCAAATTAATTCAGTATTATAAAAGTTCAAGTCAGTTATACATGTTGAACGCCTTTGAATGACTAAAAATGGTTTATAGTCCTTTTAAATCAATTATTGGTTTTTAAATTGCCAACAAACGGAGATCAAGGAACTTGTCACTCAGTTGTTATTTTGAGAGAGGACAGCTACTCAATGCCGAGAAAGTGATTTTTTTTTTCAAAATTGTGCAATACTGTCTTGATAGGAACAGGGGGGAATGAGAAGTGGACACAGACCCCTGCCATAGCACCATTTCATTGCTTTGCATCAAGCCTGATTAAAGTTGCCGTTAGATAAACATTTCCATTGAATTTTAGTGATGCTCCATAATTCTAAGTATTTTCCAAAAATTATGAATAAAATTGACTCTCACGCTTAAAATGGACATTCAAACCAAGTGAAAAAGCATCTTTCCTCTGGCATGGAGCATAATTTATCAATCCAGATGGTTTGCTGAGATGTAATGGGATACTGTAAGTTTACCCATATTGTAAATCTGGAAAGCTAAACAAATTCTCCTTAATGGCACACATACTCATGAATATTCATTGGGTTCAGTTTTTCATTATTTCACCGTACTACTTTCAACTGATGGCTTGACATAATTTCATCATTTGCACTATTTAAGCGACTTGGCACACAACTATTTTAAAGTTCATAGTTGTAGTATTAACATTTACTATTTCTGTGATAAAACAAACTGCACATTAAACGAGCAAGATATAACATTCACCACTATCTAGTGGCTGATATGGAGCTTGTATGCTCAGTCACAACAGAACTGAAATTGCTCAAGCTCAAAGTACATGCCCCTTACGTACCTGCAGAGCCCCGGGTTGCCAGGTCAGTTGCGTGTCAGCGCATCAAGAGTGGTGTCAAGGGAACGAACATTAAATTGAAAAATCCTAGGTTGGAGAAGTGATAAATTCATGTTTTGTAAAATGTAGTGATGCATTTTCTCTATTGATTTGGGATACTCTATGTGGTGATGTTTCAAAATTTGTATAATGTTATGGTACGACAACTAATGTTGTTTGATGGCAAGCATCAGCTTGCAAGCTAATGCGTTTGCATTCATCTTTTCACTGGGTGCTTAGCAAAAACTTTTTTTTTTTTTTTTTACCAGTTTTTTGTATTGCATGCCTTTTTTTCTCCCCAATGCGCTGTAAGCTGATTCCAAAATGTTCATGGGTCCCCTGATACAGCACAATATCTGTCCCAGTTTGGGAGAGTGAGAACTATTGCTTGCCTCCTCCTCAATAAAAGATTAAATATGCCATTCATTCACTCACTCAATCCTCTTCTGAACCTATTGGTCCTTGAGGCGTCAGGAAGGGTGATCTCCATCTGGCCCTGTCTGCAGCAAAGCCCGGGGCTGTGTCCATAGTCAGTCCTCTCTCTTTTAGATCTCTTTGTACTGTTCTTCTCCATGTCTCTTTGGGACAACCTCTGTTTCTTTTTCCAACTGGTGTCCATTTTAGTGCACCCCCTGTAATTAAGTCAGGAGGCATGCGGCAGACGTGGCCAAGCCAGGCCCATCTGCGTGCTGTAATGGTTTTCTCCAAGGTCGCCACTCCTGTTCTGCTGTGAAGGTCCTCATTTGAGATGGTGTTTGGCCAAAAGATCCTTAGTATGCGTCTTAAGCATTTGTTTTGGAAGACTTCCAATTTGTGTCTAGTGGTAGCTGTGGATTTCCAGCATTCTGCCCCATATAGTAGAGACTAGAACACTTTGCACATTGCTTCTGTATATTCTTATCTTGGTGTTGATGTGTATAGAGGTGTTTCTCCAGAGTGGTCCGAGCATAGCAAAAGTTTGGTTTGCTTTGCTGATCCTTGTGTTTATTTCTTGTATACAATCCCCATCAGACGTCACTACACTGCCTAGGTATGTGAACTCTTTCACATCTACTAACTGCTTACCATTCAAACTAACTGGGTCCTTAGTAGCAGTTCTGGTACTTAATACTTGTGTTTTCTTTTCATTTGCCCGCAGCCCTACGGTACCAGCAGTTGTGTGGAGTCTTCTTGTCTTCTCTTGTACATCACGATGTCTATGTGCTAGTAGTCCTAAGTCATCTGCGTAGTCTAGGTCTTCCAAAACTTTGTTTAAGGTCCATTTAATGCCTTGTTGTTTTCCTCGGGTGACATTTCTCATTATCCAATCAATGGCCAAGGAGAAGAGCAGCGGCGAAAGAATGCATCCCTGCTTAATCCCAGTATTTACCTTAAACGGATCAGTCAGCATATTGTTGTGGATAACTCTACATTCAAAGTTCTCATACATTGATCTGATTATATTTACCAGTATCTGAGGTATTCCATAATGCCTGAGTATGTTATATAAAGAATCACAGTGAAGGCTGTCAAATGCCTTTTCAAAGTCCACAAATACTACATACAAAGGGCTGTTCCATTCTTGTGACTGTTGTAGGATCTGCCTCAGTACAAAGATGTGATCGGTACAAGAGCGTTCCTTCCGGAACCCTGCCTGTTCTGGCCTCAGTATGTTGTCTACCGCTGTTTTGATCCGTTGGAGAATGATACAGTTGAAGATTTTACTTGTGACTAATAATAAGGTGATATCCCTCCAATTATTACAGTCTGTCAAGTTCCGCTTTTTGGGTAGTTTCTCAATTACTCCAGTTTTCCAAACAGTTGGTATTTTTCCGCCTTTGAGTGATCCCAAATGTCCAACACATTTAAAATTTTGCAACTTCGGATGGCTTCTTTAGTATTTGTAATTTGTAATTTATGTTGATGTCAAAGTGGAACTTTTTCCGTACTTTTTTGTACAGCATTTCAAAAGCATACCCCATCTTCCCAGATTTGCAAACCTTTTGCTTTACCATTTTGCAACTTTCGGATGGCTTCTTTAACTACCTCGACTGTAATGTAATTTATGTTGATGTCAAGGTCATTATCTGCCTCTGTTATACCTGAGAGTACTTTTTGTACTTAAACCATTAGTAGGGAACTAAGTTAATTACCTTCTCTCAGCAACCAGCTGAATGTAATGTAACACAAATTGGTGTGGTATTAACATCATAATACTATTAGTTCAGAGCATTATTAGAGGCAGGAACCCCTACAGACTGAGAGAAACACTACACTTGATTTTGGTGCCAACAAAAATTTTATAATGATGACTTTACACTCAATTTTTTTCAGGAAAAGCAATAGGCCTACTTATAGCACTCATTAAGTAAAAAATGTGAAAAATAAATTTGCTTGTTTTCTTTAAATAAGAATCCCTCTCCATTTTATATGGCTGGTACTTTTATTTTCAGTACGTATGCAGTAAAAGAAGTATGAATGGAAGCTGCTTTTTTATACCCCAATAACTTACTCATCTCCTCAACGAAAAGTCTTTTTGCCACTTGTGCCAGCTTTTTTGAAACATGTTGCAGGCTCAAATCACAGAGAACCTTCAGGTCATCTGATAATTTAAGTCTTCGTCTTTGGGGGAAATGGAAGTGATTAGTCCTCATTACATCACCAATCAATTTTCAAGAAGGTTCACTGCATGGAAACAGCTAAACATTTGGAAATCCCAAATTTCATGTGAAATGCCCCTTTAAAATGTTCTCCTTCCAGGAAGATATAGGTATGTATTATATTTTAAAATTCTCTCTTAAAAATGCAGTTATGAGAGAAATTTATTATTTTCCATCAGTATTCTGTGTGAACTGTATTAGCTTACATTGGGTTATTTTGTGTTCTGCTTGAGATTTAATGGAGAAGCACTTGGGGCACAGCATATGTTTTCTGATCACTGGAAAAAACTAAGAGGTAGAAGTCAAGTGTTATAATGTATGGGTGTACAAAGTTTTTCTTTTTTTGTTTACGAAGAAGGAAAGCAAATATCTAGGACAGACTCTGCTGAATAAATGCCCAGAATGTCCTGTGGCTAAGATAGAGAGACCTGGTATCAGCAGTTAGACAGTGAGGAACTGGACAATGAGTATGTGACTAACGAGAGCCCCTCTCTTCTGCAGAGGTGTATTTAAGCAAACTGGGAAAGTGTTTTGGTGAGAGAATCTCTCTGAACTCTCAGTGATTTAGGTGATGCTCTCCATTCTTTGTTATATTGCTGCAGCATTTAATATAGTCTTAAAAGGATATCCATAGAGTGCATTAACACGAAGTTACAGAAAATTGATTTATTGCATTAGTCCCTCCAAAACCAGACTTTTAAAATGCATGCAAGCATGTTAGTCCGATTGAAATTGTATTGAATCAAATTTCTCAAAGTCAGACTAACACACCCAGATAATGCGGTTAACAGTTGCATTATTCCTCCATGTATAAGCATGAATGAAACCAAACTGGACTATGCCCTCTGCATTTCATCCTACAGGGCTTTGACCCGGAAGTCTCGTGGACTTGTAAACACCAAACTGATTAGCAACAGCTCTGTGCTCTGCCCAACTAGTGAGTTTGTACAGAACAGCAGCAGTCCTCGTCTGTAAGGGTACACTGTAAAAAAAGTTGTTTTAACTTAAAAAAGTTAGTGTAAGGGCTGCCTTAAAATTTGAAGTTAACTGAACTTAAAATGTCAAGTTGCAATAACCCTAGCTCTAACTTATCATCTCAAATTCAGTAAGCTTAAAATTTTAACGGGGCCTGGACACTAACTTTTCAAAGTTTAAATAACTATTTTTTAATGTTGTTGTTTACATTGCGGTGTATGAAAGTTGTGTCAGTAGTCATTGAGTAGTTTTTCTTAAATTGCTGCACAATTTGTAGTTCATCGGTATTTTATACAGTATGTTTTATATAATAAGTACATGTCTGTAAATAAATCTTTGTTGACATGTTCAACAGCGCTGGTAACTTAAAAAAGTTAGTGTCCGGTCTCCGTTAAAATTTTAAGCTTACCGCATTTGAGATGATAAGTTAGAGTAAGGGTTATCGCGACTTGACATTTTAAGTTCCGTTAACTTCAAATTTTAAGGCAGCCCTTACACTAACTTTTTTAAGTTAAAACAACTTTTTTTTTACAGTGTACTGGTGCTTGAACAGTCACGCCTTGGGGGTTCAAAACATCTTCAATTAATCCGCATAATTTATTGAATGACTTGCGCGTCATCCGAAAATGTTCCTTTCGCTTGCCATCGGAAAACCCGAAACAACTCTCTCCCATTTGTCTTTATTCTTGACCCACATCCAACATGCACAGGAAGCCCGGGAGTGCGTTTACTTAAAGCACAGATGCTAACTTACATAGTTGAAACTACCGACTGAGTGGACGAACTATGTTGCTAAGTTGCTAACTTCGGTAGCAACTACGCTTTTGGGAGATGCACCTCAGGGTAGTAGTGAGGGCACAAAGTGGAGCATAGTGGAGGGTGTGCTGTAGGAACAGTCCAGGAGCATACGGCGTTGCCGCCTGCTTTCGACTAATATCATAAACATCAGGAATGGCGTGCATCTCAACTGTACAAAAAACATAGCGCACAGCACGTACAAAATGTACACAGCCGTTAGGTTGTCCATGCTCTCGCCTCTCAGCATGCTAACAGTAAGCCGCCCGCTAGCTTGTTTGTCAATTGCTTGGTCTGTCACAAACGTAATTCATCAGTGACGAGGAGAAAATTATGAGCAGTAGTCACAGTGGCGAATGTGTTTTTCTAATGACGAATAAAAATTCAATGGCAAACAGTGGCACCGCCTGCCAAGAGCATTCGAAGCTATAGCCCCGAAGATTTTTTCTTTAGCCCTGAATAGTTCTTCACTTGCGGCAGTTTGTCACTACGTAACTGAGCGTCAGTAAAACAAGATGGCAGTGTTGTATTTTTTATCCTCAATGAAAGGAGCCAAGAAATACCAATCAGAGAAGGTTTTCATGGGAAAATACGTCAAAATACTGTCTCATTGGCTGACAGGTCTCCGTGGAGTTGAAAAGCCAAATGTTGTCACCATGCAGTCAGTCAGTGAGAGGAAGTGAATATATGCAGATTTCAATTTTACCTGTAAAACGATGGAAGCTGAAGCACAGTTATCCCTTCATGACGAACTAGGAAAACAAGGTGTGTAAATGTCTATATGAGTCCCAAGTTATGTGAATATGATATGAGCAGATCATAAATTATATATCTAATACATATAATACATATATCTGTGCAACTATAATCAAAACTACTAACATGAAGCAAGCACGCATAACTGTATGATTACTGATGAATAATTCTGAATAATGCTGATGACGGAACAGATAGCGACTGAATCAACTGAAAGATTTTAATCAAAGCTACAGACATCAACTGAACAGATATTGATTGAATCAACTCGACAGATATTAAAGGAGAAATCATCTTCGCAAGTATTGATTGAATTAACTGAACAGATATTAATCAGCTACAGAAATCAAATGACCAGATATTAATCAAAGCAGAAATCAACTGAACAAATATTGAATGAATCAAATGAACAGAATTTAATCAGCAACAGAAATCAACTGAACAGATATTAATCAAAACAGAAATCAACTGAGCAAATATTGATTGAATCAAATGAACAGATATTAATCAGCTACAGAAATCAACTGAACAGATATTAATCAAAGCAGAAATCAACTGCTTGTGTGTGTGTGTGTGTGTGTGTGTGTGTGTGTGTGCATGTCTGTGTATAACACCGAAATATGATCCTCAACATTCTCTGAGGTTTGGCCTGTGAAGAGACCCAAGAAAGAAAAGTCTAACTGCAGGATCCCAGATTATTTTCTTGAGTCGAGGCTGGAAACTGAACGTTGAAGTTTACCACAGACTGGTCTGGGCTGTAAAACCTAAAGGTTAAGTTTAACGCAGACCTGTGGGGTCTGGGCTGGAAACTTAACGTTGAAGTTTAATGCAGACAAACCTTTTTTAGTTATTGTTTTTCTTCATGGGTGCTCGGCACATTGGCGCATAGGAGCAGATAGATTGGTGGGTATAGAGCGGACACTGATGGGAAGGGTTGTTCGTTGAGTCCGACAGGAGGACACAGAACGGAGGTGTAGATTGCGGGGTCCCGAACAGACGCTGATGGGAAGTGTGGATTTACTGTGGGGCGCAGCGCCCTTGGAATGAGTGAAGAGTGAGTGTGAGCAGTGGTGTTGTTGAGTATGCTTTTGTAAGTGTGCACTAAAATATAACAACGATAACCGTTAATCTGCATGCAGTAAGTGTTACAATTATTTTACTGGTCAGAGTTATTATTATTATAGTCATTACTATTGTCATGGGCTGAGAGAAGTAGGGTCATTCCATGCCAAATCAACCAGATTGACAAAATTTTCCCAGGTCACCATCTCAAAAAATGTTGAAAAAAAAATAGATGTCGTACTTCCTGAGAAATGAATGTGTGCTAAGTTTTCAGTCAATCTAAGCAATAGTTTCTGAGATACAGCTATATAAATATTTCAGCTATTTTTTCATTTATCAAAAATTTGACTTTTGTCCGTGTTCAAAGGAGCATATGCAGCATTCTGTTAAAGATTCAGAGTTGAGATTTTTTATACAAGGGCAACTTCTGCTGAATTTTCTATTTCTGCCATGAAAATGGGCCTATCATCTATCCCTGATTGTCCAGAGAGCCCCAAAAATGAAGAAAAAAAAATTCCGACATTGTTTCCAAATTTGCAGCCCTGCTGCAGAAGAGTGCCTCACAATTCAGAGCTGAAATCATTTTTATAGTTTTGCCTAATATATTTAACACTTCCATGGTGTTAAAAGCATGTAAATAATAATACCTCACCCATAGTGTGCATTCAAAATAACATACTTTTTTGATTTTTTTGGAAAAAGACCATTATTCAATCTACCAAAACCTCGGGATGGCAGTTAATGACAGTCTTGAGATTTTTACATGTTCTTATACATGCCAAGATTATTTGTTGCAAATTTCACTTTAAGTATCAAACTGGTTCTATTTTTTAAAATGCAACAAATATTTTCCAATTTTAAGGAAAAACACATGTATAAAATATACGAAAAATATGCATAATGTTGTAACATTCATACATTTGCATTAAATTTATAGATATATTTTTCTACTTGTACTCTGTGTTCTCAGTTTGCATGAGAAATATAGAGTCAAGAGTAAGCTCTATCATGCTGATAAAATAAATTTGTATCATTATCATTAAATGACTAAATCTCTTTCAACATCACTTACATTATACGTTGTATACGTATATCCAGTTTGCTAATTGATACATACATGTTATATATACATTTTACACAATTTTCTCCTCATAGAGACTAATTAAGTATTCAGTATGTTTTATACTTCACTGAACATTCAAAAATTGTGGAAACAGAGAAAAACCTTATTCAGATCTTCTGGACTTCAAGTGTAGTGAACCTTGAACATTCGATGCATCAACCACACAAATGATGTGTTGTCAGGGCACCCAGCATTCATCCTTCCTTGACATTTGAGGCAAGGAAAAGACAGTGTTGCGGGATCTTTTCATAAAATTTACTACCACATCAAAATGTTCATCTGATCTGTCCTTAATGTTTCCAACATACCAATTGGCATCGTACATAGTACACAGGCAATGTACATGCCAGGCTGGCAATCTTGCCACATATTGTCAGTTTCTCTGACCTCACCAACGCAAACCGTTACCAGCATGATAGACCTTATTCTTGACTCTATATTGCAAACTGAGAACACAAAGTACAAGTAGAAAACAAATCTATAAATTTAATGCAAATGTATGAATGTTACATACATATTATGCATATTTTTTGTATATTTTATATGTGCGATTTTCCTTAGAATTGGCAAGTGTCTGTGGAATTTTAAAAATAGAACCAGTTTGATACTTAAAGTGGTAATCCATAAGATTTCTGTCTCGTTACTGTCTGCTAAGTCAGTGTCTATCAGAGAGGGGGGATAAAACAACGATGATTGGGCCTATGACCCACTGATGAAAGCACTTGTATTTCATTCTTTGCCAGGTAAAGCAATCAGTGTGTCTGTGGCGACATTCCCGCGCTATATTCAAATACAGGCGCACATCTAGTGACGCTTTTTATGTCAGTAAGCAGTGTTTGGTCTGTTCAGAAGGTAGGAGGAGCCGCAAGCCAGCTTGAAGGAAGTAAGGAACCCCGGGAGAAATGGCAAGGTAGACGTCAGAAGGGATCCAGTTGCGGTACTTTCCCTAACCTGAACCTTGGCTCTATCCCCTAACCCTAAATCTAACTTGTCCCTTACACTATATGTCAGTTTTACGGATGGAATTAAGGGAGGACTGTTGAAAATGCAGCCTTCCTAAGAAGCGGAAAGTACCGCTACTGGATCCCTTGACATCTACCCAATGGCAAATACCATACTGTGTAACTATACTGTGTACAGTAGAAACTAACGTTAGCTGAGTCTCTGTTGAGGCTACTACTGAAACTAAAATTATAACGTAATTTCAGGAAGCAAATGGGAAAAAAGCTATGTTAACTGCCTCGACAAATCATTTTTATTAAAAAAAATATATATATATATATATATATATATATATATATAACGTTACCTGTTAACCAACTACCGTTTTCATTATTTCACAGGGCTCTCAACTTTCACATATTTGGCTTGAGTTTAAACGACATATTCACGTTCCCGTGCTGTAGTCAGAAATTATTCTATCAGACCGTTTGTAGAGATTCTCAGGTGGAATTGAAGTCTTTTTGCATTGAAGTTTATCAGTTTCACATGTGTTACGGTGGATTTCGCCACTAGTAATATGAGAACAATTATGATTCTGGAATTCTCACGTTTCTTCACTCAGGGGTTGGAAGCAGTGGAATTGCATAAAAATGTTTCAAATGGTCTTATTTCATTTAAACAATTTGAACGATCGTGAAACACATGCATTTCGTTGATTGAATAATTACTGACTACAGCACGGGAATGTAAATGAAGCACAAATTCTCACGGCAAATGCGTGAGAGTTGGCAGCCCTTTGAGTTAGTCGATTTATCATAATAGCCTAACATGTTACTGGAATGAGATTACGCTAATGGATGACTAACGTCACATAATTTTTACGTTTATTGAGTTCAACTGCTGTGTCAAAGAGCATCTTTCCCGTCTGCATGAGAGTTGAGGAGGCATGCAACTGGTAAGAGCCGTCAATTTACCGACGTCATACAGGCGACACTGTTGGGTCTCGGCAAGAGTTATAGGAAATGAGGTTCAGAAGCGCACCTGCAATTACAGCTTACTGCCAAAGATGTCAATATAAACAAACCAATTCAAATCTTATGGATTACCACTTTAAAGTGAAATTTGCAACAAATAATCTTCACATGTATAAGAACATATTGTAAAAATCTCAAGACTGTCATTCTGTGATTTTGGTAGATTGCATAAAAATCTTTTTCCAAAAAAATCAAAAAAGCATGTTATTTTGAATGCATACTATGGGTGAGGTATTATTATTTCCATGCTTTTAACATCATGGAAGTGTTAAAATATATTAGGCAAAACTATAGAAATGATTTCAGCCCTGAATTGTAAGGTACTCTCCTGCAGCAGGGCTGCAAAGTTTGGAAACTATTTCGGATTTTATTTATTTATTTATTTTTTTTTTCATTTTTGGAGCTCTCTGGATAATCAGGAAAAATCAGGGAAAATTCAGCAGAAGTTGCCCTTGTATGAAAAAATCTCAACTCTGTAGCTTTAAGAGAATGCTGCATACACTCCTTTTAACACGGACGAAAGTCAAATTTTCGATTAGCGAAACAATAGCTGAAATATTTCGATAGCTGTATCTCTGAAACTGTTGCTTAGATTGCAAAACTTAGCACACATTCATTTCTCAGGTAGTACTACATCTATTTTTTTCAAAATTTTTTGAGATGGTGACATGGGGACCCCTGGTTGATTTGGCATGGAATGACCCAGTAGTAATTTGCATGCATTAAATGTTGATTATTATTAATGGTTAAAAATAATAATTGTTATTATTGTCATATCTGTTGTCACAAAGTCGAGGGAGAGTTTACTACACTGTGTTGTAGGTGCTGTGACAAAAACAGGCCTTCTCCAAATTCCTGGAGGCATAGAATAATCTGGAATGTGATTGAATGATACCGCATCAAGATATTCCTTCAGCAGAATTAAGAGGTCTAGGTTTAATAATAAAAAAAGATGCCCAGACTAAGGTGCAAGCACAGACATTTGGCCACATATTGTGCTTCTCCAGCATAAGAAAGGAGTGCTGTGGATTGATCTTCATCATTCGTTATGTTTGACCACAAACCCTCATATATGTTGGGCGTTTGGCTAGCTCTGAGAAAACAAAGGTAGCATGTATTCCAGTCACTGGATGCTAATGGAATGAATTCAGTGCAAACTATACTCATTAAATTAAACATAGCCTACGCATACAGTATGTTTTATGGTTGGGTCAAATAAAAGCATTAGCCTATTATGTGGTCTAACTGCAACTGCGCAGCAGCAGAATCTGCGAAGGCAGCATGAAGAGGAGGCTCGGAACGGAGTGTGAACATTACGGTAAAGATTTTTTTTAGTCGGGGACAGCCCTATTTACAACTTTGAGATGCAACGAATAGTCTGCAATGAAGAAAACTCTATCCTTTTGTCAGAGTCCATTTATCTCCGCAGTGGGTTGGCCAATGTATCCAAAACTGCTCATGGGCATTGGCATAAAATTGGCATAGGCAGGGATTGACAAAGATCATTTTTCAATTTTCCTAAATTTAAGCTGTTTATGAGCAAATTTACAGTGTTTACTAGCATTTTTGGCAAGTCTGCGCAGAGTTGCAGTGCACGCATCTCTGAGTATGGACTACTTTTTTATAAATATAAATTTAGCCAATATATTTGGTATAAAAATTTTAGGGCAATGATTCAGTTGTTTTATTGCAAATCAGGAACAGGTTGAGAGTCATGTTGCGTTAAATGGTGAGGATTTGGCCTATTCTATCCTACCTCCGATAACATGTCCGCAAATCTCTCAATGCACTAAGGCACCCCATGCAATGCACATTTAATGAGCAACTAGAATGTTACAAAGATTGCCATAATGGGTGTAGATCAGAGGCGGTCCATCGGCAGTTACAAAGGCCTTCAGAACCTTGCCTTTCAATACTCAATAACCTAAACCTCTCGCAGTTTTATTTTCCTGATTTGCAACAGCTGCTCGCACTAATTGCTTGAATGACAGTCAAATTCAATTTTGATAGCATTGTTATACAATACACCGCAAAATTATTTGGCATTTTCTTCCGCACATAAATGGTGAATTAAAATATCAATATGGCTTTATAAATTCTGCAATCATGTAGCTTGTGAAATGGCTCAGATTTAGCGTGAATTAGTTTGCGAGGCTCATTAAGCAATAAGCCAGGAGACTCTGTTCTATATTTTGAATGAATTCACGGCTAAAGGGCGTTGTTAGGCACGATGCAGAGCTGAGTGACAATTGTAAGGATGGTGAAAATAAATGCTGCGAAGTCAGTGAAAGTTTTGGGTTTTTTTGTATTTATATTGCCATCCTTAGAATACCATATCAGTTACATAAATACAGGCAATAGGCATTCACTTTTTCATTATCATTTCTTATATATATATATATATATATATATATATATATATGTATTGGTCTTGGTTGTTCAGTCGATAAATTGTTTGATTGTTAATCAAGTGAACTAAAACGAGAACAGCTTGAGGGCAATCGAGTGGTAAAGGGTGCGGTTACTGAAGGCCCTCAGAACAGCTGACAGCAAGCCGCTGGTATGGATATGGGCAAAGGGTGTCTCTCATGATTGAACGTCAAAGTTTCATGCTTACCACTATGAATTATTTAAATATCCACTTCAGCTTACCACTTCAGTATCTTCTTCTCCTAATTCTCTCTTTCCCTCTATCACTCTCCCTCTGCCCCCACCCCCTTGTTAACCCCTTTGCGCAGAATACAAATAATGCCAATTTTTCCTGTTGCGCATGAGCCTATTTAAGGCTTTATAACTCAGTATTTGAGTCACAGAGCCTGTGTAATATTACTCCAGTGAAGCAAAACATTTGGAAATTCAATTACAGAATTATTTAGCAATTAAATTTCGGAATTTACGGACACCGGCGTCTATATCCGCACAAAGGGGTTTTAAAATGAACATGAGGGTACATTCACACTTTAATAAGGAAAAACAAATGAATAGATATGGATGCTATTTTTTGGAATTAAGCCAAAATTGTGTGATATCTAGCATATCTAGGCACTTACAACCTCTATCTCTCTTCTTTTTCCTCCCCGACTTGCTTACCACCTATCCATCCCCTCTCCACCCCTCCCCCTATCCTCTATTCTCCCTCAGTCTCTTCAAGAATACTAATTTGTGCAGCTCAGCATCACCTCTGCTTCGGATGACTCAAAGCACCCTCGTCCCCTGGCTCCATTCTACTGCATTCTCCCATCCACCCACCCCCTTATTCCTCCATCTCAGTCTGTGTGAACTCAAGGATAAAAAGACAGACCTATCTCTTTCCTGTCTGTATTTTGATTAGGACGGACAATGCATACACAGTATCCACACAATGACATACATGTGTGCATGAGCTTGCATTTACTACAATGACATTTGGCCTTGTAGAATGCTGAAGTGCATAAATTAACGTGGATATGTTTTTCAGATAAGTCAATTATGGTTAATGAATATGTTTCGGCAGAAATGAAAATGTGGACAAGATGATGACAGAGGTGAGAGACGGAGAACACAGAGAAGGGTTAGCTAACTGAACTGAGATAAGAGATACTGTCTTCTGTTAGCTCCTACTTCTTCAATATTAAATCAATGTGTTTGTGCATGTTTGGGAGGAAGAGAAGAAGGGAGGGAGAAGTGGCTGTGGCAAACAGCTGTACTGCATTGTAGAGAGAGAATGAGCGAGAATGGTGACAAAAATAGACCAATTAGATATCAGCATCAGACTATCACACGACAGCCACATTACAAAACTGCATAAGGAGGTACCATGTTAATGTATTGAAATTGTTAATCACAATATCTATACAATAATGTCATGACTCATTTTTTTTTCAAAATTGTGCAATTTAAATATTGAGACCTTGTATTATAATCTGATAAGTGCTTTACACATGCAGTGCCCTGCGCAAACATATCATCTTTTCATGCATATCGAATAAGCCCTAGTTGGTCATTGTCAATGTCACCTTCAAATTCAGTCCTATGATAGTGATAGCAACAATATCATTTTTGCTAAAAAAAAAAATGCAGGTGGAGATGGTTTGGAAATACAATTATTTTTTCCCCTCAACTCTCCTCAGATGTACCAATTAATTTTGTGTGACTGACTAGTGCCCTGCAACGTGAGAGAGAGAGAGAGAGAGAGAGAGAGATAGAGAGAGAGAGAGCGAGAGAGATCGAGGGAGAAAAAGGGGCCATGCACACAGCAAGAAAAAGGAGCGAGGGAGACGGAGAGAGAGAATGTATGGTGTAAGGGTGGTGCTTCCTTGCTTGTTTTCTGGGCCTTTGTAAAATCATGGGATGTATCGGCTCCAAGACTCTCAGTAAGACCTCATTTTTCTTCCTTTTGCTGAATATTCAAGAGAGGGGAAAGGGATTAGGTTAATTGGAGCACGGATTATAGAGGTGTGGGTTTCTATGGCAACATTTTGATAAGGATGTCTGCCTTCAATGCTCAGAAGCATGTTGAGATTTGTATGCTAAGGGACAGCAGGCTGCTGGAACTTAATTTATTTGATGACTATGTTGAGTGCAAAAAATTTTGATTGAGTCTAATGGTCCCTAATGTATTTAATCTTCAATATTTATATTTATAACGTGTGTGTGAGAAGGGGTGGAGTTGGGGAGGTAGAAGGAAACATTAACAGAATATTTACAGATGAGACAGGTAACCAGAGATTGGCAGGGGGTAAAGAGAAGGCAAAATCGGTTATTGGCATTTGATATATGGTATCATGTTACAATAAAGTGATAAAAAAGCAGTGAGTGAAAGAGAGTGAGCAGCGTGAGGAACCATGCTAAATGTGGTCACAGAAAGAGACAGATAAAGGACAGAAAGCATGTGAAAAATCAATGTGTATAATTCAGCTTTATTTCTGTGCTCTACTTCGTCTGAGTAGAAATATATATTGTTTTTGACATTGACATTCTGGTTAAACAATGTCATCCCTATTTTAGATTGCTGTGTCTGTAATGCACACAGTAGCTAGGGTACATTCAGGGGTACTGTGCTTTTCTGTTTTATTATGTGGTTTGCAGTAAATATCATAAAATAAAATATTCTGTATATTCTGTAAAGGCAGTTAAAATGTCAGTGATGTAGTTCAGTCCTGTAACTTTAATATTTGTCATGTTATTCTGATCAGAAAATCAAGAGAGATGATGCAAACCTGTTGTGTTAGACGAGACACCACAAGAAAATAAGCTTGAATCACAATGAGAATGTAGTATGTTTGTGTTATGATGAACAATGACTGCTACACCTTCAGTCCAACCTACCGTAGTCCAACATGTTAGTATGGCAATGATTTCTATCTTATGCACGTTTGCTGTTTTTTCCTGGAATGGTGAACTAAATAATTCTTCTTTCGGTGTTTCGGACTTGACTGCCAAGGACATTTTTTTAAATGAGTAACATTTAAGTGCATATTGTGGGTATATGATTTAGCTGGTTTGGCAGACAATGTGAGATGGAGTTCTTCCATAATTCTGACTCTGGATTTTCTGGTTGAAATTTAGATTATTGCAATGCTTTTATATTACAGGAATTGTCTGTTAACTTGAAAGCAAGGAATTATCTGTTACTGTGTTTAAAATGTTAAATTAGTGCTCTGGACAGGGAGTTGTCATTCTGTTTCAGATATCTAAAATACCAAATAAATGTGTCACTGAGATGCTGTGTGAAATCTTTTTTTTAATTTTCAAATGTTTGACGTATTGACTGCAAACTGTTATTCACCAGTATTACTGAACATTTGATGTTATGGAGTGAGAATGACAGACAAATCTTGAGTAGAGGGTAAATGGCAGGCAGAGTGAATACTGCAGGTGTTTTCTTACTAGATGAGTAATTGCATGTCTGTGGCTTTGGAATAAAATTGGCATTATGTCCTACCATCAGCTCCAGTGACAATGTATGCATGCCAGTGTTCACTGGCTTTGTGAGGCTGGATGTCCCTGATATTACATTAGAGATTGATCGCTCTCTATTGATTGTCTGAAATCCTTTGACAGCCTGACATATGGGAACACCTTGAACCAATACTCTTCAGCATTGCACATGCCCTGCCAAAATGTTTTAGCTTTCACCTTTTGTTTACTATCACAGGTATTGATCATCAGGCCAGTTAGGATTTTGTGGAGATATTTTCTCTTTACCACTGTGTATATGTTGTTTTGAACTGCATCATAGTGGCATTAAGTATCCAGCTCATCATAGTGAAAATAATCATTAAATATAATTTTTCAAACGCATGTCTGACCACTGCAAGGCTCTTTTTAAAAATGGTTACCTTGCCAACTGTTTGCACATGGTTTCACTGACTCAAATACCATGCGGCTGACTCACTAACATCCCACTTTTGCCTGACTAATATTCTTGCCGTCTGGTATATGGCTTCATCGCCAAAACCTCTGTGCCCAGCGAGGCCTGTGAATATTTGGTCAATGCCACAATTTTCGAAGGGGTTACCCCAGAATGCATTACCTGCATATACTGTCAAATTAATACTGAAAACAAAACAAAGTCTGCACTTCTACTGATTTCATTTACTTAATTTGTATTGATTTGATTTAGTTTGGTATTCACATGCACATGGATTGAACATGAGGGAATTACAGCCCTTTGTCTTTAAGCACAGTCTCTAGATGCACTGACTCTGGTCAAGAGTCCAGCACAAATGGTTTATCTGAGGTTGGGTTTTATGTTGTCAGGTTTCTCCTCGTCTATTCAAATGGGCTAAACAGAATAAAACCTTTCTATATTAAAAGGTAATTATAGTGTTACAATTGATGGCACTTATTTCCTGCTGTCATTGTACAACCCCAATTCTGAAATTCTGTAACGCGTGGAGCATCTCATGGAGACTGTAAGGTGCCATTTCGTAAATCCTCTCTTGGACAAACGGCATTCTCTGTTCAGGGGGTTAAAATGTGGAATGCTTTACCAGTAGAACTCAAACTTGATCCAGACCTGAAAAATTTTAAACTTGGACTGAAACAGTTTTTAAAGAGGACTCAGTCTTGCAGTCATGGATGATTATGCCTGTCCTTTCTAGTGTTATGTTATTGTGTGATATTGTATTTTTAGGTCTTTGTAATCCATGTTTTGTGTGAAATTGTTGTCAGTTTATTGCTGTGATTGTTTGTGCGTATTTGGGAATATTATGTATTTAAAAGCCCAGTTAGGGACGGGCATTGCAAATTAGCTGTAGCTATAAATGCTGTAGTGTGTGGCAACGGTTTACTTGCTTCATACTTGTCCCTGTACAAATAAACATTAAATAAAAATAATAATAATAAATAGTTGGGACAAAGTCTAAATTATGAATAAAATCGAAACGCAATGACTTTCAAATCACACCAGCCAGTATTTTATTCACAATAGGACAGAGATAACATAGCAAATGTTGAAACTGAGAAATTTTACAATTTTATCCACAAAATGAGCTCATTGCAAATTTGATGGCTGCTACAGGTCTCAAAAATGTTGGGACAGGGGCCTGTTTACCATGGTGTAGCATCCCCTCTTCTTTTTAACACAGAGAAGAGCCGTCTGGGCATTGAGGAGACAAGTTTCTTGAGTTTAGCCATTGGAATTTGATCCCACTCTTGTTTAATACAGACTTCCAGCTGCTGGAGAGTTTTGAGTGTCCATTGATGGACTTTTTTTTTAATTATACGCCAACTGTTCTCAATCGGTGAAAGATCAGGACTGCAGGCAGGCCAGTTCAGCACACGGACTTTTCTACTCTTAAGCCATGCTGTTGTAATAGCTGCAGTATGTGGTTTTGCATTGTCCTGCTGAAATACACAAGGCCTTCCCTGGAATAGATGTCATCTGGAGGGGAGCATATGTTGCTGTAAAACCTTTATATACTTTTCAGCATTCATGGTGCTTTTTAAAACATGCAAGTGTCCCACACCATATGTACTAATGCATCCCCATACCATCAGAGATGCTGGCTGTTGAACTGAACGCTGATAACAGGAGGGGTGGTCTTTCTCCTCTTTAGCCCGGAGGACACAACGCCCATGATTTCCAACAAGAATGTCAAATTTGGACTTGTCTGACCTCAGGACACTTTGCCACTTGGCTACATTCCATTTTAAATGAGCCTTGGCCCACAGAACACGGCGGCGCTTCTGGATCATGCTCAACAATGGCTTCCTTTTTGCATGATAGAGTTTTAGGTGGCATCTGTGGATGGCACGGCGGACTGTGTTTACAGACAGTAGTTTCTTGAAGTATTCCTGGGCCCATTTAGTAATGTCAATGACAGAATCATGCCGGTGGGTGATGCAGTGGCGTCAGAGGGCCCGAAGATCACAGGCATCCAGTAAAGGTCTTCGACCTTGTCCCTTACGCACAGAGATTTTTCCAGTTTCTCTGAATCTTTTGATGATGTTATGCACTGTTGATGATGAGACCTTCAAAGCCTTTGCAATTTGAGGTTGAGGAACATTGTTTTTAAAATTTTCAACATTTTTTTTACGCAAGCCTTCACAGGTTGTCTCTGGCCATCTTTACTTCAGAGAGACTCAGCCTCTCTAAGACATCCCTTTTAGAGCCAATCATGTCACACACCTGATGCCAGTTAACTTAATTACTTGCCAAATGTTCTTTCAGCTGATTCTCTTATATATTAATTGCTTTTTCAGCCTTTTTTTGCCTGTGTCCCAACTTTTTTGAGACCTGTTGCATCCAGAAAATTTGAAATAAGCTCATTTTGTGGATAAAAATGTAAAATGTCTCAGTTTCAACATTTGAAATGTTATCTATGTTCTATTGTAAATGTGATCTGAAAGTCATTGCATTTTGATTTTATTCACAATTTACTCTTCGTCCCAACTATTTCGGAATTGGGGTTGTAACATCCATTACCTTGAAAACAAAAATCTGCACTATAACTATTACGAAGGCTAATTGTTCTGGAAAATCTTATATTACTTTGGCCATGATTAAAAATTAAGGATCCATTGAGGGTGACTGATTAGCAGATAAATTATTATGCAGTTGGATTTTGGTCTAATGTATTTTCCTGTTTACTGCATATATACTTAAATGTGAAAAAAAATATATATTTCAATGGTTTTTATTTCTGCCAGGTTCTCAGTAACCACTGATAATAGTACCATAACACATGAGTACAATTGCTATGAGTTTTTTTCATCATTTTTATTCATTTTTCCAATCTTGTTCCTTCCCCAGTTTGCTCAAAGTTGAACTGGCAAGCTGGTATGAGTCAGGCCTGTCATGCTGTGTTTGCATTGAAGTGAATGTCAGTGAGTATGTACTGATGTGAACCCGAGAGTTACCAATAAGCAGAGGTTGTCAGAAGACAAGAGCCATTCCTCTTTGCCCTGGATCTGTCTGGATAGACCTTGACCTGTCAACCGCAGTCATAACTATGTTAGTACTTACTGATGGGCTGTTCTGAACGAAAAGTGTTTAGAAATTCGGGAAGTCATTCCTGGTTGCATTTAGTATTAAAGTGGCACACTTGTCCCCAGGACTTTGATAATATTTTGCCTTTCAAATGATAAGAATTAACTATCAAAAATGCTGTTATGGTATAAAAAAAAAAAAAAAAGGCCCTCTGCTGCCTTCACTGGGAGCTGTTCACAACCCCATTTCTGAAAAAAAAACTGGGACAGTGTGAAAAATACAAGAAAGCAGTGATTTGCAGATCATCTTGGATCTGCGTGACATTGACAATAGTACAAGACAAAAAATGTAATCATTTACCACATAAAAATATAGTTTTTTATAAAATGCATGCTCAGTCTGAATTAGAGGCCAGCAACACATTTCAAAAATGTTGGCAGATGGGAATTATAAGACTTTTAAAGTTTTGAGATGCAAAGGAACAAGCATACAGGTGGTGAACTTGTGACAGTTCCAGCAGTCCAGACTCCTGTTGAAAATACTGCATGTGATGCTTTAAGAAGTTCAAAATACAACAAAAATCCCCTGACCTCTCAGCAGCTGAAGACCAACATCTAAATGCAGGACATAAAAAATCCTTAAAATCCGGAACAATTGGCATTAGCAGTTCCCCCAAAGATGACATAACACAGAGGTCAACAAACTGAAACATGTGGCAGGCAGAAAATTACACAAGTATTTTTATTCAAAAAACAATACAGAATAAGTAAAAATAAAGACATTACATATCCTGTGTTTGCTTTTTTTTTTTTTTTTTTTTTTCAATTTAATGCAGGTCAAAGATGATTTACAAATCAACGTTTACATTTTTGCCATGGCATGCAGCAAATGTCACTGTGGTCAATACCAGTGGCGGGTGGTGGACGGAAAACTGGGGGGCGGAAAACATCCCTTGAAACGGATGAGATTAGTGACCCGATTTCAATCATTGCTCTTGGTCAACATGTTAGTTTCCCTTATAATGAAATGTTTAGGCGAGTGAATAATAAATTCTATAAAAATGTTTTAATTCACATGCCTAGATAGGCAAGTCTTCACGAAAAAACCACAGTGGATTTTCCGCGTTAAATTTTGTCACATCCTAAGCAAGTCGTCAAACCTGTGCGTAATGATTGTTTAATTGAAACAGATTGAAATGCACTCTTTTTTGCGTTCAACTGATGCGTTTGATTTCTCGTCTTAACGAAGACAATTAGCTACACCTGAGAGGGGAGGGTTAAAGTGTCTTTTAACAGGGAAATTGACTGAAAACAGACAAAGACTAATAAGCAGTTTAAAGACATGTTTATCGCCCTCCTTGTTCTCTGTCCACCACCCATCACTGGTCAATACATTGCAAATTGTGGTCTCTCACTCACTCAGCCATGGATGCTTAGCAGGGATGCTTGGTGGGATGCATGTGCATTATGTACCATGGGTCTGAATGGTTTTGTTATTTATTTTGCATTTTCCACGTTGTCTCAACATTTTCAGAGTACAGTTGTATGAGGTCTGGAGATCGCAAACCTTTTTTTTGCAATGTTTGTGCAAATGTCTGCAGCAGGTTGAACTCAAGAAATGATAAATATGGTGTATAAAAAAACTGGCCATCAAATAGGTGAGAGTTGTTTTGCTATTGGATTCAATTGTGTAATTATACCAACATTTTTAAGTCAAAAAGACAGTAATGTAATGTGTGTTTCTTGTGATTATAGCATGCCTTGGAAGGTGTTTATGATGAACATGTACAGTAAATAAGAAATATAAGCCATAAGCTGATGAAATGATAACGACTTGCATTTACTGCATGTTTTGAGTTTAAAATATTTAAATATAATGACCAGCATTGAAAAGAAAACTCCTTAATTTCATGCCAAGATACAAAGTATATATGTTTGTGATGTGTAAGTGCTATAAAAAAACAAAATCAGATTGATGTTTCTAATGATCAAACTGGACACAGACCAAATGATTTAGGTTTAGATTTCTTGCCTCTGGTTTGGAGTAACCCTTGCTTATAAACAGTAGGCTACTACAGTTGTGTCTGGTGAAAATGAGCTCAAGTGCGGGTTTAACGTGTCACTTTAGCTGCTGTTAGGCAACTTGTGACAGTGGGTTCAGACACTCGATCCCTTTGACATCACCGTGGTGAGCGGTTTGAGTCAATTGCAATGATCTCGATTCATTAATTTACACCGTAGCTGGCAAACTGCGGACAGTCAGGCAATAGACAGATACCCTTAAACTTTTGGTCAATCTTCCCAGTGATGGAATAATGACAATGCTGCCACGTAACAAGAGCACAGACGTGCATGCACGCTCGCAGCATTCTCAGGGTGTGTTTTACTCATTTTTATCATATTCTCTCCTCATTAGCCATCTAATGGTGATGTTTATCAACTGACTTAGGGTGGTTTTTGCCTTGCCACCTTTTGAAAGACCAGATTTCGTCAACAGACCCAGAAAGACATTTGCATTTTGCCCTGGTGACAAAAATCTTGATTTTACCTTTTTCAGCCTGACATGGCATCAAAATGCGCCAAAGACCTAATTTTCCATTTTGCTATCTTGTCAGGAGGCATAATACATTTTGATAGCAATTACCCATCACTAATAATGCATAATTTGTATTTTGGCCTTGGGTGGTACATTTTCAGCGCTGCTCAGTATAAAAGGTGTAATTTGAAAAGCTGTATAATATGGCTTCCCTCGCCAAAACTAGAGGATAAAGAACAGTATGTGAGGACCAATACCTGCTGCACATGTCACAAGACACATCATGGACTGAAGTCCTAGATCTCACAGTTATCAATGCGAGGAAGATCAGCACATGAGACAAATGGGATTTTAATTAAATTAGATTTAATGATCTGATTTCTCCTACCATCAAATCTGTGAAGGTACTATGTAATGAACAAAGGACACTGCAAGGAGGCAATAAATTTTCATGTACTTTGGAGTCAGTGCAATGTACCTAAGTGTAACAGGTTTGCTGTAAGGCGGACAGTCTGGCTGAGAGATGAGGTCCCTCTGTTGAATCGGCAATGAGATAGTCAATGAATCTTTGAGACTACGCCCCTCCAGTGAAGTCCTATCACGCCACTTCCTCAATTTGTGAAAATATTTGTCTCTGCAGAATCATCCTAATGAAACCATCCCCATATTTTATGTATTTAAGTTTTCAACTGATCCTTGTTGCACATAATAATTCTAGTTAGAATCGCAAAGACTTAATTTTTTAACCGGGGTTCCATATCCATCTTTCCTGCATTGGCAGTATTATCTTCATTCATTGTGCAATAAGTTTTTGCATTTGTTTGCAAGTACTACACATCCCATCACAAATTTTATGTCTACAATAGATTAGTGAGCTGTCCAGGGTGTGTTTCCACCTTTTGCCCAAAGCCGGCCAGGATAGGGTCCAGCTCCCCCGCAACCCTGATGAGGAAGAAGACAGTATAGTGGATGGTGGATAAAAATGATGTTTATGCAAAACTGTATGAACTGAAATAAACATGCAGACATTGCTGTCTGAAATGATGCACCTCTACTCCGGCCAGATCTGAGAAGGCAGATGTCTTAGATGCCTTTGCCATGCTATGGTGCACATGCACAGTTAGCAGCATGACTCATTGGACAGTGACATCATTATTCAATATTTTTTATTTTTTATTTATTCGGCTGAATTCAATTTGGTTTTGGATCTGAATCCAGTTAGAACATGCAGGTGACAAAAGGCAAAATGTCTCAGAAACAAGCAAGAACTGAAGGCTGCAGGACAGGCCTGGTAGGGCATCACCAGGGAAGATACCCAATGTCTTGAGATGCCTATCTATTGCAGACTTCAAGCAGCCATTGCATCCAAGGATATGAAACCAAATGTAAAAAATGATCAATTTTTTTTCTTTATGTTGTATTACACTAAGTGCTGTACAAAAGGTGCTGCCATTTTTAAATGGTTAATCCAGTACGGATAAAAACACCCTTGAAACTGACAGACTGCACTTAAACTTCATTGTTTTTGTATCCTTTCAAACTCAATGTCTGACTCAATGAAGTGCTAGAGTACAGAGCCAAAATAAAAACTGTGTCACTGTACAATGAATTATGATGCTCAATGTATTTATTGTTTTGTAGCAAAGATGCCCAATTCAGGCTCTGCCTATGTTTGATGACATTCGACAGAATTTATCAATTTCTGAAGTTCACATTTTATTTGGCACTCCTGAGGAATTTGGTCTGAATTGGTTGCTAATTAGCAGCGCCGACAAGGTGGGGCTACTTTCAGCTCTTGTGCGAGTTTGTCCGCCGTGTCCGCCACCGCTGCACTTTGTTTCACCTATAACTTTCCTGCCATCTTCAACTTATTTCTAATATTTTAGACACAATTATAATAGCCCTTGGGAATTGTTTTGGCATAATCACTGGTCACTTCAAAGGTCAAGGTCATGACATCTGGCCACGCCCCTCAAGATGCTTGTTAACACAGTAGCTTCAAAAGTATTTAGGATAGACAGCTGTAACTTGGTATTAAGCAACTAAAGATCAGAGCTCAGCTTCTATTAACTTTTGGGCAAATTCCTTGCCAGGTGAAGGTCACAACGAGGCCATGACCTCTGACCATGCCCCTCAAAAGGCTTGTTAACACTATCACTGGGCAAAATCACTGGTTTTCCGGAGATATCGCGACTCGAATGCATCCGTATATTATCTGTGTCCGGGGATATATGGATTGATACGCTCTGGATACCAGTTTGTGCACGTCTTGTATCCGGGGGTATCCCAACTCTGGATTGGGACTGTTCTGATACGCGTCGTATCCGGGCTCCGTACACGCACCCGGATACCAGACGTGTTTGAGGTATCCTGGGGAAGATATCTCCAGATACCTGTCAGTATCTGGAGCATATACGAACTCCGGATACATCCCAGGAAATGCCATCCATATCCGGGCTCATGATATCTCCGCATATTTTCTACCACCCGCATCCCGCCCAGGTTGGCATTTATGCTTATGCCCTTTATGCTCCAAAATATTGATATCACTTAAGATATAGACTTCGATAGTTTCAAAGGTTAATATGAAAACGGAATAAAGTTAAACAAGTTAAGGAGTTAAACGCAGGCCATTTTGCATGTTACTCTTATTTGGAGTGAAACATTCGTCTGAATAGAACAGATATCCGTGATAAACCAAGCAAATACAATGCCAGATTTTTGTTAGTGATGAAAGTGAATGACACTTCAATTTCATACTGGGGCACGGGCAGTAAAAAAGGTGACACCCCTGGAATAGACATTTAAAAGGTTGTAAATGGGGAAAACACGGGGAACATTTCTTCATGCAATTATGCCCTGTTGCATTAAAGTACTCACACTCCATGTGCCTTAAAATGTGTTTCCGTATACGGTCGGATACGTGATAAACAAATCTTGACTCTAGGTCAAAACACGCCCGGAAAATCAGAAATCAGGATACTGCCGGATACGGTCCGAATACACAGTGTGTCATGAAATATACGGCGCCAGGATACCTCCGGATTCCGAGGTATTTTGTTCAGTCCATTTAATTTAGTGGTGGTGTCACATTAATGTGCTGTTGGATTCTTTAAACCGTCTGTTTACCAGTTAAATAGGCTTAATTAACCCATTTAAACCGGGACAGCATGTGCACATTTTAAGAACGTGTCGTTGCCGACACAGATATGCGCGTAATTTTGAAAGTACCGTAATTACTGTAAGTTTTGCGCAATAGAAAAAAATTCCAACTGTTCCTGAAAGCTGAGAAGCTGTGCTTCAGCCCAAATACAGGTTACTATGGTAAACATGGCAGCATGATTCTCTGCTGGGATTTTTGCATTAGGCCTTATAGGGTTAAACTGTTTAATCTAGGGTAGCATATTGCTTGATTCATTTATCTTGATAGTGGAATGTCTGTTTTGTTAGCATAAGGTATATTTCTGATATTACTGTTTTAGTCAGTCATACTTGGTCCTTATAGGATGTAAAAAGCATTTATACAAGCTTGCGTTGCACTTGGATGATCTCTAAACTTAGAACTCTAAACTTTGTCATGGAGAAAAAGCATGTTTTTGGTTTGGAGAGGCTACTGGTGACCATTGATGTGCATCCTTGCCTATATTGATAAACTCATGCTAATTTCTGCCATAAAATCATTCATTCATATTGAACTTCATGAGTCAAAAGTTGATTTGGGTTAAACATATGATTATTTTATGATTTCAAAGTGCGTAATTTATATGGTAGATAATTTTGAATATCAATATCAGATGAAGTGCACTTATGGTCAAGGAGTTTATGATCCCACAAATGTATTGTTGTAATTCCCAGCAATTTTTAAATCCTCAGTAGTCGCGTCAAGCATCCTTTGGAAATGGACAGATATCTGTGATAAACTAAACAAGTACAATGCCAAATATTTTGTTGTTGATGGAAGTGAATAGCACTTAAAATTCATACTGGGGCAAGGACAGTAAAAGCTCTAGAGACGGCTTGAATAGGCTGCACTTTTAAAAGGCAACTTATTATTTGTTAAAGTTTGACATTGCTGCACTGGAAAGGTTGTATTACGGTACTTACACCCCATGTGCCTTAAAATGTGTTACCGTAAATACGGTCCGGATACATGGTGAACAAATCTTGACTCAAAACACGCCCGGATTCCCCAGGATTTGTCAATGATCAGGATAACGCCGTATACGTCCGAATATGCAGCATGTCATGAAATATACGGGGTCAAGATATCTTTGGATTCCAAGGTATTTTTCCCGTGCATAATTTCAAAATTATTTATGATAGAAACCTGTAACTTGGTATATAGCAAATTTATAGCATGGTATATATTCTATCAAATTTGGGTATCATACCACTCAAGGTCAAGGTCACAGGAAAACTTCATTAATGTAGAGGCATCTATAGCTTTCTTGCTATCTTGAACCCATTTAGTACTTTAGTCACAGTTATTATACTGCTAGGAAATTGTTTTGGCATAATCACTGGTCACTTCCAAGGTCAAGGTCATGAAATCTGGCCATGACCCTCAAAATACTTCTTAACACAATAACCTCAAAAGATTTTATGTCAGCAAGCTGTAACTTGGTATATAGCAACTACAGAGCAGGACTAAGCTTCTATCAACTGTTGCGCAAATTCTGTTGATGGTCTAGGTCATAGTGAGGTCATAGTCATGGATGTATTCACATAAAATTTCTTGTTGACACAATATTTTTATATGTTTGATTACTCTTTCTAAAATTTATTTACAAAACCCAAAACCAGTGAAGTTGGCACGTTATGTAAATCGTAGATAAAAACAGAATACAATGATTTGCAAATCCTTTTCAACTTATATTCAATTGAATACACTGCAAAGACAAGATGTTTAATGTTCAAACTGAGAAACTTTATTTTTTTTTTTGCAAATAATCATTAACTTAGAATTTAAAGGCAGCAACACATTGCAAAAAAGTTGGCACAGGGGCCTTTTTACCACTGTGTTACATCACCTTTCCTTTTAACGACACTCAGTAAACGTTTGGGAACTGAGGAGACCAATTTTGAAGCTTTTCAGGTGGAACTCTTTCCCATTCTTGCTTGATGTACAGCTTAAGTTGTTCAACAGTCCGGGGTCTCCGTTGTCGTATTTTACGCTTCATAATCGCCACACATTTTCAATGGGAGACAGGTCTGGACTACAGGCAGGCCAGTCTAGTACCCGCACTCTTTTACTATGGAGCCATGCTGTTGTAACACGTGCAGAATGTGGCTTGGCATTGTCTTGCTGAAATAAGCAGGGGCGTCCATGAAAAAAGACGTTGCTTGGATGGCAACATATGTTGCTCCAAAACCTGTATGTACCTTTCAGCATTAATGGTGCCTTCACATATGTGTAAGTTGCCCATGCCTTGGGCACTAATACACCCCATACCATCACAGATGCTGGCTTTTGAACTTTGCGCCTATAACAGTCCGGATGGTTCTTTTCCTCTTTGGTCCGGAGGACACGACGTCCACAGTTTCCAAAAACAATTTGAAATGTGGACTCGTCAGACCACAGAACACTTTTTCCACTTTGCATCAGTCCATCTTAGATGAGCTTGGGCCCAGCGAAGCCCTGCGGCGTTTCTGGGTGCTGCTGATAAATGGCTTTAAGCTTTGCATTGTAGAGTTTTAACTTGCACTTGCAGATGTAGCGAATAACTGTAGTTACTGACAGTGGTTTTCTGAAGTGTTCCTGAGCCCATGTGGTGATGTCCTTTACACACTGATGTCGGTTTTTGATGCAGTACCGCCTGAGGGATCGAAGGTCACGGGCATTCAATGTTGGTTTTCGGCCTTGTAAACTTACGTGCAGTGATTTCTCCAGATTCTCTGAACCTTTTGACGATATTACGGACCGTAGATGATGGAATCCCTAAATTTCTTGCAATAGCTCGTTGAGGAATGTTGTTTTTAAACTGTTCGACAATCAGCTCACGCATTTGTTCACTAAGTGGTGACCCTCGCCCCATCCTTGTTTGTGAAAGCATTTCAGGGAAGCTGCTTTTATACCCAATCATGGCACCCACCTGTTCCCAATTAGCCCGTTCACCTGTGGGATGTTCCAAATAAGTGTTTGATGAGCATTCCTCAACTCTCTCAGTCTTTTTTTTTTGCCACTTGTGCCAGCTTTTTTGAAACATGTTGCAGGCATCAAATTCCAAATGAGCTAATATTTGCAAAAAATTACAAAGTTTACCTGTTGAACATTAAGTAACTTGTCTTTGCAGTGTATTCAATTGAATATAGGTTGAAAAGGATTTGCAAATCATTGTATTCTGTTTTTATTTACGATTTACACAACGTGCCAACTTCACTGGTTTTGGGTTTTGTATAAATGTTCCCAAAGGCAGGTGGAATGGAGGGGCTGCTCTGTTTTTGCAGTGTCCCGCAAACACTTTTCTAGTTGTAAAGGTACAGTCACATGTACAAAGTAAGTGAGAAAAAATTGCACCCCATTCATTCAAAAGAAGAGGGTAAAGATAATGTCCTTCCGTGGGCCAAAAAAAAAAACACCTTTCTTATTTTTTGTTGTGTTAAGTTTAATTATGCTGAATTTTTACATGCAAATTCACATGACTTATTGATGCTCAACCAATATGTGATGAGAGGGTGGAGTTGACCCCCACCCTTGCATATCTCAAAATGGGAGAGGTCTTGGCATTGGTATTGAGCACCCTATTGATTTAAATGCGCAATAAAACTTTGGAATTCTAAGCAAATGTATTGTGGCGTGTATCATGAAGCAGCATTGCTGAGTCAGCTGGACAGCTGCAATAAGTAAAATCACGAGGCCTCCCAAATCTGGAGCATACACTGAAGTACAAAAGGCTATTCCTGGTATCACCAGCTTCACGCTATAGTCTCCGGTTCATCACTAGGCTATCACGGTACAGGCTATCACAGGGTGAGCATTTGATTTGGAAATATAGGATGATTGGAGTGTTTTTTTTTCACAAACAGAAAGCGTCCAATGCAGGATCAAGTTCATAGGAAGCTAGAGCTTTAATAGAGGGCAGGCAGATCATGCGTATGGAACAGACAGAGGTCAGGCAGAGGCAAACAGTGTTCTGGGGGTCAGTAGGGACTAAAATACACAGAAGCTCTAATTTACAATGAAGATGTGGGAGGTGTGGGAGAAAGGCAGTGGATTGCACAAAGGGAGGGGCAAAGCCACAAGACAATAATTGAATAATAATGAGAATCAATGAACAAAAGGAAACTGAGACTGATGTAGACTGCCAGATTGCAAGGAAAGGAACAAACACAGAAGCTCAGGACCTGACAGGACCACAAGGTTAGCCACCTGGTAACCCAAACTGTGGGTAGGCCCTGACAGTTGAGGGAATCTAGGGACTAGACGACAGAGCTGGGTAGGAGAAAGGGTTGGAAAGGATGAGGATGAACAGCCCCCTGGGCTCGGGCAAGGAATGGAGCCCCCTGGATTCGGATGGAGGACGGAGCCCCGCGGGCTCAGATGGAGGATGGATCCCCTCAGGCTCAGATGCACCATCAGGGTCAGGCGTAACAGGTGGATCGCTGACAGGGTCGGGAGAAAGAGGCGGACCAGAGACAGCATCTGAAGGAGGAAGATCATTGAAGAACCAGCAGGGTCAGGCACAGGAGCTGGAGACCCCTCAAGCCCAGGAACAGGATCTGGAGGCCCCTCATGGCTGAGATCAGGAATTAGAGGCTCCTTTGCATGGGGGTTTGGTGCAGGAGGCCCCTCTGGTGTAGCAGCCCAGATTAAAATGGCCTAGCCTGGTTTAGACCCCGGTGTGTATTTTGGCCTGGACCAGACTCTACCCCCCTAACCCAGTTTATAACCCCTTGTCTTTTTCAAAAATAACTCTGTATTTCAATATAAAGAGTCGCTTTCCAACATAATTTTGAAAAATACATGTTACTGCTGGATATAAGATCAACATAAAATAAGGGACATTAAAACAGGGTATATTTTGGCTCCAGCCATACTATAGCCCCCCCTGGTCTAGTTTATACTGCCTTGTGTTTTTCGTCATTTAGTTTGTTTTTTAATGTCAAGAATCTCTTTCCAACATCATTTTTAACATCATTTTGAAAAACAACATGTTACTGCAGGATATAAGATCAATGTCAAATGGAGGGTCAATAAAACAGGGTATAATTTGGTCTAGGCCATACTACTATACCTCCCAGTCCAGTTTATACCTTCCTGTGTTCTTCATCATTTAGTTTATTTTTCAAATGTCAAGAATCTCTTTCCAACATCATTTATAAATAACACGTTACTGCATGATACAAGATCAACATAAAATAGAGGGATAATAAAATATACTGTTCTTTTGGCACAACATATGATATTTGATTTCATTCCTTGTTCAAATAATGTGTAAAGGTATTGATAGTGTTTAAATTCTTGTACATTTAATCTTTTCCAAGATGCATGTTAGAATGCAGGTTTAGATGAACTTGTGAGAAATTGCTGTCCTTGGTTTGATGTCTACCTCTGGGCAGGTTTTGATCATACATCATCGTCTACCATTCTGTTGTGCACCTGGAAGAGTCATATCAGCTTGCAAATAGAAAAATCCATCATGAGTATCACCTGCACAACCAGATTTTGAACTTCTACACTAGCACTGACCAAAAGTATCCTCAGCATATCTGCGACCTAGACCCTTCTGAACGTGTGAATGCAAAGTCTCACTTTTGTCAAACAGCAAAGCCATTCCATGCTGTCAGTAGAACTCTCTTTTAGGAGACAAAAAAGTTATTGTCAAAACCCCTGTATCCAGCATTCTGAGGGCTTGTCATGATGATGCAGCCACAGGAGGGCACTTTGGCAGAGATAAAACATTTTGTAAAATATCTGAGCAATATTCCTTGAAAGACATGAAGAATGATGTGCAAGAGTATGTGAAGGCATGTCCAAAGTGTTTCATCATCAACCCCTTAGTCAGCAAGGAAGCTTCATCACTAAACCCCATGCCTGTATCTGCCAAGATCTGGAGTCATAGAGGGCAAACCCCACCATTCCAAAAGACCAAGTAAAGAGCTACATGAGACCAGTGACGCAGTGGAACATGTCAGCAAGAAGTCAAAGTCAACCAGGATGTTCAGCCCACTTTCGAACAAAGCTGGAAAGAACCTAGCAGCTGCATTGGGTCTGACATAATCAAAGTCAGCAGACTTTGGTCAACCCTCTGAACTCTCACAGCCTAAAAGATTTTGCAAGACAAAAGGTGATGGTGATTGCATCTCAAAAATGTATCTGATCACTTCACCGTAGTAATTATTGTTTAGATTTTTACATTTTTTAAATTGAATTTCTATTTCCATTTTCTGTTTTTGAACTACATAATACAAATAAAGGTACATACAATAATTTGAGCAAAAATGGTGGTTACCAGTAAACCAAAACAATTTAAGTTATTGAGTTGGCAGCCTTATAGGTGTATTTTGTCTATATTTACCTGTTATACATAAGATATGATAATACTTTCAAGGATGATAACTAGTCAATATGATAAATGATACATATGTTTAGCCCCTTTGCTCAGAAGCCAAATATGGCTATTTATGTGTTACCCTATTTAAGGCTTTATAATTCAAGATTCGATCTTCACATAGAGGGAGAAAGTGACTTAAATGAAACAAGACAGTTGTTGCATTTAGCATTCCACTGCATTTCAGTTTCTTTTGTATAATTTTAGTTCACAGTAAGGGCGACAAACACAAAAAAGTCTTCATGAAAATTCAGCAATGAAATTACAAAAAATACTGAGAATCGAAAAATTGCTGGGGATTACAACAATACATTGCATTTGACCACAAGTGTTCTTCATCTGATATTGATATTCAAAATTATCTACCATATAAATTACACACTTTAAAATCATAAAATAATCATATGTTTAACCCAAATCAACTTTTGACTCATGAAGTTCAATATGAATTAATGATTTTATAGCAGAAATTAGCATGAGTTTATCAATATAGGCAAGGATGCACATCAATGGTCACCAGTAACCTCTCCAAACCAAAAACATGCTTTTTCTCCATGACAAAGTTTAGAGTTCCAAGTTTAGAGATCATTCGAGTGCAACGCAAGCGTGTATAAATGCTTTTCACATCCTATAAGGGCCAAGTATGACTGACTAACACAGTAATATCAGAAATATACCTTATGTTAACAAAACAGACATTCCACTATCAAGATAAATCAATCAAGCAATATGCTACCCTAGATTGAACAGAATCAGTGCAACTAACAGGGGATTTACGAAAGTCTTCGAGCTGTTCAAATTTTAAATGAACGGAAACCTAATGTTAGGCAGTCTTTGTCGTCGAATTCGGTATATATTCTAAAACAGATGGCCACATTGAGCAAAATGCCACCTCTAACGATGACTCTTATTAACCAAACAACCTCTGTGATCATTGTGGCTATGGTATACCGACAGTAAATAACAGCTAACCAGTTAGCTAGCCATTAGTACTATATACCCCATTGTACTTACAAAAAAATCAAGAAAAACCTTCCATTATTGAAATCCTCCTCCATACAAACAGCAATGCGATACAAGGAACCCTCCAGTCCTGTTCCATTTAGAAACACTCCCGTTGACCATGTTTGTATCAAATTTCCAGCTGGTGTATGTAACCTAAGCGCTTCTGGGTTAGTTTTGAAAGTCTTTTTTTCTATGAATTTACGTCATTCAGCTGTGCACAGTTGAGGTAATATGACCTAACTTGCTGTTACGCAAGGGTTTAAATACTTCTCTGGTCCAATCAGTGTCTTTCAATAACTGTGGAAAGTTTATACTCTCTGTAATTGGATAAAAATGTGTCAATCTATTGCTAATTACCTAGTTATAGTTCACTTGGGCGTGAACTATAACTGTGCTTTATGCAGATAAGCCTGACCAAGCATTAGAGTGTCTGCATTTCAATGAGAAATGTAGAACCCCATTTCCAGAAAAGTCAGGATGTTGTGTAAAATGAGTGGCTGAGAGCAAAAGTCTACAATCTGACTTTTTCTGAGTTCTGAGAAAATAAGATTTGAAGTTTTGATTGAACAGAAAAATCACTTCATTTTGTACAAACAGAATAGCATATTTTCGTCACCGGAATGACTCCAGAAAATTGTGTTAAAATAAGTAGGTCATTTATCCCCGAAATAAAGATTCGAGGGCCTAAATTGTAAGTTAGTAACCTATTGCACAACGACATATTGCTATCTAATGATTACTAACTGAAATGATGTTTAACCCCCGGTCATTTACCCTCGCGGGCAGTTAGCCCCTCAGACAATTACCCTCGCGGATAGTTACCCCCACGGATGATTATCCCCGTGGCTGTGGTTGGGCCTATCCGCAGGGGTAATATCCCTGGCGGTAATTGCCTGAGGGGGTAACTGCCCGCGGGAGTAAATGACCGGGGGTTAATAGCCGGGGGATTTGTCCAGGGGGTAGCTGACGGGGGGGTAAATGCCTGGAGGGGTATCTGCCCCAGAACCTTTTCCACTACAGCCCATCAGGTTTGGCAACTTTGATAATTAGTCATCCGTCTCTTCCTCAGAATCACTGTTGGGATCAGGGATGATGTCGACATCGTTGTTACTGCTGTGTTTTAGTTTGTGATAAAACTCGTGGTGACGTGGTGGCACGTATTTCAATAAGCTCATTATATCTCTATGCTTGATGAGAGATACTTCGCAGCCATCAGGATAGAGCAGTGGGACGTCCTCGGAAAATGGCCGTCCGGGACGCTCTCTGGTTCGCTTTGCAATATCAATACACTGGAACTCCGCGTCATCAAAAGCATATTTGTAGAAAATACTGTAGGGTTGATCTTTCAGAAAATGTAACCAAGGGATCATAAGCCATTCTACTTTCCCCTTGGCACTATTGGTTTTTCTGTTTATAATGCCTTTTTTGAGGCATGAAAACGTATCTTTATGAATAACCTACTGGCGAAGAGATTTTTTTTTTGCTGGGCATCATCAGATTAGTACCTACCTGCTTACACACCCACCCACCTTGCATCCATCATCTAAAATCAGCCTACCTAGATAGATGTGTAAAAGCATCAGAATTGTATTGCAGCTAACCACAGTCATACGTACCTTTGTCAGTCTTCATAGTCATGGTCATGGCCATCATCATCTAAGTCACTGTCTGTATCTTCACCAAGGATACTGTTTAGTATTTCTTGGATGCTCAGTTGCCTGGGCACTGCCATGTTGGATTTTGCAGATAGTAGCCTCTTGCGCAGAACACCTATTCGTCAATCTAGAGGGCAAGACCATTGCACGCCCTCTGACGGTTCCATTAGGAACGAGTTCAGTTAGTAGACTGTAGCACAATAAAATTCTGCCAATTTTGTACGGTATGAGAATGCAAACTCATTTCAGGGAAAATTTCAGTTAGTAGGCTTTTGCTCTCAGCCACTCAAATGTAAATAAAAACAGGGTGCAATGATTTGCAAATCATTTAAACCCTATATTTAATTGAAAATTGTGACAACAGGTTGGGTGCTAAATTGGCCTGCCTGCAGGCCAGACCTGTCGCCCACTGAAAATATTTGGCATATTATGAAAAAAAATGACAAAGGAGTCTGTGAAGTGTTGATCAGCTGAAAGCCTATATATCAAGCAAAAAAAGAAAACATTTTGCTTCCAAAACTATAGCAGTGTGTCACCTCAGTTCCCAAATGCTTTCAGAGTATTGTTGAAAGAAAAGATGATGCAGCACAGTGGTAAACATTGCCCCCGTCCCAACTTTTTTTGAAACATGTTGTGGCCATTAAATATTTTTAAATATTTTTCAAAAAACAATAACATTTCTCAATTTCAACATTTGATATGTTGTTTTTACACTATTTTCAATTAAATATAGGGTTTAAATGATTTGCAAATCATTGCATTCTCTGTTTATTTACATTTTACTCACAGACCCAACTAGGCAAAGCCTAAGATAAATAACCAAGATTTCCAATCTCTCAGACAGCACTAACTGTTATTTATCTATCAGTGATACAACCTTATGGACTCAGCATCACTTTGATAGACATGTGTCAAGTGCTTCAATGCATAGTTACATCCACAAATGCCAGTTGTAAATTCACTGTGCAAGAAGTAGGCCATATGTTAAGTGTCCAGAAGGCCTGTCAACTACTTTCTTTTCCTTTTTTATTACTCATTCTGTACAGCCCTTTGGGCAGCGAGAGTTGTTTTTTAAATGTGCTTTGTAAATAAATTTGACATTGAAATTGACATTTACATTCTCTGGGCTCAGTAGCATCTGCAGTGGACCATTGTGCAGAGGAAAAATGTATTGTGGTCAGACAAATCAATAACTCAAGTCTTTTTTGTAAGCAATGGATGCAATGTGTTCCTGACCCACGAAGAAAAGGACCATCCGGACTGTTAACAGCAACAAGCCATGCTCTGTCGTGGTGTGTGCATGTGTCAGTGCCCTTCACAATGGTAACTCACACTTTTGTGAAGGAACCATTAATGCTGAAAAGTACAATAAAATTTTGGAGCAGCATATGCTGCTTTCAGGACAACATCCCTTCCAGAGATGCCCATACTTATTTCAACAAGAAGATAGAAAACCGCATACTGTATGCATTACTAAAGCATGGCTGCATACCAGTGGCGGTCTGTCGGCAGTAATAAAGGCCTTCAGAAACCTCACCCTTCTATGCTTGATAACCTAAACCTCTCGCAGTTTACTTTTTCCAATTAGCAACAGTTGCTCAGACTAATCGGTAGAATGGACGACAGTCTAATTTATTTTTGATAGCATTGTTATACATTGCACCACAAAATTATGAGGCGTTTTCTTCCACACAAAAATGACGACGTAAAATATGATTGTCTTTGTAATATCTGCGCTTGTGTAGCTTGTGAAACAGCGCAGAATTGCTAAAATTAGTTTGCAAGGCTCATTAAGCAATAAGCCACAAGAATCTGTTCTATATTCCGAATGTAGTCACAGCTAATGGGTGTTGTCAGGCACGATGCACAGCTGAGTGATGGCAAAAATAAATGCTGTGAAGTCAGCCAAATTTTCAGATTTTTTGCATTTATATTGCCATCCTTTCAATGCCATATAAATTGTATAAATGTCGGCAATAGGCATTCATTTTTTCATTATCATTTCTTATTATAGGTCATGGATTGGTCTTGGTTGTACAGTCGATAAATTGCTTGTTAATCAGGCGAACTGGAGCAAGAACAGCTTGAGGACAATCGAGTGGTAAAGGGTGAGGTTACTGAAGGCCCTCTGAACATCTGACGGCACGCTGCTGCTGCATACAGATCCTGGACTGCCCCTACAGCAGTCCTGACTTGTACTGAATAAAAGAACATGTGGCACTATTTGAAATGCAAAAGACCCCAAACTGTAGCACATGTTAAGATATGTTTGCAGGAAAAACAGGACAAAATTAAAGCTTAAACCCCCAATAACTTGGCGTTTTTAGTCCTTAAACATTTATTAAGTGTCTTGAAAAGAAATGGTAACATTACTGTGTGGTAAATACTTTACTGACCCAACTTGTTTTTGAAATATGTTGTAAGAATCAAAATTGAAAAGTGTTTACGTTCAGAATTTAAAAAAAAAAAAAAATCATGAGGTGAATCGTCAAGTAATGTGCTGCTCCATTGTCTTCGACACAGGCCTAATAAAGACCACAGATAATTTTAAAATCACTGTTTTTAGTTTAAATTTACTATACCGCCCCAACTGTATCTTATTTGGTTGCACTCGTTTTTGTATTTTGTCTTAGTATTTTTGATTTGTCTCAGATCTAAGTAAATTGGTCCAAGCACAATGTTGTTAATCAATGGTATTTTCATGGTGACTACTCTGCTAAAGGTGACCCGTGTTAAAGCTATTCTGATTGTCATCATTTTAAAATAAATCATAACATGCTAACCTAACACTAATGTGACCACTGGCATATTTGTCTATGCCAATAAAAATAGTATAAATCTAGTTTTAATAGTCTAAATAGTCAAAATCTCCAGTAAATGTAATCAAGACAAGAAAAGCTAACAGGTTTTGCAACCATGCTATACATTCTACACGCATTTTTCTCTGATGACTTCTGTATATTTTCCAACATCTATCAAGCCTTTTTCATGGCAAAACATGAACTCTTTTCCCCATAGACTCCCCCCTCCCTTTCCTTATAATGACTACAAATTACAACAAATGGGGAGGCTAGGAAAAAGGTCCACTAATATAAATATGGGCGTCATATGCTGTTATTATGGGGAAAAGACTTAAGGTCTGAATATGCCGTCTTTGCCGACACATTGTAAACGTAACATGTGATATAACATTGATGAGAATGTAGACTAATAAGGGCTTTATTTAACCTATTCAATTACTGGTAAAAACAGCACAAGAATATGGCTATTTAATTTTTTTATTTTTATTACTCGCCGGTATTGGAGGAATCTCGGATTGGCAAGTACATTACTCTGTTCGTTTGTTTGTGTTTGTTTGTGTGTGTTTGTTTGTGTGCACTGTGGCGTCCACAGTTTCAGCTCAATTTTGCTCATATTACATGATCAACATAGGACGGGCACTGGGCAACCACTGCACTATTTTGGTGAATCTAGGTCAAAGGTCAAGGTCAAGGTCACACAAAAGGTCAAAAACACATAAGAAGCCATATCTTCGGTTCTAATCGTCATAGACACTTCTAACCAAGTGCATATTCAATATAGGACAGGCACTGGGCAGGCACTGTACTATTTGGTGAATCTAGGTCAAAGGTCAAGGTCACACAAAAGGTCAAAAACACATTAGAAGCCATGTCTTACACATAAGAAGCCATATCTTCCGTTTTAATTGACAGGCACTGGGCAGGCACTGCACTATTTTGGTGAATATAGGTCAAAGGTCAAGGTCAAGGTCACACAAAAGGTCAAAAACATATAAGAAGCCATATCTTTGATTCTAATCATCGTACAGACTTCAAACCAAGTGGATACTCAACATAGGACTGACACTGGGCAGGCACTGCACTATTTTGGTGAATCTAGGTCAAAGGTCAAGGTTACACAAAAGTTCAAAAACAAATAAGAAGCCATATCTTCGGTTCTAATCGTCGTAGAGACTTCAAACCAACTGCATATTGTTGATAAACGTAAGGTCTATCTTTCTTGACCTAGGTACTGCACTGTTTTGGCAAATCTAGATCAAAGGTCAAGGTCACACAAAAGGTCAAAAACACATAAGAAGCCATATCTTCGGTTCTAATCGTCGTAGGGACTTCAAACCAAGTGCATATTGTTGATAAACAAAAAGTCTATATTACTTCACCTAGGTACTGCACTATTTTGGTGAATAAAGATCAAAGGTCAAGGTCACACAAAATGTCAAAAACACATAAGTGCCCATAGCTTCGGTTCTAATCGGTGTAGAGACTTCAAACCAAGTGCATAATTTGTTGATAAACTCAAGGCCTGCATTAACTGATCTAAGCACTGCACTATTTTGGTAAATCTAGGTCAAAGGTCAAGGTCACCTAAGCAGCACTCTATTTTCGTTTATTTGTTTGTCTGTCTGTCTGTTTGTGTGCACTCTACAAGCCACAATTTTCACATTTTCTTCACCAAACTTGGTGACAACATTGACTAGCCTTGTGGCTACAGACTAGTCTCTTTTCGAGGTCAAAGGTTAAGGTCACCAGAAAGGTCAAAAACACATTTTGGTTCATAACTTTGCTACTATTACAGCTAGAGACTTCAAACCAACTCCATTCCATTCATTCTGTTTCTGAGATCTGTGCATGATTCCAGCAAGTCGTCATTCTATGAATGACTTTTCATTTTTTTATTTATTTTTTCTTTTTTTAAATTTGGCATCTCCAATCCCACCCGAATCTGGAATGTCCAATTGGGGAACCATGCACAAGGCCTTTCGCATATGCGGCCCCCTATTGCCAACTCAGGAGAGTGAGACAACCCGCGGCTCTCCTCCGAAGCACGCGCCCATCATTACCGCTTCTTATACAGTAATTGGTCGAAACCTCGCAAGCTCGGAACGAGGGCGGAGGACACCCGAACATGAACGAGCTCAGAATCTTCCTAACGAGTGCCCATCTGGCCAACAGGAGGCACCTGAGAACTTGTTATTTACAATACCCTATCCCGGCAGACCCTTCCCAATTTGCATCCCTGTAGCGCATTGGCCAATTGCGCGCCACTCTGAAAAGAACTGCCGACCACTGCCGGCTGGTACGAGGCGGGGATCGAACCCGCACCGTGATAAAGAATATGGCTTTTTGCAATAGAATAGTAAAAGTACGAAAAAATAAGACCCATGTTTAAGTTTAGTTGATGTTCAACAGTGTGCAAAACTTGCACAACATTCTCCATTCCTCAAAGTGCTAATCTCAAATATTAAAGATAAAACTGAGAAGCCATCAATTGATAATGCCGGTAAGTTGTGTGTCAACTCAGCATAACGTAATAAGAGTTGATTTCAGTTAAAAATATTATTATTTTATGATTTGACAGTGCACAATTTCGAGGGCTCAGAGAGCGTGGAGAGCCACTTGAATTGCTATCTTATTTGGCTCATAAACAGTCGGTAATTTTTCATATTGCAGGCAGATGGAGCAACTCCTTGTGGTAAGTGGGATCATACCGCTTCTTGTGGTATGATCCCAGAAATGTATTGTTTTAACTCGCCGCCATTTTTCAATTCTTAGTATATTTATTTATTTATTTATTTTACAATTTCAATGCTGAATTTCCAATTTTTTGTGTTTTCGGTCCTTAATATGTACTAAGATTATGAAAATAAACTAATATGATGGTATTCTAAATGCTATAAGTCTCTAATTTCATTTAAGCAAATTTTCCCTCTCTGAGAAGCTAAAATCTTGAATTTTGAAGCCTTTAATGGGGAAACACATAAATTACCAGATTTGGCTTCTGCACAAATAAATACCAATTTATAATGACTACTTTTTGACATAACTGCACATTTGACAGTGCTACAACAACCGTCTGATTTCATTGTTTCCATTATGACTTACTCTTTGTCCATTCGTTGCTCAACCAATTTCAAGCAGAGAACACACAAAATAAGTAATTACCTCCGCCAACGAAGTTGGGGCGGAGGTTATGTTTTCGCACCTGTTTGTTTGTTTGTCTATTTGTCTGTTTGTGAACAACATAACTCAAAAAGTCATGCACGGATTTGTTTGAAATTTTGTGGGAGGATTGCTATTACATCAAGGATAGACCCTATTGATTTTCACCACGATCACTGAAACAATACGGCCGCCACGGCAGCCATGTCAAAATCCTATCACACGTGATAACTCAAAAACTAATGCACGGATTTGTCTAAAATTTTGTTAGAGGATTGCTATTACATCAAGGATGGACCCTATTGATTTTCACCACGATCACTGAAACAATACGGCCGCCACGGCAGCCATGTTGAAATCCTATCACACGTGATAACTCAAAAACTAATGCACGGATTTGTCTGAAATTTTGTTGGTGGATTGCTATTACATCAAGAATGGACCCTATAGATTTTAACCGCAATCAGTGAAACAATATGGTCGCCACGGCAGCCATCTTGAAATCCTATCACACGCGATAACTCAACTTTGCTCCCACTCATGCACATTTGAATTGTGCTGCCTTGGCAGAGGTTTGCACTCTACGAGTGCCTCTAGTTAATAATGTAACTGCAAACTGCCAGAGGAATGACAGAAAAAGATTAATTCCACAAAGGCCACTGACACAGCCCCAGTGTGAATTCCTTTTGTGTTTCCTCCCATTTATTGTCTATTTGATTGGTTTACATCCTGGGTGCTTTCCCCACCAGCGATGTTGCAGTCATGTTTCTCTTCCCTCACGTGTGTGTTGGCGTATTTACATGAGTTTCAATGGCTTTTGAAAAGTGCTGGGGACAATGACGGGTTCAAAGTTTCACATCTTTTTTTCAGTGAGCCTGCCAGTGCTTAATTTGAGTTGGAAGCAATGGAATTGCATAAAGACATTTCAAATGATCTTATTTCATTTAAACAATTTAAACGATATGGAAACACATGCATTGCTTTCAACCCCTGAGTAAAGAAAAGCTTGAGAAGTCCGGAGTCATTATTGGTTTCCAATTACTAGTGGTGAAATCCACCGCAACGCAAGTGAAGCTTATAAGCCTTCATGCACAAGGACTTCAATTCCGCTTGAGAATCTCTTACATAAGGGTTGAGTGAATAATCGCTGACTACAGCAGGGGAACGTAAATATGCCACTAAAACTCACGCCGAATGCATGAGAGTTGATAGGTATGTGTTATTAATGAAAACTGACCACACATGTTGAGAATTTTTGGAGTTTCTGTAATGGTAATTTAAATGAGTGACTGAAAACAGGTCATGACCAATCATTATTTTTAAAGGATGGGTTTGGGCTTCCTCTATTGCCAGTTCACCAGCCGCCACTGATTGAAAGCATATTACCTGCCCTTTATTCTGAAGAAGAAAGAAACAAGCGGCACTGAGGAAATCAAGGCATAGTGGGCGCTGCTATCAAAAAAAATGTCCACTATTTTCTATTTCTTTGTGGATTCCTGATTTCCAATTAAAGATGATTTCATTCTCATTATGCTAAGTGACATTTGCAATATGATCAGTCAGCTACTTATAGTATTTGACCCAGTAGCGTGATGTGATCCGCGTGGGCCCGAGTGCAGACCTGATGACATGACATATCCTGACGTATTTCGGGGCCCAGGGGTGCCCATCAACGCCCCCCCGCCACCGGGCTCCAGTGCCATTGCACTCCCTGCACGCCCTATTGTTACGCCACTGATTTGACCCCATCCAGGCTTTTGCCTTTTTCACATTATTCTTGGAAAGTTCCCTATCATGAATGCAAGTTAGTGTAAGGAAATTCAAAATTTGTAGTCACAGAATGAAGTTTATTCACCAAAAATTAAGGAACACAAGTACATGTATTACTAAATGTAACCTGAAGTCATCTACACCAGATCTGATAGGTGTGCAAATTGATACTGCTGAAGTAGCGATGACAGTCAGTTTAGCCATTTCAATTCATACCCTGGAAATAAAAAGAGACCCTAGCAAGGTACTAGTAATTTTTACTTAGGATGCTAAAATTGGACAGTACAACCAGCGCAACATACAGAGTATATCAGTACATACATGTACGCTCGCATGCCTTTTTATACTTTTTCAATCATTATTACCTCTGGGAGAGGAAATCTGTCAATGTAATTGATGACTAAGTGCTGATGAAGTAATTTTTGCATCAAAAACACTTGTAAATTACAGGATGGTGGTGATAAATGCTGATAATATTACAAATCAAAAATTGAATCTAACTGCCAGCAGCCAGGCTAGGCCTGTTTGCAGTGCTGTCACCTATCTGTTAGTTTATTTGGTAACTAAAAGGCACAGTAAAATCAATGAAGATTTATTGAATTTTCAATTAGTTTTAAGCCCAAAACAAAGTGACTGGGGACCATGAACAGTGTAGGGATTTGTATGGCCTGCATGGCGTGGATAGGGTTAATATTGCCAAACCAAAAGCTGATCATGTTGCAAACAACCCTTAGCTTTACATGGATGTCACTTTCTTTTAATTGGAAATCAGATAATGCACAAGGCAAGAGAAAAATGAAATATTCACATAATTTTGATGGAAGCGCCCCCTATGGCTTGGCGCCCTAAGCACCCCTTGTTTATTTTTGCTTCAGACTAAATGGTAGGCACTGTTTTCAGTGTATGCCTGAAAGACTTAGGGGTGCTCAGGGCACAACCTGAATGTGACTTGGGAATGCTGTCAGGAAACATAGGAATTCATCAAAACCAACCTCAACGAAACGGTATGTAGGGCGTTAACGAAGTCAGACCCCTAGGCGATCTTCCAATCAGATATACAGGACGTCTACAAATATAACTGAGTAAGTGTTATCAGGTTTTACTGAGGGTGCGTCAAGAGACAGGCTGCTATAAAAGAGCCATTTTCCTGTTGAAGAAAGGGCCCCCTACACTCATGTGCCCTGAGTACCCCTTAACAAATTTTACACTAGTGTACACAAGAGATGCAAAAGTATCCAAGAAAGCATGAAACATCCTGGGTCACTCAGGGTGAAGTCACAATGACAATGGAAATACACGGAAAATTGCAAAAAAGTATTGATAAGCAGCGCCCTGAGTAACCCTCGGAAAATTCATCACATGGTAAATACTTTGATACTGTCATCTTCCAAATTATCTTCGAGGGTGACTGGGGGCGCACTGAAAAAATCACACTTTAAAATCAGATTTTAGCATTTTATAACATACCATACCTTGAGTGGCGAGAACAGGCCATTCAGCCTAACTAGGCTCTCCAGTTTTTTTTTTTGTCCCCATTGTGAATATATCACTTCAGATACTCAAGGACTCAATGGTATCTAGCTTTAAGTCAAGCCTGCTCTTGAAAATTCCCAAGGTTTCTGCCTCAACAATATGGTCAGGCAGTCAATTCCACATCGAAATTACTCTTTGGGTGAAAAAATATTTCCTAATATCAGTGCTAAATTTACCCTTGGTCAACTTCCATTTGTGATCCCGAGTTCTACCAACAAAACTTGGCCAAAGGAATCCAACATAATTCACTTTGTCAATCCCTTTAACATATTTGAAGACCTCAATCAGATCACCCCAAGTCTCCGTTTCCTAAGACTAAAGAGATTATGGATCTTCAGCCTCTTCTCATAGCTTTCATCTTTTATACCTGGAATTAGCTTAGTGGCTCTTCTCATAACTTTTTCCAGAGCCTCTATATCTTTCTTAAAGTATAGACCCCAGAACTGTACAAAATACTCCAGATGTGGTCTCACGAATGTGTTGTACAAGAGAAGTATGACCTCCTTGGATTTGTACTCAATACTTTTGGCAATGCATCCCAGCATCCGATTGGCTTTTTTAACTGCGGCACAATGGCTAGAACCTGTGAGGGTTTGGTCAACATTCACTCCCAGATCATTTTCATGTGGAGCACATTCAAGTTTTAAACCTTCCATAAAGTAATCCTGTCTAATGTTTTTATTACCTACATGCACAACTCTACATTTCGCTACATTAAATTTAATTTGCCACATTTCTGCCCAATTCTGGATTCTACCCAAATAATCCTGAATCACTTTAGTGGACTCTAAACTATTTGCCAAACCTCCCAATTTAGTATCATCTGCAAATTTAACCAATTTGCTCTCAATATTCCTATCAAGGTCATTAATGTAGATGAGGAACAGCAGGGGTCCCAACACCGATCCCTGAGGGACGCCACTCCCCACCATACCTAGCTCAGATGAGGTGCCACTGACCACCACTCTCTGTGTTCTGTCCTATAACCAGTTTTGAATCCACTCCAGAATACCTCCTGTAACTCCAATGGAGGTCATTTTAAAAATTAGTCTCTTATGCGGAACTGTATCAAATGCTTTCTGAAAATCCAAGTATATGATGTCATAAGCCCTGCTCTGATCATAAGTCTTAGTGGCCTCTTCAAAAAATTCCAGAAGGTTTGTCAGGCATGACCTTCCCTTACGGAAACCATGTCGGCCAGGGGTCTCAGACTGGTCCGTAAAAGGGCCAAGGGGCTGCTGGTTTTCAATCAAACCGAGCAGAAGCGCGCCTGATACAACTGATTCAGTCAACTGATCCCAGTCTGCACAGTTGATTAGTAGCATCAGGTGTGTTTCTGCTTGGCTGGATTGAAAAGCTGCCGCCCCTCGGCCCTTTTATTGACCAGTTTGAGACCCCTGATGTTAGCTATCCCTCAAGATATTATTACGTTCAAGAAATAATTCCAGCTCGTCTTTTATGATAGATTCCAGTATTTTGCATGCAATGCAAGTTAAACTGACCGGCCTGTAATTTCCTGGCTCAGTACGGTCCCCTTTCTTATATATTGGTATTATATTGCCCTGCTTCCAATCATTTGGTATTTCTCCAGTTTCTAAAGACCATCTGAAGATAGCTGAGAGCGGTTTAAAGATGATCTCACTAACTTCCCTGAGCCCTCTAGGATATAAGCCATCAGGACCCGCCGCCTTATCTGCCTTTAGTTTATGCAACTTGTCTAATACTTCATTATCCCTAACCTCAATTTCCGCTAAATAATCTTGAGCATTGGACATGCCCTCTGGCCGAATAAAAACCCGCTCCAAAGTAAAATTCTCAAAAAAGTAAATGTTTAAAGTATCCGCAAAATCCTTGCTATCATATAGCAACGATCCATATTTATTCTTTATGCACTTAACCTCCTCTTTGACTTTCCTTTTTCTGCTACAGTTCTGAAAGAAGCGCTTAGGATTAGTTTTTGCCCCTTCTGCAGTTTGCCTTTTATATAGTCTTCGAGCATTTCTCAGCTCCTTTTTGACCACAGCCCGCATTTTACAGTACTCAGCCTTAGTATTCTCATTGTTATCCTTTGTGTACATCTTATGAAGATTCCTCTTTTCTCTCAAACTCCTACGAATAGCTGTGGTCATCCACTGAGGATTCTGCTTTTTCAGCTTACTTTTGGTCACCTTTGGTATGAATTTACATTGTGAATCCAGTCAAACCCCCTTAAATCTTTCCCACATCTCATTTACAGACTCACAGTCCAGGAGTGTCTCCCATTTTATTTCACTTAAATATGAGCGCATCCTGTTAAAGTTTGCTCGCCTAAAATTGAAAATTTTGGTTTTAGAAGACACCTTTTTAACTTCCCATGAAACATCAAAATTGACAGTAGAGTGATCACTTGTCCCAAGTGGCTCCAGTACCTCAACATCACTAATTCTATCAGGGTCATTACAGAGCACTAAATCTTAAATTGCCTTCTCTCTTGTAGGTTTATTAACATAGGCTACTGCACCAAAAAATTGTCATTTATAACATCTACAAATTCTTCCTCCCCTTTACCCTGTCCTTTCACCATTTCCCAATCGATACCAGGATAATTGAAGTCTCCCATAATAATAGTCCCTCCTCCTCTACAAGCTTGCCTAATCCTCTTAAAGAGCATTTCATTGACAGTACTGTCCAATGCTGGTGGTCGATAGCACACTCCTATGTTTAAACCTGTCTCGTGTTTGCCAATGAGCCTGACCCAGATATCTTCACAGGGCAAGGAATGTTCAATTTCAGGAATTTCCTGCACATTTATGTTCTCGTTCACATAGAGTGCTACACCCACTCCTCGCCTTTTACACCTATCCTTCCTAAAGAGCTTAGAACCTTCTATATTATATTCATCTCCATCCTCTTCACTGAGTCATGTCTCTGTAATCCCAACTATGTCATAACCCGCACTAATCATAACAGCCTCAAGTTCCGGAAATTTATTTTTTATGCTTCTTGCATTTAAATAAAAACATTTCAGGTTATTACAAATGCTCTTACCCTTCGATTTCCCATGTGCCTGCTGCTCCAAGCCCCCCACTACGATTTATTGCTTTAAAAATATATCATCAACAGTGCATGTAACGCTGTCAGCTTCCATCTGGGCAGTCTGCATTTCCCTATGTATAACGCTTTCTAGCCTCCCTGCCCCCCAAGTCCCTAGTTTAAATAACCCTGTGCTACCCTCAACATACGCTGACCCAGTGCAAAGGTACCCCTCCGGTTGAGGTGTAGCCCATCAGGCCTGAACAAGTCACCCCTGTCCCAGAAGAAGTTCCAGTGCCCCATAAACCTGTACCCCTCTTTCCTACACCAGATTCGTAGCCACCTGTTAAACCTCCAGATAAAATTCTGCTTCCCTCTGCTTGCAGGTGGTACTAGTAGAATCCCGGAGAAAACTACCGCGGAGGATCTGCTCCTAAGTTTTTCAGCTAATTCCATAAATTTGCTTTGCAGAACCTCAAACCTACCCTTAACTATGTCATTTGTCCCAACATGGACCATGACCACTGGATCCCTCCCTGCTCTGGCCAGGAGCTTGTCCGCACGCTCCAGGAGGTCTCCTACCTGGGCACCAGGCAGGCAACACACCGTACGAGACTCCTTGTCGTGCAAACAGACTAAGCTGTCTATTCCTCTAATAATTGAGTCCCCCGCTATCACTTACTCTCTTTTCTGAGGGGAAGAGGCTAACAGGGTGCCCTGATGCTCTTCAGTCCCCCCACTCTCAGGGTCAGGGGCCAAGTCGAGTTCCTGCAAGGGCTGGAATCGGTTGGACACCTCAACCACTGGAGAAGCTGTCGCTGTATGGCATGCACACCCTTTCCTGCGCTGACGTCCTACAGTCACCCAACTTTCTCTCCCTGCCTGTTCTGTGGTCTCCGCACCACCCTGCTTTGGCGTATACACCATGTCTCTAAACAACATACTACTCAGTTCCTCTTGGAACTCTACTGATTGCGAACATGTGATGTTTATGCAAATTGTTGCTTTTAGACCACTACCCCTGATCACCCCTTAAAAAAATGAAGCATTATTCCCCACCAGAATTGTGCTTTTTCCCATCTGCAGCCATACATGTACCTTCCAAAAAACTTAGGACAAGATCTGGGATCTGGTGTATCGCACCCTAATAGAAACTGCCTGAATCTGAGAAAAACTGGCTCTTAACTAAATAATAACCAGGTGAGACCAATTTACTGTGAGCAGGAAGATAAAACAATTAGATAAGGCAGGTATCCGGAGGGAACTGGGGAGAACAGGAGGGAGGTATCACACCCCATAATAAGCAGGAGCTGAAAATGGCTGCTGTGCCAGCCTGGCCAGAGAATTTACTCAGCGCTCGATGTATGAGTCACATACTTGAAATGGCCATTGCATGCTAACGATATGGACGGAAGTATTAAATATGTCTACTCTGTGCATGTAGATGGCAGATATTTGTTCAGAATGTTGTGATTCCCTGAAATTAGGGCACTTTGTAAAAGATACTGGCAATAATTTATGAAAAATTAAAAAAATTTATAAAATTCCCTGTAATTAAAGATGAAGTGTGGACTTTAATCACATTCAGATTGTTTGATTGCAAAGTTAAAATTGTGGAGTGCAGAGCTGAATCAGGAAAAACTTGTCCAAATTGCATTCAATCTCGCTGAACATGCTGAATGCAAGATATTGGTTTTTCAATGAAACATCCTCAGCTCACCAGCCGCATGACAGATATTTGCAAACTGGTCTATGCCTTGGCTGGAGATATTGGGCCCTATTTTAACGATCTAAGCGCTCGGTCTGAAACACGTGGCGCAGGTGCATTTAGGGCTTGTCCAAATCCATTTTTGGCAAAAAATCCAAATGGAAGGTTATCCAGGTGCATAGTAAGGCACTCAGTGCAAAGGGGTTGGATTTAATCTTTTAATTAATCACAAGCCTGTTTTGGGTGAAACATGGAATAAACCAATCAGTGTGTCATCTCTCATTCTGTTTAAAAGCCAGAGGGACTTGTACCTTGGCAAACAGTAATTATAAGGGCGAATTTTCTGAGCAGCAGAATGAGAGCTGCTTGTGCGCTTAGTGAAAGCCCACGAGCAAACCATTGCTTAAAGGTCCCCTATTATGCCACCAGGTGCACAGCTAATTAGCCATTATGAGCCAGTTCAAAGTCTCCCCTACCGGACATCACAAAGGGGAGTGACCATCCAGAATAATGAAATCTGATTGACTGCTTGGCTGAAGGTGATCAGTTCTTCTTGCCTCTGGGTGGTTACTTCCCCATGTGATGTCAAGAGGGCAAAGATTATGAAACGGCTTGTAATAACTAATTAGCTGTGCACCTGGTGACATAATAGGGGACCTTTAAAGTATGGAGACCTGATCAGTGTGATGTCCAAATATGTAATAAAAATATTTCTGAAATATTGCTTAAAATATTTTAATCATGTCCAGATGTTACTAATCATCACAGTGAATCAGGGCCGCAGTTGAACTTCACATTACAACTTGTGCATAAAACAAGCAAGCGAATAAAAACGGTTGTAATTCAGGATCGCCGGAAAAAATAAAATAATTACGCGCTGACGGGGAACGAGCAAGAGAAATTTGTGAGGCTCCTGGGCAGGAATCACTCACAAGCACGTCTCTTCCAAAAATCGTAATTTTTTGTTGAATCCGAGGTCAGGCCAAAAATCACCAGAGAGGCGCAGCCAAAAACAAAATCCAAGAGTCAAAAAACAGGCAGAGATCATAAACCGGGTAGTCAGATGCGCAGAGGTACATAAACAGTAGGCAAAGACAGGGTCGAAATCCAGAAGTTAAAAACCAGGGCAGCAAAGACAAAATCGTAGCTGAAAACAAAGGGAAGTCAAAAACCAGAAAGGCACAGGAAAACAGATCCAAAAGGGCACAGGCAGAAATCATGGTCTAACAAAGGGTGTCTCAGATTAAACAGAACAACTGGCATACAGGTCTCTCAGCACAGGTGAATTGATCAACTTTCTGACAGGGAACAAGCAGCAGAGTGGGCCTTTATATAGAAAAGGAAAGTAACGAGCTAGGCGGAGCAACAGGTATGAGGGATAATCTAAACATTAAATGAGAGGGGAAAACACAAGAGGTAATAAGCAACAACAATTGGGGAAAAACAATGACAAGGACTGTAATCACGAAACCTACTAAACACGAATGCCTCCATTTAAGGAGTGCCTAAGTGGGAAAGATGAGAGAGGCAGATTAGTTTGAGAGATAGATGCAAGGTGGCTGCAGAAACTCAGGCAAGGTCCAGGATAGCGAAGAGAGGGCGCAGTTACAGATTGGAGTGGAAAGCAAGAGATTCAATTTTGATGTTATTGATTAGTGCAGTAATAATTTTACCTAAATAGTGCAAGTTAGTATATTTGTTATTTACAGGATTAGTATATTAGTAAGGGTTAGTAGATAAACTAGACAAAACATAGAGTATTAGTAGGATTAGTACTTAATTAGTAATTAGTTTAGAAGGAAGTAAACAAGCAGTGAAGGAAGTTCGTGAAACACCGTAAACTTCCGAAATCACCTGAAATGTGGCAACTCGCAGACAAGGGAGTGCAAAGGCTGGGGGAACACAAATGACATCATACATAACAGGGGAGACACTGGTGCAGTGGGAACTGCAAAATAATAACAATGGAAAAAATGAAAACCAGAACAATGACAGTATCAGAATCTAAATGAAAAATAACAAACACAGAAGCAGGCAGAATACAGATCATAACAAAATTAAAATAAGTGAGGAAAAACTGCTAGCAAGAAAGAAACGAAACTAATGCTATTTTGATTACGTATCATAACCCCTTGAATAATATGCAACAGGAATGAAAAGAACTTGTTTCTGCTTGTCTTATGATTGAAAGTCGAGTCAGATATATGGAATAAATTCGATTAATTATAGACGGTGCTGACAATGTCATTCTTTGCTTTCTCTGTTGCCTAAATGTCTTTTTTTAGGGCTACTTCGTTTGTCAGCAAAATTATAAATAATAAATCCATTTCCAAATGAAACGTGGGATTTTGGATTTGGTAATGGAAAAGGGACAGCAGGCACAGTATTAATGGATCAGGTCGGATTGAAAATTATTTTTTCAGGTAATTCCAGATAAGGGGTGGACTTTGCAGGACTTATCCAAACTCCTGAAGCACATTTTCAGCAAATATTCATTCAGTTACAGTTTGTGTTTCGTGTGATAGAACGGAACTCCATGCACTACTCAGACATTATGTGCCATCAGAAGTCTATTACTCCTAGAAGTGAACAACAGTAACTTAGATTGGGTAGATGGCATTGGCGACCCGCAGCCAATTATAACACATGATGTGACGTCTGATCACATGATCTGTTTGGTAAATTCACGAAATCCATCACTTTGTGCAGAGAAGCCCACCATCGGAGAAATTCATTCATTGTTGGTAATTCCCGATGGCTGCATTTACATAAAACATGATGAATTGTGGGATATAAATTTATACTGGTTTGCTTATAAACTCGCATCAGAAAAGTGTAGAGACATGGACTTCAGTTATTTAAGTATGATGGCCTGTTTTGTGTAATTTTTCCCAATGTTTTAATCTATTTCTGTCACGGTTTGTGAGGTGTGCGTGTTGTTTGGACTTTTCTTTGCGGTTCTCGTCCCAGGACGATATTGAATTCCTGGGCCATCGAATTCTTTACCCAGCTGGTTGATTGAGCTGGGGCGGCGCTTTCCCAGAATCTATATAAGCAGGAAGTCCGGCACACCTCCTTCGCTAGAGTGTTTGTGTTTAGCTTCGCACTATAGCCAAAGATATCTGTAGTCAGGTTTTGTATGACTTTCTTTGTTCTAATTATTGGAGTTTCTTCGCCCTTTTTCTATCTCACTTTGCTTCCGTGGTTCGGACTATTATACGTCCTTTGGAAGCGCGAGTACTTGTGTTTGGTCTATATTATTCTCTGTGTTTGTACTTTGTTCGTGCTACTCTCTTTCTCTCTGTCATTGCGCTTGGCCTCCGCATACTACCGGCCATTACAGAACACTCTAGCCGATATGGAGTCGTCAGCAATGGCTGCGATAGAAAAAGTTGTGGCTAACCAACAAGCTGCTCTCTCTGGTTATGGCAAGGGTCTTGTTAGCCTGAACAATCAACAGGCACAGTTGGCGGAAAGAGTCCGCCTTCAGGCGAATGCCATGGAGAGACAGGAGAACGTTCTGTTAACTCTCACTGAGAGTATTAGATCCTTGTCCACGCACAGCACACAAAATGTTGCACAAGCACAGTCTGTACATCTTCCCCGAGAGCCAAAGCTTTCAGTTACCCCCAAGATGTGGAGGCGAGGCAGGAAGATGTAAAGATTTCATTGCCCAATGTGAGATATTTTTTAAAGCGCAACCTTCACGGTTTGTGAATGAAGAGTCTCGGATTTCATTTATTTTATCCCTGATAACTGACACAGCACTCATTTGGGTTGGCCCACTTATTTGATCTAATTCACCGGTAGTGAATACTGTGGAGACTCTCGTTAGAGAAATGGTATCGGTGTTTGATCAGGATGTTTGTGGCCAGGGCGCGGCTACGCGTTTCATGCATCTAAGGCAGGGCTCTGAGAGTGTCGCTGCATTTTCAATCACATTTCGCTCCTTGGCGACAGAGACAGGCTGGCCAGAAGCGCCTCTTATGACAGTGTTCGTTCACGCTTTGGCAAAGGAGGTAAAGGACGCTCTGGCTACATTGGAGCCTTGTTTGTCTCTGGATTTGTTGGTTCGCACTGCGGTGCGAATTGATAGTCGCATCCGCGAACGGAACAGGGAGAAATGTACTGCATTGATTCTTGCTGGCAACGGGGCTAATGCTACTGGCAGCATGCATACATCTCCCATTCTGCCCACTGAAAATTCCACTCCTGGTGAGCCTATGCAGGTTGATGGCTCATATGAGAGCCGGGCTCGTAAGCCCGTTCGGAGACGTATAATCTGCTATTATTGTAACAAACCGGGACATATCCGTCCACGCTGCCCTGAGCTTCAGGGAAACGGGAAATCCCTCTAGCGGTATGGGGGGCACTAGAGGGACAGACCTAATTTCCCTTCCGAACTTTAATTCCTGTAGAATTGACTGTGGGAAGACAGAGAATATTTATTGAGGTGTTTTTAGACTCTGGCGCCGTGGACTGTTTTATGGATGAGGAGAGGGCTAGGAAGCATTCCATTCCTATCCGCCCTCTTTTACATTCACGCTCTGTTAGATCTTTGGACGGTCGCCCGCTGGGAACTGGATTTATAACCGAAGTTTCTGAATCATTGACTATGTTTATCTCTTTTGGTGGCCATTCTGAGGAGGTCCAGTTTTTTATTATCAGTTGTCCTGTTTTCCCTGACGTTTTAGGACACTCTTGGCTACGGGAACATAGGCCTCATATCATTTGGGGAAGTCAGGATAACTCGATCGTCCAGTGGGGCACTGATTGTAGGTCCCACTGTAGGGAGAGTTTAGCGTGTCATCCCGGGCATCAACCTATGGGGGAGGCTGACACCTGGAATGATTCTGAGGAGTTTGCCTCACGCAACCCTCCTAATCTACAGAAAGGGGCGGAGGAGGGGTTGGAGTGGGATCCTCAATTTGACTGGCGGCAGCCAGAGGAGGATTGCTATTCGGAGGATTTCTCTGACTCGGAATCTGACATAGAGAGGGCAGGTGCCGAACAGCATGAGAATTTGGGGGCTGCTCTGAACTTTTGCCTGCCTCCTAATGTTCCTGACGATTATGCTGATCTCGCGGAGGTTTTTAGCAAGCAACAGGCCTCGACTTTACCTCCTGATCGCACGTTCGATTGCGAGATCAATCTCCACCCGGTTACCACTCCCCCCAGGGGTTCATTATACTCGCTGTCAGGGCCTGAGTGAAAGGCCATGCGAGAATATATTCAGGAGGCTCTGGCTAATGGATATATTCGGCCCCCCACATCTCCTGCCAAAGCGGGGTTCTTTTTTGTGGGCAAAAAAGATGGCAGCCTGAAACCCTGCATTGATTACAGGGGCTTGAATAATATCACTATTAAAAACCGATACCCACTTCCATTGATGAACTCCACGTTTGAACGGCTGCAGGAGGCGTCGTTTTTTACTAAGCTAGACCTCCGGAATGCTTATAACGGTTCGGATTCGTGAGGGGGACAAGTGGAAAACGGCATTTAATACGCATGACGGGCACTACAAATATTTGGTCATGCCGTTTGGATTGGTTAACGCCCCTTCTGTGTTCTAGGCACTCGTTAATGATGTCCGTCGAGAGATGTCGGAGAGATTCGTCTTTGTCTACCTTGACGATATTCTGATTTTCTCTGCAACTTTCTCGGTGCATAAACAACACATCAGACAAGTGCTTGAGGCCCTCTTCAAAGCCAAGCTTTTTGTCAAGGCTGAGAAATGCGTCTTTCATGTCGACAGTTTCGTTTCTTGGCTTCATCGTTTCGGAAGGGTCGGTCCGCATGGATCCTGACAAAGTGGCAGCGGTCAGGGATTGGCCTGCTCCTCAAAACGTTAAGGAGGTGCAACAGTTTTTGGAGTTTGCTAATTTTTATAGGAGGTTTATCCGTAACTTTAGTGCGGTAGCTGCCCCCATTATCGAGCTCACTAAGAAGAATACCTCCTCATCGTTTGCTTGGTCTCCAGCAGCTGAGGCTGCTTTTCAGGAGTTAAAGAAACGATTTAGCTCAGAACCCATTCTCGTTTTGCCCGACCCCTCCCTCCCATTTGTTGTGGAGGTGGATGCGTCGGAAGTCAGGGTAGGTGCCATTTTGTCCCAGCTTCCCCTTCGGCACAATAACTTGCATCCATGCGCCTACTTCTCCCAGTTTTTGTCGGCGGCCGAACGGAATTACAGCATTGGTGACCGGGAGTTGTTGGCTGTCAAGTTGGCGTTAGAAGAGTGGCGCCATTGGTTGGAGGGGGCTGAACATCCGTTTGTGGTTTGGACGGATCATTAAAATCTCCAATACATCCAACAGACTAAACGACGTAATTCTCGGCAGGCGCGGTGGTCATTGTTTTTCAACCGCTTTAACTTTACGTTACCCTATCGCCTGGGGTCTAAAAACATCAAGCTCGACGCTTTGTCGCGGATTCACAACCGCTCCGGTCACAACCCCATTCCTGAGCCGGTTATCCCGGCAGCTCAGATTGTGGCTCCCATTCAGTGGGACGTTGAGTCTGTTGTGCGGGAGGCATTGAGAAATGATCTCGGTCCTGGTGGGGAGCCGCCTGGCTGTTTGTTTGTTCCTTTGGCAGTGCAGTCCCAAGCTCTCCAGTGGGGGCACTCTTCCTGTCTGGCGGGTCACCCGGGGGTTCATCGGACCAAGCATTTCTTGGCCCGATGTTTTTGGTAGCCAAGCATGATTGAGGACATCTGGGAGTTTCTAGCGGCGTGCTGTATTTGCGCTAGGAACAAGACTTCCCACCTTCCCCCCTCTGGTCTGCTGCGGCCGTTGCCCATCCCTAAGCGCCCGTGGAGCCATATTGCTCTTGATTTTGTTACGGAGCTGCCTGTTTCGGAAGCCAACACGGTCATCCTGGTCATGGTTAACCGTATTTCTAAGGCCGCCCACTTTATTGCGCTGCCTAAGCTGCCTTCGGCACGGGAGACTTCCCTTCTTGTTGTGGACCATGTTTTCCGGCTGCATGTCCTCCCTCAAGATGTGGTTTCTGACCGGGGCCCTCAATTTACGGCCAAATTCTGGTGTGCGTTTTGCAACCAGTTGGGGGCCACCGTGAGCCTTTCCTCTGGTTTTCACCCAGAGACTAACAGGCAGACAGAGCGGACCAACCAGTCTTTGGAGAATACTCTTCAATGTTTGGCGGCTGACAACCCATCTTCGTGGAGTCGATTTTTAGCATGTGCCGAATACTCCCACAATTCACTGGGTAACTCCTCCGCAGGCCTTTCCCCATTTGAGGCTCAGTTGGGTTATCAGCCTCCACTGTTTGCTGAGACTGACAGGGATTCAGAGGTTCCTTCGGTTAATCACTTTGTTTGGCGTTGTCGGTCAGTTTGGGCCAGGGTCCGTTCCTCCTTGTTGCACTCTGGATGAAAACAAAAGACCGCTGCAGATAGAAGGCGCCGTTAGCTCCATCTTATCAGGTTGGCCAAAGGGTCTGGCTTTCCACGTGGGACCTGCCCTTGAGAGCGGAGTCACGGAAATTGGCTCCCCACTTTATTGGTCCTTTTAAGATTGTGTGAAGGATCAATCCTGTTACAGTACGGTTGAAGCTCCCTAGATCCTTACGGATCCACCCCTCTTTTCATGTCTCCAGGCTCAAACCGGTTAGCACTTGCGTCCTGGCTCGGTCGACAAACCCCGCCGCCACCGCTGGATGATTGGGGGGCCGGTTTACACTGTGTGTCGTATTTTAGCCGAGAGGCGTGTGGGTCGTGGAGCTCAATTTTTAGTTGACTGGGAGGGTTATGGTCCTGAGGAGCGGTGCTGGGTCCCTTCTCGGGATATCCTGGATCCTACCCTTATTTCGGAATTCCATGCGTGGGGCTCTCTGGGAACTTCTAGGGCTGTTCCTTTGAGGGGGGGGTCCTGTCATGGTTTGTGAGGTGTCCGTGTTGTTTGTACTTTTCTTTGCGGCTCTCATCCCGGGACAATATCGAATTCCTGGGCCATCAAATTCTTTACCCAGCTGGTTGATTGAGCTGGAGTGGCGCTTTCCCAGAATCTATATAAGCAGGAAGTCCGGCATGCCTCCTTCGCTAGAGTGTCTGTGTTTAGCTTTGCACTATAGCCGAAGATATCTGTAGTCAGGTTTTGTATGACTTTCTATCTTCTAATTATTGGAGTTTCTTCTCCCTTTTTCTATCTCGCTTTGCCTCCATGGTTTGGACTATTATACGTCCTTTGGAAGCAAAAGTACTTGCGTTTGGTCAATATTATTCTCTGTGTTTGTACTGTGTTCGTGCTACTCTCTTTCTCTGTGTCGTTGCGCTTGGCCTCCGTATACTACAGGCCATTACAATTTCAGTCCACATACTTAGGTGTATTTAGTCATCTTTTAGATTAAATTATTTACTTTAGGAAATAATCCCATTATTCCATGCGTCTTATAGCTCGATTGGTTTGTGGACTGCCTGCACTGCATTCGCGGAGAGCTGTGGCGATTTGGTTTGAACATGATCGCCTCCCCTGACAGTTTCTAGATTCACCACTACAGGCGCCCAAACTCACCTGATATGATATTAACAGACAAATGCCGCCTACAATGCTCAATGAGTCCTTGCACACTTCCAGGAGTAATAGACTTCTGATGCCATGTATGTGATATTTTGGCCAACCGTTGTCGCCGAACAGCCACCCTTCCAGGGGGAATCCAGTGGACAACAGCGTGAATTACAGAGTTTGCCAGTTTTATCCAGTTGTGGCTTTATCCAGTACAATCTGCGAAATACTTACATGCATAACCTCACATGACGAATTAGAAATTACCAGATGGAATAGATTTCCTTGCGATTAAAATAGCCTGAATCACAGCATGCTCTGATGTGGAAACGTAGAGCAATCACACTCACCATTCTGGCTTGTAGTTTAAATATCTTGACAATAATCTTTCACATCATAATTTTCTTTATTATTTATAAATGTGTACTTGTGTGGGCCCTGCAGTTCGTCCCTGTGTAGAATGTAAGGAGCAGAGAGAACGCGCATTATGCACTCCCCGACAAAAGCACATAATACTGTCATAATAATGTGCCCTTAAAATTGCATTGTTAAAAACTGACTATTGCCTGTAGACCAGGTTTTTGTTGGTCGATAGCGCAAGAGCTTTATGCAACCTCAAGTTAGCAACAGGTGAGAATTGTGCCTCAATTTACACCTCAATGTATGACCAACATGCCCATGGGAGCTCAGTTATACGCAAATCAATTGGCTATTTATGGACGCTCGACGGGAAATTGGTATTTTCGTCGGTAAAGTAGCAAAGCCACTTGCGCTGCGTGTTGCGCCCCTCTGCGCTGGGTGTAAGATAGAGGCCATTGTCTGTGTGTGTATAATGATGTAAACCATTTGTATTTGCTGACTAAATGAGTCAAGTAGTAGCTTGTGGTCTCTCTATCTCTCTGTATATTTTATTCATATGGCATGTGTATTGCATTTTCTCATATGCTTCTTTTTGTCATCCTCTTAATCTCTCTTCCAGTTGCAGATGGAGTCCCGGTACGGAAGGATGGGGAACAGGTATGACTGGTATTCAGATGCAAATCATCTCATTTTCCACTCATCATCAACCTGCTATAGCTTTGCAAGAACACACATCAATACTTTTACCAAAATAAGATATTCCGGCCGATTGGTAATGGTAATGTTTCCAAACATTCCCTTGCCCTGCCAATGGTCTACCAGTGGTGGGAACTACTGGTAGTTCTTCTTAAAACTTGTTGTGCTAAATTTTACTTGAATGATCTATTTTGAATGTAAGTGTGTCATAAATGAGAGCCAAAAAAATGATGGCCATATTTCATATTTTGGTAAATTAAGGGGGAAAGTGAATGATGCACTACTCCCATTGGACCAAGACATCACAACTTCATAACTCACTGATGAATCAATTATGATATTTTCTTGATATCTTGGTAATAGAAAAAATGTTTCATCTTGCATCGAGAGAAATCATTGGATACCTGTCAAATAAGGCACTGAAAAATGATTGGAATACGCTTAGAAAAGTGTCTTCGGAAAGTATTCAGACCCCTTCACTATTTGCACTTTTTATTGTGTTGTATCTTTGATTGAAATTTGATTAAATGCACTTTTAATTACCATTACAATTCACAATAGCACGTTATAGCAGCAAAAACAGCCATTTTGGCAAATTCACTAATGATCAAGAACAAAAAAAAACTAATCTTTCAGAAGTTTTCAGACCCTTTCCTAAGGTGCTCCAAATTGAGCTCAGGTGCGAACCTTTTATCTTCGTCTCTAGAACTAGACTGGAGTCATCCTGGGGCAAATTCAGAGACTCTGGACAAGAACCAGTCACGGATTCCCAAGGAATGAATTTATAAAACTTTTTTTTTTTTGAACAATACAGCAAACACACACAAGGAAGACATAAGACAAGACTGCAAAGAAGGATCACAAGGACAGAACTTTCTTTGAAATGCAAGCAATAAAGAGCAACAGTTGAGGAATGGGAGTGAGCAGTGGCTAAATTGGGATTTGTTATGCGTGCACCTAGACAACAAAATCTGACTTCTTGTTAATCAAGTAGAGTTATGCAAATAGGACAGTAGTGTAAACAAATGAAAAACTCAATCCTGCATTTAAATGAGACAAATTGACAGGAAAAAGGAAAACTTTACCTTGAAGCGAAAGCACGGGTGGCATGGCATGATTAAGCAATATCACACAAAAGGGAGTGATGTTGTTGCTGAAAATCATCACGGCTGTGATGCGGTTGTAGGCACAAGGCAGCAGGCCGAGTACCGAAGATATCACAGCCGTGATAATATTCAGCAACAAAATCACACCCTCTAGTGTGATATTGCTTTTATTCAACAGTTCTACAAACGTCACTTATTAGTTGACGGGGGATTTGACTGATCTTAGTCGTACCACCTGCATCAGAACAACTGAAGAAATCATCAACTTTTCACCCATCATGAATAAAGCTTTAAATCTTCCGATTTGATGGGCCAGAAGGTGAGATAACTTGACTAATTTTTCATTTTCATTCAGGTTAGTGTGCATACCCTTAACCCCTTTGCGCAGAATACAAATATTGATAATGTTTTCCTGTTATGCATGAGCCTATTTAGGCTCTATAACTCAGTATTTGTGTCACAGAGACTGTGGTAAATTATTCCAGAGAGGCTATTACAGGAAAAAAAAAAGAAAAGGAAAAAAAACATTCTTTGATTAGACAAAATTGAATTCTTCAGGCTGAACTCCAAGTGCTACATCTGGTAAAAACCAGGTACTTATCAACTGGTTAATTCCTTACCTATGGTGAAGTCTGGTAGTGGCAGCATCGTACTGTGGGATGCTGTTCAGCTGCAAGGATAGGGAGACTAGGCAGAAGTCAAAATTATTAATACAACCAAGTCGTCTTTGAAGTCCTTGAGGTCCTTGTAGAACCCTCCTCCGGCATACACAGAATCTCAGACTGGGAGGAAGTTTCATCTTTGAGCACACTGACCAATATATAAAGCCAAGACAAAGCTGGCATGACTTTGGGACAAGCCAGAACGTCCTCCAGTTGCTCAGCCAGCCACAGATTTAAACTCTATAGACAATTTTTGGAGGGACCCAAAGATGGTGGTTCATTGATACTCCCTGTCCAATGCCATCGAGACCTTGTCCACAAATAAATCGGCATTTTTAAAAAAGGGTTTTTGCAAAAACGCAATTAAAGTGCTGTCAAAAGCATGCCAAATTTACAGGCAGTGATAATATAATTTAATGTAAGACTATGTAGGGCAATCGCAAGCCTTTAAAACTCACTTTTAGACACACACTCTGATGTCACAAGCCAAAAAGGCAGTTTTCTCTGCATTAAAAAGTGAAAACAGAGCTTCTAAAAATCTTCACCTCAAAGGGGTTTTCCAAAAAGTCTATTTTCAGTTACTGAAAACACTGTTTGCATGTGGAAGCAAGACCAAAATGTATAGAAAATGTAAAGTTTTCAAAAAACCCATGTACACGTTGACAGTGCCTGAGTTTGAGTATATGCGTGGAAGAATAGAGGAAACTGCACACTGGCAAATTATTTTAGTTTGCTTTATTTCCATCTTTTCAGTACAATAGCATATGAAGAGTTTCATAGCAAAATGGAATGACGCCACTTTCAAAATTTTTGAACCACCACTGCAAGAAGATCATCATTGGCGGGTCGATAGTCATGCCAAGTTCAGCCTTTTGCAATGCACTATGTACCCTAGTGTTAAGTATGCTCTAACATGAGTTCTCAATCCGAAGTGCAAGAAAAGCTCAGCAAGTTTTTCCGTTAACTGCGATATAACCATGCAGCCAATCAGTGATTGAGAATACCGCACTACAAAGAGGTTCCAATTTTTTAGCAACTCTTGTTTTGGGCAAAACTGAAATATGAGGGTAATTTCTAATCTGCAAGCTCAGCAGAAAATCCCTAATTTATCCGTCGAATGTCCGTTTCCCAATAGTGTACATTTTCCCTGACCAAGTTTTTGGCCACATTGAGCTGCAGATTCGCAAAAAGGACACTGGACTACACGTGGAGGAGTACTGCCAATTATTATGTCTATGATATTGAATGGCAGCCATTTTACTTCAAATCACATTTCTGTGGATATATATATTGCACTTTGCCAAGTAATCACAACAAAGTTTACTTTTTCACAAAATTGATTATTCTTAGATTTAATTGCATCATCCATCCATCCATCCATCCATCCATTATCCATTCCACTTCTTCCTCTCTAGGGCCACGGGGGAGCTGGAGCCTATCCCAGCTTACTATGGGTGAAAGGCAGGGACATACCCTGAGCAGCTTGCCAATCTTTCACAGGGCGCACAAACCATTCACGCCCCACTCACCCACCGCTACCCACCAGTGCTACCCATCGTGCAATTGTGCCGCCCTAATTGCATCATAGTATTATGTTTTAACTTGTTTAGAGAGACATATTAACAAAGCTTCTCTTTGCTTACTTTTTTTTTCCATTTTTCTAAAGCTTCAAATGGATGTATTGCGGTTTACGACGAAACTCCTCATATATTTTGTCCGGTTTTAAGGAAATGCAGGCACTGAGCAAGCCCAAACAGAGGGAAGTAGAGCTGAGGCAACATGTACTGAATCCCCCTTCCAACATAGATGGGTGCTGTAACAGGAGGTGAGGGGAAGATATTGAGAGAGGCGATGAGGCAGTAATGAGGACCGGTGCTAAAATTGATTCAATGGGTAAGACTGGTGATTAGAGGACCGGAGAAGCCGAACAACAGTTGCTTGGAGCAGATAGCATGAAAATGCAAACTGGGCCGCACAATTGTACCTGTATCACGTTTATTACCCACAGAGATACAGTACTGTGCAAAAGTCTTAGGCCTGTATTCAGAAACGCCACTCACATTCACCATCTAGTAAGCACGATTGAAATGTAACTGGAGTGTGAGAAAGAGATCGACCCACCACTAACTGAGAGAGGGAGGGTCCCACTCCTCGCTAGTTGCTATTCGCAAACGCTCAACTCGAGCATAACTGACAGTAGAAGGTACCACAGGCGGTGCGTCGGCTGCTGCAAAGGGACGCTCAATCCTCACCCTTCAGTGCTGAATGACCTAAATCTGTCGCAGTTTACTTTTCTTGATTAGAAAGTTTCTCAGACTAATTGGTAGAACAACAATCAAATTTTTTTTTTGATAGCCTTGTTATACAATGCTTCCCAAAAATTATGAGGCGTTTTTTTCGCACATAAATAAATGACGACATAAAATATCAGCTAAGCAACAAGCTGTGAAACGTGCCAAACATTGCCTTCTACATTCAGCAGTTAAGAATGCAGAAAAGAATGGATTCGCGTGACTTACAGCTAAATAAGCCTCGCAGACCAATCCACACGGGCGCCCACGAGCCAGTTGAGCGCCAGAATTTTCCAACCCACCCAGGACCAGTAAAGAAAAATGGCGAGAAATCCGAATGCAGAGAGTTGTCAGGTATCGTCATTAATGAAAACTGGCCCACACCTGATAATGTTGTGAGTTTTCAGAGTTTCCACTGCAGTGGTAATGTAAATGAATAATTGAAAACAGGGCAAGAATTATTTGTGCTCATTCTAACTTAACAAGTAGAACTGGTGACAGATGATGGTCCTTAGGATTTTTTGGAGTTCAAGAAAATTCTATTTTATTAAATGACTGAAAACAGGTCATGTCAATCATTATTTTTAAGGGATAGTTTTGAGCTTATTTGCATAACATAAATCACCGCAAAGCCAATTGGAAGGAACCAGTGGCTTAATAATGTAGAGTGAGCAGCAATTGCACATGTGCTGGGATGGGGTTTCCTCCGAGCATTGTGGGGTTGCTGTATGTCAGGCAGTATCATTTGCAATATCTCTTCAAATGCACCTTTGGTAATTCTGTACCGCTGCCTAAATTCTTCAGCTGTGTAAGCATTATAATTAAAATTCTCGACATTAGCGATTGGTGTTGTCGAGCACGGCTGTAAATGATCCAGAGGTTCTAATGTTTGTAACCACCTGAAAGCCCTGACAACGAAATACTGGAAACGCAAGTTAGTGCAGCTCACCACAATATAAAGTAGGACAAAAAGTTTGGCTTTCTTCCAAGGACATTGCACTAAGGACTGAAAGTCACAAGCTAGCCCCGTTTCATTGGTCCTTTTTGATTGAGAAGATCATTAACCCTGTCTCTGTCAAACTCAAGCTACCAGCCTCTATGAGCCGTATCCACCCAGTCTTCCATGTGTCTTGCATTAAACCTGTACTGTTTTCCATCCACACCCCTGCCCCGACCAATCCTCCTCCCCCAAGGCTCATCGATGGAGGAGAAACTTACCACAGTGCACAAGTTGCTGGACGTTAAATCGGCGAGAAGGGGTCTCAGTACTTAGTGGACTGGGAAGGATATGGCCCAGAAGAACGCTCATGGGTTCCTGCTCGTCACATCCTCGACAAATCACTCATCAAAGACTTTCACAAGAGGACTTTTAAGCCGAAGCTTAGACCGCCAGGTGGCGGTCATAGAGGGGGGGGTTCTGTTAGAGATCAGTGATTTGTATGTTTGTTTTTAGTTAGTTTCTGCTCTTAGTTTGTTTCTTGTTAGTTTTTTAGTATTGCTATTATTTATACATTATATTTTATTCGTTTTTTTAGAGCATGTATGTTTTCTGGATGAATGCTTGCAGTCTCATGTCTTACTTTCCTCTTGTTTCTTTGTGTGGTGTCTTTAAAAGATTCTCACTCTTTCTTTTCCATTTCGGTTTGGTAATTCCTCTTCCTTCTCTCTTGCTGTTCTGATTGGACTATCCACACTTAGAGCAGTTCAGTCAGGCACGGGTGATTAGTTAGTTCAAAGTTAGGATCCCACCTACTTCCTCTCTCTCTCTCCTATCACCGTCCTTGCTTTTCTAGATCCGCCTCTCCTCTCACCTGTTCTGAGTTTAGCTGGGCCTTCACTTAATTTGTTTGTGTATAAAGACCCACTTTCCTGCTGCTTCTTGTCGACTCGTTTCTACCACAGCTCGTTCTTGGTCAGTCTCGTTTCTGCGCTATTTTCTCGTTTGATTGTTGAGCTCGTTCTTGTGATTCTCCGTAAGTCTTGTATTTGATTGTTTGTATTGATTTGTGAGATTGCGGTTTGGTTGATTAGTACTTCGTTCTCCCTGATCCCCATTTTGTACCTATCTGTTTAGTATCTCCTGTGTTCTCCCTTATCCCATCCAACTCCTTTTTCCTTCCTTCCATTCCCTTAGTTTCAGCCCCCTTTGTTACTGTCTTTTGTGCGGACTGATTCTCTGGTTACTGGATTATTTTGCTTGTCCCCTGACTTCGATTCTGCCTAGTCTGCATTTGTCTGTTTGCCTGGCTATTGATCCATTTCTGTTTTGACCATGAGCTTGGTTAATCCCAATAAACGCCCTGCCGATGCTGAACTGCATTTGGAGTCTATGCCCGTTCCTTTCACTGAATCCCCCTTCCAACATAGATGGGTGCTGTAACAGGAGGTGAGGGGAAGATATTGAGAGAGGCGATGAGGCAGTAATGAGGACCGGTGCTAAAATTGATTCAATGGGTAAGACTGGTGATTAGAGGACCGGAGAAGCCGAACAACAGTTGCTTGGAGCAGATAGCATGAAAATGCAAACTGGGCCGCACAATTGTACCTGTATCACGTTTATTACTCACAGAGATACAGTACTGTGCAAAAGTCTTAGGCCTGTATTCAGAAACGCCACTCACATTCACCATCTAGTAAGTACGATTGAAATGTAACTGGAGTGTGAGAAAGAGATCGACCCACCACTAACTGAGAGAGCGGTCCCACTCCTCGCTAGTTGCTATTCGCAAACGCCACTCGAGCATAACTGACAGTAGAAGGTACCACAGGCGGTGCGTCGGCTGCTGCAAAGGGACGCTCAATCCTCACCCTTCAGTGCTGAATGACCTAAATCTGTCGCAGTTTACTTTTCTTGATTAGAAAGTTTCTCAGACTAATTGGTAGAACAACAATCAAATTTCTTTTTGATAGCCTTGTTATACAATGCTTCCTAAAATTATGAGGCGTTTCTTTCGCACATAAATAAATGACGACATAAAATATCAGCTAAGCAACAAGCTGTGAAACGTGCCAAACATTGCCTTCTACATTCAGCAGTTAAGAATGCAGAAAAGAATGGATTCGCGTGACTTACAGCTAAATAAGCCTCGCAGACCAATCCACACGGCGCCCCACGAGCCAGTTGAGCGCAGAATTTTCCAACCCACAAGTAAAGAAAAGCGCGAGAAATCCGAATGCGAGAGAGTTGTCAGGTATGCGTCATTAATGAAAACTGGCCACACCTGATAATGTTGTGAGTTTTCAGAGTTTCTGCAGTGGTAATGTAAATGAATAATTGAAAACAGGGCAAGAATTATTTGTGCTCATTCTAACTTAACAAGTAGAACTGGTGACAGATGATGGTCCTTAGGATTTTTTGGAGTTCAAGTAAATTCTATTTTATTAAATGATTGAAAACAGGTCATGTCCAATCATTATTTTTAAGGGATAGTTTTGAGCTTATTTGCATAACATAAATCACCGCAAGCCAATTGGAAGGAACCAGTGGCTTAATAATGTAGAGTGAGCAGCAATTGCACATGTGCTGGGATGGGGTTTCCACGAGCATTGTGGGGTTGCTGTATGTCAGGCAGTATCATTTGCAATATCTCTTCAAATGCACCTTTGGTAATTCTGTACCGCTGCCTAAATTCTTCAGCTGTGTAAGCATTATAATTAAAATTCTCGACATTGCGATTGCGTCGAGCACGTGGCTGTAAATGATCCAGAGGTTCTAATGTTTGTAACCACCTGAAAGCCCTGACAACGAAATACTGGCGCAAGTTACGTGCAGCTCAAGGGAGGTGTTCCCTTCACTCAACCTTCACTCAGAAAGGGCCACTAATTTCAGTGTGAGTGAGGTCTCTGAAAGCAAATGACTGTTAGGGCAACCTCTAACTCATTTAGTATAACCTGACACTAACTAAGTTGTAGTACTCACTCCCACTCAATTATTTCAAGTGTCGTTTCTGAATACGAGCCTTAGGCACCCTGCACTTTTTAAATTTTAAATCTGTATTAGATGTTTACTTTTTGATTCCATATTAGAGTTCCTGAAGATAAAAAGTACATTTTAAATTCCAAATGCTAATTTAAAGAAACGTTTCTTAAATAAATGCTTGTATTCCATTAAGAATAGTCGATACAGATATTATAGTCTTGACAGAGCCTTGATGTCAACATCATCATGGCTGTTTGTAATTTCTTAAAGGGATAGACGCAAGTGAGACAGTCGGACTGTAGAAGAGCAGTGGCATTTCTCCTCTCAGCTTGGAACAAGCAAAAATCTTATAAAACTACAGCACAACAGGACAGTGTCTCATATTTTTAGGCAAAGCATAGTCGCGCCAAATATAGGTTTGGCTTAGTTTTTAACAGTTTAGAGCTCTGTACAGTACATTTCTCAGTTACTATAAACTTTTAATTTCATCATTTTTGCAAGCATATGTGACCAGCCATGAAAAAAGGCTGGCAGGGTCAAAATTTTCAAAATTCAGTTTTATGTTATTTTGTATAGAGTGGACCTTCCTCTTCCAGAAATTCATCTGGACGCCTATTTGCTATATTTAAATTAACGTCATTCAAAATTGCATACCTGTCGACTCTCACGCAAATAACTTGAGCCGCACACTTTTTATAGCCTATTTAACTGCCGAGTGCCTTTTTTTTTTTATCAACCCACGTAATACCGAGAGTGAAAGGCAATATTTCATTGGAACGCGGACCAGTACAATTAACGCGAAGCATTGGCCTAATAATAAGTAAATTATTTTTCTGTACTGAATTTAGCCAATAATTTCATGGCTGTTAAATCGCATATGGAGAGAAACCGTGTCTTCTTCAGTTGCCAATTATGATAATCAGAAAATGCGTCAATAAAGGAAAATGATTGAGAACTAGCCAGGACTAATAAAGGGACATGTCTGTGCCACCCCCCCAATTCCCAGTTCTAGCTCCGCCACCGAACAATAGCCAATTTTCGGCAGTATTGAAATGGAAATTCATCGAGACATTGAGGGGATTCCACGTGACGTATATGGAGCTAAATCCCGTGGATCAGAAGCAGTTTTCCAAATGCGAAAGTAAACACAGTCCACATGGCGAGCGGGACATTTAAATTGCGTTTTTCTCAATAGCATGATCGCCGCACGGAGGTACCTTTTACCACGGCGAGTCACATATTTTGCCTGTGAAATTGGTATAAATGTGCCTAAGACTTTTGCACAGTACTGTATTTGTGAAAAACAATAGGTTTTTTCCTATCAGAAGAATGGTTTCATACTTATAAGAACTTCCTTTTTAGAACGCTAATTTTTATGGTATTCACACTGCAGGAACTGTGAACTATTGCAGTTCTTCGAGTTCTGTTTAGAGGAACTTTTTTAGCTCCAACTTCAGTGTAGGTTCTTTCACGACACAAGAGGAACTATTTGTGACGTAAGTGTATGTTTATTGGTCAAACTCAATAGCCAGCCCATTTCTCGGCTGTCTGCGGCAGTCTCCATCCACACCAAAAATGAATTTCAAAGCGTGTAGTGGTGTTGATTTCCCGCTAATGAAAACAGGCAATTCCGTCTGTGAAATTGCCTTTTTCCATTTATAACAGACAAAGTTCTGCTTATGATTTACTTGGGGTTTTTATTGTTTTTCTTTTCAATAAATAGTGTCTTTTTTTAGAGTAAAAAGAGCCCTTCGACAAGTAAAAATTGAAAATTACTAATCGAGTTTCATAAATTCGATAACATAGGCTCCTATTTGAGATCCTGTTTATCCCTTAAATGTCAGTGTCGTTTTATTAGGAAAATGTTGAAGGCATAAGCTTCTAGTTGACAGTTTGTTCAAGCCAATGGGATGAATAATCCACTAGTTAGTGTGCTAATGCTTTTCGCCATGAAATTAATAAACCCATGTTTCTATGTCAACTGTTTCACTTGAAGAGCTGGAATGCAAAACCCACAAAGTCCACTCAAGCTCTTGAGTTTTTTTTTTTCTTTACTCAGCATATTATGCTGAGTAAAAAAAAAAAAAACTCAATTTAAAACAAAAGAGGTTGAGTGGACTTTGTGGGTTTTGCATTCCAACCCTTCACTTGTAACTTATTACTTTAATTGGGAAAAGCATTAGCATACTAGCTAGCAAATTATTAATTGCATTGACATGAATCGACCGCCAACTAGACACAGTTACCAGCAAGATGGGTAACATTACCATTGCAAAGATATAGGTTGATGTTTGCCAAAGATTGGAATCTGACTAATTGCAACGCAAAATTGATGCTTGGGGCCCTATCTTGCGCCAGAGTCCCTAAACCCGTTATTTGAGGAATTAGCATTGCGTAAGAGGCGTTCCCCCGCAAAAGTTGCTATCTTGCACACCTGCCTATATCCCTTAAACACCTGCGCTACCCGTTACATTATGCATAGGCGTGGTTTGGGCGTTACGCCAGTTAAACCAATCAGTGTGCCAGGTGCCACTGCCTTTCGGAGCAGGCTGCACTATCCTAAATCCTCAAACCGAAACCCGTGATGGAGAGAGGAAGGTCGCCACGTTTCTCCGTTGACGAAAGTTAAATTGCCCGTGCATGAGGTCAAATCCAGTCAGGGAGGATCTGTTTTTGTTAAGTTAATCATGAATTGTATTATTATTATTATTATTATTATTATTATTTGACATTGACATATTGTTTAATGTTTGGTATGCAGTAAAAAAAAAAAAAAAAAAGCCTACCCCTTTTGTGATGGAAACTTCAAAAAAAAAGAAGAAAAAAATGCGTTTCGCCATGCACCTCCAACTCCCTCTCCCGTCTGAAATGAAGCATAGAACAAAATCCCATTTTAGAAAAATAAAATTAAGTATTTGCACTGGCTCTCAGCGACGTAACTTTTTTTTTCCCCCCAGCGAGAGCGGCATTTCAGAACTCTTCAGCGAATGAAGGTAATTCTGGTGACAAGTACGTGGTTTCGTCCGTTTACATTTTCCAATCGGACAGCTGTCTATTTTTTTACAGCAAGTTGCGACCGTGCTGCAAAAACAGGTGTGCGTACTTGTCGCCGAAATTACCTTCATTCGCAAGAGAGTTCTGAAATGCCGCTCTCGCTGGAAAAAAAATTTCCATTGCTGGAGTGCTAGTGCATAGCGCTCTTGTGAAAGCCCAAATGCGGGTAGCGGGTGGTTTTAGGACTCGCTATACGCTTTCCCTAACGTGTGTGGTCAAGATAGCAATTGTAGGGAAAGCGCATAAACACGCCCCCACGGGCACACCTCAAAAGCGCAAATAAAGGATTAGGCATAATGCATAGCGGGTAGTGTGGCCGCAAGATATCGTTTAGGGATAGTGGAAGCTGCTAAATGCGTAATTCACGGGTTGCGGGTAGTGGCAACGGGTAGGGCAGTGTGAAAGATAGAGCCCTTGATGTATAAGGGGAAGATAAGCGAGTTTTATTTACTTGGCTATCGAAATGGTAGAGAGGCACATACAAGCTAAGAGGAGATTGGGTCACACTTTCAGGTACACACATCTAGTTTTTAATTCAATTTATTTATTTTTTTTTTATTAAACCTTTATTTAACCAGGTAGACTCATTGAGATTTAAAATCTCTTTTTCAAGAGTGACCTGGCCAAGAGGGCAGCATAAAAAGGACACATATAAGTTTCATACAAGGACAATGACACACAGATATCAAAACATTAAAAAATAAATAAATAAATAAATGCATAAATAAGTAAATTAGGCACAGAGACAGTTTCTCAAGCTTTCACGTTCTAAATCCTTTAAAATTGAACCAAAAGCATTAACAGAAATCAGTTCTGACAAGTCCTTCTGAAGGATGTTCCAGGCAGAGGGGGCAGCATATTTAAAAGCTTTTTTTCCAAGCTCCGTGCGAGCACATGGAACAGTCAAATGCAAAATATCTTGAGAACGGAGGTTGTAATGGCCTTCACTTCGAAAAAGATATATGGACAAGTAAGAAGGGACCAGCTCAAGGAGAGTTTTATAAATAAAATTCAACCAATGGGTACATCTCTACGTACATACAAAGATGGCCACTCAGCCTTGAATACAAAGTACAATGATGGGTAAGATTTTTAAAACCAGTAACAAACCACAAGGCACAGTGATAGACAGTATCCAGGGACCGTAAACATTGTGCAGAAGCATTCATATATAATAAGTCACCATAATCTAGCAAAGGCAGGAAAGTAGCTGACACAAGATATTTCCTAGCTGGAAAGGAGAAGCAGGATTTATTTCTAAAGTAAAAAGCCTAGCTTTACCTTGAGCTTAATGACTAGATTTGCAATATGGGACTTAAAAGTTAGCTGACGATCAATAAGAATACCTAAATACTTGTAACTTGAAACTAGTTCAATTACTCTTCCTTGAGCAGTGATTATGTTCGGAAGATTTGTTGGTATTGCACTACTGTTAGAGAACAGCATGAGTTTAGTTTTTTCTGTATTTAATACCAATTTTAGTTTCTGCAGGCGGGACTGAACAATATCAAATGCAGACTGTAGAAAGTTAATGACCTGTATAACAGATGATGAACAGCAATAAATAACGGTGTCATCAGCATAAAAATGATAATTAGCATTTGAAAGGTTTTCACATAGGTTATTAACATAAAGGGTAAACAGAATAGGTCCTAAAACAGAACCTTGCGGCACCCTTTTGGATACTGTTAAGAAAGAGGAGGTCTAATGCCTCAATAATGTCATTTGTGACTTTAAGAGCAGCAGTCATAGTGCTGTGTTTTTTCCTAAAACCAGACTGATAATTTGATAAAATGCCCTTAGAATCTAAAAATTCTTTTAATTGATTGCTCACAAGCTTTTCAAATACTTTAGCTAGGACACAAAGTTTGGAGATTGGTCTATAGTTATTTAAGTCAAATGGTTGCCCCCCCTTTCAAAAGAGGAAGAACAAAGGCAGATTTCCAGACTTTTGGGATCTCACTGCTAATAAAACTAAGATTAAAAATCAAAGACAAAGGTTCAGCAATGAAATCAGCAGCTAACTTAAGAAAATAAGGGTCCAGCTTATCAGGGCCTGCTGATTTCTTAGGGTCCAGGTGCCTTAACTCTCTATGGACCTCAGCAACAGATACAGGCATAAGCTTAAACGTGCAATCAGTAGGCCTATATGAGCTTGTGGAAGTACTGTCTATTTGTACAACAGAGTTTATTTTTTCAAGAAACAAAGATTCAAATAAAAAACCAGAAGATATAAAATGCTCATTAAAACAATTAAGTATGGCTGACTTGTCAGTCAGAGTACAGGAATTGTGAACAATGTGAGTAGGAAGTTCACTAGATGGTACGTGGCCAGAATTTTTTTTAATTATTTTCCAAAACTTTTTCGGGTCATTTAATGTTTTTGTAGTTTCAGAGAGGTAATAATCAGATTTAGCTTTCTTTATAAAAAATGTACACTTATTACGAAGCTGTCTAAAATGGAGCCAGTTTGTTTCTGTTTTAGATTTTCTTGCCCTGGCCCAGGCAACATCCCTTTCTTTAAGGAGACTACTCAGCTCAGGAGAAAACCATAAATTATTTCAACCTCTCACTCTGAATCAAACTGACCTCAAACCAAAAATGGTTTATTAATTTGAACATAATAGGAGGGTTAAATTTATTAGCAGTCACCTCCAAAAGCTGATGTAGATGTAGTCATCTAAATAATGATGCATTCACAGTTCTTAACATTATACATCTAAAGCAGCTCTTCCCGTTGCTTAATGAGGGAGGGTTGCAGGAACTAGCAGAGTTTCTTATTGCTTTTATTTGTCATAAAACCATTGCATTTGTAACTGTAGGAAATGGCACATTTATCCTGGCACCAGCAATGCCCGTGGTGCCTTTTCTGTGGCTTTGTATGTCTGTCATTCCAAAGTAAATCACTGCTTCCAAGCCGCTCTGACGTGATTTCTAAAATAGACTAAGAAGCAAGACTAATGAACACTAATTACAGTTATAAAGACAGACTCATTACTCCTTACTCATGCCATTGCTCATCAGTGCTTTGAACTCATCTTCCTTTTGAGCCCGTCTAGGGTGACCAGATACCCACAAACCAAACACGAGACAAACAGTATGTTTTTATGGGACAACGAGGATCGCATTGCTAATGCTGAGAGGTAGTCTTAATATTCTGATAAACAAACATTGTGATTCTGTCCCTTGGTTTTTAACATCTCCAGTATTTTTGTACAGTCATTTTTGCTTGTGAGAACTTTATTGTTTGTGTGCCGCAGTGTCCGGCCATTGATACGGGAGAGAAACGTATATGTTACCCACATGGAATCTCGACTTTAAGCCCAAATTTAAAAATCATGGGAATTGCAAGGAATTGGTATATTCGCTGTTATATTACAGGGAATCGAAGGCACATACTATAGATTGTGGACAGCTTAAAAAATCTCTTGTAAGCAATGAGCAGCTGGCCACGTTGCATCCTTGGCCGTGTTAGAGCCCCTTTAAAGCCAATGTTGCCATTCTGCGGCCGTTAGCTGCATTGAATGAACCACTCTGTTGAAAAGTTAAAGTATACTTCCAGAATTTTCCCTTTTGTTTCACTTCAAAGCACCAATGGAATATTGTGTTTCATTCATGTTTGTAATATTCAAGTTCCAATTGAAAATGTACATTTTTTGGTGCATAACTCCTAAGCTCCGGACTGGTATTAAAATTAACAGAACTGCACTTGCTACTGCATAAGCGCAAGATTTCAGAATTGTGTCTAGAGGTAATAAAAATGACGGACAGAGTCTCAATTTGTGGGACACAGGATAATAGGCAAAAATGCTATGTGGTACAATGCAAAGTGGGACAGCTGGTCACCCTATACTAGAGGTGGGCAATGAGGGCCGTATCTGTCCCTGGTTTTTCGCACCAACTTCTGGCCTTTAATTAGTGCATTATCTAAATTAACCAAACTATTTATGAACTCGACATTTCAGGCGCATTTCTTTAAATTATCATGAATTACCAAAGACTGTTCTTGTCTACCAACATAAAGCATTTTTTTTGATCGAATCTTTGCACAAATCTATATTTGCATGTGCATCCAGTTGGCTCAATTAGTCAGGGTAATTGATAGAAATAAAAACCTGCATACACACCGGCCCTGCAGGGCCAGGATTGCCCACCCCTGCCCTATACCCATTGCTCTTTATCACTTCCTTTCAACATCCTTACCCTCTTCTCTTCTGCTTTGTCCCTCTGAATCATTTTGTATTTTTTTTTTTCCTGTTGCCTTTTTGGTTTTAGATCTTACTCTGCTCATATATGGATATGTCAGAATCTGTCACGTCTCTTCTCGTCCCTTCCTCTTCTTTTTCTCACTTTCTGCCTCTGCCTCATCTCTTCTTCTCTTTCCCTCAGCATGGACGTACAGACTTTTCATGGGAAGGAATCAATGTAAGTCTCTGGGATTATAATTCCCGTTTCATACATTTCTTTATTTTATTCCACACTCATCTTAGATTTCTCCTTCACTTCTCATCTCTCCGGCTGCTGGTCTCTCTGTGCACTGTTAAAATGTGGTTAGTCTTTACAGACAGTTTTGGCATACTGTTGTAACATTTTGATTGTCCGTCAAAATATGGTTAGAATAGCAAACTAAATAGACCAACATAAAATCCGCTGCAACTGCCAGTACCAATGAGCAATAATGCAAAGAGGTGTACCGTGGTTAGTGAGGCAGTGATGTACTCCTGTGTGCTGTCTGGGTTTGTAAGCATGAAGTACTGGCCCCTCCAACATTATATTTCCCCCTTCGCCAGGGTTGAGCAAATAAAGTCCAGGTAACACAGGTTAGGAGCTATACTGTAAATCTTTGAACAAATAAAACGGAAATGATCATTTGACACTCTGCAAACTATGGCTGCGTCCGAAATCACTCATTTTTCACCATATAGTGCTCTTTATAGTGGGTTCGCCATTTTGTAGTGCTGTCCGAATTGTTAGTAAGAATTATTATCCCCATATAGTAAACTCATTACATCCCTCAATCCACCGCGAAATATAGTGACCGACCAATGGTCACTAATCCGGCAATACGTCCCATCATGCATTGCACACAGACCGAAGAATAATTAATTGTGCGACAGCAATGACACCATTAACAGCGCCAACAAAATGAGTCGGGTAGTGTCCGAAAGCATTTCATCCTTCTGCTCATGAGCTCATTATATAGTCACCTACATATGAGTTCCCTTTTAGTGAATAGGGAATAATGAATGAGTCAGTGATTTCGGACACAGCCTATGTTTATTTTTTTAATGTTTTGTAGTTCCTTTTAAATCTTAAATATGGGGTATGAATGCTTTTGGAGGGCTTTGTGTGTGAAATGTTACCAGAAATCATGGGCCTCCTTCACCCTTTCTTTTTAACTCCTTCTCTGTTGTTTCCCTGTTACTTTTACTTGCCATACCTCACCTCTCTTACATACAAATTTCTCTACATTACCATTTCACTGTCACCTGCTTGCTGAGTTTATTTCCACAATTGTTCATTTTACCTGTTGTTTCTCACTGCGGTCTACACTTATTCCTCACATTTCATATAATCCATTGGTCTTTCTCTTCACAATCCACTCAGCTCTCAATGGAAGACACCACCTCCATTCTCCCACGCCTGAAAAGAAACTCCAACTCCAACACGTATGGGATTGGTGCTCTGGCTAAGTCCTCTCTGTCAGGTGTGTCAGGTGTGTGTCTGTCCTGTGGCTGGTAAACTGACCCCATGTTGGCTCCAGCTTGGTGGGAGCAGGAGAGAGGATATGGAGCCAACATGGTCCCTTCGGGGGCACCCACTTACTACATTCTGCTTCCATTGATATTCACTATCAATGACTGTTTCAGTCATTGACAGAATCCGATCAAACCCAGTAATCAGGGAGAATGATAATTTGCCAAAAGCGCATTTCCATTTTGTTTGTCATGTAAATGTGGTGGAAATGTAATTGTTGTATTTTGGTGTTTGTATGTGGGAGTGTTCATTCAGTTATTGTCATTGTATCTTTCAGCGTTTTAATAGTGTTCATTTTAAGGTTCAGTATGACTATAAGTTACAGCTCTGTCATCGTTGTGTTGATATTATTGAAATTATCTCATGAGAGATGTGTAAAATTCACAGCTGGATATTTTCACATAATAAATTCAACTGAAAGTGCCAAATTGCACTCAGTGCAGTAACGTCTAATCTTTAACAATTTACATAGATGAGTTTTCTCTCAGAGATCATTTCTATCACACGTCAGGTGACATTTCTATTAAGCTACTTTCACACCGGACGCAAAACGAATTTTCGCACGACAGATTACATTCAAAGTCAATGCAAAGACGCGAAAATTCGCGTCTTTGCATTGTCTTTGAATGTTATCTGTTGTGCGAAAAATTCGCTTCCCGTCCGGTGTGAAAGCAGCTTTAGAGTGTGCAAAAAAAGTGAGGATACATCCAATCAATCAGCCAAAAAATAAAGCACAAAGCAATGGTCCACTGGTCACAAAGTATTCAGCTCCTCACTTAGCTTTCGGCCACCAAAAAGTCCTGCTAAGTAAATAGGCCATGGCATTCAAGTAGCAGATAATACCATTATCATGCCATCAGAAAACACCACATTCATGAAATATGGCCATTTACAATGAATTCTCCAAAAAAAAAAAGATTTTAATCTATTTTATTTCTGACTTTCTCCTTCATCCACATCAACAAATCCTTTTCTCCAACACCCTGTCCTTGCCATCCTATCTCATACCTAAACTCTCAGGTGTTACACGGTCAATGAAGGATAAAGTGACCAAGCCAACAGCAATGGCCCAGGGTCGTGTCGCTCACATGATTGAGTGGCAGAGCTGGGGCAAACCATCTGCCGGACCAGAGGGAGGTGCAGGCCGTGCCAACCTGAACCGCGAGAGGGAAAGACGGCTGGAAAATGATGCATATAGTGACTTGAGTGACGGCGAGAAGGAGGCACGCTTTGCAGCAGGTAAAAGTAAAATTGAGATGATTGCGATGCAATCTTTTTCTCCAAATCTGACAATTGACATAAAAGTAGAATGATGGTGCTGACTGCTTCTACCAGACCATTATTTACCAAATTACACAGCCACATCATACCGTCAGTTCTAGAGAATCAGTCAATTAATCTAACAATTTTTTAGAGCTTACCCATGCATTTTAACTCACTATTGTCATTTATGAAAATTAAAAATGGTCTGACCTTCTTAGATGAGCTCTGCTTTAGCTCACAGCCAATGCAACTTATTACAAGTACAATCTTTGCATGCATGTTTTTCCCATTTAAACAGACGACATTGTTGCAGATATGAGCAGCTAAGTGAAGTGTTTGCACTATGGGATGGAGGTGATGAAGCTATATTACCAGTGCACCATGCGGTACTGTTCAATGACAATAACAAGAACAAGAGTTAGATTCAGCATATTTGATTAAGCTCTGTTTTTGTGCATGAGTGGATTGCAATGATATGTATTTAAAAAAGATACTGTACAATTATGATTATTTCTTTATACTTGCGCCAGTTGTATAATTCTGTCATGGATGCGATTTCTCAGTTATCATGCGGGCTCTTTTGACTGCAGAATGTTGTTTAATTCTTTGATCTTGAGTCATCAGTACATATTTACATCTTCAGGAGTGATGCAGCAGTTTGCCATCTCAGAGGCAACTCTGCTTGGCTGGAACTCTATGGAAGGTGACAGTCTATGTGCAGGATCCAACCAAGGCAGCGTGGGTCACCTCAGTGATGCCAATCAAGAGAGCATCACCAGCAGAGGTACAGCCTCACACAAAAGAGCAGCCACATCATTCTTTGCCAATTTAAATACCCAATGCTTTAATTTTTTTTTTTTTTTTTTTTTACATATATTTCTGGTTGTTTTGCTGGCGCAATAATGTCTTTTCTCAATTTGGAAGTGCACTGACAGGTGCAGTATTTTTATTGATGGGGAGTGTTTTTTTTTTTTTTTTTCCTCCCTGAGATTTAAGGGATTTTTAAATTTAAAAAAGCCAAGCATGTGAGTGAGCTAACATTATCGAAACAATGTCAGCATTAGCCACTGGACACTAACAACGTAAGGGTGTTAGATTGTCCTTCTTATTCGCCAGACATAACCCTGTTGAACATCTTTGGGACATTCTGGATGAGCGAGTTCACCATCAGGGTTACCCTCCCATTGCTCAAAAAGAACTTGTGCTGCTGTGTTGGCAAAGTGGGATCAGATCCCACAGAGTCAGATCGATTATTTGGTGACCTCTACGCCACGTAGGATTCAAGCACTGCTTGCAGCAAATGGTGGACACACACGTGATTAGTGCAGTTTGTCATATGATAAAGGAGGATGTCTGATTTTGTACAATTTTCCAGCCTTCATTCAGAAAAGTGTCAATAAAGTTTTTAAAATTTGTTATTAACCTGTTTTGTTTTAAAAATTCATTTACAGTATTTAAAAGATGAAAGTTTACATTGTTGTGTTTTAAATGCCTCTGAGTATATTACAACATTTTTTTCCAAATAAAACACAAAAAAAGTTAACAACTGAAGCTTTAAGTGACTACTAGGCTATTTCATTCTTTGCAGTTGTCTTTAAGGAACTTTAAAAAAAAAAAACAGGGACATTCACGAGGACAGTTTCAGCCAGAGGCAGGTTATGAAAAATTTGCACATCAGATTACCTAAGTCAATGACGAAAATTAAAATTCAGTTTTATTACAAATGCGTAATTCAGAATGAATCTTCATCATTTAATTTAAATGAATTTTGGGAATTGAAAATGGTATTCGCTGCAATCCTGCTGGTAACGCTGTTGCTAAGTAGTGTATCTGTTCATACCTGTATATACATGTGTAAGTATGTATATACCAGATCTAGCTGATGCTATTTGCCCTTGTTTTTTCCCCCTGCAGATCAGATATTACACCAGTCAGCAGCAGAGGTGTGGCCACACACATACGTGTCTCAGGGCCTCTACTGTCTCTCCTCCTCTGATGCCTGGGAGCCAATCGCTGACGAGCCTGCTGGGGTCGCCTCCCCTAGCACTGGATCTTACGTCATGATGGGAGGGACTCCCTGCGACGGCTACGAGGGAAGCGCAATGCACTTTTTATCCCAGCAGCAGCAGCTCAACCTGCAACAGAGTCAGCTGCAGCAGCTTCAGCAAATACAGCAATACCAGCAGCAGCAGTTACTGCAGTATCAACAGCAGGTGAAAAACAACTTAATCATTCTCCCAGTTTTAAATTTCCTCCTACAGATGAAAAAAGTGCAATTTCGTCCTTTTTGTTATTTGTACTCTGAAATTGTATTTGATGTGATGTTTTAATGCCTGGAGTGCCCTCATTCAAACTAAGTATATTGTCTTGTCTCTCTAATCATTTCAAGTCACTGGACCCCAGATTTCAGAGAGCCACCCGCTCCCTGCAAGCCACACCAAACAGCACCATCCACAGTCTGGGGCCTCCAACACACCCACGATTAGCCGATTTGTGGGGGATGGGGCAAGTAGAGGCATATCAGCTGGATGCCGGTGGATATGCCGGCATGTCCACAGTAGAAGGAGAAGTGATGGTGACCAGTGGAGTAGAGGTTGGAACTGAGAGTGAATGCTTGCTGCAGAAACAGGAAGAGGAGGAGACACAGGTCAGTGATTTTCAAAGACATCCATTAAAAACAGTCATAAAATATGTAAAGGGTACTACAAATGTAATGTGTCTTCCTTTTTCTTTATTATATAGCATCAATACTTACAAAAAGCGTTTCAGCTGCCAAAATAGTAAAGGTCATCAAGCTAATTTTGCAAATTCAGATGTAAAATGCATTGCTCCAACTCTATTCTCAGGGCACTACACTGTCCAAGCTGTTGCCCTACAAAAACCACAGGTTATAAATGATGGGTGTGAAAATCCTTGCAGGTGGACTTGCTGCGGGTGACATTTCAGCAGAATTGTAGTTTACTTACTGTACATTAAGGCAATGTGCAGATTTGTCTCACTGAGTGGAGTTTGAATTTACATCCGTTCTAGCAGATTGATTGCCGCAGAAGGAATACTACCAGTTTCAGAGTACATTGTGGGGACTGGATACAGGAACGACTTGCGAGGACATTCATTTGGTTTCATCTAAACCTTTAAAGGACATCTTAAATGGTTCAGAGCAACTCTCAGCACATTTTGAATTCTTACTTGAATTCTGGAAAAATTTGAAGTTGGTTAATTCAATATTAAACTTTGACTAATCATATATCTACTGAAAGAAGGAGCAAAGTGACTTTTTCATTTCATAATGGTAGATTTCCAGTAAAACATTTGTTCTTTGTCCAGAGACATTTTTTTTTTTGTTTCAGTCAGTGAGTCTTGTATTGTACGGTATATCACTAGGATAGCCAAAGCATTATAAATAATCTTGAAATTAATTTAAATAATTATGTTTATTTAAATAAATACTTTTTATATCTAAAATGTTAATATTTGTAAAAGTCTGATTTTCATTCATTTTTAGCTTCAGTTATATCTTATATTATACTTTTTTCAACATGAATAATCCTTCTTCTTCTTCTTCTTCTTCTATTATATTACTTTAACCTGCATTCACATCAACTGTAGTCATTTTTATATTGTATTTGCATTGTTAACCCCCACATGCATCATTAATAGTGAATGCATACTCTTTTAAAATCTGTTAATGAACTCTGGACCACTCCCAAAGTGGAGGAGAGTATTGGGTGGAACTGCCAATGGGAGATTGGGACGAGTGTGATGTAGGACTTGGTCTGTGATTGTGCGGACGTTGGGCGTCCCCCAGGTGGCAAGACTCAGGGTGGGGCTTGTGTCTCTTGTCGGAGCTGGTGTGGCTCCCAAGCCCCCCAGGGTCCCTGGTGATGACTGTTTCTTGCTTCCTTCTTGGAGAGGGGAAGGGTGGGAGGAACGTAGAAACAAGATGAGCGGGTGTTGTGGGAATGTAGGAGGTATATATAGGCCTGAGGACAAATAGGAAGGGAGTGGCCCTGTTCATTAACCTACGTTAGCGGGAACTCCCTTAAAGTTTGCATGTTTTGTGTAATTTTCTGAAATTTCATCATAATTGAAGCATTAATTCCACTTAAGAAAGCTATTGGAAAAATGGAAGAGAAGGTGAGTAATTCTATAAAACAATTGCAGGAACAACTGTAACTCTTAGTACAGAAAACATGTACTCCAGGTTGCCTCTGATATTGCTACTACAGACACAATAAACATCAGAAATTGTATGTTTAAAATGCCTATTTTCCATTTATACCATCACCCCCAGGTTAATATTAGTACAATTTCTATTAAAGGGGACCTATTATGCTGATCCTTCTTTTAATACATATTAGTAATGTTATAATGATGGTTGTCCATGCTCAACCTCTGAAAAGTTTCTAAACATAAGATACAGGGGTTTTGCCGTAATCCAAGAACGTGATTTCATGAGCGTGATTTCCTCTCTGAACAGCTCCTCCCGAGATCTTCACGAGATCTGGGTAAAACCTGACGTCGGGTTGTGCCATCCAATTAGTACTGACCTAGCCAGAGCCAATCATGGCGCAGGACCTGCCCACACCGGAAACTATTCTAGCAGGCACTAACAACGGCAGATCATACTATGCCTCAGTAGCCTTGACACTTTTGGAAATACAAAAGAAGAACCGCAGATCATTTGAGCTGCAATTTTGTTAGTATCTCTCCCAAAGCTACTTGTCCGTTTACTTTTGGACGCGAAGAAAAACAAATATTTCTCTTTGAAAAGACGATGCCACCAGAAATCAGTGGGTAGCTTTTTTGTTTGCTGGCAGCAAACAGCCACGGCCAAATGGAGCGTTAGCTGTTTGTGCTCAGCATTTCACCAAAGACAGCTTTGTCAATAAAGGATAATTCGACACAGGATAAGCGTTTCAGCTGATTCTCAAACCTGAAGCAGCTGCATCGATCAAGCGCTCGGAGCCACAAGCTGCAAGTAACCATATAACAGCAAATAATGTAAGTGAAGCTAACGTGTTACGGGTGGCTAGCAGGACCGCTAGCGATAGTTAGCACTAACAACTGGCCTCAAAGGCAGGCTTGGTAAAATATCTGAAGATAAAGCCTGTATCGGTCGCGACTGTCCATGACTCACAGACACAGAAGCTGTAAGTTGCTTTTACTGCATAAGCCAACCTGACGTGATAGCCAGTTGACTGTGGCTGTAGCACAGCGGCTAACGTAGCCAAGTTACTGTTGCTAATGCTTGTGTCCTAAATATGCAAGAGTGATATCAGGGGAAATTCTACAGAAGGTGTGTGAACATAAACCTCATTTGAAGCTAACTTTTAATACTTGTTTGTAATTTGGATGCTTGGTACAACTGTTCACAGTAACAGAACTTGCTGTCTGTAAAACCTGTATTGCAAGGGTTTGTCTCCGTGGTTATGACCGCTCGGTCACCAGCTACTGCATGTTAGTTTGCGTGTCGTGCTAATTAAAAATGCTCCTGGTTAACTTATATGCAGTAATTCTGATCGGTATGCTTGTGTTACGTCAGTAAGCATCAAGTTTCATCATAACGTTGCCCGATTGTAGGCTCTACAGTTAGTGATCGCTTCACTTATCCATGACCGGGATCAGCCGGATACTTCACAAATGTCTGAGCAAGCTCTCTGGTGCTACCATGAAAGCAATGCGAAACGCAGAAGCTCTACCGGTTTACAAATGATTTCTCTGCACTACCTTGACATAATTTCATCCCCCTTTAGAAATTGTTGTGGCTAATAAAAAGCCGAAAAAGGCGGAGATTAAATAGGTAATTCTTTCCTGTAGAAGTGATCGATTCGCTAGCTCCACATAAGCAACTTGTCCGCCCTAACGGAACGTACGGTTTGCAAAACCTGTATTATGTTCCTAACATAACCGAGCTCTCTCTAGCTGTCGCGTACTATTCATAAAGCTGCTTTCACATCGGACACGAAACGAATTTTTCGCGCGACAGATTACATTCAAAGTCAATGCAAAGACGCGAATACGGGCATGTCAAGCCGCTTTCACACGGGACGCGAAACGAATTTTTCGCGCGACAGATTACATTCAGTCATGACCGCTTATCAGCTACTGCATGTTAGTTCGCGTGCTCGGCTAATTAAAAATACTCCTGGTTAACTTATATGCAGCAATTATGATCGGTATGCTTGTGTTACTTCGGTAAACATCAATGTGGCAGTTTCATCATAACGTTGCCTGATTGTAGCCACTACAGTTGAAGCTAACCGGAGAGGTGCTGTTTGTGTCTGCCGAGTTGGGCTGCAGTTAGACCAGACGTAGGTTTTGCAAAGCTTGGGGTGAGTTTTTGGGTGCTCGTGAAACGATCGCTTTACTTATCCATGACCGGGGTCAGCCTGATACATCCCCAATGTCTGAGCAAGCTCTCTGATGCTACCGGTGAAAGCAATAGGGAAAAGCGCAGGCTATAACGTGTATGGTATCACAAACGATTTCTCTGCATTGCTGTCGATTGAGTATTAAATCGGCGACTGAATATTTAATTATTTCCTGTAAAAGTGATCGATTCGCTAGCTCCACATAAGCAACGGTTCACGCAGACGGAACTTACGGTCTGTAAAACCTGTATTATGCTCATAACAATACCGGAGCTCTAGCTTGCTCTCACGCACAATCCATAACGCGCCCATTCTCCGCGAGGAAACGCTTGTCATTCCGACGCAATAAGTAAACCATTACCACGGGCAATTTCCGAAAAGGCCGTTTAGCCTGGAGCTTTCGCCCCTCCGTCATATACCAGCGCGGAAGCTGTTCGTTGCTCCACGCTAACAACACACCACAGCTATGCACACGACCCAGCAGGTCCTAATACACACCGAAGCAGTCCATAAGCTGTTGGTCCACTTTTAGCTGCTCCTCACTGTCCATGTTTCCCTCTAAACTCAGACCCACCGGATTTCTACGGTCTCCGGTCTACACTTGGGCATGTCGACCCGTTCTACAAATGTGTCTATATGGGGTGGATTCTAGCTTCCCCTGCATCCTAGCTAGGACTAGAAAAACCGCGGTACTTACCAACTGTTGCCGTAGCAAACTGTAGCCGATAGTAAATTTGAGATTGCGCTGAGAATATTCGCTTTTCGTCCTCCACTTTCGCCGCTGCGTTTGTTAGAACAAGATCATGTCATTAGATCTATATTCAAGTATAACGTTAGATTGCCCGCCGCTTCCTTATCAGATTGCAGACGTGTCTCAGGTTTCACTCTGGGGAGCCAGACACGGAAAACTGCGTTCTGCAGCCTCGTCCCGCCCAACTCCGCCCTCCACAGAGCTGGCCAGTCAGAAGAAAGTGGGCACACGGGGAGTGGGGGCCATAGCGGAAGAGCCACCCCAGTGAGGCGTTTCAGGCAGAGACTACAATGTACTACAAATGCAGTTTTTGAGGATGGCAGTATGAGCGAAATAAATACCCTTTTTTTTACTTTTGCGCGATCAGAAGTACTCTAGGGGAGTCAAAGACCAAAATATAAACTTGGAAAAATAGCAAAATAGGTCCCCTTTAATTGTTCCCAAACATGCAACTCTTGAAATTCATCTTCAAATATAGCAACAAATGCTTGCTGGGAGTTGTAATTTTCTCACCACCCTTCTATGGTGCATCTATAATTTTTGCAAAAAGCGGACTCCACTTCTAGCATACTCTGGTGGAATAGCGTACAAAGATATGCAAAAAAAAAAAAAAGATAATAAAAATAATAATTAATTGTTGAACTGAGGATCAGAATTAATTGCCTGGTTCATACTTTAAAAACTTGCATGACCAAGCACCATCTTTCTATTAATAATGAATAATGTGTCAAGAATGTCTATTTTTTATTTTTTAATAGTTTTTTTTTTTTACACATGATTTATGTTAGAAGGAATATTTGCCTTTAACCATTCAGCGCTCAGTAGAAGATCTATAGTAGTCCTATAGGGACTGTTTTAGTGTGTGCTAATGAAGTGAATTATTATTATATTTATATATTGGTGAAAATACAAAGAAAATCATATATTTTATTGGAAAAGTAACAAATATTTGTACTAAGATAGTGGAGGGAAGCCACGCAATTGTGTATTACAGCAGGCTAGCTCTCTTGCTTGCTAGCAAGAGCACTGCACTAAAAAAAAACAGCTATAGCTATATTGTTGATGCAATCAACATGTGCTATGCAGGCTGGCTTTTGCTTGCTCTTTTAATGATAAAATTGTGCCCTTTGAAGACATGTAACTAGTTAACGGCTGCTTGATGAAGCTGCCAATTATTACACAAGAGTGGTAACCACGGACTCGGATCAAATCGTACCAGTGCCAGCGCAGACTGTGGCCAATGACCTCACTGGACCAGCAGATAATTGGCTTTATTATATGACGCAAGGATTCGCTCTACTCATTGGGCAAGGCGAGCTTTGCCGGTCACTGTAAACAGCGATATTCATCGTGCGAAAGTGCATGAGAGGTGAATATAACAATCCGACGACCTGGAGCTAAAAATAGATTAGGCTTCCCCGCAGGAGTTCCTGACAGTGTCCGTATTGTGGGTTTCTTCATCCCTGTGATAAGCTTTACGTTAGCGTTGTCACGATGACTCCCTACATATGACAGTGAAGATCATTTATTTCATATTTTCAATTAGGGTCATGTAATAAAACAGTATATTGACATAATTTATCAGTGAAAACAATGATTTATCCACCATGGACAAGTGATATTCACTGAGACTGCGCCGTGGTGAATATCACTTGTCCAAGGTGGATAAATCAATGGATTCACCTCAACTGAAGTCAATAATTGTATATTGTGCTGCTCAGGGATATGGGAAGGATACAGTCAGTTGGACCAGCATTGTTTGTGCCTTGCTCAAGTGCCTCATACATGTCAATAAGGTACCTGTGGTTTGCTATCTCAACAAACATATTTAGATTTCCTCCAGCCTCATCCTATGCATGCTGGGAGTGTGATCGCAATGTGCAATAAAATGGCTATTGCCAGGCATGTATTTCAGGGGAGAATGGCAGACTGTGGCATGACTATGCTTGTGCATAGTTTACTATTTGCAGATTCGGGTGGGACTGGAAATGCCAAATGTAAAAAAAAACAGTAATTTTCCAGAAGTGAGAGAAGAAACTTGTTGTACTGACCTTCCTTTCTGAACATCAAGTGATTGGCCACGGTACCAGATTCTACAGGTTCTAAAGGGGTAAAGGCCAATGTTTGTTGGCTTAATTGGTTGTATACGTGACACTGAACTTAATTGTGCAGGTCTTGATTAATTCATGGTAATTTTTTTTTTTTTGCTTGTTGCTTTTGTAAGTCCAAGAGCAGTGTCAAACAATGATAGAAAATAACCAATGGATTCAATAACAAATTCTTTGCAATCATTTCAAGAACTGCATGTCAACAGATGTACTGCACATGCTGTGTACTTATCTGTAATTCATGTCAATGAATACAATCCTGTTGGAGCAATACTGATGACATAAAATGTATCTTTGCCATGGAAAAAATCTTGGTCAAAATACAAAAGGACTAAAATATCCCTGCTGATGTTGATTACCAAATCTCTGATTTAAATTTCATACAGGAAGAGGAAGTAACATCGTGTACAGAGCCTGAGTCTGTAACCCTGACCTTAGCTTTGCCAGCTGAAGAGATTTCCACTACTGAGGACAGCAGTCCCGGACAAGCGCCAGAGTCAATCACACAGTGCAAGACCTTTGAAGTCACTTCATGTGTTGTACAGTCTTTAGAGGAGAAGAATGAAGAGGCTGAACTTGATGCAGTTGCTGTGGCAACCAATTGAGAATTATGAGACTGGCAGGCACAGCAATTAATTGAAAATAATGTGTATAATAACCATCAAATCAACAAGGGTATTCTATTCCTTTCCAGGTATTAATCTTCCGTGTGACTGATCAAATTTAAATAACATTTTAAGAGTTGGAGAAGGCAGACAAAACATAAACAACTGATGTCTCTGCATCTTAAGGATTATGCCAACGTGGAGGAAGAAAAGAGACATAATGCCTGTGGCACAAAAAGGTATGACAGCGTGGAATGGAAAATGCCAAAAGTCTGTCTTACAGTGCATAGATATTTATGTCTGTCACCATCATAAATTTAATGGACAAATTGTGGTAAATAATCATCATTTTTAATAAACCCAAATGTGACAAGTACATGTATAAATGGTTATAAAGTGTATATTGGCAAACATAACTTCTAAATATGGCACTGATAGAAAAATGTCCCAATAGAACTGTGGTTTGAATTCAAAGACCAGAAGCAAAGACACTGCTGTTTCTTTTCTGCGTCACAAAGATCACATTCTGTTGTATCAGGACTGTTGTGAGTTGACTTTTTTAACAATTCAAGAAGTTTTTGTTATTGTCAGTTGCATTCATTTATTTATTTCTTCATCATTTTACAAGAAAGCATCTTCGTACATTATCAAATCACACACATTTAAGTATAATTATGTTTAATCTTGCCGGTAATTCCCTGCTTACCTTGTGTACATCCACAGTTCAATGCTGTGAAAAAATTATTTGCCCACTTCCTGATTTAACCTGTTTTTGTATCTGTGTTACATATTTTAATACTTAATTTCATATTAGATAAATGCAAGTTGAGTATACCCAAAAAAGAGTTTTTTGAAGGAGCACTGTATAAGATTGCTCCCCCTCCTCCAAACAAACGAGGGTCAGCATGAATCTTCTTGACTGCAAGTCATAATTTGATTCTATCCTTGCCAATCCATCTTTGTTTTGCATTGTATTTATATATTCTTTTTACTCTGGTATTATGCTTTTTAGATGAAGGAGCTTTCTTCAGAAATTTGAGGATTCAAATTGTTATTTTAAGCATTAGCGAAGGGATACGAAGAATGTAAGCTGGTTGCCATCACCAGTAATCACAGAAGAAGAAAAATGCCTTCTAGATTTTGACTTGCATTTGAGCGGACTAACTTAATTTAAAGTTGTGGGTGGTAATCATGACACAGCCTCTTTAATAAATCAAGCAATGTCCTTGAAAATGTTTGACGAACTTTCCAGCTTTCAGTCTTGCCTCACCTCATAACTGCCAGCACTGGGTCCCTGTAATCTTACTTTTCAGTCATCAGGTATTAAAGAAGACACCAGCAAACAGTAGGGCAAGAATACACAAAATTCTACCAAACTGCTGAAACTCTGAGAGCTAGTCAAACTAGCACTGGAATCTTATAATATTCACAAGTACCATTACCCTGTAGTTTACGTTACAGCTAGCTTGCTTAGCTCCATTTTTAGCAAGACCGTAGTTGCAAAAAACTAGCCACAACAAAACCACCAATGCAATCTGGATTGTTTTTTGGTACGGTTTGAGTTGACTAAGTCACACTAAAGATCCATTCCGCTCAATAGCCAATGTTAGAAGTTTACTTAGCTGTCAGCTATTTACTTACCTATCAAGAAGAAATGTTCCAAGTTCAGCATCAAAACTCATCTCTTTACTCACCAATAGCTGTCTCCAGCAGTGGAAAGCCACACCACGTTGACTTAATTTGCACCTATATCTAACAGATTTTTTCTTTTGTTGCAAAGCCATGCACTGACTCACCCAAGTATACCCAGCTGCAGCCAGAAAAACAGGCTGGGCCACAGCTCTATTGGTTGCCCTCCTCACAAAAATGCTCATTGATATAGCCAAACTGTAATCCCGCCCATTACTAAATGCCTTTGGTTAAAGTGTCAATAATGTGTGGGTTACAGGATCACAATAAACCAGGGGTGGGCCATTCCGGTCCTGGAGGGCCAGTGCGTAAGCAGGCTTTTACTTCTATCATTTACTCTGACTAATTGAGCTAATTGGTTGTATGCACAAACACAGATTTGAGCATAGATTAGATTTGAACAAGAGGCTCCTCAGAGCCTGTACTCAGGCCGGTTCTAGGCCTTGGCAAATTGAAAAATGGCGCGCGCGCATGAGCAGGACAATCGCGACCCCAAAAAAAAAGAAAAAGAAAGAAGAACGGAGCCCTCGTGGCTTACCAGCCCAAGTAAAAAAAAATGTTTCATATTCAGAGACAATAACAGTCTTTGATGGTCATTTGTGATAATTTAAACAAATGCAGCAGAATAGTCAGATTTCATATATAGTTTGGCTAATTAAGATAATTAACTAATTAAAGGACAGAAGCGTGAAAACCAGGGACAGATACGGCCCTCGTTGCCCACTTCTGCAATAAACCAATGAAGCCACTTTTGAGCCCACTTTTTGGGCTACAGATCGACAAATTAAGTGTCAGAGATTTGGAGATGGGTAAGGATGCAGCCTTGAGCTTCCTGCCTTCTCTCTTCTCATGCCCTCTCATCTCATGCACTCTGGCTTGGTGCTGTGAAGTCACACCCACTAACCTTAACCCTAATTAAAAACATAAGGGGCATGGCTTCCTGGCACCAGGTGAGAGGGCATGAAGTGGTAAGGCATGTGACAAGAGGCTCCAGGCTGCCTCCAAACAGTCTTGGAGATTTCAGTGACTTGCTTCCAAAAATATATTTTATAATCACCCCTCAGTGATTCTGTATTCATTCATAATTGATTAATTAACTTAAAAATATTGAGTATGTTTCCTTAAAGGCGAACTCAGGGCTAAATCATAATGCTGTTTTATACAATCATAATTAGTAAATAAATACTGTAAAATGCAAAAATGTGGAATTTTTGTTTTCAAATACGAGCTAAATGAGGTTTTATTCCCCCTAATTAGTTGTCATCTGCTTCAACGGTCGCGTGATAATGGCATAACGTCGCCGAGAATGACGAACCGTCGCCCTTTGCCCACAGGTATGCGCTGTTATTGTGTTGGATAGTGTGATTGTTCCAGTCCATTATTTTATGACAAAAGATCGTTCAATATGGCCCATTGGCTAGTTGCACGAGAAGGTGTTAAGTACTTTCTGAAATATGCAGGGTTGCTTCAACATTCACAGTTTTCTTCTGTCACTTATCAGTCTATATCAGATGCTGAGCAGATGACAGGAATATCATCCCCGATGTGTGATTTTAGCTATCGCCGATATACCCAGGATTTGGCTTAATTGTTTCGGTTTTATAGTGAATTTACTTCAACATTTTCTGATGCAACTACTTAGCTAGTTCTGCTACATCGTTATGCTTTTCTTAGATGTACTCAGCTAACCATAGCTACAGAAGTGATGGTCCTGAGAGTGCAACTGACGCTGATGGGAAGGTAAATGAAGTATCGACAATATTAAAATATGCGTCGATCGAATGTTAGATTTATGAAACGGCATCACCGTTATGGAATATTTACACATTAATTACCAGATATTTTTTTCACATTTGTTGTCTGTCACTTAAAGCCAGTTCATCAGTCATCAGTGAGAACAGCTGGAAATGTGATGCTAGTTAAAAACCCACTCGTTTCTCAGTGGAGCAGCTGATGTCTCGTTAAGAGTGCCAATGAACAAACATCAGTCACGGGTAATCGAGACAAATCTTGCGAACATCATTCGTGGTTAATTAAGCCAAATCCTGGGAATATCGGCAATAGCTAAAATCACATATCCGGGATGATATACCTGTCATCTGCTCAGCATCTGATGTAGACTGATAAGTGACAGAAGCAAACCGTTAATGTTGAAGCATCCCTGCGTATTTCAGAAAGTACTTAACACCATCTCGTGCAACTAGCCAATGGGCCATATTGAACGATCTTTTGTCATAAAATAATGGACTAGGACAATCAGACTATCCAACACAATAACAGCGCATACCTCTGGGCGAAGAGCGACGGTTTGTCATTCTCGGGCGACGTTACGTCATTATCACGCGACCATTGAAGCAGACGATAACTAATTAGGGGGAATAAAACCTCATTTATCTCGTCTTTGAAAACAAAAATTCCACATTTTTGTATTTTACAATATTTATTTACTAATTATGATTGTGTAAAACAGCATTATGATTCAGCCCTGAGTTCCCCTTTACATTTTCTTGTTAAATGAGATAATTTAAACTCTGATCTTTCATGAATTGGTGATTGCTTTTTGACCCATATTTTTAAAAGTAAATAATTAATTGAACAATTGGGACTAAATTCATTTCTGAGGTCCACACAATACAAAACCAGACCACTGTGAACTTCTTGGCAACAATACCCACACAGTTGGTGTGCTCTAACCATTAAAGTAACAAATATAACAAAATCTTTTGTTAATTTTGAATGTTTTAAACTAAAATTATTGCAAAATCTTTCATACTGCACCTTTTTTTATTTTATTTATTGAAGGAATATAGTTATACAGCACCAACTAGGCCAGTGTGAAAAAAGTTATAGCCCCTTAGACAGTCAATTAAAATAATTTTATTAGTAATTTGGTATAATTTGAATTGACTCAATCAGTCTTGCTTAATGCTTGTTCTGAATCTAAAAGTCCCTCAAATAGAACCTTCTCAGCACTGTGAAGTACGCTAAAAGGTGTCAAGAAATGCAATTTTTTCTTCAGCAATAATCGAAAGAAATATTGGAGGCAATGGAAAGGAAAGTTATTGAAATCTAGTCTTGAAAGGCTTACTAAGCCATTTCTAAAGCTCTGGGACTCCAAAAGACTCTGGACGAATTTGTGAGGAAATACAGGCCGCGCCTGCTGCAGATATGTGCAGTTTTCCACAATTAGAAAGAGACTGGAGAAAAATGGCTGTCAGGAGACAGTAGCAAGCTGTAAATCACTGCTAGTCGCATGGAGGATGAAGGCTGATTTCACATTTGCCAATAATACCTTGAAGACCCCAAAACCTTTTAGTATATTTGTCGGTATACTGATGATTCTAAAATGGAACATTTTGGGAATTTTTTTTTTCCGTTATTTGACAGTTATACAGTGTAGAGTGACAGGAAAGTTGAGGAGAAGAATGGGGGAAGACATGCAGCAAATGACCTGAGCTGGAGTCGAACCCAGGTCGCTGCGGGAAGGACACAGCCTTTATGGTACACGCGCTTAGACCGATGAGCCACCGGGGCGCCCCAAAATGGAACATTTTGGAAGATGCTGGTTCAATAACATCTGTGAAAAAGTTACCACAACATTCCACAATCAGAACATCATGCCTCCAGTCAAACATGGTTTTGGCTGTATGATAGTGTAGGGATACTTTGCTGCATTTGAGAATGAATGACTCGCCATAATCGACAGAACTAGTATTTCTGTAATCTACCAGCAAATTCTGACTGGTAATATCCAGTCATCAGTGCGTGATGTAAAGCTCAAATATTTTCATTCAGCAATTCTACAATTTGAAGGACTAGATTGATTCCTCTTCTAAATGGCTCAGCAAGACAAAATAAAAATTTTGGAGTGGCTGAGTCAATATCCTGACCTCATTGAAATGTTGTGGCTGGACCTTGAATGGGCAGTTAGGAAATCAGTCTTCCACATGACTGTAGAGAAATGAGTTTGAATACAATTAGGAGAAGCTGTTGGTTGCAGTTATTGCTGCTAAAGATGTCCCTACAAGTTAATTAATTAATTTAAGGGGGGGGGGGATGCCTTTTTCACAGGGGTGCTGTAGGTGTTGGATAGTCTTTTTCCTTCAATAAATGAAATTATCATTAAAAAATTGTATTTTGTACTTGGTCAAGGTCTCCTGGTATCATACTACATTTTAAATAAAAATCTGACATCATTTAGTGTGGCAGTAGCGCAACAAAGAGGAAATACTTTTTTCAGAACTGCATTTTATCTAACAACAGCCTTTAGGCTCTGAACACCAATGCAATGAAGTTGAAATTATGCATGAGAGTAAAGGTAAAAACACTGATTGTCAGCTGTAATGTGAGGGCTTTTATGTCCCTTTTGGGGATTTCCATCCATATATGAATGTCAATGCAGCAACACAAATGGAAATTTTGACTTACAACTGACTCTCGTCAAGACAATATGATATCGAAATACAGAAAAATGTAGACAGTCATGTACCTTGGAACTGTATTCTTGTATTGTTTATTTCATCTCAATAAAAATAGGGTATTCCTGTTAAAGAACACACAAATGCAATTCCATACAGTATCTTGACATCACATATCTAAATGTTACTATTTTCATATCCTGTGCTACATTTAAATGCTACTTTTGCTAAGAGTCACACCAGTGCAGCAATATACTGCCATGAAATGACCGAAAAGTATTCAAAACAGAATTTGGATCTTTGGACTGTAAGCTCCCAGTGGATTCTTTTGACCATTTTGGATTGTCTGGGGCTTTTTGCACAACTTATGATTTCTATGATTTGTATTTCTAATTTAAACTTTTTATTGTGGGTTTATGAAATTACATAAAACACAAGCACCATAATAATTGAAATGGTAATACAATCAACCTGGCCAAAGAATGAACTAGCTGTGAGTCTATTTACCTACCCATTATCTAACTTGCTTATTCCTAGCAAGGGTTGCAGAGAATCCCATTACCCAATAGGATAGAGGGAAAAATTTACACTGGAGAGTTTGCTCATCCATCGCAAGATACTCACATTCACACAGTAGTCATCCATACCTACGAGAAACATAAGGTCTCCAATAAATCATTGGACTAGGGGAAGAAACAGGAGTACACACAGATTACCCCAGGAGAACATGCAAACTCCACTCTAAAAAGCCCAGACTAAATTCAACAGAGGCAACTGCACCACTGTGCTGCTGTTCAGCTTAGATTGTAAGTAATGATTTAATTGGAAACATTATCAGTGGCCACCAACACAGTGTGTCGTTATAAAATGAAGCACTGAATAGGACTATTCTTTGTTGCATTTTTTGCTTCTTGAAAGTGTGTAACAGCCTGTGTATGAACAGTGCACATGCCTCAGTAAAGAAGAAATGTTGGATGAACATTGAATTAAAGCATTTAACTATTTTTACAGATATATCTGGAACATGAGGTCACTTGCTGCTGAAAAAGTAAAAAATATGTAAAATTTATGGTGATGATATGTTGTCCAGAATTTATTTTTATTGTATGACTGTGAAAGATTGTGTGAGAAAACAAAATGTATCTTCTGACTTGAATTTTAAATTATTTATGCAATGCTGGGGCAGTGTTATACACAGTTTCTCACGTTCTCACTGTGTGTGTGGGTTTGTATGTGACTGCGCGTGAATGCATCTGTAAGTTTGTGTGTATGTATGAACAGTATGTATCTATGTATGTATTCAAATATTTAATTTACTTATTAAAATATGTAAATGTTACAGTGTGAATACAAATCTCATATTTCCTCCCCATTTGCTTTAAATTATTGTGAATCAATTTCAAAGCGGGATAATTTACTCAACCTTAAAAAATAAAATTAGAAGAAAAAGACTAAGACCTTCACTGTTCCATTTTGACTTCGAGGAATTTATTAGGCAGAACAATAAATTATTTGCACAATACAGTTGTACTTAATGCTTCATATCAATCAACATCTTTTCACAGTGTTAATTATTTAATACATTACTACCGACAAGGAAAACGCACCACAAATATACAGTACATATGCCAATTCTTCTAAATAGATAGGCTATCAATAATGAATTTCAAATTACTGTCAAAATTATTTACAGAGCAAAACTGCCTGCAAATACTATCTATCAATTATTTAAACATTTAATGACATTGGGAAAAACCTGAGGACATAGAGAAATAAAACGGTGGGTTAAACCCCACAAGAATACAAACAACTGATTTTCAGAAGTAAACAAATAATTTCTTCAACAGGCCTTTAGGTCTGCAGTGTGTTTACATGGCAATATTTGGTAAAAAAAAAAAAAAAAAATACTGAGCTGTTAGCAAAGCAAGCACAACTATTGATTTCAATGAACTGATGTCCAACAGTTAATAAGGGAAGGCTTTAGAGGATAGGATACAGTGGCAAGAAAAATGAATGAATTAATTTTCATTATTTAGTCACATTTTGATCCCCATCTGAGTTACTCAGCTTGAAAACCACATATGCTTAAAATAATGACATGAAAATAATTCCACTTTTTCATTTCTGTATTGAATATTTGCTTGATCCCTCACAGACCTGATTTGAAAAAGTATGCGCACCATTGGATTTGTACTAACTGCTGAACCCTACTTTCACGGGAATTCCTCCAATAAAATGTTTCTAGTATCAACTGACCAGACGTTCTCAGGGGCTAGAAGAAGATTCAGACTTAGTAAACTTGATATTCTTGAAAAGTTATTCACTACTAGCTCTCTATGGATTGTGTAACAGCATTCAATTTGAGGTCAGGTCACTCATTTGATCATTTTAAAAAATGTCCTCCAAACCAGTAAGACGCAAAGCAGTCTCAATTTATGATGCGCCCATCACTGTGCTTCAGTTTTTACAATGGGCTTGTAGTCTGTATGTGCCATGCCTTTTTACTCCAAAGAGAGTGTCGGTGTTTCTGACAAAAACGGATTCACCTGTCCGCAGTATAATGTTCTAGTAGCATTTTAGACTGTTAAGAATGCAAATTGGAGTGGTGCCACTAATTTATTATGAAAATCAGCAGTGCTTTTGTGCGTGCTGTCCTCCTCTGAACACCATTCCTGCTCTACATTTTTCAAATCATGGACACATAAAGTGATAATCAAATGACTATGCAAGACTTGGTGGATCCCTGTCTTTTACCCTGGTGTTTTTTTTTTTTTTTTTTTTTACCTCCTAAAGCAGTTTTATTTGTGTTTTAGGGATGATCTTTGAAGTACACCCACTATACTAGCAACAATTAAGATATATTATTAACTTCATCTATGTGAAGATAATTTGTCTTCCTGTGGCTTATTGAACACTCTGGCCAAACCAAATGCATTTTTAACCCTTTTCTGCTTCATCCATCTGGACAGTCCTTGGTTAATTTTCTTGTTGTACAGAGCAGCACATTATAAAACACTTCCCTCAGTTTTATCTCACAAATAGGACAAGCTGACTTTTGTAAAAGTAATTTATAAAGATGTTCACACACTTTTTCCATTTCGACTTTGAATATTTAGATTCTTAGTTTTTGTTTGTGACTGTGATGAAGATTGGACCAGATTTTATGGCTAATTAATACATAAATGCAGGTAAATCTAAAGGGTTCACATACTTTCTCTTGCCTTTGCACCGCCCACCTCATTGTGGAAAAGCTATTCCCTTGGACTGCCTGCTCTGCCCTTTTAAGTATTTTCCGGTCCTCTGGGGCAGTATCTATACAGTTGGCTGCCTGTGGGCTTGTTTCTGCTCTCCCTAATTAACCAAGAAAGTTTCAGTAATTGGGTAGGACTAGGAATTAGGACAGAGTACATATGCACTGGTAGACCAAGGAGCTGCAGTTTACCATATAAGGTGAACATTTCCTTCTGCTCTGGGTTAAACCAACTCAGCAAAGATGTTCTGCTGATCTTTTGTGGGAAATGAGGAAGATTTTTTTTTTCCCAGGCTCTTCTTCTTAGGTCAGGTCTTCATTTTTTACCAACATAATCTGAGCGTGGCTTCAGCTGATTCAAGACTACTTGGCATGCCTGCACTGGAGGTGTGGGGTGTGATTTTTTTATTTCCCTTTTAAATTTCACCTGTCAGCACATCTCTACTCAAGGAGGAAGAGGGATGGAGGGAACCACTCAACACACCCATGCAACCATTTAGAAACAACCAAGCAACCACTCAAAAACACCATAGCAACCATTCTGCACATTGCTGCACCCACCTACAAATAGCCTATCAACCACACTGTACACCTAAGCAGCCATTTAGAGACACCCTAGCAACAATCCTATCTACCGTAGCAACCATTTACAGTGTTGTGGAAAAGTTTTAGGCACATTTAAAGCAATTTCATAGGGCAAATATGCTTGCAGAAATGATGAAATTAAAAGTTTCTAATGTCCAAGAAATGTACTATACAGATTAGTAAACTGTTAAAAACTAAATCAAATAAATATTTGGTGTGATCACCCTTTGCCTAAAAATTAGGGACACTGTCCTGTTGTGCTACTGTTTAATAAGATGATTGGCTTTTTGCTTGCTCCAAGCTGAGTGGAAAACCTGTCACTGTTCTTCTGCAGACAGAATGGGCTCTAAATTCGTAGACCAGGCGCAGGCGCGGCACAGGCGCGGCGAATGGGGGGTGCGCCGCCCCAAGGGGGTGTGTCCAGGCGTATGTTGCAATTTCGTGCCTGGCGTAGCCTGGCGCAAGTACTCCTCTGTCCCACCTCGGTCCCTCCTGCCGGCGCAAGTGGCAAAGAGGGAGGAGAGAAGGCGTGTTTGGGAAGAACACAGCCGAGTCAAATCTTCACCAATCAAATGAGCTCCTCTCCTCACCTTTAATGTGTTGGAATATAGAAGCCTCTGTCCTATGTCTGCATGATGCGTTAATGTTGAATTTTACTTTGCTGCTTCAGGCATGTTTTCTGCACCGCTTACGTCAATATTTAGCATTACGAATATGAGTTAGCTGGCTGGCTAGGGCATTCGCGAATTATTACCATTAGCGAACTTGAATGGAATTTCAAAACGAAACTACGTCAGATCATTCAAACTTATGAAGTTGAAGTGAAATACGATGGTTGCTCATTTATTTCTTCTGCCTGCATCATTGGGAAGAGAAACGATGGATAGCGTGTTCCTATTATTAGGCTACCCCCTTTTGCTGCTTAAAATTTTGGGATTAACATGCATGGACAACAATGCAAGATACGTTACGCATTTATTTTCAATATGTGATCTTAACTCAGTACGAGATCATAGCAATCAGGCTGTATTCCTTTCCCCCACTAAAAACGATAAAACCTGAGTGAAAATAATAGTAGCCTAGTATTAAGCGGCTTGCACACTGGACGCGAAACAAATTTTTCGCACGAAAGATTGTGTTGAACGCAGTGTCTACGTGTCCGAAAGTCTGACAGGGTTTTTATATATCTCCGTGTCAGACAGTCGGATGGTTTCAATATAACTCCATATCCGACAGTCGATTATTGTTTTTAATTTCTTCAAATCTACTGAATGTTTTAGATATTAAACGTGAATGTTTTGGTGAGAGGGCTCAGCTCTTCAAGATGAGTACCGAGAATTTCAATCAATGTTTCTGTTTAAGCTCTGCTCAATAAAGTGAGTCGACATTGGCGCGGGACAATGTTCAATGCCTGTCGGACGTTAAATGCAAAATATACTCCGTGTCTGACAGCCAAAAAAAAAAGGACGATTAGAACAGATTGATAACGAAATAAAGAATAAAAAGAAACATTTTAACTACAAACAGAACATCCAATGAACACTGCGATTTATTTATTTGCGGTCCATCTTTTTTGGATGCTCTGTTTGTTCGTGATATATTTTTATTCTTTATTTCGTTATAAATCTGTTCTCATACCAATACTTTTACTTTTTGCTGGCTGCCGGACATGGAGTAGGCTATTTTGCATTTCGCCTCGGACAGTGATCATGCATGCGATAATTTATTCACACTGTCATTGGTCATGGAATTGATTTGCTCACTGACTACAAGCTCTATTGTATCTCTGGTGTGGAAATAAAGCGTGAATCTGTTCGATCCATCTGACTAATTTTCAAAAGAGAGACCGAACAAAGACTGTTGTCTATCTTCAACGGAAGAAAACACACGAATAAAAAGACCAAGAAAAGTCGATAGCTATCAATTTGCATTTTGTGAAGGTCAAACACAAACATGGCCTAGTTTGCACGTCTAATAATTCCTGGAATAGTCGAAAAATTAGAACTTTTATGACTTTCGGACACGGAGATATATTAAAACCCTGTCCGACTTTTGCGTCTTTGCATTGACTTTGACTGTAATCAGTCGTGCGAAAAATTCGTTTCGCGTCCAGTTAATCTGACATCAGGACCATCGATATAGATACTATAATTGATGTCCTGATTCAGATAGTTACATTAAATAGTGGTTGCTGTAATTATTTATTGCATTGAAATGTGCCTGACATTCTGGAAACCTGCCTGTGAGGTTTCGGTGACGTGTGCGCACTGTGCGCCGGTCAGCCAAATTACCACTGCACAGAAAGTAAACCAGGTTGGAGGTGGCGAGCTTTCTGCGCAACTTCAGCGAAGACTTTTTCTACGAAATTGTCACTGCGTCTTGATGAATATGTGACACCTCCCCCTACTACGCCGCCACACCCATCTCGGCTCACGTCCATCTACCAAATTGCCAAAGTGGCTGCGCATGGTGTTGCACCGCACGAAATTACCACTGCGCGGGCTGCACCGGACGAAATTACCACTGCGTGGGCTGCGCCACGCTGCGCCACCCTGCGCTGCGCCAAGAAATTAGAGCCCAATGTCTCAATTGCATCTATTCCTCTATTGCGGACAGCCATGATGATGTTTACATCAGCACTCTGCAGCCCAGCAACCACCCAGAAGCACTATGGCAACCATCCTGCATACTCTCTCAAGCACCTTAAAAACACCCTAACAACCACCTCCTTCACCTTAGCAGCTATTTGAACAGGCCCTAGCAACCAACCAGAAAGATCCTGGCAACAACCCTATCTGCCCCAGGAACCACCAAGAAATGCCCTAGCAACCATTTAGTAACACCTTAGCAACCACCCAGATGCACCCTATCAACCATTGTGCGGCCATTATCCCTTTTACACCTTTCCAGCTCTTCCTATAAACATTCTCAGCAGCATTCTTCTTTTGAATCCTATTAAAACTATTCAGTCATCAAATTCTTACAAAATATTTTGCATTCTGCATACTGTACCATTTCTACTTCTTCAACTCATTCTTCAGCAAGCAATCCAGTTAAGCATCAGCCTTTCAACAGCTAGCATTCTGTCATCACTTTTGATATTTTTCTGTTGCTGATCTTCGTTAGAATTTTCAAAATGTGCTTTCAGGTCTTCTTTTTTTAGCTAATGCTAATAGATCACGATGTTGTTGTCTCTTAGTTTTTGCAGCAGTTCATTTCAGTTTCTGCCATGACTGCATCCCCTGGTGTCAAGGCATTCATTCTTGCTTATTTCCACAGATGATTCATATAGTTATACTTGTCTAGGATAAACCAACATATGCAAACAGAAAGAATATTAACATATGCATTATGCATCTTGTTTACATTATTTTGAAAATAACCCTGTGAGAAACTATGCCGCTCTGTCATATACAAGCCCAATTCCAATAAAGTTGGGAAAGTTAGTAAAATGTAAAAGAAAAACAGAAATCAATTATTTGATCATTGTTTTGATTTGTATTCAGTTGTAAACAGAATACAGACAAGCTAATTAATGTTTTAACTGATCAACTAAAATGTTTTTTGTCAATGTACACTTATTTCACATGTGATAACATGTTCTGAAAAAGTTGGGACAGGGGCATGTTTTCCAATGCGTAACAGCAGTTTTCCTTTCTCAGCAGTCGCCTAGGAACTGAGGACACTCATTGTTCCAATGTTGAAAGTACACTTTTTAAATATAACCTGTCTGGTAATGTGAAGTAAGCAAAAAGCAGCACATGATGCGCGATGTAAAGAAAATCAAGTGCAGATGAGAAACTAAGTTGTTGACTTCTATCAATCTGGAAAGGGTTACAAAGCCAGTGAACCACAGGGAAAACCATTATCTACAAATGGAGAAAACTTGGAACAGTGATGAACCTTCCCAGGTGTGGCCATCCCACCAAAATTTCCACCAAAAGTGAATCAACGACTCATGCAGGAGGTCACAAAAGAACCTTGACTGACATCTTATTGCCTGCATGTCTCACTTGTCTCATTTAATGTTGGTCTTCATGATTCCACAATGAGAATGAGACTGGGTAAAAATGGCATCCATGGAAGAGCTGTCAGGCAATAACCACTGCTGACCAAAAAAAAAAAAAAAAAAAAAGAAAAGCACATAAAAGCTCATCTCGCATTTCCCCCCAAAAAATCTTGATGACCCCCAAGACATTTGGGATGATACTCTGTGGACTAATGAGTCAAAAGTGGAACTTTTTGGAAGACACTGGTCCCGCTACATCTAGCGTAAAGTTAACACACTGTACTACAATAAGAACATCATAACAACGGTCAAACACAGTGGTGGCAGAGTAATGATCTGGGAACTGCTTTGCTACTTCATGACTTGTGCTGCTTGCCACAATGGATGGAACCATGAATTTTGCTCTCTACCAGAAAATCCTGAAGGAGAATATTTGACCACCAATGAGGCTCAAGCTGAGTTGGGCTATTCAGCAGAACAATGATCAAAATCACACACGTAATGCCACCTTTGATTAGCTCAAGAGAAACAAAATGAAGGTTTTGAAGAGCGTAGTCAAAGTTCTGACTTGAATGAAATTGAGATGCAGTGGCATTACTTTTAACAGGCAGTTCATACTCCAAAACCCTCCAATGTGGCTGAATTATGACAATTCTGCGATGAAGAATGGGAGAAAATTTCTCCACAGTGATGTAAAACAGTCATCTCACTTAAAACAAACAGGTGATCACAGTTGTCGCCACAACCACTTATTAGGTTCAGGGGAGCAATTATTTTGTCACAAGGGTGACATAGGTCTTGAATAACTCTTTACCTTCAATAAATGAAATTATCGTTTTAAAGCTGCATTTTGTTTACTGACTTTTTCACTGTCTTATATTAAAATTGGTTGGATGATCTGAGACATGTAAATATGACAAATAAGCAAAAATACAGGAGAAGAAATCGGGAAGAGAGTAAATACTTTCTCATGCCACTGTAACCTACTCCAAAAAGAGAACTGTCCTCTCCAGCTTGCGAGCCATTATGAATATTTACAGATCCTTTTGAGAAAGAATTTGTCCAAAAAAATGTCATTGTATAATCTTTTGTTCTTTAAATGGGCTCTTCATCACTTTCCTTTTGAGCATCATAATTTTGTTCAAAAACTGAATCAAAGGATGAAAGGATGATGGGCGTAGGGGAAGGGGGGTAATTGGTGGTAGCTGTCCCATGGATGTGGCTGCAGTTGCTGTTAGTGTACACTGCCCCCCCATCCACAGTGCTCCAAGCTCCAGTCCCCTCTCCATTCTTCACTTGCCGGTTTACTCCGATCCATATCTCCTGCTCTCTCTCTCGTGCCGGGGAGGATGGGGCAGAAGAAGAAGACTGGGGTAGTTTTAAAGATTTCCGACTGCCATCTCTGAAACTGGCCAGAGGGGGGCGTAACTTTACACCACTGCGAGTGGAGCCCTCAATGGCTTTTTGCAGCTGAGTTTGTGTGTGTGTGGGGTGTGTGTGTGTGTGTGTGTGTGTGTGACACAAAGAGGGGGAGAGAGAGAGAGAGAGACAGAGAGAGAGAGAGAAAGAGAGATGTGGGGATGAGAGAGGGAACAAGGAGAATTGGGCAGCAGACAGACCATAAAATATTAAAAAGATTAAAGGTTAAAACAGTGTATAGTACAGGCAAATGGAGGCTGTGGTGTACCTCCTTCAGAGCCACTACTCCAACCAGTTTTCCAATACTGGTGACATAGGCATGGCTGAGACCCAGCAAGGAGAACAGGGTGTGAGTCTGAGGAGAGAAGGGATTAAGATAAGAACAGCAGATTCAGCTTGACAGCTTTGACTGGATAACTGCTGCATGATTCTAAATTCTCAGCAAACCAAGCTGCTCCATCAGCCAGAGCTAGAATCGTCTGCTAGTTAACTGCACTTATAAGCATCATATATAAATTGAATTAAATTAAAGACCACCTTGTGCAGGGATGTTCTTTCAACCAGCTGAAAGGGGGAGGGGTCAATTCGTATCTGATCAAATCCCATTGGTTTATCCGTTTCTGACTCTTCCCAGGCTTTGATCTGCACCAGCCAATAAATGTGATGACATTGAGTATAATTTGCAATGAAAACATAGATGTTCCATATCACCAAAACTGAAAAATATTCAAGTGTCTATTTGGACAACTTACCTCCTCTGGTTTCATGGTATCAGTGAGAGGACAAAGTGCAAGCTCCTAAATAGAAGGAAATGAAGAGGATAAGACAGTGTGGATTAAATGCACTTCAGACAATTATCCCTGAAAGAATATTCCATGAAAATATTTCCAGGTGAACCCACAAACATAAGGTACAATAGTGTACAGTGATGATTATACACTTAACAAAATGAAGAGAAATCAGAAACCAAGTACTTTTCAAAATTATATTTCATGTATTATTGGATCATATAGATTAAAATCAGTAAACAGACAACAAAATATAGCAAAAACAAAAATAATAATGTCTTCTCGAGAGGAAAAAGTCAATATCTAGTGTGGCCACCCTTTGCTTTGATTACAGCTTTTAATCTTTCAGGCATAGTTTTCAAATATATTTTTTAAATTCCATATGGTTTGAAGTTCCTTCCAAATAGGTTCTTTCGATTTTACAACAGATTTGTTTATTTTGGCATCAAGCAAATCCAAGATTTGCTCAATCGGATTAAGGTCTGGACTTTGATCAGGCCACCAAATGTTTCTTTCTGACTGAGATAATTCTTGCACAAATTAGAAGTGTGTTTAGGGTCATTATCTTGTTGAAAATAAAATCCACAACCAATCAGTCTGTTTCCACATGACATTGTGTGCTTCACAAGGATGCTGTGATACAGTGATGTGCCATCGGAGGTAAGTTAGGTAAGGCAGAATCCTCGTCATGAAACAAACAAGTACTCCCTATTACTTTGCTTGATTAGCAATCAAACAATTGATTCACAAACTTACTAAGACTAATTGGCAGAATGACGGGCCTATTTAAGTTTCCACAGAGTGCACAAAGTCATTCCAGAGCACATGAAAAATCAGTAAATTGATGCATGTCATCAAAGAATAAAAATCAAAACTTGTCTTCGGTAACAGTCGTGATTCACTGGACACAGCATGATTTTAAGTATTTGAGTTAATCATTTTCAAAATCAACAGAACTTATTGGTTATAAAGTTGGTTTATCAGTTTAAGGACAGTCAATTCTTCTGTGGAGTAGCAGTACATTTGAGCAGTGCCACTCACTCAAGATCTGCCTGCCATGGTAACAGTCATTAGCACAGCAGATGCGTCTGGCAATGGCCGTACCCAATAATTTCAGTCTCATATCGTCTTATGCTCTGACCTGAAAATTTTTGTAACAAAGCAGAATTTATTCACTGGACTGTGTGAGTAAATAACTTATGGACAAATGCACATAATGCTAATTTTAATCTCCCGCATCTTTTTGATAAAACTTATTTTTTATGTCACATTTTGGTATCCTTATTTTCGCCAACAATCATTTTATTTAATTCAATAAAAAACCTACTTTGGTTCAAGCAGTAGTTTTTTCCTCACATTGGCCCTCATTTATCAAACTTGCGTAGGATCTGGTGTAGATTCTGGTGTAAATATCAGCGTTCGCCAGGTGTCACGTCTGATTTACTAAAAGTGTATACGTCGCTGATTTCGGTGTAGAACTGGCGTGGCGTTGATCAATCTGGCGGCAGAAACCATCGTAATTTACATGACACGCCCCTATAAATTCATGCTCCGGGAGGCATAGTCCTGCCCACTTTACGACATGGACTCTCGAAAGACGGCAAAGAAGAAAAAACTTCACTGAGGAGGAAATATCGTCAGCCTGCTGATAAAACCTCGTATCTATAATTTGATAAGAAACAAAAACTCGTATGTCCACGATAATAAGATAAACATTGCAAAATACAAAATTTCATTGATTGGATATATTCTTGGAGGAAAAATAGTCATCCTACCCGAACACAGCTCAACTTCATTTTTACATGCAAAATTAAACTTTTTTTTTTTTTTTTTTTTTTTTGGCTCTCCTGTAAAGTTTATCATTTTGAAGATACGAGGTTTTATCAGCAGGCCGACGATAGATGGAGAAAAACAAAACAATTTTATTTGGAAGTCTTATGAGACGCATAAAGGGAGCCCAGAAGGCTGCAGTTTGGAAAACTATTGCTGCTGCAGTAAACATCGTTGGGGTGGAAAACCGGAGCGCAGCAGAGGTTTGATTTAATTCATTAATAAATCTAATGACTATTCGCACTTATTTAAGTGCGTCCAAGCACAAAAATTGACCAAAATTCTTGTTAGACGCACTTATTATTGTGGCCAAGATGCACATTTCTCCATTGCCCACACTTATTTTAAGTGTGTCCAAAGCTAACATTTTTTTTCTTGGCCAAACTTATTTTAAGCGGTACTTTCTAAGCGGCACTGGAATAGTCATCAACTGGCACACTTACAAGTGTGGTCAAGAAAAACATTCAGCATTGGCCACACGTATAAGTGCGAATAACATCGGCCTTAATAAATTCAATTAATAGATCCATGATATTTCATGTTATATAGCCTACATAATTGACAATCCAAATGCTTTACATGTAGGTTAAAAAAGTGGTCCGATTTTAAGATCGCCTCCAAAAAACGAGTTGCTGCGCTCAGGCGCAGCAGTGCACAGACCGGTGGAGGCCAACCAGACTGCTGTCACCGTTCCAGGAGTGCATGGCAGCACTGATAGGCTCCCCCTCCATCGTGGGAATGCGAGGCGATGGGGACATGGATGAGTCCCCACCGCCTCGATCGGAGCTCCATGAGGGTAATTGTTAAAAAACAGTCTGCAGAGATCACTCTTCATTGTACTTTTATCAGTGTTACTCCATGACATTTTATTGGGTGCCACACAAAACGACCAGCCACTCGTCACTTTCCCGGAGGAGATCTCTGTGCCGAAAGTTCCTCTCACTTCGGACAGAAGCTTATTCCTCGAACAATAGAAGATTTGCCATTGTCAAAATGTGATCACGATCGAAGTGTCCATAGGCATCTGTATACTGAGCAACAAAAGAAACGCAAGTTAGCTAGTTAGTTAATGTACTCTTATGGTTACTCAGTCGAAGTGACCGCAAAATAAAGAAAAGTTTGATGAAACGAGTGTAAATGTGCATGCGCTAGTAATAAATTTGATTTTCTAAAATAATTACGCCCAAACTTATTTTCCAGTCTACCTTTAATTAGGCTAACTTGCGTTTCTTTTGTTGTTCAGTATATATCTGACTGGATGAGCATCTGACATACCACACTGCATATCTGCCAAGCTGCGCATTGCGCTTAATCAAATTGATTGTAATTGTCAGCCGTCTGGCCTGACAAGCAGGTTGTCTCAAAATATAAATTTAATTAATTTCTCAACACAGGTGTCTAATTTATTTCTTTATTTAATTATTCATTCATTCATTCATTTAGCAAATTTATCTATTTAGACTATTTATTCATTTTACTTATAAGAGCAACAACAGCATGACGTCCACATCGCTGCATATGGTTTATGACTCATTTTGACAGCTGCACTCGTTCCTGCATGTTGTTCGCTGGTTTCAAATTTGCATACACCTGGTCAGACCTGGCGTGAGATTTTTGCGGACCGTTCGCTCGCGTTCAGATTGATAAATGCCGATCCTTGCGGCAGTTTTGGCATACACCCATTTTTTTGGTGTACGCACGTTTGATAAATGAGGGCCTATATCTCTAATGTGTGCTAAACAAAATAAACATGAATTAAATGCATCAATCATTATCTGCTGATAATAAAACAATGAACAACAACTGTCCCTGAAATCTCTCCAGTATTGTGAAAAAGACACACACACACACACACATACACACATACACACGCACGTGCGCGTGCGCACACACACACATATATATGTGCACAAGACACCTTACCGGTAACCTCTTTGGTGGGCACTGTAGCTAACTTTACTGCCAAAGAGGGTGCTAGATGTCGGTAGTAGGGAAGAATAAAGGTCAGGTGGGGAGATAGTTGCTTCAGTTAAATTTATCAATAATGGCTGATAACCCGTAAATCCCAGTTTTCTCTGATGAAAGTTTGTGAAAGTAGCAGTGTAAAACGTACACCACAGAGAGGACTGTTGTTGGTGATCCTTAGCTCTCCGTCATCATGGCTCTTCTCCAAAGTAATCACCTGCACTTCATGGCTCATTTCTCCAAAGTAATGTTTTAACCTGCATTTTCAGGACATGTCAAAGGGAAGAATAAAGGTCAGGTGGGGAGATAGTTGCTGTGTGGTTAAATTTAATTTCAAGGGAAATGGCATTTGATAACCGCAATCGGAGGTGACGTTTTAGCCTTTGATGAAGAAAACTGAACGTTGGTAGGGGAGGTGTTACATATTCTGGCTAACAGTTTTGCAGCCAAATCGCCAGCTCCAAACTTTCTGTGCAGTGGTAATTTGTAGATCACGAAACCTCACAGGCAGGTTTCAGAATGTCAGGCACATTTCAATGCAATAAATAATTACAGCAACCACTATTTAATGTAACTATCTGAATCAGCACATAAATTATATTATCTATATCAGATTGTCCTGATGTCAGCTCAAGAGAGATGTGTACATATGGGCGCGTGAGTGGGTAGGCTATGTGGGTATGCCCTTCAGCTGGATTGATCGCGACTGATTACATTCAAAGTCAATGCAAAGACGCGAATACATGCGTGTATTCGCGTCTTTGCATTGACTCTGAATGTTTTCTCTTTCACACCACAGGTTTTATCGTTTTTTAGTGGGGGAAAAATGATCTCATACTGAGTTGATCACTTAGCGTATCTTGCATTGTTGTCCATGCATGTTAATCCCAAAACTCGGCAACAGGGTGTAAATAGGAACACCTGCACTTCATGATCTTCATTTTTCATAAATTAAGTTTGAATGGGCTGATTCCATTCAAGCTAATGATAATTTTAATTCCCTAGCTAGCCAGGAAGATGCATTTTCAGGACACTGAAGCAGCAAAGTAAAATGCAAATTAGCATCATGCAGATATAGGACAGAGGCTTCTATATTCACATAGAAAACGGAGAGGAGCTCATTTGATTGGTGAAGATTTGACTCGACTGGTGTTATACTAAAAAACTTCTCTGGCTACTTTAGCCAAATACAGAAAGTGTGGTTGTAGATACTTTGTGATTGAGCAGATAACCACTGATGCAATGCACTCCAGATTTTATATAGAGCTTGGGGTGGGATTATGTTAAGGATGGCATCAGTATGTCGTAAAGCCTTGTTTTAGCCCTGCCCAGAAAATCCAGTAAATAAAATTGGTGAAAAATTGTCAAACTCCACAACTCAGTCCAAGATTAGTTTGCAGTCATTTCACATGTTTTCAGTAACTATTTTCTAGCATGTATAATGTATTTAGAAGCAAATCACTGATTTCACTTTACTCGGACTTTAAGGCTATAAGTGCAGTTTCACAGTCTTGCGCATATTTCATATTTACATGTGTTGCGTTGATCTTTTAAATTGTGGTGAACTTTACACATGAATGTATGCATTCCTATGACATGACATATTCTTGGAAGAGGTAAAATCCGAAAATGGATTGAATGTATAGTGCTTAACAAATTTATTAGACCACCTGTCATAAAAAAAACGAGAAAACATGAACATTTAAGAAATTTGTCAAAAAGTTAAAAAAATTTAAATTTTTAGTTTAAAACTAAAAATTATTTTATTTCTTCTTAGGCAAATAACAAACTGAAACCACTAAATAGTCCTTATTCACACATAAAACTAAAATAAACTATATTTTCTCTGGCCTCCTTTGGCCTTGATAGCAGCTTGCATTCTTGCATTCAACCTCTACAACTAATTTTTGGGCTGGGCTGAGCAGCGGCCTGGCCCCTATAAACGCGAATGTCACTGAGTGAGTGAGTGAGTGAGTGCCTGAGTGATCAAGTTCAAGGATTGGCTGGCCGGCGGGGAGGAAGTTCAGCGATTGGTCGGCCAGCGGGGAAGACCTTCAATTGATTGGTTGGCTGGCTGTCCGGGCGTATCCCGTACTTTCTTGTTTTGTTCATACAGATTGGTTGGTAACGATAACGTCAAACATCCCTCAGTCCAACATAGGAACTTACACGATGTCAGAAAAAATTGATAAATACTGTTACTAGGACTATAGCTGGACTATTTACGTACACGGTGGAAGTGACGCAGACACGATTATGTTTCAGTATTTTCAAGAATACCGGTATGATGCCCAGACTGGTTTTCAAATGAACTTATTCCCTTGCGCGCTCATGAGCTGGTTCGCTTAAACGGAAGCAGTTGTGGTGGCCGCTTTGATTGTATCTATAAGCTGCGTTTCCATTGGGGTGCTTTCGGTATAGTACCCTTGGAACCGTACTTTTGTACCAAACCCCTAGATCTGGTTTGCGTTTCCACTGCAGACAGTACCCTTAAATGTGGGCGGGGTTTTTTTACTGGATGGTAAAATGCAATGCAAACACGCAAATACACGTGAAACACGTTGACTTTGAAATGTAATCTGCCGTGTGAAAAATTAGTTTCGCGTCCGGTGTGAAAGCGGCTTTAGCTGGCAACCTTTTTATTCGGCGCATTTTAATGCCAGCTACTGAGCTAAATGCTCGCAGTGCAACTCCAGCCAAATTAGTTTGCATAATAATGGCTATACGCATTTTAAATTGACTAAATTTAAATGCATGAAATATATATCTGCACCTCCTCATTACTCAATGGCGCGTTGTTGCGAACAGACATTTCCAAAAATGTTTTTTTTCTCAAAACGGTAGGCGAAATGGGTGTTTTCCTGCCGTTTCCTTATGGAAGTCGCGCTAGAGTGACGATTCTGTTGGCCAATCAAAAGACGACAGTGATGACAATTCCCGACCAATACAGAAGGCGTGTTTTAGCTCTGCCTCATTAGTATCAGATGGTAACCCTTGGTACCCCAACCAGAGGCATGACGAAAAATGGGAACGGTTAGGAACGGTTCCATCCGCAACTTTTGTAATGGAAACGCTCTAAAAAGTGACACGACCAGAGCCGGCCCAAGGCATTAGCCAACTAAGCGACTGCTTAGGGCCCGGCGGCCATTAGGGGGCCCCCAAGAGCAATTAACAAAAAATATTTTTAAATTAATTAATTTATTCATTTATTGCATGTGTGAGTGATGATTCCTTCATAGTCAAAGGTATATTATTGTACAAAAACACAATTTTATGGTAACAGAGTACTGCTGATGTAGGCCTAGTGATTTCCACTGCCTCTCGCTTTAAATGTCAAAGTTCCGGTGCACCGGTAATTTGTGCATCCTGCTGTGCAGTGCGCACTGCGCATCCAGGGAGCTGCTGGTTGAAAGCTAAACAATGTCACAAAAAAGGACATATCTTTCAGAAGCAGAGAAAAGAAAGAGGAAGCGGAGAAAAAAGGCCATGATAAAGGTATGTTTGCATGTCTTGGTATTGTAAGTCTCCTCAAGTTAGGAAAGTCCCTAAATATCCTAAGCATTTTGATGCAACTGGTTGCGTGTAGCTGTTAATAGCAAATTAGCTAGCTAGTTAAAAACTGGAGACATTTATCTTTTAACTGGCAGGCAGAGGCGTATAGTAACAAAGTACATGCACTTCATTACAGTACTTAAGTAGTTTTTTTGGGGATTTGTACTTTACTTGAGTTTTTCTTCTACCGGGACTTTTACTTTTCCTCTACTACATTTAAAAGATAAAAAGTTTACTTTTACTTTGTTACTTTGACACTGGCCACTTCGTTACTCATTACAAATTAAAATATGAATGTAATTCATCATTTAAGGATTATCTGGATTTGGCTTGTTCGAGAACAACAACGGTGCTCGGCAGGGTATCTTTGTGCAGATGTGTCCGCCAAATAGCTGCAAATTTATGCACGAAGTTACAATATTCTATCACTAGATAGCACACCCGGATCAGTTATTGAATATTCACAAGCAAGTCCAGCTCGAACACGGTTTAGAATATAGATGAGTTCACTCCCATCCCTGTTTTTCAGGAGTTGCCAGAATTAAACTCCTCAGCTAAGCCTGATTTGCAATCTGCTCAGTATACTTGCCCATAGTATCTATCCAGCAGTTCAAAAAAATTATCTCTTGGTACAGAAAAAATCGTTGTCCTCTGTAGCAACCACTTCAGCTACAGTGAGCCAATGGTATCCCAATTACTAGTTAATTGAAGCAGAAATTCTACATGATATTGATACTATGGAATTCTACTATTTTATCCTCAGTTTTTGTACATTTGAAGTTATTTTTATATATCTAAGTGATTTTATTTGTTGTTGCACTTTATTGTTGTTCTTGCACAACAAATTATTTTTGCACATTGATATTGCAGTTCTTTGAAACAAAAAATAAATAAAAATAAATAAATAAACCAGAAGACACTTTTACAGTAAATGCATTGTCTACTGGTTTATTTTTGTTACTTTTAGTAGGCCTAGATGATATTCAGTACCCCACTTAGTGGTTTATCACTTGCAATGTTGTGTAAATCAACCCCTGTCTGCTCTTGTAGCTGAATGTGCTCCTTTTTTGAGATTAAAAAGCATACATGGGTAAAGACATGTCAGGCTGACAATAGGATAATGTAAACAACATTGCCAGAGCTGCACAGGTGCAGCTGTGTAACACTGCTGCAATGAGTTTATAATAGGTGTATTAATGATCAATAATCAATATTATTGGCAGAAATAGAGGGCCCCAAAATCAAATTTTGCTTAGGGCCCCATTGAGGCTTGGGCCGGCTCTGGACATGACCCGTACTGAACTGAGCCGTTCCGCTTGATGGAAACACGGCATATGAGCGCGACTTTAACCGACACCAATGAAAACACATTTTTGTAGGCCTACACACAGAATGTTCACAATATCCAATTTTTGACGCCAATGTTTGAATGTTTCTTGGCGATATGCTCGCCATTTTACAAAAATTAATGCGTATTTTCTTCTAATGAACAGCAAAAAGTGGATTAAATATTAATATAGTGGATGCATATGCTGCGCTTGCCCTAGCTGGCATCCCGGTCCTTTAAAAAGTTCCATTTGATTCTGTTGCATTACCAGCACAATCCGATCATTATTAGGCTAATCTTCTTTCACGCTAGATTTGTTCGGTTTGTTTTAGTCCTCCCTGCTTTTTTTCTCTGTTACTGGTTGTGATAGAGATAGAGGCAGGCCCGGCGCTAGAACAGGGAATTGGGCGGGCACAGACACGTCCCTTTATGACAATTAGGATAGTCCTGGCTAGTTCTCAATTATTTTACTTTATTGACGCGTTTTCCAATTATCGTAATTGGCAACTGAAGACACGATTTCTCTCCATATGCGATCTAACAGTGATGAAATCATGGGGTAAATTCAGTAGAACTGAGAATTTGGGTGGACAAAAAATCTGTTTTAAACAATTATTAGTCCTGACCTGTTCTCAGTCATTTTCATGATTAACAAAAGGTTCACTCCGAGAGCACTCCACACGTAGCAGGTGTTGCTTGTTCTGCCCGATTAGGTAGGACGACAATCATTCATCTGGACGCGTATTTGCTGAATTTAAATCAACGTTATTCAAAATTGCATACCTGTGCAATTAGCTTGAGTCGCATGCTTTTTATAGCCTATTTCACTGTCGAGTGCCACTTTTTTTCACTCAATACCGAGAGTAATTTTGAATAACGTTGATTTAAATTAAGCAAATACGCGTCCAGATGAATGATTGCGTCTTACCTAATCGGGGAGAACAAGCAACACCTGTTAATGAATATTATTGAATATTCACATGCAAATCGAGCTCGGGAGGATTTGATATGTGCAGGGAGGGTATTCCAAAGCTTTGGAGCAGCCACAGAGAAAGCTCAGTCACCACGGGTTTTGAGGCGTGTACGTGGGACAGCAAGAAGTGATTGATCTTGTGACCTGAGTGACCTGGTTTGTAGAGTGTGGGGGCAGAAGTTCAGAAATGTAAGGTGGGGCTAAACCATTTAGGGCTTTAAAAACAAAAAGTAAAATTTTAAACTCAATTCTGAATTTAACTGGAAGCCAGTCTAACTGAGCTAAAATTGGCGTTATGTGTTCCCTCTTTTTGGTGTTGGTAAGGAGCCTGGCAGCAGCGTTTTGTACCAGCTGGAGTTTATTGAGATTTGATATTGACATGCCTATGTACAGGGAATTACAGTAGTCTAAGCGGGAGGAGATGAATGCATGGATGACTGTTTCAAGATCAGTTGGGGACAGAATGGGTTTCAGCTTGGCTATGGTTCTTAATTGATAGAAGCTGCCTTTAACCACACTACTGACTTGCAGGGCCGCTGCTAAGCTTCTGGAGGCCCTAAGCACAATTGGTCAAGGAGGCCCCCCCCTCCCCGAAACGCACACAAAACTTTCAGAGTTCCACTCCAACCTTTGCTATTTATTTTAAAATCAACATTAAATATACATATAACTATGGCATGTGTACGACACATTAAGTAATATACTATAAAACAAATTGTCATCATAAAATAAGCATTACAATATAATAAAATAATAATAAATAAAATAAAAACAACTGCAGACTCCAAAGATGAACAAAAATAATTATATACATGAATAAGGTATAAAAGGAAGTAGCATTATCAAAACAAACACACACAGAACTATTTTTCAAAAACCACATTAAAGTGCAGTAATGAGATGGTCAGGTCAGAGATGAGACGCATTACGGCAGGGAGTTTAGTCCATAGCCAAATGAGAGGAGAATTATATTAAACTATTATATTAGTTTAGTGGAACATAGAAAAATACCTTAAATATATATGCTGTGTACATTAAACAAAACAATGGTGGCATTTCGTAAATGACCAAAAGTGAAGATACCATATTTTTGCCCAACCACCACAAGTTTTAAAATTAACCAACAGATGTCGCCCCTTCTATAGCCTTAGATGGAATTGATGGTATAAAATGCCAACCAATTAAACTGTGTGTTTATCTTTCCAGGGTAGCATTCAGCTTACTACATGCACGCCTATTTCAAGCAAATTAAAATGGAAAGCGATCATGACTCTGGACTTCCTGTGCTTCCCTTTACTCAGGAAACAATGGAAAATGCATGTTTTTCGTGATTGTTTAAATTGTTTTAATGACATAAGACCATTTGAAACGTTTTTATGCAATTCCATTGCTGTCAATCCCTCAGTAAAGACAAGCCTGAGAATTCCCGAGTCATAATCGATTTTCGTGTCACTAGTGGGGAAATCCACCGTAATGCACGTGAAACTGATTAACTTGATGCACACTGACTTAAATTCCGCGAGTGAATTTCTTCAGTGCGCGTTGATTGAATAATTGCTGACTACGGAAAAAGTCGTGAATGCCACTACTCGCGCCTAAGACGTTGAGACTTGGCGTCTCTGCAATTAGACTGCTGACGTTAGCTAGCTATGAGCAATATTAGCAAGGCAATTAAACCTATAAAACACGGACTCACCAGCAATTGATGCACGGGTGTCATCTCTCAGTTTTTTTTCCTCTTCCGCTTTTCTGCTCCAGATTCATGCTGTCTTTTGTTAATTACTCCGCTCCCGTTAAAACTCCGTGGAAAAAGATGGGAAGTTGAAGACTACCATTTCAGGGGGGGGGGCTGGGGGAGGGTATTTTTATATATCAGGTAAAAACATGGAATTTGCCCAAATTTATTAATAGGGTAAACAGTGGGCCTGTTCAAAACTAATCATTTTTTGTTATGTAACAATATAATAATTCTTATGACGTTTTTTATCAACCTTAATTTTTGGGGCCCCCGCCAGGTACTCGTGGCCCTACGCACTCTGCGTACTCTGCGTATAGGGAGCGGCGGCTCTGCTGACTTGCTTGTTAAAATTTAAGGAGCTGTTGAATTGAACGCCCAGATTTTTGACTTGGCTATGTAGGTTTGGCGAAAGAGGACCAATTGCATTGCCAAGGCTAGCGACAGAGGAGGGGGAGCCAAATAGAATGATTTCAGTTTTGCTTTCATTTAGTTGCAAGAAGTTGCATGCCATCCAGGATTTGATATCCTCAAGACAGCTAAACAGTTTGTTAAGGGTGGAAGTGCAATTTGGAGTGAAAGGCAGGTAAAGCTGTGTGTCGTCAGCATAGCAGTGATATTGGATGTTATGCTTCTGGAGGATAGAGCCCAGGGGCAGCATGTAAAGGGAGAAGAGCAGGGGGCCTAGAATGGATCCTTGGGGTATACCATATTTACTTGCAGCAGTGGAGGAAGACTGGCTACCTACTTTGACACAAAAGGTTCTGTCCTCCAAATAGGACCTAAACCAGTTCAAGACTGGGCCTCACAGTCCTACTTTGTCATGTAGGCGTGCCAACAGAATATTGTGGTCTATAGTGTCAAATGCAGCACTGAGGTCAAGAAGGAGAAGGATGGCATATGAACCAGAGTCCACGGTGAGCAAGATGCCCTTATACACTTTAAGTAAGGCAGACTCTGTGCTGTGAAGGGCTCTGAAGCCTGACTGAAACTTATCCAAAATGTTGAAATTGTTTAGGTGGGAGGAAAGCTGCTGGAAAACCACTTTTTCTAAAATCTTAGAGACAAATGGTAGCTTAGAGACGGGTCTAAAATTATTGGGGTCATTGGGGTCCAGACTGGGCTTTTTTAACAGAGGCTGGACTACGGCATGCTTAAAGCTAGAGGGGACAATACCATTAGATAAGGAGCAGTTTATAATAGCTAGTATGATGGGGCAGAGTATACTAAAAACTTCCTTGAAAAGTCAACAGGGCATGATGTCAGATGGGGCAAAAGGAGGGCTTCAAATGAGACACTATATCTGACAGCTGAGAGGAGGATACCGGAAAGAACAGCTGAAAGGGGCTGACTGGCTCAAGAGTCTGTGGTGGAGCAGAGTTTACAGGTGAGATATTAAGTCTGATTTTGTCCATTTTTTCAATGAAGAATTCTAAAAATTCCTCATAAGTAATTGATGTGTCAGCAGGATTTACAGTAGGGTTAAGAAATGAATTTATCGTTTTAAAGAGTACCCTAGGCCTGTGAGCCTGGGTGTTGATCAACTGAGCGAAATAATCTGCCTTTGCTTCCTTAACAGTTGATAAAGCTTTAAATGCTGTTGGAAGATTTCAAAGGCGACTTGGAGTTTTTCTTGTTTCCACTTTCGCTCAGCCCTTCTACAGGCTCGACGGAGGGTGCGAGTGGAGTCATTTTGCCAGGGTGTGCATATAATGGTCTTCGCCGTTTTAATTTTAAGGGGGCTCTCTGATCCAAGGTATGGGAGCAAGACTGATTAAGAAGAGAGACCAGTTCTTCTATGTCAGTACAGGAAAAAAGTTCAGGAGGATGAAAGTGGGGGAGAGAGGGAAGAGTGAGCTCAAAGAGGTCGCAGAAATGTGTGGCTGTGGCAGAGTTTAAGGAACGGGCTAGGTGATAGGGTTGAGGCGGGGGGGGGGGGGGGGGCCAACAACAAACTCAATCAAGAAATGGTCGGACACAGCAGTGTTAGTGATATCCACATTTGAAATACAAAGACCCTGTGACAGGACTAGGTCCAGTGTGTGACCTCTCAGATGTGTAGGGCCAGAGATTGACTGAGTTAGATTGAAAGAATCAATCAGATTTAAAAATTCATTTACCATCGGCTTGGTGGGACAGCAAATGTGAATGTTGAAATCTCCCAAAATCAATAATTTCTCTGAGCGAGAAGCCATAAAGGACAGGAGGTCAGAAAACTCTTTTAAGAAACTGGTAGTGGCTTTAGGGGGTCTATACACCAGAACACATAAAATTGGGGAGTGTGCATTTACCATTAACAGCTGAGCTTCAAAAGCAGAGTAAGTTTGAGTGGGCAGAAGCCTACACTTGTACGACTTATCAAACACTGTTGCCAGACCACCGCCACGACCTGCAACCCTGGGAAGGTTTAAAAAACCACAGTGGGGAGGACATAATTCAACAAAGGAGGACAAATCACCAACCCTAAGCCATGTTTCAGTTATAAAAAGAAAGTCCAGCTTTTGGGATGTAATAAAATCATTGAGGATAATGGCCTTATTTGCTACAGATCTAGCATTTATTAGAGCAAATTTAACCGGTGGTGGCTGCAATGTCTGTTTTGACGAGATAGCCCCATAAAAGCTTAATGAGCGAAGATTTGCCAAGTTCGTTCCATCACTTGAGTAGCGTGTTTTGACAGGGGGGCGAAAAGTCCAGTGAACTGGAATGGGGGCCGCTTGAGTAGCAGTGGAGGGCGACAACAGCAGAATGAGATTTTGTAGATTTATGCCAGCCTCTGCACATCGCCTTATCAACGAACGAGAAGAGAGGAGGCTGGGGATGGCGCCGTTAATTTGGGAGGAATGCTTGATGAATTTGTGACGGCAGCCCCGGTGCACATAGCGGGGCAGCTGACGAGCGATGCCCAGCGTGACACATAGTCTGTGTACACCAGCCGGCATACGGAGAGAGGATGAGTTAAAATTCAGCAGGTCAATAGTAGAGTACGATAATTTCATCGTGAAATGCGTCGCAGTGTGGGGGTCGCAGGCAGCAACAATAATCCACAGAGTCATAAGAATGACGAGAATGCCAATAGCAGGTAGAAGACGCATTTTAAACTCTCCATTGATCTCCAGGCTAAACCAGTGGAGCTCGACAGCCAAGTTTGAAAACCTCGATAGGCCAACTGCCTGATACTACAGATAGATAGGCTAATAGCAAACTCGATCAGTGGAGGCAGGGGAAACTCCCAACTCTGATTAAGATGCTATGGCCAGCCTAACGTACAGCAGTGAGAGAGGTGAAACTTACACATGCGTACGCCAGGAAAAATCTCCGATGATCACAGCAGAGAGGGCTCGAGTTAGGCCGGAGCCGCTGGAGGATCCCCGGGCAAGAGTTGAATTGCAGGATTGCAGGTTAGTCTGATTGAGTATGTAGTAGATGGTTGAAGGTATAATCCAAAAGCAAGTCAGAAATCCATAGTAACAAGATAATCCAGTGAAATCCGGTCATCAAGTTGCAAAAAAGCAGACATATCAACCAAAAAAACAACAAAAACAAACAAACAGCAGACCGGTGAGCAGCGGCAGCCAATAAGCGCGCTAGCGTACACTCCCAATGTGACTACGGTGTCCGCGTAGGTCCACACGCTCAATTATTGTGGTTTTTTTAATCCGCCAGTAAAAAAGAAGAAGAAGAAATATATAAAGGAGAGACTGCCTGTTTGTTTTTTAAATACTGCATTTTTCATTCACCTGAAAATTGATTAAAGAGCACAAGGAGAGAACAATTCTTGGTTGCTTTGCTTCTTTCTATGCCTGCTATGAAAAATACTTTGTACTTGTACTTTTGATACTAAAGTATATTTCTTCACAAGATACTTTTGGTACTTAAGTACATTTAATGTGAGCTACTTTAAGACTTTCGCTCAAGTCATTTTCTTATGGGTGACTTCAACTTTTACCAAAGTAACTTTCAGTTATGGTACTTCTACTTTTTCGTAATTTTTTTTTCCAGTTCTTTGTACACCTTTGTTATCATATTAGCTATGTGACAAAGTGCAATACTCGGTCAGGCTGTAACTGTCGCTTATGAAAATCGTTCGTGCTTTCTTTCCTGAATTCTTGTATTTATTGCATTTTTTTTAACATTGCTTATATCATTTTTTTTTTGACTGTCTACCATATTTGAGGTAAAATTGACCTAAATTGCTCACTTCGCAACACGCTTTTTTTTTTTTTTTATCCGCAGCGACTGAAATAAATACCAAACAATCGCTATTTGGGGGCACTATAAAATTCCAAAACTTTCTTATTTCTTGGCCAATTCTCATGATCTTGGTGTCAACCACAAAGCCTTTTCGAGAGCTTTCAATTGGTAATCAATTCATTAAAATTAATTGCATTGAAATTTTTTGCCACATAGTTAACCATATTCAACCATCACTATCAATATCGAAGAATGCTTTATGTAAACACACTCTCACTCTCTCCCACACTCTCGCACTCTCCCCACCCACTTTGTAAATAATTTATCAACTCCAGCTCATTACTAAACTTGCACTTCATATAACTGGATGAGCTTTGCCTCATTTAGCACCGTTTTCTTGGGCCCACATTCTCATACAGCACTCAGCAGCCCAGCCATATACTAGGTTGCACCTAGTCTTGTTTTGTTCAGGAATGCAAGAAAATAATTGTTATTTGGCATCTCTCTCAAAAAATAATACGGTGCTTATCTATTTTTTCTGCTCTTTTGTGAAACGGTAAATCCAAAAATTCATGGATAACAATCATATTTCAGCATTAAAAATCATTTCAGTTGAAGAGCTTGTGCATGCTGGTGGATTAACCTTTACAGATAATTATTTCGGTAATTACCAACACTGTTAATTTAGGAGAGCTGTGGCATAAATCTTACATTGGGTGGTGGTCTAATAAATTTGTTAAGCACTGTGTGTGAGGTACCGTTCTGGAACCAAATGCGAGACCAGGAAGTTGCAGCAAAAGTGAGTTTTAATGAAGTTGGGGGGTAAACCCCCACAGGGCAGAAAGCAATGGTACAGAGTCCACAATACAAAATCAGAGTTCCAGGGACATAATCCAAACTGTACACAGGGCAGCAAACACTAAACTCAGAGTCGGGCAAAACAGGTTCGGTACACAAGCACGGGTTTGTCAGAGAGTCCAAAGCCAAAATCCAGTGGGCGTAATCCGAACCGTTAACAGGGCAGCAAACACAAAACTCAGAGTCGGGCAAAACAGGTACGGTACACGGGCAGAGAAGTATCAAAGAAAAAGCCAAAATCAGAATCCGGGACGTTCCAGTCAGAAGTATAACACTAAGAGTACAAGGCATCAACAATCGCAGCACAGGGAAAACGTTCTGACAAAAGCTGTGAGTGAAAAGACTGCTTAAATACACGTAGGGGAAGTCACATGCTATGATAGGGAACAGGTGAGCTGGATCAGACTAATTACAAAGGAATGAACATGAGGAAGTACCTGATTACAAGAAATTGGCAAAAGCCAAAACGCGGACAGGGATCACAGAGACAGCCTACTGACAAACATACGGCTCCGGTTAGGGAGTTCTACCGTGCACAGAGTGAGAGGCAGAACAGTGATTAGCCAGGTGCAGAGAATCTGCCGAAGCACAGCAAAGTAAATTGAGTGAAGGCAAGGGGCGGAGACTAGAGCAGAGTGAGTGCTGAGAGCTTGTTAGTCAATTAGTAATGTGCAGCCATACAATCCCTATTGCTTGTTAGTAAATTAGTACTATAAACAGTGTTAGTCTTGGTTAGTAAGTTTAACTAAAACAACAAACTGTTAGTATTGTTAGTAAAATAGAAAAGCAGGGTGAAGGAAGTAAACGAGATTGAAAGGAATGGTTGAAATCCCAGAAACCATGAAATCACCCGAAAGTGTGACACTCAATACTGGGGCAGTGAGCGATCACATGACAAAAGACCAGACAGGGGGAGACAAAGTGCAAGGCATGGTATGACACAAATCATGGACTGCGGAATATAACTGCAGGTAAAAAAACAAAACATGGGGCATCTAAATCACAATACAAAAACAGCAGGTTTAATTTGAGAAAGGTGAAAGGTAGGGTGAATGACAGTCTGAGATCAGGACTTATCCAGGATGGACAGGGGCAGACGGAGGCTAACAGCAGTAGGACTGAGCATTTTCTCAACAGTGGAAGGACCAAGGAACTTGAGAAAGGAAACAGTTTACAGGGGCCCCCAGTAGGACTGAGCACCCTTAAAGGGATGTCCTTGGATGAGAGCCACACGCGCTGCCCAGGTTGGTAAGAAGGAGCGGCAGTGCGTCTCTTGTCCGCCAGGGTCTTCATGCGGGATACCGACCTGAGCAGCGCCTCCCGGGTACTCTTCCAAGTTTGCCTGCAGCGACGGACGAACTCGCGGGCAGAAGGGACGGCTACCTTCTCCTCCTGGCAGGGGAACAAGGGTGGCTGATAGCCCAGACATGCTTTAAATGGAGAGAGCCCGGAGGCAACGGAGGTGTGACTGTTTATTGCGTATTCAGCCCAGGGGAGTTGGTGGCTCCAGGAGGAGGGGTTTTTGAGGCACAGGCATCTTAAAACAGTTTCTATGCACTGATTGGCCCGCTTGGTCTGGCCGTTGGTTTGGGGGTGAAAACCAGAAGACAAACTAACAGATGTGCCTAAAGAATTGCAAAATGCTTTCCAAAACTTGCCAGTACATTGGGGTCCGCGGTCAGAAGTGATATCAGTGGGGATGCCGTGGAGTCTAATGACGTGTTGAATGATAAGGTTGGCAGTTTCTTGGGCAGAGGGAAGTTTAGTGAGGGGAACGAAGTGGACGGCCTTGGAAAATCTATCAATGATGGTGAGGATGGTGGTGAAGTGATTGGAAGGGGGAAGACTAGTCATAAAATCTAGTGCTATGTGTGACCAGGGACGGTGAGGAGTGGGTAGGGGTTGAAGTAAACCATGAGGGGATTGATGGGATACCTTAGCTTGGGCACAGACTGAGCAGGCGGCGACATAATCTTGAACATCTTGTTTGATGCCTGGCCACCAAAAGCGACGGGAAATAAAGTCCAGTGTACGACGTATTCCTGGGTGACACGACAGGTTAGATGCGTGCCCCCAGTCCAGGACTCGGGGGCGCAGGGTAACAGGAACATATAGGCAATGATCGGGGCAAGAACTGGGAGCAGCAGAATCGCCTTGCGCTTCTCTCACCTCTTTCTCAATGTCCATGTTGATGGCGTTGATGAAGGTTTCCTTTGGGAGAATGGTGTCTGAGGCGGGCTCATCACTGGGCACTTCAAAACAGCGAGACAGGGCGTCAGGTTTGATGTTTTTGCTGCCGGGACGGTAGGCGAGGTGAAAATTAAAGCGGGAGAAGAACAGTGCCCATCTGGCCTGGCGAGGATTAAGTCTTTTGGCAGATTGGAGGTACTCCAGGTTCTTGTGATCCCTCCATACAAGGAACGGATGTGCGGCACCCTCCAACCACTGTCTCCACTCCTCCAATGCCAGCTTGACCGCCAATAGTTCACGATTGCCGATGTCATAGTTGCGTTCGGCCGGGCTGAGGCGACGGGAGAAGAAGGCACATGGGTGAATCTTGCCATCCTCAGATGATCTTTGGGAGAGGACCGCCCCGGCACCAACATTCGAAGCGTCGACTTCCACGATGAACTGGCTCTTGGGGTCAGGGATGGTGAGGATGGGGGCGGAAGTGAAGCGGTCCTTGAGATCTTTGAATGCTTTTTCAGCGTTTTCAGACCAGATGAATTTGGTTTTACTGGAAGTGAGGGACGTCAGGGGTGCAGCGATGGTGCTGTAGTTGCGGATGAACCTTCTGTAAAAATTTGCAAACCCCAGGAAGTGTTGCAGAGCTTTACGGTCAGTAGGTCTGGGCTGCTCAGTTACAGCTTCAACCTTGGTGGGGTCCATACGGATGGTGCCAGGAGAGATAATGTACCCCAGGAAGGTGGTGGTCTGGACCGAAAACTCGCACTTCTCTGCCTTGACAAAAAGTCGGTTCTCTAATAGGCATTTGAGAACTTGGCGAACGTGATTGGTATGTTCCTCCTGGGATTTGGAAAAGATGAGGATGTCATCGAGGTAGACGAACACAAACTTATTGATTACATCCCTTAGGATGTCATTGACCAGGTTCTGGAACACAGCTGGGGCGTTGGTGAACCCGAAAGGAAGAACTAAATACTCCCAGTGCCCGGTAGGGTTATTAAAAGCGGTCTTCCATTCGTCCCCTTCTCGAATACGCACAAGGTGGTAAGCATTGCGTAAGTCGAGCTTGGTAAAAAGTTTCGCCCCCTGGAGGAGGTCAAAGGCTGTGTTCATCAGTGGCAAGGGGTATTTATTCTTGATGGTAATGTCATTAAGTCCTCTGTAATCAATACAAGGTCGTAACGATCCATCCTTCTTTCCCACGAAGAAGAAGCCGGCCCCAGCAGGTGATGAGGAGGGACGGATGATGCCGGCAGCAAGGGATTCATTAAGATATTTTTCCATGGCCAGAGTCTCAGGACGTGACAAGGAAAACAGGCGACCTCTAGGGGGCATGGTACCAGGTTTCAGGTCGATGGCACAATCATAGGGGCGATGTGGTGGCAAGCAGGTGGCCCGTGACTTGGAAAACACTTCTTTTAGATCATGAAATTCTGGGAGAACCTTCTCCAGGTTCGGGGGCAGGAACATGGTCAAAAGCATCACTCAGACACGAACGTGAACAACTGGGACTCCAGCCCTTGATCTTGTGTCTTCCCCAGTCAACTTCAGGGTTGTGCTTTGCCATCCAGGGATGGCCCAGGATGAACGGAGAATGCGGAGAGGTGATGAGGTACAGCTTGATAGTCTCTTGGTGATTACCTGAGATACGTAACCTGACTGGGCCCGTGGTGTGGGTTATAAGGCCGATTTGCTGACCATTGAGGGAGTTGGCAACTCGAGTAGGAGAGATCTTCTCAACCGGTACACCTCACTTCTGAACAGCCTCACGGTCGATGAAGTTCTCCTCAGCACCGGAATCTAACAGGGCTGAGGTCTTCTTCCCTCCTCCACTCCAGGGACACGGGGAAGCAGGTGCGGTTCTTCAAAGAGTGGTCGGTCGGGGTGGTGCCCACTAATGCTCCTCTCCTACTTAATGGGTGAGGTTTTTTTTTTCTTGGCACTGTGAAATGAAGTGGCCGATCTTGCTGCAGTAAAAGCAGGCCCGCTCTCTCCGTCTGCATTCCCTCTCCTCACCAGAGAGTCTAGCACGGTCAAGTTGCATGGGTTCAGGGTCAGAGGAAGCTTTATGGTTGGGGACAGACTGAAGCGGAGAGTGGGACAGCCCCGGTGCCTTGGAGGCCCGTCTACGCTCCTCCAAACGTGAATCGACCCGAATGGCGAGCTCTATGATGCGGTCCAGGTCTTCGGGCAGGTCGCGTGGCAGGAATTCGTCTTTGATTCGTTCCGAAAGACTATGGAGAAAGGCGTCGTATAAAGCTCTCTGCTGCCACTTGCTGTTGGTAGCAAGGGTCCGAAACTCAATGGTGTAGTCGGAGACGGAACGGGTGCCTTGACGGATTCGCAGAATCTCCCTCCCCGCTTCATGCACATGTCTGGAGCGGTCAAAACCCTCCTCATTTCCTCCTCCAACAGACTGGATGTTTGCACGCTCGGTAGTCCTGCCTCCCAGGCTGACGTAGCCCACTGCTTAGCTCTCCCGGTCAGCTGCGTGATGATATACGCCACACGGGATTGCTAAGAAGGGAAGGTGGCAGGTTGCAGGCTGAAGATTAGCTTACACTGGGTCAGGAAGGTGCGGCAGGATCCAGGTTCGCCGTCATACTTCTCTTGGAGGGGGCAGGCGTGGTTCGTGCACTGGGGCAGGTGAGGAAGAGGTGGGCACTGGCACAGAAGCAGGAGTGGTAGTTGCGGGTTGCTGGGGAGCGTAGCGGGATTGCGCATCTTGTAAGGAGCGGGTAAGGCCTGCCATCTGGTGGGACATCGTCTGCATGTGCTGCATCAAGGCCCATAGCTGCTGCTGCTGAAACTCTAGCTGTGCGCCCTGCTCCTTCACAGCTGACTGCAGAGGGTGGAGACTCGCTGGTTCCATTTTGGTCAGAACATACTGTGAGGTACCGTTCTGGAACCAAATGCGAGACCAGGAAGTTGCAGCAAAAGTGAGTTTTATTGAAGTTGGGGGTAAACCCCCACAGGGCAGAAAGCAATGGTACAGAGTCCACAATCCAAAATCAGAGTCCCAGGGATGTAATCCAAACTGTACACAGGGCAGCAAACACTAAACTCAGAGTCATAACAGTGTGTCTGCGTAGAGCATGGAATAACACAATTTTAAACCTCTTTACATGTCTCATTTTAATGTCTGATTATCCTCATTTTAATTTGAAGGTCAAGATAGGTCCATCATTGCAGTCAAATGAATAAAAAAACATACAAATTTAAAAACAGTGACATGTTCTCCCACAATTCAGAGACTTGATTGAATGATCTTGCTGTTATAGCACTAAAGACACGCCCTGTATTCCATCAATATAAATGTCCTCTCTGACTCAATTTAACACCATGAGTACCATTGTGACTGAATAGAATTGATGTAAATACCACTAACTCTTCCTTTTGTGGCTTCTGCCTTAATAACATATCAAAACAAATGTATACCATAAAATAAACGGCCAGCACAACATCAAATGTCCTAACCCCCATTTTCCATCAAATCTTGTCCTCTCTGACACATCAGCATATTGTGAGGTAAAAAAAAAAACAATTGCATTAAAGTAATTGATTGATGTCACAATATTACCAAACCTGTAACAGATCTTATGCCACCTCTTTTCCCCAAGACTTGTACAGTGTTTTGTATTACCTTATCAGAAAATAAATACTTTATAAGTACTTTCAGTTTTGTGTGTCTGAGACAAATACAGCATCAGGAGAGTGCAGCTACCCATAATGGGATATTTTGACCTGAACAATGACTTAGTTATCAAAAATGGATGTCCCAAAGGGAATGTGAATGATAATATTCATGGGTTTTGTAAATCATACAGTATATTAGAAAATTATTAAATTTATTGACTTATGTAAATTTCATAATACTCACTCTACCACTAGGAGGCATTGGGGTTGAGGAAGTTCAATAGAACCTGCCTGGCTATTTGAAGTAGGCAAAAAAAAAAGGCCTTAAACAGGTAGTTCATACTCAAAAATAGCCCCGCAAAGCATGCGTTACCCCTCAGCCCCTGGATTGTTTGGAATGAATATAAATTGACAAAGCCATTTTAAATTTATCCAGCAGAATACAAAATTCAAGATGGCGGCTGTGGTGGCCATACTGGACATCCAAGTGCCGTCAAGTTCCATAGCCTTCTTTAAGTACACAAGACCAAGCAACAAAGCAAGAATGGCATAGATTGACAAAGTCATTTTCAAGTTATAGTGCAGAATACAAAAATTTATGGGACAGACATCGCACGTGACGACAATACCCCTCTGCCTCTTAGTTGGGGCTGAGAGGTAATTTGTCTAGATGAGTGTGCCAAAATTCCTCCACTGTGATTTAAATAGTGCAAGGCAGGTTCAGAACTCAGGTGAAGACAAAAATCCAGTTCATAGGGTTTATTATAAATCAAGGTCATACAATCCAGGTCAGTAACAGGTAATAAGAATGCAGTACAGAAGGCAGAATCCAGAATTGTTAGAGTTCAGTCCAAAAGTCAAAAACTAGGAAGTAGTTATGCCAATGCCAAATCACACAGAAAAATCAAAAACCAAAAATCAGACAGAAATCAAACACAAGGAACAGGACTGAACCACGACCCACGACCAGGAATCAGAAACTGCCATAAAGAACTCACAGGTAAACTGGCTTGACTAATGGAATGACCATAAATGGGGGAATATGAAGGGATGCTAAGGATCTAATTACATAGGGTGCAGGTGTGTGGAGCTGAGGAACATGCAGGGAGGTATGGCAACAAACGAGGGAACAATAAAATAATTAAACAATGAACAAGGGGCGGTGCAGGTGTAGGAGTAAAAACAGAAAACCTGCTTCAGATGGCAGATGAAAGGGAATGACTAGACCAGAGGTGGGCAACGAGGGCCGTTTCTGTCCCTGGTTTTCACACCAACTTCTGGCCTTTAATAAGTTAATTATCTTAATTAGACAAACTATACATGAAATCTGACTATTCTGCTGCATTTGTTTAAATGATCACGAATGACCACCAAAGACTTATTGTCTCCAAACATGAAACATTTTTTATTTTTAAATGTAATCTATGCTCAAATCTGTGTTTGCACATACATCCAATTAGCTCAATTAGTCAGAGTAATTGATAGAAGTAAAAACCTGCATACACACCGGCCCTCCAGGACCGGAATTGCCCACCCCTGGACTAGACTAACACAACTGCTAAAATAAACAAAGGAGCATGGAAAATGATAAACACAAATACAAAATACATACAACAAAATTAGACAGATGCAGCTCACTCGGTTAAAGCATCGCACTGTGAAGCAGAAGTGACTATCATGACGCGGGTTCGAACCCCGGTCGCACCAACCGGAAGTGGGCGGCAGCTTTTTCAGCGAAGCGCACAATTGGCCATTGCGCTACAGGGATGCAAATTGGGGACGGTCTGCCGGGAAGGGTAATATAACATGGTTCCATTGTTCGTTGCTTAGGCGCCTCCTGTTGGCCAGACGGGCACTCATCAAGAAGATTCTAAGCTTGTTTATGTTCGGGTATCCTCCGCCCTTGTTCTGAACCTGCGATGATTCAACCAATGAGTGTATAAGAAACAGTGGCTGACGGGCACGTGCTTCGGAGGAGAGCCGCGAACTGTCTGCGCTCTCCTGAATTGGCAACAAGGGGTTGCATACGAGCAACTGTTGTACGTAGTTCCCCAATTGGGCATTCCAGATTCGGGTGGGATTGGAGATGCCAAATTTATTAAAAAAAAAAAAATTTGACAGATGCGGATCTGCACAGTAAAGCCTGCCCCAGATGGTGCAGCTTTGCCTGAGGCAAGTGACACGTGTGTATACTGCATCAGGCAATGTTGCACCGTGTGGGGATGGTTTTTGCTATGTAACTTCCTCACGTAACAGTGCAGCAGCATATCTAGCATGCTAGATATTTTCGCATCACGCGAGGAAGTTACTCACCGTGTGGAGGCTACCTGCTGCAATGTTACAAGTGCTCAACGAATCACAATGTGCAGACTCGTCATATGATGCGCAGACGAGTCACATGATACAGAAAATGGAGGCGCCCATGCTAAAACCTCGTCCAGGACGCCTGTTACAGTTTCAAAGGGTGCCGCCATTTTTCTGTATCATGTGACTCGTCCGCACATCATCACTCACACACTCACTTACATCCTCGGATGTTGGGCTTGACAGTACCAGTTTAGCGAAAAAGTAAAGTCAAAAACAGTCAGTTCTGTGCTGCATGCAGGAACATGTATGGTTTACTTGTGCGATAAGTAAAATGGAAAAAATTCTCTAAAACCAGGGTGGCTCTCCTAATAAAGAATAACGATGTCTCGTTTTTAGCATCTGTCTGTTCCTCTGAAGGCCAAGAACAGTGATTCTACTTTCACATCACATTTCTGAAAAGGAATAAAAGGAAAATGGAAAGTACCTGTGTCTCTATTTCTGTCTTCCTGTCCACAGAAAAAGAGAACAGACCCTGCAGGGCTTTTCTTACAGTCTTCAGAGAATTATTGTCTATGAGAGAAGCAGAAAAAAGACAAAAATAGAAAAGAATAAAGAAAGAAATAAATTTTTTCTGTCTGCCTTAAAATCCCCTGTTTATGGCATCTTAGGGTCTCTTGGTGACGCTGTCAACTTACCAGAACTTGTATGATTGGATGATGGTTGTTGGGATGTCAGAGATAGAAAGGGTCCATTTCTCTCATCCTGTTGCAGGAGGCTCTGGGAAATCAAGCAAAACAAAAAATAAAATAAATCAAGCTAAGGTTAAAAATAAACTGAATTTTTGTCCTCACAGTCTTCATTAATTTTCAGCCGAGTCTCAGATTTGTTCCATAACCAGTGTCATTAAAGGGGACCTAATATGCTATTTTTCCAAGATTATATTTTGGTCTTTGACTCCCCTAGAGTACTCCTGGTCGTGCAAAGTAAAAAAAGGGTACTTATTTTGCTCATACTGCCATCCGCAAAAAACCCCATTTGTAGTCCATAGTAGTCTCTGCCTGAAACGCCTCATTGGGGTTGCTCTTCCGCTATGGCCCCCTCTCCCCCGTGTGCCCACTTTCTTCTGACTGGCCAGCTCTGTGGAGGGCGGATCTAGGCGGGACGAGGCAGCAGAACGCAGTTTTCCTGGTCCGGCTCCAGAGTGAAACTGATGTGTCTCCCGAAGGATTCGACGGACATATTCTGCAATCTAACACAGTACATGTGTATAGATCTAATGAAATTAACTTGTTCTAATAAACGCAACGGCAAAAGTGGAAGACGCAGTGCGAAAGTCTGGCAGCTCAAGCATGAATTTGCTATCAGCAACAGTGGTGAGTACAGCGGTTTTTCTACTCTGTAAGTAGGATGCAGGGAAAGCTAGAATCCACCCCATATAGACACATTTGTAGAATGGGTCGACATGCCCAAGTGTAGACTGGAGACCGTAGAAATCCGGTGGGTCTGAGTTTAGAGGGAAACATGGACAGTGAGGAGCAGCTAAAAGTGGACTAACAGTTTATGGACTGCTTCGGTGTGTATTAGGACCTGCTGGTTCGTGTGCATAGCTGTGGTGTGTTGTTAGCGTGGAGAAACGAACAGCTTCCGCGCTGGTATATGACGGAGGGGCGAAAGCTCCAGGCTAAACGGCCTTTTCGGAAATTGCCCGTGGTAATGGTTTACTTATTACTTCGGAATGACCAGCTTTTCCTCGCGGAAAATGGGCACATTATGGATAGTGTGCGAGAGCTAGCTAGAGCTACGGTTATGTCATGAACATAATACAGGTTTTACAGACCGTAAGTTCCATCTGCGTGAACCGTTGCTTATGTGGAGCTAGCGAATCGATCACTTTTACGGCAAAGAATTTAATATCCAATCGATGGCAATGCAGAGAAATCGTTTGTTATACCGGGCACGATATAGCCTGCGCGCTTCCCTATTGCTTTCGCCGGTAGTATCAGAGAGCTTGCCCAGACATTGGAGATGTATCAGGCTGACCCTGGTCATGGATAAGTAAAGTGATTATTTCAGAAGCACCCAAAAACGCACCCCAAGCTCTGCAAAATCTACGTCTGGTCTCACTGCAGTCCAACTCGGCTGACACATACAGCACCTCTCCGGTTAGCTTAAACTGTAGTGGCTACAACCAGGCAACGTTATGATGAAAGTGTCATATTGATGCTTACTGAAGTAACACAAGCATACCGATCATAATTGCTGCATATAAGTTAACCGGGAGCATTTTTAATTAGCAGAGTACGCAAACTAACATGCAGTAGCTGATAAGCGGTCATGACTTTGAATGTAATCTGTCGCGCTTGCGAAAAATTTGTTTTCGTCCGTGAAAAGCTGCTTAACGCGCCCATAACGCCTGTATTTGCGTCTTTGCATTGACTTTGAATGTAGCTAATCTGTCGCGCGAAAAATTCGTTTCGTGTCCGGTGTGAAAGCTGCTTAACGCGCCCATAACGCCTGTATTCGTGTCTTTGCATTGACTTTGAATGTAGCTAATCTGTCGGGCGAAAAATTTGTTTCGCGTCCGGTGTGAAAGCTGCTTAACGCGCCCATAACGCCTGTATTCGTGTCTTTGCATTGACTTTGAATGTAGCTAATCTGTCGCGCGAAAAATTGGTTTCGTGTCCGATGTGAAAGCAGCTTTATGGATAGTATGCGACAGCTAGAGAGAGCTCGGTTATGTTATGAATATAATACAGGTTTTGCAGACCATAAGTTTCGTTAGCGCAAACAAGTTGCTTATGTGGAGCTAGCGAATCGATCACTTCTACAGGAAAGAATTACCTATTTAATCTCCGCCTTTTTCGGCTTTTTATTAGCCACAACAATTTCTAAAGGGGATGAAATTATGTCAAGGTAGTGCAGAGAAATCATTTGTAAACCAGTAGAGCTTCTGCGTTTCGCATTGCTTTCACGGTAGCACCAGAGAGCTTGCTCAGACATTTGTGAAGTATCCGGCTGATCCCGGTCATGGATTAGTGAAGCGATCACTAACTGTAGTGGCTACAATCGGGCAACGTTATGATGAAACTGCCACATTGATGCTTACCGAAGTAACACAAGCATACTGATCAGAAATACTGCATATAAGTCAACCAGGAGCATTTTTAATTAGCACAGCACGCAAACTAACATGCAGTAGCTGGTAACCGAACGGTCATAACCACAGAGACAAACCCTTGCAATACAGGTTTTACAGACAGCAAGTTCTGTTACTCTGAACAGTTGTACCAAGCATCCAAATTACAAACAAGTATTAAAAGTTAGCTTCAAATGAGGTTCATGTTCACACACCTTCTGTAGAATTTCCCCTGATATCACTCTTGCATAATTAGGACACAAACATTAGCAACAGTAACTTGGCTACGTTAGCCATTGTACTACAGTCACAATCAACTGGCTATCACGTCAGGTTGGCTTATGCAGTAAAAGCAACTTACAGCTTCTGTGTCTGTGAGTCACGGACAGTCACGACCGATACAGGCTTTATCTTCAGATATTTTACAAAGCCTGCGTTTGAGGCCAGTTGTTAGTGCTAACTATCGCTAGCGGTCCTGCTAGCCACCCGTAACACGTTAGCTTCACTTACATTATTTGCTGTTATATCGTTACTTACAGCTTGTAGCTCCAAGCGCTTGATCGATGGAACTGCTTCAGGTTTGAGAAGCAGCTGAAACCCTTATCCTGTGTTGAATTATCCTTTATTAACAAAGCTGTCTTTGGTGAAATGCTGAGCACAATCAGCCAACGTTCCCTTTGGCCGTGGCTGTTTGCTGCCAGCAAACAAAAAAAGCAACCCACTGATTTCTGGTGGCATCGTCTTTTGGGAGAAAAATAGTTGTTTTTCTTTGCGTCCAAAAGTAAACGGACAAGCAGCTTTGGGAGAGATACTGACAAAATTGCACCTCAAATGATCTGTGGTTCTTCTTTTGTATTTCCAAAAGTGTTGACGCTACTAAGGCATAGTATGATCTGCCGTTGTTAGTGCCTGCTAGAATAGTTTCCGGTGTGGGCAGGTCCAGCTCAGTGGTTGGCTCTGGCTAGGTCTGTACTAATTGGACGGCACAACCTGACGTCAGGTTTTGCCCAGATCTCGTGAAGATCCCGGGAGGAGCTGTTCAGAGAGGAAATCACGCTGATGAAATCACGTTCTTGGATTACGGCAAAACCCCTGTATCTTATGTTTAGAAACTTTTCAGAGGTTGAGCATGGACAACCAACATTATAACATTACTAATATGTATTAAAAGAAGGATCAGCATAATAGGTCCCCTTTAAGTTTGGATTTCCTTGGCCCCTCACTCTTTCACAAACCTCTCTATTCTCTTCACCTCCTTTTTCATTTACAATGGCAAAAGACTCAGAAGATAGCTTAGGACACCCGTCATGATGCTGCACACTACTTTGATGCCTGAGGATCCGCCTCTCTGGAGACAGCCACCAGTCGCAGAATGCCTGCAGTTCAGGCCGCTCGATGGAGCCCAGAAGTATCATCGACTCTTTAAGAATGAACAACATAGCATGCAGTTAATGGGAAGTCAAATGAAAGTTAACTGCAAACTACTCTAAAAATAATTTTCAATGTTGTGGCATACGTCTCTTAACAAAAACAGTCAGCAGCACAAATACCTGTGCTACATTATGAAAGAAATTTCAACCACTTTGAAGGGATTCCTTTTTTTATAATAAAAGAGGAAAAATCTCAGCTGTTCGTTTCTTCTAATCTAAACTGTCAAGCAAGCCTTACCCTTTGATTCCACTAATGGAATAGTTTTCAGTGAAGTGGACTGTAGAAGGTTGTTCAGCTCTCTGTATGTCGAGCGTGAGGACAGGAACTGCACATTCCTCACCATTATGTCTTCCACGAAGATGTTGTATTGACTGCAAAAAGGGATCCAGGAGGTGATGTTAATGAATGTTAATGAAGCACAGCTTGCCTGTCTGAACTATTCATAAACTTAAAAAGGTAGTTTAAGCATCATGAGCAAAATAATTGGCCCAATGTGCCACATATCAACATTATATATTCGCAATTGACATATTATTATTTTTTTTAAATAGCTAGTTTAATATGAACTGCTGTGCCTCAGACTTCAGACAAGAGCCTGCATTTCCACAGTTGCAGTTCTTCCACACCTGATATGTCCAAAGCCAAGCTCGGGAAGATAGGGCAGTTTCTTGACCTGAATGATTGAGTCATAGAGTGAGGGTTGCAGCCCTTGAGCCACCATATTGGCCAGGATCACTGCTACCATCATGGGCAGAATGTGAGAGATCTGTCCTGTGAGCTCAAAGCAGATCACAGCAGTGGAGACAGTGTGAGTCACAGCCCCTGTCATTGCAGCCGCTCCTAAGGGACCAAGAAAGAGAGAGGTATTACATTGGATATTTCAAAACAATTACCTGGAGTCAGAGAAAAGATGCGAACAGAACTGGCCCATTTGTACTGTTTGTGTCTGTCATGGAGCATGACAGACTGTCAAGGGCATGATGTGACGTCTGTGGGAGAAGGAGACGCACAGTATGACAGAAACAATGAGAAAAAAGTTTTTCTTCAGGATTTCTTAGTCAAATTTCACATTCAAATCTAAATTTTGAGGAATAGTATTAAGAATTTCCACAATTTATGTTCAAAGAAATGTGACAATTCAACAAGACTTCAGTTCTAAACCAGCTGCCAGTAAGAGACTAACCCACCTCAAATTTGAATCTGTAATTGAATTGGCAATTTTATTTTATGAAAACAATCATAAGCCAAGGGCTTCTCAAGGTCATGACAAATTGAGAGGCTTAAATTTAAGACTTTTAATCTATGTACACACAAAGTGATATTGGAGTTTTCTTAGAAGTAAACATTGGGTGAAATCTTACTTTCAGGAAAACTTCAACAAATTTGATGTGAAAGACAGATAAACCTGATGCAAGAGACCAGAAATGATCCTGTTTCTGGAGAGCAGACCGAATAATCCAACAGGCATATAATTCTCATATTTAATGATGAAATATATGAAATAGAGTGCAAATGCCTCAAATTTAAAAATATTCAATACACGCTTGAGAGGGAGTAGGAGATAGATGGAGGAGGAAGAAATGAAATGATCAAAACTTTGGAAAGATAGCCTTGAGGGCAGGCGGATAGGCGAGAATGAGGAGAACATAGATTTGTAGTTATATTCATCCTCAGAAGAGAAGAAAAAATAGGAGAAACAGAAAATAGCTTCTCTGTGGTGAATTAATGACCGAAAGGGGAGAGGCAGCGGACTGACCAATAACAGCATATCCTCCCGGCAGGATGCGGTACACAATCCCGTCAAACAGAATCCCATTGGGGAAGAGAGTGGCCATGAGCTCTCCCACTAACCTGCCAAAGGCTGCACCTGAAGGGTATAAACAAGGACGCAGTCATACCTGCTCTTTCTCGCTTGAAATGAAGGGCTCTATGGGCCACTCAGCCATGCAGAAAAGACATCACACAACAAACCAACGGTGGGTCCATAAAGGGATAAAGTGCTTTTACTTCTAGTCTCTGAACCAATGAGATTCCCCAAATACCACCATTAATATTTCATTCTTACCCAGAACAAAGACTGGCATGAAGGCACCTGAGGGGATAGGCATAGTTGTTGAAACAGCAGACATCCAGAACTAAAGGCCAAAAAAGATCATAATATTTTCCTTAGGCATGATGCCATCTGTAGTCATCAAGCAACAAATATTTCTCACGCTAACATTTAACTACACTGATTTTCATTAATTTGCTATTCAATTTTCAGTACAGTGAATTTTCATAGAAGTACAATGAGTTATCAAGACAAGGAGAAGAGGAAGAAAGTACCTTCATGATGAAGAAGAGTAGAAGGATAACAAAGACACTGACTTTAGGATGCAGCCAGGCTGCGGAACGCCCAAGGCCGGGTGGGAGGGGGAAACCAGAGATTTTGGTCCAGGTGTAATTATCAAAGAGAGAATTGATGCACTCTCTGGGCATCAACTGGATGGAAAGAGAGGGGGAATGATGAAAGAGGGAGCATAGAGAAAAGGTTGAGAAATGACAGAGGAAAATTTGTGGAACATCTAAAGAAACAACTATGCCTTACTCAGTGAGAGGAACCGGTTGCCCAAAAACAACCAGGCAATTACAGCAACACTTGAAACTACACATGGATGAACTAAGTGGGGATACAGAGGATAACATCTGACCTCTCCACCCATGAACTGGCCAAATCCTGGTGGAAAGGTCAAAGTTGTAATCACAAAGGTCACGACAGCTGGAAAAATCAGTCGACTGTGAAAAAGGGGATAATGAGGTTACGAGATTGTGATTAAATTGAGAAACCAACAAACATTAAATAGCTTTGGATTGCATCCTTTCGATATTTGTATGTATGCTTGCACAATAATACCAAATAACTGCCCATACCTAATTTTATTAAGTGAAAATTCTTCCAGTGCAAAAAACTTTGACCTGTATTATTGGAATTGGTTGCTTTGGAATGTGTAAATGCTCCCTTCCCACTTCTTACTGTTTTGTCAGGAAGCTTGTTAGGGCATTCTGGGTCCTCATCACCAGCACAACTTGACGATTTAGATAAACAAAGAAGGCTCCAAGAAATCCACATGAAATGCTGCAAGAATAATAAAACACAGAAAATTACAATGGCATAATCTGTAATGCCACAAGTCTTTTTGTAACATTTTTTGTCGCAGCACAGTCCATAGGTGTTGTTGTGTCAAGTGACTTGGCATAGAGAAAAAGTTACAATCAACATGCTGTCTTGTACTTTTTCTCCCTCTTACCCAATGATGGCGAATGCTGGCAGCTCCTGCAGATCGAAGGGAAAATCCATGCGAAAATTGGTACGGAAAAGAGCAGTGATGGTGACTGTAAAAGGACAAAGTTCTCCTTAAGGACCAACAATGTGTGTGTGTGGGGGTGAGTGTGTGTGTGTGTGTGTGCGTGTGTATACCATATATACTGTATATATTACAGCCAGTCATTAATATAAATTAAATTCAAAACTGTAGCAACTCAACTGCTATTGCTCTTTAAAATGCAAATAATAAAAATAAAAGCAATAATTTATTATCATAATTACAATTGTGAAAATGGCTAAAAGCATGTAATGTAGCTTTAACCTCTAACCATGATCACAATTTTGGATGACATTTTAGATTAAATTTCCATGTTAGTCTGAAGTCCAAAACACATATATTTAGATATGCATATACTATACTACACACCATATACTTATTAACTTCTGATCAGGCAATAAACACGATTAGGGAGTTGCGCTCCATATGCTCGATGCCCATTGGATCTCATTGCTTTTGGCTTGCAACTCCACCAAGAAGTTTTTTTTTTTTTTGCCTGTTTTTGACTGTTTGTCCATCTGTCTGTTAACAGCTTTACTCAAAAAAATTATGAGCAGATTTTAATGAAGATTTTGGAGAGATATGGTATGACCAAAAGAAAAATCTATCAAATTTTGGAGGTGATCCAGATCACCATCTGGATCCAGGAATTTTTGATGGATTCTTTACCATTGGGGGATTGCAAGAATAAATGTCATGCATCTTAAAATCCACTAGTTGGTCGTAAACTTCAATGCGACAAAACAGCCAATTTCAGAAATATGATGGTTGCCCTTGCAGATTTGCGTATCATAGAAGAGTGGAATCTCAGGAATCTGAGGTCTGCACATTTCGAGTGCCACTCCAATGGTTTTAGGTTTTTCACTTGTTTCTAGTATATTTGTTGGACTACTATTCCAAGTATAATACTGTACTTTCAAAGTATAATTTTCATACATAGATTTACCACTCAACCATTGTGTCCACCACAGAAATTATATAAACCTTGAAGATGCTCTTTTGTGTCATACCATGCTCGCCCTTTGATTTGCTTAAAATTTGTTTTGACATTTGCCATTATACTACTCATTTAGATATACTCGTTTGTGTTTTATAAACTGATTCTTACCTGCATCTTTATTCCACACTGACAGCACTCTGAATATGAATGCACTGAAAGTGGCCGCAAAATATCCCCTCCAATAGTTTCTCACAGCAAAGTAAGTAGATGTAACTTCAATACTGAATAGAACCCCTAATGGCAAGAGATTAGGAGAAATCAACCAGCACAATTACAGAATACTCAGACAAATAGCATTTGCCCAGGACTGAGTATACATGGCTCTGAAAGTCAGATTTGCTAACATAAAAAAGAAAGTTATTTAAAACTTAAAACAGATAAAACATCTGAGGAGGAAAAGAGATCCATGTGAGATTATGAAGAAACACGGCATGATATCTGTCATCTTGGTAAGAATACAGCATCAAAATCATCCACTGACATAAATTTTACTTCAGTCATAAGGAGCAGATTTGTGGGGTGTTGCTTGCAGAGCTAGTTCTTAGACTTACTTAGACTTAGGCTTACAACTCAAGACATGCCCACATTCCTATGGACACTCCCATGCATGTCAGACACTGCTCTGACCCTCTGGAAGATGCCCCTGTGAACCGTGACCGTGGTTGACCTTGGTTGACCCTAGTTTAAGTAACCGTGGTCAACCCTGGTCAAACCATGGTTTTGACATTTTTGTTAAATGGAGCACCATGGTTGACCTTGGTTGACCTCGGTTCACCATGGTCAACCATGGTGCAAAAACTCCCCAAGCGGGTGCAACCATGCTTCAACCATGGTCGGCCATTTTTAACCATGCTTTAACCATGGTTGACCATCGTGAACCGAGGTCAATCAAGGTCAACCATGGTCACGGTTCACAGGGGTGAGCTATTTAAGCTGCTTTCCTGCTTCACCTCCACGGCAAATATGCCTTTGCCTGCTGCTGCTCCTCATCACTCTTGCCTGTTGCTGGTTAATATTGCCTGTTGCCAGTTCTGTTTTCTCTCACATGCTGCTATTACCACCATACCTGCTACTCCCCCATGCATGTTTGCTGTGGCTAATCTAACTACAGTTGAAAACTTCATGCTAAAAAAGAGAATCATGCAATTTATTCAGCTGCTCTTATCTTTTTATCTTAGCTCTCTTTAGTCACCATATGCAACTGCTTCATTAGGAATTAGCCACAAAAGCTTGGCGTTAAATGAGATCATTCACAAATTGGCCGCTCATTGTGGAGTGCTGCGTTGCTAAGTAGTGCCACCTTTTGCAAACATCACATTTCAAAGGATAGCATGTTTCACTCAGAATTTTCTTGTGCAGGGGCACTTTTCTAGTTCATTGAGCAAATACTAAGGTTAGTCTGGTGAAAAGAGTTCTTGCGGTTAGCTAGTCTCACCTGTAAGTTGCAAACTCTCTCCAGGTAACATCATCTCATTCAAATGCCAAAGAGTACTGACAAGAGCATTTTGATTGCTGTAATGTCTTATGCCATTGATGGTCAATGAAATACTGCTGTGGATAATTATGGGCACAGATAGTTTTCTCAAAGGACAGACTCGTTGTAAGTCTTTCAAAAGCAGTGTCTGCAGCATCTGCAATTTATTTGGAGTTATGAATTGGATTTTATAGGTTGCAATATTTGCTTAAAACATTTTGCTTGAATAGGTTATGGTCATGAACATAGCTAATTTGGTCGGAGTGGTTGTTGTGTTAGCTGCTGAGTGGTGCGATATGCCATCAGCAAAATCCTGAATGGTAAGTCTGTACACCCCCGGCAGTTTTCAAACTTCTGTGCTGGTGCAAGATTGATGATGACTCACCTTTCATGTGAATTAATTAACAATAAAAAAATTCCATTGGTTATTGTAAATTGCTTTGCCATTTAAATGTAGCACTGGTGCTTTAAGAGCATGCTTTATGACTAATATTGGGTGGAGATGAAAGAAAATGAAAGAAATGAATAGCAGAAAATTGTCAATTAAATTGATCAGAAGTTTACTACCAGACAGTAATTTTTGTTGTAAATATCTCTTTGATTGCCGCCTCAAAGGATTCAAATCTCTTATCAATGCTACACCCAATACATTCATTATCCAATAAAAAATACGCATATCATTTTACTCTCAGTATGCATCTTATCTCCCTGCACCTGGAATTCATTTTCTTGATTGAAGATGTTCAAATAAATTTACATGGTCTTTTCTTACGAATGTATACCCGGCTCAGTCCTGTGAAAATAATACTTCATATAATATTTTGAAATAATATTTTGAATACTTTTGACCAACCAACAGTTACTGATGTTAGACGGGGGATCAAGCTAGGATGCAGCAAAAGGCTGACAAATTGGAGGAGCCCGGGAATTAAGGCTCATCCTGTACTTCTAAGAACTCAGGAGTCCTGCAATATGACAATAAGTTGTTTGGACGCCCTCAAGATGAGTGGGCCGTTGACTCCCCAGAATGTTTGGCCAGCTGAAGTAAAGGGAAGCAGAATGCATTTATGGTTGTGCAGGCCACGCTGGGAAGGCAGGGAAAGGACTTTGTGTGCTTTGTCACGTAGGCAGGACGCTGGCAGAGGTGGACATTCCAGGGGTCAGAAAGTAAAAGTCCCATCGAGTTTTACTTCCACCCATCAACTCAACCAACTGATTTTCTTGACTAGGCCAACCTCTGGTCTGAAGGGCTGTTTTATTTAGCAAATCCAGGAGGTTGGAACTAAATACTAGGGAGGACTTTTACTTTCTGAACCTGGATTGTCCACCTCTGGACGCTGGCAAACAGACCCTTATTGTCTTAAGGGCCCCAGCACCTAATAGAGATCCTGCGGGGTCATGGGAGCAGACTCAACTAGGGTCTGTATGGTGCCAACTTTATTTGCCACAGCTGGAGTGGCCACCAGCCTCGGAGTTAATGGACAAGCTCTGGGGTAAAGGGTGGCGTCGAATTTCTTGCAAACCACCCAAAAACAGCTGAGACCACTTTGGCAGAGACAATGCCAGTGCCATAAACTGGACTTTTCAGAGACTACACCAGCAAAATAATTGACATTACCTCTCGTAATATTGCAAATCCAATGTGTATTTTTTGTTATACGACATAAGCTGATTGTTAACATTAATACCAGTTATCTTTGTAATTACGGACTGTAACCGACGTTTCATGGCAAACTGTAGTGTAAGCATATTGTGTTTGGTATCATTTTACTCCACTAAATTCCCAAAATCGCATGGCATATTTCAAAGGGACTAAAATTGTACTAAACCCTCATTCGATAAGTATGAAAAGAAAAATACTTCTACATCTCCTTGTGGTAATGTCTCCACCCAAAGTTCCTCCAGGGAGGGGGCGACTTCCTGGTTCGAATTACCCAAGTGACCTATGACCCCGCTATAGGAAGTGCTTCCAGAGTTTGGGCATAAAAGGTAGGGAAACGAAGGATTCGGGGAAGACCGCAACTGACTTCCCACGCATGCATCTCCATGCCGTGTGTAGCCAATAGTAGTTATGGAAGATTGTAGACGACTTCCCCACACATTCATCTGTATGTGTGTCGCCGTTATCACGGTGGAAGATTGCATTCAACTTCCCCCACACACATCTCCATGCTGTGGTTAGCTTTAATCTAGTCATGGAAGATCTTAGGTGATTTCCCACATGTGGTCCTGCAGTCGTAACATAGCTTTGGAAGCTTGTATTCATCCTTCCCACTGTCCGCCTTGTACACTTTGTGTATATGTGTAGTTATGAGCTGCACCAGGTATGGTGTGACTTCTTTTTTACATTTTCTGTGACAATGTGATTTGTTCTTGTGATTTAAGCTTGTGCCTGCCTGGCAAAATAAATTGGTGATTGCATTCTGTTGTGTGTTTCTGACTCTAAATAACTTCCATATCCTTCCAGCCCGGAGCCCTGTCTCCTAATTGAGTAACGTAGACTGTAATTGCGTTCCTGATCAACACGCTTGGTTTTTGCGTTATAAGGTGGATTTTCCATGCTGTGATTGGTGTTATTTTGATTGGCTTCGAGTAGATTCCGTTTATATACCGAGTCGGCTCGGTCTCTGGGCGGAAATCTTAAAAGGCTTGAGGTCCTTGAATGAAGAGAATACCGTTATACCTTGGAGCTACTTGCTTTGGGCCCCGGTAATTCCTAGTCATAGCTATTTTCTTTGTCAAATTACTGTGCTTAATAGGACCGCCAGCCTCTGAGTTCTTCCATTGGATTGGGCTGTACAGATGTTTTGGTTAGGCGGACATAAGGCATAGACCAGTTATGAGTCCGACGCACAATGGAGCTCTAACTTAAGTAATTAGAGTCAGATCACTTTTATGCGAACATATAATTTAATCGTAACCGCAAAGGGTTATAACTGAAGTTTATATCCTTAATTTAATATGGAGTCAGATGAATTGCAACCGCTACGATATTAGGACTGCAGCATCCGTTAGACACGTTTCAGGCCAGTTAAAAGCAGAACGTGAGGGACATCATCATGTTTGACCTGAGGCAGTGGCCTAGCGCTGACGCTGTAGCCAGACCCCATTATTATAATGGAGACCGTTAAGACTTTATTTTCCATGGCAGTTTAGGCAAACACGCTGAGAACTTCCACCTTATCTAGGACCCTCCTTTGCTTAGATGCACGGTGTTTACAGTTGTGTCTGAGGGGCTGAGGGCTTCATGACAGCAGGGAACAATAAGCAGGACTCTGGTGAAGTGAGGGGGGTGACTATCACAGTTCTCCCCCTGTGAACATCTCTCTCTGCCCTGGTCATGTCTTTTATGAAACTGGACCTTAACTCATCTGTTTAAATATTCCGAAACTCTGGAAGTGTCAAACCATTCTCATATGTTCTTTATGCTATTGTAAAATGACTCATGCACAAATCACCTGATTGGCACGTAAAGTAATTCAGCAAAAGAGTTTTTCATGACAACTGCATCATATTAATATACTCTTTGCATGTTTGGTATGTTTCTGTTCAGAATAGTTCAAGGGGTTGAATGGAACATATTTCATGCCAAATAAAATTATGGTTTATTCAATTTTGGAAACTCCAGACAAAAATATCAAAGTAAAATATCCTCCCTGGTAATCATCTTGTTTTCCTTGCCCTCTTCTAAATTGTTTTATTACATCCTCCAAATGGTGGGAGCCTAAATTCTGAATTTGACCACCCGTCTAGGTAATTTATGGCAATGCCTCCTGGATCAAAGACGTGATTTGGCTTGAAGCAAAGAGAGACAATCCATTTGAGGAAGCTAGTAATCGACTTCCCGCACGTGGATCTATACGCCGTGTGTAGCTGATATAGTTATGGAGGATTGTAAACCACCTCCCGCACATGCATCTATGTGCCGTGTGTAGCCAAAACATGTAAGAAGGATTGCAGACAACCTCCCACACGTGCTTCTGCTTGCCGTATGTAGCTGATACAGTTAAGGAAGGCTGGATTCAGCTTCCCCGGCGCACTCTGTATGTACGTAACTGAACCAGGTTGGGTAAGATGCTGTTACGCTAAATTCTTTTATCCAAATTCAAAATTATGCAACAGACTATTGAAATTTATGATGTGAACCTACCTACCTGCTTAATAAATTTTTCTTTCAAATTAATACATTGTCTTAATTTAATTTGTGTGGTTTTCATAATTTTAAACTCATCTTAGTTCCTTTTACTCAAAATTACTTCTAAATACTCAGGGGAAACGATGCGCTGACTCAGACCCACTGATCAGGGGCGAGTTGCAGCGAAAGTTTTTGGGAGCTCTAGTAAGTTAGAATGGGGGCCACGTTCGACCGCTAACGGATTGGTGGGGTATTGGCTCTGGAGGTTTGGCTTAAGAGGACCCATGGGCGCAATACGCCAGTTCTTGTCAAATTCTCCGTAAGGAGCCCGATAGATACAAGCTGACCCGGGTCCATAACTTTCACGAGGGAAATGTACTCGTGTATTATGGTGGTTGCTGTCTATCCAATGTAGGGCTCCCCGAACTGAGATGTTGCGATTATGCTGGTCTGGAAACATAACCGTGTAAGGTTGACAAAAGACTGAGTCGAGTATTATTATTCCGAGCTCCACACATTTAAACATACATTTTCTATTCTCAATTAATTTTATGGAGTCAGATAAATTGTAACCACTATGCCATGTTCCTTGTTCCTACGAACGGAGAAGTTGATCAATGTTTTCTTTTGAATCACACCAGCTAAGAAGAACGTGCCGAGCCTTCACCTCCTGCTGTGTCCGTCATTGGTATAGCTGTAAGGGTTCTACACTGAGTTCCTTTGATATAAAGCTGCAACACTCCAATAAATTCACATGATACATAGGCTATATCTTTTCACTGTAGCCCCACGTGATTGCTGGGCAGATTAGGGGCCCCTCAGGATTACCATTAGTTAATTTGATCCTTGAAGGTTGAAGATGTTTCCAGTTGGAACAGCCTCATGGCGGCTGGTGCACTTTGGCTCTACGTTGTCTGCTTCAGTAGCATATTCGTATATGTGAAAGGCCTCACGGCGGCTGGTGCATTGGCCCCACCTTGATAGCTTCATTAGGTAGCATATTCCTGCATGTAATGGCCTTGTGGTAGCTTTTTCCTTAGCCACACATTGAAAGCTTCACAAGGTAGTATATTGCTGCATGGAATGGCCTCACAGCTACTGGTGCTTGTTAAGGGGGATATCCTGACACTCCCTGCTCTCTTCTCCACAAGCTCAGTAGTCTGCAGGATGTACCAGGGTCAGAGCCTAGATGCCAAACTATCATTGTATCTATTTGTTATTACTGCAATTAACGATTTGCACGTGAGTTGACTGAAAAAAAAAGGCAATTACAGTAGTTGAGATTTGCGATTACAACCCATTCAATTCCTCTATGACAATTTAACTGTCTATTTTCACAATGAAATTTGAATGAGCCAAAATGCAAAATATCAGACTTAAGAGATCAAACTGAATATGAGTTGAGGGAAGTCCTCAGAATGAACATCGGCCTTGTTTTTTAAGACACAGTTTTTCAACATCGGCCCCAGGAAACAAGAAAACCATAAGCAATACTGCAAGGCTTACCTCCGAGAGGAGTGCCGAAACAGCAGCCTACCCCAACAGCACAGCCCACAGTGAGGATGTCAGTGTAGCAATAAGGGCTCTACTGACACCGGAGAAAACAAGATGGAAACATGAAGAACAAAACTAATACAGGGAAAAGAAAAACAAAGGATAACATTCAATAAGAATAAAGTGAACTGGTGAAAATCAAAGCCCAAGGGAGAAGAACAAGAACAGGGAAATGGAAAAAACGGGAAAAACAAGTAAAAATAGTTGGATGCAGAGAGACTGAAAATAAATGAATTGACAGGCATTGTCAATTCCAAACTCGGGATTGCACAATCTCTTTTTGCAAAATACTGCACTCTAGCAAAAAAAAAAAAAATACTGATAGACTTCGGGAGAATGGAAAATATCAGAAAATACAGAATATGATCTGTAGAATATAGTACAAGTCCATGCTCAGCAAAATCTTATGAAAAATGAAGGGGAAAGTGACATTGGCTAAACACATAAACACTTTAAAAATATTAAGAAGAAAAGGCAGGTACATTAAAAGAGCATTACAATGTATATGTACAACAGTGGCGGCTGGTGAACTGGCGATAGGGGAGGCTCAAAACAATCCCTTAAAATTAATGATTGGTCATAACCTGTTTTCAATCATTCATTTACATTACCATTACAGAAACTCCGAAAACTCTCAACATTATCAGGTGTTGCCAGTTTTCATTTATAACGCTTACCTGTTAACTCTCACACATTCGGAGTGAGTTTAAGTGGCATATTTACGTTCCTCTGCTGTAGTCAGCAATTATTCAATCAACGCGTATATAAGAGATTCTGGCGCGGAATTAAAGTCCTTGTGCACTGGAGGGGTTGGAAGCAATGGAATTGCATAAAGACATTTCAAATGATCTTATTTCATTTAAACGATCATGAGACACATGCATTGCTTCCAATCCCTGAATAAAGAAAAGCGTGAAAAGTCCGGAGTCGTAATCGGTATGCGTTATAAATGAAAACTGGCCACATCTGATAATGTTGAGAGTAATCAGAGTTTCTGTAATGGTAATTTAAATGAATGATTGAAAACAGGTTGTGACCAATCATTAATTTTAAGGGATTGCTTTGAGCCTCCCCTATCGCCAGTTCACCAGCCGTCACTGATGTACAACATGTCCCACTTCAGAATAATAAGTAGGCAACACTATGTTTAGACATTCCTGCGGGTTGTTAATGACAGGGTGATTCATGAATAATTGGGACTGTTAATATAACACGATCATTTCTTTAAGTCAGTGAAAAAAATGTTGTCTCTGTATAAGCTGCATTAGAGTATTTCTAGTCTACTTTGTCAGGGGACCAATTGTACTCTGTTTTTTTCAAGTAATATTCTTGGATGTCAGAGAGGGACATGTATATAAACTTGCAACAAAAAAAAAAAAGAAAAAGAAAAACATTCAAATTCCATGATTTCTAGGCAATTTGATTCCTGTCATTCCTAATTCTCTGAAAAACAGGCTGTTCTGACTGGGTGTCCCCACTATGGAATGAGCTTTTTTTAAATGACCAGCGAACAGAGCCACTCTGTCAATAGAAAGCTACTGGCAAGTCTCTAAATTTAGAGGATTGACTAAGTAGCTAGCTAGCTAGTTAGACCTTAAAGTGCACAATGAGTATGGAAATGTAACACAGGCAGGTCAAGCAAGCATGGATGTTACAGTCACAGAAGTGTGACACGTAGTCACCAAAGTAGTTTTACTACACTCCTGCAACTCAATTAAATGCAGACTGAGTTTCATTAAAAATAGACACCCATTCTATCTTTTCCTATCGTCATGTCTCGTAAATTGCTTCGGGCTGAAGTAGCAATGGTTTCTAAATTCACAGTCAATTTAGTAGCTAGCTAGCTTGCTGTCGAGCTAAAAAAACCACAATGATTTTAGGTGCAGATTTCACTTCCTCCTAGCAACCCGACTGCTTCCTTAACTATGTTGAAAACAATGATAGTTCAGAACTATTAAGATCATTATTAGTTTCAATGCTTATACAGCTGTTTTGAGTCACCGTGATGTGAAACGATTATATGGACTCTCTAATGAGGCCAGAAGTAGACGTGTTGAAATTGGCAATTATCGGAAAAGAAGACTGTCCGTACTGACCACCCGCTAATACATAGAAAGATGGCCCCATAGAGTGCTCAGATTTCGAGTATGTAAATTTGTATATCCATCTTACAAGTACACTAGGTTAGTATCGCTATTCTGTTTTTGTCATCGTGTCACACCTTTGACTTAAAAGACCAGAATTCGCATGAGCAAATATAATTGTGTTAATGCTATTGAAACTACAATTCTGAAATAATGTATAATGTGTAGCGTGTCCTCCTTTGATTTTGAATAGATTTGTGATTGACTGAATTATGCCTGTGTTTTGGTTAGGACAGAAGATTATTGTATCATTTCAGGTGTCATTAAATTACATTGGTGTCAGCTTGGTAGACTTCAGTAAGACCCATCCTCATTTTGCCAGTGAATAGCCGCCAGCCACCTGTCCCTTCTTTATGAAATTCTATACCATTTGGGCAGCTCAAAATACAATCTGTTCTTTATGATTGCTAGAAAAAAACAACTACACAAGTTTGTGGCATTTTGTGGCATAGAAATGGTGATAAAACAGCATGAAATATAGCAGTGCAGCATAGCAAGTGACTGGTCAGGCTGGTTTGTTTTTAACGGTTTCAACGGTTGCTAGGGCCAACCTTGCCTAGAATGAACCACGCTTAGCAAAGTGCCCGTATGTCCGTGAGAACCTCTAGAAAGAAAATGCATGTATACTACCTAAGTAAGTTAGTTTTGACAGTAAAGGCACTTTGCTAGCTAATTACATCAATAACTAAGCCACACACATTTAACTGAGGTTACACTTGGAATTCAGTTTGAATATCAACAGAAATTGGATTTGCCTACCTAGCTTGCTAGCAACAGATTCTCCTTGAAAATTGATTGAAACCTTCACTTTTTTGCATTTTTTGAAAAGCCCAATAGGTCCCTTTTAATATAAATTTCATTGCCTGTCCTGCATTGTACTGATCCAACTCACAAAGCAGTCAGACAAAAAGTGGATTCCACAGATATACCTAGCTAGTTATGGGCTTTTGCCTATTGAAGCTGGGATTTTGCCATAAAAAATAAGCCTTGGGTGGAAGTATTCAGATGAGAGGTGGAATAATTTTCATGAGCCTGCATGGAATGTAGGAAGAGGAGGCACATCTGAATGCCATACTGAATGCCATTTTTCTGAAAAAGGCAGCTCACAAAAAATGACAGGGTTGTTTTACTTCATAGTTAGTGGATTGGTAAGCACTCAAGATACCAAAATGTATGCACACAAAAAACTAAAAAGTGTTTTTCATAATATGTCCCCTTTTAACATTTGCTCACCTGGTAGACACCAGAGAAGAAGGACATGAATCTGCTAAGCACTGCTGCACAGATACTGGCAATGTGTACAAATGGGCCCTGAAATGAGAGGGAGGAGCACTGCATATAGAAAAAAATGACTTGTGCATTGACACACTATAAGTGTAACGTTACTGAGTCTTGAGAAAATTTCCTGATTCTACAACTATTTCTGCATGGGACTTCAGATCTTCATACAAAATCTATTATACATCAGGGAAAAACATAAGGAAATTCAAAATAGTTTTTGAATGATTTTTTCATTAACAGAGGGAAAAATGTTTTCCAACACAACAATCTGGTCCATAAGTACTTGGATAGTGACTCTATGCCAACACATTGCATTCAAAATGAATTTACAAAGTGGGTGGGGAGAGTGGGATAGTGTGGGAGTGTGGGAGTGGGAGAGTGAGACTGTGAGTGAGAGTGTGTGAGTGAGGGAATGAGTGAGAGTCAGAGTGTGTGAGGGAGTGGGAGGGGGGGGGGGGGTCTTGAGTAAGGAAAACATATGAAAAGCAAGTTATACATTTGAATAGTTTACTGGTGGTTTAAAAACCACTATAATTGACTGTAATGAATAGTAGAATTACATAGTATCAATAATAATATGCTTCAGAAAAGTGATTTTTCTTTACTACTAATTGGGATACCATTGGCTCACTGTAGCTGAATTGGTTACTGCCGAGGAAAACGATTATTTCTGTAGCAAGAGATAATTTGTTTGAACTGCTGGATAGATACTATGGGCAAGTATATTGAGCAGTTTGCACATCAGGCTTAGCTGAGGAGTTTTATTCAGGAAACTCCTGGAAAACAGGGATTGGAATAAACTCGTCCATATTCTAAACCTCGAGCTCGACTTGCTTGTGAATATTTAATAACTGATCCTGGTGTGCCATCTAGTGATATAATATTGTAACTGCGTGCATAAATTTACAGCTCCATGTCCGCTTGCGGACACATCTGCACAAAGATACCCTGCCAAGCACCGCTGTTCTTCTCGAACACGCCAGATCCAGATAATCATTAAATGATGAATTTCATTAATATTTTAATTTGTAAGGAGTAACGAAGTGGCCAGTGTGAAAGTAACGAAGTGAAAGTATACTTTTATCTTTTAAATGTAGTACAGTAAAGGTAAAAGTCCCGGTTCAAAAAAAAAAAAAAAAGAAAGAAACTCAAGTACACATCCTCACAAAAAGAAGAAAAATACTCAAGTGATGTAACGAAGTACATGTACACCTCTGTATGATAATGTATCCCAAGTCCCTTTCATTATACCCGTTTTCTCTCGTTGCGAGATTGAATCGGAAGAATAAAAGGAAATAATCCTGGTACCGGCTGCGAAATTCAAAAGGGAGATAGAGGAATGTAACACGTCGTACCAATCTGGCGTGAAAGTATCTTAACAATGGTTGGAATGTGTTTTTAATTTCCCTATTCAATCTCGCAATCGATACTGTCCTCCATGCTCGTTAACGGTTGCGAGATTGAATAGTAAAATTAAAAACACATTCCGACCATTGCTATGATTCTTTCACGCTCGATTGGTATGATGTGTTACATTCCTCTATCTCTATGGAATCTCGCAACCGGTAGCTACCAGAGAAAACAAGAATGGAGGACTGAAACAAACCGAACCAATCTATCCTGAAAAAAAGATTAGCCTAATAATGGCCGGATTGTGCTCGTAATGCAACAAAATCGAATGGAACTTTTTAAACGACCTGGATGCTAGCTAGGGCAAGGGCAGCATATGCATCCACTATATTAATATTTAATCCACCTTTTGCTGTCCATTGGAAGAAAATACGCATTAATTTTTGTAAAGAAACATTCTTTGGTGTCAAAAATTGCATATTGTGAACATTCTATATGTACATAAAAGTGCTTAAATTTAACAGTGCATTTGTCTGATTATTACAGCCTGATGCTAGACTGGATTCAAGGACTGGTCGTATTTCATCGACGTAGTGGGTACAACAAGGTAGTGAAGAAGTAGCTACCTCAATGACAGGGTGTCGAATCCATCTTGGCGCCATCTTTTACACGTAATATTTTCCTAAATGTATTGTTTTCATTGGTGTCGGTTACAGTCGCTGCTATAGATACAATCAAAGCGGCCACCAGAACCGCTTCTGTTCAAGCGAACCAACTCATGAATGCGCAAGGGTTTAATGTAATTTGGAAACCAGTCTGGGCATCATACCGGTATTCTTGAAAATACTGAAACATAATAGTGCCGGCGCCACTTCAGTGTACGCATATAGTCCAGATATAGTCACAGTAACAGTATTTATAATTTTTTTCCAACATCGTGTAAGTTACCATGTTGGACTGAAGGATGTTTAACATAGGACGGGATAATCACACACGTAAACGTGTGTGGCGCGTTCAATTCCATGACCAGCCAGCCAGCTAATGGTTGGCCAACCAATCGTTGAAGTTCTTCCTCGCCGGCCGACCAATCGCTGGACAGCCAGCCAGCCAACCGCCGGCCAACCAATCGTTGGAGTTCTTCCCCGCCAGCCAACCAATCGCTGAATTTCTTCCCCACCGGCCAGCCAATCGTTGAACTTGATCACTCAGGCAGTCACTCACTCACTCACTCAGCGACATTCGCGTTTATAGGGGCCGGGCCGCTGCTCGGCCCAGCCCAAAAATAGTTGTTATGATCCAGACCAGTAACCAAATACGGAGGCAGAGTACAATTTAATTGTAAGGTTTATTGATAGTAATCCAGTAACAGTAAAATGGAGCCCAGAAGAGGAAGGCACAATTCATTCCCGATGTTTTGGGTGATGAGGAACAGCACCTCAAAATCTGAGGCCATAGTTCTCTGCCAGAAAAGGGTGAATAGTCCCCTCCGAGCGGGGGGTGAGTTGTTACCCCTAGTGGAGTTGAAGTATTTCGGGGTCTTGTGCATGAATGAGGGTAGGATGGAGTGTGAGATTGACAGGTGGATTGGAGCAGCAGCTGGAGTACTGGTCCGTCCTGGTGAAGAAATAGCTGAGCTTAAAAGCAAAGCTCTCGATTTACTAGTCAATCCAACCCTCACCTATGGTCAAGAGTTTTAGGTAGTGACCAATTGAGCAAAATCGGCAATTAAAGTGGCCTAAATCTGCTTTCTCCACAGGGTGGTTAGGCTGACCCTTCGGGATAGGGTGAGGAGCTCAGACATCCGGGAGCAGCTCAGAGTAGAGCCGCTGCTCCTCCGCATTGAGAGGAGTCAGTTGATGTGGTTCAGGCATCTAGTCTGGATGCCTCCTGGACGCCCCCGTTTAGAGGTTTTTCAGGCATGTCCAACTGGGAGGAGGCCCTGGGGCCCCGGACATGCTGGAGGGACTATATCTCCTAGCTGGCCTGGGAATGGCTTGGGATCCCAAAGAAAGAGTTGGAGGAAGTGGCTGGGGAGGGGGATGCCTGGGCCTCTCTGCTTAGTCAGCTAACCCCGTGACCCGGCCCTGGATAAGCAGCTGAAAATGGATGGATGGATGGATGGATGGATGGATGGAGCTTGCAACTCAAAGCAGAGTGTTAAAGTACACATCACAGATACAAAGGGTCAGAACTTCAAAATGAGACACAGCGGGGAATAAGGCAACTCGCAAGACAAAAACCAGTCGAAAGGAGACGCTAGTTGTAATAGACATGCAAGTTGCTGAATGGGTGGAGACACAAAAGGCATTCACACAAGGGTTGTGACAGTATTCTCGCCCCTGATGGGTGCCACCTGGCGCCCCAGTGGTGAACCCTGGATGGTGGGGCAGGAAATTGCGAGCCAGGGAGGAGTCTAAGATTTTCCACTCTGAGACCCAGGAACGCTCCTTGGTCTCATACTCCTCGCAGTCCACCAGGAATTTGCTTTTGTGTCCCATACACTAGACATCCAGGATCTGATGCACGGTGTAAGCGAGGCCACAATCAATGAGCCTGGGAAGAGGCAGGAAGCAGGAGGGATGACTTTAGGGAGACAGAAACACAGGCTTAATTCTGGAGACATGAAGCACGGGGTGAATGTTACAAAGGGAATGGAGTACAAGGAGTGTGAAAATGGATAAGGACAAGATTCTTGAAATGGAAAATAGCCCAATGAATTGGGGGCAACCTTCTTTAACGTGTTCTGGAGCGGGATATCCTTTGCGCATGCCAAACGTTCTGCCCCACTCAGTAAACAGGACCTGCCCTGCGACAGCAGTTCCCCTGCTCCTGGAGAGTGGATACGTGCTGGAGTAGTAAACCACGGTGAGTGCATCAAGCTAGAACCTGAGCAGAGAGAACTGCCACTTCTCTCTCCTCATACTGGAATTAAGGCAGTTGGTAACTGAGACAACATTGAAATGGTAAGATAAGATTTACTTTATTGAACCACATGGGGTAATTTGTCCTCTGCATTTAACCCATCCAATAGTTAGGAGCAGGGGGAAGCCCCAAAGCAGTGCCTGGGGACCAACTCAAGTTCTAAAGCCAGTTCCTTGGTGAGGGGCGCTGGTAAGAGTGTTGCTATCACTCATATTTTTTTGGTGACATGCCCAAACTAGCTACAGGTAATGAATTTTTAGGCAACTCCAGCTGAAGCCAGCTTCTCCTCTTAGTAATTAGTTGAAGCTAAACTGAGTTCAGCCATGCCTCGGCCCACTTACGTATACATGGCAACATTCGTTGCAGCCATTATCGTCTCCTACCATTTCACCCTTTGTCTTGGGACAAAGAAACACACAAGCGGACATGCACACACGCGACAACTTTTTGCCCTCCATAGTTTGTATTATCCTCCCGTTAGATTAGGCCCTGTATGTTCGGTGTTTGTTGTTTGATAAATTAATTTATTAAACCCAGTGTCTGTTTTGGCGTTGTGTGACGTGGGAATCTGAGTCAAAATAGCCTATGTAGAACTCCAAAAGTCTTTCAGATTATTAGATAAATCTTTGATTTAATTATTGTTTATTTAATCATCAATATTGGTTATTTTAATCATTAATTAAAGTTATATATTTTTTGGCTATAATAATATTTTTATGTGTCATGGCCACAACAGGCTCCCACTTAACCATGCCCACACCTCACTCTCCCTCTCCTCTAATTCACCAAGCACAATCACCTGAGTAATAATCACTCTCACCTGCACTGCCTTGTTCCAAGCCCATGTATACCCATCACTCCCCTCACGTCTTTGTCTGGTCTTCTTTGATTCTAGACAAACAAACTGCATGCTCCTGATTCTTCATCAGTTTGGAACCTTGCTATTTGCCTTTTCCTATGGTTATCCCCTCAATTTGTATCACATCCCGGATCTTTAATTCAAGTATCTGTGTTTTTCCCTCCGAGTTTTTGTGCTCCAGCTTTTCTGTGTTGAATCAACTACCATTGGCGTTTTACCCAGTCTTTGTATTCATACCTGATCTGTGTATTTTTGGAATAGCCTTCTTGGCTGAAAAACGGAAAGAACATATCTGCTGCGTTTGAGTCTGCCTGTCGTAACAGAAGGCCAGACCAAGAACATGATGGAATCAGCTACCACGGACATCATCAAAGAATTAGTGAAAAAGCTGAGAAAGTCACTGGCCACCATTCTTCCACCAGCCAATCCTCCTGCACCAGGCCCACCAGTTAGCCCGATGGTGAATCCAGCTCCCTGTTCCAGCTCTCCTGTTAGCATTAACAGCTTCCTTCTGCAATGCTCTGTGGCGCTTGAAATGCAACCCCACATGTACCTAACCAACCATCTCCTTGCTGACGGAGAAGGCACAGCAGTGGGCAGAGGCAGTCTGGAACCAGGATAGGCTGTTAACCAGCTCCTTGGCTAGTTTCACCACCCACTTCAGAAAAGTTTTCAGTTTACCAGAAGGAAACACCTCTCTTTGTGAATGACTCCACAGCCTTGGCTAAGGTAAAAAATCATCAAATACCCTCTGTAATTCTGTACATTAGCTGCTTCAAATGGTTGGAATGAGGCGGCATTGCTTATATGTTTTCACCAAGGGCTAGAACCATCCCTCAGGCTGCATGTTTTAGCTTATAAGGACATCATGGGACTCGAGCACTTTATCCAACTCACAATATGAGTAGCCCACCAATGAGAGGGATGTTTCGCTGAAATCCAGCCCTTACCAAAAGCCTCCAGCTCCAGATTTTCTGAGCGACCCCATACCATGAGTAATCGTATCCAGCCTTCATCAGCTGCTTCCAGTGCCAGGTTTTCTGAGTGACCCCACACAGTCAGTGACCCTGAGTCCATGCAAGTCGACACCATGCACCAAACCCAAGCAGAGCTGAGACGTCATCTTGCCAAAGGATTATACCTCTACTGTGGTACTACAAGGCATATCCTGTCTGCCTGTCCCACTTGACCACCACCGCCCTCAGTAAGTCTAACCAGTATAGGGTTACCCCTTCCTAAGCCTCTTACCACAGTAGTAACCCTTACCACACCCACCTGCTCCCTTTCAGGCACTGCACTTGCGGACTCAGGGTCCGCGACAAACTTCATCTACGGTCCACTCTGCCATCAGCTCCATCTCCCACTCACCCAGTGCAGAGCCACCTTCATCCTCTAGTCCATTGTAGAGAAACTCCACACAGCCAGCTCCCACCATATGGTAACAGGCCCAGTCTGGCTTAGAGTGAGGGACCTCCATAAAGAAGAAATAACCGTCATCATATTGGAGGACTCCACTGCCGAACTAATACGAGCTAGACCCTGGTTCACACAACATTCACCCACCATAGACTGGTCAAGGGGAGAGATCCTTGAGTGAGGGTCAGCCTGCCATCCATACTGCTTCCCCAATAAACCTCACCGTTCCAGCACCTCCACAGTTGCTCGGAATTCTACATGCATAGAAAGTCCCAAAGAGAACCTATCTGCGTCCGTACTCCAGAAGTACCGGAAGTATAAGGATGTGTTCTGCGCGCATTGTGCTTCTCAGCTTCCTCCTCATAGACCCTGGGATTGAGCCATCGACCTCATCCCAGATGAACCAGTGCCAAGACGTAAAATTCATCTGTTATCCTTGCCTGAACAGCATGCTATGGAGAAGTATGTGGAGGAGGACCTTCAACAGTGTTACATAAGACCCTCAACCTCTCCTGCTGCCTCCAATTTTTTTGTGGCAAAAAACAATGGAGGTCTAAGACCTTATATAGATTATCGTGCCCTGAACAAGATAAAAATCAAATACCGTTCTACTTTCCCCTTAGCGTCTGCCTAGAGAAACTCCGCAGGGCTCAAGTCTTCTCAGAGCTGGACCTCTCAAGAGCTTCTAATCTGATCCAGATCTGAGAACGGGATAAGTGGAAATTGGCATTTGAAACCCCCTACTGGTACTATGAGCAGTGCTTGAAATGGGCCGGTTCTCACCGGTACGCAGTACCGCCACCTCTGATTTTTACCCCTTTGCGCACCGTAACTTCTTACGGCGCCCTACAGCGTACCGTCACCTTTTAACGAGTCGAGGTACGCATATTGTAGCTGAAAATTACGGTCTGTGCGGTTATTTATTTGTTCTTTTTAAGCAACGTTTAATTTATTTTTATATGCACTAGACAACCGTACAGTCTTCCGCACGAGTGCATTCCAATGTAAAAAAAAACCAAAAAAAAAACAATGGCCTGATTTCTGTAAAAAGCATTATACACTACAAATAAAATGATTCTATTGAGTGGAATATTCTCATACGATATACCGTTATGACAACCGTTTCGAGAAAGCTGTAGTTTTGTTGTAGCTAGTCTTATTTTTTTCTGCAAAATTTTTCAATTTCGCCAATAAAATATTTCACATGAATGTTAGTTATTTAGTATTAAATTCATAATTTCTCATGACATTATCAAAGATCTACTTGTAAATTAAGAATATGGGAGCTTAAGTAATACTAGTTAAGATATGCAGTGGTGGCTGCTGGGTTGGGGTTGGGGCGGAGTGTATTGCAGTTCTAGTAAGGTTCTGGTTCGGTTTCAGTTATTCGGAGCTGCTGATTCAGAGTACTGGCACCTTTTTTATTCCAATTCAAGCACTGACTATGAGCACTGCATTATGCCATATAGGCCGATTAATGCACCATCAGTGTTCCAGGGGTTTATCAACGAAATCTTCCATGAGTAGCTTTACTAGTTTGTGATGATCTATATTGAAGACATTTTGATCTATTCTCCAGACCCGCCCACTCATATCACTCATGTAACTCTGGTTCTTGAAAGATTTCCTCAATGCCAACTTCTCAAAAGCAGAGAAGCACGGTTTTCATCAAAGCACCATATCATTTTTTGGATACATGATGAACCCCACTGGGGTACACATGGAGAACAGTTAGGTAGAGGCTGTTCAAACCTGGCTGAAGCCTCAGACATTTAAAGAACTGCAGAGGTTTTTAGGATTCGCTAATTTTTAGATGGTTTATTCAGAATTACAGTCAAATTTCCAGTCCTCTCACCTCTCTGTTAAAAGAGAAGCCCAAGTCAGTATTATCAACCCCAGAAGCCATCCAAGCCTTTGAGACGCTCATGGACGCATTCATTACAGCCCCTGTGTTGCAGCATCCAGACCCCACCAGGCCCTTTGTGGTAGAATTGGATGCCTCCACTACCAGTGTTGGGGCTGTGCTATCTCAGAGGCAGCAAGGGAAACCTGCCCGTCTCCTCCCTTGTGCCTATTTTTCAAAGAAACTCAGACCAACGGAACAAACCTACTATGTAGGTAATCGAGAACTCTTAGCTAGCAAGCTCGCCCTCGCAGACTGGCACCACTAGCTGGAGGGGGCTCAGCATCCGACTGTGGTGCTGACAGATCATAATAACCTAGCCTACTTGCGTGAGGCACAAAGGCTGGGCCAGATTGGCCCTCCTTTACACCAGGTTCAATTTTAGCATCATTTATCATCCTGGATCCCGCAATGCTAAGGTCGATGCTCTGTCATGGCTCCACACGCCAGTTGAAGACTCCGAAGAACCAGAACCCATCATACCAGCCAGAATGATAGTCAGCCTGATTCAGTGGACCCTGGATGAACAAATCACCATCCCTCAGGTATCTGAACCTGCTCCGCTTGATACACCCAGAGATAAGGTATACGTACCCACAGACCTCCACTCATTTACGCAGTCCATTCAATACCTGGCACTAGTCACCAGGGCACCAAGGCAATCCCCTCACTCTTACACGGCCGGTACTGTTGGCTGAGTATCCGAAGGTGCATGGCTGGCTATACAGACTGTGCTATGGCAAAAACGCCACAACACCTACCAGCCGAGAGGCTCCTCCCACTGCCCATTCCTTGTCAGCCGTAGTCACATCTAGATATTGACTTGCCTCTATCAGATTCCCACCTATACACTCCCATCATTGTTGATAGATTTTTAAAACCCTGCATATTAATACCTATGAAATCTCTCCCCACAGCAGCTGAACCGGCCCAAGCCCTCTTTACTCATGTGTTCCAGAACTTTGGATTACCAGAAGATATTGTCTCGGACAGAGGCCCACAGTTCATCTCCTGGTTCTGGTGTGCTTTCTTCCACCTCCTAGATGTCACTGTGAGCTTGACCTTAGGATAACACCCTCAGTCAAACGGGCAAATGGAGAGGAAGGTCCAAAAAATAGGGCACTCCCTGGGAACCTTCTGCCACGGTCACCAACATTCCTGGAGCCAGTTTCTGCCATAAGCAGAGTATGCACAAAACACCCTCCACCAACCCTCCACAGACCTGAGCCCCTTCCAATGCACGCTTGGTTTCCAATCACCCCTGTTACCCTGGACGAGGGAACCATCAGACATACCAGCAGTGGACAGGTGATTCCAAGAGAGTGAGAGGGTCTGGGAAGATGGTCAGCTTCAATGTGCAGTCCACAGGAGGAAGCAACAGGCTGACAGCAGGAGATCAGAGACTGTCACTTATAACGTTTCAAAAAAGCTAAGTCCCCACTATATTGGTCCCTTTCAAAACACTGCTCAGATTAATCCTGTTACATTTTGTTCAGCCTAGTTAAAAAATCCACCCCACTTTTCATGTTTTATTGCCAGAACCCCATAATTCAACTTCAGTCTCCTCCCATGCAGAGCCTGGTATGATGGCTGAACCCCCTCTACCACTCCTCAAAAATGACGGTTCTACCTTCGCCATCCAGGACATCATTAATTCCCGATGCCCCGTGGCTGCTTGGAGTACCTGGACAACTGGAAGGGTTATGTTCCTGAGGACAGATCCTGGGTCCCTCAATGTGACATATTAGATCCCAATCTGCTCATAGAGTTCCATTGGGACCACCCCAGTCAGCCTGCTCCCCATCCACATGGGCGCCCACGGTGTTGGGTTCCTCACTGTCCCGCAATGGTACCTGGAGTGGGGGTACTGTCACGGTCGCTCCAGGCTCCCACTCAGCCACACCCACTTCTCACTCTCCCTCTCCTCTAATTTACTAAACATAATCACCGGAATATTAATCACTCTCATCTGCACTCCCTTGTTCCTATCCCATTCATACCAGTCACTCCCCTCACTTCATAATCTGGACTCGTTAGAGATATAATAGCAGACTCCATGCTCCTGATTCTTCCTACTTTGGATCCTTGCTATTTGCCTTTTCCTATTGTTATCTCCTCAATTTGTTTTGCATCCTGGAACTCTGATTCAAGTATCTATGAGTTTTTGTGCTGCAGCTTTTCTGTGCAGAATCTAACTAACATTGGTATTGTACCCAGTCTTATGTAGTCATACCTGATCTGTGTATTTTTGGAATACCCTTCGTGGCTAATAAACAGAAAGAACATATCTGCTGCGTTTGAGTCTGCCTGTCAGAACATCATGAGACTAATTACTAACTTTTGCAAGTTTTCTGCTAAACCAAATTGTTATCCCGGGGGAGGATTATTAGGACAAAATGTCTTAATTATCCATCCTTGCCATTTCATATATCATAGAGGCACATCCCCTATACAACTCTTAGCCGGGGGTTTAAATACATGATACGAGTACAGAGGGTGAGAATTAGGAAATGAGACATACCTGGGGATAAGGTAACACGCAAGATGCAAACGACTCAAAAGGAGACAGAACTTCTAATAGACACACAAGTCGCTGAATGAAAGGAGACTAAGAAGGCATTCACATTGAGAACAGTTATGTGAACCACTTAATTTTTTTCATCATAATTGTGGCATATTTCACAGGTGAATACAACATTTTGGACTTTGCATTAATGCCAAATTCCAAATGCAAATGCCACTGTTGAAACTAACTCTAGTTGAGCAGCAATTTGTCCAATAAATTTTGGTCCCTTAAAAGGGGCAACCACATTTATAAACTGCCTTAATGCCCACATATATTTCCTGATTTGATTGTATATACTCTCATAAAAAATTAAAGGTCAGTACTTTGAACTATATTCATTATTAACTCCCATATGGCTTGTAAGACTACTTTGGCAGTCTAAATATTTATGGACCTGACTGTGCACCTCACATGTGAAAAAAAAAAAAAAAATCTTTCTAAAACTAGACCTGTTGTGCCACCTTTAGGATATTGCAAAAACCATCATAGTCTGTGGATATGTGAGAAAAAGACTGAGGGACTGGTGTTGTCCACCTCTTTGCCCACAGGTATCCCACTGCCCAGTCCAGCAGTCAAGCCAATGACCTTGGCAATAAAGGCCTTTAGAGTCAAATATTCCTTCAGTACCACCCCTCTGAGTATGGTCTTCAGCTCTGGTATTCCAGAACCTGAGAGGGAGGGAATGAAACACAGAGAGAGAGGGGAAAAAGAGAGAAAGAATAAGGGAGAACAAGAGAACATCAGAGGGAAGCAGCGCGACAGCAACAAAGTATTTGTGTTGTGATTGTGCGAACGCTGTATTTATTGCCTTACGCAGTGGCTTGTCATTTATGACCTTATTACACTCATATATATGGGCTGTAAAAAGGGTTTGACCAAAAAGAGAGAGTGAAAGTCACCAATTTATAGTGTGTTTGTGCTGCAACCAATACGGGCCAAACATCTACATGGCTGGATATTCTATAGGTTTCAGGTGTTGTACAAGCCTGTCACCATTAATCTTGTAAAACATGGAGCACATGTGCATGTAATCTGATCCATGAGCTACAAATGTCTCTGGGGCCCTGCTATCACTATGTGCAGGGATACACAGTATATGACAAGTGATTGCACACAGAAACATACACATGTAAGTACAGAAATATGTGTGCACAAGTACCAATAAAAGTTCACAGAAAAAGGCACACTTGCATCCAGGCACACGCACACACAAACACGCGCGCAAGCACACACACACACACACACACACACACACACTTGAAGAAACTAGGGAAAAAAAGTCTAGAGAAACAAAACAAATAATGCAAAGAAACACTAAATTGCAAAGACACATGAAGTAGTTACTAATGGGTATTCCGTAATTAACGTTAGCAAGAAAATTACAGATCTGAGTTGGAAATATGACCAGTGGCTTAAGGCGTAACTAGAAATTCTGGGCTCCCCGAAAGACTATTGGTCAGGGTGCCACTTCTGCACTGGATTTTTTGAGATCCCTCTCCAGCTGTGGGCCTTCCCTCCAAGCTGTGGGACCCCAAAGTTACCACAAGTTGGCTACACAAAGTGGGACCCCAGTATGGGTAAACTGTAATACATTGAGGAAGGGAAGAAGGAAGCAAAAGATGAGAAAGGAGGGCAAAGGCTGAACCAGAGCCTGCAGTGGCGGGTACTCACCAATAGCCTGTGGGGCGACCAGTTGACAGAAGAGGGAGGAAAACAAGATGAGCATCATGGGGTAGGCAACCCAAGCCAAGTACTGCAGAGGAATGTTGCCCTGTAGCTGGCTATGCATCCACTTATATGCTGAGATAAAAGGAAAAGGCAGGGGGGAAGAGGAAAAGGGAACTGTTAATGCCTGGTCAAAGTGGCACAGGAAGACTCCATCAAAGTGAATCTAAATCTGAGGCTGCTATTTCTATTTCTATTGTCATTGCTATTGTTATCATGTTATTTGAAAGAAACTTTTATCAAATGGTTACATGAAAATGATCTTTATAAAGAATACCATTCAATGGTAATTTTATTTGAAAATTTCTGTTCCTGGTGTGTGTTTTATTGCTCCAGGCCTAGAAAAATGTACAGCATAAAAATACTATAATTGATGTTTATATGAATGTAAAAACAATTTCATCTGATTCATGTGAATCCTCTTCACCTCATTCATGTACATAGGAGTTGTACAAAGTATTTTGTTACCCCTTTTCCTCTGGTTTGAAGAACAGCTTTGGTTTTAACATTGTCTGCCAGTCTGTCAGTGTCTTTGTTAATTCAGATAGGCTAACGTAATGGAGGATAAATATTTTGAGCAGATATCAAGAACAGATCTCAATTTACCAAAATCTTTATGAAATAAAAATAATATAAAAGATCTCCTCATGACATTTTGGCAGGGGCGCAGGAGGCACGGGGGATGCGAGGGATAGGTCCCACACAGTTTCCTTTAGTACAGGAACCTGTCTGGACCATTTTCATCTCTCACCTCCAGAAAAGCTTTTTCTACATCCCAGGGGAGGCCAGAGGCATGGAGTCCGAGGGGACCCTGTTCAAATCTCCATTGTGAAAGCAGATGCCTTGAGCTGTGGCCCGAGGGGTGTTGGTGCTAGTCCTGGTGGTAACCCAGGGACCCGTTGGTGGAGACCAGCAATAAGGAGGCCGTCAAGGTAAAGAAGGTGGCGTTTCAGGCTTAGTTAGCCCAGGGGATTCCTGACTCGGTATCGACGGGCTAGAAAGACTGCAGCCATGGTGTTTGCAGAGACAAGAACTCTGGATTAGTTTGAGAGGAGTTTTGAGAAGTTTTGGAGAGGGACTTTTGGGTGGCCTCAAGGAGGTTCTGGCCAACTCAGACAACTCAGGAGGGGGAGGCAGGGCTTCACCCTGGCCGTTTTCAGCAGGGGTGGGGAATTGTTGACCTCGAGTGGGAAAATTGTTAGCCAGTGGAAGGAGCACTTTGAGGAACTCCTGAATCTGGCAGTCATGCAGGCAGAGATGGAAGACTCAGGTGAGTCCTAGCCCATCTCCGTAGTGGAAGTCACTGAGGTAGTCAAAAAGCTCTGCAGTGGCAAGTCATTGGGAATGGAAGAGATTTTTTCTGAAATGCTGAAGGCTCTGGATGTTGTTGGGCTGTCATGGTTTACATGCCTTTTTAACATCACGTGCATATCGGGTACAATACCCTTGGACTGGCAGACTGGGGTGGTGGTTTTCATTCTTTAAAAGGGGGACTGGAGGGTGTGCTCCAACCACAGGAGGATCACACTGCTCAGCCTCCCAGGAAATGCTTATGCCAGGGTGCTGGAAAGGAGACTTCACCTGACTGTCGAACCTCGGATTTAGGAGGAGCAATGTGGGCTCCATTCTGGCCGTTGAACAGTGGACCAACTTTTTACCCTTGCATGGATACTAGAGGAATCGTATGGGTTTGCTTATCCAGTCTACATGTGTTTTTTAGACTTGCAACAGGCTTATAACCATGTCCCACAATGTATGTGGGGGGTGTGGTGGAAGTATGGGGCTCTGGGGCTGTTAGTTTGAGCCATCCGATCCCTGTACAACCCAAGCCGGAGTTGTGTCCGCATTCTTAGCATTAAGTTGGACTCGTTTTCAGTTGGTGTTGGACTCCACCAAGGGTGTACCTTGTCTCCTATTTTTCATGATTTTCATGGACAGGATATCAAGGCGCAGCCGAGGCTTGGAGGGTGACCAGTTTGGTGGTCACAGGGTTGCATCTCTGCTGTCTGCAGATGATGTGGTCCTGTAGGCTTCATTGTGCTGTGACCCCCTACGCATACTGGATTGGTTCACAGCTGGGTGTGAAGCAGTCAGAATAAGGGTCAGCACCTCCAGATCTAAGGCCACGGTCCTCTGCCACAAACAGGTAAATAGTCCACTTCAAGTGGAGGGTGAGTTGTTACCCCAAGTGAAGAAGCGCACATGTCTCAGAATCTTGTCCACAAGTGAGGGCAGGATAGAGCGTGAGATTAACAGGTGGGTTGGTGCAGCATCTGTGGTGATGAAGGTGTTTTTCCAGTTCATTATTGTGAAGAAAGAGCTGAGCTTAAAAGCAAAGCTCTCAATTTTTTACTCAATCTATGTTCCCACCCTCATATATGGTCATGAACTGTAGGTAGTGACCGAAAGAACAAGATCGCGAATACAAGAGGCCAAAATGAATTTTCTCCACTGGGTGCCAGGGCTGACACTTAGAGATAGGGTGAGAAGCTTGGACATCTGAGAGAGGCTCAACAGTGGAACCACTGCTCCTTCACTTTGAGAGGAGTCAGTTGAGGTGGTTCGAGCATCTGGTCCGGATGCCTCCCTTCAGAGGTTGTCTAGGCATTTCCAGCTGGGAGGAGGCTCTGAGGCAGATCCAAGACACACTGGACTGATTATATCACCTAGCTGGCCTGGGAACGGCTTTGGGTCCCCCAGGAAGAGTTGGAGGAAGCAGATGGGGATGGGGATGCCTGGATCTCTCTGCTTAGTCTGCTACCCTTGTGACTCTGCCCCGGATCATTGGCGGAAAATGAATGGATGGGATAGAACTACGCTTTACAAAAAAGTAAACAACTCTGTTAAATTCTGCATTTGCTTTTACCACATCGTGCAATGCAGGCTGCCTTATCTGCAATTCATGTTGGATTTAAAGTGGCACCGTCATGAATTTTAAACCCATAAAAGACAGTACTTTCTATGTTTCCAGATATTTTTCCTGTCATTTCTTACCAAATACACAAAAATCTGTTCAGCAAGTTGGTTATAATAAGCTTTTTTTATTCCGTGTATTTTGCCTCCCGTTGATCGGTTTCATATTGCCCGAGGCCAAGTTCCACTTTGTACTCGCTGGCATGCGTGACGTCACATCAGTGTTTGCGTGCGTGTGTGTCCAGAATGTAAATCACATAGCTAACTTTACCCTTGCCGCTTAAAATTAGTGACCCTATGCCTATAATAGGATCTGCAAAGCCAGTTAGACTGTAAGTAAATTGTGGGGTTCTTGGCCAATTAACACAATATCACAACATCATCAATTAATATTATTGCTAGAATGTAAGAGTAGTAGCATGCTGGCTACCTATGGGTCATACTGTGATCTGTGGCTAGCTGGCTAGTCTCTGCTGCTTTCGCATGAATAAGGATAAAAGGATGTCTTGTACAGTAAATCTCGCAAACATACTTTAATGCATTTGGTCTCGAGATATCACCTCTCTGAAGCTTACAATGAATCGTTTAGTAAACATCAGTAAGTTGTGGTCGGGGACATCTAGTGGATAATGCGTTTGTAGGCGAATAGCTGCATGGACCACAGCTAACAGTAACCTTGGTCACCCTATATTTGCTGCATGGTATAAGTAAATCGGTGTTTTATTAACTTATTGCTTAAACTGACATGGTTGGAACCAGGCCCGGAGTGGCTAATTGGGAGGATCTCGACAATTCCAGATGGGCCGGCCCCACGCTCAACAAAACTAAACGTGCACCACCTGCGCGCAAAAGACCACCAGTCTGAGGCATGAAACTCCAGGGCTGAAAATGAGTCCCACTCCGGCCCTGGTTGGAACCATTTATCGGTATTGTACATGGCTAATTGCTTTTGCTGCAAAATAATTGATCGTAGTAGTAGGGTAGAATTCCTTGTCCAACTTCCATTTCTTCCGGCTTTTTTATTTGCCAGAACAATTTTAAAAGAGGTGCCAATATATTTTGGGGGGTTTATCAGTGAGAAGGGGGTTTAGAATTTAATATTAATATTTAATATCTCCAATGCATATGCTCCGCATGCCCTCGCAACCCGGTGTGTCATCAGCATAGACTGTATAAAAAGATGGACGCAGCGATGTTCTAAGTTATTAGCCCCAAAAACACAGTCTGCTTCATGACCGTAGACTGTTCGTGACAGGCTCCTATTTGAGGCATTGAGCTGATAAGCATATGCTCGTCACTGGAGTGCATTGGAGAGACGTTATTAGTTATGGATGCATGTGTCCAGTGGCAAATGGTTTTATTTAGCTAGCTCGTGTCAACATCAGTCGCTAACCTTCTATCCTGATGGATTAGATAGGATGTGCTCTTCCACTCTAATCAGAAGTCCTGCATGTACATGATTATTCGCGCAGCATATATGAAATCGGTGACTGGTTGGTCCGGGTGCAAAATGATTTATTTCCATTAGAGTACGATAAAGATGAGAAAAGCTGCGGTTCTAAGATTTGTAGTCTATTTTCTTTGGTGTTCCGATAATTAGCCAGCCGCCAGTCGAATGGTATTTTGTCGATTGCAGCAGATGTTCAAAATTCTGGTTCAGAAACTAACTGGTAATGTCTAAGTAATGTACTCCAGTGAAGAGCATATGCTTATCAGTTCAATGCCTCAACTAGGAGCCTGTCACGAACAGTCTACGGTCACTGAGCAGACTGTGTTTTTGGACTAACATCGAACATCGCCCTCACTTTCTGATATCACAGAAGTTTCTCTCTGATCTGCAGTATTAGTCACCGAAACCAAGGCCTAACAAATTTGTGCAATTTCACACCCCGATCAGTCGTGCTGGAGCAACCAAAAGTGACACTGATTATTCCCTTCCTTTTTTTTTTTTTTTTTTTTACCAGTAGAAGCCGATCTGGGTGCCGTTATTTCAGTGGAAGATACTGAGCAAGACAGAGTGTTGACATTTCCTGCCATTGCTACTCCAGCAAACTCAAACCAGAACCCATAAGATCAACAGCCACTGCGTACATGCAAATGCAACTGATGTGATGTCAGACGACTGCTCTCTGCCAGGCGGCAAAAACCACGAGTTTTCGAGTGATTGAAATTTTGTGCGGGAAGTTTGAACAGTGATAAATCTATTAATATGTGCAGTACATCAAAATATCAAAGTGCACGAGTGTACTTATGTTTCAGAGATTACACTTATCACCAATGAGTTGACAGGTGTAACAGCTACTTTAACTACGACAACGAAAATGATTAGCAACATTTATTCATAATTTTTTAATAACTTCTTTTGAAATGCATATAATTTTGCAAATAAATGAAGCGTTTATTTGTTGTCATGCCGTCACAAGAGAACTGGAGACAACTGATGCTATTTTCTGAATTCATGTAACCCAGTAGAGAATTGGGTTCATAAAGTTGCACTTATTTTAGTATTTCTATTGATTATTTACTGATTACTAGAACAGCATTTGAGAGGTTATTTTTGCCTTTAATTATTTTGTTTATAATGGTGTCATCAGAGTCACTTTGTCCAAGATTTACTTGCTGGTTGGAAAATTAAAAAGGGTCACGCCATTAGCTGGATAGCTTGGAGGGCTGGATATGACATTGAAATGAATCATTCTAGCATGCTAGAACAATACAAACTATTGGTGCGCTAGCTATAACGTTATGGAGTTCAATATTACTACGGCTTGCTAGCTGGGTAGCCAACCCACTCGCTAGTGAGTATCGCATTATAAGTGAACGTAGTTTTTTTTTTAGCCTGCTAGCCAGTTCGAGGAATCGCGTCCGGGTATTCAGTCACTTTTGCCGTGAAGCAGCCTTACGATTGGTTTGGAGCCATACCTCCTGAAAGCGCGCACCCCTTTTCAGTCAGTTAAGCATGAGACATTACAGAGTGTGGAAGCAGTATTCGGTCGGAGAAGAGAGCGAATAGAATAAAAGTGGCGTGATTGATATTTACCAAAACCAGCGAGTATACAGTTGTGGGACACTCGTATGTAAAGGGAGTTTGAGTTGAAGACTGTTTGGGGAATCTGCTTACCGCGTGTCAGCACTTCTTGGTGAGTTGGCTATTGTGCTAACTTGGTGCTAGTAGGCTACACGGCACAAGCTGCCGCCATGATAATTCAGTGTTAATAAGCTACAATGCACAAGCCACTCCTATAAGATTAACAATTTAAATTGTCTGATTGTGAATGTGACAGTATTGTTTGTTACTGTGATGTTCAGATAAGAGAAGGGAACGGAAGACTTGTGTGCCTGGAGTTATAGAAGACTTTTCAAATGTGTCTCGGTGAGTTAAAATATGCTAAGTGGCTAAGGGCAGAATGGCTAGCGTAATGTCGACACGTGCATTTAGAATGGGACCCTAGTCTGCTTCCCAATGTGTGATTACTATGATGAAAAATATTAAAACATTGGGGTAACTCTCCAGTATATCGTAATAAAAATATGAGTGAGAATCCAGCTTGAACTGCTATCGTTTATTTTAATTTTCATTTTTTTCTTGTTCATTACTTTACCAGGACATGAACGATATCCACTTGCCTTACCTCACAGTGCCCTCTGGCAGTGAAACTGTAATTGAATGGGGACCCGCCCGGATGACATCATGAAAAACGTGAATAATCGTCACGAGACGCGGATGTCGGGCAACCATCGGGCATCTGCCATAGAGAACCATTGAAAACAAGACGCACTAAATTGCTTGTTATTCGTTTTTTCCTCCATGGAATGAAGCGGAAATGTGTGCTCAAAGGTAGTTCAAAAATAGAATTACTCCTCCCGAGGCATATATCGATGAATATTAACTGATTACATTAAATGAACAGGCAAATGACGAGCGGTAAATTTAGTCACACTCCTCCCTTTCTCCCCTGTCCCAGGCTGCGACTTAACGCCCAGATAACCTGGTTACCCTGCTGCCTTCTGATACTTATGTAGACCCACCAGCAGCAATAGATGTATAAAACTCCTTTAGTAGTTTTCACCAGCTTTGTTCCCTTACCTGGCATTATTCTTGAACATCAACATATTTTACATACACTGCGAGGCTTGAAATAAGCGGTATCGCATCACATTTGCGATCTAAAAATGCCTACTTTCGAACCAAAATGATCAATACCGGACAAATGAATTGCAGCCGGTGCGAAAGAAAATCTGAACAACATAGGTGGAATAACTTCAAATTCTAGCATAGAATCATACAACTAGTGTATTATCAAGTAGGTTAACGAACTGTAACCAAGCTAGCTTGCCGTTACAAACCTGTCACAGGGGTCACAATTTAAAGTATGAATACGAAGTCTCCCCCATTATTCTGCCGTGATTTGAGTATTGAACACGTTGCTTTTGCATTGCTGTAGCTGGCTAAGCGCAAACGAAAAAACGGTTGTTGTTTGTGTTATCTGGACTGCCCCTTATCTGTGTTTCCCCGTAAGCTGTCGATGGTGAAGTGAATTTTTTCAGAGCCATTGTTGCTATTGCTCGGTCTGCTCTGCCGAGCCAGGAATGTGTTTCTCGAAAGAACAGATGCGAACAAATAGTTGGAGCCATTGACAGTGAATGGACAAACTACGTAAGTTGCTAGCGTAGTTAAAACAAAAAAACCCATTCTTTTGGGAAACACGCCCCAGGTCCCCATTGTAAACACAAGTTACATCTAAAATAAAAGTAGATAAAATCGCCTAAAAATCTTCTTTTTCTAACTCGGCTCATTGCCTCCTGTTGTTCGCTTGCCCGACTTCTGGGTTCGGAGAATGACGTTCACCTTACGTACAGGCTATTTTTAGATATCGGGCGGGTCCCCATTGAAACTAAGATGCTGCCGTGTTTTATTTTGATGGCGTGATTGGTAAATCATTTGATGTTTTATTTTTTTCGTGTTTTTATGTTAAGAGCATTTATTTTGTGCATTTAAAGTGCAACGGTGAACACAGTTGAGAACTATCTGATGATTTAGCCCATTTAATTAGTCTTCCATAATACAGGGGAAACTCATGATGGGAAAATATTGAAATTAATATTTTCTGTTTGAAGTAAATTCATTAAATAAAGAAACATTTAGTATATTTAAAAAATCGTAGTTCATGGTTGGTAAAAAGGGATGCAATATTCCAAATAAGATAAAAACTTTACGGTTGAAGTATAAATTCTTATTCACTTCTGTGATAGTAGTGTTTAGAGCAGTCACTTATTTTGATTTATGGCCATAAAATAGTGAATTGTTCATGGATCAGAATAGTAATAGCCTTGTTTCCACATTGGCTAGGTTTTTTTTGGTGATCTTGAAAACGCATTGGATTTTGGATTCTGGATTCTCCCTGATGAGGGAGATGGCGAGCCGCCCGTGAACCGGACTACCTCCTTACCTCAAGGAGCTGGATAGCACCTCAGGACCTCACCCTACCTCCCCAATGTGGTAGGCCTGTGGAACCACACTCTAGATACCGACGTAAAGAAAGTGCACTTATGAACTGCGACTGACTTGACATTCTGACTAACACAGCTGCATACCAGAAACAAGCACAAACTGATCAACTACGAACTTTGAGTTTTCTAATGAAAGGGGCTTATTTCTATCAGTTTTTTTTTGGGCCCTAGGTTAACGCGTGTTGTGCGCAACCCAGCCTGCTTAGATAGGCAAGAATTGTAAACATTTTTTCCATTTCTTACTTCTCTAAAAATATACAAAAGTTAAGTTGAACATACTCCGTGGCTCCAGTTGCTCATTGTGTGTGTGTGTGTCAGTTATTGGTCAACTAATCGTTCTATTCCCTCTAGAGACGAACCTACAGATCTGGCCCATACATCTGTTGTCTGCCCGTACAGGTAAACGGTAATAACTCGAGGGGTTGCAGAGGTGTTACATTCATATTATGTTAATCAAGAACATTGATTGCAGACAGGTCAAGACTATCTATTGCTTTCAAGGGATGCTTTGTGCCTCCTCTGTTTTAGGCTCAGCAGCCAACGAAGTCAGAACACATTACATTCTACAACGTTGTACATACTTCCTCTTGCTTATTTTGAACGTTCCAGTTATCTCGAAAACATACTAAATGAGGACACATAAAAAATACACTGCATGTTTAAACATCTAATAAATATATGTCAGTCAATCATTTTTAAATAAGAAAATATTTTAATAGGTGGGTAGGCCAGTGCACAATGTAGGTGAGCTAATGCTGGCAAGGCCCAATATTGGCTATGCCCCTCCCACAATGTAAGAACACCATTACCCAGCTATTCCAAAATCAGTATTTTGTGTACCAGTGATGAATATACTGCCCTACAAAGCCTAAGTGTAGTAACTACACATTGGGTTAAATGTGAGTTACACAGTTTTGGGCCTGAAAGTATATTGAGGTCAGGATTTATTTGGACAGAAATTATTCCATGGTGAGTCAGTTAATCATAATCTATCATAGAAGTGTTGACTATTTATTTGTTGGGACAGCAAAAAAACTCTGAAGCCATTTTTTACTGTTTAAATTATTGCGTAGTTACTGCACTTAGCTTTTGTAGGGCAGTATAGTCCACCTACAGAATGGCATTGACATTGTTTGAGAAACAGCTGGCATACTGACGTTCAGAAATTGCTTTTTTACGTGGGAGACCTAAGCTATGCTAACATAACACTGCCACACTTAGCGTAATGTAGAAGGGGTTTTCATATACGGTATAAACAATGGTGCCAATGCATACGTTCAGGTCGTACACTGAGGCAACTGCCAGCCTTCATATGGCAGACCGCCTATTTAAGCCATGAAGGCCAAAGTAAGGTCAAAGCCCTGTCAAAACAGAGGTTATCCAAATGGATAGTGGAAGTCATTATGCTGGCCTATAATGAAGAAGTCTACATTGCTTGCGAGAATCTCAGGTCATTCCACCTGGGATGTGTTTACCTCCGGGCCAGTCTCGCACAGTTTACCATTGAAAGGTAAAGTGCTGCAGCTACTTGGTTTTCACCACTAGCTGTCGTGCCAGCATCAGTCAGATCATAGGGGGCTCGTTGTGACACAGTTGGCATGTGGCATCCAATGGAAGCACTGGCTCTGACAGTCATTTGAAGAATAATGATAAAGAAAATGGAGCTCTGAGATGACAATCGTCATGCTACAACATTCTGTTGGTGCTGGTGTGTGGTTGACATGAGTACATATGGTGGTCTGCCCTCTCGTCATACACCTCCCAAGGGACTCAGCTGGTTTTCAAACTCAACCTATGCTTGCACAGGATGGAACCATTAGTCAGTGTTTTAGATCTGTTTCTGTTTAATTCATGTTAAATTTCTTGAATTTTCTGTATATTTTCATCTGTTATATTGTTAATCCATTTAATGTGTTTATTTTCTTGTGTTTATTTCCTTTCCCCATCCCTGTTTCACATGTGCCTTTATTTTAATTCGCTTACTGTCCTGCGCTCCCCACCTTGTTTGTTAATTACTTCCCATCAGTTCCCTTTCTTGTAGCCACACCCCCAGCTCCAGCAGATCTGCATGCATTTCCTCCAGTGTTATTGTCTCCCTTTATATTGAGCCAGTTTTCCCTTTGTTTCTTTGCAGGTTCGTTGCCTTTTCCGAGTCTGCATAGGAGCCTTTGATTTCCAGTGTGTCTATCTGGTTTGATTCTCCTTTGTCCACAACTTACATGTTTACCTTCTCCTTTATGTATTGTGATTTTGGTTACCGACTTTGGCTGGCTTTTTGATCCATAATCCTGATATCCCACGGTTTCTGCAGTGTTTCTTCATGGCTTTTGACCCCTGGACTGTGTGCTGGTTATGAGTTGGATTATCCCTTTTGTACTCCAAGTCTGTTGATTGAAATCAAACCGGATTGTTTGACCTTGAGTTTTCTATTAAACCTTTGTTGTCTGACTCTTTTCCTCTTTGCCTATTAAGGGTGGTAAGTGGGTTTGGTGACTTTAGTACCTACAATGCGACAAATAGTTCATAAAACCTGGGAAGCTGACCTCCTGTCCACGAGTGAGTCCTGAGCATTCCCTTTGTCACCATTCAATGGAAGCACAGTCTCTGACCATCATCAGGACTCATAAAACCGTAATCACATGCATTTTATATGCTAATTTTACATTAGTTTGTTTTAATGTGCAACAAGAAATACAACCTTTTGCCAGTACAAAACAGAGATGTACTACCTGAAAAAAGAAGTACTTAAATGGACAAAGTAGCCTGTCTCTTATCATTTTCCATGAAAACCTGTCTAAACTTCCAGCAGGTAACCTGATATATTTCAATATTCCGTGAAAGATTATGATGACAATGAGTCACTATCTGGTTTTATATTGGAATGATTAAAGAAATTTGAAAACACATGTAGCCTTATTGGCGTTGTTGTACCTTGAAGACTCTTGGCACTGGCATAGTCCATGATCCAGCTCACTAGAGCCATAGTGATGCCCAGAAGCACTAGGAATATCCAGTCCTCTCCCAGTTTTGTCACAATGTATCTCTGCACCCATGCCACGCAATCTGAGATACAGAGGAGGGTACATGGGCAAATGACCCTCACACAGCAGTTGTGCATTCAAAATATATATGTTCATCATAATCCAATAACATAAATTGTTAATGTCTTTCTTTGTGCAAAAATTGCCTTTGCTTATATAAAAGATATTCCTAAATTGAGGATATGCGAACTCATAAAGACAAAATTGGAAAAATTAATTGAGTAACCTACACAGCCCAGAAGTTCCTCACCATTTTGCTGTGTCAGCTTTAATTTGAGGTTATGCACATTCACACTGGGTGAACTATGTCGGAATTACACCCCCTTAAAATTCTGGCTCTATACGTACACTTATTAACTATACTGTTATTTAATCGTAAAAAAAAACCCAAGTTAACAAAATGGCAACTGTGTCATTTTTTTTTTGTCCACTCCTTTCACCCAAAGCCCCCCTCAACGCCCTTCCATCCACACCTCACCTCGACATTTAGAGCAAGGATAAGGCTTCTTTTCCTGTCCATTGTGAGCATGTTCTGGGGGTGAGGTTCCTGACTCCCGGGCAGCAGCATGGGGCAGGTCTTCAGGATGTCGTGCAGGAGATGATTTATCCGCGTGTTTCTTCCATTCTTTTTGTGTCAGCAGTCGAGCCGCCTCTATCTGAGCTGAATTGCCAAGGTGCTCCCGGTACTCTCCATATAGCTATAAAAAGCAAGAGAGGTAGACATATTCTATGCAGTGTTTCCTGTCACATCCACCTTTTTTAAAAAAAATATATGCCATAGAAAAATTAACAAATGTCAAGAAAGAAAAAGATGAAGTCTTTGTCAATATATTTTGGGGTTTGTGTCCGGTTTTACTTTTTTGATGAAGTACTTTTATTCTCATTATTTCATTCATTATGTTTTCTGTCAGTTACAACCTCTGGTAAAAATTATGGAATCACCACACTAGTCAAGTTTCTGTCTCATGTCAAGCGAACTTAAATGAATTTTGGGAAATTCACTTTAAAGAAAATTCTAATTACCTGCGTTGCCATCAACTGGCTTGGAGCGAATAAACTCCTATAAATTAGACCAGTTTTGCCACAAGATGGTGGCAGAGGACACTCACGATTTGTATAAAACAGCAGAAGAAGAGAGAGAAGAGGTCGCAAAATGGAAAAGAAACAAGCTGAAGCTAAAAAACTGGAAGAGAAACAACTGAAGAAACGAGATGCTGTAAAAAAGAAGAGGTCTGCAGGAGTTGCATGCAATTCAGCAAATCGTCATAGAGCTTTTCTTTCAGTCAGACGGAGATGGAGTCAAATGCAAATGCACGCAGCAGTAGCAAGGCAGCTACGTCAGAACTGAGTCGCCTAAGCTGTTTCCATCTCACATTTTGTGCTTTAACTCTAAATGCATAAGGTACAAACCACCTCAAGCAAGCGTATAAGCTTTCATGCGACTTAGAGGAAGTTTATTTGCATTTTGCCGTTTCCATCTGCTTTTCCCAATGCGAACGCTCAAAATGTGCATAAGAACAGTGAGTTGAAAACACGTCTAACTTAGAGGATGTTTATCCAGCTTTTTAAAAATTTCATAGCAAATAAACAAATTGCAGATATGACACAAAACTATTTTTCTTTATTAGCTTAACATTCAGGCTTCATGAAATGTGCCTCAAACAAATTTGATTAAATTATTTTCATTAATGACATATGTTTTCATAATCAATTCAAGGAAAAAATGATGGAATCAATGTTGAGGAAAACAATGAAGGAATCATCAACAGAAAAATCAGAACTAGTGCTTTGTTTCTCTTGGACTTTTATCAAGGGATCAGAGCACAATAGTTATATGTCCATTTTAGAGGTTTTGAGAAAATTGATTTTTAGGTTTGCAGGTATTCTATTCTGTTCTATCAGGTATTTTAAATCATTTTAATATCAGTCTCTCTTTTGCAGCATGGTTCAGAAATATGTGGAACACATAAGTTTTCATCGGTGTGGTACTGCAACGTCATGGCCAAAATTACTAAGAATGGACATATCACCTCTGTGCTCCAAAAATTCTAGCACTTGATGTGACATAACATAATGGAGGTAGGTTGAAGTTAAGTTTGTTTGCAATGGAAGACAGGCAATTAACACAATTCATGTTTATTCATCAAAATATCAATGTTTAACCCCTTTGCGCAGAGGCCAAATATGGCTATTTATGCGTTACCTTATGTAATGCTTTATAATTCAAGATTTAAGCTTCATAGAGAGGAGGAATATGGCTCAATGAGACAGGACACGTCAAGCGCTTAGAATTCCATCGTATTTCAGTTTATTTTCATGATTTTGGTACAGATAAAGGGCTGCAAACATAAGAAATCTTCATGAAAATTCAGCATCGAAATTATTAAAAAATTTTAACTGAGGATTGAATGGCTAGGGGTTTAAATAATACATTTCTTGGATCATAAACTCCTTGACCACAAGTCTTCCTCATCTGAGCCTGAAATCTTGTTTGGGTTCGACTGAGGAAGCCAAATAAGACAGCTTTTCAGGTGGCTCCCCAAACACACACAGCCCTCAAAATGGCGCAGTCAAATCATGAAATAATTTTTTTTTTTTTTTTTTATCATAAGTCAACTTTTGACTCATGAAATTCAATATGAATTAATGATTTTCTGGTTGAATTTAGCCTGAGTTTATCAATATAGGCACAGCTGGACATCAATGGTCACCTCTCCAAACCAAGAACATGCCTTTTCCATGATAAAGTTCAGTTTCGTCCATTTTTCTACAATGTCGCATCAGCAAGCACACATACTCATTAAAGGAACTGCTTATTCTATAGTCAGAAAGTTCAGACGAAAAGCTTGCTGTTTACAATTCCGATCATCCAAGCGAAACGCAAGCTTGTAACAATGCTTTTCACACCCAATAAAGAGCAAGTATAACTCATTAACACAGTAGTATCTGCAATATCCTGTTTCGTTGAATGCAGTATAAATTCTAAAACAGATCACCACATTAAGCAAAATGCCAGCACATGCTGTATTTGTAGCCAAGGCTATTGAATGCTTTTGTTACCCAATGTGACCAACTAGCTCTGTGATCACGGGGGCAAAGCGAACATAAGAAATAGCTGGCTAGAAGTAAGATAAAAACCCCAATTCCAATGAAGTTTGGACATTCTGTAAAATGTGAATAAAAACTGAATACAATTATTTGTAAATCCTTTTCAACCAATATTCAATTGAGTACACTACAAAGACAAGATATTTAATGTTCAAAATGATAAACTTTGTTTTTTTGGAAATATTCATTCATTTTTAATTTTATGCCTGCAACACGTTCCAAAAAAGCTGAGACAGGGGCATGTTTACCACTGTGTTACATCACTTTTCCTTTTAACAACACTCATTAAGCATTTGGGAACTGTAGAAGCTTTGTAGGTGGAAATTTTCCCATTCGTGCTTGATCTACGACTTCAGTTGCTCAACAGTCCGGGGTCCATTGTCGTATTTTGTGTTTCATAATGTGCCACACATTTTCAATGGGAGACAGGTCTGGACTGCAGGCAGGCCAGTCAATTACCCGCACTCTTATACTACGAAGCCACGCTGTTGTAACACGTGCAGAACGCAGCTTGGAAGGGTGCCCTGATGAAGACGGTGTAGGTCGAAACATGTCGGCTGTTTAATTGTTTCAGCCATGTTTAAATAAAGGCTTTTAATTCTAAGGCTTCATTTTGACCTTATATTTTTTCTGAGTGCCTTGAAGACCTTCTATTTTTGGTTAATCTAATGCTTGCTCAGGCTTATCTGTGTAAAGCATAGTTATAGTTGATGCCCACATGAAACTTCCCCAGTAATTATCTCTCGATTGACACATTTCTTATCCAATTCTACAGAGTATAAACATTCCACAGTAACTGAAAGAGATTGATTGGACCATCAGAAAAGTATTTAAACCTTTGCGCAACAGCAAGTTTGATCATATTCTCTCAACTTTTGCACAGCTGAAAATGATGTGATTGCATAGGAAAAAAGAGTTCCCAAACTGACCTGAAGTGTTCAGTTACATTTACGAGATTTAAATGTGATATGGACATGGTCAATGGGAATTATTCCAGATGAAACAGGATCGGAGGGTTCCTTCTACCGGATAGATCTTTGTCTCTGGAGGAGGAATTCAATTAAGAAAGGTTTTTCTTCAATTTATGAGTGAATACAATTGTGTACTTTTCATACTTGTGTATTTTCATACTTGCTGGCCAGGTGTTTTTTATTCTCGGTTTACCATAGCCATGATGATCACGGAGCTTGTTGTAGTAAGAGTAACCAATGGTCTTTGCTAATAATACTGCATGTGGTGCCATTTTGCTCAATGTGCCTTTTTGTTTTAAAATTTATACCGTATTCATTGAAATAGAATGCCGTGGTTTTCGCTTGTTTAAGATGCGAACAGCACAAGCACTTCAGTAGACCCCCAGCTACATTCGTTGCACCATTTTGTTCAATCTAGAGTCGCATACTGCCTGCTTTTTCTCGATAGTGGAATGTCTGTTTTGTTAAAATAAGGTATTTTTCAGATATTACGGTATAAGTGAGTTATACTTGTTCCTTATAAGGTGTTGAAAGTGTTTGTATAAGCTTGCGAGCTCAGATGTGGGAACTGCTAGCTTTTAATTGCAGGATGAATGTTCTGACCATTAAATAAGCAGTTCTTTTAATGAGTATGTGTGCTGGCTTGTTGGATTCTGAAAAAAATGGACAAAATTCTCAACTTTATCATGGAGAAAAGGCGTGTTTTGGGTTTGGAGAGGTTACTGGTGACCACTAATGTCCTACCGTGCCTATGTTGATAAACGCATGCTAAATTCAACCAGAAAATCATGAATTCATATTGAATTTCATGTGTCAAAAGTGGATTTGAGTTAAAAATATGATTATGTTATGATTTGACAGTGCACCATTTTGAGGGCGCTGAGAGTTTGGGGAGCCACCTAGAGAGGTGTCTTATTTGGCTCATGAAGAGTAGATAATTTTGAATGCTCAGAGGAAGCACACTTGTAGTCAAGGAGTTTATGATCCCAGAAATGTTTTTTTTTTAACTCCAGCCATTTTTCAATTCTCAGTTTTTTTTTTTTTTTTTTTACAATTTTAATGCTGAATTTTCATGAAGATTTTATGTTTTCAGCCCGTTTCCTTACCAAAATTGTGAAAAGAAACTGAAACACAATGTAATTCTAAATTCTACAAGTTTCTTGTCTAAATTGAGCCATTGTCCCCCCTCCCTGTGAAGTTCAAATCTTGAAGTATAAGGTTTTAAATAGGGTGACACATAAGTTGCCAGATTTGGCTATATTAATCAAAGCAGAAATCAACCAAACAGATATTGATTATATCAACTGAACAGATATTAATCAAAGCAGAAGTCAACTGCTTATGTGTTTGATGTGTGTGTGTGTGTGTGTGTGTGTAACTGCAGCTTACATAATATGGATACTGATTATGATTATTGATTTACTGATGAATATAATAAGTAATGCTGAAATATGATCCTCAACATCACCATTGTGCCTCAAACCCTTGTTTTGATGGCCTGAAGTCTTTGTGGCATGGCGTTCTCTATGGAGAAACAATATTCTCCATCAAGCTGGTTCCAACTCTCAAATGACATTTGACTTATCAGCTTTGCAGGATGGGGCCTTTTCATGGACATTTTTTAAAATTTCCACCATAAACTTTCAATTGGGTTGAGGTGCGGAAGGTTCGATAGTCTCTTCATAAGTGGATATGCCTTTCCTGAGGAAAAGCTTTTACACTCTTTGCTCTGTGGCAAGATGCATTGTCATCCTGAAAAATGACTTCATCATCACCAAACCTGTTTTCTGTTGATGGAATCAGAAAAGGGTACAAAACATCAATGTACATCTGCGCATTGACTGTTGAGGTAATGACTGCTATCTCCCTTGGTCCTTTACCTGACTTGCAACCCCATATCATAAATGAATGAGGAAATTTGCTGGTTTTCTTCAAGCAGTCATTTTTATATGTTTCATCGGAAGGACATTAGACATAAGTTCCAGCATCATAGCCTTGGTCAATGTAGATTCGTGTTTCATTACTGAACATCACTTTCATGCAATTGTCCACACTCTGTGATTGCTTCTCTTTAGACCACTGTAGCCTTGCTTTTTTCTGTTAAGGTGTAAGTGCTGGTTTTCATCTGGCTTTGTTGTATGTATATCCCATTTTATCCAGCCGATTTATTATAGTTCTGTCACAAGCACTGACTACTGTTTCTGCCAGTTTGTTTTTCATTAGTTTTATTGTGCATTTTCTATATTCAAGGCATATTGCTTTGAGTTATCTGTCCTGAAGCTTTGAAGTCTTCAGTGGTCTAATCGTATGTTTTACTTTTATAACCCTCCCATTTTGTTTATAGTTGTTCCAAATTTTAGACACAGCTGACTGGGTACAACTAACATTGTTCATCACTTGCCATGTTGAATATCCAGTGTGGAGCAGTTTTACAATTCTTTCCATTGTTTCATTTGGCAGCTCTCTTGTTCATGCCATGCCTTCTCTCAATTAGCCAAGTCCAACACGTCGTTAAGGTCAGCAAGCACTCTTTTAACTGCATACTAATGTGCATATTCAGATTGCATATCCTCAGGAAAGAATTTTTTCCTCAACATTGAGTGATTCCACGTTTTTCCTCTACTTGACTACGAAAAAAATATGTCGTATATTAAAATAATTTCACCAAATTTGTTTGAGGTGTGTTTCATGAAGCCTGAATGTTGAGCTAATAAACAAAAATTGCTTTGTGTCATAGCTGTGACTTGATTATTTACTGTGAAGTAAAAAAGCTGAATGAACATCCTCAATGTGTGCTAATTCCACAATTTTTGCCAGGGTTTGTAACATGCAAGTTACTTGTGAGAATCTGCTCCATTGTTAACTTATAACAATATAAAGGCAGTTTTGAGTCTGGCTCACCTTATCATAGACAACAAGAAATCAGTAGATAGTAACACATCTTTCCTTATGAGCTTACTTCATAGATATATGTCAGCTTGTTGGTGTAAGAAGATCAACAGTAACCTCAAACAGTATACATTCTCATAAAATACTGCTGATGAAGATATGTAAATATAATGATGAACACAACCAAAATAATGTCATTACTGGCAGCCTCCACTCAAGGAAGACTTCAAACAATTTTAATCATGATTTCTCTGATTTTCTCTCTCAACCAATGCTCATGTTGCTAGTTGCTGCTTCAGGAAATGAGCCATCCATTCAAAGGAAGAGTGCAGCTTGTGCAGGCAGACAGCAGACAGAGAGCACCCAACTGAGAGAAGAAGCCAAGAGAAGTTAATGAGTCAGGAACAAAGCTGCCAACGGAAACCCTTGAGATTTTGTTGATGTTACTGCCAATTATATGGCACCTTTCAGGGTCACATAGAATTAAGCCACCCACCCTCTCCATTTAATTTTTTTTTTGGGCGGGGTTTGGTGGGGTGAAGCAAAGGGTTTATAGTGGGGCAGTCTATAAATAACATTTAAAAAATGATCTAACATTGGGGATCACTGAATTGTGCATGCTTGAAACAGCCCAATTTTGACACAGTATAGTCTCCATAAATTGTCTGAAAACATAGACAGATTTGATTCTACTATACCACTTATTAATATTACAGAGCTATGATTGCCATGCCATTAACATTAAGGACCTAATTTTCCTGCCAGCACACTAATTGCTGCCTCCGATACTTTTTCCCGTGGACACATTCAGTACGTTTACATGGACAGTTTAGTCACGCTACGTTAATAGCTCGATTAGGCCATTTAATCAGACTACTGTCCTTGTCCCAGTATACATGCGCAGGAGGAGATTTGGTTTTTTGACCGAGGCAAGTTCGTCTCTGCTATGATAGGTGGCGATATGCCCCCTTTCAGCTTGTTCGTGTTGAATCTTTTTATGGTTGACTTATTACATCACAGACCAAACATTTGACAAACAAGCTGGCGGCAAACTAGTAGCATGTTGAGTACATTGACTGTATAAGGTCGAGTGGCAAGAACATGGACAATTTTACGGCTCTGTATGTTTAATATGGGCTGTACGGTATGCTTTTCGTACAATTCAGATGCATGCTATCCCCGGTGGTTATGGCATAGCCGAAGCTTGGCTGAAATGCGGCTATGCTCTACTTTGTGCACTTTCTACTATCCTGGAGTGCGTTTCCCAGAAGCGTAGTTGCTAGCAACTAACATTGTTCATCCATTCACACTCTGTGCTTCCAAGCATCTGTGCTTTCGGGAAACGCACCCCCGGGCTTCCCGTGCATGTTGGATGCAGGTCAGGAGTAATGACTAGTGGGAGAGTGTCATTTTTCCGATGGCGACTAGACGGAAAATTTTCGGATGGAGCACAAGTCATTCAATAAATCATGTGGATTAATGGTAGAAGTTATGAGACCCCAAGGCGTGACTGTTCAAGCACCAATACCCTTGCAGACGAGGATTGTTACTGATTAGTACAAACTTGCTAGTTTTGCACAGACTGTATAAAAACATGGACGCAGCACCCGGGTCTGAAAAGTGAAGCCACTGCGGAAATCTCTTAAAATCACATTCTGTTTAATAGCAAGCCAGAGGCGACGTTGGTGGTTGCAGAAAGAAGTTCAATGCTATAGAAGTTTATTATTTCAATAATGACTTTCCACATTATTTTATGGCATCAATCCCAAGTTTCAAGTCTCGTTCGATAGATAATGATGTTGACTTTTGTAAATTATCGTCCCAAATAGTCTAGAATGAAGGATAAAGCCAGATATGCTTTCGGGGCGTGGCTATCCTCTGGTCCTCGTCAGATACGGTCAGATACACCTGTAGATCCACCCCTCGCTCCTCCCTGGAACTTCCATTCACGTTTTCATCCAATATAAATCACATCCGGTTTCAAAATGACAAAATGGCACTGTTCAAATTGCCAAAATTGAGGCTTCCTAAATGGTATGCTGAAACCAATGGGTGACGTCATGGTTGCTTCGTCCATCTTTTTATACAGTTTATGGTTGTGCAGAGCTCAGAGTTGTCGCTAAGCAGTTTGGTAATTACATGTCCACAAGACTTCTGGGTCAAAGCCCTGCACGAAGAATGTGGAACATGCTCAGAGGGCACAGTCCAGTTCGATTTGAATGAAGCGACTACATGGAGGAATAATGCCACTATTAACCGCATTATCTGGGTGCGTTGGTCGGACTATGAGAAATTTGATTTAACATGATTCCAGTTGGACTAAATGTTTACACGTATTTTAAAAGTCTGGTTATAGTCGGTCTAAACTATTAAATCAATTTTTTTTCTAACATCATGTAAACGCATTGACTGTCTAATTGGAAATTTGTGCCAGTATACTGCGTGACAGGGCAAAATTTGATTCTGGAGAGCATAGTTCAATTTCTTTTTTTCCATTTCAATTAGATTTAAATTATTTAAATGAAGTCAAGCAAAATAAGACTTGGTAGTATCCTGAAATGTAACAGGTTATGATGTGATATGTAATGTGCAAAAGTAGTGTGGCTGCTGAAAATCATGTCTAAACCAAAATTCAGCCTTTGGTGTGATTCTACCAGTTGGTGCTACCAATATGGACAGCGAATCTACCTATTATGGAAAATTGAATAATTTGTCATATAGTTATTACTATCAATCTAGTATACTTATAATATTGTGCATCACTGTATTCGTATGGTTGTAAAGGTAGTGAGATTTCTTGCAGGGATCAATTTTCAATTATAGCTGGTGTGCAGCAATGGTCGGGGCCAGGCAATTTTAGGCAAAATTAGGCAATTCTGAACAACAAGCAGAGTGCAGGAAGATGAAAAAAAGGTGGCATTCTAATGTGCATTTTACATCAGTTGAGGCTTGAACTCACACTTTCTGGCACAAGACACTATGTTCTATCTCACTGAGCTAATTGGCAAATGGAAATGTCACACGTAGCTTCACAAATTGACTAAGCCAGTCACCTGTGTGCAAGACAGCAGCTGTTAGCGTGTAAAGGCAGATTTCAAACGGCTGTCAAAAATTCAGTTATTAAGACAAAAATCCGAAAATACACAAATTGCATCTGGACAGCATGGAGATGTTGGTAATTTGTTTTTAACAATGATTTATTGGCTCCATAAGTGAAAATCTGATGTTTAAAAATGCCATTTTGCACTGACTCCAATTGTTCGCATGAGAGCGAAATTCAAAATACTGTAAAAAATTCAGTTTTGAGATCAAATTCTGATATTTTCCAAACATCATCAACCATGACTCCAAAATCTTTTCATTTTTTTATGAACATTGAAAATGTATTAAGCAAGAATTTGCAAGTATATGTTTACAATACCGTCTACAGTCAAACATTTTGATGCAATGTAGGCTCAATATTCAATAAATCAAAAATCTGTGTGGATCATTTATGTAGGACAGTCTGAAGATGCTCTATAGCAAGCTTGGTGTCAATTGAGCAAAAATTGTGGGAGGAGATAGGTTTAATAAGTTTTACAGTTTTTGAAAAAAAAACAGTGTGATGAACTTCATAATTTGCAATAGGTTTAAATGTACAGAAGTTTCTTCAGTATTGGGGCTACATTTTGGTGAAAGTTGCAAATCTGTAGCACATATGGTTGATTTGTTGTGAATTTTCAAAATTTTGAACTTTAGAGGCTTGCTGTAGCACCACCATCGGGACTATTGGCCTGTTTTTGCAACTGAGGCAATCTGGCATGGGACTGGACCTTTGTGCAAAGTTTGGTGATTTTTCGCATGTGGGAAGTTGGATTTCCTCGGAAGAAGAAGACGAAAGAAAAACATGCAGGATAACAATAGGGTCCTGGCAGCTTAGGCTGCCCGGCCCCTAATTAATCATAATATAACTTGTGTGCAATTTCTCACAACCAACTTCACCTCATATTGGGCCCTATACAATGTTTGCATTGACACACATGTCACATAGTACAGAGTCTACTTATACAAAAAGTTACGTGATGTCTGAACTAGGATTTGCAGTTATTTATTGAGAAATGCACTTAAGTACATTTTTCAACATATCATGGTAGTGGTATGCAGGGCTTGCTAGAATATTCATGGGTTTTTATTTCCACCTACTACCCGTAATCAGTCATGTACAATGACAGCATTATGATCCTGACGAGGAAACAGACACAGATTCAAGGTACCATCCACAAGGGAGTATTTATTAACAGGCATACGGTGATCAAGGAGGGAAAAGCCGTAGCCCAGAACAGTAGAGGGGGAGTTCAGCTTAGATGACAATGACTGGAGAGGGTAGGGATGTGTCCGTGCCCAGGTCAGTGACTGTGTCTGGGCAGAAGCCAAGAGATGAATCGGCCTTGCAGAAGCAGGACTGCTTGACAGTAGAACCAAATGGTTTAACTGGAATGCTGTCCCAGTCCTGGAGATCAATGAAAGCTTGGGAGGCTTTTCTAATAAAATGACTTGTTCTACTGAGGAACTGGCAGGAACAAAACATTTATAAGAAAGCAGTCTCAATCCTGGATACTGATGTTTAGGCTTGGGAGCTTGTTTGTATTAATAAGACTCCGAAGAGTGATTATGCTTTTCTTTATCATTCAAGTACCCGAACACATGGAAGAGGGGCTTATCTTAACCCTATCTAGACTGGGCTTTTAAGAGCTTCCGGGGGGCCTTTTTAATTAAGCGTCTACATGGAGGAATAATGCCACTATTAACCGCATTATCTGGGTGCGTTGGTCGGACTATGAGAAATTTGATTTAACATGATTCCAGTTGGATTAAATGTTTACACGTATTTTAAAAGTCTGGTTATAGTCGGTCTAAACTATTAAATCAATTTTTTTTCTAACATCATGTAAACGCATTGACTGTCTAATTGGAAATTTGTGCCAGTATACTGCGTGACAGGGCAAAATTTGATTCTGGAGAGCATAGTTCAATTTCTTTTTTCCATTTCAATTAGATTTAAATTATTTAAATGAAGTCAAGCAAAATAAGACTTGGTAGTATCCTGAAATGTAACAGGTTATGATGTGATATGTAATGTGCAAAAGTAGTGTGGCTGCTGAAAATCATGTCCAAACCAAAATGCAGCCTTTGGTGTGATTCCACCAGTAGGTGCTACCAAAATGGACAGTGAATCTACCTATTATGGAAAATTGAATAATTTGTCATATAGTTATTACTATCAATCTAGTATACTTATAATATTGTGCATCACTGTATTCGTATGGTTGTAAAGTTAGTGAGATTTCTTGCAGGGATCAATTTTCAATTATAGCTGGTGTGCAGCAATGGTTGGGGCCAGGCAATTTTAGGCAAAATTAGGCAATTCTGAACAACAAGCAGAGTGCAGGAAGATGAAAAAAAGGTGGCATTCTAATGTGCATTTTACATCAGTTGAGGCTTGAACTCACAATTTCTGGCACAAGACACTATGTTCTATCTCACTGAGCTAATTGGCAAATGGAAATGCCCCCCCCCCGTAACTTGTAAATGACATGGCGTGAGACCACCAAATTTGCAGGGGATGATGTGCACGTAAAACTAAATCATTACAATCATTTTGGTATTATTATGTCCCATTATGACGTCATTATGACATTGTGTTTTGATTTTTATTACCCAGAATGCTGTGCTTATTTTATCCCATGGTGCACCAGCTCTGAGAGGCCATAAAATACACAAAATTCCATTTATGTATCGTGAAAATAGTTTTTAATTTACTCAGAATATTTTTCTTAAAAGTTCAGGTTAGAAAGAAATGAAAGTTAACTAATAAAGGATTACAGGTTTGCGTAAGCAAAACTAAAACGTCTATTTGAATGAATCGGGAAAAGGAGCGCGTCTTGGGTAGAAAATCAAAATCACAGTACCAGGTGCTCTTAGGAAAGGGGCAAACAATGTAACAAAAATCCGAAAAAAAGAGTCTAAGGCACTCTGGTAGTGGAAAAAAGTAAAAAGCCTTCATTAAATGGCTAATGCATCGGCAAGATTAAACAGCGCACCCACGCGTTACGGCCATACAGGCCTTCATCAGGGTGACTGATACTCTAATGCATTACTTTTTAAATAAATAATCTCAGTTACAATATGGTGAGTTTGTCTGTCACTCGGTAAATCAATTCAGAGTATGTAATGCGGATTACATCCAATGAATGGCAATGTTGTAAAGAGACATCCTTGTCTGAAAGCTCCGTGAAAACCGGAAGTTGATCGGTGACGACGGTAACCCCAAGTTTTGGCTTCAAGTGACGGTGAAAATTGAGGCAAGAAAAAAAATCTTTGCATATTTCATGTTCCTGACACCCTAACGATTATATTTTTGTTGAATGGCAGACATGTTTCAATAAAATGAATCGCTGTGGTACCCTGGAAAAAGTGGTCGACCGCTTGGTTGAGTTGCTCAGTCATGGTGAACTGAAGCTGATGCCGACTCGGCGCATAAACACACTGTCAAGATAAAAAATGTAATCCGCGAATTTCCTTGCTAGGCTGTATTGTTCGTGTTTTACCTTAAGATCGGCATATCTATAAAGCCATTTACTATTTACATAATAATATAATGATGATAATAATGAGATCTTAACATAATAAGATAAATAATAAGCTAGTGCTCATTTATTCTGTCATAACCATCGTAGCTGAGCCATACTGAATAACACTGCATCAGAGGCGTAACCAGAACTTCAGAATCTGTGCACACGAAACATGTCTTTACGACGATAAGTCCTGACTAATTCTATGTAGTTTTTCTTAATTAACGATACATTCACGCTGAAAGCGCACCACACGATCAAGTGTTGGTTATTCTCCTCATTGAGCAAGACGACAACCATTCATAACGCGCAATTGGAGCGTTTCAATTAGGTTATGCTTATTCAAAATTGTGTAAAGGTGTTTCAAATCTTTTTTGTTTGGTTTAATTTAAACAATTGAAACATTCATAAAAGGCAGGTTAGACCGCTTGATATGCCAAAAAGATAGCGCGGAAGTTTGTGAGCAGTTTACCATTCGAAAAGCAAATACCCACGTAAGCGTAAATTATTTTTCTGAACCAAATTCAGCTCATTATGGATCGCATCAAGAAAGAACGTGTGTCTTTGATTGCCAATGGATGATTCTTACTGGATAACGTGTTATTAAAAAGGAAAATTATTGAGAGCAAGTCAGGACCAATAATTGATATAAAGGGATGTGCCGTGCAAACGCATTTTGAAGTTCTGGTTACGCCTCTGCTGTGCATTGAGTAGTCATAGTTACAGCTATCTAGATGGGTAGCTAACTATAAACATTAAATTTTACCATGGTAAATATATGAGGCTGTAATTGAAGGGATGGATATTGTGTAGCACAGTAAACATGAATTTCAGTCTCTTGTTTTCTGTGCAGGTTTGAACTGATGGGATGCATCTAGATAGCCATGTTGTGTTTGCTTTAGTCACCTCTGTCTCTTATCTAAGTGCATCGTCTGGTCTGTTTATTTTATCAAATTTATTTTTAGGTTACTATTACATTATGTTGACAGTTGCACTTTTTACAGCATATATTTATATGTGTATGCAGTGGTGGGCGGTGGACGGAAAACTGGTGGGGCGGAAAACATCCCTTGAAACGGATGAGATTAGTGCCCCAATTTCAATCATTGTTCTGGGTCAACATGTTAGTTTCCCTTATAATGAAATGTTTAGGTGAGTAAATAAGAAATTCGATAAAATGTTAAATTCACATGCCTTAATAGGCAACTCTTCACGAAAAAAAAAACCACTGTGGATTTTCCGCGTTAAATTTTGTCACATCCTAAGCAATTCATGAAACCTGCGCATAATGATTGTTTCACTGAAAAAGATTGAAATGCGCTCTTTTTTTGCGTGCAACTGGTGCGTTTGATTTCTCGTCTTAACAAAGACAATTAGCTACACCTGAGAAGAGGGGAGAGTTCAAGTGTCTTTTACCTGGGAAATTGACTGAAAACAGATCAAGACTAATAAGCAGTTTAAAGACATGTTTATCACCCTCCTTGTTCTCTGTCCACCGCCCGCCACTGTGTGTGTGTGTGTGTGTGCGTGTGCGTATACATAGCACAAGTTATCATCAGAAAAATGTTTTTTTCTTCAATAAATTGATTAATTTTATAAACATATTCTGCTGTCAATTTTTTAAATGAAAAAACTTAAACTTCAGTTGCACAAATGAAAAAATTCCATTGATGCCTAATGCTTGTTAGTTCAATCCTAAGGTTACCCCAACTGGGCAAGTCAACCGCAAGTCTGCCATCTGATTGGATCATCTGGGAAAAAAAAAAAACTGAATAGCTGCTAAATGTGGAGTCAGGAACACAATTTTACCAATAAATAATTTTTTTAAAATGTATTTCGTAGTGTGCCTGTTAAAGGGTTTTTTAAAAAAAAAGTAACTAAAAAGTTACTTTTAACAGCAATGCATTACTTTTTGGTGTAAGTGATCAACAAAGTAATTGAGTTACTTTTTGAATGAAGTAACTAGTAACTAACTAGTTACTATTTTTCAGTAACTAGCACAACACTGGTCTAGATAGGGTTAATACTTGAAGACACAAAATGATAGGAAGTTTTAGTACGATGTGAACCATGACAATCCAGCAACCACACAGACACCACAATAAACTTATACGGATGGGCCATTGGAGGTATACAAATGATAATACTAAGGAGTATTACTGTTTAAAGGACACGAATCATAAAAACACATGCAAACTGCTGGGACAGGGGAGGAGCCAATTTAGGGTACACAAGGGTTGTGACAGTACCCTGCCCCCCCCCTTCCACCTGAGGGGTGCCACCTGGTGGCATGTGGTAGTCCATCCCAAACATCAATGCAGGACTTAGCAGACCAGGGAGGTCAAGAGGTCAAGCATGTGGTGTTTGGGTACCCAGGAACGTTCCTCAGGTCTGTACCCCTCTCAGTCCACTAAAAACTGGGGGTTGTGCCCCCTATACCAGAAGTCAAGGATACAACACATGGTGTCAGTGGGGCTGCCATTGATGAGCTGAGGGGAGGTGGGGAGTGGTAGGGAGGACTGTGACTAGAAAGAGTCATAGGTTTAATAAAAGATGCATGAAACACTAGGTGAATTGTACGTAGTGGGGGCAGAAGGAGGAGCCTGATAGCTGATGATGATAATACTTAGGTAATGGTGAATGGGCCGATGAATCGGGGATGAGAGGGATGCCATTTGTAGCTGGCCACACCTTCTGTCCAACTTGGTAGGCAGGAGCTTGAAGGCACGGCGGTTACCCTGCTTCTGGAAGCTCAAGATGTGTTTGAGTATAAGTGCGTGGGCTCTCTTCCATCCCCAGGGGCCTGACAAACCAGGAGCTGAGCTGAGGGAACTGCCATTTCCCTCTCTTTGGCCTGGAAAAGAGTAACTTAGACAACATTGGAAAGGTGGAATGCTGAGACTCGCAACAGGTAAGGAATTGTGAGCCAGACACACACAGGGAAGAAGATGAGACCATCTGGCATGGTTACCTTCTGTTACGCAGTGCAGGGTTTTGCCCAGCCCCTGGTTAAACCACTTCACCAGGCTGTTGGTCTCTGGGTGGAATCCCAAGGCAGGGGGCTGGCACCAAAAGCCTTCCGCGAGCTGCTGGTGAATTGCAGGCTAGAGTCAGAGACCACCACCTGGGGAACACAGTGGATGTGCACCACATGGTGTAACAGGAGCTTGGCAGTGTCTTAGGCTGTGGGCAGCTATAGGGCTGCCTTAGAAAACTGATCCAGGATGGATGGAATTACCCTGAATCTGTCAGGCAAAGGCAGCCTGGTGACAAAGTCCATAGCTATACTAGCCCATGGTTGGTGGCTAACCTCTATGGGATGAAGAAGACCACTGCTCTGATTGCTAGACTTGGACAATGCACACACAGGACAGGCTGCAACACCCTCCCCGTTGTCTTAGCGGATGGTGGACCACCAAAAGTGTTGGCAGCAGAGTGTTAGGGTACAGGAGATGCTAGAATGGCATGCCAGTTGGGAAGCATGGGCCTAGGACAGGACACTGCTTGTCATTCCATCAGGGACAAAGAGGCGGTTAGGTTGAGTGTCTGATGGTAGAGGATAAGATCGAAGGGCCTCTTCAACATCACGCTCTATCTGGAGCTTAGTAGGTACCAGAGGACACTGAACGAGGAGGACGATTTCAGGGGGATAGTCAGGCAGAGAAGAGTAGAGATGGGACAGGGATTCAGCTTTAATATTCTTGGGTCTAGGACGATAGCTCAGGAGGAAGTTAAACCTGGCAAAAAGGACTAGTTTCTCTCCTCAGGAGACAGCAGTCAAAAGAAGAGAGCGCATGAATGGATCTTGCTATCAGCTGCCAGCTGGGAGAGGACTGCTCCAGCACTCACATCCGCACAATGAATTTAGCTGGGAGTCAAGGAGCGTGAGGATGGGAGCGTTGGTAAATTATCCTTTAAGTTGGCGGAAGGCGGAGGCTGGCTGGGGAGTCCAGGGGCAAAAGGTCTTTGTGGACATGAGGGCTGCTAGGGGGGCTGCCACCATGGAGTACCCCTGAATGAACTGCCGATAGAAACTGGTAAACCGTTTCTTAGCTTAGTGTAAAAGCTAAGTAAAGCTAAGTGTCTTGGCACACAGACAGGGCAGGTGCTAGAAATCTTGTTTGCCAATTAAGCTGCCTCTCCTGCCGTTCAGTTCTGGAGGGAGGACGCAGGTCATCAGCTTGTCCTGGAACTGATCCGAAAGGTTGAACAAGAAGGTGCCAGAGATAGTCTGGGGGTCCCTGCATGTAGAGGCAGCCACTGTCCAGAAATCCATGGAATGCTTCGAAACAAACAGGCTGCTTTGGTGTATGACATAGCCAGGCCAGGAGCAATTGAATACTTTCCTTATCTCTTCCACACAGACAGCATAGGTTTTAACTGCAACTGCAGGGTACCCTGCCGTCCAATAGGCGGCTGCCCAATCATTAGCTCATCCGGAAAGGCAAGTAACAATGAACGCCACCCTTGACTGTTCAGTGGGGAGTGAAATCATTGGTGCTCGCAGACCATCAAAAATTGAGTCAGGAAACTTTGGCTGGTGGATGGGTTGCTGTCGTAGAGGTCTAACACAGCTAGTGTTCCATATCGCGAAGGACTGGAGGAGAGTCAGCTGCAAGCTGGCTGCTTAAGCGACAGCAGCGGAACCCAGGAGATACTAATGATAGCCACAAGTTGATTGGAGATGGATTGCCAATGGATTGCTATAGCTGGCGGAGCTCTACCTCTTGCTTACCAATCCGAACCCCTTGGTACCTCAGGGCATCAACCAAACCAGGTTAATCTGCTGGTTCCATTCCTCAGCTGGATTTTCCTGTCATGATCCAGACTAGGAACCAGTCACAGATTCAGGGAACAATCTGCAAGGGAGTATTTATTAATAAGAATACGGCAGTAGAACAGGGAAAGGCCATCACCCAGAACAGTGGAGGGGCAGTCAAGCAAAGCTGGTAATGACTGAAGAGGGCAGGGTCGTGTCTGCACCCGGGCCAGTGGCTGTCCTGTTGGTGAATCCCCCTCGCAGAAGCAGGACTGCTAAACAATAGAACTGGAGGCTTTAGCAGGAACACAGTCCCAATCCTGGGGATCAATAAAGGCTTGGAAGGAGATCCTAATAAAATGACTTAGAGGAACAGGCAGCAACAAAGGATTAACAAGAACTTTTTTTTTTTTGTTGTTGTTGTTTCTATTAATCATACTCCGAAGAGTAATTATGTTTTCCTTTATCACTAATATTCAAGAAAACAAACACTGACTGGAAGGTATAGTAAGTTATGAACTGTAGCGGTTCGTAGGCCGTTACAAAGGCCATCAGTAAGCTCACCTTTCATGTTTAAATGCCTTATTCTCTCACAGTTTACTTTTCCTGATTAGCAACAGTTGCTAAGATGAATTGGTAGGATGACCGTCAAATTTATTTTTGATAACTTTGTTGCATATTGCATCACAAAGTTTGCTTCTGCGCATAATTGACGACATAAAATGTCCATATGCCTTGACAAATTCTCAAGTCATGTAATGTTAACTCACAAAATGGCTCAGATTTGCGTAAGTTCGTTTGCAAGGCTCATAGAGCAATAAGGTTAAATAATAAACATAGCCAACAGACAATCACTTTGTCATTAGCATTTCTTAGTCATTACAGGTCATGCATTGGTCTTGGTTGTTCATTCAATAAATTGTTTGATTGTTAACCGGGCAAACTTGATCGCAAACAGCTTAAGTACAATTATGCGGTGATGGATGATGTTACTGATGGCCTTCTTAACATCTGATGGCACACCACTGGGTATGAACCATGACATTCCAACAACCACACAGACACCACAATGAATTTATATAGATGGGACATTCACAAAAGGGGCAAGGCATACAAATGTTAAAACGAGACAATAAATCAATTATGGGAGACAAACTGCAAAAACACGCAATCTGTTGGAACAGGGGACCCAATTTATGACATACAAAGGTTGCGACACAATCAACTTTGATTAAAGCGCAATAAAATCTATATTATAATAGCCGAGTGGCCTCTGTGTGCGTGTGTGTGTGTGTCCGGCCACTCGGTGCTAGATTCCACCAGGCGCGTATCTGCAGCATAGCGGGGGCCTCGCTGTTTGGCTCCGTCTTGCAGGCGACTATGTCCGGCCAATCAGTGCTAGACTCCACCGGGCGCGTATCAGTGCTAGATTCCACAGGGTGCGTTATCTGCAGCATAGCGGGAGCGCCGCTGTTTGGCTCCGTCTTGCAGGCGACTGTGTCCGGCCAATTGGTGCTAGACTCCGCCGAGCACGTATCTGCAGCATAACGTGAGCGACGCTATTACAATGTAGACATGCAGGGGGGATTCCCCCTTTGTCCTTTCCTGGGGATTCCCCCTTTTGAACCCAAGCCAGTTCATCCACAGGAGTCCCAAATCCCAAAAAACAGATGCCAGGCCGCAAGAGAAAGTAACGCGTAATCTGAAGCATAATATGAGCGACGCTATTTTGCTCCGTCTTGCAGGCGACTTCGTGTTCCAATGAGCGCGGAATGTCAGCGCAGCGTATTCCCCTTGATGGTTACTTAGTTTTAATTACTATAAAAACATTGGTCGCGTGACACCCTCCTTGGTGTTTATGGAAACACCATAGCAACGTGATGACATCATAGAGGTGAATGTGATGACATCATAATGGTGCATTGTTCACTATAATGTAAAGACGAAGTTACATAAAATAGAATCCGTGGATCCCCACGGGCAGAGTGCTAGTTAATTATATCATGGCAAAAAAAATTCTTCAGCTTTCAGAAGTGACCTTAATCAATGACATGCATAATTAGTTTAAATTAACTTAAATGTATTTCATCACAATTCTTTGTAATTAAAAAAATGTGGCTCAGCTGAAAAACAATTTGCAATGTAATGGAGGAAATCCAGCAGGACATAGCTGGCTTATTACCTTCAATATAACAGTCAGGGACGTGCGGTCAAGGTAGGCAGTGACTTCTTTTTTATCGCTAGATTTTGTCAGCCTGTTTCCATGTACTATGCCTGATTGTCAACCAATCAATTTGACCTTTTTTTTTCTGGTCAATTAAGCCTGTCATGATTAAGAGGTGATAGTGACAAAAAGATTAATTTACCTTTATGCTTTGATTTGAGACTGCAAGGAAGTAAATCTTAATAATTAACTAGTAGCATGCAGAGCATGTGTGGGGCGAGCGTAGCGAGTCCCTTCTTGGTCAGGTCATTGGTCAGCTCAATGCACCCTCTGTTGGCAATTTCGAGCAGAGCAGCCGGTCGGTTGATGACATACATACATACAAACAGAGGGCGCATTGAGTTGACTAATAAGGGACTCGCTTTAGGAAAAAATCTCAACTCTCTCGGTAATTCTGTATATTGTTTTGATCTTTTGTTTATCGGATTATGAAAGAAGACTGAAAATAAACTCCTTATTTTTAAAAAATGGCATTAAAAAGTATGTGTTTAAAGGGGGAAATATTATTGTAAACATATTGACCACACATTGAACGCCGCATTAGAAAGGTTTTAATATTTGTTAATGGCATTGCGTTAGCTTCCTCTAAGCAAATATGAACAAACTTGCTGTCTCGTGAGCATTTTAAGTTCGATGCACTGAGCAATAATGTAGTGGATGGAACTGGCACGCCATTCTGCTGTTTTGTCTTGTAAATTAGTTAATGAATCCTCAGATTGCTAATCAAGCAAAGTAATAGAGTTATCGTTTGTTTCACGGTGAGGATTCTGCCTACCCTAACTGATCTCCGACGGCACGTCACTGATAACAGTCCTTTCCATTTTCACTGACACCACCTTGACACCAAATAATTAAATCATAAGATAACAGGCCTTCTGTAAAATTATTTGTAAATGATGTGATCTTTGATACCATATTGTCATAAATCAACTACAAGAGGTGGCCCAAAACTTGATTGGTATTTGAAGCATCTGTGGTTCAACTCCCTGTTGAGCTATAGGAAGAACAGCACAGCTGGTGGGCCCAAAAGCAAGAGTCTGAATCCCTGCATAGTTTAGTTCAGTGGTCCCCAAATTCGGACCTGAGGGGACCACGATGCACAATGTTTTAGCTGCAGCTAATTCATGAAAAATGGACAGCTTGTTAAAATTCTGGGATTTCAGTTTTGTTGGAACAAAAACCAGCGCACACGGCAGTCCCCAAGGCTAGCATGAATAAAGGGTAAGTCAACAAAGTCTCTTAAATGCATTAGCTAAGCTGAAAAAATGAAAGTTAAATACAAAAGCATCAACAAAGTATACTGTATGTGACATTATGGAAAATTGCTTTGTTTGGTAGCTTTCTTCTCTGAAATACGTTGTGACATTGACTGAAATCTGCATCTCCAACTCTGCCTGCTGCATTTGTCTGGGCTCCAGCTGAGCGTGAGCTGTCTCGCCCTTCGCCACTTAACAGTAAGCTGTAACACCAACTTTGGACCTGGTTTTACCCACTTCACAGCTTAGAAAGATGCAATTTGGTGTCAACAGGGTGAGCACAGTGAAGAATAGGAGGAAAAAAGTGTTGATTTTTGCCAGTCAAAATGGAACTGGAACAGAACAGGGGTTACCTAAAATGAGCCTTAGCTAAGCAGCTGATCTATAACCACTTAATCACAGGTGTTTCAAAATAAGTATAGTGATTTGTGCATTCTATCAGTTTGAATATAAAACAGATGATGCGCTCATCAGTCAAAACAAGTAGCAAAGATGAGGTGCTTGGTTTCTGCTGTATAATCACCAGGTTTTGTATTCCTGCATCGCAAATATGGGCTGGGCTCCAAATGAAACAAGGCAGAAGTTAACACCCTTAAGTAATACTTAAAGGTGACATACTGTATTTATTCGCTTTAAACATGTCCAAATGGGTCTTAAAAATACTGTTGTGAATTCAGGTCATCCTGAAATTGTCATCCTGGAATTCATCCAGGCCTTGAGAGACCCCTCCTCTCACCCCGTCTGTGCCGGCCTGAAACATGAGCTGTTTTGAGTTGGCGTGAAGGCTATGTAAATGAGGTACTGCTCTGATTGGCTGCCTGGCCGCTTCGATTCCAAAGGAGGGTACAGAGTAGAATAACCAGGAAACCAAGATGGCAGGTATTTCAGGACAGCTCTGTGCAGCATCTGTTACTGTAAGACCGTCCATGTTTGATCCCGAATCCGACCCCGAATGGGAGGAGGATGCTATGGAAGTGTTGTAGCAACATTTAGCAGGATGTCAATGAGTGGTAAGTTGAAATTTTAGTGTTTTGCTCGTACTGTCTCGCCTTGCATGCGTGTGGTTGTAGCTGTATTACATAGTCATGTTATATACCCACTCATCCAGAAGGAACTTTGCTAAAAGCTCCTTATGACCATTTCTACCAACACAAAACACAATTCCAACACCAAGCTACTGAATGAGCTTGTAGCAAGAACACACAAACAGTGTAAGCATTGCTTATGTGGAGCTAGCGAATCGATAACTTGTACCGAAAGAATTCCTCATCCAATCTCCACTTTTTTCCGGCCTCGGCTTTTTAAAGCTGGATAGAATTCCGCCACGGCAATGCAGAGAAATCGTTTGCGATACCAGACACGTTATAGCTTGTGCGTTTTGCGATTGCTTTCACCGCGGTAGAGGCAGAGAGCTAGCCCACACAATTGCAAAGTACCGGGTTGACCCCGGTAATGGATAAGTAAAACGATCGTTTCACAGCTGCTGTAAACAAACCCAAACACGTACCCCAAGCTCTGCAAAACCTACGTTTGGTCTAGCCTAACTGCAACCTTAATATCAGCCCAACTTTGCAGACACATACAACGCCTCTCCAGTTAGCTTTAACTGTTGCGGTTACGGTCAAGTAACATTATGATAAACTACCACCTTGATGCTAACCAACATAACACAAGCATACCGATCAGAAGTACTGCCTATAAGTTAACCAGGGCCATTTTTTAGTAGCACTGCACGCGAACTAACTTGCGGGAGTAACCCAGCGTTCATATCAACAAGAGAGACGAACCCTGCAGTACAAATTTAGAAAGTTAAATAAACATTGAATATTTTTTCAAATGCAATGCCCAAATACTTGCAGCTCTCCCGTCAGCAGTGCTGTCTCGTACAGCTGGGGTTGCTCTAGCTTTCAGAATTAGCTTGATAGCTAGTGCTTGTTGATATTGTCCATAGTTTGTGAAAGAGTCCGGTAAAAATTGGTTTGCACAAAGAAGGAGGTTCTTGCCGACGTGGATTGGGGCGCTACCGTCAGAAATAAAATATAACCACTCCACCATTTTTTCTTCAGAATCTGGGAGTTTGTGCAAGCACTGATGCTGATTTTGACGGTCCACCACAGAACAGCCTGCGCGTTTGCCTTTCATCGCCATCACTGCCTTTCTTGACCTGTCAATTGCGAGGGAAAAATGGCTTCCTGTCCTTTATTTTATTCCCAGGACGCTGCGGTAGACCCCGCCCACGATAAGAAAAAAATGCACAGGGGTGTCGCCATGCCCACTTTCTACGTAGAAGAAAGGGAAAAATCTGACTGGCTCGCTCCAGCACAGTTTAAATGAAAGGCCAGCTTACTCCAGATTGACCTGGTTGTCATATTGCACACTTTATGTGTCAGTAGGCACACCAGAGAGTTAGCATATACAAGAAAAAGCACTGAAAAGTTCATTTTTCATAATATGTCCCCTTTAATGACTTTGTTTGATTTTTCTGTCTTTTTACAAAATGGGACTAATGTAATATATCAAATAGGCATTTAACCACAGAAATCAATAGACATTATTTAGTTGCTTTTTAACCCTTTCTGCTGCAGCATCAACAAGAAAATCCAAAGAAACAAAAATAAAAATGAAGATACTCCAATGGGATACTAAAAGTTATGAGAGCTATGGTACAATCTGAATAGATGAGTTCAGGCTGTCACAAGATAAGCAAGCCTTCTGCTGCGCCGACTGCAGTGGGAGGCTCATGCTACATTTTCAAGGGAGGCCCACAGTGACTGCTTGAACAATAAGCCCTGGATTTTGAGCTGCATCCTTGCCCACATACTCATACACATACATATCCCCCTGTGCCCCAAATGCTTACTCACCCTTCATCCTCTCCCTCTCTCCTAGTGAAATTCTACTCTGGGGATTATATATAGCTTCAGTGTGACACACTGTTCACTGAAACATTTTTTGAACAACTCTTCCTCTTGCAATGTGTCATCAAGTTCTGATTCAATTCTGCTGCTATATTTCATTGACAACATATACAGAATCAGTAAATGCATCAGGACTTATGCTAATCTACAGTGACTGGGAGAATGCTCAGTGCAATTTCATTGAACCAAACCCATGAGCGCAATTGTGATGATGGCAATATGTAGATTATTTATTTTTCCGACGAGATTCTGTTACAGCTTTGAGTTCTTAGCTGTTCACCTCGATATCTGACACATTGGAAATGTATCTGTGCAACAGAGTTTAGTGGATATGGCATAAGACCCAACTCAACAAGTGACATCATACCCAAGTTAACTCTTTCAACTCGACAGCCCGCTACAGCGGGCTGATAATTTCATGCCTTTCAACGCGATAGCCCGCCACAGCGGCCAAGTACAGATCGACCCGTAGACCCGTCAGCCCGCTGCAGCGGTCATATTGACATTTTGGAAAAGAAACGGAGATTCGTGGATGCGTCCGAAAATAAATGGATTTTATATCGAGGGAGTGTGATTTATTTATTTTTTCTTATGAGGGTACAGATATCCGGAGTGCCTGAGTTTAAAATTGGCTATTAATTTATCTACATCATATATTATCAATAGGGTCGCCAACAACGCAACAAAATTTTAGGGGGAGTCAATAACCGGAGAACTTAAATATTTTATGAAAAAAAATTCGATCACACTTTTAAAAGCTACCCAAGTTCAAATTTAGGCTCCCTATGCCGTTTTTTGTGGTATAGCCTATTGCATGCGGCAGCTGAACTGTATTTCATACTTTGATAATTAAATTTTGCGATTAATTCACGATTTACATGTGTGCCAATTCCCGCAGATCATATTCCAACAGATCCAGCCGAGACCGTCATCAGAAACGAGCTTTTGCTTTATATAGCCTAACGCAACTGAGGAAAGGACGTCTCATGTCTCTTGAAACATATGTCCTCGTTTCATCTGTTCTCTCTCCTGTTTCCTCCATGCATTCTCGGGGAACTGGGATGTAATTTAAGAGACTTGAGACGCTGACTATTTCGATCGCTTAACCAGCACTTGAATCGCCAATCCAACCGGTAAAGGGTTTAACTGTTGCGCATTCGTAGAACACATCGGGCAGTGTCGTAAATTTGAGTTAAACAATGCACATGCGCATTATATATGCAATATATATGTCCGTTTTCTTTGTTTTTGCTAATTATATCCAGGGTTCAATGGTATAGCACACTGTGTAATACATGGGGCTGAAGGGTGTTACATTGTATCATTTACTTAGGGGCGAAAGAGTTAAGATGCAAGCTTTTATTATTACCATTCAGTAATTACTTTGGAGAGAAATTACAGAGTAAGACAGGTATCTTTTCTTTTTGGACTATGTGCTGGTAAAATGATTTTGAACCTAGCTCACATTGTCACAATTTCATAAGCATGTGTTTGTGTTGGGAAACTTCATAAACTATATTATTCTTTTAGTCTGAGACTATGAAATTATTTATGTTCAGCTTTCTTTGGATTTTTCATAAATGAGATACAGTATACTACGAATAATTAAGTCCATTTTTACAACTTCAATTTCATTTTTTTTCTGGAAGTCTCTATGTGGTTTACACAGGAGAATGGGAGTCCCGGATTTGCAATTGATGTCATTTCAAGTCCAGTTTGACAGTTCTTTAGGTTCCCCTGAAAGTCTTGACTAAGGTATGAGACAAATTTAATTTGAAATGGAAAATTAAACCCTATTTTCTTTTCAAGAAGCACCCTTATTTATTTTGTTTTCTGTCTTAAAAAAAAATAATGTGGCATCCAAAGTAAGATCAAACAAATTCCATTACTACTCTCATTTAAAGTGTTCAGTTAGGCTGGGCAGTTACTGCTGTATTAATGCACCTGGCAGCCAGGTTGGAGGAGGATATGCCATGTTAGCATTGACACAATGAAAGCCCTATCAACCCTAAAAAACTGAACATAACGCTCATTCCTGCACCACTGTAGGATGCCTTTATTTAGATAACATGACAGCTCTATTCTTTCTGTTTTAGCAGGCATGATAAAATAATAGGCATTCCATAATATTATTAAATATCAGAAAGTGACTGCTATTAATTACATTCATTTTGGGAAGCGATGGAAAACAACAGCAATGATCATCACCTGGAAACTATTATGACTGCAGCGATATTAATTGGAGATGATAATCAGTTAAATGAAAAGATAATATGTGACTGAAGATACTTTAAATGAACAGCATTAGGACACTTACAACTTGTGTTATAACTCATTGTTTCATTCGGTTTGAAAAGTTTATACAGTATGGAAGAAGACAGCCTATCATGTAAAAAAGGGAGTGTAACTTCAATGTAATTTTTTTTCTTTGCATATTTAGTATCATCAGCATGTCCAACATGCTCAATATCAAAATAAGGCAATGAAAAGACAATAATGCATTCAAATAAAAATAATTGCTTACTTATACTATAAAATTTTACTACATGGAAGTATATTTTATATGAGTTAGCCTATCTGTTGATCCAACATGCCAATGTTGACTTGATGGGAATAACAGGAAGACTCAGGTTTCTCTCCAAAGACCGGCATTGGTTGGCACAACTGATTGATTGGCATGGTCTGACAGTCCTCAGCTATGTGGAAGATCAACTGTAATTACAAAAATTATCTATGTTCCCTTTATAACAAGGCAACAAAAAACACTTCCCTTTCCCTGTGATAAGGCAGCTGTCATACACTTACCCTTAGGAGCCACAAGAAATTTCAGTATTGACCCAATGCAAATTTAATAGAAGCTGTCTGCAAGCTTAAATGTTAAAAGGGTGACATCTCTTGATATAGCTCTGTTCACTGGGTGACCATGTAAACAAAAGGTTATTGCAACCCACATGCAATACACCGCCTCAAATTACAATGGACAGACAAACAGATAAGTGTCGTGTATCTTGGAGAGAGAGTGAGCGTGAGAGAGCCGTATAAGGGCAAGAGACAAATAAATGAACAGCATGGACATATCTATTTTACAAAGCAACATAAAAAAGCATTTTAACTAACAAATAGCACGATGAAAAGGCAAGCTCTTCATGTGAAGCCTTACATTTGGGATAAGATTTATGAATATCATACATATCAGGAGTGTACCATCAGATGTTACGAGGGACTTTAGTAACCTCACCCTTTGCAGCATGATTGCTCTCAGGCTGTTCCAGTTTTAAGTAAACCTGATTAACAGTCAATTTATTTACTGAACAACCAAGACAAATACATGACCTGTAATGATTAGAAAATGACAATAGCAAAGTGATAGCTTATTCAGATTTTTATCCAGACATACTAACATTTTACATTATGTGCAGAAGAAAATGCCTCATAACTTTGTGACGCAATGAGCAACAATGCTATCAAAAATAAATTTGACAGTCGTTCTACCAATTAGTCTTAGCAACTGCTGCTAATCAGGCAAGGTAAACTGCGAGAGGAGGGGTGATTAAGCATTGAAAGGTGAGGTTACTGAAGGCCTTTGTTATTGTTGACGGACTCCTACTGATTCATATGGATTATTGCCTTTCAAAAAATTATGTTTTTTTCAATATGCTGAGATACATTTGTATCGACCTGCACAGACAGAAAGAGATAAGAGCCCAGGTGAATGACTCCAGGCAGAAGACTGGGTAATTCTGAATGACGGCTAATCTTGACTGCTCCACTACAAAACAGCATGGGAAACCAGACATAAGCATGGTTTCCACAAAAAAAAAAAAAAAAGGGAATGCCAAAACATTGAGGTCACATTACCCTATACATGTATGTTCTTTAAGCAGACCCCAGACAGGTAAATGTAGTTTCAAACAGATGCAGGGAATACTGGCAGCTGTTATCAAAAACATGCTGGCATATTCTGCACAATATAACTATGCACTAAACACGTAATGAGGGGGTTTGAAAATCATAGACCCAACATCCAATATGACAGGTATTAGAAAGGAGAGATCAAGTTATACGAGGATCGTGCACCATATAACAGCATTTTGGCAAGAAGGAAGGGCTACTCTGTAGATAACACTAGAAGAAAGGAGGACAGAGGGTAAATGAAGGGAATGGCAGAGACTGAAAGAGTGAGATAAAGAGGGAAAGAAAAGGCTTACTGACCAGGGTGTGCTGGTACCTTAGAGCTGTCCTTTGCGATGTATCTGCAGCCATTGACACACTGTCACTGATCCAAAAATAAACCTCCTGTCTGTCTCAGCATTACCACAAGGGCGGCACACCACGTCTCAGACACATACGCACACACGTACAGATGGAAGTATATATACACACAGACATGCACACACGGACGCATGCAGGCATGCATGCACAAACACATACTTCCTCTCTTACACTTGCTCACAAACTCACATACTGTGACCAGTCCCTCCTGTAGAAGGGTTGATACTCTATTCACCACTGATCACACTAGATGGAGGATCCCACAGCCTGAAAAATAATGACAGCACAAAAATTTCACTCTTTCTTTAATTAAAAGCTACAGCTCCCTGCACTGGCTCCTTCACAGTAACAATGCAGGCACCAACACACATCCTTTAGTTGCCCTGAGGAGTAAGTAGCCAGGATCCCCCAATTCATGCAATTGTCTTGAGGGCAATGATAGAGTGAGAAGAAGTAACACTGACTCATAGAGCAACACTGATTCTCTTGCAAAGAAAACTGAATTCCCATCAGATTTCCCAGGATAAGTAAAGCTCAAGTTTTAAAAAAATCCAAACCCTGCAATTCAGTGAACATGTTTGATAATTACCACGTTCCATAAATTCTGAAATAGTCATCCAGATAATTCTAATTGTCCATGGATCTGAGCCAATATGATATTGACCAGGAATCTATGCAAGTATCACCTCCCTGTGAACAGCCGTTTTTCAAACCACAGATGCCGCATATTAACATCCTAAAGCTCAACGTCCACCCTAGCGGTAACGCCGGTGTTACGGGCTTTCCTGTGGCGTGCCATGAGCTTCTGACCCTTAAATGCATAATTGCTTTCCAGCTGGTCCTGTTTAAGATTGCTTGATTAATAATCACACAATTTATTTGCTGAATCATCAACACCAATATACAAGCCTGTAATTATTAAGACATTATTTAGAAATGACTGAGATCACTGATGAGAAACATTGACAGCATACTTAAAAGTAACATTATAGGGATGGAAAAAAAGCAAATAATTAATCAACCAATACGAATTCCATCTCCTGTTTAAGCAATTTTTTTTCAGCAGCGTAACCTAATTTATTTTAAGATTGCGCTTAATCAAATTTTTTTCAGTGTTCAAAAGAATACGCCTCATTTGTGGGAAGCACAGTTGCACAGTTCTTACCGCGATGTGATGATAATTAATTTATAAATGACCAACTCTTCTTACGTTGAAGTGTTGGTAATTGAATAATTTAGTAAATTGGTTATTAGGCATGCAAGGCATGCATTTAAAATGATGTAAAATGCATGCCATGCCTCAATCTTTCATGGTAGCAAAAAATGGCAGCATGGTAGCAAAGATGAGGTCTTTTTAGTCCAGCTTCTGAGAAAGTTATAGGAAGGCTACATTATAAGATGCAAATGTGCCCCAGCAGAGCTTTACTGAGTGGTTTGACTCTTCTGCTGTCAATACAAAATTAATGTTCCTCTGGTTAAAAATAAATGGAATATTAAATAAGACTGTCAAAACAATGCCATGACAAATGTGCGCCACGATCAAAGCTGAAGGCAATTGTATGGAAAGTTAGCAGAGTGAGCAGTTACTGTGGATCAGTTTAACCTCCTCCACCCTGGACTTGCCATCGAAGGGATTGCAGCCCTGCTCTCAGCTTGCCTTAAAATGCATTACTTCTCCAAACCCATTCCCATTTACATTTCCTAATTACGTAGTAACTTAGCGTTGATTTGTTCAGTTGCGAGGATCAATCAGTACAATTACTGTCCATTTCCCCTTAGCTTGCATTATTGTTCATGACAGTAGTTATCAAGCATTTTCCGATCTGCATTAATGGTGACATAAAACATCAATGTCTTTCAAAGTTTCTGAATTCCAGTTGCTCACAAAAAGGAAGAATTTTTTCTGCGTCAGTGTCCAATCGGCTTGATACACCTAAGAAAACATTTTAAAACTTGATTTTGCCAACTCAGGTCCCTGTTAAGTTTGCTTATAAGCAGGGTTGTAGTGCTATTTTAAGAAGTCCGGGAGCGTGCTGCGGAAGTCACCTCACCCCCATCCGAAAGCACACTGAGCTTACGTTAATAAACACGTAACCAAACAAACAAATCTAATCTGTTGTGTTTATGTATGTATTCTTAATAAGGTTTATACGTCACATTTAATGCGTTTAATAATTTAAGATAAATGCAAGGGGTGAAATTACATTTAAAAATTTTTAATTATTTGGTAGAACAACGTTCTCACTGTCTTTAAACCTTGTTGCTTATTACTGGACAAAGCAAATATGAACGTGTTGTTGTAAATATATGTGTGCAGGACTAGGAAAAGGGGTCACTTGGGTCATTTTATGAAAATTGAGATTTTCCAACGAAATCAAAGAGTGATCCAAGTTTTTCATTTTGAGAAAAAAATTGGGTGAATTTGTGCACAGCAAAGTGTTGTAAATTGACAGTGCAGTAGTGCTGGGATATCACTATCACTGGGATATCACTGAGATACCCCGTTAATCTCAGAATGGAAAAAAATCCCAAGTGACCCCTTTTCCTAGTCCTGCACACATATCTATGAAAGTGATGCGTTCGCAAACTGGAACTTTGAAAGCATACCATAATAGCACAAAATTTAATTAGGCCTATAAATTCAAGAAGAGTAAAGATGGGGGAAAAACAGCATGCATTCCCGTAATGTGAACTGGCAACCAAAACCAATATATACATGCAGTATACAGTAATTAATGACAGAGACGCATCCGTAAACTAGTACTTTGAAAGCATAAAATGGCACGATAATATCCATTTTACTCATTTTGAGTAAATCAGCATTTTCTATGTTGGGGCCAAGTGCATTTTACATTAAAACACAAACTTTTTCCATGAAAAAATGCACCTTATATTATGAATTTCAAACTTTTTGCTCCATGTGTAAGAAGCACAGGGCATTATCTCAATTTTTGTAATTTTGGCACTTATTGCGTTTTGGAAACAAACTCTATATATATAAATATATATATATATATATATATATATATATATATTGTTTTGAGTAAGTATCACATGCAATATATTTTCTTTTGGACTCTACAATTAATATTTACCTGAACGTTTAAGGAATGATATCCCTATCTGTTTCACGAAGCCTTTGGGGTTCTCCACTGGTCTTTGGATTCGTACATGTATCCCATCAACACATCCAATTACACTGGGGAAGACTGAACAGTATAATGCTTTTAGTAATGATATTGTTAATTAAGGAGAGTTGTACATGTTGTTACCATGAGTAAAACGTTAATGTGTTCATCGTTAAAACTCAACGCAAAGACAAACAGTGTAAACAATGAATAAACAATGCTTTGGCTGGTTTGTACAAAGCATAAAGCAGAAAAAAAAATCCACATCCAACTCTCAAAGAATGAATACGTGGTTTTGTTTTCATTCAGCTATAAATAAAACTGCATGACCTTGATCTAATTGTTCATTATAGCAATCAAAAATGTTGTTACAAAGTTGACAAATGGTTACAGACTTAGTTATGCTTTTTCTTCTGTACTTTGATGTTGTTGAAATCTCAGATAAATGGAATTTCAAGATCATGTTATCCACAAAATAACAACAAATAACTGTTTGAACTCACCTGCTTCTTCCCAGAACTGTTGCTTGACTTTTTCAGTGTTCTCATTGTTGGGAAATTTATTTATTGCAGAGAAAGCATACATACTCTCTGCAAAACCTTGTGTATCCAGCGGCCTGCTGGAAATGTTGACAATGCCCCCAGTAATTATGTGTAAAGAGCCAGTCGCTAAGAACTGCAGGCAAAGTAAGAGTTGAAGGGGTGGATGTATTGAATAATTTCTCAATGTCTCCCTCACCAAACACATTTTTTCAACAAGAAATGTAATGTGTCGAGATGAAATATATCTCATTGAAAGACCTAGTCATCTCTTGCTATTTCTAATGAGTGTGATCTACCATGAAATAGCCGTGGTGCACACAGTTTTTCTTGTCATCACGTTTCTTTGCGGCCAATTCTTACATGAGCTACCGTCATGAAAATTGCAGGGTTAGGGTCTAAACATGCTGCAGACCAAGTTCAGATTTTATGCTAAAGCTGAGTACAAAAACAAACTCAAAAAGTTTTATAACTTTGGCATTGTGAGTCTCGGTCTGGAGTTGAGTAAGAAAGCTGAGCGTAGGGTTGTGCTCAAAAAATTTTGCAACCTTGGGCCCAGTTTTTATAAAGCAAGTGTGTGAACGGCAGTGCCAACGTAGCACTAGGGTGGATTCTTGCGAGTTGGCCCTCTAACAGTTAGCCACAGTTCAGATTCGGCAAAACATGCCTCTGTTGGCAGGTGAGATAGTACCTCTAGTATGTTGCAACCCCACTGCCTGATGTCAAATCCTCCCTGTGCAACCAATGACCTTATGTTGCTGAGGAGATGCTTTTCCTGTTCTGCAAAGGAGAGCAATCTTCCACCCTGAGCCTGACTCACAAGATGCTGAAAATGACATGCCAAAATTAAATGAGTGTATCTCTACAACTGAGTGGTCTATAAGAATAATCTTGGTATCATAATAAAGGTAACACCTTGGGGAATTTTGATTTTCCAATCAAGTAAATTAGAGCAAACTCAGAAAGGTTTTACTTTAGGAATGTCTAAGAGGCATCTCCAAATTGGCAATTTGGGCATCTTTTAGGGCATTGTGTGCTATTTGAGATTTCTCAGGCACCAAACTGTAAAGCTCATTTAATTTCACTTCTATGTCACTATAGGCATACATTTCATCCACATACAACCATTTTTGATTATTTTTTGAAAACAATCATGTCTAGGCAGCCGTCTCAAATGCTTGACACGTTGCAGGCCCTTAATTTACAGTTAGTGTTTGCCAATGTTTTCGTGGCAGTTCCAATTTTTTTACCTTTGCCAGTGACAAACTGCCAGGGTGAGCGGACATTTTCCCTTTTAGGCAGAATAAAAAATAAGTTGCGCCCAACACATGCCCAACACGTCTCAGGTCTTTATCACTTTTGCAAGGAGGAAGGTAGGAAAGGTGCCATTAGGAAGGGCTGGACTACTCATCTGGCAAACCGCCTGGTGGGCTGATAGATTTAAATGCAATTAGGGGTACAAGTGGCTGGTGGTGGGCTGCTTAGCCCACATTGCATGGGCTATTTTTTTTTCTCTCAGTCCAGCCCTCACTATAAGAAAGCATGTTTGTGTGTTAAAGGGTAGGGTGGGCCGTCGGTGGCCGTGGGGCCGTGAGGCCAGGGTTGGGAGATGGGGGGCCTCCAATACACGTGTCCCGGGGCCTCACAAGACCTTGATCCGGCCCTGTTTAGAAGTGTCTTTGGGGTCATTATCTTGTTGAAATAAAATCCCAAAACATTCAGTCTCTTTCCAGATGGCAATGTGCGCCTCATAAGGATGCTGTGATGCTTCTTTTGATCCATGATTCCATCAAGTTTTATGAGATCACCAGCTCCTTTCGAGCAGGCTGAATCCCAAACCATACCACCTGCATGTTTTACTGAAGGGGTTATACAGTCATTTTTGAAACGTTCTCCAACTCTACGGCGCGCATAAGTTCTGCGTTTTGGTGATAAAATTTAGACTTTTGATTTATCGGTCCAAAGGACTTAGTCCCAGTCCACTGGTGTCCAATCCTTGAATTTCTCGGCAAACTCAAGTCCTATTTTGATGTTTCCTGCTCTTGGCAGCAGCACGGCTGATCAGACCATTTTCACGCAGGCATTTGGATATACGTTGTAGTAGATATTGATACTTTCATCTCTTCACATCTGGCGCTAGTAATATCATCATGGAGTTGTCACGCTGTCAACCGTTGATTTTTTTTTTTTACTTGTCATACACAGATAACGAACATTAGAGGCACTTCCATTTTGCTCCTCTATTACCACTAGTTTTTGCGGACCGGTCTCTTTGAAATGCTCAATGTTGTTTCTTACACTACCATGGCAGCATTTAACGTCTTCAGCATCATGTAAGGCCACAATCACAATGCAGCTTCGAACAATCTCAGAGCTCCTTCCGTCTTGCCACTGTGTTAAATGCTGCGACACGGCTCAGAATTCATGTCACCTTATTTACTGGAACAACTGACCGTTAGTGGTAATTTTGCAGAATAATGTTGCCTCAAACCATTTTAAATAAATTTTTTAGCATCAATAATCATGGAATAAGCCTTGAAACATGCATTCAGGCTATGCAAGAGTCAAAAAATGAAATTTGTGACACCTTTCAATTGTAATGAAAAATTGATGTTTTCAGAGTTTTCGTTTAATGGAGCTTGACGAAAATTCTGATGGGCTACAGAATAAAGCTTGCTTAGGTAGAGGAGCTGCTTTTTCCCGCCGGAGAGTCTTCTATAGATCTTCTATTGTTAGAGGAATAGCCTAAACTTCTGTCCGACGTGAGAGGAACTTTCGGCACAGAGAAGATCTCCTCCGGGAAAGTGACCAGTGACTGCTCGTTTTGTGGGGCACCCAATAAAATGTCATGGAATAATACTAATAAAAGTACAATGATCACTGGAGCCTGTATTTTAACAATTACCCTCATGCAGCTCCGATCGAGGCAGTGGGGACTCATCAGTGTCCCCATCGCCTCGTATTCCCACGATGGAGGGGGACCCTGCTGCCACGCGCTCCTCGAATGGTGACAGCTGGAGGTTCGAGTCTGTTTGGCCTCCACCGGTCCGTGCGCTGCTGTGCCTGAGCGCGATCTTAAAATCGGACCACTTTTTTTTTTTTTTTACCTACATGTAAAGCATTTGGATTGCCAATTATGTAGGCTATATAAAATGAAATATCATGGATCTATAAATTGAATTTATTAAGGCTGATGTTATTCGCACTTATACGTGTGGCCGATGCTGAATTTTTTTTCTTGGCCACACTTCTAAGTGCGCCAGTTGATGACCATTCCAGTGCTTACAGAAAGTACCACTTAAAATAAGTTTGGCCAAGAAAAATTTTTTTAGCTTTGGACACACTTAAAATAAGTGTGGGCAATGGAGAAATGTGCATCTTGACCACACTTAAAAGTGCGTCGAACGCGAATTTTGATCAATTTTTGTGCTTGGACGCACTTAAATACGTGCGAATAGTCACTTCAATTTATTAATGAATTAAATCAAACCTCTGCTGCACTCCGGTTTTCCACCCCAGCGGTATTTACCACAGTAGCAATAGTTTTCCAAACTGCAGCCCTCTGAGCTCCCTTTATGCCTCTCTTAAGGCTTCCAAATAAAATTATTTTGTTTTTCTCCACCTCGGACGAGATAATTTATATTTCCTCCTCAATGAAGTTCTTTCTTCTTTGCCGTCTTTTGTGAGTCCATGTCGTACAGTGGGCAGGACTATGCCTCCCGGAACATGAATTTATAGGGGCGTGTCATGTAAATTATGATGGTTTCTGCCGCCAGATTTATCAATGCCACGCCAGTTTTACACCGAAATCAGCGACGTACACACTTTTAGTAAATCAGACGTGACACCTGGAGATATTTACACCAGAATCTACACCAGATCCTATGCAAGTTTGATAAATGAGGGCCATTGTGTTTTGATTTTATTCACAATTTAAACTTTGTCCAACTATTTCGGAATTGGGGTTGTACTTGGACTTACCATCACTTTTTGATTATAAACATACAATATTACAGTGAAGTTATGTGCTACTTCATGCATTAGTACATACTGATTTTATCCATTAATTCATTCTTACTTCATGCATTAGCTTCCCATGAGTTGATCATGTTTGTGCCCCCTCGACTAAAGTGATGGCGATACATGCTTTTATCACAACAGATGTGAGAAATGCTATTAATAAGGAATGTCATGAATTAAAGCTTACTTTCTCATGAGTTCATCATGTTTGTGCCCCCTCAACTGAAGTGGCGGACAAACGGTGGCTTTCATTACAGCATATCTGTGAAATGCTATCGGGAAAGAATCATTGAATGACATGAATCAAAGCTTACTTTCTCATGAATTCATCATGTTTGTGCCTCCTCAATTTAAGCGGTGGACATACGGTAGTTTTCATTACAACAGATGTATCAAATGCTATTGCTAAGGAATCATTGAATGACATGAACTAAGCTTACTTTCTCATGAGTTCATCATGTTTGTGCCCCCTCAACTAAAGTGGTGGACAAACGGCTTTCATTACAACAAATTTGTGAAATGCTATTGGGAAAGAATCATTGAATGACATGAATTAAAGCTTACTTTCTCATGAATTCATCATATAGAGGATTCTGTGAACAGGAGCCAACGGCTACCGCCACGAGCAAAAAAAAAAAGCTGAGGGAAGTTTATTGGACATCTTCCGCAATTAATTTAGTTGAAGGAACACTTCAAAAAAAAAGTCTGTTCAGTAAAGCTTCCAGACTACAGCAGTTTGTGTTTTCTCTCAATAATCTGCATATTTTCTTGCTGGGAAAAAGATGTTCAAAATCACTCATTTGTGAAAGTTACCACTTTATGTACCACAATGGCGATAAATGCCTTTGTCTCACCTTAGTTAATGGCAGTAGCAGTCAAGCAGCACATGGTTTACAGGTTCTTTGGCCGTTGTCTTGGCACCCATCTTTTTTTTTATTTCTGTAGATTTTGATAACTACTCTATATGTTGTCATTAGTGATCTTTTTTTCCATCATTAATGTCATTAGTGATCTTTTGTTCCATCATTAATGTCCATTAAATATTGAACAGCACGATGATTTCTATTACATTTTTTTGAATACAGTTTTGTGTTATTTTACACCTTTAACTCCCTAAGTTGCCTGATTTGTATTCTCAATGTCTTTCAGAACAAATTACATCTGTTGGGAAGAAAGGCCTATTCACTACTTTAGTTGAGAGGCCACAAACATGATGAAGTAATGAGTAATTAATCTTTGTTTCATGTAGTTCAACTTTCCTAGTTGAATAACACTACATTTGTAATGGCTGGTAAAATTGAGAGGCCAAGTGCAGCAGCCAAGAGAGAACGAGCAGTTTGGACACAATACAAACACAGAGAATTATACAGACCACCAGAAAGTACTCGCGCTTCCAAAGGACTTATAATAGTCCAAAAAACGGAAGCAATGCGAGAGAGAACAAAAGTAGAAAAGGGAAAATTCCTAAAGCAGAAGGAACTCCAATAATAACTGGAAGACATAAAGTCACACAAATCCTGACTAGAGATATCTTCGGCTGTAGTGCTTAGCTACAAACAGACACTCTAGCAAAGGAGGCGTGGTGGACTTCCGGCTTATATAGAGTCCGGGGAAGCGCCGCCCTAGTTCAATCAGCCAGCTGGGAAAAGAATCCGATTGAAAAGGAATTCGATCTCGTCCCGGTTCTCGTCGCACGCCTCACAAACCATGACAGGACCCCCCCCAAGGGACGGCTCCAGACGTTCCTAGAGAACCCCGTGCACGGAACTCCGAGATAAGGGTGGGATCCAGGATATCCCGAGAAGGGACCCAGTACCGCTCCTCAGGACCATACCCCTCCAAATCAACTAAAAACTGGGCCCCACGACCCACACGCCTCTGCCAGAATACGACGCACAGTGTAAACCAGCCCCCCCTCAATCATCCGTGGCGGCGGCGGGGATTTGTCGACTGGTGCCAGAACACTAGTGCTAACTGGTTTAAGCCTGGAGACATGAAAAGAGGGGTAGATACACAAGGATCTAGGGAGCTTTAACCAGACAGTGACAGTGTTGATCCTCCACACTATCTTAAAAGGACCAATGAAGCAGGGAGCCAACTTCTGTGACTCCACTCTTAAGGTAAGGTCCCGAGTGGAAAGCCAAACTCTTTGGCCAACCCGATAAGATGGGGTCAAATGGCGCCTTCTATCCGCGGTGGTCTTCTGTTTCCGCCCAGAGCGCAACAAAGAGGAATGGACCCTGGTCCAGACCGACCGACGACGCCGAACAGAGTGATTGACCGAGGGAACTTCTGAATCCCTCTCAGTATCTGGAAACAGCGGAGGCTGATAACCCAACTGAGCCTCAAATGGGGAAAGGCCTGTGAAGGAGTTGCAGAGTGAATTGTGGGAATACTCGGCCCATGCCAAGAAACGACTCCACAAAGATGGGTTGTCAGCCGCTAAACACCGAAGAGTATTCTCCAGCGACTGGTTGGTTCGCTCTGTCTTCCCGTTATTCTCAGGGTGGAAACCAGACGGCAGGCTCACGGTGGCCCCTAACTGGTTGCAAAAAGCACGCCAGAATTTAGCCGTAAATTGTGGGCCCCAGTCAGAAACCACATCTTGAGGGAGACCATGCAGCTGGAACACATGGTCCACAACAAGAATGGGCCGTCTCCCGCGCCGAAGGCAGCTTGGGCAGCGCGATAAAGGTGGGCGGCCTTAGAAAGGCAGTCGACCACGACCAAGATAACCATGTTGCCTTCAAAAATAGGCAAACCCATAACAAAATCCGGAGCGATATGGCTCCACGGGCGCTTGGGGACAGGCAACAGCCGCAACAGAGGGGGGGAGATGGGAAACCATGTTCCTAGCGCAGATACAGCATGCCACTACAAACTCCCGGATGTCCTGAATCATGCTGGGCCACCAAAAACGTCGGGCCAAGAACTGCTTGGTCCAATGAACCCCCGGGTGACCCGCCAGGTAGGAAAAGCGCCCCCTCTGGAGAACTTGGGACCGTACCGCTACCGGAACAAACAAACAGCCAGGCGGCTCCCCACCAGGACCGGGATCGGATCTCAAGGCATCCCACACAACAGACTCAACGTCCCACTGGATGGGAGCCACAATCTGAGCTGCTGGGATAACCGGCTCAGGAATAGGATCGTGACCGGAGCGGTCGTAAATCCGCGACAAGGCGTCAGGCTTGATGTTTTTGGAACCTGGGCGTTAGGTTAACGTTAAGTTAAAGCGATTGAAAACCAACGACCACCGCGCCTGCCGGGAATTATGTCGCTTAGTCTGTTGGATGTATTGGAGATTTTTATGATTTATCCAAACCACAAACGGATGTTCAGCCCCCTCCAACTAATGGCGCCACTCCTCTAATGCCAACTTGACAGCTAACAACTCCTGGTCACCAATGCTGTAATTCCGTTCGGCCGCCGACAACGACCGGGAGAAGTAGGCGCATGGGTGCAACTTATTGTCCCGAAGGGGGCGCTGGGACAAAATGGCACCCAACCTGACCTCTGAAGCATCCACCTCCACGAGTGGGAGGGAGGGGTAGGGCAAAACGAGAATGGGCTCCGAGCTAAATCATTTCTTCAACTCCTGAAAAGCAGCCTCAGCTGCTGGAGACCAAGCAAACGACGAGGAGGTATTCTTCTTAGTGAGCGCGATAATGGGGGCAGCTACCGCCCTAAAATTACGGATAAACCTCCTATAAAACCTAGCAAAACCCAAAAACCGTTGAACCTCCTTGACGTTTTGAGGGGCAGACCAATTCCTGACCGCTGCCACCTTGTTAGGATCCATTCAGACTGACCCTTCAGATACAATAAAGCCAAGAAACGAGACTGTCTTAGCATGAAAAATGCATTTTTCAGCCTTGACAAAAAGGTTGGCTTTGAGGAGGGCCTCAAGCACTTGTCTGACATGTTGTTTATGCTTTGAGAGAGCTGAAGAAAAAATCAGAATATCGTCAAGGTAGTCAAAGACGAATTTCTTCAACATCTCACGAAGGACGTCATTAATGAGTGCCTGGAACACAGAGGGGGCGTTAACCAATCCAAACGGCATGACCAAATATTCGTAGTACCCGTCATGCGTATTAAGTGTCGTTTTCCACTCGTCCCCCTCCCGGATCCGAACCAAGTTATAAGTATTCCGGAGGTCTAGCTTGGTAAAAAACGACACCTCCTGCAGACGTTCAAATGTGGAGTTTATCAATGGAAGGGGGTATCGGTTTTTAATGGTGATATTATTCAAGCCCCTGTGATCAATACAGGGTCTCAGGCCGACATCTTTTTTGCCCAAAAAAAAGAACCCCGCTCTGGCAGGAGACGTGGAGAGCCGAATAAATCCATTAGCCAGAGCCTCCTGAATATATTCTCGCATGGCCCTTCGCTCAGGCCCTGACAGTGAGTATCATGAACCCCTGGGGGGAGTGGTACCTGGGTAGAGATTGATCTCGCAATCGTACGTGCAATGAGGAGGTAAAGTCGAGGCCCGTTGCTTGCAAAAAACCTCTGCGAGATCAACATAATTGTGAGGAACATGAGGAAGCAGACAAAAGTTCAGAGCAGCCCCCAAATTCTCACCCTGTTCGGAACCTGGCTTATCTATGTCTGACTCCGTGTCAGAGAAATCCTCCGAATCGCAATCCTCCTCTGGCTGCCGCAAGTCAAATTGAGGATCCCACTCCAACCCCTCCTCCGCCCCTTTTTCTAGATTAGAAGGGTTGTGTGAGACAAACTCCTCAGAATCACTCCCCCATAGGTTGATGCCCGGGATGAAACGCCAAACTCTCCCTACAGTGGGACCAACAATCAGTGCCCCACTGGACGACCGGGTTATTTTGACTCCCCCAAAGGATGTGAGGCCTATGTTCCCGTAGCCTAGAGTGTCCTAAAACGATAGGGAAAACAGGGGAACTGATCATAAAAAACCGGACCTCCTCAGAATGACCACCAAAAGGGACGAACAGATTCAGAGACCTAAGTTATAAATCCAGAACCCAGCGGGCGACCGTCCAAAGATCTTACAGTGCGTGAATGTAAAAGAGGGGCGTTTGGAATGGAATGTCTCCTAGCCCACTCCTCATCCATAAAACAGTCCACGGCGCTGTTTTAGATCGGTGAATTAGATCGAATAAGTGGGCTGACCCAAGTGAGTGCTATGTCGGTCAACAGGGATAAAATAAATGAAACCCGAGAATCTTCATTCACGAACCGTGAAGGCTGCGCTTTAAAAAATATTTCACATTGGGCAATGAAATCTTTACATCTTCCTGCCTCGCCTCCATATCTTGGGGATAACTGGAGTTTTGGCTCTTGGGGAAGGTGTAAGGATTGTGCTTGTGCAACATTCTGTGTGATCTGAGTGGACAAGGCTCTAATACTCTCAGTGAGACTTAACAGAATGTTTTCCTGTTTCTGCATGGCATTCTCCTGAAGGCGGACTCTGCCTGCTGATTGTTCAGGCTAGAAAGACCGTTGCCATATCCAGAGAGAACTGCTTGTTGATTAGCCACAACTTTCTCTAACGCAGCTGCCGCTGACGACTCCATGCTGGCTAGAGTGTTCTGTAATGGCTGGTAAAATTGAGAGGCCAAGTGCAGCGGCCAGAGAGAGAACGAGCAGTACGGATACAATACAAACACAGAGAATTATACAGACCACCAGAAAGTACACGCGCTTCCAAAGGACGTATAATAGTCCGAAAAACGGAAGCAACGCAAGAGAGAACAAAAGTAGAAAAGGGAAAATTCCTAAAGCGGAAGGAACTCCAATAATAACTGGAAGACATAAAGTCACACAAATCCTGACTAGAGATATCTTCGGCTATATTTCTTAGCTACAAACAGACACTCTAACAAAGGAGGCGTGGCGGACTTCCGGCTTATATAGAGTCCGGGGAAGCACTGCCCCAGTTCGATCAGCCAGCTGGGAAAAGAATCCGATTGAAAAGGAATTTGATCGTCCCGGGACGAGAGCCACAAAGAAAAAGTCCAAAACACACGCACACCTCACAAACCATGAAAACATTTTTTTCCCATGAAAGCTACCCTATACCCACCACTTTAGTTGAGGGGGGCACAAACATGATGAACTCATGAGAAATTGGGCTTTAATTCATGTCATTCAAGGATTCCTTCCAAATAGCATTTGACACATCTGTTGTAATGAAAGCTATTGTATAGCTACCACTTTAGTTGAGGGGGCACAAACATGATGAACTCATGAGAAAGTAAGCTTTGATTCATGTCATTCAATGATTCTTTCCCAATTGCATTTCACAAATATGCTGTAATGAAAGCCACCGTTTGTCCACCACTTTATTTGAGGGGGCACAAACATGATGAACTCATGAGAAAGTAACCTTTAATTTATGACATTCAATGATTCCTTAGCAATAGCATTTCTCACATCTGTTGTGATAAAAGCATGTGTAGCCACCACTTTAGTCGAGGGGGCACAAGCATGAGGTTTGTGGTTTTTTCGGGGGTTCAGGGTTTTTTTTGGGGGGTTCAGTCTCCCGGGAGCAAAGTAAGGTAAAGTAAAATAAATTCAAACACTAAATTTAAAAAGTAAATTTAAACGCTATATAATTGGCTGACTAAGTGAATTGTGTGATATACAAAGTAAAACAGAGTTGTTTTCAAGGACTGAACTACTGTCGCCTGGTTTTTCTGTAGCTGATTTAGCTAACGAACTTCAGCAAGCTCTCAACTCCAAGAATATTATCGAATTACCTGGATATCTAACTATAACCTGGCTTGGTTTCATACTTGGTGGCTTGCCATTCATACAGTCTTCTAGCCAATAAATATTGTCGTTCACCGGGGTTTTTTAGTCCCTTTCGTTCTTTATCCTGACCGCATTACCGCATAAACGCATTGCCAAGCTTGAATGTTAATGCAAACCGGGGTTTTTGTCTTTTTTGCATCTCATTATTACCAAAGGACTTTTCTGATTAAACACATTGCAAATTACGTTATCTTTGTATTTTCCTCCGGTTGCGGTGCCTTGATCAGCTGATTAAAGTTTAACTGCATGTTTGAGTGCTTAGCAGAGCACTGCGCAGGGCAGTCACACCCGCAATACCCGCGGGCACCCACACCTGCGGTCACCCGCGGGCAGCCCGCAGACAACCATGCAGGCGCGGGTGCGGGTGTGGGTGCAGATGTCTAAAAACTGCGGGTGCGGGTGTGGGTGCAGGTGCAATTAAATTATTTGCGGGGGTTGTGGATGCAAAATATAATGTGTGGGTAACTGCGGATGTAAGAGTAAAAAAACATGCGGGTGCAGGTGCGGGTGTGGGCAAATTCCTGTGGGTGCGGGCGGGTGCGGGTGCATGAGAATGCACTCGCGCAGTGCTCTAGTGCTTAGTGACAAGCTTGTTGGGGAGATACCGTGTTTAGTTTGCTCACATATTAAACGACTTGTTTATTCGGTCTGTTTTAATTAAAGGGAACCGGGGCTTTACTCTTTTCTCGGTTACCCTTGGTTGTATTTGTGGCTAGCTAGCGAGATAGTTACTGTTTGCATTTTTGGCTGGGGATCTGAGATTTAGTATTTAGTTAGTAGGGCAGCAGTCACTTGAGTCGTCCATTCGGTGAGATTGGAATTTAAACGGTAAGGTTTACCGGAGTGCTCCGCATCCTCCCTCCTCCAGTTTCTCCTGGGCGTTGTAGCCAATCTGTTTTATCTGGATTTTCAGCTAAGCCCTGAGATGTTTTTAGGTTAGTATATTCACCCTGTAATGCCATTTGCATCATATTTGATACCTGACTTTTTGTGACCCCTATTTCATCCAAATGATCAATGCTTTTCTTAAAAATGTGTTGTATGCAATCTGATACATGTCATCTTCCCCCTGGTGGAGTAGTCTTGAACTGCATGCAGTAGAGGTCTGTAGAATACAAAATCAAAGATGGCTGCCCCCATTCACCAACCTGCAGGTTTTTACGGAAATCTTTTCAAATTTTGAAAAAAAGTTACTGTAATAACAACTTATATTATTACTAATACTCCCAATATGAATATTTACTGGATTTAAACAACTTATTCTGTAAATACATGACAATTTGTTGCTTATTTTCTTGTTAAATTGAAGTGAAAATCTATGTATCAAATGTGATACTTCTATTTAACCCTGAGATCTGCTGGAGTGCAGGTAATTTTTGCTGACATCACTGTATTTATGAGGCTTATTTTTTAAGCTATGGCAAAGATAGTGGTATCATGTAGAACTAGAAGGCCTAAGGCATCCATTTGTGGCACCCATGTCATGCTAGCTTGTAGGGGATGGGGCCAAGTAGTGCACCAAATTCAGCTAAATTTTGACAAAGGAAAAACTGTCACGTCCATTTCCACTGGGGTCCTTTGAACTCTGACCTCAAGATATCTAAATGAAAATGGGTTACCTATACCTATGAGTCTGCCCCTAACAGAATGCCATTTCTATGATAATGCCATGCAGTTTTGATCAAAAAACATGCAGTTTTTTTTAGCATGCAGTATCAACATGTTATTTTTTCCTCTTGTATTTGAATATTTCTGCACACTGGGGTCCCTAAACAGTCTTGAAATTTCAGAAATTGGGAATGACTGGAAAACGGACTCCTGTGGATTCAATGAGTGCATTTTTTTTTTGTTTCATGTGTGATGATGTTATTGTAGTCCCCAAAGTAGCCATTTTTTGCAGTGAGAACAGTTTTTGAAACTTGACTTCACTGTATAGAAATATAAAACATGATACAAAATAAATTTCATATATACAAATTATTTTTCAAATTTTCTTTTTTTTTTTTACATTTTGGCAACATAGTTCGCAATCAGTAGAGTTCCTAGAGGAACTAAGTAGTATGTCGTTTAGAGAAATGGTGTGTACGCCAAAGCAGGGTAGTGCGGGGACCCTAGAGCAGGCAGGGAGAGAAAGTTGGGTTACTGTTGAACATCAGCGCAGGAAAGGGCGTGCACGCCGTACAGCGACAGCTCCTCCAGTGGTTGAGGTGTCCAACCGATTCCGGCCCTTGCAGGAACTCGAATTGGCCCCTGACCCTGAGAGTGGGGGGACTGATGAGCATCAGGGCACCCTGTTGGCCTCTACCCCTCAGAAAAGAGAGTTAGTGATAGTGGGGGACTCAATACTTAGAGGAATAGACAGCTTAGTCTGTTCGCGCAACAAGGAGTCTCGTACGGTGTGTTGCCTGCCTGGTGCCCAGGAAGGAGACCTCCAGGAGCGTGTGGACAAGCTCCTGGCCAGAGCGGGGAGGGATCCAGTTGTCATGGTCCATGTTGGGACAAATTACATAGGTAAGGGTAGGTTTGAGGTTCTGCAAGGCAAATTTGTGGAATTATCTGGAAAGCTTAGGAGCAGATCCTCCACGATAGTTTTCTCCGGGATTCTACCAGTACCACGTGCAAGCAGAGGGAAGCAGAATTTTAGCTGGAGGTTTAACACGTGGCTACAAACCTGGTGTAGGAAAGAGGGGTATAGGTTTATGGGGCACTGGAACTACTTCTGGGACAGGGGTGACCTGTTCAAGCCGGACGGGCTACACCTGAACCGGGGGGGTACCTTTGCACTGGGTCAGCGTATGTTGAGGGTAGCACAGAGTCATTTAAACTGAGGACTTGGGGGGCAGGGAGGTTAGAGAGTGTTATACAGAGGGAAATGCAGGCTGCCCTGATGGACGCTGACAGCGTTACATGCACTATTGATGATATATTTTTAAAGCAACAAAGCGTAGTGAGGGGCTTGGAGCAGCGGGCACATGGGAAATCGAAGGGGAAGAGCATTCGCGATAACCTGAAATGTTTTTATCTAAATGCAAGAAGCATAAAAAATAAATTTCCAGAACTTGAGGCTGTTATGATTAGTGAGGGCTATGACTTAGTTGGGATTACAGAGACATGGCTTAGTGAAGAGGATGGAGTTGAATATAATATAGAAGGTTATAAGCTCTTTAGGAAGGATAGACGCAATAGGCGAGGATGGGGTGTAGCACTTTATGTGAACGAAAACATAAATGTGCAGGAAATTCCTGAAATTGAACATTCCCTGTGAAGATATCTGGGTCAGGCTCATTGGCAAACACGAGACTGGTTTAAACATAGGAGTATGCTATCGACCGCCAGCTTTGGACAGTATTGTCAATGAAATGCTTTTTAAGAGGATTACGCAAGCTTGTAGAGGAGGAGGGACTATTATTATGGGAGACTTAAATTATCCTGGTATCGATTGGAAAATGGTGAAAGGACAGGGTAGGGGGGAGGAAGAATTTCTAGATGTTATAAATGATAATTTTTTAGTGCAGTATGTTAATAAACCTACAAGAGAGAAGGCAATTTTAGACTTGGTGCTCTGTAATGACCCAGATGGAATTAGCAATGTTGAGATACTGGGGCCACTTGGGACAAGTAATCACTCTACTGTTAATTTTGATGTTTCATGGGAAGTTAAAAAGGTGTCTTCAAAAACAAAAATTTTCAATTTTAGGCGAGCAAACTTTGACAGGATGGGCTCATATCTAAGTGAAATAAAATGGGAGACACTCCTGGACTGTGAGTCTGTAAATGAGATGTGGGAAAGATATAAGGGGGTTTTACTTGATTCACAATGCAAATTCATTCCAAAGGTGTCCAAAAGTAAGCTGAAAAAGCAGAATCCTCAGTGGATGACCACAGCTATTCGTAGGAGGTAAAAGAGGAATCTTTATAACATGCACATAAAGGATAATAATGAGAACACCAAGGCTGAATACTGTAAAATGCGGGCTATGGTCAAAAAAGAGCCGAGGAATGCTAGAAGCCTGTATGAAAGACAAATTGCAGAGGGGGCAAAAACTAACCCTAAGCGCTTCTTTCAGTACTGTCGCAGAAAAAGGAAAGTCAAAGAGGAGGTTAAGTGCATAAAGAATAACTATGGATCGCTGCTATATGATAACAAGGATATTGCGGATACCTTAAACAGTTACTTTGTTGAGAATTTTACCTCAGAGTGGGTTTTTATTCAGCCAGAGGGCATGTCCAATGCTCAAGATTATTTAGCGGAAATTGAGGTTAGGGATAACGAAGTATTAGACAAGTTGCATAAACTAAAGGCAGATAAGGCGGCGGGTCCTGATGACTTATATCCTAGAGTGCTCAGGGAAGTTAGTGAGATCATCTTTAAACCGCTATTCACCATCTTCAGACAGTCTTTAGAAACTGAAGAAATACCAAATGATTGGAAGCAGGGCAATATAATTCCAATATATAAGAAAGGGGACCAGACTGAGCCAGGAAATTACAGGCCAGTCAGTTTAACTTGCATTGCGTGCAAAATACTGGATTCCATTAGGGGTGCAACGGATCAAAAAACTCACGGTTCGGACCGTATCACGGATTTGAGTCACGGATCAGATCACTTTTCGGATCAACAGGACAAATATAACCTTGTCCTCCATTTATTTTTAAAACACTTCTGCCCATTAAATAAAAATAAAAACTTTAAATTACATAAAAACAAATTAAAGTGCAATTTAAGGCATGATACCTTCTTCTTTTAAACATGGACCATGAATGAAAAACAACTTAAGGTGCACTAAGCCATGATACTTTCTCTTAAAACATGGACAGTGATTTAAAAACTAGCCTATGTCCAAATTATCAAAAAAGAAGAAAAGAAAGAAAGCAAAGCATACCTCTGCTTATAAGGATGTCGACATTGTCTGGGGAGAGTGTAGACCTCTTTGCAGTCACTGTATCCCCTGCAGTATAGGATACCCTCTCGCTAGGCACTGAAGTGCCAGGCACAGCGAGATAGCATCTTGCCACCTTGGCAATGTGGGGGAATTTACACTCATTGCTTTTCCACCATGTCAGTGGACCACCATCCACTGGAATGCCACATTTATAAACTTAAATAGCCATTGAACAGCACATATTTGCATGAATGCGATTCAACCTTTTTTTTTCCAGCAGTGCAACCTAATTTATTTTAAGATTGCACTTCATCAAAATATTTCCAAGATAGGCTACTTTCGTGGGGAAGCGCAGCTGCACACTATGCCGCAAAGGGATAATAATGTAGGCTTTTAAATTACTAACGCTCTTGCGTCAAAGCGTTGGTAATTGAATAATTTAGTAAATTGGTTATTAGTGCATTGTGAAAGTTCACCTTACGGCATGCATTTAAAGTGAATTCAAATGCAAGTTATAAATCAAACTTTCATGTTGTCAAAATCATTTATGGGGTCTTTATAGACTGGCTTCTGGGAAAGTTGTACGGAGGTTACAATATGAGGTTGTATGAACGGCAATTATCCAGTTAATCATAAACAAAATCTAAACAATATCTTCAGCAGCATTTGCTATTTAATATTCTACGAGAATGTAGAATTTAATTTAACTTTTAATTTAACCCTTATTTAACCAGGGAAGTCCCGTTGAGATTGAAATCTCTTTTTCAAGGGAGCCCTGGGGGTTGAGATGGGGAGGGAGTAGGCAATTGCGCAGCCAGTTGGATCAGGGGATGATTAGGTGGCAGGTTGAAAGAGCCAGGTTGGGACTTTAGCCATGACACCGGGGAACCCCCTACTCTTATCGAAGAGTGCCATAGGATCTTTAATGACCACAGTGAGTCAGGACCTCGGTTTAACGTCTCATCCGAAAGAAGAAAAAATTCTGTTAATTGCCGTTTATGCGATCTCATTATAGCCCTAGCGTCTACACTTTTGGAAATACAAAAGAAGACCGCAGTATCTGTCAGTATCTTTTTGTCAGTATCTCTCCCAAAGCTGCTTGTCCGTTTATTTTTGGACGCGAAGAAAAGCACCTATTTCTCTTCCAAAAGACGATGCCACCAGAAATCAGTGGGTAGTGTTTTGTTTGCTGCCGGCAAACAGCCATGGCCAAAGGGAACGTTAGCTGTTTGTGCTCAGCATTTCACCAAGGACAGCTTTGTCAATTAAGTGATAAACCTAGAGTTTTTTTTTGAACACGAGGTATTTATTGTAAGATTGATACCTGGAAATTTCATTGTAAACCGAGCGCTTGTGCGAGGTTTCAAATATAAATTTCCAGGTATCTAGCCTACGATAAATACTGAGTGCTCGAAAAAAACGGTAGGTTTATCTCCATTCTACCACGACTCTTGTCAACACCCCTACGAAAATATTTTTTGTAGCAAAGTTGTGAAATATTTCCTCTAAAGTTCCGAAGTCGAAGTTTGAAGGTGGAATGTCAGGGGTCGCCTTTTTTTGGACACGGAAATTAATAGCCTATGTTTTCTATTGAAGCAGCTCGATAATCAAGCGAGAGCTCTTCACGCAGCGTGAGGTCTTGACCCAGTGCGAGGTAGTTTACTGGTAAATCGATACCTGGTGTTAACCAATCAAAATGCAGAATTCGCTGGAATGAATGGTAGAATAAAGGATAATTTGACGCTGGATAAAGCCCAATGCCCACTGGCCGCGAAGCGTCGCGTCAAACTCCAAATGTTGCCTTGACGCTTTTAAACACCCACTGAAAGCGTCAGCCACATCAACATTGACAGCTGTCAACTCAACCGAGAAGCCATGGGTGTCAATCTCAAAATATTCAACAAGAGAAGGTTTCATTTTGAAAAAACCTACCGAGAAAGCTTATTTTAAGTGATGGCAAAGTGCGACGGTCAGGTTACTATGCACTATACGTTTTATGTAATTTTCCTCCTAAATTTAGCCGTCTAGTAAATTAAGATTTTGATTCACTTTACCCAGCAATGAATTAGCTAGCTAGCTAACTTAGCAGTGGAAAGTTCTTATCAGTGTACCTTGAGTTAGGTACTGTCTAACTGTAGATCGCTTGATAACTTAAATGCCCGCAAAATAACAGATTTCCTTTCAAAACTGCGACTTGGGTAAAAAAACAGGTTGACAACTGCATGTGAGGTTGCCACTAAATGTGTGCCACTAACCATGACAAGGCGAAATAGTTAAATAATCTAAAAGACAAATGTGTTTTTATTGTGTTGACGCTTCAGAAATTGAGCAGTGGCGAAACGTAAAAAATCTGACGTGCGTCACACGCTGCCAGTGGGTGTTGCTCCATTGAAATTAATGTAACCAATTTTTTGACGCGCGTCTCACGCCTCCAGTGGGCGTTGGGCTTAAGCGTTTCAGCTGCTTCTCAAACCTGAAGCAGTTGCATCGATCAAGCGCTCGGAGCCCCAAGCTGTAAGTAACGATATAACAGCAAATAATGTAAGTGAAGCTAACGTGTTACGGGTGGCTAGCAGGACCGCTAACGATAGTTAGCACTAACAACTGGCCTCAAATGCAGGCTTTGTAAAATATCTGAAGATAAAGCCTGGATTGGTCGCGACTGTCCGTGACTCACAGACGCGGAAGCTGTAAGTTGCTTTTACGGCATAAGCCTACCTTATGTGATGGCCTGTTGATTGTGGCTGTAGCACTGCGGCTAATGTAGCCAAGTTACTGTTGCTAACGTTTGTGTCCTAAATATGCAAGAGTAATATCAGTGGAAATTCAACAGAAGGTGTGTGAACATAAACCTCATTTGAAGCTAACTTTTTATACTTGTTTGTAATTCCGATGCTTGGTGCAACTGTCCATGGAAACGGAACTTGTTTTCTGTCAGACCTGTATTTCAGAGTAACGTTTGTCTCTGTCATTTTTATGACCGCTCGGTTACCAGCTACTGCATGTTAGTTCGCGTACTGTGCTACTGAAAAATGCTCCTGGTTAACTTATATGCAGTAATTCTGATCGGTATGCTTGTGCTACTTTGGTAAGCATCACTGTGGCAGTTTCACCATAATATTGCCCGATTGTAGCCACTACAGTTGAAGCTAACCGGAGAGGTGTTGTATGTGTCTGCAAAGTTGGGCTAAAAAGGCTGCAGTTAGACCAGACGTAGGTTTTGCAGAGCTTGGGATACGTGTATGGGTTTGTTTACAGCTGCTTGTGATCGCTTCACTTATCTATGACCGGGATCAGCCGGGTACTTTACCAATATCTGGGCTAGCTCTCTGATGCTACCGCGGTGAAAGCAATGCAAAACGCACAAGCTCTAATGTGTCTGGTATAACAAACGATTTCTCTGCACTGCCGTGGCGTAATTTCATCCCCCTTTAGAGATCACTCTGGCTAATAAAAAGCCGAAAAAGGCGGACATTGAATAGGAAATTATTTCCAGTCGAAGTTATCGATTCACTAGCTCCACATAAGCAACTGTCCATGCTAACAGAACTTACGGTCTGTAAAACCTGTATTATGTTCATAACATAACCGGAGCTCTCTCTAGCTGTTGCGTACTATCCATAAAGCTGCTTTCACACCGGATGTGAAACAAATTTTTCGCGCGACAGATTACATTCAAAGTCAATGCAAAGACGCGAATACACGCATTATGAGCACGTTAAGCCGCTTTCACACCGGATGCCAAATACATTTTTTGCGCGACAGATTACATTCAAAGTCAATGCAAAGACGCGAATACATGCGTTATGGGCGCATTAAGCCGCTTTCACACCGGACGCGAAACAAATTTTTCGCGCAACAGATTACATTCAAAGTCAATGCAAAGATGCGAATTCACGCGTTATGGGCGTGTTAAGCCGCTTTCACACCGGATGCAAAACGAATTTTTCGCGCGACAGATTACATTCAAAGTCAATGCAAAGACACTGCTTTGACTTTGAATGTAATCTGTCGCGCGAAAAATTCGTTTTGCGTCCGGTGTGAAAGCGGCTTAACACGCCCATTTTCCGTGAGCAAATGCTGGTCTTTCCGAAGCAATAAGTACTGTAAGCCATTACCATGGGCAATTTCCGAAAAGGCCGTTTAGCCTGGAGCTTTCGCCCCTCCGTCATATACCAGCGCAGAAGCTGTTCATTACTCCATGCTAGTGACACACCACAGTTATGCACACGAACCTGCAGGTCCTTATAATACACACCTAAGCAGTCCATAAGTTGTTGGTCCACTTTTTGCTGCTCCTCACTGTCCATGTTTCCCTCTAAACTCAGACCCACCGGATTTCTACGGTCTCCGGTCTATACTTGAGTACGTCAACCCATTCTAAAAATGTGTCCATATGGGGTGGATTCTAGCTTTCCCTAAATCCTAGCTATAGAGTGGAAACACCAGTGTACTCACCATGCCGTAGGTAGATAGCAAATTCGAGCTTGAGCTGCCAGACTTTCGCACTGTGTCCTCCACTTTCGCCACTGCGTTTATTAGAACAAGTTCATTTCATTAGATCTATACACGTAAAGCGTTTGATTGCAAAATTCCTTAGCTCAGATAGCAGACTTGTCTCACGTATCACACTAGGGAGGCGGACCCGGACAACTGCGTTCTAGCGAGTCCCGCCCACCTCCACCCTCCACAGAGCTGGTGAATCAGAAGAAAGTGGGCACACGGGGAGGGAGGGCCATAGCGGAAGAGCAGCCCAAATGAGGCGTTTCAGGCAATTGGACTACAATTAGGGTTTTTTGAGGATGGCAGTATGAGCTAAATAAGGACCCTTTTTTGGACTTTGAACGATCAGGAGTACTCTAGGGGAGTCCAAGATCAAAATATAAACTTGGAAATGTAGCATAATAGGTCCCCTTTAACATGGCACCTTAGCCAGCTATAATAAACTAGCCAAGGTGGTCGTCTCTAGAATATAGCCCACTTCTAATTAGTAACCCTTTGTGTTAGCCTAATTTATACACAAGATTTCACGACTGCATCTGACGTGATCAATCAGATCCATGTCACATGCCATAACTTCTTTTAAGCCAATATCATTGATTACGCAATGCTGTTTTATAATAGACTGGGCTTACACTTGAAAATGCAGTAAAACAAAATTTGGGCAGTAGATGGGGTTATTCGCTCATTTACAGACAGCTAAACTTCTAAACTAAAGTGCTGAGGATGTGTGTAACACGGAATGTCCCTGACTATTTTCAAGCTAAAGGGAGAAAAAAACATGCTGAAAAAAATACCGACCTTATGCCATACATGGATTGCATTTCTACCACATAGCTAGTTACAGGTTAATACCAATACTTCGCCTGTTTTGCGTACGATCGCAAATATGTTGATGTTTAGAGAGCACAACCGGTCCATAGGCTGACAGATGCCCAGACGCTAGGCTAACATTAGGCAGTCAGTGGTAAAATCATTAAGGCTAATTTTAACCTGCACAAACAAAGCGAACAACATTGTATCACCCAATAATCTGATTTGAATCTAATTTTGCAAGGTTACCAGTGGAAATGTATAACTGCTGAAGTGGCACTAAATGATCACTATCACAAATACCAAACAGTTTCAGCTAGCTACCACTCACCTCTCTTCTCATGTGTACGACTACTTTATTATGCTAAGCTTAGCTGATGTAACATCTTTACCGAACCCATTTGCTTCCTACGACTATCACCTTGGCTTATTGTCTGCTATTCAGTGATGGCTAGGACTGAAAAAAATCATAAAGGTAACACAAGACATTCTTTGGGACTTAACGTTGTACAGGATTGCATGTCACATCTAGCTAGTGTTTCTAAAATAAAGACAATGGCTGATGTCTTTTCTATCTATTTATTTTATTTTCCGTGTCTGTGAAGGGATGTTTCCCCTCAGAATGAGATGGCTACTTGTGGCTAGCTATGTTCCTGGAGACTAATGCTGGGCATACCAAATGGTGGCATGATTACTTCAAAATTATTACGTCATCAGCTATCCAGTTTTTCTATACAGATCAGTGGTTCCAATAGCTATGCCTTGTTAGTGTGATTTGTCTATCCCTAGCAGGTGGTGCCATTAGCAGCAGTGTCCAGTTAAGGTAACGATTTGCAAAATATGTACATTGTACACACCGCAACAATCAACCAATGACAAATACAAGCTACTGAGTGCTCAGCGATATTAAAATCTCGTATTAACTGGATGTGGTCCCAACCAAAATTTCTGATAGATGCCATGGAATAATCAGGGCTTGGAGCAGCCATTCTGGTTTGCGTTGGAATGTCTGTGATCGAGCAGGTCATATACAACCTTGTTAGTAAATGAACTAATATCATATCTGCATTACCTGTCCAAATTGGCATGTTTTCCCCGTAATTTTGGCAGTGATGTTTTTTTGCACAATTTTGTGTGCACTAGTACCCTAATTTGAGTAGAATTATGATTGCTGAGTGCATTGCTTGGCAGCGAAGCCTTAGGATGCTTGCCAACCCCAAGGTCACATTCCTCAAGCAATGGCTTAACTCACGCACGCTTAGTAATGTCATGATGTGGAGGCACGTTGCTGGTGGGCAAGCATCGCTGATACTTAATTTATCCCACGTCAGCAAACTAAATTATTGTGTATTGTGGTCATCTGCCCATCACTGTGTCTTTTATTCAAAAATCGCTTTGCCTCTGCCTGCTCAGAGTGTCCTACATCGTCTAACTGTGCCAGCCGGGCTAACCCAAAAGCGGTAACTACAAGACCACATGGTCTCAGACTCCAAAGGCACAAAGTCAGTAGCCCCTTCTTTCCATTCGTGAATCTGAAAGCCTTCTCTCAGCTTTCAGATTCACAAACGCTCTTTATATTTTCCAATCATGGTAATTTTACCTTATTATAATATCACCTTTATTGAGTCCATGATATCACAGTATATTCCCATCACCGCTTCCACCTGCAGGTCTCTTCTAATTGGCTAGTTTTGTGTTCTCTCCATGTCTGCAGTAGGGCCCTGTCCCGGGCATGCTGCTGCTGGTCTATGTCATCATCGCCATCTGGCCCTCTGCCCACGTGTTGCCTCTTCTCCATCATTGAAACGGTTTAATCCATGGCACCTATCCAGCTAATTACAAATCCAAGACTGCTTCTCAACTGACTTTAAACATAATTAAGAAGAAGAAGAATCATGAACTCATACCCTGGGCCAGTCAATGGAGGATGGACTACCCTTATTAAACTTGGTTACTCCCAAGGTTTATTCCTATTTTTTGATCCACATAGGGAGTTGTTCTTGTCACTGTCACCGCCGGCTTGCTTTTAAGAGGATTCAGGCTAAGGTTTACTAGGAAGTGCATTGTGGCAGTATTTGTGAATGAATGAATGCTATTCATAATCATAATCAGAATGCTATTCTGATGAAACAAAAGGTTTCTCTTGTATTGAGTAAAGCTAATGAAAAAATGGCTGTTGTCTTGCACATAGTCACTTTACACTCCTCACATTCATCTTTGTACTTGCCTCCACTCACTTCTGGCTCATGCGTCATATAGAATATCTTTCCTTACACATTGGCTGGGCAATAAGCAACACTGCATAGCACCATGCCAACTCACCCATCACCACACAAGGACTCATGATAGAAAGTTGAATATTTCTCTTTCAAACAAACTTTACCAGCTGTCAGGCTGTCTCCACACAGTATACTTTTTATAGCATTTCTCTTGAATTGGCTTCAGCTGACATTCTGATGGCCAGTGGGCTATCACTACACATGGTGCAGGTCATACAGTATATTCCTCTTGTATTGGCTCAAGAGGAATCTTACCAGCCAGTGAGCTTTCACTGCACATAGTTCACTTCATATAATTTTTTCTCTTGTATTTGCATCAAGAGAAATTGTGCCAGCTGCAGGGCTGTCACTACACGTAGTACACTTCATATAGTATATTTCTCCTGTGTTGGCGACAAGTGAAATCATGCCAGCTGCTGGGCTGTCACCACATATAGTACACCTCATATAGTATAGTTCTTAAGTATTGGCTCAAGAGAAATTGGCCAGCCACTGGGCTGTCACTACACATAGTACACTTCATATGGTATATTTCTCTTGAATTGTTTAAAGACAAATCGTGCTAGTCATAGGGCTGTCACTACATGGAAGACTTTGTTTAGGTCAGGGGTGTCCAATCTAATCCACAAAGGGCCGGTGTGGGCGCTGGTTTTTGTTACTGCCCGACATTAACACACCTGATTCTACTCATCGAGGTCTTGATTGACCCCCTTGATCAGTTAATTAGTGGCATCAGGTGTTGAGGCACTGGGATAAAGCAAAAACTTGCACCCACACCAGCCCTTTATGGATAAGATTGGACACCCCTGCTTTAGGTTATTTCCCTTGTATCAGCATCAAGAGATTGTGCCAGCCGCTGAGTTATCACTACACATAGTATACTTCATATTAAATATTTCTCTTGTATCGTCATCAAGAGAAATTGTGCCAGCCGCCGGGCTGCCAATGCATAATACACATCATATGGAATATTTCTCTCATATCGGCCTCAAGAGAAATTGTCCCAGCTGCCGGGCTGCCTCTAAACTTTGAAAGCTTCATAATTTATTCTGTAGTTCAATTTAGCCCATGCCTGACATGGTTCTGTTTGGAGGTTTGGTTGCCGCTCCCTGTCTTCGGTTCCAGGCTTGGATGGGCATGGATCTCTCAGAACAAAGCCATGTCGCCAAACCCAATGTGTACTTGTATGCCTGTACGCTTTCAATAAATATTCTTTTTGACAAAGTGGTCATAACAGAATTACCCATATTTTTACCTCAATATATTTGTGGGAATGTTTTTTTTTTTGTTCTTAGTACCTAGAATAGTATTTTTCAATAACAAAAAATTACAGAGAAGTAATATATTAGGACCCCTTTTAGATGAAAGTGGTGGTGTATAATAATCATCACTGCACACTACTGTACATAAATATGAAGGTACTTAAAATATGCACATTTAAAAATATGCATAAAAATACAATACACTCTGCTGCCATAAAAAGGAATGTATTTTGCAGTGTGGCAAATTTACAAACATACTAAAAGCAAAGTTTGCACATCCTCCATTTTCATTTCACACACCAATACAATTATCTATGTAACACAATCCCAATAAATAACAATTTGCATAAATATACATATAAGTGATTGCAAAATATATCTATGTAATAGAGTTTCACATATATACTCTGTAAATACAAATATTGATCCAGCCTAATCTTGTAATCTTTTCTTTTCAACAGTGTTACAATCCACATGGCCAAGCAAACAAGATTCCACAGTCACTCAAAAAAGTGCAGGCACAAGTATTTTCAGCTTTGTTTACGTTCACATTTCCAGAGCAGACTTGTTCCAAAAACGACACATAAAACGACAAAGAGACATTGAACTTGAGTTCTCAAAAGTCATTTGGTGTGAAAACTGTAGCGAAAGATTATGGTCATCCCATTCCCAACTGACCTTGTTCAATCAAAACAGAACGAGCAGTGTAAGAAATACTCATTTTACTTCAAATTTTTAGCACATTAATCACGGAATGTCCTCCATCTAGCCAATACAAAGCATTCAGACTCACCCCCAAGTAAAGCAAATATATTGCTCTAATTCTTTTGTTTTACCATATCAGACTCATGATATCATGGAAGCTATAGCAAATTCAATACCTACCACTATTTGTTCTTAACAATCTGTAGACTAAGGCAGATAAACTTGTCTTGTACAATAAACTATGTATTCTTCTTTCTATTTTGTTAAATATACAATGAATAGAGATGCACCTAAGTGTATATTTTCCATCTATCGGAATATATTTATGTTCTACTTAATTTAGGCCTTAAAGGTGGGGTTTGCAGTTTTTAAATTTAATTTAAATTTTATTTTATTTTCGTTGCGTCATTGAGCCAGAGTTCCAAAAGAACCCAACACCATACTATAATTCCTATGGTCTGTGAGAAAGCTACACTACTGTGCCTCCTCTAGACAGTGATTTCAGGCTTTCGAAAAAATCTGGCCAATAATGGTGAACGGCATGTCACCGGCGATTTCAGAGAGAGGGCATTCAAATTGGCTCCTATTGGACGTGCTACAAGTGCAGCTGTGCAGGCACATCCTTTCAGTGAAAGCAAGATTCAATGCAAGGAAAGTATTATAGTTCCTTTGATTCAATCACAGAAAATCCTACAAAAAAGTTCCTATTCCAGTATTGACAACAGCTTTCTACACTGCAAAGCAATCCAAAAAAGAAATACTTTTCGAGTCGAGAGTCTGACAATGAATACAATTAAACTTGCGTAATGTTAAATATCAGCAAAGACTGCAGAGATGGAGTGAAACATGGAATTTTTTACACCTCAAGTTGGATTCCATGGTAAGCTACTAGCATACTTAATTTTTCAGTAACATGTAAATAAGTTTGTAGTAGTACATTAGTTTGTGCAGGTGGATTGGATGATAGGAGGTCATGAGTGGGTATCTTGACTGTTGCCAGTAGTTTAGCTTTCTGCTAATCATGGCTAAAGGCTCATGGATGCGGTGGCGGCTAATTCAAGTTCTTGTTTATGTAGCTAGGTAGAACCTTGTCTCAAATTATGTAATCTCAAAGGGCTTTAAAGGCCCACAAGTCTGCAAAGAAAACAGAATGGTAATCCCCAAAGAATTGCCGCTATATAACAAAATTGCGATCTTGACCACGTTCAAGATGATTGAAATCAATGACTAATAACAATGCTTTAACCTTCAGCTAACTGCAGTGAAAGGCCTCTGGCTGTGGTTAATCCAAGTTCATGTTTATGTAACATAAGGTAGTTAGCTGGGCTGGCTTGCCGACAGTTACCTCTAGTCGAGCCTATTCAACAAGCTTGAGCTGAGTGCATGGTTGAAGCGCGAGCATATACCCATGCTCATCTGGTGGGAGAGGCTTAGCACAGAAAGTGGAGAGGATAGGGCTGTAGGAGGAGGGCTGTATTTTCAAATTCTGGTATTTTTTTTCTTTAGCAGATAACTGCATACCTCAGCTATAATGACAAAAGAGGATTGCACCGTGTTGCTAGCTTTCTTCGGATTAGTTTGAGTGATGCATGTTAAAATGCAGCTTTTTTTTTTTTTTTTTTTGCCTTCATATTTATTCAGAGCTCAGGGATTGACTCAACCTGAGGGTTACCTCATATATTCCAAGTGATGCTATCCTTCTCTCTACATGTGTGGAAAATCTGTCAGCCTCAGTAAACTCTGTCGAGCATTATCTAATGTCCCTCAAAAGTGAATCTTTTTTTTAATGGATATTTTCTGCAACGTAGATGATAAAAACTGTTTCATTGTCAATTCAAAGTAGAGCTCATTTTTTTTTATCAGAAGCGCTGGGCATTTTAAAATCTCTGAATATGAGTGAAACTGCTGAGGTGTGACTGTAGAAAAGCAGATCTCTTACCAGGTTTCATCATACAATGGCGCAAAAGACAACACTAAACTCACATCACTGTAACACTTTATGGGCCCAGAATCCATTCATCCAGTCACTCTATTCAATTTTTTCAGGAATTTCCTCTTTCTAAAGCAGACAGACTTTCATGAGAGAGTCTAGTCTGAGCTTGCATTGACCGTAATGAGCTCACAAGCATGGTAACTTATTTAAAGCAAAAAATATCTCAGAGTTAACATTTTTCCAAAAGAGTCACAAGATACTGCCTTAAAAACAACACTGAAAGCAAATAAGACCACCATTTCGTAACTATGATGAATAATGTAGAAATGTTTGTGCTGTGTCTTACTTTATAATAGGAATTGAGGGCCAGTTTCACTTGCACTAACCAATAATGTCCAGTCTACATTAATACGCAACTCAAACAATCAACCCCTTGACATTTTTTCTCCCTGTGTTTCCTTTTGCAGTCTATATGTTTGTGGCTACACGAACAACCATACTGTGTTGGCTCCCTTCGGTTTGGATATAAACCCTCCCACTCTCATCCAGATGTGCCTTTAGCTTTCTTGAAAGCTCATCTTTTTTGCATTAACAAAAACTATTGATCCACACTCTAAATATTTTTAGGTCTTCAGCTTTTTGTGCCTAGCAAATCTGGCATAAAGCTTCCATCATTGCACTTTTGAAAGAAAAGGAACAGCCCTGCAGTGGTCAACTTTACCAGCAAACACAGCCACAAACACAGGGTGTGCATCCATGCCCAAAAAACGAGCGAACATAAAATGAGTCACAGTTTTAAAATGTCTCCCATTGGGATATCAGTACAAATGCTCGCAACAAGATAAATTTGTATGTTTTCATTTCTAAGGAAGTTACAAGTTACAAGATAAGAAACAAAAATAGGTACATATATGAAAGACATCTGACAAGAGGTGCATTCAATACACAGAGCAGTTGCGCAAAGCATTCTAAAAAGTCATGGCGCCTAATTGAACACTCAGCCGAAAAATCACTCTCGGCAGTGAGTTCATTGGTCCTATCAGTGTGTACTGCTTCAAGAAGTAAGAAAACCTGAACTGAGAAACATCAACTTCTTGTGCACTAATATAGCCACATATCATTTGAAACATAATACAAATATGCATATAGACTATACGCAAAAATAGCAATAGTGCTCATGATGTCCTTTCAATGTCCCTCACTACACTGTCCTGGGCAGCACAACAGCTAGGATTGTAAAGTGGAAGTTAAGCAAACACTACAATGACTTCTACACTGTCACCACTTGACCGTAAAATTACAGTTAACTTAACTGGCAGCAGCAGTGCCAGTACTTTTTGCAGTAAAATAATGGGAGACCTTAAATTAAATCTAATTGTGAAATGACAGGTAACCAAAACCTAAATTTTACCTAAATTAAACTAGTCCCATTGCTTAATCATTTGGGAAGAAAATGTTGCAGGCGGGTGTTAGGCAGGTTGTGTCTGGGATATGTAGCCCGTGATTCTTGCTTCCAATGCATGCCAGGTGCAAAAAATGCTTGTATGGCTAAATTAACTGTAAATTTTAGTGAAATGCATGTGGGCGTGTGAAACAAAATTTGAGAAAATTGTTTTAAGGGAACAAACCTCTTTAGGCGCAGAAACTTTTTTAACTCCTGTGCATACTGAGTGCACCCCTATACTATCAGCACTGCAACAGCAAAGGGCAGGGTCCAGAAAATGCTGAAACCTAATCAAAATTTTGGCCAGAGAGCTGACGGAACTAAGGGAGGTGATAGTCAAAAACTCACAACCTATGGCCACGATTTTGTGATCTTGCCTCCCCAGAAAGGATCATATTACCAATCAGGGTGTGGACGTATGAGATCCTGTGACCTTGTTGACTACATCACTACCATGTCAATTGTTGAACAACAGATCATGGCTCCAAAAAGGTATTTTGGAAGTTATTCTGGGTTTATTTTGAGAGAGGGATTTAAATCTTTTGTTTATTCAACATTTCCCCATGATGACTCTTCAGCGATGATAATTCAATAAACCATGTATATGTACATGTACAGACACATGTACATGTATACCTAATACCCAAATACTGAACTATCAACTCTCAGTTGACCCACATCAGCCAAAGTATAACTTGTTCCTTGTCTTAGCCCCTGCCCGTTGATGTAATGGCCACCGCAACATCCTGCAAACACTTCCTAAGCTTTGGAACTTGATTCAGCAGATGCTCCTTCCTCAGAGACTCCCACCAGGGGCACTTTCTCCTTGCTGGGGGAGGCTGGCAGCGTAACCGCACCTTCAGGAGGCGCAGCTGGGGCTGAAGCAGGGGCCTCCCCACTGAAGCCACGAGCAATTTCATCAAAGGTCCGACCTTTGGTCTCCGGAACATAGAAGAAGGTGAAGATGAAGAACATTATGAGGAAGCCCATGAAAATGATGAAGACATAGGGGCCGCACCACTCCTGCAAAATTGGGGAGGGAGACGAGCATTAATTAAAAAGAGAACTTGCAATGTTTAGACTTTCCTTATGGCAGTGTTCTGGTTATTGCCCCAAATCTACCTCTCTGATGTCTGTGAAGCATGTCTGTGAAGGATATCATTGAGATTCACCAATTCAGTTTAGGTATTGCTCAAAATGCTATTGGATCCTGATGGATCAGTAATAATAATAATAATAATAATTATTATATTAATATATCACAGTTTGATTATGTCTTGTGCCATTCAATGTGCTTTTAAGAGAGATAAAAAATAGAAACATGAAAACAATATAAAAACACAATCCCAAATCAAAGAAAGCTATATTAAATTAAAATTAAAACTGACAGCAGCAATTTGTAAATTATCTATGACCTATGTTACAGCGAAAATAATACATCAACACATTATTTAATGTTTCACCACATGAATTTTATTGATTTTTGTCAGTATCTGTAAATAATCTATGAATTTTTTATTATATTGTATGCTCTTCCTATTTTTAGTCTTCATTTTCCTTCTATGTTCTTATTTTCCTTCTGGGAGTTCGTCTTGGTTAATTCCTCTCAGCGGTCATTACAAGTCTTTTCTGTCTGCCAGTTTTTTTTCTGTGTTCCCGATCTGTGTGTTTTTGACCACCAATTTTTAAAATTTCTCCTGTCCGTCCTGATCTGTCCGAGTAATGCCTCCCTCCTGTTCCCTCCTCTTCTCTCTGGCTACCTGCCTAATCTAATTGAGCCCCTAAGAACCATACCGGGTCATCCCACACTTTTGGCGAAATTGAGTTGAGGTGGTCAGCATGTGCAGAAAACTGAGATCTACATTTCCTAAATGGGCCAACCCAATCTACCCACATGGATTGTTCATACAAGCAAACGTCTTCTCTTCCCCTTTACATATGCACTGCACTGCCTTAGCCATAATAGGCCATCCCAAAACCTTCCCATATTTCATTGTAAACATGGCGGCTAGGTATCTCACTGATGAGGAATTGCTTGCTATGATTAATGACGATGGTGAAGTGGAAGATGACAGAGACATAGAGTTTGACCCAAATGAATCAGAAGATGATGCTTCCTCTTCAGAAGGAGGTATCTTTCACTTTAAATGAAAAAGAAGGGCATCCAAACCCTGCATATGAAATGCATCATGTAATTTTACATAACTTGAGTTTTTAACATAAGCAGTGTTTCTAGTTGCCAGTTGCTCCAGATGACACAGGAGGCTGGCAACTTTGAGTCCCATTTTCTCAAAAGTTCTTCAACATGGGTTGGCCCGGTGTGGTTCTTAAGGGCTCAATTATCCAATTATCCTTTTACTCATTGTTAATTGGACGCACTTGGTTCTTGTCATCAATTTTCATTCCCTGTCTATTTAAACCTCTGTTTTTCCACCCACAGGCAGGTAGCCTTAGATTGTAACACTCCTTTATCAAGAGCACATTAAATGTCACCAAATACTGGGAGTATTCTTAAAAATTAAGAATGCACTAGTGAGCTCAGGAACACCAGAAGGCCTAGAAGGTACTGATAACCACTCATGGAAACTATGGTGGATAGCACAGGAATTTTTTACAGGGTGAAAAAATAAAAAACCTTCACAACAGTTTTCCAGACCAGAAACACCCAGCAAGTGGTAGGTATATCTGTGTCAATGTCAACAATCAAGAGAAGATCTCAGAGAAGTACAGAGGGTTCACCACAAGATATAAATCACTGCTAACTTTTAAAAACAGAAAGTTTAAAAAAAACAACAAATTCTCAATAGGACTGTACAGTCAGAATCAAGACCCAATGGACAAATCAGACAACAATCAGCTTGGAATGATGAGAAGAGAACAGTAAGGAGAAGGGAAGGCACTGCTCATGATTCAAAGCGCACCACCTCTTCTGTGAAGATGTGCGGGCATGTATGGCTGCCAGTGGAATTGATATGACTGCCGACAAAAGCAGCGGTATGAATTCTGAATTTCATTGGAATACATTATATTCCCAAAACCTTCAAAAGCCACTGAATGGCGCTCCACAGTGCCAATGGACAATGACCTGAAGCATTCTGTGAAAACAATTAAAGAGTATTTTAAGTCAAAAAAGAAGAACATTCTACTATGGCTAAGCTAATGACTGAACCTGAATCTAGTTGTCCATGAATTTCACTTGGCAAAGGAAAATCTGACAGCAAAACTCTCCAAGAGCAAAGGACCTGAAGACAGCTGCAGAGAAGACAAGGCATGTGTTTTTTTATTCATTCATTAACTCATCATCAGAGAAGAAACCCTGTTCTTCTTGTTCGTTGGTCCAATTAATTTGGACTCCTCACATTAGGGAGCTACGGGTAACAAAACAAAGTCAAAACCTAGTATTTGGATGGGTCAATGGCCAAGGGGGAAGAACTCTCGGCCAGATGACCAATGGGGTCGTGATGATGACCTTCAGTCACTTGGTCACTCACTCACTCACGTAGCCACAGATATCTGCAGATATAGGGCCGTGACATCTGGCAGATATAGGATATACAGCTAAGATATTTTGTCCCTAACGAGTGGCTCACAGCTAAGATATTTGTCTGCGAGCCATGCGGTCAGGTGTTCGAATCCCAGCCATGCCATTACTGGCTATGGCCAGAGGCCCACATGAGTGAGGCAGCAATTGGCGCTGCCCTGCCGGCGAGGGCCTGGTAGCGACCACTTCTGATTGGCCAGGTGCATGTAGCTGTACAAACTAAATTGTACACTAACTACGTGATCTTCCGACAGCATAAGCAGTGTGTAATTGGTGGTGTGACTGCGCACAGCAGCAAGGGCTAGTCGTCGCATGAGTCAGTGGAATCAGGTCACGGGATCGTGTCACCATTGGAGCAGGTTGCTTTGCTGTAGGCCAGGGGTGTCCAATCTTATCCATAAGGGGCTGGTGCGGGTGCAGGTTTTTGCTTTATCCCAGTGCCACAACACCTGATTCCACTAATTAACTGATCAGGGGGTTCAATCAAGACCTCGATAAGTAGAATCAGGTGTGTTAGTGTCGGGCTGTAACAAAAACCAGCACCCACACCGGCCCTTTGTGGATTAGATTGGTCACCCCTGCTGTAGGCTAAACAGGACTGTGTTTGGGGGGGACCTTACTCTGATGATGACAGTCCCCAATCTAAACATATCTTTTAAACATAAAACTGGCTATCTTTGGAATCATTAAGTATCACGCCCTGGCACCGACAGATGTTAAAAGGGCACCAGGGCAAGGAGTTGAGCAGAGGACCCATGTACAGGGATATGGGTTTTATTAAATAATGAGCAAAGAGACAACAAAAGTAAACACAAACTTCAAGGATGAACAGAAAGGGAATGCACACAACCAAAAGGGGAAACCGACTGTGGCTACCTACCCATGCCTAAAGAATCTAATTATCTAAAAGGAAACAGGTGAAGATAATCAATTGAAGAGAACTGGGGAATGATTGGATAATTAGTGAAGGGCAGGTAGCCAGGCAAAGGAATGCCAAAGGGGAGGGGCATTACATCAAGGAAGACGTAGCAATCACTATCAAGGAAATAAGAATTAAATCAGCCAATTACTGCACTGGAAAGTCCAACCCATTTTGTCAGCCAATGAAGCACTGACATCCAGAAGTCCTGATTCTATGACCAAAATTGACACTAATGTCACAGGCACGTAGTCCACGGCACTCAAAGCAGGGTGTATTGTCATGATGAAGGCTTCCTAAGCAGCATCACGTTGGTTGTTGATTCTAATACATTACAGCTGTCATAACCCTTGTGTGAATTTCTGGTGGGTCTCTTCACAATTCAGCAGCTTGCGTGTCTATTAAGTGTAAGTGTGCAGTGATTGGTTTACGTCCTGTGTGCCTCTCCCCCTCAGCTGAATCTCGTTATGCATTTGTGTGCTTAACGATGGCATAATGAGTATTTAAGCCCTCTAGCTGATGTGCTTGAGGCAAGACTGTAAGACTAGTCAGTGCTTAGATTAAAAACTCTTTTGTCTTTGTTTAATGCACCTTGTACTTTAGTGACAGCCTTTTCCTGAAGTGGTCATTCTAATCTTACTTAGTTTATTCAAACAACCATCCAGTTCTTTTGAGGGCCCAGGACTGGGACTGAGTTTGAGTTAATTCAGCTCAAGTCTGTTCCTGCTCATCCACTCAAGTTATCAAGAACAAGCTTGCAATCTTAATCAGGGTCCAAGACGGGGACCATGTTCTCGGTAAACCAGCCAGTTTGCTCTCTGTGTCTTGTTGAACTTAAGCCAGGACTGGGACTGCGTTCTCCTCAAGCAACCTCTCCATCCTCTGAAGCATTTCAGTGCTGGTGGAGCCAGTATAGTACCTGACCTTGGACTGTCATTGATCATGGCTTGGATTCACTCCTTTCTGACTCTGTAGCTGTTCCTGTGTTCCGGACCATCCTGTCCAACAAAATCTGACTATGCCTCCATTGCAAGTTGCCCTGTTCTCTGAACCTTTATTAAATGCCCTTGTGGCAATTTCTGCTGCTATACAGTTGGTTTCTTGGTGCGATTCATAGTATATTCACAGAGCACCAGTGGGATATAGTTTCACTCCCAAGTAGCAACTCCTAGCATTATGTTTTCAACAGTGACTGTAATGTCATTTTAAACACAGGTTCTATGTAAAACATTAATGCTCAACCCTCCAGTCTACACTCTCTGAGGAACATACAGACTCACCACCAGTTTGGGGAAGCTGAGGCCCACAAGGAAATTGGCAGTCCAGTTGGAGCAGCCAGCCACGGCCATGGCAGCAGGGCGGGGCCCCTGGGGGAAGAGCTCAGCCACAATGAACCAGGGGATGGGACCGGGCCCCATCTCAAACATGGCTACAAATGCAAACACGGCCGCAATGCTCAGGTAACTCAAGGACTGGATGTCCTTCTGCAAGGGGGAGAGAGAGAGAGAGAGAGAGAGAGAGAGAGAATCAACAGCAATGCAGATCTATAGCACAGTTTTTAACACAATTTAAACTGTATTTTGACAGCAATACAATTTTTAAAATGCTAGAATTCCTACATTTTCACATCAAGTGGATGTAATTTTATAAAAATTGGACCAAGAATCCTGTAGCTTACTGACAAGCAATCTTATGTTGATAATACAAGTTATGAAAATTTAATATGAAATTTGACCTTTGAATCATCGAAGGTCAATGTCAAGGTTACTAAATGAAAGTTCACATTTATAAGACTTTTTATGTCTGTAATACAATCCTAAGCTCTGAAATGGTTTTGGTGATACAAGAAATTGACAAATAAATATGTCAATCAAGAACTTTAGAGGTCACAGAAGGTCAAGTTGAGTTCAGCAAACAGACTTCATATACAACTTTCTATGTCTCTGATACAAACTTTGGCTCAATCTGTGACCATATTGGTGGTACCAATCATTACAATTTCACTATGTCAAGTTTGACTTTTGAAGGTCACTGACAGTCAAGTCTAATGTCACCAAATGAAAGTTTATGTATGACTTCCTGTAAGTCTGTAATACAAATTTAGGTTCTATCTGTGACCTTTTTAGTGATACAGGTCATTGAATTTTCATTAGGTCAAGTTTGACCTTCGGACGTCAATATGAAAGTCACCAAATGAAAGTTCATATGACTTATGTCTCTATTACAAACCTATGCTTTATCTGTAACGATTTCGGTGATACAAGTCACTCAAATTTCATTAAAGTTTGGCCTTTGAAGGTTACTGAAGGTCAAATTCAAGGTCACCAAATGAAACTTCATATATGACTTCCTACACACCTCTAATACAAACCTAGGCTCTATCTGTAGTAGTTTCAGTGATAGAAGTCATTGAAATCTCACAATGCAAATTTTGACCTTCGAAGATCACTGAAGGTCAAGTTTAAGATCAACAAATGAAAGTTCATATATGACTTCCCATGTGTTCAGTACACATATATTCTTTATCTTCAATATTTTCAGGCCTAGAAACCTTTGAAAATTGTAACATTTTGCTTGACCTCAAGTTTGACCTTTCAAGGTCATCTGAGGTCAACTTTAACACAAAAAATAGGTCATATATAACTTCCTATATGTCGATTGCACAAAATTAATCTCTATCTGCAACCATTTGCCCTCCACAGGCCGCTTTGCATATTCTCCATAAGACCCAATGTTAAAGTACAACTCCCCCACTAGACCCACTTCCGTCGATTCAATCTAAATGGCACTCGCACTGTACATTGAGGGTATCAAGGTGACTTGATTACCCCATTAGGAAAAAAAATTTTCGGGCAGTTTTTGAGATCATTTTATGAAATTTCTATTTCTAAGTCCTATTTTTTTTAACATTGGGGCCAAAATTTCATGGCCCATAAAAAGGACCAAAATGATTCAATCAAAAAAAAAAATATGGTCTAGTATGTATGGCAAATTACCAAGAAAATTCATCAGGCCAAAAAAAGATTAAAAAATGTTCCGGACGACGGATGCCAAACCATGCCAATAGCTTGTCAGCCCATAGGGCCAGTAAGCTAAAAATGGCAGCTTGGATAAGAGGGTATTCACATCTATTTCAAGCAATTCTGTTGGTATTACGGTGCAGTCCTTTCGAATTATGTAAAGTCCAAACACTCAGAGACCTCAGTGTATTTGTAGCTATTGCATATTGACACAGTTGTAAAACAATATAGGGCTGTCAACATCTATTTGAATAAATGCAATATACACTACCGCTCAAAAGTTTGGGATCACTTGCAAATTTCTTTGTTTTCTGAAGAAAAATACATTTTCATGCATTTCACAGACATTTTTTTCCATTTCACAAACATTTTTATCCATTTCACAAACAATTAAAATTAATCAGATGATTTTCAAAGAATGAACTACATTTTTGCATAGAGGCCTATTATCAGCAACTGTCAGTCCTCTGCATCAATCTCCTGGTATGGCTGCTAATCCAAGTTAAGATGAGAATAAATTTCTTGAATTTTGGTACCAAATCAAATCTCAGTGCACAATTTCAATAGATCCAAAAAGTTTTGTGTCAAATAAGACATTCTGGATATTTTGAGACCATTCTGCTGACTTGACTCCTTTGCACTGCTAGGCTTGTGGTTCTTCGCAATTACTTGCAATCAAGTAACTCCTTCATTACTCTATATGCGACATGCAAGGGACCTAACAGCAAGTTACATCCCTGAATCATATTCAAAGAAAGTATTTATGCATGCATATGTCATCAAGATGTATCATTTATGTAATTGTTCGCATTCATGAAGTCATTATAACCTCCATAAACAAAGTTGTTACTTCTGAAAACTTGTTTTTGCGAATATGTTGATGGTAATATTTGTCTGTTTGTCTGTATCTGCTCACTCTTGCATCCACAATTATTGAGGTATATACTTTGTACCACAAGAAGCCATATGTCCAAGGTCAAAAGGTCAAAACACATTTTGGCCAATATCTCCCATCAGAAAAGGGCTGACATTGGACCAACGCCAAAATGTTCAGTCTTGTGTCGTATTGAGTTTTTGGAAGTGTCCCTTCATAGGCAATTTCATTTGTCTGTCTTTTTTATAAGCACAATTACAGAAAAAGTTCTGGATCAATTTTAATGAAACTTTGTGGGAAGGTTAAATATAACAACAGTAAGAGATGATAAAGGTCAACACGTAAAGGTCAACATCAGAGAAAAGGTCAAAATTGAAGGTGCAGGCAGACGTATGCACTCCTCTGAGTGTTCTTGTAGTTTTTTAAGTAAATACACTTTGTGTTCTTCAGTGTACTGAGGAGTATCTGCCAAATGTCAAAACCTAAGGTAGGTTTAAGCAAAAGTATGCACCACCGAACTATCAATACCTTGGAAAGCCAGCTTATTGATTTTTCTTTCTAATGAAAAATCAATATTCATAAGACTATTGACCGTGAGAGGAAAAAAGATATGAAATGAGGAGCAGAACCCACAAATAGTAGGGCGATGGTCATGAGCAGAGCACTGACTGCCATCCCACCCAAACCAAGGAGATGAAGGGTCCTCCGTCCTGCCATCTCCACTAGAAAGAGCTGATAATAAAAGGGAGAGAGAAAGAGAGATGGAGAGAGGGAATTTTACAGACAAAAAGAAACTCATTGATAAGCCTAGCAAGAAAATGACATTTTCAGCATTTTACATTGCTGCTCCACCCAGAATTTCTCCAATCCTGTGGAACAAGTGTATGATAAAGCAAAAAACAATGTAACCTTTTGAGAAGCATATTGGCCCAGGATGACTGGCTGGGTGAAAGTGTATGATATGAGTATGCATATACTACCATTTAATGGGAGAACACATGACTGAGCACATAGCCACTTACTGAAACCACAGTAAAAATGGTGTTGACTGTTCCAGCACCAATTGTCGCATAGATGGGTTTGGTCACACCAGCAGATTCAAAGATACCTGTTGAGTAATAAAAAACCTGAAAGACAGAGACAGAAATGAATTCAGCCAATGGTGCTGAATGAGGTAAAAATGACAGAAAAGATTAAATGCAGTATAAAAAAATTTTGGAGCACTGCTGAGTTTGCATCACATATCAAATGATTTGGAATACACATTCCACAAAATACCTTTAAAATTGAGCACCTTCTTTGGATATGTTTTCAAATGAACCGCTTGGTAGCATGAAGATGACAAGTCTAATAAAAGTACTGAAGATCCAGTATTGCGTGCAACTTAATAGATTCAAAATATTCAGCGAGTATGGATCTCCATTTTGGAACTATTGAAAAGAGGTTGAAAGTGAAATGACTAACTGTGCCTGTAAAGGTCTTCATCTTTCACAGCCAACAAATTGACTGTATCTGTACGTGCACCCAGAGGATGTTGGCCTTGAAATGAAAACTGTATAAAATCTTATTTTAATAATCTTTTAAATATTATTTCTGATTAACAGAACAAATGCAACATCTGCACATTTTTAGAACTACAACTCATTACAATTTCTTCAAAGGTAAACATTGTAAGAACCATATTTATGCATTTGTAAGCCACATGCAATTAATGTTTATACTGTAAAAGCATGTTAAAAAAGAGACAATGACATACAATGGGCCTCATGCAGCAACATTCTCTTAAATTTCTCTTATATTTACCTCCGCCAACGAAGTTGGGGCGGAGGTTATGTTTTCGCCCGTGTCTGTCTGTCTGTCTGTCTGTCTGTCTGTCTGTGAACAACATAACTCAAAAAAGTACAGCATGGATTTGTCTGAAATTTTGTGGGTGCATTGCTATTACATCAAGGAAGGACCCTATTGATTTTTACCGTGATCAGTGAAACAATATGGCCGCCACAGCCACAATCTTGAAATCGTATGACACGCAATAACTCAACTTTGCTCCCACTCATGAAGGTTTGGACTGTGCTGCCTTGGCAGAGGTTTGCACTCTACGAGTGCCTCTGGTTTCTCTTATTTTTTTGCTAAGAGAAAAAATAAGAGAAATATACTCTGGATGCACAAAATGCTCTTACCGTCATAATCTGCTCTTACTCATGTGTGCAGAATGTTGAATCCCACTTGATCGTAAATTGGAAGCGCGTGGCCGGTTGTTTTAAATTAGCATATATAACACCCAGTAAACACCATATAAGGGCAGGTGACATGCCGTGTGCAAAGAGCCGACTGCTTGTGGTAATCTAGGGCGCTTTCACACTAGGTACGATTGTTCCATACCGTGCCGCAGTACGATTGTCCCCCCTCCCCTCTCCCCCCGCTGGTCAGCTTTCACACTATCGTACCGTACCTGAGTACACTTGCTACGTGACAAAATTCCAATACAGCGCGTTGCAGTATGCTCCTAGGTGGTTTTCAATGGGGAGCGATTTTAAAAGGAGGCACATATATGTTTTTTTTGGGAGGGGGTTTATTATTGAGAAGGGGATTTAGAATATTAATATTGAATATTAGTATCGCAAATGCATATGCTGCGCGTGCCCTAGCAACCCGGTGTGTCATCTGTAACATGGATTACCACATATAGCAGCACGAAAAATTGAACTCGAAATTTTCTTGACTGAATGCTTGATTTTTTTACACATTCGAATCTTTCTCTGGGTACCCAAACATCAAGGTAAGCCGAAAATGTACTGATTATATTCAATATAAGTGGATGTTGCATACGGAATTCTTTCGCCCTTGCAGTTTTTGGCCGATTATGCTGTCCACTGCCTCATACCACAACAATTCATCTCACTCATAACTTGAGCAGGCAGGCTTTTGCACCACGTCCCTCACTTTGAAATATCGCAGCCGCATTTTCTTCAGTTTGTCACGGCACTGATCGATTATTCTGTGATAACCACGCGAATGTAACTACTCACGAATTATTCCATAAATCTCCAAGTTGTGATTGTTTGTTTTCGTCCACCTACATTTCGAGCAAGCATTGCATTTCTTTGTTTGAATGGAGATATCTTTTCGTCGCTGCATTTGTTAGAACAAGAGAGCCGTAACACATAACAGTAATCTTCCGTTGCTTTCACATTTGGTACGAGTAGCCATTCATCTGTCTCAGCAAACAGATCCGAGTGATCACTAAAAACACGCTCTCTGCGCAAGGCCCGGATGACCAAAGCATCCAACAGCAAAAGGTAAGCCATTCAGAAGCAGAACGCACGCAAGTATCTAAGGGTTTTTATAGCTTAGTCCTAATTAGGATCAACTGGCCAAACTCTTTAGCCCAAGAATTAAATAATAAAATCGTAACATTTCTCAAAAACATAAAAAATCAAAATTTGATTACATGATGATTTTTTAATGTTTAGGTTTTAAAACTTGTGTTTCCGTGCGTTGGACAAGCAATTTGTGGACAGAGATAACAGTTTTCTGTTTTCTCTTATCTCGGTAAGGGTGCTCTCGACCACTCGTAAAATTTTCTCTTACCTAAGCAAAAATAAGTAAACATTGGTGCACCCCAGAAATCATTGGGTAAGAACGAAATAAGAAAAAATCGGGGATACGAGCAAAAATAAGAGAACAATTTGTTCTTATATCGCTTCTTGCATGAGGCCCATTGTCACTAATGCATGAACCACTGAAACTTCCCATGCCTGGTAATTTGATTACCAATAGCTTCACCTTATGGACATTTTTTTGCCTGCTTAATGTGCATTAGTGAGCTGGTGACTATGTTAGTTACAAGACTGGTCAAAGAGTCCCTGCTAAGAGATTCCAAAAAAAAAAAAAAAAAAAAAAACTCCTTCATTAACCTCTTTAAATGGCTTTTATGAACACCTCTTGAGTGCACTTTTAAGCTAGGAATACTTTGGATCACTCATTCCAAGCAAACCTGTTCAAGACCAGGGTCATTTCAAAAAAAAAAAAAAAAAAAAAAACAGCATGGGTAAACCTAGATGGTTATGCCACAGCTCACAAGGGCCTTGTTCACATTAAACATGGCACCAAATAAGATACCTGAAAATGCAATACGAAGCATTGAGAGGTTTGTGATCTTGCTCTGTGACAGAACTAGTACATGTGCAAATCTAAACATTGCCCATGATACACTTTTGCTAGAAAAACAATGTTAGGCAGATTCCACCAACTAGTGCCTCTCTGGAATAACATATGACAAGGACAACCTACCCATGCAGGCTATGTGTGGGGACAGGCATAGCTGTCATCACCTGCATTTTCTTCACCAACTAGCTGGGGTTTGACCAAGACAGATGAGGGTCTGCATGAACCTTACTGAACCACCTTAGCAGAGGCATCAAAGGTCTGCTATGAGCTTTTAGCTTGTGCAGTGGGCTCTTAAATTACTGGCACTCCTAACTGGCCGTGCAAACAATACTTTAAAAAAAAATCAAAAATATATATTTTATAGATAAACTCTATAGAACAACATGTGAGAAATACTGTATGATATTAATGTTCGAAGGGAACTGATTTAATTAAAAATCAATTTCCTCTAAATCAAGCTTTCACAATTAATGGCACCTTGACAGATTATTCTAAATAACATCTACAAAAATCAAACCAGGTATTAAATTCCACTTAAGTTCCATTCCATTTAAGTTTTATCTAAGTGTTTTGGAACTATATTGAGCCATTACATCACTTCCTGTTTCACAAGGGAATAAAAATGAAGGAACACACCTGCAAGATCCCTTCGTCATCCAACAACATGAACAAAACAAAACAGTCAGTTCAAAAGAGGCAGGTGGTCATGGACCTTCATTAATCTAGTAATGGCTACAAGAAGTTTCACAAACAACTGAATATGCCACTGAGCACTGTCAGGGCAATTATTTTAAAAAAATTGAAACATATCGAACTGTTGAGAACCTCAAGGGTAGAGGACACAACCGCATTTTGCCCCCAGGATACTGAGGAGGATGGTGCGACAAGCAACAAAATCCCCAAGAATCACTGTGAAGGAATTGCAGGCCTTGGTGGTACTTTGGGGTCACCAGGTTTCAAAAAGCAGCATCAGGCATCGCCTCCGCAACCACAGGCTGGAAAAGTGGTACTTATAAAAAACAGCTGGAGGAGCATGTTGTAACTAATTAGGTTAATTGGCAACAGGTCAGTAACATGACTGGGTAAATAAAGAGCATTTTAGAGAGGCAGTGTTATGTATGGTGAAAGGAACCAACTGCAAATTTCAAAATGCAAAAATCGTGGTCTTTATTACAGTACGAGTCCAAAGCCAGGTAATCACAGTGACGATAAAGAAGGGAAATCCCAAAAACAGTCCAAAGACAGGCAAGGGTTCAAAAGCCAAAAAACACAGGTAACAGCAGTAAATAGTAAGGCAGTGAGAGAGTAGAGCGTCCGAAATCCAAATTCAAAAGCCAGGGCAGCAATACACAGAAATTGAGGTCCAGCAGAAAAAGAGTATAATCAGAAGGCAAAAAAAATCCAGGCAGGCACAGACAGAAATCCGAATCGGGCAGAAGGGTGTCACAGAATTACAAACAAATCACTGGCGTACAAGGAGCTCGGCACAGGAAAAGTTGGTCAACAGTCTGACAAGAGCTAAGCAGAAGTGAGGGACTATATATACACAAGGGAGGTAAGGAGCTAGGTGGGGAAACAGGTGTGAGGAATAATCTAAACAGTAACTCAGAGGGGAAAACACAAGAGGTAATAAAACAATACAAAATGGGAAACAATGACAAAGACTAGTTTTCACAGGACATCCTTAAACAATAACGGCTCCATTCAAGGAGTGTCTAAGTGAGGAGAGATGGAAGAAACAGATTAGTATAAGAGATAGTAGCAAAGTCTCTGCAGAAATAAAGGAAAAGCACTGGGAGAGCAAAGAGGGCGGAGTTACAGATCAGTGTGGAAAGTGGAGAGAATCAATTAGAAGAGTTGTAGTCTGTGCAGAATTAACATTACCCAGATGTGCAAGTTAGTATGTTATTTACAGGATTAGTACATTAGTAAGGGTTAGTAGATATACTAGACAAAACATACAGTATTAGTGTGATTAGTACTTAATTAGTAATTAGTGTTGAAGGACGTAAACGAGGCATGAGGGAACTTGTGAAACACCGGAAACTTCCGAAATCACCCGAAATGTGATAGCTTGCAGACAGGGGCGTGCACTGGCAAAGAACAAAGAAACACAAGACATCACAGAGGAAAACAATGTGCACAATATGGCTGATAATACAGAATGCATGAACTCAACAAACCAAGTGGAAATAAACATAAAACCAGCACAGGCAGAACATGCAGAATGTATCAGGCAGAGTCTCTCAGAAGTAAAGATGGACAGAGACTCACCAATCCACAAAAATCTGTGTCTAATAATTGTGGAACAATTTCAGGAAAATTTTTCTCAATGCAAAATTACGAAGACTTTGAATCTACAGTACATAATCTCATCAAAAGATTCAGAGAATCTGGAGAAATCTCTGTGTGCAAGGGACAAGTCTGAAGGTCAGTATTGGATGCTTGTGATCTTCAGACCCTCAGGCCGCACTGCATTAAAAACAGGCATGATTCTGTGAACACAGTTCGCTGTGCAATCTACAAATGCAAGCTAAAGCTGTATCAGGAAAAGAAGAAGCCATATGTGAACACAGTCCAGAAACGCCGCCGTCTTCTCTGGGCCAAAGTTCATTTAAGGGGACTTATAGTTAAGCAAACATTTTTCCAAGATATTCACTTTTTAAACTAAAAATTGATATCAAAATCATTCTGTTAGAAATTGCAACTTAAAACACTGAGTTTCTGTGGCATCACATCAGTGGTTGCCATGGCAACGGCTGTTTTAATGAATATATAGATACTTAAAGAAACAGTTATTGAGATAACTAAACAGTGTTTGGTTATAATTTCAGCTGTAATGTGAAGGAAAAAACATTCCTAATGTCACTATAGAGCTTTGTTTTCCAGGTATCTATGTTCTAGTAATGATTTTGACTCCCCTAAATCAATTTCGGCGGGAAGCAGCTAATTAAATATGCATATTTTGATTTACTCATATTCAGAGGCACATAAAAGAGCTCTGTACAGACATAGATCATCACAAAATGAAGAAAACTGCCAAATATGAATTTAATTGGATGTACAGTTGCTGAGAAACCGTATTTTCTTGTTGTAAATCATCTGTATTTTTATCATGGTTTTAAAGAGCTTCTTAGTGTAAAAGAGTAATTTCAGAGCAATGTTAGAGCAAGTTTAAGACCAATTAGGCAGAAAGTAAATATTTGTCCTGAAAGTAGACTATTTGAAGGACCACTTTGTGTTCTTACCTCAAAACTAAAATTTTGAACCAAAGTTGGCATTTTGCTTAGCTATAGGTCCCCTTAAAATGGACTGAGGCAAAATGGAAAACTGTTTTGTGGTCAGATGAATCAAAATTTGAAATTCTTTTTGGAAACCACGGACGCCGTGCCGTGTGGACTAAAGAGGAGAAGGACCATCCAGCTTATCAGTGCACAATTCAAAAGCCTACATCTCTGATGGTATCGGGTTGCATTAGTGCCTATGGTGTGGGGAGCTTACACATCTGGAAAGGCATTATCAATGCTGAAAAGTATAAAGAGGTTTTACAACAACATATGCCCCCATCCAAACAACGTCTCTTTCAGGGAAGACCTTGCATATTTCAGAAAAAACAATGCCAAACCACATACTGCATCCATCACAACAGCATGCCTTCGCAGTAGAGTCTGAGTGCTGAACTGGCCTACATGCAGTCCAGACCATTCACTAATCGCAAACATTTGGCTCATCATTAACGAAAAATCAGGCAAAGAAGACCCAGGACTGTTGAGCAGCTAGAATCCTACATCTGACAAGAGTGGGACAACATTCCTCTCCCAAAACAATTGGTCTCTTCACTTCCCGGATGTTTACTGACTGTTGTTAAAAGAAGAGGGGATATTAAACAATGCTAAACATGACCCTGTGCCCATTTCTTGAGATGTGCTGCTGCCATCAAATTCAAAATGAGCCAATATTTTTCATGAAATGGTAAAATGTCTCACTGTCAACATTTGATATGTTGTTTATGTTCTATTGTGAATAAAATGTCAGTTTATGAGATTTGCAAATCATTGCATTCTGTTTTGATTTACATTTTACACAGCATCCCAACTTTTTTGGAATTGGGGTTGTAGAAAAAGCAAAAGTGAATGCGAATGTTGGACATATAACATGCCCTTCTGATTTAAACGGCCGGTAACAAAATACTTCCCAGTCTGATATGGCAATGTGGAGATGAAAAGGAGGGACAATTCCTTTGTCTTTATCAGAGCCTGACTGTGGCTCAAACATGTATGGTTTCATTAATGTTCAAATGTAAATTGTACTCAGGGTGTGTCATGTTGCCATAATATTAGTATAGTGCATTTTTAGATCCTGGCATAACTAATGAGGACCAAGGACCATGATGATGGCAGTGAACACTGATTCATCCTAGCATTTGTAGTTCACTCACCGCATTGATACCAGACAGCTGCTGCGACAGCTGAAGCATGATGGAAATGATGAGGGGCTGCCTGTATGCAGCAGTGCGGAAAAGCTCAGGGATGGTCACCTTCTTCTCCATCGCCATTTTCAAACTCTCCTCTTTCATCTCCTGCATGTCCCCGCTCACATCCTCAGAACCCCGCAGCCACACCATGACTAAGGAATTTAGCGGGACAAAGAGGACAGGAGGCAGTGAGACAGGGGAAAAAACAGAGTGAAGGACAGACAGGACGAGGCACAACCATACCTTCCCAACACAAAGTAAAATGTTCAGCATAAATGTAACTGCAGTGCAGCAGAGGTTACATAAGTTCAAGAGGCATCAAAGGTACTTTATCAGAGTTAGATTTAACATACTTCTTGGATAGTGCTAGTAAATGCAAGTTTAAAATTAAGGTTTGTTAAAATTAAATTCAGTCATATTGTGGAAAATGAAAGTAAAATCAAAAAGGAGCGACTTGAAAAGTCCAGTCACCCTCTACTATACTGAAAACATGACAACAAAATAAATGATGCTTTGACTAGTGAATTCAATTGTTTCCTGAAGTAAATCCTGGGAATGAGTTATTTCTCATGGACACAAAATATTTATTTATTTTTTTTTTCATTTCATTGCACTTCCCGGGCTACATACATTTCTGAAAGAGTTCAGGATTTTTTTCACATCTGGTAGGGGATGAAATATCTTCCCAGTGCACTTCTCACCCTGGTTCGAGCAGCCATAAGCCCGGCAGAACACCATTTTCCTGCATGCTATATGTAAAAGATGGCATACTGGTCTCGCAACATTTGGGACAAGTTGTCCATAGAAATGTCACAACTACGTGGGAGGTCTAGAGAAATCTCTGTATGCAAGGGACAAGGCCGAAGGTCAGTATTGGATGCTCATGATCTTCGGGCCCTCAGGGGGCACTGCATTAAAAATAGGCATAATTCTGCACTGGAATTCACTGCAAGGGCTCGGGAACACTTTCAGAAATCATTGTCTGTGAACACAGTTTGCCATGCAATCCACAAATGCAAGTTAAAGCTGTATCAAGCGAAGAAGAAGCCATATGTGAACATGATACAGAAATATTGCCGTCTTCTTTGGGCCAAAGCTCATTTAAAATGGACTGAGGCAAAATGCAAAACTGTTCTGTGGTCAGATGAATCAAAATTTGCTATTCTTTTTGGACACCACGGACGCTGTGTCATGGGGACTAAAGAGGAGAGGGACCATCCAGCTTGTTATCAGCGCTCAGTTCAAAAGCTTGCACCTCTGATGGTATGGGGTGGTATTAATGCCTATGGCATGGGCAGCTTACACATCTGGATAGGCATTATCAATGCAGAAAAGTATATAGAGGTTTTACAACGTCTCTTTCAGGGAAGGCCGTGCATATTTCAGCAAGACAATGCTAACCCACATACTGCATCCATTACAACAGCATGGCTTCGCAGTAGAAGAGTCCGCGTGCTGAAATGGTCTGCCTGCAGTCCAGACCTTTCACTAATAGAAAACATTTGGCGCATCATGAAATGAAAAATCTGGCTTAGAAGACCCAGGACTGTTGAGCAGATAGAATCGCACATCAGACAAGAGTGGGACAACATCCCTCTTCCAAAACTCCAGCAATTGGTCTCCTCACTTCCCAGACGTTTATAGACTGTTGTTAAAAGAAGAAGGGATGCTACACAATGGTAAACATGGCCCTGTCCCAACTTTTTTGAGATGTGTTGCTGCCATCAATTTCAAAATGAGCTAATATTTTTCATGAAATGGCAAAATGTCTCACTTTGAACATCTGATATGTTGTCTATTTGCTATTGTGGATAAAATGTGAGTTTCTGAGATTTGCAAATCATTGCATTGTTTTTAATTCACGTTTTACACAATGTCCCAACTCCATTGGAATTGAGGTTTGTATTTACCCAGGTTTGTTTGGAAAAAAAAAAAAAAAAAAAACAAATGACGCTTGAAATTAGAAACTGATTCTCTTTAACCTTACGACAAGCCTAATCGAAAGACTTGCTCTGTAACCTACAGTTTTTCTGACTGAACAACTGTTACTGAACATCGAGTGAAGTAACGTACCTGGATTCCATAATGTACAATTTACTTTGTCAGCTAGCTTGCGAAGAGTTCCAGTTTGAAAGGTAATGTTACCACATGAATAAAATAATTTATTTTTCAAATAATAACAAAACACTTTATGAGAAGATGGCTGTTTAAAGTGGGGAACATGTAGCTATGTTTAAATGTATGTTTTAATGAGAGGACCTTTAAATTAAATGAGTTGTCATCTGTCCATTAAGACTGCAAATTCACCAACTTTCCAAAACAAAATGTTCTCTGTGTTAAGTTATACGTTATCAAAGCTATATGAATGTTAATTTGACAAGAGCCATTCAATTATTTGATGAGAGCCATTCACATAGCACGTGATGACCACGATTGACAAAGTGGCCGGGCCCCCAGTCCAATCTAGTAATTTTGGCAGCCTCCCCCACTCTTCCTCGCCACTTCTACTTGAGGGAATCCTTTTACAAACCGAACGTTCTACATTGGCGCTTGGAGGGCGGTCCAATCCATCAACACGCAATGTCAGCCTCTCAACCCTCCATTTTTTCGAAAGGAAATGAGTCAACAACTCAGAAGACTTCAAGCAACAATATTTCCCACAATGCTGTGCATACATCTCAAGTTTTATTTTAAAAAGTTGCTGCTGCTGTCTTTCCTGAGTGTCATTACCCAGTCTGAGTCCCAACTTAATCTGTGTCCCTTGTACGAATGGACGCTGCCCAATCTAAGTCAACCATATGTGTGTCACGCTTGCGATACTTTACATTTTACTACAGCCAATTTAACTTAATGTTGTAGACTACACTAGAGGCCCTAGATAGTGAGAGTCATGACAAATCAAAAATAGACGTAATTGTGTATCCATTATTCGAAACCCAGCCGTTATGCACAATGTAAATAATTGAATTAATTTGCTCTTTTCTCGAAAGGGGAAACATCGTCATTTTGGAGGAGAAATAATTAATCAGCTAGCAATGGAATCCACAGAAATGAGAGGGGGAAATGTTTGGACATGAGAAAGGAGATATTCAAAAAAAAAAAGATCACTAAACAGGATTGGTCAAATACATTTCACCCTCTTCTTTAAAAGTATTGTGTCACATTTTAATCAGTTTCTCTCCTTGTGAAACTAGGATCCCTTTATGCGCGGTTTTCTGTCTTTGTTTACAATTATGTTGGCTTAGTTAGTTTCATTGTAATTTTATGTTAATTAAGGGGCTTTCACATACATTGTATGATTTTTTCATGTCAAACGATTTTAGCAGGTCCATGACAGAAGGGACTGACGTTCCTTTGGGAGAAGAGGATTTGAAGAATCTGTAGTAGCGGTCACATAACAATATGTGTTGAACTACGATTAACTCATGACAAATGCAGAAAGGACGTACAATGATGGAACATTTGTAGGACTGTCGTGGGTTTAACATAACACAACCATAGATAATGAGGATGACCCCAAAAATAAAACAAAATTTGAAAGTCTAGCGTAACTCAGTTGAACAACCTCGTAGGGCACTGCACCACAGACCTACGAAATGGGCCTGACACAGAGAATCACCTCCGAGGCTAAAAATTTTTTATACATGTTCAAAATTCTAAAACGAGGGTCTACAACTATGGAAGCCCAAAACTGCCAAAATAAAAAAAATGAATGAATAAATGAGAGTGTAAATAAATATATACATAAATAAATAAATATAAATGTAATAAAAATGCAAAAATAAAAATATATACACATAAATTAATAAACTTATAAATACAATTAATGAATTAATTGGTATCCAGGCATTTATTTGAAGACCACAAAGGAAAAACGATCAGTCCAAATTTTGCATTTTTGTATATATCATATATATTATTATAAAATGTATAATAATAAGTAAAAATATTATATATTATTATAACATTTAACATATTTTATATTTTTTGCATATTTTTTCAGTGCTTTGTCTCTAAGATCATTTTGAATTTTTAATTCATCATTTCTCCACAACGTGAAAATGTGACTCAAATCATTTTTCCATTGTGGTCCTCATTTATTTCACTATTTATTTATTTCCTTAATAATTCACTTATATATTTATTATTGGCCATATTTATTTATTTCTTGATTTATTTCTGTCTATACTTATTTCCATATTTATTTATTTCTTGATTTATTTATTTCCTTATTTATATATTTGTTGATTTCTTTGTCCAAATGGTAATTAGGGAGGTTGTCAATCGACTGTGTCATCATGTCACCTCATTCCCATTGGTTGATCCATACCAGGGTCCTTAGATCGACTACATGGACTGCCATTTTACTTCCCCATTTCTCCCAATAAAACCACTAATTTTAGTATGTTGTTTGCCTGCCTTGACGAGGTCAAATCTTGGATGGCAAACAACTTCCTGCAGCTAAATGATAACAAGACAGAGGTAATACTCTTTGGCCCTCCTAGCTCCATCTCTGGGCTAGGCAGTAGTCTTGGCCCCCTGGGTGCAAACCTTCATCCGGTGGTCAAAAACCTGGGGTTCTGGCTAGACAGCTCACTGAATCTAAATAAGCAGGTCAGCAGTGTGGTGAGTGGAAGTTTTTATCAGTTAAAAAATATTGGCAAGCTAAAAGCAGTTTTAACACGAGTCGATCTGAAAAGAATCATTCATGCCTTTGTCACATCCAGATTAGATTATTATAACTCATTATACTCTGTGCTAACTCAATCTAATATCGCTAGACTGTAGATGGTACAAAATGCTGCTGCACGTCTCTTAACTGGCACCAAAAAGAGGGAGCACATCATGCCTGTACTCGCACAACTTCATTGGCTTCCCGTGAAGTTCAGAATTGATTTTAAGATTTTTTATTTGTTTTTAAAGCCTTGAATGGGCTTGCCCCCCCACATTTCTGATTTGCTAACCCCTTACGCCTCATCCCAGTCACTCAGATCTGCCTCCCAACATCTTCTTTCTGTCCCAAACTCACGGCTGAAGACGAGGGGTGACAGTGCTTTTTCAGTCGCTGCCCCTAAAAATCTGGGATAACTTCCCACCTCTTATTAAATCCAGCCCCTCTATTGAATGTTTTAAATCTAATCTTAAGACCTATTTTTACTCCATTACTTTTACCTAAGTTTTCCCTCTTTGCTGTTTTTATTTTTTTATTTTTTATATCTCTTGTTTCTTTTCTTTTATTGTTTCATTGTTCTGTTTTATTTTGTGGCTGCACTACTTTATTTTATTATATGCCTGATATTGTTGAGTCTTTGATTTGAATATTATGATGCACTTTTATTCTGTTCTTGACCTCCTTTTTAATCTTGAGTTTTATGAGGTCTTTATGTTGCACCTAATTTTGAGTATGATGCACTTTTCTTGGCTTTTGATTATGCCATCTCTGGAGCCTGTACTGTGGAAAGTTTTCTACTTGTAAAGCACTTTGGGTCAGCATCTGCTGTTTTTAAATGTGCTATAAAAATAAATCTGACTTGACTTGACTTGACACTCCACACCCGCCAAAAGACTGGCTGTGCATTGTCACCTGCCTCTTGGGCAGTCTCAGCAGCTTTCACAAGTGCTAACCAACAGCTGTTTTGGAGTCCGCACAATGATTCATTTATACCGCAAAAAAATTACTCGATAATATTGTTGGATAAAATAACCAATAAAGCTATGTCATTGACTATTTAAAATAACCCGCTATTGTCAGTGTCATAGTAGCAACCACTTCAGCTATAGCGAGCCAATGGTATCCCAATTAAGTAGTTAAGTAGTTTACGCGTAAATTGCCCAATCGACGAATTCCACGCTCCCTTATATCCTCCTAAGTACTTATATTGATAGCCAATCACTCAATTATTTACTTACGCTCATCTGCATGACGCACACTTATAGTTCACGCCCTCGTGAAACTTCCCCAGATATGATGTATTGATTGACTTGTTTCTTATTCAATTGCAGAGAGCATAAACTTTCCACAGTAACTGAAAGACATGATAGGACAATCAGAACAGTATATAAACCTTTGCGTAACAGTAAGTAGGTCGTATTATCTTAATGTTGCGCAACTGAAAAGGATGCGATTGCACAGAAAAAAAGACTTCCAAATCCGGCCTGAGGTGCTCACTTACATTTACCAGATATAAATGAGATAAGGTCAATGGGAATCATTCCAAATGAAACAGAACTGGAGGGTTCTTTCTACCAAATAGATCTATGTCACTGGAGGAGGAATACAAAGTAAGGTTTCTGTTCATTTTATAAGTGCAATTTTTTTTTATTTATAGCTAGCTGGCTAGCTGTTTTTTACTCTCAGTTTACCATGGCCATGATGATCACAAAGCTTGTTTGCCACATTGGTTAGTAAGAATAACTGTTAGTCTTCGTTAATAATACTGCATGTGGTAGCATTTTGTTCATTGTGGCTCTTTGTTTTAGAATTTGTATCGTATTCAACAAAATCAAATACTGAGGCTTCGTTAATAATACTGCATGTGGTAGCATTTTGTTCATTGTGGCTCTTTGTTTTAGAATTTATATCGTATTCAACAAAATCAAAGGCTGAGGTTTTGGCTCTTTTAAAATGCAAACAGCTCATGCACTTCGGTAGACCCCCTGGTAACGTTCCTTGCACCATTCTGTTCAATCTAGGGTGGTATATTGCCTGCTTTTCCTGATAGTGGAATGTCTGTTCTGATATAATAAGGTATATTTCAGATATTACTGGGTTAGTGAGTTGTACTTGTTCCTTATAAGGCGTGGAAAGGTTTATGCAAGGGTGTGAGGTCGGAAGTGGGAACTGGTAGCTTATCATTGCAGTGTGAATGTTCTGACTGTTTTTCAACGAGAAAATCATTTATTCATATTGAATGTCATGCATCAAAAGTTGATTTGTTTAAATATATGATTATTTTATGATTTGACAATACGCCATTTTGGGGGGTCTGAGAGTTTGGGAAGCCACCTGGAGAGCTGTCTTATTTGGCTCCTAAAGAGTAGATAATTTAGAATTTAATGCTCAAATGAAGAATACTTCTGATTAAGGAGTTCATGATCCCAGAAATGTATAGTTTTAACCCCAAGCCACTTTTCAATTCTCAGTATGATTTTTTTTACAACTTCAATGCTGAATTTTCATGAATATTTTTTATGTTTGCAGCCCTTTTTCTCTCTCAAAATCATGAAAATAAACTGAAATACGGTGGAATTCTAAATGCCTCAAGTGTCTTGCTCAGTTGAGCCATTCCCTTCCTTACTATGAAGCTGCAATCTTGAATTATAAAGCCTTGATTAAGGTAACGAATAAATAGCCAGATTTAGCTTCTGCGCAAAGGGGTTAATGTAAACCCCATTGGCAAAAATCGTGTTTTAACATAACCCCTCCTTTGAAATTTTGAATGAGTGATTATACGCATCCCCCAACAGACATTCAGCACATTGACTGTGCATTTCCACATACCACTTTCTTGCTTTTTAGGCACCTTGCGGAGGTTTTATTTTGTTTCCATTGTGATCTGAAAAACTATGTCAAGTTGTTCGTAACAGTTTAGAATAGATAAGAAATTGAGATTCTGGGATGTGTCTGAAAATAAATGGATTTTATATGGGGGGGAAGTTAATTTTTTCTGATGACGGCACAGATAGCCTGAATGCCCAAGTTTAAAACATTAATTTATCTAGGCTATATTTAATAATAGGTTTGCGTGCAACACAACATGAATTCAGGAGGAATTCAACTGGAACTGGGCAACTGGAGAACTTCAATATTTTATGAAAACATAACTCACAGTTTTAAAAACTGGCGCAGTAAAAATTTAGGTTTTCCTATGGCGTTTTTGGCGTTATATTGCATGTGGCATTTAAATTGTACTTCTCACTTTGATGATTAAATTTTGCAATTTATTCACAGTTTACATGCATGCCAATTTCTGCGGATCACATTCCAACAGATCCAGCTGTGGGCCGTCATCAGATATGAGTGTCGCTTCACGTAATGCAACTAAGGAAAGGACGTCTCATGTGGCTTAAAACATATGTCCTCGTTTCGTCTGTCTTTTCTCCTGTTTCCTTCATGCATCCTCGTGGGAGGGACTAAGACACAAGGATACAACGCAAGTGAGGGGAACAAGGATGCAATTTAAGAGACTTAAGACTCAGCCCATGTTGCCGACAACGGGGCTCTACTTGCGCAGTTCCGGTTACTGTAATTCCAAGACCATTTGTGCCATTCAAAAAAATTCCACTGGTTTCTGAAATTAGAGAATCAGAGCTTTCCATAAATATACAGGTTATTGTGGTAAGGCTTAAGGTGTCACGGGAAATTGCGACCCCTCACAGAGGAGGATTTTTCTATTGCGTTACACTAACATACACAGCACACTTGGAGGATGAGTGGTCAAAGATGGAGAGAAGGGAGCAGGTGGCAAAATTGGAGTTTATAAAATAATTTTCACAGTTTTGTGTTAGCAAGACATTTACGTGAGAGAGAATGTTGTGGAAATCCATGATATTTTTAGTTTTATGTGGAAATCCACTTTTGTTTTACAGTTTCACAGCCAAAATAATAAAAAAATCCAGGCGGCCTATTTGAAGCTTAGGTGTAATAGAGTTAACAGGACGCCACAAACAAAGAAATGTTCAAGGGAGGATTACAAGTTTCATGCTCTGATGCATGAGACTACTTCAGTGAGATGACATTGTATAAATGCGAACAGACATTTCAGACATCATGCGGTTAAAGTAAATTCAACTCGTCAAAGCGTATGCAGTCCAAATAGGGGTTGCAGATAAGGCTCACCTTTCTGGGCCTGTTCCTCCTGGTTGAGTTTAATGAGGAGGTAACGGGGGCTCTCAGGGCAGAAAGGCAGCAGCGCACACTGGAGCACGGCTGGGAAAGCTGTGAGGCCCAGGAGCAGGGGCCAGCGGCTGTCTGAACCCAGTATAGCTTCCAAGCCAAAGATCTGTGCAAATGAGATAGGAGAGTATGGGCTCCATCTGAACAAAGGGAATGGAAGCCTTTTCAAATGATGTCCGCAACTCCAGAACAGAGTCCACTAGTGTAAAATCCAGGGGTCAGAAGTAGAAAAATCTCTGCATGCAAGGGACGAGGCCAAAATACAATTTTGAATGACTGTAATTTTCAGGTCCTCAGGTGGCACTCCATTAAGAGCCATTCTGTGAGAAAATGGCACTTTTTGAAGAAGTTGAGGAAGTCGACCCCCCTGGAATTGAATGAAACTTGGCAGATTGGTAGATATGGTAGACTCACAGAAAAAGCCAAATTTTTAGGTCCGTATCTCACGAAGTCTGCCGGTGGCGCCACCTGGAAGCCAGTAAAGTGGCTCAGTTTTGCTTTTGACACCACATTTTACATCAATTATTATGACTTAAGGGTACACAGAACCATATGTGTTATACTTTTATCATGACCTGTCACAATTCAAGTCTGGATAGACAGCACCACATCAGCGCCAAGCTATGTTATTGAGCCAGAATTATTTGAGAAATCACAGTAAAAATTGAAAATGGGAATGGGAATAACATAATATCCCAGACATATACCAATCAAGAATGCTTTATTATGTGTTTACTCACACAAAACTATCATTTTCAGTTAATATTCCCTTGGTATCTTGCTGGGTTAGTGCAATGGATGGCTGGAAAGATGGTCGAAATTGATTTTGGTGCATGTTTGCTGTATATTTTCTCAGTAACCCAGATATGTTCCAATGTGATAAATGCCATTTGTTGTGCTTTTGAAACTCTGTTTTCAGGAATATCAAGCATTTCTTTGGTAGTATCTACACTTTCAAAGCCAAAGTTGGAGGAAAACTCAAAACGGACCATTTCATAGCAGATTGTACCTATGTTTGTACCTATGTGGCATTATTTAGTTTACCCATCAAGATAGAGATCTGAAATTCTCTGGATACATAGTCCCTTTGGGGTACATTACAGAATTAATAAAATTTCAGTGGTAGTATTTTCAGTGTAGATGATTTTAAACATCAAAAGTCGGAAAAATTCGCCTCCAGGGGGCAGTGTAGGCTGGATGCAAGTACTGGCCATCCCCAGCAATGTATCAAAGAAATTTTTTTAATTGTGATACAGACAGCTAGTTTTCTCAAAAAGTGAAGAGCTTGGTTTGGCACTATGCTGGGTAGATAGCTTTCTGACTAAAGGTGGCACTCTAAAGAGCTAATGTTCTGCCAACCTAACATTCCATATTCCCAGACATATACCAAAGTTCTTTCTTTTGAAATACATGAAGCACATACACAGTTATACATAAAATTTGTAATCCCTTTGGTATAAAGCGTGTTTGGTTGTAAACCGGCGGAGACTGTGAGCATTACAAACGCACAATACATGGGCTATTACCAAGTACAGGTACAGCGCAGTCAAAAACGTACAGCACATTATAAAACATGACCAGTCCAAAATCTTTAAATGCCAAAAAAGAACTAATGTAAAAGGCGTACCACCATAAGTACGTATGCAGACATGGGTCAACAGTATACTTACACTTACATAAAATAAAAGTCGATAATTTGAACTCTAAAAAAAAAATCTTTGTCACACAATTGTGTACATGAAGAAAGAATGTATAGTACAAAACTTAAAACTGTTTTATACTTTTCATGTTATCCAAAGCGAAATGATGTCAACACAGCATGTGACTAGCTATATCCGTCAGTCTGTTGTTGGAATTGGATTGTGGGTTGGCGGCACCTGGTGGTGCGCACCAGAGGTGCTCCTTGGCCTTGGCCCTGAGCAGCCATCCATGGCCTTCTTTGTTGGATCCGGTCGATGTTACCCACACAGCCAGTCGAGCCTGAGGCAAGCCCTACTACACTGCATCCTGGGTCTCTACAGGGCTACTTACAGGCCGTTGATAGTGAGCTTCTCTGTCTCTGAATTAAATAGCGGGCTGCAGCCTATATGGTGCAATAATTGCGTCAACACCCATGGCTTAGTACGCACAGAAATTGGAAGTCTGTAAAAGAAACCCCGCCCTCCCAGCCAGCGGGCATCCCATAGGCTAGACATCATGGGCAGGTGTTAGGAATGAAGGCAAGTTACCACTACAAATGAAATGCCCTTTTCTTGGCAGGGTGCTGCTTGCTTGCTAGGATTTCTGTGCCCTTTATCAGGACAACCACGCGACTGCTGTGCCCTTTTTCATACCCAAGCACCATACCTTAGGGAAATCCTAGAATTAACACTGAAGCCTGCTCTCCGACTCTAATAGTAATGCAAAAATTCAGAGAATTTGTTTTTTTTTCTGAAACTCACCAACACTACAAAACTGTACACTGTACTGACTACTGGTAAAAGTCTTGCATGTCGGCAGAATGCTACAATCACCACCAACATTCTTTTCCAATTTACAACCAACCCAGCTTTATACCAAAGAGATTAAAATGTTATGTATAACTGTGCATATACTTTATATATGTGAAAGACAGAACTCTGGTATATGTCTGGGAATAAGGAATATTAGGTCGGTAGAACATTAGCTCTTTAGAGCACCACCTTTGGTCAGATAGCTATCCACCCAGCATAGTGCCAAGCTAAACTCTTCACTTTCAGAGAAAACTAGCTGTGGGCATCATAATTCAAAAACAATTTTCTTTGGTACATTGCTGGGGATGGCCAGTACTTGCATCCAGCCTACAGTGCCCCCTGAAGGCGAATTTTTCAGACTTTTGATGTTTAAAATCATTTACACTGAAAATACTATCATTGAAATTTTACTAATGCTGTAATGTACCCCAAAGGGACTATGTAACCAGAGAATTTCAGATCTCGATCTTGCTGGGTAAACAAAATAATGCCACCTAAACATAGGCACAATCTGCTATGAAATGGTCCATTTTGAGTTTTCCTCCAACTTTGGTTCCGTTTAGCTTGACAGCATAGACATTACCAAAGAATTGCTTGGTATTCCTGAAAATATAGTTCCAAAAGCACAACAAACAGCATTTACCCTCACAGTACACATCTGGGTTACTGAGAAAATATACAGCAAACATGCACCAAAAATGAATTTCGACCATCTTTCTGGCCGTCCATTGCACAAACGCAGCAAGATACCAAGGCACTATTCACTGAAAATGATAGTCCTGTTGTGTGTAAACACATAATAAAGCATTCTAGTTTGGTATATGTCTGGGGTATTATTTTATTCCCATTCCCATTTTCAATTTTTATTGTTTTTCTCAAATAATTCTGACTCGATAACGTAGTTACCTAGCTTGGCGCTGATATGGTGCTGAAGTCTAACTGGACTCGAAGTGTCACAGATCATGATAAAAGTATAACGTATTTGGTACTCTGTGCCCTTAAGTCATGATAGTGGATGTAAAATGTGGTGTCAACAGCAAAACTGATCCACTTAAGTGCCTTCCTGGTGGCACTATCGGCAGGCTAAGTGAAATACGGACCTAAAAATTCAGCATTTTCTGTGAGGCACCCATATCTACCTATGTGCTAAGTTTCATTCAATTCCAGGGTGGTCAACTGCGCACCGAATGCCAATCTCTCGTGGAATGGCTCTTAAAAACAGACAGGATTCTGTTTTAGAAATCATTCCATGGACTCAGGAACACTGTAAACCATTGCCAGTAAACAGTTTGTCACTGCATCCACAAATTCAAGTTAAAACTCTGCCATGTAGAGATTAAAGCATAAATAAACAAGATCCAGAAACAATGCCTTCCTCTTGTTTAAAATGTACTGTGGCAAAGTGGAAAACTGTCCTGTGGTTTGACCAATCAAAATGTGAAATTGTCTGGTTCAGAGCAATAACGGCATATGCCACAATTTTAGATAACATTGTTTTTTGCTGAAATCATACTCTTACTCCCTCTAGCTACATTCCCATGAAATACCTAAGCTATATGGCTTATGCCAAAGCCTCTATATTGTATGTTGTAAACACTGTCAATGAGTCTTTGTTACTGACTCTGGGCAATAATGGCTTATGCCACAAGCCACGGTTGGCATTTAAACTTTTCGACCAATCAGATCACTCCTTAGCCCACAGTACAAGATAGTAAATGGTAGTTAAGGAAATACTAGAAATATTAAATAAATAGTTATTTAAGTAAGTGATGTTTTCGTTGCTGTTAAATCATTCTAAGAGTTTTGTACTTTTTCGCCATTCTGAACATTGATTACTACCTCCAAAAAAAGATAGTCTTTCGTATTTGCAGAAATATGGCTGAATGTAATATCATTAAAATGCATATGCATAAAAACTGATAGTTTGCACATTATATGAATGGTTCACAAAATTTGAAAAAGTCAAATGTCTCGAAAAGTTCCTACAGTGGCATAAGCCGTTATTGCTCTGAGCCACAGAATTCTTTTTGGAAATCACGAATGCCATGTTCTCTGGACTAAAGAGGGGAGGAGCCATCTGGCTTGTTATAAGTAAACATTTCAAAAGCCAGCATCTATGATAGTATGGGGGTGCAATAGTACACTTGGCATCGGTAACTTGCACATCTGTGAGGACACCATTAGTGGTGAATGATACAATATATAGGTTTTGGCGCAACATTTACTGCCATCCAGATGCCTTCTTTAAGGGAAGACCTTGCTAATTCCAGCAACACCATGCCAAACACCATACTCCTCTCGTATTGACTCTGTAGTAAAAGAATCTGGGAGTTAAAGTGGTCTCCCTGCAATCCAGACCTGTCACCCACTGACAATATTTGGGGCATTATGAGATAAGAAATATGACAAAAGAGGCTGCAATGTATTGAGCAGCTGAAATTCTACATTAAGCAAGAATAGGAAAACATTTTGTTTTCACAACAACAGCAATTGGTTGCCTTAGTTCCCAAATTCGTACAGTGTGTTGATTGAACAAGATGTAATGCAACACAGTGGTAAACATGCCCCTGTGCCAACTTTTTTGAAATGTGTTGCTGGCATCAAGTTCAAAATGAGCTCATATTTTCCATAAAACAATAAAATATCTCAGTCTCAACATCTGATATGTCTTTGTACAATTTTCGAATAAATGTAAAGTTCAAATAAATTGAAAATCATTGCATTCTGTTTTTATTTACATATGACACAGCATCCAAACTTTTTTGGAACAGGGGTTGCAATTTTACTGCCTCATTGAAAAATTGCACTAATTAACTTCAATAATCCAGGTTATTAGAATACTGGAGAGGACTAGAACCTTGATATTATACCACTGATGAAATTGCGGATTGTTCAATTACTTGCTGAGTCTCTGCTACCTTTTTAAGAAAAGTGAATTGACTACTATTTCTTGTGCTTCCACCATAGGGAGCAGGTATGTTGTGTCTTACCTGTGCCACCAGGATGCCCACCACCACCCCAAGCTGGTGCAGGGTTCCAAAGGCCCCCCTGAGGGCAGTGGGGGCCACTTCACCCACATACATGGGGGTTAGCCCTGTGCACAGCCCACAGAACAATCCAATGACCAGGCGCCCCGCAATCACCATCTCAAAAGACTTGCACAAAGCTGAGAAACCCATCAGCGCAGCACCAATGAATGCAAGGCTGTTGGAGATCAGCATGGATTTTCGCCTGAATGAGGGAGCAGGAGGGAGAAAGTGTAAGAGAGAGCCTCTTGTCCTACTTTAATCAGAATACTTAGTGCAGTCAAGTAAAGCCATGACATACAGCACCCTCAATAATTATTGGCACCCCTGGTTAAGATGTGTTAAAAGCCTTAAAATAAATTCAATTTTTATTGCAGAAGCACACTCTCACACTGAAAATTGTAGCAAAATGTAACCTTCAACTCAAGTGAATTTTAAGGGAAAAAAAAATCCCTGACGAAGAAATAATTATTTTTCATAAAATCACCTGTTCCACAATTATTGACACCCCTAACAATTCCTAGGAAATAAATGTAATTGAAGTATTTCTGTCATTTCTACAGTAGTTTACAAAGTTGATCAGAGTATCTAGGAACATTTAATTAGTAATTCATCACTTCCTGTTTCCCTGGGGTATAAATATGACATGACACAGTGGCCATTTCTCTTATCCACTCATCAACATGGGTAAGACAAAGGAACACACCATTCAAGTAAGACAGATGTGTGTCGACCTTCACAAGTCAGGCAATGGCTACAAGAAAATAGCCACTCGCCTGCACCTGTCCATATCTACGTCAGAGGAATCACTAAGAAGTTTAAAACAACTGGAACAGTGGTAAACAAGCCTGGATGAGGACGCAAGGTTATTTTGCCACCACGCAAAGTGAGGAGGATGGTAAGAGAAATAAAAAGTTCTCCAAAGCTCACTGTTAAAGAATTGCAACAAATGGTAGCATCTTGGGGTCACAAAGTCTCCAAAACAACCATCAGGCGCTATCTACATGCCAACAAGCTGTTTGGGAGGCATGCACGGAAAAAACCTTTTCTCACTCACAATCATAAACGCAAACGTCTGGAGTTCGCTAAGCGGTACCGGGACTTCAACTGGGACCGTGTGCTTTCGTCAGATGAGTCCAAGATAGAGCTTTTTGGCAACAAACACTCTAAGTGGGTCTGGCGGAACACAAAAGATGAGTATGCAGAAAAGCACCTCATGCCCACTGTGAAGTATGGGGGAGGATCGGTGATGTTGTGGGCCTGTTTCTCTTCCAGAGGCTCTGGGAACCTTGTTAGGGTGCATGGCATCATGAACGCTTTGAAATACCAAGACATTTTAAATCAAAATCTGGTGGCCTCTGCCCGAAAGCTGAAGATGGGTCGTCACTGGGTCTTTCAGCAAGATAATGACCCTAAACATGTGGCCAAATCTACACAGAAATGGTTCACCAGACACAAAATCAAGCTCCTCCCATGGCCATCTCAGTCCCCAGACCTCAACCCCATTGAAAACCTGTGGAGTGAGCTGAAGAGGAGAGTGCAGAGGAGAGGACCCAGGTTGCTGGATGATTTAGAGAGATTGTGTAAAGAGGAATGGTCGAAGATCCCTCTTTCTGTATTCTCCCATCTTTTAAAACATTATAGCAGAAGATTAGGTGCTGTTTTGTTGGCAAAAGGGGGTTGTACAAAGTATTAACATCAGGGGTGCTAATAATTGTGGCACACATGATTTGATGTAAAAGAATTATTTCTTAATGTGGGATTTTTTTCCCACTGAATAAATGCACTTGAATTAAAGGTTGGATTTTCCTCTTTTTTTCATTGTGGTCCTATATTATTTAGAAAAAAAACTGATTATTAGAAGCTAAAGAACACATCTTAACCAGGGGTGCCAATAATTATTGAGGGCGCTGTATAATACCATTGCTATGCTGATGACATGCCTGAGGTCCTAAATGTCTTGCACTTGTAGGTTGCATAATGCTACATTGGTGATGATATACATATCTGAGTTTGGCACGGTTTATTAAAAAAAGAAATGCTGACTATTCCTTTTGATAGGTTAACTGACAAGTGAGCAGCATATCTGTTTCCATGGTGACGAGCCGCGTGAGGAGTGCACAAACACTAATATGAAAAACAAGAATGAAGAATTAAATGCTGAGAATGGGAGTGGAGACATGGAAGCAGTGTCCATCTGACACTTTTAATACCACTTTTTTTCACCTTGACTATTCGATGAACGTCTTTATTGTTCTTTTAGGGAGAATAATTCTATGTTACAGGAGAAAGTCGTTCTGCTCATTGAAAACAATTACCATTTATTAGCAGGTATAATTTCTAAATAGCAGGTATAATAACTAAATATTATTTACATTTTAAATACAAATTATAGAGCAAATCAGTGGGTTGGGCTACCTAACTGCAGTCACAGTGTCCACCCACCTCCAAAAGCTCAAGAGGGTGGCAGAAGTTCTGTTTCTTCCTGCAGACTGCAGCTTCAAACACAGCACTTTCCAGTTATAAAAACCCACCATTTTAGGCAAAAAAAAAAAAAAAAAAAAAAAAACATACCATGGGCTCAAGAATTATTGGTGCCCCAGTTGGAAATGCAGTAAAATACAACAAAAGTAAATAACAATATTAAAGAAATGATCTCAAAATGCCAACATGTGAGAAATACTGTATTTTTTGATGTTTCAGTGGGACCAACCCAAATTAATTATACATTTAATTAAAAATCAATTTCCTCCGAATCAATATTGAAAAATTAATGACATTTGATTTAGTACCTAGTGCAACCACCTCTGGCGAGCATAGCAGCATTGACTATTTTCCTGTACTGTTTGACAAAGTTAAGCAACGTATTTAGATGGATTTTGGATCTGTCAAATTCCTGGGATCCAGTGATGGAGACAGCCATTGCAGAACATTGGTTTTATTGTCCTGGAACCATTTCTACCTGGCTTCTGAGGTATGCTTCAGCCCATTGTCTCAATGTAAAATTAAATTTTTCAATTTGTTATAAATAGTGCATACATGGACTTGAAAAAGAAAACACAAAGTGGACGATTACATTATCATTTTCATGATTATACAGATAATGTGCTTGCTTCTCGAAAAAGAAAAAGCATTTCCGAGATTGCATTTGCTTTAAAAGAGATTAACGTTTTCGTCATCATTTTGTTGGTGATATTGCAGGGCACTCTGTCGAAATGAAAACGCCAATGGGGAATGTATTTTATCCTTCAATTTGTTATAAAAATTCCATACATGGGCTTGAAAATGAACACACAAAGTGAAGGATTACATATTCATTTCCATTATGATACAAATAATGCGCTTTCATCTTGACAACGAAAATGCATTTCTGAGAATGCATTTTCATTTTAATATTGTTAGCAATATGCTTCCATATACTTGCACTTCCTTCCTATGAACATCAGGAGGAGCTGCCAGACCTAATGTCATGGTTTGTGAGGTTTGCGTGTGGTTTGGACTTTTCTTTGCAGCTCTCATCCCAGGACGATATCGAATTCCTTGGCCATCGGATTCTTTACCCAGCTGGCTGATTGAGCTGGGGCGGCGCCTTCCCGGACTCTATATAAGCAGGAAGTCCGGCACGCCTCCTTCGCTAGAGCAGTGGTTCCCAAACTCGGTCCTGGGGACCCACTGTGTACGCAGGTTTTTGTGTCAACCACAGCTCCAATCTTAGAATGCTAATGAGTTGCTCATTGCTCTTGATTGCACTATTCTTGTTCACGCTGATTATTTATCCTTTTAAACCACATGTCAAAAATGGCCATGATGAAAATCATTTCATAGTGTGCTAAATTGGAAATTACTTCTCTAACATAAAAAATGGAAATTTGCAACTGATGACATGAATCTATAAATGGGCTTCTAGTAGATAAAATTGTGGACCCAAGGTCATTAAAGCTAACAATTATTAGGCAATTAAGAATTCAAAGACAAAGCAAACGATGAGTCAAACCTGTTAAATGTCACTTGATTGGTTTCAGGAAAGAACCTGAGCACCTGCATTCAGAACCCTAATCACCAGATTACTGACTTTGCAGTCTGGCATTTGATCACATAAAACATACTGCCACCTTTGATCTTCGTGGAATACATCAAAATAAAAAATATGAATGTTGGGCTTTGAAATTTCATGGAATCGAGCCATTTCTGTCATAATGTGGTTTTAAAATGTCCCTCTATCCGACAAGCAACTGCTAATTAAAAATGAACAGCTTGTTAAAACTCTGGAATCGTAATTGTGGTTGGAGCAAAAACCGACATACGCAGTGGGTCCCCAGGACCGACTTTGGGAACCACTGCGCTAGAGTATCCGTTTTTAGCTTCACACTATAGCCGAAGATACCTGTAGTCAGGTTTTGTATGACTTTCTATCTTCTTATTATTGGAGTTTCTTCTCCCTTTTTTCTATCTCGCTTTGCTTCCGTGTTTCAGACCATTATACGTCCTTTGGAAGCTCGAGTACTTTCATTTGGTCTGTATTATTCTCTGTGTTTGTACTGTGTCCGTGCTGCTCACTTTCTCTCTGGTTGTTGCGCTTGGCCTCCTAATTCTACCGGCCATTACACCTAAAGGGTGTACATAAATCAGTCCCTGGCTTCTTGTTGGGCTTCTTTGTTACCAGTTAGAGCTGGTTTCTTCTTCGGGGCTAAGACAGACGGGTCCCTGTGCCCCTGCATTGACTACAAGGGACTGAATGCTGACAAAATCAAGAATTGTCATCTTTTGGCTTAAATGGATTCAACTTCCTCCAATCTCCTGGGCTTCTGCTTCTTTACCAACCAGAATTTGTGCAAGTCTTACCATTTTGTGCGCATACAGGAGGATGATGAGTGGAAGATGGCATTTAACACCCCCTTGAGCTACTATGAATACCTAATGATGCCATTTCGGCTGACTTACACCCCCGCTGCGTTCCAAAACCTCATAAATGATGTCCATTGAGACATGGTCTCCCAGCTCATCCATGCTTACCTAGACCATATATTTAGTTTGGAAGATGACACCTGTCATGTCCATTTGTTCACTTAAAGGCTCCTGGAAAATCAATTGTTCCTGAGACCAGGGAAATGTGAATTCCTCCGCAACACTGCCTCCTTCCTGGGGTTTGTGGTGATGCAGGGAGCCCTGGAGGTGGATCACCAGAAGTTTCAGGCTATCCTTGATTTCCTGGAAGCAAAAGACCGCAAGAACTACAAAGTTCCTTGTGTTCGCCAATTTCTATAGCCGATTTATCCAAGGGTACTCAACTGTTGCTGCTCCCCTAACCAAACTGATGCTCATTTAAGTTCTCTTTGCTAAGACCCCTCTGGTGGCCCCCTTCTTTAACTAACTTAAGAGGCTTTTTACCACCGTTCCCATCCTCAAGCTTCTGGTTCTTCAGCGCCAGTTTGTGGTAGAAGTTGACGCCTTCGACATGGGCACTGGAGCCATCTTCTTGCAGCGAGCTTACAATAGTAAATTACATCCTTGTGTCCATTCCTCTTGTTGCTGGTCTTCTGCAGGGAGGAACTATACCACCAGTGACCAGGAGCTGTTTTTGGTGGAGCTGGCCTTTGAGGAGTGGAGGTATTGGCTACAGGGTTCAAGGCTTCCCTTCTTCATCCAGATGGAGCCACCGCAACCTGGAGTACCTCACTATGGCGAAGAGGCTGAATCCCAGGCAAGAGCATTAGTCCCTCTTCTTTGCAAGATTCAATTTTGTCTGAACATATCGACCCGACACAAACAATGTTAACAATGACTCCCTATCATGACTGTAGCCTTCCATGCCCGAAGAACCTCCTGATACCATTCTCCCAGGCATCTGTCTTCTGGATTCCACCAAGCTGCAGGTCGAGAGTGAAGTCAAACAGGTGTTACAGTCCTGTCCCTCTCCACTGGACGCTCTCCCCAACTGACTCTTCATTCCCAAGAGAGTAAGAGGCAGGATCCAAACCTGGGGCCATACCGCTCAGCTGGCATGCCATCCTGGACTCTCTTACACCCTCGCCCTAGTTTTCAACAGTTTTGGTGAACTACCCTTGTTCAAGATACACGGCCTTTTGTTGCAGCCTGAACAGTGTGCACACACTCCAAATTACAGTAAGTAACTAACATCCCTGTGATCTCCTGCAGCCCTTGGATGTCTCCCATCAACTATGGGCATGCATTGCCATGGATTTTGTCATGAGGTTACCACCATCTGATGGGAATATAGTCATTCTTCCATCATTGACGGTTTCTCCAAATCAGCCCACTTCTTACAATTGTCCAAGCTGCCCACCACTAAGAGGACTACAGACCTACTCTTTAGACACATTGTCTGTCTTTACGGTATACCTCAGGAGGTGGTATCAAACCGCGGTCCTTAATTTGATCGTGTGTTGAAGTATTTCCTGTCACAGTGGTTTTCAGACCTTTCGTGCCCATGGCCCACCAAAGGACAAGCCAAAATCTCAAGGCACTCTTGTATTCATATTTGCGCAAAAAAGCCTCTGTCACATGCGTTTTTACTCTCAATCATTCTGTAAATATTCACTTTTATTTAATGTTGCCAGATAAAATGTGCAAACAACTACTGTGTATTATTCATGAAATAGTAATAATAAAATGATTCAAGGATTGACATTGTAAAATTGCATCAAAGCAGCAGTACATCCGTTCAAACCAGGCTTATCACTAATTGTAATCACTTCAGTTGGAGTGTGAGATGCTCAATTTATTATGGGAACGCCACAAAACTATTAAACACACTCACTTTCTCAATTAAAAAAAACATTTTTCTTCCCGCAGTTGCAGAAGCACCCAATCCCTTCTTACACAAGCATGTTTAATCGTTACTTAATATACTGTTGTTGTCACAAAATCCCACGACACACCTGGACTTGCCTCATGGTGGCACACCACCTGAGAACCACTGTCCTGATGAGACTGACAGCTCACCTAAAAATGCAGCATATTGCCTAGTTCAACTTAGCTGGCTGTTCTGTGACCTCCGGCTCAAAGCCAGAATGTTCCAATAGGCGACTTACTTAGCTTAGGAACTAGATTCATGGCATGCATTGTTGAATCAAATAATGTCAACCAGCGAACGGTAACTCTATGGGCATTACCATGTAAAAGAAGTGCGTTTGCTACAAGCACTTGCAATTAAAATATAACTCCAACTGTGTACTTTATAATTCTGTCTATTATGCCAGCGTTAAATATATATTGTATTTAATTGGATGTTTTATGCCGTAGATATCACAAGTACTGAAAAAATAAATAAATGAATAATAATCGGACACTAACTCAAGAAACCCCCGTAAGTTTAAATGACTGTCCACCACCCGGCAAAGCTGAAGTGAAAAGCAACTGGAAAGTTTTCTTTTCCTCCAGAAGCACTTAAGTAGGACGGACGATAGTGTATGATGAGTAAACAATGATAAATCTATTTATTAAAATTGATATCAGACACCATATGCACTTCTACAACTTTCAGCGGCAAAAAATGAAATTAAAATTAAAATTGCGGTGATGATGATAATTAGCTGAGCCCCGTGGTTGGCATCACATGACCACGATATTTCGGTCATCATCACCTATGGTCATGTCTGCTTTTCAATGTTGTTTGCGTTATCAAATGCCTCTATTCCAGTCTGAGTAGAGAGAAGTTGCAGTTCCTTCTACTAAGGTCCTGGTTCAGGGCACCCACTGAGGTTGGAGAGGAGTCCGTGCTTTTCCACTTAGACATGTATCTGCCTTCCAGAAGCAGGGTTACTGTCGTCCCAGACCCGCGCCTTAGTACCATGTTGGGCAGAAGGTGTGGCTCGCAGTGAAAGATATTTTACTTTGGGAGGCGTCGAAGAAGCTCACTCCCCTGTTCTTTGGTCCATTCACCATTTCAAGAATCCTGTCTTCCTCTGCTGAGAGGCTCCTCCTCTCCCATTCCCCTCATAACATTCAGCCAGTATTTCATGTCTCAAGACTTAAACCAGTCTCCTTATCTCCCTACGGTCCTCCCCTTCACTCCCTGCCTCCCCCCCAGGCTCATTAATGGTGGCTCCACCTACATTGTGCATTGGAACATGGAGGTCTGGCAGTGGGGACACAGCCTTCAGTTCCTTGTACCCTGGGAGGGGTACAGGGCTGAGGATCTCTCCTGGGTCCCATAGCAAAACATCTTGGGCTCCTCCAGGGTTCGAATTACACATTGCTTTTCGAGGGAGCCCCATGTTACGGTGCGCACCACTACTAAAACATGACACATGCACGTGCATAAATACAGGTGTGTAGCAGCGTGGAAAACTTTGCACTAATACCACCGTTAGCAGTTGATACCGCCAGTAATATTTTATAGAGGCACAAGCGAATGTCAAATTTCTGGGAAGACAACCAGAACAAAATCGGAAATTAGCTTGGAAAGAATTGCGCATTCAGCTTCCACCAGTATCGAATAAAATCAGTAGTTTTTCGGCTGACCTTGATGTTTGGATACACGGAGAAACATTTGGGTATGTAAAAATGTCAAGCGTACATCCTGAAAAAAAAAAGGTAGAGTTTAATTTCTAGTGCTGCTGTACGCGGTAATAGCATATAGTGGCGGCAGCCATGTTACTGAAGACATATTGGGTTGCTAGGGCATGCGCAGCATATGCATTCGCGATATTAAAAATCAATATTAAATTCTAAACCCTCTTCTCACCAATAAAACCCCTCAAAATATATAGCATCCCCTTTTAAAATTGTTCTGGCTAATAAAAAAGTGGAGGTTGGACATGGGATTCTTTCCATTAGCTTCATAAATACGGCCTAAATATGCCCAAAGAGGCATATAGATCAACAAAATCACAATTTGCACACTACGCGCTAACCATTCTCATTTCTTGCCCGCACTGTCTCCTCTACCACGATAATTGGGTCACAAAAATGTCTGAAAACTTGCATTTTTGTGCAATAACTTCACTAGTGCATTATTTGACGTGAAGGCAGGATTGACTTAAAAAAGCACACGGCGAGATGGACAAAAGCTGCAATATTTGACGATATTTAAATATATTTAAAAGAATGTCATGTCCCCTAAATTGCTCACCTAAACACTTGAAATTTATTCAATAGCTGTGGACGTTATCATTATTTAGGTCAAACTCCAGCTTTGCTTAATCTAGCTTGATCTGTTACCTGCTGGCTGCATTGCTGCTTGAGGGAGGGTCGTCCGTAATCCGGCGACTGCTTGTAAGCCAAATGAACTTAGTTTTGGCAGCTTTGCAACCTTCTCCTCCTGTTCTTTCTTTTCTTTTCTTTTCTGTTTTGACTACTGTTTTTATGTTTGAATGGAATAACTGCTCCTGAGTTTGCAGATTTGCTGGACAGTCTGATCTTCAGATTTTGCACTCGAACTATCAGACCTTGACCTGGTCACATGATCAAATCAAATACAGACTTGACGTTGGACGACACATTGCCCAGCAATCACCTTGACACATTTGCATATAAGTATGAAAGAAAAATACCAAATAAAATAATAAAATTGTTAATATTATTAATAGTCTTTAAAACGTGCAGATTAAGCATGTAACTTTGTTATAGCATGCTATGAATTATTGTTAGAAAAAAACCATGATAGAGATGAGTTTGGCTTCATGAGGGTTTGTATAAAAAGTTTTAGAACCATGCGAAGATTGTGAGTGGTAACGTAAGTTCCCAAAATGCAGGCCTATATTAGTATATATGGCTGTTGCTTATGTAGTGAAAACACAGAGAGTCAAACTGTGTTACGGACTTTCTGCCCTTCCAATCTTGGCGCAGCTGGATCGGTTGAGCTGCCTCTACTAATGCAAACACTTGGGAAGCCAAACGTGCAGAAAATATATAATCTCTCACACAAGCAGGAATAATTTTCAGAGCTCCCCCTAAATGTCTCAAGGGAGGCTTTCAGGGGAGCTTGTGTCCTCTTCGGCTCCCCCGTAATTCTAACCATGGACTCCTCCCTGGTTTGTGATTTCCTGTGCCATCATCCAGAGTCCAACAGTGATCCACCAGGTGACGGGGGGCAACGGTCACGAACCTCCAGTGGATTCCTCTCATGTCTCTTCCTATTCAGCAACTGGCGTGTCTATTAGGTGTATGTCTTTTGTGATTGGTTTACGTCTTGTGTGTCTGCCAACCCCCAGCTGTGTCTCGTTACATGGTTATTCGTTCATTGCCATGTGATGCGTATTTAAGCCCTCTGCTGTTTGTTGTGAGTTGCTGGATTGTAAATGGCGTTTGAGCGTAGATTCAGTCAGTATTGTTGCTGAACACTTTTTTTTGTCAAGTGCAATGTGTACTTCAATCACATTTGTTCCAGAAAGCTTTTCTCTTAACTTCAATAATTCGAACAAGCTTCCAACCCTAATCAGGCTCGTTAACACTTCAACCATACGTCTGTCCAGTTTGCTAGGAACAAGCTCCCAATCCCTCTACGATTATCAGAATTGGAGCTGAGTTCCCTCAAACTACTCCATCCCCCTTTGGGACAGTTCAGCGCTGGCGAAGTGTGCGCTCCACCCGGCTGCAATCCTGAAAGCCACTGGCCCGCGATTGGCAGCCCAGCTTCATCTACTACATCCGCACTGAACTGCGCTATCCCTAAACCAGGGTTCCATTCCCACCTCATCCTCAGGGGTTCCATCCCTTCATTACCTTACAAGTTGTCAATAAGCTACCCGTTGGACTGCACTGAGCCTCCGCACTTGATTGCTGGTCCGCACCGTGCCAGTTCCCTGTTTTTTTTGTAACATTTTGAGTGCATTTCCTCTCAGGGGTGCCAATAATACTACCAGCCACTGTAAATAAATATTCCTCATTGCCTCTCAGTCTTAAGGCATCTATAAGGTGGCAGCAACATTTTAACGAAACACCAATACATGTCCATATCCAGAGGTACTACTTTTGTAATTTTCTATTGCACATTTGTATGTGCCATTTTATAAGAAAGCCTTTGCTAAATCACTGAATCATTAATAGTCATCTTATCTATGTTTATTACTGAATCGCTGGGTACCTGAAATATTGTTAGTTTTTGTTTGTGCTTAACTCACCTCCCAAAAGTGTCAGCCATAATCCCAACACTGAATGAGCCGGCCATGCCTCCCACGCTGAACACGGCTACCGAGAGACTCCATATGAGGGTGACCTGATCTTTACTAATGGTGTCGTTGTATCTCTCAGACCAAGAGTTGTTGAAAAAGGTCCGTAGTTTCTGACAGACAGATACATGTACATACATAAACAATTAATCCTACATAACACTGCCAAATGGTAATTCTAAAAAGTTAACATTCAATGGATTCATGTCAAACTCATGTCAAACATGTGGATAAATAAGTTTCATTTGAAACAATGGCTCTACCTACACCATAATCTAGTGCACCTAAGAGCAAACAAACTCTTTCAAGTTGAAATGTAGGATCAGTTCTAAAACATTTTTTAGACTGAGGTGCATTACTGTAAAATGACTTTCACAAAATAGAGATGCTTTCTTGGCTCAAAAAAAAAAAAATAGTACTCTGTAATGAAATTGAACCTGTTTTTGAGGCTTTTTATTACAACATATCTTTTAATTGCAAATATTGTGAGAAGATATCTGTTCACACACAGCTCACAACAGTTGTACAGTAGGTGTTAGGGATCACAACTCTTTACAATTGAGTTGAACAGAAAAGCACGTCGAAACTTGAGGCGAGAAAAGCAGAACACCACATGGAGGTCTACTCCAGTCAGCCAAGAACAAAAATCTGAGTCTGCAAAGTGTGCAGGCTCACTTAAACTGGACAAACACATCCTGGCCCAATGAATCTTGATTTGTAATGTTACGCACAGATGGTAGGATCAGAATCTGGTATCAACAGCCTGAATCTATGGACTTTACCTGCTTTGTGTCAACAGCTCAGGTTGGTAATGGGAGTGTAATTCTAGAGGAAATGTTTTCTTTGCATGTTTTGTGCGCCCAAATACCAATCAATCATTAGAGGTGCTGTGCAGAGTATTGTTACTGAGCATGTGCATTCCGTTATTTCCACAATTTATTGATCATCAAATGGCTATTTCCAGCATGACAGTACGCCACAATGCAAAAGTCTTCACAAATGACTATGAGCTCATCGAACTTTAATGGACTCCACAGTCACCAGATCTGCATCCAATAGAGCACCTTCAGGACATGGCAGAGCAGAAGATACACAAAATGACTGGAAAACTGATGAATGTGCAAGGATTGTGTGATGTAAACATATCCACATGGACCAGAATCTCAAAGGAATGTTTCCAACGTCTTGTGGAATCCATGCAACAAACAACTGAAGCTGCACTGAGATCAAAGGGAACCCCTAACCAGAATTGAGCCCCTAAGAGCCATACTGGGCCAACCCATGCTGGGGAACTTCTGAGAAAATGGGACTTAAAGTTGCCAGCCTCCTGTGTCATCTAGAGTATCTGGGAACTAGAAACACTGCTTATGTTATAAACCCAAGATATGTAAAATTACGTTATGCACTTTTTATGTCGGTTTTGGATGCCCTTCTGTTTCATTTAAAGTGAAAGGTACCTCCTTCTGAAGCAGAACCATCATCTTCTGATTCATTTGGGACAAACTCTGGGCCTCCATTATCTTCCACTTCACCATCATCATCAATCATAGCAAGCAGTTCCTCATTAGTGAGATACCGAGCCGCCATGTTCACATTGAATAATGGAAAAGTTGTGGGATGGTCCACTATGGCTAAGGCAGTGCAGTGCATATGTACAGTGGCAGAGAGGACGTTTGCTTGTTTGAACAATCCATGTGGGTAGATTGGGTTGGCTCATTTAGGAAACGTAGATCTCAGTTTTCTGCACATGCTGACTACCTCAACTCAATTTCGCTAAAAGTGCGGGATGGCCCGGTATGGTTCTTAGGGGCTCAATTAGCATGGTGGTCCTAATAAAGTGCTTAATGAGTGTGTGTGTGTGTGTGTGTGTGTGTGTGTGTGTGTGTGTGTGTGTGATTTTATGTGTGAGAAAAAGAGAGGGGGAGAGAAAGAGAGTGTATATGTACATATGGTATATAACGAGAGCCATCATGGTAACAACAATGTTTTTTCTTAACTTACATAAACAAGCTCAAAAAACAAATGATGGCCAGTGACTGGAGCAAAATAGCAAAATAAATACATTGTCCATGCTTAAGTTCTGAGAGTAGCAGCCCCTTTAATAATTATTTGCCAATGTCCTGCTTTTTTCTGATACCAAATTAAAAGCCATAGTTTTGAGCTGCAATAAGATTAGATAATTATTGTGAGTCACTATGGCACCATTATCCAGCAAATATCTGTTTGTGTGCTACCATGAATGTTTCAAGGGTTTCAGGACATTAAAACAGATGGTACAATGAAAGTATCCAGTGGACTAAGATATATTTTTCAAGAAACTCTCTCAGACACTAACACACTCTAACAAACAAATGCATGCTCACACACACACACACACACACACACATATATATATATACACACACACACACACACACACGCACATGCTCACACCTGTTCAGGAGCATTGATGACTCCAGTGTTGTAGCCAAACTGCAGGGAGCCGATGACAACCGTGGACACGCAGAAAACGAGGTTACACGTGACTTGTTTTTTCTGGGTGAGGAGAGTAAAGAACAGGGAGGTGAATGCACCACTAGCACACTGACTCTGGGAAACATAATGTTCTTGCGATGCAGTGACTTATCAGAGGGTGGAGCTGTCCAGTGCTGAAATACACAGGCAGCTTTCCTCAGTGAACTCAGCTGCAGCACGTACTCTGCTAGCGCGCAAGTGGTTAGAGGCCAACGCCCAAATTTTTGTTGAAAAATCCTCTGAAGACACAATAACCATCTGAAAAACAGTATCTAGTACCTTACCAAAATAGCTGCAATTCTAGGACATTTGTACAGTGCATTTCACTGCACTGTTGCAGCCCCTCTTTTGCATATCCAGTTGCCATTGATATTACATTACACTGCCCTTTGCAGAAGCTCCATTACAATGCAACTTGAAAAGCTGAAGAATATTGGTGTCAATCCCAGAAATGTATAAAGGGCAATGCCATCATCCATACACAAGGTATGAACATTCATAAAAAATTATCAAGCAAAAGGTTAACCAAACAACTCAATAATCAGTATTTTGAAGAAGGACAGATAAAACTACACAGCAAATCTATCTTTAGCCAAAAATACCTGTATTGCTTCAAATGAAAATCTATATAGAAATGCATACTCCAGCAAAAGAGTGTCAAAAGATTTTGCAATATTTAGGTGGATTCAGAAGAATCTGAATCCACTCTGCTTACCTTAGAGGGATCCTCATTTTTCCTCTGAAGCATAATACGTACAGGGGACATAACCATGGAGAGCAGTCATGTGGGGCACTCAGTTTGCAACTAGTCTGCGTATATACTGCATTAGGCTATCTTAAAACTAAACTGAGATACTAAGCAATAATGACATTTGCGAGATTGATGAAGCACGTCCGCTACTGGAATACAAGCGGACGACCGCTGCACTCATAGGCTCCACTAATAAACTACTTATCACTAAAAGGCATACTGGCTATACATACTTTTGATACCTTTCATTTGCCAAAGTAAAATTAATTCTAATGCATTTTTGTTGCCAATTTTTGGTTATCTAATTTACTGATAGATCAGAATTGATCCACAAGCCTGAATGCCTCCCTGTTTTTCTATCATCCCACTTGTTTGCCATTTTCTGCCATTCCCCAATGACTAGACATATGTTTCCACAATTCCACTTAGAAGGAAACTAAACAAAAAAAAGAGTTTTGAAAAGTGTTCTAAGTGTTCTGAAGGTAGAACCCATTTTAATGCACAAGATACAAAAAAAAAAAAAACTAAATTCAAAAATAGAGAAAAATAAATTTGCTAGAAAGTTAGGGACCCGATAATGCATACTTTTATAAAAGAGAAAAAATTGCTGAATTGAATTATGCTTGTTAATAATAGCTGCATCATCTAACCAAAATGCAGCAATTTGTTTTATTTCATTAAGCTTCAAGAATATTCTTTCTACTGAAAAAAATTTGGCTTTTTTTCATTTTCAAAGTTGTTTTTTTAATTCTTGATTTTTACAAATCTTATCCTATTTTCTGCTTATATGAGAAAGTTAATACTGTCAAAGGAAATCAGAAAATTTAAAATTATCCAGTAAATGATAATACAATAAAGCATGCCACAAGAAGCAATAATATCTTCGGAGGAGCACATATTAAAAGGGTTTCTGTTTTAAAGCATGAAAGACAGAGCATCCACAACTTTAATATGGCCAGGTAACCACACAAACAATCAGCTGTCAATTTGTGCTTGGTTACCAAATTGCTTAACAGGATATTGCTTGATTACTTTCAACTCAGATATGGGGCCACCCATTGAAAAAAAGTAGTGAGACCATTAAGTCCCAGGTTCACACCAGCTCACTTACCCTCAGCCATTTCTTTAGTTAACAGCACTTGCCACTTGGTAAACAATTACTGCTACCTCATTTCTGATGTACAGCACAACCACCCCACCATTTTCTGTATTAGAGCTCTTCTCTGACATCAAATTATGCCAATGCGACACTCCACATTCGATGACTGCCATCAATGTTAGCACCGAATCACAGTCACAGAAAAAGGCACTCAGCCATTGGGTTTGATTGACATACTAAACCGGACATGTGCTAAATATTTCATTCTGAGCGGATATGGTGAACAATTAATTTCCACAGGAGCATCAGCCTGGTCATACACTAAGTCACCCTGCATTGCAAACACTCAGAAGGGGTAGTGGCTTGTCAAGCTGAAGCATGGATAAAATGGCCACAAAAGAAGCTGCTTCAGCTACAGAAAACATCACTACACATTGTTTGCCCACTATGATTGAATTATGTAATGGAGCATGCAAAAATAATGGCACACACCTTCTCTCCTTCCATCTTCTCTGAATGGGAAATGGCAGGTCCTGATCTTGATGTTTTGGGCCTTTCAAGTTCCACTCAAGATTCAGAAGCACTAACTTCTGTTCATAATTCCACAGGCGTTACCTGGAACACAAATGTTACAGCCCTACCTTTAAATATACACATAAATCTAAACTTAAAAGATTACGAATGCATAAATATAGAGAATCAACAAAAGTTTTCACAACATTTCTGCAAAACAGCATCTAGTTCTTCTCAGTCTCCTTCTTCAGTTCAAATTAAAATGCAAAAAATGTAAGAATTTCCAGCATCAGTGCATCTGCCGACCTCATGCGAAGTGAATAACCAAAAATAATATCGACCAAATGGTGAAATCACCTTCAAATAATTTAGTTGAATTAGCCATCTCGTTTAAACTACATACCATAATCGAAAAATGCGGTAGCAATAATGGTCAAAGCTGATCAAACTGCACTCGACTTCCAGATTCGTGCAGGTGTTGAAAACCTTAACCACTCCCCAAACGCCCGAATTCCATTCCTTTTCGCATTCGCGTCACTTTCCGTCGGGACATGGCAGATTAATTCATTTACATGACGCCGTGAAAACGATGTATTTGGACATTTGGACGTTTTCACGGACTGTTTCATTATTATTATGACTGCCGTTGTTGTTGTAATGATAAATTTGTTCATGTCATTCCGCTTCCTACAATCCAACTGTAGGTTATCGCAAGCATTTATTTATTGTAGTAAATCAATTTGCGTTGAAGTGAAATTTAGACAGGAAGCGAGAAAGGGGCATAATGCCTTACGTCTTGTTATCTCATTCCTCATGGTGGCAGAGAGGGGAAAAATTGTCTGAAAATTTTGCATCATTTGTGTCGATTTTAGCACTATTACTCTGATTGCAGGCAAATCCCGAAACCACACTTCATACGCATATAATTCTAATTAGAATCTTCATCGCGCATTTCAATGAAATTATGTTGCATGTAAATTCGCCTACCGTGAAGCATCAACAGAAGCGAAACGTAGCTACGATATTCCTACTACACGCAGATGTGACCTTCAATGCGTGAGCACCGTATTTTCTTATTAATCCTGTGACTGTACCGCAGATCCGGACGACTGTCACGACCAGATGTGCTGCGAATCCGAGGCCGAGTGCTTGCGTCATTGGTTTGTGAGGACGCATCCAAGATCACGTAGCCGTTATTGTCCACATCAACGACCTTGAAAAGCGCAGCTGATGGATTGGCTACTGATGAAATTCTAAATACCGTTAGCTTGCAGCATCATAATACGGCCGATTTCACTAATAACGCACACTTCGTAAGATTTGAAAATAACACGATAAATTAACAACTATAATGATCAAGCAGGCTATTGTGGCATGTTTTGCTGATATTGTAAGTAGCCTACGAAGGCTGGCATCAAAATAAATCATTTTGAATGATCAGTAACCCATTTATTCGTTTTTTTCTTCTTTTTGATAGCAATAATACCGCATTACACTCTCAACTAACGTCTTTCCCATTTAGGCTACCCCAGCTTTTAGTCATTGCTAAGAGATTTCAAAATAGGCAACCTAAATTAATTAAAGGATTTAATTCAAAACAAAGTCTGAATTGCATGGGTAAAATCATTTATTTACAAAGATAAGCTACAACTGTTTAGCCTACCAGCTTGCCATTTTATTAAAAAAACAATTTAAAAAGTAATCAAGACTGACGCGAACATACGTGCATACGGAGGGCGTCACGTTCTTGCGCAAATACACGGATTGTTAAGGTTTGAGACCGGATAACTCAATTCCCTGTTTCAATAAGTGCGACAATCCTCGTGAATATATATATATATTTTTAATTTACCGGCACCTCTCTTCATCCTGGTGCCCGTAAAATGTACTAATGCTCATACAATACAATTTTTAATTTTCTGTTTTTAAAATTTTTGTTTCTATTTTTATGTAGCGGGTACGACGAGCCACTTTCATTAGTGAGTCGGTTTCACCTGATCCACATGACGTAGAGATCAGTGAATCTGCGCAGATGGCGTCTCAAAAGACAGGCTAAAGAGTAATACATTTTAAATCAAAATGGCTACCGTCAGCGATTACGAATCAATCCTGTGCGTTAAACCTGATATAAATGTTTACCGCATTCCGCCACGGGCTACAAATCGAGGATACAGGTACTGTAGAAGGATGTTGATCCAAATGAATCTTCTTTGAGTTCAGAGCTTGTTTGATTTTAGATTATCTATTCGCAACGGTAATGTAACCCAATGTATTGGTCAGCTAACGTTAGCTAGCACCCTGGACCCAAGCACGATAGAGATTGCTGACGTTAGTAGCTGTACAGGAATGCACCGGTGACATAGCGGGAATTGATTCTTGGATGTTGACGACTGCTTTCATCAGTGATTTGAGTCTGGTATTATTGCGCTGTGTAACAACTTTCGTAAGAGCATTTTCAGTAAAAATGCGTACCAGCGGATGGACCTACAAGTTGCCACTGATGGGGATGCAGCCAGAGATTATGATGAAGCGGCTAACGTCACTCTTACTAGCTAACTTGGCTATAGCCACTGTATGAATTGGAAAGTGACTATTGATTGCTTATTTAAACGAAGTAATCGCAACAAATCCAGAAGTCATTTCTAGTTGGTTGTCATGACGTTCATTTCGCCTCAAGTGTTGTTAAAAAGCTTCCAATGATTTAACTTGCTGATTGAAAGCGGTATTATGCTCAATAGCACATTACTAGCGTAATTTGCTTTTCATCATTCATAGTTTCCTGTTTACTGGTTAAAGCATCATCGTCCCATTTCTTAATGTTTTGTTTCTTGAATTCTGCTTAAAGACAGGTGAATAAGCAATATGGCAAGTTTTGGCTGTGTGTGTGTGTATGTGCGTATGTGTGTGAGCGCGCGCGCGTGTTTGTTGGAGGATGTAGTGGCATCTGATCCCCCCACTTATGTACCGTGATATTTAAAATGCATTATATTTGCCATCAATAGCAGGTGTATTGCTGCTATAGTTTCACATTGTTATTGGTTTATCCATGCTGTATTATCTTGAATACTTCTGATGATTGTTCTCAGGTTGTGAGTCATTTAGCTGATGTATTATTGGATCGTATATCAGTGGGGATCTTGATTTTCTTCCTGTTTCAATTCGCGGTGCCTTTTGGCAAAATATAAAGAAAAAGGCATTCGCTGATGCAATTAGATGATTTCTGTTTCGATCTCATCTGCTTTGCTCCATTCAATATGCAGCAATAAAAGTAATCTCAGTCTTCTCGGAATGCTCCTGATTCATTGTATTGGCTTTGCTTAACAAAAAATTCAAATGTATGAGTTGGTGACAGATTTCTTTTTCTAGAATGTGTTACTTCAGCTGTTTTACTCACTAATGTGAAATTTTTGATTGTGACTCATTTGTTAAAGGCAGGAGTATGGGCAAAGCAGTCATGATATTGGTGGGCTGTGTCATAAACTGGTGATGACAGGTTCCCCATAAGCATTAGGATAGAACTGACTTCATCCTGTCAAGGGTAGGGTGGATTTATGACGAGCAGGGTTCCTCAGATGAGGGTTGTTCTAGCTTAGAATCACATGAATGTCTGCAATTGGCTCAGGTTACCTTGCTTTAGTTTCTCCAAACAATGCACCAGGCCTTTGGCCTCTACTGTCATCAGTGAGAGAAATGCATCTCCTCTGATTGCTGATTGGTATCCTGCGGCTCTCCACAAATAGCCTTGTAGGTGCTTGTCTAATATTCACTTGCTCAAAGGTGAGCAGCTTAGGCCTAAATTGCAAAATTACTCCGCTGGGTCTGGGGACACAGAAGGCCCTATTGGCAATGTAGAATTTTAGAGGATTCAACATTGCCATTAACAAATGAAGATAAAGAATAATGGAAACCGTCGGCAAATGGGCCAGGTCAAGCAGTACCCGACTCACACTTCCAGTGAATAAATGGATCATTTTTCAACCATAGTTTATTCCCAACTATAATACATTTAAATATAGGTTTGGATGGGTACTTGTATGGGGTCCTAAAAAGGTTTTGGAAAAAGAAAAAAAAGTTTTTTGAAAAACTGCACATATGTGATTGGTAACTGACTCACTAAAGTTAACACCTAATTTGATGGGGTATGCACAAAGTGTCATTACATGCTGGGCATTTCCACAGTGACTCGCATTACTTTTTTGTGAATTTCCAAATTTATATTTTGGCCTGTACCTTTATAATGATGACTGTTCGAACCCCATCATGTGTATGCGGGAAGGTGTTGGTAAAAGCTATGTAAAGGTATGAACAAATTTTCATTTGATTTCATAACATGGCTTTAATTCACACTAATTATAGTGTGACTTGCATTACATGAAAAGGGCAACACAAAAAACACATCGATTTTAGCTGCAATTTCTCCTAAAAGTGTACAAGATAGAAAGTAATTAACACTCTCAGTGTTCATACGACTAAATGTGGTTTTAAAGTGTACTGAAGGGAATTAGAATGTTACAACCAATAAGTAGAGATATTATGTAATGAGCGTGACTTGCGTCACTGTGACTCCCTTTACACATTGTCCAGTATCATTTCAATGCACGTAGTGAAATACAGGGCAAAGTTAACCACCAGGAAAAAGATATTTCTGTGTCCAAACACTAATGGAGAAAAAAATATGTGCATTATAGAGCAAATATTCTGCATTTTTACATGTTTGTATAGCCAGACCTGGCATTATTTCAGGTAATTATGGTGGTCAGTCAATGAATGAACTCCTTTTCATGGGTAAGTGCAGTAGTTACAGATACATTGTTGGTAGAATAATGTGGGACTGTAATGATTATACTTTGAAACACTAAACAAAACAAGTTTTTTTTAACCCATTTGTGCAGAAGCCAAATATGGCGGCGGTGGAGACAACACACGTTCATCCATAGTAGCCGGCCGACTTCGTCCGGGGGGTACAATTATAGAGATATAATATATTAGGACCCCTTTTAGACAAAAGTGGTGGTGTATAATCATCACTGCTCAGTACTGTAGATCTCCAGTCACTCCCAGCGCGGATGCCTCTATGACTATGATCCATTTATCAATACAAGAGGCACTCAGGACTTGGCTAGTTTCCTAGGCACCCTCATATGGGTGTGGTGTTAAGTCCGAGATCAATCTCTTTGTTTGGCGGAGGGTGCGAGAGGACAAGCATGAGGACAAGCCTGTCTCCCCTTGAAGAGCAGATCATTGTGTTATTGTAATATTAACTGCCAGAATTTATACCGTTCAGGCGGTGGGTGATATATGTCTGTTAGATATTTGACTGAATTTTTTTTCAGTGGAAGGCCTTTGGGAAGACAGGAAGATCCCAAATTTTCAGGTTCCAAAAGTGAACGGTTTGGTTGCTAGGGCCTCCAGGAGGGTCACCCTCCAGAGGTCCAAAATTGAACTTTTTAAGAAAAGGTATTTGAGTTGAAATATCTCCGTGCGCCCTCAATAGCCCAGCTTCATTTTCACTGATGTCAATCTGTGTTGGGAGGAATTTTGGAAAATCATGAAATTTTGGTGGACTGTTGAGGGCGCCACCTATAGGGGGTGCTTGAAAACACCACTTTGAGCCCAAGTAGCACTTAAGTTTGAGGCATTCCTTGCCTGCGCCCTCACTAGCCCAAGCTTGTTTATGCACGATATGATTCTATAACAGTGCATTGTGCTATTCCACTTGAAATTGTTGTGGGATGGTGAGGGCGCGGAATTATAGGTGGTGCTCAATCAGTGAAAATGCAAAAATAGGGGTATTCTGCGGCTGTAGATCTCCATGCGCCCCCATCAGATTTGAATGAAATCTGTTTTATTTGATAGCCCTACATGTCCACTATATGTACCAAAAAGATTTAAGTGGGGTTCAACTGTATGAACCCCTTTTTGACCATCCCAGTAGACACACTTCTCATATTCTGGACTTGGGTCTGAGGTTGCCATTCTTGGAACTGCAAAGTAAAGAAACTATTTTCATCAGCTCCCCCATCCTGAGGATGAAATGGGAGGTTTTACAATTGGGAGAGGCAAGGGCATTTTTTGAACAAAACTCTCCAGGGTACTTTTGTTCAGCTATTGACTTTGTGACGTCTGTGGATTGAATAAAGGGATGAAGGCTACAAGCCATGATGGAAAGGTAACCAACTGAAGGTGCACACATCGGGCCCTTGGCCAAGGGTTATTTCATTAGCTGGAGGGCCTGAAATAAAAATCTATTCATCCAATTGAGCTGCAGCGAGACTGGGACAGGAAAAGCAATACATGTAACTGCACACATGTGGGTGGGCCCAGGACGGGGGATCAGATAGAACCCTCTGCTGAGCAGAAGGTGGAAAATATCAAAAAGGAGTCATCACATTTTCTCATTCACATATGTTTGCATCAAGCTGTTGCACTGTGTACTTTCAGTTTCACCTGACAATGTGCACAATTTTTACTTTCTAACTCTTGGCTCGTTTCATGTTTTCTGTCGTTATCTCCAAAAAATAACAGACTAGGGGGGAAAACCAAGTGTCTGACATCATACTTTCACCTGAGTTTTCTCTAACAAAGTAGGGATGATGGAGATAATGAGTGATTTATTTTCCTGAAATTAGCATGACAAAAGAAGTAAACAATTTTTAAAAAAAAATTTATTCATGAGTGGTGAAGCGTGCAATCCGTCCGGCCCCGCCTCCAATCTTCTAAACATTCCAAAGGAAGTCAGCAGAAGGCCGGACCCTATCCATTGGTTCAGAAGACAGCTTTAAATTGCTTAGTGCTCCACTAAAAATCATCCATTGGCATTGAATTCAAACTGACACCTATGCTGACTTATGTACCGTAACAGCACTACATAGACAAGCGTATGGAATGGTCACGTCACACCTTTCAGAATGATGGTAAAAAAGGGTTAAAACAGTTGAACCCCACATCAATCTTTTTGGTACACATAGTGGACATGTAGGGCTATCAAATAAAATGGATTTCTTTCAAATCTGATGGGTGTGCATGGAGATCTACAGCCGTGGAATACACCTATTTTTGCATTTTCACCGAATTGAGCACCACCTATAGTTCCGCGCCCTCACCATCCCACTACAATTTCAAGAGGACTAGTACAAGGCACTGTTATAGAATCATATCATGCATAAACAAGCTTGGGCTAATGAGGGCGCAAGCAAGGAATGCCTCAAACGAGACTGCTACTTTGGTCCAAGATGGCGTTTTCAAGCGCCCCCTATAGGTGGTGCCCTCAACAGCCCACCAAAATTTTGTAATTTTCCAAAACTCCTCCTAATGTGGACTGACAACAGTAAAAATGAAGCTGGGCTATTGAGGGCGCACTGAGATATTTCAACTCAAAAACCTATTTTTCTTAAAAGTTCAATTTTGGCCCTTGGGAGGGTGACCCTTCTCGAGACCATAAAAACCAAACCGTCGACTTCTGGAGCCTGAAAACCTGGAATTGTCCTATTTACTAATAGATCTTACACCAAAAGAAATTTCAGGCCATTTACTATCAAATGACGAAGGAGTAGAATATATCAACCCCTGATGCAAGAAAATAAGAAATCTTCCGCCTGACCGTTATAAATTCTGGCAGTTAATATACCATAAAATTAAATTTCCCTGACACCACTTGATTTGGTACTCAAATGACGAAGGAGTAGAAGGCAGGGCTGGGACAAATCTAACCATGAAGTTGCAAGAAAAATAAGAAATCTTAAATGAGAGGGAGAGAGAGCTTGTGTGTGTGTGTGTGTGTACACGTTTCCACATGATTTTCATGCATCTGCGTGTATTTTTCTCAGAATTAGAACTAAAATTCTGGGGTCAGGATTGGTCAAGTTTTTTTTTTTTTTTTAGCATGTGAAAGAAACAACAATAAGGGTCAGTATTATTGAAGTCTGTTGAAGATGAATCAAAGTTAATCACAACAATTATCCTGTTGGAAGATCCAGTATACCCAAGACCAATGCAGATTGCTTGAAAATTGGATATACTGGTCCTGTTTCATTGCCATAAATTCCATTTGAAAAAGCAACCTAAGCATTTTGACTGTTGGGACAATTTTTCGGTTGAACACGCAACCTTTTTTACGCCACTTACACATAAGGCTTTCCAACCCAGACACACAAGAACTAGTCTAGCCTTGCCATGCAAAAGACCCTCACCTGGATGAAGATATAAGCTTCTGGTTGTCAATGTTATGGACAGATGAAACAAAGATCAGCTGTTTGGGCACAGAGATGTGGCTTTTGTTTCGTGAAGAAAGGTGATTTTCAACCTGAAAAACACGGTCCCAACAGTCAAACTTGGTGGCGGGAGTTTCATGCTCTGGGGTTGTTTTTCAGCTTAATGGGCCTGGAAACCTTGTTAAAGTTAATAGCACTATGAAACAGAACCAGTATATCCAGATCTTCAGTGAAAACATTTGCAATCCCAATAACTTGATCTTGGGCAGGAATTGATCTTCCAAAAGGATAATGATCCTAAACACACGGCCAAATCAGTCAAGAAATGGTTAGTGGACAACAAAGTGAACGTTTTGGAGTGGCAAGCCAGAGATCCGACCTCAATCCTATCGAGAATCAGTGGAGGGAACTGAAGACCAAAGGTCAAGGCAAGGAAACCCTCAAACCTTAAGGACCTGGAAAAGTTTGCAAAAGAGGACCGGGCCAAAATCCCGTGGAAACGTGTAGAAACCTTTGTGATCAACTTCAGGAAGCGTTTGGAGGCTGTAATCGTGAATAAAGGCTTTGCCATCAATTACTGAAAAAAGGGTATGAATAATTCTGGACATGGCATTTTTTGTAAATCTGTCAAATAAAATACCAAAAAGTAATGCATTTCTTGAAAAATTGTTTACTGTACTTCTTACAGCCTGATGTCAACTTACTGTGTCATTTGTGCAAGAATAAATTTGATTTGTCAAAAAATATCTCGAAAAAACTCAAATTGGTAGGGGTATGAATTTTTGGCACGACTGTATATTTAACTTTATCCGCTCCGATTATTACATTTGTTACTGTAGCCTCCGGACAAAGTCGGTTGGCTACTATGGATTAATGCTTGTCATCTCCGCCACTGCTGCCATGTCCGCGTCTTGAGTTTGAGCTTTCTATCATTAACTATGTGCATTTTATAAAATAATGTTTGAATATGCCTTTGATGCCATTAAATTCTGTGCGTCCACAAAAATACCATATTTTCAAAAATTTATTTTGAGAAAATAAAGCAGAACACCATTAGAAATTTTGGATGTGTTAATAACAGGCAAACAGGCATCTAATCTTTCGAAAACAGTCAATTTGATGTTGGTGGATGGTGGCATTTTTTTTTGTATAAAATGTTGAAAATGGCACAATTTTTTTTTTTTCATTTTCAAGCCTTAATATTTTCTAGATAATTCATAAGAGAGGGGCAGAATTAGAATACAAAATACACAACATATATGGGAAGCTTTATGTGCAATGCCAAATCCCCGTCTTTGAAATTAGGCTTTTTACAGTCCTTCAAATATGCTACTGCAGAGTGCAGAGTAAACATTTGAAGCAACTTTAAGCATCCAAAAATATATGATAAACTGAAGGGACACCTTTATAAGTCCATATTCCTCAAGTTATAGCAGCATATTTTCACCCCTGAAAATTTAAAGGAATAAGCTGAAATACTTTTCTAGATACAGCCATGTCAAAGTGGCTCCTCAGAAATTGCTGTTCAAAAAGGGCCAGAACTGAGTTGCAAAAATATTTTTTTTTATGACAAAACTATTAGGATTTGAGAGCTAAAATTTTGGATTTCTCTTATTAGGAGGTGAATGCATCCGCTGGAATTTTTTTCAGCCAAATCTGAGGTGGTCAAGTGGGAGCCATTTGGACAGTTGACATGGAATGACCCTTAAAGGTGCATTATGCAAGTTTGTTGACATCACTTCTCTTGACATTCGAATTCAAACAAAACAGAGGTAGCTCACCCCTCCCTCCCATAGTTCCCTCCCTCCCATGCTTCCGTAACTGTCAACTCTTGTCGGTGATTGGCCGGAACGTTTGTTATGTTATGGGCCACAGCCTGTGCCCCTTGTGTTTATTTGCTGTTTGTGACGCCTGTGCGGTCTCCAGAGCCCGGGTTTTATTTTACAGTGAATTCAGGGGCAGGCAGCTAGCGGATCGTGGGGAGATCTCAGCAAATTGAGACAAAAATATAATCCCACAGAAAATAAACAAACTTGCATAGTGCACCTTTAAGGGCTGTGGGTTTCTCTCGGCGCTCAGGGTCTGCTTGTTTTCTTATTGCTTTTCATTAATTTTTAGTCAGGAGTGCCAAGTTTGCTAATAATTCTTAAGTCCTCTGTATGCTTTTCTTACTCTACTGAATGCAGTTCAGTTCATCAACCAGTCTATTTGCTCTTGTTGACATGTCTCATAACCATATCTTTCTCTACTTCATTCTGCTTACATTTGTTTCATTTTCTCTTGTTTCACTGTTTTGTCTAGAGCCTCTGACTGGAAGCTAGATGCACCTGATTGGACAGGACGTATGCGCATAACTTCAAAAGGCAAGGTGGCGTACATCAAACTGGAGGACAAAGTCTCTGGTGAGAGGAGGGGAGAGTAAAGTGGTCATCTTGCTGTGCTTTAGCAGTAATAGTGGGCAGGAGGCATACTGTGCATGCGTAACACCAGCTGTCACAAATATCTTGTCCGCACTAAATCTACTGAAGGAACGGAGGGATTTGCAACGTATCAGACATGGTAACTCCCCTCTGAGGGTAGCTGAATTATTTAGATTTTGGAGGTCATAGTCAAATATCAAGGTTACATAAGGTGAGTTGTATGTGGGGACCGAAGATCAACTTTTTGGGCATGTGAGCTATGGCAGGCGGAGGCATAGTAGTCAATGCTTTGAGTAGTACCTTGTTCTCTCTCGGCTTCCCAGGTTTTTCTGGTATGTGCTTAGCAATTGTGAGCCCGTCTGTGTCCTCAGTCACTGTCCAAAGATGTCAAATAAATGGAATCCATATTAAGCAGAAGATGGCACTAGCTGAAAATATCATGATAAATGTAGATAAACAAGAACCAAACAGTACTTGGTCTGGCTGGGCTGTTTGTCAGCTCAATTTAGTAAATGTGAAAGTCATAACCAATAAGAATTATGTCAGGCACAGCCAAATTTGTATGTTTTCATTGATGTAAAAGTGTGCTCACAGACAGTCACATTCATGAGTCTTTGCCTCCAGCGGAAGACCAACAGTGCCAGAAGCTCGGGGTCAGATATTTGTGATATGTGCTAGCTAACTACAACCATATGGACAGATAATGAGCAACCAACAGTACATTTCAGTGTATCACATAAACACATATTATGCATGTTGCATTCACTGTACCTCCTTTATCAATAACTATGTAAATTTGCGCGGTTTATGCAAGTTCACTTGTATAATTTCATGAACTAGTGACTGCCGCAGAATTTACCAAATGTTTGTGGACACTTAGTTTCAGCCTTTGCATGTGAGTATGCTGATAAATCCCGGGCAGTTGTGACTTGGAAGTGTGTTCCGGTGTGCTTGATTTACATGATTGCTCTTCCTCAAAAAAACAACCAATTTATGGCTCCGTATGACACCTCTTAGACAATTCTCACGTGCTAAATGGCATCCAAAAGAAAGAAAAAAACTATTCGTTGGCAGAAGTGGAGGTCATCTTTGGCAATCTTCATTGTTTTATGGAAGTGGCCCACTTTTTAGTAGAAGTGTCCGCATCGCAAAAGGCAAAAATCTGGCAGGAAATAAATGAAGTGGTAAATGCTGTTTCATCGACACTCTGTGTGTGTGTGTGTGTGTGTGTGTGTGTGTGTGTGTGTGTGTGTGTGTGTGTGTGTGTGTGTGTGTGTGTGTGCTAAGTGTTTGACAAGTGTTTGACGGCAAAAACACGGATTGAATGTGACCAAAAATTTCTGACACCATTGGAAAGCCCAGCCACAGAGTAGAATAGAAAAAATCTGAATTAGGTTATCGAGGGTACTTCCATGATGCTTGTCCTTGAATTTTCCAACAACCAACCAATCTGCAGAAACGCAAAGCCAGTTTTATTTGGGGAATACCTGATGCAGTCAAGAAGTCCCCAGGCAGTGACATTCTACAAAATTGTAGCCACTGATCGTCGGGATTTCAGTAGAGCTACAATAAATATGGGTACTACAGTCAGCTATAAAAAAAAAAAATCTGGTATGGGTTTTTCTATAAGCTGTTTAAAGACAGAATTGCCTGCGTGAGGAAACAAGATAATTTTTTAAACCAGCTCGCTAACATCAATGCTTTCTGCGTACCAAGACGTGTGAAGACATTGCCACTGTTGGCTAAGTTAGTTTACGAGCTTGTAATTTTATTCTAACCTGATAATGTGATGTTGGAATTGGCTAACGTACCGCTTGCCTACTTGCAGCGGTGAAGCTGAGTTTGTTGCATTGTTTCCGTTATTTGAAACTCATGGAAAGAATAGTTAGCTAACTGTGTAGCTGTGTCATGTTAGCCAGCTTGATACTTATTCTATTGACTCATTTTTGCAAATGTTGATGAATTAATGTGTTGCAAAGGGTTTGTGATGCTCCCACTGAAGTCCACGATGATCTTGGTAGCGTGATCTAGTGAGCTATTCAGCTACCTTGGTTACAGAATTTTGCAGAAAATTAAATGATTAGTTTTACCCATTGTTTCAGACGACTAGTAGCTACCTCACCTATTCTCTATAATCAACGGTATGTAGCCAGAGCTCATCTAAAGCCATTGTGACAAACGTTAGACCAACAGAGCATTGTGCGTGCAAGCAATCTGCTTTTGAAGTAATGCTTTCAGTCCACAATCGCGCATGACGAGCCCCATAGCTTCACTTGACATTTCACTACGATTAGCTCCTAGCTAGCTGGCTGGTAACATTAACTGCATTATTTCTTGCCCAGTGAGACTATCTTGCTGTCTTCCAAGACTGGTTGTTACGTTGTCAAGTATTCCTTTTGAAACGGAGCCCAGTTTTTTTTTGGAGACTTTGGCAAAAACACCCGGCGGTACAACGGTTAACAGCCGTACGTAAACGGCCGGCTTCTGGCCTTTATGGAGAACCCTGATGATGATGACGATGATTATTATTATTATTATTATTATTATTATTATTATTTCTGAATTGATAAATCATCAGTTTAATTGGCCACTGTTCCTTCCGTTGGGTGCTGAAATGACCGCGGTGGTAAACCCCTTCAATCTCTGCTTTGTGGAAGTGGCGATGTCCTGCAGTGGCATGCTGCTTCTTCACCTGAAGAAAGTACCCATTCACCATGGGGTTAACGCACTGATTTTAAAGGGAATGACAGTGGCTGATCTGATTGGCCTTAATGGAACCAAACCCCCACCACACCCACAAGCAGGGCTCGCGATTACCCGAGACCTCCGGTGAAATACGCACGAAAATCGCACAGGATGCGCAGTGACCCATGACTGAGTTTCGGGGACGCGCAAGGACGTTCGGAAGGGACCTTCAGAGGAAGTCCCGGGGACGTTATTTTGTTTGCTGGGTTCTCTGTCGTTGAAAATGCAATACTCACTCTCAGTAGCATTGTCCATTTTCCCAAGTTTATCAAAATAATGCCAAGTTACCCTTAACGCGGCAGAATTTGTGATCTTTTATACCACTCAGCAATCCCCTGTCATTCCATTCCCGGTCATATAAAAATAACTACGGACCAATCACAGAGATCAGTGTGAGTTACGTTGTTTCTCAATGCCATCAATACTTCCTATTTGCACTGAATGTTAGTATGTATGAGCCTAGTCTGAATTCGCCTACCCTTTGCTTTGTCTCGCAATAAATATTGCTGTTTAAAGTAAAACCAAAAGCCAAATCACTGACTTAATTAGGAAAGAAAAAGGTAGTAGGAAGAAAAGCAGGAGGATGATGTTACTGCGAGTACTTCCCAATCGCAAGAGCTATCAAGCCCCAAATCAGCTACTACCAGCGAGGCCCGTAAGCATAGATGCTGGCGCGAAGAGTGGCAATTCAAATATTCATGGTTAGAAAAAATAATGATAGTGGGAAGGAAATTTTTGCTCTGCAAATGGTGCACAGATATGGGGTAGCAGAATGCTTTCTTGTCCCCAGGGTCACGTAATTTGCAAATCAGTGCATTCAAGAGGCACCAAACGAATCCAGACCACATCATAGTCGCAGATGCTTGGATCACTAGGAAGCGAGGGGTATAATACAGATAAGAAAGGCAGAAGCCGCCGCCGCTGACCGTGATGGATTCAGAAAAAAAAGTGCTCAGATTAGAACGCTCCACGATTTGACTAAAAATGCACTACCCCCCTCTCCCAAGTGAACAACCAGATGGAATTACATCTAGGTATATGATGTCTAATATAATCCTATATAGTAACGTGGCGGTATGGACACAGAATTGTAGCCTGTCAAAACTGCTGTCGAAATAGTGCACACACTACATACTTCTAATCCAAAAAATTTTGACACAGACCCTTCCGGCGCTGATGAAACAAATGTGCGTGCCCTTGTGGTTAGGGGGAAGAATTGCATCAACGCCAAGAACTTCAGGAAGGAAATATTGTTCCGCCTAACCAAATTTCAGACGGATTTGTTCAAATCAATATGATAATTCGCAAGCCAGTACGCTAACGCATTTTGCCATTAAATTAATACATTCAAGTTTCTACAATTGCAATTACACTTGTTGTTTTAACTTAAATGGCAAAAACCGCTGGCGTGCTCGCTAGCAAATTATTCATCACAACGAATAATCCGCGAACTAGAAACTAACGCTGGTGATGGTTATCGGTTACCAAGTTACTGTATTTTCCAGTGAGCGTATCTGACCAATCGTGCGCAAGAAAGCTGTATCACACATGCGTGATACCAAACCTGTATCTCATGGGTTGTAGCTATCCACCGATTTATTGAAATTTTTTGTTAGAAAGCGCTAAGCGTCAAATATGTCCTTATAAGCAGGATGTGATTGGCCTTCAGGGACTGATTGTGTACTAGTCAGAACTGTTATTTTATTGTTTGGACCAACAATCACAGAGTTTGTTCAGAATACTGTAGACTTGGCTCTGGTTCACGACTGTTATGTTTGTTTTGCTGCTGAGTTTTAACAAAGAAGACAGTTACATTACTGGTTTCCCTAATTATTACATGAAATCAGAATAGGATCATTTCACACAAGGTATTGAATCCAATACTCTTGATTATGTATTATATGTATTGTATCGATTATTGGCGGGCAGTTAATGTATACATTCCCCGATCGATGTTTCTCACTCCAGCTGTGACCACGTTGCTTGAGGAGATACACTAAATTACCGCACTATCAACACCTTCTGGTCATGGCAGAGGTTGGGATGTGCACAACTTGATGAGCGAGAGCCAGGGACCCCCGAATCTGGATCAGGACCCCCATACAAAGGAACTCATGGGTTTCGGGACCCCTGAGAAAGGAAAGCTAATGGAAGCCCTGCCACAAGTAGTTAATTTGACTTAGTCCAGCCGTTTTGACTACAGTGCATCAGTTGCACTATCGCCTCATGTCATGAAATTGCTGGAATGGAGTTGGACACGTTCAGTTTTCATCTGCGAAAGCGGCAGCTCTTGCATTAGCTGACTGCGTTCAGGTCATCAAAATGGGGCCCCTAAACTCACTTTAACTATTCATTTAATCAGGAAATGCATAGATGGTAAATCATTAAGAATATTATCTGTACAACTACATTTTTACTTGGAGATCCTACTGAAGATTGCAGATAATGGTTGCAGATGTAATTTGGTTATAGGAATGGGCATTGTTTTTAAAGTAGTACGCAGTGAAGATGATACACTGAACAAAATGAAGATAAATCAGAAACCAGTATTGGGCAGTTCCATGCCTGTTGTACGGGACATTGAGACAGTATTTTACATCCAGAAAATAAAACGACGACTGGCTTTAAAGTAGGCTATGACCTTTAAATTGTGTTACCGCACTTCAACATTATTCAATGATCAAACTGATTCATTTCCATTTTTGGGGGATGAAATAAGCAAAAATGTGATCTGTCGTACGGGACACAGAGAAATCAATATTTTTTTTCCAACAAAGTCTTTTCAACAAGTCTGTGAATTGGCTATTGAAAACCTTTGAAAAATAGTCGAGAAATATTGGAGAGAGTCTGCTGTATTTAATTAAGGCAGTTTTATTTTAAAAAAATCAACAAGACATGAATTCAACAGGGTTTAAATTATTCTAGGGGTACCTGTAAATGCACGGAAAAAAAAAATCTGTTATGCAGGAGGACACTCTGAATTGAGCTCAGGTTTTTACTGAAGCACTGCCCCTACCTGTTATTGCACTTGAAACTTGAACAGCTAAATCTAAACAAATTATAACTGATTACGTTGTTACAATTCATGTCCCCTCAGTTAGCTCTGATCCTGTGATAATTCCGTACCTGTCGTACAGGACAAAATATCTGTCATACGGGACAACTATTATCTGTAAAAACCTGTCAACCTTTCCTGCCTCATTATTTACCAACTTCTTTTCTTCAGAACACAGTTTGAAATTCTACCATAACAAACGGTGCACAGGTCACTTGATAAAGCTCAGAATGATTGAGAAATGACAAGATGTGAACCATGAAACACACTTACTAGTAACACAAATTACTTTCGGTTCATCATTTCATTACCAACTTGGATGCTCCATGTGGCCTTCGGGTGCTTTCACACTAGGGTTTTGGGCATGTCTTGTTCATTTGGTAAGTGTGAACACAAGTGTACCGTGCTCAGGAACGGTATGCGAGTCCACTTGGAAGAGGTGGACTTGGGCACGGTTCATCCGTACTCGTACCGAATGTGAAAGCAACCGTACTCGAGCACGGAAATGGAGTATCACGTGACATCTTAACTTTTTGACTCTTTTGTTCTGACACATATAGCGGTAAGAGGATCTCTCTGGTTAATCAGAGATATTGGGCAGACGAAATTAAATGCTTGCTCGAAATTTGGGCAGACAAAAAAAAACATACAATCACAACTGGATACTACACACAGAAATGCAGAGATTTATGGAATAATTGCGAGTGTTTACATTTGCGTGGTTATCGCAGAACAATAGAACAGTGCTCTGACAAACTAAAGAAAGTGCAGCTGCAATATCTTACAAGTGCGGAACATGGTGCAAAAGTCTAGCAGTTTTAGTGATGAAAAAGATACATTTCCATAGCTGTTTTTTCTTCTTTGTATATATTTTTCTACTTAAAAACCACCTAGGTGCATACTGCTACCTTCTGTATCGGAATTTTGATAAAATAATCTGTACTCGGGCACGGTACGACATTGCTAGTGTGAAAGCTGACCAGCGGGGGGAGAGGGGAGGGGGGGACAATCGTACTGTGGCACAGTACGAAACAATTGTACCTAGTGTGAAAGCGCCCTTAGGCTCAGAGCCTTTGGAGTTTTCAGGGCCAAAAATGTCCTCCCCCAAGTGTTGACAAAGCATTAGGCTCTTATCTCATTTGAAGGGTTCATTACATGTACTGTATTTAATACATTTTTATTCAGCCAGTCTGACAGTACATAAAATGTACACTACCACAGTTCGTGTTCATGCATGAGACAGTCCGTCAGTGAACTCTTTTCTGTCTTTCTAATGAAAAAAACTTATGAAATACACAGACACGGCAGATGTTACTTTCACAAATATCTTTAACAATTCCTTCAATTTCAAAACATTTTTAATGTATTACTTACCTCTGAATCGGCAGCTGATACCATTAAGAAACTCTGAACAGCCATTTGCATACCCTTGAAAAAGCCACTTGCCTTCCCTCAATGGAATTTTCCATTCACTAATGCCCCCTATTGTCTCAGAGGTGAGGAATTAAAGAGCGCTATGAATGCATGTCTAGGTTTCACCTTGGACCCATTATACGAGTGAAAGGTGGCCAGATTTGACAGGACATACAGTAATTTGAACATTTCAGTTACCAACAAGGTCCACATCATGATTTGCCATGTTCGTGAGTTCATTGAGCACCACAACAGGCCTTTGGGTCGATTCTCTGAGCAGGTGGTTGAAACTTGTCACTCCAAATTTGACAAGTTATTCAATGGCTACCGGATCAAAGACATATCCCACGCAAGTTATTTAGATAAATTTTACAGAGCTGTGATGCATTTCAATTCTTACCGTATCTGAAGATATGAAGCCATAAGTATTATATAAATGGACACTTGGTTATAGGGCAGTGTACTATATGTAGTGTACATTTACAGAATATGCACTTGAGGTCTGTAATGATCTTGTGGAGAGATAAAGGCTATTATTAATAACTACATTATTTTGTTTGTCTTGATAATCTGTTCCCCAGACTACATAGGGTTTAAAGGATATCCATGAGACTATCTATTTTTCACACATGAGATAAAAAACATGTATGCAGAAGCCTCACTAATAACAAAAAACTGTACATAACACATTATTTTCCCAACAGAATATTTTAATTTTCAGCTTATCATGATGGTGGAGGCCTTGTTAAAATTTGGTACCAAGGAAATGTCTGCTCAATTTTTTTAACCCTGCATTTTTTAAAGCCCCACTAGGTAGGAATCCCAGTTTCGTGCCCTCTAGCGGCCACTAAAGGCTACTAGAGCAAGTAGAAGCGCAACACCGCTGTCGTAAAACACACAGAGCGCTGTTGCCGGCTGACGTCCCCTGTGAGAACGTGCATTTTTTTTTTACACCCTGAGACTTGTGGAACTGGAATCAATAAAGTTATTAGTTATGATTGTGTTTACAATATGGCTGGATCTAAGGGGGGTGGAGTGGTGGGCTATGCCCCCCCAGATTTTTACCGCGCCCCCCCAGCGCCTCCTGACTCACTAACGTATATTTTAGCGCAATTAAAAGGAGTGCGTAATGCGAATGCAATGAGAAAACGTGATCTCTCACCCCGGTCAACAAAATTAAACACGATCTCCCCCCCCCCGTCAACAAAACGTCTCTACCCCTCAGCAAATTTCATTGCACCACCAATCGAAGCAGGCTGCAGCCGGCCCTAAGCGTTGGGTTAAAACTATTGCTCTACAACAAAGTATGCGCAAGCACCGCTCCTAAGAGTAACGTTAGCAGACGTAGTAGCTATTGTAACCTCAAAACGGGACAAAATCAATATAATGACGGTACAACGCCAGCCTACAAAGCTGATATGGCCTGTCTTTGCTTTCAAACAATAGTTGCTAGTAAGTTAACAACTTTTCTCACTATGAAGCATAAAGTTCGCTATAAAAAACACTCCGAAAAGGGGCTAACTCTGCCGGTGAAATGCTAACGCTACCTCGGCTAACCTTGTTTACATTATTTGAATGGGCTTACAATCAGTTACGTTTTGATAACCCAAATAGTGACTGTGACTACACACGATAACACAGCCAACAAAAACAATGTGTGATAAATACAATGCATGAACACGAGCATATAACTCACCTCTTAATCAGCAACACTACCAGCTTGGCGTCCGACTCGCAGCCCTCTTTTGCCATGAGCTCTCTCCACTGTGAAAAAGCCGGTCCAATATTAACTCTGGTTTTGTGCCGTGCACGATCACTCTCCCTTTTTTTTATCCTGGCTTCCACCGACACCGTCCTTTTTCACTTCTTTGCCTCAGCCATCTTTCGAGACACGATACCGGGCTAGCGGGCTAGCCTAGCTGCCTTCTCCTTATGCTCCTTATCCAAAAGCTTGTGTGTGCCGTAAAGCAGAACGTACGTCTCGCGAGAGTGCGGGACCCGTGGTCGAAAGTTACATAGTCCCAGATGCAGGCCACCAGGTCCCTCTGTGGTAATGGGAGAGATACCCAGTCTCACTGTAATAATCCAGCCCACCAATAGATAGACTTTGAAACTGATATTTTAAGATGAAATTCCCACCTAGTGGGGCTTTAAAGCACACTGTGTACAGAGGTAGGTGGTGCCTATAGAGCTACTGGCGCAAGATAAATGTTAAAGGGGACCTATTATGCTGATCCTTCTTTTAATACATATCAGTAACGTTATAATGTTGGTTGTCCATGCTCAACCTCTGAAAAGTTTCTAAACATAAGATACAGGGGTTTTGCCGTAATCCAAGAACATGATTTCGTGAGCGTGATTTCCTCTCTGAACAGCTCATCCCGAGATCTTCACAAGATCTGGGCAAAACCTGACGTCAGGTTGTGCCGTCCAATTAGTACAGACCTAGCCAGAGCCAACCACTGCGCTGGACCTGCCCACACCGGAAACTATTCTAGCAGGCACTAACAACGGCAGATCATACTATGCCTTAGTAGTGTCGACACTTTTGGAAATACAAAAGAAGAACTGCAGATCATTTGAGGTGCAATTTTGTTAGTATCTCTCCCAAAACTACTTGTCCGTTTACTTTTGGACGCGAAGAAAAACAAATATTTCTCTTCGAAAAGACGATGCCACCAGAAATCAGTGGGTAGCTTTTTTTGTTTGCTGGCAGCAAACAGCCACGGCCAAAGGGAACGTTAGCTGTTTGAGCTCAGCATTTCACCAAAGACAGCTTTGTTAATAAAGGATAATTCGCCACAGGATAAGCGTTTCAGCTGCTTCTCAAACCTGAAGCAGCTGCATCGATCAAGCGCTCGGAGCCACAAGCTGTAAGTAACCATATAACAGCAAATAATGTAAGTGAAGCTAACGTGTTACGGGTGGCTAGCAGGACCGCTAGCGATAGTTAGCACTAACAACTGGCCTCAAACACAGGCTTTGTAAAATATCTGAAGATAAAGCCTGTATCAGTCGCAACTGTCCGTGACTCACAGACACAGAAGCTGTAAGTTGCGTTTACTGCATAAGCCAACCTGACGTGATAGCCAGTTGATTGTGGCTGTAGCACAGCGGCTAACGTAGCCAAGTTACTGTTGCTAATGTTTGTGTCCTAAATATGCAAGAGTGATATCAGGGGAAATTCTACAGAAGGTGTGTGAACATAAACCTCATTTGAAGCTAACTTTTAATATTTGTTTGTAATTTGGATGCTTGGTACAACTGTTCACAGTAACAGAACTTGCTGTCTGTAAAACCTGTATTGCAAGGGTTTGTCTCTGTGGTTATGACCGCTCGGTTAACAGCTACTGCATGTTAGTTTGTGTGCCGTGCTAATTAAAAATGCTCCTGGTTAACTTATATGCAGTAATTCTGATCGGTATGCTTGTGTTACTTCGGTAAGCATCAATGTGGCAGTTTCATCATAACATTGCCCGATTGTAGCCACTACAGTTAGTGATCGCTTCACTTATCCATGACCGGGATCAGCCGGATACTTCACAAATGTCTGAGCAAGCTCTCTGGTGCTACCATGAAAGCAATGCAAAATGCAGAAGCTCTACCGGTTTACAAATGATTTCTCTGCACTACCTTGACATAATTTCATCCCCTTTAGAAATTGTTGTAATAAAAAAAGAAAAAAAAGGCGGAGATTAAATAGGTAATTCTTTCCTGTAGAAGTGATCAATTCACTAGCTCCACATAAGCAACTTGTCCGCGCTAACGGAACTTACGGTCTGCAAAACCTGTATTATGTTCATAACATAACCGAGCTCTCTCTAGTGGTCACGTACTATCCATAAAGCTGCTTTCACATCAGACACCAAACGACAGATTACATTCAAAGTCATGACCGCTTATCAGCTACTGCATGTTAGTTTGCGTGCTCTGCAAATTAAAAATGCTTCTGGTTAACTTATATGCAGCAATTATGATCGGTTAGCTTGTGTTACTTGGGTAAGCATCAATGTGACAGTTTCATCATAACGTTGCCTGATTGTAGCCACTACAGTTGAAGCTAAACGGAGAGGTGCTGTATGTGTCTGCCGAGTTGGGCTGCAGTTAGACCAGACGTAGATTTTGCAGAGCTTGGGGTGCGTTTTTGTGTGCTTATGAGTCGATCGCTTTACTTATCCATGACCGAGGTCAGCCTGATACATCTCCAATGTCTGGGCAAGCTCTCTGATGCTACCGGTGAAAGCAATAGGGAAGCGCACAGGCTATAACGTGTCCGGTATAACAAACGATTTCTTTGCATTGCCATCAATTGAATATTAAATTATTTCCTGTAAAAGTGATCGATTCACTAGCTCCACATAAGCAACGGTTCACACAGATGGAACTTACGGTTTGTAAAACCTGTATTATGTTCATGACATAACTGGAGCTCTATCTTGCTCTCGCACGCTATCCATAATGCGCCCATTTTCCGCAAGGAAAAGCTGGTCATTCCGAAGCAATAAGTAAACCATTACCACGGGCAATTTCCGAAAAGGCCGTTTAGCTTGGAGCTTTCGCCCCTCCGTCATATACCAGCGCGGAAGCTGTTCGTTTCTCCACGCTAACAACACACCACAGCGATGCACACGAACCAGCAGGTCCTAATACGCACCGAAGCAGTCCATAAGCTGTTGGTCCACTTTTAGCTGCTCCTCACTGTCCTTGTTTCCCTCTAAACTCAGACCCACCGGATTTCTACAGTCTCCGGTCTACACTTGGGCATGTCGACCCGTTCTACAAATGTGTCTATATGGGGTGGATTCTAGCTTTCCCTGCATCCTAGCTATAAAGTAAAAAAACCGCTGTATTCACCACTGTCGCTGTAGCAAACTGTAGCCGATAGCAAATTTGAGCTTCGAGCTGCCAGATTTTCGACTGCGTCCTCCACTTTTCGCCGCTGCGTTTGTTAGAACAAGTTCATTTCATTAGATCTATATTCAAGTATCAGGTTAGATTGCGGAATTTTCCCGCCGCTTCCTTATCAGATTGCAGACGTGTCTCGCGTTTCACTCTGGCGAGCCAGACCCGGAAAACTGCGTTCTGCAGCCTTGTCCCGCCCAACTCTGCCCTCCACAGAGCTGGCCAGTCAGAAGGAAGTGGGCACACGGGGAGTGGGGGCCATAGCGGAAGAGCCACCCCAATGAGGCGTTTCAGGCAGAGACTACAATGGACTACAAATGGGGTTTTTTGAGGATGGCAGTATGAGCTAAATAAGGACCCTGTTTGGGCTTTGAACGATCAGGAGTACTCTAGGGGAGTCCAAGATCAAAATATAACCTTGGAAATATAGCATCCGAGGTGCCCTTTAAGGTTTCAAACAGAGGTAAGCAACATATTATTTGCTTACTATTGTGCAGTCACTTAATTCTTCTGCATACAAGCCTTTTCCCTACTATCCCTTGAGGTTTCAACTTTTTACTTGTATTCAGAAGTATTAAGTGGCTGCACAATGTTAATTGTTACCCCGACTAGTGTCTAGAATTGACTGATTTTTTACATACACCACAACCAACAAATTCAACTCTCATGAATTTCTCTGTCATAGTTATTGTTCCAATATACTATCCAAATGTACCAAAATAATAAGTTTCTTACCTCTGTTTGAAACCTTAAAATTTATCTGGCCAAAGTACCTCTATGGGCAACGCCTGTCTCTGTAACTAGTTAAATCAGCCAATTGCCAAAGCAAAATCAGTGTTTTCGCTATGTATACATTGCACATATTTCATTTCAAGAGATTTTTCTGTGGCACGTCTGGTTTTGCGAGATCTGAATAAGGCGGTACGGTGGGGCGCCGCCTACTGGCATTATTAGTTAAACCAAGATAGTGCCAAAACATAATCAGTGTTTTCACAATGTATATAAAACACATATTCCAATTCAAGAAACTTCTCCATGGCACATGTCTGGTTTAGTCAGATCTGACCTATTGGTAACAGCGCTCCCATATTGACATATTTTTGAACATCCATCCCCTTATGTCCAGACATTGGCAAAGAGTGCCATAAAATTTCCTTTAGCATGTTAAAATATCCTGAAAGGGCTGGAGAGTCAGCTAATTTCAATGCTGTATCTCCTTGGTTAACATTTTTATGGGCCCCTGAACATCACTGCAAATAGGCGAATTGGAGATTTTGTCAAAATGTCTGTAGCTGCTGCTCCAAAATGGAGCATAGTGCCAAAGATGTTTCTGGTGTCCTTTGTTTAGCCCAAAGGAAGGTTCAAATTAATGGTCCACAGATCCCTACTGGTGTCTGGTTATTAATGTTTAGTCCACTGTACAAACAGGAAAAAATTAGCCCACACCCAACTTTGGGAGCATGTATCTCAAAAAACCAAAAAAGTGCCAGACTAAATACCTCAGTTTTTCTCACCTTTAATATCTGAAAAAGAAACGGGTAAGATGAATTTGGCACTGGTCTGGTTTAAAAATTGAAATAAGCCTGAATTTGTAAAAATATTTTTTCCCGTTGTACACAGATTTCTTGTCCTTGCACGTATCACCAACATGATCAACAGGTGGCACTTTCACATTTAAAAAATGTGGGCATCCCAGTATTAGATTCAATCGTAACTTCTTTGGCACATTGAAGCAGTTATCCACAATATTCCTCCAAAAATGGGTATTTTTCCTCAAAAATGCTCAATTTGGTACCTGACTTTTCCACTTCTAGGTGGCACTGTAAAAATTGATGGCTCAAGCTCCGGGATTTCCCATTACACATGTATGGGCACCATTCTGCCAAATTTCATGCAATTCTGAGATGTCAACTCCACTGCCAGTGCCACTCTCTCAGAATATCGCTCTTAATGTCTTCAGCATTGTGTATGGCCACAGTGCAGCCACGAACAATCCAAGAGAGCTCCTTCTGTTGTGCCATCATGTTTAACATAGTGACTCTACTCAGACTTCATGTTACCTTATATATTGGGACAACTGACCATCAGAGGTACTTTAGCAGAATAATGTTGCCTCAAACCAGTTTAAAGAAATTTTTTTGCATCAATAATCATGGAATGAACCTTCAAACATGCATTCAGGCTATGCAAGAGGTAAAAAAAATTGTGACACATTTGAATTGTTATAAAAAAAAATTGTTGTTTTCTATGCTTTTGTTTATCACCCATATTTTTACCTCAATATGCTTGTGGGAATGATTTTTTTGTCCTCATTGCCCGCAATAGTATTTTTCAATGCATTTTTACCAAAAAATTATAGAGAAGTAATATATTAGGACCCCTTTTAGTGGAAAGTGGTGGTGTATAATCATCACTGCACACTACTGTAATTCTGGTGAAAAAGAAGACGTTTAACTTCTTAATTCCTTTGGAATTTCAAAGCTGTGGCACCACTAGGTTTGAAAAGACATTTGGCGCATATAGCTTTTTAAGAATGCAGAGTCTGAAAGTTCCTTTCAGACTTCTTTTAAAGTATGTAAAAATGATATGATCAGTACTTTGTTAATGCGATTTTTCTGCATAAAAAGTAAAAGTAAAAAAAAAAACTCTGGAAAAGGCTTGGAAGCTTGTTTTCTCTGGCTTCCTCATGGAGAAATTCTATCAATACTCAACTGTACAGATATTACAGGCCTCTTGGGCCCACAATGCTGCTTTGTGCCTGGTTGACTGGTGAAACTGTATGTCTAAATGAACATAGGAACATTAGACAATGGTATTTATGCATGTATTTTGCGAAAGGCTTGGTGTTACAAAGTCATGCTATGTTTTTAGGCCACAAGATGAGTTATTACACTCTAAAATATGAGCGGCACTAATCTTACTTTATTTTTATTTCTCTACAAAATCATTGATACACCTGAATTTTAGGTGTCCATAAAATGGAATATTACCATTTACACTAACACAAAATGATTCAAACGTGTATTTCATGTCCGAAAGTAGAAGAAACCATGACTGATAACATAACATAACATAACATAACATAACATGAATGGCGAGAACAGGCCGTTCAGCCCAACTATATCTTTGTACCAGAATATATCAGATCAATGATCAATGGTAACTTTAAGTCTGTGCCTTGAAAACTCCCAAGGTCTATGCCTCAACAATATGGTCAGGCAATTGTGTATTTTGAAATAGCCTGTTAAATTTACCTTTAAGCAGTTCTGCTAACAACAAGGATAACTTTGTTAATTAACATATTTGACAGACTAAAGAGATTAAGGACCTTTGAAAAACTGTGGCTATTATTGTTATTGTGTATTTTGAGCCTGTTATTTATAAGCAGTAAGGATAACGTTCTGACAGAGGAGCTTTGAAAAACTGTGCAAGGATTACAGTAGTATAATATATGATATGTATTCAATCAAAATGGGACATTATCCAGTATTGGCCGGTCTCTTGTTCTGGAAAAAAAATGCTAATTTACTATGTATTTGACATGGGCAAATCATAGTGTTATAAGTGTTAAGAATATACTGCTATAATGTTCTTGCAATAATTGATTAATTTAGCTCTATCCATGTGTGCTTCTCTTCGATGCTTGTCTCCCAGAAATGTATGTGTTTTGTTCCCTGCCATTATTTTTGGTTGTCATTTAAAGGATTACAAATGGAGTAATATCCATACAAAATTGTGCTCTTGTATTAATTAATAATGCTATTACTGTCCTGTTCTGCAGGGGAGCTGTTTGCTCAGGCACCAGTGGAAGAGTATCCTGGCATTGCTGTGGAAACTGTGAGCGATTCCAGCCGCTACTTTGTCCTTCGAATACAGGATGATAATGGTGTGAATATATTTTATTTAAAATGTCTAAACATACCATTTTCTTTACAGCTTCTGTTTCAAAATTTTTCAATTGAGTTCTGGATTTAATAGAATTTTCTGCAGTTCAGAGACTGTTGGGGGGATTTGGTGAGGAAAAAGGATTGCAGTTGGGAGTTGTTGCTGCTGGGGCTGTGGGCTATGGTGTGGAATGGTTGATAATAATATGATTTGGGGTTTTCTTAATGAAGGTAAGGAAGAACTGCAGAGAGCTTGGATTTAGAGTCTCTGCCTCTGGGTGGCCAGGGTGCTGCACAGGATGCTGCTCAAAAACAAAACATCCTTGTTATTTTCGCCTTTGCTTTGCAAACTAGCCACATTTCCAACTGCGGATATGGAACCCCAAATTTTGAATGCAGAGGTTGTCATAGAGGAGGATACATTTTACAGAAAACTACCAAGATGGCGTGCCCTCTGTAATGTTATCTTTCGATAGTTAGCTAATGTTTTCGGTAGCTTGCAGTGGCAGCAGACTGGAGCAAGCTAGCAAGCAGAAAATTTAGCCGGCCATTTTGACGACATAACCTCTGTGTTTTGGCACTGTCAGCCTCACTTCTGTCAAGAGATGTTAATGCTAGCTTATGGTTGTGACGTGAATTTGCTGGAGCTCGCAAGCTCGTGGAAAATTTTGCAGATCACGAGTTCACAGTTTTATGATCGTTGCATTATCATTGATCGTCTGCTCTTCTCCAGTGGGGGTTTTGAGGGTGAAAATGAGTCTTGATTGAAGTTAAAGGAATAATATGTAACACTGACAGCAAGCATTTAAAATGGGCACTGCAGTTCAAATTCTAAATATTGGAGTGGGTTGTCTTCCCTCACCCCTGCTCTCAGGTTCGAAGCTCATGCAATTGCCTGGTTGAGGACACAGACCCTACCTGAATCAGCGGAAGCCTCATGAATTATCAACAAGTTTCACCAGAAGCCCATGGGCGCTGCCATGACAGAATGCCTACTTCCGCTGTTCGGTTTTGTTTTTCCGGTAGCCTTGATGCCAATGACGGCAACAAACAGAGCCAGCAAGCCGAAACAACAAAAACATGAGAAATAATGACATCAATAGGGTGTTCATCATTTAACCACTCACCGCTGAACATAAGCATATATATCTTCGGCGATGAAAGCACAATAACGTCTTTGTAAATATGTTTTGATGTTTGGATAACTGAAGGGATCTTTGGTTGAATGAATATCGCTGCCTTCCACAGAATAGCTGCTGCATGACTACATGATTTCCCTAATCCGGCAATACACGACCAGTCGACTGTCTCCACGACTCCACTTTTCCTCAGCATTACTTACGCTGTATGTTCAGCTTGACTGACACTCTGGCTGGGCTCAACAGCTGTCTTCAGAAATATGAAGTCGTTGTGTTTCCTGAACAGTACTTCACCTATTTTGTTACAGTTCAGGTAATTATATGCCTGCGTGCTTTTATAATTTCGCAATTCTTCGCCATCAACGCCTTCGGAAAACACAAGGTAACTAGAGGCACTCCTTGAGTGCAAACCTCCGCCAAGGCAGCACAGTCGTAATCTTGCTGAGTGAACGTGGCTCGTAAGAAATTTAAGGTTTATCACATTACTCAAGTACTTTTCTCATAGCCCAGGTCATGACATATTTTTGACACGATCCTATATTTCACTTTTGCGAAAATCGCATGGCTGAGAGCCTGGGGGGAAAGAAATTGCTTAGCGTTACGTCTCGCTGTTTCTATCAAGCGAAACTGAATACCGAGTGTAACGTTGGTTGAATTGCTATGGCTCAGCGCTGCAGGAGGCTACTTAAGCGCCACTGACACAACTAAGTTCACGTTACTTGGTTATGCAACGTACACGCAATACTTTTTCAAAACCATTATGTAACATTAGTTTGGTACTCAGCGAGCTAACATTAGCTAGCTACTCAGTTGACTGAATTTACACAGCGTTGCTCGTTCAGCCACGAATGTCTGTGACTCAGAGACTGAGTTAGCAGAGCGATGTAGTTTGCGCAGTGCTAACATACATTGGGCGCTGAGGGAAATTACAGTTGCTTTCCATGAAATACGCAGTTCAGTTATGTGATAAACAGAATGAGAACGTTATGAAAGTCGTTCAGTAAATTTTAGGTTTGTTGCTCATTAAACTCGTTTCATAACTTTCATATGACGTGCCCACTCTTGCAAGATCTGTAAATCTGCAACATTGGATTTTGCGATGGTTGCTGTGGTGGGCATATTTGTTTGACCGATCGACGTCAAAATCCATCCCTGATGTAATAGCGACCCACCCACAAAATTTCAGGGATCCATTCATTACTTTTTGAGTTGTCTTGTTCTCTAACAAACAAACAAACGGCACCGATCACATATACCTCCTGCCAACTTTGTTTGGCGGAGGTTAATAATTAACTACATGCAGCTAACTCGGGCCATTGTTTTATGTCATCTACCCCCTCCGTGAGAAGTGACGGGCAAGGCACTGTAACGGAATTGTCCTCATGACTTTTTAAAACATCCGTACTGTGTATCCACCTCCGTTTTGTTTCCATTTGTGTTAGCTAAAAGCTGGCTTTTACAGCTATGCACACATCAACCGGAAGATCAGAACCGAGAGCCGCTATGATTTATGGGTAACGTCACAAAGTAATGAAAAAGGTAGATACATCAATCAATATATACACTGTGTGTGTCAGTGGATGCGGTAGACTTTCTCGTTGTCCATTTAATGGACAAAAGTGTAAAAATTCTGTCATAATCTATCATTATCCATCATTTCAGTTTTCATATGTCAGTGATAAGACATTTAGTGGGTTTTATTTTCATTAAAATTTTCATTTTTAATAAGGAATTAGTGGGGAGATCAGGGTTAGGGTTGATAATGCATTTATTCATTCGCGATCAGAACAGCTGAACTGAGACTGTTAGTCTTTTATGTTCAGTGGGAGTGCATGCTGCTGGATTTCCGCCAAGCGAACAAAGTAGACTAATGTTTGTTTGGGTTTTTTTTTGTTTTGTTTTTCTTTTTTTGTGGTCACTGCCACTAAATCATGACCTTTGTGCCTAAACAGATAAATGCAAACAAAGCAGTATCTCATACTGTGGCGTTCTTACAACTTTCCCAGAAGCTAGACAATAAAGACCTCATCAATGATTTGGCTACCATGGAAGTTGGAGGCACAATGTGCATTTTAAATGATTTTAAGAGCCATTCCACGAGAGATTGACATTCGGTGCGCAGTTGACCCCCCTGGAATTGAATGAAACTTGGCACATAGGTAGATACGGGTGTCTCACAGAAAGAGCCGAATTTTTAGGTCCGTATTTCACTTTGCCTGCCAATAGCGCTACCTGAAAGCCACTTAAATGGCTCAGTTTTGGTGTTGACACCACATTTTACATCAACTATCATGACTTAAGGGTACACAGTACCAAATATGTTATATACTCAGAGGCAATGAAAACGCAACACTCTAAATTTTGGTTTATTTTTGCTCAGGACCTGAGTAGTCCAGTTTGAGTTCTTAAGTGACCATTGGGGTCACAATGTGTACCTCATTACACATGAATGATCATCATGTAACTCAACAGTGTGAGTTGGACTCTCATCAATCCATATTGAGTACAACATATGGGATTAGGAGTTGTGCAAGTACAGTGGTTGAAATGAAGGAGGGGTTGTCTTCCCTATATAAAGGCATGATAAAAGCCTCACAAAAAACATTTTTAAGTGTCATAATGCCACGTCTGTCAACTGAACAACGGAACAGGGCCCTGGGTATGCTAGAGGCGGGAGTAAGTGCCCGGCAAGTGGCTCACCATTTTGGGTGTAGTACGTCCAGCATCAGTACGTTTTGGGTGTAGAACATCCAACTGGGACGAACTCTTTCATCAAGAGTGCCCAGACCTCAAACCAGGCAGCAACTCCAGAATGCACTACAGGCAGAGTGGCGACAACTTCCCCAAGACAACCTAAGACGCTTAGTCAGGTCCATGAGGAGACGTACTGCCTGTGTGGATGTTTGTTGGGGTCACACTCGATACTGACTGACATTTAAATGTGATACTGACATTTTAAATGTGTGTTCCATTCAGTCTTGTTGTCATTTTTCATTTTCAACTTGTGCTCGTTATGTTTAATGCATCTGTTTATTATTGTCCAAATCGGCCCATTAACACATTTAATTAATCAAAGTCAACCCACCCAACATATCTGAATTGTTAAAATAAGAAAATAAATTTGACTCACAAAATTATTTGAATCCAAAATGGTGTTGCATTTTCATTGCCTCTGAGTATACTTTTATCATGACCTGTGACACTTCAAGTCCGGTTAGACTTCAGCACCACATCAGCGCCAAGCTGGGTAACAACGTTATCGAGCCAGAATTATTTGAGAAATAAGAATAAAAATTGAAAATGGGAATAAAATAATACCCCAGACATATGCCAAACTAGAATGCTTTATTATGTGTTTACACACAACAAGACTATCATTTTCAGTGAATAGTACTTTGGTATCTTACTATGTTTGTGCAATGGACGGCCAGAAAGATGGTTGAAATTCATTTTTGGTGCATGTTTGTGGTATATTTTCTCTGTAACCCAGATTTGTACTGTGAGGGTAAATGCTGTTTGTTGTGCTTTTGGAACTCTTTTTTCAGGAATGCCAAGCATTTATTTGGTGGTATCCACGCTTTCAAGCTAGACGGAGCCAAAGTTGGAGGAAAACTCAAAATGGTCAATTTCATAGCAGATTGTGCCTATGCTTAGGTGGCATTATTTTGTTTACCCAGCAAGATCGAGATCTGAAATTCTCTGGATACATAGTACCTTTGGGGTACATTACAGCATTAGTAAAATCTCAATGGTAGTATTTTCAGTGTAGATGATTTTAAACATCAAAAGTCGGAAAAATTCGCCTCCAGGGGGCACTGTACGATGGATGCAAGTACTGGCCATCCCCAGCGAAGTACCAAAGAAATTGTTTTTGAATTGTAATGCACACAGCTAGTTTTCTCTGAATATGAAGAGATTAGCTTGGTACTATGCTGGGTAGATAGCTATCTGACCAAAGATGGTGCTCTGAAGAACTAATGTTCTTCCGACCTAATATTCCATATTCCCAGACATATACCAAAGTTCTGTCTTTTGACATATATAAAGTACATGCACAGTTATACATACAATTTGTAATCTCTTTGGTATAAAGCTGGGTTGGTTGTAAATTGGAAAAGAATGTTGGTGGTGATTGTAGCATTGTGTCAACATCCAAGACTTTTACCAGCTGTCAGTACAGTGTACAGTGTTGTAGAGTTGGTGAGTTTCAGAAAATAACAAATTCTTTGCATTTTTGCATTACTATTAGAATCAGAGAGCAGGCTTCAGTATTAATTCTAGGATTTCCCTAGGGTATGGTGCTTGGGTATGAAAAAGGGCACAGCAGTTGCGTCTAGCAAGTGGTTATCCTGATAAAGGGCACAGAGGTCCTGGCAAGCAAGCAGCACCCTACCAAGAAAAGGGCAGTTCATTTGTAGTGGTAACTTGCATGCCTTCATACCTAACACCTGCCCATGATGCCTAGCCTACGAGATGCCCGATGGTTGGGAGGGCAGGGTTTCTTTTACAGTCTTCACATTTCCGTGCATACCAAGCCATGGGTGTTGACGCAACTTTTGCGCCATATAGGCTGCAGCCCGCAATTTAATTCAGAGACAAGCTCACTATCAATGGCCTGTAAGCAGCCCTGTAGAGACCCAGGATGCAGTGTAGTAGGGTTTGCCTCGGGCTCGACTGGCTCCATGGGTAACATCGACCCGGATCCAACGAAGAAGGCCATGGATGGCTGCTCAGGGCCAAGGCCAAGGCCGCCAGGTGCCGCCAACCCACAATCGAATTCCAAAAACAGATTGACGGATAGAGCTAGTCACATGCTGTGGTGACATCATTTTGCTTTGGATAACATGAAAATAGATAATATTAAATATAAAACAGTTTTAACTTTTGTACTAGACATTCTGTCTTCATGTACATGGTTGTGTGACGAAGATTTTTTTTTTTTTAGTTCAAATTATGGACTTTTATTTTATGTAAGTGTATGTATACTGTTGACGCATTTCTGTGTACTTACGGTGGTACGCCTTTTACATTAGTTCTTTTATTGGCATTTAAAAATTTTGGACTGGTCACGTTTTATAACGTGCAGTATGTTTCTGACTGCGCTGTACCCGTATTTGGTAATAGCCCATGTATTGTTTGATAATGCTCACAGTTACCACCAGTTTACAACCAAACAAGCTTTATGCCAAAGGGATTATAAATTGTATGTATAACTGTGTATGTGCTTCGTATATTCCAAAAGACAGAACTTTGGTATATGTCTGGGAATATGGAATATTAGGTCGGTGGAACATTAGCTCTTTAGAGCGCCACCTTTAGTCAGAGAGCCATCTACCCAGCATAGTACCAAACCAAGCTCTTCCCTTTCTGAGAAAACTAGCTATGTATATCACAATTCAAAAAAAATTTCTTGGGTACATTGCTAGGGATGGCCAGTACTTGCATCCAGCCTACAGTGCCCCCTGGAGGCAAATTTTTCTGACTTTTGGGGCTCTATCTTTCACCCTGCCTTACCCGTTGCCACTACCCGCAACCCGTGAATTACGCATTTAGCAGCTTCCACTATCCCTAAACAATATCTTGCGGCCAAATTATGCATTATGCCTAATCCTTTATTGAGCCTGGAGGTGTTGTTTATGCGCTTTCCCTAAAATTGCTATCTTGACCACACACTTTAGGGAAAGCGTATATCCTAAAATGTACCGCATTTGGGAGCCCTATGCATTATCCACTCAGCAACGGAATTTTTTTTTCCTTGCATTTCAGAAACTCTCTTGCGAATGAAGGTAATTTGGCGACAAGTATGTACACCTGTTTTTTAGGCAAGAACTTGCTGTAAAAAAAAAAAAAAAAATAGACAGCTGTCCGATTGGAAAATGTAAAACTTGTCACCAGAATTACCTTCATTCGCTGAAGAGTTCTGAAATGCCGCTCGCTGGGGGGGTAAAATCGATGAGTGCCAGTGCATATACCCAATTTTATTTTTCTAAAATGGGATTTTTGTTCTATGCTTCATTTCAGACGGAGAGGGAGTTGGAAGTGCATATTTATTTATTTTTTCAAAACCAAACATTGAACAATATGTCAATGTCAAATAATAATAATAATAATAATAATACAATTCATGATTAACTTAACAAAAACAGATCATGATTCCCCTGATCCTGGACTTTGACCTCATGCACGGGCAATTTTTTCAACGGAGGACCTTCCTCTCTCCATCACGGGTTTTGGTTTGAGGATTTGGGATGGCCAGCCTGCTCAAAAGGCATCTGGCACACTGATTGGTTTACAGTGCCCTATGCATAATGTAACGGGTAGCGCTGGTGTTTTAGGATATTTTTCAAGATGACTTTCATGGGGAACGCCTCTTTGATGTTTAAAATCCCCAAATAACGGGTTTAGGGACTCTGGCGCAAGATAGGGCCCTGATGTTTAAAATCATCTACACTGAAAATACTACCACTGAGATTTTACTAATGCTGTAATGTACCCAAAGGGACTATGTATCCAGAGAATTTCAGATCTCTATCTTGCTGGGTAAATAAAATAATGCCGCCTTAACATAGGCACAATCTGCTGTGAAATGGTCCATTTTGAGTTTTCCTCCAATTTTGGCTCCATCTAGCTTGAAAGTGTAGATACTACCAAAGAAATTCATGATATTCCTGAAAACAGAGCTCCAAAAGCACAACAAACAGCACTTATCTTCATGGAATATATCTGGGTTACAGAGAAAATATACCGCAAACATGCACCAAAATCAATTTTGACCATCTTTCCGGCCATCTGTTGCACGAACCCAGCAAGATTCCAAGGGAGTATTAACTGCCAATGATAGTTTTGTTGTGAGTAAATACAAAATAAAGCATTCTTGATTGGTATATGTCTGGGATATTATTTTATTCCCATTCCCATTTTCACTTTTTACCGTGATTTCTCAAATAATTCTGGCTCAATAACATAGTTACCCAGCTTGGCGCTGATGTGGTGCTAATGTCTATCCAGACTTGAAGTGTCACAGGTCATGATAAAAGTATAACACATATGGTACTGTGTACCCTTAAGTCATAATAATTGATGTAAAATATGATGTCAAAAGCAAAACTGAGCCACTTTAGTGGCTTCCAGGTGGCCCCACCGGCAGACTTCTTGAGATACGGACCTCAAAATTTGGCTTTTTCTGTGAGACCATATCTACCTATCTGCCAAGTTTCATTCTATTCCAGGGGGGTCAACTCCTCAGCTTCTTCAAAAAGTGCCATTTTCTCACGGAATGGCTCTTAAATGCATGCCATGCATCAAACTTTTGTAATGTACTAATGACCAATTTTAAAAGGTTACTGAACATTAAACCCTAGTCACACTAGAGGCAGAATGAGCCGGAATGCCGTCGGAATAAAAATTCTTTGTATATTCCTGGATATTTGAAGTGCGTTCTAAAAATTCTGACTGCATTCTGAGTGCATTCCAAATATTGGGGCCCGTTCTTGAGGCCTGCCCGAATGTTTTGCTCATGCTCAAAACTTCCAGGTGCATTCGAAGCGGAGAAATATCGAACGGCATCCAAAGTGTATTCTAACTGCGCTCTGGCTGCATTATAAATATTCTTACGGCATTCCAACAGCATTCAAAACATTCTGATTGCATTCGAGGGAGAATTGAAACGGCAAGCCATGTCAAATCCTGCCAGAATCCTCCTCTAATGAGCCAGAATGCACCTCGAATGAATTTTGATTGCTGCAAGAATCTGTTTCGATATTAAAACAATTCAGCTGGAATGCACTTCGAATGCCGTTGGAATCTTTTGATTGCCGCTGGAATCAGTGGTGGCTGGTGAACTGGCGATAGGGGAGGCTGAAACCCATCCCTTAAAAATAATGATTGGTTGTGACCTGTTTTCAATCATTCATTTAAATTATCATTACAGAAACTCCGAAAACTCTCAACATTATCAGGTGTGACCAGTTTTCATTAATAACGCATACCTGTTAACTCTCACGCATTCGGCGTCCGTTTTAGTGGCATATTTACATTCCCCTGCTGTAGTCAGCAATTGCTCAATCAATGCATATGGGACACTCGTGTTACATTCTAAGTACATTCTGAATATTCGAGCTGCATTCTGTTTGAATTCTTGGACGTTCCAACCATATTCGGCGGCCATTCCGGGAGCGTTCTGACTGCATTCTAGGTTTATTCGTACAGCATTCAAGGCACCTTCCAACCAGACTTCGGGTTGGGAGCTCAGGCAGCAATTGAACCACACTCGTACGGCATTCGAAGTGTATTCTAAATATTCTGACTGCATTCTGACAGCATTCTAACTATTCCTACTGTGTTCCAACTACATTCAAGCTACATTCGAGAGCTAATACACCCAGAATGTGCAAGAATCATGTGAGGTGGGTTCGAAGTGCATTCTAAGTATTCAAACGGCATTCTTTCAAAGCTGTAAGAATTTTGGTCAATTTGGAAATTCCCGCTGGAATTTTGCGCGAATTCTTCAGTCCGACTGGGTCTGCTTGATTCTTGCTGATTTTGAATAAGTGTGACGGGGGCTTTAGGGCAACGACATTAGGGCAATTTTCAATGAAAGCCGAAGGTGTAAGCTCTCAAAGGGGTTTAAATTACATGTTTCTGTCTGCTTCAGAGGCTGAGGTCTTGGTGCATGTTGCCAATCCTATCAAGTTTTCCAGAAATCCCTCAGCTGTTATCCTGTAGACAGGCTGTATAACTTTGGTAACGTGCAACAGGGAACATTTTTATTGTCAGTGAATTGCAGGCTGTATAGCAAGATGAAAACTCAGCTACAATATTTTACAGCTCAAATATTTACTGTACAGTTAGGAAGTAACCTGGGAATATGTTGCTGGTACAATTCACAGCAGATAGATTTGGCTTGCTTATCACGGGTTTACTTGGCACGTCATCATTCCAGAAGTCAGCTAATATGGAGGTATTGAATGTAAACGGTGCAACCAAACTCTGAACTGTTCCAGATTGTTGTTGCTTAATATATTCAATTATTGCTGTGTTTTTAGCTGCTTGGACCGGGAGTACTTAAGATTACCAAACATTATTATCCCCCCGCCACGAAGTGGCCGGGGGATATTGATTTGACCTCCGTCCGTCCGTCCCTGCGTGTGTGCGTGCGTCCGTCCGTCCGGGATAAAGGGGAACAACTTTTCACAAGAAATATTCGCGATAGGATCACCAAATTTCGTGTGTAGCTTAAGACCATAAAGACCTTGATCGAGTTCGAAAATGAGACACGCGTGATTATTTTTCCCGGAGTTATTGCCCTTGATTCACTTTTTTTCACTCTGTTCACGGTATATGTAAAGGGGAACAACTTTTCACGGGAAATATTCCAGATAGGATAACCAAATTTGGTGTGTAGCTTAAGACCATAAACACCTTGATCGAGTTCGAAAAATGAGACACGCATGATTATTTCTCCTGGAGTTATTGCCCTTGATTCACTTTTTTCAACTCTGTTCACGGTATATGTAAAGGGGAACTACTTTTCACGGGAAATATTCCAGATAGGATAAGCAAATTTCATGTGTAGCTTAAGACCATAAAGACCCTGATGGAGTTCGAAAATAAGAAGCACACTATTATTTTTCCCACAGTTATTGCCCTTGTGGCACTTCTGGGAGCCTCTGTTCATAGTATCTTTAAAGAAGACATTTTGGCGGGGGATGTTGTTGACCATGTCTACTTGTTATAAATGAGAGAGCAGAGTGCAAAATATTGTCTGAGGAAAGGAGGCCTTTTTAGTTGGCCATATATTGCATTCAGGACGTCCTAGGAACTGGGAAGTTCTCAGTTTCAACCTCTGAGTTCCCACCAAAGTGTGTTCAAGAGCTTTACTGGGGAAAAAATGACAAAAACAGACTTTGTTGTAGCATTTTTATTTTAAAATGTTGCATATTACATTGTCTTCTTCCCTGCAATCAGCAAGTCTGATAACTAGCTAATGTCAACAGAACAGCAGATTATGTGGATCAGGAAAGCATCCGATTTAACAATGTGGTCGGCATTATATCTCACATTCGCAGTTTAGTTAGCAGTTGAGTTAACTGTAGTCCCAGAAGCATAATACAGGCTTAATTCCTGATTATTAATGAAATATTTGATAAAAACAGTTCCTTTCAGTTTTGTCAGCCATATCATGCTCTGATGTCACATACAGCTTCTCGGTCAACTGGGAGTTGATAAATCATACTGGCCACGCTCTACTGTGAATTTCCACTTGAGGAAGCATTCAAAAGCACTTTTCCGGTTGGGATTTTGGTTTACTTCCAGTACCCAGGATGTCTTGAAAACACCATAATTCTATAAATTTTAGCCGCCTCCACATGTTTTTCTGAACCTTTCCAAGGTTTCCAAGGGCTCCCAAAGAATATTATTGTGTGATTAGCATGCCAGTGACATGAGGATAGGGCCTGGTGAACAGTTGTGTTTATTGTGGCATAGATTCCACAAGAAGTTTGAAACATATCTTTGAAATTGTGGTTCATGTTGATGTGACTGCATTGCATGATTTCTGCACATTTCTCTGCTGTTTATTCATGCTGCAAATCTCCCGATCTACAGCATCCCAAAGATGCCGTATTGTTTTTGTCCCCCGCCGCCGCGGTAGCGAGCGGAGCGGGGAACATAGTCGTCAGCTCCGTCCGTTCGTCCGTCCGTCACGTCCTGTTTGTTGTGAACGCGATATCTCAAGAACGGTTTGACGATTTCAGTCATCTTTGGCTTCAATGTATATTAGTGTGATACGCTGACCCCAGTCAATTTCTGTGATCTGGCGGGGGACATGGCCACGTTAAGTGGCAACACTTGTTATATCTGGTGACAATGGAGGTCATGAAAGAACAGTGAACTCATTCGGCCTTATTTCTAAAAATTTACATGATTTTAGTACTTAAATATTGTGTGCGCTCAATAATGGAAAAACGGCATGTAGAGAAAAATATCCCAATTTATAAATTCATGGGTATGTTGAATTGAATGTAACTTCTGTTTTTCAGGATTAATTTAGCAAATTTTTCAATCTTAAGTTTGCATTCTTAAATCCAAAATCTGCAACAACAACAAAAAAATTGGCCCACATGTTATTGCTGTGCCCATGCAACTTTTGTAATTGTAATTTTGCTTTGTGACATGATCAGAGCATCCTCATGCTTCAGTTGATTTTCATGAAACTTGGTTGAAATGATCGTTGGGTCAAGTCACACATATGCCCCCTACAGGTGTGAGGTCAAGGGTCATCTAGGGGTTTGGTGGGGACATATTTTACGCATCATATAAATCTGAGTTTGCCTTGTTTGAGTTTGCTTTGATTGCCATTTCTTCCCCTCAATGGTTTGTCATCATTTAGTGACTTATGTTATTCTGAAGCAGTACGCAATATACAGTCTATGCTCTGAACAGCCTTGTTTAGTTTTTCACATGCAGAGCCGGCTGGCCCATTAGTCAATATAGGCAAATGTTAAGGGCGCCGTGGCATCCAGGGGGCGCCACAAAATCGGGGAAAAAATTCACCATCAATATAATTATATTAAAACTAGTTATTATTATTAACTCTTAAAATGGAACATCTAACATAAATTCAAATGTAAAGCAATGCCCAATTAATATTACTACAAATGATAATACTAAAGAAGCCCCCCCCCCCTGGCTGGTACCTGCTCGCTCTCTGTCGGGGAGGAGCGAATTTATTGATGTGACCCCAGAGAATTTTGTAAACATTTCAAAATGACCTTAACTGTCCGGAGCACAGAGAAGAAAAAAAAGACAAGAAGAGGAGGAAAAATGTGAGAAAGACAGAGGTAAAGTAAAGATACAGTAATGAAATGAAGCATCAGTTGTACTGCGTCAGTTAGTTAGCACAGTGTACTGTTAAGTTGATAACTTGCTTCTGAGCGATTAGCCACAACATGGTATGCTAACCAGTAGGGATGCACCCGAATCCGAATCCATATTCGGCAAGTCACGAATAATGGCTTTTTGCTGAATAAACTATTCGTCCGAACATTTTGTTAAAAGTTCGGCTTTAATAATATGTTGACTAAGGGAAACATGTCCTACTAGTGGTTGTTTCTGAAGTTCTCTGATTCAAACTAGATTGGCTGCCACCGCTGTGAATCATCCTCACCAGTCAGTCAGAATCGATGGCGTCAGCAGCCGTAAGTAGGTTTCTTAAACCTGTGTTGCTTGTCCTCTAATGAACAGGCTACGGTATCGTCTTTAACCTGTTGGTGTAGTTTGCTTGCTTTGTTCTACTGTCCGGTTGTTGCCGCAAGAAAGTTTTAAAACTCTGACTGTATTTCTTTTGATTCGCAGAGTGGATGGACGTTAGAGTTGGTTTTTAAACCTGCATTGCTGGTCTGTGTCTGTGTGCGGACGCTCTGGAGAAAAATACCTGTGGCTGAGAGTTGGGTAGCTAGCTATCATTGCAGACAGTTCGTCCCATGAATAACAAAAGGTCGCAAGTGACATTCCTGATGATGAAACCTGTTTTTCTGCACATTTTGCAGAAAAACAGGTTTCATCAGGAATGTCACTTGCGACCTTTTGTTATTCATGGGACGAGTTTTGCTAAGTTCTGATTCCTTTATTTACCACTAAAATAGTTACACTGAGTTGCATTGCTTAGTTGTGGCATGCTGTTCTTTAATTAACCAAGTTAGTTTTTGTGTGTGTGCGCGCATGCGTGCGCACTGGAGAAATATACATGGCTGAGAGTTGGGTGGCGAGCTAGCTCCATTGTTAAGCTTGCATTAAGTGCTGTTCCTCAGTAGCTCAGTTATTTTTATCTATCTATTTATGTGCATGATCCCCCTGTTTGCAGTGCTATTCCCACACCATGAAAAACTTTGCAGTGATGTCTGGGAGAACTTTACAGTCAGTGCAGTAGAACCAACCAAGGTGATCTGCAAACTGTGCAAAGCTAAAGTTAGCAGAGGCAAAGATATTAATCACCTGTCAATCATTGAGACAATTAATCATCTGCCAAATATAATCACTTGAGTATTGTTGTATTTATAATTTGTTACTATTATTATTATTTGTTCACTTATTTACAGGATTTTTATTTTTTGGTGAGGGTATTTGTATTGTATTTCAGATTTTTTTGTATTTATTTGTTATTTGTTAAGCATATAAATTACGTTATCTTATAAATTAAAGACAATGGTAAAAACAATGCTATTCGATTTCTTTAGTAAGCGTATGTAAATCTCCGATGGAGGGGGGCACCATATAAAATCTCGCCTAGGACGCCACATTGGGTAGGGCCAGCTCTGTTCACATGCTAACATTTGTTATAATTGTGTTCTCTTCTCTACCTATTTGTATGTCTTTGTGCTTGTGTAAATAGATGGCATCATTCCGCAATTCGAACACAGCCTCTACTTCTGACTATGACTTGAGTAGCTACAGAGGCAACACAAACCTAATTTTGCATTATAAAAAAAATCAATGTTTTTTTGAGCTTTTGTTGCTATTGATTTATTGTGAAGACAGGATGAAGACACAATGTGAAGAATCTGATAACAGCTCAATTTAAGCCAACAGCTTTGTGACTGTATGTAGCACTAAGGCTTACTTGTACGCTGTAAAGCTAGTGCACACCATAGAGATACATAATAGAACCAGAGAAAACGAGAAAGTACCTTTGCTTCAGCCAGTTAGCATGTTAGCTTCCTGTTTCCGCGTCTCCCAAGGACGCAATTTTGTGGCCAAAGACGCGCCAGCTCCATAGACACCAAATGAAAAGTGCGCATTTTTTTCTTGCCAAATAAAGCGATAACAAAAGAAAATGTATTCGGTAATCCTTCATTATTTTGCTCTTTGTCTGACGCAACTGTTCGATGTTTTCAAGAGGGCCTGTAAAATAAGAACTACTACTTAGAGCTTGATGACAGCTCGTGCACAAGTTTAGTTGTCCAGCTGTTGCTCTGACTGCAGCAGTTCAGCCAATGAGTGTATAATGCGTGCGCGTTCCGGATTAACAGCTTTGCTTGTCATTTCCCCTTGAACACATTCACCAATCTGCACAGACGACACATTTTCTTGGCCATTTGCGCTGTGTAATCAGATTGGCAATCTTATGAAATAGTGCCGGAAATAAGCACCCAAGGAATGCCATTTTTATAGATGGTGTCGGTCAATTCCGTACTTCCTGGGCTGAAGTAGCTAGCCTAGCATTTCCCATTGAAAGTAATAGGGGTGGTACTTCCTCGCTCTCTCCAGTTCTATTATATTACCTCCATGGTGCACACAGTGCAACGGAGTCTCAGAATGACGTCAGGTGTTCACATATACCATCGTGATTTTCGGATTTCTGAAAATGTAGGCGCAGAAACAAAGTGCCTCTGAAAAAGTATTTCTCACCCAAATCTCTCAAGTTGATTTTTTTAAAAATTATTTAATCCATAATCTACCACGAAAACACAAACATATCTAAACTTCAAACAATTTTCAGTTCCTCTTGAAGTCATCAAAGCATAATCTCTATAATTAGAATTCACCAGTATAGAGTTTCCCAATTATATACCTTTCTCTCTCTGCACCAGGGGTGGCCAACCCTGGTCCTGGAGAGCCACAGGGTGTGCTGACTTTGGTTGTCCACCCAATTTAAACCTAAAACACCAGGGGAGATAAGTAAAATGTGTAATCAACTGCTTTAATTCATCAATCAAGTACTGAGTAACCCCAAAAACCAGCCGCCACTGCGGCTCTCTGGCACCAGGGTTGGCCACCCCTACGCTGCACCTTTATCTTGCTGTTTTTATTTCTATTGGCATCGATCTACCTTCCTTTATCTCTTTCAGGTCGTAGTGCGTTCATTGGTGTTGGGTTTGGGGACCGAGGAGATGCCTTTGATTTCAATGTGGCACTTCAGGATCATTTCAAGTATGTTGTGTGTCTTTGTAATTTCAGTGATTCAGTGCATATTGCTTCTCTCAGTGCCTTGGAACACTTGTCTGAATTCAGCCTCTTGAGCATATGACTCTCTTGCAGGTGGGTGAAACAGGAAAATGAAATTAGTAAACAGTCTCAGCTACCGGACACAGGACCAAAGTTGGACCTAGGCTTTAAAGAGGGACAGACCATCACCCTCAATATTGGGGTAAAGTCTGTGTATATTATTTTGTTGGCCATTTTCATTTTAAACCAGTCAGGTCTTCAGGTATGCATATTGAGTCTCACTTATCCTGTATTATAATCTCTGTCTCTATACATCTTTTTTAGCAAAGCAGAAAAAGGGACAAACCCCGCCAAACAGGATCAGGTGGCCTCGGTCTCCTTCCACCGCCGCCGGGGGGCAAGATAGTCCCACCCCCCCCATCTGGCTCATCTAATCACAACACTGAGCCACTCACGGGAGGTGTAGATACCGGTAACATCATAATCTATTATCTTTGCTAGTATAAATTTACTCATAGTTCTACAACCACAATTCCAAAAAAGTTGGGAAGCTGTGCGAATTGTAAATAAAAACAGAATGCAATGATTTGCAAATCTCATAAATCCACATTTTATCCACAATATAGACATGGGCAATACAAATGAATAAAATGACAACATTTCTTGAGTTGCTGAGAACAAAGTTTTTATTATTTTCTAATGATTTTTTTGCGGGTAAGTACAGAAGACACAGACGAAGAGTTTTCCACAAGTCCAACGCCTTCACAGGAAAGGGTCTCAGAGCCACAGGGTCCCAAAAATGGCTGACTTCGGCATTTTTCAACAAAACCCATTGTGAAAATTGGGGGGTGAAGCCTGAGGGCATTTTTGAAAATACAGTCTATTCAGAAATAAACCAGGCCAAATTATCCATTAGGGTACCCTAACAGAAATAATTGATGCTAAAGTCATCTATCCCTTTTCTCAAGTACAGCAGCGCCCCTAGGCCCTTTTTAATGGAAAATTGCATTGAATTTTACCCAATTATGTTCAACATTAGGTTTTGCATTGATATTAAAAATGGTATGAATGGGTTGCCTGTGAAGTTTTTTTTGGATCAATGGCCTGCAAAAATGTCAAAATTATCGGTGGGAGGGCAAACATTAACACTACTCACCCATTACTATATAAAATGCAGTGAAGTCGCTGATGCCGGCAGTTGTTTGGCCTCCCACTACTACGAAATGAATCAAACTTTCCCCCTTCAATAACCCGTGGTGATAAAAAAAAAAAAACCTTTGCACTGTTTTTTACAATGTCCATATACCCTCCTCCCATGATAGTTTCAATGAGCTACTGTGAATAATTCATAGTAAAACACAGTGACGTGCAGACGGGGGTTAGTTTGGTGAGGCATAAACCTCTCCTTTGCTTGATTAGCAATCAGACGATTAACTAGTTTAGTAAGACTATTCGGCAGAATGACGGGCCAGTTTAAGTTTCCGCGGCGTTATTACTCAGTACATCGAACCTGAAATGCTCACTAGACAGCAGATTTGCGCGTACTTGCTTCCAGGAAGCCGAAGCAATGTCATCAACAAATATTAAAACAGTTCGACTTATGCAGAGTTCAATGCTTAATCAATATACAATGTATTCTCCTTTAAATACGGCGCTTTTACATCCAAACAAAAAGCGGCGCTTATTTTCAGTCTTCTTTCATAATCCGATTGACAAAATGTTTAAACGATATACAGAATTACCGAGAGCCGAGAATTTTTCCTTATTGATTATTCAGATTTCCATCCTTGCAGTCTCGAATTGAAGCGTATACATGAATGAATCTTGTGACCAGTGGGCTTCAAAGGCCTGGCGCCGGTTTATTCCTTGGTATATTTTACTGAAACTTCACAAATAGGGTCACAGGATATTCTGTCCACAAACTATGTGGGTACAGTAAAAATACGCTCACCTTTCTTGCTATTGTTGAGAAGAAATCACAGCGAACTTCCGACGATTTAACTTCACCAACTTCTGTCAAACTTATTTCACATCCCCTGGAGGTCTAGCCTGGACGAACAGAACGGTCGAATTTCTCAAATTAGATGGCTGTAAGCGAATCAGGGCCGTACCTGGGATAAGACGTTGGCGCGGGCTATTTGAAATCTACCTCCTAAATGGATATTTTTGCCACGCCGTGCACTTGAAAATTTGTAAACACGGCGCAAATTGAGGTCACGCATTCATCCAACAGACGGACAATAGCTCTGTTCAAATCGCGTTTTTGGCCGTAATACGCAGAGTTCATGTATGAAATGCGGGTATCCTATTGAAAAGGCTGCTTTTAATCAAACCATGGTGTTCTTTTTTTTTTTTTGTATGAAAATGGTATTTACGTCATTTTTATAAGTTTTCTGAGGCTTGTTTACTGCCCCAGTTCAGCTGTTACGCATTCCATTACAGTTTATGCAGAGCGTTGCCCATGCCTACACAATAGAACATAGAATACATATCAGATGTTGAAAGTGAGACATTTTACCATGGGGCAATTCCAGCATTACTCACGTTACATTTAAAGCTCTTGAATAAAGGTGTCTCCCGATTTTGTCAATGGACTAAACATTCTTATTTTTTCACCATGATAACCATAGGCCACTCTCAAGGTCCACATATGACAACATTGGAAAAATTCTGCTTAATGGTTCTTCCAGGCTGACTTTAGTCAGCATTACTCACGTTACACAAAAATCTCATGGCGTTTTTTACGTTAAATTTGCTTTCAATATCTCGCTAAACTAGAAAAGACACAGCAAAATGATTGATAATATTTTGAACTTTTATTACTAAACTTTTGAAGAGAACAAAGCAATTGCCATAGGTTAGTGAAATATTATCTCAACACACTGTTAAAGAAAAAAAGTCACGTTACTCACGTTACACTACTCTTCGTTACAGGTACAATGGAAGAACAAAAAGTGCATTGAAACCTCATTCCCTAGGATACCAATTCTAAAGAGTGATATGATTAAGTGAAATGATTAAATTTGTAGTACTACAAGTAGAGTGATGATAATCAGAGTTGACTGCCCCCCACCCCGCGCCCCCCGTCTCAGACTGTGAATGAGTGAATGTTCAGGACTGATTTTTATTATATATAATATTTTACTGTGAAAGAAATTAATACTGGTAATTATTATGAACTAAGATTAACATTTAATTATTAAAATGAAAATTGCCTTAATCTAGAATAAAGAGCACTACAGGAATTCGAGGTACAAATACAAATGTACATGTGTTCAAAATATGAAAACAGCTTTCCTTAGACATATATATACACACACAACACTCATATATATTTGTATCTCCCCGACAATAGTGTCGGGAGATACTATGGTTTAGTTCAGGGCCGACGCCGCTGCCGCCGCGCCCGCAAAGGTTTTCTGTTCCGGGCTCTGGAAGCGACAATTATAACAGGCATTTTTTCTCATTTTACACAGGCGAAGATATTTATTTGACAATGCTCAAGACCGATTTTCGGCAATTTTGGACGTCCAATATGGCTGCTGGCGGCCATTTTTCCGAAATTTGGGGATCGGGGAGATGCACGACTCGGTCCCTGTTGCGACCGAGTTATCTAGTTACAGTTACTAGTAAGAATTTTGTGACAACAAACACCCATAAAAAAAAATAAAAAATCATAATTTATTAAATAATGGTCGTGCTTGTAGGCTGATGTGTGTCACCAGTCCAGTGTTTTTCATTTCATTTTATCTTGTCGCATATACACACGTACAGCATTTGATTGCGCAATTCCCCCACCGATTCCTTGCACAAAGTAGCAGATGCTTCTCACGTTATGCGGTTGGTTCAGCCAATGACGCTGTCCACTCTAGTGTTTTCTTTAGCTCTGTGGGCGGGACTGGCGCGGAGGTAGGTAAAGGTAGGTAGGTAGTGGTAAATTGGAACATCAGTGGGTTATCCAGTAAACTACAAGGCGCCCCTGGGTTGAATGCTATTATTGATGGTGATATTGTGTTTCTTAACGAAATTAAAGGGTCTGACTTTGTACAGGTTCCAGGATTTACCGCCTATGTGTCTAGTGTTGACCCAAGGAACCGCACTAGAGGAGGTGTGGCAGTTCTACTGAAACCATGGATCTTCCCATTTGTTACCAGTATTGATATGAAACATGTAGACCAAATATGGATTACTTTGAATTTTAATGCAAATGTTGTTATTGTGGGAGGTTGTTATATCCCCCCAAATGATTCACCATTCTATGATCCAGTTGCTTTTTCAGTTATTCAGGAGAAGGTAATGTCGTATGTGGATGCCACAGTACTGGTTATTGGGGATATAAATTGCAGGTTTGGTAAATCCTTATGTGACTTGGATTTTCCGCAGAATATTTTAGTTAAGCCGTCACTTGACACAGTTGACATGCCAAATATGAATGCCAGAAGTATGTTACCGGTGATTAAGAACTGTAAGCTCATACCCGTAAACAACTTGGTAATCAATGGTAAAGAAACGGGCGGAGGTCTTACGTACAGAAGGGGTGGGGTATGGATCTCTGAGCTAGATTGGTGTTTTATTAGAGCTGCAACTTTGCCGAAAATATTTTTAGATGTGGTAAATGACACGAGTTTGCCCTCTAATCACGCCCCGATTAAAGTAACTGTTGATATAAGTGAAGGGGTGAATCTTGGTTGTGTATTAGAACGGGCTTATGACCTGCTTGGACATGCATGCATGCTTTATAATCAGCAGGTGAGTCAGAGTCGTAAACAAGTTGCTATTGCAGAGCCACAGTTTGCCCGGTTTTGTGATGTTTTAGAACGATTCTCTGTGCCCTCATACAAAGGGGATGTAGATGTATGGGTGACTGCGATTTCTGATATTTTGTACGAAAGTGCTTATCTTGTACACCGCGAGGAATCCGTACGAAAGTTTGATTTAAAAGTTGAGAGGTGGGCAAGAATAATTTGGACCAAAGATAATAGGCTGCTGTGGAATAGTATAGGTTGGAAAGGACAGTTGCCTAACGGAAATTGTGTTCAGATGCCAACAGATGATGATTTTAAAAGCCATTTTGAATCGTTGTTAAATCCCCCTGACATGCCAAGCATTGAATATGCTGAACTTAGAACAGATCTGACGATCCCTGTGCTAGACGAGGAAATAACAGTAGTAGAAGTGGAGAATGCTTTACATTCCTTGAAAATGAATAAATCAGGTGGGCCAGACGGAATATCCCCAAATGTCTTGAAGGCACTCCCCCTACAGTGGATAATCTTGTTAAAGACGTTGTTTAATGTTGTATTTAGTGGTGCTAGTTATCCGAAGGCATGGACGTTTGCAAAATTAAGCGTTTTATTTAAAAAGGGTAGTTCTTTGTTATGCGATAATTATCGAGGGATAAGTGTTATAAATTCGCTTGCCAAATTGTATGATATTGTTATTGGGAAGCGCCTCGAGTTATGGTTTAAGCCATTTCGTGAACAGGCTGGTGCACAGAAGTCAAGAGGGTGTGAAGAACAAATTGCTACCCTGAGGTTGTTAATTGATTTAGCTAGGAGCAAAAGGTATAAATCATTTGTTGATTTTTCTAAAGCTTACGACAGAATCCCACGAAACTTATTATTAGAGATATTGAAGAGGTTAGGATGCAGCACAGTAATGTTATTCTCGATTGCAGCTTTGTATTCTTCAACTAGTTCAGTCATGGTCACTGAAGGAGCAACAACTCCGAACAGCGACTGCACGCAATACAGGCAATACAGGAAAACAACAGAGTCAGGAGAAAAGTTGAGTGATAAACTTTCTCACAAACTCTGTAATAGAGCCCTTTTTTCTGAACTAAGAAAATGGGTAAACCGGGAAGAAGTGACAAACCAAGCCCGCCGGATCTTACATCAATTTTGGAGACCCTCGAAGAAATGAGAAATGAAATGAGGGAGAGGTGGGACAGTATGAAGGAGCAGCTGGACCAGCTTTTGAAGGAAAACGGTGATCTCAAAAAAGAGATTGCCAAGAAAGACACACAGATTAAATCTTTATCAAACAAACTGGAGGAGCTGGAGCAACAAGAGAAACGTAATGATGTAATCCTGACAGGGCTCAAAATCAAACCCAGGAGTTATGCCAGGGCAGCAGCGAATAACGACGATGGAGACGAGGAGGACAATAAATCTGTGGAAATGCAGGTGATGGAATTCTTTCGGTCCAAAAGTATTTCTCTGGACCCCAGCAATGTGGATTCATGTTATCTGCTACAGAAAAGGAATGTAAGCGGAGACCGGAGTACAGCACGGGCCGTGTTGTTACGACTTACAAGCAACAAGCACAAAATCTCTCTGTTGAAGCAAGGGAAAAATCTCAAAGGATCCAATGTTTTCATAAATGAAAACCTCACCAAGCACAATGCAACCATCGCATGGAAAGCTCGTCAACTAAAGAAAGCGGGTAAGATACACAGCACTTGGTCGGCTAACTGCAGAATTTTCATCAAACCAAATGGGTCTTCACCGGAAACTACCAGACCGGTGCTGATCAAGATGATGCGGGATCTGGAGAATTTCGACCACTGAGGCAGGTTAAAATCCCTGACAAATCTCTATGAGCAGTTATCTGATGAACCAAACGGTAGATCAGGAAACTGGCTTTTTAACAACAAGTCACCATAATTCAGGAATAGACCCTACAACGAAACAAACGCATGCGGATACTTTACTGTAGACAAATTTAACAAGAACATTAAAATGGAAGGGAGTTTGTCCATTATCCACTTCAATAGTAGGAGTCTATATGCAAACTTTGACCAAATAAAGGAATATCTTCTGTCATTTGCTAATCCGTTCAACATCATCGCATTATCGGAAACTTGGATTAAAGAAGAAAAGGACAAGGACCTCTACATGGAGGGTTACAACTTCGTGTGTAAGCACAGACTGAATAAAGCTGGTGGGGGTGTTGGACTATTTATTGATGAGGCCATAAACTTCCAGGTACTAGAATGCAAATCAATTGTGGAAAATGTAATGGAATGCCTTACAATTGAGATTCCTAGGTTGAAAGGTAAAAATACGGTTATTTGTTGTGTGTACAGAGCACCGGATTCGCAAATTGATGTTTTTAGTAAATGTATGGGTGAATTACTTGCCAATATGAACCAGAAAAATGTTTTTATGTGTGGGGACTTTAATATTGACTTGATAAATCCAAATAATAGCTCTATAATAGAGGATTATATTAACACCATGTATGCCATGGGTATGCAACCATTAATCACAAAAACCAAGCAGGATTACTAGACACAGTGCCACCTTGATAGATAATGTGTATACTAATGTATTAGATTCTGAAATATTTAGTGGCATCATGATAAATGACATTACTGATCATCTACCAGTTTTTGCTATTTGTAACTGCAAATTAGATATAAGGGACCAGGCTAGATCGAAAACCCTGGAACACACAGAAATCAGAATTAAATGCGAAAAAAGGCTAAAGAAACTAGAATTAGATATGTTGAACCAAAAATGGGATCATGTATTAGCAGAAAACGATCCAGATAGAGCCTATGAGGCTTTTCTATGGACAATAAACTCCTGTATGATAAACACTGTCTAGTCAAAACAACGAACAAACTGAAGCAAAACAAAGAGAGAAGACCTTGGGTTTCAAAAAAGTACTGGCAAATGCCTGTAAGAAGAAAAAATACACTGTATAAACAGTTTCTGAGAGAAAGAACTGAGAAAGCAGAAATTAGGTACAAAAATTACAGAAACAAAATGACACATTTACTAAGGAAACATAAAAAAAAGAGTATTATGAAAAGCTTTTATTAGAAAATAAACATTATACCAGAAATCTCTGGAATATAATAAAGAACGTCTCTGGGAGGACACCGAGGAGGAGTACCCTGCATTCTTTAATATAAATGGCAAAAAGGTAGAGAACATGGAATTGGTCGTGGAGAATTTTAACAGTTATTTTGTGAATGTTGGGCCAGAACTAGCAAAGGGTATTAAATCCTCACACCTAAGATGGGACTACCTTGACAAGGATGAGGAAATCCAAGACACAATGACATTAACTCCTGTTACCGAATCTGAAATCAGATCAATTCTGAAAAATTGTACCGCTAAGACATCTGTTGATGTAAACCAATTAGATATGAAATTACTGAAAACACTAACTAAAGCAATTGTAACTCCACTTACGCGTATATGCAATCTATCCTTGTCCTACGGAGTGTTTCCAGATAAAATGAAGATAGCGAAAGTTATCCCTCTCTACAAAAGTGGGGATAAATATGATATCTCAAACTATCGTCCTGTCTCGATTTTACCTCAATGCTCAAAGGTCCTAGAAAAGCTCTTCAATGACAGATTGGACAAGTACATTGATAAACACAAACTACTTTGTGACAGTCAGTATGGGTTCAGGAAAAAGCATTCGACAGCACTAGCCCTAACAGAATTTATTGAAATGATTAAAGATTCACTAGATTCAAACTTATATTCTATAGGCATATTTATTGATCTGAAGAAAGCATTCGACACTATAAATCACGATATATTGATTGAAAAACTTTACAAATATGGATTAAGAGGGACCGCATTAAAATGGATCAAAAATTACTTAACAAGTAGGACCTTAATTTGTGCAGAAGGGCAATAGCAAATCGAATTGCTTGGACATTACCTGTGGAATTCCTCAGGGCTCGGTCATAGGTCCCAAGTTGTTCATAATTTACATAAATGACATTGTTAAGGTGTCCGATATCCTAAAAACTAATTTTATTCATGAGCGACACGACTATTTTTTGCTCAGTTGTCGATCTCAAACAATTGGTAAAATTGGTTAATAAAGAAATGTCTAAACTTCACACGTGGTTTAATGTAAACAAATTATCACTAAATCTTACAAAGACCAAATTTATGATATTTGGGAAAAAAGGCCTAAAGGATGACATAGACTTAAAGGTAAATGGTACCAGCATTGAAAGGGTAAACGAATATAAAGTCATGGGAGTTATGTTAGATAATCTCTTAAGCTGGAAACCACATGTAAACTTGGTTCAAAGAAAGTTAGCTAAAAGCGTGTCTATTCTTTGGAAAATGCAGAAATTATTAAACCACAAGTCTCTTAAAATAATCTATTCAGCACTCATAGCACCCCACTTACACTACTGCGCTGAAGTATGGGGACACACTTATAATAATACAATAGAATCATTGTTTAAACTCAAAAAAAAGGGCCCTTAGAATTATTCATAACGTTCCTTATGGAACTCATACAAACGATTTGTTTATTAAGGCAAAGTTTCTTAAATTGCAGTATATAATAAAATTCAACTCCTTGCAAATTGTATATTTAGGATACCACAAAGAATTGCCTAGAAATATACAATGCCTATTTCTTCAGCGTGAATGTATTCATGACCTAAGAGGCAGAATGTTGTTGCAAACGAGAAGGGTCAAATCGACTCGGAGTGAGCACTCCTTATCTGTGGCTGGAGTCAGTGCATGGAACATACTTGAAGACAATATTAGAATGGCAGACAATCTGAAGGACTTTAAGTATCTTTTGAAATGTGCATGTTTGAATAACTATAAACTTATCCAACAAAATGGCATTGGATAAATTAAACGGAACCATAACGGGCATAAACAATAGGGGTTGTTTATAGACACTCAGCTATATTGTGATTAAAATTCTTCATGATGTTCATAAATCTCTATGATCTTATGTTGTGACGCTTAAATCGTAGTGTAAATGGACACTCAGCTCTGTTGTGATTTATAAATCTTTATGATATCTTAACCATAATAAAACTGTTTTTCTGGGAGTTGGGGGCGGGACTTTGACAAGCGATCTCGCTTCTCCCGCGACCCTTTCGGTCATGATACATGTTGTGTTGAAATTGTCATGAAACGACTGTACAATCATGCCGAAATGAAAACAAATAAATAAATAAACTAAAAGTGTACTTGATACTGCTATTATAACGTCAGTGATAGGAGTTCGGCAAGGTTCTCCCCCTCTTGTCTTTTATTTATAATTTATTTAAATGAATTTGTAAAGTTAATCAAGACGAGATGTCAACCGGATGGATTTTTAGAATGGCTCCACTGTATTCTGCTTATGGATGATACCGTCCTTCTAGCTGCTACTCGTGCACATTGTTTGGAGAAAGTTTCTATTATGCTAGAGTTTTGCCAACAGTATGGTATGCGTATAAATTTTGATAAAACTAAATTTATGGTTATAAATGGTATGGACAGTGACAGGTGCCCACTTGAGTGTAATGGAAATATCATTGATTGCTGTTCTAAATATATTTATCTTGGAGGCATTATAGTTGAAAGTGGAAGGTTTAGTGATTTTATTGATGATCATGCCACGGAGAAAAACAAACATTTGATGAAAATGTTTTCGTTTTTGAGGAGTAACAGAGATTTGCCGCTGTACTCGAAGCTGAAGGTGTTTAATGCCTGTGTGCTCTCTAGTTTCTTGTATGGATGTGAGTCATGGTATGGCTAATCATTAAGAAAGCTAGACCGCATGTATATGGCTGGTCTGAAAGCTGTGCTAGGAGTCAGAACTTCATGTCCCAATGATTTATGTTTAGCAGAAGTGGGATGGTCGACTTTAACAGCAATTATTAGGGAAAGAAAATTTAGGTATTATGATAAAGTTATGAGAAATAGAGGTGGCATGGAAGATGACCCTCTTATATTTGGTATAGAACTAGCGCGTTTAAATAACACTCCCGCTTGGAGGTATATTAGTAAAATACTGGATTTTGGATCATCTTTTATTTTGGAAGATATAGCAGAGATAAATAATCGAATTAAACAAAGCGATGGTATAAGATTTAATACATATATTTTGCATAATCCTGATTTAACCGTGCATAAGGTATACAAAGAGAATGTAGTGCATTGTTCCATAGATTAGAATTTACTCGTTTTAGGCTCGGGGCTCATGGGTTAAAAATTGAAACTGGCCGTTGGTCTAGGATACCCAGAGACGAAAAAAAGTGTGATTGTGGTATGGATGAAATTCAGGATGAAAGACACGTTATAGAAAATTGTAATCACCTCAGATTTTTAGGGGAAAGATACCCAAGTATTAATTTTTCTATAGACCGATTTAGCACAAGCGACATGCACCAAAGTATATTTTTGATGCGATGCATTATTTTGTATAATATAATATTTTATGTGTATGTATGATGGACTTTCTTTGTCAATAAACTACTACTAATACTACTACTAGGAAAATAATGGGGTCTCTCCACTCGCTACCATGGTTTCAGAGTCGCAACGTTAGGTTATCCATAGTGCAGTGGCGGAGGCCGATCAGGACGATATTAAGAGACCGTAGGAGCCCGTTTTTGTTCAAAACTGGACGAAAACTCTTATTCACATTATCCGAAGACTGCATCGCAAAATATGCGATGGGGATTTCAAAAGAACAATAACTAATTGCTCCCGCTCACTGAAAAACAGGAAAGTAAACTTCAGTCTTTAGGTCTCAGTAATAAAGTGTGTTACTCACATTACAGACACTGTTACTCATGTTACAGAATTTGATACAATTCCACTCAGAGCTTATGAGGGGTTTTCCTTATTTTGTTTCATAAATGTAACTAGTGGTGGTAGAAGAGATGAATATAGGAATCTGACAGTCCTATCTAACAGCAGTGTGAAACGAGGGAAAAGTTCATCATTTTTTGTTACTCACGTTAAGGAAAGAGACTGCACCATTTCTGTCATCCAGCCCAAGGAAAATCATACTTACTTCCGAAATTTAGATGATGCTCCTAGCACTCTGACGTCCATACAATCAAACAATAACAATAAATCCTGTGGTAAGCTAGAGGCTAGAGTGAGGGTGCAATGAAGAAAAGAGGTGGTTTTGGGTTGAAAAATGCTATTTTTCACAGGCTGAAATTGGATGTGGAGTACAAATCCTAAATTTGGTCAAGCTGCTTGAAATTGTATTTTCCTTACAGTTAGGTAGCCAAAGAACATGACCAAACAGTATTTGAAGTGATATTTCTAGTTTGAAATTTCAGTTGCCATGAGCCTGTTTTGCTGGAATTGCCCCATTTCATGAGAATTATTAGCTCACATTGAGTTTGATGGCAGCAACACATCTCAAAAAAGTTGGGAGAGGGGCCACAATAGGCTGGAAAAGTAAGTGGTACTAATAAAAAAAACAGCTGGTGGAGCATTTTGTAACTAATTAGGTTAATTGGCAACCGGTCAGTAACATGACTGGGTATAAAAAGAGCATTTTGGAGAGGCAGAGTCTCTCAGAAGTAAAGATGAACAGAGATTCACCAATCTGCAAAAAACTGCTTCTAAAAATGGTGGAACAATTTCAGAAAAATGATCCTAATTGTAAAAATTGCAATGACTTTGAATCTACAATATATTACATCATCAAAAGATTCAGAGAATCTGGAGAAATCTCTGTATGCAAGAGACAAGTCCGAAGGTCAGTATTGGATGATCGTGATCTTCAGGTGGCACTGTATTAAAAACGGTCATGATTCTGCACTGGAATACACTGCATGGGCTCAGGAGCACTTCCAGAAATCATTGTCTGTGAACACAGCTCGCCGTGCAATCTACAAATTCAAACTAAATCTGTATCATGCAAAGAAGAAGCCATATGCGAACATGATCCAGAAACGCCGTCATCTTCTCTGGGCCAAAGTTTATTTAAAATAGAATGTGGCAGAATGGAAAACTGTTCTGTGGTCAGATGAGAGGGACCATCCAGCTTGTTATCAGCGCACAGTTCAAAAGCCTACATCTCTGATGGTATCTGGTTGCATTAGTGCCTATGACGTGGGGAGCGTACACATCTGGAAAGGCATTATTAATGCTGAAAAGTATATAGAGATTTTACAACAACATATGCTCCTATCCAGACAACGTCTCTTTCAGGGAAGGCCTTGCATTTTTCTGCAAAACAATGCCAAACCACATACTGCATCCATCACAACAGCATGGCTTTGCAGTAGAAGAGTCTGAGTGCTAAACTGGCCTACCTGCAGTCCAGACCATTCACCAATGGAAAACGTTTTATGCATCATCAAAATGAAAAATCCGGCAAAGAAGACCCAGGACTGTTGATCAACTAGAATCCTATGTCTGACAAGAGTGGGACAACATTCCTCTCCCAAAACTTCAGCAATTGGTCTCCTCACTTCCCAGACGTTTACAGACTACTGTTAAAAGAAAAGGGGATACTAAACAATGGTAAACATGGCCCTATCCCAACTTTTTTGAGATATGTTGCTGCCATCAAATTCAAAATGAGAAATATTTCTCATGAAATGGTAAAATGTCTCACTTTCAAGATCTGATATGTTGTTTACAGCTGAGAAAATAAGTATTAAATGCATCAACATTTTTCTTAGTAAATGCATATCTAATGGGGCTATTGACATGAAATTTTCACCAGATGTCGGTGACAACCCAAGTAATCCGCATATAGAAAGAAATCAAAACAAATAAGTTCATAAATTAGGTTTTGTGTAATAAAGTGGAACGACACAGGAATAAGTATTGAACACATGAAGAAAAACAAGGTGCAAAAAGGCATGGAAAGCTAAGAAACCAGCTGAAATCTGTCAGTATTTAGAAAGCAATATTGCCTCCTATCAGTGCAAATTAATATCAGCTGGTTTAGTCCTAATTGATGGCCTATAAAAAGGTTTCCCATTACCAAGGTGTCACATAAAAAGCATCTCATGATGGGTAAAAGCAAAGAGCACTCTCAAGACCTTCGCAACCTTATTGTTGCAAAATATACTGGCATTGGTTTCAGAAGCTTTTCTAAACTTCTAAATGTTCCAGTGAGCACCACTGGGGCCATTATCCGGAAGTGGAAAGAACATCATTTCACCATAAATCGGCCATGACCAGGTGCTCCTTGCAAGATTGCAGGCAGAGGAGTCAAAAGAATAATCAGAAGAGTTGTCCAAGAGCCAAGGACCACTCGCGGAGAGCTTCAGAAAGACCTGGAATTTGCAGGTACAGTTGTTTCAAAGAAAACGATGAGTAATGCACTCAACCGCCATGGCCTCTATGCACGCTCACCGCGCAAGACTCCATTGCTGAAGAAAAAGCATGTTGAAGCTCGTTCAAAGTTTGCTGCACAACATTTGGACAAGCCTATGAAATACTGGGAGGATATAGTCTGGTCAGATGGGACCAAAATTGAACTCTTTGGATGTCATAGCTTACACCATGTTTGGAGGGCAAACAGCACTGCACATCACGCCCAAAACCCCAAACCAGCAGTGAAGTTTGGAGGTGGAAACATCATGGTGTGGGGCTGTTTTTCAATGTATGGTACAGGCAGACTTCATATAATTGAATGTAGAATGAATGGAGAAATGTACAGAGACATTCTTGATAAGAATCTGCTGCCATCTACCAGGATGCTGAAGATGAAACGAGGGTGGACATGATCAGACAATGATCCCAAACACACAACCAAGGAAACTCTGAACGGGTTTCAGAGAAAGAAAATAAAGCCGCTAGAATTGCTCAGTTAATCACCTGACTTGAATCCAATTGAAAATCTATAGAAAGACCTGAAGATCAGAAATCATAGAAGAGGCCTCCGGAACCTTCAAGATTTGAAGACAGTTTGTGTGGAAGAATGGGCCAAATTTACATTACATTACATTACATTACATTCATTTAGCAGACACTTTTATCCAAGGTGACTTACAGCAAGTGCATACAGTAAGGTCACTGATATTGTTGCCTAACAGACTGGACAAGGCACAACTCATATCAAGCATTAGTCACTTGAGGTAATGAGCATGTAGAGCACAGGCTATACAGAAGGCAATAGCACACAGAGAAAAGAAAAAGAAACAAAGCAAATGGAGACAAACATAAGAAAAGGCAGTTTTTTTTTTAGTAAGGGGAGAAGGGGGCTTTAGGTCAGATACTGTCTAAACAACTGAGTCATAAGGTTACGGCGGAAGAGCGGCAGGGATGGAGCAGATGGGAGAAGCTGAGTGATCTGGTAGAACGACTAGCTTTCCAGCCCAGGGCAGGGGGACAAAGTCATCCTGTTGCTGCAGAACGAAGTGGCCGAGCAGGTGTGTATGGGATGATCATCTCTTGCAGATACGAAGGGGGCGTCTTGTTTGCTGCAGCATCGGCCAGAGTCAGGCAGCCAGTGCAGGGATCTCAGCAGGTGAGTCATGTTGAAGAACTTGGGGAGGTTGAAGACCAGACGAGCAGCTGCATTCTGGATGAGCTGCAGGGGTCAGAGGGCACTGGATTGTAGCCCAGCCAGCAGGAGTTGCAGTAGTCTTGACCGGAGATCACTATGGCTTGGATAAGAAGCTGGGCTGAGTAAGTGGTCAGGTAAAGTCAAATCATTCTGATGTTGTACAGAAGAAATCTGCAGGACGGTGTTACAGCTGCGACGTGCTTCTTGAAGTGTAGTTGGTTGTCCAGGACAACCCTCAGGTTCTTTGCAGAGCAGGTAGCAGCTACTGCAGTGCCATCAACGGTGATGACAAGCTGCTGTGGAGGGGAGGTTTGGTGCGGGATGAAGAGGAGCCCTGTCTTCTCAGGGTTGAACTTAAGATGATGTCTGGGCATCCAAGTAGAGATCACAACTGAGCAATGCATGCGACTAGTTTCTCCATACAAGACTGCTTCACACCGGGTCATAGCACTATGTCAGCTACAGCTAGGGTATTACATGATATTGTTTCTGCCTTGGACAATAAGCAGGATTGTGCTGCCCTTTTTATTGACTTATCAAAGGCATTTGACACAGTCGAACATTCTATACTCATAAAGCGGCTAGGTGCCATCGGGTTTCATATTAAATCTCTGAATTGGTTTAATAATTATTTAACCGGTAGGTGTTAAGCGGTTGTGGCTGATGGCTATCAATCAAAATGTATCTATCTTTGCAAGGGGGTTCCACAAGGTTCTATCTTGGGGCCCTTGCTATTTTCCCTTTTTATTAATGATTTTGGTGCTAATTTTACCAATAGTACAATCCATCTATATGCAGATGATATGGTCATCTACTCAGCTGCTCCTTTTGCTGAGCTAGCTCTTCAAAATTTACAGTCAGATTTTCAAATCTTCCAACAGGAAGACCTTTAAACCTTAAACTTTTATTAAATTCTGAGAAGACTAAATATATGCTATTCTCTCAGAAACCTGCTGCTAGGTTTTATAATGGTAGCATTTCTACAATAAGTGGAATACAAATTGAAAGAGTTCCTTGCTACAAATATCTGGGCATTTGGGTGGATGAGAAGCTTAAATTTAGAAAGTACGTTGATGAGCTAACCAGGAATCTGAAAGTTAAATTGGCGATGCTTTATAGAAATAAAGCCTGCCTGCCGAGGAGTTGCAGAAGGCAGATTGTGCAGGCAACTATTCTTTCTAGAATAGATGATGGTGACATAACTTATATGCACTCTGCTCCCTCATCACTGAAGACTCTTGATGCAGGATACCATGCTGCCTTAAGGTTTATAACAGGAGATGGCTTCAGAACACATCACTGTAGTCTTTATTTCAAGCTGGGTTGGTCTTCACTGGCCATGAGAAGGGAGCAATATTGTCGTCTTTTTATTTACAGGGCGTTGTTGGGTAAGCTGCCTGGATATATTGCTGGTCTGCTTAATTTTAGAAGGGGGGAATACCATCTTCATGCTCTTGATTTTATGACTTTAGACATCCCGAGGGTTCATGCTGACCTGGGTAAAACTGCTTTTATGTACTATGCCCCACAGAAATGGAATAGGCTTCAGCAGACACTGAAATTGGAAAAATCAATCTCATTTAATTGTTTTAAATGTCTGTTATTGGATGCAATAAAGCTGGAATGTACATGTGTACTGTAGTTCCTCTGTTTTTTTGTTGTTAATTTATTGTTGTAGTGCATGTTTTTATTGATTCAGGACTGGGCTCCATTGCAAAAGAGAGCTTGCTCTCAATTGGACTCCCAGTATAAATATATAAATAAAAATTTAAAAAAATACAGGAGGCGTCTTGAAGCTGTCATTACAAACAAAGGCTTTTCTACTAAGTATTAAATAAATTTCAGTAAGCGTGTTCAATACTTTTACCCTGTGTCATTCCACTTTATTACACATGATTTGTGGACTTATTTGTTTTGATTTCTTTGCATGTGTGGATTACTTGGGTTGTTACCGACATCTGGTGAAAATTTCATGTCAATAGCCCCATGGGAAATATATGTACTGAGAAAAATGTTGATGCGTTCAATACTTATTTTCCCCACTGTAGGTTCTATTGTGAATAAAAAGTTTATGATATGTGAGTTTATGATATTTGCAAATCATTGCATTCTGTTTTTATTTACATTTTACACAGCATCCCAAGTTTTTTGGAATTGTGGTTGTACTTGTAAGCATATTTGGCTCCCATAATTGTTCTAAAGCTATCCAAATAACATTATCCCAGCTTTCTATTGCAGTTTAAATTTATTTCAATAAATGTATTATTATTCCCTGCCACGACGTTGATGGAGGATATAGGAATGCGTGTTGTCTTTCTGCGGGTTCATCCATCCGTCTGTCCCTCTATCGTGCCTCTTTTCCGAGCCAGTACTCCTAAACTGTTCAATATTTCTCAACGAAATGTAATATATGGATACATCTTATTGTGTGCATGTGTCTTTCCATACTTCCATCCATCCTACTGCCCGCCTCTGCCCCTTCACTGCGTTTTGTTTCCAGGCCATGTATCGGCTATCCCCTTCTTTTCTTGGGCAGAAGTCCTAAACTGGTCAATATTTCTCAATGAAATTCCATGTATTGTTGCATCTTATTGTGTTGATATGCCTTTTCATACTTTTGTCCGTCATCTTGTCTGTTTGTCCGTCCCTCCACTGCATTTAGGGGCATAACGATTCTGAATCGCGATTTTTTTTTAAGTGTAGTAACACCACCTGCTACCTTGGGGCGAACATCCGAGCTTTCCCTTTTCCTTTATTAACCCTTGTGCTGTCCTGAACAAAAATGCCAAACATCAAAGGGTATGGGAAATGCCTCCGGAAAAAACTTGACTGACATCAGTATTTTTCAGCTACGTGCTGAAAGGAGCCAAGCAAATGAAAACAGAATCGTCTCCTATTAACCAACTCTAAGAAAAGTATACCCGTTCCCGTTTACTTTGCTCGATTAGCAATCAAATGGTGGATTTGTTTACTCTTTAAGTTGAATGAGTAGAGCTGTTTATTAAGACAATATGTTTGATCACTGCATTTTGAGATTTAAATGGCCATAGAACAGAAGATTTGCATGAACACGATTGCCATTGCCACGCCATTTCGTGCGACTGTGATAATTTATATCTCACATTCACGTTTTATCCGCTTTTCAGAATGTTTTCCACCTTGTGTATTTTTCAAAGGCTTAAAATCCAGGGCGATCTTGTAACAAATCTGTTTTAAATTAATCTTGAATAATGTCCTAAAATGCTACAATGAGAGATGCAATTCAGAGGAAGATTTTTTCTAATTACTCAAATTATTGGCATTCTTTCAATCTAACACTGTAGCCCAGTTAGGTTTGTCTGCTTTTCACCATCACATCTTAATCATTATAGGCTGCTGGCTAAATTTCTTGATTTTTATTTAGGCCAAGTACACGGGAGCAGATTTAGGGAAGGGTGGAGCACCTGCAATTAGCGAAATCTAAACTCAGGCTTCTTCCCGACAGCATTTTAAATTGTTTAAGCCGCTTCGGGTGTGTATGTTTCAAGAAATTACACGTGACTGCCTACACACCCCATGACTTCAAGTGGTCTCATCACACCTAAAAAAAATCCTCGTTCAGCATCGCCACATCTCAACTCTGCATTTCATCTCTCATTGTAGTATTTTTAGATCTATAATGATAAAATAAAAATAAAGAGATTTATTTTCAGATCGCCCTGGATTTCAAGCGTCTAAAAAATACACAAGGTGGAAAACATTCTGTAAAGCGGATAAAACGTGAATGTGAGATATAAATTATCACAATCACACGAAATGGCCAAATACGCGTTCTTGCAAATCTGTGCTGTTCTATGGCCATTTAACTTTCAGAATGCGGCAATCAAACATGCTATCTTAATAAACAGCTCTACTCATTCAGCAAAGTAAATAAGCGAATCCCCTGTTTGATTGCTAATTGAGCAAAGTAAACAGGGACAGGATTATAGTAACCTAATCCGTTAAAAGGAGACGATTCTGTAGTCCTTTACTTGGCTCTGTGCAGTATGTCGCCGAAAAATACTGATGTCAGTCAAGTTGTTTTCCAGAAGCATTTCCCATGCCCTTTGATGTTTGGCACTTCCGTTCAGGACAGCACAGGGGTTAATAAAGGAAAAGGGAAAGCTCGGATGTTCGCCCCATGGTAGCAGGTGGTGTTACTACGCTTTAAAAAAATTGCGATTCAGAATCGTTACACCCCTGACTGCATTTTGTTTTCATTCCAGATATCTTTTGCTGGGGATCTGAGTATTTCTTGCTTGTTTATCACTGATTATTTATTATTTATTGGTAAATTTGGAAGCAAAAAATGTGGCGCTGAATAGATTAAATGTGATGATCTTGTGTCTTCTCGCTTTCAGGTTGTTTATTAGATATAGATAGCAGTAATTCCAACTCGGTGGTCCAGTCAAACCATAGTTCTGATCTCTGGGGAGATTTCTCCACCTCTGCTAGGTAATCCTTCCACGTCTTTTATAATCCTGAACTGTGTCTGTCTCAAATGATGATATATTGTCCAAATTAATGGTTCCCTTGATAAAAGTGAGATCTGCTTTAATTGCCCTACCGTCAAAGTAATTTGCTGGCAATTTTAGCTTGTTCTATTCAGATGGTCATTACGTCTCATAATCTGTGTTATTTATGTTATGAAGCCTTTTTATGTTATGAAGCCTTTTTAGGGATGTTTATCAAAGATGGAAATAATTTTAGAGACAACTGTTATCAGGTGTGCAGTTATTGGAACCTTTCATGGAAATTAAGAAAAAAGGATGAATATAATTAACAACGTGATGTGTTATTTAAATGCATTGACTGTCTTGTTCCATGTTTTTCATTAAGTAATCTCATTTTATAATGAAAACCATTGCGTCCAAATTGTAGGCATCCTTGGTTTAATATGTTGAGCAGACACTTCTGACGAAGACAACACCCTTTAGTCTTTTCCTGCCATTTTTGCAGGGATTTTTGGGCATTCGTTGATGCAGAGATTTTAAAGATTGATATTCTTGGTAATGCATTTAAGCAGGCGTCACACTGTCCCAAAATTAACACCAGATGGCCATAAGAATATTGAATTTTGCGCGATGGCCCCAAACTTAGTCAAAAGCCAATCTACAGCCGAAGCAAGTACAATGCCTACAGAAGGTCACACGATGGCACCCGAACCACACACGACGGCAACAAAACGATGTGAATTTTTATTAAGTAGTTTACCCGCAGGACACATGAAGGCTTGCATATTTAGTACAGAGTAATACAGTAAATTTATGATAGATTACTGTAAGTTTCTATAGTAAACTATTGTTTTGTTATGAACAAGAAATGTTAAGATAAAAAAGTTAAAAGCAACCAGTTCATTATCAGTTATCAGTTTCATGAATACTTTGTGCCTTATTTATATATATTTAGAACTTGGCGCTCTTAAATACGCGATTCTGATTGGTCAATCACCAAAATTCTGCGGTGTTTATTTCCAGAGGTATGACCGCTGCGCTGCTGTCCGTTGCTAGTAATATTAATATTTTTAATGTTTTAAATGTTTTAGCCATATTCTAAGTGGGATAATGTATAATGAACTGCGCGTCGGGGTTCTATTCCCCCGTCAGGAGTTATTTTTCAAAAATCACCGGCTCACTATACATTATCCCTTACATATACTGTATAATATACGTTGTGCCTGCTCTGTAGAGTTGCTCAGGACTGACTGAGGAAGATGCTCTGAGGCTGGCCTTTTATATGTCCACGTTACCATGACACGTGAAACGCTTGAGCTACTCAAATTCGGCTGTCTTCGCCGACACCGTGGTCATCGGATTGCGAGGGCTTCACGTAGTCGTGTTGCCTTCCTAAGACAATCGGGCAGCTTCTTTTTTCCTCAGTATTGTCTTCGTGAGGCGAAAAATGCCCAATGGCACCGATGATCACACGAAGTAAAGACGAAGATGACACGATTTGACAAGATGCCCTCCGATGGCCTTACGAAAGGCAAAATGGACACACGAATTCAACACGAATTCAATTTTGGCATGCCAAAGATTTCGCCACCACTCACAAAGTTGCTGCTGCAGCCTGAGAAACTCAACCGGCGGTCATACAATGGCTTAAGATGCCCTCACGAATGGCCTGATGTTTTTACGATCAGATCAGAATTTGAACATTTCCTTTATCGTGTGTCCATCTGGTGTCAATTTCGGGACAGTGTGATGCCTGCTTTACTGACTGCACTTCATGGTTTTGATAGGATTTCTGCTCAGACTTGCGAAGGCCCATGCAGAAATTGGATATTGTTTTCTCTTGTCCAGCTATGTATGGATTTTGATTTATTTTTGTGGTCACTGTCTTGCCGGAAAAACAACTATGACCACGTCTCAGCAGAGACGATGAGATTTTCTGCCAGAAATGTCCTGCTCAGTCCTTGGTGGAAGGGTACATGCCTATGACCTTAGGTATACTCGCTCAATTATTGGAGCAAAACACGCCCAAAACATCAGTGGCCCACCTCCATGTCTGACTGTCTGTATGAGAAACTTCTGCTTGTGTGTTGCTTGAACTGATGCTTGTTTTGCTTTTTATGCTCAAATGTTGACTCATTTTTATACCCTTCTGAAAAAGCAAAAGATGGAAATAACACAATGTAGCTCCCTTAAGCCGCTTTAGACAGAGATGAACTTAATTATTATGAATGTTTGTAACTTTAACTCCTGTAGTTTTCAGATACAGTGAAACATAGGAAAAAAATAAAATTTCTGACTTGATTGAATTTGACATATGGGTCACTTCATTGTTTTTTTTTTTTTTTTTTGTTTGTTTTTTTTACATAGGCTGCCTTTTCTTAAATTTTTTAAAAATTTCATCATTTTTTTTTTCATTCAAGGCTGCCAATAATTCTGCACCTGATTGTGTGTGTGTGTTGTTATTGTGTGGTTTTCTTTGTTTGGAAAACAGTGTGTTCATACATACATACTACATGCATTGTGGTATTTATTTTAATATCCTGTGTAAAATTTTTCTTTTTCAGTTCACTCCCACAACCGAGTCAGCAGGAATCTTCTTCAAGCAACTGGGTTAAGTTCTAAAGCTTTTCCCATTTTGTTTTTCTTTCTGTCATTCTTCACCTGTGTCCATCATCTCTGCTGTGCTCAAAGAAGAGCTATGTTAACGATCATCTCCAATACAGTGGCCACTCTTCCATTCATTTGCATTGTATCATGTGTATTTATTACTTAGAACTTAAGGCAAATAGGGCAAAGAAAACTGTCTGAAGTGTTTGCATTTATTAAATTTTAAAACCACTGATGACCCTAAATTAAGCTAAATAATGGTTTTAAAAAGGTAAGAAAAAATAACAATATATGCAGTATGTATAATGTAAATAATTGCAACTGTACATTTATAAGGTAGAATATTAGGATATAATTAATCAGTGTTCAATATATTTTTTTTTTTTTTTTTTTTTTTAATTGCCCATTCAGGTAATTCAGATTCCGAGTTTACACTCAAGGTCATACTGGAGGGATTTGTAAGATTCCTGCAGGGCACAAATTTAGGTTATGAATTGGCCATGAAAGTTTGACGCCATTGCATTATGTAGCTGTTTATTTAATTAGCATAGGCCTTTGTTCAGAACAACTTCCACAGGTTTATTTTTTAAATGATATCATGCTGCATGTTATACTGAAACATCTGAGGTACATATCTTTCTCATGGGTGCAACAGCTGTAATGTGAACCTGCCGCCTCTTGGTTGCACCACCTGTGTGAATGTCTGTTTCACACTTCTCCCCATCAATCATTTAAAAGATGACAAGAGCCCGCAAGTGTGATCATCCTATGTATTGACAAAAACATTTCCCTCTGGGGAAATTGGAATTTTACAATAGATGTTTTTCAGTTTGCAACGAAACTAGATTGCCCCTGACTTGACAGTTGAGGGCAACGGGCTAATGTCATGATCTCTCGTTTTGTGTAACTGAGACTGGAGGCTTCAGAATAGTCATCATTTCATTGTAGATGGAAGGGATTGGAATTGAGTCGCTCACTCTGTTATTTTTATATTCCTACATTGTGTGGTCATGTGTTCAAATGAGTGTTTTCGTGATGGTTTTCATATTCTGTGACTTTTATTATGACCCATTGCATTACAGTATAACTAAACACAAGAAAAAGGGCATCAATCAGTAATTCATTTATTTGGTTGAATTAATACTAGAATGGACATTGGTGCAAAAGATTTGTACTATAGATGAATTCTGGTCTCAAATATTATTAAACTGGGGGTGTTCCTGGGGCAAAAAATGCATACCCTAACTCTTTCCCTTATGATAAATATACATTTCCCAGAAGCAGGAAGCCATTTGTGCTTCAGAAGCCATTTATCTGTTTGACTTTGATGAAAGAAGTGGGATGTTATGATTAATCTGGTTCATGTTCTGATGATTCTCTTCCATATGTTCACTTGGAATTTTACACTAATAATTCAGAAATTTGCCTGTGATTCCAGAAACACTTAATGCATATTTACTGTATTGAGCAGTACAGTGAATTACCGTGCAGATAATAAAAGTATATCAACTGAGTTTATTTCCTTGTGTTGGTATGTGTGGTCATCATTACGGAGGACAATCTTAGGGTGAAAAGTGGTCTATTCTGAGGATGAAAACATGGCTTACATCATATACTGTCAGTATAAACTTAAGTGTCATGTTGCCATTGCAGATTTATTCATTGATGAATAAATATTTTTCATTGAAGGCGTATTTTGAGTTATATTGCTTTGGCCTATAGTTTTTTACCTGAAATCACATATCTACGCTACCGGTCAAAAGTTTTAGGACACCCAATTTTTTCCACTTTTTTTATTGAAAATGATGTCGTTCCAGTCCAACGAATAGCTTGAAATGGTACAAAGGTAAGTGGTGAACTGTCAGAAATTTTAAACAAAAGGTAAGGTTACCCAGGTTTTTTGTACGCCGTCGAGTAGGTGAAAGGATGGTTCCTCAGTGTGTGACATCAACTGTCAAACATGGAGGAGGAAACGTGATGGTCTGGGGCTGTTTTGCTGGATCCAGGGTCAGTGACTTAGAGAGTGAAAGGCACCCTGAACCAAAACGGCTACCGCAGCATTCTGCAGAACCATGCAGTACCCTCTGGTATGTGCCTAATTGGTCAGGGGTTCATCCTACAGCAAGATAATGACCCAAAACATAAGTCCAAGCTCTGCCAGAACTGCCTTAGGAAAAAAGAACAAGATGGTAAGCTTGAAAACATGGAGTGGCCAGCGCAGTCTCCAGACTTAAACCCCATCGAGATGGTTTGGGATGAACTGGACAGAGGAGTGAAAGCAAAGCAACCTACAAGTGCCACACATTTATGGGAACTTCTGCAACAGAGTTGGGAAGAACTTTCTGAAGAATATTTGATTTCCATCATGGAAAGAATGCCTCGAGTGTGTTCAGCCATTATATCTGCCAAAGGTGGCTACTTTGAGTCAAAAGTTTAAAATACGTTTTGGTTTATAGATTCCATGATTTCTTTTTTAAGTTTGATTGTTAATTTTTTCTATCATGTCTACTGTATGCTTTCATTCCAGAGTACAATGAGACATTAAACTGCATAATTTTCTCTGAAAAAACTGGAAAAATTGGGGTGTCCTAAAACTTCTGACCGGTAGTGTATTTGATATTTGGGTCATGGTACAAAGCTGACCTCACAGTTAGCCATGAAAATGTGGGAAAAAAAAATTCCATCCAACCAGAATCCCATTTTCAAATGCTCTTAGATCTCATATGGTTCATCACAGTGCAACTTTGATGCCTGATTCTGAAAGCCTGGGCAAATAACAAGAGTAGCAATTTTCAGCTTTCTATCTTGTTTAGAAAAGATTTTATAGCCCTCCAAAAATGCTCACAAGCCAATGTTGCAATTTGCGACTGCAAAAAATGGGGGCAACACCCCAATTCAAAATGGCTCTCACACGAAAATTGTACGAGATATTGAGCTGAAACCTGGGATTCCTTCGTTTGACACCCTAAGGTATTTTTAGAAAAAAAAATTGGCCAAATCGGAGACAGTCCCCTTGGAACTTTTCTGAAAATTGGTTCATTTGGCGTGGAATGACCCATGTTTAAAGTGGAAAACATCTTAAACATCGTCCAAGCATTGAACATGGCATACAAAAGGTTTAAGCTTGCTGGCTACCATTTGTTTGAAATGGCATTTCATTGGGCTCCTGTTAAGCCTGTAGCTAAAATGATTGTTTAGATCCAGGAAAATCGCTACTATGGAAATGTGACGTCATCACTTCTGTACCCTATTGTACTACAGATGATGTAGAAATAAAATCTTGATGTGAAAAGTCTCTGGCGCTTAGACCATGTTGGGAGGTATGTAATCAAGGGGCATCAGCCCTCAGCCGGGTAATGGTGGTGATGGCAGATGATGTCAAAGAAGACTGATGAAGTTGATGCAGCCGACGAAGTGGTGACACTAGTGAATCAGCAAAGTGAAGAAGAGGAGGAGGGGTGTGCATGACAGCAGCATGATGCACTAAAGCGTGAAGAGCAAGGCCTATTTAAAAAGACCGCAATAACGTAGTCAGCTTGCAAAGGAGGAATGTGGCGGTGCCATTGGATGGACATTAGATTAAGTAAGTAGCTGATCTACAAACCCAATTCCCCAAATAAAACACATCATGAAAGGTGCTAATAAAATCAAAAATGACTCATTTTAGGAGTCTGTTCACTCTACTACGTTGAAAAAGGCACAACGCGCGATTATATTGCTTATTGAAAATACTGTATACGATGGGTTGGCTAGAGCAGAGTTTTACAAAAAACTTAGTTAATTTGACTGTTTGCCACTGTGTAACATCACTTTTCCTCACACATTAAACCATTGGGCTCTGAAGACATCAGTTAATCAAGTCTTGTAGGAGGAATTTTTTTCCCATTCCTCAATTATGCAGCTCTTTAGCTGTGTTATTGTGTGGGACCTTCATTGCTATATAAATCAACCAGCACTGAAAACGCACCACTCTTAATTTCATGGCAAAAATACAAATTATGCTTGTTTGTGATGTATAATTGTTATCAAAGTATATTAAGCCTTTTGACAAGATGGCAAAATGCAAAATCAGGCCATTGGCACGTTATCATTTTAGGCTGAAAGAGCTAAAATCAAGATTTTTGTCATCAGTGAAAATGCAATGTCTTTCTGGGTCTGTTCACGAAATCTGGTCTTTTAGAAGGTGGCAAGGCAAAAACCACCGTAATTCAGTTGATAAATATCACCATTAGATGGCAAATGAGGCGAGAACTTGATGAAAATGAGTAGAAACACACCCTTAGAATGTTGAGAGCGTGCATACATGTCTGTGCTCTTGCTACATGGCAGCATTGCCGTTATTCCATCACTGGGAAGATTTACTAAAAGTTTGGGGGTATCTGTCTAGTGCCTGACTGTCCACAGTTTGCCAGACGCAGTGTAAATTAGAGAATCGAGATCATTCAAATTGAGTCCATACAGATAACAAATGTACATGGTTACAGCCAATCAGTGACTCGAACGGCTCACCAAGGTGATGTCAAAGGGGTCGAGGGTCCGAATCCAGTCTTAAGTCGCCTAACAGCAGCAAAAGTGGTGTGTCAAACCCCCACTTGAACCCATTTTCACCAAAGACACCTCTGTAGTACTGTTTAAAAGCAAGGGTTACTCCAAAGTAGAAAGAGAAGAAATCAAGAAATCTACACCTAAATCATTTTGTCTGTGTCCAGTTTGATCATTAGAAATACAATCTGATTTTGTTGTCCTTGCTGCTGAGAACATTGACAGTGATGTAGGGTGAAAATGGGCTCAAATGGGGTTGTTACATCTCATCTCTGCAGCTTTCAGGTGACCTCTGACTGTGGATTCAGACACTTGGTTCTCCTTAACATCACCTTGGTGAGCTGTCTGAGTTATTAGTCGCTTGTGATCAAACAGTTGTGTCACCCGGATGGACTCATTTGGACTGACCTGGATTCTTTGATTTATCTCATAGCTTATAAACTGAGGACAATCTGACACGGCACAGATACCCCAAAACTTCTGGCCAATCTTCCCAGTGAGAGAATAATGGCAATGCTGCCACCTAGCAACAGTGGGGATGCACATGCACAAATGCAAATTTCTAAGGGTATTTTCCTACTCTTTTTCATCAATTCATGCCTCGTTAGCCATCTAATGATAATGTTCAACGACTGACTTAGAGTGGTTTTTCACTTGCCACATTTTAAAGACCAGATCGTATGAAGAGAACCAAAATGATGTCACTGGATTTTGCCCTGGTTACAAAAATCTTGATTTTAGATTTTTTGGCCTGTAATGGCATAAACGCCTGTCAAAGACCTAATTTTGCGTGAGTGCATCTTGTCAGGAGGCATTAGACACTTTCATAACACTTTTTTTTTTTAATGCTGGTTAGTATATTTTGCTTTATAATGTGCCAGACAGTCTGAGTCGGACAGATCTGGACTGCTGATGAGGCCAGCAGTGTGACGAGTCAGGGCTGGGCCCCAAAGCAAGATGGGCAAAACAGGCCCCATCCATCACAATCAGATGTAGCACAGTGTCAGTGGTGAATGAAAGAAGTGAAGGCATGAAGGTTTAAAACTGCCAGCAGCAGTGAATTGCACTGCACAGTTGAAGATGAAATTATTATTGGAAAAACAGACTGCGATGGTATGAAAGAAGAGTCATTATAGGGAAGTCAAGATATTGTCAGACTAGCCATCTTGACAAAATGTGGCATCGGAGCACCATAACAGATGAAAACATAATCGGTGACTGGGCACCTTGACACAGGTAACATAATTGGTCACTGGTCATAATTGGTCAATTTTTGCTTCTGAAGCTGGCTTTTGTGTTTGTATTCCATTGCTTGTTTCTCACTTGCTTGCTGTCTTCACATTTCACTTGCTTGCTGTGTGGATTTTGCGATGCAGTTGTTTGCATGTCCATAATGACTATGACCCAGAATTCCACGTGGGCAAACTTTGCACTTTTTTAATCCCATAAACTCTGAATTTTTGATGTAAGCCTGCCCTTAAGTAGTTTTAACATCAGAAAACCATTTTTTTTTTTCATATTGTTGGACAATGTTGCATAAATATGCTGTGTCAGCTGGCTGCTGCACTTCATTAAAGTCACATCATACTTATATTGAGCAAAATATTCAAACCCAGGATGCCATGTTTTATGGCCATAGCATTACATCAAATGGAAAATATCTATTATCTAGCTCACCTTTTTGTACACATTTCCCTGTAATTCAGCAGGGAATAATTCGAATTGCTGGTAACCTTGGGATCTTCACTACAATTTGAAATAGGCCTGAAGTTTCAAAGGTTTGAATACACAAGCTGCATTTTACCCATGTATAGGTCTGTAGGTTTTATGGCTGATATTTGGCCTTGAAACAAAACACGGTGGAAGCACAGACAGAAAGGAGGATGGACGAAATTATGACGAGGCACATGAAATTATGAACAGATGCAGCTATACATGAAATTTTGTCAAGAAATATGGAATGGTTTGGGAGTTCTTCAGAAAAGAAACATGACAGATGGATGGACACACGGAAGGACAGCGCTCATTCCTTTATCCCCATCTACTTTGTGGCGGGGCATAAAAAATGTAACATCGAGCTTGGAGTCAATTAACTATTGGCAAACTATTTTATGCTATTGTATATGACAGCAGGTGTAAGACACCAAGAGCAGATAACTTTGCTCATTGAGCACTACAAATACTTTTTTATGGTGAGATGAGATTAGGCTATACCACTGTTTGAGTGACATTTAAGTTGTGCTAGTGTAGCACTCGGGTTTTTTAAGTGCTGGGGCAGAGTAGAGTCTGTGCGGGCCCCATTGCTGTTACATACCTTACATATAAAAATATAATATATGGTAAGTACGCTCCAGTATCAGCCCAAACAAACAACCGCACTCTGCTTACGCAGCCATGCACTTGAAATACGAGCAGAATGTTTGTGGCTTGATCTTGTTGGAAAATGCAGAAATGCCCCTGGAGCAAACAACAGCTAGAAAGCAGCTTATATTGTCCAGAAATTTGTCGGTATCTGTCTGCATCAATGATACCCTCGCAAATGTGCAAATCACCAATGCCATGTGCACTGGCATACTGTATCCCCATACCATGGTAGATGCTGGCTTTTGAACCTGACACTGATAAAAGCTTGACTTGTCTTCATCTTTGGTCTAGAAAACATGGCTGCTGGTCTTTCAAAAACCTCTGGAAATGTTGACACGTCGAACCACAAAACACGCTTCCACAGTGTAACTGTCCACCTCGGATGACATGATGCACCAAGAAGTTGGCAGCTTTTGGACAATAGTGGTGTAATGGTGCACAAAAGTCACAATTCAGTATGTACCCTGGTTTGAAGTCACAGTTTGGTATGTTTTCAATACAGCAGGGGAAAAAGAAAAGCAAAACTTAAAAATACTTATTTATTATGATGTATGCACTGTATGTATAACATGTATGGCAGTATTTTGCGTACCAGAGGCCACTAAATGGTCACTGATTGGCATACTAGTGAACAGTGGCCAATTGGTCATAATTTCCTGAACAATGGAAGGCACATTCTTAAATAGGAGTGTCAATATTGCTGTAATGTACTGACAAAACATCAGAAATAAATAAAAAATATTATAAAATTAAGATTCATTTTTGTTTAGTGAGTAGAAAATTGAGTTCATCAGCCGCTTTCAGCTTCACATTGATTCAGTGGAACAGTCGCGGGCCAGCTTGAATTCATATGCATATATTCTTTCTTCCTATTCTCGCAGTCGGACATACCACGTGACTTCCATGATAACAGTGGCGGCCATGACAGTTGGGGCATAAACAAACAAAATCGTGGGATGTCAGATTTGTCTGCAGCATACCATTTCAATCAGGAAGCACTCAAAAGGTTGCACAAGCACAACAGGAAAGAATAAACACTTGTGAGTGGAGTGGCATTTCACACGCGATACATACGTATTAGGCGTGAGACGACAGCCTGAACAGGTGTGTCAACAAAAATGCTAGAACACCACAGACGAGATGGAGCGACTTCAAATTCTTGCTTGCAACCATCCAATCAGCGCATTATCAAGAAGGATACAAACTATCACTAAGCTAGCTTGCCGTTACAAACGTGTTATGACGGTCACAAATTAAAGGTTGAATCTGAGGATTTCCTAGTTATCCTACCGTGATTCTAACGTAATACATGTTGCTTTTGCATTTTTGCAGCCAGCTAAATTCAAATGCAAAGGTTGCGGTTTTGTCTTATTTGGATTGCCCCTTATCTGTATTGCCCTGCTAGCTAGCTAGCTATCGTGAAGCTGAGAAATATGGGAGCTGCTGTTGCTACTGCTGGGTCTGTCTTGCCACATCGACCGACTGTCATGCTCGTTCGGTTATTGCTCTTAAGAGCGAATGCACAGAAAAATCGAGCAAGGTGTGGCCACAGTTGGAAATCTAACTTACCCTCATTTTGAGTTTATAGGAAGATTTTAATGAGCTTTAGAAGGTTCTGGGGTTTATTTCTCGAATTAGGCCGATTTTCACGAAAAAAATCGAGAATCCGATTTCGCCCGTGTGGGGCCCGAATTTGAGGTGAAATTTAATGGCCTCGAAAACTGGCTTGCGGCAACGAAATGAGCTTATCTATCGCTGATTTAACACCTAATTCTTTTAATACAGATACCTGACACTAATCTAAGATGAATTTCCGGATTAAAAAAGGCTTACGTGACAGTGAACAAGTACATGCTTTTGTAGGTACTTGACAACAAGGTGATTTACAGGCAAAGTTTAATTTGAATTTTTCATAGGGGCCCAATCTTCAAATTACTCCAAATTCAGGTTTTACAGTCTAGAGATATGTTATTTCAACGTTCCAAAAAAAATTGCATGGCTTATGAACTGAGCACTTCAGAATCTGTCCACGGATTTGGTAAATTTTCTGGTAATTTACCCGGTAGATAATCGCTGTGTTGACCCTAACGATATGACTTTTTATCAGCAAAACAATAGTTCAAACAACTAGAATGACACATTATAATTACCTCCTCACTCTATTTGCTTAAATTTACAACTTGCCTAAGAGCGAGGTCGAATTTTTGGTCGGAGAGACTTTTCTTTGATATATTTTGAACGCTAAAATATGCCGTTCCAAGCTCCGTGCGGCAATTATGTAAATAAATACCGGATGTAATTATCAAACGCATCGCAAATATTGCGTGGACATTTGAAGAGATACAACAGATCCACATAAGAATAGCTTGAAATAAGTATACATGACAATTTAGATCCAATATGTGTGCGTTTTTAGCTGTTTTGAACTGAAGAGAACTCGATGTCAAACACCAGCTCCAGACACGTCACAAACTCGAAGGTCAACCCGCTCAATATACTCGACTGCACCTTGCGTGACATCCCGCAATATTTACGCAGTGGCAGATGGTGGACGGAAAACTGAGGGGGCGGAAAACATCCCTTGAAACGGATGAGATTAGTGACCCGATTTCAATCATTGTTCTTGGTCAACATGTTAGTTTCCCTAATAATGAAATGTTTAGGCGAGTGCATAATAAATTCTATAAAAATTTTAAATTCATGCCTAAATAGGCAACTCATCACGAAAAAACCACTGTGGATTTTCTGCGTTAAATTTTGTCACATCCTAAGCAAGTCGTCAAACCTGTGCAAAATGATTGTTTAATTTTAAAAAATTGAAATGCGCTCTTTTTTGCGTTCAACTGATGCGTTTGATTTCTCGTCTTTACAAAGACAATTAGCGACACCTGAGAGGGGAGGGTTAAGGTGTCTTTTACCTGAGAAATTGACTGAAAACAGATCAAGACTAATAAGCAGTTTAAAGACATGTTTATCGCCCGCCTTGTTCTCTGTCCACCGCCCACCACTGTAGGGGAGAGCCGGTGCGAAAGTAACGTGGGACTTAAGTAATACGGCGATTTACTCACAGCCATCCGCACTTCGATGCGTCAAATTAGGTCAGCACGTGCAGCTCACAACACTCTCCAAGCCCGGGAAAAATCTTGAGGTTTCGTCACTTCCCCGCGAAACGAGATAGGGAAGACTGTTCTCCACAGTGGTGAGTAAATTCAGACAAATGGTAAACTTTTTTGATTTAAAGATTGTCTTTATCGCTCCATGTGTCATAATTATGATGAAGTGATAGGTCATTTAGTTTTGTAACATATCCTGAAGTTTGAAATGTCAGACTTTTTCCACTTTAGAAGCAATCCTGGTTCAAATGTCAGGAGTCACTGTCGGGGCGGAAGTAGCAACGGTTACGTTCGTCCCTCTCTGCTAATGCGGCCAAATTTTCTGTTCTAAAGCTCATTAAAAATGTGTGTGTTATATTTTACCGACAGAAAATGCCAAGAGTTAGGGTCAGAACTACCCAGAGAGGAAAGGTTGACCAGCAGGTTTACGCAAGGGCCTTTTCTGATGTCCAAAGAGACGAGAGTATAAGGAGGGCAGCAGAGGTGCATGGCGTTTGTCATGTCACCCTGTTCAGGTACTGCAAGAGGAGGGCAGAGGCAGGAGGGCAGCAGACCAGAGCCCCAGGGTGCAGGGCTCACAAGAAAGTCTTCACAGAAGAACAGGAGAAGAGACTGCAGGCATATATAAAGAGAGCAGCTGATATATATTTTGGCCTGAGAAACACTGCAGACAGAGCTACACCACTACCGCCATTTGCCTACATCAAAGTCATAACAGCCCAGATAGCAAGCACCTCCGCTCCGAATCTGCCCCGGCTCTGAGCCGGGTCAGCTGGAGTCGGCACAGAGCCGGGGCAGATCCAGAGCAGAGGTGCTTGCTATCTGGGAGACTGTTCATTTTTAAATTAACTTGACATTATTTATGTCATTGACATCATTTATTTATGTATTAGAAGTGTGAGTTCAATGTATAGCTAGAGTCATACTAAAAGCAATTTTAAATATATCCACATTAAAAAAATCTGATTAATTGTAGGAACATACTCTCAATTAACCTCTTTTTTCCATGCTGTTTTAGGTGCGAAAGTTTGCATATGAGCTGGCCAAAAATATTGGCCTCAAAACTCCATGTTCATGGGAGAAAAATCAGATGGCAGGGAAGGATTGGCTCACCTCCTTCCTCGAGCGCAACAAAACCCTGTCCATCCGTCGACCTCAAGCCACCAGCATGTCCCGTTCCACCAGCTTCAACAAGACCAACGTGACAGCGTTTTTAAAAACCTAAAGACTGTCCTCACCGCTATAATTTTGAAGCAAAGGACATCTGGAACATGGATGAAACAGGTAAAAATTTATATTTAGATGAATTAAAAAGCAACAGTGATTTGCAAAAGCAACAGCAATAATTAATTTCATTTATTATTTCAGGTACCACAACGGTTCAAGTGCCAGACAAAATCATTGCCACCCAGGGGCAGTGCCAGGTCGGTGCTGTGACCTCTGGGGGAAAGAGGGACATTGGTGACTGTTGCCTTTGCTGCCAACGCACAAGGCAGCTTTGTTCCCCTTACTTTTTATCTTCCCAAGGAAGAAGTTCCAGGACTACTTCCATCTGGGATGGCCCCTTGGCTGCACTGGTTCTGCCAATGGATCGGGATGGATGCAGGAGACAGATTTCTTGGCATTTTTACAGCATTTTGCAAGACACACCAGCGTGACCCCGGAGTCAAAGTTGCTGCTACTCCTAGACAATCATCCATCACACCTCTCTGTGGTAGCTATTGACTTTTGCAAGTCACATGGCATTGTACTCCTGTCTTTTCCACCCCCACTGCTCCCACCGTCTTCAGCCGCTAGACCCGAAGCGTTTTTGGTCCTCTGAAGCACTACATTAACAGTGCAGCAGACAATTGGATCTTGAATGAACCCTGGAAGAACTTTGACCATCTACAACATCCCAAGTCTTGTGGCTAAAGCTCTGCCTCAAGCTGTGACAGCAAGCAGCATTTCATCTGGGTTAAAGTGTACCGGTATCTGGCGCTTTAATCCAGATATTTTCAATGAGACAGACTTTGCTCCAGCTTTTGTGACCGACCGTCCTGCACCAGCACCAGCTCCATCCCCAGTGCCAGCTCCATCCCCAGCGCCCTCTTCATCACCAGCGTCAGCTCCATCACCAGCGCCCTCTTCATCACCAATGTCCGCTTCATCACCAATTGCTACCACAGAGAGGTGTGATGGATGATTGTCTAAGAGTAGCAGCAACTTTGACTCCGGGGTCACGCGGGTATGTCTTGCAAAATGCTGTAAAAATGCCAAGAAATCTGTCTCCTGCATCCACCCCGATCCATTGGCAGAACCAGTGCAGCCAAGGGGGCCATCCCAGATGAAGTGGTCCTGGAACTTCTTCCTTGGGAAGATAAAGTAAGGGGGAACAAAGCTGCCTTGTGCGTTGGCAGCAAAGGCAACAGTCACCAATGTCCCTCTTTCCCCAGAGGTCACAGCACCGACCTGGCGCTGCCCCTTGGCGGCAATGATTTTGTCTGGCACTTGAACCGTTGTGGTACCTGAAATAATAAATGAAATGAATTATTGCTGTTGCTGTTGCAAATCACTGTTGCTTTTTAATTTATCTAAATATAAATTTTTGCCTGTTTCATCCATGTTCCAGATGTCCTTTGCTTCAAAATTATAGCGGGTGAGGACAGTCTTTAGGTTTTTAAAAAACGCTGTCACGTTGGTCTTGTTGAAGCTGGTGGAACGGGACATGCTGGTGGCTTGAGGTCGACGGATGGACAGGGTTTTGTTGCGCTCGAGGAAGGAGGTGAGCCAATCCTTCCCTGCCATCTGGTTTTTCTCCCATGAACATGGAGTTTTGAGGCCAATATTTTTGGCCAGCTCATATGCAAACTTTCGCACCTAAAACAGCATGAAAAAAGAGGTTAATTGAGAGTATGTTCCTACAATTAATCAGATTTTTTCAATGTGGATTTATTTAAAATTGCTGTCAGTATGACTCTAGCTAAACATTGAACTCACACTTCTAATACATAAATAAATATATAAATAATGTCAAGTTAATTTAAAAATGAACAGGCTGTTATGACTTTGATGAAGGCCATTGGCGGTAGTGGTGTAGCTCTGTCTGCAGTGTTACTCCAACCTCTTTAGGACTCAGGCCAAAATATATATCAGCTGCTCTCTTTATATATGCCTGCAGTCTCTTCTCCTGTTCTTCTGTGAAGACTTTCTTGTGAGCCCTGTACCCTGGGGCTCTGGTCTGCTGCCCTCCTGCCTCTGCCCTCCTCTTGCAGTACCTGAACAGGGTGACATGACAAACGCCATGCACCTCTGCTGCCCTCCTTATACTCTCGCCTCTTTGGACATCAAAAAAGGCCCTTCCATAAACCTGCTGGTCAACCTTTCCTCTCTGGGTAGTTCTGACCCTAACTCTTGGCATTTTCTGTCGGTAAAATATGACACACACATTTTTTAACGAGCTTTAAAACACAAAATGCGGCCGCATTAGCAGAGAGGGACGAACGCAACAGTTGTTACTTCCGTCCCGCACCTTTGCTGCCCTCCTTATACTCTCGCCTCTTTGGACATCAAAAAAGGCCCTTTCGTAAACCTGCTGGTCAACCTTTCCTCTCTGGGTAGTTCTGACCCTAACTCTTGGCATTTTCTGTCGGTAAAATATAACACACACATTTTTTAATGAGCTTTAAAACACAAAATGCGGCCGCAATAGCAGAGAGAGGGACAAACGTAACCGTTGTTACTTCCGCCCCGACAGTGACTCCTGACATTTGAACCAGGATTGCTTCTAAAGTGGAAAAAGTCTGACATTTCAAACTTCAGGATATGTTACAAAACTAAATGACCTATCATTTCATCATAAATATGACACATGGAGCTATAAAGACAATCTTTAAATCAACAAAGTTTACCATTTGTCTGAATTTACTCACCACTGTGGAGAACAGTCTTCCCTATCTCGTTTCGCGGGGAAGTGACGAAACCTCAAGATTTTTCCTGGGCTTGGAGAGTGACGTGAGCTGCACGTGCTGACCTAATTTGACGCATCGAAGTGCGGATGGCTGTGAGTAAATCGCCATATTACTTTCGTCCTACGTTACTTTTGCACCGGCTCTCCCCTATTTATTTACTTAATTGCCGCACGCAGCTTAGAAGAGCACATTTTAGTGTTCAAAATGTACCAAAGAAACTTCTCTCCGACCAAAAATTCGTCCTCGCTCTTAGGGTAAGTTGTAAATTTAAGCAAATAGAGTGAGGAGGTAATTATAATGTATCATTCTAATTGTTTGAACTATTGTTTTGCTGATAAAAGTCATATCGTTAGGGTCAATGCAGCGATTATCTACCGGGAAATTATCCGAAAATTTACCAAATCCGTGGACAGATTCTGAAGCGCTCGGTTCATAAGCCAAGCAAATTTTTTTGGAACGTTGAAATAACATATCTCTGGACTGTAAAACCTGAATTTGGAGCAATTTGAAGATTGGCCCCCTATGTAAAATTCAAATTAAAATTTGCCTGTAAATCACCTTGTTGTCAAGTACCTACAAAAGCATTTACTTGTTTACTGTCACCTTAGCATTTTGCTTTATCTCATGAACCATTTCAGTTACAGGGATTTTTATGGTATCCATCTCCGTCCTGCAAATGCGTGCCTAAAGGTGACCTTGGCCCATTTTTTTGCAAGGTCACTGGCATCAACACATTTCGCTTTATCTCATCAACAATTTCAGTTACAGGCTCCAAATTTTTACTGGACATGCATCTCATTAAGGCCAACAGATGACATGCCTAAAGGTGACCTTGGCCTATTTTTTCCAAGGTCATTGGCCTAAAAATATCACCAAAAACTTTGACATTTTGCTTTTTCTCATGAACTATTTCAGCTACAGGCTCCAAATTTTCACTGGACATGCATCTCATAAAGCCCAACAAATGACATGCCTAAAGGTGACCTTGGCCTATTTTTCCAAGGTCACTGGCCTAAAAATATCACCAACAATTTTGACATTTTGCTTTATCTCATCAACTATTTCAGTTAAAAGCTCCTTATTTTTATTGGACATGCATTTCATCAAGTCCTACAAATGACGTGCCTAAAGGTGACCTTGGCCTATTTTTTCAAGGTCACTGGCCTAAAAATATCACCAAAAACTTCGACAATTTGCTTTATCTTATCAGCATTTTCAGTTACAGGCTCCTAATTAGCTCCTGCCGCCTGAGTGGCACGGGAGCTATGGTATTGGGCTCCATCCGTGCATGCGTCCGTCCATGCGTGCGTCCATCAACAAAACCTTTGACATTTTGTTTATCATAACGGCGGGAGCTTCTGGGGCTGCCAATGCCCTATATTTTAATCCAGAAATTCATCTTAGATTAGTGTCAGGTATCTGTATTAAAAGAATTAGGTATTAAATCAGCGATAGATAAGCTCATGTGGTTGCCGCGAGCCAGTTTTCGAGGCCAGTAAATTTCACATCAAATTCGGGCCCCACATGGGCGAAATTGAATGCTCGATTTTTTCGCAAAAATCAACCTAATTTGAGAAATTAACCCCAGAAACTTCTAAAGCTCATTAAAATCTTCCTATAAAATGAAAATGAGGGTAAGTTAGATTTCCAACTGTGGCCACGATTTTCCGATTTTGCTCGATTTTTCTGTGCATTCGCTCTTCAGTGCACAACACTGCTAGGAGAGACACCGACGGCTAAGTGAAAGGGGCATGATAGCAACTTCTGCCGTTGAACGGGTGTGTTTTTTAGGAGCGCAATGGCAAACATTGAGGGCACGACGGCTTTTGCTGTTATGTCAACCCTGATGACTTACGTGATGATTTGATTAGATAATGGTAGACATCTCAATTCCTGGCCATCGCTGAGGGTTGTTGACCCATTTATTGGCTGGTTACTTATAGGGGCACTTGCTGATTCCAGTTAAATTAAGTTTGTCTAAATATCGCGACTGAGCATCAGGAGGTAATTGCTCCTGATATTCATAGGACATTGTTTCAAATTATTAACTTAAATGACCGTAAAATGATAGTATAAAAAGAGTGCCTGGTGAATGCATGTTGATCAGTACTTCTCTCTTGCTATCCCCCAAGTGTCATGGCGGATGTTTTTTCACGTGATTGTGACATCACGCCGACTGCGAGGATACATATCTGCAGCTAAGAGGGATAAAATGTATGGCAGCCTGACCAAGCAAACTATCAGTGCCTCTGCACACACAAAGTCATCCAAACACAATCTAGAACTAAACAGTGCTTTGGTCTCAGAATGTTGCTGAGAATGTCACAGAATGTCACATGCCGCTGAACACTGTGGCTAATTGACCATAATTTCCTGAACAGTGAAAGGCCCATATCTTTCTTTCTTAAATAAAAACAACATACTAAAGTTTACAAAGGTTTTTTCTTTGTATCAGTTATATTCATACTTGGATGACGTAAATTCGTCAACATGTTGGATGCACTGCCAACGACATGTGCGATTTCAGACAATGTTGGCATGTTGCAAACAGCGAACTTGGGGTACGTTTCCCAAATGCTTAGTTGCTAACTATGTTAGCTCTGGTTCAAACAATGTAGCTATGTTGCCAACATAGCAACTAAGATTTTGGGAAATGTACCACAGAAATATAGTGGATTCTCAAGCTGTGGCTTTTGGATTTGCGTTCACCTTGGCTTAATGGTGACAAGGCTGTTATGTGTTAGTGCGAAATTGCTAATATGCTCCTCTAACTGGTGGCTTTGCTGTTATTCAATTGCTGGACTGGACTTGCTTTGATAACTTCCGGCTGTCCGTCACGTGAGGGGAAGACTCAGGCTGTGTTCGAAACCACGCTCTACGGTCTACATACACTATTTTCACTATAGACTAGCCTCACTACACGCTACTCACTACGAACGAACTCTTCCTGTTGTTTCTTCTTCTTATTATTCCTCAGCGAGTTTTTCTGGCGGTTTATGTTGTGTTGCATCTTGGGCAATTTGTGTATGAATAGTGAGCTTACGATGCACCCACAGAATATCTGCCCAATCTAGTATACATCCAGGAACTTCTCGCAGTCAGAAACTCAGTCCCCACGCATAAGTGAGCACCCTACCCCCCTAACTCTGACGTCGTCAGTAGTGCGAGTAGTATGTTAGTGCGCGGTTTCGAACACGGCCTCAGAGTAGTGAATTTTAGTTTCGCACACAATTTTAGTTCCGCCTCACATCATGTTTGAAACTGGACTATTACGGTTCATATTTGGACTGAACCGACCGTCCTGTACCGAACGGTACACAGTGTTGATTTATGGCCTCAGCCTTGCATAGTAAATTTTTAACTTGCATCTGTGAATGCTGTGGTGAAGGGTGTTGACTGACAAAGGTTTACCAGAATGTTTCTGAGCTTAAGTCCTGATATCCATTACAGTCGTATGACAGTTCTAATGACAGTCACAGCTGAGGGATCAGAGATCATGCACATTTAGAAGTGGTTTTTTTGCCTTCCGTTTCACTCACAGTTAAATGACCAGATTCCTTTAATCTTATGTTGAGCCTTGTGCGGGTGAAAAGCCCAAAATCATACTGATTTGTCTTTGGGGCACATGGTTCTCAAAGTGATTGATTGTAAGCTCATGTATCGATGGCCAAAATGATTAAGCCCAATCCATCTTTGCTCTTGAGAGATTTAGCCTTTTTTTGGAAGTGACTTTTATGCTGTAACACAATAAGCTCACCGATTTAACATCACCTGATTCACTTAACCTTACTATTGCAACTTGTCACCTCATTATTAGTCCTGAAGTGCCCCTGCACCAACATTTTTGGAGTCTGGTGCAGTCATCAGAATTCAAATAAGCATATACATGTAGTTTCAGTTAACAATTGAACTTACTCGTCACAGCATCGAATAATTTGTTGTCACGTTTTCAGCAGAGGTTGAACAGTCTTTTCAAATAGCCACTTATTGATTTTATTAGCATTTTCCATGAAATTTCAACCTTTTCAGCATTGGGGTTGAAACTCAATTCACAGCTCCAGACAATGACAGTGAGGAATATTACGAGTGAGCATACATTAAAGGTGTGAATGGCATGACACAAATGAGAAATATTATATGAGGTTGTGCATACAAATGATAGTGAGAATGGAAATGAAAAACTAGAAACCTTCATTAATGTTGCTTTGTTGTTCATTAATGTCCACTTTTTATCCATTATTTGCCACCATTAGTGGATTTTATTGAACATTTGTCTACAACCCCAATTCCGAAATAGTTGGGACGAAGTGTTAATTGCAAAGCGGCAAAGTGTCCTGTGGTCAGACGAGTCCAAATTTGACATTCTTGTTGGAAATCATGGCCGCCGTGTCCTCCAGGCTAAAGAGGAGAAAGACCACCCCTCCTGTTATCAGCGTTCAGTTAAAAAGCCAGCATCTCTGATGATATGGGGATGCATTAGTGCATATGGTGTGGGACACTTGCATGTTTTAAAAAGCACCATGAATGCTGAAAGGTATATAAAGGTTTCAGAGCAACATATGCTCCCCTCCAGACAACATCTATTCCAGGGAAACCCTTGTGTATTTCAGCAGGACAATGCAAAACCACATACTGCAGCTATTACAACAGCATGGCTTCGTAGTAGAAGAGTCCGTGTGCTGAACTGGCCCGCCTGCAGTCCTGATCTTTCACCGATTGAGAACATTTGGCGCATAAATAAATGAAAAGTTCGTCAAAGGAGACCCAAAACTCTCCAGCAGCTGGAAGCCTGTATTAAACGAGTAAGATTAAATTCCATTGGCTAAACTCAAGAAACTTGTCCCCTCAATGCCCAGACGCCTCCACTCTGTGTTATAAAGAAGAGGGGATGCTACACCATGGTAAACAAGCCCCTGTTCCAACTTTTTTGAGATCCGTAGCAGCCACCAAATTTGAAATGAGCTCATTTTGTGGATAAAATTGTAAAATTTCTCAGTTTCAACATTTGCTATGTTATCCCTGTTCTATTGTGAATAAAATACTGGCTGGTGTGATTTGAAAGTCATTGCGTTTTAATTTTATTCACAATTTACACTTTCTCCCAACTATTTCGGAATCGGGGTTGTACTTCAAAGACTGTTAGTTACCTTCCTTCTACGTAGATATGAGTGTGTGCGTAAATGGCGTGTGGTTCCTACCTTTGCTTAGAAGAGTACGAAGTGTTGCATGATGTAGCCTTATATGATTGTTTTCCTTAACCCCGTAAAAGCAACGCACATATATATAAGCAGCTGCTGTGTTCAGACCAGCCGCACCTCAGGACTATTTTAAATTCTAGTGGAGATTCCAAGGTTTCCAACAATTCCAAATATGTCCTACTGAATTACAGGGAATTGTGTATGAGATGATGTACGAGATATGGGTTTTTATTTTCAATTTGATGTAATGCCAGAAAATCATGACGTCCTGGGTTTAAATATTTCTCTCAATATAAAAGTGATGCAGCTTCAGTGAAGCGCTACAACCTGCAGATACAGATTACGTATGTGACATTGTCCTACAATATGAAAAAAAAAAAAAAAAATGCTGTTTCTGAGTTTAAAAATACTTCAGGGAAAACTGAAGAGTAAAATGAGAGTTTAAGGTGTTAATAATGTTTATCATTTCCTATGTGGTTAATGCAGAGCTCTGCAAGGCAGATATACGTTTCATCAATCTTCTCCATGTGTCCTCATGATGGGAGATGGAATGGTAATTGTTTGGCACTTAATCTCTGGCTCCATAGTCCGAGGATCCATTATTGCTTTTGTGCAAGATCTCCATTGTACCTTGTTAAAGGTTGAGTAGTGACATAATTTAACACTAGATGGCGCGTTTGTCACAGAACAAAAATCTTGCGACTAAGAATTACGAAAGTGTGTGAGAATAGCCTTTCTCTGTTTTATGACCTTGGTTTGGGTAATGCTTGGACATTAAAACTAGCATAAGTTAAATTATAGTAAGCTGAAGTAGGGTCTAAATTCTGTGAGCGCAATTTTGGCGTTAGCCCAGGTTGTGGCTCTGGCCTGTAAAATCAAAACAACTTCCAATGTTTTTGGAACATGTTTTAAAGGACATAATAAACACCTAGCATCAAATAACCACAGATTGTTGGGTGATTTAGCTGCTTGGAAGCTAGAGTCATGTTTTTAAAGGCAAAAATGACAACATGGCTACCGGAGGCTCTCAGGTTGCATGAAAGCTGCTAACAGGCCTGCACATAGCAACCTATGATCAGTCAGTATAGAAAGAATGTTTTGCAAAATTTCATGGAGGAGTTCAGTTACTCCAAAAATTATCGGAAATGAGCCCAAACCATGTTTCGGGTTGAGTACCCCTTTAACTTCAATCTTCATTCTTCAGGCAGAGGAATTGTACTTGCTGCAGCATCCATGTGATTGGAACATACATGGACACCTGCACATCCGACATCTAATTCCAAAATCATGCAGTAATATGGAGTTAGTTGACATTTTGCTGCGATTTTTTGGCCTCCACTCTTCTGGGAAGGCTTATCGCTTTGAGTTAGAGCATTGCTGCAAGGATTGCTTTCATTCCACCCAAGGAAAACACTGAGTTTGGGCACTAATTCTGGCGTTTGGGCCTGTTTTGAAGTTGGTTTTTTGATTGATCCCAAAGGGTGCTTGATAGATAATTCTACACTAATGTCAACAAACTGTGTATGGACTTCGCTCTTTGCATGGAAGCATTATCATACTGAAACAGCAAATGACCTCCAGTATCTACAGGAATCACAGAAGCAAAGGGAGTATCATAGCATGCCATAGCTGTCAGCTGACCTGTGCCTTCAGCTGAATGAAGGTGCAAAGCACTTCATACTATCTCTCCACCTCTGATAAAATTGTATCTGAAATTTGCTGAATCCTATTTGGCTTGTTGACTGATACATGCTCTCGTGTAGGGTGGATCAAGAGTCAGACACATGCTTTTAAACCAGACATAGCCCGGCTGAAGGGGATACTGCAAGCAGGGGTCAGTCAAGTGACAGCGTAAACAAATTGGCAGTGATGATGACACCAGACGTGATGTAGAGGGGGAAATCGAGACAGCAGAGTTGACACTTTTATGGCACGTACTGCCTAAATGATCAGCCATGAGCTCTGTTTGGACTATGAAAAACAGTGATCGGGACACTTAAATAAAATGGTAAGAGGGGTGAGTGCTGGGCAAGTAAGTTTATTGTCCTCTCTCAACTTATTTCCACCTTGTTAGTTCTTAATGAATCCCCAATTCCCTCTTGCTCACACTCTCTCCTCATTAAGTGTATCTCACACATGGATAATTTATTTATGCAGTTTAAACATTCACCCACTTAAATACACCAACACAAGCATGGCCTCATAGACACATATCAGGTTAAATGTCAGAGATCAGAGCCAATGGTGAGCATTTAAGAGCTGCACAGTGGTCTTGCTGACCCCAAATCATGTGTAGGCTAATGAAGCAACTAAATCTTCCTCTCTAACTGGGTAAGGAGGCACTGCATTCATGGATCCAGTTGGAAGAGAAGCACAAGGTTAAACCATCCAGCCTTCTCATTTAGTTTAGCCCATACATTACTTGCAGTCGTCCATTGAACTGTGTCATATGTAGTGTGAAAAGTCACACTATCCATCTGGCTGTTCCCATCTCAATTTCTCTTTCAATAGGAATTCCTCTGTCAGAGGACAGAAATTCAGACACAAATTCCGAATAGGGTTGTTTTACTCTTAAAGTAGAATCAGATTGGAGTTTAAACTCAAATGAAGTTTGAGTGTGTGAGAGATCAAGCCAGTTCAGTGAAACTGTTTTTTTCTAATCTCAAAACAAAAGTGGGAAGTCAGATTGTCACTTTGAACATCCTCCAAGTATTTAGGAATCTGGGAGGTCTGTGGGAAAAAAATTGAGTATGAAGCTTAAAAAAAAAATTCTTAAGAAAATAATTTATGTCTTTCTCTATCAGGAAAAGTACATTCTTGCTACTTTCCTACCTGTTGTTGATTTTGGCAACAATATCTCCATGTAGGCAACAGCATCTGAATTTAGAACATGCTATGGTAACACCAGGAGGCTAAAGCATGAATTCATGTTTATTTACTTTGTTACCAATCTATACTACACCACAATCTGTACAATCTGCAAAAAAAAAAAAAAAAACCAGAATTGCACTGTCCTTCGTTAAGTGATCAATTCATTTTCAGTATCGGCAGTAAGCAAATAAAAGGGCTTTTCATTATTTTGCAGATCAATCAAGAAAGACATTACAGAAAACTCTTGAACTTGAGAATCTATTTTTCCTAAATAAATTCAATAATCTGTCAAATTGGCATTTTGTAGATGGTTACACATGTTTTGAAGACTTTGCATTAATGTAATTGCATATGGCATACTGTATCTTGCCAAATCTCACCTGTAAAAGCAATTTTAATATTGATGTGAATAACATGCTTAAATAATGCTTGAATAAATCAAATAAATGTTACCATAATAATTTGATCAAAAGATCAGGTTAAGGAGTTGTGAAATAAGTTCTAAGAACACCCTGTGCAAGGTGAAAATAGACTAAAGGTTATGATAGTTTGCAAGTCTAAATAGTCTTGCACCAGCTATTTTTAACCTCCTGTGGAGGTGTTCTGTAGCCAAGATTCCAACAGTCAATGTCTAAAATGTCTGATCAATATGAGAAAATATGGGAGAGGAGCGCAAAGCTGCAGAAACCCAATTGTTCTTGCTGTGTTAATAATAATTATTATTATTCTGTTCAGTGGTATTCTGTTACTTTTGAACCGTTTGGTGCAGAGACACGAGACAAAAACTGTGCGCATGTGCAGTTGGTTCGTCTCTGGGTTTGTTACAGGCCGTGTGATTTATATGAGTTTGATTCTGGTGAAAAAGTACTGACTTTAAAGTGTTCTGCTGCGAAGTTTTGCGGGAATGTTACTTCCAGCCTCTAGCCTGGTGCAGAAGTGTGGTTTAATTGAAAAGATAAAAACTAAAATGAACCAGCCAAGCTCGAAAAATACTGATTAAATATTTATTAACATTCATTAACAACAATTGCCAGTATTGGTGGGGGGCCTAAATCAAATTCTGCTTGGAGCCCCACAAAGGCTTTAGCCAGCCCTGGATTGAATATTTACGATGTTGCCATTGGCCCCTCTAAACCAATAATGCTTCAACATCTTCACGAAGGGACATGCTGGCTCATTTCTTAACACTGAGGCCTCTATTGTACACAAAGCGCAGAGGGGCGCAAAACGTAATTTGGTATTCATAAATCTGGTAATTTGCTATTCATAATGTGAGGTTATGCACCTAGGTATTTCCAGATTGTACTGGATAAAGCCACAACTCCTTAATACTGGCGAACTCTGTAATTCATGCCATCGTCCGCAGGATCCCATCACAGATGCTAACTTACATAGTTGGATCCAGTGACTGTGAATGGACAAGCTATGTAAGTTGCTTACTTAGCAGCTACAGTTCTGGGAAACAAACCCCTGGTTGGTTTATTCTATGTTTTGCCCAAAACACACCTATGATTAATTAAGAGGTTTAATCCAACCGCTTTGCACTGATCGCCTTACTATCCCCCCAGATAACCCGCTGTTTAACTAGCAAAAATGGATTTGGACACGCAGTAAATGCACTTGTGCCACACGTGTCAGGCTGAGCACTTAAGATCGTTAAAATATGGCCCTGAGAGTCGAGAGAGACCTCAATGGAACTCCTTGAACACTTCAATGTCGGCTGTTCTGTGGTGCTGGATCCCGCTACTTGGACCCTGGAATCACTACTTGCAGCGATGTTTGTTATTGTAGTTGTCTACCACAGCATACTGTACTTAAATGCAATTAATCCATGTATTGCTCAATGCAATTTTTCAGCTTTGAGAGTATTTATATCGAAATCAGGTATTGGAAACACAGCACTTTTCATATGTGGTCCCCTCCTTTTTAAATGACCAATAATGTGTGTTATTAAGTGGGTGTTATTCCTTTGACATTTAATTTATAAATAAGAAGTTATAGGGCCCTAAAGTTGACCTAATTGCAGTCAGGAAATTCAAGTTTTAACAGTACTGCAGATCAGAACTGGGCATGTCTAACTCCATCACAGTATTTTTGCAGCACAAGGTGATGGCACAACTATGACACTGTTTTAAAAAGAGTTTTTTCTCAGGCAAATTAATTACTTGCGGGTGTGGCGGTGATTTGGTTTTAATAAGGCCAACCAGATCAGCTGCTGTCATTCCCTTTAAAACCAGAGTATTAATGCCATAGGAAACTGGCAATTTCAAGAACAAGCGCCAAACTTTAACAGGCTCTGTTAGGCATGCTTCTCTCAAGAGGAAACAGATCTACTTGTCCGGGAGGTCCAGACTCGGCATACGTGAATTAGTGACTCATCAAACACACATCCCAAGACAAGTGATGTGAAGACCGCTTGGCAGGAGAAGGCTGTTTGCATCACTGCCTCCTCCTTTGGGCCTCTGAGTACTGCACTCCAGTGCAGGAACTGGTTTAATGAAGTGAGGTGAGGAGGAAAGTGATAGTTTAAGTCAAGCAGGTGGGAGATCAGATCCATTGCAGGGGGGCATTTAACTGAGCCCCTTATACCAGCAGAGGACATAGCTGCCTCTATTTTTCCATTGAGGGGTTCGGAGGGACACCAGGTAAATTGTTTATACTGAAAGATCTGGGCCATTTAAACCATACACAAAATAGTAGTCATGGCAGGGGTGCTGGAATCATTTCAGAAGTGCAGGGGCCAAATATATTTTGACGCCCCCCCACCCTGGTGCTGCCAGTACTGGAAATTTGGGGTGTACAGAACATCCCTGTATAACTACAATTAGACCCGGCTAGTTCATTTTCATACTTAACAATACACTACGAGAGCACTCCATTTTATCAAGTGCTGCTAATTCTCCCCCTTTAGATATGATGTTGACAATCATTCATATGGATGCATACTTTGGTGCTTTTAAATCAGCATTATTCAAAATTGCATTAGACGTGAGTCTAATGCTTTTTAGTGGCATATCACATTCTAACGCCGTAGTCTGCAATCTTACACTTATTTACAAAACTGAAGATTGAAAAATTTTAATTTGGCAAACAATATTATATTTAATTCCTGAGTCCAACTTTTTAATCAACCCAAGTTGTACCGAGAGTGAAAGGGAACATTTCACTGGAACGCGGATGAGTCATTATTCAATCGACGCATATCTAAGAAATTCTCACGTGGAATTGAAGTCTTCTCTCCCTTTTCTCAGGGCTTGGAAGCTAAAAAATTGCATAAAGATGTTTCAATTGGTCTTTTAATGTATTTAAACAATTTGAACTATCATGAAGTGCAAGTTAAATTGCTCGAGGTGCGGGAAAGGTAGCGTTGAAGTTTCAGAGCAGTTTGTCTTTTGTAAAGCATAGGCCTATTTATAAGTGAGTTATTTTTTCTGTTCTGAATTTAGCCCATTATTTTGTCGCTATTAGATCGCATCGGGAGAGAAGCCGTGTATTCAATTGCCAATGAATGACTATTATAATTGGAAAATGTGTCAATAAAGGAAAATGATTGAGAACTAGTCAGGACTAATTTTTGTTATAAAGGGACGTTCTATAGCCGCCAGATTTCCAGTTCAGGCACCACCACTGCCACTCAGGAAACAGCTCCGTTCACTACGGCCTGGCGTTCAAGTATCCCCAATATGACTTTATTTCGGGATAAGAAGCATATTGTACTTAGGAGAACTGGCGAGAGCATAATCTGCTGTGAGCTGAAGGGGAGAAATGTTTCTGACGAGGAAAGTGAATCCAGGCATTTTCTTGTCTTTTGCTGAGTTGAAATTGCAGCTAATGGCGACACAGTATGGCATATTCTCACTTCAAGCTATTGATAATTCGTTAGTGATGATAATAGCCTATACAAATTTCCCACACAAAACACTGGGGATTCACATGTGTGATGTCACTGACAGCCAATGGCGAGCAGTGCCGGGAAAATATGTACACGTTACCAGCGATCGGAAAAATGCCGTGTCCTTTAAAATCGATTGTGACTGCGTGCAGAACTGAAATTATGATAATTGTGTCAATGGATTAATATTTGCAATAAAAAAGCTTCTGTACACTGTTAAACTGGAAAATTACCAATTTAATAATACAATGCCACTTTTGATGTTTGACTGATCATTAGCCCGATTTTTAGCGAACAGTAAGTTTTAAGGTCCTTCAATTATATCCAACACATATATGATATTTAAAATATTTGGTGATCAGTCATTGATTGAAACTGTAAACTAAAAATAATATCTAAACCATACATAGGCCAATTATAACTGAAAATACAATAGATCATCCTTGTGATGGAGTAGAACAATACAGGCCAATGAACATGAGCCACATAAAAGACAAAAATCAAAACTGTGGTAGTACAGCTTCAATATGACGGGGAATAAAAACAAAAAGTGGGAATGATTAAAGGGTGAACCTGTGAAAGCAAAAAAAAAAAAAAAAAGAAACAAGCTACAATAGTGAACAATTCAACACAACAATAGACACAATTAACAATTTACATTGATGCGCTATTCATGGACTCAGAATACTTATTTCCCTCCCCTTCTGTCCCCATAATGAACATCTCATATTTTCTCAGCTTTCAATAGCTAGCCATTTTACTTGATATGCTGGTCATAACCTCATTTGCTCCCATGACTGCTACGTTCGCCCTCCTTTTTCTTTCTCTATCTCTGTTCCTTTTTCACTCAAATGTTTCTCCACCTCTCCTTTGGTGAGTAACCAGGTACCTCCAAGGTACCTCAGAACATCCTCAGGTAAGGTCCGAAGGCTGGGCTCTGGGTCGAGGAGCCCTTGGAATAGACTGCAGGCCAGTGTGGTGAAGACTGCAAACTGAGGGGGTACAGGCCCACAATCTAGACTTACACCTTCATTGCTCCATGCAGACTTCCCCAAATCATGCCCTTTACTCTGAATTTCTTCCCCCCTTTCTCTTTGTCTACCTCTATCACTCTCCAGCCATTCTTTATATTTTACATATCCAGGATCATCAGAGGATGTTTCTCTCCAGGGATAAGAGCCAGTCAGCATGGAGTAGATCAGGATCCCTAGAGCCCAGGTGTCTATACCCACCTCCGCTGTCATCCAGGATATTTTATTCTTCTGTCCCTCTCCTACCTTACCCCATCTGTTGAGAGTGCTTCCAGCTACTACTATCCCCTTAGCACTCTTTCCCAACATTTTTTTTTCCAGTAAACCGTCTCTTTTCCTTCTTTTCCTTCATCATCTCCACTTCTGGGATGCAGTACGGAGATTCATACCACACCGCTGGGATCCGTGCACCCTTTGGTTTGGTCAGACCAAAGTCACCCAGTTTGACCCAGTGGCAGTTCTGGTCACACAGGAAAATGTTCTCAGGTTTCACATCCCTGTGGACAAATCCCAAGGAATGGAGATGAGACAGCGCCCCGCTCAGCTGTGACACCACCCTCTGCACCATTTCTTCCGCCATACCAACCTGGACACAAAAAGACAACGTGGGTTCAACGTTGGTACAGTCCGCCAGAAAGCTTTTTGAAGACAAAGGTCTGTTTTAACCCGAAACATGATATTTTCCATAACTAAACAAAATAGTTTTGGTGCCTAAACCTAAAGAAGTAACTTTGTCACCTTAACCTAACCAAATTGGTTAACTTTCAGCAACAAAACAAACTGGGGCTGGGAACTTAATTTGTAAATAAAACTGAAAACAATGTCAACTAAGTCTAAAAATAATAAATTATTTTATTATTCTGCACAAGATTTGAATCTTGTTTGTCTGCATGGGAGACCTATCTAATCCATTAATCCACGACACCTTGCTTGCTGCCTGGCCTGTGTAACTCTTTGTACTCTGTCATCTGAATTCCTAATGGTTTTCTGGCTGAAATATTTTCTGACACTTTGCAATTTGTTCTGCAGAACACAGTTAATGACTCCACTGGCCTCACATATCATTAGATATCAGTCATTTATTCCTTATCTAAAAACATCTGAGCAAATGTTTTACTATAACAATATAAGCTATTATGTATGGTATACTATATAGTTCAGATTAGTAATTTTGTGATAATTCAGCGGGAGCTACAACCCAGGGTTTACATTATGCATTTTTGTTTGATGGTTTGCTTAGAGCATTTGACTACTTAATTGGCTAAACCTTTGTAAATGATCTCAGAAAAAGGTCTTATTTATTTGTCATTGTTAATGCTAGCCTACTTGACTATAAAGGTTCTGAAAAATAAGGGACTGGCCATCAACTGTTGAGTATGCATGCAACCTATTAATTTATGTTCCAGCCTTTTATCAGTAGAAAATAAATCCATGTAAAACATTCAGTGAGCTGCAAGGGCACATTAATAGCACATTGTGGCTACACCTGGACATCCCTTTGCTACCCCTGGGCCACCCTAGTTAAAATTTCTGAGAACCACCACTGGTGCCACAAATATCTACTGAAGTCAGCAAACTAACCAGCAAGCCCCAGCCTTGTTCAGCTGGTCCTGCCACATAACAGCACTTTTCACCTGAAAGGGTATTGTGTAGCCTACAGTCACTGTAGCATACAGTCTGTCCTCAGTCCAACATGAGATGTAGAAGAAGTAGCGCTGAAGAAGTCCATTCAAAACTACTCCTTTACCATGGTGAAATTCATTTTCACATTTTTTCATTGTGTTTTGAACAGTACTTTTAATTCCAAAATATCTTTGCCGCACAGAGAAATATTCCTTTTCCACTTTCATTCCGTGGCACTTTCTATTTACAACCATTGTGTCTGTTCTGGTGCTAATAAAGTCCCCAGTGTGCATGCTCTGGTACAAACAGTCACTTAGCCAAGCATAGCAGCGTCAGTGAACTAGCATCTAGCACCATTGAGCAGGTCCCACAGTAATCCATGGAACTGGTAAACAGAGGCTACCTCCAATGCTCAATGTATGTACTGTATTTAAGATGGTCCAAATACCTATGTGCTGCCTCGTATGTACGTATATGTACTCTCCCATTGACCTTTGGGAGAGAACAACAGTAGTTAAAAAAAAAAAAGTATTTTGTTGAAGACAGTTATTGATATTTATAGTTGCACCAAAGTGATAACTTTTGTAAAAACAATAATAATAATAATGCTTTGATTCAGAGTCAAGCTTAGTTGACAGTGAAAAATTTTAGAATTAGCTTACACCCACAGACCTCTGGGACTATGATGTCATACAGGTCCCCATGCAGTCCAGCTTGCTGGGCAAAAACATAGTGCACGGGCGTGGAGTAGACAATGCCCAAAGCCCTCGTGAGTGACGGATGGGAGCAAAAAGCAAGAGAGAGGTTGTATTCTCGTAAAAATGAGAGCACAGTGGTGGACTCTTTGGGAAAGAACTTCAGGGCCATTGGAGTTCCTTAAATTATGAAAGAGAAAGATGATGGTTTTAGGTCAGCATATGTTACTTGAGAAATTATACTCTGCACCTACAACGTACGTCAATTAGTTTTTCAACACTATAAATTGGATAAATTATCATTTTCATTGACTATAACCATACTGAAAAACTGTTTATCTTGTACAAGTAGCAGGTGATCTAGTTTATATTCTGAGTCATCACATTTTGGTTCCAGCGTAATTTCATGCTCGCCCTTGCAGTATAAACTTATCTTTTAACATGTGAGGATGATGTACAGTGTTTGTGAATTGCTTTGCATGAAATTTAATTCTCAATTTGTGGCCTTTTTCCAAAGTTTCTGTACATGAGCTAATTGCAATTGCAATCCTCTCAATTCAGGGCCTATGCGAGCATATATAATGCAGATAAAATTCCAATCAAAACATGACTTTAACGTTAATTTAGAGACAGACAAAAAGAGTGATTTACTGACCTTTCTTCTTGTGAACTGCCAGCATGACCTTGCCATATGACCCCTCACCCAAAAGCTTGATGATCTTAAAGTGATCTGAAGTCTTAAGTGGTGTTAATGATTGGGCTGTTAGATGACATAAAGCATCTAACTGTCTTCCAGTTGCCTTGGAAAAAACAAGTTATTTTTAATTTTCTATTCTTTATTTAATATACAACTTAATACAGTGGTTCTCAAACTTGGTCCTGGTGCCCCCCTGTGTATGCTGGTTTTTGTTCCAACCACAGTTGCAATTGTGGGTTTTTAATAGGGTGTGAAATTGTCCTGATTAGGTGCATGTCATGTCAGAAGTCATCATTCAACATCTTGAGCCTCGTCTTAACTGAAATATCCATGTGTGTGTCATGAGGAAAAAAAGACCCTTTAACATATCATGTTTATATTTCTTTATTGCAAGCAATTTCAGGTGACAACACTTTTAAATAGATTAAGTTAGACTCTGAGAAAATCGGTAAGCTGCAAATTAGGTTGCTGAGCATGTGTTTAGAGTTCTTTTAAAATAATTTGCTTTGAACTTGATATGACCCAAATAACAAATTTAACCTAGAACAGGTTTGACTCGATGATATACTCGCCAAATAAACTGTTAGTTTAAATGACCGTGTGTCGCTAGTAGAAGGCAAATTAACCATCCATCCACCTATTCTCTATACTCGCTTCTTCCTCACTAGGGTCGCAGGGGGAGCTGGAGCCTATCCCAGCTGACTCTGGGCGAAAGGCAGGGACCCACCCTGAACAGCTCGCCAATCCATCGCAGGGCGCACACACCATTCACACACCATTCACTCTCCAATTAGCCTGATGTGCATGTCTTTGGACTGTGGGAGGAAACCAGAGTGCCCGAGAGTAACATGTAAACTCCAGACAGAAAGGCCCCAGGCCAGATTTGAACCCGTGACCTTCTTGCTGTGAGGCAACCACTGCGCCACTGTGGCGCCCCCGCAAATTAACCAATCAAAGTAAACAATCAATTGGTTCCTAAATGGTTAGACCATTGTTTGAACGATTTATTAGACAAGTGAATGATCGAGTCAAACCTGTTCTGGGTCAAGCAAAATTATTTTCAAAAGAACTCGATACACCTGTGTTAAGCAACCTAATTTGGAGCTTACAGATTTTCTCAGCATCTAGTTAGATTTGTTTAAAACCGTTGTTATCTGAGATAGCTTGCAATGTAGAAAACTAAACATGGTATTTTTTATTCTAGTGGCACACATGGATATTTCAGTAAAAATGTGGCTTAAGACAGTAAATAATTACTTTAAACATGAAATGGGCCTAATTAGGACAAATTAGCAGCTTATTAAAATCCTATGATGCAGTTATGGCTGGAACTAAAACCAGCCTGGGGAACACCAGGTTCGGGTCTGATAACTTCTGCCTTAATATATACATCAAACATTTACTATAGTAAAATAAAATGACAACATTATGCATAATTTACGCTTACGTGATAGAAAATATGACTTGAAAATACAAGTATGTAATATAAAAGTTTTAATGGAGTGATTAATTGTAGTGACAAGTGAAGAAAAAAATGCTGAACTTGAAACATATATTATGCTCTATATTATTTTGGGCAAAGAAATAACTTTTTTATTTGAGAAATTGCTTAAAATTGTACATGAGCTTCAAAACACAGTTCAATCAAAAATTCTGTTGTCATCTGCTCACCTCCATGACAGTTGAAAAATGGGTGAAGTTTGTTAATTCATACAACAAATTTGGTGTATACTGGCACAAATCCGGAGCAGTCTTCTCCAAACAAACTGACAAGAACTATACTATATTGATGATTTCGGAATAGAAGAGGAATAACAGTTCTTTGCCTAGCCTTATTTCCATGTCTGTGACCTAAGGCTACGCTTATACAGATGTGCTTGGGAATTCTCATCAGGCAGACCGCGAATGAGTGAAGGTGGGACAGGTCTATGCAATCGTGAACTTTTTAAAATATTAAGGCGGCAATAAAAATTTTTGCTACATAATGGTCTAATACTGGTCTTTTCCAGGCACAGTGCAATTGCTTGTGTTCATGAGACCTGTACTATGCTGCACAAGCTTTATGGAGTAATTTCATGGACATTTTTAACTGTTTTTTACACTCTGAGGAACTCTAATGACCAAGTCCCCATTGACTTCAAATGTTCTAGAGAAGACTGTGACAGGGTTGTTGTGAAATACTCCAAATGATTTGTATGGATTAACAAACTTCATCTGTGTTTCAACAAGTATGAATGTGAGCAGGTAATGATGGAATTTTCACTCTTGGGTGAATTGCTCGTTTAAAGGGCATCTTAAGTCAATTCTCAGACGGGACGTTGAACGTCCAATGTTTACAAACAAATCACTTGCTTTTGTTGACATCTTGCATTGTCGCATGACCAATTTCATTCATATAATGTTTTGCATACATGCGTAGATAATCCTTCTATTTCGGTTCGTTTGCGCAGGTGCAGCTCGCTGATTGGTCAATAAACAAAAACAATGGGAATCGACTTTAGATGCCCTTTAAGGTGTAGATTAAATCTTTATTAAAGGGTATCGTCATACATTTTACTCTTACCATGTAGAAATAGCATCAATAAAATTCCATCCATTATCTAACCCAATAATTCCTGGTCAGAGTTGCTGGAACCTTTCCCAGCATACAATTGGCAAAAGGCAGGAACATTTCCTGGATGCATGCTTATTTTTCCTAACCTAGTGGTGGTACCACTTCTGCTCTGAGGCACACTTCAGCCAATCAGATTGTACCTAACTGGAATGGTAAACTAATCAGATTGTACCTGACTGGAATTTTTTCCCTAACTTGGTAATGAAAAATAATCCAGCCACCTGGATGGTTTATCAATCAATCCGCCATCACTCACGCTTATGGGCAGTTTTTAGAGCTTTCCTATTGCCTGACATGCGTGTCTTTGGACTGTGGGAGGATTTCAGGAGACAGTAATGTGGTAAATTTGGCTTAGTGGGTGTTTTTCATTAATCAGGTGTATTCAATTACTTCTCAGTGTAGGTTTCTTTATCGAGTCTTGATTCTAAGCTTTTGATTATTGTTGGAATTGATAAATTTTGCTGACATGAACAACAGAGATGTGATGATGGAAGCAGCCATTATAAAGATAAGAAATTAGGAAACACAATACAGATGAACTTAAAAATTACTGAAATCAGTTCTATATGATATCATTTACTACAATGAGCCCTGATGAGCTCAGTTATCACCAAGCCCTCCATAGTCATAGACTGAAGTATTCTCAACTTCTGAAGAGGACCCTGCAAACACGGATCCAAACAATTAGAAACCCTCTTCAGCATGCATGCACTTGCCTGCATTCCATTTGGAATTTAAGTGCATGAAGTGGAATTACTATGTATACTTACACTGCATTGAAAATCAATTATTCAGTTGTGTAATTCAGTTGTTGTTTTTTTTTTAATATAATGTGTACGGTATAACTTCTGTGACCTATGACATGTATGTGCGTGCATGTTTATTGGTTAGGTCTGTGTATGGGCATATGTTAACTCCCTAAAATGTGAGTCTGAGTGGGAGTGTGCTTGGGGTGTAAGCAAGCATGTGGTAGATGTGAGATGGGTGATGAGTGGGTGATTGTGTATGTACGTATAGTGATGTGGGGATAATGTCACTCAAAATGTTGTATTGTTCTATATAGCACTGTTGTATTGTTCTATTTTTCGTAATATGTCTATCTGCGCAGCATGAGCTTGTCTTCCAAATCAAGTTTCTCCCAAGGGAGACCTAATAAAATCATCTAATCTAATCTAATCTAATATTGAGAATATTGCATATTTAGAGTACAGTTCAGGGATTATTTGCTTATGTTTGTCAGTATATTTCCAAATAGTGAGTTCACTACTTCAAAATATACAGTACGTGTGTATTAATCAAATTATTTTCTTGAGAGTCACGATGACTGTAAGTGCATCTAAGAGTGCATGCTCCAGCACCACTGAATGAGAAACAAGTGCATTAAAAATAAACATCAAGTAAAAGAAGCTTAAAGGTAAACACCCCAATTTTGAGTAATTGAAGAAAATGATCCAGGAAGCAAAACCTAGGGCAATGTAGACAGTGACTTGTAAGACCGTAACCCTGGCTGGAGGCGGAATGGTTGCGCTGATGTTTCAAATATTTCACATAACAACACTGTGATACTTAGGCATACCAATTCTCAGTTATCATAACTCATTCTGCAAAACCAGTAAAAACTGCTTTCCCCAATACAGTTTAACAGAGAAAATTTTTACTTTAAATGCATTATATCTTACACAGAAAAAAACTTGTTTACTTACTGTCATGGTAGAGTTTATCTAAATCGCTCTTGATTTTTTATTTTTTTATTTTTGAGTCTGTCAGCATCTATGGTCCACTCTTCTTCTCCTTTGATGTTTTGTCATTTGAATGTATTATACCTCTCTCTTTAAGTACAAATACATACTCAATCAACAGCTTGTACTGTTCATACTCCTGAGTGGGTGTCAGTATTTTTGATAGTGATACTTCTGTCCCCTTCAGTTTTTGTTGATTAATACTGCAGTCCCCTCCTTTCCCCTCTCTCTCTATCAATAACTTTCTCTCTCTCTTTTACACTCTTCCTACTCTCATGTTGGCATCCCTGGAAAGATCAAAGTCTCTTCATGTGTCCAACACTCTCTCACTGGGGGTATACATAATTCAGATCTATCACTGCACCTATCACTGCACATACCTCCCACAGAGCTGTCACAGTCCTCGGTCATTTTCAGCAATCACCCTGTCTCTCGCTCTCATTCAGAAGCATCATTCAAAAGGACAGATTTCATTTTAATCAACAGGAATCCATGACTAGTGCAACCTCAACTCGCTAATGAGGCGTCAGCAAAAGGCTGTTTCCATAAGTGGTGCTGCAGTCAACTCCAGAGATCCCATGTAGAAAAGTGACAGTAGCAGTAGCTCAATTTATTTATATTTAACTCTGAGTGTCCATTTCATCTCCTCTCAGCCGATAAAAGTTGAGGGCCGATGTGCTAAATACGTAATGCATTTCACATGAACCTATGCACAGTTAATGTAATGAAAACAAGCCAACTGTTTGCTACTGATTGATCTCAAATTACTCAGCTATTTCCTTTCAATGTCTATTTTTCAACGTCTGTCTGAACCATGCTCTCTCTCTGCCTGACAAAACTAACAGCTGAGAAGCTGCTTTGCAAAACAGCTTAATCCACAAAATGTTTGCCGTGCCCTCCTGTTTTTTTCTTGCCAGCCAAGTCCTCCATTCTAGCTGCCAATAATCTCACCACCAATAGGTTTTTTGAAACCTGTGCCAGTCACTCCCCTTATTTGTCGAGATTTATTCCCCTGTTATCGCTATTCCTGAAATGGTTACTACATGCAACAATAACATTTGTAGCTATTATTATCACTTCAGTGGATGACAAGATCTAGGGAACCAGTTAGAGACAAGCAAAAAGGGTCATGGAAAAGCTGAAAATGCAAAAACATTTTTTTCCTCATTCTAATCTAATGTCAATTTTTATGTTGTGTGAACATTTTTTTTCTTCCCATTATGACATGCAGCCGAAGAGGACAACGCATGCTCTGAATCATATGGATCAAATGCTGATATGACCAGGCGATGGATGAGAATGCTTCCAGTCGGGATTTGTTTTTGCAAGAGAATAACTTCCTTCAAAACCAAAATTTTCATTCATGTGATTACATATTTAAAGATTTACCGAGAATCCAAAAGCAGTTTCTCTTCATGCTATGTGCTTTACAATAACGTACCAGTTGGTGTAGAATTTGATTAGAAAATAAACATGACTCATGAGTTACAGCCTCAATGGGTTGGAGCAATCAAGAAAAATTAGCATCACAAAGTGATAATGAATGATTTTAATCTGAAATATAGGTCAACATCCTCATGTGAATTCCCGTTGTTTCTCCTCCTATCCAGCAACTTGTGTGTCTTTTAGATGTGTAGTCTTCTTTGATTGGTTTAGCGTCTTGTGTGCCTCCCCCGCCAGATGTGTGCATTTGTGTTTCCCCATTCCTGCACGGCTTTGCGGCATATAAACTCTGTTACTTTGAGTCTGTCAGGTAGTTGCATTTCCCCTTGCTATATTCCCTAAAGTAACCAGTCAGTGTCTTCCTGGTCTGAAGTTTATTGTCTTGGGTCATTCCATGCTAAACTGTACGAATGTGTTACAATGGTGATGAAAATTCAAACACACCTTTTCCAAAGTTTTTCATTGCAGTGGTGAAACCCCATCCATGGGCATCACAAATAAGCAAGCAAGAAAATTAACTGAGTGATCACTTCATTTCAGTGACCCCATAATGTACTAAGGTGGCAGGCGTTGTGGTTGTAACGAAGACACAAAACAGATATTGAATTCCTGAAAATCAGATACATATCAAAGTCAATTCTTTTGTATGATAAATGGCCTGAGTCTATCAGTAACATTTATGGACAATTACGGCCAGTCAATGTTTTTCATGTCTATTGTCCTCAATGTTTGTATTCCGTTCACCTGGCTTCAGTGCAAAGCATTGTTAAAATTTTCTAACTGGTTACCTGTTGCTCTAAATCACCAAAGGAATATATTATTTTATTCACAAGAAGGCATTTCAAAGAATAAGAATGAAATGATAAATCAGGTGGCAAAGTAGGGTCATTTTTTTGTAGATTTCAGTAGCATTGAACTTCTTTCTGCAACCACCGACGTCGCCATCTGCTGGCTATTAAATATAATGCAAATTTTTGAGATTTCCGCATCGGCCTCACTTTTTAAATCTGGGTGCTGCGTCCATCTTTTTATACAGTCTGTGCACAGGACACGATCCACGCATATTTCTTGATATTGTTATGGTCGTAACACGATATTAGGACACAGAGAATTTTTTTTTCAAAAATTATTTTTTAAAGCATGGTAGGGGAGAGCCGGTGCGAAAGTAACATGGGACGAAAGTAATACGGCGATTTACTCGCAGCCATCCGCACTTCGATGCGTCAAATTAGGTCAGCACTTGCAGCTCGCGACACTCTCCAGACCGGGAAAAATCTTGAGGTTTTCGCTTCCCGCAAACGAGACGGGAAGACCGTTTTCCACAGTGATGAGTAAATTCAGACAAATGGTAAACTTTTTTGATTTAAAGATTGTCTTTATCGCTCCATGTGTCATATTTATGATGAAATGATAGGTCATTTAGTTTTGTAACATATCCTGAAGTTTGAAATGTCCAGACTTTTTCCACTTTAGAAGCAATCCTGGTTCAAATGTCAGGAGTCACTGTCGGGGCGGAAGTAGCACTGGTTACATTCGTCCCTCTTTGCTAATGCGGCCAAATTTTCTGTTTTAAAGCTCATTAAAAATGTGTGTGTTATATTTTACTGACAGAAAATGCCAAGAGTTAGGGTCAGAACTACCCAGAGAGGAAAGGGTGACCAGCAGGTTTACGCAAGGGCCTTTTTTGATGTCCGAAGAGGCAAGAGTATAAGCAGGGCAGCAGAGGTGCATGGCGTTTGTCATGTCACCCTGTTCAGGTACTGCAAGAGGAGGGCAGAGGCAGGAGGGCAGCAGACCAGAGCCCCAGGGTACAGGGCTCACAAGAAAGTCTTCACAGAAGAACAGGAGAAGAGACTGCAGGCATATATAAAGAGAGCAGCTGATATATATTTTGGCCTGAGTCCTAAAGAGGTTGGAGTAACACTGCAGACAGAGCTACACCACTACCGCCATTTGCCTAAGATAGCAAGCACCTCTGCTCCGGATCTGCCCCGGCTCTGAGCCGGATCAGCTGGAGTCGGCACAGAGCCAGGGCAGATCCGGAGCGGAGGTGCTTGCTATCAACCTCTTTTTTCATGCTGTATTAGGTGCGAAAGTTTGCATATGCGCTGGCTGAAAATATTGGCCTCAAAACTCCATGTTCATGGGAGAAAAACCAGATGGCAGGGAAAGATTGGCTCACCTCCTTCCTCGAGCGCAACAAAACCCTGTCCATCTGTCGACCTCAAGCCACCAGCATGTCCCGTTCCACCAGCTTCAACAAGACCAACGTGACAGTGTTTCTTAAAAACCTAAAGACGGTCCTCACCCGCTATAATTTTGAAGCAAAGGACATCTGGAACATGGATGAAACAGGTAAAAATTTGTATTTAGATAAAAAGCAACAGTGATACGCAACAGCAATAATTAATTTCATTTATTATTTCAGGTACCACAACGGTTCAAGTGCCAGACAAAATCAGTGCCACCAAGGGGCAGCGCCAGGTCGGTGCTGTGACCTCTGGGGAAAGAGGGACATTGGTGACTGTTGCCTTTGCTGCCAACGCACAAGGCAGCTTTGTTCCCCCTTACTTTATCTTCCCAAGGAAGAAGTTCCAGGACCACTTCATCTGGGATGGCCCCCTTGGCTGCATTGGTTCTGCCAATGGATCGGGGTGGATGCAGGAGACAGATTTCTTGGCATTTTTACAGCATTTTGCAAGGCCCACCCGCGTGACCCCACAGTCAAAGTTGCTGCTACTCTTAGACAATCATCCATCACACCTCTCTGTGGTAGCTATTGACTTTTGCAAGTCACATGGCATTGTACTCCTGTCTTTTCCACCCCACTGCTCCCACCGTCTTCAGCCGCTAGACCGAAGCGTTTTTGGCCCTCTGAAGCACTACATTAACAGTGCAACAGACAATTGGATGCGAAAGAACCCTGGAAGAACTTTGACCATCTACAACATCCCAAGTCTTGTGGCTAAAGCTCTGCCTCAAGCTGCGACAGCAAGCAGCGTTTCATCTGGGTTTGAGTGTACCGGTATCTGGCCCTTGAATCCAGATATTTTCAGTGAGACAGACTTTGCTCCAGCTTTTGTGACCGACCGTCCTGCACCAGCACCAGCTCCATCCCCAGTGCCAGCTCCATCCCCAGCGCCAGCTCCATCACCAGCGCCCTCTTCATCACCAGCGCCAGCTCCATCACCAGCTCCATCACCAGCGCCCTCTTCATCACCAGTGCCAGTGCCAGCACCATCACCAGCGCCCTCTTCATCACCAGCGCCAGCTCCATCACCAGCTCCATCACCAGCGCCCTCTTCATCACCAGTGCCAGTGCCAGCTCCATCACCAGCGCCCTCTTCATCACCAGCGCCAGCTCCATCACCAGCGCGCCCTCTTCATCACCAGCGCCAGCTCCATCACCAGCTCCATCACCAGTGCCAGCTCCATCACCAGCACCCTGCTCATCACCAATGCGCCCGCTCCCTTAAGACACCACCAACCTAGTCAGAGCCCATTTGAGCTGCATCCCCATGAGTCTGCCATTCCTGTAGATGGTGAGAGTTTGTGTCTGTGTGTGTCTTTAAATGTGCATGTTGAGCCTTGCCAAGCATTTTTTTTTAAATATTATCTATCCAGGTATGCTTGTGGTTCCAGGAACATCTAGTGGCACGCCAATACAGAGGTTCAGCCCAGAAAAGGTTCGAACATATCCAAAGGCTGGCTCGAGGAAAGAAAATAAAAGAAGAGGCAGAAAGAGGTGAGCAGAGTGTTGTTTTTAACTTGTCTTGATTTTCTTGCTTGAATAAAAACAAGCTGATTCTGACTATCATCTCATTGAATGTTGCAGGTCAATAGCAATACTGACCGACACCCCAGTAAAAGCTGCTTTGGAGGAGGAGAGTCGGCAGAGGGGCCAGAAAAAAACAGTCCTCTTCAAAACGCCCAAAGAAAACATTGTTTAGTGGACACACTGCAACCAGAGTTTCTCAGGGCAATAATGAGGAATGTCTTGTTTGTGGGGAGACATTTTCCTCATCTTTGTCTGGAGCACTGTGGGTGCAGTGCATTTTTTGTCTGCTGTGGTCACATGAGGCATGCACTGAGGGTGCAGCTCATTATATCTGTCACAACTGTGATAATGAGTAAAGTAATTTCATAATGTTTATCAATAGACCAATTGCACCCCAGACAGCAAGCACCTCCGCTCCGGATCTGCCCCGGCTCTGTGCCGACTCCAGCTGATCCGGCTCAGAGCCGGGGCAGATCCAGAGCGGAGGTGCTTGCTATCTGGGACGTTAAACATGTTCACGTTTACTTTTGAAACATTTGAAGCAAATTAAAATGTTTAAAACAAATGTCTGATTGTTTTTGTTTCTGTTTTAACGACAGTAATTTAAAAGATTCCAGTTAATTTCATCACATTACTTTTGTCCGGTCTGTGTGCTACTTTCATCCCGACTGGAGGGGTCGAAAGTAGCAATGCGCAACTTCCGTTGGACGTCAAACTATGCCGAAGTCAATATATATTGGGATGATTTAGCACCTGTTATTGACAGAGCACATACGAAAGCGGTTAATCGCTCCGAAAAATTTTTTCGGTCTGTAACGTTATCTTTTAAAATGACGTCCATGTGAAAAATGTTACTTTCGTACTAGCTCTCCCCTATATATGATTGTCTGACGCCTTGTGAAATTTTGATGCAGGAAGTGAGTACCTTAGTTTGCCGCGGTCATCTTTACGCAATTTGCATACATTATGCAAATTAGCCCACAGGTCTGGACGTAACACTCGAGGACGCGACTGGTTACGCCCACGACGGTCATTTCAAATTGCGTTTCTGATCAGATGAGTCCCGGTAATTTAGTGCAGACAATTGAAACCGTTATTATGGGTATTTCTCTGCAATATTTCATTTTACTTTGTTTCGAAGTATCAACAGACATGTCATGAGCATTTCATGAAGTTGGCTGCCAAATTTTGTAACAAAATATTGCTTTCACAATGCCTTGGCTGACATCAGGACACCACTTTTTCTGCTGTTTTGTTGGACCAATGACTCTGTTTTTTTCTTATGTATATCTTCAGTCCGGGAGTGAATAAATATGAACAATGCAAATCATTTAATTCTCTTAGAAAAAATTTTATTGAGCATTCTTATACAACACAATGAATTGTACAGTTTAGTATTGAGTGACCCTATTCGGAAATGATTGTAATCTTTAATGATAGTGAAATATGGAAGTACTTTTTGTTACTAATAGGAAAGTAGGAACAAGCTCCCAAGCCTATTTCCTGATCTCCAAGAGTATGACTGCACTCCTATTAACACACCTCTACAGTATGTTCTTCAGCCCAATTTATTAGGAACATCTTCCAAGCAATCTGTGGTCATCAGGACTGGGACTGTGTTCCAACTAAGCTCTCCAAATCTGCCATCTGCTCTGGTGAGGGTGATCAATAAACCCTACATTTGCAATGTACTCTGCCTCCATATCTAGTTTCTTGTCTGGATCATAATAACATAAGGGTGGAATTTTGGGTTGGCCTAACAGATTCCAAAAGTCGCCAGTGTCACATTGGTTACCTCACTGGACATCGCCTTTCAAATCAAAGCCCCACCTATTCCCACCCCCTGAAAAAAAAAAAAAAAAAAAATTCCATATGATGGTTGCATTTGACATTAAGTCCCTGATGTCAGATTTTTTGAAATGTGCAATCATGTACTGAGAGGCAACTTAACTTTCTTGTTGTGGTCATGGTAAGATTCCAAGTTGAAAAGAGCCAGACAGCACCTGATATATCTGGACCTGGCAGGTAAGTTAAATCATGGAAAATCACAGGCTAAAAGAATAATGTTGTTGACGGCTGAATTCCTCTTTGTCTTCAATGGGACAAAGGCATATTCTCAGATGGCTGAGTTCATGAGTCAGGGCATCTGATGGAAGACAGACCATGTTAAAGACTTGCGACCAAATTTGTGCAAAAGGCTGCATAAGTGCATGGTATGAACATATATTGTTGCATTCATTGATCAGATCAAGGTAAGGAAGTATCTTGCAGGAAAATAGAACTTATATTTATATAACATTATATTTCCACTGGTCCCACTGAATGAAAAATATGTAGTTACCAAAAATAAATTAATTGAGACGGTTAGAAATTTTAGCAGCACTAATAAATTGTGTGATATGACATAGTATTGTCATCCCATGGATGTCAGAGTTGGGTTCAAGTACTTTCAAGTATTTTCAAGAATTGGATGCAAGTATTTTTTTTTTTAAATACCAAAGTGCTTGCACTTGTATCTGAGCACTTCCTATTAATGCCTACAGTACTTTTACTTGTATTCAAGTACTTTTCAAAGTTCTTGACTAATCTGTCTCCTAAGTGCTGACAGAGATTGGTCAAGTACTTTGAAAAGTACTTGGATACAAGTACATGTACTTATTATTAGGTATTATTAGGCATTAGACCTAATAATAGTATTAGGCCTAATGCCTAATATTAGGCATTATTAGGTAGTACTCAGATACAAATACAGCACTGTGGTATGTAAAAAAAAAAAGTGCTTGCATACAATTCTCAAAAGTACTTGAAAGTACTTGGACGCAACTCTGATGGATGTTAACTGATATATCATCTGAGCTAATGCAAAATCAAGGGCCACTAGTCTCGTCAAGGTGTGACATCAGCTTTGACTGGTGATTAGTATCCCAGTTTTTAGAAGCAGGCATTTCTGCACACAGCACCTGTGCTCTTGCATACTGCATTATGACGTCATGGTCAAGTCAATCCATACAATTAATCTGTTCTTGGTTCTGGTTTTCCATCCTCCAGGGGTAGAATGCCAGTAGCCTATAGCTGTGAGTTCAGTTTTTTCCTCCTAGAGGCAAAAAATTACAGGCGCAAGCATATCTTAGCCAATCTGACAGAAAGCTGTACTTAGGTTTTTCAGGTCATAAAATGAAGGCCCTATATTCAGTCAAAAATTTCTGGCCTTCTGTAAGCTTTCTGACCTACCAGAGAATATTTTTAGAGTAAATCTATCAACTTGACTGACAGGCCACAATACTAACAGCTCAGTGGAATTACAGCATCAAATGCTATACAGTGTTAGAACAATAGAACAAGGTTCGTATGATTTTACAAGTGCATTTTTACCTTTTTACACATGGCTCACCAATATTCAAATAATCTCGCTATGTTGCTGACTCGAGGTAAGAGAGGGTGAGCCCAGCTCAGCTTGAAAGAAACCCTCTCAGCACAGTGCAGAGATGTAAGGAGTACACTAAATGGAACAGCAGAGGGGAGCTGCAGCTGTGCTATAGAACAAGGCTACATGGGCACAGGCCACACGGAAATTCACTGACCAATTCATGTGATCGCTGATATACAAGCAGAATTTACTGAACTTTTTCCCAGCCTCAAAACATCAAGCAGATGGGGCATAGTTTACTGCTAATTTTACCTAATTCTATGCCATCATAATAGTCAGATTTAATCTTAGCTTGCTAATTGAATACCTGAATATGAGAAGGGCCCAAGTCCATAATTTGGCCAATTTGAGTTAAACATAAAAAACTGTCATTTACACATAGGACTACCTTGTGTATGAATGATGGGCCCAGGTCCACTCTCTAAGTATTACTATAGCCTGCTAGAAAACTGGCATGTAAAAAAGATAGGCCCAACTCCAGGACTTGGGTCTTTGTTATACACATACAGATAGTGCCCTCTATTGACAAAGGTCTATGCCACACATGTTCAACATGGAAGATTTCAAGAATGATCTCAATGATGATGAAATTCTTGGAAAAAAACATAAAAATGAGAAAGAATGGAAGGCAAATAAGAGGAAAAGTTTGAGAGCAGAGGGTGAGGAGTATGTTAGCACAAGTGGGAAAGTTGTAGCAGCCAGAACAACAGGAACAAAATGCCGGTAAGTGAATTTAAATAAATAAAGTTATTCAGAATGAAGTGCCAATATGTTGTATGTGTGTATTTTCAAAAAAAAAAAAGTCTTTACATACTGTCTATTTTAACTTAAACAAGGAAAATATGATAAAAACTCAATAAGCCAATGATTTCCTACAATATGATTATGAGAAGGGCCCAAATCCATCGTATTAAATGCGTCCCCGCGGTGCAACCAAAGTGCATATAATCATGTACCAGGCCATTTTACATTTAGATATGAATACATGAGTTGTCACATAAACAGCAATACCATCAATTAATAATTCAACAAAATATGATTTTTAAAAAATTTTCTCAAAACACTATGCTATGGACTTGGGCCCTTTTCATATTCAGGTATTCAATTTTTCAAGTTGCATAAGTGTTAACGATTCTCCCAAGACCAGACAATTATAACAGCCAATGACATGGTCAATACAAGCAAACTCTGCCTTAACTCCCAACTCGAAACGTGAGTGAGCGATGAATGATGTTAAAACTGAACAGACATTGGAAGAGATTACAATATATCACCCAAATAGTAGCCATACCTGTACCAGGAGGCCACACAGACATCCAAATAAAGTCACCAAGTACTTTATTAGGCACATAATAGAAATATCTGCTCTTTCTAACTTCTTGACGATGCCAAGCAGAGAGGGCATAGTTTTGCTTCAGAACAGAGTACTGTAAATAGATTGTGACCTAAGCCTAGTCTATCAGCTTCTTTAGATTTTATTAACAGGCTTTTCAGTTAGAATGATCAGATTCTGCATCCCCTGACCAGGCAAGCTACCAAATGATTAATACAGGCAAACTCCCAAACCAGCCCAAAAAGATTAGCGATCGCGTTGCGAAGCAGAAGTGACTATCACGTCGCGGGTTTGATCCCCGCTTCGCACCAGCCGGCAGTGGTCGGCAGCTTTTTCAGAGTAGCGCACAATTGGCTATTGTGCTACAGGGTTGCAAATTGGGAAGGGACTGCCGGGAAGGGAAAATAATAGTTGCCTTGTTTGTTGCTCAAGCGCCTCCTGTTGGCCAGACGGGCGCTCGTCAGGAAGATTCTAAGTCTGTTCATGTCCGGGTATCCTCCGCCCTCGTTCTGAACTTGCGAAGAATCAACCAATGAGTGTATAAGAAGCGGTGGCTGACAGGCACGTGCTTCGGAGGAGAGCCGCGAACTGTCTACACTCTCCTGAATTGGCATCAAGGGGTCGCATATGAGCAAGCCTTGTACATAGTTCTCGGATTGGGCATTCCAGATTCGGGTGGGATTGGAGATGCCATATTTAAAAAAAAAAAAAAAAGATAAGCGATTATACCATCAATGACTTCGAAAAAAAAAAGATATTCCAGGAGTTTACATCAGCTGAATACAAGCCATTCCCATAATAGGCATGTAGATAATGTCACTGATCGTGTCAGCTTGTATGTCAGCATCCGTCTGTCTCAAGACACGATAGTGTAGCAACAAGGGTCAGGTGCACTTTCTAAAGTGGCTGTACAAGTGAACTCTAAAGAGGCAGTCCTTTGCGCAGTGGCCACAAACAAATTCCGAGGGTTTTCTGAAAGATGGTCCCCTTTCTTTACGATGTGCTCTTTTCACCTTGAGTTGCTCGTTCACTTTCAGCTATCTTTGTACCATTTTTCACAGCAGCCCTCCAGGCCTTACGCGAGGCCACAATGCTCTCCCATGTGTTTGGATTGATCCCACCAGCTTGAGGTCTCTCTTAGACACATCCTTGGAGCGGAGATGTGGCCTACCAACCAGACAAGACCCATCGCGTAGTTCTCCATGGAGGATATCCCTAGGGATGCGTCCTGGGCCCATGTGATGCACGTGGCCCAGCCCCCGAAGGCACCTTTGGATTAGAAGGGTATGAATGCTAGGGAGACCAGCACGTTTGAGAACTTCTGTGTCCATCCAAAGTTTTCATGATCGTTTAAATTGTTTAAATGAAATAAGATCATTGGAAGCAACGGAATTGCATAAAGATGTTTCAAATTATCTTATTCCATTTAAAGAATTTAACTCATCATGAAACACATGCATTGCTTCCAACCCATGACTAAACAAAAGTGTAAGAAGTCCGGAATAATAATTGGTTTCCAATTAATAGTGGTGAAATCCTCCGTAAGGCAGGTGAAACTGATAAAGCTCCATGCACAAGGACTTCAATTCCGCGCAAGAATCTCTTACGTATGCGTTGATTGAATAATTGCTGACTACAGGGTGGGGAAGCAAAACTTGCACTGACATTTAAAGTACAAACAATCCCACAACCACTCCCCTGAATTGTGTGCACCGGTTATTTGAAAAAGCAAAGACTATAAGCTGTAATCTGAGTCTAATCTCTTTTTTTCAATAAACATGCCAGTTGAGAATAATATACAATCTATGGATGGTGATTTATTTTGCAAATTTTGCTTCCCCACCCTGTACAGCAGGGGAACATACAGTAAATATGCCACTAAAACTCACACCGAATGCGTGAGAGTTGACTGGTATGCGTTATTAATGAAAACTGACCACACTTGATAATGTTGAGAGTTCTCTGAGTTTCTGTAATGGATCCTTTAAATGAGTGATTGAAAACGGGTCATGACCAGTCATTATTTTTAAGGGATGGGTTTGAGCTTCCCCTGTTGCCAGTTCACCAGCTGCTACTGATACATGGACTCACCAGGGGGCCGCACATTGGCAGATGGGTCATGTCGAACCCCCTTTCTCACCTACAGGGCCTGGAGTCAGCTGAAAAAGAGTGGAGATAAATCAGCATAAATGACCTTTCAAAGGGTAACATTAGTGCCTATTGGGTGTATTGAGAATAGGTGATCTCAGAAAATCCCTGGCAAAGTAACAGTAGCCCGATAAACTCCCATTTTTAAATGGGATACCTTGATCTGAAGACTCCACACAATTCAGAGCATAAGACTTGAATTTTAGAACATGTAAAACTTTGACAGCATTAATATGTAATATGCAATTATCTCCAGTTTTTCCAAAGATTTAATCTTTAATTGCATTTATAGTCCTCTCTAGATCGCAGCGACATCGTGTCCTGATAAATACATTGCTCCTGATGACAGCCAATGTCTCTTATCACTTCTTGGTCTATGAGCCTATCTGCAAAGTCATTGAGTTTGAAGGCGTCCACTTCATATGGAGTTGGTGTAGGCAGCTGGCTGAGACCCAACTGGGAAGAGGGATATTCAACAAATGTAATCCCACCTTTGGGCGGCACTATTTTCAGTAATGTGTTCTCCTGCAGGAATGCTGGATGCAGTTGGCACTGGCACAGTTGGTATTCGCTTTACCCATGAGATGAAACACTGATAGCGCTAATCATGAGATGCATCAGTCATAGAAATTCACTGGACTAGCAGGATAAGCAACTTAGCAGCCATGATATTTATTTATGTATTTTTTATTTTTTTGTGATAAAAAATATAACATTAAAAATTCTCAAATAGCAAGTGACTCCGGGCCATACCCGCACCAATAGCTGTTTCAGAATCTTCACAGTTCCAGTCTGGAGTTGCTCACTTGGTTGGAACACTGTTTCCAAAAGGTCAAACTAAAATCAACAAACACTTAAACAGGAAAACCCATACACCTGCATATTTATGCAGCTATCCAATTATGCAATCATGTGGCAGAGGTGCGCAGCGTAAGCTCATGCCAATACAGGTCAGGAGCTTCAACTAAATGTTCCCTTTAAACATCAGAATGGAGAGGGGGGATTTGTTCTCATTGGCGTGTCTGTGGCATGGTTTTTGTTGCCAGTGTATTTCTGATGTCCTGGGATTTTCACAGATGAAAGTCTCCAGAGTTTACACAGAATGGTGTGGAAAAACAAAACAAAATTATAGCTGCTGCGCAGCAATAGTCGGGGCCAGGTAATTTTAGGCAAAATTAGGCAATTCTGAGCAACAAGCCGAGTGTAGGAAGATGAAAAAAAGGTGGCATTCTAATGTGCATTTTACATCAGTTGAGGTTTGAACTCAAAATTTCTGGCACAAGAGACTATGCTCTATCTAACTGAGCTAATTGGCAAATGGAAATGTCACATGTAGCTTCACAAATTGACTAAGCCAGTCACCTGTCTGCAAGACAGCAACTGTTAGCGTGTAAAGGCAGATTTCAAACGGATGTCAAAAATTCAGTTATTAAGACAAAAATCCGAAAATGCACAAATTGCATCTAGACAGCATGGAGATGTTGGTAATTCGTTTTTTACAATGATTTCCACAAAATGATGTTTAAAAATGCCATTTTTGCATTGACTCCAATTGTTCGCATGAGAGCGAAATTCAAAATGCTGTAAAAAATTCAGTTTTTGAGATTAAATTCTGATATTTTCCAAATATCATCTACCATGACTCCAAAATTTTTTCTTTTTTTTAATGAACATTGAAAATGTATTTTGCAAGAATTTGCACGTATGTTTACAATACCGTTTACAGTCAACTATTTTGATGCACTGTAGGCTCAATTTTCAATAAATTAAAAATCTGTGTGGATTGTTTGTGTGGGACAGTCTGAAAATGCTCTGTACCAAGTTTGGTGTCAATTGAACAAAAACTGTGAGAGGAGATAGCTTTAATAAGTTTTACAGTTTTTGAAAAAAAAAACAGAGTGATGGACTTCATAATTAATAGGTTAAATGCAATAGGTTTAAATGTACAAATGTTTCTTCAGTATTGGGGCTACATTTTGGTGAAAGTTGCAAATCAGTAGCACATATGGTTGATTTGTTGTGAATTTTCAAAATTTTGAACTTTAGAGGCTTGCTGTAGCGCCACTATCAGGACTATTGGCGTGTTTTTGCAGGTGAGGCAATCTGGCATGGGACTGGACCTTTGTGCAAAGTTTGGTGATTTTTTGCGCATGGGAAGTAGGATTTCCTCGGAAGAAGAAGAAGAAGAAGAAAGAAGAACATGCAGGATAACGATAGGGTCCTGGCAGCTTAGGCTGCCCGGCCCCTAAAAATCCAGTGAGAGGCAGTTCAGCTGACTAAAAAAGCCCCATTGATAAGAAATGTCAGAGAATGGCCAGACTGGTTTGAGCTGGTGAATGCTACAAACTTGATTTGTAGAATCAGGTGTGTAACTGATTGGCTGGAATAAAAGCCTGCACCCACACCGGCCCTTTCTGTATAACGTTGAGAACAACTGCTTTTTAGAGCTCCTGGAGCCATGCGATTTTGCCTGGATTTGGCCCGCAAAAAACACAGAAGTGTCAAATAATTAAAGTACAAAGCTTATTGGCTGAGGTCTGTTCCATGAAGCTGTCTTATGCTGGGCTTACACCAAATGACTTTTCAAGTGATTTCAAAGTCACAGACAAATTTCCAAAGTCGGAATAAAATTGCAAGAGTTGTGCTGGAGTTGCAGCACGGTCCCATGATCTTTGTGGCTGTTGCTATAAAGTTATTTTCAACCAAACATACCGCATCATTGCCTCGTCTTAACCAGGATCGTGTCCACATTCTGCGGTATCTTCTTCTCTTTTTGGCTGTTTTTTTTCCGAACAAATCACTGCAATCACACTGTACACAGTGGTGGCCAAAAGCTCCTTCTGTTTTTGCTCCATTCTTCTCTGCTCAAAAGTTGTTGATGTAAATTTCCACCAGGTGCAGGATGAGAAATAATCTCAAAAGGAAGCTAGCTGTAGTCTTGCAAATAGTGACCCTGAGAGATCCCCAGTCTTTGCAAAATCTTAGTCTGTGACTAAATCTTAGTCTGTGACTTGTCTTTAGATGTGAGAGGATGTCAGATGTTAGTCTTTTACAAACTTCTTAAAGTTTTATCAAAGTCCTCTAGTGTATAGTAGGTATTAGTTGGATGAGTATTCCAAGGAAGAGGCCTCTAATTGGCAGCCTTTGCTTACAATTTTTTTCCTTTCACTCTCCAGTTTTCATTGATCTCTATTTCATGAAGGGAGGGGCTTGTATCTTGTATGGAGGGTGTGTGGCCTTATTGGAGGATGCTGCCAGGTGCAATGGGGAACAGGTGAGGAAAGTGAGCAATAAGTAAACAGAGTAAATTGGTGCAGGGATTTTCTCCAAGACCTAGAGGGCGTGTGAATAGTCAAAAAATTACTCCTCCCATTTAATTCCCAACTACTATTCTTTAACCTCGATGGAAAACGTCAAGAGGTAAAGGAAAGATGTAAAGGGGAATTCACAATGGCTTAGGAAGACATCCACACTGCTAAGAGAATCTGAATGCACTTACACAAAGCGATGTGATCATGCATCTCTCGCCCTTCATGTTTGTTTGTTTTCGAGATTGGCTGAAAGGTATAGTTGTCACTTTAAAAATTGCTGCCACACGGAATTGTAGGATGGCATTATCTCTTTTTAAAAAGGATGGTTCAGTGTACCCTATGCTAAAGAAGATAAGTTCGGAACTACTGTCATTGTCATGGTTTGTGAGGTTTGCGTGTTGTTTGGACCTTTCTTTGCGGCTCTCGTCCGGGGACGATATCGAATTCCTGGGCCATCAAATTCTTTACCCAGCTGGTTGATTGAGCTGGGGCGGTGCTTCGCCAGAATCTATATAAGCAGGATGTCCGGCACGCCTCCTTCGCTAGAGTGTCTGTGTTAAGATTCGCACTGCAGCCGAAGATATCTTTAGTCAGGTTTGGTATGACTTTCTATCTTCTTATTGTTGGAGTTTCTTCTCCCTTTTTCTATCTTGTTTTGCTTCCGTGGTTTGGACTATTATACGTCCTTTGGAAGCGCGAATACTTGCATTTGGTCTATATCATTCTCTGTGTTTGTACTGTCTTCGTGCTACTCTGTTTCTCTCTGTCGTTGCGCTTGGCCCTGTATACTACCGGCCATTATAGAACACTCTAGCCAGCATGGAGTCATCAGCAACGGCTGCGTTAGAGAAAGTTGTGGCTAGCCAACAAGCTGCTCTCTCTGGTTATGGCAAGGGTCTTGTTAGCCTGAACAAACAACAGGCAGAGTTGGCGGAAAGAGTCCGCCTTCAGGCGAATGCCATGGAGAGACAGGAGAACGTCCTGTTAACTCTCACTGAGAGTATTAGAGCCCTGTCCACACAAATCACACATAATATTGCACAAGCACAGTCCGTACATTCACCCCGAGAGCCAAAGCTTCAATTACCCCCAAGATATGGAGGTAAGGCAGGAAGATGTAAAGATTTTATTGCGAAATGAGAGATATTTTTTAAAGCGCAGCCTTCACGGTTCATGAATGAAGAGTCTCGGGTTTCACATATTTTATCCCTGTTAACCGACACAGCACTCACTTGGGTCGGCCCACTTATTCGATCTAATTCACCAGTAGTGAATACTGTGGAGACTCTCGTTAGAGAAATGGTATTGGTGTTTGATCAGGATGTTTGTGGCCAGGACGCGGCTACACGTTTAATGCATCTAAGGCAGGGCTCTGAGAGTGTCGCTGCATTTTCAATCACATTTCGCTCCTTGGCTACAGAGACAGGCTGGCCAGAAGCGCCTCTTATGACAGTATTCGTTCACGCATTGGCGGAGGAGGTTAAGGACGCTCTGGCTACATTGGAGCCTAGTTTGTCTCTAGATTCGTTGGTTCGCACTGTGGTGTAACGTAACAGGGAGAAATGTACTGCATTGGCTCTTGCTGGCAACGGGGCTAATGTTACTAGCAGCATGCTTAAAGTTCTCATTCCGCCCACTGAAAATTCCACTCCTGGTGAGCCTATGCAGGTTGATGGCTCATATGAGAGCCGGGCTCGTAAGCCCGTTCGGAAACATATAATCTGCTATAATTGTAACAAACCGGGACATATCTGTCCACGCTGCCCTGAGCTTCAGGGAAATGGGAAGTCCCTAGCGGTATGGGGGGCGCTAGAGGGACAGAACCAATTTCCCTTCCGAACTTTAGTCCCTGTAGAATTGACTGTGGGGAGACAGAATATTTATCAAAGCTTTTGTGGACTTTGGCGCCGTGGATTGTTTTATGGATGCAAAGTGGGCTAGGAGACATTCCATTCCTATCCGCCCTCTTTTACATTCGCGCTCTGTTAGATCTTTGGACGGTCGCCCACTGGGAACTGGATTTATAACCGAAGTTTCTGAATCATTGACTATGTTCATCTCTTTGGTGGCCATTCTGGGGAGGTCTGGTTTTTTATTATCAGTTCTCCTGTTTTCCCTGTCCTCTTAGGACACTCTTGGCTATGGGAACATAGGCCTCATATCATTTGGGGAAGTCAGGAAAACCCAATCGTCCAGTGGGGGACTGATTATAGGTCCCACGGTAGGGATAGTTTGGCATGTCATCCTGGGCATCGACCTATGGGGGAGGCTGACGCCTGGAGTGATTCTGAGGAGTTTGCCTCACACAACCCTCCTAATCTACAGAAAGGGGCGGAGGAGGGGTTAGAGAGGGATCCTCAATTTGACTGGCGGCAGCCAGAGGAGGATTGCAATTCGGAAAATTTCTCTGAATCGGAATCTGACTTAGAGGGGGCAGGTTCCGAACAGGGTGAGAATTTGGGGGCTGCTCTGAACTTTTGTCTGCCTCCTAATGTTCCTGACGATTATGCTGATCTCGCGGAGGTTTTTAGCAAGCAACGGGCCTCGACTTTACCTCCTCATCGCACGTTCGATTGCGAGATCAATCTCTACCTGGGTACTACTCCCCCCAGGGGTTCATTATACTCGCTGTCAGGGCCTGAACGAAAGGCTATGCGAGAATATTTTCAGGAGGCTCTGGCTAATGGATTTATTTGGCCCTCCACGCCTCCTGCCGGAGCGGGGTTCTTCTTTGTGGGCAAAAAGATGGCGGTCTGAGACCCTGTATTGATTACAGGGGCTTGAATAATATCACTATTGAAAACCGATACCCACTTCCATTGATGAACTCCATGTTTGAACGGCTATAGGATGCGTCGTTTTTTACTGAGCTAGACCTCCGGAATGGTTATAACTTGGTTCAGATCCATGAGGGGGACGAGTGGGAAACGGCATTTAATGCACATGACGGGCACTACGAATATTTGGTCATGCCGTTTGGATTGGTTAACACCCCCTCTGTGTTCCAGGCACTCGTTAATGACGTCCTCCGAGAGATGTTGGAGAGATTCGTCTTTGTCTACCTTGACGATATTCTGATTTTCTCTTCAACTCTCTCGGAGCATAAACAACACGTCAGACAAGTGCTTGAGGCCCTCCTCAAAGCCAAGCTTTTTGTCAAGGCTGAGAAATGCGTTTTTCATGCCAAGACAGTTTCGTTTCTTGGCTTCATTATTTTGGAAGGGTCGGTGTGCATGGATCCTGACAAAGTGGCAGCGGTCAGGGATTGGCCTGCCCCTCAAAACGTTAAGGAGGTGCAACGGTTTTTGGGGTTTGCTAATTTTAATAGGAGGTGGATACATTGGAAGTTGGGGTGGGTGCCATTTTGTCCCAGCGCCCCCTTCGGGACAATAAGTTGCACCCATGCGCCTACTTCTCCCGGTCGTTGTTGGCGGCCGAACAGAATTACAGCATTAGTGACCGGGAGTTGTGGGCCGTCAAGTTGGCGTTAGAAGAGTGGCACCATTAGTTGGAGGGGGCTGAACAGCCGTTTGTGGTTTGGACGGATCATAAAAAACTCCAATACATCCAACAGACTGAACGACGTAATTCTCGGCAGGCGCGGTGGTCGTTGTTTTCAACTGCTTTAACTTTACGTTAACCTATTGTCCGGGATCTAAAAACATCAAGCCTGGCGCTTTGTCGCGAATTCACGACCGCTCCGGTCGCGACCCCATTCCTGAGCCGGTTATCCTGGCAGCTCAGATTGTGGCTTCCATTCAGTGGGACGTTGAATCTGTTGTGCGGGAGGCATTGAAAAATGATCCCGGTCCTGGTGGGGAGCCGCCTGGCTGTTTATTTGTTCCTTTAGCAGTGCGGTCTCAAGTTCTCCAGTGGGGGCACTCTTCCCGTCTGGCTGGTCACCCGGGGGTTCATCGGACCAAGCAGTTCTTGGCCCGACGTTTTTGGTGGCCCAACATGATGGAGGACATCTGGGAGTTTGTAGCGGCGTGCTGTATTTGCGCTAGGAACAAGACTTCCCGCCTCCCCCCCTCTGGTCTGCTGCGACCGTTACCCATCCAAGTGCCTGTGGAGCCATATCACTCTTGACTTTGTTACGGGGCTGCCTGTTTCGAAAGGTAACGCGGTCATCCTGGTCGTGGTTGACTGTTTTTCTAAGGCCGCCCACTTTATCGTACTTCCCAAGCTGCCTTTGGCGCAGGAGACTGCCCTTCTTGTTGTGGACCATGTTTTCAGGCTGCATGGCATCCCTCAAGATGTGGTTTCTGACTGGGGCCCTCAATTTACGGCCAAATTCTGGCGTGCTTTTTGCAACCAGTTGGGGGCCACCACGAGCCTTTCCTCGGGTTTGCACCCAGAGACTAACGGGCAGACTGAGCGAACCAACCAGTCTTTGGAGAATACTCTTTGATGTTTGGTGGCTGACAACCCATCTTCATGGAGTCGATTTTTAGCATGGGCCGAATACTCCCACAATTCACTGGGTAACTCCTCCACAGGTCTTTCACCGCTTGAGGCTCAGTTGGGTTATCAGCCTCCACTGTTTCCTGAGACTGACAGGGATTCAGAGGTTCCTTCAGTTAATTACTTTGTTCGGCGTTGTCGGTCAGTTTGGGCCAGGGTCCGTTCCTCCTTGTTGCGGTCTGGACGGAAACAAAAGACCGCCGCAGATAGTAGGCGCCGTTCAGCCCCATCTTATCAGGTTGGCCAAAGGGTCTGGCTTTTCACGCGGGACCTGCCCTTGAGAATGGCGTCACGGAAATTGGCTCCCCGCTTTATTGGTCCTTTTAAGATTGTGCGAAGGATCCATCTGGTCATGTTCCAGTTGAAGCTGCCTAGATCCTTACGGATCCACCCCTCTTTTCATGTCTCCAGGCTCAAACCAGTTAGCACTTGCGTCCTGGGTCCGGTCGACGAACCCCCGCCGCCGCCGTGGATGATTGAAGGAGGGCTGGTTTACACTGTGCGTAGTATTTTAGCCAAGAGGCGTGTGGGTCGTGGAGCTCAGTTTTTTGTAGATTGGGAGGGTTATGGTCCTGAGGAGCGGTGCTGGGTCCCTTCTCGGGATATCCTGGATCCTACCCTAATTTCTGAATTCCGTGCGCGGGGCTCTCTGGGAACTTCAGGGGCTGTTTCTTAGAAGGGGGGTCCTGTCATGGTTTGTGAGGTTTGCGTGTTGTTTGGACCTTTCTTTGCGGCTCTCGTCCGGGGACGATATCGAATTCCAGGGCCATCGAATTCTTTACTCATCTGGTTGATTGAGCTGGGGCAGCACTTCCCCAGAATCTATATAAGCAGGATGTCTGGCATGCCTCCTTCGCTAGAGTGTCTGTATTTAGATTCGCACTATAGCCGAAGATATCTTTAGTCAGGTTTGAGGTTTGGTATGACTTTCTATCTTCTTATTGTTGGAGTTTCTTCTCCCTTTTTCTATCTCGCTTTGCTTCCGTGGTTCGGACTATTATACGTCCTTTGGAAGCGCGAGTACTTGCGTTTGGTCTATATTATTCTCTGTGTTTGTATTGTGTTCGTGCTACTTTCTCTCTGTCGTTGCACTTGGCCTCCATATACTACCGGCCATTACAGTCATACCTTTCCTTAACATTTAGGGTGCATCTCAATTCTCTTAAGTTGCATCCTCCTTCCCCTCACTTACATTGTTACCTTGCGTCTTAGTCCCTCCCACTGAGGATGCATGGAGAGATGGAAAGAAAAAGGACAGAGGACAGACAAGAGGAGGGCATATGTTTATAGAGCAATGAGACATTGTTACCTGTGAAGCGTCACATATAAAGCGACGATCATTTCCAATGTCTCTGGAACTAATGTAATGGGATCGCTATGGCAATCAAAAAGGATGATGTGCACGTAAGGTAAACGAACTGCGTGGTTACACGCAAGCCATTGCTGAACTGGAACACAAATGTGTAGGGCAGTAGTAGATCCCCAGGAATAGATTTTAGAAACACTGATCGAAAAGAAAGCAAGGAACTAATCTCAATCAAAGTAAAAAACTGTTTTTAGCTCCCGCCGCCAGCCGCTTGCTGTGCGGGAGCTATGGTATTGGGCTCCGTCTGTGCGTGCGTGCGTGCGTCCGTCAACACATTTTGCTTTATTTCATCAACTATTTCAGTTACAGCCTCCTAATTTTTACTGAACATGCATCTGATAAAGACCTACAAATGATGTGCCTAAAGGTGACCTTAGCCTATTTTTTCAAGGTCACTGGCCTAAAAATATCACCAAAAACTTCAACATTTTGCTTTATCTCATCAACTATTTCAGTTACAGGCTCCTAATTCTTACTGGACATGCATCTCATAAAGGCCTACAAATGACGTGCCTAAAAGTGACCTTGGCCTATTTTTCAAGGTCACTGGCCTAGAAATATCACCAAAAACTTCGACAATTTGCTTTATCTTATCAACATTTTCAGTTGCAGGCTCCTAATTAGCTCCCGCCGCCCGAGTGGCACGGGAGCTATGGTATCGGGCTCCATCCATGCATGCGTCCCTCCATGCATGCGTCCGTCAACAAAAACTACGATATTTCGTTTATCTTAACGGTGGGAGCCTCTAGGGCCGCCAGTGCCCTATATTTACATTTTATTTTTTGGTATTTGGTATCAAAGAAATCATGACAATCTCACAGAGTAACAAAATTAGGCATATTAACAACAAATTTACGCAAATGTTGTCACATTCTGTCATATCCACACACACAGGATTATACTGGACTGGTACCAACCTTGAGTCACAAGGTCAGTATCTGGGGTGTCCGCCATTTGCAGCATACACTGCGTTGCATCTACGCCTCATGGGGATCACCAGTCTTGTTATACGAGCCAATGGAATGTTGTTCCACTCCTCACTTAAAGCTTAACATAGCTGACAGGCGGTTGTTGGCTGTGGGTTTCGTGTACATACTGCCCGATCCAGAACATCCCACAAATGTTCGATGGGGGACATACCAGGTGAGAATGCAGGCCAAGGCGAGATATCACCATTTTCCTGTTTGAGATAGTCCATACACACTCTGGCAATATGAGGAGGCACATTGTCCTGTTGGAATGTTGGTTGCGCCGTAGAAAGGGAACGACTACTGGGCACAAAATTTCATCCCTGCCCTGCACCCTAGTGAGGTTGCCTTGAACTGAAGATCTGTACGATGGGTAGCACTTACCCCAGCCCATACCATGATGCTTGGACCACCCCAGTGATCACGCTGAAGTACGCATGCATGCGTCTGTGAATTGTTCTCCAACTCGACGCCAGACTTGTGCTCTTCCATCTGCATGTGGCAATCCCAATCTGGATTCATTGCTGAATTGAATGGGCGACCACTCAGCAATGGTCCAGCGATGATGAATTGTCCCCCACTGGTGGTGTGCCTGTCTCCTGGCTTCTTTTACCACCAGTCTACGATATGGCTCACGTGTGCAAAGATTAGCATCGCGAAGTCTGTTGCAAACAGTCTGCACACTAATCTGTGAATTATTATGACCAGGGATCTCTGCTGCAGTTCTCTTCACTGGTCGGAAGCATTCATGCAGATGCCAGAGCCTGATGCGGCAATTGGCAGCTGCAGTTGTTACTTGTGGCTGGCCGAACCTAGGTCTATCAGCTGTACTTCTGGTTGCATTAATCCACCACAGTTAGCAACTAATAGTCGAGGGATGCACACCAAAGTGCTACGCTACTCTGTCAGCACGATTTCCCACCTGCAACATTCCTATTGCACATTTACGTTCAACATTAGTGAGGCATGGAATGATTGTCAATGTCATCTTTACCCTTGTGGGGGCTGACCTTTATTGGCTCTGATGTGTACAAAAAAGCCACACCCATTTTTGGTATCTGTGTACTGTGCAAATACTCAAACCCGACTATCTCTGTTCATCTCTGTTTTGGCTGTAGTTTTTGCCAGGGATCATCGAGTGCAGCGCTTGCTATGAAATGGAAAGTCTATACACAAAGGATTAGTGAGTGGAACAGCAACAATGTACAGAACCAATTATAGAAAAAATATGTATTTTTCCAATTGTGTTTTTTAAGTGTATTTATTAGGGTAAATCCTCCCAGTGTCTATGGTCTTGGTGAGTTGCCCTTCTTCCAGTTTCGTCTTCATCGAAGTTCGAGAGCGTGCATCTGCCCAGCATGCCCTGATTCATACGGCTTGCTGTCATAGTCACTGACCTCAGACCAGTCCCTTCTGCTGTGCCTCGCCTGACCTCCTGTACTCCTGTTTGTTCCCATCTGCCTTCGAACCATCCCTTTTTAACTTGACCTCTGACAATCACTGTTTATAGTTGGATATGACTCAAAATATCTTCCATTTTTTTTTACTTTTTTCAAGTAAATTGTCAACATTTGAGTTCTGTATTAATCTTTTTACTGTGTATTTTATAATTTTCTGTAGATTCTTATGTTTATAATTGTCGTTCAGTCATTGTGTTTATTTTCTTGTTGTCCTTCTCACTCTCCGTTCAGTGCACATGTGCTTTTTGTACAACCCCAATTCCAAAAGATTTTGGATGCTGTGTAAATTGTAAATTAAAACAGAATGCAATGATTTGCAAATCTCATAAACCCACATTTTATTCACAATAGAATATAAACAACATATCACTTGTTGAAAGTAAGACATTTTACCATTTCATGAAAAATATTAGCTCATTTTGAATTTGATGGCAGCAACACATCTCAAAAAAGTTGGGAGAGGGGCAACAAAAGGCTGGAAAAGTAAGTGGTACTAATAAAAAAACAGCTGGGGGAGCATTTTGCGAGTAATTAGGTTAATAGGCAACAGGTCAGTAACATGACTGGGTATAAAAACAGCATTTTAGAGAAACAGAGTCTCAGAAGTAAAGATGGACAGTGATTCACTAATCTGCAAAAAAAAAAAAAAAAAATAGTTGCGAAACAATTTCAGAAAAATGTTCTTCAATGTAAAATTGCGAAGACTTTGAATCTACAGTACATAATATCATCAAAAGATTCAGAGAATCTGGAGAAACCTCTTGTTGGGGTGTTCCTGGGTGGTTTCTAGGGTGTTTCTAAATGGTTGCTTGGGTTTACAGCATGGTTGCTTGGGTGTTTCTTGGTGGTTGCTAAGGTGTTTCTGGGTGGTTGCTAGGGTGTTTTAGGTGGTTGCTGGGATGCACCGGGTGGTTGCTATAGTGTTTCTGGGTGCTTGGTTGGGTGATTCTAGGCAGGTGCTGGTGTGTGGACGCATGCATTAATAGCAATCTGTGTGAGTAAGACATTTGGCACACATGCAGTTGGAACATGGTAGTATCATTGTGTATGGACCACAGGAAGAAATAGGAGCAGCAGTGGAAGAAAAAAAAGAAACTGTAACACATAACACAAGAGGAAGAGCTTGTCAAGTCTGCACAGAAGCAAGAAAGTGTATTATGACATCATTCAGGCCGAGCAGATCCGAACATTCCACCTTTCATTTCAATGGAGCACAATGTCCGGAATATTTCGGAAAGTATGAAAGTTTTTAGAAATTGGAATGGATACAATAACTTCCTAATTGAGCGGAATGTTTTAACATTTGAATGAAGTTTTTACATTGATAAATGTGGACGTGATGAAGCGCCAAAAAACTGGTCTGAAAAATAAAAACAGCTTTTTTTTTTTTTTGCAGAAGAACTTATGTTGTTAATGCCGAAACACCACCATCACCAACAACAACAACAATAATAATAATAATATTATTATTATTATTATGCCTGCAAATGCTTCCAGCATTCACACCTGTAATATTTCCACCTGGAAATATTCTCACCAGACCATGAACTCCATATTCACCGCAAACGGCTGCAAAGGATACAGCACTAGGAAGCGGAAGTGCGGCCATCTCTGAAATTGACTGCAGTAGATAACTGTCTAATTTCTTCAGCTTTATTCCGGGGAGGATCATCTGCTACATGGTTCGTACTGAGTCATTCAGCAACCAGTAATCAGCATTTAGCGATCGCTAAAATATCGATGAATATTTTCTTGATGCTGAACACTTTCTCCTGTTAATTTTTCGGTCTTGGGTTCGTTGATGTTAGCACAGCTAACGTTTAAAGTAGCATCTAGCTGCCGTTACTGGCTGATGGGTATCCTGTTATCTTGCATAAAGGGGAACATCGTTAGCTGGCTTGCTGATGTGCTATTTGTCCTCCAGTTAAGTTAGTGACTTATTGCGTGACTTAACTGCTCCTTGCATTTTTAAAGCTTAGAATTGTGCCGTTTTGTGAAAGTCTCTGATTCCTGTTATATTGCAACATTGTGATAGGAGGTGGCGAGGTTTCAATGGGTGCGCGAGAACAGCTCCAATAACGTTTGACGTTTGTAAGCTGGCAGGATGGGTAGCTCCCGCAGCTTGTATGTGTATATTCGTGTATACATGCATCAGTGGGTAGCTAAATCATTTTCTGCATTTATTATTAGCTCGCGGGATTTAGAAATACTGACAGTTAGTAGCTAAATTAGTTTGGTAGCTAATAGGGCATGATGAAGATGATGGCTGTCAACTCAATATTTCAGGACTGGCAGGTTGTCTTCTGTCGATCTTAACTGACGATACGTTTTTTGAGGTGCTGGTTCACTCGGTTATTTTACTGAATATTCTTTGCCTGAGTCGATCTGGGCTAGCCGCTGTAGTAAGCCGTGAACGCTGTTTGAACGGTTTAAGTTTGTCTGCATCATGTTTATGGGTTGGGAATATGTCCCCTGAATGCACATTTTGCTGAAAATTGTATTTATTTGTTTTACTGAAATTAAATATTTGTGGTTAAGAAGTCTTGCTGGACATGCTTGGTTAAAACAGTCTCATAAGTATTGCTAGTAAATGTCAAATTGTGTCACTCCTAAAATGCCATGGAAGAATCTATGCTGAGTGATTAAATCGGTAAATTTGTATCCCTGCCTGCGACTCATACCTTGTAACTCGCAAAACCCAATGAGCAAATAAATTCAGTGATTTGTGCGTGTAAATTTGTGTCTGTGCCACTAATTTGTAACTCGTATATCATCATTTGTACGTCAACTTAGCATTTTTCAATGCAAATATAGCTATATGTGAATCTCCACCAATTTGTGGTGATTCTTTTGATTCGATTTCACGGGCAATTCACAACACTTGAACATGTGGCTCGTAAAATGTCACCTGACTCGTTTCTTCTTAAGCATAATGCATAAATAAATACTGATTTAGTTATCATTTGAATCCTTATCTGTGGCTCTTGTTTGTTACGCATATTCCATCATTTGAACGTCAACTTGGCAGTTTTCTCTGGATATATTTGTGAAACTCCAGTGCTTTGTGGATCCTGTTGGGACTTTTCTATTGCTCTGTTTGTCTCAGAAAATCCACAAGTGAAGCCAGCCAAGTTGTAAAATGTCACCTAAATCATGCCTCGTAGAATGATTTGCACCTGTAAATTTGGATGGGAAATTCCAGCTGAAGTGTAATGACCACTGAAAATTGAAACATTCTGTAGTGCATCATTGATAAAGAAGATTGGACCAAACTTAAGTGAAAAAGAGCCATGTTAATTCTGAGTAACGTGAATATCGCTTGAAAAATCCAGTCTGCCAACATAACCATTTTGGGTTTATTCTGGGTTTTCTCTAGTAAAGTTGATTATTGTCAGAGGTTGCCACAATGTAGAAGTTTTGAAGTTCTGTCCATTGAATAAGTAGTGAAACAATTTTGTACCATAGCCTAATGCAGTAGATGTAATGTGAATAACACTGGAATTGCCCGGGTCGGTATTTGTGTCTTTTAATTCAAAACTCATAGTATAATTTGGGTCATTCCATGCCAAATGGACCAGTTTTCGGAAAGATGCCAGAATTTTCTTGAACAAGTTGGAAACACAAGATGAATTTTCTACTGTTTATTGCCCTAATATAAAAGCTTCTCCACAAATTTTCTCAGATTTTTTTCTGGCATGTCCACACGACCAAATCATGCCTGGAATTTAGGCATTTTGGGCGTTTTTTAATTATAAGCATTTCAGATGGAAGTTACTCCTGAACTAGAGACAGGAGATTGGATTGGGTTTAAGGGTCCAATGTGCTGTAGCTGAGGAGGATGAGGCTGCAATATGAACCCCTGATTATGCATATTTCGGTCAAGGGGACAAACTGAAAATCAAATAAAAATTTTGGTTCCGTAAAAATGGTCATTTTCAACAGCCTGTCACAGGAAAATCAAATGAGAAATGCCAAATCTGATAAAAGATTCATAAATTTCAGGTAATTTTACCTACATATACCCATAGACATTACTTTAGGAGCAATGGAAAGTGTATTTGTATCCCTTCAAAAATGCTTATAAGTCATTGCCACATTTGCAAGTGACTAGACACCCCTTTAAGTGGCAATTACTACATTAAAAATTGGTGTAGAAACTTAAAATTTGGGATTTTTCCATTTGAAATGATGGCAAACACCCATGATTTTTTTCAAATTGCTCTGAGATGGTGTGGTGCAGACCCTGGTCCAGTTGGCACGGAATGACCTATTTGCATGTGAAGTGTTCTAGTGGATGGCAGTTATGCAGCATTTATTAATGTCTCCCACAGTTAAAATAAACAGAACGATCAGAGATGATTCAGAACTCAAGATGTAGCCTAATGTTAAGCAAGTGGTGTCAAGCTCATCTTCTCCTTACTTTAGTCTGGTCTGTAGGGCTGTAACGGATCACGGATGATCCGTGGTCCATGCGGATCACTCCCCAATCCGCGGCATGTCACATGAGCCACGGATTGAATCCTTTACGGCTGATGGGTCTATGCCAAGGACAGTATACAGTCCACAGTTAATGCGCTGCAATGGCCCCAGACTTCTCCGAATGGAGAGATGTGCCGCAAAAACAGAAATGAACGCGCTGTAACTACCCAAAACAATTCCAATTGGAGAAACGCATATCCCTGTCAATACAACGCAAGTGCTCCAAGCCGCGCCAACTAGAACTGCTTTTATTTCTGATCTGATAACAGTGACAACAGTGATAAGGGATAACGGCTATAATGTCGCCATTTAATTAGCTCGATAGCATTTATATGCGCGTAGCTGGAAAATGATGCATACTAATGCAAGCTAAATGCTCGTGCTTCAACTCTAGCTAAGTTAGGGAGCAAAATAATGGCTATTCACTTATTTTCATTCGCATTACATGCACCCAGTATAACTGTAAGCTAGCCAGGCTAGCGAACTAGCTAGCTAAGCAAGCAAACTAATTTTGGCTCACTAAAAAGCGTTTCTCCTATTGGAGATGTTTTACAGTGCATTTGTCCCTGTTGCCCACCGTCTTGACTAAGAACAGAAAAAAAGTTTGGCGGAGCAGAGTGGACTGTAGGTAATTCAGATGGCGAGCTGTGGCGAACCCATAAAATGTGAATATTCTGGTTTTCTTGAAAAAGAATTTGAAGATACAGGTAGATGAGTGAGGTGAAAGCTCAGGACTGCTTTCTTTCAGCCCTCCCCCTCACTTTTTTATGATGTGGAGGACCCAGTTTGTTTTTTCTTCCATTTTTGTTTAAAGGAAGAAGATTTCATGCCTCCTGTGCAATGGAAAAAATTAGATTTTTTTTCCATTTGGATATCTGATTTAAGATAAGCCAAGCGGTCATTAAGACATGTTTCTTAAATATTCTAAAATAATGGAAAGCAAAGCCGGTCTCATGCCTCCTTATTGTGCTTTTGTTTTATTACACTTTTAGTATTTCTGTTTTTTTCCTTTTTTGAATGGGTGCTTTTATTTAAGGGAAGAAATGTTTTTTGTAGTAAAACTTGTAATTTAAGCAGGTACCATCCCTGATGCGTCTTTGGCACTTTTAAAATGGCAAGTCATTGTATCTCCCCAACGAGGAGGGGTGGGAGGGGGAGGGGGAGGGGGAGGGGACGCGTTGCATTTTGTTGACTGGGGGGGGCGTGAGACACACGCTTCATTTTTTTTAACGGGGGGATGGGGGGGAGGGGAAAGACGCGTTTCATTTTCATTGCATTCGCATTGTGCACTCAATCACAATGCGCTGAAGTATACCTCAGTAAGTCAGGAGGAGCTGGGGGGGCGCGGCAAGAATCTGGGGGGGCGTAGCCCAACCCTGCACCCCCCTGGATCCGGCCATGGTCTGGAGATACTATGGCTTAGGTCTGGGGCCGCCGTCGCTGCGCCCGCAGAGATTTTCTGTTCCGGGCTCTGGAAGCCACAATTATTAAAGTAATGTTTTCAAATTTTACACAGGCGAAGATATATATATATGACAATGCTCTAGACCGATTTTCGGCAATTTCGGACGTCCAATATGGCTGCCGGTGGCCATTTTCTTCGAAATTTGGGGACCGGGGAGATACACGACTCGGTCCCTGAGGTGACCGAGTTATCTAGTTTTTAAGAGTTATCTAGTTTTAACTTAAGACTTGGATCCTCCCTGAGACTACTTTTCCATGGTGCAGTGACATCTTGCGGACCTCTACTGTGAGCCAAGATAGCACATTTATGAAACAAGTTAAAAGTGATATCTCGAGTTCTCGAATTTGAGATGCTTTTTATCTCATAATAGTCAGTCGTATTATTTTGAGAATGAAAAAAAGCGTAAGTTTTTAGTTGGCAGTCTGTTCGAGTCAATAGGACGAATAATTTGCTAGCTAGCATACTAACGCTTTTCACGATTAATGGCAAAAAGCATTAGGTTGCTAGCTACCAAATTATTCATCAGACTGCCAACTAGAAGCTAACGCTGACAATCGTTAACAGTTACCAGCAAGATTGGTAACGTTACCATTGCAAAGGTATTGGTTCAATCATGACTCGCAAAAGCTGTATTACCCCTAGATTCCACCAGGCGTGCATCTGCAACCCAATGTGGGCGAAGCTATTTTACTCCGTCCTCCACATAACTTCATATCCCACTGAGAGCGTAACGTAAGCAAAGCGTCCTGCCGGCTGATGCAATTGACCCACTCAGATTTCGCTTATTTCATCATTTTTCCTGGATATTTGTACTTCTACCATGGGTGAGTGGGCTACGAAGTTAAATGCTTTCTATTTTTGTCATATTGTATTTGTCATTTCTGACTTTGTTGTGCTGTAGCCTACAGTACAGTCATGAACGGCATGGATCGAACACGTGCTTGTGTTTCGGTTAAAAACAAAATTGCAGAAAAATAGTTAAAAATTAGGCTATGAATAAATTTTTAATCAAAGATTTGTGGCCAGTTTCTTTTAGTTAATTCATGATTTAACAAGGGGGGCAATTACTTTTTCACATAGGGCCAGGTAGGTTTGGATAGCTTTTTTCTCTTAATGAATGAAATCATCATTTAAAAACTGCATTTTGTATTTACTCGGGTTATGTTTGTCTAATATTAAAATTTGTTTGATCTGAAACAGTTAAGTGTGACAAATATGCAAAAAAATAAGAAATCAGGAAAGAGGCAAATACTTTTTTTTTTTTTCACAGCACTGTATGATTTTAGGGAACGTACACCCCTGCTCTGTTCAGCTTGAGGCGACTGCAGTCTGCCTCCATCAAAAGTGGACTCGCCACATATTCTCGTCGGAGCAGAGCAGAGAGCCACCTCTGGGATGCTGCTTAGACGTGCGGTAGCGCAGCTGGTGGAATTTCGAGCATTGTTCAGAATGGCCGCAATCAGCTCCGGCAACCGTGTGGAGGCAGTAACGCGGCCACGATGCACGCAGTGGAATCTAGGGGTTACAGGTGTGTAATATCAAACGTATATGACATGGCTGTATTACACCAATTTTTTATCTTTTATGGTATAAATTATCACTCAATTATTGGAGAAACAATTGGTGGCAAAGCGATTCAGTCAGGATGGCTGCTACCGATCGAGTCGTGTTTTGGGCGTAATCATGTTTCACGTATCAATTACAGCCATGAAAATAAGTGACAAAGTTGCATTCGGTGAGGTTAGCGTTTCAATGTTCAATTAAGATTTTATCAAGACTTCATTTGACATGTTACTTATATGGTAGTAACAAGTTCCTTCTGTGCCAGGTTGTATGGGTATTGCAGCAAGGAACTTGGCCAGCTGTGCAAACAGGGCAACTGTCTTCAATCTTAAATTAGGGCCTTTAATGACAAAAGGCTGCTTGGAATCCTGTCTCCGACACATGTCTATTAGTTTATAAGTAGTTTTGGTATCTTCTTCAGAGGAAAAAGACATTTGTTTGGAAAATCATTTCTCCGTAGGCAGAATTTCCGTGGATAGTCTTTGATTCCGTTTATGATTGCCAATTCTGCGATTCTGTCCGTGATTCCGCGATCAAGAAAAATTGGTACCCCTAAACTATCAAGTATCAGGTTTGGTTGCCTAACTATGAAGGTAAATTTGGTGCAAAACTACTGAGCACCTGTGAAAGTGGAACTTGTAACAAATTTTTGTGCATGTGTATCAGTAAATCTGAAGTCACAGCAAAAAAAAGTTTCAAATTTGTGGAATTTTTTTCACCATGCTAGCACAACTCATAACCTACTGTTCGCAAATCCTTACTGCAGGTGCACAAACCCTAATCTATGAGTCGCAAATCTAGCAACTCATACGCTCATATGTTTTGCAACAGCTTTTTCAGAAAATATAGTGCAAAACTGGTTTAGACAACGATATCAAAGAACATAATTTGTAAAGTTGTATTTTTCTCCCACAAATGCAACTCGGGAGTTAAACCTGTTCAAATTCCTACACTCAATCAGTATGTCTGCGTGGACGAAATTATTCCAACATTAACTCGATTTTATTCCGAATATGACACTGCCTTGTAAACAGCAGACCTGTGTTCTGATAGCCTTAATCAGAATAAGGTCATAGCAACTATCGGTTTAAGATCTATGGAATATTCCAATTTTATTTGCACTGAGGGCCGAAAACCCATGTGGGACTGGGTTACCCCTGTTTCATCTGTTTATAAGCTACATTATGTCAAGTTTTCAGCTTTGGATCTCTCCTCATTCCCTTCTTTTTTCCAGGTCAAAGTTCTCTGTTCTGGGGGGTAAACGGTATAGTTCAATGTACATTTAATATACATAAAATGCACACAAAACATATATGAATCATAGAAAGTCTTGTTTTGAAATCAAGGCACTTTAAAGCAAGGTATATTTATCTTTCTTGTACAGGTAAATATATTGAAAATCACTTGTTAAGTTTTAATAGTGTACTCAGGATGAGCCCCTGGCCCTCCCCCTGCCCCTACCAAGATCCAGTACTGCATTAACCTTGTTCTCCAATGTATTGTTTCTCTTTCTTGTACAGAAGCTATGCTAAGCAGATGATGGCAAGTTACGCACATTCATGACATCTGAGGTTCTTGGGGTCTCCAGCATGAATATATATATAGCCCTATGTACATGTAGTGTTACATAAAGTATATGCAGTGGGCTTACTTTCAAATGACCTGTGGCATAGTTCAAATACTGCTGTTAACCCAACTTTATGACCGTATGTATTCTTGTGGCAGTCCTCCTTTAGTGCCAGTCCAACAACATAAGGTTCTAAACCAGTGGACACCATGCGTCTCAAGGTCTGTGTCACACTGTGGTTGCTTTTGATCTCAAAGTCGGTGTAGGTCTATGCTTAATTTAAAATTTTTTTACAAGTACAAATTCCACTTTCACAGAGGTGCTCAGAAGTTTTGCACCAAATTTACTTTCCTACCTAACACCCTGCCTCTGGTTGATGGAGATGCTTATGAGACTTTTTTTTAACCCCATGCATGTCCTTTATTTACACCTCCAGCCACTTCAGAAAAGATTGTGCTGATGTACATAACCTTATTGAAAATGAGCATTTTAACTTTATTTTGTTATCATAATATGTGCAGTTTAATTTCTCAGATCTGTGCTTGTTGCTTGGCCCAATGTCATCGTGGGGAGGGGTACACACTGTGAGCCAGAGTGCTTGAAAGAGTTGAGTCCGAGAAAGCTGCTCCCACATCACCAAATTGTAGCTTGAACAGGTAAGGCGAAGATAAACAAGGCGACATAAGCCAGCCGCCATGTTTTATACATTACTTTGTTGTCAGTTTCTTTTCTAATACTGTCCTGCTCAGGATAATCAGGTCAAAGAAAATGTTGCCTTTGTGAAATTATAATTGAGAATTCCATTTCCCTTCTGTTCCTTTTGTTAAACTGTCACCTTTTTTCTTATGCTGTTTGCCATTTTGCTATATGGAGAATTCTGATAGAATGGAGATAATGACTCAAACTTTCAGTTTTCCTTTACTTCTGAAATTTTACCTGCTATTGCTTGCTATTGACTGCTGCTTTTCTGTTGCATTGAGAACAATCTGATGTCCTCATCAGTCTATCAATAGATAAGGTCAATCTACAACCGTATTATCTGACAGTTAATGTCCTAATTCAGGGTACATGAATTCGCTAGTCTGTGAGTCATTTTCAATGAAAGGAGGTCAACAAGCGAATTTCTGCCAGGTCCGCTGTGGTGAAGCGACGAGCGAAGTTCATTCTTTTGAAAACTCCTGGGCTGGTGCACGACTAGTGCATACATAGGCAAGCGGTAGATTTCGCTTGAGTAGAGGTCAGCCTGTCTTTCAGCCATTTGCTGGGATGCCGCCTGGGGAGATATGACATGGAAGAAAGTCTCATGCTCGCATATATTGGCCGCATATAAGCATGCCGTGTATTCGGCCCTTTAGACTTAAGCTGAATTGACAGTATTGAGAAGTATTGAAGAGACTTGAGTCGCTTAAGTGAATGACCTGCGCAAAAGTTATCTGGATATATCACATAATATGCAAATGAAAGTTGTATGCAAATGTATTTGTCCTGTTGTGGGGGTTTTGTGTTTTTGGGGTCCAACCTTAAAGTGCTGGAATCCTATTTTGATTTTATTATTATTATTATTATTATTATGGGTCCAAGTGCAAAGTGGTAGAACCCTTTTACTTTTGTTTGGATTATCAGGGGTCCAAGGAGTGAGGCTGCAGGAACCCTATTATTATTATTATTATTATTATTACAGTATCTCCCCGACGACGATAGTCGGGAGGTACTATGGTTTAGTTCCGGGGCCGCCGCCGCAGCCACAGAGATTTTCTGTTCCGGGCTCTGGAAGCGACAATTATTACAGGAATTTTTTCTAATTTTGCACAGGCGAAGATATATATATGACAATGCTCAAGACCGATTTTCGGCAATTTTGGACGTCCAATATGGCTGCCGGCGGCCATTTTGTCCAAAATTCGGGGATCGGGGAGATACACGACTCGGTCCCTGTGGTGACCGAGTTATCTAGTTATTATTATTATTATTATTATTATTATTACAAACTCCAATTCCAATGAAGTTGGGACGTTGCGTTAAATGTGAATTAAAAACAGAATACAATGATTTGCAAATGCTGCAAACGCTTTTTGACCTATATTCAATTGAGTACACTACAAAGACAAGATACTTAATGTTCAAACTGATGAAATTTATTGGTTTTTTTTTTTTTTTGAAAATATTCATTCATTTTAATTTGATACCTGCAACACGTTCCAAAAAAGCTGGGACAGGGGCATTTTTAACACTGTTACATCACCTTTTAACAACCCTCAATAAGTGTTTGGGAACTGAGGACACTAATTGTAGTAGCTTTGTAGATAGAATACTTTCCCATTTTTGCTTGATGTACGACTTCAGTCGCTTAACAGTTCGGGGTCTCCATTGTTGTATTTTGAGCTTCATAATGCGCCACACATTTTCAATTGGAGACAGATCTGGACTGCAGGCAGGCCAGTCTATTACCCACACTCTTTTACTATGAAGCTATGCTGTTATAACAAACGCAGAATGTGGTTTGGCCCACAACAGTTGTTCTAAACTGTTGGACTATTTGCTCATGCAATTGTTCATAAAGTGGTGAACCTCGCCCCATCCTTGCATGTGAATGACTGAGTCTTTCGCGAATGTTCATTTTATACCTAATCATGACACTCACCTGTTTCCAATCAACCTGTTCCTAGGTGGAATGTTCCAAACAGGTGTTTTTTGAGCATTCCTCAACTTTCCCAGTCTTTTGTTGCCCCTGTCCCAGCTTTTTTGGAATGTGTTGCAGGCATCAAATTCAAAAGGAGTGAATATTTCCAAAAATCAATAAAGTTTGTCGGTTTGAACATTAAATATCTTATCTTTGCAGTGTACTCAATTGAATATAGGTGGAAAAAGATTTGTAAATCATTGTGTTCTGTTTTTATTCATGTTTTACACAACGTCCCAACTTCATTGGAATTGGGGGATTGTATTATTATTATTATTGATAAATGGTAAATGGACTGCATTTATGTAGCGCTTTTCTAGTCACATGCCATGAACTGGGTATTGGTTCAAAAGTATATACAATCTGTGTCTTTTTGTAAACAGTAGTGTGCAGTGATGGTTAATTCACTTAACAAAATGAAGATAAGACAGAAAACTATTCAAGTATTTATTTCTTGTAATATTGGATCATATGATGAAAAGAAGCAAACCAAGCACAATATTCAGTAAAAACAAAAATAATAATATCTTTTTAAGTGAAAAGGTCAATATCTAGTGTGGCTACCCTTTGCTTTGATTACAGCATTTAATTTTTCAGGCATAGTTTTTATTTTTTTTTTTTTTTATTTCCTCACTTGCTAAACCATTCCATATGGTTTGAAGTTCATTCCAAAGGGATTCTTTCGATGTTACAACAGATTTGCTCAATCAGATTAAGATTTGGATTTTGAGCAGGCCAAATCATAGCTTTCATGTCACCAGATGATTTTTTCCGATTGAGATGATTCTTGCACAACTTACAAGTGTGTTCAGGGTCATTACCTTGTTGAAAATAAAATCCCCAACCAATCAGTCTCTATCCAGATGGCAATGCTTGCCTCACAAGGATGCTGCGATACTTCTTTTGATTTGTGATTCTGTCGATTTTCATCGGATCACCGACACCTTTTGAGCAGACTGAACCCCAAACCATAATATTACCACCTCCATGTTTTATTGAAGGGGTTAAACAGTCATTTTTGAAACATTCTCTGACTCTATGGCACACCTAAGTTTTGAATTTGGGTGAGAAAATTTAGAATTTTGATTCATTAGTCCAAAGAACTTGTTCCCAGTCTATTGGGGACCAATCCTTGAATTTCTTGGCAAACGCAAGTCATTTTTTTTTTTTTTATGTTGCCAGCTCTTTGCAGCAACCCGAAAAATCGGAACATTTTCCCACAGGCATCTGGAAATGGGAATCTTGATACTTTCATCTCCTCACTTCTGGCGCCATTAATATCATCACGGAGTTGTCGCGCTGTCATATGCCAATTCTTTTTTTTCTGTTTTCACTTGTCGCATACAGATAACGATCTGCACCTCTACTGCGTCTAGTTTTCAGCCAACCGGTCTTTTTGAAACTCTTGATGGTGTTTTTTACAGTACCATGGCAGCATTTCACTTCTTCAGCGTCATGTAAGGCTGCAATGTAGCTACGGACAATCTCTGCAGCTCCTTCTGACGTGCCACCATGTTTAACACTATGACACTGCTCAAAGTTCATGTCACCTTACCATCAGAGGTGGTAAGTTGTTCCAAAAAAAAAAAATTCTTTTGGCACCGTAAAGCATCTTTGTGACAGTCTCTCTGTGAAAAGTGCTATACATATAAAATTGAACTGAAGAGGGAATTTTACAGAATAAAGTTGTCTCAAACCAGTTTAAACACATTTTTTACCATCAATAATCATGGAATGAGCCTTAAAATTTGCATTAAGGCTACGAAAGAGTAAAAAAAAATCAAATTTACGACACATTTCAGTTGTAATAAAAAATGGATGTTTTCAATGTTTTTGTTTATTACCCACATTTTTATCTCTGTATACTTGCCGAATGATTTTTTTTTTTGCTCTCATTACTTACGATAGCATTTTTCAATACATTTTCAGCAAAAAATTATAGAAATTATAGAAAAGTAATATACTAGGACATCTTTTAGACAAAAGTGGTGGTGTATAACCTTCACTGCACGCCACTGTAATTACCTCATGTTGCTTGGACCCTGTTAGGTACCTCTTGCGGTTATATTTTTGTTGTGTTTATTTTGGAAGGTGTGACGCAGATTTTCCCCGTTTCAAAAGTTCTTCCTCTGTAATGTTTTCATAGTCCTCTGTGAGGAGTTTCTTTTAAAGAAACAATTGTTATTGGTTTAGTCATCCCTTGTAGCCAAATTACCAAGATGAGTAATGTTTACACTCTTCCACCATTTTATCTTTTTGGGTAGAGCAACAAAAACACAGTCACAATGTCAACCTCAATGCTACGCCGGCAACTGAAGAACATTGTTCAGAACTTTTCTGAGGCAGAGATCAAGGTAAGACATTGCTTTCCCTTCTTTTGCTCTACTCCTGTTTCTCATTTTGCTCTAACACATTTTTCCTTCAGTATTTTCTGAAAACAATGTACTATATGATTCAAATTAATTCTCCTACAGGTGAGGGAAGCAACCTCCAATGATCCGTGGGGCCCATCCAGCTCTTTAATGGCTGAAATTTCGGACCTGACCTACAATGTTGTGGCCTGCTCTGAAATCATGACCATGGTGTGGAAACGACTGAATGACAGCGGAAAGAACTGGAGGCATGTCTATAAGGTCAGAAACTGAGAAGAAAGAACTAACAGCCTCAATAGACTGTTTTCTGCCTTTAAATACTGGCAATATATTGTACAGTTTGGAACATAATGTATGTGGCAGATAGTATGCTACTTTGGCTGAGACAATTAATAAGCTAACCACAGAAAACCGTTTGAGTTTGCAAATATTTTGAAGAGCATGAGTTGCTCTTTTGCATCTGCAAATAAAGGCTAACCTGGGGTAAATTTAAGATAATACTGAAAAATGCTCTGTTTTTCCTGTAATGCTGCAGTGCTGAGCTAATTCTGGTGCCATGCTAGCTAAAATGGAAAGATGAGGATATTCTGTGCTTTCAGATCAATGCTAAAGCCTTAGGCATCATCTTAGACTTTTTAAATCTTCAATATTTAATTTTTTTGTGTTGCTGTAGATAAAAAGCCCATGTGAGGTCACCAAATGTTATTTAAAAAAAAAAGAAAAGTAAAAAAAGCTGTGTTAGTATTTCATTAAAGAAAATTGATACAGCTGATATAGCCTTGACAGCACCCTGATCTGATCTTCATCAAAGCTGTCTGGAATTTCTTGGACAGACAAAAGTTATTGAGACCGTTTGCTGGCAAACTGCGGCAAGTTCTCCTATGTGCTTGCAGCAGACAGTTGGCCAATTCTCTATCTTAAACTTCCCAGTGGATTGTCACCTTGTCGTGGTCGTGAAGCTTGTGAGGTCCCGAGATCCCAGGAGCAATGCCGTCTGGAGCTATGCCCCTGATAGGGTCACCCATGGTGGAAAGGTCGGGGCGAGTCCCCAGACAAAGAGCAATCCAACCCAGACCTCAACAGCGGAACAGGCAGAAGATGATGGCATACTTTAGAGGATCATCACAATGGCTGGGAAGGCGGGTGAAGGCCGCAGCAGAAATGGGCCCCCAGTCGTCTTGGACTCCATGCTACTGGATGAACATCCTACATGAATGGTGATATCCATGATTTTTGCTGGGGCTATATGGTCCGAGCTTCCGTTGCTTAAACCTCTTGTGCTCAAAGCATGGGTAAGACCTGCTGAAGGATAATGAGTCCATTGAAGCCCAATGGAAAGAGCACTTCCTGGAACTCCTCAACCGTGACGGGAACTCTGAACCGGGAATTACCTGCCTCATCCACCAGAGTCCCATCAGAGAGGACATTGGGGAGCCCTCCACCATGAAAGAAGCACAGGATGCCATCAGGAGCCTTAAGACTAATAAGGCTGCCGGTCCAGATGGAGATGAATCCAAGCGGAGATCCTAAAGGAAGGTGGACCAGAGCTTGTGTACCACATCCAAGCCCAACTTCTAAAGGTCTGGGGAAAAAGAAGAACTCCCCTCAGCACTCAGGGATGCTCTGATGTTGTCCATATTCAAGAAGTGGGACAAGGCAGATTGCGGGAACTACAGAGGCATCTTGCTCCTGTCAACCACAGGCAACCTGTCAAGTCCTTGTGCAGGTCCTCGCAAACTGGTTGCGACCACTGTCTGAGGAAATACTCCCAGAATTGGAGTGTGGCTTCTGCCCATCGAGAGGCACAACAGACATGATATTCGTAGCAGGCCAATCCCAGGAAAAATGTTGTGGATAAAGACTGCCTTTGTACATGGCCTTCATTGGCCGGGCAAAGACCTTTGACATGGTGGATCGCCAGGCTCTGTGGGGCATACTATCAAGGTATGGCTGCCATAAGAAATACATCAGAGTACTGAGGCTTCTACACGATGGCATGTCAACCACAGTGCTCCGCAACAGTGGCTTTGAGTCTGAGCCCTTCACTGTGGAAACGGGGATCAAACAGGGATGCATCATCACACCCTCCCTGTTGACTATCTTCATTGCTGCCATACTCCATCTCATTGGCAAAAAGCTGCCACAGGGGATACCAATCCTGTACAGAACTGATGACAGGCTCATCAGTCTTAATAGGTTCAAGGCCAAGAGCAAAGAGGGCAACACCACCATTATAAAGCTTCAGGATGCAGACGACAACGCCATCGCAGCACCCTCTGTGGAAAACCTTCAGGGCATTCTGAATGCCTTTGCCAGGACATGCAGAGCCCTGGTACTAGTCTTAAACATCCAGAAAACCCAGGTCTTATGTCAGCCTTCACCTAACCATTCATCTACCCAACCCACCTTGGAAGTGAACAGCACCACTCTTGAGAACATTGACCACTTACCCCTACCTTGATAGCCCTCTCTTCTCTAATTCTTTCAACCACCGCCTGAGCTATGCCAGTAGAGCATATGCCAGATTCAGGAAAAGGCTGTGACTGAAATTGTGAAATATTTCAGCTCTTGCCATGACCAGCGAAACATCAACCATATGAATCCGAAACACCGTTAATTGGGGAATAAACCATTGCTTATAAACTGTATACTCAACTGTCATTTATACTTGGGTGAGACAAACTGCATCATATAGCTGTTGGATACAAATTTGTGGAGAGGGTAAGTGTTACAACTGTGTGAAAGCCGTAATAAGAAGGGAAATGCACGTTCATGCATTTAAAAAGCAAAATTCAGTTTATTGCTGAAAACCAAGTTTCACAAAAAGGCAATGCAAATATGGGGTGTTGAAGTCGGTATCATCAGTAATGTAAGTAAGTGGATGATTGCAAAGAATCATGCAGCAGTTTTGCATGCAATCGAACCACCCCACAGCAGAAGTCAAAAGGGAGAGAGGGCACTCCAAGATGGGAAACGGGCACATTTTATTAGTTCAATGAAGGAGCCATATGTGCTGTCCAAGGTGCTAATGACCCATGGCTCCGCCCACCCGACACCTGCAAATAAGCGTCACCTGTAAGCAGAGCAGGGGGCCATAACAGGAAGAAAAACTGAGAGGAAAGAGGTTGCCAAAAAATCTATATCTACATTCAGAGCAAAAACCGCTTTTAACTCTTTCAACCCCAGATATTCTAGCATCACTATACCCTTCAACCCCACAGCCCTCTGTAGAGGGCTGGTCATTATCTGGACATTGTATCTTACTGTTATCTCTGGAATCCCATTAAATGTAACCTGATATGTTCCAATCAATTAGTCAGATTGTTTGAATTTTCCCTACAGGAATTTGGGGTTGAAGGGAATATGTTGGTCAGCCCTCTGTAGAGGGCTGTGGGGTTGAAGGAGTTAAGGGAAATGTTTGCATGAGCAAAAGCCCTTGAAGACTGGAAATAACTATCTACTTTACCACTGCAAATCTGTGCATTTTTCGCACTCTTTAGCCTTTTGCAGTGCAGCTGCTTGGCCATACAATGAGGCCTGTAAACCTTCATTGCTCCAGGAGGTATTGACCTCTGCATAGCCTAATGAACCGTATTTGGCTTTAAGCTTCTTTATTGAATTTGTAGTAAAGGAGAGCCGGCACCCAAGGGTGTCTTCATTTAAAATCTCAAGGAAATGTGCTTTGAAAACCACCTTCTGGTCTCTGTTTTCCCATCATAGCTGATTGTGATAAATGTCATTATGCCCCCGACCTCGAAAGAGTCGGTCGGGGGCGTTATGTTTTCACCCCTTCCGTCCGTCCAGGCGTCCTGTCATAAACTTTTCATTTGTTGCGCTCTAACGTGAACAAAGTTCAACGGAGGTTTATGATTTTTGGTGGGGTGAATGGTCATACATAGGGGATGATGCCTATCGATTTTCAGCTCGCTCCGCCAACCAATATGGCCGCCACGCCAGGCATCTTGAAATCCTTTGTCGCGCTCTAACGTGAATACCGCTCGACGGAGGTTCATGATTTTTGGTGGGGTGAATGGTTATACATAGGGGATGATGCCTATCGATTTTGAGCTCGCTCCACCAACCAGTATGGCCGCCACAGCAGCCATCTTGAAATCCTTTGTCGCGCTCTAACGTGAACACCGCTCGACGGAGGTTTATGATTTTTGTTGGGGTGAATGTTCGTACATAGGGGACGTTTTTCGGTTTTTGGTGACCTGAATGGTCATACATAGCAGATGATGCCTAACACTTGCTTTCTGTACATGTTCTTCATCTGTTTAAGTCAGGGGCATATGCCACGCCCTGCGTTGCTCTTGTTTTATTCAGGCTTTCTCATTGCCAGAAAGAATCAAGTCGCATTCACATGCATAATTAACCATTCCTTACTTTATTGAGTGCACATTTGCCTTTTAGTTAAGGTTAAGTTAATTAAATGCTCCCTTTTCTAATTATTGGCTTTAGAAATGGAAATAAAGGTTAGTATACTGTAGAATAAACTAAGGTACAACTAGGCACCTGATTATTGCTTATTAAGTTCACTGAATTTTACAGTATCTTTGGTGATACAACCCCAGCTCTGGAAAAAAGTTGGCATATTATGGAAAATGCAGTAATAATCAACGGAGTGATTCAAAAAGTCTGCTCACCCTGCACTGTACCTCATTACATTATTTGATGCTTTGATTCAGTTGTTTATTGAAAACCCTCATTTTCAATACCCTCATTTCAAATCTGATGACTGCAACAGTGGTTTCAGGGAGAAATAAGGACTAATAATGATGTGACTAGTTTCTTGAATATGTAACACAAGTAACGTTGAATAGGTGAGCTGATCTTGTTAAAACACAAAGGATCTTCCAGAAAGTGCCGAGTCCCTCGAGCAAAAATGGGTTGAGGCTCGCGTATTTGCCCATAGATGTGTAAGCGCACAATCCATCACTTTGAGAACAATGTTCTGCTCAGAACAATTGGTATTTTGGGTATTTCACCCTCAACGGTGCATAATATAATAAAAAGCTTGAGGAACCTTGCCATATCTTTGTGCGTAACGAGCAAAGCTGAGAACCTCTTCTGAATGTGTGTTATCTCTGATCCAATCTGTTTTACTGAGCAAGGAAAAAGTATGTATGGAGCACAGCTTACGGAGCTAGACTTGAATCATGCCCTCATTCTGATAGACGCTCTCATTTGAATCTGCCTTTGCCCTGCAGCTCAGTAAGGTGGGCTATTTAAGCTGCTCTCCTGCTCCGCCTCTGCGGCAAAAAGCATGCCTCTGTCTGCTGCTGCGTCACTCTAGCCTGCTGCTGGTTTACGTCCATCCTCGTAAACAATGTGACCCTTAAGTTCTAGCAGTCATGGATATTGATTCAATCTGACAAAACATGGCTTGCAAGATCTTTAGCGCATAAACTACTTTGGTATTATGTTTCAGCCCCTCATCCTCCAAAAGTGGGCATGGCAGGGTGGTCATATTGAGAAACTGAAGTTGGCCATTTTAAAACTTTATATTATGAATAAAGAGTCGACAGATGGCCAAACACTTAATAGCAGTGGCATACATTGATGACATGAACTGACATAATGTGACTTCAAAAAATAATTAAGCTTCAATATTGCTTTTAGATGGATTTTTTTATGACTATGAACAACACTTCACAATGTAGTATTCATCAAAAATCAGTTTATTTAGTTTGATTAATTTCCTCAAAAAAATATGTGAAAACAAAAAGTGAAGAGGGCTAACATTCAAGTTAATTGAGCCTTAATACAATTTGATTCTGTTGAACCCAAAGGGTACTTTTTGCGTTACGTCTGGTATGTTATTTCAGTTAATTGCCTCCCGCCATACTTTTTGTATTACATACCTAACATGGGATATCACTTTGTGCATCCTTACACTTCTAAAGATAGCACAGTCACTTTATTGTTTTTACAGACAATGTACCCCAAGATGGGCATATAAATGCTCTTGTTTCAGTTTCCTTATAAATAAGCCTAAGTTTGAAGTGTTGTCTGAATGTGCTGTGGCTGCCCTTGCCTCAGCATTAATGATATGTGTTATTTCCCAGGCAATGACACTGCTAGATTACCTGCTGAAGACGGGTTCTGACCGTGTGGCCCAGCAGTGCCATGAGAACATTTATGTTCTCCAGACTCTAAGGGAATTCCAGTTCATTGACCGGGATGGCAAAGACCAGGTACTGCAGCATGCGAGCAGCCACATACATGCACGTGCACACACGAACACTTGCTGTTATGTATACAATGGCGCTGCAGTGGTCAGTTGATTATATGGTTTGCATGAAAATGTTTGAGCATAAATTCATAATGTGCTTTTTTTACTTAATGGCGGGTTTGTCAAAATTTTAATTCCTGTTTTGCTGATATGAGGACTGACCTACGGATAAGGAGATGCTTGTATCTGGTGCTTGAAAATGCTTTTGCACAAGTGGGGAGAAGTGGAACAATGAAAGTAAAGGCATAAAAATCGAAAACTTTGCTCCGTGTTCCCCTATAAACAAAGGGTGTGACTTTTACAGCTGGCTATCTTAGCGATGTCCGGATTAAATGATCATGTGTTTGTACACGGGTTATTCCATGCCAAGTGGACCAGTTTTCGGAAATTTTGCACCACACCGTCTCAGAAAAATGTGAAAAAAGTCATTGGTGTTTGCCATCATTTCAGATGGTCAAAGCCCAAATCTTAGGTTCCAACTCCAATTTTTCATGGAGTAATTGCCAATTTAAGGAGGGGGTGTCTAGTGACTCACGAATATAGCAATGACTAAGCGATTTTGAAGGGATACAAATACACTTTCCAATGCTCCTAAATTAATGTCAATGGCTGCCCATGGGTAAAATTACCTGAAATTTATGAATCGGCTGTCAGATTTGGCATATCTCATTTGATTGTCCTGTAACAGGCTGTTGAAAATGACCATTTTTACAGAACCAAAATTTTTATTTGATTTTTAGTTGGTCCTCGTGACCGAAGTATGCATACTTTGTGGTTCATATTGCAGTCTTATCCTCAGCAGCTACAGCACACAGGCCCCTTAAATCCAATCCAATTTCTTGTCTCTATTTTAGGGGTAAAATGCATCTGAAAATGCTTACGAAAAAAAAAAGCCCAAAAATGCCTAAATTCAAGCCACGATTTGGTCATGTAGACATGCCAGAAAAATTCTTAGAAAATTTGTGTAGCAGCTTTTATATTAGGGCAATAAACAGTAGAAAATTCATCTTTGGTTTCCTACTTGTTCTAGAAAAATTCTGGCATTTTTATTTACCATGTTGTGTGGCTTATCAGCCTGATAATATGACTGAAAATGGTGGGGTTGTCAATAATTTATGTATTATAAATTCAATGCTGAGATTATTTCTCAGGAGTCTACTCGTACATTCTGGTACTAATAACCCCTGGCGTAGTCTTCAATTTTTGGACGTCGAAATATGATTTTACGTTGAAATGAAAATGGATATTGGAGCAGAATGGCTTTTCAAAATCAAACACACTTATGCCCTTTCTCATATTAGATTTATTTGGTAGCAGAAAATTTGGGGCAGAATGTACATTGCTCACTGTCTCCAGTCTTAGAATGTAATGGTTCCATAATGCCAGTTGTTGTTTTGAACAGGGTGTGAATGTGAGGGAAAAGGCAAAGCATATAGTCACTCTTCTGAAAGATGAAGAAAAGCTGAAGGAAGAGAGAGCCCATGCCCTGAAGACCAAAGAGAAGATGGCTCAAACCGCCAGTGGTAACGTTATGCAGACAGTCATCTTGCATTTTGCTCTACAGCATTCATTCAGAGAGATCAGATGAAAGTTTTATGAGCTACGATGCTAATTATAGACGTGTCAAAAAACATGTAAGCGATTTGGAACCCTGGAAACTTTCCGCTCTGAACATGGTTATTTGAGGTGCAAAAATTAACAGGATATATTGATGCATATGTGATCTTGTTTTTGCACCGGCTCAAGATCGTGCAACATTTTGAAGAGCATGGTGGTGCGAAGTAATGTAATTTTGTGCAATTTCAGAAGTGTTTTGGCAACAGGACTTAGATGAGGTAATGGAGTGAGTAATGAACACATTGGCAAGTATATGCTGAGCTCATCCCTACCGCATGCTGAATAAAGTCTCCTCTCAGACACACGGACATTTCAACCCTGACGTGCAAGTAAATTGCAGCCTAAATTCATTAAAATGTTTAGGACGGGGCAGTTTGTGCAGTATGTTTGCCGAAGATGGCCTCAGTTTTGTAAAGGAAGTATAGCACAAACCGATCATGCATGAGAAATTACACGAGAAAGTAAAGGTGGTACAGGACTTGAGACTTCTTTTTCTGTTTTCCCAAACAAGCATAAGAGCAGAGTAGTGTGGATTAAAATGGGGGAAATATTTCTATATGTTGAATGTCCAACTGCAAGATGGTAGTGTTATGAACTGCAGTGAAGGAACTAGGCGCAGATCCGCAAAAAGATACAAGGGCAGCGTTTTGCTGCTAGTAGCACGAAAAGAAGATGGAAACTTAAATTTAAATTGTCAGAAGAATAGCCTGGGACAGTGTGGGTCAGGTGAGGGGCGAACAGAATGCAGAGGAATTAGCACGTCGTGGTCAGGAACAGGGCTGAGATAAATGCCAGGATGGTAATCTGGGGGTATGGGGTTTAATGGGTGCAGCCCTCTAGAACTGTGAGGCTTAGCGGAAACGTTTAACTCGCCAGTCTCAGCGAGATTGAATAGGGAGATGTACCAAATGAAAGGGTTACTAGTGTTTCTTGGTAACTCTGAAGACTGTAGTTTAGGCACTTTTAAGCAGGATAGAAAAGGCACAGCAAGTGGAACAATCCAGCGATGAATGAACACAGACCAGGAACAACAGTTAACAATAGGAAATATGGGGGAGAGGGAACAAAGGACAGGGTAATACTCAAGACAATAATTATTTTATAATGAGAACTAATCAGGGAAAAAATTGAAAACCTGACAAGGACAGTTTGATTACGGGAAACCCAATAGTGAGACTCAAGACCTATAACCCAATTTCCAAAGAAAGTTGGGATGCTGTGTTACAAGTAAAAAAAAAAAAACAGAATTCAGTGATTTGCAAATCACTTAAACCCTATAATTAATTGAAAATGGTGCAAAAACACCATATAAAATGCTAAAAAAAGAGAAATTTTACTTTTTTTTTTAAAAATGTCCGTTCACATTTCAAAATTCAAAATATTGGGATGGGCAACAAAAGACTGGGTAAGTTGTATGATGTTCAAAAAAAGCACCAAAATATACCTGGTGGAACATCTCACTGCCAATTAGGTTAACTTTCAGCAGGTTAGTAACATGACTGGGTATAAAAAGTCTTCCAGGTGTAAAGATGGCGGGAGCTTCAATGCTCTGTGAAAGACTGCATGGACAAATAGTTCAACAGTCAAGAATAACATTTCTCAATGTAAAATTGCAAAGAATTTGGAGATTTCTTTGCCTATGGCACATTATGTCAATAAAAGATTCAGAGAAACGGGAGAAATCTGCTTGCAAAGGACAAGGCCAAAGACCAATATGGAATGGCCCTGATCTTCAGGTCCTCAGCCTGCACTGCATTAAAAACAGAGGAGATTCTCTTTTGTAAATCTCTGCTTGGGCTCATGAATACTTCTGTGAACCATTGTTATTGAATGCAGTTTGTCACTGCATCCACAAAAATAAGGTGAAATATAACTCTGCCTATAAAGATTAAACCCTGAATAAGCATTATCCGGAAACCTTCCGCCTTGTTTGGTTCCTAGCTCATTAAAGATGGACTGAGATGAAGTAGAAAACTGTCGTGTGAATAAAAATGTGAAATTCTTATTGGATGTCATGGACACCATGTCCTCTAGGCTTTAGAGGAGAAGGACCATCTGACTTGATTTCAGCGCACAGTTCAAAAGCTGGCATTAGTGATAGTATGGGGGTGCATTAATGCTCATGCTTTTTGGTGACTTGCACATCTGTGAAGACACCATTAGCGCTGAACTATTTATACAAGTTTTGGAGCGACATTTGGTGCCAATCAGATGTCTTTTTCAGGGAAGGCCTTGCTTATTTCAGCAAGACAATGCCATATCATACTCATATTAAAATAACATGGTTCCACAGTGAAAGAGTCCAGGTGCTTAACTGGCCTGCCTGCAGTCCAGACCTGTGACCCACAGAAAATAGTTTGCGTGTTATAATACAAATAATATGACAAAGGAGGCTGCAAAGTGTTAATCGGCTGAAGTCCTACATCACGCAAAAATGGGAAACATTTTGCTTTCAAAACTACAACAGTTGGTCTCCTCACTCCTCAAACGCCTACCGAGTGTTGTTAAACGAAGAGGTGATGCATCATGGTGGTAAAAATGTGCCTGTTCCAGTTTTTTTTTTTTTTTTTTTTAAATGTTGCTGGCATCAAATCCAAAATGAGCATTTATTTTTAAAAACCAATAAAATTTTTCAGCTTCAACATCTGATGATGTATTTGTCCTATTTTTAATTAAATATAGAGTTGAAATGATTTGCAAATCATTGCATTCTGTTTTTATTTCCATTTTGCACAGTCTCCCAACTTCTTTGAAAATGGGGTTGAAACAGCTAGATCAGTCAGACCTGTGTAAGAGGTTGAAGTTTAACTACTGTTCCACTTTTGCCATGGTTGAGAAATGGAAGACAGGGGTTGACATTTTGAGAGTGGACATGAAAACATTGGCAGGTTGGTCAGAATCAAAAAACATCTGTGTGATCCTTTCCTTCTTGCCCCTCTCCCTTATTCGTCCCCAAGCCTCCTCTGCTTCTCCAGGCCCAGCTCCGAACTTGGCTAACAGGCCAGGAGGCCTCCAGCTGGGTGGGGTTGCATCACTAACCTTTCTGACTAAAGGACCTGTGGATGGGGCTAATGCTACTGAGCCACAGGCAACCGGGGATGAGGCCAAGGGCAAAGAGGAAAATGACCAGGTACTGTATACATTTTGCAACAAGCTGGGAAAATATCTTCATGGCTCTCTTCCCTGAGGGTTTTTTTCTGGTTCAAAATTAGGTAGAGCCTTGAAAATCAGAAATATACCACATCTTTTAGGAATGATGACTTTTATCAGCCGGTATTGATCAAATTATATATGATCATTTGTCCTGTCTTTTCAAGTGCAATGTCCCTTCTCAGCATGAACTGTCTTTATTTAAAAACAAAACAAACAAAAAAAAACAAAAAAACACTGGTATTATGCTGACCAACATGGTGTGAAAAGTATTTGCCCCCTTACTGATTTCCTAATTTTTGCAAATAACTCAAGATTAGCTGGATTAGCTGAACACACACAAAAAAAAAATGCATTTTTTTAATGAGGATTTTATGTATTGAATGAAAAAGGTCATGCAACAATTATATCGCCTAATGAAAAAAGTGATTGGCTTAATTACTATTAGTTTCTGACTTCAGAGGTAACACCTACTACCAAATGCTTTTGCTAACTGAAGGTCAGTTTTTCACTTCGGAAGAATTTTGACCCACTGCTACACTGAACAAAAATATAAACGCCCCAAGTCAAATATTGATGCCACATGGAGTTAACAACTCTAAGTGAGCATATGCTTACTTTTACTTGTACAATAGGGATATTTCTCTTGATTTGTGTACCATTTTTTTAATCCATCTCTTTGTCAGTGAGCATTTGCTCAGTGATGCAGTGATTTCACTCAGTACATGGGTGTGGCATTTCCAGACGGTGATCAGACAGAATGAGCAGTACCCAGACACTCCTTATACTGGGTACAATAAAAGGCCACCCCAAAATGTCAAATTTTGTCAAAAGTCATCATGCCTCAGATATCTCAGGTCATGCGGGAACATGCCATTAGCATGCTGGATGCAGGGATGTCCACTAGAGCGGTCTGCATGCAGTTCCTTGAAGCAGAGCACATGCTAGTTCTGGACTGGCCTGCGTATTCGCCGGACATGTCACCCATAGAGTATCTTTGGGATGTTCTGGATCGACGTGTCCGCGACCGTGTTCCAGTTCCGGATAATGTGCGCCAGTTCCGTGTGGCCCTCCGGGAAGAATGGAATAACATTCCACAGGCCACGATAGACAACCTGATCAACTTCATGCAAAGGAGATGTGGTGTTCTGAGAGATGCAAATGGTGGACACACAAGATAATGAACATTCAATTTCTTCAACCTGACCCCCAACGTGTTCAAAGGATTGCCACTCCTTTGCAGATGCCAATATCAAGATGTAATGGACGGTGATCTGAAGATTAGTCATTAACGAAAATGAATTTTGATTCGCTTCATATATTGCATAACCCTAATGTTAATAAAAACTCAAAAATTTGACATGGGCATTTATATGTTTGTTCAGTGTATTTGCAAAATTACTTTTTTTACCACACTGGGTTTTTTTTTTTTTTTTTTTTTGAGAAGGACCTGCTTCAGCATCTCAAGGGGGTTCAAGTCTGGATATTTACTTTCAAGATTTTCTTGTGGAGAGCAAAACTCATGTTGCCTGGGAATCAGACTTCATCTGCAATATCAAAGAATAGCAACGATTACATAAAAGTGCTCAGTTTAAACTGGCCGCAGTCTGTAAATACACAAGAATTCATTTAGTAGTAAACTACTCAATGACCGCAGTGGTAAGCAACTGTGAGTAAGACTCCTGCATCCACAGCAGAAAATGTCATGCGCTCGCCTGCTCTTGGAATTCAGTTTAAATATTAACAGGAATCAGAGATTCTTAGCTGCAGATTCCAGCTTGGTACTTTCGACACAGACACCTGGAATGGAGCCATCCTTCAGTTAGGACCGAGCGATATGATGATCTATTTCATGAAGACGAATTACATTTTTTACTGTCTCAAGTTTCTATCTTGTGATTTGCAAATGTGTTGTTTACATTTCATCTGACTGACACAAACTTGGAAAAGGCTTTAAAGTAGTTGATCAGGACTGCTTTGCTCATGTACGGAGATCTATACCAAAGTACCAAACAAGAATCAAGCACTTGCAGAAATGAACAAGAGGTCTCTGAAGTGGTAATTACATTGCCGAAGACTGAAATGCAGCATACAACTAGCTTCAAGATTCAAGATTCAAGAACTTTATTTGCCACATACATAGTTGTCACGTTACAACTTGCAGTGAAATGTAAAATGGTCACCCTCTGTTGGACTGCAGTAAAAACAAGAGCAATCAGAGATTTCTGACCTCCGCCAGATCCAGAATTTGATCCGGATCGCCACCAAAATTTAATGGGTACTTCCTTGGATCGAGATACACCTGTGTACCAATTTTCATGATGATCCGCTCCTTAGTTTTTGAGTAATCCTGCTAATAGACACACAGACAAATAAACGCAGGTGATTTTATAACCTCCTTGGCGGAGGTAATAACAGAGAATAGTAAAATAAAATAAAATAAAATAAAACTACAGCATGAAAATGATTTTCATACATTCACGGTGTCACATGAGGGATTGCGCTGATAGTTTATTTATTTTGATACACATCAAAAACTGTAAAACATAGTGATTTGCATTATTTAAAAAAAACATTTATGTTGTGCTGTATATTGATATTGTGATTGAAAATGTACTTCACTACTGGCCAAAAAAAGTCACACACTCTAATATTTCGTTAGACCGCCTTTAGCTTTGATTAAGGCATGCATTCGCTGTGGCATCTTTTCAATTAACTAATGCAATGTCACAACATTTATTTCTATCCAGAGTTGCATTATTTTTCTACAAGATCTTGTATTGATGATGGGAGAGTCGGACCGCTGTGTAAAGTAAGTTGAAGCCTTTTTTTCCAATTGGCCTAACTGATAAGTGAGTTTGTTGAGGCTGCGCAGCTGTTTAGTCCCAATCCCTTGAGTTCTCTTCGCATTGCGCGTGGAAATGCTCTTACTTTCACGAGCAAACATAGCTGTGAGTTTTACTGTTGATTCTTTTCTTTTAATGATTTTACTTCACTTAATGTTTAAGGGGACCTATAGCTTAGCAAAATGCCAATTTTGGTTCAAAATTTTTGTCTTGAGGTAAGAACATTGTGAGGGACCAGAGCAGAAAGGCAATGAGGGTGCCAATGATTTGGCTCCAAAAACTGAAACATTTATTTTTTGACTTTATAATAAAAACATAATTAACACAATGGAGGTCAAAGTAAATATAAATGTGCTAATTCTAGGCCTAGAAAATTGACAAAACAGAACTCAAAAACACAGTGCTCAAATCAAAAGAAAACTGAACTCAAAGACTGACCTACCGAAATGAGACAAACAGAAAACATTTATGCCAGCTGGCTCAACCAAAAGACACACACTAGGGGAGACAAGATTAATTATCAACTACGAAAATAAAAGACAAGACAAGGCCAATTCATCAAAAAGACAAAGGTTAGTAAAGAATATTTACGAATATAAAAATCATCATATATCAGATATTTAAATAAACTTAAGTCATTGAACTAATCAAAACTTTCCCTTCCCCCCCATGACGTATCTAGCTGGATGGGCACTTCCAGAGGACTCTTATTTTGACAGGATCCCTCTGCGCACCCTTTTGCCGGAAGGAGGAAGTTGTTGCTACGGCAGCTACACACACGCACTCGCTCGGTCTTGCACGCCACGGTAACTTAAATAACTCAGAAACAAAGAAACTAAGTAACGATTCAACATAAAGCAATAGACTGTGTGCAACCAGTTGCAACTTATTGTGTGAAAACGTTAAATAAAGTTAACAAAGTTTAAAGAGAAGAAAAAAAAAGAAGAAGAAGGAAAAAAGGCGGAAAAAAAGAATGTTTAAAGAAAATAAACGTGTTGTGTGTTTTGTTTGTAGCATGACTGCGGAGTTTTAAATGACTGTAATGCAATAAACGAACGTGCAGCTGAATGATGAATAAAACCAAGGAATATTTTTGATGTGCCATAAGAAAATTAACTGACAATGAACTCAATATAATCGTGGCGTGAGCAGTAGGCTGTAGGATGTTTGCGTGTATGTAGCATGGACCATAGCCACCTGTTTTATCGTGCGGCTTCGGAGCCGGCCGTCACAAACATGAAGTGGTCCTTCAAATAGTCCGTAATATGGAGTCATGTTCCGAAGGAAACATTCGTCACGAACATTGTCTTCAAGGCTGGAACAGCTGTGAGTGTGGTGACTTTCAATGATGGCCAACGAGGAATTGCCTCCATTCTTATGAAACTTGGCATAAAGGCAGGGGCACGCTCAATGAAAGGCTATCACGAAATGGACAGAAAACGTGTGAAACAGAGTGAAAAAAGGGCACTAGAACTAGGGCTGTCGCGATTAAGGAATCGCGATTATTTTAAGCGCAATAAAAGTAACAGCCACTATGAGGCAGACAGACGTGCTTGCTTATTACCTTTTCTATGACACATACCTAATACGGTCATTTGAAATGCTTCCGGGAAGAAAACTGATTTGAAGTCCGCTAATTAGCGAGGTTGGACAGCCTCCATCGCCTTGGCATAATTAGCTTACCTTAAATCAATTCCTGTCTACTTTGCCTAACTTGCAATCAAGCCATTTATTCAGCCAACTGACTAATCAAAACCAAAAAGTGGCCAATAATGATAAAGAAGAGATGATGAGAAGCAGACAGACCTAACCAGGCTGCCGTGATAATAATCTGAGTAAATAGCAGACCTCTGAATTCCACCTCTCATAGAATTTTTACATATCATTCAAAAGATTTCTTAAAGATAAAATCATTTTGAGATGGTCCTGGTTTTTAAGCGTTTAAAAACATACGTGAAGTGGAAAACATTTTGTGAAGCATATCAAACATGAAAGTGAGAGAAATTAGGCCTATTTTCGCATTGCATGCAATAGATAAATTCAGCGAAGACTTTGCAAACACGTTCAGGCAAACGCAAATTTGTGGCATTTTTTATTTTATCATTGATTAAGATTAATTTGGTAAAGTAATTCATAGCTCTTGATTTTGGTTACTAAAGGCGACTAAATAGCCTACAGTGAAGGTGGAAAACATTCTGTTTAAGCGTAGCCTATCGAACGGTACATGTTAATTGTTCGCACGCAGCACGGCCAAACGTAAAACTAGAAATACGCTAATGTAGCAAACATATTCAGGCAAATTACGTGCTGAAAAAAGCAAAGTTAAGGTCTGCAAAGTCACCATCCTCTATCCGACAATTGCTCTCACCCCCTTCCCAATTACTTTGCCCAATTTGCAGTCAAACAGTTGATTCGCTCAATTAGGCTAACAATTTAAATTGGTAGACAGTCTGATTTATTTAGATATCATTTTTGTTTGTCACATTTTGAAATTTAAATAACCATGAAACACAACAGATTTGCCTCAATGTGTTTACTATATTATTTCTAATTTTGCATTCCGCCGCGCTGCATGCGAATGCGTTAACAATTTACTTCTCACGTTCTATACGCTTAAACAAAATGTTTTCCACCTTCACTGTCGGTTATTTAGACGCTCAAAAGTAAATAAAATCAAGTGCTATGAGTTACTTTATTTTAAATTACTCTCGTTCAATTATCTGATAAAAAATGCCACAAATTTGCGGCAAAGATTCGCTTAAACGTGCATTGCCAAATCTTTGGTGCATTTGACTATTGCATGCAATGCAAACATATTCTCTCTCGCATTCACGTTCGATATGCTTCACGAAAGTTTTTCTACTTCACGTAGCCTATATTTTTAAGCGCTTAAAACCAGGTCCATCTTAAAATAATTTAATTTTTTAAGAAATATCTTTAATGATACATACAAAATTCCTCGATGAGAGGTGGAATTCAGAGGTCTGCTATTTATTCAGATTATTGACATTCTTTCAATCTTAACACGGCAGCCTGTTTAGGTCTGTCTGCTTCTCATTACCTCATTACCTCTTAATCATTACAGGCCACATTCTGGTTTTGATTGGTCAGTTGGCTGAATAAATGGCTTGATTGCAAGTTAGGCAAAGTAGACGGGAATTGATTTAAGGTAAGCTAATTATGCCAAGGCGATGGAGGCTGTCCAACCTCGCTGGTAGTTAGCGGACTTCACATCACAGTTTTATTCCCGGAAGCATTTCAAATGACCGCATTAGGTATGTGTCATAGAAAAGGTAATAAGCAAGCACGTCTGTCTGCCTCATAGTGGCAGTTACTTTTATTGTACTTGTAATTGCGATTAATTACGATTCCTCAATTGCGACAGCCCTAACTAGAACTTGAAAAAAAGAAACGAATAGACACTCGACAAGCACGTAAAACTTTGGAAGAAACACAGATTGAAGAAGAGGGAGTTACTTATGAGGCTGGTGCCTTTTAAGGACGTAAAAAAATCCCAGAAACCACTAAAAACAAAATAATAAATGTATTCCTCCTGAGAACATTACTGTCAAACTTTGTTCACATTATTACTGCCGAACTAAAATCACGTCTTTCTAAAAATACAGATTTTCAACAAGAAAATACAGATTTCTCAGCAACTGTACATCCAATTAACTTCAAATTTGGCAGTTTTCTTCATTTTGTGATGATCTATGTCTTTACATAGCTCTTTTTGCAATATGTACCTCTGAATATGAGTAAATCAAAATATACATATTTAATTAGCTGTTTCCCGCCGAAATTGATTTAGGGGGGTCAAAATCAATACTAGAATGTAGAAACCTGGAAATAAAGCTCTATAGTGACATTAGTAATGTTTTTTTCCTTCACATTACAGCTGAAATTATAACCAAACACTGTTAAGTTATCTCAATAACTGTGTTTCTCCTAAGTATATATATTCATTGAAACAGCTGTTGCCATGGCAACCACTGATGTGATGCTACAGAAACTCAGTGTTTTAAGTTGCAATTTCTAATAGAATTATTTTGATAATATTTCTTAGTTTAAAAAGTGAATATCTTGGAAAAATGTTTGCTTAACTATCAGTCCCCTTAAGTGATCTCTGATCACGATCATTGACGATTTTTTTCTTACCACACTTCTTCCTCAAAGATGATGGTTCACTATTCTTCCAGGTTTTAATAATGCATTGGACAGTTCTTAACCCAGTTTTAGTTGTTTTACGTATCTCCTTAGTTGTCTTTTGTTTGACGCAGGCCAATAATTTGACCCTTTTAATCAGAAAAACATCTTTTCCATTACCGCAGGATATGTCTTCCGACATGTTTTTTTAAAAAAATGAAAAGCTACCCACTGCATTAGTTAGGGTTAAATAATTTGATACAAGCTGAAAGATATTAATCATTGCAGTAATTATCCATTGGAAGGCTCTTGCCTACTTGCTTAATTAAATCCAAGTGCTTACTTTTTTTAGCCAGACAGTGTATATTGTGATAATACATTTTGGCCATATAACCCAGCTCCACCTTCTATAGTAACTTCTTAGCAATTTAAAATGATGATCACCACCAGTAGACATGGAGTAACTTCTTCCGAGGCATTGTGGACAAATGTAAATATAGTATGTCGCTGTTACAACAGAGAGAGTAGTCGGGAGGTTGAGCTGCGGGGGGAGTAGGTTACGCAGGCAGAGCCAGTAGAAATGAACTATGAAGGGCAGGTCAATTTGTGATTTAGAAAACCGGAGGAATTTCAAACCGCATTTCAAATGCTGAACTTGGTGAGGGTGGATTTAATGGCTAAATTGTGGATCTTCAAAGTATATTGCCTGTCCAGTGAAGAGTCGCCATTTGGATGTAAATAAACAAATACTATGATTTGACCATTATTGCAGCAATTAATCATATATTTCAGCTGGCAATAATTATTTTAACCCTAACTGATGAAGCACGTAGCTTCTCATTTCTTAAAAAATCATGTGGAAAAAGTATTTCTTGAAGTTGGAAGAGATGGTATAGTATTTCAGTAGGGGCACATTATTGGCCTGCATCAAGTAAAGAAAACAATGAATAAGGAAATCAAGCACGAGGATTCATTTTCACGCACGAAGAACCACCTCAAAGTCCTGACCTTAACCACATTGAAAATTATTGGGATGTGCTGGAGAAGACTACAGAGCGGTTCAACTATCTCGTCGAGACAAGATCTGATTGAAAATAAATGTTCTGATGTTGCATACGGTGGTCAAATTAAAGACATGAAAAATTTGCACTGTAATCAAAGCTACAGGGGGGTGATTCCATGTCAAAAGAGCCACTGGCAGAGGAATTTTCCACCATCATGTCACAGAATCTGCCAAATTTTTCACCAATGTTGGTACATGGGTGGTGATGAAAACCCTAAGTTTTTTTTTGTGTCAACTCCAACTCATTACCGAATGACTACCATTTTGAAAATTTTATTTCAAAAAATTTTAATGTGCAACTTTTTATTTGGCCAGGCAGTGTATTTTCCATGACATGATTATTTTCCTTTAAATGGGTGTGGCGTTTCCATTGCTCGTGCACAAACGTACAGTTAAGCACTCTCTATCATTGTTCTAGAAGGCTCTGTCGACAGAGGGGAGCTCCAATGACCCATGGGGAGCCTCAGCTGCTCCAGTCGACCCCTCTGCTCCAACTAGTACCTCGGACCCGTGGGGTGGACCTGCCACTTCGCCCCCTGCAAACTCTGACCCGTGGGGAGGGCCTCTCACTTCTCCCCCAGCTCAATCGGATCCCTGGGGAGACAAAGGGCAAACGGCAAACACTTCCTCTGACCCTTGGGGTGATTCCACCAAGGCCACCAATGACCCATGGAATTCCTCTGCAGGTGAGTGGTAAGATCGGTCATATGCAGGGCTAAAGGTGACTTCAAAAAGCCTAGAAGACCTGTAACACTTATGGAGGCCAATGTGTCCACTATTGTGCACCATTCTGAATGATCTCTCTTTGAAGGAAGTGTATCATGTGAATCAGTACTCGGATACTGTTGTCATGAAATGAAATTCTATCATCTTTCTGGAGTATCGCAGGTGCTGAGTCCAAATCCGTACTGACACTTGATAAGAAACTTAAATTGTGTGGCATTAAAACTTACAATTTCCAGCATTCTCTCAGTTATCCAGATTGCACCAAAAACAGGATGCACATTTCGACTGTCATTTACTGTAGTGCCCTGTCAATGGCCCCTGAAATAGCCTGACCTGTTTATCTTTAGATTCTTAATGGAACCCAAAGTGCTGGACTGAACTTTCACGATTTAGTGTAGGAAATTAAATCGTGCACTACTTGAATCAGTGCCGATGACATTTTTGGGCTGGGCCGAGTTGGATCAGCCCGAAAAAGCGTATGAGTGAGTGAGTGAGTGAGTGAGTGAGTTCCTATGACTATAGCCGGCTGGCCGGGAAAAAGTTTAGCGATTGGTCAGGTGGCGGGAAAGAAGTTCAGCGATTGGTTAGCCGACGATTGGCTGGCTGGCTGTTCAGCGATTGGTCAGCCGGCGGGGAAGAACTTCAATGATTGGTTGGCTGACGATTGGCTGGCTGGCTGTTCAGCGATTGGTCGACCGGCGGGAAAGAACTTCAACGATTGGTTGGCCGGCGATTGGCTGGCTGGCTGGCCGGGCGTTCGCGTCGGTACGGTGGAAGTGGCGCCGGCACTATTATGTTTCAGTATTTTCAAGAATACTGGTATAGTGCCCAGACTGGTTTCCAAATTACCTTATACCCTTGCGCGTTCGTGAGTTGGTTCGCTTGAACGGAAGCAGTTGTGGTGGCCGCTTTGATTGTATCTATGACAGCGACTGTAACCGACACCAATTAAAACAATAAATTTAAGAAAATATTACGTTTAAAAAAAGATCGCGCCAAGCTGGATTCGACACCCCGTAATTGAAGTAGGTACTTCTCCACTACGTTGTTGTACCCACTATGCCAATGTAACACGACCAGGACTTGAATCCAGTCTAGCAATACACTGCAATAATCTGGCAAATGTACTGTTAGATTTAAACACATTATTGTACATATACAATGTTCTAGCGTGAAAGAATAATTACAATGGTTGGAATGTGTTTTTAATTTCCCTATTCAATCTCACAACCGATATGACAGTTAAGAAGAATGGAGGACAGTGTCAGTTGCGAGATTGAATAGGGAAATTAAAAACACATTCCGACCATTGTTATGATTCTTTCACGCTAGATTGGTACGATGTGTTACATTCCTCTGTCTCCCTTTTGAATTTTGCAGCCGATACCAGGATTATTTCCTTAATCTTCCTATTGAATCTCGCAACCGATACGAGAGAAAACGGGTACAATAAAGTGACTTGGGATACATTATCATCAGAGGTGTATAGTAACGAAGTACATGTGCTTAATTACAGTACTTAAGTAGTTTTTTGGAGGATTTGTTCTTTACTTGAGTTCTTTTTTTAAACCGGTACTTTTACTTTTACTGAAGGCTACTACATTTAAAAGATTATAAGTATACTTTCACTTTGTTACTTTGACACTGGCCACTTTGTTATTCGTTACAAATTAAAATATGAGTGTAATTCATCATGTAAGGATTATCTGGATTTGGCGTGTTCGAGAAGAATAACGGTGCTCGGCAGGGTATCTTTGTGCAGATGTGTCCGCCAGTGGACATGGAGCTGCAAATTTATGCACGCAGTTACAATATTTTATTACTAGATGGCACACCAGGATCAGTTATTCTATATTCACAAGCAAGCCGAGCTTGAACACGGTTTAGAATATGGATGAGTTCACTCTACTCCCTGTTTTCCAGGAGTTGCCTGAATGAAACTCCTCAGCTAAGCCTGATGTGCAAACTGCTTAATTTAAAGGGGACCTATTATGCTGATCCTTCTTTTAATACATATTAATATGTTATAATGTTGGTTGTCCATACTCAACCTCTGAGAAGTTTCTAAACATAAGATAAAGGGGTTTTGCCGTAATCCAAGAACGTGATTTTGTGAACGTGATTTCCTCTCTGAACAGCTCCTCCCGAGATCTTCACGAGATCTGGGCAAAACCTGACGTCAGGTTGTGCCATCCAATTAATGCAGACCTAGCCAGAGCCAACTACGGCGCTGGACCTGCCCACACCGGAAACTATTCTAGCAGGCACTAACAACGGCAGATCATACTATGCCTTAGTTGTGTCTACACTTTTGGAAATGCAAAAGAAGAACCGCAGATCATTTGAGGTGCAGTTTTGTCAGTATCTCTCCCAAAGCCGCTTGTCCGTTTACTTTTGGACGCAAAGAAAAACACCTATTTTTCTTCCAAAAGACGGTGCCACCAGAAATCAGTGGGTAGCTTTTTTTGTTTGCTGGCAGCAAACAGCCACGGCCAAAGGGAACGTTAGCTGCTTGTGCTCAGCATTTCACCAAAGACAGTTTTGTTAATAAAGGATAATTCGACACTGGATAAGCGTTCCAGCTGCTTCTCAAACCTGAAGCAGCTGCATCGATCAAGCGCTCGGAGCCACAAGCTGTAAGTAACGATATAACAGCAAATAATGTAAGTGAAGCTAACGTGTTACGGGTGGCTAGCAGGACCGCTAACGATATTTAGCACTAACAACTGGCCTCAAGTGCAGGCTTTCTAAAATATCTGAAGATAAATCCTGGATCGGTTGCGACTGTCCGTGACTCACAGACACAGAAGCTGCAAGTTGCTTTTACTGCATAAGCCAACCTGATGTGATAGCCAGTTGATTGCGGCTGTAGCGCTACGGCTAACGTAGCCAAGTTACTGTTGCTAATGTTTGTGTCCTAAATATGCAAGAGTGATATCAGGGGAAATTCTACAGAAGGTGTGTGAACATAAACCTCATTTGAAGTGAACTTTTTATACTTGTTTGTAATTTGGATGCTTGGATGCAGTCCATAAGCTGTTGGTCCACTTTTAGCTGCTCCTCACTGTCCATGTTTCCCTCTAAACTCAGACCCACCGGATTTCTACGGTCTCCGGTCTACACTTGGGCATGTCGACCCGTTCTACAAATGTGCCTGTATGGGGTGGATTCTAGCTTTCCCTGCATCCTAGCTATAGAGTAGAAAAACCGCTGTACTCACCACTGTTGCCGTAAGTAAATGGCAAATTCATGCTTGAGCTGCCAGACTTTTGCACTGCGTCCGCCACTTTCCCCGCTGCGTTAATTAGAACAAGTTCATTTCATTAGATCTATATACATGTACTGCGTTAGATTGTGGAATTTCCCCGCCGATTCTTTATCAGATGGCAGAGGTGTCTCACGTTTCACTCTGGGGAGGCGGACCCGGAAAACTGCATTCTGCAGCCTCGTCCCGCTCAACTCCACCCTCCACAGAGCTGGCCAATCAGAAGAAAGTGGGCACATGGGGAGTGGGGGCCATAGCGGAAGAGCCACCCCAACGAGGCGTTTCAGGCAGAGACTACAATGGACTACAAATAGGGTTTTTTTAAGGATGGCAGTATGAGCTAAATAAGGACCCTGTTTTGGAACAATCAGGAGTACTCTAGGGGAGTCCAAGGTCAAAATATAACCTTGGAAATATAGCAAAATAGGTCTCCTTTAATACACTTGCCCATAGTATCTGTCCAGCAGTTCAAAAAAAATTATCTCTTGCTACAGAAATAATTGTTGTCCTCTGCAGCAACCATTTCAGCTACAGTGAGCCAATGGTATCCCAATTAGTACTTAAGAAAAATCAGTTTTCTGAAGCAAAAATTCGACATGGTATTGATACTATGTAATTCTACTATTAATATAGTCAATTATAGTGGTTTTTAAAGTGCCAGTAAACTCAAAGAAGAAGAGGAAGTATATAAAGGATAGACTGCTTGTTTGTTTTTTGAATACTGTATTTTTCATTCACCTGAAAATTGATTAAAGAGCACAAGGAGAAAACAAAGAGTGGTTGCTTTGCTTCTTTCTATGCATACTATGAAAAATACTTTGTACTTGTACTCCACTTTTGATACTTCAGTATATTTTTCACAAAATACTTTTGGTACTTAAGTATATTTAATGTGAGCTACTTTAAGACTTTTACTCAAGTAATTTTCTTATGGGTGTTGCCCTATTCATTTTTCTAATTTCTTCAAAAGATGTTTATGACAATGCTATTTGCCAAAAATAAATTTGAAATTGTTGAATAAAATCTAATGTAAGCTCCTTTAATGTCATGGATCCCACCTAATCTCACACTCTCCCACCTTCCCCACCCACTTTATAAATAATTCATCAGCTCCTGCTCATTACTAAACTTGGACTTCATTTAACTGCGTGAGCTTTGCCTCATTTAGCACCCTTTTCTTGGGCCCACATTCTCATACAGCACTTGGCGGCCCAGCCATATATTACGTTGTACCTAGTCTTGTTTAAACAAAAGAATAGAGCATTGATTTATGTATTTCAAGAATCAATGCATGTTTCTTTGCTCATTGCAAAGGCTAGTGTAGTCTTGTATGAAGTGGCAAGTTATAGACACGTAAGATGTAGTACGCTACTGTACCTTTGATGTTTACTTTTTGTTCTCCACATTGGTGTTGCTGAAGATAAAAAGAAGAGCTTGGGAGCCAATTAGAGAGCTGTCTTATTTGGCTCGTAAACAGCAGATCATTTTTTTCAGATCACTCTCAGATAAAGTACACTTGCGTTCAAGGAGTTTATGATCCCAGAAATGTGTTGTTGAACTCCGAGCCATTTTTCAATTCTCATCATTTCTTTATTTATAATTCAATGTTGAATTTTCATGAAGATTTTTTGTGTTTGCGGCCCTTTTTCTCTTCTAAAATTATGAAAATTAACTGAAATATGATGTAATTCTAAATGCTAGAAGTGTCTTGTTACAGTTATGCCATTTCCCCCTCTTTGTGAATCTCATATCTTATAAAGCCTTGAATAGGGTAATGCATAAATAGCCAGTTTGTCTTCTGCACTAAGGGGTTAATCATATATGGATGATTTTGTTTCAAATCCATTGTTGTGGTGTACAGAGGCAAAATTACAAAAAAAGAGTGTCATTGCCCAAATACTTCTGCACCTAACTGTAATCATGCTGTATATTGACAGCAAGCATTTGTATTGTCTCTCTGGCTCAGCTGTTAGTCCACCTGGTGAGGATGTCTGGGGATCAAGTACAGCAGCTGCAGGGGATCCCTGGAGTGTAGGTGGAGGAGCCTCAGCTGTTGACTCTATGACCTCTGACCCATGGGGAGTCCCAGCAAAAGAAACTGCTAATGGCGCAGATACAGGTAACTCAAGAGCAGCCATCCTGCTTGGTCATTACCTATGCTATGCCACCTTTCACATCAACTTTTTAGGTCCCCATCACCCGAAGAGTAGGTCAGGGTACTCGTGATAAAGGCTGTGTCGTTCCATCCGTCCTTCTGTCTGTGCGTGCATGCGACCGTCCAGACCCATTATTCTGGAACTATATGCTGCAGCCGAATCATTTAACACTGAGCGTATGACCAAAGCTTCTTGTGTTATCTTTTTTCACCTCTGACCTTTGACTTTTGAGCGATGACCTCTATCGCTGTTTTTAATTTTTCCCTTTTATGTTTTTTGTTGACTTGTGTTCATTGACCTTTTCCCTTTGACCTTGACCATTTTGTGCAATTTTCAACTTAATTAGAAATCATCCAATCTTTTAAGGTATCACATCAAAAACTACTAATTTTAGGTCAAGAAAACCAATGGCAGGCCTTTTCTTGAAAAAGCTTTAGGTGCCCAAATATTTGTGCCTGTAAACTTCAATTTTCAGCCTTAGGTGTACTTTTTTTTTTTTTTTTTTTTACGCAACTCAAATGATATTTTAGGCATCTAAAAAAAAGTTAAGGTGATATTATTGTTGAGCAGACTTCATCTAAACTTATACAAGCGACATATTATCGTAATATCCTAATATGTAAAATTAACATGGGTAACACCTCTCTTTCCTACATTACATCCTTCTTATATAGGCACGCAAATGTACCTTGTAATTGCAGCTTAAGATCTGCCCGGGCTACAGTTAAGATAAGTGATACTGATGTTGGCTTACTTCAGTTGCTCACTTTGATATGGCCTTGGAACATCATGTTAAAGACAGAAAATCAGGAGCTTGACAGAATTTTGTTTAAGTCGCAGATAATCTAAAAACTGGAATTCATATACAAGCAAAGTTTTGCTTACCCAGCTCGGCAACGACCACGTACCACTTGAAAAATGTTGGCCTACAACGGCCTACTTTGTATTCTCTCCGCGTATACACGTGTTTTATCTGCTTTATAGGTGAACTTTAAGATTGAGCTGTTATATCAGCTATTAGTAATGCAAACCGATAGTTATTTAGGCTATTTAATTTGAAACTGAATTAAAAGGTGCATCTCTGCGAGATCGCGAGCAACGCAGTGCTGCAGCTTGCAGGTTTAACACAGGCATAGCACGCCAGTATCTCCGAAAAAGAGAGAGCAATAACTGATCCTCTTGTCACCAAAGCCTGTCTGACTAGCTTAAAACATGAGAAATTAACCCAATAAAGATTGCCTGTTTGCATATTTTGTTTATTATCGGAATGAGATTACACTGTATCAAACTGTATTATATGCGCGTGTCTCGCTGACAGTACCAGTGCACCAATGCCATAATGTTCGCCGTATGGCACGGGGCTGAAATGGTCGGAACTACTTTCAAGTCGAACGTTTCCGTGGCACCTCGGGCGGTAGAAACAAGTGTTATTTTCAAAATAAGACGGATGATTAGTTTTCCCATTTAGAGTTCTTTCCAGATCGGTTGCTTTTTTGAAGGAGCTATAACGGATTATCAGTCAACATTTCTATCAGATATGGCCTCCGTTGTGTTCGAGATGACTTGGATTCTCGCTGTTCAACTAGGACCATTGACTTCTCGACAATTTCGGAAGATCCAAATATCATTTCAGCGGCAAGTGCTAATATAACTTCATTTTAAAGTGAGTACATGACGCAGTATGAGTGCGGTTGCGCTGATAGCGAGCATTGGAGAGTCAGTGGCTATGCATACGACCATTGCCAAATGTGACAGATTATTAAATGCTGATATTATGGATTTTGTGTCCCACATCTGTTTTGCATTGTTCTTGCTAGCTATGTAGACAATTTTTGTTGGACAGGTACTGCAAATCTAGCCATGTTTCATCATACATGCGAATGTAAAATGACTGTTGTGATCGCTGTAATCCTCAGTATTATATGCGTGTCTTGCTGACAGTACCAGTACACCCATACTACATCAAATTGTTCCCTTTTTGTTTTGTTTTGTTTTTTTTAACGAACCAAATAAATCTATATGAAATGTTGAATTAGAACTTATTTAGTCTCACAAATGAATACAAAAAGGGTTGCTGTTGCTGTTGCTCACTTCTTGGTTGTGCTGTAGCGCTGTTCACTGGTGTTCATTCTGCTTGAGTTGAGGGGGAGAGAGGCGTGCAGGGCTGGTTGTAGCAGACGATTTACTGTTGTTTAAACGGGGTTTTCTGAAACTAATTTGTGTGTAAAAGTTCAAACATTAAAAGAGGTAAGACGATTTGCTCCCGAGGTATAACCTTTGTCGCATTAGGGGCAGGGAGAATCTTCTCCCTTCTTTTTTTTCCCCTTTTTCCCCCTTGTAACAACTCGGTTAGCAAATAGCCAAATTAAGTCGCTAATCTGGTCAAACAAAGGCGACGGGGGTTTTTTGGGGTTTTTTTCAGGGGGTTTCAGTCTCCTGGGAGCAAAGTAAAGTAAAATAAATTTAAACACTAAATAATTGGCCAACTAAGTGAATTGTGCAGTATACTAAGTAAAACAGTTGTTTTCAAGGACTGAGCTACTGTCGCCTGGTTTTTCTGTAGCTGATTTAGCTAACAAACTTCAGCAAGCTCTCAACGCTAAGAATATCATTGAATTACCTGGATATCTAGCGAACTATTACCTGGGTTGGTTTCATACTTGGTTGCTTGCCTTTCATACAGTCTTCTAGCCAGTAAGTATTGACGTTCACCGGGGTTTTTAGTATCCTTCGGTCTTTCTCTTTACTGCATAAACGCATTGCCAAGCTTGAATTAAATATTCACGCGAACCGGGGTTTTTGTCTTTTTCGCATCTCATTATTACTAAAGTGCTCTTCTGATTAAACCCATTGCAGATTACGTTATTTTTGTTTTTTACTCCGGTTGCGGTGCCTTGATCAGCTGATTAAAGTTTAACTGCTTGTTTGAATGCTTCGCGACAGCTTGTTGGGAGAGATACCGTGTTTAGTTCGCTCACATAGTAAACGACTTTTTTTTCGGTCCGTTTGAATTAAAGGGAACCGGAGCTTTACTCTGTTTCGGTTACCTTTGGTTGTATTTGTGGCTAGTTAGCTAGATATTTACTGTTTGCATTTTTGACTTGGGATCTGAGATTAAGCATTTAGTCAGTAGGGCAGCTGTTACTTCAGTTGCTCATTCAGTTAGGTTGGAATTTTAAACGGTAAGGTTTACTGGAGTGCTCCGCCCCTCCCCCGTTTGTCCTGAACCGGAGGGGTACCTTTGTACTGGGTCAGCGTATGTTGAGGGTATCACAGGATTATTTAAACTAGGGACTTGGGGGGCAGGGAAGTTAGTGAGTGTTACACATAGGGAAATGCAGACTGCCCTGATAGAAGCTGACTGCGTTACATGCACTATTGATGATATACTTTTAAAGCAACTAAGCGTAGTGGGGGGCTTGAAGCAGCAGCCGCATGGGAAATCAAGGGGGAAGAGCATTAGTAGTAACCTGAAATGTTTTTATTTAAATGCAAGAAGCATAAAAAATAAATTTCCAGAACTTGATGAACCGTTATGATTAGTGAGGGCAATGACATAGTTGGGATTACAGAGACATGGCTTAGTGAAGAGGATGGAGATGAATATAATATAGAAGGTTATAAGCTTTTTAGGAAGGATAGATGTAATAGGCGAGGAGGGGGCGTAGCACTCTATGTGAACGAAAACATAAATATACAGGAAATTCCCGAAATTGAACATTCCTTGCCCTGTGAAGATATCTGGGTCAGGCTCATTGGCAAATACAAGACAGGTTTAAACAGGAGTATGCTATCGACTGCCAGCTTTGGACAATATTGTCAATGAACTGCTCTTTAAGAGGATAAGGCAAGCTTGTTGAGGAGGAGGGACTATTATTATGGGAGACTTCAATTATCCTGGCATCGATTAGAAAATGGTGAAAGGACAGGGTAAAGGGGAGGAAGAATTTCTGGATGTTATAAATGACAATTTTTTGGTGCAGTATATTAATAAACCTACAAGAGAGAAGGCAATTTTAGATTTGGTGCTTTGTAATGACTCTGATAGACTTAGCAATGTTGAAGTACTGGAGTCACTTGGGACTAGTGATCACTCTACTGTTAATTTTGATGTTTCATGGGAAGTTAAAAAGGTGTCGTCGAAAACCAAAATTTTTAATTTTAGGCGAGCAAACTTTGTGCTCATATCTAAGCGAAATAAAATGGGAGGCACTTCTGGACTGTGAGTCTTTAAATGAGATGTGGGAAAGATTTAAGGGGGTTTTACTTGATTCACAATGTAAATTCATTCCAAATGTGTCCAAAAGTAAGCTGAAAAAGCAAAATCCTCCATGGATGACCACAGCTATTTGTAGGAGTCTGAGGAATAAGAGGAATCTTTATAAGACGTACATAATGGATAACAATGAGAATACTAAGGCTGAATACTGTAAAATGCAAGCTGTGGTCAAAAAAGAGCTGAGGAATGCTAGAAGACTGTAGGAAAGGCAAATTGCAGAAGGAGCAAAAACTAATCCTAAGCGCTTCTTTCAGTACTGTAGCAGAAAAAGGAAAGTCAAAGAGGAGGTTAAGTGCATAAAGAATAAATATGGATCGCTGCTATATGATAACAAGGATATTGCGGATACCTTAAACAGTTTTTTTGTTGAGAATTTTACCTCGGAGCGGGTTTTTATTCGGCCACAGGGCGTGTCCAACGCTCAAAATTAGTTTTGCGGAAATTGAGGTTAGGGATAATGAAGTATTAGACAAGTTGCATAAACTAAAGGCAGATAAGGTGGCGGGTCCTGATGGCTTATATCCTAGAGTGCTCAGGGAAGTTAGTGAGATCATCTTTAAACCGCTCTCAGCTATCTTCAGACGGTCTTTAGAAACTGGAGAAATACCAAATGATTGGAAGCAGGGCAATATGTTATGACTTGAAAATCACAACAAAGAAAACGAGCAATGACAACTTAAACAAATTTATTCTTCACTGAAAAAAAAAACCTCTACAAATAATCCACTGTTTAATCTTATAATAACACTCTAATGCCACTATGTAACTCTGTTGCCAAAACAAGAACTCTGCCTCTACTGACCAAAATCACAGCATTTATATAGACTAGCAACATTCTGGAAAGATCTACAGGATTCCTGGGTAATCCCGCCCCCTCCAGGCAGGAAGATGCCAGAAGCTTCTAGAAAGCACTAGTCTATTTCATCACAAAGAAGTGGTATTGCATCATATCATGTTTTTCTACAGACATACGACCAGAGGGTGCTAAATGATAACCAAAATAAACAAATCGCTGACCAGTCATAATGGGCATTTAAATAGTGTCTAACAAATCTCCATTTACAAATGATATACAGTGCTGTGCACAAAATACTCATACGTAACAAATATAATACCAATATATAAGAAAGGGGACCATACTGAGCCAGGAAATTACAGGCCAGTCAGTTTAACTTGCATTGCATGCAAAATACTGGAATCTATCATAAAAGACGAGCTGGAATTATTCCTTGAACGTAATAATATTTTGAGGGATAGCCAACATGGTTTCCGTAAGGGAGGGTCATGCCTGACAAACCTCCTGGAATTTTTTGAAGAGGCCACCAAGACCTATGATCAGAGCAGGACTTATGACATCATATACTTCGATTTTCAGAAAGCATTTGATAAAGTACTGCATAAGAAACTAATTTTTAAAATGAGCTCCATAGGAGTTACAGGAGGTATTCTGGAGTGGATTCAAAACTGGTCACAGGACAGAACACAAAGAGTGGTGGTCAGTGGAATCTCATCTCAGCTAGGTATGGTGGGGAGTGGCGTCCCTCAGGGATCAGTGTTGGGACCCCTGCTGTTCCTCATCTACAGTAATGACCGTGACAGAAATATTGAGAGCAAATTAGTTAAATTTGCGGATGATACTAAATTGGGAGGTTTGGCAAATAGTTTAGACTCTACTAAAGTGATTCAGGAGGATTTGGATAGAATCCAGAGTTGGGCAGAAATGTGGCAAATGAAATTTAATTTAGCAAAATATAAAGTTTTACGTGTAGGTAATAAAAACATTAGACAGGATTACTTCATGGGAGGTTTAAAACTGGAATGTACTCCACATGAAAAAGATCTAGGAGTGATTGTTGACCAAACCCTCACAGGTTCTAGTCATTGTGCTGTAACAGTTAAAAAAGCCAATCGGATGCTGGGATACATTGCCAAAAGTATTGAGTACAAATCCAAGGAGGTGAGGCTTCTCTTGTACAACACATTCGTCAGACCACATCTGGGGTATTGTGTACAGTTCTGGGTACCATACTTTAAGAAAGATATAGAGGCTCTAGAAAAAGTTCAGAGAAGAGCAACTAAGCTGATTCCGGGTATAAAAGATGAAAGCTATGAGAAGAGGCTGAAGATCCTTAATCTCTTTAGTCTTAGGAAAAGGAGACTTGGGGGTGATCTGATTGAGGTCTTTAAATATGTTAAAGGGATTAACAAAGTGAATTATGTAGGATTCCTTTGGCCAAGTTCTGTTAGTAGAACTCGGGGTCATGAATGGAAGTTGACCAAGGGTAAATTTAGCACTGATATTAGGAAATATTTTTTCACCCAAAGAGTAATTTCGATGTGGAACAGCTTGCCTGACCATACTGTTGAGGTAGAAACCTTGGCAATTTGCAAGAGCAGGCTTGACTTAAAGCTAGATACCATTGAGACATTGAGTATCTGAAGTGATATATTCACAATAGTTAAAAGAAACTGGCGAGCCTAGTTGGGCTGAACGGCCTGTTCTCGCCACTCATGTTATGTTAAAAAATTGCGCATATAATACATAGTTTACCGTGCTCGTGTTTGTAGCGTCTGGGGAATTTCGGAACTCGTTGGGCCGCGGAGGGATGTTTACCTCACTCGACCTTCGGTCTCGTGCGGTAAAAATCCCTCCGCGGCCCAACTCGTTCCAAAATTCCAATCCGCTACAAACACTCACACCGTAACCGATATTTACGTCGCAGATCATTCACCAGGCATGTAAGGCATTTTAGCACAATTTAATTGATAAAGTGACGGCACTTTTGAGTGGCCGAGATGGAATGCCGTTTACGTTCATTCAGCATTACAGTTTGCAAGTTGCGATTTAAGGCATTATATGTGAATTTGCCTTCTATTTATCTCCTCAATAATTTCTTAAATTAGTCATATATAAACTCAGTATTGCTCGACTCAGAGAGAACCTCCACTGGTTTATTTGGTAGGCCTATTGCGGTTTCAAGTAATGGGGAAAAGCAAAGTATCCGTTGCAGTAGTCAGTTGGAATGGTCTGTAACCAGCGAAAAAAATACACAGGGGCGACGGGGTATTCCCCGCTAACCCTTTGAAATCGCCACCGTGAACCCAAGATACGGGGGCAAAAATTTTTTAATTAGCAAAAAAAAATCACCCCTGCTCAAAATCAGACTGTGGTCTGCGCAGTTTGCGTAATTGGGCCTAAGGCCCGGGCCACACTGCCTGCGGTGGCGGTGCTGATTCTGCATACCGCATGCGTATTTTCGTTTCGGCCCCCATGTTACTCAATGAGAGCGGCCACACTGCATGCCAAAGTTGCGCGACTCACGCACGGAAAATCCGTACTGCTACCGTGCGGAAAATAGAGATTCGGACTCTTGCCGAATTTTCAGCAGAGCTGAAAATGACTGTCAGAAAAACAGTCAGATCGCCATAAATACATGCATTTCGCTATAATGCCGAGGATGCGTGTCTGTTACAAGCATGAAGCTGACAAACAAAAAATGTAACAACACTGCCAGCATGTTTATCATATTAAAAGCCCGTTTGCATGGACATAATCCCTTCCGCTCAATTCAGCAATGCTTCGTGAAATATTGAAACGTAGTGGGAAATTCGCGACTTTCATCGTAGACTGCTGCCATTAAAAGGGATATATGGAGAAGTATTTAGTCATTCCTAACTTATTTTTGAAAACTTTAATACGATGTTGCTCATTTTATTTTGGATTTAAATGTTAAGATGGGGGGGCATCAACGTATTTTGCCGGAATATGCCATTAATTGCGGAGCCAAGCCAATGAACATAGCTTATTATGTTGATGATTAAAGAGTAGCCTATCAGGGCAGTACTTTTCTGTATCTCTCACTCTGGCCATAACACCCACACGATTGCTGAACCTACATACGACGACCCCCTCCCCCCCCCACTTGTATCAGTAACAGTTCAGGTGGCTGTTTCCACTAGTAAAGAAAAAAAAAAAAAAAAACAAAGCTGGATACAGTGGCTAGACGAACGTACAGCACATCGGCCAGTCTCTGAAATGTCTGAACTGTTCCTTTTACGGTCATTCGGCACCTAGCCGATACGAATGGTTTCAGCCTTGACTAATGTAAATTAGATCGCTTTTGAAAGCACATTCCACATCCCGATACCCTCCCCCTACCCCGAAAGTAGAGAGCAAGACCAATTCAGAAGGGTTTGCTGAGTATAGTAATATGATCGTATAATTAAATTGTTTGTATGATTCATAACGCTCAAGCATGCTTCCCCTACTGTCAATACAAAATATAAATCACGTGTAGGCTATAACGACGCAAGACGAAATAATATATTATTTTATAGTGGTTTCTTGGGCAAAGTCTTGCAGAGACAGATTTGGAAGGAGGAGCCCGCAGCAGACCTGCCGCATCAGATACGCAGGCAGTGTGACCGAGCTGCAAGCGGTAAACGGTTGCAGTGCTCGGCTTGCGGAATCCACATCGCTACTGCAGGCAGTGTGGCCCGGGCCTAAGTCTCAGACAGGCCGCCTGGACTATGCTGCCACGTTTACCATAGTTACCTGTTTGTGGGCTGTTGCGCAACTTCTCAGCTTTCAGGAAGTTGGAATTTTTTTCTAAAGCGCAAACCTTACGGTAATTATGGTACGTACAACATGATGTGTGCGTTTGTGTTCGCGACGATACATTCGGATTAGGAGGGTTAACATGTTCACTTCAAGATAGAGCGTTTCCTTGTGAGACAGGACAATCGAGCTTGACCTCAAAAGCACCAACTACTACAGAAGCTGTAGACAAGAAAAAAAAACAAAAAATGTTGTCAAGAAGGAGAAGACAATCCTATGTCCGAAAAAAGACTGGGTAGTGGTAGAAAAGCAAGCCGTTTTTCAAATCACGTGCAGCTTGTTAGCTTACCGGCCCTATGGGCCGATAAGCTATTGTCGTGGTGTGGCGTCCGTCGTCTGTCGTCCGGAACATTTTTTATCTTTTTTTTGGCGTGATGAATTTTCGTGTAAATTTGCGGTCACATACTACTAGACCATATCTCCAGACGTTTTTCTCGGATTTTTGATTGAATCATTTTTGTCCGTTTTATGGGCCCTTGAAATTTTGGCTCCAATGTTAAAGATAGGACTGAGAAATTTTAAAAAATTATTTCTCAAAAACTGTCCGATAACTTTTTTTTCTAAATCTGGCAATCGGCTCACTTTGATGCACTTTATGTACAGTGCAAGTGCCATTTTGATTGAATCGACGAAAGTGGTTCTAGTGGGGGCACTGTACTTTAACATTGGGTCTTTTGGAGAATGGGCCAAATCGCCTGTGGAAGCTAAATGGTTGTAGATAGAGATTAAGTTTGTATTACTGACATATAGGAAGTAATATATGACCTATATTTTGGCTGTGTTTAAGTTGCCCTCAGATGACCTTGGAAGGTCAAACTTGAGGTCAAGCAAAATGTTGCAATTTTGCAAAAGGTTTCTAGGCTTGAAAATATTGAAGATTGGGAACATATGTGCATTGAACACTGACAGGAAGTCATGTATGAACTTTCATTTGGTGGCCTTGAACGTGACCTTCGGCGACCTTCGAAGGTCAAACTTCACATAGTGAAATTTAAATGACTTCTATCACCAAAACTATTACAGATAGAGCTTAGGTTGTATTGCGGGCATATAGGAAGTCATGTATGAAGTTTCATTTGGTGACATTGAACTTGACCTTCAGTGACCTTGAATGCCCAATCTTCAAAGTGAAATTTCAGTGACTTTTATCAGCAAAAAGGTTACAGATAGTTTCAGTTTGTATTGGAGATGTATAGGAAGTCATACATGAACTTTCATTTGGTGGCCTTGAACTTGACCTTTGGTGACCTTCGAAGGTCGAACTTAGCATAGTGAAATTTCAATGACTTCTATCACCAAAACTATTACAGGTAGAGCTTAGGTTTGTATTGCGGGCATATAGGAAGTCATGTATGAAGTTTCATTTGGTGACATTGAACTTGACCTTCAGTGACCTTGAACGGCCAACCTATACAGTGAAATTTCAATGACTTGTATCAGCAAAATCATTACAGATTGAGTGTAGGTTTGTATTAGAGAAGTGTAGGAAGTCATGTATGAACTTTCATTTTGTGACCTTCATATTGACCTTTGAAGGTCTAACTTGACCTAGAGAATATTCAATGACTTCTATCACTGAAAAGGTCACAGATGGAGCCTAGGTTTGTGTTACTGACATAGGAAGTCACATATGAACTTTCATTTGGTGACATTTAGCTTGACTGTTGATGACATTTGAAGGTCGAACTTGACATATGACAATTACAATGACTTGTCTTGCCAAAATGGTCACAGATGGAGTCTAGGTTTGTATTACAGACATATAGGAAGTCATATATGAACTTTCATTTGGTGACCTTCGTATTGACCTTCAAAGATCAAATGTGTCCTAGTGAAAATTCAATGACTTGTATCACTAAAAGGGTCACAGATGGAGCCTAAGTTTGTGTTAGTGACATCTAGGAAGTCACATATGAACTTTCATTTGGTGACATTCAACTTGACTGTCAGTGACCTTTTGAGGGTCAAACTCCACAGTGAAATTACAATGACTTGTATCACCAAAATGGTCAGAGATTGAGCCAAGGTTTGTATCGAGACATTTAGAAAGTCATATATGAAGTCCATTTGCTGACCACAACTTGACATTCTGTAACCTTTAAAGTTCACAATTGACATATTGAATACATATTTACATATTTTAATGACTTGTATCACCAAAACTGCTTCAGAGCTTAGGACTGTATTACAGAAGGTCTTATAAATGTATGTGAACTTTTATTTAGTGACTTGTGTCATCGCTGTAAGACTGCTTGCCGGTAAGCTACACATATTTTCATTATTCATTATTAATGACTACGTCAAGTGTGCGGCTTTTACAGTGTAATTGCAATCTGCAGGCGCAAGTATGTTTAGTTGGCATGGTAGATGAGAATGCATACAATAAATGTAAAAATGAATGAAAATGGAAACACGCTACATTATTACTAGGTTTAATTGGGAAGTAGTGTGCAATTATGTGTCAAAGATTGTGGTGATTGAATGTGATAATGGTGATAAAATTTGATATTTACTAATCAGTTTTGTTGAATCTTATTAAATTGAAGACTGGAACTCCATGAGAACAGGAATGGAAAAGCAGATATTTGTTGCTTTAAATGTCATTGTTTAATGAATTTCATCGTTTGTAATGAGTTTTGAGCCAAATGTAGTAAGCAATAAGGTGTGCCAATTCATGCAACACTACTGTATTTTAAACAATTCGCGTAAATGCAAAGAAAAACAAAAGAAAAAAAATGGCCACAGTGAGCCCTAAAATGGCCCCCGTGAGAATTTTCTCTAGGGCTATTTTTTTTCTCCAGATCTTGAAAACAGCCCTTGTGAAAAATAAATTCTTTTTTACCCTGTCTGTAACATAATGGTTTTCCGTAAGCTCAAATTAAAAACCCAACAAATAAATTGTTAAAAATTAAGAGCAGGAATGAAAACAAAAATTACTGTGATTTGACTCAATTCATTATTTAATGTTACTTCCACTGTGTGTCTATTTGGGAGCCTTTATAGGAGTCCAAGAGAATTTTCAACTGCATGATTGCTACAGCTGCCAATAAAATGATACTGGGACTGGATGAACCAGGTCTATTAAATAAAACATAACTTACAAAGTGGAATTTTTTTATGGTAAGGTCAAATACCAGCATCAGTCTATTGTTTAGTCATACTTCGACCTCTCAAGTGCAATAGCAGAATCTGCAAGGGCTCTGAACAGAGTTCAAAAATTTCAAACAATTGGAAACAACGGCCGACTGTTGGTCGACTGAGATTTGTTTTAATAGGGGACAGCCCAAATAATTTTTTAATCAAATCACAGTGAAAACTGCAGATGAGATGAGAATCAAGTCAATCTGGCTGCAAAATTAACAGGAATAACCGACTGATCGCGCCAAGTTTCACCATCAAAACAAAAAAAAAAAAACAAAAAAAAAACTGCAATGAAAACTTTCTTAAACTTACTTCCGTAACCCACTCATTCCCGTCCTTTTTGACTACTTTTACGGGTTTTATCCCTCAGTTTCTACATCAATGCTTTAACGGTGGAAAGCCAGGCGATATGCGCAGCCTGCTTCGCTATCTTTACTGGTGGGGACAATGCGCAGTTTCATTGGTTGAAGAAGTCTCGCATGGCTGAGAATCCACCAATGAGAAACACTTACTGTATGTCCACAGTTACTCATGAGCCTTTGGGCGTTAAGCGAAAGTGTTTGGAAATGTTTAGATGGCGCTGCAGTTTAGATAGCTGGGTGCGCAAAAATGGAACGTTTTTGATGGATACGTGCGCAATTATTTGCGCAGCTAAAATGCAATTTTAGGCCTTTCATAAAAAGGCCTACAATGGGCGTATGACAATTGAACTTAGACCTCTACAGGACATTTTTTGTGACCTTTGACTGATGATCTTGATCTCAGTTCTGCATCCCAAGAGCAGCTACCAAACTGCAGTTGCTTTTTGGAATTCTTTTTAGTCTCCCACCACCCGACGGGTAGGTTGGGGATCAAGTGATTTGCGCTGTCTGTTCATCTGCCCATTTATCCAATCTTAGGCGGGGGACTTTTGCGGTCTCTGACTGGCTGGTAACATTGTCATTAGACTTCACCATTTGTGGTATTGTTGGTTTTCTTGGTATTATTGTGCACAAGGGTTTCAGGTGTGATGTGTGCATCTGTGAGATTTTATCATATTTAGGTGGTCTGTCATCATCACTTCACTAAAACTAAGAATTAATTAATTGCCGAGTTAAATTTTCTAGAGGGCTTAGACTGGATTTACACTGGATGCTGGTGCCCACTTTGCATCCACAAAGCTTTTAATCGGTCCCCATGGTAGTGGACTGCAGCCTTTACAGTGACAGCACGTTTTCCGTGAAGTACCCTCCGCCAGCAGCAGTACTTGTCGAATTTCACATGGCTTTCACAGAAGAACAGCGAGGAAAATACAGTGCTCATGGTGACATTTGGACCATGTCTTTTTTTTTTTATCCCCCGCAACAACGTAGTTGCGGGGGGTATTAAAATGGGGTCCGTCCGTCCGTCCGTCCGTAACATTTCGTGTCCGGGCTGTAACTTTCTTCCTAATCACCCGATACTCATCATATTTGGCATGGAGGTGTAGAAACACATAAAGGTGTGTCATGAAAAACAATTTTGAAAATATTTTCATAATTTATTATGCGTTTCGGGGCAAAAAGTGACATATTCATGAGAAATCTGTAAAGTGTCCTGTCCGGGCTGTAACTTTCTTCCTAATCACCCGATACTCATCATATTTGGCCTGGAGGTGTAGAAACACCTAAAGGTGTGTCATGAAAAACAATTTTGAAAATATTTTTAAAATTGTTTTGCTTTTTTATGCAAAAAGTGACAAATTTGTGAGAAATCTGTAAAGTGTCCTGTCCGGCTGTAACTTTCTTCCTAATCACCCGATACTCATCATATTTGGCATAGAGATGTAGAAACACATAAAGGTGTGTTATGAAGAACAATTTTGAAGATATTATTACAATTTTTCGCGTTTTGGGGCAAAAGTGTCAAATTTGTAAGAAATCTGTAATTTGTCCTGTCGGGCTATAACTTTCTTCCTAATCATCCATTTATCATCATTTTTTTGTCATGTAGGTGTAGAAACACATACAGATATGTCAGGAGAAACAATTTTGAGAATTTTTTTTAAAAACTCACATTTATGTAGGAAATTTGTAAGCAATCTCTTATGTGTTCCGTCCAGGCTATCTGAGGTATCTTGGAGATATGTTGTCTTTGTAGTGTAAAAAGACATGTTAAAGGTTTGTGACGATAAACAATTTTAAAAATATTTCATGGTTTTCATTATATACTCCGAAAGTGTTTGATTTTGTTTTTCATAACATTGATTGAATTGCCAAAGTATTATTAACAAAGTATACTATCTAAGAGAAGCTAACAGATGTGACAATCTTCAGGAAAAAATAATTTGTGAGTTGCGGGGGATATTGCTTGACAACGTCAGCAGCTTGTTATTATTTCTTTTCTTCTTCAGAAATGTTTTCGCCAATTCCCGTGAGTTGGTAAATGGTAGAGACCTGAAATTTTGCACATTGGTTGTGTGCAAATGCAAGTTGTGTGCAAATGCTGCCCAAGCCATTTTTAACTTAATCGGCCTGATGGGGGCGCTATAATTCAAGAAAAACAGTTTTTCACTTTAAAGGTCATAACTCCTACGCTGTAAGTCCCATTTACAGGAAACTTGGTACAGACATTCCTTGGTCCAAACTCTACAACTTTCCCATCAGGACCCCTAAGGTCTGCTTTATTGGATTTTCCGCCATTTTGAATTTTTTGAAAAACACATTTTGGAGATCTCCTCCTAGGCCATAGGTCTTTGAAATTTGCTGTGGATCATCATTGGACCAGGCTTATCAAAAGTTGCATAAGGCTTGTGGAAATCTCATTTCGGTACCAAGATATTGGCCAATGAACTTCAGCAGGGGCGTGGCTTAGCACTTAAATGAACAAAAGTCAACAACCATTGGGCCAATCATCACAGAACTCGCAGGATATGTCCATATAAGTACCAGGAACATACCTTGACAGTTTCATGCAAATCAGCCCATATGGGGCGCTATAAATGCAAAAAAATGGGCATGGCATGACACAAATCAGACTATAAATCAGCATTTGTTTGTCCTATAGCCATAAAACTCACAGGATACAAAACCCAAAACCAGTGAAGTTGGCACGTTATGTAAATCATAGATAAAAACAGAATACAATGATTTGCAAATCCTTTTCAACTTATATTCAATTGAATACACTGCAAAGACAAGATGTTTAATGTTCAAACTGAGAAACTTTTTTTTTTTTTTTTTGCAAATAATCATTAACTTAGAATTTAAAGGCAGCAACACATTGCAAAAAAAAGTTGGCACAGGGCCTTTTTTTACCACTGTGTTACATCACCTTTCCTTTTAACGACACTCAGTAAACGTTTGGGAACTGAGGAGACCAATTTTTGAAGCTTTTCAGGTGGAACTCTTTCCCATTCTTGCTTGATGTACAGCTTAAGTTGTTCAACAGTCGGGGTCTCCGTTGTCGTATTTTACGCTTCATAATGCGCCACACATTTTCAATGGGAGACAGGTCTGGACTACAGGCAGGCCAGTCTAGTACCCGCACTCTTTTTACTACGGAGCCATGCTGTTGTAACACGTGCAGAATGTGGCTTGGCATTGTCTTGCTGAAATAAGCAGGGCGTCCATGAAAAAGACGTTGCTTGGATGGCAACATATGTTGCTCCAAAACCTGTATGTACCTTTCAGCATTAATGGTGCCTTCACATATGTGTAAGTTGCCCATGCCTTGGGCACTAATACACCCCCATACCATCACAGATGCTGGCTTTTGAACTTTTTGAACCTTTTTTTTGAACCGGATCGTTCTTTTCCTCTTTGGTCCGGAGGACACGACGTCCACAGTTTCCAAAAACAATTTGAAATGTGGACTCGTCAGACCACAGAACACTTTTCCACTTTGCATCAGTCCATCTTAGATGAGCTTGGGCCCAGCGAAGCCGGGCGGCGTTCTGGGTGTTGTTGATAAATGGCTTTCGCTTTGCATTGTAGAGTTTTAACTTGCACTTGCAGATGTAGCGATGAACTGTAGTTACTGACAGTGGTTTTCTGAAGTGTTCCTGAGCCCATGTGGTGATGTCCTTTACACACTGATGTCGGTTTTTGATGCAGTACCGCCTGAGGGATCGAAGGTCACGGGCATTCAATGTTGGTTTTCGCCTTGTCGCCACGTGCAGTGATTTCTCCAGATTCTCTGAACCTTTTGACGATATTACGGACCGTAGATGATGAAATCCCTAAATTTCTTGCAATAGCTCGTTGAGGAATGTTGTTTTTAAACTGTTCGACAATCAGCTCACGCATTTGTTCACTAAGTGGTGACCCTCGCCCCATCCTTGTCTGTGAATGACTGAGCATTTCAGGAAGCTGCTTTTATACCCAATCATGGCACCCACCTGTTCCCAATTAGCCCGTTCACCTGTGGGATGTTCCAAATAAGTGTTTGATGAGCATTCCTCAACTCTCTCAGTCTTTTTTTGCCACTTGTGCCAGCTTTTTTTGAAACATGTTGCCGCATCAAATTCCAAATGAGCTAATATTTGCAAAAAATTACAAAGTTTACCTGTTCGAACATTAAGTAACTTGTCTTTGCAGTGTATTCAATTGAATATAGGTTGAAAAGGATTTGCAAATCATTGTATTCTGTTTTTATTTACGATTTACACAACGTGCCAACTTCACTGGTTTTGGGTTTTGTATATTCATATAAGTACCTGAAACATACCGTGAAAACTTTATCCAAATTGACTGATAGGGAGCGCTATAAATGCAAAACAAGGCAGCGTGGTATAACACAAATCAGACTATAAATCAGCAATCATTTGTTCTATAGCCATAAAACTCACCGGATATATTTATATGAGTATCTGAAATATACCCTGAAAATTTAATTCAAATTGACCGATAGGGGGCGCTATAAATGCAAAACAAAGCAGCGTGGTACAACACAAATCAGACTATAAATCATAAATAGTTTTGCCAATCATTACAAAACTCACAGGATATGTCCACATAAGGACCTGAAACATAGCCTGAATCAAATCGACCGGTAGGGGGCCCCAAAAATGCACAAAATAACCTAACATAAGACAAATCAGACTATACATCATAAGTTGTTGGCCCAATCATTACACTGGCAAAATAGGTCCACATAAATACCTGCAACATACTCTTGAAGTGGTTTTTGTCCCCCGCCGCCGCGGGGGACATATTATTCAGCTCAGTCTGTCCGTCATGTCCGTCCGGCCGTCTGTCATGTCCCGTTTGTTCTGAACGCGATATCTCAAGAACAGTTTGACCGATTCCAATCATCTTCGGTGTTAAAGTGTATTGGTGTGATACGCTGACCCCAGTTGATTTCCGTGACCTTGTATTCCGTGTATTAGAGGGGTGCTCACAGCCCACTCGATTTACGTGACCTTGCCATTATTCTCAAGGTCATTACGACCATTTAACCACTTACAAATACCTTGTCAACTTGATATCTCAAGAACGGTTTGACTGATTCCATTCATCTTTGGTGTCAAGGTGTATTGGGGGCGAGGGACATAGTATTCAGCTCCATCCGTCCGGCCGTCCGTCTGTCCCGTCTCGTTTGTTGTGAACGCGATATCTCAAGAACGGTTTGACCAATTCCATTCATCTTTGGTCTCAAGGTGTATTGGGGCGGGGGACATAATATTCAGCTCCGTCCGTCCGTCATGTCCCGTTTGTTGTGAACGCGATATCTCAAGAACGGTTGGACCGATTCCATTCATCTTTGGTGTCAAGGTGTATTAGGGGAGTGCTCACAGCCCACTCGATTTATGTGACCTTGCCATTATTCTCGAGGTCATTACGACCATTTGACCACTTACAAATACCTTGTCAACATGATATCTCAAAAACGGTTCGACCGATTCCATTCATCTTTGGTGTCAAGGTGTATTAGGGGCAAGGGACGTAGTATTCAGCTCCGTCCGTCCGTCTGTCCGTCATGTCCCGTTTGTTGTGAACGCGATATCTCAAGAAAGGTTTGACCGATTCCATTCATCTTTGGTGTTAAGGTGTATTAGGGGGCTGCTCACAGCCCACTCGATTTACGTGACCTTGGCATTATTCTCAAGGTCATTACGACCATTTGACCACTTACAAATACCTTGTCAACATGATATCTCAAGAGCGGTTTGACCGATTCCATTCATCTTTGGTGTCAAGGTGTATTAGGGCCAGGGGACATAGTATTCAGCTCTGTCAGTTCATCCGTCTGGCCGCCGTCCGTCACGTCCCGTTTGTTGTGAACGCGAAATCTCAAGAACGCTTTGACCGATGTAATTCATCTTTGGCTTCAATGTGTATTTGTGTGATACGCTGACCCCAGTCGATTTCCGTCACCTGGAGGGGGACATGACCACGTATAGTGGCAGTACTTGATAATTAAGCTGTTAAAGCTTTCAACTGCTAATGGTTTTTCTTGGCTTGAACCTCAGAATTGCCGCTTGCACCTATATTTATGTGCCTGCCTATGCAAAGCATAGGGCGCACGTGTTATTGTTGTGCGGGCTTATTATCATTATTATTATTACTCTTATTATTCTTCCGTATTCCTATCATAGCTTACTCCTCCTACACCGTTTGTCCCACATACAAACGAAATACACCGAAACATGCGGAATGATGGGAACTCGTGTGCTATGTCTTTTTGTGTCCCAAAGTCTTACGGTGTCCGGATAATTCCCCAAAAAGGGACAAAAATTTCCCATTGGAATGAATGGGAAAGGCTAGAGTGGGGTGATGTCACAGCTAGAGTGGGAGCTGAGAGCAGATAGAATGAAAAAGTTCTTTCTATATCGCTCCAACTTCCATAAATTTCAATCCCTCTTCATGAAATTTCACAAAAATGTATGAAAATTTGTTCTTGTTACAGCAGTATCATTTTTATAGCAGTGAAGTACATAGTTTTGGCTCAGGGAACAGTCAAAAGTACAGGAGGCATGTCCAACTTCTCTATCTCTTCCATTCAAAAATCACTCAAAAATTTTTGGGAGAACAGCAAACGGCCAGAGTTTTTAGATCGCGGTTATTCCAAAAATATATCACTCAGAGAAATAAGAAAGACATCCACGCACTCAGAAAAGTCTCGTTCCTTGAATGATGTGGTTACATTGGTGACAGGATAAATAGTGTTTGCGTGAGCGGCAGGAGTTTGAGGTGTGCGCAAACAAGGCTGAGTGACTCAGCGATTGCCTGCATGCGCACTTGTCTGTACATGCCTGGCTCTCACTGGTAATAGGACACCGTTCCTGCCATGGCCCTCGGTGATTGGCTAATTTTAAATCTAACTGCTCAGCTGAGTTTCCATGCAGATGTTTTGGTTGGAATAGAGGTGTCTTCATCAGAACGAAGTGAATTGAGCCAGCTATTTTGCGGTAAGGGAAATTATTGCGGCACATTCTCCACGCTGCTTATTTTTACGAGCAGGTCTCAGCTAATGCACCACTATTTTAAAACGTTGATTTCTGTGTCAAACAATCAAATGCAATGACACGTTTGCTACAAATGCAACGTTAAAAAGAGAAAGATATGTTAATGATTGCGATATGGCATTGTTTGCAGTCTACCTTAAATGGAAGTACTGCTTTGCAAAACTAGTATTTGTCTACCGCTACGTTCATTCGCAAACGCTATGTCTTCACTGATTAGAATACAGGCTCTATAAGTATACAGCATCTGTTTGCCAGCGGTACCATGAAGATAATCTAAACGTCCGAGGAATATTCGCGCAGACAACGTTGAGCTCTCTGTCCACCGGCTGCCTCTGCTTGCGACAGGAGCTCGACTTCCCTGTAGCTCTTTGCATAGCGCATAAGCAAACGCGTATATGTGTTCAGTCTGTTCATTTCATCAAGCGAATACCTGATATATTAAAGGAATAAGCCCCGAGAAGCAGTGGGTTACAGTGATTTTATAACGGCGGAGGGCGTTCTAAGGCACGACGCGCAGTGGAGTGCCTTAGTGCCCCTCCGCCGTTATAAAATCACTGTAACCCACTGCTTCGAGGGGCTTATTGCTTTTATAAAACGGTTACCCTACATATAGCCCATTAAATAAACACACAAGAAAAATAATCAACAATTTGTAATAATGCAACAATAAAATTGAGAACTATTCGTTCTCCCACCAGGCAAGATAGAGTGGACAGAATGGTTGCCAAGCAACACACACGCTAATATTGCTTTTTCATCTAGCGCCATGTCACATCAGGCTATTTGGGCTCGTGAATGAAGATATACTATGAAAGGTGGCCATTTGGAATGTCGCCTTCGGTCTCCCGAAGACCCCGTTAAATAATTTTACGTTCGTTTCGGTTTCGGTTTTCGAGTTTCCTTGTTCTCAACTCGCGCCGATCGGCCATATCATTACAACCAGCAGCGAGAGTAGGGAACAAGATTGGCTTTTGTCCTCCACACTTGCCGGTGTCCAGGAAAATATACTACTCAAAATTTGATAGGGATCATAGGAATTTTTTTGTGAAATGACATGCAAATTTGGTAACTGCCACTGATGAACAATATATTGGATAAATGACATGCAGTCAGACACAAAACACATTTGCACGTGCATTTCATGACATTAAAAGAGCGTGCAGCCTCACATTTTGGCTTTGACTAACACTTCACCATTTCAACTCCGACGTGTGTGTTGCTTGTTGGTGAAAATTTGGAAGTTCCCAAATTTTTTGCATTACATTTAGCAATAACAATGTCTCCTCAACGTCTTAGACGTCGATTTACTTCAGAGCAATTGGGAAGATGCATCAGAATGCTTGACTCTGGCTTCTCACAACGTCACGCGTTGCTAATGCACTTAACGCCAGCCAAAGCGTTGTAGAACAGAGCGTGGAACCGCATCAAACAATTGGTACAGCAGCACACTGTCATGGGGGTGGTCGTCAGAGATCGACTACACAACGACAAGACCACTTTCTCACACTTCAGGCACGATGTCATCCTTTCTGGACAGCCACCACCCTACGAAATGACCTTCATAACGCCGCGGGGGTCAGGGTATCCACTCAGACGATACGGAATCGTCTTCGTATTGCCGGCCTCAACTCAAGAAAGCCATGTGTTCGAATCCCACTGACCGTGCGTCATAGGCGTGACCGTTTGGATTGGGCTCACGATCATGTCACATGGACACACAACGATTGGGTTCCAGTTCTCTTTACTGATGAGTCCCAATATTGCTTGGACTTTACTGACAGGAGGCAACGGGTGTGGCGAAGACAACGTGAGCGATTTAATGATGCCTGCATCAACGAACACGACCGTTATGGTGGCGGATCAATTATGGTCTGGGGAGGAATAAGCAGGAACGGCAGAACGGACCTGCATGTCATGGGGAGAGGGATGATGACAGGGGTACGGTACAGGGATGAGATCTTCAATGTGTACGTAAGACCATACGCTGGTGCTGTTGGCCCTGATTTCATCTTAATGGATGATCACGCCCGTCCCCATCGTGCTGGGGTGGTGAATCAATTCCTAGAGCAGGAGACAATTGTCCGCATGGACTGGCCCGCGCGTTCGCCGGACCTAAACCCTATCGAGCATGTGTGGAACATGCTGCAGGTCGCCATTTCCGGTTGTAGGGCACAACCCACAACTCTAGAAGAGCTCGGAAATGCCCTTGTTGAAGAATGGAACAAAATTCCAATTGCAAGCATCCAGGTTCTGATTGACAGTATGACCCGACGTTGTCAAGCCATCATTCAAGCTAGGGGAGGCCATACCCGTTATTGACATTAACTGTGGTAATGAAACATCAAACGAACACTGTCTGTTTTCACTTTACATGTCAGAGGTGAAACCATGAAGTGTTCGTGAAAGCCAAAAGTGTGAGGCTGCACGCTCATTTAACGTCATTAAATGCACTTGCAAATGTGTTTTGTGTCTGACTGCATGTCATTTATCCAATATAATGTTCATCAGTGGCAGTTACCAAATTTGCATGTCATTTCACAAAAAAATTCCTATGATCCCTATCAAATTTTGAGTAGTATATGTTGAATAGTGCATTGATTTGCTAGCCAGCTTGTCAACTAGCTAGCGTTCACTACAATGGATGTGGTTATCCTACACATAGCCCATAAAATAAACACACAACAAAAAAAAATCAACAATTTATCGCTAATACTGAAATGGCAAGCTAGTTAGCAACGTAGCTAGCAAGCTAAAATGATATCGAACTCTTTAATGCAATAGCTAGCTAGGTAGATAGCCAACTGGTTAGCGGGTTAAAAGGCTAAACTTCGCTAACACTGAAATAGCGAGCTAAAAGTCTTGAAACAAACGTAACCTAACGAGTCAGTTCAGCGTCGAGTAGTTGTTGCGCGCAGGGATATTTTGTGCTGCAGTCTGCCTCAGATTGCAGGGGGTTACAGGGATTTTATACCGGCATGGAACGTGGCTCAGCCAATCACATTTAAGGATGGGTAGCACCCGTTTTATAATCTCAAGTTTATCACAGCTCTGTCTCATATTGTATGTTTTATTAACTGTGTCCTATTCTTGTAAAAAAGAAAAAAAAAATCATGTAAACAATTCAAATAACGTACCTTAGATAATTAACGAGGAATGAGTGAATGAATAAAGAAATTGAAGTCATTTTATTTGCATCAAGAAAACTTACAAAGAAGTCATGTGGAATCACAATGAAATACAATAGAAATAATACTTGTACTGTTTCACCATTTTAGTGGTCACTGGTTTAAAAGATGGTTTTCATGGCGCGAGTTCGTACGTGTGAATGGGTTTCTTTTTTTTTTTTTTTTTGGACATGGAGCTGCTCTTTTTATGCTCGCAGTTACATTATTCTCTCACTAGATGGCAAACCTGGATCAGTTATTGAATATTCACTGGCAAGCCAAGCTGGATCACGGTTTAGAAAATTGATACGCTCGATCCTATCCCTGTTTTTCAGGAGTTGCATTAATTAAACTCCTCAGCTATGCCTGATGTGCAAACTGCCCTAATACAATTCCATGCGGTCTAAACTTTCCAACGTAACCGAAATAAATTGCTTGCTCAATCGTATAAGCTTTTTTTTTTTTTTTTTTTTTTTTTTTACAGCGTATGTCTTGACTACCTAAAATGGTTTTTGGTGCCCTAAAAAACTCTCTAGGTTGCCCGGCTAACGACTGAAAAGAAAAGTTCATTTCTCGCCCTGGCATGTGCTCTCACTTCGATTTTTGCCTCTCTCAATTACTTGGCTTGTATCAGCTGTATATGTTTGTGTGTTTGCGCATTGGGTCAGGTCGAAAGGTCAGCAGGTAAACATGGATGACAGTTTGGCATTTATGTTCGCGGCTTGTGGCAGGCACATTCAAAATTTCTCCCGGGAAATTTTTTGTCTAGTTATTATTATTCTTTCTTTTCTTCTTCAGAAATGTTTTCGCAAATTCCCGTGAGATGGTAAATGGTAGAGACCTGAAATTTGCACATTGGTTGGAAGTTGTGTGCAAATGCTGCCCAAGCCATTTTTAACTCAGTCGGCCTGATGGGGGTGCTATTATTCAAGAAAAACAGTTTTTCACTTTAAAGGTCATAACTCCTACACTGTGAGTCCGATTTACACGAAACTTGGTACAGACATTCCTTGGTCCAAACTCTACAACTTTTCCTAAGAACCCCTAAGGTCCGCCATATTAGAATTTCCGCCATTTTGAATTTTTTGAAAAACCAACCCGCCAGACTAACTTTTGGACCTAGGAGCGCATGCGCTCCCAATCTGAAAAATTAAGGCGTGCAGGCCAAAACTGTGGTCACGCAAAGTACCATGATACTTTTCTTAATATTTACAAGCCCAAATAAAGATACCTGAACAGACTATCAGTTGTTGCTGCATTTATTTAAGAAACATTATCAGAAAGCACTTTGTGAACTGAAAAATAGATATTGATGTTCACAAGAATGTTTGAAAAATGTATAAATGCAGTTATCATTTTGGAGAGTTATCATACAAGTCTAAATGTATGTACAAGTCTCCATTTCCCCAAGGGACAACTTTTCATCAAACCCTCCCCTGTACATAAACTGAATCATTCATAGAAAAATTATGGCCAAATTTAGATGAGCACCCCCCTAAAACCAACATATGGGGATAAATCAATAATAACTCCCAATTATCGCAGTGCTAGTTCTAAAATTTATAACTGTTATTGTTGCTGCCATCCCAAGGAACAATTTGACACCAAACATGGCTTAATTGCTTTGAAAATATGAGACCCAGGAGGAATTGAAGCCATAAAAAGCATAATTTGGCTACATTTTTTCATCACAAATTGAAAGTTTACCATTAAAATTAATGTAGTTCCCAAAGTGATCCACCCTAAATATTTGGTAAAAAGTAGGCGCAGTAGGCCTATGCCAAGTTCGTTTGCACTAAGTTTCAAGAAATTCTTTCACCGGTAACAATGTAGTGGGACGGCTTACTATAATAATTAATATTATTATTTACTTTTTTTTTTTTAAATCTCGCTATTTAGATTTCGCACATTTCGAAGGGTAATGGAAACGCACACAGAGAGTGAGGACGATGTCCGACGTTATTAGCCCCAAAAAAACAGTCTGCTTCGTGACTGTATACTGTTCATGACACAGACTCATATTTGAGGCATTGCGCTGATAAGCCTATGGTCGTCGCAGGAGTACATTGGGCAGGCGTCACCAGTTAGTTTTTGAATCTGTTTTGAACATTTGCTGCAATTAGACAAAATACTATTCCTCTGACACCTGGCCAATTATCGGAACCCCAAAGAAAACGGACTATAAATCTATAAGAACCGCAGTTTTTCTCATCTTTATCGTACTCCTATGAAAATAAATAATCTTGCACTCGGACCAACCAGTCACCGATTTCATACATACTGCTTGAATAATCATGTACATGCGGAACTTCAGATCAGAGTGGAAGTGCGCATTCCACCTAATCCATCAGGATAGAAGGTTAGCGATTGATATTGATACGCTAAATAAAACCATTCGCCACTGGACGCAAGCACCCATAGCTGGTATCAGCAAGACTCAAAACTGTCACGAACAGTCTACGGTCACGAAGCAGACTGTGTTTTTGGGCTAATAACGTCGGACATCTCACTCTCCAGGTGCGTTTCCATTACCCTTATAAATGCGCAAAATCTAAATAGCGAAATAAAAAACCGGTAATGAAAACACTTTCTGATATCATGAAATTTGCTTACCGATCTGCAATATTAGTCACCGAAGCCAAGGCCTAATACGTAGACTATTGGACTTCTGCAGCAGACCAGCTAGTGTAGGCTACTTTTAATTTTGCATAGTGTGGAGCATGTACATCGTTATTGTCAGACAAGGTTTTACAAATTTGCCGCGTGCACAACTCAGCTAACAGTGACAAGGTCGAATGCTTTGCCATTCTCATCGATACATGAGTACAGCCGAGCTGTGATTGGCTGATGGCACCAGCCGAGCTGTGATTGGCTGATGGCACCAGCCGATCTGCGATTGGCTGATGTACGCAATGGTACCAACCGACCTGCAAAAAAAAAATTTGCGGCCGACAGCTGATAATTAGGGAGTGAATGGCCGCCCAGAATAGGCGCACAGTGCATGAAGTGTTGGTCGCACAGTGCGCGACCGATGTGAGAATGTAAGTCGCAAAACGTAAATCTTGGTCACAAATGCGACCATTCTGGTCACACACTGGAGTGCTGAAAACACATTTTTGACATCTCCTCCTAGGCTGCTGGTCCGATTCCTTCGAAATTCGCTGTGGATCATCATTGGACCAAGCTTATCAAAAAACGCATAAGGCTTGTTGCAATCTCATTTTGTTTCCAAGATATTGACCAATGAACTTCAGCAGGGGCGTGGCTTAGCACAAAAATGAACAAAAATCAACAACCATTGGGCCAATCATCACGGAACTGGCAGGATATGTCCATATAAGTACCAAGAGCATACCTTGACAGTTTCATGCAAATCAGCCTATAGGGGGCGCTATAAATGCAAAAAATGGGCATGGCATGACACAAATCAGACTATGAATCAGCAATTGTTTGTCCTATAGCTAGTAAACTCACAGGATATATTTATATAAGTACCTGAAACATACCCTGAAAATTTCATTCAAATTGACCGATCGGGGGCGCTAAAGATGCAAAACTATGCAGCGTGGTATAACACAAATCAGACTATAAATCATAAATAGTTTTCCCAATCATTACAAAACTCACAGGATATGTCCACATAAGAACCTGAAACAAAGCCTGAAAGTTTCAATCAAATCGACCACTAGAGGGCGCCACAAAAGCGAAAAAGGGGCGTGGTATCACACAAATCAGATAAATCAGAAATTGTTTGTCCTATCGCCACAAAACTTGCAGGATATGTCCACATAAATACATGAAACATACCTGAACAGTTTCATAGCTATCAACCACAAGGGGGAATTACAAATGCACAAAATAGCCTAACAACACAAATCAGACTATACATCATAAGTTGTTGGTCCAATCATTACACTGGCAAAATAGGTCCGCATAATTACCTGCAACATACTCTTAAAGTGGTTTTTAATTAAGCTTTTAAAGCTTTCAACTACTAATGGTCTTTCTTGGCTTGAACCCCGGAATTACCGCTTGCGGCTATATTTTAACATGTTTTTGAATACGTTTTCTGAGCAGCCCCCTGGACACTGAATCCTGCCTTAAAAGTGCGCATTAAATTAGATTCCCTGCGCTGTGATATTCACCCAGGCATCATATAGTATTGAAGAGGATTTACAAATGTGCATGAAATTGCCAGGGTAGCAATTTTCACAGCTATAGCATGTAGTTTTTATAGGACCTTTTAAAACACACGTGTAGTAACTTTCACATGATCAGAATGCTGTATCAGAGAAGAGTTTTAAATGCTCACTGAGTGTCCGGTGTTGTACGACCTAGTACTGAGTTGTGAATGGGAGGGTCTTGGTTTCCAGTTACATGTTTATACTGAGAATGGAGTTACTACTTCTGGTAGATGAGGCTTCTTCTGAGCCTGTGAAATTGACTCAGGTTGATCACAAGCTTCAGTCCCCTCCTGACACTTGACAGTTTAATTTTGCTGCTCCCGATTGTCAGCAGTAGGGATTGGAACAAATTCCTTGCTGTTGTGCCAAAATTGAGTTTCTTAAATTAGGAATTGTCTTCATCAGCATTCATTGCTCATCCCTGCTCTACCTATAGTCTACTGACTCAGTGGCAGTATTATTATAGCTATCATTGTTAATATTCATGAATCATTTCCAGAGGTATTCTTTTGGATGGCAGATCCTGTGTGTGACTGAATGTGAGAGGAAGAGAGAGAGCTGGGCCTACTGGAGAGATATGGTCGAACTTGATCCTTGAGAGTAAATTTAACAAGGACAAAATTGATTATCATCCAAAAAAAGAAGCGTTGATGTGGGGAAAGCATGTTTATGTAGCAGTAACCTCACATCTCCTTTTCTTTGTCAGGAGACCAAAAGCAGAGCACTGTGACGAGGGGAGATGGTGAGGACAATGGTGATGGAACAGGGGCCCTCACCTCCTTAGACCTGACTTCCGTAAGCTCTGCTCTGCCTGCCAAAAAAACACCGGAGTCCTTCCTGGGTGCCAATGCGTCATTGGTAGATTTGGACGCATTGGTTTCCTCCAAACCCAAACCGAAACAGTCGGGCCCTCCAATGGCCTCCCTGGTCACCAAACCCAGCCCCTTCATGCAGGGTAAGGAATGATGGTGGAGAGAGGGAGAGGGAAAACTTGTTCTAAAAGAAATTCTACTCTGTGCTCAAGGTCATGATGGTGACTCAAGTGTTTTGACATTGACTGTAATTTCCATAGTAGTGAATAGTTGGTGTTTCGTCCATCTATTACGATTTTACCCTCATCCTCGTTGTTATTAGCGTGTAATATTCAATTCTCTCTGCGTTTTTGTTCTCTCCCCCTCCTTCCTTCCCTCCTCTCATCGGCTCATTGTTATTTTTTATTTTTCAGCCAATTTTCCTGCCCCAGGCTAGTTGCAGCTGTGACCTTAGTCAATACCATGTTCAGGCTTGAGGTATCTCCACCTCCCCTTACATCCAGTACTTTAGGTTCAGCCCCCCTTGTCCTCTTTTTCCCCGCAAGCCTCTGGAACATTCCATAATGTGCCAGAAGCAGGAGCTTATGTGAATCCCCCAGTGAAAAGCAGGCTGGCCACATTGGCTTTCCTCACTTAGGGACACTCTTCCTGGCTCCAGGCCCGTCGCAGGAGTAGGTGGCTTTCTGCTGTGGAGACGTACTGGTGCCAGGCATTGCTGCAGTAACACTAATTCTTTCATTTGAATTTGTTGCCTCACCTCACCTCATTTGTTCCTTTTCTTCATCCACCCCCATCCTCCTCATGCCTGTCTGCAAAAGCACTGTGCTTCTGCAGAAGCTGTATATGATAAACTGTATTCAAAACACTGTAACCAAGCAACAATGTTTTAGCCATGCGGTAACAGCGGTGGATAACTGGATAGCCAATTGAGCTTTAGCCTATTGAGCGCTAAAAAGCAGTTTTCCTAATTAATTTGAGATTTAAAAATGTCTAGCGTCTGTAAGCTCAAAAGTGGTATGATGCATTGTATGTATACTGCAGCAGGTTTCTAAATAATCCCTTTAAGCGCCAGTGAAAACTTTGGTTCAGTACCAGGCCCAGAGTGCTTATTATAGGAGCTGTGGCGGCACTTGGCTGTTGATGTAGTCATAGGAGGAGGCCAGTGGGATTGTTTACTTGGTACATCAGTCCCCAATTGGCTCAGAAGATTCCCCAGCTTAGTCGCAGGTACAGTGTTGGCATGCAGTTTGTGAATGCTGATTATTCTGTTTATTTTTCTTTTTTTATACATGTTAATTTACTGGAACTTTTGTCTCACTCCGAATGGGCAGCTCACAGCCCTCGCAAACTCTAAAAACTCACTGTGTGTATTCATGAGCATGCGCATTACCCATGTAACTCATCACAGAATTCTGGTAAAAAAAAAAAATGCACTGAATATAGGATCTAATCTGTCCTTGTGTTGGCTTGAAAAGTGTTTATGTACAGTCCAATATGTGCTGTTTAAGTACTTCAAGAGTTGATTTTACACTGAAAACCTTTGTGTGCACCTGAAGTTATCCCTGAACATGGCTTCTTACTGCTGTGTTCTCTCCCTCTCTGGTGCTAGGATTGAGGTAAAAACAATATCTGTTCTTTAGAGGTTTTCTTGGAACAACCAATGCAGTGTCTGTGTAATTAGACAGTACGCATCGTAATTTTAGCAGTATGACCGAACATTAACATGATATGCAGGTCTCAAAATAGCACTACGCCACAACGCCTGAGTGAATCGATATTGTGGGAGTAAATGTAATGCAGATCATGTTCAATCCCAGTCTCCCACATGGGTGTAAACAACTACAGTCCGGTGCAGAATTACTGAGGCCCTTTAAAAAAAATTAAGAAAAAAGGTTGCATATGATAAACATGTTAAGTTCAAACACATTGGAAAACTTTATGCTTTTGTTTCAGTATATTTATTTTCACGCTGCATTGTTTCTTTGAGGTTAGCTTTTTTTTTTTTTAAATAAAAACCATTGCCGCCAAAATTATTGGCACCTTTGGTTTAGTATTTGATGCAAACACTTACAGCAGAGATAACTGCTGCAAGTCTTTTCCTATAGTTTTTGCTCACTTAAGGAACTTCATTTGCAGAGTTTTTTTACATTCCTTATTGCAGAGGTCTTTTAGATCATTGATATTCCTGGGTTTGCACTTAAGGACTATCTTCTCTAGTTCAGACCACTATTTCTCAATGTGATTTATGTCCAGAGACAGTAATTGCCATTGCAGAACATGGATGACTTTTCACTAAAAGTTTTCTGCTTGGATTTTGATATATGTTTGTGGTCATTGTGCTGCTAGAAAACCCTCCAATAATTAAGTTATAGGCTTCTTGCATGGAGCACTAGATTTCCCACCTTAATTTCCAGGTACTTGGTGGAATTGGTACGTCGATCTTTACCACTGCCCCTAGACCACTGCAAGCAAAACATACTAAAAACATCAATGATCCACCTCCATATTTGACTGCAGATATGAGGGGCTTCTTATTTGCATTCCGCTTTTGCTGCCAAACATTGAGCTTGTGGTCTGGTTGTTCCTTTTCAGGGACTAAACTTTCTGACAACAATATTTTAGTGCCACTGTATCAAAATCATTGACTGTATAAAGATTGATCCCTGAAAATAAGGCCAAAACATTTTCATCGCCATTTAGTGGCTGCCTGCTGTACAGGTGATAAGCCCATCTCCTCCACATAGATTAGGAAGTATCTGTGCCCTGCACCATCACATGTCAGGCAGCAAAAATAAATAATGTCAAATGTCAATAATGTAACCTCGCAAATCTAAGCAAGCTGCAGCTTGCTACACTACAGACATGGACGTGGTCATACAAGCATTGTACACCAGTGAGGGATGGGGAAATAAAAATTGGTTAAGTGCTAAATATACCTTGAAAATTAGTCTTAAACTGTTTTTAATCATTAATTTATTTTAACATTACGTAAACTCCAAAAACACTCAGCATTAACAGATTCAACAAGTTTCCCTCAGTAATTTAACTCAAAGAAAATGTTATTCATTTGCAAATTTTTGTTGCTTATTTTTGCTTTCTTCTAATCAATCATGATGCTTAGATTTTATAGAGCAGAATGTGCATAAAGCGAACACAAAAGTTAACACCGTAGTTTCTCTTTTTTTAGTAAAGTGAATAAATCTTTTTCTCTTTAATTGTTGCAACATTGGATTAAGAGGGAAGCTGTGCATTTAACTCATTTAACTGCCAATGGCTCATTTTTATCATTGAAAAATGTGTTCATGTAGGAAAATGATTGAAAACAGATAGAGGCTGGTGAGTGCTTATCTTATCTGAACGAGCAGAACTGGCTACACCTGATGGTCCGGACTGTTTTCGGAGTTCGTGTTAAGTCCGTTCAATTAAACGATTGAAAACGGGTCAAGACCAATCATTATTTTCAAGGAATGGTCTGTGCTTCGCCAATTTTCAGTTCAACACGCACCATTGTTAGACCCCCACTTTTGCTGACTGGATAGCACCAAAAATGACTTGTAATTATTTATTTCAAATCATATTGACATTGCATTGAGTTTCTAAAACCTGCTTCCACCTCAGGCTCACTACGCTACGGCCGACCTATTCCAGCTTTCTAAATTCCAGCTTGGATTTCATGATCTTCTGACAAATCTGATACTTCAGCGGACTCTGAAAACAAAGCGTTTTCTCTCCCATCCTCACTACTGTAGTTGGAAGTGTTGATCATGATTTGTATCGAATTCAGAAGTGAAAAATGCGAAGGTTTGTTAGTAGCTTGAGACTAATGTGTAGGTTACTGCATGCAAAACCACCTTCCCCGACTGCTCAGAGCATTGTCCTTCTAGAGATGAGGTTACATGGATTACATAATCTTTTAGTAATTTTGAAGGGGCATTCCTAAGCAAGGTTTTAATTTGCTTTTTACACTTCTCATGAATAGTAGAAGTATGAAGAACTTGTGTCAGATTCAAATTCATATGGGAAAAGTTCTGTAGTAGGGCTTAAAAATAACTTCTTTAAATTTTGGTTGTAATGGGACCTGTAATGGCTTTCTCACACATTTGTGGGAACACTGGCAAGCCTCGGCCCATCCATCTTTGCTCCTGGAGGTCTAGGCTTTTCCTGGATGCTGCTATTGTACCAAAGCATGATTACAATGTCTTGCTGAAATCAGCTGTTTCAAATCACATCATTATTCAAATTATTTGCCTCATTTCTAGCCCTAAATTGCCCCGTCCCAATTTATTTGGAATCTATTGCAGGCCTGAATTAGTGGAATGGATTTATAGTGGCAAATGAAATAAGGTTAAACTGATAAAACGTGCAATGTCTTGTATTCATACTTTTTTCAATGAAACACAAGACAACGTAAATTTAGAAATCACTGCTGTCTGTTTACGCGTGCATTTTCCATACTCTTCCAACTTTTTCCAAGTTGGGGTAGTGTTGATGTCACTTAACATCATCCTCTTTGGAACTGACAATTCTTTTTCTTTTTCTGCATGCGTGTTACCTCATGCTTAGTGTGGCGAGAAGTTATGGAAGGACACTAGTTCATTTAAGCTGACATTACCTTATTTAGAAATTTATCTTCTCTTTTGTTTACAATAATTATATCTCCCTGATGAAAATAGTTGGGAGATACTATGGTTTAGTTCCGGGGCCGCTGCTGCTGCGCCCGCCGCCGCGCCCGCAGAGATTTTCTGTTCCGGGCTCTGGAAGTGACAATTATTACAGGAATTTTTCCTAATTTTGCACAGGCGAAGATATTTATTTGACAATGCTCAAGACCGATTTTCAGCAATTTTGGAAGTCCAATATGGCTGCCGGCGGCCATTTTGTCTGAAATTTGGGGATCAGGGAGATGCACGACTCGGGCCCTGTGGCGACCGAGTTATCTAGTTATTTAGGATGCTATTCATTTTAATACTGATTGTTTCTGGAAAAATAAGACCTCGGAATAAAAATTGAGGCATGATAATAAATGCATTGAAATAAAAGTATGTAGTAAATGTTACATAGATTAAAATTTGTTACTATTTGCAGCCTTTTTTAATTTACATTAGTGGTGCCAGTAATTCTGCACCTGATGATATCTTGGTATTGGCGATTACCATAGTTTGACATACAAAAAAAAAAAAAAATCTTTGGGGACTTAAAGGGCAGTCTGACCGCGCTGTGACCTGAATTTGACCGCAATGTGATCTCTTGTAATTACAGTGGCAGTTGCATTTCTAGGCGTCAAGAGAGCTTGTCTCTTTAGGTAATTTAGAAAGGTTATATGTCTGAAAGGTTATGTAATACAACATCAGAGGATTAGTTTTGGGCAGCATCTGTTCCAGTATCTTGTTAATGAAGTGTTCTACTTATTTTATGTAATTCTTTCATTTCTTTTTTCCTTCCTGGGACCTAAGTATAAAAAATAGTGTAATATATCATCAATAACTTGTTGCATAGAATCAGCAAGAGCGAAAAAAGGTGTTTAGAGAGTGTCCATTCTCTCTGTCCTTGTCTTGGAAGTTTTTTTTTTTTTTTTTTTACTATTTGGTTCATGCTTTTGACTCAAAATTTTCATGTTTATTCATTGTGTCTTGTTCTGTGTTTGTGTTTTTAGTTTTACTGCACTAGTGACCTATAATAGTGCACAGTATAACTGTCTACCCAGATGGTATTTTTAAGGGATATTTCCTAAACTCACAGTCCTTGACCTCCATACCCTTTTACCATCTAAAGCCACTGGGAGACATTCAATGCGGGGCTTTCAGTTCAGTTCTCTGCCTGATGCCCATTCACAGAGCATTGAATAAAAAGGGAGGAGTTGCCCTCTGTCCTGATTACCTGGCATAACCAGCTAATACCTGCGCTTTATGTGAAACCTTGGAACACTTTCATGAATTATTGAAATTCATTCTGAACATAATTCATGAAATGAGATCAATTATGGGGTGGTAGCGTGGTGAGGCTTTTTTTGTCGTGTATGTGATGCAGGTTCAAATCATGGGTAGCCATAACTGCTTTGTTCTGAAGCTAGGCGCAGATAATGCCCAGGTTTTAATTTATGCACAATCCTCCTGCTCTGCTGCCTACTGCATTGTTTTTATGTCTCGGTGATTTGGGCTCCAGCCAAACAGTAATTTGGTTGCGCGGGCGGAGAGCGTGGCTTTAACTAGAGCACAGGACTTGAGATAGATATTGTTTGAACTTGAAGACATAATTTCCCCCAAGAGGAGTGAGCATCGTTGTAAGTTGTGGTATTTTGCATTGTTTTTCTGGAAATGTTATGTTTGGATTTATGTATTTATGTATGGTTGTCACATTTTGATGTCCAGTATCCTTGGGAAGAGGAAGGACCACTTTATTTATTTATTTATTTATTTATTTATTTGCTTCCTGACTTATTTAAACACATGAGCAGGATATACTACAAAAACTAGACCAATCGAAGAGTTGGAACACATATGAATTCATGCTTTTATTTTTTAATTGTAGTTTTGATAATTATTTTGTAGAGACTGAGGCTATTTCTGTATTTTGTTGAGTGACTCTCCTTCCTGTGTTAATTGTGTAAATATGCATTCAGAAATGAAAAGTAAAATGAAAGTAAAAATGAATTCAGTAGTGGTGTGGTTTTTATGTCCTCAGCATTGGCTTGAAGTGATATGTCATTTCCTGTGTGAATTACCCCTGCACAAATAAATCTATTCCTCAACTGGAATCCTATAAAATGATGTACTGGACTTAGATTGGGTTTTTTTTTTTTTCCTTTGTGGCATCTCCATTCCCATCCATATCTGAAATGAAGAAATGTGTGCAGGAAAGCTCGGGACGTGTCTCATGCCGCCATCTCAGGAGAGCACAGACAGTTTGTGGTTCTCCTCCAGAACACATGCCAGTCAGCTGCCGCTTCTTTTCACTCACCGTCTCAGACCGTGCATGCATGGAACAAGGGCGGAGGAAACCCGAACATGTGCTTGCGCAGGGAACAACCGTTGAGCGGGCGGGCGGCTTATGGGAAGTGCTTTAGCAACAAACTATCCTAACTCAGACCGACTGTATCCTTCCCATATCGTTGAGCCGTGTGAAGCCCGATATGAACTGCTCTCCTGGGCCCTCCTCTTGGTCATAGTTGGTATTGGCACAGATGGAGGTTGATCCATGGTAGTCACCCTTGGACTGCAAATGGCATTTTTTACCAAATGATTCAACTGAGCAGCCGCATGATGGTAGTGTCTTTTGATTGTGGGAAGCCAAGTGTGCCTTTCTCTGAACTGAATATTTTTTATCTAATGCATGTATTTTGTCTTAATTGTGAATAGACTTGAGATGAGGTCTGGAGCTCAATGACAAGGTGCGAAAGTAGCAGGGAATATGGTCAAGTTGTTGGAACAACAAGAAAAAGTTAGCATTATCTGGGAAAATGCCAATAATTCACAAAGGACTGAGTTGAGGAGTCTATTCACCATCTGCCAAATTGAAAACACTGAAAAAGTCCATTATTTTATGTTTTAACTTGTGACTTTAATTGCTTATTGAAAATATACGTTGTGACAAGTGCAATATAGTCCAAAAAAGTTGCTATAGTTGACTGTTTATCACCGTGTAACGTCAGCATGTTTTTTAATCATATCCTTTTAGAATTTGGACACCAACACGTTATTGCTGTTGGTCTGTTCTTGCTAGCTGAATGTCCCCCCCTATTCCTCCATTTTGCATGCCTTCAGCGATGCAGTTGTATGGGGCCAAGGTAGCAACCAAGGCTCTGACTAAAAGCAATATAGGCTATAGCCAAAGTCTGTTTCAAATATTCTCTGGTGGTAACATGCTGGGGTTAACAATCTTTCACACTGTGAATAAATGTATCAGACTCCGTGTTCTTGACCGCCCTCTGAACTCTTGGGCTGTTTGAACTGGACAACAATGTGGTCTTTTATCTTATGGGTAATTTTTTGGGGCTGTAGCTACATTGTCTCTGAAACGATCTTTGCCCCACTTACTAGACCTAGCAGGCTATTCTTGTAAAACCATTCATATAGTTTCTCTCCCAAAATGACCATCCATCTCTTAATGCAATAGCTTATTCGGCCATAGCAGCATTTTAGGACAGACCTTTGGGCCCTATTTTAACGATCTAAGCAAATAGTCTGAAGGGCCTGGCGCAGTGCATTTAGGCTTGTCCAAATCCATTTTTGCTAGTTTAACGGCGGGTTATCCGGGCGTAATGCAAGGCGCAAGGTTCAAAGGGGTCATACTTCATCTCTTAATTAATCATAGGCGTGTTTTGGGCGTAACATAAAATAAGCCAATCAGAGTTTAATCTCCCATGTCCTGTAAAAGCCAGATGCCCTTGCACCTTGGAGAACTGCTATTATAAGGGCGTACTTACCTGTTAGCAGGGGGGAAAAAAAAAAATTGTATGCTGCAGATGAAAGAGTCTGCGAAGCGCGCGAGTAAACCATTACTTAAAGTATGGAGACCGGAACAAAAATGTAAAAAAAAACTTTTTTTTTTTTTTTTTTTTAATATTGTTCAAATTTATTTTATTCATATCCTGATGTTAAAAATGATCATAGTGAATTTCCGGGGCTGCATTTGAACTTAACATCACATTACACCTTGTGGATAAAACAAGCAAACAAAAAAAAAAAAAAAAAACTTATTTCAGGGTCGCGGGTAAAACAATGATTACGCGGTAGTGGGGAACGACCGACAAAAATTAAAACGAGTGAGAAAAAACAGCATGCGAGAAAATAATATTATTTTGATTATGGTATCTTAACCCCTCGAATAATATCCGACGAGTGAAAAGAACTTGCTTCCGACTGGCTGATGATTGAAGGTCAAGTCAGATGCACGAAATTCGGATTAACTGTAGATGGTGAAAATGTCTCTTTTGCTTTTGCCGATACTGAAAGAGTGGTTTTTTGTGGCCACTTCATTTTTCAGCCAAACTAAATAATAATGAAGATGTCAAATGAAATGCGAGTTTTGTATTTGATAAGAGAAGCGGGACAAATGGGTTACAAGCACTGTATTAATGAATCAGGCCGGATTCAAAATGGATTTTTCAGATGCGGATAATGGGTCGTCCCGTGCATGACTTATCCAAAGATCTGAAGCGCATTTTCACCAATAAAAACTTTTGTCCTGTTACAGTTTCTGTTTTGTGTGATGAAAGAAAAACCACGCACTGTTTTAGACGATGTGTCATGTAATGACTACATAGACCAACCACTGTCCTTGAACAGCCGCCCCTCCAGGAGCGATCTTCTGGAGAACAACGGGAATGACAGCGAGGTAAGAAAAAATAACATAATATGATGATACTATATGCATTTCTAAATTACACTGAAATTGCAATTTATCATCAGACTTTACATTAGACGGTGTGTATGAAATGTGAAATTGAGACCAAGACTAGATGACCTCAGGATAGGACCATTAGATCTACGCAGAGATCTATAGGTTCTCACGGACACACGGGTACTTTGCTGAGGGCGGTGCATTCACGGAATGGTTAGCCCAAACTAACAGAGGGCAAGAGCACAACATCAATGCATCAATTGCAATACAACAATAAAATGCATAAAGAGAAAATCTACCCGTTGGTATGTGGCCTGGATGACTGCTGGCAAGTAATTTCCAAAATATAGGCCAAACAGTGACCTGTCAAAAATATTACAAGAGCAAACACAGTAAGCAACAAATTAATTCTAGGAGTAAAAACAAATTGGCAATCAGAAAAATTTAATAATATAAATTACTACTATGAGAATAAAGCCATTGGGCGATACTAATTCAAACAATTAATAGAAAAATGGAGGAATAGAAAAATATAAAAGTGAAAAAATAGAAAAATAGCCTACAAAAAAGGCTAATATCAAATTCCTCATTTAAACCATTAGGGGACATAGTATTGAGGAAATATATCCAAAATGTTTTGCATTGGAGAAGCCTCTTTTTTTTTTTTTTTTTTTTTTTTTAATAAATTTGGCATCTCCAATCCCACCCGAATCTGGAATGCCCAATCCGAGAACTATGTACAAGCCTTGCTCGTATGCAACCCCCTGTTGCCAGCTCAGGAGAGAGAGACAGTTCACGGCTGTCCTCCGAAGCACACGCCTGTCAGCCCCTGCATCTTTTTACACTCATTGGTCGAAACTAACGCAAGTTCAGAACGAGGGCGGAGGATACCCGAACATGAGAAAGCTTAGAATCTCACTGACAAGCGCCCAGCTGGCCAACAGGAGGCGCTTCAGCAACGAACAAGGCAGTCATTTTTTTTTTAAATTTCCCTTCCCAGCAGTCCCTTCCCAATTTGCATCCCTACAGCGCTTTTAGCCAATCGTGCGCTGTTCTGAAAAAGCTGCCCACCACTGCTGGTTGGTACAACCGGGGATCGAACCCGCGCCGTATTAGTCACTACTGCTCCACAAATGCGGCGCCTTAACCGAGTGAGCTAACCTGGCAGCTCGAGAAGCCTCTTTTCTAAATCACCACCCCCATGAGGTCTCTCCACTTTTCCCACACAAACATAAAGAACCGTGTTCAAATTGTGTCCAGCATTCTTAAAATGAACTGCTACAGGTTGGCGCTCATCGTCGGTTTTGACATTACTCCTGTGCTCACTGATTCTTGTGCGTAGAGCGAGGGCACCGAATCAGGTATATCACGTGTGGTGCTGCATGTGATCACACCACATATGGATATATCTCAACTAGTGTGTGGTTGGCTGAAGCGTTTACATTTACATGTATGTGTGCACTGAACACCTCTTCCACATCTATAATTAACATCTGGGACCATAATTATTTTGACTTTTTAAATTATTTTTTGAACGGAGACATTCCTCCTCCGTCATCTGGTCAAACGCTCCCTAGCTGCCTGAACCCATTCTTTTTTGTACCCCCTGTTGAGGAATCTATTGGAGAGGTCTGAGGCCTGTACTGAATAAGAGGCATCATCACTGCAGATCCTCCGAGCACGATGGAATTGACTAATGGGCAGGCTTTCAATCAATGCTTTAGGATGGAAACTGCCCCCTCTTAAAATAGCGTTACAGTCAGTGGGCTTTCGAAAAAGATCAGTTTGTATAGTGTTACCACTTTTACAGACCAGCACATCCAAGAAGCTAATACGCTCCATATCATATTTAAGTGTGAACCTCAAATTCTCATTACAAGAGTTCTGGTAATGGTGAAATTCAACCATCTCCTCCACAGTAGAATCCAAAATGAAAAAAATGTCATTGTTAAAGTGTCTATAAAATAAGATATTCAGAAAGAAAGGGTTAACTGGATTGAGGACAAAATTCTTCTCAAAGAGCCCCATGAATAGACAGGCATAATTAGGTGCCATCTTAGATCCCATTGCTGTACCGATTAACTGCAAATAAAAATAATTTTGAAAATGAAAATAATTGTTAGATCAATGTTGCCCAAATCCAATATGCAATCTGTGCTAGGCTTGGACACTGACGGGCGTCGCCTCAGGAAATATTGTAGCACCTCAATGCCACCCGCATGTGAAAAGTTTGTGTACAAGCTCTGAACATCAAAAGTGGCACATAATGGGGTGTCAGTGATATTACCAAAGGATCTCAATGAGTTAATGAGATCTATAGAATCCCTCATGTAGGAGGGGAGGGTGAAAACCTCTGGTTTGATAAAATGATCCACAAAGGCAGAAATGTTTTCTGTTAGACTGCCAATACCACTCACAATAGGTCTACCAATAAGAGGAGTAGTTTTAACTTATAAGCCCTTGTGTATCTTAGGAAGGGTATATATTACTGATGTCAGAGGGTGCTCAACCTTGAGAAATTCAAAAGCATTCTTATCAAACTCATGATTCTTAAAGTGGAGAACAAGTCTAGAATCCACATGGGTTTTTTCACCTCGCAGTAGGATCTGCGGGCAACTTCTCATAAAAAGTACAGTCAATCAGTTGCCTATTGATTTTAGATATATAATCCTCAGCATTTTGTAGAACAATAGCCCCACCCTTATCAGCAGGACGTACCACAACCTTATTATCTTTACTCAGGTACAACAATGCTTCCCTTTCTATTTTAGACAAATTATTGGACATCAAATATTCCCTCTTTTTTTTTACATCATTTTCAACCAAGCAACGGTAAGTCTCAAGTGAAGCATTACGATTCTTATAAGGAATAAAGGTGGATTTATTCCTGAAAGGAGTGTGAGTGGGAGCAGTGAGGTTGGGGCGGTCAATAGGAGGGGCAGACTCAGTAGGATGTCACTAGAGGGACAATCACTTGTATTAGAGCTGAATAATTCTTTGAGTCTTAAACTACGGAAAAACTTCTGGAAATCAACAATGGTCTCAAAGTCATTAGTGTGCATAGTAGGCACAAAACTGAGCCCCTTACCCAAAGCTGATGTACAGACTTCAGAGAGAGTTTTATCAGAGAGGTTAATCATTACATTCTCTTCTTCCTGCTCCATGTGACGCTTCCTCTGCTGGCCTCTCCTGCATCGTTTATATCTTGGAGCACTCGCCATTCGGCCCACCTCCCTCGGCGTGGTGCGTGTCTTGGTCCTGCGTGGGCATATAACCTCCCCTATGAGGTCTCTCCACTTTTCCCACACCAATATAATGTAGTGTGCTCAAATTGTGTCCGGAATTCTTAAAATGAACTGCTACAGGGTTGCGCTCATCGCCGGTTCTGATGCCACTCCTGTGCTCACTGATTCTTGTGCGTAAGGCACGAGAGGTCTTGCCGATGTAGGCTAAGCCACAAGGACACTGAATCAGGTATATCACGTGTGGTGCTGCATGTGATCGCACCACATATGGATATATCCCAACCAGTGTGTGGGTGGCTGAAGCGTTTACATATGTGTGTATGTGTATATGTGCACTGTACACAGCTTCCACATCTATAATTACCATCCGGGACCACCAGGAATGTTGGCTCACCCTGGGCACATATATCAGACTTCATCAAAATGTCCCTTAGGTTAGTAGGATGTTTTAAACTACAGCTTACACAATGTTTTGTCTTTTTTGTTTTTTTTTTGCCCGATTTTCTGTAACCTCTGCTGACTGCTGTGCTGACAAATTTTATGAAATCAGCAGTTTCTGAGATCTGGCACCAAGAATCATTCCGTGGTCAAAATCACTTTGATCACGTTTCTTCTTAATTCTGATGTTTGGTCCACACAAAAGCTGAATACTTTGACCATGCCTGCATCCTTTTATGCCTTGAAATGCAGTCACATAATTACCTGATATTTACATTCATGAGCAGGATCAGATTTACTTAATGAGATTGCCACTGAGCATATTGGATACCTCTGTATCTGGCCACCAGAGGTCACCATGTCACACTTGTCCTGGCGTCGTGTTATTCTACTGTATTCAGACCTACCTCTCTCAGACAACGGTCATCTGAGGTAAGTTTGAGAAAGCAAAATCCTTTTCAGGCCCAGTTAGTTTCAACTTACCCTGTTTACTTTGCTTGATTTACAATCGAAAATTTTTATAGACAGTAAAGATCAATTGATAGGATGGCAGGCCAGTTTATATCTAGATAGCATTATTGCATTTTCACCATTGAGTGCTTGCGAAGCAGTGCAGAATTTCATAAATTTGTCTGTAGTATTACTATAACATAAAAGTGAAGTGCAATCATAGGTATGTGTTAACACTAATTTGTCATGCCTTGTCATTTTTGGCTACATATCGGTCAAACGTATTAAGTTTCTGTTATGATCCAGACAAGAAACCATATACAAATTCAGGTTACACTCCACAGGGCAGTATTTATTAACGGGAATATGGTAGTAGAAAAGGGAGGGCCACAGCCTAGAACAGAGGTAATGACTGGAGAGGGAATGGGGCATGTCCATGCCAATGTCAATGGCCATCCCAGGGCAGAAGGTAAGTTGTGAATCCCTTTCACAGAGGCAGGACTGCCTTCCAACAGGACCAAAGCGTAGACCAGGAATGCGGCTCTAATCCTGGAGACCAATGAAGGCTTGGGAGGTGTTTCTAATAAACTGACTCAGAGGAGCAGGTAGGAAGAAAGGATCAACTGGAACACGGTCCTATTCATGGAGACCGATAAAAGGCTTGGGAGCTTATTCCAAACAATTAGCCTCCAAAGGTTAATTACATTTTTCTTCATCATTAATTTACCAAAACATAGAAAAAGAGCTTAGCTCAATATTAGAAGACACAAACTGACTGGAAGGCTTAGAAGGGTATGAATCATTACAATCCAACAACCACACTGACACCATAAGAAAATTATATAGATAGGACACTCACAAAAGGAGGGAAGCATACAATTGATAACACTGGGGAGTAAGGGAGGTGGCAAGACAATAAATAAATTACACAAACCCCCAAAACATGTGGACTGCTAGAACAATGCATTGGCGCTGAGGGCCAGGGAGTGTGAAGATGGGATCATTCATAAATTGCTCTTCAAGCTGGCAGAAGGCAAAGTCAATTATGGTATATATTGTATCGGCTTGTCCTGTGTCGCAAAAATGACGATTCCCTCCGACTAAACAGTGGTCTATGGCTAATTGACCTCCCGTTTTAGTATCAGCTCGGCTTATTTGAAACCTCGCCCTAGGTGGTAACTGGCTCCAGGTACTGTCCACAATGGAAAAGCACAAAAAAACCAAGTAGAGTCAAGTCCAGTTGAGCTATACCATGCAGTGGAAAAACACCATGAGGCACTTAGGTGCGACACTTCTGTGAACCTTAGGAATGAGACATTGATGCAGTGCAAGTCACACTTTTCAGGTTTGAGAAACAAATGATTTTCCAGCAGCTTGTGAATGACCAAGCGGACATAACAGGCATGTTCCTCAAGGGTTGGTGAAAAAACCAGAGTATTGTTAAAGAGTAGACACAGTGACACAAACGAACTGGGTGACCATGTCTCAAAAGATATCATTCATTAGGTTCTGGAACACAGCGGGGGTGTTAGCAAACCCAAATGGAATTACCAGATACTGGTACTCACCAGAGAAGGTATTAAATGTCCTCTACTCATCTCATTCCGATGTGCACACTTAGTGGTAAGCATTGCACAGGTCCAACTTGGTAAAATGGCAGCACTCCTGGAGGCTGAAGAATGCCATCTGTGGAAGAGGGTTGTGGTTCTTGACCTTTTTGCTTTGTCCTTTTTGCAGCAAAGAAGACGCCAGCTCTTATGCAGCTGGGCATCTATCCACAGTACCGAGTCCATGAGGCCATCCAAGTCTAGAAAGAAGGACACAGGTAGACCGCTCATCCTGGACCAAATCTGACTGGCGAAACAGGAGGGTATCATAGAAAGTCCAGGGGCTCCAGTGCGTGAAGGTAGGCAATGTTCAGAAGTCAATGGAGTACTCCCAAACAGACAGGCTGCCTTGTTGCTGCTGGGGAAGCCGCTGGACAGTAGCATGGCCAGACCGGGACCAGGTTGAATACTTTCCTCATATCCTTGGCAAAGGCTGCAAAGGTTTGAACTACAGGGTCCCCAGCCCACCAACTGGCAACTACAGAGGAAAGTAATGAAGAAGACAACTCTGGATTGTTCAGTGGGGAATGAAGAATGAAGCTAGCTAGCGAGCTACATAGGGGTCATTCCATGTCAACTCAGCCACCCATGTACATGACACCTCTCAGATTTTACTCAAACTTTGTCAAAAAATACTTTATGGTACCAAACAAAAGAATCCCAAGTTTCATGTCAGTATCTCTGACGGTTTTCTGATGAAAATTTCTTGAAATTTGGGTGAAAGCCCCTTATGTGAATTAGTCATTTTGTTTTGTAGCATTTTGGAAGGACCATAACTTCTCACGTAATAGAGACAGGAAGCTGAAAATTCATGTGCTGGTGCATTCTGGCTCATATATCAGGATTCTGCAGCGAGAATCACCATGAGAGATCAGAGGGGTGAGAGGAGGGCCCCCAAAATCAATTTTTTTAAGGCGGCAAGTGATTTTTCACTTTTTGGGGGTCCCTAGGATTCAGTTCAGGGAATGTTATTGTTCGAAATGTGTTTCTCCCTCATATTTGGGAACTTTCCCACCACCAAACTAAGTTTTTGGATAATAGTACCATTGGTGTGGGGACCTGTGGGGATCAGAAAACCACTTAGGACCAAAATGATCCTCTCAGACCCTGGACTTCAGACACACAGATGACCCTGTGGGCACTGGATGATGGTAATAGCATTTTAATCTGACAAATATACATATTTAAACATTAATTTACTGAAATAAAAACTTTGATTATCAACCTCCTTCTATATGCACGCATTTTACGAAAAAAGGCATTCTGAGACCCTTATTCGGCAGAGATTTCTAAGTCCAGAAACAGGATTACGTAGAAAGAGTTGATCAAACTGTCTAAAATCAGTTATAATAACATTAAAGGGGACCTATTATGCTACATTTCCAAGTTTATATTTTGATCTTGGACTCCCCTTGAGTGCTCCTGATCGTTCAAAGTCCAAAAAAGGGTGCTTATTTAGCTCATACTGCCATCCTCAAAAAACCCCATTTGTAGTCCATTGCAGTCTCTGCCTGAAACGTCTTGTTTGGGCTGCCCTTCCGCTATGGCCCCCCCTCCCCGTAGGCCCACTTTCTTCTGATTGGCCTGCTCTGTGAATACCTCCTCGTCATTTGCTTGGTCTCCAGTAGCTGAGGCTGCTTTTCAGGAGTTAAAGAAACGATTTAGCTCAGAACCCATTCTCGTTTTGCCCGACCCCTCCCTCTCATTTGTTGTGGAGGTGGATGCGTCGGAAGTCGGGGTAGGTGCCATTTTGTCCCAGCGCCCCCTTCGGGACAATAAGTTGCACCCATACGCCTACTTCTCCCGGTCGTTGTCGGCGGCCAAACGGAATTACAGCATTGGTGACCGGGAGTTGTTGGCTGCCAAGTTGGCGTTAGAAGAGTGGCGCCATTGGTTGGAGGGGGCTGAACATCCATTTGTGGTTTGGACGGATCATAAAAATCTCCAATACATCCAACAGACTAAACGACCTAATTCTCGGCAGGTGCGGTGGTTGTTGTTTTTCAACCGCTTTAACTTTACGTTAACCTATCGCCCAGGGTCTAAAAACATCAAGCCTGACGCTTTGTCGCGGATTCACGACCGCTCCGGTCGCGACCCCATGCCTGAGCCGGTTATCCCGGCAGCTCAGATTGTGGCTCCCATTCAGTGGGACGTTGAGTCTGTTGTGCGGGAGGCGTTGAGAAAGGATCCTGGTCCTGGTGGGGAGCCGCCTGGCTGTTTGTATGTTCCTTTGGGAGTGTGGTCCCAAGTTATCCAGTGGGGGCACTCTTTCTGTCTGGTGGGTCACCCAGGGGTTCATCGGACCAAGCAGTTCTTAGCCCAACGTTTTTGGTGGCCCAGCATGATTGAGGACATCCGGGAGTTTGTAGCGGTGTGCTGTATTTGCGCTAGGAACAAGACTTCCCACCTCCCCCCTCTGGTCTGCTGCGGCCGTTGCCCATCCCTAAGCGCCCATGGAGCCATATCGCTCTTGATTTTGTTACGGGGCTGCCTGTTTCGGAAGGCAACATGGTCATCCTGGTCGTGGTTGACCGTTTTTCTAAGGCCGCCCACTTTATCTTGCTGCCCAAGCTGCCTTTGGCGCGGGAGACTGCCCTTCTTGTTGTGGACCATGTTTTCCAGCTGCATGGCCTCCCTCAAGATGTGGTTTCTGACCGAGGCCCTCAATTTATGGCCAAATTCTGGCGTGCTTTTTGCAACCAGTTGGGGGCCACCGTAAGCCTTTTCTCTGGTTTCCACCCAGAGACTAACGGGCAGACAGAGCGAACCAACCAGTCTTTGGAGAATACTCTTCGATGTTTAGCGGCTGAAAACCCATCTTTGTGGAGTCGATTTTTAGCATGGGCCGAATACTCCCGCAATTCACTGGGTAACTCCTCCACAGGCCTTTCCCCTTTTGAGGCTCAGTTGGGTTATCAGCCTCCATTGTTTCCTGAGACTGACAGGGATTCAGAGGTTCCTTCGGTTAATCACTTTGTTCAGAGTTGTCGGTCAGTTTGGGCCAGGGTCTGTTCCTCCTTGTTGCGCTCTGGATGGAAACAAAAGACCGCCGCAGATAGAAGGCGCCGTTCAGCCCCATCTTATAGGGTTAGCCAAAGGGTCTGGCTTTCCACGCGGGACCTGCCCTTGAGAGTGGAGTAACGGAAATTGGCTCCCCGCTTTATTGGTCCTTTTAACCCTTTCGCAGGCACAGCGACATTTTTGTCGTTTTAACCAACGTGTTTTATAAAGTCTTCTTTAAATTCCCGATTGGCACTCATTACCATTGGCTGTTCTCAGGTCCCCAGCACTGCATTTTTAGCGTGAACGAGGCATGGGATTTCTAAAACGCTAAATACGAGACTACTTCCCGGTCAAATTGTGGGACATGTGAACATGGCATCGATTTAGTACAAATGCATTCTAGCCGTGTTTCCAATAAATACAACGTGGATGAAGTTTTTTGCTTTATTGAATGACTCTGACGATGAGTTTGAATATCCAGAGAGCGGGAGTGACTTGGATCCCCGATTTTAGCGATTCTGGAGAGGATTAAAACATAAAAACATCAGTTATGGGAAACTTATTATGAGATTTGGTGTTATTTTATTGTTATTTTGAATAACAATCATATTTTGGTAAAACCCAAAATTAATCCTCAAACCATCTGGGCCAAAATTTGCCTGCGAAAGGGTTAAGATTGTGCGAAGGATCAATCCTGTCACAGTCCGGTTGAAGCTCCCTAGATACTTACGGATCCACCCTTCTTTTCTTGTCTCCAGGCTCAAACCAGTTAGCACTTGCGTCCTGGCTTCGGTCGACGAACCCTCGCCGCCCCTGATAATTGAGTGGGGGCTGGTTTACACTGTGCGTCGTATTTTAGCTGGTTTGGTTTGTGAGATGTGTGTGTTGTTTGGACTTTTCTTTGCGGCTCTCGTCCCGGGACAATATCGAATTCCTGGGCCATCGAATTCTTTACCCAGCTGGTTGATTGAGCTTGGGCGGCGCTTTCCCAGAATCTATATAAGCAGGAGTTCCGACACCCCTCCTTTGCTAGAGTGTCTATGTTTAGCCACGCACTATAGCCGAAGATATCTGTAGTCAGGTTTTGTATGACTTTCTATCTTCTAATTATTGGAGTTTCTTCTCCCTTTTTCTATCTCGCTTTGCTTCCGTAGTTCGGACTATTATACATCCTTTGGAAGCGCGAGTACTTGCGTTTGGTCTATATTATTCTCTTTGTTTGAACTGTGTTCGTGCTACTCTCTTTCTCTCTGTCGTTGCGCTTGGCCTCCGTATACTACCAGCCATTACATGGGGACTGCACTATGAAGCAGGGTTTTAGATTATTGAGGTAACTTTCGGTTTTACCTGGTTTTCAGGACAACCAAAGTTGTTCCCTTCTTACCGGGATGAATCACCCATGTATTTAACTAATGCAATAGTTGTGTAACATAAAAGCAAGTTGAATACATAAACAGTCAATTAGGGTCCTTGTGCCAAAATCATGTGGGTGTGGCTTAACATTATGTACACAAAACGTGTATACTGAAACATGAAGTGCTACAAAAAATCAAAATTCTGGCACATTTAAAATCAAGAGAACAGTGTTTGTCACTCGTTGGCATTGTTACTTTCTTGACAACTCAGTTATGATGGTAACAGACAGACAAACAAATTGGCTGAAAACAAGTTTAACTAAAAACCTGCTTACGAATTTGTGATACCCAAACCAGAGAGCTATGGGGGAAGTTCTGACAACTCTGATTGGCTGAAAACAAGTTTAAAAAATACTCGCGCAGCCAATAAGCTTCTTGGGAGGGCATACACTCTGTAGGGATGAAGCAGCCCTCCTATGATTGGTCACTTTCAATGTGATCACATCCACACAACCTCCTACCTTGATGATTAATGGATTCTTGTTGACTGAACACAGCAAGCACGCAGTTTGGCAAGAGACAGTAAGCAATAGCTGCGTGAGGGGCCATTCACACCAAATGCGCTTCATCGGCGTGGAAACGCGAGACTTGCATCCTGTTTTTTTGCGGTATATATTGTTAAAAGTGCTGGATGCTTCTTTTTGCAATTGCTACGTAACACTCCTGTCACTCACTTTGCAAACATTCTGAACAATGCTAAAGGCTGTGGTAAACTAATTCCACCACAAAGTCTGGTGGTTTGTCCTTTTTTTGGAATAACAGATAAGCAGTTGACACTTGCTTTTGCTCTAAAAGAGAGTCAGAAATAAAATTAGTAAGAAAATGGAACAAATTTTGTGAAATTGATGTATTAGGGCTACGACAGTGCTAATAGTAACAACAGATTTCTCTGCCATCTTCCTTTACTACAGAACTTAACGTAAAATAAAACTCTACCCCTGCTCTCAAGTGATTGGACGGCAGGAAAAAAGACTGATAGCGACGAGAAGTGCTTTTTTATCGAGGCGCCTCAAAGTTGGAATGTTTTTTTGACTCGCAGCATACAGAAAAACAGCAAGGCGCCCGAGGCAATTAACACGAGGAGCCCGGCGCTCAAATGCAGTGTCGAGAATGTTTCTGATCATTGAAAATATTAACATAAAGGGCGCCCCATGCCCATAATGCTTGTTCAATGACAACAACCCCTTATATTGTTATGTACGCAGTCGCGTATTATATTAATCTTTAGATTATACAGCCATCTAGCTACCTAGCCAACGTTAGTTAAGAAAAATCTTTGTAAATAATTGTCATATTTAAGCAATGTGATTTGGTTTTTGCTCTTACTTCACTAGCAAGCTGTACCAGCGATTGCTCTGACGTTTACTGAGGGAGGGGGGTGGGAGGTGAAGTGCGTGACTTGTACATACAACAGTGGTGTTGCATGCAGAAACTGTAGGGGGTGCAAGTTTGCAAAAAATACCAATTCCTACATAATGTGGCTTTAAAAGCTGCTGGGCTCAAAGTTCTAAGATAGATACACATTTTGATATTCGAATCGCTTTGACAGCAGATATCAGAATACAATTGGTGCAAATTCTTTCTAAATCTCAGCAATGGGTGAAAAATTACATGAGATTAAGTAGTAACCCCCCCTATCCCTCCACCCACCTAATTTCTAGAGTTATGTTATTTTGCTCTTTTCCACATAATGGGGTCCGCCAATATTTTGATCAATTTAATTACTTTCTGCTTACACATTTTTTGTTTAACGATCTCAAAACATGGTAGTTTTGATCTACTTCACATAGAGGTTCCTGAAAAACTGAATCCCCTTTGAAAATTTGCACCAGAATTAACTGTTACCCCGCCCCCACCTTTGAAATCAAAATTACGCCCATGATGTGATTGATAGCTATAGGGATGCTGTTTGTTCCGTCTCATGGCTGTTCCTCTTCTTACCTCTTAGAATCTCTCAGGATATTTAAAAGAGATCCCCTTGGGGTCTCACAGTGGGTCATAAAATGGGGGTCTTCCTCCCACCTGAGTTTTAAAGCACTTTTGGCAGATGCAGTCGACTTCAGATGGCTTAGTTTTTGTGGATTTATGGGTAAGTTACAATGCATGATGGGAAATGGCTGAACACAGAATTTTCCAACTGCCTCAGAAAAACAGCATGTCAATCTTGTTAAGAAGTTCAGAGCTGTGTACTCTAATTTTTAAATGTGTGATTCGTGCACCTATTACCGAAGCGTTCTGTGTAGTTGGTTGCACTGTGTGAGTTACAACAAAGATGGCAAATGTGATTTGCCATGGTGAATGTCAGTGACTGCTGAAACAGCACACAATGCGAAAATCATCCATCTCAATGATTGCTGGTTGGACTCTGCCCTAGATGCCCGAGTCCAGTCTCATCCAGGCGTCTGTACAGCCATTCAGTGCAGTGAACGTACCTTTACCTTCACAGAAAATGGAGAATGACTCATGTTACAGCCCTAGAGTGCTCATAAAACATTCTGACAAGCAAAAATCATGTTTCTTTGCATTTTAGTCCCCCCCCCCAACGTGTCTGGCCATGATAATGAACAAATCTTGAAAAAAAAAACCTTGATGCATCAATTAGTTTCCATCTTCCATCCACCATGTTGAAATGGCTTAAAAACAAAATGTAAGCCATTCCTAAGAATGTTTCTAAAGAGGTTTTCAATGGAAAGAGCCTGATGGAAAATGCACCGTGGAGACATCCCTGCTGAATACTATACTGCCTTTAGCAAATTCTTAGGTGAAAGGTTCCTGACCAAAATGCTGTGATTTGAGGTCCAAGTGCACAGTTTGATGTATGCTCCTCAATATGGTTATTAATTAATTGATACCCCTTCAAAAAAAATTACATTTTTAAAAAATTCTCCCTTTTTACTGAGTGAGATAGTAATAAGAGAAGCAAGCAATGGTTGGCATACACTCTGCAGGAGTAATGCAAACACTGACTGCCCAGAATGTCAGCCCAGCATGTGACATGTGAGGGTATCATTGCCCATTGACACGGAGTAAGAAACGCAAAGAGGGTTAATACACAAACTGTAATTAAAGTACACTAGGCCACAAGCAGGGTCATGGATTGGTTTGTAGTAACAGAGTGTTGGAGGGAGGGATGGAAAGAGATGCAGATATGGAGCATAAGGGAGAGCACAAAAGTAACAGATGGACTTATAAGGATTAAGGGGAATCCGGGTGGGCTAGAGATGGAAATTCTCAAGGAACAGTGGCAAAATAGGCAGACAAAACAGACAAATGATATAGTCATGAGCGAAATGATGCAAGAGATGAGATGGAGAGGGGGTTGTGAAACTGAGTGACCAGGAAAGACTGCAGACAGGCAGAGACAGCGTGCCAACAACAGTGAGTATGACTAATATGAATCTATTTTAAAGAAATTGAAAATGCAGATTTCCAAAGAGAATGGCTCTTACTTTGGGAAAATGTGAGATCAGAGTTGTTTGAAAATGAAATTGCACAGAGGAACTTGCATAATGAGGGACAATGAGCGATAAGGAGACAATCTAGCGTGAAAAGAACAGAAATAAAGTGAATGAGTGTCTTATTGTTGAAGGTGTTGGAAGCTGTAATTTCCAGTGATGTCACTTTTCTCTAAATAATGACAATTGCTAAGGCATCACTCAAAAATAACATTAAACATGATTAGTTTAGCAATCTCCGCTCCTTTATAGGTCTGCCGAAGAGAGTAATGTAGCAATCTATTGAGCTGTATTACAGAACTGGTCCCAGTAGTGTTCACAAAATTGGCACATGGTTATTTTCCAGGTTATTTACCCTTTAACTCCACTGCATCGTGATATAGCCTTCTAATTTTTCTGCATTTTATCAATCTGAATGAATTTTTCTGCTTTGCTCTTTGTTCCATCGACAGAAAGATACAAGCTGACCAGAGTGGATAGACCAACACACCTAAGACAGAGATTAAAATGGATTAATAGAGATTATGAGGCAAAGGAGCGGTAGATTTAGAGATGATCTAATAATTCCATAAAAAAATCCTTCCTGGTAAGAGGGAGATGGAGGCAGGAATGAATGCCTTTAAGAGTGATGCAAAGCTTTTTTAATTTAAAACAGGGAAGAGTGCTCTATTAGAGTACTAAGGCACATTATGAAGGAGGTATTCTATTTGAATGAAAACAGCAGTATACTGCTTGTATATGTTACATACTGTTTGTGTTTAAACTTCCATGTGAAAACTATACTAGAAGCTTATAAACTGTAACGATATCATTGGTATCCATTATATTAAATTCATCGCAAAAAAAAAATTAATAGGATGCTGCTCCTAAATATTCTCTTAAATTTAAGTGACACTTCCCAGTGGGCACACAACGTTGATTCAACGTTGATATAACATTGAAGCAACCCCAACAGCGTTGTTTCAACATTGTTTCAACGTTGTGTGCCCACTGGGTTCCCTAGTATTTCTCTCTCATAAAAGAGACCCAAAGCTCCAAATAGCCAACTGCTACACTGAATCCCCCATCTTTAAATTTCTATTGATAGTGTCCTTCATATGTTTTATTCTGAATTTCCTGTCTGTATCTCCCCTACCCACCATTATCTTCTCAATCTGGTGTCCACCCCCCTTACTGCCCTAGATCCTCTCTTTCTGCTATTGTTGCATCATACGAGCTCTGTCCGTTTGTCAGCCATGTTGGACCACATGTCTCGTCGCTCAAGGTCCTTGCTCTCCCTGACCCTCACCTCCCTGGCTCTGGCACTCTCCGTCCTGGCTTTCTGCACCTCCTACTGGTGTGAAGGGACTCACAAAGTGGTAAAACCTCTCTGCCTCTCCCCTGTCAAGATGAAAAAATGCGGCTCCAACAGTAGCCATTCTGCTGCAGGTAAGGTGTGCTAAGATGTGTTAAGTCTTTCATTCTTCTTTCCATCTTTGACTCAAACTGCAAATTTGACTCAAATAGCTGAGAACACAAATCTTAGTTGCATGATTTACCTTTTGTACATAATACAAGATATACAGTTGTGTTCAAAAAATTAGCAGTGCATTAAAAAATGTGAATAAACTGCAACATTTTTAATAGCCTTCAGTTCCATATTTCAAATGTAGTGGAAACATTACACATTCAATTCCATATCAAAGCATTAACCAACTTGATCAAGTCAGTGTTACTCTTTTACAGGAAGCTAAGAAAAGGAATATTAATCTGTTTTAAAAAATAGCTGTGTCAACAATTTTCTCTTCAAACTCAAATACTAAATTTAACTCAAGACTTAACTTCACGTTAAAATATAGGGCACTGGCGGCCCCAGAAGCTCCCGCCGTTAAGATAAACAAAATGTCAAAGTTTTTGTTGACGGACGCACGCATGGATGAAGGCCGATACTATAGCTCCCGTGCCCCTCGGGCAGCGGGAGCTAATTAGGAGCCTGTAACTGAAAATGTTGATAAGTTAAAGCAAATATTCAAAGTTTTCAGAGATATTTTTAGGCCAGTAACCTTGAAAAAATAGGCCAAGGTCACCTTTAGGCACGTCATTTGCAGGGCTTATGAGATGCATGTCCAGTAAAAAATTAGGAGCCTGTAACTGAAGTAGTTGATCAGATAAAGCAAAATGTCGAAATTTTTGGTGATATTTTTAGGCCAGTGACATTGAAAAAATACGCCAAGGTCACCTTTAGGCATGTCATTTGTAGGCCTTTATGGGATGCATGTCCAGTAAAAATTAGGAGCCTGTAACTGAAATCGTTGATGAGATAAAGGAAAATGTCAAAGTTTTTGGTGATATTTTTAGGCCAGTGACCTTGAAAAAATAGGCCAAGGTCACCTTTAGGCACATCATTTTTAGGCCTCTATAAGATGCATGTCCAGTAAAAATTAGGATCCTGTAACTGAAACAGTTGATGAGATAAAGCAAAATGTGTTGACGGATGCACGCACGCACGGACGGAGCCCGATACCATAGCTCCCGCATCGCGAGTGGCGGAAGCTAAAAATTACTGAACTAATATGTAGTTACATAACCACTGTTTTTGATAACTACAGTGCACCGTTTTTTCAACGGTGGTGCTTCACAGGGGCTTCTTGCTGATAGCTTAATTTCGATCAAATGTCTTTTGACTGTAACAGCACTAACAGGTAATTTTGAATCTTCTTTGATTTTTCTGGAGGTGACAATTGGCTGAATCTTTGCCATTCTGACTTATCTTCTATCCATTTAAACAGTAGTTGCTCATTTCGTTCTGGATGTTTCAGGTTTTTGTTGCCATTTTAAAGCATTTGAGATCATTTTAGCTGAGCATCCTATTATGTGCTGCAAGTTTTTCCCCTCTCCAATCAACTTTTTAATCAAATTACGTTGTTCCACCGATCAATGTTTGGAAAGGCCCATTTTACTTTGCAATTTAGAAGGAAATATATTTTATAACAATGTGTGAAACATTTGCTTCCCTTCTTTCTTAATAAAGCAAAATTAATGACATTTGTTTCTTCACGCAGTGAATGAATTCTCTTATTAAACTCCATACTACTATTATTTTGAACACGCCCCTTTCAATGAACGGGATAATTTCTCAGAACAAGCAGCGTGCATGTCATGACACTTGGGTCTGTTGTTTTTCTATTACACTACTACATCTACCTACATCTACAAGTAAATTATTTGCCATGCAGAAATATCACTACTACTAATAGCAGTAGTTCACCAGGTTATTGATGTCGCACTGCTATTTTTTTTTAAACACAATTGTAATTCTCTGATTAATTTGCAAGAGTGCTCTGGGTTTAGCCCATCAAGCATAACAAAAATACTTTTCCCTGAAAAAGTGTTGAAAGGCAGATGTACTTTGATTTCAGGAAATATTTTTGGAGTTACTGTTTACAGTATATCAGCAGGAGTTGTTGAACTATTGCATTGTATACAGTCCATTGAATACTCAATAATATGCAAAGAGTGATTTGTTTGTTTGGTGAGTACCGTCCTGCAGCAAGCAAGAACTTGCAGTGACCTTTGCCCTGTGGTAGGATGTATGGGGCAGGGGGTAATGAGAATTTCTTTGTCATGCAATGTCCCACACCATATGCACTAATGCATCCCAATACCATCAGAGATGCTGGCTTTTGAACTGAACGCTGATAACAGGAGGGGTGGTCCTTCTCCTCTTTAGCCCGGAGGACATGACGCCCATGATTTCCAACAAGAATGTCAAATTTGGACTCGTCTGACCACAGGATACTTTGCCACTTTGCTAGAGTCCATTTTAAATGAGCCTTGGCCCACAGAACATGGCGGCGGTTCTGGATCATGCTCAACAATAGCTTCCTTTTTGCATGATAGAGTTTTAGGTGGCATCTGTGGATGGCACGGCGGACTGTGTTTACAGACAATGGTTTCTTGAAGTATTCCTGGGCCCATTCAGTGACGTCAATGACAGAATCATGCCGGTGAGTGATGCAGTGGCGTCTGAGGGCCCGAAGATCACGGGCATCCAGTAAAGGTCTTCGGCCTTGTCCCTTACGCACAGAGATTTTTCCAGTTTCTCTGAATCTTTTGATGATGTTATGCACTGTCGATGATGAGAACTTCAAAGCCTTTGCAATTTGACATTGAGGAACATTGTTTTTAAAGTTTTCCACAATTTTTTTACGCAAGTCTTCACAGGTTGGAGAGCCTCTGGCCATCTTTACTTCTGAGAGACTCAGCCTCTCTAAGACATCCCCTTTATAGCCCATCATGTTACACACCTGATGCCAGTTAACTTAATTACTTGCTAAATGTTCTTTCAGCTGATTCTCTTATATATTAATTGATTTTTCAGCCCTTTTTTTTGCCTGTGTCCCAACTTTTTTGAGACCTGTTGCAGCCAGAAAATTTAAAATAAGCTCATTTTGTGGATAAAAATGTCAAATGTGTCAGTTTCAACATTTGAAACGTTGTCTATGTTCTATTGTAAATAACATATTGGCTCGTGATCTGGAAGTCATTGCATTTGGATTTTATTCACAATTTACACTTCGTCCCAACTATTTCAGAATTGGGGTTGTAGATACCAATCTATTGAATTATAACTGCTATGTCTTTTCCCATAGTAAGTAAACGGACAGTTTACTTAAAAAGACATAAGACAAAACGACATAAGAAGGCTCTGATGTACACATTCTAGAACACTACATGCAGTATATTCTGCCAGAACTGCAGTTCTCAAATTCTGCTCTCTGGCCTAAGTAGAGACACGACCAGCAATGTGACATCAGAACCAATCATAGACAGAGAGAGGTATCAGACACAGAAAAGACATAAGACAAAGTTTGGCTGTGGTGTTGTGCACTAAGACTACTGAAAGAACACGAAAAACCATGGTTATGTCTAGTAAGATGTATTTTTGCTCCAAAACTTCCTCTTGTTATGAAGTATACTTCCTGCCTGTAAATCCAACACTGAGGTTGGCAAAAGAAGTTACATATGTATGTTCCCTTTTGTTTTTGGCCATTAGACAGCCTTGTATAGCTTGTGGAACTGTTTCGGTGTTCTGCCTCATTCAAATAACGTAAAATTATGCCAAATGTTAATTCATACATGACAATCATTGCTGTTAATTTCTCAATAATGAACGCAATTTTGTTTCCAAGGGGCACTCCATCCCAAACATGATTTGGGCCCATTCCCTTCAATTTTTTTGTAAATAAATCCAGCCACTGCCTAAGCAGACCATTCATATGAATGGGGATCCGGCACAAACATTGGCTTGTCTGGCAAACAAATTCAAGAGTGCTTTCGGTAATTTTACCTCGCCCACGACAAAGTCAGTGGGGCAAGGTATTGTAATCAAAGCAGTTTGCTTGTCTGTTTGTTTGTTTCTGTGTGTGTCTTTGTGTTACAATCTAGCGTCCATACGGTTACACTGATTGACTTCAAACCACCTGATTAAATTTTGGGGGTGATGACCATTTCGCCTTCACTAGTTAGTTACCAACAATCTATGCATATGTTTTTGCTCAGAAGACAGAATTATACCATCGGCATCACTGATGTATACGTTAACATAGTATTGTTTTTCCCCAGTGGACTTCTGAACGCAATACCAGATGTAGCTACAAACCAGGAGCTATTCTGCTTAGAACATGATTCCTTCATGCCACCCAGCACAGGCATTCACAACACTAGATAATATAAAACATGCAGCCAGATGGTGAAGGATTTTGTAATGGCATGATGTAATCTGCTTAGAAACTTTAACATGAGAAAAGCTGGCTAGGAAGCAAGCCAGCTAACTAGCTACAATCGGATAGAAAATGTCAGTCGTTTAGCTGAAATAAGTAAAGTTAGCTTGTCATTGAAATAGGTTTGGAAGGAAACACTGACATAACGAAAGTTAGATTAATAATTCATTTATGTCTAATGTAGCTAGTCTAAGGGTTTGCTGCATTGCGTAATATGATTTATTACAAAGTCTAGCTAGCGTATTGCCTGACTCACGGCCAACTGACGTTAGACAGCATACTGGATCCAGTATTATTTTTATCTCAGTGATGGCAACAAACAGATGAAAACTACTTACCCCGCTTTACACGTGCGGTACAATTCCTGTATTTTGCCTGGTTTGATTTCAATGTGCAGTTTATTGGGTGCTCAGCTTTTCTGTATTGAAAATGAAAGCCTAATGCTGCCGGCATTGATTCCAACTTTTGTGGTCTGGACCTCATTTAAAAAAAAACATTAACGCGTTGCTGAATACCCCTCGGCCCGGACAAGATTTCCTGCCTCAAGGTCACAGCACTAAGGTCAAAGGTGAAATCCACCAAAAAACATGACATGGCACATCTATGTGTCACAGTGAGTTACCATACCAAATTTGGCGAAGCTGCGATCAGTAGTTGCTGAGTACTGACCCGTAGAAGATTTTCTGCCTCAAGGTCACAGCACTAAGGTGAAAGGTGATATCCAGCAAACAACGTGACCTTGCACATCCATGTGTCACAGTGAGTTAGCACACCAAATTTGGTGAAGCTGCGATCAGTAGTTGCTGAGTACTGACCCGTACAAGATTTCCTGCCTCAAGGTCACAGCGCTAAGGTGAAAGGTGAAATCCAGCAAAAAACATGACGTTGCACATCTATGTGTCACAATGAGTTACCATACCAAATTTGGTGAAGCTGCGATCAGTAGTTGCTGAGTACTGACCCGAACAAGATTTCCTGCCTGAAGGTCACAGCACAAAGGTGAAAGGTGAAATCCAGCAAAAAATGTGATGTTGCACATTCATGTGGCACAGTGAGTTACCATACCAAATTTGGTGAAGCTGCGATCAGTAGTTGCCGAGTACTGACCCGGACAAGATCTCCAGGGTCAAGGTCACAGAGCTAAGGTGCAAGGTCAAATCCAGCAAAAAACCTGATGTTGCACATGTATGGGTCATATTGAGTTACCATACCAAATTTGGTGAAGCTGCGATAATTAGTTGCCGAGTACCGACCGGGGCAAGATTTCCGAGGTCAAGGTCACAGCGCTAAGGTCAAAGGTCAAATCCAGCAAAAAATGTGACTTTGCACATCTATGGGTCATAATGAGTTACCATGCCAAATTTTGGTGAAGTTGTGAGAATTAATTGCAGAGTACTGACCCGGACAATATTTCCAGGGTCATGGTCACAGTGCAAAGTTCAAAGGTCAAATCCAGCAAAAAAACCTGACATTGCACATCTATGGGTCATAGTGAGTTACCATACCAAATTTGGTGAAGCTGCAATAATTAGTTGCCGAGTACTGACCCAGAAAATATTTCCAGGGTTAAGGTCACAGAGCTAAGGTCAAAGGTCAAATCCTGCAAAACACCTGACATTGCACATCTATGGGTCATAGTGAGTAATCATACCAACTTTGGTGAAGCTGCAATCATTAATTGCTGAGTACTGGCGTGGACAATGTCACCCGGACAATATTTCCAGGGTCAAGGTCACAGCGCTAAGGTCAAAGGTCAAATCCAGCAAAAATCCTAACATTGCACATCTATGGGTCATAGTGAGTTACTATACCAAATTTGGTGAAGCTGCGATAATTAGTTGCCGAGTACTGACCCGGACAAGATTTCCAGGGTCAAGGTCACAGTGCTAAGGTCAAAGGTCAAATCCAGCAAAAAACCTGACATTGCACATCTATGGGTCATAGTGAGTTACCATACCCAATTTGGTGAAGCTGCGATCATTAGTTGTTGAGTACTGGCCCGGACAAAATCATGGACAGACGACAGACGACGGACGACAGACGACAGACAGATGCGCAAGTGACAACAATACCCCTCCGGCCAGAGTCGGCCGAGCGGTAAAAAAACTACATTGTACAAAGTGGTTATTTACTTTCAAACAATGGGATGAGTATTTGCTTAGAAAAAAAATATTGAATTTCTGCATCCCTACTATATAGTGATTATAAAGAGATAATGCGTGGATGTTTCTGCATCCCTACTATACAGTGATTATAAAGACATAATGTGTGGATGCTAGCTAGCCAGCCAGCTAGTCATATCAACAGCCAAGCCATAGACATTTAATTAAGCTTACATGTGGAATTTAGTTTGAATATTAACAGAAATTGGAAACATCTTGCTAGCTAACCACAGATTCTCCTTGAAAATAAATCAAACCCACCACTTCGTCCCTTCTGAAAAGTATAATAGGACCCATTTAATATCATTTTTATTGCCGGTCCTGTGCTGTGCTGATCCAGGTTAGAGGTACAAAGCAGTCAGACAAAATATGGAAAGCACAAATAGGCTATAGCTAGTTATAAGCTTTTGCCGATGGAAGCTGGAATGTTGCCATAAAGAAATAAGCAGTGGATGGAGATATTCAGATGAGAGGTGGAACATTTCTTACGCACCTGCATGTGACGAAGGAAGGGGAGCCTAATCTGAATGCCAAGCCCAATGCCATGTTTTATGAAGAAGGCTGCCCACAAAAATGAGTGGGTTGTTTTACTCCACAGTTAGTGGGTTGGTTAACAGTCCAGATCCGAAATGTACGTGCACAAAAACTGAAAAGGTAAGTTTTTCATAATATGTCCCCTTTAAAGATTATCAAATTCTTACCATGAACAGGGTAACTGAGGCATAGGATCAGTTGAAACAAGACTAAGTGCAACCTAGTATCTGGCTGGGCCGCCAAGTGCTGTATGAGAATTTGGGCCCAAGAGAAGGGTGGTAAGTGAGGCAAAGCTCACGCAATTATATGAAGTGCAAGTTTAGTAATGAGCTGGAACTGATAAATTATTTAAAAAGTGGGTGGGGAAAATGCTAGAGTGTGGGAGTGGGAGAGTGTGAGAGTGTGCAAGAGTGAAAGTGTGAGTGAGAGTGTGTGAGTGAGGGAGTGAGTGAGAGTTAAGTGTGTGAGGGACTGGGAGGTGGAGGGGGGGTCTTGAGTAAGGAAAACTTATGAAAAGCATGTTATTCATTTGAATAGTTTACTGGCAGTTTAAAAACCACTATAATTGACTATAATTAATCGTAGAATTACATAGTATCAATACCATGTCGAATTTTTTGCTTCAGAAAACTGATTTTTCTTAACTATTAATTGGGATACCATTGGCTCACTGTAGCTGAAGTGGTTGCTGTGGAGGACAACGATTATCTCTGTAGCAAGTGATAATTTTGTTTGAACTGCTGGATGGATACCATGGGCAAGTATATTGAGCAGTTTACACATCAGGCTTGGCTGAGGAGTTTTATTCAGGTAACTCCTGAAAAACAGGGATTGGAGTGAACTCGTCCATATTCTAAACCGCAAGCTCGGCTTGCTTGTGAATATTCAATAACTGATCCTGGTGTGCCATCTAGTGATAGAATATTGTAACTGTGTGCATAAATTTGCAGCTCCATATCCATTTGCGGACACATCTGCACAAAGATACCCTGCCAAGCACCGTTGTTCTTCTCGAACATGCCAAATCCAGATAAATTACATTCATATTTTAATTTGTAACGAGTAACAAAGTGGCCAGTGTGAAAGTAACGAAGTGAAAGTATACTTTTTATCTTTTAAATGTAGTATAGAAAAAGTCCCGGTTCAAGAAAAAAAAAAAAAAAAAACTCAAGTAAAGTACACATCCTCAAAAAAAACTACCTAAGTGATGTAACGAAGTACATGTACACCTCTGTATGATAATGTATCCCAAGTCTCTTCATTGTAGGCTACCCGTTTTCTCACGTATTGGTTGCGAGATTCAATAGGAAGATTAAGGAAATAATCCTGGTACCGGCTGCGAAATTCAAAAGGGAGATAGGGGAATGTAACAAAGGTTACTTATGTAACCACGGTTCTATGAACTAAGGGACTATGCTAGTCACATACTAATGGGATATCCTTCCGCCTGCCGGTAGGATGAGCCGAGATAGAATAACTGATCTGTCTGGCGCAAAGAACGAGTCCTATCCACATAATGGGTCAAGGCTCGCACTGGGCACAGAGCCTGCAAAGAACTGTCTTCACCTTCAGAAACCTGAGAGGGGAGGGCTGTCAGCGTCATTTCTGTGTTAACATAGCCTTGGGGAAGAACTTAAGGCAAGAACGAAGGATTAGGTCGGATGATGATGCTCGATTCATCTGCGCCAAGATGATAACACTCCTCACTAACTGAGATAGCATGTATCTCACTGACTCTCTTGGTTGAAGTAATGGCCATCAGGAATGCTGTCTTCAATGACAAATGCTTCATACTGATTGAGTCCAAGGGCTCAAAGGGAGCCTTAGTCAGTGCATTCAGAACTATATACAAATCCCATGAGGGAAAGGCATGCACTCTGGGGGGTCTGAGTCGACGAACACCTTTGAGAAACCTGGTCACAAGGCAGTGCTGACTAATCGGACCATCTGGACCTTCATCATGGCATGCTAAAATTGCTGCTACATATACCTTTAGGGTAGATGCAGCACGACCAGCGTCATAAAGTGAGTGCAAGAAATAGAGGACTGAGTTCACGCCACAGGATTCTGGGCAGAGGCCTTGCTTCTCACACCACTGGCTAAATATGTTCCATCTTTTGCCATAAGCTGAAGTGGTTGAGGGTGCTCGTGCACTTTCCAATACGTTCAAAACTGTGGGCTCTAATTCCAAACCAGACCATTTCCTCCTCTCAGTGGCTAAGCCTAAAGACTGAGACGTTGAAGGTTGGGATTCCACAGCCTCTTCTGCACCTGAGACAGAAGATCTAGCCTCTGTGGCAGCTGCCATGGTTTCCCCGCTATCAGAGACAGAAGTGTCCCATACCATGGGCGTCAGGGCCACTTCGGCGCTACAAGGAGGAGTTGGAGACGCGCTTCCCTGACCCTGTCAAAGACTGCTGGAATCAGTGGAAAGGGCGGGAATGCATACAGCCTCGGCCACTCGTGGGCTAATGCATCCTGGCCGAGTAGACCTGGAGGGTTGGACATTGAGAACCACAGCTGGCACTGTGTGTTGTCTGCCGAGGCAAAGAGGTCTACCTGTACCTCCCCGAACATCTCCCACAGGCGATGCACAACCATCAGATTGAGTTTCCACTCCCCTTCTGGGGGACCACTCCGGGAAAGCATACCTGCTGCTGTGTTGAGTACACCTGGAATGTGTATTGCTCTCAGAGATGCCAGGTTCTGGTGTGCCCACAGCAGAAGGCTGTGTGCTAACGAGTGCAGCTGGGGTGAGCCTAAGCCCCCCAGATGATTTATATATGACATCACTGTGGTGCTGTCCATCTTCACAAGAACATGCTTTCCCTGCACCAAAGGCAGGAAGTGTTGTAGGGCAAGCTGAACAGCTCTCAGCTCGAGCACATTGATATGATGTTTTGCCCATCTGGGGCACCACGACCCACTGGCCGTCCTCCCTTTCAGCACAGGACCCCATTCGACCAAGGAGGCATCTGTCTGGACCAGTTCCCTCCGATGGACTCTCCCCAAACGAATCCCTTGTAGGAGGAACACAGGGGAATTCCACCTTCTTATCGCCCAAACGCATGCCCTGGATACCAGTATGCGCCGGTTTCTGTGTTGCAAGGGGTGGAGATTCTGGCCGTTCAGCCATCTTTGCAAGGGGTGTAGATGGAGAAGACCTAGGGGTATCAGGGGACTGGCCGCAGCCAGGAGCCCCAAAAGCCTCTGAGCCTGTAGTAGAGTCACCGTCTGGCCCTCCACAAACAGGCTGAGGTGGTTGACGATGGCCTGAGCCCACTCCACTGTGAGGTGGGCTCACATCTCAATAGAATTGATATGCATTCCCACAAAGCGCACCTCCTGTGTGGGAGTGAGCTGGGACTTGGAGCGGTTCAAGCTGAGGCCCAGGTCTGAGATGTGATTCAGAATGATAGCAGTGTCCAGAGCTGCTTGTTCCTGTGATGGGGAGCAAATCAGCTAATCGTCGATGTAATTCAGGACGGTCAGACCCCAAGAAGTTAGAGGGGCCAGGACAGCGTCCATACACTTTGTGAACGTCCAGGGGGCTAGCAACAGGCCGAACGGGAGGACCAAGTACTCGTAGGCCACCGAGTTTAATGCAAAACGTAGGAACTTTCTGTGATCTGGGTGTATGGGAATGTGAAAGTAAGCGTCCCTGAGGTCTATGGTGGCAAATCAAAGGCTCGAGCTTATCGTCTGCAAGACTCATGATGGTGACATCATCTTGAATGGAAGGTCTTTCAAAGACCAGTTGAGATTCCGCAGGTCCAGAATAGGCCGAAACCCGCCTTCTTTCTTGGGAACCAGGAAATAAGGGGCATAAAACCCACTGAGCTGTTCTGACTGATCGAAAGGACGTATTGCATGTTTTGTGAGCAAGGACGTTATTTCTGATTGATGAGCTTCGCGCTTCCGGGGATCTGAGACCTTGGTCACTCGAACACCCCTGAAGGCTGGAGGACGGCAACGAAACTGGAGTTTGTACCCTTAAAGTACGGTCTCTCGTACCCAAGGGGACTCCACAAGCTCCTCCCACTTTACCCGTTGGGCATAGGAGAAGCGTTCCATGCTGGCACCACTCGAGTCAGGACGACTGAGTGGCCGCCGGAGTCCACGGCTTCTTGAACTCTTTACGCCAGCCCTTATGTTTCTGCTGTGCAGTGTTCCCTTGCTGGTGCCAATGCGGAGCAGGCAGCCGCTGAGCCTGCTGGCGTGGCAGAAAAGGGTGAGGTTTTTTCGGGGTCGAACTCATGCGCCCTGTGACAACAGGAGAAAACTGTGGTCTTGGCTGCCATTGACCTTGGGTCGGACCCTGAGCAGGAGGGGAGCCCATGAAGGACTGCAGGGCCTCCCTATCCTTCTGCAGTTTTGCTGTCTGTTCTAGAATAGCATCTGCCCCAGGGCCAAAAACATGGCTGGCAGTAACCGGGAGGTCCAGGAACGGTTTCTGAGCCGACTGTGGCATCTTTGTTTGAGAAAGCCAGAGCTGCCTGTGTGATAAAATTACCCCTGCTAAGCTCTTACCATTAGCGGGAGCCATCTCAGTGTATAGATGAGTGAGGAGCGTGGACACCTGCTTCATCTCATTGACTAAAGACTGGTCATAGTCAGACGAAACACGAGATATCAAGAAGTCCTGATAAGATTGAAGCAGAGTAGCTGCATTCAACAGGCGAGATAGCAAAGCCAAAGAAGTATAAGTGCCCTTCAAACGCTCATCACTTGCACGGTAAGGGCCAGGGGGACATCGGGGTACTCTCCCAATTATTTCCTTGTCAGTGAGGACCATAGCAGCAAATACAGAGTCCATGGGTGGGTACTGGTCAAGCCCAAGTGATTTTGGGGATGCCATGTAAGTCCAAGGCCTACAGCGGCTAGAGACGCGAAGCCGCTCGTTAACTTTAGCCCAAGTTTGACTCAGTGCGGCACAAAACTGGGGGCACTGAGGCACATCAATCCTACCTGGTACATCCGCCTCTTCTACGGATACATCTAGGGCCTCCATAACTCTATACAAGAGCTCACGCATATCAGGTGGTACAGAGGCTTCACTCCCTCTCTCTGACGCAGAATCTGAACCACAATTGGCTGACCCAGACACTGAGTTCATCTCAAGGTCATGGTCAGCAAAAAGAGAAATGGCATCGTCATCAGCCGGAAGTGATTGCACCTGTTGGGTCAGTGACGCCACCTGGACTTCCAACTGATCCAAGGTTGGGTCCACGTTCCCCTTCGGCTTTTTAGCTGGAGCGTCTGCCACTGACTGAGTAGGCAGAGAGCGCTTGGGGGCACCCCGTTCTTTGCTGGTTGCCTCATGCATCATGGACAGGCGAGCCTCGCACAGTTGAGGCCCCAGAGTGGCACAATACATACAGTCGTATGGGGCTCAATCACCTGAGTTGCATGCTCCAACCCAAGGCACCACATGCAAGTGGAGTGGGCATCAGCTGAGACCAATCCAGCTGAGCATTGGTCACAAAAGTAAGGCATACTTGCACAAACAATACTTACCTGTTCAAGTGTGCTAATAATTAACAACTTGAATGAATATGTGACACTATGTCTTAAACTGATCAACATAAAACTGTGCCTTAGGAAAGGGACTCACAATGGATGCTTCAGTACTGCGGGATACTCAGCACACAGCTGACATGAAGCCCATGGACTATGAGAGCTTAGACATCAGGTATGCAATTTCTGGACAGCAATCACAGTGTTAGTGTTCAGAGTACAGTAATCAGCTACAGGGTCGTGGCTGAGGCAAGCACACACACAACCTTAAGCAACTGGTGAAGCCACGTGGCTGTACGGCAAACAGCAGCCCAGGCAATCTCGAGAATATGCTTCAGTGCAGCGGGCCACTCAGCTCACAACTGACGTGAAGCCTGTGGACTATTTAGACATCAGGTAGCCTACACACCGCAAGGCCTATTGTCCTGTCCACAGTGAAGCAAATTACAGCGCAGAATGGTCAGAAGTATTCCAATCACAGCTGGGAAGGAACCACAGCTAACGTGATCTAATGGAATGTAGCTGCTCAAAAACAGCAGCTAACACCATCGCGGCTGAGGCGAGCACACACACAACCTGGAGCGAATGGTGACAGCCACGGAGCTGGGCGATAATAATGCGTTATTAAAGCAAAGATCAAATGTTTCAACACTTACCAGTTATCCACGGTAACTGAACTAACAACTAACAAGTACAAGTAAGCATACTGTAACTCAAGCAGTCTAAACAGGGGCTAGCTAGAAACAAGCAACCGAGCATGGGCGCGCAAATCCCAACCTGTCGTGACCGGAGCCACAAGATGTAACAATACAATAGCGCTCCGAAACAGTCTGACCAACTCTGCTTCACACCGTTGCACGTAAACAATTAGCCTGACAATAAAACTACACCGCAGAAAGCCTACTCTCAGGAGGAGCTTGTAACTCACTGGAGTTGGCAGCTCTGCTAAGCATGCTCTACCAAAGTACTCACCTATCCAAGGGAAGAAAAGAGGTAGTTTTGTGGCACTGTCCAGGTTATATATGGAGGTTGCGGATGTGCCACAGTCGTTGCACGAGCATACTCTGAAATTCTATCTCAGCTCATCCTATCGGCAGGCGGTGGGATATCCCATTAGTATGTGACTAGCGTAGTCCCAATGTGAAATAGAACACATCGTACCAATTTATCGTGAAAGAATCTTAACAATGGTCGGAACGCGTTTTTAATTTCCCTATTCAATCTTGCAACCGATTCTGTCCTCCAAGCTTGTTAACTGTCGTATCGGTTGCGAGATTGAAAAGGGAAATTAAAAACGCGTTCCGACCATTGTTATGATTCATCAACGCTAGATTGGTACGATGTGTTACATTCCTCCGTCTCTATGTAATTTCACAACCGGTACCAGAGAAAACAAGCATGGAGGATTGAAACAAACTGAACCAACCTAGCGTTAAAGAAGATTAGCCTAATAATGGTCGGATTGTGCTGGTAATGCAACAAAATCGAATGGAACTTTTTTAACGACCTGGATGCTAGCTAGGGCAAGGGCAGCATATGCATCCAATATATTAATATTTAATCCACCTTTTGCTGTCCATTAGAAGAAAATACGCATTAATTTTTGTAAAATGGCGACCAATATCGCCAAGAAACATTAATTGGCGTCAAAAATTGCACATTGTGAACATTCTATATGTGCATAAAAGTGTTTTAATTTAATAGTGCATTTGTCTGATTATTGCAGCCTGTTGCTAGATTGGATTCAAGTAGGCTACTGGTCGTATTACATTGGCGTAGTGGGTACAACAGCGTAGTGAAGAAGTAGCTACCTCAATGACGGGGTGTCGAATCCAGCTTGGCGCCATCTTTTACACTTAATATTTACTTAAATATATTGTTTTCATTGGTGTCGGTTACAGTCGCTGTCATAGATAGAATCAAAGCGGCCACCACAACCGCTTCCATTCAAGCAAACCAACTCATGAACGTGCAAGGGTATAAGGTAATTTGGAAACCAGTCGGGGCATCATACCAGTATTCTTGAAAATACTGAAACATAATAGTGCCAGTGTTCTGTCAAATTTTGCTCCCTTGTCAAAAAATGCTACCGTAATGCAAAGCGATCGTAAAGTCTTTGTTTTTGCCTTGATATTGCAATATGAATCAGTTTACAGTAGTAACTTTGTTATTTGTTTGCTTATTATAACATAAGCAGATTTTATAACGAGTTGGATAAGTTTGTTCAAAGATATATGCCCATACACGCCATTATCATCTAATTTCTGCGTTTTCAGGAAAACCCAGCGTGTACATGCAAATATATGTACACTTACAGGTCGAAATGTGCACTGAAAATAAATCTATTTTTATGATTTTTGAAGATACTGAAAATATAAGCGAGGAAACAGCCCGAGATTTTAGGTTTGCGCAAGCGCAGAACCGCGAGGTAGCATATTTTGATAGGTAGCAAAATTTGTCATAACACCAGCGCCACTTTTGTGTACGTAAAAGGTCCAGCTATAGTCACAGTAACTTTAATACCGTATATCAATTTTTTCTAACATCGTGTAAGTTCCCATGTTGGACTGAAGGATCTTTAACGTAGGACGGGATAATCACATGCAAAAATGTGTGGCGCATTCAATTCCACAACCAGCCAGTCAGCCAATCCTTGGCCAACCAATCGTTGAAGTTCTTCCCCGCCGACCGACCAATCGCTGGACAGCCAGCCAGCCAATTGCCAGCCAACCAATCGTTGAAGTTCTTCCCTGCCGGCCGACCAATTGCTGAACTTCTTCCCCGTCGGCCAGCCAATCGTTGAACTTGATCACTCAGGCACTCACTCACTCACTCACTCAGCGACATTTACGTTTATAGGGGCCGGAATGCTGCTTGGCCCAGCCCAAAAATTACTTGTGACATCAAATGAAAAATGTGATGCCAGTAATGTTGAATTTTCATTTACATTGAAATTTTGTTATAACTTAAAAAGCATATAACATAAACATTCTACATTTTAAATGTTTCATGAAGTAAAGTACAGAGGGAATATAATCTGTCATTCTCTTTTCAGAAAGTCCTACTTCTCCATCCAAGAAAGAGTCCACCTCCTCGTCTGCCGCCATGACTAATAGGACAGTCTCACCCAAAAAAGGAGAGGATCTGGCGAGGATTCATCAAAAGCAACTGGCCAATGCAGTACACTATATCTGGGAAACTGGAGAAGACAAATATATGCTTCGATACTTTCACACCGGCTTCTGGCTGTCCTGTGAAAAACACAATGAGGGTGAGAAAAATAAGCAAGCAGTAAAAGTAAAATGATGTGAAGGCAAGAGTAAGGTGGGAGTCATGCCTGAAAGACTGATGTTGAGAGTTGAAGAGAAAAGTTATTTTTTAACAGCTGAGGTGGCTGAATGAAAACCATCAATAACCAATCACTGTAGGTGATCATTGGGTGAAATTACCACAGGGCCTCTGAAATTCTGTTATTGAACCCTAGGTGAGAAGTGTCGGAGCTTCATAGAGCTGACTCCTGGAGAAACTCAAGGTAATTTTTGGCAAAGTTCTATAGATCACAGCTATCTACCAGTGAATGCGGTAAGAACGCACCACGCAGTTTTGTCTGTTTGGGAGGGGTGGCCTAAAGAGGATTTCCTACCTCAGACACCGGTCGAATGTTTGATGTGGTTTATACCCATGCAGTGGCACATTCAGGTTACTTAGAGCCACCATCAAAAGAAAACTGGATTCATACTGTACCTTAGAAGCACTAATGCAAGCAAGCAACAAATGGGCTGATCATAAATCAGTATCAAGTGTGTGTGCATACTGGTGAGTCTGGTACTGCCCATGGACCCAGCAGTACTCTGCTTTTGGGAGATGTCAAGACAATGCATGGTAGCCAAAGAACAGGAACAAAAGTTTTTATTATGTTTTTCATTCAATGCAGTTTTAACTTGCAAAAATAACCCTAAAAGGCACGTGGTTATGCCGGTATACTAAGAAGGGAAATTGAAACTCTTATTTCACAAGATAGTGACCAAAATTGCTTTATTTGATTAAACAAGCAATAAAATTATTTCCAGTTCCAACAAGTGGTGTAAAATCAAGTTACTTTGGGAGAAATTCAGCCAGAAAAATCAAGAGGAAGCTATACTCTAGTTCACATCCCTAGAAACATGTTGTTGTTGTCTACAGTGGTATTGGGTGTGAACCTTCAGAATAATATGACTGCCTTTGTTCAACCCTAATTCTGACATTTTTAGCACAGTATGGAAAATGCAAATAAAATCATAAAGGAGTGATTTGAAAGGTGCATCCACCCTCTTCTATTTTGAAAATATGACTAAATAAACATTATTTGATGCTTTAACTTGTAAATTCAATTGTTTTTTGAAAACTTATACTTATTTAAAATGTAATGACTATAATACATGGCAAAAAAGTTGGCGCTGGGGCAATTTAGAACTAGTGATGTGAAACTAGTGAGCAAATCGTGTTGTAGTATAAAAGAACCCTCAAAAAAAGGCCTAGCCCCTCAAAGGAGCAAAGATTGGTTGAGGTTTTTGGTTGGACTCAATGAAAATATTCAGCTTGATTAATTGCCAAAATTCATGAGCTATTAGTCAATTTTTCCCAAGCTTCACCACGGCAAATTCATCCCTTGTGGTGGCAATGCAATAATGCATTGTACGCTATCCCATACATACAGCGCACAGGAAAATGGTGGCTTCCTGGGCTTAAGACTACTCGAACTGGGGTGGAAAGTGCCCCAGGATGACGTTTCATCCCCTACCAGACCTGGAAAAAAATCCTGAACTCCTTCAGAAATGTACCGAGCCCGGGAAGCGCAGTGATGTAAAACAAAAAAAAACAAAAAAATACATTTCATGGCCACGAGATATAAGCCGTACCCATGATTTAGCTATCTCATGGGTGCATACCCTCAATTTGAGTCAACAAAATCATGGAAATAAAATAACTAAATTGCATGAACAAGTTATATTTCGTGGCCATGAGTTGACTAAATCATGGGAAAAACTTGTATCTCGAGGCCATGAGTGAAGGCACGTGAAAACTTTGAAAAATAAATTGGACTGCTACATACCCAAATAAATTTACTCTTTTTGGAAGAGCTTGCTTATTGCCTTTATGTTGTCACTCATGGCAAGATCGAAATATTTGCACACCCAAGATTTGGTTGATCTTGAGAGTAATATAGGCTTTTTGTCAATTTTGTTGTAGCATGAATGGTACACGCTTGGAACAACCTAAAAACACACTGCAAACAAATAAGTGAGCTGGACACAAGAGGAACAAAATCACATGATACAAAGCAGAAATTTTATTTGTATCACATCTGGGAATCACTAATCATTTTAAAGGTCACCATGAAAGTTTAACAACACTTGGAATTTAGGCCATTAAGAAAGATCCGCGGTTAGCATCTTTATAACAGCAACTGCTAGTAAACATTCTATATATTTTGAATAGCTGCGCTACTCCATTAAAAATGGACTAAATTCCACTAAAAACAGTTTCCAGTTCTATCTTTTACTATTGACCCAACTTCTACATAGCCACTGGCTAATCTAGCGACTCTTTCTAAATTCACAGTCAATTTAGTAGCCAAGTTAGCTAATAACACCTGGAATTCAGTTTCAATATTAACAGCGATTGAAAACACTTACCTACAGATTCTCCTTGGAAATAAATTGAGACCGCCACTTCTTTCTACCTTTAAAAACATAATAGGTCCCCTTTAATATAAAAATTTTTGTCAGTCCTGCATTGCATTGAACCAGGTAATTAGTATAAAGTTGTTACAAAAAACGTGGTTAGCACACACATATACATTTTTGCCAACTGAAGCTGGGATGTTGCCATAAAAAGCCATGGGTGGAGAAATTCAGATGAGGGGTGGAACAATTCTCGCAAGCCTGCATGTTACATGGGAAGGGGAGCCAAATCTGAATGGCATGCCGAATGCCATGTTTCTGAAAAAAGCAGCCAAAAAAAAAAAAAAAAAAAAAACTGACTGGGTTGTTTTCATAGTTTGTGGGTTGGTGGGCACACCTGATACTGAAATGTACATGCACAAGCACTGAAAAATTGAGTTTATTTATAATATGCCCCCCTTAAAACTTTACTGTGCTAAGCCATACATCAACACTGTCCAAGTGTGCTGCCTTATGTGGGCTCAATGTCATTCTGAGATTGACAGTACCATTGTGCTGTCAATGAATGCAGAGAGATATCTGCAAATTTTGGAACAAAATTTGCTACCATTCAGACCTCTGTTCCAGGGACACCCCAGTATTTTCTAGCAAGACAATGCCAAAACACATTCTCTATGGTTTACAAGCATATGGCTGCGTAAGCAAAGACTGTGGATGCTAGATTGGCTTACCTGCAGTCCTGATCTGTCTCTGATGAGAATGTATGCTGCATTACAAAGCAGAAAATATGGTAATGAAGGCCCTTGCTAGACTTCACTGAGTGGTGTCTCCTTAAATTCTTCATGAGTATGGTTAGAAGACATGGTAATGTTACTCTGTGCCAATTTTTTTGAAGTCTGTTGTTGTCATCACTTTGCATATTTGTGAGAAGGAATTCAATTAGCATGTTAGCATGAAATAATGTGTTGTTGTACTGTTTCCAAATTGAGAGGGTAAATGACCTTTCTATATCTGTCCTGTTTGATTTTATTTTGCATTGTCCATGATATTGCATTTTTTTGGAATTGGGGTTGTATGAAAAACAGCTAAAGCAGAGCAGTAATTTGATAAATTGGGATATATCAACTTAAAATTGCTATACTTTCAAAAGTTTAACAATTATTTTTTCAATCTCCCCTCAAAAATTTTTTGCCATTCTAAAACTTTTAACTGGCAGTATGTATAGAGTACTACAAAATGAATTTGTTTTTGTCATGTTGGTGTTTGTGGTGGTGCATTTGCTTTCAGTGCACTTGGTGACCTTCTTTGTCTCCTTCAGGGGTGCTGTGGTTGTCTGTGGTGTCAGAGTTCATGTACATCAGCCTGCTTGCGATGGGTTTCTTGTTGATGTGGGTGGAAGTGTTGTGTGCATGTGCCCACAAGGAGATGTACGCCCTCAAAATCAATGCCTTTGCTGCCATCTGCACCGTCCTGTCCGGTGAGCCCTGTTCTTCTCATCTCTCTAACAATATTAAGTGTAAACTGTGGTGAAGAGGAGCTCTTTGTCCTTCTCATCTCTCAGTCAGTGCAAAGTTTAAATTGAGGTGAAGAAATTGAGGAATGGCATTTTCTGTGCCGTGTCATTGTTATGCTGCACTCAGCTCATGATAAGTTTTTGGTTAGTTTTGCTTTTATTCACATCCATTTTGTATCCATCTGGCATTTTTTTGTGAGGTTTGTTTGACTGCCCCACTTGCATTTTATTATGATTAATACTAGAGATGCACTCTGAAAAGGAAGAAGTTGGAATGTTACGCAGAGGATCTCTAATAAGTGAGGCTGAGATATCAAATTTATGAAACAAGAGTAGTAATTTTCATTTATTTGGAGGCTTTGGTGCAGGATAAATGGAAATTACGGCTAGAATCTAATGAACTTGATATCTCGGCTCACAAATTTAAGATCCTATTTATCCCATAAATGTCAGTGTCATATTATTTGGAATTTGAAAACAGTGTTAGTTTCTTGTTGGCAGTCTGTTCAAGTCAATGGGATAAATAATTCTGGAATAATTCTAGCTAGCGTGTTGACGCTTATCACCATTAAATTAATAAATTCAAGTTTCTATGATATCGGTTACACATGTAACATATTACTTTAATGGCAAAAAGTGTTAGCGTTCTAGCTAGCGAATAATTTGTGCGACTGACTTGATTAGACCACCAACTAGAAGAAAACACTAGCGATGGTTAACTATTACCAGCAGGATTGGTAAAGTTACCGTTGTGAATTGGTTGAAGTTTGCCAATGAATGGAATCTGACCAATCACGACGCAAGAAAGCTGTGTTACGTGTGTAATATCAAACATGTATGACATGGCTGTATTACACCAATTTTTAATCATTTATGGGATAAATGATGCTATTGCCCCCCTAACATTCTTCCCATTGTATTGCAGGAATGATGGGAATGGTAGCACATATGATGTACACTACAGTGTTCCAGATGACTGTGAGCGTAGGGCCCAAAGACTGGAGGCCCCAAACCTGGGACTATGGCTGGTCATTTGCGTAGGTGTCAAGTTAATAAGAATTCTTCATTACCATCACATATCACAGTCAATTTTGAAGCTAAATTTGTAATATTTATACAATTAGTGAATAAAAGCTTAAGGGGGCATGGGCAAATATGACACCACGGCAGACAGTGCAAATGAATGCTCAAAATTTTCAGGAATCTGCACTGAAATATAGCACAGAAATTATATTGGAGTTACAGTTGGACCTGATTGCCTGAATGGTTTTGATAAGTCGAAGAACATCTCTGTGACCTCTGCCAGTAACTGGGTGACTGTGACCCTCTGTTACTTCTGCTCTCTTCCCCCACTACAGTTTGGCGTGGATCTCTTTTAGCTGCTGTATGGCAGCCGCTGTTTTAACCTTGAACTCCTACACTAAAATCGTCATCGAAATGAAGCACAGACAAAGGCTAAGATTGGAGGAGGCCCGTGCCAGTCATGCCCCTTCCTATGATGAGGTAGTGCCGGGAGGCGGTGTCTACTCAGTTAGTGGAATAATGCAATGCCAGGGCAGTCTGATTGACACAGTTTGGACCAATAATGGAGCAGTGGACACGCCCACCCTTGTATTGGTTGGGGGCTGTGGTACAGAGGGATGTGTTGACTGTGAGAGAGAGCTGGATGAAATGGAGGACACCATGGAAGGAGAGACAGAGAGGGAGGAAGGGTTCTCTGTATCCAGAGAGGAAGACGGCGCAGCAGACGAAGTGCAGGAGGATATGGATGCCTTCTGTTAGCAGATTTTTTTTTTTTTGGTATGGTGGGGAAAAAACGGAGGAAAAATGGACTGCAATTAAAAATTATGAGTTAAATTCAGGCTGTGCAAGTCTAAGAAAGAAGACCACAGTTCATTACTGGGCTAAAGCTGACACGTCAGTGACAGTTTAGTAATGAATGATTGCATGTAAATCAACAGTATTTATCTGTTGAGATGTGAAATGGGAAACTCTCCATCCCATTCAGTATAATTGCTGTGATTCATTCTGAGGAAGTGTTGTTCCTGTTGTTTTCCATCCATTCTCTATACCGCTTCTTCCTCACTCGGGTTGCAGGGGAGCTGGAGCCCATCCAAGCTGACTCTGGGCGAAAGACAGGGAGCCATACTGGACAGCTCACCAATCCATCACAGGGTGCACACACCATTCGCTCTCACACTCATACCTATGGGTAATTTAGTATCTCCAATTAGCCTGACATGCATGTCTTTTGGACTGTGGGAGTACCCGGAGAAACCCATTTGAACCCACAACCCTCTTGCTGTGAGGCATTAGTGCTAACCACTGCACCACCGTGCCGCCCACTGTGGTTTTCGACCAGTATTAATATTTTTGTTCATTTTTACGAAGCCATCATATATAAAGGTGATAAAGTGCTATCTCAGTTTCCACAAATCATCCGTGCTGCGTCCTTGCACTGATGTATTGCCTAGAAAGACAGTGGAACTACACTTTTACATGGCTTTATGCCATATACACACAGCAAGGCCTGGACAAAAGAAATACACATGAGGACTGTCACAACCTCTTCCGCAATCTATCAATGAGAGTGGTTCTCCTGAGTAGATTTAAACATGTGCACATCTTATTCGACAGCGACATGGGAGTGTGATAAAAAGTGGTCATCCATCAAAAGAAGCTTGGTCAAACACTAATTCTGCCGCACTCATGTCAAGGTTTTAGTGTAAGCCCAAGAGGAAGGTGCAAATGTCATTTACTTTTTTGAATGTTACAATTGATTTTGTTTTATTGTGGAATGTAATACAAAGCAAAGAAAATTCTGGCTGCCTACAGTGAAATTTGGCCATTGAAGTATGTCATTCAAGTGTCTCTGACACAATGCTGGTTTCATACTATAGATCAGTGGCTTCTCTGGCCATGACCAGTAATTGTGTAGTAATTGTGAACTAGTGGGTGATTCTAAACACAGTGAATAACTCTGCAAATCTACACTCTTCTCCTGTGTGTCATGCATGCAGTTCAGCTTCTTACTGCCCCGTTCTGTCTTGTATGTCCTGTGATACCTGCGGCCAAAACTGTTAGCTTGACAGTAACAAGGACGTAATTTAGATCTCTTAGATCAAAGATGCGCTTAGACCGACAGATTAAGATGTCTCCAGAACTTCTTGTCAGTTGAGATTAGAAGGAACATCTCTGATGGCATGCTCTTTGACTGCAAATGCATCTCTACTTCCTAGCAATAAGGTAGTCCATACACTGCCTAGGGACACAAATGTACGCATTCCTCATACCAAAAAATGGTGTTCCAAATTGAGTGAGAAGAATCAAATAAAATCAAATGAACAGATAACTTTTGAGTCCTGCTTTATGATGTGAACTGACACGGCAGTAGGGTGGGGCTGGTAGTGAGAAATGGCGCATCAGCTCCACAGTGTAAAAGCTGCATTATTAGCAATACCAAATTTAAAATTTTTCATTGATAATGATACAATGACACATTACACAATCATTTAAATTTTCTATACGACTTAAACTCCGAGAAGGCTGGGACGGTATGGAAAATTTACATAAACAAAGGAGGCAGTGATTTCTAAATTTCCTGCCATTCATGTCAGCAACACATTCCAAACAATGTTGTGACCGTAGCAATTTAGGGCTATTGATGAGGTAAAACATTTTGATTAATATTGTGATATACTGTAAAGCTGCTGATGTTAGCAGGTGGTTATAATCATGATTTGGTATAAAAACTGCATCCAGAAAAGATGATTGTCAATTTGCCCACAAATCTATGAGAAAATAGTTGAAAGGTTTAAAAACATATTTTCTCAAACAAAAATAGGAGGGGATCAAATATTTCACTATCTGCTGTGCAAAACATGATTAAAAGATTCAAGAAATCCGTCAGCATTTCTGAGCGTATATAGCAAAGAGGTAAGCGTAAGCGGACCACCTGTAATCTCAGACGGCACTGCATCAAGAACTATTATTTATCTACAAGCAGTGTTCTCCAAGTTTCTGAAAATTAGTAACTAGTTACAGTTACCACCAGTTACGTCTTTCAAAAGTAACTAAATTCCTCCGCCAATTGTTGCATATAAAAGTAATTTGTTCCAAAAAGTGACTTTTATGTTACTTTTAAAGGTGCTATTTTCAACATTCAGAACTGCTGGATGTCAGAAGACAGCAAATGGGTGGGTTGGCCACAACTCGCTCCCTCTCCTGGCATTCGCAAACAAACCCCCCCCACTACATCTATTTGAATAATCTTGAAATCATAATAAAGTTAACACTTTGTGTGATTTCTGCAGAGGTATAGGCATCATTATATATGTTACTGGGGCTTAGCAAATGAAGAAAGAACACATCATAAATTAAAATTTCATTTCTGGATGACAAAATTGTGCATTTTTAGAGTGAATATCCCTGTTGAATGATACAGTTGCTGCCCAAACCCTCTAGAAGACATCATGCAACATCTGAACATTACCTGTGCCAGGGCTGATGCTAATAACCTGAAGCAGAGTCATGTTGGGGAGGTTTTCATAGAGGCATGTTTGGGTGAAATCTGAAATGTACCCAAATGTAGCCATTTGGGTACATTTAGGGTACCATTTGTGCCATTTGAAATTTATAGGCACCAAACTATAAAACTCATTTAATTTCACCAATGTTAGTACAAGTATTCATTCCATCTACATACAATCCTTTTTGGCGATGTTTTGAAAAATCAACTAGACCTCTATATATTTTTCCATTCAAATAAAACTATATAAAGTAAAGGAATTTTGACTTTTACTCCAGATGTTTTTACAGGGAAACGTGTAATAAAACCAAACTGTAAAAATAAACGTGAAAACACAGGTCGAAACTACAATCAATTTTCGATCACGCAACATGCGAGCAAGAACTTTGAACATCAACGTTATTAATTCTAAACTCAGGTGGTGCCACTTTTGGAAGTTTTGTTCTCCTGCCTGCCATCATATCTGGCAACAAAAGAGAACAACAATAGTGAATACAGATTGTACAAAGTATAAACCAAATTGGGGAGTGTCACAAATCAAGTTAGAATGATATGCCCTTGAACACGACATCAATCACAAAACAGCTAAGGTTAAACAATTTATAGCCATGGCCGTATGCACTGAAATTTATTTTTGCTCTTTTTTGGCTAGTAATTCAATGAGTTTCGGTCGTAGAGCAATATGACTTATACCGTTGGAATCTGTGGAGTCCAGCTATCATGTGCTTTATTGTTTGTGCGGTAAAGTTAGCATGAAGTAGTGGATTCGCAAGGGTCACAGATGCAGCTCTAGTACCATAAGCGTATTTTGTGGGTTTGTGGGTTTATACTATGAATATGTAGATACAGAGTTAGCATACCCTTGCATCGTGTTTGGTGCGCCGCAACCCCCATTTCCAGGGGCACTCAGGTTCAAGAATTAACAACAGGCTGTTACGAGGCTTGCAAAATTAGTGATATCAATGCAAAGTAATGCAAGTTCATTTACAATCAGAAAGGTTGTGTTACATGAGAAAAAAAAAAAAAAAAAAAAAAAAAAAAATGTAGCTACAACCATTAGCCCATACCAGCATAACCACGGGAAGTAGGGGTGCTGGAGATGCTGCAGTACCCCCTGTTGGCGCAGCAGCACCCAAAAATGTATTTATCCAAAATTAAATAAATTAAATAAAATCTATGGAAATTGATCAATATTAAATAGAAACCGTATAATTGTAACTTTAAGCCATAAATGAGAGCATAATTGTCATACTATTACTTAAATCATTGGTGTCTTTTTCCACGGCAGCGACAAATAGTTTATTTTTATTCAGGCTACGTGAACACTGAGGGGACCTTGTCACTAACTTCGTTCTCGTAGTACAGTTGTGGATATGAGTACGTGCAAAGAATATACACTGCTAAGAAGTGAAAGCTAATAGAACGTTCCATTGCAACACCAGCGCGTAGCTGCAAAGCTCTGCCTCCACCATTTTGGACTGAAAGTGACTAGATGCTACATGCTAACGTAATATCAATGAACCTATTTATGCCAGTAAAACATCTCGCCTATAAAGTCCCGGACACAAATAAAATACATTTCTCTATACTTAGGGATAACCATAACCCTTATAACCTATTAAATATTTAATTATTTAACTATGTAAGTATGTAATTATTAAATATTATGGCATTGAAAAGTGAATACGTACTATGCTAATTTAATATCGATGAACCTATTTACGCCAGTAAAACGTCAAGCCTACAAAGTCCTGTACAAAAATAAAACAATTTTTTTTATACTTGAGACAAACCATGACCCTTCTAGTCTATTAATCTACAATTATGAGATATTATGACCTTTTAAAACAATGAAAAAATGCTGAAATATCTACATACCAATAAATTTATTAAATATATGAAAGAATCAAAGCAGAAAATTGTAAAACATTAATTCAGAATTTAATTTATTAAAAAAAATAATAAATTATGGGTTCACATGTAAATCAGTGTGCTGACCATACCAAAGGCTCTCAATGTTTTGGTACTGATGAGCTACAATGTAATACAAGAAAATACAATTACAAGCTACAACAGGTGATTAATTGCCTAAAAATGCATTATACAGACTTGCATGATGTGGGATAATACAAAACATCTTTTGCATTCTTATCATCTTATTATCATCAGTATTATTATCAAAACATCTTTTGTATTATTATTATCTTTTACTGCTTAAAACATCTTTTATGTCAATACCCCAAAGCTTATAAACCTATTTACCCAGAATGTGTGTCTGTGTGTGAGAGGAACTGTACAGAGGACCAAGGTCAAGAGTGGCACAGGAATTCACAGTTTCTGCCAAGAAAGAAAACGCCCTAAGCGCAGTCCAAAGTGGCATCAGGTATCCCGTAACTGCCTTTCAGTGACCTGTCCAAAGTAGACTGGACAATACTAAGAAGAAAGGCGGGAGCTGATTAGACTACGGTTATAGACAGATCTACAGCCAATTGATGTACAGCTAAAGGACTGTGGATTATAAGAACTGATGCCCGGGCAACGCCCGGGCAGAGCGCTCTCCAAACTGTGGCCAAGAACATCCCTCTGTTACAGTTTGTAATTTTTACTCTTTGTCTGTTATAAATTTACTATATTTCAATCACAATCTGGTCAAGTATTTATTTCAATTGTCTTCCACCCTTAACGAACACCACCGGGTAACGAGGTAATTTTCCCCACAAATCTGGTGACTCCCGACGTGGAGGGGGAAGACTCTTGGGTCTGACCTGGAAACTGAGTCAGAATTTGGACAACGCCTTGACGACAATCGCCAGACACTTCACGGCCGGCCAAAAGACAGAGGTAGGCAGAAGCTTTTTAATCTGCAGAATAAAGTGTCTGACGTTTGACGGAAAGGTATAAAATTATATTATTATACTTTTGTATGATTTCAGTAGCAGACACAGGGTAATATTCTATACTGGTTTCCTGTATGCGCATTCCAATACCCAACTCTAAAGACTAGTCTGAACAAAAGTCCTAGGTGATAAGTGAGATAAGAAGTGAATACGGGGCGTGACGACGGCATAAAAAATAAAAAATAAAAAAAAATCCGTCACAAGGCCAGGTAAATACCCAAGGGATATTTCCTAAAGGGTGGACACGGTAGGATCTGAAGGACTTAATAGGTTAGGTGGGGGACGTCAGCCACTGAGTTCTGAACGGTCTAGAGGTCCTATACGGAGATCCATCAAAGACGCCTTAGGAAGATAATACACACGTGTATGTGACAAAAGAAAAGAGAGGAGAAATATAAAGGTCACATAACAATAAAATATCCAATAAAGGACTTGGCCATTGGACTGTGCATGTAGAGATCAGGACCTGAGTGTATATTATTGTAAATCCAGGCTGGTGGTGGTAGTGAGTGAATTGGGAATGGAGCAAGGAATGTTTTCGAGTGCTGTTGGCAGGTGCTTTAAGTGCTGAGGTGTATGTGTGTGTGTATGCTGAGCTCAGATTGTGTGTGTGGAAGTCAATGTGAATGAACCGAACTCTGTGAGTGTCTGTAAACAACTGCATTGCTGGCATATTTGTTAGTTCTGTCTTTGTTAGATTGAATACAGTTGTCATTCTATTACATGAAGTGCTCATATAGAGGTCCACAATAAAATTAGCATTTATTCAAGATTAATTTCAGGTGCCCGTTGATTAGCCTATATTTACAGTATTTTATGGAATTCTTAGAGTAATTGCAGGATTGGTAAAAAGTGAAGTTGGTCAGAGTAAGTGAAATTAGTTGGTCAGAGTAAGTGAAGTTGGTGTAAGTGGAGTCGGTTAAAGCAGGAGTTTAGCCATTTTAATGGCTGTGGTTGGTTAAAGTAAGTGGAATTAATTTGGATGGTAAACAGAGAGCGGGAGTTTAGCCATTTTAATGGCTGTGGAGTTGTAAAAGGACAAAGTTGGTAGAAGTGAGCAGAATAATTATTCCTTGTGAAATCAAATAAAAGTCCTTTATTTCTTGATTCAATAAGCGTATGCCCTTCTTGAACGATCAGTAACTATAAACAGAGGGAAGTTTAGAGGAAGTAATAATTGAACGTCAATTACATGAACGTGGATAAAGTGTTTCTAATGTGGCTAACTGAATTGCTTTTGAGATGCAGGACAAAGTCCAATATTTAAATGCTCTAATATTTGGCGGAAGTAATTCATTGCTGAGAAAAACCACTACTAATATCCTCTATGAGCGTGAAGTAATTACACCATTTGAATTTGTTCAATATTTGCAAAATTGTAAAGAGCTAGAAAATCTAAGCAGTTTTCTGTAAATAATTAGACTGTGTGAGATTGGTGTGCTAGAAGCATATCTCAGAAAAGAAAATGAAGGAAAAGTACAAACAAGAATAACACTGTGTGTTCAAAATTTGCCAAAGTACTGTTTAACACTGTATATAGTAAGAGACTCTGTGCCAAATTTTATTGATACAGAGGTTTCTCAAGTATTGAAAATTTTCAATTGATATTTGAAAAAGATCAGAGAAGTACCTGGAAATATAAAATATAATATGAAATTTAATGGTACATATTAGATTTATAAAAATAAAATAAAAAATCAAGTGAACTATTGTGGGATTAGAGACTGGATGGGTTTTTAGATGGAGGAATGCAGAGTCAAAACAATAGAGGAATGGAGCCTTATTGACCGAAGCAGATTAGGGAGCACAGATAAGTGAAAGGTCAACATGCAGAAGTCAGAGAACAGAGAATGATGCATTGTGATTGAGCAAATGTGACTGGAAGCTTTCCTGACCGAAGAAATGCAAATGAATTTATGAAAAATCTTTTCTCCATTTCAAACAGGGACTATCAACCAGTGATTCTACATGGGAAAAAACTAAGAGGGCATGATAACCTTAATCTTTTTTTTAACTTCTACAGGAAAGGATCCAAGCGAGTGGAAAAACGGCAAAATTATGTTGATGAAGTTTTTGTTCATTGTTGTCTGCATCTAACTCATTCAATTGAAACTTTTCCACAGAGGACTCACTGCAGAAGATAAGGAATGAAAAAATCTGAAAGTGATTTGCTGGCCAGCTAAGATTCAGCTGCGGAGTTCTAAAATAAATTTGGGGAAATCCAATTCGGAGTATTAACACAAGACTAAATTCAAAAAAGGTGGACCACCATATAATTGAAAAGTCGACTAATAACGTGATCACATTCTAAATTTATTTTTGATTAGGCTGACAAAATCTTTTATTCTGACTAGTAGTGAGAAGGACAGGGACTTTCGAATAAAAGGTACTGACTGACTGACTGACTGAGCTGACCAGATTTGGGATGATTGTTTACCTTTATGTGCTGGGAGCCCAACAGAAAAATTATTACAGTTGAATGTTCAATACGTACCCATTTTTTGTGAATAATAAAAAAAAGAAATTGCATATTGTAACACAGTCTAAAGCAACTCCACCCGGTTCTGCTGAGGATATGGGGAATTGACACTATGGCTGGGGCTAATAAGCCCTGACTGTGCATCTCCTCCATGCTTTTAGCGGAACCCTAGACAGAGGCGGATTGCTCAATCATGATTAATTGAAAAAAAAACACTTTGAAAAGAAATTATTGTTACTGTCCCATTTTTGACCTGGAATACAGAGGAATACCAAATCATGAATATGCAGCAAAAAATAAATTAATTAATTAATTAAATTAAATAAATAAATAAATATTAATGCAAAATTGACAGGAGCTCAGTAGCAAGGATGAGCAAATTTAGTAATTATGAATTTTTAAATAAAATTAATTTATCAAGGTGGCACATGCACTATGATCGACAAGGCAGTGTATTGCAAACAATTCCAATGAAATTGATGATTTTGTAAAACACATTCAGACCAAGCGAAAATACACAAGACAAAGTTCTTGAATTGGGATTTATTTGGCAGGTAAAGAAAGGATCTAAGTGAATTCCATCGACTTTTTGCTTGATTTCGTTTTTTACAGATTTATTGATTTTTATAGATGTTTTAGTTTCCCCATTTTATTATCTGCCAATTATCATTGTACACTACTTTGATTCAACTTTGTTGTTTTAAATGTTCTCTATAAATAGACCTGACTTGACTAATGTTGCTGAAGGAATTTTTGTTGTTACTGTTATAATTCCTCTAAATAGTGTTAAGTGCGCATAGATTTTATTACATTATAGTTTTACTGCTTAAAAACAAAATAATATATACTTACATAATAAGTATAATATATATATATATATATATATATATATATATATATATATATATATATATATAGTAATATATACTAGAAATGTCAATGCTTATTTTGTTCTCCGCTTCAGGCTCTGAGAAAACTGTCTGTGGGAAAGTACAGATGGGAGGGGTACATGCACCTGGATAGGAGTTATGGACTCATGTCTGGGAAATGTCCCAACTTAGCAAGATAACAGAATTGTTTCTATCTGTACCAGGCCTTGAAACTGAGCCCCTAAGCACAAGATGTGACTCCTCCAAGCGCATCCCTAGAGCAGAAATCTTCAAAGAATAAAATGTTTGTGTAATTTTGTGATTGATTGCTTGAAGGATGCCTGGCTAGAAGGGTATGGGTCATTCCATGAAAAAGAGAGCCAAAGTGTGACATGACTGTTCAAATTTGAAACAAAGATTTTGCATGAAGTACTGGTTCACTTTTGTTGGCGTTCCCATGAGTCAAAATGTGACACAAGTTAAATGGCAAGATCTACTATTGGATGCAAGAGGCAAGGTGTTGAACGTTCAGCGTTGCCGATGTAACAAGGACACGAAACTAACACAAAAGTATGCAATAAAAATTTTATTTCAAAATATAACAAAGTCTCAACTTGTTCAATTAGTATAACAGAGAACAAACTTAAAACCAACCAGCAGTTTGGCAATGCCCAGTTGTGCTCTAAGGTCTGAACATGTTTGGCAGGGCTTTGATAAGTCACTCATTGGTTATGTTCATCTGAGGACGGAACAAATGCAATATTCTGCATTTGTCAATGCAAAAAAATATTTTGACACAATAAGAAAAGTTTTTCCAATTCAAATAAATTTTGGTTGACGACTGATTCAATGAATAGACATATATGTGATCTTAAACAACAAAAATGTTTATTTTTCATCTATATTTATCAGTGCATTTTTCATCTGTGTACTACATTCACTGATTGGTGCAAACTCCTAAGTGCAATTATAGCCTTTTATTCAACACTTTAAGACTTAAGGTGCATTAACGCCACCTACCGGGCTAAAGTGTGAGCATCAGTGTTACCGGTGTGCCAGAAATGAGGGAACTGAGAAAGGTGCGATTAAATGCGTTATTTTTCCTGTAATTAATTAATCCAAATTAACTTCCGCGACCAAAACGATGCACCACTCCTTAAAACACGTGAAACGGCAGGCCAAATTATGAATCCCTATAGAAAACATACTTGTGTTGAAAATCGGTGATTTACCAAAAGATTTTAAGTGATTGAACGTCACTTCATTCGAACGTAACTTTCTGGGACACAAAAATACTAACCTGCTCAGCTTCCTTCATGAAGACGATAGACTGGTTCCCAGATAAGTAGTAGGAGGTTCGAAAGGAAATCCATATCTATGACCACTGTGAGACCCCAAGGGATACAGCAGATCGGGCATGAGCTCGGCTCATGTCGAACGTAATTTGAAAAAAAACCTGTATGTTTTCTGAGATAATATTTTGGACAGTTATGCAACAGATTAATATCAACACGTTGGTGCAAAAAATCTAGATAATATATTATGTTTCCTGGGTTTTCACCACTGTTTCAACGTAACTTTTCAGGACACCATGAGTTACGTTCGCAACAATATTTTAAGCGCTAATTGCAGTGTTATACATCTGGATTTCCCAGTTAATTGCGTTGTGGGTTAATCACTTGGAATTGATGTTAAGAACAAATGCCATTTCAGACAGACTTTTATTTAAAAATTCATAGAATTTTACATGCAAAGTCTGAGGGCAATGAATGTCACAAATTTGGACACTTTTTATCCACAAGTTTTTCAAAGACATGCAGTTTTTTTATTTATCTTTTTCAGAAGACCAATTATATTGCCTGGGTTAGCTTTTTTTATATATACTCTGGCCTTCATGCATGGCATTTTCTATAGGTGGCATCCAATTTTGTAAATCATATAGTCCTATAAAAATGCAGGGTCTCTGGCTCTCTATTTCATGGAATGACCCATATAAGAATTGCTTGTTGAAATTATTCAGCAGAAACCAACCTCTGACTGCTGTGGACATAGAGTCCCTGTTTGCACTCTCATTCTGCAGAATTATATTGCAATAAACTGTTGATCATGTTTCTTTAAATAAATTTAAAAAAAAAAACATTTTGTTCCCATTGTTTCAAAGAAGTCCTATCTAATAATACTGCATGTCCTGGACTCAAGGACACCTCTCTATCAAATCCTGAGATTGAATACTTTGTTGATGGTTTGGCGTCAAGAGTCGATAAAGGCAAACCATGTGTTGGATATGCTGTCTGTACTCATGAAACTGTGTTAATTGTAACCCTTTGCACACCAAACATGTTGATCCAATCAGTTTGGCTGACACCTTTGCAGACAGAGGAGCAAGGGCAACAGCCAAACACACTCTTGTGGGGCTATTACACCAATCTGAAGACTCAATTTCATGTGACCTGCTGTGAGCAGAGCATGATGCTGCTCCCCCACAAGAAAAACGTCAATGGACATCACATGGAACACAACACACTGATGACAGGTGGATGGGACCCAATGGTAAACCTATATTGCCAAAATCCCTCTTCCATATTGCTGCAGATTTGGTGCATGGGCAGTGCCATGTACCAAGAGGAGGGACCAAGGGGTTAATAGAGCAAAGTTACTATCACTTATTTACTAAAAAAAAAATTTCTAAGAAATGTCCAACATGACAAAGATGGGTAGTAGTACAGAAGGGGGCAATCCCTACACCCCCTGGGCCATTCCACGTTTCATACATTTAACACCATGTGAGGGGAAGAGGTATGCATTAGTACTGATATGACCTTTTTCTAAATGGGGTAGAAGCTATAGATACAATCTCAGTAGCAAAAATCCTGAGTAGAGAAATTATTCCCAGGTGGGGAATTCCCAAGACATTGTATAGTGACAATGGGTCAGAATTTAGGAATGAAGTGTTGACCTACATGGGAGCAAAATTAGGAATAGGACTGAAAAAGCATTGTGCATATCATTCGCAATCAGCAGGATTAGTGGAGAGAACTAATGGAACCCTGAAAGCAAAACTGGCAAAAGCCATGTACTCCACTAATTTGACCTGGGTTGAGGCCCTCCCACTGGCACTATACTCTATGCGCCAGCAACCAGCGAAGGACACTTTTCTTTCACCACATGAATTACTCACTGGGAGGCCCATGCTTGGGCCTCCAGGAGACCCTAACCTGGTCCCCACCGCAGCCTTGCTGCAAACAGATCTGTCAGATTATATGCGGACTTTGGGCAACATGACTAAGCTTCTCTCGCCAGGTGCAAGCAGCAAATTCCACAGGAGACGAGGACAACGGCACCCCGGCCCCAGGGGTGACTTTCACTGGGTCTGGTTGTCCACTTGGGACGAACCGATCTGGACGGGACCGTTCAAGATCACTGAGGTTTCCGACCGTGCAGTGCGGGTCGAAAAGGAGGGAGATAAGACCTGGCATCATTTTGCACACTGTGCAAAAGCAAGACCGCCAGAGCGGTCACTAGAGCAGGTAAGAACTAACCTGTTGTTATTCCAGGACATCAACAAGGAAGATGGAGATGGAGAATCGAAGGAGGGTGAGGAAACGTAATGAAATGTGGCTAGGAATAAGGAAGGAGGATTAGCTCTCCTAGTAAGATTTTTTTTACTTCTTGTAGGCGCTTTGCTATACGCTGAATGCACTCAGAAAGACGCCCACATGACACCTACACCACACCAAGAATTCATGGAAGACATGTTGATGGTAGCGGCAGTAGTAGGAGAACTAATAGCAGGAGGAGCATTCTCCAGCCTGGTCTTGCAGTATATACATCGTTGGGTCCTAACACATACATCACCGAATACACGGACAAGACAAATTTAATTGCACGTCCCAAAAGTAACATGAAAATAGCAAGTACTATTGTAATCTTGGCTTTGGTACTGGTAACAGACGCAGCTACAGTGAACTCAGACCCCTGTGGAGCCAAGGTAATTTTAAAGGTGGACCCGGACAGTGAGAACACATTTCAATTTGATTTATGTAACATAATCAACTGTGGTACTGACCCCTCCAAATGGAGGGGGGTATGAAGATATTGAGTTAGAGGAGTACCGAGATGACCCCATAGGCCTGGAGGCCGGGGACTTGCCCCTAACCTCGCCCGGACGAGGCGACTATGTTACTGTACCAACAGGTGACCGGAGATGTGACAGGAAGTGACGAGTGGGTGTGTCCTCCAGAATCCTACACGCCAAACTACCCCATTGGAAATCCCTACTGCAAACATGGACAAGGCGGAGGAGCAGGTTGGGCTTGCTGGAAGTGGGTGGAGAAGTATCGCCCAGACCTGCCTAACCTCAGAAAACAACTTTGACTGATCCTGAATTTCAGCAAGCCTACTGCCGGGAGATTCTGGGGTTGTCTGAGGAGGAGTGTGAATGAGATTTGAGTGGATGAAGGGTATTGGCTTAGTAAATTTATGATGTTAGAGTGTGCTCATGTGCTAGATCCATATTCCGTGATAGTGGCTGATGAGTGCACTTGCACATATGAAGTAAAAATTAAAATGCCGGAATATGCAGATTTGCTGTAGGACCAAAAGGTTTTGCTTGGAGCGGATGCTGGGCGGCAATTGCCGATCTCCACTGGCGTCATGGCCAAGCCATGGTCATGTGGATCCCTGAGTTGTCAAGGGGTGAAGGGGGCACCCAAGGAGGGGTCCCAGTGGTCAAGTAGAGCCCGGAGGTCAGGTTTTGCTTTGCTGCTTAGGATGCTAATGCAATCACCCCATTGATAGCAATATGTAACGTAGGTGCTCACAGCACAAAAGGGTGAGAATGTAATCGCTTCAGCACTTAGTGTTGCCCCCATAAAATGGGGCCAAAGGAGGGAGTTATTGGGATAATACAAAACATCTTTTGCATTCTTATCATCTTATTATCATCAGTATTATTATCAAAACATCTTTTGTATTATTATTATCTTTTACTGCTTAAAACATCTTTTATGTCAATACCCCAAAGCTTATAAACCTATTTACCCAGAATGTGTGTCTGTGTGTGAGAGGAACTGTACAGAGGACCAAGGTCAAAGAGTGGCACAGGAATTCACAGTTTCTGCCAAGAAAAAACGCCCTAAGCGCAGTCCAAAGTGGCATCAGGTATCCCGAACTGCCTTTCAGTGACCTGTCCAAAGTAGACTGGACAATACTAAGAAGAAAGGCGGGAGCTGATTAGACTACGGTTATAGACAGATCTACAGCCAATTGATGTACAGCTAAAGGACTGTGGATTTAAGAACTGATGCCCGGCAACGCCCGGCAGATCCAAACTGTGGCCAAGAACATCCCTCTGTTACAGTTTGTAATTTTTTTACTCTTTGTCTGTTATAAATTTACTATATTTCAATCACAATCTGGTCAAGTATTTATTTCAATTGTCTTCCACCCTTACTTGAACACCACCGGGTAACGAGGTAATTTTCCCCACAATGATTAAAAAAAAAAAAAAAAAAAAGAGAGGCCTACTGGATTTGGTTCAAACTCTCTAAAAATACAGGAAAAGATAGTGTCTTACTAACAGGGTAGCTTATGTTTACTCCACTTCAATCGTTCCTTAGCTGACATGGCTTCTCTGTCGTTTCTGTCTTCGTCTAAGCTATTTTCAGTCTGTGTCTGGCGTTTTCAGTCCAAAATGGCAGCAGCGCTACCGGGCGCCACCTAGTGGCTGTTGTAAAAAAAAAGCACCAGAGTTTCGTCTCTTCTCTCGAATCCTCTTCGGTACGTGAGTGTGGAGCATTGGAGTCTTCAGTGAATCCGTGCTGTCAAAGGTGATTGCCAAGTTGGTAAAGTGAGCAGGCGCAAGAGTACAAATGTTTTCATTTAATGTATTTGATAAATGGCTTTGTTATGTCGCAACTTGATTGCTACACCTGGCCCTTATGTAATGCTACAAAATAAACAGTACACTAGCAAAGGCTGTTGTGGGTTAACTAACGTTGGATAACGGGCGTGTATTCGGTAAAGGTGACATCCTATAATCGTACATGTAGCTAACACTAGCTTTGCTTTTTCGTATTAAAATGTTCAAGATGCACCTAAACTGGTTGTATATTTCCATTACTTTGAGTATCTTACACCGATTCACGGTACTGTGTTTTGCTGACTTCATGTATTTTGTGCTAGCTACATAGCTAGCTAAGTAGCATTTACTACGTCCATGTGCACACTTTCAGCACGGTATAAATTTAGCCCAAAAACTGCATAGCTAATTATTTAATTACCAGTGCGTGCAGAATTTTAATTCTTAAACTAATTGCAGATACTGTATGCATACTTGATGTCATAACTTTTCAACATCATTTAAGACAAGATACAAAATATTAAGTAGGGGAAGCCGGGGCACAGTGAATCAAGGGGCACAGTGAATCAGGGCTATTTTTGGAAAATTGACAAAAGGAATCACCGGTATGACATCATCATTTTTTGTGTTTGAAGAATACCCATCCATGAAAGTTTAGTTAATTCGTTTAGATTATCTACTGACAGAAAAAGAAGGTAAAGTATGTTTTTATGCATGTAAAGTAAATTTCCATGGCTTCTGATCGTGTGCCATATATTATAGAAGTAATAAATCCATCATAATGCTGCATTTAGAGAACACATTTGTCACAATACTGAATGGGTGTTTTCTTGAAACCAAAGCAACATATGACCTTGGGAGACAGTTTTAGGTAATGAAAGCACATGGGGCACAGTGAATCGGGACACATTGAATCATTGGAAAGGTGATTCACTGTACCCCAGTAGGATTCTTTAACACATGGACCCAGATTCTGTTTGAATAAAGAATAACATGGGAATTGGCAGATATTGTGATGTTCAGTAGAACTATAGTCAGTTCTGGGACTATGCAGAATATGGCCAAGGAAATCATGAGGTCCACTGGAAATCATAGATGTTGTTGACCTGACTCCGCCCTTAAAGGATTGAACAATCGGCAGTACAAACATGACTTGCAAGTTAGGTATTGGCATTAACTTTTGAAATTAAGTGTTTTGGACTCTAGGTCCTGTTGTAAATTGTTCAAAATGTCTTAATTGATGATTGAGTGATTAGAAAGTATCTTTCAGCCTAAGTGCGCATTCATGAAGTCCACGGGAAGAATTAGATGTTGTTGGTCAGACACCCATCTTCAAGCATTGAACAATCAGCAGTACAAACATGACTTGTGAACTGAGTATTGGCATTTGACTTTTGAATTTAAAGGTTTTGGACTCAGTGTCCTGTTGTGAATCATTGAATGATTAGAAAGGATCTGTCATTTGACTTAAATGGCATTTGTTTACTTTAAAGGTTAAATAAAAGTTGATTAAAGCAAATTTAGTGGCGTTCCCTTCACGTTAATGGAGTGATTCACTGTGCCCTGAAAGCCGATTCACTCTACCCCAGTACTGGGGCATAGTGAATCACTCAAAATCTGTTTTACAAAACCCTCTCATTAGAGTTTAGTGAGAGTTAGCAAAGATCTGCTGCCTTGCATTAATGCACATCATCGCCCTCTTTCAGAAGTAGGATGATATGGAATTATTATCACTCCCAGGACAGAAAAAAATCAACAAAACAACTTTTCTGATTCACTGTGCCCCGGCTTCCCCTATCTATTATTTTATGTATGCACTGAACGTGCGTGACAGCACTGCACAAACAGACAGTATTTGTAGTTCAGCCTTTATTAGCTAGAACAGTTGAGTGGGTTGGAAACGCTGGACAAGAATGAGATGTGAGCGACACACTGTTAGTGAGCAGCATCAGTGTTCGGGAGTGATGCAGCGGCGATTCAATGATGCGCCTGAACTCCATCTGCGCAGAGAAAATACGAGAGTCCCAGAAGAAAGAGACAAATGAGCACAAAATGAAGATCAACTTTATGTACATTTTTTAATTGGGCTGCAGATCATGAGATGACTTACGAATTTCCTGTATAAGGGGAAGGGAAAAAATTCCGTATTCAACCTACACCAATATCGAAAAAAATCAGCACTTTTTTGGCTTACCTTGATGTTTGAGTACAAAGAGAAACATTTGGGTGTGCAAAAACATCAAGGGTGCATCCAGTCAAGAAATTTAGAGTTTAATATCGAGTGCTGATAAACGAGGTAATGGCATATCACGGCGACAGCCGATGACACACCGGGTTGCATCCGCAGCATATGCATTTGCGATATTAAATATTAAAATTAAATTCTAAACCTCCTTCTCCCTAGTAAAATCCCCAAAATATATTGGCGCCCCTTTCAAAATTGTTCTGGCAAATAAAAAGCCGAAAAAAGTAGAGGTTGGATTCAGAATTCTTTCCAGGAAATGGACCTCAGTGTATGTTAATTTAAACAATAGGAGGATAAAACAGCGTACAAGCCAGAGTTGCCAAGTCCGCTTATAATATGCGACTTTGGGCTTTTTTTTTCATTTGAAAAAAATTACGGGTCACGGGTTGCGGTTTTTTGGGATTGTTTTCAAAAATATGGTTAGGGGAGGCTGGGGAGAGTTGGGCCACAGGGAGAGTTGGGCCACCCTTAATTTCATGGAACTTGGAAACTGTGTTGGGCAGGTGGTGCCATCTAATGGAAGTGGCATTATCTTTTTATTGACATAAGGGACTGCAGAAGTTTTGGCTGTCTGTCCATGTTTTTGCAGAGAAGTGCATTTTTGACTCAAAAGGGTAAAAACTGGAATTCACGGTAAGCATTTTTAAATCTGTTCAATACTATACAGTATACTGTGCCTAGTTATTCTACAAGATAGCTGTGACATTCCTCCTCCATAAAGATATTGGCCAAATCTGTGTGATATGTTTCTTTACTAAAATTGTCACTGAAATAAATATGGTGGACATTGGGAGAGTTGGGACACTTGCGGGTGGGAGATTTGGGCCATATAAAGTTATACCTGGAACATATATTTTGCTGATAAAGGTTAACTTTTCCTGGAGGGATTGTATCAGAATTTATTTTGATAGGCCTACATAACCTTTGGTTGCAAAAGTTTGTTATCAAGTTGTTCATAATTTGCATTGACATGAGAATGTGACAATTGGAAAATGTAGAATATGTTTCTTAGCAATGCTAATAGTATCTGGTGAAGTTCAATGTTTAAACAGTTACTTTATGTAATATCTGGAATTTAATTGTTCACATTTTCTGCGAAATTCTTAAACAGTTAACACAAAATGTGTTGCAAAAACTTTTCTGTTCAGTGTTGACTTTTGCTAGTGGATTTCTACTAGAATATTGATTAATTTCATGTTCATTGTTATTTCATAAATTTGGAATTAAACTGTTTATATTTTCCTTGCCTGGATGGTTGCTGTGTGTCTATCTTAACTCTCCTGTATGTGGCCCAACTCTCCTCAGCAGTGGCCCAAGTCTCCCCTGGCCCTGGCCCAACTTCTCCTCACTAGGAGGGAGAGTTGGGCCAAAAAACATTACTTTAAAACCAATCTCCCCCTCCTACACATATGCTTGCATTCAGAAACAGCTGATACAGGAAGTGTATTATTGGATGTGTGTATCGTAAGTGCAATAAATGGTTACATGCCGTGAATAGAATTAGCTTGATATGCTAAAATATAAAAAGTGGCCCAACTCTCCCAAGCCTCCCCTAATCATTGGAAAAGTCCAACAAGCGACCTAATTTTTATACCTTTATGGTTGCTATTTCCCCCTGAATCATTAATTGACACTGTCTGCTCACAGCCTCACGATTAATATCAGAGCTGTAACGTAATTCGCCCTTCTACAAATCCCCACGTTGACCTCCCCTGCCTCCTCCTCGCCCTCGTTGGATAAAAATCAACATCATGCTGCCGTTCACCGATCTTGAGTGACGCTATTCGCCTAAATTTTATATATATATTTATATATACATATATTTGTCATGGCAGACAGAAGAACCAAACGCGAGTCAGGAAATCCAAAAACCGTAGTCGTTTATTCAGGCAATGGGTCGGGAAGCCAGGGGTAGCACAGAGACGTAGTCAGGCAGGCAAGGTTCGTACACGAGAATCAATAAATGAGGCAATCAAAACAAAAGGGCTAGGCAAAAGAGTAATCAGGGAGTTGCCTAAGTGCATAATAGAATGGGAGGCAGCTCGAGGTAAAAACAGGTGCAGGAGATCGCAGTAATCAGCAGAGTCAGGGATAGGAAACAGGAGGGCGGAGTTTTCAGACTAGAGCGAATGCAAAGAGTATTAGTAAAAAATGAACGTGATATTTACACACCATTACATGACAGGTGAATGTTAATACACAAAATTACTCAGGATGAGTATATTAGTCTATGTTAGTAATGACATAACGTAACATGAAGTATTAGTCTTAATTAATATGTTAATACGTGAATAGGGAAATACAGGAAAGGCGAAACCACGGAAACCAACGAAAATACCGAATAGATGCATGAACGCGACAGGAAGTGCATGGCTCAAATCACATGGAAGACGACATGACGCGACTGGGGCAGACGAGGTGCAACCCTAAACACATGAATGATAAATGAAACAATAAATGATAAACATAACCAAGCCAAAAAACACAGATTATGACAATATTAGGGACAAGGCCAAAGACCTTTACTGGATGCTCGTGATCTTTGGGCCCTCAGACGCCACTGCATCACTCACCGGCATGATTCTGTCATTGACATTAATAAATGGGCCCAGAAATACTTGAAGAAACCACTGCCTGTAAACACAGTGGCCCTCATTTATCAAACTTGCGAAGGATCAGGTGTAGATTCTGGTGTAAATATCAGCGTTCTCCAGGTGTCACGTCTGTTTTACTAAAAGTGTGTACGTCGCTGATTTCGGTGTAAAACTGGTGTGGCGTTGATAAATCTGGCAGCAGAAACCATCGTAATTTACATGACACGCCCCTATAAATTCATGCTCTGGGAGGCATAGTCCTGCTCACTTTACGACATGGAATCTCGAAAGACGGCAATGAAGAAAGAACTTCACTGAGGAGGAATATAAATTATCAGGTCCGAGGTGGAGAAAACAAAATAATTTTATTTGGAAGCTTTAAAAGTGGCATAAAGGGAGTTCAGGAGGCTGCAGTTTGGAAAACTATTGCTGCTGCGGGAAACACCGTTGGGGTGGAAAACTGGAGTGCAGCAGAGGTTTGATTTAATTAGCCTAATTAATAAATCAAAGTGACTATTCGTACTTATTTAAGTGCGTCCAAGCACAAAAATTGATCGAAATTTGCATTAGACGCACTTATAAGTGTGGCCAAGATGCACATTTCTCCATTGCCCACACTTATTTTAAGTGTGTCTAAAGCTAAAAATTTTTTTCTTGGCCAAACTTATTTTAAGCGGTACTTTCTAAGCGGCACTGGAATGGTCATCAACTGGCACACTTATAAGTGTGGCCAAGAAAAAAATTCAGCATCGGCCACATGTATGTGCGAATAACATCGGCCTTAATAAATTCAATTTATGGATCCATGATATTTCATGTTATATAGCCTACATAATTGACAATCCAAATGCTTTTCATGTAGGTTAAAAAAAAAAAAAAAAAAAAAAAAAAAAAAAGTGGTCCGATTTTAAAATGCGCTCAGGCGCAGCAGCACACGGACCGGTGGAGGCCAACCAGACTCGAACCTCCAGCTGTCACCGTTCGAGGAGCGCGTGGCAGCAGGGCTCCTGCTCCATCGTGGGAATACGAGGCGGTGGGGACACTGATGAGTCCCCACCGCCTCGATCGGAGCTACATGAGGGTAATTGTTAAAATACAGTCTGCAGGGATTACTCTTCATTGTACTTTTATTAGCATTACTCCATGACATTTTATTGGGTGCCACACAAAACGAGCAGCCACTCCTAGCTTTCCCGGAGGAGATCTTCTCTGTGCCGAAAGTTCCTCTCACGTCGGACAGAAGCTTATTCCTCTAACAATAGGAGATCTGCCATTATCAAAATGTGATCACAGTCAAAGTGTCCGTGGGCTGAGCAACAAAAGAAACGCAAGTTAGCTAGTTAGTTAATGTAATGTGTGTGTGTGTGTATATATATATATATATATATATATACACACATACACAACCCCAATTCTGAAATAATTGGGAAAAAGTGTGAATTGTGAATAAAATCAAAACGCAATGACTTTCAAATCACACCAGCCAGCATTTTATTCACAATAGAACAGAGATAACAAAGCAAACGTTGAAACTGAGAAATTTTACAATTTTATCCACAAAATGAGCTCATTTCAAATTTGATGGCTGCTACAGGTCTCAAAAAAGTTGTGACAGGGCCCTGTTTACCATGGTGTAGCATCGCCTCCTCTTTTTAACACAGAGTGGAGGCGTCTGGGCATTGAGGAGACAAGTTTCTTGAGTTTAGCCATTGGAATTTGATCCCACTCTTGTTTAATACAGGCTTTCAGCTGCTGGAGAGTTTTGGGTCCCCTTTGACGGACTTTTCGTTTAATTAAGCACCAAATGTTCTCAATCGGTGAAAAATCAGGACTGCAGGCAGGCCAGTTCAGCACACAGACTCTTCTACAACAAAGCCATGCTGTTGTAATAGCTGCAGTATGTGGTTTTGCATTGTCCTTCTGAAATACACAAGGCCTGCCCTGGAATAGATGTCGTCTGGAGGGGAGCATAAGTTGCTCTAAAACCTTTATATACCTTTCAGCATTCATGGTGCTTTTTAAAACATGCAAGTTTCCCACACCATATACACTAATGCATCCCCATACCATCAGAGATGCTGGCTTTTGAACTGAATGCTGATAACAGGAGGGGTGGTCTTTCTCCTCTTTAGCCCGGAGGACACGACGCCCATGATTTCCAACAAGAATGTCAAATTTGGACTCGTCTGACCACAGGATACTTTGCCACTTTGCTACAGTCCATTTTAAATGAGCCTTGGCCCACAGAACACGGCGGCGCTTCTGGGTCATGCTCAACAATGACTTCCTTTTTGCATGATAGTGTTTTAGGTGGCATCTGTGGATGGCACGGCGGACTGTGTTTACAGACAGTGGTTTCTTTACGTATTCCTGGGCCCATTTAGTAATGTCAATGACAGAATCATGCCGGTGAGTGACGCAGTGGCGTCTGAGGGCCCAAAGATCACAAGCATCCAGTAAAGGTCTTTGGCCTTGTCCCTTAGGCGCAGAGATTTTTCCAGTTTCTCTGGATCTTTTGATGATGTTATGCACTGTCGATGATGAGACCTTCAAAGCCTTTGCAATTTGAGGTTGAGGAACATTGTTTTTAAAGTATTCCACAATTTTTTTTATGCAAGGCTTCACAGGTTGGAGAGCCTCTGGCTATCTTTACCTCTGAGAGACTCAGCCTCTCTAAGACATCCCTTTTATAGCCAATCATGTTACACACCTGATACCAGTTAACGTAATTACTTGCTAAATGTTCTTTCAGCTGATTCTCTTATATATTAATTGCTTTTTCAGCCCTTTTTTGCCTGTCTCCGAACTTTTTTGCGACCTGTTGCAGCCAGAAAATTTGAAATGAGCTCATTTTGTGGATAAAAATGTAAAATGTCTCAGTTTCAACATTTGAAATGTTATCTATGTTCTATTGTAAATAGCATATTGGCTCATGTGATCTGAAAGTCATTGTTTTTTGAATTTATTCACAATTTACATTCGTCCCAACTATTTCGGAATTGGGGTTGTATATATATATATATATATATATATGTATATATAACTTTAATGCTGCAATAATTATTATAACCGTTTCAAAATAACATAATGTACACATATACACAAATAGTAGTTACATGCTCCTTTTCTCCAATAGGCCTATACCGTATTAGTGTTGTCTAATTTATATTGGGCTTGTTTTTGAAACTGCGGTTGCTTATTTGTCTTGCCAGAGTTGGCACCCCTGGTACAAGCACTCCATCGTAAAGTCGCACCCGCTGGTGGACCATATTTCATGGATCGATGAGCATTTTTATGCGCACTGATAACGTCATTCCTGCCAGTACACCCACACACACAAACACACACACACCCACACCCACACACACACACCTGTTTCCTCAGCACCCCCTGTTCAGAATACATTCCCGCGGCTATGCATGCCAGCATTGTAAAATCTACTGAATGACAGTAATATGCAACAGATGATAAGCAAGCAAGGGACTGCAGCATTTGCAGAACAAATTTGTAATATCGGTAGTATCTAGTTTGCTATCATGCCAACCCTAGCCGCTCACTGATGAAAACACACAGATTTAACATTATGAACCAGCCAAATTATGTATGCATCAAGTAGAAAGTCTAGCTCTCACTTAAGTTGGAGCCCTTTAGAAACTTGGAGGAAAAAAACTGACTAAATTTTGACACTGGTCCTATCTCTCTCTCAGTCAGAGACCTTTTAAGCTGAAGAACGTGGATTCTTAGGTGGAGGACATTCTGGAGGGTCGCCTTCAGCAGAATGCTCCAAACTGCATTCCGCCATCTTGCATATATAATGCCATGAGGGTGGTCTTCATTCTGTCTTTATTGTTTAACAACATTTTCAGCATTTTTTCAGCTATTCTTTTCACCCGCTGTACGCTTAGGAAATTGAAGCACATACCATTTATTCATACAAATGGGTAACTGTAAGCCTCCAGTTAGCCTAGCGTGCGTGTCTTTGGACTGTGGGAAGAAACTGATTCAGTATATGCGGGGAGGGGAAACACTTTCACAGGGAGGGACTCGCATGCAAAAACGTGCATGTACAGTCAGCGTGTCTACGAAAACAAAGAACAGAGAAGCTTGGATTGCAATTAAGAGTGTAACTTCATTCTCTACTCAGCATAACATTACTTCGCTAGACGAACGAGTAACTAGCCCACATAAATCTCAGTGATGGTAATTGCATTATTTAATTTGAAAAGCTAGTTACATTACTTGTCACTGCCATAAGTAGAGGAATTACAGTAATGCGTTACTGCCAACACTGTCTTTAAGTGATGTGACCACATGGGCTCATAATTACTTTACCAAACCTGTGTGAAATATTAAAATATGTAGTTGCATCCACAAATGCCAGTTAAAACTTCGCTGTGGAATGAGGAGGACATGTTAAGTGTTCATAAGCGCCATCAACTTTTCTAAGCTCAGAGGCATCAGCAATGAGCCATCACACAGTGGATACATGCATTGTGGTCAGATAAATCAATATTTCAGGCGATTTTGGTGAAAATTTACACTGTGTGCTCTGTACCAAAGAAGAAAAGGGCCACCCAATCTATTACCAGCAATAAGTCCAAAAGCCATGCTTTGTCATGGCATGAGGTTGTGTCATTGTGGTCTTCATTGCACTTTTGGTCAATATTATTGCAAGATTTCTGAGGAACATAGGCTTCCTTAAAAATGAAGTCTTTCCCAGGGATGTCCATGCATATTTTGATAAGGTGACGAAAAACCATATTCTGCGGCCATTACAGAGGGAAGCACAGAGCTAGAAATAACACTAGAGGGGAAAATGTCATAGAGTAGCTTCTGGTGTCGGAAGTAAAATCCCTTTGGAAATTTATAATGGGGTTAGGACACTTTCTGGCATTGCTTGAACTCTTATGAATTTTTTGAGCCCGCTTGCTCCAAGATTAGCCTACGGGGTATATGTATGCAAATGATCATATCAAATTTGTTGTTTATTGCCAAAAATGATGGGCTTTTGCACTTGTAGTCCAGTTTGTAGTCCACTTTTGCAAACTACAATGTAACTCGATGGAAGCCGGGCAGTGACCTAAATTGGTGACGGCTATCTCCATGCAACCATTATTACACAGCGAGCCACTATCAGCTTACTAGCTACATGCCTGCAAATGAATGGATAACAGTTGAATAGCAATTATTTTGTCATTTAGCTAGCTAGCTAAGCATTTATGTGCAATATGACTAGCCACACCAGTGAACCACCAAGCTAACCAGCTAGTTAGCTAATTACATCTTGTGCTCATAGCTAAATCAATAGAAAACAGAAAATGGTTAGTTTGTTGTCACTCATTGTTATTTAGCAAACTAGCTAGTATGATTATTCACTAAATATAACTAGCTAAGCTGGCAATATAGCTTGCTAACTAGTTCGCTAGCCTAGCTAGCGAGCTAGCTAAGTCAATAAAAACAGTGAATAGCCATTATTTGGCTACTTAGCTTAGCTGCGAGCATTTCACAAGCTGGCGTTTAACTAATTGTACCAAATATGAAGTTAGCCAACTACCGAAGTCAGTAAACAAGCTCACTGGCTAAGTTAGCCTGCTAACAGCTATTTCGCTGTCAGTTATGCATTGACGAGGCTGATTTGCTCATTCGCCAGCTACCGAGTTTTTAAGCTAACAAACGTTGACCAAAGATGCTTGCCTATTAAAGGAAATTGGCACTAATTGCAAAACTTGATACCTAGCAAGGAAAGTGTGGCAGGTCGAAGGAGGGCCCAGGTGGGGGATTGAACCCCAGACTCCCGGGTAAGAGTCACACGCGCTGACCACATTGTCAAAGAGCCAGGCTTATTGACAAGGTAGCCAGGGCACACACTTATTAGCAGGCATTTCTAGTGACATGACCCATCAACTGTCACATCTCTCCCCCTCTTTCGGGAGCATGTCCTCACGCTCCATGCTTTATGCATGCTACCATCCACTGGGATTACTTGAATCCTGCCGATTACGTTAGAGTGTGGCTGGCTGAAGGAGGGCCTAGGCGGGGGATTGAACCCCAGACTCCCAGGTAGGAGTCACAAGCACTGACCACATCGCCAAAGAGCCAGGCTCATTGACGAGGTAGCCAAGGCGCGTACTTATTAGGAGGCATTTCTAGTGACATGACTCATCAACTGTCACAAAAGCATAACCAAGTAGAATGTAGAGTGGCTAACTAATTAAGCAAACAAATGGCTATGGCAAGGTGCTGAAAATTTCTAATGCATTATGAACTCATTCAGCCCGGGAATCAGGAGGATCATGGGGCGTGTAGTTTTTAGACTACAAAGAGGATTAGCATGGTGGCGAAAAATTAAAATGATTTGAATTGTAGCCGACTCGGGTCAAGAAAAATGATATTTATTGTTACTCGGAAATATGACGCAAAATCTTGAAAAAGATGGAGGCTTGAAAACAACAGGAAGTGATTCAAACGTGAATATTTTAAAAAGTCTATGTGTAAAGAAAAAACTCCCGAACACGGTCTTCTCACTTGCAATTAATTTATTAATCTATGTGTAAAATGAATGGGAACTTTTACTTCCGATTCCAGCGTGACATCATCACTTCACTTCACTACTTTATTGGCTGAACGAAGCAGAAATGTGTCGTTGCAGCTGCCATCTTGGTCAAGGAATTGTTCGCTCTTTACATGCAACTGTTAATGTGGTCAATTCTAAATCTGCATTTTCATCCAAATTTTATTGGTGATTGCAGCACATCTTGTTCAGAACATAAATAATGAAAGGGCTTTTATTCGAGAACAAGCAGATTGGGCAAACTCAGTGGACTTTCATTCAGAAAGTGTTAAAATGCCTTCCTTATGTAATCAATAATTAAATAAAAAATTGATCACATAAAGAAAAAAAGATGATGCAGGTGCATGTCAGAAGCCTCAGTTACTGGGCATATCAGACATTAGAATGGGGAAAAATGTGACCTCAGTGTCTTTGATCGTGGAATGGTTGATGGTGCCAGACTGACTGGTTTGAGTGTTTCTGAAAGTGCTGATCTGTGGGGATTTTCACACACAAGAGTGTCCCAAGTTTATACAGAATGCTGCAGCACTGAAGAAAATTCAGCCTGTGGCAGTCTTGCTGACAGAAATACCTTGCTGACGAGAGATATAAGAGAAGAAAGGCAGGACTGGTTCAAGCTGACATGAAGGCTATGATATACCTCCATACAACTGTGGTGAGCACTGACGCATCATTGAATAGAAAACATGTGAAACCTTCAGGTAGATGGGCTACAATAGGAGAAGACCACATCAGGTTCTGCTACTGTAAGTGAAAAGCAGAAATCCGAGACTGCAGTGGGCACAAGCTCTCCATAAATGCGCAGTTGAAGACTGAATCCACGGACAAAACCTGCCTTGTGTCATATGGGGATTGTGCAATGGCGTGGGAAATGTTGTCTTGCACACCTTAAGCCCTTTAATATCAATCAATCATTGTTTGAATTCTCCAATGAGTACTTCTGCTGACAACATTTACGCTGACTATGTTTATATCTCTTTTGGCTACATTTTAATGGCCAATGTGAGCGTAATAATGCACATTTCACATACTAAAAGTAATCTCAAACTGATTTCATGAAAATATTGACTGCAGAGTAAATTATTTGCCTCTCCAGTCACCAGATCTGAATCCAATAGAGCACTCTCGGGATGTGGAGGAATAGGGGAATTGTATGATGCAATCATTTTAACATCAACTAAAATCTGAAAGGGATGTTTCCGTGTTGTGGCATGCATACCACAAAGATTCTAGGGTGTTCTCACAGCAAAGGGAGGCACTATCCTGTTTTAGTTTGGTGTTCCTAATAAAGTGTTCAATGAGTGTACATGCTCAGCAGAAAGCATCACATTTGGATCAACATAAATAGAGAGATTAGTGAGAGAGATGGAGAGAGATTTTGTGGGTTCAACTCGCAGCTGCTCTCATATGTTAGACAGAAGATTATGTCTGTAATCCTAAATTAGAAGAGAGTGGGGCAGAGTGAGGATTGTGGGCAGAAGAATTACTTGTTCAAAATAAGGTAAGAAAGAGAGGCGCTGTTGTGAGAGAATGCGGTGAGATTTTTTTGTTTTTACTGCGAAAATCAAACCTCTTAGGAGAAGAAACATAAGTGGCAAATAATGTGAATCACAGTGAGGTTCCATTATTATATCCCCTGTCAGCAGAGCTATTGCACGAAGGAGAACAGAAGGAAAATCCCAACCTGGAACAAAGGTTCTTTATTCCAATATAATGATTGTTTGTCAGAAACAAAACAAACAAATAAACCAAAAAAAAAAAACACAAAAAATGAGAGAAAGACAATGACAAATAAAGAAAGCAATCTTATAATGCATGTGCATCAATATACTACCGTCAATTTAACAGATGGGCATGTATCAAATGGAGGGAGATTTCTTCCAGCCACTTAAATAAATCCTTTATTGGAAATAAATCGGCTTATGTTGTTGGAATGTAATTTAACAAATTTGATAGTCCAATTTCGTAAGTCAGATTAAGTTGACTTGAAATTTTGTGTTTTAACCCTAATAAATAAGTGAAAGAAAATTGCAAATGTAGTTGTGCTCTTCAGACACATAAGTTATTTATTCTTAATCCATTATTGACACACAACACTCAAGGAGGTGGGTGATTGAGTGGAAAGGTTTTTGTCCAGTTGTATATAAAGCAAGGTGTTATTCAGGGATGTAAAACTATAATTACAATTATGTTCCTTGGGGCTTGGGTGAAAATTCTGTGATTGATATTCCATTGTCAAATGGAACGTCCTTCTCAAGCCTTAAAAATAAATGTTCACATAAAATTGCATTTTGTGTCATTTCAATTGAGATTCCTTGTCCACTAAAATGTATTCTAAACTAAGCATATATAATGGACAATTTTACTAGCAAAGTCCTGTGATCAAATCCCACATATTTGTTTAGTATTGTGCAGGCACTACCTGCCATTTGTTTCATCCGCCCAGTGTAGGTTATTACAGGACTCAAGACTCTGACCAGTGCCTCCAGTATAACTGCAATGATAGTCGCGTGGCTTTTTCTCTGTTGGCTTTGGCAGCACATAAGCTTAACTGTGAAAGCCTTTTTGTGCAAGGTATGTCAGTCAGTAAGGGACAATTGGTTCACATTGCCCAGCTCCTTTAGGCCACAGAAATGAGAGAAAACAGGAAATGTTTCCACAAAAAAGACTATGTTTCATGTTTTTTGGTTTGTTTTTGGAGTGAAACTGATGTAATTGATGTTAATTTTACACTGTGAAGTGAAGTTCAATGAATCTATAGGGTTACAAGGGCTAATAATATGTCTTCATATAGCTGTAAGGCCTCATCCAGGTCTAGGAAAGCATTATGCTGACCCCTTGCATTCCCCTCCTGCATGACCACAGTTAATGTACTGAAAATATTTCCAAAATCATGAAAATTTGATAGTTAAGAACGTTCATTACACAGCATCCTGGAAACGAGGAACAGAATGCTCATAACAAATCTGAAACAATAATTATTCATTAAAATAAATAGAGGATCTTACACGAGTGTGTGCGTCATAAGAAAGTTCTGAAACGAGTTGAGTAAATTTAGCATTTGTTGCAAACTTTAAACAAAAAATTTGCTCATGACTTTCATAACTTTCTAATGACACTACCAAGAGTATTAGATTCTGTTTATCACATAACTGAATTGCGCAATTTAATAGAAAACAAATGTAATTTCCGTTAGTGCCTATTGTTTGTTGGCGCTAACTCCATCAATCAGCAAACAAAGTACATTCATGGCTGAACCAGCAACGGTTTGTAAATTCAGATAACTGAGTAGGTAGCTATCGTTAGCTCGTTAACAGACTAACTATTGTTACATAATGGTTATGAAAACATACTGAGTACATGCTAGCTAGCTAGCTAAGTATTGTGAACTTAGTTATGTGAGTGCAACCTAGCGAGCTTGCCACAGCGCTGAGCCATACCGATTTAACCAGCGGTACACTTGATGTTCAGTTTGGCTAAGTACTTACAGCGTGCCATAACGCGGAGCAATTTTTTTTCCCACGCTCTCAGCCAATGAAATTTTTGCAAAAGTGATATTGCCAAAGGGTAATATCAAAAATATCGTAGAAATTCACAAAAAAACACGCACATCCAAACAAAAATAAAGTCTGGGTGCTGGACAAAAATATGACTGCAAAACCAACAAAGTAAAATCCGCACACCAGAAAATTGCTCCAATAGAATCAGATGTCTGATGAAGGGCTGGGCCCAAAACGTCACGTATCTGGTGATATATATTAAATCTTCTATTGGAGCAATTTTATGGTGTGGGATTTTACTTTTTTGGTTTAATATCAAAAGTATGTCATCAGCTGGGCTATGGGAAAAGTACATAAGTTATGTGATAAAATAAATTACTGTAACCGTATTTTCCTTTCACATTTTGTTGTCTTTTGAAGCAAATTTTCAAAATTGAAACCATTTCAAAGTGTACAAAATTTCTTCATTATACAATCCCATTTACCAAAAACTTTGGATTCTGTAGAAACAGAATGCAATGATTTCCAAATAATTTAAACCTTATATTTAAGTGAAATTAGTACGAAGATGAAATATCAAATGTTGAAACTGAGATTTTATTGTTTTTTGAAAAATAGCTGTTCATTTTGAATTTCATTCCAGCAACATGCTTCAAAAAAAGTTGGAACAGGGGCATGTTTACCACAGTATTGCATCATCTTTTCTTTTAAGAGTGCTCTGTTAGCATTTGGGAACTGAGAGGACGAACTACTGAAGTTCTGAAGGCAAAATGTTTTCCATTCTTGCTTGATGTCAGATTTCAACTGCTCAACACTTTGGGGCCTCCTTTGTCATATTTTCATTCATAATGCACTGAAAGCTTTAAGTGGGTGATTGGTCTGGACTGCAGGCAGGCCAGTTAAACACCTGGACTCTTCTACAATTGAGTCATGTTTTTGTAATATGAGCAAAATGTGGTTTGGGATTGTCTTCCTGAAATGAACAAGGCCTTCCCTGAAGAAGACGTCTGGATGGTAGTATACTGTATGTTGCTCCAAAACTTGTATATATCATTCAACATTTATGCTGTCTATACAGATGTGCAAGTTACCCATGCCATGTGCACTAATGCATCCCCATACTATCACAGGTGCTGGCTGTTGAACTGTGTGCTGATAACAACCCAGATGGCTCCACTCCTGTTCAGCCAAGAGGACACAGCGTCCATGATTTCCAAAAAAAAAAAAAAAAAATCACATTTTGATTGCTCAAAACACAGGACAGTTTTCCACTTTGCCTCAGTCCATCTTAAATGAGCTTGAGCCCAGAGAAGGCAGCAGCATTTCAGGATTTTGTTTATAAATGGGTTTATCTTTACATTGTAGAGATTTAAGGGGTTATCTGGGGTTAAATGAAAAATGACACCAGGAAACAACTCAGAATTAATCTAAAGAGGTATATGTAATAACCACCAAAAAAGATACAAGTTGGCATTTTTCTGTTTATGCGGTTGCCATGGTAACCGAGCAAGCTCATTAAATATGCAGAAAACTTCTGGCACCAATTCCTCTTTAACTCTATGATAGAATTCAGTTTTTCTTTCATCATTTAAAAGCTATTGCTTATCCAAATGCAATGACATAGCCATTCTTTGCCCAATTTATCAGTTTGTGATTTTGGTGCATTTTTCTCAAATTTTTAAATTATTTTGCGCAAAATCTGACTAATACTCAAAATATTCAAAGTATGTAACAGATAGGCAAACTTTCCCTATGTCATTGCATTTCTAATGAATGAAAGTACCTGCAGCCCAAATTTCATTGATTTTCAATGATAAATAAAAAAGTTATGGCTGCCACAAACATGAGAAACATGGAAAAAGTAATACCTTAGGAAATCAATGGAAAATGCATTAGACCGCATTGAAAAGTTGAGTTCAGTCTTAGTCTGTGGCCTACACCCATTTCTCAGACTGTATTATCTGATTATTCAAATGTTTACCACTTTCCTGGAGTGAAAAGCATAAATTTCATCATCACAGTTGCTTTAAATCATGATTTTATGGCAAAATTCAGTTTTTAATCCTTGTAGAAATTCGTGATTATTAAAGGTGGGTTATTATAGAATATTTTTATTAAAAAATTTTTTTTGGAAAAAATAATCAAACTTTGCCCATTTAACCCCAGATCACCCCTTAACTTGCACTGTGGATTTAGCTATAAATTGTTTTCACTGACAGTGGTATTTAGAAGTGTTCTGAGCCTGTGCATTGATTTCCACAACAGAAAACTGTTTTTAATCCAGTGCTGCCCGAGGGCCAGAAGATCACAGTCATTCAATATTGGTTTTCAGCCTTGTCCCTTGTGTACAAAGATTTCTGCGGATTCTCTGAATCTCTTAATGATACTAGGTACCATCGATGATTAAATCCCTAACTTCTTTGCAATTTTACATTAAGGAACATTATTCATGAATTGTTGAGCTATTTGCCAATGCAATGTTTTACAGAGTGGTGAAGCTCTCGCCATCTTTACTTCTGAAAGACTCACTCTCTCTGGAATGCTCTTTTTATACCCATTCATGTTCCAGACCTGTTGCCAATAAATCTAATTAGCTGGGGTATGCTCAACCGGGTGTATTTTTTAAGCACCATACAACTTTTCCAGTTTTTTGTTGACCCCATCCCAACTTTTTTTTAAATGTGTTGCTGATGAGCAGCTTTCTTCTGAAAACAATAAAATTTTTCAGTTTCAACATTTGATGTGTTGATTTTCTACTATTTTCAATAAGATATGGGTTTAAATGATTTTCAAATCTTTGCATTTTGTTTTTATTTGCATTTTACACAGCGTCCCAACTTTTCTGGAAACAGGGACTTACAAAGTTACAGCTGTCAGTGCTGAATCAACACTGATAGAGGACATTTTACTCCGATACATTACATTTGTTCAATTTTAGACTCTGTTCAAAACAAAATTAACGCTACACCCTTTACTGTGCATTCTTTTCCTCAGTAATTCTGATGCATACTTCAGCGTCGAGAGGAATTATTTTGCAGGATCGTACTGTATGAGACGAAGCGCATTCTCATTCTCAAGAACACCTTTGATGAACTCTCCTTCTGCTAATCGTTCTAAAAGACAGATGGAAGCAAACATGGTTAGTTAAACATGGTGAATTACATCGTTCAGCAAATCTGAGGCAATAAGATACAGGTGTCATACTGCTTCAACAGCTCTATTTTCATTGTTGAAGGTACACTTGTGTTGCGCTGAAAGATTTCTGCGATAACAATCTTTTATAACATCCATATCAGGCTGCAATTGACTACCGAATGGTTAGTTGACTACCGAATGGTTGCAATTGACTACCGAAGCGATTAAAGTGAACACTGAGGGCACTTGTGTATGACAATCTTCTATAATATCCAGAAACTGGGCGCATTTGGCTATGGAATGGTACAGTAATTAAAGTGAACACTGAGGGCACTTGTGTTTTGCTCTCACCATTTTCCCTCTTATTGAAGTAGCTCCACAGCTTGTTTGCCCTCTTCTCGGCTGTGTTTTCATCACTGGGTAGCTGTGCCTGTTTATCCTTTGGGATCAGCTTAAAAATGGCCTAGATGCAAGAACAGATAAAATAAAAAGAGGTGCAATTTTCAGTCAGAATCATCGCAGCAAACTATTGGTGGGTACCCTGCAACAAAGCCCTGCCCCCTCTCATTTGAGAACCATTTATAACAAGATCATAGAATATCTTCTTTAATTCTCCCATTCTACTCTTGGGAAAGTCTGAACTGTTTAAATTGCTGTGGAATCTTGGAGAAAATATGATATCTGGTTTTGCAACTGGGTTCTCAATGGGTGTGATACAACTGTGGCAATAGTAAATTTGATTGCTGTTGTCTTTTTAACCGCACTGCTTCACTGTTAGGTTTCTAAAGAACCTACTGATCAGAAACCCCAGAACAAACAGTGTAAAAAGAGATACAAAAGGATGAAAAAGGGTTCAACATTCATTCCAAATGGCATTTGTAAGTCTTAAAAACAAGTTTATGCAAGTCTGTATCATTGCCTTTCTTAATTGAGTCATTCAATTGTTTAATAGCTAATCAACAAAGTAAACAGTTATGGTCGAGAGTAGCTGTGTGTAAAAAGGTGAGGATTCTGCCCACCCTAACTAACTACCAACGGCACATTACTGTATCAAACTGCATACACTGTGCCGTCTATAAGCATTTTGACAGCAACACAAGATTTGCTATAATTGCTCTAAATTCCAATGCATTTGACTTAACATGAATACTCGATTGAAGCCAGACATCAATCGATTTATTACCTACACCAGCGCTTCCCAAACTCTCCTGGAGTAGGCCTACCACTTGTCCTGCATGTTTTAGATCTCTCCCTGCTCCAGCACAGGTAATTCAAATGATCGGCTCATTATAAATCAGATTTTGGGGTTTATAATTAATATAAATCACCTGTGCTGAAGCAGACAGAGATCTAAAAAATGCAGGATGAGTGGTGCTCCAGGAGACGTTTGAGATGCACTGATCTAAACTGCTCCATCCTCATCAGGAATGCGGGTGAGCTGGACAACAGCCACTCCAAAGTAACTACATGCTAATGTATCCAAGACTTCCCACATTGCAAACTAATATAGCTTTGTCAATGAAGAACAAATGTCATACCTTGTCCAGCTCACAACTTTCTCTTGAAACCTTAAAGAAAATTTTTCTTCATAGAAGGAAAATAAACCCATAGAACAGGGATGACTATTTTGGTGACAGTATGGAGGTCAAAATTGTTCTTTTCTATTGTTCGGATGAACATTGATTTTTTTTCCCTCTGTTTTTGAAATGGCCGGTAGTATACGGAGGCCAAGTGCAAGGACAGAGAGAAAGAGAGTAGCACGAACACAGCACAAACACAGAGAACAACACAGACCAAACGCAAGTATTCGCGCTTCCAAAGGACGTATAATAGTCCGAACCACAGAAGCAAAGCGAGATAGAAAAAGGGAGAAGAAACTCCAACAATAAGAAGATAGAAAGTCATACCAAACCTGACTAAAGATATCTTCGGCTATAGCGTGAATCTAAACACAGACACTCTAGCGAAGGAGGTGTGCCGGACATCCTGCTTATATAGATTCTGGGGAAGCGCCGCCCCAGCTCAATCAACCAGCTGAATAAAGAATTAGATGGCCCAGGAATTCGATATCGTCCCCGGACGAGAACCGCAAAGAAAGATCCAAACAACACGCACACCTCACAAACCATGACAGTTTGCTAGGTTGCTTTAGTAGCCTGCCTCAACTCAAAGCAACTAATGTCATTCAGATCACATCAGATGTCTGGCAGTTCATGCAGGGTTCATACAAAGTTATTATGGCAGCATGATTTAAATAGATCAAATTAGTCACCATGAAATTTATTTCACTTTGACCTCTAACCTCAAATACTACAGCCAACTGTGAGCACTCTAAAGTGAAGTGATCTTTATTGTTTCTTTATGACAAGCTAGTTTTAGTTTTTATCATCATTATCATTATGAGCCATATACTGGGCAACAGCAAGACATTTCAAATGCTAATGCTTCACTTGTAAGCTCAAGGCTCGACTTGTAAGCTTAAATGAAGCAACAACACAGAGCATGGAACAGATCCAATACATTAAAGTACAGAGGCAAACAACAATTGTGTCATTTTCCAAATACTTATTGACTATATGAACTTCACTGATATCAATAGGACAGCAGTATTTAAAAACATCTCCTGTAATTTCGGTAAAATTCCCTGCCCTCTACATTGAAATGACAATCAGTCTTTTTTATTTTTGCATAAATTTGAATGGTTCTGAATTAACCAAATTTACTTTAATCAGCACCAGCGTTTCTCAAATAGCCAGGTCCATAAATGTTTGAACAAAGATATTGATAGTTTACTTATCTGCCTCAGAGAATTGAAATTGATATTAAATAATGAAAATGAGCTCAAAGCGCAGAAGTCCAGCTTTACTTTGAGGGTATTTTCATCCATATTTGAATGAAGTCAGAACTGCAACATTTTTATAAATGACAAATGCTTTGAATCATTACCTCCACTAAGGAGGTTATGTTTTACCTTTACTGTATGTTTACATTTGTTTGTTTGTTTGTTTGTTTGGTTGGTTGGTTGGTTGGTTGGTTGGTTGGTTGGTTCTTAGAAACATCACAAAAAGAGTTATGACCTCATTTTTATGAAATTTTTTACCAGAGGTATGTATTGGCAAATCCGAGAGGTGATTTCGTTTTGGAAGTGATCCGGATAAAATTCTGAATCCAGGAATTGCTTTAAAGGATTCTTCATCACTGAGCTATTAGGAGATTGGAATAATAAATGCCATACATCTTAAAATTCACCAGATGGTAGTTAAGCTCCAAATGCCTTGGTGGAGGAGGTATGCACTCTATGACTGCTCTTGTTAGATAGAGCTTCACAGTGCAAATGGATTATGACCTGAAGCATACTGCTAAAGCAACCCAAGACTTTAAGGCAAAGAAGTAGAATGTTCAAAATAGCCTCGTTAATCCGCTGACCTGAATCCAGTGAGAATACATGTCACTTGCAGAAGACATAACCTTGGACAAAATGCCTCGAGAAAAAGCAGGAACTGAACCCAGCTGCACTGAAGGCCTGGCAGTACATCACCCAGGAAAACACCCAGCATGTGGCAATGTCTATCGTTTCCAGACCCCAGCCAGTCATTGGCTGCAAAAGATTTGTAATCAAACATTAAATCACATCCTAATTTATTATTATGCTACTTTTTCCAATTACTTTAGAGCCCCTAAATTTTGGGGCTATAAAGTCATTGGAAAAAGTAGCATAATAATAAGTTAGGATGTCATTTAATGTTTGATTACAAATGTGTCTTACAACCATGTGCATAAATGGTTGTAATTATTGTATGGTATATTGTGTATAATACAATATCTTGCATACAATATTTGACAAAACTCTCAAAATAACAATAAAGTCTACAATTCAAGCTAATCTAGACCATTGCATTTGATATCAATTGTGGAAATGTTCAGATTCAAAATGTTGAAAATTGTGTTGCTGTCTGAATGGACCTGTCTGCTGTATTCTGCAAGTATATTTTTCCTCTACTTCTAATAGTGCATTTCGAACAACTTGGTAACCTCAAGCAATTTCAACAATCTGTGCTATTTAGGTGGTTTTACTACCCCTCTTTCGAAATGCTAGAATATCCCTTAAATTAGGGGTATAACCTCAAAGATAGAGGGAAATCTCAATGCTCCACAGCATGACCACCATGAACAGGTCAGTTGAAGTCAGCTGGCCTCATAGTATGACCATTAATCTTTATTAACGTTTGATATTTTCTCAACCTGTCCCAAATTACAATTACAGAATATCTCTAACAGTATGTGCCAGCTTAAAAGTTGTGTCACCAACACCACTTTGCTAGATAAGTCTCAAAGTCAAGATGAGGATACTAAAAGAGCTCCAAAAGTGCCAAACTGCAGTGCCTGAATAAAATGAAAAAAGAAAAAACTTTATATAAAGTGACTCAGGGAAATGTGCCAAATATTGTGAAAAATATGGCAGACATAAAAAATGTAAAACAAATAAAAAAGAAGTGAGGCTACAAATCAAACCCCTCAGACAGGGACAGATGGACATATAGTAGAATTGTTGCTAATAGCCACAAAAATACCGCTTTAGAGATCACTATATAATCGAATCAAATCATTTTTGATCCAGTCACAATAAAAACAGTGAACTTCACAAAGCCTGCATTTACGGCAACAATTTAACCACGCCCTACGCATACATTTGTCCATTTCAAATTTATGACCAACCAATGGTAGACGTAAGGATTTTTTTACTTGCAATTCAAGTCATAATTATGAAGAATACAACTTTCTATCTAGCCTCCAGGTAGTCTTGAATCCTGTTGCCCTGAAAAAACGTAGAAATTATCATTCTTGTGGAAGTATTGGACTCAGCTGTATATATGAAACCTCTTGTTGAATAGTTTCCTTCTATGAACAAAACACTCATTCGGTATGTTTTTATATCAGGCTGGCTAGTCTGGTAGTTTCAGGTGAGTCACAACAGCTATTTTCTTTCCATAATATAACAAATGATGGACTGACTCATGTTACAGTCTCTTGTCAGCACTGGCACCCATTCATGCAGACAATGACATGTTTTACAGTAGTGGCAATGCGTTGTAATACCATTGTATTTAATTTGGCTCACTCACTCTAATTTGCGGGGTTATAGCTACCAGGCCTATTATTGTCCTGCTCTTCCTCTCAAACCTATGACCTTGGCTCGTGAGCTATTTTTGTCATATTCGCCTATATCGCAGTTTAGGAGCCTGGACATGTCTGACATATGGACTGAGTTTATGGTTTTCACTTTTCACACCCCAGGCTTGTTCTTCTGCCCTGTGCCCTTTTTAGCTTAATCTGATATTGCCTTGCAAGTGTTCTTCCAGGATCAACAAAAATGTTCATCCAGGAGAAACAGTGTAGCCCACCAGCGAATAGCAGCTCTGGTGTGATGACATCATCGAACCATGAAGGCTTTGCAGCCGTGCATCGCATGTCGCTAGCGAGGCCGTTGCTTGCAGTTCGAACCGGCAAAATTCCCTACAATGAGCAATTTAACTGTGAATGTGATATTTTTATTATATGAAATTCACAAGACAGAAACTATTTTGGGTTCTCTTGATAACATGCTAGTCTCTGCAAGTCTTTGCTCATATGCATAAAAGCTTGCTAACATTAGCAAGCTAACTTTTAACAACTAAATTGCATGACACTCGTAAGCACAGCATAAAGATAACAACGCTTCTATTCATTAGCAGACTATAATATTAATCCTGGACGCACTTTGTTTTGTTGATGCAGGACAACACTTACAATGTGACATCAGACTGTGTTCCTGTTTATACAGTATCTGTGCCAATAGGACTCACTTGACAAATCTCGGTCACCTCCGCCTTCGTGATGTATCCATTCTTATCCACATCAAAAAGTGAAAAAGCCCATTCCAGTTTGAGTGCCATTTTGCCAGACGAGGTCATATGCAGTGCTATGATATATTCTTTGAAGTCCAGTGTGCCGTCATCATTGGTGTCAAAGGAGCGAAAGACATGCTGAGCATATGTTTTGGCATCACTCTCAGGGAAGAAGCGAGTGTAGATCTTTTCAAACTCTGCTGGCGTGATGCGCCCCGAGGGGCATTGCTGTTGAAAGTTCTCATACCACTGTGAGAGCTCACTTTCCGTGAACTTTGTGTTCAGCTTCAGCTCATCCAAGATCTCTTTGGAGACAGCGCCACTCCTCGCATTCCCCATCTTCTCTGACAGGTGGGAAGAGAGTGGTGTATGAAAGGTTCTGGAAAGGTTCTTTTCGCCACGACTTTTGAAGCCCTGCAGTTGGGTGCACACTTCTTCTGTCACTTCTCTTTCCAAAGATCCTGAGAATAACAAATATTGGCCAATAAGTGCATTTGGATTTGTTCATTTCAAATATGGAGAGATTGTGTCAGAAATGGCCTCTTAATAATAAAATGGCAGCAATTCCAGCCAAACAAACACAGCTCTTGAAATAATTATGAAGCTGCCACTCAGAGTTAGTAGGCCAAATTAATTAGCATATTACAATCTCCAGCTAAAATATTTAAGGTAGGTTATGTGGGGGGGGGGTTGAAATACCTATATCTCCATCCATTTACACTATATCTACATTTTCAAATGTATCACAGACTGATATATCCTGTGTAGCAATACTATAATATATTGTCTATGTGCATGCACAGATAAATATAAATACAAGTAAATTTAATTTATACAGCACCTTTCAAGTAATACAGCAAAAAGTGCTTTATAAACAGGCAAGAAGCCCAAAGAAATGTAAATGTACACAAAAACAAAGCAAATCCTGTAAAATTTTAAAATAATTAATCATCAAAATAATGATAATATTTAAACATCAAGGTAAAATGGTAATGTACTGTATGAGGCATAAAAATTAATCACTTCGGGCATATCATGTCCGGTATAACAACACATACAGTTTCTATGCAATGCAAAAATTGAAATACCACAATAAAAAAACAAATTTTAAAAATCCCATAAAGTTGACTAAATTTACAATTCTAACAAATCAAGGGCAGTATTACAAGCAGCCAACTTAAATTGATTTCATCAATAAGCTGAGACACTAAAACACTTTGGTCTTTTTGATGTACTTTGTCAATTTAGCTATACAGTGCACAATTCACCAATGCATTTTTTAATCAGAATATATTTTGATGCATCCCTCGCAGAATTTCCTCCTTTTGGTAAGTGTATTAAGTTCACTTGAGGGAGAGGGCTCATATGTCTTTCTTAGGTTTTTTTGTTTAAATAACTGTAGAATCAGAGGATTCAGAAAATAAGTTTTGCCTTAATTTGGTAATCTTAAAATACCTGGGTCTTTTATGTACATGCTGTGCAGAAAAAAAAAAAAAAATTCTCTTGGTTGCTTATGAATTAGTTTATACAACCACTCATTGATAGGACAAATAAAATGGGTAAATATTTGAACATATCAAGTAAATATTTTAACTTTAAAAAAACACAATTGTTGAGTTTCAGCCCTCTTTATGATCTCTAAGAAACGGGCTGGGTGAGACAGTCCGAGAATTTGAATGAGAATCAAGCCTTAGAAATAATGAGTCCACCAACGAATGACAGTTGTGAATTTGAATGACACTTATATTTTAAAATTTCAAGGTGAATTTTTCATTAGAAATGCAAATGACAACTGTGTCTGCAGGCAGTATATGAGCAGACCCTCAGTGAAAGGAACTAAAAGAAGTGACGCAAGAACCAGTGTATCTGGCCCTAGTAGCTGAGGCCCACAGAAAAGCAATTAATGAAAAAGGTTTTTGTTTGAGTGGATAGATGAATCCTATCTTGTTCAAACATTTTTTTAAATTGATTCTTCTTTTCTGCATCCATACATTTCGCACAACCAATACATGGCTTTTTAAAGACATGATAAGGGTTTCCCAATGGAGGCAAGCCAAAGGATATCTTTTTCTTGAGAATTTTGAGGTAATGAACATTTATGTCCATTGCTAGAGTGATAATGATATGAATGATAATTAGCACACAAATGAAGCAAGTAAAGGAAGGACTAAATCATCTAGAGACATAGTAGAGCAGCAGGAAAGACAAGGACACACCTTGATGGATGTCCAAAAGGAAAAAACACATTTCTGAAAAAAGGAAATTTAAAAATCTCAGATGATCTTACCTGCTGGCAGTCCAATGGCAGAGACTGGTGAGTGGTTAGGCAATACCGAGCTTGAGGGGGTGAAGAGGGGATTTTGACCTTTGCATCGTGGACTAAGTCAATTATCCTGGATTTTGAGTGGCTCATCCTTAATGGACTGAAATAAACATGTTGTCACTTCTTTCCTTAATTTTGACTCTCATATTTCCACAGGAGATTTAATGTGTTATATATGCACTCAAATAATTTCCATTATCATTATTCTTTTTTATCTGAATCATAAATCAAACCATTCCCTTCTCTTCTGTTGCACACATAGACACAGATAAACACATACAGACGCAGACACACATATAAATGCACGTGTGTACACATGTATACACCGTGCATATGCTTCATACTCACAAGCTCGAGAAACATTTAACCGAAAAGTACAAATATCATTAGACCACACAGTATTCACAAAATGTATGTCAATGTGAAATAAACTTGATTCCAGGACAGCATATTTTTCCACCCAGTCCTCTGAGAGACAATGATTTTCATGCAGAAAATTGGATGCTTCCTTCAACGTCCCAGTCAAATTCACTTCATTTTCTATAACTTGACCAAATGCTCCCTAAGAGGTGATGCCAAGGGAAGCTATTGTATCCAAGCAGAGAGTAAATAGTGCAGTAGATTATGTTGCCTCTTTTAAGTGATGAGGAATGGCATGTTTTGGGTGATTATGAATTGAATCAAAGAGGACTGTGAACTCAAGGGATGCAGTGTAGCCATTAAAGTATGCATGGAGATGATCGATTGAAAGAAGGAACATTTGGCTCAGACCACCTTGATAAACACTTTTGCAGTGTAGTCAACTGGAATTTAAACCTTAATAGCCACAATGAGTACATCGCCCAAGCGTAGTGTGCATTTTTTGTGGCACTGTGGCGCAGTGATTAGTGCTGTTGCTTTGTAATCAGAAGGTTCTGGATTTAAGTACCGGTTGGCCTGCGCCTCTCTGTGTGGAGGTTCCATGTTCTCCCTGGGTTCACATGGGTTTCCACAGGTACTCTGGTTTCCCACAAGACATGAGTTGGTCCCCGGGAGCTGTATTATGACTGCCTACTGCTTCTAAGTAACTAAGACAGGTCAAATTCTGAAGGCAAATTACCCACTCCCTCCGAGTTCAATACAGTATGTGTTATTTTAGGTGGTCTGAGTGGGCGGGTCAAGTAGTGTGCAAATGGACTGTCAAATTGGGGAAGATGGATGAGAAAAAAAAGGCTGGTTCACAGAGAGTTCACCTACCTGAGCTCTACCATAGCTCAACTGTACTTAGCTTATTCTATTTAGAACATAAAAACTGGTGCGGCTTTCCGACTGGCAGTACAGAGCATACTGGGAAAGTAAAAAAAAAATTACAATTGATTTATGTCACAAACACAAACTGACACCTTTATCTACAGCCCAAGATGTTTATCTTTTTCTGTACAGTAATGCATATATTATTAGGCCCCATAAAAAAAAATACATTAGTTTATCATCCTCATCCGCATTGGAAGATTGTCACATAACTTTTTTTGTATTTTTAGTAGTATTCTTAGTATCGAAAAAAAGGGCAATCAGCATAATGCTCTTTGCGAGTAGCGCGAATGTTATGTTCCTGTGTTGTTCTCAGTCAAGTACCAGACAATAAATGAGTCTAGAAACCTAGAAAACCATGGCATGAATGATGAACGCGTATGTTAACTCGATATAAACATAAATTTACAAAAAAAATTTAAAAAACCTGCCCACCCAAATCACATTTTTCAGATTAAGAGGATGATAAACTAATATTTTTTATGGGTCTTATATAGATACGCAACCATATGTGACCTCTCTGACAATCTAAAGACACTGAAGGATTGTTTGCATCGGTCAGTGGAACAGTATGGTATGTCTTCAGCCTACAAGACCTGTTGGTCACTGTTGTAAACTGTCTTCAACAATATGCAGCGATGCTCTATAGCAGGAATCCTGAAGGGCCCAGGAGGGCCACAGCCTATTTTGTGTGCTAGAAACAGTAAATGGTTTCATACTGAAGAATATGGTAAACACAGCAAACAAGTAAATCCGGGACACTGTGATGATTGAGTCAACCATGTCATTTTTTTAAACTGATAAATGAAGTTCTTAGAAATAATGAGGAGAACCAGAAAAGGAATCTTTGGCTCTCAAAGGTGAAAGTTCAGGATCCCACCTCAAAAGTATGTGATTTTTCAATGTAGTCTCATTACTGCAACTTTAAGCGCTGACAACATTGCTAGATAAGTGTACAAACTGCGAGCATTCTGTTGGCAACATTATATGCAGCTTCTCCAGCCTGAGTGCAAGAACCAGTCTCCAGAAACAATAAAAGTCTGCATTTTTGTTGTTCCCTATATTCGTGAATGGAATCATGTCTGAGCCATTGCATTGCAAACTGTGTTGCACCGCTGAATGGCAAACACGACTGAGAAGATTAGGTGTAGCATCAGTCAGGATGGGTGGTTTTACATTTGCTTTGACTTTGTGTGGGTCAGTTGAAATGTTCATACTGTTTAGCATATTCACGCCAAAGGAGGGGGAGCATGACAGCATTTACCCCTCAGTCAGCAGCAAACTCATGGTAAAGCCAGCGTGAAGGATTGAGTTGAGGTATTTTATGGGCCTTCCCTCTGCCTCGCATGCATAGGGTCTTAAATAAGCTTAAGTGATTGTGACCTCTGAGCCACAGACCACCATCTGCTGGCCCTGGCATTATTAACCTTCTATTACTTCAAGTCTTTGTCGTGACTATACTAGCAATGTTAATTATCCATGATTACGTTTCATTCCTGATCCCTTTGTTATTCTACCCTCTTTTTTCTTCTATTTTTCAGTGGGCATCGTATCATTCCATAAGTCAATTTACAGTATTTCTGTGGTAATGTGGGCCTGAATCATACCAGACAATAATTAATCATATTAGAGACTGAAAGATGAAAAAGTGAAGTATATTTGTAATTGATAGAATATTGTAATTAAATCAAATGCATTTATCATATTGCATTGTCACCTCCGCCAAGGTTTTCACCCATGTTTGTCCGTTTGTCAGTTTGTCTGTCTGTTAACAGGATAACTCAAAAAGTTATGAACGGATTGGCACGAAATTTGGTTGGATGGTAGGTTTTTAGCCAATGGATGAGTTGATTCAATTTTGAGGTGATCCAGAACATATTCTGGGTTCTGGATCTGGAAGAAGTTAAAATGTATGTGAATAGAATAATTGTCCCTTATGCAATAAACAGATTTTCACAAAATTTCAGCATAAAAATAGAATCTACTCTATGTAGAATGGATGATTGTAGGTGATCTGTGGATGATATTCTTGTGAATCCAGAACCAATAATACTGACATATGGTGTGGCAGGGGTATGCGCTCTTCCAAGTGCCCATCTAGTTTTAATAAGGAATGATCAAGGTAAAAACTTGACATATTCATAGTGGCTGCCATATTCTTTTCATAGTAAAATCATTATTACAGTCATTATATGTCATTACAGTCATTCATGGCGTATATAGCTGTAAATCAGTGGTGTCTCAATTACAGAGAGAACTTCATCACAATGAGAGGGACTGTAAGACCACGCCTCCAGCCATCCAGCTCACCAGTCTACTAAGACTCGGACTGCACTTTGCCTATTATTCTATTATCACCTGCACCTGTTGTTCATTTCCACTGTGTGGTAGCAGTACTCTATTTAAGACCAAGCTTTGCACTTAGCCATAGCAAAATCTTGTAAATACATGCCTGTCCTGTATTCCTAGTCTTGTATAGACGTATTCTCCATGTTTCGCATATATTATTCTCTAAATTCAATATAGTGCTGTTTATTGTTTTAAACCAGCACTTTATTTAAAGGAACCTCATTCCCTCTTTTGTTTTCCTATTTGTAATACATTGTTACTGCAGCTAAAGCCCAGAGTCTGTATTACTAATAGTGTTTATTAAGGAACCTCGTTTCCTTTTGCTTTGTGTTGCTACGTTTATGACTTCTGTTGTGCAGTAGGCATAAAAAAATACAACCAAGTCCATCCTTGCACCTGAGTCCAGTCCTCAACTTCCTGTCCTCCGTGCATCTGAACTGCACATGAAGAACAACCGTTAAAGGGACAACAGACTGCTATGAAAGAGAGCCACTTTGTATGGCAGCATATTATGCAAAAAGTTCCACCGCATTGAGAAACATATCTTTATGTAAATGGAATGCACAGCTGTGAGAAACTGATAGGTGCCAATGCTAAGAGAACATCATAACTGTATGAGAGGAGAGGATGACCTCAGCAAAAAATTGGGATGTTGATGATACCTAGAACTGACTTGTTTGAACTGACTTGTTTGAACTGACATGCAATTGTAATACTGAACATTTGTCAACATTGTAGTATCATGTGAAGGCATGTTGAACGAGATAACCTCAGTATTCATTGGCCCCTTGCCCTGCCATCTGCCACTGAGTTCAGTTGTCAGGTGGATACTTGATGGGTCCCTTTAATTGGCTCCCACTCATCAATTGTCCACAAATATGTCACACCAACTCGCTACTGGTTGGCTTATGATATGTTCCTCAGCTCTTGTCCTTGGTTGTCTTCTTCCTCCCTCCTTCTTGAATTTACCCATTGCCATTCCCATTCTAACATTTTTAGGAGCAGATTTTTTTTTGTCTATAAATATGCACGGATAGTCTGTGTTTATAGGATTACCCACCCAGCCCCAAGCCGTCAAGCCAATAATTCCAGCGCCGACTTCAAAACAATCTCCAACTACTGACCTTTGGAGGGATCAGGAGTAGAGGGGCAAACTATAATACACTGCTAAAGTAGAAATGCTGATTAAGGAATGAGTTGAGGAATGAAAATATCTAAAAAAAGGGAATGAAAATCTGGAAGATGGGAATCAGGGAAAAACTTGCAATAATAACAAAATCTCCATCTGCAATTGAAGAGCCTAGTGCTAAAAGTCAGATTTTCACAAACTGTGATGTAAGAATGGGGAAACATGCTTTATAGCTACCTTAGTCAATTTCCTCAAAATGGACATTTGTGTCCCTTTGTGCAGATATAGACGCCGGCATCTGTAAATTCTGAAATTTAATAAATAAGTAATTCTGTAATTGAATTTCCAAATGTCTTGCTTCACAGGAGGAATTTTCCACAGTCTCTGTGACACAAATACTGAGTTATAAAGCCTAAAATAGGCTCATGAACAACAGGAAAAATTGGCATTATTTGCATTCTGCGCAAAGGGGTCAAGTTTTTAGCACCAGGGATGACAATTTTATGCATTCATTGCTTAAGCCGAAACCCTGAAAAGATGATGCAGGGGACTATAGTCTTAATGGTGGATAGAATAAATCAGTACTCTTATTCAGCGGCAAGGAAGTATACCTAACAGTCCCTTTATAGTGAAAACTCATATTGCGTCTATCGTGTCCTGCTCATAGACTGTATATCTTGCTAATGATCAGCACATGCAAATTAATCAGAAAAAAAACAAAACACATATAGTACAGAATTCTGACAGGCAGTTTTACTGAGCACTTAAACTGTGTAATATTCAAGTCCAACAGTCAAATTAGTTGGAGCCCCTACTGTCCAGTTAATATATGCCTTATTTCTACTGTGCCTGGTTTCCCAGAACAGACTGTCGATACTCAGGCAGGGATATCCCCATAATCCCCATGAACAAATTAGAGTTGGAAACTCCTTGTTATGCAAGTAACCTAGCAGCAGTAAACACTCTCTAAACATAGCCCATTGACATGCTCCTGATTTTACATCACCATCACATTTTTCATGAGCAGTGCTCTGTTCTACTTAATTTTCAGGGAAAAAAAAATCAATGCAAGCCTTCTTCTGAGCAATGAGAACTCTGCCCATTGATTTCCCCAATGTGAGCGTGGTCAGGGAGTTCAGAAAAATCTCAGTTGCAGTGTAGTTCTTTTCACGCGGACCCCCAACCCCGAGCAAACTGAGTGATTGTCGCCATCTGTTGGTTACTACAGGAATTAACTCCTATTCTGGGCGGGAGTTCAGCAAACGCAATGGTGGAGTGATTTGAAAACCATCTACTGTATTGAAAACATCAACAACACATGATTTTATGCTTTGACATGTGAATTCCATTGTATATTGAAAATATTTGTTTATTTAAAATCTGATGACAGCAACAGACTCCAAAAAAGTTAGCTCTGAGGCAAATTAGGACTGATAATGATGAGACAAATTAGAAATAATAAGGTGTATGAAATGGGTGATGTTTAACAGGTGAGATAATTGTGTTATATTTTGAAAGGAGCCTACAAAAAAAGGTCTGGTCCCTCGAGAGCAAAAATGAGTTGAGGCTCACCAGATTGCCATTAGATGGGTAAATTTATGTAATACATCACTTCGAGAACAATGTTCCCCAAAGACAATTCATCAAATTGTCACCCTTTACAGTATGTAACATAATTTAAAGTTGGAAAGAATCTAGCCCCATTGGAGCATAAAACCACTTCTGAATGTTTGTGATCTTTGATCCCTCAGACATCACTGCTTGATGAATAGCCATGTGAATGCAATGGACTGTTATCATGACATGGGCTCAAAAATGGTAAACCTTTGTCATTTTACATCATTCAACACTGCATCCTCAGGTGAAAGTTAAAGCTTTACTACGCAAAATGAAAGCTATGCATCAACAATGCCCATGAGTTCCGCACTCTTCTCTAAGTTAGGTCTCATTTGAGATAAACAGTAGCATGTTTGTAGTCTGACGAATCAACATTTCAAGTGGTTTTTGGGGAAAAAGAAGTACACGTTGCATTCGCCAAACTTAAGACGACAAGGACAAACCAAGTTGATATCAGCATCAGGTCCCAAAGCTAGCATTTGTCATGATATGGGGGTGCATCAGGGAACATGGCATGGGTAAGAAACTTGCGCATTTGCAATAGTAACATTATTGCTGAAGGACATGCACTAAATTTGGAGTAGCTATGCTGCTATCTAGATGTCTTCTGCTCCAAGGACATTCCTGCATTTTCAAGCAAGACAACAAAAACCACATCAAGCACAGATTACAAGTGCATGGTTGCATGTGAAAACAGTGCTGGTGCTAGACTGGCCTGTCAGCAGTTCTGAGCAGTCTCAGATAGAGAATGTACGGCCCATTATGAAGCAAAATGCTGCAGCTGGTGTCTTTAGTGCCCAAACACATGATGAGAGTGATCAAACTCATGATGATGTTAGATAGTGGTAAAAAATTGATTGTGCCAACTTTTTTGGACTCTGGTGCAGCCTTCATTCTATTTCAATAAATAATTAAATTCACATGAAGATATGAAATAATGGGTCTCATTCATGAAACCTTAAATTTACACATAAAATCCCTTGGTACTAAAAACCTACACCGGATTCATGAAAGCTGCGGAAAACACGGATTTGATTGTAGGTACGTGTGTTGCGGATGAATGCCAATCAAGCGTCAATTGACAGCGAGCTCCAGCTATTCATAAATTAGCATACAGCCCCACCCCTGAATAGCCAATGACCACCATATAAGGAAATTATTTAACTATACATAGCTGCATTACATGGCCTGCCAGCATGGCACAAACAGAGAGAGAGAGAGAGAGAGAGAGAGAGAGAGAGAGAGAGGAACTTTACCAAGGCTGAGATAGAAGTAATTGTAGTTGAAGTAAAGACTAGACAAAAACATTGTATTTGCAAGGGGATTCAACATAAAGAAAATCCATCTATGAAGTCTATTTAAATAACTCATTCACCTTTGTTCATAAACGTAGTCTAAAGCTTAAACTTGCGATCTAATTGCCAACTAAAGTAGCAATATATGATATAGTTCTAATACTATTCTATTATCTAAATTGTGTCTTTCAAGTGCATCTGCGTATTGTGACCATAACAGAGCATAAAAAATGCAGTTTGTAATAATTACATACAGTATTCATGAGTGTTCTTTATTTGCACAAGGACTACTCGTGGTTGGCAGCAGGTGTGGATTTTGTCAATTGCAACGAAAAGATCGGAGCTCCTAAAATATTGATGAATACCAAAATCCACGCAAATTTCCTTCTCCGAACAGTTTACACACAAATTCGCTCTGCTCACGTTTCATGAATGAGATCCAATGTGTGGACTATTCTCAGTATGTTATATTAGGGGATGAATGGACTTTTCAAATCAGTCCTTTTTGATTTTGTTTGCAATTTCCATCATGTTCCACCTTTTTCAAACTTGAGGTTGTAAATAGTTCACAACAACATAGGCATAGAAAAATAATGTTCCTAAACATGTGTGCTGACCAAAGGAGAGGGAAATAAATTTATGCTCAAATTTCAGATACTGTGAATATTTTCTTTTTTTTTTCATATTTTCCTACTCATAATAATCTGTCTTAATTTTACCCCCGCTGATATTTTGAATAACATCTAGAAATGTGGATAATGTTGATCCTGTTGTAGCCAAGAACAAGCATTCTGTACATGATTTGAAAACAGAAATGCTGCACTTAAGGACAAAGCCTGGACTTGATATTTAGTAAGCATTAAGAGAACATGAACAATGCCTCCTCCCACTCTAAACCCATTAATGTGTGCCATTTTCCGGAACTGTTGAAGAGAACAATGCTAATTTCAAAATGTCAGATCCCCACATTCATGAATATTCAATAGTGCTAACAGATTTGCTGTCAAGCTGCCTGAACCACGCAGTGTAATTGGTAGATAATTACTTACCTTCTGAACCTTCTATGCGGACCCAAAATAGATCTTCGAAGAATAATAATGCAACATTTTACATTTTAAAGAATGTACGGGCTGAAATGTGGCATACATTAAAAATAAGGTTGTAGTAAAGCATATGAATGCATGCGGCTCAAAATTTCACGCCTGAAATTTCATGCTGTCATCTTTAAACAAAAATAAAATTGTCAAATCAAAAGCATGGATCTCTCGTATGTTAATATCACCCAATGAGGCAGATAATTACTGGATGTTGCCACATGGCACCTTCAGCTTGCTTCAACTCGTTTCTAAAACTTAGGTATACAAAACTTTGTTCAAACTGTCTCATTCACTCTTGTTAAAATACCACATGGATGTTTGCTGTTTCTAATATTTCTCCTGTTAATTTGTTGCTTTGAGATTAATGCTCCCCAAAGATAATTTGGTAGGATTTAGGGCATTCACTCTCAACAGTGTGTAATACAATTTATCTAGAGACCATATTGTGATGGCATCACACCAGCTGCTCTTCCTAACCCCCTACTTTCAGTACCCTTGCCTAACCACATCCACCTTCCAACTCAGCCTTAATTCTGATTTCAGCAACACACCTGTAAAGTTTTGTGATCACATCTCACACAGTTGTGACACTACTATGTTAACAAAATCATTCCACAGACAGACATATAAACACCAGGCAAAGTACTCAGAACCGCTCCTGTGATAGTTCCCACTACAATAGGTGCCTCCATGACCACATTTTGCCATGAAGAAACACACACACACAACCACACACATGCACCCAAGCACAGACTCACGAGGTGTGAACAAAACCAGCCAACACTGTGGCTATCGGTAAAGATGGAAGGGATCCGGTTGAATGTTGGTACATAACAGGTAATTATCTCCAATCCATTAGATGTCACCATCTTAACAGCCATCATGCACCAGTAATGGACATCATGAGACGGGCTCAGAAATACTTTGATGAAATTTTGTCAGTCAACACCATTCATCACCGCATTCACAGAAACAAATTAAAGCTTTACTACGTAGAGCCAAAATCATGTGTCAACAGTGTTCTAAAGTGCCCTCGACTTTTCTGGGCCTGGTATCATCTGAGATGGAGTTTAGTTCTGTGGAAGCGTATTTTTTGTGATATGAAGGTTCAGCATTTCAAGTGATTTTTGGAAAAAACAGCTACTGTGTTCTCTGGATCAGAGGTGGGAAGGACAACCCAAGTTATTATAAGCGTCAGGTCCAAAACTCCGGATCATTCATGTGTAGTGGCTATTCAAGTGTTCTGGAATAATTTCAGGAGATTTATTGTGCTTGCAAGCAGGCCCACAGCTTCAGATGCAAAATCTTTGGCAGCGTGCGCCTCTCCCTTTGAGTGCTAGATGCTTTGTACCCTCTTGACAGGGAGGGACCATGTTTCACAACACATGGTCCCACTTCAAGGCATCATAATTAAATGTCCTCACCTTGCAGAGGGTGGCACTTGAATAGTTGCTTTATGATCCACACTGCTAGTTTCAGCCATAGACTGTATACAATCAATGTTTCAGCATGCAAAACTGGTTTCCCTATGCATGCTCATGCAACAAGCAACTTAATGAGTTACTATTTTTGGTGGGAAAGTAGGGTCATTTTCCTATAGACTTCTATAGAATTGAACTCCTGTCTGCAACCACTGACGTTGTCATCTGCTGGCCATTAAATAGAATGCAATTTTTAGAGATTTCCGCATTGGCTTCACTTTTCAGACCCGGGTGCTGCGTCCATCTTTTTATACAGTCTATGGTAGCTATCACCAATTATCAGAGTAGAAGAAAAATACCTTCTAGATTTTGACTTGCAGTTGAGTGGATTTACTTTGTTCAATTGTGACACAGCTCCTTTAATACAGCATGCATCATAAAATTTAGAAAATCAAGAATAGACATCCTCCATTAAATATGAGGTGGCAGGCTTTGATTCATTTGTTAATGCAATATTTATCAGCTAAAACGACACAGAATGAATGCAAATCATCATACTCTTTAAAATTTGCAATATGATTTGATGTGCAAACCCACATCTGAATTTCGCAAAGCCTCCTCTGAGTTGCCTTGATGAGATACTTTGTAAGTATGACTCTGAATCAAAAGCACTTTTAAATAAGCAAAAAGAATGTAATTTGTTACCATTAGGTTTGTTTATTGACTGAAACCATTTCTGGACATCGCTCTCTGACACTACTATGTCAAAATTATTTAAATTATTTCTTGAATAGTCTTTATCTAGCAAGGTAGGATATATGTATGGAGCTAAAAAAAAAAAAAAAGTCACAGGGTACATGTACGGTAAACTGGGGTAATGGTAAATCCCCCTTCAGACCAAGGTCTATCTTCTGTTAAAATATATGAAGGGGTTATTTCCATAATAGTGGAAAAGGGGTATGTGTCGCATTTTAACATTACGTTAGTTTGATGTACTTTGGGCGAAAAAACATCTCTTTTTTTTTACATGGCATCGCAATTGAATGAAAACATTAATACGGTGCATACGCTCGAAAAAGTATTAATGGTTTTGCAAACATAATCATACTCATGGCTATGGCAAAGGCAGCCTCATTCACTGACAAAGTGGAGGGATATTGTGTCTCCGAGTGTTGTGTTTATAGCTTCAATGCAAATTTGAATTTAGGTCTGGCAATACGAGTCATCTAGTGCTTCTAAACCTAGTCAACTCATGAAGGATGTTGAAGTTTGAATTACATCCAATTTTACTCTATCATTATCCTGTCCATTATTTTGTAGAGCAATCCAGTGACTCTGCTCACTAAGATCTTAAAAAAGATTACGGGTTTTTTGCGCCGTTCGTATTAAAACCTATGGCAGGTAGGCAACAACTTTTTTTGTATTTCAAATTCAGTGACGTATAAAGTACACAAAGACGTCCGCAGTTTGCAATGTAGCTAGGTTGTTGTGTTGAGTTGCACATTTCAGTTTTTGAGAAACATCACTTTTACACATACATATTTTTTTATTGCCAGTACTTTAATAAATCATCACAAATACTCATCAAGTTTCAACTAGAAATGATGAAATTTCACTGGATAGACTAAGGTGTAAGTTCTCATCCAGCAAAATGATGAGGCAACCAAATCAGTTTAGACACTAAAAGAGGAAGAAAAATAGAGGAGGAAAAAAGACTCTAGGACAGTGATAAAAATATAAAAACAAATGGAAATAAGTGGTGCTTTGCTAGTGTTTTGCTTGATTGAAATTATATGTCCAAGCAATGTGACACTTAAATTGACTGAATGCATTTTTGAGGGGCCATGGGCTATGGATGTAGCCACCATGACGTCACATTTCGGTTTATTTAGGCATTTTGACCAGCACCATCTTGTCTTTTTGAAACCGGATGTGATTGTTAATCGGAAACATGTTGAGAGTTAACTTGCATTACGGTAATGTCACTGGTTGTGGACAAAGTTTTATTTATTCATGAGCAAACTTAACATGCGGACCTGAGTCAGCAAAACCGCATTTGAAAAAAATATGTTTTCTTAGGCATATCACTAACGCAGAAAAAAAATATATATAGTGTTTTGAGAGCCACAGGAATTCAGAAGCTTCGAAAGTCAGTGAGATTTTATGTCACCATTAATGTGGATAGGAAAATTCTTTAAGAATTTTTGCAATGACCAACAATCCAAGCCAAGGGAAATGGACAGGCATTCTATTGATTGATCCTCGCAGCTGAACAAATTACCATGTAGTTGCTGATTAGGAAACGTAAATGGGAATGGGTTCGGAGAAATAATTCACTTGAAGCCTATATATGTCTTTCGTATGAGATCCGTTCATCCGATCGCCTCCATATTTTGGCAGCCCGCAATCCAAAACAACAAATTGGTCTGGCCTAAGGGAATTGATTGGATTTTTTTCTATGTGGAGGTGTCCATGATGCTGAAAGTGAACTTGATGCATTCAAGAAATTTAGCTGAATTCTGAAAATAAGCCATTATTGATGTAGACTAAGTTGAATCTTCACTTTTTTTCCGCTCTTATGTTTTTCAGGGCCCACATTAGCATTTGAAATGGGCCCCCAGATGCTTAAGGCTGCCATTAGCTGCACGAATGAGGTAGATTTCGCAGAATCTGTAGCGGTTGGGGGTTAAATGTCAGGGGGGTCAAGGTCATTGGTGAGAATAATGTATTTTTCATTTTAACTCAAAAACGGTTGCAGATAGACAGATGCTTACTACTATTACCATATAGAAACTCATAGACGGGCTTTTATTTGAGTGAATTTGAAAGGGCAAACTGAAGGTTGCAGATTTTCAAAGGACTAAAAATTGAAAACTGTTCAGGTCACACTTGTAAATTTGAGTCAGTATGTGCTGGCGGGCGAGGTTTGTTTTGCCTGGCAACACTTGTTGATATTGCTTTTGCTTTTTTGCTGCAAAATCAAAGTTGCACAAAACACAGAAATTATTTTGATTGTTTATAAAATGGTCTGATCATTACCAATCAATTTTGAACTGATTACACTAGGACAAAACACAATTGAAAAGATTTGTGTCAAAGATATATCCTTATTGTCATTGACAGCGGGATCGCCAGCCGATTTCACTGGGGCTTCAGCCCAGGGTAATTTGAGCTCAGCCCGGGGTAGCCAAAATAGTTGTTTCGCTTTTTTATTTCGTTGTGCTTTCTATCCCTCGCAGCCTGTTAAAAATAAGGAATCCCGAACACTACCTCTGGCTCTGACGAGGAGAAACCGGGCGGGGCTTGGCTGGGCTGGGCTGAGCTGGGGGTAGGTGGAGAGTGGCGGAGGGTCGCGTCGCGATCTGGTCTGATCAGTGGATCAGTGCTGTCAACTAACGTTACTGGGTGGGTCAGCATAATAGGTTGCAGTACGTTGCTAGCAAGCAAGTAGAAAGCAGACGTGACAAGGCCAGTAAAAAACAACTGAAACTCTTCAGATTTTTCAAAAGAAAGGCAAAGGGTAAGAATTAATGTTTGCAAACCGAAATAATAGCCTAATTCGACCAACTCCATAAAGGCTGGCTATCAGTGTGACATCATGTTGTTTACCTATCCTATCACTAGCTGGCTAGCTACCTATCCTTCGTTAACACTAGTAAGCAGGGATCAAAATTAATGCCACTGACAAATAAACTGGTGAAATTCACCAGCCATTCAATAGGAAATCAGTATTTTCTGTCTGAAATCAACCAGCCAACTTTAAAATTTACCAGCATTTGGCTGGTGCCAATTTTGAGCCCTGCTAGTAAGCAAGCACTAATGCAAGGCATCACGATAACTGAATCAAGATCCAACAACAACACATGAGGGCTACATGTTTCAGTGCTCGTTTCGAGAGAAAAAACAAACATTTTAAATAATTACATTTCCTCGTTATTACTCACGCAGCTCTAAATAGCTAAATCTAGCCAAAAGGGCTATATTTAGCAAGAATGGCTAAATGCTTTTTTTCCCCATTGTTGAACATTTGTGTTTATTGATGTTCTGTGGAGCAGATGAGGGTGTTACATTAACACTGTAGAAAAATTGCAGTTTTCATATACAGTAGGCCTACAATGTAGAATTTTTTGTAAGGGAGATGTTTTAACTGTGACAAACTATAAACCAGTAAATATCACTAGAGGGGGCCGAGAGCTTTCATTCACCCTGTAATGAGCCATTTAACCATCAAAGTGACTACAAAGATGGTAAATTAACATAAAATAGCATAAAAAAATCCATGTATCATGGGAATGAACATGAATTAACATGTTTCATGGGAATGTCCTTAAATTGAAATGTATTAAAATGTCCACTGAAATGTATGCAAATGACCTATGCATTAGCAAAGCATTTGTAATTTCAGCTGAAAATAGCAATCTGAAAAGTTTGTAAAGCATATTAGCATTAAGAAGGCCCAAGGAGACCAAGTTTAAGGTCTTTGTATCCTGCATTGTTGTCCACAGTATTACATTGTATTATTATATCTTATTGGTTTTTGTTGGTTTGCCACACACTGATCTGATTTCATGATTTTGTGGAGGGTAGCAGTAAAGATGAGCTCCAAACAGTGGAGGAGCCAGCAGCAGGAGCTGATATGTCAGGATCAGGCGTGGACATTGGTAGGCTAACCATTATTTAGAGTAGCCAACTTTAATTTGTGCTTGAGAAAGTTAATCAATGAAGCACTTTTATAATACTCAAATACATCAGGAGTATTAGGATTAGGAGCATTAGGATATTTATTTTAGTGTAATTTATTTACAATAGTTGTAGGGTCATTCCATGCCAATTCACCCAGTTTTCAGAAATTTCCCAGTTCATGTCATGGATTAAAAAAAAAGAAAAAAAGAAATCATGTCCATACTCCTGTCTGTGATCTGCTGTCCTGCCGAATCTCAGAGCGGTACTCCAAACAGTTTTTCATTCATAAAATGATGAAATATACCTATAAAGGTAAATTTGCCTCTCTATATTAAGCCTTACCAAAGAAAGGAATTTCACTGGGTAAGGCTGTAATTTTCACCATGCTTAGATACGACCCATTTCTAGTTGACTCTTATCTGGTTTGATGAACAACATGTCATGGACATTTATGGAATGGGCTACGTTTTTATGCTCAAAGGTCAAACCTTTACATTTCAAAATTCAACAATGGAGCCAGTTCTTAATGTGACCAAAGTGTTTTTTTTTTTCAAAATCATAATCACAGCATTTGTAGTAAATTCTGCAACACTGATATTTGCTGTAAACTTCTTGTAAAGTAATGCAAGACACTCCACATCCTTGGTATTTGATTCTCCAACAAATAAATTTGCAAAATTTGATTTGAATCCTGAAAACTGCTACTTGCAGCCATTGTAGCGTCATTGCTTGGCCAAGGCAACAAGACATCAGCCATGAGCATACCACATTACACTGTTTAAACGTGTATGCACCTGGAAATTAAATAATAAATAATTTGGGCAGTCTAATGTAGTCTGTTGTCTACTATAATAATAACACCTTCTATGTACTGTATAAAAATGAAAAAAAAAAATCCTCGGCTCATCTTTAAATTTACATCCGGTCCAGCCAGGCTAAGCCCAGGTTGTTCTTAAAGTCTAGAAACGCCCGTGGTCATTGAAATTTAAATTGCTGACATAAAGATACTGTAATACGTAAATAATCATGCAAGTATGCATAACTCATTAAAATTAAGTGAATAATTGAATTATTTGAACAATTTTAAAATCCCACCCACAGACTCACATACACATACACGCACGCGTTCACAGACATACACATACACACACACAAACACGTGTACACAGGCAATAATTTGTCATATCTAGGCCACTGTTTAGCCTACACTTGCAAAGATTTTAAGCTAGCTGGCAAATTAGTGCTACTGCAAGCAAATATTGCGAACATAATTTTTATTATTTTGACAAAAAGTCAGGCAGTTAGCCTTTAAGACTAATAATGATTCATTTCTTACTGGTGGTGAGGTATTATACTATTGTATGAGATTGTGGTGCACATACTTTCTCAGAAATATAACATTAGCCATACAAAATCATTTATGCCAACTGGGGAGCTTTTTTTCCCCATATCGGGGGGGGGTCTTCCCTCAAAAATCCTTCTCTTACTGTAAAAAAATGGAGCTTGACGTAAATTCTGATAGGCCACGCAGTCAAGCTTGCTAACATAGAGCAGCCGCTTCTCCCACTGGAGAATCATCTGAGAGCACATGACTGTCATCTGACTTAGCTGTTACATGATTGCTTGACCGATAATATACTGGCTTACTAAAGCTTGTCATCCTGACCAACGGCTCGAACAGGAAGCATCCACCTGCTACAAGGTTTGCGGTTTTCGTTATTGCTGCAACTTCTTTGACAATGTTTATTTTGGTTACCGCACTTCGACGAAGTTGATGTGGTTCTTGGTCTTTGATGTCATGCTCGCCTATGCAGCCACACTAAAAGTGCTCGGTCGTGAAGGCTAGCCTGCGCAAAAACTTACTTGTCTTAAAATGTAGCTTGTTTCGAAAACACTGCTTATGTGTTTGCTGAAGGAACTTTTTTAAATTGGTGTGTTATTTGTTAAACTGTAAATTTAAAGCAGCACATGGTAATCCGGATGTAGCCACGAATGCTCGACCATTCATTCCAGTTCTCGCTTAGCGAGACAGTACTCTTATTGTCAGTAAATAATTACCTCTATGGCAGAAATGTGATCTGCTCCACCTATGGCGAATTGCTACTGTTTGAATGCTGGTCTTTTCCGGGTGTCAAAAAAGCATTTGGATGCTTTAAAAAAAAATGCAGTAAACCCACAGTGATTTTTTCCAAATCGGGAGCATGGTGCTTAGACCTGCATGTCTTGCAAACAAAGTGTGCTGGAGTGCAAATATTTTATAGAGTCTTGGCAGTGTTTGTACCCGCGGTGCAGTAAGCTGCTGTTGTGTCTCATTTTGTGAAGTTACCCCAGCTGCTTGATTTCCTTTATATAAGGGATGCTCGCTAGTTTCTTTTATATATGGGATATACGATTAGAAAGCCTTGCAAGCGCATGGTGAACGTTATCTCACTGCGGCACTGAACGAGCTCACAGCTTTTTCGAATCACGTTCATGCCTGATGCCTTACGGATTCTACAAATAATAACTTTGGCTTTACAGCTGGACCCATTTCACTTGGCTATAATGAAGAATTTAGAGATGGCAAATTCAAACTTTTGTAATAACCTCTGGGACGGATGGTACTTGATCAAGTGACTTAAGTTTCAAACTGCTTAGCTTAGTTCAATTGGTTAACTCTACTTCTACCTGGGTTCACAAATATGACGTCACATGGATTGACTGCGCATGTTCATTCTGAGTTTTGCTTGAACAGGTTCTAAGGTTTGGTGGATTGCGGGCCAAACTTCATTTGCCTTGTCTCAGGCCTGTTAATAGCAATTTGCGGGAGAATTACTACAATTTGCCAGTTATTCCCGTGTCTTGGCGCTCATGATGGTCATACAAGTAGAGTTTTTATCCAGCAATGTCCTGCTGTTCTGATTTGTCTTTGACTCTTTAGATTAAAAAAAATTCCTTAATGCAATGTCTCGATTGTGTTTATTTAAAGCAATTGGTTCTTCATCAATACTTCAGCAATGGTATGTTTGGCGCAAGAAATTGTTGAAGTTAATTTTCAATAATTTCATAATTTGAATAACCGTCGCCACATAGGGAGTTTTTTCCTGCCACTGTCGCCGCTAGCTTGGTTTTGAGGGGGTTCAGGCTAAGGTTTACCATGGAGCGCATCATGAGGCTGGGAAACCTATCGCTTGGTCCTTTTTTGCTGCTCGGCTCCACCTCATTTGTCAGTATCGTGGCCTCTCCCTCAGCTCTACACTCCTGACTCATTCCGTATTAGAACAGCAACAACCACTGCCTCAATGGCCTCCATTACGACACTGAGGGCCATGGGAGGTTGGCCATCTTCAACCTACAAACAATACCTTTGCTCAGGAATTAAGGACATTTTGGAAGCTCAAAAATTAATGAGTAAGATTGTGTAAATTGTGTTTGATGTTCTAATTGTTAGCATATTTTGCAAGCTAAATCACATACATCTTGTACTTGCATCTGGTTCATACGTCATTTAGAATACCTTCTAGACACATAGACAGAGCACAAAGCATCACTCTTTGGCAACATACCATCTTATTCACCACTACATGCACTTCAATTTATTAAAAAAGTACCAGCTTTCAAGACATCTCTTCTAATAATACTCATTAATCATGTAGTATATTTCTCTTAGATCGGCTTCGAGAGAAATTGTGCCAGCCACCAGGATGTCACTACACATAGTACACTTCACATAGTATATTTCTCTTGTATTGGCTTCAGGAGAAGTTAAGCCAGCCGCCGGGCTGTCACTACACATAGCACACACCATATAGAATATTTCTTTAGTGTTGGCTTCAAGAGAGATTGTTCCAGCTGCCGGGCTATCACTACAGATAGTACACTTCACGTAGAATATTTCTCTAGTATCGGCTTCAAGAGAAATCGTGCCAGCCGCCAGGCTGTGACAAAACATTTTAAAGCTTAGAATTTTATTCTGTTAGCCAATGCCCAGCATGGTTCTGTTTGGGGGGTGAGGTGCAGCTCCCTGCCTTCGGTTCCATTCTTGGACAGGCAAGGATCTCAGAACAGAGCCATGCCGCCAAACTCAATGTATGCTGTATGCCTGTAAGCTTTCAATAAATATTCTCTTTTTGACAAAGTGGTCCTATCAGAAATGGAGCTTGACGTAAATTCTGATGGGCCATGGAGTCAAGCTTGCTAACGTAGGTATGCGTTATTAATGAAAACTGACCACACCTGATAATGTTGAGAGTTTTCAGAGTTTCTGTAATGGTAATGAATGATTGAAAACAGGTCATGACCAATCGTTATCTTTAAAGGATGGTTTGAGCTTCCCCTATTGCCAGTTCAGCAGCCGCCACTGTAATCAATGGCTTATTAAGTGGCGATTTCAGTAATTATTAACCCACAGTGATTTACAGACTTTTCCTGTGACTTGGGATCTGACCAGTGGCGGCTGGTGAACTGGCGATAGGGGAAATGCGTGTGCTTCATGATCGTTTAAACTTTTTAAATGAAATAAGATCAGTGGAAGCAATGGAATTGCATAAAGACTTTTCAAATGATCTTATTTCATTTAAACTATTTAAACAATAATGAACGCTACATTGCTTCCAACCCCTGAGTCAAGAAAAGCATGAGAAGTCCGGAGTCATAACGCAGGTGAAACTGATAAACCTCCATGCACAAGGACTTCAAGTCCGTGCGAGAATCTCTTACACATGCGTTGATTGAATAATTGCTGACTACAGCAGGGAAACGTAAATATACCACTAAAACTCACGCAGAATGCATGAGAGTTGACAGGTATGCGTTATTAATGAAAACTGACCACACCTGATAATGCTGAGAGTTTACCGAGCTTTTGTAATGGTAATTTAAATGAATGATTGAAAACAGGTCATGACCAATCATTATTTTCAAGGGATGGGTTTGAGCCTCCCATATCGCCAGTTCACCAGCCGCCACTGGATCTGACTGATAAAGGCAGTGATCTGTAAATTGTTTAGAGCAGATCACCGAACCTGATCCGGGCTCTGTTAAATCGGCTCGTTTCCTCTATAGAAAATACACCCATGCCTTTCGAATTGTGGGTTTTTTTTATTTTTAATTTATGGACCATGATGCCTCTGCTTGCATCGGCCTTATTGTTGCAGCCATAAACAAGGCAGATATTTGGAATTTTCCCAAGGGAATAATCCACAATTACGAATCACTGAGTCCACTGACAGACAATGTGTTCTCTGCCGCTGGCTCGGTTCCTCCCGAAACGCCACCGCTGAAGATAGCTGACGAAAACACTTTCTGAGATGATAACAATTTACGGTGATTAAAATGCAAATTAACTTGTAATGGCTGATTACAATTTGAAATGACCAGTGCACAAAAGATATGTTATATTTAACATTTTGTGGTCCAAATCTTATTTTTGGATGAACAAGCACTTTAAGGCTCATTTGCGATTGTCCGAACATTTTTAGCTCACTGGCCGCTAGGCCGTCAGCTATTCTGATCAAGTGGCGTCCGGCATCATAGTCTTGATTGTGTTCGTGATCGTGATCATCATCTGTCAGAAAAATTTTTAAAAATATTCTTCTTTGAAACTACGGGCCCAATTAACTTCAAGGTTGGCATGGACCTTCCTTGGGATAATGTCTACCAAGGTTACTCACAGTTTTGTGAAAAAAATTTTTTTTTCATTTTTTATGAATTGTTTTGCATTTCTTTTTTTTCATCTGAAAACTTTAAAACTCATTTTCTGCAAAACTACTGGCCAGATTTACTCCAAATCTGGTATGGAGCTTCCTTGGGACAATGTCTATTTTGTATTTTATAGGAATTTTTTGTGTTTTTTCATTTGAAAACTTTAAAAAATCTTCTTATTCGAAGCTACTGGCCAGATTTCCATCAAATTTGGTATGGGGCTTCCTGTACTCATACACCATTGAATCCTTGAAAAGCTTTTTTTCAAAAATGCTGAGCAGTGAGCTATATGGCCATTGGTTCTATTTTTTCCATTAAAAAAAAGCAGAGCAATAAAAATTTCTGCAGGTATGCTGTGCACTACTTGTAGAAACGTTGTTTGAAAACATTTTGAAACGTTTTGTATCGTTGTTTTATAAGTTTCATATCAGTTTCAAAGGTTTGAAATTGCCATTCTACATTTCTCTAAAACAAAGCTTTCTCTCCTCACATCGTTGGAACCTGCAGTGCAGGATTATGGCAAGAAGAAGGCGTACTCATCTAATCGCTGCAAAGCTGTCACATCCATGTATTAGCCAGCAGCCAAGCTTCTATCATGTTTGCTACTTATATCAGCAAATAGTTAATGTTTTCTTGTAAAATTAAGTACTGCAACCAACAGCCCTCATGAGTAGTACTAATCTAAATTTAGGTACTTAAAAGAAACGCAAAATTAATGCCTCCCAACTCCAAACGTTGCTATCTGCATATGCACCTATTACACATCGACACACTGCTTGGACACAATTCTTACATTTATGCCGTTTTCCACAGATGACAATTTCAAACGAAACAGCTTCTAACTTTAGATACAGTTTTGAAATGTTCTGAAATAACGTTTCCACAAGTAGTGTATAGCATAGAGGCAGAAACATTTACTGCTTCACTTAAAATCCTATTGGAAAAAGCACAGATAATCGCAGATGAGCCTTAATTACTGATCATAACTAGACAGTCCAGTCGGCCGCGACTGCACGGGTGTAGCCCCCGAAAGCCCGCTTCTCCCCTTTTTTGTGCATTATTAGGCCAATACTATCGCCATGGCAATCAAAATCGATAGGTGTCATGATGTAAGTATACCACATGTCCATACCAAATATGGAAGTAATCGGTCAAAAATTTCAGCCTGTACAGCATCCACAAGGAAGTGTCTATGTTTCAGCACAAACTTGCGCATTATTCGACCAATGCTGTCGCCATGGCAACCAAAATCGAAAGGTGTCATAAGCGAAGTGTAACTGTTGAGGATCATATTTCAATATTTCTCATCATATTCATCAGTAAATCAATAACCATAATCAATACTCATAATCAGTAACCATATTATGTAAGCAGCAACAACACACACACACGCGCGCGCGCGCGCGCGCATACAAGCAGTTCACACACACATAAGCAGTTGGTTTCTGTAGCTTTTTTTGACATCTGTTCAGTTGATTCAGGCAATATCTGTTCAGTCATCAATATTATTCAGCATTGTTCATCAGTAATCATATTGTTATGGATGCTTGCGTATGCTAGTAGTTTTGATTACAGTAGCACAGCTATATGTGTTATATGAATTAGAACTATGTATCACCAATATTACACTGGAAGAGGGTTGTAATCTTTTGGTTGCAGTTTTCAAGGCAAGTAGGCAGTGTTTTGGTGTGCCTGTCCCTGGGACGACCTATGACCCATTTAAAAGTCCTGTTAAACAATGAAGTAGCCTTGAAGTAGTTATTTTGCAAAGGATGCCAACCAATGAGAAAAGAGAAAAACAAGTAAGATGCAGACATTACGTTATTGAACCATTCTAGCATGAGAGGGCGGAAAAACCATATTTGAAAGAAATTTCCAGTGATGAAGGTGTAAAAATTTGGTGTGAAAAGTAAAATGTCAGTTCTTTTTGCACAAAATGAACTCGGCTTTGTATTGGTCAATATGCCTCAATAAAGCGTACTTTTCTGAATAATCTGTATCTCTCCAATTGTTTGAAGATGGGGGAACCTCAAATATGAAAATATTTCTGAATGGGAGACACGACATAACACTTGTCCATACCAAATATGAAAGTAATCGGTCAAAAATTACAGCCTGTACAGCATCCACAAGGAAGTGTTTACGGATGCGGATGCGGCGGTGGCGGAGACAACAGGCGTATATCCATAGTAGCCGCCTGACTATGTCGTAAATATGAAGACCACAAAGAAAGAATGATCAGAGTCCAAATTTTGCATTTTTGTATATTTTATAGATTATCTACAACCCCAGTTTCAAAATAGTTGGGACAAAGTGTAAATTGTGAATAAAATCAAAACGCAATGATTTTCAAATCACACCAGCCAGTATTTTATTCAAAATTGAACAGAGATAACATAGCAAATGTTGAAACTGAGAAATTTTACAATTTTATCCACAAAATGAGCTCATTTCAAATTTGATGGCTGCTACAGGTCTCAAAAAAGTTGGGACAGGGGCCTGTTTACCATGGTCTAGCATACCCTCTTCTTTTAAACACAGAGTGGAGGCGTCTTGGCATTGAGGAGACAAGTTTCTTGAGTTTAACCATTGGAATTTGATCCAACTCTTGTTTAATACAGGCTTCCAGCTGCTGGAGAGTTTTGGGTCTCCTTTCACAGACCTTTCGTTTAATTATGCGCCAAATGTTCTCAATCGGTGAAAGATCAGGACTGCAGGCAGGCCAGTTCAGCACACGGACTCTTCTACTACGAAGCCATGCTGTTGTAATAGCTGTAGTATGTGGTTTTGCATTGTCCTGCTGAAATACACAAGGTCTTCCTTGGAATAGATGTCATCTGAAGGGGAGCATATGTTGCTCTAAAACCTTTAGATACCTTTCCGCATTCATGGTGCTTTTTAAAACATGCAAGTGTCCCACACCATATGCACTATGGCATCCCCATACCATGCTGGCTTTTGAACTGAACACTGATAACAGGAGGGGTGGTCTTTCTCCTCTTAAGCCCGGAGGACACGGCGGCCATGATTTCCAACAAGAATGTCAAATTTGGACATGTCTGACCACAGGACACTTTGCCACTTCGCTACAGTCCATTTTAAATGAGCCTTGGCCCACAGAACACGGCAGCGCTTCTGGATCATGCTCAACAATGGCTTCCTTTTTGCATGATAGAGTTTTAATTGGCATCTGTGGATGGCACAGCGGACTGTGTTTACAGACAGTAGTTTCCTGAAGTATTCCTGGGCCCATTTAGTAATGTCAATGACAGAATCATGCCGGTGAGTGATGCAGTGGCATCTGAGGGCCCAAAGATCACAGGCATCCAGTAAAGGTCTTTGGCCTTGTCCCTTACGCACAGAGATTTTTCCAGTTTCTCTGAATCTTTTGATGATGTTATGCACTGTCAGTGATGAGACCTTCAAAGCCTGTGCAATTTGGTGCTGAGGAACATTGTTTTTAAAGTATTCCACAATTTTTTTTATGCAAGCCTTCACAGGTTGGAGAGCCTCTGGCCATCTTTACTTCTGAGAGACTCAGCCTCTCTAAGACTTCCCTTTTATAGCCAATAATGTTACACACCTGATGCCAGTTAATGTAATTACTTGCTAAATGTTCTTTCAGCTGATCCTCTTATATATTAATAGCTTTTTCAGTCCTTTTTTGCCTGTGTCCCAACTTTTTTTGAGACCTGTTGCAGCCAGAAAATTTGAAATGAGCTCATTTTGTGGATAAAAATGTAAAGTGTCTCAGTTTCAACATTTGAAATGTTATCTATGTTCTATTTTGAAGAACATGTTGGCTCATGTGATCTGAAAGTCATTGCAGTTTGATTTTGGTGCATGGGATGATCCTTCATCACATATCAGACGGGTTTTTGATTTGACTTACTTTTGACCATTTTCTAAGTCAAATGGCGTCAGGCCTGCCGATCATTGAAAAAGGTGGCACGTTTTCTTATTATTCAACCTAGAGAGCTGTGTCTTGGTATGAATATGTGTCTTGGTGATACAAACTTGCAAGCCCAAAATTGCCATCCTGGGATTCATATTTTTGCCACTAGGGGGCTTTTTGTGAAAAAAGAAAAATGGCCATAAACCTTGTGCATTGAGCTATGTTGCTCAAATTTTTATGGGAGGTGTATGGGATGACCTTTCATCACATATTACGCAGGTTTTTGATTTGACCTACTTTTCACCATTTACTAGGTCAAATGGTGTCAGACCTGCGATCATTGAAAAAGGCGGCACATTTTCTTATTATTCAACATAGACAGCTGTAACTTGGTATGAATATGTGTCTTGCTGATACAAACTTGCAAGCCAAAAATTTCCATCCTGGGATTTATATTTTGGCCACTAGGGGGCTTTTTGTGAAAAAAAAAAAAAAATGGCCATAAGTTCATTATGCATTGAGCTAGGTTGCTCAAATTTTTGTGGGAGGTGTATGGGTTTTTGACAAGTTTTTGATTTGACCTACTTTTGACCGTTTTCTAGGTCAATGGCGTCAGGTCAGCCGATTCTTGAAAATGGTGGCATGTTTTCTCATGGCTGCAACTTGGTATGGACGTGTCATGGTGATACTCGCTGTTTCGTTTCGAAATACAGCGTGATTCAGTTCATGATTTGGCCACCAGGGGGCTTTTAGTGAAAAATGGCAATTACATCCTTATGCCTTGACCTAGGATGATCAGATTTTTATGGTAGGTGTGTGTGGTGACTCTTCATCGCATATTAGATGGATTTTTGATTTGACCTAATTTTGACCGTTGATGTCCTCATCTTGCTGCTAAACAATGCCGTGAAAGGAGGATCTTCAGATCCTGGTTGCGGTTCGAAAACCTAGTCATTTATCCGCCTTGCGGATGCCTCATTGTAAGCTTTGTTTGAGGGAAGAAAACCGGGGGCTTGAGCAAATGAAAATTTGCCCTTCCCTCAACAAACTGGATTGGAATCACTCTTCTGGTGGCAGCCATCTTACATCTGGGGACGTTTGGGAATTCCCCGCTCCACTGGAGGGCAAGTGAGCATGAAGAAGCATTTAAACCTTTTTAGTAGACTTCAAGAATGCAATAATGACCAATGAACAGTCACATAATAGGGATACTTTAAGTTTCAAACATGGTTCTATATGGATCGAACTTGAGTGTTGAAATTGCCATCACTACCTTTTTCCCTGCCATAATTCTCCCTTTTGCCAGCATCAATAAAATGACAGAGGTGAACATTTTACCAAGGGAGATTTAGCAAAGCCTTCTGGGCAATACCAAAGTTTGGAGGGATGATTTTTATTAGCTTCATTCGAGGGAGGAAAACCGAGGGTTTGAGCAAATGAAAATTTGCCCTTCCCTCAACAAAACTGTATTGGAATCACTCTTCTGGTGGCAGCTATCTTACATCTGGGACGTTTTGGGAATTCCCTGCTCCATTGGAGGGCAAGTGAGCATGAAGAAGCAAGCACTTTTTTGGATTGAAATGCAGTTGTGGGGTGCATCTCAATTCGCTTATTATCCTGTCCTCTATCCTTTATTTAACCAGAGGTTTATCCAGGTCTCCCTCCTCGCTAGCCGGCTCAATATAGCCAGCAGCCATACCACTATTCGATCTGCTCCAGCCGCGTGGCTGCAGCTAAACAGGCGTGGGCTTGGTTAGTACTTGGATGGGAGACCACCTGGGAAAACCAAGTTGCTGCTGAAAGAGGTGTTGGTGGGCCAGTAGGTTGCGATCTTCCCTCTGGTGGAATAATCCCCAATGCCCCAGTGCAGTGATGGGGACACTGTACTGAAGGAGAAGCCGTTTTTCGGATGAGATGTTAAACCGAGTTCCTGACTCACTGTGCTCATTAAAGATCCTATGACACTTATCGATAAGAGTAGGGGGTTCCCCGGTGTCATGGCTAAAGTCCCACCTGGCTCTTTTGACCTGCCACCTAATCATCCCCCGATCTAATTGGCTGTGCAAATTGCCCTCTCCCTCCCCACCTCAACCCCCAGGGCTCCCTTGAAAAAGAGATTTCAATCTCAGTGGGACTTCCCTGGTTAAATAAGGGTTTAAAAAAAAATATATATATATATGTTTAGTTGTGCTGGGCGACAGAAGAGAGGGGACGAAGAATGGAGCTCTGGCCTGCCATTGAGCCAGGATACATAAAAGCAGCCCTCCCGGAACACTTTCAGGTGAAAATCATGACGACAGTCGGTACGACATATGCTGGTGGTTAAAAAAAAAAAGTGCTGGGGATTAGAGAACTCACGGATCGGATGGTATCACTTTTATGAAAACTATTTGCCACAGTTAAAATTTAGGCTGCCCTTTAGCATGTCAGTTGTGAAAAAGCATGCGGCAGTTAAACTGTATTTCACACTGACGATCACATCCATTTTAAACAATTATTAGTCCTGACCTGTTCTCAGTCATTTTCATGATTAACAAAAGGTTCACTCCGAGAGCACTCCACACTTAACAGGTGTTGCTTGTTCTCCCCGATTAGGTAGGACGACAATCATTCATCTGGAGACGTATTTGCTGAACTTAAATCAACGTTATTAAAAATTGCATACCTACGCAAATAGCTTGAGCCGCATGCTTTTTATAGCCTATTTCACTGCCGAGTGCCACTTTTTTTCACTCAATACCAAGAGTTATTTTGAATAACGTTGATTTAAATTCAGCAAATACGCGTCCAGATGAATGATTGTCGTCCTACCTAATCGGGGAGAACAAGCAACACCTGTTAAGTGTGGAGTGCTCTCAGAGTGAACCGTTTGTTAATCATGAAAATGACTGAGAACTGGTCAGGACTAATAATTGTTTAAAACGGATGTTTTGTCCACCCCAATTCTCAGTTCTGCTGAATTTACCCCATGATTTCGTCGCTGTTAGATCGCATATGGAGAGAAACCATGTCTTCAGTTGCCAATTACGATAATTGGAAAACGCGTCAATAAAGGAAAATAATTGAGAACTAGCCAGGACTATCCTAATTGTCATAGAGGGACGTGTCTGTGCCCACCCAATTCCCTGTTCTAGCGCCGGGCCTGGTTCAGAGGAAACCACGTCTCAGTGCGCTCACAAATGTCCTCGTTTCGTCCGTCATCTGGCCCGTGTCTTTGCATCTCTACATGCATCCTCGGTGGGAGAACTAAGATGCAGGGATGCGACGCAAGTGAGAGGAACGAGGATGCAATATAAGAGACTTGAGCGCAGCCGACGTGAATTGAGATGCGCCCTTAGTAAAAAGGTCAAAAGTCATACCCTCTCCACAAGGAGTAGCTCCTCCAATCTTCCCCGACATTAGGTGGCGATGTTGTACACTCCATTGGAAAGTAACGGCTTCATTAGGAGCCTGGGTGAACGTCAGTGTCATAGACATATCTCAGCTGCTGCACCATTGGGTTAAGGGAGACCCAACTGTAGCTACCACATTAGACGAGAATGAAGAAGAGCTCCCATTAAAAGCCATTCAATCTTCGTGAAACAGCTAACGTTAGCTTACCCAATGTAGCCAAATCAAGGCCAGGCTACTCGCGAGCTGAAGTTTAATACTTAAATTCGTGTTAATTGTTTCGTTTCCTACACAAACTTATTGGTATGGAAATTATAGCTGGTTAATTTCCGAAAGGTTGTATGTAGCGAACGTCAAAAAAATTGATCAAAGTATACCTTGACTAGCAAGCTAGATTATTTGACCTGCTCGAAGTTTTTTTTTTTTACCTCAGTGATTTGATTAGCTTGTTTTATTTTTTGTTGTTGGTGGGTGTGTAGCGTTGAATGTCTGTTAGCATGCTGTCTGACTAGGTATCTGCCTAGCTAGGTAACGTTACTTGTATTCGTATAAAACAAAATTAACTCGTTGCCTGCTGGGAAATTAAACTGGCTGCTTGCTAGCAACCATCTCCTACACCGAACTCCATTCAACCACGAATCCAATATGTCGGATTTTGATGAATTTGAGAGACAGTTGACCGAAAACAAGCAAGGTAACGTAGCTAGCTTGCTATGTGATTATATTTAACGGTTGTGTTTGTTAGCTTCTAACAACGAAAATGAATTTAACGTTTGACCAGATGACATTAGCCACGAAGCTAGCTTTCCGATACCATTAAAAGCAACATTTTCTCAACTGATTAAAAAGAGACTTGTGATGATGGGATTTAACTTTGCTACAAACGATAGCTTGCTAGTTACCTAGCCCATGTCAATGCACTTCACGGTTGCTAGGCAATGGCGAATATATGTTGATGGGCAGTATGGATATCCAGTTTAGCTACTTAGAAGTTAAGTTGGCGTTTTCTTTGAAACGTTTCAGTGTGCATTTGAATTTCCCGTAGACTGCATCGGAAAGTTGCAATCAATTAGTTGGAGATTATATTGCCTAGCCTAGCTAGCTGGTATAAGGTCGGTCACAAGTTGCCGTCATATTCGTTCGTAGTTTACCTGAAGCTAAGCTAACTAGCTGGGGACTTGCTATGTGTGCAGTACTAGGGAACGTTAGCTTGCTTGATGGCTACCTGCACTTATCTGGCTAACGTTGAACCCTTCATCGGTAGAAAAACGGTATTAAGGTTGGGTCTGGGCTAAGGTTTGATCTTATGGATGCTTCGGGTGGCACCGAATATTTCTTCCGGGCTGTGCGTTACATTTCTAATCTCATTATCGTCGGCTAAATCACCGAGGCATAGAGCTGTACGAAGCTGCAGTGACCATGCTGCCCATATGTCGTTGATCCAAATGTTACATCGCAGACCAATGTGACACACCTCACCAATATTTTTTTTATTTTATTTCAGCGACTAATTAAAAGCTTATTTCAAAATAATGTATGAAATAAGGGCTTTCAGTAATCTCATTTTTTTTTTCAGATTTCATCTGTAAGTAAATTCAATACTTTTGGCCTAATGTGCAATTCTGATTTGTCATGTTGATATTGTGCTATTAACATATTTGGGCACTTCTTCAGGAGCTGAGCAAATAATTAGTCTCAAACTGGCTGTTGACATGAAAAGAGGGGCTGGAGATCACCCAAATGAGAGCGTATACTAGTTTACTGCAGAAATGTATTCCTGGCAAAGTGAACACATTTGGCCTCCCCCTGCTATTTCAGTGTTCATTAATTGACAATTTTCATTATCAATTTATTTTGCTGGAAGTGACTTTTTGCTACCGAGTTATAAGATGCCATTCATTCCTGTAAATAAAATACGAGATGGGTCTGCTAAGATTGAATTAGCAAGCTAGCTATATTTCCAGTAATGCAACTGTGGGAGAGCAAAATGGTTTCTTCACCAATACTGCTGTAGTTAATATGACTCTGCTAAAATAATGTGGATGGATGAAGATGTCTCAACAGTCCTCTTTGCATCCTCCTGCCATCCTTGGATTCCACTGCAGCTGGGTTGATGTAGATTTTTCTGAGAAGGGATTAAAAGTTCATGTTGTGGTGCCCCGTACCCTGCTGGCAGGCACTTCAGTCTGAAATACATCAGCTAGCAAAGGGCACCAATTCCCCAAGTTTTGCACCTCTGTAATTGCTTTTCATGCCCACCAGAGCGGGACAAGGAGAATCGCCACCATCGTCGGCGCTCCCCATCTCGAAGTCGCAGCCGAGAAAGGAAGAGGAGGAGCAGGGAAAGGCGAAGTCGAGATCGACGTAGCGACAGCAAGGACCACAGACAGAGACGCAGGTAGTGCACGAGCGCTGGTGACACGGCTTGCAGTTTTCATCATGCCACGTTACTAAGCACCCTTAAAACCAAATATTCCCCTGAGACTCCAGCTTTACCCCCCCGGCTAGCATTCAGCCATTGGCCAAACTGTACTTTTAAGTGGTGTTTGTAACTTTCAAAATTTACCAGCAAAGTATGTATATTGGTACACTTTTCTGCACAAAGCGCACATTTGTTATTTAAATCATGATTATCTGCTGCAGCTGCAAGAAAGTAGTTTAATAAATTGGCAAATGTTTGCCTTCTTCAGTAATTTCTGATGTTCATCACTGATTATTATTTTATTATCCCCCCGACATATATTGCGGGGGAATATAGTCATGAGTGCGGTTGTCTACCTGTCTGTCCGTCTGTCTGTGAAGATTTAGTTTCTGGAGCATAACTTGAAAACTGTGCAGTATTTTCTCACAAAACTTGGTGTGCACATTAATCATGACCTAATGTGGTACCTTTTGCTAATCCGAAGTGAATGACGTGGGGCCGGGGATATGCCATCTCCTGATGGCTCTTGTTTCTTAAACTGGCATAATTTCCTTTCTCAGTGAATGCGTTTGCATGCACATCATAATCCGATAATGTCAGTAATCTGATTTGAGGTGTTTACATGTACTTTAATAAACCGATATCTGGAAAAACCTGGTTTACATGATTCAAGTCAAATAGTCAGGATTTCTCTCTCAGCACATTCTTCTTGCCCTCCACAGGTCGCACATGCGCAGATTAAAACAAAAAACAAAAGAAATCTGCTTTTGCTGTATACATGCACAGAATAAAATGATTTATTGGGCAAAAAGCTCGGTGTGTTTATTGGATTTCTCATAAACCGACAGCGGGCTTTATCCGATAATTATTTTCAGACTGTGCCGTTTACATGACCACTTGAATAATCCGATAACTCCAGTAATCTGATATTAATCGTTTTATTAGTGTGCATGTAAGCCCATTCCTGTGGCCCATTCCTGTGTCAGCAGTCACTCTCCGCACCGTGAGAATAAGAAGAAGAAGGTGAGGAAATACTGGGATGTACCACCCCCTGGCTTTGCGCATATCACCCCCATGCAGTATAAGGCAATGCAAGGTGAGCACCCTGACTAACTTGCGTCTGCCGCTGTGTTTTTTGAAATGTGTGTTGACCTTTCTGACACACTTCATTACCTGTCCTCAACAGCTGCTGGGCAAATCCCAGCCACTGCGCTACTGCCGACGATGACTCCTGATGGTTTAGCGGTCACACCCACTCCCGTGCCTGTGGTGGGCAGCCAGTTGACCCGGCAAGCTCGAAGGCTTTATGTTGGCAACATACCTTTTGGAATTACTGAGGTGAGTGTGGGGTGGAACTAGGGCTAACTGAGCTAACTAAAACAATGTTATTTGAAGTTATGATGGTGGTCAAAAGCCTTATTCAGCTATATAAATTTAACTGGAAAATTGTCATAGTGTATTCATATTGTGCATTCACAAACTCTGTCACATGTAATTGTAATTTGAAGCTTACATGTGTACGTATATGTGCTTCCTCAGGAATCTATGATGGATTTCATCAATGCTCAAATGCGGCTGGGAGGCCTCAATCAAGCCCCAGGAAATCCTGTCCTTGCAGTGCAGATCAACCAGGACAAAAATTTTGCCTTTCTTGAGGTTTGCTCCATGTACTCACTTGATTTGTCTTTGTAATGGCTTAAAGGGGACCTATTAATCCTTTAAGTCCTGGGGGTAATGTTACGGTACTACACCCAAATCCCATGGGCTTGATAAAGAAACAAGATTAATAATGCATGGTTAACAGTTTACTCTATATCTCTTTATTTAGGCAATATCAAGTCTTAAAATCTAAAGAAAAGTTGTTTGCCTAATAAAAAGGCACATTTTGATTGATAAATCAGTGATTAATAAAATATTTAATATTTCAATCTTAGACATTGAAACATTTCCTCATTTGCAACAAGTGAAACTGTCATTGAACTATAAAGGTTGAAATTTTTTCTGTATACTAAAAATGATATTTATAATGACACAAAACTATTTTCAAATAATCTTAGATATTTTAGTGCTAGTTATTCTTGAGTTACAAATGATCTATATACACAAAATTATGATACAAACTATGCAGTGTCAATTTCAAATTTCGCGCCGCCATGACAGTCCACCAGTTGCACGAGATTTCCAATGTGGTATATGATTTGTGATTTCGATCGTCCATCCATTTTCCGCCGCTGATCCGGGGCCAGGTCGCTAGGTTAACAAACTAAGCAGAGAAGCCCAAGCACCCCCCTCCCCGGCCACTTCCTCCAACTCTACCTGGGGGACCCCAAGACGTTCCCAGGCCAGTTGGGAGATATAGTCCCTCCAGCATGTTCTCAGCCTGGCTCGGGGCCTCTTCCCAGTTAGACATGCCTGGAAAACCTCTAAAGGGAGGCGTCCAGGAGGCATCCAGACTAGACGCCTGAACCACCTCAACTGACTCCTCTCGACGCGCAGGAGCAGTGGTTCTACTCTGAGCCTCTCCCAGATGTTTGAGCTCCTCACCCTGTCCCTAAGGGTCAGCCCAGCGGCCCTATGGAGAAAGGTCATTTCGGCCGCTTATATTCACAATTTTATTGTTTCGGTCACTACCCAAGGCTTGTGATCATAGGTGAGGGTTGGAACATAGATCAACCATTAAATCGAGAGCTTTGCTTTTACGCTCAGCTTCTTCTTCACCACACTCGTCGGCTTCACTGCAGTCGCTGCAGCGATCCGTCTGTCAATCTCATGCTCCGTCCTACCCTCACTTGTGAACAAGACCCCAAGATACTTGAACTCCTCCACTTGGGGATTTCAATCGTTGAATTCTGAATAAAGTTGTATGGGCGCATGGTGTGATATTAGTCAAAACAAACCTTAGGTCCTCTCCTGTTGGCTAAAGTACAATAGAAGGCACAAAGATGAATATTACAATGATTTTGATTGGTGTGAATCGCACAAGGTCGAGAGCGTCATATGGCACTCTTGGGATTTTAATGCACTCATGCCTGAGTGCCACATGGCACTCTTGGGACTTAAAAGGCTAAGCAATTTTTTTATGCCCTCGGCAGATATCGCTGGGGGCAAATGGGGCTACCCTTCTTCATCCATACGTACGTCAGTAGTCCTTATGGGGCTCATCACGTTGATGGGGAGTATCGTTTATCCACTTCTGAAAAACGGTCAACAATCCACTTCTGAAAAACGGTCAACAGAATTTACTGAACTTATACATGTGCTTTCTAGGGACACTATAGGTGTTCATCTTACACCTTGTTTCTGAGTTTTTGAATTTTTGATGATTTTTTAGTTGTTAGAAGTTTGGTAAATTCTGTGATGTTTCCCCTCTCCCTTTGCTGTACTAGGGGGTGTAGTTGATCCACTTCTCAAAAAATGCTCAACAGAATTCATTAAGCTTATATGTGTGCTTGTTGGAACCCAAAAGGTGTGCATCTCATACTTTCTGAATTTTGATTTTTCTATTTGAACTTGGGTGAATTTTGTCGAGTTTCCCAGATGTGGGAGCATCCATGTCCCATGGACGCAAATTTTATGTTATTATATTCTTGGATGTCCAAATGGGTAGCCTGGAAACTTTTTCAAAAAAAAAAAAAAAAAAAAAAATTAAAGTTCCATGATTTCTAGTCAATTTGATTCTGGTCATTCCTAATCCTCAAAAAAATGTGCTGGCCTGAGTGGACATCTCCTCTCTGGAATGAGCTTTGCTCTAATTGGCTGCCAAACAGAGCCACCATGTCAACAGAGAGCAGTGATTTCATAATCACCCAGCTACTGGCAAGTCTCTAAATACAGATGACTGAATAAGTAGCTAGCAAGCTAGTTAGCCATTTAACTACACAATGAGTATTGAAAGGCAACGGCAGCAGGCGAAACAAGCATGGACATTACATTCACAGAAATGTGGCATGCAGTCACCATAATAGTTTAACAACCCTTGTAATGGACCTTTCCGACCTGGGTCATTCCACGCCAAACTGAACAAAGCTCCCCCCCAACCCCCTCCGATTTCCATGAAACTTATTTTACGAATAGCTCTTAGGACCAATAGTGATATACCAAAATTTCAGAAACAACGGTGAAATAACTTTCAAGATATGCATGATTGAAATTTGCGGACCACACCCATTTTGCTATTTTGCTTGCTCCAGGTCCAATGTTTAGAGGCCAGTATCTGCTTGCGCATCAGTGAGAATCTCAAGATTTTTTTTCTATGTCATCTAATGCCTTACCTAACCCGCTACGAAAGTTTACAGAAGTCCTACATTGATCCTTTTGCTGTTCACAAGAATCAACCTACAAGTAAGTATATTTTTTGTGGTTTACCGAAGAACAATTTGTAATGCTTTATTTGAATTTCAGCAACTGGCCAAAATGACTAAAGTTCAGCTCCAGCTACCTTTTTTTGAAATGATTTCTTTCCATACGAGTTGACTTCATGGAACGATCAAAGACAACTGGACTTTTCAACTGGTCTGCAGAAACGCGCAAGGACAAATGCTGGGTTCCACTTCAACATGTCATCTGTGCCATTAGTGTGCCAGAGCTCCAGGGACAAAGTGCACGATTATACAAACTTTCACTGTTTGATGCCGACAGGATTCAAGAAGACTTTCCCAAATTTTTGAAGAGAGTGATGATTTGTGTCAGTGACAAAACAAGCCCATCCTGGACATTATGAATCTTGGTGAGGTTGTTGAAATGGAAGTCTTTTGGGCGAAAGGTGTAATTAGTACTTAGTATTTGATATTTGGGTCTAAATATAAAGCTGACCACACAGTGAGCCATCAAAATGTGAAAAAAAATCCCTTCCAACCAAAATCCCATTTTCAAATGCTCATAGATCCCAAATGGTTCATCGCAGTGCAATTCTGATGCCAGGTTCTGAAAGCCAGGGCAGAAATTAGCAACAGTAGCAATTTTCAGCTTTCTATCTTATTTAGAAAAGATTTTATAGCCTTACAAAAATGCCTACGCGCCAATGTCGCGATTTGTGAATGCAAAAAACGGGGGCGACGCTCCAATTTAAAACGGCTCTCGCACGAAAACAGTTTGAGATATTGAGCTGAAACTTGGGATTCCTTAGTTTGACACCCTAAGGTATTTTTAGGGGAAAAAAATTGGCCAAATCAGAGACAGACCCCCTGGAACTTTTCTGAACATTGGTTGATTTGGCATGGAATGACCCTATTAACAGAAATTGTAATCCCTTACCTAGCTAGCTACAGACTCCTCAAATAATGATCGAAACCAACGCTTCCATGTCTCTTCCAAAAAGCATAATAAGTCCCCTTTTATTAGCTTTCTTGGCCCACTGGACCAAAGGGAGCTTATGCAATCATGTGGCGGTGTCCAAGTCCATGTCGGCATCTGTATTAACTTTAATCTTCTGTCAAGCTTCTGAAGGGATCAGTGTGAAATTTGGTGGGGAGGTACACGTGGATGTGCAGATTATAAATTGTTCGATTGGTATAAATCCGTCCATAGGTGGCGCTTTAGCAAACAAATGGTCAAAACGTCGAAACCATTTGATTGATCAACTTGAAATTTTGCACGTTTCACATTAGTCAGGGTTGCTATGAAAATCTATAAGAACAAAGTGATAAATTGAACAACATGGCCAACATTAGCCAATCAAATTCAGTAGCCCTTATACTCATTTTCGGTGTCACTTGCATGATGAAACTTTATATTCTTGTTATGGATGTGGAAAAGAGCCATTTTTATTGAAATTACTTTTATGGACCAAATGGTGGTGCTAAAGAGAGGTACAGTATGTCTTGAGCAATGGCTTCTTAACCATTGGTTGTAGAAACAAAATTTTTTTTTTTTGTTAGATTCTGTGGGTCAAGAAGACTCAATCCATGTAGGCCACACCCATTTTTCACCTCCGCTAAGGAGGTGTATATTTTCGCTGGCGTTTATCTGTTTGTCTGTCTGTTTGTCTGTTAGCAGGATATCTCAAAAACGGCCACATAGATTTTGACCAAACTTTGCAGGATCTTAGAGTAGCACAAGAGGAATGAGTGATTAAATTTTGGCATATCTAGGCCAAAGTACAGCTGAGATATAGGCCAAAGCAGCCCTCAAAATTTGAAAAATCTACTTACCCAGAAAACAGGTTACGTGGAATTTACCTTGCGTAACCCATAGTTCGGTTAAGCACTTGTTTTTGCGTAACCCATAGGTTACACAAACGGGTTACGCCAAAACAGGTTTTGCAGGCACGTAATGTCTCCTTCGTCGTTCAAATCGATAGAAAAGTCATCTTTAAACCACCATTTTCGAAAAGTTTTGACGTTCACCAGTGTTTCCCCTAGAATTTTTTGTATCAGCGGTGCTATGTGTCGGTAACCTAGCAACAGTAAGGGGTCTGGGGAAATTCTCCCCCGACAGAAAATTCTGAAAAATTGCACTTTAAATGGGGACTTCTGGTGAGTTTTCTGGGCAAATTACAATTTACCAAACAATCAACAGATTCAAGTTATCTGCTGACACTAGATACTGATTATAAAGCATGACCATAGTTGAACTTGAACTAGTCACAAAGTACCATTTTTGTATTTATTTTAAGCTTTTCTTTGTAACAAAAGATACTAGCAAATGGGATGGCTTAACACAGAAATTTATCGAAGCCAATTCGACGTTGCCTGCCCTAATTTCCTTCACTAACCTTAGCGCGTCCGTGGTCACTGTCCGCCTTTCTCTTTAACCAGTTTATGAGACTCATCTGAAAATCTCATTAGTGTTTTTTAACCTACTATCAGGATATGACTTCCGATCTTTTTATTTGGAAAACTTTCATCAACAAGGTAGCTGGTGGAATACCAACATCGTTAATGTTGTAGGACTAATATGCATTTTAACCTTACATTCAAGAACAGCTTACCCCATTAACAAAAGAGTAGGCCTAGTCACAGCTCGATCGACAGTATTAATTCTAACGTCAACTCATTCACTGTCATTCAGGACTGAAGTGGTCAGAATGCGCCACAGCGAGCTAACTACTATAGACAGATTCCCGAGTGCCTGCTAGCTAGCGAACCACGTCAGTAGCTAAACAGAGAATTACACTTCGTTTATGATCAGGCTTAACGTTACAATAGATAGGAAGGCTGTTAACTTCAGTAATTTCCAAACTAGCCTGCCAGTCACTTTGTTACGAGCTGAAGAGATTTAGCGAGGCCTATAGGGAATGTCGCTCGCATAAAATTAAATAAATAAATAAATCGTTCCCTTATTATACCGCTAACCTCCCCGCAACACAACAAACGATGACCTACACGTCTTCATAAAACATAATTATATACACATACAGTAAAACTCGCGTATAACTGATTCAATTGGACCAGCTGATTTTGTCCGTTATAAGCGAAATACGCTATGTGCATACAAAATCCGTCGCACGCATAAAACAGATTATATCCGCTATTTGCGCATAATAGATTAGCTATATCCGTTGTATTCGTGTATGAATTTAATTTATTCGTTTGCTTTGTGTAAAGATCGGAACAACTTCATTCTGAGTGCGCACAGCCTACCTACTTGTCTTCATTTCGTCCGTCTTTGCCCTGACACAATGGATAGGCTACTGCGTGTTGCTCCAACTGGGATCAATGACGAAGACCCCCCAAAAAAAAAAAAAAAAACTAGTGTATAAATGAAACCGCGCCAGTTTCTGTTTCCGCAAACACGCCGTTATAAACTTGCACATTTTTGCAAGCTATTTTGACTGTAATTTTACAATAAATTTACAGAGTTCCGTCCATATTAAGTGTAAACCACGGTAAATTGCGCGCAGGACTCCACTTACAGTTAGATTAACGTATTGTCTTCTTGTTATTTTAACGGTTAAATTCAGTCAGTTTATAACAGTGTAGGAAAGCTGAACTTCATTGCGTTGCTCTGTATCAACTGCGTATGTGCATGGTGCAAAACAGCTTGTCCAGTATACGCGAATGCTTTTCAATAGAAATGCATCGTGACGGGACAGGACTTTTTGTCCAATGTAAGCGAAAATCTGTGATATAAAATCTGGTATATTCGATGTTTATTTAATGGGAAAACAATAAACATTACTGAAAAATCGGGACTAGAGCTGTTGTCCGATATGAGCGAGTTTCCATTTTATCCAAGGACGGTTTAGGCGAGTTCTACTGTTGCTATTATTATTATTATTATTATTATTATTATTATTATTATTATTATTATTTTACTTGCATTGGTTTCTTTGTGGGAATGTTGAGGATACTCTTCAAGCAAGTTGACAGCCAGAGTCAAAAGTTACCTCAGAATTGACGGTGTGGCAAAAAGCCTTATTCCTGTGCCCCCCTAATTCCCCGTTGACTGTAATGTTATAGCCATGTACATGTTCGCCGATGTAACGAGCGGGGACATATGAATGGGGTGTATTGCCTCCCTTTCTGAGCTTTCCTGGGTTTTATGGAAGAGGAGGGAAAAAATCGAGCTGAACATGTTTTGTTTTAATCGCCGGTCAAGAGAAATCAAAGATTCATTTTATTTATTTATTTTTGCTACGTCGTTTTGCGCGAACGGGAAAATGTTCGCCCGTTTTTTAATTTGCGTAACCTCTGCGCGAACTGAACGATTGTTCGCGCCAATTATTGAGGGCTGCAAAGTTCAAATCCAGCTATGTCGGCGGAGATTTGAAGTCTTTTCAATGGGCCGGATTTCCAATCGGCGTGCTTTTGCTGTCACCTGGCGGTGGAATGCGACAACACCCCTACATCAGCCATCGAAAATAACTCATGCACAGTTGCCTTGGCGTGGCGGAGGTGCTGCGCTCTCTGAGTGCTCTTGTTGTATTTGCAAACTTTTCGCCATATTGAATTTTTGTTTGTGAAACCTTTAATTTTCATCTCCTCCAAGACAATTTGAGATCAATTCACACAATTTAACGGTGTGGCCTATATTGCTGTAAAGGGCTAACTCCTTAATGCAGTGTCCAATCATTACCAAGCTTGAGATCACCTATCTACAGGCCATGCAATTTCCTCACACCGAATTTGGTTTAAATCAGTCCATAGATGGTGCTATAGTAAACAAATAGTCATAGCTTTCAAACTAATAATGGGTGAGCAACTTAAAATTTTGCATGCTTCATAATGATAAAAGCTGCCATGAAAACTTATATGATGTTACATAACATCAGCCAATTAAATTTCATTAGCCCCTATGCTCACTTTAACTGCCATCAACCACGAAACTTCATACCATTGTTAAGGATTTGTAAAAGGGCTGTCATATTGCAAATAACTTTCATTGGCCGGATGGTGGCGGTCTAGAGGTACTACAAAATTGATTCTAATTGGCCAATATGTGGCACTATAGTAAGAGAAACTATTTAAAATTGCATATTTGTTTTCAACCATTTGACTCAATGGTTCCAATTTTGTATATTGTATTTCTATACGAGGATCAAATAGTCTGTCCAATGAGCCAAATAAATCTTTAAATATTTGGTTGCTATTTGTCTATCAGGTAACTGCTGCTTTTTTTCAAAGACATGGCAATGGCTAATCAACCTGAAATTTACAGGGCAAAGTATACCATGCACAGTTATGTGCCATGAACTGGAAATTGTTTGAAAAACTTAGACAGTTTTGTCCTCACTGCTTCAAAACTGATGATTACCTCATGTTGCTTGGACCCCGTAATTACCGCTTGCGATTATATTTGTTTTTTCTCCTACACGAATTCCATAATGTGCCTTCATTGGCCCAATGTTGGACCCAAGCATAAAAAATACTACCACTTGTGAGCTTACATAATACTAAAGCCTTAAATAAACCAAGTGAGCTACAGTGCCCATGGCACTATTTTATAAATTTCGTTACCTGTTCTGTATTGTGCTGATCCAGAATGGTAGTATTTAAGCAGCCAGACAAAAAGTGAATAACACACGTAGCTATAACTAGTTGTGGGCTTTTGCCGATTTGAAGCCACGATGTTGCCATACAAAAAATAAGCTGTGGGTGGAGATATTTGGATGAGGGGTGGAACAATGCTCATGAGCCTGCATATCACGTGGGAAGGGGAGCCAGATTTGAATGCCATTGCGAACGCTATGTTTTATGAAAAAGGCAGCTCACAAAAAATGACTGGATTGTGTTACTTTGCAATTTGTGGGTTGGTAAGCACTCCAGATCCCAAAATGTATGTGCACAGTTGGTGAAAAAAAGTTTTTCATAATGTCACCTTTAATGTAATCAGCCTGGGCGGCACCATGGTGATATGTGCAACACTGTTGCTATGTAGCGAGAAGGTTGTGGTTCCATTTTGACCTGGCGTCCTTTTCTGCGGAGTTTGTGTAGTCTACTTGTGTTTATGTGGGTCTCATTCGAGTACTACAGTTTCCTTATATGGTCCAAAACATGAATGTCAGACTTATTGGGGACTCCAGATTGCCCGTAGGTATTATGCGTGCAAGTGAATCGTGTGTGAATGGTGCGTGTGCCCCTGTGCTTGCAGTGTTGTTGGACTTGCTCTGTCTTCCTCCCTTAGTTTCGCTCAGTCGATGAGACCACTCAGGCGATGGCCTTCGATGGAATAATCTTTCAGGGACAGAGCCTGAAGATCCGTCGTCCTCATGACTATCAGCCTTTACCTGGCATGAGTGAAAACCCCAGTGTCTATGTTCCAGGTATGTTTGTAGTTGTTGTAAAATATGTAAAGCCTGCCCACATTTTGTATCCATTTCATTTTGCATGTCTGTAATACAATTCTTATAATTTTTTTCATGTTTTCATACAGCTGGAGTGAAAGGTTTGTACATGATTTGTAGTACCGCCAATTTCCTAACACATTCACTGCTTGTGTGAGTGAAAAGAATATGGTAATTAACTGGATAAATGCCTCTTGTTACTGGATAAATGCTAAATAATGTGATGTACTCTACCACCAAAAATTCTGAATCACTAGTCATTTTCACAACCAACCTCAATTCTGAAAATGTTGGCACATCTTGAAAAAAGCAATTAAAATCAAAAAGGACTGATTTCAACCACCATTCACCCTATGCTATATTGAAAATGGTACAACAACACATTGTTTGATGTATCCAGTGTTTCCCATGTCTTCAAAATCTGAGGGTGATCATCAGCCCCAGCTTCCTTTCATCCTCATACGATCTCTCACTGAATGCGTTTACATGACGTTAGAGAAAATTGATTTATGCCTTGGTCTGACTAAAACCAGACTTTTAAAATACATGTAAACATGTTGGTCCGACCGGAATCATACTAAATCGAATTTCTCCTAGTTGGACTAACACGCCCTAGTAATGCGGTTACTATTCGCATAATCCCTCCATATGCACCTTTGGATCAAACCAAACTTGACTATGGGCCCTGCGCATGCTCCACAATCCATCGTGCAGGACTTGGACCTGGAAGATTTGTGGACTTGTTCACACCAAACTGATTAGCAACAACTCTGTGCTCTGCTCAACTAGCAAGTTTATACAGAACAGTAGCAGTCCCCATCTGCAAGGGTATTGGTGCTTGAACTGTCACGCCTTGGGGGCTCATAACTTCTTATGTTAATCAGCATAATTTATCAAATGACTTGCGCATATTTCGACTCAAAACAACTCTGTCCAACTAGTCTTTACTCCTGACCAACATCCAACATGTACGGGGTGCATTTACCGAGAGCACAGATGCTAACTTATATAGTTGGAACCACTGACCGTAATGGACGAAATGTGTAAGTTGCTAACTTGGTTAGCAGCTACGCTTTTGGGAAATGCACCCGAGGGTAGTAGAGAGGGCACAATCTAGAGTATTGCAGAGGTCGCGCTGTAGGAGCAGTTCTGGAGCATACGGCGTTGCCACCTGTCTTGGACTAATATCATAAGCATCAGGGACAGCGTGCATCTCAATTGTACGAAAAACATAACGTACAGCATGCTCAAAATGGACACAGCTGTAAAGTTGCCCATGTACTCGACTCTCAACGTGCTGCCAGTTGGCTTGTTATTCGATTGTTTGGTCTGTGATGTCAGAGGTCAACCAGAAAAAGGTCCAACAGGAACAAGCTGAAAGGGGCATATCGCCACCTATCGTAGCAGAGATGGACATGCTTTGATCAATAAACCAATTCCCCAATTGTGCATGTATACTAGGACAAGGAGAGTAGTTCGATTAAATGGCCCAATCGAGCTATGACTGCAGCTCAACTTAACTGTGCATGTGAATGTACTGACTGAAATCCAGTCACTCTATTGCTTGCTCAGGCTCATCTGCTGAAAGCACAGTTATAGTTCATGCCCATGAGAAACTTTCCTGGTAATTATCTTTTGATTGACACTTTTTTTTTTTTTAATCGAATTCCAGACAGTATAAGCTTTCCACAGAAATTGAAACACTTTGATTGCACCCTCAGAAAAATATTTAAACCCTTGCGCAACAGCAAGTTAGGTTGCATTCTCTGATATGGACATGGATAATAGGAGTTATACTGAATGGAACAGTACTGGAGGGTTCCTTGTACCCGATAGCTCTGTTGCTCTGTTTCTCTGGAGGAGGAATTGAATGATGGAGAGTTTTTCTTTATCATATGTTGGCAGGGCACAACAAATCCGCATGCCCGATTGCGCGGAGCAACCGCAACTCACGGTCGGGCAAGTAAATTTTATGGACAGTTTCCCCATCAGGCAACAAATATATATATTTGTTAGGTGCGCAAACCTAACACTATCGAAGGATTATATATTCAAAATTGTGACATTGCAACAAAAGCAAATTGAGCATGAATGGTATTTCATCCTTCTGATTAGCAACGTGCGCCGTTATTGCTTTGCCTGCTCGTCCGTCCGCTGCTCTCTCACCTTAATGAGGCTAGCGACCGCAGTTCACTGAAAGCAATTCTAAGTTGCCATATTCAAAGCTGTCAACATCTTATTATAATCGTGATATTTTTTTCTGTAACCCTGCCAAAATCGTGTGAAGTTGAGGGATGCACGAACGATAACCTGAAAACAGGTTTTGTGATATCTTTTCACGCATTTCCAAGCTTGGATTCATATCCTGATCGCTGCAGAAAGTGGATTTATCCTCTGACAAAAACTAATCGTTAATCGCCATGGAACTACCTGGACTCTTGCAAAACATGCCATTATCTGCGGAGACCATATACTAGTAAGTTGTTGCTTTGCCGTCCAACTGAACTTTTTATTAGTATGATTCGTACTTTGTCAGAATAATCTGGCAGAAAAATGACAAGTAGCACACAGAAGACCCGAATTGCACCACTTATCATCGTTTAATACAGTAAATGAAATTCATAAAAATGACGGCATCTTGTTAGTAAGCAGAGCTTGGGCCCAGGGCTTACGACCCGCATTGATTATCATTCACCTCGTTATCATATTGCCCCTGTCAAAATTAGATTGGGTCCGATCTTAGCCTAAGTGTGCGGAAACTTGTCTGCTTTATTTTTCCTTAATCAAATACTTGCAATGATTTCACCACAAAAGCCAGTGCTGGAGTTGTGCTATTGATTGCTTCATCTGATTGCATGGTCCATCACTTTGTATCATCTCATTGGTGTATGTGCTTCAGAATCCAATTATCATCTTGAACATTATGTTTGCCAGGATTGGTTCAAACTCTTGGTCCGATCTTAACTTGCAGCTGAATTTATCATTTGTTTTCTGTTGGTTGGTGTTTGTTTGGTATAACTGTATATTTTATGAAAATTCCACACCGCAAGGAAGTGCTGCAGTTACATTGTTAAGATCACCAGAAATGTAGGTGCATTTTATCTTGCTGCAGGGTTCGTCATTTGTTAACTGCCACGGAAGGATATTTTTTAAAAGTTATTTATTTATTTATTTATTTATTTTCCCCGGGCAAGTGACTGTTGCATTTGGGCAACCTTTTTTTTTTTTTTACTGACTTGCCCAAAGGGACAAACGTTAAAAATAATTTGAATAGCACCTTGTGTAAGTGCAATGGAGTCTTACTCATGGCTAGCTGTTTTTTTTTTTTTTTTTTTTTTCTCAGTTTACCATAGCTATGATAATCGCAGAGCTTCTTTGCCGCATTGGTCAGTATGAGTGACCATTAGCCTTTGCTAATACTATATATGGAGTTGTTTTGCTCAATGTGGCGATGTTTTAGAATTTATACCGCATTCAACAAAATCCAATGCTAAGGTTTTCATTTGTTTAAAATGAGAACAGCTCCATGATTTTGGTAAATCCCTTACTACGTTCATTGCACCAGTTTTGTTCAATCTAGAGTAGCTTATTGCCTGCTTTTTCCTGATAGTGGAATGTCTCTTTTGTTAAAATAAGGTATATTTCAGATATTACTGTATTGATGTTATACTTGCTCCTTCTAGGGTGTGGAAAGTGTTTATTCAAGCTGGAGTTTCGCTTGGATGATGGGAATTGTAAATAACAAGCTTTCTGTAGCTGGATGAATGTTCTGACAGTAAAATAAGCAGTTGCTTCAATAAGTGCATGTGCTGGCTGATGTGGCTTTGGGGTCATTCCATATGAAATCACCCAAGCTCCCCGCTTGATGGTCTCAGAATTGCTTCATTTGGCGATATTTTGTTACCTGTGATGAGCAAATTAAATCGCAGGTGGTTTCAAGTAGATGTCTTGTTCCGTTCTCATTTTATGGGCCCCCGAAAAAGGGGACGTGGCCCACGTTAACCCTCTGGTCACAGTTTGTGACCATTTTCAAAGGGTTATAACCGATGAATTAATAAGGATACAAATTTCATTCTTTCAGGATATGTTTATTCTGTCTAATAGTCTGCAACAAACCTTTTAATATAGTGCTTAACCCTTTGAGTGCTTTGCAATTAACCCCTAAACATTGAAATTTGGTGCCGAACATTTTTTTTTTTTTTTTTAACACAGAAGGGCAGAGGTAGGGTCATTTTATTTTGATTGACTGAGTGGAAGTAGAATGACCCATTCATTGAAGTATTTCAGTTTTAGATTGTTGACAACATAGATCCTATTTTTTCTTTTTTGAAATTGTTGTATTTTTAAATTCTTTTTTCTGCTTATTTAACTTGACCTGTAGCTGTCTTGAGCCATAAACACTAACCTACCTACTTGAGTGTCAGACTGTTTACATAAGGGCAAGATCCTAATTTCCTTTATTGGAACTCTTTATTTTTGTTATTCCTATTAGTATTACTACTCATTTAACTTAAGGGTCATTCCATGCCAAATCACCTAATGGTCCCCAGGTGACCCTCTTAGATTTTGCTGAAACTCCATGAAAATGTTCATATATGCAAATAACGAACACACAGAAAATTTCAGGCCAAAAGTCCAAGCCGTTTTTGAAATTACGCCGTCCGAAGACCCCCCCTCTTTCGCCGTCAGGCGCTATGTCATGGATTTTTTTTCATTTTCAAATGATCATATTTTTGGATTTGAAAAAGCTACAAAGCTGAAAATTGCTACCTGGGGTAATTTGCACACAAGCTTTCAGAATCTGCAATCAAAAACAGTGTATCTTGCTTCCTTTTTGAAGATATGGGCACCTGAAAATGAAAGTTTTTTTCTAGCGGAAATTATTTCTGCGATTTTTAGGCTTACCTGGTGCCCCAACCATTGATCTGAGGATACCCAAATTGCTGATACATAATCTCTACATACAGCTAAATAACTCCCTGCAAGCATAGACTTATAAAACAATCAGTAAAAAGGTATGGCTAGGGTCCAAAGTCGACTTTCACAAAAAAATCTCAAAAATCACCCTTTTAGGGGGTCGGTTGACCTTGTGAACAGTTACTCAGGGTAATGAAATTTGCACCACAGAATTATATGTATCTGTCCTTTATATGTACCAAATTTCATTGATGTGACTTAAGTCCTTCATAGTTAGGCAGTGTTTCAAAGAAACCCACTAATTTGATCAAATTACACCATTTTGCTGTACATTACAATGTCTTCGTAGATGTCAAAGGGCAAAAAATGAGAATAAGTAATCTTTGATAACCTTTTTTATATATAATAATTCTTAGAAAGTTGTAAAATTCATGACTTTGTACATCAGGAATAGTATCATATGGCTTGTTTTAAAACAAAGTTTTCCATAGTACCATACATTGTACATATTGTACATTGATGTTACTAATACAAAACTGCTTTTATTTAAGTGGATTCAACTTACTGATTTTCAGTGGGCTCTACTTACATTATTTGCATGAGGTCATAGCTGTTGGAAACTGTTCATTAAGATTCATCCTAGTCCAGGTGACCTCGTCTAAATAGGTGTTAAAACATTGTTTATCTAGGTTCATCCTAGTCTACTTAACTCCAAACCACAACTGTTTATTTAAAATAGCTGGATCAATTACCTCACTGTTGTGGCTGTATTGTTTACAGAATAATTGAACAGTGTGTTCACTTTTCAGCTCACATCCACTCCTCACAATTCATTTCAACTGCAATGTTCAGCAGATGAAGTGTACATTTTGTGAGCTCTGTAAAAATCAAGATTTAAAACATGGAATTTGAAGCATCAAGATCGGGATGCAGTATTGGAATTGCACTGGAGGAGGAATGCCATAAGAAAATATATGGCAGAAATGTTGGCACACTTGCAGCCTCTGACTTGTCACAGGATGATAAGCTATTGGAATGGAGAAGTGGGGTACTGCTACGTGATGACAGCACAGTGTGTTTTCACCATGAGAAGATGTACATCTCTCGATATGAATATACTCAGAAATATTGCAGTGATCCATTCAAAATGCACAAGAAACGTATTTCAAGTAGGTTTGCTTCAATTTGCTTTTACAAATTATTGTAATTGTCAATTTACCAGAGCTCGAGGATGTTGTTATATACCGTAAAAAGTAGCATAATTTGATCAAATTAGTGGGTTTCTTTGAAACACTGCCTAACTATGAAGGAGTTAAGTCACATCAATGAAATTTGGTACATATAAAGGTCAGATACATATAATTCTGTGGTGCAAATTTCATTACCCTGAGTAACTGTTCACAAGGTCAACCGACCCCGAAAAGGGGTGATTTTTGAGATTTTTTGTGGAAGTCGACTTTGGACCCTAGCCATACCTTTTACTGATTGTTTTATAAGTCTATGCTTGCAGGGAGTTATTTAGCTGTATGTAGAGATTATGTATCAGCAATTTGGGTATCCTCAGATCAATGGTGGGGCACCAGGTAAGCCTAAAAATCATAAAAATAATTTCCGCTTAGAAAAAAACTTTCATTTTCAGGTGCCCATATCTTCAAAAGGAAGCAAGATACACTGTTTTTTGATTGCAGATTCTGAAAGCTTGTGTGCAAATTACCCCAGGTAGCAATTTTCAGCTTTGTAGCTTTTTTCAAATCCAAAAATATGATCATTTGAAAATGAACAAAATCCATGACCTTAGTGCAACGACGGCCAAAAGAGGGGGGTCTTCGGACAGCCATAATTTCAAAACGGCTTGGACTTTTGGCCTGAAATTTTCTGTGTGTTCGTTATTTGCATATATGAACATTTTCATGGAGTTTCAGCAAAATCTAAGAGGGTCACCTGGGGACTTTCCTGAAAATTAGGTGATTTGGCATGGAATGACCCTTAAACTAGCTCTCCTGATCTATTAAAGTGTGACCTACCTATTTCAATATCAGTGAATGTTTACAGAAAGGGAAAGTCCTGTTTTTGTTGTTGGAATTATTTTATATTTTATTTAACTTTTACTTTTTTATTTAAAGGAGCCGTATGTAGGTTTGTGGCCAAAACTGGTGCTGCAATCACATTCAAAATACTGCAGAGCGCAGTATCCCCTCCCCCTCTCCCCCAGACGAGAGGTTGCCAGCTAGGTTGCCGGATCCAGCAAGAACGTCTACTGCAAGGAGCTACCATGGCTACGTTTCAATATCACCAATGATTTGCTCTCACAGGGTTGTGTTCAGTTCAGTTCAGAAAAGATCGAGACGAATGCCTAACTAGCAATGGTCATATTGGTCAACTTGCTCGTCACTCTTCTGTGTGGATAGCCCACTAAAGTCCATACTATAATATGCATAAAGAATGAATGAGGACTCATTACACCGATATACTGTCTCAATTACATTTCATGTTGCCATAATGGCTGTGCTAATGTTGGAACGGTTTCCACAGTCTCAGCATAATGCCAGAGAAACGGATTCTAATACTGCATTGCTAATGTTAGCAATGACGAGTCAAGGTTTTTATTTCTCAATTTGTTACCTAGTCAATTGGATGACCCACCTGCATACGCACTAACGTACCATGAACGAACATACATAACGTTGTTCGACTGTAGAGAATATTTGAAATGTCCATGCCTACATTAAATAGAATTAAGTTGGCCAAACTTAGCTGAATCTAACCTGTCCAGGAGAAAATTAGCAACTTCGGCGTCGATCTTCAAATTCTTCACCGCTTTCAGCCGTCTCCATCTTTCAAAGGCATGTCCTATACAGATCCTCGTTTTGTTTCTGACTTTGTCATGACGTATTTCAGAATCATAACGAGGCCTTTTAGGTTTAGAAACATCAGACATTTGTGCTCTGAAACGCTGGTAGCTGCAGCTCAGTGGTAACTGGTAACCTGGATGCCGAAATGCTACTGACTTCGTGATTGGGAGATAGGTGGAGGGCGGCGCAACAGGCCAAAACACCAAATGACAACATCAGCATTAGTTGTGGGCTGCAACTTCGCTTTTGTAATGAGAATATTCTGGCTGGACTACTGTTGTCGGTGATTTAAGTATTTGAAATTAACATCATTCCTTAATGTCTGGTGATATATCACGGCCATTTCATGATTAACCAACATACATTTCTTACATACTGCTCCTTTAACTTAACACAATCAAGGATTGTTTTTGTATTACTTTTATTTGTATGAGACAGCCAAAGTTGGCTCTTTTAGTTATTCAGAAGTAATAACAGTACTCTTGGTCAAGGGCTTGAGAGAATATACAGTGATTCTTGGTAATAAATACATGTTGGAAGCTATTCTTTACCTTTTGGTTCTCATCCTTACATTAGAATATACAGTATGGAATGTTTAGATGGTGTTATGTGGTTATTTTATGTCACATGCTTTATATCTATTACTGTACATGCTGAATATTGAACTGAAGCTTGATTCAAAGAAACATCACAAATCAAATCGCAGTCGCAATATCTGGCAGAAAAATCGCAATTGGATATTTTCCTCAAATCGTTCAGCCCTAGTTACTGGTGACTATTGATGTCCATCCATGCCTATATTGATAAACTTATGCTGAACTCTGATAGAAAATCATTAATTTGTATTGAACTTTCCATGTCAAAAGTTGATTTGTGTTCAACACTGGGCTTTCAAAACTTTTTAGAGTAGGCGGCTGGCAGAATAGAGTAGGCGGCTATGACTGGTGGTGAGCATGGGAGTACTGATGGTGAGAAGTCCTCCGGGGTTCTTGGAGGGAGATTCACCCCGAGAAAATTTTGAAAATTTGAAGCGCTGTGGTGCATTCTGGTGGCTTCTAGAGTCTAGTTTCCTTTTCCCTTGGTGATGTAAATTTAACTTTTTTTATTTTTAACTTTTATATTTTTTGTGCATAATTGTCATAATATGCTTATTATGGAGTTACTGCATATATTCTTTTATAGATTTTTGTTTCTTACGTGTTGTGATAATCAGTTACTAGAATTAGATCCATATATCATGGAGGTTTTAATTTTACCAATGTCTACACACGCATCCTCTCCCTAATGGCCCTCTGCAGAATGCCAGCTTGTTGATAACATACTGCATCGCCAGCAAATTGCACTTGTTAATTTGCCTGTAGTAAGCTGACTGCTACCCCACCATTCTTTTGTTTTTATTACCAAAACGTGTACACATGGTGGTGGTAATGATTTTATTTGCTGCGGAGAGCATGTCAGTAACACATCCGCATGAAGACATGTGGATGGGGGTTCAAGTTGGGGGGTGGGGGGTTTTCTTAAACATTCCCAACAGATGCAATAATATTGATGCAATAATCAGTAACAGTGAAATATAGGATATCAGTCAAAATTTGTATTTTCTTAAGTTTAATGTGTTCATGGCATAACAGTAATAACCAGTTACCACTAACAGTGAGTCTGCTGAGTACTGAATCAAAATATTTTTGATAAAACTTCACATATTTCAGAATATAATAGGCACCATATTAAAAAAAAAAAAAAAAAAAAAAAAAATGTAGTGGAATTTGTAATAAAATTACAGACATCATATCATAAAGCACCATATGAAATGAAATCTGCATAAAAGGCTGCATAAAAATCATATTCAGTTTCATTTTTAGAACAAATATATAATGCTGATGTATCACTTTTTACAAGCACAACATAGTGGTTAACGTTTAGAAACAACAATACACGTCTCAAACATCGTAGCCTAATTGATGATCAGAATGAAGCACACGTGGGAGAAACTTATGCAAGCTTAAGGATCTATAGGTTTGTCTTCATATGAACAAAGTTAAAGCTAGAGTATGCAATCTTGGAACAGCGAGCAAGATTTGAATGTAGCCTCACCTCTAAACCCACCCCCTCCCCTCAAGTCTCTGACCAAAGCCACGCCCCCTGATTCACTGCTTCGGTAAAACTCCAGAGGCCGGACGTAGACACAGGTTAAAAGCGCAAGGGAGGGGGCGGCCCGCTGCTTGTGCACGAGAAATTATTGACATCGTCAGTCACTCCTCCTGGCTCTGATTGGTTGTTTTGGCCCGGTCGCGGTGAAATCGTGCAGAAGGAATTAAAAGCACTAGGTGGAGCCAGATGACTCTGATTTTCTCAAAGATCATCTGACTCACATCCCACTGTCAGGTCATAGTAACAGTTTTAACAAATATGACAAAGTGATTTTTTTAAAAATTGCAAACTCCAGCTTTAAACTAGCCAGCTATTTTGCAGTTATGGAAATTAGCCCGATAGTACAAGTTTGCGTCTCCATTAGCCCAGAAAGCCCTCCCCTCGAGAAATGTAGACGCAACACTAATAGCTGGCTATTTTGTGAACTAGACCAAGATTTATTGGGAAAATTTACCGATATAATAAGCGGGCTATTTGCGTCTTCACCACAAAATTGCCAGCTAACTTGACATCAGGCTAATTTCAAACCCGCAAAATGGCTAGCTAATTTGGAACCTTGTTGTAATGAAGACACACACCTCCTGTCAAATTTCAGATGTATGGATGAATTTTTACGTCTAATTACTATGCGAAGTGACTAAGACAAAGCCACAAGAACTCCTGAAATGCAAGTTCTTCCCACTTTCAAGAGTGTCTGCCAATACCTGCACTGATTTATAGCCAGCTTTACATTGGTTTTTTCAGGCAATTTGTTGATATGTTCAGGCAATAACAATATAGGATTATGTATGACATAATTTGTGGTCATGAGAATAGGGAAGCAGAGATATTGGATGTCTGGGAAAATGCTTCCTCCGTGGGAAAGACAAACGAGTAATCACGGAGCTAGTAAAATGCAGTTTTTTTTTTTTTTTCTTTTTTTTGATCTCTGACTGTACTCACAAAGATTTAACGATAAACTTTTTTCAAAAAAGCTATTCAGGTGTTTTTATTTCAGTATATCAGCTAGGTCAAACCCAACATTGACGCTGATTTTGCCAACTCAAGAACAGCCTGTGAAAAACCATCAGCGCTTACGATTTACAGCGAGAAGCTATGGGTGTGCCATGCAGGAAACGTTTAATGCACAGCTAAATCACCGTCATTGGCATCCTTTCGCATACAATTGCAGGGCTTGAATTTCACGACGGCGATTACCTGCCCTACCTGTTTGCCGTGCTGCCCACCTATAAAAGCCCCAGTTCACGGCAGTAGAATACCATGCCCTTTCCCCGCATTGCCGTAAGTGCCCCTCGGCCAAAACACCTACCCAAAATAAATAAATCTCACAGCATTTCCCGGTTTTACCAGTGGCGGTTCGTCGGCCGTAACAAAGGGAAGCCAAAATCTCGCCCTTCAAAGCTTAATGACTTAAACATTTCGGAGTTTACTTTTCTTGATCAGCAGTTGCTCCTACGAATTGGTAGAAGGACAGTCAAATTTATTTTCGATAGCAAATGATGACGCAAATTATCAATACGTCTTTATAAATTAGTTTGCGAGGCTTCTTTCGCAAGAAGCCACGACAATCCGTTTTCTACAATCTTAATATAGAAGAAAAGAATGCGATGTTGCACAGCTTATTGCTTAATGAGCCTCACTAATCAATTCGCGAATCTATGCCGTTTCATGAGCTTCTTGAGCGCGGAATTTATAAAGATGTAGGCCTATGGTAATTTATGTTGTAATTTATGTGTGAAAGAAAACCCCTCATAATTTCATAATGCAATGTATAACAATGCTATCGAAAATAAATTTGACTCAATTGACTGTCCTTCTAACAATTCGTATGAGCAACTGCTGATCAAGAAAAGTAAACTGCGAAAGGTTTAAGTCATTAAGCTTTGAAGGGCGAGGTTTTGGCTTCCCTTTGTTACGGCCGACGACCCGCCACTGGTTTTTACAGCTGTCTTTTTCGCCCTTTTCTTGCGATCGTGGGCGCAGAATTATTCTCGAATAATTTATGTATCTCCTCTGCCGACAGGTGAAAGGAACAAAAAAAGAAAAAAATGCCGAATTACAGTCGGCAGCCGCAAAGTGTGGCAAATTGACAGAGTTATGGAGGTACTGAAGTTCTCTAAGGTTGCGTGTTGTGTGTTGATAAAGCTTGGGAAGTGGTCTTAATAGCCAGTATCTAGCGCTGTTGTCAGTGTGAGTGTTGGAATGACAGGAGAAAGTACGAATTTCGCAGGTGACAGAAGATGGACAAAATGGCTAAATATGATTATTTTTTCAATGACCCGGTGTTTGATTGGAATGTCCTTTGCTTGTACTTGCATTATAGCAATGCCCAAACGATGTCCCAGTGCAATACTGAGCCAATTTCCAAGACAGCAAGCGGGGAAAAATACGGGAAACGTTTTCTTTCAAGAATGGTTTTGATTTGCATAGTGCACGCTGTTTGGTCACTTTATGTGAGGAACATCTGAGATTACGGACCTTTACTTTTTATTAGCTAAAGTGATGACCTAAAGCTCCATGGTGGATTTGCTGCTGTGCCCCCAAGGTAGCGGCAGACTTTGCTGTGGTGCCCCTTATATGGAGGCACATTTGCCGTAGTGCCCTTTTATTTTCAGCATGGACCACGGCAACTTTTGCCGTGCCCCTTATCACCTGTAGTTCGAGGCCTGCAATTGAAAAAACTAAATTTCAGTAAATGATTAAAAAGATATCTGGTTAGAAAGGTAAGAAATTAGACTTTCTTTCAATACCATTGAATTGACTGGAAACATAATGCGATTATTTAAATTTACAGTTTAAAGGAAATTTAAATAGAATGTCAGCAACAAGTGTCCCACTTATACCCCTTTTCCACTAAGCTGGTTCCAGTGCTAGTTCGAAGCCAGAGCCTGACTTGGCACCGGTCCTTTGCTTTTCAACAGCCTAAGCACCAGCACCTGTACCGCCGTTTTTAAAACAGCCGCACGAGTGTAGTCTGCTTTCGTTTTCAAACAAACTCAAACGTAGAAGGCTTAGCCAAAGACATCCCCATTCCTCAATATACCCCCTTTGTAAGAAATTGGTCATAAGTCCTGTCTCCTAAGTGGGCACGATCGCGGAAGTATTTTGAGCATTCTGCTCGCAGTAAATGTTGGAATATACAGTACCAGTCAAAAGTTTAGACACGCTTTGTTTATGTCACAGCACTCTGTTTTTAGAGAAATTTAAACGGCTTCTCTATATAGTCACAAATGGAATCTTGTAAAAGGTAAACAGAAGTGAAAAGAGAATAATTTACTTGTTTGAATAGTGTCCAAAATTTTGGAATTCTCAAAGAAGTCATATTTTGCGAAGTAAACAGACAAATAAACTCCTATTTTCCAACTGCCGAATTAAAGTCAAGCGGTTTCGGAACTTATTGGGCGAAAAGGTTGATGAAAAGCGCACCTCAAGTGCAGCACTTCTTGGGGAAGTTGGACAGCCGTGCAACTGCTACTTCACTGCAGTCATATGATTGCCCTTGTTAAAAAAAAAAATAAAAATGTGAGCATTCTCTCCAAATATGACAACAAATGGTGGTTAGTTTGATGGATTCAAGAATTTTATTTATTTATTTTTTTTTTTTTGCAAAATGAAGGCTGCTTATTTCTTTATTTAATATCTATTGTAAGAAAAATGTGGGTGTGTCCATACCTTTGACTGGTACTGTACAAGCATCTGTCTTATATCTGCATGATGTGTTTTTATTTCATTTTACTTTGCTTCTTCGGGCATTTTTTTTTTTTTTTCAATGCCGCTAACGTCTATCTTAAGCATCACAAATATGAGTTAGCTGGCTATCTTGGACGTTCACGAATTACTGTTAATTGCCATTAGCGAGTTTGAGGGGCATTTCAAAACGAAACGACATTAGATCATTCAAACTTATGAAGCTGGAACGGAATACGACAGTTGCTCATTCATTTCTTACCGGTCTGCATCCTTTTGGAAAATAAAATATAGATAGCTTGTTCCTAATATTACACCCTATTGCTGCACAAGGTCTCGGTATTTTTAACATGCATGGAAAACAAGGCAAGATACGATACACATTTAATGTTTGCGCCTTAATTAGCTGCTTTTTCAATTTCTGCTATTAACCCAATAAAAGATCATAGCAATCTAGTTGGTCATATTCCTTTCCCCCTCTAAAAATGATAAAACCTCAGTGACAATAATAGCATTACTGAGCATAGAAACTCAAGGATTATTTCGGTTTAAAATTTTTTTCATGGTTTTTTTTCCCCGCAGTCCATGCTGTATTTCTGTATTGCCAGATGTACTGACGTTATATAGTGATGTAATCGCGTGGCTCTGATTTGGCTCCTGGATGATGGAAAAGCGAACAGGTTCTTAGGAGGTGCATGGGTTGAACCAAGCACTAGCACCAGCACGGCACTCGCACCAGGTTCTTTTTAGTGGAAAAGGGGTATTGGGGAAACAGTTCCGTTAACTGTTGGTAATCAAAACTTTCTACATGATATGATGGCTCTTTTGTAGGTATTTTCCCATCTTGTTAAAAAAAGGACAGTGTTGTGGTAGTTTTGAGTCTTAATTATGGGTTCAGCCATGCTTGATTCTTTTATCCCTGATAATTCTCCACTCCTGCTGCCATTCATAATATTACAAGGGGGGGGGGGGGATATAAGCGCTACCTGCAATGTAGCCTCTTATCAAAATCGTTGAATGGCAAGGCAAAGCGAATCGGCAAGCGCACGAGATGCAAACGCTGACTGTCAAAACCATGAACACTAGTGAAATCGTAATACGAAAGCTGCGTATGGACGCTGATTTGTGCATGCACGATGACTGTTATGGCAATGGCTGACCAAAACAAAGAAATGATATACAAGATTCTTCTTCTGTTGAAAATACTGCTTAAAACTGGATATAAGAAACAACCAATGTACCCAAAAGAATTTCATAATATCGAGCATCAGAGTCATCGAGTTGCGGGTTGTCATTTCCCAAGTAGATGGCGATAATCGCCGGCCGCCGGCTAATTTTGAAAGCCTTGTAAACATATGATCAATTTATGATTTCACAGTGCGTAATTTTGAGGGCTGTCACAGCTTGGGGTGCTACTTAGAGAGCTATTTTATTTGGCTCATAAACGGCAGATAATTTCTAAAATCACTGTCAGATGAAGTACACTTGTGTTTAAGGAGTTTTAGTCATAGATTTCCCATATGTAAATGTGAAAATGAAAGTGATAATTGGATTAATGCATTTTCAATTTAATATTGTCTCAAATAACTCATTCGTAAGTGGAAAATTATAATGCAATAGTGGGATTACATTTTCATTTGAACATTGTCCATTATGGGCTTCCATATGTTGGAGTTATTGGCCTTGAAATGGCAAATTTGACGATTTCCTTTTTTTTTTTTTTTTTTTTGGCGCCTATACAGTGGGGGAAATAAGTATTTGACCCCATGCTAATTTTGCAGGTTTGCCCACTTACAAAGAGTGCAACGGTCTATAATTTTAATGATAGGTTCATTTTAACAGTGAGAGACTGAATATCTCCAAAAAAAGTGGAATAAGACATTGTATGCATTTCAGGAATTTATTTGCATATTTTTGGGCAAAATTAAGTATTTGACCCCCTGGACAAACAGTATGTTAATATTTTGTAGAAAAGCCATTATTGGCCAGCACAGATGTCCAACAATTTTTATAGTTGGTGATAAGGTTTGTGCACATTTTGGCAGGGATGTTGGCCCACTCCTCCCTGCAGACAGCCTCCAAATCATTCAGGTTCCAAGGCTGTCGCCTGGCAACCTGAATTTTAAGCTCCCTCCAAAGATTTTCAATTGGATTCAGGTCTGGAGACTGGCTAGGCCACTCCAGAACCTTGATGTGCTTCTTCTTCAGCCACTCTTTTGTTGCTTTGTTGGTGTGCTTAGGGTCGTTGTCGTGCTGAAACACCCATCCTCGACAAATCTTCAGCTCTCTCACTGAGGGAAGGAGGTGTTGGTCCAGAATTCCACGGTACATGGCCCCGTCCATCCTCCCCTCAATGCGATGGAGTTGTCCCGTCCCCTTGGCTGAAAAGCACCACCATGCTTGACGGTGGGGATGGTGTTCTTTGGGTTGTGCTCTGTGTTCTTTGCCCTCCAAACACGGCGAGTTGAGTTGAGCCCAAAAAGTTCTATTTTGGTGTCATCTGACCACATCACCTTCTTCCAGGCCTCTTCTGAGTCGTCCAGGTGGTCAATGGCGAACTTCAGGCGGGCCTGTACATGTGCCTTCTTGAGCAGGGGGACCTTGCGTGCGCTGCAGGATTTGACGGCCTAGTGTGTTACCAACCGTTTCTTTTGTAACTGTGGTCCCAGCTGCCTTCAGTTCATTAAACAGTTCCCCCCTTGTGATGCCTCACCGTTCGCATGATCAGGGACACCCCAAGAGGCGAGATCTTGCGTGGAGGCCCAGACCGAGGGAGGTTGGCGGTGGTGTGGTGCTTCTTCTGTTTCCTGATAACTGCACTGACAGTTGATCTTTTCTCTCCAAGTTGCTTTCCGATTCTCTTGTAGCCCATCCCAGCCTTGTGCAGGTCAACAATCTTGTCCCTGATGTCCTTAGACAGCTCTTTGGTCTTGCCCATAGTGGAGATGTTGGAATCTGGTTGTTTGGGTGTGGACAGGTGTCTTTATACAGGTAACGAGGTGAGGCAGGTGTATTTGATGTAAATAATTAGTTGGGATTGGGAATGTGTCTTAAAGAAAGACTAACTGGCTTGTGGGAGCCAGAATACTTGCTGTTTGGTAGGGGGTCAAATACTTATTTTTCCGCATCAGATGGTTATCAATTTTTATAAATTCATATGATGTGATTTTCTGGAAATTTCTTGGGGATTCCGTCTCTCACTGTTAAAATGTACATATGATTAAAATTATAGATGGTTGCATTCTTTGTAAGTGGGCAAACCTGCAAAATCAGCAAGGGGTCAAATACTTATTTCCCCCACTGTATAATGAAAACCATCAGAGAGAGAGAAACTTTCAATTGCTAAAATGATCAGCAAATAAAGCTCTACAAAAGTCTCCATTAGACTGAAATTTTACAATGGCTCTTTGGAGGAGTTTTTGGCCTTAAAACATCAAATATGATTTTTGTTGTATTGGACTGTAGCACGGTAGTACAGAGGGGATGTTGGGGAAAATGCCCATGAGACAACAACCCTAACCACCTGACATCCAAAACAACAAGAGGGCACCATCCAGCCTTAAACACGGTGCAAAACTCGCACTGAAAGGCAAGCTCTTATTAGCCCCATTAAGGTATACATTCATGATGAAGGCCTCAGGGTCATGGAAACCTATCGTAGTATTGACTACCTTGTAGACACGGTGGAACTTATATTTTTTAATGGTTCTTGATCAAACATGGTTTATTTGTTTGACGCAGACAGTGAGCAGCTATGCCCCTTGTAAACAAGTTTAAATAGGGGACATTTTAACGGAATCTGTAACATTCTTGTTCGCAAAATGCACCTGAGTTTGTTTTACCAAATGAAGTAAACACATCTGCATAGATCAGTCATACTCTGTACATTCAAACGGTCATCTTAGCCAAAGATAGCGGAGAGGAGGGATCAGATTGTAACTTTTGGCTTTCGGTGACGATAGTCTTGAAAGCGAGCAGGTGAATAGATCCAGATGAGCGATTCCAGCTCTCTAGGGCCTCTAGTTTTGTGTTTGTGGCTCTTACTCTGGAGTAAAAGTATGAAAAGAAACTGAAATATGTGGAATTCTAAATGCTGCAAGTGTCTTGTTTAATTTAAGCCATTTCCCCCCTCTCTGTGAAGCTCAAATCTTGAGTTATAAAGCCTTAAATAGGGTAACGCATAAATAGCCATATTTGGCTTTTACGCAAAGGGATAAGCATTGGTGCACTGAAGACACCAGTTCCTCAAGTCTAGTAACCAGAATTTTCCTCCATTCCCTTATTATGCAGGTCCTCAGCTGTGCAATAGTATGGGGCCTTCGTCGCCATGTATTTTGTTTCATATTTTGTCGTACATTCTCAATCTGCAGCCGATCAGGAACTGCTATAGCTCTCAGAGGGCCTGTTGTTTCAAACCTGAGCCGAGTGAGTTGACGTCGGTGCCCGCCTCACCTGAGACCGACCAAACTTAGGCTACAGGAGAAAGATATTGCCGGAAAAATCTGTGCAATCTATGTAGGCAGCGTTTGAAATTATAAGCTGAGAGAAAGGGAGGGAGAGAAGGAGCGAGAAAGCAGGAGCGCCACTGACAAGCTGTTTTCAGTCTCCTGTTATTTAGTTTTCAACAGATTTTGTAATTGAGGGAGCAGCAGAGTGAACCAGTTTTGCGGGAAATAAGCAGTTTAATTTGTGATGATTTAGTTTTGCCAAGTTATAATAGAATTTAGTAGTGTTTTTTCATCAGAATGGGGATCAACTTCGACATTCTTGCTTCGTTATGCCTCCGCTTTCCACAGTGTGGAGGAGGGGTACTGTTTTCTGGTTGTCAGTCCGTGCTTGCATCCGCCACACCATCAGTCACTAATATCTGGTTTGCACTATATCTACTGAAGGAGTGAAAAGATTTTCACCTAATTTGACATTCTGACTCCCCTCAGTGATAGCTGAGCTGATCAGGCCTTGGTGGACACGGAGTCAAAGGTCAAGGTCAGTTGCTTGTGGGGGCTGAAAGTCAACTCATAGGGTGATGAAGTTTTGGGACTTGTCTCATTATGGCCTCATCCTATAAAATTCTCTGTCGTGATTGGCCCACCAAGGCTTAGGGAGCAGTGCATGATAAGATGGACGGAACACTACATATCGGGCAGCTGGTGAACTGGCGATAGGGGAGGCTCAAAACAATCCCTTAAAATTAATGATTGGTCACGACCTGTTTTCAATCATTCATTTAAATTACCATTACAGAAACTCCGAAAACTCTCAACATTATCAGGTGTGGCCAGTTTTCATTTATAACGCATACCTGCCAACTCTCACGCATTCGGTGTGAGTTTAAGATGCATATTTACGTTCCTCTGCTGTAGTCAGCAATTATTCAATCAATGTGCATGTAAGAGATTCTCGCGTGGAATTGAAGTCCTTGTGCACGGAGGGGTTGGAAGCAATGGAATTGCATAAAGATGTTTCAAATGATCTTATTTCATTTAAACGATTGCGAAACACATGCATTGCTTCCAACTGCTGAGTAAAGAAAAGTGTGAAAAGTCTGGAGTCGTAATCGATATGTGTTATAAATGAAAACTGGCCGCACCTGATGTTGAGTTTTTGGAGTTTCTGTAATGGTAATTTAAATGAATGATTGAAAATAGGTCGTGACCAATCATTCATTTTAAGGGATTGTTTTGAGCCTCCCCAGGGGCTGCACTAGGAGAAAAATTTTTTTAGCCACCGTGGCTAACTCGGCTCAAATTTCTTTAGCCACATTAAAAAATTTTAGCCACATGCATAGTAAAACTTTGGATTAAAAATGCAGACATACCAGTCAAAAGTTTGGACACGCCCACATTTTTCTAACAATACATGTTAAATAAAAAATAAGCAGTCTTTGTTTTGCAAAAAAAAAAAAAAAATCTAATTTTTAAATCCATCGAACTAACCACCATTTGTTGTCATACACTGCCCGTCCAAAAAAAAGTCACCATTTGGAAATAAATGAACAAATTCTATGATTGGATCATTATTGCGGTTATTAATATGTTTCAGCAGGCAATAATCATTTTAACCCTGACTGATGAAGCATGTTGGTACTCATTTCTTAAAAAAATCACGCCGGAAGACGCATCCCTTGATGGTGGAAAAGATTTTACAGTATTTCAGAAGGGGCAAGTTATTGGCCTGTATTTAGCAAAGAAAACAATGAGTAAGACAAGGTATGCGGAATCATTTTCACAGACAAATTTTCCACCACAAAGTCCTGACCTTAACCACATTGAAAGTTATTGGGATGTGCTCAAGAAAGACCACCAAGTGGTTCAACCATTTTGACGAGAAGACAAGAGCTTGAGCCAAAAATTATGGCATTTCTGATTGAAAATAAATGTTCTGGCATGGCATATGACTGTCAAAACAATGACAAGATGAATTTGCACTGTAATCAAAGCTACAGGGGTTCCAACTAAATATTTGAGTGTGCGACTTTTTTTTTTTTTTTTTTTTTTTTGGATGGGCAGTGTATTTGCAGAGCATTCTCACATTTTATTTTGTTTTAACTAGGGCAGTCATATGACTATAGTGAATTTGCAGCTACACGACTGTCTAACTTCCTAAAGACGTGCTGCACTTGAGGTGTGCTTTTCATCAACCTTTTTGCCCAATAAGTCTCAAAACTGCTTGACCTTAATTTCGGCTGTTGGAAAATAGAAGGAGCTTATTTGTCAGTTTACTTTGCAACATATGGCTTCTTTGAGAATTCCAAAATTTTGGACACTATTTAAACAAGTTAATTATTCTCTTTTCACTTCTGACTGTTAACCTTTGACAAGATTCCATTTGCGAGTATATAGAGAAGTTAAGCTGTTTAAATTACTCCAAAAACAGTGCTGTGACATTAGCAAAGTGTGTCCAAACTTTTGACCGGTACTGTAAGTTAAGGAGGGACAATTTTGGTTTAGGGTAATGAACTATCAAAGGTTTGGCACTGACGCCGTTTAACTTGCATTGCAGTTTGATTGCACTTCTGAATTTCTGCTTTTTCATATTTTCCTGCGCCATCCAATGCACTGTCCGCATCTGTTCAGTGACTGCGTCCTTCACGTTGTCGTGCGCTTTTTTTTTTTTTTTTTTTTTTTTGTGGCCTGTTCAAAAAAAAATTGGGGGCGGGGGTTCTCGCTTCGGCCACAATTCTGAAAATGAGAATGAAGCCAACGAAATATGACCATTTGCCATTTGCAAGATTTTTAACTCGGGCGGGACATTTGCTGAAACGCATGTTCTTGTCAGGACGGTTTCCTTGTCCATTACTTAGTTTTTCAGCCAAAAACAAAGAAGGGCCGCGTAAAAATGAGAGAACAGCTTAAAAACGGCAGAGTGAACAATTCTGTCGGGGAAAGAGGAGGTCTCAATCGTATATTAATTTGTGGTTGTTTAGTCAGGCTCCATCATCCAAACGCCACATGGCACCTATCAGCAGCTATTTTATAAGCATTGGTACGCGGAAATTAGTTCATAAATCATTCGCAAAATTTTATCGGTTACTATAATGACCGAATTATCCAAATAAGTGTAGGCTACGCCGTTCTTGACGTAATGCACTGTCAAACTCCGGCCAACTGACCAAGCCTACTTCAATAGTTCTTGCAGGCTCATGGATTATTGTCATGACATTAAATGAGCACATTTCATTACAGAGAAAGTAACTTACTTGTGGTCGTTAACACGCTTATACTTCGCAAATCGCCTTTTTGGAATGCTGGTCTTCCCCGAGGCGAATGTACTTTTCTTGCCAGCTTCTTAACACCAAACGCAGTTGCGCTTCCGTGGCCCGTCGGCATTCTCTGATTGCTCCAGCCATGGAAAATCCTGGAACCATTTGGGCTGAATAGCCCGTCTTTTGCGTTTCTGTCGTGTGGCTGCTCTGAAACTTTAGCCTTCTTTGATTGGGGAGGATTAATTCCCCCAACGAAATCATGAAGTGATCGCTGTGCCCTATCTTGATTTATCTGAGCAGCCATTTTAGCATCGCAATGTAATTATGTAACTAATATACTGTACACTGCTGCTCTTGGCCACAGTTCACTGCGTTCCCGCGAAGAGTATAATTTTGGCTTCTCGCTGTCTGTGATTGGCTGAGCGCGCTGCTCATAGTAAATTTTAATGATACATTAGTGGTCCACGGTGCAGGGCGTGGATCTCAGGGTGATTAGCTGTGTATGAAAACAGCAGGGATGTTTTATGCGTTTTGTTTCCGACAAAAGATCACCGTAAGGATTATATTGCCTCTTCTTCAAAATTTCGGCCTTCGCCAGCGTGGCTTATTCACCGCAAAATTTCTTCGCCACAACGTTATTTTGTTCGCATTGCCGAACGTGGCGAGCGGCTAGCGCGGCCCCTGCCTCTCCTGTTGCCAATTTACGAGCCGTCACTGATAATATATAAGTAATGCATTCAACCGCCATGGCCTCTACGCACGGTCACCGCACAAGACTCCATTGCTGAACAAAAAGCATGTTGAAGCTCGTTCAAAGTTTGCTGCGCAACATTTAGTCAAGCCTATGAAATACTGGGAGAATATAGTCTGGTCAGATTAGACCAAAATTTAACTCTTTGGATGTCGTAGCACACATCATGTTTGGAGGACAAACGGCACTGCGCATCACCCCCAAAACACCAAACCAACAGTGAAGTTTGCAGGTGGGAACATCATGGTGTGGGGCTGTTTTTCAGCATGTGGTACTGGCAGACTTCATATAATTGAGGGAAGGATGAACGGAGAAATGTACCGAGACATTCTTGATAGAATCTGCTGCCATCTAGCAGGATGCTCAAGATGAAACGAGGGTGGACATTTCAGCAAGACAGTGATCCCAAACACACAGCCAGGGACACTCAGTTGGTTTCAGAGAAAGAAAATAAAGCTGCTAGAATGGCCCAGTCAATCACTGGACTTGAATCCGATTGAAAATCTAAGGAAAGAACTGAAGATCAAAGTTCATAAAAGAGGCCCTCAGAACCTTCAAGAGTTGAAGACAAGTGTGGAAGACTGGGCCAAAATCACACCTGAGCAATGCATGCAACTAGTTTCTCCACACAGGAGGCATCTTGAAGCTGTCATTACCAACAAAGGCTTTTCTACTAAGTATTAAATAAATTTCAGTAAGTGTATTCAATACTTTTTCCCTGTGTCATTCCACTTTATTACACATAATTTATGGACTTATTTGTTTTGATTTCTTTGTATGTGTGGATTACTTGGGTTGTTACCGACATCTGGTGAAAATTTCATATCAATAGCCCCATTAGAAATGTATTTACTGAGAAAAATGTTGACTCGTTCAATATGTGTGTGTGTGTGTGTGTGTGTGTGTGTGTGTTTTCAGTGTAGCCTATCATTGGTCTCTTGGTCATTTCTTAATCAGTGTTGGCTTATGCATTGGTCTTGGTTATTTGCTTAATAAACTGATTGTTTATCAGGCAATCTTACATGGGAACAAGTTGAGATCAATCATGCGTAAAAGATGAGAGGCTTCTATACCTCTGATGGCATGTAACTGAAAATCCTTGGGCTTATGCTATGTTCAGGGTCTTTGGTGGTGGTCTGTCATGCGTCCGTGCGTGTGTGCGTAAACTTTTGGCTTGTCTGCGCTCTAGCATCTTCAGTTTTTCACCAATCCTCTTCGTATTTCATATGTGTATATGGGGTCATAAGGGGGCATTCCATTTTGGCCACGTTTGGCCAAGCGGGCGCAGTGGCTTTGCCACAATTTTTTCTTCAGTTCTTTACTTAAAACCGTTATGGCATGGATTTATTTCATCTCTGGAGTAATATGCAGTAGAGCTTTAAATTATTACCTCAACCCGAATGGACTTGAGGGCTAATGTTGGGCTAGTGTGGGGTCGGACATGATATTTAAAATACACTTTGGGCTTGGGTTAGGCTCAATTTTTGTTAGAGTTCTGTCCACTGGCACAGAATTTTCTGGTTTGCTTTTATCATGGGCATTCATTATCTATTGGCTTCCGACTGCTTTCTCGTCTCTTTTGTTATTATTAAGAGCCAGTTTCTGTAACTATGAACCAGGGGGTGATATAGCATGCTCCTGGAAATCACTGATTTTTTTTTGTGGGGGTAGATATATTGTCAAAACTGACAAAAATAACGTTTTTTTATCTGAACATCCCTTCGGGCAGGAATTTACGGCCCTTTTTAGGGTCAAGGTGAAAAGGGCTAAAATAGAGAAATAGTCAAAATCTGGACTTTGGACTTGAATATCTTGGTGCGCCTTCATTAAGCCTCCTTGATTCTTTGGTATATGAATATATGGGTAGATTACTTTCACTTTGTGTTATAATTTTCAAGGCTTACTGAGGGCGCCGCCTATAGGTGGCGCTCCAAATCATGACTTTTTGCATTCTGGGCTATGTTTGAGGCCATCCCAGAGTCTGCGCCCTCACAAAGCCTTGCTTATTTTTGCATATTTGGATACATGGGGACTAGTTCTTTCCAAATTTGCATCAATGCCGGTAGCTTAGTGAGGGCGCTTTGGTATAGGTGGCGCTTTTTCAGCCGAAAATGCAATTTTAGGTGATTTCATTTGACCATATCTCGGTGCGCCCCCGAAGGATTTCAGGAAAACTTGTTTTATTGTGTTCCTCTATATCTCTGCTATTCATGATAAAAAATATCAGGGTGGCTTTTTGCCTCATTTTAACCCCACATATGCCAGAAATGGACATATTTCACATATTTCGCAATCAAGCAAAACCACCAAAAAAGACCAACAGTCCCCACCAACCACTGGGGATGTGTTGTCAGGACATTGAGGCAAGACATTTTTTTCAAATTAGAAACAATTTATTAAAACATTCAAAAGAACTTAAAAGTCAGAAAAATAACAATTTAGGCATCTCGAAGGTGCTGAAGAGGACGGGAGGCTAGATGGCATATTTCATTTTTAATACCAGCGCTGAATAATGATTGAATCCTTACATGTATATTGTTCAGAGCAGGATAAAAACTGCCACCTGCTGCCTGAGCCCCCTATTAACGCACTGGAAAACTAACCTTTTGTCTTTCATGATTAAAGGTGGAGTGTTGTCTAGTGTGAATGTTTTGGCATACAGAGGGTTAACAAGGCAAAAAGCCACCCTGATATTTTTATCATGAATAGCAGAGATGTAGTGGAACACAGTAAAACAATCTTTACCGAAATCCTTCGAGGGCGACTGAGATATGGTCAAATGAAAATCACCTAAAATTGCATTTTTCGGCTTAAAAGCGCCACCTATTCCAAAAGCGCCCTCACTAAGCCACGGCATTGATGCAAATTTGGAAAGAACTAGTCCCCATGTATCCAAATATGCAAAAATAAGCAAGGCTTTGTGAGGGCACAGTCTCTGGGATGGCCTCAAACATAGCCCAGAATGCAAAAAGTCATGATTTGAGCGCCACCTATAGGCGGCGCCCTCAGTAAGCCTTGAAAATTATAACGGTAGATGAAAGTACTCTACCCATGTATTCATATAAAAAAAAAATCAAGGAGGCTTACTGAGGGCGCACTAAGATATTCATTGCCAAAATCCAGATTTTGACTATTTCACTATTTTTGCCCTTTTCACCCTTACCCTAAAAAGGGTCGTGGAATTCCTACCGAAGAGATCTTCGGATAAAAACGTTATTTTTGTCAGTTTTGACAATATATCTACCCCCACAAAAAAAAATCAGTGGTTTCCTGGAGCATGCTATATCACCCCCTGGTTCAAACTGGTCCAAAGTTACAGAAACTGGCTCTTAAAAAGTACGTTTAAGGAAGGAAAACCTATGGGCCAGATTTTGTCTCATGTGTCACCAGTGCTTAATTTACTGCTGTTTATTCTGCAGGTCTTGGGTCCCTTTCTTGACTTTGAATCAGTTTTGAGTGCTACTCGAATTATAGCCTAGCTTATGTTATTTTTTTAGGCCACGGTGTACATACATTATCGAAGTTGTGTATTTTCTTTACTGTTTCGTTGGCTTTCTAGGTTACGATATTCCCTCAGTCTTGCTCTCTTGGCACAGTTCTGACTGACAGTGGAAAGCACTTTGTTCAAAATGTGCATAAATGAGTAGCTAACATATCAGAATGAAACATGATCCTATGTTTGACAGACAAGCGCGTATAGGCGAGGAGAATACAAAAATGATTCATCATTAGTTTACGTTTGCTGTGCTGAGAACAATGCAAGTTAAACATAGGCTTTTATAGGTCTTTTCATGGGAGTCTGGAGGGGAGTTGCCTCGCATTTCCACTTTTTCTCACCCTCTGTGTTTAGGTGTGGTGTCCACGGTGGTGCCAGACTCTGCCCACAAGCTCTTCATTGGTGGCCTGCCTAACTATCTCAACGATGACCAGGTCAGTTCCAGTCTCTCATTCTTCATGGCAAATGCACTGTGCCAAAGGGTATCTGATTGTTAGCTATCCTTTTTTTGACTGACCATTATCACCATGTAGTCATCTTGACCTCAGATTGCGGTAAGACCGTAAAATGGCAAAGCACTGCACGGCTGAACGATCCCAAACCATTCTGCTGGCTCCATTTCAATTTCCCTAATCACTTTCAGGGCTCTGTTTTCGTTCCTTCACAAATGGAGGCACATGCAGGGGTAACTATATGCACAGTTTCGTCCACTGCAGACCGCATATTTAACGGCTTCGCCCAGTTTAATAGTTTCCTGCTCTAAAATGGTAGTCGCATGGGGCTGGATGGCACAGAATGAGATGTGTCAAAGCGTAAAGCTGACGCTGTGCAATTTTTGTGTCACAAACCTTGTTTTCTTATTGATTCAACCAATCCACCTTTTAATGGAAACGCTGTCATTCTGTGGTAGTTTCATGGGACTTAATCACACCAGCGGAGCTGTTTGCAAATAAATATGTATTGTTCTCTTCCCATTTTTGTTTTTGTGATGTAGCTTATTAATAGTGCAAAATGGTACTGGGGTCAAAAAATGGGAAGTGGAGGGTGAAAGGGTACTTTTATTCATGCCAATATTTTCTTAGTGTAGGGGAAATTAGTGTTGGGAATTGTTTCAGATTTGGAGCTTGATGATTGGTTTGATCAAACCAGCCGATGATTGGTCATAATTGGTTCAGTTAGTTGCAGCGACCCAGGTCTGATAACTTGACTGAAATGATTATTTTGTTGTATTTGTTAATGTTACTAAGTTATTATATGCGTGACATTGTATTATGTTGCAATAAAAAACCTGTGATGGGTAGTTTTTGAATGAATTTTTTAATATGTACAGTTATCAATTCTGTATAGTGCAATGCATGATATAATTTGCCAGTGCAATTCAAGTCAAAATTGATACCTATATTCAGTTTATCATGTTAGGTTACACTTCCAGAGCACCTTTGTCTTCATTCGACAAACTCTAAGGCAAAATAAATTTCCTTTAACACATGGATAACATTTTATTTCTATAACGCCAAAATGCAAAGAGGGGGACAGAGTGTTATTCTGACTAGTTCCCTAGGCATGTTTTTTTTAAGACGTGAACTAATGCTACTACTGGGACAGTGCAGTATTGTGTAGTACTGTGCATATTAACAACTGCATAGTAGTATGGGCGGTTGACCGATTCTCATAATATACAATCTTTACGTGTTAACACAAGCTAGTTTGCTGATCGGAGTTTGTGCCGGTTTAAATGTAAATTTTGCAGGATGGATTTCCTTCCCATCGTCAAGACGGACTATTGAAACAAGTGTTTGGTAATTGTTCCATTAAGGCTCCTGGGAGTGATGTGCGAGAGTTAATTGTCAGGTGCAGCAGTTCGTTCTGCTGTAAATCATCGCCACTTTCCTTTTTTTTTTTTTTTTTTTTTTTCAAAATTAAAATGCAGTCCTATGCAGATGGCAGAAAATAAATACTGATGTAGCCATGTAGTCGTTGGTCTCTTACTTATAAACACAACATAGCGCCGAGGGAAGATTGTGCGGCAAGAATAATTTTACTCCAACCTCGAAGAAACGATCGGTTCAAGTGTTTACATGCATATTGATTCGAATTACAAACGGCTTAAACCACCCCTATCAATAGGAATGAAATTTAAATCTGAATGGGCCAGATCGGACCAGTTTATTCAGATTGAAGTGTTTTCATGAAGCATTTTTATTCTGATAAGCTTTTATTCTGATTACTAGTGGTCAATAGCTATGTTTACATGGACACATATAATCGGAATAAAGGCCCAATCAGATTAAAAATGCTTCATGTAAACACGTCAATCGGAAGATTCTGATCCGATTGGGTCCATTCGGAAAGAAATTTCATTCCGAATGAGAGAGGTGGTTTATGGCGATCATCATTCCGAACAACGTCCCTGTACACACCCATTCGGATCCTGTCTTCGGGGTTGGGGTAAAATTGTCTTCACTGCGCATGTGTGCTACAAAGAGCGAACGAGGACGTGCAGACAATGTGGCATTTGTTTACAACAGAGGCGGAAGTACAGCTTTTTCGTCTTCTACTTCTTATAATATTTCCGGAAAATTAGACAACTCCGCGCATGCACAAATGATTCATTCTGATTAAACGCATGGTGATGTATACGCAAGTCATGATCGGATCATTTCATTTAGTGTCCATGTGAATTTGGATTTGGAATCTCCGATCAACCGAGGTTGGGATCGGATTGGGGAAATTTTGCGCATGTAAACATAGCTTATGTAAACATAACTACTGACGATTAGTACTTTTAGATCTAGTCAGATCGAGATCCAAAATTCAACTAAAGATTCATGGATGGGTGACATATAAGTACCTTAAGATGCATAGGCCTTGTCTTCCAGCTGGCAAACTGCACTGCTCATGTCAGGTGTGGCTTTTGATGGTGGACCGTCTTTACTTTTTCTAAATCCAAAATAATTCCACACTTTGAAACGGGATCTCCCTCCAGGGTGAATGACAGTGATTTGCTTCACTGCGCGGCATGGCACATGACTGCTGATGGTTTTGTGATACCCCTGGCCTTGACGCTGCTGTTTTGATTGGGAGGATTGCGAAACAGGCAGCGTTACTACGTCAACGCAAGGGAATTTTACGAAAAGCGTACTGTAAACCCGCAGTTGCATACAAAAAAAAAAAAAAACTACATGCTGGTTTGAACAGCCAATTATAATGATAATTGATTTCTGTAATCAAGCGCTTGGTCGGTAAGCAAAACCAACCGACTCGATTACAACTGATCATCAGCTGAATTTTACTGAATTTGATGCTGAAATTTGATTCATTGAACAGGAATTGCGAGGATTGTTTTGAAAAATGATCTAAATTTCAAGGATTATGAGAAATTACAATGGATTGGAGTTTACTGGCATTATAAGAAATGAATTTGCTCTCACTGACAGTAGTTGACCCCAACCCTGATAAAAATATGTCTATAAATGTCAGTGTGGTAAAAATAGGAAGTAAATTTAAGCGTTCACTGTAAATTGAGTAAATTATTATGTTAAATGATGGTGCATGAGTTTCCTAATGCGGAATGTCATGTACTATCACGTAAGACAAAAATTCAGAATTCACTCTGTACTCAAGATGTTTTTCATATAGGTTTTGTGCTGACTTCATGTCCTCCCTCTTGTAGGTGAAGGAGCTGCTCACATCCTTTGGTCCTTTGAAAGCATTTAACCTTGTGAAAGACAGCGCAACAGGACTGTCTAAAGGCTATGCCTTTTGCGAATATGTTGACGTCAATTTGAACGATCAGGTAAAGAATGCATTGGTATTAGTTTTGTGCCCCAAATGCCAAAATGCTTTTAAATTCATTAAATTTGCTCTCAAACTGCTCAAGTTTGGGAAAATGGAAAAAGCAGCTTTGTTTGTTTCTGCTTATGCCAATGCTGAAAGCCCATGTGCAGTTTCAGTTTGATTCCCCTGTTAATTCAACAAATAAATGGATTCAGATGTACAGTTTTCCTTGTTTTACTGGGGGCCTGAGGTTTTTTTTAACATGTCTGACTCTGAAAGTCATCTGTTCCCCACCTCACCCCCACCCATATTCATCCTTTCACGTTTCTTCAAATCCATCAAAGTTTGGAATGCACGTCCAGATTTAGTGTCAGCCAAGTTTAATCTCCTCTCTTAAGAAATTCAGACAAAGGTTTTGTTTTAATCGGACATGTCAGATTGCAGGAGCTTTTTCTGTTCTAACGTCCGTTCCATGATGACTTGAAGGTAAGGCGTGCATTTTGACGTAGAGCTGGCACGGAAAAGATGCACTTGACCTTGTCATTTAGTGCCAAATTTGGTTGGTGGTAGTATGGTGCTGTGAAAAAAGTATTTTTTTCCATTCCGAATTTCTTCGATTTTTGCATTTTGTCGCACTTAAATGTTTCAGATCATGAAACTAATTTTAACCCATGCAAATGCAAAATGCTAAATGAAGGTGTCATTTGCTGAAGGAAAAAAGCTACCCAATCATTCCTGACCCTATGTGAAAATTTCCCCCCTGGTTCCTAAATCACCAAATTTGCTGCCATCAAATTCAAAATAAGCTAGTATTTTTCATGAAATGGTAAAATGTCTCACTTTCAACATCTGCTATGTTGTCTATGTTCTATTGTGAATAAAATGTGGTTTTATGAGATTTGCAAATCATTGCATTCTGTTTTTATTTACATTTTATGCAGTATGCCACCTTTTTTTGAAATGGGGTTGTAAATTGAAGTGTGAACTCCAAAAACACGAGGATCATTAGGTTTAGCAAGTTCTTCTCACTAAGGTAAGAAGAGACATAATGTCTTCATAGGTTTTCAATAGTTTTCCTCGTCGGCAGTCAAGTACAGTTTCCTGCTGAATGTAATGTTGCAATGATTAAATGGAAAATGTTTTCACTTTGTAGAAAAGATAAATGACTATTTTAACTTCCATGTTGGCTTTTAGCACATCCTGCACTATGCAGTCTTAGCCTCATTACTGTTTAATCACAACAAAGAAAATTTAAATTTGCTAAAAATATATACAAATGAATAAGGTTAATTGAAATGGAATTTTGCGTTGAAATTAAGCTTTTTCTGTTTTATGTTACCTTAACAATGTAAACTGGCCAAACCTGAATCTTGAGAGTTTTCGGAGTTCACGTAATGTTAATTTAAATGAATGATTGAAAACGGGTCAAGACCTATCATTACTTTCAAGTGATGCTTTACCAATTTTCAGCTCACCAGCTGCCACTGAAAAATCCTAAAAGTGGAAACTAAATATAAGAATACTTTTTAAAAAAAGTGGAGCATCTGCACTTTGTGACCCATGAATCATTTGATCTCAAATCTAAAATTGTCAAGTACCAAAGAAAATCAAGCGAAAACGTCTGACCCAGAGTTTGTAGAGTTCACTGTACATGGAGCAGTGTTTTGACAGTAAAACTAAATTGCATGAATTGTAAAATAGTGTGCGATAGAAGTGTCCAAAGAAGTGAAATTGTTGAATGCCTTTCCAATGTGTGCTGTCCACTGTCGCAGGCCATTGCTGGACTCAACGGAATGCAGCTTGGTGACAAGAAGCTCTTGGTGCAGAGGGCCAGTGTGGGAGCAAAGAACGCTGCCCTGGTAAGAGGGTTGTCAGGAATGCGGGGGGGGGGGGGGGTTCAGTCTGGAAGACTACTTGCTGCCAGGACAGGAATTGCTTTGCTGATGGAGCTGGGAGTGGTGTCGTAGTAACTGAAGGGAGGGGGTTAAGAGCTTTAACTGTTCTTTGAAGTGGAGGGCGGCAAGAAAAGATGAGATGAAAATGGAAAAGGGAGGCCCCTGATGTTTCTGTTCATGTGTCAGCCAATCTGAAATTCACGAGGAGTGAATCTCAGTTCTGTTTTCTCCTTACAGCATTTTTTATGAATTCCCAGTTGTATTTTCTTCAGTCTTTTTTTTTTTTTTTAGTTGGTTTATGTTCACATATGTCTTAAGTTTGTTTTTCCATGAAATATACAGGCTTTGTGCCAGTTGCTGCCTCTATGAATAGCTATAGAAAGGAGAAATGTTTGTTCTGCTGTGTGAACTAATGCATGATTTAAGCCCTGAGTTACCAGGTATGTGCTTCACCTGCTATGATTGTGACAGTAAACCTCTATCACTGCCAAAAAATACCTGGCAACACCAAAGTCATTATTACAGGAGCACTGCCTATTAACTGAAATGCAACAAGCTGGTTAGGTATAGTGCTGTCCACTAATATTGGCTCATTTACTAGATATTTGCTTAAAGGTCTATGAAAAAATGTGGTTCCTTCCAATCCTTACCATCTTTTATTCAAAATATGAAAGCAGGCATGAGACATCAGAAAATGGGCAAATTATATGTCTATGGAAAGCTAATCACAATTTGGCCTAGTGGATGCCATAAAAGAAAGGGAATGGTATCCCAGAAAATCAGCAGAAAATCTCTGCTTCAAGGATGTTGATAGCAAAGTTTGGTCATAGGGTGACTAATGTCAATAACACTCCTTCTCTTTGCATGAGGAACTAGCACAACATAATTCTGATCAAAGGTGTTCTAGTTTTTTTATGCGTAAATGTTAAAATCGACCAAGTTGTGGTGCTACAAGAAAAATTACAGAGTTGGGCTTGGTGGTGGGTCTAATAGCAAAGGTTGATCAGGGTGACTAAAGTCAGTAACAGCCCTTGTCTATGCGTCAGAAACCCAAGGGGTGCGACTTGATTTTCAGCGAAACTGTTTGAGTTATTGCACTTGGAAATGTGAAGTTTGGCATGGCGGTGGCACCACAGGAAAGGTCAGAGAGTCACACAATACCATACAGTTTGTCCTATACACACCTGGCATGAAAGCGAGAAGTATCATGCAATTCCCATTAAACTATAAAGTTATTGCAGTACTGCAATTTTTTAAAATGTAAAGTTTGGCCTGGTGGTGGCATTACAGCAAAAGTCATAGGGTGATCATCATTAATAAGAAGTCTTTCTGCACCAGAAATGATGGCAAGAAGTGTGGCATGATTCTTATCAAAACTGTTAGTTATTGCATTAGGAAATATAAAGTTTGACCAAGTGGTGGTGCTACTGGAAAGGTTGTAGACTCACATAAAACTTAGGTTTGTCCTCTGTACGCCAGGAATGAATACAGAAATTTATGGAATTCCCATAAAAACTATTTGTGTTAACCCGCTAACACTAAGGCTCTGCTGTGATAGTGACAGCAGCCAAGGCGAAAACATAATGTCCCCAAACACTTTGTTTTCGGGATATGAGTTCAGATTTGCGTTAGAAAGTGACCAGAATCTTGCTGTGTTTGATAGCTTAGATATAACACAAGAATTAAAAAGCAATACAGCCTGGTGAGGTAGCAAAGTAACTAATAAGTGACTTTGTTGCATGGAGTTCACCCGTTTCCGCAAAGGTGCAGATTGTAGATGCTAGCATCTATGGACCTGCTGAATTGATGCATTCAGTTACAGTGTCCTATAAATTTGAATTGGATGCGAAATGTATATTGAATTTTCATGTGTAAGTGGTGCCCATAAACTATTTAGAATATGGACATTTTGACTCCCAGCGCTGTTGCCCAGAAATTGTGTCACTTAGGCTGGTTGCAGATCAGGTTTGGTCGATGAGCTTAACACATTTGCCATTGCATCTATCCAGTGGTCGATAAAAATTATCTTTCACTACAAAAAAAAATCGATTTCCCTCATAGCGGTTAGGTCCGGTAAATCCAAGGTTAGGTCCAGTAAATCCAAGGTTACAAAACCTTTTAAGTGGGGCAACAGTTTATTATTAGACAGCCAATATGTTGCAGCTTTTGATCATATAAGCTGACCATTGTACATCATTTTCATGCTACAGTTATTTGGGGTATATCAAAAGAAATTCACGAGATATACTTCATCACTGTTTGCTAGAACATTCCCCTTAATGCATGTCTCTGATTTTGACAAAACTTGGGCTATACTAATTTTATTAGTATTATAATTATTGTAGAACTAGAATCCAGTGGTGGCTGCCCATTGTTTTCGGCTCTCGTGATCCAAATGTTTGCAATTAATCGATTGTGTAGTTAATTCCAAATTCAAAAAGTTAAAAAAGGAGCTTCAGATGCAGATTCCTTGTGAGGGGTAGGTATGCAACGTAAGGGTCATTAGTAGATTTGGCTTTTGTCTTTGGCACAGTGCCTGTGCCTTGCCCTAGGTCAGGGCTATCCAACATTATCCTACAAGGGCTGGTGTGGGTGCAGACTTTCATTCCAACCCAGCACTTACACACCTGACACCACTAATCACCCCCAAGAGTCTTGGCTAAAGAGATTGATTAGTAGTATCAGGTGTGTAAGTGCTTGGTAGGAATGAAAGCCCGAGCCCACACTGGCCCTTGTTGAATAGCCCTGCCATAGGTGTATGCTGCTATTTTATAAATAATTAGTTTAGGGCTGTGGGGTTCTCTCGCTGCTCGGCGTCGGCTTGTACTATTCTTGCGGACTAAAGTGCGCTCCAAGTGACCCGTGCTGACTACCCCTCGAATACCCATTCATGCACAAAACATGATGGGCGACTCTGGACGCAAACCAGAACTACCCCTAAAATGTATATAAAAATTGGTGATTTTCAGTGCCCCGTATGAGCTGCACTCTGAGTCACCCAAAAAAAATTGAGAATGTGATTTTCCTCAGTTGCTACCATTCATCTACCTTCAACAAAAGTTCAGGCAAAATCTGCGATGTGGTGTATCACACCCTGCCTTAATCTTATAGAAACTGGCTCTAAAATTCGCTGAGATCATAAAAATAAATGGGTGTGAAGTGGGAGCCTGAAAATCCAGAGGAATAGTGATTCAGTGAATGTTAATTGGGGACAGTCCATGTTATAAGTTGTCAATCTATGCAAATTCAATATGTAAGCCTCGCAAAATTGCTTGTGTTTAGGGCCACACAAAAAATGGGCGGTTGACAGCATGGCAGGATGAAACACAATGTCATTGTTTTCAGCGAGACAGTGACAGCCTGATGCAAAAATTGCGAACCACAGAACAAACTTGCTGCTTCAGTGAAATGATGTGTTTATAGTCAACCACAGAGGTAAAACTTGAGAAGCAGAATATTTTTCGAAGTTGGAATGCTCAAAATGAGGATGCTGTTAGACGTTTTAGGGAAAGGAGGATATTTGTAATGTAAAACTTATAACACCTAGTACAGTCACACAACAGCCATATCTTTTTTTGAGCTCGTTTTATTTTATGGCATTGCCCAGCGATACACCTGTTATATTTGAAACATCCAGTAAATCTGATGAAGGATTTGATCTGTGAAACCACATCACACCACCACCAATGAAATTTCTGTACTGTCACCTGCTTCCTTGCAACTGTACCTCTTGCTTTCCTGTGGTCTATCACCCCCTGACTGAGTGGCAGAATATTCTAATGCTGACGTAACCATCACTACCGGTAATTGAGATCAGTTGAGCTCATTTTGAAATGCCTGTCTTGTAGGGTAAATATGAGGAGGTTAAAACGGATAACCCATCACACTCTCTCCCTTTGACCCCTCTCTTCATTCAGACGAGTGTAAACCAGACCCCAGTGACGCTGCAGGTGCCGGGGCTGATGAACAGCTCTGTGGTGCAGATGGGTGGCCTTCCCACAGAGGTCCTCTGCCTGATGAATATGGTGGTGCCTGAGGAGCTGCTGGACGATGAGGAGTATGAGGAAATCGTGGAGGATGTGCGGGAGGAGTGCAGCAAGTACGGCCAAGTGAAGAGTATCGAGATTCCCCGACCTGTCGACGGCCTGGAGGTCCCCGGCACGGGCAAGGTTGGTAGCTACGCTCTGTTTGCTCCTGCATTATCCTCTGGCTCAGTACTGGCATTCCCAGTATATGAGCTTCAAGCCAATGTCAGATCAGAGTTACCGCTCTGCGGCTGTGCATTAAATAACAACTAGATAAGTGCAGTTTCTGAGGAAGCTGTGTGGGTAAAGCTGGAAGCCGCCGAAAGTGTGAGGTCGAAGCTGCTGAAAGTCATAATTAAGCTATGACGGCAGGATTTTTTAAACTTTAACTGTGATGTCAAGAAAAATACTAAAACTTTGAAGGGTGTGAAAATGCTTGATATGGTTTGATTTTATTTGACAAAGTAAAACCATACGTACACAAATACAATAAGAACAAATAAAACATAACCATGAAAGACATGCAATATGAATAACAGAAATGACCCAGAAATAAACCTTGAAAGCACACAATATACCTTCAAATGAAATTTTGATATTGATTTTGACAATTTTTGACATTTAAGTGTACTATTTTTATTCTGTCGAGGATGGCGCAAAAAAGCATCTATTAGGCGCTTATTTCCATTTCGGTCCTGAGGTAAAACAGAAGGCAACAGAAGGTTTTGATGTGGCACTGATTTATGGTCCTGCAGTGTTGACACGACTCCACATCCGAGCTTCGCAGTCGTCTATGCTGGCAACAAAATGAGAAATTATTTTTGTTTTTGAGGAAATGAAGTATGAATAATGAGGAAGCCTTGCCAGCCCTGCAGTTGAAAAGGGACTAGTAATAAACTTGTACATATACTTTGTAGCCACATGGCTGGATTTGGCTGACCAAATGTGGGCTTGGTTAGTGCTTGGATGAGAGTTCACCTCGAAAAAACTAAGTTACTGCTGGAAGAGGTGTTGGTGGGCCAGTAAGTTGCATACTTCTCCCTGGTGGAATAACCCCCACTGCAGTGATGGGGACACTGTACTGAAGGAGATGCTGTCTTTTGGATGAGACTTTAAACAGAGGTCCTGACTGTGCTCATTGAAAAATCCTATGACACTCTTAAGCCGCTTTTCCACTGAAATTAGCGGGTTTTTTAAACGCGGGTCGACCCGCTTACAATCGGCATTTGGCTCCTTTCCCATTGGCAAAAAAAAGCCGGGTCTGTTCCCAAGCTTGGTCCTGGGCACCCACTATTTCTGCTGGTTTTTGTTCCAGCCACAATTGCAATCCTAAATCTTTAACCAGTTGCAAATTTTTCTTAACTGCACTACCCATACTCATATGGATTGTTTACACTATTAAGCCACATTGTCAGAAACAGCTATTTGAGCTGTTGCTGAAGAGCTGCATTATTAACCTTTTCCAACCTGCAAAATGAGTAGCGCTCAGTTTGCAACAGATGAATAACTGGCGTCAGCATCCTTTTTCTGACTCATGTAAAGATAAAGCTCCAGTAAATGATTAAAACCATACCTGGTTATAAACGTAAGACATTTAACTTTACTTTCACACCATTATATTGACTGAAAACATTAATTTTATTTTTGTATTTAAAGGTAAATTTCAATTGAATGTCTGCAAAGAAGTAGCCTATCCCACTCAGGAAACAATTCCGTTAACTGATGGTAATCAAAATGTTCGACATTAAACGATGGTTCTTTTTAGATATAGCGAGAAATAATACATCTTTACCTTTCTTGTTAAAGAAGGACAATACTGAGGTGGTTTTTAGTTTTATACTCATGAGTTCAGCCTTCTCGTATCCGCGGTCATATGGCGAAGCAAATGTAATGGCTGGCTGCCCGTGCGTGCAAGCATCTCTAGTCTTCATCAAAACCGTTTCGGGAGAAAATTTAATATGAACGCTGCTATACGGAGGCTACGCCAGGTTCGTTAATGCGCAATAAAGGTAACCACAATGTCTTACTAAAGCTAGGAAATGACGCAAAAGCTCCTTTTTTAATCGAAAATATTGCTTGGTTAAACAAACAAGGAAGGTGAGCTGAAGAATTTCGTAAAACGTAAATTAGCGGGTTGACCCGGGTCTGGCGTTCCCACTGCAAGCCGATCGGAGCCGAGCCGATTGAAGGCGATTTTAACCCGCGTCGCTTGCCGAGTCGTTTGACACGGGTCGACGCGGGTCGGTGAGCCTTTCCCACTGCCACCAAAAGCCGATTGTTAGCGGGTTTAAACTGTTTTTTTGGCCAGTGGGGAAGGGGTATTAGAGAAGAGTAGGGGGTGTCATGGCTAAACTCCCAACCTGGCTCTTTCAACCTGCTGCCTAATCATCCCCTGATCTAATTGGCTATGCAATTTCTCCTCTTTCTCTCCCCCTTAAGCCCCAGGGCTCCCTTAAAAAAGGCATTTTGATTTCAATGGGACCTCCCTGGTTAAATAAAGGAGAAATACAATTTTTTAAAAATTCTATTTTGAATAGCAGAGTGAATGTCATAAAACATATGACCTGCATATTTCTAAACATATTTTAAACACAGTACTTGACTCAATGGAAAAAGCCCTTCTTGATGGTAATCTGCGTTAACTCAAACCCTAAAAGCAATTTTTACACTAGCAGTCCGTAGATATTGGCTAACTTAAAGCTTGGCCTTATTGCAGCACAAGGCTGAGGTTAACCTTGATTCATACTTGTGTTCATGAACCCAGTTAGTTACTGTTAGACCAGGGTTAAAGGTTGACAGTGAAAATCAAAAGCCAGGTTTAATTTCTTTGCAACACATACTGTATAGCAGAGTTCCGATTGGACAAAAAGGATAATTTTCCTTCTCAAAAGTATTCTGTTGCCTCTGTTGTAATCTTGAGTCTAAACTCAATTCACTGTAAAGGCTTTAATCCTGACTTTCTGGGGACATTCCCAAAAATTCAGGGATAACCCTGCTATGGAGCAGAGTTTAGTAAGCACTGGGTCAAGGAGGGGGCCTGCCCTATTTGAAGTTCAAAATTAGAGGTGCAAATGACTGTTAGCCGAAGCTAATGAGGCCTTAAGCTCTGGGTTAAGTGCAGTGTGACAAGGAGGATTGTTGGTTGTTGTGAAATTTTTATGTTGTCATAGAAAGGACATTGTGTGATGTGCAGGTAGTGCATAGACTCAGTGGGTCAGGACTTTTAAGACAGCCAGCACTACGCTGGCTTTATCTTGACTTAATCATGGCGACACAACATATTTTGTAGTGCCATTCTCTAAACCAATGCCAGTCTCTATCACAATGAGGGCTGGGCAATATTTCAATATCATATTAACATTGTGCTTTTGGACCATATATGAGTTCATTTTGAACAATGGATTCCCTCATTGGTATTCATTTCTGCAGACCATATTTTTCTAGTTAATAGTAATCAAGGAACCACTTTTAGGGTATTACACATCCAATATGCCACAAAATTTTGGATTTGGATTCAGAAAGTATTTTATGTGAAGCATACAACCAGTTTTTTTCACTAGGGAATGGCATTTATTTAATTTCCTATTTTCAGTATAAGGATAAATGTTAGCTTTTCCATGTTTGAAAGGCCACATTACAGGTAAGGCAAGTAATTTTCTGAACTCATACTGATACAGTACTGTGCAAAGGTTTTTGGCACCCTCAATTTTCTTATTTGAGTTTGGTCTTAGAAATTTTTCTTTGGTTTCCGCATCAGTGTTGCCAATGGTAAAATGCAGATTTGAGATACTAAATATGAATTTAAAAATACATTTATAAATAATTTTTGCACTTTGTTAAACACGGACAATATAGATTATATAGCCTTGTTAGAGCCCTTTGTCGTCATAGCTGTCTGGGATCACGTGGACAGACAGAAGCAAGAGAGACGGTTGGTGTGCAGAAAGACTGTGGCAAGTTCTCCAATATGGTAAGAACTAGCAAAAAACCAACTATCTTTGAAAACTATTGAACTACAAGACAGTGTACCTAATTTTTGCGCAGGGGTTGTCACACCAAATATTTATTTGATTTAGGTTTTCATAATTTATGCCTTTTAACAGTACATTTTTCAATATTAAGAAATCTCTCATTTTATGATTTTTGAAGGCATCTTTGACCTTCTGAATGGTTTTAAATCTGCCTAAAACTTTTGCACTGTTCTGTAACTTCTGAACTTACACAATCATTTTGTGATGAACATTAAAAGACGATGGCCAAATCATAAATATATTTTGTATCATATGAAATCAACTGACATGCTATCCAAACTACTAAATGGTATAACAAAACCGCCGAGACACTCAGCTACACTCATTAACAAGTGTACACACAAGAAATAAGGATATTCTGAGTGGCAGTAAATAATGTTGGATATCAGCATAAAATCCCCTGACTGTTTGTCTGAGGCAGTCTGACTTTTCGGATATAGCTTTAGCCCAAGCCCGTACATTAATAAACAATCTCGACGTAAAACGCAGCCTGCATTCACTGCAGTTCAGCTTCTTTAGCCGTTTGTTCATAAACTAGCGCTGATATCAACTTACCAAAGTGAATTTTCACCCTTTTATACCTTATCGTAAAACCACAGACACACTTCAACATTGTATTAGTTTAATACCGAGTCTACAGCTTGCCATAGCAAAGTCACCACCATAATTCAACACAATAATGTCAGCTTACACTGGCTATACTGCTTGTAATAAAAACCAACAAAGCCACACGTTCCCAACACTCTGCAACTGATAAAGCATACTTGGCTACGTCACAGCTTGTGATCCTCAGTCTTCAGGAGTAACTGCGTCCAGAGCGTAGAGGTCCAGAATCCAGCTTTGTGGCTAGCAGTTAACTAGCCTCTGTGCGCAGTGCACCTCTCAAATTTCCGCTTCTTCATCAAACAGTGTGTATCGAATCTGCTGAATCGGGATGCCTCGAGAAAATTACGAGAGCACCAAAAGTGTAAGAAAAGGAGCAAATTAAATAAAGGGTCTTTTTCTGATAACTTCCTGATTTTTGTGATCTCCGTTAACGTGGAAGTCATTGTGGTGGTGGGTTGGCTCTCCTGTCTTGGATAGGCTCGTGGAGCCAAAAGTGCAAATCCGTTTGCCTCCATAGTTGCATGTCTGCAATAAGCACAAATTTTTCTACATTTTGATGTACGGTTCTGTATGAGGAGTAAAAATTGTGGGAGTAAGAGCAAGTTTCAGAGGATTTTTGCACGATTTATCAGCGGATTTCTGCTCCGGCTGTGATATAAAGCACTTGAAGTCAAAACAGTATTTCTCATAGACTTCCATTGTAAAAAAATGTATAACTGAAGGAGTACAATAGTCAAAAAGGGTACAAAAGTTGAGCTCACATTTAGCAGGTAAGCTGAACGTTGTACAGTTGGAATGATGCTTCTACCGTAAATTATAATGGAGCAAAAATCGTTGAAAACTGCTGAATTTTCAGCATGCAGTCCCATTGTTTCCTATAGGGAAAAAAGTGCATATTAAGATGAATAAATGAAGAAGAATGCAAGATTTCAAAAAGTTGTATACAAGCAATTGCTTCTAAACAAGTTGAATTTTTTGAAGCTTGAATGAAATTTTTAGCTTAGAGTATCACAGAGTAAAGGAAGAAAAAAAGAAATGGTGGGAAGAACATGAGTGTGCAAGCTAGAAGCTTGTCCACTTACTGAAGAGGGTCTATCACTTGCAGCCTGCTTTTCTAATATTTGAAACATAAATTTTCTGCTACTGAGATCCTGCTATGATTTGAGTATATTTCGGTATCGATGCTAAGCTTTTAGTATATATTAATTGTACCTCCTCAATGACGATAGTCGGGAGATACTATGGTTTAGTTCTGGGGCCGCCGCAGAGATTTTCTGTTCCGGGCTCTGGAAGCCACAATTATTACAGGAATTTCTCCAAATTTCACACAGGCGAAGATATTGATTGGACAATGCTCAAGACCGATTTTTGCGAATTTCGGATGTCCAATATGGCTGCCGGCAGCCATTTTATCCAAAATTTGGGGATCGTGGAGATACACAACTCGGTCCCTGTGGCGACCGAGTTATCTAGTTTAAAATAAAAACATTAATCTGCTCACTATTTTCAGAGGCCTTTGTTGTCCTGTCCTATTTTGGCAGTAAATCGCCCTGTTCTCTCCCTCTCATTCCCCCAGATCTTTGTGGAGTTCATGTCAGTGTTTGACTCTCAGAAGGCCATGCAGGGGCTGACTGGCAGGAAGTTTGCCAACAGGGTTGTGGTCACCAAGTACTGTGACCCTGATGCCTACCACCGCCGAGACTTCTGGTAGATTCCGATCAGAGAGAGGAGGAGGAGTGAGGGGTTCAAGCTGACGGACTGTGAGACGAGTGAAGTACTGGTGGAGAGGGCTTCGGAAAAGAGGGGGATGGGCTGGAGACAGGAGGAAGAACATTTTGGCCAATTTTTATAAATCTGAAAAATAGTTGTGGAGTTGGGGTGGGAAATGAAGATTTCTTTTATTAAGATGGTGACCACTGGAGTCCAGAGAGTGGATAGTGGGAGATTATTGTATTTTGTAAAGGTGAGTTGGGGGAGACAGTTTGTCATCTGAAGACTGGCTATTGAAGCGAGTGTTTCTACTGGGAAAGATGGAAGGAACTGGGAGGAACAAGTTAGCCAGAATGTTGTGCTTTGGTATGAAATCTATTGAATTAAAAATAAACAAATGTGCTTTGAATTAATTATTTTAAGGGGACAAAGTAAGGTGATTAGAGGTCAAATGTCACCAGTAAATTCCTCGAGAGAGGAATGCAAATTATCCGTGGAAATTGAATACTTGGGCTTGTGATTAACTGACAAAGTTGTATTGTAATTCTGCAGGCCTCTCTTCGATATCTACCATTCTTCCAAAAGTGGCTTTAACTTGACAAGTTCCTCTCATTCCTTCCCTCAGCCAGCATTACTGACTATACTCTGGTACTTGCTCTTACAAAATAAGGTCCTTGCTCAAGAACAATGATCTCAATGTGATATTGGAATTTAATATGGCTTTGCAAGGCATTGTTCAGTCGACTCACCGTAGTGCTGCCAATGGTTTCTGTATGCATATTTCAATACATCTTACTGCCATTTTTAACAAGAAAAATATATTCTGGTGGCAGTTACAGCACAGTTCTGAGTAACTACACCTCCTTGTGGTGGCCTGTTTTGCTGTGTTTCCAGAGAAGACATCCTGAATTTTCTGCTGCAAATGCCGTCCATCTTCCTCGACAGATAACTGAAATTTTTAGTTGAGGTGAAAGTTTTGGCTCATTTTATCTCCGTTTTATTGTTTGTGTGTGGTGCCATTTGAATAATGGCTAAGGATATGTATTGTTTAGCATTGTACACATTTTGAATGATCAATTTAAGGGCCTGGTCATCTCCTCGCTTCAAATGAACCAATAACTTAAATTTGGCTGACATTTTCCTTACATTTCACTTGCTCATCTTTCTTCAAGAAGCTCTGTCGTCTCACTTGTCATCCTCTTCCTCAAAACTCCAAATTTGCTGGACCTCACTACATGAAAGACTTCATCAAATGGAATCTGGTCATTGTTTATTTCAACTGACATAACTAGTCAGCTTGTTTCCTACACAGTGTAGCAGTTCCGTTTTCACAATTTCTGTCCCGTCTTTGCTGTGGAATTAATTGAAGTATTGAACCCTTTCTTTCTTGAGTTTTGCTTAGGAACTTTTATTCATTAGAGTGTGAGTGTGTGCGTGCGTGCGTGCGTGCGTGCGTGTGTGTGTGTTGGGCTCACACACACAGACACCTGGGCAAAAGTAAAGCACCATCAAATTCTGAAAACAAGTTCCTCTTCTTCAAAGGACTACATTTATACTACTATTATTACACGGCATTGTCAATTGCTCGATCCTGATTGGTCAATTACAACATTTTAAGGTCTGTTATTTCTGTATAGCAGACTGTTGCTATGGACGCTTTGGAGTTACCGTTGCTTACAGTTACAGTTCCAACCGTAGAAACGGACTATTTTTTCAAGCGGAAGCAATGAAAACTTTTGTAAATCAATAAAATCATATTTAGATCAACATTTTTGTCAAAGTTTTGATTTCTTTAGTGAGTAGCCGTGTAATAAGTGGGATAATGTAGAGCGAGCCGGTCACTATAGAGAAATAAACCCCTTCAGGGTGATGTAGGGCCCCTCCACTTCGTGTAGGGGTCCTGCATCACCCTGTCGGGGTTTATTTCTCTATAGTGACCGGCTAGCTCTACATTATCGCTTACATATTGCCCAATTCTTGGATATAGCTTGGGCATGCATACATTCCTGTCATACAAAATCAGTTTGAAAAGGATTTGATCTTTATACTTTTCCCAAGGTGGGTGGGTGTGTGTGTGTATATGTGTGTATATATATATATATATATACATACACACACATCGTGCTCACTGATTTGAGACCCTGCAATTATTTATATATAAAAAATGTGTGTGTGTATAATTATAGGGTCTCAAATCAGTGAGCACGATATATGTGTGTGTGTGTGTGTGTGTATATAATTATAGGATCTCAAATCAGTGAGCACGAGATACCAAATTTATGAAACGAGAGTAGTTATTTCCGTTGATTCCTCGCCAGTGAAAATTACCGCTGAAGTTTCATAAATTTAATATCTCAGGCTCACAAATTTAAGATTCTGTTTATCCCATAAATGTCAGTGTCGTTTTATTTCGAAAATTAATGAACGGCGTTAGCATCCATTGGGCGCTCAACTCAAGTCAGTGGGATGAATAATTAGCTATCTAGCATGCTAAAGCTTTTGGCCATTACATTAACAAATTCAAGTTTCTCCGACAAGTTATTCATATTACTTTACTGGCAAAAGCGCTAGCATGCTAGGTAAGGAATTATTCAACGCATTGCCTTGAATAAACTGCAAACTAGAAATGAATGCTAGCGATGGTTACCGGTTACCAGCAGCAGGAGGATTGATAACGTCACTGTGTTTGCCAATGTACGGAATCTGACCAACCGCGATGCTAGAAAGTTGTACCAAACCTGTATCTCGGGTTGTATCGCACTGATTTTTCATCATTTATGGGATAAATAAATAAATTATATATAGTGGATCCAGTAAAAAGTGGATCTCCTGAGGGAAAGGGCAAATATCTGAGGCAAGACAACCCAACTGTGTTTTTGGAAATCTGAAATCTTGTAACTTTAATCCTAATCTTGTTTCAATCCTAATTTTGAACTTTCCATGTTAATTGCGGTGTGGTTGTTCAGGGTCAAACTGTAAAATATGAGGTCATGGATTTCAAGAAACAGGCTCTGAAGACAATAGTTTAGATTTTGGACTGTTGTGCATCGAATGAGCATGTTAGCTGTGATGCAACAAACTCCTCACTATCCACCTCTGTTTTACTGTAAGCTACAGCTATTGTAGTTTTTACCACAAAGGACTACAGAAAAGTTGTTCATTTTTGTATTTGGTTTTCTTTCTTCCATTTTGAATATTGCTTTTTAACCTGTGTTGCTCTGTTAAAAACACAAAAAGGATTATTTTGAACCTGTGAAACTACTTAATAAAATTTAAAAAAGTGATTAGAAATGTATCTTTTGATAAATTCCTTTTTTTTTTTTTTTTTTTTTTTTAGTTGGAAGGTAGTGACTGAACAGTAGTGTTCCAGTTCTTACAGGTTCTCTGAAATCTGACACCGTAAAAGTGAATGTCTGTGCTGACCTGATGGAATGGTATAATTGGCATTGCATTACACTTACCAAAGGAAAAGTAACTGAAGTTTGATTGTTGAAAATGTGATCACTGGAGTCAGTTTATTTCTGTCCTTTATCAGTTTTTGATATTGTGCATTTAGTCTTCAAAAATAATGAAAGGACCTTTCTCCTGTCTTCTCATGTTGTACTTTTTCTTTTTTTAAAGTCCAAATACCCATTAAAACAGCTTTGATGTATATCATTGTTTATTTTGCTCCTTTGTCCTTCCTGATTTTATTGTATATACAACCCCAACTCTGAAATAATTGGGTCAGTGAGGAAAATGCACATAAAAACAGAAAGTAGTAATTTCTGTCTTATCTTTGACTTTTTTTATTGCAGACTGTATAAAGACAAGATTCTTAATATTTTGTCTGGTCAGTTTTATTGTACGTATTTGTAAATATAAATTCATTCCTGCCATTCAGACTGCAACACATTCCAAGAAAAAGTTTGGACTAGAAAAATTTAGGAAAATTAACCCCATAACATCTATGATGGGTCGGTCAAATGCTGCAGGTTTATTCAAACCTGTGAAACTTTGGGCCAGTATGAAATTATAGTGGTGATCTCAAGGTTTCCAGAGATCCCAAATGTGTTCTGCATAGAAATGTGCATAAAATGATGTACAAGAACTTGATATTTTCCATTTGATGTAATGCGCATTCTGAGTTTGATATTTCTGTAAGTGTGATGCAGTGCAACCTGCAGATACAAAATATGTACATGACATTGTCCTACAATATGAAAAAAGTTTTTCTATTACTTTGATCCTACTTAAGGGAAAACTTAAGTGAAAAGTTGGAGTTTAAGGGCTTAATGAGTCACAAAACTTGAATAATTATGAGATTTAAACAACTGATGTCAGCAGGTGGTAATGATTTGGTACAAGAGTATCATGCAGGATAGGCCTTGTCCTTCAGGAGTAAAGATGGGTTTAAGATCACCTGTTTTCCTCAAAATGCAAGGGAAAATATTTAGAATGTTGAAAAATAATGTTCCTCAAAGAAGATGGGAAGGGATTTGGGTATTTCACCCTTTACGGTGCATAACAGAATCAAAGGATTGAAGGAATCCAAAGGAATGTCTGTGCATAAAGGGCAAGAGCGCCAGCCTAAGCTGAATCTATGATCACTTTGCTCTGCATCAAAAACCATAAACCATGCCTATAAATGAAATTACCACATAGGTGCAGGATTAGTTTACAAAAACATTATCAAGTACTACAATATTTGATTATATCCACGAATGACAAAAACTTTACTTTTCAAAACGGAGGCCTTATGTTAACAATGTACAGCACCATCCACTTAATGCTGCAAAAAAGCAATTGCCCCTTTCCTGATTTTATTTATTTTTCCTTATTTGTCATTACCATTTCAGGTCCACCAACTAATTTTAATAGAAGACGGACACCCTTGACGGGAATGGCTGCAGTCAAACCTTTGCTATAAATAGCTTGTGATAAGTCTACATCGCTGTGGAGGAATTTTGGCCCACTATTCTTTTCAGAATTGTTTTCATTCAGCCACATTGGGGTGTTTTTGAGCATGAAATGCCTGTTTAAATTTATGTCACAGCATCTTAATTGCATTCATGTCAGTACTAAGCCACTCAAATGCCCTCATTTTTTTTCTTTTTCATTATTCATAGGTGGACTTGCTTGTGTGCTTAGGATCATTGCCTTGCTACATATCCCAACTATGCTTGAGCTTTAGGTCACAAACTGATTGCTGGACATTCTCATTTAGGATTTTCTAGTGGAGAGCAGAATTGTTGGCTGCATCAAAGACGTTAAGTCATCCAGGTCCTGAAGCGGCAAAGTGGCTCAGACTCACGCTACCACCACCATGTATGACTGATTGTATGATGTTCCAATTGTGGAATGCTGTATTCGCTTTTGACCAGATGTAACAGACCCATATCTTCCAAAAAGTTCCACTTTTGACTCTTCAGTCCACAGAGTATTTATTGTCCCAAAAATCTTGGGAGTCATCAAGACATTTTTTGGCAAATGTGAGAGTGGATTTTACCACGCTGCTCTCTCATGGATGCAATTTTTGCCCAGCCTCTTTCTTACTGTGGAATTGTGAACACTATCCCTAACTGAGAGTAGTAAGGCCTGCAGTTCTTGAGAGGTTTGTCTATAGTGATACCTTGAGGATCAGCTGCCAGTGTGCTCTTGAAGGAATGTTTGTTGGCTGGCTACTCTTGGACAGGTCCAGTTCTGTTCCAAGTTTACTCCATTTGTAAATAATAGCTCTCTTTATGGTTCACTGGAGTCCCCGAGCCTTAGAACTGGCTTTGTAACCGTTATTAGACTGACAGATGTCAATGACTTCTTATCTGTTCATGAATTTATTTATTTTTTTTAAAGTTTATTTTTTTGGGAATTTTTCCTTTATTTGACAGTTATACAGTGTAGAGAGGGAGAAGAATGGGGGAAGACATGCAGCAAATGACCTGAGCCGGAGTCGAACCCAGGTCGCTGCAGGAAGGACACAGCCTTGATGGTACGCGCATTTAGACCGATGAGCCACCGGGGCGCCCCCATCTGTTCATGAATTTATTTAGATAGCAGCACCATGTGCTGCTTTTTGCCTTCTTGACACTGCCAGACAGGTTCAGTTGAAATGATGTTTAGATTCAACTGGGCTGGCAGTAATCGTGGCGGATGTGTTTAGTGAATTGAACCCCATGATTGATTAAAATTGTTTAATTGGTTGATTTAGTTACTAAGAGGGCAGCTACTCTTTCACTGTGCTAGGTATGGTTGGATAGCTTTTTTTCCTTCAATAAATGAAATCACTTAAAAACTGCATTTTATGTTTACTTTGGTAATTTTTGTGGAATGTTATGATTAGATTGATGATCTGAAACATTTAAGTGTGAGAAATATGCAGAAATAGAATAAATCGGTAAGGGGACAATTTTCACAGCACTGTATCCAGGCTCAGAGTCATCTTGCGATAAAGCTCCGCAGAGTGGGATGCGTGTCGTAGTCAGGCTAATCAAAATTTCAGGTCTTTTTCCAGAAGAAATGGACACCATGTTCTGTGAACCAAAGGAGAGAAGGACCATCTCGACTGTTCCCAGCAACAAATCGAAGTCTGTCATGGTATGGGGTTTTGTCAGTGCCCTTGGCAAGAGCAATTTGCATTTCTGTGAAGGCACCATTACTGCTGAAAAGTTCACTGAGATTTTGGAGCAACATATGCCTTTGATTGCGAGCTTTATTTTTCTGCATGCACACATCTGCCAGTACAGGCACAAACTGATCGCTATGTAAATTCCCATTTTCCTCCGGCCATAAGAACTAGCCGGAATTTTACTGCCAGAGCTAAACTCAACTGGATGGAGAGATGAATATTGAGGGCAAAGTTATATTTTACGGGGTGTTTTCCATGCAAATGTGGTGATGCCATTTTAAGTAAGGTCACAATATTTGGTATCTTTCTCATGCATAAAGTAGACTGCATATGTGGCTTCCAAGAGCCACGTCTGAACTTAAGGCACAGTCTATTCCTAATTTCACCAAAAGGTGCCGACAAACAGTATACTGTCTGTGTGCAACTGAAATAATATGAATAATGTATCATAATTGTGTCATGTTTAATCGTACCATAAATTTGCACTAGCTGGCAGGCTACACTTGGCATTGATGATAATGTCACAACCATGGAGCCTGTGTGCTGTTTTTCACAGCCAACGTCACGCTACTGTGGGATTATAAAGTATAAGGGCATGATTGAATAATATTCAGAATGATCTAGCAGTTGAGACGTGTGACACAAAATTTATATTTACTTGATTTTATTTGTTCTACCCATCCAGTTTGGAACAGTAATTTTTTGTGCGCAGAATGTGCAGTGCAGCCTACATTTTTGTTGATTGACAGAGTGTGGAATAGGCTGCATAATTGCTTGGAGGCAGATACACATCTTCAGTCAGTGTTCTAAACTTAACTGCGGGGGAGTATCAGAGACATGTTTCAATGAAGGTTGTAGACATCAGTCTTCAAGCAATCCAAGTGCCCTCTCCTTCCCAGTCCAAATTGGCTTAACAATTGCCCTGGCCTTATATGCCTATTTTTAGGGGTCCAAGCAATGAAGGAGCAGAGGAACCCTCTTGTTTTTACTCGGAACATTATTATTATTTTTATTATTCCGCCACTTTTCCAATTTTGCCCATAAAACCAAAACCATCCATTGAAAAGTCATCAAATTTGGTCAGATGTTAGAGGGTTGTATGATGAACAATTATCTGCAATATGGCATCCATAGGTCACATGACCAGGCAGCCATCTTGGATCGATATTGCCATTTTCAAAAGCTCAGTCTCTTTGACCCATTTGACAAAAAGTCACAAAACTTGGTATGCAGGTTCCCGTCATCACAAGGAACAAATTTGTGTCTTGAACCGTTCAAGTCCACCATATTGGATTTTGAGCTAATTTGCATCATTATGATTTCCGCAAAAATGAAATCATCTCCTGAGCGGTTGGGACGATTTGAACGAAATTTGAAACACATCATCTTGAACCCAATCCCGACTTAAATTGCAAAGAAGAGGCTGCTACATCAAAAAACATGGCTGCCACAAGCCAATCAAGTTTCTTCATTTACTAATTAATATGAAAATGAGCCAGTATCATTCGCCATTGCATCAATCATTCTGAAATTTCTTGTGCACAATGACGAGGCCTCACTGACAAGATATTCCAAAGTTGAAAGCAATCCGTCAAAAAAAAAACAGACTCCACAAGCGCTTGAACACATCCATTTTTAACCCAATTTTTTATATGTGAAAACTTTTACTTAAAGATTTTCTCATGAATTGTAACTTCAATTGATGCAAAATTCCATATGTCGGGCCTTTTGGGTATACTTTATCTAAATTGCGAAGGAATAGATGTTATGTCAAATAACACCAGAGCTATGTATCAATCAAACTGCACCGGTGACATAATGAGTTTTTTTACATTTATTACTCATGTGCTTCTGTACCACTGTGCTGATCAGCACAAAACTTGGTATGCAAAAAACTCTTACGCTGACCGCTGTCTAATTTATGAAGGAGAAGTTGCTATATGAAAAAACATGGCTGCTACAAGCCAATTATTTGCTTCATTTACTAATTAATATGCAAATGAGCAAATATCATTCATGCTTCATAATGGTGAAGTTTGCCATAAAATAAATAAAAACAAAGTGATAGCTCAAACAAGATGGCCAACATCAGCCTAAGAAATTTCTGAAGCCCCTATACTACTAGGCCTCTATTGCGGTATTGAAATGTTACTCCTGACAGCAATGCAGTATCCTGACAAAACATAAGAATTTACAAGTATAGGACTTGTAAGGCACTGTAGTGTATAAAATTTGTTTAAAATTTGCCAATAAGTGGCAGTGTAGGAAGAAAAAATGTTAAATTACCTACACCTTCTAAACCATTTTATTCAAATGGTTCTTATTGTGAATAATGCATCTCCGAATATGGAATTAAATAGTGATTTCCGTAAGCAAAAGAAATCTAAATATATGAACGCATTTGGTGAATCAGGCAACAGATACTATTTCAAAGGCATGTCAATGACCAATCAACATCATCATGCAGGGTGAGGTGGACCACGCATAATTATGAGCCATGAACTGAAAATTGATTTCAGATGTCATAAAGTGTTTGTCTTCAGTGCTTCAAAATTTATAATTGCCTCATATTGCTTGGACCCCGGAATTACCGCTTGTGGTGATATTTCATCAATTCTATTACTACAAAATGGTATTTTTTTGTGAATTCTGGAAATACGTTTCAGAAGCAAGTTACAGTGGACATCACAAAAGGAAAAATTGTTACATGGGAGAAAAGTAACACGGCGATTTTCTCTGTGCCTGTGCAAGTCTGATATGACAAACTACTGCATAAGTACAGACAGCATGGACCATTTACCAGAACCATAAAAAAATCACAAGGATAAATCAAATTTCAGCAAAGCTTTACCTGAAGAGCTGTTTTAGTTCACAGTAAGTAAATGCACTCAAGCAGTATTTTCTATAACCTCTGCCAGGAGATGTGCGTGCGTGCGTCCATCCGTCCGCCCACCCGCCATCAAATTCAAAATGAGTGAATACTTCCAAAAAAACAATAAAGTTTACCAGTTTGAACATTAAATATCTTTGTGGAGTACTCAATTGAATATAGGTTGAAAAGGATTTACAAATCATTGTATTCTGTTTTTATTCACGTTTTACTCAATGTCCCAATGGAATTGAGGTATGTAAATTGTTTTAATTAATGGCATCCTTTTTCATAACCAAGAAGAGGAAAAAAATATAATAGCATGCAGTGATGATTACACATCACCACTTTCATCTAAAAGGGGTCCTAATATATTACTTCTCTATAATTTTTTGTGAAAATATTGAAAAAATACTGTTGTAGGCAATGAGAACAAAAAAAAACATTCCCACAAGTATATTGAGGTCAAAATATGGGTAATAAACAAAAACACTGAAAACATCCATTTTTTATAACAATTGGAAGGTGTAGCAAATTTTATTTCTATAACTTTTGCATAGCCAGAATGCATGTTTGAAGGCTCAATTTATGATCATTGATGCTAAAAGATTTGTTTTAAACTGGTTGGAGGCAACATTATTCTGCAAAATTACCTCTGATGGTCAGTTGTTTCAGTGTCATGAAACATGAAATTTTAGCAGTGTCACAGTGTTAAACACGATGGCATGATGGAAGGAGCTCTCTGAGATTGTTTGTAGCTGCATTGTGGCCTTACATGATGCTGTTTCGTCACTTAGAAACATTTCTGAAGATGTTAAATGCTGCCATGGCACTGTGAAAAAAAAAAAAAAACACCATCAAGCGTTTCAAAGAGACCGGGTCACTGAAAACTAGTGGCAGTAGAGGTGTAAAATGGAAGTTAAGGGCCTTCGATGTTCATTATCTCTCCTGTGATCTGGAAAAACCTAGTAAGTTTATCAGTGGCAAAGATCTCGCAATTGAACAAAAATTTTAGGTGCTGGACTTTTCCTAACAGAAAAAAATATGATAGAAACTTGATTTTGAAAGTTCAAATGACACTAATAGCTAGTGTTTTAAGATTTTCACCACTCTTAATTACTGCAAATGAAGGTTAAACTCAGTTTCTACCAAAAGTGACACACGTACTAGGTTTTTCCAGATCACTGGAGATCTGTGTATGACAAGTGACGAGTTAAAAAAAAGATCAGTGGTTGACAGCAAAACAACTCCCTGATGATATTAATAGCACCAGAGGTGAAAAGATGAAAGTATCAAGATCTACTATTTCCAGACATCTGTGTGAAAATGGTGTGCTGGCAAAAAAAAAAAAACACATCTTAGCTGGCAACATCAAAAAAAGTCTTGGACACCAACAGACTGGGAACAAGTCCTTTGGACCGATGAATCAAAATTAGAAATTTACTTATCCAAGCACAGGATTTATGTGCGCCATAGAGTTGGAGAACATTTCAAAAATGAATGTTTAACCCCTTAAGTAAAACATGGAGATGGTGATAGTATGGTTCGGGGATCAGTCTGCTCGAAAGGAGCCGGTGATCTTATAAAAATCGATGGAATCATGGATCAAAAGAAGTATCACAGCATCCTTGTGGGGCACAAATTGCCATCTGGAAAGAGATTGGATTGGATTAGATTGGATATTTTATTTTCAGCAAGATAATGACCCTAAACACACTTCTAAGTTGTGCAAGAATTATCTCAGTCGCAAAGAATCATCTGGTGACATAAAAGTTATGACTTAGCCTGCTCAAAGTCCAGACCTTAATCCCATTGAGCAAATCTTGGATTTGCTTGATACCAAGATAAACAAGTCTGTTGTGACATTAAAAGAATCTCTTGAGAATGAACTTCAAACCCCGTGGAATGATTTAGTGAGTGAGGAAATTTAAAAAAATTATGCCTGAAAGATTAAATGCTGTAATCAAAGCAAAGGGTGACCACACTAGATACTGACTTTTTCTCTCCAAAAGACATTATTGTTTTTGTTTTTAGTATATATTGTTGTCTATTTACCCATTTTCATCTGTATGATCCAATATAACATGAAATAAATACTTGAATAGTACTTTGTTTTTGATTTATCTTCATTTTGTCAAGTGTATAATCATCACTGCACACTACTGTGTGGAATAACTCAATGTTGAGGAAAAAAATTGTGGAATCACCTTGGACTTGGCATTTCTTAAAGAAATACCAGCACAAATCTGAATATGCAAATTAGTCTGCAATTAAAAGAGTGCTTGCGTACCTTACGAGGTGTCGGACTTGGCTAATAGAGATGAAGCATCGTACCAACAAAATTGCTGGCAATTGAAGCAGTGGAAGGTATTATCAAAAGTGGCAAACAATTTTAGTTGTTCCCAGTCAGCTGTGTCTGAAATTTGGTGCAAGTATACTGTAAACAAATGGGAGGGTTATAATAGGAAAACATATGAAAACATACGGGTAGACCACGGAAGATGTCAAAGTGTCAGGACAGAAAACTCAAAGTGATATGCTTTGAAAACAGAAAATGCACGAAAAAGCAAATGAAAAACAAATGAGCCGAAACAGCGGTCAATGTTTGTGTCAGAACTACGAAATCAGCTGAATGAAATGGGATTTACATACAGAATAGCCAAACGGAAACCAGCACGAACAACTAAACAGAAAACGCAAGGCTACACTGGACAAAAGGGAAGCAATCATGGAGTGTGGATGATTAGATAAAAGTGATATTCAGTGGTGAATTACGAATCTGCATTGGCCTAGGCGATGATGCTGGAACTTTTGTCTGGTGTTTTTCCAATGAAACATATAAAAATGACTGCTTGAAGAAAACAAGAACATTTCCCCATTTATTTATCATGTGGAGTTGCTTGGCAGATAAAGGATCAGGGGAGATCTCAGCAGTCAAAGCGTAGGTGTACATTGAAATTTGGGATCATTTTCTGATTCCATCGATAGAAAATAGATTTGATGATGATGAAGTCTTTTTTTCAGGATGACAATGCATCTTGCCACTGGGCAAAGAGTGTAATAGCTTTTCTTCAGGGAAGGCACTTCAAATCAAGGAAATGGCCACCGAACAGTCCAGATCTCAATCCAATACAAAATTTATGGGGGAAAGGCCCCATCCTGCAAAAGTGATCTGTCAACCGCTATTCGAGAAAGTTGGAACCAGTTTGATGGAGAATATTATTTTTTTTATTTGTGAACTCCATGCCTCAAAGAATTTAGGCCGTCATAAAAGCCGAGGAGGAGCAACTGAGTGCCAATTCAGATTTTTTTTTGTTGATGATTGCATAATTTTTTCCTCAACATTGAGTGATTCAATAATTTTTTTCTTCTACTTGATTATGAAAAAATATGCCTTAAATTAAAATAATTGAATTTGTTTGAGTAATTTTTCATGAAGCCTGAATCGTCTGCTAACAAAATTTGTTTTGTCTGTTTGTCGATTAGGCTGCGTGTGCACCTTCCTCTTGCGTGCGTATATATCAGAGACTAGACACGATGTTGCAGTATTAATAATGTTCTGTGCCGGCATCTTTTGACGCACCGTTACTCTTCATATCAAGCCTAACTGCGGCTATTGCATAGTGCAAGCGCATATGTTTAAGTGCCCTGAGAAGAAGTACTCTCATGGATGGATTGTGGATGAGGTTGTGATGGTCCCTGTGTATATCACATGAGATCAGGCCCTTTATTTTTTGCAGGGATGCCCAACCATCTTTTCATTAGTATGATGCAACACTACATTTGGCACTAATTATAAAGGCATGGCTGCAGAAGAAGGAGGTGCAGTTGCTGGACTGGCCTGCCTCCAGTTCCGACTCGCCTCGAATAAAGATTGTGTGACACTTTTAGAAGAGTGAAATGTAACAACATTAACATTATACTGTTGCAAAACTTAAAAACTTGTTTTCAGAAAGAATGGAACAAAATTACAATTGGAACACTTTGTTTCTTGGTTTCTTCAGTCCCTTAAAGTTTATTGAGTGTCACAAAAAGTAATGGCAACATTTCGAAGGTAACATTTCAAAGGGGTACATATTTCACTATTCCTGTTTTTTAAAATGTGATGCCAGAATCAGAATTAAAATGTGTTTATTTTGAAAAATCAATAAAATTCATGCGGTGAAACATCAAATGTGCTGTTGTTTTCAATGTCATACAGGTCAAAGATGATTCACAAATTGCTGTTTTCAGTTTTAATTTAAATTGAACACATTGTCCCAACTTTTTTCTGATTTGAGGCTGTATTTTTATCTCTCAATTACACTGATTTATCTTCAAACTCTAAACTGGGGATCCTAAAATTTGGATTTCAAATCCAAATTCATAAAAGTTGCACATCTACCTAGTTGTCAGGGAACCTCATTACCACCGCTAAAGTATATTAATCATTTGTGTCTTGACATTCCAGCTTGCTTGATGCATTGAGGTGATATACTGAAAAATTGATCCCCATCTTGAATGCAGGTCATGAAATGTGTGGATATATTTTTGAGTGTCACAATGAGCCATCCTTATGCAGACCAAATATTTTCTCAGTCCACAGAGCTCCTCATGCTATGCAAGTATGATTAAACCTTAAAGACAATTATTTGTTAATATTCAATGTTCTTAACTGTAAATTTGAGAGTGGAATTATTTATTTTTCTCTACGCATTAACAGCTGTTATGAAATATTGAATGACCACTTAACAAGTGAAGAATAGATTTTCCAGGTATGAAACTTTTGAACATTAAAGAGGTTTCTGTTCATTTTACTGTATTATCGTGCCATTATTGTCCATCTTGATATCTTGAGAACATAGTGTCAAAACAATAAATAGTCGAGGGAAGGCGTTTAACTCATTCCAATGTGTATTGATTATGTTATGGAATACAGTATTTTGGGAATATCACATTGTAATGCATTGTTGAGATTTGTGAGGACCCTGGCATATCTGGAGAATTTTGTTTACTTTTCATTCAAAATCTTTTTCACTAATTCCGATTCTAAATTGATGTACTGTGTATAGTGCTCTATTGACATGATGGACTTGGACATTCGTAACCTGACAAATCACCACAACCTTTTGCTTTCTGTTTCGAGCCAATCACATGCAATGGTGAGCGGAAGTGGTAATGTACTGCACCCTGACAGACAGAAAATCCTGACCAACTACAGTCAAAATGTCTGATTAAGGATCCAATGGCTCGCTGCCGAGGCGGAGAGGTAGGCCATTCGTGTAACAGGGGAGGTGGTGTTCCTGGTGGCCATCTTGGATTCACTGAGTGATTGTTTGGCATAAAGAAAAAATAAAAATAAAAATAAAGCTTGAAGGCTTTGGGTATTAAGGTACAATATAAAAAGGGTAAAGAGGCGAAGGGAAGTCCAGGAAAATCAGGTAGCTAATAATATTTTGCTTTTGGAGAACAGCTTTGAACTGAGTAGGTTGTCATAGCTATCATTTACCCATTTCAGTAAGTTAGCTTGCTAGCTAACCAGCCAGAAAATGCAATATGATAACATTTGCGAGACTAGCTAGCTACGTGCACGTTGCAGAACAAGTCGCGGCGAAATTAGCAACAGTAATTGAGGCATTACTTTTGGACTAAATGTCGCAAGAAAAACGTATTGCGTGTATGCTAGCTACCTTGTTAAGCCAGGGAAGCTCTGGCTAGCTCTGACATTCAGCCGCCAGCCTTCATTAGCTCGCTTATGCTATGTGCTATTGTGTTGCATCAAAGTAGCCTACGAGACTATGCCAGTGTTTATTTATCTTCCGTTTGCCAATTTATGGAAGTAATTGGTCATACAGAATCAGGATTAACTGCAGCATTGCGATGTAAACGCGACTGTAAAGCGAACGGCGTGCGATTACATCTCATTAGTGTAGAAAGGAGCAGCGATAGTCACTAGCTTGTTATTTAGCTCGCTAGGTAGTTAGTGAGCTGGTTTTATTGCTTACAAGAGTTGTGCGCTAATTCGGCAAATCACTCGATATGACTTTATGATTGATCTACGATGATGGTCCATTGCAAGTGTACGAGTTGGCTTCTGGCAATTAAGATGGCCATTAAACATCCGCAGTGAACTGTTGCAATGCGCACGCTACCTATCGGAGCGCTTCCCATCGCTTTGAAGTAACGGGCCTCATTTTGAGTTGTTGCAAGCAGGCTGTATCCACTCCGTGGCTAATGTAACACTGTTGCAGGAACTTTCCGAACGAATGTTGCGATTTTAAAGCTGCTTTCACACCGGACGCGAAACGAATTTTTCGCACGACAGATTACATTCAAAGTCAATGCAAAGACGCGAATACACGCGTTTCGCGTCTTTGCACTGACTTTGTATGTAATCTGTCGTGCAAAAAATTCGTTTGGCGTCCAGTGTGAAAGCGGCTGAACTACGCGCAATTTTATTAGACTTTGTTTACGTTTTTGATATGAGAGCTGTGGATTCTACAGTGTCATTTTACAGTGTTAGATGAGATGCGTATCTTACATCTCTCACTGCCGGCGAATTACAGCCTGGCTGTTCGGCGCTACTATGATCATGGCGCTATTTTTTTTTTTTTTTTTTTTTTTTTTTTAAATTGTCATTGATAGCAGCTCTGAGGTTCTTTATTGGTGTCGGCCTATATGAAAAGATTGAGCTTTGAGCATATCATATCTTGACATTTTGGGGAAATGATTCCCTGTATGAAATTTATCTTCGAGGATAGAAGGGTTTAGAAAAGCTGTACTTACTTTCATTGGCTGTATGTTCACGGAATTTTAAAATGCCCGATAAAAGCAATGGCCCATCGGTTTTATGCATTGGCCTATTAGTTGATTTCTTGCTGATATTATAAAATCATAATTTGGGTAATTTTGGCGTGCTACTTGATCAGAATTTGAGTGGTACTGGTCATCCAGGTTACACGATTGGCAGGTACAGTGATCAGTTTTAATGTGGCCACAAGTTGTATTTTCCTCATTTCATTTTAAGTGTATGCTTTTGCTTATTGTTAGTTAAAACATGAAACATGTTTCGGGTACTTCATTAAGCAGTTTACATGTGGTTGTGTTTATGTAGGTTGTTGAGGCAAGCATATGTAATTTCTCGTACTTACGTTCAATTTCAAACTTGGATGGCAGTTTTTGTTTTTTTTTTTTTTTGTTCTTGCATGTCTTCTCGTTTCACTTCTCATGTGACAAAAGCTAATCACATAAGGTGTTTATTTAGTAACGCTTGCCATAGTTTTCTGCATGACTGCAATCCCCAATTTCTGCCTTGTAGGTATTTAAAATGCATAATATTATGCCATCATACGCAAGTCACAGTGTGTCCGTGGGGATGGAGGCTATTGCTTGCTTGTAACTGCAATGCTTTATTACCCCCACTCCTGTCATTGTAAAGCCAACTGATTGTCAGAAACTATAAATATCCATACCATTCTTCCCTGCTCATAAAAGAATTGTGGGGGCCATGCCGTTGAATTCAAAGCAGACCAATACAGAAGTGAGCTATCCTGTCGAGTCAGATGTTGGTGCTGCTAAGTATGACTGGCATGTGAACCCTGAATTATACATTTGTCTTCAGATAGTGACTGCAATCCTGCTTCATGGATGGCCCTAAATGTCTTGTGCCCCTATATTGAGACTGATATCTATAGCTTTTCACTGCCAGCAGCTACAGTCTGCCCACATTCACGTAAATCCAGTATCACCATTCGAGGCAAGTGACTTAATTGATCTCTGCATTAACTTGCAATTTTCTACAAGTGGGCTTTTAGGAGGAGCTAAATTGGTGAAAAAAGTGTTTACAGACATGTATAGGGAAGGGTAATCCTGAAGAGTATAAATAGTGGTCTGTCTCTGGGTTCTTTTCAGTTTGCTCTTGCTTCCTCGCAAGATAAGTTTGATGCATCAAAATATCACTGCCTGTCCATGTACTGTTTAATACATGAATGCTCTAATCGCTTGTATGTAATATTGTCATGTGACAAACCAAGCACACACTTGAGGAGTTCTGAGTTTCGTGATAACATGCATTCAGTAACATATCATTGAAGGCATGCTGTAACTTAATCTTTCATTTTCAGCATTTTGTCTAAATGAGCTACAGTCATTGATTTCCTTCAGAAATAGCAGTGCATTTATCTCGGTTGTCAGTCATATCTTCGTCTAATACTGGAAAATTTTGTAAGTGGTTGAGTAGGTCCCTTTTACTTTGGTTTAAAATGATTACCCTATTAGTTATGCATGTCTGTATGTAAAATTTCATGATAGTAGTCTTGTATAATAATCCACTAACCAATGCATTTCCTCTGTCTCTCTCTGATCTAGGTGATCTAGTATGCTATTTGTTTGCCTGTCAGTTGAGTGCAATTCAGGAATCAGCCCTTATTTCCTTACAGTGAAAGACGGTATGAAGAAAGCATCGTAGTCAAGCCATGGCTGATAAACGAAAACTACAAGGTATGCTTGTTCAAATAATGCGTGTCTCTAATAATATGCAGCCCTAAAGACTATCGTCATACTCAATGCTTGAAATTAACAAAAAGAGAAATGTGGTTACAAGAAAAAAATAATTAAATTATTGCAAGTGGAAACAACGTTGCCTTTGCACAGAACTACATTTAGAATACTGCACTGTTACAGTCAAGAGGCTAAATGACAGTTCTCAGACTCTCCGCTTCCAATGTCTTTCCATTTTGAGTGCTTAAGATTGGTACTGGGTCTCATATAATGGAGTCACATTACATACTCTGTCCATTGAATTTATGCATTGCAGGAGGCAGTCTGCTGTGCAATGCCTTCTGCATTACCTTGCTGTTGTAACATTGGTAGAGATTTATTGTTTTCAGTAATTTTACTGCCACAGGCCCGGGGCACGGATATACGTAGTGCTTGTGTAATGCCTTGTTGTCTGTGCATTTCTGTTTCTTTTTGGGTTCTGCCGCTCCGATATTGATATTTTGAAAAATGTATTTCTTCAGCTCCATTTGGCAGCTTCTAAATATGATGAACTATCATGCATTGGGCCAGAACTTTACTCTTGTGTGGAAAGGCTCAGGGTATGAAATGATGCAGGCCTTCCTTCAGTGTATGCTTTTGAAGATGTGAGCCTTTCTAAACCGTACATCTGAATGCTTTTATCGAAGACTGCTAGATTAGGACTCTGTACGTCTCGTTAAGTTTGTGAATGCTCGTTCCTTCCCCCTGACAGGTGAAATAGATCGATGTTTGAAAAAAGTGGCAGAAGGCGTTGAACAGTTTGAAGACATTTGGCAAAAGGTGAGAATTAAGGCCCAATAACTTCAGTTTTGTGTGTATTCATATTAAAAACTAAGAAATCAAAAATAATGCTGATTATTTTTGTTGAAAATCATGCTAAAAAATCAAACTGAAATTTTATGTGTAAACTCCATTGCCTCTGTGTTACCAGCTTCATAATGCCGCCAACGCAAACCAGAAGGAAAAGTATGAGGCAGACCTCAAGAAAGAAATTAAGAAATTACAGGTGGGAGACATGAACATTGGGACATTTTCTTGGTTGACTCCATATATTATACTCCAAGATCTATATGTGCTTGATTTAGGCCTTGTCCACTCGGAGACAGATTTTTGAAAACGGGCTTTTTTTTTGTCGTTTCTAAAAAAAAAATCTCCCGTCCAGATGGCATCATTTCTAAAAATATCTGCGTCCGCACGGAGACGCCTAAAATGACCCAAAACGCTGTAGTAAATATTCCAGGCCAGTGTGTGGCGCTGTAGCGTTTCAACAGAATTAGACCAAAAATGAAGAAGAAGACGGCGAGCATGCGTATGAAGCTTCCGCTCTGTGTACAGACTAGAGGGAGTGGGGGCTATCACGTCATTAGGCCCGTTTGAGATGAACTGCGCCTCGCCTGGAAAGTAGACGAGAGCAGGCGGCTGCAGCAGGGGTCGGTGACAACAAGCTGCAGTCAAGTCGGACAGTTTCCAGCAGCCTTGAGAGAATATACAGGAAGTCACAGAAATACGTACATCCTATTCACCCGGGGTGTCCCCCCCTAAAAATCCTCACATCCCACTTACCAGAAATATTTGCGCTGCTAAATACTTCAATAATTAAAACAGTGCAGTGTTAACCCTTTAAGGCCTAATGCAAAAATCCCAGCAGAGAATCATGCTGCCATGTTTACCATAGTAACCTGTATTTGGGCTGAAGCACAGCTTCTCAGCTTTCAGGAACAGTTGGAATTTTTTTCTATTGCGCAAAACTTACAGTAATTACGGTACTTTCAAAATTACGCGCATATCTGTGTCGGCAACGACACGTTCTTAAAATGCGCACATGCTGTCCCGGTTTAAATGGGTTAATATACAATAGACTATATTCAGCTCATGATCTGTGACATGAATCCCAATTAAATGTCACCATCAGCCACACGTTTTCTGTAACCAGACTAAAGCTTCAAATCTGACAAATAAAATCTATGAAATTCTCTCCCATTCAACAGAAGTAGAGAGTGTATATAAAACATCATATTGTTGAGCCAACCTCTAAACCAATCAGCTGTTAGATCAGGTTAGAGCCAGGCGGTGCAATCGGTGGAGAGCAACTGCAGCGCCTGGCTCTAAAAACTGCGGCCGCCTCGCTGTCGCTATTTTATCGCCATCCACTTTTGTAATACGTCAGAGCAAGGCGGGATGAAGTCGGACACAAAACTAACCGGCATGCATTGTGCGCCGATCGCCTTTGGTGGAATCTGCGCAGACCTGGCTCATCTCGAACGAGCCTAATGTTTTCCGAAAAACCCGTTTTGGTTGTCCACACGACAACACTGGGGTGGCGTTTTCAGATTTTTCACTCTGGAACCTGTTTTCAAAAAATACCGTTTTCGGGCTGCGTTTTGGCCGTCTGTGTGTGGACGCAAGGCCGAAAACGATAAAATATTTATGCGTTTTCAAAAAAATCATTCTCATGTGGACGGGCCCTAGCCTGTGTGTTTTGAAGGTGAAGCAGCTCAGTGGTGCAGTGTCAGAAGGATATGGCTGATGCCAGCCTGGGCCCTTTCTGTTAGCGCTTTTTTCTCCTTGTACATGAGTTACCTCCAGGTACTCCAGTCTTGTTCGATAGTCCTAGTACATGCACTACAGGCTAATTGGGGACTCTAAAATGACCGTAGGTGTGAATGTATAAGTGACTGCTGTGTGAGATCCCTTTGATGGACCTGGGGGGGTGTGTGTCCTGGAGGCTGGGGTCCCTCACAACCCCCTGAAAAGGATAAATGGATGGATGGATGGATGGAGTGAACTCAGTGAAATTTTGAACTTCTCCTCCTCTCAGCGTCTTCGAGACCAGATTAAGACATGGGTGGCCTCAAACGAGATCAAAGACAAAAGGCAGCTAGTTGAGAACCGCAAACTCATTGAAACGGTAAGCAGGGAATGTGCAGACTTCAACACATTTTGTACTCATGCTTAATTTAGCAAGTGTTTTTAACATAATTGAAATCCTTCAGCATAGATTGCACAAGCTTGTTTGCCAACTTGTAGTTTGATTTGGTGAACAGGTTCCAGTGCTAAAAAGTGAGTTTCGGGGGTTAATTTTTCCCCACTTCAAGAAGCCATTTTGTAATCTTAAGTTTAGTACATAACCAATTCTTTCCAGTACTCATTATAGTTCACATGCATGCATCAAAAACTGTCATGAATGTTGCAGCTTGTCCTTTTAAATGTTCATCACTAGATAACTTTGGAAAGGAATCTTGTTTCTTTGTTTCATTGTAATAAACATTAGTTTTATTATGCTGCCTTATCACTACACACATTGTGTGTATTTATAAAATCAGGGCTTCTGAAAATTGGCTTTTAGCTTCCTGTGTAATGCTGCTTTGTTACCCGGAAAAATGTCCAGTCTTTTTACTTCAAGTTCTTGAATAATCCTCTTACCTTACTTTAAAATGTTGACACATTTCAACAGTGTTGTCTAATTTAGTTTAATTTAAAAAAAAATCATTTGGAACAGCAGCTGATTTTAAAGCCCTGCACCTGACTCTGAAGCTCCTCAATCAAGTCCTGAGGCAGAATCAGGTGTCTGAGGCCGGGGCCTAATCAAAAATCAGGCTCCCATTGGCTCTCTGTTTGATGAGATTGGACACTCCTGCATTGCATGATTTACCCATTTCTTTTTCTTTGAACATGTTCTACTAAGGGTTGTGGAGTCTCATTGGGATTTATCTTTGGCCTCCTTTATTGTGAACACAGATGTACTATTAGTTTCAGTAAATGGGCGGCCACAGTTTTGGCAATTAGTGCCACATTGACTTCACCTGTCATTAAACAGTAGTAATTTTGCTTGCTGAAATTGAGAGTTTTCATTGTTCTAGTTTCTGAATACAAGACATTTATGTCTCACATTAACCAGTTATTTCTGTTATAGTCTAAATATAATACTGTGCATTATATTGCAATAGCCATTAAAAATATATACTTAATGATAGTTGATAGCTTGTTACAATTCAGGGGCTGCAGTTGTGTTTTTTGGGAAAAGAATAGCTGTTGCTGAAGAAGGGTTGCTGCCCAGAGTTGTGGAAGCCTGGTGTTGAACTGATGTATACATTCTGTGCATTGGCGGTCTTTGCAACATTAGTGGACCAATGGATTGATTCTTGCACTAATATCACCCAAACACTCAATAGCAAATGGAACGGTTCAAGATAGTTGAGCGGGAGACCAAGACCAAGGCTTACTCCAAGGAGGGTCTTGGCCTGGCACAGAAGGTGGACCCAGCCCAAAGGGAGAAGGAGGAGGTTGGCCAGTGGTTGACGGTGAGTGCCCTGGACTTGTATTTCTGGCTTGGTTTCTGTGAAGAAGCATCTCATCGTTAGGTGCGAACATAAAGTCTGACTAGAGTTGCTATTGCAGTTCCATTTTTTTTTTTTCCCAACACGCCCACACGCACGTCTCTGCTTTAATGTAACACTGGAAAAAATTAAGACTTGCCAAGAAGCTTGCTATAATGACTAATTTCAGGTATGACTAAGTGGATTTCATTTGGGTTTAAAAGAATCTCAGACAACCTGGGAAAATTTGAGATGTTTACTTAAGACCATGTTTTGAGTGGCATTTTCACATTTTGCTGGCTGATGACATTAGCAAAACAATTTGTTGTGTTGCGTATGAATTGTGTCCTTGGTTGCTAACTCAGAAGCCATCTGACCGTCCATGTGTCGCCCCAATCTGAAAATGTCATGCTGTGTACTCAAAGGTTGCCTCTGGCTATTTGTACAAATTCAGTGGCATCTGAGCTTCAGGCTCATGTAGAGCTGTCTGTTCACTTGGTTTCATGTTGACCCCACTCTGCCCTTGAATTACATTGGCCTCTGTTTTTGAGTTGAATATGGATTTTCCTGGCAAAATAAGTGACTGAAGATATTGGCCAGCTGCCACGGAGCCTTACTTCACATGCTTGCCAAAGCAGAACAGTTTGGCGCAGACTTCTGTGCAACATATTTGAACTTGAGGTAATGTACAGAAATTGCTGTTTCTGTTGCATTTGTTTTTCTGATCTGTCCATTTCCACACTCTATCCCACTCAGAATACGATAGACACTCTTAACATGCAGGTGGACCAATTTGAAAGTGAAGTGGAGTCTTTATCTGTCCAAACTCGAAAGAAGAAAGGCGACAAAGAGGTCAGTTTCTCTTTCTGATGTTTGCTTCATCTGGGAGCAAAAGCTGTCAGTTATGTAGAAATTGCATTACGCTTTATTTTTCCAAGTCCCCAGTTACAGTAGCATTCCTGTCTTGTCACCACAACGGCATTTCAAAAGCATCCACTCTCCTCCATGTTCACTTCATCCTGCTGCTGCTTTGCGAACTACAACCCACAGTACTTTTCATGTGCAGTTATATTGGTGGATCTGAGAGAAATTGGTCATGAGCAAGGGTTTACTCCTATGAGCCCCAAAATACTGGATTTGACACCGTGGCTGTGCTGGTTTGCAGAAAGCAAGTTATTACACGCAAGGATGGAGCTGTGGTAGTTCGCTACATCGAGGGAGTGCACCATACTGACACACATCGGAGGCTATGCTGTGCGCGCTTTCCAACCTATATTTATTCAGGGCTCGAAATTAACTTTTTTACTTGGTAGCGCTGCGCTCCTATGTTCAAAAAGTTAGGAGCGCGAGCCAAAATTTAGGAGCGCACCCCAAAATCTAAGTAGCACTAACACTGATAAAAAAAAAAAAAAAAAAAAAATTTTTTAATTTAATGTTTAAAAACTAGAATATAACACTGCACATTGACAATGCAACTGTCTCCAGCAAATTAAAGTTATTAGACAATATGACGGTCTTGAGTTCATTGATTAACAAAAGTTTCCACTACATTGGCTTTATGCCATATTCTGAGGCCAGGATTTAAAATTGGGTCTCCTGGCTCTCTGCCCTTCCATCCATCTCTTCACTGCCCGTGATGCATCAAGTAAGTCCAGAGGAGGACCCTCCACACTGATGCGAATCAAATTTTCAACTGTGTTAGGGTTAAATGCAGATCTGATTGTAAATCATTGTTTTTGCCTTAATATTGCAATATGAATCAGCCTACAGAGGTAACTTTGTTATTTGTTAGCTTATTATCACAAAAACAGATGTTATGAGTTGGGTATGTTTGTTTTAAGATGGGCCTATATGCCGTACGCCATTGTCATCAAATTTCTGCATTTTCAGGAACACCCAGCTTGTACAAGCAAATATATAAACGCTTACAGGTCGATAGATGCGCTGAAAAAAAAAATTGTTTTTATAATTTTTCCAGATAGGCTGCTTAAGATATGAGCGAAGAAACCGAGACAAAGATTTTAGGTCTGCGCAAGCGCTGAACCGCGAGGCAGCATATTTTGATTGGAAGCAAAAATTGACAGAACACCGGACCCACTCGTTGACGCACTTCTGTCACAGCATTTTCTGTGTTTCGCGCTTTCTCCATGTTTGGAGGGACTTTCGCGTTTAAAGAGTTTGGACTCACTAGCGAGATCCGGGCCATAATCTTTTCGACGAACACAGTGCACTTCACCTTCTTTAAACCTCAGCCATTCAAAATTTCAAAGCCACTCTTTGCGAAAATAATATACTCATTTCACTGCCAGTTCGTCCAAATCACCGTTGTAGTCATTGTCATGATTCTCAGTAACTCTTGTTACCGACTTTTTTTTTTTTTTTTTTTAACGTGAACGGTACCAAAAAAGGTCTTCTATTCTTCGTTTCATTTTCCTTCTACCACGAAATGAAGTGATTGACGGCTTATATTAACCATTCTAGAATCGGCACTGAGGTTTAGGACGTCAAGCTCCCCTTTGATTGGTCAGAATGGTCACTGTCAGCTCGAAGGAACACACTGGGTGTGCTCCATTTTTATACCGGTACGCCCCGTTGCGGTATGTCCAGTAGATGCATGCACTGCTCCGGCACATACGCCCATCTCTATCCAAGCTGCAGCAGCGGTTTGCATGCCGACTGACTACCAGAAATGTAGAGGAAAAGAGGCGTTTAATTGGGGGGAAGCGGTCGCCCAGGTGCCACTATTTTATAATTCAAAGGTCGCAGAGCGTTAATTATGGTCGCATATGCGACCAAAACGGTCACAATTTTGAGCCCTGTTTTTTGCATGTTTTTTTTCTAGGGTTTTTCTAGGATGTGTGCTGGCTGAGCTAATTTCCTTGCAGCATTTATGGTGTATTTTTCATAGAATTCTGGAAATTGTGCTCATGACAGTAACATTTGATGTTGTTGCTTGGCCTGGTGCAGTTTGATAATTGTGAGCCAGTTGGCCTGCGAATTTCATCTCTAGAAAGCTGAATGCTGTCACCCAGTGAACTGAGTCCCTTAAAAATTAGATTAAATTGTCCACATGGGGGGAGGAGGAATCTACTTTCATACATATTCAGTCATTAATACTGTGTGATTTACTGTGCTGTATTTACGGACATAACATACGTGGACTTCCTTAATATTGAACTAATTACAAGCGCTGATGACTCATGAATTAATGGATTCTAACCCAACTTCTATGGAAAAAAAGAACTGACACGGCAGACTAAAACAGCAAGTTGAAGAAACCACTATCCGTGGACAGCTTGGCTGCTTTTTACTGGTCGCAGCTTGCCGACTTCTGTTGCTGGCTCTGCTGCTTTCTTTTTCGCTTTTTACTTTTACTTTTTACTTTTCTTCGCTAGGCGAAACAAACTTCTAAACGGACTTGCTCTCTCAGTGCGCTCCCAGTCCTGCCCTGTGTGGCCGAACACTCCCTCAAGCATCTGTGCTTATTAGTTAGAACTGGGTGTTTCTCCACCCAAGACCAATTTCTTCTCCACTAGTGCATACATAGGGCAGTTTACGAAGACTAGCCTCAACTGTAACTTTATTGAACTGCGATTCCCAGAATACTTATGGGCTGTTGTTCCCCTCCACAGAAACAGGACCGGATAGAGGAGCTAAAGCGCTTCATTGAAAAGCACAGGTACCACATTCGCATGCTAGAGACCATCCTGCGCATGCTGGACAACGACTCTGTGCAGGTGGAGTCAATCCGGAAGATAAAGGACGACGTGGAGTACTACCTCGACTCTTCACAGGATCCCGACTTCGAGGAGAACGAGTTCCTGTACGACGACCTGGACCTTGAAGATATACGTAAGTGCCGGCTATCTAGATTGCGTGCATGATCTGGTATATACGAGCACCTGTGTTGCTATTGCTGTAAGAATAAAATTGAGGCATGGAGGCCAGCGTGTAGAGTGTCGCTCCAAACGTATTTCAGATTGTGAATGAAGGGTTGTGCTTGCCCTAACATTGTTTTCTGACCGGTCAAATATGATTGTATGTTTTAAGTTGCTGTGTGGTGTACTGCTGCGCTCTTGATTCTATTCCTCTTCATCACTGCATCTCCAGCCCAAGCCCTGGTGGCAACCTCTCCTCCTGGTCACTCACAGATGGAGGATGAGATCTTCCACCACTCTAGCAGTACCCCCACCTCCACCACGTCCTCCTCCCCAATACCTCCTTCACCTGCTACTTGCACTACGGTAATGGCGTCGATTACCAAATCCCTCCTACAGTCCATGTTTGGTGCTTCATGGACAAATACAAGCTTGCAGTTGTATTTCCATGAGTGAATGAGTTTAAGGGATGAAATAAGTATGTTGTGGTCAGTCTTCATGGTTTTGTTCATGTCTCCCCCCCGCCCCCAGGAGAACTCAGAAGATGACAAGAAGAGGGGACGTTCCACAGACAGTGAAGTCAGTCAGGTGAGACGAGCTCCTAACAGCTTTTGGTAAAAAATGGCAGTAAGAACAATAATGCCATTTTGTGGATGACCTATGGATTGCAAGTAATCATGGTTTGAAAAAGAGCATGCATAAACTGTACAGGTTCAGTGTTTATTCATTACTCGGTGTTTGAACACCATGTTGATATGCCTTGTAAATTAATGTGTAATGTTCGGATTTAATCACTTTTTTTGATCGCATTGGCATATGAACGCTCTGGTATGCTTTAGGGCTGCACAATTATTTGTTTAAAGATTATGTAGGTGTAGGTTATGTAAAATAAGTGCTCCAAATTTCTTCTACAAGACTATGACAGGCTCACTTTGAACCTACCTCTTACTAAACACTTAGCAAATCAAATTAGACTACTTAGTTGAGGAAAAGGGTCACAGAAAGCCATTATTAGCAAAACAAAATGGTGTTGAATGCTTCAAACACTAAATCATCCCTTCGGTTAATCAAAAATCATGCAGCCCCAGTATGCTTGCTTGCTTTTGTTAGAAGAGCAATGCTAATATTTTCCAGTGCTGCTGTGCTTGCATTAGCAGTAATACCTTCTCATTCTTCCAGTCGCCAGTAAAAAATGGAAACCCCTCGTCATCATTGTCATCCTCATCATCCTCCTCTTCCTCATCCTCTTCTGGAGCCTCCTCGTCCTCTCTGGTCTCCATGGCTACCATCTCTGGGGGCAGCGGAGCCATCACGGGGGGTAACAGTCTCCTTGGTAGTATTGGGGGCCTCCTCCCCAACTCCGGCAGCTACAGCACAGCGACTCAGCAGCCGCCGCAGTCGCAGCTGCAGAGCCAGCAGCAGCAGCACCCGCCGCAGGCGAAGAACTCTCCCTCCAACACCAACCCCAGCCCCTCCAACCTGCTGCTGCTGCCCACCTCCTCCTCGGCCTCCTCGCCCCCCATCACCAGCACGCCCGGCCCCCTCTCCACAAACTCCCAACCTCAGGGCTCCTCGGGGCCCACCTCCGCCCTGGGGCTCGGCCTTGGCCTGGGCTTGGGCAAAGGCGGCAGCGCCACGGGGACCAGCAGCGCGAACCAGATCTCGGGCCTGGGCCTGTCGGGGATGCCGGCGTCCCTCAACACGATGGCCGGGCTCCTGTCGAGCTCCACTCCGGCCCCGTACGCCCAGGCGGCTGCATCGGGGGCGGTGGGCAGCGGGCTGGGGAGCTCTGGCACCGGGGGCAGTAGCTGTAGCTCGGTGGTCACGGGGAACAGCAGCAATGGGAGCGGGGTATCGACAGGCCTCATTGGCTCTGGCAGCGGAGTGGGTGGGGTCAGTGGTGGGATCCTGGGCCTGGGCTCTGGGCAGAACAGCGGCCAGGGCCCCTCTCCCATGGCCCCGAGTCCTGTGGGTGGACTGGCTCCTGGGAGCACCGTAGGAGTGATAGGGGGTAATGGAGGGGGCTCTGGAGCAGGGTCGGGAGGAGGAAGTGCGGCGCTCGCCAGGCCTCCCAGTGGCCAGAAGCAGAATGGCAGCACTAGTGAGTATTGACTGTCTTTTTTTTGTTTAATCAGGGATCTGCAAACTTGGTTATGGGAGAATGCTGTGTTAGGCTGCACAATTCATTTAATCGCAATGATGTAGTAGTAGTAGTAGTAGTAGTAGTAGTAGTAGTAGTAGTAGTAGTAGTAGTAGTAGTAGTCGTCGTAGTCGTAGTAGTAGTCGTAGTAGTAGTCGTAGTAGTTGTAGTCTGCCACGGGGGCAAACAGGTGTTTGCTTTTTTTCTGTGAATTATACCTGATGCAGTCTCAGTCAAACGGCAATCAAGTGTCTGAGGCCATTTGAAATGCTCTTTGGAAAAAAATTGTGCAGAGAAGTCTGCTAATGATCAGGGAGGATGGACAGCTTCCATCACCTTTTAACGCATAATTAGCCTGCCTTAAATCTGTTCCTGTGTACTTTGCCTGAATAACAAAACCTTTTTTTTTTTTTTTTTTTTTTTATCCTTCGGACTAATCAAAACCAATATGTAGCCTTTAATGGTTAACCAGTGATAATGGGAAGTACAGACCTAACTAGGCTACTGTTATATTGAAAGAATGTCGATCTGAATAATTACAAAAAATCTTTCTTGAATTCCATCTCCCATTGTAGCATTTAATACTGATCATTGGAAAATGATGGATTAAAAAGTGTCCCCTTGCCCTTAATTTTAAGCATGTAAATACAGTCAAGATGAAAAACATTTTGTAACCCGTAACAAATATGACATTATTTTTGTATTTGCATGATATCGTCAAATGTAAGTTGGGCTGGGCAATATATCGATATTACATCAGTGCCGTAATATAAGATCAGAGATCGTTTGGAATTTTGGATGTTGTCATATTGCGACATAAGTTGTCTTTTCTAGTTTTTAAGGCAGCATTACAGTAAAGGAATGCAGTTGTCTGCGTTTAGTAGATTGTACCAGCTGTTGTCTGTACATGCCTAGTCATATCAACATTTCTTATAACTTTATCAAAAATTGCATTGTATTTATATTTTGTGAAAACACTAATGGTTATCCTTAAAATATTGCCACAATGTGAATATTGAGGTATTTGGTAAAAAATGTGGTGTTGTCTATACCTTCCAGCCCTTTATGTGGGCCTTCAAATAACCTAGCAAGCGCATTCAGGCAGATCTGTACCACTTCATGACAATTTTAATTTCTAAATGCTGCAAACAAAAAAGCTATCTTACACTGGACCCTCCACTGATTAAAATTGAGTCTCAACAGTTGAGCGAAGTAAAGGAGAACAGAATGAGAGTAATTATTAAAAGGAGATGATTCTGAAGACCTAAATGTAGCTCCACACATCGCTGAGAAATACTGATTTCAGTTTTATGGAAGGATTTTGCATTGCCTCTGATGTTTTGCTACTGGGTGTTCAAAACCACATCATGTATGATTCATGGAAAAAATAGCTGGCTGCCCTCTTTGGCCCATGGTGGCAGTTTTTCTTATTGCGCTGAAAATCGTGTGTGTGTGTGTGTGTGTGTGTCTGTGTGTCTGTGTGTCTGTGTGTCTGTGTGTCTGTGTGTGTCTGTGTCTGTCGCTTTTTGTTCCATCCATAATCAAATGTTTTTTTTTAATGAACTGCTTATTTTAGTTCATATAGTGCCTTTCATGTTTAGAGGGATTAATTACCCTCTGCAAGCATTTTTTGTTAGAAATAGCTTTGCATATTGCAAAGAATCTAAGCCTGCTGTATACAGTGTATTAACATCTGCATAAGAAGAGGTGAAAATTTTCTTCTGATCAATTCTGAACTGAGGGGGAAGAATAAGCTCCTAATTGGGTGGTCATGCTCTTTCATATGGTTTACTGAAACATTAACACAATGCAGGGCTGCTCATTAATTTGCTATGTTTTTGAATTCTGCTATATCTGCCAAATGTTGTTTGTTTTTACTGTTCATAATCTGTACCAGTCTACCACAGTTAAATAAAACTAAAAAAAAAAAAAAGATTTTTCATTCCATAATATTGTTTCCCCCTATTAATGCAGAAGCTGTTATTATGGTTTCCTACAAACAGCCCTTTTGTATGCTGTTTGTCCATGTGATTCTAGATTTATGCGCCTCAGACTGTATTTACATTGTTGCACATGATTTTTTCCCCCCTTGCATTAAACCACAGGTTATAGTGCTGTGGTTGCCGACAGTGTACCTGACTCTGGCCTCAGTAGTGCCAGCCAGTCGCAAAGTGGCCAACCCTCTTCCTTAGGACCAACGTCCAATCCACCGTGAGTGACGTTTCTTGTTTCTGTGGCTAGGTGGTTGATTACTTTTCCACTTTGATGGTGGACAGATTTTAAATATTGTTTTGAACTGTTACAACATGTAAGGCTGCAATTAATGACTGATATGATTCTTAAGGTAGCATTTGCTTCTTAACCAAGGGTTGCATTCGTCGGCTGATGGAAAGTAGGTATTCTTGTGATGGTCTGTTTGATGAAAGCAAAATTGAGCTTTTGATTCAAATCCTAACGTTCTAGCAAAGTATGTTTTTTTTTTTTTTTTTTTTTTTTTTTTTCTTCCCTGAATCCCTCTTTGATCATGACCTACAACCTTACTTTGATCACTTATCACACACTTGGCCTACTTTGAAATAAAAAGTTGGTTGTAGTATGGTTTTTCTAATAAAAAGCTCTACTGAGCTTCACCTTCAATGTATCACTAATATAATCAGTTGAAATGAGTAATGAGACTCAAGTCTTTCATTATATCCACCAATTGACCAAGTGCTTGACCAACCATTCAGCGTGAAGGTCATGATTTGTCTGCCAGTGAAGGGGCAGTCAAGAGCTTCTTAGATGCAGCAAAATGCAGACAACCTCAAGGACACAACTGGGGCACGCAGGCACAAAATGTGGTCATTCCATGTGAAATCATCAGAATTCAGCTGAGTTCTCTGGGTCCTGGTCTCAACTTGAAGTATTATAAGTCTTTTATTAAATGAAGAAAAATTTCTGCTTAGTATTTCCATCCATTCAGGTTTTTTGGGGCTCTGGCAAAAGATGGGGGTGGGGGGGGGATCTCATGCATTGCTTATTTTTGTTTTTGTGCATTTTTAGATGCTTTACAGTGGAAGAAAATTGTTGCCTCAGGCTCCTTTTGTTTTAGGATTTGTTCCGAAGCGATCATCAAACTGGATTTGAATCCTGTTGGGAGTTCAGGCAATAGAAAGCCTAAATTTGAAAGGGTTTTCAGAGTCCGTTCTCTCTCCATTGCCTTGCGTTATAGTTTTTCTGTGATGATGGTTCATCTACAGGGCCTTCTGAAATTTCTGATCTTCTTGCAGCTATGGAATTTGGCTAAGTTGTTGATTTGGTGCCCTTTTTTCCATTCCAAAGAAGTAGGTTTTGGATTCAAAATTTCCATTTTTACAATTCACAATTGCAAACAGAATTCAGTGATTATTTTTAGTTAACATGAACTTTTTCATGCATTGACTTCATTCTGTTCCTATATCAGTACAGATAAAGATGACTATATCATTACAGATTTTGCCTTCGTTTCTTCTTCTTCTTCTTTTTTTTTTTTTTTTTTTTACAACAGGGTGTATTAAAAAAAGTCCACTTTGAAAAATTGCCCGAAAATTAATATTCTACAATTTTCTGAAAATCCTTTTACATAAGTTGATAGACAAGGGTTCTGTGCTTTTTGTGCAAGTGCACATACGCAACACGTCACGCATGAGTGAGCACAGGCTAATTACGTAAATTGCAATACATCTGTTTTGCGCGAAAAAGTGCTGGGATAAAAGCAGGATCCGAGACCATGAGAAGCAACGTTCGGTATGCCCTTAAGTGTCCTAAAAATTTTCAGGAAATTGCTTAAACCCTTTGCTCTCCTGGTAGCTAACAGTCCTGTTATGTCATGTTATGTAATCAATGAATGGATGTCCCCAGAATGGTGCAACACAAGGTGTTTGCACTTACTTGATCTCAGCACATCCCTTGACACATTTCAGTTCAACTTGCAGAACTGTTCGGAGAACGAGTGATTGCCCTACACCGCGACGTGGAATGGCCCCCGAGGTCACCGGACTTAACCCCTCTTGAATTTTTCTTGTGGGGTCATCTTAAGTCAAAAGTGTACGTTACTCCACCTAGGGACCTGTATGACCTTGAGAAACGCATAACGGCAGAAGTCAATGTTCTTAGAAGGGACAGAGCTGTGATCCGCCGTGCAGTGTACAATATGCTGAGGAGGGCCCAAATCTGCCAGGAAAGAAATGGTGGACATGTTGAGGACTGAAAGTGTGAAAGGGTTAATTCAAAAGTAATGGTAATTTGTGATAAAGGGCATACCTAACGTTGCTTCCTATGGTCTCAGATCCTGTTTTCATCTTAGCACTTTTTTCGCGCAAAACGGATGTATCGCAATTTACGTAATTAGCCTGTACTCACTCATGCGTGATGTGCTTAGTATGTGCAATTGCACAAAAAGCATTGAACCATTGTCTATCAACCTATGTAAAACGATTAAAAAAAAAAAAAAAAAAATAGAATATTAATTTTAGGGCAATTTTTCAAAGTGGGACTTTTTTTTTTTTTTTTTTTTTTTTTGATACACCTTGTATACAGCTTCCTTTATCAACATCTTTAGTTTTAGCTAATGCTTCTTGGTTGGAACTTTTATTTAATACCCATTTTTTAAAAAGTGGAGACATGCCAACATTTTCAAATGGGGGGGGGACATGGCAGGAGAAGAGGTAAGAGCAAAAACAGCTTTCCGCTGCCATATACGAATGGTAACGGGATCTGAGTGAGAACTGTTTCAGAAAAGGTGGTGGAGGAAATTTTCAAATTTTGCCCTTCCATAGCATTGTCCTTAAAGGTTTCAGACTCTCGAAAGTGTCAGTGACTTTGGCAGTCCTGCAGAAATTACTCTGGTACACTGTACTCGTAGGACCCCTTATAAGGCTTCTTAAATGCATGAAGGCAAAATGTGACCGTTTTGTGTGGACAAGCCTTTTTTCTCAAGTCCCCCTGTAAAAAAAATCTGAATGAATGGAGATTTCTTGTTGAAATATACGTTTTTCTTCATTTGGCATGAATGACTGAAATACTAAAATTTGAGACTAGTCTGAGACCTTGCACTGATGAGATCTGGTGATTTCACATGGAACAAGATGTGAGATTTATGTGGCCTTGAACCTTTTTTCCTCCCTCTCTTAGGGTTGTCTTTTCACCATCCATACCATCATGAGGTTAAGCGCCTAGACAAAGAAATTCAAGTAGAAAGGAAGTGTAAACACTGCTTTTTGCAAAGAGTAAGATTGAGCTGAAATCAAATAGAAAGTGCGGAAAAATCTTTGAAACTTGTCCAGCAGATTTTCTGGCTGAGCATTATGTATTCTATGGCTGTGTAACGAACACATCCAGCCCCTTATGTAAAAAGCTCACAAATGAACCGCCTGATTATCAATCCCCTTGTACCCACTGTGGGGTAAAAATGTTCATGTATCCCACAGCCATTCAATTTGGGGAAAGCTGAGTATTGCAAATAAGTGAATGAGGACATTTCTCTCTCCCTCTCTCTCTTGGTCCCGGCAGCAAGGAGAGTGGCTGCAGCCTCCTGAGCTCCATGAGCTTGGCCCCGAGCTCGCCCTCGCCCTCGCCATCCTACAGCGAGAGCAAGCCTACCGGCGGGGGCCTGCTGAACGGGCCGCACTCCTACAGCCAGGCTTCAGAGGGCATCAAGGTGAGATCCGTTTCCCCGGCCGCCGCGGCGTGCAGCTCCACTCTGCGCGGAGGTAGCGCTGCTCTGCATGTCCAAGGCTGTAATTAACACCTGCGTAGTGCCAGCCTCAGCCTCCTCAGATCTGTTTATTGAAGGCTGGAGTATAAAAAAGCCTCCCACGCCGAATAATTATCCCGCCTCTCAGCGCCGATGACTAGATGGAGAGGCTGTGATGAGGGAGCGGAGCTGGGAAGGTGCGACAGTTCATCGGGCGGAAGGGAGGGAGGGAGGGGAGGCTTTTTCCTCTGTGAAATCGAATGCAAGCGAGTGTCAGTGTGGACTGTGCAATTGTGGCTCATTTGGTGACCAAACACTCCCGCCCCCCCTACAGGCTCCAGAGCCCCTCAGCTCTCTGAAGTCCATGGCAGAGAGGGCAGCGCTCGGCTCAGGGCTGGAGGGAGAGATACCCACCTTGCACCTGGCAGACAGAGGTGAGCGTGAGCACCAGCGCGCCCTCCCTGTGTGCTGAGCGCTCCGCCATGTCATGAATGTGGAAACCTGAGACTCTGTGAAATGGCTCCTCCAATATACCAGTGGTGCTGATACCTCCTCCGACTTAAACAGCAGCCCAGGCCCCTAGTATTTAATATGCTGTACCTGAAGACATGCTTCGTATAACTACTCAAATTGCTCAGTTACTTAAGTATCCAGTTGTGGCTGGTAGTGAAAGATCGTTTGGGGAACCTCTAGACTTAACTGAATTCTGAGTGTAAATGATGGAAATGACAGTGGTTGGAGGTGCCTAAATTCATTTTCACTGTAATTTTGAGGTGCTAGGCACCACTTGCGCAGATGGTCCCAGTTTGTACTGAACATGATCTCCAGAGATGCCAGGGTTTAATGAGACGGTTCTTGCTCGCTGAATGCTGACTATCGTTGTTCTCGTCCCCCTCCGCAGACCTCTTCTCTGCGTCTACAGCTCCTCCCGGTCCTCCCACAGCCCCCCAGCCCTCCCTGTCTGAGGTCAGTATCCCCCCTTCGCTGGGGGTGTGCCCCCTCGGGCCCGTCCCGCTCTCCAAAGATCAGATGTACCAGCAAGCCATGCAGGAGTCGGCCTGGACGCACATGCCCCACCCCTCCGACTCCGAGAGGATCAGGTACAGAGTTTTGGTCCCATTGGTACTGTAACTATGCCAGATGTATCCTGAACTATTTAGGCCACCACAGTACAATGTATCGTCGGAGAACCTACTAATATAATCATGACTGGTCCCCAAGAGAATCCACCGCAAAATGGTACCTCCTTGGTTCGCACCCCAGTAGGTCAAACAGTGTCGCTAATGATGCTTCGCAGTGTAAGATTTGATAAAATTTCTTCCGAGACTATCTTATGGAGGAGAAGGGTTTCTAGAATTGTGTAGTGTCATGAAGAAATGTGAAAGTTTACATCCAATGGGTTGTATGTAGATTTTATATCCTTCCAGTATCCATGTTGATGTAATGTCAAACAGTTGACCTCTGGCTAAACCCCGCCCCCTCCACTGACTCGGACAAACGATCAACATTTTAGAACGGGCGCTAATGGCTGGTATCACAGTCGTAGATATTTTTCAGGATGCTATCGATGATTTTTGGGGGTAGAAGTCTCAATTATCATCAAGTCAGCAAAAAGGGTTACACTATGCATTGGAGGGATACATTAATGAATTTAGAGTGGAGGAGGTCAACGAAAAGTTTAAATTGGAAGCTAAATTTTCAGGTCTCGGTGCAAACGCGATCAACCGCATCTTGTTTCTGTCACCCTCTCTCACAAGACAGAGGATCAGCATTGTTCGTGCACTGCAGGGTAATAAATTTAAATTACGTATTATTATTGCTAGCTACCGAATTTAAGAAATCTAACCTGACGTGACTGAACTCCTAAGTAAACAAGGTGACATGGTGAACAACGCAGCCAGGAGCTCGCGTTAAGCCAACGTCTGTCAGCACTGAAGTTAGCCATAGAGTTTACAAACTTTAGCTAACGTTAGCTTACTTAGTGATGTAAAAGATAACTTTACATTTATCTCCTGCGAAGTGACAAGATGTCGCCTTAAACGCGATGTTGACTTAGCTTGGAACAAATGTAGACATCCTTGTTGACCTTTCTTAACTACGTTAAGCTGATAGTGGGGTCTTCAACAAAGCTTTAAGCTGCTTTTATGCTGGACGCGAAACAAATTTTTCGCATGACAGATTACATTCAAAGTCAATGCAAAGACGCGAATACGCGCGTTTGCATTGACTTTGAATATAATCTGTCGTGCTAAAAATTCGTTTCGTGTCCGGTGTGAAAGCAGCTTTATCCAGAGGAGACACTTCTCTCGGTTATGATGTAGCTTTGAGAAGGGTATAAAATACACCCCATCGACCAGCATCTCGGGATATCTCGTATCGGAGATAAATTTACCCCAGGCACAGCGTTTGACCATTTTTTTCACTTAGAACATTTTAAAACCCCATAAAAGCGAACGATTCGGAGTTTCCGTAAAGCATTTCAATGGAAGTTCAGGCTCAGAATGACCAAGTATATGGGGAGAGAATGTGCACTGTGATTGGCTCATCGCATTTGAGGGAGGGGCTTAGCCATAGGTCAATTGATTGGGCTAGGCATTAAAGTTCCACTGGATGGGTAATGTCCTGTAAGCTCTATACCCTGAAGTGCTCGTCTGCTACATTGCCACAGCTTCATTTCCACTCGTGTTTAACACTCGCCACTTCTTTCCAGTTTGTCCTTTTATTCTCCTCCTCTCACCATTACAAAGCTGCCTGAAATTGAATGCAATATTTGCCCTTTAAGCCATGTCATGTAAAAGAGAGCTGTGCATGTGATGTGACAAACTGTATCTGTCTATAGGTCTGTATTCACCCATCTTACATGGCTTTTAGCTCAGCCTGCACTGAGAGGTTGATTCATTCAAGGTCAGGGTAATTTGTTTATCTGTGATAACTGGTGCTACCTCTTGGTTTTGGCTTCTTCAAAATACTTTGGGCCTTTAAGTCCAGAAATTAATTTCCCAAATTAAATTTAATCTTTGCTTTAATATGCATGTGGATCTTGGAATAATATCAGTATTGTGTGCTGGTTTAATTTTTAAAATCTTACAGGAGCCCTATTATTTATAAAGGTGTGCATACTTCTAGCACATGAATATAATGCCTTCCAGCACAAAAATGTTTTTGGACAACAAGATCAAAAATTGATTGCCCTGACAGATTTTAATGCATTTTATTCACAAGAAATGTGCCTCACTTTATCATTTCCAATTTTGTATCAAAATGCTGGGTTTGATTGTACAAAGGTGGCAAAAATCAGAACTATGAGGCAGCAGTTTGGGACGCGCAACTTTAAAAGTGTTGACGAATTTGTTGGAACTGCGTTTTCAGAAGCATTGAAACATTTATCATGCTTTTTCCAGTAGAATTGGCCACACACAAAGTTTGACCACAAATAAAGCTTTCTGAAATGGGCCCTGGGGGCAAGTCAGTTCGTCGCCCTCTTCTGTCACTGTGTTGAGACTTAATCAAAGGGTTTGAAATGCACTCTTCAGAATGAAAGTTGGAGCTCCATTAATGCCCAGTACCCCATAAATTGCCTGTTGGAGGCTATATCTTCTGCTGAGGGGTATTTCCTGACACTGAAGGCTATTTGTGCAATGAAAATGAGTTTTTTGAGGGGTCACACCTAATGGCATTGCGCACTGTCCTCTCCCTGCCCCCACAGGCAGTACTTGATGAGGAACCCGTGTCCCACCTTGCCTTTCCACCATCAGGTGCCCCCTCCTCACTCTGACTCCGTTGAGTTCTACCAGCGACTGTCCACAGAGACCCTCTTCTTCATATTCTACTATCTGGAGGTGAATCATTTTCTTTGTTGAAAGCACCGGCGTGAAGTTTGGGCTCAGTGCAGTCTAAGGAAAACTCCTTTTGCTCTCGTTTCCCTTGCAGGGCACTAAGGCACAATATCTTGCAGCCAAGGCACTGAAGAAGCAATCATGGCGATTCCACACCAAGTACATGATGTGGTTTCAGAGACATGAGGAGCCTAAAACGATCACAGATGAGTTTGAGCAGGTATACAGACCCTCCCCTCTAATGCCACATGAGTAATAAACAATGGCATGCCAGTCATGTGAAAGTCACTGCACACATCTCTAGTGTAACGCAGAGAACCACTTGTATGTGTGGCTGTTTTCCTGTCATGGCTGCCGTGCAGTTGCAAATCACTCTTGTAACAGTGTTACGTGTTATCTGAAAAAATCCTTTCAACGTTTTCATCCAAGAAATACAGTTGTATGCAGAGTATTTCTGTTTGCCTCCTTTAAAGGACAAGGAAATGTGCCATGTATGGAGGCCTTGGTTAATAGATTATATGATGAACCCGTATAAAATACTTTGACATTTTTGGTGCTTTACAATAAAACTGGGGGAGTTTCTGCATTGCTCTCAAGATGCCACCTTCTGGCTTTGGGGCACAGCAACGAGTGCTGAGCAATGAAAGAAACGTAAGTTAGTTTATATTCCTGTATGGTCACCCAGTCTAAGTGACCGCAAAACAAAGAACTGTTTTAGGACAGGAGAAGTAGGTGTGTGTCCAAATAAGATTTTTATAATCACTACACACACACTTAGTTTGCAGTCAGTCTTGTATTAACTTTTTTTTTTTTTTTTTTTTTTTTTTTTTTAATTGCTCAGTATATTTAGCATTGATCCTCCTCCAAACAAGTTTCTAAAATGTGTGCCGTTTACATGTAAGAACTGCTGTTGGGAGTGAAATGCTGCCTTTGCATGTTGGCTGGCCATTTCAGCAAGGCTTGGTTTTGAGTGGAAAAATGAATAAAACAGCCATGCTGTTGTCCTGCACCAGATAAGTTGCTGCAAGCATTGGGGGCACAACCTATTTTTTTGTTCTTCAGTTGCCAGTGAACTTGAGTCCCCCCCCCTCTGTTGCTTTACCTTTCTGGCACTTAAATGGTAATTTCTTGGAGAACAGACAAGGAAAAGGATTGATTCTATACGATGCACAAGGATACTACCATGTTTCATCTTAACAATTGCACCTGACATCAGAGAACAGTCCTTTCTAAATCCCAGGGTTTTTTTTATTGGATATAATTCAGTCAGTGGGGGGCTCCGCGAAGTCGTTGAAGATACAGTAATTGCTTCTAGCTGCCAACTTACAAAGGCGGATATCTTCTTTGTAAGAGTTTTTGTCAACATGGGCTACTATTTAAGGGGACTTACAGTTAAGTAAACATTTTTCCAAGGTAGTCACTTTTTAAACTAAGAATTATCAAAATAATTCTAATAGAAATTGCAACTTAAAACACTGAGTTTCTATAGCATCACATTAGTGGTTGCCATGGCAACGGCTGTTTTAATGAATATATAGATACTTAGAGAAAGTTATTTAGATAACTTAACAGTGTTTGGTTATAATTTCAGCTGTAATGTGAAGGAAAAAACATTCCTAATGTCACTACAGAGCTTTTTTTTTCCAGGTTTCTATGTTCTAGTATTAATTTTGACCCCCCTAAATCAATTTCGGTGGGAAATGGCTAATTAAATATGCATATTTTGATTTTCTCATATTCAGAGGTACATATTGCAAAAAGAGCTCTGTACAGAAATGGATCATCACAAAATGAAGAAACCTGCCAAATATGAAGTTAATAGGATGTACAGTTGCTGAGAAATCTATTTTCTTGTTAAATCTGTATTTTTAGAAAAACGTGATTTTTAGTTCGGCAGTAATAAAATTATTGAAGTTTGACAGTAATATTCTCAGGAGGAATACATTTAGTATTTTGTTTTTAGTGGTTTTTAGGATTTTTTTTTTTTTTTTCCCTCCTTAAAAGGCACCAGCCTCATAAGTAACTCCGTCCTCTTCAATCTGTGTTTCTTCCATAGTTTTACGTGCTTGTCGAGTGTCTATTCATTTCTTTTAAAGTTCTAGTGCGCGTTTTCACTCTGTTTCACACGTTTTCTGTCCATTTCGTGATAGCCTTTCATTGAGTGTGCCCCTGCCTTTATGCCAAGTTTCATAAGAATGGAGGCAATTCCTCATTGGCCATCATTCAAAGTCACCACAGTCATAGCTGTTCCAGCCTTGAAGACAGTGTTTGTGACGAATGTTTCCTTCGGAACACGACTCCATATTACGGACTATTTGAAGGACTACTTGACTACTACATGTTCTTACCTTAAAACTAAAATTTTGAACCAAAATTGGCATTTTGCTTAGCCATAGATCCCCTTAAATTATATAACAGTCCATCTCTGGGACTGTATTTTCACTAATCTGTATTTTCCTTGTCCTTTTACGTAATGGCTTGGCACAGCTGAAATTGCTGTTCCTACTTTCAAATTTGCGGTCATTGTCTCTCCCCAAGTTATGATTGGTTGGGACAGAACTGAAACAGTCCAAGAATACATTTTATTTTTTCCGTTGATGTTGCATTTACCATAGCACATTATTGGGGAGGCTGCATCCCCCCCCTTAGATGACACCTTTTGGATGACGCATTGTTTTTGGCTCGGTTCCTGGCAGCATTGGCATCTGCGTTCCCAAAGAGTTACTGGACCATAACTCAGAAACCGCTCAATATTTCTTAACCAAATTTTGTAGGTGCATTGATCGTCTACTAAACTGGTGCCCTTTGGTATTTTGGGGTTTCTAGGGGGTAGGGGTGAAGACATTTGTTTATAATTTTGTTGCAATTCAAGCTGCAGTGTCAAGTTCCACATTGTAGTGTTGCCAGTTGAGTAGTTATTTCTGCATTGTTTTCTACCATTTTTCATAATCTCAGTACTTGTAGTCATCAAAAGGAACTGAAACGTCTATTTTTAACCATCACACTTTTTTTTTTTTTTTTTTTTTTTTGCTGCTTTTCCAAAAGTAACGTGGCAGACTTGAATTTAACCTTGAATTTAGATGTGGCAAATTGAAACCATGTCAAAAGATTAACAGGCTTGGAACCATTTCATAACCCAGCTATTAAAAGAAATATTGTGCACCCTTAAAATGTCTTATAACCAATCACAACTGAATATCCAACGGGACCAAGGTATTAAGTAAAATAATTGCAGAGGTACACCAGCCCATTTATCTGCAGTTAATTGTAGTTGTTAGACACTCATACAGCTAACATTAAGTGGTGCTTATATAGATGATTAGCGAATGTGCTGATGAATGCTTTGATGTAAGGTGGTTTCTTGACTTCGGATTGCATCTCACCACTGTTTCATAGACTAGTATCAGCAGCTTCTTTTATTTCTGCAGGGGACATACATTTACTTTGACTATGAGAAGTGGGGCCAGAGGAAAAAGGAAGGATTCACATTTGAGTACAGGTACCTTGAAGACCGAGACCTCCAGTGACTGACCGTCGGGGAGCAAGATGGAGAGATGGAGAGAAAGCAGGGTGTACTTCTGTTGACATTCCTGGATTGAATTTCAACACAGCGGGACGAGACGGATGCAAAGATGACTCTTCATGTCTGTTTGTGCAAATGCATTTGGGTCACCTTCCTAGCCCCAGACAAAACACCCCTCCCCCCTCCCCCAATACATAAACATACCTACCCTCATAAACACAGCTACCCCACTACCACCTCCCCCGCATCATGACTAATGTTTTTAAATCACCATGCTGAACTGAACACGTTTGGCTGAATGTTTGATTTCAGGGTGTGTTTTTTTTTTTTTTTTTTTTTTTTTTCGACATTTTTAATCAGGACTCGCTCAAGAACCAAAGAAAATGAGCAGACCCAAGTAGCCCATAAGGAAAAAGGGTCTGGTGTAGGGAGGGGGAAATTCAGACAATACCTGGGAGTGGGGGGTGAAGGCTTAAGGCCGCAGCATTTTACCATTTCACGGCAGTTTGTGCTGCTGCCTGTTTTCCAAAGCGCAGCCCCATGTGTTCAAGCCCAGCCGCCTCATACAGCCACTTCCCTGGATCATGAGTTGCCTCCTTCTTCTTTTGCCAAACCTGTTGTGGATCAAACTGCAGTGCAGATAATGCCCTCCCTCCATCCAGTATGAAATAATCAGTTATTTGGCTGTAGGTAATGACACATCTGACCGGCGCGTAAGACACCCAAGCCTTGTGTGCAGTGAGTGTTTACAAGAGAAATAATGCAAGCCAAGTGGGAGGCAAGCAAATGGGGTAATCCAATAAAGCAAGGCTTTTTTTATGAATTTGATAAATTAATATAAATTCATATATTCATAAATCACGTTTGCACTTCCAAGCTTGGGAGAAGATGAAATGAATCTTTTAGATTAACATGTATATATATTTTTTGTGGGCGGGATTGGAGGGCCAATGTGTCAAAAAATGTGTGATTTGGAATTTGTACAGCAGCATCAACTGGGAAAAAACAAGCTTCTCCTCCTCCCCAGCTTTGTTCTGCAGAAATAGAACAGACTCATGAAAAGCACATCATGCATTTCAAGCGTGTTTATTCCCCTCAGTTTCCTTTGCAGTGTTTTCCATTTCATAATTTTTTTTTTAAGCCTCTTTCAGTTGGAGCGCAAACAATGAATGATTTTGTGTTCCCTGCAAGTAATTGTTGAAAGCGTTAATGGAAATTAAGTAGTTTAAAAAAAGGTACTTTTTTTTTTTTTTTTTTTTAAATTTTGGGGAGGGGCAGAGAAGGAGGGTTCTACTTGGAAGACCACAAAGCATCATTTATATTGTCATTTTAATCTTTGACATGTTTACTTTTGGCTGTAGAGGGAAGTGAAGGGTCATTGAAAGCTGAAATGTGAATTTCTCCCAAAAAAAACTGTTGTATAGACTTGTTCATCCTTTATTTTTTGTTGTCATCTGGACAGCATGGTAAATGACACACAAGCGGAGTAAAACAAATGCTTAAGTGAAATAAAGGATTGTAAAATATTAATAAAACGATTACTTTTCAGAAATGTGTGGGCTGATTCCATATAATAAATCATTGATTTGTATATGCAATACTGGTTGGAGTTAGAATTTGTCTAGGTCAATGCTTCCCTCTACCAGGGTACCCCTAGCCGGAACCAAGCATGTTGCAACGCTTCCATGCACAGAGAGGTCTAAATGTGGTTTTTTTTATATTGGTGTAGAAGTGTGGGACTGGCTTGCTATGTTAAAAACTTCAGAACTGGAAAACTGACTTTGAAGCAGGCCGAATCTCTCATAGCTGTCTAAATCAGTGAATGCCTTTCTCGCTGAAATGGAAAAATCTATCACAATGATGTACAACCCCAGTTCCAAAATAGTTGGGACAAAGTGTTGATTGTAAAAATCAAAATGCAATGACACTCAGATCACGAGCTAATATGTTATTTACAATAGAACATAATTTCAACATTTGAAATGTTGTTAGACATTTTACATTTTTATCCACAAAATGAGCTTATTTCAAATTTTCTGGCTGCAGCAGGTCTCAAAAGTTGCGACGGGCCTGTTTGCCATGGTGGAGCATCCCTTCTTCTTTTTAACACAGAGGGGAGGCGTCTGGGCATTGAGACAAGTTTCTTGAGTTTAGCCATTGGAATTATACAGGCTTCCAGCTGCTGGAGAGTTTTGGGTCTCCTTTGACGGACTTTTTGTTTAATTATGCGCCAAATGTTCTCAATCGGTGAAAGATCAGGACTGCAGGCAGGCCAATTCAGCACACGGACTCTTCTACTACGAAGCCATGCTGTTGTAATAGCTGCAGTATGTGGTTTTGCATTGTCCTGCTGAAAAACACAAGGCCTTCCCTGGAATAGATGTTGTCTGGAGGGGAGCATATGTTGCTCTAAAACCTTTATATACCTTTCAGCATTCATGGTGCTTTTTAAAACATGCAAGTGTCCCACACCATATGCACTAATGCATCCCCATACCATCAGAGATGCTGGGTTTTGAACTGAACGCTGATAACAGGAGGGGTGGTCTTTCTCCCCTTTAGCCTGGAGGACACGATGCCCATGATTTCCAACAAGAATGTCAAATTTGGACTCATCTGAACACAGGACACTTTTCCACTTTGCTACAGTCCATTTTAAATGAGCCTTGGCCCTCAGAACATGGCAGCGCTTCTGGATCATGGTCAAAAATTACTTCTTTTTTGCATGATAGAGTTTTAGGTGGCATCTGTGGGTGGCACGGCGGACTATTTTCAGACAGTGGTTTTTTGAAGTATTCCTGGGCCCATTTAGTAATGTCAATCACAGAATCATGCCGGTGAGTGACGCAGTGGCGTCTGAGGGCCCGAAGATCACGGGCATCCAGTAAAGGTTTTCAGCCTTGTCCCTTACACACAGAGATTTTTCCAGTTTCTCTGAATCTTTTGATGATGTTATGCACTGTCGATGATGAGACCTTCAAAGCCTTTGCTATTTGACGTTGAGGAACATTGTTTTTAAAGTATTCCATTTTTTTTACGCAAGCCTTCACAGGTTGGAGAGCCTCTGGCCATCTTTACTTCTGAGAGAGACGGCCTCTCTAAGACATCCCTTTAATGCCAGTCATGTTACACACCTGATGCCAGTTAACTTAATTACTTGCTAAATGTTCATTCAGCTGATTCTTATATATTAATTGCTTTTTCAGCCCTTTTTCGCCTGTCTCCCAACTTTTTTGAGACCTGTTGCAGCCAGAAAATTTGAAATAAGCTCATTTTGTGGATAAAAATATGAAATGTCTCAGTTTCAACCTTTGAAATGTTATCTATGTTCTATTGTAAACAACATATTGGCTCATGTGATCTGAAAGTCATTGCATTTTGATTTTATTCACAATTTACACTTTGTCCCAACTATTTCGGAATTAGGGTTATAATTCTACATGAATGGAAGGCACATTCTGTATGAATTCCCATAATTTCATTGTTAGTTGTTGGACATTTCTAAATACCTGTTAATGCTCTTAAGCTTTTTTCTGTCCCCTCAGCTCAGTGGTTGGGAGGCATATTTTTTCCTGGTCGTCTGTCTGTTCATCATACATATCTTGTGTGTGCTGTTTACAAAAGCAGTGGATGGAATTTGACCAAATAACTTGTAACTCCCCATAGAGGATGGCTCAACTGATTAGGTTTTGGAGGTTATAAGGTCAAAGGTCAAGGTCACATGAGGTCAGCTGTGTGTGGGGACCACTGAGCTAAAGAAAACACTAGAGTGGACAACGTCATTGCCTGAACCAACTAGAAAACGTGAAACGCGTTTGCCATCTTGTGTAAGGAATTGGCAGGGGAATTGTGCAATCAAATGCCGTTCATGTGTATATACCACTAGATAAAATGAAATAGAAAAACTGAATTTCTTTCACAGTAAAAATACGTATGATAAGTGATAAATCTGTTAAATGTAGTATAAGTATCAAGTTCACTATTTTTCACATATGCTCATATACAAACTTCACCTAGGTTAGTATACCCTTAGAATCTCATGTAAAAATATCAACATAATCTCTATTCTCCACCTCTAAACTACCTTGGTCGAAGGTTTCTCACAGTTCCATACGGGATGCTATCCTTCGGTAAAATGGCGGACGCGTATCTCGCCAAAACTTGTCTCGTGTCCAGTCTAGTTTTCTTTAGCTCTGTGGCGGGGACCAACCATCAACTTCTTGGGCAAATAAAGCAGGCCAAAGGTATGGCAAGCCAAGACATTGCAATCATCGCTTTGTGTTGACTTCTACTTTGTTTCAACCAAAACTTCAAAAGTTGATTTGAGTAAGTGCACTGTAATCTTACTTGGAAATCACTACTGAACTTTCTTTGTATCAGTATTCCTGAAAACGACGCAGCGTGCTGGAAATTGAATGATATGGAAATGATGTGGAGTGGTGGAAATGACTTTTGCCAGCCGTAATAATTGAAAACATTTCATTTCTTTTTTGAGCAAACCGCTTGAAAATAAACCACTGAAAAGAATCGTTTAATTATCCTAAGTTGGCTAATGGAAAAAAAACCAAAATTATTGGCTAAATGTACTATTAATATTCATCTCTAAAGACTGCAAAATGAACAAGTATAGCTTTGTAGAACTTTTTCTAAAACAATGGTCAATGTCAGCCCATGGTATAAAATATACATGGACTGTAATAAAAAATATTGAAGATGCTGAAAAATTTTGCAGCAGCACTTGACAGAAGTGCAGACAGGTCCATGAGTATTTCGACGCAACATAATTTTCAAAATTCAAACTTCATGCCTACACAAATGATTTGAATTGAATCAATCAAGATGTGCTTGATTGATGGGCAAGATCAGCCTCTCTGTTCAAGGTATTATATCAAAAATATTGTCTGAACCATGCAGGAATAATTTATATAAAGCTCATTGATTCAGATACACCAATCTCAGTATTGTTGGTCTGGCCAACAGTTGGGGAGGGGCTCTTTTCACCAGAGAAATAATCCTGTCACCCATCACTGCTGCTATACACAAGATGTGTCCAAATTCTCGTGAACAGGTGGCCTTTTTCCTTGACCAGGATAGAAAATGTCACATGGGTCAAATCAAAGTTTCAGGGACGTACATGTTTGAAAAACATCAGATATACTTTCCTTCAATACATATTTAGTTGGACGGGGATTGATGATTACTTGACTGATCCAACAGGAAAACAATGACAAATCCAGTCGCGACAGCTCCAACGGATTGTGGTCCATAATCTATTATTCCTTTCTTCCAAGGTTGGTCCTGTGTTTCCTTCCTGGCAGGATGCAACGAAGGCGCTGATTGCCCCTTTCACTTGGTAAAATAGACTATTCGACTGCTCCCTGTGATGGCTGTCAGTAGTACTATATCTGATTGATGTTTGTTTGCAAGGAAGGTTCCTTGCGCTTTTGAGAATTTGTATGCACCTGTGGCCGTCCAAGCCTTTTCTTGCTCCTGAGTGCACCAATCATTCATATGGGAATAGATAGACATCCGTTAGGAACATTCCACAGGTAAACAGCCATTAGTTGACAGGTAATTTTATCATTATTGGGCATAGAAGCAGCAGACACAGAAGGCAAAGCCTTTTACCAGCAAGATGGCTCAAGATTTACCACTTTTTCATAAGTTGCCTGAACAGATAGTCAAACAGTTAACAAGCATTTCTCAGGAATTCCTGGATTTCACCATCTACCGTCCATAATACAGTGAAAAGATTCAGAGAATCTGGAGAAACCCATGCAATCTTTGTGCGTAAAAGACAAGGCTGAAAACTAAAACTGGATGCATGTGACATTTGAGCCCTCAGACAGCACTGCAGTAAGAACCAACATGCCTCTATAATGGACATTACTACATGGTCTTGTACATATTTCAGAACGTCTGTGTCAATGTATACAGTCCATGGTAATGTCATTAAATGCAAGGATGAAGTCCTATATAAAACCATCCAGAAGCACTGCCAACTTCTCAGGGCTCAAACTCTTCTGGAATGGACTGACAAGAGGTGAGAAGGTGTGCTGTGGACTGACAAGTCCATCTTTCCAATACTTTTTGAAAATGGTTTAATGGACACCATGTTTCAAGGCTGAAGAGAAGAAAGACCATCCGAACTGCTATTGGCAACACATTCAAAAGCGAGCATCTGTTATGGTCAGGGGCAACATTAGTGCTCTTGTCATGGGCAATCGCACATCTGTGAAAGCAAAATTGAGGCAGAAATGTACAAACACATTTTGGAATAACATATGCTGCCTTCCATTTGTTGTATCATTCAGGGAAGTCCTTCCTTGTTCCATCAAGACAATGCCAAGCCATATTCTGCACGTATCGCAACGCAGATGGCCCGCAGCCCTGACTTGTCTCCCACTGAAAAAGTGTAGCGGATTATTAAATAAAAAATACGAATACAGAGATTCTGGACTGTTGACCAACAGAACTCCAATATCAAGCAACAAATTCTGCTTTTGAAACTCGAGCAATTATGTCCTCAGAACTAAAATGACTATTCAGTATTATCATAAGGGGAGTTTATGTTACGCTATGGTGAATGTGTCCCTAGAATGTGTCGCAGACATCGAATTTACAAATACCTATTATTTACAAAAAATAAAAAATAAAAAAAACAACATCAATAACGATGAGTTAAAAAATGACATTTGGCCATTGTATTTTCTTCAACTAAATACAGGTTGTAAAGGGATTTGCAGATTGCTGCTTACAATTTTTATTTACATTTTCCCGGTTGTCCCATTTCTACTGGAATTGAGCTTGTAAATGATAACTTTAAACTTGTCATTGAATAAACAAGTCTAATGCTGTTAATGTAAGTCTGTATGAAAATTCTGTTTGCGAATATGACGCACCACAGATTGCTTTCACCCAAAAAGCATGTATTTGATGAGGCCTGACAGAAGGGAACTTGAAAATTGCTGCCAGGAGACTGTATTCCCATCCCTCTGGCAATTATAAAATGGAGGGAAAAGGAAGCCAAATGATGTATTCAAATGCAAATATCCAACCGTTGTCTTTGCATAAGGGCATCTGATTTGATTTAAATGCCGCGAATGCTGTGTGGTTTCTCTGCGCATCAGTGCTCAGAAACACTCCTGCCATAACTTTCTAATCCTGCAAAGGCAATCTAATTTTGTGTCGTGACAGGAATTCTGCGTTTATATTCTCTGATAATGGACACAGATGATTAGCTTAACACCCCCACGCATCTGCACAGTGCCTGTACCCTGCATCTCTTTTCAGTGCTTTGTAACTGTGATTTGATGGACATATTTCACAAAAATCAAAGATCTGAGAGTATCTATCATTGCATTTAAATTTAATCTGTATACTAAAAACTCATACGAGTCCAGTCTGGGAAATTTTATCCAATGCACAAACCTCACTTCCAAAAAAGTTAGACCACTGCAACATGTAAAGATGCAATGATTAGCAAATCATTTTAAATTTGAGGCGTGCAGCATGTTTCAAAAGTATTAGGACAAAGGCATATTTACCACTGTATTACGCTCCCTTTTATTTAACTCCATACACCCTATGGACCTTACATTGGCTCATCAAATGCAGCTACTCTATTAAAGGGCATCTAAAGTCGATTCCCATTGTTTTTGTTTATCAGCCAATCAGCGAGCCGCACCTGCGCAAACAAACCGAAATAGAAGGATTATCTACGCGTGTACACAAAACATTGGTTGATGAATGAAACTGGTCATGTGACAATGCAAGATGTCAACAAAAGCAAGTGATTTGTTTGTAAACATTGGACATTCAACGTCCCGTCTGAGAATCGACTTTAGTTGCCCTTTAAAACCTGAGGAACATTTAGCCTATTTTAGATTCGAGAGGAGATCCCAAATATGTCCTGCTGCATTACAGGGAAATGTGTAAAACGATGCACTAGATTTAGATATTTTCTATTCAATGTAATGCGGCAGCCATAAAACATGGCATCCTGGGTTTGTATATTTCAGGCAATGTAACTGTGATGTAGCTTTAGTGAAGCACTGCAACCAGCAAATACACAATATGTGACATTGGGCCTCATGCAAGAAGCGATATAAGAACAAATTTTCTCTTATTTTTGTTCGGAGCCCTGATTTTTTCTTATTTTGTTCTTACCCATTGATTTCTGGGATTCACCAGTGTTTTCTTATTTTTGCTCTTCTCTTAGGTAAGAGAAAATTTTACGAGTGGTCCAGAGCACTCTTACCAAGATAAGAGAAATCAGAAAACTGTTATCTCTGTCCAATGCACGGAAACACAACACAGTGCAATCCTTAGTAGATGAGATTGCAGGTTAATTTGCGGGTGATATGGCATTTGCATGCGTTTCAATACACGCAAAGCTTTAGTAGATCAGGCCCCTAGTGTGAAAGCACCCTAGATTACCACGAGCAGTCGGCTCTTTGCACACGGCACGTCACCTGCCCTTATATGGTGTTTAGTGGGTGTCATATATGCTAATTTAAAACAAACGGCTACACGCTTCCAATTTACGATCAAGTGGGATTTAACATTCTGCTCACATGGGTAAGAGCAGATTTGGACGGTAAGAGCGTTTTGTGCATCCGGAGTTTATTTCTCTTATTTTTTCTCTCAGCAAAAAAATAAGAGAAAAGGGAAATTTAAGAGAATGTTGCTGTATGAGGCCCATTGTCCGACAACATGGAAAAAATGCTTTTTCTAACTTTGAACCTACTTAAAGGGAAAAATTGGGATAATTGGGAAAATACAAGTTAAAGGGGACCTATTTTGCTATATTTCCAAGGTTATATTTTGATCTTGGACTCCCCTAGAGTACTCCTGATCGTTCAAAGTCCAAAACAGGGTCCTTATTTAGCTCATACTGCCATCCTCAAAAAACCCCATTTGTAGTCCATTGTAGTCTCTGCCTGACACGCCTAATTGGGGTGGCTCTTCCGCTATGGCCCCCACTCCCCGTGTGCCCACTTTCTTCTGACTAGCCAGCTCTGTGGAGGGCGAAGTTGGGCGGAACGAGGCTGCAGAACGCAGTTTTCCGGGTCCGCCTCCCCAGAGTGAAACGTGAGACACGTCTGCCATCTGATAAGGAAGTGGCGGGCAAATTCCGCAATCTAATGCTATACTTGAATATAGATCTAATGAAATGAACTTGTTCTAATAAACGCAGTGGCGAAGGTGGAGGACGCAGTGCGAAAGTCTGGCAGCTCAAGCTCAAATCTGCTATCGGCTACAGTTTGCTACGGCAAAAGTGGTGAGTACAGCGGTTTTTCTACTATATAGCTAGGATGCAGGGAAAGCTAGAATCCACTACATACAGACACATTTGTAGAGTGGGTCGACATACCCACGTGTAGACGGGAGACCGTAGAGATCCGGTGGGTCTGAGTTTAGAGGGAAACATGGACAGTGAGGGGCAGCTAAAAGTGGACCAACAGCTTATGGACTGCTTCGGTGTGTATTATAAGGACCTGCTGGTTCGTGTGCATAACTGTGGTGTGTCGTTAGCGTGGAGAAACGAACAGCTTCTGCGCTGGTATATGACGGAGGGGCGAAAGCTCCAGGCTAAACGGCCTTTTCGGAAATTGCCCGTGGTAATGGTTTACTCATTGCGTCGGAATGACCAGTGTTTCCTCGCAGAGAATGGGCGTGTTATGGATAGTGCCCGAGAGCTAGATAGACCTCCGGTTATGTTATGAGCATAATACAGGTTTTACAGACCGTAATTTCCGTTTTCGTGAACCGTTGCTTATGTGGAGCTAGCGAATCGACCACTTTTACAGGAAAGAATTTAATATTCAATCGCCGATTTAATATTCAATCGACAGTAATGCAGAGAAATCGTTTGTGATAGCAGACACGTTAAAGCCTGTGCGTTTCCCTATTGCTTTCACCGGTAGCATCAGAGAGCTTGCCCAGATATTGGAGAAGTATCAGGCAGACCCCGGTCATGGATAAGTAAAGCGATCGTTTCACAAGCACCCAAAAACGCGCTCCAAGCTCTGCAAAACCTACGTCTGGTCTAACTGCAGCCTTCGCAGCCCAACTCTGCAGACACATACAGCACCTCTCTGGTTAGCTTCAACTGTAGTGGCTACAATCAGGCATCATTATGACTGCCTATGATGAAACTGCCACATTGATGCTTACCGAAGTAACACAAGTATACCGATCATAATTACTGCCTATAAGTTACCAGGAGCATTTTAATTTGTACAGCACACGAACTAACATGCAGTAGCTGATAACTGAGCAGTCATAACAACTACAGAGACAAACGCTACCCTGCAATACAGGTTTTACAGACAGTAAATTCTGTTACCGGGGGCAGTTGTACCAATCATCCAAATTACAAACAAGTATAAAAAGTTAGCTTCAAATGAGGTTTATGTCCACACACCTTCCGTTGAATTTCCCCTGATATTACTCTTGCATATTTAGGACACAAACATTAGCAACAGTAACTTGGCTACGTTAGCCGCAGTGCTACAACCACATTCAACAGGCCATCAGTTGGGTAGGCTTATGCAGTGAAACAACTGCTTCCGCATCTGTAGCCATGTTTCCATCCACACGTTCTCATACGAATTAAGTAATATCGAATTAAAAATGCCTTACGGAGACGGTGAAACTAGACTTGATTTCAAGACTATCGACTCATAGTTTGTACGGTCCATCTCATCGGATTTTCTCTTGATCGGTAAAAGGCTTATGCGATAAATGCTGATGGAAATGTTATTCGCCGAATAAATCTGCTACTGCATCTTGAAGGTGTTTTGATGCCGTCGTTTCCTTCTGATAATGGTCTGCTATGCTGCTAATAGCTGGCATCTAAGCTCTATTACAACTTGTGCAATTATCGTCATTTGTTGGTAAACACAATCCATTTTGGCTAACCAGCTAAATTAGTTGGCCAACAAACTACTTTTGTTCACTTGAAGGTTCCGCGATTCAGTGCGAAAATGAATGGAAACAGCTTAAAATGTCAGAAATGTATTCGATACACCAATTTGATCCCATCACAGCATGTGGCGTCATTACGCACTACTTTTTATTCGCTTTAATGCCGTTATATGGAAACGTATATTTTCACCAGCTTAATTCGCATGAATATTTTTGGCGAACTTCAGATAATTCGATTGACAAGTGGATGGAAACATAGCTTGTGAGTCGCGGACAGTCGCAACCGATACAGGCTTTATCTTCAGCTAGTTTACAAAGCCTGCGTTTGAGGCCAGTTGTTAGTGCTATCGTTAACAGTCCTGCTAGCCTCCCGTAACACGTTAGCTTCACTTACATTATTTGCTGTTATATCGTTACTTACAGCTTGTGGCTCCGAGCGCTTGATCGATGCAACTGCTTCAGGTTTGAGAAGCAGCTGAAACGCTTATCCTGTGTCGAATTATCCTTTATTGACAAAGCTGTCTTTGGTGAAATGCTGAGCACAAACGGCTAACGTTCCCTTTGGCCGTGGCTGTTCGCTGCCAGCAAACAAAAAAGCTACCCACTGATTTCTAGAGGCATCGTCTTTTGGAAGAGAAATAGGTGCTTTTCTTTGCGTCCAAAAGTAAACAGACGAGCAGCTTTGGGAGAGATACTGACAAAACTGCACCTCAAATGATCTGCGGTTCTTCTTTTGTATTTCTGGAAGTGCAGATGCTACTAAGGCATAGTATGATCCGCGGTTGTTCATGTCTGCTTGAATAGTTTCCGGTGTGGGCAGGTCCAGCGCCGTGATTGGCTTTGGCTAAGTCTGTACTAATTGGACGGCACAACCTGAGGTCAGGTTTCGCCCAGATCTCGCGAAGATCTCGGGAGGAGCTGTTCAGAGAGGAAATCATGTTCACAAAATCACGTTCTTGGATTACGGCAAAACCTCTGTATCTTATGTTTAGACACTTTACAGAGGTTGAGTATGGACAACCAACATTATAACATTACTAATATGTATTAAAAGAAGGATCAGCATAATAGGTCCCCTTTCAAAAAAGAGAAAACCATGATCTATAAATTGACCTGTAACAAACTGAAAACAGCTCAAGACAAAATGGTCTGAGTGAACATAAAGAAGCATCAGATCAAATGCATTTTTCCCTCCTAATAAAGTCATAGTAAAGTCATTTCAGTGCGTGTTGGTTAATTTTGAACTTCAAAAAATATTTTATTTTTGCCCCCTCAGCAATTCTTGCTGATGGGGTATTGTTGCCCCCTTCGCTGTCTGTCTGTCTGTCTTCCCATCAATTGTTACAGCTCCAGCTGGTGAACCGTTGTAGGGACAGCCCTCAAATTTACACTGGTTATGTATATTGAGTGTCTCCAGAAGCCTTTATGTTGATAGCATGTCTAGGTCAGAGCTTCCCTTCTGACCTCATTTTAAGGCACAGCAAGGGGGTATATAGTGCCGAGCACAATCTAGTTACCCCCCAGTGATTCTTACTGATGGGGTATTTTTGCCCTCTCTGCCATCAGTCTGTCTGTCTGTCTGTCTGTCTAGCTTCTCATCAATTGTTTCTGTTTTAGCTGGTGAACCATTGTAGGGACAACCCTCAAATTTAAACAGGTAATGCACACTGGGTGTCTCCAGAAGCCTATTTGATTTCAAGGTTATAGCTCTGATCTCGACCTCATTTTTCTTTCGGTCAGAGGTCCAGCACGTCCACCTTTAAGGCAGACCAAGAGGGGTGCAGCAAGTGCAATCTAGTTTATCTTATGATCACTTTTGATTTTTAAATTTTGGACTGGGTCCAAATATGATTTGAAAAGTGTTTGGATGCTAAAAAGCTGGTGTACAGATGTTGGACGAGTCATATTTGCATGCTTGGATATTTGAGCTCCTCAAACCATATGATGAAGGCCAAGGGTGGCTGAAAACAGATTAGAGGGTGCTCAAGCTTGCGTGATTAATTGGCCCTATTTCATCCCCATCACTCCTTGACCTGTTGGACATTGATGACACTGAAAATAATGAGGGCAAGCAAGAGTGTGAGGATGCTGAGCCATGTCCACACAAAGCTACAGAGGTAGATTAAGATGATGTTCTCATGGATGCTGAGGATAAACCTTAGACTCAGCTATAATTATAATTGATAAATATCAAAGGATTCAGTTGTCTTTCCATAATATCTGGATGAGGAGTTATTATAGTCACAAATTTTTATTCCATGCCCAGAGGTCCATGTGCTAAATATCTCAGAGTGACACTTCCTACATCCCACATCCTTTACCCCATGTTGACTGCAAATTGTCTGATTGGTTGGGATATGCAAAATGATTTTACACAATAAGTAAGCTTCCATGACCGTATCTATGGAATTTGGTTCAAAAATAAACTGCAAAATAACTGGTTCAGAAAAAGAAAATGAAATGATTTTCCAATAAAATTTGCTTGATCTTTGCCTGAAATGTTTAATCTTAAGCACCAATCATTTTGACAACCTCCGCAATCAAATTGGCACCTCAAAGAACCATAATATCGACACCAAGATCATAAAAATTGGCTCATTATTTTCAGACATACAGCACGTAAAACGCTTAGCATTTTAATCTCTGTGAAAGGCAGCCATTTTGGAAATATGCGAATTAGGACCATGTGGGACATTATGTTCCTTTGGCAACATCAAAATTCTTTAAGTAGATGTCCTAGGGGTGCTAAAAATCATTGTTAAAGTGTAGTTCTGGGGAGGTGCATGGGAACCCATTTTTCCTGCTGTACCTGCTAAATTCTCTCATTAGAAAATTGAGGTTCAAAGATTTAGAGTAGTCTAGGTAACTAGCCTAATTTTTATACTTGATACATGAGAATGCAACCAAGCATTTTCGATAAATTGTCAATCATTGCAACAAGTAGGAAATGCAGACCAACGCAACATCTCCCAGTGAAAGACAATCTAAACCTAATAGCTAATGTACTACAGTTAGAATGGTTACATCTGAGCAACTATTGAAAGCAAATGACAGATTTATTCACGGGCATATCCTAAGCACTTGCTATTAGCAAATGTGATATTGCAACTTTTCAGGATTTTATTCTCACTCAAAAAACACCAAGCTTGCCACAGCCGTGCTGCCCCATGTAGGACTGGAATTCACTTGCACAGCTTTTGATGAAAGCTGCAACATGGATAATCACACTACTGAAGCTTAGCAGAGTTCAGTCAGGAGCCAGTTTTTTTCATTCAGTGGGCTTTCACTCCTAACGCATGCTTTCATTCTAGCTGTGATCATGCGGGGCTATCAATTGAATCATCACCTGATCTCATCCATCCAATAACACTGCAACACACCTACGTTGTTGGCCTATCCTCTTGGTGCTGTCTTTTTAAATATGACTTTCTCAGCTTCTAATACACCTAGGCTGCCATCGCGCGCCCCCCACCTCCCAATCACCGCCCAGCCTCTGCAAGTTCATTTGCTTCATTTTCATCAGCCACCACCCCCAGTGTCCGGACTCCATGGGGGGATTTATCCAGCTGCCCCTCAGGCCAGAGTCTCCACAATTATGAAATCTCCCTGTCGAGTTTTAGCGCCAAAGACTTAACTCATTTCCTACGGCAAGCTGCTGCCAACGGCGCGGCGAATTCTACTATTCCCTATGGTAAACCGGAGCCAGCAGCATGGATGACCATTCGCAGTCCGATGAAAACATGAAATCAGTTGACGATCATGGTGATGTGCCACCTGCACTTCAATTCTTTATATTGTGTCATTTTCGGGAAAAGCGTTTCGTACAAACGCAACAATTTTATTTAAAAGTATTCCATAGGGAATGAGTTAAAGGTTATCTTCACAGCCATTAATGTGTTCATTCTGTAATTTGCAATAAATGTTTTCCTTTACCAATTCATTGGTCTGTCCTGATTGAACCAGCACATAAACATAATAATAATAATAATAATAAATATAGCTGTCAGAATGACAGCGATGCCGGGCTTCAAGCTTACTTCGCAAATCTTAGAGTATGACCTTGAAAAGTAGAAAAAAGTCTTCAATTCTACATTCATTTTTGCCTAGCCGTCACCTGCCGATGTTGGACAGTATAAGGCAGCGGTGACATGCGACAATATTTCTGCAATATTTATGCATTCATAACTCTGAAATGTTGGTTGGATCTTAACAATTTTCTGAAAGTTCATAAAAATGGGCTCTTGCTATAAGTGCACCAAATTTCACCTCAATCTTAATTGGTTCTGGAGAAGAAAGCTGTTAAGTGTAAAGCTTATTATTGCAAATGGCTGCCATACTCGTCATTCAATCAAAACCCAGCTCATGTCGGTCATAAACGGAATATATTACGCTTTCAAACGACGCAATTATCACGCTTCTAACTTTAAAAGAGATTGAGTTATTATCACACAAAATCTGAAAATTCAATATGGCCACCAGGTCACGTGACTTGGCGCAAGCGCACAAAACTAGGTCAGTTTGTTGTACAGCCTAAGTACAAGACAAACACCAATTTTGATGTCTTTACATCTAGCTATTTGAAGTTATAGGCATTTAAAGGTCAATTTTGGTCACCTGACATATTCAACCAATTGCCAGCTTCTAGAATTTTGACCGGAACTAAACGCCATTCACGTACTGTGAAGGTCTAGCAATGCTCTACACATGTATCAAATTTTAGCTCGATCCGTTCGGTGGTTCTGGAGAGGAAGGCTGTTAAGTGTAAAGCTAATTATTCAAAATGGCTGCCATACTCGTCATCCAATCAAAACCCAGCTCATGTCAGTCATAAAGGAAATGTATTAGGCTTTCAAATGGTGCCATTATTATGCTTCTAACTTTAAAAGAAATTGAGTTATTCTTGCACAAAATCTGAAAATTCAATATGGCCGCCAGGTCACGTGACTAGATGCAAGCGCACAAAACTAGCTCAGTTTGTTAAACAGCCTCAGTACAATATACACACTAATTTTGATATCTTTAGATGTTGCTGTTTTGAAGTTATAGGCATTTAAAGGTCAATAGTGGTCACCAGACATATTCGACCAACGGCGCGCTTCTAGAATTTTGACCGGAACTAAATGCCATTTACACACTTTGAAGGACTAGCTATGCTCCACAAGTGTATCAAATTTTAGCTTAATCCGTTCAGTGGATCTGGAGGAGAAGATCTTTAAAGGTTTTTAGTTTTTTCCAATATGGCCGCCAAGTCATGTGACCTAAATCAACCAGCTGGTGAGGAAATAACAGCAAACTGGCCTGCTATAACTCGGCCAAGTTTCATGAAAATTGGTCAATTAGTTTTCAATTTACACAGTCTCAAAATTTAAAATTGCGGCAGAATAATACCGTTGTAATAATAATAAACACAACGATTACAATAGGGCTTCAGCCATTCGGCTTGAAGCCCTAATAATTATTATGAATAATAATAATAATGATAAGAATAACAATAATAATAAACACTTGTAACCCATAACTGCGCGCATAAGTCTTTCCACAAAAAATGGTCACCGTCCAGCCTCGTTTACAACACGACATTCATGCAGCTTGATCAGAACCGCTTACAATGAAGGTTCTGACATCCGAGCCAGACGTTACCACTAAAACTGAAGCAATGACAGGGTAAAAGTTCACTTCATTCAAAGCCCTGGCATCATCTGCAGCCACCGTGGCAAAAACCTCAGGACGACAGTAGCGTAAGTGTTTGGAAGATTTTCAGTTTACTTGCTCTACTCACTCACTGCCATGCCCCTCCCCCAGCCTGTTCATTCTGGCTCACTCAGCTCAATTAGTCCCTGATCACTTGCCTACTAGGCCACACCCCACCACCAACCTTATTAGTTACACCTGTGCCCACAGCCCTTTCTTTTCTGCTCAGAGACTGAGACACAACTGAAGTGAATGTGCTTTCTCCTGTGTGTGTTACTGAAATATGTAAGTTTGATTTGTGCCTTATGAAGTTTTCTGATATTGTTTGTTAGATTAGAAATGAGATGAACAGAGCTGATTGTATTTTTATTTTCCTTTTTCCTAGAAACCACACACACACCCCCCATGCATGCACCTATCCATACAGTCCTTTTCCTGGAACTTCAATAAATGACTCCTGTGAACTGTGAACCTTGACTGGACAGCCGATGTTCTCACCAACACTCCCATTGGTCTCAGGCCAGCTTAGCAATCCTAAAGCTCCTCTTCAGTAAGGCTAAACCAAGTGTCGCTGCATCCAGCAACATCCATGGCTTGTCATTGCTCGCAGCAGCAGTCTGTCGTGGGACAATAAACAAGCCGTGTTACTCTCTCATAAACAAAACTAGAGGGTGTGTCCAGTAGGCCACATCACCCCGCCCGATCTGCACGAAAATCGAGTCATTTCTTCCCTTCCACCAAAGGATTGTCCCTACCAAATTTGAAGTGAATCCATCCAGAATTATGGCCTGCAGAGTGCAAACAGACACACAAATGAATAAATAAACGCGACAACCACATACACCCTTCCGCAACATTTGTTGCGAGTGGGCTGAATAATGCACCTCCAGGAGTAACATTATTGACCAATAAAGAATGACAGCTCTGCTATGATGATGTACAAGACCATGATAGCTTTACAGCCATGCATTGCACACAGCCTGAAATGATCTTCGATAAGCAGTTCAAACCAGGAAAACCCAGATGATGAGTTATTTAAAAGTGAATGTGATGTGAAAATTATGTAAAATTTACAAGGCAAAAACAATGTTTGGTTTTCTTCATAACATGCATCTCTGTTGCATGAAAAGCTCTCTGACATCAGCTACCTAACTTTAGGCAACTACAACTCATGATTTTTGTAAGCACAGCACAAAAATGCTATTCATGGGCGGACTATAATGTTACATCCGAGCGAGTATTATTTTGTTAATCCTGGAACAACACTGATACAGCTATATGAAATTGTGTATAATGCAGAGCTTAAAAGAATTTGACGTAAAAGTTCAAGTAACAAAAAACAGCGCACTATATGGCTGTCCAAGACCAGGGTCGCAAACCCTTCTGCAAGAATTAAACAGGAGATGTAGATACGGTCAAACAGGTGTCATGGCCAGTGCAGACATACCTATCAGACTGATGCGCCTGCAAAAGCAAGGTGAGCAAAACCCATGTCTTTATGAATGCAAAAATGAGCAAAAAAAACGAATGCCAAAGAAACTTGCCTGAGAGGAACATACGTTAGCAAAGGAAGGAGAACCAAAAAAGGCCTTTGCACCAAAGATAGCCCTTCATCAAACCACAGTAGTGTTTGAGTGAGAGACATGGCAGTCTGGGGGTTCTTCTAGGAAAAATAAGATAAAAGACTATAATGAATATGCAGCATTAGTGGTGTAGTGGAGGGTATGCACAGGAATATGGAGTACATTTACTTCTTTTTTCTGCCAATTTATGGTGTACCCACCGGCCAGCCAAGATGCCACTGAAATATTCAGGATACCCACTTTCTCTTCTGCATACTACCTGTCTACCCACTCGAGTATACCCACTTTTCCTGGGAGCACTTCACCACTGTGCAGCATGGTGTGACAAAAAAGCATTGTGGAAAAACAGCAATTATAACTTACATAATGACACTTTCTTTATGTTCAAATAACTTTACTGTGATGGGGGGAATTGCCCTCAGCGACCATGCACATTCATCAATCATTTTTTATCAGTATGAACAACCCATGTTGGCAGAGGAGAGGAATCATTCTTTGCCAGCTATACAATCAGATAATTGGGAGGCAGATATTCCAAATATTAAATGTCAATAGCATTTCAGGACCTCGATTAATTTCTACATCCATGTTAAGATCCAGACAAGGAACCAGTTGCTGATTCAGAGCACAATCCAATGAGGGTATTTACTGATAGGATCTCGGTAATAACAGGAGAAGGGCCAAAACCCAGAGCAGGAAAATTATTATCCAGTTTAGGTGATATAGACTGGTGGGGTAGCGGGCATGTCTGCGCCCAGCCAATGGCGTCCTGGGGCAGAGGCTGGGTGATATTAACCCCTGGCAAGGCAGGACTTTCAGACAGTAGGTCAAAAGGGTTTAGCAGAAATGCAGTCCCAATCCTGGAGAGTAATGAAAGTTTGGGAGGTGTCCCTAATAAACTGATCAGAGGAATAGACTGGAAAGGCAGGTTAAAAGGAATGCGGTCTCAACCCTGGAAACCAATAGCAAGGCTTGGCAGTTAGTTCCAATGAATAAAGCTCTGAAAAGTAATCATGCATTCAGGGTTCCCCCTGGGTTTTGAAAAATATTCTTCGCTTTTCTCCTTTAACAATAAAGTCAGAGAGGTATTCATCACTTTATCTTAGTCCTTATTTTTTCTTAGTCACTTACAGACTTTACATAACTTCAAAAAGCCTTTAAAGCGGACAAAGTGCCTACAGCTGTTATGATCCTGTCCTGCCTGACCATGCTTTGTATTTTGTATTGTGATTTAGATGCTCTGCCATGTTTTTGTTGTTGCCATGTTTTGTATTGCCATGCCAGATCCATTATTCTGTTAGATTCCGGTCCATGTCTTTGTTCATGCCCTTCATTGCACTTTGTCTCCCCTGTCTGGTCTTTTGTTAAGTTACAGCTTCTCCCCAGTCCTGCGTGTCACATGTTTAGGTGATTTCATGGTTTCTGGGTTTCAAACATTCCTTCTAATCTCGTTTGCTTCCTTCGCCTTGCTTTTCTATTTTACTAATCTTACTAACAGTTTGTTATTTTTGTTTAGATACTAACCAAGACTAACATTGTATATAATACTAACTTACTAACGAGCACTAGGGATTGTATAGCTGCACTTACTAATTGATTAACAAGCTCTCAGCACTCGCCCTGTTCTACTCTCCGCCTCTTGCCTTCTCTTAGTCTTTGCTGCAATTCAGCGGATCCTCCGCACCTGCTCTACTCTGTCCTGTCTCTCATTATCTGTGCACATTAGAACTCCCTAACTGGAGTTGTATGTTTTGTCTATAGGTTGTCTCGTGATCCCTGTCCGCGTTTTGGCTTTTGCCAATTTCATGTGGTTAGGTTCTCCCTTGTGTTTGCTCCCACATATTAGTCTGATCCCAGTCACCTGTCCCTGATCATAGCATGTAACTTCCCTTGAGGGTACTTAAGCAGTCTTTTCACAGCAGATCCGTGTCAGAACGTTTCTCTTGTTTACCTGTGCTGCTATCTTCTTCGCCTTGTACTCATAGTGTTACTCTTCTGACTGGACCGTCCGACTTACGATTTTTGGCTCTGCTTTTTGGTACTATTGTCTGCATCTGTTTACGAACCCTTTTTGCCCGACTACGAGTTTTGTGTTTGCTGCCCTGTTAACGGTTTGGATTACGCCCACTGGATTTTGGCTTTTGCTTCTCTGACAAACCTGTGCCTGTGTACCGAACCGGTTTTTGCTCGACCACGAGTACTGTTATTGCTGCCCTGGTTTTCGACTCAGATTCTGCCCTACTGGATTGTGATTTTGGATTGTGGACTCTGTACCGTTGCTTTCTGCCCTGTGGGGGTTTACCCCCCCAACTACAATAAAGCTCACTTTTGCTGCAACTTCCTGGTCTCGCATTTGGTTCCAGAATGGTACCTCACAACAGCATGTACAAGGAAAAGGTCAAACCTAAAATATTTGTGCAAAAACAGGTCTCTCCATTATACATTGGACTGTGTAATTTCGGCTCCATTCTAGTCCAGTCTTTAATAATGCGTACCTTGTGCACCATAAAAGCAAAATTAAACCTCTTTTATGCTTTTAGCATGGAATTCATTCAAAAGACTATCAGGAATCCCTTTAAACTCTTCATTTCTTGATTTTTTTTCTGGACAGTTTTATCGATCCAACCATTTTGGGCATCCCAAAATTAATAATGGACACACCCTTTAAAGGTGTCTACTGTGTAATGGTACGTGAAATGCACACCTGAAGTGATGAGGTGCTAGTCAATGAAAACAAGCATGTAAAAAAAAAAAAAATATGGAAATTGGCTGCACACGCCTTGGTCTGTTGCAGATTGCATCAGAGCTACCAGTGTGCAGCCAATTTCAATATTTTCCATATCTGAGAGGCCTTGGACTTGCGGTGAGCTCAAAGTTTTGTGCTGTTGCAATCATAATTGTTGGAACTCTGAAATGTTTATTTAAAATGCAAAATTTGAGATGTCCATTAACTCTGATTCTGAATTGAACACTGGGTGAGATCACTGTTTTGCATACAAACAATTTGTTGGAATCAAAATTAATGGAAATCTCGAATGTTTAGAGTTTCAAATGTTAAACATTTTGGATTTCCACTAATTTTGAATCCAACAATTAAGTCTCAGTACTGGCACCCTCATCCACTTCAATCTTTTCTCACTAAGAAGTGTTTACTGGATTGTCGTGAACCACCATATGATACTGAAAGGACTGACCCACACATTTTTCCATGCGACTTCCACTACTGTAGATGTAATGGATTTGGCTAGACCAGTGGTTCCCAAACTCAGTCCTGGGGCCTCCCTGTGTATGCTGGTTTTTGTTCCACCCATAACTGCATGCAATTGTAGGATTTTAACAAGCGGTTCACTTATCTTAATTAGGTGCATTCATTTTTTAGAACAGGAATTTATCCTCTCAAGACATATTTTGATAGATATGCATGCAAGCGGTGAAGAATAAATTGCACATTCACATTGTGAAATATTAGCAACAACTGCATCAAAAGAGGAGAAAAAAGCAAATCAAAGTAAGCAATCAATAGGTTCCTAATTGGTGAAACTGCAGACACATGGTTGCAAAAACTAACAATTTATAGAGAGAACTCCGAACACCTGTGTTCAGCAACCTGATTAGGAGCTTTTTGATTTTCTCAATGTCTAATTTGCTCTTACAATGTCGTTTTCTGAAATAGCTTGCTACAAAGAAAAAAAAAAACAAAACAGTATGTTCAAGGGTCTTTCATTCTTCATGGCACACTAGGATATTTCTATTAAAATTTGGCTCAAGACAGCTATTAACTTCTTTTAACACAAAATGCACCAAATTAAAACAAATTAGCAGCTTATTGAAATCCTGAGAAGGCAATTATGGTTGTAACGAAAACCAGCATACACAGGGAGGCCCCAGGACCGAGTTTGGGAACCCCTGGGCTAGAGTCACTATGAGTCAGGCAAGTGCCGCAAATAAGCCGTGGCTCTTCAAAAATCTGTAGTTACATCCAGCGATCTTTCTAGCGTGAAAGTGTAAATCAATGATGCCGTAGGTTTTGGTGAGGTGGATTTATACGGCGTAGAAAGTAGACACGCAATCACCAGTGCGATTTGCCTCGTGTTCACCAGTTGCCTTCATAGCCTATTAAAAAACTAGACAGGTCGGTCGCCCGCGACCAATGCATATTGACCCAATCGCCCACATTTTTCATTTTGGCTTATTTTAACACAAAATTGTCTATTATTCAGTGAATTACATTTCCATGGGAACCAAAATCCATAGGCGCTGTGTCCTAACCACTGCCCACTTACATACCAAACATAAAAGAAATAGCTTAAAATTTGTGGCCTGTAGAGTGTCCACAAGGAAATCTCTATGGCGGCCACAGCGGGTGCGTGACAAGGCCAAATCCATAAAAGCCCCAACTTTGACTGGGGGCTAAATAAAGGCGAATAAATAAAATATCCGAACGGGTTTTCTAGAGGACCAATTGCGTAAGATTTGTCAGAACCACCTTTATGAAAATATCCCATAGTTATTTCTTAATAATACTATAGTATAATGGCATAAATATAGTATTACTATTCTGCCCTAAAAAGCCTAAGTACAGTAACTACATATTGGGTAAAACGTGAGTTACACAGTTTTGGGCCTGAAAGTTGCTATGACTTGAAAATCACAACAAAGAAAACCAGCAATGAGAACTAAAACAAATTTATTCTTCACTGATTAGGTACAAACATTTCTACAAATAATCCACTGTGCAATCTTATAATAACACTCTAATGCCACTATGTAACTCTGATGCCAAAACAAAATTCTCCCTCACTGAACAAAATCACAGCATTTATATAGACTAGGAACATTCTGGAAAGATCTACAGGAGTCCTGGGTGATCCGCCCCCCTCCAGGCAAGAAGAAGCCGGAAACTTCTAGAAAGCACTAGTCTATTTCATCACAAACAAGTGGTATTGCATCAGATCATGTTTTTCTACAGACATACCACCAGAGGGTGCTAAATGATGAACAAAATAAACAAATAGCTGACCAGTAAGCAGCACAAATCTAACAAATCTCCATTTACAAAAGATATTCAGTGCTGTACATAAAACACTCATATGTAACAAAGTATATGGAGGTCAGGATTTATTCGGACAGAAATTATACCTCGGGAAATCGGTTAACCATAATTTACCATAGATGTGCTAATTATTCATTTGTTGGGACAGCAAATATACTTCGAGCCCACTTTTTACTGTTGAAATTATTGCATAGTTACTGCACTTAGCCTTTGTATGGCAGTATAGTTTGCATAGTATAACTAGAGTAGTACTATAGCCATCACATTATAACTATGGTATTACCACAGTCAACAGTACTATGATATTACTATAGTCCACCCGACTGTATTGCTGCAGTTTTTAATAACAATAGTATCACTATAGTAATACTACATTATGGAGGCAAAATACTATCCATTTATCATAGGAGTTGGAAATATAGTAATTTTTCATGAGGGCATGTCTCGTGGATTATTATGATTCTAGACCGTTCACCAGAACATGTATTAGGCAAAGGTAGCGAAAAGCGATAAATATAGCCTAGGTAAGTCAACACCACAGTTATAATTTTTTGATTAAGGCTACAACGTGATATTTTGACTAGAGCAACAACTTGGTTATCAAAAATAGATTTCTCAAAAGGATAGTGAATGATAATCGTCTATGTATTTGTATTTGACTGACTCATCTAAATCCTAACATTGAGCGGAAAACTATATATTTTCCCAGCTACGTACATTTTTCCTCAAATTCCCTCTCAACAACTACATGGGAAAAAAATTAAAGTCCAATAAAGTCATTAGTCAGAGCCCAGAGGCCAGAGATATTTGAGTTCCGATATAGCGTTCATGCTGCAAACGTGGGGTAATTACCTACGCTAGGGAGGTTATGTTGTCACCCCTGTTTGTTGCTTGCAAAATCGATTTCGGCAAGTATATCAGTCGGTCGCGTTAGACGTCTGTTTGTCTGTCAGTTTGTTAGTTACACACCCTTTTGCCATCTATCTTCCCTGCACCAATCTTAACAAAACTTGGAGACATGTTAGCATAGGTTACTCGCCACAGACCTATATATTTCTAAGTTTCTATGTCAAGGGCAAGGTCACATAAAAGGTGGTTAAACACATTTTGATCCGAAACCTAGTTTCTAATTAAGCTAGAGACTTGAAACTAATGCCATTCTTTACGTAAACGCAATGCGGTTCTGGCAGTCAGGGGTCGCGATGACGTTCCTCTGACGCAAGTACGTGAAAATGACTTTTTGCCAAAATGAGTTTTTTAATTCTTTTCTTTAGAATTTATAATATATCTTGTCATCTTTTTAAATTTCGAATTTGAAAAATCGTCGTTCTAAGAGATACCTTTCCTTTTGTCTGTCTGTTTGTCCGTCTGTCTGTTTGTTAACAGGTTTACTCAAAAGGTTTTGAGTGGTTTGGCACAAAATTTGGTAGGATGATAGGTGGTAGTCCAAGGATAAGATGATTCAATTTTGGAAGTGATCCGGAACACATTTGGATTTTTCCAGACAAATTAAAATATATCTGTCTAACGTAGGTCTGCATGATATTTCTGACCGGATAACTCAAAAAGTTATGACCGGCTTGGCACAAAATTTGGCAGGATGATAGGTGGTAGTCCAAGGAAGAGTTCATTTAATTTTGGAAGTGATCCGGAACATATTCTCTGACCAAAAGAACAGATATATATGGCGTGGCACTTGCAGTGGCAGTGCACATACACTAATTAAGTGCCATGACTATGTAAACAAGTAGCCAAACCGGTAAGTATTGGTAAGTAATCACAGGTACAATATGATGTATACCCATTAGCTGTGGCCAGCTCGTGGGTGCTAAGCTAGCACCTTGGTGGTGAGAGCATATCGCCAAGCTGGCGCTATCACAGATACTATACCAGAATTGACCTTGTGACCACTAGCAGTGGCATGATGCAACCGCGCTTAACTAGCGCACATGCTTCTTAAGTTTTATTATGCATATTTTATTTGTCTCTGAGATAAGTTCATCTCAATGACTCTCCCATCCTTAAAGATCATTCTTTTGGGGATGTTTTCACCTCTGCCTGCTACGCTGGCAGATCTGCACACCACCTTGCTGGAGGGTCCTCGAGGATGGAGTCATCACCAAAGATAATATTGAATTTATTACATTGTTAATAATTCTTTTCAATTTTAATTCCAGAGTCTTCGTGATTGAAATGAAAGTGTAAACAAAAGTTCAATCACGAGACGTAGGATGCTCAAGCTATTGCATTAACCCAGTTGTAACCATTAGTCCTCTATAAATATCCCCATAACGTGTTTCCATTTGCTGATTGCAGAGATTTTGCATCACCCACCACCTCCCCACCACCGCCAGCTTCTGACTCCGGCCTTTTCAGCTTTGAACCCATTTCCCTGCTCACCGGATGACTCTTCCTTCCAGATGGGGGATGGCGTCGCCTCTGCCTTCTACGCTGGCAGATCTCCACCCCACCTTAATGAAGGGTCCACGAGGACAGAGTCATTGCCAAAGATAACATTGAATTTTATTCATTATTAATAAATCTTTTCAACTTTAATTCTGGAGTTTTCATGATTGAAATGCTATTTTATTGTTCAGTATTAATAAAGAGAGGCACAATGCACATACCTGTTGGTAATGACAAAACAAAATTATGTTCTCCTCCTTTGCATTTCAACAATGATTGATTCATCAAAAATATTACACTATTTACATGCAACCAAAAAATGAATTGACTGCTTTGCAACAAAGTTTCAAATTCCGTGCATCGAATAGTGGAAAAGCTTGAATGAGTCACCACTTAAAGAGCAAAGAGAAAAACAGACAAACAACATTGTAGACCATGAGATTTGTTTCTGTCAAGATAAAATAAAGCACCGCACATATGCAGTGCCTGTGCCATCCCCTCAATGTGTCTGAATATAAATGTTAGGTGAGGCTTTTACATCGAATCTGCAGTATTTAGCGGCTACATTAATAAAGTTTGGAACTGTCAACGAAGCCATTCCCTGCAACCTAGTCATAAGGCCAAATGTTTCCACTGCAAACATTTTTGGATAGCACCATTTCTAATATGTGCTTGAAGAAATCCATTCTGCTTAAAGCACTGGCATAGCCAGAGCTGAAAATTAGGTTGGCACAGAACATGCCAATACAACATTAATTAGTCCTGACGTGTTCGCAATCATTTTTCCTAATAATTAACAATAAATTCACTCTGAAGAAACTCCATACCATCAGTTGTTGCTAGTTCTTTGTTTCGGTAAGATGACAATTATTCATTTGGATGTGCCATTTTGTGCATTTCAATCAGCCTAGTTCAAAATTGCGTGAAGGTGTTTCTAATCTATGCCTTTGGTCTAATTTCAATAATGTAAACAATCATGAAGAGCAGGATAGCTTGCCTGATGTGCCAAAAAGGTAGAGTGGAAGTTCAAGTGTACTTTACCTTTTGTAAAGCATATGCCCATGTGTAACTTATTTTTTCTGTACTGAGTTTAGCCTATTATTTTGTCACCCTTAGATCACATTAAGAAAGAAACTTTGTCTGCAATTGAAAACCTGTGCACAAGACATACCTTAGTCGCAAAATAACACTTCTGAGATTTTGGGGGTCAAAGTTTTCGAAACATGTTGCGAATAATTTTTTTTTTTTAGTGGTAGCATACTATAGCCCCATTGCTGTTTCCAGGGTCTATCAAGAGCAGACAAACCCTTTTTTGTGGAAAAACACTTATGCATTACAAAGTTAATATGAAAATTTTAGATTTTAGAACTTTTTTCTCCTAAATACCTGGACTTAAGTACATTTACCACTAAATGACTGGACTTGAGCACTATTAACAGATGAAGTTGACTCTCCAGTCTCCATCGTTGCCATTTTCACTGCTAGTCATGTGACACATTCTAGGATTTTGATTGGACCGTTCATAAACTTTTATGGACTTGGATATTTCTTGCACTAACGTTTTGTGAATTTGACAATGGCAACACACCAATACACTGGACTTGAGTGCTTCTGAGAAATCTTTGGCATCAGATGAGACTCTGGCCATTGTAGCTTTTAGTAATGGTGTCAGCTCTTTTTTTTTTTTTTTTTTTTTTTTTGCAAAATGTGACTTAAGTACTTATAATTGTAATTTGTGTTAATAATGGGAAATAATTGAGAACACATCAGGAATAATAATTCTTTTAAAGGGATGTTCTCTGCTCACCCAATTTTCAGTTCTGGTGCCACTGCGCAAGACCACTATCTGGGCTCTTTTGTGGCCACCTGATTAGTTATTGATGCGCTCTTGGAGGAATTTTGGCTGGCTGGCCACTCCTGGGACAGTTCACCACTTCAAAGTTTTCTTCACTTATACTGTAGATAATGGCTCTCCCATGGTTCGCTGAATCTTGAAGCCTTAGAAATGGCTTTGCAACCCTTTACAGACTCATAGATGTCAATGACTTTGTTTCTCATCTGCTTTTGAATTTCTTTAGTTCAATGCATACTTTGCTGCTTTTTGCTTACTTCACATTGTCAGGCAGGTTCTATTCAAGTGATGTTTAGATTCAGTAGGGCTGGCAATAATCAAGCCCGGGTGTGTCTAGTGACATTTAACCCATTATCAATTCAATCTGTTTAATTGGTTGATTTTGTAACTTAGGGGGCAATTACTTTTTCACATAGGGCCAGGCAGGTTTGGGTACCTTTTTTTCCTCCAATAAATGAAATCATTATTTAAAAGCTGTATTTTTGTGTACTCTGGTTATCTCTGACAAATATTAAATTAGTTTTATATTATGAAACATTTTAGATTGATAAATATACAAATATAGAAGTAATCAGGAAGGGGAAATGCTTTATCGCAGCACTAACAGGCAGGCAGGACCATGGGCAAAACAGTGGACAGGATAAGCCTTAGAACTCTGGTATAGCCTAGCCCAGAGGTGGGCAACGAGGGCCGTATCTGTCCCTGGTTTTCGCACCAACTTCTGGCCTTTAATTAGTTCATTATCTACAACCCCAATTCCGAAATAGTTGGGACAAAGTGTCAATTGTGAATAAAATCAAAACGCAATGACTTTCAAATCACACCAGCCAGTATTTTATTCACAACAGAACTGAAATAACATAGCAAATGTTGAAACTGAGAAATTTTACAATTTTATCCACAAGATGAGCGCATTTCAAATTTGATGGCTGCTACAGGTCTCAAAAAAGTTGGGACAGGGGCCTGTTTACCATGGTGTAGCATCCCCTCTTCTTTTTAAACACAGACCGGAGGCGTCTCAGCATTGAGGAGACAAGTTTCTAGAGTTTAGCCATTGGAATTTGATCCCACTCTTGTTTAATACAGGCTTCCAGCTGCTGGAGAGTTTTGGGTCTCCTATGAAAGACTTTTCATTTAATTATGTGCCAAATGTTCTCAATCGGTGAAAGATCAGGACTGCAGGCAGGCCAGTTCAACACAAAGACTCTTCTACTACGAAGCCATGCTGTTGTAATAGCTGCAGTATGTGGTTTTGCATTGTCCTGCTGAAATAGACAAGGCCTGCCCTGGAATAGATGTCGTCTGGAGGGGAGCATGTGTTGCTCTAAAACCTTTATATACCTTTCAGCATTCATGGTGCTTTTTAAAACATGGGAGTGTCCCACACCATATGCACTAATGCATCCCACACCATCAGAGATGCTGGCTTTTGAAGTGAACACTGATAACAGGAGGGGTGGTCTTTCTCCTCTTTAGCCCGGAGGACACAACGCTCATGATTTCCAACAAGAATGTCAAATTTGGACTCGTCTGACCACAGAACATTTTGCCACCTTGCTACAGTTCATTTAAATGAGCCTTGGCCCACAGAACACAGTGGCGCTTCTGGATCATGCTCAACAATGGCTTCCTTTTTGCATAATAGAGTTTAAGGTGGCATCTGTGGATGGCACGTCAGACTGTGTTTACAGACAGTGGTTTCTTGAAGTATTCCTGGGCCCATTTAGTAATGTCAATCACAGAATCATGCCGGTGAATGATGCAGTGGCGTCTGAGGGCAAAAGATCACGGGCATCCAGTAAAGGTCTTCGGCCTTATCCCTTACACACAGAGATTTTTCCAGTTTCTCTGAATCTTTTGATGATGTTATGCACTGTCGATGATGAGACCTTCAAGGCCTTTGCAATTTGACGTTGAGGAACATTGTTTTTAAAGTATTCCACAATTTTTTTACGCAAGCCTTCACAGGTTGCAGACCCTTTGGCCATCTTTACTTCTGAAAGACTCAGCTTCTGTAAGACATCCCTTTTATAGCCAATCATGTTACACACGTGGAACCAGTTAACTTAATTACTTGCTAAATGTTCTTTCAGCTGATTCTCTTATATGTTAATTTTTTCAGCCCTTTTTTGCCTGTGTCCCAACTTTTTTGAGACCTGTTGCAGCCATAAAATCTGAAATCAGCTCATTTTGTGGATGAAAATGTAAAATGTCTCAGTTTCAACATTTGAAATGTTATCTATGTTGTATTTTAAATAACATATTGGCTCGTGTGATCTGAGAGTCATTGCATTTTGATTTTAATCACAATTTACACCTCCTCCCAACTATTTCGGAATTGGAGTTGTAAATTTGCCAACCTATTTATGAAATCTGACATTTCAGGCATATTTCTTTAAATTTTCATGAATGACCAAAGACTGTTCTTGTCTCCCTACATTAAACATTTTTCTTTGATTGAATCTTTGCACAAATCTATATTTGCATGTGCAACCAATTAGCTCAATTAGTCAGGGTAATTACTAGAAATAAAAACCCGCATACACACCGGCCCTGCAGGACCAGGATTGCCCACCCCTGGCCAAGCCAATGAAGCCTGGTACTCCCTGGCTATACAGGGAGTTATGGAGGCACTTCTGTCTTGAAAATGCTGGGATGGCATTGTGGTGAGTTCAAGGACAAACACATGGGCAAGTATTTTTTTATTCAAAAAAGGAAATCAGGATGGCAGAACAAACAGCAATACAAAATGAAAGTAAAGTAAACCCAGACAAGATTGCAAATAATTTTTTGCAATGGTGATAGAAAATAGCTGGCAATTGAGTCAATTTAATGGACCAGACCAAGAGAATGAATAAATGTCAATTAATTGAACAATTAACAGCTGATTAAAATTAAACAATTTCCAGGTGTGAACTAGAACTGAATAAAACAGCTAAACCATGCGCTGATTGGCAGTTTCTCCGAGCGAAAGCAGCATTTCATGGCTGCTACATCACTGAGGGCTGTTCAATTATGAAGGCGCCTTTGAATACAGCTGAGAAATGCAGCCTTCATCTCGCCTCATATCAGATGGAATTGTCAGCATGGAAACGGAGTGTAAACAATTCTGTCTGGTATCAGAAAAATGAAGGCTGCATTTCTCAACTGTATTCAAAGGCGCCTTCATAAGAGAGCAGCCTAGAAATGCAGCCTACACTTGCCGGAGAGCACATGGAGTGAGGTGTGACAGTTTAGAAATTTCTCTGCACTGCCACCTGATTTGAACATAGCCATTGCATGCTTCTTCATTCCATTCGGCTCAACAGTAGTGACAGGGTTTTCTCTGTCGATTTTGGCCACCTTTAAATCTGCAGTGCGTCATGTGCAAGCAAGGTTAACAAGGTTAGTCTGTCAATCAGTAAGTCAGTCTCCAAGTCAGAATGGGACATGCGCAATTAGGAACAGCAGTCAATATATTGAAAAAATACAAAGCTCAAAAACAGGTTTGTAGAAATTGGATGCTGTTCAACACCATTACATTCAATGAATAACTCACTAAAACTCCGTATCAGAATTATATTATTAATTACGAGAGCTTTTTCAGTGAAGATGTGGGTTGTTTTTGAACACCCATTGAATGAATTGAGTTCACCCAAATGAATCGGGTTGAATCTCTTTTTAAATGCAAATTACAATTGAGAGGCGATCGATTCAAGACCAGATGTGAAATTATTATGAGTGATTTTATGTATGAACTGAGCACCAATCACTCAACATTAATTTGTAACTCAAACCAATGGTACAGCGGAAACTTTGAATTGAACAGAAAATATCTCATCGGTTGGCCAGTCCAATAGACTAATGGAAGCACGCACGGGGAGGAGTACAGACCAATGAATGGACGAATAGTACGTGGAGCTGACATACGCAGCCTTGCTTTCAAGATAAGCGAGCACATAGCGATACCGAACACGCACCGAGGATGCAAGATTACAGTTAATTTTCTATCTGCTGCAAAATCATATTTTTGGCAATAATTGTGAAATGTTCTTTATTCTTACATTTTTATTGCTGGGATAGTGTACGGTTTTATTAAATAGCCAAAACAAATTCATTGCATTCATTATGATAATAAGACACTGTCGTGTCGAATAACCGAGTATCATCCAGTAATATGTCTTATGTTATCATTCAAATTGAATCTCATAGTTTTATCTTTAAATGATTAACATGGCCATTCCGTCTCTACTTGTGCGCAAATCGGCTCGCTTTATGATCAAGGGACTGGATACTCGACTGAAGAAGAAAGCATAACACCGCTCTTAAACCCGAGAAATGAAAATCATCATTACGTACTTTTTGCGCTATAACTCTGCATAATGTCCGTGTTGTCTGTGTAAAAAAAAAAACCACGTGTGGACCGAGACATTGACATTTTTCTCTGTTCACGAAGCTTTCCTCTTTACACCAAACTCTTTTCACCTGTTTCTCCGAGCGGTAATGATTGCAAATGAATGAGAGCTAACTGCCGTAAGACATGCTGGCCTTCGTCAAGAAGTGAACTTCTGTTCTTGGGAATAGCCGACCAAAGCGAACCTGTTGGTAAGTCCTTCATTTTATTCGCGTTATAAAACTGAAGTGACTGAATTGACAGCCAAAGACTCCTGCAAATGACTTGCCTTGGACACAGCGTGTGAATAGTCGTGCATAGTCTATCCTTATTTAAACATACCTGACATAATGATGGCGGAACTGCACGAGTAGGTACAATGTTCAAGTGCGCAGTGATTAACTAAAACGCACAACAACAATAATAATAATAATAATAAAGAAGAAGAAGAAGAATGAATACATTGTTCAATGATCAAACATCGGCTAATATGCCGCTCGCAATTTCATATTAGGTTATGACTGATTTCCTTTTTTTTTTCATCCAGTAGCCTATATTTCTATCGTCGTGTATTGAAAGAGTCTTGCACATATTTTGAGTTAAAAACCTCAGCTCATGTTGTGTGTAGTATTCACTTGACTATGACATTATCACCGCAATTTTATGTTGTTACTTGCTGTTCATAATGTTGTTCAACGTATTGCAGCGAAAATACAGAATGAGAGCCCCGAACGGATACTGATTGACCCTGACACATGCATGTATAAACACAAATCCCTACAGTGGTATACTGACACACTGAATTAAGGGATTAAGGGGAGAATGTGAGACTGACTAATTTTTGCATATCAATCCCTCTTTTCAGTCTTTTCCATTCTCTCTCTCTCTCTCTCTCTCTCTCTCTCTCTCTCTCTCTCTCTCTCTCTCTCTCTGTGAATCGCCCTGTTCTTATTCCCTTTAAACGCGCTTTTAACAAGGCATCGCTATGAATCAATTTATCTGATTTTGTTTCCCTTTCATAAATCGTGGCATGCTTACAAGCATCCCTTGTTTGCACTGTAGACATTCAAAAACTGTTTTAATAAGAGAGGGAAGATGAGAAAGTAGAATGGAGAAATGGAAAGCTGCAGTAATGCTACCCTAGGGAAGTTCGCTGTGTGAGAGTCATATTTTTGATGGTAAATGGCGAAAAGTGCAGGAGGAGAGAAAAGAGGAAAAAAATGTCCAGCAGGGACAAAGTGCTTTTTGGATGAAAACGAGAAAAAAATGAGATGTGGATAATGTGGCTTTCTCAGTACTGCAGTGCTATTCTGAGAGAGGAGCTTCAACCCACGCACTGACACAGAGCGCGAGAGAGTGAGAGAGAGTGAACGAAAGAGAGCGAGAGTGAGAGCACGAAGGAAGGAAAAAGGGCAGTGTGTTGTGCAAACAATGACTGAATCATTGGAGAGTCTTCAGTCCCGGTGAACAAGGATTCCTTAGGCATGATGTTGATATGTACATATGGTTGTAAAATGTTCTGTGCATATACACACAAATCTTGAATGTGTTTGTGTGAAAGTGGTTACATAACAATGTTCTGACTAGCATTTGTCTAAAATGGTCGATTCGTACCTTTTTGTTTCATTTGCCTGTCATGTTTCACTCTTTACAGTGGTGCTGATTGTGTATTGCCTGCAATTCAGACCTTCTCTTTACATATCTCATCCCAATAACTGTCCTTTGAAATTGAATGTATTTTTATCTAGCTTGCATCTTAATTCTAGCGTTGGTGGTCATTCCTGCCTCTTTTCCTGCATTCAGCCCATATTTTGTTTTAAATGTCCCCCTTTTTCTGGGCCATGTGACTCCTAATGGGTTACCCGATAGCCACTAATGTGCAAATGGACTGGGCTGGGAAAAATAATGGATCCTGATTTGGTGAGGTAGTTTTTATTTATTTATTTTTTGACTAATGTCCTATTACTGCACGGCTGAAAAATTTTAATGCACGGTTGGATGGAGCTCAGTTCAGGAAGAATGCCCTGAAAACAGATTGAAGTCAACAGATAAAGGTGTAATGTGGCAGCATCAGAAAATTCAGCAGAATACAAAGCCACATGTGACTGATAAATACAAAACATTTTCATTCTCAGACATCAGCTCTTCACTCAGATATGCTTGCTGCACAGTTTAACAGCTGTAGCCAAGAGTGATGCTTGCTATACGATCAGAGCCATTGGCTGTTTGGATTGATTTTGTGGATTAAAGTGTTTAAGCGTGAAAATGTATCATCAAATACTCAGGCTTTTTGGTGTTTCTGTGTTTGATATTGGCTGCATCACTAAATTCAGTGTCATCAGTCATATACTGTATTTTATTTTTTTATATATATATATATATATATATATATATATATATAACGATGATCATAAATGCCTTTTCAGGCTGTCTAATGGCACATCCTGCTAAAGCACAAAAGCAGTAATCAAGACAGTCAAACTGTGACCCACGATCTTGCATACTGTTCGGTTAATAAATATTGGTAATTGAGAAAGTCATAGTTAGTTTACTTCTGTTGCAAGTGTAAGGGCATCAATGTATTCACATGCAGATTAGATAAATGATGTTGGAGTTGCAGCACTTTTTTTGCATGGTTCCCTCTTTTTACGGGACCAAAAGTAATTGGACAATTTGCAGCAGAGCTGTTCCATAGTCAGCTGTGCGTTATTCCCTCATTATTTAATTTGCAAGCAAGAAAATGAAAAGTCTGCAGTTCATTCTGAGTGTGGAATTTGCATTTGGAACCAGTTGCTGTTAATATGAAGTTCAAGGAGATCACACTGCCAGAGAAGCGAGCCAACATTAGGCTGAAAAATCGAAACAGACACATTAGAGAAATATTAAAAACATTAAGTGTAGTCAAATCAACCATTTAGTGCCTTCTTTAAAAAGAAACTGGTACGCTCATGGACCTATAATGGCCTGGAAGACCACAGACAACAGCTAAGGTAGATGACCACTGAATTTCATCCTGGATGCAGAAAAATTACAAAACAGTTTAGGCCTTGCAAAAAAGAGAGAAAAAAAACATAAGTGATAGTAATCTGAAATATAAAGATGAATATAATACTAAGAACGTTTTTGGGAAATAAAAGCCAAGAAAAAAGATTTGAAGGTTCCCTGTCATATCACCTAGCACTCAGCCTTTAAAGGTTAACTGACAATTTTAAAATCTGTTCCTTTGTGACATCATATAGGGAAGTGACCATATAAAGGCAAGAAGGACTGATCAACCTCAGCCAACCAGTTAATCAGTTCTTTCTTTATTCTGGATAGTCACTTTTACTTGCGATGTCACAAAGGACATATTTTGAAATGCCTTGCAATGGATAATTGGCTGTGCACCTGGTGACACGATAGGGGACCATTAATGAGTCATAAATATTTCAGCTGCAAACTTCAGCTGTGGAACACAATCAAAAAAGTAAACACAGAATAGAGTGTCTGTAAATGCAACTTTTGCACATATATGGTTCTTCATTGGAAGACACAGTTGATCTGATAAATAATGCCCTCCCAGAGGCAGAAATATCTGTCAAAGTCAACACTAGAGTAAATTTAGTGCATTTAGCACAAAATGTTAGTCTGACTCCAAAACAGGGTGTTTGCAAAAAAAAAAAAAAATCTAAATAAGCATATACTGGCCTGGAGCAATATCCAGTGGATAAGTAAGATAATGATCAACTTGTTCCAGGGTTATGTGAAGAGGAGATTATGGAGAGGGAAAGGAACTGATCTGACATGTATCACTGTCTGAGACCAGAGTGGTAATGTGTGGGCATGTATGACCACCAGTGGATCTAGTTCAGTTGTATTTATAGATAATGTGACAATGGACAAAAGTAGAAAGATGAAGTCTGAATGGTATTGGGTTTTTTTTTCTGCTAAGATTCATCCAAAAGCTTCAAATTAATAGGATACCACTTTTATGTGCAGATATACAATAACCCAAAGCAAAATGTGAAAGCAAACCATGTATTTTTTTAGGAAAAACATGGAATTTTCTACACTGACCTAGTCAGTCCCCTGACCTGAATCCAATCAGGGATACATTTCTCATGCTCAAAGCAAAATGCCCCAAATACATGCACTAACTTAAGACAGATTCAGTGAGGGTCTTGCAGAGTATAATCAGAGAAGAAACCCAGTGTCTAGTGATGCCTCTGTGTTCCAGACTTCAGGCTGCCATTGACAGCAAAGGATTTGCCAACAAGTATTAAAAATGATAATCTAATGTGTGATCATGTTACAGTGTCCAATTACGTTTGTACCCCTAAAGTTTGGGGGGGGAGTGAACGGTAAATTTTCAAGTTACTGACTTTTGAAGTACATGGGTGCAAGTCGAAATTTGGGGGCTTCATTTTTTCCGCCATTTTTGAGTCCTCATAACTTTGTATGTGATGTAGGTAGATGAATGAAAATTTCAGGGTTGAAAGCCACATATCAGCTCTGCTGAAAACATCAATTATAATACAACCCCAATTCCGAAATAGTTGGGACGAAGTGTAAATTGTGAATAAAATCAAAATGCAATGACTTTCAGATCACATGAGCCAATATGTTATTTACAATAGAACATAGATAGCATTTCAGATGTTGAAACTGAGACGTTTTACATTTTTATCCACAAAATGAGCTTATTTCAAATTTTCTGGCTACAACAGGTCTCAAAAAAGTTGGGACACAGGTAAAAAAGGGCTGAAAAAGCAATTAATATGTAAGAGAATCAGCTGAAAGAACATTTAGCAGGTAATGAAGTTAACTGGCATCAGGTGTGTAATATGACTGGCTATAAAAGGGATGCCTTAGAGAGGCTGAGTCTCTCAGAAGTAAAGATGGCTAGAGGCTCTCCAACCTGTAAAGGCTTGCGTAAAAAAATCGTGGAATACAATGTTCCTCAAAGTTAGATTGCAAAGGCTTTGAATGTCTCATCATCGACAGCGCATAACATCATGACTAGATTCTGAGAAACTGGAAAAATCTCTGTGCGTAAGGGACAAGGCCGAAGACCTTTACTAGATGCCCGTGATCTTCGGGCCCTCAGACGCCACTGCATCACTCACCGGCATGATTCTGTGATTGACATTACTAAATGGGCCCAGGAATACTTCAAGAAACCGCTGTCTGTAAACACAGTCCGCCGTGCCATACACAGACGCCACCTAAAGCTCTGTCATGCAAAAAGGAAGGTTTTAGAGCAACATATGCTCCCCTCCAGATGACATCTATTCCAGGGAAGGCCTTGTGTATTTCAGCAGAACAATGCAAAACCACATAATGCAGCGATTACAACAGCATGGCTTCGTAGTAGAAGAGTCTGTGTGCTGAACTGGCCTGCCTGCAGTCCTGATTTTTCACCGATCGAGAACATTTGGTGCATAATTAAACGGAAAGTCCGTCAAAGGAGACCCAAAACTCCCCAGCAGCTGGAAGCCTGTATTAAACAAGAGTGGGATCAAATTCCAATGGCTAAACTCAAGAAACTTGTCTCCTCAATGCCCAGACCCCTCCACTCTGTGTTAAAAAGAAGAGGGGATGCTACACCATGGTAAACAGGCCCCTGTCCCAACATTTTTGAGACCTGTAGAAGCCATCGAATTTGAAATGAGCTCACTTTGTGGATAAAATTGTAAAATTTCTCAGTATCAAATTTTGAAATGTTAATTCAGTTCTATTGTGAATAAAATACTGGTTGGTGTGATTTGAAAGTCATTGCGTTTTGATTTTATTCACAATTTACACTTTGTCCCACCTGTTTTGGAATTGGGGTTGTACTACCATGTGCATTTGTGGCCCCACAGCATGAAGTCAAACTTTGAAAATTTGTGATTGCAATTTTCTTAGCAGCCAACTTCAAGCATCTATATTTTTGGAAATGTGTAAGTTTGATAACAGAGCTATGATCAAATTAATGCCTAGGATACAGAAAAATAAAATATACATGATTTGCCTGCATTAAGGATTCATTTTTTTGAATGGGGAAAAAAGTTTTTTTCTGAAAACTTGAAAAACCTTATTTTGGGCAAGTTTGGATTGCTTTTGGCATCTGGCGGGGCGCTTACCATGACAATGTTTATATAGACTTATTATTCTTCTTGCACATGTACATTATGGTATGTCTTAATGATGACAATTGGGGAAACCCAACTTTCAATTCACTTTGGGCATGATTCCGATGATGTCAGCATGAGCTTGGAGGGAAAACTCTATCATCATATTTACCATTTTCAAATCTGAACGAATGGATTTACACTTTGCAATTATGGCAATTTTGGAAAGTTTTTGTGACACAGAAGGATTCATGGCTAGAAGTTTACTTTATTATCAAAATGTAGATGAAAATGAGTTCCCTCAAATTACCTAGATTTCAATGACCAATGAGCTATTCCCCATGGCATTATGTGCGGTCAAAGATTCACCAAAATTAGGTTTTTCAAGTTTTCAGATCTTCCTGTAATTATAAAACAAATCCTAATGCACACAAATCATGCTTATTTTTATTGTTCTGTATCCTAGCCATAAATCTGATGGCAGCTCAGTTATCAAACTTACAAAGATATATATATATTTCCAAAGATATAAATGTCTGAAGTTGGCTGATATGTGGCTTTCAATCCTGAAATTTTCGTTCATCTACCTACATCACATACAAAGTTATGAGGACTCAAAAATGGCGGAAAAAATGAAGCTCCCAAATTTCGACTTGCATCCGTGTACTTCAAAAGTCAGCAACTCGAAAATTTTTTGCATTATCCAAGAAAAATTTGGCATGGGTTCATTAAATATGTTGTTACTGTGCTAAAAATTTCAGCTGATTTGGAAGAGGTCATGCGGGAACTTTTCTCAGAATTTGTTGATTTAATATGGAATGACCCATTTCTTTTCTATTAAAGTACGCAATTCAGTTATGTGATAAAAAGTATCCTATCCTCTTGGTCATGTCATAAGAAAGTCATGAAACTCGTTGAGTATATTTTGGGTTTGTTGCTTGCTTAAGCTTGTTATGTAACTTTCATATGACACGCCCACTCGTATAAGATCCTCTATTTTTGCTATTTCTGCCATTTTCTGTTATCAATTTTTACTCTGCTGTTCAGTCTGAGGGATCTTGCTAAGATTTTAAAGGCGTCCACAAACAAGGCTATTCATACTGCTTTTCCAACAGATTTACCTGTATTTATATTTGGGGTGGGTTATGTTATCAGGGAGAGGGGTATCTGTTCTTGCGCTGCAATTTAATAAATTAATCTGTCCATCTTTTGAGAGATACGATAAAATATGCATGTTTTATTGTGCACACCATATTCCCATTTTTTTTCTTATAAAATGTGATTTTTTTGGTTTTTGTTTTGTTTTACATCACATTTTCATTTGATAACAAGAATCCAATAATGGATTGTACTTGAGTTGTATCCAATTTCTTTAAATTTATCATGGCAGCTTTTTTCTTTTTTAAATACCTGAGTTCTGGATGTATTTATTGGGTTTTGTCAATTGTTTAATGGTTAATCTAATTTTATTTCCCAGGATCAAGAAATCTTTTGTTCCAGTGAGGATCTAGAGTCAATTATGAAGATAACTAAGAAGGAGATCAATAGGAATTTGTGAAAGGAGAAATACTCTGCCAGGAACTTCAGGCTACTGTAATGTGGGGGTTTACTGTCGGGATACGACACATTTTGTATTGACGATATAACCCACTTCCGATTGACTCAGATTTTCCCCACTGGCCATTTTTACTTGAAGTAGAATTAGTGCTGCAATTTTTTTTTTTTTTGTCTTGAAAATAAGCTTCTAGGAGTTTATTTTAATGAAAAGAAATGGAACTCAAAACCAAAACAAGCCAATTTCACATTCAAGAAATTTAAATGATCGTATAAATTAAGTCTGTTTCTGGGTACGTCAGTGACAGTACTAACATACCACAGCTATCTTAACCCTTGAGACCTTTTGTCTTGGGAGTCAATGAAAAGATGGTCGTTGAAATGAGAAATTTTATTGAAAAATGCAAGTAACAGATTCATTTTTAAAATTGGTGGTTAAAAATCTGCTTCCAAACGTTTTCTACTTTCAGTTTGGAATAATCAGGTCTGGTATTTTATACAAGCAGCCATGCTGTCATTGCTTGCGTTCATTTCAAAGCAAATTTAGAAGCTATTGACTGACAAAACTTCAAAAAAAAAAACTTGTCCTGACTGGTGTTTAAAAAAAAAAAAAAAAAATACAGCACGTTTCTGTATGATCTGACCTGTGTGGCCTCCTGGCTTTTAATGTCCTTATGCCACAGTTTATGCTGTCAAGCAAAATCTTTCAATGCATAAATCACTTATGATAACTTCATAAATTTAAACTTGTTGCTTGTAAGTTTTCTCCTTTTTTGTAATGTGAAATATATACCGTCAATGAAAATTAAAAGCAATGCATTTAATGAGAGTGAATCAACTCCCAACCTCTCATAGTTTTTGTTAGATCTTGAATACCTAATTTTTTTAATGTGAATCTGTAATATATTTGTGGTTGCTTATAAGTCTGGGAACTTTGCTGCTCCACAAAAAAGTGATGGCCCAGATTTTATGAAGTAATGTGATTTTAAGGGAAAAAAGTCCCATCAAATTGTTGTCTTCATTTTCTTTATCAGTTTCTTTTGAAATTGCACTCAGGGACTTGAATTTCACCTTCCACTGCAGGTATAGAGGGTGGTACTGTTTTCCTATGTAGCTGAAGACAGTGTTCTTTCATATGTTCTGTGTTAATAAAATAAACCATGTCTTATCATTTATTCCTCTCCATTGGACAGAAATGCCCTCCTCTGCAAGAAGTGGAACGATACTTTGTTCAATCCTTTTGCACCGGGCTGAACCCAAAGTAGATGCACTACCTGTGGGGATTCAAACAGACGCATCACTTAATTTCATCCGACCAAATAGCCCACTCTTTTGCTCTCAGTTTTAGCCAACTGCCCAATCTTCCTTTTGATCCTCATGATTCTCTATAGATTTTGAAAATAGAAATTGTTTTTAGTTGTGTGCTTGCTGTCCCCTCGTCTGACTGCTTTAGTCTTACCCAACTGTGTTTTGCCTGATATAAATGTTTTAAGCATGGTGTATGAACAGCTTGTAGAGTTGTCAGGTTTGTTTGAAATGTCTTCTGCTCTGTAATTTTATGTATGTATTTGTTGAAACCTGCGGTTGATTTATTTTCCCTTTATTGTTTGAGGCATTTCCTGTTTTACTTTAAAGTTCTTTTTCTTCTTGAATTAAAATTAAAACAAGGTAACTGTTAAAAGTTGGTGTTAAAAAAGCAACAAACATTTTCGAAAATGTCCTCTTTTTTTCACCTTGTTTTAATTTTATTTTAATATACCTGGTGAAGAAAGGTCATATATTTTACCTGAAGGTATCGCCATTTCATTCTCAAAGCTGCGACTTTTAAAATCTAAACTGCTGAGAACTGCAGGGAGCACTGGCTTAATTACTAAATACAAGTACTATAAACTACCAACCTGATAATGAAAATGTTCGAAAACGTTTGTTGCTTCTTAAACACCAACTTTTAACATTTTTACCTTGTTTAAATTTCATTTTAATATACCTGGCAAATAAATGTCATATATCTTTTGAATTGTCTATTCAGTTATGAAGTCACTGCAGACCTCAATGTTTTAATGCTAGTTTGATGTATCTTTTCTTTAAAAATAAAAAAGTAAATGACAAGTAATCATCAAAACAGAAATGCATGCTCAAAGCTAGGAATATGTGTGTGAATGGAAAATATTCTGCCAATTATAACTGCCAGTCCAGTGATGCGAAGATCTGATCAGCATGTAAATTTTTAACATAAATCATGAGCGGTAATATGTATGATAACATCCCCAATTCTTTGCACGAGTTGTTTTTTTTTTTTTTTTTTTTTTTGCTGAAAATACATGTGGTGTTAAATTACTCATGTCAAATTACTATTATTTAGGTAGCATTAGAGTTTTTACTGGCAAGATCGTATGGGCATATTAATGTTTGCATTTACCACAAACACTGAGCAAGGGGCACATCACTTTGAAACACTTTTCAGGATTGAATGATTGCATGGTTCTTAGCATTTCAAAGTTCAAACTCCTAAAAGAGGACATTCTTTCCAACTTAGTTCAGCAAATTAATATAATAATCAAGTTTATTCTTGGTGATGAAACAATACCTTCTCAGTTGATATTCACATTGCCATTTAGTTAATGTACAAAAACAACTTTTAATTTACGCAACTGTAAACTGGTCAGCTGTGTAAAGTTCATGTAAAGTATTTCCGTATTTAAAAACACTGAGAAAAATGTATATTTACATCGCATGAATTGTATTAAACTTATGCAAAGGAAAGCATCTCTTGTTTCAACCTTCATACTTCATTAGCACACAAGACCTGTAAATGAGACATTAATATTTTGGATTTACTTTAAATAGTGTATAGCTTACACTATGTTGCACACATGAGACGCTCAACATTAGAACATAACAAGCCATTGAAGAGACTGCAAAACTGACTGATTTTTTTAAAAAAAATTAAAAATACATAAAATCATTGCCCGATTTATAAGCAATCTTTTTCCTTGAATTTTTTTAGTTCTCTTGACTCCTCTGAAGAGGACTCATCAGATTTTTTACAGTTGCCTGCTGCGGCTCCGTTCCTGTGCTTCGGACATTTTCATGGACAAAATCACTTAGTGAACAGAGGTGTGCATCACTGAATAGGCAAAAGTGAGGACATGCTCTTTACAGAAATGAAGCCCAATAACTTTCACTTAGCACTGTCACTTTTCCTAATCCCCTTCATCATGCTTCCTCCCGGTTCATCCATTGTGATCTCAACTGAGCACCATACGGTCAACAGAACTGTGGGAAACATACGCTTGCTTTTACTGACTGGTCACAGCAGCAGGCAAGCAACACCGACCAGGCCCAGGTCAAAAACAGCAATAAAGAGTGCTGAGACCCTTCCGAAACCTTTGTCACAGATCATGCTTCCCAGAAACGTGACCAGAGATGCCCTCAAGCCCCCACTTGGCGCCGCCCAGGTGGAGTCAGCACCGAGCCACATTGTGGATGTGGATATCTGCAGGGGTTACTATGATGTAATGGGGCACTATGACCTCACCTTCAACTGCACAAAAGGCAATTTCATATACTGCTGTGGGACCTGTCACTACCGCTTCTGCTGCCAGCACAGAAGCAACCGTTTGGACCAGGACGCCTGCAACAACTATGACTCCCCTCACTGGGCCAACACCCAGCCTCCGGGGATGTATCCAACGGAACCAACCTCTGACCCAGACTTCGACCCTCTGAAAGGACATCGCAGCAATACGGCGATCGTGATAGGTGCAGTTGTCTCCTTCACCCTAATGGTGGCAGTGGGCATCAAGGTGGCCTTCCACAAGTTTTCAAGTCGCCCCAGAGATGCAGAGAACAGGTGATGTCCTCCTTTAATCAATTTACTGCGTGTTGCTCATGGGCAATGTTGTTTCATTTGTAGAATATGTGCAAAGTGAGCTAGATATCTTTGGAGATACTACTGCCCTTGTTAACTCTTAAGCCTTTGATGTTTTGGGAACATTACATTGTCTGGTGGTCAAAGAAGTTGATAGCTAATTTGTTTGCTTTGGATTCCAGGATGCTGATTAGCACTCCTGTACTCTACATCCTGCGCAAAAAAATAAATGTCTTGTGCTAAGGCCATGTCAGTGTCTTGTGAAAGGATGCCAGTTGAGTACATGCACCCCCACAGGGGGTTTCTGAGAGTGAAGCCATTGAATTGAGTGCAAGAGATGCATTGTGAGGATGAAAAGAGATGTCTGGCATACAGAACATGACACTGAGTAAAATAAAAAGGGCCGCTGGGTTGGTGAAGGCGCTACTTGTAGTGCAACAGTAACCACTATGTTCTCAGATCGAATCCAGCCGTGCCAGTGCCAGCTGGGGGTAGTAGGCCCATTGGCTTCATGCTGCTCACGGATAAGGCTGAAATACATTTTGTTTGGGTTGGCATTGTTCACCGCTCAAGCACCTCCTGGTCATCTGGGTGCCTAGAAATTGCTTTTCCAATAAGCAAGCATGTGTTCGGGTTTCCTCCACCCTTCCTGTATACTTGCTGAGATTGTAACTGCGGAGTGTAAAGAAGTGGGGGCTGGCAGGTGTTTCTTTGGACAATGGCTCGCTGTCTGTCTCCCGAGATGGCAGCATGAATCGAGTATGAGCATAATTTTACACAGTATGCGGATTGTACTTTACATTATTGTGGAGCTGAGCGTGTGAAATTGAAAAGGGTTGAAAAATGTGCTGCCTCATGTACACTGCCTGTCCAAAAAAAAAGTCACTGTTTGGATTTAAATAAGTAAATGGCAAAGAGCCTATGATTTAATCATTATTGCAGTGATGAATCTGTTTCAGCTGACAATAATTCTTTTACTCTTGACTGATTCAGTGCATAATTCTCATCTCTTAAAAACCATGTTGAAAAACATATCTCATGGTTGTTGAAAAGATGTTATGGTGTTTCAAGAGGGGCAAATTATTGGCCAGTATCAAGCAAAGAAAACCGTTAAGGAGATTGCTGAAATCACAAAAATTGGGTCATGAACTGCACAATATTTTATTAAAACCTGGAAGGACAGTGGTGGACTGTCAACCTCGGGGAGGAAATGGGTTGGAGAAAAATCATGACTGATCCTGATCAGAGATCACTAAAATGCTTGGTGAAGTCTCATCTTATTAGAACTCATGGCGAGGTTTAATCATAGCGTAAGAGCACTTCTACAACCACAATGCAACTAGAACTTGGAAGATTGGGAATAAACAGCTGTGTGGCCTCAAGCAAGCTACTTTTTGGTGAGGCTTATTTGACAAAAAAAAGAGTGTAATTTGCAAGGTAGCATAAAGATTGGACTGAGTAGCAATAAAAAAGTCATGTGGTCATGATGAGTCCAGATTTACCTTATTCCAGATAGATGGGCACGTCAGTATAATGGCGCTTTTCCACTACGCGCTACCGGCTCTGCTGTACTCTACTCGCCTTGGTACCGGGTAGTTTTTTGGGGTTGCTTTTCCATTAGAGGATAGTATCGCCTCTGTGGTACCTGCTTGTTGTTGCGATGCAGCATGTTACTGCCGCGACGGCATCTTCTGTTATATCAAGTTAACTTTTATTCCGTCGATTTTGTTAAATATTTATGTGTTTAACACCACGTCACCACGTTATGGCACTAAAGTCTGTGAGTGTTTGACTGTAATTTCTGTTTGACATTGTCCTGATGCTTAGGATAGCAGCTGGTGTTGTGTCCGATTCGGTTGCACAAAAACGCAAAGCAGTGATATCTGTAAAAGGCACAGAGTATTCATAGAAAAAGGCAATATATTCTCAAGGCATTTGTGTACCATCAGTATTCCATTATGTAATAACTACAACCCCTGGCAAAAATTATGGAATCACCACACACCGAGGATGTTAATTTACCTTTTTTCCTTCATAACAAAGAAGCAAATAACACTTATGACAATTATTGTTTATTAGCTTGACATTCAGGCTTCATGAAACATTTCACTTTGAAATTGAAGGCAAAACACCTAGCAAATGCGTAAATTGCAGGAGATGGCAGAGTATTAGAATTGATCTCTTTACGATACGTCATCTCATCTGATACCTTTCCTAAGAACAAAATGCTTCATCAGCATCCACAGAATTATTTTCCGCGCAATTTTCGTAAAATAGGGGCAGCATAATAACTTTCTCGAGGGGAATTAGGGGAACACCGTTGCTTCTAATTTCGCTACGAACAGGGTCACAGACAAAGAATCACATTTCATAAATGCAGCAGCTTCGGTGAACAAACACCACCTTGTTTTAAAGATAAGGCAACGCACATTATATTTATCAAGCTGCCTAAAACAACACACGTTTCGAAAACACAATTTGAAGACCTGTTTCAATGATGGCAAGTGATGCCAGTTTTCTAGCGTTAATGCAGAAACGAGTTGTCTTTCGCAGAGACAATTCTCTGACCAATCAGTGGGCTGCTGTGTTGTCAAGTCACACTTTAGTACCTGTTAGCCGAGCGGGTGCTTTTTTTGGAACCACAAGAAAGCAGGGACCAGAAAATCTGGTACCTGGTACCAGGTACTTTTTCCTAATGGAAAAGCAAAAAAGGCAAATAGAGTAGAGCCGGTACCGCGTACTGGAAAAGCGCCATAAGAAAGGAAGTTCATGAAGCAATGCATCCGTCATGCATCGCGCACACTGCAAAAGCCTCTGGAGCAGTGTGCTGATCTGGGGTTGCTTCAGTTGGCCAGGTCTAGGCTCAGCACTGTTCTGCAGCAATTAAATGAATTCAGCGGACTACCTGAATATACTGAGTGACCAGTCACCCATCAATGGACTTTTTAATCCGTGATGGCACAGGCATGTTACCAGATTGACAATGCCAAGATTCATCGGCTCAAATTGCGAATGAGTGGTTCATTGAGCATGAGGCATCATTTTCACACATGATATTGGCCACCTCAGAGTCAAAACCTCAACCAATTGCAAGTCTTTGAGTGTGAGAAGGCTTAATGGACTGGTTTGACTTATTCATTGTCAATACAACATTTTGGCCAAAAATGAATGCATATCTGATCAGAAATAAATGTTGAAACATTGTAGAAGATTGTTGAAATAATACCACAATACATGTACACTGTCATCAATGCTAAAGGTTACCCAACAAAATATTATAGTGTGCGACTTTTTTTTTTTTTTTTTTTTTTTGGTCGGGCAGTGTAGAATACAAAGATCTAGAACACCTGCATAAATGTGAACCACTGACTATTACAATCACAAGGATTGTGAATTACTTCACAGTTTATTATATAGCGACAATACAGCATTTGAGTTTGTGGACGTAACTCCCAGTGTGTCGATTGTTGTATCGGTGCATTACAGAAAAATTAGTTAATTTTTTTTTTTGGAGGCATTGCACATATTTTCTTCTTCATTAGGAATATTATCAAAGAGTAGGGGATGAGTAGGTCTCTGGGAGGGGATGTATCCAGTCTCAAGCAGATAGCTGCAGACATAGTAACCATAACTGCCATTTCCAGTTATTTCCATCATGATTTTGGCACTGGAGGACTTAGGATTCTTAAAATATAATTGCAATAGATTCAAAAACAGACAAACTAGATAATACTCATCATGTATGATAAAATATTTGTCCATGAGAAATGTCAGGATTAATTTATGTTGGATTGTTCCAGTGCTGTCCTTGTCCTCATATGACTAGCTGTTATGATATGGGAGATAAGGGCTCCGTTTCCTTAATCCTTGACAACCTCTAATTCAGTTGCATTTTCAGGCTACTTAGCACTTAAAGCAACAGTATTTAAGGGAAAAATATTATTCCACCTCAATTGCTCATTCTGAATCAGTTACATTAAACATACACCGATCAGTCGCAAGAAAAAAAAACCACCTGCCTAATATAGTGAAGGTGTCCCTTGTGCTGCCAAAAAAGCTCCATCAAACTGATGTCAGTTGAATTCCCAAACCCATGGGTTCCCAGCATAACATTTCCCAGAGTATCACACTCCCCCCAGCAGTTTGTTTTCTTCCCACATCGCATCCTGATGCCATCTCTTCCCAGGTGCACAGGTACCCAGCTAAAGCATATGACGTAAAAGAAAATGCGACTCACTGGGCGAAGTGATCTTCAGTTGCTCCAAGGTCTAGTTCTGAAGCTCAGGTGTCCATCGGAGGCACTTTTAGAGGTGGATAGGGGTTAGAGTGGGCACATAGACTGGTCAGCAAGCTAAAATGCACAATACACAGCGCAATATGATGCCCTGTGGGTTATGACACACTCCTTATGTAAATATTATTGAAATTCTCAGCGACTTGCGCCACAATCACCCCTCTGTTGGTTTGGACCGGACAATATAGCCTTCATAGCCTTGGTGCATTGATGAGCCTTGGGCACCTAAAACCCTGTCGCCAGTTCGTGGTTTGTCCTCCCTGTAGTAAGTACTCACATCTGCAGACAGGGAGCACCTCAGAAGTCTTGCCAATTCAGAGATGCTCTAACCCACTTGTCAGGCCATAACAATTTGGCCCTTGTCAAAGTCATTCAGTTTGCATTTCTCTCACATCCAACACCTTGAATATGAAAACCGACTTCATCTACCGTCTAAGATTTGTCTACAGACCTGGACATGAGATATGAAAATATTGAGATAATGATATAATCAGCATTATTTGCTGCATCTGTGAGTGCTATTAATGTTTTGGTTCATCACTGGATGCATCATGTTATTTCTGATACTTTACATGTTATTCTCTCCAGAGCTCTGGTTGATGTTTTACGCCATCAGTCTACCCCAGTTCAGCCAGAGGAAAGGAACAACACCACCGTGGTTGGCACTGGGGGAACTGAAGGGAATGCTGAGAAGCCACCAAAAGGCCTTTATACCCCTGTTCATCAGAGCAAAGACAATCGCAGTGAGTGGATACATACATAGCAATGAGCATCTTGTAAATTTGTACCCCCATTTTTCAACATGTTTGATTCCAGTTCTGTAAAGAAGCACTGTTTTCATTGGCAGGTCGAAGCATTTCAGTGAATATATTCATATTAAACAAGTTTGCAGCATTATGATCTTGCATGAGTGAACAATTATTGTACAGTCAGTGTTCATGCACAGAGTATAAAATATTTGAACAACAGCTGAGAACATGAGTGCATCTGGTTCCACTAATATGTTCATTGCGGCATTTTCATTTAATTGCATTCATCCTGTGCATCCCTACTCATTTGCATGCGCTTTGTTTGTTGTGATTCCAATCAGTGCTCTCATGTGCCCAAGCGCAGTCAAGCACCATGCTGTAATGCACTTGACAACGTGTCAAACCTTGCAGCGCTGTGGGTGGTTGAAATGTGTTCGCTATCCTTTCAGAGCGAATGAATAATGCCCAGCCAGCTTCCTCTGGGACACTCATCTCCACCAAGCACAAGATGGCTGGCCCTCAGCCGTCATTCTATCACTCCTTTCACAACCTGGCACAGCTGCCTCCATCATATGAAGCTGCCACTAACTCCGACCTCAGCAGATACAGCTCCCTGAAAAGACTGGGTAAGAGCAGAAAATAGTGTGGAGAGGGAGATTTAGGATTGTGGACATTCAAAGAAAGTGGACTGTTTACTGTTGCTGGAGTTTTTAATTGGTGCATCTTTAATTGGTGCATTTTTACTTGAAGATATCAGGTAACTTGATGCAACGGGCTACCCTGGTCTTAGAGTGTAGTATGTTCAGTATTTGGTGTTTCCAGATTACAATCACATATTTTGTATGAAAAACTATGTAATGAACTGCATTAATTGATCAATACAGTGCAAAAAAAGACCAAGCATAGGCATTGTCCTTGCTCTGTAAAGTTGTGCTGCATCCATGTATGTGGTCATCACTGACTGTTTCAGTTGCCATCCTAAACTAACACAGTTTCTCTTCTACTTTTCTTGAAAAAAACATTTTTTAAAACAGAAAAGGCACATCTAGGGGACTATTCAGGCTACTGTACTTCCAAAAGAAAGCCCAAGAATGCCCCTCCTTCATTATATTCTTCCCAGCACCACCTTCCTTGGGCTGGAGATTATACAATGGGGGGCAAGGGGACCCTACCTCTCCATGGCTCCAGACCACATCTGCATGGAACCTCTGCATCCACGTTCGTCCCAAACCAGTATCCCCTAAAAGCTCCCCCTTCCCAACAAAATCCAAAGTATGACACTTTATCCAAACCCCCAAAAAGAGTAAGGTCTCAAGACCAGCTGCTTGCATTGGGAGACGGAAACACGCTATCCCGGCAATCCAAAAACCAGCAACAACAGTATTACAAAGCCATGACGGCTGCAAAGAAACCAAACGCCCAAAACTTTCGAAGGTCGCAAGAAAGGCTTGTCATGTCGCCCGATCAGCTGGGAGAGAGGGCGAAGGGTGGGGCGGGGGTGGGGGATTATGGAGGGCTGGTGCAAACTCTGCCTCGACTTCCGCCGCACAAAAAAGCACAGTCCCAGCAAAATGTTGGCTCCACCTCCACGCTCGATCGTCACATGATCAAGATGAACTCCCACCCAACCTCTGGGAAGGAGCAGGAGAGGAAAGTGGCTGTATCGGGCCAGGGAGGCATGGGTCCAAGCTGGAAGGACTCACCTGGAGGAGGAACTGGGACATTACCGAGTCAGAATGCCAAGAGGTTAGCCTTTGCGACCAAGAGGCAAAATAATATTGAGCAGCTAACATTCATCCCTGGTGTTGGAGGAGCAGGCGGGAAAGGGGGAGGAGGAAGCGGAGCAGGGACTCAAACTTTGAGGACCGGCAGGAAGAATGAAGTGACCGTGTGAGAGTGTAGAAGGATAGTTATAAATGACAGGATAAAATGGATGATGAGGAAGAGGGAAATTTGCTAAGGATGCCCAGTGGGAAGAGAGAGAAAAGAAGGCAAGGAACTTTAACATGGTACTATCAAGTAAAAGCTGTCGATCTTTTTAAGGGAAGATAACAGAAGCCAGGAGAGATCGGAGTGTGGAATATGGTAGGACCTCATCAAGTGAGGTAATGACAACTACCTCCTCACTCTTGTTTGCTCACTAGATGTATTGTTTCTTCTACCTCTACAAATTAAAGTTCTTGATACAACCCTCTTTCCAAAGAAATTGGGACGCTGCGTGAAATGTACATAAAAACAGAATGCGATGATTTGCAAATCATTTAAATTCTGCACTTAATTGAAAATAGTAAAAAGATAAAATATCAAATATTGCAACTTGGGAAATGTTATTGTGTTTATGAAAAAATCTGCCCATTTTGAATATGACGCTAGCAGCATGTTTCAAAATGTTGGGACAGAGGCAACAAAAGATTTGAAAAGTAGTATGATGCAAAAAAAAAAAAAAAAAACCACACACACAATGTGGAACATCTCACTGCTAATTAGCAACAGCGCTTGCCATAATTGGGTATAAAAAGAGGCTGAGTCTTACAGTAGTAAAGATTGCGAGGGCTTCCTCACTCTGTGAAAGACAGTGTGAGCAAATTGTTCAACATTTTAAGAATAACGTTTCTCAAAGTAAAATTTCAGGGAAATTGGGGATTTCATCATCTCCTGTACATACTGTAATACCATTGAAAGATTCAGAGAGTCCAGAGAAATCTCTGTAAGGGACAAGGATGAAAATCAGTATTGTATGGCTGTGATCTTCAAGTGACACTTCATTTAAAAATGGAAAGGATTCAGTCATGAAAATCACAACATGGGCTCTGAAACAGTTATCAAAACCACCGTTAGTGAACACAGTTTGTCGCTGCATCCATGAATGCATGTTAAAACTCTACCATGTAAAGACAAAACCATATATAAACAAGATCTAGAAACCCTGCTGCCTTCTCTGAGCCCAAGCTTGACTGAGGTGGAGAGGAAAACTGTCTTGTAGTCTGACCAATGAAATTGTAAAATTATTTTTGGAAATCATGGATGCAGCATCCCCTGGGCTAAAGAGGAGGGAGAACATCCAGCTTATTATCAGGACACCGTTGGAAAGCCAGCATCCATGATAGTATGGGGGCGCATTAGTGCACATGGCGTGGCACATGGCAATTCCACATCTGTGAAAATGCCATTATGGCGGAACAATTTTTTTTATTTATTTTTTTTTTTTGGAGCGATATATGCTGCAATCCAGATCTCTTTCTGAGGGAAGGCCCAGCTTATTTTAGCAAGACAATGCCAAGCACCACATTCTGCACAAATTACAACATGGGTCCATGGGTGCTAATCTGGCTGTCCTGCAGTTCAGACCTGTCACCCACTGAAAATATTTGTTGGATTATGACACAAAAAATAGACAAAGGAGCCTGCAAAGTGGTAAGCAGCTAAAATTCTTTCATTAAGCGAGAATGGAAAAACAAAGCTTTCAAAAGTACAGAAGTTGGTCTCCTCAGTTCCCAAAAGCTTACAGAGTGTTGTTAGAAGAAAGGGTGATGCAACACAGTAGACATGCCCTGTTCCAACTTTTTTGAAATGTGTTGCTGCCATCAAATTCAAAATGAGCATGTTAAAAAAAAAATTCCCTGTTTCAACATCTGATATGTTGTCTTTGTACTATTTCCTATTAAATATGGAATTTAAATTATTTGCAAATCATTGCATTCTGTTTTTATTTACATTTTACACGGTGTCCCAACTTTTTTGGAAACAAAGTTGTAATTCCCCAGCTCCTGTTTCCCAGATAGCTTTGCCATCCCTTTCTTTACGGAAAAAGTACTTTCAACATATAGTCACAAATTAATGTACGTACTGCCAAATTATGCAACTGTAGTTACTTATAGTATTAAGAAACTTTGGCCCAAAAGGTATCCAAGTCTTAAATGGTTTGGTTAGATGAAATCAATGATGTACTGTCGGAGGCAGTGGCAAATGCTCAGCTGACAATAGCAGAAGCACAAAAAATCCCTTTCAACTGGTGATTATTCTTGACCTATTTTCAATAATTGCCCTTAATTACAAAGCTTTCCAATTATTAAAATAATCAATGGGCGGTTAAACATACAGCTTCTTTCTGAATGCCATATTAGGGTGAATAAAATATAAATGCCATTCAGAATTTATTTTGCATTAGGTAGCCTACGCTTTACAAAAATATACAAGAACAATTTGGTTATCTTCCTATCCACATTAGATTGTGGAATACCTGCACCTACTTTTTATAATTAAAACAAGTGTATGTATCCACAATTTTGAATAACACAGAATTCGCTGTGCCGAGTTTCTTGTGGAAATTGGGAGTTTTATTTCTCATCTTCCTATGGCATGGAGAACTAGCTTCACTTAACAGTGTTGAGTATTTTAGGCGTCAACACTTTGAAAATGGGTAAAAACTAGTTATCAGTCAAAAACAATTTTTTGTGTTTCCCTTATTTTAAGCTAAGCAGCTGCCACTAGTCAGAGGTATGAAAGGTGTGTAAAAACCATGCTTTTAAATGCATGTCAAATTTGAATCAGTATTGTAGGTGTGGAGTAGCGAAAAAAGTTTTTGATAAAATTTTAATTGGCGCAAAACTTATTTTGGGTGAAAAAAGTGTGTTGGACCCGGCTAAACCCTACAGCTGATTTGCATTTCCACTCCAGACAGCAGTTTTATGGTACGTTTCCACCAAATGCTAAGTGGATTTTTCACATGGCCAGGTTACAAACAGAGTCAATGGAAAGATGCCAATAGACTTGACATCGCGCTATATGACACGTATCATGCGAGAGATGTGATGCGAATGGCGCGAATGATGTTACGCAAATGAAAATTTGTGATAAAAGTTTACACAAGTATAGTAGTGTTCTGAATAGCATCATTGCTACGGGTTGTGTTCTTGTGACGTCATCAGCCGAACCACAGAAAGTACTGAGCTATGAAATTCTCAAGCTTGAGTCTCTGTCACTGTATTAGGGGTCCTCAAAGCCCATAGTTTTTATGAAACCTCGAGGATTATCTTTAACCAGTGATGACACTTGTGAACTAAGCAAAGGAAGATGACAGTTGTGGAACTGTGCTATAATAGGAAAAAAATCATCTCTGAGGTGAAATTGCACTAATATGGGTTCAAACCATTTTTTAAGGACAAGGTAATTATTTTTTCCCTTTCAATCATGTGACCGGCCATAGTTAACAAGCTTAAATATCCAAATAATTACTAACTAATAATTTACTTGAAGTGTTACCAGGCAGTTCACTACCATGTTGGGTGACCAAACGTCATGATAAGATTGGGACGGTATCTATTTTAAGATCCACGTACCGCTTAATTCAAGTATTAATTTTACTATCTATAAATCATTTCAAGTAGCCTAATGGCATTGGTGTGATTCCTCTTTTTAGATCATATTAAGCTTGTTCGCTAATTGACATAGGCTATGTCATCACATGGCCGTTTAGCACAGAGAATTACCTACAGTGAAGTTTGCAATAAAAACATCTGTCTATAACCTACGACTAACAGCACAGCCTACCTTCTTCTGCCTGGAGTTGGGACCCTGGTTTCAGAGGGAGATAAAGCAGGAAAAGCGTGTGAATATGGCCTAGTGTTACGAAAGAACTAGCTGGCTAGCTATATCTGTTGTATATTGTGGGATCAAAGTAAGCTCGAGCATAATAGAAACTGCATGGTGCTAAAATGCAGTCAAAAGCCAAAGGACAAACGCTAACAATTAATTTGCTGTTTAAGTTTGCTGTTGGAGTTAAAATATGGTGTTTGGCATTGCAGTGGTACAGAGGCATAGTTAAGAAACATGGCAGTGCCCTGTGCCCTTTTAAAAGTAGGAAAAACCTGTGACATCTGTGAATACAACCTACTGGCAACGATAGTGGCTGGTTACACTACCTACATATCTTGAACCGCAATTACATTGTGAAAGATAATGTTAAAGCTAGCTCAGCTATTACAAATAACCAACGTAACAGCATCACAAAAAATAGTGGTCTATTCAGACATTGCATATAACAAAATCACCAGTTTTGTGAATACTTCTATTTTCAAGCAGGCACAATATTCATAACTTAAAATGCTTGTGATGTTAGCATAGCAACATCAGCTCCACTATCTTGTTGCTGATCTTCAGAAGATTCCTACAAAGAACTGCCCCTTGAGGGGTAAACAAGGCTGAAATTGGTGGCCATTGGTCGGCGGTGCAAAATCGCAAGTCAAAAAAAATCTTTGACGGGAGCAAATAGAAAATGGCTCCACAAGGCGAAAATTTGCGTTTGGTGGAAATGGACCTTTAAATGTTGGCATGGTTGTTTCCTGATAGTAACAGCGGTGTCAACCACGTCCTTGGTCAAGCAAGAGTGCTAATTTTCTCTTGACCAATCAACGGACAGCAATGTTTTTAGCTCCACATTTTGTTATGGGATCAGTGTGCTAGATACCCCAACAGAGCAGTTACGAAAAATGGGACAGATTGAATTGTTATTTTGGCACCATCCAGTTTGATAATGGAAACGGTAATAATGTGTAACAAACTGAGCTGAAGTGACCCGGACTGCTTGGTGGAAACGAGGCATCAAGGATTCCAGAGATATGACATGTTTTGAATTTCCAGCACTGATCGGAAGTTATGACCACTGATGTTAGTGCAGCTTTGACCTGATGGTTACGCAATAGCACTTGAGGCATAGACCTAAAATTGGTGTAGGCCTATAGGTAATGGGGACGGACAGCTATCAATATACTAAATATCACTTTTTTTTTACCTTTTTTTTTACCCTACAATGCTATGGGTTGCCATAGACTTCCTTTGCAGAATAATAATAATGATAATAATAATAACAAAAAAAGCTAACAGATCCAATCGGTGCCTTCGCACCTTTGATGCATGGCTCCTAATAATCTGGAAAGATTCTAAACCTTCTCTAAGTTTTATCTCCTGTTGTATATTTTTCCATTGGAGTGTAGTCCGTCTTGAAATTACACTTGATTAAGTTAAAAAAAAAATAAAGCATTAAAAAGAATCAATTTAAACCATTAAGACATAAGCCCCCCTCTAAAAAGCATTCTAAAACATAAGGCATTGTTTGAAATCAACTTTCTAAAACCTGAGGGTTTTCTGAAAAACTGGACAGAATTGTCAACATTCACCAAAACCTTTATTTGAAGGGCTTGGAAGCAGAGCGTACTAACCCACAGAACACTGTTTTTGAGATACAGAAATAGATATATATAAAAAACTCACAATGTTGTTCACAGGTAGAATACACATCATGATACCAAATTTGCATTATAAATCTTATCAACATCAGTCACAATATGATCCAAACTCTAATTTTCATTTTTTTTAGGTCAGACCACTCTGGTACTCAGCCCTTCATTTCTCAGCCTCTGAAGCAGATAGAAACATTAAACAAAAATCATTTGAGAGCTTAGACCTTTGGGTTTCACATTGAATTATTGGCTTTTCCCTAATGTTCACTAACAGTTCTTAAAAAATCAATGAACAAAAAACATTTTAATGGATCATAATGTATTATTATTATTATTGTAATTATCATCATGATCATAATCATTTTATAACATAATTACTATTATTATTATTATTATTATTATTAATAAAAATAATAATAAAAGTGATAATAATACTACCTCCAGATCATTGCAATTTGATACTTGCTCTCATGGTGCGGCTTAGTTCCCCATTTTTCAGGCATCTTCAAATCTGACTAACTCACTGAAATTCTCTTCCTCAAACATGTCTCTCACCAATTGATCCTGACTAGCAGGTCAGCAGTTACATCATAATCTGTGTCTGGATTGTCTAATTCAGTGGTTCCCAACCCAGTCCTCAAGGGCCCCCTGCACTGCAGGTTTTTGCTCCAGCTCTACTCTTTCACACCTGATCCATTCAAGGGCTTCATGCTGATGGGTTGAAAAAAATCTACCTGAACAGGGAGTGCATGAAGGTGCATTGGGCCTTGAATGTATAAGGTGTGCAAAAGTAGAGCTGCAACAAAGACCTGCAGGACAGGGGGTCCTTGAGGACTGGGTTGGGAACCACTGGTCTAATTCACTGTTTTCGTCAAAGTAACCGCAGAACATGACTTCAGTGTTGCTCTCCGCGCACAGGTCGTCATCCATTGTCACTGTCAGAACTGCAGCTTTAGAAACTTAAAAAAAAAAAAAAAACATATTCTATTATGGTTATCGCCTTCCCCACCTGCATTTCATTGGTCCCATTTCTTGAAAACGATGATATCATCCAAAACTCGCAAATGTCGTATCCGGTCTTAAAGGGAGAAGCACACAGATGTTGCTCCCAGTCTCGAAGGGACATGTATGCAAAAATCCAAATGGTGCATCTGGTCTTACGAGGTTAAATGTGCATTCAGTAATTCTATGCTTTCTTATGAACTCCCACTTGATTAGCCACAAAGACATTCATGCCTCCATCCCTCCTCCCTCTCCACCGCTCTCCCTCTCATGAACTGCGAACAAGCACTTGCACAGTAGCCCTGAATGGATCCCGGAGAGTTCAACTCATTGTCTCCCTCTCAGATATTATTGCACAGAGAAATAATATTTTTGAAACAAAACTTTGACAATGAACATATCAGTTTCTGGTCATGTACAGCATTAGGCCTGTTGGTGATTTTAGGTAAGTACTAGTGAGAGTGCTATTTGTATAATGTTAGTAATTGCCCAAGCTGGTTAATATTACCCTGCTAACACTGACTGATAATGTTATGCAGATAATCTAACACTAGTTTCCAGCCTGCCAACAGTCTCTCTCAGCTTTGGGATGGAACAGTTGAAATTTGTCGGCTTAAGTTTGTGTTTTGTTTTTTTTTGTCACTCACTTTGCTATGATGTTGGTTGGCATAGCAGTTTTATAAAGGAACATGTTGTAACATCAGCCGGCTTACTCAGCTTGCCAACTAATAACCCTCTTTGTTACCTTTTTGTTACACAGAAGGTAACGATGGCTAACACGGTGACTAATATTGGCTGGCTTGTGACCTAACATTAACAAACTAAAGCCCAGCCAAAGAGTCATGAAGCTTTGTGAACAGCGCTTTGTCTAATTCTTTCTTTAAAGCTACAGACTTAAAGGTCCCCTATTATGCTATATTTAATTGTTTAAAATATGTCCAATGGGTCTTTAAAATAATGTTAAGAATTCAGTAAAAAAAAAAAAAAAAAAACCACACTCATCCAGGCCTAGTGAGACCTCTTTTGTCACCCCGTCTGTGCTGGCCTGAAACACGAGCTGTTTTGAAATGGGCGGGGAGGCTATGCTAATGAGGCGCTGCTCTGATTGGCTGCCTGGTCGCTTCGATTCTGGGGGAGGGTGCAGACCCGAAAAACCAGGAAACCAAGATGGCAGGTATTTCAGGACAGCTCTTCGCGGCATGTATTGCTGTGAGACCGTACTTGTTTGATCCTGAATCCGACGCCGAACGGGTGGAGGGAGCATTTGAAGTATTGCAGCAACGTTTACAGCAGGATTTCAATGAGTGGCAAGTTGAAATTTTAGTGTTTTGCTCATACTGTCTCGCCTTGCTTGCATGTGATTGTAGCTGTACTGTTATGCTTATACAGTCATGTTATATACCCACTTAGCTATCTGGAGGAAACTTTGCTAAAAGCTCCTGTTAACCACTTCCACCAAAACGAAACGCAATTCCAATACCAAGCTACTAAATGAGTTCGTAGTGAAAACACACAAATGGTATAAGCGTTGCTCATGTGGAGCAAGCAAATCGATTTTTCTACTGAAAAAAAAAAATCCGTATCTGATCTCCACTTTTTTTCGGCTTTTTATTCGCGAGAACAATTTTCAAAGGTGGATGAAATTCTGCCACGGCAATGCAGTGAAATCGTTTGTTATACCAGACATGTTATAGTGCGTTTCGTGATTGCTTTCACCGTGGCAGGATCAGAGAGCTAAACCCACACCACGGCAAAGTACCTGGCTGACCTTGGTCATGGATAAGTAAAATGATCGTTTCACAGCAGCAGTAAACAAACCCAAACACGTACCCTAAGCTCCGCAAAGCGTACATCTGGTCTAACTGCAGCCTTATCAGCCCAACTTTGCAGACACGCACCACACCTCTCCAGTTAGTTTCAACTGAAGCGGCTACGGTCAGGTAACGTTTTTTTTTTTTTTTTTTTTTTTTAAATTTGGCATCTCCAATCCCACCCGAATCTGGAATGCCCAATTGGTGAACTATGTACAAAGCTTGCTCGTATGCGACCCCTTGCTGCCAACTCAGGAGAGCGAAGACAGTTCACGGCTCTCCTCCGAAGCACGTGCCTGTCAGCCACTGCTTCTTATACACTCATTGGTTGAATCTTCGCAAGTTCAGAACGAGGGCGGAGGATACCTGGACATGAACAGACTTAGAATCTTCCTGACGAGCGCCCGTCTGGCCAACAGGAGGCGCTTGAGCAACGAACAAAGCTATTTAGCTATTTCCCTTTCCTGGCAGTCCCTTCCCAATTTGAAACCCTGTAGCGCGATGGCCAATTGTGCGCTACTCTGAAAAAGCTGCCGACCACTGCCGGTTGGTACGACCGGGGCTCGAAACGCGACGTGATAGTCACTTCTGCATTGCAACGCAGTGCCTTAACCGAGTGAGCTATCCGGCAGCTTACGGTGAGGTAACGTTTGTGATGAAACTACCACCTTGATGCTAACCAAAGTAACACAAGCATACCAATCTGAATTACTGCATATAAATTAACCAGGAGCATTTTTTAAGTAGCATAGAACGCAAACTAACATACGGCAGTAACCGAGCGGTCATCATAACGACAGAGACAAATGTTACCCTGCAATACAGGTTTTATGGACGGTAAATTCCGTTACCGTGAACAGTTGTACCAAGCATCCACATTAAAAAACAAGTATAAAAAGTTTGCTTCAAATGAGGTTTATGTTCACACACCTTTTGTTGAATGTCTCGATATTACTCTTACATATTTAGGACACAAACATTAGCAACAGTAACTTGGCTACGTTAATCGCAGTGCCACAGCCACATTCAACAGGCTATCACATTAGGTAGGCTTATGCAGTAAAGCAACACAAAATGGTAAAATTTATTGCTTCCACGTCTGAGAGTCACGGACAGTTGCTACCAATCCCAGCTTTATCTTCAGATATTTTACAAAGTCTGCATTTAAGGCCAGTTATTAGTGCTAACTATCGTTAGCGGTCCTGCTGGCCACCCGTAACATGTTAGCTTCACTTACATTATTTGCTGTTATATCATTACTTACAGCTTGTGACTCCGAGCGCTTGATTGATGCAACTGCTCCAGGTTTTAGAAGCAGCTGAGATGCATATCCAGTGTCGAATTATCCTTTATTGACAAAGCTGTCTTTGGTGAAAGGCCGAGCACAAACAGCTAACGTTCCCTTTGAGTGTGGCTGTTTGCCGCCAGCAAACAAAAAAGCTACCCACTAATTTCTGGTGGCATCGTCTTTTGGAAGATAAAATAGTTGTGCTTTTTTTCGCATCCAAAAAAACACAGACGAGCAGCTTTGGGAGACATACTGACGAAACACCTCAAATGATCCGCGGTTCTTCTTCTTTTGTATTTCCGGAAGTGTAGACGCTACTAAGGCATAATATGATCTGCGGTTGTTTGTGCCTGCTAGAATAGTTTCCGGGGTGGACAGGTCCAGCGCCGTGATTGGCTCTGGCTAGGTCTGTACTAATTGGACAGCACAACCTGGCGTCAGGTTTTGCCCAGATCTCATGAAGATCTCGGGATGAGCTGTTCAGAGAGGAAATCACATTCAGGAATTCAAGTTCTCGGATTATGGCAAAACCCCTGTATCTTATGTTTACAAACTTTACAGAGGTTGAGTATGGACATCCAACATTATAACATTACTATACTTAAAACATTACAAAGAAGGATCAGCATAATAGGTCCCCTTTAATGAGCTTTAGCCGCTTGAAAGCATCCACCACTTTTGGCTTTTACAAAATCAATCCGGTTAGTTTTCAGCTTCCCGCCCTTAATGCAGACTGTGCTAGGTTCTAGAAGTATTTATACAAGCACACTGTGAACGCGCAGTTTGATAGATAAATACATAGGCCTGCTTCATTGCTGAGTCATAAACTGATTGGCTTACATCTTTTGACCAAACAGGATGCCAAGAAAATTTCATTTCTGAGCTTGCAGGGTCCAGAGAGCACATGGATACCAGTGCTACACAATCTATTTACAAAACCCAAAACCAGTGAAGTTGGCTCGTTATGTAAATCGTAGATAAAAACAGAATACAATGATTTGCAAATCCTTTTCAACTTATATTCAATTGAATACACTGCAAAGACAAGATGTTTAATGTTCAAACTGAGAAACTTTTTTTTTTTTTTTGCAAATAATCATTAACTTAGAATTTAAAGGCAGCAACACATTGCAAAAAAGTTGGCACAGGGGCCTTTTTACCACTGTGTTACATCAACTTTCCTTTTTAACGACACTCAGTAAACGTTTGGGAACTGAGGAGACCAATTTTGAAGCTTTTCAGGTGGAACTCTTTCCCATTCTTGCTTGATGTACAGCTTAAGTTGTTCAACAGTCCGGGGTCTCCGTTGTCGTATTTTACGCTTCATAATGCGCCACACATTTTCAATGGGAGACAGGTCTGGACTACAGGCAGGCCAGTCTAGTACCCGCACTCTTTTACTACGGAGCCATGCTGTTGTAACACGTGCAGAATGTGGCTTGGCATTGTCTTGCTGAAATAAGTAGGGCGTCCATGAAAAGACGTTGTTTGGATGGCAACATATGTTGCTCCAAAACCTGTATGTACCTTTCAGCATTAATGGTGCCTTCACATATGTGTAAGTTGCCCATGCCTTGGGCACTAATACACCCCCATACCATCACAGATGCTGGCTTTTGAACTTTGCGCCTATAACAGTCCGGATGGTTCTTTTCCTCTTTGGTCCGAGGACACGATGTCCACAGTTTCCAAAAACAATTTGAAATGTGGACTCGTCAGACCACAGAACACTTTTTCCACTTTGCATCAGTCCATCTTAGATGAGCTTGGGCCCAGCGAAGCCGGCGGCGTTTCTGGGTGCTGTTGATAAATGGCTTTCGCTTTGCATTGTAGAGTTTTAACTTGCACTTGCAGATGTAGCGACGAACTGTAGTTACTGACAGTGGTTTTCTGAAGTGTTCCTGAGCCCATGTGGTGATGTCCTTTACACACTGATGTCGGTTTTTTGATGCAGTACCGCCTGAGGGATCGAAGGTCACGGGCATTCAATGTTGGTTTTCGGCCTTGTAAACTACGTGCAGTGATTTCTCCAGATTCTCTGAACCTTTTGACGATATTACGGACCGTAGATGATGAAATCCCTAAATTTCTTGCAATAGCTCGTTGAGGAATGTTGTTTTAAACTGTTCGACAATCAGCTCACGCATTTGTTCACTAAGTGGTGACCCTCGCCCCCATCCTTGTTTGTGAATGACTGAGCATTTCAGGAAGCTGCTTTTATACCCAATCATGGCACCCACCTGTTCCCAATTAGCCCGTTCACCTGTGGGATGTTCCAAATAAGTGTTTGATGAGCATTCCTCAACTCTCTTAGTCTTTTTTGCCACTTGTGCCAGCTTTTTTGAAACATGTTGCAGGCATCAAATTCCAAATGAGCTAATATTTGCAAAAAATTACAAAGTTTACCTGTTCGAACATTAAGTAACTTGTCTTTGCAGTGTATTCAATTGAATATAGGTAGAAAAGGATTTGCAAATCATTGTATTCTGTTTTTATTTACGATTTACATAACGTGCCAACTTCACTGGTTTTGTATGTAGTGACTGGTAAAATGTAAGTTCAGAGAGCACCGACTGCCAAAAAATAAAAAAATACTGAATGCACCTTTAAGCATATTTAGCCTAAGCTGAATGCACCATATTCTGTGAGCTCAAGAATTAGTGGCACCACTGACTGGAAATGCACTAAAATACTTTGAAAACAAAAAATAAATTGTTATGTGTAGCGATAATCTCGAAATGCCGATGTATGACTAATTCTGTTCTGTATTATTGTTTCTATGAAACCAACCATAATGATTAGTTATTTAATTAAGAATCTATGTCTATCAAGTCAAAGTATCACAATTAATGGCATCATGAAAGATTAATGTAAATAAAATTACCAAATTTAAACCAGGAATGAAATTCAACTAAAGTTCATCCAAGTTTTAAAGAACTATAATGTGTCCTTTTGAGAACTTCTATTTTACTTGGTTATAAAGGTGAGGTAACATCCTTGGACAATTATTCAGAAATTTTAAAAGTATGTTAAAGTTGAAAACCTGACATGGAGAGCATGCAATTGCACTTTGTACCCCATGGTGCCCCCAAAATTCTTCAAGAATCGCTGTCAAAGAATTACAGGCCTTGATGGCATCTTTGGGGCACCAAGTTTCAAAATGCACCATCAGATGCCACCTCTATAACCACAGGCTCCTTGGAAGGGTTACCTTTATTTACCCCAAGCCAATTTGCTGAAGGTTATTTAACCCCTTTGCGCAGAAGCCAAATTTGGCTATTTATGGGTTACCCAATTTGATGCTTTATAATTCAAAATTTAAGCTTCATAAAGAGGATGAATGTGGCTCAACTCAGAAAAGACACAGCATTTAGAATTACATCGTATTTCAGTTTATTTTTATGATTTTGGTAGAGAAAATGGGCTGCAAACACAAAAAATCTTCATGAGAATTCACCATTTAAACTGTAAAAAAAAAAAATAATTCTGAGGATTGAAAAATGGCTGGGGATTAAAACAATACATTTCTGGGATAATAAACTCCTAGACCACAAGTACTTCTCATCTGAACATGAAATATTAAATTATCCGCTTTTTATAAGCCAAATAAGATGGCTATCCAGGTGGCTCCCCAAACTCCCAGAGCCTTGAAAATGGCGACTTTCAATTCATAAAATAATCATATTTTTTATAAAATCAACTTTGTACTCATGAAATTCAATATGAATGGATGATTTTGTGGTTGAATTTGGCATGAGTTTATCAATATAGGCGCAGCTGGACATCAATGGTCACCACTGACCTCTCCAAACCAAAAACATGCCTTTTCTCCTCGAAATAGTTCAGAGTCTCGTCCATTTATCTACAAAGCCGCGTCAGCAAGCACACATACTCATTAGAGGAACTGCATATTTTACGGTCAGAATGTTCACGCAGGTGGAAAGCTTGCTGTTTTCAATTCCGATCATCCCAGCGAAACGCAAGCTTGTAACCCTCAGGTCACAGTAATAGCTGTTCGCACTTTAAAAGAGCGAAAATGCAAGGCATTCCGTTTCATTAAATGTGGTATAGATTCTAAAACTGATCACCTAGTTAAGAAAAATGCCAGCACACTGCAGTATCGACTACTCTTTTGTTACCCAATGTGACAAATTAGCTCTGTGATCACGGTGGTAAACCAAAAATAAGAAACAGCCGGCTAGTTAGCTAGCAGGCTAAAAGTAAGATAGAGCTACACCATACAAAGACAGCTTTACTCACTAATCAATAGAATTATTGAGCTGCTCCTTAAAAGTATCAATGCTGTCAGCCCTCCTGTCTGTTCCATTCAGAATAACTGCTATTTTCCATCTCAAAAGCACATATCCATCCCGCAAATAAGCTCAGCTCTCCAGGCTCAGTTCTGGAGGTTTTATGTTCCCATGCAACCATGTCAGCCTGAGCTGCGTAAAGTGTATTGGATACAACGTAACCCTATTACACAAGTATTTTAATATGTTTAAGGTCCAATCAATGTCTTTCACTTACTGAGAAAAGCTTACACTGTCTGCAATTGGATAAAAATCGTGTCAACTAACTGGTAATTACCAGGAGAATTTCACGTGGGCGTAAACTACAGCTGGGCTTTCATACAGATACCATTGAATCACCATTAAAGTGATTGGATTTCTGTGAGAGCTTGTATGAGGCTCTAAAAGACGGCTAAATTCTTCAACCGACATATCTACGCGTTAATCCACGATAGGAAATTGCGCGTTTTTAATATGTGATGACTGAAATTGATAGTAGAATGACATAGTGTCAATACCATGGCGAATTTTTGCCTCAGGAAACTGATTTTTTTTAACCACTTGGAATACCATTGAGTCACTTTAACTGAAGTGGTTGCTACAGGGGACAATGATTTTTTTCTGTTGCAAGAGATCATTTTTTTAAACTGCTGGATAGATACTATGGGCAAGAATATTGAGCAGTTTGCACATCGGGCTTAGCTGAGGAGTTTAATTAATGCAACTCCTGAAAAACAGGGATAGGAGTGAACTTCTCAATATTCTAGACTGTGTTCCAGCTCTGCTGGCTTGTGAATATTCAATAACTGATCCGGGGGTGCCATCTTGTGATAGAGTAGTGCAACTGCTTCCATAAAAAGAGCTGCTCTATGTCCGCAGGCGTCTACGTCTGCAGAAAGATGTTAACTTATGACTTGATGAAGGTGCTGTAGTCAGATGAGACCAAAAGTTAGGAGTGCTGATGTTATGGTCCAGACCGGGAATCAAGTGCGGAGTCAGACGTGCAATCCACTGGTGGTTTATTAACAGCAATACAGTACAAGATGAGGACGGAATCCCAGAGAGAATAGTGGGGACAGAACCTCAGAATAATGATAGACGGTTCAGCACAGAAGTTTTTGGCTAAGCTGGGATGCAGTCACTGTTCAGTGGCTTCTAGGATTCTGCCAGGTGTTACACACACTTGGCCAGCACTCAACTATTTAAGAGGATGAGGTGGTTGCTTGAGAGGAACGCGTTCCCAGTCCTGGACCCGGATCAGGGTTGGAAGCTTGTCCCTAACAAATTGGATGAGGAGAACAAATGTGGATGGGTAAACAAGTACACAGTCCCAGTCCTGGACCCTGATTAGGATTGGAAGCTTATACTTGAAAACTTGAGTAGATAAACAGGCTTGAGCTGAGTCAATTTGAACTCGGTCCTAATCCTGGACCCTGATTAGGATCAGAAGTTTGTTTGAATGAACTAAATGACAATAAAGAGATTCTTGGTGAAAAGGCTGTCACTGAAGTACTAGTTGCAACAGAGGAAGATGAAGAACTTTACTTATAAACATATGACTGGGATTTCAATATGAAAACGACTTAACAATCCAGCAACTTTTACTTAAACTAGAGGGCTTAAATACTCGTTACATGATCAATAGGACACCATGTAAGGAGATTCAGCTGAGCTGGCAAAGACGCACAAGAAGCAAACCAATTATAACGCACATTCACTGAACAGACACACAACCTGCTGAATTGCAAAGAGACACACAAGGGATTCACACAAGGGTTGTGACAGTATCCCCCCCTCAATAGGTGCCACCTTGCGGCCCAGTGGTGGATCCCAAACGTTGGCGTAGGAAATCGCAAACCAGAGATGAGTCCAAGATGCTCCACTTTGGGACCCAGGAGGGCTTCTCGAGCCTTTATATTCCTCCCAGTCCACGAGGAACTGCCAACCGTGTCCCCTAAGCTGGACATCCAGGATCTGACACACCGTGTCCCTTAAGCTGGACATCCAGGATCTGACACATGGTGTACACAGGGCCACCACTGATGAGCCTGGGGTGAGGTGGGGAGCGGGAGAGAGGGATCTAGGGAGACTCAGACACAGGTTTAATTCTCGAAATATGATGCAGTGGGTGAACATTACATCAGGAATGGGGGAGAAGGAGCCTGACAGCCGATGAAGACAGGATATTTGAAATGGTGAATGGGCTTTCTCGACGAATCCCGGAGAGGGATGTCCTTCGCTGCAATCCATACTCTTTGTCCAACATGGTATTCCGGCACTGGCCTGCGATAACTGTTCCCCTGTTTCTGGAAGGAGGGGACTTGTTTGAGTAGTAAAAGTCTAACTCTTCTCCAACCTTAGCAGGCATGTTGAACCAGGACCTGAACAGAGGGGGAACTGCTACTTCTCATGACATGCCCAATCCAGCCACTGGTGGTGAATTGTGAGCTAACTCCACCCAAGTTACATGACGTGACCATTTGGTAGGATTACCTTCGCACAAGCAATGAAGAGTCAGGCCCAGCTCTTGGTTTAGCCTCTTCACCTGGCCGTTGGTTTCAGGGTGAAATCCTGGGGAAGAGCTGGGGGTTCGCACCCACCGAGGCGCAGAAGGGCTTCCAGAACTGGCTTGAAAACTGTGGACCGTCGTCTGACTCCACCTCCTGAGGCACACCATAAAGGCGAACAACCTGTTGCAGGAGCAGGTCTGCAGTTTCCTTTGCAGTGGGCAGCTTCAGCAGTGGCATAAACTAGGCAGACTCTGAGAATCGATCAATGATGGTGAGAATGACTATATTCCTGTCTGAGGGTGGTAACCCCATAACAAAATCCATTGCAATGCATGCCCATAGTTGATGTGGAACTTTAAAGGGCAGCAGCCGACTGCAGGGACACTGATTACTTGACTGGGAATAGGCACACACCGTACAGGCTGCTATGAAGGACCAGTTATCATTGGCAATGGAAGACCACCAATAGTGCCGATGTACTAGGGCGAGAATGCGAGAGCGGTCGGGATGGCATGTTAGCTGAGAGGTATCGGCTCGATTAAGGACATAGCCTCTCACTCTCTTGGGGATGAAGAGTCAGTTGGGAAGAGTGTCCGGTAGCTTAGTATTTTTTGTACCAGGATAGTAAGTTAAGAAGAAATTGACTCTTGAAAAGGAGAGGGACTAACATACTTGCCTTTGATTTAGTTGTGGCAACTGTACAGCACTTTGGTCAACCTCGGTTGTTTTGAAACGTGCTTTATAAATAAAGTTTGATTTGAGTTCAGTGGCGAGGCACCCCAAGTTGCAGTGGTCTGTCCAGATGAGGAAAGGAAGCCAGGGCCCCTCCAACCAGTGTCTTCTCTACTCAAAGGCTAGCTTCATTGCCAACAGCTCCCTGTCTCCGATGGTGTAGTTTCTGTCTGTGGGAGACAAGTGACAAGAAAAATAGGCACAAGGTTGTAATTTACCATCATCAGCTCACTGCGAGAGAACAGCTCCAGCACCCACATCGACTTCTACAATGAAGTGGGGCTTGGGATCTGGAAGCTTGAGGACGGGAGCAGTGGTAAACAAACTCTTTGGTTGTTCAATTGCAGAGGCTGCCTGGGGGGTCCTGGCAGAGGGACCTTTAATAGATGTCCGCTTAGTTAGGGAAGCAACAACACTGGAGTACTCCAGGATATATCAGCAGTAGAAATTGGTGAAGCCCAGGAATCTTTGCAGTTCCTTCGTCTTTTTGCTCTGGCCAATCCAACACTGCCTGCACTTTCTGGTGATCCATTTCCAGGGCATCTTGCATCACCACAATCCCCAGGAGACTGTAGTGCAGTGAAACTCGCACTTCTGTAGTTTCAAGAACTATTGATTCTTCAGAAGCCTTTGGATCACCAAGCAGAGATAGCTGATGTGATCCTCCAAGGTTTGAGAGAAGATCAGTATATTGTCAAGGTAGACACAGATGAAATGGGACACGATGTCATAAAGGACATCAATTATGAGGTTCTGGAACACAGCCGGGGCATTGGCGAGCCCACATGGTATAACTAGGTACTCATAGTACCTAGCAGGGTGTTAAACATGGTCTTCCACTCGTCTCCTTCCCATATGTGCACTAGGTGGAGCTTATGATTTGCAGCTTGCTGTCAATTCTTAGCACCACTTCAATCAATTCTAACTACCCGATATCCAATACAACGCATCGCAAGATGGATATGATTGCTGATAATGATGGGTCAAAGGTCAAAATCTAAATGAGTGAACTTCTGCCCGCGATCAAACACTAATGGCGATTTATAGCGTTTAGTTCCAAGACGTGGACTCCGGCTTTTACTTGAATTTAGCTTCAAATTTTGTGGGGTTTTTGATGTTCATATCTGTGTATCCATAATGAATTTCTACTGCAAAGCTGCACAATACTCATCGCATTCTGACATGCATTCCCAGGCTTGTCCAGGGAGACGAGTGATGACAAATGCCACTCTTGAACGTTCAGTGACAAAGGAGGAGGGCTGAACCTCGAGAACCATCACACACTGGGTCAGGAAGCTGCAACAGGTTGTTGGGTCACCATAATAGAGGTCCAGGAACGCCTGGTTACGCTCCCTAAGGGCTTGCGTCTTAGGGAGAGCTTGCTACAGAAGGGCACTGTCTATTTGAGCGGCGGAGGTGGAGACCCATGAAATTTCTGTTACAGCCATGTGTTGATTGGACAGGGCTCCAGTGGAATGGCGAAGTTGCTGATGTTCATTCTCCTGCTGATCAATCTACTCACCCAGGTACCTCAAGGCGAGAACCGGGCTTGACATCGCTGCTGATTCCATTATTGGCTAGATTGCGCTGTTCTGGTCCTGACCAGGAATCAAGTGCAGAGTTAGACGTGCAATCCAACTGGTAGTTTATTGACAGCTATTCGGTACATGACGGGTCGGAACCTCAGAGAGAATACAGGGAACAGAACCCCAGAATAATTATAGAAAATTCCGCACAGATGTTATTGGCTAAGCAGGGCTGCAGTCACCAGCCAGTGGCTTCTGGGTTTCTGCTAGGTGTTAAACAGACTTGGCCAGTACTGACGAGGAAGCTGCTTGAGAGGAACACGGTCTCAGTCCTGGGGGCTGTTTCAATAAACTTTATGTGTCTGACCGAGTCAGACCATCTGTCGGGTGAAAAGTCGGACCTTCGACAGACCATGTCCGTCAGGTGTTTCAATTAAACAAAAGTAGGATGTCCGACCATGGTCCGACGCGGACGGACGGTTCGTCACTGTTCGTTCGAAGTTGCGTGAGAATTTAGACCTCAGCGATGCACTGCTTCGCTATTTGGCGTTCAAATTTTCCAAATAAGTTAACGTTAAATGAAAAAAGAAAAAAAACAATTCAATTAGGTAGATCATTAACTACTATTCAAACATAAATTAACGGTGCACATCGCTGTAGGATGTCACGTAACATTCATTTTCAGTTGGCTATTAACTGAATACAGTCTAGCTAATTAAAAGCAGTCTTTGGTCACTGTGCACTCTGTGCTAAACTACGATTGGCAACAAAACAAGGCTATTCAACACACAAAAGACATTAAAACATTCATATTGTCACGATCGCTCATTTTACAGAATTGAGTTAAGCTGCTTTCACACAAGACGCGAAACAAATTTTTTGCACGACAGATTACATTCGAAGTCAATGCAAAGACGCAAATACACGCGAAACGCGTGAATGCGCGTCTTTGCATTGACTTTGAATGTAATCTGTCGTGCGAAAAATTCATTTTGCGTCCAGTGTGAAAGAGGCTTTAAGCAGACGGGCGATAAGCAGAGCTCCAACTCTCGGTCTCACTAAGCGCCACGAATACGATGTTTAACCACTGAGAACCATGCCAAGACCGCATGCATAAAAACACAACTTTTTGTCGCATTGAGGATAACGGTACCAATTATTTAAAAGTGAAATCTTCACGCGTTGTTAATAGATTGTGTGTAGTTGTTAGAAAAATTCATTCACGGATTTAACAGCCCCGTTTCTGGGTGTAGGCTATATTGGTTTCGCAGGCATTGGTTATATTCTTTCCATTCTCAAAATATTTTGGGCTGTCTGCGCTTCCAGGCAAAATCAAACAATAATGCCACATTTTGGCGTTATATTTTTTGTCCGACCGGGTTTTAGGACAACTCTCGTGTAGTCCTAGAAAGTCGGCCAGTCCGACCGGGTCGGAGGACCACGGACCGTTTACTGAAACACTCAGAAAAAGACGGGGTTGTCTGTCACTGGGTCGGACGGTCTGTCGTGTTTATTGAAACAGCCCCCTGGACCCGGATCAGGGTTGGAAGCTTGTTCCTAGTAAACTGGACAAGGAGAACAAACTTTAATGGGTTGACAATAACGCAGTCCCAGTCCCTGGACCCCTATTAGGATTGGAAGCTTGTTCTTGAAAACTTGAGTTGATGAACAGGCATGGGTTCAGTTAACCTGAACTCGGTCCCAATCCTGGACCCTGATTAGGGTTGGAAGAGACACAAGGGATTGGCACGAGTATTGTGACACATGGGCACGTCTTGTTTCAAAACAGACGCATTTAAGGGGAAGCACCTCATTCCCACTGCTAAATTTGGTGGTGGATCAGTGATGTCTTGGGGTTGTTTTAATTCCAGGTTCATTTGGAATTAGTTAAGCTTAATGGCTTAATTGACTCCACCAAATATCAGGCAATTTTGGCTGGTCATCTGGCTGCCTGTGAGAGAGGGTTTACAACATAGTTGTAGGTGGACTTTCTAGTAGGATCATCGTGCAAAGTATACCTTAATATCCACATTGAAATGGTTCTGGGACAAAAACAACTGTGTTCTGCTGCAAATTAATCAATGGCCACCTCAATCTGTTCAAAAACCTGTGGGCTGAAATGAAAAATGCAAATCCAGTAATATGACTGATCTCTTAAGGATCTGCACAGAGGAGTGGTCCAAAATCCCACCAAATGTGGGCCTTAACCTTATCAAACAGGATAAAAACAGGCTTCACATTCATCAAGCACTAAACCGGGGGTGCCAATAATTATGAAACCATGCTTTTGGTGTATTTGCTAATTTAATAATATTTTGTTGGTTTTTAAAAACATTAATAAAACAAAATTTTTTTCATATTTGAATTTTGAGTTGATCTTTATTTTTTTCATCGTACTTTAGTGCATTTCTAGTCAGGGGTGCCAATAATTCTTGAGCCCACTGTAAGCATTTACTGACAGTCACGTTTTACATCATTAGACGGATTAGACAATGCTTAGGCAGTTATGATGCAATGATCAATAATACCATCTAAGAATTAAATTGGCAACTAGCCATACCCGTGCTCTGCAGGGGGGTTGATTGTGACCAATAAGCCTTACGAATAGTGACGACACCCATCGTCATGGTAACGAAAGGCATGGCCCAAATTTCAGTAACGGGGCAAGTTGGTTCGATCGCACATGGCAGGCTCGTCTGGAACGCATATGCCGGTGGGTGCGGGGATTCGTTGGGCAGTTTGAGAGGAGATACGTTGCAACGGCCGGGCAAACTGAGAATTAAAATATAGATTATTCCATTGAATAGTCTTGGGCCGTGGTTACACTTGTCTTTTCAATGCAACTTTAGTGATTGGATGCGCCAGATCGGAACTCAGTAGAGTCTGGGTATTTGTGTCCACATTTGGCCCTTAAATGTGACCTGCCTGATCGGATAATGCTCGGATATATTCCAGCGTGGATATCCATGCAATAGGTGAATGCAAAGACAATCATGGTGAAAGAGCGAGCCGCCTTCTGATCTTAAACCATGTTTCTATTAATAAGGCTGAGGTCCGGCTGCAACAGGCAGCGGGGCAGATAAGGGGCATCACGTCTTTATTGTCGTTCTATACAAATGGTTGGATTGCACTTTTCCACCGTTTTTATGGTCATAACAGGACCCAACACAGAACAACTTCAACAGCACCTTATGCGGAGGTCATGACCTGGATATGGAAAAGTTGGGAAACCCCTTTGAACTGAAGGGAATTTGTGCAATTTGTGTGCGCCACAGGAGCTGGAATTTGTTCCTGGTTCAATCGGAAAAAGACGCATGCAGCTCCGCTCCAGGAGCTGCATGAAAATCACATGAATGGAAACAATTCATGGAAAAACCGCAACATGCGATTTTTGACGCACCGTGTCCGCAACAACGCGTGACCTCGGCAGTATTAATGGAAACCTAGGTCCAATATTTTGTTTATTTTGTAATCATGGCTGGCCCGGTATGAGAAATGCTTTGTTGAGAGGAGAGCAGAGGATACAAGTGGTTAACGCAGATATTGTTTTCCTCAGTGCTGGACCGTTGAATAGGCTGTTGCTTTGTTTGTGTAACTGCTGTTAAGTCTAACTTGCACACTGTTGATGGACCACAGTGCTATGACAGTAGGTCTCCACTGTGCTCAAGCACCAAGTTTCCTACACATTTGAATCTCTTCCTTTTGCTTTACGCGCTCGGGGGAAGATAATATCTGTCTTTAAAGCAATTCTTACCTTTCTGGCATTTTTACACATTTCTTTTGTAATCTTAAAATGCTCCTAATAAGCACATGGCACACTAAAATGTAAAAGAAATCCACCAAGTGTTGAAACTCTTCAATATTCAATTCTCATATATCTGGTAAAAGTCTGACCAATCATTTTCTTCGGTCCGAAAAAAATGATTTTCTGAGCTTCCTGTCTGTCATCCGTCGCAGCGCCCCTTCCAGTTGCCTACCGCTGTCACCGCTTGCGAGTCATGCGCCGCTCCGGCAGGAAAAAAAAAAAAAAAAACGCATTTGACTGTAAACAAACGAGTGCTGAAATGCTGTAATTACGATAATAAAGTTAATGGTAGTTCGTCAGACTACAAAGGTAACTAAACGTTACGAGGGCATTTTATGTTATACCTATATATAGAATGGAATAATATACGACATAGGCTATAGATCCGACCGAGCAATCTGATTGGTCAATTAGACGTTTAGAATGTTCTCAAATGAGCAAGACAGTAAGGGTAGCCTGTGCTCAAATGAAAAATACCTCAGCACTGAAATATTACTCCGCCTATCTTAGTTGCCTAGGCCATTGATTTAATTAATTTTTCAATTTGTTTGCATTTGTACATTGAAATGAACATTTAATAAATCGACACATCTGTGAAAACTGTCGTCTTTATTTCAGAGGTAAATTGCTAATGGCCTGAAAAGGTGATCAGCGAAAGCCCCCGAAAGGTGGGGTTGAAATTATATAACTCTGTTCAGACTTCATGTTACAGGTTACTTTTGTTTCTTTTGCTGTTTGGCCATATTAATCGGAGCTAACATGAAATTGGAGTGAAATGAAACATCTGCTGGTGAATTTATTTAAAGACAGATTTTCGTTCTGGTGCCGACACTGGAAAATCGTTGCCTATATTTAAATATAACCGTTAATGTAAGTTCGTTCGATAAAGATCAGCTGAGTCGTTGTCAGGGCACCTGTTAGCTTAAAAATGACTGAGATGTCGGCAGAAGTATAGTTATCAGTCCATGAAAAAATGGTTTTTTTTCCAGCATATGTTCTAGTTACAACATGATTGAGCTAGCTAAGCAGTTTTGTGTTGCTGTGTGCGGTATTTATTCAGTTTTGGGAAATCACGATGTCTAGAAAACATCATCCAAAATTGGCTGGCTGACAAGGACTAGTTAACGTCAGATCTCATGTATTTACACGGAAACGGAGAGAATACTAGTAAAAAACTTTTATATTTTGAGAGCGAAATGCCCACAGTATAAATAAATTTTGATTATACATTTTATTTTGTTGGTAATAGTTGTATAATCGCATTATTACACTTGAGGGTGTGCTTGACCGTCATTCTTGTCACTTCAGTGATGCTAACGGAACCGCATCACTGTCATGACAAGAATGACGGTCAAGCACACCCTCAAGTGTAATAATGCTTAATTATGTCCTTACTGTTGGTTAGTTTTCACTTACCGGTGCCTCTGAATCTGACTTCATTGACCCGTTTCACTCTCCTACGAAAAAAAATATTGCGTGCGGTGCGAGGAAGTGAGCAGCGCGAGTGGAATGGGTCAATGGAGTCAGATTCAGAGGCACCGGTAAGTGAAAACTAACCAACAGTAATAAAATAATATTCAATACTATACTTGATATGAAATAAAATGCCCTCGTAATGTTTAGTTACCTTTGTAGTCTGACGAACAATTAGTTATATTTTTTTTCGTAGGAGAGGTCTGGCAATTGGGGAAAGAGGGTGGGACTTTGGAGGGAGGCGGAGTTGTTCATGTTCAAATTTTTACTAAGTGCTGTGCAACATGCCAGAAAGGTAAGAATTGCTTTAATTGTCCAGATTGTGCCCACTTTCAGTCCTTAACTCACTGAGATCGGAACTCAAAGCGAGCCTGACCACCTCGGCACATGATGTGGCTGATCAGATCCCAACGCAAGCGAGATCCGATCTCAGAGCGTACAGGCTTGACATTTAATGTGTGCTGGCATTATCAGATGATGAAAGTCAAATTGAAAAAACCAGCTTAACCATGGCCTTTGTGATTGAGCGCATCAGCTGTTTTATTTCTGATCAGTCAAAGTGAAGCAGACTGTTATTGTGTGTTAAAAGGTAAGGATTCTGCAGGTCTGTGATACCTCCCATGTCAGGTCACTAGATCATTTTATTAGATACTTAGAATTTGCAACTGTGTACAAAATGTGATGAGATTGTCACGATCTTTCATTTTTAAGGAGCTATGAGATTCAAATATAATTAACCAGGTCAAATTATTCCTTCAGTTTTGTATGAAATGTCATGTAATTTATTTTGCAATATGGCGCCAATATTGAGAAAGAAGTGGACTGGAATTATGGAAAAAAAAATCTAGGTGCACTTACCAGAGATGATTTGAAGAATTTATTTTAGATTTATATTCAGAATTTGTCCATTTGTATTCTTTATCTTTTTAATAAATGATATGATATAATAAATGATCTTTTTAATAAAGATCTGAAAAGCAATCAGCAACAAGGGATGGAAAGGATCGGGAAAGTTTTCCATTTTTAAATGAGCACTAAAGAAGTACACAGAATCTAGACAGCTAAATGAACAGTTCACCCATTTGATCCAGACTGACACAGATTGCTTTGTATTCGGAGTCACTGACATAGAGGGAAATTCATGCTCTGTCCCACTTAAGTGTGATCAAACAGTTGTTCCCGGTCGCCTAATGACTGGACTGAAGTCTGTTAACCTCGTGCTGGGGGTACTTTCATTGATTAAAAAGCCATTTAAAACCCTGAAAAGGTCAAAAGGCAGGAATTGGAATAACTCCTGCTAGCTATGAATGGTGCAAAGTTGTCAGTGAAAAGCTTTTCAGTCACTGATTTCTCAGGATGAAACAATTACAAATGGATTAACCGCTCTGGTTATCTGATTGTTTTTTTTTTTTTTTTCGTTAAGTTGGTTAATGGCAATAAGTCAATGATACTGCAGTCTAACACATTATGAACTTAATTCAGTAGCCATTTGAGCGATGTTTGCAAATGCATATAATGGGATATAGGCAACTTCTAATAAACAATCATCAGTCCAAGTCCACATACAAGGTAAGTGGGGTATACAGTTTCAGCACACTGGATGATGCATCACATGGACTTTCTTTGACTGACCCGCCTATTGATTTAAACATTTGGGCATTAAACAGTACCACTGAACCTGAACATCACATCCTGACAATCAGTGTTTACTTTGGAAGTGGTGGATTGTGTAATCGCACCTTATTTAGCATTTGCCAGTGCATTTGAAGTTAGAGATAACACAATAGTGTTTCCCAGTATCTTTCAACCATTGTTCATGGCGTTAATAAACAATGTCATCCAAGAATTAGCAATCACAAAAATTTTGCTTGTGGATGGAAGCTCACCTTACTTTTACAGGGTGTAGTCTGCATCAAAAATTTACCATGTGTTTGAGAGATTATGCAGGATGATTACAAACAAGGGCTACTCTAATAACCATGTAAATGCTTTGTCTCTGCAGCCACTGTTCTCTTTGAAGCTCATGGTTATATCATGTCTGATGCTAGTGTACAATGCAGGAAGCTTGTGCACAAACCAAGAATAAAGCAAGGCTGCATGTATGTCAACAGTGTTGGTTCAAGCACTGCGTGTATGATTACCAAATCCCACCAGAAATATTTATGACTGAGCGATATGGATATAGATTTTATTCTGTGAACTACATTTTCTCTCCTTTTTATTGATTTCTATGACTGTGTTTAGGTAAGAGTCGTTTGTTTTCCCGACTGATATTCCAAATCATCATGATGTATGTGTAAAAGTGAAAGCTCTTGTGAAAGTGACGAGTGGCTTTAATGTGTAGTGTTGCTATTTAGGCTTCCATATGAGATGGTATGCTAATTTGTATTTGCATTTATGATTTGCTTAGGCTATATAATGTGTTTGTATATCTGCAGTTACACAGGAGTTAGATTTCAGAATGCTATATTTCTGAGATTGGAACCCTATAAGACAGGCCTTAGCATTTTCTTATCTTTATTTTGCATATTGTCAGGTTAAAGGCTATGCCAGTGTTTTACTGTATTTCTACAATCTGGCACACACTTTTGCAGCTATGTTATAAGAAAAATTACATAGAGAATATTGCTAGTTTTGTACTTTGGTATACTCGTGTTGTCTTTGTACTTAGGTATAATTGAGGTAACTATTTTTAAAGGTGTTTTTTTTAACATTAAGGTGTATGTTAGGGGAATTAAGGACTAAGTACCATTTTCCCCATACTCAAGCCATCCATAAATCCAGACATCAACTGTGCGATAATACAGCAATGTAACCCCTGTGGTGGGCAAGGGGACACTTGTCCCCTTCCAGAGCCATGAGAAGGGAATGAATGATGAAATGTACAATAATTTTTCACAGAAAATATTTGTACATTATACGATGTCAATGTTTGTACTCATGAGTGTAATTACTGTTGAATATAATTAATTACTGATGGTCTTTTGATTAACCAAAATACATTTTATTCTTGGTGGGTTTTACAACTTTTCTGGTTTTTGAATATTTTAAATTCCTATTAATTAAAATATTTGTATCTTTAAAAAAAGATAATTTCATAACCAGTGGTGGTGTCATTGTGCTGACCTGTGATGTTTTGGTGTGTATGTCTGTACACAGGTCATAAAAATGACTGCTACAATGAAATTAAATTTTGCTCATGTGAATACCAGTTGAGTTTTGAATCTTAAGACTGAGTTTCCTGAGTTTCAGAGGACATAATTGAAGACCATAATGGAAAAATGATCAGTCACATTTTCATGTTGTGGAGAAATGATGAATTAAAAATACAAAACTATCTTAGAAACAAAGCACTGAAAAAGTATGCAAAAAAATATATAAAATATTATAATATATAATATTATTATATACACTACCGGTAAAACGTTTTTGCAAACCCTAAGATCTTGTCAAGTCTTTATCTTAAATTATGTTTACAACAAAGAAATCACTGGAACCCACTTGTTTATTACAAATAATAAATTTACAAGAAAAATCCACAAGGAATCCAGCACAGGTGATTGAAATGATCAGCTCGCTATCAACTCCCTGAAGCTGCTTGATAATGAGTAGATCATCTGAATCACCTGTGCTGGAGCAGGGAGAGATCTAAAACACGCAGGACTGGTGGTACTCCAGGAGAGGTTTGAGAAGCACTGGATTAGACCATCATTACCAATCTGCTTAAATATTGACAAAATGACTGATCCTGGTTTTTCTTAATTTGTTTTGTTATATACATGGTTTATACATTGGGCTTCAGTTTTCCTACCTTTCTTTTGTACGACCATTCTGAGACCATTACACAAGAACAAAATATAAAAAATTGTAACAACTACAGAAAATATTGGGGTGTGCAAAAAGTTTTGAATGGTAGTATATTATTATAAATACTATAATATGTAAGATATAAAATATACAAAAATGCTAAATTTGGGCTCTGATCGTTTTTCCTTTGTGATCTCCTATTGTAAAGACAAATTTTTACATGTACTGAATCTCAAATCGGGTATTCCAGAATTCAGAATTATGTGAAACAGCTTTTCTTCATTTTATTTTTAAAGTTGTACATAATTCAACTTTTTTCAAATAGTCTGAGATCTGCACACCTTTTGCATTGGCATCAAATGAGCACTCAGGAAATGTGAAAATTTACAGTAAATATATATTTAAGTCATCAATTACATGTCAGGACAAATCAAAGCTCTTCCTTCTCTCGATGATGGAATTGCACCACACGTATGTTTTTTGGTGACTATTGTTTCACTCCACGGAGGAATTTCTTTGAAGGGTGAAGAATTGCTCCTGCACATAGCCCAAGAATATGGGTTCTCTCCTTAAAAACTGGTGAGTGGATAATGTTTTAATATTGCCTGAGAAAGTAAAATTCATCCACAGTTGAGGGAAGGAGTACTGTTTATCACCTATGGGAATGTAAACAGTAAGTAGTAATTTGCAAATCCCCTTTTAACCTGTATTCAATGGAAAAAAAGAACAAAGACAAAAGAAGAAATATTTTAACTCATCAACTTTTTTGCTTTCTGAAAATATTAATTTGAAATATGATTCCAGCATCAACATGTTCCAGTGACGTTGGGACAGCTGTATGCTCACTTCTTGCTTATTGTGTAGCCATTTAGGAACTGAGGACACTCACTGTTAATAGTTGCAAAATTTGTTCCCATTCTTGCCTGATATAGGACATCAGTTGGTCAACAGTCCGGGGTCTCCATTGCTTTTTTGCACTTCATAATCCAACATGTTTTCAATGGGAGACAGGTCCAGGCTGCTGGCAAGCCAGTCTGCAAACAAATTCTTTATATTGCAGCGAGACATTGGAAAACCAGGCACAGACTAGGCGGGAGGCTGGGTCAAAACCAGCCCTCTGGGAGGAAATTTTATTAGAGTTTTCACCAACACAAAAATGCGCATTAATAGCGTGCACATTAATGGGACTCAAAATGTGGTTTAAAAAAAAAAATCAAAATAGATGACAAACCCTTTTATCCAGGAGGCGGGCGGCGAGGCTCTACGGCTCTGACTGGATACTGGTTTTCTGGAGTTTTCTTTAGGGTGTCGCCATCTCGATGAGGCTCAGCGGGTGTCTGTCCAAATCCCCAGTCTCCCCACGATCGGATGCAAGGTTAGTCACAAGCTTAACGTGCGCACTCCTCGCCGGCCTCCCCACAACTGCCCGGATCTCTGTTTAAAGCCGTGGTCGGCTCTGATTAAAATGGGACGCAGCTGCTGCAGCTCGTGCGCCCTTTCCCCAGGCCCGCTTAGCCTCATGACTCGCAGTTGGTGGGAGCTGTTCAGCGTCCTACGAGTCTAAGGAGTGCTGCATAGGCGTCGGCTTTCCTGCCGCTGTCCAGGGTGCTGAAGGTCTGCACTGCATTGAGAACAAGGGGGAGGCAAATCGGCTGTTGTGGGCATGCTGCTGTGGTCAAGGGGCGTGGCCACGTCCCAATCTGCCATAATAAATATATATATGTAGTTGTGCTCAAATGTTTGCATACCCTAGCTGAATTTGTGAAATGTTGCCATTTATTTTGAAAATATGACTCATCATGGAAAAAACTTGTCTTTTATTTAATGTTGATAATTACAAACCCCAATTCCAATGAAGCTGTGATGTTGTGTAAAGCTTGAATAAAAACAGAATGCAATGATTTGCAAATCTCATAAACCCACATTTTTTCCCAATAGAACATAGACAACATATCAGATGTTAAAATTGAGACATTTTACCATTTCATGAAAAATAATAGCTAATTTTGAATTTGATGGCAGCAACACATCTCAAGAGAGTTGGGATAGGGCCATGTTCACCATTGTGTAGCATCCCCTCTTCTTTAACAACAGTCTGTCAATGTCTGGTAAGTGAAAAGACCAATTGCTGGAGTTTTGGAAGCCTTATAACTCGCAGTTGGTGGGAACTGTTCAACTATATTAGTCCTGGCTTGTTCTCAATCATTTTCCTTTATTAACACGTTTTCCAATTATAATAATGATCCACTGACAATCAAAGTCACGGCTTCTCTCTCCATGCGATCTATCGGCGAATAAATAATTGGCTAAATTTAGTATAGGAAAATAATTTACTCAAAAATAAGCCTATGCTTTACGAAAGACAAACTGCTCTGAAACTTCCGCGCTACCTTTTCCACACATCAGGCGATTTAACTTGCACTTCATGATTGTTTAAATTGTTTAAATGAAATAAAAGACCATTTGAAACATCTTTATGCAATTTCATAGCTTCCAACCCCTGAGAAAAGAAAAGCGTGAGACGTCTGGACTCAGAATCGGTTTCCGTGTTACTAGTGGTGACGCACGTTAAACTGAAAAACTTCCATGCACAGGGAATTCAATTCTGCGTGACAATCTCTGAAATAGGCATTGATTGAATAAAAACTGATTCGCGTACAAATGAAATATCACCTTTCACTCTCGGTACCGCGTGGGTTGATTAAAAAGTGGGGCTCGGTGATGCCAGATGTGACAATGACAATGTCACTTGGCTGACAATGTCACCCTTTATAGCATTTAGCGACTAGCTAAGTGACATTGTCAGTTATATCACATCTGGCATCACATGCTGAATAAGGATGTGTTATTTCACCCTCTACAAAGCATGACATTTGCTTATGTATGATTTATGAAGACATTATGTCTCATTTATGAAGGCATTATACATGCTGTATAAAGCCTTTATGAGCAACACTTCATCTGAAGTGTTTACAGTTTAGAATCCATAATGCCATCAATAAAACAGAGGTCTCCAACACCAGCACTGCTCATACAACCCCACACAAGGACACTACCCCCACCATGCTTTACTGTTGGTAGCATGCATTTCCCGCTGTACTCTTTTCCTCTATGTCTCCACACCCATTGAATACCATCACACCCGAATCAATTGATTTTGGTTTCGTCAGACCACAAGACAGTATCCCAAAACTTGACATCCTTACTTTGATGACTTGTAGCAGATGCCACACGATCCTGCTCATGTTTAGGCTTGAGCAGTGGCTTGCTTCGACGACAGCTGCCATGCAACCCAATTCTGTGCAAAGTATGCCTTACTGTTGCACTAGAAACTTTCACTCCTGTTTGATTTTCAATAATATTTGCAAGCTCTGAAGCACTCATTTTTCAGTTTTTCCCCAAAGATCTCATCAAATGCCTGTCATCTCTTGGAGTCAGCTTCTTTGGACCAGATTGGTTGATGTTTATCACATTGCCTTTTTTTTGCTTCTCTGAATTACTTTAGCCACTGTCTTATGACTCATTTGCAAAGCATTGCTAATTTCCTGGTAACTATGCCCCTTTGCATGCATTGCAAGAATTCTCTTCTGAATCTGAACAAAAATATCAGATTCATGTGGTGCCATTTTCATGTATGCTTGAAATCAGATGATTACACTTATCTAGGTTACCTAGCAGTCTGTAACGTCCTGGCGCCCAAAGATGTTAAAAGGGCACCAGGAAGAGTGATGGGAAAGGAGGACCCAGGTGCAGGAATGTGGATTTATTAAATAAAGTGATGAAGCAATACAAAAATACTAAACTTCAGGGGATAACTAAAAGGGATTGCACACAACAAAATAATCTTACAGACTAAGGCCATCGGCCAGTGAAGGGGAAAACTAAGGTGTAAATATACAAGGGAATCATAATTAACAAAGGAAAACCAGGTGCAATAATTTACTGAAAGAACAGAGGGGGTAGTTGAATAATTAAAAGAGGGCAGGTAGCCATGAAACTGGAGTGCCTAGGGGGAGGAGCATTACACAGTCTAATTATCCAGATTAATCGCATCGCGTTCTAGCAAACACCTTGGCCTGTATTCTGAAGTCAGGTCTAAATGTGGTTTAATATCGACCCTGGTTTGAGGTCTGAGTGAAGTTATTGATTCTATCAATTTCACCTGGGTTTTAAGATTAACTTTCTGACATGTGGTTTAACTTAGACCTTGGTCTAAACATGGTCTAACTTTCTACATGTTTTAAAACTAGGTGTAGGGATGGTTTAAGTTTGGTTTAACTCTCTTACGTGACTGACGTGGCTCATTTTTTGGATGTTCTTAGGCAGGCGGCATCTGCTGTGCTAGATGCACCATTGATTGCCAGGAAAAACCCCTTTAAAACCTTCAGATTTTCAGTCACTTCCACTGGTCTTTAAATTCCCTCATGTCTCGGTAGCCATCTTCCTTGCCTTGGTCAAATTTATCTCCCAGTCCTTCTTTTTCTGGGGGATCTCAACACTTCCCTCAACTAATTCCGCAAATAAGTGTTTTTCTCTGCTTCCCAATTAGCCTGATGGCAGGGGTGTCCAATCTTATCCATAAAGGTCCAGTGTGGTTGCTGGTTTTTGCGACAGCCCACCAGTGATACACCTGATTTTAATTATCAAGGTCTTGATTGAAACCACTGATCACTTAATCAGTTGAGTCAGCTGCTGTTGTCCTAGGCTGTAATAAAGATCTCTGCATCTATACTGGCCCTTCATGGATAAGATTGGACACCACTCCATTACAGCTTTTGGATTTTGATGATTTAGCAGACATCGGACAAACAATTGTGGCCAAGCTCTAGCTGTCGTACAGATGGTTTCACATTTAACTCTAGAATACTTTGGTACACAGAGGAGTTCATGGTCGACTCAATGACTGCAAGGTGCCCAGGTTCTGTGGCTGCAAAACAAGCCCAAATCATCACCCCTCCACCACCATGCTTGACAGTTGGTAGGAGGTGTTTGTGTTGATACGCTGTGTTTTTTGGCCTTAATGAACGTTGCGCTGTGCATTATGACCAAAAAACTCCCCTTTGGTCTCACCTGTCCAAACCACATTGTTCCAGAAGGCTTGTGGTTTATTTAGATGCAACCTTCCAATTCAGAGGCAACCTTCCAAACCTAAGCTGTGCTGCCATGTTCTTTTTGGAGAGAAGAGGCTTTCTCCTGAGCATTGCACAGTCTGACCTTGCGGCGAATTTGCTTGAGCGTCCACTCCTGGGAAGACTGGTGCTTGTCGTGAATGTTTTTCACTTGTGAATAATCTTTCTCACTATGGAATGATGGACTTCAAATTTTGTGGAAATGGCCTTTATAACCCTTCCCAGATTGATAGGCACCAACAATGGCTTCTTGAAGATGATTGCTGATGTTTTTTCCTCTTGGCATTGTGTTGACACACACATAAATGCTCTCGACCAGAAAAGTGCCAAAACCTCTGCTTTTATAGAGGTGGTCACATTTGCTGATGATCAATTAATCAAGTACGTTTGATCAGCAACACCTGGCTGCTAATTACATTAATTCCCATGGAAGCAGTAAGGGTGTACTTAGTTTTTCTCACATGGCTTCAGCATTTTGGCTTAACCCTCTATTAACCACCGTAGCATATCTGCTACATAAAGTGAAAGGGTTAACAGCCTGGACACCCTGCTGGTTTTGTTTCTTATTGCCAAATAAACATTTGAGAATAACTTGAATGGTCTGTCAAGTAAAAATTTTAAAATTTAAAAAATAAATTTTAAATTTAAATTTTAATTTAAAAAAAAATTTTGAATTTTTTTTTTTTTTTAACTATTTTTCCAAATATTGGCCCATAATCAACATATTTGCCTAGGGAAATGATTTTTACACAGTTGGAAAGGTACTTGGTTAACAGAGGGTTATTTTTTGTTAAAAAAATAATAATTAAATAAATAATAGCACGGTGGAATCTGTTGTGCGTTGTTTTGCACGTGAGGCTAGATTTGCATAATTTTAAGACCTGATTAGGACCAGCTTATTTTTCATTATGTCCTGATACATAAAACCATAGAACTGAAAGAGGGTATACTTTCTTTTTCTCAAGACTATATAAATATATAGAGTTCAGTTTATCATACATCTTCTAATGCAAACACTTGGATGCATCATCAGTGTTGGATCCTGGAGTCACTGGGTGTTTCGGGTCTTACAACAGACACCCTCTTCCAGGCGAGCTGACCAGGGTTGATCAGACCCCGACCTGCATGTGTCCAAGTAGCATGCTACTATCCCCGCTGGACACCCCTCTTCATCCAGAGCCATCTGGATGCTCTCTCTCTGCAGCCTCCACATTTTTGCTGGTGGCTCTTCTCCTGCTCGCTCCCACAATGCCCCGGGGTTCCATAGGCCTTGCTGAGAGACTGGCTAGCAAACCCCCTAGTGCCCACCTCCACTGGCATGCACTTGGTCCTCTACCCATTCCTGCTGCAGTCCTCCACCAACTCCTGGAATTTTGCCCTCTTCCTCTCCTGCGCCTCCTCCATCCTCTCCTCCCACGGCACGGTTAGCTCCAGCAGAATGAGCTGTCAAGTGGCCCCTGAGACTAAGGTGATGTCTGGTCTCAGTGAGGACTGGGTGATGTGTGATAGGATTTTAAGATGCCTCTCTAGGTTGATAGTCATCATCCAGTCCTGCACATTAGCCAGCAAAATTACACGCCTTTTTTCTTCCTCATTTTTAACCAGTACGGGCTGTGTTGTGCTTTCAGCCCTGATGGCAGAGTGAAAGTCTTCCCACACAGGGTGCAAGAATAAGGCTTCAGATTTGCGTTAAAGCCCTAACAACATTGTGTGGGTGAGCTGAGAAGTGCAGACAAATCATTCCCAATGTCTGACTATGCTATAAATGTAAACTCAAATTTATTTAACTCCTTATTACCTTCTCTGCAGATGTGTGTACCAGGCTGCAGCATTAACATCCATGGCAATTCCTAATGCAGCTGCAAAATTTGGAGCCTTCATTCTAGAGGGGGCACCAACATTCACACAAATAAATAAGTACAGAGCAGCACTCAGAAAAAAAAAAATCCAAAATCAATTACATAATGATCACAAAGCCATAGCAGACCTCAGTCTATAAATGACCAGACAGAAGAAAGACATAAGCTGAATACTTCCAAGGTCTGTTAGCAATCTTGTGTGTAATGCAGCAGGGCTCTGGAAGTGGGACTGGCATCGTCAGGCTGCAAACTTTATTTATTTATTTATTTAGCAGAATTTATTGTCTTCCGTGATCTCTAGCTGTTCCTGATTTTTAGGTGACTGCCACCCACATCTGTTTCCCTGTTCCGGGCCTGGATAAAGTACTGCATAATGTTGAAAGTAATATTTTAAATGGGTCTACAACAATAAGCCTGGCAAGGCACAGCTACTAATGAATGATCAAAAAAAGTGTATTCAGCTACTGGAATAGTATTCACTTTAGAATAATTCAAAGGAAAATTTGCTTTGTGTCCACTGAATTCAAGTTGTTTTTCTGGCATTGGTTTTATTGCTATTCCAACAGCTGAAGCAAAAACACGTAGATTTCTGTTTTCCTTGAATTCACACAAAAACAATATATAATAATAATAATAATAATAATAATAATAATGCGTTGTACAACCCCAATTCTGAAATAGTTGGGACAAAGTGTAAATTGTGAATAAAATCAATATGCAATGACTTTCAGATCACATGAGCCAATATGTTATTTACAACAGAACATAGATAACATTTCAAATGTTGAAACTGAGACATTTTAAATTTTTATCCACAAAATGAGCTCATTTCAAATTTTCAAATCAGACAAGAAACCCAGTGTCTAGTGATGCCTCTGTGTTCCAGACTTCAGGCTGCCATTGACAGCAAAGGATTTGCCAACAAGTATTAAAAATGATAATCTAATGTGTGATCATGTTACAGTGTCCAATTACGTTTGTACCCCTAAAGTTTGAGGGGGGAGTAAATGGTAAATTTTCAAGTTACTGACTTTTGAAGTACATGGGTGCAAGTCGAAATTTGGGGGCTTCATTTTTTCCGCCATTTTTGAGTCCTCATAACTTTGTATGTGATGTAGGTAGATGAACGAAAATTTCAGGGTTGAAAGCCACATATCAGCTCTGCTGAAAACATCAATTATAATACAACCCCAATTCCGAAATAGTTGGGACGAAGTGTAAATTGTGAATAAAATCAAAATGCAATGACTTTCAGATCACATGAGCCAATATGTTATTTACAATAGAACATAGATAGCATTTCAAATGTTGAAACTGAGACATTTTACATTTTTATCCACAAAATGAGCTCATTTCAAATTTTCTGGCTGCAACAGGTCTCAAAAAAGTTGGGACACAGGCAAAAAAAAGGGCTGACAAGAGAATCAGTGGAAAGAACATTTAGCAAGAAATTAAGTTAACTGGCATCAGGTGTGTAACATGATTGGCTATAAAAGGGATGTCTTAGAGAGGCTGAGTCTCTCAGAAGTAAAAGTAAAGAAGGCCAGAGGCTCTCCAACCTGTGCAGGCTTGCGTAAAAAATTGTGGAATACTTTAAAAACAATGTTCCTCAATATCAAATTGCAAAGGCTTAGAGGGTCTCATCATCGACAGTGCATAACATCATCAAAAGATTCAGAGAAACTGGAAAAATCTCTGTGCGTAAGGGACAAGGCCGAAGACCTTTACTGGATGCCCGTGATCTTCGGGCCCTCAGACGCCACTGCATCACTCACCGGCATGATTCTGTCATTGACATTACTAAATGGGCCCAGGAATACTTCAAGAAACCACTGTCTGTAAACACAGTCCACCGTGCCATCTACAGATGCCACCTAAAACTCTATCATGCAAAAAGGATGCCATTGTTGAGCATGATTCAGAAGCTTCACCGTGTTCTGTGGGCCAAGGCTCATTTAAAATGGACTGTAGCAAAGTGGCAAAGTGTCCTGTGGTCAGACAAGTCCAAATTTGATATCCTTGTTGGAAATCATAGGTGTCGTGTCCTCCGGGTTAAAGAGGAGAAAGACCACCCCTCCTGTTATCAGCGTTCAGTTCAAAGCCCAGCATCTCTGATGGTATGGGGATGCATAAGTGCATATGGTGTGGGACACTTGCATGTTTTAGAAAGCACCATGAATGCTGAAAGGTATATAAAGGTTTTAGAGCAACATATGCAGACGACATCTATTCCAGGGAAGGCCTTGTGTATTTCTGCAAGACAATGCAAAAAAACATACTGCAGCTATTACAATAGCATGGCTTCGTAGTAGAAGAGTCCGTGAGCTGAACTGGCCTGCCTGCAGTCCTGATCTTTCACCGATTGAGAACATTTGGCGCATAATTAAATGAAAGGTCCGTCAAAGGAGATCCAAAACTCTCCAGCAGCAGGAAGCCTGTATTAAACAAGAGTGGGATCAAATTCCAATGGCTAAACTCAAGAAACTTGTCTCCTCAATGCCCAGACGCCTCCACTCTGTGTTAAAAAGAAGAGGGGATGCTACACCATGGTAAACAGGCCCATCCCAACTTTTTTGAGACCTGTAGCAACCATCAAATTTGAAATGAGCTCATTTTGTGGATAAAATTGTAAAATTTCTCAGTTTCAACATTTGCTGTGTTATCTCTGTTCTATTATGAATAAAATACTGTCTGGTGTGATTTGAAAGTCATTGCGTTTTGATTTTGTTCACAATTTACACTTTGTCCCAACTATTTTGGAATTGGCGTTGTATGTTTGTTTAACCTGATATCAAGTTGAATACAACTTTGGCCAGAGAGTAGGTAACACGGGCCACTTTGGCAGGAGCTGATCCCTTTCCACCCATACAAGCGTTCTTTCCCACTACTAGGCAAATCCACCACTCAAACAGCCACACTCCACCTGGCTTTTCAAGGGAATGGAAGATTACAATCTGATTGGTTTGTTTCATGTTATGCTCTAAGCAGGCCTGTGATTAATTAAAGGCACACTATAGAATCAAAAAAGGGTCATTAATATTTTGAGTTTGTAAAAACTTTTTGTTGCTGTAGAAATATTTTGTGCATGCATTAAAAATTGTTGTGCTTGGATTACATATTTTGCACGTGTTCTGCAGCTGTAGAAATATTTTCTGCATGCGAGAAAAAAGTTTTTGTTTGCAGATATAATTTGCACATGTATAAAAAAGTTTTGCGTCTGCAGAAATATTTTGTGCATCAGTGAAAAAGTTTTGTGCTTGAGGATATAATTTGTGCATGAGTAAAAAAAAGTTTTGCACCTGAAGAAATATTTTGTGTATGCATAATTAAAATTTGTGCAGAAATTGCTATGACTGGAGAAAGGAACCAACTGCTAGTAGTCCAAAATGCAAAAATCATGGTCTTTATTACAGTCCGAGTCCAAAGCCAGGCAATCACATTGACGGTACAGAAGGGCAATCCAAAAAACAGAGTTCAAAGACAGGCAGGGGTTCAAAATCCAAAAAGCACAGGTAACAGTACCAAATCATAAGGCAGTGGGAGAGTAAAGTGTCCGAAATCCAAATTCAAAAGCCAGGGCAGCAATACACAGAAATCGTGGTTGGGCAAAAAAAGGGTCGTAATAAGAGGGCAAAAAAAAATCCAGGCAGGCACAGACAGAAATCGGAATTGGACAGAAAGGTGTCACAGAACAATGTGTGAAGAAGGGTGTCACAAACAAATCACTGGCATACAAGGAGCTCGGCAAAGGAAAAGTTGATCAACAGTCTGACAAGAGCTAAGCAGAAGTGAGGGACTATATATACAAGGGAGGTAACGAGCTAGGTGGGGAAACAGGTGTGAGGAATAATCTAAAGATTAACTGAGACGGGAAAACACAAGAGGTAATTAAACAATACAAAATAGGAAACAATGACAAAGGCTAGTTTTCACAAGACATCCTTAAACAACAACGGCTCCATTCAAGGAGTGCCTAAGTGAGGAGAGATGGAAGAAACAGATTCGTATGAGATATATTTGCAAAGTCTCTGCAGAAACAAAGGCAAAGCACTGGGAGAGCAAAGAGGGCAGAGTTACAGATCAGTGTGGAAAGTGGAGAGAATCAATTAGTAGAGTTAGTAGTCTGTGCAGAATTAATATTACTCAAATGTGCAAGTTAGTATGTTAGTTATTTACAGGATTAGTATATTAGTAAGGGTTAGTAGATAAACTAGACAAAAAAAACAGTGTTAGTATAATTAGAACTTAATTAGTAATTAGTGTTGAAGGAAGTAAACGAGGCATGAATGAACTTGTGAAACACCGAAAACTTCCGAAATCACCCGAAATGTGACAGCTTGCAGACAGGGGACATGCACTGGCAAAGAACACAGAAATGCAGGACATCGCAGGGGAAAACAATGTACATAATATGGCTGATAATACAAAATACATGAACTAAATAAATCAAGTGAAAATAAACATAAAACCAGAACAGGCAGAACATGCAGAACGTAACAGAAATATTTTCAACAGTGATATTTTGGGAAGTCTGGGGTAAGGACATGCAATTATCCTGTGCTAAGTTACAAGCACAAATTATGACCCAAATCTGACTCCCCAGCTTTACTCGCCAATCAAGACATTGGTCCAATGAGGTAAATAGAAGGTTTACCAAAGAAAACGGCCAAGCTGTAACAAAAGTTTGTCAGATTTCTACCTTTTCAAATAGCCAGCAACATGAAATGGAAAACATGCCACATTCCCACAAAACTTAGCATCACAACGTTTCTAATGCGATACATTTTCACCAGAACCAAACTCATATAAATTGAACAGCCTGTAACAAACCCAGAGTCGAACCAACTGCGCATGCGCATTTTTTTTCTAGGTAGACAGTTTAATATTTGTATTTCTGCTGCACTTATATTTTACTGTAGTAGGTATTAATCTAACATTAATTTACCTCAAATAAATATGAAATGGATAAGCTGGTGTGGTTATGATGAAATAATTGATGCTTTTGCAGAAAAAAAACCCAGGCTTATCCTCTTGGTAAATCCACTCTTTGACTGAACAGGAAGGGGGCATAACCATTAAAAACAGTGGCAAAGCCACTGCGCCCGCTTGGCCAAACATGGCCAAAATCTGCCTTGGGCTAGATTTTCATCCCATATACATGCATATAAAATATGAAAAGGATCCGTAAAAAACTGAAGGCGCTAGAGCGCTGACAAGACAAAAAGTTTTCAGACGCATGACAGACCACCATGAAGGCATCTCACCACAGCATAAGCCCGATTGGCCTAGAGGCCAAACAGGCTAATAAACTAGACATTTTAACTAATACAATCACAGACATTTTTGTCCTGTGTCAACTCCAGAAATATGTAATGTGTTTTAATGTGTGCAATATAGGCCTACTGACATTGATAAAGGCTGCTTGAGTAAATGTTTCTTTGGCTCAAATAATGTAGTTGTCATTCCAAGTAAGAATTTCGAGATTAATTTTATGAATGCATATTCTTAAAAAGTCTGTTCCCTTACCCCCTTCAGAAAAATCCTGGATCCGTGCCTGCACACACAGAATATTTCTACAGCAACAAAACTTTATTACATCTGAGCAAATTTTATCTGCAAGCACAAAACTTTTTCACACGCGCACAAATATTTCTAAAGTTAAAAAACTTTTTTGCACATGTGAAAATTGTATTCGTGAGAGCAAAACTTTTGCTCACAAGCACAAAATATATCTACGGCTACAAAACTTTCTTCTAATCATGTACAGATCATATCTATGAGGACAAAACTTTTTCAAGCATATGCAAAATAATACTGCAGCGAGAAAACTTTTTTTCCAAGCTCAAAATATTAATGACCCTTATTTGATTCCATACACATTCACGGCAACGACTGGTTCTACAGTAGCCTGTATGACACTTAACACGCGCATCAGGGGCAGAATCCAGAAGTCATTAGGATGGACAATTTTGACGTTATATACTGCCCTCAAAGTCACGATATACACCATGGCAAGTCACACAGCACTCACCGTCTTTGTTCCAATTCACAAGGTGAAATCTTAAAAACAAATTGCCTCCGTAAAAGGTGTATGAAACATTTAAAAATTTGAGTACTCTTAACTCTTCACATGCTAACAACATTGAGCATCTTTGGTAGACTGAGAAACTATTTTTTCAATTAGGTTTTCAGGGTTGAGTGCCTAACCAAAGAGGGTGAGTCCACATGGTCAACCTCTGGGGCTGTGATCGACGATGCTACATACTTAACCTTGAGAGAGTTTAGAGACGCATATGATCATCACATAAACATCATATGGCCTATGAAAAGTCATTTGAGTATTTATTACATATTATTACCTTGATATCAGGTGGAAGTTTCCACTCCTACAGTGAACAAAAATATAAACACATCTCTTCTTATTGTGAGAAATATGACAATGTTTAGAAACTCACTGTACTTTCACTGAGAGTTGGCTGATTGCATGATCATATTGTAATACATTTCAATCATTGACTGAAACAGACAAACAAGAATCTCACGGCAGCATACAGTAGATGATAAAGGGGATAGGGTCTATTGTTCAAATTGCACAAATCAATATTGAGCATGTCTGCCATTGGCCTGCTGCCCTGCTACACATCTCTGCCGTATGGACCATACCAAATGTTAATGGTGACTTGGGGGGACGTGTTCCCACTCCTCTTCAGAAGCTGTGCAGAGTTGGCAGATATTGGCCGGAAGTGGGAATCTATGACTAACTCGTCAGTTGAGGACAAAGATGCTTAATCGGGGACAAATCAGGGGAATAAGCTGGTCATTCATGCACACGATCATTTTCAGCCTCAAGGAACTCTATGCATACATTATCATGCTGGAATATGGTGTTGTTTCGACGGACGGACAAATGGCTGGACAATAGGCCGCAGTATCTCATAGTAATATTGCACTGCATTTAAATTATCGTAAATAAAATGCAGTTGGCTGCAATGTCCACAGAATATAACCACCCAAACCAGCATTCCCCTACCACCTTATGCCACCGTGCACACCACGCTGACATCAGCATGATGTTCCCCCATAAGGCACCAAACACACTACTGTCCGTCCACACTATGAAACTGGAAATGCAATTCATCAGTAGAGAGAACAGTCATCCATCGTGCCATCGGCCATCAAACCTCTGTTCACCCAGTAGAGCAGGGGTGAGGTCCAATCCATTAAGTGGACGACGCGCATGGAGATTTACCTCCCCGAGACCATTTCTAACAGTTTGGGCAGAAATGTGGTGATTGTGGAGACCAACTGTCTCATCTGCAGGGACAGCTGCTGGTCTTAGACATTCATGGAGATGGAGAGCCCAGAAATTGCAGTCTTGGGCGAGGTCGTCACACGTGGTCATCACACGTGTACTGTTTGCTGTCATGCCTAATTCTTCAAATCAGTGTCTTAGGTGACTTATTGCTGAAACCTGGATATTAAGAGCCCTTGTGACAGCCCTGAGAGAATTCCTGCATTGAACATACTAATAGTATGTTCTCTGAGGTTTCAAGTCATCTGTTGCATTTTGAAAAATGACTAAACTGTGGCTTTTTGGGTGGCGTTTCATTGAACAGAGGACAGGGTGTGCTTGTGCTGACCATACCTGATTATAGCACTGGATCACACCCCACCTGTCCAACAGGCCAATTTTCACAAAAGGCATGACGTTGACAATGATAGGTGAAGGTGGCTGAAAGGCACACAGACCAGTAGCACACAACCTTGATCACCTAATTAAACTTTACCTAGGCAACAACAAAAAAAATTTTGTGGAATATTGAAAGGATTAAATTGTTGTATTTATACTTTTGCACAGAGCAGTTTGGTCTTTGTCAGGACTAGTTGGGCTGAGTTATGATCCAGCCAAGGGAGCAGATGCAGATTCAGGGTACAATCCACAAGGGATCATTTATTAACCCTTACAGTGCTAATCACTGCTATGGTCACGCAAGGCGCAAAATATACAAAGCAAAATTTCAGATTTCAGCCTTCAAAAGGACAACAATTTTGTCCATTTTTAGTTGGCAGTGACGTTCAGAAGGGTTTGCAGGTACCTGTCAGTCCTTCTGAAGGTTATTGGTCAACTAAATAATGAATGATTAACTTTTGGAGGGATAGGGTGAGTAAAAATTAAGCACTTTAAGGGTTAATAGGAATATGGTAGGGTAATAGTAGTGAGAAAAGCTGTGGCCAAGAACTGAGAAGGAGGCAGACCAGCTGAGTTGGTAATGGAGAGGGCTGGGGAGTGTCTGTGCTCTGGCCATTAGCCATCCTGGGGCAGAAGCCAGGTGGCGAATCCCCCTCACCAAAACAGGAGTCCTGGAAAGTTGCACAGAAGGGTTTAGCAGGAATGCAGTTCCAATCCTAGAGACAGACAAAGGCTTGGAAGGTGATCCTACTTACTCACTCTGAGGAACAGACTGGAACAAAGGATTAAAGGTCATTCCATGCTAAGTGGACCAGTTTTTGGAAAGTTTGCACCACACCATCTCAGAAAAATTTAAAAAAAAAATCATGGGTGTTTGCCATCATTTCAAATGGTCAAAGCCCAAATCTTAAGTTCCAACTCCAATTTTTCATGGAGTAATTTTAATTTAAGGAGACGGTGTCTAGTCATTTGCGAATGTAGCAAAAACTTGTAAGCCATTTTGAAGGGATACAAATACACTTTCCAGTGCTCCTAAATTAATATCACTGGCTGCACATGGGTAAAATTACCTGAGATTTATGAATCTGCTATCAGATTTGGCATATCTCATTTGATTTTTCTGTAATAGGCTGTTGAAAATGACAATTTTTACAGAACCAAAATTTTTATTTGATTTTTAGTTGGTCCCCTTGACTGAAGTATGCATAATCAGGGGTTCATATTGCAGCCTCATCCTCAGCAGCAACAGCACACTGGCCCCTTAAATCCAATCCAATCTCCTGTCTCTAGTTTAGGACTAACCTGAATCTGAAAATATTTATGATAAAAAAATGCCCAAAAATGCCTACATTCAATGTATGATTTAGTCATGTGGACACGCCAGAAAAAATCTGAGAAAATTTGTGTAGCAGCTTTTATATTAGGGCAATAAACAGTAGAAAACGGAACTTGTGTTTCCATCTCGTTCTAGAAAAATTCTGAATTACAGGAAAATCAAATGAGATATGCGAAATCTGATAGCAGATTCATAAATTTCAGGTAATTTTACATACATGCACCCATAGACATTGATTCAGGAGCACTGGAAAGTGTATTTGTATCCTTTCAAAAATGCTTATAAGTCATATCCACATTCGTGAGTGACTAAACACCCCCTTCTTAAATTGGCAATTACTCCACTAAAAATTAGTGTTGGAACTTAAGATTTGGGATTTGTCCAACTGAAATGATGGCAAACACCCATGATTTTTTTTTTTTTTTTTTTTTCTGAGACTGTGCGGTGCAGACCCTGGTCCACTAGGCTCGGAATGACCAGTAACAAGAATGCTGTCCCAATCCTGGAGCCCAATACAAAGCCATGGGAACTTGTTCCCGTCAATAAGACTCCAAAGATTAATCACATTTTTCTCTCCCATTAATTTACAGAAAAACATGGAAGGAGAGCTTAACTCAAAACTAGAAGACACAAACTAACAGGAGGGCTTTATAGGGTATAAAACGTCACAATCCGGCAACCATACTAAATACAAAGCGAGCACTCTGAAAGTGAAAACCTTTGCCAAGACATTTGGAACTTTACTGCCATCTAGTGAATTTTAACATGTATGGTATATATTATTCCAATGTTCCTACACTGGTGAAGAATCTTCAAAAAAAATTCCTGGATCTGGAATTTAATTCGGATCGCTCCCAAAATGAAATCACCTCTAGGATTGGCTAAGACACACCTGACACCTCTTGTAAAAATTTCATTGAAAATCTGTCCATACCTTTTCCCGACGTTGCTAGCAATCAATCATACAAACCAAAGGAAAAACATAACCTCATAAGCTTTTATAGATCAGACAATCACACAAAAGGAGCGGGGCATACAACTGACCACACCTGGGAACAAGGGGGAATCAAGACAAAAAACCAAGTGATGGAGACAAACCACTAAACACATGAAGGCTGCTGGAAAGGGGGAGGAACCAATTAAGGATACACGAAGGTTGTGACAGTATCCCCCCTCGAGACGCAGCCAACCCCAGCTGTCGACACAGGAAGTCGCGAACCAAAGCGGGGTTGAAGATGTTGTGCTCAGGTACCAAGGAACTGACCTCGGGCCTGTACCCCTCCACGTCACCAATAACTGCCAGTATCCCACCCCCTATGCCGAATGTTCAGAATAAAATTTACGATGTTGACAGGGGTGCCATTGCCGAGCCAGGAGGAGGTAAGGAGAGGGAGGGAGGACTATAATGAGAAAGTGACACAGAATTAATTCTGAACACATGAAACACTGGGGGAATTCTACGACGGGGGGGTGGGTGGAGGAGCCTGACAGCAGCAGATGATAACACTCGTGTAATGGTGAATGGGGGTAGCTTCTTCAACATCTCCCGGAGAGAGATGTCCATGGAAGCCAGCTACGCCCTCTGTCCTTCTTGGAAGGCAGGAGCTAGACAGCGACGATGGTTGCACTGCTCTGGAAGGCTGAGATGTGCTTGAGTAGAAGTGCACCAGCTATACTTCATTCCTGATAGGTGCGTTGAACCTGGAGGAGAGTAGAGGGACCTGCCACTTCTCTCTCCTCTGCCTGGAACACAGGTTGTTGGTAACCCAAACAACACTAGAAAGGTGACATAATGAGACCAGCAACGGGTAAGGAGTAGTGACTCAGTTCCACCAAGGGGAAAAAAGTTGGGGCCACTTAGTGGGTTAAGCTTCAGTTAGAGTCTTGCCCAGGGCCTGGTTATGCCTCTCCACCTAGCCGTAGGGCCCTGGGTGAAATCTCAAGAACAGGTGGGGGTGGGGCCCACAAGGGCAAAGAAGGCCTTCCAGAAACCGCTGGTGAATTGTGGGCTGCGGTTGGATACCACCTCTTAGGGCAGTGGTTCTCAAACTCAGTCCTGGGGGACCCCTGTGTATGCAGGTTTTCATTCCAACCACAATTGCAATTCCAGGATTTTAACAAGCTGTTAGTTTTTCTTAATTAGGTGCTTTTGATCTTCAAAGAGGTAATTTACCATCTTAATCTACAGAATGCCAAACATAGCTTTGCAATGCCCCAAAGATGACCAATTTTACATTGTGCTCATTGCACTATAGGTAAAGAATTAGAGAGGTAACAGACCAATAAGATTTATTTGCCAACTTAATGACATAACAGGTAACTTGGTTAATTGCAGTATACCCAATAATTGGCAATTTTTTCATGATAATTCACCACAAAACTGGTGGGCCTCATTATCATTGGCATTGTTGTTGCATTTTTTATTATCTTCTTGACGGTTAGGAATGAAGGCCAGGTGCACATACCAATCAAGAGCCTGCTGATTGACCTCAATCTTTAATTGCATTGGTTATAGATTACCTTTCTTCATGCATATTGAAATCAACTGTTTGAATTTTAATCCAGTGAGTACTAGATGCCCATAGAAGATACATTTTTCATTGCATGCACAGACAATTCTGGCATGATGTGATTTAAGAATTTAAGTAATCCCACAGTATAGCTCTTAGTTTGGATAATTAACATCTTGTTAAAATACTGAGATTGCCATTCTGGTTGGAATAAAAACCAGCATACACAGGGGTCCCCCACGACGGAGTTTGAGAACCACTGTCTTTGGGAATGCCGTGGAGACGCATCTCATAGTGTAATAGGAGTGTGGCAGTCTCTTTGGTCCTGGCCAGCTTCATCAATAGGAGGAAATGGGCTGCCTTTGAAAACTGATCCATGATAGATTAAAAAGTGCCTTGACTCTGTAAGACAAAGGCTAAGACAAAGGCAACCCCGTAGCAAAGTCCATAAATATTATAGCTGCAACAACTTAAAAGGGCATTGGAATGGCTATCAAATGTAATTTATATCAATAAAAATTAATCATTAATTATCTATTAATAACTTTAATTAATATTTGAAGTTCTTCAGGGCACCACCCTTCTACAAAGGGAAAATTGATAGAAATTAAAATGCTCAAGTCTCATTAGTAGTTTACAATAAACATTTAATTATTATAGTCACAATTTATGTTATAATTGAGTGATTAAAATAATCAAGAACATGGGAAAACCAGGCTAGATTATTGATACTAAAATTCAACAGTAATAAGATAACCATTAACATATGACACCAATAATGTAACCAGTGGTGGAATGTAACGAAGTACAAATACTTTGTTACTGTACTTAAAGGTTGTATCAGCGATTCTGAGCCAAAACATAATTTGTCACGTACAGGAGATTTTTCCTCACGAACTGTTAGCAGCTCCTCTCATGAGTGGGTGGTGAAAAACTCTGTTCTCTGTAGGCCACCTACAGTCAGGTAGACACTGATAAAGATACACAAACTCGTGGGGACCTACCCGCGTCCCCAAACATCAACAAAGTGTTTCAACGAATCGGAGGGCAGGGGTGGGTCTTCTGCGCCAGTTCCGTGCTCATGCACGACAAGTGGGTGGGACTGAGTAACGAAAGGAACTGGTAGTGGCACTACGGATGCGGCAGAGTGAAGCATGGTGTAAGCTAAACTGAAAAAGAGACGCTCGAACGACTGCATGTCGAGGAAAAAGGAACGCGATCGCAGCTATGCGAAGTCCCGAATAAACATAGGGAAAGTATACCAATGTTGGAGAGAATTCCGGGAGTTGAATGGTTTTAATTCTGACACCCAGGTCACCTTGTTTCTACTTGAGGTGAGTAGAGCTGGTGCTAACTCGGCTGGATGTGAATTGTAAATTGTCATCCCAAGCAAAATTAAGGGAAGCTCATGAATTGTTTTTGTAAGGCTATCTTGCATAAATCATGCTGGTCAGAATGAATCAAACGGTAGAGATTTATTTATTTTATTTATTTGTTTTTTCATTTCGGCATGATTGTACAGTCGTTCCATGACAATTTCAACACAACATGTATCATGACCGAAAGGGTCGCGGGAGAAGCGAAATCGCTTGTCAAAGTCCCGCCCCCAACTCCCAGAAAAACAGTTTGATTATGGTTAAGATATCATAAAGATTTATAAATCACGACAGAGCTGAGTGTCTATTTACACTACGATTTAAACGTCACAACATAAAATCATAGAGATTTTAATCACAATATAGCTGAGTGTCTATAAACAACCCCTATTGTTTATGCCCGTTATGGTTCCGTTTAATTTATCCAATGCCATTTTGTTGGATAAGTTTATAGTTATTCAAACATGCACATTTCAAAAGATACTTAAAGTCCTTCAGATTGTCTGCCATTCTAATATTGTCTTCAAGTATGTTCCATGCACTGACTCCAGCCACAGATAAGGAGTGCTCACTCCGAGTCGATTTGACCCTTCTAGTTTGCAACAACATTCTGCCTCTTAGGTCATGAATACATTCACGATGGAGAAATAGGCATTGTATATTTCTAGGCAATTCTTTGTGGTATCCTAAATATACAATTTGCAAGGAGTTGAATTTTATTATATCCTGCAATTTAAGAAACTTTGCCTTAATAAACAAATCGTTTGTATGAGTTCCATAGGGAACGTTATGAATAATTCTAAGGGCCTTTTTTTGGAGTTTAAACAATGATTCTATTGTATTATTATAAGTGTGTCCCCATACTTCAGCGCAGTAGTGTAAGTGGGGTGCTATGAGTGCTGAATAGATTATTTTAAGAGACTTGTGTTTTAATAATTTGTGCATTTTCCAAAGAATAGACACGCTTTTATCTAACTTTCTTTGAACCAAGTTTACATGTGTTTTCCAGCTTAAGAGATTATCTAACATAACTCCCATGACTTTATATTTGTTTACCCTTTCAATACTGGTACCATTTACCTTTAAGTCTATGTCGTCCTTTAGGCCTTTTTTCCCAAATATCATAAATTTGGTCTTTGTAAGATTTAATGATAATTTGTTTACATTAAACCACGTGTGAAGTTTAGACATTTCTTTATTAACCAATTTTGTCAATTGCTTGAGATCGACACCTGAGCAAAAAATAGTCGTGTCGTCTGCGAATAAAATTAGTTTTAGGATATCGGACACCTTAACAATGTCATTTATGCAAATTATGAACAACTTGGGACCTATGACCGAGCCCTGAGGAATTCCACAGGTAATGTCCAAGCAATTCGATTTGCTATTGTCCATCTGCACAAATTGCGTCCTACTTGTTAAGTAATTTTTGATCCATTTTAATGCGGTCCCTCTTAATCCATATTTGTAAAGCTTTTCAATCAATATATCGTGATTTATAGTGTCGAATGCTTTCTTCAGATCAATAAATATGCCTATAGAATATAAGTTTGAATCTAGTGAATCTTTAATCATTTCAATAAATTCTGTTAGGGCTAGTGCTGTCGAATGCTTTTTCCTGAACCCATACTGGCTGTCACACAGTAGTTTGTGTTTATCAATGTACTTGTCCAATCTGTCATTGAAGAGCTTTTCTAGGACTTTCGAGCATTGAGGTAAAATCGAGACAGGACGATAGTTTGAGAAATCATATTTATCCCCACTTTTGTAGAGAGGGATAACTTTCGCTATCTTCATTTTATCTGGAAACACTCCGCAGGAGAAGGATAGATTGCATATATGCGTAAGTGGAGTTACAATTGCGTTAGTTAGTGTTTTCAGTAATTTGATATCTAATTGGTTTACATCAACAGATGTCTTAGCTGTACAATTTTTCAGAATTGATCTGATTTCAGATTCGGTAACAGGAGTTAGTGTCATTGTGTCTTGGATTTCCTCATCCTTGTCAAGGTAGTCCCATCTTAGGTGTGAGGATTTAATACCCTTTGCTAGTTCTGGCCCAACATTCACAAAATAACTGTTAAAATTCTCCACGACCAATTCCATGTTCTCTACCTTTTTTGCCATTTATATTAAAGAATGCAGGGTACTCCCTCCTCGGTGTCCTCCCAGAGACGTTCTTTATTATATTCCAGAGATTTCTGGTGTAATGTTTATTTTCTAATAAAAGCTTTTCATAATACTCTTTTTTTTTATGTTTCCTTAGTAAATGTGTCATTTTGTTTCTGTAATTTTTGTACCTAATTTCTGCTTTCTCAGTTCTTTCTCTCAGAAACTGTTTATACAATGTATTTTTTCTTCTTACAGGCATTTGCCAGTACTTTTGAAACCCAAGGTTTTTCTCTCTTTGTTTTGCTTCAGTTTGTTCGTTATTTTGACTAGACAGTGTTTATCATACAGGAGTTTACTGTCCATAGAAAAGCCTCATAGGCTCTATTTGGATCTTTCTCAGCTAATACATGATCCCAAATCTGGTTCAACATATCTGATTCTAGTTTCTTTAGCCTTTTTTCCCTTTTAATTCTGATTTCTGTGTGTTCCAGGGTTTTCGATCTAGCCTGGTCCCTTATATCTAATTTGCAGTTACAAATAGCAAAAAACTGGTAGATGATCAGTAATGTCATTTATCATGATGCCACTAAATATTTCAGAATCTAATACATTAGTATACACATTATCTATCAAGGTGGCACTGTGTCTAGTAATCCTGCTTGGTTTTGTGATTAATGGTTGCATACCCATGGCATACATGGTGTTAATATAATCCTCTATTATAGAGCTATTATTTGGATTTATCAAGTCAATATTAAAGTCCCCACACATAAAAACATTTTTCTGGTTCATATTGACAAGTAATTCACCCATACATTTACTAAAAACATCAATTTGCGAATCCGGTGCTCTGTACACACAACAAATAACCGTATTTTTACCTTTCAACCTAGGAAACTCAATTGTAAGGCATTCCATTACATTTTCCACAACAATTGATTTGCATTCTAGTACCTGGAAGTTTATGGCCTCATCAATAAATAGTCCAACACCCCCACCAGCTTTATTCAGTCTGCTCTTACACACGAAGTTGTAACCCTCCATGTAGAAGTCCTTGTCCTTTTCTTCTTTAATCCAAGTTTCCGATAATGCGATGATGTTGAACGGATTAGCAAATGACAGAAGGTATTCCTTTATTTGGTCAAAGTTTGCATATAGACTCCTACTATTGAAGTGGATAATGGACAAACCCCCTTCCATTTTAATGTTCTTGTTAAATTTGTCTACAGTAAAGTATCCGCATGCATTTGTTTCGTTGCAGAAAAAATGGTTATCCGGATCAATTTCTTCATTAGGGTCTATTCCTGAGTTTTGGTGACTTGTTGTTAAAAAGCCAGTTTCCTGATCTACAGTTTGGTTCATCAGATAACTGCTCATAGAGATTTGTCAGGGATTTTAACCTGCCTCAGTGGTCAAAATTCTCCAGATCCCGCATCATCTTGATCAGCACCGGTCTGGTAGTTTCCGCTGAAGACCCATTTGGTTTGATGAAAATTCTGCAGTTAGCCGACCAAGTGCTGTGTATCTTCCCCGCTTTCTTTAGTTGACGAGCTTTCCATGCGATGGTTGCATTGTGCTTGGTGAGGTTTTCATTTATGAAAACATTGGATCCTTTGAGATTTTTCCCTTGCTTCAACAGAGAGATTTTGTGCTTGTTGCTTGTAAGTCGTAATAACACGGCCCTTGCTGCACTCCGGTCTCCGCTTCCACTCCTTTTCGGTAGCAGATAACATGAATCCACATTGCTGGGGTCCAGAGAAATACTTTTGGTCCGAAGGAATTCCATCACCTGCATTTCCACAGATTTATTGTCCTCCTCGCCTCCATCGTCGTCCTTCGCTGCTGCCCTGGCATAACTCCTGGGTTTGATTTTGAGCCCTGTCAGGATTACATCATTACGTCTCTCTTGTTGCTCCAGCTCCTCCAGTTTGTTTGATAAAGATTGAATCTGTGTGTCTTTCTTGGCAATCTCTTTTTTGAGATCACCGTTTTCCTTCAAAAGCTGGTCCAGCTGCTCCTTCATACTGTCCCACCTCTCCCTCATTTCAATTCTCAATTCTTCGAGGGTCTCCACAATTGATGTAAGATCCGGCGGGCTTGGTTTGTCGCTTCTTCCCGTTTTACCCATTTTCTTAGTTCAGAAAAAGGCTCTATTACAGAGTTTGTGAGAAAGTTTATCACTCAGCTTTTCTCCTGACTCTGTTGTTTTCCTGTATTGCCTGTATTGCGTGCAGTCGCTGTTCGGAGTTGTTGCTCCTTCAGTGACCATGACCAGAATGATAGATATCCATATTTCCTCTTTGGAGCGAGTTAGCAACCTTTGCTAACTCTCAGTTGGCAAGGTAGTGAGTTTGCTAATTCTGTCTGATCAAACCAGAGTTTGTGTTCGTGTAATAATATTTTTTCTCTGGTTAGTACTCAGAGTTGAAATTCGTCGATGAATGTATAACCACTTGATAAGTTTAGCTAAAAGAGGTGATCTATATGACGTTGTTAATACTCATTTTGTAATGCCGAGCTAAGATACTTGTCAGATACCTTGTTGTAGCTAGCACTAATGGTGTAAATTTATTGTCTGGCAATGGTCGTCATTTATGCTACCGGGCGTTTATCACAACGAGCTGTACAAGGCCATTTACCCAGCTGAGTGAGCCATTCTTAAGCTGCTTTCACACCGGACGCAAAACGTATTTTTCGCGCGACAGATTACTTTCAAAGTCAATGCAAAGACACGAATACACACGTTTTGCGTGTATTCGCGTCTTTGCATTGACTTTGAATGTAATCTGTCGCGTAAAAAATTTGTTTCGCGTCCGGTGTGAAAGCAGCTTTACTCAGAAGTTTCACTTTAAGAAAAGCGCGTTCATGTTCCAAGCTCCTGAAGGGGAGGGGCGAGCGGCTCTGGTGTGTTTTGAGAACATTTCAACTGTCAACAATAGTGACGTCATATCGCTGATTCAGCCTTTAATGGGAACAAGCTCTCAAGCCTTTATGTCAGTCTCCAGGATTGGGACAGCATTCTTTTTGATCCATTTTTCCTACCTGTTCCTCTGAGTCAGTTTATTTGGAACACTTCCCATGCCTTTATCGATCTCCAGGATTGGGACTGCATTCCCGCTAAACCCTTCGGTTCCAGTGTCAAGCACTCTTGGCTCTGCGAGGGGGATTCATTACCTAGCTTCTGCCCTGGGACAACCACTGGTCGTAATGAACCAGCATTTGAATCAAACTCGTGCTGAGTGCTAGCTACCCAGGTGGCTAATATATTGACTATAGTTAAGTTACCTCACACGACTCTTCAAAAAAAGGTAGCTAAACACAGTCTGTAGGTAAATTGACTCCCAGTTATCATGTGTTACATTTTGTAAGTACATTGCTAGCTAGCTAGCTAGCTAATTAGTTGACCTGTTGCTGCATCACGATTTACTAGTTAGCTAGCTAGCTAACCGCTTTTAGCTGGCTCGCAAGATTCAGTGATAGGTCACTTAAATTAATGTTAGAACGAAAATTGATGGTAAAAAAAGCTCTTTGCACTGTGCGTAGCATAGCTTCTAACAGTACATTATGCTGTGTTCTGAGTAATGAGATTTTTTTTTTTTTTTAAATTTGGCATCTCCAATCCCACCCGAATCTGGAATGCCCAATTGGTGAACTATGTACAAAGCTTGCTCGTATGCGACCCCTTGCTGCCAACTCAGGAGAGCGAAAACAGTTCACGGCTCTCCTCCGAAGCACGTGCCTGTCAGCCACTGCTTCTTATACACTCACTGGTTGAATCTTCACAAGTTCAGAACGAGGATACCCGGACATGAACAGACTTAGAATCTTCCTAACGAGCGCCCGTCTGGCCAACAGGAGGCGCTTGAGCAACGAACAAAGCTATTTATTTATTTCCCTTTTCCCGGCAGTCCCTTCCCAATTTGAAACCCTGTAGCGTGATGGCCAATTGTGCGCTACTCTGAAAAAGCTGCTGACCACTGCCGGTTGGTACGACCGGGGCTCGAACCTGCGACGTGATAGTCACCTCTGCACTGCAACGCAGTGCCTTAACCGAGTGAGTTATCCGGCAGCTCGAGTAATGAGATTTTTAATATCAATTTCCATTGCTACTTAATGTACAGTGACCTGTTTTATAATCTGGCTAAACTAGCTTGATAGCTAGCAAGCAAACTGGCTTTACTTTTGAGCGATCGCATTGCTGCGAACTGTACTTGAAGTTATGTTCAGAGTGAAGTTAATCACTATGAGTTGTATTTAGTCGCACTGGGACCTAGCAACTTATGCATGAGCAATGTTAATGCTATATCTATTCTCGATGGTCACATTCCAGTGCCGAAGAATTCCTGGATATAAGCCAGCAGGCAACTTCCTCCCTTAAAGGCACTGTCCATCATGTCTGTCAATCATGACTTTATTCTCCCTTTCTGAAATATCAAATAACTAAACAAAACCAAACTTTTCAGAAAAAAATAACACTTGAACATACATCAGCATGGTAAGAAACACAAAATGACAGAAACCATCTTTGAAATTTTTTTTTGACATCTAGGCCTACTTCAGTTATTTGATGTGGCCCATGTCCCATCCACAAACATGGAGGGGGTGGCTCTGTAAGCTATAGGCCTACAGCACCCAGCCACTAGATGGCGATCAAGATGTATGGGAAGCTTCACATAACTTAAAGGAACTATGTCAGCCAGGGCGCATGCGTGCAACGAAGTGAAACTTGAAAACGTTGGTACAACCAGAGCCATAGAAACGACCGGCACATCCTGGTACTTCGTCAAATGTCAAGGCCGCGCCCCTTTTTGGGGGATAGAAAACCTCAGATCCCATTGACCCTAATGTAATGGCGCTTTTCCACTGCATGGTACCGGCTCTACTCTACTCGCCTTTTTTGCTTTTCCATTTGGGAAAAAGTACCTGATACCAGGTACTAGTAGGTACTTTTTTGGTACCTGCTCTCCTGGGGTTCCAAAAAACGGCCGACCAGGTACTAGTAGGTACTAAAATGTGACGTGCAACATTGCAGCCCACTGATTGGTCAGAGAGAATCGTCTCTGCAAAAGACAACTCGCTTCCGCATTGTCGCTAGGAAACTGGCTTCACTTGCCATCATTGAAAAAGGTCTTCAAATTGTGTTTTTGAAACGTGTGTTGTTTTAGGCAGCTTGATAAATATACTGTGCGTTGCCTTACCTTTCAAACAAGGTTGCATTTGTTCACCGAAGCTGCTGCATTTATGAAATGCGTTTCTTTGTCTGTGACCCTGTTCGTAGCGAAATAGCCTATGCAACGGGGTTGTGTCCAATTCTGTTCCCCTAATTCCCCTTGAGAAAGTCATTATGCTGCCCCTATTGTACGAAAATTGCGCGGAAAATAACTTTACGAATGCCGATGAAGCATTTTGTTCTAAGGGAAGGTATCAGATGAGATGTCGCATCATAAAGCGATAAATTCTAATACTCTGCCATCTCCTGCGATTTGCTACGTGTTTTGCTATCAGTTTCAAAGTGAAATGTTTCATGAATCCTGAATATGAATACTCTATGCCTTTTATGTCATTGCTTTGCGTTTTTAGGTGGTATGCTATTTAGTGTGCAACCGAATCGGACACAACACCAGCTGCTATCCAATGCATCAGGAGAATGTCAAACAGAAATTACAATTAAACACTCGCAGACTTAAGTGCCATAACGTGGTGACGGTAGTGCACGTCCCCTGATTTAAATACATAAATATTTAACAAAATCGATGGAATAAAAATAGCTAAACTTGATGTAACTGAGGATGCTGTCGCGGCTGTAACATGCTGCGTCGCAACGACAAGCAGGTACCACGGATGCGGTAGCTACTATCCTCTAATGGACAAGCAACCCCAAAAAAGTACCCAGTGCCGAGTAGAGAGTAGGGCCGGTACAATGTAGTGGAAAAGCGCCTTTAGCTATTTGATGTGTTTTCAGGTGAAACATTTATTTGATTTATTTAACTAAATTTCCTGTTTGTATTCATTTATTGATATGTCTAGCGATTATTTTGCTACCTTGCCCGAACCTGAGCGTTCGCGTTATCTTAATAAATTAAGGTTGATCGGCCCACCCTCTTGCCCTTTCACTACCACGAATTTCGAAGTCTGTGCCAGTCTGGGGTTAAAAATAACTGACAAGTGCACATAATGTTAGACCGCAAACCTGACTCGGTTGGCTGACGCTACTTTACATTAGCTAGTTCAATTAAAGAATAAATAATGACACAAGACAAAAATCGTAGCGAGTAAACCTATTAAAGTATAGTACCAAGTTTTGCATATTAAAGGGTACGTACGTTACTTTCTAAGTTTAAAAAACGAGTGGCATGGCCTGTTATGAAGCCTTTCCCACACATATGAACATGGGAAGACACTGGATACATAGCTTTTACTCTTCATCTTCTCTTAACTCTCCTTTTAGGATTCTGCCCTTTTCCAGGTAGGATGGGGAACCTGAGGTCCGGAATGGTCATTTTATTGGAGGTGCAACCCGGCACACAACAACTTTTGGGCATTTTACTGCTCAATTATCACATTTATTTCTCTCTGATTTCAATGCATAAGAGCGTATGTTTTCCCCAAAAAGGGGCATGGCCTTTGCGCTGAGCTCTTGATGATGTTGAACCGGTCGGCTCTATGTAAAGAAAGAGTCGCGTCAACGGAAGTCCAAAATTCTCAGTCGTCACGTGGTTCATGGAGACTGCGAATAGTTCCAGGAAGTTGCTGGCGGGCAGTTTAAATGCATGTCAAATAGGCTGCAGAGAGACATACCTGCGGTAATTACTAGTCAATAAATAGCATTATTTCCGCCTCGTTGACATATTTTATGTGACGGCAAACGTTCACTCAAGCCTTAAGTGACCTCAACGTTAAACCACCGCGAAAAAGCTACATTTAACAGCAGAATGTTGAACATTTGCACTCAATATATGAAGTATTCGAGCGGTTTTCGTGCCTTAGAGTTATTTTAATAATTAAAATGAATAAAACGAGTTTTAGTCATTTTAAAGAGCATGTTCCTGTTGTCGATTGCTTTGAATTCTTAGTTTGTTTTTGCTTTTGACTACAATGCTTGTTTAATTCCTTCCTCATGTTTATTATGCAGAGGGAGGGGAAGGCACGTTTCAAAATTCTGTTTAATTTTCTACCACTTCTTTATTTGTATTGGGTTTTAATAATCCCATGAAAATGGGGGATCTAAGTTACCAATTCAATAATGACTAATGTAATCTTCATGACTTTCAGAAAGGACAGAGGACTGACAGGTGACCATCAATGAGTATCAACTGACAGCACAATTAGTCCCTCCATTATTAAAAGTAGCATAATGTTCAGTGTGGCATCTTAGAAAATTCACTGAAAATAATTACAATTTATCTGTTCATAATTTTTATGTACATCTGCACTTATCACTAAACATCAATACATAAGTTCAAAACAACTTTTTCATTGACTTTTTGCATGCAGAAGGTATAAATTTATCTAGGCTTGCATGTACAGTAATATTTTTAGGAAGGGCTCATTAAACACTATACGTTCAGACAGAACAAGACACATTAAAACACAAATTTATCTTGTTATAACATACATAAAATGTATGTTTGTATGTGTATATCTTTTTATTTTGCACTTATGTACTGCAATTACTTCATGAAAAAGAAATCTTGAATAAACTCAGAAACATGAATAGCATGTGAAGCAGTTTGTCTGTGCCCTCTCCTCCATGTTGTTCTTGTATATAATCTCGACCATGGTTTGCTGTGCTGCGTGGGGATGCTCCAATCACTAGGGGGTTGAGGACAAATCTACGGTTTCTCCAGTGACGTGAAGCAGAGAAAAAAAAAATTGTAGGCTCAATTCAGCAGGAGAAATCTAACAAACATTAAAAATTACAACAAAAATGTGAGGTGATCATATTCAAACACCGCCCTTGCACTTTTTCACAACAAAAGACCACACGATTTGGAAGCTTATTGTCCGGTTTATTAAAACTAAGGAACAGGGAAAGGCTTGCACAGCTTAGGGAGTTAAGACTCAGGGTGTAGGGTGAGTGTTGTCGGTCTCATTGCAGGGAGTTCTCTGGCTCTTATTGAATTGCCTGCAGCTCTTCGGCTGAAAGAGAGAGAAGAAAGGGTTAGACACACCTATATGGGCTTGGATGGGAAATTGTGCTGAGAGATGAGGTGTGGTCTTTGTTTCCCAACTAAGGTTATGGAACTTGAGTAGCTGTGATCATCAACAGCTTTTGCTGCTGATGTTTAAGAAAGTATGGCAAGAGGCATCAGTTACAGATTGTTGGATCATGTACTTTGCAGTCTTTCAGACAAGAAATACAGTACAGCGTAATATTTTTAGTATTCAGCATGATTGTCATGGCAGACAGAAGAACCAAACGCGAGTCAGGAAATCCAGAAACCGAAGTCGTTTATTCAGGCAATGGGTCGGGAAGCCAGGGGTAGCACAGAGACGTAGTCAGGCAGGCAAGGTTCGTACACGATAATCAATAAATGAGGCAATCAAAACAAAAGGGCTAGGCAAAAGAGTAATCGGTCAGACACAGGCTAAAGTTGTACACGGGAAGCAAAAACAAGAATACTGGCACTAAGCACAGGCAAGGGAGAAAAAGGAATGAAGATCTGACGGGAATCTGTAGTGAACTGAGACAATATATACACAAGGAAATTACTAAAGTAGGCGGGGAATAGGATTGGTGGGAGTTACTAAACAATCAAATCTAATAAGCACACGAGGGAAAGACAAACCATGATCACGCATCACCATTGACAAACCAATCCTAAACATGAAAACAGACTCCAATCAGGGAGTTGCCTAAGTGCATAATAGAACGGGAGGCAGCTCGAGGTAAAACAGGTGCAGGAGATCGCAGTAATCAGCAGAGTCAGGGATAGGAACAGGAGGGCGGAGTTTACAGACTAGAGCGAATGCAAAGAGTATTAGTAAAAAATGAACAACGTGATATTTACACACCATTACATGACAGGTGAATGTTAATACACAAAATTACTCAGGATGAGTATATTAGTCTATGTTAGTAATGACATAACGTAACATGAAGTATTAGTCTTAATTAATATGTTAATACGTGAAAAAAAAACAGGAAACGAGACGTGAAGGAAGAATTTGGAAACCACAGAAACCAACGGAAATACCCGAATAGATGCATGAACGCGGACAGGGAAGTGCATGGCTCAAATCACATGGAAGACGTACATGACGCGACTGGGGCAGACGAGGTGCAACCCTAAACACATGAATGATAAATGAAACAATAAATGATAAACATAACCAAGCCAAAAAACACAGATTATGACAATGATTCCCCACTTAGGCCAAACATTTCGGAAAATTAAGCATAGAAGGCTATTTGGCCAATACGTTCTGTTTTCAATCTTCTATTTGGTCCTCTTCCAGCCTCCCTCTCCCTTAATAATCAATCCAAAATTAGCTGAGCAGCAACATAATATTGACAGGTAATGATAAACAGAATCACAAATCCTGAAACACTCAAACAAGAGATCACGTATTAGCTTACTGATAGAATTTTAAAAAAGAAAAAAGCTCCTAAAATCAATATTAATAGCGATGTATCACAGCAAACGGTGGCTCTCTTCTTTATTATTGTGTAACGTTAACTTTATTATACCAGTTAACGTTAGCTACCTTGTTCTCAAAGAAGACCTCACTTCACCACCTCCACTACTATTCCGAGTCTGATGTTATATTACGTTAATTCTCTAACATTTCACTCCCCACCCACTCAAAAAAAAAAAAAAACCCTTTAAGGAGCATTTTTCCCCCCTAATTTCGCGTCTTTGGCTGAAATGGCACTGAGAGGACGGAGTTTACAAGTATGCTGCTGCTCATGATTAGCGCTAGTAACTGTGTCTGTGTCGCTAACTGTACCTAGCCAGTATCGTAGCCTAATTTGTTGTCCGTAAATGCTAAATATCTCTAGAATCGTGCAGGGGTTAATCCAGTAAAACGCTTTACTGTACGTGTTATTTAATTCTGATGTGCTGACAATATACAGTCTAATTCTTTAAATGTCTTACCTTTTCAAAGATCATCACGAACGGTCCATTCCGCTTCAAATCAGCTGCTAGACCAGTCTTTGTCGCTAACTTCCGGGAACTATTGAGAGACTCCGCGACCCGCCATTGCTTTAAAAAAAAGTTGCCCCTTGGAGTGAACGGAGTTGACGCGACTCTCTCTCTCTGCATGGCTCTAGGTACAACTATTTCAAGTTCATCGGAGATTTCGTATACGCGTTTTTCAATCGGTTTATATCGTTTTCATCCTCGAGAAGTTTTATGAAATTTTTGATAAAAATTATCTTTATTGGTCTTAGAGCCTGTTCGTGGCATCATTTTGTCATAGTTCGGGTTTTGGTAGCGTTAATATTGCTTCTAAGTTAGCCTACGTTGATTGTTATGTCGTCCCATGACGGCCGTCGAACTGGAAGCGGTCGCTACAGCTGCATGTCGACAAAACGTTGCTACAAATAGGTTCTGCGAACATTAAAGACAGTTGCTTGATAAAAATTTCCGCAAACTTCTCAAGGATGCACGCGATGCAAACAGATTGAAACTCCACCACGAATTCACCGGTTGACCTTACTTCGCACTTATCTGTTTTCGGCCCAAAGAAATATTGGTGGATAGTAGGATTTATTCGTCGTGGGTTTCGGCAAAGATAAATGTGGATACTCAAGCAATTTCGCGTTTGCAGTTCATCTTCTGTATTTAAAACAGCGACGAAGATACGCTTTACACACATACTAATAAGCTTGGGGTTTGTATTTCTGCTCCCTTGATATCGCACTGCATGTATGAAAGCGTTTATCGATTGGACTCCACTATGCATGTGCACCAGCTGACATAGTCCCTTTAAACTTGTAGCTATATTTACACTGAAGTATGTGTTTCCTAAAGGATCGTACTATTTCCCACCGGAGGCTTCATGTATAGCCTCAGCGGTACAAGCAGGAAGGCCTGTGAAGTACCGCTAGAGGTCTCAGGAGGAGTGAAACACGACGTTCTGAATGTATTTCATCCGCCAATTTAAAGGGCATGGTTGGCGAATTGCTGTGGAGGGAGCAGCAAATATGTCATAACTTGGCCTCAAAATGCGTAATCGTCACTTTTGCCAATTATTACGAAAAAAAAACTCCCAGAATTTCCGTATGCTATCAATAGCCCTTGAAAAAGCCAAATGACGTCGTAGCTGTACCTTTGGCTACATATTGCGTAAACATGAATTAGAACGAAACCTTACTAGGGCCAAGGCTACAAACAGAAGTATGCTAAAAATGTCAGTATTACAGGGCTCCGTAATGCTCGAACAAATACACTGACAGAAAACGGAGGGACAGCGTTTATTCTCTCACGAAAAATAAAATCAAAATATAAGTTTTTTATTATTATTTTATGCAGACTATTCTGCCTAATTGCCATGGCCAGCATTACTATCATTGGCTATATTTCTTTTCTATTAATATTTCTGAATCAAAAGAGTTAATTTATGCAGGCTAGTTTCCATCTGTTTAGTCTTTGATGAAGATTTGGAAATCCTATTATTCAGACGTGGCCTATTGTCTCCTTTATGATGTTTTGACAATACACAGCGTAATGTTTGGCATCGGCCCACAGAAAACTCAATTACGTGAATGGATTGGAAAGAAATGAGCGAGCACTGCGGCTACTTTGTCGAATTCGATAAAGCATCAAACGGCGGCTTTGAATTCGTGTTGGTTTGCATAATTTTTCAGTGAATTTCATTCTTCTAACCTCGCCGTCAAAACACGTATATAAACACATAACCGGGGGCGGGGTACGGGGGGAGGAGGAGGAGGAGAGAAGAGAGAGAACACTAAAGAGCTCACACATGGCCTTACGTTATCTAAAGCAGCCGTAGGTCAGGCTTGAGGAGTGACAAAGAGTAGGTTATGCCTAAAGAGAAGGAGTTGGATTATGACTATCATAAAGCCAACAGACAAAGGATGGTCCGTCGGACCGCGAATGTTTTAGAATGCGCCCTGTCCTGTTCCAAAAAAATGCTATCCAGATAGGACAAAAAAGCTCAAGGTATTAAAAAAATCCAAACGGAATGGGAAACATGAAACGATAAGTAAGGCCTAGCCGGAATAAAACTTTCCTCTGTAATGTCTCTTGGCTGTGCATTTCTGGGTTGGTTGATCAAAATTGTGCCAACAGTGGGAAATAATTAGCAAAGTAACGAAACATAACCCGGAACCGTTCTACAATCCGGAAACGACTGAAGTCAAGCGAACTCATTCGAAGACGGGTCATCTAAAAAATTCACGGGGAGGCGAATATTGGGTCGACACAAACCTTAAAATAAAGTAAAGCTCCATCGGCAGTATTCGCATCGACGCGATAGAACAAGTGTTGGGACATTTTTAACCCGCATATGTTACAGTTGTGTGAGATCTAACGTACGCAGAGTTAGGCTAAATTGTATTTGTTATGCTAGCTAGCTAACGAGTTGGAAAGTGTAGACGGGCGGATGGGGAGGCCATAGCGAGCTAGAAGTTTTTTTTTTTCGGTCGGTTGTGAAAATGTAGTATTGATTTGGTGGAATTTTGCGGATTTTCATGGTTCCATTCCAATGGATTATCAAGTCTGTGGTTTTTCTAAGTTCTGAGCATGTTAAGTAACAATATGTAGCGAACGTTTGTTGTCTACTTCGTTAACGTTGAAGCTTTTAGCCAAGTTGGCTACCCATCTAACTTATGGTCTCAGTAACTGGCTGTACTGTCTAACCAGCTAGCTACTCAACAACAACAATAAAACATTGTCAGCGGAGAGCTAGTTAACAGAGAGGCAGCGCAGATTGATATTTATTGCTTCGTGCGAGAAAACAATATCTGAATTTCCTTACATCAGAACGGTCAGCTCTTCTTTGTGTTAGGCCAGCACCTAGAGCTTGCAAGCTGCATAACGTTGAGTAAACTGATGTAGCTTCCTTACCACTCCGTTAAACTCGCATTGTCTGAATTTCGTGTCTGTTGGCAAGCTAGCTGGCTGGCTTTGGTAGAAATTCCGGGGGGCATGGTGATTATCAAGAGATGTGATCGCACGAATCAGGCTCACTCGATTACCCCATCAGTTTTGGTTGGCTGACACCTATCAACACCAACAGGTAAGTTGAGCCATTTTTAATACAGTTTTTAAAATGAGAAGCTAACGTTAGCTAGCTAACATCACTGTTTTCGCAACTACCTTATTTTGTATTGAATATAAGCCAGTAGCAGACGAGGTCGAATTTTGTTCGTTTTAACGTTATATTCCCCAATTTGATAACCAAACATTAACGTCACTCCGTCAGTCTTGAAATCGTGTCAGATCCATGCCGTTAAGCTGTAATGTCAGGAAAATGGCAAATCGTCGTTGCAACTATTTTATTGTATTTGAAGTAGAATTGGGAATTGACCGTTAGACGGAAAACCATCAGAAGCATTATGTGTTCTTGAATCTTTAATATGAAGCTTAGCTAACGTAACTTCGCTAGTCGAGTTAATGGTTAGCTATGATTTGGCTAATGAAGTCGGGAAGGAGCTGAAAAATAAATTAAAGCATTAGTCAAGTTTTTTTCAGGCTTCGATTTCAGTAGGTATTATTTTGTTGATTGTATAATGTTTGCTGCTAGTTCTCAAACCGGTGTCCTCACGATTTGACTGGAACGTTACCTTGAAGAAACGTGCAGGTGGCGTAGACACCAAGAACTGGATATATTACTCAAGAGGGAGTTTCATCTCGCGTAAATTGCGAAACTGTAGAAGCCTAAAATCCGATTTGTTCGTTAACTGTTCTTTGTTGGGGAAAAAAATATACAGGAGCAGTCAAAAGTCTGGACATGTACCACATTTTTCTTACCATACATGTTAAATAAATAAAGAAGCATCCTTTATTTTGCAGAAGAAGATGTAATTCTTAAATCCATCAAACTAGCTAGCGTTTGTTGTCATATTTGCTGAGCGTACTCACAATCCCGCCCCCTCCCCTCCTCAAGGACAGTCATATGGCTATAATGAGTTTGCTGCTGCACGGATGTCTAACTTCACTAAGATGTGCTGCACTTGTGGTGAGCTTTTCGTGGGCCTTTTCGCCTGTAAGTCCCAAAACAGCTTGACTTTAATTTGGCCGTTGGAAAATGGAAGGAGCTTGTTTTTCTGTTCACTTTGCAAAATATGGCTTCTTTGAGAATTCCAAAATTTTGGACACTATTCAAACAAATAAATTGTTCTCTTCTAACTTCTGAGTGTTTACCTCTCACAAGATTCCATTTCAGATTATGTAGAGAAGTTAAGCCACTTTAATTTCTCTAAAAACAGTGCTGTGACATTAGCAAAGTGTGTCCAAACTTTTGACTGGTACTGTATATCCATGATGGCTACCTAGCAGTAGTTACTCGTTCTAATTTGTTCTTCCCACTACAATCTCAAAACAATTTTTTAAGTTCGAGATTGTTTGGGGTTTTCCAGATGTTTTCCTCTGTTTGAACGTAATACTCTTGTATGGCCTCAAGACAACGCTGACTTCATTTCAAAATTCTGTATTAGGAAATTAAATGGCTAAACTATTGCCAAAAGCAGCAATGAAAGGGCCAAGCATGCTGAAGTAATTGTTGAATTGTTCAAGTAATGCAGAAATACAAAATGTAAAATTCAGTCATACTTAACAACCCCACGGCTCAAAAAGTTGAGTAAATTAGAAGGAAAAAAAAGGTTGAATGTAATGCTGTCCAAATCATTTAAATCTATATGTTATTGCAGATTGCACAAAGACAACATATCAAATGTTAAAATAGAAATCTTGGTGCTCATTTTGAATTAACATGCCAGCAACAATTTTTATCCCCCGGGATGTTGTCATCAGTGTGTCCGTCTGTCCGTCCATCCGGGCAGGCGGGCGTCAGTCTGTAATCATACCTTGTCCGGGCCATATCTTGGAAACTATACATCCGATCTTCACGAAACTTCACAGATATGTTGAGCATGATGTCTAGATGTGCCTTTGGGGCCGAGGGGATATGCCATTGCCAGATGGCTCTTGTTTGAAAATTCGGGACAGGGGCAACAAAAGACAGGAAAAGTCATATGATGCTAAAAAATACACCTGGTGGAATATCTCACGGCAAATTAGATTAGTTGGCAACTTGTCGGTAACGTCACTGGGCATAAAAAGCATCCTTGAGAGCCTTTTATTTCAGAAGTTAAGATGGCGAGGGCTTCACCACTCTGAAAGGCTGTATGGGCAAATCATTCAGCAATTTTAGAATGATGTTTCTCAACATAAAGTTGGAAAGAATAGGTGGATTTCATCAACTACAGTAAATTTGATCCATAAACGATTCGGAAAGTACAGAGAAATTTCTGTATGCATGGGACAAGGTTGAAAAACAGTATTGAATGGCAGTTATCTTCAGGCTCGATGGTGGCACTGCATTAAAAAAAAGAAGACAGGATTCTGCAGTGGAAATCACTTCAGATGACGAGCACTTCTGAAATCCACTGGCAGTGAATAGTTTTTTGCTGCATCCACAAATGCAAGTTAAAAATCTACCATGTAAAGACAAAACCGTTCATAAACAAGATCTAGAAATGCTGCCACCTTCTCTGGGCACAAGTTCATTGAGGATGGACAGGTAAAGAGGAAAACTGTTCTGTGGACTGACCAGTCAAAAATTTTGGAATCATGCACACCGCATCCTCCAAAGTAAAGAGGAGAGGGTCCATCTGGTGTGTTAATGGCGCATAATTCAAAAGCCAGCATCCATGATGGTATTAGGGGGCATTAGTGCACATGGCATAGGTAACTTGCACTTTTGTGAATACAACAGTAATGCTGAATGATAAATACAGGCAAAGGTTGTGTCTGACTTTCTTGTTATCTGTAATTTTTACATACAGGGTTGTAAAAATTCTGTCATAATTATTTTTACCAGTCATTTTAATTTTAATTTTTAATGATAATGGTTACGATACATAGTCTATTTAATAGCATTTAATTAAAAAAATACAACTTGATCGCAAACATTTAATATAGACTACATACTTACAGATATGCATTTATAATAGAGAAAACATCAACCGAGAGACTGACTGCAGTCAATTTTCATGTGAAAACACAAAACAGATGATTGGTAACCCCCCCCCAGTCCTGCAGTAACAGCGGAGGAAACTAAAACTCAGTGGCTGTTTTGCTGAAACAAGAAAATATGAACAATGCAATTTTACGGAATTGGACAATTATGATTAAATTCTGAACAAACCATTTACAATAAATTACATCAAACTCAAGTCAGCTGCTTTAGCTTAGCCTGAACTAAAACCTTTCTCCTGGTCTGCATGTACCTCTAATTGATGCTTGCTTACATCAAGGGAGATGCCAGCAGAAACAATAGTCATTGGTTCATATCCATAGCTCGGACAGACGACTTCTCGTGGCTGTTTTGATTTACGGCGTTGTAGTTCCACTGGCTGATAAACATAAGCAGTATAATTTGCTTGTCCTTCATTTTTCACCACATCAGTCCCTCTTTTTTCACCTTCTTTATTGACCTAATCCCTATTATTGAGCTTTCTAAAGAAACTTCGGACACTCGGCTGATGTGACATTTTGCGATAGCTGGGCTACATCGCCTCCAAGAATTTGGCAGCATCTAGACTGCTATACATAGGCGCCACATTGGCCGCTTTGGTCCATTGCTGTGATGCGTCAGTGCGTCTGCTATATTTGATCGGGCAAGCTTGAACTGTTAACAGATGCAAGCAAACGCAGGGCCTGCAGTTTTTCCTGGATAAAAAGCACAATAATATTTAAGTTTTCAACTGATTTCAGTGCATTGTTTTTATATTCTGGGGTTTATAGTTTTAGTGGAACACAAAGTTTTTTCTCCTGTTAAATAACAGGAATCCCAATAGTTGGGCTATAATTGCAGCTGGACGAGCAAGGGAAGAGTGTTTATCAGTAGCAGGAAACTGAAGACGGATTGTTTAGCTCCATTTCAAATCTTGGGCAGTCTGACCTGTCAGAATCCTTCAGCTTCAAGTGCTCACTGCAGTGCACGGGGAACTTGAAGGCAGAAACCTTCCCTTTTCACAGCAACTTACCACTGCCTCCTCAACTCTTTCTCTTCCAAAACTGTTGAAGTGTGAGAAAAGTTAGTCAGCAATCTGGCTGCAGTCAGACTCAATGTCAGGCGCTCAGCCAAAATGAGTAATGTTAGCTTGTTATAAGAACAGGTTTAGGGAAAAATGCCAATATTGATAATTTTGGTTGACAATTTGATTATGGGTTATTTAGCTTGTTTAACTGATTTCTTCATTATGTTATGACTACTTGGAAGGTTTCAGCTTTCATAGCTAATGTAGCTAGTTAGCTAGTGTACAGACTGACTCTGGTGGCCAACTAGTAGGTTAGCTCTCAACATAATGTAATAATGGGTAAATACTTCCAAAAACAATTGGTGAGTCATGGCTGTGAAACGTAATTTCCTGTGCTCTGGTTTGCATTGTGCGACCGATTTAATACAGCCCAACAGTCTAGTCTTCAGTCAGTTCTGGTAACGTTAAGTTGTATGGCCCAATATGGAGGCAACATTCATGTATGATCCAATTGTCCGATCCCAAGCCCCGCCCATTTTCGGCTGCATCACAATGGGGCAAGCAGGGGTCTGACCGAACCTCGGACAACTTTCACCTCAGGCAGCCGTCTCACTAAAAAATCTGAACCAGGCACTTTGGGTTTCTGACGATGGTAAAACGATGTGAGCGGGGGACATGCAACAGTGACACTCGATATGCCGACCATGTTAAAGACGTGTTATTCATTCCATTTCCAAAACCATAATAAGCTTTTTAATGTATTCTTAAACTAATTAAAAAAACATCTGAAACAGTTGTGAAATTAGTGTCTTTTTCATTGGTGATAAATCTCACAAGATAATTACAATTTACGACACAAGAATATTACAGAAGGCACTTTTATCACACAAAGCTACGCAGTTGTATTCTCATGTCTTTTGCAGCAATACTCATTTGAAGGGCTGTACTAAAACATTTCATGCTAGCTAGTTAATTAGCCGTCCCATGGACTTGAATAGACCGCTGACTAACAACAAATGCTAGCGATTGATAACGGTCACCAGCGAGCTACCTTGGTACCCTTACCATCGCGGGGACTGCATTAACTGAGCAGTTAATAAAATTAACAAGGTGGCTAACAAGCTAGCTACTTGTAACTGACATTCAACGACAATACTTCTTACCTGCATAATATTTAAAACAGTGGACAAGTCACTTTGTCTGTTTATACAGAGTTCAAAAAGACAAGGAAGGGAGAAAGGCTTGGCTGTTAGCTAGAAGTCAGGAGAAAAAAGTTTTCTTTGTCCCCTCAATCCGTGCAGTGCAGTGATCATTTTTGAGAGCAGTGTTTCAACGGGACAGGGGCAAAGATGAAGCTTAGTAAAGGAGTAGCCAGAGTTAACTAGCGCTTCCTTTTAACAACGTTGGCATAAGCCAAATGATTCAATATAAACAATTCAGTTCCCGGCAAATATACTCAACCAGGGTACAATGAAGTGAGGAAACCAGAGAGTAATTTGATAACATACACGGACATTCATCAACGTTTCTTATAACGGGAAAAACTTCAAAGCAATGATCTTATCAGATGGTCATTAAAAGCCTCGGTCACATTAACTTTTCTGCTTGCACTTCAGCGTTGAGACACCGAGTCACTTTTCAATCCTCCCATTATTAAGTGTACCGCTTTCCATCCTCCAAAAGGCACATATTTACGGTGACAAAATGTCGATGCCAAAATAACACCGATTCGCACGCAAGACATCAGTGAACAGAACCGGCGCCGCTATGCTCGTTGTTTTCAACTCAGGCAAGGCTGAAGTTTCTTGGTTAGTTGTCCGACCTAGCAACAGTAACTATGGGAGGCGGGGCTTTGGATCGCTCAATTAGCATCTATTTAGACCATAGATGGGCATTTCAGACCAAACTTTTCCAGGGACTCCTCAAGAGGAACTACCCACTGGGGATTTATGGCAGAACTATATACCTGTAAGGGCTTTTTTTCTGTTTGCTTTCGCACCGCCTATAGGAACCCCCTGAAGTGATGTAAAATGGCCAGCAGTTGGTATACCAGCGTCACTTCTGAGCGAGGTAAGATGTACATTGTGTAGGACATATTACAACAACAAACTTTAATTAGGTCACTGCTGTAATGTACTGCTTACAACAAAGACAAGATGGAGAACGGCTGTCATCGGAGCTGACTGAAAGAAGTGCGAATTTGGACTATGCAGCTGGAAGGGTAAGAATGAGGGCTAAGAGTCGAGAACTCCCATGACAGTTGGCAGTACTTCATATTAAGGAGACGTATAGCTAAGCAAAATGCCAATTTTGGTTCTAAATTTTAGTTTTGCGATAAGAACATGAAGTGCTCCTTCAAATAGTCTACTTTCAGGACATATATTCACTCTCTGCATAATTGGTCTTAAACTTGCTCTAAAATTGCTCTGAAATTACTCTTCTACACTAAAAAGCACTTTAAAAGCTTGATAAAAATACAGATTTTCAACAAGAAAATACAGATTTCTCAGCAACTGTACATCCAATTAACTTCATATATGGCAGTTTTCTTCATTTTGTGATGATTTACAGTGCCGTGAAAAAGTATTTGCCCCCTTCCTGATTACTTATTTTTTTGCATATCTGTCACACTTAAATGTTTCAGATCATCAAACAAATTTTAATATTAGACAAAGACAACCCGAGTAAATACAAAATGCAATTTTTAAATGATGATTTCATTTCTTAAGGGGAAAAAGCTATCCAAACCTACCTGGCCCCATGTGAAAAAGTAATTGCCCGCTAAATCCTAATAACTGGTTGTGCCACCCTCAGCGACAACAACTGCAATCAAACGTTTGCGATAACTGGCAATGAGTCTTTCACATCGCCATGGAAAAATTTTAGCTCACTCTTCTTTGCAGAATTGTTTTAATTCAGCCACATTGGAGGGTTTTTGTGCATGAACAGCCTATTTAAGGTCATGCCACTGCATCTCAAGCGGATTTAAGTCCGTACTTTGACTAGGCCACTCCAAAATCTTCATTTTGTTTTTTTTTTTTTAAGCCATTCAGAGGTGGACTTGCTATTGTGTTTCGGATCATTGTCCTGCTGCATAAACCAAGTGCGCTTGAGCTTGAGGTCAAGAACTGATGGTTGGACATTCTCCTTCAGGACTTTCCGGTAGAGAGCAGAATTCATAGTTCCATCAATTACAACAAGTCGTCCAGGTCCAGAAGCAGCAAAGCAGCTCCAAGCCATCACACTACCACCATCATGTTTCACTTCTTGTATGATGTTCTTCTCATGAAATGCTGTGTTAGTTTTATGCCTGATGTAACGGGACGCACACCTTCCAAAAAGTTGAACTTTTGTCTTTTCAGTCTTTTCATCATCAAGATGTATTTTGGCAAATGTGAGACAAGCCTTTGTGTTCTTTTTGGCCAGCAGTGGTGTTCACCTTGGAACTCTCCCATGGATGCCATTTTTGCCCAGTCTCTTTCTAATTGTTGAACTATGAACACTGACTTTAACTGAGGCAAGCAAGGCCTGCAGTTCTTCAGATGTTGTTCTGGGTTCTTTTGTGACCTCCTGGATGAGTAGTTGATGCGCTCTTGGAGTAATTTTGGTAGGCCGGCCACCCCTGGGAAGGTTCACCACTGTTCCAAGTTTTCTCCATTTGTGGATAATGGCTCTCACCGTGGCTCGCTGGAGTCCCAAAGCCTTAGAAATGGCTTTACGACGCTTTCCAGACTGATAGATGTCAATTTCTTTGTTTATCAGCTGTTTTTGAATTTCTTTAGTTTGTGACATGACTTGCAGCTTTTTGAGATCTTTTAGCCTACTTCACTTTGTCAAACAGGTTCAATTGAAGTGATTTCTTGATTCAACAGGTCTGGCAGTAATCAAGCCTGGGTGTGGCTAGTAAAATTGAACTTAAAAAATGTGGTTAATCACAGTTAATTCATGATTTAAGAAGGGGGGGCAATTACTTTTTCACATATGGTCAGGTAGGTTTGGATAGCTTTTTTCCCTTAATAAATGAAATCATTATCTAAAAACTACATTTTGTATTTACTGGGGTTATCTTTTTCTTATATTAAAATTTGTTTGATCTGAAACATGAAACGTGAAAAATATGCAAAAAAGTAAGAAATCAGGAAGGGGGCAAATACTTCTTCACAGCACTGTATGTCTGAGCAGAGCTTGTTTTGCAATATGTACCTCTGAATATGAGTAAATCAAAATATGCATATTTAGTTAGCTGTTTCCCGCCGAAATTGATTAAGGGGGTTCAAAATCAATACTAGAACATAGAAAACTGGAAAAAAAAAAAGCTCTGTAGTGACATTAGGAATGTTTTTTCCTTCACATTACAGCTGAAATTATAACCAAACACTGTTTAGTTATCTCAAGAACTGTGTTTCTCTAAGTAACTATATATTCATTAAAACAGATGTTGCCATGGCAACCACTGATGTGATGCTACAGAAACTCAGTATTTTAAGTTGCAATTTCTAATAGAATTATCTTGATGATAATTCTTAGTTTAAAAAGTGAATATCTTCAAAAAAATGTTTGCTTAACTATAAGTACCCTTAAGGCTTAAAGGAGAACACAAAGGAGATGGGTCGGCTAAATACCTATAAGGGTAACTTTGGTATTTTTTAACCTGGACACCATTTTCAATGTTTTACGTGACTGATAGGGACAACACGTTGCGAATTTGGTGTCATATGATGAAGACCACTGCAGACATCCGCTAAACGGGTTGGCTCTTGAGTTCGACCAATCGACATACATTTGCGTCACTCATAGTTCCTCTGGTTTCAGCACTCCAGACTGCGACCAAAATGGTCGCATTTGCGACCAAGATTTACGTTTCGCGACTTACATTCTCACATTGCGCGACCAACACTTCATGCACTGTGCGCCTATTCTGGGCAGCGATTCACTCCCTAATTATCAGCCGCCGGCCGCAAATTTTTTTCTGCAGGTTGGTTGGTACCATTACGTACATCAGCCAATCACAGATCGGCTGGTGCCATCAGCCAATCACAGCTCGGCTGTTCTCATGCATCAATGAGAATGGCAAAGCATTCGACCTTGTCACTGTCAGCTGAGTTGTGCGCCGGCAAAATTGTCAAACCTTGTCTGACAATAACGATGCAAATGCTCCACAATACGCAAAATTACAAGTACACTAGCTGGTCTGCTGCAGAAGTCCAATAGTCTACGTATTAGGCCTTGGCTTTGGTGACAAATACTGCAGATCGGAGAGCAAATTTCATGATATCAGAAAGTGTTTTCATTACCGGTTTTTTATTTTGCTATTTAGATTTTGCGCATTTCTAAGGGTAATGGATACACACCTGGAGAGTGAGAACGATGTCCGACGTTATTAGCCCGAAAACTAGACCCTGCGTGCCACTGTGGGTGGGTATTTATAGATTTGACTTTCAACGTACACCCACAGAGGCACTGCTCGATCCGTTGACTTCAGGCATACTTTTTCGCTCTACGTCTGTAACTTTTCCCCAACTCTTCAGATCGAAACAAATCAAATGCACATACCTTCCTAGCTAAGACAGCTAGACTCAGCCGCGAGTACACGCCAGTAGATGCCTTCCATGCGGAGATAAGAGCAAAAAATTCCTCCGAAGAGACGCATTTCAAACGGGTTCAAACACTTGTCGCCATCTTCTAATCCCAACATGCAACGGTACGCCAGGGAATTCCCATTAGAAGACACGGCGACAAGTGTTTGAACCGCGTAAAAAGTATGCCTGAAGTCAATGGATCGAGCAGTGCCTCTGTGGGTGTATGTTGAAAGTCAGATTTATAAATACCCACCCACAGTGGCACGCAGGGTCTACCGAAAGCGCAGTCTGCTTCGTGACCGTAGACTGTTCGTGACACAGTTTTGAGTCTTGTTGATACCAGCTATGGGTGCTTGCGTCCAGTGGCGAATGGTTTTATTTAACGTTTCAATATCAATTGCTAACCTTCTATCCTGATGGATTAGGTTGGATGCGCACTTCCACTCTGATCTGAAGTTCCGCATGTACATGATTATTCATGCAGTATGCATGAAATCGGTGACTGGTTGGTCCGAGTGCACGATTATTTATTTTCATTAGAGTATGATAAAGATGAGAAAAGCTGCGGTTCTTATAGATTTATAGTCCGTTTTCTTTGGGGTTCCGATAATTGGCCAGCTGTCAGAGGAATAGTATTTTGTCGATTGCAACAAATGTTCAAAACTGATTCAAAAACGAACTGGTGACGCCTGTCCAATGTACGCCAGCGACGACCGGAGGCTTATCAGCGCAATGCCTCAAATATGAGTCTGTGTCACTAACAGTGTACGGGCACGAAGCAGACTGTTTTGGGGGGGGGCTAATAACGTCGGACATCGTCCTCACTCTCTGTGTGCATTTCCGTTACCCTTCAAAATGTGCAAAATCTACATAGTGTTATGGCCCCAATTTGTTATGGCGTCAATTTGTTATGACATCACGGACAGCAAGGGATGACAGACAAAATTCTTAAACTTCAACAAATTTAATTAAACAAACACTTAGAACTAATCTACACTCTACCCTACTGACTAAGATTGAAATTTAAAAAAAAAAAGATAGTTACAGTCCCTTGGTAATTGAGATGGGCTGCTATGTTACGATGTCCTGGGACAGGAAAATGCTCCAACACAGGCAAAAATCCACAAAAAGCTTCACAGGTCTTGAAAAGAGTGACAGGTCTGGTCAAATGTATCCTTCCACAATTTCTCCTTGCAATTTCTCCAACAACTCTTCCACTCTCAATTTTTCTCCTTATATACTCTTGTCCAGTCCCCTCTGGGGCATGCCCAGGACATGCCCAACCTAGCTCCGGACTGGGCTTAACAAAAAAAATGTCAATACTGCCACCTAGTGGCTTTTTACCACATTACACCTCCATTCCAAAAGGGAAAAATTTTGACTCGTAAAGGCAAAATTTTTCTTTTCAATACAAAAATGGTTAAGTAGACACTTGTGTATGTGTATATATATATATATATATATATATATATATATATATATATATATATACATATACATATAATACAATATGCTAATAAACACGTGATATATATACACATACTCAAACACAGGATAAGCAATCAGCAATTACATTGTCAGTACCCTTTACATGCTTCATCCCAAGTGAACTTTACGCCTTTCTTCAGTTGGTTGGTGAGACTGAGAGCAATCTCAGCAAAGTTCTTGCAGAACTTGCGGTAGTACCCGCTTCATTCCAAGGAAGCGGCAAAGCTTTTTGTTGTCAGGAACTGGAAAGTCCATGATGGCTTGGACTTTAGCATTTATGGATGCCACCTTACCCTGGCCTATGACGTAGCCAAGATATGTGACAGTAGCACAACCAAAGTCACTCTTGTTCAGGTTAACAGTCAGGTTAGCCTGGGTCAAGCGCTGGAACAACGTCTCTACATCTTTCAGATGTTCTTCCTAGGAGTCACTCCATGTGATCAGGTCGTCGATGTACGCACCCGTGTGTGGCAATCTGGCGATTGTAGACTGTATCATCCTTTGAACGTGGCTGGGGCATTTTTCATGCCAAAGGGTAGGACTTCATACTGGTATAACCCAGATGGTGTGGCAAAAGCAGAGATGCTCTTGGCCCTCTCAGTTAAAGGCACACACCAATAACCCTTCAATAAATCAATCTTGGTTAGAAACTTTGCTTGCCCTACTCTATCGATACAATCATCAATCCTAGGTATTGGAAACACATCAGTTCTTGTTACAGCATTGACTTTGCGATAATCTGTACAGAATCTAGTACTTCCATCAGGTTTTGGAACTAGAACACAGGGTGAACTCCAATCTGAGTTAGAGGGTCTGATAATATCATGTTCTAACATGTACTCAACCTCTTTCTCAGCAATCTTTCTCTTTTCAGGATTCATCCGGTACGGATGCTGTTTTATTGGTTTGGCATCACCAACGTCTACATCATGAGAGGCTATAGAAGCTCTCTTTGGAACATCAGGAAATAGATCTTTATATTTCTTGATCAACCTCTCAAACTGATCTTTCTGTGAGGGTTCTAAGTGCTGGAGTTTTACATCAAGATTTTGCAACACTTCAGAATTTGACAATTTACATGAAAGAACTTCAGCTTTAATTCTAGGTTCATCATCTTGAAACTCCCCCTCATCTTCACAAGTCTGGGCCATAGGAGGATCTGAAGTGACACCTGCAACCCTAGCATTCCTATCATGATAAGGCTTCAGCATGTTAATCTGACAGAACTGTTTTGGCTTTCTCCTATCTGGAGTCTTCACAATGTAATTGAGATCATTGAGTTTTGTCAGAATTTCATAAGGACCATGAAATCTAGCCTGCAATGGATTGGACTGCAAGGGAAACAACACAAGGACCTTGTCTCCTGGTTTAAACTCACGGCTTCTAGCCTTATGATCACACCAAGTTTTCATTTTTCCCTGACTTAATTTCAAGTTCTCTTTGGCTAGGTCACAAGCTGCACGCAGTCTTTCCTTGAACTTGCTAAAATAGTCTAACAGACTGATATGCGGCTCTTTCTCTTGCCATTGTTCACTCAACAATAGCAAAGGTCCTCTCACTTCATCGCCAAACGCTAGCTCAAACGGACTGAATCCAGTAGACTCCTGCACTGCTTCTCTAGCTGCAAACAACAGCAAATGAACACCTTCATCCCAGTCTTTCCCATGGTCATAACAATAAGTCCTCATCATTGTCTTGAGAGTGGAATGAAACCGCTCTAAGGCACCCTGACTCTCTGGATGATAGGCACTGGAAAGAATCTGCTTCGCACCTAGTTCATACACAACCTGCTGAAACAATCCGGAAGTGAAATTGCTACCTTGATCTGACTGAATTTCCCTAGGAAGGCCAAACAACGTGAAGAACTTTATCAAAGCCTTCGAAATTGCAGTTGCCTCGATGTTGCATAGAGGTATGGCTTCAGGGAATCTGGTAGATGCACACATGATTGTCAACAAGTACTGATTTCCAGATCTAGTCTTGGGTAATGGACCAACACAATCAACGATGACCTTGGAGAAGGGCTCCCCAAATGTTGGGATAGGCTGCAATGGAGCTACAGGTGGGTCTAACTGGTGTTTTCCAACTACCTGACAAGTGTGACAGGTTTTGCAAAAGTTGGAAACATCTTTCCGAAGTCCAGGCCAGAAGAAGTGTTTCATGATCTTGTCAACAGTCTTGTTAACACCAAGATGACCTCCTAAAGGCAAACTATGAGCCATTGTTAAGATCTCATTCCTGTAGACCTTCGGAACAACAATTTGCTTGACCACTGCCCAATCTGCATTGGCAGGGATATCAGGAGGGCGCCACTTCCGCATCAACACTCCATCCTTGAGATAATACCCAACTGGAACTGCGTCTATTTCTTCATCAGGAAGGGCTCTCTTCTTTAGTATACAAATTTCAGGATCCTTGGTTTGCTCCTGAATCAACCGCTTTCTGGACAGAGACAAGTCTCCAGACACATCAGAATCACCAGACCCATGTGGCTGGCTGAATAGAGAACTGATAAAAGTGTCTGATAAGTCCTCAAACGGAGAAACCATAGTAGGCTGAACAGAGTCATGAGGCGAACCACCTGAGTCATGACTATTCAAGGTGCTGGACGGCACCACATCATCTTTTTCTTGAGCCTTCTTGGCCATAGCACGAGTCACTGCACAGGAAGGATACAGAGATGGATCTTCATCGCCATCTTCAGTGCTCGGCTGTGAAGTAAGATGAACAGGGGGAACTACATTGCCCCCAGCCAGGTCATTGCCTAGCAACAGAGAAACACCCTTGATAGGTAGGCTTGACATAAGTCCCACCTTTACCTGTCCTGTAACTAAATCTGACTTCAAGAATACAGAGCGCAGGGGTACAGATACAGTCCTCCCTTCAATACCTGGTACAAGTATGAAATCCCCAGAAGCGGTCTCATCACGTAACTCCAAGGAGTCCATAAACAAAAGTGACTGAGAAGCTCCGGTATCCCTTAGGATATATATGGGGACAGGAGGAGAATGCTCATTCAGAGCCACAAATCCCTCTGACACAAATGGAAGAAATTCCTCCCTCACAAAGTCAGCAGTATCAGGCTTCTTAGCCTCACAAGGAGCAGGCAATTTAGCAGATCGGTCATCTACTCCAGGGGTTTCTAACCTTGTCTTCACAAAGGCATTGGGTTTGGTATCCTTTTCTTTTTCTTTCTTAGCTTTAAGGAACCAACAGTTAGTTGTTACATGACCAGATTTCTTGCAATAATTGCAAACTAGACCACTTCTGTCACTGTCAGCTTTCACACTTTGATCAGACCTTTGACTGGATTTCTGAGCACCATCACCAGATTTGTCTTTGACTTTGGGTGAGGAATCTTGGGTATCACCGTTACCTTTCTTCTAAAATTGGGACCATCTATTGTTACTGCTAGACTGAAATTTGGACTTATGTGTGAGAACATATTCGTCTGCAAACTTGGCAGCTGATTGCAAATTCAGTGCTTGCTTCTCATTAAGGTAGGTCTTAATATCATCCTTGACACAGTTCTTGAATTCTTCAACTAACACCATCTCTTTTAGTGAGTTGAAATCATCCTTGACCTCCATAGAAGTACACTAGCGCTCAAAGCAAACCTTCTTCTTGTTAGAAAATTCCACATAAGTCTGATTGTCAGATTTCTTCAGACCTCTGAATTTCTGTCGGTAAGCCTCTGGAACCAACTCATAAGCTGTCAAAATAACCTTTTTGACAACCTCATAATCAGAGGAATCATCTGCAGACAAAGCCGAAGAGGCTTGTTGAGCTTTACCCTTGAGGACAGTTTGCAACATCAGAGGCCAGTGTTCCTTTGGCCACTGACAACTCTTAGCTACCTTCTCGAAGCACTGGAAATACTTATCAACCTCCTTCTCTGAGAATGGAGGCACCAGCTTTACCTCCTGGCTAGCCCGAAATTTGTTTCAGCTTGCATTTTGATTTTTAGTAGCTCCATTTGGAGCCTTTCTTCTCTATCTAATTTTTCTAAATCGACATCTCTCTGTCTCTGTCTCTCTCTTTCTGCTCTTTCCTCTTTCTCTCTCTTTTCTCTCTTTTGCTAATTTTTCTAACTCAAACTGCCTTTCTTTCTCTCTTTCTGCTCTCTCGAATGCTCTTTCCTCTCTTTCTATCTCTAGCATTTTTAATTGAAGTTCCATTTCTACAATTTGATTTTCCACTGGAAACTGTTCCAGATCTCCTGGTGCAAACACATTTTCATCAATGTAATATTCAACAATCTCTCTAGCCAGTCTTGCTTTTCGCATGGCTGGTTTTACATCTGTCAGTTCTAACTGTCTGCATATTTCTAGCAGTTCTGTCTTTTTAAAAGACTTCAAAACCTCTACGGTTGGTGATGCCAAGAATTCATCCATTGCTGTTGATCTGCCAATATGTTTCTAGGAAAATTCAAAAAACAATTTCACAATTTGAAATTTTAGATTTTCGATAAATGACTCGCACAATGGTCTATCCCGGACCCGAGCCCCCAATTTGTTATGGCCCCAATTTGTTATGGCGTCAATTTGTTATGACGTCACGGACAGCAAGGGATGACGGACAAAATTCTTAAACTTCAACAGATTTAATTAAACAAACACTTAGAACTAATCTACACTCTACCCTACTGACCAAGATTGAAATAAAAAAAAAAGATAGTTACAGTCCCTGGGTAATTGAGATGGGCTGCTATGTTGCGATGTCCTGAGACAGGAAAATGCTCCAACACAGGCAAAAATCCACAAAAAGCTTAACAGGTCTTGAAAAGAGTGACAGGTCTGGTCAAATGTATCCTTCCACAATTTCTCCTTGCAATTTCTCCTACTACCTTTCACTCTCTCATTTTTTCTCCATATATACTCTTGTCCAGGCCCCTCTGGGGCATGCCCAGGACATGCCCAACCTAGCTCCGGACTGGGCTTAACAAAAAACAGTCAATACTGCCATCTAGTGGTTTTTTACCACATTACAATAGCGAAATTAAAAAAAAAAAAAACAAAAAAAAACTGGTAAATAATGATTATTATTGTTATAATAAGCTGTCCTACGTCATTGTTACCGGTGAAAGAATTTCTTGAAACTTTGTGCAAGCGAACTTGGCATACTGCACCTACTTTTTACCAAATATTTATGGTGGATAACTTTGGGAACTAAATTAATTTTAATGTTAAACTTTCAATTTGTGATGAAAAAATGTAGCCAAATTATGCTTTTCACAGCTTCAATTCCTCCTGGGTCTCATATTTTCAAAGCAATTAAGCCATGTTTGGTGTCAAATTGTTCCTTGGGATGGCAGCAACAATAACAGTTATAAATTTTAGAACTAGCACAGTGATAATTGGGAGTTATTCATTGATTTATCCTCATATGTTGGTTTTAGGGGGGTGCACATCTAAATTTGGCCATAATTTTTCTATGAATGATTCAGTTTATGTACTGAGGAGGGTTTGATGAAAAGTTGTCCCTTGGAGAAATGGAGACTTGTGCGAACATTTAGACTTGTATGATAACTCTCCAAAATGATAACTGCATTTATACATTTTTCAAACATTCTTGTGAACATCAATATCTACTTTTCAGTTCACAAAGTGCTTTCTGATAATGTTTCTTAAATAAATGCAGCAACAACTGATCGTCTGTTCAGGTATCTTTATTTGGGCTTGTAAATATTCAGAAAAGTATCATGGTACTTTGCGTGACCACAGTTTTGGCCTGCGCGCCCAACTTTTTCAGGTTGGGAGCGCATGCGCTGTAGAGATCGACCGATATGGGTTTTTCAGTGGCCGATGCCGATATTTAGATAGCAGGGCAGCCGATGGCCGATATATAATGCCGGTTTTTTTAATTTTTTTTTTAATGATAAATTACAGGGTGGTCCTATTAACCCCCAGAACTCCGCTGGGGTGCTGGTGATCCCGGCAGCAGTGTTCATATTTTGTCTCATATCTCTGTCTGGAACCACACAGTGGAACTTAATGGGTAAAACTGTGATCAGAAGCTTACTCTTTTGGCAATCTACGGTGGGCTCCAGGCAATTATATCCTTTTCAAAAGATTTTCAGTCCAGCTGTTAGTGTTGCTTTTTTTTTTTCCTCCTTATAGCCGAGGCCTTAGAGACCCATATTCAAAAATTAACAAGCTTGTTTATTGTTGATCTGTTTTTTTTTTATTAAATTCTATGAAATTCAATTTCTGTTTTGTTTTTCTTTTGTCTGCATAGTCATGTGAATATTATTACATTCATGTGACATCATTTCGGCATACATATTTGTGATAGCCTAGGTTGTCAAAAAACAAACCAAAAAACACGTTTATTCCTTGATTGTGCTTGATTGGGTTGAGATTATACATGCTTTATTAGAAAGAAAGGCCAGTCGGACGAAAAATAGAAAAAAATGGAAGTAATGGCTTGGTTAACATCAGTGTATCATTTATTTGAACACAGAAAAATTTGAAAATATAGCCATAAATTAACATTGTCCCCTTGTCCAATGACAATGAAATTTTATCCGGGACAATTTAATTTACGCTTTGGGACAATTTCGGCACAATGCAAAAATTCAGTCCGTTCACAACGCGTTTAGTGAGGAGCCTGATCCTATACATGCCAACTCTACCGCTTTTGGCGGTTTACCGCTTTTAGGGAATTTTCTTCACCTGCCGATTTTGAAATCGCCCTCAATTGACATCTTCCACTTTCAATAAATTTCAGTGAGTTATTAATTTGTGTGCACACTTAGTTTTTCACATTTTTTAATCTAGAATTTATTTTTTTTTACTTTTTGTTTCATCAAATAATGACTAAAATCGCCAACACGGACGTTTGTAACTAAGGATGTGTACATACATACGACGCGCATGTGCAGAGATGATGTCCTGTACATTACGCTCTTTGCTGTCTTAACAGAACTTTTGGCAGTGCACGCATTTCGATGCCCGCCGCGTCAGGCTGCATTGTGATACGTTATTAACACTAGCAGGGAGAGACGGTGATATTTTGAACTTTCTGTGGAGTTTTTGGAACGAGGGAGATGGTGGGAAGTTAAGTTCTTTTGGATTTGTTAAAACCAGTTTCCTAGAATTTCCTGCATAATGGCAGAGAAATGCACTGGAAAGAAAAAAGCAAGAAATGACCAGCTCTTTCAGTAGCGCATCAGCAAATGCAGATATGTATTTAGTTTGTTAATTTAATCAAATGAATACTTAAAAAAAAAAATCAAGTAGCCTATCGCATCGATAATTTACTTAAGAATGAATGAGTGAACGAATACATAAACTGAAGTCATTCTATTTGCATCAAGAAAACTTACAAAGTCATGTGGAATCACAATGAAATACAATAGAAATTATACTTGTACAGTTTCTCAATTTTAGTGGTTACTGGTTTAAAAGATGGTTTTCATGGCGCGAGGTCGTACGTGCGAATGGGCTTTTTTTTTATTTTTTATTTTTTTATTTTTTAAACATCCGTTTTGATCCATAACCTGTGTGCGCAGATGTTGATTCCAGCGGACAAGGAGCTGTTCTATTTATGTACGCAGTTACACCATTCTCTCACTAGATAGCACACCCGGATCAGTTATTGAATATTCACCAGCAAGCCGATGTGTCTGCACTTTGCAGAATTTTTTTGTTGCAGTCATTTTTAATCGGCCTCATGAGGGCTGGCATTAGCCGATGCCGATTAAGTCAAAATGCCTAATAATCGGCCTAATTAATTGGCCGGCCGATTGATCGGTCGACCCCTAATGCGCTCCTAGGTCCAAAAGTTAGTCTGGAGGGTTGGGTATGAAAGTGCCTACTGTGAAGTTTTAGCTAAAAAAAGTTCCTCTAAACCAGAGTTCTAAGCACTACGATCGCTCACAGTTCCTGCGGTTTAAAAACATTAAAAAGGGAGGTTCTTGGAACTAAGTTCTTAGAACTATGGAAAGGTTCCTCCGGTCGGAAAACACCTAATGTCTATGATGTAGCCTGATGTAGTCTACCAATGCGATGGCTGATCATGAAGCCCCAGTACACAGGAAAAATCCGGGAGTCTTCCACTCATCACTCAGCCGTTGCTCACATGTGGATGTTTCCAATGTTGGCTGACATTTTGTCTTCAAAATATAGTGCATAAGTTCTCCTGCTCGCTCCAAGTATGACTGCATCCCACCTTGTTGAGTACCTTTATTTGCGTGAAGGTCAAATTTTTCAACCTTTTTCAACCCAGTTTTCTGCATCTTGGTCTGGGTTTGCATTGGAATGTATTCAACTGTGTGTAGTGCTACAAAATGCTCGCATGCCATTGAAAATAAGTGGGATGCAAATGAGTGCAGAGCTACTTTGTGTGCAGTGGGGCTGCACCATAAATTTGCTCTCCAACATGCATGTCAGATCAAAGACAGGACTGGGCAATTGCTAATTAATTTGCACTCACCACCAACTACATTAGGGGGTTTACTACAGGTAATTTACATGCAGATACTGGCAGTGTTGTGTGTGAATTACCTTATGGTACGGCAGGTCACCATCTGTACAAATTTTTCAAAATGACGGACGACCTTCAATTTTTTTCTGACATTGTTAAAAAAAAAAAAATTCAGTCAGTGATTTTCAGTTAATGCGACTTCTGTATAGGTTTTGGAACAACGTATGCTGCCATCCAGATGTCTTTTTTTCAGAGAAGGTATTATTTCTGCAAGACAATGCCAAACCACATTCTGCACTTATTATAACAACATGGCTTGTTAATAAACAAGTCTTGGCGCTAAACTGGCTTGTCTCAGTCCAGACCTGTCACCCACTGAAAATGTGGCACATTATGAAACAAAAAATATGACACAGGAGGCCACAAAATGTTGAGTAGTTGAAATCCTACATCAAGCAAGAATGGATAAACATTTTGCTTTCAAAACCACAACTACTGGTCTCCTCAGTTCCCAAACACTTGATGTTGTTATAAGAAGAGGTGATGCAACAAATTGGTAAACATGCCCCTGTCCCAACTTTTTTGAAAACTGTTGCTGGCATTGAACTCAAAATAAGCATACATTTTTCAAAACACAATAAAATTTCTCAATATCAACATTTGAGATGTCTTTGCTCTGTATTCAGTTAAATATAAAGTTTACATAATTTGCTAATTATTGTGGTCTTTTTTTATTTAAAAGTGTACACAGCATCTTTTTTGGAAACAGGCTTGAATTTCACCTATGAAACATTTGATGTAGGACTGACTTCAGAGAGTGGGGATTCTCTGTAAGGAAGTGACACTGCTGGGAAACACACTCACATTGGATGGTGCGCAGCAAATGGTGGTGGGAGAGACAAACTCCCTTGTGTTATCGTTGACTAGCTTATGCCTACTGCCCCGCCTGGGGCATAGGTCGCCACCAATAGCTCTCCAGCTATCTTTGTCCTGAACCAGTCTCTCCAGCTGCCCTAAGGTGTAGCCCATCCTCGTGGTATCTGCTTCCAGGTCGCAGCGCCATGTGTTCCTTGCGCGAGCCTCTTCTCCCTCTCCCCTGGGGATTTGTCCAGCTGTGTCCAGTGTGACCACTGTATGACGTTCTGTCTCTGTGATGTGGAAGTTACCATCATCTAGTCAATTGCCAGCAGGAGCAAGAATGGTGACAGGAAACATTACTCCTTTACTCCAGTTCAGACTTGAAAAGCATTAATGAGTTGATGGCTATGAACCACCCGGCAAGTCATCCCCCCTGTATGAGTTTTTGATGATGCTGGTGATTTTCTGTGGTACTCCGTAGTGTCACAACAGTTTCCATAAAGTGTCTCTGTCCAAGCTGTCAAGCGCTTTCTTATAGTCAAAGAAGTTGAAGTACAGAGGTGCGTTCCACTCCATCGACTGCTCCAGGATGATGCGCATGGTTGCGATTTAGTCGGTACAAGATCTGCTCATGCGGAACCCACTCTGCCGATCTTGGAGTTGGGGGGGTCCACAATGTCCTTCATTCTGTTCAAGCTGATCCTGCTGAACACTTTGCCTGGGACAGATCGTAGTTTGTTCCCTCTGTAGTTTGCACAGTTGCTGAGATTGCCCTTTGGAAGTTTGATGAGGTATCCCTCTTTCCACTCTGATGGCACGTGTACCTCTTCCCAGATCTTCTTGAAGAGTGGATGAAGCATTTCCACTGTCGTCTCTGGATCAGCCTTCAGCCCCTCTGTCGGAATACTGTGGGGTCCAGATGCCTTGCAGTTTTTCAGCTGTTTGATTGCCTACCGGATCTCCTCTTTGGTGGGCATACCGCTGTCAATCGACAAGTTTCTATCAGTTGGCTGCATGTCTGGTGGCTCCTGGGGAACTTGTCTATTCAGCAACTCTTCAAAGTGCTCCTTCCACCTGTTCTTCTGTCCTTCCTTTCCATGGGTAGTCTGTCCATTCTTGTCTTTCACAGGACTCTCTGGTTTAATGAACTTTCCAGACAGCTTCTTGGTAGTGGTGTACAGATTCTTCATGTTCCCATGGAGTGCTGCCTCCCCAGCCTCCGCTGCAAGTGATTCTACAAAGGTCTTTTTGTCAGCCTTGATGCTGTTCTTCATGCTTCTATTGATGTTGGAATATGCTTCCTGTGCCTTGGCCTCCTTTGCTCTTGTGCATCGGTTGTTGAGTACCACTTTCTGTCTCTTCCTCTCCTGGATCTTCTTCATGGTCTCTGCTGAGATCCAGTGGTGTTACTTCTGTCCAAGTACTACCTGGCACTTGTCATCAGTGCCTCTTTCACCAGCTTCCACCATTCTTCAGTGGTCTTCTCTTCTAGTAGTTCTTGAAGAACTTTAAACTTGTTTGACAGAGTGAGCTTGTATTCTTCCAGTTTGGTTGCATCTTTTAGAAGTGTAGCGTTGAACTGCTGGCAGTTGTCTGTCCCTCCTGTCCAGTTCCTCTTCAGCTTGAGCTTTATGCGACTCGCGAGGAGGTGATGGTCTGACTCGACATCAGCACCCCTCTTGACGCGCATGTCTTGGAGTGATCTTTGGAACTTCCTCCTTATACAGATACGGTCTATCTGGTTCTCGATCAGGAGGTTCGGTGATGTCTAAGTCACTGTGGATTCATCTGTGAGGGAAGATTGTTCCACCGATGAAGAGGTTGTTTGTTGCGTAAAAGTCTTCAAGTCTCTCTCCATTGTCATTCATGACTCCCAGACTATGCTGCCCCATGGCTTCCTTAAACCCTCTGTCACTGCCTGTCTTGGCATTGAGGTCACCCATGACGATGGTGATTTCTCTTGCTGTGCACGATTCTTGAGACAGTCTGCTGTCTGCTGTTAAACTGTTCCTTGCTCTCTTCATCACTGTCATTTGTGGGAGCATAACACTGGATTATGTTCATATTTATCCCCCTTTTCTTGGCCTTGAAGGAGGCTGCGATGATGCGTGCACCATGGGCCTCCCACCCAATGAGAGCTTGTTGGACTGTCTTGGCTAACATCAAAGTCACTCTCTGGGTATGGGGTGTGTCATTGTCTTTGTGGCCAGAAGACGGCTGCAGTTCTCCTGTGATGAGTCTAGTTTGACCATAGCCAGTCCACCTTGCCCCTTTGATTCCAGAGACAGACAGGTTGTAAGTCTTCATCTCTGCAGCCACTTGTGCTGTTTTCGCAGTTTGGTACATGGTCCTGACGTTCCCTGTCCCGAAGGTAATGGTAGCCCTGGTTGAAAGGATGGTGGTCGGTTGGGTGGCTTCCAGATGTTTTCGGCTTTCATCATCCGGCGTCATGAGTCTTCCCAGCTGAAGGTCCATCTTCTCCCAGGGCCAAGATGTCAAGATGTCCAAGATGTTGAGTCTCTTGTTGGCGTACCTGTAGCAATGGGGTGTTTTGCGGGGAGGAGTTGCTAGTCCTCTCAACCCTCCTCCTTTCTCAGCTGGGCTTGGGACTGTCCATGGTGGAGTTTATCATTGTGGAGGTTACTTATTTTTTGTGGGGATTCAGGCCCGAATACTGAGATTTGTGCTGATTAGTGAAGGTTTTGCTGAGATACCACAGCATTTTGGATTTTCGTTCCATCACACAAAACACAAGCAATAACAGAACGAATATTTGAAGTGCAGATCATGCATCTCAGAAGTTTGGATAAGTACGGTCAGAGTCTTGCATGGGACGACCCGTTACCCACAAGTATTTGAAAAATCAATTTTGAATCCGACCTGATCCATTAATACAATACCTGCAACCCATCTGTCGTCCTAATATCAAAAACAATTATTTACATTACAGTCTGGCTGACAAACAAAGCAGCTTTAATAAGGTCGGGTTCACACTACAGGTTCACACTTTCACTGGTCACTGGCACATAGTAAGTAAAATTTATTTGTATAGCATATTTACAACCAAAGTGCTTTACAATCAGTGTATAAAACAAAATAAAAGACACATTAAGATTCAGCCAGAGCTGCACATAGGAATTGCATGTCCAGTCAAATCTGATAAAAATTGCTGAATAATTTTGGTGGCATTGCCTGGAAATAACGTTTAAAGCATATTTTCTCCTACAGGTTATACTTCTACTATGCATGCACAAGGTCTCACGACACCAGCTTCCTTTGCAGCTGGCTGTGACATGACGCAGTCAGCTCATCCCACTGATCTGAATTACATGCATTAAATGGGCTCATCCTACCAGAGCACTTAAAAAAAAAAAAAAAAAAAAAAAACGCCCGATCACTCAAAACTGTAATGGATCTGAACTATGTGTTTGCAACAACGTAACAATATGGTTGGCTATTTATCCTTCCTGGCTCAGCTGTATAAAGCCAGGGTTTTCCCTACCATTGTACAACTTGGATGCAGCACCTAAGTGTTTTTGCACGACACCTAAGATGAATAATCAGAGAAACCTTTCTTATAAGTGCAAAATTGGAAGTAATTTGCTTTGATAATGTCAGTAAAAAGATAAGTTTTGTGTTGCTCAGTGCCATTTTCTAACCATATACATGTATTATAGTCAAATAAAAACAGTAGAAACCATCACGGCACCTAAGACCTCCGAAAGCCTAGGGAGAACCCTGAAAGCAGAAGATTGGCTTTTGTAGGGAAAGGGCGGGATATAACATACAATCGCCATTTCTTAACAGATTCTTTTAATTTAAAAGTCTTTACTGGTTTATGTCTTCTCTATACCATATCTGGTGGTAACATGGGCACCGACCTGAAGAGTATCAAAAGGTATGACTTGACTTTCCAGTCCAATTTTACAGGAGCCTCTTAGTGCTCATTAGGGATGAGCTTTTGTTAAGCCGTTTTTTTTTGTTTTTTTTTTTAATAAGGCTACCACCTGCTGCCATGGGGCAAGCTCTCTTGTTTTTCCTTTAAATGTGCCTGATACAGTCTTGAATGAGCGGCTACTAAATATCAGAGGCCATGCAAAATACTTCTGGGAAAACTTCTCTGACATCACTATTCATTGGCAACGTGCTGAATGGAGCTTTGTTTAAAGGGCATGTAAACCTTATGACATGACCAACATTAAAAAGCTGGAATGTGTCAGAGGTAAGGAATACATATATTTCTTTCAGCTGAAATCAATCCCCAGGATAATCAATATTATTGACAGCTTGGAGCCAGATCTGCTGACTACATCCCGAGCCGTAGCGAGTAACCTATTACGTCAGCGATGGAACACACGGACACGTGCCAGTATATCAAGTGCGGCAAATAGTTGATTTAAGATTTAAGAGCCATTCGGATTTGGAAGACTGGAGTGATGTGGATTGGATTATAGTCATGGAAGTGAAGACTTTGGTCTTAGTGAGGTGGAAGAATACGTAGGGCTACAGCCCTATAAATATGAACCTTCCAGAAGATAGAGGTAGTGTGGGCGCAGCAGGATTCACATAAGTCAATAAGTTTTATAATTTTTACCCCTCAGACCGGACTAAGGGGCAAAGGGGTATTGTCGTCCCCTTTGCAGACGGGCGTCCGGGCGTCCAGCCATTGTCCAGGCCATTTTTCTGTAATTGCTTGGGTTAGGAACTTCATTTTGCGAATGTGGACTCGCCTTGGTGGGTAGCCGTGCCTCGTTGAGGTTTCGTACCCGAATGACCATTGACCTTTGCTCAGTGACTTTGACCTTCGAAACTTTGTCTGGGCTGTTTCTCTCAAATCATTTGGGTGGGATCTTCATTTTGCTTATGTGGAGTCACCTTGGTGGGCAGCTGTGCCTCATCGAGGTTTCGTACCCCAATGATCTTTGACCTTTGCTCAGTGACCTTGACTTCGAGACTTAGTCCACCTTCACATATCATTCATTATGTCGGGGCTGAGGGGTACTTCCTTCACTCCTGCGATGCACATTTTTTATTATATAATTAGCAAATCACATCAAAATTATCATGCATAATTATTTTGAAACATCCATTCTTGATAACCAAGTTCTTGTTATGGTCATAATGTACAGTTATAGCCTTAAACAAAATGTTTCAATTGCGATGTTCACTCACTATTGTAATTAGCTGCATATCCCGAATACATGCCCTGGATAAGCGCTCCCAGATTATAATCCACAAAACTAATTTTCAAAAATAAGATAAGCAATTAGGCTTCAAGAAACACCGTTTGAATTTTTTATTTTATGGTGAGTTATTTTGATGTGATTTTCTGAAGGAAAAGGAGCCAGATATGATGTCACAGTCGCCTCTGGAGAAGGGAAGAAAATGGTTGAAATGGAAAGTGTTTTGACAAGGATGTGGCGCTTTATCAATGAAAGGTTTATCACGAACATTACTTTGGAAGACCATTTAAACAATCAATGAGGTAAAATCAGATTGTGAAACGGGGTTTACATGCCCTTTAACGTCTGCAGGATCGTCTGCATGTAATCAGTTACTCTCACCCTGTTCCCTTTTACTTTGCTCAGTTAGCAGTCAAACAGTTGATTTGTTCAATTTGAATCAGTGGACAGCCCAGTTCAAGATAGCATTTTTGTTCGTGGCATTTTGAAATTCAAATGGCCATGAAACGGCACAGATTTGAATGAATGCATTTGCTAGATATTTTTTTTTGAAAGCTGACATTTGGCTATTTTGTGTGAATGTGAAAATTATTTATTGCCTGCCCAAAAAAAAAAAAAAAAAAAAAAAGTTGCACTCCAAAATATTTTGTTGGACCACCTTCAGCTTTGATCATGGTGCACATTTGACAATCTTATGGAATGTTACATTTATTTTTGGCCAGATTTGCATTCAGTTTTGGCTGTGATACTGTACTGATGATGGGTGAGTAAAACCACTCTGTTAAGCCTTCTCCAGCACATCCCAAAGACATTTGATTGGTAAGGTTGAGACCCTGAGGTGGCCAATTCACGTCTGAAAATGATTCCTCGGGCTCGATGAACCACTCTTTCACTTTTTGAGCCTGATGAATCTTGGCATTATCTATGCCTGTGCCATCAGGGATTAAAAAGTCCACTGATGGGTTACTGGTCATTCAGTATATTCAGGTTGTCCGCTGAATTCAATTTAATGAGGGCATCCTTTCTCACCCTGATGTTCCCATCACTCTGGAATAGGGTAAATCTGGATTCATTAGACATTATGATCTTTTTCAATCACTCCTCTGTCTCATTTTTATGCTGCTTTACAAGTTGAATTAGTGTTTTTTTCCCCCTAATATGCCACACTAACAAGTGACTTTCTTGTGGCTATGCAGCCATTTAGTCCCAGTGCTTCAAGTTCTTGTTGCATCTTGCATGTAAAAATGCTCTTGCCCTCATAATTCAACATGGCCATGAATTCTACTGTTGATTTTTTTTTTTTTGATAAGACTTCACTGAGCATTTTTGTGAACTCTTATTAGGATCAGTCATGATTTTTCTCCCGCCCGTTTCTTCAGCAAAGTTGACAGTTCACCAGTAATCTTCCAGGCTTAAGTAAATTGTTGGACAGTTCATGCCCCAGTTTCTAATGATTTCAGTAATCTCCTTAGCAGTTTTCTTTGCTTGAGGGCCAATAATTTGCCCCTCTTGAATCACAGTAACATCTTTTCAACGACTAGGAGATACGTCTTTTGATATGGTTGTTGAAGAAATGAGGAATTACGCGCTGAATCAGTTGGGATTAAAAGAATTATTGCCAGCTGAAACTTACGTACCACTGCAATAATGATTCAATCAAGGCTCTTGAGTATTTATTTGCTTTTTAAATCCAAATGGCAGTTTTTTTTTTTTTTTTTTTTCTGTACAGGCAGTGTGGTACAATCAACAAAATGAAAAGCAGCCTTAAGCACGGGCTATATCAAGAGTTACTTAATTTATGATGAATCTTTTTCAGTAATCTGTTCAAAATTTTACAAATGTAGCACAGATTTGCATGAATGCATTTGCTGGGTTTTTTGTAGACTTAACCATTTCATGCCAATCCAAAAATAATTTGTACGCTGCCCAGCCAAAAAAAAGTTGCACACTCTAGTATTTTGTTGGACCGCCTTTGGCTTTGATTATGGCGCACATTCGCCATGGCATCATTTCGATAAGATTATATAATGTCACAACATTTATTTCTGTCCAGAGTTGCGTTTAATTATTTGCCAATATCTTTTATTGATCATGGGGGGTCAGATCACTGCATAAATTCTTCTCTAGCACATCCCAAAGATTCTTGAAGGGGTTAAGGTCTTGACTCAGTGGTGGCTAATCCATGCGTGAAAATTATGTCTCATGCTCCCTGAACCACTCATTCGAAAATTTATCCCAATGAATCCTGGCAATCATCTTGGAATATGCTTGTGCCATCAAGGAAGAAAAAACCCATTGATGGAATAACCTGGTCATTCAGTATATTCAGGTAGTCAGCTGACCTCATTTTTGGCTCACCGGCCCTTTGGGCCGATAAGATATTTTCCTGGTTTGGCGTCTGTCCTCCATATCAAAGTACATCTCCAATTCTGAAATAGTTTGGACAAAGTGTGAATTGTGAATAAAATCAAAACACAACGACTTTCAAATCACACCAGCCAGTATTTTATTCACAATAGAACAGATGACATAGCAAATGTTGAAACTGAGAAATTTTACAATTTTATGCATAAGATGAGCTCATTTCAAATTTGATGGCTGCTACAGGTCTCAAAAAAGTTGGGACAGGGGCCTGTTTACAATGGTGTAGCATCCCCTCTTTTTAACACAGAGTGGAGGCGTCTGGGCATTGAGGACGCAAGGTTCTTGAGTTTAGCCATTGGGTCATTCTGTGTCAACTCAACCAGAGCCCCCCACATCAAAAGTTTGATTTTGATAAAACTTTGCACATTTCAAGAGATATGCATTGGTGGTACTGAGGTCAAATATTTCAGCTTAGTTATTGCTAGTTCCTGAAATTTAGCCTATTTTAGGGAAGGGGGGTCAATCTTAACAAAATCGCTTTAATTTTGGAGGGAGTTTGAGGGCCTCAGAAATGGATTTTCAGAGCTGAAAGACCCACAAGTTTCATTTTGTCTTCAGAATAATTGCTGAACTCTTGGCTTAAGGTACTTTTCTTTACTCAGTGTGTTTATTTTATCTGTAATGTGGCCTGGAAAAGGCAAAAAACACCAATCATACAAATTTTTTCAAAATTTAATGCATTTATTATTCTGTAACTAATTAAGATAGAGCCCTGAGACTTGGTATGCAAACTGTCAACTTTCTGAAGACCACAAAAAATATTAAAGTCACGATGGTTGGTTGTATTAAATGTTTTTATGGCCTTGGAAGTTGTCTTCAGAATGAATAGCGCGTATTTTGGGTCATTATAGTGGGTATATATCTCAAAAGGGACACAACTGATCAATGTCATATTTTTAGTGCTTGAAGGCATGGGTCTTGGGTCTAGGAAGAGTTTTACATCTCCAGTTTTTTAATATGTTAGACCCAAGACCCTGCCTTCAAGCACTAAAAATATGACATTGATCACTTGTGTCCCTTTTGAGATATAATGACCCAAAATACGCACTTTTCATTCTGAAGCAAACTTCCAAGGTTATTAAAACATTTAATAAAACCATTGTGACTTTGGTATTTTTTGTGATCTTCAGAAAGTTGACCAACAGTTTGCATACCAAGTCTCAGGGCTCTATCTTAATTAGTTACAGAATAATAAATGCATTAGATCTGGAAAAAATTAGTATTATTGGTGTTTTTTGCTTTTTCCAGGCTGCAGTACAGGTAAACTAAATACACTGAGTACAGAAAAGTATCTTAAGCCAAGAGTTCAGCAACTATTCTGATGACAAAATGAAACTTATGGCTCTGTTTGCTCTGCAAATGCATATTTCAGGCCCTCAAACTTAATTCAAAATTATGTCGATTTTCTTAAATCTGACCCCCCCTCCCCCCCCCCAAAGAAGCTAAATCTCAGGAACTGGCAATAATTGAGCTTAATTATTTTACCATTTCACCCCAGATATATAAATCTTCCATTGTGGGGAATATAATAATTTTTTTTTGGTGGGGAAGTTCCTGAAATTTGGTTGATTTGACATGGAATGACCCCATTGGAATTTGATCCCACTCTTGTTTAATACAGGCTTCCAGCTGCTGGAGAGTTTTGGGTCTCCTTTGACGGACTTTTTGTCTAATTATGCGCCAAATGTTCTCAGTTGGTGAAAGATCAGGACTGCAGGCAGGCCAGCTAAGCACATGGACTCTTCTACTACGAAGCCATGCTGTTGTAATAGCTGCAGTATGTGGTTTTGCATTGTCCTGCTGAAATACACGAGGCCTTCCTTGGAATAGATGTCATCTGGAGGGGAGCACATGTTGCTCTAAAACCTTTTATGTACCTTTCAGCGTTCATGATGCTTTTTAAAACATGCAGTTGTCCCACACCATATGCACTAATTCAGGGGTAGACAATAGGGAAAATTTGCCACTGGCCGCTTTTGAAGATCACTGGGCCCCACCATTGTAACCAATGGCCCAGGACAATGTCAGGTATCGATCCCCATAATAACGAAAAACAACAATTTGATTCAATAACATTTATTTTAATGCATAGAATGCATGCAATAGAACTGAGGTAGGCCTATTTCAAAAGTGCAGCATTTAAAATGTACAAATACTTATTTCAAAAGTGCAAATACAAAGTATTCCAACAGTGCATTATTCCAGGGTTTCTAAAGGAACCCACAGAGTCCCTGGAATCCACTTTGAGAACCACTGCATTATTCGAGTAAAATTAGTTCTTCCTCCATCTCCTCCTCAGTTGGCTGATTTTTGCGCCCCCCTTCTGATGCCCAGGCAGTATATCCTGGGCGTCTGCTCCTGGGCCCTGACTGCCACCACCCAAAACAGCCCTCTCTGCATTGAAGGTTTCCACATTTGGCCCCTCAATGGTCAGGTACATGCCAGTAGACCGTTCTGCTACATGGCCCTTATAGAGTGGAGAATACCTAAAATAAACAAGCAAAAAACCTCACATCTGCTACCTGTATTCATCATTTATAAATATAACTACTACAACTAGCTACTATACATTTATATAAAGCAAGTGTTTATCATTAGATTATTAAAATAATTGTATCGTAATAATTCCAAGTACCCTATTCTGATTGGGAGGGTGAAATATCTACATTTGTCAGAGTTAAGGGGAGACCTTGAGATATAAAAGTTTGAGAAACACTGATTTAGAGACTGAAGTGTATGATAACGAATTGCTGCGGTACAACGCGGAAAACGCCGATCTACAAGATCACAGTGTGTCACAAATGGGACACGTTGTGTGCTTGCAGATCTGCGTTTTCAAGCGAGACCGTCGTATGACGACGTTATTTTCTCCGTAGTTCCACGGCAATTCGTTGTCATGCACTTCTGCTTATACACGTTAACTTTTCTCTAACTTACATGTCTGCAAACCTGGGCATTGATCTGCAGAGTTCACAAAAGACCTAATTTTTGGCCTCTTCATATCCCAGCCAATTCCAGCGGTCTCGCCATTGAGGCTGGAACTTTCTTTCCCTTCTTTTCTTCTCGTACTCCTTCTCACTCTCCCTCAACTCTTCCGGTGACTTTCTTTTCTTTGCTTTGTATTTTTTGCCCAGCGTTTGGCCGGGTACTGGGGGCTTTAGAAACATTTTAAAGTAGCTAACTGATGAAAACTATGTCAGGATGCATCTTCAATCAGTAGCAGTGAGCGAGCGGCAAGCGTTCCGTGGGAGCGAGCGAGCTGTGCACAGTGCAGTTGCTTGCAGGTGGTGTGCTTACAGTACGTCCCAGGGCACAGTAGCAAGGCCAAGCACAGAAAGTAGATGTCTCTGTCTTTGATAGGGATCACGTAACACTGTGTTAGCGGTAATTACCGAGAGGATTTAACAGAAATCATTAGAAGACACAGTACCACAGGGAATTAATGTGAACTTAGATTTATTACATTTTTTACTTGTTATTTTATTTTCAAGGCATTATTTTTCACTGGCCCCACCGGGCCAGTGCTTGGAGCATTCTGGTGGCCCTGATGGTTTTAAAAGTACATCCGGGCCACCGGGGTATTTATATTGTCGACCCCTGACTAATGCATCCCCATACCATCAGAGATGCTGGCTTTTGATCTGAACGCTGATAACAGGAGGGGTGATCTTTCTCCTCTTTAGCCTGGAGGACACAACGCCCACGATTTCCAACAAGAATGTCAAATTTGGACTCGTCTGACCGCAGGACACTTTGCCACTTTGCTACAGTCCATTTTAAATGAGCCTTGACCCACAGAACATGGCGGCGCTTCTGGATCATGCTGAACAATGGCTTCCTTTTTGCATGATAGTGTTTTAGGTGGCATCTGTGGATGGCACGGCAGACTGTGTTTACAGACAGTGGTTTCTTGAAGTATTCCTGTGCCCATTTAGTAATGTCAATGTCAGAATCATGCCGGTGAGTGATGCAGTAGCGTCTGGGGGCCCAAAGATCACGGGCATCCAGTAAAGGTCTTCGGCCTTGTCCCTTACGCACAGAGATTTTTCCAGTTTCTCTGAATCTTTTGATGATGTTATGCACTGTTGATGATGAGACCTTCAAAGCCTTTGCAATTTGACATTGAGGGACATTGTTTTTAAAGTATTGCACAATTTTTTTTTTACGCAAGCCTTCACGGGATGGAGAGCCTCTGGCCATCTTTACTTCTGAGAGACTCAGCCTCTCTAAGATACCCCTTTTATAGCCAATCATGTTACACACCTGATGCCAGGTAAAGTAATTACTTGCTAAATGTTCTTTCAGCTGATTCTCTTATATATTAATTGTTTTTTCAGCCCTTTTTTGCCTGTGTCCCCACTTTTCTGAGACTTGTTGCAGCCAGAAAATTCAAAATGAGCTCATTTTGTGGATAAAAATGTAAAATGTCTCCGTTTCAACGTTTGAAATGTTACCTATGTTCTATTGTAAATAACATATTGGCTCATATGATCTGAAAGTCATTGCATTTTGATTTTATTCACAATTTACACTTCGTCCTAACTATTTCGGAATTGGGGTTGTACACCATTTTTGTCTCTGTCTACTTATCCATACCAGTTGTGTTGAATTGCATAAATAGTGCACGTATATGGCATAAGTGAGTTGCAAGGGACCCAGCCAGCCCTCTAACCCTGCCTGCCAGCTGTGCAAACAGCAGCAGTCTTTAATCTCAAATTATGACAGTTTGGAATCCTTTCTCGAACATGTCTATTAGTTCATGAGTAGGTTTGGCATATTCTTCAAAGAAAAATATGTTTGCTTGGAAAATCATTTCTCCATGGGTGGAATTTCCAGGGAAAATCTGGGATTCTGTTCACGAATGTCAATTCCGTGATTCCGTCCTTGAGTCCCATTCACGGAAAATCAGTACCCCTACTGTAACAAGTGTGACAAATTTTTTAAAATGGAAGAAATTTGGAAGAGGGAAACTACTTTTTCAGGGCCTTGTACAATTGAAATAGGTTAAGAATAGTCACTTTTGAAAATGCCCAACTCTTGAACATGTTGACTTGATTTATGGTGCTTTGGCTTCACCATCGAGAGACGATGTAATCCCCCTCTCTACCCCAATGCAGCATCCAGTGACGACAGGAAACCAGAAGAGAAATTCGAAAAGAATATTTCTTTGGTCTGATCACAGGTCAGTCATGGCAGTTGTCCCCACTGTCCTGAGGGCTTCATTTGGTTTATTATTTTCATAGCGATTCCTATATTTACCTCCGCTAAGGAGGTTATGTTTTTGCTTCCGTTTGTTACTTCTGCCAAGGAGGTTATGTTTTTGCTTCCGTTTGTTTATTTATTTGTTTGTCTGTCTGTTAGCAGGATATCTCAAAAACGGTTGCATAGATTTTAACCAAATTTTGCAGGATGTTAAAGTAGCACAAGAGGAACAAGTGATTAAATTCTGGCATATCTAGGCCAAAGTACAGCTGAGGTATAGGCCAAAGTTCAAATCCAGCTATGCTGGTGGAGGTATGTGCTCTCGCGAGTCCAGCTCTAGTTCACTTTGTTCCGTTAGTAATCTGTCTGTCTGTCCGTTTGTTAGCAGGATATCTCAGAAACGGCTGCATAGATTTCAACCAAACTTTCCAGGATGTTAAAGTAGCAAAAGAGGAACAAATGGTTAGATTTTGGCTTATCTAGGCCTAAATATAGCTGAGATATAGGCCAAGGTTCAAATCCAGCTATGCTGGCAGAAGTATGGGCTCTCGCGAGTCCAGCTCTAGTTACCCATGTTATATGTTTGAATTAAATTTCCTGTTCTAAGAAACTGGTGCTTCAGTTCATCTTGCTGTTCTGTGTAGGTGCTGATAAACATTGTCTGAATAAGCAAATGCACAGATTTGAACTTATTCTAATGTATGGATTAAGCCAAGATATAATGATTTGACCGTAGTATTAAGTTTTTGAGAAACAATTTTTGTTACAATGGTTTAAATGAAGCAAACATTCAAGACAATTATGTGCATCTAAAAGGAATGTGACCCTTATCTTTATTCTTCCTCTTCAGGAATAGGAAGCATGATAAGAAGCTGGGGAAAGAATGGTGCAGAAATGTCCTTCGTATTCCAGAAGTGTGAAGATATAATGCATTGAAAGGCACACATTTGTTGGTGCTAGGGAAAACCAAGGACTGGACCCTTTAAATCGATTTGGTAAAAACTGATTTGTCCGAGCAACGTTCCCATCTGAAAGCATCTTTTGTGGAGAGTTTGTGAGGAAATATAAATCCAACTCCCGGGTATGTCAAGTGGAAGACGGCCAGTGGTCTCAGTTGTGGATGCCATAAGCCCTACAGCAAGAAATTAGGCATTGAAAACAAATGACAGTTTCTTGCTGAGGACCTTTACCTGTGCTGTCTTGTGACTTCTTTAAGCCAACTCTTGTCAAATGAAGGTCTAATGAAGGCATAAGAAAGAATATATAATCAGCGCAAATGGTAATTTTCTATTACCATCGTGTAAATTGAAGCCCTGAAGGAGCTAGAAAAAAAGACAATGCATTCACTACGAAACAAATAATATCCTTAATATTGCCTGAAATCAAGAAATTGCATTAAAAAAAAAAAAAAGTCGCTGCTTTTTTCATGCTCTCAGTCTTCCCAATAAGAAAACACAAACTAAATAAAAATCATACTGTGGAGAAAAAGTTACCTCCCTAAAAATCCTCCGAATTGTCTCCTCTTGGATGGAGAGTGGGGGCAGCAGGCGATCATCAGCAGGAGGGGGGGACTGTAGCAAATCTGCTGTGGCAAGCAGCAGTGGCACTAACAGCAGCAGAGGAAGCACTTCTCGGAGTAGTGGTAGCCGAAGCTCTGTGAGCGGTGGGGGGATTATTGTCTCCACTTCTGGGGAGGGGGGCAGCACCACTTCCTTCCAGTGACTGGGAAATGTTCCAGTTTGGAAAATACTCAATGGACATTTTGGAGATGCTCAGCGGACATCAGGCTCATCAATTTAAAGGACTTGGCTTGGAGAGACAACTGCAGCATCAGCAGCATGCACAACTTCAACACCAGCAACAGCTTCAGCAGCAAGCACCACCGGGAGAAGCATCAGGGCCACTGTTATCAGGCCTTGGTCTGGGAGCATTGCAAGGTTCAAGAAGCAACGCTTTTGCCGATTCCTCTTCAATATTTGCCAAAATGAGTGCCCCACCTGCACCTTTACCACAGCATACTCAGTCTTCCGCTCAAAGTTCACGGAAGTCTAGCAAAATGACTGGCAGTGGTGGAAGCGCTGGTTCTGCAACAGGGTACCCTCAATTCTTACGCCCATTTCACCCAGCAGAAGCGGCTTTGGCTCAGGAGCAGCTACACCCTGGACTGGGACGTTTTGAGCACTTTTCATCTGGAAGCAGCAGCGGAGTGGTGACTTCACCACCTCCTCCTTTACACCCTGGTCTGTCTGTGCCCCAGGCATCTCCTGGACAACCATCTTCCTCACCATCATCTTCAACCTCAGCTTCCACTTCAAATAATCCAAGCAGTTGCAGCTCTGTGGCCTCTCTTGGACAACAGCTCACTGGTGCTCAGTCAGATGCTCGCAGTCTTCACCAGCAGTTCAGTTGCATGCTTGCAGCAAATCAGTATTTTCTCTCTGGCGTGCCCCCAAATGCCAGTTTGGAGCAGTTTTTAGTTCAACAAGGTACTCACAATCACCTTGGTTTGGGTCAAGGTGGAGATTCAAATTCAGGCATAGCCCCTCCTCCTCTTCATTCCTCTCATAGTCATGGGCATCTTACCCCTCAACAACAGCAGCAACAAATGCCACCCCATGCCTTGTCTCACCCTCATCCTCACCATCCTCTTCACTCAGCACCTCAGCCCCCTTCCTTGGGCAGCTTTGATTTTCAGGGTATTCCAGTTCTCTCATCTAATCAGATAGCATCTCTGATGCAACAAGAGTCTGGTTTGCCTCTTCCTCTACCACTCCATCTCTCTCTTCCTAAGGATGAAGGCAAAGAAAGTGGAGTTGTTTCTGGGAGTGGAGGGGGGAGGAGAAAGAAGGCAATGGTTGGCTACCAGCCACAGAGAAAATCAGACATCAGTAGTAGCAGTAGCAGCTGCCACAGTAGCGGAGATACAAACTCCAGTGGCAACGTAGGAGGACATAGCCTTGAAGGAACTTCAAGTCTTGGAGGAGGTGGCCGGGTTGGAATGACTGATTTAGGTGGAGACTCCTCCTCCCTTATTTCTTCTTCTCAAACTCCCACTTCAACAGTCTCCTCTTCTTCATCTACTGCTCCTTCGTGTACCTCAGCCTCAGTCCTTGTCACAAATTGCTCACAGCTCCCTAAAACTGAAAGTCAAGGCACACTTGCGCCTATTCCTTCTCAGCCTGAACCAGAGCCTCTTTACCACTGTGGAGAGTGTGGTAAAACCTTTACTCATCTTTCAAGTCTCCGAAGGCACCTGCGTAGTCATGGTGCTGGTGGTGGAAGCAGTAGTAACAATATCACCAACCTCAATCCTAACCAAAACTCTAACCTCCCCTGCTCCACTCAAGATTCAACCTCTCAGTCCGACCATCATCAGTCGCAGCCTCAGCAGGATTCCTCTGTATGCACACAACCACAGCAGGCAAATCCTGCCCCTACTTCATCATCCTGCCCAAGCCCAGAGAAGACCCACTGTTGCCCAGAATGTGGAAAGGGATTTAAGAAAAGGGGACATCTCCTTCAGCATCGAGTCATTCACTCAGGGGCGCGTCCTTTTGCCTGCCCTATTTGCCAACGCTCATTCAACCGAAGAGAATCACTAACCCGTCATGAGAAGATTCATGAAGAGAAGCCATATCGCTGCCCTGCTTGTGGCCGTTGTTTTCGAGAGAGCACTTCATTGCTCAACCATGCAGCCTCTGGAACTTGTGGCAAACCAGGAAGGAGATCAAGATCTAAGAGAAATAACAGCTGTAACAGCTCAGGAGCTGAAGGACAGAAAAGTCAGGGTAGAGTAGCTCGTGGCACAGGTATATTAGCCAATGGAAGTGGTGTAGCAGAGTACCAAGGGGCATCCCTGGGAGATGGAGGTGCATCTTATGGAAAAGCTGAAGGTGGAGGAGTTGCAGGCTGTGTAATGGGAGTAAATGAAGAACGGGACAGTAAGGTTTCATTAACCTGTCAGGGTCTGTTTCAGCAGGGAAGAGGAGTGAATTCCAATAGTGGGTGTAAAACTGAAGGAAAGTATGGTGATGAGTTTTCAAGGAATTGTTTCCAAGCAGCTTATCGAGGCGATGACTATCATGCAGAATATAAATTGCAACGATCTCAAACAAGCCCTTGTTATCCTAATGATCCACCCTGTGGAAATGGAATGGCTGGGCCAACACTCAGAAAGGCTCCCTTAGCTCCAACTCTGCATCCACACCCACAGAGTCAAACTCAACAACAGCAGCCTCATCTTCCCCTGTCTTCTCTTTTGGAAGACTCTGAGGATGACGTTACTAGCTCTGTTAGCAGTGCCATGTCTGCAATTGCAGCAGTTGCTGCTGCATCTTGCTCATCTGGTGAAATTAACAATAGTGGAGGCCGTGGAGAAGAAAGAAGGGATGTTATTGGGGGGTTACTGGGTGGACTTGGTTTTGGGTCTGTTGGAGCCTCCCCTGGAGAACCTTCATCAACATCCAGCATGAATAAATCTTACAGAGGACAAGGCGGAAATGTTGAATGTTGTGATACTGCAGTGACGCAAAGTAAACAAAACCAACAACAGAATAATCAGTCCACACCAAATGCAAAACCTAAACGGCCTAGAAAGCCTCGTCCAAAGAAGGAGCCCAGGACAGGAGCTGGAGCAAGTGGAGAGGTAAAGCGTAGAAGAACTACTCAAAGTGGAGCAGGAACTAATGGAGAGGGTAAAGAACGTCCATTTCTGTGTAGTGTCTGTGGACGTGGCTTTAGCCGAAGGGAGACCCTGCGCAGACATGACCGCGTTCACACTGGAGAGAAGCCGTACCATTGTGATGTTTGTGGGAAAGATTTCCGAGAAGCATTCCACCTTACAAAACATCGCACTGTTCATTCCGGGGAGAAAAACTACAAATGTGAATTATGTGGGAAGGAGTTTGGTTATGCTCAGAGCCTCAAGAGACATGGCAAGCTTCATCAGAAAGGGGAATTTGGGGATGCAGGTGTGAAAGCAGGAGTTGCTAGCAACTCTGGGACCATGCCTGGAGTGAGTGCCAACCAAGACGGTGAACAAGGAAATTCAGAGTCTTTGTATGCTCAGGACAAGACTCCAGGATCTAATGTTCAGCCCCCTCCCAGACTTTACACTTGTGCCATTTGCTGGAAGTCTTTCCGTCATCACTTTCATTTGACGGCCCATCAGCAAGCTGTCCATGAAGGTGGGGACAAACTCTTCTGCTGTGAGGTTTGTGGAAAGGCCTTTGCATATGCTAATAGCTTGTCTCGACACAGACTTTCGCAACATGGACTGTCTAGAACAGGACAAACTCACCAGGCCAGAGGTGACAGTACAAGTTGCGTGAGGGAAAGCCCTGGAGGAACTGGATCAGTAACTGATGGCAGACAAGCTACGAGTGCCCTTCAACTTGGGCCTCCTGATGTAGCCCAAGGGGGGCAACAAAGTGATGTCTCGCCTGCCCAGCATCCTCCTCATCCACCAGCTCAAACTGGTTATTCTCTATTCTACCCTCCTGAAACAGGGTCTACCCATTCAATGACTAGTGCCCGTCCTCACTCCCATCCCCTCCAGACACATTCCTCTCATTCTGTCCTGTCTCATCACCAGCAACCTCCTGGAATCAAAGGAGCACCTGTATATCCTAGTGGTCCAAATAATGCCCTTAATCTTACTTCCTCTGCTACATACCAGCCACTGTCTCAACAGTACTCTCAATCACAACATCACCTAATAGAGTCTCCACATTTGGAGAAGCACAAGCTCTACTCACAGGGAAACATTCATAAGAGCAAGAAGAAAAAAAAAGGAAAAAAATATCAAGTTTATCAGAGCAACAGAGGAGAATTTTCAGTCAAACCATTATCAGCAATCGAGAGACAGGGTAAATGGACTGGACAGCAGAAAAGGAAAATTAGAATTCGTGTGAAGTTGTTTCAAAGGAAGCGAAAACTAGCTCAGCTCTTGAGGGCTAGAGGAGGAAAAACAAGGCACGGAAGACTGAGAGTTGGGCACTTGTCATCTTTGGATGTCCTAGAAAAACAATTCTTCTGTCCATTATGTCCCTGTACAGCCTTTTCCCGTAGGGCTGCATTCTTGGTCCACTATGCTGCAAGACACAATCGGTCCATCAGCCGCCAAGCCCGAATGCAGTGCTTCATCTGCAGAAAACAATTTCGTAAGCTTCTTGCTGCGCTTCGGCATCGGGGTTTCCATCTTGCTCAAGGGTCTTTCTGTTGCACACAATGCCCCTCTCGTTTTTGGAATGGAAGCCTCTTGGAGAGGCACAGGGCTGTTTGCCAAGGTGTTCGACGTTGTGTTGACTGGGAGGTCAAATCAAAAACTGCCATGAAGACGTGGAAGTAAAGTAAGGATTTCATCAACAGTATAGCAGTGGCAACTCCGAAAGATTGGGCTTTTTTTTTTTCTAATATCAGAAAAGGAAAAAGAATTTAAATCCTGCAAAAGGAGGTTGAGTTTTTTATTTTATTTTTGGTGGAGAGACAGGACCTCCCTATCCAACCCTATCCATGCTCCCATCAGTATGGAAAAAGCATGCTTTTTAAGGAAGATTTTGTGTGTACATATGTATAAGACTTTATATGATCAAAACTAACCCCCCAAAGAAATGCCTCTTTAGACTTCAATTTCTTACATTGCTTTGCACAAAGAGGTATGGATATTTTAAAGTGTGACTGTTTTTAACAGGACTGTAATCCTTTATATATACTCAAGACTTTTATTTTATGTTGACTGACACTGCTGGGGTAGTAGATGCACACAAAGCGTAATCTCAGTCATATTTGTTTTATATTTTATCCTTTAAGCAGTTTCACAGTTGAGTCTGTCTTACGTATACTATAGGTGTAGCTGTTGTTCCCTGTGCAGTTGTGCTTGAGAATTGTTATTTCTACCGGTGTTTTACCTGGACCTGAACGTAGTTTAGACTGATTCAGTTTGTCAGCACCATTTAGATGTGTTCACAGTGCATTACAATAAATTAGTCTCCCGGATCATGAACTGAACTATAAATCTTGTACAATGTAAAGCCAAGTAGAGGAGCTACTCAGTCATGAATTTTATGTACAAAAAGAAAAAAAACATAAATTTACTGATCAAATGGCACTGAGTGACTAAAGTGTGATAAACAATTTGGTTACAGTAGTTTGGTTTTTCTATACACTTCACACATTAAGCAAAGCAAATCATGTAGTCTAATACAACTTGATTTCATGTGCCAACTGAAATTTTTAGACAGACGGGAACAAATGGCTGTACAATTCATATATTTTGTTTTAATATTTTGATACATATTTCTCTTTATTGTTATCATTGTGGTGGGTGGGAAGAAAATGAGAGGTTGATGATCAAGTGTTGGCAAGTGAAAAAAGTACTAATGTGGTCATCTGTCGTAGGCCTACTCTTTAAGTACCCATCCAGACCTTTGCTCTGCTGTCACTCTCTTCATATCTTCTCAAATAATTTTTCTTTCAATAAAAACATGATAATTTTACTAGACATTATTTTTGTTCTTAAAAATGAGCTTTTAAAAGATTGAACCTCTGTGCATTTTTTTCTCCTGCAAGGCAAATGCTGACATTTAAAACTTGGAGAAGCAATCCCACCTCATAAAAACATGGGGAAATATAAGAAGTACTGATAATAGTTTCCCATTTCATAACCGTGAATAGCCATTATTTCACCACTAAGCTAGCATTGAATGGCGAGCATTTAGCTAGTGGACAGATACATGCATCGAATGTAATGTTGGGTAACTACTGAAGTCAGCAAATACTACTATTATAAATGATAGTAATTTAGTAATATAATAATACTATTTCCGTATTCCTTATAATAAAAATAGTCTCTTGTTGATTGTACCCTGAATCTGTGGCTGGTTCCTGTGTATGTGGTATGACCACATTTGGCAAACCTTTATCGAGAACTGCAATACGCAGTTACATCTACAAATACCAGCCAAAACTTTATCAATATCTCTTGTTATGGTTCAGACCAGGTATCAAGTGCAGTCTCAGACGTGCAATGTAACGGGTAGTTTATTGACAGAAATATGGTACAGGTTTGGGGACAGAACCCCTGACTAGGATAGTACAGTTCAGCACAGATGCAGCAGGCAAGGCTGGGCTGACAGTTGCCAGCCAGTGGCTTCCAGGATGCAGCCAGATGTAGTACAGGCTTTGCTAGCACTGACCTGTTTCAGAGGATGAGGTGGTTGCTTGAGATGAAGGCAGATCCCAGTCCTGGACCTGGATCAAGGTTTGAAGTTTGTTCCTGACAAACTGGACAAGGAGAACAAACTTAGAAGGGTTAATAAGAACACAATCTCAGTCCTGGACCCTGGTTATGATAAGAAGTTTGTTCTTGGTAAGTGAATGGATGAACAGGCTTGAGTTGGGTTAACATGAACTCGGTCCCAATCCTGGCCCCTAATTAGGATTGGAAGCTTATTTGAATTAACTTAATGACAATTAAGACTTGCTGAGAAAAGGTTGTCACTAAAGTACTAGTTGCATTAGACGAAGACTTTTACTTATTGACTGGGATCTTAGTACGAATGAGACTTCACAATCAAGCAACTTGCACATAAAGCAGAGGACTTGGATAGTTGTCACTTGTTCATTAGGAAATGACCATATGATGAGATTCAGCTGGGCAGGGGAGATGCACAAAAAGGCTAACCAATCCTAAGACACATACCCCTAATAGACAGGCAAGTTTCTAAATTGTGAAGAGAGACTAGGAAATCACAAGAAGGTTTTGAAAATTTAAGACCCTCCGTAGCAGAAATGGATGCCACGTGCAGCAGACCAAAGGCAAAGGACCATCCAAAATCCATGCTCTGTCATGGCATGGGGCTTTGTCAGTGTCCTTGGCATGGGTAACTTGTGTTTCTGTGAAGGCACCATCAATGCTGAAAAGCACTTTGAGGTAAGATGATTTTTGGGCCGGGCCGAGCAGCAGCCTAGCCCCTTTAAATGCAAATGTCGCTGAGTGAGCGAGCGAGTGCCTGAGTGATCAAGTTCAACGATTGGCTGGCCGGCGGGGAAGAAGTTCAGCGATTGGTCGGCCGGCGGGGAAGAACTTCAACGATTGGTGCCTGAGTGATCAAGTTTAACGATTGGCCAGCCGGCGGCGAAAAAGTTCAGCGATTAGTCGGCTGGCGGGGAAGAACTTCAACGACTGGTTGGCCGACGATTGTCTGGCCGGGCGTATACCGTCCTTTCTTGTTTTGTTCTTTCAGATCGGTTAGTAACGTTAATGTTAAACATCCCTCAGTCCAACATAGGAACTTACACGATGTTAGGAAAAATTGATAAATATTGTTTCTATGACTATAGCTGGACTATTTGCGTACACGGTGGAAGAAGCGCAAAACACTATTATGTTTCAATATTTTCAAGAATACCGGTATGATGCCCCGACTGGTTTCCAAATTAACTTATTCCCTTGCGCATTCATGAGTTGGTACGCTTGAACGGCAGCAGTTGTGGTGGCGGCTTTGTATCTATGAGAGTGACTTTAACCGACACCAATGAAAACACATTTTTGTACATATAGAATGTTCACAATGTCCAATTTTTGTCGCCAGTGAATGTTTCTTGGCGATATTGGTCGCCATTTTACAAAAATTAATGTGTATTATAATGAACAGCAAAATGTGGATTAAATATTAATATAGTGGATGCATATGCTGCGCTTGCCCTAGCCAGCATCCCGGTCTTTTCAAAAGTTCCATTTGATTTTGTTGTATTACCATCACAACCCGACCATTATTAGGCTAATCATCTTTCACGCTAGATTGGTTCGGTTTGTTTCAGTCCTCCATGCTTGTTTTCTCTGGTACCGGTTGCGAGATTCCATAGAGGTATAAAGGAATATAACACATCGTGCCAATCTAGCGTGGAAGAATCATAACAATGGTCGGAATGTGTTTTTAATTTCCATATTCAATCTCGCAACCAATACGACAGTTAACAAGCATGGATGACCGTATCAGTTGCGAGATTGAATAGGGAAATTAAAAACACATTCTGACCATTGTTAAGATTCTATCATGCTAAATTGGTACGATGTGTTACATTTCTCTATCCCCCTTTTGAATTTCGCAGCCGGTACCAGAATAACTTCCTTAATCTTCCTATTGAATCTCGCAACCGATACGAGAGAAAACGGGTGCAATTTGACCTTTGACCTTAGCGCTGTGACCTTGATCGTGGAAATCTTGTCCGGCCCAGTACTCAGTAACTATTGATGGCAGCTTTGTCAAATTTGGTATGTTAACTCACTGTGACACATAGATGTGCAACGTCAGGTTTTTTGCTGGATTTCACCTTTGACCTTACCGTTGTGACCTTGAGGCAGGAAATCTTTTTCGGGTCAGTACTCAGCAACTACTGATCGCAGCTTCACCAAATTTCGTACGGTAACTCGCTGTGACACATAGATGTGCAACGTCATGTTTGTTGCTGGATTTGACCTTTGACCTTCGCGCTGTGACCTTGAGGCAGGAAATCTTGTACGGGTCAGTACTCAGCAACTACTGATCGCAGCTTCACCAAATTTGGTATGGTAACTCATTGTGACACATAGATGTGCAAGGTCAAGTTTTTTGCTGGATTTCACCTTTCACCTTAGCGCTGTGACCTTGAGGCAGGAAATCTTGTACGGGCCGAGGGGTATTCAGCAATGCGTTATGTTTTTTTTTTTTTTTTAAACCGGGACTTTTACTCTACTACATTTAAAAGATAAAAAGTACGGTCTACTTTTACTTTGTTACTTTGACACTGGCCACTTCGTTACTTGTATTATATCACTAGATGGCACACCCGGATCAGTTATTGAATATTCACAAGCAAGCCGAGCTCGAAAACGGTTTAGAATATGGACGAGTTCAATCCCTGTTTTTCAGGAGTTGCCTTAATTTAACTCCTCAGCTAAGCCTGATGTGCAAACCGCTCAATATACTTGCCCATAGTATCTATCCAGCAGTTAAAAATATATATATATATATATATCTTGCTACAGAAAAAAATGTCCTCTGTAGCAACCACTTCAGCTACAGAGAGCCAATGGTATCCCAATTAGTAGTGAAGAGAAATCAGTTTTCTGAAGCAAAAATTCAACATGGTATTGATACCATGTAATTCTATTAATTAGGGTCAATTATTGTGGTTTTTTAATCCGCCAGTAAACTCAAAGAAGAAGAAATCTGTTAATGAGAGACTGACCATTTGTTTTTTGAATACTGTATCTTTCATTCACCTGAAAATTGATTAAAGAGCACAAGGAGAGAACAATGCATGGTTGCTTTGCTTCTTTCTATGTAAGCAATGAAAAATACTTCGTACTTGTTCTTGCACTTTTGATACAAGTATATTTTTTCACAAGATACTTTTGGTACCTAAGTACATTTAATGTGAGCTACTTTAAGACTTTTACTCAAGTCATTTTCTTATGGGTCACTTCAACTTTTACCAAAGTAACTTTCAGTTATGGCACTTCTACTTTTACTTAATTATTTTTTTTCCAGTACTTTATACACCTTTGTTTATCATATTAGCTATGTGACAAAGTGCAATACTCGGTCAGGTTGTAAATGTCGCTTATGAAAATCGTTCATGCTTTCTTTCCTGAATTCTTGTTTTTTTTTTCATTTTTTTAAACATTGCTGATTTCATTTTTTTTTGACTGTCTACCATATTTGAGGTAAAATTGACCTAAATTGCTCACTTCACATGACACTTTTTTTATCCGCAGCGACTGAAATAAATACCAAACAATTCAGTATTTAGGGGCACTATAAAATTCCAAAACTTTCTTATTTCTCAGCCAGTTCTCATGATCTTGATGTCAACTACAAGGACTTTTCGAGAGCTTTCAATATGTCATAAATTCATTAAAATTAATGACATTTCAAATTTTTGTGACACATAGTTAACCAAATTCAACCATCACCAATATTGAATAACGCTTTATGTAAACACATGGCAACTCCTTCTCCCGAACATATCTATTAAGCGGTTTTACTCGAAACTGTGGATTCTTTGTCCATAACATGCCCAAAGACGAAACATGGGGAAAAAAAAACGAAACTTTGAAGTTCGTTCTTACACCCTCACTATGTAGGAACTGCCATGTGTTCACGAAAGTGATGTCACATCCCCGGTTTGCACAACTGTAACAATAACTTTATTGTTTCAATATGATCCATGAACATACATAAATACTTTAACTGCTATCTACATCTGCTGCTGCTGTCTCTCTCAAATTGACATTCACAAAATCAATAACTGCTACTCTAGCTCTTTGTCTTTTCAAATGTATAACTTGCTTTTGATATGTTTTCCTAACTCTAGACCCCACTCCCTCACACACTCTCACTCTTTCACTCTCCCCACCCACTTTGTAAATAATTTATCAGCTCCAGCTCACTACTAAACTCGCAATTAATTTAATTGCGTGAGCTTTGCCTCATTTAGAACCCTTTTCTTGGGCCCACATTCTCATACAGCACTTGGCCGCCCAGCCATATACTAGGTTGCACCTAGTCTTGTTTTTTTCCAGGGCCACCCGTGTATATTTCAACAAGAAAACATAGAATCACAATCTGCACACTTTACGAAGTCATGGCTGCTTAAGAAGAGGGTGCGGACGCTGGACTGGCTTGCCTGCAGTCGCGACGAGAACTGTAAGGAGAACTGTTCTCCTTAGACTCGCGCTCAGGAAGAATAGGACAAAAACACATCCGAAACTCTTGATCACTTGGTGTATTCCATCCCTAAACTTTTACTGAGAGTTTTGAAAAGGAATAGCAGCTTTGCAAAGTGGTAAATTATTAACTGTCCCAACTGTTGCACGAATCGAAATTGAAATGCGCTTAATCATTCATTCATTCATTTTCTATACCCGCTTATTCCTCACTAGGGTCGCGGGGCGAGCTGGAGCCTATCCCAGCTGACTACGGGCAAAGGCAGGGACCCACCCTGGACAGCTTGCCAATCCATCGCAGGGCACACACACCATTATGCGTTTATTTTGTAAAATAAAAAAATAATGTAAAACATCAAATAATGCCGTCATATTGTTTTCTAACAATAGAAATACCAGTCGAAGATAATTTAGAGGTCACTGCTTTCAGTTCTCCCTCTATAAATTACTGTCCCAACGTTTTCTGATTTGGGGTTGTAGTATTTGAATTGAACCCGTAAGATTTGAATTGGTTTGTGTATTGTGACATCTTTGGCAGTAAGCTGTAATTGCAGGTGCGATTTTGGACCTCATTTCCCATAACTCTTGTCGAGACCCAACAGTGTCGCCTGTATGACGTCGGGAAATTGACGGCTCTTACCAGTTCCACGCCTCCTCAACTCTCAAGCAGACGCGGAAGATGCTCTTTGACAAAGCAATTGAACTCAATAAAAGTAAAAATTATGTGACGTTAGTCATCCATTAGCGTCATCTCATTCCAGTAACATGTTAGGCTATTATGATAAATCGATTAACTTAAAGGGCTGCCAACTCTCACGCATTCGCCGTGAGAATTTGTGCTTCATTCACGTTCCCGTGCTGTAGTCAGTAATTATTAAATCAACGAAATGCGTGTGTTTCACGATCGTTCAATTTTTTAAAATGAAATAAGACCATTTGAAACATTTTTATGCAATTCCACTGCTTCCAACCCCTGAGTGAAGAAAATAAGCGTGAGAATTCCGGAATCATAATTGTTTTCATATTACTAGTGGTGAAATCAATACACAAGGACTTCAATTCCACCTGAGAATCTCTACAAACGGTCTGATAGAATAATTTCTCACTACTGCACGGGAACGTGAATATGTCATTTAAACTCAAACCGAATATGTGAAAGTTGAGAGCCCTGCTGTAAATAATGAAAACGGTAGTTAGTTAACAGGTAACGTTATAACTTTTTTTTTTTTTTTTTTTTAATTAATAAAAATTTGTCTAGGCGGTTAACGTAGCTTTTTTCCCGTTCGCTTCCTGAAATTACGTTATAATTTTAGTTTCAGTAGTAGCCTCAAGAGAGACTCCGCTAACCTTAGTTTCTACTGTGCACAGTATAGCTACACAGTATGGTATTTGCCATTGCCATATAGACGTCAGAAGGGATCCAGTAGTGGTACTTTCCGCTTCTTGGAAGGCTGCATTTTTAACGGTCCGCCCTTAATTCCATCCGTAAAACTGACTTATAGTGTAAAGGACAAGTTAGATTTAGGGTTAGGGGATAGAGCCAAGGTTCAGGTTAGGGAAAGTACCGCTACTGGATCCCTTCTGACGTCTACCTTACCATTGCTTCTCCCGGGGTTCCTTGCTTCCTTCAAGCTAGCTTGCGGCTCCTCCTACCTTCTGGACAGACCAAACACGGCTTACTGACGTAAAAAGCGTCACTAGATGTGCGCCTGTATTTGAATATAGCGCGGGAATGTCGCCACAGGCACACTGATCGTTTTACCTGGCAAAGAATGAAATACAAGTGCTTTCATCAGTGGGTCATAGGCCCAATCATCGTTGTTTTATCCCCCCTCTCTGATAGACAGTAGCTATGTTTCCATCCACTTGTCAGTCGAACTATCTGAAGTTCGCCAAAAATATTCATGCGAAAAAAGCAGGTGAAAATGTACGGAGCCCCTAAAGGGACATGTGGAAAGAAAAAAAAATTAAAAGTTTTCTCGTGCGCACGAGATATTTTCTCGTGAGCACAAGAAAGTATCTTGTGCTCACCAGAAAGTATTGTGAAAAAAAAAGTTTTCTCCCTGCGCACGAGATATTTTCTCGTGAGCACAAGAAAGTATCTTGTGCTCACCAGAAAGTATGAAGAAAAAAAAAAAAGTTTTCTCGTGCGCACGAGATACTTTCTCGTGAGCACAAGAAAGTATCTTGTGCTCACCACCAGAATTATTATGTGCGTGCATGATGTCTGCGACACCATCGACTGCATTTCGGTTTGTGTTTCCATGTGAAAATGACAGTACAGGAGTTAGTTCGGCTATATTTTAATCTAGGACTTCATTATAAGAACATTGCTGCCCTACTTGCAAGTCGGCACCGTTATATTGTTTCTGAAAGGCATTTAAAACGAATTTTGAAGTCTTGTAGTCTGTTTCGGCGCAAGGGATACACCACTTTGGACCGCGTGGTTAATTTCATTCATGAACAGTTACAAACATCTGGCCAACTCTGTGGGTATAGGTGGATGTACACAAAATGCAAGGAGAATGGATTACTCGTCAAGAAAGAAGAGGTACGCTTAATTCTTCAAGAACTTGACCCAAGGGGTGTTGAACTTAGAGGAACGAGACGGCTCCATCGCCGAAGCTACTTTGCAAAAGGGCCCAATTATATTTGGCACTTGGACTCTTATGACAAACTGAAACCATTCGGTATCTGTATCAATGGCTGCATTGACGGGTTTTCCCGGAAAATTATCTGGATGAATACATTTACTACCAGCAGTGACCCAAAAATCATTGGAGGCTACTACATGGAGGCCGTCCAGAGATTAGGTGGTTGTCCAAGGATTGTCAGAGGCGACCGGGGCACAGAGAATGTTAAAGTCAGAGACTTTCAGCGTTTTCTCCGTCGCAACTTTCACGACAGCTCTGGTATTGACAGCTACATCGAAGGGGCAAGCACAGCAAATCAGCGAATAGAAAGTTGGTGGGGCATCCTCAGAAAGGAATCAATGGAGTTCTACATCGCTCTGTTTACTGATCTGAAAGACCGTGGTTTGTTCGATGGTGCATATTTGGACAGAAACCTAATTCAGTTTTGCTTCATGGGCATCATTCAGGTAAGCTACAAATGTATCATATTATGTTAAACCTACTTTCAATTGTGTTCCACAAATGTGTTTTTACATACATTCTCCCAGGAGCAGACAGTGCAGGGCTGTACTTTTTGGCACATTTGTCTCATCATGTCCACCTGTCTTAATCACTGTCATCCATGTGGCGTCCTACAATGATCATAAATTATAAAAAGCAAAATAGCACTTACAGGGTTTTTTGAGCATGAAGGCGCGGCGCACCGGTCAGCCAAACCATCACATAATTTCATTCTTTGTGTTCACAAGCACATCAACAATGCATTTGTTAGATGAGATTACTTGACATTTTTTTGAATAAATAAATAAAATATCGCATAGCAGAGAGCAGGATCAACAACATTCTTTGTGTTAAATGTGACATTTTTCCTGCTCTGGATGAGCGCAGAGCGCAGACGCGCAACGGCTCCATCATTAGCAGTAATTGCTGCTACCTCTGGACTTCTTTTCTCAGGGATAAACTTCCAAAAACAAATTAGAGATTTTAATTTGATGATTAATGATTAACAAACCAATTAATCCAGAAAGTCTTCTGTACTTATTCTTTTTGATCGCTTTTCATCTTCACCACTCTAAATCAATTAAACAAGAGGCGATCATGCAAAGGACAACGGGAGTCTGGAGATATTTTCCCCAGGATACCTCAAACACGTCTGGTATCCGGGTGGAGCCCGGATACGACGCGTATCAGAACAGTCCCAATCCGGAGTTGGGATACCCCCGGATACAAGACGTGCACAAACCGGTATCCGGAGCCTATCAATCTGTATATCCCCGTATACAGATAACATGCGGACGTATCCGAGTCGCGATATCTCCGGAAAACCAGTGTTTTTGCCCAGTGTTTGGTTATCTCCCATAATATCTCGTAACTTTAAAAATTCAACGATGAACATAATTTATTTCTAGTCATCTCAAAACTTATATATATAGCCCATATGAGAATAACAAATTGCAGATATCCATTAACTTGTTTTCTTACTTTCTAATATTCCATTTTTCCAGGACGAATTAGATGAGACCATCCATGTGTGGGATTCACATGTCATCAGACCCTCGAAGAATGACAGGGTACCCAGTGGTCGACCCCAAATCATGTACATGTTTCCAGAACTCTATTCAACTGATGACTGCATTTCCCCAGTGGAAAGAGCTGATGTACAGTTGTGTCAGAGAAACTGCACATTTCGACCAGCAGTGCCATGTGACACAGACATCTACAACATCTGCAACATTCTGATGGTGGAGTCACAGCTGCATCTTCCAGCTGATGCTTATCAAGCATTGGATTTGTATCTGCATTTGAGGAGTGAGATAAGATCCACTCTCTAATTTGAGATGTAACTACATTTGTATCCATCTAAACTGAACAAAGACAATTCTTCTGTAGTCCACCATGCTTTATTCACCAAACATTCTCTGTTAAGTTTTCCCAGGAACTCTGTAGAAGCTATATTTGGAACTTTGGACTATTTCTCCTTGGGAAAAAGATTGATCTGTCACTATATGAACACTGAGTGCACTAGAGCAGTGCTATGTCAGACTTAAAGAACATTTGCAGTGATACTGTGGGGAAATTGAATCTTACATTAGTTTCTTGTCAAGAATTGTACCAAGAGTGCTGTACAGTTTTAGGCACTACAAGTAAATTGAGGCTGCTTACAAAAATAATTCTATAAAGTGTTTTTTTTTAATCAATTAACTTCATACTAAGTGCGGTAAAGAGAAAAAGTCTTAAATGAAATCAATATTAGGCGTGTCCACTCTTTGCCTTTAAAAGAACACCCATTCTGCTTGGTACAACTGCGCACAGTTTTTCAAGGTACTTGGCAGATAGGTTGTGCCTATTGTGGAGAACTTGCCGCAGTTCTTCTGTGGAATTAGGCTGTCTTAGTTGCTTCTGTCTCTTCAGGTAATCCCAGACTGATTCAATGAAGCACAGTACTGTACATTTTAGGAATGACAAAGTATTAGCTCTTCTCAGTAATTTGTGGCGGAAGTAGACGCTTCAATTTTTTGTACAGCATATATGAGAATTGTCATAGATGTTTTACCTAGCCTTTCTATCAGTTATGAACAGGAAACAAATGAACACAACAACAAAGAAAAACAACAAGGCAGGATATGGAAGAGAAATTCAATTTTTATTTAACAATATTGTGCTAATGACAGTCACTGTGAGTATGCTTCCCATATGAGGCTCCAACGAAAACAGCCATGGGCAGCCATCTGAAATGGAACTGCATGTGCATCAAACAGGTATAGTTTTGTCGAATGCTGACGTGAACTTCTTTCTGAATAACAATTACATACCACATGCATATGATAATGTGAAAATCATACATGCCTGAAAAAAGGGATTTTGACCTATGCGAGCAGACCTTTCTGACTTATCAAAATGATTAAACTTAAAACTGTCTTTTGAACTTGAGCAAAGATTCAAACTCAGTGTGCTGACAAACATTACAGCAAAATCATTTACAATAAGAAAATAACAAAACCAAAATATGTCAAACCTCTCTCAGTTTTAAATGTAATGAATCAATGTCATCAGACAATTCATCTGATTTCATCTCCTCTCCTTGTAGTGCAATGATTTCTTAGTTGAATTGCATGAATGAACAAATAAAGTGTTTTAAATGTAACTAAATGTAAATGTGTAAAACAGAGTTTTTTTCAGACAAAAGCCATAACAATGTCAGTGGAGGAGGGAAATGTGTAAGATCCCTAACAGTCACTACACAATATCCATTGTAAAGCAATCACCAGACAGGATATTGTCAAACTCTTTACGAAACTCGGGGTATGAGCTGTAGGTGCAAGGTAACTCAATAACTGCCCCACACGTGTGTGCTACAGGCCTGCGACTTAAACCACACAATCTATTAAAGGTTACTTCGATTGTGTCTTTGCACAGTACAGTGGAGCCTGTGCAGAAGCGTAAGAAGATCTCTAGTTTTTTTTGGGTCGATGCTTCTCACATACCGCAGCAAGTGGTTAAGAGCAGTCTGCTCTTGTGGATTTAGGCCCTCAGTTGATGGCTTTATCATCTGGGCAACTCTCTTGTTAGTTGGCCTCTTAGTTTCGTAAAGCTCCATTATGCTATCTTTGGTTATAAGCGTTGGCACAGCATTGCGGATACTGGAGTGGAAACAGTCAATTATGAACTTCGGCTCTTGAAGAAGAGCTTTGTGCGCCATTACTAAAATGGCAGCCCGTAATTTGTCTTTAGAGGGCAGGCAGTGTGAGCCCATTCTTGAAAAGATATCAAGTAAGTCCTCCTCAACAGTTTCATCAATGTTGCCCTGTAGTGATTTTTCAAGTGATGCACGCTCGTTCTCTGAAAGAAATCTGGCAAAGGACATCATCAAGAGTTCCTCATTCACTGAACTAACACCCTGACAACAGGCAAGAACAAAAGCTGGTGACAGTCTGATTGGTATGATGTTGTGGTCCATGTATCCTTTCAACCACACTCTTCCAACAGCTTGCCATTCCTTCTCAGAATAGTCTGGTCGTAGTCTGGGTACTCGTTCATCTTCCCCCTCGCACTGTTCCAAGAAATGTTCCCAGAACGTGGAGTATACCTCTCTTGACACACCATCACTGTCCACAGCTTTCTCATTTGTGAACTCCATTTTTAGATCAGTATTCAGTACTTTTGGGTCCATGAAGACATTAAGGACGTCATCAACTATGTTTACTCGTCTTAATTTCACAAAGAGGAGTTCTTTTTCAAATGGGTCTGGTGAAGCTGGAAGACTGCTTGATGATATATATCCGTCATTCAGTGTAGAGTGCTGCAATATTTTTTTAAAAAGGTAATTAGGTGTGATTATTGATAGATTAATCAATTGGTGAACAGAATTGGTGAATCAATTAACATGCAAAAATGATGATTATGCTTTGGCTTTAGATTCACTGCTTTTCTATTTTATCTCACAATATATGGAATATCTTTTGGTTTTGGAATGTTTGGATGAAAAATTGATCTAAAAGCATCAGCTTATGATGAGGGAGCTTGGGATGGCAATTTATCACTGTTTTTTTTATATTTTATAGACAGAATAATGAATAGGAAAAACTGTGTAAATGTGTCATGGTTTAGTCCCGCCAGATGCAAACTGCAGTCCGGCGGGCACTGGGCCCATATGGACAGAAGACTCAATTGCTCAGGCAGATTTGAAAAGAACTGGGGTTAATACTGGCACAGCCCCTTCCCTTCCACATTCTTTCACCCCCACCTTAACAGGCTGCAGGTGCAGCGTGTTGGGGTGGAGGTGATTGAGCGGTGTACATATAGGGCTGGCTGTGCTGCCCCAGTTTGCCTCTGCATTGTTTCACTTTTGTGTACACGTTGGCTGCGCTCTGTTTTTATGTTTGCCTCTCTGCCAGCATGAAACTCCGGTTCTTTTTAAATCTGCCTGAGCAATTGAGTCTTCTGTCCACATGGGCCCATGGTCCCAGTGCCTGCCGGACTGCAGTTTGCATCCGGTGGGACAAAACCATGACAAAATGAATCAATAATGGGAGTCATAATTTTTTGCAGCACTGTTACAAATAACTTCTAGTATCTTCGAGTTATACACTATACCTGCATACTGTTGAAGTCATGTGGATTCCAGGGAAGGGTGGAGTCTTCATTATCACCATCATCACCAGAAACAGGTCCAAAATGCACTACAGAGTCCTCAAGAGATGCTTGGATGGCAAGAGCAAGAGGGGAATCTGACTCATCACTTAACGACTGATCTGCATCTTGATTTGACACATGCAATAAAAAGTCATCTTCAGATCCATGCCTGCTTGTTGACTGACTAGTATGATTACCAACATCATTGGAAGCTGGAGAATGCAGGAGCTCTGTGAAACTCATCTCAGGGGTTGCTGGTCTTGATGGCCTGATTTGTTCTCCTCTCTGTTGATAATTAAATGAAAAAACAAAACAAACATATAATTATTACCTTATCTTGTTTGGCATCATCTGATCTAAACCGTCATGTATACTATCACATACATGTGATTAAAACACATTGCACCTAAACAGATTTTTTTTTGGTACATGCATATTGAGTTAATGTGGCATTGAACTCGAAACCTTTTGCCCACGTCCATCATCTTAGCTGCAGCTAAAATTTAAGATGGATTTGCTTTTGTTGTTTGCAACAAATTGTTGTTTGCAACAAAATCATCTCTGTGTCCTCATAGACTTCACCTGTGATTTATTCAAAACTTCGCTGCAGTGTCATGCTGATGTAACCTAAATGCCAGTACAGGAAACTGTAACTTCTGAGTTTATCCAACTGCAGACCTGAATTAACTGAGCTTTAACTTAAACTTGCTTGCTTAAATGAGTGTTCAAACCTATTTCAATTGACATGTTCAATGTTCAGCAGTTGAACTGCTTTCACAGAGCAAACTGGATGTTTGCAATAGCGAGCATATCTGAAAAAAACAAACTAAGGACTGGAAAAAGTTTAAGGTTTTTAAAGCCAACACTGATCTATAAAAATGCCTGCATCAACCAAAATGTCAATCCTGCAGACTGGGTTGGTATGGTTCTATTGGGAAGCTTAACTGGTGTCAGTCCTTTTTTATTATTAACATGTTAAATCTGTATTACACACATGTTACGGTCCACACTCCTTTGCAGACTGTGCTGCACTGCTGTACAGTATATTGGATTGGAAGCCATATGTTTTCTTCTGTGTGTTGCAGTGACTGGGGCAACACTAGTTCCATGTATACCATATATCACAGACTGGGTCCATGAAAATGTAATACTGGAGCATACTTTTTCATGGTTTTCCTGCATTGAGCCACTGGGCTCTGGATCTAAATCAGAGAAGCTTGCTGGATGATCCACTCCATGACCAGTTTGAGTCTTCCAGTGACGATGTCTCCTGGTTTTGTTCCTCAAGGATCGTCTCTGCATTGTCCTGGTCTATAAAGAAATCAGCAGATCAGCAAATTATAGGCTCATACAGCCATGATTGTCCAACTGTTCAAAACAAGGCTTTCTGAACTTATTGTGATTGAACATGCACATAAGTGGGGAGAGAAGTGAAGCAAATATGCTCAGAAATTGTATTTACATCTTTTGACCTCTTGCAATTTAACCATCACCCCTGATTCACCACATAAATGTTTTTTGTTTTTTTTTTGCATGCTTCATGTTCCTAATAGATTTGACATTGAGTTAAGACAGTAGTTTTATCCTCAAAAATCAGTGAGGACAGCAGTGAATGTACGGTACACATATTGAATAAGCCCACAGGTAGGAAAGCTAAGGTGTACCTTATTAAATGGACTACTCTTTGAAAACAGAACAAATTAATCAAATGCATACCCTTTTACAGCTTATATCATGTACTCACTGAATATGAGACAGGTGTGATATACAATACTAATCACACCAACCATAAGGCAAGTGATTAATTCTAGTTACTGAATTTTATGAGGAGAAAGACAGATAAACAACATATGCTATAATATGGCTGTAAGACTAAGAATATTTGGGCCAGATCCACAAAGAATGAATTGCGCCTGCTACTAGCACCAGAATTGTGCAGCATTTGCACCCACAATCTGCCCTGTTTGATGCCTATTGAGTATCTAACTGAGTAAGCTGATAAGCAGACCCCCCCCCCCCAAACACACACACACGCACGCACCTTGTACTTTTATAATATTCTACACCTAACACGTAATCTATTGAGATTTCCTTCAATATACAGCTGTTAATGTGACCCAGGCAAGTTTGATACATGTTCACTACCGATACTGTATTCTGTTTATCGCCCACAGCTGGCTGCAGCATCACAGGGCAGCTGAAACTATACGTGCGTCTCCAAACTGAGAAAGAGGCTGATGTGTGCCTTTATGCACGGTGTGAGGGAGCTTCATTAACAGCATTGGCCAGGATTTGAGAATAATTAATGGCCTGTGTTCTGCTACACATACACACAGGTCAGCTGTTACACACTGTCTCCAGGTTTTTATAGTTAAATTATTTCTAATAAAACAGACCTTGTGGATCACTTCTGAGCCTTATCCCAGCTGTTTAAAATCTAAAATACATGATTGTCCACAATCCCACTTGATTCCCCTGCCCCAGATTTCACCTTTAATATCAATAAATATAAATTCAATATCTACAGTATGTATTAATAACACAAACGTGGCAGAAGATAAATTACCTTCATTGGGCTCTCATCTGTGGGCTCGAAGTCCGATGATGCCTCAGAGAGAATTATTGAGACGTCCTTAGCCTTGGAGGCTATGTAGATGCGCAACATTCGTAGTTTAGTCTGCTCATACAGCTGGCTCACTGTCACTTCAGGGGATGCGGCATTGTGACTGTAATCACAAATATCAAACTCGAAGTCTTCAATCGGTCCTTTGGATGAATGTCCATTTGGAAAAAACAAGCTTTTGCCCATCTCCAGCAGTTCACCCATAGTTACTGTTTTCTGGACTGACAGGTGCCGTGTACCACCTCCATGTCTTGTTCTGACCTGATGATAAATGCCGTTATCAAAGTGGAGCCATCCCATTTCAACTCGCCGGGTGACTTTGGCTGCATGTTTATTGCCAATAATACCAGGCCCAGCAGTGCCTGTGTTGGCAGGAGTTTTCCGCTGTTCCCCCAGCCTGGCTCTGACTTTCTGCATGAGCGCGGACTTCACGGTCTCCGCTCCTCCTGGCTTCTCGTATGTCACAGTTCTTTGACGACAAAATGCTCTGAGTGCAAGTCGGTCCCCATATCTTACGATATACTGTCCTAACTCTTCATCTGTCATAACATGTATGACGTTGATGTCGATCTGTATTAAGCAAGGCAAACGTCAAAAACGTTTGGAAAAAATGACATTAACTCATTCCCTGCGGCCAGCCGCTGCCAACGGCGTGGCGAATTCTACCATTCCCTACGGTAAGCCGGAACCAGCGGCGTGGGTGACCATTAGCAGTACGAGAAAAACGCGAAATCAGTTGACGATCGCGGTCATGGGCCACCTGTACTTCAACGCTTTATATTATGTCATTTTCGGGAAAAGTATTCCGTACGAACGGGACAATTTTATATAAAAGTATTCCGTAGGGAATGAGTTAACATGCCTACGGAAAGAAAGCTAGCAGCATTAGGCTATACATGTATTGCTTACAAGCATGCAATGAGATAACGGCGGGATCATTCACCTTATCATCTTTTAGTTGATTGATGACATTATCAGGTATATTTCGCATTTTTAGGAAAGAGAATAAATCCACTTCTGCTGCCATTATTTGAGTTTGTCGATCTTAATGTGCCCGGGGGCCTCAGCAGGGAGCACAACTTCAATATAAGAGTTTCTCGTGAGCACGAGATATTTTCTGGTGCTCACGAGATACTTTCTCGTGCTCACGAGAAAAAGTATCTCGTGCGCACAGAAAACTTTTTTTTTTCTCCATAATACTTTCTGGTGAGCACAATATACTTTCTTGTGCTCACGAGAAAACTTTTTTTTTTTTTTTTCCCCACATGTCCCTTTAGGGGCTCCGTAAAAATGCGTTTACATCTAACGGCATTAAAGCGAATAAAACGTTGTGCGTAATGACGTCACATGCTGTTATGCGACAGGGCTGCCAACTTTTACGCAATCACACGATACGGTGTAAGTTTCACGATTTTGAAGGCGTATTCACCGTAGTCAGCAATTATTCATTGAATGCTTAATGAGATTCTCACGCGAATTAAAATCCTTGCGCATTGAAGTTTCCGTTTCACTTGGTAAAGGTGCACCTCATCACGAGTAACATGGAAAGCGATTATGACTCCGGACTTGTGCTTCTCTTTACTCAGGGATTGGAAACAATTCATGTGTTTCATGATCGTTTAAATTGTTTTAATGAAACAAGACCTTTTTTTTTATGCAATTCTTTTCAATCCTCAGTAAAGACAAGCCTGAGAATTCCCGAGTCATAATCGATTTTGTAATTAGTGGTGAAATCCACCGTAAAACGTGAAACTGGTTAACTCCCATGCTCAAGGACTCAATTACGCGTCAATTGAATAATTGCTGACTGCGGCATGGGAACGTGAATGCCTCTAAGAGGCGTGAGACTCACGGCGAATGCGTGAGAGTTGGCAGCCCTGATGCGATCAAATTGGTGTATCGAATTGATTTCTGACATTTTAAGCTGTTTCCATTCATTTTCGCACTGAATCGCAGAACCTTCAAGTGAATGAAAGTAGTGTGTTAGCCGACTAATTTAGCTAGTTAGCCAAAATGGATGGCGTCTACCAGCAAATAATGATAACTGCACAAGTTGTACTTGCTTATGTGCCAGCTATTAGCAACATAACAAACATTATCAGAAGGCAACGACGGAATCAAAACACCGTCACGATGCAGTAGCAGATTTATTCGGCAAATAACGTTTCCATCAGCATTTATCGCATAAGCCTTTTACCAATCAAGAGAAAATCCGATCAGATCAACCGTATAAACTTTGTGTCGATATTCTTGAAATCAAGTAGAATTTCACCGTTTCCATAGAGCATTTTTAATTCGATATGACTTAATTCGCATAAGAACGTGTGGACGGAAACATGGCTACTGACTGCATCCGAATGTTCGTACTTCACCGCACTCACAGACTCGCGGACTTTGCGGGCGCGTTCACGGCAAGTCCGGGAGTGCTGAGGGCTGTCTAAATCCACAACTGATCCAGTCCACAAGGGGCCTCAAGCGGGCTTTCTGCGGACTTCCAGAGTCCGCTAGGGGTGCAGACTTCAGCAGACTTCACTTGTGTGATTACCCACAATTCATTGCAATACGGACGCGACGTTTTAATTTTTCCAAATTTCTGACAGAAAAAAAGCACGTTCACACACACATAAAACCGCATAAACTTATAAATTTATAATATTAAAACATTACTTGAATAACGTAGGCCAGATATTAAATTCAACATCATGATACAGAAATATAGGCTATAGAGGTAATCAATATGCATTTGCACGGAAATGAATGAAACGAACTCGAAGCATGTTTATCAGCTTTTTTTGTAATGCTGCAGACTCCCGCACTTGCAGACTTTACGTGATGACAGTAAAAACGTCACAGTACGTACGCCTGAAGTCCGTGAGGGATCAGTCTGCAAGTCCAGAGGATGGAGATTTGGATTCAGCCACTGATTTAACAGACAGTAACGAGACGGAAATCTTACGGATTACCACTTTAAAGAAAAAAGTAATCAACTGTGCTTTGAAAATTCAGCTCTCACAATTTTTTTTACGGTCAGTATTTCCTACTTCATTTATGCGTTTATCAATTCACTACAGTTCAGCTTCCATAAAAGAACGTCCTGTATTCACATTATACTGTTATTTATTTATTTGCATTTCTTTTTAAGCCCTGTTGATTGGACCTGCTTGATTCCCCCAACTCATTTTGTGCCAAAACCGTGCAGTTTAAATTGTGAATGCAAGCATAGGCTACATTAACTAAGCAGAACCATGAGGACTGACCAGCTTTTGGGGAAAATGCCCTCAAATTAAACCTTAGCTTAGCCTATCCTATGTACTCAATTTTGTATTAGTCATGTTTCCGGAATTTCCAGAGTTTATGTCTTGACTCCGCAGCAGTGGACGTTGTTATTCAGTACAATGCTGAAATAATATTTACCTGCAGGACTTCATATTGCCACAAGGTGGAAGTAAAGTGCCAAGCGTGGTTTTCAAAAAGTAAGACGAATGTAATGACTCGAGCAGAACGCATACATCCGTTTCACTCAAGTATATTGTGTGAGAGGCATTGATTTCACCTAGGCTTTGTGGATATGACTGCATTTTAATGGCACACCGAGGTAAAGAGGACTGCGCATGGGGCATCCGCTGAATTATCAAAATGTTCGCACCCAAATTTAATAAAATATAACATACCTCCTAATATTACACTTTTGGCCGTCTTCAAAGTATCTTAAAGGCTGGCAATTAATTTGAAGCGGTTCCAAATATATGTTACGATCATGGCCAAATTAATAAAAATAAATAAATAAAAAGAAACTTTCTATAGCACCACTGAACTAGCTGGGAGGGAAACGTCTTATTCAGATCTGCATTTATACATAGAGCTGCTTTTCGTAAGAGGTGCTATTAATCAGTACATTTTGTAGCAAAAACGGCTCTGTAGCCTACTGGTTTGTGGCGCAAAACATCCCTCAATGAAGTGATGATCACTCTTGCCCTGTTTTCAGACATTTAATTGATTAATAACAAGATAATTCTGGGAATATTCATCACTCACTTCTCTTTGGTGAAGGCGATACGAGAGGTAAAATGGTTTATTCGGACGCGAAATTTGCGCGTTCCAGTGTTAGTTCCCTTTGTTTTTATTTATACAATCATGCAGCACAGGTTTGATAGCCTAAGATGTGCCATACGTTAACGCAGAAGTTCCTGAGTAGTTTTTCTGAGCCAGAGACGGTCTGCGTGTATTAGACAGAGGACGTCTCAGCCTTAGCATAGCCTATCGGGCTACTGAATAAAACATTTTAATGTAATTTATTCAGTCGCCCTAACATTGCATTATAAAGGCTGCAGTGCTTTAAAATGCCAATGTATTCGTATTATTGAAAAACGAGTAAATCAGGGAAAATTACTAAGAACGGATAAAAACTATTTTTATATATTCTTTTAAAAACCCGCTTCCCCAGTTTTCTGCTCAGCAACCGCCTTTGTTGAACAGTATGCTATTGCGAATGTATTTATCCGGAACATAAAGCATTTTATCCACATGATCTGATCGGACAATTTCTCCCCTGCCTTGAATGTTTTCCTTCATATGTCTCACGTGTGCTTAGCATGGGTAATCCCTGGGTGGAGCAATTGGCCGACTTGAATCCAATAGGATTCTGCGAAGGGCAGAGACTGACCTACTTTTCACCAATCACAACGAGGTTTGCCTGCAGGTGGGCAGCTCCTGCGCGTGCCAGAGCCATGTGCACCTTTGGAGAGCGGTAGACGGGAGTCTGTTTTAAAGCGACGGTGAGCTCGTTTCAGTCTGCCTAAATAAGCTGACCCTCACGTTTCTTGTAGATTAAGGGTAGCATATGAATGATGACATTGTTTTTGTAGCTGCAATCATAGTAAAAGCAACAAACAATAACATGTAATTTAATTTTACTGACATTGCATGAAAACAACTGGTTATTAAAGAATATTATACAGTGTGTCTATTTATTATCCTTCTTTCTTTTAATTTCTTGGCAGGCTAGATATGGGGCTTACAGTGTTTGCCACCAACTGTACAGTGTCTGTTTATTATCAAGCAATCTGGATATTTTAGGATAAAAATACCCTCAGGTATCCAGATTTGATATTTCATATTGGTATATAGGTCCTACATGGATGTTTTTTTTTCTTATTATTTTTGAGGCATGTTTCTGCTAAAATAAATATAAATTAAAACATCTATATCAGTATAATTGATTCTTCCAATACAGACATGATATCAAGTTGCTTGACCTGAGCATATCGCTTCATCTGATGGATAATCTGCCAATATTTAGTCAGTTGAATTGACAAGGCATTATGTAGCATAGAAACTGCATATTATCACAAAGGATGTCGAAACAGGCCATATAATTGGTTAACACCGATTTCTTTTTGATTTTGATATCCGAGCTGTTTCTTCACTGGCCCTAATGTTTCATAGCTGGACACAATTGCCACTTGTTCCCCAAATACTTGTTCTGTGATGGCATTACTGTTCAGGGTACACCTAAAAAAAAAACAAAAAAAAAAACTTTATTGTAAAATTAAGTCTGAAGACCCCTTGTCTTTTACATCATTTGAAGATATGCTAGGGATTTTACCTTGCATAACATGGCATAACCTTTTATTGATTTTAAATAACCTCAATAATCATTCTTATTCAGTTTTTTTTTTTAACTAACTTTCTATGGCAAGCAACAATGGACAGGAGACTGGGTTAATAAATTCCCATGACAGTTAGTTTTGTGAATATAAACTTTATTAAGTGGTCCATAAAATCAGTGTGTTTCATTTTGATCAGTAATGTCCAGCATGTTATCCCCTGTGACTAGCTAAGTCAGAGGGAGAAAAGAGGGGAAAAAAATCAGCCCTGACAGGGGCATATGCCTGATCTTCATCAATGTATATTGGCACAGATCTTTGACAACAACTGCTGTGTATGCCTGCTGTTCTTCAGACATACAATTAGCCTACCTCTTGAGAAACTTATTAAAATTCAAACCTTATCACTGAAAACTAAATTCATACTCACTGAGTCATGCTCTGTGCAGTAAATAAGCAATATTGGATATCAAACCTGGGACAGTACTTTTATATTTCCATTTCTATAAAAAACTTTTCCAGCTTGCAAATGCATCCTACTCAGGAGAACTTGCCTTGTGTCATTATTACTGTGGTTCTTATGCGCAAATTGTCTGTCAGCTCGCATAGCAGTTATTGAACTTGGATGACTAATAGATCCTTCAAAGTAGTGTATAATGAGAGCCGAGTATGCTATTGTTATTAGGCCTATGTCTTCGGGATATTAATCCAATTGCCTACTCAATTCCAAGAAATTATGTCATTATCATCACACACGTTGATAGAAAGCAGGCGGGAGTACCTATGTGTAAGGGCCGATTAATTTTGCGTCTTTCGGGGCTTTGAGCAAACGCAGTCATTTCACTTAGTTTTTTTTTTTTTTTTTTTAATTGAAAAATGTGCGTCTGGCGCGCGCGCGCTCGTGTATAATGTATATATCCTTCTTATAGAACTCCAGCCAATTTTCCTGACAGTGCAACTGACCCACGTGTTCGAGCACAAGCGGAATATCGAAAATAACTCGGCGCACAACTGGTTAATATAAAAGGCGGAGTGAAGCTACAACATTGTCAGATTCAGCTTCTGTCATTGGCTAAATCGCTTTAGGCGTGGCGTGTGAATCCCACAGTTCCGTGGTCGATCCTCTGTGTAGGCGTGGTAGAGAGAGGGGGGTGTGCGTCTAATGAATATTTATCAACACCTCCCTAGAACTATTCCCCGTGAGATGTGACGTCACGAGAGTCACCCGTGTTCTTTCCAGCTGACTATCGCCTCGGTTTTAGCCCAAACGGCTTCTTGGTCTTCAGAGACAGAGCGGGAGCGAAGCGTAGGGAAAGAAAAACACTGCAGTTGATTGCATGGCTCACAATTTTATGTTTTGGACGAGAAATATCTTATCTATTTACCTGTTATCTGAAAGGACTCATGCTATTTTGATTTTATCGTCGCTGAAGAATAACCTGCATTTTTTTCAAGTTTTCACATTAAAATATTATTCAGAGTAGGCTGCAACAATAAGCCTGTCTTACTCAGTTGAAGGCAGTCTCATGTTGACTCTCCATGGACGTTCGTCGTTATCCGTTATTTTTCTTTTTAGTGAAGTATATAAATTCAATTTGGGAAGAAAATCAACATAATTTGCTTGGAAACAAATGAGCAAATATCGAAAATAACTCAAGAGCTGGACCGGTATCGAAAAATCAAGCTGCTGTGTTTCCCCCCCGAGACAAGTGTTTAACGCAGAGCGAGGATACTAAAGATAACTCGTGGAAGAATTACTAAAAACGAAATCGCTTGATGAACACTCGAGGACACAAATCGGCCTAAAATCTTTTATATTGCCCAGTGACCAAAGAAGTAGAAGTACCCTACCTATTGACGCAACGTCCACAAGGTAGACATAATATATCCAGTGCATGATTCATTATATCAGAGATTGCAACATATATACGTCGTAAACAAATACATCGAGTTGCATTAACAACTTGGTAAACTAGAGTCGCGCCAGGGGAGTGGGAACTCTAAGTTGCCGAAACAACATAAATGTACATGCATACGTGTAAGTCAAGAGCACTAACGTCGTAAATCAATATATAAATTATCCGTTATCTGATCGATAAACTGGGGACTCATTGGATCATCCGCCCAGCTCGCATGCACCAGGAATCAGCGGTCGTCAAGAGATGTCCAGGCCACTCTCACAACTTCTACCTCCAGACCTCCCTGCTGGAGCTAGCCCTCAATTCGGAAATGGAGGCATAGTGAATGGTTCCCCAAGCGGTGGGCATTTGAATTCCATGGCCAGTCTGAAGTCTTTGCTGCAGCTCCCCATCAAAGGTGATCAGCGAGGTAAAGATTGTTGCGACATGAAAGGTGAGATTATGTGCATGTGAACGTGTGTGCGCACGTGCACGCTTGTGGTTCCTCACCCCCCAGCCTCACCGCGACCTAGCATCATTAAACTTTTCTATAATTTTTTCGTTTGTTTTGCTGTTTACATGCTTTTAAATATTAGTTGTTTTTTAACACTTCCATTGCAGCTGGGCCTGCATTACCTCATGTGTTCAATATATTTATGAGAGTTGATGTTATCGTATTAAAGGGGTGGATCAAGTTATTTTATTGGGACATGCGATGCTGAAAGGTTTTGTTTTTAGCACCACACAACCATCTGAATGATTTGTGCTTGTGTTCAGTGGACCTTGAAAAATTATGACTGCCGCCACCGTAAACCGAACAAGTAGAACTTGTTGTGAGTAGCCAAGCAAATGAGAAACCTTGTCAGAATTTATTGACTTAACAGCTCCTCTCCCTGTCCTCAGTTCAGCAGGGACTCTCAGTACATCTACCAGTGAGGGGCTTTCTCTACTATTCATAATTGCAGTCCTGGATGTGCAAAAAGATCAAATACATGCAAGAGTAGCTAAACAATCAATGCTATGGAAAACAATAATGCTAAAATGAATCCCAGCCGGCAACTCAAAATTACTATCCCCATGGACTCGAGTGTGCCTTTCAATATCCTGCAATTGTCCTTACTTTATTTTGCCAGGCTGAGCTCCATATTACCGCCACTGTACAACCATGTATTTACTGTGGTGGCTGACCTGGTCCACTAGTACACGTGCCCAAAGAATAAGCTGTTGGCCCTGTTTTTGCTAGGACACCTTTGTGTCTGCTGCTCTGCAAAAGCTATGCCTACTTGAGTTACTCCTATAAGGAACCTCTTTCTCGGTGCTAGTGTAAAAATATCGGTCTCAACTTCATGCATAAAGACCATGCAGCTATATTGACCATGCAGCTTCACTACAGTTTTTTAAATTCTGTTTTTTGCTTGTTCATGCGGACACTCCTGCGCGTGTTGTACACACGTGCGTAGGCATCCGTGACCACAGGGCTGCTGTTGGTTTGTGTTGTTCCTTTTGAATTGAAATAACCACTACGGTACAGATAATCAGAATGTGGTCAACATTGCAACATCTGTGGCAAGTTTCTCAGATGCAGGCTTGGCTCACTCCTAGAATGCAGTTTTTTTTTTTTTGTGGAGAATCAAGATTAAATGTTGAATTTAGTCTAAGATTAGACGACTTCTGTGGCTGATGTGCTCTCCTGCTGTCTCCCCCTCAGACAGGGAAAAACCGCTGGACTCAGATGAGGACTCTCTTGGCGGGATGGGGGTGGGAAGCAGTGGGTGCAGCCTGCGCTCCTCCTCCCAGTCAGCCTTCCTGGGGCCCCTGCTTTGGGAGCGCACTCTGCCCTGTGATGGAGGTCTGTTCCAGCTGCAGTACATGGACCTGGAGGAGTTCCTCACTGAGAATGGCATGGGCTGCATGCATACCAACAGCTCCAGCTCTGCCCAGATCCCCTCCCAGAGCTCCCAGTCTGCCATCCCCAACCAGAGCTCCCAGTGCCCGCCCTCCTCACCCCCACCCTGCTCCTCATCGTCCTCCTCCTCTCTGTCCTCCTCCTCTTCCTCTTCCTCGCTGCTGGGGCTGGACATGCAGCCAACACCGCAAAGCATTATGGGAGGAGCCGAATGCTTACACGGTAATTTTTTTGTTTGCTGGATAAACCTGACTGGAGTTGGGGAAGGGGGATCTCGGCAATCAATAGGGCAAAAATTAGGAATTAACATTATTTTAAGAAGGGTAATTGTATTAACGGTAGGGTATGCTCCTATCTCTGCACTGTTCACCAAGGGAAAGAGCACAGCAGACAGGAAAATCTGAAGTGCAGAGGGGGAGGGGCGGTGGTGGAAATTAGTAGCATGTTAATAGTATGAATAGCAAGCATATCCAGGATTTACAGGTTTCTGGTTGTTCTGAACAGTGTGGTTGGCAAAAGATTAAGGTGGTTGTTAGTTTAGGGTAAGGGAAGGATAAGACGTGGACGTAGACTGAATTCAAGGTTTCTGGGGAAAGGTGAGAATGCTATGTGCGTGTATTTTCAAAAATTATTGAAATATTTGGGTTTGATGTTTGAGCTGATCACGCTAGGAAAATGAATAGTCAAAGCTGCCGGCTGAAAATAATGGGCATTGATGAGACAACAGTGCACATGCTCACAAATATGAGAGATAGCATATGAGTGTTAGCATGGTAAACTGCATGCACACCAGGCGACTGGAAAGGACAGTGATATGAATGACTACGCTATAGAACAAAATGAATACCGAAGCAGCAGTGACAGAGAATGGCGGCAGTGAACACAATGGGGGGAAACTACTGAGAAGGTGAAAGGAGAACAGGAAAGGGTTAATTTACACAGCGAGTAAGTGGGCTGTTCAATAAGCTGTAACTGCATAGAGGGAAGAGGGTGGGAGAGCCAGGCAGGCAGCGAGAGGGAGGGAGAGAGTACACTACTCGCGTGTTTTTAATATCTCCCCGTCTCTCTCACACGCTAGGTCCATGTGCAGGCAGCGCGTCACGTGCTGATGCAGAGAGCAGTGGATTGAGAGAACTAGCGGAGGGGTGGGGCTGAGGAAGAGAGGGAGGGGTGGTGTGAGAAATAGGGGAGGGGAGGGGAGGGAGGAGGGAGGAAGAGAGAAACTGCTCCCAACATTAAGAACTAAGTGTACTCTCTTCAGTTTTTGTTTCATGCAAATGTGAGATATGAACAGACTGGTTGGGGTGCGGGGTGGTGGGGAGAGGGGGTGTGCATGTGCACGTATGTTGGGGCTGACTGCTACATGCTTTGCAGAATCTTTGTTCAGTCTGTGTTCTGTTTGAAAAGGAAGAGGAAGGGGGTGTGTCCCAGTTATAACTGAGATAAGGGAAGGAAGACTTTTGCAGATGTTGGTTTCAAAAGGAGGGGTATAAACATGATGTTGTGAAGAGCTGGGGGCTCGATGGGGGTAAAATGTTATGTAACATTCCACTTCAGTTGTTGAGTTGAAATATTTTAAATCCTATTGCATCACATGATCAATTTTATGTTTTGAAATTTGGATACTTAAACGTGTGTGATTGGAGACAGGCACGGTTGGTTTGTTGACTCTGAGCATTTTATTCGATGTTACTCAGCCCTCTGTATGAAACTTTTTTTTCCAATGCTTCATGAACATTAAAAAAAAAAAAAAAAAGAGTTCTGATGGAGCAAAACAATGGATGTGATTTTGAAGATTTAGGGAAGGGACATGGACAAAAAGGCATAGGTCAAATTAATGTTGAAACAATTGGGTTGGGGAAAAGTACTAGACATATATGAAAACTGAAAACCAGTCTTTTTGCTGTGTCAGTGCATAGCTTGCAATGACCCCTGATCAGTTTCATGTTTCTTCTTAAGACAGCATGAGATAACAATGAATTTTGTGAACTACTGGTATGCACCGCATATAATAAGAGTTTGTTCAGTTAATCAGAGTATGAAATTTAGACTTGCTGTTAAAAGGCATTGGGGCAAATTACAAAACAACATTTCAGCTCTTTTGAACGCAAGGACATAAAAATAAACAACTGTAAAGAGCCCATTATAGCCCTTGAGACAGGCAGCATTCAATTACTTTGCTGTGACTGCTTGGTGTCTGCAGATAATATATTCTGTGGTAAATCCCAGCCATTAAGTAAATGGACAAAATAATGCTTTTTAAAAACAATGGGCATTCATTTTTGCACCCTGCTTTGGGGTATTGGGTGCATTTTGAGAATTTTGTGGGCCTTTCGCCTACTTTTTCTTTGTAATATCCTGTATTGTTGGTCATGTCAGTGGTGCAATATGTACCTGCCACCTTTTAATATATGCTTTGCTCTCGTCACTTCTGCACACTATTTTTTATTCTTCCAGTTACAAAGTTAAGCAAGCCAGTCAGCCACTCATATGTATTTGCCTTTTTCTCTGTCCTGTATTTATTTTCTTACTCTTTTGGTCTGTCCCTCCCAGTCCCTCCCGACCCTTCGCCCTCCCCTTCCCCGTCCTGTCCCCCCGTGCCGGGGCCCCCCTCCACCAACACAGACGGCGTGATGGTGAACTTTGACCCGGATCCTGCTGACCTGGCTCTGTCCAGTGTTCCAGGGCAGGATGCCTTCGACCCTCGCAGGCACCGCTTCTCTGAAGAGGAGCTCAAACCGCAGCCGATGATCAAGAAGGCCCGAAAGATGTTGGTGCCAGACGAACAGAAGGTACTATCAGAACTATCCTCCTGGTGCAGGGGAGCCATGTTTGTCTCTCCTGAAGTGGGCCTTGTGAAATGGTCAGTAAGCAAAACCTAGAAATCTAGAAATTTCTTCATTATCATTTTGAAAGGATACCTTTTCAATGTCTTCTATTGTGAAAGGAAGGGAAATGCATCCATTGTGCTGTTCGTGCTCTCTGATACATTATACTTTAGTGCTGCAGACAGTCCTTACCTAGAAGGTCACAGAGATTTAGTTTTTGATGCTTTTTATCATAAATTTAAGTTATTGGCTAAAGAATCCATAAAATTTCTCAAAGCCTTAATTAGCTGCTGATAGGGAAATGACAAGTACCTGCAGACATTACAGGCCTCTATTACTTGAATTTTACATCCCAATTGAGTGTAAAATGTCACTTTAAGTCGTCTGACTTCTTGTTTAATTGGACTTCCGTGTCTCTGCTTAAAATGCTTGGCACTCTGAGAATGAAAGAGTATACTGATCATTTGAGTTTGGACACACCATAATAACCTAGCTGGTATGGCTTTGAGTGATAGAAATATTTTATTCAAGAGACCCACAACTTCGTGTCTAATAGTCATTGTAGATGACTGGTGAAATATTGTAAGATATTTGTTTGTTAATAAATATATACATGTAATTTTGACAATTATAATTTTGATTATGGGCTTCATGTAAAAAACCAGACTGTTTCCTCGCCATTCATTTTTGATACATAAACAGTTTTCAATGTAGAATGTTGTATATATGTCTGCCTCCATTTAGAATATGAGGTAAGCTTCCGTGCAAAGCTCATTTGTCTTTAGAGTGACTTAGTGTTTTTGGGGTGCAGAAATTGACCCTTTTTATTTTGCCTCTCAGGATGACAAGTACTGGACCCGACGATACAAGAACAACGAGGCGGCCAAGCGGTCGCGGGACGCCCGGCGGCTGAAAGAAAACCAGATCTCTGTACGAGCGGCTTTTCTGGAACGCGAGAACGCAGCATTGCGGCAGGAAGTGGCCGACATGCGCAAAGAGCTGGGCCGCTGCCGTAACATCCTCAACAAGTATGAGAGCCGGCATGGAGACTTGTGAGCAGGAGGCAGAGGGCGCCTGGGGGATATAAATTTTCTTTGAGGTGAGAAACAAAATGGAGGACAGAAAAACATGGACAAGTTAAAAAATGATCCTGGAGAGGAGGGAACACACCGCAGCAGAGAAAAAATGGGAATGTTTGTGAGAACAGAGCTGTAATTATTTTCTATGATAAAAAAACATTGTATATTTTTGAACTGGGAAAGCTGAGGGGTCAAAGGATGGAAGGAAATGGAGGATAAAGTGATAATGGATAAGTGATTTATGCAGGGATGAGAGACAATTTTGACGCAGGGAAACTGTATATTTTTATATTTGTAAGGACAGAGATGAGAGGAATTTTTGGAAATAATCTTTTGTATATTTTATATGTTAGTGGGAGGGATTTGTTGATGCAGAGTGAGGACTGTGCGGTCCGGAAGGTTTTAAAATGGGACTGCTATGAATCAATTTATTTGATCAATTAATCTTTCAAGAAGAGAAGGAAACGGACAGGATCAGGGCTTGGGTGTTGTAATGAAATTTCCAGTGGAATAAACTAAATATTCAATTACAATTGCACAAGGAAAGAAAACTAAATGAATTGTGTATAGTTCAAATTATTATTGTGTTGAGTTCTTTCAAGCACTTAATTTGTTATCTTCTCTATGTTTCCTCTATTGAATTATATTTTTTGTGTGTTAATGATGGCTGGGGGCGAGAGCGAGAGACTTAAACACAAGTAATCATGACCTCAGTCTGCTCATAACAACAATCTGCGCGTACATAGTGAGACATTTCTTGGTTTATATTTAAATGGGTGAATATGTGTGGATTAATATACATCCAATCTCACATATGTACACACTTGGTCATGCACATTTAAATGTGTATCTCCAAATCACAGTTCAAATCAAATCGTTTTGTGTACTCTTGAGCATGAATTACACTGTCAATGTATGGTGGCTACCTTGCACAAATATGGGTACTGCAGAAGCAGATGAGCTGTTAATTTATGATCACCCATACCTTTGTCTCTCGGCGGGATATGTTAACTGCATAAAACTGGTTTTATTAGTCAGTCACCCAGGTTCAGTTTGCTATGACTCTAATACACATTTTTAGCATAGGGTGTCATTTTTATAGGCCTTATGGACACAACACACAACAATTACTCTGAGTACACACAGTGCTGTACTTAAATCAGTACATTAATTTAGGTTTTGTAAAAATATGCATCATGTTACTAAATGCTACATGTTTATACCTCCAAGAACCCAGCCCTATTCCTCTTGAAAAATTCATGCTTGCATCATTAATTATTGTTACCTTCAGAAACTAGATCATAAAATTCAATATACATGTCAGAATATTGCTGGTCAATTGTGGATCACAGAGGTTATCAACATACCACCAACCAACCATGGTTGTAAAGTTCTATGAGTTGATTGCTGGGCTTTGCTGAGTTTTAAAAAATATTAGTTTAGTCATCAGGATTAAATGTAATTCTTTGTATTATTACTATTATAATCATAATTGTGAGTATTATTATTGTTGCTTCTCTTTCTTTTTGTAATAAGCACTATTTCTGGAGGCTTTCCGGAGATAGGTGCTTTTCTTATACTTTCCCTTCACTGCCACTTTACTTCAAGACAGGCTAAACTGCTCTTCCCAATGAACCAATTTACTATTTGCTCCATCAGGTCCTGGGTGCAATGTGAGGGCTTACATCTTGTCCTTGTATGTCTGAATTTGATACAAAGGTGAAAACAAACAAAAAAGAAAAATGGGTTTTTTTCAGGAATCTTTTTGAATACCCATCCCAGCAGCCTCTTCGGTGCCAGCTGTGTTGACCAGGTGCTGCTTATCCTGTAAATCTGGGAGAATGAGTTTTTGTTACAAGGAAACTGTTTGTAGAACCATGTAAACTTTTGACAGTACTATTTTTCTATGTAGCCGTGCGAGTATACAACAACTTTCAGGGAAAGCTGTGGCTCATTGTTTCGTCGCTATACTACCAAACTGGATTGCGGGTAATGTATTCATCCTTTTCTTTCTCACCTGATGTGGATTATGAACACCTTTTCATTGGATGTTTATGAACTGCCTATCCCAATGTGCATACCACAAGCCAAGTAATACCCATCATGCCTGTATGAAGAGATGGTGGGCATGTCAGAGGCGATGTTCTCTGAAACACAAATAAAAGATTATCCTTACTCACTGATGAAACTCTATTCGTGTCTGTGCATTTTGTTCATAAGTTACTTATATCTTCTGGGGAACTAAGGAGAATACACTGTCTTTATAGACAGCTGTAAAAAATCTATAGTCTTGCACTTCATGTAAAAATAAACAACAATTAAAAAATGAAGCTCTAAAACAGTTCCTGGATTTCTCCATTGTTCCATCATAAACCTAACATCGTAGACAACGTAAATGGTTTAAAGCTGAAGTATGTAAGATGTATTGATGCTTACTGCATGAAGTTTGGTGGTAGACATTGAATGTCTATTGCACCATTTATTCAAAGCTATGAAGTAGTTAATATATTTTTCATTTATAGAACTGTGAAAAAAGTATTTGACCCCTTCCAAACTGTACTTTTCGTGTTCACTCAGGTTGTCTTTGTCTCATACTAAAATTAGTTTGATTTGAAACATTAAAGTGTGACAAATATGCTGAAATAGAAGAAATCGAGAAGGGTGCAAATACTTTTTCTCAGCACTGTATAAAAAAGCAATCCATTGTACAATCTCTCCTTTTGATAATTTCCTGGCATATAACTGTCCAGGCATTGGCCTAGTCATCATAATACTGAGTAATTTTTCTTTTTCATGTGTCATTTTCGGATCATTTTCAGTTATTATGCAGCCAATACATTTTTGTACAACTGTAAATTAAAGAATGACATTTTAGTGCATGGGTCAAAAAAAAATCAATGAATAAATAAAACACATTCCCATGCAATTTTCAGTGCTTTTATCTTGAACTCAGAAGCCTTGATGGAGCAGCAAAAAGGTGGTAATTTATTTAGGTTGAAAAGCAGAACCAAGTGCAACAGTTGCAATCGCCCACTACACAATGTATTGAGGACAAAGAAGTTAATGAATGAAACCACACGATACCTGAGCTAGCCTCACGCTTATGCTGCATTTGTCATGACAAGTGCATAAAATCAGATAGCACCTGTTCTGTTAGGGATCTGAACTGAGTAAAGCACAGCCACTTAAAAGTTGCAATGACATATCATTTTATATATTTAGTTTATAAGACAGCGGTACAGACAGACAGATCGGTGCAGTCTTATATCCCTGAGTAGGGTGAGAGGTCATTTTAATCTTTAATAAAATGTTAAAATTCATAGCTGTCCATGATCATGTTTCTGAATCCTCATTCATTACTCAGCAGTTATGATTATCACTTATAATTGGGTGAAACACAGTTATTTTGTGGTCCACAGACACTGAAAATTCAACTTGTTCAACTCTTGCTTAAACCAGTACCAAATTTTTGCATCATATCTTCCGGATGAAGACTGAAAATATATTGTATTTATCTTAATCCATGCAAAAGTTTAGCTTGTGTAAATCACATGCCCGTATCAGAGCTCCATGTGCCGATGGACACTGCATGCAAGTCATAACAATTTAAACCTCTAAATCATAATGACTAAAAATCAGTTGTGCAGTGAAACAGCAATTAAAAACATCAGGCATTTCCATTAACTAAACATTCATATATATTAATATTTTGCTTATTAATTGCAGATTTAGTGTTGTCGTCTACAGACGCTACAGGGCCTACACACGCTACATTCTCCTGTAACCATCAGTTGCATTTTACAGAATAAGTTCAGTATTATTTCATTTATCAGCTTAGAAGACATGGAACGTGATGACACAAAACTGTGTTTTTTATATTTGTCTTTCAGCATAATCTTTTTCAAGTGTTAAACAGATAAGCCAAGCAACATTGGCAAAAACTTTGGTTGGGGTTCCCACAATTTCATTTTCCCCTTCCTTTCCTATTGCTTTTACCAAACAGACAGTGGGGTGCAGTGTGTCTGACTTGCAGCATTCTTTACATAAAATGATTCACTGAGACGTTTCCCATCACTGTTGACTATTGATTTATTACGAAAATGTAAATACTGAAAAAAAAAAACAAAAATAGGACCAAGGGTCCTGTAGCTTACCAGCAAGCAATCTTATTGTGATGATACAACTTATGAAGATTTCATGTGAAGTTTGACCTTCGAATTATTGAAGGTCAATGTCAAGGTCACTAAATCAAAGTTCATATTCATTTATAAGACCCCCTCTGATACCCAATCCTTATCTCTGAAGCAGTTTTGGTGATACAAGTCATTAAAAATTCAATCTGTCAATTGTTAACTTTAAAGGCCACAGAGGGTCAAGTTGAGCTGAGCAAATTGACTTCATATATGACTCTCCAAATGTCTCTATGCAAACCTTGGCTCCATCTTTGACCATTTTGGTGATAAAAGTCAGGGTAATTTCACTGCCGAGTTTGACCCTCAAAGGTCACTGACAGTCAAGTTGAATGCCACCAAATGAAAGTTCATATGTGACTTCCTAGATGTCTGTAAAACAAAACTAGGCTCTATCTGTGACCATTTTAGTGATACAAGTCATTGAATTTTCACCGGGTCACATTTGACCTACGAAGGTCAACGAATGAAAGTTCATATATGACTTCCTATACGTCTCCAGTACAAACCTACGCCCTATATGTAACAACTTTGCTGATATGAGTCATTGAAATTTGAGATTTAAGTTTGGCTGTTGAAGGTTACTGAATGTCAAGTTCAAGTTCACCAAATGAAGCTTCATACATGACTTGCAATATCTGTAATCGTTTTGGTGATAGAAGTTATTGAAATTTCACTGTTAAGTTTGACCTTCGAAGGTTACCGAAGGTCAAGTTCAAGGCCACCCCATGAAAGTTCATATATGAGTTCCTATAAGTGTTCAATACACACATGTTCCCAATCTTCAATATTTTCAAGCCTCGAAGCCTTTGAAAATTGTAACATTTTGCTTGACCTCAAGTTTGACCTTTCATGGGTCATATATGACTTCCAATATGTTGATAATACAAACCTAATCTCTATCTGCAACCATTTACCTTCCACAGGCGATTTTGCCCATTCTCCATAAGACCCAGTGTTAAAGTACAGCGCCCCCACTAGACCCACTTCCATCGATTCAATCAAAATGGCACTCACACTGTACATAAAGTGTATCAAAGTGAGTTGATTGCCAGATTTAGAAAAAAAAGTTATCATACAGTTTTTGAGAAATATTTTTTTGAAATTTCAAGTCCTATCTTTTAGCACGGTGAATATTTTCCTTGACCTCAAGTTAGACCTTTCAAAGTCATCTGAGGTCAACTATAACATAGCCAAAATATAGGTCATATATGACTTCCTATATGTTGATAATACAAATTTATTCTCTATCTGCAACCATTTGGCCTCCAAGGCCATCTTGCAAATTCATAAAGTACAGCGCCCCCACTTGACCCACTTCCGTCGATTCAATCAAAATGGTGCTCGCACTGTACATTGACAGTACTAAGGTAAGTATGAGGTAAAACAAACAAAATTTATTGTGCGCTTTTTGAGAAATTTTTTTAAAATTTATCAGTCCTATCTTTAACACTGGGGCCAAAATTTCAAGGGCCCATAAAACAGACAAAAATGATTCAATCAAAAATCCAAACAAAAAAGTCTGGAGATATGGCCTAGTAGTATGTTAAGGCAAATTTATACTAAAATTCATCAGGCCAAAAAAAAGATAAAAAATGTTCCGGATGACGGATGCCACACCACGACAATAGCTTATTGGCCCATAGGGCAGGTAAGTTAAAAACAGGCAGTTCATTCATGAGATTTAAAGTAAAGTTGCCACAGATCCTTATAATCTGCAAAAACGCTGAGATGGCTGAGGCTGATGTGACATTAGCTGAGGTGGCTGAGGCTTAGGTCAGTGACGGTATCTGCTGTGACCCACCCTCTCATCAGAGTATGCAATGGATGCCATCTTTAACCCCTCTGCGCAGATGTAGACGCCAGCGGACATGGAGCTGCTCTATTTATGCACGCAGTTACACTATTCTTGCACTAGAGGACACACCTGGATCAGTTATTGAATATTCACTAGCAAGACAAGCTTGAACATGGTTTAGAATATGGACAAGTTAAGTCCCATCCCTGTTTTCCAGGAGTTGCATGAATTAAACTCTTCAACTAAGCCTGATGTTGCAAACTGCTCCGTATACTTGCCCATTGTATTTATCCAGCAGTTAAAAAAAGATCTCTTTTGACAGAAAAAAATCGTTGTCTTTTGTAGCAACCACTTCAGCTGTAGTGGGCCAATGGTATCCCAATTACGTAATTAAAAAATCAGCTAAGAACCATTGTCTGTAAGGTTCAGGCAGGTGGTGATAGTCACCCTCTTCAATTTTGCTGAAACTTTGGTGGTTTTATGTCCCTACCCTAACTAGAAAATTCCCCAAATTTTTTGGGCCTACCTGCACCAGTTTGGGTTTTAGGGGTCAATCAAGTGCAAGCCGAAAACTTTGACTTTGGGATAAAGTTCGCACAGTGAATAATGGCAACCCAAAAATCAAATTTTGATAATTTGGCATTTCAGGCCCTATTTCGGCTTGCACTTGATTGACCCCTAAAACCCAAACCGGTGGAGGTAGAGCCAAAAAATTTAGGGAATTTTCTAGTTAGGGTAGGGACATGAAACCACCAAAGTTTCGGCAAAGTTGAAGAAGGTGATTATCACCACCTGCCTGAACCTGCCTGAACTTTACAGACAAGGGCTCGTAATCAGTTAAAATCAGTTAGCAAAAATTCACCATGGTATTGATACTTTGTCATTCGACTATCAATTATAGTCATCACATATTAAAAACGCGTAATTCCCAACCATGTATTTACGCGTAGATCCTTATTTTTTATTTCTTATTTTTGGCTTATCACAGTGATCACAGAGCTAGTTTGCCATAATGGTTAACAAGAGTAGCCGATAGCCTTTGTTAATAATACTGCATCTGTTGGCATTTGCTTAATGTGGCAATCTGTTGTAGAATTTTATTACCACATTCAATGAAATAGAATGGCTTGGATTTTCGCTCATTTAAAATGCGAACAGCTCAAAGACTTTGGTATATCCTCTGGTTTGTTTGTTGCACCGACGACTCTGTTCAATCTACGGTAGCACATGGCCTGCGTTTTCCTGATGGTGGAATGTCTGTTTTGTTAAAATAAGGTACAAAGTATATTTCAGATATTACTGTGTTAGTGAGTTATACTTGCTCCTTACTGGGTGTGAAAAGAGTTGATGCAAACTTGCATTTTGCTTGGATGATCGGAATTGTGAACAGCAAGCTTTCTATCTCAGAGTGAACGTTCTGACTGTAAAGTAAGCAGTTCTTTTAATGAGTATGTGTGCTTGCAGATGCGGCTTTATAGCTTTATCACAGAGAAAAGACATGCTTTTGGCTTGGAGAGGTTTCTTGCAACTATTGATGTCCATCCACACCTATATCGATAAATTCATGCTGAATTTTGCTAGAAAATCATTGATTTATATTGAACTTCATGAGTGAAAAGTTGATTTGTGTTAGAAATATGATTATTTTATGATTTGACAGTGCGCCATTTGTAGGGATCTGAGAGTTTGGGGAGCCACTTGGAGAGCTGTCTTTATTTTTCTCATTTAAAGTAGATAATTTTGAAAAGCACTGTAAGATGGCCTACACTTGTAGTCAAGGAGTTTACGATCCCAGAAATTCATTGTTTTTACTCCCAGTCATTTTTCAATTCTCAGTATTATCTCTTTTTATAATTTCATTGTTGAATTTTCATGAAGATTTTTTGTGTTTGTGGCCCTTGCTCTGAACTAAAATCATTAAAAAGAAACTGAAATATGATGGACTTATAAATGCTACAAGTATCTTCTTTCATTTCCGCCATTTCCCTGCACTCTGTGAAGCTCAGCTCTTGAATAATAAAGCCTTAAATTAGGTAACGGATAAATAGCTGGGCAATTTCATGAAAAGAGGGACATGATGAGCAAAAATTAAATCTCTGTTTAACATCCAGCAAAGGGCCTCAATCTATCCACAAAACCCCTGACTTTAAGAAACATATATATTTATGGCTGAACCACTATTTTTCAGCAAGAGTTTTGCATCCAAACAGTTGGTACGAATTTTACCCTGAAATCGGCCTAAAATCCGGTAATAAGGACCTTTGAAATTACCAGTAACTAAATGGGTATAACAATTCATATCATTCACTTTGTTATACCAAGAGCATCAATTTAAAGTAGAGGGGAGCTTGAATCCTCATGTGGAAGTTTGACGGCTGGAAGCTGGGGGTGACTTCATCATCCCAGTCAATGTAACATCCGTCACGGAAATTCTGAATTATTTTTATTGGAAGAAACCGAGATGGAATATTGACTTAACCTATTCAATTCTCTTAACTCTAGCCAAGGCAAAGTCAATAAGGGACAAAGTCTGCCTGAAAATTTGGCACATAAGATTTGGCAGGGGCTCAAAATCCGTAACGTTCATCACATGTAACGTCCATCACAGTAAAAGGGGTCCTGTAACGTCCGTCACGCCCCAAGAGAGTGGAGGAATGCTCAACTTATCTAGATAATAAAAGGAACAGAGGGAATTTTTACCTTGGATGTTTTTGAATTGGGGCTCAAATGTGTACAACTCCAATTCCGAAATAGTTGGGACGAAGTGTAAATTGTGAATAAAATCAAAATGCAATGATTTTCAGATCACATGAGCCAATATATTATTTACAATAGAACATAGATAACATTTCAAATGTTGAAACTGAGACATTTTACATTTTTATCCACAAAATGAGCTTATTTCAAATTTTCTGGCTGCAACAGGTCTCAAAAAAGTTGGGACACAGGCAGAAAAGGGCTGAAAAAGCAATTAATATATAAGAGAAACAGCTGAAAGAACATTTAGCAAGTAATTAAGTTAACTGCCATCAGGTGTGCAACATGATTGGCTATAAAAGGGATGTTTTAGAGAGGCTGAGTCTCTCAGAAGTAAAGATGGCCAGAGGCCCTCCAATCTGTGAAGGCGTGTGCAAAAAAATTGTGGAATACTTTAAAAACAATGTTCCTCAAAATCAAATTGCAAAGGCTTTGAAGGTCTCATCATCAACAGTGCATAACATCATCAAAAGATTCAGAGAAACTTGAAAAATCTCTGTGCGTAAGGAACAAGGCCTTTATTGAATGCCCGTGATCTTCGGGCCCTCAGACGCTACTGCATCACTCACCGGCAAGCCTTTGTCATCGACTTTACTAAATGGGCCCAGGAATACTTCAAGAAACCACTATCTGTAAACACAGTCCGCCGTGCCATCCACAGATGCCACCTAAAAATCTATCATGCAAAAAGGAAGCCAGTGTTGAGCATGATCCAGAAGCGCCGCCATGTTCTGTGGGCCAAGGCTCATTTAAAATGGACTGTAGCAAAGTGGCAAAGTGTCCTGTCGTCAGACAAGTCCAAATTTGACATTCTTGTGGGAAATCATGGGCATTGTCCTCTAGGCTAAAGAGGAGAAAGACCATCCCTCCTGTTATCAGCGTTCAGTTCAAAAGCCAGCATCTCTGATGGTATGGGGATGCATATGGTGTGGGACACTTGTATGTTTTAACAAGCACCATGAATGCTGAAAGGTATATAAAGGTTTTAGAGCAACATATGCTCCCTTCCAGACGACATCTATTCCAGGGAAGGCCTTGAGTATTTCGGAGGGACAATGCAAAACCACATACTGCAGCTATTACAACAGCATGGCTTCGTAGTAGAAGAGTCCGTGTGCCGAACTGGCCTGCCTGCAGTCCTGATCTTTCACCGGTTGAGAACATTTGGCGCATAATTAAACGAAAAGTCCGTCAAAGGAGACCCAAAACTCTCCAGCAGCTGGAAGCCTGTATTAAACAAGAGTGGGATCAAATTCCAATGGCTAAACTCAAGAAACTTGTCTCCTCAATGCCCAGATGGCCAATTTCCGTGAAGGTGGGAAAAGAATCTAGCTGAAAAAAAGAATGTTAACCATGATTTATATATTATATTATTATATATTAATAGCTTTTTCAGTCCTTTTTTGCCTGTGTCCCAACTTTTTTGAGACCTGTTGCAGCCAGAAAATTTGAAATAAGCTCATTTTGTAGACAAAAATGTAATATCTCAGTTTCAACATTTGAAATGTTATCTATGTTCTATTGTAAATAACATATTGGCTCATGTGATCTGAAAGTCATTGCATTTTGATTTTATTCACAATTTACACTTTGTCCCAACTATTTCGGAATTGGGGCTGTATTTCATTCATGCATAAATGTGGTTATTTCATCATTGAGCTGGACAATATCAACTTTTTTCAGCAGAAACTTTCGTTTTACTTCAGTGGACAAAATGTAACATTCATCACGTAACATCCATCACAGAGGATTTCGTGCAATTCTCCAACTGCCTGCTAAGAGACTCTCATTTGGAGCTGTATTATAATTTGTGTATTAGGTGGCCTAGTTCTTGTACAATTCTGGGATAAACATTCATGTGTACCATTGTTGAGACACAGAGAATTTTGAAATAAACATGGCTGAATTTTTTCCATGTCTTTTTCATATAACGTCCGTCACGTTCATAATTGTGGTTGATGTGAAACATACAAACATCACTGGATGGCTTTTCTTCCCCCATCAAACAGCCTTAGGCCTAAGCTATTAATACCCATAAGGATGAATTCCTTGGAGAAAAACTTGAGCTGTGAGTGTAGTTGAAATGGCTAAAAATTCCTTCTGATGTACCGTCCGTCACGGTGGAATTGCCCAGCTGTATTTGGCTTCTGCGCAAAGGGGTTAAAGGAAGAGCCCTCACCACATGAGAGGGCACACTCACAAACAAAAATACACAAAGATCAGATGATTGTACGATGAAATGGTAAATTTCATGATAATGTGATTAAATAACAAGTTATCAGTAAGTGGCAAATCTGGTGAAAGCGAGTATCTGGAAAAGTGAGAAAATAAAACAAAGTTAAATGTAGGATACTTTTAACATTAAAAACATGGCATGGAAGTTACACAAACATGCATATAATATATATCACTGTGATCAGTAAAGTCTATATTTTTCACACATCCTGAGTATCTAAATGTTAATTATGTATTAATGGTTTTTTCAGTTAATAACACACAACACACCAGGTAATAAAACCTGACCGTGTTACACCAGGATAGCAGCTATTAATGATGGACTGTCACCTTCCCTTTTGACTTTATTTTCTCCCAAAATGATATCAACCTCGCAACTGTGCCTCTGTACTTTTAAGGTGCACTTTGTTGTGAAACATTTCATGCAAGTGCAAATTCCCAGCTTCAACGATTATTACTTTTTAATTTTGGTCTCTCCATATGGAAATTACAGCAGATTTCATACATGCATATTTCTTTACCGCTGGTATAAGAGAGTTCTCAGTATCTCGTCTCAATTGCATGCTTTTGGAGTCTGGTAATGGCATTTGTCAATTACATCTGTGTAACCAGGTGGTAAATGGGAAATGAATCGAGTAAGTTCTCTGGTTTGTGACCTGACTGCAAATGCATAATTTAGGCAGGTGGGGGCATGAGTTAAAATTTCGAAGAGAGTTTGGTCTGTTGATTTGTTAACCAATTTGGGAAAACGTCTGTGGGAATGCCAGAATGAACTACCTCTCCTGCGAAATGGCTGCAAATCTGATCGGTGATGATTTTAATATCCAGCAACTTGATTGTTTTAAAATGATATTTCACACAATATCGTGAAATAGTGTTTCAGTAATGGTAGATGTACTTGTAAAAGACTATATTTCGTGTAATTGTTTTATTAGGATCGAAGATGGTTGGGGAATGAAAACCAAGCACATGTTGAGCTAAGTTTGCTCTTTGAACCTGGTACGAAATGATTTGATAACTTTCTGAAATTCTGTATGTTCGGTATGTTTAATTGTAACGACAGAATGGATTTTACTTTCTGTACATTGGAAGTGTTTGTATTCAATGTAACTAATACGAATTTGAGAATTGACATGGCTAGGTACTGAACACGTTTCTGCTTTGTTTCATTGCTAGCTGTGCCACTGCCGTATCTAGTTTGGTATCTATTTTATGTTGAACAGTATCTATTTTCTGTTAGGCAGAATCTATTTTATGTTAGATGGAAGCCACAAGTGTGAGCAGGCGTTTGCTAGCCGTACGGGAACATAACCGGGTCTTTTACTGTATTGTAATTCGGTATTTTCGGTACACTGAAAATCTTGTCCAATTTTGTGAGTAAATGTTTCTTAATTGCTACTTTCTAAAGTTTGGGGAAAACTAAATATTTTATGCACTGATTGTAAAGAAAAATAAATCCCCAACAAACTGTATTTGGAGTTGTGTGTTCAATTTAGCCCGGCTTCAAATCTTGGTACCAGAAGTGGGGTACTTGTTTTTCTTTTCTGCTAATTCTTAATTCGGAAAGTAGCATTAATAGTACAGTAAAATAAATATGTTAGTGGTGAAGAGTGGCCATGCTGTAGATCCTGATGAAAAGAGCTAGCCCATTTTGACGGTGGACCAAGGAGATTGCCAGAGTGAGCTGGTGCGTCGGACCTGTGGAGAGAAGGGACCAGGGCTTGCGGCCAGAGAGGACATGGACTAAGCTGATTAGACGGAGAGGGATTCCAGGCTGGAAAGGACATCTCTCCGGAGCGTCGGTTGAACCCCTGCAACGAACTTATCCTTTGCCTGTGATAAAGACTGAACTGTAAAAGACTGCAGTGTTGAAAATTTGGGGTGGGAAATGTCAACCCAAGGTGAAGACAATGCAGTTGAGTACGGACAGGGGGTGGGAGGTTCTCAGGGCAGTGGGTCTGACGATGAATTAGAACAAGTTGATATCCAACAGCAGATCAGTGAGTTAGCTAAAGATCAACAAAAAGTCAAGATTGCTATGTCTGCTTTGAATACTGAACCTGCTAGGTCCTATGTATATGTGCCAAGAGAGAGACATATTGCACCTTTTAGTGGAGATACTGATAAAGATGGAAGGTTGGTAGATGAATTTGTTTAAGAGGTGGTGCGAGTTCTGTTAGTCAGAAACCAGTCTCCATCTGAGCAGTTTGATTTTGTGATGTCGCTCTTGAGGGTTCAGCTATAGAGGAGATGTGTTTGCGCAAAGATGAGGGAACTGATCAGATAAGTGACTTGTTTTCTTATCTGAGGGAAGCCTTTGGGGATAAACGCAGTGCCTCTCAGCTGCTCCAGAATTTCTTTAGCTGCAGGCAAAAAGAAGGAGAGGATATACGGGATTTTTCACATACGTTATCGCAAGCATTACATTTAGTCTTGAAACAACATCCGTGCTCGATTGCTAATGAGAAAATGGCTTTAAGGGAACAGTTTGTAGAAGGGGTAGCAGATCCTGCATTGAGGCGAGAGCTCCGTAAATATGTTAGAGCTCATCCGGAGTCGTCTTTGATAGAGGTGCGTGAAGAAGCCTACTTGTGGGTCTCAGAAGAGCCAGCAGCAAGTGCAAAAACTGTGAAGAGTAAGGTTGAAGTCTGTAGCCATTAGTGGTGCAATGGATCATCGTTGATCCGTGATCCGTACAGATCCCTCCTCACGGTTCGGTACGCACATGATCCGCGGATTGGTTGATGAAAAAAAAAAAGTTGTGCTAAGGGTGTGACATTATCGAATCGCAATGATCTTAAAGCGAATGAGACAACTTGCCGCAATGGGGTGTGTGTACACACTTGCGTCCCATTTCTTCTTGAAACATACAAGCAGTCTGAAATAAACGAGAATTATTTGAAGTGCTTCCAGGAAGATAATTCAGATTAGAACTCCTCTAATTGTCGGCGAGGTTGAGCAGCTTCCATCACCTTTTAAGGCTCAACTGGCCAACCTTAAATCTGCTCCTGTATAATATGCTCCAAATGAAAATCAAGCAATTTAGACTGTTGCCAATAATGATTATGAAGTGATAGAGAAGAGCTGACAGAACTAACTTCGCTACAATGTCACATTGGAAGAATGCTAATAATCTAAAGAATTACAAAAAAAAAACCTTTTCCAAACTCCATCTCTCATCGTAGCGTTTTAGCTGATTTTGAAACTCTTGCACCCTGGACTTGCCATCAGAGGATTACCTAGCCCTGCTTTCACCATACCTTCTCCAAACCTGTTCCCATTTACATTTCCCAATTAGCAACTTGGTGTTAATTCGTTTAACTGTCCCTCTCCCCTCATCTTGCATTGTTCATTGCAATTATCAAGCATTTCCCCATCCACGTTAATTGTGACATAAAACGGCAATGTCTTTAGAAGCTTCTGAATTCAAGTAGCTCACAAAATGGCATATATTTTTTTCTGTCTGTGTCCTGCTTGATACGCCAAAGAAAAATTTCTATTTAAATGCGGTTTTGCCGACTGAGGTCCGAGTGTTAATTTTGCTTTCGTAAAAATAAATCAGTCTACAGCAAGTGACATTACCATAATGCAGGTTAACCCTCAATTTAGAATGGGACAGTTAGTTGAATTAAATAACTGAGCACGTAGGCTACTGATAAGATACTTTACCAATTACCATTGATGATTAAGACATAAAGACGTCAATGGAGGGCTACAATGAGATTGCATAAATGGCAATTAACAGAATTTTCTTGAAATTCTACATTCTACAGAGATGCCAAGTCTCACGCATTCGGCGTAGGTCTCACGCATTTTTTAGGCTTATTCACCATAGTCCGCAATTATTCAATAAACGCTTATTAATGAGATTCTCACGCGGAATTAAAATCCTTGTGCATTGAAGTTTCAGTTTGACTTGCGAATAGGTGGACCTCACCACAAGTAACATGGAAAGTGATTATGACTCCAGACTTCTCTGCTTCTCTTTACTCAGGGATTGGAAACAATGCATGTGTTTCATCATCATGTAAATTGTGTAAATAGTAATGTGGAAAAAAAAAGCCACTAGATGGCAGTATTGACAATTTTTTTTAAGCCCAGTCTGGAGCTAGGTTTTGGGGCATGTCCTGGGCATGCCTCAGAGGGGAATGTCCCAGAGAATTGGAGAAAAGTCTGGAAGGTGGAAGGGGGCAGGAAAAGAGTATATATGGAGAAAAAATGAGAGTAAAAGGTAGTAGGAGAAATTGCAAGGAGAAATTGTGGAAAGATACATTTGACCAGACCTGTCACTCTTTTCAAGACCTGTGAAGCTTTTTGTGGATTTTTGCCTGTGTTGGAGCATTTTCCTGTCCCAGGACATCGCAACATAGCAGCCCATCTCAATTACCAAGGGACTGTAAATATCTCATTTTTTTTTAATTTCAATCTTGGTCAGTAGAGTAGATTGTAGATTAGTTCAAAGTGTTTGTTTAATTAAATCTGTTAAAGTTTTAAAATTTTGTCTGTCATCCCTTGCTGTCCACAACGCCATAACAAATTGACGCCATAACAAATTGGGGCCATAACAAATTGGGGCTCGTCCGGGATAGACCATTGTGTGAGTCATTTATTGAAAATCTAAAATTTCTAATTGTGAAATTCATTCATTGTCTATACCCGCTTATTCCTCACTAGGGTCGCGGGGGAACTGGAGCCTATCCCAGCTGACTACAGGCGAAGGCAGGAACCCACCCTGAACAGCTCGCCAATCCATTGCAGGGCGCACACACCATTCACACACCATTCGCTCTCACACTCATACCTATGGGCAATTTAGTGTCTCCAATTTACCTAACATGCAATTTACCTAACATACCTAACATGGACTGTGGGAGGAAACCGGAGTACCCGGAGAAAACCTTCGCGAACACGGGGAGAACATGCAAACTCCACACAGAAAGGCCCCAGGCCAGAATCGAACCCACGACCTTCTTGCTGTGAGGCGACAGTGCTAACCACTATGTCACCTAATTGTGAAATTGTTTTTTGAATTTTCCTAGATATATATTGACAGATCAACAGCAATGGATGATTTCTTGGCATCACCAACCATAGAGGTTTTGAAGTCTTTTAAAAAGACAGAACTGCTAGAAATATGCACAGTTAGAGCTGACAGATGTAAAACCAGCAATGCGAAAAGCAAGACTGGCTAGAGAGATTGTTGAATATTACATTGATGAAAATGTGTTTGCTCCAGGAGATCTGGAACAGTTTCCAGTGGAAAATCCAAATGTAGAAATGGAACTTAAATTAAAAATGCTAGAGATTGAAAGAGAGGAAAGAACATTCGAGAGAGCAGAAAGAGAGAAAGAAAGGCAGTTTGAGTTAGAAAAATTAGCAAGAGAAGAGAAAAAGAAAGGGAGGAAAAACAAAAACAAAGAGAATTTGAGAGAGAGAAAGAGGAAAGAGCAGAAAGAGAGAGACAGACAGAGAGATTTCGATTTACAGAAGTTAGACAGAGAAGAAAGGCTCCAAATGGAGCAACTAAAAATCAAAATGGAAGCTGAAAACAAATTTCATGCTAGCCAGGAGGTAAAGCTGGTGCCTCCATTCTCGGAAAAGGAGGTTGATAAGTATTTCCAGTGCTTCGAGAAGGTAGCTAAGAGTTGTCAGTGGCCAAAGGAACACTGGCCTCTGATGTTGCAAACTGTCCTCAAGGGTAAAGCTTAACAAGCCTATTCGGCTTTGTCTGCAGATGATTCCTCTGATTATGAGGTTGTCAAAAAGGTTATTTTGACAGCTTATGAGTTGGTTCCAGAGGCTTACCAACAGAAATTCAGAGGTCTGAAGAAATCTGACAATCAGACTTATGTGGAATTTGCTAACGAGAAGAAGGTTTGCTTTGAGCGCTGGTGTACTTCTATGGAGGTCAAGGATGATTTCAAATCACTAAAAGAGATGGTGTTAGTTGAAGAATTCAAGAACTGTGTCAAGGATGATATTAAGACCTACCTTAATGAGAAGCAAGCACTGAATTTGCAATCAGCTGCCAAGTTTGCAGACGAATATGTTCTCACACATAAGTCCAAATTTCAGTCCAGCAGTAACAAAAGATGGTCCCAATTTCAGAAGAAAGGTAACGGTGATACCCAAGATTCCTCACCCAAAGACAAAGACAAATCTGGTGATGGTGCTCAGAAATCCAGTCAAAGGTCTGATCAAAGTGTGAAAGCTGACAGTGACAGAAGTGGTCTAGTTTGCAATTATTGCAAGAAATCTGGTCATGTTACAACTAACTGTTGGTTCCTTAAAGCTAAGAAAGAAAAAGAAAAGGATACCAAACCCAATGCCTTTGTGAAGACAAGGTTAGAAACCCCTGGAGTAGATGACCGATCTGCTAAATTGCCTGCTCCTTGTGAGGCTAAGAAGCCTGATACTGCTGACTTTGTGAGGGAGGAGTTTCTTCCATTTGTGTCAGAGGGATTTGTGGCTCTGAATGAGCATTCTCCTCCTGTACCCATATATATCCTAAGGGATACCGGAGCTTCTCAGTCACTTTTGTTGATGGACTCCTTGGAGTTACGTGATGAGACTGCTTCTGGGGATTTCATACTTGTACAAGGTATTGAAGGGAGGACTGTATCTGTACCCCTGCGCTCTGTATTCTTGAAGTCAGATTTAGTAACAGGACAGGTAAAGGTGGGACTTATGTCAAGTCTACCTATCAAGGGTGTTTCTCTGTTGCTAGGCAATGACCTGGCTGGGGGCAACGTAGTTCCCCCTGTTTATCTTACTTCACAGCCGAGCACTGAAGATGGCGATGAAGACCCATCTCTGTATCCTTCCTGTGCAGTGACTCGTGCTATGGCCAAGGAGGCTCAAGAAGAAGATGATGTGGTGCCGTCCAGCACATTGAATAGTCATGACTCAGGTAGTTCGCCTCATAACTCTGTTCAGCCTACTATGGTTTCTCCGTTTTAGGACTTATCAGACACTTTTATCAGTTCTCTGTTCAGCCAGCCAGATGGGTCTGGTGATTCTGATGTGTCTGGAGACTTGTCTCTGTCCAGAAAGCGGTTGATTCAGGAGCAAACCAAGGATCCTGAAATTTGTATACTAAAGAAGAGAGCCCTTCCTGATGAAGAAATAGACGCAGTTCCAGTTGGGTATTATCTCAAGGATGGAGTGTTGATGCGGAAGTGGCGCCCTCCTGATATCCCTGCCAATGCAGATTAGGCAGTGGTCAAGCAAATTGTTGTTCCGAAGGTCTACAGGAATGAGATCTTAACAATGGCTCATAGTTTGCCTTTAGGAGGTCATCTTGGTGTTAACAAGACTGTTGACAAGATCATGAAACACTTCTTCTGGCCTGGACTTCGGAAAGATGTTTCCAACTTTTGCAAAACCTGTCACACTTGTCAGGTAGGTGGAAAACACCAGTTAGACCCACCTGTAGCTCCATTGCAGCCTATCCCAACATTTGGGGAGCCCTTCTCCAAGGTCATCGTTGATTGTGTTGGTCCATTACCCAAGACTAGATCTGGAAATCAGTACTTGTTGACAATCATGTGTGCATCTACCAGATTCCCTGAAGCCATACCTCTACGCAACATCAAGGCAACTGCAATCTCGAAGGCTTTGATAAAGTTCTTCACGTTGTTTGGCCTTCCTAGGGAAAGTCAGTCAGATCAAGGTAGCAATTTCACTTCCGGATTGTTTCAGCAGGTTGTGTATGAACTAGGTGCGAAGCAGATTCTTTCCAGTGCCTATCATCCAGAGAGTCAGGGTGCCTTAGAGCGGTTTCATTCCACTCTCAAGACAATGATGAGGACTTATTGTTATGACTATGAGAAAGACTGGGATGAAGGTGTTCATTTGTTGTTGTTTGCAGCTAGAGAGGCAGTGCAGGAGTCTACTGGATTCAGTCCGTTTAAGCTAGTGTTTGGCTATGAAGTGAGAGGACCTTTGCTATTGTTGAGTGAACAATGGCAAGAGAAAGAGCCGTATATGAGTCTGTTAGACTATGTTAGCAAGTTCAAGGAAAGACTGCGTGCAGCTTGTGACCTAGCCAAAGAGAACTTGAAATTAAGTCAGGGAAAAATGAAAACTTGGTATGATCATAAGGCTAGAAGCCGTGAGTTTAAACCAGGAGACAAGGTCCTTGTGTTGTTTCCCTTGCAGTCCAATCCATTGCAGGCAAGATTTCATGGTCCTTATGAAATTCTGACAAAACTCAATGATCTCAATTACATTGTGAAGACTCCACATAGGAGAAAGCCAAAACAATTGTGTCACATTAACATGCTGAAGCCTTATCATGATAGGAATGCTAGGGTTGCAGCTGTCACTTCAGATCCTCCTATGGCTGAGACTTGTGAAGATGAGGGGAAGTTTCAAGATGATGAACCTAGAATTAAAGCTGAAGTTCTTTCATGTAAATTGTCAAATTCTGAAGTGTTGCAAAATCTTGATGTAAAACTCCAGCACTTAGAACCCTCACAGAAAGATCAGTTTGAGAGGTTGATCAAGAAATATAAAGATCTATTTCCTGATGTTCCAAAGAGAGTTTCTATAGCCTCTCATGATGTAGATGTTGGTGATGCCGAACCAATAAAACAGCATCCGTGCGGATGAATCCTGAAAAGAGAAAGATTGCTGAGAAAGAGGTTGAGTACATGTTAGAACATGATATTATCAGACCCTCTAACTCAGATTGGAGTTCACCCTGTGTTCTAGTTCCAAAACCTGATGGAAGTACTAGATTCTGTACAGATTATCGCAAAGTCAATGCTGTAACTAGAACTGATGTGTTTCCAATTCCTAAGATTGATGATTGTATCGATAGAGTAGGGCAAGCAAAGTTTCTGACCAAGATTGATTTATTGAAGGGTTATTGGTGTGTGCCTTTAACTGAGAGGGCCAAGAGCATCTCTGCTTTTGCCACACCATCTGGGTTATACCAGTATGAAGTCCTACCCTTTGGCATGAAAAAATGCCCCAGCCACGTTCAAAGGATGATACAGTCTACAATCGCCGGATTGCCACACACGGGTGCGTACATCGACGACCTGATCACATGGAGTGACTCCTGGGAAGAACATCTGAAAGATGTAGAGACGTTGTTCCAGCGCTTGACCCAGGCTAACCTGACTGTTAACCTGAACAAGAGTGACTTTGGTTGTGCTACTGTCACGTATCTTGGCTACGTCATAGGCCAGGGTAAGGTGGCACCCATAAATGCCAAAGTCCAAGCCATCATGGACTTTCCAGTTCCTGACAACAAAAAAGCTTTGCGCTGCTTCCTTGGAATGATCGGGTACTACCGCAAGTTCTGCAAGAACTTTGCTGAGATTGCTCTCAGTCTCACCAACCAACTGAAGAAAGGCGTAAAGTTCACTTGGGATGAAGCATGCCAAAGAGCCTTCGATCGCCTGAAGTCTCTGCTGTGCCACTTCCCCGTGCTCAAATCTCCTGACTTCAACAAACCGTTCTCCATGGCGGTCGATGCTAGCGACCAAGCTTGTGGATCTGTGCTCCTACAAAGAAGTGACTCTGATAACATTGAGCATCCCGTGGCATACTTCTCCAGGAAGTTCAATCGCCACCAAAAGAACTATTCCACAATTGAGAAGGAGCTGTTGGCTCTGGTTCTATCCTTACAACACTTTGAGGTTTATGTTTGTACAGGGCAAAAGCCAATGATTGTATATACTGACCACAATCCGTTAAAGTTTTTGAGTAAGATGAAAAACAAGAATCGGAGATTGTTGAATTGGAGTTTGATTTTACAGGAGTTTGACTTGGATATTAAGCATGTAAAGGGTACTGACAATGTAATTGCTGATTGCTCATCCCGTGTTTGAGTATGTGTATATATATCACGTGTTTATTAGCATATTGTATTATATGTATATATATACAAGTGTCTACTTAACCATTTTTGTATTGAAAAGAAAAATTTTGCCTTTATGAGTCAAAATTTTTCCCTTTTGGAATGGAGGTGTAATGTGGAAAAAAAAAAGCCACTAGATAGCAGTATTGACAATTTTTTTTGTTAAGCCCAGTCTGGAGCTAGGTTTTGGGGCATGTCCTGGGCATGCCTCAGAGGGGAATGTCCCAGAGAATTGGAGAAAAGTCTGGAAGGTGGGAGGGGGCTGGAAAAGAGTATATAAGGAGAAAAATTGAGAGAGTGAAAGGTAGTAGGAGAAATTGCAAGGAGAAATTGTGGAAGGATACATTTGACCAGACCTGTCACTCTTTTCAAGACCTGTGAAGCTTTTTGTGGATTTTTGCCTGTGTTGGAGCATTTTTCTGTCCCAGGACATCACAACATAGCAGCCCATCTCAATTACCAAGGGACTGTAAATATCTCATTTTTTTTATTTCAATCTTGGTCAGTAGAGTAGATTGTAGATTAGTTCAAAGTGTTTGTTTAACTAAATCTGTTAAAGTTTTAAAATTTTGTCTGTCATCCCTTGCTGTCTGCTACACCATAACAAATTGACGCCATAACAAATTGGGGCCATAACAAAATGAAATAAGACCATTTGAAACGTCTTTATGCAATTCCATTGCTTTCAATCCCGCAATAAAGACAAGCGTGAGAATTCCCGAGTCATAATCGATTTCCATGTCACTAGTGGGGAAATCCACCGTAATGCACGTGAAACTGATTAACTTAATGCACAATGACTTAAATTCCGCGAATGAATTTCTTCAGTGCACGTTGATAGAATAATTGCTGACAACGGCACAGGAACGTGAATGCCACTATGAGGCGAGAGATGGCATCTCTGATTCTAGTAGAATATTAAGTAGCAAATGCTGCTGAAGATGTTGTTTAGATAAGGTTTAGATTTTGTTTATGATTAACTGGATAATTGCTGTTCATACAATCTCATATTGTTGCCTCCGTACAACTTTCCCAGAAGCCGGACTATAAAGACCCCATAAATGATTTTGACAACATGAAAGTTTGATGCAAAGCTTGCATTTGAATTGATTTTAAATGCATGCCATGAGATGAACTTTCACAATGCACTAATAACCAATCTACTAAATTATTCAATTACCAACGCTTTGACGCAAGAGTTTTAGTAATTCAAAAGCCTACACTATTATCCCTTTGTGGCATAGTGTGCAGCTGCGCTTCCCCGCAAAAGTAGCCTATTCTTTTGGAAACATTTAGACGAAGTGCAATCTCAAAATAAATTAAGTTGCACTGCTGGAAAAAAAAAAGGTTGAATCGAATTCATGCAAATATGTGCTGTTCAATGACTATTTAAGCTTATAAATGCGGCATTCCAGTGAATGGTGATCCACTGACATGGTGGAAAAGCAATGAGTGTAAATACCCCCACATTGCCAAGATGGCAAGATGCTATCTTGCTGTGCCTGGCACTTCAGTGCCTAGCGAGAGGGTATCCTCTACTGCAGGGGATACAGTGACTGCAAAGAGGTCTACACTCTCCCCAGACAATGTCGGCATCCTTATCTTTTTGAAAAAGAATTTAAAATTATAAGCGGAGGTATGCTTTGCTTTCTTTCTTTTCTTCTTTTTTGATGATGTGGACATAGGCTAGTTTTAAATCACTGGCCATGTTTAAAGAGAAGGTCTCATGAAGTATCATGGCTTAGAGCACTTTAAGTTATTTTTCATTCATGGTCCATGTTTAAAAGAAGAAGGTATCATGCCTTAAATTGCATTTTAATTTGCTTTTATATAATTTAAAGTTTTTATTTTTTTATTTAATGGGCAGAAGTGTTTTACAAAATAAATGGAGGACAAAATTATATTTGTCTTGTCTTTTTTTTGTTGTTGTTGTTGTTGATTCGAAAAGTGATCCGATCCGTGACTCAAATCCGTGATACGATCCGAACCGTGAGTTTTTTGATCCGTTGCACCCCTAGTAGCCATATGGTAACAGATGCACATTGTACAGTTGTTGCGGTGAAAGAGAAACAAGTGTATCTTGAAGATATCATGGAGGTTCTTGCTGAACAAGGGAAAGCTATCACTGAGTTCAGTAAGGCAGTTAAAGATTTGGCTATTAGGATCTAAAGTACTGGCACTACTGCTGTAAGCAAGCCAAAAACGATGCCAAACTTCACCGCTGACGGTAAACCAGTATGCTTTAGGTGTCAAACTGAGGGACAAGTTGCTAAGCAATGTCCCCAAAAGAAGCGTAGGGATGCGGAAAGTCCCCCTGACCAAAGTCAGCAGGGAAACGATAGTCCCTTCGTTGCTGAGAGTCGGGCAATGCAGGGGCAGAGGGCAGACTCATTCAAACTTGAACTTACATAAGAGCAAGTGATGGATCGGGCCATAGGCCAGTGCCCTGTTGTTAGTCTTAAGCTTAACGGGGCAACAGCTCGCTGTTTGTTAGATACTGGTAGCCAAGTGAGTACCGTCACTGATGTGTTTTTCCGCAAGCATCTCTCGGGGCATGATGAAGCTATGTTGACTAATTCTAGTTGGCTGAAAATTACAGCAGCAAATGGTCTTGTCATACCTTGTCAAGGCTAGGTAGAGTTGGAAGTTGAAGCTATGGGCTTAAAAATTCAAAACTGTGGATTTTTAGTTTTGAAAGACTCTGATAGTTCTGCTGTAGTGGAACACTGCGTCATTGGTATGAATGTCATCAGCAAGTGCCAGCAGTTAGTTACTTCAGGGTTTGATACGGTGTTGGAAGAAACTTTGGATTCGGGCTGGAGAGTTGCATTCCAGCAACTGCATGCGCTGTGGAGAGGAAGACAATGGCTAGGGTTGCAGGTAAGGACAGAGTGCGAGTACCATTGGCTTCCGTTGGAACTGTCATGGTTAAGGGTCGCTGCAAAGTAGGTGGCAGTTAAGCTCCACTGCTAATTGAGCCCATTAACACACCTCTTTTACCAGGTCTGGCTGTTACTCCAACACTGGTAGATCACCAAAGCCACCTCCTGCCTGTTCGGATTGTCAATTTCTCATAGGAGGATGTGTGGCTGGGCCCAAGAACTCGGCTAGGCATAATATCTGTAGTTGATTGTGTCAAACATGATCAGACCTGTGCAGTTAAGTTTGATCGTATCTCTGCAGATGTTGAACAGATTTCTATTGATCCAAAGGAAGAATCGTTTGACAGTAAAAGGCTGACTGTCTTAGACAAACTTGACATTGGTGGTACTGATGACGAGCGAACAGCTTTGTGTACATTACTGTCTAGGTATCTTGACGTGATCGCCGATGACGATGACGACCTTGGTTTTACTGACAGAGTGATGCACGAAATCAAGCTGGTTGATCACGTGCCTGTAACACAGCCCTATCGCCGTATTCCACCCAACCAATACAAAGAAGTCCAGGAACACATATCAAAGCTTTTGAAAAAAGGCATAATTCAGGAAAGCGAGAGCTCATATGCATGTCTTTAGAAAGAGCGATGGCAGTATACGTTTGTGTATAGACTATCGAAAGTTGAACCTGAAAACAAAGAAAGATGCATTCCCATTACCTCGCATCGATGGGAGTTTCGATGCATTGAGTGGCGCTAAGTACTTTTCCACTATTGATCTTGCTAGTGGCTACCACCAAGTTGCAATCGACGAGCGTGATCGGGAGAAAACCGCTTTCTCGACACCATTTGGCTTATTTGAGTTTTTGCGTCTGCCTATGGGAGTTTGTAATGGTCCCGCAACTTTTCAAAGGTTGATGCAGGCAACGATGAGTGATTTAATCTTTGAAATAATGCTGGTGTATCTCGATGATATTCTGGTGTATTCGCCCTCCTTCCAGTCCCACCTAGAAAGGCTAGAGACTGTACTGGAGCGTCTCAGACTCACTGGACTCAAGCTTAATGAAAGAGCTGCAGGCATTCCTTGGCCTGTGTAGTTAGTACAGACGGTATGTTGAAGGGTTCTCTAAGATTGCTGCTCCATTGAATGACGTAGTGAATCAATGTCGTGGTGTTTGCAGTTCAGCTAAGACCAGCCAAAGGCTCAGTACCTTATGGGACAATAGGTGTCAACAGGCCTTTGACATGTTAGAAGAAAGACTCACTACTGCACCGGTTTTAGGGTTTGCAGACTTTACTCGTCCTTTTATACTGACTAAAAAAAGAAATGCAATTTTCTTTTTCTTGATTTTATCGAGTGTAACTGTTATTAATCAACACTTCATTGGCATCAAATGAAAGAGGGAATCTCAGACAATAGATATAACAGAAAATCAGGTTGGAATATCGCCATGTTGGCTTTTATTTAACAAGATGAAGCTCGACATTACGAAACACAAATGACACTATCAGTATCTTGTACGTCCCCCATTAGCGTCGCGCATGGTGGTACACCTGCGTCTCATAGACATCACCAGATGTCTGATTGTTGCTTGTGGAATGCTGTTCCACTCTTCGGTCAGTGCTTGTCTTAGCTGACGTACTGTAGGTGGCGGTGGTTGACGTCTCCGGATCGCTCTATCCAGAATGTCCCACAAGTGTTCTATAGGTGAAAAATCTGGAGAAAACGCTGGCCAGGGAAGGATTTGCACGTTTTCGGCTTGAGGGAACTCTATACAGATACGTGCCACGTGCGGACGCGCGTTGTCCTGTTGGAAAGTCAGTCGGTGACGTCGGACAAACGAAAGGACGACTGGACGGAGAATTTCATCATGGTAACAGACGGCGTTGAGAAACGCATCTCAGCGGCAGTTTGAGTTGCCGACCGGAAGCGATCCCGCAGATGCAAGAAGCGGATATGATTTTCAGATGCTGGAGTCGTAACACGTGGCCTACCGGATCTGGGGCGATCGGCCGTATGTCCAGTGGCATTAAATCTGGTTCTGAGGCAACTAATTGTTACAGACTGCACGCCGAATTGACGGGCAACTCTATCTACTGGACTTCTGGCCTGTAGCATCCCAATCACGTGTTCTTGTTAAACTTCCATTAGTCGTGGCATTATAACCCTTCTGATATTTACTCATTTTCGGTTGGACTTTTATAGGCCCCGGTGTCTACGAGGAACTCAAAACAAAAATGGAAGTGTTAGGACAATGGCAGCACTCGAACCCAAGCACTGCCGATGTTCGGTTTCGGACGAATGGCGGCTCCAGAATACGCGCTGTGACCGCGAAAATTTGTATGGTAGAAGTAATCACCTCCAAAAATAACTCAGAGCAAAAGCATCTTTGTCAATGAGTTTGTCGAAATTTGGCACCGGATTACGTAATTGCATTTCTTTTTTTGGTCAGTATATTTTAGAAACAGATGCAAGTGGTCAGGGTCTTAGAGCTATTTTATCTCAGCAGCAGAGTGACGGTAAAAGGGTGATTGCGTACGCGAGCAGACGGTTAAGAAACGCGGAGAGAAACGATAAGAATTATAGCAGCATGAAGTTGAAGCTGTTAGCTCTTAAATGGGTTATAGTAGAGAAATTTCGGGGTTATTTATTGGGCTCAAAGTTCACAGTAATAGCTGACAATAACCCCCTGTGTCACCTCAAAAGCGCAAAACTGGAAGCTATTGAGCAAAGGTGGGTAGCTCAGTTAGCCGCTTTTGATTTTGATGTACAGTATCATCCTGGACGATGCAACCCAGCAGCCGATGCTCTCTCAGGACACCCTTTAGCAGGGGAGCCTGAAGCTGATACAGATGACGTAGAGTTTGATGACTGCATTGCTATTTGTAACCTGATATGTCCTGGAACACCTCTTGAGTCAGAGTTGGTCTCTGCGGGCGTGAAATGTTGCCAGGTCAGACAGGCCAGGGCTCTAGAGGCAGATGTGTGCCAGTCTGGTGTTAAGGAAGTTACATTAACTCTCCCAGGCTATACCAGGGAAGAGTTACAGACGTTTCAAGTGCAGGGTCCAGTGCTAAGTGTTTTCGGCAGTTTTTGGAATCAAAAACGTAAGCCATATCCTCAGGAAGGGAAACCCTTCCTCAAGCTGTGAATTCACTGTTCAAGCATTGGAAATACATCAGAGAGAGAGATGGTCTGTTGTATCGGGTGGTGGAGGATATACGTTTCGGAAAGTGTTTTCAGTTTCTTGTTCCCAGCTGTTTGCAGAGACAGGTACTGGAGAGTGTGCATGACTGTATGGGACATCAGGGCATAGAGAGGACCCTACTCTTGTTGAGGCAGAGAGCGTTTTGGGTAGGGATGCACAGTGATGTTGAACAGTGGGTTAAGAACTGCCAGCGTTGTATTTTAACAAAAATGCCACATCCTAGGATTCACCCACCCATGAAGTCTTTTCTTGCATCCAGACCTCTAGAGGTTGTAGCAGTTGACTTCATGGTGCTTGAACTAGCTACAGATGGCAGGGAAAATGTTTTAATAATTACTGACGTTTTTTCAAAGTTCACACAAGCTTTTGCAACTCGCGACCAAAAAGCTGAGACCACAGCAAAGGTGTTGCTGAGAGAATGGTTTATGAAGTATGGCGTACCTGAGCGATTGCACTCCGATCAGGGCCGTAATTTTGAAAGCGAAGTAATTGCTGAGCTCTGTAAGCTGTATGGAGTAAAAAAGATGCGCACAACCCCTCATCATCCAACTGGCAACGCCCAGTGCGAACACTTTAACCGCACATTACATGAGCTGCCACGCACATTTCCCTCTGACAAAAAAAAGACGTTGGCCTGAGCATTTAGCCGAAGTGGTTTATGCTTACAATGTGACCCCGCATTCAACAACAGGCTATTCTCCATATTATTTACTTTATGGGGTGGAACCACATCTCCCAGTGGATGCGCTTCTTGCTAATGAACGTTCCTGGGATCAGATGTTTGATTGGCTTGCAGTTCATCAACAAAGGTTGAGAGATGCGCATGCCAGAGCAAAGGAATACTCTGAGCAAAAAGCAGCAGAACGTATTGCCCTGCAGAGTGAGAAAGTGTACTGTCCTTCAGTTGAGTTAGGCCAGCATGTGTATTTGCGACATCGGCTTACAGGTCGCAACAAAATACAGGATGCATGGGAACAACGGTGTACCAAGTTATGGACATGGTAGGAACCACTTATACAGTACAGCCTGTTGAAGGAGGACCAGTTAAGAGGGTAAATAGGGTAGATATCAGACCATGCGTGAATCCACCAATCCAAACCCTCCGGAAGAAAGTACCCGTTCGTGAACCTGATGTGGTAATGGAAACAGGAACTGAATCAGGGAGATCAGATGAAGAGAGTGATTTGGGAGTCGTAGTAGAAGAGGTTTCTTTTGGTATGAGTCCTAATCTGGGTAGCATCAGTTCTCCTGCTGCAGACTTTGAGTCTAGTCCAATAGGATTAGAGTCTGAACTTAGGGAAGTTGGGGGTCCAATGCTTAGTCATGGAGAGACAGAGTCTGCTGAGCTGGAGTCCAGGGCAGGGGAGCAATCCAGTGTTCAGGCTCCTGTTCCATTAATTCAGCAGGGACAGAAATTGACTTCTCTATCAGGATTGCAGTCTCCTATACCTGCTCCTCGCAGGAGTAAGAGAGCAAACGCAGGAACTCACCCAAACCCACATCACGAGCCAAGATCCATTCTTGAGTCCCAGTTACTAAGTCCGGCAATGGTATCCCATACTGTTGCGAGTTTGGGAACTGTGTTTTTTAGAGAAGCTCTTAACGAGGTTAGAAATAGTTACTCAGTCACCGAGGACGTTGACTGTTAAGCAGGGGAGAATGTAACCAGATGGTAAATTACTATTCATGGGAAATGAATCGAGTTAGTTCTCTGTTTTGTGACCTGACTGCAAATGCATAATTTAGGCAGTAGGGGGCATGAGTTAAAATTTCGAAGAGAGTTTGGTCTGTTGATTTGTTATCCAATTTGGGAAAACGTCTGTGGGAATGCCAGAATGAACTACCTCTCCTGCGAAATGGCTGCGAATCTGATCGGTGATGATTTTAATATCCAGCATCTTGATTGTTTTAAAATGATATTTCACACAATATGGTGAGATAGTGTTTCAGTAATGCTAGATGTACTTGTAAAAGACCATATTTCGTGTAATTGTTTTATTAGGATCGAAGATGGTTGGGGAATGAAAACCAAGCACATGTTGAGCTAAGTTTGCTCTTTGAACCTGGTACAAAATGATTTGATAACTTTCTGAAATTCTGTATGTTCAGTATGTTTAATTGTAACGACAGAATGGATTTTACTTTCTGTACATTGGAAGTGTTTGTATTCAATGTACTAGTACGAATTCGAGAATTGACATGGCTATGTACTGAACACGTTTCTGCTTTGTTTCATTGCTAGCTGTGCCACTGCCGTATCTATTTTGGTATCTATTTTATGTTGAACAGTATCTATTGCAGTATCTATTTTCTATTCACAGTATCTATTTAGTCAGAATCTATTTTATGTTAGATAGAAGCCATATGTGTGAGCACACATTTGCTATCTGTACGGGAATACAACCGGGTCTTTTACTGTATTGTAATTCGGTATTTTCGGTAAACTGAAAATCTTGTCCAATTTCGTGAGTAAATATTTTTTAATTGCTACTTTCTAAAGTTTGGGGAAAACAAAATATTTTATGCACTGATTGAAAAGAAAAATAAATCCCCAACGAACTGTATCTGGAGTTGTGTGTTCAATTTAGCCCGGCTTCATATGAGTACCAGAGTTTTTCCACTGATAGTTAAAAAAGGCATTATGAGACTCAGAAAGAAAAAGCAGTAAGAGAAAATGGCCACTCCTGAGGCTTATCAAAATGAAATGTCTGGAAATTCACAAGGGCACCAACAGGCTCAGTGATTGCAAATCTCTTCAAAATTGTGACCTTTTCAGCTGATAATGAGGAAAATCTCCAAAATTTCTGTGTGATAGATCTGAAACATCTAACAGATGCAGGCTATCAGTGACAACAGTGACCAAAATCTACTGGTATCAGAGTGATGGTAAGATCAAAGTGTGGTGACTATAATGAACTAGACAGGACCTGTCGCATCCTGCATTTGTGAAACGTGGTGGGTGTGTTTTTATGTGGGCTTTAATGGCCAAAACAGGACTTTGCTCACTTGGATTCCATTTCAACTGCTCGTGTGGCTGGGTTGCCTTGCGCTAGGTTGCATGACTGAAACAGTAAAATTGCTGGTTTGAATTCGGCATAAGACTCTTACTTGCATCTGAAGAGATGAAGTTGGGAAGACTGCCGGCGTTGGGTCCTTATTCAAGGACAGGGCCTTAACCCCAAAACTGCTTGAAAGACCCCTTTTTGTTTTTATTACACCCGACTTACAACTGTTCTTCCTGGGACTTTTCCCAGGACTTCCTTGAGAAAGAGAAAAAGAGACACTAGTTCTCTGATTAAATGAAGGCTGCAGTTAGCAGCATCAGCAGAATGAATTCTGCATTGTACAGAGGAACATCAGATCTGTTTCCAGAACAATCAAATGCCTCAAGCTCCCCTTTATTAGCCAAGTCAGTCACTCATTCTCAATCTGACTGATTCCGGAAGCATGGTGGGGAGCGCTTTATGTTACCTGGGGTGTGCCTTTGGACAAGTAAATCATTTTATTGTTTGATTGCAGATCTGTTTGTGGAGTACCAAGCCAAATAAAGAATTTTTCCAAAACATTATGGAGCTCACGCAAATAGTGTGTAATGTTGGCATGCAATAAGTGATGAAAGCCTGTTGACATCACTAGGTATTGAGTATCCTCTCTGCTGAGCACAAGCCTGCACTGCAACAATCATCAGTTTATACTTGTTCTAGGTGTTATAATAATTTCCTTTTAAAAAGTGTTGAAGTATTAAAACACGCATTAGTTAACTATTACAAACCCCAATTCCAATGAAGTTGGGACGTTGTGTAAAACTTGAATAAAAACAGAATACAATGATTTGCAAATCCTTTCATTTTCATTGGAAATATTCACTCATTTTGAATTTGCTTTTTTTGGAGCATGTTACAGTCATCAAATTCAAAATGAATATTTCCAAAAAACCAATAAAGTTTATCAGTTTGAACATTAAATATCTTGTCTTTGTTGCGTACTCAATTGAATATAGGTTGTAAAGGATTTGCAAATCATTATTCTGTTTTTATTCACATTTTACAGAATGTTCCACCTTCATTTGAACTGGGGTTTGTATGTTGTCTGCAATACTTAGCTATAAGTACTATATTGAAGTGTTGCAATATATTGTAAAAATTGCTGTTGAAAAAAAAATTATTTGATTTGAATGCAAAGCCAAACATAGTGATGTTATGAAGTTGCAGCAGTATAGTGAAATTCCAAAGATATTTTTCAATTTTGGAATACCAGCAATACTGTGCATTCAAAATACCAAGCTTCATATATTTTCTGCCATTGTTCAGCAGTTTACATCTAAATTTCATACTGCAATATAATTGAAATAATAAATGGATACAACCCTGTTTCAAGAAAAGTCAGGATGCTGTGCAAAAAATAGAATACAATGATTTACAAAACAATTCAACCCCATATCTCACAGAAAATGGCATAAAAACAACATGTCAGTTATTGAAACAGAAATTTTATTGTTTGTTCAAAAATATCTGCTAATATTGAATTTGATGCAAGCAATACATTTCAGAAAAGTTGAGACGGGGACAAAAAAAGACTGGAAAAGTTTTATAATGCTAAAATATGCACCTGGTGGAACATCTCACAGTTAGGTTAATTAGATTAATTGGCAACAGGTCAGTCACGATGGGCATAAAATGAACATCCAGAAGAGAAGTAAAGATGGCACAGACTTTGCCACTCAGTGAATGACTGCATGGGTAAATAGTTCAATTATTTTAGAATAACATTTCTCAATGTAAATTGGAAAGAAAATGGGGGTATATAATCATCTACTGTAAATAATATCATTGATGGATTCAGAGAATCCGAAGCAATCTGAAAGCAAAGGACAAGGCCAAAAACTATCACCTGAATGGCTCTTATCTTCAGGCCCTCGAGCAGCATTGCATTAATAATAGACAGGATTCTGTAGTGGAAATCAATGCATGGGCTCAGGAACACTTGAGAAAACCAATGTCAGTGAACACAGTTCATTGCTGCATTCACAAATACAAGTTAAACTCATCCATGTAAAAATACACTATGATCATTCCAAAAAAAAAGTCTCCATTTTGATGAAAGTAAGCAAATACTTAAAGTGGTAATCCGTAAGATTTCCGTCTCGTTACTGTCTGTTAAGTCAGTGTCTATCAGAGAGGGGGGATAGAACAACGGTGATTGGGCCTATGACCCACTGATGAAAGCACTTGTATTTCATTCTTTGCCAGGTAAAGCGATCAGTGTGTCTGTGGCGACATTCCCGTGCCATATTCAAATACAGGCACACATCTAGTGACGCTTTTTACGTCAGTAAGCAGTGTTTGGTCTGTCCAGAAGGTAGGAGGAGCCACAAGCTAGCTTGAAGGAAGTAAGGAACCCCGGGAGAAGCAATGGCAAGGTAGACTTCAGAAGGGATCCAGTAGCGGTACTTTCCCTAACCTGACCCTTGGCTCTATCCCCTAACCCTAAATCTAATTTTTCTTTTACACCATATGTCAGTTTTACGGATGGAATTAAGGGTGGACCGTTAAAAATGCAGCCTTCCAAGAAGTGGAAAGTACCACTACTGGATCCCTTCTGACATCTACCCAATGGCAATGGCAAATACCATACTGTGTAGCTATACTGTGCACAGTAGAAACTAACATGAGCTGAGTCTCTCTTGAGGCTACTACTGAAACTAAAATTATAACGTAATTTCAGGAAGCAAACGGGAAAAAAGCTACGTTAACTGCCTCGACAAATATTTTTATTTTTTTAAAGAAAGTTATAACGTTACCTGTTAACCAACTACCGTTTTCATTATTTACACAGGGCTCTCAACTTTCACATATTCGGTTTGAGTTTAAATGACATATTCACGTTCCCGTGCTGAAGTCAGAAATTATTCTATCAGACCATTTGTAGAGATTCTCAGGTGGAATTGAAGTCCTTGTGCATTGAAGTTTATCAGTTTCACATGTGTTACGGTGGATTTCGCCACTAGCACCTGCAATTGCAGCTTACTGCCAAAGATGTCACAATAAACAAACCAATTCAAATCTTACGGATTACCACTTTAAGAGCCTATGATTGAATTATAATCCTTGAATCATTATCCTAACTTCTCATTTCTTAAGCGAACTAGTCGAAAGATGCATCGAATGGACGTTGAAAAGATGTTACTGTGTTTCCAGAGATGCCAAGTCTCATGCATTCGGCGTAGGTCTCACGCATTTTTTAGGCTTATTCAACGTAGTCCGCAATTATTCAATGAATGCTTATTAATGAGATTCTCATGCGGAATTAAAATCCTTGTGCATTGAAGTTTCAGTTTCACTTGAGTAAAGGTGGACCTCGTCACAAGTAAGATGGAAAGCGATTATGACTCCGGACTTCTCGTGCTTCACTTTACACAGGGATTGGAAACAATGCATGTGTTTCATGATCGTTCAAATTGTTTAAGATCATTTGAAATGTCTTTATGCAATTCCATTGCTTTCAATCCAAATGAGCAGACATTTTTCAAAAACGATATTTTTTTTTCAGTTCAACATTTGGTGCGTTGTCTTTGTACCATTTTCAATTAAATATGAGGTTTAAATGATATGCAAATCATGTTTTATTTTTATTTATATTTTACACAACGTCCCTACTTTTCTGGAAACGGGGTTGTATAGAAATAAATATTTCAGCACTCCCATTGCCCCTTCACAAATCCCAATGAATGGACAAGTAACGAGGATGCTGAGGATAAAACATTTGTCATGTAATCCTTAGTTGTGTTATACTGAAAGAAAAGATCAAATAGTGAAAACGTCAGATCCATGAATACATCCACTTATGCTTAGAGGAATATCTCTGTACGACAGCTCAGTTATATGAAAGCATATAGTTCACAAAATTAAAATGAAAATGCAATGTCAGAAATGAATTTTCATTTTCATGACACAAGCACATTATTTGTATCATAATGAAAATGCAGATGTAATCCTCCACAGTTTCACACACAGTTTCAGTGGAAGCAGCGCTAATCCAAGTGCACGCAGGGGCTAATTGAGTGCGAGAGCGGAATCTTTTGGGGGAAAACATTAGCTATACTCTCAATGAAACTCTGTAATGTCCAGGGGTGCGTCCATGCACAGTCAGTGGCTCCAACTATGTAAGTTAGCAGTTGTGCTTTGGCAAACAAGCTCAGCAGGAATTTCCCTCTGATTGATAACCAATGAGATCGCTTGTATTTGTTAATTTCCAATCTGTACCTAATTGTGGGGGAAGTCCCACCTTCTCACCGACAGGCCACATCCAACTAGGGAGGGTATTTTGCTTTTTACTTTCGTTAGGAAAAGCGCGTGGGACCTAGAAATTGCAAATGCAAAGTCAGGCAGGGCAGTCTCATGAAAATGAAAAGAAAAGTGGCGAACTGCGTTGGCGATTTAATTATGAGACAGACATCGCGTCTGCTTCTTGAAAAAGAAAAAGCATTTCCTATTTGCTTTATGAGATTAGCGTTTTCAATTTCGTTTTGTTAGTGATATTGCGGGGCACTTCTTGCAAATTAAAACATTGCCTACATGGACTTGAAAATGCAAACGCAAAGTGGAGGATTACTTTAGCATTTTCGAGATGATACAAATAACGCGCATGCTCCTCGAAAAACGAAAAAGCATTTCCGAGAATGTATTTGCTTTATACGATTAGCGTTTTTCGTTTTGTTAGTGATATTGCGGGGCACTTCTCGAAAATGCAAACGCAATTGAGGAATGTATTTCAATTTTCCGTTTGTCATAAAAAATACATACATGGACTTGAAAATGAAAGTGCAAAGTGGAGGATTCCATTTGCATTTTCATTGTGATACAAATAATGCGCTTGAATCTTGAAAATGAAAAGCATTTCTGACATTGCATTTTCATTTTAATTTTGTTAATTATATGCTTCCATACAGTTACTGTACGTGATAGTAGGACTCAATCCCCATATAGAGAATCGCATTCATTCTGGATCTGTGAATCTGGAGCGTTGCTGCAAAGGGAGTGCTACTAAGGGTTTGTTGTCTTGTTTCACTAGTTGGACCTCTTCAAACTACTGTAGACACAGTGTTTCACCAAAAGCTCAACGGCTTTTCCTCAAGGTCAATAACTCACTCAGGAAAGTTGATGTTAATTTTATTATTATTGGTAATGTGGTGATTCATACTATAGAAAATGTTCTGTTTGCGTAGAATCTCCTAAATTAATATTTTTCACCAGGTTTTGGGCTTCATTGAGGCCTCTTGACCATAAAGCAAGGATTTGGTGATATTTTAAAGTGGTGAGAGTGTACATCAGTTTAGTTGTTAGATGTAACATTATGATATTACTCATTTCACAGACAGGCATTTTCAGCATGTTTTGACTTAACGTTATGATATACTACTTAACATCTGATAGAGATATTGGATGTTTTGACCGGCTGGTCAGTGAATTATTGCATTCTGGGGAAACAAATGACTGTATGAATAATAAATGGTTCCTTAAAAAATCTTGATGGTCATGTGCATCAGAAATCATATTTTGCACTTGCTTGACGTGTACATTGCTGTCCATTGGTATGCAAGTGGGTGTTTGCATTTATGACAATCAAAGCTAATGGCCTGTGTTATTGAAATTTTTGGGTTTTTTTCTTGATGTAATGTGAGAAAGGATGGAAACGCATTGCCAAAGACACCATTTGGGCAATGAAGACATGACATGGGGGCTGGGAATGCTGGAAGAAGATGCTACACAGGAACAGGTGGCACAAACTTCACATGTTTCACAGAGTGTGGTATACCGCGTGTGGAACCGCTATCAAAATACTGGAAGCGTAGCCCGGCAGCATGGGGGAGTTCGGCAAAGGGCAACTGGGGCCACTGATGATTGGTTTTTGGTCATTCAGGTAAGACGTCATCGGATCCAAATTGCAATGCAGCTATGAAATGATCTGCAGAATGTTTCTGGTGTGCATGTTTCTTCACAAACTGTGAATTGTTGTCTTCATGAGGCAGAATTGTGGTCACGTAGACCAGTTCTGCCAGTGCCTTTGATGTTACGTCATGGAGAAGAGCATTTGTAATGGGCCACAAATTGTGTCAATTGGACCCTGGATGACTGGAGGCCAGTGCTCTTAACTGATGAGTCTTGTTTTGTTTGGACCATACCGACCGAAGAGCAAGGACATGGAGACGTGTTGGAGAAGCATTCTAGAGGCAACAGGTCGCTGAGCACAACAGATATGGCGGGGGCTCAGTGATAGTCTGGGATGGCATATCCATGGCTGGAAGAACACTCCTCCATGTCCTTAGGCATGGAATGCTGACTGCAGCTCGTTACAAGGATGAGATCCTTCATCCCATTGCAAGACCGTTTGCTGGTGCAGTTGGTCCGCAGTTTATTCTGATGGGTGACAATGTTCGTCCATATCAGGCTAGGGTAGTGGCAGATTACCTGGAGCAGGAGAAAGTTCTGAGAATGGAATGGCCTGTGCGCTCACCCGACCTCAATCCAATTGAGCATGCATGGGACATGTCGCACAACTCCACATGAGTTGTGCAACCCTGGGGTGCTGGACAAGCTCGTGATGGCCAGTGAGGAGGAGTAGCAGCGTCTTTTCTTAATTTGTCAGCTCATAATGAGCATGAATCGTCCTTGTCAGAGTGTCATTAAGGCACGGGGACACCATGCCCATTATTGAGTTCTCATTATTCTCCTACCATTAACTTTAATTGATGTAGAAAGTTGGATAAAAGAGCTCGATGATTTCATCAAAAATGACCAAAAGGCCTTTTCCCTATGTAATCTCCTTTCACTTTTAATGCCTGTCAGTGCATGATAATCGTTTATGATACACATAGATGGCATTTGTTTCAGTCGAACGTGTTAGGACAGCTGTGTGATACAAAATATTCAATATCTCTATCTGATGTTAAGTAGTATACTTCATGATGCTGTATCACAACGCAATTCATGCTTCTGGCCTGAGGGAGGCAGCAAAGCTTAAATCAATCTTTTTAGCGACCTCACATAAATTGCACATTGTGGCCTTTTACTGGACATAACATTCACTGCTGGCGCTACATTGTAGTGAATTCAGCCATCAATAAACGTCAATGATTTGCTGTTAGATATTTACGTGTAAGAGAGCAATATGATGCAGAAATAAGGTTGACTTTTACTGGATTTTATATTCATTGAGGTCTACATATTAAGCAGTTTTTCATTTCATATTTACTAAACTGAAACTAAAAAAATTGCCATTTAAAATCTTTAAGTGCTACTGTCCTATATCACTTTTGGTGAGCTTAAATCGACTACATAGAAAGGAGTATTGTCCAAATTAGATTAACATAAATTTATTCAACTGATATATTTTTGAAGGGCATCACTTTGGTAATTCAGTTTTGCTTGTGTGAAGTACTCTGTGTTTGCTTTCATATTTTGCGTTTAATATGTATTAATATGTATTGAACACAATATTCAAATATTTTTTATTTTGAAATGTGTTCATAACTCTGCAGCCCTCCAGAGCTGGAGTTGCGCATGTCTGATGTGTTTGGGTTTTCATGTAAACTACAACCCCAATTCCAAAAACGCAGGAAAATTATGGAAAATGCAAGTAAAATCAAAACGGAGTGATTTGAAGAGTCAATTCGGCCTCTACTATATTGAAAAACACATTGTTTGATGCTGTCCCTTGTGAATTCAATTGCTAATTGACAATATGCTTATTTCAAATCTGGTGATTGAAACAGACTTCAAAAAAAAGTTTGTAAGGGGGCAGTTAAGGACTAACAGTAGCATGAGAAGTTGCAGCAATAAGGTGAAGTGAAACAGGTGATGATGTTAAGTAGGTGAGCTAATCATGATACAGTGTAAAATCAGCCTCAAAAAAAAGCCTTGTCCCTCAAAAGTAAAGATGGGTTAAGGCTCACCAACTGGCCAACATTAGCTTTCACTTTGAGGATAACATTCCCCAAGGACAAATCAGTAGGGTCTAGGGCATTTCATTCTCAACTGCAGGTCCAGTACTGGAAGGCCACAGTGTCAGCAGGCTCTGGTGGTCCCTTACCGCTTAGCAGCAAATTAGTGCCTTTTGAACATAGTACATGGACTCCAGTTGATGATTTTAATTACTAGTGCAGAAGCAAAGCAAAAACCAGCAGACAATGCAGCCTTCAAGAACTGGAATATGACACCCCTGCTCCACAGCATGTAATATAATTTGAAGACAGTAGAAATCCAGTTGAATCTCGGTACGCAAATGGAATAGCCAAAAAACACTTCTGAATGTCCGCGATCTCTGGTTCTTTGGACCTCACTATCTTAAGAACGGTGAACATCATTTGTCAGTCAGTGCCATTCACTCCTGCGTTTATAAATGCAATTTAAAGCTTTATCATACAAAGTTGAACTCGTGCATCAGCATCATTTGAGACGTACTAAAGCTCAACGAAAGCGTGCTTTGTGGTCCGACGACAATGGGCCTCATTCACCAATATCTTCCTAAGTATTTATTTAAATTCCTTCTTAAATTGTTCTTTAAAAAACTACGTCAGATTCACGAACGTGTTCTTTACCCGCAGAATTGTTCGCTGTTGTGTTCTTAGATTGATGAATGCCTCTCTCCTCGTAAATTGAAAGCGCGTGCCACTTGTCCCTAATTAGCATAAGTAAACACCCACAAATGCCCTTAAAAGAGCATGAAATGGAAGGGCCGTGTGCAGACACAGACAGAAGTCTCAAAGAGATTCCTTGAGGGAAAGTAGAGGTAATGCAAAAACGGAAATCTAAAAACGGAGCACCAGAATCAAAACGAAAATAGCAGGTTTGAAGTGGAGGTACTGCTACAGGAAGTGAACCGCAATCAAACTGTGATATTTAATGGTGTTAATTCTAGATATAAAATCACACACAAAGAAGATGCATGGGATGCAGTTACTCTTTCTGTGAATGCCTTATCTGCAGAGGGATGCACAACAGATGACGTTAAAAAGAAATACTTTGACTTGAAATCTGACACCAAAAAAAAAAATTAATAAAATAAATAAATAATACAAAATTCAGATGAGAGATGCACAGCACTGGCAGGGGGGATTGCAGGCAAAGAATTGTCTGAGCTGGCCCAGCTTATCGGGGCCATCATTGGAGAGATGGCACTATCAGGTGTGCCATCAGCTGAGTCTGGACGCAGACCTGGGCCCCGAGTGAGCACCTTCATCTCCTCCTTGTCCATCTCCTATCCAAGAGAAATCAGAGGGCAAGCTATTTTTCTCTGATAATATAATTTATAACGAGTGTGTCCCAAAGGCTGGTCTAACTTGCAACATCGTGTTTAAAAAGAATACCTGCTTGTATTCGAAATTAAGACATTTGGGCCTGTTTAACAATTGCAGATAAAGATCACCACATTATTTAATTATCGATTATCAACCGATGAAGTCCTGAGCCAACCACCCTCTAAGGAGCAACCTGGAACCCGGCGCAGTCAGTGCCTCCCCACAGCAGTACCTCCTGTCTCCCAGCTCCCGCTGTGAGGTCCCGGTTGCTAAAAAAACCCAAGGTGGAGAATACCTTCATATTGTGGTGGCACAGGGTTAGACTGTCTTGTATGGCTCCAAAGTACTGGCTCCAAATGATCACAAATGTCCAAGAGGACAGCTCTGGGTAGCTTAAAGATTCCCAACAACTGCCACTCCCTGCAAATATATATATATGGTCATGGAAAAATTGTTCCCTCCATAGGGCACCATCTGCAATATCTTGCAGTTGCAGCAAATATGCAATTGTGTCAGCAGGGTGTAGAAGTACTTCTTTTTGGCCAATAAATGGGGTGACGATCTAATGGATGGAATATGGTTCCCAATTAACATGATTGATATAAGTTGATGTGCAGTATAAGGTTCATATTTATTTTGAATGATCATAATTCTTTGAAAAATAAGAAGAGTTATTGAAGAATACAACCCCAAATCAGAAATAGTTGGGACAAAGCGTAAATTGTGAATAAAATCAAAACGCAATGACATTCAAATCACATCAGCCAGTATTTTATTCACAATAGAACAGAGAGAACATAGCAAATGTTGAAACTGAGAAATTTTACAATTTTATCCACAAAATGAGCTCATTTCAAATTTGATGGCTGCTACAGGTCTCAAAAAAGTTAGGACAGGGGCCTGTTTACCATGGTGTAGCATCCTCTCTTCTTTTTAACACAGAGTGGAGGCGTCTGGGCATTGAGGAGACAAGTTTCTTGAGTTTAGCCATTGGAATTTGATCCCACTCTTGTTTAATAGAGGCTTCCAGTTGCTGGAGAGTTTTGGGTCTCCTTTGACGGACTTTTCGTTTAATTATGCGCCAAATGTCTCAATCGGTGAAAGATCAGGACTGCAGGCAGGTCAGTTCAGCACACGGACTCTTCTACTACGAAGCCATGCTGTTGTAATAGCTGCAGTATGTGGTTTTGCATTGTCCTGCTGAAATGCACAAAGCCTTTCCTGAAATAGATGTTGTCTGGAGGGAAGCATATGTTGCTCTAAAACCTTTATATACCTTTCAGCATTCATGGTGCTTTTTAAAACATGCAAGTGACCCACACCATATGCACTAATGCATCCCCATACCATCAGAGATGCTGGCTTTTGAACTGAATGCTGATAACAGGGGGTGCACCGGTGGCTCATCGGTCTAAGCGCGCACACCACCAAGGCTGTGTCCTTCCCGCAGTGACCTGGGTTCGATTCCGGCTCGGGTCATTTGCTGCACGTCTTCCCCCATTCTTCTCCCCAACCTTCCTGTCTCTCTACACTGTATAACTATCCAATAAAGGAAAATTTCCCCCCCAAAAAAAAAAAATAATAATCTGAAGGCTGATAACAAGAGGGGTGGTCTTTCTCCTCTTTAGCCTGGAGGATGCACATGATTTCCGACAAGATTGTCGAATTTGGACTTGTCTGACCACAGGACACTTTGCCACTTTACTACAGTCCATTTTAAATGAGCCTTGGCCCACAGACCACAGCAGCGCTTCTGGATCATGCTCAACAATGGCTTCCTTTTTGCATGATAGAGTTTATGGTGGCATCTGGGGATGGCACAGCAGACTGTAATTACAGACAGTGGTTTCTTGAAGTATTCCTGGGCCCATTTAGGGCCCGAAGATCACGAGAATCCAGTAAAGGTCTTCGGCCTTGTCCCTTACACACAGAGATTTTTCCAGTTTCTCTGAATCTTTTGATGATGTTACGCACTGTTGATGATGAGACCTTCAAAGCCTTTGCAATTTGACGTTGAGGAACATTGTTTTCAAAGTATTCTACAATTTTTACGTAAGTCATCACAGGTTGGAGAGCCTCTGGCCATCTTTACTTCTGAGAGACTCAGCCTCTCTAAGACATCCCTTTTATAGCCAATCATGTTACACACCTGATGTCAGTTAACTTAATTACTTGCTAACTGTTCTTTCAGCTGATTCTCTTATATATTAATTTTTCAGCCCTTTTTTGCCTGTGTCCCAACTTTTTTGAGACCTGTTGCGGCCAGAAAATTTGAAATAAGCTATTTTTGTGGATAAAAATGTAAAATGTCTCAGTTTCAACATTTGGAATGTTATCTATGTTTTATTGTAAATAACATATTGGCCAATGTGATCTGAAAGTCATTGCATTTTGATTTTATTCACAAAATCCACTTCGTCCCAACTATTTAGGAATTTTATAACTTACAAAAATATTATTGTAATTCGAATAATATATTACACAGCTGTAGAACAGAATACACATGCGATGACCACTTATTATGCTCAAATATGTCAGCACTTGAATGTGCGTAAGGGTGCTTTTCAGTGCGCGTAGATTCTCTCCTTACCTAAGAACAAATTCCAAAGAAGAAAACATTGGTGAATGTCAGAATCTTCGTAAAAAGTGCGTAAGTGGGTTTTAAGAAGAAATTTCCTCTTAAGAATGGTTGGTGAATGAGGCCCATTGTCCTGCTAGACAGCGCCAAAATAAATTTTGCACCGACAAAAAAAAAGGCATGGCAGTGTAAGCAGGCATGTGTAAGATGCTGGATTGGCCTGCCTGCTGTCCTTATCTGCTCCTGAGACTGTACGGTGTATTTCAAAGTGAATTACATGGCAAAAAAAGGCCCTACACAATTGTGCAGCTGAAGACTTGCATAATGGAAGAATGGGGAAAATTCTGCTTGCTAGAATTGACTAACTGGTGTCTTCAGTGCCCAAAAGCTCAACTTTTCCCCTGTGGCACTGCCAAATTCAGGTCAGATTTGACTGGTGAAACAAGTTATCAAACTTTCCACGATCACATTTTTTATTACATTGGATTACTTTGAGTTATACATCCAAAGGAAGCTGAAGTATACTTTTTCCGATGATATCCAAATTTTGTCAGAATAGTTTGGCTCCTCGAAGCACAAGACGTAATTTTCCAGAAAAAATACTTTGTTTACGATTGCTCGCACTCAACGAACATTGTGTTTGTGTTGCAACCCATTTTGTTTTCACTCATTATCACTCACAAGACAACAATCAAAATTATCGAAATGGTATCTGCTATGGATTCTGAGGAATAGTTGGACATAAATAGAAGTCCAGAGGTGTTTTCTAGCAAAAATTTTTGGGAATGAAGTGAAATTTTGTCAGATGATGAACAGCGTACAACATCAAAAAATAAAAACTTCTCATGAATCTGTTTTTTTTTTTTTTGAGTGGCCATTGTTTTTCTTTGGCCATTTTGTCCTCATGTGGGCCAGCTGGGAAAGAGTCAATGCAGTGGATCTCAATTTAGGTCCACGGGGACCCCAGTGCAGGCTGGTTTTCATTCCAACTCCAATTGCAATTCCATAATTTGTACCAAGCTGTTCATTTTAATTGAATAGGTGCATTTGATGTATAGAGAAATGATTTACGTACCTTCCTAGTTCACATTATGCCGCAATAGTATTTCAATACCACAAAGATTCCCAATTTTACATGGTGCTTATTGAACTACAGGCAAACATAAGATCTAATGAATGAGGTTATTTGGCCTTCTTAACAGGTGACTAGGTAAGTGTATTTGTTGAATTTGCCACAATTAGCTATTTTCCCCTTATATTTCAATACAATGCAAGTGGGCCTTGCTATCGTTTGCATTCTTAACCTTCCAAATGGTTAACATTGATGGATAGGTGTACATAGCAATTAGAGGCTTGCTGATTCTCTTGTCTTGTAAGTTTTTGCATATCGAAATTTGCCATTTAAAATTTGATTGAATAAGTATTATATGCCCACAGAGTATTTATTTTTCATGGCATACCAAGCTATTTCTGACAAAAATTTCATTCATTTAAGTAATCTAACAGCACAAGCTCCTCGTTTGGAAAATTTTACTTTTTGTTAAAAATTTTAGAATTGCAATTGAGGTTGGAACAAAAACCAGCACACAGCAGGCCCTTAGTACTGAATTTCCAAACCACTAGCTCAGTGATTGTGAATAACTGACATGGTAATGCTGTAGAGTGGTAGAAAGTTGACTGTGTAAACTTTTTTTGGACTGCGGTGCAATCATCATATTGCAAATATTTCAATAAGCAATTCAATCAATATGTTAGAACATGATCTTTTGTACTATTTTCAACAGGGCAAGGTGGGGCTACTATAAGCGTTTCAAGTTCAAAAATGAAAAAAAAAAGAAAGAAAACCAACCATGCATGCTACAACCGTTCACCAAGTCAGACCCAAGTCAGTAAAAACTTTCCTACACTGCAACCCAGGAAAAGTCTGTCAAAGTATGTTTATCAAAAATTGTAAAAAGTAATTAAATGCTACAAGTTGTACAAATGTTCTTCAATTGACAAAAAATAGAAACATCTTCAGACAGTTCCTGCTTGCACCACTGGAGGGATTTTCATTGCATAAAATATCTGACTGTAAATGCTTCTGTCCACTTACATTGCAATTTCATGCTTAATAAAAGTTCAGTCAATTTCAAAATACATTACAATATTCAAGAATGGTATGTTGCTCACTTGATCAAATTTCAGAATTTTATCTCAAAAACAGAATTTTCTAACGAATTTTGGGTTTTGCTTCATTGCAGTATTTTGTCCCCAATAAAAAATGGAGCATCTTGAAACATCAGGTTTTCAAAGACATAATGATTAAGTTCCATATAAATATAATACAAAAATGTGAACCATGTTTTAAGTATTTCTGCCAAGCTTTAGATTTCTTGTTTACCACAAAATCTGACTTTTCTGTACATCAATTTGATTTCCACACTTAAAGTTTACATATGTGACTGTTGACATACAAAGCTAATATAAGGGTGTCAACCTACAAAGCTGTCAGCAGCCTCTTTAGTTATCTGCCCTGAGTAGCACATCCTGTTAGAAGCCAGCCTGTGGTACTGATGTTTGCAGCTTCAAACCCTGGGTAGGTTTAAAGACACGCTTGCAAGTCTTACAACTGACATGAGATTCATTATGCTGAAACCAAATAATGACTGTGCTGTTGTTATCGCTACTGCTGAAGCTCCAAAGACAAAAGCACTTTGAACAAAATCATCTAATTTTTCATCTTCATCTTCTTCTTCCACCACTTCTCTGCCTGGCCCCATCCTGTTGCTGCACAGCAAATGTAATTTGGAATTGGCGTTGTATATTCAAAGAATTTTTTCCCACTTTGCAACCTTTTCTAGTGGTCCCAACATGTTGCTACAAGAGTCTCTATTTGGGTAGGCAGTCGGTACCTGAGAGTGTGATTTATGAAATTCACAGTGCATATTTCAAGGATGCAGCAATTAAAGGGATATGGCAGAGATGGCCACCCAAGAAAACACGGAAGTTCTGCGAAAGCATTGCCAATGTCCCAACTCCTGTTTTGTGAAGTCTTGGCAGTTATGGAAACAATTTAAACACTGAAAACCTAAAATTAATAATTAACCCCTTAAACTCAGATTTTCAAGATAATTTGCCCTTTAGAAGTTTCAAAGATAGAAAAAGAATCTTTTTCCATGTTGTAAGACAGAGATTTTATTCAAACCACAATTGCAATCATAGGCTTTTAACAAGCTGTTCATTTGTCTTAATTAAGTCCATTTCTGTTTTAAACAGTTGCTAATTCTCTGAGGCCACATTTTGACAGATATTTATTCATGCAATAAAGAGTAAATACAAATGATATACATTACAGTCAAAACAAATGCATAAAAAGAGGACAATAAAAATTAATCAAACTAAACAATCCATAGGTCCCTAACTGATGAGATTGTGGACATATGGTCACAAATATGGACTCGACTTGGAAAAAAAATCTGAAGTAATGTAGCTAACCCGTTAACAAGCCTTCAGTCGTAGTACAACCCGACTCTGGTCCATGTGCAATAAGCGGCATTGACTGGAAACATTGGAGCAGCCAGCCTGGCTACGTCAAACATTCAAGGGGGTGTGCTAGCAATTGAGTGTAGTTGGTGTATGGGCGGGACCCTGATACTGCAGCTCAACCCCCCGATCACTACTGAGCAGACTCTGGCTCCAAATGACGTCATCAGCACAAGTTGGCAACGCCTTCATCCAGGATATTTTGGCACCATTTTTGTACAGTGGGAGGCAGTGGTGATGTGTCATCCATTTTAATGTTCAGTCGATGGATTGGAGCATTAATTTGTTGAATATATGTCTAATGTACCTGAACTGTGATGAGATACATTCTATTTCAGTTCATTGCATCTCTGCCAATTTAGAGACACTGATAGATTATTGCAACAAATTGATTCACATTGAAAGAAAGATTATTCTCACTGTAATCTAACCCCATAAACTCTGACTTTTTCACTTCAGTTTTCCCTTAAGCAGATTCAATATTTAAAAAAGCATTTTTTTTTCATATTATGGGACAATGTCACATATATATTCTGTATCTGCTGGTTGCAGTGCTTTACTGAAGCCACACCACACTAATATTCAAATCCAGGACGCCATGTTTTATGACAGCATTACATCAAATTAAAAATATCTAGATCTTGTATGTCATTTTGAACACATTTCCCTGTGATTCACAAGGACATGCACAGGATCACTGTAACCCTGGGATCTCCACTAGAATTTAAAATAGGCATGAAGTTCCACAGGTTTGAATACAGCAGCTGCATTTTACAGACCTATTTATGGGTCCATAGGTTTTATGGGGCTAATCTAGTTTGTAGTAATAAATACATCCTTCGGATATTGATAGGACTGAAATATTAGTTGATCAAAGTTGGTAATATACTGTAAACACATTTAAATTGTATTTTTATTTTTTCCAGCTAACTGAAAATTTTATCCAGCCAATTACTGTACAATGCTTCTTTAAAATGGTATGCCCTTCCTTTCAGTTTCCACCAATGTCATTGGCATGATTCAAATTGTTCAACAAAAACCCAAGATCTGAAAAAAATATGAATCCTACAATCTTTGTTCATTTTCAGTTAGTTACCATGGACTTATGACTGAGTACACTTAATTTCAGAAAAAGGTAAAACAATTTGAATCTGCATGTCCTGAGTTTTTACATAATTGTCAAACTTTTCGAGTGCTCACAAATCCATTATGATAATGTTTTACTTATGAAGCACGTCTAAAGTGCTACTGTGTTTCCTCTACTGCAGAGACTGATAGTCATGAAACAGAGAGACTTAAAAGTATCTATATTATAACAGCCAAGTGGCCTCTGTGTGCATGTGTGCGTGTCCGGCCACTCGGTGCTAGATTCCAGCGGGCGCGTATCTGCAGCATAGCGTGGGCGATGTTATTTTGCTCCATCTTGCAGGCGACTGTGTCCGGCCAATCAGTGCTGGACTCCGCTGGGCGCGTATCTGCAGCACAACGTGAGCGACGCTATTATAATGTAGGCATACAGGGGGGATTCCCTCTCCTGGGAATTCCCCCTGTATGTCCTCTCCTGGGGATTCCCCCTTTCGAACTCAAGCCAATTCATCCACAAGAGTCCTGAATCCCAAGTCAATTCATCCACAGGAGTCCTGAATCCCAAAAAACAGATGCCAGGCCGCAAGAAAAAGTGGCGCGTAATCTGCAGCATAACGTGAGCGACACTCTTTTGCTCCGTCTTGCAGGCGACTTCGTGTTCCACTGGGCGCGGAATGACAGCGCAGCATATTCCCCTTGAAGGTTACTTAGTTTTAGTTACTATAAAAACATTGGTCGCGTGACAGCCACCTTGGTGTTTATGGAAACACCATAGCCACGTGATGATATCATAGAGGTGCATGTGATGACATCATAATGGTGCATTGTTCACGATAATATAAAAGCAAAGTTACATAAAACAATAAAATTTAAACTTGGGCTGAAAATTGGGCCCCATGTGGGTTGAACCTAGAACCCGTGGATCGCCACGGGCAAAGTGCTATTATCAAATATACTTTGTACAATAAGGGGCAAAAATGACAGATCTAGAAGCCGCAACGGGGAGCCAATTTAAACCATTATCACTGTGAAATTATTTAACCCCTTTGTGCAGATGTATCTGCCCGCGGACATGGAGCTGCAAATTTATGCAAGCAGTTACAATATTCTATCACTAGATGGCATACCCGGAGCAGTTATTGAATATTCACTAGCAAGCCGAGCTTGAACACAGTTTAGAATATGGACAAGTTCACTCCCATCTCTGTTTTTCAAGAGCTGTATGAATTAAACTCCTAAGCCAGGCCTGATGTGCAAGCTAATCAATATACAATGTACTTGCTCATAGTATCTATCCAGCAGTTCAAAAAAAAAAAAATTGATCTCTTGCTACAGAAAAAATCGTTGTCCACTGTAGAAACCACTTCAGCTATAGTAAGCTAATGGTATCCCAATTAGTAGTTAAGAAAAATCGGTTTTTCTGCAGCAAAAATTCGACATGGTGTTGATACTGTGTCATTCTACTATCAATTATAGTCATCACATATCAAAAACGCGTAGTTTCCTACCGTGAATTTACCCATAGATTCCTTCATCGACGAATTCAGCGCTCCCTCACATCCTCCTATGTACTCATGTTGATAGCCAATCACTCAGTTATTTACTAAGGCTCATCTGCATAGCTGCACACTTACAGTTCATGCCCACATAAATCTTCCCTGTTGATGATGTATTGATTGACTCGTTTCTTATCCAATACCAGCGAGTTTAAACTTCCCACAGTAACTGAAGGACGTTGATTGGACAAAAATAAGACTATACCAAAGACAGTTTAGCAAGACTCCTCATCCCCCAAAGACCCCCATTGTAAGAAATTGGTCACACTTCCTGTCTCCTAAGTGGGCGCAGTCGCAGAAGTATAGTGCGCATTGTGCAGAATGAATGCTGACCGGGTTATAGAAAATTAAAATTATAGAAAAATAAGTATCCTATAGAAAATTTTTTTCTATAGGATACTTACGCCATTATGGACAGAACTATGTTGTAAATTTATTGTAAAATTACAGTTAAAATAACTGGCAAAAAAGGTGCAAGTTTATAACTGTTTTTGCGGAAACTGAAACTGGCGCGGTTTCATTTACATACTTTAGTTTCTAGTCTTCATCATTGATCCCAGTTGGAGCAACACGCAGTATCATCCTGTTATCCATTGTGTCAGGGCAAAGACTGACTAAATGAAGACAAGTAGGCATGTGCACAGAATGAAGTTCTTCCGATCTTTAAACCCAAAGCATACATATAAATTCATACATGTATGTAACGGATATATTCTGTTATATGCATATAGCGGATATAATCTATCTTATGCTTATAACAGATTTTGTCCGTTTTATGCATATAGCGGATTTCATCTATAAGGGACAAAATCAGCTGGTCCAATTGAATCCACTATAGACTCGACTGGTACTTCGACAAAAGTCAAGGCCGCGCCCCTTTTTGGGAGATAGAAAACCTCAGATCCCATTGACCATAATGTAATTTGATGTGTTTTTAGATGTAAATTTATCAGATTTATTTAACTTAATTTCCTGTTTACATTCATTTCTTTATTTATTGATGTGTCTAGCGATTATTTTGCTACCTTGCCCGAACCTGAGCGTTTGCGTTATCTTAATGAATTATGGTTGTTCCTCTCCTTATCCTCTCTTCGAATAGCCTGGAGCCATAAAGCCCTCCTTTTCGGATTTTGCTATTCCAGGTAGGAGAAGGAACCTGAGGTTTGGTCTGGTCATTTTATTTGAGTTGCAACCCAGTACACAACAACTTTTGGGAATTTTACTGCTCAATTTTTGCGCTTATTTCTCATTGATTTCAATGCATAAGTGCAATTGTTTTCCACCAAAAAGGGGTGCAACCTTTGCGCTGAGCTCTTGATGAAATTGAACCAGTCGGGTCTATCTGCGAGTTTTATTGTAGGGGAGACGGGGGCTTGTTGTCACACGGGTAAGTTGTCACACTGCAATTATCTTCTCCACTAAAGGGCGCAACTAAAAAGTGGAATACTAGTTTTCTTCCTTTACATGGTCAGGTCTCATGTCCTGTGTGAGAAGAGAACAACACATTGTAAGTTGAGATGATCACCAATTAACCATTTTCCAGAACCCAAAGTAAAAAATTGTAACTTTATATATTTTAAAATAAGCTTATTTCAGATAAAAATCCTAGCAGTGATACATGTGGACTTGTTAGAGAAGATATTAAGGCATCCTGTCATACCTCAGTCATTGTTCTGTTTTAAGCTAACTTTAAGCTAGAGCTAGCATTAGCAAACATGGTAGTTTGGGGCAACTTGTCACATGTGAAGAAAGCAAGTTAACCAGCAGATAAATAAGAGAAAACTGCTATTCTCACCGACACACCTGTGAAGGAGGCACTTGAAGCTGAAAGGCAGGCACAAGGGAAAAAAGGCTATTCAAAAAGAAAGGCAAGGCGACCAAACCCAAAATACCAAATAAGCAAAGCACAGGGAAGAAACAGAGGGCAGGTACAAAAAGAAAAACTCCAGATGACTCCTCATCGGAAGAAGATGAGTCCCTGTGCCTGGTCTGTGTAGAGCCATTTGGAAACAGCCGCCCAGGAGAAACCTGGGTGCAGTGCATAATATGTAAAGGATGGGCCTGTGAAGAATGCACCCCTGGCAAATCAATCTACATATGCCAGAACTGCAACTCAGATGTGGAGTCTGACTATTGAGGTCAAGTTTTGTTTGAGATTTTCTGACTGGATGTTCCAGGACTGACTAGTGAGGTCAGGTTTTGTTTGAGTTGTATTGAGGTTGGTTGTATTGTATTTATGTTGCACACGATTGCGCAGCTGAAAATGATGCGATTTCAAAGAAAAAGAGACTCCCAAAACCGGTCTGAAGTGTTCAGTTATATTTACGGGATTTAAATGAGGTACGGATATAGTCAATGGGAATTATTCCGAATGAAACAGGACTGGAGGGTTCCTTCTACCCGATACAGTTGTGTCTCTGGAGGAGGGATTCAATGAAGAAAGGTCCTTGTTCACTTTGGGTAAGTGCAATTTTATATATTTTTTAAACTATGGGTTGCTGGCTAGCTGTTTTTTATTCTCAGTTTGCCATAGCCATGATGATCACAGAGCTTGTTTGTCTCTTTGGTTTGTAAGAGTAACCCTTAGTCTTTGCTCATCATTGCTACTGTATATTGGGGCATTTTTGGTTTTTACCTGGTAGTGGAATGTCTGTTCTGTTAAAATATAAAGTATATTTCAGATATTACTGAGTTGGTGAGTTATACTTGTTCCTGATAAGGTGTGGAAAGTCTTAATATAAGGCTGCGAGCTCGGAAGTGGTAACTGCTTGTTTTTCATTGCAGGTTGAATGTTCTGACCATTAAATAAGCAATTCCTTTAATGAGTGTGTGTGCTGGCTTGTGGAACTCTGAAGAAAAATTGAAAAATTCTAAACCTCATCATGGAGAAAAGGCATGTTTTGTGTTTGGAGAGGTTACTGGTGACCACTGATGTCCAACTGCACCTATATTGATAAACTCATACTAAATTCAACCAGAAAATCATTAATTCATATTGAATTTCATGCGTCAAAAGTTGTTTAGTGTGAAATATATTATTATTATATGATTTGACCCTGCGCCATTTTAAGGGATCTTGGAGTTCGGGGAGCCACCTGGATAGCTGTCTTATTTGGTGTCTAGAGAGTAGGCAATTTAGAATGTAATGCTCAGATGACTTGTACTTGTGATCAAGGAGTTTCTGATCCCAGAAATGTATAGTTTTAACCCCCAGCCAATTTTCAATTCTAAGTATTATCTTTTTTACAACTTCAATGCTGAATTTCCATGAAGATTTTTAATGTTTGCAGGCCTTTTTCTCTACCAAAATCATGAAAATAAACTGAAATACGATGTAATTCTAAAAACTTCAAGTGTCTTGACTCAGTGGAGCCATTCTCTTCCTCTCTGTGAAGCTGCAATCTTGAATCATAGAGCTTTAAATAAGGTAACACATAAATAGCCAGATTTGGCTTCTGCGCAAAGGGGTTAAAGTGATGACGTGGCCAAGAAGCATCTATTTAAGCAAGGATCAATAAAGGCATAGCACAATAGACAGCGCATATTATAATAAAATACAAGATACACTACACAGACACAGAGTTAAGATGGCAGTGGCAGGTCAATTAGGATCCTCTGCCCTGCATGAAAAACAAGAATGTATATGTACACATCATTTGTTGTCAAACCTTCGCCTGAATTCCCTTTCTTCCTTCTCCCATTCAGCAACTTGCATGTCTTTTAGATGTATTGCCTCCTTTGATTGACATCTTGCGTGCCTCCCCCATCAGGTGTTATGTATTTGTAATCTCCATTTCCTGTGTTTCTATGGTGTATATAACTCACGCTTTGAGCGTCCAAGTTGCTGGATTGTCACCTGCCTACACCCTAATGCTACCAGTCAGTATCTTCCTAGTCAGGGGTTTATCAGCTTCAGAAATTATTTGAAACCTTAATGATAATTAAATATGGAAGTACTCCTCCTAGTCTTATTAATAGGAACATACTCCCAAGCCTTTCTCTCGGTCACCAGGATTGGAACTGCACTCATGTTAAACAGTCTTCAGTTTGTTCTTCTGTCCAGTTTATCAGTAACACCTCCTAAACCTGTTGCGGTCGTCGGGACTGGGAATGCGTTCCTGCTAAACTCTTTGAACCTGCCATTTGACAGTTCTGCTCTGGCGATGCTGATCGCCCTCTGGCTACTGCCTCAGGACGCCACTGGCCAGGCGCGGACATGCTCCACACCCAAGCCCACTACCATCTGAACTAAACAATGCCATTCTACTCTACACTCCGTCACTTCCAGTCATTACTGTATTACTCGTATTACTATAAATAAACCCTACTGCTGGATTGTTCTCTGGCTCTGCATATGGTTCCTTGTCTGGATCATGACAGTTCAATCCAGCCTGGGATGGAACCAGCAGATATGCCCAGTCCGGTTGATGCACTGAGGTAATGGGGGATGGTTATTGGCCAGCATGAGGAGAAGCTTTGCCAACTGCACCAATCTGTTGGTATTGTTTCTTGTCAACTCAAGGCTATTACTAATGTCTCTCAGGACTCCACTACCGCTGCTGAACAGCGCTATTCTGCAGCAGACCATCCCATAGGCGCTCGCCCATTGGAAACCTAACCTAGTGGTGCTGGACCCTTACAATGGCAATTTTTCCACCTGCCACCATTTCCTGGCCTAATGTTTGATGGTCCTTGATTTACAACCATCTTCACTCCCCACTAGACAATCTAGAGTAGCCTTTTTCATCACTCGCTTCTCCAGACATGCCAAGGACTGGGCTGCTACCTGTTGGAAAGCAGGAGATCCTGCTGTACAAACCTATTATGCCTTCGCAGAATAGATAATAAGATAATACACTTTTATTGAACCCCGTTGGGTAATTTGTCCTCTGCATTTGACCCATCCTATTGTTAGGAGCAGTGGGCAGCCACAGAGCAGCGCCCGGGGACCAACTCCAGTTCTAAAGCCAGTACCTTGGTCAGGGGTACTGGTAGGAGCATTCCCATGATGCATGTTTTTGTAGATGAGAAAGGTGTTTGATTGGTCCAGCTCCAGCAACACCATCTGACCAAAGCACCTTGTTCTAGTCATAAGTTAAACAAAGTTTGGCAAACTCCAAGCGCTTGATCTGTGTTTTCTGGTCAAAAAAGGCTTTCTTCAAAAGAGCCTATGGTTGTGGAGGTGGCGTGCCCAAGATCCCACCAAGGCCTGCAATTCTTTCACAGTGATTCTTGGGCATTTTCTTGCTTCTTTCACCATCCTCCTCAGTATCCTGGGGGGCAAAATGCAGTTACGTCCTCTACCCTTGATTAGCAGCTGCATATCTTTGGAATTTTTAAATAATTGCCCTGACAGTGCTCAGTGGCATATGCAATGGTTTGTGAATCTTCTTGTAGCCATTGCCAGATTTATGAAGGTCTATGACTATCTGCCTCGATTGAACTACTGTTGTCTTGTTTTCTTCATGGTGTTAGATGACAAAGGGATATTGCATGTGTGTTACTGCATTTTTATACCCTAGTGAAACAGGAAGTGATGTAATGGCTCAATATAGTTCCTTAACTCATAAATAAAACTTAAATAAGTGGAATGTAATCGCTGGTTTAATTTTGGTAGGTGTTATTTTCAATAATCTTTAAGGGTGTCATTAATTGTGAAACTTTGATTTGGAGGAAACTGATTTTTAACTAAATCAGTAAATGATTTCATTTGGTTCCATTGGAACATTAATATTGCACAGTATCTCTCTCATGCTTTTTTTAGAGTTTCTCTATAAATATATTTTTAGAATTTTTTAAAGTATTGCTCTTGCATTGCCAGTCAGGGGTGCCAGTAATTTTTTGAGCCCACTATAGACAATATCATTGTGCCATTAACTTGTTATCCAGAACATTGCCCCACAGGGGTCAGCTGTACTCCTTAACAACACAGGAGTCCCAGGCTATGGGAGAGTATATAAATCAATCCCTGACTTCCAGAATCATTCAAGCTTCTTTGTCACCAGCCAGAGCAGGTTTCTTTATCGTGGCGAAAAAAGATGGGTCTCTACATCCCTGCATTGATTATCAGTGACAAAACTCTCTATCAAGAATCGTTACCCTCTTCCTCTGATGGACTCTGCATTCTCCAACCTCCACAGCTATCATTATTTTACCCAGCTGGACCTGCACAACACTTACCACCTTGTGTGCATGTGGGAGGGAGATGAAGGGAAGACAGCATTTAACACCCCCTCCAGCCATTACAAATTCCTGGTGATGCCGTTTCAGCTGGCTTAAGCCCTTGCTGTGTTTCAGAATCTCCTTACTGATGTCCTCCGAGACATGGTTTCCTGATTTATAAATATTTACTTTGACAATATCCTGGTGTTTTATCTAACTCTGGAGGGCGATACCTGCTATATCCACTTGGTCATTAAAAGACTTCTGGAGAGTCATCTCTACTTGAAATCAGAGAAATGCAAATAGAAGCCTCTTGCCCTGATGTTGAAGGAGTGCAGGAACTTTATCAATGAACATTGTATAAATGCAAAGTGCCCAGAGAATTCCAATTGGGAGGATACAGAATAAGAATGTAAACCTCAGGGGCATCAAGTGATCCCCCCCATATGAGTCTTCAAGGTCCATAATGGGAAATTATTAAGAGTGACTGTCCTGGGAGATGTCAACATTCTCTATTTTAGAGTAAAAAGTTTGAGGTGGCATAGGGAATCTTCTCTGGTGGTCTCAATGCCATGGATGGGGGTGAGGGAGGCTTCTTCTGTGGAGGTTTCGATGCTATGGCAGGAGGCAAGGGAAGCTTTTTCTCTGGGAGCCTTGTTGGGCATGACAGGCGAAGGGGAAGGGCCCTACGCTGGAAGCCTCAGGGCTAAGTGGCGGCTTCTTCTCTGTGGACCTTTTGGTGATGACAGACAATGATGGAAGAACCTATTCTGTCAGCCTTGCAGTCATGAATAAGAGGGCTCCTGTAGAGAAACTCTTTTAGATAGGGCAATGGCAAAGGGGCCTGCTGCATCCTGACAGCCATCTCATTAGGCTTTGGAACAGAGCGGTTCCCCACTTCTGAGAGTTAGGGCTCTACGGCAGGATGCCTTGGCATTGGGGTCCCCCTTTCTGGGCATGCCCTCAGGCATGAGCATAAAGTCTGTGAGAGAAGGAAACAGCCATTACTAACCTGTCTCTAAGATTTTGACGTGGATAATGGGAGTTATTCTGAATGGAACAGTACTGGAAGGATCATCATACCGGAAGGCTCTGTTACTCTGTTTATCTGGGGGAGGACTTCACTGATGGAAGGTTTTGCTTCTATTTGAGTGAGTAGAATGGAGAAAGAAGGCATCCTTATGACTAGCTAGCTTGCCAGCTGGCAAGCTATTTTTTTATTTCAGGTTTACCATAGCCATGATGATCACAGAGCTTGTTTGCCACATTAGTATAAGTAACCGTTAGCCTTTGCTAATTATACTGTATATGGCAGAATTTTGTTCAATGTAGTTATGTTTTAGAATTTATTCTGCATTCAACAAAATCAGATGCCTAGGTTTTGTGTAAAATGAGAACAGCTCCAGGACTGTGGTAAAACCCCTGCCATATTCAGTGCACCCATTCTTTTCAATCTAGAGTAGCATATTGCCTGCTTTTTCCTGATAATGGAATGTCTGTTTTGTTAAAATGAGGTATATTTCAGGTATTACTGTGTTAGTGTGAAACTATACTTGCTCCTTATTGGGTGTGAAAAGCGTTTAAACAAGCTTGCGTTTAGCTTGGATGATCAGAATTGTAAATGGCAAGCTTTCCATTGCAGGGTGAACATTCTGACTATAAAATAAGCCATTCCTTTAATGAGTGTGTGCTTGCTGATGCGGCTTTGTAGAAAAATGGACAAAACTCTGAACTTCATCATGGAGAAAAGGCATGTTTTTGGTTTGGAGAGGTTACTGGTGACTATTGATGTCCATCCACGCCTATTGATAAACTCATGCCAAATTCCACCAGAAAATCGTTAATTCATGTTGAACTTCATAAGTCAAAAGTAAATTTGAGTTAAACACATGATTATTTTATGATCTGACAGTCCGTAATTTTGGGAGCTATGGCAGCTTGGGGATCCACCTGGAGCGCTGTCTTATTTGGCTTATATATGGTAGATAATTTAAAGAAAATCATTGTCTGATAATGTGCACTTGTGGTAAAGGAGTTTATGATCCCAGAGATGTATCGTTTTAACTCCTAGCCATTTTTGAATTCTCAGTATTAATTTTTTTATAATTTCATTGCTGAATTTTTGTGAAGATTTTTTGTGTTTGTGGCCCATACTCTGAACTAAAATTATTAAAAGAAACTGAAAAACAATGGAATTATAAATGCTGCAAGCGTCCTGTATCATTAAACCCATTTGCCCCTTCTCTCTGAAGCTCAGATCTTGAATTATAAAGCCTAAAATTGGGTAACGCATAAATAGCCATATTTGGCTTCTGCGCAAAGGGGTTAACTGAAAATGATATATTGAGCATAGTGGTCAACCTTTCTCACCTGCAGTCCCTGACAGTGTACTATACTGCTTGTATCAGCGTTAAGAGCATTAGAATGATGTTGATGAAAACACCTTCCATCAAACTCTTGTCTGTGACGCCTGTGCTACTGTCACACTCAGCCTGGTTCCATTTAACTCAGAAATTCCCCCATGTTTACTTTGGTTCAGCAATTCTGAAAACTTTGTAGAAAGATGATCGTATTTCAATAATGAACATGTTAATTTCCCATGAAGAAGACTGTTGTGTAACATTGTTAAAAGTGTATAAAGATAGTCATGTTTGAAAGTTACTAAGTCTTGGCAAATTTGCTAATTCCATTTGATTACATTTAATTTCAAAGCAAATTTGAAAAATTCATGTGTTTGTAGTGTTTTCCAGAAGGCATGCTCCTTTCATTTGAGCATTGGTACTCTTTGTTTAACTTGTGTTTGACTTCTGAAACTGCGGAGACTTCAGTGGTTCACAGTTACATCATGTGATACCTTTGTTATCCTAGGCCATGGAGCAGTTTATTTTCTCTTGCAGACAACTGCTGTCCATATCAGTTGTGTAAAACTATTAATTGGCATTACATTTTGTTGAGCAAAGTGTTGTTATTTTTAAAAACGTCATAGCTTGGGGATGGGTTTCTTTAGCATTTTCGCTTCACAATATATATTATGTAGCATGAGCCATAATGAACCAACCATTTCAAGGTAGTGTTTTTAACATTTACAATAAGGTTTTGATACAGATTGTTGAACTGCATCAAAAAGTGGTTTGCAATTTTATATGACCTCTTTCAAACTCGTTCATTCAGATCTTAAAGTCAGAAAGTTGAAATGGTCAATATCTCAAAATGTCTTCCATGTGGATTGGTTCAGTCTGGCTGCAAGGTATCCAAATAATCAGTGATACCATGCCAACCCAAGTGCTTTGTTGGAAACTACTCATGGCATGGACGGAAGTGCTGGTTGTTGGTTGCTTTTTCAGAGCATTGATGTCACATGACTGTGGAGATCATTATGTACTGTATACATAAGGAATACATTACATAGTCTTGATATGACAGAGACCACATTTTTAAAGTAAATTTTGAAATCTCAATGATTAAGGAATTTCCCACACAAAAAGGAATCATTGACTTCTATTAACTCAAAGTCATGAAATTATAAAGGAAAAAATTAGTCTGGGCAAATAGTTTGACTTTGCAGAAAATCAAAGGAATTCATAAATTCCTTATTTCGGTAACAATTGAGTGGCAGCTAATGATAGTTGCCAATAATTTTAGGCTGGGCTCAGTGGTCAGATTTTGCAGTTTATCTGAATGAACTGCATCTCATCATTCAGATATGTGTCACAACATTGGGTGATTGTGTTCACAGAAGCTGTTACAGAGGTTTACTCTCAATTCATGGCAACGCATAATGATTTATCATCATGGATGAATATCCTGCGCTGTCAAGAGGGTGTTAATAGTACGGGACAAAAAAATGAAGAAAAAACATGAGCAATGTTGAATTCCAAAACTCTTGTTCACTGTCTAAATGAGAAACTGGATGTACCCACTTGCTTACGCTCTTTGATTAAATACCTGTCAAAACTTATCAAATGAAAAACAAAATGGGGAGCAATATTGAGAAAATAAACTATTTCCACATTTTTTGTACATCATTGCCAAAACACTATCTCTACCTTAGCATCAGGCCATCTATGCACTGAGGTGAATGAGACCCTGCAAATGACTGACAGTTACACAGTGTATGCCAATCCTATGCATAAAATGTCAAAGCAAAAAAAAAAAAAAAAAAAAAAAAGGAATCCAGCTTGAATTCTCACTCATAATTCTGCACAGCCTCCTTTACCTCAACCCTGATGTAACTGCCTCATGTCATTTTGGGCTAATACTTACAATGCTTAATATAGCTTTCCGCCCAACCACCAGCAGAGAATAATCAAGAAAATGCAAATTGCTCTCCTCTTGAAAGACAGATTCTATGCCCTCATTGCTTTTCGGGTGATCTGTTTCTTTAAAGCCATACAAGTTATTGACACCTTCCTGACACTTTCTCCTCAGACATCAAGTGGACACAGTTATGGCACAGCATTTTTTTTTCCCTTCGGACCCCTGAAAGTCTCCCAAAGTAGTCATGTCCAAAATTGTATTGGGCAATGGCCATCTTCAAACTCCCAGAATTTATGAGGCTACAACTTCATGATCTGGCTGTTTTTTTATGGAGCGCAGTTCATTTCATTGTAGTTATTTTATTATCATGGAGGCTTTACTTCTGATGTTTACATCTCTGATGAATTGATTTTTATATGGTCTGTATCAGAGAAATTTCTTTGAACAGGCATGCTTTGGGTACGGAGTAAATGTTTCATAGGTTACTGAACATATGCAAATTTCCAAATTGAGGATTTATCGAATACTACCGTCTGTATTATGAATACTAGCTTTGGTTTGCTTTGCTCACCACCAGTCAGCAGAAGGCACTGGCCTATGCAGGTTCACGTGGCCTGTATAATGGCATACAGGCTTCTGACTTAGCCTTGGTGTATTTGTAAATAAACTGCTGGGGTTGTAATAATAAATAGGCCTACTGTGGAAATTCAGTTAGGAAGTTAACCATTATAAACAAGTATAAGACTGACTGTTCTGTACAGATGTTGTTAATGTCTGGTGCACATTTATTTACATATAATGAGAATATACGTAATTTGATTCACGCAAATATGTCTGCAAAATAAATGCTGAGGCGGTTTCAAAAAGAAATAATTGTTGTGCACTGAAAAAAAATCATTTATTTTGTCTTGTTTTTCTGCGCGAGAAAAGGCGGGGGGGAGACGGGGGTTAATAAATATTTAGATTACATTGTCACAAGAAGGAGTGTGCCCCTTCATTAACATTATTCCACAACGTTAAGTTTAGCATTCAACACGTGTCGCCTGAATGAAGGAGAGAGGGGTTGCTAGGTGACGGGGCGTATACTGAATTTTAACAAAATAACCGGGGAAGGGAAAAGAAAGGGAGGGAGAAATATAGCTGGCTACATACACCCACCCGAGTAGAGAGGTCGGGAAATTGAGAACGCGTAGTTAGAATATTTAAATAGCAACATCCATGAATCGGGGGAGATCCGCAAATAAGAGTTGGCATTGGGTAGACTGTAAGAAGGATGAAGCGGCTGGGAGGGAGACGGGGACATTTTTGTGAAAACTGTAAGTACTCTCATTATTTTATTTGCTCACATGATGCGTGTTCGCATTTGGGGATTCAGTCAAGAAAACAGTGCTTAGCGTAATTCTAAAAACGTTACCATGGGGGGGAAAGGCGATTTCGCTCTCGGGTTTTATTTGAGTACGTCGAATAGACTGCTTGCTTGTCTGATAGATGGATAAACGGCCAGTGTGCTAGACTTTGACCCCTCTGTCATTGATGCGCGTTCGCACAGGCTACTCTTGGGCTCTTGCCTCACGCACATACACACATGCATGCTAACCCATGTTCATAGTGGCCTTCGAGCAAATACTCACGTATTTAAGGACGCACGCTCAACTTGCATTTTTACCAGCAATCTCTCGACCGTCAAACCCAAGTCTCACCAGAAATGCTGCATGAGTGTATGAGTAAGACTCGTACCAACCTTCCTGCACCTCCCTTTCATATGTGCCGGTATGTGTGCATTTGTTCATTTAAGATTGTCCTGCCATTCATATCGTGCACTGTGTTGCCATTTCCATCATCTTTGGGTTTTTATGTTGGCCGATATGAAAGCTGTTTGTGAGAACAGGTAGACTATGAGGACCCGTTGGAATGATGGACCGATCTCTGCATTCTAGACGATATGTGGGAATTTATTAAAAGACAAGAAAACTTTGAATCGCATATGAAATGTCCGACAAAGGAAGATATCTGTTAAAATGCAGGCTTACAGAATTGGTCGGTTGCACATTTTTGGTTGACAACTAGAAGTCTGCCTTATTCAAATAGTAGGCTCTGGTTTTTACATTATGTACCATGTTCAAGTGTCATAGCCACAATTTATGAAGTTTATTTGTACGCTTTGCACAGTACTTTTAAATATGTCCTTTACTCATCTTCCAAACAAAAATTAGCTGTTCCTGCTCCTTATTGGGTTGCTTGCTGGTCCTTATTGAGTTCAAGTACATGGCATTATGGTGAATATACTAGTAATTCACCTTGTTAACTCGATATGGACAATTTTTATTTTAATATAGTAATTGCTAGGTGCATTTTTCACGGTGCACATTTTCTTTCCTTTTTTTGGAGGCTATCCAGTCACATAGGCTAGTCCAGAGGTGGTCAACGAGGGCCGTTATCGATCCCTGGTTTTCATACCAACTTCTGGCCTTTAATTAGTTAATTATCTAAATTAGCCAAACTATTTATGAAATCTGATGTTTCTGGCACATTTCTTTAAATTATCATGAATGGACACCAAAAACACTTATTGTCTCCCAACATAAAAAACATTTTTTCATTGATCTAATCTTTGCACAAATCTATATTTGTGTATGCAACCATTTAGCTCAATTAGTCAGGGTAATTGATAGAAATAAAAACCTGCATACACACTGGCCCTCCAGGACCGGAATTGCCCACCCCTGGGCTAGTCTCCTCTTCAATTCCTTGAAGAATCAGATCTGGAAAAAAAAAAAAAGGCTCAAACTTGTTTAACTATGAAGTGATTTGCACATTGCTTAGATTGCTATAGATCTGAGCACACTAACTAGCTGTAATTCCAGTACATGCCTGCCTTTGTTGATACTTACTCTTGACTGCTGAAGGTATTGTATTTAAACAATCTGTCTTTTGGGGGCAAACTAACCCGCAGCGGTGTCCATGACTAATCTGGAGATGTTTTCTCAATGATTTGCTTCTTGTAGCTAGCAAGAGTGTTCTGTGTGCTTTGTATTTGGGCATCCTGTATTAGGGCATCAGTTGTTTTACCAAGTGCAAAGTTGTCAGTTACAGTATGCTTCTGTAATGTATATGTTGTTATTTTTACTTGACAGTTGACACAAGATATTAACTATTATCAATGATCCATAATCAAGCTTATGTTGGTAGTATCTGTAAACTGAAGTGTGCCAACTTGCTCATAATTGGCATACTGTAGTTCCCTTGCAACATGTATGTTAAGCCACAAGTACCATTAAATCAGTTTCATCATAACGTACAGTGAGCACCATAATTCATTAGACAGTGACACATTTTTTTGTTATTTTGGTTTTGTTGGCCGAATCAGTCACCAGATGAATTCATCTGAACATGCACTTCTCATGCCCAAGAGGAGACTGAACGCAAAAATACCCCAAATCAAGCAGGAACTGAAGATGGCGGCAGAACAGGCCTGGCAGATCACCACCACAGAAGATGCCCAGCATCTGACGATGTCTTTGTGTAGGAGACTTCTAGCAGTCACTGTATGAAAGGACATGTGACCACGTGTTAAAAATGATCGCTTTTGGGTGTTTGGGGACTGCATACAAAAGGATGCTGTCATTTCTCTGTGGTTCACATGGATGAAAACATTCTTTTCTATCTCATTGTCATTCTGTCCTTTCAAACTCAAACTACTTGAGTACAGACAGAACCAGGATAGAAAAATTTGCCAGTCTAGTGAATTATGGTGCTCAACATATATATCCATATCCATAGTAAAAAAAAAAATTAAAACCACTCATAGATGCAGCAGATGGTTATTTCATAACAATGGCACATGTCAATGTCTGCAGAGAGATCGTACACAATATTAAGCGATCAGTTGGTTCTCGTATTCAGCATGTTGGATGTGGAATAAATGGGAACTGAATGACTTTGGCAAGGGCCACATCGTTATGAATGTCATCAGTCAATACTAGCCTGTGCTGTAATCAGCTTGTATTTAAACTTGTATGTAAACACATGGTCAAATGTTTGTGAACATATGGTCAATAAACACATACCCTGCTTTGCTAAACCCAGCACATAAAGAGAATGAAGAGCAAAATTAGAGCATTGTAGTCGTTATGTGCATTTGAATAGTTTAATAAATCTTCAACTGAAGTCACCCAATGCATTGATCTACTGACCTAGGCAATCATCATTGCAAGCATTGTAACTATTACTAAATTGCACCACTCTCCTTGCCCAAAGTTGTTTGTTAAATTTTACATTTCAGGCGACCCTGTTTTTCCTTTTGTTCTCAATTAGATCATTGGTTCTCAGATTTTACTGAGGCCTGAAGACAACAGAAACAACAATTCTTCAGAACAAGAAGTACTCTTGCCCAGATGTGGGCAACGAGGGCCATATCTGTCCCTGGTTTTCACACCAATTTCTGTCCTTTAATTAGTTGATCATCTAAATTAGCCAAACTATGTATGAAATCTGACATTTCAGGTGCATTTCTTTAAATTATCATGAATGACCGAAGACTGTTCTTGTCTCCCAACATAAAACATTTTTCTTTGATCTAATCTTTGCACAAATCTATATTTGTGTATGCAATCAATTAACTCAATTAGTCAGGGTAATTGATAGAAATAAAAACCTGCATACACACCGGCCCTCCAGGACCGGAATTGCCCACCCCTGCTCTTGCCTATTGCCACACAGTTTTCAGGGCTAACAGCCTGTTTACCTGTAATTTGGGCTAAATTCGGCACATTCTGCAAGTTGAACATGTCAGGTCAATTAGTGGCAATTAAGCAGTGCTAATCAGATAAAGCCAATTTAGTGCTAGTTTATTTCAAGCTAATGAACTCACACATTAACTTAATGGATTTGCTTATGTAATTTAGAGGAAAGGAAAGATAAGATGACATTGAGAAGGCATGTCAGCTTGGTAAACATGTACTGAACATTGCGTACAATGAACAGATGGATAATATATATTTTAATGCCAAAGGCAGTTGTTCAAAGAATTGCCTCACACTTCAAGTCCAGCATATCAACTTGTGCTGAGGAAAGAATGCTTTTTTGTTTGGGCAACACAGTCAAGGAATGGCCTTCGAAACATAGTCATGTAAACCAGGACCTCATTCTAACTCAAATTTGTTGTAATTATTTTAACCTTGATTAACCTGTTTTTATTCTATTTTTTACATTTCATTTAATATTATTGCACTGTTAATCAATTAATAATTATTCTTTTTTAGCCTCTCTTTTAATTTTATCCATTTTAATCTTGATCTTGTTTTCTTTTATATTGTTTACTCGCACAGCTACTCTGCACGTTTCTGTAATGTCGGCAGCATTGAGAAGGAGGGTCATTCCTCAGAGATTAATGAAACTCTAAAATTATGGTATTTTGCAACAATCGCTGGTTTTGTTTGGACCTAATCAGTCCATTGCAGGAGATCAGGCTAAAAATTTTATTTTAATTGGTATTATTTTGTCAGTCTGATTTATTATTATTTTTGTCTTTGTATAGCTAATTAGGCTAATATCTTTTTTTGTGAAAGGTTGAAAATTTTGGTCTGCACATAAATTTAAATGCATTTAAATGGGTAATATTATAAAAATTGAAAATAAAAAATAAAAAAAGAACAGAAGAAACTGGAGGAAGAGAAATTTGTTGGTGGACACACACCAATGAGCCACAGTATGACTACTTTAATATAAAGCAAATAGTATTGATTATCTTATAACAATGGCACATGTAAAGGTGTTGGATATATTACACGGTAAGAGAACACTTTTCTCATTGTAGACATGTTGGATGCAGGACTAGTGGGCAGGTTTAACAACCTGAGTGGCTTTGACAAGGGGCTAATCATTATGGCCACATGACAGGGTCAGAGCATCTCTGACAGGGCAAGTTTTGTGGGGTGTTCCTGGTCAGCAGTTGTATGCACATTGAGAGTGATTAGACGAGGGACAAACCAGCATCAGGTTGTTCAAGGCCTGAGGCTCGTTAAAGCAGGGAGTGACAGAGCTGTCCCATCTGAGGCTCGTCGAGGCACGGGGGTGACAGAGCTGCCCCATCTGAGGCTCGTCAAGGCACGGGGGTGACAGAGCTGTCCTATCTGAGGCTCGTCGAGGAACAGGGGTGACAGAGCTGTCCCATCTGAGGCTCGTCGAGGCGCGGGGGTGACAGAGCTGTCCCATCTGAGGCTCGTCGAGGCAGGGGGGTGACAGAGCTGTCCCATCTGAGGCTCGTTGAGGCACGGGGGTGACAGAGCTGTCCCATCTGAGGCTCGTCGAGGCACGGGGGTGACAGAGCTGTCCCATCTGAGGCTTGTCGAGGCACGGGGGTGACAGAGCTGTCCCATCTGAGGCTCGTCGAGGCACGGGGGTGACAGAGCTGTCCCATCTGAGGCTCGTCGAGGCACGGGGGTGACAGAGTTGTCCCATCTGAGGCTCGTTGAGGCATGGGGGTAACAGAGCTGTCCCATCTGAGGCTCGTCGAGGCACGGGGGTGACAGAGCTGTCCCATCTGAGGCTCGTCGAGGCACGGGGGTGACAGAGCTGTCCCATCTGCTCCAAATTCACAGGACTGTGGCACAAGTTGCAGAAAATATATTCTAAATGGTTTTGAGAGGAATAATTCCCAACACACTGAGGTGCACCCTGCTGCATAGGGGACTATGTGGCCACTGACTGGTCACTATGCCCCTGCTAACCCCTGTCCATTGTCGAAAGGGCCTGTAATGGCTCAGCCTTTAAACTGGATCTTTGAGCTGTGAAAAAATTTCACCTGGTCCAATGAGTCCCGTTTTCTTTCACATCATGTGGATGGCTTGGGATGTGTGCATCATTTACTGTGGCAAGAGATGGCACTTGCACGCAATGTGGGAAGATGACAAGTTGGTAGAGGCATTGTGATGCTTTAGGCAATGTTCTGTAGGGAAATCTTGGGTCCTCGGATTCATGTAGATAATACGTTGACACCTGCCTCAACATTGTTGCAGGCTAAGTCCACTCCTTCATGGCAGTGGTATTCACCGATAACAGTGGCCTCTTTCAGCTGGATAGTGGACTCTGTCACACAGCAAATATCGCTCAGGAGTGGTTTGGAGGGCATGATAAAGGGTTCAAGGTGCTGACTTGGCCTCCGAATTCCTCCGATCTAAATCTGATTGTGCTTTTGTGGGATGTGCTGGAAAAATAATTCCAATCCATGGAGGCCACACCTCGCATCTTACAGGACATAAAGCTCACTTGCTAATGTCTTGATGCTTCATAAATAATTAGCCACACTACATCCTGTCCCATACAGTGAATACATTCCATATAATTATTTGCTTCCAAGAGTTTGGGAAAGGCCTGTTTTATCATAGGAATGCACCCATGCACAAACTGAGGTCTGTATATGGTTTGTCAAGATCGGTGTGGAATAAGTGTCCAGCCTGCGCTGAGCCCTGTCCTCAACCTGAAATATAGTTTGGTTCAACTGTAAGTCAGGCCTAATCAAAAAGGTCATGTGGTGTTGAGTCCAGATTTACCCTATTCCAGGCTGATGGGCACGTCAGGGTAAGAAAGGAAGCCCATGAAGCGATGAACCTGTCATGCATAGTCCCAACTGTTCAAGCCTCTGGAGGCATTGTTATGATCCGTGGTTGTTTCAGTTGGTCAGGTCTAGGCTCAGCACTGTTCTGCAGCAATAAAATGAATTCAGCGGACTACCTGATTAAACTGAATGACCAGTAGCTCTTCAATTGACTTTTTAATTCCTAATGGAACCAGCCTATTCCAGAATGACAATGTCAACATTCTTTGGGTTCAAATTGTGAAGTAGTGGTTCATCGAGCATGAGGAATCATTTTCAGACATGAACTCGACCACCTCAGAGCCTGGACCTTAACCAGTTGAAAGTGATTAGAATGTGCTGGAGAAGGCTTAATGGAGTGGTTTGACTCAACTATTGTCAATTCAATATCTCGGCCAAAAATGAATGCACATCTTGTCAGAAATAAATTTTGTAACATTGTTTAACACTGTCAAAAGAATACAATACCACAATGAATGTATGCCATGATCAAAGCTAAAGGTGACCAAACAAAATATTATTGTGCGCGACTTTTTTTGGACAGGCCATGTATTATATTGCATTGCAAGAGATTTTGTTTTGTAATATTCTACAGTGATACCCTCATTTCTGTTTCCTTTCATTTCTTTTAATAGCGTCTAAACAAGCAACAATAACAACACAATTGCTATTGGGTAAAAGTAGGTGAATTTAAGTAGCAGAATATCTTGGATTTGTCACATCCATTTGCCAGCAGCCATACCGCTATTTGGTCCACTCCAGCTGCGTGGCTGAAGCTAAGCAGGTCAGAGTCAGAGTCAGAGTCAGTTTATTTGCCATTTGCAGTTGAGAAAACCACATTGGAAAACGGTTGCGAGAGTTTACAAAACATGAAAGACTGCAGACACAATTTAGAATAGGTAAAATAAATAATAGAAACAGGTAGGTACAAAAAAAGAACAAAAGGGACAATGCCACCAGAGATGGACTCACAGTCATCTAAAAAAATATATGTTTAAAAATGAAACATTTCTCTGAAATCATAAATAAAAATGCAAAAAAAGTCTATAAGTGCAAAATAAAAGAGTACTTATGTTTGGCACCCTTTTAAAAGTATAATAATAAAAAGTAATAAATAATAAATACACACATTTAAAACCCGAGCATGCAGGCGCTAAGCCGGATTCAGGTATGCCATTAAAGATTATTTAAGCTACGCACAGCACAGGGTGGTGTGGGCTTGGTTAGTACTTGGATGGGAGACCACTTGGGAAAACCAAGTTGCTGCTGGAAGAGGTGTTGGTGGGCCAGTAGGTTGCGATCTTCCCTCTGGTGGAATAATGCCCCAGTGCAGTGATGGGGACACTGTGCTGAAGGAGATGCTTTTTTTTCAGATGAGATGTTAAACCGAGGTCCTGACTCACTGTGGTCATTAAAGATCCTATGAAGCTTATTGACAAGAGTAGGGGGTTCCCTGGTGTCATGGCTAAAGTCCCAACCTGGCTCTTTCGACCTGTCACCTAATCATCCCCTGATCTAATTGGGTGTGCAATTTGTCATCTCCCTCTCTGCCTCTACCCCCTGGGTTCCCTTAAAAAAGAGATTTCAATCTCAACGGGACTTCCCTGGTTAAATAAATAAAAATAAAAAAAAAATCCTGAATGTTTTCCTAGTTGTTTTTTCCCGGTGCTGCCTTGGTCAGTTTTGGTTTTATTTCATTGATTGATGCTAATTACTTAACCTCTTGCTCAGGGAGCAAATGGGTGAAATTCCACCTGGCTTGACCAGTGTTACAAAAAGCTTTGTATCTCATAAGAATAAATGCTAGAAATATGGTTCAAAGTTTTTTATTACTAGAGAACTGCACCTTTATCACCTTTAGGATTTTCCACCCAATTAAAGTTTCTAATACTTATTTTCATCAACTTATGTATAGAGAATGTCTAAAATCAAAAGATCAAGAATTATGAGAGAATCAAATTTTGGAGGTTTTTTTGTTGATGAGCAGCAGCTGGTATGGAGGAAATTAGACAAATCTGGAGTACATGCATATTCTCAGACTATTTTTAAAAAATATTTTGAAATCTTTAATCATTCAAATTTCAGAGCAGTGTCTAAAAAACTGATTTTTACCTGACTTTTTATCTAGTATCATTGAAAGCTCAGTATCTCAAATGCTATAAAGGCTAGGAATATGGTTCAATGCTGATTTAAAACCAGGAAAGTAATCTTTTCCAACAAGCAGTTGGTTTCAACCAACTCAATATTTGATTTTCCAGCAATATATTTAAAATTTAAAACAAAATTAAGAATGGCTGCTTGCAATGAGGTTGTGGGATTTTTCCCTGATTTGCTACAGCAATTATGGATAAAATGACACTCCTCTGAGGTTCCTGTATATTACGACTGCTTGCTTAAAAAAATCTATCAATATTTCTGGCCTAAGAGATGGGATATTCTTCTTTTCAGGCGAGGTTTTAGTTTGAATACCAAAGTATCTTTACAATGAATGATAATTATAATTTTGAAAACATGCCATCTCGCTATTGTCCAGTAAAATGATAGATCAAGAGATGATGCATTTACTGATGGATAAATAAACAGATGGATAATATTTACAATTTGAGCCTCTCAACACCATTTTTAAATGTCCTAGTTATATCCAGCTCTGTAGAGCCCTGCAAGGGACTCTTTTCTTAATCCCAGTCCAGAAGGATTTCTGACCATTACCGCCTACTCCCGCAATGTCTGTTTTCCACTCCCGACCACTGCCGCAATAATTCTGGCCATTCCCGCCCATACAATAGAGTTTCATTGATTCTGTGTTTTCTTCCTTCCCACAGGGAATTAACGTTATTTTATTGTTTAGTATTAATTAAGAGATACGCAATGTGCATACATAGCAAAATAATGATCTCCCCCTTTCATTTATTAAAAATATTGCACCATTACATGCAACCAAAAAAACAAATTGACTGTTTTGCAATGAAGTTTCAAATTCCATGCCCAGAATGCCACAAAAGCTTGAGTGGGTCACCTCTTAAAGAGCAATGAGAAAAACAGACAGACAAAATTGTGTTCAATTCAACAGGCTAGAACATGTGTTCATGTCAAGCTAAAGTAAAGCACCACACACATCCAGTGTCTATGCTATCCCCGCAACGTTTCTGGATACAGTGGTTTGGTGACACAGAACATCTTTAACATCAAATGTGCCATAACGGCTACATCAACAATGTGTTGAACTGCGTCCACAAAGCCTTTGCCGGTGAGAAAGTCATAAGGTCGAATGGCTCCACAGCAAAATATGGCACATTTCGCGACAGTGTCATTTTTAGCTCACCTGGACCAAAGGGCCGGTGGCCGCATGCCAAGGGCTGCTTGTCCGTGGTTTGTCGTCCGTCATCATTGTTGTCCATCTGTTAACATCTTCTTCTCTGAAACCTCTGAACCAATGAAGCTGAAATTTGGCATGCATGCTCATACCCATGAAGATGCCAAAGTTTGTTCGAGGCATTTCGATCTGAATTCAAATACGGTCATCAGGTGGTCTAATAGAAAATACTATATAGAGCCATTAGTCAGCTAGATTAGCAGCAGTTGAGCTGATATTTGGTTTATGGGTAACTAGTAGCAAGCAATACAACATATCTGACGGATTTTGCTAAATTTTTAATTTTGACTTAGATATGACCCCTGGACTTTGGACATGCCCACTTTTCCAGTTGTCACAGTTGCCACTGTAAACATCATCTTGTGGAAAACCAATGGACCATTGACCTTGAAACTTGGAACATTTATTGGTTTTGATGAAGATTTTCTTGAGGTGTTCCGATCCAAATTCAAATATGGCCGCTAGGCGGTCATATGGAAAATACCATATTTAGCCATTAGTCAGTTATTTTTCTAGTAAATGACCTGACAGTTGGTTAATGGGTAGGTAGTGGCAAGCAGTGAAGTATACCTGATGGATGTTGTGAAATTTTCAATTTCAACCTAGGCATGACTTCTGGACTTTGGATACGCCCACTTTAGCACTTGCCACTGTAAACATCCTCTTGTCTTTTCAAGATAGTCACCAGATTGAATATCCCATTCACACCCTCTAGGCAGCCATTCATGCAGCTCTTGCAACAATCCAGGTGAGCTACAGCACCCAAGGTGCTATTTTTAATAAGTGCAGGAAGAAATCCTTTCTTGTTAAAGCAGAGCTAAGTTTGACCTTTCTTTTCTTTTGTGTTGTAATGACCTGCTTTAATCTCCTTTTCAACTTCATTTGTTGAGTTTGTCATCTCTCTGGTTAGCTAGCAATAAATTCAGTTTATTTTTTTGACTGTACACTCCAGTGAGATTTGCCTTGGGTCCCACAGGACCATGGGGAATAAGGTGGCAAAATTACATTCTCCTCTGTATTTAAACATAACACTTTGATTTGATTTTGTATATTATTTTAACGTAACACTTAGATTAATTTGTGTGTATAATTTTGCTAAATAGTTGTAATACTTGCATGAGTAGCCATCTGGCGCCGGCAGCCTTAATCCTATACACACCTTGCATACATATTTTTTATGATTTTGTTCATTTTAATTATTTTGTTCATTTTTCCAGCATTCTATCTTGAAAATGAAGTTGCGACTATAGCAGATCCGTGTTTGGGTGCTGTACATCCGCCAAGGAGGTTATGTTTTTGCCGGCGTTGGTTTGTCAGTCAGTCTGTCTGTCTGTTTGTGTACAAGATAAGTCAAAAAGTAATAAATGGATATCCCTGAAATTATGTGTCTGGGTTGCTATGACATCAGGGATCGACCCTATTGAATTGACCACAATAGGTAAAACAATATGGCCACCAAAGAAACTATCTCGAAATCCTATGTTTTAGAGATAGAATATCTTACAGTAGTGGGCGTGTCATATGAAAGTTATGAAATAAGTTGAGTGAATTTTGCATTTGTTGTGAGCAGTAGCGAGCAAAAAACCCAAAATTTACTCAACTGGTTTCATAACTTTCTCATGACATGACCAAGAGTATAAGATTCTGTTTATCACATAACTGAATTGCGTAATTTAATGGAAAGCAAATGTAATTTCCGTTAGCGCCCATTATATGTTGCACTGCACTAACTACATTGCTCTGCTTAGTCAGTCTCTGAGTCACAGACATTCACGGCTGAATGAGCAACTGTTTGTTAATTCAGTCACCTGAGTAGGTAGCAAACATTACCACGCTAGCTAACAAACTAATGTTACATAGTGGTTTTGAAAAAGTATTGGATGCACGCTACCTAGCTAAGTAATGTGAATTAAGTTATGTGAGTGGCGCTTAACTAGCCTGCTACAGCACTGAGCTATACCGATTTAACCAACATTACACGCGGTATTTAATTAAGCGATTTTTTTTTCCCCCCAGGCTCTCAGCCAATTAAATTTTCTCATGTCGTGAGCTGGGCTATGGGAAACACACTGCAGTTATGTGATAAACCTTAAATTTCATATGAACCATGTTCACTGAGCAAGATTTCGACTGAGCTGCCTTGGCGGAGGTTTGCACTCTCGGAGTGCCTCTAGTTTAATAATGTGTTGACAAGCATTTTTTTGGGCTGCTTCTACGCACTAACATTATGACAGAAAATGATTTATGATTAGTATTATCATCACTGGCCATAGGTCATTGCTCAACATTACTGCCGCTTAATGGTGTTGTTAGCAATGTTGGACTTCGCTTATTTGTGCCTTAGCAAGTGAATAAATAGCCTAGAAATAAATGAACAGAAACAATTGAACAGTTGGCTTTTGAAGCTAAAATGCGAACGTTCAGTTTTTATTTTCTATTTACCTGGCTTGACTAAAATTTGATAGCTGTTGCTGTACTGGGCAAGGAAACAAAAATGCATGTCATTTGGATTATTTCTTTCTTCATGGAATGGCTAGTGCGCAGTTGACCCATTCAGGGTGATTTGGTTTGAGTACAGAGAGGGCAGAAAACAGCAAAGATGAAAAATCTAAGGGCAGAGTAAGAAAAACTGTTACTCAGAATTTTGTTCAGTTACTAGGCTGTTTATTCTTAAATTCGTGCAGTGCTTGAATTTTTCCGTTGAACTCTATGAGGGCTTCACAAAAATCTTCTCGTAAATTGGACAGACAAAGTTGGACATGGCAGTTTTAATTGTTCTGATGATAAAGTTCACCGAGCTAGATGCCAGAGCCAGTCCGAAGCCTCTCAATATTCGCCATTGATAAGTCGTCTTGGAAAGAAAAAAAAATACTGCAAGCAAGCGGGCGGCTCTTGTGCCTACAGTGAAATATAATCCTGCCATCACCACTGTTTGGCAGCGCCAGTGCTCTGGTTCAGTAGTTCACAGTCGTGTAGGCAAAGAGTACTTCTGAACAATCTGTTCAGCTGGTGTTTATGCTTTATACACAAGGTTATTTCAAGACAGTATGATTATTGAAATAAATTAAGGGACTAATTTTTACATTTACTATCCCGCAAAAATCACGCAATTTATTTTTTGACTGCCCGCGGCAAAGTTTAAACTGCCCGCTCCCGCAGGCTTTGCACGGGGTCCCGCGGAACCTGCTGGGTCCCAACCCCAACGCAGTCCTCTACAGCACAGAGCTGGGCTTAATTCTGGTGCGTAGATGGCATCTCAGAGTGCCATGTGCTTTCAGAAAAAGCCAAAGCAGGTGGAACATTAAGTACTCTGGGTGCAACTTCGCATGAAAAGTGAAGAAAAGGACTGACAAGTTCATGTTACCATGTTCATGGCATAAATGGGAGGTAATTTCCTCTACCGTGGCTATAATAGAATTTACTATAGATTTAAAGTGGTAATCCGTAAGATTTATGTCTCGTTACTGTCTGTTAAGTCAGTGTCTATCAGAGAGATGGGATAAAACAACGGTGATTGGGCCTATGACCCATGGATGAAAGCACTTTTATTTCATTCTTTGCCAGGTAAAGCGATCAGTGTGACTGCGGTGACATTCCCGCGCTAAAATTAAATACAGGCGCACATCTAGTGACGCTTTTTACGTCAGTAAGCAGTGTTTGGTCTGTCCAGAAGGTAGGAGGAGCCGCATGCTAGCTCTCTACATGGCTCTGGCTTGAAGGAAGTAGAACCCTGGGAGAAGCAATGGCAAGGTAGATGTCAGAAGGGATCCAGTAGCGGTACTTTCCCTTACCTGAACCTTGGCTCTATCCCCTAACCCAAAATCTAACTTGTCCCTTACACTATATGTCAGTTTTACGGATGGAATTAAGGGAGGACCGTTAAAAATGCAGCCTTCCAAGATGCGGAAAGTACCGCTACTGGATCCCTTCTGACGTCTACCTAATGGCAATGGCAAATACCGTACTGTGTAGTTATACTGTGCACAGTAGAAACTAACGTTAGCTGAGGCTACTGTTGAAACTAAAATTATAACGTAATTTCAGGAAGCAAACGGGAAAAAAGCTACATTAACCGCCTTGACAAATTATTTTTATTTAAAAAAAGAAGTTATAACGTTACCTGTTAACCAACTACCATTTTCATTATTTACACAGGGCTCTCAACTTTCGCATATTCGGCTTGAGTTTAACTGACATATTCACGTTCCCGTGCTGTAGTCAGAAATTATTCTATCAGACCGTTTGTAGAGCTTCTCAGGTGGAATTGAAGTCCTTGAGCATTGAAGTGTTTCAGTTTCACATGTCTTACGGTGGATTTCGCCACTAGTAATATGGGAGCAATTGTGATTCCGGAATTCTCATGCTTTTCTTCACTCAGGGGTTTGAAGCAGTGGAATTGCATAAAAATGTTTCAAATGGTCTTATTTCATTTAAACAATTTGAACGATCGTGAAACACGCATTTCCTTGATTGAATAATTACTGACTACAGCACGGGAACGTGAATGAAGCGTAAATTCTCGCGGCGAATGCGTGAGAGTTGGCAACCCTTTAAGTCAATCGATTTATCATAATAGCCTAACATGTTGCTGGAATGAGATAACGCTAATGAATGACTAGCGTCACATAATTTTTACTTTTATTGAGTTCAATTGCCTTGTCAAAGAGCATCTTTCCCGTCTGCATGAGAGTTGAGGAGGCAAGGAACTGGTAAGAGCCCTCAATTTACCGACGTCATACAGGTGACACTGTTGGGTCTCGACAAGAGTTATGGGAAATGAGGTCCAGAAGCGCACCTGCAATTACAGCTTACTGCCAAAGATGTCAATATAAACAAACCAATTCAAATCTTACGGATTACCACTTTAATCAGTCAAGCAAGTGCAAAAAATACGCCATGGCTTTTCATGATAATTATGTTATCTTCCGCAAACATTGAAGCGACAAAATGTAAACCAATTAAGCTTTATGATGAGGTAAAGTGGGCTCACACAGCATGGACACCTGATGCGTAATCACTGCGATTTGCCTGGCATCTGCTGGTTACTGTCAGAAAATCATATGAAAATAAATGGCAAAAAATCAAACGGTTTTTCTTGAAGCCCAATTGCTTAACAATTTTTTGAAATATGGATTATGACGGTCCTTCAGGGCTTATCAGGGCATGTATAAGGGAGTGGCGGTGACCTGCAATAAATACAGATGAACGACCACCACTATTCTACTCCCCTTCCCATGCTTGCACACTCCATTCCACTCTGTTGATTTGCGTCCTTGTGTATCTAAGTTCCTGGTCCTCGTCTCCCCTTTGAGAGACAGTTGTCCTCAGTCTTCGATGTTTAAACTTAAGTAAAGCTAGCATCTATGTATTAGGAAACTCTTCTCAGAATCTTTGGTCCTGGTGGATGGCGCTTCTCCCAGTTACTTCTGTTGTGCACTGGCTCGGCTTGACCTGATCCATTTGGCTTGGCACCTCGGCAACTGACCTCATACCTGTCCCTTCTACTATGCCTAGCCTGATTCCCAGTGTACCTGTTCACTCCCGCCTGTCTTCTGATTATCCTCTTTATTTGTGTATTTGTCCGTATTTAATGATCTTTATATTATATTTTCAATATGCATAATGTTTTTGTATTTATTTGCTTCCTTTTGTTATTTCTGTATTCCTTTGCTTTCTTTGTTATTTTCCCAGTTCCCTTGTTTAGTTTCCATGTCCCGTTGTTTTCATTCACTCCTGCACTAGCCCACCTCATTCGGTGTGCTAATTTATTCACTCCTTCTCCTATTTGTAACCATGCTTGTATGTCTTCACCTGTGCTTTCAATAAAGCTTAAGAAACTGACTTTTTGTTTGCTCCTGAGTCCTGGATCCCCTGTATGTCAGTACAGACTCACTAGGATGCACTCAGCGGACGGCGGTCAGTTTCGCTCTGTCTTAGCTTGACAAGGTGCACTGCTTAGTAGACATCAAGTACAGCTGGAAAAAACAGGACCAAGACCCTTGAGTCTTTCTTCACCAGCCTGAGCACACTCTCTCTGGGCAACTCCAACACCTCCAGCTCCAACCTGCATCTCTGTTTCTGCACCATCCAGCGCTGCTCTTGTTATCGGTCCCTGCCTGCCCCCTCTCAGTGCATATGACTGTCATCCTGCAGATCCTTCCTGTTGCAATGCTCCCTGGCTTTCGAGATTTAACCCACTGCTTTCCCATCAGATTGGATCTCTATTTCATACATCATCACTCTGCTGACTGGCTGAGCTTCTGAGCGGGGAGCAGAGGTTTGGAATGCAGAACGCAACATGCTGAGCACCTTCATGAAGGAGATGAGGGAGATTTTCGACCGGTCAGCCCATAGTCATGAGGCAGCACGTGAGCTTCTTCTACTTTGCCAAGACTCCCAATCTGTGTCTGATTATGTCATCGAGCTCTGCACACTGGCAGCCATCTCTGGCTGGAATTTTCGTGCCCAGTATGATGCATTCTTCAGTGGCCTGTCTGGTGAAATCAAAAATGAACTACTCACCCATGATCTTCCCGAAGACTCTGATACCATCATCGACTTAGCCTAGCCATTTGAGTTGACCATCGCCTGGTGTCCCCATGCAAGGAGTTGAGTCACATCCTTAGAAGATGCTTTTCACCTCCTGGGACTGCTCCTCCTGTTGCCACTCCTGTCAACTCTCCTGCTACTCCTGAACCAGCTAAGCCTATGCAGATTAACCCCACTAGTCCATCACAAGCTGAACACCAGCGCTGTATGTCAACTTGCTCCTGCCTCTACTGTAGCAATTCAGGTCACTTAATTGCCTCCTGCCCAATAAAAGTCACGGTTCACTAGTAGATAGGGGATTACTGGTGAGCAGAATTCATCACTGCAACTCCCCTGACCATCGGCTTCTGCTTCCTGTGATGCTTACACATGCTAATGGATGTCTCTTAGTCATTGTTCTCATTGACTTTGGGGCTGATTGCAAATTTATCAACACCCAGCTGGCGGATGAACGGCAACTCCCTCGTCAACCTCTCGAAAGAGCCATTCAAGCACATGACATCTCCAGATCTCCCCTGGCTAACATCACCCACATCACCGCACCAGTTTGACTCCTGATTTTCAGTGACCATCATGAGGAGATCTCCCTGCTGCTCATTTGTTCTTCCAAGCTCCCGTGGTCCAAGGACACCCCTGGCTCATCAAACATAACCTGCGAGTTGACTGGATTCAGGACTAGGTTCTGCGATGCAGCTCATTCTGCACCAGTCACCGTCTACTGGATGCTGCTAAATCCACTTCTGAACCTCCTGACCCTTCTGAGAAGCTTTCTAACCTCTCTAAAGTGCCTCCTGACTACCTGGTCTTCAAGAGCATATTCAACAAGGCTCGCGCTACCACCTTACCTCCTTATCACCCCCTCAATTGTGCTATTGACCTGCTTCCTGGCACATCTCCTGCTTGTGATTACCTATTCTCCTTTTCATGTTCTGAGACTGAGGCCAAGGAGAAATATAACACTGAGTCCTGGGCAGCCAGCATTACCTGACCTTGCTCTTCTCCTGCAGTTTCTGGCTGCTTCTTCATCAGGAAGAAGGATGGTGGGCTCTGGCCGTGCATGGACTATCGGGGTCTCAACAAAATCACTAAAATACTATTACCCTGTTCCACTCATGTCTATGGTATTTGAGTCCCTCCAGGGAGCCCAAGTTTTCACCAAGCTGAATTTATGCAATGCCTATCCCCTGTTCTGAGAAGAAGATGAGTGGAAGACAGTCTTCAACACTCCCACCGGCAAATATGAATACCTGGTGATGCCATTTAGGCTCACTTGCTCCCCAGGGGTCTTCCAGAACCTGGCTAATGATGTCCTCTGCGACATGCCAGGCTAATTTGTTTACGTGTATTCAGATGACACCCTTATCCATCCTACTGTTGGGTCATGGCGGCACTGCGGGACATTGAAACGGTTGTCCACTTAATGCAACTGGCAGGGCCTGCTCTCACTGTCTGCCCATAAACTGTCTTATTGTGCCCCTACCATCCTGCTTGCAGGTACTTCAGTGGGGCCACTCCTCCCATCTGCTGGGCCACCATGGGTTCAGTGCACCATACCCTTCCTTTGGCAGTCTAGAGTTCATCAAGGCTTGTCCTGTCTGTGCGGCATGTAAAAGCTCCAACACCCCTGCCTGGCTATTTCAACCCTTACCTGTTCTACAATGTCCCTGGTGCCTCATCACCCTAGACTTTGTCACGGGCCTTCCTCCGTCTGATGGCAACACCACCATCCTGATGGCGGCTGATCAGTTTTCCAAGTCTGTTCACCACATCACCCTACTCAAGCTTCCCTCAGCCAATGAAATGTATGAACTGATGATTTTCCATGTGTTCCGGCTGCATGGTTTCCCTTAAGACATTGGTTTTGACTAAGGCCTCCAGTTCACCCCACACTTCTGGCAGGCCTTTTGCAAGTTGGTGGGGGCCTCAGAGAGCCTCACCTCTGGCTACCACCGGCAGTCTAATGGTCAGACAGACAAGGCTAATCAGCGGATGGAGAAGAATATCTCTTCTTCTTCTGTGATGTTTATTAGCTGTTGGCAATAAGCTTACATTCTTCATATCCTTCGGCTAAAGCACTACATAATGCTTCAAATCCTCTAATTTCCATAGAAAGCTCCTTAACCCTTTAAGGCCTAATGCAAAAATCCCAGCAGAGGATCATGCTGCCATGTTTACCATAGTAACCTGTATTTGGGCTGAAGCATAGCTTCTCAGCTTTCAGGAACAGTTGGAATTTTTTTTCTATTGCGCAAAACTTACAGTAATTACGGTACTTTCAAAATTACGCGCGTATCTGTGTCGGCAACCACACGTTCTTAAAATGCGCACATGCTGTCCCGGTTTAAATGGGTTAATATAAAAGCATAATGCCTGAATAACTAAAATATATAAATACAATGCAAAACAATGACAGATTAGCAACAATGGAATCAGATTTTGACTTGCAGTTGCGTGGATTCCCTTCATTTGATTTCTTGTTAGGCTGAGCAGTTTTCAAAATTCTGAGCATGCATTGTTATTGTGACACAGCTCCTTCAAATAACTGACTGAAGTTAGACTGTATAGACCTAATGGTTGATCGACCGTGCTTTCTGGTGAAATGTTGCCCCCTATTTTTATGGAGGAGGTGGTGAAATGTTATGTATTGCACCTCTAAAGAACCTATTGACAATTTTATTTTTCTCCTTCACAAATTTTAATTTATACTGAATTTTTTTTTTGGTGGTAGAGGATAACAGTGTAACATGGTAATTGACAGCGTCACACATATGTGATCTAAACAGATGAATACATTATGGTGCAAATGAGATAAATAGGCTAACTGTAGATATTCGTACTTCAGAAAATAAAATCAACACTGTTTCCCTGGGTTTTCGATGACAGCTTGATCTTGTTGCGGGCATATTCTTGTTTGAGTGCAAAAAGTAGAGAGACATTCTATTGTACAAATTTCACAATCAAAAAAATCAGATGGCCTGCTGACTACAGCATCATGAGCTCTTTTAATTCTATTACGCAGATGGGTTGCATAGACATAACAGGAGCGGAACTACGTAGGATTGCTGTCATGCTATGATGTGGTGGTGCAGCAAAGATAAATGGCCGGGATATTTTTTAGGTCGTTGTGGTTCACCAATCCTGCACAAGGGATATGTGGAAGAATTTGCAAATAGTCTTGATGATTTACTTGTTAAAGTAGTCTATGGATGGGGAAGGAAGTTGGTCATACTTATGCTTTTAAAATGGTGGAATCTAAAGGTTAAGAAAAAAAAAATACAGAACGCAAAATATGGAAAATAATGCTGTTATAAATCTGTCTATTATTGGATAGTATTGGTATTTCCAAGGAGGCACACCAGCTTGGGAATACTAATCAACTGCTACTATCTGTTCATAATATTTAGGTACCACATCATGTGTCATTATATATCTACACCTCCGCTTTTTTTCCCACAGTGTGCGATGTCCATCATGGTTATGTGTCACAAATTTGGGCTGTCACTCACAGACTTATAGTAGGGACCCTTAGTAGGGACGTTTAATGTGATGCGTGCACATTATGTGCAATTGGTCAGCAAGGTTTTGTGCTTGTTGTTACTTAACTAAGTGCTAAGACAACTGTCTGGGTAATACATCACTTGGGCTGTTCATGGCAGGCTGTGCCAAATGATACAATGTAATGTTTGAACAGAACAAATATTTTAAATTAAACATGCAAATGAATAAAAGTGCCCTGTGTATAACTGGAAAATACACTGCTGCAAAATCTTCCCATTGATTTAGAATGAAAAAAAAAAAAAAACTTTAATGTGACAGTTTAATTTGCACAGTTTTTCATTAATGTATGCTTCAGTGGTATTGACTCTTTGAACACAGCTTTGGCAAATGGCTCCCTAAAAGTGATTTTTATAGACAGACATCACAGTGGCTAATTGTCCTGGTGTCTCAGTTATGTGAGTATTCTTCTTTGCTTCAGCCCCCTTGCCTTACAAGCACTAATAAATAATAAATTTATAAAAAAGCAAAAAGGACAGAGGTTTTGCTAACATCTCTTGGGATGCAAAAAAATGCTTTATAGTCCTCTTTCGCTGTGAAGGCAGAACCAGGCTGGCCCAGTGCAGGAAGGCTTGGCAGTGGAATTCTGTTATTAGTTTTGATGTGCTGACCAGTGTCAGCTTTTCCCTGTAGTCTTACCTTCTTGCTCGCCAGCTGTGGGCAGAGTTAGTAGGCAGCGCTGCTGGGTATGCAGTGCTGTGAATAAAATCTGAGGGTGAAAGAAGGGAAGAGTGGTGGATAGTGTGATCAGCTGATGGCACAGGAAACTAGATTGATCCAGAGCTGTGAGGGCCCATGCCCTTTGGAAAAAGTCTGCAGTTGGTACCTCTGAAGAAAAGAATGGGCAAGATTTTGATCATAAATACCACTGCTCCTCCCTCACTGCTCATTCACGCCCTCATGTAGCCCCTCCCGCCAAGCTCATTCAAAAGTTCAGTTCGCCTGCGAGTAGCTATATAAAAACCCATTAGGAGCTTCAGTATGTCTTATTGTGAAGTAAGAAACACTGGTAATAACAAAGAGTTGACATTAAGCATTTATATGTTACTTACAGACACATACCACACCATCTCATACCACTGTAATTGTGCTCCGTATTCAAAAGATAATTTAGAAATTAGGCTGTACAGTACCGTGCAATAGTCTTAGGCACCTTGCATATTTTAAGAGCCATTCCAGGAACAAATGGCACTTTTTGAAGAAGTTGAGGAGTTGACCCCCTTGGAATTGAATGAAACTTGGCACATAGGTAGATATGGTCTCACAGAAAAAGCCAAATTTTTAGGCCCGTATCTCACTTAGTCTGCCGGTGGCGCCACCTTGAAGCCACTAAAGTGGCTTAGTTTTGCTTTTGGCACCACATTTTACATCAATTATTATGACTTAAGGGTACACAGTACCAGATGTGTTATACTTTTATCATGACCTGTGACACTTCAAGTCTGGATAGACATCAGCACCACATCAGCGCCAAACTGGGTAACTACACTGATGGACTTTAAAAACTTATAACCAGAATTGTAGCCAAACTCGGATTCAAATTTGTAACCATTTATTGACTTTACCCATAACAACGACTTTGACAAAATGTCAGATAACATCAACAAAAAAAGAACGACAAAAGAATCAACAATGACAAGTTTAACAACAAAATCAACAACTAAGATCAACTCCAATCTCAGTACCGAGTGTGACCGCCACGTGCCTGCAACAAAGCCATCACTTGTCTTGGCATGGACAGCACCATTCTGTTGAGCTGTTGCTGGGGAATGGCCTGCCACACCTGGAGAAGGGCTTCTTGGAGCTCCGCCCTCGTCCTGGGCTCTGGAGTGCGTTGCCGAACCTGCCAATCCAACAGGTCCCACACATGCTCAATGAACTTCATGTCAGGGCTGTAAGGTGGCCATTCCATGACTCGCACACCATTCTGGGCCAGGAGCTGCTGGGTCACATGTGCTGAGTGAGGTTGTGCGTTGTCTTGCATGAACGTGACCTCAGGGTGGTCTGTGATGTAAGGCACAACGTGCGGTCTGATGACAAGGTCACAGTAGCGGGTTGCATTAAAATTTCCATTGATTATGACCTGGTCGGACCTCCAGCTGCACCGAATGGCACCCCAGACCATCACCGAGCCTCCTCCAAAGCAATTTGTCTCAGCAATGCAGTGGGTTGCGTATCTCTCACCACGTCGTCTGTAGACCCTCTGTCTTCCATCATGTCGGTACAGACAAAATCTGGACTCATCACTGAAGACAACATTCCTCCAGAATTGGTTGGGGACTCGTCTCTTACTATATTCTTCAGCCCAGCGAAGCCTGGTAGCCCTGCGCCATGCATCAAGCTGTATTCCAACACATGCCCTGTGGGCTCTGATCCCTCGCTCTGCAAGTCGGCGACTCACTGTTCTTCTGCTGATCCTTGGTCTGTGGATTCCTCGGGTCTCCTGAGCCGTCCTGGTGCAGGTTCGAAACCAATCTCTCAGGTGGACGAGGCGGATCTGATTGTCCTGGGCTGGGGTCGTGACCCTAGGCTGACCAGGTCGGGGTTGATCATTGGTGCTTCCAATCTCCTGGTAACGAGCCACAAGGTTAGAGACTGTGGGTTGGCTTACCCCAAAACGCTAGGCAATGTGATTTTGAGATGTTCCAGCCATCCACAGCCTAATGGCTTGATCATGTTGGGGTCTGGAAAGGCAAGGCATGGCGCACGTAGTGTCTTTGAACAAATGCCTTCGGGTTCTGGCCTTAATGACCTCAAGGATTGTTTTAAGGCATTTGACAGCATTGCAATTGTGATCATTGAAGCCGGACGAGGTTACATCACTAATTCCTCAAATCCTGCTCCACAGACACAAACAAGGTCATGACCTCACGCACTGTTGTGTCTCCTTACTCAAAGACAACTGCAGATCAATTATGTAATCATCTAATTAAAGTTTCCCCAACCCAACCATACTATTTCTGTCTTGTCAGACTTATAAGTTTTTAAAGTCCATCAGTATATATTATTGAGCCGGAATTATTTGAGAAATCACAGTAAAAATTGAAAAAGGGAATGGGAATAAAATTAAAATTCCAGACGTATACCAATCAAGAATGCTTTATTATGTGTTTACTCACTTCAAAACTATCATATTCAGTTAATAGTACCTTGGTATCTTGCTGGGTTAGTACAATGGATGGCCGGAAAGATGGTCGAAATTGATTTTGGTGCATATTTGCAGTATATTTTCTCAGTAATCCAGATATGTACTGTGGTAGTAAATGCCATTTATTGTGCTTCTGGAACTCTATTTTCAGGAATACCTAGCATTTCTTTGGTAGTATCTACACTTTCAAGCTAGATGGAGCCAAAATTGGAGGAAAACTCAAAACGGACCATTTCATAGCAGATTGTGTCTATGTTTAGGCGGCATTATTTTGTTTACCCAGCAAGATAGAGATCTGAAATTCTCTGGATACATAGTCCCTTTGGGGTATGTTACAGCATTAGTAAAATCTCAATGGTAGTATTCTCAGTGTAGATTATATTCAACATCGAAAGTTGGAAAATTTCACCCCCCAGGGGAATGAATACTCTCATTCCTAACACCAGCCCATGATGTCTAGCCTACGGGATGCCCGCTGGGTGAGAGGGTGGGGTTTCTTTTTCAGACTTCCCATTTTAGTGTGTACCAAGCCATGGACGTTGACGCAACTATTGTGCCATATAGGCTGTGGCCTGCTATTTAATTCAGAGACAGACAAGCTCACTATCAACGGGCCGTAAACGGCCCTGTAGAGACCCAGGATCTAGTGTAGTAGGGCTTGCCTAGGGCTCAACTAGCTCCAAGGGTAACATTGACCCGGATCGAACGAAGAAGGCCTTGGATAGCTGCTCAGGGCCAAAGCCTAGAAGCACCTCTGGCGTGCACCACCAGGTGCTGCCAACCCACAGTCCAATTCCAAAAACAGACTGGGGGATGCAGCACCCTCCATAATTATTGGCACCCCTGGTTAAGATGTGTTAAAAGCCTTAAAATAAATTCAATTTTTATTGCAGAAGCATACTCTTACACTGAAAATTGTAGAAAAATGTAACCTTCAACTCAAGTGAATTTTAAGGAAAAAAAATCCCTGACTTAGAAATAATTATTTTTCATAAAATCACGTGTTCCACAATTATTGGCACCCCTAACAATTCCCAGGAAATAAATGTAATTGAAGTATTTCTATCATTTCTACAGTAGTTTAAAAAGTTGATCAGAGTATCTAGGAACATTTAATTAGTAATTCATCACTTCCTGTTTCCCTGGGGTATAAATATGACGTGACACAGAGGCCATTTCTCTTATCCACTCTTCAACATGGGAAAGACAAAGGAACACACCATTCAAGTAAGGCAGATGTGTGTTGACCTTCACAAGTCAGGCAATGGCTACAAGAAAATAGCCACTCGCCTGCACCGGCCATATCTACTGTCAGAGGAATCATTAAGAAGTTTAAAACAACTGGAACAGTGGTAAACAAGCCTGGACGAGGACGCAAGGTTATTTTGCCACCACGCACAATGAGGAGGATGGTAAGAGAAATAAAAAGTTCTCCAAAGCTCACTGTTAAAGAATTGCAACAAATGGTAGCATCTTGGGGTCACAAAGTCTCCAAAACAACCATCAGGCGCTATCTACATGCCAACAAGCTGTTTGGGAGGCATGCACGGAAAAAACCTTTTCTCACTCACAATCATAAACGCAAACGTCTGGAGTTCGCTAAGTGGTACTGGGACTTCAACTGGGACCGTGTGCTTTGGTCAGATGAGACCAAAATAGAGCTTTTTGGCAACAAACACTCTAAGTGGGTCTGGCGGAACACAAAAGATGAGTATGCAGAAAAGCCCCTCATGCCCACTGTGAAGTATGGGGGAGGATCGGTGATGCTGTGGGCCTGTTTCTCTTCCAGAGGCCCTGGGAACCTTGTTAGGGTGCATGGCATCATGAACGCTTTGAAATACCAGGACATTTTAAATCAAAATCTGGTGGCCTCTGCCATAAAGCTGAAGATCGGTTGTCACTGGGTCTTTCAGCAAGATAATGACCCTAAACATGTGGCCAAATCTACACAGAAATGGTTCACCAGACACAGAATCAAGCTCCTCCCATGGCCATCTCAGTCCCCAGACCTCAACCCCATTGAAAACCTGTGGAGTGAGCTGAAGAGGAGAGTGCAGAGGAGAGAACCCAGGTCGCTGGATGATTTAGAGAGATTGTGCAAAGAGGAATGGTCAAAGATCCCTCTTTCTGTATTCTCCCATCTTTTGAAACATTATAGGAGAAGATTAGGTGCTGTTTTGTTGGCAAAAGGGGGTTGTACACAGTATTAACATCAGGGGTGCTAATAATTGTGGCACACATGATTTGATGTAAAAGAATTATTTCTTAATGTGGGATTTTTTTCCCACTGAATAAATGCACTTGAATTAAAGGTTGGATTTTCCTCTTTTTTTCATTGTGGTCCTATAATATTTAGAAAAAAACTGAATTTATTAGAAGCTAAAGAACACATCTTAACCAGGGGTGCCAATAATTTTGGAGGGCGCAGTAGTTCTAGTCACATGCTGGGTTGACGTCATTTCACTTTGGATAACATGAAAAGCATAAAACAGTTCTAACTTTTGTACTAAACATTCTGTCTTCATGTACACGGTTGTGTGACTAAGATTCTTTTTCAGAGTTCAAATTATGGACTGTTATTTTATACAAGTGTACGCATACTGTTGATGCATGTCTGTGGTGATACTCCTTCTACATTAGTTGTTTTTTGGCATTTATTTTTTTTTATTTTTGCACTGGTCATGCTTTATAACTTGCTGTACATTTCTGACTGCGCTGTACTCGTACCTGGTAATAGTACATGTATTGTGTATTTGTATCACTCACAATCACCACCAGTTTACAACCAATAGAGTTTTATACCAAAGGGATTACAAATTTTATGTATATCTGTGCACGTACTTCATATATTTCAAAAGACAGAACTTTGGTATATGTCTGGGAATACGGAATATTAGGTCGGTAAAACATTAGCTCTTTAAAGCACCACCTTTAATCAGACAGCTATCTACCCAGCATAGTACCAAACCAAACTCTTCATTTTCTGAGAAAACTAGCTGTGTGCGTCACAATTCAAAAAAAAAAAATAATTCTTTGGTACATTGCTGGGGATAGCCAGTACTTGTATCCAGCATACAGCGCCCCCTGGGGGTGATATTTTCCAAATTTTGATGTTGAATATAATCTACACTGAAAATACTACCATTGATATTTTACTAATGCTGTAATGTACCTCAAAGAGACTGTGTATCCAGAGAATTTCAGATCTCTATCTTGCTGGGTAAACAAAATAATGCCGCCTAAACACAGCCACAATCTGCTATGAAATGGTCCGTTTTGAGTTTTCCTCCAACTTTGGCTCTGTCTAGCTTGAAAGTGTAGATACTACCAAAGAAATGCTAGGTATTCCTGAAAATAGAGTTCCAGAAGCACAATAAATGGCATTTACTACCACAGTACATATCTGGATTACTGAGAAAATATACTGCAAATATGCACCAAAATCAATTTCGACCATCTTTCCGGCTGTCCATTGCCCTAACCCAGCAAGATACCAAGGGAATATTAACTGAAAATGATAGTCTTGTTGTGAGTAAACACATAATAAACTATTCTAGATATAGAATAGTAGTGTGTATATATATATATATATATATATATATATATATATATATATATCTGGGATATTATTTTATTTCCATTCCCATTTTCAATTTTTACTGTTATTTCTCAAATAACTGTGGCTCAATAACATAGTTACCCAGCTTGGCGCTGATGTGGTGCTGATGTCTATCCAGGCTTGAAGCGTCACAGGTCATAATAAAAGAATAACATTTGGTACTGTGTATCGTTAAGTCACGATTGTTGATGTAAAATGTGGTGTTGACAGCAAAACTAATGCACTTTAAAGGCTTCCAAGTGGCGTTACCGGCAGGCAAAGTGAGATACGGACCTAAAAATTTGGCTTTTTCCGTGAGACACCCGTATCTACCTATGTGCCAAGTTTCATTCAATTCCACGGGGTCAACTGCGCACCTAATGTAAATCTCTCATGGAATGGCTCTTAAATTTAAATCTAGTTTAAGTTGTTCACTTGTTGTTTTACACTTTAGTGTTGCTGAAGATGAAAAGTATATTTGAAATTCCAAATGCTAATTAAAAATTGTTAAAAAATGTTAGTATTTCATTAAAAACTGTTAATATAGATAATATAGCCTTGACAGAACCCCAATGTCAACATCATCATGACTGTCTGCAATTTCTTGGAGGGATAGATGCAAGTGAGACAGTCAGTCTGCAGAGGAATTGTGGCAAGTTTTTCACTTTGCTTGGAACAAGCAAAAAGCCAATCATCTGATAAAAGTGTTGCACAACAGGACAGTTTTTAGGCAAAGGGTAGTCACACCAAATACTGATTTGCTTTATTTTTCAAAAGTTTTCTGCTCTGTATAGGGCATTTCACTATATTAGAATTAGAATTATTATTAGAATTTCATTATTTTTGCAAGGATATTTGCCGTACGAAATCGCTTTAAATATGCTGAGACTTTTGAACAGTATTGTATACCAGCCAAGCAAATGCGCAGACTAACATTACCTGCACAATGTTAGCATTAGCTTCTGAACTATCATGGGTATTCATTGTGCATGTTTCAGGAGAGCCCGGTGGCGAACTTGTGATTTGGCTAGCTTAGTACTTGGCTAGCTCAAAACCAATCACTGTCAGCTAGCTATCTTGTGAAGCTAGGGCAAAAACCAAATCACATCGCTTGACTATTAAGATGATCACAAACATTTCCGTTAACTAGCTTCACAAGCTAGCTAGCTAGCTAGCTGACAATAATGGAGGCATTGCACTGGATGCAGCAGCTGTAGTGTAAGTCACGTGATCCCCGAAGTAACCCAGGAAGATAGCTTTGATTGAATGGGGATGCATCGATTAAATATTAATTATTTATACAAATATATATAAAAATATATATATATATATATATATATATATATATTATTCCCTTGCTCTGAAAGGTCGCGTGTATAACCAGATATTTAACCCCGGTTGCTCAGGTCCAAATGCTCTGCCTTATTCACGACACTAACTCAACAGACTTTATATTCACTGGTCAATTTAGCACTTGTATAGCTGCACTGTTTTTGAACTTTGGCATATTGGTGCAAGGATTCTCAGTCTTAAAATGGCTTTTAAAACAACACTTGAATATTTAGCAGTTAATTATAGGGAAAATACTAAAAACAAACCGTATAAGCAATTATACTTCTTTGAGTGCATAGCATAATGGTGCGAGGACTCTCAGACTGGCTATAACAATAGCAAGCGCAGCTTTGTCCTAAACAGCTTTTATATCAAAGGTAAGAAAAGATTTTGCTCATCTCTCTAGACTGTTAAGTGTATGCCTGCTGTTCTTTGAGTGCGGTGTCAATTTAAAATGACATGGCTTATATCTTTGGATTCCGTGGACTGTCCTCTTTCATTTGACTTATCGTTTGTATGCATAGCACAGATTCAGTAGAAATGCTACCGATAGAGCACTGATGTTATTTTATCCTATGTTTTGCTAGATGCTTATTTACTTGCTTGGTGCTTGAATTGTGTTCGGTTTAGGTATTAACGGTCATAATGAGCTTTTTTTGCAGAGTTTCTTTGCTTTAAGAGGATATGCCGCATGACAAGGTTGCTATTAGGAAACGTGCTGTATATATTATGCAAATTCATTGCCCCCGGTACCGGAGACGTTTGGGCTTTAGGTTAATGTTTGTATTTAATATATCTTTTCCACGAGTTTCTTTAAATCTTCACTTTAAAACCAGTTTACATTGCGACAAAGCCTTTGACTTACTTGTGAACTTCTGGTGCGTGAAGCAGCTTCTCGCGAAGTGCTCTGAGCAATGAACTGAATGTTTCGTTGATTTGTGAGGCTTTCCACAGTCAATTCTTCTTAATTTAACAAATCATTCTTTCAAAAGGGCTTCATTATTTTGTGGAAATTGATAGAAACTTATTTTGCCGTATTTTCCAGATGACTGAATGGCATCATTATCGGTGCAACCAACAGCAGCACAAGATTTCTCCATTTTAACTATGCTGCGATAAGTCTTTGTGTACGTTTTGCTTCGGGGATCACGTGACCACACACGTAGATTGCAACAACCTCATTGCTCTTGAGCTAGCCAAGTAGTAAGCTAGCCAAAACACGAGCTTTGTGATCATAATGGCTATGGTAAACTGCGAGTATAAAAACTGCTAGCCAGCTAGCCATAAGTAATGATGGTTTTTTTAGTCTCAATATTTTTTTGTCCCCACAGAAACTATCTCCTAGGAAATATTGTCTCCCAGATAGTATGTAGGCCTGCTAGGAAATAATGTCCCACAGGCATTATTTCCTAGGTGTTTCTGTCTAGGGGAGACCCATATTTCCAGACAAAAGTATCCCACTTTAGGAAAATATACCCCACTTTGTTGTACTATCCAGACATAAATAAAGACTATAAATAATGCTAATCAATTTCTTATTCTTGCAACAATACTCAGTAACATACTAAGAATAAGGAGATTTACTTGATGTCATTTTTGTAGGGAGAACAAAGTTTAAAACTGCTGACCTCTAAAGAGCCATTTTGAATACCATAGTCATTTTATCACAAGAGGCATAGTTTAACATTTATAAGATATCGCTGTTTATTAAGCAATACCCCAAAAAACTTGGTCAATTAAATATTCTTTTATTTTTTCTATAGACATATTACTACAAGGTTGGAGAATTGGATCTCTGGACATAGTCTTTTAGGTGGCATCCAGCATTCATCTTCTTGAAACTTCTGCCTGTACTGTGATCTTTCCGCTGGTATGTCACATTTTCCTTGGCCTTGACAATTTCCATGGGTCTTTTCCAGGGATATTTACACTTGTCTCCTTCTCTGTCCGCTTGTTTCATGCTGCGCAGCCACGCTTTTTTACCAACTGGCAATGCCTAAAATATATATGCGACACTATTGAAATACTTTTTATATGAAATTCATTTATCTTTATACATAGACCTACCCATTTATGATAATTGGAATAAAAAGATATCTACTTAAATTCTGTGCACAACATACCTTCTGTGGATTAACTCTTTTATCAAAGTTTGCTGTCCATAATTGTTATGTGATGAGATAATATGTACAGGAGGACAAAAGTGACTGTTACTGCTGTAGCAGTAAATCAAGTCCCCAGGAAATTATGTCTTCACTGCTTATTACTAGTAATAATTGTCTACCCAGTGGGGATAATATTTACTAAGAAAATGTCCAGGATATAATGTCCTATGCAGGCAATTTTTCCAATGCTGGGATAAAAATTCCTAGAAAATAATGTCCATGGAGTTCAATTAACCAGGAAAAAATATCACTGGAGATATTTGTCTTGGGTATAAATTTGACTGGGAGACATAAATGCCTGTTACAATGGCATCACTGACAGCTGGTTTTACATCATCAGCTGGAGCCACTGATCCATTGATTCTGAGGATGCTGAGGTCCTTAAAGATGTTAGAATGGGCAGTTTCTCAGATGTGTTCCTGGATGTTTATGTGCTTGAAGTCGATGAGTCTTTTGTTCTTGATTACATCTTTGTGGACAGCTGCCAACTTGTCAGTATCGATGTTACATCTGCTTGCAGGGTTTCTCTGGTGCCTGATGTTGTGGGCTACCTTTGGCGTAGATGTTCCTGATGAATTGAGTAAAGCTTTGTAGAATTTTTCTGTGACTTTGTTATACTATTCCCGCATGCATTTCTGTCTGGTTGGCTTTGTTGGGGTTGTTTTGGTTGTTGCTGGAAGACCTGAGTGGTGTCCTCAGCCTGGTCATCCTCTATTACTTGTTTGATGCAGTTTATGTTAGTAGCACACTTTTTGATTCCAGCCTGTTTTCCTAATGGAGCTCGTTGTCTGTGTTTCCCTGTGGGATGGCCGATATAGTACAAAGATATTGTCAGTCCACTTTTTTTTTGTGTCAGAGGCTTGTTGGCCTCCTGTACGGCTGCTTTGCCATACCTGAATTGCCCAGGCTTCACTTTGAGAAGGGAAGTTAAATTATTATTATTATTATTATTATTATTTGGGGCCAAACACCAAAGGTTCAATGGTAATTGTTAGAATTCACTTTCTGTCATGTGAGTCTATGGAAACCCATTGAACCCATTGATAGATTTTGACGAAGTTTGACAGAGGACAGTCCAAAGTATCCAGGCATCACATTTGGGGTCAATCCATCCATCTTTATTGCACCATCAACAGGCCAAATTTCAAGGTACAATTTAGCTTGTAACTCTTGTAACTCCTAATGTTATGATCTTTTCCCCCTGAATCCTTGGGTCGTGTAAAAACATATTTTTGCAAACTAGTCCTCGATCATTGATCCTTTCACCCCTAAATTTAGTTTGTATAATCTACCGATTATTCTGACTGAACAATTTTGCTTGGGATAATGATAAGGCAGCTACCATCCAATGAAATTTGATGGGGATGACTCCAAAACAGGTAGTGAGCCATATGTTGACAGTGCTTGGTTGGAGTCATGCAAAAGTTAGTATACTTTATTTCCAGGGGGAATGTTTGGTGCCTTGGGGAACTAGACCAGAAAAACAGAAAAAAAAATCAAAAGCCCATCACCTTGTTCCTGTCATCACTATCCTTTGAGGTTTGTGAAATGCTGGTTTTCCACCCTCCCTTTACCTGGGAATTGGGTGTCTTGATAGTCTGGCCAATCAACAGCGCTAATTGTTTCATAACTTCCCATGGTGGAAAGGAAACCAGAAACAGATTTGGATTCAAGGTCCAGATTTGAGGATCCCTGGCCTAACATTTTGGAACCACAGTGGGAGCTTCATACTGATTTCATAGTTGTAAAAAACAAAACAATTAGGAATCCTAAATGGGAAATTATGAATCCTCTGATTTGGCCATTTCTTTTTTGCCATCTTCATATTGTTTTTTTAGTGGTTTTCTAAGGCAAGTCACAGAAGACCTTGGTTAATTTTTGTGGAATATGACTGGAATTAGGATTTGATGGGAGCTGAATCAGTTTTTCTGTATTTCCATTGTGGATAGTCAGGGTTCTCCACACTTCTGAAATCACTTGTCTGTATTGTACATTTTAGGTGTCTGCCAAGCGTAACCTGGCAAAAAAAAATTGAGGGGGCTTGGGGCCACAGAATGTTGGGATACTTAGCAATATATTCTCAGATATTTTAAACACTTGCAGAATACAAGCAAATAATCCAATAGTCATTGACATTTACAATTAATATTCATAGGAGTTATCAATCATGAATAAAATTCTGAAGAGGACGTGAGGTCTATCTGGCAGTATGGTCAGTTGTAGAAACGGGTCAGAGTCGCATCGAAACAGAAACGACAGGAATGTGGTTAAGAAGCCTTTGTGTGGCAGCAACATCAACCGTGCATTATCAACACTGGGCCACTCTGTCTTTGAGTTAACAATAAAAATGTCTACTACTGTCTGCTATCAAAAAAAATCAGGTATAGTGTTTTTTCTATGCTCTTTAAAGACAGAATCGCCAGCGTGAGGAAGCAAGATCATGTCAAAGCCAGCTCGCTAACATCAATGCTTTAGCAAATCATGACAAGTGAAGCCATTACCACTGCTGGCTATAGTGTACGAGCTCATAATTTTATTCTAACCTTAACATAACGTGAGTCGTGAGAACAGACCATTCAGCCCAACTAGGCTCGCCATTTTCCTATTACTATGGTGAGTCCAATGCTTCAGATACTCTATGACTAAATGGTGTCTCGCACTAAATCAAGCTTGCTCTTGAAAACTCCCAAGGTTTCTGAATCAACAATGTGGTCAGGCAAACTACTGCACTCTGAGATAACTCTCTGCGTGAAAAAATATTTCCTATCAGTGCTAAATTTACTCTTTGCCAACTTCCATTTGTTACCCTGAGTTCTTCTAACAGAACTTGGCCCAAGTAATCCTACACAGTTAACTTTGTTAAGCCCTTAATATAATATAATATATTGAAAGACCTCAGTCATATCGAGGGTTTGGAACACAATGGTTATATATCCAAATTTTGTGGTTTTGAGATTTTTACCCCCTGTCACAGCTCTCTATCAACTAATCCCTGGAGCACAATAACTATATGTCCATCTGCATTCATTTTTAATCAGAATTCACATTTTCATTTTGTGATGTGTCCAACAAAATCTGCTTAAATGAATTAAACATTGACATTTTGATGAGTAAACATGAATTTTGATACAGAATAGTCTCTCTTCCATTGCAAACAAACTTACCTTCAACCAATCACCATTGTGTTATGTCACATCATGTGCTAGAATTGTTGGAGCACTGAGGTGACATGTCCATTTTTGGCAATTTTGACCATGATGTTGTGGTTACACTCCTATGAAAACTTAGGTGTTCAATATACTTCTGAACACATGCAACAAAAGGGTGACTGATTAAAAAAAAAATGATATAAAATACATGATTTAATAGAACACTTGGACACGTAAAAATGAATTTTTCTCAAAACCTCTAAAATGGACATACAGTGCCGTGAAAAAGTATTTGCCCCTTCCTGATTTCTTATTTTTTTGTATATTTGTGACACTTAAATGTTTTAGATCATCAAACAAATTTTAATATTAGATAAAGATAACCCGAGTAAAGAAGAAATGCAGTTTTTAAATGATGATTTTTTTTTATTAAGGGGAAAAAGCCATCCAAACCTACCTGGCCCTATGTGAAAAAGTAATTGCCCCCCAAACCTAATAAATGGTTGTGCCACCCTCTGCGACAACAATCGCAATCACACATTTGCAATAACTGGCAATGAATCTTTCACATCGCTGTGGAAGAATTTTGGCCCACTCGTCTTTGCAGAATTGTTTTAATTCAGCCACATTGGAGGGTTTTCGGCCTGTTTACGGTCATGCCACAGCATCTCAATCGAATTTAAGTCCAGACTTTGACTAGGCCACTCCAAAATCTTCATTTTGTTTGTTTAAGCCATTCAGAGGTGGACTTGTTGGTGTGTTTCGGATCATTGTCCTGCTGCATGACCCAAGTGCGCTTCAGCTTGAGGTCACAAACTGATCTCCTTCTCCTTCAGGATTCTCTGGTAGAGAGCAAAATTCATGGTTCCATCAATTACGGCAAGTCGTCCAGGTCCTGAAGCAGCAAAGCAGCACGAAACCATCACACTACCACCACCATGTTTGACTTTTGGTATGATGTCCTTTCTATGAAATGCTGTGTTCGTTTTACACCAGATTTAACAGGATGCACACCTTCCAAAAAGTTCAACTTTTGTCTCATCAGTCCACAGAATATTTTCCCAAAAGTCTTGGGGATCATCAAGATGTATTTTGGCAAATGTGAGACAAACCTTTGTTTTCTTTCTGGTCAGCAGTGGTTTTTGCCTTAGAACTCCCATGGATGCCATTTTTGCCCAGTCTCTTTCTTTTTGTTGAATCATGAACACTGACTTTAACTGAAGCAAGTGAGGCCTGCAGTTCTTTAGATGTTGTTCTGGGCTCTTTTGCGACCTCCTAGATGAGTCGTTGATGCGCTCTTGGAGTAATTTTGACAGGCCAGCCACTCCTGGGAAGGTTCACCACTGTTCCAAGTTTTCTACATTTGTAGATAATGGCTCTCACCATGATTCGCTGGAGTCCCAAAGCCTTAGAAATGGCTTTGCAACCCTTTCCAGACTGATAGATGTCAATTACTTTGTTTCTCATCTGTTCTTGAATTTCTTTAGTTCGCAGCATGATGCGTTGCTTTTTGAGATCTTTTAGCCTACTTCACTTTGTCAGACAGGTTCTATTTAAGTGATTTCTTGATTCAACAGGTCTGCCAGTAATCAGGCCTGAGTGTGGCTAGTGAAATCGAACTAAAAAAATGTGGTTAATCACAGTTATTTCATGATTTAACGCGGGGGGGGAGGCAATTACTTTTTCACATAGGAGCAGGTAGGTTTGGATAGCTTTTTCCCCTTAATAAATGAAATCATAATTTCAGAACTGCATTTTGTATTTACTCGGGTTATCTTTGTCTAATATTAAAAATTGTTTGATGATCTGAAACATTTAAGTGTGACAAATAGGCAAAAAAATAAGAAATCAGGAAGGGGGCAAATACTTTTTCACAGCACTGTATAACCATTGCGCTCCAAACCCTCAATATCATCCCCAAGTCTTTTCCTGACACTGAAGAGATTGAGGATCTTCAGGCTCTCCCCATAGCTTTCATCTTTTATACCAGGAATTAACATTGTGGCTCTTCTCTGAACTTTTTCTAAAGCCCCTATATCTTTCTTAAAGTATGGTCCCCAGAATTGTACACAATACTCTAGATGTGGTCCGAGGAACATGTTGTACAAGAGAAGTATAACCTCCTTAGATTTATACTCAATACTTTTGGCTATATACCCCAGCATCCTGTTGGCCTTTTTGACAAACCTCCGCCAAGGCAGCACAGTCCAAATCTTGCTGAGTGGGAGCAAAGTTCAGTTATCGCGTGTCATACGATTTCAAGATGGCTGCCGCGAGTTATACGATTTCAAAATGGCTGCCGTGGCGGCCATATTGTTTGACTGATCGCGGTTAATGGAGCAATATGTAAGTTTGTGGCCAAAACTGGTAGTGCAATCCCATTCAAAATAGTGCATAGCGCAGTATCCCCTCCTCCTCTCCCCCAGACGAGAGGTTGCCAGCTAGGTTGCCGGATCCAGCAAGAACGTCTACTACACGGAGCTACCATGGCTACGTCTCAATATCACCAATGATTTGCTCTGACAGGGTTGTGTTCAGTTCAGTTCAGTTCAGAAAAGATCGAGACTAATGACTAACTAACTTAAGCAATGGTCATATTGGTCAACTTGCTCGTCACTCTTCTGTGTGGATAGCCCACTAAAGTCCATGCTGTAATATGCGTAAAGAATGAATGAGGACTCATTTGACCGATGTACTGTCTCAATTACATTTCACATTGCCATAATGGCTGTGCTAATGTTGGAACGGTTTCCACAGCGTCTCAGCATAAAGCCAGAGAAACGGACTAATAATGCATTGCTAATGTTAGCAATGAAGACCACGGTTTTTATTTCTCAAACAATTTGTTATCTAGTCAATTCGATGACCTACCTGCATACGCACTAACGTGCCATGAACGAAAGTACATAACGTTATTCGACTGTAGAGAATATTTGAAATGTCCGTGCCTACATTAAATAGAATTAAGTTCGCCAAACTTAGCTGAATGTTACCTGCCCAGGAGAAAATTAGCAACTTCGGCGTCGGTCTTCAAATTCTTCTCTGCTTCAGCCGTCTCCATCTTTCAAAGGCATGTCCTATACAGATCCTCGTTTTGTTTCTGACTTTGTCACGACGTACTTCGGAATCATAACGAGGCCTTTTAGGTTTAGTAACGTCAGACATTTGTGCTCCGAAACGCTGGTAGCAGCAGCTCAGTGGTAACTGGCAATCTGGATGCCGAAATGCTACTGACTTCGTGATTGGGAGATAGGTGGAGGGCGGCGCAACAGGCGAAAACACAAAATGACAACATCAACATTAGTTGTGGGCTGCAACTTCGCTTTTGTAATGAGAATATTCTGGCTGGACTACTGTTGTCAGTGATATAAGTATTTGAAATTAACATCATTCCTTAATGTCTGGTGATATATCAGGGCCATTTCATGATTAATCAACATAGATTTCTTACATATTGCTCCTTTAAAATCAATACTGTTCATCCCTGATGTAATAGCGACCGACCCACAAAATTTCAGAGATATCCGTTGAATAGTTTTTCAGTTATCTTGTTCACAGACTAACAGACAAACAAACAAACAAACGGCACCAATCACATAACCTCCTCCTGCCAACTTTGTTGTTGGCGGAGGTAATAAACCAGTTAAGAGTTTATATTGCCACATTCTTTAAGTACATGTAAATGGCCAATGGACTCAGTTTGACGCATGGGAACGCAAGGCTCTATATCAGGCTAGGTTTGTGCGATTAAGGTGGCTTAGAGCTCGTTGGAAACATCAGAGCCCATAGAATCAAACGGCCACCCGCAAAGTCTTACTGACAGCATCACAAGCGGATCACAGAGAGGAAAACACATTGAGAGCAACCAGAATGCGCAGGTGCTGGCATCCTTTGAAGCAGTGCTCTGGAAAAAAACACGCATGGAGGCTGGAGGACCTAGTTTCGATATAACACGGACACATTGTGCTAACAATAGCAGGTGCAGATTTACCCTCGAACAGTTTTTTTTATTTCAAAATATCAAAGGTATAGAAAAATTTTTGCTCATCTCTGTAGAATGTAAAGTGTATGTCTGCTGTTCTTTGAGTGTGGTGTCAATTTAAAATGACAATACTTATATCGTTGGATTCTGTGGATATTCCTCTTTCATTTGATGTATCGTTTGTATGCCTAGCACAAATTCAGTAGAAACGCTAGTGACTGATTGCTGATATTATTTTATCTTGTGTTTTGCTTCATGCTTATTTACTTGCTTGGTGCTTGAATTGTGTTCGGTTGAGGTAATAATGGTCAACCGGGGGCATTCGGGTTTAAGTTGTTAAAGTAATTTAATCTAATTTTGTTTAATATGTGTTTGATGGAGCCAGATTGTTAAGCTAATAAGCTAGAATTGTTTTGTGTCATATCTCAGATAATCAGGGATTTGTTTATTTGCTAAAGCTGGATGAACATCCTGTATATCTGTGGTGATTTCATATTTTTTTTGCCAGGGGTTGTATAATACATAGGCTTCATGTGTTCAAAGAGAAGATATTAGGTGCTCATGGGATGAAAAAAATATTTTAGTTGCAAGAATGAATCTGGTGCTCTTGGAAAAGTGGGACGAGAGAACAGCCAAAAATTGTAGGTCTTCCAGGCACTCAGAAAAAATACTAAGGTCAAAACGAAGCCTTAGAACGGGGCTATTCAACATTATCCTGCAAGGGCCGGTGTGGGTGCAGGCTTTCATTCCTACCAAGCTCTTACACACGTGATTCTACTCATCTAGCTCTTTAGCAAAGACTCTTAGGGTTGATTAGTGGAGTCAGGTGTGTAAGTGCTTGGTTGGAATGAAAGCCTGCACCCACACCGGCCCTTTCTGGACAAGGTTGAATAGCCCTGCCTTAGAATAAAAAGCCTTTATTAAAACATGGCTAAACAATTTAAAAAGCCGACATGTTTCGACCTGCATGGTCTTCATCAGGGCGTAAAAGGTCACATGGGCATAGACAGACATATATAGATGGTACCAACCAATAAAAAAAAGACTATTGTCACCTGATTAACTGCTAAAAGCAAAAGAACAAAAATGAACACTTAAGTTTACAAAAATAATCAGACAATAAAATAGAGAACTGACAAATATGATACAGAAGGGTGATAATGATAAAAATAACAGTAGCAATGATGATAGAAGACATATAATGAGACAATATTGAAAAATAAATGACGAGGTATCAATATTAAATGGGTACAGGAAGTATCAATATAAATATAGAAAGGAGGAGAATTATAAAAATGACAAAAGATCAAGATCTTCATTAAGGCCAGGATAATTAAGGGCATCAAAAGTATGTATCCAGAATGCTTCCCTCTGGCAAAGCTTACGGAATCTATTACTGCCTCTGATAGGCGCTCGAACGTGTTCAATGCCTTCAATTCTGAGAGTGGAGTCATTACTATCGTGAGCCTCTGCGAAATGTCTTGCAATGGGGTAAGTGAAATTCTTCTTGTGTATGGCATAAAACCTCCGCAAGCTTTTCCCCAAACCACCAATGTTTTCTTTTCGACGTGCCCCAACCCTAAGAGATAAACTTATGCGAAGTTATCTCCCTGCTGTAAAAACAACAAATTGGCTTAGTAAACCTGTTGGAACTTTCAAATGTCATAACTGAAATCACTGTGGCAATATTATTCAGACCAAATTTTTTTCTGATTTTAAAACGGGCAAAAAGTACATGCATACAGATTTCATTAATTGCAATACTGTCTATGTGGTCTATCTTCTTTCATGTCCCTGTCCTGGAATTTTTTTATATTGGCCACACTAAAAGACGTCTTAGCGATCGCCTAACTGAGCACAAATATACCATACGCAAGCAGAATTTTACTTACCCCATTGCAAGACATTTCGCAGAGGCTCATAGTAACGACTTCGGTCTCAGAATTGAAGGCATTGAACACGTTCAAGCGCCTAACAGAGGCGGTAATAGATTCCGTAAGCTTTGCCAGAAGGAAGCATTCTGGATACATACTTTTGATGCCCTTAATTATCCTGGCCTTAATGAAGATCTTGATTTTTTTTTGTCATTTTTATAATTCTCTTCCTTTCTATGTTAATTATGATACTTCCTGTATCCGTTTGATATTGATACCTCTTGTTGTTTATTTTTCAATATTGTCTCATTTATATGTCTTCTGTTATTTTTATCATTATCACCCTTCTGTATTATATTTTCAGTTCTCTATTTTATTGTCTGATTTTTTTTGTAAACTTAAGTGTTCATTTTTGTACTTTTGCTTTTAGCAGTTTATCAGGTGACACTAGTCTTTCTTTGTTATTGGTTGGTACCATCTATATATGTCTGTCCTTGCCTATGTGACCTTTTACGCCCTGATGAAGACCGTGTAGGTCGAAACATGTCATCTTTTTAAATTGTTTAGCCATGTTTTAATAAAGGCTTTTTATTCTAAGGCTTCGTTTTGACCTTCCCATTTTTTCTGAGTGCCTGGAAGACCTACAATTTTTGGCTTCATGTGTTCAGTTGATAGTACCTGGTCTCCCTTTGCTATCTATCCCAGTCATTTAACCAATTGTTTGGATTCCCGGTGAGGTTAGTTCTGCGTATCTTTTATTCATTCGCATAGATCCTTCAAGGACACAATATAAAAATTCTGTATGAGGAAACTTTCCTCCCATCCATTTTCCACTGCGTATGTGAGACCGTGTCATGGGGGTTGCAGACTCAGGAAAGTTGCCCAGACATCCCCATCCTGAGCTACTTTCTCTGACTCTTCCGGAGGATCACGAGCACTCCCAGGCCAGTCAGGAGATATAATTCCCCCAGCATCCTAACCAGATGCCCAAACCACCTGGACTCTTTCAAGTGTTGTGTTGAACCAAACCATGTTTCAGTAAAATATAAAAATTGATTGTGTTTCAAAGAGGCCAATTTACAAATTCTATGTGGACTGAACATTTTAGTTTCATCTGAGCTTTCTAAGAGCCAACCAGAATAACTTCTCTGTCACATTAAGAGAAAATTCAGATGTAGCCTAATGTTTTTTATTTATTACAGAGTGACTAGGCTAATTCATATTTCTTGGCTAAGTGTTTTTTCTATCCTCAGTCTGCTTTGGTTTTCATTCCTTCCTTTTTGTGTTTCCTCCATCTTTTTTTCTCTGCAGCACGCTTCCTCATTCTGAGATAAATTCTCCTCTTCCTTCTTCCCAACCATTTGTTTCTGTATCTCAGTTGATTTCAGCTTTTTTCCCCTCAACAAAGTCAGTGCGGTCAAAGGATAGTTTAAAGTTAAACTGAGGACTGAGTTGGCAAAGCACCTTTCATGCAACACTGACAAGTGATGTCATGAAAAAGGCAATATGAAAGGGCAGCAGAGTTGGAGAGAGAAAGTGGATGAATTGAAAGGGAGGGAAGAGGGGATGTTGGCACTGAAATAAAGTGTATATTGAAAAGACAGCTGCGAGTATTCAGTTCGGGGGTTAAGGGCAAGCAGCAGGGCCTGGACAGGGAAGCAGCTGTCCACAGTAAAAATGCAGCAAACTGCTCACTATGAATTTTCCCTTGAAAGTGAAGGCCTGCCTCTCTATCTTGCGAATCTTCAATTACTCGACTTTCATTTTTCCTGGATGAGTGCTGGATAAAGATTCACTTTCCTCTGGAAAAACAAGGGTATTACCCTTTATGTCTACATTGATTATTTTTAGAAGTGTGATGAATCTTAACTGTGAAGGAAAGTACACTTTGCAGTTGATATATCTTCCTAGTGCAAATTAAAGTGTATTGGCACTAATTGAAAGCAGGTGAATGCAATGAGAACAAAAATATATTGCTGTATACTGCAGCTAAAAGTTGCAAAGTTTGTGACGTAAAGAAATGATGAAATCTTGAAAAAAGTACTTTTTTTTCGAATAATAAATATATTTTTGGCTGGTTGTGCAACTACTTTCAATATTGGGTTAACCAAATAACTGGAATTATGAAAAGCAAGCTGTGATGTTCTGTGAGATTGTGAAAAATATGGATAGCATATTTTGAGTTGAATTTTCTCGAAGGTTGTATTGCTTTACAGTCAATAGCATCTGTTTTCATGTACATTTGCATCTCTGCAGGACTTTTGGATTACAGGATGTGATTTTTTTCTTTGCATTTCCAGCAGTAATCACTTTTTCTATGGTAGGAGGTCCACAGGTGGTCCTGCAAGGCTTGATGACACACACTGTGCAAAATGACTTCAGTACTTCCGCTGTCTTTCAGTACAGTGTGTACTTTTACAAAATGATTATGATTTAATTTGCTCAATAACTCACTTTTGATTGGAATGTCTCATAACAGAATTAGAAAATAATATCCTGCAAGTTCCTTTGGAATCCTTACAGTAATTTGAAGACCTTCTCTGTTGACAGTTACTTCATTATATGAGCTTGGATGGTTTTAGATGGATGTTGTGGATCACTGGGGCTACAAACACCTTTCACATCCTCTCCATTTAGCACGATATTCTGGCCTGCTGCTAAAAACTAGGATTCATGCATTTTGAATTTTCATATTGGTTCACCTGATAAGTAGTTTCGGAAAATCATAAAGAACCCATCTTAAGCGACTGTTCTGGCCATTTCTGATAGGGCAAAAAGCAATAAATATTCTGCTTTTTAAACAATGGGATAATGAAATCAGTATTAGCACAGCAATTGTTTAGCACACTCTATTCCAGACTAAATGTCCTTGCGATTTTGTGTATGTATGTGCGTGTGTGTGCATGTGTGCGTATGCTCGTTTGTGTGCTTGTGTTTGCATGTGCGTATGAGTGTGTGTGTATGCATGTGTGTGTGTTTGTGTGTGTGCATATGCATGTGCGTGTTGGGTGTGTGCATTACCTTGATCATTGTATTTCCCAAACAACCATTATGTCAGTGAATTGTCTTAATAGTTGTGTGTGTATTTGTGAGTTATTTTAATGGCTGTTGGTATAGCTCATGCCTCATAATAACCCCCTTGTCTTTGTCTCTGTCTGCTGCACACTCTCTATTTCTGTTTTCTTCCACTCTCTCTCTCTCATGCTGCTCCTCATCATTCATCTCAAGCACTTGAACGTTCCTTGCCTCTCCCCCTCCATCCTGCTGGTCTGCTTGCCTGTAATCCTCGTCACATCACAAGCGTTACGGTACCAGACTCCACCCTTTAAATATAAGCATTGCAGCCCAGCCCTGCCTGCTTTCTGTACCCTACCCTGCCTGCTCTTGTCCATTCCTATGGCTTTGAAACCCACCCTCTCTCTCCTACTGGCCATGCTGGCATGGACCGGGTCTGTCAGCTTCTCCCCCGCGCACTTGCACCGCTCTCGAGAGAGGGACCGAGACCTGGGCTCTTCCGGGCATTTCAACATCGCTGTCATCTACTCTGGCTTCTCCCTGCACCCTGAGGCGGCGGTGACGAGTGGGGCAGGGGCCAGCAGGGCAGGTGGTGCCAGAGTGCCCTACCCTGGGATGGATTTGGGACGGGTCTCCAGCAGCCATGGGGACAGCGTGGTCACTCAATGGGGCTTGGCCAATGTCATCTGGCTCGCCATCAACGAGAGCAGCCCGAGGAGCCTTCTGCTGCAGTTGTGCCAACTCCTGGCCACCAGGCCTCTGCAGGGCCTGGTTTACGAGGAGGAAAGGCCCCCACGAGCCCCCAGGGGCCCCTTGGCCCCCTTGCTGGAGTTCGTCTCAGCTCAGACAGGGCTCCCCATTGTTGCTGTTGGAGGCGGAGCTGGTTTAGGGAGGGAGCCACAGGTAATTTTTGGGATACTTTTTCAGTAGCAGTTGATTTGCACTGTACTGTGCATGTATGTGGAAGTCCAAGGTTTTGTTTGGTGTTCTTATGTGTGCATGTGCACACTGGTGTGCCCGGCCATGTGTGTCTGTGTTTATATGCATGTAATACGCATAAAATCCTAAACTGCAAATTCTTGTGATTGGTGTCTTGTCTGGGACATTTGTGTGTCTCTGATGGAAAACAGGGCAAACCCTTTATTTCCTCCAGGACTTTTTTTTTAATTAATAACATTGGTTCTGCACAGAATGCGGCATTATTGCTGATTGGAAAGTCTGCAAGGGGGAATGCTTTCAGGGAAGCATTTTTCATGGTCTGATATTAAACAGCATTTCTCCATCTAACTGGCTGCAGGAGAGTGGCTCCATCTACCTGCAGTTCAGCTGCTCCACTGCTCTTCAGCTGGAGGTGATCTTTGAAGTGTTGGAGGAATATGACTGGACCTCATTCTCTGTGGTGTCTACACGTCACCATGGGTATCAGGACTTCCTCGCCATGGTGGAGGGGCTGACAGACAGCTCCTTCATCGGGTGGGAGAAGAAGAGTGTGGTGATGCTCAACATGACAGATGACCCCGGCGGAGCTCGCACCAGGAGGCTGCTGAAGGAAAATGAAGCACAGGTGGGTGGTGCAACTGGGCATTTCTCGAAGACTGGAAAGTCTCTTATTCAAAGAGTTTGTGCAGTGCAGGCTTTTGTTCTAGCATAGTACTAAAATAGAGACTCAGCTGGTCACCTAATCGTGGACTTCAGGCGAGATCACAATTTATCTACACTGCTGTTCTTGTGGGGGGTTACACAAAAATCAGATTCAACAAATTGCAATCACACCAAAAGCTGCTTCTCAGGGGCGCAGGAGATATTTTTGAAGCAGGTGGACCAAATTTTGAGCTAAAGCCCAGATGGCAAAATCCGATGTCCAGATATTGGACCACCACTTCTAGCCCGCTGTTGGACCACCATGCACCACCATATTTTAATCTTGCCTGAATATTGAGAGCATATCATTAGTTGTCATTAAAATTAATTAAGAAGTATACATAAATGATTTGAAAAGCGTTTTGATCAAACTTGGCGAAACTGTAGTCTTTTTGTCAGTAAACCGCTCGTGGACTGCACTCAAACCAATCAGCGAAGCGCTAGCAAGACACTGCAACCGCAGTGACTGTGACCCAAACTGCTGATCGCTACAGCGCCCAGTTTACATTTGGTTAGTTCAAGGGCAACTGTGTTTTTTCCGAGCAGCTGAAGCGCTGTAAATTGTTGTAATATAGCGTACAATTAAAGTGGTGTATTATTTTCAGGTAAGACCTCTTTTAGGCCGCAAAAATACGCTGTTACTTTGGTACCGTTCACAACTGTGAATCGCGTAAATCTCCATCCAGCACTATGCACTGGTGCGGCTAACTGGGGGAGAGCAGGGAGCTTTCTACTGCATCTAATGTACGTAGAGGCAATTTGTAGCTCATACAACTCCACTTCAGAAAAAAAAGTGAACTATCCCTTTAAGCTTTTTCCTCAATGTTTGTAAATAGAGGGGAAACGCTTAACTTGATATAACTACCACATCCCTTACTCTTCAGTTTTATTTTTTTGATTGGAGAAGGTGCTCCAGACAAAAAATGTCCGAGAGGAATTTGGTGATTATTGGTCGCCGTTTTGGAGCATTAAGCCACGTTAAGCTTTTTCTGTTAAGCGTTTTAGAAAGTCCCTCTTGCGGACATGGATTGGGACGTTACCATCAAAAATAAAGTGTAACCACTTCACCCTTTTTTTCTTCTGAAGCTGGGAGTTTGTGCAAGCACTGCTGCTGATTTTGGCAGCCCACCATAGAACAGCCGCCACTTTTGCCTTTCGTTGCCATCACTTCCTTTCTCGATCTGTCGCTTGCGGGGAAAATGGCTTCCGTTCCTTTCTTTTTTTCCTAGGATGCTGCAGTAGACCCCGCCCACGATAAGAAAAAAATGCACAGGGTGTTGCCATGCCCTACTTTCTACGTAGGAGAAAGGACAAAATCTGACTGGCTAGCTCCAGCACAGTAGTAAAGGAAAGGCCAGCTTACTCCAGATTGACCTGGTTGTCATATTGCACAATTTATGTGTCAGTAGGCACACCAGAGAGTTATTATATACAAGAAAAAACACTGAAAAGTTCATTTTTCATAATATGTCCCCTTTAAGAGTTAATTTTTATTTAATCATTCCAATGCAGTAAATGAAAACGAGTTGAGTATTAGCAGTAGCTGTTTAGTTGGTTGATAACCTATAAATTATGCCTACCATTACAAACAGGGCGAACGGGAGACAGAAGCGAGTAGTCTAGTTCGTGATGGTTGTCAAAGTAGGCAAAACGATCAAACATTTACATATTTAACGGTTACTAGCAGAGGAAATACAAGATTGTGTCATCTCTTTATGTGGCTCTGGTTATTAGGGATGTGAAGTGTTTTTCGGAAGTTTTATTTAGCGTAGTTTGATGTATCAGAAGGGGGAGGATGATCTTATATTCACAATAGAAAAAAAAAAAAAAAAACTGGCAAGCCTAGTTGGGCTGAATGACCTGTTCTCGCCACTCATGTTATGTTATGTTATGTTATGTTATGTTATGTTATGTTATGTTATGTTACCTTATCTTATCCTTCTCAAGTAAGACTTCGGGGGTGATTTGGACATTTCTGCTGGAAAGCACGTCCCATTGACATTGGAATTTGTTCTCACTATGGGAAAAGCTGTAAATTTTCAATTCTTAAGGAATGGCTGAACCCCTTCAAATTGCATTTCATGACCTGTGACCACAATTCCACTGAAGGAAGTTCAAAGTTTCGCATAATCTTTGTAATCTGTGTGCACACTTTTTACAGAAAAAAAAAAAAAGATTTGATGGCTTAATACTACACTACCCATGCATATGCAATTTCAGGACTGATTGTTTAATTCTTTAAAGTGCTCTCATCCTTATTTCCTCTGTCCATTTCTTTGCTCATTTACTTATATTCTCTTGTTGGCTATATTCACCAAGGCAGATTCCTTTCAGTACGTAGTGTGCGGAGAGTTATAAGCCTGAGACAGTGTGTGCTGACGCAGTGTGGAGTCCAATAATTTTCTCATTATCTAATATGAGCTCTTCCCTTGCGCCTCATTCTCAAGTGTGAAATGGCTCCCCCATATTGTTTTTTTAGTCTTAGTTTTTGCCTTTGTGCTACATTGGTGTGGGATTGGATGTGTGGCAAAGTTATACTTACTGATTGCATTGGTCGACAGCCCTGTATGTGTGATGTCGATAATGTGGTCCTGCCTCAAGTTATATAACGCAACCAGAGGGCAAGTGAGGCAGATTTTGCTGTTGTCTATGATTGAAACAGTCACTGCAATAGATAAATTAACCATACAACCCTTCCAAGTGTCTGGCTTGCAAAATGTTGCTTAATTTCAGCCCCACACAGGTATATTTCACAGTGCTTTCTGATTTATTTTAAGTCCATACCAATAGATGGCTCGAAAAAATTCTTTGATAATAAAATGTTTTGTGCTCATCCTCAGGAGACCTGGCAAGAGAATATTTGCAAAAAAAGATAAGGGATTAGGGATTGCATTAAATATTGCTTGACATACTGCAAATGTCTGAAAACAAAAACTATAGCAGTGATAACCATTGTTCATATTGATTTAATGTCCCTTGTATTGTATGTACAGTGCAAAGTGGTAGAATAGTAGCACTGTAAACCATCGATGTGGCATTTGTATTTTTTCTAACAAATGTGTTCATGAGGATTAAAGACATGTCAGCGCGGGTAAAGCAGGTCGTCATGAAACTGAAAAAGCTGATTCAAGACACAGCCAAAACATTGGAGATGTGAAAGGTGTAAAAATCAATTGTTGTTGGAAAGCAAGGATAAGCAGATGCCTTCAGTAATAGGAACCTCTGTCGGAATTTAAATCAGAGGAAACCACTGTAATGTTATATCAAGGAAATGTATTCAAATGTGAAGAAAAGGCCCTTTGCCTCTTTTGAATATATCAAGAGCCCCTTCAGGATAGTCATTGATGTATCGAAGAGCACCATGAACAGAAGTGTTAAGAAATAATTTATATCTGCATAGAGACTTTAATCAAGGTTTAGTTTTAGCACTTAATATCATGGAGAGGAGTGCAGGCAGTCTGTTGTCTTCTGTAAATGCACATTCATCTAGGCAGCTTTATATTATTTAGACAGACAGCAAAAACGCCAGAAAAGATGATGTTGCTTTTCATTGGGAAAGCTGATCAGGACATCGGTATTGCATATGTTAGTTTCCTATTTGGAAACAGACGTTTGGCCCAATTTTCCCTATCATATGCAATACAAAAAGATATGAAGAGTGGCAATCCATCAAAAATGGCTAGCTCAACTTGAGTACCAAAACTGCCACCCCATGTCGGGGCAGTGATGTACGCACCAGAGGAAGGTGCACACGCAGTTGACTTTCCTTTCTCTTGTTAAGAAACCCTCCTTTATTTTGTAGACATTAATAAAGCATTTTATTCATTGCATTAGTTATTACCTCCGCCAAGGAGGCTATTCTTTTCAGTTAATATAGTCGTTATTACTTAGCGATGTTATGTTACTTGGCAAAATCAAAGATTTGCCGAGCATGTTCCTTCATACCATTTGGTAGTTTGTTACTTGACTTTGTTCCATTTCTGTGTTTGTTAGTTGTTATTACTTGGAGAAATTGAACATCTGCCTTGTATGTTTCTTTGTCCCGTTTGTTATCACTTGTGAAATTGAAGATTTGCCAAGTATGTTGCCACGATCCATTTGTTTATTAGTTTGTTTGTCATGTGTTCACACGATAGTGGTTACAATTTTCATCAAATCGCAAAGAAAATTTGTGTGCTGCTGATAGGACACACTGTATTGTTTTATGTGACCCTGCAACCTTTCCTGCAGCATCATCACCAGGTCAAACTTTATGTTGGCAAGTTCAGTAACTCAATGTTGATGGAAATCACGTCACACTTCTTGTGATTGTTTGGAGAGAGAAGGTACATTATTGATGTTGGTCACCCTATGACCTTTGCTATTGCATCGCCACCAGGCCAACTTTTAATTTTTAAAAATAGCAGTAACGTCACAGTTTTGATGGGAATTGCATTAAACTTTTTATGCTCATCCCTGGTGTACAGATGATGAACCCTAGGGTGTAGTGTGACCCTTCAATCTTTCCTGTAGCGCCACCACCACGTCAAACTCTATGGGCTCTATCTTTCACACTGCCCTACCCGTTGCTACTACCCGCTACCCGTAAATTTCGCATTTAGCCGCTTCCACTATCCCTAAACGGTATCTTGCGGCCACACTACCCGCTATGCATTATGCCGACTTCCTTATTTGCGCATGGAGGTGTGCCCGTGGTCGTGTTTATGCGCTTTCCCTACAATTGTTATCTTGACCACTCACGTTAGGGAAAGCGTATAGCGGGTCCTCAAACCACCCGCTACCCATTTGGGCTTTTACAAGAGCGCGCCCAAGCGGCTTCAATGCGCGTCCACTTGGACACATGTGGACGTGCACATGCGGCTCCTCGTCCCGAATTAACTCGCCTTTAAAAAGCCACCTTGCTTTAGCCTCAGTTGAACCCCTGAGAAAATGGCAGAGATAGTACTAAATCGCCTTGATTAAATAATAATAGATTACAGGGCTTCCGCCAAGCAGCGCGATTGCGGGATTCCCGCAAAAACTGCCCCAGCACCCGCAAGAAAAAATAGTCAAAGCGGGCCATTCCTGCACATGTTTTCAGTGAATTAAGCTGCTTGCACACTGGATGCGACACAAATTTTTCGCATGACAGATTACGTTCAAAGTCAATGTAATCTGTCGTGCGAAAAATTCGTTTCGCGTCCAGTGTGCAAGCCGCTCTAAAGTACCTATACAAGTACTGCTTGACTCGCGCGTTCATTCACGCCCACAAAATCTGAACAGATTGGACATTCAGAGAGTAACTAGCCAATCACTGGGTACGTTTGCTGCCTTGCCGCTGGCCGCTGACCGCAGATGATCTCGAATCTTCCCTTTCGTTGCGCAGCACCGCAATCAGGGCAGTGGCTATACATCTTCATGGCCAATGTCGTCCCTAATTTCAGACATGGTAATCACTAGCCTGCCCAGCGCTGTACATATTTTCGCCTCGGGGGACAAGGTTTGCGCCGTCTGCACCTGTCGTCTATTCATTAAAATGTTTATGCACCGGACTCGCTTCAAATCAAGTGTATAATTTTTATAATGGGGGAGATGGCTTGTACGTTAATGATTTTTTTTTTTCATGCTGTCAATGCCAGTCTTTAATTTATGGGTGTACGATAATGGTTTCCAAAGTGTCGCCTTCCGTTCTTGTCAATTTCGTTTTTCACGGTTCCATGCGGATATACGTAGCGACCGAGAATCGTGCTGCTTAGCGAAAGCAGTGCTATTTTTTGTGTCTTTGCAGGTTTGTTTGTTGAATAGAGAATCTAGTCAAGCCCAGTCCTGTTCTAAAGCATACCGTTCTGTCGCGTAACATCCGTTATCTGATTATAGTCAATGGCTGTTGTAGCTTGTGTTTTTTATTTTTCAAATTTTACACGGTCACTCAGTCACTGAGTGCAGTAATTACTTTTGTTGAATAAATGTTTTATTTTTGTGAGAACTTTTGTCTTGTGTCAGTTCATCTGAATATCCTAAATGAATAGTTGTTACAGTCTGTTATGGTTGTGACAGCTAGCCGTTACATACTGAAATCCCCCCTGACAAATTGAAAATCCCCCCCGACAAATTGAAAATCCCTCCCAAAAAAAGTTGGAAAGGGGGAAATCCCCCTCTGAAAAATATTTTGGCGGAAGCCCTGGATTAAATAATAGAAGACGCCCAGAACGCGTGTACCGCCAGCGCACCAGCTACCTGGGCCTTTCAGGTAAGTCTATATTGTTTGTATTTTGTATCAATCATTTTTTCCGCTTTTATAATAGTATATAATTATTATATATAATATATATTAATGATATATATTATATATATAATATCAGGGCCGGCGCTAGACCTGAAAATTTGGGGGAAAATATCCATCCCTTTATTGACTACAGTTAGTCCTGGCTAATTCTAGATGGTTTTCCTTTATTAACACGTTTTCCAATTCAAGAAAAATCAAGTGGCAATTGAAGACACGGCATCGCTCCCCCATGCGATCTAACAGCGACAAAATAATGGGCTACATTCAGTACAGAAAAATAATTTAATTATAAATAGGTCTATGCACTGGCACTCAGCAACGGTAATTTTTTTCCCAGCGAGAGCAGCATTTCAGAACTCTCTTGCGAATGAAGGTAATTTCGGTGACAAGTACGCACACCTGTTTTTGCAGCACGGTCACGCAACTTGCTGTAAAAAATAGACAACTGTCTGACTGGAAAATGTAAACGGACGAAACCACGTACTTGTCACCAGAATTACCTTCATTCGCTGAAGAGTTCTGAAATGCCGCTCTCGCTGGAAAAAAAGTTACGTCGCTGAGTGCCAGTGCATAGACCTAATTTTATTTTTCTAAAATGGGATTTTGTTCTATGCTTCATTTCAGGGAGTTGGAAGTGGATGACGAAACGCATTTTTTTTTTTTTTTTTTTTTTTTTTGAAGTTTCCATCACAAAAGGGGTAGGCTTGATGTTTTTTTTATTACATACCAAACATTAAACAATATTTCAATGTCAAATAATAATAATAATAATAATAATAACAATAATAAAATTATACAATTCGTGATTAACTTAACAAAAACAGATCCTCCCCTGTCTGGATTTGACCTCATGCACAAGCAATTTAACTTCGTCTTCGGAGAAACGTGGCGACCTTCCTCTCTCCATCACGGGTTTCGGTTTGAGGATTTGGGATAGCACAGCCTGCTCCTAAAGGCAGTGGCACCTGGCACACTGATTGGTTTAACTGGCGTAACGCCCAAACCACGCCTATGCATAATATAACAGGTAGCGCAGGTGTTTTAGGGATATAGGCAGGTGTGCAAGATAGCAACTTTTGTGGGGGAACGCCTCTTATGCAATGCTAAATCCCCAAATAACGGGTTTAGGGACTCTGGCGTAAGATAGTGCATTTGGGCATGTACGGCCCTAACTCAGAGGTTTGATGGGAATCATGTCCAACTTCTTGTCATTGTTTCTTGGGCAAAGAGAAGGCATACTATTCATGTTGGTCACGTTATGATCTTTGCTATTATGCCACTGCTAGGCCAAACCTTTCATTTTTAGCTTACTGGCCCTATGGGCTGATAAGCTATTGTCGTGGTGTGGCGTCCGTCGTTCGTTGTCCGGAACATTGTTTGTCTTTATTTTAGCCTGATGAATTTTCGTGTAAATTTGCAATAACATACTACTAGACCATATCTCCAGAACTTTTTCTCGGATTTTTGATTGAATCATTTTTGTCCATTTCCGCCCTTGAAATTTTGGCTCCAATGTTAAACATAGGACTGAGAAATTTTAAAAAATTATTTCTCAAAAACTGCTTGATAAATTTTTTTCTAAATCAGGCAATCAACTTACCGTGGTACCATCGATGTACAGTGAGAGCGCCATTTTGATTGAATCGACGGAAGTGGGTCTATTGGGGGCGCTGTACTTTATGAATATGCAAGATGGCCTGTGGAGGCCAAATGGTTGCAGATAGATTAAGTTTGTATTATCGACATATGGGAAGTCATATATGACCTATACATTGGCTATGTTAAAGTTGACCTCAGATGACTTTGAAAGGTCAAACTCGTGGTCAGGGAATATATTAACAATGTTAAAAGACATGACTTGAAATTTCAAAAAATTATTTCTCAAAAACTGTCTGATAACTTTTTTCTAAATCTGGCAATCAACTCACCTTGATACACTTTATGTACAGCGCGAGTGCCATTTTGATTGAATTGACGGAAGTGGGTCTAGTGGAGGCGCTGTACTTTAACAATGGGTCTTATGAAAAATGGGCCACCTCGCCTGTGAAAGCTAAATGGTTGCAGATAGAGATAAAGTTTGTATTACTGACATATAGGAAGTAATATATGACCTTTATTTTGGCTGTGTTAAAGTTGACCTCAGATGACCTTGAAAGGTCAAACTTGAGGTCAAGAAAAATGTTACAATTTTCAAAGGCATCTAGGCTTGAAAATATTGAAGATTGGGAACATATGTGCATTGAACACTTGTAGGAAGTCATGTATGAACTTTCATTTGGTGGCCTTTGAACTTGACCTTCGGCGACTTTCGAAGGTCAAACTTCACATAGGAGTCTATTCTCCCATGCGCGTAAGTTGAAAAAAGTGCGTAGCTACACGCTTTTCAGCATACATGTATTCTCCCCTTGACTTAAGTCTGTGCATTACGCGCCCCGAAGGCAGTTACGCACTTCGGGCGGAGCAAGGTCAAAATCTGGGCGTTTCTCAGGCAAATAACACTTACGCGTATTCTCCCCCTGGCTTACACGCTTTTTTTGTTGAGCACTTTTGAGGGCTGTATTAAGGTCAAGCACCAATATAAGGCGAAATAGAATATTTCGTTTGAAGTCAGTTATAGGCCGAATTTTAACATGTATTTTATTTTATTTAACACGGTAAAGGTTGAGACATTCAATATTCGATTGTTCATCCTTATTTCTTAACTACATTTCTCATAACCATAATAAATTATCAAACAAAATCATCACATGATATTACGCAACAGCCTGTTCTCCAATTAGTTCAATTACAAACACATAGCAATTAATTAATACGAGTATAAATACGACTATCATTCTACCATGCCCTCAAAATCTAAAACCAAATCCCAGTCCTGCATTTGCTTGCACTCTTGCGTGAGTGGGAAAGAGTAAGAGGAGCGCATCGAGCTTGAAGACGACCACGCATATATCGGCCTCGTTTGGACATCCTGGGACTAACAGACACCGAGTGCATCCAGCGCTTTCGTCTGGACAGTGAGGCAATCATCTATCTTTGCCGACTTCTGGATGAACAGCTATCCAGCCGCAGCAATCATTCACAAAACATACCCGTGGTCATCAAGGTCACAACTGCGCTGTCGGTCCTGGCATCTGGGTCGTTCCAGAGAGTGGCTGGTGATGTCATGCACATATCACAGGCGTCTGTGTCGGTGTCTGGCACAGTTCGTTGACGCTATGCTGCACCACATCAGCCACTTCATAAAGTTCCCCGAAACACCCGCTGAAAGACGGAGAGTTAAGGGGGGGTTCTACCGGGTCGCCGGGTTCCCCAGTGTTGTGGGAGCCATTGATTGCACTCATGTTGCAATCAGAACCCCTTCCACTATGAGAATATGTACAGAGACCATAGACATCGGCACAGTATTAATATTCAGGTTGTGTGCGATCATGATCCGCGCATATTAAGCATCTGCGCCAAATTCCCTGGCTCGGCCCATGACACCTATGTACTGCGCAACTGCTTGAAATGCCAAAAAAATACAGTAAATATTTTTATATTTATTTATTTTATTTAACCCTTATTTAACCAGGGAAGTCCCATTGAGATTGAAATCTCTTTTTCAAGGGAGCCCTGGGGGTTGAGGTGGGGAGGGAGAGGGCAATTTGCACAGCCAATTAGATCAGGGGATGATTAGGATGATTTTTAACCATATTAAGCTTGTTTCCAGTATTTATCATAATGATACTTTGAGTATAGGCAAATAAAAATGACCATTTTACATAACCCTCCTTCATCCATATCCACTCCAAGTTCTTCTCCTTGCACATCCACTGCAGAAAGAGTGGATGCCACCTCCTCCTCCAGTGCAGTGAAATGCACAGGGGATGATGGTTGCCCACCACCTGTTGCGTGCACACTTCTCCGGTGTGCAGAGAGCCTGGCTTTTACAGCGCCCCGCAGATCTCTCCATTTATGCTTTAAAATCGGAGATACTGCACTTGCATCTCCCCACCGAAGCCACATCCAGAACGATTCGCAGCTTTCTTCCTCGGATCAGCCTTCAGTGCCCCCTTGCCATACAACACCTCGTGGTGCCTTTTCACTGATTTCACCAATACCTCTAACTCCTCGTCTGTGAAATTTGGTTTTCAGCTTCGGCTCGACGTCGCCATCGTTGTCTTCATGTTCTATTAACAAATGTGACTGCCCTATATGTTCGTGATAATCTAAAAAGTTGTCATATTCTCAGTAGGGAGGAGATAGATTTTCTAATTGAGGATATCTGTATTAACTAACCCCTGTCTATGTAAATTTGTTTTTTTTTTTTTTTAACCATTGATAATACTTTGTATTTTAATGAGTGAATAAATATATTATTAAAAACTCTGGATTGAGCCCTACCCTGGCCAATACCAAAGCACTGCCCATTTGTTAATCAATTTTAGCCAATAAAGAACAGCCGACATGGGAAGAATCATTATCAGTAAATGGGATAATTGATTTTAATGAAGTAGGCTACAATGCACAAGTTCAACTGAATGTGTCGCTCAAATCAAATGGGACATAATAGGCTATGGATATGGAATTGTGTGATTGTTGAGGCCGTTTCGGGGCGGGGGGATGACCGCGTGCGGGGTAAGAATCCTTTGTTTGTTAAAGCGTTGCCATGTCCTTTAGTTGCAAACCTGACATCGTAGTAGTTTGAGATTTCAAGTGCGCAATTTCTAAATGAGATCATATAAACTGTCTTTGATTGTTATTTTTGTGTGACTAGAATGTTCTCTTTATTTGTGTTCTTCCCTGTCTTCCACAGAACAAACAGGCTGGTGTAAGAGGGGCACATTTCAACGCTCTGATTGCGCTGGTTGAGAAGCGCTAAATTCTTTATTTGTTATTTCATTATCGTGGCAATTTGTTTGTTTGCTTAGCTTTAATGTTATGGTGGCTAGAATAAGAAATAAAAAAGTGATGTCTGTATTACTTCTTGTAATTGGCACAGACATTCATAGACCTACTATTACAGCGGCATATTCAAATTTAAAGTCTGGTTTGCGTTTTCCATGGACTACTACTGCATTTTCATGGTTAATCAGAAAATCCTTGTTCCATGTTTTCCTGATAGCCATAATCAATGAGCTTGGTACAGAGTCTGCCTCTCTTTTGGATTAGTCACACCTCTTTCATAAGGCCGCCTACATTCTGAAGTTAAGCGCTGTGGGCGTGATCGAAGCGCGTAGGGGAGAATACGCGTAACTCAAATGCGCGTAACTCGAATCGCGTAAAAAAGGACGCGCAAATGGGAGAATAGACCCCATAGTGAAATTTCAATGACTTCTATCACCAAAACTATTACAGATACAGCTTAGGTTTGTATTGTGGCCATATAGGAAATCATGTATGAAGTTTCATTGGGTGACCTTGAACTTGACCTTCAGTGACCTTGAACGGCCAAACTATAAAGTGAAATTTCAATGACTTATATCAGCAAAATCGTAACAGATTGAGTGTAGGTTTGTATTGGAGAAGTATAGGAAGTCATGTATGAACTTTCATTTGGTGACCTTCATATTGACCTTCGAAGGTCTAACTTGACCTAGAGAAAATTCAATGACTTCTATCACTGAAAAGGTCACAGATGGAGCCTAGGTTTGTGTTACTGACATAGGAAGTCACATATGAACTTTCATTTGGTGACATTCAGCTTGACTGTTGATGACATTTGAAGGTCAAACTTGACATAATACAGTTACAATGACTTGTCTTGCCAAAACGGTCACAGATGGAGTCTAGGTTTGTATTACAGACATATAGGAAGTCATATATGAACTTTCATTTGGTGACCTTCTTATTGACGTTCAAAGGTCAAATGTGACCTAGTGAAAATTCAATGACTTGTATCACTAACGGGGTCACAGATGGAGCCAAAGTTTGTGTTACTGACATCTAGGAAGTCACATATGAACTTTCATTTGGTGACATTCAACTTGACTGTCAGTGACCTTTGAGGGTCAAACTCCACAGTGAAATTAAAATGACTTGTATCACCAAAATGGTCACAGATTGAACCAAGGTTTGTATAGAGACATTTAGAAAGTCATATATGAAGTCCATTTGCTGACCACAACTTGACATTCTGTGATCTTTGAAGTTCACAATTGACATATTGAATACATATTGACATATTTTAATGACTTCTATCACCAAAGCTGCTTTAGAGCTTAGGATTGTATTACAGAAGGTCTCATAAATGTATGTGAACTTTTATTTAGTGACCTTGACATTGATTTTCATTGATTCAAATGTCAAACTTCGCATGAAATTTTCATAACTTGTATCATCGCTGTAAGACTGCTTGCCGGTAAGCTACAGGACCCTTGGTCCTATTTTTAAAGATTGCAGTAACTTGACGGTTTTTATGGGAATAGCATGAACTGTCTTGACTTCATTCCTGGTGCGTACAGGACAAAGCATATTGTGTTGTTTGACCCTATGACCTTCCCTGTAGTGCCACCACCAGGTCAAACTTTATATTTCCAAAACAATGACTCAATCAGTTTTGCTGGGAATCAAATCTTCTTATTGTGTCTGGTGCGTCGGGAACGGCAATTATAAACGATCACCATTATGACCTTTGCTGTTATGTCACCACCAGGCCAAACTATGGATTCTTAGAAATTGCAATAACTCAAACTGCTTCAATGGAAATCACATTAAATCTACTTTCAACATTCCTAGAGGAGGAAGTTATTGATTATGGTGGCTCTGTAATGTTTCTTGTAGTGCTTGGTCAGCTTAAACATTTCCAAATAAAATGCCTCACACAGTTTTGATTGGAATCAGGTTGTTTCAGGTTGGGCTGATCCCATTTATTCGACAAATCAATTGGTTCGTTGATGGCCTGTTAGTCGACCAGGATTTGTTTTGGATGAGCAATTGCAAGTCATCCCAATCCAGAGAATAATCCACTCTGGATGCTGCGGGTGTTACAATGACAGTCCCTTACTCTTAACAAGGACTATGTGTTCTTTAAATAAATTATTTTAGGCAATTATGGTAATATTAATGTTGTGAATAATTCAGCAAAATTAATTAAAGCAATATTTTATGGTAATTGTTTTTAATATATCGGCAGCTCAGTGCTATCTTCCTGTATCTCCATTTTCTTTTGCATTTTCAATGATATTTGAACAATTGAACAATTGTTTTGAGAGGTTACAGTGACCATTGATGTCCAGCTGTGCCTATATTGATAAACTCATGTTAAATTCCACCAGAAAATCAAAAATTCATATTGAATTTCAATTGTCAGAAGTTGATTTTTGTTAAAAATACGATTATTTTATGATCTGACAGTGCGCTGTTTTGAGGGCTCTGAGAGTTTGACGAGCCATTTGGAGACCTGTCTTATTTCGCTCATAAAGAGTAGATAATTTTGAATTTCAGACTTAGATAAAGTACACTTGTGTTCAAGGAGTTTATGATCCCAGAAATGTATTGCTCTAACTCCCAGCCATTTTTCAATACTCAGTATTTTTTTTTTTTTTTTTTTGTACAATTTCAATTCTAAAGATTTTATGTCTGTAGCCCTTTTTCTCTGCCAACGTCATGAAAATAAACGGACATATGATGTCATTCTAAATGCTACTAGTGTCTTGTCTCAGTTGAGCCATTTCCCCCTTCTCTATGAAGCTCAAATCTTAAATTATGAGGCCTGAAATAGAGTAACGCATAAATAGCCAGATTTTGCCCCTGTGCAAAGGGATTACAATTTTTTTTTGACCACACTTCCTCCTCAAAGATGATAGTTCACCACTATCCTTCCAGGTTTTAATAATTCGTTGACACAGTTTTAGTAGTTTCAGCAATCTTAATTGTTGTTTTCTTTGCTTGGTTTGGTTGTTTAGCAATTGCGAGGCTACTCACTGCATCAGTTCGAGTTAAATAGTAACTTGTTGCCAGCTGAAACGTGTAAATCCCTGGAGTAACTATCCAATGGAAGGCTCTGACCAGTTTGCTCAGTTAAATTCAAGTGGTGACTTTTTGGGGCTTGGCAGCGTACCTTCAAAATCTTTTTTTTCAAAATGATGAGGGTGTCTACATTGTTTGTTCATTGATTATCCATTCATTTTTACACACAATGAATGTTCATGAGAAGACAAAATTTATCATTTTGATTATGTGAATTTTCATGTCCTGCAAACATTCTGTCAATTTTGCCATTGTTTAGTGTCTGTGTTCATCATTTTTCATGTCATTTTATGCATTAGTTGTTATTTCAGTTATTGTATGTATTTCCCATTTGTTTTCTCACTCTCTGTTCAGTTCCCACTTGCTTTTGATTTCTCCTTCACTCCCACACTCACCCTCCCCTCTCTTTTTATTGGTTATTTTATCCCATTATCCTGCCAGCAACTACGCCCCTTTCCATGTTTCCCTTTGCCCGAACACCTGCTATCATTTCCCCATTACCCTTGGTTTTCCCTTTATATAAGCTCAGTTTTCTTTAGTTCTTTGCAGGTCTGTTTTCCATAAAAAGTAAGCACTATGAGCCTCTGTATTTCTGTGAGGTTTCCTTGTTTGATTCCGTTTTGTTTCCATGGTTTTTCCAAGATTGCCTTTCCCCACGTGTATTGAGATTTATGGTCTTGACTTAAGCTTGTTTTTGGATATATAATCCTTCACTCCTCTGGTTTTGGTGATCTCACTGCTTAACTTCTGACCTGTGTACTGTTCTGTGATTAGATTACATAACATAACATAACATGAGTGGTGAGAACAAGCCATTCGGCTCAACAAGGCTTGCGATTTTCTTATCACTAAAGTGAACCTACAGTAACACTTTAGATATTTAAGGACTGGAGAGTATCCAGCACTATATCAGGCCTAGGCTTGAAAACTCCCCAGAGTTTCTGCCTGCATGATATGTCCAGGCGAGCTATTACACACTGATCACTCTCTGTGTGAAAAAAAATATTTTCTAATATCAGTATTAAATTTACCCTGGGCTGACTTCCATTTCTGACCCCCATTTGGATTACCTCTTTTGTGCTGCGTGTCTCCTGATTGGAATTGGTCCAGGCTGTCTGACCAAGAGTAAGCTCACCAAAAAACTTGTGGAACTGATTACCTTCCTGCGCTTGATTTCTGCGTCCGAGTCCTTTCACATTTAGTTCCTTGAATGTGCATTTTCCACTGACTGCTTTCCTGCGTTTCATGGCACTTGGCGAGGGCTTTATTTTGTTTCCATTGTGATGTGAATAACTACATCAAGTTATTCCTAACGCCTTACAATGTATTTCAAAAGGACATTCATAGATGCCTCACACAATACATTCATTTTTATATGAGGGTAAATGTTACCCTACGACGACATAAGTATCCTATAGCCGAAGTGCCTGTGCAGAAAATATCTTGACGTAGTGCAACATAACACAATTTTAGGAGGAGTCAAAGACTGGAGGACTTCAATATTTTATGAAAACGTACGAATCTACAATTTCAAAAATCACCATTCATTAAATTTACTCTATGGCATTTCTGGAGTTAAAAAGCCACAGCAGCAGTCAAACTGTATTTCACCCAATGATGATAAAATTTTGCAATTAATTGGCAGTTTACATCTGTGGTTGTTATGATTCTGCCTTGTGTGCTTGTCTGTGCTTGTGCGTTCCCTCGTGTCCCTCTTGATTTGTGTTTCAGCTCCATTCCTGCGACCCGTCCATCTATTCCCCCTCGCCCTGGTTCCTGTGATGTCGTGCAACAGCCTGCATGCCTGAGTCCCGTTGTCCAATCACATTTCTTCTTTCGGTTTTGGCTTTGGTATTTAATTCATTGCTTCCACCTGTGCTTATTCTGGGTCTCGCAAAACTCTGAGTGAATGGCTCGTAAAACTGAGTGATTGCATTCTCTGATAGGGCTATTACTAACCATACTAACCAGCCCTTATTTAAGGGTGTGTGTATATATTGTCACATAGTACTAACCTAATTAACTCATTAGCGAGTGCGAGTGTTTCTAGCTTTTGTGAATTCCTTCCTAAGCTTTCCCTGATTAACTGCTTTTAAAGCTATGCTTCCCTTTGCTGTTCTCGTGGTGCTTTTTGCTTGTCACGTTTAGATTACCTTAATCTAAACTGTCCAGTTTGATTGTCTTAGCGTCTTGTGTCGAGTCATCATTGTCTACCCGGTCCTCGTGAATTTGTTTATTAATCCCATGTGTTTCTGTCTCCCCTTGAGATTGCCTGCCTTATCCCTGCCTCCTCCCTAGTGTATTTAAACTTGGAAGAGGGAAGAGATGAGACGGGACCGCGCGTTTTCACCTGAGTCTGAGCGGCTTTGAAGATCTCTGTTCCTTCTGAGTATTTCCGTTGTATTTTTGAGTCCAGTGTCTTCCCCTTGTTTAGTCCCCGTGTTCCCGCCAGCTTGTTTCAGTTTTATTCTAGCCACTCGCGGAGAGTGTATATTAGTTTCCCCCCTTCCCTGCCCTTGGCAGAGTACCTTGGTTCTCCTGGTTCAGTGCATGTGCACGGTGTTTCTTTTTGGCCTGTGTGCCACTTTTCCTGGGTCTGGGTTCCAAATAAAACCTCCTGGATCCTGCGCCTGGTGTCCACCTGACCTCATTCCTAACAGTGCCGATCTGTATGGATCACATTACACCAGATCTATCGATGTGCCGTCATCAGAAACAACGGTTGCATAAAGTGATGCCTCAGAGGAAACAACTTCTTATTTTTCTAATACATACAGTAGGCTCCAAAATTACTGGCACCCCTGACTGGCAGTGCAAACAATACAAAAAAAAACATAAACAATATAATTATCGAGAAACGGAATATGCCAACATGTGTGAAATACTTTATTAACATTTTGATGGAAACATCCAAATCATCACAATCATTTAATACAAAATAAATTTCAACAAAATCAAAGTTTCATAATAATTGGCACCCTTCATTTAGTAGTAAGTGCAACCACCTCTGGCAATGATAACAGCATGGTGTCTTTTCCTGTAATTTTTAACGTGGTTAAGGCACACATTTTTTTTTTTTTTTAATGATTATTTTTTTGGGAATTTTTCCTTTATTTGACAGTTATACAGTGTAGAGAGACAGGAAAGTTGGGGAGAAGAATGGGGGAAGACATGCAGCAAATGACCTGAGCCGGAATTGAACCCAGGTCGCTGCGGGAAGGACACAGCCTTTATGGTGCGCGCGCTTAGACCGATGAGCCACCGGGGCGCCCCGGTTAAGGCACACATTTGGGGGGATTTCGGACCATTCTTTAACAGAGCCTTTCAAGATCCTTCACATTTTTCAGTTTGCATTTTTCAACTGCCCTCTTCAACTCAGCCCACAGGTTTTTAATGGGATTGAGGTCTGGGGACTGAGATGGCAATTGCAGAACATTGTGTTGACACGGAACCATCTCTGTCTGGATCTTGATGGATGCTTTGGGTCATTGTCTTGTTAGGTAGATCATCTACAACCAAGTCCCAGCCTTCTGGCGGAAGCAACCAGATTGTCAGCCAAAATATACTGATATTTGGTGGAATTCATTATGCCATTCGTCTTAACCAGTGCCCCTGGACCACTTGAATTAAAACAGCTCCAAAACATGACTGACCCACCCTCATATTTCACCGTGGGTATGAGGTGCTTCTCCTTGTATGCATCTCTGTTTCAACGCCAAACATGTTGATGCTGTATCTGACTGAAACATGCAATTTTGGTCTCATCTGACCAAAGCACCTTGTTCCAGTCATAAGTTAAATGATATTTAGCGAACTCCAAGCACTTGTTTCTCTGTCATCTGGTCAGAACATGCTTTCTTTTGGCAACCTTTCCAAAGAGCTGTTGTAGAAGTGGCACCTGATGGAGTTTTTTGACACCTGGTGACCCCAAGATGCCACCAAGACCTGCAGTGCCTTCACAGTGATTCTGGGGGATTTTGTTGCTTCTCTCTCCATCCTCCTCAGTATCCTGGGGAGCAAAATGCAGTTGCTTCCTCTACCCTTGGCTCAATATAATTTAATGGCTCAATATAGTTCCTTAACACTTCTACCTGGTTTAATTTTGGTTCTACCCCAATTCCCAAAAATTTGGGATGCAGTGTAAAATGTAAATAAAAGCAGAATGCAATGATTTGCAAATCTCATAAACTGACATTTTATTCTCAATAGAACATAGGCAACATATCAGATGTTGAAAGTGAGACATTTTACCATTTCATGAAAAATATAAGCTCACTTTGAATTTGATGGCAGCAACACATCTCAAAAAAGTTGGGACAGGGCCATGTTTGCCATTGTTTATTATCCCCTCTTCTTTTAACAACAGTCTGTAAATATGAGGAGTGAGTGAGTGTAAAAGTGAGGAGGCCAAGTGGCTGAAGTTTTGGGCGAGGAATGTTGTCCCACTCTTGTCAGATGTGAGATTCTAGCTGCTCAACAGTCCTGGGTATTTTTAGCAGGATATTTTGTTTTATGATGCATGTTACGTCTGACTTTTGGCCACTAAGTTCTCTTTCTCTCTCTCCCTCGTTGTCTCAGATTAGCCACACCCCCTGAGCCAATCACCTCACCTGCAGCTCATACCAGATCATTAGTACAGGTCTACAAGAACCTGCACAATCCAGTGCTCCCTGCCATTTGGCCACCGAGCTGTTTGCTGGGGGCTGCTGTTGGGTTGTGTTTTGGTGTTTGTGCGATTCATTTTCATGCTCTTGGAACTCTGTGATAAAACCCTTGATTGTGCTTTGGCTTGTTATAACTATTTAACTTTGCTAAAATAAGCTGGTGCCTTTGTGCTTAGCCTATGTATTTCATGTTTACAAAACACCTTTGGTAGCAACCTGTCTCAGCTCAGTCTGGGTCACCCAGTTTAACTTTTTAATCATTGTGCAAGAGTTTAAAGGAAGCTTTGTAGGGGTTCCCTGCCATATATTTTGTTCCCCCTTTTTCTCCTGTTTTGTTAGTCAGGGAGTTTAGTATTATTTTTCTGTTTAATACTTTAGGTTTAGAGGCTTTTGTGCTCCAGGTAGTGTGGCTTTTGTTTGTGTTGGCCTTGGAGACCCTGACATATTGTTTGCTGCCGTTATATTTATTTGTTTTGCCCAACTGATCCCTGACAAATAAATTCCATTTCATCGTGCCAAAGTTTTAAGTTTTTCTTTATCGGTCCTTTTCATTTTTGCCAGTTGTTACTACCTGCGCCCCCCTAGACACCCAGCAAGGTTGTAACAATACGCCAAATGTTTTCTATTAGGGAATGGTCTGGACTGCAGGTAGGCCAGTTCAGCACTCAAACTCTTCTACTGCGAAGCCATGCTTTTGTGATTGATGCAGTATGTGGTTCGGCATTGATTTGCTGAAATATGCAAGGCCTTCCCTGAAAGAGACGTTGTCTGGATGGAAGCATATCCTATTGTGAAACCTCTATACTTTCCAGCATTGATAATGCCTTTCCATATGTGTAAGCTCCCCAGGCCATAGGCACTAATGCAACCCAATACCATCAAAGATGAAGGCTTTTGAACTGTGATAATTGTGATAATTTGAACGCTGATAACAAGCTGGATGGTCCCCCTTGTCTTTAAACTGCATGACGCGGTGTCCGTGGTTTCCAAAAATTTCAAAATTTGATTCTGACCACAGAACTGTTCTTTTCTGCCTCAGTCCATTTTTAATGAGCTTTGGCCCAGAGGAGACGACAACATTTCTGGATCATGTTCACATATGGCTTTTTCTTTGCATGATACAGTTTGTATTTGTAGATTGCACAGTGAACTGTGTTCACAGACAATGATTTCTGGAAGTGTTCCTGAGCCCATGCAGTGTATTTCAGCGCAGAATCATGCCTGTTTTAAATGCAGTGCCACCTCAGGACCTGAAGATCACGAGCATCCAGTATTGACCTTCAGACTTTTTGCTTGCGCACAGATTTCTCCAGATTCTCTGAATATTTTGATATTATGTACTGTTGATTCAAAGTCTTTGCAATTTTACATTGAGGAACATTTTTCTGAAATTCAGTTTTTTTTTGATGCAGTTTTTGCAGATTGGTGAGCCTCTGCCCATCTTTACTTCTGAGAGATTCTACCACTCTAAAATGCTGTTTTTATGTCCAGTCATGTTATTGACCTGTCACCATTAACCTAATTAGTTGCAAAATGCTCCTCCAGCTGTTTATTAGTACCACTTTTCCAGCCTTTTGATGCCCCTCTCCCAACTTTTTTGACATGTGTTGCTGCCATAAAATTTAAAATGAACTAATATTTTTCATGAAATGGTAAAATGTCTCACTTTCAACATCTGATATGTTGCCTATGTTCTACTGTGAATAGATTGTGAGTTTATGAGATTTGCAAATCATTGCATTCTGTTTTTATTCACAATGTACACAGCATCCCAACTTTTTTGGAATTGGGGCTGCAGATGTTATGACAATCTTTAAGGGTGCCATGAATTGTGAAACCTTGATTCGGAGGAAATTGATTTTTAATTAAATCAGTAAATGATTTTGGTTGGTGCCATTTGAACGATTATATTGTGCAAGATTTCTCACGTTATTTAGAGTTTCTCTCTAAATATGATTTTTTTGAATTTTTTTAAAGAATTTTTTGTGCATCGCCAGTCAAGAGGTGCCAGTAATTTTAGAGCCCACTGTATTTCTTTGATTCCTCTCCTTGCATGGTTTCCTTGCATCTTTGCATGTGAGGGAGTAAGACGCAAGGAAAAGATGGAAGTGAGGGAAACAAGGATTCAATTTAACCCCTTTGCACAGAAGCAAAATATGGCTATTTATGCATTACCCAATTGAAGACTATATAATTCAAGAGCTGAGCTTCACAGAGAGGGTGGAAATGGCTGAAATAATTCAAGGTACTTGTAGCATTTAGAATTACATCATATTTCACTACTTTTCATAATTTTAGTTCAGCGTGAGGGCCAGAAACACAAAAAATCAATACATATGTGGGATCATAAACTCCTTGACCACAAGTCTACTTCATGTGACAGTGCTTTTCAAAATTATCTGCTCTCTGTGAGCCAAATAAGACAGCTATCCTAGTGGCTCTCTGTGCTGTCAGAGCTCTCAAAATAGCGCACTGTCAAATCATGAAATAATCATATGTTTAACATTATTCAACTTTCTACTCATGAAGTTCAAAATGAATCAATGATTTTCTGGTGTAATTCAGTCTGAATTTATCAATACAGGCGTGGATGGACATCAATAGTCCCCAGTAACCCCTCCAAACCAAAAACATGCCTTTTCTCAAAGATGTTTTTGGTCCAAGAAGTTTTTACCATTTTTCTACAAAGCTGCATCAGCAAGCACAAGTACTCATTAAAGGAACTGCTTATTTTACTGACAGAATGTTTATTCTGAGACAGAAAGCTTGCTGTTTACAATGCCGATCATCTTAGCGAAATGCAAGCTTTTATAAACGCTTTTCACGCCCTATAAGGAGCTGTTCACGTCTTAAACGAGCGAAAATCCAAGGCGTTCTATTTTGTTGAATGCAGTATAAATTTCAAAACAGACCAGCACACTAAACAAAATGCCAGCACATACAGTATTATTAGCAAAGGCTATTGGCTACTCTTGTTAATCAATGTGGTAAACTAGCTGTGATCACGGTGGTAAACCGAAAATAAGAAATAGCTGGTTAGTTAGCTAGCTGACTAGAGGTTAGAGCTACTCATTACAAAGACAGTTCAACTGACATTGCAAGAGGAAAAACTCTCCATCATTGAATTTCTTCTCCAAAGAATCAGTGCTGTCAGCCCTTCAGCCTGTTCCATTCAGAACAACTGCCATTTTCCATCTCCGAATCACATCTCCATCTGGCAAATATAAGCTCAGCACTCCAGGGTTGGTTCGAAAGTCTTTTTTTCCATGCAGTTCTCAGCTGTGCTAAGTTGGGAGAATACAACCTAACTGCTATTATGCAGGTGTTTAAATACTTTTCTGAGGGCTCAATAAATATCTTTCAATTACTGCGGAAAGCTTATATTGTCTTGAATTAGATTTAAAAAAGTGTGTCAATCAATTGATAGTTGCCGGGAGAGTTTCACGTGGGCGTGAACTATAGCTGTGGTGTACGCAGATAAGCCTGAGTAACCATTGAGGTGACTGTATTTCCATGAAGGATTGTGTGAAGCTCGAAAAAACAGTTGAATTCTTAGAGAGACAGATATAAACATAAATCTACGGTAGGGAATTACGCGTTTTTAATATATGATGACTATAATCGATAGTAGAATGACATAGTATCAATACCGTGGTGAATTTTTGATGCAGAAACTGATTTTTTAAATTACGTAATTGGGATACCATTGGCTCACTATAGCTGAAGTGGTTGCTACAAAAGACAACGATTTTTTCAGTCAAAAGCGGTCTTTTTTTTTTACTGCTGGATGGTTACTATGTGCCAGTGTGTTGAGCAGTTTGCACATCAGGCTTAGCTGAAGAGTTTATTCATTCAAATCCGGGAAAACAGGGATGGGACTTAATCGTCCATATTGTAAACCGTGTTCGAGCTCGGCTTGCTAATGAATATTCAATAACTGATCCAGGTGTGCCATCTAGAGATAGAATAGTTTAACTGCGTGCATAAGTAGAGCAGCTCCATGTCCGCAGGCCTCTACATCTACGCAATTGGGTTGAGATGCATCCTGTGAGTGAGCGCTCATTTTAAACATAATCGACCCTAGACCAGTGCATCATCACCTAAGGACACTCCTGCAAGAGAACAGACCTAATGGAAACGCAAATCCCTGGTGCACTGGGCCGGCATACCAAGTTGAACAGAGTAAGGCCAGGCAATAGGCTGCTTGTAAATCCAGCTCATTGAGAGATGGTTGATAAACAAACAAGCAAGTGCACAATTTGTCCCAGTTTAGGTCGATTTTGCTTCATTCCTGTATCCTATTTGCCATACTCCTGAGCTTTTGAGTGAATTGGATATTGAACATCTGAGTGAGTTAATGTCCCAACTTTATATGAAGTCTTCACTCATGAGCATGCGATCATGTCTGTCCAGTCTCCCACTGAGCCTGTGTAATGCTGGAATTCTCTGACCTTTGGCAGGTGCGTCTGCTGTACTGTTCGCTGGAGGAGGCTGAGCTCATCTTTAAGGCAGCCTGGGCGGCAGGCCAGGCTGGGCCCTCTCACATGTGGTTTGCTGTGGGCCCAGCTCTGGCCAACTTAGGACTGGAGGGGCTCCCAAAGGTCCTGTTCACTGTGAGGCCCCAGGGATGGAGGGACGAGCCACGGAAGAGGATCGTGAAGGGGGTATCAGTGCTCACACACGGAGCTGTGGCCCTCCGGAGGGAGTATGGGGCATCAAGAGGGCCATACTTTGCCAACAACTGCCAAACAGACAGCAACCAAACCCGAAGAGTGCCAGACAGAATCCGGTGGGTGGATGCATGTTGTACACCATGCAGAATTAAATTGAACATAGCTCTATTGTATTAATTATTACACTATTTATGATGCGCAAAAAGTGGGCTACTGACTAGTCAGTCACATTGTGCTGTACAGGCTCCCAGAGGTATAATACTAATGTTTTCTACTCCTTTAAAAATGTGCTTTGCTGTGCGGACTGTTCAGGTATTTTGGATATAAAGCCCATTTGTTGAAATAATGTTGGCAATTCAATCTTTTTTTCTGTGGAATAACAATTTCTGGTTGTAGAAACATTCTGCTGTGGTGGTTTCATGACCAACGGCACAGTGCACAGAATGCCATATGGATGAAATAGCCATCCTCTGTTTGTTTTCATCTCTTTGCCCAGTTAATATAACATTGACAAAAATAGTTTGGAAATAATTTCCTCAATGGATTAATTTCAAGCAACTGGTTTGTTAGATAACACTTCGGAACAATAATGAAATGACTATTTTCATAATGAAAGGTATGAAAAATAAATTCAACAGTGGAAAAAGGTGTTGTATGCCTTCCAGATTAGTTTGCAGCAATATATAGATGACTGAAAATTAATTATATTATTAAATGGGCTTTATTTAAAAAAATACTGATGGTCATACAAATAAGTTTTAGACTTTTGCTATTGAAGTTAACTATTTAAATATTTGTCAAATTCAAGGAGAATGCGCACAGTCAATCGTATGTTTGAGTGTGTGAATGTGAATAACTGAGACTAAAGACTATGAGGGAACAAGAGTGGAACAAAATGTACTCTATCATACATTTTAACCATCACAATTGCATGGAAATACTGTGGACTATATCAGTGGTCCCAGGGTTCAAATTACTCATTGGCTTTCGGGGAGCCCCGTTTTCCGGTGCGCACCATTACTAAAACATGTCACCTGCACATGCATAAATACGAGTGTGCAGCAGTGCGGTCAATAACAGGTTTACTGTGAAAAACATTGTACTAATACCACTGTTAGGGGTTAATACCGCCAGTAATATTTCAAAGAGGCACAAGTGAACGTCAAATATCTGGGAAGAAAAAGAGAATGAAATTAGTAATTAGCTTGAAAAAAATTCTGAATTCAACCTCCACCGATATCGAATGAAATCAGCACTTCTTCGGCTTACCTTGATGTTTTGGTACCCAGAAAAACATCTGGGTGTGTAAAAACGTCAAGCGTACATCCAGGCAAAAAAAAAAATCGAGTTTAATTTCTAGTGCTGCAGTACACGGTAATAGCATATAACGGCGGCAGCCATGTTACTGGTGACATATTGGGCACACACAGCATATGCATTTGCAATATTAAATATTAATATTAAATTCTAAAACCCTTTCTCACCTGTAAAACCCCCCAAAATATATTGGCACCTTCTTTTAAAAATGTCTGGCAAATAAAAAGCCGAAAAAGGTGGAGGTTGGATACGGAAGTCTTTCCATAAACGTTATAAATATATGGCCTTAATATACCAGAAGACGCATATAGATCAATGAAATCATAATCTGTACACAATGCGCTAACCATCCTGATTTATTGCCCGCTCTTTCTCCTTTACTGTGATAACTGGGTCAGTTAAAACGTCTGAAAAATTTCTGTGCAACTACCTCAGTTGTGCATTATTTGACAAAGACAGGACATGATAGTGACTTGTAAAAGCATGCGACAAGACGGACGAAAGCTTTAATATTTAACAATATTTAAATATTCAAATATATTTAAAACAATGCCACCATGTCCCCTAAATTGCCCAGCTAAACACCGTCTGCATAAACCTCATAAAATGATCAATTTGATTCACACAAACAGCCTTATTTCTGCCATATATCCTATATATAAAAATCAACTCTGGATTAAAAAAAGTCACCTGTGGGCCTACTCACCTCTTTGAATGGCATTTGGCAAGCTTTGCGCTGAGCAAAATCCTTGACTTGTCTTTAAATTTGTACAATACCCGCAAATGTTATCATTATTTAGGTCAAATGTTAGCTTTGCTTGATTCGCTTGACCTGCTGGCTGCATTGCTGCTTGAGGAGGGTCATCCATGGTCCGGCTACTGCTTGTAAGAAAGCCAAAAAACGTAGTTTTGGTAGATTTGCTACCCTCTCCTCCTGCTCTCTCATTTCTTTTCTTTTTAGCCTACCGGCCCTATGGGCTGATAAGCTACTGTCGTGGTGTGGCGTCTGTCGTCCGGACCATTTTTTATCTTTTTTTGGCCTGATGAATTTTTGTGTAAATTTGCCATACCTTACTACTAGACCATGTTTCCAGACGGTATTTTTTTTCGGATTTTTGATTGAATTATTTTTTCCGTTTTATGGGCCCTTGAAATTTTGTCCCCAATGCTAAATATTGGACTGAGAAATTCTAAAAAATTATTTCTCAAAACTGCGAGAAATTTTTTTTTCTAAATTAGGTAATCAACTTACCTTGGTACTGTCAATGTACAGTGCGAGCACCATTTTGATTGAATCGACAGAAGTGGGTCTAGTGGGGGCGCTGTACTTTAACATTGGGTCTTATGGAGAATATGCAAGATGGCCTGTGGAGGCCAAATGGTTGCACATAGAGATTAAGTTTGTATTATCGACATATAGGAAATCAGATACGACCTATATTTTGGCAATATTAAATTTAACTGCAGATGACTTTGAAAGGTCAAACTCGAGGTCAAGGAAAATATTAACAATGTTAAAAGACACGCCTTGAAATTTCAAAATATTATTTCTCAAAAACTAATAACTTTTTTTCTAAATCTGGCAATCAACTCTCCACAATACACTTTATGTACAACCCCAACTCCGAAATAGTTGGGTCGAAGTGTAAGTTGTGAATAAAATCAAAATGCAATGACATTCAGATCACAAGCCAACATGCAGTGTTGTGCTAGTTACTGAAAAATAGTAACTAGTTACAGTTATTAGTTGCTTCATTCAAAAAGTATCTCAATTACTTTGTTGATTACTTACTTTTAACAGTAATGCATTACTTTTGGTGTAACTTTTTAGTTACTTTTTTTAACCCTTTAACAGGCACACTACAAAATACATTGTGAGGCGGCATGGCTCAGGGGGTGGAGCGGCTAGGCTAGGAATCGAAAGGTTCCTGTTTCGATCCCCGGCTCCTCCAAAGAACGTGTCGAAGTGTCCGTGAGCAAGACACTGAACCCCACACTGCTCCTGATGTGCAGGTTGGCGCCTTGCACGGCAGCCTCCGCCATCAGGGTGAATGAGAGGCATAATTGTAAAGCGCTTTGTGTCATCTGACTAGAAAGGCGCTATATAAATGCAGTCCATTTACCAAATGCAGTCCATACATTTTCAAAAAATTATTTATTGGTAAAATTGTGTTCCTGACTCCACATTTAGCAACTATTCAGTTTTTTTTTCCCCAGATGACCCAATCCGATGGCAGATACGCTAGTCAACCAACCGGATGACTTGCCCAGTTAGGGTAACTTTAGGCTTGAACTAACAAGCATTAGGCATCAGTGGAATTTTTTAATTTGTGCAACTGAAGTTTAAGTTTTTTCATTAAAAAAAATTATTGACGGCAGAATATGTTTATAAAATTAATCAATTTATTGAAAAAAACATTTTTCTGATGATAGCGTGTGCTCTAATATATATATATACACATATATGTACATACACACACACACATACACATAAATATATATGCTGTAAAAAGTGCAACAGTCAACATAATGTAATAGTAACCTAAAAATAAAAGTATTTTGATAAAATAAACAGACCAGACGATGCACTTAGATAAGAGACAGAGGTTACTAAAGCAAATACAATATGGCTATCTAGATGCATCCCATCAATTCAAACCTACATGGAAAACAAGAGAATGAAAATCATGTTTACTGTGCTACATAATATCCATCCCTTCAATTACAACCTCATATATTTACCATAGTAAAATTTAATGTTTATAGTTAGCTGCCCATCTAGATAGCTGTAACTGTGACTACTCAATGTGCAGCAGAGGCGTAGCCAGAACTTCAAAATGCGTTTGCACGGCACATCCCTTTATAAAAATTACTGGTCCGGACTTGCTTTCAATAATTTTCCTTTAGTAACACGTTATCCAATAAGAATCATCCATTGGCAATTAAAGACACACGTTCTTCCTTGATGCGATCTATAATGAGCTGCATTTGGTTCGGAAAAATAATTTACTCTTACATACAGTCGCGCCCAAAATTATTCATACCCCTACCAATTTTTGTTTTTTTTCGAGATATTTTTTGACTACTCAAATTTATTCTTGCACAAATGACACAGTAAGTTGACAAAAGGCTGTAAGAAGCACAGTAAACAATTTTTCAAGAAATACAATACTTTTTGGTATTTTATTTGACAGATTTACAAAAAATGCCATGTCCAGAATTATTCATATCCTTTTCTCAGTAATTGATGGCAAAGCCTTTATTCACGATTACAGCCTCCAAACGCTTCCTGTGGTTGATCACAAGATTTCTACATGTTTCCACTGGGATTTTGGCCCACTCCTCTTTGGCGAACTTCTCCAGGTCCTTAAGGTTTAAGGGTTTCCTTGCCATGACCTTGGTCTTCAGTTCCCTCCACAGATTCTCGATAGGATTGAGGTCGGTGCTCTGGCTTGGCCACTCCAAAATGTTCACTTTGTTGTCCACTAACCATTTCTTGACAGATTTGGCTGAGTGTTTAGGATCATGATCCTGTTGGAAGATCCATTCCTGCCCAAGACCAAGTTTTTTGGCGGATTGCTTAAAGCTGCAGTTGGTATCTTTGAGGAGAGAGAGAACTTGGCATAAAAATTTGAAAAAATGCAACTTTCAGATCCCTCCCCCTCCCTCTCCACTGCACTCCTAAGACCCTCCCCCAGAAGGCTGCCGTGCACGCGAAGGCACACGAGCTGTTATGCATGTGACTGTGGAGAGATTTTGCACGTTCATATTAAGAAAACGGCCAAGTTGCCAAGGCTAGACGTTACTGTTGTGAACAGTCAACACTGCTGGCCAACAAACAGGCGCGTCGTTAGACCTGAAAATTCCGGGGCTAATATCCCTCCTTTTATTGAAAATAATTAGTCCTGTCTAATTCTAGATGGGTTTCCTTCATTAACACGTTTTCCAATCCAAGAATAATCAAGTGGCAATTGAAGACACGGCTTCTCTCCCCCATGCGATCTAAAAGTGACAAAATAATGAGCTACATTCAGTACAGAAAAATAATTTGATTATAATTAGGTCTATGCACCGTCACTCGGCGACGGCATTTCAGAACTCTTCATTGAATGAAGGTAATTTCGGCGACAAGTACATACAGCTGTTTTTGCAGCACAGTCACTCAACTCGCTGTAAAAAAATTGACAGCTGTCCGATTGAAAAATGTAAATGGACGAAACCACATACTAGTAACCAAAATTACCTTCATTCGCTGAAGAGTTTTGAAATGCCGTCGCCGAGTGACGGTGCATAGACCTAATTATAATTAAATTATTTTTTCTGTACTGAATGTAGCCCATTATTTTGTCGCTTTTAGATCGCATGGGGGAGAGAAGCTGTGTCTTCAATTGCCACTTGATTATTCTTGGATTGGAAAACATGTTAATAAAGGAAACCCATCGAGAATTAGCCAGGACTAATTATTTTCAATAAAGGGAGGGATATTAGCCCCGGAATTTTCAGATCTAACGACACGCCTGCCAACAAACGAGCAGAAATAAATCATGTCGACATGAAAAGTAATCTACAGCAGAATGTATTCTGTAAAAACCCAGCACACGCTTATTTCAGCAAGTTACCCGTTTTTTTTTTTTTAGTACAGAAACTGTCATGAATCCTGCTGAATGGTCAGTAAACCATGTATGACAGCATTTGGCTGTGAGAGCACAGAAACGTTACACATATTTATAAGGACAACAACACAAACGATAAGACTGCCAGGTCACTTCATAAAGATATTTTCTGCTACTTTCTAATAAAACGACGCCAGTAACGTTAGCCCTAGCATCGGAAACAAGCTAACGTTAGCTGGACTGCAACATCACAGTAACATCACATGCACTACAGAGTACTGTAACAATTACAAGAAGATGGCTATTCGAACAGCGACTGTGCTTGTAAGCGACTTTCACTCGCTTATTTGCAGAGCGAAAATGAATTGATGCCCGTTAGGGCTGGGGTTAGTTCTAGCTTTGCATGTGAGCGATGCCAACTCACTTATTTCCAGAGCACTGCGGAGCAAAAATGAACCAATGAATAAAGCAGGGGTTTACCTGTCAAGTAGAAAAGTCGCCAGCTCTGCGTCGGTTATTAATCTTTCCAGATCCGGAGTTCCTTCCACCTCTAAAAAGCCACTCCGATGTTCACTCTGGTTTTATCCCGGGCTTTGTCTAATTCTTTCATTTTTGCTTTTTTTTCTTCTGGCTTCCTCTTCTTACTTGTCTTAGCCCTGTGTGCTGTTGTCGGTAACGGAGGTATCGGTATTTTTTTCCTCGCTGATGGCTGTTGTTGCGCTATCTCTAAGCTCCCAAACCCTCTCTCGGAGATTTGAGCTTGATTGAGGACTGGCGTGAACTGAGGAGGAAGGGGGAGGAGGCTGTCTGCAGCGCGTGCATGTGCACTGTTTGACGGCTGTCAGACACCATCCTGGCTCTAATTGGTTCTTTTTGGTCGGTCTGAACGATTCTTTTAAATTGCAGTAGGAGCAGTAGGTGCGTTTAAAAGAGCCTTTTTTAATTACAGAGTACTAGTTTTATCTAATACTGCCTGTACACAGTGACAGTTTTAGCAAAAATGACAAAGTTACTTTTATAAGACTTGCCAACTGCAGCTTTAATGTTTTCACTGAGGATCTGGATATACTGGTCCTGTTTCATGATGCCATTAACTTTAACAAGGTTTCTGGGCCCATTAGCTGAAAAGCAACCCAAGAGCATGATACTCCCGCCACTGTATTTGACCGTTGGGACTGTGTTTTTCAGGTTGAACACTTCACCTTTCTCACGCAACTTACACTTCTCCAACCCAGACACACAAGAGCTCCTCTAGCCTGCAAAAGCTCACCTGGATGAAGAAACAAGCTTCTGGCTGTGAATGTTATGGACGGATGAAACAAAGATGGAGCTGTTTAGGCACAGAGATGGAGCTTTTGTTTGGCATAAGAAAGGTGAAGCGTTCAACCTGAAAAACATGGTCCCAACGGTCAAACAAGGTGGCGGGAGTATCATTCTCTGGGGTTGCTTTTCAGCTAATGGGCCCGGACACCTTGTTAAAGTTAATGGCATCATGAAATAGGACCAGTATATCCAGATCCTCAGTGAAAACATTAAGCAATCTGCCGAAGAACTTGGTCTTGAGAAGGAATGGATCTTCCAACAGGATCATGATCCTAAATACACAGCCAAATCTGTCAAGAAATGGTTAGTGGACAACAAAGTGAACATTTTGGAGTGGCCAAGCCAGAGCACCGACCTCAATCCTATCAAAAATCTGTGGAGGGAACTGAAGACCAAGGTCATGGCAAGGAAACCCTCAAACCTTAAGGACCTGTAGAAGTTCGCCAAAGAGGAGTGGGCCAAAATCCCCGTGGAAACGTGTAGAAACCTTGTGATCAACCACAGGAAGCATTTGGAGGCTGTAATCGTGAATAAAGGCTTTGCCATCAATTACTGAGAAAAGGGTATGAATAATTCTGGACATGGCATTTTTTGTAAATCTGTCAAATAAAATGCCAAAAAGTATTGTATTTCTTGAAAAATTGTTTACTGTACTTCTAACAGCCTTATGTCAACTTACTGTGTCATTTGTGCAAGAATAAATTAGAGTAGTCAAAAAATATCTTGAAAAAAACAAAATTTCGTAGGGGTATGACTAATTTTGGACGTGACTGTAAGTATTTGCTTTTAGAATGGTAAACTGCTCACAAACTTCCTTTTTGGCATATCAAGCAGTCTAACCTGCGTTTATGATTGTTTCAATTGTTTAAATTAAACCAAACAAAAAGATTTGAAACACCTTTACACAATTTTGAATAAGCATAACCTAATTGAAACGCTCCAATTGCGCGTTATGAATGGTTGTCGTCTTGCTCAATAAGGAGAATAACCAACACTTGATAGTGTGGTGCGCTTTCAGTGTGAATGTATCGTTAATTAAGAAAAACGACAGAGAATTAGTCAGGAATTATTGTCGTAAAGACATGTTTCGTGCGTACACATTTTGAAGTTCTAGTTACGCCTCTGATGCACAGTGTTATTCAATATGGCTCAGCTACGATGGTTATGACAGAATAAATGAGAACTAGCTTATTATTTGTCTTATTATGTAAAGATCTCATTATTATCATCATGATATTATTATGTAAACAGTAAATGGCTTTATAGATATGCCGATCTGAAGGCAAAACATGAACAATGCAGTCTAGCAAGGAAATTGGCGGATTACATTTTTTATCTTGACTGTGTGTTTATACGCCGAGTCGGCATCAGCTTCAGTTTACCATGACTGGGCGACTCAAGCACTTTTTCCAGGGTACCACAGCGATTCATTTTATTGAAACGTTTCTGCCATTCAACAAAAATATAATTGTTAGGGTGTCAGGAACATGAAATATGCTAAGATTTTTTTCTTGCCTCAATTTTCATCGTCACCTGAAGCCAAAACTTGGGGTTACCGTCGTCACCGATCAACTTCCGGTTTTCATGGAGCTTTCAAACAAGGATGTCTCTTTACAACATTGCCACCCATTGGATGTAATCGGCATTACATACTGTAAGAATTAATTTACCGAGTAACGGACAAACGCACCATATTATAACGGTAACTGAGTTTATTTGTTTAAAAAGTAATGCTTTAGAGTATTAGTTACAGTCAAAAGTAATGGCGTTACATTAACGCGTCACTAGCACGCATTACTGCCCAACACTGCCAATATGTTATTTACAATAGAACATAGATAACATTTCAAATGTCGAAACTGAGACATTTTACGTTTTTATCCACAAAATGAGCTTATTTCAAATTTTCAGGCTGCCACAGGTCTCAAAAAAGTTGGGACACTGACAAGAAGGGGCTGAAAAGGCAATTAATATATAAGAGAATCAGCCGAAAGAACATTTAGCAAGTAATTAAGTTAACTGGCATCAGGTGTGTAACATGATTGGCTATAAAAGGGATGTCTTAGAGAGGCTGCGTCTCTCAGAAGTAAAGATGGCCAGAGGCTCTCCAACCTGTGAAGGTTTGCGCATAAAAATTGTGGAATACTTTAAAAACAATGTTCCTCAATGTCCAATTGCAAAGGCTTTGAAGGTCTCATCATCAACAGTGCATAACATCATCAAAAGATTCAGAGGAACTGGAAAAATCTGTGTGCGTAAGGGACAAGGCCAAAGACCTTTACTGGATGCCCATGATCTTCGGGCCTTCAGACGCTGCTACATCATTCACCGGCATGATTCTGCCATTGACTTTACTAAATGGGCCCAGGAATACTTCAAGAAACCACTGTCTGTAATCACAGTTCACCGTGCCATCCATAGATGCCACCTAAAACTGTATCATGCAAAAAGGAAGCCATTGTTGAGCATGATCCAGAAGCGCCGCTGTGTTCTTTGGGCCAAGGCTCATTTAAAATGGACAGTAGCAAAGTGGCAAAGTGTCCTGTGGTCAGACGAGTCCAAATTTGACATTCTTGTTGGAAATCATGGGCGTCATGTCCTCCGGGCTAAAGAGGAGAAAGACCATCCCTCCTGTTATCAGCGTTCAGCTCAAAAGCCAGCATCTCTGATGGTATGGGGATGCATTAGTGCATATGGTGTGGGACACTTGCATGTTTTAAAAAGCACCATGAATGCTGAAAGGTATATAAAGGTTTTAGAGCAACATATGCTCCCCTCCAGACGACATCTATTCCAGGGCAGGCCTTTTGTATTTTAGCTGGACAATGCAAAATCACATACTGCAGCTATTACCACAGCATGGCCATGTAGTAGATGAGTCCGTGTGCTGAACTGACCTGCCTGCAGTCCTGATCTTTCACCGATTGAGAACATTTGGCGCTTAATTAAATGAAAAGTCCGTCAAAGGAGACCCAAAACTCTCCAGCAGCTGGAAGCCTGTATTAAACAAGAGTGGGATCAAATTCCAGTGGCTAAACTCAAGAAACTTGTCTCCTAAATGCCCAGACGCCTCCACTCTGTGTTCAAAAGAAGAGAGGATGCTACACCATGGTAAACAGGCCCCTGTCTCAACTTTTTTGAGACCTGTGGCAGCCATCAAATTTGAAATGAGTTCATTTTGTGGATAAAATTGTAAAATTTCTCAGTGTCAACATTTGCTATGTTATCTCTGTTCTATTGTGAATAAAATATTGGCTGGTGTGATTTGAAAGTCATTGCGTTTTGATTTTATTCACAATTACACTTTGTCCCAACTATTTCGGAATTGGGGTTGTACAATGCGAGTGCCATTTTGATTGAATCGACAGAAATGGGTCTAGTGGGGGCGCTGTACTTTAACATTGGGTCATATGGAGAATGGGCAAAATTGCCTGTGGAAGCTAAATGGTCGCAGACAGAAATTTAGTTTGTATTATCGAAATATAGGAGGTTATATATGACCTATATATTGGCAGTGTTAAAGCTGACCTCAGATGACCTTGAAAGGTCAAAATTGAGGTCAAGCAAAATGTCACAATTTTCAAAGGCTGCTAGGCTTGAAAATATTGAAGATTGTGAACATATGTGTATTGAACATTTATAGGAAGTCATATATGAACTTTCATTTTCTGGCTCTGGACTTGACCTTCAGTGACCTTTGATGGTCAAATTACTTCTATCACCAAAGCTATTACAGATAGAACTTAGGCTTATTTTGTGGGCATATAGGAAGTCACGTATGAAGGTTCACTTGGTGACCTTGAACTTGACCTTCTGTGACCTTCAACTGCCAAACTTTACAGTGAAATTTCAATGACTTATATCATCAAAATCAACCTCAACTTGACCTTTAAAGTTCACAAATGACATATTGAATTTTCAATGACTTGTATCACCAAAACTGCTTCAGAGATTAGGATTGTATTACAGGAGGTCTTATAAATGTAGGTGAACTTTTATTTAGTGACCTTGACATTGACCTTCATTGATTGCTTGCTGGTAAGCTACTGGACCCTTGGTCCTATTTTTTTACTACTGCTTTTGTGTTTGGATGGAATGACTGCTCCTAAGTTTGCAGATTTGCTAGTCAGTCAGATTTTGCGCTTGAACTATCAAACTTTACAGAAGTTAACCTGGTCAACATGATCAAATCAAATACAGACTTGACATTGGACAACACATTACCCAGCAATCACCTTGACGTATTTGCATATCAGTATGAAAGAAAAATAAAATCAAATAAAATAAGAAAATTGTTAATTAAAACGTGTGTAGATTAACCATGTAACTTCGTTATAAAATGCTATGAATTAATGTATAGAGGAGCTGCCTCTATTTTCAAGAGCACTCAGGAAGCTATATATGCAGAAGAATTGTAATCCATCACACAAACATGGATAATTTTCGGAGCTCCCCCTAAACGTCTCAAGGGAGGCTTTCAAGGGAGTTTGTGTCCACTTCGGGGGTGCCTTAGCTTCCAGTAATTCGAACCATGAGTGGTATTAGGTGTATGAATTAGCAGTAGCGGTGATCATGATGGCAAAAGAAAAAGCAACAGACACAACTGAGCAGGTCTACATCAGCACCCAATTCAGCTATGACTGTCTGTAGAATAAGAATGACTGCTTAGTCTAAATTTCATTTTTGTTTATAATGATATTGAAAATAAAATGTGTTCTAATTTGGATGCATGAACTATGAGAATGATCAAGAGACGTTTAATTATGTTAATTATGATTAATTGTGATTTGCGGAGTTTATTATGCCATGACTTTACTTAGACAATTGGCATTCTCATTATTATGCTCAATCAAGTGAGACTGTAGCACTTCAGGGAATTTAAAGTTGATCCCCATTGATTTCTATGGTTGCACAGCTGGTGAAGCAAACCTTTTGCATGGGCATTAACTGTCAAAAAAATGGACTAGGAGCAGACCTCCGAGTGGCTCACAGCTGTGATGTCTTGGGAGAATTGTGGTCTGGTTTTCAAATGCGAGCTACACCATTACCAGCTATTGTTGGAGGTTCGCATTGGCATGGAAATTATTGTCCCAGCCTCACTGAGGATTAATAGGGGTGGAGCAATTTAAAACTCAGTAGTCGTGGTGCATTCTAGCGGCCGTTCGTGGTCGGCAAGGTGCATGTAAATTTATAAGCCAACTATACACTGACTGCTTTCTCTTCCAGTGGCATAAGTTATGTGCACTTGGCACCTACGTAGCATAAAAAAGAGAGGACTGGTTGTCACGTGAGTCAGAGGAATCATGTGCCACAGCATCTTCCTCCTGGGTCGCTGCAGTGCACTAAACAGTTTGGTTGTGCTCATGGGGACAGAAAAAGGGAGAAATCTAACGGCATTTTTTTATTTCCTAGGCTTGTTGAAAATCATTTTGACATAAGAAATGCAATCTTTGGGTACAGCCATACAACCAAGAGTGAGAGTCTTCACAGCCACCGACTTGTGATGCAGCACCAAAGTACTTGAGCAAACATGGGAGCAAGGGAAGGAGAGAGTATTTGAGGAATTGTTCCGCACATGTACGTTGAAGAGAAACCAGACCCCTGTTGCTGTTGCCTCTGCTCTAAGCTATCAGGAAGTAGAGCTCGAGAACCATTCATGAGGCCAAACAGATCTCAAAAGTATTTTTTCATGCACAACGTCAGATAGGAAGGGGTCAATTGCTGGCAGACAACTCACAAATGCTCTTCTGGATGAATGGGCAAATCTTCCCACAGACACATTCAAAAATCTTGTGCAAAGCCTTCCCTGAAGAGTGGAAGCTGTTATGGCTGCAAAGGGCGGGGGGCGGGGACCAACTTCATAATAATGCCTATAGAAAGAATGGGATGTAATTTAACACGTTGACTGCCAACTACAAGATAACTCGTAATGGCGGGTCAGGGCCGGCGCTAGACCTGAAAATTTGGGGGCAAATATCCATCCCTTTATTGACAACAATTAGTCCTGGCTAATTCTAGATGGTTTTCCTTTATTATCACATTTTCCAATTCAAAAATAATCAAGTGGCAATTGAAGACACGGCTTCTCTCCCCCATGCGATCTAACAGCGACAAAATAATGGGCTACATTCAGTACAGAAAAATAATTTAATTATAATTAAGTCTATGTATTGGCACTCGGCCACGGCATTTCAGAACTCTTCAGCGAATGAAGGTAATTTTGGTGACTAGTACGTGGTTTCGTCCGTTTGCATTTTCCAATCGGACAGCTGTCTATTTTTTACAGCAAGTTGCGTGACAGTGCTTCAAAAACAGGTGTACGTACTTGTCGCCAAAATGACCTTCATTCACCAAAGAGTTCTGAAATGCTGCTCTCGCTGGAAAAAAAATTACCGTTGCTGAGTGCCAGTGCTGAGTGCCACTTTTTGTATATGCCTCCCTTTTTAAAGGACAAAAAGTAATTGGTGTTTGTTGCTTTTCACCATTAATATTCAAAGAGTTGTCAATGCCAATGAAGAAAACCATCAATAGGCTGAAAAATCAAAACAAACTCATCAAGAGAAAAAAAAAAAAAAGATGCAACCAAATACAGTGTTTGGTGCATTGTTAAAAAGATCAAAATCACTAGTGAGGTCAGGAACATCAAAAGGCCTTGAAAATCATGGATAAGCTCTGAGGTGGATGACAGAAGAATCTTTCTTTGATGAGGAAAACTTCTTTTGCATCAGTTAGCTCAGGGCTGCCCAACCCTGTTCCTGGAGAGCTACCATCCTGAAGGTTATCACTCCAACCAAAGCAAACCACACCTGCTTTCCCAGTTACAGATCTTGACGAGCTGCTAATGAGCTGAATCAGGTGCGTTGAATTAGGGTTGGAGCAGAAACCTACAGGATGGTAGCTCTCCAGGAACAGGGTTGGGCAGCCCTGAGTTAGCTAGTGTTATGATCCAGACAAGGAACCAGATGCAGAGACTGAGTACAGTCCAATAGTTGCATTTTTTAAAAATAGTATGGTAGTGACTGTGAAGGATGGAGCCCTGAGCAGAATGGCACAGTTCAGTTCAGATGGTAATACACTCGAGTGTAGGGCATGTCCGCATCCGGCCAGTGGGATCTTGGGGCAGTAGCCAGATGGAGAACACTCTTGCCATTGTAGAGCTATCAGATGGCAGGATCAGGGAGTTAAGAAAGAACACAGCCCCAATTCCAATGACCACAGAAGATTTGGGAGGTGTTCCTAATAAACTGGGCTGAGGAACAGACTGAAGAGTGATTAACAGGAACATGGTCTCAATCCTGGAGACCGCAAGAAAGGCTTGGGAGCTTGTTCCTATCAATAAGACTCAGAGGAGTACTGCCGTATTTAACTGTCATTAAAGGTTACGGATGATTTCTGAGGCCATTAGAGTCGAGACTAGGAAAAAACTGACTGTATATTTCAAGGCATATAGCAAGTGATAATCCAGCAACTTACATACTCAAAGTAAGGGGTATATATGCACCATACCTGAATAAGAAAATGGGGAACACAAATGCGTAAGGCCTACCAATCAAAGGAGACTATATATCTAAAAGACACTCAAGCTGCTGGATAGGAGGGGACACAAAAGGAATTCACAAGGGTTGTGATAGCCAGATCAAGAACAACTTCCCCATGGGAGGTGCACCTGTGTCAAAGTTTACAATGAAGAGAAGACTTTATTAGAGTGAATACAGAAATTTTAGCTCAAGATCTAAAGCACTGGTGGGCTGCAGACACAGGGAGATCACTTTATACTTTGCTTAAAAAACACTGAAAAGCCAGTAGAATTCTGGAACAACATCCTTTGGACAATAAAGAAAAAGAGAAACTTGTAACAGAATGAACTTGTACAAGTTAATCTATTTAGTAGATTTATGGCATGGTCATGTATGGTTTCCACAGAAAGTGGTTTCTATTGATGTGACTGCTGGCAAAAACAGCAAGATGAATTCTGAATTGTATAGAGGTATATTATCTGCTGAGATTCAGCCAAATCCCTCAAAACTCATTGGAGAGTATGTCACAGTGCAGATGGTCAGTGATGTGAAGTGTTCCTGAAAAAGCAACCCCAAAACGTTTTAAGACAAAGAAAAGGAATGATGCAGTCAATCACCTGACCTGAATTCAACTTAGCACTCATTTCACTTGCTGAATGCAGAACGCCTTGAGGACAAACAGGAATCAAACACATGTGCAGTGAAAGCATGACAGAATATCACTAGAGAAGAAACCCTGCGTCAGATGTTGTCTATGGGTACCAAACTTTGGGTGGCCATTGACTCCAAAAGATTAGCTGCTTAGTGTGAAACATGACAATTTAATTTACTATTATGTTAGTTTGTCCAATTACTTTTGAGCTCATAAAATTGTGGTGCTTTTCATTCAAATATAAAATGATTGTAATTCTTACATGGTTAATCTACAGCGGGGAAAATAAGTATTTAACTCGTCAACATTTTTCTCAGTAAATATATTTCTACTAGGGCTATTGACATGAAATTTCACCAGATGTCGGTAACAACTCAAGTAATCCACACATACAAAGAAATCAAAAGAAATAAGTCCATAAATTAAGTCATTTGTAATAAAGTGGAATGACACAGGGAAAAAGTATTGAACACACTTACTGAAATTTATTTAATACTTAGTAGAAAAGCCTTTGTTGGTATTGACAGCTTCAAGATGCCTCCTGTGTGGAGAAACTAGTCGCATGCATTGCTCAGATGTGATTTTGGCCCATTCTTCCGCACAAACTGTCTTTAAATCTTGAGGGTTCCAGGGGCCTCTTCTATGAACTCTGATCTTCAGTTCTTTCCACAGATTTTCAATTGGATTCAAGTCAGGTGATTGACTGGGCCATTCTAGCGGCTTTATTTTCTTTCTCTGAAACCAATTGAGAGTTTCCTTGGCTGTGTGTTTGGGATCATTGTCTTGCTGAAATGTCCACCGTCATTTCATCTTCAGCATCCTGGTAGATGGCAGCAGATTCTTATCAAGAATGTCTCGGTACATTTCTCCATTCATCCTTCCTTCAATTATATGAAGTCTGCCAGTACCATATGCTGAAAAACAGCCCCACACCATGATGTTCCCACCTCCAAACTTCACTATTGGTATGGTGTTTTGGGGGTGATGTGCAGTGCCGTTTGTCCTCCAAACATGAGGTGTGCTATGACATACAAAGAGTTCAATTTTGCTCTCATCTGACCAGACTATATTTTCCCAGTTTTTCATAGGCTTGTCTGGATGTTGTGCAGCAAACTTTAAACGATCTTAGGCTGTTGCGGTGGCAAAAAAAAAAAAAAAAACACCAACCACCGAAACCAAAAAAAAAAAAAAAAAAACATTGGTGCAACCGGATGCACTGATTATTAGGCCACCATTTATTATTTTCTTATAGTAACTATTTTGGCACAGTGGCGATATAGTGAAGCTTTGACCATGCGGACAATTCTCCACCTTTTTCATGTGTTAGCGCTTCATGGCAATAACATGAAATAGAAATATTTGGGCATATTGTCCGGTCACTACACCACCTATAATTGTTTTGGTCGTAGGTTTGCTTAAATTAATTGATTCAACCAAGGAAAAGCATCTTAAAGACTCAAAAACAACAACTACTGTTTCAAAATCAAATGATACATTTATTTCACAACAGTGATGAAGCCGGTATTAAACCTGAGTCTCCTCACACTATTTAGGAAATCTGAGCACTTGGAACGTAGGCCTACAAGATACAAAGTAATAGAATTTATGAACAATTCTAACCACCAAGAGCTGACTGCTAAAAACAACAAATATAAACAACAAAATAAAGCCAAAAAGACAGTTGGAACAACTGCGTGTGCAAATAGTCCAACTGTTTAAGAACAATGTTTCTCAACATGCAATTGCAAGGAATTTAGGGATTTCATCATCTACAGTCCATAGTATCATCAAAAGATTCAGAGAATCTGGAGAAATGTCTACACATATGTGGCAAGGCCGAAAACCAACGTTGCATGCCCGTGACCGTTGGTGCCTCACTGTGAATAACACTCGAAGCTAAGCTAGTGAAATTTTTCGCCATTTCACCTTCACTAGTTAGGCTAGTTACAAACAATCGATGCATATGTTTCGCTGAGAAGACAGAATTACACCAATGGCATCACTGACGCATACGTTAACATAGTATTTTTTTCCCCAGTGGACTTCTGCATGCAATACCAGATGTAGCTACAAACTAGTAGCTATGCTACTTAGAACATGATTCCTTCATGCCGCCCAGCACAGGCATTTGTAAAACTAGATAACATAAAGGAAGCGACTATGCGCTCCGCAGCAGGGTGAATTGGGGGAAAGATATTGGCTATCTATCCCGCAGTGGCACGGACAAGAGAAGCACTTCTGATATTCGTACCGCAGCAGGGCGCACAAGAGATTTCATTTTATAATCCGCCCCACTCTTAACTTTCGCTCTGCAGTGCTGCGGGGTGAATGGCCTCTTTCCTAATATAAAACATGTAACCAGATGGTGATGGATTTTGTAATGGCATAATGTAATCTCCTTAGAAACTTTAACATGAGGAAAGCTGGCTAGGTAGCTAGCCAGCTAACTGGCCAATAGTCGGATTCCAAATGTCATTCGCTTAGCCGAAATAAGTAAAGTTAGCTTGTCATCGAAATTGATTTGGAGGAAAACGTTGATAAAATGAACGTTAGATAAATAACTCGATTATGTCTAATGTTGCAAGTTTAAGGGTTTGCTGTATTGCGCAATATGATATAAATATGATATAAATAATATTTATTTCAAAGTCTAGCTAGCGTATTGTTTGACTCATGGCCAAGTGACATTAGACAGCATACTGGATCCAGAGTTATTTTTAGCTCATTAACGATATGAACCATTTTTAACACCAAGAGATGACTGCTTAAAACAACAAAATAACTACCTACAACGTCGTAGATACACCTGGGCTGGCTCCTCTGTCCATAGATCGACAAGAGCAGTTTTATGCCTGTGATCCACTTACGCTTTTAAGGCTTCCGCACGCAAGCAATCGTGGCCAGTTGGAAGCTTTTGGAAGCGCCCGGAACCATCCGAAACTCGCGCAAACAATCGTAGAAAGTCAGAATTTTATCCCATGATCCACTAACGCGAGCATTTCCGATTGATTTTTGCCAACGTCAACAATAAAGATGGCGGTTGTTTTTGTAAACGGTTTCCAATTGACTAATTGCAGAGGAAATATTCGCCATCTAGTTTGCACTTGACGAACCGATACTCCCGCGTTCTTCCGACAACTCATACCTTCCGACAAAATCAAACTGGTTTGATTTTGTCGGAAGAGGGATCCGCGTGATCTGATCCAGTCGGAACCTGTCTTATTCACGCGGAAGGGTCAGAACAGGTCAGAAGTCATGATCCACCTATGTCTTGCGCATAACAGAAATTTCCACTCGTAATCGCTCGTAACTGATCAGAAGGGGAGGATCGGGACAATCGGAGACCTTAAAAGCATAAGTGGATCACAGGCTTAAGCTAGGGTGGGCGGCAAGCCCATTCCAGCTGTGCTTGTGACTCGCTGGGGAAACATCACCTGCGGTGGCCAAGCAAGCTGATTCGTTTCAGACTCGGCAACATCTTTGCTGCTGCTGGGGCTACCGGCATTGTCTGAGGTGTTTTGTTTTTTCTTAAAAACCCTCTTCTGGAATCCATCTTCTAACCTGCTTGCTACTTCGCAACGGTGAAGTTATAAACTTTTAGCGAAGCAGATAAGTGAAACAATCGTTCAAATAGTGAGGCAAGCATGAAATTTGGTACAGGTACTCTTCAAGGTCCACTCTTTCCAAAAATACCGCTGGCCACGCAAAAATTCAAGATGGCGGCCATTTTTGAAGATGGCTGACACGTCTGACTGAGCGTTGCTGTTTTAAGTCAGAGAATTGGAGGAGAAAATTCATAAATACTGTCCAATTCTGGGTTTTTTGACACCAGAATGGTAAGTGAAGGTAATTTTGTCCATAGCAGTTGCCTATTACACTTTAACCAAGATGGCGTCCAAGATGGCCACCGTGAAAGACACATTTTATGATATCTCAGCTACTAATAGAGATAGACAAATGACTTTTGCGTCTAATCCTACATTTTTTGGGTCAGAGAATGTGATAGACTTGTTGCAAAAGCTGTAAGGGTTACCTGAAATGTTGTATCAAAGATTACACTAAGGATGTCTGCCATGAAACAAACATTTTCATAGAAAAATACTGCCTAACTTGCATATTGCCCTCCGACAGTTATTTATCTAGCGAAGAAATAATTTCCTCAATTCCATACTGACAAATGTGAAAATGGCTCCATTGCATTCTATGAGCCAAAAAATGTATGTGCAACCCAAAAAAATCAAGCATATATGTTCAATGTTTGCGTAGATATAAACAATTGAAATTAATGGCTGCCATCTTGGATGCCATCCTGCAATTCAAATTTAATATTATGAAAATAATTAAAACAAGGCTTCCCATGAATCTGGTTACCAAGAAAAATTTTTGTCTTGAAAATATTCATCAGGGAATGATAACAAAATGAATTGATGCAAAATATGGTTGGGCATGGCAGCCATCTTGAAAAATGACCGCCATCTTGGACTTTTGGGTGGCCAGCGGTATTTTTGAAAAGAGTGGACTTTGAAGAGTACATGTATTAAATTTCATGCTTGCATCACTATTTGAACGAGTCTTATGAAATATGCAATAATCTGCTGCGCTATTTATACCAAGCTGGCTCTCTTGGGTGTTACCGGTGGACAGTTATAGTTAGGACAGTTAGGATAGTTGTCCTATCAATTTTTACCTGAAGGAGTTTCGTCTAGTCGATGGAGCTTGGTATACATGGACATAAAGGATAAGAGATTACTTGTATTAAACTTTTTCAGCAAATTTTAACTGTCGACATTACCATTTACCACTTAGAAAAATATGCTAATTTAGCATTTTTGCTGACATGACACATTTCAAACCTTCGATTTTACTAAACCAAATGGACTGGAGGGTCACAATGCATTTTTGTACTTACCACGCCAATATACAGTGTGACTAGAAAGACAGGTTTGAGATCGTGAACATGCTGTATAAAAAAATCTGTCAGGAAAATCCTTTGGAAAATGTCGGCATGCAAAGTTAACTAGCATTTACCACAATTCTTGTTTTAACATCACACAGCCGACAACATTTCTGATCTCGAATTCCAAAAGCCCACAATGTATTGTCAGGGGTGGGAAAAGATTTAGCGAATTGCACTGATGCACACGGAGATACGGCCATCTAAACATTGGCCTGGGATCAAGCAAAATGGCACTATGGGTGTGGTCGGCAAATTTCAAAAGCGTATATCTCAAAAACTATTGTCCCGTTGTCGCTGAAATTTGGGAAACTCATTATTGGTCCTAAGGGCTATTCTTAAAATAGGTTTCACGAAAATCGGAGGGGGTAAGGCTGGGAGCCTTGTTCAGTTTGGTGCGGAATATAATATGCCCTTTTTATGTATGATGCTGTGCTGTAGATTGTACAGTAGCTCTTTGGGAACAAAATTAGTGCTCCCACTAGTGATTATGTGCTGATAAAATGGAACAGTAAATGTTTTAGCCTAGGAGCTCTCACACCAATAAATCAGGAGAATCTACTTTTTTTATTTTGCATGGATAGCCAGCGGTCTGGAACTTCCAAAACACGGATGCGCATGGTTGCCAAGGAATTAATTTTTTGGATGACAAATTATTTTGATGTTATCTTACTTGTGACGATTTTGTCAATGAAGTAAAGGAGTTCTGGAATACGTCCCTTCGTAATTACCCACAGGAGCTGCGTGACGTCACCGCGTCAAAGGTCATTTGTGCATAAAGCCGACCCGAGCTGTATTGAACAGTGTTGGATACCAGAAACGACAGGTTTCTCAACATGTTGCTCAATTAGTGCCTTCTCAATAAATCCATTTTACGTAGAAAACAAGGCCTACACAGGAGCGAAGTGTTTCTTGCATGCAGCTTGCGACAAACAAAGGCAAAGTGCTAATTGTTGTCATTGAAATTCTATTGGAGTAAAATCGAAAATTCTTATGGACTCTGATAGTGTCTCTCAAATAGACACAAAGTGAAAACGACATTCAATAAAGAATTGGGTGTAATCAGAGTTATTTTCGTTTTCATTGTTGCTATTAATTGATTTAATCTGTTGGGTTTTTAATTCGTGTTTAAACAAAACAGCTGACGTTACAGTCCATTCCAGCAGACTACTGTAAGGGATTCTTTGTTTTTCCTTTGAAACCGCAATACAGAATAAACCAGGGGATTTGATTGATTTAAACCACTTGATTCGAACAATGTTAAGTATCTAGCCTATTCTAAATAACAAAATAAGTAATCAAAGAAATTACTGAAGAAATAAACTGGAGAAAGCGAATTTACGTATGATGTCTGAAATCGCAATTTACAAATTTCAAAGCTGCGTGAATATAAACGCCATTCACTCAACTCAGCCATTCAGCTTTCGGTTTTAATGCCCCAGCACTTAAACAATTAAATTGTGCTAAAAATGCCAAATATGCCCAGTGAATGATCTGCAATGTGAAGTTTAATAGCCTATGGTGTAATCCCATTCCGCTAATCAATGAGATGAGCAAAAATGACACGTTTTATTGGCTTTGTTGGCTGTAGCTATATATATTTTTTTTCTTATGGATTAGGCTGGTCAGGCTGGCTTCGGTAGCAAGCACATCTACTATGGTTCTTGTTGTTTTGGGAGACACCAGCGGGCAAAGTTTGCGTTAAACCTGCAAGCTGCAGTAGGACTGCTCACGATGTAATGGAAATGCACCTGTTAATACCGTTTCAAATTAACCAGCTTAAATAACTGAGTTCGCTTTACCAGTAGCAGACAAATACAACATGATCTTAATGTTCACCTACAAATCAATGCTTGTTGACGTTAAGGAATACGTAGTAATGCAAACTGACTTAATGAAAATGCTTTCAACTTAATTGTCTCCTCGCTTAAATTACTATACCTTCACGCTTCTACTTTGTAGTAATGAACAGCAAAAGGTGTAATAAAAAATATTAGATGGCCCTCATTAATTGAATTACCCACATTAATTAAGGACAGTTACAGCCACTCCACCACTGAAGATGCAAGCATCAAAATTTATACATCTAATCCACTTAATTCTTGAAAAATGTACATTATACTTCACCAGGATGAAATTCTGAACAAGTTCTCGCTAATGTCATGTCAAGTCAAGTCAGATTTATTTATATAGCACATTTAAAAACAACAGATGCTGACCCAATGTGCTTTACAAATACAACCCATCCATCCATCCATCCATCTTCATCTGCTTATCCAGGGCCGGGTCGCAGGGGCAGCAGTCTAAGCAAGGATGCCCAGACTTCCATCTCCCTGGACACTTCCTCCAGTTCTTCCCGGGGTATCCCGAGGCATTTCCAGGCCAGCCGAGCGACACAGTCCCTCCAGCGTGTCCTGGGTCTTCCCCGGGGCCTCCTCCCGGTGGGGCATGCCTGGAACACGTTCCCAGGAAGGCGTCCAGGGGGCATCTGATATAGATGCCCGAGCCACCTCAGCTGGCTCCTCTCGACTTGGAGGAGCAGCGGCTCTACTCTGAGCTCCTCCCAGCTGACAGAGCTCCTCACCCTATCTCTAAGGGAGCGCTCCGCCACCCTGCGGAGGAAACCCATTTCAGCCGCTTGTATCCGAGATCTCGTTCTTTCGGTCATGACCCAAAGTTCATGACCATAGGTGAGGGTAGGAACGTAGATTGACTGGTAAATTGAGAGCTTCGCCTTTCGGCTCAGCTCCTTCTTCACCACAACAGATCGGTACAATGACCGCATTACTGCTGCCGCTGCACCGATCCGTCTGTTAATTTCATGTTCCATCCTTCCCTCACTCGTGAACAAGACCCCAAGATACTTAAACTCCTCCACTTGAGGCAGGAGCTCTCCTCCAACCCGGAGGGGACTAGCCATCTTTTTCTGGTCGAGAACCATGGCCTCGAACTTGGAGGTGCTGATTCTCATCCCAGCTGCCTCGCACTCGGCTGCAAACCGCCCCAGTACATGTTGAAGGACCTGGTTCGAAGGAGCCAACAGGACAACATCATCCGCAAAAAGCAGAGATGAGATCCTGTGGTCCCCAAACCGGACTCCCTCCGGACCCTGGCTGCGCCTAGAAATTCTGTCCGTAAAAATAATGAACAGAACCGGTGACAAAGGGAAGCCCTGCCGGAGTCCAACATGCACCGGGAACAGGTCTGACTTACTGCCGGCAATGCGCACCAAGCTCCTGCTCCGGTCATACAGAGACAGCATGGCCCTTAGTAGAGGGCCCCGGACTCCATACTCCCGAAGCACCTCCCACAGAATGCCACGTGGTACGCGGCCGAATGCCTTCTCCAAGTCCACAAAACACATGTGAACTGGTTGGGCAAACTCCCATGAACCCTCAAGCACCCTGCGGAGGGTATAGAGCTGGTCCAGTGTTCCACGACCAGGACGAAAACCGCATTGTCCCTCCTGAATCCGCGGTTTGACTATCGGCTGAATTATCCTCACCAGCACCCTGGCATAGACTTTACCAGGGAGGCTGAGGAGTGTGATCCCCTATAGTTGGAGCACACCCTCCGGTCCCCCTTCTTAAATAGAGGGACCACCACCCCGGTCTGCCAGTCCAGAGGCACTGTCCCCGACTGCCACGCGATGTTGCAAAGGCGTGTCAACTAAGACAGCCCTACAACATCCAGGGACTTGAGGTACTCAGGGCGGATCTCATCCACCCCTGGTGCCCTGCCACCGAGGAGCTTCCGAACTACCTCAGTGACTTCAGCCCGAGTGATGGATGAATCAGCCTCTGGGTCCCCAGCCTCTGCTTCCTCTGCGGAAGGCGTGTCAGTGGGATTGAGGAGATCCTCGAAGTATTCCTTCCACCGGCCGACAATATCCCCAGTCGAAGTCAACAGCTCCCCACCTCCACTGTAAACAGTGTTGGCAGGGCACTGCTTCCCCCTTCTGAGGCGCCGGACGGTTTGCCAGAATCTCTTCAGGGCTGACCGATAATCCTCCTCCATGGCCTCCCCGAACTTTTCCCATACCCAAGTTTTTGCTTCCGCCACCGCCCGGGCCGCAGCATGCTTAGCCTGCCGGTACCTGTCAGCTGCCTCAGGAGTCCCATGAGCTAACCAAGCTCTATAGGACTCCTTCTTCAGCTTGACAGCATCCCTTACTTCGGTGTCCACCACGGGAGCCTGGGGGTTGCCGCCGTGACAGGCGCCGGAAACCACGGCCACAGCTCCGAGCGGCCGCATCAACAATGGAGGTGGAGAACATGGTCCATTCAGACTCAATGTCTCCAGCCTCCCTTGGGATCTAGTCAAAGCTCTCCCGGAGGTGAGAGTTGAAAACCCTCTGACAGAGGGTTCCGCCAGACATTCCCAACAGACCCTCACAACACGTTTGGGCCTGCCAAGTCTGTCCAGCTTCCTCCTCCGCCAGCGGATCCAACTCACCACCAGGTGGTGATCAGTGGACAGCTCAGCCCCTCTCTTCACCCAGTGTCCAAGACATACGGCCAAAGGTCAGATGACACGACCACAAAAGTCGATCATTGACCTCCGGCCTCAGGTGTCCTCGTGCCCACGTGCACTGATGGACGCCCTTATGTTTGAACATGGTGTTCGTTATGGACAAACTGTGACTAGCACAGAAGTCCAATAACAGAACACCACTGGTTCAGATCGGGGGAGGCCGTTCCTCCCGACACGCCCCTCCAGGTAACACTGTCGCTGCCCACGTGGGCGTTGAAGTCCCCCAGCAGAACGATGGAGTCCCCAGTTGGAGCACTTTCCAGTACCCCCCATGGACTCCAAGAAGGCCGGGTACTCTGCACTGCCATTCGGCCCATAAGCGAAAGCGACAGTGAGGCACCTGTCCCCGACCGAAGGCGCAGGGCAGCGACCCTCTCGTTCACCGGGAAAACTCCAACACATAGCGGCTAAGCTGGGGGCTATAAGCAAACCCACACCAGCCCGCCGCCTCTCACCGCATGGCAACTCCAGAATAGAAGAGAGTCCAGCCTCTCTCGAGGAGTTGGGTTCCAGAGCCCAGACTGTGCGTGGAGGTGAGCCCGACTATCTCTAGCCGGTACCGCGCGACCTCCTGCACAAGCTCAGGCTCCTTTCCCCCAGTGAGGTGACATTCCATGTCCCGATAACCAGGTTCCATGTCCAGTGATTGGGTCGTCGGGGACCCTTGCCCATGACTGCCACCCAAAACACATGGCATCGGCCCCTTCTGAACCCTCCCGCGGGTGATGGGCCTACGGGAAGGCGGGCCCACGTCGCTCGTTCGGGCTGTGCCTGGCCGGGTCCTGTGGGTGGAGACCCGACCACCAGGCGCTCGCCTGCCAGCCCCAACCCCGGGCCTGGCTCCAGGGTGGGGTCCCGGTGATGCCAATCCGGGCGACGTAAAAGTCCTTGATATGAGTTTGCTCATTAGGGGTTTTGGAACCACTCTTAGTCTGACCTGTCACCTAGGACCTGTTTGCCCTGGGAGACCCTACCAGGGGCAATAAGCCCCAGACAACATAGCTCCTAGGATCATCCAGGTACTCAAACCCCTCCACCACGATAAGGTGGCGATTCAAGGAAGGGATACAAATACAAATACAACCCCAATTCCGAAATAGTTGGGACAAAGTGTAAATTGTGAATAAAATTAAAAACACAATGACTTTCAAATCACACCAGCCAGTATTTTATTCACAATAGAACAGAGATAACATAGCAAATGTTGAAACTGAGAAATTTTACAATTTTATCCATAAAATGAGCTCATTTCAAATTTGATGGCTGCTACGGATCTCAAAAAAGTTGGGACAGGGGCCTGTTTTGGCATCCTCTCTTCTTTTTAACACGGAGTGGAGGTGTCTGGGCTTTGAGGAGACAAGTTTCTTGAGTTTAGCCACTGGAATTTGATCCCACTCTTGTTTAATGCAGGCTTCCAGCTGCTGGAGAGTTTTAGGTCTCCTTTGACGGACTTTTTGTTTAATTATGTGCCAAATGTTCTCAATCGGTGAAAGATCAGGACTGCAGGCAGGCCAGTTCAGCACATGGACTCTTCTACTACGAAGCCATGCTGTTGTAATAGCTGCAGTATGTGATTTTGCATTGTCCTGCTAGAACACACAAGGCCTTCCCTGGAATAGATGTCATCTGGAGGGGAGCATATGTTGCTCTAAAACCTTTATATACCTTTCAGCATTCATAATGCTTTTTAAAACATGCAAGTGTCCCACACCATATGCACTAATGCATCCCCATACCATCAGAGATGCTGGCTTTTGAACTGAACGCTGATAACAGGAGGGGTGGTCTTTCTGCTCTTTAGCCCGGACGACATGACGCCCATGATTTCCAACAAGAATGTCAAATTTGGACTTGTCTGACCACAGGACACTTTGCCACTTTGCTACAGTCCATTTTAAATGAGCCTTGGCCCACAGAACACGGCGGCGCTTCTGGATCATGCTCAACAATGGCTTCCTTTTGGCATGATAGAGTTTTAGGTGGCATCTGTGGATGGCACGACAGACTGTGTTTACAGACAGTGGTTTCTTGAGGTATTCCTGGGCCCATTTAGTAATGTCAATGACAGAATCATGCCGGTGAGTGATGCAGTGGCGTCTGAGGGCCCGAAGATCACGGGCATCCAGTAAAGGTCTTTGGCCTTGTCCCTTACACGCAGAGATTTTTCCAGTTTCTCTGAATCTTTTGATGATGTTATGCACTGTTGATGATGAGACCTTCAAAGCCTTTGCAATTTGACGTTGAGGAACATTGTTTTTAAAGTATAGCACAATGTTTTTACGCAAGTCTTCACAGGTTGGAGAGCTTCTGGCCATCTTTACTTCTGAGAGCCTCAGCCTCTCTAAGACTTCCCTTTTATAGCCAATCATGTTAAACACCTGACGTCAGTTAACTTAATTACTTGCTAAATGTTCTTTCAGCTGATTCTCTTATATAAATATATAGCTTTCTCAGCCCTTTTTTGCCTGTGTCCCAACTTTTTTGAGACCTGTTGCAGCCAGAAAATTTAAAATAAGCTTATTTTGTGGATAAAAATGTAAAATGTCTCAGTTTCAACATTTGAAATGTTATCTATGTTCTATTGTAAATATATTGGCTCATGTGAATCGAAAGTCATTGCATTTTGATTTTATTCACAATTTACACTTCGTCCCAACTATTTCGGAATTGGGGTTTTAGATGCTTCCCCCCCAAGTGCCTCACAAAGGTTACACAACCCAGGCACGGTACAGACTATAGAGATGGTAGGGAAAATAATCAAAAGCCGAGAAAAGTGCATCATAAGACTCAAAATTAGTGTAACAAAAGGGCATCAAAAAAAAAAATTAAAAGGTCTGAAACAGAATAAAGTGCAACATAAGATAAAGTAGTGCAACCACATAATAAAATAAAAACAATAAAACAATTAAAAGATAAAAGAAATAAGAGAGCTAAAAGATAAAAAGAATAAAAAACAGCAAGTAGGTAAAAACTTAGGTAAAAGCAAGGGAGTAGAGATAGGTCTTAAGATTGGATTTAAAAGATTCAATTAGAGGGGCTGGATCTAATGTGGGGTGGGAGGTTATTCCAGATTCTTGGGGCAGCAAATGAGAAAGCACAATCACCCCTCGTCTTGAGACGTGAGTTGGGGACAGAAAGAATGATAATGATAATCTAGGAAGGGGCTAAGCTCATGTGCATTGTAATTTTCAACCTCGATATTGTTATTCAACGTGAGCTCACCGTTACAATTGATTACTGAAATTCGTGTTTATGTACAAATGACGTTTCGTGAAAGTTCAACACAGGGAAATCGCGCATGTGCAGAGTGTAATTACGAAGGGGCTTATTGACTTTATTATGCATATACAATCGCACACCAGTACTGGGAATCGGAAGTGTATGTTGGAGTGACAATATGGCAACTGATCCGAAAAAAGACATGAAAGAACAAAGTTGTGAAACTATCATAAATCTGAATGTGACTATGACTTGGAACAATTAGAAATTTGGAGTCTCTAAAATTGTACGTTGAAACACGCACGGACATTACTTCAAAATAAAATTGGTAAAATACTCATTTTTGGTCATGGTATCATAGTATTTGAACCTGTTGTTGTTTAGGCATTTGGCTGTATACTATGCCTGGTCCTAACTGCTTGTTCTGCACTACTGCTACGGCTTTTTTAAAACTTGGCTACAGTTGTGACTGTGTCAGTAGTATCCAGCGTAATTCTATGTCAGCATAAATTTCCTAGTATCTGAGAGCAATGGCTATTCACGCGCAGAACCATGCAGAGATAAAGAGGGAATAACATGCTCTGCAAGGTCATCTGTCTATTTGAGCATTTGGTAGTGTGAGTCTGTGCCATTACCATGCACAAGTTCACCTTCGAGCCATAAGCAAAAGCTGCATTTATATGATACAATTCAGCAAACATAACAAAATGCTGCGTAGAGATTGTGGTCATTTACATCCGCCTTTAAATTACGAACTGTTTACTGAATTTAAGTTCAACTTTTTTCTAGCGGAAGCAAGTCCCTCATGTTAGCCTAATTCCTGTTTTTATTAGGAGAGACAAAGTGGATGAAAGTAATTGTTTATCATGCAGATGAAGTGATAAAGCCTTGGTGTAGAAAGTCTTTGGCGCATAGACCATATAGGGAGATAGATTTGCATTCGATAAGCATCAGCTCTGAGCAGCAGCATAATAAATCCCCCCTGTCATCTCAGTACTGGTGGTGGAGGTGGTGGCTGATGACTTCAGATGACACTGGCAAAGTGATGAGGCTTATAAAGGGGAGACATTAATCAATCTGCAAAGGCGAGCCTGTGATGGAGTGATGGAGGGGTGCACATAACTGCAGCATGAAGCCCTGCCTAGAGCATGGAGGGACTTAACAGGACAGCTGTAAGATGATAGGTTAGTTATGGAGTTGTGTCTCTGTGCAATTAGATAGATGCAAACAGCTGATCCAGCTGAATTGATGGCACTGGACAATGATGGGAAGGGAAATTATGATTGAGCATATGTGATTGATATGAATGGCAGGATACAAAAGGAAATACAATATGAGCCAAAGCATTAAGAGGATGGTCTTCCCAAATTAACTTTTGCTTTGCTCCATCAGAGAGCTTTGACTTCAGCTGCATTTTTTTTTTTGGTGCCACTGTTTTATTTGTTTATTTATTGTTTTTTTTTTGGTGTTGGGAATGATTATTTTATTCTAGTCACCCTGCCATCCTAGTTAAAGCTATTTTTCAATGATATAACCAAATTTGTTATAATACTGCCTGGCTAATATGATATGTAAGCAAAATACAAAAGGAATGGGATATTATTCTGAGGGACTGATCACAGAAACTTCCAATTTGCTGCTGACCTATGCAGAAGTGAGGAAAAGATTAAATGGAAGGGTGTTAAAAACTGCTCTGGCCCCTGCCTACTATCACTAATATTACTCAGGTAGGGCGTTTCATCGTAAAGAATTCATAAGTACATCACTGGGAGCTGTGTTGTTTTGGAAGGCCAAAGTGAAGGAAGAATTTTAATTTGGATTGGAATGCTGTTAAGGAAATGAGCCTCAAAAATGACGCTTGTTTCTGCGCATTTGGACTTAGACAACCTGGCAAGTCTGACAGGGCCGATGAGTATTTTTTTTTTTTTTTTTTTTTTTTTTTTTCACTAGAAGCATTGTCAATGATGAGAATTTTCACTGTCTTGGCTTGTTGACTTATGATGCAAGGACTGTGGGTTGGGACACCATTGTTTCTTGTTCACTGTATGAACAAGAACTGTAAGATCTGTTTTTAAAAACAGACACTTTTGGTCGCTGTTGCAATGTTTTACAATATGTGAGAACTCTATGTCAGAGCTGAGTTTTATTTCTATTTGTACCATGTCTGCATAAGATTTCCTATCAAGATGATGCATCGGCCTGAGAGTTATGGGCTTATTATTTACTGTGCTGATTGAGTTAAACTCCAAACATTCCTAAATCTCTCAAACTTAGTGCCTTCAGCAAATTTTGTACTCCAGCTTTATGACTCAGGCTGCCACAGATAGAACTGGGAAAGGGAAGCAGCACAATTAGGCCACTGTCCAATTAGTTATTGACAATGTACACCAGCCTGCCACAAGATTAAAACCACCATCCTAATATATTTAAGGTCCCTTTTGTGCTGCCAGAACGGCTCCATCAAAATGACATCACTTGAATCACTTGAATTCCTACAAACCCATTTCCAGAAAAGTTGGGACGCTGTGTAAAATGTAAATAACGCTGTAAATAAAATGCAAACAGAATGCAATGACTTGCACATTATTTAAACCCTGTATTTAATTGAGAATGGTTCAAAGACAGTATATCAAATATTGAAACTGAGAAATTCATTGTTTTCAGAAAACTGTTTTCTCATTTTGAATTTGATGCCAGCAACATGTTCAAAAAAGCTGGGACTAGGCAAGGAAAGATGGAAATGCTTCATAATGCTAAAAAAAATGCATCTGATGGAACATCTCACTGCTAATTAGATTAATTGGTCAGTGATATGAATGGGTATGAAAACAGCATCTCTGAGCGCTTAAGTCTTTCAGATGGTGAAGGCTTCACCACTCTGTGACAGACTGCATGGGAAAATTGTTCAACAATTTAAGAATGAAATGGCAAAGAAACTGGGGATATAATCATCATGGTATGTAACATCATAAAATTCTTTAAAGAATCCTGAGAAATAACTGAATGCAAGGGACAAGACCAAAAAAAATTATTGAATGGCCATGATCTTCAGGCCCTCAGGTGGCACTGCATTAAACACAAACAGATTTCTGAAGTGGAAATCGGTGCATGGGCTCAGGAACACATCTGAAAACCTTTGTCAGTAAGCACAATTTGTTACTGCATCCACAAATGCAAGTTAAAGCTTTACTATGTAAAGAAAAAAAAAAAATATTCAGAAACGCTGCCACCTTCTCTGGGCTTAAGCTCATTTATGATGGCCTGGGACGATGTGGAAAACTATCCTGTGGTCTGACTAAGCCAGCATCCATGATGGTATAGGGAAAAGGGGTGCATTAGTGAATGTGGCATGGGTAACTTGCACATCTGTGAAGACAGCATTAATACGGAACAATACTCCTGTGATTTGGAAAAACCTAGTACGTGTGTCACTTTTGGTAGAAACTGAGTTTAACCTTCATTTGCAGTAATTAAGAGTGGTAAAAATCTTAAAACAGTAGCTATTAGTGTCATTTGAACTTTCAAACTCAAGTTTCTATCATATTTTTCTCTGTGAGGAAAAGTCCAGAATCTAAAATTTTTGTTCAATTGTGAGATCTTTGCCACTGATAAACTTACTAGGTTTTTCCAGATCACAGGAGAATACATACAGGTTTTGGAGCAAACCGTGCAGCCATCCAGACATCTTTTTCTGGTTAGGCTTTGCTTATTTCAGCAAGAGAATGCCAACCACACTGTGCGCGTGTTACAACGTCATGGATCCGTAGTAAAAGAGTCTGGGAGCTAAACTGGCCTACCTGCAGTACAGAAGGGTCACCCATTGACAATTTTGGTGCACAGATGTGACAAAAGAGTCTGCAAATGTGTTGAGAGCCTGAAATCTAAAATCAAGCAAGAAAGAGAAAACATTTTGCTTTCAAAGCTGCAGTAATTGGTCTCCTCAGTTTCAAAACACTTACAGGGTGTTGTTAAAAGAAGAGATGATTTAACACAGTGGTAAGCATTTGATATGTTGTCTTTTTGCTATTTTCAATGTATTGTAGAGTTTAAATGATTTGCCGATCATTGCAGTCTGTTTTTATTTACATTTTACACAATCTCCCAACTTTTCTGGAAATGAGGTTGTAATCTCAGGGTTTCTCAACAGAACATTTTCCAGAGTGTCACACTCCCACCACCCACTTTTCTCCTTCCTACTGTGCATCCTGCTGCCATCTCCTTCCAGGTAAATGGTGCACATTTGCCCGGCCACCGCACATTATATACAAGAAAATGGGACTCTCTGGACCAGGTCATTGACTTCAACTGCTCCAAGGTCCAGTTATGAGGCTCAGGTGCCCATTGCGGGTGCTTTCAGAGGTAGACCAGGGTTAGAGTGGGCACTTAGACTGGTCTGCAGGCTAAAAAATGCAATACACAGCAGGGTATGATGCACTGTTTGTTGTGACACCTTGCTTATGTAAATATTACTGAAATTCCGAGCGACTTTTGCCACAGTTGCCCTTCTGTTGGTTGAGTAGCCTTCATAGCCCAATGAGCCTGGGGCACCCAAAACCCCGTCGCTATTTCATGGTTTGTCCATCCTTGGACCACTGACAAGTTTTGCCATTTCAAAAGTGCTCCAACCCACTTGTCATGCGATAATGATTTGGCTCTGGTCAAAGTTGTTCGGTTCCCATTTCTCTCTTATCCAACTCATTGAATATGAGAACCGACTATTCCCTTACTGTTTAAGATTTGTCTGCAGACCTTGACATGTCCCATTGTTATGAGATAATCTATGTTATTCGCTGCATCTGTGAATGGTTTTAATGTTTTTGCTCATCGGTGTATTTTGCTAAACTACTATGCATAGCAATGCAAAAACCTTTTCTTTCTCATGATTTTATCAATACCCTGTGGATAGACTTCCTTGTAGCAATAGTTGAGAAAATCTAGACATTTGTATGAAATGCATTATTTGTGCTTTGCCAAATATACTGCTCACAAAAAGTAGAGTATAATAAAAAGAAAAGACTAATAACTTTGAAAATATATTCACAGTATTTTGAATTTCGGAACTATGTTATTTAATTGGGGAACAATTCAAGATGAAGTTCATGACAACTTATCATCACTTAAGTTACTGAGAAATTTTTCTGGATGTACAAAATGTCTCATGGGGTGGTACCCCAAAAGTCACATAGTGTACAGTAACGAGTTTGTCCGCCATCAGCATCCAAACAAGCATCACACCGACGCCGCCTGCTCCTAATGAGATGACCTATGTCTGCTTGAGGAATTCTCTCCCACTCTTCCTGGGGTGCCGCACCCGGCTGTACTGTCACGCAGGGCTCTATTGACGATCTGGTGGTCATCTCGCCTGGTTGTGCATCTTGAACGCCTTCTTCGAGGTCTGTCCTGGACTCTACCGGTGGCAACTGGCAACATAGCGTGCCCATGAGCATCCCTGTGGCCTGCAATCTTTCTTCTTCCCAGAGTCTTCTCATCATCAAAAGTGGTGAAATGATGGATGAGTGTGGTTCTACTCATGCTTTTATACTCATATGTGCACAAAAAGCATGTGCATGACAGCATTTGCACCCTGAAGGCATGATGTTACTTTTCACATGCACCCTCAGACTAAGAAACTTTGCAGTTTATGGGATATTGCTGAAAATGTGCCAATGGCTAATCACAAACATAATCAAAAATATCACAAACATCTAAATTCAGGTGCTTTCCACAGCTAGTCGAATTTGAATATCCCCTACTTTATGTGAGCAGTATATTATATTCAGATTGGGGGATCCCTTACATTGTGTGAGAAAAAGTTTGTGAGGGTTGCTGGAGATTTAGAGCACCTGTGAAATATGGAAATTATGTATAACTGCAGACATTTCCCTGCACTAAAGACAGTTATTTTAATGGAATCGATCACTGCACCGCTCAATCCAGAGGAAGCTCTACCTTTGGTTTTTTTTTTTCATATGCAGATTGATGATTGAACACAACCGTAATTGTGTGAGAAAGTAGGTGGTAAAGTATCTGCTTATTTCAGCTTTTGCTGTATTGAATGTAATTTCTGATGCATTGCAATTAAATTGATGGTGTGGGAGGCGTACTTGTCTTGTTTGAAATGTGTAGCCGCATACAAGTATTTGCTTGAACTATTTTCTTAGCGACTAATTTCAGGAGGTGGACTCTTGTTATGCTTTCTTTTGTAAAATAATTGCGATTGAGATGAAAAAAATTAAGGTACATTTTCCATTAAATTTTAATTTTCATGCATTTATGTGGTTTATACATTAAAGCATGGATAACACCATTACTTTCATTGTAAAACAGCTATGTATTGCACACAGTTGACCAAGATCAATAGATATTGAGTGGAGATTTACACAGGGCCTTTGGGACATATTGCAGAAACATAATCTTTTGTCAATGTGTTGACTTATTTATGCAGAATTAACTGCAGTGTTTTTCCTGCTGTATGACAAATAGTTCACCAAAAACTTGCTTCTGTTTCTGCTTCTCAGGTATTTCAGTAACATTACTCTGGGTGGACGAGATTATTCCTTCAACAGTGATGGTTACCTGGCCAATCCATCACTCGATGTCATATCCTATTCACCGGGAAGAGGCTGGGAGGAGGTCAGATGAAGAGAAAGTCACTTTTGAGCACAAACTACAGCAGGACACACATTACTGCACGAAACATTCATCTATTGAGCTGCTGCTATCACAGACAGGTCAAGATGTCTTGTAAAATATTTTGCAGTTTCTTTCCACTCGTCTATTTGCTATGGAGTATCTTTCCATTTTAGTATGTAATGATGTACGACTATTATTTTGATGCTAAAATATGAGACTGTTTAAATGTGCGGTTTAAACATTTTAAATCTCTGAAAATGCATGTTTGTTCAGAAATAAATTCCTATTGTTCTTCACCAAGGCAGACTTTAATGGAGTAAAAAAGCTGGAACTCTGGTTGATTTTAAAATTACCATATATACATATATATTCAAATGTTTACCTATGACTGCAAAGGCTAATTTTCTGGATCCATTATTCCACTGTACTGAGACCATTTTGTGTAACCTTTAAGTAAATCATGTTAATGGGCTTGTGAAACCATTTTCATCATATTTAGCAGATGCTAAAAATTATGTTTTGTCAGTTGCTACACTGCCCAGCTGAGACATTTTATCCATTAGGGGTGCTGGGTGCTGCCTGTCTTACCACACTTGGAATAGAAGCCATGTAATATGAAAACCAACACATGCTAGTAATTTTTTCAACCCAAATAGATATTTTATTGAAGTCTCTGAGTGAAATGGAGGATATGAATCCAAAAATAATAATGTTAGTGCATTAATAATTTTACAACATCAAAGAGCTGACATTTTACCTGGATTTCCTTTCCTTGGTCATGACCCTGACTTCAGATCTAGGCTGCATGCCTGTAGGTACATAACGTTAGATCCCTCTTGCAGCCACTTCACATAAGCTGGTCAGCTGCAGATAATAAATTCAGTTTTTGGTGCTGGAAAATGTGCTCCTGGCCAATGGAATGTAGGTTGTTAGGAAAAGTAAAATGTTATTCCAAATAATCAATATTTCCAAAATGTCGGACTTCAGTACAAGAGTCATTGGCAGCTTTGCATCCCCAATAAGTGATGGGCAAAGTTCATGTACAAATAGGAAGACTCAAAACAAGTTTGGAGAGTATCCTTTGAGTTGAGTCTCTGTTGTCCTAAGTAGTTTCATCTGTCTGTACCGAGCACTTTACATATTTAATCATTTCAATGTACCAGTCGGGGTTATTGCTGTGTTGTTCTGCTATTATTGAAGTACACAGTTTAATTGTGTTGGTTAATTTTTTCATAGTTACAAATTGGGCAGCTTGGGACTGTTGGATATTGCAATTATATCTCTGCGTGCTCTATCTCACAAGGCATTTTAGCACCGAAATTTATTTGTAAATGTGTCTTTTCACAATACTGGAGAGATTTCAGGGATAGTTGTTGTACATTGTTTTATTATCAGCAGATAATGATTGATGCGTAAGAGATACAGTGAGGATAAAACTACCACCTACGCAAGTAGTAGTAATTAATTAAAATGATTTTTGCCTCAAATAAGGACACTGAAACGTGACATTAAAAATAAGTTTTTATCAGAAGGATGTGGGAAATTAAAATGAGTATGTATCATGTGCATTTGCCCATAAGTTATTTACTCACAGTCCACTGAATAAATTTCACTTTGTTACAAAACTTTTCTGCTCAGAACATAGGACGATATCAGACTGAAATTATCGGGTTGCGGTCATTGCCCAACGTGCCCGCTGTGCTAACGACTATTACCACGGCAGACAGATCTTGAGTGAGTGGCACGGCTTGAATGCACTGCTACTCCACAGAAGAACAGACTTTCCTTTCACCAATAAACCAACTTCTTGACCACTAATTTCTGTCGATTTTGAAAAATGTTTACTCAAATACTAAAAATCATGTTGTGTCCAGTAAATCCCATAAGACAAATTACCAAAGACAAATTTTGATTTTTATACTTGGATTATATGCATCAATTTATTGATTTTTCATGTCCTATGGAATGAATCTGTGCGCACATTACATCGGCAATGAAAGTTTTCCTGTGTGCTGCTGTGAGTTGGCTGAATTCTGCGACCATACCTTTTGTGTCCACGATTTTGTATGCTGCAACAACTGTTAAGTGAAAAGGGAATTATGATAAACATCGTCCGAATTCATCCTTATTCTTGATCATCCATTCAGCAATTGGCCATCCTTCCGCAAGGCAAGACGTTACTGACTGCTATTTTCATGGCTTTCCCGTATAATTTGTGTTATTGATTAGGATCATAACACGATTTCTTATCATGCAGTGACGGATTTATTCGCACCCATTTCTTGTCCACCGTAATCCATCCTGATGAAAGTTATGCTTCAGAATAGCGTTTTCCTCTAAAATATTGCATGAATTAATTGCACAGTTGACGTTACCCGTAAGCAGTGATGACAGCTTTCGAAATTCAATATGAATCGGTGTTTTCTTGGTTTTTTCAAGGTCACGCTTTTGTTACCCAGTATTGTGAAAAGACTATGTATTCATTCCTGCCATTCAGGGGCAATTTGGTGAAAAATTTGAATCAGGATGTCATTTGAATGGCTGATGTCAGCTCGTGATGGTAAATCACAATTTGTTTCAAAACCAACATTCAAGGAAGGTCTAGTCCTTCAGAAGCAAACAGGCCAAAGATCACCAATTTTCAATCAAATGCATGAGAAAATCATCAACAGGTTTAAAGGTAATGTTCCTCAAAGAACGATGGGATGGGATTTGGATATTTTGCACTCTAAAATGCATAGCATAATTTAAAGATTTCAGGAATCTGGAGGAATTTTTATACCTAAAGGGAAAGGGCGCAAGCCTGAGCTGAATATCCTGCGATCTTTGATCACTTCGACGGCACTGCATCAAGAACTTTAATTTATCTATCAGGGATATACCCAGATGATCTTAGGAGTACTTTGTCAAGGAACATTGTTGCATCCTCAAATGCCAATTTAAACTTATTGTGCAAAAAGGAAGCCTAATTGTTAACAGTGTCCAAAAGCGCTGTTGACTTTCCTGGGCTCGGAGGCATCTTGGATGGACTATTGGACAGTAGAAATGTGTACTCTGGTCTGATTAACAGTTCAGATCTTTTTTGGAAGAAATGGACTGTGTGTGCTCCAGACCAAACAAGAAAAGGACCATCCAGACTGCTACCCGCAGCAAGTCCAAAAGCCATGCTCTGCCTTGGCATGCGGTTGTGTCAGTGCCCTTGGCAAGGGTAACACAGTTCTGTGAAAGCACCATTAATGCTGAAAGGTACATTGAGATTTTGGAGCAACATATGTTGCCTTCTAGACGACATCTTTTCCAGGGACACCCATGCATGTTTCAATTAGGTAATGTCTAATTATTTCATGAAAGTCCTTTCTTTGATTTTTGCCCATTAACACTTTTCATCTTTGCCAGTTTCAGTGGTGTTTTTATTATTATTAATAATTTATTCGCACAGAAGAAGTTTTTTTTTTCTTTTTCTTGAAACTCTGTTGATAAGATCAGCATCTTTGTTGTTACCTCTGTACTGTTGCAGCTGCTGATGTTTGGTGAATACTGTTCAGCGAAGCTGCCAGGTGCTCACCTGTGCGAAATCTGTCTCTCAGACTAGACTCGGACGTGCGTGCCCACTTGTACAGTCGTGCACCTGGGCCTCTCACCTCTGTTTCTGCCCTGGTTCAGTTCTTATTTGAAAGCTTGTTGAGGACAGTAGTGTGCTGCACACCTTTTTCTATGAAATCTTCAGTTTCTTGATAGTCTCATGCATCTCTCAAAACAGTTAATGACTAAGATGATTCTGCTGTTTTGGCTATATTTTTAATCTAATAATTGAGTATTTATAATTGCAGGAGTGCTAGATGGTGGAGCAACTGACCAAATATTTCTTAGCATCTTCTGAACTTATGAGTGGTTTCTCTGGCACCAAAATAGAACTATTGGGCATTAACTCAGGGATGGCATGACTGTATGTTGACAATATGTACTATTTTAACAGCTGCTGGACACTTGACTTTCATGTATGAAGGCTAAATTATTGTAACATGACAAATTTCTTGGCTGTATATTTGCTAAAGTTAATTCTCAACTGGTGAATAAAATGAGCAAATATAAAGATTCCTTCTGAAACAAACAAACAAAAACTTAGAGATTCCAAACTTTTGAATGGTACTGTTTGCATTGCTCTGTTATACAAAAACAGCACCTTCCCAGTAATCTTTAGCATAAACCCTGACTGCTATTTATTATTATTTTGCATTTTCAGTGCTTTCTCAATTTTTATTGCTTCAAATTTTAAACAGGTTATGACTGCAGATCCACATCAGAATTATTTATGATAAGAGACATGAGCCTACTTGCTTGTTGGTCCTGGATGTTAAAGTTGTGAAGAGTAACATGACTATTACGTCTTTCATAGTTACTTCTCAATTAACCCTCTGGACAATCGATAGGCAGGAAAGCTGGCGTGCCCTCTGGCCCGCAGGAAGAGTTATCTCTCTTGCTCACGTGTATAAGATGATTCACTTTTAAACTTTCTGTGTTCATCTTGATGCTGTAAACTAATTGGGACCAAGCTTATTAATCCACTCACTTACTCATTTATAGGTCATTTTGACAAGGGCTTAGACTTCTATTTTTATTTTGACATGTCAATTATGCTGCCGCGACCAAGAGGGATTTTACAATTCTAGTGAAAAGGGATTTTGAAAGTACCCTTCTCAGAGTATTGAAAAATCTAATTGAGGCTTTGATATCCTGAAATTTCTGGCCATTACTCTGTTTGTACTTGCAGTTTTCACATGCAAGGCGCATCTCATTGAATGAAGTGTCTAATGGATGTGCACTAAGCGGTATTTCAATTGATGATGGCTGACTTCATTTACGTAATTGGTATTAGTGAGGTCCCCACTATCGGGAAAGCACCTTCATATTTTGCTAAGTTAATCTTCCCCAAAGGGGTACCAAGTAGAAAATACCCTTAAGTATAAATCTGCTGCCAAAAAAAACTGCTGCGTTTATTGGCTCAGTTTATTTATAATGTTACTGAGAAATCAGGCACTAAGTGTAGTGACTGTGCCGATTTCCATAATTTCTGACTGGCATTCGAAAGCATGATTATGCATGGTGACTCATTTCATGGCTATGCAGGATTTGTTATGTTTTTTTTTTTAAATATCACTGTTAATATTCTGATGCGTGCCTGTTTGTCGCTGCTCAGTGTGTGATGGCCGTTAGTATTGTGGTAGTTGTTTTGGAAGGGTGCTTGCAATTGGAATATTATGTGTGCAAGTCCCAGTTTTATATCTAAACCAAATTGCTCCCGTAATATCTAGCTGTATAATTTGAAATGTATTATGTGTACAGTGCTCTGCATACATCTTTGCTAAGAACAGTAATAATTTATTGTAATAATAGCTATTGAACAAATCATTTTTGTGATTATAATGAATACACTTTGATTCAGTGAACAGAGGCTTGGTAATATTTGAGGAAGTCCACAGGCATACAAGTCTAAGTCAGTTATATTGGCCTTTAAGTTCAGCAAGGATTATTTCATTCTTGGCATCGTGATGTTATTTGTGGCCTCCAAACATTAGGAAGCATATTCTCCCATACATTGTCCTTGTCCCCATACCATGCATATTCTGAATAGAGATTTTCAATATAAAACTCAATGTAAACTTAATCTGTCCCCATGAAACCCACCCAAAGTCGTTTTAATATTTTATCTGTAGATTTAAAACAACTGGCCATCCAAATACACATTAGAATTATCTTTTTTTTTCAATACAAGCATTAAGTTTGACATCAGTTTTCCACTGGCACTTTTAGACAATAATACAACTTCTCCAGAACAGTCTGCTCACATTAGCACATATCTGAGTTTCCTCTTGGTCCACTGATTGAATATTTGAAATAAGCCAGTTTATTATGTGTATATTACAAGATCCAAGTTGAATTCTTCTAACGAATATGTTCTGGCCCCTTGTCGGTGAATGGTAGCTGTAACTTTATCACTGTTGTGCACTTAATGATGATGGCTTTTTACAGTGATAGAATATTATTATTAAGGTTATTAATAATAATATTAATATTAATAATGTGATTGTGTGGATCTTGCTGTTCTGGGAGTAAATAGATAAGTTGCTAAGAGTAATGAAAGGCTTCTAGTGGCTGCTAGCCTCAGTGCTGGAAGTTTCCGGAAGGCACTGAAGATTATAAGAGAAGAAAATCTGAGGAGAGATCCAAGGAGCTGAGAGAAAAGGAATTACATGGACAGTTCTTCAGGCAAACCGAGCAGGTGGCTTTTGCTTCTAGCTGGCTGTGGCTTACAAATGCGTACCTCAAAAAGGAGACTGAGGGATTGCTTATGGCTGCTCAAACGCAGTCCTTGAGAACAAATGCTATCAAAGCACAGATTGACAAGATTCAGGATGATCCATTATGCCGCATGAGTAGACAGAAAGAGGAGAGTGTTTCCCATTTGCTCTGTGAATGCCCCAAACTTGCTAACACCGAATACAAACGGAGGCATGATGGGGTCGCTAGGATTCTCCAATGGGACATATGTAAACAAAATGGGTTACAATGTGACGAGAAGTGGTATGAACACGTACCTGAGAGTGTGATGGAAATTGAAGATCTGAAAGTTCTGCGGGACTTCACAGTGCAAACAGATAAACATCTAGAACGCCATTGCATATAAGAAAAAGAAGGTGTGCGAAAATTATTGATGTTGCATGCCCTGGGGACAGTAGGGTGGAAGGCAAGGAAGATGAAAAGATTGAAAAGTACCAAGATTTGTCGATTGAGATTAAGACCTTATGGAAACTGAAGTCGGTGAAAGTAATCCCAGTTGTAATTGGAGCATTAGGAATCATCCCCAGAAGATTGGAAGGCAACCTGGAACAATTGGGTGTGCAGATAAGATTAGAAACCATTCAAAAGACAGTTTTGCTAGGAACCTCAAGAATCCTCCAAAGAGCCCTTGGAATCTAAGGTGGCTTGTTGCCACCCGACGAGGGACAGTGTCATTTCCAGCAATGTTGCTGAGTTAGTTTATCATAATAATGCGGTTATTAGTATATTTTGTTTATGCAGAGTCTTTCCAAATTCCAAAGATGCTTTAGTCTGTATCACTGCCAGATAAACAGTCACAGCTTCGAAGCAAAGAAATCATCAACACAGTAAACTCAATTAGCAGGTGTAGAAAGGTCCCTGGTACTTACTGGTAATATTTAGTAGTATCCTAGCACATTATAAATGAAAACAATGGATGTGAGGTTGAAGTGAAATTACAACCCCAATTCCGAAATAGTTGGGACAAAGTGTAAATTGTGAATAAAATCGAAACGCAATGACTTTCAAATCACACCAGCCAGTATTTTATTCACAATAGAACAGACATAACATAGCAAACTGAGAAATTTTACAATTTTATCCACAAAATGAACTCATTTCAAATTTGATGGCTGCTACAGGTGTCAAAAAAGTTGGGACAGGGGTCTGTTTACCATGGTGTAGCATCCCTTCTTCTTTTTAACATAGAGTGGAGGCGTCTGGGCATTGAGGAGACAAGTTTCTTGAGTTTAGCCATTGGAATTTGATCCCACTCTTGTTTAATACAGGCTTCCAGCTGCTGGAGAGTTTTTGGGTCTGCTTTGACGGACTTTTCGTTTAATTATGCGCCAAATGTTCTCAATCGGTGAAAGATCACGACTGCAGGCGGGCCAGTTCAGCACACGGACTCTTCTACTACAAAGTCATGCTGTTGTAATAGCTGCAGTACATGGTTTAGCATTGTCCTGCTGAAATACACAAGGCCTTCCTTGAAATAGATAGTCGTCTGGAGGGGAGCATATGTTGCTCTAAAACCTTTATGTACCTTTCAGCATTCATGGTGCTTTTTAAAACATGCAAATGTCCCACACCATATGCACTAATGCATCCCCATACCGTCAGAGATGCTGGCTTTTGAACTGAATGCTGATAACAGGAGGGGTGGTCTTTCTCCTCTTTAGCCTGGAGGACACAATGCCCATGATTTCCAGCAAGAATGTCAAAGTTGGACTCGTCTGACCGCAGGACACTTTGCCACTTTGCTACAGTCCATTTTAAATGAGTCTTGGCCCACAGAACACGGCAGCACTTCTGGATCATGCTCAACAATGGCTTCCTTTTTGCATGATAGAGTTTCATGTGGCATCTGTGGATGGCAGGGTGGACTGTGTTTACAGACAGTGGTTTCTTTAAGTATTTCTGGGCCCATTTAGTAATGTCAATGACAGAATCATGCCGGTGAGTGATGTAGTGGTGTCTGAGGGCCCGAAGATCACGGGCATCCAGTGAGGGTCTTCAGCCTTGTCCCTTACGCACAGAGATTTTTCCAATTTCTCTGAATCTTTTGATGATGTTGTGCACTGTCTATGATGAGACCTTCAAAGCCTTTGCAATTTGACATTGAGGAACATTGTTTTTGAAGTATTCCACAATTTTTTTACGCAAGCCTTCACAGGTTGGAGAGCCTCTGGCCATCTTTACTTCTGAGAGACTCAGCCTCTCTAAGACATCCCTTTTATAGCCAATCATGTTACACACCTGATGCCAGTTAATGTAATTACTTGTTTAATGTGCTTTCAGATGATTCTCTTATATATTAATAACTTTTTCAGCCCTTTTTTGCCTGTGTCCCAACTTTTTTGAGACCTGTTGCTACCAGAAAATTTGAAATGAGCTCATTTTTTGGATAAAAATGTAAAATGTCTCAGTTTCAACATTTGAAATGTTATCTATGTTCTATTCTAAAGAACATATTGGCTCGTGATCTGAAAATCATTGCATTTTGATTTTATTCACAATTTACACTTTGTCCCAACTATTTTGGAATTGGGGTCATAGTTTTGGTTTGAGGGTACATGTACTAATGTGTATAGGGATTATTTTTTTCACTGTGTCATTGTCCAAGTACATATGGACTGCAGTGTGGTTTCTTGCACTGCATGGCTTCTGAAACTCCCGTGACTCAGGAAGTGTTTTTCTGGTTTCTGTGTCTCTTTTTTCACACACTCCTTGCCTTCCTCAGGTGGGCTGGTGGGAAAATCGGATTCTGAAGCTGCGGTTCCCGGCCTGGTCGCGGTACGGTTCCTTCCTACAGCCCCCGGACGATGCCCAGCACCTGCGAGTGGTCACACTGGAGGAGCGGCCCTTTGTCATCGTGGAGCCCGCCGACTCTGCTACCGGCTCCTGCATCCGGGACTCTGTCCCCTGCCGGCTGCCCCTCAACACCAGGTGGGGGAGGAACGGAGGCTATCGGCATCTTCTGCTGACGTTACCAACCAACTGCAGTTTTCGCTTTCCTTTCTCTTTACTTACTTCTGTTTCGCATCCTCTCTCCTCCTGTCCTTTTCCTGGTGTCTTCTTCTTTTTTTCCCTTCTCCCATGTTAACCCAGTGTGGTTTCGGAGGGCGTGGGGCCCATGAAACAGTGCTGTAAAGGATTCTGCATCGATGTCCTTAAACGATTGGCCAAAATAGTGGGCTTCACATACGACCTTTACCTGGTTACCAACGGGAAGCATGGGAAGAATATTGACGGAGAGTGGAACGGCATGGTGGGAGAGGTCAGGGGTCGTTGCCTCATTTTAAACCATGGGTTTAATTTTGAACATGGCTCCAGTTCTCACTGAGGATGCTTGGGGCATCTCCAAAGATCTTTTTACATATTTCTCCACCCACAGGCTACAACAAACCCGAGTAAAATCTGTCCTGCATGCAATATAACGATTTTATCTTGAGGACATTTCATGTTACTCCGAAGATGTGTGTTTTGCTCCTAACTGTGGTTTCTCCTTCATCTTGTCAGGTTGTATACAAGCGTGCTGATATGGCCATTGGCTCTCTGACTATTAATGAGGAGCGCTCAGAGGTGGTGGATTTCTCTGTTCCCTTTGTCGAGACAGGAATCAGTGTTATGGTCTCCCGGAGCAATGGAACAGTTTCCCCGTCTGCCTTCCTTGGTAAGTTAAGCTATCATAAGTAGGATTTTTCAGTAACACACAGACCATGACATGACTGGGAGTTTATTTCACTCTTTACGTTTTAAAGATACACTGCTATGCAGAGATTCGGCTTTACATTTCATCTGCTTTGTTCATGGCCAAATAAACAATGTTGTGTCTAAATGCTTTTCCTGCTTGTCAAGTTGATTGATGACACACTGGTCAAGTCTGGCTGAATGAGTTACCCTGGCAACACTTGCCTTGGAGACTTATATGGAAGCAAATAGTGTGGAAGTTAGGAAAAGGCTTGCATTTTATTTTTTTTTCTTTGAAATACGCATGCAGTAGCAGTAATAATAGTACTTTCTGACGTTTAATTTTTCTTGATTCATGATTTCTATTGGATTATCATATTTCTTTGCAATTTTACGCAGACTGCCCAAAATATTTTTGTTTTAAATTATTCTGAACTGCTGGTTGAAGTTCTAGTATGGTTCTAAGTTATCCTAGTCTATGCAAGGAAGACCAACATATCGAATGTTTTTATCAGGCTGGATGAATTGCTCAGTATTTCTTACTAAACTACGAGAGGCTTGTGTTCTTTCTCTTAACCAAACTCCGTGAACTATTCTTAATTTTTAACTTAATTAATGCTGACCTCTATTAAAAATCTTCCCTTGTTCTTTCCTCCTTTGTGCTAACAATTTATTTAAGAGGCTGTGTCATCAGCTGGGCATGCGCAGTTCAGTCAAAGAGCCTTACTTTTGCGTGGGCCGTGGGAAACTATCACTATACTCATTTGGAAGGGGATGCGAAGTATGGACGGGGAAAGAAGTGTGCGCCACTTGGCAAAACCTAAGAAAGACAGGCCTTTATGCTACTGATTCAGCATTTGCGAGCCATATGTGTGTATCCATTTTTTCCTAGGCCTTTTGAGTCTTGAAGGGGTGTTCAGGAGAAAGCATTTGTCGACCAATGACAGGCCTCCCCACACTGAGCTTCGCCGATGCCATATTTTGAAGTCCGAATTACATAACTGAGGACAATTTTTTATGAAAATTAATGGAAGTAGTTAAGCTTTCAAGCTGTTTGTGAAGTTTTCCGGGCAAAGAGAGTGGCTGGGTTTCGCTTAAAGGTTATGCCACCCTGACACTTGCACAATTTTGGATCCCACAATGCCAAGCAATGTGTCGTGGCAATGATTAAAGTCTTTGGGAACGAGCATGAGGAGTGTATGAAGGGTGCAGGGGTGCGTGCCATGTCGTAGAGAGAATTTTGAAATGTTCAAAAATTTGGCATGCATTCGGCATGCTATGTTCGTGCCATGTACGTGCCACTTGCGTGAACCATTGGTGAACTCTACGCGAACTCGGCGCGAACACTGCCGACGGTGCGTGTCAGTGCGTGCCGTGTTAGGGTGTTGTCACGAGTTGTTCACGTGATCATGGCACGCCCAGCTCACGCATAGTCTGCGCACGTCACAAACCACTCGCGCATGGCAGGAACTTCTCACGAAGTGTTCACGCATTGTTCGCACGGAGTTCAAATTTTTGTCCGCGCATGGCGCAGACAGTGCGTAACTTATGTGCGTACAGTGCGCGAACATGGCGCAAACAAAGCTTCGCTGTGTACCACCGAAATGGCACGCCTTGCCACGACGCATTGCGCGGCATTGCAGGGACAAAAATCGTGCAACTGTCAGGGTGGCATTACTTCAAATCCCCTTCCAGTTGTGGATGGTTTCCTGTGGCCCAAGCAAAAGTAAGCTTTCAAGACTGAACTGGGCATGCCCAGCTGGTGACACAGCCTCTTTAAAAAAGATACAGATACAAAATTTGGCAAAGGAGATGTATTCGTCAGAGTGCAAGTGCTTGATTTTGATTGTTAAATTGTTTGACTCATTTTATAAATTGATTTGAATGGTTTAGGTTTAGTATTGGCTGATCTGAGTGGCAGATAAGACAGTAATCACTAGTTGAGCATTCAATCTTTTCTGATAGTTTGGTTCATAATGATGCCTTCTAATATACCTAGTATTTTTGTTTTCAGTTGGTTGATTTGTTCTTAAATGTGATTTGGGTGTTGAGAGGGCTTTAGGACAGTTGCTAGTCGGGCAGATTGAATTTGAGTAATGAGGATTTAACTTGTGTCATCAGCCAGTAGTGCTTAACTTGATTTGGTTTGGCACCAAGTTTGATGAAGATGTGTGAAGTGTATCCCTTTCTGAGTGAAGGTTGAGTGCAGGGAACGCCTCCCTTGAGCCGCACTAATTTGCGCCGGTATTTCGTTGTCACGGCTTTCAGGTGGTTACAAACATTAGAAACTCTGGATCATTTACAGCCACATGCTCAACGCAATTGCAACTAAGCAAATTTTAACTATAATGATGATAAGGATGCCGGTAACTTGCTGACTGACCACCTGGTTTCAGTGTTAACGAACTGCACTGTGGTGAACTCGAGGTTAGCATTTGTGTACCCACCAGTGGCGACTGGTGAACTGGCAAATAGGGGCAGCTCAAAACCATCCCTTAAAAATAATGATTGGACATGACCTGTTTTCAATAATTTAATAAAATTGAATTTACTTGAACTCCAAAAATCCCAAGGACCATCATGTATCACCAGGTCTACTTGTTAAGCTGGAATGAGCACTAATTAAATAATTCTGTGCTCAGTTGGCTCGTGGGGCGCCGTGTGGATTGGTCTGTGAGGCTCGTTTTGCTGTAAGTCATGAGAATCCATTATTTTCTACATTCTTAACTGCTGAATGTAGAAGGAAATGTCTGGCACGTTTCACAGCTTGTTGCTTAGTGAGCCTCGCGGGCTGTCCTGTGCCTTTTGCGAGCCACTCGGCCACAGAATTTATGAAGACATGCTGATATTTACGTCGTCATTTATGTGCGAAAGAAACGCTTCAATTTTGTGAAGCAATGCATAACAACGCTATCAAAAATAAATTTTATTGTCGTTTTACTAATTAGACTGAGAAACTTTCTAATCAAGAAAAGTGAACTGTGACAGGTTTAGCTCATTCAGCACTGAAGGGTGAGGATTGAGCGTCCCTTTGCAGCAGCCGACGCACCGCCTGTGGTACCCACTGCCCACCACTGTCAGTTATGCTCGAGTGGCGTTTGTGAATAGCAACTGGCGAGGAGTGGGACCGCTCCCTCGGTTAGTGGTAGGTCGATCTCTCTCTCTCACACTCCAGTTACATTTCAATCGTACTCACTATATGGTGAGTGGAGGGTGAGTGTGAGTGTCGTTTCTGAATACGGGCCTTAGTCTCAACTACTGTCAGAGGTAAATCAAAGGTTTTACATGATTACCATGAAACTTTCTCCCTCACTGTAGACACACAATAACCACAGATTTATCCAAATGATTTTACCCTGTAGACATCCATTTCATTATCAGGGACACACTGACAAATTCACCTGTTGGTCCAGGGACAGATTGGTAGTGGCTGGCCTAAGTCTAGCTGAGTCTTCACCAGTCTCTGCGGCTGTGACTGAGGCTGCTGTCTGTTCCACACTTTGGCGCAAAGTTTCTGTTTCTTGTTGTTCCTCCCATGTAGGGATGTAGTCATGTTCTGAGTCTCTTCTCCTCTCATGTTATCTTGCTGCAAGAGCTACAATTACCGCTGCTTCGCCGCAAATGGATTCGTTCCATTTTCAGTGCGATTACCGAAACGGTATCATTCTATGTAGAGAGGCTAGCTAGTTTTATGGGTAATTAAACCTATCTCACGTTATCTAGCAAGCTAGCTAGCTGTCGTTAAATGTGTTTCTTCATAAAATCCATCATCCACAAGCTCGCTAGCTACATTAACCTGATTAATAAGCTGAATGGCAACGGAAAACAGTGTCACTAGCTGGCCACGTTCGGCTATATTCAGTGTCCAGTAAGGGCGTGTTCACATTGACATTTTTTAATTAAAAAAAAAAAAACAGTTGACCAGAGCGGTTTTTTTTTTTTTTTTTTTTAAATAAAAAAACCTGACAGCGGAATTTTGTCCTAAAAACAGCGCCGGGCGTTTTTTTTTTTTTTTTTTATCCCCATGGCAACAGTTCATTCTAGAGCACAAGTACGTTACAATAGGTTACAATATCAAAGAGGTTAGCCTAGGCTACTTGTATCAGTGTCAACTAGTTAACAATGTCAAGGATGAGAAAATTAGCCCTTGATTTGGCTTTAGATGGCGACGAGGATAACAACGAACCTTCCCGTTTGTGGGTGCATGATATTAACCGGGGACGGCAGCAGTACGGTGCATTTCATAGTTTAGTCCAAGAGCTACGGTATGATAATGCACGGTTCAGTGCGTATTTCAGACTCGACAAGAGTCAATTTGAAACAGTTTCCATAGTGACGCAAGTTCTCGTTCATTGGTCAGCTGTCAAAAAAGCGCTTGACGTAGGGTGCTTTTTCTTGGAGAGTAGAAGTTTTCTCAACTTGAAAAGCACCCGGAGCAGTAAAAAAAAAAAAAAAAAAAAATGGCGGCAGTGTTTTTAAAAGCGCTCAGGATTTTTTTTTTTCAAAAACACTCTGTATCATAGGAATATAATGTGAAACATTCACTCGCACCTGAGAAAAAAATGTCAATGTGAACACGCCCTAACACAACATTTACAACGAAAAAAAAAAACTAAGTGAAAAGTGAAGCTGAGAGCAAAGCCTCTTTGTTGAGTTCAGTACCTTAATTTAGACGACGCGAAATAAACGTTGCAAGTCACAATTGGTATCGTTAGCTAATATAAAGGTCATAGATTAGTTGGGTAGCTGCTGAAATAACCATGGTTTAGCCTTGGAGCCAGATGCCCAGCTGTGCTAGCATTGATTACCCGTACGTATGTTAGCCACAGAAGCCAATTAATTCGGCATTCACCGAATTCAAAATGTAGGGCGATAGATCAAAAATATGCCTGTGTGAGGAAGGAAAATAAAGGTCCGCCAGGCTTGTTAGTAAGCTTACGTTATGCAATGTTAACGTTCGACTGGCCATACCACCATTAATGTGGCGTGGCTAAGGTGCGTCAAAAATCTGAGCCGAGCACCGCTCGTACTCCTACGGGTGAGCCAACTGTCGCAACTTCCCGGCGGAGTACAGCGTTTGTCTCGCAACTGCTTCACGAATATAAACAGCGTTCGACCCGCCACCTCAAGCAATTTGGCGGGCTCCTTTCCTTTACTGGGACAGATATGGGCGATTTTCAGCCAAGTGTGCAATTTAGGGGTAAAAAATGTCTTATCGCATTTAACCTATTTAATACAAAATAAACACCCAGGAAGCAATTTAGTATGTTGCAGAACACTTTTTTCTAGTTTAAAAAATTGTTTGGTCATGTTTGAGGAAAAAAACAAAAAATAGCAGGATTTTTTATGGTCAAAATGTCCATTTTGTTACCTGTCTCAAGTGGGGTCACTTTTACTCAAGTTGATTTTTTTCTTTTTTCCCTTGAGAAATCTTATCACTTACAAAACTTCACAGGTTTCTTTGCATTTTAGCTCTCTAAGACAGATTTGTCTCCCTATTTCTTAGTTTTCCTCTAAAGATATTAGTCAATAAAGCAATGTCGCAAACTTGGTTCAGTCACTGTCTTTGGTGTTACCACCATCACATCTGAGGACAATAATTAACGTTGTCTCCAATAGGTGTCACTACCATCGTTTTTTTTTTAACTACCAGGATGTAAGGAATCTATTTTGGCTGCATTTTAGAATTTGAAGAGCTGTGGGAGGAAGAGACAGCTCTGCAAGTTTTTCCAAATTGTGTGTCTCACAAATTGCACGTCTTTCTTGTTACCACAAAATAATGCATGATTCCAGGTAGAAACTGAAAGAGTGACCTGTAATAGTGTAACTGCTTCAGTTTGCCATAATTAAGGCATGTTTGTGTGTGGACAAGTGCCCACAGTACCCTGAAAAACTTTTGCATGTGTCTTTCATGTTACCATAGTTTGTCTTTCTTGTTACCATTATTGAGTAACAAAAAAGACAAATTGGTAACACAAAAGACAGGTATGACGCCACAATTTAAAAAAAATAAAATAAAATCCAGTTCACAGACGTATAATTTTGATGAAATCTTGATGAAACAAGGCCTAGGCCTACTACAGTGGGGTGCAAAAATTTGGGCACCCCCGGTCTGTTACAATTAATCTCTAAGTGACTGAAATCAAACCTGAACACTAAATGCTACAAAGTTAAACATGGCACATTTCATCACATTTTAAAGCAAGAAATATTTTTATTTTGAACATTTTACACTTTCAAAATAATAAAACAAGGAAAAAGGCCTTGTGCAAAAGTTTGGGAATCCTGTCAGCTAGTACTTCGTAACTCCTCCTCGGGCAGCTATAACAGCTTGCAAGCCCATGTTACTGCGGTAACAAGAAAGACAACATGAAAAAATTAAAAATGCATTTTCTCATAATTAAAGATAGTTTTTGCATTGCAGCTTTGTAGAATCCTTAGAAATTCACTGAGAAAACAAAATAAGGCCAAATTATGGGGAAAAAATGGGTTTGATTTTTCAAAAGTGTCTTTCATGTTACTGGCACACTTGGCTGAAAATCGCTCATATGACCTCGCATCTCGGCCATAGCGAACGATGTAGCATCGAACTGAGTTGGCTTCTTAATCCTAATTCGTAAGCAGTAGCTGGCTTGGTAGCTTCGAGCTCGGGGGGCGTTTTTCAGCAACCAGGCTCCATGCGACTTGCCTCAGCTCCAGCAACGGTCCACCTTTTTGCCCATTTTTGGATTAGCTGGGAGGTAGGCGGAGTCAGGTAAGTGCCAAAGTGGCGACCAAATGAGCTTCACAGTGGATATTTAGAAACCTACGAGTAACGTCACGGGGGCTACGTCCATTTTTATACAGTCAGTGCTGGGGGGCCAGTGGGGTGGCCAGCAGTTTTCTGAGTTGCACTTTGGCTGTCAGCATTTACAAAGAAGTGTTGTGATCCAGACAAGGACCCAAAGGCAGATTCAGGGTACAATCCACAAAGGAGTCTTTATTAACAGGAATACGGTAATAGAAGAAGGAAAGGCCGGAGCCCAGAACTGTTGAGGGGCAGTCCAGCTAAGTTGTTAATGACTGGAGAGGGTAGTAGCGTGTCTGCAACCAGGCCAGTGGCCGTCACGTGGCAGAAGCCAGGTGATGTATCACCCTTGCAGAAGCAGGACTGCTTGACAGAAGAATCAAAGGGTGAAGCAGAAACGCTGTCCCAATCCTGGAGACCGATGAAGGCTTGGGAGGTGTTTGTAATGAACTAACTCAGAGGAACCAGCTGGAACAAGTGTTCCCAAACTCAGTCCTGGGGACCCACGGTGTCTGCTGGTTTTTATCCCAGCCACAACTGCAATCCTAGAATTTTTACCCCTCTTTGCAGATGAAGATGCTGGCGGACATTGAGCTGCTCTATGCACGCAGTTACACGATTCTATCACTAGATGGCACACCCATCGGTTATTGGTCGGTTATTGAATAATCACGAGCAAGCCAAGCTCGAACACGGCGTGGAATATGGACAAGTTCAGTCCCATCCCTGTTTTTCAGGAGTTGCATGAATTAAACTCCTCAGCTAAGCCTGATGTGCAAACTGCTTAATATACTTGCCCATAGTATCTATCCAGCAGTTTAAAAAAATGATCTCTTGCGACAGAAAAAATCGTTGTCCTTCGTAGCAACCACGTCAGCTATAGTGAGCTAATGGTATCCCAATTACTAGTCAAGAAAAATCAGTTTTCTGAAGCAAAAATTTGGCATGGTATTGCTATGCACAGTTATAGTTCACGCCCACGTGAAACTTCCCTGGTAATGATCCATTGATTGACACATTCTTATCCAATTCCGGAGAGTATAAACTTTCCACAGTAACTGAAAGACATTGATTGGGCCATCAGAAAAAATTTAAACCTTTGAGTACCAGCAGTTAGGTCGTATTCTCTTAATGTAGCACAACTGAAAATGATGCGATTGCACAGAAAAAAAAAGACTTTGAAAACCAGCTTGAAGTGTTCACTTACATTTACAGGATTTGAATGAGATACGGACTTGATCAATGGGAATTATCCCGAATGAAACAGGACTGGAGGGTTTCTTCTACTGGGTAGATCTGTGTCTGTGGAGGAGGGATTCAATGATGAAAGGTTTTTGTTCATTTAATGAGTAAGTGCAATTTTATATATATATTTTTTGACTTATGGTTAGCTGGCCAGCTGTCTTGCTGTTTTTTTTATCCTCAGTTTACCACAGCAATGATGATCACCGAGCTTGTAATAATACTGCATGTGGGGGCATTTTGCTCAATGTGGCTCTTTGTTGTAGAATTTATACCGTATTCAACAAAATCGAATGCCAAGGTTTTGGCTCGTTTAAAGTGAGAACAGCTCAAGCACTTCGGTAGACCCCCTGGTACGTTCGTTACACCTTTCTGTTCAATCTAGGGTAGCATATTGCCTGATTTTCCTGAAAGTGGAATATCTGTTCTGTTAAAATAAGGTATATTTCCAATATTACTGAGTTAGTGAGTTATTCTTGTTCCTTATAAGGAGTGGAAAGCGTTTACATAAGGTGGCGAGCTCGGAAGTGGAACTGCTAGCTTTTAATTGCAGGGTGAATGTTCTGACCATTAAATAAGCAGTTCCTTTAATGAGTATTTGCTGGCTTGTGGGACTCTGAAGAAAAATGGACAAAATTCTAAACTTTATTATGGAGAAAAGGCATGTTTTGGGTTTGGAGAGGTTACTGTTGACCATTGATGTCCAACTGCACCTATATTGATAAACTCACGATAAAATTCAACCAGAAAATCATTACTTCATGTTGAATTTCATGCGTCAAAAGTTGATTCGTGTTAGATATATGATTATTTTATGATTTGACAGTGCATCATTTAGAGGGATCTGAGAATTTGGGGAGCCACCTGGAGAGCAGTCTTATTTGGCTCCAAAAGAGTAGACAATATAGAATTTCGTGCTCAGATGAAGTATACTTGTGGTCAAGGAGTTCATGATCCCATAAATGTACAGTTTTAACTCCCAGCCATTTTTCAATTCTCAGTATTATTTTTTTTTTTTACAATTTCAATGCTGAATTTTCATGAAGATTTTTTTAATGTTTCCAGCCCTTTGTCTCTACCAAAATCATAAAAGTAAACTGAAATATTATGTAATTCTAAATGCTAAAAGCGTCTTGACTCAGTCGAGCCTTTCCCTCCCTCTCCCTGAAGCTGCAATCTTGAATTATAAAGGCTTAAATAAGATAACACATAATTTGCCAGATTTTGTTTCTGCGCCACGGGGTTAATGTGTTGCTAATTACGCTTCGGCCACCCATACTCATAAGGATTATTCACGCGAACGATCGTTCAGTTACGTAAAAAAATTCACGCGAACGGCAGCCGTTCCCGCAAAATGAGCGGTGAATATGTCTTGGCCAAAGTGATCAACAGTTCATGAACATTTTCTTTGTGTGTGTGAATAAACTTCTATATGTTTACTGTGCAACCTGGTAATAGTATGTCTTCATTTTTGTGCTTAACTGATGGTCGTATCCACACTACATGCGCCGCGCCACGCGTGCTATACCATAATACGCTCGTGTCATCTCTATACAGGCCTATACCTGTATATACCAATACGTGCTGCGGTGCATAGATTAATCTTTCAATTAATGTCTTGAATTAATAACAATTACTTCATTCTACTCAACGTGATGTGTCAGTTGGGGGTTTGTTTTTGTTTTGTTTTCTTTGTTTTCTTTTTTTTTCAAACAATTGTCCTTCCCCGACCGGTGTTGTTTTTGTCATCCCGGTGCGACTTCAATTGCGTCAATAAAGAGATTCAGAAGGTCTAATTGGTCAAATTGTCTGAAGTGTACATGACAGTAAATCTTAATTCATACATACATTACACATTTGATTAATGAAGTTTATAGCAAACTGCGTCACCACGTATCTATGTGCGTGTAGCAAGCTGTTTAATAGTAGTTTAATAGTACGAAACAATGTCCATCTCAACTCCGTTTACAGCTCCCTGCACAAGACGCATGGTCTGTTCAGTTGGCGCGTAAAGCGTAGTGGAGTAGCGCGTTGTTTGTCTAGTGCTGGGCAGTTCGATTCATTTCAAAGAATCGGCTCTTTCGAGTTGATACATATAAATGTACCGAACCTTTCGATCATTTCGTTCATTTTCAAAAAGTCTTCAAAAAAAAAAAAGGGTTGGGGGGGTTTCTTTGTCTGTGACCCTGTTCGTAGCGAAATTAGAAGCAACGGTGTTGTGTCTAATTCTGTTCTCCCAATTCCCTTGGAGAAAGTTATTATGCTATCCCTATTTTACGAAAATTTCGCGGAAAATAACTTTACGAGTGCAGATGAAGCATTATGTACTAAGGAAAGGTATCAGATGAGATGACGCATCGTAAAGCGATAAATTCTAGTACTCTGCCATCTCCTGCGATGTGCGCATTTGCTACATGTTTTGCCTTCAATTTCAAAGTGAAATGTTTCATGAAGCCTGAATGTCAAGCTAATAAACAATAATTGTTTTGTCATATGTGTAATTTGCTTCTTTGTTATGAAGGAAAAAAGGTAAATTAACATCCTTGGTGTGTGGTGATTCCATTTTTTTTTTTTTTTTTTGCCAGGGCTTGTAGTTACATTATGGAATACGGACGGTACACAAATGCCTTGAGAATATATTGCCTTTTTCCATGAATGCTCTTTGCCTTTTACGGATATCATTGCTTAGCGTTTTTAGGCGGTAGGCTACGTTATTTAATGCGCAACCAAATCGGACACAACACCAGCTGCTATCCTATGCATCTGGACGATGTCAAATAGAAATTACAATAAAACACATGCGGACTTTCGTGCCATAACGTGGTGATGGAAGTGCGCGTCCCCTGATTTAAACACATAAATATTTAACAAAATCGACGGAATAAAAATAAACTTAGTATAACTGAGGATGCCGTCGCGGCAGTAACTTACTGCGTCGCAACGACGAGCTGGTACCACGGAGGCAGTGCTATCCTCTAATGGAAAAGCAACCCCAAAAAAGTACCCGGTACCGAGTAGAGCAGAGCAGAGCCGTTACCACGTAGTGGAAAAGCGCCATATCGGTGCGGTAGCAGCCTGTGAGCAGTACGAGTGGGCGAGTCCAACTGGCGGGAGAAGTCGGGGATTCACTTCAGCACTCGGTCATTTGACAGGCTGATCCGGTACATATCGGACACTAAAAAGAGTCGTTCAAAAAGATTGGTTCGTTCATTTTCGCCCATCACTATGTTTGACAGGCTACAAAAAGGAGCTCGACGCTGTAGACAGTTCATGGAGATGTTATGACTGAAATTAATTTTTAGGTAAAGCACATATGTTTGGTTTTTTTTTTTTTTTTTTTTTCAGAATCGGGAGGACGTCATTTAGGCAAGCTATAACTTTACGCTGAATCAGGCTGTTGTCAATCGGGAAATCCGCGACATCACACTATTCACAGTTAGTCAATACATTTTTGGTATCATCTCGATCGGTTACGCCAAGTTTTTCTGCGTAACCGAACGGTCGGTTACGCTGGCGCATTTTGACGAGAACGGCGTATCGTTCACGCCGAAGTTTGAAAAAAAAGGCCTGTTATTTATACTTTTAAGCCACATTATGTCAGAAATAGCTATTTGAGCTATTGCTGAAGAGCTGGAGAGCTGCATATTATAATTGTACTATATTACAAATTACTTCATTGCATAGAAAGAGAGGAAAATTGTGACTCATGAAACTGTGGAATCAATTGACTTTTGATTGTGGAAACTGTGGACATGTGGTCACTAAAACTAACCGTTTATTAGGTAATTAGATTTGAAGGACAAAGCAAATTATGAGGCAAACCTGTTTGGTTCTATTTCTGTGATCGATTTTTGGAAAGCCAGTTGGAAAGAACTGGAACAGAAGCTTAATTAGCCACTTATTGATTCAGCACAGTCTTGGTTTTGATCATTTAAAACTTATTGCCACCTTGGCTTGGCTTTTCACGAGAAATGTCACAAAATAAGCACAATATAAATGTTGGGCATTTAAACATTGTGGAATGTATAGCCATTTTTGTCAAAGCAGTTTAATGGGGGTAAAATCTCTCTGGCCTGAAGTCCAATCAAAAAAATTAATAGCTTGTTAATTCTGGGATTGTAAGTGCGGTTGGAACGAAAGCTTGCACACACAGTGGGTGCCCAGGACCGGGTTTGGGAACCCCTGAGCTGGAGCAATGGATGAAAAAGAATGCGCTCCCACTCCTGGAGATGGATATAAAGGCTTGGGAGCTTTTTCTTATAAATAAGTCTCTGAAGAGTTTGATGCGTAATTACGGCTTTCTTTATAATTCATTTACCGAAAACACATGGAAGGAGCGCTTAGCTCAATACTAGGAGATACAAACTGACTGGAAGGCTTAGTTGCGTATGAAGCATAACAATCTAGTTACCACATCAATGCAAGATAATAAATCAATTAAAGGAGCTAAATTACAAAAACACTTGCTGACTGCTGGAGTAGGGGAGGAACCAATTTATGACACACTAGGGTTTAACAAAGAAGAGAATGTGCTTGAAATGTGATCACACTGTTAGTTGCAGACTTGAGTGAGCTGTTGTTATTGAATGAAGTTGAAATGCAAAAAAGAGGGTGTGTTGTATGAGATATGTTGCATGTCTGTGCCTGCACTTGCTGGCGCGCTTTTTATTTGCCTCATTAGCTCCCACCGCTCGCGGTGCAGGAGCTATGGTATCGGGCTCCGTCTGTGCGTGCGTGCATCCGTCAACACATTTTGCTTTATCTCATCAACGATTTCAGTTACAGGCTCCTAATTTTCCTGGACATGCATCTCATGAAAGCCTACAAATGATGTGCCTATAGGTGACCTTGGCAAGGTCACTGGCCTAAAAATATCACCAAAAACTTCAACATTTTGCTTTATCTCATCAACTATTTCAGTTACAGGGTCCTAATTCTTACTGGACATGCATCTCATAAAGGCCTACAAATGACAAGCCTAAAGATGACCTTGGCCTATTTTCAAGGTCACTGGCCTAAAAATATCACCAATAACTTTGACATTTTGCTTTATCTCATCACTAATTTCAGTTACAGGCTCCTAATTTTCACTGGACATGCATCTCATAAAGGCCTACAAATGACGTGCCTAAAGGTGATCTTGCCCTATTTTTCAAGGTCACTGGCCTATAAATATTATCAAAAACTTAGAAATTTTGCTTTATCTGATCAACTATTTCATTTACAGGCTCCTGATTTTTACTGGACATGCATCTCACAAAGGCCTATAAATGACGTGCCTAAAGGTGACCTTGGCCTATTTTTTCAAGGTCACTGGCCCAAACATATCACCAAAAATTTCGACATTTTGCTTTATCTCATCAATATTTTCAGTTGCAGGCTCCTAATTAGCTTCCGCCGCCCGAGTGGCACGGGAGCTATGGTACCAGGCTCCATCCGTACGTGCGTCCCTCCATGCGTGCGTCCGTCAACAAAAACTTTGCCATTTTGTTTATCTTAACGGCGGGAGCTTCTGGGGCCGCCAGTGCCCTATATTTTAGCAATTGTACTGCCGATTTCAAGCAGTAGGATGGTTGCTCTTTTTTTTTTTTGCTTTGTCAATGATATCACCTGTTTACTTGCCAAAACATTAACCATAGATAGCATAGCTTTCTTTGTGATAAGATGCCACTACAATTGAGCCCCTCAGAACCATACTGGGACAGTCCATGTTGGAGAAAATGGGACTCAAAGTTGCCAGCTTCCTGTGTCTCCTAGAGTAACGGGCAACAAAAAACACTGCATATGTTACAAAATCAAGATATGTAAACTTACAGTTTTGCTCTAAAACTTGCACACTGAATTTGTGAAATGTTGCCATTTATTTTGAAAATATGACTCATCATGCAGAAAACTTGTCTTTTATTTCAGGATAGTGATCATGTGAAGTCATTTATCATCTCATTAATGTTTGGCTCCTTTTTAAATCATAACTGAAATCACCCTAATGACCCTGATCATAAGTTTACATACCCTTGAATGTTTTACCTTGTTATATAGACACAAGGTGACCCACTCAGGTTTAAATGGCTATTAAGGGTTCCATACCTGTGGCTTTTTAAATTGTTACAAGTGTCTGTGTATAGTCATTGACTTTGTTAGCTCTTGAGTGGATGCACTAATCTGGATAGATACTGAGCCGTGGGGAGCAGAAAAGAACTGTTTAAGGACCCTTGTAACAAGGTACTTCAACTTTTTACAGAGAGGAAAGGATTTTAAAAGATATCCAAAGACTTGAAAATGCCAGTCAGTACTATTCAGTTCATGATTAAGAGGTGGAAATTTAGGGGATATGTTGATATCAAAGCCAAGGTCAGATAGGCCAAGAAAGATGTCAGCCCAAACTGCCAGGAGAATTGTTCAGGACACAAAAAAAAAAAAAATCCACAAACTACCTCAAGAGAAATACAGGATGCTCTGGAAAAAGTTGGTGTGGTCATTTCAAGGAGCACTATGAGGAGGTACTTAAACAATTAGCAATGCAGCAATGAGCTGCGTGGTGAGTTACTAGAAGGAAGCCATTATTACGCCAATCCCACAAAAAGCCTGCCTAAAATTTGCCAGACAACACTTTGACTCACCTCACAACTTGAATACTGTCATTTGGAGTGATGAGACCAAAATAGAACTCAGTGGTCACAACCATAAGTGTTATGTTTGGAGAGCAGTCAGCAAGGCCCATAGTGAAAAATGTACCATTCCCACTGTAAAGCATGGTGGTGGCTCTCTGATGTTTTGGGGGGGGGGGTGAGCTCTAAAGGCACAAGAAATCTTGTGAAAATTGATGTCAAGATGCATGCAGCATGCTATCAGAAAATACTGGCAGACAATTTGCATTCTTCAGCACAAAAGCTGCGCATGGGACGCACTTTGACTTTCCAGCACGACAATGACCCAAAGCACAAGGCCAAGTTGACCCAACAGTGGTTACAGAAGAGAGAGGTGAAGGTTCTGGAGTGGCCATCACAGTCTCCTGACCTCAATATCATCAAGCCGCTTTGGGTAGATCTCAAATGTGCAGTTCATGCGACACGAACAAAGAATTTGCAGTAGCTGGAGGCATTTTCCAAGGAAGAATGGGCAGCTGTACCTCCTGAGAGAATTAGGGGCCTCATTGACAACCATCACAAAAGACTGCACAGTGAAATTGATGCTAAAGGGGGCAATACAAAATATTAAGAACTAAGGGTATGCACACTTTTGAACAGGGTGAACAAAGTTAATTTTGTTTTTTCCCCCCTTATTGCTATGTTTTATTTGATGATTGTGCCATTCCACATGACCTACAGTTGGGTTATGAATCCAATAAGAAATAAAAGAAATGTATTTTGCCTGGCCATTCATGTTTTCCTGAAAAAAAGTTTCCTATTTTCCAATTCAGCTAGGGCAGGGGTGTCCAATCTAATCCACAAAGGGCCGGTGTGGGTGCTGGCTTTTGTTACACCCGACATGAACACACCTGATTCTACCCATCAAGGTTTTGATTGACCCCCCTGATCAGTTAATTAGTGGTATCATGTGTTGTGGCACTGGGATAAACCAAAAACCTGCACCCACACCGGCCCTTTATGGATAAGTTTGGACACCCCTGAGCTAGGGTATGCAAACTTTTGAGCAGAACTGCATGTACATGCACTTCTTATGTAGGTTTTGGATGCCCTTTTGTTTAATTTAAAGTGAAACCTACCTCCTTCTGAAGAGGTACCATCATTTTCTGATTAATATGGGGCAAACTCTGGGTTTGTGTCATCTTCGACTTCACCATCATCATCATCAATCATAACAAGCAATTCCTCATCAGTGAGATACCTGGCTGCCATGTTTACAATGAATTATGGGAGAGTTATGGGTTTGCCCACTATGGCTTAGGCGGTGCAGTGCATATGTACAGTTGCAGAGAAGACGTTTGCTTATATCAGCAATCCATGTGAGCAGATTGGGTTGGCCCATTTAGGAAATCTCAGTAGATCTCAGTTTTCTGCACATGCTGACTACCTCAACTCAATTTCGCTAAAAGTGCGGGATGGCCCGGTATGGTTCTTAGGGGCTCAATTAGAGGCAGGAAATGAGTTTTTAAATTAGGAGTGTTTTGAAGATTGTGCTTGAAGATTGACCCACTCACAATACTGTGGAGTCCCCTGTAATTCTTTCCTATTAAATCTGATTTGTTTGTTGCCAATAAGACATTCCAAACAGGCTAAAAAATTAACTCCATCTTCCTGAAATGCTATGTTTGCCAACAGCGAAGCACACAGAGTGCTTCTGTAATGTGTCACTCGGTATCATTTCATGGGAGCTGGGCAGCAGGGAGGCCATCTAGATCTCTTGGAAGGGCACATTTTTCTTGCACAGTGCAAATTAGCCGTAAAAAAGCTGGTAAATAACAGTAGCTTATTGTCACTCGCCTATTACTATCATCTTACAGGGCCCATTTTCTCTCTTCTTGTATGGATGCAATTGTATTTTTCTTTCTGGTCTATTAATTACTTGTTCACTGTCTCCCAGACTTGTCCACAAGGAATTAATTTTGGGAACAGTCAGCTACTCTAAATCTTACCCCGCCCCGCCCGACCGCCCGAAGGAGGAGGGCAAGGGGTATTGTTTTTGGTTCGGTTTGTTTGTGTGTTTTGTTTCTGTCTTTGTTTGTTAACACTTTAGCAGCAAAACTAATGGCCAGATTGACCCCAAATTGGGTTTAGGGATTGCCACTGACCCAGAAAAGATGCCTATTGAATTTAGGAAAAGTAGGTCAAAGTATGTGTGAGGGGCGGGGTTTGTTGTGCCTGGAACCACTTGTTTTTATTTTTTAAAAGATTGATTACCTGGTATTTGCACCTGTTAAAAATAAGTGATTTGGGTCTCAAACATAGCGTTTTGTGGTAATTTGCAAAAATTACGCAATATTCACATTAATTTTGCCCTTTTTATCAGGCCAATCTTGCTCTCGCAAGAAAATTTCAGGATTTCGACTCGGCCGGCTCCATAGTGTTGGGACAACTCGTTTTGTGAGGCACAGGTTTTTAGCTAAGCCAGCATTGTACTGGCCTAAGTTTGAGAAACAGTACGACGTAAAATGCTGAGCACACATAAATCGGTTTGAGGCAGGGGCCGCAGGAACATTGCTGGCAAAAATAAATTTAATCCGCTTGTTCCTCTGCGATTCATCACCCGATGGAATGTTAAAACGTTGTTATGGGGATTTTGGCAGCCAACAACATAGCATTTGTGTGCACTTGAACCGGTAGCTCTTGTCTTCTCTGACATTTTATTTCGTGTGTTTGCGGAAAACAGTGGGTGCGGTTTGCTACTCCCTAGCCACACCTCGACTCCTCCCCCGCTCAGGTACACGTCATCCGTATTCCTAACCTGAAATCTCCATTTTTCATGCCTCCGGAGTTGATTAGGAAAAAGGAAGGAAGGAAGCTACTTTGATTCTGAAACATCTCAGATTTTGTTAGAGGGAGGGATGACTAATGTATTCATGCAATAACTAGGAAAAATGTGTTATCCAGATAATCAATCTTTTAATATACGATGAAGCTAGTTTGATATGTAAGCCAAACAGAGGCAGTTAGCTTATTCACTGATGTTATCTCTGTAAATAGGTTAGGAATTAGTCCATCCATAACAAGCAAGCTTGTCAAGTTAGCTAATGTATTGTGGCTTGGTTGTCACTGATCTACATATGCTATCTGTCAATGTATTGTTACTCTGCAGAAATATTTAGATGCAGCTAGTAAACGTCAGATACTGTTTTTTTTTTTTTTTTAGGATTTTCAGAACAATTAACTCATTACAAACATACACCAACATGTAATATGCAAATTACTGCAGTATACCAAAATATCAGATCAAAACAAATGATAATTTCAAATAACAAAAATAAATAAATAAATAAAAATATATATCCTTCTATCATCACACACCATTATTACTATTAGTGACAAATAAAGTCATTCTACTTTTTTTTTTAATTGAATTAGACATTTCTGTTATTTCAATGACAATTACAACAGTTTGTGTGATTATTTTTTCCTAGTTTCTTTTTGACATAATTAGAAAAAAAAAATCATAACCCCCCTTATTGTTTTCAAGACTATATAAATTGAAGAATGTAGTCTGTAGTATATTGTATTAATTTTTTTTCTTTTTTTGTGACTTATGAAGATTCAGATGGTTGACAAAATGAGGAAAAAACTCAAATAAATGTGCGACCAAACATAATAAATGCAGATGCTTCTGTTCATTTTCCTGGCATGGTTTGGTTCAACTAGTCCCCTTGAAGGCAGACGGGTCACTAGTGATCAATGAAGAGTTACTCTGTGTGATTCTTACCAGCATTCTTACCATGATGGGAGGGGTTTCTTCCAGGGTGACAATGGTGCAAGCCCCACAAGGTACAAGGGATTTATGAATGGTTTTATGCATACAAAAATGATTTTAATCACTGGCCTGGGGCCTTTCTGTGTGGAGTTTGCATGATCTCATCGTGTTCACGTGGGTTTCCTCCGGGTACTTTTATCCCAGTTGACTATGGGTGAAAGGCAGGGACCCACCCTTGATAGCTCGCCAATCCATTGCAGGGTGCACACACCATTCATTCATACACTCATACCTATGGGCAATTTAGAGTCTCCAGTTAGCCTGCTGTGCATGTCTTTGGACTGTGAGAAGAAACCGCAATACCCTGAGGAAACCCACACATACACAGAGAGAACCTGCAAGCTATGCACAGAAAGATCCTGGCTGGCTGGAACTCAAACTTGGAACCTCCTTTTTTGAGGCAACTGTGATAACCACTGTGCCACCCCTATCAATTTAAATTTGGTGACTGGGATAGGCCATTGAAGTACACTGAACTCATTGACGTGAAATCATTTTGAGACAACTTATGCTTTTTGAAATGGTGCATTATTATACCGTTAGTAGCCTTTAGATGTTGGGTAAATTGTGGAAATAAAGGGAAGCACAACTTCAGCAACTATATTCAGATAGGTGTTCAAATGATGATTGATTGACATTAAGGCGCCCAGAGTGTTCCAGGTAAACATTCCCCTCAGCATCACATTACCACCAGCCTGAACCGCTGACATGAGGAAAGCTGTTTTCCCCATTCTGATGATTGATGTGAGCAACAACTGAAGCTCCTGACCTGTACTGTATATGCATGATTTTTTTGTGTTACGTTGCTGCCACATGATTGAATGATGGGATAATAACATGAACAGGCATACAGGTCCTAATTAAGTTCTTAGTGGGTGTGTTTATCGATCAGTGCTTTTCTGCTATTCTTTTGCAGTTTTATTTTCTATATATTCTGTTGAGATAAGTGTTTTCTTCTTCTGCAAGTTTAATTCAAAACCCATTTAAATTCTCTTTCATTTGGAAAAGGTTTTCAAAATTGCTACTTTTTTTTATTTTAGCTTACTACTTTTAGTGTTCACTTATGCATTGTTAAGGAGTGGCTGTCTCACCTCTGATGGTTCTGACATTTCAGAGCCCTACAGCCCAGCTGTGTGGGTGATGATGTTCGTCATGTGTCTGACTGTGGTCGCGGTGACCGTTTTTATCTTCGAGTTCTTCAGCCCAGTTGGATACAATCGCAGCCTGCAGAGTGGAAAGAGTGAGGATGACTTCATCTCTGCTACTTTTTTTTTATTGAGCAGTATTTATTTTACAACTACAAAACCAACTTGGATAAAGATGGGATGGTATGGAAAATATACATAAAAACAGAAAGCAGTGATTTTTACATTGACTTGCCTTTCATTGGTGACGCTATAGAGGCAAGATATTTAATGTTTTTTTTTTTTTTCTGGTCAACTTAATTTTATTTGTAAATATGCATCTATTCCTCCCATTCTGGCCTGCAAGCCAGTCTAAAAAAATGGGACTGATTCAATTTAGGACTAGCAATAAGTTTAAAATTTGAATAGTGCCGTGATTTGAAACATCTCAGCAGATGATTGTAATCATGATTTGGTGCAAAAGCAGCATCCAGGAAAAAAGAATCTTCTAGAGCAAAGTTGGGCCGGGAATTGCCAATTTTACGGCAAATGCATAAGAAAATCATTGAAAGATTGGCAAAAAAAAATGTTCCTCAAAGAAGGATAGGAAGGGATTTGGATGTTTACTCTGGAGAAAATTCTGTGCGTAAAGGGCAAAGGCACACACCTAAGCGAAAAATCCATGATCTACAATCACTTAGACTGTATCAAAAAGTTCATATATTTACAACCCCAATTCCGAAATAGTTTTAAATTGTGAATAAAATCAAAATGCAATGACTTTCAGATCACATGAGCCAATATGTTATTTACAACAGAACATAGATAACATTTCAATGTTGAAACTGAGACATTTTACATTTTTATCCACAAAATGAGCTTATTTCAAATTTTCTGGCTGCAACAGGTCTCAAAAAGTTGGGACACAGGCAAAAAAGGGCTGAAAAGGCAATTAATATATAAGAGAATCAGCTGAAAGAACATTTAGCAAGTAATTAATTTAACTGGCATCAGGTGTGTAACATGATTGACGATAAAAGGGATGTCTTAGAGAGGCTGAGTCTCTCAGAAGTCAAGATGGTCAGAGGCTCTCCAACCTGTGAAGGCTTACATAAAAAAATTATGGAATACTTTAAAAATTATGTTCCTCAACGTCAAATTGCAGTCGCTTTGAAGGTATCATCATCGACAGTGCACAACATCATCAAAAGATTCAGAAAAACTGGAAAAATATCTGTGCGTAAGGGACAAGGCCGAAGATCTTAACTGGATGCCCGTGATCTTCGGGCCTTCAGATGCCACTGCATCACTCACTGGCATGATTCTGTCATTGACATTACTAAATGGGCCCAGGAATACTTCAAGAAACCACTGTCTGTAAACACAGTCTGCCGTGCCATCCACAGATACCACCTAAAACTCTATCATGCAAAACAGAAGCCATTGTTGAGCATGATCCAGAAGCGCTGCCGTGTTCTGTGGGCCAAGGCTCATTTAAAATGGACTGCAGCAAAGTGGCAAACTGTCCTGTTGTCAGACGAGTCCAAATTTGACATTCTTGTTGGAAATCATGGGTGTTCTGTCCTCCGGGCTAAAGAGGAGAAAGACCACCCCTCCTGTTATCAGCGTTCAGTTCAAAAGCCAGGATCTCTGATGGTATGGGGTTGCATTAGTGCATATGGTGTGGGACACTTGCATGTTTTTAATGGTTTTAGAGCGACATATGTTCCCCTCCAGACAACATCTATTCCAGAGAAGGCCTTGTGTATTTCAGCAGGACAATGCAAAACCACATACTGCAGCTATTACCACAGCATGGCTTTGTAGTAGAAGAGTCCATATGTTGAACTGGCCTGCCTGCAGTCCTGATCTTTCACCGATTGAGAACATTTGGCGCATAATTAAACGAAAAGTCCATCAAAGGAGACACAAAACTCTCCAGCAGCTGGAAGCCTGTATTAAAGGAGTGGGATCAAATTCCAATGGCTAAACTCAAGAAACTTGTCTCCTCAATGCCCAGACGCCTCCTCTCTGTGTTAAAAAGAAGAGGGGATGCTACACCATGGTAAACAGGCCCCTGTCCCAACTTTTTTGAGACATGTGGCAGCCATAAAATTTGAAATGAGCTCATTTTGTGATTAAAATTGTAAAATTTCTTAGTTTCAACATTGCTATGTTATCTCTGTTCTATTGTGAATAAAATACTGGCTGGTGTGATTTGAAAGTCATTGCATTTTGATTTTACTCACAATTTACACTTTGTCCCAACAATTTCGGAATTGGGGTAGAAGTGATAAAGCCATAAGGGCTCAGGGCTAATTTGGCAAATCTTTGTCGAGTGCTACAGTTGATAATTACATCCAGAAATGCCAGTTAAACTTTCCTGTCCGAAGAAGAGCCTTATGTCAGGTGTTCAGGTGCCTCGTCGACTTCTCTGGACTCAGCAGTATGTGCGATGGGCCATGTCACAGTGCAATGTAAATTGCGTTCGGATAGTTGGATAATTTGGGTGTTCTTTCAGAATAAATGTATGCCGTGTACTCCAGACCAAATAAGAAAAAGACCATATAGACTGTTGCTAGCAACAAGTCCCGTGTGATCTGGAAAAACCTAGTACATTTGTCACTTTTGGGAGAAACTGAGTTTGACCCTCATTTGTGGTAATTAAGAGTGGTGAAAATCTTAATACAATAGCTATTAGTGTTATTTGAACTGTCAAAATCAGGTTTATATAATTTCTTCCGGTTAGAAAAAGTCCAGAATCCAAGGGCTTTTGTTCAGTTGCGAGAATCCTTGCTACTGATAAATTCACTAGGTTTTTCCAGATCTCAGGAGAAGTGCAGAAGCCATGTTCTGTCATGGTATGAGGATTGCATTTGTGTCTGTGGCGAGGGTAATTCACCATTCAGTGAAGACACCATTAATGCTGAAAACTACGCTGAGATTTTGGAGCAACACATGCTGCCTTTAAGACGACCTCATTCCAGGGATACCTGTGCATATTTCAACAGTGCTGAACCTCACCCTGCACGCATTACAAAGGAATGGCCGCGTAACGAGAGGGTTCAGGTGCTGGACTCTTCTGCCTCTAGTCCTGACTTTTCCCCAATAGATAACTTTCAGGACATTACAAAGATCCCAGATTATTGCACACCAAGAGACCTGTTTGCATGAAGAATGGGACAAAATTACACCTGAAACAATCACTTGGTGTCTCCAGTCCCAAAATATATGTGTTGTGAAAAGGAATGAGAGTGTCAAATACTTTACTGTCCCAGTTTTTTTAAAATATGTTGCAGTGATCAAAATTTATGTGTTTTTTCTGAAAAATCAATAAATTCCATGCGGTGAAACATCAAACAATGTGCTGTTGTATTATTTTCAAAGTAAAATGTCAAAGATAATTTACAAGTCACTGCTTTCACTTTTAATTTAACATACCATCTTCATCTTTTCTGGTTTAGGGTTGCTCTTATTCATAAATTAAAGATATTGTTGTTTGTTTATTTATCTAATATTTAAATGCAAAAATACATGTGTGTTCATATGAATATGGTATGATGTAGTTTATCTTTCATTGTAACTTTCCTTCGTATTTTTGTATTGAAATATGTTGTAATGGACAGCACTCCTAAATACAAGTGGGTCATTCCACATCAAATCATCCAGGGGGTGCCAGGTCACCTCCTCAAAATTCTTTGAAAAAAAATCACGAGTAAATATTCACACAAAATGAAAAAATGCAAAATATTAGGCCAGTACCTCAAATAGTTTTCAAGATATAGCCCTTTGAAATTGGAATAATATTTTAAGTTTTTTGACGAACCCATTTTCAGCCAACTTCAGCCAAGCTACCAGATTGATTGCTTATACAAGGCTGAAATTGGGTTCACTAACCATGTTCATCCCCTAGAATCTGAAAATGGCCTTAGCTTCTGTGTATCTTGATCCACTTTTGTATGGTAAAGCCTCAAAATCAGCCGAAAACACAAAACGCTTTAAAATGAGACCACATTTTATGACCTGTAACTCAGGAACTAAGTAAGATAAAAGGCTAGAATTCATTTTTTATGATTTTATGATATATCTCTCTGTAAAAATGCAGTAATCCAGGTAATATTATTTGTAAAAGTTTTTTAATTAAATAATTTCTAAGTAAATTTTTCCAGTTTTGCCCCAAAATGCCCTTTTTTGGGGCAAAAAAATGACCATGTCATCAGTTATTCATTGTGCAATCTTATGAATGTGAACAATGTCTGTCAAAAAATTAGAATGATGTTCGGCTTACTTTTTTTGTTATGAATTTTTAAAATGTTCCAAATTTTTCGTTACCTAAACACAGTACCTGCACAGTACCTTTGATTCTTCTCATAGCAGGTTAAAAACATTTTCTCATGATGACAACACACAGAATCCATCTGCGGAACACCAGACTGCCACTGCATTAAGGCAGTATCCTCACTTGAGAAAGTATCTTGTCCCAATAATCCAGTTTTTCTTGTAAATTGCCTTGAATGACATGCATAATCTAAATGGATTCCAATACTGCACCAAGGTAAATTACTCCCGTCCATTTCAGTGCTCATGATGATCTAATAATCCCCAAGTGGGACTGCCTCCTTTTATAGTGAACCATTATTGCGCAATTCAGTAATACAAGTTCGGGCTCATTTAGGATTACTTCAAAAGCCTGCGGATCAGTCAAGTCATGGCATGTTTGAGGCACTGATGTCATCCCAAAACAGTCATCCCCAGCAAACAATGAACAATGAAAACAATGAAACCAATGAAATTGAGGAATAAATCTGTGGAATCTAGCAAACGTCGAAATATTCTGACAAGACCTCTGTCATGTATTGTACTTTTAGATGGTGTATCATGCGAAAAAATATTTTTAATCAATGTTTTGTCTTATGTTCAGTAGATAACAGCACTTGCACCAGGCCTATACCCGTTTAGTCAATGAAAAAATACACAATTTCTGAACATAATTTAAAAATTCATTACAAAAAAAGTAAGCTGAACATCATTCTGATTTTTTTTTTGTGAGACACTGTTCACATGTATAAGATTGCGCAGTAAAAATTTCAGAGAGATGAATAACTGGTGAGATGGACATTTTTTGCCCCAAAAAAAAAAGGGCATTTTTGGGCAAAACTGGAAAAATTTACTTAGAAATTATTTCATTAAAAAACTTCTACAAATGATATTACTTGGATTACTGGGGATATATAAAAATATAAATATAAAAAGGATAAACATTGGTCAAGAAACTCATAAACTGGCTTTATATGCAGATGATATCATAGTGTACTTAACATCTCCAGAGGGATCACTACCAGCCTTATTCGATATAATACAAAAATATGGTAGCTTTTCAGGATATAAACTAAATGAGAGCAAATGTGAAACAATGACCATAGGAAGACAAATAGCAGTGTAAATTAAAGATCAATACAAATTAAAATGGGATCAAAAATTTATTAGATACCTAGGAATAACAATTCCAGAAAGCCTTGATCAATTATTTGATCATAACTATAAAAAGCTAGAAAACAATATTAGACAAGATCTTAGTAGGTGGGGCACAATACCAGAGTCGATATTGGGAAGAATAGATACAATTAAAATGAATATCCTTCTACGATTTTTATTTCTTTTTCAGGCACTGCCACTCCTTACACCATCGTCTGCATTCAAAACGTGGAATGGAATGTTGAGTAAATTTATTTGGAATAATCGAAAACCAAGGATTAAATATAGAAAATTAACACACTCAAAAGAAATCGGAGGTTTAGCCCTTCCAAATCTACAAAACTACTTTAATGCAGCACAAATTGTCACCATAATGACCTGGGCTAATGACACATCTTTGGCAAAATGGCTCTCAATTGAAGGAGAGAGTGTGGGAATTTCAATTAAAACACTACCCTTTATCGAGTATAACGATATGAAGGCAAAAACTATACAAAATCAATGGGTGAATAACACACTCAGAATATGGAGAAGAATTTGTAAAAACCAGAGAATAACAGAGGGCTTACTTTTACTTAGAGAAATCAGATGGGATTCAGACTTTAAACCAAATAAAATGGATAGTATTTTAAGGATATGGGCATCCAAAGGATTAAAAACATACTCGCAAATGCTAAAAAATAAAAAGTTATACTCTTTTGAATCTATCTCCTTAACATATAACTTGCCACAATCTCATTTTTTTAAGTACTTACAAATAAGTACTTGTACTTGGGGAAACATGTAAAAGAAGAAACAGTTACAAACCTGCACTACTTAATAAAATACATGATTAATAATCAGAATAATGAATCTAATAAAAATCAACTGTCTATGATATATAAAATATTGGAAACTGGTCTGGGAAAGGATTGGTCCACAAAAACTAAATGGGAAAATGAGCTAAAAGTTCAACTTTCAAATGAAAAATGGGAAGAAGTTTGCATAGGAGCGCATAAAACAACCAACTCCAAATACTGGAGGGAATTCTCTTGGAAGATTCCTTCAAGATATTTTATAACTCAAAAAATGCAAGAAAAATATGAGAAATGCAGAACAGTAAATTGTTGGAGAAACTGTGCTGAAATAAATGCAGACTATTCTCACATTTTTTTTCCTCTGCCCAATTTTAAAAAGTTTCTGGGAGGAAATCATAGGTTGTATGCAAAGAATTTTTGAAATTAGTCAGGGGATAGAACCAGAGCGCATTATCCTTGGCATTACACCACCAGAAATTAAGATAGACACCGATAAGCACCTGTTCAGAATCTTAAGGGTCGCGGCCTTGAAGCAGGTAACCCGTAATTGGCTGAAACCAGATGTACCTTCAATTAAAAAATGGAGGGAGACAATAAATGAAATTTCACAAATGGAGAAATTGACATATTGTATGAGAAACCAAGAACCAGAATTTAAAAAAACTGTGGGAAAAATGGTCAAGGTATTATTAATTTAGTTTGTTCTGAATCGGGTCATGTTGGAAGAAAAGTGGGTATTAACATAAGTGTGAAGCAGATTGAGGTTTATGTATTGGCATTTTTTTTTTTCCCCATCTTATTAATTTCTTTTTTTTGTCTCCCTACCAGTTTTTTTTTTTCACACCTTTCTAAAATCGAAAATAAAAAAGATATTGCAAAGGAAAAAAAGCATCATCAGTTGAATGTAAGTGTAAATTTCAAGGATTGCAATAAAAAGTAATAAAAAAAGATACACAGAAGCTAAGGCCATTTTCAGATTCTATGTGATGAATATGGTTAGTATACCCAATTTCAGCCTTGTATAAGCTATCAATTTGGAGTAATAAGTTGCCAAAGTTGGCTGAAAATGGGTTCGCCAAAAAACTTAAAATACTATTCAAATTTTGAAGGGCTATAACTTAAAACCTATTTGAGATACTGGCCTAATATTTGGCATTTTTTTATTTTGTGTGAATATTTACGCGTGAATTTTTTCAAAAATTTTTGAGGTGACCTGGAAAATTTCTCAAAATCTGGATGATTTGATATGGAATGACCCAAATGTATATAAATAAATGCAAGTGTGCATGTGGTCTGCAGCCTGAAAAAAGCATACACTTGGTTTGGCTGAAAGGCATGTTTGTGCTATTTAGTTTGGGTTGATTTGGTTAGTTCTGTGTATCTCTCTGATGGTGAAATACACTCTTCAAAAAAAAGAGGGATTATTGAAATTGCAAGGCCAATAATAAACTAATGGCATAGAATAATTGGTCCCAAACTAATTGTATCTTAACATAGAAGGAATTGAGTAAACAATTCACCTGATATTTCATTACCTAAACAGTTTCTCTTGATTTGTTGAGGCATTGTGCGTATGAGTCCAACTATGGTGATTTGATGCAGTCTGTCCCATTCTTCCACCAACTCGTGGCCAAGTTCATCTAGCATGGCTGGTTGCCTTTCACGTTGACGCACACGTCAGCCCAAGATGCCCCAGACATTTTCAATGGGGGAAAGGTCATGGCTCATTGCTGGCCAGGGCATCTTATGGATATTGTGCCGTTGAAGGTGGTTATTAACTATTCTTGCACGATATGGAGTGGAGTTTGGTTAGTCATAGTGATCCCACCCCACACCACAACAGACCCACCACCAAATCTGTCATGCTGCCTCAGGTTAACATTGGCATGGCGTTCGTTATGACGTCGCCTGATACGACCACGCCCATCAAGGAAGTCTAAAGTGTACCTGGACTCATCTGAGAACATTATACATGACCACCGAGGATTTCCCCAGTTCCTGCGTTGTGTACACTATTCGTGTCTATTGGCAATGTGGCGGTTGGTTAATAGCAGCATTATACGAGGCCGTCTAGCATGAAGATGGGCATTATGTAGATGATTTCTAATCGTCTGGCCCGTCACTCGGACACCAGTAGCCTGGTGTTGATTTGCAGCAATCAGATTTGCTGTTTGAGTGCGATTTCTCAGAGCCTCGGTACAAATCAACCTATCCTGGGCTCCTGTTGTTGACCGTGGACGCCCTGAACGGCATCGATCATCAACATTATGGGTTTGCTGATACCTGCTCCATAATCTGCTAATCACAGACTGGGAAACATTGAAGAAATTGGCAACCTCAGACTCACGGCTGCCAGTTTCAAGCATACCAATTGCTCCTAGATGTTCAGCACGTTGGAGACGTCTGTCTGCGAAAAAACAATCAAAGGATGTCTCATATAAACAAATTTAACAAAGGATTACTTCCATGAGCCATCAGAATGAAAGAAGTCTCGATCACAAGAGAGTAGATGACCTTTCTCTAAAGCGTCAAATTGGAATATGCACCCCGGCCACGTGTTCAGGATTTCCACATGCTGCACGCGCGCACCATTGGCTGCGTTTTGGTGCTCTGTTTGAGAGCGGTTCATGTTATCTTCATTGCAGTCAGATATTGTATCCAAAACACAATCATTATTTTGTTACCGACCTTGAAATTCCATTATCCCCTACTTTTTTTTGAAGAGTGTATGTGAGAACCACTCCCCTCACTGTCTATCTCCATTTTTGTGCTTTCTCACTTGATTCCTCAGAAGTTGGGGGCTCAAAGTTTACTATTGGGAAATCCATCTGGCTGCTGTGGGCTCTGGTCTTTAACAACTCTGTCCCTGTGGAGAACCCCAGGGGCACCACCAGCAAGATCATGGTGCTGGTGTGGGCGTTCTTTGCAGTCATCTTCCTGGCCAGCTACACAGCCAACCTGGCCGCGTTTATGATCCAGGAGGAGTACATCGACACAGTCTCCGGGCTCAGTGACAAAAAGGTGGCCCCTCAACACTCATGTTGAGTAATGAGGACCTTTAAGCTAATTTGCTGCTAATTTACTGTGTGGTGGGCATTCAGTTTAGTTCTACTTAATTCCATTTGATTCAGTTCAACTTAGTTTGTCTTCATTGTCCCTGATGGGAAATGCATTATGCAGCCAAGTTATAGATTAATCATGTTTTGTATATTTCATCGGCTGTAAATGGTTAATTTGCTCAAGGATCTCAGGAAATGTACAACAGTTGCATAGATTGTAGGTAGTGCCTTAGAAACCCAAATTTTTACATTGAAATGTGCCTTAAAATTAGGATGAATCCACGTTTGACTGAAGCTATATCCCTCTTGGTGGCTTATCAATAGCAATCGCAAATCATATGCATGTCATGTTCAGGAGCTCGGCTGAAAAGCGCATAATAAAAAGAATGAATCTCGCACAATGATATGCTTCTTGTGCACCGACAATGTTTCGATCCCAGTGTACCGAAGATCTACTGGGATTGAAACATTGCAATTCCTCTACACTTCTTGCTGGCTAATCATTGGCCATATGCCCACCCAGGAAGGAAGGACTTTTGTCATAAGGATATCCTATGTCACTGTGGTGGTGACTGATGTATCCATGACTTGCAATCTGCCTGTGCCAGCTGCATATAAAGGGACATTGCATGTGTGCCTTTGCTGGTGTGCTGTGAAGAGGAAAGTGATGCCTGGCAGATCCACAGAAAATTCTGAACCAGCAGAATTGGCCAATAGCTATGATTGAGCAAATATGAACAAACACAATCGCAAGAGAAAACAAATTGAGTTAAAACAAAGATATTGATCAGGAAAGGCAGCGTTCGGTGCACGTGGGGCTCATTCTTCTACCTCTTCTCAGTTCCAGCAGCCGACAGAGCAATACCCCCCACTCAAATTTGGGACTGTCCCCAATGGCAGCACTGAGGAAAATATCCGCAGCAATTATCCCGCTATGCACCAGTACATGGTCAAGTACAACCAAAAAGGAGTGGAGGAGGCAATCGCTAACCTGAAGACTGGGTCAGTGTCACATTTATGTACATATTATCCTCAGTCTCTGCACCATTTTATTTACTTTTACACTGTCTATTCCCCAAAGATGTGTGTATACAGTATATTAACACCTCCACCTGATTATGAAATTTCCTGCCTCTGCCAGTGTTTTTATCCCCACAGCATATAATTCTGGGAGATATAGCTATTGTTCTTCCCATCTGTCTGTCCATTCATCTGTCTGTAAATACCCAGAGCATAACTTGATGAACATTTTTACCTAGAGCATAACTTGATAAACATTTTTACCCAGAGCATAAATTGATGAACATTTTTGCCCAGAGCATAAATTGATGAACATTTTTACCTAGAGCATAACTTGATAAAGATTTTTATCCAGAGCATAACTTGATAAAGATTTTTATCCAGAGCATAACTTGATAAAGATTTTTATCCAGAGCATAACTTGATAAACATTTTTACCCAGAGCATAAATTGATGAACATTTTTACCCAGAGCATAAATTGATGAACATTTTTACCCAGAGCATAAATTGATGAACATTTTTACCTAGAGCATAACTTGATAAAGATTTTTATCCAGAGCATAACTTGATAAAGATTTTTATCCAGAGCATAACTTGATAAAGATTTTTATCCAGAACATAACTTGATAAACATTTTTACCCAGAGCATAACTTGAAAACCGTTTGATATTTTTCCATAAAACTTGGTACACTGCTCAGTCATATATATTGAAGTGCCTATTGCTATTTTGACATTTTTACATTGATTGGTCGCTTTGATCACAAAATCAGCAATTTTTTTACCTTTATTTTTTATGTTTTTTCAATTGAGTCAAATTATACAAAATAAACCTCTCCATTGCTGACAATCAGGACGCACCCAGATGTGTATATAAACATGTACAATACCTCAAGATCTGAAGACACCACAAACACTTATGCCAATAATATAAAACATGATAATACACACAGGCAAATACACACATGCACACACACACTCACATCACACACATGACCTCCAACACGCACTCATACACAAATGCTGTTTTCTTCAATAAGAATGTGTACAGAGGTGGGTGAATGGCAAAAACAAATGTAAAGTAGATAAATATGGTATTAAAAATCATAATGGTTATTATATTTACAATGTAACATGACTAAAAAAATAAGTCCTCATCAATGTCCAACCAGGGTCAAGACTGAGCGTAGAACCTGCACCGAGGCTGGGGTGGCAAAACAGGAACCTCAAGGGATCACACATAGTCCACCCCCTAGCAACCTTCACCAGCTAAGCGGAGCATATGCAGTACTGTGGAAAAGTCTCAGGCACCATAGATTTTTTTTCATAATTTAAATTTTTATATTGGATGTTTATTTTTGTTTTTCATATTAGTGGTGCTGTAGATAAAAAGCACATTTGAAGCATCAAACGTAAAATTAAAAAAAAAATCTTACATAAGAACTTTGTATTTCACGAGGTACAATAGATAGAAATAATACACCATGACAGAACACTAATCTCAACATTATCAGGCTGTCTGTGAATACCTGAGGATACAGACACAAGTGAGACTGTGAGCCTGTAGAGGAACTGTGGTATTTTCTCCAATGTGCTTAGAACAACCAAACAGCCAATTATCTTATAAATCTACAAAGCTGCAGGACAGAGTCCCAAATTTCTAGGCAAAGGGTTGTCACAGTAAATATTGATTAGAGTTTGTTTTTAACAGTTCACAGCACTTTATAGTAGGTTTTTCAATATGCAGAAACCTTTAATGATTTTTGGAAGCTTCCTCATGTCACGGAATTGTGTTAAATGTGCCTAAAACTTTGCACAGTACTGCTGGTTGCCATGATTGCCCAGCGCGCAGGCCTAGAAGGCAAGGAGGAGACCAAGAGGCCTTGTTATATAAAGTGCTGTGAAAAAGTATTTGCCCCCTTCCTGATTTCTTATTTTTTTGCATATTTGTCACACTTAAATATTTCAGATCATCAAACAAATTTTTATATTAGACAAAGATAACGCGAGTAAATACAAAATGCAGTTTTTAAATTGTGATTTCATTTATTGAGGGAAAAAGCTATCCAAACCTACCTGGCCCTATGTGAAAAAGTAGTTGCCCACTAAACCTAATAACTGGTTGTGCCACCCAACAACTGCAGTCAAGCATTTGCGATAACTGGCAATGAGTGTTTCACATCGCTGTGGAGGAATTTTGGCCCACTTTTCTTTGCAGAATTGTTTAAATTCAGCCACATTGGAGGGTTCTCGAGCATGAACGGCCTGTTTACGGTCATGCCACAGCATCTCAATTGGAATTAAGCCCGGGCATTGACTTGGCCACCCCAAAACTTTCACTTTGTTTTTTTAAGCCATTCAGAGGTGGACTTGCTGGTGTGTTTCAAATTATTGTCCTGCTGCACAACCCAAGTGCGCTTGAGCTTAAGGCCACAAACTGCTGGTCAGACATTCTTCTTCACGATTTTCTGGTAGGAAGCAGAATTCATGGTTCCATCAATTAGTCGTCCAGGTCCTGAGGCAGCAAAGCAGTACCAGACCATCACACTACCACCACCATGTTTGACTGTTGGTATGATGTTCTTTTTATGAAATGCTGTGTTAGTTTTACGCCTGATGTAACGGGACGCACGCCTTCTAAAAATTTCAACTTTTGTCATGTCAGTCCACAGAATATTTTCCCAAAAGTCTTGGGGATCATCAAGATGTTTTAGGCAAATTTGAGACGAGCCTTTGTGGTCCTTTTGGTCAACAGTGGTTTTTGCCTTGGAACTCTCTCATGGATGCCATTTTTTCCCCAGTCTCTGTCTTATTTTTGAATCATGAACACTGACTTTAACTGAGGCAAGTGAGGCCTGCAGTTCTTTAGATGTTGTTCTGGGTTCTTTTGTGACCTCTTAGATGAGTCGTCATTGCGGTCTTGGAATAATTTTGATCAGCCGGCCACTCCTGGGAAGGTTCACCACTGTTCCAAGTTTTCTCCATTTGTGGATAATGGCTCTCACTGTGGTTCGCCGGAAATGGCCCTTGGAAATGGCTTTGTAACCCTTTCCAGACTGATAGATGTCAATGACTTTGTTTCTCATCTGTTCTTGAATTTCTTTAGATCGCAGCATGATGTGTTGCTTTTTGAGATCTTTTAGACCTACTTCTCTTTGTCAGACAGCTTCTATTTAAGTGATTTCTTGATTCAACAAGTCTGGCGGTAATCAGGCCTGGGTGTGGCTATTGAAATTGAACTCATAAAATTTGGTTAGTCACAGTTAAAGCTGTTGTATACGATCTGAGAATCAGTTGAGAAAGATTGAGACGTTGAGAAAAATTTGAAAAAAGCATCCTGCCCACACACACACACCCCTCCCCTCTGTGCTCCCTGATCCTTCCCACCGAGCACGTGTGGCCGTCGGCGTGGAGACTCCCAGACACACCCCCTCTACCAGAGCAACAAATCGGCCGGCAGTAAACAGACGGAAAACGTAAATGCAGAAGGGGGCGGGGACGAGGCGGAACGCGGAGCACGGGGAGTCAGAGCAAGCTCTCGGGGGAGTGTCAACTAGAGCGAGGGGATTGGATGAGAGTAGGAGAGAGACATTGACCAATGTAAGCCATCTCTGCAGTCTCTGCAGCCCTGCAGCCACTAGAGTGAATGGATTTTTTTCGTTTTTTTTGCTCTTCACATTGTGTAGATTGTACTATAGGACCATAACCACCATCTAAATGAGGTTATTAATAATGATCAAACTTTCTAATCGTATACTACAGCTTTAATTCATGATTTAACAAGGGGGGGCAATTACTTTTTCACATTGGGCCAGGTAGGTTTGAATAGTTTTTTCCCCTTAATAAATGAAATCATCATTTAAGAAGTGCATTTTTTCATTTACTCGGGTTATCTTTGTCAGGAAGTGGGCAAATACTTTATCACAGCACTGTATATATTTTTTATTTTATTCCCATCCTTCCCCGAGACTTCCAAGTTTGGAGTTTACTTTTAGATTTTTATCTTTCTAGCATCTAGTGTATTTTAAGATGAGTTCTGAAATCTGATATATTAAGCTGTGTACATGTTTTGTGTTTTGTAATGAAAGTCTTGCCAAATAGGATTACAATATTACTGATATCTCATTTGCTAATATCAAAGTCTCCTAAATTACAGGTTGCAAATACAATGCTGTAGTTTTTTCTTTATATTTTCCTATTCACTTTTGGACTTGATCCCAAAATAAAGCAACTCTTGGACAGATTCGTGAAAATGCGAGATAGGCTCCTCTTCATCATTACAGAACCTACATAATACCTGTATTTGTATTATACGTATAGTTACATCTGTAGTTGAATTATATAATGGGCTCCAAAATTACCAGCACCCCTGACTGGCAGTGCACGAACAATACTTTGAAAAAAAATTCTAAAAAAATATCTTTACAGAGAAACTCTAAATTCCAACATGTGAGAAATACTGTATGATATTAATGTGCCAATTGAACAAACCAAAATCATTTACTATTTTAATTAAAAATCGATTTTCTCCAAATCAAGGTTTCACAATTAATGGCGTCCTTAAAGATTACTGTAAATAACATCTACCAAAAATAAACCAGGCATTAAATTCCACTTATTTAAGTTTTATCTAAGTGTGAAGGAACTACCATATATTTTGCCATTACATCACTGTCTGTTTCACTAGGGCATAAAAATAAGGTAACACACATGCAGTATCCCGTTTTTATCCAACAACATGAAGAAAACAGAACAACTGTCAGTTCAAAAGAGGCAGATGGTCGTAGAGCTTCATAAATCTGGTAATGGCTACAAAAAAAATCACAAACGATTGAATATGCTACTGAGCACTGTCAGAGCAATTATCAAAAAATTCCAAAGATATGGAACTGTTGAAAACCTCAGGGGTACAGAACGCAACTGCATTTTGCTTCCCAGGATACTGCGGAGGATGGTGCAAGAAGCAACAAAATCCCTAAAAATCACTGTGAAAGAATTTCAGGCCTTGGTGGCATCTTGGGGTCACCTGGTCTCAAAAAGCACCATCAGGCACCACCTCCACAACTACAGACTTTTTGGAAGGGTTCCCAGAAGAAAGCCTTTTCTGACCAGAGGACACAGAAGCAACTCCTGGAGTTTGCCAAACATCATTTCAATTATGACTGGAACTTTGGTCAGATGAGACCGAAATTGCACATTTCAGTCAGATACAGCATCGGCATGTTTGGCATTGAAACGGAGATGCATACAAGGAGAAGCACCTCATACCCACGGTGAAATATGATGATGGGTCAGTCTATGTTTTGGGGCTGTTTTTAGCACGCTTGGCTGACAGGCCCAATCGGGCTTATGCTGTGCTTAGGGTCATTAATAGTGGTCTGTCGTGCGTCCGTGCGCGCGTACGTGTGTCCACAATTGTCGTTTCACCGCGATACAGCTTTCAGTTTTCCACGGATCCTTTTCACATTTTATATGCATGTATATGGGCCCAACATCTAGCCCGAGTTCGATTTTGGGCATGCTGCGATTCTCAGTTTGGCAACCAGGGGGCATTTTCTGGAAAACGTCAAACAGCTCTAGCTCCCTTATTCTTTGACTTACGATGCTCCAGTTTTTACTGTGGCTTGTTCTGCCAAGGCATCCTTACATATATAACGGGTTTTTGATTTGACCTAATTTTAAAGGTTATATAGGTCAAAGCTCATAACGTGCCGATTTTGTTTCAGCGCCATAGCATACTCAGTTCTCAATGGATCCTTTTTCTATTTTATATACATGTATATGGGCGCAAGATCTAGCCCCCATTTCATTTTGGTCATGCTGTGATTCTTGGTTTGGCCACCAGGCGGCTTTTTCTGCAAAACGTCAAACAGCACTAGCTCCCTTATTCTACGAGCTAAGATGCTTGAATTTTTACTGTAGGTTGTTCTGCCAAGGGTTCACCATATATGTAATGGGTTTTTGATTTGATCTAAATTTAAAGGTTATGTAGGTCAAAGGTCGTAAAATGCACAGATTTTGTTTCAGTGCAATAGTGCCCTCAGTTTTCAACGGATCCTTTTCGTATTTTATATGCATGTATATGGGCCCAAGATCTAGCACAAATTTGATTTTGGCCGTTTCTACACCCTGTTACATATATGTAACATTGGGTTTTAATGGACATAATCATTCATGGAAACAACTCAGGAAAAACATTGATCAGAGCTCAGGTGTCCCAGAGTTTTGTGAAACTGCTCCCTTTGTTAGCTCTTGATGCACAAAGAGTGGTCTTATCAAGCTGTAGACCTCACTACCCTCCAGGCGGCAGTGTCCATAGGATAGGTCATGGTGGATTCCTCCAAGGTCCATGATGCATCGAGGATGCATGCTTTCAGTCAGCAGACAAATGCAGCAACAATCATCTCCAAGTATTACTGTATGAATACATTTTGTATGTGCACTATTGGGGACCACCAAGGCCCGATGTTACACCCGCGTCACACTAAAAAGTGAACTACAGTTGAATAGAGTTGTTGCTATGGATATGATACACCGTCTCATTTAATCTCTTTGGCCTAAACTAGTAGGTTTCATAGTTTTTCAGACTGGAGCATTGCAAGTAGTGGCAGGTTTCAGTTCATCTCACTCATAGCAAATCTATTGTCTAAATAGGCCTTTAAATCCATTCATTTTATCAGGTTTTCGGCCATTTTTAAACTTCGACCGCTCTTTCATACTTCAGCTTAAAACCCATTCCACCTGTAAAATTTTCAGCTTATGTAGCACTTTAAGGGTACAGTTAAACTTTTTGATACACTGCCTTTTATATTATGTGATATATTATTATTATATTATTATATTATTATTAAATATTTAATCATCACACCAAAATATCTCGTGTAAATGTATCTGCAGGGAGTGATGGGGTCGGAGTCTAGACGCCAAACTCTTAACTATGGCCTGCTGTTGTAGCAAACATTTCAACGTGAGTTGAGTGACTGAAATGAAGCAATGCCTGTTAGCTAGTTCAGGCAGTCAACTCCAGCTGCTCTGTTACCTCACTAATTATATCCTCTACAAACACGCCCTCCCAATATGGTGGTCTAGTCAAGCTGAGAAACCTCCCAGCTCCCCCTCTGCTTGTCCATATGTTGCTGCTTTGCACCAGTATGGCTGCCTGCTCTTCAACCCCACCACCACCCAAGTATCCACCTGTAGGCTCCAGCTAAAAGGGAGGTATATATCTAATCATCACTCCTCAATGTCTCATGTAAACTTATTTGTGGGGAGTGATGGAGTCTAGATGCCAAACTCTGAATGGAGACATGATGGCGTAGTGGTTAACTGCTGGTCTTCAGATCGAGAGGTTTGGAATTTGAGTCCTGGCTACGGCTTTCGCGTTGTGTTTCGCGCTGTGTTCTTGGGCACAACACTTCACTCCCACGGTGCCTCACTCCACTGTGGTGTATGATTGGGTACCGGTATATTCTTGGGGAAACCTCTCTAAATGTCGGAGGGTAACCTGCAATGGACCAGCTTCCCAGCCTGGGGGAGTAGCAATAATCCTAGTCGCTTCATGCTACAGAAACAGAAGATAAGCGCTGGCCTGATGAGCCATTTGGCTTGGTTCTGGCGTTACCTTACCTGACTGACTGAAAATATTTGTTCAAAAGAATTCCTGTATTGATTTAAAAATAAATTTAAATTAAAAAAACTTGTGTTACGCTTATTTTTAGTTTAAATATTTATTTTTATTTTTTCAGAATTCAAGGTCAAAGCTTGAACTTTCAGTTTCAAATTTTAGTTCTTCAATTACATTTTTTTACTGAAATATTGACCCATATTTGGCTCCATACAGCAGCAGCCCCCTCCATATATCAGTGAAAACATTGATTGCAAGAATATCTTATAAATGCCAGGATTAGTTTTGTCATAATTAACAGAAAATCCTGTCAATGGCAGAGAAAGTGTAAAATCAAATAAATGGCTTTACAGTATATATACTGTACAGTGCTGTCAGTCAGCATTTACAATGACACAATTTTTGGGCTGCTATTCCCAGCTTGATCACTCTATAGTGATGTAAATATCCTAAAAGCTGAAAGTGACTTTTATATAATGGGTATCCACATCCATACTGAGTAAATTGTTTTGGAATTACCATCTTTTGAAATTATGTCACTGTCCGCATTCTTCCACACCTTGCATTATGGAGTATGTCAACTTCCTCTGATCTGCTCACTTTTTCAGCCCCTTTTTATGTTTTCTAAAGCCAAACTTTATGTTCTCTGAAGCTAGTCTTCATAACTAATGGTTGCTTCCTCTGTGTGGCAAATTAATGACTGACAGTTCTATTCTTCCTCCCTGCAGTAAACTGGACGCCTTCATTTATGATGCTGCAGTGGTGAATTACATGGCTCGGAAGGATGAAGGGTGTAAAGTAATGACTATCGGCTCTGGAAAGGTGTTTGCTACCACGGGCTATGGCATTGCTCTGCACAAGAACTCACGCTGGAAGAGACCGCTGGATCTCGCCCTTCTCCAGCTTGTGGGGGATGGTAAGAATGAGATTGGGGGATGAAGTGTGAGAATGAGGAGTGTGGGGAGGGAAAGGCTTAGTCAGAAAAGAAGAGAGTAGAGGAGTGGAGGATAAGATCCACGGAAGAGATACTCGCCCCTCCAAAATTCAATTAATTGAAGACCAGAGTGCAAAAAGTACTTCAGTCACATTTTGCAAAAAATGAGCTGATACCAGTGTTAAAAGCCACAATGGCCAGAGATCTGATACCAAAGATTGCTCAGAAGAAGTACTCAAGTGCTGTGTATTGGTGTGTCGCCATTGTCAAATTCACTTAACTTTAGTGAAAGAGATACTCCATAAAATAGTCCATAAAAGACCGTCCAATCAAAATCCTGGAATGTGTCACATGACCAGCTGTTAAAATGGCAACCATGGAGGCTGGAAAGTTGGCTTCGTCTGCGAAAAGCATTCAAGTCCAGCCATTTAGTAGTAAACGTACTTAAGTCCAAAACTAATTTTCTTATTAGCTTTGTAATACATGAGTATTTTTCCACAAAAAAGGGTTTGTTAACTCTCAATAGCCCCTGGAATCTGCAATGGGCTCCATAGTATGCGACACTTAAAAAAATTAGCTGCAACATGTTTTAAAAACTTTGACCCCCAAAATCTCAAAAGTGTTATTTTGTGATTTTGGTATTTCGTGCACACAGGTCTGTAATTATTAAATTGATCTTTTTTTTAATGATTACAAATACACTCAGAAAGTGTTCTCAAATGAGCAATGTCCACTGAGAGATAGCCTTGGTCTAGGTAGCATGACAGGCCACTGTGCATTGGCTGTTTCAAGCCCAAAGTTGGAATTGAGATTCTGACTTGCATCTGGAGGTATGAATTTGAGAAGAACACTACTGTTGGGCCCTTGAGCAAGATCCTTAACCCCATAACTGTTGGAGCATACCTTGCTTCCCCTTGTTGAAGCTGTTTCCCCTGGCATTGCTCTGCTGTTGTTTTTGAAAAAGACTTACTGTAAATCAAAATGATAGAAACGGCAGGCTGTACAGTTTGCTCAAAAATGCAAAGACAAAACCATTATTTGTGACCGCGATCCATAATCTTATTTTCAAAACATTGTATGTCCTCCCTTAATATATAGCTTAATCCATGAGAGCTGGATTTGATTTACAGAACATTTTTTTGAGTTTGTTGAGCATATTGACAAGAATTTATTTGGCCATTTGCAAGCGCTGTTTTTCAAAATCTACTGCAAGAAAACAAAAACAAAAAAACATGGAGCTTATTTAATAATTTCTGATTGATTTTGAGGTGTGCTTGGGATAATTGGCTTGCTGAAATGTCCAAATGTAAGTTTGAGCATCCCTGCCAAAGGATGCTTGGTACAAAATAAGCACCAAGTACTAAGTAAATGTAGTTCATAATTTTATTGACTGTCCAGAATGCCAGGACCAGTCAATGCAAAACGAACCAGTGAAACTGAAGAGGCACCACAGTATCTCACTGTAGGTATTGCACGCTTTTCAAAGTTTGCCTACCCTGACGCCAGGCCCACCACGTGTGCAGCCAGATGTTTAGTGGCATCCACATCCTGGTTCAAGTCGAAATCAGCATAACACATATGGAGAAAGGCTGACTGAATTGATGCATCAGAGAGGACAATAGGAAAAAAACAGAGCAGGATGATGAAAAAGGGATATTATCGGGGTAAAGAGGGATAATGAGAAGGAGAGGGAAGTTGGGGAAAAGGGAGAGGTGGAGATGAAGAAAGTGACAAAATCACACAGGCAGAAAGAGAGGGGCAGCACAGTGAACTGCTGCTTGAAACTGAGCTGAAATGAATTGCATTTTTCTGCTGGAACACTTGATTAAAGTTTGTCTGGGGCCACTTTGCCTAAAAGGGGTTGCATAGTGATTGATTGCAAAAGCAAATGGACTGTGAATCGGAGAGGAAGTTGGAAGTGGCTTATTGAAAATGATCCAAGTAGAAGTGTGAAGAGAAGCGAGGCCTGATGTTAGTGTATTCATCATGCAGTTTAATGCATAGATTTTGCAGACAGAAAGTGCAGCAGAAGTGTACGGCCACATTACTGGTTACCTGGCAACTGAAATTTGATGGTCACATGAAGAGGCAGTTTGTCGAGAAAAAATTCTTAAAATAGAAAGGGCTTTATTACTTTTGAACCTGCGGTAATATCAGTCATATTGTTTTGGCAGGGGACGTGCAGGGTTGCTTTGGCCTTTAATGTGCCCAGTCAGAGCTAGGTTAGGCGATAGCTTCTGCCAAACCTCCAGTCAGACAAGGCTGTGCCCTAGGTGAAAAGGTTAGGGGAGGGGATGCGCTGGACTTAAGGTGTCACATGCTTGGCACAACTTTCACTCGACTGTGAACCAGGAGTGGATCTGTGCTTTGATGCTCATTGGAAGATTGACTGTTTAGGGCCACTCGTAACAGCACTACGACAGGGGGAAGTATCTCTGGGGGATTTCAACTGTCAGTCACTTTTTTTTCCCTTCTGTTTGCCCAGATGTTCAGTCGACATCTTGATTCAGGCAATTTTGAAGTACCCATGAAGTATGAAGCCCTTTGTGGTTTGCACACACCATTTTCAACAAATATTGATGATATAGTTTCTGGGAGTAGTTGCTTCTGAGTAATGGTGGAGTTATTTCGCAGATACCAAGTAGAGTTCATTTAATATTTTATGAAAGTGCTGTGAAATGTATTGTCTCAGGTGAATATATTCTGCAAAACTCATTCCCTTACAACTGCAATAGAAAGTGAATGATTATTTTTAAACTATGACTTTCTTTACCATTCCTCTTTAATCTTTCTACTCTCTTCTTTCTGCAACACTTGGGTTCACTGCTTTTCAGCAAGCAGCAGAGGCTTTCACCTGGCACTTCTATTTAGTTTGTTTCTGTCTCTCTATTGTATCAGCCTTTTCTTCATTGATTCCCTTGTTCCTTTTTCCTCTCTGTAACAATAGCAGAGAATGTTTGCCTCTTTCCCCCGCCCCTCCGGAGAGAGACTGTCATGCAGGCTCTATGATATTGTCCTCCTCAGCTCTAACCCTCCCTTCACTCTCTGACCACTTCCAGATGAGGTCGATATGCTAGAGCGCCTCTGGCTGTCTGGGATTTGCCACAACGACAAGATTGAGGTGATGAGCTCTAAGTTGGACATCGATAACATGGCGGGGGTGTTCTATATGCTGCTGGTGGCCATGGGACTGAGCTTGTTGGTCTTCGCCTGGGAGCACCTGGTCTACTGGAGGCTCAGGCACTGCCTGGGCCACTCAGGCCGGCTGGATTTCCTCCTTGCTCTGAGCAGGGTGAGGGCAATGCGGTCCCGACCAGGGCACTGGGTACTAACCACTAAGGCTTTTGCGCAGACATAAAGAGTTCTTGTGACTTTGAGAGCCAGAGTTAGAGTCGAGTCGGAGTCTGTTGGTTTTTGTGAATGTGTAGTTTCCAGCTCATTCACGTCATAATGCCGCTAAATGCAAATATTGGCCAACCAGTGCAAAGATACATTCCTGAACTACCTCTTTATTGGTTACTTGAATGACATCTAAGTAACAATACACCTCAGTGATGTCCGTGTTATGTCTAAGATGGTCAGATGCTGAAATGTTAAAACTCACTGTGTCAACTCAACATTCTGCGCCACTGCCTGCATGAGTGATCATCTAAAACTGGGGCCATTGTGATTTAAGTGAAACCCTGAAAAACTTGGTGCCTCGCTCCAAACTTTTGGACTTCTCTTTTTTCATTTTGAGTCATTCACAAAGATTCATAGAACTGAATGTGACTCCTCAGTCTGAGAGTCACTTGGAGTCATTAAGAGGGCTTCTGATTCTCTAAGTCAGTAGTTATGTTCCATCCTTCTTTCCCATGTGCCCTGTCCCAGCCTACGGGCGGAGGCCACCAGATCAGCCCAAAACATCCTGACATTTGGTGGAATTCACTATGCAATTACTCTTAAAAGGGACCTAATATGCTGATCCTTCTTTTAATACATATAGGTAATGTTATAATGTTGGATGTCCATACTCAACCTCTGAAAACTTTCTAAACATAAGATACAGGCGTTTTGCCGTAATCCAAGAACGTGATTTCGCGAACGTGATTTCCTCTCTGAAAAGCTCCTCCCGAGATCTTCACGAGATCTGGGCAAAACCTGACGTCAGGTTGTGCCGTCCAATTAATACAGACCTAGCCAGAGCCAATCACGGGGCTGGACCTGCCCACACCGGAAACTATTCTAGCAGGCACTAACAACGGCAGATCATACTATGCCTTAGTAGCGTCTACACTTTTGGAAATACAAAAGAAGAACTGCAGATCATTTGAGGTGCAGTTTTGTCAGTATCTCTCCCAAAGCTGCTTGTCCGTTTACTTTTGGATGCGAAGAAAAGCACCTATTTCTCTTCCAAAAGACGATGCCACCAGAAATCAGTTGGTAGCTTTTTTTGTTTGCTGGCAGCAAACAGCCACGGCCAAAGGGAACGTTAGCTGTTTTTGATCAGCATTTGACCAAAGACAGCTTTGTCAATAAAGGATAATTCGACACAGGATAAGCGTTTCAGCTGCTTCTCAAACCTGAAGCAGTTGCATCAATCAAGCGCTTGGAGCCGCAAGCTGTAAGTAACGATATAATAGCAAATAATGCAAGTGAAGATAACGTGTTACGGGTGGCTAGCAGGACCGCTAATGATAGTTAGCACTAACAACTGGCCTCAAACGCAGGCTTTGGAAAATATCTTAAGATAAATCCTGGATCGGTCGCGACTGTCCGTGACACACAGACACAGAAGCTGCAAGTTGCTTTTACTGCATAAGCCAATCTGACGTGATAGCCAGTTGATTGTGGCTGTAGCGCTGCGGCTAACGTAGCCAAGTTACTGTTGCTAATGTTTATGTCCTAAATATGCAAGAGTAATATCAGGGGAAATTCTACCGAAGGTGTGTGAACATAAACCTCATTTGAAGCTAACTTTTTACCCTTGTTTGTAATTTGGATGCTTGGTACAACTGTCCACGGCAACGGAACTTGCTGTCTGGAAAACCTGTATTGCAAGGGTTTGTCTCTGTGGTTGTTATGAATGCTCGGTTACCAGCTACTGCATGTTAGTTTGTGTGCCGTGCTAATTAAAAATGCTCCTGGTTAACTTATATGCAGTAATTCTGATCGGTATGCTTGTGTTACTTCGGTAAGCATCAGTGTGGCAGTTTCATCATAACGTTGCCCGATTGTAGCCACTATAGTTGAAGCTAACCGGAGAGGTGCTGTATGTAACCGCAAAGTTGGGCTGAAAAGGCTGCAGTTAGACCAGACGTAGGTTTTGCAGGGTTTGGGTTTGTTTACGGCTGCTTCTGATTGCTTCACTTATCTATGACCGGGATCAGCCGGATACGTCGCAAATATCTGGGCTAGCTCTCTGATTCTACCATGAAAGCAATCACGAAACGCAGAAGCTGTAACATGTCCGGTATAACAAATGATTTCTCTGCACTACCGTGACATAATTTCATCCCCCTTTAGAAATTGTTGTGGCTAATAAAAAGCCGAAAAAGGCGGAGATTGAATAGGAAATTCTTTCCTGTAGAAGTGATCGATTCGCTAGCTCCACATAAGCAACTTGTCCACGCTAACGGAACTTATGGTCTGTAAAACCTGTATTATGTTCATAACATAACCGAGCTCTCTCTAGCTGTCGCATACTATCCATAAAGCTGCTTTCACGCTGGACGTGAAACGAATTTTTCACGTGACAGATTAGCTACATTCAAAGTCAATGCAAAGACGCGTATACACGCGTTATGGGTGCGTTAAGCAGTTTTCACACCAGACGCGAAACTAATTTTTCGCGCGACAGATTACATTCAAAGTCAATGCAAAGACGCCAACACACGCGTTATGGGGGCGTTAAGCAGCTTTCACACCGGACGCGAAACTAATTTTTCGTGCGACAGATTACATCCAAAGTCAATGCAAAGATGCGAGTACACGCATTATGGGCACGTCAAGCCGCTTTCACACCGGACGCGAAACGAATTTTTTGCGCGACAGATTACATTCAAAGTCAATGCAAAGACAATGCATTGACTTTGAATGTAATCTGTCGCGGGAAAAATTCTTTTCGCGTCTGGTGTGAAAGCGACTTATCGCGCCCATTTCCCGCAAGCAAACGCTGGTCATTCTGACGCAATAAGTAAACCATTACCACGGGCAATTTCCGAAAAGGCCGTTTAGCCTGGAGCTTTCGCCCCTTCGTCATATACCAGCGCAGAAGGTGTTCGTTACTCCACGCTAACGACACACTACAGTTATGCACACGAACCAGCAGGTGCTTATTATACGCACCGAAGCAGTCCGTAAGTTGTTGGTCCATTTTTTGCTACTCTTCACTGTCCATGTTTCCCTCTAAACTCAGACCCATCGGATTTCTATGGTGTCCGGTCTACAGTTGGGTATGACGACCTGTTCTACAAATGTGTCTGTATGGGGTGGATTCTAGCTTTCCCTCAATCCTAGCTATAGAGTAGAAACAATGGTGTACTCACCATAGTAGCCGTAGGTAGACAGCAAATTCGAGCTTGAGCTGCCGGACATTTGCAGTGTGTCCTCCACTTTCGCCGTTGCGTTTATTAGAACAAGTTCATTTCATTAGATCTATACATATGTACTGTGTTAGATTGCGGAATTTGCCCGTTGATTCCTTCTCAGATAGCAGACGCGTCTCAGTTTCACTCTGGGAAGGCGGACCCCGGAAAACTGTGTTCTGTTGCCTTGTCCTGCCTAGATCCGCCCTCCACAGAGCTGGCCAGTAAGAAGAAAGTTGGCACGCGGGGAGTGGGGGCCATCGCGGAAGAGCCGCCCCAACGAGGCGTTTCAGGCAGAGACTACAATGGACTACAAATAGGGTTTTTTGAGGATGGCAGTATGAGCTAAATAACTTTGAACGATCAGGAGCACTCTAGGGGAGTCCAAGATCAAAATATAAATTTGGAAATGTAGCATAATAGGTCCCCTTTAACCAGCGGCCCTGGACCTCTTGAATCAAAAAAGTCCTAAAACTTGAATCACCCACCATCATATTTTACCGTGGGTATGAGGTGCTTCCCCCCGTATGCATCTCTGTTTCAACATCAAACATGTCGACGCTGTATCTGACCGAAATATGCAATTTTGGTCTCATCTGACCAAAGCAGCTTGTTCCTGTCATAATTTAAATTATGTTTGGCAAACTCCAAGCGCTTGCTTGTGTGTCATCTGGTCAGAAAAGGTTTTCTTCTGGCAACCCTTCCAAAGAGCCTGTTGCTGTGGAGGTGGCGCCTGATTGCATATTTTGAAACCTGGTGACCCCAAGATGCCACCAAGGCCTGTAATTCTTTTGCAGTGATTTTGGGGGATTTGGTTGCTTCACTCACCATCCTCCTCCATATCCTGGGGGGCAAAATGCAGTTGCGTCCTCTACCCCTGAGGTTTTCGATGGTTCCATATCTTTGGAATTTTTTAATAATTGCTCTGACAGTGCTCAGTGGCATATTCAATCGTTTGTGAATTTTTTTTTTGTAGCCATTACCAGATTTATGAAGCTCTACGACCATCTGCCTCTTTTGAACTGACAGTTGTTTTGTTTTCTTCATGTTGTTGGGTGACAAAGGGATATTGCATGTGTGTTACCTAATTTTTATACATATGATGTAATGGCTCAATATAGTTCCTTAACACTTAGATAAAACTTAAATAAGTGGAATTTAACACCTGGTTTAATTTTGGTAGATGTTTTTTACAACAATCTTTTAGGGTGCCATTAATTGTGAAACCTTGGTTTGGAGGAAATTGATATTTTAATTAAATCAGTAAATTATTTTGATTGGTTCCATTGGAAGAATAATGCCATATAGTATTTCTCGCATGTTATTAGAGTTTTTCTTTATACATTGTGTGTGTGTGTGTATATATATATATAAGGATTGTTTATGCATTGCCAGTCAGGGGTGCCTGTAATTTTTGAGCCTACTGTACATTTGTTTTCTTTTTGGGGGTTTATGTAGGCTAAAACTAGACTTACACTCGTGTATTTACGAGGTGCATGTGTGCTTAATGTCATGAAAATATTAATGTCAATATTTCACTTTTCAAAACAAGTTTATCTCTTGTTTGAAAAAATAGAAGTCTTTGTTGTGTATGGGAAACATCACTCAGATGAACCTCGCGATTGCAGACATTTCTTGTCAATGAATTAATAGTTTCGACAGGTGGTTGTTAGCAACAGACTCAGACTGTCTCCCAAACAACCAATCACTGTAGTCATAATGGATAAGCACATTCAAGAAAGACTATGTTATCCTTAGCAACATGGTCAAACCTGCCCCCTACCCTTAATGTGGGAGATTTCCCTAGTCCTTTGTAAGAGTTGCCCATGGCAGCTTTGTAAATGACTTTTAAGATGTTACTACTCTTAGTGATTAACTTTTAGCGACGATTAGGAACACCACCTCTTTTTTTTTGTGAACACGGCCCCTTGATTTGCAATAATTCCCTTGCAATTTCCTACTTGCTTTCATTTGGGCTGTCATTGCAAACTGTATTCTATTTCTGAAAGCTTAAGGGTTGGTCGCCAAAGAAGTGTATGAAAGCATGTTCGTACAAATCAAATAAAACTGCATAGGTCAGTGCACACATACATTTTGACACTTCAATGGAAAGGTAATTAAAGGCTTATACATTTTAATGAAGAAGGGGATTTCCATTTAAGAATCCGTGGTTTAGAAAGTGGACACTAATGAAGTCCTCCTCAGGTAATTTAAACAGGATTAAAAATGTTTTCTGACATGGTGCAGTGCAACATGCTTGGAATATTTTCAAAAATTGAACCACTTAGCACACTTTGCTCTGGCATGTACCGGCAGCTGGATTCATCTAACACCATAATGCGAAAACAGCACCATTTCACTATTTAGATGCATTTCATGCATTTTTCATTTCTTCGTCTCTCAGGCCATGTAATTTGCCCTTGATAAGCACCTAAGCCAAAATTATGATGAGGAAACATATTAAAAAATAATACAGTGTAATTAAAGTGTGTAGATGCAATGAAATTTCGGCAGAGTGAAATTATGTTGAACATACTGTGCAAACAATCTTTGCTATGTAATTGAATTTTCATAAGTGCGCAGGTATTAGAAATGGCAATGTTCATGGAATCAATTTATTGCCATTAAATTAAACCAGCCCACGAGTTGATATTTGTGCTGTGACTGTCTGCTCCCATGCAGGGCATGTACAGCTGCTGCAGCATTGAAGACGAAACAGTGGCAGAGGGAGACAAAGCCACCCTTCCCACCTACCCCCACTCCTCCACGGTGTCTTCGCCGCCCCATGTGATCGCAGCTGCGGTAACCATTCCAGCCATTGCCTTGGTGCAGCAAAAGCAGCAGCAGCAGCAGCCACCTCAACATCAACAACAGCAGCAACAACAACAGTCACAGCAACAGAAAGCGTACCGCACCCCGCTGCCTGGGACTCCCCCGACGGCTGCCCATTCAGGGATGGCCCTCGGGCCCTCAAACAGTCCCATGTTGGCCACTCCACTTCCCTGCTCCACCTTCCTTTCCCGCCCGGATCGAAGGTCAGCTGTGGTCGACCGTTGGAGGCCACCGAAACCTGGAGCCTCCAAACCCATCGACGTAGAGGCTGGAGCCCCAGACATGGGGCTTTTCCAGCAGAGGGTCACTTCAAGCTGGGTGGGTGCAGGTGCTAGGGGTGGTGGTGGCGGCGGTGGTGGTGGTGGAGGGAGTATAGATGAGTATAAGCGCTACTATGGTCCTATTGACCCAGAGGGCCTGGGGGTTTGTATTGACTCACAGATGAGTGGTACTCAAACTCCTAATATTGGACAGAGGGTACAGCCTCAAGCCCCTCCTCCTGGTATGGCTTTCTACCAGGAGAAGAGCACTGACCTCGGGGTGGGAAAGATGAAAGTCATGGCAAGTGAAGGGAAGGGGGCTAAACCTTTGGGGAACCCCTGGCTGCCCAGCAAAAGTCAGGGCTCTGGCCCTCTTCCTCCTCAGCCTCCATACCCCATCCCCTCTCCTCCACTCCCCTCGTCTTTATGGAGAAAATGCCACCCCAAAAAATCTAGAGATTCAAGTGGTCATTTGTATGAAAATATCCTTCCTTTGGGGAGGCGAGGGGGAAGAAGGGCAGGAGGCAGCAGGAAGGGCCGTCCCCCACCTCCCCTGCCTCTGCCAGAGCCCCTTCCCCTGCCGCACGGTCACAGCCCGCCCTCTCCTTCACTTTCCCTGCCCTACAACTCCACCTCCAGCTCCTCTGCTTCCTCCAGCTCCTCCTCCTCCTCCTCCCGCTCCACCTCCCCTTCTTTCTCCACGTCCTCCTCTAGCTCTTCCAGCTCCTCTCAGAGCTCCCAGGACAGGATGGAGAGAGAGGATGAAGATGATATGGAAGACCTGACAGAAGAATCGAGTTTGCTCTTGGGCCGCGATCGAGACAGAGAGCGGTCACACATTTCGCATCACTCCCATGGCTCAGTGCCTCCCCCCATACCACCCCGCAAACCCCGCCCACAGAAGGGGGAAAGAGAGCACAGGAGAGAGAGGGGGCGGAGCCAGCTGGCCCAGCTGCAGGAGTGGTGGGCTGAGTGGGGTGAGAGATCAGGAGATGGAGCTGCAGGAGACAGGCGGAAGAGAAGGGCCGAGAAAAAACGTCTGAAGGAAAAGGAAAAGGAGAAAAAGAAGAAGAGCCGGAAGAGGAAGAAGAGAGAAGAGCGTGAGAGAGAGAGGGAGAGAAAGCGCCGTAAGGCTAAAAAGAAGAGGAAATCAATAAAGGCGAAGGAGAGAAAGCCCAGAGGTGTGGAGTTGGAGAACGAACCTGATGGGGATGGGGCTAGGGATCTTGTCATCCTACAAGACTACACCTCTTTCGCTGGACGGTACCCTGAGACTTTTGGGGAAAAGAGGGCGAGAGGGAACAGGGACTCTGTGTGGGATGCTAGTAGGGATGGAGGCAAAAGCGAGGGAGAAATTATGGGGGCAATGAGGGAAGGAAAGCAAAGTGGAGCTCATAATGGCAAAGATAGGCATTCCAGCCCTCAAAGTCAGTCTAAATATCGACCATTTAGCAAAAAATATCTTAACTCAAATAAGCTTCCTGCATCTGCCAAATTTTGGGGAGGGAGAAGCAGGAATGGGAATACAAGCTCTGGGGCCATTACATCCTCTGGCTCAAGGCACTGGAGGGACAGAGCAGGGCAGAGGGAAGATGAAGATGGGATGAAGGGGGAAAAGCGACCGCTGCTGTGGCACGAGAGAGACCTGACCCATTCAAGAGACCACCTGCCTTTCCATGGGTCAGAGTCTGAGGATGATGGTAGAGATGATGAAGACATAGAGGTACTAAGTCAGAGAGGGAGAAGGGAAGAAGCTAGACGGAGGAGTGCAGGCCGAGGGGCCATATCAGAGTCAGAAAGGGACAGGGGTAGAGCGATAGAGAGTTATTCGGATGATGGATCATCTGGAGAATTCGGTCGTTTTGAACGGTACTGGGAAGGTCGAGAAAGCGGCAGCATAGGGGGCGGGAGCTCATTTTTTGGCACCTTTCCCACTAGGGAGAAGGGAAACAGTGTTAACAGTAGGGACGAATCGCTTGTAGGGTGTGGGGAGGGGTGGGGATCTGGTGGAGGTGGGTGGGGTTTAGAAGGGGGAACAGGCTGGGGATCAGGAGGTTTGGTGGGGACCCACAATTGGCCTTCCCCTCCGACAATTCCCAGGAGATACTGGTCTGTGGATAAGCTCCACATGGATGATGATAAATGGAAAGCTGGAGGGAAAGGAAAACAGAGGGCTGGGGACAGACGGAGGAGCGGCGTGCCATGTTCTTGCCAGTACCCCCACAGCCCATCACAATCACGCCCAAAAAGGCGAAGAAACCCCTCTTGCACTCATGAAGAACTTCCCCACTGTCACAGCTTTAGCGGTAGCTCTCGACCTAAGCCCTCAACCTCAAAACTTAACAAGGACTCGTCCAAATTTGGCAGCCAGACCAACCTCAACACCCCTAAGGCCCAGCAAGGCACCCCAGCCTCCCAACCATCTCAGTCACAGGCCCTCCCAGCACTCCCGGCTCCCCCATCCTCCTCTGTTTGCACACCAACAACCACCTCTTCTGTATCGGGCACCGCCCAGACTTCTACCATGGCCTCTGCTAGTGCCAAGCTGCAGTACCAGCGACTGCGCTCCGTGCCCCAGCCTCGAAGGTTCTACTCCCCCCATCTGCCCCTGAAGGCAAAGAGCCTGTGCTCTAGAAGAGGATCTGCCTATTTCTCCAGTCTGGAGAGTGAGGTATGAGAGACTTGAGGTGTAACCAAATTGGGTTAGATGATCAGCGTCAAAATGTTTTTATGCCATCTGTCTTCCCATCGTATCAGAACTATGAATTGGGACTCCTCCACGTACCCACAGATCTGTGATTGTGTTTTGTGTAACATTTAATCCATATCTTTGACTTTTAGCCTATTTTCTTCTCTACAGTTAGACACACGAACACTGATATAATCATTGTACGTACAATGTCTTGCTTTATTTGTACGAAACTCTCCGAAAATTATACGATGTAGCAAGAGCTTGTGGTTTCTTTTTTCATCTAGTATTTAGTGTTTGTACAGTCCCCCTTGTACCATGTTTTAAATTGTATATTTATATGTCCCAATCACTGTGTTTGTATTTTAACTGCAGGGTATGCAAACGTGACTTAGCTTTGACACAGGGTAAATGGCTGTGACACTATTTATTACAGCAGAGTGCCATCATTTTCAGTGCAATTAGTGTAGCTTTCTATATGACATCATTGCAATATCTCATCTTCCTTTGGTTCATTCTTGAGCAATAAATTATTTAATGTTTTCATTCATACATATTTTTATTAAAAGAGAATTTATGAAATGCATGTTTTATTTACCCTTAAATGCATTCTGCCGATGGATATTTATCTTAGCATTAGTGCCATGTTTGCTTTTTCAGTGCATTGAGAGGGCAGGAATAATGTGTCTCTGATTTTACTCAATTGCTATCAGGTAATTGGTATGTGACTGGTTCTTGGAACTAGGTTTAATTATCTCTTGGTGCAGTAGGTAAATGTTCAATACAAAGGAGTGTAGAGACATTGTCTAACAAACCAAGGACTGGGACTCACATTTCAAATTCCTTTAATCAATGATTAATCAGTAACCAATGGTTGTTGAAGGAACAATATGTAACACTGACAGAAGCATTTAAAGATGTACTACGGTTCAAATTCAAAATATTGGAGAGAGTTGTCCTCCCCACCTGTTCCACACCAGACTTGATTCATTGAAGATAAAAAAATAGCTACAACACTGCCGTATTGTTTTACTGATGTTCAGTAATGTCATGACAAACAGCTCAAAGTGAATAATCTTCGGGGCTGCAGCCTCGAATACCCTGGCCAGGCGACGCCACTGTTTGTCATTGAATTTTGATTAATCATAAAACAATTAAATACGCCACTGTGACTGCTGCCAGTAATTTTCTCTGCGTCACTGATAGATTACATTCATGAATGACGATCGTGATGAGAGCCAGTGGGAACCCTGGGGTTGGCCAGTTGTGCAAGTGAGTGGGCCCAGGCCTCTTAGGCCCACCCGTAACGCCATGCCTGTTATGCCATTCTCAAATCCTGTCTCAACCTGTGCGAGACTGTATCCAGTCTGTTCCTGAACTCCCGGTCCTGACCCCGCTCTCGCCGCTTACTACGATTCTTTTATCTGATTATATACCACTGTTCATTTAATTAAAACTTCTTTGGGGGATCTGAACTGCTGTCTGTGCTTGTGTCCTCCATATTCCCTGACATCTTGGCTCTAAGCTGTTCTCCATCTTTCAGATGCTTCTCTCATTTTTACCCGCCCCGCCCAAAGGGGGAGGGCAAGGGGTATTGTTTTTGGTCGGGTTTGTTTGTGTGTGTTTGTTTCTTTGTTTGTATGTTTGTTTGTTGACACTTTAGCAGCAAAACTAATGGCCAGATTCACCCCAAATTCGGTTTAGGGATTGTCACTGACCCAGAATAGATGCCTATTGAGTTTAGGAAAAGTAGGTCAAAGCATGTGCGAGGGGCGGGGTTTGTTGTTCCTGGCACCACTTGTTTATCTGCGTTTTACTACGTCTCTGGTCATGGACATTTTAGAGGGATGCCGAGGCATTTTACGTCAGAGCATTTTACGTCGGATAGGATCTAACGTTATTGTTGTTGATCCGGTTCAGTTGCTCGCTTCCTTGGCTGTAGTACACTGTCTTTGCCTGCCAATTTGTTTCATATCTGGCAACCCAGGGTATCAAAATGGGGAGTGTGTGGGATCACACAGGCCATAAAACACACAGAAATTCTAGTCTGTAAAGGAAATTCAAAGGAGAAGATCCTGGCTATAGCATTGTTGTCATAGAAGCCAGTATTTCAACTTCATAGTCAGTATTGCACGGTCATTTTTTGATTTAGTACAGAAATTTGTTCCATATTGTTCCTTTAAGTTCCATAATATTTCTGGTCATGGCTCACTAATAAACGTGATGAATGCTGAAAAGGGCAACACCCATGGCTCCATTCTTAGTGAATGAGTTCCTCTCGCCCACATTGAAAACACATTGGACCAAAATATCTTGTACAACAATATGAAAGCACAGAACAGTATTTGCTCATCGTATGTTTAGGTTGCTTTGAAAAAGGGATGAAAACACAACATAATTCTCTGCTTGCTATGTTTAAATTATCCATTAAAACAGTACAGATGAAGCCCCAGTTTCCAAGATTAGGGACGTAAGCATGAAGTAGACAATGAAGGATAATTTTTCATAGTCAGAAAAGGTATTACCTTGACTTGCCATAAGGGCAAGCCATTCGGCAAGAGCCACACTTGCAAAAATGTTATTGATTCTCCAGGTCTGGCTCTACAGCAGGAAAATTGTGTAAAAAAATCAGGAAACAAAATAGCAAAAATTAGGATTTCATTGACCCACATGAGTAGTTCACAAACTCATAATATTGAGGTCTAATATTACATTTGTAACATTAAATGGCAGAAAGCAAGCACTCTGTGGCTTCCTACATGACAAGCTGCCTTTTATTTCCAAGAAACCTGTTAGCGGCTCATGGCACATTGTTACCATTGCATCTGCAATCAGTTTGTTCTGAGTAAAAAAATTGATTATCATTTGCTCAGTCCTGTTACAATACATTTTGATCATGAATTATGATGTATGAGACGTGGTTTCTTACAAGGCGATTCTATAAGATAGAAAGAGTTGTCAGGGAATGATACCTCAGGCCACTGAGTTGGATCATTTGTCCACTCTGTAACTGCAGAAGAACAGCATTAGCGTCCAATTCTATTTACTTTGCCTAAATACGTTTGCTGGTCTTTGTGAGACGATGATTCAGTGTCATTTACCGACATAATAAAAGAGCAATAGCTAGCTTGATATTTACTGTGTCCCCGTTCCAAAGAGTACTGGATGCTGGATTGGGTCCCATCTTGCTGGCTCCGCTTATGTGCATATGGCGCAAATCAATCTATGTGCACCAGCATCTGGATGTTTAAGCCAATCAAAGTAGGTTTAAGTACACACCTCTGTTTCCTGAGTAATAAATTCAATTGTTTGGCCAAAATTAACATTTTTTAAATCGATAAGCTAGATTGACGTGAATGTGCAATGAAGAATATTCAATTGTCAATCATTTATATCATACTGAGGACATTGGATTTTATACTCTACTGGATACATTTGCGTGACAGCTGTAGTTGCATTTGCAAAAATAAAAATCAAATACACGAAGAATGCATGCTTACAATATGATTCAATACACTGTGCTACACTTATTTGGTACTATATATTGGCAGAACTAATGCTTAAGAACTGTCAGGCATTTTTCTTTTGTTAGTAGTCATAGACACCGGAATCTTTTGGCAGTTGAGTCATTTGTACCTGTAAAGGCAGAAGATTTTTTTATAGGTCAACACAAACGCAGATGCAGTTTTGCACTGATTGTTTAATTCATTTCGACTTTCTTTTTGAGGAATTAGTGCAAGCTCACTCTCATTTCTCAGTTGTGTGAATCAGCAGTTAAGGGAATGAGGGAAGGACTGGACCGGAGAGCACTGTGGCAAGGCAAGACAATGTTGCACAGCCCAAGGGCAAAATGAACTCAGTGTCCTGTTGCTTTTAGCCAAACGACGTTGGTGCTGTGCTGTTCCAGAGAAAGACTCATATGAGGACCCTGAGTCCTTTCTCAGAAAAAGCATTCCGATTTCAGTTATGAGCTTGGAAATCTCCTGCCAATATTGTGTGGACAAAAGAGAGCATGGGTTGCGTTGGATCAGCTCATAAAATGAAATGGCAGAGATGGCATTTTCAAAATTCTGGAAATGCTGTAAATTTGTGGAACATGCATTATTCAAAATCATTAAAAATGTATTGTTTTGTGAATTGGAGCTAAACCTCATGCCAGCAACCATATCTGCAACCTGCGAATAATTTCACCAGACTCTCTGTCCTGCAGTAATTAGAAATGTTTTTCTGTGCACTCCATTAATATTTGAAAGATGTTATGAAATGGGAATTTCTGGCCCTATGGCTAAACCTAATATTTCTCTACCCCATCTTCCAAAATATGGAAATCTGTGAAGCGATAGTATAAAAATTGTTTCTCCCACAGCATATTTTATCACAGTTTATTCACTGCCTCCTAATTTGTTTAATATAATAATTTACATAAGAATTACTTCTCCTTAGACAATGCCTGAATGCCTGACTTTATCTGTGTAGTAGTATCCACTACTAAAGGCCATCATTTTACTCTCAGGCAAAGGTGATTGCTCTTCAGACTGAATCTGTGGCAGCATTGCTTGGCACTCATAAAGAGTTTAATTAAATTCAAAGCCAACTGCTAAACCTTCTCAGAGGCAAAATGTAGTGAGTTGCTCCTCAGTGCTTTGGTGGTTACAATAAACACATTTTTTTTACATTTAATACAGTAAGTTCTCTGAGTACATGGGTCGCATCACAGTTTTAAAGGGCTGCAATTCTTGCACAAGTCTACCAGAATGTAATTGTCCTCTCGTTAAATTTAGACTGTTATCTCTAATTTAAGAGTATTTACATTCATAATATCAAGTTATCAATAATAGAATTGCAACCTTTTAAAATTCTGTCACTGTCCAAATACTTGTAGACCTCTCAGTGCAGTATTTCACCAAGTATGCGAAATATGAACTGTTTGATATACATGGGGGTTTTTTTTCATCATTGTCGGGAAATTTGTTTTTTAAAGCTCCAACAGTTGCAGAAACAATTACATACAGTACAGCACATCTTTAGTGTACATTTTAATGGATGTTCTCTGAAGTATGTACGTAGTTTCTCTTCCAGCAGCCATGCATACCAAAGTATCAATTCACTTGGTAAAACTTGTAAATAAGGTACACATGAATTGGGATCAACTAATGTAGTTATTAACGATTAACTGCTTAAAGTTTAATCTGTACATCTTTAATTTATTTTAATGACAACATCAGTTTATGTACAACTGTACAAAAAAAATAAAACATCTAATACAGTTATCAGTGGATGATTAGTTATGAGCTCATCATATGCTTTGGTAATATAGAAAGAAATATTGATTGATACATTAATTATTATTTAATAAATGCACTAGCATTTGATAAGTAATTTTCATGTTAATGTACTTGTACGTTGTATAACACTAATTCATGTTAACCACTAAATGGTTAATGACAATTCATTGTGACCTTGTTATGACCACTTACTTTAATATGAACTTCATGAAGCCATGGTGCAATACCGCACAGCTGCTATTAAAATTGGTTGATTAAAATTCCTTACAAGCTTCAAAGGTGACTAACTGAAGGAAAGAGGAGCTGGGGAACTCAGAGCTGTTTGGCCCATTTTATGAGCAGGTCTAAAGTAGCAGCATCTTCAATGGAGTCAGTAGTTTTCCGTAAAAGCATGGCTCTGTAGCCTTGTGAAAGAAAGCCTCTCTCCTGGAGTTGGTCTATTTTGAAGCTCACTACGTATGAAGATTTCTTGTATGATTGTATGATTATCCTGGTTGTTGAGATTGTCCCTCTCTGTAGAGTTAAGATGAAGTATGATTGTAGCTCAATCTCAAAACTGATTTGCCACCCTACCCTCTTTTTGTCTTTGAAACTGAAATAATGAGCAACATGAAAGCTGAAAATTAAAGCCATAGGATACTCACCCTGCAAAACATATTTGTGCTTTAATTTATACATCATACCTTTACAAACCAATTAATCTAAGTATATTTACTTTTCAATACCTTATTTTTGCTTAAAATATATCTGCTTGTTAATCTGGAGTTCTTTTGGCAAACTTTTTTATTATATTTATCTATACAGCACAAAAGTCATAAAAGAAAGTGCCATTTTGACTCTGCCTATACAAATTTGCCACACTGTAGCCTGTACTGTACCTCATAGTCCATCTCATAGTAATACTGTTAAGTGTGTTTACTGTTTGGCCTATCCCTGATTTTATGTGCTTCGCGATGTGTAAATTGATCTTGATTATCTTGATTACCTGTATATCTGTACATTATCTAAGTCTATCTGTACTATTATATCTACCGCCTTGTTTATCTCTTGTGTTTCAATATCTTTGCCTTGGTCTGTCGATTTCTGTTCAGCCCTCCCTCCCTCTTGCAAAAAAAAAAGAAAACAAAGAGACCAGTCGATACTGTGTTCTTTTTCCTTGATTGATTTGTGAGGGTTATTTATGTAGCGTTGCAGCTATTTCTGTTAGCATGAACGCTGTACCCGACGACCGTGCCACTGTAGCGAGAGTCCTGGCTCGTAACACGTACAGCCGTGCCCAGGGCAGGCCCTCCACCACAGACTACCTATGTGCACTGAATCACACACGACTGTCATCACTCCTCTGTTGGGACTGGACTCGTTTGGACAGTGTTACATTGCGCAGCACACTACAACCTGAGAAACGAAGCATTGCAAACCTGCGCCTCCCCCCCAACTGCAAAAGAACATCATGTGACATGCTCCTTTTTACTAAGCTGTATTTGGCAACAGCTTGCTCTGCAGTGCTGTATTATACTGAAAGCATTGTGCTAATGCATACTGAATATTACTATGTTCTACTGTGCAATTAGTCTGCAGCACTATACAGCATATTGTACCGAATGATATGGTTGTAGAGAATCAGTATTGTCTAAGACTACACTGTGTTCTTTAGTGTACGAAGCAGGACTGCATTTCTGTGGGAAGCTTTTGCGCTATATTGTACATCACTGTGCTGATGGACTATAGGATACAATGCTGTAAGGCAAACTGAAGGGAATAAAGGTTTTAATAAAAATATATTTCCATTATCTGGTCTTGAAATGGTTCAGCAACCCCCAAAGGTCATTTAAATTATGTGTGCGTGTGTGTGTGTGTGTGTGTGTGTGTGTGTGTGTGTGGTCGGTGTATACCTACCCTTGACATTTTCCTAGTGGAGACATTTTCAGGTACCCATAAGGAAATAGAGCTATTTCAGTGTTAGGGGTTAGGTTAAGGGTACAAATAGGGTTAGAGTTAGGCATGTACTGTTTACAGTTAACCTGATTGTGAACTCTATCCCAAGGACAGGCCGCTGAACATAATTGTGTTTTTATTCCGTCAAATTTTTTGCTACATTGGAAGACTATACATTGTTTGGGAATGTGAGGATTCAGCATTCTTACCACGTAATCCATTTTACGATGCAAATACTATAGCAAAAATACTTTTTCAAATTGTTTCATAATGATCCGTAGCTTGACCATGCAATCCCCTAGATTCGATTGTGTCAACGTTCATACCTTAGTAGCAATCCAGTGATCAAAACCCATTATAGTTTTTAATGTGCAAAACCAGCAAGGTTGAACAAACATCACTACAACTACTTTAACACAGTGGTATTTGCCATGAGTCTTAGTGAATTTCACTATAATTGGCTTTTTTTACGTGTGATGCAGTCCTATAGATTGTACAGTAGCTTTTTAGCAACAAAATAAGTGCCCCCACTGGCTATTATTTTCTGATCTAGTGGAACTGTCTTTTAACCTATCGGCCCTCACTCGCATACATCAGGAAAATCAACTTCCTGTAGTTTATTTGGCCTCCCACTGATCTGTAACTTCCAAAAGACGGATGCGTATGGTAGCCAAGGGATTATTTTCTTTGACAATGAGGTGTTTCAAAGGTTTCCAATGAGAAAGTACATTGTCAGGGAAGCAAAGGAGTTTTGGAAGCTACTTTATTTTGCAAATACAATGGCACACCAGTGCTGGAAATTGGAGGAATGTGCTGGAATGAATATTCAGCTCCAGATGGGAAAAAAAAGACATAACAGGAGGAAATTGTAAAACTATGGTAAATCTAAACATGAACTTGACTAGGCACATAGCGAAATTTTGAGTCTCCAAAATTGTTTGTTGAAGCATGCATGAAAAAATTCGTAAAATATTCATATTTGGTTCCAGTACCGTATTATTTGAACCTGAAGTTGTTTAGACGTCTGGCTGTGGCTGTATTATTTTTCTAAGCTTATGAGACTTGGTAACAGCGCCGCAGTGGCTGAAGAAAACGTAGAATCTTTTTCTGCCAGACAAAAACTTACATTTTCAGTGTTGTTGCTCAATCTGGGTAATATTTTCTGTAATGTTGACTATTTGAGAGATATCTACTGAGTGTCACCTTTCAGAAGAGACCATGATGTCTTTTGTCTTTTGTTGTCAAAGTGGTTCAAGAACAGTAAGCACATCAGTTTGGGTAGAAATTTGCTGAAAAAAAAAAGGGAGGAAGGTTATCGGGTTACAGTCAGGGGAAGGGGTTAGGGAATGAATGTCAGTTTATAGGTTGTCCCCGCAAAATATGAAAACACTGTGTGTGTGTGTGTGTGTGTGTGTGCCTGTGTGCCTGTGTGCATGTATGTGAGCGTGTGAGTGTGTGTGTGTGAGTGTGTGTGTGAATGTGTGGGGTCATTATCTGGTCCCCACAAGGTAATTGAGCTATTTTTGGGTGAGGGGTAAAAGTAACAGTTTGGTAAGGTTCAGGTTGGGTTAGGCATGTAGTGTTTATGGTTTACCCTTGTGTGGTTTTCAGGTCAAAATTACCCACTTTCACTTTTCATTAAAAGAAAAATCAAAGAACAAATTATTATTTCAACCTGAAAATCCATCTATTTACTGCTTTAACAGGCATGTGGAATTTGTTGTCACCATCTTTCCCTCACTTTTCTCCAAGTCTCACGAAAGTACATACACACACACACATACACACACACGGATGGACACTCGCATGTGCTTTCACATCCACACACACACACACATGCACACACACACAACCTTGTACTTCTATCCTGTGAGGACATTACATTGACTTCCAGTCATTCTTTGTGTGTCTCTACAGCCTTTCCCTAATATTAACAATAAGCAACGCATGTCTAACCCAAACCCTTACCCTAACCTTAACCTATCCCTGATTCTAAGCTCACTCCTTACCTTAACTAATAAGTTACAATTTGCCTTTTTAGTCGTTAGGACAGGCAAAAATGTCCTCACTTCTCAAAAGAGTCCCCACTATGTAGGGACACTGTGTAGTACAGATCAAACGCACACACACACACACGCACACGCACACGCGCGCGCATGCACACACGCACACGCACACACAAACACAAACACAAACACATACAGGCCATAAGGGTGCAACATTATATCATTCCAAGCATCGTGAATGCCACTGCTACCACTTTCATGTATATTTTACACTTTGTCATGCTGGGGCCTGCAGAATTTTATTACAAAATTTCTACATTTTCTCATTTTTTACCTAGTCTCTCATCGGGCAGGTTGGAGGTTTAAACTGTGGGAATTGGCAGAATGTTTTATCAAAACAATCTAGCCATCACGCATTTTCCTCTACAATACAAAATCTTTCATGAGGGTGGTGGAAGGGGTCTGAAAAAAATTTACATCAACGTCACATTATCAGAAGCATTATCACATTGGCACATCCAGCACCAGGGGCAGCCACACACCCAGCACCAGCAGCAGCCACACACCCAGCACCTAGGGCAGCCACACACCCAGCACCAGGGGCAGCCACACACCCAGCAGCAGCCACACACCCAGCACCAGCAGCAGCCACACACCCAGCACCTGGGGCAGCCACACAACCATCACCAGGAGGGATATTCTTGTCCAATAATGGTCAAATTGAATTGTCTTCATCCCCATTGAGCAAGCCACTGCGCAGAGCTGAGCTACTAATGCAGTACAGAAGGCACGAGGGCCATGTATTTGTGTTGGGTGTCATGAAAAATTTTGTTGAGTGGCAAATTCAGTGAAGACTTTTTTTTACAGAATGTGCTGGATGTATATAGCCGCATCCTTTACCAGTCTGTATTACTTCTCTTTGAAGATCATTTACTGGGCTAGGCACAGTGTGTAGCTTTGTTTGGGGCCACCGACTTCTGTAAAACAGGTTTGTATTGGGCCTCTGACTTCTGTGGAGCATCTGAGTTATTTCCAAGGTTAGATCTCAAGTGCCCCTGAAGCTGTGTATCAGGCATGCACACACTACTCGAGCCAAGTCAACTCTGTTGGATTACTGAGGCACATGGCAATGAAAGTACATGTCGCAGGTAAGCTTGAATTTCTTACTGCTCTGTTAATCTGGCTCTGGAACACACATGCACACACACGCAAATACACACACATGCACGAACATCATGCACACTCAAACACACACACACACACACGCATGCACACACGCTCAGACAAACACAGACAGTCTCGTTGATGCAAAATCTACCCAGTTAAGAGTAGGAATTATTACCCAGTGTCTTTGAAAGAGTGAAAATTAGCACCGGTCAGTGCAGCAGCTTGCTCAGTCTCTTCACCAGTCCTCTACATCTCTCTTTGTGCCAGGTCAGGGGTGGAGTAATTTAGTGTCCTATGGCAGTAATTTTTTGTTCTGACTGCCACTACCGCCAGTGTTAATGTGTTTTATTGTCCATTCAGGCAGGATATTTCCTGCTCTCTGCCTGTGGCAGTCTTAATATGCTGCCCAGCTGAGATATACCATTATTAAGTGTCCCTTCTTATTCCTTTGTATGTCCTGAAACCAGAAATTGACCGACGACACTGACCATCCAGTAATAATTTGGCACCAGTTTGACATCTCTGCTTTTGTCTCTCTTTGGGTTAACTGAATGAGCATAATCTATTGTGCCTACTGATCCTCTGCAATGCTGGCAAACAACTAAGTTGAGCAAAATCCTTATAGGGGGAATCCCAGGATACCCAAGGCAATAATATATGAAAAATTTGTTTGAAGAAACAAAGTTGATGGGAAATGTAACGCCAATTTTAAAGGTAGCATATTATGGATTTTTTTTTTTCCAGATAAGTCTACCTGGACAGTAATCTTCGTGGTACTTAACTTTCCAGCGAAGGCTGACTTTGAAAGCTCCCCAGTGAGAGAACTCAAAAGCAGGACTCAAGCACAGGCAGCAGATAGATCAGATTCAGATGTTTATTGAGGAGTTTTCTCAAGGTCGTAAAACCCGGTTCAGAGTCACATAGGGAGAATGCAATACAGGAGGGTAGAGCCAAGTCATTATCAGGGTACAGTACGAAGCCACAGAGGAAGATTGCCATAGTTGAGGGAGATTCAAATCATGTATAACCAGGAAGACAGGCCAAATATTTTACCAGTGCATCATGTTACATAAAGGGGCAGGCAATCTCAGAAAACTGAAAAACAAAATAAAATCAAAATCAGGAAAGCTTGGGGGAATGAAAAGAGGCTTATAGTGTCAGGTGTGAGAAACAACAAACCAAATTCACAATAAACCAAGGAAAGAGTGGAGTTTATAAAGAGAAGCTAAAGGGAATCCATAGACACGGAAGTGGCAGTCCCACAACTGACATGCGACTTGCTTCGCTGATTGGTCAGGGCACGTGAAGGCGTGAGCCATTTTGGCCTTTCAACACTGACACATCTTGCCTTTGGAGTCCTCCGCAAACCAGAAGTCTACACAGACCAGCTCTAAGGGGCTTGTGGTCTTGATTTACTCAAGTTTAGCCCTTCCCTCAGGCTCCAGAGTTTTGCTAACAACTCAGCACTTGCAGCAATTCACATATTCTCTGACATCATGCTCTATGCCAGCCGAGATGAATCTTTGCCTCGCCAGATACAAGGTCTCGCACTGGCCCTGGTGGCCAGCATCATCATGGACCCCATGCAGAATGTAACCGATCTAAGAGGAGGGTGCCATGTACCGATGACGCTTCCTTCCAGTCACAAAGTTCTTACAAACTCTATACAGGATGCCATCAAGCATTTTTAGTTTCCGCCACTGTTTCAGAGTCCTTAGCATCATTAATGAAAGCCCAGCTCTTTCCCTTCTAGATGGCCCACAGTAGATAAATGGGATGACCTGTGACAGTGTAGCATCTCTGCTCTGTTCATCCTCCAGCTCTTGGAGTGAGAAGACAGGCAGCGCATCTTGACCTGGCTAGCACTATGTTCTTCAGGTCCAGAGCCAGCCAGGAGACCACTCTTTGCTTAGAACCATGATCCCACTCAGCATGGCCATCCAAGACTGCAGACACTTCACCATTAGTCAGAAAGTGGTGCGCTAAATTCTTGAGTGAAAGTAGGCATTTTACACTCTGATGGTTGGCACTCACTCTGAATGCCTCTTGAACTGCACCCTCTTGAACTTGTGGTGATTCATGCAACAGTGTTTCAAATGGAACCTTCAAAAGCCTTTGGTAGACACCACTCTGGACAAAGGGCCACCTGCTCAGGGCATCAGTAACAACATTCTTACTGCCAGGTATGTACTTGATGCTGGAGTTGTATGGTGATAGTTTGGCTACCCATCTTTGCTCACATGCATCGAGTTAGGGCTTTGTGAGGCTGCAGGTTAAGGGATTATTGCCTGTCCAAACTGTAAAGGTGTGACCTTTTAGCCAATGGCTAAATTTGTCACAGACAGACGACTTTGATGCCAAGAACTCTAGGCGGTGAGCAGGATAATTGCTCTGAGTACATGAGAATGCCTTGCTGGCAAAGGCACTTAGGTGTGCCTTACTTTCACTCTGTTGGAGCTGAGATAATACTACACCCAAACCATCTTGAGAAGCATCTGTGGACAAAATAAAAGGCCAGCTGAAATCAGGATGCGTAAGTTCAACAGACTCTGGGAGTGCCGTCTTTAACTGTTGGAATGAGTTATGATGTTCCTCTCCTCAGTCACTTGCGTGTAATTTCCTGAATGAGAGAACACCTTGTGGATTCCCTTTCTTACCTTAGGGTGCGGCAGTCAGTGTAAACAGTGGCTTAGCTGTGCGGGAGCAATCGTGTATGAACTGCTGATAGTACATGACCATGTTCAGAAATTACTTGATGTTCTTCTGAGAGGGTGTAATACCATCCACCATCATAAGATCACTCTCTGCTATGAAAGCGATAGCCTTAACTTTGTCAGGATCAGTTGCAACACCATTTGCATCTACAAAATGCCCAAGGAATCTTACACTTCTCCTGAGAAACTGACACTTTTTGGGTGCTAACTTACTGTGCTGGCATTCAGCCAGCGGTAGTTCACACATATCCTGAGATCCTCACTTTTCATCCATACAAGCACTACTGGGGATGCCCGCTCATCATTAGACTTGCAAATGATTTCACGTTCCTCCATCTCTGAGAGCACTTGTCAGAATTTTTGGTTCTGCGCAGGTGAGACATGACTGTATGGCAGTCTGAATGGCCGCTCATCGGACAAATGGATGCAATGGACAAAGTTCTTAGTGAGCCCACAGTCAAGCTTAGTCCTTGAGAAAACATCCTCACACTTGTGAGTCAGCTGCAGTGGTTGTGATTTCCAGTAACCTGACACCTCACATGAGTCAATATCCAGTTCATCCAACCCCATGTTTTGTAGACTGTCATGAAAATTAGGGTGGTGAGAGGCACCAGAACCAACGAACCCTTCATCACATGCTTCCTGACTCTTCACTTCAACTTTCATGGCTGTTTTAAGTCTGGGGGCATATCTAGATCCTTAATGGCAATGCAGGTGGACACGTCTGCCAGCTTAGGGAGCTTGTCAACATTCTGAACAGTGAACGCGTTCAGTTTTGAACGGACGCCTGTTCATTTTTGGATGCGTTCGAGGCTGCAAACCTGGTCACTGCGTTCGATAATGAACACCCTTCCATTCATTTTCTGATGCGTTCATTTTCTAGCGGGGGACTTTTCAATCAGTGAAGGAACCAAAGGTGAAAAGGCTATGAGCGTGGGTTACATTTGACCTGTTCTCATCTGCACTGCAGGAAGCACGACTGATGGTTGCTTGATCCCTATGAGCAAACAACGTCAAATTTTAGCTGATTGACAGATTAGATTCGCATTATCAAATGGATTAGAGAGGATTAGTATTACTTTACAGATGCACAGAGTATTACTTAATAACAATGTTTGTTAGTGGTTCACTACTGGATTAATTTTAAGAGTGGTGACAAATATTTCACTATATTATTTTCTTCTGTTTAATGAAATGTCAAAATATTATCTACGCCAAACAACAATCATGGAAATTTTATATATGATTGTAAACTCGCTCATCCAACATTTGCTGCTTTTTTTTCCAGTGACTGTGCACTGACGGGAAGAATTAATCTGGCACGGGCACAGAGAAGAACTCCATACCCCAGGTCTTCCCAGCACTGCTGACTCCTTTTGTTTTATAAGAAGCTATCTTATCTTTTGTATAGACTATGCTGATTTCAGCGATTTGGCGCTAATGTGTGATAAGTGAGCTTTTAAATTATGGGTGTGGTTATTCTTTTGTGAACAACAACTGAATATGCATGACGGTTTATATAAACGCTTGTACAGACCTATTTTAAATTCTAAGTTCCTTAAAGTGAAATAGTTCTCATTGTCATTGTTAGTTTTTTTTTTTCATATACTGGGTATAATCCGCCTGCTAAAGATCATTTGCCAATTTAGGTGACGCTTCAGGAATGGGATTATATGCGACCTACTCCTGTTCTCTGAGTAAAAACGTATTCCGGTTATCTAAACAAAAACATATTAAACTTAGTCGACTGAACAAATCAAGTATTAATCGTGCACATCATCCAAAAGTCTTGTCATGGGTATCCCAGCGTGTCGCATGAATTCAGGTCTCACCCCGTGATCTCGTATCCCTGAACCAGCTAATCCCCATGGCATCACAAGACCAGGCTACTTAGTCGTTTATCTTGCAATCAAGCTTATTCATTAACTGAACTGATAACACCCTTATAATAAGGGCTATATTCATAAAGGGGGAAGTGGGGGGGGGGCATAAACATTTATTAACATTCAGACATGCTGATTTTATGTGATTTTGCACATGCAGAGGTTTTACTTTGCTCATCTGCTTGTCTAGATCTGGACTTGTCGTCGGCAGCTCCCTCTGAGCGGTGGTTTCATATGTTGTGACTTTAATCTGAAAAAAATACTGTACAATAAATTAGAACAATATATAATATGACAAATGGTAGCCTACAAAATCTGCGACAATCAATGGAACAAAATCTGAATATCATTGCAGAACTCATCGTGTACGTAGTGGGCTGTAAAGTGTGGCATTTTTTTTTTTTGGCTTGCGCGTTCACAGGTTTAAAAAGAAAGGATTAATATCACGGATAATTTTGCAATTTGATACGAGCGGGACTAAGTTATCCTAGTTCTTATGCTCACAAAATAGTAGAATTAAACTTGGGCCGTCGCGCAGATGATGAGATACAATGCGTAAACTATAATTTTAATGTATTTAATTTAATTTATTTACAATCTTTTGCATATAAATTGCCTAGCGGTCACATCATGATTTGGAATTCTAAAATGCTTTTTTATGTAAGAGGGAAAAATTGGCATACTGACACCACACGGAAGCGATGTTCATTCCAGTAAAGTATTCACACAGCAACATTTGAATGTTTTGGCTGACTGAACATACCCCGGTACCACTGAATCACAATTTATCTCCGGTCTTGAGTGCGGAATGTGTTAAAGCATCTTATCGAACTCGATGAAAAGTGTAAGCTTATAGTGGAAGATTGACGATCGGTAAAGATATATTCTCGAAACTGGAGATTTGGTAGGATTTTTTAGTCAACGTGAAAACTGTCGTTTAATAGGCATGTATCTTACAATATACTTCTAAATTCTGCAGGATGGGAGACTGGGAATTTTTTTCTCATAAGAAGGAAATATTTACGCATGTCGGTGTAAATTTTGCGAAATGGAGAGCAGATTCATTTTGTAACGCGAGAGAGGTAGCTACGTTTGTTTTTGGATGCCGTCTGGTCAAAAATGAATGCATGCTTGTTCATTTTTGAACGCAAAATGAACGAATGCTCATTCATTTTTGAACACTCTTCCGTTCGTTTTTTAGCTGAACACGAATGGAGACTTGTTCATTTTTGAACGCCTGTTCAAATTTGAATGCATTCCATATATTGACAAGCTCCCTTAGTGTGATGCTTTAGGGTGACTGCATTGTCGAAAGTGTTTACAACCCTGACTGGGACCCATCGATCACTGTTCATGGGGGCTACAGATCTGCAGACTATGATATCTCTGTTATGGACTTGTAATTTTTATGGTTCGTCTAGAATGGCACTGCCTTCTGAAAGAGGTGAGGTTGCAGGTAACTTGATGCTTTGGTCAGACTTGAGTTTAGTTAGGACCTGCCAGAAATGGGGAGACTGTTTGAACTGCTTCAGAATATGTTTTATAACATTTGTGCCAAGAATCACCCGCTCTTTCTGCCCAGGAACCACTTAGCCAGGAACACTAAATGTGCACCTATATACTTCCATCTTTGGGTAGTGAATACATTTGAGCTTGACTTGTATTCCACCACAAACAACAAGCACAATATCACTGCTAACAATTTCAGGCTCAGATGCTAACCCAACACATCTAAGCCCCTGTTCAGCCCTGTCACTTTTGGTACAAACTAAGGAAGCAGAGTCTAGTAGTGCTTGCAATGAAACTTTATCATTCACCTGTACACCAGTATAGAACAGACTATCTGCTTTATCAAGGTGGGTTATGTTATGAAATAGTATAACAGGAGCGGATTTCAGGCTTTCTGCATACACGGATTGTGCATCTTCACTAGAGTTGAGGGTTACACCACTGTTACTCACACACTGTGCTCTCCCAGCTGTGAGTGCAGTAGTTTCCCTGACCTGACAAACTGCTCTCACGCTGTATGGCCGCGGCTTTGGAACAGTCCTTTCCCTGATATCCTTGTTCTAAGCAGCCTAGACATCGCATTTCCCTCCTGCAGTGCGTTCTTGTTGAGTGAGAGTTATTTCCACAGACTTGGCATGAAGTAAAACGAACTGAGGGAAAAAGATGAGGACTGAGCAGCCTGAACAGGCTGGTTTGTACGCTCTAACACTCTCTCTAACATATTGAGCATGTTCCACAGCACCTAGGTCCAAAGCAGCAACATCACTTGACTTGTTTGGATTAGTGGGCATGCACTTGGCTGCATTCACTTGGGCAAAATAACGCTCAAGTTCAGGTGGACTAATGGTTGTTACAGCCAGTGGCGTAGCTAGTGGGGGGCGGCACAGACACGTCACTTTATGACAACAATTAGTCCTGGCTAGTTCTCAATCATTTTCCTTTATTGACGTGTTTTCCAATTATTGTAATTTGCAACTGACGACACGGTTTCTCTCCATATGCATCTAACAGCGATTAAATCATGGGCTAAATTCAGTACAGTGGCGGAGCAAGAACAGAGAATTGGGTTGCACAAACATCCGTTTAAAACAATTATTAGTCCTGACCTTTCTCAGTCATTTTCATAATTAACAGTAGGTTCACTCCGAGAGCACTCCACACTTATCAGGTGCTGCTTGTTCTCCCCGATTAGGTAAGACGACAATCATTCATCTGGACGCATATTTGCTGTATTTAAATCAACGTTATTCAACATGGCATACCTGTCGACCCTCACGCAAATAGCTGGAGCCGCACACTTTTTATAGCCTATTGAACTGCCGAGTGCCACTTTTTTTTTAATCAACCCACACAATACCGAGAGTGAAAGTCCACGTTTCATTGGAACGCAGACCAGTTCAATCAACGTAAAGCATTGGCCTATTAATAAGTAAATTATTTTTCTGTACTGAATTTAGCCCATGATTTCATCGCTGTTAGATCGCACATGGAGAGAAACCGTGTCTTCAGTTGCCAATTACAATAATTGGAAAACGCGTCAATAAAGGAAAATGATTGAGAACTAGCCAGGACTAATTGTTCTCATAAAGGGACGTGTTTTTGCCCCCCCACTAGCTATGCCACTGGTTACAGCTGTGGCTACCCGGAGGACTTTTTTTTTTAACTGTGTTTGATTTCTGCACTTGCTGCTCTCTTTGATGCTCCTCAATAGCCTCTTGCACCTCTGTGAGTGACCACTTACTTAACACGTTTGCGCAGACTCAGACAACTAGTAACTATCTTGTCTGTTCTCTATAATCAGTGGTATGTAGCTACTGCTCATCTAAAGCTACTGTAACAAACGTTAGATTTGTTACCAACAGAGACTTTCTGCTTAGAAGCAAAGCTTTCTGCTTTTGAAGTTATGTCGTCAGTCCACAATTGTGCATAACAAGCCCCTGAACTTCACTGAACATTTCATTACCATTAGCTCCGAGCCAGCTAGCCAGTTATGTTAACTGCATAAATTTCCGCCTTGTGCGGCTCGCAAGCCGTTTTCCTAGACCGGTCGGTACATTGTCAACTATGCATTCGAATGGAGACTAGTCTCTTTTCTTTTTTGGTTGAGCCTTTGGCAAAAACACCCAGCAGCACAACAAAAAACAGCTGTACATAAATGGCTGGCTGCCAGCCTTAAATGAGAACCCTGCATGATTCCATCTTGAAATTTGTCTATGAAACTTGTTTTAGCTATTCCACGAAACTTACGCATTGCTCCCTCGAGAGCGCAGTTTTGCACTGTGTGATTTCTTTCCTCAGTTCCATATTCAAAATAGCTGCCAGGTAGCTGAGATGAAACGAAAATCAGAAAAGAGCTCTCAGAAATGTTTCATTTATTTCTCCTAGATAACCATGAGATCTGTGTGAAACCCGAGTGAGACTATAGCTTATTTCTCCTGTCTCTCATTTTTTTCTCCAGAGCAAAAAGACAGACAAAAGCTCAAATTAGCCTCCTTTGACGTTTCAAAAGAGATCTCATCAAGCTCTAAAATCAGTCTCAGATTTTAGAGCTCAAATTAGCCTCCTTTTACATTTCAAAAGAGATCTCATCAAGCTCTAAAATCTGTCTCAGATTTTCTCCACTTTAGCACCTCATTTTGATCTCAGGCAGAGAGATCAGAGAGCTCTGCCACTGACCTCACTGTATTCTCATCCTAGCCTTTATAAGCCTTTGTTGATTACTCAGTTCATGCATCTCATGGTGATCTCAGAGAGAGCAAATAAACAGCTCTCTGCAAGCACTCAGTGAATTCTCATCCAGACATTAATGTTTTGTTTTTTTTAAACTGCACTCATGAATATCTGGTGGTAAATAAATCTATAGAGGGAGCTGCATGACTAAGATATTCCCTCAAACCATTGCTAAGAAAATGTGAACACATATGCAGAGACTTTTCATTTTAATTGATATTACATGCTTGTCTACAACAAAAAACAAACACCGAGCACATCTGAAACAGAAGGGTTACATAACACTGACAAGCAAATATCAGTATTTTTGACTGGATATCTCATCAACATTTTGGGGGTGACTTCAATAATACATCCACATGGAAATTTTCTCATAAGTAATGAGATGTTGCAATTGCGATATTATTCCTTCTAAAAAAATTGTAAATCATAACTTTGCATTCAAATGATTCATTTTCGTGTTCAGCCCTATATGTGGTTGGCAGGTAAACTTCTAGAAAGGAGCCTATTGTTTAAAATATAGTGCCCAAGCATTCGGAAAAATCTAATAAAGGGTTTTTCTTACAACATTGGTAAAAGTGTACTTGATTATTGTTTTGGTTATTACTGTTGGTTATTACTGTGTGTGTGTTTATGTATTTTTTGTGTATATATAATGTATACATAAAACATTTTTTTATATAAAATACACGTATGTGTGTGTGTATATACACAAGTAATATGAACACTATTAGGTAGAGCGGGCGGCCTAGAAATCAGAAGGCTCCTGGTTCAATCCCCGGCTCCTCCAGAGAACGTGTCAAAGTGTCCTTGAGCAAGACACTGAACCCCTTGCTGCTCCTGATGTGTAGGTTGGCACCTTGCATGGCAGCCCCCGCCATCAGCGTGAATATAAGGCATAGTTGTAAAGCGCTTTGCGATCATGTCACGTGACTAGAAACCGCTATATAAATGCAGTCCATTTACCATTTTGTTCTGGCTCAACCTATTTCTCCTTGTGAATTTTAGGAGAAACAAATGAGACAAAATAAAATCAAAAACGAAACTAAATTGAGCTTTAGCAAGGTATCTCCTTTAAGTCTCAAACATGACTCCTGTTGCTCAGTGTCCTGTCTCACCTATTTCTCCTAGTGAATTTTAGGAGAAACATATGAGACGAAGTAGAATCTTAAATGAAATTAAGATGAGGTAGAACTGAGAATCACAATTTTGTCTCTGGAGCTGTGGAAAAGCGAGCTTTGAGCAGTAAAATTTTCCTCTGGGAATTCCTGCATTACTCTGAATGTACCCTCTATCTGTACTATTTCCCAGAGCTTATTCTAACGTGTGTTAAGAAAAAAACTAGGTCAGAGATTTAAGGCTACAATGAAGCGAGAAGAAATGCTTGTCATAGTAATGCAAGCACAAATGTCAATAATTGTCACTTTTGGCTATTGTTCTAAGTAAAATATGCTAAAAGCAGTTTAAAAATGTGTAATACATATATATTTTCTCAGTAAGGTGCTCTAGACACTTTATTATTAACCTAATGAATCTGGGGCTGTTGCTATTTGGCAGTTTCAAAAAGTTGCCAGTGTTAGATGTTGGGTGCCAAAATCCATTCATGGATCTCGTTTTTTACTAGCCGAAATCGGAATTTTGGCAAGTATGTTGGTCGGTTCCCTTAGTCTGTTTGTCTGCCTGTCTGTTTGTTACAAATGCGATTTTTTTCTTAAACTTTTGGCTTAATAAAAATCTCTTTTGCAGCTTTTGAATCTCCTATGACCTTGTAAGAAGCCTATTGATTTTCGTAAAAATAACTTCAAGTTCAAGGTCAACGTGACACAAAATGTCAAAAACACATTTTGGTTGATAACTTTGTTTGTATTTGAGATAACAACTTGAATCCAACGCCATTTTGTTCACCATACATAGCCCATTTTCGCGGTTACGGGTCCCGAAGACGATCCTCCGGTCAAAGTACATCAAAATGACGTCACAAAATAACGAAAATTTAGCATTTTTGATTTTACTAAATTTATTTATTTCATTGTATAGCCCATTGTTCAAGTACTTCACATACCAAATTTGAGCTCAATCGGTCAAACGGTTATGACGTAATTGACGTTTTTCTGAAGTCAAAATCGCATTTTACAAAAATGACCATTATTTTCATTTTGCTATTGAACCATTTCCATTGTGTATAGACTAAATATTGTTTAACTGTTGACATCAGGGATATAATATAAGTCGCTGTAAGAAATTAGAAGTTGCTGTCTTCAAGGTCAAGGTCATGATCACGATCAATGTGAAAATCACGATTTGACTAATAAAGTCAGTTCTATTATGATATCAACGCCAATTCAACGCCATTTTGTGCATCGTGGAAAGTGCTCTTAGCAGTATGCCATCAAATTTCACATTTGACATCATTGTTTGTTTGTCTGTCTGTCTGTTTGTTACAAACGCGATTTTTTATTAAACTCTTGGCTTAATCAAGATCTCTTTTGCAGCATTTGAATTTCCTATGACCTTGTAAGAAGCCTATTGATTTTCATAAAAATAACTTCAAGGTCAAGGTCAATGTGAGGCAAAAGGTAAAAAAACACATTTTGCCTCATATCTTTTGTTCTATTTAAGTAAGCAACTTTAAACTAACGCCATTTTGTGCATCGTGGAAAGTGCTTTTACTAGTATGCGATCAAATTTCAAGGGACGTCATCGCAAGTACGTCAAAGTGACGTTACAAAATGATGTAAATTTTCAACTTTTGATTTTGTTGATTTTTTTCACTTTCATCGGATAGACCATGGATCAAGTACCTCTCACACCAAATTTTAGCTCAATCGGTCAAACAGTTATGACGTAATTGACGTTTTCCTGACGTCAAAATCGGATGTTACAAAAATGACCATTATTTTCATTTGTTTGTTTGTCTGTCTGTTTGTTTGTTAGTAACACGCTTTTTCACCCTTTCAATATCGTTTATGTTCATGAAACTTCACCATGTGATATAGGAGGTTAGTTGCCAGACGCCTATACTTTGTTAAGTCCCAAGGTCAAAGGTCAAGGTCACCAAAAACATTAAAACCACGTTTTGGTTCATAACTTTGCTACTATTACAGCTAGAGACTTGAAACCAACTCCATTTGGTTCATTCTGTTTCAGAGATCTATGCATGATTTCGGCAAGTCGTCATTCTGCGAATGACCTTTCATCTGTCATATCACTGGCACTCATGGCCTCACTGCTGCTGGTCATTCTATCGGTCTACTCTATTTTTAGTGTGTTTACCGCTGATGGGCTAATAATATTTTAACTCTATTTTTCCTTAAGTCGGGTTGGTCATCCATTTGCCTGGCTAAATTATGTAATTGTCAGGTATTTGAATGATGATAGATTGCAATATGCTTCATTGTTACAATAGAATTAGTTTCTTTTGTACCCTTATGCGGTGAGTGGTGGTGCATTGTATGGTTAAATAACTGCACTTGTGTACCAGAAAGCATGTTGACATCCCTGGTAAGGTGCCATGTCGTTCCTTTGGGCAGATGATTGCGCACCTTGGGGCAAATCTCTAGACCCAGGTCTGGTACTCTGCTGAAACACTGCAGCCACTAGGCACCATGCTAATGTGCATCTGTTACTCATGCTGATGTTTATTGTTACCAGCTATAATTAAACTTTCACTGTCAGTGACTCTCACCCCTTTAGGGCATTGTGCATCCCATCTTTCCTTCCAACTGTCATCTTGATTGATTAGGCTCGCTTGGCCTGTTACATGTAAGTGGATCTCTGATATGACATATCTTAATTGCAGTCTGCCACCATTTCATTTATTCTTTCCATGTATTCTTTTTATAAATGTCCTTGAAAATGTTTGTGCTACAAGAAAATAATAAAATTAATGCTTCATTCCTATTTATTTATTTATTTATTGCAGTTCTGATCATTTTAATCAAGTACTAAATCCTTGGCTGAACTTGATTATGGGAGTCCTGTTTGGAGATGAATAAGCCTTCTTCTTTTCTATGTTTTTCAAAGGTAAAGTCCATATTTGAAATAATTCACTGCCAGTCTTTCCCAATCCTCCTCCCTCATTCCCCTTTGATTGATCCTTGTTTACTTAACCTTTCTTGGTGTCATGTCTTTATGGCATTGTGATTTCACAGCCTAAGCCTTTGAATGAAGATGTACAAGGTTTGAATCTCAATGTGGCTCTGCGCTGTATTATATATGTATGACCAATTTAAACATTTAACCTTGTTTTGGTTGGGTAAACATATAGTCCCTTTGAATGTGTTAACTATAATGAAAACAGTGTGTCTATGCATGTTGGAGCTCAGTACTGTGCAGTTGATACACCAGTTTGCTCTTCAGTGCAAAAAAAAAAAAAATCATACTGTATGTGTCTATCTTGTTTTTCTTGGATAAACGTTATATTGCATAACTACAAAATGCTTTCTCCTGACCCACCTATGTAGCTGTGTGTGGGCCTTCTAATGGAAACAGTAATACTTGAATTTTAAAGGATTCCTACCCCTGCAAGGACCGTATTTTTGTCCCATAAAGAGCCACAAGGTTCTGAATGGCAGATTGTGCATGAGCGGTAAAGGCTCTAACAGGGAAGGGTATGGGGGAGAGAGCTTAGGAGAAGTGGGAATAGAAACGGAAGAATGGAGAGATAACAGTAACAGAATGCTGCAGTTCGGAAATGTTTTTTTCTCATTCTTGTCAATGGTAGAAAATAAATCAGCATCCAGGTGTTTGTTAAAGTGTGAAAGAGACTTAAGCTTTAACTATCATGACTGACATGACTGGTACAACACGGAAACATGCCCATTGAAATGAAAGGGTTTAGAATGAGACAGGGAGAAGATTTGACGGATGAATGGATGATTGGAAGCTATTGAAAGAGGCCGATTGGGGAAGCCTGGATACAGAGAAAAAGGAGAATATTCAGTGGAGGCACCATAATTCTCAATAATATTACTGGTATGCCTCAACCTTGTGATTCTGCCCTGTAATCTGTAGTGCAGTAAATGGTTAATTGTTATTAACTTTCCCTCATCTTCCCTCTCATCTCTTTGCTACTATGGAAGCATTTTCTCTCTCTCAACATTGTTTATAGGTATAGATTGAATTTTAATGAGAAAACACTCTTTTTAATATTCTACGAAGTTGCATAATTCGATATTCATTCCTTCATGGGTCTTTATACATGAATATATGAACATGGTGCCATAAGCAGTAAACAGTGTTAAGTGCAATGGTGCATTTCAAGGGTACTATGGCTAGTGGTTTTTTGGAAACAGAGTGGATAACTTCCATGGAAACAGAAAAATTCCTGGGCTCTCACATTGATGGTAAAGCCTTCATTATTTAAAGGCTCGGTAGGCAGCTTATTTTTGGCAATATTGGGCAAAAACTTCCATTTAAACTTTCAGCATAATGTAAATGAAGTGATCTGAGAGAAGAGCAGACCTCTGCATGCCCTCTGGGCTCTGTTTTCAGCCTGCAAAGAATCTGCCCCGTGACGGAAGAATTTGACCAATCACAGAACAGCTGAGAGAGCGAGCCCTGTGATTGGCTGTTCTGCTGAAGCAGATGCGTGTGCACGTCTCTTCGGTGTTTCTCAAACTGTGTGCCGCGGCTCACTGGTGTGCCGTGAGAGCTTCCTAGGTGTGCCGCGAGAAAACCCACTTACTGTTTTTTTTCTGATAGCCTAATAATATAAAACTGCTGAAGTTACAGGATATAAAAATAACAATTCATGTCATTATCAATTCATTCAATTCAGTTTATTAAAATGCCTATTTAAAATTCCTTCTCTATTTCCGCATCATGTATTCTACTCCTTCTCGTGATTGGCCAATCACATATCGTCTAACGCGAAAAATTAAACATTCCCCAGCGAAACTCAGCTAAAACAGCAGTGTAGGCTAGTTGAAACGAAACAACGAAAATGGATCAATTCCTGACCAAAATCTTGAAAAGGCCGTCTGACTAAGACCCTGAACCACCTCACTCTTGCTGCGCTGGCCAGAAAAAGAAAATCAAAGTGGTGAGCAGACTTTACAGTGAGGAATATCTGACTTATGGGTTTACATTCACCGGAGATCCCGCTACCCCAATACCACTGTGTCTTGCTTGCGGCGAAAAGCTGGCAAAACGAAGCTATGGTGCCAAATAAATTAAAAAGACACCTTTCAACCAAACACCCTTCTCTCAAAAAAAAAAAAAAAAAAAAAAAAGACCGTGAATATTTAATGCGGTCGAGAAGCCAGACGAACAAACAAGCTAGTTTCATGACGAAAACCGCCAGTGTCAGAAAAAGCATTAGAAGCTAGCTATCTGATCGCAGAACTAGTAGCAAAATCAAAGACGTCTCACACAATTGCCGAATCTCTTATCCTGCCAGCATGCAAATATCGTCAGGACCATGTTGGGTCAAAATGCTGCCAATGAAATATCGAAGGTTCCTCTCTCAAACAATACAATTGGCAGACGAATAAAAGAAATGTCGGCAGATATAGAGGACGTTGCAATGGAGAAAATAGAAGGGAGTGGGAAATTTGCGCTGCAGGTGGATGAAACAACCGATGTCAGTGGACATGCACAATTACTGGCCAATGTCAGATATGTTGATGGGGAGACAATTAAAGAAAATTACTTTTTTTTTAACCTAATTTTGCCGGAGAAAACCACAGGTGAGGATGTGTTTCGAGTGACATCTGAGTATCTGGAGAAGTGGGGGCTGAACTGGAAAGACTGCGTAGAGTCATGTATTTTCTGATTGCACGAAAGCCTGAAACCTGGTTGGAAAGCTTGAGTGGTTGTCTCGTCCCTAGGTCGCGCTGCGGGGTAGGTAGCGCGAGCGAAACACTAATATCATAGCGGTGTGCTGTGAGATTTTTTCATAGTAAACAGTGTGCCGCGAGAGAGAAAAGTTTGGGAAACACTGCTATAGTTTGAATAAAATGTGCTACACTGCTTCAAAACATTAGCTCGTCATTAGTCTTAAAAATGAAGAACGGCTTTTATTTTCTCAAAGTTATAACTGAATAATTCCCGATGTCAAACCTGTCAGCTAACGTTACTTTAGCCTTTGTAGTCGTCTGTCTTTCGAATTATTTTACACCAAAGATAAATACCATTTACTATCGCTCATGTTCAAAAACAGTATTTTCTTACCTGTGACTCGGACATTATTATATGGAGGATAACGTACAAAAAAGGTTTGTCTAATTTGCGATTGCTCGGGCAGGGACTGTCGGGTACGTGTATGAAGCGCGTGCATCAGATGCCCGTGCTTGTCTGGTGGGAGGAGCTCAGGTCAGAGATGAGGAGATGAGACCCGTGTAGACTCAACGATCACCGTTTTTCTAGGATTCCTGCCTACCGAGCCTTTAAGCTTGAATGTAAAGTGGATGTATTACTAAACCTTTATTGGACTGAAGGAGGAAAGAACCCACTGGATACCCATGCCCAGGAACATGAAATGGAGCTCCACCGTGATGGTATTTATTGAACAGGCTGTTGCCAGATCAGGATAGGGGTGCAGACATAATCTTATTTGCGTATCCAGTTGAGCAGTAAAACTGATGATCTGGAGTACTTGAGTTTACGCAGATATAGACGCCGGCATCCATAAATTCCGGAATTTAATTCCTAAATAATTCTGTCATAGAATTTCCAAATGTCTTGCTTCACTGAAATAATTTTCCAGAGTCTCTGTGACACAAATACTAAATTATAAAACGTAAATAGGCTCATGCATAACAGGAAAAAAATGGCATTATTTGTATTCTGCGCAAAGAGGTTAAAGATAGCTCTGGATTCAAGCAACATTATCCTTATACTTGACTTACAGGTACATGCTAATCCATTTGTTTATTATTTTATAAACGCGACTTGATGCTGTGCATGAAAAAGCATCTTAAACGTTGAATTGTGGATTGAAGACAAACTTAGAACAGAATAAATAGCAACTGGTGTAACTTGTGATGCCACAGGGGGGCAGTATTGTTCTTTATTTATCCAAAGTCGAAGGGGCATTTTCTGTTGAAAAGAAAAATGATGCAAGGCGCTAGTTTGCAATGGGGGTGGGTAAAGTAACTGCATTTTTAAAAATATGAGCACCAAGCTTGCAGGCAAGAGCTATATTTGTTTCCTCTTGGTATTTACTCGCTGGTGCAAAGTGCTGCCATTGTCAACTATGATATATGTATTCAACAAACGTGCCATTTTTTCTGCTCGTGTCACTAAGGCGTATGGCATATAATGAGGAGTCTGGACATAGTCACAAAGAAAGGTCTTCAATCTAATGAATTGGCTCTACTCAAAAATATTAGAGTTACACGTAGAAACAAAGGAGTCATTCACTTTTCCAGTCTGCGGTCCATCTCTTGGTCCTGCCAATGTATGCATTGCCAGGACTAAAAAGGTTGGGTTTACTATTTTGCCATGATAGTCATCGCTAAACTGAACCCCTTTCTTCCAGGATAATGCTACGGTCAGTTATAAAGGAGTCTGCTCAGCAACCAACCACCATCCTCACTGGCATTAGCCACAAGACAAGGGGACGTATTCTCGGACCACGACCTGTGGGTAGTGTCTAAGTGAGCCTCCCAGCCACCCCATCCCCCTGTGCAGTGCTGCTGCAGCATGTCAGTCAGTCAGTGCTGCAACCCTCACAGCGCTGTGACAAACCTGCCATTGGCTTCTTCCACAACATTTCATGCTCCACAGTTACTGCTGTTGACTCATAATTGCTGCACATTTAGTACAGAGTCTCTACTTCCTCTTTGTTGTCTCTTCATTTGCATATGTTTTTCATGCCTGAGGTCATGCATTTTGTACCACTAGGGGGCATTGAAGGCATATGATGCTGGCCTTCTCTGGGAGAGTTCCTCATTTTAGTGGCAGCCTCTCATACATACAGAAGTTTCAACTTTACAGTTTGCCCTTATGGCTTTAATTTGAAATCCTTTGTATTTTCTGTCTGCCATACAAGAATACGAGGAGATATTGTCATGGTGGGCCGAGGAAACCGAGAACCGAACTGAATGGAGAGATCTACAAAATAGCAGTAGTTTCTTAAGGTGATGGGAAGACAATTAAAGATATAAACATAAATAAATACATAACACAGTAGGGAACAGGCTGAGAACATGGGCCAGGAAAACAAAGGAGTCAATATTAGAAACAAACAAAGGATCTATCAAAATAGAACAGATGGAAGTAGTAGTCAGGGCACTACAAATGGGTCAGGAACTGTCTAACAATTTATTGAAACCTGGAAGGATAGTGTTAACTGTCAACTTCGCAGAAAAAATTAATTGGCAAAAAATCATGACAGATCCTGATCGGAAGACACTAAAATGCTCAGTGAAGTCTTATCATTAAAAACTCAACAGTAGAACTCATGAAGGTATAAAAGCATTTCCACACCCACAACAAGAACTTGAAGGATTAGGACCTCGTTTTCCTCATTGGTGCGAATAAAAGGTTTTCCACGAGTCGACATTGTCACATCTGTTCTCAGTAGTGTCACCACAACTGTTGGCTTGGTATTTATAGCAATTGCCTCCATCAGAGCAACTTGACTGCTGGAGGAATTTTGGAAGTGGTACCTGTCACTCATGGTGTGAGAGTCCTGTTGATGGCAGAGGAGTTGAACACTGGGTGATAGGGTACAGTTGCCACCGTATTTATTTTGGTTTGGTAACACAAAGGGGGGAACGAGAGAAAAATTTATTGAAATAAACATAAAAATTACTTTACCCTTCACCCTCATGAGATGCGGGTGAATATTACTGACAAAAATTATTACACAAAAATAAACAAAACAAGTAGATCTTCAGCTGGGTTGTTTTTTCCTTGGTCAAATCTGCTCTTGCTCCTATTTTGGCTGGATTCCCCCATCTCAAGACACCTATGATGGAAAGAGGGACGGTTTAAAACAGCGGTACTGACTAGTATACTTAAACCAAGAGTGTCTGCCTGCTTAAGAAGTAGAAGTGGCCTCCAGATTGCCCTGCTTTCTTTTGGAAACCAAACTCCGCGACTAAACCCTTTTTTGGGCCGGGCCGAGCAGCGGCCCGGCCCCTATTAACGCGAATGTCGCTGAGTGAGTGAGTGAGTGAGTGAGCGACTGACTGACTAGCTGCCTGAGTGATCAAGTTCAACGATTGGCTGGCCGGTGGGGAAGAAGTTCAGCGATTGGTCAGCCGGCGGGGAAGAACTTCAACGATTGGTGCTTGAGTGGTCAAGTTCAACGATTGGCTGGGCGGCGGGGAAGAAGTTAGGCGATTGGTCGGGTGAGGGAACACTTTCTCAAGGAAGCAGAAGGCCGTGACACAAACGCAGTGGGAAGCAAAAACAGCGAATGACAGCAAGCAGAGAGGGATATCTGTTTTCCGCACCAAACAATATTTAAAAGAAAACTGAAGTAACTGATACAAACACTTATGTTACTCGTGGATGCAAGGACAGTGATGAAAATAGCACTACAGACGATAGAAGCAGCAATGCTATCACCGCAATAGCTTGCACCAAGCACCAGTTAGCTTGTCGCTCCGGTGAAGAGCATCAGCAGTGGATCATTAACTTTAGCGCTGCCATGCACTTGGGATCCTTCCAACCAAGCATTGCATTTCCTGGAAGCAAATTTGCCACGGTGTGATTTGACAGATCCTTTCAATGAGGTTTGTTTGAAAAATGGCAGAAGTTGCATTGTGTCAAGGAAACCAACGTTATTCTTTGCTTTATCTGCACAACCACAGTGACAATTCGTTTGCTAAAGGGGGATTTAGCAACGGGGAAAAGAAAAAACTTAGTCAGCACGAGTTGTCAGACCTCCACTCTGATTCATTACATGTGTTAGCGATGCTTTAAGTAACTCCAGTCAGTGCTGTGTTTTGGGAGTTTGCAGCTAGGAATCAACATGCTGCAAGGACAGTGTTGTAACATTTATTCAGATCGGCTAAATTCCTGGGCCATGAAGGAATACCACTCAGAGGGCTCAGTCATCGCAACAAGTACCGCAGCAGCTTGTGTGAGAGAATGCACTCATTACCGAAAGCTCGAGAATGGCTTTCACGTACCTGCAGTAGGAAGATGTTTAAAAAAATCGCCGGTTTCGGAGCATTTTGAGAATGCTGATGATGATCCCAAAGGGAACGATTATCAGGCTATGATTATGCCTTTTATGGGATTAGCCTGCTGCCCGGATGTATTTATGTTGGCGAAAGTGAAGTTACATTCATTAAAGATAGTTGATTGAATTAAAAAAGTAAGTCATATATAATGTGATGAATCACTTAATTCAAATTCAGGATTTTGTCTGAGGATTATTTGTTTATTTTTGGGACTGCAGACCTCGAGTAGCTCATAAAACGGCACATGATAGCCAGGCTTACAAAGTCATGTCCTTCTGTGCCAATGTTTCATAAGGTGCGACAGGAATATGTTTCTGTTTTAATGTAAAAAATGCTGAAATGGGATATGGGATTCAGAAAAAGGGAAAGAATTACTTATCAAACCTCCACTTTTTCTGCTTTTTACTCGCCAGAATGATTTTAAAAAAGGGGCGCCCTTTTAGGAGGGAGAATGGATGTTTATAATTTCAGATTAATATTTAATATCGTCAATGCATATCCTGTGCATGCCCTAGCAATTTGGGGGCTGTTTCAAAAAACACGACAGACCATCCGACCCAACGACGGACTATCCCCGCCTGGACTGGACAGTCCGTCTTTTTCTGGGTGTTGTCATGAACGGCCCATCATCCTTCGTTCTGGTTGGACTGTCTGACTTTCTGGGACCACTCGAGAGTTGTCCTAAAATTCGGTCGGACAAAAATATACACCATAATATGGCGTTGTTGTTTGAAGTTGTCTGGAAGCACAGACAGCCCAAAATATTTTGAGAATGGAAAGAGAGTATAACCAATGCCCGCGAAACCAATATAGCCTACACCCAAGACTGTTTTTAATTAGCTGGACTGTATTCAGTTAGGAAGTGGCTATAGCCTACTGAAATTGAACGTGACATCTTACAGCGATGTGCGCTGTTAATTTATGTCTGAATAGTAGTTAATGATCTTCCTAATCAGAATTGGGTTTTTTCTCTTTTCATTTAGCATTAAGTTATTTCAATTATTTGAACGCCAAATAGTAAAGCAGTGCATCGCTGAGGTGTAAATTCTCACGGAACTTCGAACGGACAGTGACGAACCGTCCGTCCGTGTCGGACCATGGTCGGACATCCTACTTTTGTTTTATTGAAACACCTGACGGACATGGTCTGTCGAAGGTCCGACTTTTCACTCGACAGATGGTCTGACTCGGTCGGACAAGTAAAGTTTATTGAAACAGCCCCCTGATGTGTAATCAGTAACATGGCTGGTGCCCATATGCTATTAGGAGGCACTAGAAATTAAGCTACATTTTCTTGACTGGATGTAAGCTTGACGATTATATATAGCCTACCCGAATGTTTCTCTGGGTACCCAAATATCAAGGGAAGCCGAAAAGTACTAATTTCATTCAATAGTGGGAGAGCTTGAGAATGGAATTCTTTCGAGAGAAGGTTTTGGATTAATTAATTACTTGCATACTTGTCATCCCTACAATACTGTGTGTATTACTTGTGCATTTTCAATGTAGCCTATCGGCGGTTTCTTGGTCATTACTATGACTATAGCTGGACTATTTACGTACACGGTGAAAGTGGTGCCGGCACTATTATGTTTCATTATTATCAAGAATAGCCTACCAGTATGATGCCCCGACTGGTTTCCAAATTAACTTATACCCTTGTGCGTTCATAAGTTGGTTCGCATGAACGTAAGCAGTTGTGGTGGCCACTTTGATTGTATCTATGAGAGCGACTTTAACCACACCAATGAAAACAATAAATTTAAGAAAATATTAAGTTTAAAAGATTGCACCAAGCTGGATTCCGCACCCCGTGAGCTACGTGGTTGTACCCACTACGCCACCGTAACCAACAGGACCAGTATTTGAATCCAGTCTAGTAATAGACTGCAATAATCAAGCAAATGTACTGTTAAATTAAAATACATTTTTGTACATAATGTTCACAATGTCCAATATTTCAATTCCAATGAATGTTTCTTGGCGATACTGGTCTCCATTTTACAAAAATTAATGTGTATATTTTCTTCTAATGAACAGCAAAAGGTGGATTAAATATTAATATAGCAGATGCATGATGCGCTTGCCCTTGCTAGCATCCAGGTCTTTTAAAAAGTTCTATTCGACTTTGTTGCATTATGAGCACATTATTAGGCTAATCTTCTTTCATGCTAGATTGGTTCGGTTTGTTTCAGTCCTTCATGCTTGTTTTCTCTGGTACCGGTTGCAAAATTCCACAGAGATAGAGGAATGCAACACGTCATACCAATCTAGCGTGAAATAATCATAAAAATGGCCGGATCGTGTTTTTAATTTCCCTACTCAATCTCGCAACCGATACGACAGTTAACAAGCATGGAAGACGGTATCGGTTGCGAGATTGAATAGGGAAACACATAAAAACTTGCACTTCATATAACTGCGTGAGCTTTGCCTCATTTAGCACCCTTTTCTTGGGCGCACATTCTCATACAGCACTTGGCAGCCCAGCCTTACACTAGGTTGCACCTAGTCTTGTTCTCCCTACACTCTCCTTCTCTCCCCATGTTCTCAAATGCCAGTTTTCTCCTCACTATCTTCCTCTTTGCTCCCTCATAGCAATACTCAGAAAAGAGGAGCTGAGCTGCTAAATACAAGTCCTGGACAATAAATTTGTTTTTTAAGGAGCTTGTACTGTGTGCTGTACTTAAAATACATTTAGGGAGCATTTTGATGTTAATGTAAATTTGTTGCTAATTGCATGTTGTACGGATTGAAGTAGTCTGAATTCTTTTTACCTCTTGGGACTCACAATAATGCCATGTTGCACTGAGCAGGGGATAGTAGAGCCGTGATCCAAGAGGATATGCATATTAAAGTACTGCAATTTTTGCATTATTGTGCAGTTATTGGCTGAAATAATGCAAAGCTAGGACAAGAAGTATTTCTGTGTACCTTGTGTTAATCACAGTAGATGTGTTGGCACAGTTCAGTGGTTTAATAAAGTATTTAATAGATAAATTGCTTTATCAGGGCCGTTAGCATTCCTGGGGGAGGGAAAAGGACACTTACAAGAACAGATTGCTTTTGAATTTTACTGGAGGCGGTGGAATAATGTTTTGTGTGTGTGTGTGTGTGTGTGTGTGTGTGCGCGTGCGTGTGTGTGTCTGAGAACATGCTGAGTGTTTATGGGTATCTGTGTGTCTTTGTATCAGCTATTTAATTATATGTATATCCATGAATGTGATCTTCTCTCATTGACAATTTTTTAAACCCCTAGTCATCTGCACCATGTGCACGGAAACACCCTCATAGCATGACAGATTTTTAGACCTGATGCTCATAACAGCTTGGGTTGTCCTTGTCATCTTTGGTCTTACTGTTTCCTTCCCTAAAATCACATTAAATGTTGGCTCACTGGACCACAAAACACACTTCCACTGTACAACTGTCTATCTCAGATGACGCCAAGCCCAAAGAGGTTGGCAGCGGTTTTGAAAGTATTGCTGTGAGGCTTCGGCTTTGCATAGTAAAGCTTTCATTTGCCTGCAGATGCTGTAGCAAATGGTCTTGACTGACAAAAGTTTACCAAAGTATTTCTGAGCCCAATTTTCAATATCCAGTACAGTCGCATGACTGTTCTTAAGACGGTAACATCTTAGGGATCAGAGATTGTTCACATTCACAAGAGGTTCTTGACCTTTCCCTGTGCGCACCAATACATGACCAGATTTCTTCCATCTCTCAATTATACTACGTACCACAGAGGGTGAAATGCCTAAAATCCAACTGATTTGTCTGTATGGAATGTACTGTAGTTCTCGGAGTAATGGATTGTCCATATGCATCTGTTGGGAACCAACATCTTTGCTTCTGAGGGAAGAGGCCTTTTTTGGAGGATCCTTTCATACTACAGTATGATTACCTTGCCTAGTCACCTGTGTCACATTACCTTGTTAATGCAACTTATTCCATCATTATTATAAGTCCTAAACTGCCCCTGCACCAATGTTTTTGGAGTCTATTGCTGACCCAAGATTTGAAATGTGCATATTTTCAATAAAATAGCAGTAAAAAGTTAAAACATCAAATGATGTGTTGTTGTTGCTTTTTCAATGTTGAGGAGAGTTCAATGAACCTCTCAAATCACTTCTTAATGATATTATTTGTATTTTCATAATGTGCCAACTTTTTTTAGAATTGGGGTTGTATGAGAGAAGAACTAACCTCAACATCCATAGAAGAGATGACGACAACAGCCATTGATGTCAAAGGTGGAAAATCCATCAGATCATTGACAAAAGACAATAATATTGACAGGTCAACCCTGCTGTTTTAGGCTTTAAAAGTCAGATGGTCAGTTTACCCCCAGATGGCTCAACTTACCCACTGAATTGGATCAACTTACCCCAGACCTGGGGCAGAGGGTGGAGGACGCAACTGCATTTTGCCCCTCAGGATACTGAGGAGGATGGTAAGAGAGCTAACAAAATCCCCAAGAACCACTGTGAAGGAATTGCTGGCCTTGGTGGCATCCTGGGGTCACCAGGTTTCAAAAAGCACCATCAGGTGCTACCTCCGCAACCACAGGCTTTTTGGAAGGGTTGCCAGAAGAAAGTATTTTCTGAACAGAAGATGCAGAAGCAAGTACTTGGAGTTTGCAGAACGTCATTTAAATTATGACTGGAAAGAGTTACTTAGGTCAGATGAGACTAAAATTGCTGTTTTCGGTCAGATGCAGCATCGACATGTTTGACGTCGAAACAGATTCATATAAGGAGAAGCCCCTCATACTCACGGAGAAATATGATGGTGGGTCAGTCATGTTTTGGGTCTGTTTTATTTCAAGGGGTCCAGGGGCACTGGCTTAACCAAGTATCAGGATATTTGGCTGACAATCTGGCTGCCTCTGCCAGAAGGCTGGAAATTAGCTATTGGTCGACTTTCCAACAAGACAATGACCCAAAGTATACCTTAAGATCCACGCAGAAATGGTTCTGTGACAACAAAATCAACGTTCATCAAATTCAAAATGAGTATTTCCAAAAAATAATAAAGTTTATCGGTGTGAACATTAAATATCGTGTCTTTGTAGTGTACTCAATTGAATATAGGTTGAAAAGGATTTGCTAATCATTGTATTCTGTTTTTATTCACGTTTTACACAATGTCCCAACTTCATTGGAATTGGGGTTTGTAGTCTAGATTCATTTAATACTCAAAATTTCTCTTTTATTTCCTTGCATTCATTATCATACCATTTGTTCCTGGCTCTCTGCCACTCACCTGCACTGAAGGCCAAAATATTATGAACACCCTGCACTTTTCAGAATTTGGCTGGTTTTTCTTAAAGTATATTTTAAGCAACAACAACAAACTGAATAACATAGAAACACATATCTTAACTAGAAATGTGCAAAAAGTATTTGCTAAGAGATATAAATATTCAAATTTGACTTTCTACAAAGTACCCTCCCTTAAGCCTTGATTCCAGCCTGACATATCCTAGGTATTCTTTCCTGCAGTTTAAGGAGAGAATTTCCTGATAACTCATTCCGGGTTTTCAAGAGTTCCTTCATGAGCTCTTTTGAACTTGATGGGCGCACTTCTCTGACTGCCCGGTCAAGTTCATCCCAAAGCAGCTCAAGTTGAATTTCAAGATGTAAAGTTGTTCAGCAAGCAACACTTTTAGTCAATACAGTCCCCCTTTGGCATTTTTTCGTTTCTCAAGATTAACTTTAAGATGACAAAACCAGCCAAATTTGGAAACATGCAGCGAGTTTGTAATATATTGGCATGTTGTGGAATTCAAGATTACACTGGCTAGCACATGTCCGTAATAACTCAGTTGAAAAAATGAACAGCAAGCTCATCACTGGTTACAGTCATACATTATAACATATCTAAATCAAGTTCAGACATCGTGGAAGAAACAGTCCTTGTGAAAAGTTCTTGAACATCATTGTTCCATATATATTTTTTAGTAAGAAAAGGCGTATATTGGATCTTTCCACCACTCGCTCAGGCCCTTTGCCTAGCGTCAACAGCCTCATTCCGCTCGAACCCTTTTCTCATTAAGCTGCATTTCACAATGCAATTAAACTCATTAAACTAGCCGGCCAGGGCACTTGGCTTTTGAAAGCTGACATCACCGATGCCTTTAAAATAGTCCCTATTCATCTTTCACAGTGGCATTTTCTCGGCATGAAATGGGAATCCTAATTTTACTTTGCAGTGCGTCTAACATTCGGCCGTAAACGTAGTCCTCCCATTTTTAATCAAGTTTTCGAGGCCCTTTTCTGGATCCTTCTAAATAGAGTTCGTATTCCCTCTCTCCTCCATCTCCTGGACGATTTTTGTTGATCGATCCGCCTCAAGACAATTCGGGTCAGTCTCTGTTCAAACTGAAACACCTGTTTGCTCACCTAGACGTGCCCCTCTCCGATTCTAAAACTACTGGCCCAGCTACCCGTCACGAGTTCCTAGGCATTACTTTGGACATGGTAGAAATGAAAACATCCCTACCTACCAACAAGCTCGAGAGCATTCGAACGATTACTCGGTCATTTTTTTTGGGAAAAAACGTAAGAGACCCGAAACCAACGGCAGAATCGGAGAGAATAATGCATTATTTACATGAGGACGAAATCTGTGTTGACACGAAAACTGAACCGTTAACCATACTTGCGCTAACATCATACCGAGCTTGCTATTTAACTTTATAGTAACACAGTTTGGCTCTAAGCGTTTGGCTGTCTCAGACAACCATTTCATTCATGAATAATAACAACATAACACTGAGACAGCGAATAGGTCTTGTGACATGAACACGGCTTTTCAGAAGTTTGCGGCTAACTTAAATAGTGTGAAATTCGCGGGCATTGTAACACTAGAAGCTACAAGCTAGCTGAGGTGGTTCGGCTGTCTCTCAGAGATGAACAGGGTGCCTATTTCATATGTTTTATGATGGATATTAAGTAGATATGACGGAGACTACGATTAAAACTAGGCGCAGCGGCTACATCATGGCTCTCGGCCACGCCTTCTGTTCGTTGGTTGGTACGGCATTTTTTCTGCCGAGGTAAACGAGGCAGAGCTCATTGTGATCAGACAAAGTGGTGAAGCGAAATGAAATTGAGCGGAAGTACGTAGGCTGGCAGAGTTAGGCTAGCAGTGCAACCCTTCAAGTGCAAAAACTTAATTACACTGCGCGCCTCAATCTTCTCCATACTTGGGGTTACTCATGTTTGGGATCAACTAGCACAAGATTGAATAAAGTGAAGTAGATAGTTCTTGGTCCATTAACTAGATAAGGATCACTGATGTTTCAATCAAAATTTCATCCTGATCGCTTAATAACTTCTTCTTCTTAATAACTTTTTGATACCCCCTCGTATGTCACAGCTTTTATACCATCTGGGAAAACGCAGCATGGGCGCTTTGGGGACGCAGTGAACTCACCTTGCACGCAGTGGGTGTGCAGTGAAAATGCCTAGCTCTCAGTGGACACGTAATGAGAACTGCGTGACAACGCCATCGATCCCAAACGAGAACGCTGTGGGAATGCATCAGCACGCCACGGGAACTCCGTACGGATGCCTCAATCGCCTTGAGAACGCCCTGAGATCTCCAGCTTGTGAAAATTTCAAATAATTTGCAAAACGATTTCCAAATTTCTCTGGGATCCGACAGAGTTCTGATAAGTTTCAGATCACGGTGACAACTCCGTGGGAACTCTGTCTGGTGTGACAGGGGTATTATGTGCCAGGCATATGTAATTGCCGATTCTTTGTCACGCTTTAATTTTCAAGTTTTCAGAAGCCTTTTCCCAAACTTCAGCCCAACACCGGTTGCAGTCCCCTCTCTAGGATCAGTAGCCCTTCACTAGTTCAGCCTCCCCTGCAGCCTTATTTAGATTCCGCTAGGTTCCACATCAGAAAGGGTCTCGCTCCCTCTACTCTAAAACTGCATGATTTTGCATACAGAATGTTTTCCTTGTTTTGTGTTTCTCTGCATTTGCCACTAGAACCTTTTCAGTCAGTGCCGTCTGCGGATTTATTCGTCATTGTGTCGATGTTGGTCACTTCAAGCTCCACTATCTATGAGGTTTGGTAGCTGGTGTTCAGTTTGGTGCTAGATGTTCTGACCCATCTTTTCCAAGCCTATTTTCTAATCCTTCCATTAAATCGTTGCTCAAAGGCATTGCCAAGGCTTATCCCCCGGGTTTTTTACCACTTCTTCCAGCTCATTCGATCCATCAAAAGATGTCACTTTCTCAGATATGACTTTCTTTCCGGTATTCTATAGTCTTTATCTCAAACATTCTAAAGCTGGTGGTGCTTGTCGGTTGTCATTGCTTGCACAGGTTCTCATTTTGCCCTTTTAGATCCATGTGCAATATTTAAAGATTAGGCCTCTGTCTGAACCTGACTTCCCCATCTTTCTGACTCCAGATAGTAATCCCATGTCTAAGTCCTGGTTTAGCTCCTACTTAAATCAGACCCTATTGAGTCGTGATTATAGCCCCCAAGCATTACTCGGGTCATTTGTTCAGAATGGGTGCCGCTACTTCGGCAGCTATGCAAGGTACATCTACGGCCTCTCCAACAACTGGGCCGCTGGTCATCATCGGCACACGCATCCTACGTGCGCCCTGAAGCATCTGCAATCATTGAAGCCCAAAGATCCCTGGAGCCTTAACAGTCCATGGAAAGTTTGCAAATAACTGGTTGTTGGTCATTGGCTATTTTGCTTTCATCTGTATTTCTGCTGTCTCTTCGTAATTGCATGTGGGGCTTTGCAGCCCCATAGCCATTGCTGGCTATCGTGTTCTAGTAAGCAGGGCTTTGCAGCCCTTAGCCATTGCTAGCTAACGTTACAAAAAAAATTACAGGGCTTTGCAGCCCCTTAGCCATTGCTGACTAACGAGGAAAAAGAAATGCAGGGCTTTGCAGCCCCTTAGCCATTGCTGACCAACGAAAAAAAAAAATGCAGGGCTTTGCAGCCCTTAGCCATTGCAAGCTATCGTGCACTTGCGAGTGGGGCTTTGCAGCTCCTTAGCCATTGCTAACCAATGATTTGATTTGTACAGTCCTGTAGACCTCATTTGCGTTCCATGTCATGCTCATCATGTTTTCCTCTCTCAGCAGCCCGTGCTTCTCCGTCTGTTATGTTGTTCCTGCTTGGTGAGTATTCCTACCTTTCCTTGGGAGATTCATCAGGCTGTGCTTCCGGGGAGCTTCCGCCCCTTATTTTTGGGGGATTTTCCTGCTGCTGCTCTGAGCCTTGCTCCTGCTGTAGTCCAAGCGCCAAAGACTTGTCTAATTCTAAACATGTGTTTCATCCACTTATGCTCAACGCATACATATTTCCTGGTTTCACTTGAGTCTCTCCTGATTGAAATGAAGCTTAACATAAGTTCAATCAGGAAGACTCTCTTGCGCACTTCAACTCCATTTATTTTTCTATCATCACATGCATGCTCAGTCGTAAATCTCTACCGTAATTGTCTGGGACTGTCAATTTAGCTGTCAGCTGGTGTAGCAGCTGATCTCCTCTATCCAGCCGTGGCACACCACATTTGCAGCACTAGCCAATTGTTCTGCTGCAGTCTTTTTGAAATGTGCCATTTCTGTCTGCCCTAGTTCACTCTTGCTGCAGTTTGCTGGCCCTCCTCCCCAATGCTACCCTGCTCTCGTCAGACCCTCTGTACCGCCACTCCAGCTTCGACAGCCTTCAGCCATCACCGCCACCAGTGTCTGGACTCTGTGGGGGATTTTTCTGCTGCTGCTCTGAGCCTTGCTCCTGCTCTACAAGTCTTACCGAAGAGTCCAAGCGCCAAAGACTTAATTCTACACATGTTTCATCCACTTATGCTCAACGCATTATAAATATTTCCTAGTTTCACTTGAGTCTCTCCTGATTGAACTGCCTTTAAAGCCTCTGAAAACCCAAGTCCATCAAAACCTTTGAACTACATTATTTAGGGTTGTATGTGCATAATAATAAGCATACAAAAATATTAGAAATTATGTTCAATTCAAATTCGAGATTTTGTCATTTAATTTTTAGCACCTATCCTCTTACTGCGGTTGAACTGGGTGTGGTTTTCTAAGTGGGTTATTGCATAATAAGCCAAACCAATTAAAAAAAACTCCGTCATTTGTCCCACCCCTAACTGAAATTATAAAACCTCTCTGCTCCCGCCTATTTGGCCTCTGTTGTCTGTTGAGCCAGAGAAACATCGTCCCAAACCAGCCTACTGTTTTGCAATTGATTAGCCAACTACAGCGATCTATTTGGGTCCATTTATCTGTCTGTCCACGTTTATTTTCATGTTTGCGTTATAAAATATTAAAAGGAGCAACTTATTATGAACCTTTATGTCCCAGAGTTTGTTGTATTTCCATATCATAATGTTTCTGTCGTTTTGTCATTGGGAAGTTAACTTAAGATACCTTTATTATTATCACCCATGATGTCGCCCGTGACAGACTGGCAGCGAATGGACGCTTTCCATGTGTGTCTTCTTGTTCGCAACCGGTAAGTGGTAATTTCACCACATTCAACATAGCGGTATGAACGCAGCATAAGACCCTTATCTCACAATGAGTTTGGGTTTCGGTCTAGGATCTGTCCCGAGCATGCTGTGACCGGATATCACGCCCTTGAGGAACAGTTGTCATTCGCGGCTGCCATAAGTGGGGTCGATGAGCGACAGGGCCCGTTTTCCATTCTCGGACAGACAGCCAATTGTTGACCAGCGACAGTGCAAATGATGCTTTTTTTCCCCTCTTTTGTGTCATTAGCCACGCCATTTTCCTGATGCCATAGCATTGTTATTTCTTGGTTGGCTTTATGTAAGCTATTGAACACACTCAAAAGAACAAGTCAAGCATCATTGTACACGTCTGAAAAAACGCAATGTTCGTCATTAAGCCTCGGTCACAACCGGCCGTACTTCCACACCACGGTGTATCTACAGCAAAAAACGCCAAGGAACTCACAGGTCACGCAGGTTCTTCTTGCAAAATTTTGAGACTGCAGACTGCCCGCAAGCACGTACGATGGATTTTGATCATGCACAAAAATATGACGGTGCGTTCAGGAACCACTCGCGAGAACAGAAATTCCAGAAATCGAAAGCCTTTTTTACAAAATGGGTCGGGACCAGAAGACACAGGAATTGCCAAGCCAAAAACAGTATCCAAAAAGCAAAGTCAAAATAACAGGCAGGGGTCAGAACCGGAGAGGCAGATGTGCAACGGTACATAAACAGTAAGCCAAAAATCGCAGTCAGAATCCAGGGTAGATCATACACAGGGCATCAAAAACAGGAATCGTGGTCATACAAAAATAGGTCAAAATCCAAACAGACAAAACAATAGCAAGGGCAAGGCAATCTCAAGGTCGGACAAAAATAGTCGTGGAAGAAGCAATAAACAAAAGGCATACGAGGAGCTCTGCACAAGTGAATTTTGATCAACATTCTGACGGGGAACAAACTGCAGTGAAGACTTTAAATAGACAAGAGGGAAGTCACATGCTATGCAGGAACAGGTGAATAGGATAAGAACTCATTACAAAGTAAGGCACACATGGGGAGGTCCTTAACCACAAACAATTGGCAAAAGCCAAGACACAGACAGGATCCACACAGACGTCCTATGACAGATAGACAGCTCCAGTCAAGGAGTTCTAAGTGCACAGACAAAGAGCGCAGGATAGCAATTAAGCACGTGCGAGAGATTTCGCGGAAACGCAGAAAGATGCAGAGAAAGTAAAGCAAGAGGCGAAGAATAGAACAGGGCGATAGCTGAGATTGAATTAGTAGCGGTGCAGCTTTACAAATTAACCCAAGTGTTCATTAGTAGTTAGTAATATATACATGGATTAGTTAGGTTAGTAAACTATGATACAAAATATAAACGTTAGTATTATTAGTAATCAAGGAAAGCAAGGCGAAGGAAGTAAACGAGAATTGAAGTAACATGAAACACCAGAAACCATTGAAATCACCCGAAGCATGTAAGCACACAGACTGGGTGTTAAGAAGAGGTCGGGGGGGGGGGAGAGACACCAGATGCAGGATCCAAAAGTGTTTATTTAAAAACACCAAAGTCTAAAGGAGAAAGTTGGCAAACAGGCTAGAAACAAAACACCGTGCACATGCACTGAACGAATGGGAGAAACTAAGGTACACTACCCAAGGCAGGGGGAAACAGAAATACACACTCCAAGAGTGGCTAAACTAGAAAAGCAAAAACTGGACCTAACTAAACTGACAGAAACACTGGGAGACTTAGACAAAGGGCAGACAAGACGTGGGCGCAGCAAAACACAAGGCTCAGAAATAACAAATGCTCGGGACGGCACAGAAGCTGAGATTTCACAATACAGAGCAGAGTCTAACAAAGTTCCATCTGCCGATAGCTTCGCTCCTGTCCACTGAAATACACACGGGAGGAGGCGGGGACTCGGAAGGCAATCTCGGATGGAAACAGAAACACATGGGATTAATAAACAAATTCACGAGAACCGGGTTAACAATAATGACTCGAGACAAGACGCTGAGACAATCAAACTAGACAGTTTAGATTAAGGTAGTGTGACGAGTATAAAAGCATCACGAGAGAAGCAAAGGAAAGCATAGCTTTAAATGTAGTAAATCAGGGAAAGCTTAGGAAGAAATTACAAAAGCTAGAAACGCTCGCACACGCTAATGAGTTAATTAAGGTTAATACTACGTGACAAAATATAAACAAACACCCTAAATTAAGTGCTGGTTAGTACGGGTTAGTTATTGTCCTATCAGAGAGTGCATTCACTCAGAGTTTAACAAGACCCAGAATTAAGCACAGGTGGAAGTAATGAATGAAACACCACAGCCGATTCCGAATGAGGAAACGTGATTGGACAAGAGACACAGGCATGCTAAAGGCTGTCACACGACATCACAGGAGTTTGGGCAAGAGTGAATCAATTGTCAGACGGCTGAAAGAAAGCTGAAAAATAAACAAGAGTAAGGCACGGGAGAAAAAGCAGAAGCACAAATATAAAATTAATAAGCACAATGACAAGACAGCACACTTGAGGCGGAACCATAACACTGGGAGAACGGACTGAACCAAACTGATCACAAGACAGGGGTGACAAGTGTGATGAATACTGAAATGGCATGAACAGAAAACCGGGATGTATAATAAGCAAAAAGAATAAAGAAAAGACATGGCAACAAACACGTAAGCATGGCAGCAAAACACAGAACCATAACAAAAAAACTCTAAGATTTCCAGAGAAAAGCCAAGGACGCAAGTTTCCCTTGCTCCCGACGCAAGGAGCAAGCGAGGAACATGCAGGTCAGACGTGCGTTTTTTTTTTACTGGTCATGGAAATAAAACCGTTTGTCCAAGACGCAAGTCGACCGCAAGTTTCCCACGAGTGTGAAATAAGACGGGCGCACACACAACGTACGAAATAAACAGAACTTCCGAGCGGCTGGGGTATAGAACGGCATGCGCAACTGTCAAGACTGCCGCACGTCCTCCTTACTACCTCTACGAAGCATGCACGTGCCAAATCGCATAAGTGTTGCTGCGAACTTCTTACATCACCCTCAAGGGCAGCACGGCACGATTACGTCATTCTTTCTCCCGCCTTACAAGTTGACTGCTACTTTTTTTTTTTTTTTTGTCTCCACGTCCTCTACGACTCTCACCTACGGCAAAAAACGCAGAGAATGCACGATTGAAAAATCCGTGCATCCGGTTGTGACCGAGGCTTTACTGAAGTGCTCAGCGCGTCCACGTGAAGCACAGTTTCTATCATCCCACTCGTATCTCACTGGACAAAGCAATAAAAGTTGATTCTTCAATTTGCAGTAAATACTGGACATATCTCACCAGTGCGTTTTTTATTGGAGCTAAGTATATATAGCGGACTAATACTACACATCGGTGTAAGCACCTGACAGCATATATTTTCTGCCATTGTTGGCATCATCTGGCAGTGAGATGTTATTCATGTCGAGGGAGTGACCAGTCAAACCGCGATGCTCCACGCCCACAGTCTTGAGAAGTGGACTGAACAGCAAAATGAGCCGTTTTTGAACTAGGTTTTCTAATAGTTATGAATATTAATTTTCACTCAGTTTTTTGTGGATGCTTTATGAGGCACTCAACTTTGATATTATTCATGAATTTTCACTGTTAATACAAGTTTCCAGAGGCTTTAAAGCATGAATTCTGCTTTCCCAGGGAATCAACATCAGATCCTTGCACATGGCCAACTAATTCCTTCAACCTTTCTCGTAACGGCTTGTAATCGCTAAGGCTTTTAAACCACGGTAAGGTTAAATGATTGAGCAAACTTGCTGTCTAATGTTCAGCGGAAGAGCCCTAGGTTTGACTGTTTCCATTGGAGACAGCAAGCCAGCATCTTGTTTCTCAGCAGATAACACTAAAAAAATCTAATCTTATGTTACAACCTTATAAATAGTTGCTAAAACTGCAGGAAAAATGAATTGGGGAAAGAATTACGTATCCAATCTCTACTTTTTCCACCTTTTATTTGCCTGAATAATTTTAAAAGGGGGCGCCAATATAATTGGGGGGGTTTTATTAGTGAGAAAGGGGTTCAGAATTTGATATTCAATGTTGAGAATGGTTATGCTGCGCATGTCCTAGCAACCCGTGACTGGCTTCTCTTATGTGTGCTTGTTCTGCTAGTGCCACCTTCCTTATACGCTGCCATCTACACTTATGGGTATAAACTATCACTCCTGTTGTGTGTTTAATAATACATTACAAAGCTGTTCATCTAGACAACTACAGCTCAGTTTTCCAACAGTGACTCTAGTCATCTGCCCTAGGACTAGGAGCTCATGGAAAATGCTTTGTTGTTCAACGTGCTTTTTCTTTGATGACAGTAAGTAAAACCTCTTGTAATGTATAATAAAGGTCTTTACATGTATGTGGAGCCAAAAACTTCACTCTGCAATTCTTTTACATATACTGTGTCTTCTGCTTTGGTAAATCAGAGGTGTGCAAACAAGAGTTAAATAGAAATATCTGTTTAAACTAAAACTACACAGAGGCCTTAACTTTTAGATGGCCCAAAGACAACCCCCTGGCTACATTCACCGTGAGGAAACGCAATAAAGCCAGTCCATCAGGTGGAAAGACTGGGGTAAAGCAAATGGTTTGGAGAAGATTAAAGAGGAAGAGAAAGGGAAATGAAGGTCGAGGGCGAGGAACAGCTGTGACAGCAATTACTAGTGTGAAAGCTACCCTAGTATAAAAATAAATAAAAAGAGCACATCAAAAATCACATAAAGCAGAGAAATTACGTCATTTATTGCAGCCATAACTTATTGAAAATCCAAATCTTGCATCACCACACTGGATTAGGTCTTTCAGACACGGCAATATTTTTTAAAAATATATTTCCCATTGGGATGAAATGAACTCTGTCATACAAAAATTGGCTAGGATCTCTAAGCTTTATCTGAGGAAGATGCAAGATGTTTCCACCGATAGATAAAACAAAGGTAGCTGTCACATTGTTAATGCTGGGCTTTGTCAATCTTCTTTGGATGGGAAGACCTCCACCGGCATCACTGGGTGATGGCAGAGAGGATAATCTTCATCCAAGCAAACTACTGGTGGAGATCTTGCGAGTCCTGCTTGATTTCTGCAACAAGCTTCACAGTCTTGATGTTCCTGAGGTCATTCCTGCCACAGAGGATCAGCAGGACATCGGGCGCAGCTCTTACTTTTAGCAGCCGGTAGATGAAGGGGAGGAGGTTTCCCCAAACCATGCCACCCCAGCCAAACCACAGCACCTGGGCATCCAATGGTCTCCCTCGCTTGTTTTATCCCAATGTTCCTACCCTTGATAATGTAAATATTTGGCCCCGTTGATTCTAAAATGCAAAAGTCACCTTTCAATGTAACATCTATGCTAGCTTTTTATGTAATTTAACATATTTAAAGGGGACCTATTATGCTACATTTCCAAGTTTATATATTGATCTTGGACTCCCCTAGAGTACTCCTGATCATTCAAAGTCTAAAAAAGGGTCCTTTTTTAGCTCATACTGCCATCCTCAAAAAACCCCATTTGTAGTCCATTGCAGTCTCTGCCTGAAACGCCTCGTTTGGGCTGCTCTTCCGCTATGGCCCCCCCTCCCTGTGTGCCCACTTTCTTCTGATTGGCCAGGTCTGTGGAGGCCGGAGCTGGGCGGGACCCAACAGAACGCAGTTTTCCAGGTCCGCCTCCCTAGTGTGAAACGTTAGACGCGTCTGCCATCTGAGCTAAGGAATTTTGCAATCACACGCTGTACATGTGTATAGATCTAATGAAATGAACTTGTTCTAATAAACGCAGTGGTGAAAGTGGAGGACGCAGTGCGAAAGTCTGGCAGCTCAAGCTCGAATTTGCTATCTACCTATGGCATGGTTAGTACACTGGTGTTTCCACTCTATAGCTAGGATTGAGGGAAAGCTAGAATCCACCCCATACAGACACATTTTTAGAACGGGTCGACATACCCAAGTGTGGACCGGAGACCGTAGAAATCCGGTGGGTCTGAGTTTAGAGGGAAACATGGACAGTGAGGAGCAGCAAAAAGTGGACCAACAACTTATGGACTGCTTAGGTGTGTATTATAAGGACCTGCTGGTTCATGTGCATAACTACGGTGTGTCGTTAGCGTGGAGTAAAGAACAGCTTCTGTGCTGGTATATGACGGAGGGGCGAAAGCTCCAGGCTACACGGCCTTTTCGGAAATTGCCCATGGTAATGGTTTACATATTGTGTTGGAATGACCAGCGTTTGCTCAAAGAAAATGGGCGTGTTAAGCCGCTTTCACACCGGACGCGAAACGAATTTTTCGCGCAAGAGATTAAATTCAAAGTCAATGCATTGCCATTGCATTGACTTTGAATGTAATCTGTCGCGTGAAAAATTTGTTTCACGTCCGCTGTGAAAGCGGCTTAACGCGCCCATAGCGCATGTGTTCGCTTCTTTGCTTTGACTTTGAATGTAATCTTTTGCGCAAAAAATTTGTTTCGCCTCCAGAGTGAAAGCAGCTTAACGCACCCATAACGCGTGTATTCGTGTCTTTGCATTGACTTTGAATGTAGTCTGTCAGCGCAAAAAATTCGTTTCCCGTCCGGTGTGAAAGCAGCTTTATGGATAGTACGCGACAGCTAGAGAGAGCTCTGGTTACGTAATGAACATAATACAGGTTTTACAGACCAGAAGTTCCGTTAGCATGAACAGTTGCTTATGTGGAGCTAGTGAATCGATAACTTCTACAGGAAAGAATTTCCTATTCAATCTCCGCCTTTTTTGGCTTTTTATTAGCCAGAACAACTTCTAAAGGGGGATGAAATTATGCCACGGCAGTGCAGAGAAATCGTTATACCAGACACGTTAGAGCTTGTGCGTTTTGCATTGCTTTCACAGCGGTAGCATCAGAGAGCTAGCCCAGATATTGGTGAAGTATCCGGCTGATCCCGGTCATGGATAAGTGAAGCGATCACAAGCAGCTGTAAACAAACTCAAACACCTATCCCAAGCTCTGCAAAACCTACGTCTGGTCTAACTGCAGCCTTTTCAGCCCAACTTTGCAGACACATATAACACCTCTCCAGTTAGCTTCAACTGTAATGGCTACAATCAGACAACGTTATGATGAAACTGCCACATTGATGCTTACCAAAGTAACACGAGCATACTCATATTTACTGCATATAAGTTAACCAGGAGCATTTTTAAGTAGCACAGCACACAAACTAACATGCAGTAGCTGGTAACCGAGCGGTCATAACAACAGACACAAACGTTACCCTGCAATACAGGTTTTACAGGCAGCGAGTTCCGTTACTGTGGACAGTTGTACTAAGCATCCAAATTACAAACAAGTATAAAAAGTTAGCTTCAAATGAGGTTTCTGTTCACACACCTTCTGTAGAATTTCCCCTGATATCACTCTTGCATATTTAGGACACAAAAAATTAGCAACAGTAACTTGGCTACGTTAGCGCAGTGCTACAGCCACAATCAACTGGCTATCACGTCAGGTTGGCTTATGCAGTAAAAGCAACTTACAGCTTCTGTGTCTGTGAGTCACGGACAGTCGCGACCGATCCAGGCTTTATCTTCAGATATTTTACATCCTGCGTTTGAGGCCAGTTGTTAGTGCTAACTATCATTAGTGGTCCTGCTAGCCACCCGTACCACGTTAGCTTCACTTACATTATTTGCTGTTATATCGTTATTTACAGCTTGTGGCTCCGAGCGCTTGATCGATGCAGCTGCTTCAGGTTTGAGAAGCAGCTGAAACGCTTATCCAGCGTCGAATTATCCTTTTTTAACAAAGCTGTCTTTGGTGAAATGCTGAGCACGAACAGCTAACGTTCCCTTGGCCGTGGCTGTTTGCTGCCAGCAAACAAAAAAGCTACCCACTGATTTCTGGTGGCATCGTCTTTTGGAAGACAAATAGGTGCTTTTCTTCACGTCCAAAAATAAACGGACAAGCAGCTTTGGGAGAGATACTGACAAAACTGCACCTCAAATGATCTGCGGTTCTTCTTTTGTATTTCCAAAAGTGTAGACACTACTAAGGCATAGTATGATCCACGGTTGTTTGTGCCTGCTAGAATAGTTTCCGGTGTGGGCAGCTCCAGTGCCGTGATTGGCTCTGGCTAGGACTGTATTAATTAGACGGCACAACCTGATGTCAGGTTTTGCCCACATCTCATGAAGATTTCGGGACGAGCTGTTCAGAGAGGAAATCACGTTCACGAAGTCACGTTCTTGGATTACGGCAAAACCCCCGTATCTTATGTTTAGAAACTTTTCAGAGGTTGAGTATGGACATCCAACATTATAACATTAATTATATGTATTAAAAGAAGAATCAGCATAATAGGTCCCCTTTAATATTTATATTTTGTTTTTCCATATTTTACCAGGCTGTATTGTGCTCTTTGTGCAAACATTGGATATAATAATGTTATAAACTTGATTTTGCTTATGAAATTCCCCAGTGAAAAGTGTTATGCGGAAATCACAATAGGCATTGATTTCCAGATATTCCCATGGTATTTGTACATGCTATTGGCATTTCGTTTTCTGAAAGTGAGGTCAAAACAATGATAAACTATTCTTTCAAATATATTGAGCCCACATGAGAAAAGTGGAGGGGGGTTGCATTGCTTACTTTGCCAACACAGAATGCTTTCTCAGTCCACCGAGTTATGATGGTTATGTTCAATTGCATTAATTAAATTATATTATTCATATTAAAAAAAAAAAAACAATATTATTGTTAAGTTGTGCGATTTAGGTGTAAATATACCTAGCTAACTACAGGCCGGCATTGTAAATAAGAACTTGTTCTTAATTGTCTTGCCTGGTTAAATAAAGGTTTTAAAAAAAAACTACGTGGTTGGAAGGGCTTTTAATATTAATTCAAAATTTGAACTGACGTTCGAACTTGAGGAAAAGTTATAAGTTCGACCTATTACTTGGCTAATTACTTGCACATACAAAATGACACTATCCTGGTGGAATGTGATTTAGAAAATTTGACGAAAGTCAACATTAAAATGCTTGCCACTCACAAAATGGGGTAAGTTACAGTTGAGAACACTGACTGCAGCTATATGGTCAAGAAATTGCCAAAATCTGTTACTTGCGTCGGCTAGCTTGCTAGCTTGTTAAGCAAGATTCAGTGACAAGACATCATTGCTGGCCAGTTAAGCAGGACACAAACTGCGAAGCAGATGGCAGCGGGGGTCTATTTACCTATAGACTGCATTAACGAGCCTATGAATTGTAACGCTGCTGGTAGTTGGAGGGTCATAGACTGTACGGTCTCTATGTATGAGCTATTACAGGCAGTTAGGTTTATAGCACAGCAGCCAGGCCAGGTCAAAAGTTCAGGGGGGAAAATCGGGTGGGTGTATGGGTGGGACCTCATTACCCCGGCTCAACCCCTGATCACTTCTGGGTCTGGCTCCAAATGTGCAAGAAGGCAGGAACACTGGTTAACCTGATTGCGGAAATGGTTGCAAATCTGATCATTCCAGCAGATGAATCTCTGTTCTGACTCCCTCAGTTATACCGAATACTACCATGCTCTGTTCAGTCAATTAATATAAGTACATTTTCCAAGGAATCAATGTGTAAAATATGCAGTGCTTAATGTGGAATAACTTCAGACTGCAACATGAGAAGAAATTCAGTTTCATTTGAGGACATTAGGAAGAGATGAGAATTCAAACAAAGTGCCAGATACCAGCAACATTATTCAGCTTCAGAAATGCAGCTTGTTCAGTTTTCCATCAGCTTTCATTCAGCTATGCAAATAAATGCATCCTTTTTAATACAAATGAAACCCCTTATTTCTTGCCTGGATGGCCCATTGCAGTGTACAGAGAGCTGTATTAACTCCGGAGCAGCTAAATAAAATTACGCTTGCTGATATGGAGACAGCAGTGGTTTCTATGGTGGTTTGTGCAGATAGCACAGCATGTTCAGTGAGCGAAGATCAGGGGCCAACATCACGTTCCGCAAGATACTCAATTAACACACCTCCCCAGAGAACCCCTGCTCCTGTCCTTCATTACTGTCTGCTATTTCCATCTCTTCCTATGTGATGTCTTCCCATTATTCTCCTATTTCTGACTTGAAGCAGAAAATGTCACTCTTTTTGCATTCTTTCCCTTCTCAAGATTACTCCAGAGTGTGCAATTTCAGTCAGTTGGTCTTTTATGTTTTCTGAGCGCAGTCACGTGTGTGGGTGGCTGGGTGGGTAGGGTTTGGTTGTGTAAAGTTTGTTTAGTGTGTTATTGTATGATGTTCTTTTGCCCTCAATTTTATTTTTACATAGTATGTGATTTTATTCATTACACAAACTGGTAGAACTTGTTGCAAATGTCTGTCTTCTTCCTGCGCCAACACTACCCTTCAAACGCTAAAACCCTTCTTTCACTCTCTCTCTCTTCTCTCTCTCTCACCTATGCCCCATGCATATCAGTCCCTTCATTCCGTGTATTGGGGTTAATATTGAGCTCAGGGCCATAGCAAAGCAGGGCCTCTCACACTCTGAGTGCATCTGTCCTATGAGACTGTATGAGTGCCTGCAGCTGTTCATCATGCCATACTTAGGCTTGTGTGTCCCACAGAGGCTGTGCCTGTTAGCTAATGATAATTTCAGATCATTCCCACTGTACTCTGCTCCCCAATCCTCCCAGGAGTTACAGAGACCCCTGTGCATGCTGGGATTGATCCAGCTGAACTTGTGGTCCTGCAGGCACCTGGCCAGTTTGTGACGGGGTACCAAGCCCATCTCTCTCCCCAGGCAGTCTACATTTTCATGTCACATGTCCTGCCTTTTCTGGCCCCCTGATAGTAGATGGTCCATCTAAAGTCAGGAAAATGCTGCTACATCTCTTGACCCTCTTTGTATCCTTTTTTTCTAATTCTTATCTCCGTTCTTTAAATTTGCTTTTGGAATATTTTTGCTAGATCTCTAAAAAGATGTGATAATTTCAGTTGTAGGCTACTTTAATTTGATACAATGCGAATTGTTGTTTGTCAGATTGACTTTGCACTTATCTGTAATAATTGTGCCTCTGCTCCATCTTGGTGATTTTTGTATTGCTGAGACAGTGGCGGCTGGTGAACTGGCGATAGGGGAAGCGCAAATCCATCCCTTAAAAATTATGATGGGCCATGACCTGTTTCAATCATTACCATTACAGAAACTCCTAAAACTCTCAACATTATCAGGTATGGTCAGTTCTCATTAATAACACAGACTTGGTTCAAATCTGCAGCTTTGGTTTCTTGGCACGCTATGGAAGAAAGATTGACTTTTCCTCTCACTTTGAAGGAGATACTGTTTGCCAATGTTTCACCTGCACAATCTAGGAGATGTTTTGGCCCAATAATTTCTCATGTAATTAATGTCTGGCGCGCAATGTGAAAAACATGTAATTGGACCTTCAAATGGGACCCCTATTCGCCAATATTTAATAATGATGGGCTTCTTATTGGGGGGCGTCCAATTAACTTTGTCGATGGTCTGATAGAGGCATTCATTTGCTTGGTGATGTCTTTTGAAACAATGGTCTACGTTAATTTGAGGAGCTGGTGTCACAGTTTAATTTACCACTTTCTTTTTTTCTTTTACTTACAATTAAGAACTGCCATGAAGACATACAGGGTTCCGTGGAAAGAAAGATTTCACAGGCATCCAGAGCTTAATATTTTTGACACTGTCAGTGGTTCAAGGGGTTTAGTTTCCTCAATATAGGCTAATTACTTGGAAAAGTCTTATTTACCATTGGCTCTGAGCTCAGTTTGGAGGGGAGACATCCCAGATTTAGACCCAGAATTTGTCTGGGATAGAGTTTGGTCAAATGCTCTTCAGACTTCAAGGAACACAGATAACCAGGGGATTCACCATAACTTTATTCACAGGACTTATATGACCCCTCGGAGGATGTATTGTATGCAAATTATAAATCATCCTTTATAATAAAGGATATAAAGGCACTTTTTTCATATGATCTGGGAATGTCCAGAAGTAGCCAGATTTTGGAAGGTGGTGGCTTTCAGACTTTCTGTTTTGCTCTCAGTGACTATTCCCTTCTCTCCTGTAGTCTTGATTCTGAATGATATTTCATCACTGCTTCTCTCACATATTAAGAAATGCATTTTTTTTTTTTTGCTGGCCTCACAGCAGCAAAAAAAAATGTTTGCCACACGCTGGAAGCCACCACATGTTCTTTCTTTTAAACAGTGGGTCTTGACTTTTGTGGATGTGGCTTATTTGGAACTCTCTACGGCCCGTATTCGTGGTGCTAAAGAAACTAATATTAATGCATGGATTTCTGTCTTAGTTGATCTTAAAAATTTGTTGAATTGAGGGTCTGTATTGCTAATGTTATCACATTGTTGTCCCTTGGTCTGTGGGCAGGTTTGACGTGCGGGCGGGGTGGTTGTTTTTTTCGTTGTTTTTTTCCCTTTCTTTTTGTATGTTTTTTTTTTTTGCTGACGCTTGTCTGTTTTGGATGTCTATTTTTATTTTTTATTCTTGTCATTATGTTTGCTTTCAATGAAAATAATAAACATTTGATGACAAAAAAAAATATGATCAGGTGTGGTCAGCTCTCATTAATAATGCATGACTGTCAACTCTCACGCATTCGGCGTGAGTTTTAGTGGCGTATTTACGTTCCCCTGCTGTAGTCTGCAATTATGCAATCAACGCGTGCGTAAGAGATTCTCGCGCAGAATTGAAGTCCTTGGGCACGGAGGTTTATCAGTTTCACATGCGTTACAGTGATTATGACTCCGGACTTCTCACGCTTTTCTTTACTCGGGTTGGAAGCAATGCATGTGTTTCATGATCGTTTAAATTGTTTAAATGAAATAAGATAATTTGAAATGTCTTTACGCAATTCCATTGCTTCCAATGATCTTATTTCATTGTTTGAACGATCACCGATCACCAACCCTACAGTGCACATAAGTTCTGCATCAGTCCAAAGGACTTGTTCCCAGTCCATTGGTGTCCAATCCTTGAATTTCTAATCAAATTCAAGTTTTATTTAGCTCACGGGCCAATAGACCACGAGCTATTACGATCAGGCGGCATCCAGCCTCGTAGTCGTGATCGTGGTTGCGATCGTTATTGTCATCCATAAGCAAAATCTTTAAAAATCTTCTTCTTCAGAACCACTGGCTCGATTCACTTCAAATTTGGCATGGGCCTTCCTTGGGACAATGTCTACCAACATATTCACTGGTTTGAAAAATTTTAATTTGATGATTTTTAAAAATTTTTTTCCTAATTAAATTTTCCCCATATATGTATAATGGGAAAATCTTCACAATCTTCTCCTATGAAACTGGTGGCCAAATTCGCTTCATATATTTTAGTGCGCTGTATTCATACATCAATGAATGTCTGAAAAGCTTTTCTCAGAAATGGTGAACAATTTGCTCAGTTATTGGGCCAGCTACAAGGCCATTGGTCCCATTTTTTGGTGGCAAGACAACCAATCAGACCATTTTCACACGGGCGTTTGGAAACAGTAGATCATGACATTCATCTCTTCACTTCTGGTGCTATTTAATATTAATAAAGTGGAGCTTTACAGTTGAGACATGGTAACCTAACAAGAGCATGTCCCCTTTTTAATTTATTTTCATGTATTTAAAATTTTATTTTTTTCTTTGTACCATGCCGCCATGCCGCCCAGGATTTGCCCATAAGACTGATGTCCATTGCAGAGAGTAAGTCTGTCCAGTGGCTCATCAGACCCAGTGCTTAAACCTGGTTTCAGCAGCATGAGGCAAGTAGGGGAATTGCTACTCACCCTGGATGAGATGCTAGTCCATCGCAGGCCAGCTCTTAGTCAGGTTTCCCTGATAATTTGCCGGTACCCAGGTGTACACTTGGGTGGTGAGGCACTGTGGGAGTGAAGTGTTTTGTCCATGAACCCCGCGAAGGTCATGGCGAGGACTCGAACTCAGGACCTTTCGTTTCCAAGTCAAGCACACTTAACCACTCTGCTACCGTCTCTCCTGATGTTTGTAGGAGGAAGGAAGAAGGAGGAAGCAGTAGTAAAACCTTTCAGGGCTATTTGATAACAGCTTTATTAGCTCCTACAATGCTCATGTTTGAATCTATGAATTTCTTCATAAAAATTCCGAAGTGCTCAGCTCTACTTCTAATAACATAAGGGAATCTCTAATACATCAGCGCACAGTTCTATGAGAGATAGTTTGTCATGGCTCACATCAATGGACATCCACAGGTCCAACAATCAGCATAACCTCCCTCTTAGAAACCACATAAAAATGTGGGCTTCTATTCTATATATAGTTTTTTGGGACACAGAAACTCAGAGTTTTTACATCTGTGCAGTGGATTTTGGGGTTGATATCTGCCTTTTCTACAGAAAGTTTTGACTGTCTTTTAATTCTGAGACTTTTATTTCCACCTTCTTTGGAACAATTTAAGGAGATAAAAGCTTTGGTTTGCCATTTTCTTTCATTATCTTTTTCTGTGATTGTTCATGTCTGCTTAATTCTTGTTGAAGGTAGTAGACCCTCATCTGTAGACAGTCATATATTCTGTTCCAACTGTTATTAAATTTCCTTCCTTTGAATCGGACTCTGAATTGTGCTTTGTAATAAAGGTTCATCCAACTGGTTGTTCTGCCTATTAAAGAATTCAACAGTTTACTTGCTAATTAATAATTTTGATGGAGATTAATAAATGAAATGAAATTAATTAATTTTATATGTTGGAAAAGTGTGGGGTTTTAAGCCTTGATACACTTGGGCTCGGTATTCAGAATGCCAGACGTTAAAGGCAAAGAGAACACTTGGTACAGCAGATACCCAATAAAAATACACTGCTCCTACTATTCAAATATAATTTTGGGTAATTTTTGAAAAAATTTTTAACGACTAAATCAGCTCGAGAAGATCAGATTTGTAAGTTGTTAGCGGTGCGCCATATTTGTTGGAATCGGGGTAGCTTGCCACGTCACCCGGACACGGGAACTCTTGTGCGGGCAGAGGTTATCAGTGAAATAAAACATTGCTACTGTGAGCAAGAATTCATCTGATTAATCATTTGTGGATAGGTGTAACTACAATGACAAATTATAAGCTGACATAAGATTTGGAAAGCATACCAATTCTATCTCTGACTGATGCTGTTGTTCCTTCAGCCTAGCTAAAGTTGACAGGTGCTTGGGTGGCATCATCTTTCAAAATCTTCCGATATTTACTGGGCAGTTCAGTTCCATATTTTGCATGAAGTTGCTCCTTGAAACAACTGAGTAAAAAGTGAGCAGAATATAACTGGTTACTCTTTCTTGGGATGAAGTCCCACTGTCCCATGTTGTGCAACCACTGTCATAACAAGTCAGGCTTCACCAAGGGAATTCTTTGCAAGCTTATGCCCGTGGGTTGGTCTGAGTTTCCCATTTTGTTGGAGCAACCAACAGCTGCACACAACGGTCATAATGCCATAATGCCTGATTTTTTTGCTCAGGTTCTAATAACGATTGGTAGTATCAAACCTTGAACCTTCGGCGAGTGATAATCAAGACTAATTTATATACATTTTATATAGATCAGCTGATTTCCTGGTGTCCAAGTGCGTCATAACATTCGGGACATTGACACACAAAGTATTTTTTGATTGGCTAAAATACACGAAATGACGTCATTCGTTAACTTGTGCAAATGAGTTGTATTTCACAGGTTTGACGTTTGATTATTCAGTACATAAAGATTGCAAAAATTTGCAAACATATTTATGAAATGAAAAGAACGTGTACTTTTATTGGGTAAGAGCTGAAACAAATGTTTTCTTTACCTTTAAAAGAGGGCGTCGAACTATTAAAACTGCTAGATTCAGAAACTGAGAATTATTCAATTAAACTTCACTTTCCGGACAGTATTTATGTTGTGTGTGTATTGCGCGTGTGTGAGTGTCTGTAAGTGGTGAGGGCTATTTCCACATATTGTTGGTAGTTCATGGGAATTATTTCAAATATCCCAGAATAAAATTGGAAGTCTTGGCAGCATACAAAGCCAAAAAGGTTGTCGAAGCAGGAGCTAAGATTGGAATCTGTTAAAGTGTCACAGATGGTTGCTGAGAACATTGAGAAATTAGATTTTTTTCTTTTTTGAGGACACTCATACTCAGACCCCTGGGTATGCAGTACACATTGTTCTAGTTTTTGGGTGAAGGAGGGGGCAAGATAATGGCAGGCAAGACTGTGTTGTGCATGGTTAAAGACTACTGCATGGCTTGGTCTGTGAAGGCACTCATTGCAAAATGCAGCTTAAGCAATGTGACCTACCATAGTCATTGATACTTTGAGCTTTCACAACAGCATGTCACAATGCAGGCTGGAAGGCTGCAGTGCTGTTCCATAGCTGGCCTCAAACCACAGAGGCAGGATGAGCTGAATTTGAAGAGGTTTCGATAACATACTGCCTTCACAGTGTTACACTCTCTAGAGCTCAAAGGTAGAAAAACCAGGCGAAAGTAGAAGTCTTGCTGCTTGCCTTTTGTAGCAGTCAACTTAATTAGCTGATTTTACAATCCCAATTCCGAAATAGTTGGGACAAAGTGTAAATTGTGAATAAAATCAAAACGCAATGACTTTCAAATCACACCAGCCAGTATTTTATTCACAACAGAACAGAGATAACATAGCAAATGTTGAAACTGAGAAATTTTACAATTTTATCCACAAAATGAGCTCATTTCAAATTTGATGGCTGCTACAGGTCTCAGAAAAAGTTGGGACAGGGCCTGTTTACCATGGTGTAGCATCCCCTCTTCTTTTTAACACAGAGTGGAGGCGTCTGGGCATTGAGGAGACAAGTTTCTTGAGTTTAGCCATTGGAATTTGATCCCACTCTTGTTTTACAGGCTTCCAGCTGCTGTAGAGTTTTGGGTCTGCTTTGATGGACTTTTCGTTTAATTATGCGTCAAATGTTCTCAATCGGTGAAAGATCAGGACTGCAGGCAGGTCAGTACAGCACACGGACTCTTCTACTACGAAGCCATGCTGTTGTAATAGCTGCAGTATGTGGTTTTGCATTGTTCTGCCGAAATACACAAGGCCTTCCCTGGAATAGATGTCGTCTGGAGGGGAGCATATGTTGCTCTAAAACCTTAATATACCTTTCAGCATTCATGGTGCTTTTTAAAACATGCAAGTGTCCCACACCATATGCACTAATGCATCCCCATACCATCAGAGATGCTGGCTTTTGAACTGAATGCTGATAACAGGAGGGGTGGTCTTTCTCCTCTTCAGCCGGGAGGACCCATGATTTCCAACAAGAATGCCAAATTGGACTTGTCTGACCACAGGACACTTTGCCACTTTGCTACAGTCCATTTTAAATGAGCCTTGGCCCACAGAACACGGTGGTGCTTCTGGATCATGGTCAACAATGGCTTCCTTTTAGCATGATAGAGTTTTAGGTGGCGTCTGTGGATGGCACGGCGGACTGCGTTTACAGACAACGGTTTCTTGAAGTATTCCTGGGCCCATTTAGTAATGTCAATGACAGAATTATGCCGGTGAGTGGTGCAGTGGCGTCTGAGGGCCCAAAGATCACAGGCATACAGTAAAGGTCTTCGACCTTGTCCCTTACGCACAGAGATTTTTCCAGTTCCTCTGAATCTTTTGATGATGTTTTGCACTGTCGATGATGAGACCTTCAAAGCCTTTGCAATTTGACGTGGAGGAATATTGTTTTTTTAGTATTCCACATTTTTTTTACACAAGCCTTCACAGGTTGGAGAGCCTCTGGCCATCTTTACTTCTGACAGACTCAGCCTCTCTAAGATTGGCTTTAATAGCCAATCATGTAACACACCTGATACCAGTTAACTTTATTACTTGCTAAATGTTCTTTCAGCTGATTCTCTTATATATTAACTGCTTTTTCAGCCCTTTTATGCCTGTGTCCCAACTTTTTTGAGACCTGTTGCAGCCATAAAATTTGAAATTAGCTCATTTTGTGGATAAAAATGTAAAATGTCTCAGTTTCAACATTTGAAATGTTATCTATGTTTTACTGTAAATAACATGTTGGCTCATGTGATCTGAAAGTCAATGCATTTTGATTTTATTCACAATTTACACTTCGTCCCAACTATTTTGGATTTGGGGTTGTACAAAGTGGTACTTTGTGGGTTAAGAGTTTTGCTATTGAGCAAATCTAGGTGAATGGATGAAAATTCAGAGAATTTCACCATCTAAAGATGAGTAAAAGCCATCTAAACAGAGATATTCCAGAGATAGAGAGATTGTCCAGAGTTTGACAGATTACAGCATTTTATTACAGGCACCTGGCCTGCTGTACGAGTACGAGACTGCTGCTCCTGTTTTCTGTGTGATTACTGGGGTGCTGGTGAAATTATTAGTACAGTCTTGTTCAAATTAATTAGATGAAGCAGGCTGGAGTGTGAAAAACCAAACAACAAAGGTTTTCAGGCTTTTTATTAATTTAATCGCACCTACATTCACACTCAGTACGAGATGTGTCCTCCATAGTTCTCAATAAGCTGTTCCACCCGTTTCGGCATGGAGCTGACCAGGTTTTTTGCAGGTTGCCTTGATTTCTTCGTCATGATGCCACACCTGGACAACTGCATCGATGACTTTGGCTTTTGTGGTGCGGTCGTTTTGCTGCAGCCTTGACTTGACGATGAATCAGAGATTCCTAATGGGATTGAGGTCAGGTGAATTACCAGGCCAGTCCAACACAGGTACAGGACTGTGTTGATGATGCAATCTAATTAGTTGCATCATACACGTCAAGGAAATTAATGAAACCTCGCTAAAACGCAGTGATCTTTGAGGTGGTTATGTAAAATGTCCATCACGTGGCAGGGCTATTTGCACTCCATTCAGCTCATTCAATTGACAAGCACCTTTATCCAGTTAATTTGCACAAGACTGTATTTGAGAGTATAACATACCTGCCTTCTCCAAACAGGGAGAAGTGGTGGGCTGGGATAAGGGTTAACTAGGAAAGGGCCTGAATGTGGAACTGTAGGATTTTCCATATATATTTACAGCCCTAGCAAACTATCTTCTGTATCTGTGTAACCAACCCTCAGCTTTGATTCTAATGGGTATCTCTCAAAGTTATCTTGATCCTGTTTAGTAGTTTTTCAAGTATTCAATGAGCATGACTGTTTTTATTATTTTCTGATTTATTGCTAGGGGATAAGGGTTCTATTCTTCATATTTGTCAGAAAGCTTGCCATGATTCTGTATCAAAGTGTTGACTATTAAACATTTGTATTGGTCATTATTTTGTTTCACAAGCCAGTTACAGGTTGTATTCATCTGGTATGGCTGCATATCATAATTAAATAGACAATGACGATGATGTGTATTGCATGACAGGTGTAATTTATGCATTACTAAAAAATGTCATACCTTGTTTTGATAATTCTACTGTGACAAGGACGTGGTACAGCAATTTTGTATTCCTTCCTTTCCCTGGTGTGACGGTAGGTGAGTGCAGATGCATACAGATGAGAGAAGAGGAAATATTGCATTCCACGCATAAGCTCTGTGCTGTGCAGTGGAGCATTGTGGGGCTGGAATACAAGTTCTCCATAGATGATCAACAACAACATCTGCCATACCAAGAGCCACAATCTGACACAAGTCATGTACACCGAAGAGCCAAAACCTTATGACCACCTCTCTAACATGCTGTGCCATGAAAACAGCTCTGTTAAATTGACATCCGCATGAACGCCTGGGCCTGGGTTTCCCAGCAGAATATTTCCTGGAGCATCAGACTTCTTCCCTCAGCCTGTCTTTATTCCACAGTGCATCCTGGTGCCATCTGTTCTCCAGGTGAACGGCACACATGTACCGGGCCGATGTACATGATGTAAAAGAAAATGGGACTCTCGGACCACGTACTCTCACTGGTCTGCAGTTACACTGCCCCTTATGCAGAAAGGTGCAAAGCAGGTTGTGTTGTGACACATTCCCCCCTCTATAATTTTTTTTGTGATTCATATGTGCGTGGTCATAATTTTCTAGCTCAGCAATGTATAGAACAATCAGCTGCAGCAAATGAATGGTGAAGCTAGCATTACTCTCATTTGGTTTTTTAAAAAAAAACCTTTTGCTGCATGCATGCATTCCTGCAGTGATGTATCAGTTCAGACAGTAAAATTCAGGCTTTGCTCAGCATGATGATTGGCAGTCAAATATCAGAAAAAAATCTTTTATCTCATTACAATTGAAGTTATTACCCTATATAGACTATTTGTTTCACTAAAGTCACATAATTAATGTCCAGGTGCTACATTGAATGCCCATTCAGTGATTAATGTCTCTCATTACAATTTAAATACTTAGGTGAGTATGCTTACAGTATTGCTAGGTATTTTACTGAAGCAATTCGGGTTCAGTCCTACGACCAACAGTACACTGAGACTGAGACTAATTGAATCGACAGCCTCAGATTTACAGGTTTATTTCATGACATTAATTTATAGGCATTGAGATGACACTTATATCTACTCAACGTGCAGTTGATCAGACTAAGCAGGGACAATGTCTGATTAAGAGCCTAGCTCAACGGCTCAGCAGCTGCGTTGAACCAACAACCTTCTAAATTCCAGTCACATGTAATTCTGCTTCTTGGTTAGGTTCCCTAAGATAGACTGCCACCCCAAAGTTACTGAAAACATCTATGTCTCAGTAGTTAGTCCAAAACGTATATTTCCAAGAGCAGGAGGGCTTTGGATTTGCTTTGGTGCAGTCAGTGGGATCATAAACCAAGCAACAAGCTTGAGAAAGAAGTTACATAATGAATGATGTTGATGGTCTAATTAGGCCAATGACTAATGCACGCATTGTTACATCAAAACGTTTTAGCAGTAATCTTGCATTTTCTATCAATAGATACACAGTGCAATTTTTGATGCAAAGTTTGATTTCAAGCTATTCACTCACAAATTTGAAACACTCAAACCCATATTTTAGACTCTAGTCAAAAATTATTCAGCTGCTTATTTTCCCAGTGTGTCCCTTGCTTGGCCCATCTGTAATTGAAGAGTTTGTTTCCAAAATGCAATAAGTGTCAAAATTACAAAAATTGAGATAAGACCATGGAGCGATAGCCCTGTGCTTCTTACACATGGGGCAAAAATCCATTTTTAGAAATTCATACTATAAGGTGTATTTTTTTCATGGTCAAAGTTTGTGTTTTTCTATAAAATGCAATAGGTGCCAACATAGAAAAAGCTGATTTTCTCAAATTAAGTAAAATGGATATATTGCGTTTTGGAAACAAGCTCTTCAATTCCCCTACTTTTTCCTGTATGTAAAATCTTAAAACACAGTACAAAATTCTTATTTCAAGTAGTTATAATCTTTACTACATAACCTCACCAATAATTTTTTCAGGTATTTACTTACTGCAGCTCTCTTCCATATTGTCTATCTTTCTGATCACCCCAAACTCCCTCTTATGCTATAAGATGCTGACCACCACAAACTCCCTCTTATGCTATAAGATGCTGACCACTCTATTTAGTTGTTGTTGAAACAGCAAAAACGCTCTGAGTTTGTGAAACCCACTCCTCGCTCTCAGCCCTGCTGTTTCGCATTCATATGCACCATTCCTGCTCTCAATGCCTTTATTTCTTCCATTTTACAAACTCACGTCTTTGAAATTCTCAAAGTATGCCAAAGTCATTTGAAGACTGACTTCTTCTTCCTCCCTATGTCTATGGTTATGTTTTTTCTTACAGTACACATATGCCATATCTACTCTGTGCTTTGACATTTATCCTCATGTTTCCTTTCAGTTTGTACTCTCAACTGAAATTTCAATTGATTTTTTTCAGGGCCAGGTGCTCAGTTCAGGACAAGCACCTCTCAGGAGCCACACAACTGATGTTTTTTAATGTTCTTAGTGTATCCAAATGGTAAAATATCCAAACTGGTTGTGGATTGTCATTTTTGTGTGCCTCTCCCCACCTCAGTGGCGTAGCCAGAGGATGGGCAAAGACACGTCCCTTTATGACAGCAATTAGTCCTGGCTAGTTCTCAATCATTTTCCTTTATTGACACGTTTTCCAATTATCGTAACTGTTTCTCTCCATATGCGATCTAACAACGATAAAATCAAGGGCTAAATTCAGTACAGCAAAATAATTTACTTATTAAGAGGCCAATGCTTTGCATTGATTGAACTGGTCCGTGTTCCAATGAAACGCGGACTTTCACTCTCGCTATTGTGTGGGTTGATAAAAAAAAAAAAAGTGGCACTCAGCAGTTCAATAGGCTTTAAAAAGCGAGCGGCTCCAGCTATTTGCGTGAGAGTCGACAGGAATGCAATTTTGAATAAAGTTGATTTAAATACAGCAAATACGCGTCCAGATGAATGATTGTCGTCTTACTTAATCGGGGAGATCAAGCATCACCTGTTAAGTGAGGAGTGCTCTCGGAGTGAACCTTTTGATATGAAAATGACTGAGAACAGGTCAGGACTAATTATTGTTGTACACGGATGTTGTGTGCAACCCAATTCTCTGTTCTTGTTCCGCAACTGTACTGAATTTTGCCCATGATTTAATCGCTGTTAGATCGCATGTGGAGAGAAACCGTGTCTTCAGTTGCAAATTACGATAATTGGAAAATGCGTCAATAAAGGAAAATGATTGAGAACTAGCCAGGACTAATTATTGTCATAAAGTGACGTGTCTTGGCCCACCCTCTGGCTACGCCACTGCCCCACCTGGTTTGCGATTGCTTCCATAGCATCACCCCACCCACCTGCCAGCCTATGTTTTATATATTTTATATTTTTGCATATTTTTTCAGCGCTTTGTTTCGAAGATCGTTCTGAATTTTTAATTCATCATTTCTCCACAACATGAAAATGTGACTCTGATCATTTTTCCATTGTGTTCTTCAAATGTTTTTTCCCATTTTCCTCTGAAAAACATTTAATTCAAAACATTGTTACCACAGCAACAGCATTATGGTCTGCTTTTGCAGGTACTACAAAGCAGAGAATCACAGGACAAAAATGTCTAAAACAAAAGTACCCGAATGTGTGTGTGTGTGCGTGTGTTTGTGTGTCTGCGCGCACATGTGCGTTCGTGTGTGTTCATATACCTGCGTTTGTGTGTGAGTGTATGACCATGTGTGTTTGTGTGTATTTACATGCATGCATGGATGTGTGTGTATATGTGCTCACATGCACTCATTTGTGTGTGTACGTGTGTGTGTGTGCATGTATGTTGCGGTACTTTTGTAATGTCCTGAGTCTTTTTTTTATCGTTATTCCTGCAATAAAGTTGTCATTGTCCAGATTTTCATTCTGTTTGCCTTTGTTAGTTTCATTATTCAATTTTCGTCTAGTGTTCACCTTTCCTTCTGTTTCCTATCGTTGATTGTTTGCAGCGCACTATTTAATTTCCTGGTCTGCGTTCCTTCCCTGCGAGATTGTTTTCTCTTGATTGTTTCCTAAGCCTGTTTGACTGTGAATTTTTCTATTGCTTCTATGTTCGGTGAAAGTATTTAAGTAAACCAAGTAACTCTTTGTTAGGGATATCTCCCCGCTCTTCTATTCCTAGAGTGATGAGTCTGCTGGTCCCTCCAAGCCTTGGAGAATGTAAGTGAGCATAACATACCTGCCCTCATAATGTGCCTTGTACCCCCGGATTGTTTTCCCGGTACTGACCTTGAGCCTGCCCTGGTCAATGGCTTCTACACCATGGCTTGGATCCGGTTTGGCCATCACCTGACTAGGACTGCCCTGATCACTCCACTGCTTATGCCTCTTTAGTTCTTCTGTCTGTTTGTGGCGACTGCGGCTCGTCTGCATTAAAAGTGCCCAGAGGGCTGATCTGTGGATGTGCCTCTGGTTCCTTCACTGCTGTCCTACTCCATGGCTGACCCTGTAAAAATGTGGGATGTGCATTCTTTGTCTGTATAGGTCAGTGTGTGGCATGCTATTATTACCTCTACTACGATATAGGGTTTCCCCATCGTACATCTAAAAATAGAGAGAGAGAGGATGTGAGACACTGCCAGAGGTAATGGGAGAAAGAAAGGAAGAATGACTGCATTTTTCAGGGTGCAGCTTTGCACACATTTGGGCCTAATGTTGGTATCAGAACAGTGCACCCAAATGAGCTCTGCGGTGGTTGAAAAAAATCTATTACACTAGTTTCTATGATGAAAGCACAGAACCTCCCCCCACCCCCCCCCCCCCCACCCCACCCCCCACCCCCAAGCTATTCTGCTGCCACAGTGCTGTGTTCTCCCAGTCTCCCAATGTCAGCTCCTGTTTGGTCTCTCCCATCCAACAATATCGGGTCTCAGTCATGTGTCAGCTCATTCACTCCATTTTTTTGTCTTTCTTTTTCTCCATTCGCTGTTTGTTCGTCCCTTTGCATCACTCCCTCGTGCCACCCATTTCAGTGGTGGTGTGCGGCTTAATCCCGCAAACAATTACACATTTGAGTGATTATCTCACTGCACGTGCCCAGTGGTGCAGCTATACTCTTTGACCGTCAGCCTTCTTTCAGGCACTCATCCATCAGCTTGAATTTTGAGTATTTTAGCCACTCATGGTGCTTGTTGTGTATTCATTTCCAGTCAAGAGGACCACTAAAGCCATACTGATTGTTGTCTTCCTTTTTTCAAATCAGACAGTTAAGTGTGTATCAAGAGTCAAGTGTTACAATGTAAGCTAATAACTTCCACCGCTGGCTGACTCAATGCTGAGGAAAAACTTCACAAGCTAGACAGAGCAGACATGCAGTCATTGTATCAATGATATGGCTCAGGTGCACACAGCTAATGTTCACACCAACAAATCGTAGAGATGCTGTTGACATTGTAGTATGCCCTATTAGTCAAAGTGTTAGTCATCACATTGAAGGTTTGGAACATTTTTATTTGATTCATGGTTCCCTCATCTCCAGTGCTCTGCCTCCTCTGTATTCCTCAACTAAATTCAGCATGATGCAACAGAATTAGGTTTCTGAGTGAATTACTTTGGCTAGACCGCTTATAATTATAGCATCTTACATTCTAAACTCTATCAATTTCCTGCAATGCTCTTTGATTTTCTGTCACGTATAGCTGTGTTGTTTTCCATCATCTATCTCATTAACTCGTACGGTGTTTCACCACGCGATTTTATTTAATTCACCTTGCCTCACTCCCCCCCCCCCCCCGTCGTCCCTCTTTGATCGCTCCTCTATACATTTCCCGTTTCTTCCTCAATACAGCCCATTCGACTGATTCTCCGCAGTGCTGAAACAGTGAGTGAAGAGGGCGCGCGCGAGAGAGAAAGGGGGCGATAGGGGGAAATACATTCGAGAGAGAGAGAGAGAGAGAGAGAGAGAGAGAGAGAGAGAGAGCGAGCGCAAAATCTGCCAAGCCTGCCTGGTGCGAGGATCTAGCCTTCTCTCGACACCAGTCTGCTGTCGTTAAGAAGCGGTAAGTGCCCGATAATCAAACGCTCAGAATGTTTTAATCAATTGCGACATCATGCTTTATCAATAAGGTTGTATCCGTGGGCACATTCGAAGGCAATGTCCGTCTGTCGGTGTGGGGTTTTTTTTAAATTATGTTAGTCTACCATATTCATGCCTATTCGTTTTGTTTTTGACATGCGCGCTAGACTCTATTGCCAAAAATACGTCTGTTATCTTAAATCTTATACCAGAATGTATCGCGGTATAATAAATTGCCTAAACCTCTCTCTCTCTCTACTCTCTCTCTCTCTCTCTATCTGTCGATGCGCCCGCTTAAATGACAACGGGTTGTCAAATAAAATAAAGATACTAACTGCAATTTGCGCCCGAATTGTTCCGGCATTTCAATCGGTGTGTGAGCGGAGCTACATCTCTGAAACAGCAGAGGCACTACGCACACTAGTATGCAGTTCGTATGACGGCTGAGGAGTCACACATTCATATTGTAGGGGATGTAAAGGTTGCTCTATTTATGATGCATTTGCTGTGTGTGTGTGTGTGTGTGTGTGTGTGTGTGTGTGTGTGTGCGTGCGCGCACGCACGCGCGCTCCTGCTTTCACTTTTTTGGGCCAAGGTCTTTCCCATGTATTTGGTGTTGTGTCTCCCTCAGCGGTGTTGACTTGTCAAGTCTTAAAGAGAATGAGTTCCTGATGTGTGGCTCATTTCATTGGTTGGCTTTCTCAAAATGGCTTAATTCCTGCTTTCTGCATATTGTGGATCTGAACTAAGGCACTGCTGAAGTGCCCTGTTAGACCACAGACCATAAATGCTAGTTGTGATCACCGGTCCTCCCTCAGTCTTTCTGAAATTGTCTGTTATCACATCCCCTCACAATTCCTCATTCATGTGCGCTCTTTCAGCACCACCACCACTGGACAGCGCCACATGCTGAACTGATGTACTGTTTTCTTGCTCTCAGTCTATCTTTCTCCATGTTTATTGTCTCCCACATTATTTCAGACAGTATCTCCTACCCCCTCAATATCTTACAAACTCCATCTCTTGCACATACAGCTCCATTCACCATTAATCCCCCATTCAACTCAAATTATCTCATTCCTCATGGAGGGCTGCTACAGTATCTCACCACTATCTGGAACTCTGTATGCACAGAATGGACATTGTAATTAATTTTTTCCAGTTCCTTGGAAGAGTGGAAACAGTAATTTCCCCCTTCACGCTGTATTCCCGTTCCCTCATTCAGTCCTGTCCTCCATTTCCACCTTAATTTCCAGTTGTTTACATGAAACAGACAGAAACCGAAGCGCTGGTGACTGACAGTGCCCTATCTGAAATGTAAGAATAAACTTACAGAGGCATGGCCAAGCAGTGCTCCACGTAGGTCATGACAGCTTCATTTGATTTACTGAGCTCTGAAAATTGATCTCCCGTTCCTTTAATGCGGTATGTAGGTACTCAATGGCTATGTAGCTATTATCTTATACAGCTGCAGATGTGAAGTCTCTTAATATCCATAATCCATGCACTGAAAACAAAAAAAGGACTGTCTGTGCTCTCGGAAGTGGAAAAAGGATGGAGTTTAAGAATTATGGGATCACAACTGTATATCAAAGACAAATGAAGCACTTTTAACTGTACTTTAGTCGGACTCTCAACACCAGATGATATTACCCACATTAGAAGAACGACAATCAAAACAAAACCATGAAAAAAACAAAACAAAAAAAGTAACCTCAATCATGCAAGAAAATTTATCCAGATACCATACCTGAATCAGCACAAAAAGGGCAACGTATTCCATACCCTCACCCTATTGCAAGTGCAAAATATAGCATGCCTGACTCCACTGAGCATGAAACATCCCAATAAGACAAGATACTGAGACATTTAAGCTCTTTGTCATTTTAAAGTACATATGCACCGTCAAAACACAGCAATCATATCTAGCCTATTCCATCTATGCTCTATCATTTTTTTCTGAATTGTATAAATGCCAATCTGCTTACAAGCATTGAAAAATGTTTTATTCCTTGGTACCCTCTGCCCATCTATTAAACTCTCTGAACTCTGGGCTAAATTATATCTCGAATGTAGATTTGTTATACAAAACCCGTTGTAGTCTAAGACTATGCTTCATTTGTCCACATGAAAACTTATACTGCCATTACAGAGTTTACATAACTGTCTGGGTGTGTGGATGACTTCTGGAAAATATTTTGGATGGTTTCTAGACATAAATTTCTTTAAATTTATTTATATTACTTCTCACTCAAATAAGGCAGTGGTTTTTCTGGTGAGCTGAGATGTTTTTGCCAAATGTTTTATAAATGATCTGTTAATATCAGCAACTAATCTCAACTTGAGGGAAAAATGAAAACTTTCAGTCTGATTACAAAAACATTTGGTGAGACTGATTTTTGTATGCAGTATCTATCTCTATGCTGGAGACACTGTTCTCCTCGTGCTGTTGATGTGTGGAGACAGCGCTGTGTAACCGCACTCTCATCCTGTGGATGAGCTCCTGCAGCATCTATCTCTGTGCTGGAGATGCTGTTCTATTCGTGCTGTTGATGTGTGGAGACAGGGCTGTGTAACCCCACTCTCTCATCCTGTAGATGAGCTCCTGCAGTAGCCGGGCCCTCACACTCCTCTCCTCAGTGTTTGGGGCCTGTGGCCTGCTGCTGGTGGGGGTGGCTGTCTCCACTGACTACTGGCTGCTGATGGAGGAGGGCATTGTGCTGCAGCAGAACCAGACCACTGAGGTCAAGATGGCGCTCCACTCTGGCCTTTGGAGGGTCTGCTTTGTGGCTGGTGAGCCTCTGAAGCCACAAACTTTGTAAAAGCCTGTCTGAGATTCCACCAGAGGCGGCTCGTGAACTGGCATTAGGCGTTCAAACAATCCCTTAAAATTAATGATGGGTCATGACTTGTTTTCAGTCATTCATTTAAATTACCAAAACAGAAACTCAGAAAGCTCTTAATCACATGTGGCCAGTTTTCATTTATAACACTTACTGATTACGACTCCGGACTTCTCACGCTTTTCTTTACTCAGGGGTTGGAAGCAATGCATCTGTTTCCTGATCGTTTTATTGAAATAAGATCATTTGAAACGTCTTTATGCAATTCCATTGCTTCCAACCCTTCCAGTGCACAAGGACTTCAATTCTGCGCGAGAATATACAAATGCATTGATTGAATAATTGCAGACTACGGCAGAGGAACGTAAATATGCCACTTAAACCCACACCGAATGCGTGAGAGTTGACAGGTATGCGTTATAAATGAAAACTGGCCACACCTGATAATGTTGAGAGTTGTCGGAGTTTCTGTAATGGTAATTTAAATGAATGATTGAAAACAGGTCGTAACCAATCATTAATTTTAATGCATTGTTTGAGCTTCCCTTATCGCCAGTTCATCAGCCGCCACTGGATTCCACAGAGCCAGGCTTCTTAACCTCATCCAGAAAGGACCAAAGTTGGGAGCAGGCTTTCATTTTAATCATACAGTCACAAACTTGATTCCACTAATCAAAGTTCCGTTTCCCAACTCATGTGTAAACTGTTAATTGCAGTAGCAACAAATAGATACAATGATACTTTGTCATCTAAGCTCTGATCCTGACACACTCTGCAGCTTACTAAAGGCCCATTCACACCGTGGCGGAGCGAAAAAGTGGCATGGATTTGCGGAATATTCGCAGCACGAAAACCATTCACACCGAACTCGGTGCGAAATTTTGCGTTCTTGTGTTCCAATTTCGCAATCAAATCCGCGAGTTATAATTTAACTTAAACAAACCATGATACCAGCAGCAGCGAGGATGACATTGTTTGTATGTATCTGAACGATAACGTTAGCCTTGCTGTCTACTTTTGCACTGATGTCGCCAGCGTACCTTATTGATGTCCGGACCTGGGGCTGTTTCAATAAACTTAACTTGTCCAACCCAGACGAAGCTGCGTCATAACTTGCACCTCAGCGATGCACATCTTCGTGGTTTGGTGCACAAATATTCAAAATATGAAAATGTTCATTAAGAAAAAAAATAACAACTATGATTAGCTTGATCTCTAACTACTGTGAAAAAGTAAACTAACTGCGCACATAGCTATAAGATGTCACGTTAAATTTCAGTATTAACTGAATACAAGCTATCAAGCTAATCAAAAGGTTCGAATTTTGTGACATAAATAAAAACAAATCATTTCATTGGCTAAAAGTACAATTTCGCAGGTGGATTTTTGCAGAAGCTTAAGTGTGTGCGGATGTTTTTTCTGCCACATGGAAATTCCGCCTTGGTGTGCAAGCTTACATTAGAGCCCATGGAAATAGCTCCTATAAAAATAATAATAATCCGCACGGAAATTTGCGCTTGGTGTGAATGGGCCTTTAGTCTGTGGAGAAGAGAGCAGGGAGTATCTGGATACCTTCTTCCCTCTGGGGAAGATTTAGAGCCCACAGGTGGATACTGGGGTGGAGATGGGATGTTAACTAGCAGCAGGCAAGTGTGATGCAGCAGCAGAGAGTGATGCAGCGCAGTAACAGGCAGAGGCATGTTATGCTGTGAAGGCAGAGCAAGAGAGAAGCTTGTATTGCCCACCTATCAGAGGGACAAACCAGTGTGTGATATGCATGGGAGTGTCTACTGGAATGTGGGCATGTCTCGAGTGGTCTGCCAGAATTAGGTCTGCAAGCTGCACCCCATTCTTTTGCAAAATCTTGGGGTTAATTTTCAGAATCTGGTGAGTAACAGTATTGCTGGAAAAAAGACTGCGCCCACAACAGTCCTTTTTGGATAAAATTAAGAACCCCTGCCATAGAGGAACCTTATCCAGTTCAAGGGTTTTTTGTTAGTCAGATATTCAGTCATACATACAATACAGGATCCTATAAAGAACTAAAAAGAGTTCCTCTACAGATAAAAACTGATGAGCCTTTTTACAGAAAGTGTGAGGGTCTTTGAAGTAGGAGGATGGGTGACACTGTGTGATTGTAATCACAGAACAGTACATCTGAAATATTGCTCCCATGTGTTTGATCAGGAACGGAAAAAGGGAGGTGCGTCGCCTCGGAATATTTCACCGAGCCAGAAATAGAGATCACAACTGAGAACACTGCAAACATACTGAGTAAGTTACACGGTTTACTTTAAGGTGTAATGCTCTTCCTGAGTGATATGTCCCATTATGTGCGCACAGATGCTTTGAGTTCCTTCCTCTTGGGCTTTTTACAAACCAGAGGACAAGCATTGAAAGCACATGAAGTGTTAATCTTCTGTCGCTCAAATGAAAGAGATAGAATACAACCACTGTGATAGTGCTCACGGTGCTGTTTAATTTTATTTGGTTTAATTTTGATTTATACTCACAGGACAGAGGGGTCATTTCTGTTGACTGTTTATCAGTGGGAGACTTGAATTTCTCAGGGTGTAGGTTCTGGAGCACATCAGCTGGCTGTGGTCTCAGTGTTGAGGCAGAAAAATTTCTCAGAGCTGCTGCAAATTAAGAAAAAAAAAACAGAAAAAAACTCCATGGTAATGCAGTAAAGCAAGAGCAGGGACAATTCCTGACATCAGCCCCAACATGCTGAGCAAGATAAAAAAGAAAATGCTGAAAATAAATGATTCACCAAAGAAAACTAATGAGTGTATGCCTGTGACTATAAGTACAGTGGTTAGCAAATTTATTAGACTACCTGTCATAAAAACGAGAAAACACAAATATTTTAGAAATTTCTGTAGAACTTGTTTTAAACTAAAAATTATATTGTTATTTCTTTGGCAAATAACAAACTGAAACAACTGAATAGTCCTTATTCACACATAAAAACTTAATATTTTGTGTGGCCTCCTTTGGCCTTGATAACAGCTTCCATTCTTGCATTCAACCACTAAAACAAATTTTTATGTTCAGAAATACAAGTAAATAACTGTTATTTGGCATATTTATCAAAAAATAATGTTGTGTTTAACGGTTTTTTCTGCTATTTTGTAAAACAGTAAATTCGAAAATTCATGGATAACAACAATACTTATATTCTAGCATTAAAAATATCATTTCAGTTAAGGAGCTTGCGCATACTGGTGGATTGACCGTTACAGAAACATAGAAAATGATTTTGGTAATTACAATACTGTTAATTTAGGGCAGCTGTGGCATAAACTTTGCAGTGGGTGGTGGTCTAATAAATTTGTTAAGCACTGTATGTGTACATGTATAATTGACTTAATTGATATAGCATGAAACAGCCATGAGGCAGTTTTCCAATCAATTGCAGGGGTTGCACTCAACGCACCAACACACACAGGTCAGTCAGAGTATCCTGTTAGCCTGACATGTATGTTTTTGGACTCTGGGGGAAAGCTGGGTTGCCTGGTGGAAACCCAAAGGGAACATGCAAACTCCACATGTAACGACCCGAGGCCAGATCTGAACCCACTATCCGCTTGTGTGGCAGCAGCACTGCCCTCTATGCCAACCAAAGAATAGAATTCCTTCAGTTTTGGTCATTCAGTCAGGTCATACCCTGAATGGAGATTGGCTGAGGTTGCCCTTCATATCCTTGCAGTGTGACTGAATTCCCAAGAGTTACTCTGAATTTTTGTTATCTGAAAGCTTGGAATCTTGATGTGAAATTAAAAAGAAAATTTCAAGTCCTGTTAACCCTTACATCCCAGCAATCACTCGATTCCCCCGCAAAACACGAGTCTCTTTTCTTTGTCAAAAAATGTATATTCTATGATGTCAAAACCAAAACCATAAAAGACACTTGGCTTAAATGCAATACATTGTGAAAATAAATGTAAAAAAAAAAAATGTCATGGCATTTTATTTTCAAATAGTTTGTTTCACCCATGACACATCTATTGTGGTCAAATACTAAGATACTTAAACTTTTTTATGCTGGCTGTCAAATGGATTTGTATGTCAAAACATATTCACAACTCAAATAAAACTTAAGATGTCATGTAAATATAAACCATACTTTAAAATCTTTACAGAAATGCCGTATTTGCTCATGTAGCACGTATGATATCAGTGGGCCTGTGTCAGGTAGCTCATTATCCATGTGGACTTTCCTATTCCAAATGATTTACTGTATGATTTGATTGGGATGTCGATGTTGCAACGATTACAAGGCTTAGGTTAAAGATTAAAAGGAAAGCGTAATTCCTTTGTGGGATAAAACTGGTCATTTCCGTTGTATGCCTGCATTAGGCTAGCACACTGATCACTGAAAATACTGATGGGTTTAACAAACACATAGCAGGTCTTTTCCTTTCTGACCCCTGGACTTGTACCTCTGGACAAGGCTGAAGTTCACCTTTGTTCCCAACTTTCCCTCTCTGATTCTCCTAGAAATGGTTCGGACAGCCACGCCCTTCCCCATGGTGTCCCTGCTTTTTGTCTTTACTGCCTTCATCATCAGTAACATTGGACACATCCGCCCTCAGCGCACCATTCTGGCCTTTGTTTCCGGAATATTCTTCATCCTCTCCGGTAAGGAAAAGCAGTTTCTCTAAGACAGATGAAATGTTCTGCTGCTGGAATCACTGACCATATTTATAATGAGCTCTGACCTTTCAGGTCTCGTAGTGCTGTTTGCCACAAGAGATTCATTAGAAATAACAAAAGCTCTGCTATTGAGGTACAATATTTAACTGCTGCAGACCCCTGCAGTGCTCATTATCATTATTTATGTGCTCGGTAGGCTCTTGGGCGACTTAAAAACGCTTATATTCTGCACATCGTCCATGCTGATGGTGAAGGAGCTGTGTGTGTGCAGCTGCTGAGCGGTACGGTGTGACATGCACACAGCGATAGACAGTGACATGCATTGGTACATGCGTACAGCTGAACGTTACAGAGCATGGCCGCACCTGCAGCAGCGGTGTGAGAGCAGGATCTTTGTCTGGCTGCTGCAGGCCTCCCAGCGTGGGGACAATGGGAGCTCCTCTGTTTTCATAAAGCAACATCAGCAGCAGAACTTACAGCTCCATCTGCTCCCCATTACTCCCAAACCACACTGGAAGCGAAATGAAGGCAATCAGCAGCTGCTGCTGAGTTTTCCCAATGTTAATCAGTTAGACCTGCTACACGGGCAGTGTGCGCTAGGAGGATAGGCGTCCCAGACCCACTGCAGAAACAGCACTGTACGCTTAACTGCACTTCAACTGCATTGTCTGCCAAAAAAAGCATTCTCCTGCAGAACATATTAAGGTAATCATTATCAGCTCTACAGTGCCTTTCTTGTCATTATGAGTCCTCCCTCTGTTATCAACACATTTGCATGAGCAAATTTGCCTGTCTAATAAATAATAATAAATAATAATAATAAAAACTATAATAACCATTGGTTGTCATTAATGTTTTTAATTGCTCTTGTCCGCACGTAAGTATTTTCACAAACAAAAACCTATGTTAAATCCAGCTTTGATGCCCAGATAGCCATTAATGCCACAGAGCTCAGCTTTGCTGTTGCACATACTGTATACCCATTAGAGTGTCAGAGTATTCTCCCCAACTGCTCTTTTCCAAAGGTTTTGCAGCTGGAACTTAATTTTATGCCACTACCAGGTGCCTTTTTTAGCCAACTGTTAAAGAAGTTAAATGGCAAATTTTCATAAATGGTCACAGCCTTTAGCTCATCTGTATGTTTGACTGATTTGTACTGCCTGTTATTAATTGGGGGCAGATTACTTTCCTGATTAAAATGGTAATATGTTTGGTAATTTAAATACACTCACTCACGTTTGCGATTTTCAACATAAAAGTTGTCTCTGGCAGAACTGCTTTAAAACTTTTCACCCCGCTTATGTTCAACTATGCTTCTAATAGTTTCAGTGTAAGAGAGCCAGGGCAGAGCTGCATCTGTGTGGATGGTAATCGCTGATCTATCTTACTCTGGGATGTGTTGTGCCAACATAGTGGTAGATCTGCTTATCACATTTCTATAGTTTTCACCTTGAGCATCTTACATGAGGTCCACATGCACACTCACACACACTCATGTGTGCATGCATATACAGGTAAATGCAAAAGTAGGGATACCGGGAATTGATTTGCTTTGTCTCTTCTCTAGCTTCAGTTGTTTGAATCTGAAATTAAAGGTGGACATGAGGCGGAAGTGTTGACTGCTTTGACACATTGTGCATGAATACATTGTTTTTACAGTGTACAGTTGTACTCTGATTTAAAGAGCTTGCTTTTTCTGTACCATGCTACATCGCAAAGGATCTGGTGGAGTCTCAGGCGCCATTTTGGATGTGTCTGTGCTTTGACTGAGGGCCTGCTGTGCCCTCTCTCTATGCCCCTTCTACCTGATGCACTCTGCAGGGCTGAGTTTGGTGGTGGGGCTGGTGCTCTACATCTCTAGCATCAACGATGAGGTGATGAACAGGCCACGGGAGCCCGAGCTGTTCTTCCACTACCACTACGGCTGGTCCTTTGCCTTCGCTGCCAGCTCCTTCCTGCTCAAAGAGGTCAGAGCACAGCATTTAGACTATGGGGACTATGGGCTGCACAAGGGCAGAGAGCCTGCGGCTATGCTAACAATGCGAATGTGGTCTTCACTGCAAACTTGCTTTTCACAAAGCAGCTACTCTTTCAATACAGCTGCAGTACTACACATATGCCCTTTAAACGTTTGATAATTACTAGTTACACCACTGTGTCTGCATTGCACACCACAGATGTGACATCCAGTTAGGCAGTAACTTAACATTTAACACTAGATCATTGTTGACCTGTTACTGCGTATTTTGCCAAATTTACAATCAAATGGCCTATTAATGGAATACCAATACGTGGCTTATGATGTTAAAGAAATGATTATGATTAGGAGAAAACTAAACCACACTGCTAGACTGTAAGGATGGCAATATTATGAAAAATTAGTAATTTAACTCTTTGCCTACGGAATACTTTTATATAAAATTGTCGTGTTTGTACGGAATACTTTCCCCAAAAATTACACAGTATAAAGTATTGAAGTGCAGGTGGCCCATCACCGCGATCGTCAACTGATTTTGTGTTTTCATTGGACTGCAAATGGTCATCCACGCCACTGGCACCGGCTTACCGTAGGGAATGGCAGAATTTGCCGCGCTGTTGGCAGCAGCTTGCCATAGAGTTAATCAGATCATGAAAGATTACTTAAATGTAATGCAAGATTTGTGTTAAAATGGCTCTTGATTTATTTTTTTTCCGATAATAAGCACAAAGTGTATAGATAAACCAATTATTATGCATATTGAACCAGTGTTGAATGCAACATATAAAACATACAGCTTTGATCAAAAGTTTACATACCCCAGCTGACTTTGTGAAATATTGCCATTGATTTTGAAACTATGGCTCATCATGCAGAAAACTTCTCTTTTATTTCAGGATCATGTGAAGTCATGTATCATCACATGGGTGTTTGGCTCCTTTTTAAGTCATAGTGATTACTGAAATCACCCAAATGGCCCTGATCATAGCTTTACATACCCTTCAATGTTTGACTTTGTTATGTAGACACAATGTGACAAACTCAGGTTTAAATGGCTATTAAGGGTTCCACACCTGTGGCTTTTTAAAATGTGACTAGTGCCTAGACATTGAGTTTGTTAACTCCCGAGCGGATGCACTGATCTGGCTAGACACTGAGCTATGGGGAGCGGAAAAGAACTACCTAAGAACCTTTGTAACAACGTAGTTCAACTTTTTAAAGATGAGGAAGGATATAAGAAGATGTCTAAAGAAAATGCCAGTCAGTCCGTGATGAAGAGGTGGAAAATTAGGGGATATGTTGATATCAAAGCAAAGGTCAGGTAGGCCAAGAAAGATTTCAGCCCAAACCACCAGGAGAATTGTTTGGGACACAAAAAAAAAAAAAAAAATTCCACAAGCTACCTCAAGAGAAATACAGGATGCTCTGGAAAAAGACGGTGTGGTCCTTTCAAGAAGCACTAGAAGGAGGTACTTAAACAACGAGCTGCATGGCCGAGTTGCTAGAAGGAAGCCATTATTGTGCCAAACCCACAAAAAGCCTGCCTAAAATATGCCAGACAACACCTTGGCACACCTCACAACTTCTGTAATACTGTCACCTGGAGTGACAAGACCAAAATAGAACTTAATGGTTGCAAACCATAAGCGCTATGTTTGGAGAGCAGTCAGCAAGGCCCATGGTGAAATATATACCATTCCCACTGTAGAGCATGGTGGTGGCTCTCTGATGTTTTGAGGGTGGGTGAGCTCTAAAGACACAGGAAATCTTGTGAAAATTCATGGCAAGATGAGTGCAGTATACTATCAGAAAATACTGGCAGACAATTTATATTCTTCAGCATGAAAGCTGGGCATGGGAGGCAATGATCCAAAGCACAAGGCTAAGTTGACCCAGCAGTGGTCACTGAAGAGAAAGGTGAAGGTTCTGGAGTGGCCATCACGATCACAGTCTCCTCACCTCAATATCATCAAGCCGCTTTGGGGAGATCTCAAACCTTCATGCAAGACGACCAAATAATTTGCAGGAGCTAGAGGCATTTTGCCAGGAAGAATGGGCAGCTGTACCTCCTGAGAGAATTAGGGGCCTCATTGACAACTATCAGAAAAGACTCCACGCTGTAATTGATGCTAAAGCGGGTAATACACAGTATAAAGAACTTAGGGTATGCACACTTTTGAACAGGGTTAATTTCATCTTTTTTTCCCCTTATTGCCATGTTTTATTTGATGATTGTGCCATTCCACATGACCGACAGTTGGATATGAATCCAATAAGTAATAAAAGAGATGTGTTTTGCCTGACCATTCATGTTTTCCATAAAAAATGTTTTATATTTTTCAAATTAAGCCAGGGTAAACAAACTTTTGAGCACAACTGTATACTGTACATGCTAACTTAATGTACAATTTTGGCCATTTTGCTTTACTAGTGAGCCTTAATCATTGAGTTAATGAATTACTTGATTGCTAATCATGCAAAGTAAACAGAAACAATGGATGAGAGTAATCATGCAAAATGTTAGAAATCTCCCTTGCAAGTTTGACCTCTGATGAGATAGGCATACTACACATTTCCTCCTTGCACTGCAGCATTGATCACACCACTGTGGTCTGCACTGCGCACTTACACATTGATAGTGATACTGAGTACAGAGCTTAAAGGATTGGAGTTGGTTGGAGAATCAATGGGAAAAGAAATCAGTCTGTTATCCCAATTTCTCATTATGAGCTCTTATTTGGTCTCCTCATAAATACCTGTCGATATAATACGTGCTAATAGTTATTTTTGCAATGAACCTAATGCCAATGATTAAGAGACATAGAAGCACACACCACTGTTACAAAATAACTGTAGGATACTACAACCCCTATTCCAAAATAGTTGGGGTGAAGTGTAAATTGTGAATAAAATCAAAATGCAATGACTTTCAGATCACATGAGACAATATGTTATTTACAATAGAACATAGATAACATTTCAAATGTTGAAACTGAAACATTTTACATTTTTATCCACAAAGTGAGCTTATTTCAAATTTTCTGGCTGCAACAGGTCTCAAAAAAGTTGGGACACAGGCAAAAAAGGGCTGAAAAAGCCATTAATATGCAAGAGAATCAGCTGAAAGAACACTGAGCAAGTAATAAAGTTAACTGGTATCAGGTGTGTAACATGATTGGCTATAAAAGGGATGTCTTAGAGAGGCTGACTCTCTTAGAAGTAAAGATGGCCAGAGGCACTCCAACCTGTGAAGGCTTGCGAAAAAAAAAATTGTGGAATACTTTAAAAACAATGTTCCTCAACATCAAATTGCAAAGGCTTTGAAGGTCTCATCATTGACAGTGCATAACATCATCAAAAGATTCAGAGAAACTGGCAAAATCTCTGTGCGTAAAGGACAAGGCCGAAGACCTTTACTGGATGCCCCTGATCTTCGGGCCCTCAGACGCCACTGCATCACTCACCGGCATGATTCTGCCATTGACATTAATAAATGGGCCCAGGAATACTTCAAGAAACCACTGTCAGTAAACACAGTCTGCCGTGCCATCCACAGATGCCACCTAAAACTGTATCATGCAAAAAGGAAGCCATTGTTGAGCATGATCCAGAAGCGTCGCCATGTTCTGTGGGCCAAGGCTCATTTAAAATGGACTGTAGCAAAGTGGCAAAGTGTCCTGTGGTCAGACGAGTCCAAATTTGACATTCTTGTTGGAAATCATAGGCGTCGTGTCCTCCGGGCTAAAGAGGAGAAAGACCACCCCTCCTGTTATCAGCGTTAAGTTCAAAAGCCAGCATCTCTGATGGTATGGGGATGCATTAGTGCATATGGTGTGGGACACTTGCATGTTTTAAAAAGCACCATGAATGCTGAAAGGTATATAAAGGTTTTAGAGCAACATATGCTCCCCTCCAGACGACATCTATTCCAGGGAAGGCCTTGTGTATTTCAGCAGGACAATGCAAAACCACATACTGCAGCTATTACAACACCATGGCTTTGTAGTAGAAGAGTCCGTGTGTTGAACTGGCCTGCCTGCAGTCCTGATCTTTCATCGATTGAGAACACTTGGTGCATAATTAAATGAAAAATCCAACAAAGGAGACCCAAAACTCTCCAGCAGCTGGAAGCCTGTATTAAACAAGAGTGGGATCAAATTCCAATGGCAAAACTCAAGAAACTTGTCTCCTCAATGCCCAGACACCTCCACTCTGTGTTAAAAAGAAGAGGGGATGCTACACCATGGTAAACAGGCCCCTGTCCCAACTTTTTTGAGTCCTGTAGCAGCCATTACATTTGAAATGAGCTTGTTTTGTGAATAAAATTGTAAAATTTCTCAGTTTCAACATTTGCTATGTTATCTCTGTTCTATTGTGATTAAAATACTAGCTGGTGTGATTTGAAAGTCATTGCGTTTTGATTTTATTCACAATTCACACTTTGTCCCAACTATTTTGGAATTGGGGTTAAATGTTTATTTATCTATTGCTATGACAGCAAATATAGCAGTAGGATATATAAATAATAGTGTTCATTGTGGATTACATGCACCATCAAAAACAACACACAACTCATTAGATAATCTGCATTAGCATTAGTTTAAGTTTTGCTTCATTTTTGTTTTGTATTTATTTACCAGTTACACTACAAAATAAATGCCTTATCACCAGCAAGCACAGCTTCAATGCATAAACCATGAAACAGTATATGAACAGATGAGCCAAAACATTAAAACTACACACAGAGGAAGCAAATAATGTTGATTATCTTGAAACAACAGTGCACATCAATGTCTGCAGAGAAATGAGACCTGAGCGACTTTGATGAGGGCCAAATCGAGATGGCCAGATGAGTGGGTCTGAGCTTCTCCAAAGCAGCAAGACCTCTTGGGTGCTCCCAATCAGTAGTGGTGGGTACCTGCCGACAGTATTCCAAGGAAGGACGAAGCATGAACTGTTTGTTGGGAGCCCTAGGCTCATCAATGCACAGGGGCAACAAAAGCTATCCTGTCAAGTCTGAGCTGACAGTTGGGCTATTGTGGCACAAGTCACCAAAAATTTTAATGATACTTTTGAGAGTAATGTGTTGCAACAGACAGTGCATTGCACTCTGCTGCATATAGCGCTTTGTAGCTGTAGATTGGTCAGAGTGCCAGTTGCAACCCCGGTCCACCATCGAAAGCACCGACAAATGGCACATCAGCCTCAAAACTGGACTTTGGAGCAATTGAAGAAGGTTGCCTGGTCCAGTGAGTCTTGTTTCCTCTTACATCATCTGTATGGCTGGGTATGTGAGCCTGGGGATGAGATGACATCAGGATCCACTGTGTGAAGAAGCTGGTTTAGGGAGTGTGATGCTCTGGGAAGTGTTCTGCTGGAATACCCTGTGTCTTTGAACGCAAGTGGACATCATTTTGATAGAGCTGTTTCAGGGGCAAAAGGGGAACCTACATAATATCAGGAAAGCGTTGTGGCTAATCAGTGTATATAGCAATGCTGAGTTGCCTCGGTACTTTGGATGTGTTTTCAGGAACAACTACTGCAGTGTGTCAGGAAAGGAAACAGTCAAAGCAAAATATCTGCATATTTTTCAAGTGCAACCTCGGATTTAACGTTGATCAGTTCACCACCATATTTGAGCCTTGCACTATAAAAAAAGCATCATCAGGTATTTGGAAGTAAGAGAGTTATTGAGCAGATAATTCTCTTAAAGAAAGTACTTTTGCATAATCGCACGTCTAACAATTAAAATATTTTAACATTTTTGCCATGCAAGACTCCATTTTGTGAAGAATTTAATTTTTTTTTTTCTGCCACCTCTCAATGTATGCTGTATCAGTGCAAGCACAAGGAAGGTAGATCCAACTGTTCCACAATGTGGAACTTAGCTCTGTGAAACAATTGCCAAACTGTAAGGAAATACGCAGCAAGCTTTTTATGCATGCTATCTGTGGGAGATGGAGCGTACAACATGAGTTATCTGCATGCAGTTACATTCAAGACATAGTTTCTCTGGCAGATGGGCTTTCAAATTCCGGATGTGCAGTCATCAAAAATAAACACATTCAATGACTCCATCCTTCTTGGATGCACTGTTCGAGCATGAACTGCCTGTTTAAGGTCATGCCACAGCATCTAAAATGGATTCAAGTCAGGCCTTTGACTTGGCCACCTCAAAACCTTCATTTTGTTTCTTTTGAGCCATTCGGAGGTGGACTTGCTTGCTTGTTTTTGATCATTGTCCTGCGGCATAACCCAGCTGCACGTGAGCTTTAGTTCACAAACCGATGGCCAGACATTCACCCTCAGGGTTTTCTGGTAAAGAGCGGAATTTATGGTTCCATCAATTATTGTGCGAGTCAATCAAGTCCTAAAGCAACCCAAGGCCATCTCACTACCACCACCCTGTTGGTTAGTATATTGGTATGATGTTCTTGTAGTGTAATACGGTGTTAGCTTTTTGTCAGATATAACAGGACCTGTATTTTCCTTGAAGTTCTACTTTTGTCTTATCAGTCAACAGAATATTATTCCAAAAGTCTTGGGTGTCATAAAGATGTTTTTTTGGCAAATGTGAGCTGAACCTTTGTGTTATCTTTTGTCAGTTGTGGTTTTTGCCTTGCAACTCTCCCATGGACGCCATTTTTGCCCAGTCTCCTTCTTGTTGTGGAATTATGAACACTGGCCTTCACTGAGGCAAGTGAGGACAGTAGTTCTTTAGGTGCTTGACTAGATTTTTTTTTGTGACCTCCTGTATGAGTCGTTAATGCAGTCTTGGAGGAATTTTGGTGGGCTGGTCACTCCTGGTTTTTTTTTCATTTGTAGATACTGGCTCTCATTATGGTTTGCTGGAGTCCCAGTGCCATAGATATGACTTTGTAACACTTTTCAGAATGATAGATTTCAACGTCTTTGCTTTTTTTTTAAATTTCTGTAGATCACAGGATCAAATTTGTTTTTTTGCCTACTTCACATTGCCAGGCAGGTTTTATTTATGATGTTTTGATTCGACAGGGCTGGCGGTAATCATGCCTGGGTGTGTCTGATGAAATTGCAGCCAGCTATCAATTGAATGTGTTTTATTGGTTTATTTTGTAACTGCATCAACCACTTACTTTCTTGCATATGGCCAGGTAAGGTTGTATTGCTTTTTTTCCTTCAATAAATGAAATCATCATTTAAAAACTGCATTTTTTGTTCACTTGGGTTATCTTTGTCTTATATTAAAACAAGTTTGATGGCCTGAAAACTTTTAAGTGTGAAAAATATGCAAAAACTGAAGAAGTCAGGAAGGGGACAAATATTTCTTCACAGCATTGTGTGTAAGGAAAACAGGTGAGCCACTTTTAATGTTCCAAAATTTTGTGCAAACTATACAGTCCCATAAGAATGGATTGTGCCTCATATTCCAACTAATTGTAGATTGTGCCAACTGATATGAAAATTGCTAATAGTGGTTTGGTGCAAACTCTGAATAATTCAAACCACACGTCCTGGTGCCCGTGCTGTGACCTAGCATGATGTTGAAGCTCTTTCATCCCAACTGCAGCAGCTTTTCAGAAAATGATTTTTATTGCTGTCAGGGAAATTAATAAGAAAAAAGTGTGTATATTTCCAAATCCCTGTTTTTTTTTTCCAAAATGAAATGAGTTTTGTCCTTTTCCAATACTGCAGCATTCCCCTTTTTTCCACACAACAATTTTTTTAATCTCCCTCCCACTGTGTGAAATAAGGATTCTCTCTAAATGTACTCTCCCCTCCAGACCATGATGGCAGTCATTAATTAACTGCTGTGTCTCAGTCTGTTTCCTCTCTAGCTTTGTTTTACTTGCTTGCTTGCCAGCATCCATTCTTTTACTGCAGTCTGTGAATGTCTGCATTGCTGCCCCTTCTTTTCCGCTCAACTAATCAGAGAGAAATTTCTCTCTGTTCTTGTACATTTTGTTCAGATACTTTGTGGTACTACTTGAGTTGCCCGTTTCATTTTCTTTGTGCAAATATATACAAACTTCCAGCATTAAATGGCAGTTCTCCATATCAATACACAGCACAGAAATACCAGAAAAGTGGAATTGTGTGTTTTTTTTTCCTGTGGGATTATTGAATACTGCAATCAGTTTTCAAAATTAAAGCCACACACTGGTAACTTCAGTCACAGACCACAGAGACCTATCTAACTTGTTCTAATGTGTCAATGGGCTCTTGTAATCACTCATTTTGACCTCCTTGATTTCCTTCCTCGTTCCAAGCTCCATCCTTCCGAGAGTACAAGGAGAAGGATATGAGGATAATGGAATTCAAAAGAATATGAATAAGGACGCAGAGTGCCCTTGTTCTTTCAAGCATCAGTTTGAGGCCACATTAATTATAGGAGTGATAGATTGCAAGATACATGTGGATGCATGCGTCAATATTTTTTATGCCTTAAGTGCCATGAAAAAGTATTTGCCCCTCCCTGTTGTCTTCTCTTTTTCATATTTGTAACAAATAATTATTTAGATCTTCAAGTAAAATTTAATATAAGACTAGGATAGCCTTATTGATGGAGAAAGATTATCCAGCACCAACTAGCCTTGTGTAAAAAAGCCATTGCCCACACAGTTACTCAATAAAACAATTAAACCAAATTGAATAAACTAAACTAGGTACACATTGGCTTGATCACTCCAAGCCCTATTGAATGCAAATATCGCTTACATCAAAGTTTGCATAAACAAAATGGGTGTAAAAAAAAAAAAAACTGAACTAATATACTCTGAGTCCTGCCATAATGTAAATAAATTGTTTGGAAAGAACTCCTACAATTAACCAGAATATAACATTAAACAAGCAATTTCCTCTAGTGATGAACTTGACAAAAATTGGCCAGATTTTTCAAGTTTACTTCACATGCTCAATCATGACTGTGCCCCTTTAACTTGAAAGAAAAAAGATTAAAGTTTAACAAGATTTGGCAGAAATGACATATTTTTACTCTCCACCAGATTTTGACTGATTTACAATACCTCAAAAATAAATCATAATCTACCATATTAGCCTCTACAGTCTATTTATAAAAACAATGCTGCATGTACTAAACCTGTATTGTACATATATATATATATATATATATATATATATATATATATATATATATGAGTTTTCGGCATGGAGGGATAAACACATACGTTGATTGACCTGAATAGTCATGCTATTGTGCAAAGTTTTAAATAACTGTGCATTTTCAGTTCTCAAACATTAGAGTAAAAGTTCAATTGATATGAGTACTCAGGAATGGGTGTACTTTGTTAGTTGCGTCATGTTGACAGACAGACAAAGTTTAAATTGTTTAAATGAAATAAGATCATTGGAAGCAATGGTATTGCATAAAGACGTTTCGAATGATCTTATTTCATTTAAACAATTTAAACGATAATGAAACACATGCATTGCTTCCAACCCCTGAGAAAAGAAAAGCGTGAGAAGTTCAGAGTCATAATCGGTTTCCCATTACTAGTGGTAAAAACCACCGTAAGGCACGTGAAACTGATAAACCTCCATGCACAAGGACTTCAATTCCACATGAGAATCTCTTACATATGCATTGATTGAATAATTGCTGACTACAGCAGGGGAACGTAAATATGCCACTTAAACCCACACCGAATGCGTGAGAGTTGACAGGTATGCGTTATTAATGAAAACTGACCACACCTGATAAAGTTAAAAGTTTTCAGAGTTTCTGTAATGGTAATTTAAATTAATCATTTTTTTTAAGGGATGGTTTGAGCTTCCCCTGTTGCCAGTTCACCAGCCGCCACTGTTCAACAGAGTCCCTACTTCACTTAAAGAATGTTTCTAGCAATGTGAAGTGGCAGAGAGGTCTCAATAAGCAGCGCACTCAATAGCATTCAGAAGAAACTGGAGATGAAATGAAAACATTATTGATATAAATATCATTTACAAAGCCAGAACATTGCAAAGCCATTTCTACATTCATATGACTCCAGCAAACTGCAGCAGAAGTGGTTATCTCCAAATGGAGAAAACTCGGCATAATGGAGAATCTTCTAAGGCCAGTTAACCAAATTTCCTCCAAGAGCACAATAAGAACTCATCCAGGCGATCAAAAAAGATCCCAGATGAATATCTAAGGAACTTCAGGCCGTTGTTGTCTCAAATATGGTAGCGTTACTGATTCCCCCCTTTGAAAGACGATGGGCAAAAGTGGTATCCATGAGAGTGTTTCAAGGCTAAGTGAAATCTACAGCCTCGCCGGATATTTGGCAAAAAGCACCTTGATGACCCCTCAGTTGAGGTGGACACTGCAGAAGAGTGAAAAGTCATATTGCAACTGCAGGAACATTTCCCAGGAACTAGAGACCTTTGGGGGAACTCAGTGTGTTGCCACTGCAGGAACCAGGGTCCAAATTAAGTATCTTGGAATTTTTTACACCCATTACAAAGTCTTGCTCTGCTTGGGGGGTAGTACTTTGCAAAAGTACAGCAACCTTTGAGGTGGGGCTTGCAGGGCTGAATATTTCTGATCGGTAGAATAGTTAACATTTTATTTAAACTGCCATTTTTCAAAACTTTCCGGTGCAAACTTTTTTTTTTTTTTTTTGGTTTATGTTCATTGTGCTGTGACACATCAGCATGGAGCTTCTACAGAAATCACATGACAGACGGACCAATAATGAAGTCCAGACCTTATCGAGCATTTATGCTGAGGATGATGCAAAAGTGGCATGTAAAACAGCTGTCAGTTTTTCATACATTAGCAGCCCTATTTGCGTAATCTTTGCTTGTCTTTAGATTGCTGTGGAAACGCAGACAACAATGGGCTGAAAGAACCTTTCAGTACCTTGAAAAGTGTTCACTGGGACTAAAAGTTCTGGGTGGTTTTGGATGGCAACACATGCGAAGTAAAAGTCTTGTTTTTTCCCCCTCATGCTGTAAAAAATTTTAATTTTATTAGACTTTAAAAAAGAAAGGCAACCTGCTGTAAAGCATTTTTGAGTTTACCCATTTTCAACTTCCAGTGGTTGTACGGATACATTCTTGAAAGGAGTCGGAATTGGAAGTTGACCCAACTCAAAAATGCTTTACAGCTGGTTGCCTTACTTTTTCTCAGTTAACTTTTCATTTTTTACAGTTCAACTCATGCTCAAAACCCTCAAATGCGGCTGAACTAGTGCAATTTTGCAATGAATAGGGGACAAAAATGGGTATACTAGCAATCAGAAAAAACTGATCCCCAGTTAATGGACGCATTTGGTTGCAGTTTTTGTTGCTATAGGTGGTGTAACCAGTTCAGGGGCAAGTAATTTTACATGAGTGATACAGGCTTGGTTTTGAATGACCTATTTCCCTCAAAAAAATGAAATGATTATTTGAACATATTTTTTCTTTTTTTTAATCTTGCATCTTCATTCCCACCAAAATCTGTAATGTCCAATCGGTGAACTATGTAAAAACAAACAACTCATGTTGCCATCTCAGGAGAGAGCCGACACTTCTCAGATCTCTGAAACGTGCGCCTGACAGCCGCCACGTCTTTTCACTCGTCATTTCAGTCCTCACACACACACAGAATGAGGGCGAAGGAAACCCAAACATGTGCTTGCACAGAATACAACTGACGAGCGCCCAGATGGCCAGTAGGAGGCACTTGAGCAACAAATTATGCTAACCTAAATTGACTATATCCATTTCCCTGGGCAGCACAAAGCCAAATATGCGCTGTTTTCATGAGGTTACCGGCCACAGTATGGATTTGATCTGATGTTGTGGTGGTCACTTTGCTGAGTAAGTCAACCCAGCAGCCTATTATTCTTTTTTTTTTTTAATGATGACCTTTTTATGAACATTTTAGTGTGACAAATACACAAAAATAAAGCAACAGAGCAGGGGTGAAATGCACTGTACACTGTATAATCCAAAAACTCTTATGCAAAGGATGCATTCATAAATTCTTCAAGAAGCTTCTAGCTTTTAGCCTCCAGTTTGTTCAATGAGCATTTAAGTGGTTGGAGCATCCTTATTGAGGACAACTTCAGGGAAGTTCTTTGTCAGTTCGTAAACAAAAAGGCGAGGAGAGATCAGTGAGAGCAATGAGCCCAAGATGCTTTGATGTTTCATCCTCCTCTTTCATCCTTTTGTCATCTTCTTTTCATGTTACCATGGTGTTCTTGGTAAAAAATGACAAGCCCATTAGTACAACTTATAAATCTATGATTACACAGTATATACAGCATATATTAGTGAAAAAGTCTACTAAAAATGAGATTTCTGTCAATCCTTGCAATCTTTTATATCTCATTCTTTTCACCCTAAGAAAATTGTTGAAGGAAAATCTAATTGAAATTCATATTCCCATACATATTTTACTTAATTCACCATATTGATTAAGATTCCTTAAATGGTAACCCATGGCTTCCTGTTTCCCCTGGTTATAATTGAGCCCTTCAGAACATGAGTGGTCTAACTACACTTTTCATGTCCATTAAGTTTAACGCAGCTTTGGAGATAAGATTCAGGTCAGTTGAGTGCAATACTGAACTAGCTCAGATCTATCCCAATGTGTGTGTAAAAGTAGTTCACTAGCGACCAACACTTATAGAAAGATAGTACAAGGCAGTGTAAGAGCGGTCTAACTCCCTTGTCCAATATGGTAACGACTATGGGACAAGCATGCTGTAGTAAAAAAAACCAGATTGTGAAGTAATGAGGATGATTAAAGATTCCTCAAGTAAATACTATTGATATCTACAACCTCAATTCCAAAAAAGTTGGGATGCTGCGTAAATGGTAAATAAAAACAGAATGCAATGATTTGCAAATCTCATAAACCTACATTTTATTCACAATAGAACATAGACAACATATCAGATGTTGAAAGTGAGACATTCTACCATTTCATGAAAAATGGTAAAATAGAGGCAGGTGAAATTGCCCAACCTGATTCTGAATCCCATTAATAGGTGGTAAATTCGATTGAACTGATCCGTGAATCAACAGACCTATAAAGACTTGGAAGTCTCTTTGAACGTGCTTCTACCCTCCATGTTGATTGTTTCAACGAGATGGTTTCATCTGCCATTTCCTGGAATAGGGCTTATCTTCACCATCATCATTAGTTTTATCTTGGACTCCACCCTCCTCACCAGTGTCATGATCAAAAATGAATGGTGGGCTTGGCCCAAACAAAACCATGCCTGCAGGAAAGGTTCTGTATTTTATTGCAACAATGTTTCGATTGTTTGTGAGATTAACAATATTCTGATAAACAAAAATCACAATATTTCATTTGGAAGGAGTGTTCCCTGTTGGGGAAAGACCCTATATGCAAAGGTTCATATATGCCAAAGATTCTTTTCGAAAAAGTTTCCCCTCAGATAAAGATTTTCAGACCAAACACTTGTAAATCTATAAAATTTGACTGAAACACAACAGGTGGGTCAAATCAAAGGCTTTATTTAATCCTTGTGTTTCATACATAAATATGTTGAGTTGTGGTTGGTATACTCAATATGTTTTTAACATCTACTTCATTGGCAATAAACACGGTCATGCAGTTTCAGATTTTTAAAAAAATCAAAAATATTTATTGTATCATTTATTTTTGTGCCATGAAAGTCGGGCATTTTGACCAAAACTGCACAGACATGTTAAAAAGCATCCCCCCTCCCTGTTTTTCTTCTCTCTCTCCTTCAGGGAGCGGGTGTCATGTCAGTCTACCTTTTCATGAAGCGCTATGCCGAAGAAGAGATGTACCGGCCTCACCCAGCTCTCTACCGCCCCCGCCTGTCAGAGTGCAGCGACTACAGTGGCCAGTTCCTGCACCCCGAGTCCTGGCCGCCTCCGCAGAGGGGCCGCAGTGCCTCCGAGGTGTCCAGCGACATTTCCATCCAGCTGAACCAGACACCCCCACCGCCACCCAAAAACAACCCCCAACAGAACCCCCCCTCTGGGGTAATAGCAGCTTCCTCTGGCTCCTCCTCTGGAGCCAGCTACAAACTGCCCCCTCCCTCTTCCTCCTACCCTCACTCTCACACACTCCACTCTACCCACACCCTGTCCCATGTCCCACCCTCCCACTCCACCAGCCCACCCCAGGCCCTGCCCCTGGTCATGCCCCCCTCGGCTGTGCCCCCGCCCCACTACCACGCACATCTCCGCATGAGCGCCTCCCCGTGTTAGACAGAAGGAGTGCGGGATGAGACGAGACACATGCAGTGCAGGAGTTGAACAGGTCCACACACACGCACACACTGAGAAGGAGTGAGTAATACTGAAAAAAATACAAGCAAGGGTTAGATAAGGATGGAGTTGTGTGATATATGCGCACAAAACAAGACCATAAATTTGGACTGGCTTTTAGTATGTAGCAGTCAGAGGGAATAAATGAATGAGTAAATGTGTCGTATTTTCCCTCAAAAAAGATTGGGAGGAAAAAAGCAGGGTAAAAAGGGGATGAAAAGAGCTAAATATTTAAAAATGGAAAGAAAAATAAATGTATATGCATATAGATTTCTACATTTACTGTACGTAAACTTGCTGTAGTTATCAACTTTAATACTGTTTTCTTATTGATTTCATTCATCACTGCATTCCCTAAACTGTCTTTCTTCTCATGTCTTTCCATTCTTTTCAGATAAATATTCATAAAATATGACTGAAATAATAATAATGAATCTTCATTAGTAAATACAGAATTTTAACAGGCCGCTGTCTTGGATGAGGATACGTGGTGGATGCTCATTGTTATCAGGGAGATTGTTCAGCTGTCCGTGATCTTGGTTTTAGTGCATGACTTATGCAATATAACTGAGAATACGAAGCATAGAATACTCACAATTTCTTACATTTTGGCTTTCCTTTAGTATCTTAACATGGCGTACATGATCTGATATGATGGACAGTGAAGTATGATCTGATATGATGGACAGTGAAGTATGATCTGATATGATGGACAGTGAAGTATGATCTGATATGATGGACAGTGAAGCATGATCTGATACGATGGACGGTGAAGTATGATCTGATATGATGGACGGTGAAGTATGATCTGATATGATGGACAGTGAAGCATGATCTGATATGATGGACGGTGAAGTATGATCTGATATGATGGACAGTGAAGTATGATCTGATATGATGGACAGTGAAGTATGATCTGATATGATGGACGGTGAAGTATGATCTGATATGATGGACAGTGAAGCATGATCTGATATGATGGACGGTGAAGTATGATCTGATATGATGGACAGTGAAGCATGATCTGATATGATGGACGGTGAAGTATGATCTGATATGATGGACAGTGAAGTATGATCTGATATGATGGACAGTGAAGCATGATCTGATATGATGGACGGTGAAGTATGATCTGATATGATGGACAGTGAAGTATGATCTGATATGATGGACGGTGAAGTATGATCTGATATGATGGACGGTGAAGTATGATCTGATATGATGGACAGTGAAGTATGATCTGATATGATGGACAGTGAAGTATGATCTGATATGATGGACGGTGAAGTATGATCTGATATGATGGACAGTGAAGTATGATCTGATATGATGGACGGTGAAGTATGATCTGATATGATGGACAGTGAAGTATGATCTGATATGATGGACGGTGAGGTCTGTTGAGATTCCAAGTAGGAATGTTTCTTCCCAGAATCCATGACCAGACACAGCAGCACTCAAACAAACGTCTCAAAGTTTGCGCAAGCAAAATGGGTAAATTGAAGTAATTCATGCTGAGTAAAATAAATACTTTGTTTTTGGAAAGAAAGGCTATGACTAACCACAATATAACCTCAAACCACCAGTGATAAACTTGGAAAAAGAATGGCCAAGTTTTTCAGGTTTACCTTGCATGCTCAGCCATGACATTGCCCATTTAACTTGAAAGAAAAAAAAAATTAAAGATTTTAAAGGATTTGGCAGAAATTACGTATTTATACACTGTAGTCTAAAGTTATTGGCAAGCTAAAAAGTTTTTCAGCAAAACATCAGTTAATGACCACTGCTGCCGCAGCTGCTTTTGCTAATAATAATAATAATAATTTACTTGACATGTGCCCATTATGATGAAAAGATAGTGAGGAAAGATAAGTCACATTTTGACTGATTTACAATATCTCAAAAATAATTTTATTATTTTCCATTTTCTACAGTTTATTTCCCATATTAGCCTCTACAGTCCATTTACAAAAACAATGCCATATATCCTAAATAGCCTATATTGTACATACATATTAATGAGCCTTCGGCATGGAGGGATGAACACATACTGGATGCTTTGATTGACCTGAAAAGTCATGCCATTGTACAGAGATTGGAGTAACTGTATACATTTTCATTTCTCAAACATTTGGGTAAAAGTTCAATTGATATGAGTGCTCAGGAATGCATGTGCTTTGTCAATTGCATGGTGTTGACAGACAGACAGATGGACCAAGAATAGCACAGTACAGGCATTCTCAGCGGAGCCCAAAAGACTTCTTACATCACAGCGGTAACACATTGCGCAGAGCACTGAGACCTTGAAAGAGGACAAAGTGAAATAAATTGTAAAATTAATGAAATTACAGACAGCTGTCAAGGATGCGTGGCCCATTATCCTCCACACAGGATTTTTGAGTCTCAGTACTCTGATTCGCAAGCATTTGAAATATCAATTACGGACACATAATGTAGTGTAGCCTGACTCATACATGACAACTTCTGGCACCTCAATTTGAAATTCACTACAATACTAAAAAAAAAAAAAAAAAAAATGCAGGATAACTTTATAAAGATAAACTCAAAAAGCCAATGCCAACATATAAGAAATATTATACTTTATAAATGTTTTAATGGGACCAACCAAAATATTATTTTTCGTTAATTAAAAATTAATTTCCTCCAAATCAAGGTTTCACAATTAATGGCACCCCTGGTTCAGTACTGTGTGCAAGGACAACAGCATTGACTTTATTCCTTTACTGTTTGGCAAGGTTGAGGCATACATTAGAAGGGATTTTGGACCATTGCTCTGTTCAGATCCCTCTGTCCTCAGTCACATTAGTGGGTCTGTGCTTATCAACTGCCCTCTTCAGTTCAGACCACAGGTTTCAGTTGGATTAGGTTCTGGTGACTGACCAGGCCATTACAGAGCATTGATTTTGAAGTCCCTGGATGAATTCCGCATTGATTTTGATGTGTGCTGTGGATCATCATCTTATGGGAAAGTCTACCCATGGCCAAGTCTCTACCTTTTGTCAGAGACAACCAGATATTCTGCTTGATACTTGGTGGAATCCATGAGGCCAGTAATCTCAAGTGCCCTAATCTCACCTCTGTCCTAATTCTGCCCACCTGTAATGTTTCCCATGCCCAGCCATATTGTCAGCCATGCCAGGCTACGGTTGGAATTGCTATCTTTGAAGGGGTGGGTTGAATTAGGGTACAGGTGATTTGGGCAGAATTGGGCACTCTGCATTAGTGCCCCTGGACCTTTGTACATAAAACAACCCCCAAAACATAATTGATCCGCCACTATAGTGTTTCACTGTGGTCACGCGGTGCCTTTCCTTGTCGGCTTCTCAACGCTAAACATCCCGAGGCTGTATCTGACCACACATGCCAAAGCTATATCTGACTGAAAAATTAAGTCTCCGCTGAATAGCGCTGCGCATTCATGGTACTGTGCTGTCAGGATATGTAAAAGAACAACGGAAAGTCAGATGATCATTGATAGAAATGTACAGGGAAACCAGCAGTAGATGCCCATTATGAGAAATTATAATATTGAACCATACATTTCTCTGTCACCTCTCTACACTCATACAGATTAGTGCATGTTACTTATGGAGTATACTTACTGTTTGTCCAGTGGACCGTGTTGTAACATCCACCAGGTTGGTGTAGGAAACCACAGCAGCCAATGCTGTGCCAAAGCCGCGCATACAAAGCAACCAGCCAACAAACAAACCATACAACTAACCAACAAACCAACACAAACCTTATTCCAAGACAGAGCAACAGAGTACTGATTAAAAACTATGATTAGGAAAAAAATAAAATAAATAAAGTTGCAAATCTCTTTACCTGTCTGCTAGTATGGAAGTAAACCATGAACATGACCAAAAGATTGTGGTTGAAATGGAGTATTATTGTTATTATAGCTAAAATGATTTTTATTGCCCAAGTCTGCAATCACTCATTAATTTATCATGTTGCAAAATCAATTTGTTTATATACATGAGCATGTAAGCTGTAGAATTATTTTTTCTTTATTAACCCAATGCTGAATGCTATCGTATAGCCTAGAGCAATACAGTAGTGCTAGTTACAAAGTGCTATCAATGACCAGGACTGGATCCTGCTGGAAAGGACATGCAGTATAAAATTTGTAGTCGTGTCATTATTAAAAACGTAGATTAGAGTAGTAATATAGCTTCTTTATCAGTACAGTGTAAAGCATAATTCATAAACTAAAAGGGAAAGAAAGAGAAAATGAGAGCGTGAACATTTTTACAATGAGTTAATTTTTATTTTAAGTAGCAACTAAGGATTTGCTCAATTTTATACTGCAGACCTTTATGAAGCTGATGTTCAAAATATTTTAAAATTGTTGATGTTTGGTATTGTATCCAACTGGAATGGCAAATGAAACCAGTTCACAAGTATGAAGTTGCATCCAATTGCTCTGTTTCGATCTTTGTTTGCCTTTCTTGTGTTTTATACTTTTCCTGAACTTTCTAATCTTCCCTGTTTTGCACATTTTAAATTGATTTTCTTGCTGTTGTGTTACCCCCTGGTTCCTTCATATAATTCCATAATGTTTTATTCATGTCTCTGCTTTTCAATGTTCTCTTGCCTGTGCTGCTTGATTTGACCATTTTCTTGTTTCTTTACTCCATCAACCATTTCACTCTATCTTCACTCTTGACCCTTCTCTCCCTCAATTTCTTTCATAACATTTCCTGCAAAATGTCCACAGATGACAATTATATTCCTCATTTTTAAATTATTTTCTTATACATTTGTTTTGCACTGATAAAACAGAGAGATTGTTCCTACCTGAGAATATGTATTATGATTAAAGATTAATATAATGCTTATTGTTATGGGATTTATTCTTATTACCAGTCTGCTGCCCTTAGCTACTGAATAAAATCCAGGTTAAAATACACGCAGCATTTGACTGTCATTTAGGACTGCCTTTCTATTCCTCATAGTATAAACAAAACTGGAAAGACTGCAATAGGTGAAGTCCATGGAGTCATTTAAGTCCAGTTCAGAGTTGCTATTTGTTGTGGTACATGAAGAATTTCATGAAGATGAATGCCATTTTACACTGATAATGAATACAATTCATGTAGACTGTCAGTGTACATCGAACACGGAGCAGCACTGAAAGGAAGTTCTGCATCATACAGAGAACACGGCTGAGAGTAAGGGTGTGAATCCTTGCTTTTATAGCCGCTGTGGGTCTCATAGGGCTGCTTCTTTGGAGCACCGTGCAGTCTAGTGCTATTTGTGTGTGTGTGTGTGTGTGTGTGTGTGTGTGTGTGTGTGCGTGTGTGTATGAGAGCAAGTGTGTCAGTGTTTGTGTGTGAGTGCGCGTGTGGGTGTATATATGTTACAGGCAAACTGCGTATCAGGCATTTCGTGAAATGCCTGGAATTTTGAACCAGCCATTTCATGAAATGCCTGAAATGTTCGGGCGTTTCATGAAATGACTGAATTGAAACCCAGGGATTTCACAAAATGCCTAATTACACAGTTTACCTGTAACATATACGTGAGTATGCTGTGTGCTCATGCATGTATTATCAGCACCAACTTGTCCACTCTCTGAGCAAAATTAAATCTAACAACTAAACCATCAACTCGCATTTGCAGATTTTTGCAAAAAAAAAAAAAAAACTGAATAAAATCTACATTGTTCCATTTTAGTCCCCCCCCAAGGGTGTAGCCTTATGTAGTTTTTTATTTGATGTTACAGTGTTCTGCCTGACCAAGTAAGATATTTAGCACCAAAATACAAGTCAATGGGAAGACAGTTTCTGCGTGTTTGTCCATGTATGGATGAGTGACTCTCTTCCTCTTCACTATTACTGCATGAAAGACCTGTCACTCTGAATTAGCTCTCTCTCTCTCTCTCTCTCTCTCTCTCTCTACTGCGGATTCTCCCTGTTAATCTTGAATGAGGGGAAAGGAAAAAACGGAACATGCTGAAAATGCAGATTGATAGAGGTCACAAATGCAAAGTCGTATGCTTCCGTTCAAACGTCATCATTTTACATGGGAGCACTTCACAGAGCAATCCCCGGCACTTCAGCCCATTCATATTTTCACGAGGGAAAAACGCAGTACAGAACCGTTTAAAATGATCGAAGTACGACGCCCCGCCCCCCCGCTGACCAAATCTTTAATTCAGCACATATTTATTAAGATTTTCTATGTTATCGTGTCCTCTGTGCTTTTCTTTTTCATTGTCCAAACACTCCCACGTTCTCTCTGCAGACCTTGGTCCTTACAGCGTTAACTTTGGTATGAGAGTCTCCGCATTTTACTTGACAGAGAAAACGAGAAATGGGGTGCCAGTTTGTTGGCTTCCCCAGAATCAAATTCAATTTAATATATTTCTCAGCTCCCACATAAATATCATTGAGTAACCTAATCATAAACAAAAGGACACACAAGTGCACATCCCAATGGGAAAATTTACATGTAATATATACTAATGAGGAAAAAGAGATGTATCCGGTCCGGTGTTACCATTGCACTGACACACAAATGAGAAGACCGAGGATAAACGTTATATTTTGTAATCTGCCTACATTCTTTGAGAAGTCGGACGCGACGATTTGCTTACGTTGGGGACTGAGAGTAGAGAGGGACAGACGGACAGACGTTATAAGCATGAAAGAGGGGGAAAGAGAGCGACACTCGTATTATATCAGAAATATACACACGTACAGTGCGAAAATCCTGCAAGTGCGCCTGTGCGCGCAAGAAAATATTTCTTGGATCCTCTTCTACGTGCATATTTGTGTAGGACTTACTTAACCAGCTCTGCCTCTTGTACGCTATCCCCCCATTTCCTCTCTAAATCTTGCCGTCCTTTATGCCCCCCCTCCCCCTTTCTCCCCGTCCTTTTTCCTCTTCCTTGCTGAAGTCCGCTTACCGAAAAGGATACTGAATGACAGTCTGTGGAGGTAAGAATATAATTTATTGTGTAATAACGATAATTATGCAGTAATTAGCCTTATAATTCAAAGGAACTGTAGATGTTAGCCCGACACATGCAGGAATAATCACTTGCTGTGAATTTGCTGGCGCGCAATCTGCATGCTGTTAGAATAAAATTGACATCTAAATATTAGACTCAAAATGCATTGACGTCGTATTTGTCCTGTACATGAAATTTAATTTTGGATTCGCGAGAGTGCACAAGTACAGCTAATATGTGGACTATAAAATGCAGTAACATTTACAATTATTTCGTTGAGGGAGAACGCACGCTTGACGAACATACTCACATGCATGAGGAAATGCAAACGAGTATTAATTAGTATTATTTTAGGCAGATGTATGTTTTATTTAGTGGCTATTAATCCAGTCCTACATAATGGGCCGTTTTCAGGAAAGAAATTCACTCAGTGGTCACGTCTGTTGCAAATGCTACCCGAAGTAATGCGTTGATCGTATATAACACACGGCGTCCATTTTCAGCAATATAGCGGTGTGCGTATGTTAAATTTCTACTCACATTTTGTTTGGTTTTGTATTTATTTTTTGTTATTCACTTGTGTTGAATGTGTGCCTTTCTGAATGTGCAGAAACCCATATGGCATTCGTGTTGGGAATTGAGGAGTAATTATTAAACTGTAATTGAATCACTGCACCTCTGCTGGGATATGACATTTCCATTGGGCAATAATGAGCATTTAACGCGAACGTGACCATTTATTGTACCTCTGTTGACTTTTTATAGACCCCTCCTGATGTACTATTGATTATTTATACTGGATGCACACACATACATACTCACAGGGCACACGCACACATCAACAAATTGAAGTGCACACCTTACAACTGCTTCCGTGTTCGACTATATGACAGACACGTGGCGAGTTCCATGTTCATGTTTGTATTATGATATGGTCTGGCTCTGCCGTATGACTATGCAGTGGGATTTTGCCGTGGCCTCCATTGGCATCATGATGATCATCTTAAGTGCGGTACGCTAAGACTGAGGCTGCAGGGATGCACTTTAGCCTCCTGAGAGGGAAGCACAAGCAGGCATGGCTATGTGACCAAAGGGCTTTGTGTCACCCCATATCACAAGGTACAGCACTGCACAGAATGCCAAGGGACAGAGTCGCCTTGGCCTGCAAGAGGCAGCGCTGCTGAAGAGGCAGTGCCGCTCTCTAGCAGTACTCATCAATGCTTGTGCTGCATTGGGAAAGCTAATATGCACTGTCTCAGTCGGAATTTTAGTCTGTTGGAAAATCATGGATCTGTGTATTTGGGGGTTGAGTGCAGAAACAGTGTTAAATGATATTTGAAATGGTATTTGCTTTGCGACATCAGTTGCGTCATGGAGGCACACATGCCTACCTTCAACTGCGCGTGCTTGCACACAGGCATGAAGATATGAAGATGCATGCAGTGATGAGCCTAAACATTATGAGCACTCACAAATGAAGCAAATAACATTAATTATTTTGATATATGTCAATGTCTGTGATTAATTCAATGGTAAGGGATGATTCTCATGGCCGATGTTTTGTATGAGGGAGATATGAGCAGGAGAACAGACCTGAGCGACTTTGACAAGGTCCAAATTGTTCGGTCAGATTACTGGTTCGGAGCATCTCCGAAATGATGAGACTAGCAGGATGCTCCCAGTCAGCAGAGGTGAGTATCTACTGGCAGCGTTCCAAGGAGAGAAAACCTCAAAGGGTGCTGGGTGACATGGGCTCAATGATGCTTTAGGGCAACAAAGGTTATTCCGTCTGGTCAGAACTGACAAAAGGGTTACTGTGGCACATGCCGCAGAAAATCTTAATGATGGTAACTGGAAGAGTGTGTTTGGACACACAGTGCATTGCACCCTGCTGTGTACCTGCAGTCCAGTCGCAATGCCCATGCGGGCCCCTGTACACCATCACATGCACCTCCAATGGGTACATGAGCTTTTGGAACTGGACCTTGAAGCAATGGAAGAGGGTTGTTTGGTCAGATGAGTCTGGTTTTTGATGAGTCTGGCTCCAGGGTGCACAATGGGAAGAGGAGAAGCTGATGGAGTGTGATGGTCTGAGGTATTTTCTGCTGGGAAACCCTGGGTCCAAGCATTCATTCGAATGTCAGTTTGAAACCTGCCACCAACCTAAACATTGTTGAGAACCAGGTACTCCTCTTCTTAGCAATGGTATTCTGCAACTGCAGTGGCCTCTTTTAGTTTGTAGCAGGACAGTGCGACCAGTCACTTACCACAGATTATTAAGGTATGGTTTGTGGAACATGACCATGAGTTAAAAGTGTTGCCCCGGCCTCCGGATTCCCCAGATCTTGATCCGATCAAACGTCTGTGAGATGTGCTGGAACAACAAGTTTGATCAGTGGCAACTTAGGGGATTTAGAGGATCTGCTGCTAGTGTCTTGGTTCAAAACACCACAGGTCACCTTCACGTCTTGTAGAGTCCATGCTTGATTTGGTGGCACGCGAAAGACCAACGGCAGAATAGGCAAGTGGTTATAATGTTTTGGCTCGTACAAGTATATTAATCTTGATTTATTTAAATTTTCATCCATCTCTTATTACTTCACATACATGTTGACTTGCAAATTATTTGTAAATAGTATATGCAATGCATTGAGGAAAACAAATTGTAATTAAATTTTGAATTTATGGCCAATGGAATCGTTTTGTTGCATAAAAAAGAGAAACACCAAATTATTTTCTTTTACCTGGTTGATGTGGGTGCTTGGTACATGAGACAAAAATGCTTGCAGCGAATTGCAGTTTTCCAGACAGCCATGTTATATGTCTATGCCCTTTATGTTCAAGTAGGATGTGCAGGCATTTGCTATTTTGTATTCCGCCTCCAACTCGTACTCTTTTTCTGAATTCTCATTAACATTTATCGCTCTTGTCCTGGCACATACCTCATACCAAGGCTTATTTGTAAATGTACCCATGTTTCCACTATGATTTCAAATCAGCTTCAATTTATTATCATCATGTTTGGATCTATCCCATAAAAGCACCACAACCTGTTAATTTAGGGAGCGTGCTGTGAGAAGATCCAAATTAATAGCACAATTTATGAAAAAACAGAAATAGATTAGCTTAAATATTAGAACTACGCACAGCTGAAGAAAATAAGGTTGATTATCTTGTTTATCTTGCAACAATGGTGCATGTCAACATCTGCAAACAAACCATTAATGGTAAATGAACAGTTGGTTCTCGTAGTCACTGTGATCTGAGTGACTTTGAGAGCGGCCAAATCGTTATATCGAGAGGAGTGGCTCAGAGCATCTCGGAAGCAGCAAGGCTTTTGGGGTGCTCCCAGTCAGCAGTGGTGGGTACCTAAGGACAGTGGTCCAAGGAGGGACAAACCATGAAATGTTGACAGTGTGTCGGACAACTATAGCTCATAGCTGCGCATAGGCAGCAGAGGCTATCCTGTCTAGTTCATACTGACAGAATGGCAACTCTGGCACACATTGCTTAAAATTTTTTCAAGGGAGGAATGTGTCATAACACTCAATGTGGTGGACAATGCTGCGCATGGGGCTTTATAGCTTCAGTCCAGTCGGAGCGCCCAATTTAACCCCAGTCCACTGCCAAAAGCAGGCATGTGAGCATCAGAACCTTGGCGCAATTGAAAAAGGTCGCCTGGTCTTTCGACAGGATGTGCACTCATTACCAGTGCATGCATATCTGCCTGATGCCATGATGTAAAAGTGAAATAGACTCACTGGACCAGGTGACTTTCTTCAGTTGCTCTTAGGTCAAGTTCTTACACTCACTCTGCCCATTGTAGGCACTTGCGGCATTAGACCGGTGCTTGAATGGGCATTCAGAGTGGTCAGCAGCTACGAAGTATTATATTCAGCAGAGTACCGTGCTGTTAGTGATGTGACACATTCCTCATGTATCATTAAAGAGGACATATTATGTTTTTTCGGTCCTTTGGTTCGTTTTACAGTTTTTGCGCATGTAAAATTCCGGAAGAGTTACAAACCCCAAAGTTCCCACCAAAGGGAGTTATTGTGACAGAAAACGCTGTTCTTTGACTGCTTGAAACACCTCGTTTGTTGTCCAGCCTTTTTTTCCGCAACATGTCTATGACGCAATATAACAAATTAGCTTAATGTCCTACTGGTGGCTAATTTGGTACACCTTCAAACAAAGGTAGGTTGAGTGAGGGCTGGGAAGAGTTTGGTTAGTGTGTATTGCCATGTCGATTAGACAAACATATTCTCATAAAACAGTTTATATCATATCTTACTAAAAGTTATGCTGAACTTAAAACTAAAAAACTTAATACTAAACTAAACTGAACTAAACAAAAACTTATTGTCAATTTTCATGCTTAATCCCTCAAATTGTCAGCAACACGTGGTTTAAACTGCACAGTCAGATGATTACCGCTATTGTTAGCACTGTGCAACAAGCATTTCCTCAGGTATCAGAAGTAACACGAACATTGCACCGTAAGAAAATCAAACAGGAAAACATTGTGGCCACAGTTAAAAATACTAAAGATTAATGTTAGGCATTCTATTGTCTTATTGTCACAAACAGTACAAACACTGAGTAAGAACAGCCATATCAGACACAATTTTCTTCTGTGTGAAGGCAAAATCCCTTTGCCTGGCCTTCGAAGTGAAGAATCTTTTGTTAGAATAAATTTTCACTATTATTCCTCTGTAGTGCTTCTTGACCATAAAATGTGCAAATGTTTGTTAATAGACCACAAAAATGAACATATTAAACTGGGAAATGGGCATTATTATAACCCCTTTAAAATTCTCAGTGACATGTGCCATAGTTGCCCTTCTGTTGGTTCGGACCAGACAGGGTAGCCTTAGTTGCCCTTGTGCATCGATAAGCCTTGGGCGCCCAGCTCCCTGGCGCTGCTTCATGGTTTGTCCCTCCTTGGACCACTGTCGTTACTCACAGCTGCTGAATGGGAGTGCCGCATTAGCCTATCTGCATTTGAGTATAACGATGTGGCTCTTGTTAAAGTCGATCGTGTCTCATTTTGCTTGCATCCAACACGTTAACTATGAAAATTGACTGTTCGCGTACCATCTAAGGTAGGGATACTCACTCTTTTCCAGAATGAGCCAGTGTGGGTGCAGGCATTCATTCTAACCATGCTGTTTCACACCTGATTCTACTAATGTAGGGTCTATGGCAAAGACTTTAAGGGTTGTGACTGGTTGGTTAGAATGAAAGCCTGCACCCACACCGGCTCATTCTGGAAAAGTGAGTATCCCTGATCTAAGGTTTGTCTGCATGTGTGCTTGGTTTTAATCTTTTGGTAATATTTTGGCTCATTGGTATGAGGTTATTGTTATTATTGACTGGTTTATTTGTAACAACATCACAATCGACAAGTTGAGGCCTCCTGGCAGCCACATCGTACAAGGCTGAATTCCGAAGCTCGATACATTAAATAGTCATTCTTTCAAGCTAGATACAATTACAACCCCAATTCCAAAATAGTTGGGACAAAGTGTAAATTGTGAATAAAATCAAAGCGCAATGACCTTCAAATCACACCAGCCAGTATTTTATTCACAATAGAACAGAGATAACATAGCAAATGTTGAAACTGAGAAATTTTACAATTTTATCCACAAAATGAGCTCATTTCAAATTTGATGGCTGCTACAGGTCTCAAAAAAGTTGGGACAGGGGCCTGTTTACCATGGTGTAGCATCCCCTCTTCTTTTTAACACAGAGTGGAGGCGTCTGGGCATTGAGGAGACAAGTTTCTTGAGTTTAGCCATTGGAATTTGATCCTACTCTTTTTTAATACCAGCTGCTGGAGAGTTTTGGGTCTCCTTTGACGGACTTTTCGTTTAATTATACGCCAAATGTTCTCAATCAGTGAAAGATCAGGACTGCAGGCAGCCCAGTTCAGCACACTGACTCTTCTACTACGAAGCCATGCTGTTGTTATAGCTGCAATATGTGGTTTTGCGTTGTCCTGCTGAAATACACTAGGCCTTCCCTGGAATAGATGTCATCTGGAGGGGAGCATATGTTGCTCTTAAACCTTTATATACCTTTCAGCATTCATGGTGCTTTTTAAAACATGCAAGTGCGAGCTGCCAGATAGCTCACTCGGTTAAGGCACTGCGTTACAGTGCAGAAGTGACTATCACGTCGCGGGTTCGAGCCCTGGTCGTTCCAGCCGGCAGTGGTCGGCAGCTTTTTCAGAGTAGCGCACAATTGGCCATCGCGCTACAGGGTTTCAAATTGGGAAGGGACTGCCGGCAAAGGGAAATAAATAAATAGCTTTGTTCGTTGCTCAAGCGCCTCCTGTTGGCCAGACGGGCACTCGTCAGGAAGATTCTAAGTTTGTTCAAGTCCGGGTATCCTCCGCCCTCGTTCTGAACTTGCAAAGTTTCAACCAATGAGTGTATAAGAAGCAGTGGCTGACAGGCACGTGCTTCAGAGGAGAGCCGTGAACCGTCTTCGCTCTCCTGAGTTGGCAGCAAGGGGTCGCATACGAGCAAGCTTTGTACATAGTTCACCGATTGGGCATTCCAGATTCGGGTGGGATTGGAGATGCCAAATTTATAAAAAAAAAAAAAAAAAAAAACATGCAAGTGTCCCACACCATATGCACTAATGCATCCCTATACCATCAGAGATGCTGGCTTTTGAACTGAACGCTGATAACAGGAGGGGTGGTCTTTCTCCTCTTTAGCCCAGAGGACACGACGCCCATGACTTCCAACAAGAATGTCAAATTTGGACTCGTCTGACCACAGGACACTTTGCCACTTTGCTACAGTCCATTTTAAATGAGCCTTGGCTCACAGAACACGGCGGCGCTTCTGGATCATGCTCAGCAATGGCTTCCTTTTAGCATGATAGAGTTTTAGGTGGCATCTGTGGATGGCACGGCGGACTGTGTTTACTGACAGTGGTTTCTTGAAGTATTCCTGGGCCCATTTAGTAATGTCAATGACAGAATCATGCCGGTGAGTGATGCAGTGGCGTCTGAGGGCCCGAAGATCACGGGCATCCAGTAAAGGTCTTCGGCCTTGTCCCTTACGCACAGAGATTTTTCCAATTTCTCTAATGTTTTGATGATGTTATGCACCGTCGATGATGAGACCTTCAAAGCCTTTGCAATTTGACGTTGAGGAACATTGTTTTTAAAGTATTCCACAATTTTTTTTTATGCAAGCCTTCACAGGTTGGAGAGCCTCTGGCCATCTTTACTTCTGAGAGACTCAGCCTCTCTAAGACATCCCTTTTATAGCCAATCATGTTACACACCTGATGCAAGTTAACTTAATTACTTGCTAAATGTTTTTTCAGCTGATTCTCTTATATATTAATTGCTTTTTCAGCCCTTTTTTGCCTGTGTCCCAACTTTTTTGAGACCTGTTGCAGCCAGAAAATTTGTAATAAGCTCATTTTGTGGATAAAAATGTAAAATGTCTCATTTTCAACATTTGAAATGTTATCTATGTTCTATTGTAAATAACATATTGGCTCATGTGACCTGGAAGTCATTGCATTTTGATTTTATTCACAATTGACACTTCGTCCCAACTATTTCGGAATTGGGGTTGTAGTTTTGAGGCGACAGATAACATTTTTACGGGATGCTGATTAAACTGTGTTCATGTTAACCTAACCTAATTAAAATATCGTCTTACTTACCTCATTAAAATGCCAACAAGTTTACCAGATTAAAACATCTACAGGTTTACACATAGTTACAAATCATTGCTGCAACTGTCTTATATTTACAATCAATTGTCTAATATTTACACTCGCAAGTATTTAAAGTTTGGGTTGTGGTAAAATAGTTTAAAAGTTCATTGAATAGGTTGACACATGCTTGTAATAACTAAAGTTGCCATACACCGGTAAAATATAGCGGGGTTATATGCACATCATACAGTCACAACAAATTATCTGGTTAAAAGTGCTCAGTATAGTAATGTTTGGTTGCAGTTCGTTGAGCAATTTTGTCATAGCAGGGATGGCGCTTGTCAGGTAGCGTTTAGTCCCTGTGGGCTGCTGGTAGTGGGTAGAGTTAGGCAGGTTTTTGCCATGCTGTTGCTTGCGGATCGGGAGCAGCCAAGAGCGGAAGCGTGGCAACTTTTGCACTTTAACAGCAAAGTCAGTGCGCAAGTCCTGTATTCGGGCCGATAACCGCTGAAGGCCAAGGTGTTGAAGGGTCTCAGTGTACGAGTCGTACTGACTTCCTATAATCATTTTACAAGCTTGTTTCTGCACTCGCTCGAGGGCAGCAGACTGTTTTTGTGTGAGAGCAGTACCCCAGCAGGGGGCGGCATATTCGAGAATGGGCCTAATGTACCCGCAGTAAACTGTTGTTAGGTCGGATTTTGGCACCCCGGATCGCTGCAGTTTACTGATGAGGAAGAGTCGCTTACTACCTTTGTACACCATGGCATCCACTTGGTCATCCCAATGTAAGTAGGAACGCACATGTAATCCAAGCAATCTGGCCTGTGTGACAATGCTGAGGGTTTTTCCTCTCAGGGAAAGTGCAGGCATCTTAGGGGGCTTACGCATAAAACTGAAGTGTATCGCTTTGCATTTTTTTGGGTTAAGCATCATGTGGTTATTTACTGAACAATTCTCAAGGTTGTTGAGGTCTGTCTGAAGGGTCAGTGTAGTCACTGTTGACCTTATCTCGAGTTTGTGTTTGTGTGTATCTGTATATATGTATGTGTGTGTGTACAAACCCCAATTCCAATGAAGTTGGGACATTGTGTGAAACGTGAATAAAAACAGAATGCAATGATTTGCAAATCTTTTTTAACCTATATTCAATTGAGTACACTACAAAGACAAGATATTTAGTGTTCAAACGGTTAAACTTTATTGTTTTTTTTAAAAAAATATTCACTCATTTTGAATTTAATGCCTGCAACGTGTTCCAAAAAAGCTGGGACAGGGGCAACAAAAGACTGGAAAAGTTGAGGGATGTTCAAAAAACACCTGTTTGGAAAATTTTATAGGTGAACAGGGTAATAGGAAACAAGTGAGTGTCATGACTAAGTATAAAAGGAGCATCCCCGAAAGGCTCAGTCATTCACAAGCAAGGATGGGGCGAGGTTCACTAGTTTGTTAACAACTGCATGAGCAAATACTCCAACTGTTTAAGAACAACGTTTCTCAACAGGCAATTGCAAGGAATTTAGGGATTTCATCAGCTACAGTTCATAATATCATCAAAAGATTCAGAGAATCCGGAGAAATCTCGACACATAAGCGGCAAGGCCGAAAACCAACATTGAATGCTCGTGACCGTTGGTCCCTCAGGCGGCACTGCATTAAAAACCGACATCATTCTGTAAAGGATATTACCATGTGGGCTCAGGAACACTTTGGAAAACCATTGTCAGTTAACACAGTTCGTCGCTACATCTACAAGCGCAAGTTGAAACTCTACCATGCAAATCGAAAGCCATATATCCACGACACCCAGAAATGCCGCCGGCTTCTCTTGGCCCAAGCTCATCTGAGATGGACTGATGCAAAGTGGAAAAGTGTGCTGTGGTCTGACGAGTCCACATTTGAAATTATTTTAGGAAATCATGGACGTTGTGTCTACCGGGCTAAAGAGGAAAAGGACCATCCAGATAGTTTTCAGCGCAAAGTTCCAAAGCCAGCATCTGTGATGGTATGGGGATGTGTTAGTGCCCATGGCATGGGTAACGTGCACGTGTGAATACACCATAATTCCTGAAAGGTACATACAGGTTTTGGAGCAACATATGCTGCCATCCAAGCGACGTCTTTTTCAGGGACATCCCTGCTTATTTCAGCAAGACAATGCCAAGCCACGTTCTGCACGTGTTACAACAGTGTGGCTTCATAGTAAAAGAGTGCGGGTAATAGACTGGCCTGCCTTCTGTCCACACCTGTCTCCCATTGAAAATGTGTGGCGCATTATGAGGTGCAAAATACGACAGCGGGGACCCCGGACTGTTGAGTAATTGTAGTCGTACATCAAGCAAGAATGGGAAAGAATTCCATCTACAAAGCTTCTACAATTAGTGTCCTCCGTTCCCAAACACTTAAGTGTTGTTTAAAGGAAAGGTGATGTAACACAGTGGTAAACATGCCCCTGTCCCAGCTTTTGTGGAACGTGTTGCAGGCATCAAATACAAAATGAGTGAATATTTTCCAAAAAACAATAAAGTTTATCAGTTTGAACATTAAATATCTTGTCTTTGTAGTGTACTCAATTGAATATAGGTCAGAGGATTTGCAAATCATTGTTATACACGTTTTACACAATGTTCCAACTTCATTGGAATTGGGGTTTGTTTATATATCTGTATATATACATACACACACACACATACATTTATGTGTGTGTGCATATGTGTGTGTTTGTATGTGTGTATATTTTTTAATTTAGCCAAATGTGCGTGGACACTTCACTGAAACCTGTCTACATAGAAAATGGACATTTTTAAATTCTTCATATCTCAGCTTTTGATTGAATAGGGAATTAATTGGTCAGTATGGCCTGACAGGAAAGACATGCAGCTTTTTTTTGAGGGTATTGCAAATCTAATCTGTTCTACCAATAGGAGTTTGTACCCCTTCACCCCTCCCTGGTGGCTTCACTGAAGCTTATTGGAGTTCTGAATGGGGAAGGGAAGCACATTCATAAAGCGCAACAATTTCCAAATAGTAGAGCAGAAATGTATGAATATAATATCCATGTATATCTCATATATATCCCTATATATATATATATATATATATATATATATATATATGGATAATATGGACAGGGGGGCACTGTAATGTCATGCATGTTGGTTTGCCCCCTTAGCTATGAGAATCATTACTGGATGCTCTATTGTGCAATAAGGACTGGGCAGCTGTGCGATATTTTTCTTATATGACTGTTTCTTCACTAGCAGTATTCATATACTGTGTAATCAAGGGCAAAGACCCTTTCCCTCCCTAACACTCTCTCTCCCCTTCTCTCTCTCTCTCTCTCTCTCTCTCTCTCTCTGCCATTCTTTCTCTGTCATCGTCTCTCTCTCATTAGCCTACCTCCTCACTCTACTCTGATCTAGACTTTGGAACTCAATGTTGCCATGGAAACAGGATAGAACATGCTCTCTCCTTTCCTTTCTCACTCTCAACTTCTTTTCACATTTTTATCTGCCCATTTTGTACCAACATAGATTGTCTTCCTTTTTCCGTCTGTTAACCCCCTAAACTCTGATTTTCGCTTGAATTTCTCCTAAAGTAGTTTGAAAGTTAGAAAAATTTTTTTTTCCATATTCTTGGACAGATATACTATATGCAGTGCTTCGCTGAAGATACAACACACGTGCATAGAGTGAAATATTCGAACCCAGTATGATGTTTTCATGGCCTCAGCATTACAACAAATAAAAATATCTTGACCCTATGCACAATTTAGTACACTTTTGCCTGTAATTCAATGGGACATATTTGCAATCTTTAGAAACCTTGGGGTATCCCCTAGAATTTTAAATAGAACTTAAGTTCCACAGGTCTGAATAAAGCATATGCATCTGAAGAATCCACATATAGGATCGCAGAGTTGAAGACGTTGAACGAAGAATTAACTGGTTTGGATTTTTCAAATCACCTTGTTTAGTTTGTTCTTTTTCTCTTTTTTTCAGGAGCAGAGATATGATATCTGACAGGATAATCCCAATTCAGTGAAAAGTGCCAGCAGTAGTCAAACCAGATAAGGTTAGACCAATCCAAAGCCCGGCTCTGAGACAGTGACAGAAAGAGTGAGAGGGAGAGAGAGAGAGAGAGAGAGAGAGAGACAGACAGACAGACAGACTGAGAGATAGAACAAAACTGTGAAATTGAAAGGGAGAGGGAGAGAGAAAAGTGAGAGATAGCAGAGGGAGAGATAAGGACAGAGAGTGAGAGAGCTAACGAGAGAACGAGAGAGGGAGAGAGGGAGACAGAGAAAGGGAAAACAGTCGATGGATGCTGCTTGGGCAGAGGGGACCGCACATTCTTCACTGACGAGGAAACTAAATCAGGCACCATTGAGGGGAAAGGGAGAAACACGCCTCCAGGTAAACGGCAACAAATCTGAAGCTCTGTTTTTCTGATGAACTGACTCACTGGCTTTGATAGTATTAAATAGTATTTTGATTTCCAGAGATGTTCCTGGAGTCTTTGGTGTTGGGACAAAGCAGAGCTGAGCCTGACCTTCTTTGCATACATTAAAGAGTAAAGTGTCTTTGAAAGCCCAATGAAAATGCCAAGAAGCACAGAGCATTGTAATGTAAATGTCATTAAGACCGTATAATGCTCAGCCTGCAGTACAGCCTTGTTATTTGTTCAAAAATGATAACCACTGCTTGTAGCAAATACCATATATAGCTGTGCTTGGCGTAATGTCTTTATTGTCCGCGTGCTAATATGGGTTCAAATTTTGGAAAATTCTTCTCTGATGCAAAAATGTATTTGTTTTTAAAGACAGTGATTGTAGATTAGTTGGAGAATAAATCTAAAGTAGTTCAATGAATTTAAACTTCCAAATAAATAGCAAATAAATTTAAAGTAGTCTCACTCATTCGCCGGAGCAGCCATGCTAACTACGTTTCTCTGCTGGTGTCACGTGACCATATCTAAACTCTCGATTTGGCCTCTTGTGTGACATCGTAGCGTCTGTATGCAGTACTTTGTCAAGCTACTTATTTCAGTCTTGAAATATAAAATGCCTTTTGTAAAATCTTAGCATGTTATTGCAAATAAATTTTGCATTTTATCTGCTGCTACAGTGCATGGCCAAGAAATGCATGCAGGCTGGAACAGGTGTGCACTTTTTGAGCCAAATCATAATGAAGCTGAACATTGTCTTGTCCTCTGTTGTTTGCCATGCTGGCCCTCTTGTAGTCAACAAGCTCATATAGGGGTAGCCGGGTTCTATTTTTGAAACTTCCGTCTGTTATCTGCTGACGACTGTGAAAAGAAATTGACAGACGCTGTAGGGACTCCTTCTTTGTTTAAAAACTTGTACCCACCCAGTGTCTGGCTAGTGTGAGGGGAATCAAGGTGTTTGAAATGCAAATTTGAATATCAAACATTGTCAGGGACAATTTCGCTGCATAGCAGAAAGAAAAAGCACATTTTCAGATCAAGCGGTGTTCATTAGATATAAATGGGAATTTAAAATGATATCAAAATGGAGGTTATCTCTGTATTAGCCAATGAGCCGAAACCCTGGTCTATTTGGAGTTATCTTGTCCACGAGAGAACACTGAAAGCCAGGGCCTCAGCACAGATCGCAAAGTAAGTGCGCTGTTCTCTGAGATTTCACACGTCTGTTCAGGAGTGAAATCACATTCTGTAGACCTACTGTACTACTCACACACACATTAGTAAGTGTCACTGACTGCATTGTGACTGTTATTCAGGCTGCACTGTGTTCTCTGAGCCATCGTGTTAATGTTACGCGCATACTTGCTGTCTCAATTCCCTGTTATTTCCATGCCAGCAGTTTCCTATTCTGCATTAACCCTGTGTCTGCTCATATGATGTAACTGAGTGCTTTGCCTGTAGACATGATGGTGGCTCTCAAACTGTGTTGGCTTCCTCATAGTGTCCTCCCTCTTATTCCTCCTTCCCAACTTTTTTGAATCTGCTTTGCTGTGCTGTCCCAGTGCTTTTCCTCTCCTTACACCTCTCTCACTGGCCCTAAACCAGACCCAAATTCAAATACCATTAGCACAACCTGATTTTTTTGTAATCTTTCCCCATTTTCCCAACCCTCCCCCAATCATGAGCAGCCATGGTGTGGTGTGAGAAGGGGATTCAGATCCTCCTCACCACCGTGGGGGCGTTCGCGGCGTTTGGGCTGATGACAGTGGCCATCGGTACGGACTACTGGCTGTACGCCCGAGCCTTCATCTGCAACAGCACTGCCAACTCCTCCCAGGATGACCCGCACAACAAGGACCGCAAGGACCCTGGTGCCCTCACTCACTCGGGCCTGTGGAGGATCTGCTGCCTGGAAGGTCAGGGTCTGAGAGGGCGGGGTCTGTTTGGGTTCAGTTGGAAGAATATCCTTATTGGACAGCTTCCAGTCTAAAGACATTGCTTCTGCAGACACGGAAAAATGTATCTTTTTCCTTTTGCACTGAGGCACTCCGCTGCTGGAGCGTGTGTTTAATGCAGCGTCTCACAGCTTCACCTCACAAGCTTTATGAAAATGCGCCGGCCGCATAGCACAGTTGTTTTGCAGTATATCACGTCTACTTCTCTATGTTTCAATGCAGCCCTGCTCTCTTGGCTCAGAGTAAGAGACACGTGGCTTTTGGAGTCAATATGTGTTTCCAGCCAAAATGGCCGACCAGCTGCAGTGAATTGGGCTTCTATTGTGGGTGAAACTGTTGCCAGTGACTGAACGCAGGCAATTGCTCTGCTTTTCTGCCACTGGGAGTTAGTATCATATTAACTGAATGCAGAGATAGTTTTGGTGGCTCATTCAATGTTGGACTTTGAATTGGCTGTTCTGATTCTGTCATATTGTCCTAAATAGGAAAAGGTGTCATCCTTGAACCCTCATTCTCTGTCTCTGTCATATAGTTTATGCCTATGAAGTTTTACACTGTATTACTTACTGAATAATCTTTTATAATGTAAATATACTGCACAATGTACTGTGTTAGCCTCTAAGGACTATACTGGATTTTGGTATTTCATAATTAAATTAATTAAGTTATTTGTTTATTGGGGAATATTTTTCTGGACTCTTTTGGCTGTGGCAAGATAGCATTAAAAATACCAAATTATAGAACATATGAAATACTGGTTTATAATTCTATATATAAATGTAGACTTAAAACAAGTAGAATATTATGAGGATATAATGTTTCACTTGAAATGTAACTGTGATTGAACAATAGGACAGAAAGCAGTGTAAATTCATATAATCCTAATACAATTTAAGGGCCATTACCAAACTATTAGCTATGATTAGAATGAAACTGTATTTTTAACTATTCTAGATTTACTCAGATCTTACACTTACAGATTTTTATAGGCTTTGCTGCGAAAGTCAGCTGGAAACTGCCAGCACTGATTTTGAAACACGTGTCTGAGGCCATTTTTATATTAAACTGAATACAACATGCAGAAAAAGGACTGTGGCGAAAGAACTGAATGGGCTCCTGTTTACATGGTCAAATCAAGGCAGTAACCAGAGTGCCGCAGATGCAGTGCCTTCTCGGCTGAACTGACAACCCTCCGTCCTGTTGTTCCTCCCACCTCTTTCTTTCAGGTCGTTCCGTGTGGCAGGACCCCATATACATCCTCTCCCTTCATCTGTCCCTTTTCACCCCATCATTTCCACACCAGTCCATCCACACCAGTCATGCCGTCATCACAGTCCATCTGTCTGTCTGCTATAACACATCAAGGCCGAGCTGGGTAGCTATCTGTTGTCTGTCTTTTTGCGTGTCTTATGTAGCACGGTGCACAGGCAATGAAAAAATAGGTTATTGAAGAAGTAACTCATTTTGCTTGCTAATTTACACTGGCAGATGTGCAATTTGAGATAATGACGTAGTTCACACCGACCACTGGGTGAAATGGGTAATTTTTTTTTTTTTGCCTCATCTTTAAGCAATTAAGCTGCAAAACTTGCCATTAAGGTCACGTTTGAGGTTAAAAGCAAAAACAGCAACAGCATGTCATTCTCATCATCTGAAAAGGCAATTAGTGTCGGCTGAGGCCAAGGAGCGTATACCTGTTGTCAAAATTTTCAGAATTCCTCTGGCTATTTGAATGAGAACGATCTTCAAGGTCAACGTAATCAGTGTGTGCAGCACGTTCATTGCTTACTAATGCCTGAGCTCTCTGGATGCTGCATTATTTTGCTTTTGCATAGCGCGGTTAGGCACTGTGAGTCCGTTTGTGTTGCCGCGTCCAAACTGCACTTAGGCTTTTTTTCCTCCTCCTCCCCTCCCCTACCTGTTCTCCAGGGCTGAAGAGAGGAGTGTGTTCACAGATCAATCATTTCCCTGAAGATGCTGACTATGACCACGATGGAGCTGAGTACCTTTTACGTAAGAAAGGGAGGGCGAGGGGGGGTCAAAAGGAGGTGAATTGCTCATTAGAATGAATAAATAGTGAGCTGACTGCTTGAAGTAAGATGGGATGGAAATATGGGGGGAGGGAGTACGTTGCACACTGGAGATGCAGAGACCAACACATGGATTTGTATTCAGACTCAGCATGGATGTGGGAAAGCTGGGCATGAGGGTTGATGTGACATGGTGGTCTGGTAGAGCGCTCCTGTCTTCTGCTGTCCCTGTTCCCGCCAGCTCAGAGGCGATCAAGATCCCTTTCCATCAGTTAGTGCCTGCCAGGAGTCTTCCAGTGAAAGGGACTGAAGATTGGACAGGAATGGTAATGCTGAGTGCAGTGACCCTCTGCTCCTGTGTTGGCAGGTGTGGTGAGAGCTTCCAGCATATTCCCCATCCTCAGCGCCATTCTCCTCCTGCTGGGTGGGGTTTGTGTAGCCGCCAGCCGCTTCTACAAGAGCAAGAGGAACATTATCCTGGGGGCAGGAATTCTTTTTGTGGCTGCGGGTAACGCATCTTGCACTGCTATCCCTCTGTTTCTTTGCCGTGCCAATGCTGGCGCACTACATTTCCCAGAATACCCATTTCTACTATCAAAAACTGACCGTGTTCCCTCAAAAATACAACCCCAATTCCGAAATAGTCGGGACGAAGTGTAAATTGTGAATAAAATCAAAATGCAATGACTTTCAGATCATGTGAGCCAATATGTTATTTCCAATAGAACATAGATAACATTTCAAATGTTGAAACTGAGGCATTTTACATTTTTGTCCAAAATATGAGCTTATTTTAAATTTTCTGGCTGCAACAGGTCTCAAAAAAGTTGGGACACAGGCAAAAAAAGGGCTGAAAAAGCAATTAATATATGAGAATCAGCTGAAAGAACATTTAGCAAGTAATTAAGTTAACTGGCATCAGGTGTGTAACATGATTGGCTATAAAAGGGATGTCTTAAGCCCAGTTCAGACCAAAGATTCGCGAGGAGATGGGCTGAGACTTGCAACTACTTGCGACGCGCTGGTCTGCGACGTTCTGAAACCTGCCAGTTCACACCGATGCGACGAGATGAGGTGGTGTATCGTTTCCACAGCAACGACTCTCTGTGCTTCAGTTCTTACTGCTGGCTTTTCCGGCCTTTTTTCCCGTTGATACATTTGTTGCCACGTTTGAAAATATGGATAATAGTGCTGATGAGTTATTAGGCGCAACAGTTGCATTTCTGCTATTAAAAAAGAGCGAGGACACACAAAAAAGAAAGGGACGAGAATTTGGAGCCGTCCATCGCAGTGGCATAGCCAGAACTTAAAATTGGGTGGGCACTAGACATCTCTTTAAAACATTTATTCATTCTGACTCGATCGCGGTCATTTTTTCTAATTACCTAGGCTATACATTCAATCCGAAAACACTCGGCGCTATCAGGAGTTGCTTGTTCACCTCATTCAGGCAAAATGACAATCATTCATTTGGACGCGCAATTTTGTGCATTTCAAATCAGTGGCGTAGCCACACCTGAAAATTGAGCGGCTACACAACATCGCTTTACTACCATTATTATACCTAACTTGTTCTCAGCCTTTTTCCTTTGTTAAAGCAATTTCCATTTATATGAATAATCAATTGGCAATTAAAGACACGGCTTCTTTCGTGATGCGATCTAAGGGCGACTAATCAATAGGCATAATTCAGTTCAGAAAAATAAGTTACTCCTAAGTTGTGTTTTAATACTTTTAATAATACTTTTCAAGAGGTAAACTGCTCTGGAACTTCCGCGCTACCTTTTTGGCTCATCAGGCGATCTAACCTGTGCTTCATGATAGACTGAATTATTCAAATTGAACCAAAGACAGAGATTTGAAATGCACAAAATTGCGCGTCCAAATGAATGATTGTCATTTTGCCTGAATGAGGTGAACAAGCAACACCTGATAGTGCGGAGTGTTTTCGGATTGAAGGCATGGCCTAGTTAATTAGAAAAATGATTGCGATCGAGTTCGAACTAATAATTCTTTTAAAGAGATGTTTACTGCCCACGCAATTTTAAGTTCTGGCTGCGCTACTGGTCCATGGGTGCTTCAACGAAATGCTCAGGGCGCTTATGCCAATCTGTGCCGGGAGCTCACAACGGGAGACCTGCCCTCTTTAGTAAATTTTTCTCTGTTATTCTCGGTGCAGTTTCGACCAGCTGATAGTTTGCAACTCCCGAGACCAGCTGAATTCGCAACGAGCTGATTGGCTGTTGAGACGGGTTATGTGCTTAACGTTCTAAAACCAGCCTCCTGCGATTTGACAAGCTGAATCGCTGGCGACGCCATCAGCCGGCTTGCAACTAGCTGAGATGGGCCAGTTCACACTGCTGCGACTTCTCCTTGCGATGTTCTAAAACGGTCTCGTCGCGTCGCGAATCTTTGGTCTGAACTGGGCTTTAGAGAGGCTGAGTCTTTCAGAAGTAAAGATGGCCAGAGGCTCTCCAACCTGTGAAGGCTTGCGAAAAAAAATTGTGGAATACTTTAAAAACAGTTTCTCAACGTCAAATTGCAAAGGCTTTGAAGGTCTCATCATCGACAGTGCATAACATCATCAAAAGATTCAGAGAAACTGGAAAAATCTCTGTGCATAAGGGACAAGGCTGAAGACCTTTACTGGATGCCCGTGATCTTCGGGTCCACAGACGCCACTGCATCACTCACCGGCATGATTCTGTCATTGACATCACTAAATGGGCCCAGGAATACTTCAAGAAACCACTGTCTGTAAACACAGTCCGCCGTGCCATCCACAGATGCCACCTAAAACTCTTATCATGCTAAAAGGAAGCCATTGTTGAGCATGATCCAGAAGCGCCGCCGTGTTCTGTGGGCCAAGGCTCATTTAAAATTGACTGTACCAAAGTGGCAAAATGTCCTGTGGTCAGACGAGTCCAAATTTGACATTCTTGTTGGAAATCATGGGCGTCACGTCCTCCGGGCTAAAGAGGAGAAAGACCACCCCTCCTGTTATCAGCGTTCAGTTCAAAAGCCAGCATCTCTGATGGTATGGGGATGCATTAGTGCATATGGTTTGGGACACTTGCATGTTTTAAAAAGCACCATGAATGCTGAAAGGTATATTAAGGTTTTAGAGCAACATATGCTCCCCTCCAGACGACATCTATTCCAGGGAAGGCCTTGTGTATTTCAGCAGGACAATGCAAAACCACATACTGCAGCTATTACAGCAGCATGGCTTCATGGTAGAAAAGTCCGTGTGCTGAACTGGTCTGCCTGCAGTCCTGATCTTTCACCGATTGAGAACATTTGGCACATAATTAAACGAAAAGTCCGTCACAGGAGACCCAAAACTCTCCAGCAGCTGGAAGCCTGTATTAAACAAGAGTGGGATCAAATTCCAATGGCTAAACTCAAGAAACTTGTCTCCTCAATGCCCAGACACCTCCACTCTGTGTTAAAAAGGAGAGGGGATGCTACACCATGGTAAACAGGCCCCTGTCCCAACTTTTTTGAGACCTGTAGCAGCCATCAAATTTGAAATGATCTCACTTTGTAGATAAAATTGCAAAATTTCTCATTTTCAACATTTGCTATGTTATCTCTGTTCTATTGTGAATAAAATACTGGCTGGTGTGATTTGAAAGTCATTTACGTTTTGATTTTATTCACAATTTACACTTTGTCCCAACTATTTCAGAATTGGGGTTGTAGATTCTTCCTTGCTTATGCATTATAGACCTCACCTGGTGATGCGATATTTGACTGTCTGGCATTCAAAATGCCCCTGAATATCACTCACATTGGTGTAGAAAGAAACTCTTTTTGGTCACACTTTAGATGAAGTGTTGCTCATAAAGGCATTATACAGCATGTATAATGCCTTCATAAATCATACAGAAGCAAATGTCATGCTTTGTAAAGGGTGAAATAACACATTCTTATTCAGCATGTGATGCCAGATGTGACAACAACAATGTCACTTAGCTGACAATGTCACCCTTTATTGAATGTAGCCACTAGCTAATTGACATTGTCGGTTATATCACATCTGGCATCACATGCTGAATAAGGATGTGTTTTTTTCACCCTTTACAAAGCATGACATTTGCTTATGTATGATTTATGAAGACATTATGTCTCATTTATGAAGGAGTGATACATGCTGTATAAAGCCTTTATGAGCAACACTTCCTCTGAAGTGTGACCCTCTTTTTTATTAATAACTTACTTACTTAGACTTAGTTCCTCCCGTTCCTATTGGAACATTGGGCGATGAGTCCCCTCCATTTGGACCGGTCACTGGCGATCCTCCTTGCGCCGTGCCAGCTGACACCCATCTCATTCAGGTCTTCGTTGAACGTATGTCTCCATGTCTTCTTTGGCCTCCCTCGCTTCCTCTTGCTGCCATCTGGCACCCAGTCCATTGCTACACTCGATTAATAACTAAAATGTACTATATAAAGAAAAACCCATGTTATAGGCTTATACATGGGCCAATTTAAATCATTTCAACAGGTTTAATAAACCTTTCAAAGAAGTGAATAAACACTATGAAGACAGTTATGGGTTAATTGTGTACCTGCACCTGTCTTCCTACCAGGCCTCAGTAACATCATTGGAGTGATAGTGTACATCTCTGCGGCTCTCAGTGACATCTCTCCAAAGAAGGACGAGGATAAGAAGTGGCACTACTCCTACGGCTGGTCCTTCTACTTCGGTGGCTTGTCTTTTATCCTGGCGGAGATGGTGGGTGTGCTGGCCGTCAACATCTACATCGAGAAGAACAAGGAGCTGCGCTGCCGCTCGCGCACCGACCTCTTCAAGAGCACTACCCACGCCATGCTGCGGCTGCCCAGCTACCGCTTCCGCCAGCGCTCGCGCTCCAGCTCCCGCTCCACCGACCCCTCCCGCTCCCGGGACGCCTCCCCAGTAGGTGGGGGAAAGGGCTTCGGCCTCACCCCCTCCGCCCTCCTCTCCCAGGGCAACGTCGGGCCCATCTCCGTCTCCACCCTTCCAAATCCCCACGGCCACGCTGCCCTGGGGGGCGACATCTCCATGTACACCCTCTCGCGGGATCCCAAACTGGCGGGAATGGGGACCCTCGGGGGTCCACCCATGTACGGGACAGTGGACAGAGCCACCTTGTACCAATTGCATAATTGCTTCCCCAAGGAGGCCGGCGGGGGCGTGATCCTCAGTGGCACCCTGCCCTCCCTCTCTAAGTCCAATAACCCCTCGGCGGCTCAGAATTCCTCCAATAGCAGCGCCCCTCTGAATACCTCGTCCTCCGCCCCCTCCTCTCAGCCCCCACCCCTCTCCTCGTCCACGATGGAGAGAGACCGGGGAATGAGCACCCTGGATAGGCTGGGGAAGGGCGATCGGGAGAGCTCCAACTCTAATACCCTCAACAGGAAGACAACGCCTGTGTGAAGTTACAGAGAGGGAGAGAGGAACAACATGACACAAACAGAAAAGAAACAAGGGTGTTTTGAGGGAAAGGTTTTGGCGGACAGATGAAGAGCAATAGGAGAAAGGAAAGGAGTTTATAACCTCCGTTCTCTCTCTATTTTGGTTTTAACTACATTAGCGCAAATATATTACTGAGAAAAATAGATTAATAATGACAAGAATAACAACAACACTATTACTGAGAATTTTAGTTACATTTAAAACATACGTGTGGCTGTGAACGCTAATATCTCGGGGTTTTTTTCTTTTATATTTTGAGTGCTTTATATCATTAGAGATGACATCATTGTAATTTTTTTAATATCACCATATTACTGTTGTTGTTATTGTTGTAATTGTTATTGCTGGGTTGATCTGTGATGGCAATGTTAATTATTATTTCTTTTTTAAGAAGACTTTTTTATTTAAAATTGAGGAAACTGTGATCCGTTGCACAGTGACACAAAATATAATGATGTCATTAAGTGTCAAGCTCGTGTGCATATATGTGAGTGTTTTTTTTAATGATTACTCTGATTCTCAGTATTTTTCTTATTTTTCTTAACATCATTACAAATATTGATAATAATAATTTTAAGTCTGATTTATTTTGGTGAAAATGTTGGAATTCTTACCTGTTTATCCTTTTAAACATCTGATTATTGACTGATATGGTGAGGCTACGAAACCATTTGGTGAACAGAAGTGTTTTAATGGTTTTAATTTCACTTGATGTTATTTATTTAGTAGTAGTAGTAGTAATATTCTAATTGCTATGGTCTGGATTTGATATAATTGGGGGAAGGGTGCAATATGAATATTGAGGTATCACATGATATTTATGTAGAAATAAAATAAAGGGCAATGATTGCTTGAGATGATTCAGGTAGTATAGTTTATGATGAGAGGATGTTATCAATGGGCTTCACTAGAGAACAAAAATCACTATTATTTAATCATTCAAATATGATATATGAAAAGAATATGTGTGGAAAAATAATTTTAGATTCAAGTTTAAAAAAATATTTATATTATGATTATGTACAACTATATAAACCTCTCTATGCGGATATTCTGATGGTCAAAAGTAAGTTGTCTTATGGAATTCTAAGGAGATTAGATATCTGGCTTGACTATATCATGTTGGTTAATAAAAAGCACTACAGGGCTTAAAGGGGTGAAGTATGTGCAATAGGTTCTCCCCGACACTCTCTACTGTGGCCTCTGCTGCAGTGCCTTTTCTCCCCACCACTTTGTGAATATGTAACTCCGCGTCACCCCACTACCAACAGATGGACAGTTCTGCAATGCAGAGTGAGCAAGCAAAATATGTACTATGTGCTGACATAATCAGGCAAATTATATCCCAGTACTCTTGACCATAAGTTTATCCTCAGGGTAATGTACACATACATAAATGTTGTCCAGATTCTAAAACAATGAATCTGACAACTGTTCAGACTGGTACAGACTGCTATTTTATGTGGAAATGAACGCTATCAGAATCAAGTTATTCTGTGTGACACAATGGCAGCGTATATATGTGTGTAAATAAAAAAACTTATAGTTATTCATAGATATCATATAGATAGATAGCCAAGATCTATCTAACTGTGTGACAAACAAGAGACTGTATTGCATGACATTTGTACTAAAAAAAGAGAGTAAGCACAATGCCTATTGCCTATTTTGTTCTGATGTTTCTAATGGAACAAAATGAACAGGATGTGAATCAGCTGTGGAAAGGAGGGGGGAGAGGTGCAGAATATGGAGTGATGATCATTACTAGAGACTGAAAAACATCACACATGACCCTTTAAATGTGACTTCCTCACTTATATGATTAATAGCCCCTAGTGCCAAAAAAAAAAAACAGCTTGTATGAAGTCAATAAGTGAACATGTTAAAATTATGAGAACATTTCCTATTGGGGTCTGATTTCAGTGATTCCTACATAACTTAGCTGATCTGTCTGTGGGTTGTTGGTGTCAAAAAAGGTTTTGAACATGCAATAATATCAGTGTGAAAATACCTGAAAAGAATGCGGAAAATTTACTTGGAGCATCTCATCAATTCCCAAGCATAGTATATGAGCCTGGTGAATTTGGAAGCACAGGGGTTACCCTGTCTCACATATATGCGCTCAGTGAATCAGGAAGTACAGGGGTTACCTTCTCTCACATATATTAGCCTTGTGAATCAGGAAATACAGGGGTCACTTTCGCTCACATATATTAGCCTGATGAATCAGGAAATACAGGGGTTACCTTCTCTCACATATATTAGCCTGGTGAATGAGAAAGTACAGGGGTTACTTTCTTTCACCTATATTAGCTTGGTGAATCAGGAAGTACAGGGGTTACCTTCTCTCACATGTATTAGCTTGGTGGATGAGAAAGTACAGGGGTTACTTTCTTTCACCTATATTAGCTTGGTGAATCAGGAAGTACAGGGGTTACCCTCTCTCACATATATTAGCCTGGTCAATCAGGAAGTACAGGGGTTACCTTCTCTCATATATTAGCCTGGTCAATCAGGAAGTACAGGGATTACCTTCTCTCATATATGAGCCTGATGAATCAGGAAGTACAGGGGTTTCCTTCTCTCATATGTATTAGCCTGGTGAATGAGAAAGTACAGGGGTCACTTTCTTTCACCTATATTAGCTTGGTGAATCAGGAAGTGCAGGGGTTACCTTCTCTCACATATATATGCCTGGTGAATCCGGAAGTACAGGGGTTACTTTCTCTCGCATATATTAGCCTGGTTAATCAGGAAGTACAGGGGTTGCCTTCTCTCACATATATTAGCCTGGTGAATCAGGAAGTACAGGGGTTACCCTCTCACACATATACATTGCTGTGAAAAAGTATTTGTCCCTTGTCTGATTTCTTATTTTTTGCATATTTGCTCACTTAAATGTTTCAGATCATCAAACAAATTTTAATATGAGACAAAGATGACCCGAGTAAATACAAAATGCAGTTTTTAAATGATGATTTCATTTATTAAGGGAAAAAAGCTATCCAGACCTACCTGGTCCCATGTGAAAAAGTAAATGTCCACCCTTGTTAAATCACAAATTAACTGTGATTGACTACATTTTTTGAGTTCAATTTCACTAGTCACACCCAGACCTGATTACTGCCAGACCTATTGAATCAAGAAATCACTTAAATAGAACCTGTCTGACAAAGTGAAGTAGGCTAAAAGATCTGAAAAAGCAACCCATCATGCCGCGATCTAAAAAAATTCAAGAACAGATAAGAAACAGAGTCATTGACATCTATCAGTCTGGAAAGGGTTGCAAAGCCATTTCTAAGGCTTAGGGACTTTAGCGAACCACGGTGAGAGCCATTATCCACAAATGGAGAAAACTTGGAACAGTGGTGAACCTTCCCAGGAGTGGCCAGCCTACCAAAATTACTCCAAGAGTGCATCGATGACTCATCCATGAGGTCACAAAAGAACCCAGAGCAACATCTAAAGAACAGCAGGCCTCACTTGCCTCAGTTAAAGTCAGTGTTCATGATTCAACAATAAGAAAGAGACTGGGCAAAAATGGCATCCATGGGAGAGTTCCAAGGCAAAAACCACTGCTGACCAAAAAGAACACAAAGGCTTGTCTCACATTTGCCAAAAAACATCTTGATGATCCCCAGGACTTTTGGGAAAATATTCTGTGAACTGATGAGACAAAAGTTGAACCTATTGGAAGGTCTACGTCCCGTTACATCTGGCGTAAAACTAACATAGCATTTCATAAAAAGCACATCATGCCAACATTCAAACATGGTGGTGGTAGTGTGATGGTCTGGGGCTGCTTTGCTGCTTCAGGGCCTGGATGACTTGCCGCAATTGATGGAACCATGAATTCTGCTTTCTAGCAGAAAATCCTGAAGGAGAATTTCCAACCATCAGTTTGTGACCTCAAGCTCAATCGCTCCTAGGTTATGCAGCAGGACAATGTTCTGAAACACACCAGCAAGTCCACCTCTGAATGGCTTAAAATAACACAATGAAGGTTTTGGAGTGGCCTAGTCAAAGTCCGGACTTAAATCCGATTGAAATGCTGTGGCATGACCTTAAACAGGCCGTTCATGCTCAAAAACCCTCCAATGTGGCTGAATTAAAACAATTCTACAAAAAAGAGCGGGCCAAAATTCCCTCGCAGCAATGTGAAAGACCCATTGCTAGTTATCGCAAACGCTTGATGGCAGTTGTTGTCGCAGAGAGTGGCACAACCAGTTATTAGGTTTAGCAGGCAATTACTTTTTCACATAAGAACAGGTAGGTTTGGATAGCTTTTTCCCTCAATAAATGAAATCATCATTTAAAAACTGCATTTTGTCTTTACTCTGGTTATCTTTGTCTAATATTAAAATTTGTTCGATGATCTCAAACATTTAAGTGTGACAAATATGCAAAAAAATAAGAAATCAGGAAGGGGGCAAATACTTTTTCACAGCACTGTATGAGCCTGGTGAATCAGGAAGTACGGGGGTTACCTTCTCTCACATATATTAGCCTGGTGAATCAGGAAGTACAGGGGTTACCTTCTCTATATGAGCCTGGAGAATTAGGAAGTACAGAGGTTAGCCTCCACTCACATATATGTGCTAAGTGAATCAGGAAGTACAGGGGTTACATTCTCTCACATATATGTGCTTAGTGAATCAGGAAGTACAGAAGTTACCTTCTCACACAAATATGAGCCTGGTGAATCAGGAAGTACTGGGGTCACCCTCCTCTCACATATATGTGCTTAGTGAATCAGGGAGCACAGGGGTTACCCTCTCTCACGTGTTTAAGAAGGTTCTGTGTACTGGAACCCCACCCTATCACTTCCATGACAAGCCACAAATTCACAAGCACTAGCATACAGACTCAGTATGTCTATGTGGGCTTGTTAAATAGCTAAATATACGGCCTGGAAAGAGTGTCGTGTATCTGGTCTGGGTTGTGTTTCATGACTCTCAGAAAGGCGGGCAGAGGTCAGCATGGCATAGACCATACCCTGAAGGACTGGGAGGGATTTAGGAGGTTTGGGGGGGTTGGGCAGGAGAAACCGAGAAAGATCCAGGAAGGGTTTCCAGAAGGGTGGCCTTTTGAAATGTGGTCGTGTAGAGCAGGGTCAAGTGAGGCAGAGAGGAAAAGCTGAGTGCATTTGTGTGTGTGTGTGTGTGTGTGTGTGTGTGTGTCCATGTGCATTCTCGCGTGCGCATGTGTGCAGCTCAAGGCATGGTAAAAATTCAGGATCAATATTTTCAATCCCCTTGAGCAATGCTTGCTGCTATGAGCAATGCGCTAACTGTAGAAGTGTGGGGAGCAGTGGTGTAGAAGTAACAGTTGAGTGTACAATCACATGTGGAGCTAGAATGTGGGGTTTAAGAAGACCAGGTCTGCACAGTCTGTATTACAGCGGGAGTGAAGGATGCAGAGAGTTATAGTAAAATATAACCCTAAAACCTTGGTAAATAAGATCAGACAGCAATTACCAACATCCATTTATTGTTTCAATACACAGAAATAGACACATACTGACAGTCCTGCACATAGAATATGCAGGAGCCTGTGCATTTTCAATGCAAGAGAAAGGAAATGAACAATATAATACAGGCCTGATACCTCTATAGTGAGTGCAATCTTTAACAGTGGGGAATACTCTCTAATTCCCGTAATCTCTATCCAAGTACATATTTTTTGGTATTACAGTTTAAACGGGTCCCTGGCAGATGTTATAATCAGGGTCTTTTCCATATTTTCCAATGACATACTCATGCATACATAATCATTTTACAGTAGCTATTACGGTAAGAACCTTGCAATTAAGAGAACCTTGAGCATGACCTTTACAGAGCAAAATTATTATCCCATATTTAGAACAATATATTATGATACATAAAATAATACATTTAAAAACAGGAAGAACTTCACATATATTTCCCAATACATGCCAATAAATTGCCATTTTTGCTTAGTAATACATTCACTTAGATTCAGATGAATTCCCCTGAGACCAAAGTGGTATTAAGCAGTATATTTTTTAATACAGTATGCCTACATAATACTAAAAAATATCTTATAACAAATTTCAATACTTTTGACCTTTTAAGCGACTGCATCTTGTTTCACAATAAAGTCACTTTACAAGTCACAATATGAATTAATGATATTGTTACTCAAATGCTGAAAATACAGTATAACAAGAAACATTGTCATAAAATAATGAAGCAATAATGGCGATATATTGAATCTTCATATTGGAAAATATATTTTTGATATGCAAGGGAAGTACAACAGCTCTCACATGAATATAAATTCCCTTTTTCCTCATACACGGGCTCCTGTACATTGCCCAATGCAATATAATCAATGACTTTTATCCATCTCAGCTGTAGAGTCCATTCGTACTTATAAAGGCAATCAATGAGTTTTATCCATCTCAGCTGTAGAGTCCATCTGCACTTATAAAGGCTGTTCCAATATTAGTCATGCTGTACACACACAATGCTGAAACACCACTATTACCAACATATCAGATTCAGCCAAACTGTAACATAACAACGCAAGACGGAGCATCAGTCTGAGAGGTCTCAACTAAGACAGAGCAGTACAGATTTTCTTTACAAGATGCCAATGAAAGGAATTACAAACATGCAGAGAGGAAGGGAGACAAAGTAAGATTCATCTTTGCTCTGCAATTAAATTGCCAACAGAAATTACAGCATGTAATAGGACCAGCCAATACGCCACCAAATAGTCACATTACCTTTTTATAAACAGTTGTGCTCCGAATACTGTCGAGCTGAGGTGGTGTGTAGTCTAGGATTGGGTACTGTCCATATTATGAGTAATTCCTGTGAAGCAGTGTACATTTGTTGTTTGTCATTATCTCTAGAAGACTAGGTGGCAGTGCGATGCTGAGGTAAACACCTCTCCCAGGGACTATAAGGGAGGGTGAGTAACATAAAAAGCACACCTGCCACAATTAAGATGGCCCCAGCTATGCCCACACAGGATGCAGACCAGGAGAGCTCGTGATGAAGTGGGACTGTGTGGTCACTGGCAAGGAGGGCAAGGACTGATTGGTGAAAGATCATAAGCGACAGCAGAACCAGGAGGCCTGAGAAAGAGAGAGATAGCAGTAGATAGACAGACAAACATTATATGGCTAAATGTATGTGGACCTCGGTTCAATATCTGAATCGAACATCATATGGATCTGTTTCTCCCTCGTCTACATACATCTCAACAGACCATGTATGGCCCTTGTCCTGTGTATGGAGGCACAGGGGTCATTCCATGTCAAATGTCTGAATGGCTCCCACTTGACCATCTCAGATTTGGCTGAAAAAAATCCAGCCAGTGCATTCACCTCCTAATAGGAGAAATCCTGAATTTTAGCTTACAACTCCTTATAGTTTTGTCATAAAAAACTAGTTTTGCAACAAAGTTCCGGCCCTTTTTGTACAGCTATTTCTGATGAGCCACTTTCACATGGCTATATCTAGAAAAGTATTTCAGCTAGGTCCTTCAAATTTTCAGGGGCGAAAATCTGCTACTCTAACTTGAGGAATATAGACTTATGAATGTGTCCCTTTAGTTCATCATATATTTCTGCGTGCTTAAATTGCTCGAAAATTTTACTCTACGTTCTGCGGTAGTATATTTGAAGGACTGTAAAAAGCCTAATGTCAAAGACAGGGATTTGGTATTGTACATACAGCTTCCCATACATGTTGTGTATTTTGTATTCTAATTCTGCCCCTCTCTTATGAATAATCTAGAAAATATTAAGGCTTGACAATGAAAAAAATAAAATTTGTGCCATTTTTAACATTTTATACCAAAAAAATGACACCATCCACCAACATCAAATTGACTGTTTTAGAAAGATTAGATACCTGTTATTAACATATCCAACATATGTGATGGGGCTCTGCTTTATACATTTTTGAAAATATGGTATTTTTGTGGACACACAGAATTTAATGGCACCAAAGGCATATTCAAACATTAATTTATAAAATGCGCATAGTTAATGATAGAAAGCTTAAACTCAATGTGAAAGTGGCTCCTCAGAAATCGCTGTTCAAAAAGGGCCGGAGCTTAGTTGCAAAACTATTTTTTATGACAAAACTATTAGGAGTTGAGAGCTAAAATTTTGGATTATCCGATTAGGAGGTATTTGCACCCGCTGGAATTTTTCAGCCAAATCTGAGATGGTCAAGTGGGAAGTTTCTCTGAAATTCGGACATTTGACATGGAATGACCCACAGTCCAAATGAATATGGAAAGAGCCTTCCCCAAACAGTTGTTAAACAAGGTATAACCTGACATTCTGTGCTACAACATTAAGATTTTCCTTCCGGAGCGACGGCCCAGCCGAAACCATGAGAAACATACCCCAGACCAAAGGCTGTCCACATACTTTTTGCCATGTAGTGTTGATTGCTGTTTCTAATGAAATTAGACTAATAGATTAGATTAACAGGCAGAAAGAGCAGAGAATTGTGACCACGAGCAGAGGGGCCCAACCAAATGGATGCAAGACTCTCACCAGAAAGTGTGAAGCAGACAGAGGCGGGCTTGAGGAAGAACTTCTCTCTTTTACTCAGGGACATGATGATGCAGACAGCAGCGGTCACCATTAGAAAGAGGCTCAGGAGGGCCAAGCTGGCAGCTGCCACACTGAGACCTGAAACAGTGGCACTCAGGTTATTATAGTGAATACCAAAACAAGACTATTACCTTTGTCATCAAATTTGTAATGTGCTTTCCCTGTCTCTGGGTAACCCAGTCATTCCATTTCATTTGTGCCATGTTCCAATGTTCTTTAGCAGGAATGTGTCATGAATCATGAAGGAAAATTAACGTAAAAAAAAAAGAACATTTGATGAAGGTCAATTAATAGGCAATAAGTTCATCTATCCTTCTTAGTCATTAAATGAGCTATTGAAACAAAATAAATATCACATTTAAAAAAAGAAATGTCATAATAACAATTATCTTCACAATTTACTGAGGCACAGATTAAATGTTAATTTTGGTTCAGTGATGTGTGTGTTGATTTAGGCCAATGGAGTGCAATACTTTATCAGTGACAGGACCAGATGGCACATTAACATGAATACTGAATGAGACTGAACGTGGCATCGGGGAAATGGGGGGACATTGAGGGGGGGATGCTAGGCAAGACAACAGACAAGACAGAGACAAACACACTTACTCTTCTGAGTCGTCTTCTGAAAAATGACAGCATTGTCTCCAGAGGTAAAGAACTTGAAGAACGTGCAGTTTGAGTCCACCTCTGTCGAACAAAAGGGAAAAAATACTGAAATATACTGCTCATCAGAAATTTGAGGACTGTGTTTCAATATTTGTGGTCGTAGCTTTATACTACAGAATATAGGATTTTAAATGAAACAATGAAAACAAGGTCAAAGTGATTTAGTTTGACTGATCACTAGATCGAGTAACCTGAGCAAGAATTATAATGCTTTTTATACATAACTCCCATTATAGTGAAGCAAATAGATTCTCATATTAATATATTTTAAAATATACTACTATATACAGGGGGTGCACAAAACGGAGTCACCCCAAAAAATGGCTTTAACTTTAAAGTGTCTAAACCACACTTTAAAAGCATTTACAAAGATCATTCCAAATAATGAGAGTGCTGAGTGCCGCTTAAAAGAGGTCTAACCAGCAGCACTTTAGAAAATAAGTCTCCGAAACGAGATGGAAATACAACAGAGATGAAATAGTTAGAGCCTGAAACGCTGGTGCGTCCATCACAAAAATGGCAAAATAATTTAACATGGCTTAGGGCATATGTCAAAAATTAGTAAAGTAAATGCCAAGCACCAAAAAAAAAAAACAGCCACAGAAAAAAAAAAACCGCAGCCAGGAGTCAAAGCTTGCAACAGGGACCGAGACAGACAAACTCTCAGCAGGACAGGTGCTAACAACCACAGAATTAAAAGCTCTGAAAATCACCACAGAATTAAAGCAATCTATACCTGAATGAGTCTGAATAGAAAGAGTACATCTTGAGTTTGAAAAAACTGGAATTTATGGCCGTGTTTCTGATGATTTTATCATCAACCCCCCCCCCCACACACACACACACACACACCCCATATCACTTGGTCGCAAAGTATATATTTAACTTGGTAGCAAATCTCTAGCATTTATTGCCTACCTGAAGTCAGTGATGCATAAACATAATTCATAGACAAGTATCTTTGCTGCCAAAACAAAAGAAATTATTTCACTGTCCCCAGGTTTTTGACAGGTAGAGGGAACATAAATTAATAACAAAACCAGCAAAAACACACACTTACCAACTGTCTTACTAGTCTAACACCATTGAACAGGTGGTTGTATGCAAAGGTCAGGACCTGGACTGCATTCATACACATGGTAACTGAGTATCCACCAGGGAGAAGACCCACACACAGTGGTAGGCCTACATCAGTAGAGTGTAACTGCACTCTTACTCTCTGCTTTCATCCATAAAAGGAAAAAGAAAAACTGAAATTTCTTAAGTGAACTGGTAAACTCCCACATTAAAATTCACTCAAATTTGAAATGTTTTCTTTAAGTTACTGACACACAAGTACAGAATAAGACATATGGTAAATGTGGGGAAAACTAAATGGGGTCAAGTGGAGTCCCTTAATAGAAAGAGTTGTGACAGGAGGTTCTCGGAAGACATATGGAGCCACGTTGTTTCCACCTTGTTATTTTGACCAATAGATAATGAGATACATATTGCCTTGTTTGATTTGTTCACAACTACATTTCAGCAGTCTCATACAATATTTACAGATGAAATTGGATGGAAAAGATTTGAAGAAAGATAGAGGTAATAATTACTTTTTGTAATCATGGAAAACACCCACCTTTCATAAACCTGAAAAAGTCAAAGGAAAAATGTGATGAGATGGAAAGCTTTATAAAAGTTGATGTTCAAATGATTGTGTAATACAACCTCGTTTCCGGAAAAGTTGGGACGTTTTGTAAAATGTAAATAAAAACAGGCTGCAATGATTGGCAAATCATTTAAACTCTATAATAGATTGAAAATAGTACAAAAACAAAATAGTAAATGTTGAAACTAGGAAATTTTATTGTTTTGAAAAAAATATTTGCTCATTTTGAATTTGATGCCAGCAACACATTTTAAAAAATTGGGACCGGCCCATGTCTACCACTGTGTTAAAACATCTCTTCTTTTGACAACACCCTGTAAATGTTTTGGAACTGAGGAGACCAATTACTGCAGTTTTGACAAATAAATGTTTTTTCATTCTTGCCTGATTTTAGGTTGAAGCTTCGCAATACTTTTTCAGACTATTTTGTCACTTTTCTGCACCAAACTTTTCAATAGGTAATCCATCTGGACTGCACGCAGACGAGTTTAGCACCCGTACTCTTTCACTACAGATCCATGATGTTGTAACATGCGCACAATGTGGCATATTGTTCAACATTAATGCTGTCTTCACAGATGCGCAAGTCATCCAGCCACATCCACTAATGCAGCCCCATACTATCATGGATGCTGGCTTTTGAACTGTGCGATAATAAAAAGCCGCGTACTCCCTCTCCTTCTTAGCCAAGAGAACGTGGCATCCTTCATTCCCAAAAAAAATTTCAAATTTTGATTGTTCAGACCACAGATAGTTTTTCCACTTCATCTGAGGCCATCATAAATGAGTTAGGCCCAGAGAATGTGGTAGTGTTTCTAGATCTTGTTTATTCATGGTTTACTTCTTTACCTAGTAAAGTTTTAACTTGCATTTGTGGATGCAGTAACAAATTGTGCTCACTGAGAATGGTTTTCACAGGTGTTCCTGAGCCCATGCACTGATTTCCACTTCAGAAATCTGTTTTTAATGTGGTACCACCTGAGGGCCTGATCATGGCCGTTCAATATTCGTTTTTGCCCTTGTCCCTTGCATAGAGATTTCTCCAGATTCTCTGAATAATTTTATGATATTACATACCATAGATGATTGAATCCCCAGTTTCTTTGCGATTTCATTCTTAAAGTGCCGATTAATCTACAGTAATTAGCTGTGAGATGTTCCACCAAGCGCATTTTTTTATTATGTAAAACATTTTCAATCTTTTGTTGACCCTGTCCCAACTTTTTTGAAACATGTTGCTGGCATCAAATTCAAAATGACCAAATATTTTTCTAAAACCAATAAATTTCTCAGTTTTTACGTTCAATATATCACCTTTGAGCCATTTTCGATCAAATATTAGGTTAAATGATGTATAAATCGTTGCATTCTGTTTTTATTTACATTTTACACAGCGTCCAAACTTTTCTGGAAATGGGATTGCAGAAAAAAAAATTACTGTAAAATAAACTAGATGAAAACAAAGAGAGAGGAAACCTTGCATTGAGGGATCATAGTTTCTCATAGAGAGAAACTAACAAAAAATACAACAAAATGCTTCACAAGAAAAGTGAAATGAATTATCGCTCCTGATAATTAATCAGTTTTTCCATTTTCTCTTTTCTTATGTCTGAACATTTTCCCCTCTTCTGCTCTTCTGCTCATACATGGCCTTTGGTTGAGGGTTTTGCACAATAGACACAAAATGGAATCACATCTTCAATTTTCACAACTCTCTCTACAAAGGGATTCGCGGGTAGGGTTCCCTCACTGTACATGTTTTCCCACAGTTAGTGCTAGATATAAGAGAATGAGATAAAGCCCTGGCCGTACAAGAGGAACTAGAGGAATGCCCAGGGGTCAGAAAACAGAAGCCCTGCCATGCATTTGTAACAGCAATGACTTCAGCCAGCTGATTCTGCTGATTAAAGCTACCTCCTGACAGATTGTGCCAATTAACAAGAATGTTCATTGTAAATAGACCCTTACACTCACTAACTTCATCTGACTGCAACTCAAGTATACTTATGCCAAGTCATTACTCAAAAAGCTATGAAATCTTTGTACACAGTCCTGCTTGGTTTCAGATTTGACCTTTCCAGCTGGGTGGCTAGTTAGTGTGCCTACCATGATATAGAGTTCTGTTCCCAGTGCTCACTTTGTATTTCTTAATCCAGAAAAAAAACTTTCTACTTTCATATCAAAGAAACATGGCTTTATGTTGGTTCTAGACTACTCCGCTGACTCTACTTGTTGTGAGCCACTCACAGGTCATAAAAGCACAAGGAAAGAGATTCATGGTGGATCTTCAGAAATACCAAACTGTCACTGATTATCTTCTCCCATGGTATTAGAAAATGTAAATCTGACAATGATAACCCTACAATTGGCCCCTACTGAGGTACTGTATACCTTATTTGGCAGCGTTTTCACATGGTCAATATTGGACCTTAGCAATATAGATGAAAAATGTCCTGGTGATATCTTGCCTGTCCTAGCACATCATTGCCTGACCATTTTCGAACGCAGTATTGTATTCAAAATGCATCCTCTATTTTTTTTTTCCAAGATGAAGTCATATCTACATGCGTGTCATACCTATTTGTGAGGTATTCTTGTGATTACTATCATTTTTCAAACAGATTGCTGTTATACATTTTACCTGTGTTCTTAATACTTTACTCCTCAGATAACATGTGCCAGATCAGTGTGCACTTCAACTTGGGCCAAAAAATGCTTCAAAATCGCAGGGAAAATGTCACATGAAATGAGGGTTCACAACACAGGAGCAGAAGCAGCACGTAAAAAGCAGGGTCACCTCCAGGCAGGTTGGCTGGCCCACAGCTCTCCCTTTCAGGGTCGATGTCTGTTGCCCATAGAGTTGTCAGGCAGCACTTCCACAGGCCATAATGAGCCACCAAACATGTTTCATTGCTGTAGAAGGCCTTGGGTGGGGCAAGCTCCACCCAATAGTCAGTGCCCAAGCCCAAGATAGAGAGGGCCACACCAACAATGGCAACAAAGAACAAGGTCTTGACTTGCCCCTCCTGTCCGCCGCTCGTCCCAGAGGTGGCTCCTGCTCGCCGCTTACCCATCCCCCCCCGCATGCCCATCACTCCTGTGAGGCCACTGGACCCTCCCCCAGCTCCACTCCCTCCCCTTCCATCCTCTTCCTGCATGTAGAATGTGGACCACATGTTGACTGTGGTGCGGCTCACCAAAACTGAAATGCAAAAAAGAGTGAAACGTATGCTGGGAGAAATATTTCTGGAAAACCACAGTATTTTTTTTTTTTTTTTTTTTTTTACAAAGGAACAACATGAAGGGCTGCGTTAAAGAAGGTGAGTTAGGATGAACTCACATGGGTGAGTGAAAGACCAGAAAGGGTAGAGAGGATAAATTAGTGATACGAGCACATAAAGAGAGAGTGGGAACGAGGTCGGCAGGGGGACGTAACACTGGGAATTAGAGTAGTTGTTTGGAAGAGTGAAGGATGTGCTTATAAATATGGATGAGCCCTCACATAAACGTGGTGTTTTGATGAAAATTAAAGGATGCACAGATAAATGGGTAGGCCGGTGTGGAGAAGGAAAAAGGTGTGGAGAAAAATGCAGATCATGAAACAGTGTGACTAAAGAGAGAGGTTTAAGTACAGGCTGATACTGATATCTATGAAAAAAAAACATAAAAAACAAATTTTCACACCACTGGAGGATTTGAGAGAACAGAACATTTTTAATTTACAGCAAGAAGACATTGGCATGCAGCTCGTACATGCATGCCAATTCCACTGTCTACGTACATGCAGAAATGATACAGTGGAACACAGAGTCGGAGAGGAAATATTCGGATATCTTGGAGAATTTTTTTCAAATGTAATTTCTTTTTCATACCTGATTTTTACCTCTGCCAACAAATTTTGGTTAGGTTAGGTTATGTTTTTGCCCCTGTTTGTTTGTCTGTCTGTCTGTCTGTCTGTTTATGAACAACATAACTCATAAAGTAATGCACGGATTTCTCTGAAATTTTGTGGGTGCATTGCTATTATATCAAGGAAGGACCCTATTGATTTACACTGCGATCAGTGAAACAATATGGCCGCCATCTTCAAATCCTATGACACGCGATAACTCAACTTTGTTCCCACTCATGAAGATTTGGATTGTGCTACCTTGGCGGAGGTTTGCACTCTACGAGTGCCTCTAGTTCGCAACTGAGTTTACACCCTCAGTATGATCACTTTGCTCACACTTTAATTTTCTTTTACACTGGCCAAATATATGGCTTTGTCTCAAATGGTCCAGGGTATAAAAGAAGGGGACAGTCCCTTAGGTTCCATTTGCATTAATTTTCAAAAGAAACACACTGACTACTCATTGAATCATTAGTGAGACGCCTCATTTTAAATCAATGCTACCGCTCCCCAGTGATACTGTTTGGTCTGTGCAGGTACAGAAGCCAAAGCGATGCATTCAGAGGCACACTTAATGACTCCAAATTAAGGACAAATAAGAACACTTGTCAGGTTCCAGTCCTGGAAAGCTGCTGTGCCAGAGGATTTCTGTAAACCATTTCTGTACATCAGTTACTGTGTGTATTCGGGACATTAATTGGCCATAGCAGCTGCATCTTACTTCCTGAAGACACACGTGCTACTTACTGAAGGAAAACAATAAAACCTGCTGATACAACTGTCCAAGACCGGAGAACTTGAGTTCTGAAAAATAAATGCAAAAGTAAATTTATACCTTCTGGGAGAAACTGCATTGCCCTGATATGTCAAGTTTGGAAAGTTACCTTAATTGTTTCCCCGCAGTCAAGCCATCCATGACAGTTTTGTTATATTAAGTGTTTCTTGTTATTCAATTATTGTCTCCTTCATTATCCCTCCCCTTGTTTTTCCTCCTCATGCACTGCACACTCATTCCCAATTTATAAACTGCTGTCTTAGAGTATTTAAGTTCAAAATTTGGCCTCCCATTTGCTAAACTGTTGTCTTCTGTCTTTGGTGCTTAAACTCTAGCTGCGATGTATTTATTTATTAGGGATTCTATTCTTAATGCCAGTGGTCCGAGCATGTGGCACCTCTCCCAGTTCCCTCTCCGTCCAAATCTGAGTGTGCGCATCTGCCCTGTGTACCTTGATCCATTTAGCTGTCACCCCGGCTACTGACCTTGGACCAACTATGCCTAGTCTGACCCTCAGTGTTCCACTGCTCAAGCAGTCTTCTGACCATCCTCTTTGTTTTGTGAATAATATAACTCCAATCTTCTATGCATTAAAGATGGCCTTGAGGCTTTGTCTGTGATCTGTGTGTGGCTCCTGTGTTCTGAATTTCTGATGCTAATGAGTACCGAATTTTCATCCTTCTCTTTCTCTCACAGAGGCAGAAAGGGGGATCAAACATGCAAGTAGCTATTTTGACTGGTTCACCACAAAGCTTCATATCGTAGCACCAAGCATGTCCTTTTCCTTAAAGCTAACACTTAAAATAGAAAGAGTGGCATCTTACTGACATAAAACTTTCGCTGACAGGCTGAATGGCTAAGTGAAGCATTGCTTTCTAAACACAGACAGCTATCGTATTCTGTGCAACAGTTCGTGGAGTGATCTTTTGTGCAGTCATTCATTCAGAATATCTAAGTTGCAGCAACACCTACAATTAGTGACAAAACCAATATACCAATAGGACTATATAACAATAAAAGGACTAATAATGCTATAACTGGAAATAAGAATGTGAATAATCAGTCAAGAAGCTTATACAAACTAGTCAGTCCGGTCGGCCGCGACCCCATAGGTGTAGCCCCCGAAAGCCCTCATCTCCCCTTTCTTGCGCATTATTTGGCATTATACTGTCGCTATGGTAACCAAAACCAATAGGTGTCATAAGTGAAGTGTAACACATTTCATACCAAATATGAAAGTAATCGGTGAAAAATTACAGCCTGTGCAGCATCCACAAGGAAGAGTCTATGTTTCAGCACAAATGTGCGCACTATTCGGCGAGTACTGTCGCCAGGGCAACCAAAATCGATAAGTGTCATACTTGAAGTATAACGCATGCCCACACCAAATATGAAGTAATCGGTCAAAAATTGCAGCCTGTACAGCGTCCACAAAGAAATGTCTATGTTTTACCACAAATTTGCGCATTTTTCGGCCAGTACTGTCATTATGGCAACCATAATTGATAGGTGCCATCATTTAAATATAACACATCTCCATACCAAATCTGAAAGGAATTGGTCAAAAATTACAGCCTGTAGAGCGTCCACGAGGAAGTGTCTACAGATGCGGACACAGCAGTGGCGGCAGACAACAAGCATGAATCCATAGTGTGTTTCGGGGTTTCATGATTGTTTAAATTGTTTAAATGAAATAAGATCATTTGAAATGTCTCAATGCAATTCCATTGCTTCCAAACCTTGTATAAAGAAAAGTGTGAGAAGTCCGGAGTCATAATCGGTTTCCACATTAGCCTACTAGTGTTGAAATCCACCGAAACGCATGTAAAACTAATAAATCTCCATGCACAAGGACTTCAATTCAGCGCGAGAATCTCTTACATACGTGTCGATTGAATAATTGCCGACTACAGCAGGGGAACGTAAATACGCTACTAAAACTCACGCCGAATGCATGAGAGTTGACAGGTATGCGTTATTAATGAAAACTGGCCACACCTGATAATATAGATACTTTTTGGAGTTTCTGTAATGGTAATTTAAATGAATGATTGAAAACAGGTCATGACCAATCATTCATTTTTAAGGGATGGGTTTGAGCTTCCCCTATTGCCAGTTAACCAGCCGCCACTGCTGCATGGTCACAACACAATTCTTGAGGGCCCCTATCAGCCTCTATCCTAATTTCTGAGATAACAAAGGGCTTTCTAGGCAGCACAGCACCCACCAAGTGACTGGTTATTCATTTGCAGGGGAATATAAGATTTAGCCACAGGTGTGTGATAGCCTATATGCCAGAACCCACTAATCTGCCTACAATAGCTGACCAAATGTCTTACACAGCATCCTGCAGGACTACAAGTACCATCAGAAGAATTGCCAAATAATCAGGAATTTTAGAGCTGACAACAAGAAAAGAAAAATACAATAAAGACGAAAATAAGATCATCATTATCTAGGAACGAAATATGCAGATAATCTGTGCAGGCAATGGAACTGTTCTTAAAATGCTGAATTACTGCATTTTGCCGTTTGTGAGAAATATAAACTGGCCATGCATACTGTACATCGTTTGACAGTAAAGGCGTGTACACAATAGAAGGCCATTGTACTGCCTAGTAGCCACAGGTGTGCGCGACAATACAAAGCTGTTAATCTCATGCACAGTAAGGGTGTAAAGACGTTACCTTGGGAAAACACTTAGCGCATAAAATAGGTCCTATCACCGAGTTCTTAGCATAGCTACAGTAGCTACAGGTTGCCACATCAATTCTCACGAACCATCGTGTCATCTATTAGGGAAGAAGATGCGCGTCCTAAGAAATGTCCATGAATTGACCAAAATGCTGCACTACATTAAAATGCGCCATTCGCAGTCTACTATAAGATGCCGGTCGCATATTTCGTTTTCATTCCATCATGAAAAATACGGAACTAAAACCTAAAATGGCAGCTTCTTTCATTTTGACTTTGCGTTGGCAGTCGCCACGAAAACACAGGAGTTGCCTTGTTGATACACACTTCTGCAAGACCTACGAGGAGGAAAATGTGTTCACCACTCTTATCTTCGCAGCGAAAGGAGAGACATTCTAGCGCCTAAAATAAATATATTTTTCCAAACCATACGAATCCGAACACACGCATTTGTTTTCCCTTTATTTAATCACATACAATCGACAGAGTAGCGCATCGATTATGTAATTGTTATGAGGTTTCGACATTTACAAATGACTATCAGAATCTGCCGTATTTTCGAAAACATCCACAATTGAAATTGCTTGTATTCGCCATACTGATTGCTAAGTGATGATAAAATGTGATTGCGTTAAAAAACAAAGACATGTTTTTCAGATCACGTATGACTGTCATCATGTCTTCGAAGACCAACCAGCATTACAAATTCAAAAATTTTAAAGGTACATTATCACAACATAAACATTGAATTTCCACTTCACAATGCTGGCATTATATGTGTTTGACCACAATCAAGACAACTTTACTAATCACAACAATGACATGAATATTTGCTGACCTGTTTCATGTGTGCAGTTCAGTGCAGAGACGCACTTGTAAGTCGAGAGAGAGAGAGGGAGAGTGAGAGAGAGAGAGGGAGAAAGAAAGAAGAGAGAAGAGAGAGAGAGAGCAAGCTGAAAACGATGAGTGGACATAAAGGGGAGCAATATGCATGCCATATGCTTGTCTGTATTTCTGTAGGTACGTATGTTCAGCAGGTTTCTGTTTGTCTGCTTGGGGCTGGCATATTTGTGCACGTGTGTTTCTGAGGTTTCTATTTTTGACCACCGACTGCTAATGACATTGCGAGTGCATGGAGCAGGGGGATCTGTGAAGGGGTTGACTAACTTTATGATATTTTCCTTCTTTTAGAATCCTTTATTCTGAAAACATCTCTATTGTGACTTTTCTAAAAAATAAAATTGGTTCTTTCTTGCCTGTCAAAGACAGTGAGATTAGTATACAAGAACTTGAGAATAGAAATGATCTGTTAGGTCCTGAGTCTTTCTTTATTGTTGTTCTTGCAATCCATTCATCCTCATCAGTTTTTTCCTTTTGTTTCCCCTAATTAGTTTTCATTATTTAATCATTGTCTCGTACATCGCCCTTCCCTATGTCCTCCTGCTCCAACATGTTTCCTACTGTTAGCTGTCTTTCTATATGTTTAAGTTCTTGGTCCACGCCTTTCCCCAATCCTTAATTTTTGAGGAACTCGATCAGTCCCGCACACCATAACGCGCCTGAACAGCCGAGGGAAGGAGCGATAGACCACACGCCTGAAACCAAGCACCTGTTTCCATTTGTGGATTGTTCCTTTTCACTATGTTCAAATCCATTTTTGCTGACAGCTCTTTACCCCCTGTCTTTGGCAAAGTCTATTAACAAAACCAAGTGACCGTTTTTTTAGGAATGTCTCCTTTTGCTGTCAGCAAAAGCCTTGAAGTTCATGAGTGAGCACAGTCCAGCGTGCCCCTTGCACCGCGGATTACATTCCTGGTGCTGACCTCGGATCTGCCTCTGACCATGGAGGGCATGAACATCCCCTTGGATCCTGTTCACTCATTGCCTGACTCCGACCGCCCCTGACCATCTTCAGTTCTTTTCTTTCTGTTAGTGCCAACTGCAGCTTGAAGAAGCATTATCATAGTGCTTAAAGGCTTTTTCTGTGGATCTGAACCTGGTTCCTTCCCTGAAGTTTGTAACATGATCTCAGTGAAAATGGGATACAATTTGAGAGAGTGTTTAGGTGGATCAGAACAAGACCCCAATTTGGCTTTGGATTAGGTCCAAATAGAATTTGCTGTAAGTATGCGTGTCGATGCCCTTCACAAGTTATTGAAACAGGGACTACAATTTCACCAAATGCTAAAATTGAAAGAAAACTAGTGCCAGTGCAGATGTGGTCACAAGTTATCTACAAACATTTTGAGGTTCATATATGTCTTAACTTGTTTTTAAGTTGTCCTTCAAAGAAAAGTAATGTAAACATTCAAAATAGTAATTTTATAATTTAAATGCATTTACCAAGTACATTTCACTTTAATTGTGCTGTATTAGATTAGTCACTTTTTATTCCCATTTCCTCTTCATATGTGTTCCAATGCTCTATCAATATCCCACGCTTGCTCATCAACCCTTCATCCTCATTTAGAAGCCTAACTATGCATGCCTTGTCTTACATCACCTGCTTTCTCATTTCATTGAGAAAATACAGTACAGTAGTTTTGTCCCTATTGTCCAGCACAGTGGATTTGAAAACAGTGACGTGGTCATAGTGGAGACTGTCATCTTTAATTTGTGGTTATTTACAGTACATCCAAAGTACATGAACCATGTTGGAATTTCAGCCCTTTTTAAGTACTGACACTGTCCGGATACTGATGTGTGCGAGTGTGTGTGTGTGTGCGTGCGTGCGTGCGTGCGTGCGTGTGTGTGTGCGTGCGCGCGTGTGTGCTTGTGCATAATTTCAGCTGAAAAATGGATCTGATGCAATATCCCCTACTACACTGCAAGCATTAAATAATTATGCTTAGTTTATATCTTCCAAACATCAGTAATACTGTGGAGTTCCTGGGAAGCTGTTCCTCCAGCAGTTCCTGTGCTTTTTCATCTCCCTCCATGTATTTTTGGATGATTCTTTTTTTCCTTCAATTGTATTTCTCCAGGACGCCAGCCTCCCAAACAACTTTAATTGGTCTATAATTAGCCTTCAAATGTGTGATATATATGCAGATTATTGCAAAAGGAATCATGGGAAAAGGGTTTCCATACATTTTGCAATGATGAGCAGTATCTGTTAAATAGCCCAGCCATGCTGAATAATATGATCTGCATGCAAGGCAAGTGAAGCTAAGGGCAACCAAATCACATATGCTATCTGAGCTTAGTCTGTCTCGGGCAAGTCCATGGAATATTAACAAAAAATAAATGGTGGTGACGTGGTGCATGCTTTAAAGCACAGAGCGATTTATTTTTTTCTCGTAAATCATAATTTTATTGTTTTATTATTTAGATCAAATATAAAACAATCTCACCGAGACCCATTTTTTAGGTCTTGGTGAGATAATGTGCCTTATCCTTTTTCTAGGCCAATATCTGAATGGAGAACAGAAATATGAAAGTCAGCACATAGAATTTGCATGGAAACAAAGAAAGGATTTTTTAAAAAAATCTTCATTTTTAACTATTTCACTTGATGCAATGAGGACAGTATCTGTGCATGGGGGGTAGGGTGTGTGCCCAGGGGTGTTGTACGAATCCATTTCACACATAATGTAGTATTCCTCTGGCGCTCAGCAGGTTTCAGATTTCTCAGTTAGTTGCAGCAACACATCGGCAGTATTCCGATGCATAGTGTTTCAGCACTAGAGCAACAGCACTATTGATTATTCCGCTGCCGCTCCACCCACCGGTATAATGCTGCTGCTCTCAGATCTTTACCCAATTCCCTTGGTTCAGCTCAGCAACCTTTATTATGATCATTTCCAATGAGGCTCCAAACCACTATGGTAAAAGGACGTGCAGAGAACTGCGAGGAAAAACCTCGACATCCATCATCATTCCAGCCTGAATTTATCCATAAAAAACCAGCCAGCTGCCATTTCATTGGCTAAGATTCATACTTTTCCCCCTTAGACCTCATCCTTGATTCAGGTTTACGGCATCTTCATTTCAGTCAGGACAACTCATGTATTGCTTTAATTTTTTTTGAACTTCTTAAGCCCTGAGCCTCTGGCTCAAAAATGACATGCCCAAAATGAAATGAGTATATCTCTGCGACTACTCAGTCCATTTGAATAATCTTGGTATCATAATGAAGGTAACACCTTGGGGATTTTTGTCATGGTGTAAAAATCAGTATATATGTCACTGAGTCAGAGATGGAACACAGTATAATTGAAAGATCGCATTTCCGCCTTACAAAAATTTAAAAAGTTGGGATGCTGTGTAAATTTTAAATAACAGAATGCAATGATTTGCAAATCTCATGAACCCACAATTTATTCACAACAGAACATAGACAATGATGAGACATTTTACCATTTCATGAAAAATATTAGCTCAGTTTGAATTTGATGGCTGCAACACATCTCAAAAAAGTTTAGATAGGGCCATGTTTACCATTGTTTGGTATCCCCTCTTCTAATTACTTCTAATCAAGTAAATCAGAGCAAAATTAGAGGGGTTTTAGCTCAGGAATGTCAAGGTGGCATCTCAAAATTGGCAATTTGGGCATCTTTTTCAGTACTGTGTGCCATTTTCCATTTCTCAGGTACCAAACTGCAAAACTCATTTAATTTCACTTACATGTAACTACAGGCATGCATTCCATCTAAATACAACCATCTTTTTATTATTTTTATTTATTTTTCCTGCAAGTCCTGTATACATTTTCCCATTCAAAGAAAATACATACAAAGGAAATGAAGTTTGACTCCACTGGAGCAAATTTATTTAAAAAAAAAACAAGCAAATAAACAAAATTATAAATACACAGATAAGGTAAGACAAAATGGTAAAAAGGACAAACACCTCAGCAATTATTTATACAAGAACAATGCTTCTACTACTTAAAAAGGATGCATACTTATCCCAGGTTTGAACCTGGGTCTCTAACAGGAGAGCGCTTCGCCGTAGCCACTACGCTACATCTGTTGTCCAATCTCCTTCCATCTTATTGCCAATATGAAGAGTGAGTCAACAAAACACGTCATGCACCCAGATTCAATGTTTGTATTGCTGCGCTGTCTTAGTACTTGTGCGTAATGGTGCAAGGACTCTCAGTCAGAAAATGACTTTGAAAATGACTGTTGAATATTTAGTGGAATATTATAGCGAAAATACTGAAAACAAACCAGTTAAGCGTTGATATTGTTGCGCTCTTTGAGTGCATGTGCGTAATGGTGCATGGACTCTCAGATAGACTCCCTGAGAACGTAAGGCTCTATCTCAGGCTAGGTTTGTGCAATTAAGGTGGTTGAGGGCTTGTTGGAAATTTCAGGGCCCATAGAATCACCTGCAAAGTCAAACTGACAGCATCACAAGCTAATCACAGAGAAGAAAGTACATTGCATGCAAGCAGAATGCTCAAGGCCTGATCTCATTGGAAGCAATGCCCCAGAAAAAAAAACATGCATTGAGAGTGGCAGATCTAGTTTCATTATAACACAGACACACTGAGCTAGCAATAGCCAGTGCAGATTTACCCTTGAACACAGCTTTTTGTCACCAACTATCAAGGGTAAGAAAAATTTTTTGCTCATCGCTGTAGACTGTTAAGTGTATGCCTGTTGTACTTTGAATGTGGTTTCGGTTTAAAATGACATGACTTATATCGTTGGATTCTGTGGTCTTTCCTCTTTCATTTGATGTATCATTTGTATGCATAGCACAAATTCAGTAGAAACGCTAGCAATTGAGCACTGAAATTATTTTATCCTATGTTTTGCTGCATGCTTATTTACTTGCTTGGTGCTTGAATTGTGTTTGGATGAGGTAAAAAATGGTCATGTGCTTTTCACCAAGTTTCTTCCCTTTAAGTGAATATGCCGCATGACAATGTTGCTATTAGGAAACATGCTGTATTTATGTTTATGTTGAGTTACCTAGCCATCAATGATTCACTCCAGGCATGGGGCGATTAATTAACTTAATCGTTAACTTAATCAAGTTAAGTTAAAATCCCATTAACTTAACTTAACTAGTTAACTTTTGAGAAGGGATATTAACTTAACTTAATTGATTTTTTGCAGATTAATTGATTTTTTCAATTAATTTTCAATTAATTTTTGATTAACTTCATAATTTTTTTGCTACAATATTGACCTGATAATGCAGACTACTTATGTATTTTTTGTAAACATCTAACTACCGCAATGATGAGATTTTGTCCTCATAATAATTATTATGGTTTTACAATGATAAATAATCTTCGCTTATCCAATTATACAATTTTAATTACTTTAAATTCTAACCAATGGAAAAGTTTTTGTCCCATCTCAAATTTAATGTATTAATATTGTTACTTAATAGCAATTAGCATGTCTTCCAGCATGGAAAAGAAGCCAGGGTTACTGGCAGCAACACGGGTAGGGTGATTTCATAAAAATCACCCTCTTAATTGCAAAAACCATTGAGCAGATATGTGATTGTTTGTGAAGAAGCCACACCCGTGTTTGTGGAGTAGGAGCATTTGCTGAGACCCAGGCAGGAGGTCATTTGGAGAGAAACTGAAGACCTGGGTGCAAGATGTACTTTAGTCACAAAATAACACTTTTGAGATATTAAGGGTCAAAGTTTTGAAAATATGCTGCAGATACTTTTTTTTTTAAAAGATAACATTCAGTGGCGCCTGCTGCTAGTCCCAGGGGTTATACAAAGTAGACAGACACGTTTTTGTGGAAAAATAATGCTTTATTACGAAAAAAAACAAGAAAATCAGTTTCGGACTTTGGTACTTCTTACCGAAACATGCCTGGACTTCGGTACTTATTGCCATAAAATGCATGGACTTCGGTACTTTTACCACACAAATGCCGTTTCAATCATTTTCTGATTGCCAAACAGTCATTTTTGCTACGCTTGTCACATGACATATACTAGCAGCTGATTGGACAGTCATGGACTTAGGCACTTGTTCCTGATGACGTCAAGGACTTGAGTATTTCTCGCACAAAAATTCTGCAGATCCAGGGAAGGCCGTATATCAGTATTGAGGACTTGAGTACTTAAATTTGGAATTTTTTGGCTTTAAATGATGCACATGACACTCTACTTTATGGTAGTAGTGTCAGCTCATTTTTTGGAAAATGTGACATAAGTACTTTTTGCTCCCAGGTCTTCAATTATGCTCACATTGTCACAAATAATTGCAATGCCCTGTTCAGGTGAGGTGATTTGTGACATATGAGATGTGCTTGTGCTTTCATATATAAGGAGCTAGAACTGAATATGACCCCATATCCACATTGAAATGTATGTCAGATTGTTAACATAAATTCTATAGTTCACAAGTGTTCAAATATCAAAATGAGTAAGGTTGATGTGAGAGAGGAATTTAAACTTCCTCCTGGAGCTGTACTCAAAGGCAGTTACAAAGTTCAGTGTAAGCACTGCCAAAAGGAGGTGTAAGTAGTGGATGGAAGTTCCTCAAATTTTTGGGCCATCTCAAGGTAATGTTTGCATTTAATCCATTTATTTTCTTTGATGATTAAAGTGATGATTGATGAAAATGTTGGATTTGTCATGCTTGAATTTTTTTGGAATTCTTTGCTTACTACAAAATGTTTTTGTTAAACAACTTATAGTTACAACTCTGTAGTTAAGTCAATCAACATATTTGAAAATATTGTCGATGGCATGGAAACAACAAAGTTAACTTTTAACTTAACTAGTTAATTTCCAAATCGACATTAACTTAATTGATGAAATTTTAGTATTAACTTAACTTGTTGGATTAACTAGTTAAGTTAATTGCCCCATGCCTGATTCACTCTAGTTATTTGATTGTAAAATAAGTAGTATGTAGGTGACATATCACACCTAGTATTTGTTTAAATGTCCCTCAGCAAATTTTACCTTGACTAGATGCTTTTAGCTACCATCAACAAGCTTCTGGCATAATTCTGGCTGGATATTTTACCAAGTTAAAAGATATTTTAGGGCTTTCAGCACCACTATATTAATAATCAAACGAGGTGTAGGTATATTTTTGACCCTGTATGTATACTCAACGCCATTAAAACGCACAGGTGAGGTATGTACTGTATTTGCAGCAAATTGAAGAATCGATTGATTTTTACTGCTTTTCCAGTGAGGCATGAGAGGCAATAAAGAAAAGCGCATGGTATTGTAATCCTGACGTGCACCACATGCACGGGCCAAGCACTTCAGTAATAACAAACATTGAGCTGTTCGTGATGTGTACAGTGACACTTGACTTGTTCTTTTTGGTGTGGTCAATAGCCTACATAAAGCCAACAAAAAAAAACGAAAAATGCTATTGCATCAAGAAAATGGCACGGCTTGTGACACAGGAGAGAAGTTACAGGCAGATCTCAGCCACCGAGAGGTGGTACGTCATTTGCACTGTCACCGTTCAACAATCAGTCGGCTGTCTATCCGAGAATGGAACACAGGCACTTTCACTGACCGACCCCACTTAGGGCAGCCACGAGTGACGATGGCAGCTCAAGAGCGCCACATCTGGTTACAGCCTGTACGTGACAGATTCCGGGCAGCAACCAAAACTGATCATGAGATGAGGGGTCCGAGACGATTGAGGGTGAGCGCAAGTACCGTTTGACACCGTCTATGTGAGCAACACATGCGTGCACACGGGCCCTACAGAAAACCCACTTTTTGCCCATTTATGCATGGCTGCCCTTACCGTGGTCGGTCAGCGACAGTCCCTGTTTTCCATTCTCAGACAGAAACAGGAAATAAAGTGCCAAAAAAATTACACAGAACCAGGTGCCCACAGTCAGAAGTGAAGAGTCCCTACTCCTGTTGATGGGCAAAAAATGGGTTCTCTGTAGGGGCTGTGTGCACGCATGTTTTGCTCATGTAGATTCATGGATTGCTCATGGATTCTTTTTCGTGACCAAGAAGGATGGCACCCTCTGGCCATGCATAGAATACCATTGTCTCAACGCCATCACGGTAAGTACCCTCTTCCCCTACTGAACTCTGCCTTTGAACCCTACAAGGTGCCACCATATTCACGAAGCTCGACCTCAGCAATGCTTACCAGCTGGTGCGGGTCCGGGACAGAGATGAATGAAAGACATCGTTCAACATCCCCCTGGGGCACTTCGAATACCTGGTGGTCCCATTTGGGCTCACTAATGCCCCTGCCGCCTGCCAGGCCCTCGTCAATGATGTCCTGCGCGATCTCCTCAACCAGTCTGTATTTGTCTACCTCGACAACATCCTCATTTTTTCTAAGATCATTCATGACCATGTTCACCATGTCCACCAAGTCTTGCAAAGACTGCTCAAAAACAAGCTCTTTGTGAAGGCTGAGAAATGCTTGTTTCATGCCTCCTCAGTCCCCTTCCTAGGCTTCATTGTCAAGCCTGGCAGGTTCAGACCGTACCCCAAGAAGATCCGCGCAGTGACGGAGTGGCCTCGTCCCGCGACCCACAAATACCTCCAACAATTCCTCGGCTTCTCCAACTTCTACTGCCGCTTCATCCGGAACTACAGCAAGGTAGCACGACCGCTCACCGACCTCACCTCCACCTCTCTTCCATTCTCCTGGAACCCAGAAGCTGAGGAAGCCTTCTTAGCCCTGAAGGCCCAGTTTTCCTCAGCTCCCATTCTTCGCCAGCCAGACACGACCAGACAATTTGTGGTAGAAGTGGATGCCTCTGACTCCTCTCCCAGAGGGCAGCTGACGATGGGAAACTCCATCCTTCCGCCTTCTTCTCCCGTCACCTTTCACCCGCCCAGCAGAACTACAATGTGGGAGATCGTGAACTGCTGGCCATGAAGATGGCACTAAAGGAGTGGCGTCACTGGCTGGAGGGAACCGCCGAACCCATGCTGATCCTGACTGACCAACGTAACCTGCAGTATATTCAGTCCGCGAAGAGACTGAATTCACGCCAAGCCTGCTGGTCCCTGTTCTTCGCTGGTTTCAACTTCATTATTTCTTATGTCCCAGGATCCAAAAACCTCAAGCCCGATGCCTTGTCCCGCCTGTCTGCCCCCTAGTCCAGACCTGCCAACCCCAAGCCGTTAATCCCTCCATCCTTTCTGGTGGCTGCAGTGACCTGGAAGGCGACCAGTCGCATCAGGACCGCCCAGGCCTCCTGTCCGGACACACGTAGCAAGCCGGATTCCCGCCTGTTTGTCCCTCCCGCTGACTGCTCCCAGGTCCTCCAGTGGGCCCATGCCTCTCGCCTGGCCTGCCACCCAGAGGTGCAGAGGAGCATCGACTTGGTGAGGAGAAGCTTCTGGTGGCCCAACCTGAAGGAGGACACCCAGGCCTTCATCATCGCCTGCCCCATCTGTGCCAGGAACAAGGCCTCCCACCACCCACCTGCTGGCCTCCTACGCCCTCTACCTGTCCCGGGTCATCCTTGGAGTCACGTGGGGGTAGAATGCCCCTATCCAATGGCAACACGGTCATCCTAACCATCGTGGACCGATTCTCCAAGGCAGCCCATTTCATCCCTTTGCCTAAGCTACTGTCTGCCCTGGAGACGGCGGAACTCCTGGTGCAGCACGTGGTGAGACTCCACGGCATCCCGCTCAGCATCGTTTCGGACCGCAGGCCCCAGTTCTCCTCCCAGGCATGCAGGGCCTTCTGCACCACCCTGGGATCCCCCGGCTACCTGTCCTCAGGATACCACCCCCAGACGAATGGCCAGACCGAGAGGCTCAACCAGAACCTGGGGGCCGCCCTGCGGTGCGTGTCCGCCTGAGACCCCTCCATCTGGGCCAAGTTTCTCCCGTAGGTGGAGTACGCCCACAACTCCTTGCAGTGCTCTTCCACGGGTAAATCCCCGTTTGAGTGCTCGCTGGGATACCAGCCCCCCCTCTTCGCATCCAAGGAAGAGGAGGTCTCTGTCCCGTCGGTGGGCGCCTACATTGCTCGCTGCCATCGGACATGGAAAGCGGCACATGCTGCTCTTCTCCACTCCTCTGCCCGGAACCAGCGCCTGACGGATAGACACCGAACCAAGGCCCCACACTACACCCCAGGTCAGCAGGTCTGGCTGTCCACCTCCTCCATCCCCCTCCAGTCCACGTCCCGCAAGTTCCAGCCCTGTTTCATCGGCCCCTACCCCATTGAGTGCATTTTCAACCCCGTCACGGTCAAGCTCCGCCTCCCAGCCGCTCTCAAAATCCACCCAGTTTTCCATGTCAGTCAGGTGAAGCCGGTGTCCTCCAGCCCACTCAGCGCACCCATCCTGGCCCCGCCTCCACCAAGGATCATGGGGGACGCCTCAGCCTACACCGTCCGCAAGATCTTGGATGTCCGCCGCGAGGGGCGGGGCTTTCAATACCTGGTGGACTGGGAGGGTTACGGGCTGGAGGAACACTCCTGGGTTTCCAGATCCCTAATCCTCGACCCCTCCCTCATCCGTGACTTCCACAGCGCCCACCCATCCAAACCCAGGCTAAGAGGCACGCCTGGAGGGGGGGTACTGTTACTCCTTCTGTGTCCATGTTTCCCCCTAACCCTACTGTCTCTTGTTTTGGTTCTTGTCTGTCTGTGCTAGGCGTGTTGTTCACTGGCTTCCCTTGCATTCACTCACGCAATTAACATTCCTTTCAATTATCCAATTACTGACTCTACCTGCTCACACCACATCCTACTCAATTACTCAATTACCGATTCCAGCGTCTGCCTTGCCTGCACTCCTACCATAATACTGACTAACATGCCTCACCTGCTTCTTCCCCTTTATTATCCTGCTTTGCCCTCTGTTGTGTGCCAGTTTGTTGTCGGTTCTGTTTAAGAAAATCTTGTGAATTCTGCTGCTTAAACTTGGCTAAGTTTTTATGTCTGCTCAGCTCCTTCCCTGCCTAGCTCCTGCCCTGCCCGCCTACCCTGACCTGCTCAAGCCCAGCCTGCTTCCCCGCCTGCTCCTCCATCAAGCTCTGGACTCATCTGCCTTGCTGAGACTTTTGTTATTGTTTAATAAACGCTCTACTGAGCTTTTATGCATATCTGCCTCTAAGTGGTGCATTTGGGGTCAAGCTTCCTTGGAACATGACACCAAGGCTGTGTTTGAACAGCCTTTTTTGCCTCCTAACTCCAAGAAAATGACCCGGAAGCATTTACATGGCACCCATGATAAGTGCTTGAATTCTCTAAATGTTAAGGAAAGGTTCATCAATGCTTCCTAACTTATCCTCTTTAGCATAGCATACACTGAACCATCCTTCATGAAAAAAAGGAGAAAACGCCTTCCCACAATTCCGTGCAGCATCAATATTTAAAGCGACAACCATTCATCAGACCAATCACAAAAATAAACAAACATGATGGAAAAAAGATGCATGATCATGTCGCCTAGTGTAAGTGCATTCGGATTCTCTTAGCAGCGTGGTTGGCTCCCTAAGTCGTCAAGAATTCCCCTTTTACACCTTTAGTTAACCTCATGACATTTTCCATCAAGGTTAAAGAAAAGTGGTTAGGAATTAGATCATAGGATGTCATTTTTGGACTATTCAAATGCAGCCTTAATGAGCTTCATTTACCTTAACCAAGAAGATATAACATGTTCTGTCCCATAAAGATCTAATATTGCCTGTTTGCATTCATCTTGTCATTTGCTGCTAGTGGTTGCTGTTGGCTATTGCCCCTGGGAGGTAGCTTGACTGCTGGCTGTTGCTTCTGTCAGTGTGGATGAGTTCTGTTGACGAAGGTTGGGGCTTGCCAAGCAGAGAAGAGGCCAGCATGTTTTGGTAACTACAGCAACAGACAAGTGCGCCTGTCTGAGATCAGTTATGATATTGCATGCATTATTATTCACATGATGTGTGTGGAAACTGTACTTGCGCATTCAAAAATTGCTTCAACTGTGTTAAGACTGTGAGTGATTTTGTGGATGATTCGCTGAGGTGCACTCAGTTAAGGAAGGGACAAGAGCTACCCTTTGCATCTTGTTGGCGGTATCAAACAGTGCATAAAATATGTGCATTAAACATAAATTTTTTATGTGTTTATTTTATGGTAATCACTCTTGCAATTATTTGTTCTCATTAGCTAAAGCTAGCTAGATATCAACATAATCTTGGGCTTTTGGTGTGTGTCTATCCTAAACGTAACATTAGAACATTAGAATAACATTATGTAAATTAGTAACTCAGTAGTGGGATGGCTAATGTTATGAACAATCGCGATATAAAACTGACTTCATCTTTATTAAGCAAAGCTAGATTGCGATAAGGATGATAAGTTATTGTGTAATTCACTCATTACTCACTACTAATGCCTCTAAACCCATGGGAAAGGACTCTAATCTTGGACTACTATCACACACTGGTCTACCTCGCTTCTGAGATACACCTGTCTGTAACACCACGATCAGATGCCCTGGTCCTCTTTACTCATGTCAGCTACAGTCTTCTCTTTCCACTGCTCTGGTCCACTACACAATTATAAGATAACCTGGCATGTCTTGACTTGATTTCACTACCTAAATGTATTATATTTAATTTACATATGTACGGTCAACCCTGTCACATAATACTGCAGCCTTTAAATTCTATTCTGCTTTGTAGTAATCATATTAATAGTTTTTCCTTCCTGCTGATCAAGCTGCAGAAGGATGAGGATATTCACACGACTGTTGTGTGAATTAGCAGAGCTGCCCACAGAATGGTAGTGTCATTGAAAAATATGGCCGACTGTCATGCAGATAATCACTCTCGGTGCAGAATTCTCCGTGCAAGATTGGGAATAAGTTTGAGAATTTTGAGACAGCATATAGAGGCAAGTAAGTACAGGATACAGTATTGTCACTAGAGTGTGGCATTGTCAGTTTACCCCTTTGTGCTAATACAAATAATGCCAATTTTACCTGTTGTGCATGAGCCTATTTAGGCTTTTTAACTCAGTTTTTCAGTCACAAAGACTGAAAAATTATTGCATTGAAGTAAGACATTTGGAAATTCAATTACAGAATTATTCGGGAATTAAATTTCAGAATTTTTCAGAAGCCAGCGTCTATATCTACGCAAAGGGGTTATAGTAAATATCTTGAAGATTAGCATATAAGTGATTTTTAATATTCAATATTTTTCCACTATACAGCACTATCTACAGCGCCCTACATAATTATTGGCACCCCTGGTTATGATGTGTTAAAAGCCTTAAAATAAATTCAATTTTTATTGCAGAAGCATACTCTCACACTGAAAATTGTAGAAAAATGTAACCTTCAACTCAAGTGAATTTTAAGGGAAAAAAAATCCCTGACTAAGAAATAATTATTTTTCATAAAATCACCTGTTCTGCAATTATTGGCACCCCTAACAATTCCTAGGAAATAAATGTAATTGAAGTATTTCTGTCATTTCTACAGTAGTTTACAAAGTTGATCAGAGTATCTAGGAACATTTAATTAGTAATTCATCACTTCCTGTTTCCCTGGGGTATAAATATGATGTGACACAGAGATCATTTCTCTTATCTATTCTTCAACATGGGAAAGACAAAGAAACACACCATTCAAGTAAGGCAGATGTGTGTCGACCTTCACAAGTCAGGCAATGGCTACAAGAAAATAGCCACTCGCCTGCACCTGCCCATATCTACTGTCAGAGGAATCATTAGGAAGTTTAAAACAACTTTAACAGTGGTAAACAAGCCTGGACAAGGACGCAAGGTTATTTTGCCACCACGCACAGTGAGGAGGATGGTAAGAGAAATAAAAAGTTCTCCAAAGTTCACTGTTAAAGAATTGCAACAAATGGTAGCATCTCGGGGTCACAAAGTCTCCAAAACAACCATCAGGCGCTATCTACATGCCAACAAGCTGTTTGGGAGGCATGTACGGAAAAAACCTTTTCTCACTCACAATCATAAACGCAAACGTCTGGAGTTCGCTAAGCGGTACTGGGACTTCAACTGGGACCGTGTGCTTTGGTCAGATGAGACCAAGATAGAGCTTTTTGGCAACAAGCACTCTAAGTGGGTCTGGCGGAACACAAAAGATGAGTATGCAGAAAAGCACCTCATGCCCACTGTGAAGTATAGGGGAGGATCGGTGATGCTGTGGGCCTGTTTCTCTTCCAGAGGCCCTGGGAACCTTGTTAGGGTGCATGGCATCATGAACGCTTTGAAATACCAGGACATTTTAAATCAAAATCTGGTGGCCTCTGCCCGAAAGCTGAAGATGGGTCGTCACTGGGTCTTTCAGCAAGATAATGACCCTAAACATGTGGCCAAATCTACACAGAAATGGTTCACCAGACACAGAATCAAGCTCCTTCCATGGCCATCTCAGTCCCCAGACCTCAACCCCATTGAAAACCTGTGGAGTGAGCTGAAGAGGAGAGTGTAGAGGAGAGGACCCAGGTCGCTGGATGATTTAGAGAGATTGTGCAAAGAGGAATGGTCGAAGATCCCTCATTCTGTATTCTCCCATCTTGTGAAACATTATAGGAGAAGATTAGGTGCTGTTTTGTTGGCAAAAGGGGGTCGTACAAAGTATTAACATCAGGGGTGCTAATAATTGTGGCACTCATGATTTGATGTAAAAGAATTATTTCTTAATATGGGATTTTTTTCCCACTGAATAAATGCACTTGAATTAAAGGTTGGATTTTCCTATTTTTTTCATTGTGGTCCAATATTATTTAGAAAAAAACTGAATTTATTAGAAGCTAAAGAACACATCTTAACCAGGGGTGCCAATAATAATGGAGGGCGCTGTATATGTCGACTGTCAGTTCAAAAGAATAATCCTCACACTTCTTCAGCCAGGCCGGAGCGTAGAAAGGAGAATATGTCCAAGTAGAATTCAGGAAGATCCAGGAAAGTGACTTTCAGGGAAGACAGGCAGCACAGAATCATGAAATGGTATGTTTTAGTTTGGTTGGTGTACGTTGTAATACTAAACAGCTGAATCGAACATTGAAATGGTGGTTTGTAGGGACTCTGCTTGCATATCTTTGAAAGTCACTGCATATCATTGGGTCTTTCCAGTCAATATTTGAAGTGGTCTTTGGAAAACATAGCCACTGTGCTCTGCGGACCAAAGGTGACAAGGACAACTCAAGCTGTTATCAGCCTCAAATCCAACAGTATGTCTAACATGGTATGAAGGTGTGTCAGTGCACATGGCAAGTGAGACTTGCAAGAGGAGCACGATAAAGCAGAAAGAGATGTACAATTTTTTTCTGCCATCAAGACGTTCAAGAAACGTCCTGGCGTTTTCAGACAGAACAATGCCAAAACATTGATTAGAAGTGCATGGCTGTGTAAGCAGTGAGTGCAAGTGATAGATTGGCCTGCCTGCAGTCCTAACCTGTCTATGAATGAGAATGTATTGCACATTATGAAGCAAAATATATGACTGCAAAGACTCCATATGATTGAGCAGCTGAAGACCTGCATAACGGAGGAATGGATGAAAATACTGCTGGCAAGACCCGACCAACTGGTGTCTTCAGTGCCAAAACCCTGAACGCGTGCAATGAAAAGACATGGTGATGAAGTTGAACAGTGGTAAATAGTCGACTGAACCAAATTTTTTGGACTCTTGCTGTCATCACTGTGATGGAATTTGCCTATTCCTTGAATGAGTTAACTATATTACACATATCAGTATTAAGAGTTTTACAGAAAATAAAGAAGTGTTGTTTTGTTCAACATGGTAGACAGGGAAAGAGGAACTGTTTAACAGCAGAAAGTTCCAAGCAATAAGTGGAAGTGAACGGGTTCATAAGACACATGTGCGAGCAACGCCTAAGCAAGATAAGCTAGACCACAGGCATCTGTTGAGCATAGTGTTAAAGAAGTGAGAAAAACTGTCCTTTTTCTGACCTGAGGTCATAAGGTGTCTGATCAGAAATAGGTCTCTGGAGGAAAAAAGTCACCCAATTGTGTTTAGCATAGCATATTGGGCCAGTTTCACAGACATTGCTTAAGTGTAGTCCTGGACTAAGCAGAGTTTTGTATAGAGATTTCCTATTGAAAATTGAATTTAGTCCAGGATCAAGCTTAATCTGTGTCTGTGAAACCGGCCCATAAGCTGCTTGGCTGCTTGCCATAGAATGTTCTTGAAGTCTCTGCCTAAAATGTATAAATGTGCTGTGATGATGATTCCTCTTCGGAGAACTCTTTCTGCATTACTGGGAGCCATACCCTCTGTTGCTGGTTGTATTGTTTTCCCTTCTTGCAAGAATAAAGGACCATTGCATTTTCAACTCAGAGAGACAACTCGTTTTCATTCCTCACCGTATATGAAACAAATTTGAATTTCCGCGACAATCACATTGTATACTTTCAACAGTCTATTAAATTTGCGTTAGAGCATCATATAATGTATTATTGTGTAGTTTTCACTAGAGTAGCAGGAGAATGGACTTTTCAAATCAGTCCTTTTTGATTTTATTTGCATTTTCCATGATATACCAGTTTTTACAGAATTTGGGCTGAATATTCATGCCGCACAGCAGCTGTTCTCGGCAATGATTTACAATACTTTGCAGGATAAAAAGGTTTGTTTAAGGTTCCATTTCAAATGATGATCAAACAAATGAGATAAACGGCAGATAAAAGCAGCAATGTCAGTGCATGCAAACTGGCAGCCAAGAAATGGTATTCCGCATGACAATAGAAGGCTACGAAGTAGTATCATGTGGGTGAAGGTTAAACTTAACAAGCCAAAATGAAGCACATTGCACATCACCGGAGAGCATGTGAAATGAGAGTGTTTCAGTGACTGATTCATTGAGGAAATGCATATATACTGCATGTATACTGAGGCCGGCTTGCATATCTCAATTTGCAGCAAGTGGCTCCAGACCAAAATTGCTGACACGCGATGTACGGGACTCAAAGGCCCTTGAAGACACAAAGAGTATTTATTTCGTGCTTAAAAGCATTAAAGCTATTACATTACTATTTGTCTTATGATTCAATCTAAGCCCACATCAATCTGATCATACTATAGTCCATTTCAGTCCTTTCAACAAGCTATTAGCAAAAGCTTCAAATTCAATCAAATAAAAGCATACAAAAGGTAATATCAGGCTTTAAAATTATGAAGAAAATCACAACAAAACCAGAATATCATTTTTCAACACTTCATCACAGGAGATACTAACCTTCTTCATTGTTTCACGTAAGAATAATAGCTTCATTATTTACATTGCCATAAATAAAATCCACAATGAGTTTTCATGTTTTATTACAATTAAATGGCAACATAAACAAATCAGAAGTGTCACAAGCTTTCCATTCAACAACACATGCAAATGATTAAATAAAATGTAGAAATAAAGAAAAATATGGAAGTTTCTTGCCAACATCATGCCTTCCTTGGCTTCATTGTTTTTACAACCCCAAAATTTGGGAACTCTTTGCCTATCCCATAATTCCATGATTCTTAGATCCTCAGGTCTCTCAGTCTGTCATTGTTTGTTAACACATCTGACAGGAAGGAAAAGTATTAATTGAGCCTAAATTAGTTTTAGGAGAGGAAAATGAGAGTTCTTTTTTTCGATTTCAAGAATTTAATATTTGCTTTTTGAGAAAATAACTTTGAGCTTATTTAAATCTCAAAAAAATCACTTAGGCCTAGGCATGCAGTAAATGTTCAGTTAAATCAACATCAATGATAGATTCCTTTTGGACCTCTTGAACACCGTTAAAATTGAATCCACCCAGCATATTACTCTAAAGCCACTAAATGAATGATGGGGTGACAAACGCTAAGATATAGAACACAATCTTTCAAGGTGAGCTGGGACTGAATACAAGCGTTGTGGAAAAAAAATTAATGGCTATCGAGCAAACCAATGACACTTTCAACTGGTCTAAATATCTGCATTGAAAGACAAAGCCTTCACAAAAAGTGCTTCAAAAAAAAAAAAAACATGATATTATTGATTAATGGAGTGTCCCATTTTGACAGCTACCCATATACAACAACTTTCCCTGGTTATTCCAGTATGTCATTCATCCTATTGAATGACAGGAGCAGAGCGATCGTTGGTCACTGCCTTTCTGAGGCGGACATGGGCAAATGGATTAGTCCTACAAAATAAAACATGAGGTTTGATTCTGTTTAATGAGATAAGTGACAATTTATTTTCCTCAAATGCATTTTTTTCAAAGGAAGGCAAATTTTCTCACCTCATTGGAGAGGGTGGCAGAGAAGAGGATTCTGCAGAAGGCTGGGAAGAGAAGGGGACTGATGATGCATTTCATAAAACTAGATACTTAATGAATAAATAGAATTTCACTCAATGAATATATCTATTAATCTGACACAAAAATCAGTGTTCTAAGTCAAATGCTTGCATTTACAGAAAGCCCCAAAACAGAGGATATTAATTTAATCAGCTCTAACCAGAACCCAAGTCATCTCTCCATCATCATGTATGATGCGTTGATGTATCAGCATGACCTGGTGTTATGAGTTGAAAATTATATTTAAATCAAATTATCTTAGCAAATAGCTCACACTTCAAGCTGTATGCACTGTAATGCAGGCTCTTTTGATTTGTTATCTTATAGTAACTGCTTCCTAAGTGGGACATACCTCTGGTGTTCCATCTACTTGCGCCAAATCAAGAAATGCTACCTTAGCGCGAAGCAATTGCAGAGTCTTTGTTTACACCCTAATAGTGCAATATGAATCAGCCAACATGACAACTTTGATAAATGTTAGCTTACACATGCACATGTTATATCAAGCTAGTATAAAGATAATATGCTGCACGCCATTATCGTCTAATGTTGTAATGTTTGTGCTGGAGCACCGGTGTAGTGCACGGAGGACAAGTAGATGAGGACTGGACTCAGGTGCGAGGATGGACTCGGTTGTATTTAATAGGCCTTCAGCACAGCTAGAGGGCACATACGATGCAATACAAATAAGGAATCGAGGTGCTTGAAAAGCACTATTAGTAATATGGACTGGCTTAGGCTACAGTAACAATGCATTACTAAAATAGGAAAAAGAAAAAGGAAACGAGGTTCCTGATCATAAAGTTAAAGTGCTGACATTAACAACAAACAGCACTAAGTTTAAGAGTTAGAATATATACATGCGAAAACTTGGCAGATAAGTCTATACAAGACTAGAGGTTAAACACAGGCATGTGGTTTACGAGACTTCGCAAAGACACTGGGCTCTAAATTCGTTGCCCAGGCACAGGCGCGGCAAATGGGGGGAGCGCCGCACCAACGGGGTGTATCCAGGCGTATTTTGCAATTTCGTGCCCGGCGCAAGTACTCCTCTGTCCCGCCTCTGTCCCTCCTGCCAGCGCAAGTGGCAAAGAGGGAGGAGAGAAGGCGTGAGTGCGTGAACACAGCCGAGTCAAATCTTCACCAATCAAATGAGCTCCTCTCCTCACCTTTAAAATGTTGGAACAAAGAAGTTATCTGCATGATGCGTTAATGTTGCATTTTACTTTGCTGCTTCAGGCATGTTTTCTGCACCGCTTACGTCTATATTAAGCATTGCGAATATGAGTTAGCTGGCTAGCTAGGGCATTCGCGAATTATTACCATTGCGAACTTGAATGGAATTTCAAAACGAAACCACGTAAAATCATTCAAACTTATGAAGTTGGAATGAAATAGGACGGTTGCTCATTTATTTTTCTGCCTGCATCATTGGGAAGAGAAATGACGGATAGCGTGTTCCTATTATCACACCCTGTTGCTGCTTAAAATTTTGGGATTAACATGCATGGACAACAATGCAAGATACAGTATACCAGCGTGGATAAAGGTTCCACTTTCTCCAGCGCGCCGTTGGCCGTGTGTCAGCCGAAAGTCAGGTAGACGTGCCCTGCTCCCTGAATCGGGAAGTAGAGGGAGTGGGAGGGCATGTTGGCCGGCTGTTTCACACATATCTTAGTGTAAATCCCCATCGCAAAGAAGTCCAAATAAGTTCAGCGTTGAAATTTTTTCGTTGGACAACATGACGTCCATTATATCTGTAGTATAGTGTAAACGCCTGAAGTAATTTTTGCTGCAGATTTCCTTTAGCGCAGTTAGCGATATATTTATTTCCAGGAAAGTTAATGTCTGCAAATTCATGTATTTTTGCTATAATATTTTTGCTGTAATATTTACCGATAAGAATTAAGAAATGAAACCTTTAGTTCTAAAGCGCCGTTATCGGAGAAAGCAAAACAACAACAACATGTTTTGCCACCTCTTTAATATTATTTAAATTATGAACAAAACCCGCACTTCTGAAAATAGAAATAAAATACGCAAATATCTATGTGCTTGTAACTTACAATGACGGTTTCACTTTTTCCTAAGTCCGCAAGAAATGTTTCGGCCTTTGGAAATCCGGAGGTTTTAGTCCTCATTGTGTATAAGCCCAAAAACTCTCAGTCAAGAAAGCGGTGACTTGTTCTGTCGGATCAAACGGTTGAACGTAAAGTGTGCTAACTTTTGTCGCCTTTTACTCATAATTTGAGAGCTAATCTCAGGAATAAAATTTGGCTGTTACCGACAAATTAACGCGATAAAGCCCTTCTCAGTTGCAAGTGTCATGGGGTAGCGCGGATTTAAAACTGTTCTCACAGCGGGACTGATTATGTTTTCACATTTGTGAGAAATGATCACTTACCCGCCTTAGGTATACTGTGTAAAACATTTATATTCAGATTTAATGGTATAGTTATCAATTTGCGAACTGTGTGCAAGCCAATGTCTTACATTATTAAGAGCAATACCTATCTCGCCACGGCAAATTATCAACATTTAAAGTGACACGAGCAAGATTTAAAATTTTGGGCATCCAATGAGAAATTATAAATGTATTAATAAATATTTTGTGACAGTAAATGCGTAAGTTGTCATCCATAAGGAAAGCGTTTCTAGTACTTCATGACTACTCCTAGGCCTACTCCTAACTGCCTCTTATAGAATTAGATATTTTAAAACTCTAATAACAAAAACATCGATTGACTTGTAAATAAGTCGTATCCGAAACAGTTGCGATAGTTTATTCTTGCCAAAATTCAAGGCCTGCAACAACATCTGGTACACACCAGTCATACCCAAAAACCGCTCCCCACTATCGACAGTCTCCCCAAGTTCTGCCTGCCGGGACTACACCGACACCTGTTGTAATCCTCTGCCACCCGCTAGGAGTAGGGTGTCCCTGCAGAACCGGAGGCAGCAGTTTCAGGACCGCACTTTCAGGACCGCAGTTCTAGAACCCTCTGGTTTTCACATCAGCGCCACCCTGCGAGTCAGATGACACCCTTCTCAGTCAGTTGATTGAGTACGACATCAAAAATCTAAGTACTAATGTTCGTTTGTTTAAAGTTAAAAGTCAATTCTGCTGTCTTGAATTAGCAAAGGTAACGTTCATTAGTTGAAATGAGTACGTATACGTCATAGTAACTTAAATGCATTGGCGACAGCTTGCTATCTGTTAAGGATAGCAAAAGAATTTGTGCAGGTGTTGAATAAAACCGTCACGCCATTTAACGTCTTCTCCTGGTGTGTTTACTTGATGACCGTGATAATTCTAGCCAGCATATAAATCAAACAGACAATGCATGATATGCATTCTTAAGAGTTTATTATTATGTAGATCCGGGTTTTCAAAGTCTGACCATGGGCCTCCCCTGAGACAAAGCTTGGAAAAAGGCGCCCACTCATAGTTAGTAGTCAGCCTATATGTACTGAGCAACAAAAGAAACGCAAGTTAGCTAGTTAATGTCCTCTCATGGTTAGTCAGTCAAAGTGACCGCAAAATAAAGAAGTGTGATGAAACGAGTGTAAATGTGCACGCGCTAGTGATAAATTTGATTTTTTTTACTATAATTACGTGCATACTTATTTTCCGGTCTGTCTTGCGTTTCTTTAGTTGTTCAGTCGCTATAGTTAGTTTTGCGCAGTTCTTGGGTGCCTATGAGATCGTGATTGTTATTTGATTATCTGATATTACTGTTTACATAACTAAACTACATCAAATACATAAAAAGATCTGTCGGAAGGCATTTATTCGGACTCTGGGAAAGTGTGAAAAGAGTAAAATCCACCAAAACCGCCATATCTCTGAACCATCTCTTTATCCAAATTACACACACATTTTCACTTCCATTCACTGAGCCTCCCGTAAAACCGTTTGGAGCGCGCCCCCCTCCCCAAGGGGGTGACCACTTTGAAAACCTCTGCCGTTGACCTTTCCTGCAAATCTCACGGGCAAAAATTAAGCTCACTTCAGGACAGCAGATAGATTTTTTTTTTATGCTGTATTATACTCGGAGAAAAGTTATGTTTGTGAAATAATATCTAAATGTCCAGTTTTAACAATTATGTTCTGTTTCTGTTTTTCCTTTAAAGATGCATGCAACAATCCAAAAAGGCCAGTGTTTGCCTGACTTGAAAAGGTGCAGCACAGCCTACCACTGCCCATTCTGTGGGCCTACTTTGTTTCATTCCACAAAGTTGAGCAAGGTAGCTCTATAATAGAGGATTATATTAACACCATGTATGCCATTGGTATGCAACCATTAACTCTTTCAACCCCAGATATTCTAGCATCACTATACCCTTCAACCCCACAGCCCTCTGTAGCGGGCTGGTCATTATCTGGACATTGTATCTTACTGTTATCTCTGGAATCCCATTAAATGTAACCTGATATGTTCCAATCAATTAGTCAGATTGTTTGAATTTTCCCTACAGGAATTTGGGGTTGAAGGGAATATGTTGGTCAGCCCTCTGTAGAGGGCTGTGGGGTTGAAAGAGTTAATAACAAAACCAAGCAGGATTACTAGACACAGTGCCACATTGATAGATAATGTGTATACTAATGTATTAGATTCTGAAATATTTAGTGGCATCATGATAAATCACATTACTGATCATCTACCAGTTTTTGCTATTTGTAACTGCAAATTAGATATAAGGGACCAGGCTAGATCGAAAACCCTGGAACACACAGAAATCAGAATTAAAAAGCGAAAAAAAAGGCTAAAGAAACTAGAATTAGATATGTTGAACCAAAAATGGGATAATGTATTAGCAGAAAACGATCCAAATAGAGCCTATGAGGCTTTTCTATGGACAGTAAACTCCTGTATGATAAACACTGTCTAGTCAAAACAACGAACAAACTGAAGCAAAAACAAAGAGAGAAGACCTTGGGTTTCAAAAGCACTGGCAAATGCCTGTAAAAAAAAAAAATACACTGTATAAGCAGTTTCTGAGAGAAAGAACTGAGAAAGCAGAAATTAGGTACAAAAATTACAGAAACAAAATGACACATTTACTAAGGAAACATAAAAAAGAGTATTATGAAAAGCTTTTATTAGAAAATAAACATTATACCAGAAATCTCTGGAATATAATAAAGAACGTCTCTGGGAGGACTTCGAAGAGGGAGTACCCTGCATTCTTTAATATAAATGGCAAAAAGGTAGAGAACATGGAATTGGTCGTGGAGAATTTTAACAGTTATTTTGTGAATGTTGGGCCAGAAATAGCAAAGGGTATTAAATCCTCACACCTAAGATGGGACTACCTTGATAAGGATGAGGAAATCCAAGACACAATGACTTTAACTCCTGTTACCGAATCTGAAATCAGATCAATTCTGAAAAATTGTACAGCTAAGACATCTGTTGATGTAAACCAATTAGATATGAAATTACTGGAAACACTAACTAACGCAATTGTAACTCCACTTACGCATATATGCAATCTATCCCTCTCCTACGGAGTGTTTCCAGATAAAATGAAGATAGCGAAAGTTATCCCTCTCTACAAAAGTGGGGATAAATATGATTTCTCAAACTATCGTCCTGTCTCGATTTTACCTCAGTGCTCAAAGGTCCTAGAAAAGCTCTTCAATGACAGATTGGACAAGTACATTGATAAACACAAACTACTGTGTGACAGTCAGTATGGGTTCAGGAAAAAGCATTCGACAGCACTAGCCCTAACGGAATTTATTGAAATGATTAAAGATTCACTAGATTCAAACTTATATTCTATAGGCATATTTATTGATCTGAAGAAAGCATTCGACACTATAAATCATGATATATTGATTGAAAAACTTTACAAATATGGAATAAGAGGGACCGCATTAAAATGGATCAAAAATTACTTAACAAGTAGGACGCAATTTGTGCAGATAGGCAGTAGCAAATCAAATTGCTTGGACATTACCTGTGGAATTCCTCAGGGCTCGGTCATAGGTCCCAAGTTGTTCATAATTTACATAAATGACATTTTTAAGGTGTCCGATATCCTAAAACTAATTTTATTCGCAGACGACACGACTATATTTTGCTCAGGTGTCGATCTCAAACAATTGGTAAAATTGGCTAATAAAGAAATGTCTAAACTTCACACGTGGTTTAATGTAAACAAATTATCACTAAATCTTACAAAGACCAAATTTATGATATTTGGGAAAAAAAAGGCCTAAAGGGACGACATAGACTTAAAGGTAAATGGTACCAGCATTGAAAGGGTAAACGAATATAAAGTCATGGGAGTTATGTTAGATAATCTCTTAAGCTGGAAACCACATGTAAACTTGGTTCAAAGAAAGTTAGCTAAAAGCGTGTCTATTCTTTGGAAAAAGCAGAAATTATTAAAACACAAGTCTCTTAAAATAATCTATTCAGCACTCATAGCACCCCACTTACACTACTGCGCTGAAGTATGGGGACACACTTATAATAATACAATAGAATCATTGTTTAAACTCCAAAAAAAGGCCCTTAGAATTATTCATTACGTTCCTTATGGAACTCATACAAACGATTTGTTTATTAAGGCAAAGTTTCTTAAATTACAGGATATAATAAAATTCAACTCCTTGCAAATTGTATATTTAGGATACCACAAAGAATTGCCTAGAAATATACAATGCCTATTTCTTCAACGTGAATGTATCCATGACCTAAGAGGCAGAATGTTGTTGCAAACGAGAAGGGTCAAATCGACTCCGAGTGAGCACTCCTTATCTGTGGCTGGAGTCAGTGCATGGAACATACTTGAAGACAAGATTAGAATGGCAGACAATCTGAAGGTCTTTAAGTATCTTTTGAAATGTGCATGTTTGAATAACTATAAACTTATCCAACAAAATGGCATTGGATAAATTAAACGGAACCATAACGGGCATAAACAATAGGGGTTGTTTATAGACACTCAGCTTTATTGTGATTAAAATTATTCATGATGTTCATAAATCTTTATGATCTTATGTTGTGACGCTTAAATCGTAGTGTAAATGGACACTCAGCTCTGTTGTGATTTATAAATCTTTATGATATCTTAACCATAATCAAACTGTTTTTCTGGGAGTTGGGGGGCGGGACTTTGACAAGCGATCTCTCTTCTCCCGCGACCCTTTCGGTCATGATACATGTTGTGTTGAAATTGTCATGAAACGACTGTACAATCATGCCGAAATAAAAACAAATAAATAAAAGGTCAGATCTCACCTGGACTCACATTTCAACAGGGCGGTTTTTCATGCGGGTAAAGTTTGCAAACATTGTCTTTTAACATGTAACTTTGATTTTTCTGTGCATTGAGAACAGCCCAAATTTAATTATCAGTTCCATTAGAGCAATCAGTGCTCTAATTTGATTGTGGTGACCTGATACTTGATTCAGATTTAGATTACTGATAAGTTACATTTCAGAGTTTATAAAATACTTGATAATATGATAATTCTTATGTTTCTCATGTTCTTATATTTCAGGGTATACCATTCACAGATGTGGTTTGAACTGCCGACCACAATGGCACTGCATGTACTGCAAGGCAATGCTTCTGTGCAAAGCAGACTTCTGCAAGCATGTACAGTGCCGTGAAAAAGTATTTGCCCCCTTCTTGATTTCTTATTTTTTTGCATATTTGTCACACTTAAATGTTTCAGATCATCAAACAAATTTTAATATTAGACAAAGACAACCCGAGTAAATACAAAATGCAGTTTTTAAATGATTTCATTTATTGAGGGGAAAAAGCTATCCAAGCCTACCTGGCCCTATGTGAAAAAGTAATTGCCCCCTAAATCCTAATAACTGGTTGTGCCACCCTCGGCAACAACAACTGCAATCAAACGTGCGATAAGTGGCAATGAGTCTTTCACATTCCTGTGGAAGAATTTTGGCCCACTCTTCTTTGTACAATTGTTTTAATTCAGCCACATTGGAGGGGTTTTGAGCCTGAATGGCCTGTTTAAGGTCATGCCACTGCATCTCAATGGCATTTAAGTCCGGACTTTGACTTGGCCACTCCAAAATCTTCATTTAGTTTTTCAAGCCATTCAGAGATGGACTTGCTGGTGTGTTTCGGATCATTGTCCTGCTGCGTAACCCAAGTGGGCTTGAGCTTGAGATCACAAACTGAGGGTTGGACATTCTCCTTCAGGATTTTCCGGTAGAGAGCAGAATTCATAGTTCCATCAATTATGACAAGTAGTCCAGGTCCTGAAGCAGCAAAGCAGCCCCAAACCATCACACTACCACCATCATGTTTGACTTTTGATATGATGTTCTTTTTATGAAATGCTGTGTTAGTTTTATGCCTGATGTAACGGGACGCACACCTTGCAAAAAATTCAACTTTTGTCTCGTCAGTCCACAGAACATTTTCCCAAAAATCTTGGGGGATCATCAAACGTGTGACGAGCCTTTGTGTTCTTTTTGATCAGCAGTAGTTTCTGCCTTGGAACTCTCCCATGGATGCCATTTTTGCCCAGCCTCTATCTTATTGTTGAATCATGAACACTGACTTTAACTGAGGCAAGTGAGGCCTGCAGTTCTTCAGTTGTTGTTCTGGGTTCTTTTGTGACCTCCTGGATGAGTCGTCGATGCGCTCTTGGAGTAATTTTGGTCGGGCGGCCACTCCTGGGAAGGTTCACCACTGTTCCAAGTTTTCTCCATTTGTGGATAATGGCTCTCACAGTGATTCTCCGGAGTCCCAAAGCCTTAGAAATGGCTTTGCAACCCTTTCCAGACTGATAGATGTCAATTTCTTTGTTTCTCATCTGTTCTTGAATTTTTTTAGTTCGCGGCATGACATGTTGCTTTTTTTAGATCTTTTTGCCTATTTCACTTTGTCAAACAGGTTCTACTGAAGTGATTTCTTGATTCAGCAGGTCTGGCAGTAATCAGGCCTGGGTGTGGCTAGTGAAATTGGACTCAAAAAATGTGGTTAATCATAGTTAATTCATGATTTAACGGGGGGGGGGAACTACTTTTTCACATAGGGCCAGGTAGGTTTGGATAGCTTTTTCCCCTTATTAAATGGATCATCATTTAAAAACTGCATTTTGTATTTACTCGGGTTATCTTTGTCTTATATTAAAATTTCTTTGATGATCTGAAACATTTAAGCGTGAAAAATATGCAAAAAAGTAAGAATTCAGTAAGGTGGCAAATACTTTTTCACGGCACTGTAAGTATTTGCGAGGCAAGGCAACCTTCCCTTTTCCCCACCATCTCACCTCCAGCCACTGGAAATACTGGAAATATGTACAAATTAAACAGGTTTTATGGAATAAAATGCTTAAAAAAATAAGTGCAGTCTTGATATTTTATTTTATTCACTTTTATACATGCAGTTGTCATGTTCCTCCTCATTTTGTGCACTGAATGCAGAGAGATTCATAGACGTGAAATATTAAGTTTTGTGGCCTTATTTATTTTGTGCAGTTTTGGTATTTAATTGCATGTTATTCACTGATGCAGTTTTCATGTTCCTCATTTTCTTAAAAAAGTGCTCTGAAATCCACTTTGCGCATATATGTTTAAAAAGATGGCGTATGTGTTTTCATTGGCTGTTTTTGAAAAATATATTTGCTTGGTTTGGATTCTATAAAAGGGGGTCAAGATGTAATGACCATGGAAAAACGTGGGTCCCAATGTGAGACCAGTTGAGAACCCCTGCCCTTACCCTGCTGTGCAGATTTCAAGCTGCGCTTACGCAAATTATATTGCAACTTTTTTGTGTATTTCAATAAAAAGGGTGTTCACAAAAAAAGACATGTCCTACGATTCTGAACAAAATGTAAGGTAAAATGATTCTGGTATGTTTTAGAGCCATTTTAAGAATTGTAGGCATATTTTGATGATATTGGGATAATATGAATCACAATTATTTTGGCATTTGGGTGGAATAAACCTCCAATATTATAGTTAATACAATATTTAAGGTACTTTAAGTAGTATATGGGGTGGAATAAACCTCCAATATTATAAAACCTAGGGGCCTAGAACTGCGGTCCCAGAAATGCGGGTGTGAATCTGCATATTTTGATGATATTGGGATAATATCATGAATCACAATTATTTTGGCATTTGGGTAGAATTAACCTTCAATATTATCGCTAGACAGTCAATAGTATTTGCTGTCATCCAGTTCAATAGATGGCGCTGTCGCAGAAAACCTAAGGTCCTAGAAATGCGGTCCTGAAACTGCTGCCTCCGGGTCTTGCAGTCATCCAGTTCGAAAGGTGGCGCTGTCGCAGAAAACCAGAGGGTCCTAGAACTGCGGTCCTGAAAGTGCGGTCCTGAAACTGCTGCCTCTGGGTCTGCAGAGGTATAATATTGGGGGGGCCCGCTAGGCCGATCAGAGAAAGGTGGACAAAAACGCGAAGCTAACTTCTTGTTAACTTTAGCGGTACCTTTATCCACGCTGGTACTGTACGTTACACATTTATTTTCAATATGTGATCTTAACTCAGTAGCTACGAGATCATAGCAATCAGGCTGTATTCCTTTCCCCTAGTAAAAACGATAAAACCTAAGTGAAAATAATAGTATTAAGCCGCTTGCACACTGGACGCGAAACAAATTTTTCGCACGACAGATTACATTCAAAGTCAATGCAAAGATGCGAATACGCGCGTCTTTGCATTGACGTTGAATGTAATCAGTTATCAGTCGTGCGAAAAATTCGTTTCACGTCCAGTGTGCAAGCGGCTTTACTGAGCATCGAACGCAAGCATTATTTTTGTTATACATTTTTATTCGTGGTTTCCCGCAGTACATACTGTATTTCTGTATTGCCAGTTGTTACGTGAGCGCTGCTGAAAGAGACGCAGGTCTCAAACGAAGTTTATTTTCTCCTGATCTGTTGGTCTTAAATTACAGTGACGTGATCGCGTGGCTCTGATTTGCCTCCTCGGCGATGGAAAAGCAAACAGGTTCTTAGGAGGTTCGTGGGTTGAACCAACTAAGCACTGGCACTAGCACCAGCACAGCACTAGCTCCAGGTTCTTTTTGGTGGAAAAGGGGTAAATGGCCACGGGAGGCGGCCCCTCCAACAGCGTGGCCATGAGCTCGGCTGAGGACATTGCATCCTCCACCCTCTCAGCCGTCAGTGTCGAGGGCTTTGGTGGGATTGAGGTTGGCATTACGGGTAAGGCAAACATATTTTCCCACTAATAAAGACACTCAGATTTAATAACCTATATTTAAATCCCATGTAATAAAGATAAGTAGTGTGCACAGATCACAACATAAACAAAATACCATGCGTGACGCGGATGAAATCAGAAGCACCTGTGCGTAAAGGACGCATTGCCAAGCGTCTCTCTTTTTCTCTTCTCTTGCATTTTTTGAGATGAGAGAAGCCGGATATATACGCACTACCTGATGCCGAGGCAGTTTGGGGTTGGCTGAGAAAGATGTGAGGTCGTTAGTTTGCTTCACAGATTCAGCTGCGTTGATTAAGCCAGGTCGAATTTCCATTACCCGTGCCATTCGCCTTTGATCTGACATCAGGACAATCGATACAGATACTATAATTTATGTCCTGATTCAGATAGTTACATTAAATAGTGATTGCTGTCATTATTTATTGCATTGAAATGTGCCTGACATCCTGGAAACCTGCCTGTGAGGTTTCGGTGACGTGTGCAAACACTGTGCGCCGGTCAGCCAAATCACTACTGCACAGAAAGTAAACCAGATTGGAGCTGGCGAGCGCTCTGCGCACTTTCGGCGGAGCCTTTATCCACAAAATTGTCACTGCGTCATGATGAACATGTGGCACCTCCCCCTATTGCGCCGCCACACCCATCTCGGCGCACGTCGGTCTACCAAATTGCCAAAGTGGCTGTGCACGAGAGGAAATTACCACTGCGCGGGCTGCACCGGACGAAATTACCACTGCGCGGGCTGCATCACGCTGCGCCACCCTGCGCTGCGCCAAGAAATTAGAGCCCTAAGTGCGAGGCTCGGTCTTAAATAGCACAACACTACCACACAGTGGAAATGAACAACAGCTGCATGCAATGATTGTGAGGCTGAAAATGCAGTCCAGTTCTTAATAGACCGGTGACTTAGAAGGCTGGAAGCGTGGCCTTACAAATGTCTGCATTTTCCAGCAAAGCCAGTGCGTACATTCAAATATATAGTTGCTAGCTGGTCAAAAGGCGCAAGGAGAAAAGATGAATTTTTAAGTAGGCCAGTTTGATGACATTTAAAGGTCCTCTTTCCTGCCCATACCTGCTTTTTTGCATGTGATTATACAGTATTTTGGCCATTCTTTATCAAGGAATCCATACATGACACTGATTTCCTCTAAAAATTGCTAAATAAAGAAATGACTGGAATTAACCAATTGATTCAGGAACACCCCTAAAACTTTCTAGCATCTTGCTAGATAGGTGTCATGAGTGAAGTATAACACAAGTCCATACCAAATATGAGGGTAATCGGTCGAAAATTGCAGCCTGTACTGCATCCACAAGGAAATCTCTATGTTTTGCCACTAATTTGCGTATAATTCGGCCAATTCTGTTGCCATGGCAACCAAAATTGATAAGTGCCATAAGTGGAGTATAACACATGTCCATACCAAATATGAAAGGAATTGGCGAAAAATTGCAACCTGTACTGCGTCCACAAGAAATCTCTATGTTTTGCACTAATTTGCAGAATATTCGGCCAATATTGTTGTCATGGCAACCACAATCAATTGGTGTCATGAGTGAAGTATAACACATGTCCCTACCAAATATGAAAGTAATCGGTCGAAAATTGCAGCTTGTACTGTGTCCACAAGGTAATCTCTATGTTTTGCCGCTAATTTGCGTATTATTTGGCCAATACTGTTGCCATGGCAACTAAAATCGATAGGTGTCATAAGTGAAGTATATCATACGTCCATACCAAATATGAACATAATCGGTAAAAAATTACAGCCTGTAGACCATCCACAAGGAAGTGTCCACGGACGCGGCCAAAATGAAGTTCAGCACTCATTGCCATATTGCCTGACTCCGGCTAACTCTCAGATAATCCAAGAAAAGGCAAACAGGTGGAGTTTTGGAGGAGCTCTGGCAGGCCGAATGAAGCTCAGTTGTAAAACACGGTAATCTAGCCCGATGCTACCAAGTAAGCTATGGCCAAGAAGCTAGGTTATATGTGCCCAAGGAAGGCAGCTAAGGGATGAAGTCAGCTAATACCGTGCAATGGTGGGTTGAACGCTGTACAGAGCCCGGAAGGTGTGGTGAGACAAACGCTGCACTTAACCCCCTGTCATCAGTTACATCATGAGGTCCACGATGTAATTAATGACTGGGACATACATTACTTAGTCCATGCCTTTCATTGCTGACAAAAACCTGAAGTCCTGATTAGGGTGGAGCATTTTGACTGTACAGATCTTCAGATCGGCGCAAAGCAAGAAATTGGCTGGAGGTAGCTTCAGTGGCTCCAGGAAAGTTTTCAGTGATTCGTAATCTTCAGTAGTATTTTCCAGTACTGCTATAAGGAGGAGTTTCCGCACACCATTGTCACTGAATCCTTTATCAGAGGAGGTTCCATCTTCATATGTGCGCCTTTTCTTGAGTTGAATTCCTGCTTCGAATATCATGTGCTGTACAGTGCTGTATCATATGAGGTAATTCCCAACTGATTTTTTTCGTTTCTTCACCATGTCAATCTGTTATGTGAAGGCAACCCATTTTCACTGAAAAATCTCCAGCAGAATTTTTTTTTAACTCAACAGGCCTTAAAACCCATTTTGTACTTTTTGCAGCCACAGGACCCACCACTAACGGACTCACTGTGTGACTTACAGCTGTTACAAAGAGCGAACGCAATGGCCATAATGGTGTCCTGACTCCCATTGTTCTCACACTTCTAAAAATTTTTAAAGATTCAAACTGCCACGATGTACTCAAGATCTAAGAGCTGAAGTGAATGGGGAAAACTACACAAGATTTTATGAACAGGAATAGAGGACAAACATAAATATACAAATGTGGTGCACAGAAGAAACTGGTTGAGAACAGGAACTACGGTAGAAATACTTAGGCATTTATAGAAAGTAAAACAAAATAAACTATGGAACTGAAAAGCTTAACCTAAGGGATCTAAGAAATAAAAATGTACAAGACCAAACCTTTACAAAATACCCTGTGGAAAAAAAGAATCTAAACCAGAATCAAGCAACCACAAAAATATACAAGTACTTTAAATATAGGGAGGTATAGAGACCAGGAGCAAAAGGTCTGTATAAACAAAACCAGACAGTGAGCCTTGAGCGACTGTTTAAGTAGGGGAGTCAAAGGGTACACGGGTGCTTGTAATTAATACTCTAGTGAGTTGGACCGAAATCTTGGCATGGAATTTGACTGGAGGGGGCACGTCAGATGAAGAGCCCAGAACAGACATGACACAAACCTTGCTTCAATGATAAGTTACCTTCTTGGAAATGCGTTTTCTGTCACATTTAAATTTGAAAGTACAAAACACAGATAAAGTATGTCCGTTAATGACTGGCAGGATGTAGGACTTTGAGCCAGGCTTAGTTGAGAAGGATGTATTTTAGTGCAAAAAATTTTTCTTCATCCTAATTTTTAGGTGTACCCAAAACAAGCCATAACCTAGCCTTTGCAAAGTTCGTATTTGAGCTCAAAAACAGCTGATTAATGCAGGAGAGTGGAACGTAGCCTGTGATGCATTTATTTGTAGATCTCTTTATTGTACTCTTATATAATAGAATAAAGTATGCTTCGCAACAAAACAGGCTACTGGAAGATGAGATGATTATATACTGCTTTCATGCTGTGCTCATTATTTATCCGTAAAAAATAAATCATATTTTTCGGGAGACCTTTATTCTGTTTATACCCCTCCATTGTCTTACCTGGATGTTATCAGGCACAGCCACACTACAGGGGCGAGGGCGCAAATGGCTTTGACGTAGCGGAGGTGAGTTGCGGTCCTCCCCTATTTTTGTACTGAGGTGGAGCATTCCTGGAAAGCCAACCCTATCCAAGTATCCCGTGCTGACACTGTTCATCTTGGAGAGTAATGGAGGGCTGATGATTGGGAGAGAAAGCAAGGGGGAATAGGGGTGAATGGGCATTATAATCGATATCAGAGAGGAACCAAATCCACTTTTATGTCCAGTCCAAAATCATCTGGATGCGTTAACAAGTGGAAAAAGTATGAGTATATCCACTTTCTGACCGGACTTCTACGACACCTACAAATGTAATACCAGTCCACGAACAAAATAAACCACAAACGTACTACAAATCTGCAACTTTTAATGCCATAATCCCACAAATGTAATAAGTTTCCCAGAAACGTAGGGCAAATCTCATTCCCTAGGCGTCATATATCAACATTTGAGCAGATGCCCTGGACATCAGTACTGAAACAGAAAAGGAGACGTTGAGCATCAGTTTTGAATGCTGCAGGTATCCCCATAGACCTCAACACAAAACTGATAGTATCAGCATACTATCCCTAACCTAACCCTAACTTTTAGTCTAACCCCAACCTCAACCCCAGCCATAAGCACAACCAAGTAGATTTGGTGTCAAACCCCACCCTAAACCTAAACATAACAAAATAGTTTTGGTGCCTGAACCTGAACAAGAAGCTAGTTTTGTTGCCTAATCCTAACCAAATAGTTTTGGTGCCTTAACCCAACTGAGTAGCTATATTTGTTGCCTAAACTTACCCAAGCACAACCCCAATTCCGAAATAGTTGGGACAAAGTGTAAATTGTGAATAAAATCAAAACGCAACAACTTTCAAAACACACCAGCCAGTATTTTATTCACAATAGAACAGAGATAACATAGCAAATGTTGAAACTGAGAAATTTTACAATTTTATCCACAAAATGAGCTCATTTCAAATTTGATGGCTGCTACAGGTCTCAAAAAAGTTGGGACAGGTGCCTGTTTACCATGGTGTAGCATCCCCTGTTCTTTTTAACACAGAGTGGAGGCGTCTGGGCATTGAGGAGACAAGTTTCTTGAATTTAGCCATTGGAATATAATCCCACTCTTGTATAATACAGGCTTCCAGCTGCTGGAGAGTTTGGAGTCTTCTATGAAGGACTTTTCGTTTAATTATGCGCCAAATGTTCTCAATCGGTGAAAGATCAGGACTGCAGGCAGGCCAGTTCAGCACATGGACTCTGCAACTACGAAGCCATGCTATTGTAATAGCTGCAGTATGTGGTTTTGCATTGTTCTGCTGAAATACACAAGGCCTTCCCTGGAATAGATGTTGTCTGGAGGGGAGCATATGTTGATCTAAAACCTTTGTATATCTTTCAGCATTCATGGTGCTTTTTAAAACATGCAAGTGTCCCTCACCATATGCACTAATGCATCCTCATACCATCAGAGATGCTGGCTTTTGAACTGAATGCTGATAACAGGAGGGGTGGTCTTTCTCTTCTTTAGCCCGGAGGACACGATGCCCATGATTTCCAACAAGAATGTCAAATTTGGACTTGTCTGCCCACAGGACAGTTTGCCACTTTGCTACAGTCCATTTTAAATGAGGCTTGGCCAACAGAACACGGTGGCGCTTCTGGATCATGCTCAACAATGGCTTCCTTTTTGCATGATAGAGTTTTAGGTGGCATCTGTGGATGGTACGGCAGACTGTGTTTACAGACAGTGGTTTGTGGAAATATTCCTGGGCCCATTTGGTAATGTCAATGGCAGAATCATGCCGGTGAGTGATGCAGTGGCGTCTGAGGGCCCGAAGATCACGGGCATCCAGTAAAGGTCTTTGGCCTTGTCCCTTACGCAGAGATTTTTCCAGTTTCTCTGAATCTTTTGATGATGAGTGTTATGCACTGTCTATGATGAGACCTTCAAATCCTTTGCAATTTGACGTTGAGGAACATTGTTTTTAAAGTATTCCCCAATTTTTTTACGCAAGCCTTCACAGGTTGGAGAGCCTCTGGCCATCTTTACTTCTGAGAGACTCAGCCTCTCTAAGACATCCCTTTTATAGCCAATCATGTTACACACCTGATGGCAGTTAACTTAATTACTTGCGAAATGTTCCTTCAGCTGATTCTCTTATATATTAATTGCTTTTTCAGCCCTTTTTTGCCTGTGTCCCAACTTTTTTTAGACCTGTTGCAGCCAGAAAAATGTAAAATGTCTCAGTTTCAACATTTGAAATGTTTTCTATGTTTTACTGTAAATAACATACTGGCTCGTGATCTGAAAGTCATTGCATTTTGATTTTATTCACAATTTACACTTTGTCCCAACTATTTCGGAATTGGGGTTGTACGTTCAGAGCCTAAACCTAGCCATTAAACAATGCCGTCAAATAAAGACACCAAAGGGCTCTTTTTTTTTTATTTTATATCGATGTTTTGAAATGAGTGTAACTATATGACGAGTCAGGATGATACCATGTTGAACTGTTTCTTTTGTGGGAATCTCTTATGTTTTTGGTACACAACAGCAATTACGCGTGCAAGAAACTTATTAGACATGCAGAACAGTTAAATTAAAAGCAGCATATTTCTACTGCATTTGTGGTTTACTATGTGTGTGGGACAGTTTTATGCTTGTGAGTGTCACACCCTCTGTCCCCCTTCTTATTCCATGACATACCTGTTTTCATTCTGGGCTGCAGATGCTGTACAGGGCTGAGTGTAGGAGATGGGGAACCAGCCTCTCCTGTGTCAGTGAAAGAGAGAAATTGAAGGGGTTATTTCCATTAGTGCTCAAGTTCATATTCATTAAAAATCAGATGACATTCTGAATCCATTTTTTCATTGATGAGGAATAAGCCCCATAAGCTAATTCTGGCCAAGAAACACTCAAGTACAACATCAAATGAGCAGTGAATTGGAAATTCCCCAAGAAGCTGCATCTAGCGGTGACCAAGTCCAGTCTAAAACTTCTACAAGTACACAAGTCCAGTCAGCCAATCAAAGCATCGCTTAGAAAACTGGTTAGCCAATAGCAGCCACTGTAGCTTTCTTACCTAACCAAAATAGTTGATTCTAAAGGCCAGGATGTGTGTGTGTGGACTAAACCCAAAAGAGCTAAAAAAAAAAAAAAAAAAAAGACCCAGGCAACCAGAAACATGGGCTAAAAACAAGCAAAATAGAATTCTGGCAAAAGGTTATCTTTTTTAGCTGCTTATTCTTTGGCTGAACTTTCCAATTACCATGCCACATCCCTATCGATGACGATTTGTCTTTAAACCTGTTTGGATGGTGGTACTGCCCATTCATAATTCATGGAGATTGGCTTTAATTGACCGATCCCAAGCCCCGCCCACTTTCGGCTACGTCACAATTGGGCAAGCAGGGGTCTGCTCGAACCTCGGACAACTTTCACCTCAGGCAGCTGTCTCACAAAAAAATCTGAACCAGGCACTTTGGGTTTCTGACGATGGTAAAACAATGTGTGTGAGTGACACTCGATATGCCGATCGTGTTAAAGGCGTGTTTTTCATTCCATTTCCAAAACCATAATAAGCTTTTTAATGCATTCCTAAACTAATTAAAAAAAGATCTGAAACAGATCTTTATCTGAAACAGAAATTAATGTCTCTCATTGGTGATAAATCTCACAAGATAATTACAATTTACGACACAAGAATATTACAGAAGGCACTTTTATCAAACAAACCTACACAGTTGTATTCTCATGCCTTTTGCCGCAATATTCATTGGAAGGGCTGTTATAAAACACTACATGCGTAAGTTAACGTAAAAATGCAAATTTGTAACTTTAATAGAAAAAAGCATGCTAGCTGGCTAATTAGCCTTCCTATTGAATTGAATAAATCGCTGACTAACAACAAACGCTAGCGATTGATAAGGTCACCAGCGAGCTACCTTGGTACCCTTAACATCGCGGGGACCGCATTAACTTAGCAGTTAATAAAATTAACAAGGTGGCTAACAAGCTAGCTACTTGTAATTGACATTCAATGACAATACTTCTTACCTGCATAATATTTAAAGCAGTGGCCAAGTCGCTTTGTCTGATTATAGAGAGTTCCAAAAGACAAGGAGGGGAGAAAGGCTTGGCTGTTAGAAATCAGGAGAAAAAAACTTTACTCTATCCCCTCGATCCGTTCTGTGCAGTGATCACTTTTGAGAGGAGTGGTTCAACGGGACAGAGGCAAAGATGAAACTCAGTAAAGGAGTAGCCAGAGTTAACTAGCACTTCCTTTTAACAACGTTGGCATTGGCCATATAATTCAATATGAACAATTCGGTTGACAGCAAATATGCTCAACCAGGGTACAATGAAGTGAGGAAACCAGAGCGTAATTTGATAACGTACACAGACATTCATAGACGTTTCTTATAATGGCGAAAAAGTCCAGGCAATTATGTCATCAGAGGGTCATTAAAAGCCTCGGTCACGTTAACTTAACTTTTCTGCTCGCACTTTAACGTTGACACGGAGTCACATTTCGATCTTCCCATTAGTAAGTGTGCCGCTTTCCATCTGCCAAAAAGCATATATTTTGGGAGACAAAATGTCGCTCCGCACAGCGATACCAAAATAACACCTACTCGCATTCAACTCATCAGTGAACGGAACCGGCGTTGCCATGCTTGTTGTTTTGAACTCAGGCAAGGCTGAAGTTTCCTGGTTAGTTGTCCGACCTAGCAACAGTAACAATGGGAGGCGGGGCTTGGGATCGGTCAATTGTGACCTTTGTTCAACTGCATTTACCTTCCATTTCACTGTGTATATTTTCCATTCGTTTTGTTCAAGAAGCTTTTTGACATCCATGACTATAGTGTACTGTTATGACTATATGCTGTTCATTTTCATGAGAAAGTGGGGTGTTTTGTTTTAAAAAAATGCTGTTTTAGTACTTTAGCAACAATAAAATTTACTGCTGTTAATTTTTTCAATTGAGTTCAATTTTCATTATTTTTAGGCATTTGCTTCTGAAAGCACTCAAGTCCGCAGAATGGTGTTTGAAATATCTGGGCCAAGATTCAAGATGGAGGCTAGAAGGTCTCCTCATATGTTTTAAGACATTTCATTATGTTTACATCAGCTTAACACAAGTAACATGATCCCCACAAGTTGTGAAATTCTTAAAAATTTTTTCCCTAAAAAGACTAAAATGAACCTGCGCGCTCCTGGAACTCAACCCTTCAGTAAGACTCATGAGAAGCATTACACTCCAGACTCTCTGCTACATGGTAGTCAAGCATACCTCACAGTCCTCTCATTCTGTCCATAGTGCCATCCATCTCGGGGCTCACTGATGAGTAATGTGAGGGTGTCTCCAGGGAGGAAGTGAAGCAAGCAGGTACCCCCGACCCCACCCATTTCCCCCCCTCCTGGCATGTGTGGAAAGAGGGCCTCCACTTGAGTGGGAGGGCTAATGGGCAGCACTCTGGGCAGGGTTCCTCCTCAGACATGGAAGAGGTCAGTATTAGGCTCAGATGGGTGATGCTTCACAATACAGAAAATGAATCCCATGTGCTTCAATGTGCTTCCAAATACAGGTTATGTGTAAAATGGATGACAAAAAGTTTTATGTCATATTTTCAAAGGATGCATACTTATATGGTATACATAGAATTAAGTACATATTTCCAAAATCTCACTATTTGCATTTGGTTGCACACTTTTAAAGAAGAAAACCATATTTTTTCACAGGCTGCATTGAGGAGAGGCGGTAGGACCAACTTTGAGTTCAATCACAGTCAAACAAATAAGATAGGAAGAGGAGGGTTGGGTACTTTTATTTTTTTTTAATTTATCACTGTGGTCCAGACCAGGAATCAAGTGCAGCAACAGACTTGCAATACAACTAGTAATTTGTTGGCAGCAGGATGGTAATGACTGGGACAGAACGCCGAGGAGGAAAGGCAGGGACGGAACTCCAGAGAGGAGGAGAGACAGTTCAGCACAGGTGTAATAGGCAATGCTGAGACTGCTGTTGCCAGCTAGTGGCCTCTGGTGTGCTGCCAGATGTTAAAGCACTTGCCAGCACTCTACTACCCACAAGAAGGAGGGTTGATGTTTGAGTGGAATTTGGTCCCAGCACAGGGTTGGAAGCTTGTTCCTGACAAACTTGATATACAGTACATTTGCAAGGGTTAACAAGAATGCAGTCCAAATCCTTGACCCCGATTAGGATTGGAAGCTTGTTCAAATCAATGGCAACAAAGGTTTCAAAGAGATTTCGGCTGCCACTAAAATACTGGTTACCTATCGTTAGCCTCATAGCATAATTGCCTAAGTCATTTTTTAGCTTACTGTTGCAATATCAATAAAAATACCAATGTGCTTGCTAAAAATTGTGTTTTTTCTTGTTTTCCGAAAATGTTCAAATATGACTTAAGCAACTATGCTATTAGGCTAATGATATGACCAAGACAAAGAAGTTTTACTGACACACATGACTTGAATTTCAGCATGAATGCAACTTCACAATCCACCGACCAGGATATCCTTCGCTGTGGGCCACACTCTTTGCCCAACATGGTATTCAGATGCTGGCCAGTGATGACAGCTACCCTGTTTCTGGAAGGTGAAGACATGTTTGAGTAATAACACACACGCTTCTCTCCAACTCCAGCATGCACACCGCACCAGGACCTGAGCAGAGGGAACTGCCGCTTCTCTCTCCTCAGACTGGAACAGAGGTGGTTGATAGCTAACAACACTGAAAGGGAGACATGCCCAATCCAACCACTGGTAACAACTTGTGAGCCAAATCCACCCAGGTTAGATGATGTGACCAATCGGTAGGATTACCTTCACACAAGCAAGGAAGAGTTTTGCCCAGCCCTTAGTTTAACCTCTCCACCTGGCCATTGGTTTCAGGGTGACATCCCAAGGATAGCTGTGGGGTAACGCCCACCAAGAAGCAAAGGCCTACCAGAACCGGCTAGAGAATTGTGGACTGCAGTCTGACACCACCTCCTGAGGCACACCATTAAGGCGGACGACATGTTGCAACAGCAGGTTTGCAGTCTCCTTTGCAGTGGGCAGCATCAGAAATGGCATGAAATAGGCAGAGTTAGAGAATCCATCAATGATGGTAAGCATAACTGTATTCCCGTCAGAGGGTGGTAACCTCATCACGAAATCCACTGCTTATGCATACTCATAGTCAGTGGGGAACTTCTAAGGGCTGCAGCAGATCGCTGGGATGCTGAGTAGCAGGCGCATATATTACAGACTTCAACCACACGCATATATTACAAGCTGTGATGAAGGACCAGGTACCACTGGCAAGGGAAGGCCACCAAAAGTGCTGATGCACTAAGGCGACAGTGCAAGAGAGGCCTAGGTGACATGCCAGCTGAGTGGCGTGGGCCCAATTAAGGACATACTAACCTTTCACTCTCGGTTAAAAAGAGCTAGTTGAGAGGAGTGTCAGGTTGTGAGGGACAGGACTGTAGCACCTCTGACCACACTCTCCACCAGTAACTTGATGACAGCCAGGAGAATGATATTAGGAGGTTCTATGGGCATGGAAGGATACAGTCGTGACAAGGAGTCAGGCTTAGTATTTTTTTGTACCAGGATGGTATGTTAGGACAAAATTAAAGCGCAAGCGGAAGTGACAGACGTGATCTTCCAAGGTTAGTGAGAGGACAATATGTCGTCAAGGTAGACATAGATGAAGCGGGAAACCATGTCACGGAAGACATCATTTATGAGGTGCTGGAACACAGCTGGGGCATTAGTGAGCCCGAATGGTACTAAAAGTGATCCAGGGAGGTGTTGAATACTGTCCTCCACTCATCTCCTTCCCATATGCACACTAGGTGGTATCCTCTCTCCATCCTCCGGCTCCTCCCGATGGCCAGAGGATGGAGGTGCAGTTGGGCAAGCGGTAGCACAAAGACAGGACGGAGAACATGAAGGGCTGCACTCCAATATGGATCAGGAAGGCCAGCTGACTCGAGGGTTGTGATGTTCTAACCAGCTTCTGCCCAACATCACCTAAGCATGTGGTGACTACATGATGTAAAAGGCCAACTCCTCCGCATGGTTACCCGAGGTCAGCATGGGCACCGGTTGGGTAACTTTGGTGACATCATGAAGGAGATCCCCCGTCAACCCTTGGGACTGGAGGGGAACTGGCAATGACTTAGATGGTATCTTTAGACACCAAACAGGACCAGTATGTATGAAATTCCCATCGGTGCCAGAGTCAATTAAAGCCCTGCTGGTGATTGGGCAGCCTTGGAAGATCAGACGAACAGGACGGAGTGGATGATAGAAGAGACAGAAGCTCCCCACCGCATCTCTCTTACCGAGGTTGCTTGCATCTATGGGCCTGGGCACTTAGCTATGGGATGCGAGTCGCTTCCACAGAACAGTCAGAGATGCAACCTAATCCGATGCAGCCATTTCTCCAGAGGCAGCTTATGAAGCCAGGTCCGGTCAACAGCCACGGGTAATGGGGGAGCCAAATGGGTTGAAACTCCATGTTGTGCACCAATGCAGGCAGAGAATGCGCCTGTAACCTCACCTGCCGGTACAACTGTCTGTCTTGCAGCCGGACCTCAATTTTCAGTGCCAGGTCAATCAATTGGTCCAGACCTGGGGGGAGGACGCAGGTGTTCAGCTTGTCCTGTACATGATCCAACAAGCCGAGCAGTTAGACGCTGTATTGGGCCCGGGCATTCCAGTGCGTTGGAGGCAGCCAAGGTGTAGAGGTTTATGGAGTAATCCGACACCGACAGGTTGTACTGACGCTGCTTGAGTAGCTTACAGGCAGCGACATAGCTGGAGCGGGAACTGTCAAATAATTTCTCCATTTCTGCTGCAAAGGCTGTGAATGATGTCACTGCTGGATGACCAGTCTCCCAGTAGGCAGCAGCCCAGAGTCTATGGCGTGTCAAGAGAGGGAAGTTATGACAAGTGCCACTCTTGAACGCTCAGTGGGGAAGGAGGAGGGCAGAAGCTTGAACATCATTCCACGCTGGGTCAAATAACTGTAACAGGTGTTAGGGTATCCACAATAGGAGTCCAGGACCCTCAGGTTGGGCTTACGAAGGGCTTGCATCTGGGGGAGAGCTTTCTGCTGAAGGGCACTAGCTGTTTGAGCAGCGGTGGTGGAGTCCTGCAAAATTTCAGTTGCAGCCATTAGCTGCTTGAGAAGGGCACCCAGGTTCTGGTACAATCGATGAAGCAACTTTGGATGCAAATGATAAAGCACCCTTTAGTACCTCACGGTGTCAGACGGGCTTGACATCCCCACTGATTCCATTAGTGGCTGGATTGTACTGTTATGATCTCGACTAGGAATCAAGTACGGAGGCAGATTGCAATAGAGCTGGTAATTTAATGGTACCATTGTGGTGATGACGGGGACAGGACCCTGGAGAGGACAGGCAGGGACGGAACCCCGGAGAGCAGGAGAGACATTTCAGCACAGGTGTATTAGGCGATGCTTGGGCTGCTGTCGCTGGCCAGTGGTTTCCAGTGCGCAGCCAGATGTTGTAGCACTTGTCAGCACTGGACCGCCCTCAAAGTGGAGGGTTGATGCTTGAGAGGAATTTGGTCTCAGTCCTGGTGCCAACACAGGGTTGCAAGCTTGTTCCTGACAAACTTGATAAAGAGAGTAGACTTGCAAGGGTTAACAAGAACACGGTCCAAGTCCTGGACCCTGATTAGGATTGGAAGCTTGTTCAAATTAATGGCAATGACAGAATCAAAGAGATTTTGGCTGCCACTAAAATACTGGTTGCATATGGCAAAGACAAAGAAGTTTTACAAACACACATGACTTGGATGTCAGCACGAGTGCAACTTCACAATCAAGCAACAAGAACATGCACAGGAGAGCTTAAATACCCCTCACTCGCTCAGTAGGAAACGAGCAAGTGATGAGATTAAGCTGACAGGTGAGACGCAGAAAACGTACACCAATCACAACACACATACACCTAATAGACACACATGCAGCTGAATTGCGAGGAGACACACTAGGATTCACATGACGGTTGTGACAATCTTACTATACATCTTTCTGACCATTACCAATTAGTTTGGAGCCATATCAGCCAGTTAACAAGATGTTTACTCGAGAAGTAACTGGGCTTACCTAAATGCCCCAGCTGTGTCTCACTGGTGGGCCTTCGGGACACCGGCAAGGTGGAGGTGGCATAGAGCTCAGCCTGGGATCGACAGGCGCTTTCAAAATTATTGGGATGCCCTGGTGAGCCTAGTAGTGAAGAGGATGAGCTTGTGGAACAATGACTAGCAATGGTAGGTACAGATGCATTATGTGAGATTACTGAGGTGGTGCTGGCTGTGGGAAGTAGGATGCTCTGGAGTTGGCTTGTTGTGGTGGAACTGCATGCACTGGTGTAGATGTGGCTTGGTGTGTGCTGTGGCATGCGATTGGCTGGTATGAAAATTGAGTGGGAGGTCTGGGTGGGAGGAGTTTGGCCCTGGGAGGAATGTGAAGTTTGGTGTCTACGAGAGTTGGGGATGCCACTGAGCAGAGGCTGGACTTCCTGCACTGACAGCTTCTGAAACATAGAAAAATTCATATTCTTAATTTTGGCAAAGATCATGAATTAACACTTAAAATACAGTCAATGACCTTTAAGCAAACCAATGCTCTCAAATAGCTTTAATTTAAAATAACTTTCTCAACAAGGCTGCAAATTAGCTGACTGAATTGAGCATGTACCGATAAGCAACTGTTAACTGTCAATTGTGAAACTGCTATTGTCCTTCATATATTTAGTATATTAAAAAGATTTGGGTAATATGAAAATATACTGAAGGAATATGTGAACAAATCAAGAAAAATAATTCACATTTCATGACAGTGATTTTGAGATAATGGCTGTTAAACTTGGGCACTTTTTACCTGATTTCTGATAGCGGTTTTCTTCCTACATGATTCCACTGAAACTAAGAGGTGAATCACTCAGATTTTTCTTTTATTTTTTACATCAAATGCTTTATAGGTACATATAATAAACTATAACAAAAATTTAAAAAGTCAATGTATCCTAAAATGTCATTTTTTACTTGATGTATTTGCATATATGAATGTGGCAAATCCTTTCGTAATCTAACAAGCTTTGGAGGTAAGGGGCAAACAGCTCCCCCTGAGGAGGCTGGTGCATTTTCATGAAATGCATGAGCTGGCAACATGCCTCAGCAATGTGCAACATGACTACCAAATAAAGCTATCCACACATCTAAATTACTGAGTCTTCAACTTCAGTAACTGTTACATATGCTGTAAGTGTTAAATTAAGGGAAGAACACATCGTCAAGCAAAATTAAAATAAAAGCAATTAGAAACCTACTGGTGCAGATAATTGCAAATGGGCAATTATTTGCTTGATTACTACGCAAAAACAAAGAAAGAAGGCTACAAGAAATGAGTGATTTAACTACTGACTTTCTGTTTCCTCTATAACAAGTTGCTTGAGCTGCGAATGGTTTTTAAGGGTGGAGCACAAAATGTCCTCTCCTTTATTCATTTGAAAATCTTGCGCATGCTTAGTGACAGTACTTCAGCCTTAAAGGCACCATAGACATGAGACACAGCATTTATTTTGTCAGAAAGATTAATATGCATGTCATAAAGGGATAAGCGCTGGTAAAGAAGACCGTCCTGCGCTCTCACCTGCTCCAGTGGCTGTGTTGTGCCCAGTTTGGCCTGACGGAGGACTTCAGCTATCCCAGCAACCCCAGTGGTCTGAGGGGCTATGCGCCGCAACATATGGACAGTTTGTTCTGGGAGTCGAGTGGGCTGTGAGCATGACTGCTGCCATGAGGACAACTTCTGAGACAACAGCTCTCTCACCTGGTTACACATAAAAATGCAGGCATAAAACCATCCTTCGTTTTTCTTTATTGTGTTTATCTTTATTTCTGATCCTTTAATTGCAGCATTAAATATAATTTCAAAGGTAATAAAACAAATTTTAGCATGATATGAATTATCAATGTTTGTGTTCTATCATTAATATTTAAAGATCTAATGATTTGATATACATCATGGTTTGGCATGAATCAATGACCAAAGGGTGAGCTAATCAAATTATTTTCCCAAACAGTCCTTTCCTGAGTTAATTTTCAGAGCAAGGAATTAAAATTATGATTAGACCTTAGGATTGAACTGCATGCTGATTCAGATGCTCCTGTTTGTATAAAGCCTGAAATACTGATATATTTCAATTAAAAGGGACCACTCTTATATTCTCTGCATCAAAACACAATGTCACACTTACAGTAACTGACCTTTAGCTTCATGCCTTTTTCAGACCTGTCTCGTGTTTTTTGAATTTATTGTTGATAACAATCCAACTGCTGAGATTGTGTGCATACAAACAGGCAGAGAGACAAACACTCACACATGAACACTTTGCCTAACATATCCTTTAGCAAACCGCAGGCCCAACCTTGCTGTGGTAGTTAATGAAGATCTTGGTGGATGTGCAATGTCGGTCCACCAGGAAGCAATACCGCCGCCTCTCCTCAGTCAGAGCGGAATGGAACCCCTCCGACACCAAAGTATCCAGCGCCCCCTGGTGTCTGCTCATCAACTGCACTAGCTGCAAGCAAATCATAGAGGGCCTTGCATTTATCAATGACCAAAGCGCAACCCCTCCTATCTGCAGAATTTTTCTGATTGGCGGATTTCACTTTGGATGCGCAGCCTTCCTTGTTCTCATCATCCAAAGTGAAATCCGCCAATCAGAAAAATTTTGCAGATAGGAGGCTTTGTGCTTTGGTCATTTAGCAAAGACATATAGGGCTGTAGAAAAAGTATTTGGCCCCCTTCCCGATTTCTTCTATTTTTGCTTATTTGTTATATTTCAAAGCTCAAGATAATTTACATTATTTAAAATGACAAATGTCATAAAAGACAAAACCACGTGAGTAAACACAAATTGCACCTTTTACATGATCATTTTATTTATTGATTGAAAAGAGTTATTCAAAACCTACACCCATGGGAAAAATATGCCCCCCAAACCTAATGACAGGTTGTGCGACCCTTGGCAGGAACAATAACAATCAAACGTTTGCAATAACTGGGAATGAGTCTTTTATATTGCTGAGGAGAACTTTCCACACACTGAATTGAATTGAAGTGGGAACTGCCTGTTTAGGGTCATGCCACATAATTTCAATTGTATTCAAGTCAGGACGTTCAGTAGACCACACAAAAACCTTCATTTTGTTTCTTTTGAGCCATTCAGTGGTGGACTTACTTGTGTGCCTCAGATCATCGTCCTGCTGTATAACCCAACTGATCACGGGCTCAAGGTCACAAACTGATGGCTGGAAATTCTCCTTCTGAATTTTCTGGAATAAAGCAGAATTCATGCTTCCACCACTTATGGCAAGTCGTCCAAGTGTTTTTTTTTTTTTTTTTTTTTTGGGCAAATATGGGATGAGCCTCTGTGTCCTTTTCGGTCAGCAGTGATTTTCACCTTGCTGCTCACCCATGAGTGTCATTTCCCCCCCAGTCCCCCAGTCTCTTTCTAACTGTGGAATCGCAGACGCTGACCTTAACTGAGGCAAATGAGATCAGCAGTTCTTTGGATGTTAGTCTGGGTTTTTTGTGACCTCCTGGATGAGTTGATGATGCATTCTTGAAGGAAGTTTTGCAGGCTGGCCACTCCTGGGAAGGATCACCACTGTTTCATGTTTCCTCCATTTGTATATAATGGCTCTATCCTTGGCTTGCTGGAGTCCCAAGCTCTAGAAATGGCTTTGTAATCCTTTGCAGACTGGTAGATGTCAATGACTTTGTTTCCCATGTAGTCCTGAATTTCATTACATCGCAACATCATGTGCTGTTTTTTGCCTACTTCAATTTGCCAGACAGGCTATATTTAAGTGATGTTAAGATTCAACAGGGCTAGCAGTAATCATTCCTGGGTGTGTCTCATGAAACTGAACCCATTTATCAATAAAATTTTTTTTAACTGGTTGATGAAGCCACCAAGGGGGTAATTACTTTTTCACATAGGGCCAGGTAGGGTTGGATAGCTTTTTTCTGTCAGCAAATGAACTAATCATTTAAAACTGCATTTGGTGTTTACTTGGATTATCTTTGTTTAACAATATAAAATCAGTTTTATGAAACATTTAAGTGAGAAAAATGCAAACATAGAAGAAATCAGGAAGGGGCAAGTACTTTTCACAGGATAGAACTGTACTCACTGCTGAACAAGACCACTGTTTAGGGAACCCCTCTTCTCACCTCTGCAAAAATACTCAGAAACTTTCAAGTCATTTGAACTGTCCACAAAAGTACTGCAGTTGCAGTCAATAGCCTGTCAAAATTGCTCAAGCGGTGTGTTTCAGGAGGGTCTTCCTCTATATTCGTGGTTCTTAATTTTAGTCCTGGAGCCGCCATGTATGCAGGTTTTTTTTTTTTTTTGGTCTATTTTTATTTTGGCAACAATTGCAATTGTAGGATTCTAAAAAGCTGCGATTGTTTATTGAATTTTATTAAACAGCGCTTTCTCGTGTTTTGACCAGTTTGAGCCACACTTTGACAAAACATCAATAAATGCCATTAAAAATAAAAATTCAACATCCACATAAGATGCATTGGAAATTACTGCATGAGATGAGGGGAAAATTGTAACCAATCAAATTAAAAAATCACATGGTCACACAAACTGTTTATAAGGCAAGCTGTTATGTCTGGTGCAAGGACCCAAATGCAAGTAGTTCAGGATGCAAAAATCGTGGTCTTTATTATCAATTCGAGTTCAAGCCAGGTGATCAAAATAAGAGCATATTTGCAAATTAGGTGTTGTCTAAAGCACGCCTAATGCAGCTAATCAAGAGCTTAATTAGTTGCATCAGGTTTACTTGAGATAGAACACATCAAATATTTGCACTCGCTAGGGGTTTGTTGACAGTGACAATTGATTGCATATTAGAAATATGGCGTAAAAAGAATTGTCCAGAAAGCTAATGGAGGAGATCATTGCCTGGCACAAACAAGGAAAAGGATACAAAAAGATAGCACAGGCACTGAATTTTTGAAGAGATACAGTTAAAAGCATAGTTTGCAAGTTCAGAGTTAAAGAAAGAGTGTCTACAGTACCAGGATATGGCAGAAAGATGATGCAATCAATGGCTGTCACCAGATTCCTGAGGAGACAGATGGTCAAAAACCCTCGAGTGACTGCAGGAGACCCGCAGCAAGACTTGGAGGCAGGAGGCACTGAGGTTTCAGTTTGCACAGTAGAGCGCATTCCAAACGTTGAAGGTCTCCAAGACATACTCCATGACTGACCCAAAAGCACAAGCTCCAATATGCTCAAAACCATATAAATAAGCCACAGAAGTTTGGGGATATTGTTCTGTGGAGTGATGAAACAAAACTGGAATATTTTGGGCTTATGAGTCAGTGGTATGTCTGCAGGAGGAATAAAGAAGCATATGCTGAAAAGTATACCCTGCCTACAGTGAATAATTGTGGGGACTTTTTGATGCTCTGCAGCTGCCTTGCTTCCTCCGGCACTGGAAATCTGCAAAGTGTGGAGGGCGAGATGGATTAAGTCAAGTACCAGGGTATCCAAGGAGAAAATGTCATGCCGTGTGCAGGGAAGCTGACGCTTGGGCATCATTGGACCTTCCAAAAGAACAATGATCCTAAGCATACCTCAACATCCACCAAGGCTTGGTTTCAGAAGAAGTTTGGGAAGATTCTAGAGTGCCCATCACAGTCGCCTCACTAAAACAACACAAAAAATCTCTGGTGGGATTTGAAGAAGGCAGTTGCAGCACGCAAACTCAAGAATATTAGTGAACTGGAGGCCTTTGTCCATGAGGACTGGGCTAAGATTCCTTGGGAATGCTGCCAGAAGCTGTTGTCTGCCAATGCATCACATCTCCAGCAGGTCATAGCAGTAAAAGGGTGCTCTACTCAGTATTAAAGATGCTTGTCATGAAGGGGTTGAATAATTTTAAGCCTGCAGTAGTCATTAAAAGTGGCATTTTGTGTTGAATTTGGAGAAGCCACTTGTAATATTTGTTGTGTTGAGCTATTTAACTTGTTCTTCTTTGATTTGTTCATAGCAAATAGCTGAAAGTTAGTAAATTTTGCCAGTAAACTTAATATGCAACGGGGGTTGAATAATTTTGATTGCTACTGTATACGCAAGGGAGGTAACAAGCTAGGCCGGGCAACAGGTATGAGGAATAATCTTACCATTAGAAAACACAAGAGGGGAAAACACAAGAGGTAATTAAACAATACAAAATGGGAAACAATGACAAAGACTAGTTTTCTCAAGACATCCTTCAACAACAACGGCTCCATTCAAGGAGTGCCTAAGTGAGGAGAGATGGAAGAAACAGATTCGTATGAGAGATATTTGCAAAGTCTCTGCAGAAACAAAGGAAAAGCACTGGGAGAGCAAAAAGGGCGGAGTTACAGATTAGTGTGGAAAGTGCAGAGAATCAATTAGTAGAGTTAGCAGTCTGTGCAGAATTAATATTACTCAAATGTGTAACTTATTATGTTAGTTATTTACAGGAATAGTAGATTTGTAAGGGTTAGTTGATAAACTAGACAAAACATACTGTGTTAGTGTGATTACTACTTAATTAGTAATTAGTGTTGAAGGAAGGAAACGAGGCATGAAGGAACTTGTGAAACACCAGAAACTTCTGAAATCACCCAAAATGTGATAGCTTGCAGACAGGGGCGTGCACTGGCAAAGAACTTAGAAATGCAAGACATCACAAGGGAAACAATGTGCATAATATGGCAGATAATACAGAATGCATGAACTAAACAAACCAATTGGAAATAAACATAAAATCAGAACAGACAGAACACGCAGAACGTAACAAGCAAATGACAATGCGTCAAACCCGTTTTGCATCACGGTTAAGTTCAAGCTAATATTTTAAAATAACCAAACACATATGTTCAGCAACCCAGTATGGAAAAATATTTTTTTTAGAAATATATACCGAAGAGTCCTTCCTACATGCATGGAAGTTTCCATCAAAAAATGGCTTAAACATAAAATGCAATTAGCTAATACAGAGTCTGGGAGGAGGGGTTATTGGTAGGGTTTATTGATTATAACACAGTAATACAGAGGCGCAGGGCCCAGCGGAAAACGACACAGTTTAGATCAGATGTAATAGGCCAGACAGTGCGGCTGTATCCTGTGCCTGGCCAGTGACTTTCTGGGGCACCTGCCTGATAGAGTGCACACTTCACCAGAGCCAGACTGCCATAAGGCAGGGCGGAGAAGTGTAACAGGGATGCATTCCCATTCTTGATGACCATAGAGGTCTTGGGAGATTGGTCCTAATAAACAGGGCTGAGGGACAGACTCAGAGCAGATTAACAGCAACGCTTTCCCAACCCTGTAGACCAAGCATTAAGCTTGGGAACTTGTTCCTCTTACCAGAACTAGGAAGAGAGGTTCCATAAATTACTATTATTAAAGGTTACGATTTAATTTCAAAAGACAAAGGGCTTTGCTAGCAAATACACACTGGTCGCTGAAAGGCAAAGCAAGGGACAATCCAGCAACTTGCAAACTCAAAGTAGGGGTATAAATCTGTCAACACACGCATGAGGAGGGGTAAACCTGAGTAGGACACAGGCGGTGAAGGAAAGCACGCAAGATGTAAACCAATCAAATGAGACAACACTTCCAATAGATATGCAAGCTACTGGATGGGAGAAGACACAAGAGGCATCCACACAAGGGCTGAGACAGTCAGGCCTATTAAACACGCTCCTGGTGTGTATGATAGTTAACTCGGAGACCAAGCTAACATGGTGCCCAAGGCAACAGTGTCTGTGGCACCCCCTTTAGACCAGAACTTTGTGTTTTTAAGTAGTTTCCACCAGTAGTTTCCCAGGTCAGAGACTAGAAAAAAAGGTAAAAGCTCAACTAGAAGCACAACTGGGCCTTTCAACAAAAATTATTGAATTTATTTTTCATCACCTTTTGAAAAGTGATTTGAAGCAAAATAGCAATTTTGTTTTCAAAGGTGGGGGGACACAGCTCATAGTGGCACAAATCCACAAAAAAGCCTTTGATTTTCAGATACCCCTTCCCCATTTAGGACAAAACGGCAATGTTTTTGAATGGTTGTACCAAAAATATTTCATACAAAATATAAGAAAAAGTGATAAAATTGATCAAGATATTAGTGCACCCCATAGGTAGAAAAGTGCAGAATTAAACCACTCTGGAGATGAGAGGTAGGCAGTTTGACTGCTTAATCACATGTAATTCTCCACCTATCTCTTGGATAGAAATTTGCACATGCAGTACCCAGACACCTGCCTTCAAAGCAATATAAAAAGCAAAATATGTATTTTTAAAATAACTAGAGTCTAGAGGCTTTTTAATACAAAAAATGTCATAGGTAGAAATTTTACAGACAGCTTTTAGAAAGAAAGTGAGTTTTATTTTGGCATAATATATGATGGTATAGGCTATGTTGGCACAGGTCATGCCATCATTTTGATAAACTCTTTTCCATCTGGCCTTCATAAGGACACAATGGCTAAAGTAAACACAGCCACACACACACACACACACACACACACACAAAAAAATCATTAAAATGTTGTATGGGTGTGCTGTCAATGTCATAGGATGTTCATCTTCTGATGAAATATCACTCCATTTCGAAGAATTTCCACTAGAAAACTCTTCTGGAGTACTATATAGTACTATAAAGTCCATTGATGGGTTACTGGTCGGTCAGTATATTCAGGTAGTCTGGTGAATTCATTTTACTGCTGCAGAACAGTGCTAAGCCGAGACCTGACCAACTGATGCACCTCCAGATCATAAAACGTCCTCCAGAAGCTTGTACAGCGGGCACTATACATGACAGGTGCATCACTTCATGGGCTTCCTTTCTTGGCCAGATGTACCCATCATTCTGGATTTTGGTAAATCTGGAATCAGTAGACCATGACCTTTTTCGATTGCTCCTCAGCCCAATCTTTATGCTCCCTTGCAAAATGAACTTGTTGAACGTTCACCACTATCCTTCCGGGTTTTAATAAATTGCTGGACACTTCCTGACCCAATCTCAGTGATCTCAGTAAACTCCGTACCTTCCTTCTTTGCTCGATGCAAGCTAATAATTTGCCCATCCTGAAACATAGCAACATCTTTTCAATGACCATGAGATACATCTTCCGGCATGGTTTAAGAAATTATACATCATTAAAGACCCTGATAAGAAAAATCTGAGATTTGTTTCAAAATATAAAATAAATGTTGGAAACTAATTGTTAACAACATGCAAAAAAAAGTCATTTCTGTATGTTGCTCAATTTCGTAGTAACAGTTTTATCTCGATTTAACGGTTTCACTTCGCTTTCGTGGTTTGAGGTGTTTTTGGGTGGGGTTAAAGAAGGGACCGCACTACGCACTGCTGCCCCTACTTGCACAACTCCTCCCACCCGCCGTAACATTAAAAATACTTAAGGCATGCTGGAATCGGTGGTTATCCCGCTTGTTTTCGAGTCAGAATATCGTCGATATTGTCTTTTCTTTAGCTTGCTAGCCATGCCCTCATCTCGGAAGTGTATTTTTCCCAGTTGTGTGAGTTGAAGTTAATGGTGCAACATAATCGATTTATGGGGTTAAACATTTGCTAGCTAGGTATGTAGCTAGCTAGCCATCTTAATTAAACGAGCTCAATAACGATCTAGCAAGCTAACAACATTCTGTCATTCCCCAGCATACTGTAAACACGCAACTGGCAAATTTGTCAGGCTAACTAGATGTGAAGTTAGCATTAAACAATGGAGCAACATAATTTGCCATATTCTTATACTTCACTATTATGACAGAGAGCGAACACACGCTTCGCCGGCCAGAGTAGCTAGGTAGCGGCAAAGTAGACAATTCATTAGACCCCGGCTGCGACATTTTTTTTCCCACGAACTTTCTGCCTTCATTTGCATATTTACCTATTGCGCATGCGTCAACTCATAGACTTGTGCGCTTCGAAATGGAGGGGCCTCCAAAGGACCAAGCGTACATTAGCGCTTGTAAACATTGTCGATCGCATACACTCGACTCTGCAGATGACCTTCATCTATCGGTAAGTATCAGGGGTGTAACGACTCTGAATCGATGTTTTTTTAAAGCGTAGTAACACCACCTGTTACCATGGGGCGAACATCCGAGCTTTCCCTTTTCCTTTATTAACCCTCGTGCTGTCCTGAACGAAAGTGCCTAACATCAAAGGGCATGGGAAATGCTTCCGGAAAAAACTTGACTGACATCAGCATTTTTCAGCTACGTGCTGAAAGGAGCCAAGCAAATGAAAACAAAATCGTCTCCTATTAACTAATTAGGCAACTCTAAGAAAAGTAAACCTGTTCCCATTTACTTTGTTTGATTAGCAATCAAATGGTGGATTCGTTTACACTCTAAGTTGAATGAGTAGAGCTGTTTATTAAGACAACATGTTTGATTGCTGCATTTTGAAATTAAAATGGCCGTAGAACAGCAGATTTGCATGAACACGATTGCCATTGCCACGCCATTTCGTGCTACTGTGATAATTTATATCTCACATTCACGTTTCATCCGCTTTTCAGAATGTTTTCCACCTTGAGTATTTTTTAGACGCTTTTAAACTCCAGGGCGATCTTATAACAAATCTGTTTTAAATTAATCTCGAATAATGTCCTAAAATGCTACAATCAGAGATGTAATTCAGAGGAAGATTTTTTCTAATTATTCAAATCGGCATTCTTTCAATCTAACACCGTAGGCCAGTTAGGTTTGTCTGCTTTTCACCATCACATCTTAATCGTTATAGGCTACTGGCTAAATTTCTCAATTGTTATTTAGGCCAAGCGCACCGTAGCAGATTTAAGGAAGGGCGGACCACCTGCAATTAGCGAAATCTAAACTCGGGCTTCTTCCCGACGGCATTTTAAATCGTTTTAAGCCACTTCAGGTGTGTATATTTCGAGACATTATACGCGACTGCCTTCACACCCCATGACGGCAAGTTGTCTCATCACACTTAAATATTTATCTATAATGATAAAATAAAATAGATTTATTTTCAGATCGCCCAGGATTTCAAAAAATACACGAGGTGAAAAACATTAAAGCGGATGAAACGTGAATGTGAGCTATAAATAATCACAATCACACGAAATGGCCAAATACGCTCTTGCAAATCTATGCCCATTTAACTTTAGGAATGCAGCAATCAAACATGCTGTCGTAATAAATAGCTCTACTCATTCAGCAAAGTAAATAAGCGAACCCCCTGTTTGATTGCTAATTGAGCAAAGTAAACAGGGACAAGATTAGAGTAACCTAATTGGTTATAAGGAGATGATTCTGTAGTCCTTTACTTAGCTCCGTGCAGCATGACGCCGAAAAATACTAAGCAGAGCTTATGCCATGTCATTTATTTGCTGTTTCAAGAGGAAGAGTGGATCAAAATTCAACAGTGGAAGAAAGAAGACATGTGGTCCCTAAGTGCAACACTAGCCTACGCCTTTAGTCCCCCAAAAATAGATTAAATTCCCCTTGGTGACGATAAAAAAATGATATCCAAAGTCCCAATAAACTGCACTGTGAGGCTTCTACTTTTAGTCTTATGAGACACACTGTACTACATGCAGTGTTCGGCCGAGGTTGGTTGGCAATGTCAACAAACGATAGTAACAAAGTCCACGTGCGCGCTACGATAATAAGCAATGTGCGCGCATGCGCGAATATAAATTATGCAAATGACGGCAGAAAGTTCGTGGGAAAAAAAATGTCGCCCGCTGGCCCCCCCAGAGCACTGAATGTATAAAACATGGACGTAGCCTCCGTGACGTTACTCATAGGTTTCTGAATATCCACTGGGAAGCTCATTTGGTCGCCAATTTGGCATTTACCTTACCGCCTACCTCCCGGCTAATCCAAAAATGGTCAAAAAGGTGGACCGTTGCTGGAGCTGAGGCGAGCTGAATGGAGCCTGGTTGTCGAAGCACGCCCCCGATATGGGGTAAGGTTACTGTCAAAAGTTTCGTGCGTGTACACATAAAAATCGTGCACGTATTAAAAATGTGTGCGTGTTAGTCCATAGTTGTGCTTAAATAAAAATTTTGTAAACTCTTGTTTAAGTCAAATCACGCATAGATTATGCAGTGTGTAAATTCTCTGTGAGAATACAACTCATAAAGTTACAACTTCACTAAATTACAAGTACGGACTGCAGTTTACGGACGTCGAATCTGAATAGAGTGAAATAACTGTCAAAACTACGTCACGAGGTCACGGGCATTATGTATCGAGTGGAAGATATCATCGATTCTACAAACTGCGCGTGTGTCATAAATTCGACCGTGGGTTCAATTCAATGAGTGTATATCAATGAGTGTATATAGAACGTGTCTGTTCTGTTCTCTAGCTAGCTGGCATTGGTTTATGTGATCTGTTGTGGGTATTGTGCGGAGAAATAATGATTCCATTAAAGTTAATTGTTTGAAATATCATGTGGCATGCTGGTTATCAATCAACTCAGCTATGCTTGCCATCGCGTGCTGATCGTGCCAGTAAATCTTTGAAACGGTTATAATATCAAAATTGATTAAATCCACGCGTTGGCTTTTAGCTAGCTAGCATGATTACAAACACTCCCACCAAATTAGCTTGCTGCCTAGGACAGCTAAAACCCGTCTCTCCGCAGCATACCCATTTCAGAATGAGTCCGATCTGCTGCCAACATTGCCTGCTACTCGCCATTGATCGTTCGCGATGAAAATGCCAATGCATCACACTGCTTGCTCCAATAATGCTTGAAAGACACACATGCCACTTAGCTAACGTTATAAGAACATTGATCAAAAATTTAAATAGATCGCTCAAAAATGTAAATGAGCATCAGGTTAGATGCGGAACGAGCGTGGCTGAGTAACTTAGCCAGCCAGCTAACGTTTATGGTCGCTTCGCGTTGAGCTATAGTCTGTACGATATCTGATTTCTACTTGAAGCACCAATGGAGCCCCAATTAGCTAACATGAGCTGGTCAAATGCGTGAACGCAGTGCAGCCATTGTGCTTCGCGAACATTATCACCGTCCCCAACGTTTTCAACCTATTGCCTTTTGTTAAAGGTGGCAGGAAGAGTGAGATAATGAATGCGCGGTCGAGAAAATGAGCAAAATTCTCTTAACTGTATTGGACTGATTTTGATAAGGTGGTCCAACCTGACTGGAAACGGGGCCATAGTGTTGCCTACACCGATGAGCTGAAGCCTTTATTATCAGCATAATGTGTGCGAAAATTCCTTAGTGCAATAATTTGTCCATTTTAATATTTAATATGAATGTTAATTTTAATAAATCGGCATAAGCCCGTTTTCAGATACAACGTCTGGGCGTAAGATTTGGGTTGGATGCGCAAATAAAAAGGCGGAAGTATCTTTCACCTCGAACTTAACAATGACTGCAACCTGAAATGTGAATAACTAATGCTCCTGTATCATGAACAGCAAGTGAAATCATGCGGCATACGTGATAATTCCTCCAAACTTGAAAGAACCAACCCCTATAGTATTTGAAACGAAAATTCTCATTGGAAAGGAAACGGGGTGAGGGGCAGAGATCGAAATCCACGAGCAAACATTGTGAATTCTAAGGCACGAAGGAGGTCTAACAAGCTAGCAGCACGTTAGCTACAGCTTTAAACTGGGAATCAGGACTGCACAGTGACCTTTAACTAGCTAGCTAGCTTAGGGCACGTTTCTCCAAGGCCTCGCTGTTAACCATGTCACTAACATTATGTCAGCAACTTACATAGTTTTTACTTACAGACTGTAAATGGTTCCAGCAATGCAAGGTAGCAATAGTGCTTTCACGCATTAATGTTAGCTGTGGAAAAAGCCCAGCTACCAAACGGAAAATACAAGGCAGCGTTCGCATTTGCTGAACTCCAAGACCATAGTGCTGGTTGATAGCAATGCACCTCGCTGATATGAGCGAACAACATGTTATACTTCAAACCAAACGTCCAGAAAAAATGTAAACCCGACAGTGACAACAGTCAGTGAGAATTAAACGAACCGAGTGAGAAACTAGTGGGATGGAATGCTAGCCAGCTTTTCAGCAGGGGTACGGGCAAGCTCCAGAGAGCTAGACTGATGGTTTGAATTCAGTTTGGTGCGCTACATTACAAGGGAATAAATATCTCGCTAACGTTAAAGTTAAATTCATTGCCAATTTGAAGTGTGACATGACCACAGTAACGCCTGCGTGTTGTGATCCTCATTCCAATCGATTGGAAAAACGTACGGAGGCTTTCCCTGTTAACGGTTGGTTACGTACCCATTAGGCTAGCTAGAACAGCGCAAGCATCCTTACATATGATTAATACCATGCCCATTGGCACAAAACCGCTTTACGGCCATGTTCCCTGTGGGCTATTCACCAGTACCACGCGTTTGACCATTCAGAGTCAGATGTGAGGCATATATTGACCAATCAGTGCCTTAATCGTTGATTAAAAACAACTCCTTATAACTTCGTTCTCGAAAAGTGTCAACCAAAATTGCGCCTCGATTCATTTTTTAATATGTATTCCAGTACTACTTAAGAAGGAAATTCGATTGTGTGCTCTTTAAATAACAAAAAAATGACAGGAATTTTTCCATTATAGTCAATGGGAAATTGAGAGGTGCGGTGCACTGGACGCCATATTGGTTTTTTTCAACTTTTCGCTCCGACAGCCTCTCCGGTTCTATGTACACTCATTGAATTGAACTCACGGTCGAATTTCTGACACATGCGCAGTTTGTAGAATCTATGTTATCTTCCACTCGATACATAATGCCCGTGACCTCGTGGCGTAGTTTTGACAGTTAGTTCACGCTATTCAGATTTCGTATTCATTCTGCAGAAAGGGACGTCCGTAAACTGCAATCCGTGTTTGTAATTTAGTGAAGTTGTAACTTTATGAGTTGTATTCTCACAGAGAATTTATACACTGCATAATCTATGCGTGATTTGACTTAAACAAGAGTTTACAAAATTTTTATTTATGCACAACTATGGACTAACACGCACACATTTTTAATACGTGCACGATTTTTAGGTGTACACGCACGAAACTTTTGACAGTAACCTTACCCCATACCCCGAGCTCGAAGTTACCAAGCCAGCTACTGCTTACGAACTATGCTAGAAACCAACTCAGTTCGATGCTACATTGTTCGCAATGGCCGAGATGCTTGGACATACCTGTCCTCGTAAAGGAAAGGAGCCGCCAAGTTGCTTGAGGTGGCGGGTCGAACGCTGTTTGTATCCATGAAGCAGTTGCGAGACGAACGCTGTACACCGCTGGGAAGGTGCGGCGGTCGGCTCACCCCTATGAGTACGAGCGGTGCTCAGCTCAGATTTTTCACGCACCTTAGCCCCGCCACAGTAATGGTGGTATGGCCAGTCAAACGTTAACATTGCATAACGTAAGCTTACTAGCAAGCCTGGTGGTGGACCTTTATTTTTATTTTTCACACAGGCATATTTTTGATCTATCACCCTATATTTTGAATTCGGTGAATGCCGAATTAATTGGCTTCTGTGGCGAACATACACACGAGTTATCACTGCTAGCACAGCTGGGCATCTGGCTCCAAGGCTAAACCGTGGTTATTTCAGCAGCTACCCAGCTAATCTATGACCTTTATATTTGCGAACGATAACAATGTGACTCGCAACGTTTCTTTCGCGTCGTCTAAATTAAGGTACTTCTGGAACTCAACAAAGATACTTTGCTCTTAGCTTCACTTTTCACTTAGGTTTTTTTTCTCTCGTGTAAATGTTGCGTTACTGGACACCGAATATAACCGAACGTGGCTAGCTAGTGACGCTGTTTCCTTTGCCATTTGGCTTATTATTAATTAGGTTAATGTAGCTAGTGAGCTTGTGGATGGTGGACTTAATGAAGAAAGGCATTTAACGACAGCTAGTTAGCTTGCTAGATAACGTGGGATAGGTTTAATTAGCTATAAAGCTAGCTAGAATGATACTGATACCGTATCAGTAATCGCACTGAAAATGGAACGAATCCATTTGCGGCGAAGCAGCGGTAGTTGTTGCATTTGCTGCAAGATAACATGAAAGGAGAAGAGACTCCAAGCCAGAACATGAATACATCCCTACAAGGGAGGAACAACAGGAGACATAAACTTTGCACGAACGTGTGGAACAGGCAGCAGCCTCAGTCACAGCCACAGAGACTGGTGAAGACTCAGCTAGATTTAGACGAGCCCCTACTAACCTGTCTCTGGACCAACAGGTGAATTTATCAGTGTCCTTGATAATGACATGGATGGCTGCTGGGTAAAATCATTTGGATAAATCTGTGGTTATGGTCTACAGTGAGTGAGGCATTTTCATGGTAATTATATTAAACCTTTGATTTACCTTTGTCAGTAGTTGAGACTAAGAATAGTCTGAACAGAAATGTTCATTGGCCAATATTACAAATTTAATTACAATGGAGAACCCTTACTACTCATACTATTTGATTATTATTATTATTATTATTATTATTATTATTATTATTATTATAGTTGTTCCTAAAAAAAAAGCTGTATTGAAAACTATTGGAAATGTTTGTGTGTTTTTCTGAAACATGAGGCAAATGTGTTGGATGCATATTGTCTTTTTAATGAAAAGGAGTCAAGGACATAGCCTAGGAAACATCATATGTCTTTATTTTTTGTGAGTGTTTATTAGATTCGGCTGTAGGTAGACGGAAAAGATATTGGGGGGGGGGCATGCAGTACATGACCACGGGCTGGAACTGAATCGGGTTTACACAAGGAGGACTGATTTGGTGTGCCACCCTAAGATTTTCACTGGCCCCATCTGGCCACCCCTATGAAAATTTTCTGGGGGCGCCACTGGGAAAGGACCGAACGGATTTCGCCTATGTTATGTAAGCACAAACACGGGAGATGAAATTAATGTTGTTTAAAATGATTGCAATACATTTCTTTGATCCGCGGCGAAATTATTGAAAGTAGAGGTAGTCTATGTCCTGCTTGTTCGCACAGTCCTCCCAGCGACCTGAAAGTATTAGCCAGCGTCGCGACACCGGGACCGCACAGTATTGGAATGGGAGAGGCATACTCCCTCCAAAGCTAGATTGCAGCTCCCACTTCGCGCTAGCTCACCAGTTCCGGGGCTAACCCACTCTCGCCCAAGCTATGAATACCTACACTGCCTTGATTTGTAATGTTTTTTTCTTATCAACATGCTTTGCAATGCTTGATTATGGTGATTTAGGTATAATTAACCTGCTTTATTATGCCAAAAGCATTTCATGTGACACTCATCACTGATCGTGGCATCGTAGTTATTCATAGCTATGGCCGTGCATTTCCCCTTCTTTACTACCAGAGGAGAGCAAGGTAAATTTGGTAAATCATGGAAAGTCCGAAAACGTAATTTTATGTAATGACGCAGGAATGACAAGCAAGTTAACGGTTTGCTTCACGTATAGAGTTCACTCTTTATCTAAAAAGTAAGGCATTACATTCGGAAATTATTGTACAGTCGTACGGTAGCTATATCTGCTTGGTTGGGGCGCTTTCCAATACGCGAGCGTGATGTGGCAACTTCACATGCCTGGGAGGTACAGACGCTTGGACTAGAGAGAGGCGGGACCTCTCCCGCGATGGGGCATGGTCCAGGGGACACGCCCCCACCCTCCTGGGGCAGAGAATGCTGCTTATTTCTGAAGAACTTTGAGGCCTAATTTTATATACTTAGCGACTTTTTTAGTTCTTCATATTTGACACAGTGATTAATAACATGTTTTTCTGTGGTATCATAAACTCATGAAACATATTTAGTTTTCCTTTTCAGGGACTTTAAGATGATTTCTGTATTATCAGTTGTAACAGGCCTCAAGAAAGGTTATTTTTGATAAAAAATGTTAATCATGGTCACTTCAAATGTGGCATAAAAATAATAGGAAGACCTTTGGCTAACTGAAAATTGTATCAATTGGGTGCCATATGATGCGGGGAAAAAATATAAACGAGATATTTCGCTCTGTCTCCTCAGTCTACCATTGACCTCAATACATTGAAACAGCAGGCTGAACTCCTAAGTATTTTTTGTCGCCACTAGAGGTTGTTAATTCTCCGACTTGGAAGTAGGCTCTCCTGCTCTGTCTTGTTAGTAAGGAAGATCTTCAGGGACAGTACGTTTGTGCGGGCGCCCTTTCCGTGAGGTCCTAGTGCGTGCAGTATCTGCTGTTTTAATCATAGGCTGTATAAAAAGATGGATGCAGCCAACGAGATATATAAACTAGGGGCGCTACGTTGTTCGTTCCAGATCAGCCAATGTGTGCAGAGCTGGCCGCCACCTTATGACGGGCGTGCCTGCTACTGGAACCCATGTAAACTAAAAAGCTCTGGTTAATATTTCGGTAAATATCAATAGTAATCACTCAGCAGTGTTTTGATTTCCGACATTTTTCTGACCGGTAACTAGAGAAGATTTAGCTTGAAGGGCCATTTCTGTTTATTATCGCCCATTGCGTTCACCAAAAGCGTGGTTGCTAAGTTAGCAGCTTACATAGTTCGTCCATTCATTGTCAATGGTTCTTACGTAAGTTAGCATCGGTGATTTGGGAAACGGACCCCTGAGTGATTGATATTTATCCATAGGGAATGTTTGAAAATACGGTGGTACACATCCAGGCCATCTTAAAACCCCTTCGGTACTGTAATATCATGACCGATCTCGCTCTGTCAGACCGGGTCTATTTCTCTAGCAGTACGATCGAGGACGGGGAACTTGTTAACTCGTAAGATAAATTATCATCGCAAATGCCGGGAACCTTGATAACAAGTGTCTTATTGTGACCGCAGCCAAGTCGTGAAACTAGTTTACTAGTTTAGAAAAAAAAAAAGCTGGTTTGTAATTGAATCTGACACATAGGCCTATCTATTTAAAAAAAGAAAAAAATTTGGTTTGTGATTGGATCAGACACGTATCTATGACTATTTTTTGTTTGATATAAGCTGCATGGTTCAGATGACATTACGATGGACGACTCCAGGACAAGGAACATCTAAACCTATTCGCCTCTACTGACAGCGACTGCTGATTTCAACGGGTTTTCGGACGTTTAAAGTTACTTTCACACGGACCTTGGGCGAACAGATGACAGATTACATTCAAAGTCAATGCAAAGATGCGTATACTTTGAATGTAATCTGTCGTGCGAAAAATTTGTTCCGCGTCTGGTGTGAAAGTGGCTTAACTCAAGTCGGGAGTGATTCGAAGTACTGCGGTATTTTCGCTTGTTAGGACTGTATGGCACGCAGTGGAAATGAAACTTTCTGGAAGGCATGAATCCACTTTGCTGCACCTTTCTGTGATGGACGCCCGTCACAAGATGGCGGCCAGACTTGCACATTGAAATCGTAACGTAGCCCCTCTAGTTTATATAGCTCGTTGGACGCAGCTCCCTGGTCTGAAAAATGAAGTCCATGCAGAAGTACCATGAAATGGCATTCTATTTAATGGCCAGCAGATGGCGACGTTGGTGGTTGCAGAAAGTTCAATGCTATAGAAGTCAATGAGAAAATGACCCTACTTTCCCACATGATTTTTCATTTAAATAATGACTTTTCACATTATTTTATGGTAGTTATAGCAAGTTTCAAGTCTCCTTCGATATATCATGATGTTCATTTTTGTAAATTATGGTCGCAAGTAGACTAGAATAAAGGATAAAGCCAGAATATGCTTTAGGGGCGTGGCTATCCTCTGGTCCTTGTCCAGTACGGTCAGATCCACCTCTCTCGTCCCTCCCTGGATCTTGATTCTCGCTCTTGTCCAATAGAAATCTCATCCGGTTTCAAAATGACAACATGGCGCGATTCAAATAGCCAAAATCGAGGCTTCCTTTATGGTATGCTGAAACCAATGGGTGACGTCACGATAGTCTCGTCCATCGTTTTATACAGTCTGTGGTTTTAATATAACGTAGTTTTAGGACTGTAAAAAGTGGAGGGGTCCAATACTGCCTTCCGAAAAAGTGCAGGGGACATGTCCTCCTTGTCCGCCATAAATTACACTCCTGCTGGGGAGACAATGTCATGCTGCAACTGCACTGTGCTGTATATTATCGCAAGGTCAGGTCGTCTACTTTTATATACTTGTGATACTTCTCAGATCAGTAAAACGATCACAGAGTTACGATATTACATTGATCGAGCAGCTAAAAAATTTGTTTTGTTTTTTCAGTCAAAGTTTTTTGCTCCCAACAGCACCTCATGTCTTTTGCATTCACCTGTTCAGCAAAGGCAGTGGGCCAGCCCTGGCTTTACGTGAAATCTTTTGACAGAGTTCATTACATAGTAAGCAGGGAAGAAATTGAATGTGCAGTTTGAAGTAGTGCCTTTGACACTTTGAGTTTTTGTTACCTGCATCTCCCGGTCGCTGTATTTATTGGGGTGGTGGCTGGCCTGGTTTTTCCTTCGTAGTTTCTTAAGCTGGGACTGACAGTGCTCTATAACGTCTGCTGTGGACTTCCGCTCACTCTGGTACCTTTTGAGAGCAGACTATGGCAGAGATAAGCCAGGAAAATGCAGATATATATTAACAATTCAAGCAAACAATTGTGAGAGAAGCAGGGATAGATTGTGGTGAAAGGGATGTGAATCATTTCATCTGAGGAAATTTATCATTGTTTGTTTGAGTCAGAATCAAAATTTATTTAAATACTGCATTTGACGTCTTTTGTGCCATAAAAATGAAAACTTTAGCTGTTATTTTATATCAAATGTAAGTATTTTAGTCTTTCATATTTTGACCTAAAATCACAAATTTATCACTCTTCAGCAAAGTAAGAAAAAAAAAAAATTTCAAAGCGGTGAGATACTTTAAGTTCACAATTTTCCAACGAGGTCAGAAAAATTTTACATATGAAGCAAAGAGTTGCTTAAATCAAGCTTATTTGATGACCTCTGTGCAAGAAGTACCTAAGTCACAAAATATAACTTTTGAGATTTTTGGGGTCAAAGTTTTCAAAACATGTTGCAGATATTTTTTTTAATGGCAAAATACTATGGAGCCCATTACTGTTTCCAGGGGCTATTGAGAGCAGACAAATCCTTTTTTTTTTTTTTTTTTTTTTTTTTTTTTTTTGTGGAAAAATGCTCGTGTATTATGAAGTTGATAAGAAGATTAGTTTTGGACTCCAGTACCTTTTTCTGCAAAATACCTGGGCTTGAGTGCTTTATACTGGTAAATGGCTGGACTTGAGTACTTTTAACAAATAAAGCCAACTTTCCAGCCTCCATCATTGCTATTTTCACAGCTAGTCATGTGACACATTCTAGGATTTTGATTGGACAATTATGAAACATTATGAACTTGGTTATGTCTTCCACTAAAGTTTAGTGAATTTGACAATGTTGACACACTAATACACTGGACTTTAGTACTTCCTCTGCTAAATCTTTGGCATCAGATGATGCTCTGGCCATTGTGGCTTTTAATACTGGTGCCAGCTCATTTTTTTTGCAAAATGGAATTTAAGTACTTTTTGCACTCAGGTCTTCATATTCTCTTATAGTGATAGATATAGTTGTTACCTGGGGGTAACACCAATTGCATGAGTACATATGTAGCCCTCCATTGGGCTTTATTATTGCTTTTCTGCTTCCGAGGCTCTGCCTCGTCACTTGAGAAATAAACTTGTACTTATTGCCTAATAGGGGGTAACATCCACACAGCACCCTACCCCTCTATAACCCCAGAACTCCTGCTGTTCGTCCCCCGTAGAGACTCAGCTACAATAAATGATTGGGACCAGCTGGGCTTGTTGCTGGGCTATGCAAGTACTCAGAACTGAAGTAATATTCAGGTAACTGCTATTTCTATGTGGAGTGTGCTCCACCCTCTGACAGGCTTTGCTGTTGGTTTACATTGAAGGCAAAGCTCGTTAGGGATGCAGTGTCCTCCAAGCTGGGCCTGACCCAATGCTGACAATTCAAACTTAGCATGAAGTGAAATCAACAGCCAAGCATTTGAGTGCTGCCCTGCTTGAGGGACTTGCTTTGAGCTGTAAAAGAAACGCATACACGAGCTATCAATTCCCAAAAAAGCGCCTCAGTCTGCACCAGACAACCTGCCCTCAAACAGTGGCTCAAGCGTGGAATAAGATGCCAAACTTGCAGTCATGTTCCTGAGATATGACTCCACAAAAGTCAAAGTTGAAGACTAGGAGGCAGCCAAACAGATGTCTTCCAGTGAGACACCCCTGAAAAGTTCCACAGAGTACACATTCCCCCTGCCGGAGTCCACCCCAGATCCATTGGATGGGGGAGCTTGCTGGCCTCATCACTTCTGTGGATTGCCTCACAGACCCAGTGAGCGAGCCATTGCACTGACAGAGAGGCCCCCTGAGCTTGGCCTCTAAGGCAGAGAAACAACTGGTTTGACATCCTGAAAGCCACAGTGTGCTCCATATCATAGCAGAATGTGCGCACAGCACACGGATTGTGAAGCCGCTTCTGCCCCCAGTTGATATGAGGAGGCCCTCAGACTAATGATCAAGAACCCAAGCAAGGAGGTGATGACGTTGGGCCAGAAGGCTGGATTTTGATGAAGTTCCACTGACCCCAAACACCACCGATAAACATGCAAGAGGTATGTGCAAACAGGGCACATAAGTCCCCTGCCTTATTGGCTAACATCTGGGCTCGGAGAGACGCTGTCTTGAGTGATAGCATCTCCAGGTACCCTTGACCCAATGGCTCAAACGGCAGACCCCTTAACTCATCCAACACCGTCTGAAGGTTCCACTGAGGAACTATGCATCGTCTTGGGGGCCATGACCACAGCCATGACCCACTGTGATTGCTGCAGCAAACATCCCCAGTGGATGCTGCATGACTAGTATCAAACAAGCCCTTCAGGAATTTTAGAATACTCCGCTAAGGGCATGAGCATGGCTTGAGGTTCCTAGCTTCACCCCAGTCTTCAAACACCCACAAGCAAGCTGAGTAAGCCCTGAAGGTGGAGGCGGCCCATGCATTCTGAATTGTGCAGACCAATGTGGCTGAGAGATCCAATCCCCTGGGTCTCACCCTCTCTACCTTGGAACTATGAGGCATTGGTCCAGAATCAAGTGTGCCTAATTGTACCCCTTGCCAGCCACTCGAAGTGGGTGTGACACTGTGGTTCTCTCTGCTTGGTTATTACAGACCACAGTGGAAAGGTCATGCATTACAATTCTTGTCGCCAATCCCCTCTGTTCAGCAGCATACTTCAGACCTCTCTTCCCATTTCCACCAAGAGGGCAGCTTTGGAGGAGGAAATAAAACACACTCCTCTGGGGAGGAGCTATATCCACGGTTCCCCACTTGGAGATGCAAGTGGGACTTCTCTCTCTGCATGTTTTGGTGCCTAAGAAATGCGGGAAAATGAGACCCACCCTGGATAAATTGTGCAGAGGCCTTTTTGCATGCTGACAGTCAAGTAGCTTCTGGAGTGCATCTGGCCAGGCGACAAGATGACATTCATAGACCTGACAGTTGCATACTTCCATGCTCCCATTCTGCCATCTTCTGTTCAGATACTCTTTGCTCCCACGCATGTACTTCAAATGTGAGGAGATGGCACTGGCGCCACTTGGTGAGAAAGGCATGAGAATCCTGACTTATTTAGATGACTGGCTGATTCTCATTGTGTCCAGGTGTCAATGGAAGCCCACACAGCATGGTCACTCAGCATGTCATATAGTTGGGGTTTGCCATCAATCCCAGCAAGAGCTCCTTGCGGCCGAGTCAGCAGATGCCCAATCTAGGACAGCTCCTGGGCTCTTAACCCATATCTGCACGGTTGTTGGAGGAGCATGTGGAGGCAATATTGCTGCTGACCTGGCGTGTGAGATCCCCAGCTCCAATATCCACATCATTGCAGTGGTTTCTGCAAGCCCTCCTCAGACCAGCTCGAGCCATGAGCAAGCAATGCCAGGGATTCTCTCGTGAAGAGAGAGTAGAGGAAGAGCGGGCCTTTTGCACCATTATTCCCACATCCCTGTTTTCCAAAGATTCACTTATTTGAGCAGCATGTGGGCTGGCAAGCTTGAAACACTTTGGATATCGTTGTGTTTAAGTCACCATATTGTGTCTTACCAAATAAGGTATCTAGAATAGTAATATATGACTCTCACTTCCTCATATACCTGTAAAGCTGGAAGTTGCCATGCCACAATAGCAGCGACTAACAGTGGTAATGGAACTAACAGTTCAGCCCTGGGCTGCCTAATCACAGTGACAAACTGAACAGAAACCGGAGGGTTGGCACTATGCTTCTGCAGTAATATTGACCTGCCACCATGCATTATTAATGTATGCTACAATAACAGCATTATTAATGGTAAATGCTAAGACTGAGGTAATTAGCTACCAAGTGCAAAGCAAATACTGTACGTTATTAGCTGCTGAAGCGCAGTGTTGGGGCCCGATATGAGATAGGGAGGCTGTGGAAGCCAAGGAAGAGCTGGCCTCTTGCTCCGCTTTCACGTTATTTAGCTCACCTGGGGAGGAAGGAGAAACATCCTTCTATTCCAAGTAGGGCACCTCAAATGGTTAATATTGCTAGCATTTGAAGCAACCTGTGTATCAGAATGTGAAGTGTTGGAACGAAACAGTGGCCAAATAAATTTAACACCTCTTATTAGCCATTTGAGTGGATCTGTGGTAAGCAGTGCCGCCTCAAACATGCACCGTACCCCTAATGTGGCAGTGCTCATGCAAGGGAGGCTGGATAGGTTGCGCTGGTCCCGCAGGGTTCGCGCTGGAGGATCTACCAGAGGCCATGGATTGATCTCCTGTCTGACAAATATTGGCAACGATGACCTTGCAGTAGTTGCTTTTGCTGTTACGTTAGCAGTTGCTGGGTGCAGAGGTGGGCACCCAGGTGTTTGGACAACCTTGTTGACTCCAGCCAGGTTATCACTACCTGAATAATTGAGCCACAAAACAACTCCATGGAAAGATAGTGTTGAGTAGCAGGTGTTTTGTGCAATCTTGGAGAGAGGACAGGTCCAGCCACTGATGTCAGTGTTGAACCTGCATAGTGCACATGGCTCAACCTTTGTCAATGGGAAATGTCATCCTCACCCTCACAGCCACCATCATCTAGACATCATTTATCTCACACGCAGATAGCTCAGTTCACTGATGCATGTGTTGGGCAAGCAATCCGGTGAAGAAGAACATGTTGTTCATTAATGCTACACCCTGAGCAGGATTAGTGTAACAGAAGTCAGAGAGGCGTGCCATTAGCCTTTCCCTCTCAGATGGGTGTGATGGATGTCTGCCAGATCATAGGGAGGTGGAGGGGTGGAGGCACACCCTGACTGTATCCTTGAGGGAGGGCACACTCCTGTCCCATTCCCAACCCTTGACAGTGAAGTATGCACCGTAAGAAATAGCTGGGGATTTAGCTGTCAGGGAGTAGGCCTTCTCAAGTGTGCTTTGCTAAAGATTGGCACCATCTTGGGACATATGGCCTTGTGGTATGGCCTACGGTGAGGTTGGATGAGGAAGCCTGCAGTGAAATCTTTGACTGGGACTTGAGGGATGGCTGAGGGGGTTATAGAACTGACATTCTGGCGGCAAGGTTTGGTGTCCTTCAAGAGGCAGATGAGGTCTTCCCCCTCGTAGATGCGACAGACGTCTACTTGCTCCGCCCAAGGTTTGGAGCGGGCCCTCATGGTCGCCACCAATGGCTCTAAGCAAGATAAAGAACCATATAAAGGCCACCTCGGCAAACTGCAGCCGCTATTCACACTCCTCCTGGGGACACGCAAGTCAGGCAGCACAGGAACCATGTTTGGCCTGTTGCCACCAACCTAGGCCCAGGAAGCAGGGGTTGTGCTGGTCCTCTGCTATCAGGGACAAAACAAAACTCAAAAAAACCTTGCTCGAAGACATCCTGAGAATTTTGTCACATTGGATGGTGTACGAAGTTCGCAGTGAGTCCTTGTCCTCAGTTGCTGGGTAGAAACAATGGTAACAAGCAGTGAGAGCACTGGGAATATATGGGGGGGGGGGTGCTGTGTGCATGCCAACCCCCTATCAAGCAGTGAGGAGGAGAAGCTTTTTTTCTCAAGTGCAGTGGCAGAGCCTCAAAGGGTGTAAACCAATAACAAAGCTTGTTAGAGGGCTGAGCATGTATAACTTAGTGCTAGTCTCATTACCTGACAATTACCAGATAAAACGACCAAAGACTACGATTTTTGTATGCCTGGAACTCACTGTCAGGTATTTGTTGTCCAGCTCCAGTTTGTGCTCCAGTTGGGAGAGGTACTCTGAGTGAAAAAACTTCAACTGTGAGGAGAGGAAAATTGACTCAATCACTCAGGGCGCGGCACTATTTCAGGATCAAGGGGCAGGGGTAAGTCATTGCTCCTTTCAAAAATTCAGGATAGCTGAGTTGACTGAGTGTGCATTGATGTTGACCAAGAAAATCACCTCATAATTGAATTGTTAATTAGTAACAAGGATTGACCAGAGAGTCTATTTCTGCGCTCTCCCAGGGATAAATACGTGTACCCCTGTTTAGGAGTACAAAATGGAAACCATCACCACAACTTGCTACTGTAGTTAAACCCGGCAGTCTTCCCTAACTGATATTGCTAGTGTGGTAATTTTATATGCAGTGTTCCTTTTTTGGCATTTTGATAAAATCTACCCAACAGCTACATTCCATCAGTGGTTAGAAGAACTGCTTGTTTTGGGTAGCTGAATTCAAGCTTTCATTTCCTTTAGCCTGTGGCCAAACTGCAGATGAAAATCTGAAAAAACCTGAACCATTCTCTACTCTTTATCGCACCCCCATACACAACAAGCCTTAACGATTTTCCCTCACCACTGTGCACTTGTTTTTCCCCAAATCTATTAGAACAAAGCTGGCTCCCAAAAAAAGTAAATAAATAACTAGAGGCATTCTGAGAGTGCAAACCTCCACCAAGGCAGCGCAGTCGAAATCTTGCAGAGTGAACATGGCTCATAAAAAATTTAAGGTATCTGCAACATAGGATTTTGAGATGGTTGCTGTGGCAGCCATATTGTTTGACTGATCACGGACAAAATCAGTAGGGTCCATCCCTAATGTAATGGCAACCCACCCACAAAATTTCAGAGATATCCATTGATTACTTTTTGAGTTATCCTGTACACATACAGACAGACAGACAAACTAATGCTAGCAAGAACAAGACCTCCTCGGCAGAGGTAATAAAAGAAAAAAAAAATCAAACATAAAGAATATAATGAGGTAGTTATAATTATATAAAGAAACAGCTTTTCACATTTCAAAGTTCTCAGTGCTTTTTGATTTTTTATGGCTTAGGTCAGACTTTCTCAAACTATGGTACGCGTCCCACCAGTAGTACGCGGGCTCCCTCTAGTGGTACGCGGAGGAATCCCCGAGATAACCCTAGCCATTTTATTTTTTTCTGGCAAAAGAGAATTATGACAGGGAAAACTTCGTACTATAGATGTAAGAATTAGTGACGGCAAATTCAGTGCTCTAGTTCGAACACGTTTGACACTGCCGGTATTGACGCAGGTTTACAACACCGATTCGAAACTTAATTCACATGACCCAGTAACGTCATAGGGGAGACTGGGGTCCGATGAACTATTTTGCCTATTTTAAACACCTTTGGCATCGATTGATCGCTAAATAGTGATATGGCTCATTGGCCCCCATAGCTCCTCGGACCCCAGTCTCCCCTACTCTGCTGGAGGGGTAGACTGCTTTTGGAGAGATAATGGCTTTAGCATGTCGCTTTAAAGAGAGCTTGCAATTGGTGGTTGAATTTGAGAGACGTACAGCTAACGCGTTCGTCAAGTCGATAATTTGATGAAAATACATGGGTCGATATATTACACAGGCGCATAGGGCAGGCAATTACACATGTACGCTTATATATCCATTGTTGAACCGGCCCGAAGTTTTCCTCCAGTTGCGCAAACATTTGAAAAATTAACACAGCTCTATATCCAGTATTACGACTTAATCATGGTTAATTTCAGAGGGGTGATGACATTAGTAATTTATGGTAGTTCACTTAGTCATGTTCTCTCTCCAAGCACAGCTGCAGTTTAAAAACTTGATCTATCGTCCGATCCCCCAGTAAAATAAGGTGAGATGAAACCATTGCAATGCGTGATTTGTCCAGTGAATGGTTCCTGGCTTGACGAGCAAATTATTTGGAACTAAAACAACAGTTCTATGGGATTCAAAGATGCACGATGTGAATGTCAGCGAAATTCAATAAAATTGAAATAATTAACAAATTTGCCTACACTGTGTGTATTTGTGAACGCACCTATGGTATTAGTGAGTATTATCAGTAATCGCATTTGCGATTATCCGAGTTTATTTTCTCCTGAAATATAAGTGCAGGGCTCTCAAGTCTCACGCATTTCAATAAGTTCACACGCCACACATGGCATTTCTCACGCTGAGAAGTGATAAAACTCGCCGCACATTAGTAACATAGACTGTATATAAAAGAGATTAGTAATCTACGGATGGATGAGGCGAAGGCAGACGGCTCTGCTTGAATCAGCAACCTATCAGCCAACCAGGAAATAGTATTTCTTGTTGCCAGGTGAAATAGCAGCGCCGTAATCACGTCTTCCACACGCGCGCGAATGCTGCTACTGTGTGCGTACGTCAAAGGGCTGGAAGTGGAAGCTCGAAATCAGGTAATCACTTCATCACTCTTTTTTTTTTTTTTTTTTTTTACAATAACTGCTTATTAAAGTCGAGGAACTATGTAGGATATTTTCTATATGGATCATTTTTTCCTCAATTTAACAGCTTTGGACGGTTATGGTAAGATGAATTGACTTGTAACTTGTTACGGGGAGAGTGGGGGCTCTCTGCCCTTCATGTAGTGTATTTTGGCTGAAAACAAACCCAGCTCCGATCCGGTGTCAGAGGTGGTGCCGCGACATCTCTTGTTTGTGACAGGCAAAACAACACAAATACACAAAAGAATTATTTAATTTAGCCTTTATTATACTGGGGAGTCCCACTGAAATGAAAAAAGTACAGATATTGGGGGGAATGAAGTCACTTCTTCTTCTTTGAGTTTCCTGGCCATGGATAATTCAATAACTGATCCTGATGTGCCATCTAGTGATAGAATATTGTAACTGCGTGCATAAATTTGCAGCTCCACGTCCACTGGCGGACACATCTGCACAAAGATACACCGTTGTTCTTTTCGAACACGCCAAATCCAGATAATCCGTAAATGATGAATTAAATCAATATTTTAATTTGAAACGAGTAACTAAGTTGCCAGTGTCAAAGTAACGAAGTGAGAGTATACTTTTTATCTTTTAAATGTAGGAGAGTAAGTCCCAGTTAAAAAAAAAAAAATCTTAAGTAAAGTACAAATCCTAAAAAAAAAACTACTTAAATACTGTCTCGAAGTACATGTACATCGTTTCTATGCACCTTTGAAAATGGGAGTATCATGCACCCCCCAAAGAAAATCTCACTCTAGCCTGCATTCAAAACTTGAGAGCCCTGTAAGTGCATCAATAAACGTTTCTACCAGCATGCTGACAACTTGTGGAAATGTCGTTTCGAAGCTGTTTAAAAGGTTTGAAATTGTCATCGTCAGTAAGAATTGCGTCCGTGCAACATGTGGGCGGAAGACGAATATGTTGGAGTTCCCTGTGTGTGTGTGTGTGTGTGTGTGTGTGTGTGTGTGAGCGTGCGTGCATATGTGTGTGTGTGTGTGTGTGTGTGTGTGAATAAGTGTTTTATCTTACTGTTTCTTGCTGTGATCATTGCCCACAAGAATAATGTATTTCCCAAATTGTTTGAATTGTTAAAATCTTGGGCAGATCTGGCAGTGTTTCAATGAAGTACAGTTGTTATTGTTAATGTACTCACTTGCTGCTGCTGTATGTATGTGTGTGTTTGAATGAAATGTGCATTTACAGAGACCTACAGTTATTGTTAATGTTTTCACTTGCTCTGTGTGCGTACTGTATGTTATAGTTGTGTGAAGGAATTTAGATGCCAGTTCCACTGCTATTTTTGCACATTCGACAATAAATAATACTCTTATTGGGAACAAATTTGCCTCCTTTTTTAACTATGTTTAGCAGAATACGGTTGCGTAATTTTACTACTGTACTTTTACATGGCGGCGGTACTTGGACAGCCAGATATTTTCTGAGGTGGTACAGGGTGTAAAAAGTTTGAGAACCACTGGCTTAGGTCTTTAATATATTCAGAGAATTGTATTTTAAACAAAGAGAATCTTTGTTTTCCATTTCACTGCTTACATTTTTGAATTTACAATTTACCATAAATAATGATAAGATTTAGTAGGAGAGTGGTATCTTTCTCCCTCTGAGCAGGGCTCGAATTTCACGACCTGTTTGCCGTGCTGCCCACCTACAAAAGCCCCAGTTCACGGCAGTAGAATGCCGTGCCCTTTCCCCGCATTGCCGTAAGTGCCCCTCGGCCAAAACACCTACCCAAAATAAATAAATCACACAGCATTTTCCGTTTTTACCAGTGGCGGTTCGTCGGCCGTAACAAAGGGAAGCCAAAATCTCGCCCTTCAAAGCTTAATGACTTAAACATTTCGCAGTTTACTTTTCTTGATCTGCAGTTGCTCATACGAATTGGTAGAAGGAAAGTCAAATTTATTTTCGATAGCAAATGACGACGCAAATTATTAATACGACTTTATAAATTAGTTTGCGAGGCTTCTTTCGCAAGAAGCCATGACAATCCGTTTCCTACAATCTTAATATAGACGTAAAGAATGCGATGTTGCACAGCTTATTGCTTAATGAGCCTCACTAATCAATTTGCGAATCTATGCCGTTTCATGAGCTTCTTGAGCGCGGAATTTATAAAGATGTAGGCCTATGGTAATTTATGTCGTAATTTATGTGTGAAAGAAAACCCCTCATAATTTTGTGGTGCAATGTATTACAATGCTATCGAAAATAAACTTGACTCAATTGACTGTTTATCTAACAATTCGTACGAGCAACTGCTGATCAAGAAAAGTAAACTGCGAAAGTTTTAAATCATTAAGCTTTGAAGGGCTATGTTTTGGCTTCCCTTTGTTACGGCCGATGACCCGCCACTGGTTTTTACAGCTGTCTTTTTTCGCCCTTTTCTTGCGATCGTGGGCGCAGAATTATTCTTGAATAATTTCTGTATCTCCTCTATGTTTAACTCCGATCACGATGCCGACAGGTGAAAGGAACAAAAAAAAAAAAAAAAATGCCGAATTACAGTCGGCAGCCGCAAATTGTGGCAAATTGGCGAAGTTATGGAGGTACTGAAATTCTCTTAGGTTGCGTGTTGTGTGTTGATAAAGCTTGGAAAGTGGTCTTTATAGCCAGTATCTAGCGCTGTTGTCAGTGTGAGTGTTGGAATGGCAGGAGAAAGTCCGAATTTCGCGGGTGGCAGAAGATGGACAAAATGGCTAAATATGATTATTTTTTCAATGACCCGGCGATTGACTGGAATGTCTTTTGCTTGTACTTGCATTATAGCAATGCCCAAATGATGTCCCAGTGCAATACTGAGCCAATTTCCAAGACGGCAAGCGGGGAAAAATACGGGAAACGTTTTCTTTCAAGAATGGTTTTGATTTGGATAGTGCACGCTGATTGGTCACTTTATGTGAGGAACATCTGAGACTGCAGACCTTTACTTTTTATTAGCTAAAGTGATGACCTAAAGCTCCATGGTGGATTTGCTGCTGTGCCCCCAAGGTAGAGGCAGACTTTGCTGTGGTGCCCCTTATATGGAGGCACATTTGCCGTAGTGCCCTTTTATTTTCAGCATGGACCACGGCAACTTTTGCCGTGCCCCTTATCACCTGTAGTTCGAGGCCTGCTCTGAGTATACGTTACAAAGATATCCTTTTCCTGAAACTGGATTTAAACATTTTTACCTTAGCCAAGGAGGTTATGTTTTTGCTGGCATTGGTCTGTCTGTCTGTCTGTCTGTCTGTTTGTTTTGCTGTTGCTCATGTGGGCCCCCAAGTGGCTTGGACCCTTGGGCCCCTGTTAATAAAATCCACAGCATGATCCACCTTCGAACAGAACTAACCTCTGCACTCTTGCACACACCAGAAATTTCAGCTTTGCATGTACACATTTTGCATATTAAGGTAATTTTTGGTATAACACAAGGCAATTTTGTCTTTAGCTTGGCATATGTTTGTGGTAACTGTGCTATTAGAGTAGAAAACAACCCCATGCTGGTCGTTACATGAAAATAACTGCACACCTTTGCTGTGCTTTGGGCCGTATTGCACCACTCAATTGTGCAATTATTTTTATATAGTGACCAGCGCGGCGTTGTTTATTGCTTACTGCTTGCTAAGACTGTCCTTAGCCCTTAGCCCCGTGATCCTGCTAGACCACAAAACTTCTGCACACAAAATTTGCCTCTCCAAATGTTTGTTGTGATATTTTAATAGCAGCCATTCTTGTTTATTCAACTTTAGTGGAATAAGCAAAGTGAGTATAGTGTACTGGGAAAGATGTACCAAAGAAAATAAGAGAAGTTGGAGGCAGCAACCACACTAATCGTGTTCTGTGCGGCAAAGACAACGTCTGTTATACAGCAGCAGCAGCCTTTGCTTCCCAAGCAAGAGAAATAAAACCTATTTTCTGATTTCTTGCTTATTTCTATTTTGCCAGCTGTACTTCAAATATTCTGTGCTCCTGATAACATTTATAGAAAAAGTATAGAAAGGAATTGTACATTCTCTTTCTTATAAATATGGGAAACCATGTTTATGTACTTTTACGAAAAAAAAAGAACGTTAGTGAGAGACAGTGGTGTCGATGCTTCCTGAGTATAAGGGTAATTGAAGTATTATACTAACACTTACCATGTCCTCTAGTTCCACTTGAATCTGCCTGTGTATTTCAGCCATTTGAAACAGAGTGTCACCTGAAATTAGCAAATCTTTAGAAGATGGCTAACGTTCATGGGGTGCAGATATATTGATGTTTTTTAGCTGGTCAGTCCATATTTATCAACAGAGAACTCTGGAAAGCGTTTGGACACCACGGTATAATTTTAAGCCATACCACATGCAAATGAGTGCTGTTACACAAAATATCAGCCGTGATGAAGTTTAGTATAACAGCATGGCCTTGAATGTTATATTCCAATTATACAACAGTTTGATAAACAATATATGTATTAATAACAACAAATAACTGACATTTTATGCACAATATGATCAAATATTTTGTTTATGTTTTGGCCTGCTAACAAAAATAGTTCCCAGAGAATTGAAGCTCTATAGAGTGTTGCCTGCTTTTATGCAACGCGCAGACACACACAGCCCATCAGTTCCTCGCTTCTGCGCTTGCCAGCTGGCTCATATTGACTTGTTCATTCCCATTGAAGGTGCACCCAATGAAATATAAATTTAGTGACGGGGGACAGTGTTTTTTGTTGCTTGTAGTGGCATTATGATTTGGCACTGGCCTGCTAGTACTCAATTCCAATGCTGCTGATGATGCTAACTTTCTTGTAGCCACCTAATGGTACCCTCCAATGTAACGATTGAGCTTTTCCAACTAACTTGAATCTTATGAATGTACACAGACAAGCAGAATGATATGTAACATAAAACACTGGAGTGATGTTTTGCTAAATATCAGCATTCCTCGGAAGCCTATTGTCCAATCAAAATGTACGACCATTGTAATAATATGACTGTAGTAAACTAGGCCTACGCTGTCGGCGGCCGACAGCAAGGGGTATATCTCCGAAATTCCCCAATCCTCAAAGCCCCCTTTATTAGATTCCCCTGTACTAGACCTCCAATATGAGGCAAATTTGAGGTCTGTGTAAGTAATTGTTCCAGAGATATGGTTAAAAACCTGATTTTTTTTTCAATATATAGCGCCACCTGGTGGCAAACCTAGGAGTGCATACTTGCCCAAAATCTAATCAGTTCATCCTCTCTACCATATCTACCCATATGCTAAAAATGAGAAGCCAGTGTAAAGTATTTTGTGAGTTATCGCGCTAACGGCTAAAATCTGCGGACGCGGTGGCGGGTGGGCGAAACCATGATATCCCCGAAACTGGTATTTCGGGGATATAAATATTATATATAGCTGCTGCATAACATCAGACATACAATAACTTACATATAATTTTACCAACATTCAATTCATCCTTGCACTGGCAGCCACAGTGCAGTGCCTGGGGATCAACTCCAGTTCACAGGCCAGTGCCTTGGTCTAGTACGCCTTGACTGAAATGAATGCCTTTTGTTGTGGGAGGAAATCAAAGTACCCTAAGGAAACCCAATGTAAACACAGGACAAGAACATTCCGGGCTCATACAACCATTCAGTGCATAAAAAATGAGTCCTTGGGCAGATTAAGAGCACCTAATTGACAACATATGGTTGTTAACTATGAAAAAGACAAGAAAATCTGACCTACTGAGATGTCCAGCTTCTCCATGGTTTCAAAATTATGGCTAATTACAAAGCATCTCACCACAGTGGCGCTGATATGGCTAACTAGGCCCACTTGTGCACGATAACAGTGCCTTACAGTGACACTGAGTGCCTTTTAATTGTTTGAAGTGTATTGTAAGGTGATTACATTGGGCTGCTCTGTAAGCCAGCGTGGTGAACTGCTCACTGCAAGCTTGCAGGGGATAATGATAGGATTTCTTCAGGAGCATGATACTGAAATCGCCCTTTGGGACTTCCCTCCCCCACTGCTCCTACACAAGTCATATGATTCTTAATCCTAAAACAAGGGCCCTTCTCTCTCACTCTCTCAACATACAGTATGAACAGTTCAGTAAAAGCGCCCTCTGCTGATTTAATGTTGCTTGCCACATTTTCATTGAAGATAATATTTTATCATTGCATTTCATCACAGGGATTAAAGGTCATATGATGCAGCAAATTGCAAAAGTCATGACATTTTCATCATAAAAAGGAAAAATCTGACAGTAAATTACCCCCAAAATACAAATGTTCAGAGCCAGATCAAGCTTCATAACTTGAAAACAAAAAGCATAATATATGAACAAAATTGATAATAAAAAAGTTCTTAATGAAAATGCCCTGAAACATCAAAGGAAAATAAATGTCAATGAAATTGGAAACATTATATGAAAATTAATATAATTTGACAACAATGTAAGAAAAAAATAAATTTACTTTCAATTGAATTTAATCAGATCAAATATTTTGCTTTTTAATTTAGATTCATCACATTTAGTTCTCTATGTTTTGGCCCACTGCTGGTTATATGGTTTAAATGGGAGGATCGTGATAGGCTCGCACTTTCTCTTGAATGACAGATTGAATCATATACCTTTTCATCTTGTGGCCTTAATTTTATTTGCATATAATTTTTCTTTCCCATTTCAAGGCATCCTTTGTTCAATTCCATTCAGTTTCTATTTTTTACTTAAGTTCAGTATATACTCGTTTGAAACTAGCTCTAATTTTAATGCCTCCTCCTAGTTTCATTGACTGGCCAAAAGCCTGTTATACCAGAGATGGCAATAGTATTTGTCATTTGTATATTTATAAGTATTTGACAATACTTATTTAATATACTTTTTGTGCAAGAGAGGTAGCATTAAAATGATATTGTAAAGAAGAATTCCTCCAGTGAGCATTCAGCCCTTATTCATTTTATCTCTGGCGTACTTACCAAGCTCTTTAGCCCCCTGGCTGTCGCTGGCCAGCTCTCCCAGTTTCACCATAGCATCAAAGTAGCCCTTCGCTGCCACCATAACTCCTGGGGATGAACCATTAGGAGTTGTAGATGTTTGGGACACAGGCTAAAACCTCAGTATGATAGCAGACACTGTGAGCAAAGGCAGTGGCACAAGTCAGAAATTGAGTGCTCTTGTCCTTGCCTGTAAGGGCTTTTTCATACAGCTTCCCTGAAGCGACGAAATTCTTCAAACTGGGGTTGAAATGGTCCAGAATCCTCTGAAAATGTGCCCAATCAATAAATACAGAGGTGTCTTTTTGTTTACTGAACTTTGTCACAGCATTTTTACCTTCAGTTTTGTTTGCACTAACAGTTGTATTATTGTTACATCATAACAATGACTGAAAACATAATCTGATCATTTAATACAAAATTACTCGTACCTCTATATAATAAAAAAATAAATAATGAAAAAAAAAATAATAATAATAAGACATTGCATCATTAACACAAATTTACCTTGTAGACATTTTCAGTCATCTTGTTGACCTCGTCTGAGTGAGACATGCTGCTTTCCTTGTGAGCGGACTTAAGCAAGTGCAAATCTTATGCTGGAATAACAGCTAACTATGACCTCCCAGCAGCTCTGAAAGTTCACAGTAACAAGAGTTTTGCTCTTAAGACCTTGAGGAAACAGCTGTAGTCGAACACGCAAATAAAGACACTACTGTACAAACAAATAAAGACACTAAAAGCAAAAATCAGAACAGCTCAGCAGAGTTTTACTACCGCTCTATCTACAGTTATGATGTAGCACACATGTATTGCCACCTCTCTAACATCTATGATTACAACAAATAATGATGCTTGAGTACCACATCTGTGCTGAAGTGGGTTAGTGTTGGCTGAAGTGTTGTGCAATGGATTTGAGTATTTCAGACTCTGGATGGGATGGTAATACTTTTCCCCTTCTTGCCAGCCTTTTTCCTTTCTAAGAATGGCTTACTCAAGTTCGTGACTAAAAAAAAGCTGATTAGAAATCAGCCCATACTGACATTGAAACTAGCTTCCGTCCTCAGGCTGCTGCACTGTCAGGTACGTGACATTGAATACATAATTTCAACCACCACAGCTCAGCAAAACCTCGCAAAAACATTGTCTTGTGCAGCACAGTGCAACAAACTGGCAGTTAAGCACCCTCACCTTTAAACATGCAAAGATAATGTCAAAAATACCAGCCGGAAGAGAGATTGGGGGTTGACCTGTTTGAGTAATGAGTTTAGCAGATTTAATTTAGAAAATGTGCATTTAAGGAGCTTTCTTGGTCAATAGCTACATCGACAATTGCCTTCAAACCATGCAGAATTTTCCAAAAAATTATATATTACAGGCAGACACGAACTTGGCACTGCTAATTAATAACTCCGCAGGCAGAGCCGGCTGCTTTAGGTCCCTGCAGCCACTAGGGGGCCCTTAAGAACACTTGTAATGTCCTTGAAAAGTTTTCTTTTTGCCTTTTGATAAAGCTAAAAAGGTAATGATGCTGAAAAAAAGGAAATATCCCTCCGGAGCAGAGAAGAAAAAAGAAAGAAAACGGGTGACGAGAAAAAAACAGCAAGACAAAGATATCTTTTTCTGTCTGCATGACTGCCATAAATGTTAGCATAAATGTTGGCGTGTGCAGCCCTTTCGTTTCATCTCGTGTTAGCTAGCTAATGAGCTAGCTCTGGAAAGTGCCGAGTCAACCAGCTTTGTGTCATGTTTGTATTATAAGAAGATGCTAGTTGAGTGTTTAGCATCCCCATGTTATTGGAGCACTTTGCTTATTTGTCAGTACATTAGGTGACAGTAAGTCTCGAGCCAGCAAAAACTTCTGCTTAATAGCCCTCATTGAGACTGACCGGTCATATGATCCAACCTTATAGCCTACAGCTGGTTACAAATCATACATTAACTGATTTTGGATTCAAAACAATCATCTTCAGCAGATGTGACAAAGTTTGCACCCCTGCCCAAAAGTCTGATATGTAGGCATGATAGCTATAGCCATGCCATGCATTAATCCCAAAAGAAAATGGTGAAAAACATTAATAGGAAGACAAGCATAGAATATAGTAGTTTCTTTGTAAGACATTGATTGTGTTAATGTAGTAGGAAAATGTAAACTGGGTAGGCTTAGTTAGCCAAAGTCACTGTTAGAGTTGTAGTACACTATTTATTTCTGTTTACCTTTATAGCAGAGTTGTACATTTATAAAAGGTACCTGGTTTTAGTGGGTTAAAATATGAATGTAAAATGTGGAAAATTGGAATTTGTTATAGGGATCATTATTGGAACAAGAGACAAGAAATATTTTCTGTCATTTGATGTCTTCTCCTGGAGGCCAGTAACACATGCCTTTTGGTAGTTTACTGTTTAAATTTGAATATTAAAGTGCAAACTAATGCCAGACCACTTTAGTGAGTTTGCTATTTTAAGAAACCAAAAAATGGTGAAAACATGCCAGTTACTACTAGTAGGTGTGCCAATGATCGAACATTGACAGTGGTCAGTAGTATCAGTGCCGAGGAGGTGGGGAAGGGCCCAGTATCAAATCCTCCTTAGGGCTCCATGAAGGCTTAGGCCGGCCCTGACTGAAGGTACTCTCTCTTTGAGCAGATACCAGACTCTTGCTATCTAGAGGGGTGATGCTGAGAGATACCTCTATATGCAATGACTACATTGACTCAAAACTAGTTTTTATTTTATCCAGAAATGGCCTAGCAACCAATTACTCACTATGAAAACTTTTACCTGTCTAACAAATGTAGCTGAGTTTTCTCCTGCATTAGTAAATATGCCCAGACTTTTCACTACAGCATAGTTCTTTGGATTTGTAGTTTCAGCTCACAACTATGAAACAGTCCATTTGAAATCTTCTTTTCAATGTGCATTTCCAGAAAAATTACATTAATATCCCACAACTGCAACTAATTGCTAAAATAAAAAAAAAAAAAAAAAAAAAAAAAAATGCCTGCATCATTAAATACCAGAGCCAGAAAAACCTGTGCACACAGGCTCACAGTGAGCCTTCCAAAATGTGAAGTTTTTCTGGGCCATGCTAATCATATGATTTTCTAATCCAAATTGTGGTTTCTGATTTTATCCACGTATAAGGTTCACTTGTTTGTGCCAGCCACCATCAGGAAATTAATCTAATCCCTGTATTGGCAATTTGAAAGCAGCAGAAATGACAAAACCTACACCTTCATTATACTGTCAATATTATACAGTAGTATTCATGTATTTACCATCACCAACATTTTAACCTAAAATGAGACTATCAGAAAGGCACCTAAGTTTCTTTTGTAAGGTTATTCAGACAAAAGTCCATTTTGTTATGGGGTTTTAACTTGTTTTTTTATTTGGTAATTTCATTTGTCTACACCTTACTAATTCGATGGTGTGCGTAGGATTCCATCAACAAAACTCCTTCTTTATTTCCTCTTTGTTTGCCTTATTCTTCCCAGTGCTTTGCTTCCTTCACTTTCCCAGAAGACTATTTCCTCATTGTTCTGGACTATTCCTCCTAGCAGATATTGGGGCATGTACTCACAGCTTTGGGTGAATCCATCTCTGTAAAATGCTTAAGCTTCAGGGTGGTGGTCTCTTCTGTTACAGTAAGTACACTTTGTTCCTCTAATATCCTAAACTCTTAGCATTGTTCTTTCTGTACAGCTTTATCTCTGGGTTGTACCATTTTTTGGGTCGTTGGGGGAATGCCATAAATGAAGTCATAATATATAATTCTGCTGGAGATACATTATTCACCGACACTATAAGAGTAGTACTGGTAACTGGTAGGGGACTGGAGGGAAATTAACTTACCCTTCATGGAAATAGATTAATATTGCATAGCTCGGAGAGTGGTGTATTTCTCATTACTGTGCAATGTTTCCTTGTTCAGGGGGTGTGGGAGAGGTTTGTTTATGTAGTGGAATGCAAGATAAACTAATTTCTTATTCAGCTATTACAACCTCTGTAACTCACTCCCATGTCCTCTGTGGAGATATTTGGATGTGCATTATTAACAAGCTGCATACATCGATGATTTGTGATAGAGCTAGGTGTTGCCCTATGAGTTTATCCACTGCATACCAATATATTCACCCAAGCATGCCCTTGGTTGTAATCTGGAGGACAGCTTTAACTGACCTTGACTACTTCATTATCTGAAAACAAATCCCAACAAATGCAAGTGGAGGAATGACCAGGTGTGGACAGGGCAGGTCCTCTAGCAGCTTGGCATCAGCTGCATTTTCTCTTAGCAGCCCCTTGGCAGATGTGATGTTTACATGCAGTATGTGCTCTGAATGATAGAGCCCTTTAAGTTTGGGTCAGTTACACAAGTCTGAATGCAGCCTGCGTTTCTGACTCAAAATAAACCCAGGGTCCAGATGGTTTTTCCAAAGCAAATGGAATAAATCTTATTACTATACTCTGCTGTGTGTTTCTGACCATATGGCGTCCTTTGAATTTCTGTTTAGGTAATGATCCCTTGATTAATAAGGGAGACCGAAATACTGAGAGCCTGAGGTTAAAAAAAAAAAGTTTTCCACTCAAAACTTGAGATATGAATGCATTTATTGGTCCATGTACCCTCTCTTATTTGTAAGTCCAATCTCAACCTTCTTGATGCATGAAAAAAGCACTGTAAGAGAGAAAATTAGCTCACAGATATAGAATAAATGAACCTTTTGAAGCATTGGTTTAATCTCAGCCCCAAAAATGAGAAAAATACAACCTTAAATTAAAGTAAATCTATCTTACATTTTATCTCCTTCAACAAGAAAAACACTTTTAATGAAACTACATGTGCATATCATTTTGGGCACTCCTAGAAATTTTCATGAAAAAAAAAGTATTTGGAGAATTTTTTTCCTTTTTATATTTTATTGAAAGGTTAAACTGCAGATAGTGTGTGTTTGTTCAATGCTGTCACATACAGTGCTGTGAAAAAGTATTTGCCCCCTTCCTGATTTTTTTTTTTTTTTTTTTGCATATTTGTCACTCTTTTTGATCATCAAACAGATTTTAATATAAGACACAGATAACCCGAGTTAATACAAAATGCAGTTTTTAAATGAGGATTTCATTCATTGAGGGAAAAAGCTATCCAAACCTACTCAAAACCAGGGTGAGTGCGGAGACATTTCCATAGGCAACCTCCACTTTTTACGGCTTTTCATTTGCCGGAACGATTTCAAAAGGGGGTACAAATATATTTCGGGGGTTTTATAAGTGAAAAGGGTTTTCGAATACTAATATCGCGAATGCATATGCTGCGCAAGCACTAGCAACGCGGTTGCATATGGAAATGTCTCCGGACTCAACTCTCTCCTCTCAGTAACTCCAGTGAGAGCAAATGGCCGGCAAACACAGAATCAGTGCTGTACAAACAGGTCTTTTTGAGGCTCAGCCAAGTGGTGAATACTTCCTCTACAATCCATATCCTTTCGTGTCTGTCTTCCCATGCTTTCCTGGTTTTGAAAGGGTGATCGAGTGAAAGCATCAGTCTGCCAATAATGCCCAGTCTCACATTTGGATTCCTAAAAGCTATATTTTGGCCTCGGGAAGTTAACCCAATAGCACTTGGACCGCCCGATACCGCCTGAAACTTCTGTTCCCTAGACCGCCTCAAACCGCCAGTATCACATGATTGCCTAGGGTTACACATTGGACTATGTTATCAGCTTGAAATGGCTCAAATCGGCAAGAGGGATTCCCCAGTGACCTAAATTCAAGATAAAACATTGGGATCGTTATTTCGGATTTCTCGCTGCACACTCTGAGAAGTACGGAGCCCAGGAAGTGCAATGACAAGAGAAAAAAAATAATTTGTGGCCACAAGATATAACTCATTCCCACGAATCAGTTATTTCGTTCCCACAAGTTAGTTACTTGTTCCCACGAAGTAGTTACGTTGTTGCCACAAATTAGTGACTCATTCCCACGAATTAGATATTTCATTCCCACGAGTTAGTAACTTGTTCCCACGAATTAGATATGTCGTTGCCACAAGGTAGTAACTCATTCCCACGAATTAACCACCTCGTGGCCACAAAATATAAATCCACACTCCCTTCGTCTCTCCGAAGCAGATGGCATTTGTCTCTGATAATCTCCGGGCGCAGACCTGTGTCTGCGCCACCCACTCCATTCCATGGCCTGCCTGACCGAAGCAATTTTCAGAACAAGCATGCTGACAATGCCACGGGCCAGTCTAATTTATTGAAAACGACTGAATGAGGATCAGGACATTAGCCACGGTTTTCATGTAATACATTGCAATAGGTAGAGTAATGTTACTGATCACTTTGTTCACCGTTGCAAAAACGTAGCCGCTCCAACTTTAGCCTGGAGCCATGAATCAACCTGGGGTGCGTTTCCCAAAATCACAGATGGTAACTTACATAGTTGGGTCCATTGACTGTGAATGGACGAACTATGTACGCTTTTGAGAAACGCGCCCCAGATTCGAGTTTACTAGCCTTAGGGAGCGTGCTGCATGTGCAAGAATGGTAATGTAGCCCAAACTGGAAGTATTCCCCAGAAAAGTAAATCACATTTGCGTCTGACTTATAATGTTTGCTTGCTTGGTTACCGTAAATCCCCTCACCGGACAGCGCAGATCCACGCCCGGAGATTATTTGTGGCAAGTCTTGGGAACGACTTATATCTAGAGGCCACAAAATGGCTAAATTATGGGAACGACTTATATTTTGTGGCCACGAGATGAATAATTTGTGGGAACGAGTTACTAACTTGTGGCAACAACATAACTAATTCGTGGGAACGAAATAACTAATTCGTGGGAATGAGTTATATCTTGTGGCAACAACATAACTAATTTGTGGGAAGGAGTTATATCTTGTGGCTATGAATTAATTTTTTTCTTTTGTCATTGCACTTCCCGGGCTCCGTAGAGAAGGGCGAGATTGTGAATGAAAAAATGAGAATTTTGAATGAGAAACTAGAGGTAATAAGATTTAAAATAAATATAACTTGTAATACTTGATTTTCAATTTATATCGGCCAAAAGTGGACTCCAAAATCCAATGTCAAAAATACAAAAATTACCTGGATTTTCCATGGAACAGAGGTAATCTATATATATTGAGACTAAGTGCTATTGGGTTAAAAATAACCAAAATTTCCTTCCCACGACATTGCGTAATAATGTAGCACTCTTCTTTTAAAAATATTTTGCGTGGATGACATGAAAGAAAGCTGGATTCTTTTAGATTGTCACACGCCCCCTTTGTAATGGCAAACGCTTGACTTTCCCGTGGCCCACATGTTTTTGCGACCAAACTGCGCATGCCCAGCTATTGACATAGCCCAGGGGTGGGCAACTCCGGTCCTGGAGGGCCAGTGTGCATGCACGTTTTTATTTCTTCCAATTACACTGACTAATTGAACAAGTTGGTTTTATACAGAATAATGGATTTGCTCAAACAGTGGATCAAAGAAAAATGTTTCATTTAGGGAGACAAGCACAGTGTTTTTTGGTCAATCCTGAGAAATTCAAGAGATGGAAAGAGATTTCACACATGCTTTAGCTAATTAAGGTAATTAAAGGTCCCCTATTATGTCACCAGGTACATAGCTAATTAGTTATTACAAGCCATTTCAAAATCTTTTCCCTCTTGACATCACATGGGGAAGTAACCAACGAGAGGCAAGAAGAACTGATCGCCTTCAGTCAAGCAGTCAATCAGATTTCATTATTCTGGGTGGTCACTCCCCCTTGTGATGTCAGGTAGGGGAGACTTTGAACTGGCTCATAATGGCTAATCAGCTGTGCACCTGGTGGCATAATAGGGGACCTTTAAATAATTGAAGGCCAGACATAGGTGTAAAAACCTGGGACAGATACGGCCCTTGTTGTCCATCTCTGACATAGCCCCTTTAGCAATCTGATGGTAAATCAGAAACCAAGTACGATTCATGTATTTATTTCATGTTATGTTGGATCATATTGATGAAAATAAGTAAACAGATATCAATATGTAGTAAAAACAAAACTAATAATATATTTCTGAGGGAAAAAGTCAATATCGAGAGTGGCTATATTTTGCTTTGATTTCAGCATTTAATCTTTCAGGCACAGTTTCCACATATTTTTTTATTTCTTTTTTAGCTAATCCATGCCATTTGGTTAGAACTTCATTCCAAAGAGATTCTTCAATGTTTCATCCGGGACTGTATATAAAGATGGACAACCGAACAGCTCCTGAAAATATACAGTCCATGGTTACAAAAGATTTGCTCAATCGGATTAAGGTCTACAGGCCAAGTCATAAATTTTATGTAACCAGATGTCTCTTTCCAACTGGGATCATTCTTGTGCAACTTAGAAGTGTGTTTTGGGTCATTATCTTGTTGAAAATAAAATCCCTGACCAATCAGTCTCTTTCCAGATGGCAATGCGTGCCTCACAAGGATGCTGTGGTACTTCTTTTGATCCATGATCCCGTCGATTTTTATGAGATCACCGGCTCCTTTCGAGCAGACAGAACCCCAAACCATAGTATTAGCTTTTCCATGTCTTACTGAAGGGGTTAAAAAGTCATTGTTGAAATGTTCTCCGACTCCATGGCGCTTAGAAGTTCTGCATTTGGGTGAGAAAATTTTGAATTTTGAATCCTTGGTCCAAAGAACTAGTTTCCAGTCCATTGGTGTCCAATCCTTAAATTTCTTGGCAAACTAGAGTCTTTTTTTGATGTTACCAGCTCTTGGCAGTAGCACAACGAATCAGACCATTTTCATTCAGAGGTCTGGAAATAATAGATCTTGATACTTTCATCTCTTCATTTCTGGTGCTAATATCACCACACAGTTGTCGTGCTGCCAACAGCCAACTTTTTTTTACTTGTCATATTCAGAATACAAACATCAGAAGCACCTAACTTTCGGTGAGCACTTCTATTGCCACTTGTTCTCAGCCTACCGGTCTCTTTGAAATTCTTCATGGTGTTTCTTACTGTGCCATGGCAGCATTTAATATCTTCAGCGCCACAATGCAGCAACAATCAATCTCAGAGAGCTATTTCCATCATACCATCATGTTGAACACTGCAGGCTTTAATTTTTCAAATTTTTGCGTGAACAATTTGCCATTTGCGTGAATACATAACCAAGTAACCCACTGTCAGGGTACGCAAAATAAAGTTTGCGTAACCGGTCGTTTACGTCATTGGCTATGCAAAAGTTAAAGGTTTCAGTTTATGTTTAAGTGTTACTATACCTACCCCATCCCCATTTTTTCTGGTATTATCTGAAAACTTCAAATTTTTACCTAAGCTATAATGTGATAAAATCTAACCCGTTTACCACTGTAGTGTTCTTGTGCATGGTGTACAGAAACTCTGACTAAACACCAAGGTAAACCGATGCCAATGAAGACAGTCGTAAGTTTGACCATTTACTGTCACACTTCTTCATTGACAACTGGTGAAAACTGTAAATAAAAACACAAAAATATTAAGTATCTGTTTTTTTTTTTTTTTTTTTTACTAAACATTGCATTGTACATAAGTGTAAATAAACCTGTTTTTAACTAACTCATCAAATCTAATTTTTTACAAAATAACCTCCAATGTATATTTTTTAACATATTTAAAATCATATAAATTAACTTACAGCTTTACCTCTTTGATATTTAGTAGTGGATTGCCGTGGATTGCTCCAGGGGCCTATTGCACAAAGGCGGGATAAGGGATTAGCCCAGGATCAGCACAGGATTAGCCTGATCTCAAGTCCCATTTTGGTTGCACAGAGCGTGTGGACTAAGCCGTGGCACTAGTTACTATGGAAACAAAGTCTGTGGAGCTGGCCAGCTCTAGAGCTGGCTTACCTACTGGCTAAGCTCCTTGCTCCAGCCAATTTCACCTCACCTCAGTCAGCAGTCACCCAAATTGAAAATCAATGTCCTAAACAATCATTCTAAATTGTTCACTACGCATAGCCATCTCAATTATAGTAGGCCCAGAGTAATTATCTTAGAAACTTTTGACCATTGATGTCCGTAAAAGAGCCAATATTCAATCACTATATTCAAGTATCCAAGTGACAGTCACAATCACAATTCAGTCAATCCCCCTTCCACGTCACATTTTAACCATATTTAGAATCTGTCATCATCAGATTTGTCCTTATCCCCCAAGTTGAGACTTCCATCTGAGTAGGAGATGAGCAGTGCTGTATGAAGGGGGTCACAGTGTTTAAACACAGTCCTCTCCATCTTTATTCAGACTGCGACGTGTAAGATAGAGTCGTTGCCTTAGCACCGGATATGTGTGCAACATCGCTTGCGTTGCGATACTGGAATCAAACATTTTCAGGGAGTTGAAGTTTTTTTTCTGACGTAAACATTTTACTTTTTAATTTGAATATGCCTCCATCAGAAGTGATTAAAAGCAGAAAATAAAGTCTACTAGTCTGAAAACATCTTCTAGATCGGACTATCATTTCAGAGTTTGTGCATGACAAAAAAGGGGTTTGAAGCAAAATTGTGGTATATCGTCAAAAAATATGCTTATAAACATTTCTAAGCACTTGGGTTTGCTTGGCAGTTCACGACATCTGCCTGTTTTCTTGTCTCGATGATATATCTCAAATAGGCTATGTCTAGCAACGATGACTAATCCCATTCACACAGACAGCAAAGTGTATCAGCTACTCCTTTTCGACGGCGCTGAAACACTTCTCGAGTTTACTTTAACTTGAGTTTTTCCTCACTTTAATACTCCTCTCAAACGCCTTGCACCATTCAGACAGAAACTGAAGGAGTAACACAGGCATTTCAGAGACGGCGTCGTCCTTCTGTCTGAACGCGGTCTTTAAAGGGGAACTCTGGGCTAAATCATGTGCTGTTTTATACAAACATAATTAGTAAATAAATATTGTAAAATACAAAAATGTGGAATTTTTGTTTTCAAAGACGAGATAAATGAGGTTTTATTCCCCCTAATTAGTTGTCGTCTGCTTCAACGGTCGTGTGATAATGACGTAACGTCACCCGAGAATGACGAACCGTCGCCCTTCGCCCAGAGGTATGTACTATTGTGTTGGATAGTGTGATTGTCCCAGTCCATTATTTTATGACAAAAGATCATTCCATATGGCCCATTGGCTAGTTGCACGAGATGGTGTTAAGTACTTTCTGAAATACGCAGGGTTGCTTCAACATTAACAGTTTGCTTTTGTCACATATCAGTCTATATCAGATGCTGAGCAGATGACAGGTATATCATCCCAGACATGTGATTTTGGCTATCGCCGATATTCCCAGGATTTGGCTTAATTAACTGCGAATGATGCTGGCAAGATTTGTCTCAATTACCCATGACTGATGTTTGTTCGTTGTCACTGGATGAGACATCAGCTGCTCCACCGAAAAACAAGAGGGTTTTTCACTAGCATCACATTTCCTGCCGTTCTCACTGATGAGTGATGAACTGGCTTTAAGCGACAGACAACAAATGTGTAAATATTCCATAATGTCGAAATGCCGTTTCATAAATCTAACATTCGATGGACGCATATTTAATATTGTTGATACTTTGTTTACCTTCCCACTCGGCGTCAGTTGCACTCTCAGGACCATCACTTCTGTAGCTATGGTTAGCTGAGTATATCTAAGAAAACCATAATGATGTAGCAGAACTAGCTAGGTAGTTGCATCAGAAAATGTTGATGTAGATTCACCATAAAACGGAAACAATTAAGCCAAATCCTGGGAATATCAGCGATAGCCAAAATCACATATCCGGGATGATATATCCTATATCTGCTCAGCATCTGATATAGACTGATAAGTGACCGAAGCAAACCGTTAAAGTTGAAGCAACCCTGCGTATTTCAGAAAGTACTTAACACCATCTCGTGCAACTAGCCAATGGGCCATATTGAACCAGTCAATGGGCCATATTTGTATTTTACAAAATTTATTTACCAATTATGTTGTATAAAACAGCATTATGATTTAGCCCTGAGTTCCCCTTTAATTGAAGGATGGGGCATGCGTCCGCTGCATCTCGTGAATATCCATGGTGATTATCAGCGATTCTGTGATCGATCTCGGGGTCTACTTGAGGTAGCCGTGTGCGCGCACTCAGCAGGATCAGCAGCAGCTGGCTTAACTTCGCCGATCATCCTCCATCCGCTGTTGGCTTTGTGCAATCAATTAAGCCAGCGACGCGCTGTTTGGGATATAGCAATCCCTGCTTTGACGTTGATCCGGGATCTCAGGATCCGACTTTTGTGCAATAGGCCCCAGGAGCATGCAGCACATGTTTCTCAGGCAGGACCAGGTAAACAGGAAGTAACTGAAGGAAAGTGATGTAACAGGATGTGCTGTCACCATTTTTAAATTCAACCAGAAAATAAATATAATTGTGAACAAATAAGGAAAAAAGTGAAAGCGAAACTTAAAGAAACTGGCTTCAAGGCAACACACTCCCTGCCTGTCCTACGTGAGGTCACTAAGAGAGTCCAAAGCTTCAGTCTCTGGATCAGTCTTTGGGCTGAAGCAGAACAGTTTCTGCAGCTGGTCTCAAGAAGGTTTTTACATCGCCTTATTCAGTCGTCTTCACCTCGACCTTTCTTACAAGTCCATCCTTTCCAGGGAAGGTCGCAATGACTCGGGCTATGGGCCAACAGTTGCAGGTGGTCTGCTTGTCCCTGAGCAGAACTAGATCTCCTACTTGAAGGTTTCTAAGAGGCACTGTCCACATCTGTCTCTGTTGCAAGGAAGGTAAGTATTCACGGATCCAGCGGGTCCCGAACTGGTTTGCAAGAGCCTGAACTTGTCTCCATTGCTTTGTGTAAAGGTTCTTGTCCAAGAAATCTCCAGGTGGAGGTGGAACGCCTGACTTCTGTGTAAGAGACATATGAGACACGTGGAAGGTTAAATTCCCAGCTGCATGCCTGCTCAGAGGTACCTCTGTACCGTTTTGTCCATCTCAAGCTCCTTGCAGGCTCCAACAAAGTTGGTGCCGCAATCAGACTGGAGCTGCTTCACTGGGCCTCTGAGTGTAAAAAACTGCCTCAGAGCGTCAATGCAGCTGGATGAGTCCATGGAGTCAATTATCTCAATGTGCACAGCTCTTGAACTTAAACAGCTGAACCTGATGGCCCACCTGTTTCCCTCTGCCTGCCCTCCTCTCGTACATCTGGTTGTGACAGACCAGGGCCCAAATAAATCCAGCCCCACATATGTAAAAGGAGGGCAGGAGGAGTCCCTCAGGTGGCAGGTCCACCATACGTTGTTTGTCCAGCTTCCCTCGCAGCATTCGACCGGTTATGCATTTGTGGAGTAATGAATTCATCAGTGTCTTGCCTCCCAAGATCCACAATCCTGCTGCCCGGATTGCTCCTTCTGTCAGGTGACGGCCTTGGTGTTACACCTGCTCATGGTGATGTCGTGTGAGTAGGGCGATGTTGCTATCTTTGGGCAGAGCTATTGGGATTTTTTATGCAGTTGGAAGGTAAGAGTGCTTCAGGTGACCTCCAACACACATGAGGTCATCCTCCAAGGTTGGGCTGAGTTTCTGAAAGGAACTGTTTTTGGATATTTCTTTGTTGGCTTGGAGGGCTAACGGCTCTTTTGCAAAAGCTGCACTTTCTGTTGCTTTAAGGATCACCTTCCTTGCTCGAGCCATTTCATCAGGAGTACGAGGTAAGTCACATTTATGCCAGCGTGTGCATTTGCTGATTTGGTTTGATTGTTTGTAGGATCTTGCCATGTGGATGAGGAATGCTACTTCTCTCACTAAGGAGATGAAGGAGGAGAAGCGACGAAAGTGGTCAGAGGTGAGTATCTGTTCGTCTAGGTAAGTTGCGCAGGTTTGTACGTGTGGTCGGATTTCTGAGTCATTTTCAGGTTCAATGAGCTCGAATGTCTCACTTGTTTGTGATTCCTCTGCAGGTGGCTGACGCAGGAAGGAGGGTCTGGTGAACCAAGACATCTGCGCTAGGCGGGATGCAGGTAAGGATCTTGATGCATGATCCGCAGGGTTTTCCTCTGTACGTACAAAGTGCCACTGATCAGGCCTTGAAGACTGGGGGATACGTTGGACCCTATTATGGACGTATGTATAAAACTGCTTTGACTCATTACAAATGTAGCCAAGCACTACTTTGCTGTCTGTGTGGTAACTTGAGGCATCCAACTTCAAGTCCATCTCATTCTGGATCAGATCTGCCATCTCTACAGCTAAGACAGCAGCACACAGCTCAAGCTTTGGGATTGCAGGCTCAGATGGAGGTGCTAGCTTTGCCTTGCCCATAACAAATCCAACTTCAACCTGTCCATCTTCCTGAACTGCTTTCAGGTATGCCACAGCACCAGTGGCTTTCGTTGATGTATCTGAAAACACACACAATTCTGTGTGTACTGCTGTCCTAAGTGAGTTTGTTGTGTATGCATGAGGAATGTGGAGCTCTTTGAGGTCTTGGAGTGAATCTCTCTAGGCTTCCCACCTGCTCAGTTTGTCTTGTGGGAGGGTAGTGTCTCACTCTGAGAGTTCGGAGGTATGTTCCCTCGGGAGGGCTCTGCCCTGGATAGTGACAGGTGCCAGCAGACCCAGAGGATCAAAAACACTGTTGACAGTTGATAGGACTCCACGGCGGGTGAGTGGTTTGTTCATAGCTCATGCAGAAAAGGTGAAAGTATCAGACTTGATCTCCCAGAGCAGTCCTAAGCTCCGCTGTGTGGGCATAGTCTCTCCGCTCAGATCCAAGTCTTTGCTAATGGGGGCGCAATTTTCAGGCCTCCATGACTGCTTCACTGTGCAACACAAACTTGTGTAAGCGGAGGTTTGATTCCGCAAGTGAGGCCTGTGTTTATTGGAGTAGGTCAATTGCTTCGGCTTCAGATGGTACAGATACCAAGCCATCATCTACATTGAAGTTCCTCTCCACAAACTTGACAGTGTCCTCACCATGGCCCTGTGCACCTTCTTTGATGGCTCTTCGCAGTCCATAGATGGCCACAGCTGGAGATTGCCTGTTGCCAAAGACGTGGACCTTCATCTGGCACTCAATAACTTCCTTGTTGATGTCATTGTCCCTGTACCATTAAAAACTGGAGAAAGTTGTGGTGGTCTTGACGCACCAAGAAATAATGAAACATCTGCTGGATGTCTGCCAGGATTGCAACCTTCTCTTTCCATGAGTGTATCAGGACATCCAGAAGGGAGTTATTGAGGTTAGGACCTGTAAGGAGTACGTCATTTAAGGAGACACCAGAATACTGGGCACTGGAGTCAAAGACAACCCTAATTTGATTGGGTTTCTGTGGGTGGTAGACCTTAAAGGTAAGGAGATACCAGCACTCCTCATCTTCTCTTAAGGGGGGGAAACCTCGGCATGTCCATTAACAAAGATCTTCTCCATAAATGCCACATACTGTTCCTGCATCTCAGGTTTCCTCTTTAGGGTTTGTTGCAGGGATATGAACCGTTTAAGTACCTGTTCTTTATTATTTGGCAAGCGCTGGCATGGTTCTCTGAACGAGAGTGTGGCAACCCAACTGTTTGCATTATCTCTGTAGACATTTATGTCCATCATCTTCAAGAAGACGGTGTCTTCCGATGATGGAGCAGGTTTGTTGTTGTGCTCAATTCGGTTGAAGACTGTTAGTCCCAGCATCCTCTCAGGTGCTTTGCCAGGCCTGTTGAAGCTTTGTGTCTACTTGACATGCATGGAGCTAGTTCAGGGTTGGAAAATTGAATGGGGACCACTTTCCAGCACATTTGTCTTGAAGGTGCTGACTGTGGGTTTGTGTACATTGCCTAAGCACACTTCCCCTATCACTACCCAACCCAGATCCAGACGTTGAGCAAAGGGGGCGTTATGTGGTCCGTTGACCTGCTGCCTGACCTTGTGGACCCTGAGTACGGCTCTTCCAAGTAATGTCATTTTAAAGATGACATGCCGCACGCCACTATCATATAATTTCGGCATTTTCAGGAAAAGCCAGCGCGTTAATGCAATTATTTGCCTATGAGTCCAAAAGCGCATTGAAAAAAAAGTCAATTTGTAATATATTGTATGATATATTAACATACCTTTTAATTTGATGTCACTGGTACTGTTAGTTTGTCATGACCATATTTCAAACCCCAAAACCCCTGTTGATTTAGTAATCACTTGATCTGTCTTGTAGCACCACCATCAGGCCTTTTAATTCCATTTTCCATTTCAACTTTATTTTCTTGTTGGCATGTAGGTGCAGCTAAGTTAAAAATCTGCTGTTTTCATTATTTTGAGATGATGATCTTAATTTATTTTGATTGAAAAGTTGATGTATAATCAAGTTATTTTTTCAACTCTTTCGTTATTGTTAAGAGAATTTTCCATTTTGGAATTTTACAATAAAAATTGAGACTGTAAAAGAAGGGATTTAGCACATTTTTTTATGTTCTCTTGCACCAAATAGTGAATTGCATACTGTATGCAGACTGTTGCATGTACAACTCACTAGCGGTAAATATTGCACTGGTAGTATTGAACTATAAGAAGCAAGACATTTGCAAGCCTTCAGAGTTGGAGTTATGTAAAGCTTTTAATGGGTCAGTTAGGTCCTAGAGATGTGGTGACAACAGCTGGGCAATTCCACATGAGAGTGGCTAAAACAGCAATTTTTAAAAAGTGTTTTATATTAGAAATATATAGGTTTTCATGTAGATGACTCATTACCAAATCTGACACTGAAAACTGTTTTAAAATATCTTTGATGGTCTTCTCAAAATTTAGATTTGAATTTTGTCTTTCTTTTTTAGCTCCAGGACAAGGATCAAAGGTTATTTTTCCAAAGCTGACAACTCCTAAAAGATATTTATCCATTTCCTGGTTTTTACTGTATTTCCATACATTGGTAGCCAAAGTATTTTAGACTGTAAGTCATTGCAGGAAATTGAAACACCCAATTCCAGTGGCTCATTGTGAAATTTGTCATTTTTCAGCGTAATTCCGTTACTGAAATTGTGGTATAGTTCTCTTCATCATCTTATTTCTGCATTTATTTTATTGTTATTAAGAATTCTCTTCCTTCTTATGTCTATACTGAATTTCAGACATTAACCTCTCTAATACTTAGCTGTAATCCTGGAAAATTTGTGGTAACGGAATTACACGGTAACGGAATTACACCAGTAACAGAATTACAGAATTATTCTGAAAGTCAGTGAAAAACAGAAGATGGCACAAGCTGGCATGAGGACTTTATGGAGCATAGTGGTTCATTGTTTTGGACATCTATAGTTGAGTGTTTCTTCCTGTGAGTTAAGTTTCCATAACTATTCATTCAAGGATTAGCAGAAATTTATAGTATAGTTTGGTTAAGGAGTAGCATCTGCTGGGGAAGGGTATGAATGAATGTTTGTTCTGTACTATGGGGTCTTCTTCACCAAACTTTTACCAGCATCCTGTTCCTCCTGGAACTGTGCTTTACTAAGACAGCATCTCTTTGTATAACATGTATAATGTGTGAATGTTATAAGGGGTTTCAGATTGGGAAAGCATGGCTTGTGGCCCTTGCGGTCAGTTACTCAGTGAAGCTTGTTGAGTCTAGCTGTGATAAAACATTGATAGTCTTTGCTCAGAATACACGTCATGGTATTATTCCCGCCGGATGCCAAAAGCAATCTGGCGGGCACTTAGACCATTGGCCAAGAAAAAAAGGAGAAACTCAAATGCCAAGACCGGAGTAAAGAAACTGAATTTAATTAAAACAAAATCCAAAAACAGCAGGTTTAAAAATAACAGGAAGCAGCAAACAAACTAGGAGATAAGAAAAAATGTAGCAGCAACAGGGTTGGTTCCTGCCAGCCCTATATACTCTGCTAACACCTCCACCCTAATGGGTTCCACCTGTGGCCCATTAAGGTGGAGGTGAAAGAATTAGAAAGGGGAGGGGCTGTAAGGACCAAACCTTTACAACACATCCCATGTCCGACATTCATTCATGCTCAATGTCGAAAGCCAGCAATCCTCCAACTAGCAGGTAAGTTTCTTGCTTTTTCATTTCTGAATAAAACTGATATTTTAAGTATTGATATTAGTTTAGCAAATTAAAATAGTCTTCAAGATAGTTGATATACATTAATCTCACCTGTTACATCAGACTCACCAAATCCAGGAGGCTTCCTAGGTTGCCCCTGCTGTCATTTTAATGATGTAAAGCGCATTGAGCGGTATCCCATACTGCATTTTGTGCTATTTAAGAGACATTATATATATATATACTGTTCTTGTAGAAAAATTAGTTATTCTCATCAATGTCATGTGTTGCCTTCCTTTTGCCCAGACTTGTTGATCAAAATTTTGGTTCAACAGGTCAGCAACACAAACATAATTTATGATCCCAATTTTCAATGCTTGTTTTGAGTATAATAAATGTAGTAGAATCTCAGAAAATTTAATCCCGTTACCATTTTGTAATTCTGTTACCGATGTCTCTTTCTCATAAATGGCATCCTACAAAATATCTGTGAACATACCAGTCAATATAAACTTACCATGGCCTGGTCAACATCCTAGGCCACCAACTTAAGCTGAAACCTACTGCCCATCATTGCCAGATTTCAGAGAAATGCCTGTCAAAGTTAAGGCAAAAATAATGGCATTTTTCCTGCTGTAATTTTGTTATCGACACTTTCACCTTCGTATACCCTTCTACAAAATAGATTATCCCAAATTTTGTGTTATACAGCTCAGTAGGCATGACAGTGGAACTGATAAAAGCACAGGCAAGTAGCTACTGCATTAGAGTAATAGATGACAGGTAAAAATGACATGAAAATTACTCTTGATTGTAATTCCGTTTCCGTGGAATTGCCCAGCTGCCCAGGGGGGGCCCAATGTGATTTTTTTTCATGGGGCCCAGAATTCCTGGCGGCGCCCCTGCGTGGACACTACGTTGTGAAGCTCTCATGTGATCCTGTATGAAATGGGGCAGAGGCAGGTAAGGCTGATACCAGTGCAGAGGGGAGAACGCTGCTAGAGGTTGATTTGAGACTGGACATATTCACTGGTGCGCCGCAATTTAACCCTTGCTGATTCAGATTTTTTGTTATCAGCTACAACATTCATTATTACAGTGTCTTCCAACACTTGTGCCTCCACCATAGCCACATCAGCTTCTCTATATAGTGTTACCACTCCCAACTCTGTGTCTATTCTCATTGTTTCAAGCTGATTTTGAGCATCTCCTGTGAGTTTTTCTGCTTCTCTGGCTGCCTTTTCCGTTTTCGGTTTAGCCTCTTGACTAGCATATGATGCTCTTACCTTGGCAGCCTCTGCTTTAGCCCGGGCACGGGCTGCACTTACCGATGATGCCGATGTCTTGTTGCTATTAGCACAGGAGACGGATGACTTGTTGCTTGCTGCCATCTTGACCACTTTAAACATCAAAAATGCTGCCTTTTTTCACGGTAGTGTTCTTGTGCAGGTGTATGGAAACTCTGACTAGGGATTCTTATTGATCGTCAGTTAACTTTTAAGTCCCATATTGCAAATCTAGTCATTAAGCTCAAGGTAAAGCTAGGCTTTTACTTTAGAAATAAATCCTGTTTCTCCTTTCCAGCTAGGAAATATCTTGTGTCAGCTACTTTCCTCCCTTTGCTAGATTACGGTGACTTATTATACATGAATGCTTCTGCACAATGTTGACGGTCTCTGGATACTGTCTATCACTGTGCCTTGCGGTTTGTTTCTGGTTTTAAACATCTCACCCGTCATTGTACTTTGTATTCTAAGGCTGAGTGGCCATCTCTGTATGTACGTAGGCGTACCCATTGGTTGAATTTTATTTATAAAACTCTCCTTTGGTTGGTCCCTTCTTCTTTGTCCATATATCTGTTTCGAAGTGAAGGCCCTTACAACCTCCGTTCTCAAGATACTTTGTATTTGACTGTTCCGTGTGCTCGCATGGAGCTTGGAAAAAAAGCTTTTAAATCTGCTGCCCCCTCTGCCTGGAACATCCTTCAGAAGGACTTGAGATTGTCAGAACTGATTTCTCTTAATGCTTTTGGTTCAATTTTAAAGGAGTTATAATGTGAAAGCATGAGAAACTGTCTCTGTGTCTGATTTACTAATTTATGTATTTATTTATTTTTTAAAATATTTTGATATCTGTGTGTGATTGTCCTTGTATGAAACCTATATGTGTCCTTTTTATTTATGCTGCCCTCTTGGCCAGGTCACTCTTGGAAAAAGAGATTTTAAATCTCAATGAGTCTTACCTGGTTAAATAAAGGTTTAATAATAAATACGTTGTAATAACTAAACACCAAGGTAAACCGATGCCAATGAAGACAGAGTCGTGGTAAGTTTGACCATTTACTGTCACACTTCTTCAATGACAACTGGTGAGAACTAAATAAAAACAATACAAAAATATTAAGTATCTGTTTTTTTAACTAAACATTGCATTATACATAAGTGTAAATAAACTTGTTTTTAACTAACTTATCAAATCTGATTTGAACAAAATGACCCCTAATATATATTTTTTTACCATATCTAAAATCATATAAATTAACTTACGGCATTGCCTCTATGATATTTAGCAGTGGCTTGCAGTGGATTGCTCCAAGATCATGCAGGCAGTGGCCCAATCCCAAACCGGCCCCTGTCCGCTAGCACTTCACTACCGAGTGTCACTCCATATGAAGTCTCCCTCACTGCTATAGAGGGAGCTTCATTAAGGGGGAGGGTTTAAAAACCTGTATAGACTTTGGGATGCTGTTCCCCTTCATCCAACGGGAAGCGGAGGTAATCATCACCAGGCCTACAGATAGGTGCGCTGCATTGTATACGACGGTCCAGTTCCCTTCAGACATGCATTCAGCCTATGCAAGAGTCAAAAAAATAAAATTTCTGACACCTTTAAATTGTTATAAAAATGGATACATTCTGTGTTTTTATTATCCATATTTTACGTCAATATACTAGTGGGAATGATTTTTTTTTTTGTTCTCATTGCCTACAATAGTATTTTTCAATACATTTTCTCCAAAAAATTATGGAGGAGTAATATATTAGGCCCCCTTTTTGATGAAAGTGGTGGTTTATACTCATCACTGCATACTACTGTACTTTGACTGGACTTCCGTCGTCGACTGTAATCTTCTTTCTTACATTCAGTGACAAGATCTGTCAGTTTCAACTGGGTCGTTTGAGCGCAGACATAGTACTTTTTAGATTTACTTTTAAAGCTTGAACTGTAAGTTTTCCCCAGCCCAGTAGACCACTGTTGAATTCCTGGTTATAAATGGTTGACTGAGATTAGAGACAGTTCCAGGTGCAGCGTACTTTCACTCATTGGGGTCTGCGATAGATGTGTTACACACCACACCAGCAGGTGGCAGTGTTGCTGCCAACATGAAAATCGCAGTTTTTAATTTTTTTTTTTTTTTTCATTAGTCAAGCGATACTTCACCGATACAAGGGCAAATATTTGCCCCAACAAATGTGTTATTTGTATTGTGGCCGTCAGTTATTAGCACAGACACTTAGTGGCCACCTTTTTAATGCCGGGTAGGACGACGTTTGCCCCCAAAATCTCAGGTGATTATCAGTTTATCAGATACTCAAACCACCCTGTCTTGCATTGCCAATCCACGATCAAAGTCAATGAGATCAGATTTCTTTCGTATTTGAATATTTGATCAGAACAATACACTGAACCTCTTGACCATGTCTGCCTGCTTTTATGTAATAAATTGCAGCCATTCCATACATTTTGTACTTCACGAGTAAGTGTGCTGGTGTACCTACTAATGTGGAGACTGAGTGTACGCTGCACATCAGGTTTTTCACCACTTTGCAAAAGATTTTAAATAAAATAAATGTATTGATCTCCGAATGTAAGTTTTCTTAGAAAATTGAAAATTGAACTAGGTACTCATGTAAAAGCAATAAAATGTGTCAACAATAACAGCATGACACAAGACCTGCTGTTCAACTCCATGATATATCCTCCTGACCTGTCAGCTTTGTTAATTTTGGTGTTTTTGTTTTGACAGAATCTGTTCAAGGTATCGTTCCATTTCAGTCTTGTAAGATAATCTGGATTAATTTGTCTTCTAAACTGATAAATAATAAATAACTCTCTTGAGTGAGATATGAGTCCACAGTGTTATTTCTTTGTTGCTTTGTCTCAGACTAGTAGTCTACTGACATCAGGCATCAAAGTAGTTATCTTCGTGATCCTCTGATGCTGACTGAAACCATTCATTTTAAATTTGTATTAATTAAGCTTAGTTTTGCCTCTTTCTTATAATATTGAGATTCACTAATCTACGGCCACTTCTACTTGAATTTTAAGCCCGATTTTTCAGAGAAAAAATTGTTGGATACAATTAAATTAATAATGAAATATATGAATGAGTACAGTGTTGAGGGCTACCAGAATTGTTTGGTTTAATTGAATTTGTTTTGTATTTATTCCGGCATCTCATATTTCCTTTGTTCACCTTTTGAGGTATGTTTTATTCATGTACTTTACATACTAAAACAGGTGAGGTGCTGGTTTTTTGTTACAGGGAACTATATACAGTTGCTCACTCTGCACATGATCAGGGATTGTAAGCACACTAATTCCATAGGCAAGCTCTATCACTCTCCATTCAGTACTTCTCATCCCTCTGGTCATGGCAGTTTATGAGTTGCTCTAATCCCTCTTGTGAATTCGATTTGGTGTCAGATTTCTTAAGTAGTTAGGGGCTTTCCACAGCCAGGGGAAGCAAGTTGATAGTAAAATGAGAGCCAAAAAAGAAGGTGAACTTTCCTGTAGAACCACTACAAGACGTGCTACAAAGATAAAAGGATAAGGCAGCCACAACTGCCTTACAAGAGCCAAACAGAACAAATATATATTCTTGACAAATCTGGAAGTGTTTGAGCAAATTTGTGCAGGAGTATTAGTCAATTGCATTCAAATTTATTGAAATGAATCACAAATACTATATATGGGCCTAAATACTCAGATGCATTGCTATTAGAGAAAAAAAAAAAACCCTTCTTGATTTTTTTTTTTTTTCTCCTGTGTGTCTTTTGCTTGTGAGTGTGCACGCGTGTGTGTGTTATACTTGTTGAATGTTTCAAGTTTGACTTGAAAACAGGTGTTTCCAAATAAGGCAACATTGAAGGCAGTATCTGACTTGTTGATGGCAATATTACCATGGAAACAGCTGACCTCATTAAAATCCTTGCTATAATGTATCAGTACTGTCATCTACTGGCATGGGTATCTAGACAGCAATGACAGAGGAAGCCATTACAACAATAGCACTTGAAGTGAGACCTGATTGGTCCAGTCCTACTTGGAAATGGAGGATTTTTTAAAAATGTTTTTATACATGTCAGGGAAATTACTGTGCATTACCTGCGACAATTTGGCCTGAATTGAAGTACAGTTAAATACATTCAGTGGAATTAATTATATGTGAATGCGGCAGCCTACATTAGCCAGAAAGCAGGCTTTTATAGTAATTAAATTCATTAAGGGTTATTTAGCCTTAGATTGCAATCATGTGAAAAACTTGTCCTAATTAAAGTGACAAGGTACCAAAGCAGTGGCATTTCAGAATTAAGTGGAAACCTAATTAGGAGAAGCCAGTACAGGGGAAGTGCAAACACTTTAAATAATAATGTGTTTTTTTTTTTTTTCTTTAAACCTGATGATCTCAAATTGAACTACTGAGAATCTACAACAAAGCATATCCCATCTGGATTGTTTTTCCTATGGCTTATATACTAATCAAAGAGTATACTATGATATTCCACAGTGCGTAAATGAATCACCATTAAATTCATTTTTTGATCAGCCGAATAAACGGTAATTTGGTATTGATTGTTACCTTCGTGTTATTGAATTTATCTCAGCATGGGGCTTTAATGCGCAGTGTCTTCACTGTATCAGTAGATGGCAGTAGAGTGTCTATGATGAATCCACCAACACTTGGGAAAGGTTCAGCTACGCCTCACCTTAGTCATTCCCAGGCCAGTTGAGCAATAACCCACTCGGCAAACCTCGGCCAATTTGTTCCTCATCAAACCACGGATGTGTGACTGCGGAAGCCATTAGCCGGAACTTTTTTTTTCTGGATAAACATGGCGGCGTCCAGTGGCAGCAGCGCTGGTTTCGATTTCAAATTGGTGAAAACATTGTGTTACTTCTTGTGTCAAGACACGAAGAAGTGTCACCACACAGATTTTGCAAAGGTCAGTTTTGCCTCCATTTTTGGGTGGCAATGTAGTGCGTGGATTTAGACAACTGCGTAAATCTGTCTTCCGGCGAAGAAATGTCAGACTGAGCAACATATCAACTTTCTGTCACACATCCCAGGGTTGATGAAGAGTAGCGGAATCTGCCAAGAAGTTCCGAGTGGCAATAACCATGCACCTCAGTTACAGTGACAGTTCAAGATCAATTTAATTGATTGCTACCCGAGCTGTTCATAGACATGCCAGAGAACACCTGAACCCTAACCTCAACCTATTCTTAACCGTCATGACTGAAGAGTGTGATTCTAGCAAAACTGCACTGGCAAGGGTAATGTAACATCTTCTCTTAAGTATAACTGCCACAATTTCTAAAGCTGTTTTAGTTAAATCACAATACAGACTGGGAATGTGATTCTTTCTTTTAATAAGGTCCCTTACTCCAGAGTTGATCAGGTTTGGCATTTCTTTTAATTAGGTCCCTTACTCCAGAGTTGATCAGGTTTGGCATAGTAAGATTTATACTGCTGCTCAAATGATTTAAAGCGCTTTACTCATGCTTTTTTACACATTTCAATGTAGTCAGGTCCATAAATAATTGGACATTGCCAACATTTTGTTATTTTAGCTGTCGACCATAGAATATTGGAGTTGAAATTAAATAATGAATATGAGCTCAAAATGCTGACTTTCTGCTTCAATTTATGCATAAAAATGTCAAAATTAGATGGATGGAGAAGGAATTATTGCAATTTTTTAAAGAGCTTTCTCCTTTTTAAGGCACCAGAAGTATGTGAACAATCGGTAGCTCAAGAAAAGACTTCACCAAATTTAAAAAAAGAGGGTTCATTTCAAAACATAAACCATTAGTAAGGCTCAAAAACAGGAAATTTGCCAGAAAAAAAATAAAAAAAATCATGTAGTTCTGGAATAGCATCCCATGGAGAAATAAAATCAACCGGTCCCAGAAGGATGGGAAGCAAAGAGTTTGGAGAAGGGAAAGATCTTCTCATGATCCAAAGCATATGACCCGATCTGTGATAGTGGTCATGTTTGGGCATGTATGGCTGCTGATTGTGCTTGTTCCCCTGTATTTATTGGTGATGCCTCTGATGACCAAACCTGGACAGTGAATTCTGAATTGTATGGGGCTATATTATGTGCTCTGACTTAGCCAAATGCTTCAGAACTCATTGGACAACGCTTCACAGTGCAGGTGGACAATGACTTAGTTGGAAGCAGACTGCAAAAGCAACCCAAGATTTTTGTAAGGAAAAGAAGTGGACAGTTTAGCAAAATACAAGTCAATCATATGACCAGCTGAGTATGTTTTTTCCCTTTCTGAAGGTAAAAATGAAGCCAAAAAGCCCTAACAACAAAACAGAAGCTTAAGATAGCTGTAGTGAAGGCTTAGCACTGCATCACCAGGGAAGAGACCCATTGGTACCAGACTTCAGGCAGTCATTGACTGCAAAGTGTTTGCTGCCAAGTATTCAAAATGGCACGATGGTTATGTTAGTTTGTCCAATTACTTTTGAAGCCCTTAAACTCGGGGCACTGGGCATAAAATGGATGTACTTCCTGCTTGGTCATAAAAGTTGAACCCTTAAGTTGAAGCCGAAAGTCAAAGGTGGCCACACAATCTAAGATTCAGATAGTTTTATGTAAAACCACAACCATTCAAATTTTATTTTTCCACCTCTGATTGCTTGAACATGTTGAAGTTCTATAACCCTATCTCCAAAAAAGTTCAGACTCTGTGTAAAATGTAAATAAAAACACAATGCAATGATCGGAGTTTTTATACGGTGAGATATTGTGCTACGTTATAGAACTCTATGTCGCTCGAACATTTGAGGACTCTGCATTCTAGCTGTGTAAGCCATTTTATGATGTGAATACAATAGCGAAAATAGTATTTAAAATTGTGTCATAACAACCCCCAGCCTGACTGTGCAGTCCCATAGGTTCCCATGAAGATCCTCCATGATGGTGGAGAGGGAACCATTTCCGGATCACAGGAGGCGAGACAATGCGATGAAGCATAAATTACCATAATGAAATACACTCCCTGATGCTCAGGCTGTTCCCTGATTCTCCGAAAAGTTCTCTTTCTCACCATAAGGGGAGCCAGAGCAGAAACCAGATATGCAAACTGAGGAGTATCGAGTAGAGGATTGTTTTCATACAAAAACTGTGACGCACACACTCCTCCCTACAATCAACAGTGCGGCACCAATACGGTTATTCATTTCGTAATATCACATGACAGAGAGACAGAAAGCACATTTTTAAAAAGAGGAGGAAGGTCAGAAAATGCAGGTAATATTCTAGTAATTCTAATATTCTAATGTTCTTTATAATACCCAGGCCATGCTGAAGAGAATCGGGGTGTAACTCAGCACCAAGCTGCTTAATCACTGGCTGTAGTATCTACATTAGTACAGATTATGGTCCTAATTTTTGCTGTTAATGTTAATTTGTCAAGCAGTCCAGAAGTCACCCTTAATGTTTTGCAAGAGTCATTAACCAAATTTGAACTCATGACCTTTTCAAATGACCAAAAGTCACAAAATATTGTGTATTTAAAAATTTAATTGTCTGAAATAGCCCAGTTTTTTCAAATACATTCTATGGTGCTGTTTTATCAGCTAGAACTGGAAAATTGATGGTTAAGTCTTTGTTGCATGTTGTCCAATATTTTGGACATAAGTTAAGTGAGGTTTATTTTCTCTAGGCTCATAGTTACCCTAAAAACACAAAATGTACATTTTACTGGACATTTCCAGATAATAATTTCCTCAATAGGTACCGCTCTGATTAGTCACATGATTTACCACAAACAATCACAATGGCTGCATCCCCAAGTAAGAGGTAAGTTGACAAAAGTCAGAAATAGTCTTATATTGTTCAAGTTTTGATCACAATTTTTTCTTTTGGGGGATGGAAATTCATTATATAGCACAAACTGAAAACACGTAACCTATGTAATGCATGTCTATTTGTTGGAATACATCTGAGTCTATGCTCTATCAAAAATATTGGAGATTATGCATGCCGAGTAAATGCTCAAATAAGAAATGTCCAGAATACAGATAGATCATCATGAATATCAATGACCAGGTTTCTTCAACTTCACATTATCTCTGTCACTTCGCATGCATAATGTCCAAAATACTGGATGGCAGTGTGCATCCCACAAGCATAATTGCACCAAATCCCAACAAATGGTCCAAGGCATTTGTATGTACTCTATGCATCAAAGGATGAAGCTGCTCTGAGATGAAGTATATGTATCTAAATACAGTAGTAACAGATAAAAATGGGCAAACAAGCCTTGATCTGTAATTGACTGTAATTGCTGAGCTGAACTTGAGAGTTAGTTTGCAAAAATTTGATAACTCTAAGTTAAATTTTGGTTTGTTCTACTGGACAGCAGTGCATCTATTATTCTGTGTCATGTCATAGAGGGTTGTGGAACCTGTCCCAGAAAGTCGTGGGTATGAAGCAGTAATACACCCTGGACATATTGCACCCCCATTGCATGGCAAATAAAGAATTCGTGCAAACATTTTTTGCCTATTAACAATCTCTGAGTGTCCAGTCAGCCTACTACAGGTATCTTTGTTGACTGGATTCAGACCTTAGACCTTCTTGCTGTGAGAGGACACATTGCAATTCCCCACAATACCATGCCATCGTCTGCTTACCTCACTGTGCTCTTATGTATTACAAATAGGACACTTTTGAGCTCCTAAAGACTAGCACTGATTCTTTCCTATTTTGTAAGTCAGACGGTCTTGTGAACAGTCACAAATAGGAAATGCACCTTGTCGCACATGGGTCCTTGGAACTGAGTAATCTGCATGTCTTCCAGACGGGATTACATGGGCATTCCCTCTGTCACTCACACCACCCGGAGTGGAATCAAGGGAGGATTCTTATGAGGTGGAGATACTGAAGGTGGAGTATACCTGCCTGCCAGCAAAGATATGCATCATCACTGAATTAGGGGCAGGAACTCAGGGTCATGATAAAGTAAAGCCTAGACTGGTGTATATTATTTATGCTGTGGTCCACACCAACAAATTTATTTGTGTTGTTGCCTGTGAAGTTGATACCTTTTCAACCTTTAAGGCAGTAATCTCCAACTTTATCATGCAGCATGCAAATGTGGAAGAGAACCCCAATGTCAATTTTGTGAAGTCATCACTGACCACTTTCTAAACCAAAAGTTTAAAGATAATTTGCATGTTGCATTAAACTTCATATAAAGGCTAATGTTAAATGCACCATCTTTTCATATGTTTTGTATATGCAGTACAAATGTAACATGTTGTAAAGAAAAGTACCGTAAAGTTCCGTGTATACGGCGCACCCGTTTATAAGGCGCCCCCCGACTTTGGGGCTTGTCAAAAAAAAAAAAAAAAATCATACAAATTTCCACCCAAATCTTGCGTGTGTCATACATATTATCTCTCCTCAAAATTTTCCTAGAATGCCGCATGTATTTGTCCTATTTTTTTCCTTTCCTTTTCAACTTCAACTGATGCAAATATATTACTCTTTTGAACGCATATTGTTTTTGGAATCAAAACTTTTTATTTTCGTGACCCCAGCAAAGTAGCCGGAACTACTTCCGACGACACCAAAGCCGAGCCAGAAATCCGCTCACGCGACGCAGAAGGGGGGAAAGTCACTGTTTATGCACGACACTGCTAATGAGGATGTCATACAACTTCATGTCAAAAAATCCGAACTATCCCTTTAATCATTCTCTATTGTTTCACCCGGAGGGATTAACGCGCCATTTAAATGACTGAATGGAACATGTCAGTTCATACATTCTCATTTATCGTTAAGAAATGTAAATTTTCAAGGAAGCAGAATACAACAAATGACACTGTTAATGCAGAGGATATAGCCATGAACGAAAGGTAAGTTCATTGATGGTAGTTTATGTAACTCGGTCATAATCATTTACCGTGAGTGAAAGGTAAGACGGTAGCTTGGAAAGCCTCGCGCCGTAGATGTGTGCACGCTACATAATGGACTATAGGACAGCGTGCATGTTTTTGCATGCATCAGAGTGATACGTATACATTGCATTGGGAAGATACTTGCGGAGTTGCAGGAAACACTTTGAAAGGACAACTGCCGTGCTGGTGCTGAACCGTAACCAAATGCCACATTGCACAATAAATCTGCACTAGGGCACTTCGTAAACTCGAGCTGTTTAGTTTTCGAGATAAATAAATGGCGCATTAGACAGGCCTTCTGTCCCGCAATTAAGCCTCTATTCCTCTCTGTCTGCATTCTACCATTGTAGCTCCATGCTTCTACGATGGTTATTTGCATTAAAGTTATCAAGGAAAGTGAAATGTGAAAAAGTTCATTCATAGATACAAATTAAAATCCTGCATTTAAAAAATGTTGAATCGGTATTTTTTTTCCATTTATTAAGCTGTGCAAACTCACGTGCGCATATAGCCCCAGTTTGACCTTACAAAATCGGGTGTACGTTTGCATGTATGTCGGAACTTTTGCCGCGATTCTGTTGTTCCCGTATATAAGGCGCATCCCCAACTTTTCATATTTCCCGACGTAAAAACAAGTGCGCCGTATACACGGAACTTTACGGTAGCTTTAATTCAGTATATGTGTTCAAAGACCAGGGGATATAAGTTATTGGAACTGCCCCAGTGTGAATGTATAATTTTAATATAAAAATATGTTGATTTATACTAGCTTGATTCCTGAATTATTTTGCTGTTGCTCCCCAAAAATTCAGTGAAAGTGCACTTAAAATGTATATTAAAGTTCATGAAGTGTGTTTGAATGTCCAGAACAGCAAACAGTACGTCATATACAGCATGTGACAGAGAGCCTTGAGTGAGGGGAAATGAGGAAATGGAGTGCATTATTTATGCTGTGGTCCACACCATCGTGTTCATTAGTATTGTTGACTGTGAAGTTGATGCCTTTTCAACTTTTAAGACATCATTCTCCAACTGTATTATGGGGCATACAATTGTGGAAGAAAACTCCAGTGTCAATTTTGTAAAGTCATCACTGCCCATTCAATTCCAAATAATTTAGCCACGGCAAAATTATTGGAACAGCTTCTGTGTGCAAGTATAATTTGAATATGAAAAAGATGGTTATGTATATTAGCTTGATTCCTAAATCATTTTGCCGTGGCTACTCGTAATGTACTAAAATTCAGAAGTGGACTTAGGCCTGTACCTATATTTTGATATTCATTAGAGTGTTTTAATGACTAATGCTGCAAAAAAACAAAAAAAAAACGAGTCTTACACAGTATGTGACAGAGTGAATTGAGAGGAATTGAGGAAATTAACACGGTATTAAAACTGAAAACCCTGAATTGATGCACACCACTGTCATTCTATCATAAGACCATCCAAATACTCACTTTGTCCCAACTTTGTTCTTATATCATAAAATTGACCGATTTTGTTATTTTATCACAGAAAGCAATATCAGCACATTAAATGCAGCATTATTATACAAACTGTGTTTTGCATCATATTTCATGGCACAATTTAGTGAGCCATGTAGTACATACTGAATTAGGTATCGTCTCTTCAGCAGCAGGACTAAATCAGTGACTATTCTTATTTTTTAACACCTGATCCTCATCTTTACCACTTCAACTGTCCACTTCTGGACTGCCTGACTGATGATTTGCAAAAAACCGGCCGACTAACATCTGGGCCGCAGTGGACAGCCACCTGGCGCTGTATGTTTGCTGACTAGGTAGTTGCCACAAAGTATACAGTTGCTGATGAAGACATAATGTAGTTTCTGATGCCCCTACACCACCTAACGCACCCTCAATGTCCATACATATTATATCTAAGATAAAGATATTAAACCATGAGTCCACTCTGCTTAGAGAACTCAGTCTATTATTGTTGTTTTTGAAACTGCCTTGTATGGCATTTCACATGCGCATGACACCCGTTATTTAGTCAAATGGCCTTTATCCAGCATCTTTACCTCATCTAACTGACACAAGCCAAGGCTCCATTATGGAATTTTTTTTCTGTCTGGCTGATATAATACCTGACCTGTTGGCATTAAGATTCATGTAGTGGAGGGAGCTGGCTTTACCTGCCATAATCCTCTTTAACATTGAATCTTCCTGCCTGAACGTCACTCCATCTTTAAGGTTGTAACCCTCCTCCAATCAGTAAACACTCCCCTTCCTCTCTTTCTATCCAGAATCACTTCAGCAGAGGAGTCCGTATTTGTACCGGACACCGCTAAAGCAGTATGCCCTCCATTCAGCTTCTCATATGAAACTGGTGACGTGGTTTTCACAGCATCTTATCATAGCTTTTCTAATTGATCCATCAATTTGTGTACAGTTTTTTTTTCATATTAAAAATGTCTTACCATAATGCAATAAAAGGGAGAGAAGAAGCGTGAAGTGAGAAAAAAAATACATTGAGGTCCACAGGGTACTTGCCTCCATGCAAGGAACCACGCAAGGATTAAAGTCCTTAAAAATTGTGCCGCAGACCAAATAAATACAAACCTCATTAGAGCTTAATATCTGATGCATTTCATTTTTTTTCTGCATGTTTTCAGTGGAAAATACAAGCAGATGAATGCTTTTCTCTCTGGTCAGTCTGTTAGTACAGTTGTTCATCACTAGCTATATGTTAGGGCCCTATCATAGCAGGCTAGAGCCTTCACAAAGCTATTAGCAGGCTATGACCCAGAGATAAGCAATTGTTCTCTTCTTGCCCTGAATGGGAGGCACATAGTTCTTCCTGATCATATTCCAGGTACCCACAGGCTACCCGCAGCAGCTGTCATCACTGAGAAATACATATCTCCAACAATTGGTGCTCTCTCTCCTGCGTTGTTCAATGATTGTGAATGGGCTGACCTCAAAAGTGAGTGCACCCTTTACCTGCTCTGGCCTCAGCTACTGTTTCCATGCGCCAAGGTGGCCAGCACAGGGACATGAGTGCAAACTGGACAGGACACAGAAGTAAATCAATGACAATGCAAAAATGGAACATTTACTCATTGTCTTTTATGTTTAAGTGATTATTAATCATTTGAAACAGAGTGTATATTAAGTTAATGATTGAAATGTAAATCAATATGGTTTGCGTGTTATGGAAGTCAAATAAAAAAGTTAGGACATATGTTTGTTTTAATAAATGGCTTAAAAATAACTTCTGAGAAAAATGAAAGTGTTAAAAGGAGGAGACCTTGCCTGGCCAAAATATATTTCAGCAGAAAGTAGAATTCTTATAGTGTCCAGAATGCATAGCTTTGTAAATTTTAATTTAGTAATAATCCAGTGTGACACATTTTAAAATCAGCGAGTCTTGAAAATAGCAACGCTATCTGGGGACAGACATTTTAACTCAGTGAATCTAATTTTATCCAGTCAAATGCCAGTACATTAGACTGTGCCACGCTGCTCATGACATTAGTTAAACCCATTCCTTTTATAGTCGCCATTTCGTTATCATTGAATTCTTATACACCCTGCGATTTCAAGATGTTTTAGAGCTGTTAAAAGCCGCTTTAGGACTTCTAGAGCAACTGCAGCCCTCTGTGTAAGATCAACGGGGCTCAAACTGCTTTGCTCAAAGCCAATTCCCAATAGCTTGTCCGTCATTAATCACCGAGTCATCACTACTGTTCACGCTTGTGCACACATGTGAACAAAGAGCGTGAGTAAAACTGGCGTCACTGTTGTTTTATTGCCATTACTGTGACAAACTGCTGCATCTATATTGGATTTTAGACACTTTAGGCTTTCTAATTTTTGCTAAATAATACTTTGGCTCGGTGAGGTCTCCTCCTTTAAGGACAAAACAAACAATAACAAGCCAAGCCTGAACTGTTTTCTAAAGTAAATTAATTTTTAATTTTAATTTATGGGAAGAATGAAGAAAATAACATGAACACATAAATAAGTAATTAGTCTATTGATTCCTTGCAGTCTTTAATTTGTTCACTTGAAATGTTTGTTATCTCTTTTATGTAATTATGGCATAATTAGCACAATAAAAATATGGGATTCATTCTATTCATAGCAAGAAAACTGCATGTCTGACATAATGGGGCCGAAGAGGGTAAATAATCCCTCTAAACCCGAGCAGCTCCTAGTTATGAGAAAATAGCAGCGTGTTAGTTATTGGACTAAAACTGGTTCGGACAAAAAGCAGCATACACAACTGAGGTTGGGAACCACTTATCTGGACTTGTCCCTGGTTACAGTCTCCTAAATGTAGAGTCCATTACAGTAAAGGGCTCGTGCGGACAATGCCAGTGACTGATCGGTATTGTGATGTGGGAGTGCTATAATGTGTCGGCTTGATTAGATGCACGTGCAAGTGGTGCAGGGGTACTGGAGGATAATTTTGTTAAATAATTAATCTTCCCCACAGTCCCTGGCCCTTCTAAATAATTTCCTATGGCTCTGAATGCTGTGTAATAAAAATATTGAAACGGCACAGTTACAGGAAAGGAGAAACACAGATATATTTTAGATTCACTTGGTTATAAACAAACCATCAAATGAGTGAAAATAGGGATGTTTATTGAGTGTTGTCTGCATTTTTGGGAAGAGTTTGTTTACGGGTTTGCCGTACCTTCCAGGCACAGAGAACCCCCTCACACTGAATCCTGGTTAGAGAGGGAGGCTTCTAAAGGTAATAAGGGGTGAGAGGGTGAGGCGAAAGCGATACTGAAAAGAGACAAACAAGGATAGAAGGCGTGAAGGGTTTTATAGGATAGGAATGAAAGGGGTGTGCTTGAGGTGTGGTCCTGCTTCAGAACTTCAGGTAAGTAGCTTCATGATATGAATAGAGACAATGTAAATAAACAAATAAAAAATAAATAAATGATTAAATGCTCATTAGCATTATTGTAGCTACAACTGCAAGGCGGAAAAGGCTGGAACAGCTGGTTAAATTAAAATCAAAACCGAAAGCAATTATTGGTGAATTATGTTTGCCGTACTACAATGAAAACAACACAGAAACACATTGTTTGATGTTTCATTACAATGTTTCATGATGTTTCATTCATCATTTTGAAACATATTACATTATGGTTCAAAAGGTTCATTTCATCATCTTTCAATTTTGAGTCTTACAACATATTTTTGAAAACTTGGGACAGTAAAGCATTACTCACCTCATAATTTTGCCACACTCAATAAATGTATAGGGACTTGAGACACCAAGTGCTTCAGTGTTTCAGGTATACTTTTGTCCCATTCTTCCAGCAAACAACTGTTAAGGTGTGCAGCAGTGCGTGTTTTTTTTTTTTTGTTGTTGTCATATTTTTCATTTCAGTATGTGCCAGACATTCTCCACATATCAACAGCGCTTCTGGACACTGTTAACTAAACTACTTTCTTTTTGCCCTGTGAAGTTTTAACTGACATTTGGGGGAGGTGACTATGTATTGTAGTACTTGACAAAGGTTTGGGCCCATGTAGTTTTATCACTTATAGATAAATTATGGTTCTTGATACAGTGCTGTCCGAGTGATTGGAGATCACAGGTATTCAGCTCAGGCATGTGCCCTTGCCTTTTATACACAGAAATTTCTCCGGATTCTTTGAATTTTTGAATTATGTCGAGGATTATATATCGAAATTTTGTCCTATCTTTCTTTGAGGAAGATCTTCCAATGATTTGTTCGTCCATTAGTGGGCAAATTGGCGATCCGCAGCCCATCTGTCCCTGAAGGACTAGGCCATTCCTGGATGCTGTTTTTGTACCAAATCACCATCATTCAACTGCTGATGTGTTTCAAATCACATCATCAATCTTTTTTTTTTTTTTTTACCTAATCACTAATTTTAAATTGCCCCTGTCTCAACTTTTATTTCTTGAATGCATGCAGGCCTGAATGGCAGGAATATATTTACAAATAAAATTAAGTTGTCTGGACAAAAAAAAAAAAATCCTGTTTCAATACAGTCTGCAATAAAATACAAGTCAGAGTAAATTTTGAAATCTCTGCTGTCTGGTTTTATGTGCATTTTCCTTACTGTCCTTCCATTTTTAGGAGAGGTAAATGTATTTTCCTCACTGTATGTCAGGCATCACATAAGCCTATGCAATTATAAAAACTCAGTGTCAGAAAAAATAATTTAACGAAATAAATGGATGTTTTTCTCTCGGAATGTTAGGTGGACACACAGCTTGAGGTGGCTCTACGCATCCATATCTGCTCTAAGAAACAGTCCCAAAATCCAAAGCCATGCCCCTCCTTGTCAGGATACCTAGCTTTATGCATTGTATGTGTACTTTATTTGTGTGTGCGTGTATTTTTGGATGAAGGGGGGTACGCCTGTGCATGCCCAGTCAAATACTGTATAAACTGTTAGAAAATGCACTCACACACGAGTAGGCATACTTGAACATGGCTTTGCATGCATGATGTAGCTCACTGATAAACAAAGACAGTGAAACTCGGCTCAGCTGCACTGGTGAGGCATGGCCGGGTGACATAATCCACAGCGAGGCTTAAGTCACCTGCCTTCTTGAACTGAAACCTAGTCATTTGGCAAAAAAGGCAGCGAGTTTCACTACATTAGTGAGGTCACTGTCCCTCCTCGCAGCCATACATTTTGTCATAAAAAACAACCTCCATAATATGAACGTACTGTCACACGTTTTTGACTTTTACTCCAATTCGAAATGGTCTACTTCCTATTATGGCCCTTTGCTCACTAACAGGTTCATGCCTCGGGCAGGGCACTCCCAGTCAGTTTCTTATATCCTGTGTTCACATACTCTACCTGAGCCAACACCCAGGGTGATTATTCATTCCAGGAAATCCAAGCTCAACAGCCCACCTGAGCAGGGCAGCCATGGTTGGGTAAAGATTTACAGTAAGTTAACTTAGGTTAACATTAGATGGGAAGGCATGAATTGTGTGCTGTGCTGAGGTGTGACCCTTTCCTAACCTTTGCTCAACGGAGAGCTACGGGGCTACTCACTGACGATAGCAGAGCCAAGCTTCTCCGTATTCACTGTGAATTACTGAGAGATCATAAAATTGCAATTCTATTATTATTATTATTATTATTATTATTATTCTGATGATGATGATTATTATTGTTATTATCCATCCATTCATATCCCACTTCTTCCTCAGTGGGGTCGCGGGGGAGCTGAAGCCTATCCCAGCAGACTACAGGCGAAAGGCAGGAACACACCCTTGACAGCTCATCAATCCATCGTAGGGCACACACACCACGCACACACCATTTACTCACACACTCATACTTACAGACAATTTTGTGTCTCTTAGTAACCTGACATGCATGTCTTTGGACTGTGGGAGAGAAGCGGAGTACCCGGAGAAAACCCATGCAAACACAAGGAGAACATGCACACTCGATTCAAACCCACAACCTTCTTGCTGTGAGGCGGCAGTGCTGCCCACTGCACTACCGTGCAGCCAGATTATTATTATTATTATATAGAAGTACTTCATTGGATGCCATACTCTGTAGAAATTCTACGCAATCTTGGGTGTATCTATGGTAAATTGAATTCCTGGTATTATAATTTCATTAAGACGTTTGAATACCCCAGTATGTCTATCAACCTCATGTTCTTTAGTACTTACGCTGACCTTGAATAATCAGCCATGTGTTATGAAAACGCACCATGCATTATTACGTATACACCTTGCTCTGAAAATACACGCCAATCATTTTTCATCAGCCTGTCCTTGTATATAAGTGCTTAATTTATACAATGTAAGCCCAGGCCAAGTGCCAAATGTGAGCTAAAGATGCATTGCTAAAAGACTATGAGTCTGTTTTGTCCTGCTCTTTTTACAAGAGGCTAGTTACCACATTTCGTTATCTATTTTTTGGCTCTGTTTATTTGTTTTGCTTTGTTTACAGTTTCATTGTTTTTGGCAGTGTGTGCCTGCTGAATGGCTCAGTGAACTGCTCTGCGCACTGCCTGTACGACCTGACTGCATTCAGACCTAGTCCACCACAACACACTCCTTATTCCACAGCTGTCAAAACTAACCTTACAAAAAATACTGTCATTGTTCTCAGTTGAAATTATGACACATTGAACAATTTCAATGAAATTATTGATTGGTCATCATTTTTCACTGAACATGTGAAGAGTCTCTGGATAAACTCTCTCCATCTGACTCCCCTCCCCTCAATGATTGGCAATGACAATCTTCAGTCCACTGAATGCTTAATGAGTTTGCACAGGCTGTTAAATCAGATTTTTACTTATTGAGCACTATGGGGTGCTAAAGGTTTCCAAAACCAGTTGAAACAATGCCCAATTATATTCTATGCTGCTGTTAAAGCTAAACAAAGGTATAATTAAAGTGCCCATTCCGCAAGAAAATGGACTTACCTGTTAGTATTTGAATATGATAGGTCCATAATCAGTTTGTGACATGTCATGGTTCTTGAACTCCAACACCACTTGAAGTATTGGTTTTTGCGAATAAAAGGAAATAGGCGGAGAATTTACGTCAACAAGAAATGTGTTGCGGTGTTTCGTAACACCGCAAATTTAATATTCATGTTCTCGCTCACTCTGGAGTGTAACCGCCCACACAAAGATTCGATAGGCAACTGTCCGGATTGAATCTCTAATGTGCGCGTTGTAAACTTACTGATGTCCTGCAACTTTGTTGTAAAGCTGCACATTAAATGGGCAATGTGTGCTATACATTGCTAGAACTACCGATCTGGTTCGATGATTTGTCGTCGTCTGCTTATGCCAGTGTGTCAATTACTGCATTACAATGTTCATATTAAGCTGCTTTCACACCGGACGTGGAACGAATTTTTCACACGACAGATTACATACAAAGTCAATGCAAAGACGCGAATACGCGCGTTCCCCTCCACTTGCATAACGGTGGATTTCGCCACTAGTAACACGGAAAGCGATTATGACTTTGGACCTTTTGCGCTTTCCTCTTGCGCTTTTTTTACTTGGGGATTGAAAGCAATGCATGTGTTTCATGATCGTTTCGATGGTTTGGAATAAGACAATTTGAAATGTCTTAAAGCAATTCCATTGCTTCCAATTCCTGAGTAAAGACAAGCATGAGAATTCCAGAGTCACAATCGTTTTCAGTGTCACTAGTGGGGAAATGAACCGTAATGCATGTGAAACTGATAAACTTTCATGCACAACGACTTCAATTCTGCAAGAGAATCTCTTAAATGCGCATTAATTGAATAATTGCTGACTACAGCACAGGAACGTGAATGCCACTAAGAGGCCTGACACTCGCGCCAAATGCGTGAGAGTTGGCAGCTCTATGAGACATTTCATCTAATTTGATAGATAAACTAGTAAAATTGCCACTCTGAAACGTCCATTGTTAGACGTGTTGGTGGCATTTCTTGCATTGAATCGGCCTCCTCTTCAGATTCGGGGTCATATATGTAAGGCAATATTTGTGAACTTTGTGTAGCCATTGCTTCGCTGAAGTCTTACTATGCTATCTGTAAAATCTGTTGTCTTTCACCGTCTATGGTTGTAGCTAGGTAGGCTCTGGGCCAGTATGGCGTTGGGGCTGTTTACATATTGAATATTCACGAATGTAGCTGAACTATCCAATCAGTGCGAAGCTCACTTAAATGCCAGATATTCATGACGGAACTCACCCGTCTTCTCAGACTGCCTTTCAATGATGCTAAAAAGGTCATCAAAGGTCATCAGCAGGGAGGATCATTGGGGCTACTCTTCCAGAGGTGCCATCTACACCACCCGCTGTCTGAGGAGACTGCACAACATCATACCAGATCAACACCACCCGGCGCACCACCTGTTCCACCTGCTGCCCTCAGGTAGAAGGTACAGGTCTATAGGAGCCCGAACCACCGGACTGGCTCACAGCCTGTATCCTCAGACAGTGAGGCTCCTAAACAGTTACCCCCTCTCCTTTCTCCACCCATCCAGAAACACTGACCATACCCCATCGTTACAATAGCTGTGAACTGGTCTTACACTGTTGCATTAATTGAAATATCACTTCAATAACTGTCTGTATGTTCCCTCTGTGTGTCAACATGCCCTCTACATGCTGCAGTACCACGGTTACTGTTTATTACATCTGTGCCAGCACCGAACTATTTATTGCATATTACATGTGAGTACGTGTGCTAATTTTACACAGTGGGTGGTTAAGACACTGGGAGGAAGGGTTTTTGCACTTTATTTTTGCTACGCAGTGTATGAATGCCCTGAACGAAATTTCGTTGTTATATTTAATATAACAATGACAATAAAGAATTGAATTGAATTGAATTTAAATAAGCAATCCAAGGCACTTTTCCCACAAATAATGGTATGAATACGATGGCAGGGCATTGGGGATTAACATAAAATGTCAGGATATGTGTGGAATGGGCACTTCAAAGAAACAATACATTTAATATATAATTAAATACATTTTAGGGTGGCACAGTGGTGCAGTGGGTAGCACTACTGGCTCAGACCAAGAAGGTCTGTCCTGGGGCCTTTCTATGTGGAGTTTGCATGTTCCGCTTGTCTTTGATTTGGTTTTCTCCAAGTACTCCGGTTTTCCTCCCAAAGTCCAAAGACATGCATGTCAGGCAAATTGGAGAGTGTAAACTGTGCCCATAGGTACAAGTGTGTGTGAATGGCCTGGGTGCCTTGCGATGGATTGGTGAGTTGTCCAGGGTGGGTCCCTGCCTTTAGTCCATAGTCAGCTGGGACAGACTCCAGCTCATCTGTGACCCTCGTAAGGAAGACGTGGTAAAGACAATGGATAGATGGATGGATGGATTCCATACATTTTGCAAAATAGCAAATGACATACAATGAAATTTCAGCATAGCATTTTTTTTTACAAATATCTGAACGCTCAGTATTGATGTCATCTTGATTTATTATAAAGTATAAAAAAATCCCCAAAAAAAAACCAAAAAAAAAAAAAAAACAGTATTTCAATACATTTTGTCACAGTTCATTTTATGTTTGGTCTTAGGATATGCTGTTCCAGGTTCAAGAATTCGTATCAATACTTGTAATGATCATTCCAATGAAGTTATATTGCTCCATTTAACGGTCTGAAACAACTGCATTTCCCAGTATGAAATGTTATTGTCTATGGCAGAGGACCCTAATAGGACGTACTTGGAGTAAGTGCTGTATGATTAGGAAAACAGTGATGCCAGCGATCCCACCTTACTCCCAGGAAATAACATTGGCTTTCAGCCGTGGACAGTTTCAGCTGAAGATCGCTGAGCCATCTTTGTTGAACTGGAAAAAAAAAAAAAATTATTTATTTATTTTTATTTATTTGTTCTGTGACCATGATGAGTAATGTACATTCAGACAGCAGGTTATACGAGGTAGAAGGCATTGATCCACTTCACATGCAAGCTTCTCTTGGGAGTAGTTCGGAAAGAGACAATAATTGCAGAGTGGAGACACTACAAATTGATCGGTGCGCATTAGCTTGACTAATAGAAAACAGAAAAAAGTACAATACAAAGATATGCGCCATATATCACCATCTCATTTATAGAGCTTCAAACCTCATTTATTTTTCAAATGTCTAATTATACATAATGAACTGCATAATGAGGAATATACAATAAAATGGTTCATATGGGTGTATCACTGATATTTCATCAATTATATATGTATATTTTTTTTCCTGCTCCTGTCAGGACCCACTTTTCCATAGATCGCAAGAGGTGCAGAATATAGTATTGCAAACAACTGAAATTGAATTTTGTTTCATAAAATCTTTACAAAGCCAGATAGCCTGATGGTGCATGCCTGGAAAAGGAGAATCACTTTAAATTAATGAATTGATTTTAAATTAATTAAACAATCAATAGACCTAAATGCTCTCACACTTAGTTAGTAGATGCTCACATGGATGAGCATTTGTATTATTTTGCCCATTTAAACAGGTTGCTTTTGGAATATTAATGGACCTAATATTACCAATAACTTATGCATTCTTTCCTAATAAAAGGTCATTTTGATCCATGTATTATTAATGTAAAAGGCAACAGATGGATGGCAAGGTATCCAAAGAGGCAAAACCTTTTAAGGAGGCCCCTTGTGTTCACTCTGATAAATTTGCGGAAATTGTCTGAAGAGTGTGCTGTATCATTGTGAAACAAGACTAGGTGCAACTTAGTATATGGCTGGGCCGCCAAGTGCTGTATGAGAATGTGGGCCCAAGGAAACCGTGCTAAATGAGGCAAAGCTAACACAATTATATGAAGTGCAAGTTTAGTAGTGAGCTGATGCTGATAAATTATTAACAAAGTGGGTGGGGAGAGTGGGAGAGTGAGAGTGTGAGAGTGTGGGAGCGGGAGAGTGTGAAAGTGAGTGTGAGTGAGAGTGTGAGTGAGGGAGTGGGAGTGAGTGAGAGTGAGAGTGTGTGAGGGAGTGGGAGGTCTTGAGTGAGGAAAAAATATCAAAAGCAAGTTATATATTTGAATAGACAAAGAGCTAGAGTAAGGGTAGCAGTTATTGATTTTGTGAATGTGAATTTGAGAGAGACGGCAGCAGCAGATGTAGATAGCAGTTAAAGTATGTATGTATGTATGTTCATGAATCATAATGAAACAATAAAGTTATCGTTACAGTTGTGCAAACCGGGGACCTGATGTCACTTTCGTGAACACATGGCAGTTCCTATATTGAGGATGTAAGAACGAACTTCAAAGTTTCCTCTTTTTCCCATGTTTTGTCTTTGGGCATGTTATGGACAAAGAATCCACAGTTTCGAGTAAAACCGCTTAATAAATATGTTCGAGTGAAGGAGTTGGATTTTTATTTTCCTTTATTACAGGGAAGTCCCACTGAGACCGAGGTCTCTTTTTCAGGGGAGCCCTGAATACATTAAAAGAATTACAAAGTGGGTTAACACACAGAGCATAGTAAGATTCACACAATTACATACAACAATTGCAGAATAAAGGAAAACAAACTTTAAAATACAGTTAAAATAAATAAAAAAAAAGTAAAACATTCATGTGCAAAGGACAGAGAACAGGTTCAAGGTTAAAACTAAAGGCAAGTACATCTGGCCTCCTCAAGTAACATCTTTGTTTTTGTTTACATGAAGCGTTATTTGATATTGGTGATGGTTGAATATGGTTAACTATGTGACAAAAAAATTGAAATGCAATTAATTTTAATGAATTTATGACCTATTGAAAGCTCTTGAAAAGGCCTTGTAGTTGACACCAAGATCATGAGAATTGGCTGAGAAATAAGAAAGTTTTGGAATTTTATAGTGCCCCCGAATGGCGAATTGTTTGATATTTATTTCAGTCGCTCCGGAAAAAAAAAGTGTGTTGCGAAGTGAGCAATTAAGGTCAATTGTACCTCAAATATGGTAGAAAATTAAAAAAAAAAAATGATATAATCAGTATTTTAAAAAATGAAATAAAATACAAGAATTCAGGAAAGGAAGCATGAACGATTTTCATAAGCAACAGTTGCAGCCTGACCGAGTATTGCACTTTGTCACATAGCTAATATGATAATATATCCCAAGTCCCTTCATTGTACCCGTTTTCTCTTGTATCAGTTGTGAGATTCAATACGGAGATTAAGGAAATAATCCTAGTACTGGCTGCGAAATTCAAAAGGGAGATTGAGGAATGTAACACATCTTACCAATCTAGCGTGAAAAAATCTTAACAATGGTCGGAATGTGTTTTTAATTTCCCTATTCAATCTCGCAACCGATACTGTCTTCCATGCTTGTTAACTGTCGTATCGGTCGCGGATTGAATAGGGAAATTAAAAACACATTCCGACCGTTATGATTCTTTCATGCTAGGTTGGTACAATGTGTTACATTCCTCTATCTCTATGGAATCTCGCTACCGGTAGCAGAGAAAACAAGCACGGAGGACTGAAACAAACCGAGCCAATCTAGCATGAAAGAAGATTAGCCTAATAATGGTCGGATTGTGCTCTTAATGCAACAAAATCGAATGGAACTTCGAATGGAACTAAAAGACCAGGATGCTAGCTAGGGCAAGCGCAGCATATGCATCTGCTATATTAATATTTAATCCACCTTTTACTGTTCATTAGAAGAAAATACGCATTAATTTTTGTAAAAGTCGGTTAAAGTTGCTCTTATAGATACAATCAAAGCGGCCACCACAACTGCTTCCGTTCAAGCGAACCACCTCATGAACGCGCAAGGGTATAAGTTAATTTGGAAACCAGTCGGGGCATCATACCGGTATTCTTGAAAATACTGAAACATAATAGTGCCAGCGCCACTTCCACCGTGTACGTAAATAGTCCAGCTATAGTCATAGAAACAGTATTTATCAATTTTTCCTAACATCATGTCAGTTCCAATGTTTGACTGAGGGATGTTTAACGATCTGAAAGAATATAACAAGAAAGGACGAGAAAATCACACGCATAAATGTGTGTGGCACCGCGCGTTCAATTCCACTTTTTTATTTCCGTTTCTGCTGCAATCTCTATAATCCAAGATCCAATAACAGCAAAGTATTCAGTTCCTGCTGCAATGTGCCAAAGCGGAAATTCCGAGGCCCACGTATTTATAATGCAAATACACAGATCAGGAGATACAAATGACATCAACGCCCAGCCAGCTAGCCATCCAGTTGTCGGCCAACCAATCGTTGAAGTTCTTCCCCGCCGGCCGACCAATCGCTGAAGCCAATCGTCAGCCAACAACTCGTTGGAGTTCTTTCTTGCCGGCCGACCAATCGCTGAACTTCTTCCCCGCCGGCCAGCCAATCGTTGAACTTGATCACTCACTCACTCAGTCACTCAGTGGCATTCGCGTTTATAGGGGCTGCTCGGCCCAGCCCAAAAACAGCTAACAAATGTATCAACGCCTCCAAAAGCCATATAAAACAAAAAAAAAATCACATTGAAAAAAATAGGAAGATAAACAAATCCTTTCTATTTTCAATATTTCATTTTATTTTATTTAAATTTAACCTTAATTTAACCAGGAAAATCCCTTGAGATTCAATGTCTCTTTTCCAAGGGAGACCTGGCCAAGACAGCACACCATTTCACATAAATTATAAAGTGTGTACACATAAGGAATAACAAAAAAAAGACAACATAAGACACATAAGAAAAGGGAACAAATACAATAAAATGAAAAATACTGAAGTAAAATGATACTGATTTCAGACTTATTGCACAGAAAGGAAAAGGAGGAGAGAGGAGCACAGCCATGAAAACTTTTACTGTCATACCGGTGCAAGCTCTCAGAACCATATGACTGCCTTCAAAGAGAATAATGACATGAGAATGCTCAGCAATCAGGGTGGCAAATTGTTGTTATATTGATGAATTTGAGATTCAGATGTTTTTAACAATCCCAACTCCAAAAAACGTTGACACTTCATGGAGAAGGTTAATTAAGTCAAAAAGGAGGGATGTGAAAAGTCCATTCACCCTATTGAAAGCACTGCAACTACATTGATTTCATTTTTTAATCTTTACTTATTTTGGCGGGTTTTGGAGGATGAAAAGAATGGTAATGGAGAAGAGAATTGCAATCCGTTTGTTTACGAAATACAGTTGTAGGTTAAACATTATCATCACCCCTATAAATGGTAAGATTCAGGAAATTTATTGTATTTTCTCCTTGGAAAATTACATACTTAAGCTGTGTGTTGGAACTTCAAATAATACGACTTGCTGTTTTCAGTATAGTGGAGGATGACTGAACTTTTTTAATCCTTCTTTGTTTTACTTGCATTTTCCATGCTGTGCCAGTTTTTTTGGAATTGGGGTTGTAAAATAACTGTTGTTTGGTTTCTTTGTATTTTCTCTGCTTATTTGTAAAATGTGGGTTTGTCCAAACTTTTAACTGGTACTACTGTATATATAGGGAGTCATGGGGAAAGCCCTGCTGACAGACAACTAATCAGATTTCAGCGAGGGTCGTAAGCAAAATAAAGAGCAGGTGGAACTGATATTGCTCCCCCTTTCTCATGTCCTTACATTTCTCTTCATCTCACTCTCAATTTTCTCCTTTCTCTCACCCCAAGAACCACGTACGGCTGCTCATTCACGCTCACATGTAACCTTCTTGTAATTTCTTAACTGCAAACCTACCTATCTAATGGGTAAAAACCAGAGAAGAATGATTTTGCAAAGCATATGTTTTTGACAGCTTAGATCCAGCAACATAATTTTCTGCTATAGCTCCCCAGCCCAGACAGCTTGTTCATACAGGAAGTTCTTAAGTCGCACTGAATTGAACTCTCTGTCATATGCCCGCCCTAAAAGAGAGAGATTGTATGGATATGCTTCGCAATAAGGGTAAAAAATGTTGTTATTTTGATCAATTTAAGATTTAGATTATTTTTTGAAAATAATTGGTGTTCTGTTTCTTGTCATTATCTCTGCCTGTTTGAAAAATGTGGGTGTGTCCAAGCTTTTGACTGTCACTGTATATTCGAAGTCATAGGGATGAATATAGGGAGTGAACAAACAACGAATCAGATTTCAGTTAGGGTAGCAAGCGAAATATAGTGTCAGTGGAAGTATGTAGAACTAATGTCTCCTCCTCTTTCCCTCTCTCAACTCTCTCCTTTCTCTCTCTCTCCAATATCCACAAACATGGACACCCATTCACACATACCCACAGCTTAAAGTTTCTTAACTCCAAGACTATCCACCTAATGTGTGAACACTTTAGAAACTAGAGTGATAATCCATGTGCATGCATAAGACCCTCCCACCTCTTACCGCAGCCCAGGCGATTAATTCAGATGGGCTCTTGATAGCAGAGGGAGCAGTTCACAGTCTGCATTTTTCTTTAATTGCTTGCGGCATGTCACGTCCTGTGCCATTCTGATACCAGCTCTACTATCTGAAGACTACAGTACCAGACTTGAAAATTGAGCGCGTTCTGTGTCGGTCTCCCAAAGAGCCATTCCTTCATTGTGTAGCAAAAAAAGGGTGGTTCTATTCTGTACTATTTTTGACTCTCAGTCAGTTTGAACCGCTGCACTGTTTTTCTCCAAAGAGATCAATGCCATTGGATTAATTTCAAGGCAACAAGCGATTGGCACTGCAAGTTACTGTAGCTCCACCCTGTTAGTGGCTTAAGGAAGCCTGACTCATTATCACAGAATGGTTTCAGCTCCAGCCAAATATGAAAAACAAAATGTTAATATCATTCTTCATCACCTCAAGTTGAGACATGAACACAAAAGAAACTATCAGCAATTATTTCAGGTTATTTTACATCCAAATAATGTGTATTGTGTCAGAATTGCATCCATTTTTACTGAGTCACTGTTCACTAACTTTATTTTAACTTCACCTTAATCGATTTCCAAAGGCAATGTGCTGGACTACAAATCTCGAGGCAAAAAAAAAATTGTCTATGGATTGCAGCTGTAGTAAAATTATGTGAGGATGTATTCCTAAAAGACCAACTGCAATTATGATGAAATCACTCATAAACCAAAAGGGAGGGGATAAACAATTTTTAAAGTGAAGAGATGAAACTTCATGTGAGTGGCAGGAAATGACTCCAGGCCTTTCAGAGGCAGTAAAAACTTATAATGCTAAAAGGCCCAATAAGTTCTGCTGTCCACGATGCATAGCTGTACTCTAAATTGTTGTTAATGAGTATTGGTTATCTTGGCCATATTTATCTTCAGACTACAGCTCCAGAGAATTCTTATTTGAAGCTGTAACCTGGTGTTACGGTGGGACACAAACATCATAGAATGAGATGCTGTACTGCTAATAATCATATTTCATTGTGTTTGGTTTCATGCTGATGCCTTAAACCTGAGTAAGGTTATTCTTGCAGTTACAAACTGTTGCCCACGTATGGAACAGTCTATCTCACTGGCTTCTTCCTCTGAAAGATATTGCAGTTTCTTGCCCAAAAAAGGTCGTCCATTGGTCAGGAACATTGGCATTTAGGGCATTGAAAATTTGCTTCAACCCATGGCATTTTGTGTAAAAACATGACAATGTGTCCTCAGAAGTCTACAGTAGTTCTGACTGTGTTGTTGCTGAGTTGTTCTACCCTACTGCAGTAGTTTGTTTGATGCTCTGAGAAAACCACAATTAGACACTACTGTAGTCATGTGTTATGCTACTGTTTGAGGGCAAGTTGATTTGTTTTCAAAAATAACAATACGTGATTCACTGCAAACATTTGATGCAGAAGGATGTGGTGCAATGAAACTACCTGTAAGGGCTTGTCAAGACTTGCAAACTGGTGACTGTACTCCTTATGACATTTTGGATTGGCGCCCATATCTTAGCTGATTCACCTTTTTAATTGCCTTCAGGTGAATGGATTGAAAAACTGAACAAAAGATCAAAATCAAAAGTTAACATAATAAACATCAATTAACCCCTTTGCACAGAAGCCAAATATAGCAATTTATGCATTACTGAATTTAAGGCTTTATAATTCAAGATCTGAACTTCACAGAGGGGGGGGGGGGGAATGGCTGAAATGATTCAAGATCCTTGTAGCATTTAGAATTCCATCATATTTCAGTTTCTTTTCATAGTTTTAGTTCAGAGTAAGGGGAGCAAACATGAAAAACTTCAGAAAATTCAGCAATGAAATTATGAAAAAAATAATACTGAGAATTGAAAAATGGCTGGGAGTAAAAACAATACATTTATGGGATCATAAACTCCTTGACCACAAGTCTACTTCATCTGACAGTGCTTTTCAAAATTATCTACTCTCTATGAGTCAAATAAGACAGCTCTCCAAGTGGCTCCCCATACTGTCAGAGCCCTAGCGCACTGTCAAATCATAAAATAATGTTATGTTTGACACAAATCAACATTCTACTCATGAAGTTCAATATCATTCAATGATATTCTTTCAGAATTTAGCATGAATTTATCAATACAGGTGTAGATGGATATCAATGGTCACTAGTAACTTCTCCAAACCAAAAACATGCCTTTTCTCCATGATGAAGTTCAGAGTTTTGTATATTTTTCTACAAAGCCAAATCAGCAAGCACACATACTCATTAAAAGATCTGCTTATTTTACGGTCAGAACATTCACTCTGAGACAAAAAGCTTGCTGTTTACAATTCCGATCATCCAAGGGGGGTTTTGCATCCAGTACCCCACACATTTATCGAGCTATTAACAAACATTTGCATTTTTCACTTCCAAATTTGATACAAATCATATCCAACACTTCCAACAACAATAGTGAGGAGGAGAGAAAAGATGCTTTTGCTTTGTTTTCGCAGTCCGCTGAAATATCAGATTTGTCAGAAGATCGAGAAATTCAAGCTGGAATTTAGATTGGTGGAATAGGTCGGCCATATCGTTATGAGACTGAGGTGGAAGCAGGTTTTAGAAACTCAATGCAATGTCAATATGATGTGAAATAAATAATTATAAAGTCATTTTTGGTGCTATCCAGTCAGCAAAAGTGGGAGCTTATATAACAATGGTGTCTGGTGATCTGAAATTTGGTAAAGCGGAGACCATTCCTTGAAAATAATGATTGGTCTTGACCCGTTTTCAATCATTTAATTAAATTCACTGTACACAAATGCCAAAAACAATCGGGACCATAAGGTGTAGCCAGTCATGCTCACTAAGATAAGACGAGCACTCATAAGCCTCGATCTGTTTTCAATCATTTTTCTTGATGAAAATGTTTTCCAATAATAAAAATAAGCCGTCCGCAGTTCAATGAGTTAAATACACAGCATCCTTCCTTGCAACGTTGCAACGATCAAAGAGAAAATATTTTATTCACTTTACAAAAAAGATGAACTACAATGTTAATTTTGTGTTAGCTTTAAGCACATCCTGCTCTATCAAATCTTAGCTTCATGATTGTTTAATTACAATGAAGAAAGCCAATATTAGCAACAAAAATCCACAATGAATAATGCTGATTTAAGGGGTGATCTGGGGTTAAATGAAAAATGACACCAGGAAACAACTCAGAATTAATCTAAAGAGGTGTATGTACTAACCATCAAAAAGATACAAGTTGGCATTTTTCTGTTTATGCGGTTGCCATGGTAACCGAGCAAGCTCATTAAATATGCAGAAAACATCTGGCACCAATTCCTCTTTAACTCTATGATAGAATTCAGTTTTTCTTTCATCATTTAAAAGCCATTGCTTATCCAAATGCAATGACATAGCCATTCTTTGCCCAATTTATCAGTTTTGTGATTTTGGAGCATTTTACTCAATTTTTGAAATTATTTTGCACAGAATCTGACGAATACTCAAAATATTCAAAGTATGTAACAGATAGGCAAAATTTCCCTATGTCATTGCATTTCTAATGAAGTAAAGTACCTGCAGCCCAAATTTCATTGATTTTCAATGATAAATAAAAAAAGTTATGGCTGCCACAAACATGAGAAACGTGGAAAAAGTAATACCTTAGGAAATCAATGGAAAATGCCTTAGACCGCATTGAAAAGTTGAGTTCAGTCTTAGTCTGTGGCTTACACCCATTTTTCAGACTGTATTATCTGATTATTCAAATGTTTATCACTTTCCTGGAGTGAAAAACATAAATTTCATCATCACAGTTGCTTTTAAATCATGATTTTACGGCAAAATTCAGTTTTTAATCCTTGTAGCAATTAGTGATTATTAAAGGTGGGTTATTATAGAATATTTTTATTCAAAAAAATTTTTTGGAAACATAATCAAATTTTGCCCATTTAACCCCAGATCACCCCTTAAGTTTAATTTAATGTCGAAATGACGTGTTTTTTTTGTGTGTGTTAAATTACTGAGGAAAACTTGTTGAATCTAATAAATATTGAGTGTGTTTGCAGTTTATGTAATGTTAAAATAAATTAATGATTAAAAAGTAGAAGACCAGTAATTATCTTCAAGGGATGTTCAGTGCTTCAATTTTTATCTCACCATCCGTCACTGGTGCACAGTACTGGTATGACTACCGCCATGTCTGTGGAGTAGCTAGCTGCAGCTTGCTTAGGTTTACAAAGTTCTATTATTGACATTTCATATTATCTATTCTTGCTGACTGACGTGATGATGCATATTTTGACTTGCAAAGTTGCATCAACCATAGCTATAACATGTAGACCGCTATGGAAGCCAGCTGCCTCTCACTGCCCAGTAATGTAAAACAAATGTGTAAATACATCACGCAGCAATGAGATGGTAGTTTCAGGCCATCATTTAAGCAGCAAGTAAGCATGAATTGACTATCTTTTATATTCTACAAAAAAGAAAAAAATCTATATTTAGATGAACTTTTTTGGCACGCTGACTTTGCATGAGTAAACTTCCCTTCCTGAGATGACGTATACGGTCACAAAACCCGCATTCGTGACTTTTTGTGGGGCAGGGCTCAGGAAGTTAAAAGGTACACAGAAATTTCTATTTATTCCTCGAAGTAGTGATTTTACTGACAAAACATGCAAAAACTATCAATCAGTATACATATAAAATGAGCAAAATTATTTTGATTACATGAGACCTTTAACCCCTTTGCGCAGAGGCCAAATATGGCTATATACGCCTAACCCTATTTAATGCTTTATAATTCAAGATTTGAGTTTCACAGAGAGGGGATATATGGTTAAATGAAATAAGGGATTTGTAGCATTAAGAATTCCATTTTATTTCAGTTTCTTTTCATAATTTTTGTCCAGAGTAAGGGCCACAAACACAAAAAGTCTTCATGAAAATCCAGCTATAAAATTATTTTAAAAATCTGAGAATTGAAAAATGGCTGGGAGTTAAAACAATTCATTTCTGGGATCATAAACCCCTTAACCACAAGTGTACTTCATCTGACAGTGATTTTTTAAATGATCTACATTTGTGAGCCAAACAAAAAAAAAAGCTCTCCATGTGGCTTCCCAAGCTGTCAGAGCCCTCAAAATTATGCACTGCCAAATTATAAAATAGTTGTATGAATAATTGTACGTTTAAAACATCAATTTTTGACTGCTGAAGTTCAGTATGAATTAATGATTTTCCAGTGGAATTTAGCAGGCTTCTACATCTGTGCAGAGGGGTTAAGATAAGTAAGGGAAGAATTTGCTTAAAAATCACTGTAAAAAAAAATTAGGAAAAATCTAACCTTTGACTGAAGTAAATTCATTCAGAAAAAAAAGAATCTCTTGTGAAGATATAATTACTTATCTTCACGTGCCACACACACAGGCTCTGCATTTTCACCTATAACATCTCATAAGGTTAGGTGAAAACTGGCCGGGAAGTTTGAGACCACTGCTCTTCACAGAATCTTGCCAGGTCATTCAGTAACCATGGACCTCTTCTGGACTCTTCTTTGGCTCACCCCACAGGTTTTCAGTGGGGTTTAGATCTAGGTGCAGAAACTTTATTTTGTGTTCAGTTGGACATTTTTGTGCTGATATGGATAAAACTGTATGTTTTGGATCAGTGTCCTGCTGGAAGACTCAACAACAGCCCTGTTTTAGTTTTTAGGCAGAAGCAGCCAGATTTTAATTTAAAATGTCCTGGTATTTCATAGAGTCTATGGTGTCATGTACTCCGATGAGATTACCGCGACTTTCAGGGGAAAAACAGCCCCACTCCATCACGAAACCTCCACCATACTTAACGATGGGGATCAGTTTCTTTCACATAGCCATCCCTCTTTTCATGCCAACCTCAACTTTAGTGTTTGCGGCCAAAAAGGTCAATTTCGTTTGACTGGAACCATGTTCTATGGTCAGATTAAAGTCTCAGTGGTGTTTAACAAATGCCAGGTGTGCACATTTGAGGTTAAATGATAGAAATTGCTTTTTTCTGGAATGCCTTTCAAATTATGTATTGGCAAGGAGGTGGAGTCTGATGGAACAATGTAGTTCTGGGGATTTATAACCTCAAGATCTTACTTTTTCTGTAATTCTCCAACAGTTATAATCGGGGATTTTTTTTTTTTTTTTGCCTTTGTTAATATCCTCTTCATTGCGCATGAGGGAAAAAATAAATCTGAGTCTGCCTGCAGGCAAGTTTGTAATAGTACCATTTGAATTGATCAGGCATTTTCAGGCAAGTAGCTGTTTTTATAGCCATTCCCTGATTTCTGAAGGTCCATACACTTCTCCCTTACTATTTTTGTGTGTTTTCTTATCTTTCCCATGTTGTTGAATAAATAATGAAAATATTCATACAACCCCAATTCCGAAATAGTTGGGACAAAGTGTAAATTGTGAATAAAATCAAAACGCAATGACTTTCAAATCACACCAGCCAGTACTTTATTCACAATAGAACAGAGATAACATTGCAAATGTTGAAACTGAGAAATTTTACAATTTTATCCACAAAATGAGCTCATTTCAAATTTGATGGCTCCTACAAGCCTCAAAAAAGTTTGGACAGGGGCCTGTTTACCATGGTGTAGCATCCCCTCTTCTTTTTAACACAGAGTGGAGGCGTCTGGGAATTGAGGAGACAAGTTTCTTGAGTTTAGCCATTGGAATTTGATCCCACTCTTGTTTAATACAGGCTTCCAGCTGCTGGAGAGTTTTGGGTCTCCTTTGATGGACTTTTCATTTAATAATGCGCCTAATGTTCTCAATCGGTGAAAGATCAGGACTGCAGGCAGGCCAGTTCAGCACACGGACTCTTCTGCTACGAAGCCATACTGTTGTAATAGCTGCAGTATGTGGTTTTGCATTGTCCTGCTGAAATACACAAGGCCTTCCCTGGAATAGATGTCATCTGGAAGGGAGCATATGTTGCTCTAAAACCTTTATATACCTTTCAGCATTCATGGTGCTTTTTAAAACATGCAAGTGTCCCACACCATGTGCACTAATGCATCCCCATACCATCAGAGATGCTGGCTTTTGAACTGAACGCTGATAACAGGAGGGGTGGTCTTTCTCTTCTTTAGCCCGGAGGACACGATGCCCATGATTTCCAACAAGAATGTCAAATTTGGACTTGTCTGCCCACAGGACAGTTTGCCACTTTGCTACAGTCCATTTTAAATGAGGCTTGGCCCACAGAACACGGCGGCGCTTCTGGATCATGCTTAACAATGGCTTCTGTTTTGCATGATAGAGTTTTAGGTGGCATCTGTGGATGGCGCAGTGGACTGTGATTACAGACAGTGGTTTCTTGCAGTATTCCTGGGCCCATTTAGTAATGTCAATGACAGAATCATGCCGGTGAGTGATGCAGTGGCGTCTGAGGGCCCGAAGATCACGGGCATCCAGTAAAGGTCTTCGGCCTTTTCCCTTGCGCATAGAGATTTTTCCAGTTTCTCTGAATCTTTTGATGATGTTATACATTGTCGATGATGAGACCTTCAAAGCTTTTGCAATTTGACATTGAGGAACATTGTTTTTAAAGTATTCCACAATTTTTTACTCAAGCCTTCACAGGTCGGAGAGCCTCTGGCCATCTTTACTTCTGAGAGACTCAGCCTCTCTAAGACATCCCTTTTATAGCCAATCATGTTACACAGCTGATGCCAGTTAACTTAATTACTTGCTAAATGTTCTTTCAGCTGATTCTCTTATATATTAATTGCTTTTTCAGGCCTTTTTTGCCTGTGTCCCTACTTTGTTGAGGCCTGTTGCAGCCAGAAAATTTGAAATAAGCTCGTTTTGTGGATAAAAATGTAAAATGTCTCAGTTTGAACATTTGAAATGTTATCTATGTTCTATTGTAAATAACATATTGGCTCATGTGATCTGAAAGTCATTGCATTTGGATTTTATTCACAATTTACACTTCGTCCCAACTATTTCGGAATTGGGGTTGTACAATAATTCCCTTATTCACCCCATAGTTAAACCCCAATGAAACTGGAAGTCATGGATTACTGCTTGAAAGTTCCTAAACTGTTATGATCTAGACCAGGATTCAAGTGCAGAGTGAAACGTGCAATTCAACTGATGATTTATTGACAGCGGTATGGTAATTACGGCAATGGGACCCTGAAGGGAACAGGCAGGGACAAAACCCTGGAGAAAATGAGAGACAGTTCATCACAGATGTAATAGGCTCATGCTCGGCTGTTGTTGTGGCCAGTGGCTTCCAGGATGCTGCCAGATGTTTTGGAGTTTACCAGCACTGAACTGCCCATGAAGAGGAGGATGGTTGCTTGAGCAGAACTCAGTCCCAGTCCTGGAGCTAAATCAGGGTTGGAAGCTTGGTCCTGACAAACTTGACAAAGAGACCAAACTTGGACGGGTTAATAAAAATGCTGTCTCAGTCCTGGACCCTGATTAGGATTGGAAGGCATTTCTTGAAAACTGGAGTTGACAAACAGGATTGAATTAAGATAAATTGAATTTGGTCCCAATCTTGGACCCGGATTAGGATTAGAAGCTTGTTCGAATTGACTGAATGACAATAATGGTTTCTGAGAGATTTGGTTATCACTTAAGTACTAGTTGCATTAGTCGAGGACAAAGAAGTTTAACTAATATACTAATATACATATGACAGGGATTTCAGTATATTGCGACTTTACAATCCAGCAACTTGCACATGAACTAGAACTGTAATGAGATTCAGCCAAGTGGGAAGAGACGCACAAGACATAAACCAACCACAATGCACATACACCTAATAGACACCCAAGCTGCTGAAGAGACGCACTAGGGATTCACAAGGGTTGTGACACTAAACACTGTGACGAATTTCAAAAGAAAATTTAAAATGGAAATAAATACTTCATTTACATGTTAACGAATTCAAGACCACCCATAAAATAGTAGTTCACAATATAGACCAGGCTTGTAGAATGAGGGCAGTATAAATAGGCTGGTTGATTGGGACGCGGAGGAATAGAGAAGTGTTTTAGGTGTAGTTTGGTTCACTAACCTGCGTTAAATTAATGCCATTTGTTCAAAAGAATTTCTTTAAGTGCCAATAATAAACTGAGATTGTTCACATTTTTCCAATATGAGATTAAGATAATTTCACAAAAGATTAATTTCTTATTACTCATTTTACTCATCTTCACCAAGGGTGCCAATAATTGTCAGGAGAACTGAATATTTTATGTAGTGAAAGGATTTTATTTATTCACTGTAACAAATATCTTACCTTTCAATATTTCTACAAAATATTAGTAGATTATTTGTTTCCCTTCTGTATAAAATAACTATTGAAACATTTGTCAGATAAATTTGGTTTGAAAAGTATGGATTTCTTCCAAATTCTAATATGGTGGCTATTTGCTACTGAAGACATATACATTTTCTTTTCAAGTGGAATTACAGATCACAACATACAAATATGCAACACAGTAATATTGTATAATTCTTTTGAGCAGGCAGCACTTCTGGTGTACTACAGTCTCTTTGGCTCTCGAATCCTCATTTTGAGCTCAAATGGTAGCTTAAGTCAAAGTCCCGCTGTTGCAAAAATGTGTGAGTTTAAGGACAGCACTATTTCAGTTCCGCTATGTTCAGGCAAGATAAAATGGGATTAACTCATTGAAAACTTTTGATTTAAACCTGAAAACTATTTCACCCTAACCATAAGAACACTTGATTGTTGATTGCATATCCAATAATTCTTGAGAAAGGTTGAGGTTGGGGTTATGCAATTTGATTTTCACCGCAGGATCATTTTCCCAAGTCTCAGATAAAACACTGCTATTGTATTCTTGCAAAAAGCACTTTGATTGCTTCTGTGGTAGAAATCCAGGTGCATAATTTTGCTTCAGATTTTACAAAGACAGAACAAAAGGAAAGCCCTTTCTGAGGATGTTTGCAAAGGCAAATCATTCCACATCCAAAGTCAAAAAAGAATATTAACAATTCTGCCTGGAGGTGCAGTGGCACTGAAAATGTTTCCCAACCTAGGTGGCTGCCTTTCAACGGGGGCCTGAAATAGGGGACACCAAAACCTCGTTTAAAAATATAAATTTACTATGTATTCTATCTATCCATCTAGTAATTTTACTTTATAAATTGAGCCATCTTAAAGGAGCTTGCAGTGTTTGTAGCAGCTAGTTATTTCATTGTTTTTTTCTTTTAATGTGCTTACATTTTCAGCAATGTTTAGAGATTTATAATTTTTTGTAGGGGTTTCAGTCATTTTGGAGCAATAGCAAAGTGAGGTTTTGTATTTCGTCTAATGGGGTGTGGGGTCACAATGATTTGTCCTGATATACCTATAGCTGTTTTTTTTTTTTTTGTCTAACAACATCCAAGATAAAATGTTCTTAAGTTCCATAAAAACGTCATTACCATTTTCTTACCTTTGAGAATTGTTTTTTAAATGTCGATCGAAACTAATGACATTTCCTTGTCCCTTTCAGAAAAATTGCTTTCTTCAGATACATAAAAACAGTTGCGCTTACACAGTTACTCGAATGCAACTCAAGAAAGCAGCACAAGATGATAATCTGGTTTAACAAGAATCCTTTCTGTGGGCGGGTGTGAACGGTTCCCCTTCAGAGCCCGGAGGTCTATTTCTGCAGAACTCATTTTAATAGCTTAATATCTCCTAATATTTTTTCATTTTTACAACCCTAGCTCAGACAAAGTTGGAACAGTATGAACTAGAGCTGGACTCGCAAGAGCCCATACCTCCGCCAGCATAGCTGGATTTGAACTTTGGCCTATATCCCAGCTGTACTTGGGCCTACATATGCCAAAATTTAATCACTTGTTCCTCTTGTGCTACTTTAATATCCTGCAAAGTTTGGTCAAAATCTATGCAACCATTTTGAGATAATCTGCTAACAGACAGACAACAAATAAATAAATAAACAAACGGAAGCAAAAAAATAACCTCCTTGGCGGAGGTAAATATGAACATAAAATCAGAGAGTAATTTTTTACTAAATTTTCTTTGGCTTGTATTTCATTGCAGACAATTTGAGGACAAGGTATTTAATGCTTTGCGAGATGACTTAATTTCATTCACACATATACATCCATTCCTACCTTTAAATCCTGCAATGCTTTCCAAAAAAAGTTAGGATGAGGAGAATTTAGGACTAGTAATGAGGTAACAAAAAATTCGAATAATGATATCATTTTTATGAGCTGACTTAAGCCGATTATCGTAAACATTAGGAAAGGCCTAGTCCTTCAGATGCAAAGACGGGCCGAGGATCGCCAATATGCCCACAAATGCATTTAACAACAATGTTCCTCAAGAACCAAAGGAAGGGATTTTCATGTTCATTCTCTATGATGCATTCTATAATTTAAAGATTTAAGGAATCTGAAGCACTTTCAGAGCATAAAGGGCTGGGGCACAAGCTACTCTGAATACCTGAGCTCTCCGATCACTTTCCGACAACACTGCATCACAAATCGTCATTTATACAAAAGTGATAAACCACATCGGCTCAGGATTTCTTTGGCAAACCTTTGTCAAGTACTACAATACTTGGTCATATCCACAAATTTCAGTTGAAACTTTACTGTGCTAGAAGGAAGCCTAATGTTAGAACTGCCCAGAAGCGAAATCAACATCTCTGAGCTCGAGGGCATCTGTGATGGACCAGCACATAGTAGAAATGTGTACTGTGGTTGGAAAAATCAATAATTTAGGAAGAAATGTACTCCATGCACTCAAGACCAAAGAGGTGGAGGACCATACAGACTGTATCACGGTATGGGGTTGTGTCAGTGCCCTTGGCAAGGGTAACTTTTACCTCTGTGATGGCACCATTAATGTCAAAAAGTTCACTGAGATTTTTGAGCAGTATATGATGCCTTAAAAACATCTTTTCCTGGGAGGCCCATGCATATTTCAGCAAGACAACGCAAAACCCCATTCTGCATGTTTTACAAAGACATAGCTGGATGAGAAGTGGTTTAAGGTGTAAAACTGACTTGCGTGCAATCTCAACTTGTCCCCAAAAGAGACGCGTTTTGAAACATAAAATGTAATACTGAAAACCACTTACTGTTGCACACCTTAAGATTTCTTTGCAGGAAGAATGGAACAAAATTAACTTAACACACTTAATCTCTTGGAGTTGTATTTTTATACCTTCGTAAACTGAAATGCATGCAGTGGTAGCACTATTCACAATTTTACCTGTTGCAAATGGTATATTTATAGCCTTAGCCCAGTTTGTCATTTTCGTGTTCTGCCATAAGTGAGTACGTTTATATGACTTTACAGAAAATCGATTTATTGCGTCAGTCTGACTAAAACTGGACTTTTAAAATACATAACATGTTAGTCTGACTGGAATCTGGCCGGAATTTCTCAGTCAGGCTAACACACCCAGATAATCCAGTTACAAGTCAGAATACTCCATGTATATGCCTGAATCGAACGGAACTGGACTATGCGCACTGCACATGCTCTGCAGTTCATCGCGCAGGGCTTTGACCCCAAATTCTTGAAGACTTGTGAACGCCAAACTGATTAGCGACAACACTGTACTCTGCACTAACAGCAAGTTTGGACGGAACTGTAGCAATCCTCATCTGCAATGGTATTTGTGCTTGAACAGTCACGTCTTTGGGGCTCATAACTTTTCCCATTAATAAGCATGATTTATCAAATGACCTGCGCGTCATCCAAAAATTTTCCTTCCACTCGCCATAGGAAAACTCATTCAAAATGACTCCCTGCCACCAGTCTTTGCTTCTATCCTGCATCCTACATGCACCGCAAGCCTGAGTGCGTTTGTCAAAAGCACAGGTGCTAACTGGAACAACTGATTATGAGTGGACAAACTATGTAAGTTGCTGACTAGTTCACAACTATGCTTTGGGGAAAGACAGGGCACAAAGTGGAGCATAGCGGAGGCCGGGCTGATGGCACTCCAAGAGCATATGACGTTGTGACCAGCCTTCAACTAACACCATAACCACCAGGGATAGCATGCATCTCAGCCGTACGAAAAGCATAGCGTACAGCACGTATGAAATGTACAGAGCTGTAAAGTTGTCCACCCTTTCGCCATTCAACATGATGCTACCAGTTTGCCGCCAGCTAACTTGTTTGTTAACTGCTCTGTGACGTAATAGGTCAACCAGAAAACGGTCTAACATGAACAAGTTAAGATGGGCATATCGCCATCCATCGTAGAGGTGGTAGACATGCTCCAGTCAATAAACCAATTTCCCTATGGTGCATGTATACTGGGACAAGGACCGTAGTCCAATTAAATGGCCTAATCGAGCTATTACCGTAGCTCGACTTATCTGTGCATGTAGATGTACTGAATGTGTTTGTGCCACTGGGTTAAACTGATCATTAGGTGGTGGGTCAACGAATACAGCTGGTGCTGTGCAGTGCTTGGGTGAAAGACCTTGTTTGCGTTTTGACTCACCCAGACCATCTTTAAACATAAATACTATCATTTTAATGGTTGTTTCATGGGAATATGAATCCCAGCAAATGGAGATGTTCTCTCGCATATCGCTCATATCATTTTCTTTCTTTTCATTATTCTCACTTTCATTCTATTGGCAACCATATTGAGTGCTGTGAAAAAGTAGTAGCACCCTTCCCAGTTTCTTCTATTTTTGCATATTTATTACACTTAAATGTTTCACATCATCAAACTAATTTTAACATTAACCCCTTTGCGCAGATATAGACGCCGGCATCCGCAAATTTCGAAATTTAATTCCTAAACAATTCTGTCATTGAATTTCCAAATGTCTAGCTTCACAAATAATTTTCCATAGTCTCTGTGACACAAATACTGAGTGATAAAGCTTAAATAGGCTTATACATTACAGGAAAACCTCCTGAAAACCTCCAAAACCTTCATTTTGTTTTTTTAAGCCATTCAGAGGTGGACTTGCTGGTGCGTTTCAGATCATTGTCCTGCTGCATAACTGATGGTCAGACATTCTCCTTCAGGATTTTCTGGTAGAGAGCAGAATTCATAGTTCCATCAATTACGGCAGGCAGTCCCAGACCATCACACTATCGCCACCATGTTTGACTGTTGGTATGATGTTCTTTTTATGAAATGCTGTGTTAGTTTTACGCCAGATGTAACGGGGCACACTCCTTCCAAAAAGTTCAACTTTTGTATCGTCAGTCCACAGAATATTTTCCCAAAAGTCTTGTGGATCATCAAGGTGTTTTTTGGCAAATGTGAGATAAGCCTTTTTGTTCTTTTTGGTCAGCAGCGGTTTTCACCTTGGAACTCTCCCATGGATGCCATTTTTGCCCAGTCTCTTTCTTTTTGTTGAATCATGAACACTCACTTTAACTGAGGCAACCCTAATAGCAGTTGGGTCTGGCCCAGATCCGGCTTCAAGCTGGCACAGCTGGGCGACTGCTGGCATGGCAAGTGGTATGTTGACCGGATGTGGGCCAGGTCTGGCAATGATGGCACCGTTTATGTGATGTCATACCACATGTGGGCCGATTGTGTCCGCAGCTGGCCCTGTGCTGGCCCATATGTAAGCCAGCTCCGGCAAACCAGATCTGGGCTACTAAGGGGCCATTCTTGCTGTATGCGGGCCAGAACTTGGCCTTGTAAAGTGCATTATGTGGGCCAGACCTGGGCCAGGCCAATATTGCTATATGGGAAGTGAGGCATGCAGTTCTTTAGATGTTGTTCTGGGTTCTTTTGTGACCTCCTGAATGAGTTGTCCATGCGCTGTTGGAGTAATTTTGGTAGGCTGGCCACTCATGGGAGGGTTCACCACTGTTCCAAGTTTTCTCCATTTGTGGATAATGGCTCTCACCATGGTTCGCTGGAGTCCCAAAGCCTTAGAAATGGCTTTGTACCCTATCCAGACTGATAGATGTTAATGATTTTGTTTCTCATCTGTTCTTGAATTTCTTTGAATCACCGCATGATGAGTTGCTTTCTGAGATCTTTTAGCCTACTTCACTTTGTCCGACAGGTTCTATTTAAGTGAATTCTTGATTCAACAGGTCTGGCAGTGATCTGAGGTGCAGGCCAATTCCTAACCGCTGCTACCTTGCCAGGGAATAGTTTGATCTCACTATCGTAAACACGATGCAGAGGCAAAGACAAAGCCCGTTGTTTGCCAAAATCCTCTGCAAGATCAACATAATCATCTGACACGTTGGGAGGTAAACCAAGGTTCAGCGCGACTCCTACACACCAATCTTGTTCAGAACCCGACGCCTCCCCCATGGGTTGAAATTCAGGGCGACTTGCCAGACTCTCACTACAGTGAGACCTGCAGTCAGAGCCCCACTGGACGATTGGGTCACTTTGACTGCCAAAAAGATCTGTGGCCTATGCTTGAGCAACCAGGAATGACCCAAAACCAAAGGACAAACTGGGGAATCGATAAAGAAAAAACGAATTTTCTCTGAATGACCACCAAAAGGGATAAACATAGTCAAAAAATCAGAGACCTCGGTTATAGGCCCATCTCCCAATGGTCGACCATCCAAAGCTTTGATCGAGTGCGAATGTGAGAGAGCGCGGATGGGAATGGAATGTTTTCTAGCCCACTCCGCATCCATAAAATAATCAACAGCCCCCGAATCCAAAAAGGCTTTAACCCATATTTTCTTTTTCCCCATAGTCAACTTTACTGAAATAAGAGTAGATTGGGAACAGGAGATTGGGTCTGTCCCTCTAGCGCCCCCCATACCGCCAGAGGGGCTTCCCGTCTGCCTTTAAGCTTGGGGCAACTTAGACGGATATGTCCCGGTTCGCTACAATGATGACAAATTATTTGTCTGTGAACAGGCTTATGAGCCCGGCTCTCATATGAGCCATCAACCTTCATGGGCTCACTAGCATTGGAAATTTAAATGGGTGGAGTTGTGGCTGATTGCCTGTTCCACGGAACATTAACCTCGCTGCTATCAAGAGCCAATGCAGTACGTTTCTCCTTGTTTCGTTCGCGGATGCGATTATCAACTCGCGCCGCAGTACGAACCAACGAATCCAAAGAAACACAAGGCTCTAATGTAGCCAGAGCGTCCTTCACCTCCTCAGCCAAAGCATGAACAAACACTGTCATAAGAGGTGCTTTTGGCCACCCTGTCTCTGTGGCTAAGGAGCGTAACGAGATGGAGAAATCAGCAACGCTATTAGAACCCTGCTTCAAATTCATTAGACGCGTAGCTGCGTCCTGACCATATACATCCTGATCAAAAACATGAATCATTTCTCTCACGAGTGTTTCCACTGAATTTACTACCGGTGATTTAGCTCGAATGAGCGGCCCCACCCAAGTGAGGGCTGTGCCGGTCAACAGTGATAAAATAAACGAAACCCGTGATTCTTCATTCAAGAACCGTAAGGGTTGCGCTTTTAAAAATATTTCACATTGAGCAATGAAATCTTTACATTTTCCTGCCTCGCCTCCATATCTTGGGGGTAACTTGAGTGTAGGCTCTTGTGGAAGGTGTACTGATTGTGCTTCTGAAACATTTAGTGTAACCTGAGCAGACAATGCTCTAATACACTCAGAGAGATTTATTTGAAGATTTTCCTGTGCCAGCATAGCCTGCTCCTGACGGCGAATTCTCTCGGTCAGCTCTGCCTGCCGACTGTCTAAGCTAGAGAGACCTTGGCCATACGCAGTAAGGACAGACTGCTGGTTAGCAACAATGCTCTCTAGCGTATCCGCTGCTGGCAACTCCATGTCTGGCTAGAGTGTTCTGTAATGGCCGGTAGTGTAGGAGGCCAGATGCAGCGAAAAGAGAGAACGTGAGCAGCGAGTAAACAGTACAAACACAGAGAACAACATAAACCAAACGCAAGAACTCGCGCCTCCAAAGGACGTTTAATAGTCCGAACACCGGAGGCAATACGAGAAAGAAAAAGGGAGAAGAAATTCCAAAAATTATAGAATAGAAAGTCTTTCAAAACCTGACTAAAGATTTCTTCAGCTACAGTGCGTAGCTAAACACAGACACTCTAGCGAAGGAGGCGTGCCGGACTTCCTGCTTATATAGATTCTGGGGAAGCACCGTCCCAGCTCAATCAGCCAGCTGGGTAAAGAATTCGACAGCCCAGGAAACGATATCGTCCCGGGACGAGAGCCACAAAGAAAAGTCCAAAACACTCGCACAAACATCCAGAACCATGACAGGGGATGGCCCGAAGCTGAAGAGGCTTGCCGGCTGGTGCCGTTACTTATTGGGAAAGCACTTGAAGCTTACTCGGCCATGGATGAGGACACATCAACCAACTGAAAAGACCTTAAGGACTGCTGAATAAATTCGACATCTTGGCTGAGACTTACCGCCAGAGGTTCCAGGCCAGTACAACACCTACTGGGGAGACGCCGAAGGAGACGCACCGCCGGCTGAAGCATCTCTATCGACGTTGGATCAAACCAGAGGAGCGGACCAAGGAGGAGGTGGGGGAACCATCATCCTTGAAAAGCTGCTCAAGGTGTTGCCAGGAAACATGCAGACATTGGTCAAGGAGCATGAGCTAACGGATGGCCTTCAAGTGGTGACACTGGCGCAGCAATACCTAAATGCTCATCGTGGGACATATGCAGGCAGCACCCCAGCTCAGAGAATTCTGAGAGACAAGGCAGGTAAACTGGGGGTTGTCGCTGGGGGAAGGGGGGACCAGATGGACAACGCCAACAGTGTTGGACTGCCAAAATTGATTTGTTTTTTTACTGTCAACTACCGGGGCATCGGGCAGCATTGTGTCGGCTAAAAAGATTCTAAATTGTCAGGTTTTTGCAATGTACCCAGAGAGAGGGATGTGCCAGGGGGCAGTGAACGGCTTGAACCTGAATATATTTGGGTATCTGTTTATGGACACAAAGTAAGGGCATGGGACATGAAAACCTACCCAGTGGTGGAGGTGACAGTCAGTTTTGAAGGTCAAGTGTTCCTGCTAAGGGTGGGTGTTGTACCTGACTTGCCTAATGACATGAGTCTGGGAAGGGATGTACCTGTTCTGTCTGATTGTCTGTTGGCTGGGAAGAGGGTGGAAGTCTTGTGTCCAGTAGTAACAAGGTCACAAGCAAGAGCAGGCGTGGAAACACTGCCTGATATGTGTGATGGTTTGTGTGAGAGTGGGAGCAAGGGGCCGCATAAGTCATGGCAGCAGTGGCCAGTGATAGCAAACATTATGTTGCAATTTCTCTCATTAAATCCAGATAAGACTGAAATTTCGGTAATGGGTCCTAAATTGCTTAGAGACACATTCTTCAATTTTTTCTCAACTTAGATGCTCTCCCTGTTTCAGCCAAAGCGGTTATTGAAAACCTTCGGTGTTACCCTTGATTCAGAACTCTTTGTCCTCGCTCATATCCACAACATTATAAAAGTGGTTTTTTATCATTTTTGAAACATATCAAAACTGAGTAGAATATTGTCCCTCCAGGACACTGTAAAAATGGTTGACGCATTCATGTTCTTTCGGCTGGACTACCATACCGTTTTATTGTCTGGTTGCACTAGCTCTTCCCTGAAATGTTTTCAACTAGTGCCAAATGTTGCTGCTAGGGCTCTGACTAGGAATAAGAAATGTGACCACATTAGCCCAATGCTCAAAAATCTTCATTGGCTGCCTGTCAAATGTACAATTGAATATAAAATTTTACTGCTGACTTACAAACCTTTAAATGACTTAGCCCCAGAATATCTCAGTACCCTTCTCATCCCTGACTCCTCTTCAATATTACTTTGTTCACAAGATGCAGGATATTTGAAAATTCTAAATAAGTTCAGAGTTACAATTGGAGCCAGAGCATTCTCTTACAAACTCCCAGTTTTATGGAACAATCTCCCGAGAGATATTCGGGCTTCAGACACACTCTCTGTCTTTGACAGTCGGCTGAAAATGTACCTTTTTAGTCAAGCTTATATTTAATTAACATATCATTGGTTACGTACAGGGCTGCCAATTCTCACGCATTCGGCGTGAGTTTTAGTGGCATTTTCACGTCCCCGTGCTGAAGTCAGCAATTATTCAATCAATGCAATGAATGTTTCACGATCGTTCAAATTGATTAAATGAAATAAGACCATTTGAAACGTTTTTATGCAATTCCATTGCATGTGATAAATTATAAGCTATCACATTTAGCGTAGGGTACACTGAACCATCCTTTAAGAAAAGAAAGGAGATTCTGCCATCCCACAATATCATGGGGCAGCAAGATTTTGAGTGAAAACCATCCATCCGGCCAGTCACAAAAACTAACAAACATGATCGGCAAGAGATGCATGATCACATCGCCTAATGTAAGTACATTTGGATTCTATTTTTTGTACGGTTGTCTTCCTAAGCTGCTGTGAATTCTCCTTTGCACCTTTCCTTAACCTCATGACATTTTCCATCGAGGTTAAAGTCGTCAGGAATTAGATGATAGGATGTAATTTTCTGACTATTTGAATGCAGCCCAAGTTTAGTTTTGTATATGGTTTAAATGGCCCACATTCACAGAACATGTATTGACACTAGTTATTGGATTCCTCTTCGCCTCACATCATTAACCAACTTACTAGATTGAAGTGCGGTTCTCAGGGGACGACAGGAGGCTATGGCTTTAATGCACTGGTTTTAAAGGGAGTAACAGCAGCTGATCTGATTGGCCTTAATGGAACCAAACCCCACCACAGCCACAGGTAATTAATTAATCTCGGACCGACCCTTTTTACAGCAACGCCACAGTTGCGCGATTGTCTCCTGTCACAAAATGACCAAAATGCAGTTATACTCACCCAGTTTTGATCTGCCATACTGATGGCACTTACATTTTCCAACTGCATGTAGAGCCGTTGGTGTCCTCAGTCCCTAAATGTTAATTTGGAGTTGCGATAAGTCATGGTAACATTACCATTAATTTTACTAATGGCAACAATGGTAAATACTTAGCTGTCCCAACTTTGTTTTGAAGTATGTAGCAAGAATCAAAATTGAAATGTATTCATTTTGAAGAATCAATATAATTCATGCAGTGAAACATCAAATGATGTGCTGTTGCTTTGTTTTCAGGGTAATAGAGGTGAAAGATAATTTACAAAACCCTGCTTTCATTTTAAATTTAAACATACAGTCCCAATGTTATCTAATGTGGGGTTGTTTAATTTCTAAATTAATACATTCATTGCTCTGATTTTCATTATTAGACTCATATTAAAAATTACATATTAAAGTGACTGTTATTTGGAACATTTTACAGGTCACCCATAAAGAGCTCCACTGAATCACCCTAAGGTTCCACCTTGATGTTTCCAAGAATACTGGATTTCAATGAGCCAATAGTCTCCATTTCCTCTGAAACCAAGGAAATAAATGCAAAAAATTCTGGTTAGCCAAAGGAATCTGTTGTTAACACATCCACTATACTGTAACATTTTCAGACTAGCTCAGAGTCTTGCACCTTTTTAGATGCGTGCTTCAGAAAGTACAGCCTCAAAGGCACCCTCTTGGAGCAGTCCTCTAATTAGGGGTGGTATTAATTACAGTCCTGTTGGGCGAATTTGAGAGTTATATGGAAGAGAAAAACTTCACCAGCAAATAGGTCTCACTATTTTAATGTACCAGACGCTGATAAATGGCAGCATGTGAAAAAAACCTGAAATTCTTCATTTATGACTACAGGCAGTCTGTCAAACTGCTTTTCAGTGAAATGTAGTACGTGTCCCTCAGCCCTATGGGGAGCGGCAGTTGGACTTGCACTCCTAAAAAAAGTTCTTACCCTTGTAATCTTGCCCACACTCAGAGATCAAAACATTTTTAGGTGTTATTGGTGATTTTATTGACATACAAAAATAGGTAATTTATACACATCAGACATTTACATGTTTATTTTCCATATTAGAAAATAAACTACAGAAGAAAATATCTTTCAGACAAGCATGAGTAAGGCTGGCCCCAGGGTGATGATGCAGCGGCAATGCAAAATTTAAAAAACGGTTCAGCATTGAAAAAAAGGTGCCTGACATTTCAATCCCCACCCTTTTCTGGTTTTATTATTCTTGACTCTGTATACAGTCAGAGGTGAGAGATGGGTGGGCCTTGTTAATCATGGCATACATGCAGGCAGTTCCAAAGGCTGTTTTTATAATTTTTTTTTTTTTTACCATTGCTTTTTATTCAAATTAACATTCAAATGGAGATTATGATTACGACATCGCACTAGTCATGAAATTCCCACAAATCCTAACATGCCAAAAGCAAGTCAGTAAGATGCAGTTATTTGCTTTGCTTTCTAACACAAGATTTCTGGTTATGGATAGTTCATCCTTTCGCGCTCTATTTCACTGGAGGGGTACAAAAGGCAAGGAAGAGGGCAAAATTAAAAATGACATTTTTGAGGACAGTTGGAAATTGGATCTGGTTCAAGGTACTGCAGTCACAGGATAGGGTTATCCCAATAGCAAGTGTGGACAGGAATTACTTTCAGCTGCTGCATTCTGCCGGGTATATGTTCCTTTATTCAAGAACCGCATTTCTCTTGGTCCTGTAATGCCAGCCATGCAAAATTGCCACTATAATCGACAGGGGACGATCAGGCCGGCATAGGTGGTGTTTTATCCACAGTTAAGAAATCGACACAAGACAGCAGTGTCCCTAGAAAAACTCGCCAGACCAGTGACCTCACTAGCCAGAGATTAAAATCCAATCTAAATTATCAGGAACAAGTACGAAAGTGACTAAATGTCAAGGCATACGCGACGCATTAGCGTGATTTTAAAGGATAAACTTGAGGCTCGCCCCTCCCTTTGCTCTCCCTAACTCTACATACTGGAAGCAGATTTTACGACTGTTCTTTCATATAAGTCACAGGGAAAAGGGCGCGGTCAGAGAAGAGACAGTAGAAACCAGCCACACTTTTCACACTTCATACCAGTCACCCAGAGAATGACACACAACATCTCAAAACTACTGTTTGACATGTTTATATCCCATCATTTAAAGCACATTCATTTCAGTTGCTAAAGGTAGCAGTGGTACAGAGAGCATTACAACAAACAAGATATCATGACTGAATACTGGCTACAACAACAAAATACACATGTACTCCAAATGAGGGACTGATGAGCTAAAGGTATTACTTTGGATCAACTGAAAACAACAACATTTAAATCTCTTATTGTATATATTCAACAAATAAATAAAAAAATAATACAAATCACATGCTGATGCATACTTCAGCAAAGTTAAAAAAAAAAAACAAAAAAAACCAAAAAAAGGTGTGGTTGGTATGTTATTTAACCTGGAACCCCCTTTGGAAAGTGCCCCCAGCGACCCCTGAACATTTATGGTTAATACAAGATAAAATGAAAAAGACATAGACCTCAAAGCCCAACCCTCACCCCATCCAAAAAGCTAGTGTCTTATTTCTGGCATTCACACAGTTTTTGCAACAACAACAAAAAAATTCAATATACATGACAATAATTGTACTAAAGGGATAGTTCGGATTTTTTTGCATATAGTCGTAAAAAATACAACAATACAATACAATACAGTGCAGTACATGCGCGGTGATTTTTTTTCGTGAATGTGTCCCGTGAGCGGAGTTCTGGCCTCCCGAAGTTTTGGAGTAAGTAGTTTCGGCTAGTTTGCTGGGGTCACAAAAAGAAAAGGTTGAGTTTCCCGAAACAATGTGCGTTTTAAAGAGTATTTTATTTCTGTCACAAAACCATGGTCAGTGAATAACTCACACTTCGCAATCACTTGGCACTATTTTTCTCTCCCTTGGCATCACTGCGCGCATGCCATCACCAATTTCAAAGGTAACACGCTTGGATGTCGACTGCCACGACCTGAGCGAGGCACACACAGAGAGGCCAGTATATTTTCAGGCAAGACAATACAAAAAAAAATAAAAATAAAAATGGCGCGGTCTTGTGATTTTCCTGGCTGTAATAACAAAAACCTGTCTGATTCTCCTTATGTATTTCACCGGTTTCCTGTCATGGACCATGCTGTGCGACAACTGTGGCTTCTTGACGTATGTTTGAACATTAAAACCAAGGTGGCAAGGGTAAAAAACTTTGCGCGTGCGGTGCACACTTCGGCAAGGACGATTATGTCCCTACATGACCAGGACAGAGGAAACCACGTTTTGAAAGGCACTACACTGGTTCCTATAATTGACAAAACCATGTCTGACTATGAAAACGACAGTGGTATTTCTTTTACTGCAAAGCCAAAGGGATACCTTTATGAACCTGTGTTTACTGATACCGAACTTCGTCAGACAGCGAGAGAGAGAGAGAGAGAGAGAGAGAGAAGCTGTCCGAGCTAAAGATGGGGCCACAAAAGCAGGTAGGAGAGAAGGAGTCAACGAAAAGAGGTGGTGCACTTGTTCAAATTGTCAGATAATACCGACGGAAACCGGTGAAATACATATGGCGAGTCAGACAGGTTTTTATAACTACAGCCAGGAAAAAAATCGCAAGTTTGCACTATTTTTCCTGTATTTTCTTGCCTGACAATAAACTTATCTCTCTGTGTAGCTCTCTCAGGTTGTGACAATCGACATCCAAGTGTGTTACCTTTGAAATAGGTGATAGCCTGCGCGCAGTGATACCATGTTCCATGTGAACGTGATTGTGAAGTGTGAGTAATTGACTGACCATGGTTTTGTGACAGAAATATATTACTCTTTAAAACACGTTGTTTTGGGGAAGAAAACTATTTTTGTGACCCAAGCAAACTAGCCTTACTTACTTCAAAACTTCCGGAGGCCAGAACTCCGCTTGCGGGACACATTCACGAAAAAAAAAAAAAAAAAAAAAATCACCTCTCATGAACTACACTGCTAAAGAGTATTTCATACAACTTCATGTCAAAAAATAAATCCAAACTATACCTTTAAAACTCTGACCTCTTACTATTAACAACCCAGTTGCAAATAAAAATGCTAATTTTGCCTCTGAATTTAGCCAATATATCTTTCATTTATTAGATTGAATGCAACTACCACTGAAGATTCGTTTGTCATTTTAAGCCAAGGTTTGATAAGTTTCGGTCTGAAGGAGTTCATTCCAGTATATTCCATCATTTTTAATTTCATTCCAGTTAGTCCCATTTTCATAGTTTTAATAAGTGCCAATTAGCCAAAAGAAACTTGCATAGACAGAAGAAAGTGTTCCATCTATCATCAAGAACTTTGTACTTTCAATAAATAAGTCACTTTTCCAGAAAAAAAAGCAACCTCTTATGACTCCCAAAAAAAAAAAAAAAAAGTAAAAATGTTTAGGATCTGAACCTTCCATGTATTTATCATTGTCAAAACTTTCAAAGGTTCAAACTCCTCATTCAGTAGTTTGGTTGGAATATGCTTGCATTAGCATAAGGTGCAGAGCAACTTGTTCCGTTTCAAGAAATTCTAAATGAACAGTATCCCAGTGATGGAACAAGATGCAGCCCTAAGCTCAGTTATGAGTGCAAGGACAAGAGTTCTAGTTGGCAAGAACAAAAAAAGGCCAACACTTACATTTGTAAACAAGTAAATCTCTGTACCAACATATAACATCCTTTCTATAATTTGGTAACAAAAGGCTAATTATAAAAGTTGGAAAGCATGGCTTGAACAACCATTCTTCAAATAGGGAATACAGAGGACAGTCTTTAGACAAACTAAAATACCAGCCACATATTATGCAGCACATACTCATTTGTGCATTCAACTTCAATGGTTTTCCTTTGCTTAAGAGACAAGTAACTAAATTATCAAATTTTGAGGACGGTCCTGAACTGGGATAATAGAGATACTCAGCAATTACACCTGAGAAAACATCCACAAAAGAGGAATATCATTGCCTAAAAGTTATTCCAGTTTATTTATGAGAAAACAAGCAATTTGTGCCCATCATCACCATCTTTAAAATATTTGTGAAAACACTGGCCTGAACCATCTTTTGTAAATAAACACGAATTAGAGTTATGTCAGGGCCATCCAATGGACATGAGAGCAACAATGAGGCTTTTTAACCAAACAGAATGTAGAGGAAAACAGGGCATTATGTCAGGTAGTAAAAATTAATAAACCCATTTTTCCAAGGGACTGTCTGAAAGGTGAGCCGATTCCTTACCATCTCAAAAGGGAGGAGATAATATTGGCACACCTTTGGTCTTTATGCTCATTCTTAAAGGGCAGACTGCTTATAGATACATTTGCTAGCATATTTCTGTTTTTAGGAGACAGGAAATTCAAATAAAAGCATCATCGTAAAACCTTAGTAAAGGAGGCAGACTGCGAGCAATGACATTCCTCTGTTGAACAGTGGGAGGCCATGCCCCCTTCAGTACCTCACCCATGACAAAAAGAACTTGTTTCAGGAGAGCATGTGGGTGTGCCACGGCACTTTACCCACCCAGTACCCTGAGGACCAATGATCTTCAGGCGGGTACTGTGGAGAGGGCCTGGGGGGGGGTTGGCTCCACTGTGGGTTTTGCATGCTGATTTGGGTACCGGGCGGGGCTGTGCCAGGTGGCCAAACGTTTTGTTGGATCCCAATTCCCCGCCTAAATCTTATACCTCTTCAAAGTAGCAGAAATTGGCTGCTGTCCGTGCATTTCAATTCCTGGAAGAGGAGAGAAGGGAGAAAGCCTTATGATAATTGCATTTGCACGTTTTAGACCAATTGAACAGATCCAGCATACAAATCTTTGCTCATTCTATTTTGCTGATCACATATATTAAAGGGAGCATTCCTGAAACATGCATATCCCAAGTTTTCCATCTATGTTTTGCTGCCAATTTAAAGTAAAGCATCAGCACTGATGGAACCAGCGTCGTCCATTAAACCTAAACATAAAGTATGAAACAAAGGTGACAAGAACTACGATGTGCTTTCATTGTCCCAGACAGTTGTGCATGGATTTTTTTTCTAATTTTTCAGCAGTTAAAAATGATTGCTGGCAGTTACAGACTGAAATGAATCATGCTTTGGTAAAGTCTTCTCTGACCTTTGCTTCATATAAAAAGGTATCTAAAGAAAAATAATTTCCCGACATTTTTTTCACAGGATGTCTGAGGATCTGAGTTCAAGCCACAATCCTTGAAAAAATACAATGAAACTGAAAGTTGTACCAATTCACATATTTAGATCTATGAAAAAGTACACTTTATGGATTTGTATAGAAAGCAGTGAGTTGCAGGGTGGCAAAAGGGGTGAGGTGCAGTCGACTTAGAAATGAGCAGAGCGGGACCATGAGGAAATGGAGAAAGGAATAACTATGGTACTGACCCAATCCCAGGGCATCTAGGTGAAAACAACAGACAAATAACAACCAGACTGGCACGCTCTTTAAAGGGTACATATTATGAAAAACTCAGTTCTTGTCCACATACCTTTCAGTATCTAGAGGGAAGTAAAACTGGGAAGTAAACAACCCACTCATGTTTTCATGTGCTGCCTTTTTCATGAAAAATGGCATTCGGCATGGCATTCAGATTTTGCTCCCCTTTCAATGCCACATGCAGGTTCATCACAGTTGTTCCACCCTTCATGTGAATATCTCCACCAACGGCTAATTTTTTATTGCAACACCCCAGCTTCAATCAGCAAAAGCGCTGAACTAACAATACGTATGCCATCCACATTCTGTCTGACTACATACTACCAACCTGAATCAGTACAATGCAGGACTGGCCTCAAAATTTATACTTAAAGGGACCTACAATATAATGCTTTCTGGAAGATCCAGAGATGCCATGGTTTCAATTTATTTTCAAGGAGGTAATTGTTTCCAATATCTGTTAATATTCAAACTGAACTCCAAGTGTAATCTCAGTTGGCTAATTTTTGAGTGTTAGGGAAAAACCTAATAAGTCAAAATTTTGGTCAAAACTGAGTTAGGACTACTTTGGACCACACTAGGCCTTGCCTCATCACATATAGTAAGACACATGAAAAATAATCCCTGGATCCGGATATTTTGCCATTGCAAAACAATGCAAGTCATCAGTATTCATATTCATTTAATCATTTGTGAAGGAAAAACCTACCAAGTGGATCTTTTTGGGTTTTTCCACATGAAATGTTATATTTTTTGTAATGGCATAACCTACTTAGTCGAATTAGCCAATTATGAAGCAACATATGTATCACATGATTGGTCGGGTCACTTCCCATGTCGAGCACTGGTTGTGCAAGACATTCATGGTCTGAATTCATAATTCACATAATTCACATGCTAATAACAGCTGAAAAATGGCTTCCAGAGGGAAACAGATGGTGGCGTTAGCATTGAAAAAAACTGTCAAATGCCACTAGAACTACATAATTGCTAGGTTTTTGACCATAATTTTGATCATATATTTTTGGCTGGAAAAAACCTAGTTAAGTCATCAGTGTCGGCACTGTGGGCGGGCCAAAGGGGGCCAGGCCAGACCAATCAGGTCAAAATCCCCTCCTTAGATGAGACTAGAAGATGTACCAAATACTAAAATAAAGTTAATCCAGTATGCCTGGGATACATTCTGCAGTTCACTGCCCTTACGAAACTAAAATATATTTTTTAATACATGTAGACTCAATATTTAAAATTCTATTTTTTTTTAAATCAATTTACTGGCAAAATTGCAATTTTTTACTTTACAATTAAATATTACAGTAATATTAAACGTTATACGGGTTTACATTTGGAATTAGTGTTGTCATATGTATTAAAATTTCTAACTAAATATATTTCTATATATAATATATTCTCTATATATTGATTAATATACAAATTATTGCCGTTTTCAATATATTGCAAAATGTATTTGATATATATTGTGAAATATAACTACTCATATATGCAGAAATGTAGTATATATGTAATCATTTTTAAATACACAATTGGTATACATTGCCAATATATTAATTAAAATGACAAAATAATATATTATTTGAATATATTAATTTGTGTTCTTTTAATATAGTATGCCATGCATTTCTTTTATATCCATGCATATATTACGATTCATATATTCATATATTATGCAAATATATTATTTTGTGTTGTTTTAATATATTATGTCATATATTTCTCATATATCCATGCATATAATACAATTTATTCATTTTTAATATTAAAAAGCATGGCAGAATGGCAGAGTACATTGCTGATGTCTTAACAAGATTTAATGATTCATTCAGATCTTAATATACCAACATTTTTTCATATCTGGCTTATTCACTCATTTCAATACCTGTTTTTAAAAATAGGCATACTATGACTCTTAAAAAAAACAATGTGCAGTATACCCAGCAAAGAAGTAAGCTGTTCACCACACCAGCTTTTACTGTGAAATTCAACCGCTACTATAGCAACATCGAACAAAGACGCGAACAGTTCACTGCATATTTGTTAATATGAACTTCCAACAACCATTAGTAAAGTAACATCCAGCAAAGAAGTGAGCTTTTTAATACAGAGGTAGGTAGTGCTGCTTGAAAGTTTGTGAACCCTCCAGACATGGTCACTGTTTTTGTAAAAAACATTGAAACAACCTTACTACACATAGATCCAAATCCCAATTTGTAAAGCACACCTTCCAAATAATGAACACACACACAAAATATATATTTTCATTATTTAATGCAACAAAAGTGGTTTATTTCACAAAAACTGAAAATTTAACATGTGCAAAAGTATGTGAACCCTTGTATTAGTAACTTGTGGCTCCTCCTTTTGCAGCCATTACTTCAACCAAACGTCTTCTGTAACCACTAACCAGTCTCTCGCATCTGCTTTTGGGGATTTTTGCCCACTCCTCCTTGCAGAACTCAGCCATTTGAGACAGGTTGGAGGGACGTCTGGCATGTACTGACTTCTTAAGGTCTCGCCACAACATTTCAATTGAATTAAGGTCCGGACTTTGACTGGGTCAATCCAGAGTATGAATCCGCTTTTTCTGGAGCCATTCCTTTGTAGTTTTGCTGGAATGCTTTGGGTCATTGTCTTGTTGCATAATCCATTTTCGTCCCAGCTTCAACTCTCTAACTGATAGCAGGAGGTTTTGGTCAAGAATTTATTGATATGCCTGAGAATTCATGGTTCCTTGGATAATATGGAGTCGTCCAGATCCAGAAACAGAAAAGCAGCCCCAGACCTTCACATTTCCACCACCATGCTTCACTGTTGGGAGGAGGTTCTTTTCTTCATACGCCGTGTTGGCTTTTCTCCAAACATGTTGGTGTTGATTGTGACCAAATAATTCTATTTTGGACTCGTCTGTCCAGAGAATAGATTTCCAGAAGGCGTCTGGTTTGTCAAGGTGCTCTCTGGCAAAGTTTAAACGGGCAGCTTTGTTCTTTTTGGAGAGCAGAGGCTTCCTTCTAGCAACCCTCCCATAACTGCCATGGCTATTCAATTTTCGTCCGATTGTAGACGCATGCACTTTTGTTCCAGATGCTACCAGAGAAGTCTGCAACTCTCTAGACGTGATGTGTGGGTTGGCCTTTACCTGATTTATTATTTTTCTGGTGCTTCTGGGTGAAAGTTTTGATGGACGTCCACTTCTAGGCAGAGTTGCTGTCATGTTGAAGGCCCTCCATTTGTAAATGATTTGTCTTACAGTGGATGGGTGGAGCTGGAATCTTTTGGAGATGGTCTTATAGCCCTCCCCAGACGGATGGGCTGTTACTACCCTCTTCTTTATGCCCTCAGATATCTCCTTTGCTCTTGGCATTGTTCATTTGTATAGGACCACAGTGGTTTGGTTGGTTTCCTCTTTCTTTTAATTAGTGCAGGCCAAACCTTTTCCAAAAGATGTCTCATTTCATTGGTCTGTTTAAATGATTAATTAAGCACCCAAATGTGTTTCACCTGAGTCTGTTACCTGCTTGACTTAATCAATGCAGCTGGCGGTTCACTTACTTTTGCACATACCCTTATTCCTTGTTTCATGTAGCTTTTGGGCTACTTAAACAAGTCCCACTAAACAAGTACATGCAATTGATAGACATATATCTGACATTTCATACATAAAAACTGGTGATGATAAAATAAGAAAATCATGGTGAAACTGCAGAAACATCTAAACTGCTCAAGGGGTTCACATTCTGTCAAGCAGCACTATATATATGACATGAATTGTAAAATATATGTTGCCCCTTTTCATATATTCAAATGTATTTTATAATATATTATATTTTTCAATATATCTCAATATATTTTTGTTCCGTAAGGGTAACCACCACCAAGATTACATGGTTGATAATTTTAGTTTAATTACTTACATGTCCTATGATGATGTGAATATTTAATGTCCCCAAATACTCTATGTGTTGTTCAAGAGTCTTGCAACAGCATTTTGATAAGGCATCTGCTGCCTATTCTTGATAGCCTTCAGGCTATCTCAAGTGTAAGGGGATGAATGATGTTACGTTAGCTACAAGATGGATGATGTCATAGCAAAAAGTCAGTAAAAATAATTTGGGCAGGCGGTTTGCAGATGTTAAGGGATAAAATAAAGTACGTAGTATAAATATGGGTCACAATCAAAATCAGATGTTTTCTCAAAATAATGCGGTACTTCAATTATGAGCTTGATGCAGGTAGGTGGGACTACGTCTGTCAGTCACTCACTTTTAACTTTTGGTAAAAAATTTGGCGGTTGCTGAAACAGTAACTTCAGGTAAATTATTGGTGCTGTTGATGTTACTGTGGTTAGCATATTTATGATGTGGATATTCCATTTTCATTATACTGATATTTTGTAAGCGCAGTTGATGGCATCTTGTTTGGGTTATGCAAAGGCCTAGTTGAGTGTGTGCATGTGTGTGCGTGCGCGCGCGCGCGCGCGCGTGTGTGTACACGGACTTTGTGTTCCCCTGTAAAGTTTTGCTTCGTCTTTGTTTTCAACAATTGCACTTTCAATTACCTTGAGGTTCTGACGAAGCTGTTCTCTTTTACCACACATTAGCGATAGGCTAATTCATCTAGTTATGCTGCTGATATTTTCTTAATCACCTGTTATTAAACTAGAACTAGAGTCTGACTATGTTTATGTATTCTGTAGGTAGTTTGTAGATGTATTCATTATACATGTATCGTTGTGACGCGTTTTTATCATGTGCCCCATCCCCCCCCCTCCGGAAACTTATGGCCCACCCATCAGATGCGGTCTAGCGCCAACACTGCAAGTCATGTAGCTATAGATACTGACAAGAAAAAAATACTCCCTAAATATTGCTTATTATGCAATGAATAAATAACTGTCAAGTCAGTTTCATTGTCAGACAAGAGCTTAATCCCAGAAGGATACAGGTTTGTCCATAATACTCAAGAAGTGTGTACAGTTTGGTTGTTGATGCAACTAGCTCACAAGCAAAGTGCAACCAACTTCTCGATTATATATTTTCTATTATCTATGTAATATAGTAAGTTGGTACTAACCAACTTACTTACTTACTTGGCTAGCATGCAGGCATTACCTTTCTATAATCATTGTATGGTTTATTAGCAAGCTAGCTAGCTCCTAAATTGACTGTGAATTTAAAACCCGTTGCTAGTTCAGCCGGAAGCAATATAGAGGACACATTGATAGGACAGATAAAATGGGTGACTGTTTTTAATCAAATTCAGTCCATTTTTAAAGGAGCAGTGTCACAATTACTGCGCATACTCAGAACTTAAATCCTAAGAAAGTGAATCTGCTTGACTGCAAGTCATAATCTGATTCAATCCTAGCCAGTCCGTCTTTGGTTTGCATTGTATTTATATATTTTAGTTACTCAGGCATCATGCTTTTTATATTATAGAGTTTTATATGGAAATTGGAGGATTCAAAGAGCTATTTTTGCACTTTAGCAGAAGGATATGAAAAATGTAAGCTGGTGTGCCAACCTCCAATAAAAGCCATAAAAGAAGAACCATATCTCTTCTACATGGATATCTGCATTGCTACCTTTGTAGCAAAGCTATGATAGCTACGTAGCGAACATCATTTAGAAATTCAGCTAATGGTGAAGTTTTAAATGAAGTTGCGAGCCATGTAAATACTTAGCCAACAAAATTTGCATGTGAAATACAAAGTTATTATTGATATCTAAAGATGTAGCCAACGATGTTGCATAGCCATGATACCTACATAGCTAATGTTAGCTGGCTATTTGGCTAGTTTTCTGATGATTTATTTTCAATGAATTGAGAAAACGTTTAGCAAGCTGGCCAGCTGACTTCGCCTACAAAGTTGCATGTGAAATAAAAGGTTTTTGTGGATATCTGTATCACCGCAATATCCACGTAGGGAATGTTAGCTAGTAATTCGGCTAATTGTTTGATGACATCATTTAAATGAGTTAAATTTAAATTCTAGCTACTTAGCTAAGAAAATTTGCATGTGAAATGCAAGGTTATCATTGAAATCTGTGTAACTGTTAGCTAGCCCGCAACATAGTGTAGCTACAGTAGCTACATTGCCAACATCATCTAGCAATTCAGCTAGTTGTCCAGTGCCTAAATGAGGTGAGCAAATACTAAATCTACGAAATTTCTATTTAAAATAAAAGGTTATTGTGGATATCTGCGTATAGTATCGTACTTAGCTGGTTATTCGGCTGTTTGTCTGATGATGACCTTTTACCTTGCAAGCGAACAAAATTTGCATGCAAAATAAACTGTGCGCTATCATGGATATCACCAAAGCTAGCCACGTAACATAAACATCACAGCTACGCAACTAATGTTGGCCAGAAATTCAGCTAGTTCTCAGATGATTTTTTTTTTTAAAATTAAGTAAGTAACGTTAAGTACTTGGCTAACAAAACTTGTGTGTGAAATAAAAGGGTATCGTGGAGATCTGCATTTGTCACCATGTAAGCTGCATGCTTCTGGTAAGCTAGACCTCCCAGTCATTTTAATATGAAAATGTCCATAAGTGACTGGTGGCTCTGAGCGTCAGCGAATTTGATTCGCACTGCACCGCTGCAGTGTGCTCGCACCATTAATTTTCAAAGTTCTGAGCATGCGCATTAATCGTGACACAGCTGCTTTAATAGAGAAGCTAGTGCATGTTAGCGGTTGCCATTATACAGATGCTGACTATGGATCATTCTTAACTTTAGAGACTGAATTACATGTGTTGTAAAACTATTATGGTGACAGCGTGTCTTAATTCTGTGAATGTAACATCCATGATTGCTTAACCTGCAAACATTACCTCTAGCTAGCTACTTATTTAGTCATCTGTACGAGCCAGTAGCTGGGGGATTATGACTTTGCTGGTCCTTATTGACATGGTGGCTCTGTTCGCTAACCAAACAGAACAAAGCTCATTTCATAGAGGGGACGCCCACACAGAACTGCCCGTTTTTCGGAGGGTTAGGAATTACCGGGATCAAATTTCCCAGAAGTCATGAAATTATTTTTTATTTTTTTGCTATAAAGTTTAGAAACCTCTCTTTTGGACATCCATGAATACTAGAACTTCAATAAAAGAGCAAAATAGGTCCCTTTTAATGACCAAACAGAGGAGCAATCCTTCCAGAAGCCCATTAGCATGCGCCTTTAACACACAGTCCCATAAACCTTCTTTAGCTGCTCACAGCTTTGTGCCCAGACCACCAGCCTTTGGAGAGTTCTTCAAGGCTGTCCTTACAGATGTTATCACCTCCAGCAAAACAGCATTGATAAGGGCCACGGTAAAATCAACAGAAAGGGAGGGAGACGCAGAGCAAACAGCTGAAGTGGAGCCGACTGTATCACACCACCCACATTACACAAGGAAGCGCAACAATGAGCATGTCTGTTCATCCCAGAATCTCCATCGTTTGACAACAGTAACTGTCACACAGGTGTGAATGAGAGCCAAGGCTTACCGGTTCTCCCACGCTAGTATGGCGATTCCATGACTCTGAAATGGGGGGGGGAGAAAAGAAAAGGGAATTATTTGTGGTGCTAGGATACAAATCAAGGTCATGTCATGAGTCATTTCACCATGACTTATGATCCACACACCCAAACACGTGCCCCAGCCACTTTGTCCAATGACATTCCATCAGTTAAAGATGACTTAGTTCATATCTTTATAACTGAAAAAATGGAAGCGTTTGTCCACAGCAGCATTAGCCGTGCAGGCAGAGTGTAACCATTTGGGTGAGTAAGATGTACAATTGGAGCGTGATTGGCAGGTGAATGAGGAGACAGAACGCCTCTGGACTCTCACTGGGATCGTACTGTATGCAGTGCACTATATTCAATTGGACAAAGAAACTTGTTATTTTGGATCTGTTGGCAAAGTCAACAACATGATCTGAATTCAGTTGACCATACATTTTACATGCTGAAGCGGAAATTGAAGGCAAAACATCTTAAAGAAGAAGAAGAAGAAAAAAAAAAAAACATGCAGCAAAGATGGCTTTGCAGAAGATCACCAGGGCAGACACCCAACATCTGGTGATATCTACATGCGTGTCACAAACTTCAACTATTCTTTGCATGCAAAGGATATGCAACTACATATTAAAAATGATTCATTCAACATTATATTACACTGTCAAGTAATTTTCAAAGCACCTGAAAATGGGTGGACTACGTACAAAAGGTGTCATCATGTCTAAACAATTTGTTCAAGGATGAAAAACACACACAAATTAAACCTGACAGTCTGCGCATCTACCTACATACAGAGTACCAAACCAAAATAAAGAGTCGGATTGTCCAATAAATTATGAAGATAACTGGCAAATCAGCCTCTTATTTCTGGAGTCCAATGGTGAGAACAGTGGAGACAGCATGCAAATCCTTTCATTTTGTCCTCTTTTGGAAAGTAGAAACCAGAGGTTACAGGGGATAATGATCCGTGAAAAGCAAAAGACATTGAAGTGACTAATTTGAGAATGAGTCCTCTCTTCCTATGTCGGCCAAATCTCTTTCCAGAACTACCATGACATAGGCTTTTCCTATCCAACCCTAGTTTTGAACAATTTCTACAAATTAGCAGCTCAGCAAGGTCTCTGGTTATTGAATGAGGTGGACTTTGTCAGAGTTGCATACAAAAAAAAAAAAAAAAAAAAAACAGATAGTCAGTTACCCACTGGTTGATGTGCATCTCCGGACCCCCTAAAGCAATTGCTCTCAAAATCAACAGGCTTTGTGATCTTACCACACACAAGGTCATGCGAAATCTGAAAATAATCGGTCGAAATTTGCGGCCTGTAGAGCGCTCACTAGAAAATCTCCACGGACGCAGTGATGGACGCGGCACGATGATCGCTAATTCACAGTATCCCCGACTCGTCATCCGGGGCTACAATTACGAGTCAGCTACCATGCATTCAACACATACAGCCACATAAAATGCATAATTTACTAATGTTTTCTACATAGAAAAAAATTTGCCTCTCTAGTTTTTAATTTATTAGACAGACCCTTCGGGTCCCCAAAGCCATAATATTTTTAAGATTTTTATTTTTTTTTTATCTTCTTTAATTAATTTGATCTATCCAATTCCCCAAGAATATGGATTGTGCAATGAGCAGGCAATTTAACTAGCATGTTCATATGCAACCCATACTGCCATGGTGGAAGTGTAATGATGGTTTTTGTTTCTTCCCCAAAACAAGCGGTTGTCAACCGCCAATCCTTTTCACTTGTAGTCACAGTTCTAGGACACACAGAGCAAGGTCAGAGAAGTCCAGAACATGCGCTTTCTCAGAAAGCAACCCATGGGCACCCAGATGGTGAGTAGAAGGTGCTTGCACAATGAAACATGAGAGCTTAAACTGACGCAATCTCTCTCATATCCCTGTGCAGCGCAAAGCCTATTATGCGGTGCTCTCGTGAGGCAGCTACCCACAGTCGGCACCGGCATGGCTGGATTCGATCCGTGACCATGGCGGTCACTCTTGCACCACGAGCAGTGCTTTTACCAAGTGAACCAACCCAGCAGCCCCCTAAAGCTGTAGTATTGAAAGACATGACATTTACTTAAAATTTCATGATGATAGGAGTTGTAAAGTCTGCACTTGCAGGTGCGCGTTGCATGTCTTTTTATGTGAGTGTACATTTGAGGCGGGTTTCCAAAAATTGGGGATGTTAGGGAACCTATTTGCATTCGCAGTTTATCCTTTCCAGCTTCATCCAGAAAACACATTTCAAATAGAGCAATGGCAGGGAGAAGACCTGTCAAGACATGGTCGCAGCATTCCAGGCATGCTCCTCCATAAAACTCCTCCTCAAACTGCCACCCTACCCCCACGTTTCCATAAAACTTACTCCAATTAATTGTTCAATATTTATATATTTATAAATTCATAGAGATTGATCTCTAACCTCTGTTTTGACTCCTGGAGAAGCTTAACTACTATTTGTGTATTTGGTGAACCATTACTGGCTGTCTGACCAGTTATTCTTAACCAGAATAATTGTTGAAAAAAACATAAAAACCATTGAAAAATTTGTGGCATGGTTTATGATCTACAAAGACCAACTACCAGTCTTATGATTGACTCATAATGAATCCTCATAAGGGGTAAAAATATTTGACAATAAAATTCGAAGGTGACGCACCCCAGTCAACATTAGTCTCATTAATACCACTGCGGAATGCTGCAGTTTCATTTCACTTGAACAAAGAACGCAGTGAAACCGAGTGTGTAGTGCAAAGTGGTCACACAGCCGTGAGCGAAATCTCCTGATCTCCGTCCTGGTTTATGCACTGACCTTCTAGAGGAGCCCATCTAACATCCATCATTCCCTTAATTTGTTTGAAGGTGGACTAAATATTCCAATAAAAAGAATAAAACCGATTGTTTGAGGAGAGTGAATCACTCGCTATATTGCCAAAAAAAAAAAAAAAAAAAACCATGGACTTTTATTCAAGACCTCGAGTTAAAGCAGCAGTTCAACTCCATTTCCCTACAAAGACAAGTCATGTCTTTGGTCCTCTCGGAAATGAAGTGTATGAGCGTGCTTGTGTGTGTGCGCGAGTGTGTGCATGTGTACGTGTGTGCGCGCGTGCGTGTTTGGGGAGGGCTGGGGCGGGCCTTGCTCTCACACAGGAATCTTCTCCTCCTGAGCTTGTTGTAACTGTGTTGGAATGTGGTCTGACAATATTTCCAAAACATAGAAACTGAGACTTCAGCTACCAAGGCAGAAGACAGGAGAACAGGCAGGTGATCTGTAACACCAGTCCTATGGGCTTTATATCCATAGAGTTAGGAGCAGAGAGCGCCTGTCCCATAGACATTACTTATCCCTCTCTATCACTCTGCCAGTCCACCCAGTATGCTGCTGTTTAAGAAACAATGACGTTGAATGTATGCATGTGTATGCATGCATTTCAGTGAGACTTTTGACAGGAATGGCACAGCTCACAAAATGGCAGTCCGTATTACCTTGGAAATGGTTCAAGTTCAGCGTTTCACCCAAACTGAGGACCCAGCCCCGGAGTGTCAACAGCACTTGAACTGAATCAACAGCATCGCACTGGATTCAAGGTAATTTTAGTTCAACCTCTGCAGATGTGAAACCTCCCACTCAGCAACTCTCACAGCGAACAATCTTGCAATTCAAAATAAGGGCACACAGCAATGCAGAGCATTTATCACAGGCAACCATCTCAGTCACAGTCAAGGTAGCCGTCTTCCATATTTGCCTCAGTTATATTTTGTTTCAGTTAATTTCTCTCTTCTACCTTTCGTTTTTACGTATACCCCCCACCCTCCCCAAGCTATTATTATTTTGAAGCAATTGCTACTAATAATTGATATAATGCACACAAAAGTCCCAAGACTGCACCTTTTAGAAAGCCTTGGCACAGGCAGTGTAGCTCAGTACAGAGCTGAATAAAATGGTTCTCCAGTGAACCGTAGCTCTGGAGTTTACTTAGGAGCGGTTATGGGAGTAGTTTTGACGTAGCCGTTGATAAACTCGCTACACATACAGTAGAAGCTCTACACGCGCAGGCTAGAGGGGAGATTCAGACAAGTCAATCCGGTTTCCTCTGTAATCCCATGATCCTCTACTATATTCCCTTGGGCCAACCGGCTCAGTTCGCTCTGTCCAAAGAATGCATTAGTGTCTATACAGTTCTCTGAACTGTGGGAAGGAAATCTTGGAGCTTGTGGCAAATCTCAGCAAAAAGTGATATTCATTCAGTTCCATTTAAATCATGTTCATTAAAAGACTACAGGCAGATCAATCAGAACTTCAAACATGGGAATCATATCTTTCCAAATAGAACTAGTGCCTGCAAATCTAAATGGTGACCTGAGGTTGTTAATTGAGCAGGGACTGCCATCATCAATGACAACAGCAGCTGGACAACAACTCAATTGAAACCCCTCTTTTGCTGACATGGGCTTCACTTTGCAAAACAATCTGGGGCTGGTAGCTTTTGTTTTACTGCAACATTCACCCTTTGGAAATATTAAACATGAAAAATAAGTGATACAACGCAGAGGTAAAGGAAAAACTGTGCCTTGAGTGATCCAGCCCTAAACAGCTCTATGACAGAGAAACACAAACATACAACTTGGCTGACAAAAGGATCATGGTACTTTCAAGCAATGAAAGAGCAGATCGATTTTATGACCCCATACCCGTTGGTCAAAATGGATGTGGCATCCAGGGGAATGAGGAAGTATTTTTGTCTGTCAAAGATCATAGAAAGAAGGCCAAGGAGTGAGTGAGGGAAACAAAGACAGACAGAGACAGAAAGAAAGAAACAAAGAAAGAAAGAGAGAAAGAGAGAGAGAAAGAAAGAAAGAAAGAAAGAAAGAAAGAAAGAAAAAAGAGTCTAAAATGGTCTCAGCGGAGACCATTTATAATGCTGTTTAATTTGAGGTCAACAGCAGAAAAAACACAAATCACCATCATGGGAAAATACTATCAGTATTGCTAAACGCGACAATAATTTAGCCCCGTATTTTTTTGTAGAGGAAAGAAGTGAGTAATCACACTTTGCATATGATTTGCCTCCAGCGCTTAATGCACAACTTTGAATTTAGTTTATGTAAAATAAAAATTTGAAAGTCAGACATAAGGGCTGCACTTTTGTGAGAACAGTTCTGTGGAAGACTTTTGCAAGGGTACAACCATATTTAGCTCACAGTGCAGCTGACAGTGAAGACACTGATGCATTTTCCAAGGAACACTTTCAGAACTACAGGGCACAGAATGCCATGTCCAATAAGCCTTATATGATTAGCTTTGATAAGTACAGCATTAGACAGGTTCATGAAGAAATCTATCAGAGAGCTCACTTTCCAAGTTGCTTAAGACATTACCACTCGTGAATACCTTTAGGACCTAAAGGCTGCTCTTGTCATGCTGCTTTTGAGCTTCAACAAAACTCTTCAAAACCAACTTTTTTACCCACAAATTATCTTAAATTGCTTATTTAGTTCATGTTTATAACCAAAGCGGCTGAAAATTAATTAAACTAAGCAGGTGCCAATCCCCTGGTGAAATGTGGGGTAGGGAGCTTTCTTATAGGTCCAGCAGCTGGACTGATCTTATAATGGCCAAACTGGGGCTTAAAACAGCAAACGTCCAGGCTCCAGCCTAGCTGGCTAGGTTAAAGATCATCCTTAAACTGTGAATGAAAAGTGTTTGAGCAGGTTTTCCGAACCCAAATTACTGCAGGTGCAGCAGATAACTAGTGACACAGTGCTCAAGTTAAGGTATGCAGAAGAATGAGAAAGAGCGGCAGGAAATTGGTAGGGCAGGGGTGGCATATGAAGAAACAGACATGGATAGCACCGCCAACGTGGGGGTAGCCATCACAGTTTGTAATATGATACGTTAGTAAGATCCCAGTTCACCAGTAAACAGCAAACACCCAGAAGTAATCAAATCAGGCAAACTCACTTCTTTTTCTTTGTCAAACAGTGCGCAATGGCGGCAATGAGCACCAGGCCAGCCAGGACACCAATCACAATCCCGGCAATGGCTCCTCCTGACAGTCCACCAACGTCCTCTGCAGAACATTACCATGAATTCATTGTAACCTCTACTGTGTAAGGTGTGTTGAAGAAAAGGTGGTTAAAGGTGGTACAGTTCTTGGTGATTTGTTACCATCACATAAACCCCATCAACTGAAATTACATGAGATGTATAAACACAATCACAGTATAAATGCAAACATACAACAGCTCAGTAGACAACTGACGTTGGTACAGAGGAGGTGTTGTTAACCTCTTGCACCCGATGGACCAGGTACCCTAGTTCAGAACAACGTTATATAGTAATCGGATGTAAAAAAGGGTGCGTTAATTATGCGGTGGCTCAATTTCAGTGCATTTTTCCATAGTGTGGGGCTGGAGTCTTCTAGATGAGTAACCGATCAATACATAGACCAAACTACATCTGAACAAGACAATTTGCAGTTAAAAATTCCTAATCACAGAAGCCCCAGAAAATCAAGGACAAATGACGATTGAACGCCGCTGCAAAAAAAAAAAAAAAAAAAAAAAACCCGTTTCACTCCACACCGACATAATGGGTATGACCTGAAACTAGAGACGGGACTCTTTCCAAAGAGACAAAGTGTAGCATAGTTGGTGCATAACAGCCTGTGTCAGCCTCAATGCATTTCACAAGAGTAAGTAAAATGTGTAGTATAGCAGAATTATGCTTTTCATGGTTTATGATTTCATTGAATATCAAATCGCGATTTCGCCAACACAACCACAACCGCTACTTTGTACTATTACAGCCATACCCCAAAAAAACCCCACAGCCTCAAGAGGTTTTAAGCAAGTTTTCCTCACCTTTTACAGCCAACTTATGGTTAGCAGACACATTCCGTCCAGTCACGCTGTTGGTGGCCACACACTCGTATGTCCCACTGTCCGCGTAGGCAGCCTTTTCCCGAGAGTAGATGGCCGTCTTCACATCCTTTCGAGTTCCATTGAAGATCCAGTAGTAGGCGGCAGCAGGCTCAGATGCAGCAGAGCATGTCAATTTCAGTGGAGTGTTCACCTCAATCTCATTTTCTCCCTGTATCATGACTGCCTCTGGTCCATCTGAAAAAGCCACACATGGACATCAATACCCAAATGGTGCCAGGAAGAGGTAAATACAACCAGCAAAATGAACTTCCCACAGCTACACACATGGTGTTACATTTACTCCGACAGAGCAGATGAGGCTCATTTGATCCATTTTAGGAAGGACTCGCAGTCTCAGCAAAGATTTTCTAATGTTATGACATCTGATGACAAATAGTCACTCCATTTTGTGGAAAGGCAGATTACTGGTGAGCTGAATACCAAAAGAACAGTTTTTCCCTCCATTTCCAGATTTCTACCCAAAATCTCTTCCCAATATTTTGTTTCTTGTAAATCAGTATTTAAGTGCCTTTTCCTTTACCAGCAACCTCACTGCCATTGCATAAAGCCATGAAAATCATATTCTGTGTTAAGCAGGTCAAATTTTGGATCAAAATGTTGTGAGGAATTTGATTAAAAGCATTATTCACACAGCACTGCACTTCACAACAAAGAGAGGAAGCTCAGCTCAACTATCACCAACTTTTGCATAGCAGTCAATTTGTGCTAGAATACTCATTACAGTGGAAGTAGAAGGATAGGGCAATATTCATCTAATTACTATGTGAATGATTAAGTGGTCAGATAGAGAGAGAGCCAAGTAGCAGATTTACCATGGTTCTCTTTCATTCTTTATGTTGACACTTCCTCTATAGAAGAAAACGTTCACTAGAAAACTTTATTATATCCCACCCACCAACCCGCAATTCATGTACTGAACCAGGAACCATTTCAAGAAACATCTTAAGAAAATTACAATAAAATCTCATGGCTTCTTTGCTAGGTTTCTTGCCGCACTAAAAATCTTGGGGGCAGTTCAGATAACAGATTCCCCTGAAACCATTCATATGCACAGTATATTTGACTTATACAATTATTATAAAAATATGAACAGTCACAACCATAATTATCATGGACTGTGTGGAACAGCCAATTCCTTTCCATTCTTTAAATGAAAATTTGGCATCTCCTACTCCACCCCAAAACTGAATGCCCAATCAACGAACATCAAAGCATGCTCCCAGGCAACTCAAACTTCCATTTCAGGAAAGTGCGGATAGTTCACAGTTCTCCTCTGAAACACGCACCTGTCAGTAAAGTATACTTTATTGAGTCCTGAGGGGTGATTCGCCCGGAGCATTTAACCCATCTTAGTTACTCCGGTGCAGTGGGCAGCCACAGCGCAGTGCCTAAACATAAACTATAATTCTGAAGCCAGAGACTTAGTATGTGGCACCAGTAGGTGTTTTCTATAAAGCAAGTCTTTCGAGGTGGGGGAAACTGCAGTACCCACATGAAACCCACACGTAAAGAGGAAGAACATGCAGACTCCACTCCTGGTCGGCTGAGAGTCAAACCACAAACCTTCCTAATTGAGAGGCAACAATGCCAACCACTGAGCGACCGTGCCACGCCTGCGAACACACGGACACAATCCAAGCACACACAGTTTGGACTGGAGGAAACCTGAAAAAGTGCTTGGACAGAAAGCAACCAACAAGTCCCCGGATGACCAGTAGGAGACACTTCAACAATGAACTGTGCTGACGAAAACCGACTGTACCCCTGGTCAGGCTGCTGGCCTCAGGATGCACTGGCGCTGCTGGATTTGATCCAAGTACATGATGGTCATCCCTGACCCGCAAGCAGCGACACTACCTAGTGAGCTAAACCATCAATGCAAATTCTTTTTACATGTTTTAGCACTTATTTCTCTTTTACCCCAGCCCTGAACATCCAATCCTATCTTTGTTCTTATTACATAGCTTGCAATGCTCAAATGATTTGAGCAGAATTGTGTGAATCACCTCCAGCAATGATGCCGCAGAAAAAGCTAAATCTGGTAAGCAGTGACAGCCACTGTGAATGCTGTACGTGCATTTCATGTTTAAACTCTCGAGGCCAGCGCGCATGACTAGGACTCCACTGCTGACAAAAACTCCAGCCACTCTCTAATAATCAAGAGCTGTGTTTGTCAGAAAATCTGCTTGCAGATATATAAAGATAACAAGTGATCAGCAATCCAGGCATTATACTCACAATTAACAGTCATTTTGTAGCTGGCGGAGTCAGTGCCCACAGCATTTTTGAGCGTGCACTTGTACACTCCCGTGTCAGTTTTTTGTACTGGAGAAATATCCACAGAGCTCTTGTCGTCGGAGAAGGTTACTCTGTCGCTAGGAAACAGTGATTTTCCGTCCTTTAGCCACTCAGTGTCGGTGATGGTGCCACTCGCTGCCTGGCAGCTAATGTTTGCCGAGCTGTTTCCAGCTAACAGCACGGCTGTGGGTCCAGTTACTTCAGCTCCAGATATTCGCTCTGCAAAGAGAAGGGAGAAATCATTTTGTTTCTTGTGTGGCTCTTCCTTGCAGAATTTGTTTAACACGAGTGCAAGCGCACATAGTGTATACATTGTGACTCCTTGAACCTGATCTGTTCCCAAAGAGGCATGTACAGTAATTTTGTTAAACTAATAGCATTCCTGTAAAAATGAACACCCACAGCCAAACAGCTAAGTTATAAAAAAGCTTCAAAGCAAGTGTCAAAACTGCAAAACATTCAAAAAGCATTTATGGCTATATCCATTTTCCCAAAAGCAAATAGCTCTTCCAGCATAAAGTAGCAAACTGTTCAGTGCAATTGCTGTACACCTGTAATGATGTAATAAATAGCCTGCAAGTGATGTAGATTCGTAACCTTCAGTACATTCATGAGACAAATGACAGTACGGTATGGAACACTCCGAATTGCTCAATAGCACCCAGAAGACCATTGCACTGCAAATCAAAGTTTTTGACAGTTCCCAAGAAGGCCGCATTCCCCGTGTCCAATATGAATTGTTAACTGATTTAATCAGGAAGGACCATTAATAGATCTTTGAAGTTTCAAGTCTAACTGACTGAGTCATTACAGGAGTGACTAATGGTTTCGTCAAAATGAATCACTATCATATACCTTTAGGCAAACCCGTATGGGAACACACAGCATAAACAAGTATGTGGTGGAAATATAGAATGCAGGTGATGTTCCATTAGTGCTCTACATGTACAGGAAAGAAGCACATGGGAGATACAGTACTAGTATTACATAACATCACTCATGGCCAGCGTCATTCATCTGTAGTGCAAAGCATATACATAAAAGTAAATCGAGCGGGAAATCTGGTAATTGTCATTAGTAAACAAAATCCGCACACATCATACCTTTCAAAGAGTATCTTAAAGAGTATTTTGTGTCTGATGTTGAGCAATGCAAAAGAAAATAACTTCTCCATTTTATCTTCTTGTATCCTGTAAACTGAACAATGGCCAAAATGGCATCCCCTCGGTGCCAAGGAAAACATTAAGCATTTTACTGTTAGAAACAAGATGTACTTTAATGCTCATTATGCAATTCCAAACAACACATATTGTGTAGGAAGGCCAAAGTCAGTGTAGAATAATTCTGTCAAGAAATATTCAGAGGAACATCAACCCAGGCAAGTGGATAGTTGTAAACTGACAAACCCTCACATAAGGGAATGTGGTAAAAAAAAAAAAAAAAAAAAAAAACGTATGGTTTGTTTTGTTTGGGTTAGAGTTATTGCTGCTTCCCTGCTTGTGTATTGTTTAACACAGCAACATGTCAACAGACCTGCAGGAAGATGTGACAAACTAATCACAGCCATTTTATTTTACAATCCAAAATAATTCTACAGTGCAAAGAATTGATGCGTTACCACTGATGCGCAGTGTCAATATGTTGTGCGTCTAAAATGCTGAACTGAGAGGTACAAAGGAATGCTCTTTGTGTGCCCTCTGAGCCTAGAATCAGGGCCATGACCAAGTCCTGCTTCACAAACTAACTCACTTTTTCACTTTTGAGTAAATTTATCTTCCAGACAATCTAGGTTGAGGTGGAGTTGTAATCTTTTCAAGTGAATTAGCAAGTTTACAGAATTATGGCCTTACAGGAGTAGCTTTAACTAGCCTGACTCTTATCTCATGTTCCATGGGAGAACCTTTGTGGGTTTTCAAAATCAGGCTTGATGCGGTGTTGAATGCCACTACTTTTTAGATAACCAACCAACTCTGTCACAGCTAAGAAGTAAAACAATGGCAAGCAATATTTGGCTGAATGGCCTGTTCACATGATAATGTCAAGTCATCATGTGCTGAACTAGACCCTCCCTGACCTGCCATCCTGTCTCCTTCACCTAATGTATAATACTGTACACTTATATCCAGTAATCCATGCAGCAATGCTGCTTTGACTTACCAAGCAAGGCAATCTGGGCAATATTAGATGATGAGAACCTCTTGGTGTTTGGGTTACTGGCCAGGCAGGAGTAATTGCCACCCTGATCCACTTTAATGTCCTCTAGCGTCAGCTCCGGGCCTGGTTTATTTAAGCTCTCTCCATTATAGAGCCAGTCAAACACGGCAGGAGGGCTTGACTCAGCTGAGCAGGAGAGGGATATATTGGAGCCGATGCTATACACTTGCATCTGGGGAACAGCGGTCATCACAGCGTTCTCCGGTCCATCTGCAACACACCATCCATGTTAGCTGAGGATCTGGCCCACAACGACTAAGTACAAGGGGCTTCAGTAAATGGTAGCGCCTATCTGAGAAAAGTATAACACTATCATTTACAAAGACTAGAGGCTGACTAATTAATCGATTTGGCTGATTAATTGGTGCCAATAGGAGGTTTTACAAACTACAGGTAGGGTGTACTTGGCTCCAATATTGGCCGATGGCTGCACAGCCTCCAGCAGTCGCACAGAGAGGTAGGAGGCTCCATTCAAGTAAAGGCAATGTCGTAGTGTACTGAAGATATTTTTTGTTTACCTGAATGTTAAGTTTAAACGGTACGGTCGTTGGTTATAACATGGCATGATTAAGGCATTCGACTGAAGATAACAAGTACATATGAGACAGCTCTATTTGTAATTATGAGCATGGTAAGGCTGTAGGTTATAGTATGGCATTATTAGTGCATTAGACTGAAGATAATTACTGCTCTGCCAAAAGCATGCTGACTTTCAGCAAAAAGCAAGGTTGATATAATTTGGCTAGCTGTAAGAGCAAGTCCAGCGCAACAATGATCCATTGGCCATATCTGATCATTTGCGGGCCATTTTTGCTGAACATATCTGAGTGCATGCGATCAATAAACGCAACCATAATTAATTTCTGGCTTTTTTCTGCCCAACACCATCCTTATTATATCGACCTTTAAAAATATACCATCAGTCAACCTCTAACACAGACTCAGTGAAATTCTCAGCAGCAGCATGGGCAGTTGTTTGCCTGAAACACTACTCAAATAAGCAACAAAATTATGATAGCCAGGCATAATAATAAATCATAAACTTTGACCTGCATTTGCATTCAATATTAGTACTTGAGTATCTGACAACATTATTAGGAATGTGGTTATTAACATAAGGAGCAAGGTATTGATGAGGTTTGTTCTCGTGGTTCACCCTCTAAAAAGTCACAAAGCTTAAAGAAACCCTAATGTGGCAGTTAGATGGCAGAACCTCTCTAGATCTCAAATATGTTGAGAATGTAAAAAACAGTGGGGAGAAATGAAAGGATTCAATGCACTTTTTTTACTTCACTTGCTTCTGTCATTGTTTGTTGCCAGTTTAAAATGCAGCAAATACGAATAGAATTAAAATACAAGACCATTTGTGGTATTGAATCCTGACAGCTCTGTGAGAGGTCTACATTGCCTGAAGTGATGATACAGATTTGAGGAGAACTCACAGCTGATATTGAACGAGAGGGGGCCACTGGTCTTTTCTGACATGGCGTTGGAAACGGTGCAGGTGAAGGGTCCCTTGTCAGACCTCAGGATGTCAGTGATGATGAGTACACTGCCATCCTCGCCACTTAGCTGTATTCGATCAGATGGTGTGAAGGGTTTACCATCGGACAGCCAGCTATAAACAAGCTGGGTGCCAGTGGCAGAGCAGGTGATGGCGACAGTGTCATTGAACTCCACCGCATCAGTCACGTTGGCTTTGATGTCCACATCTGAAGTTGGCTCTGTGGTTCAAGAAAGTGAGAGAAATCTGAAAAGTTTTAGTGCAGCATATTAAAAACAGCAGAACACATATCACCACACCCACTTCTCACTGCTAACACTAGAGACTTGCACCATCATCATTTGCATGCTAACACGCCACTAAAAAAAAAAAAAAAAAAAAACCTGTTTGGCCACCACACTCTTCAGTTGAAGGTCAATAAAAATAGTTTCTGCTAATACTGCACAGTGTCTGACATTGGATTACTATGGCCCCAATGAGGACATGCGGTTTTGCACGTTAAAAGGAAAACATTACATTTTTACAACAGTCAAGCAGGACAAAACACTGCAATCCGATCAGCGGCTGACTTCACATTTAAGACCAATTGAATGCCACGCGATTCTTCAAACAGCCTTGACTAAATGCCACACCCATAGAAGACTAATTCTTTGGCCAATTCTGTTATGTTTCCACACCTTTTTTTCTCTGGAAAGTTTGCCCTTTTACACCTAATATCCAGTTGGTATGTCATTGGTTGGACGCATGTATTCAATATGGATATTTTTATGACTATTTTATGACTAGAAATACACAGTATGGAATTATTGAGGCTTACATGCATTTTTGAAGGAACTGCTTTCAATGACATGAAAGCCTCTGGCAGTTTTTCTCTACCACTTCCAAACATGGCATATGTAGCCACACCCAAGCGAGACCGAGCAGACATATTCTTCATGGGAGGGTGGGAGTCTCAGCATCTGCATATTTCAATCATGAAATATTTTGCAACACCACTGGAAGACACTTATCTCCCACCTTTAATCAAAAATACACTGTTCCTTTTGCAGGTTGCTTTTTACAAGATAAGCACGCTTTAATCCAACTTGGCAACCTTCATTCTCTCTCTCTTGAATATGCTCCACAAAATGGGAGACTCTGGATTCTTATGTTGTTTTTCATGGACGGGACACAACAGTATTCTTATAGCCCTCATATTATACAGGCACGAAGAAAGATAGAATTCATTATAAACATGGATCAACAATTATATCTAGCTACACTTGCATCAGGCAATTCTACAATTGTAAAAAAAAATTAATTAAATTAAAAAAGAAAGTAAAAAAAGACATTGAACTGAGCAAGGGGTGTACTGCGTATATTTAGCATCCATTTACCATTTCTAATTTTGACAGTTACTCATGATGGTTAAGTTCCCCAACTGTTACTGAATGGGGACTTTCACCTGTACATTTTTAGTGTTTTACATTTTTTTTGTAATAAGTGACATATTAATGACCGGAATTAACAAATAAGTATCCAGAACTATCATAAAAGCTTGTATACATGCATGAATACGTATTATTCCGATTAGGAAATAAATACTATAATTGGTTGAGAAATATCTGGCCCACTGTCAACAAAAATGAATAACTGGGCTCTGAAACTGTATTTGAAAATTCTTAGTACCTGAAAAATGGTCATTGGTTTATTCATAACTTCTTATTTAGGCAATATGGTCCCACTACAATGTGAACCTTCATTCCCATAACAAAGCACACAAATCACAACATGGAGGGAAGATGCAAACATTCAATGAGCATTGCATCTTTACTTGTTTAATATTGTATATTCAACATAACTGAATTTACTGAACCAGAATATTGTCTGACAGAACAGAATAAGTCCAGAAGCTCCCCTCAATGCCCAAACCTGGGCAAGAAATAAAGGGCTCTCACATATGAGTCATAGGGTGTGCAAGGGACTCACCAAAAACAGTGAGCTGAACTCCTTTGCTGGTTTCCTTGGCATCAGGGTATACCAGGCTTAGTACATATGACCCGGTGTCACTGGTAGTCACGTCTTTGAGCGTAAGGGAACCATTCGACTCGTTGAAGACGGCCCTATTTTCGTATGCAGGATCTACTCGTACCACCTTTGTACTAGGTATTGAAGTAATGATTGAAACATCAGAATCGAATTTCCAACTTATTGTAAAAAACTCTTGGGTGTCTAGGTTAGTGATGAATGACACATTTTCTCCCGCAAAAGCATTTTTATCACTAAGATCGATGGTCAGGTCCTGGCCAGTGCAGCATCCTAGGAAGGGAAATTGCATGTTATTACAGGTGGACTTCATGCACAGCTAGCACAATAATCATAAATCATTCCACTGTGCCCTTTAGAGAATTATCAAATGCGGACCCAAAATCAAAGTGGTTGGATTATAGGTCCCAAGTCACTAATGCCACAACTTGCCTAACACAGTCCAGAGCATTTAACATAACAGAGAGCATTTAATTTACAGATTCAAAATTTCCAGAAGGTTTCTTAAAGGTAAAATGTAAAAAATAAGATTTGTGCCATGTGTACGAAATGTAGGAATGCTTCATTGTCCGGGTTTCTTTTCGAAGGGTGCCAGCCCGGAAAAGAACAACGGTTTTCTAGTAGCCTATACGTCATGCTGTAACGTTTTTTCCACCCATCCCATTACTACTTCTGAAACATTCACTTACTTACGGGCAACATTAAGGGGGGGGGAAAGCTTGGAAGAGATGAACGCTCTGCGCCTAAACACAAGCTTTCTCGTCACATAACATGTAGGCTTGATGTATTTAAAAAATATATCTCCAACGACAATAACTACCAAATGAAGCATTCCAACCATGCCTGGCCACAATTATGCCAATTAGAATGATGCGGTTTCTCTGATGTATTATTCTCAGAAAAATAACCCTTTTCCAGGTAAATGCTAATTTCATTAAGCCAAGTTCAAACGTATTGGGGTGCACTCTCTGCATGGGCACATTCTAGCTCGTTGAAAATATCTGAATGAAATACAGGCCTATGGCTATATCTGCTACTTTAGGAGTAGACTAAAATCTGATACATGCGACTTGTTTTTATTTTAAGAGAAGGAGAAAGAAAATCGACTGACTCACAATTTCCATTATCAACAAGAAGATGGCAGGAGGTAGGCTAACTTTTAAATGCTAGTTTTTAATTGAACAACCGCATCAAATAAATACTCGCCAATGCTTTCCTTTGAGAATAGTGTGAATATAGGCTGCAGGTTTTCATGAATGGATTTGCCTTACCTAGTGCTGACAGCAGAAGCACGGAAAGAAACGCTAAATTGTGAAAATCCATTTGGAAAAAGCGCTAGACACGGCACTGAGGAACCTGCTGCTTTTCAGCTTCTAATACAAACTAAATTGTGACACACCCCGAAAGTGTCATCACACTGAAACCCGCCTATCTCATATCATGCGCGACCTGTCTTACGGCATAACGTATCCAAGCGCAAGAACTGTACAGCAACACCATAGTACAGTTTTATCGTTCAGCCACTCATTAACTACGTTGTATCATTTTAGCACTAGACCTTAATATGCCTCATTCGTGTCTTAATGTGCTGAGCACGTGAAAGTTCGGGTGATCTGATATTGACACAAGAAAAAAAAATCTACAATTTGGGAAAACAGCAAAAGCATGCTCTTAAATAGCATGCCATTATGTGCCCCGGCATTTTATTTTCAATAAGCAGAGTGTAAAAATCAAAAATGCAGATCCCCCGACTTTAGGTGAGATACTTTTCACCAGGTGCAGTCGTTTGCATAATTAGGACAATTCTTTTGAGTCCGCGGTGACTCCTTGTGGTGAAGTTGTAGAACTCATTTTGAACTCATATAACCCTTTTTCAAAGGGGCAGTTGATCGATTTTTGACCTCATCTGTTTATTACGGCCCGAGGACTTTAATGGAATTGAGGGATTATTATTATTATTATTATTATTATAGGCTACCACTGCTGCCTCACAGCAAGAAGGTCATGAGTTCAAATCCAGCCTGAGACCTTTCTGTGAGGAGTTTGCATGGTCCCTCCATGTTCGCGTGGGTTTCCCCCAAGTAATCCAGTTTCCTCCCACTGTCCGAAAACAAGCATGTCAGTCTAACTGAAGACTCTAAATTGCCCTTAGGTATGAGTGAGAGAATGGAGTGCACGCCCTGCCATGGATTGGCAAACTGTCCGGGGTGTGTTCCTGCCTTTCGCCTAGAGTCAGCCGCAGGCTCCAGCTCCCCCACAACTGTAATGAGGAGGAAGTGGTATAGATAATGCATGAATTATTATTCCTCATGCCCGAAAACTGATGAAACTTTATAGACTTGTCAGAAGTGGTGAAAATGTATGTCTTTTGAGAGAACTAAACACAGGCAGTACAAAATGGCTCAGTAGCGCCCCCTAAAAAATTTCCACAAAGCAGCCCCAGAGCAGGTTTAACCAATATGTCCAAAGTTTGGCAAGCAACTGGAATATGCTGAGACTTAAAAAATCTCATGATGTTATGACCTACAGCGCCCTCCATAATTATTGGCACCCCTGGTTAAGATGTGTTCTTTAGCTTCTAATAAATTCAGTTTTTTTCTTAATAATATAGGACCACAATGAAAAAAAGAGGAAAATCCAACCTTTAATTCAAGTGCATTTATTCAGTGGGAAAAAAATCCCATATTAAGAAATAATTCTTTTACATCAAATCATGTGTGCCACAATTATTAGCACCCCTGATGTTAATACTTTGTACAAGCCCCTTTTGCTAACAAAACAGCACCTAATCTTCTCCTATAATGTTTCACATGATGGGAGAATACAGAAAGAGGGATCTTCAACCATTCATCTTTGCACGATCTCTCTAAATCATCCAGCGACCTGGGTCCTCTCCTCTGCACTCTCCTCTTCAGCTCACTCCACAGGTTTTCAATGGGGTTGAGGTCTGGGGACTGAGATGGCCATGGGAGGAGCTTGATTCTGTGTCTGGTGAACCATTTCTGTGTAGATTTGGCCACATGTTTAGGGTCATTATCTTGCTGAAAGACCCAGCGATGGCCCATCTTCAGCTTTCGGGCAGAGGCCACCAGATTTTGATTTAAAATGTCCGGTATTTCAAAGTGTTCATGATGCCATGCACCCTGACAAGGTTCCCAGGGCCTCTGGAAGAGAAACAGGCCCACAGCATCATCGATCCTCCCCCATACTTCACAGTGGGCATGAGGTGCTTTTCTGCATACTCATCTTTTGTGTTCTGCCAGACCCACTTAGAGTGTTTGTTGCCAAAAAGCTCTATCTTGGTCTCATCTGACCAAAGCACACGGTCCCAGTTGAAGTCCCAGTACTGCTTAGCGAACTCCAGACGTTTGCGTTTATGATTGTGAGTGAGAAAAGGTTTTTTCCGTGCATGCCTCCCAAACAGCTTGTTGGCATGTAGATAGCGCCTGATGGTTGTTTTGGAGACTTTGTGACCCCAAGATGCTACCATTTGTTGCAATTTTTTAACAGTGAGCTTTGGAGAACTTTTTATTTCTCTTACCATCCTCCTCACTGTGCGTGGTGGCAAAATAACCTTGCATCCTCGTCCAGGCTTGTTTACCACTGTTCCAGTTGTTTAAGACTTCTTAATGATTCCTCTGACAGTAGATATGGGCAGGTGCAGACGAGTGGCTATTTTCTTGTAGCCATTGCCTGACTTGTGAAGGTCGATACACATCTGCCTTACTTGAATGGTGTGTTCCTTTGTCTTTCCCATGTTGAAGAGTGGATAAGAGAAATGGCCTCTGTGTCACGTCATATTTATACCCCAGGGAAACAGGAAGTGATGAATTACTAATTAAATGTTCCTAGATACTCTGATCAACTTTGTATACTACTGTAGAAATGACAGAAATACTTCAATTACATTTATTTCCTAGGAATTGTTAGGGGTGCCAATAATTGTGGAACCGGTGATTTTATGAAAAATAATTATTTCTTAGTCAGGGATTTTTTTTCTCCTTAAAATTCACTTGAGTTGAAGGTTACATTTTTCTACAATTTTCAGTGTGAGAGTATGCTTCTGCAAATAAAAAATGAATTTATTTTAAGGCTTTTAACACATCTTAACCAGGGGTGCCAATAATTATGGAGGGCGCTGTAAGTCCAACAGGAAGTTTGCCATTTTGAATTGAATTTGCAACCTTTTGGCATTTCTAGGCATTGTTCTTCAAGGAACTTTTCGTATAGATTAAATGCGGGTTACTTCTAAAGACCTTGAAGATCTTGCATTTCGTCCCCCACTGAGAATGATTAGCTTGTCTGTGATCCATCAGGACGATCCCAACATGTGCTCTAAATGAAGAGATGCCTTCATCACGGAGCTGTCTTCACAGCGTATGGGAGCTGATATGGTCATGGTGTCTTCTGGGAACCTCGGCAGAGGTCAATGTTGCTGGACAAAAACGATCCCTGAGATGCATCACACGAATGCTATGGTCCTGCGCAAACATGGTCGTGGCTGCCCAGGCCGCGGTCAATCTTGGGTGCTTCCTGTCTGCCTACATCGCATTTGCAGATGTAAAACAATCACACAATGTACTCCAAAGTGTGCTGCAACTCTGGTTGCACTCAACTGGCTATCAGCATTCCAATCTCCTGATGCCTGTTTTGTTGTGTCTATCGTGGTATCATGACTTTTCACAAACGTCAGGTTTTTAAGCCAGGATTTTCATAGCCAGGGTTAATGCTGAGCAATGCATACAGCATTTCTTTGCTCACTCTCCTTTTTGTGGATCATCTGAGGAGTGGCTCATGTATCGGTCCATTGTTGTCAGCACGTGGTCTCCCAATTTACCCATTTGTTAGAATTCACCATTAGTGAGCTAATACTGCACTTTAAATATTCTTGTATTTATTTTTTCCTTATTGGATTATTTGCACAAAATTTTGTACAATGTTTTAATGCCTCTTGTAAATATATAATAAATATATAAATCAATTACTACCTTGCTGAATGCTTCAGAGCCACCCCAATGAACATGTCCCTCTTTTAACTGCCTGCAAAATGCTGGCTGCATAATATGCAGGAGTTCATATTGCTAAATATATTGACTGTTAGTTCAAGAAGGTCACTTTCATCATTGGGCCATACTGTAATACAGCTCTTACAATGGAAAAGTTTTTTTTAAAAAACCCACTTACTCTATTGGGCCTACTGTGTCAGATAAAAGTACATGGAACTCGCCATGGTCTGAACAATATGACCACAGGCATTACTTTCGGTTCTACTTCCCTCTCTCTCAACAGTTTTATTTGGTAATGGAGTTTTTTGAGAAAAAAAATGTTTTTTTTTTTTTTTTTTTTAGCTAAAATTTGATTGATATCACAAATGTACATGCAAAATCTGTTCAAAAGCACGAGTCTTTTTAGAAGCGCAAAATTTTTTTAAAGTGGGAAAAGTCAAGGGAAAAGTAAGTATAGCTTTCTTATTTGTTAATATGTCTTGCTAAACAAGTGAGAAGCTATGCCATGATGCAATTAAATCCATGAGCAATGAATTTTCTGAAATAGTGAACTTCGTTTTGATTATTTTGTAAAACACAATATATCCAAAGAAGTGCGATTTGAAATCAAATGCCTGCCAGTCAGTATCATAGACGTCAACATTTCTATGTTACCGTAATAATTTGTAATACTCCTTTGTGAATTGTCCACTGTCCTTTTTGCGAATCTGCTGCTCAATGTGGCCAAAAACTCGGCCAGCGGGTAAAAAACTTTCCACTATGAGAAAACATATGCTTGATGGATAAATTGCAGCATAGAAATGACACTCAAAATAAGAGTCACTAAACAATCGAAGCCTGTCGGCAGTCTGCAATTCTCCATTGCTGATTGGCTGCGTGATTATATTGCAGTTAGCGGAAAAACTGACTTGGCATTGAATGGAATGAAAGCTGATATTCAAGCACGCTAAACACTGGGAAGTATAGCCTGTTAACAAGGGTGGAATTTGGCATGATTTCCGGCCCGCCAATGATGGTCTTGTTGCAATGGGGGTTGAAAAATTTTGAAGGTGGCGTTTATTGAGTTTTGTGATTAAACTCTTCATATACAGTAGTCTATATACTTTCATACCTCTTGTGTGAATCCCTTTTGTATCTCATTTAATTCAACCACTTGCGTGTCTATTTGGTGTATGTCTCGTGTGATTGGTTTACGTTGCGTGCGTTTCCCCACCCCCGGCTGCATCTTGTTACTTGGTTATCCTTTGATAAACCAGGTTATGGGTATTTAAGCCCTCTTAAACTGTTGCAAGTTGCTAGATTGTAATGTGCTATCTGCACTTAGAACCAGTCAGTACCGCTAGTGTAATCTCTTCGTCTTCACTAAATGCAATGTGTGCTTTAATGACAGCAGTTCGTGAATATCATTCTCATAACTTAGTTATTCAAACGAGCTTCCAGTCCAATTCAGCGTCCAGGATTAGGGCCGCATTCAAGTTCACCCAGCTCCAGTCAGTTCGTCTGTTCCAGTTTATATGATCAAGCTCCCTAGCCTAAGCATGGTCCAGGATTTGGAGCTTGACTTTATAAACTGGAACAAACAAGTTCTTGTTAACTCTTCCAAGTTTGTTCCTCTGTCCAGTTTGTTCGGAACTAGCTCTGTCCAGTTTGTTAGGAACAAGCTCCCAATCCTTCTACTGTCATCAGGAACTTGGATCCAAGTTCCCCTCAAGCCTCTCCATCCTGCTGTGGGACAGTTCAGTGATGACAAAGTGTGCACACCAACTGGCTGTGATCTCAGAACTCACTGGCCTGCAACTGACAGCTCAGCTTTGTCTATAACATCTGTACTGAATTGTGCTATCATTATCCAGGGTTCCATCCCCGCCTCTTCCTCCGGGGTTGCGTCCCCTTCACAACCATGTAAGCTGTCAGTAAACTACCTGTTGGATTGTACAATTCCTATGCACTTGATTCGTGGTCTGGACTGTAACATATACACTGCCTGTCCAAAAAAAAAAAGTTGCCTTTTGGATTTAAATCAAGAAATACTATGATTTGATCATTATTGCAGTGATTAATGTGTTTCAGCTGACAATAATTATGTTAAACCTACATGATGAAGCGCGTATCTTCTCATTTCCTAAAAAATAGGACCAAGGGTCCTGTAGCTTACCGGCAAGCAGTCTTACAGCGATGATACAAGTTATGAAAATTTCATGTGAAGTTTGACATCTGAATCAATGAAAATCAATGTCAAGGTCACTAAATAAAAGTTCACATAGATTTATAAGACCTTCTGTAATACAATCCTAAGCTCTGAAGCAGTTTTGCTGATACAAGTCATTAAAATATGTCAATATGTATTCAATATGTCAATTGTGAACTTTAAAGGTCACAGAATGTCAAGTTGTGGTCAGCAAATGGACTTCATATATGACTTTCTAAATGTCTCTATACAAACCTTGGCTCAATCTGTGACCATTTTGGTGATACAAGTCATTGTAATTTCACTGTGGAGTTTGACCTTCAAAGGTCACTGACAATCAAGTTGAATGTCACCAAATGAAAATTCATATGTGACTTCCTAGATGTCAGTAGTACAAACTTAGGCTCCATCTGTGACCATTTTAGTGATACAAGTCATTGAATTTTCATTAGGTCACATTTGACCTTTGAAGGTCAATACGAAGATCACCAAATGAAAGTTCATATATGACTTCCTATATGTCTGTAATACAAACCTAGACTCCATCTGTGACCGTTTTGGCAAGACAAGTCATTATAATTGTATTATGTCAAGTTTGACCTTCAAATGTCATCAGCAGTCAAGCTGAATGTCACCAAATCAAAGTTCATATGTGACTTCCTATGTCAGTAAATCAACCTAGGCTCCATCTGTGACCTTTTCAGTGATAGAAGTCATTGAATTTTCTCTAGGTCAAGTTAGACCTTTGAAGGTCAATATGAGGGTCACCAAATGAAAGTTCATACATGACTTCCTATACTTCTCCAATACAAACCTACACTCAATCTGTAACGATTTTGCTGATGTAAGTCATTGAAATTTCACTGTATAGTTTGGCCGTTCAAGGTCACTGAAGGTCAAGTTCAAGGTCACCCAATGAAAGTTCATACATGACTTCTTATATGGCCACAATACAAACCTAAGCTCTATCTGTAATAGTTTTGGTGATAGAAGTCATTGAAATTTCACTATTTGAAGTTTGACCTTCGAAGGTCACCGAAGGTCAAGTTCAAGGCTACCAAATGAAAGTTCATGTATGACTTCCTATACATCTCCAATACAAACTGAAACTATCTGTAACCATTTTGCTGATGTAAGTTCTTGAAATTTCACTGTGAAGTTTGGGCATTCAAGGTCACTGAAGGTCAAGTTCAATGTCACCAAATGAAACTTCATACATGACTTCCTATATGCCCGCAGTACAAACCTAAGCTCTCTCTGTAATAGTTTTGGTGATAGAAGTCATTGAAATTTCACTATGTGAAGTTTGACCTTCAAAGGTCGCCGAAGGTCAAGTACAAGGCCACCAAATGAAAGTTCATACATGACTTCCTATATGGCCACAATAAAAACCTAAGCTCTATCTGTAATAGTTTTGGTGATAGAAGTCATTGAAATTTCACTATTTGAAATTTGACCTTCGAAGGTCGCCGAAGGTCAAGTACAAGGCCACCAAATGAAAGTTCATACATGACTTCCTATAAGTGTGCAATGCACATGTTCCCAATCTTCAATATTTTCAAGCCTAGTGTAATGTATGAGTATTTTGTGTACAGCACTGTATATCATTTGTAAATGGAGATTTGTTAGACACTATTCAAATGCCAATTATGACTGGTCAGCGATTTGTTTATTTTGGTTATCATTTAGCACCCTCTGGTGGTATGTCTGTAGAAAAACATGATCTGATGCAATACCACTTCTTTGTGATGAAATAGACTAGTGCTTTCTAGAAGTTTCTGGCTTCTTCTTGCCTGGAGGGGGCGGGATCACCCAGGAATCCTGTAGATCTTTCCAGAATGTTGCTAGTCTATATAAATGCTGTGATTTTGGTCAGTAGAAGCAGAGTTTTTGTTTTGGCAACAGAGTTACATAGTAGCATTAGAGTGTTATTATAGGATTGAACAGCGGATTATTTGTTCCGTTTTTTTTTTATCAGTGAAGAATAAATTTGTTTAAGTTGTCATTGCTGGTTTTCTTTGTTGTGATTTTCAAAGTCATAACACTAGAAACCTTTGAAAATTGTCACATTTTGCTTGACCTCAAGTTTGACCTTTCAAGGTCATCTGAGGTCAACTTTAACACAGCCAAAATATAGGTCATATATTACTTCCTATATGTCAGTAATACAAACTTAATCTCTATCTGCAACCATTTAGCTTCCACAGGCGATTTGGCCCATTCTCCATAAGACCCAATGTTAAAGTACAGCGCCTCCACTAGACCCACTTCTGTCAATTCAGTCAAAATGGCACTTGCACTGTACATAAAGTGTATCAAGGTGAGTTGATTGCCGGATTTAGAAAAAAATTTATCAGGCAGTTTTTGAGAAATAATTTTTTGAAATTTCAAGTCTTTTAACATTGTTAATATATTCCCTGACCTCGAGTTTGACCTTTCAAAGTCATCTGAGGTCAACTTTAACATAGCCAATGTATAGGTCATATATGACTTCCTGTATGTTGATAATACAAACTTAATATTGTTGGGAAACAGGATTTTTGGGTATTTGCAATATGAGGTGAGCCAGATGGTTTGATCAATAGGTGATGAATGTGTATTAGGAGATAAAGAGAGGCCATCTGGTCCGACAGGGCATATCGCCTATTTGCTAATTCCAGCTGGGATCTCCATTGTCTTCAGTTCCGACAGGACAGTACGCACTAGCACCTCTTAGTTGGTGGTTCCGTATGCCCACATATGGAGCTCACTTCCGAGGGTTGGGAGTCTATTGAACCAATTAAGTTGAGTGGTTCAGGAGAGGCCCAATTGTAGAGTATTCCTTTTTATCACTGTGTAAACCCCAGGACCAATCAGCAACAACTTCTGATAACATTAAAGAAATCATATGCAAATATCAATACTTTAACATGTATAAAGTTTCTTATGAAATTAAGGAATTTTGAACTTTGCATCATGCTGTTGTTCCTGCACGGCCGGCTGTGTAATAAACTTTTTCCTGCTTTTGCAACGAACATCGGAGTCTGCTTCTTCATCGGGACAACGTTATTGGTTTTTTATTAATTAACTAACAATATCTATCTGCAATCATTTGGCCTCCACAGGCCATCTTGCATATTCATAAAGTACAGCGCCCCCAATAGACCCACTTCCGCTGATTCAATCAAAATGGCGCTTGCACTGTATATTGATGGTACCAATGGAAGTTGATTGCCTGATTTAGAAAAAAAATTATCACGCAGTTTTTGAGAAATAATTTTTTTAAATTTCTCAGTCCTATCTTTAACATAGGAGCCAAAATTTCAAGGGCCCATAAAATGGACAAAAATGATTCAATCAAAAATCAGAGAAAAATATCTGGAGATATCGTCTAGTAGTGTGTTACTGCAAATTTACATGAAAATTCATCAGGCCAAAAAAAAGATAAAAAATGTTCCGGATGACGGACGCCACACCACAACAATAGCTTATCGGCCCATAGGGCCGGTAAGCTAAAAATGATATTGGAGAAAAAATCCCTTGGTGGCAGAAAAGATATTACATTGTTTCAGAAGGGGCAAATTATTGGCCCCCATCAAACAAAGAAAACACGGAATGAGATGAACAAGTATGAGAATTCACACATGAATTGGCCACCACAAAGTCCTGAACTTCACCGCATCGAAAGTCTGTGGGAGGGATCCGTGTCCCTGAAAGGTATCATAACACCCACTCATCCAGCCTGACCAAAATGAACTTGCCAGTCTGACTGCACTCCACTGAGCCAACAATATCTTGTCAAATGTGCTCAAACAGAGTGGAAATGATTGGGAGTGCAATGAAGCATACATGTACTGTATGTTTGCTTGCAGTGAGCTGACACTCAGGACATTCTCTGCAGTAATTTTTAGCCTGGCTAAATTTTTGTCCTTGTGTTCTGGAATGTGCAAATAATGAGTGCTGTTTTGGGTAAGAGTGAATTTCATAGGAATTTTATATAGTACAAACCCCAATTCCAATGAAGTTGGGAAGTTGTGTAAAACATGAATGAAGAAACAATGCAATGATTTGAAAATCTCATAAACCCACATTTTATTCACAATAGAACATGGACAACATATCTGATGTTGAAATGAGACATTTTACCATTTCATGAAAAATATTAGCTCATTTTGAATTTGATGGCAGCAACACATCTCAAAAAGTTGGGACAGGGACATGTTCACCATTGTGTAGCATCCCCTCTTCTTTTAACAAGTTTGTAAACTTCTGGGAAGTAAGGAAACCAATTGCTGGAGTTTTGGAAATGGGATATTGTCCAACTTTTGTCTGATGAAGGATTCAAGCTGACCAACAGCCCTAGGTCTTCTAAGCCAGATTTTTCATTTTATGATGCACCAAATGTTTTCTATTGGTGAAAGGTCTGGACTGCAGGCAGACCATTTCAGCACCCGGACTGTTCTACAGTGAAGCTATGCTGTTGTGACAGATGCAGTATGTGGGTTAGCATTGTCTTGCTGAAATATGCAAGGCCTTCCCTGAAAGAGACTTTGTTGTAAAACATCTATGTCGTTAGCCTCATAGCATAATTGCCTAAGTCATTTTTTGGCTTACTGTTGCAATATCAAAAAAAAAAAAAAAAAACCAATGTGATTGCTAAAAATTGTGTTTTTTCTTGTTTTCCGAAAACGTTCAAATATGACTTAGGCAACCATGCTATTAGGCTAACAATATCCTTTTCAACATTGACAATGCCTATCCAGATGTGTAAGCTGCCCATGCCAAAGGCACTAATGCAACCCCATACTATCAGAGGTGCAAGCTTTTGAACTGAGCACTGATAACAAGCTGGATGGTCCCTCTCCTCTTTAGTCCACATGACATGGCGTCCATGGTTTCCAAAAAGAATTTTAAATTTCAATTCATCTGACCACAGAACAGTTTTCCATTTTGCCTCAGTCCATTTTAAATGAGCATTGGCCAAGAGAAGACGGTGGCATTTCTGGATCGTTTTCATGGCTTCTTCTTTGCATGATACAGCTTTAACTTGCATTTGTGGATTGCACGGCAAACTGTGTTCACAGACAATGATTTCTGGAAGTGTTCCTGAGCCCTTGCAGTGAATTCCAGTGCAGAATTATGCCTGTTTTTAATGCAGCGCCGCCTGAGGGCCTGAAAATTACGAGCAACCGATATTGACCTTCGGCCTTGTCCCTTGCGCAGAGATTTCTCCAGATTCTCAGAATCTTTTGATGATATTATGTACTATAGATGGTGGGATATTCAAAATCTTCGCACTTTTTTTTTTTTTTTTTTTTTCACCGCCACCACCCCCCCCTCTTGGGAGGTCAGCTTTATTTTTATTAACAATAAATTTGTACTAACACAGTCTCTTCAGAGGGAGGGGGTATAACAAAGGAGAAAACAGGAGGGATTACACAAATGAATGCAACTAATTAAATATGATGAAGCAAAACCAAATAACAGGTAGATGTAACAATCTTAAAAAAGTACACAAAAAAGAAAGAGGAAAAGAAAATAAATAAACAAATAACAGTTTTATGCAGTGATTTCACATTGCTGGTCAGGATAGTGTTCAACATTAGATAAAAGACAGCAAACAGAGGGACTGAAAACTGCTATACTCACATATATACACACACATATACTTAAATACACATCAACGTATATACACGTCCATGTAGTTTAATAAATATGCGTAGTGGAGCTCCATATTACGGGGGTGCAGATTAATGTTTGTGGGGGGTTGTATGGCCGGAGACATCTGGTTTATTCCTTGAATGGTAGGTATGATATGTGGTGACTGTGTGGTTGAAGAAGAGCACTGTGTGTTATTTATATGGATTAGTCTGGACTGCTGAGGAGCTCTGTAAAATAAGCCCAATGACGGCCAAACTGGTCAGCTTGGTTTGCAGTTGATGCTCTAAGTTTTTCCATGTTAATGTAATCGGATAATAAATTGAGCCATTGAGATATTGTGATATTTTGTTTATTTTTCCAGTTTAGCAAAATGGTCTTTTTGGCCATTGCTAGGGCGATCCAAGTTGGGCGTATGCTGTCAGGTGGCAGTTCAACAGAAGATAATTCTCCCAACAGACATAGTGATGGGGAGACTGGAAGGCTGCAACCTAGGATGGAGGAGAGTTTGTTGATGACTGTTTTCCAAAATGTATAGATAGGTGGGCAAAGCCATGTGGCATGAAAGTAATCGTCAGTGATGTTGAGTGTGCAGTGGTTACAGATATCGCTTTCAGTGAAACCCATTTTTAACATTTTAACTTGGGTGTAGTGGACTAGGTGAAGGGTTTTATAGTGAATAAGTTGTAATCTTGGATTTGAGGACATTGAGAAGGTGTTGATACAGATTTGTTTCCAGTCAATGATATCGGTGGCAACAGCCAAATCTTTTTCCCAGTGCTGAGTCGGAATGGCAAGAGTGTTGTCAATTTTAGATAAAATCTTGTAAATTTTGGACAGGGTTTTTTTCTGATGTACTAATTCTTTGAGTTGTTCAGTTATCGGAGGGGGATTTAGAGTATTGCTGTGCAGATTGATTTTATTCTTCTTGAGACAGTGCTTGAGTTGTGAATATTGTAGAAAGCTGTTACCACCGATATCATATCTTTCTGTGAGGATTTCACGTGGTATGAGTGAGTTATTTTCAAATATGTGATCTAAATGAGTGATACCAAGTTTTTTCCATTTGTTAAATACAATCGGTTTGTTTTGGATTTGGAAGTCTGGATTATGCCATAATGGAGTGAGTTTGTTTGGTGCCATGGTTTGTCCAGTCATTTGAATGAGTTTCCACCAAGCTGTCAGAGTCACTGCAATATATGGGTTTTTAAAGCAATTGTGTTTTTTTAATAACTGTGAAAGATACGGCAAATCTGATATTGATAATTCTTGGCAATCATATTCTTCAATGTCCATCCATGTGTGCTGTGATTGATTGTTTATTTGTTGCCATTTTATTACGTACTGTAGGTGGTTTGCAAGGTGGTATAGTCTAAAGTCCCGTGTGGGTCCCGGGACGTAAATAGAATAGGCCCAACGTATCCCCTGCGTGTTGTAAGAGGCTAACTAAAAGGGGGTCAGGGAAGGCAACGGCATCCCACCCTGTACTCGTTAGACGATGCCAAGTACACCAATGCAGAGTTCAAACAAAGGAATATCAGTTAACGGCGTTAAGGGAGCCTACTTGGTCACTTCAAGAGGAGCCTCGCCCGGTAGGGAACGGGTTTCAGCGGGAGGACCCACCCGATCGTCATCCAATGACTGCCGCAAAAGTAAAACTAAGAACATCGACAGAACACCAACATTTCGAGTGGCTACGTGGAATGTGAGAACACTTTTCCAAAAAGGGAAACGCGACAATGTAATCAACGAAATGGACCGCCTGGAAATCAACATTCTCGGCGTAGCAGAGATGAGATGGACAGACAGTGGACTCATCAATATACAGGGTCGCAAAGTGATCTACTCAGGCTCAAAGAAACATGAGGGTGGAGTTGGTTTGATACTTGACAAGAAGACATCTGGTAGCCTCCTGGGCTTCTGGGCCATCTCAGATCGAGTGCTTCTTGCCAAAGTTAGCGCGAAGCCTTTTGCCATAAGTGTGATACAATGCTATGCACCAACCACGGATGCAGATGAGGATCAAGTGGAGATGTTCTATGAAGATCTAAATAGAGCACTGGCTCAATGCAAATCTAATGAATTAAAGGTTGTAATGGGTGATTTCAATGCCAAGGTGGGAAATCAGAGGTCACAATTGGCAGTCGGCCCACATGGTCTCGGCGAGGTTAATGAACGCGGAGAACGGCTCAGAGAATGGTGTGAATGCAACGACCTGATTATCACAAATACTTGGTTCCAAAATCCACCAAGACGGTTATATACCTGGAAGTAGCCAGGTGACCGAGCTTGAAACCAAATAGATTTCATCACCATCAATAGAAGGTTCAGGAACTCAGTCACACAATCACGTGCATATCCAGGAGCTGATTGTGATAGCGATCACAATCCTGTATTTGCGACACTTCGGGTCCGGTTTCAACAGCGAAGAAAGGGTCAGAAACGAAAGGTCTACAACTATGGAAATCTAAGCATTGAACTTAAAGATAAAATCAGGAAGGAAGCCAGTCAATCTTTAAAGTCAATTGACCGAAGCAGTGTGAATGAGTCTTGGGAGCAATACAAAGATACTCTCACTACGATCAGAGATAAATACATCCCAGAGAAACCAAGACAACTACACAAGGGATGGATGACAGAAGAGATCCTTGAGAAAATGGACGAGCGACGAAAAGCAAAAGGCAGTGAGCAGTACCAGAGCCTCAATAAAGAAGTCAAACAAATGTGCAATGCTGCATCCGAAGAGTACTACAATGCAAAATGTGAAAAAAATTGAAAAAGAATTCAACTCTAGTTGAAAAGACGCCCATCAACATATTCGAGAAGCAACAGGAAAATTAAACAAGAGCACGCTCAAGACTGGAGGCATCAAGTCAAAACAAGGCCAACTTTTGCTTGAAGAAGAAGAACAACTGGCCAGATGGACAGAATACATCCAAGAGCTCTATGGCGATAACACCCGAGGAGATGAGCCCATCACTTTTCAAGGCGAATTGACAGGACCACCGATTACAAGAGAAGAGATTAAGAACGCCATTTACCGGATTCCAAATGGAAAAGCTGTCGGACCAGATGAGTTACCAATTGAACTCGTGAAGATCTTAGAGGATGATGCAGTCGACTTCCTGTACGGTTTTATGAACGACATCTATGACTCGGGGGAGCTTCCTGAAGATTTCCTAAGATCAATTTTCATTGCAATACCCAAGAAATCTGGAGCTACAGAATGCGAAAAATTCCGAACCATCGCACTAATGAGCCACCAGGTCAAGATACTCCTTCGAATACTAATTCTTCGCAAGAAGACGTCAGATTCACCCAGAAATTGCTGATTGCCAGTATGGTTTTATGCCTGATAGAGGTACAGGGAACGCCATCTTTATTTTGAGGATGCTCGGGGAAAGGGCACTAGAGGTAAATCAAGATCTCTACCTGTGTTTTGTCGACAATGTCAAGGCTTTCGATCGTGTACAACACGACAAACTCATGATGTTATTGTCTGACCTGGACATTTTTGACAAAGACTTAAGAATAATTCAATCCTTATACTTCAATCAAACAGCCGCGATCCGTCAGAACAACTCTCTCAGTGAATGGGTGAAAATCGAACGAGGAGTGCGACAGGGATGTGTACAGTCACCAGACTTTTACAACCTCTACAGCGAGCAAACCCTCCGCCCTCTTGACGACCTAGAAGGCCTGATAATCGGAGGTGTAAACATTACAAATATCAGATATGCTGATGACACTGTTTTAATTGCGACATCGGAAGAAAACCTACAGAGGCTAGTGGATTGTCTAGTGAAAGAGAGTACAGAGTATGGCTTGGCTATAAATACAGACAAAACTGAATGCATGGTCCTTTCTAGACAACAACCCAAGGATTGCAAAATCACAGTGAACGGAGTACAACTCAAACAAGTACAGCAGTTCAGATACCTCGGCTCAATCATTACAGAAGATCGAAACCTACAAAGGAAATCAAGTCCAGGATAGCACAGGCAAAACAGGCCTTTACTACAATGAAGAGTGTTCTCTCTGCAACATGAAAATCTCGATGAACACCCGTTTACGAAGTTCTTCAGTGCTATATCTGGCCCATTCTGTTGTATGGCGCAGAGTCTTGGACATTGCGAAAGGCAGACCTGAGTCGACTAGAAGCAGTTGAGATGTGGTTCCTGCGTAGAATGCTCAAAATTCCTTGGACCGCGAGAAAGTCCAATGTCGAAATTCTTCAAAAAGCAGAATACCAACGAAAACTGCTTGCAATAATTCAGGGAAGGCAAATAAAGTTCCTTGGACATGTCATCCGGAAAGGTAAACTAGAACACCTTGCACTTTCTGGAAAAATCCCTGGAAAAAGATCACCAGGAAAACAACGACTGAAGCTCATGGATCAAGTCAAGCAGTGGACCCAAAAATCGACCCAAGAACTGTTTCACTTGTTTTACACTAGGCAGTTGGTCGCCGATGTCTTTTGATATGGCACCCAAGAAGAAGATAGTCTAAAATTAGGTGCTGCTAGGCCCCCAGTGTCCTTAAGTTTTTGTAGTGTTGACAGTCTTATTCTCGGTTTTTTATTTTTCCAGTAGAATTTGGTGATGATAGAGTCAAGAGTGTTAAACCAATGTGTTGTGGGTTGGACGGGGGTCATTGAAAAAAGATAATTTACTTTTGGTAATACTGACATTTTTATGGCTGCTATTCTTCCTAATAGTGAAATGGGTAAGTTATTCCAACGGATGAGGTCTTCTTCAATTTCTTTTAATAATGGAGTGAAGTTGAGGGAGAAGAGTTCCGACAGCCTGGTGGAAACGTAAATACCAAGGTATCGGATAATGCCAGTTGTCATAGAAAAGGGTAGTGTTTTCATTGCAGCCTTCCAGTGCTCCCCACAAAGTGACAAGATTGTTGATTTAGGCCAGTTTATGGTATAATCTGATATTTTTGAGAAATTGTTGATAGTTGTGGAGACTTCAATGAGAGATTGTGTTGGTTTTGTTAAGTATAAAAGTATATCATCTGCGTATAAGCTAATTTTATGGTGGACCTGTTTTGTTTTTATTCCTATGATATTGTTGTTCTGACGGATAGATGCTGCAAGAGGCTCTAAGAAAATAGCAAAAAGTAATGGAGAGAGTGGACATCCTTGTCTTGTGCCACGCTGAAGTGTGAAACGTTGGGAGATGTAATTATTGGTGATGACGGCTGCTGAAGGTGAGTTATAGAGTGTTTTAATCCAGTGAATAAATGACGTTCCAAAGCCAAATTTCTCAAGAGTGTAGTGGAGATATGTCCAATTAACCTTATCAAAAGCTTTCTCGGCGTCCAGTGATGTAATGATGGTGTTTATATTGTTTCTTTGAGAAATATCAATCAAATTAAATAAACGGCGCATGTTTGAAGATGAATGCCTGCCTTTCATGAAACCTGTTTGATCTGGATGGATTATGTTAGATATTACTGATTCTAGTCTGTGTGAAAGTGCTTTGCTTATTATTTTAATGTCGCAGTTGATGAGGCTTATTGGTCTGTAACTGGTTGTGAGAGTTGGGTCTTTGTTAGGTTTGAGCAGAACTGAGATAAGAGCTGTATTCATATGTGGTGGCATTTTTCCTGATTGTTTAAGTTCTGTGACCATTCTAAAAAACAGAGGGGATATGATGTGCCAAAAATGTTTATAAAATTCAATGGGGTAACCGTCTGAGCCAGGTGATTTATTGTTTGGCATAGAGAAAATAGCTTTCCTGAGTTCATCCGGAGTTATGGGTTGATCTAATGCATTTTTTTGTTCTATTGATAGTTTTGGCAATTCAATGTTGTTTAAAAAAGAGTAGATGTTATCAGTGTCGCATTTATTATTAGAGTGATAGAGATCCTTATAATAGTCATGAAAGATCCGGTTTATTTCATTTGGGTTGTGACTGAGGTTTCCGTGCTGGTCTTTTACTGCAGTTATCAGTGTTTTTTCTTTATTCCTTTTGAGCTGGTTGGCTAAGTATTTTCCTGATTTATCATTATATTCAAAAAAATTTAGTCTCGCTCTCTGCATAAGAAATTGTGTTTTTTGATGTATTATTTTTTCAAGTTGAATTTTTATTTTCTGTATTTCCTTTTGTGTTTCTTCAGTAGGGGAGTCTGCAAGTTTGAGATGCAGGTGTTTCAGTTTGAGTTCAAGTTCTTGTTGTTTTTATTGTTCTTTCTTTTTCTTGTGGGTTGAATATGAGATTATGTTTCCTCTAAGTACTACTTTTGCTGTTTCCCAAAGTAATGATGGTGATATGTCCGGGGAGTCATTTAAATCCATGAAGGATGTCCACTCTCTGCAAAAAAAAAAAAAAAAAATGTATTAAAGTCTTGGTCCATTAGGAGAGAGTTGTTGAACCGCCACCTGTAGGGAGGGGTTGGGTCTGTGTCAAGCATATAGTCAAAGCTAATTGGACCATGGTCTGATATCATTATGGGGTGGATTTCTGGGTTGTTTATTTGTGAAATAATAGAATTGCTGACCAGGAAATAGTCTATTCTTGAGAAGCTTTTATGCGGGGATGAGTAGTAGGTATATTCTCTGTTCGATGGTTTACTGGATCGCCAACAATCGCCAAGACATAACTCCTTCATGTAATGCTTTATTGTTCCACTAGAGTGCCATGGTCGGTAGTTGCTTGAGGTATTTAATCTGTCTAAATTCGGGTTGAGTACAGTGTTAAAGTCTCCTCCTATTATGATTATCGAGTCTGAGAAGTCCATGATATGTTTGAAAACAGAGTGAAAAAAATCCGGGTGATCGTCACTGGGCCCATAGATATTAGCTATTGTTATTTTGATGTTCCTGATGAGTCCATTAATGATGACAAAGCGGCCGTCGGGGTCTACTATTGTGTTTATGTTTTGTTATGGAATATTTTTATGTATCAGAATAGCTATTCCTCTTTTTTTGGAATTAAATGATGAAGAAAATACTTGGTTTATCCATTTTGTTTTGAGTTTTTGATGTTCATTTTCGGAAAGATGTGTTTCTTGAAGGAGACAAACGTCGGGGTTCAATTTAGTGATCTGATTTAGAATTTTTGTTCGTTTTGCTGGTGAGCCGATTCCCCGTATATTCCAACTAATGAATTTGTGTACTGGCATTAAGGTTTATTTCTATGGTTCTTGTGTCGTTTTGGGTAAACCTCCACTGCATAGGCAAGACAGTAATTAGTTTAAGATGTGTTAAATTAATCATTTTCCCTGCTATTATCAAGTAATAGGAGCAATGCAATATTTGAAAAACAAAATCAAGACAAAAACAAAGTAAAAAAACAAAAACAAACAACAAAGAGGTAAGGATGGGGTAAACGTCTGCAGCAACAAACAGGTATATCAACACAATGTAAATGCACAAACATATGGAGATGTGTAAGGGAAGAAAAAGCAAAGAGGAATAGTAAGGTGATGGGGTGCATGTGTGCAAGTATGTGCATGTGGGAGGGTACAGAAAGAAGGGGGAAAGGAGGGGAAGAGGAAGCACAAGGGTTTTGAAGCTGAACATGTTCAGGAGAGCCAAGAGCTGAGCAATGTTTACTCTCCGCATGGTGAGGTATAAATACATATTTCGTTAAAATTGATCCATTCTATATTATTCATATTATTCTTCTTATTATTATTATCATCGTTATTATTATTATTACCATTACTATCATTATCGTCATCATCATCACAATTATTATGAAAGACCGTAATCTTTCAGAAGAGCCAGGGTGTGGTGGTAGAGTCTCGGAATAATTGTCCGTCAATATAGAGTTTGTCAACCACCAGAGACGCTCGTTTTCCGTTCTGCCTGTTTTTCCGCACTTTTACATTAAGGAACATTTTCTTGAAATTGTTCCACAATTTTTCAACTCAGTTTTTCGCAGATTGGTGAGCCTCTGCCCATCTTTACTTCTGAGAGACTCTGCCTCTCTAAAATGCTCTTTATATTCCCGGTCATGTTACTGACCTGTTGCTAATTAACCTAATTAGTTGTAAAATGCTCCTCCAGCTGTTTTTTATTAGCACCTTTTACTTTTCCAGCCTTTTGTTGCCCCTGTCCCAACTTTTTTGAGATGTGTTGTTGCCATCAAATTCAAAATGAGCTTAAATGGTAAAATGTCTCACTTTCAACATCAGATATGTTGTCTATGATCTATTGGTAATAAAATGTGGGTTTATGAGATTTGCAAATCATTGCATTCTGTTTTCATTTATGTCTTACACAACGTCCCAACTTCATTGGAATTGGGGTTTGTATATAGGCATATACAGTGCTGTGGAGAAGTATTTTCCACCTCCCAATTTCCTCTATTTTTGCTTATTTGTCAGACTTAAATGTTCCAAATCGTCCAAATATTGTTAATATAAGACAACGAAAACATGAGTAAACAAAATATGCAGCTTTTCATTTATTGAAGGTGAAGAGTAGTTCAATATCGAGATCACCCATGTGAAAAAATAACTGCACCCCCCCCCCCCACCCCAAACCTAATAACTGGTTGTGCCGCCCTTGGCGGCAACAACTGCGATTCAAACGTTTGCAGTAACCGGCAATGAGTCTTTGACATTGTTATCAAGGAATTTTGGTGCACTCTTTTCAGCAGAATTGTTTTAATTCATACATATTGGTGGGCTTACAAGAATGAAATACTAGTTTAAGGTCATGCCACAGCATTTCAATCTGTTTCATGACAGGGCTTTGACTTTGTCACTCCAAAACCTTCATTATCTGTTGAGCCATTGAAAGATGGAGTTTCTTTGGTGCTTCAGACTGATGTCCAGCGGCATAACCCGACTATGCATGAGCTTTGGGTCATGATCTGATGGCCACATGATCCTCTTCAGGATTTTCTGGCTGAGAGCAAAATTCATGGTTCCATCAGTTGTGGTAAGCTGCCCAAGTCATGAAGCAGCAAAGCAGCCCCAGACCATTACATTACAACCAATGTGTCTCACTGTTGGGGAGATGGTCTAATTTTGGAATGCCGTGTTAGCTTTACACCAGATGTTATACTTCTAGGGCCCATGTCTCCCAATAAGTTCCAAGTTTGACTCCGCAGTCCACAGAATATTCTCCCAGCAGTCTACAGGGTCATCAAGATGTTTTTTTTTTGGCAAATATGAGACAAGGCTTTGTGTTCTTTTTTGTCAGCAGTTGTTTTCACCTTGCAGCTCTCACATGGACGCGATTTTCCCCAAGCTCTTTCTTGTGGAACTGTGAACACTGGCCTCAACTGAAGTAAGTAGGCATACAGTTCTTAAGATGTTATTCTGGGTTCTTTTGTGACCTCCTGGAAAGTTGTCAAAGCACTCTTGGATGAATTTTGATAGGCCGGCCACTCTTGGGAAGTATTATGACTGTTCCAGGCTTTCTCCATTAGTATATAGATAGTGGCTGTGTCCCAATTCAGAGGCTGCATCCTTGTTTTTTTTTTTTCATAAAACAAACAATGATAATTTTATTCAGCTGTTGATATCGTCATTGAGACAGCAAGTGTTTCTGGGTAATGTCCTACATTCCATAGACCACCCACGTGAGGAATCGCGCGCCAAATTGCGAACCACTTCATGAACCAGTCACGAGGTACGGCCGGCTTTTTTTTTTTTTTTTTTTTTTTTTTACGGAATCAGATTTTTTATTATACAAATGCTCGTGCAAACATACAAGAACAAATGGTAAAACACACATATGACAAAACAGAACAAACAAGAAAACAAAAAAGGAAAAAATAAAGAATAAAAAATAAATAAAAATTAATACATTTCACACTGCCAGAGAGTTTGAGATATTAAGCATAATATATTCTTCTAATAGCTTGTAGGTTTTAGTAGCTTTTTTGTTTTTTATTTTAGAAATCATGGAGCTATAAAGGTTAAATTCATTAATAAAGTGCATGAAATTTGGCTTGGTTCTTGACCATTTTGTCTTATGAACATGGAATTTTCCAATTATTAATAGTAACTGTATAATGTAGAGTTTGTTGTTTTCAATCATATCCTGCCTAAAATACAGCATAACATCAAACATATCTATTTCAACATTAATCTTAAGTTTCCCTTTTATAAAGTTAGTTACATCAATCCAGAACATTCTTGTATGAGTACAATGAAAAAACAGATGGGCAATGGTTTCCTTTTCCAGACCACAGAAATCACACTTATAGTCAATGTCCAGCTTGAATCGTTCTAATACCTGTTTTACCGGATAAATTATATGCAGTATCTTAAAAGATACTTCCTTCAATTTGTTACAAATACAGTATTTATCACATATTTTCCACGCCTTTTGCCATTGTACATCATTAAACGAAGATGACCAGAAAAATTTAGAAGAGGGGACAGTAACACAACAAAGTGTATTCCTGATCACTTTGTTAGTGCATTTCTCTTTCAAGACATTGATATCACCAATATAAATATTTCCCACATAGTTTCCAACATTGAAATGCATGTCTGTAACACCAGAATCCCGTATAGGTACAAGAATATTTTCTGGTAAAGCATCAAAAACAATTGCATACTCCTTTGGTTTTATAGGTATTTTAAATTTTTCAAGAAATTCTTTGTAAGATAACAAACCACCATTTTGATTGAGTAACTGGCCAACTGTCAATAATCCATTATCAAACCAAGTCTGATAAAATATAGACCTGTTTTTGTATCTGATGTTTTTGTTGTTCCATATGAAGTACCTATGTGGTGAAAAGTTATGTTTGTATGCTAGTAGCCAGGCTTTCAGAGCTTGCTGGTGAAAATTTGCCAACTTAATGGGGAGCTTGTCAACAGAAAAGTCGCATTTCAAGAGAAATTCAATACCACCAACTTGATCAAACTGGTAGTTGGGAAAAATATACCATATACTATTCCTGGTTTTTAGGTATTCAATCATCCACTTAACCTTAAATGATTTATTAAGAGTGTTAAAATCAAGAACTTCCAGACCTCCACGGTCTCTGGTGTTACAGAGCACTTCTTTTTTTAAATAATGAGACTTATTTTTCCAAATGAAATTGTAAAATACCTTGTCAAGGTCATTACTAACATTATGTGGAACATCAAGTGACAAAGCAATGTACACAGATCTGGATATTCCTTCCGCCTTAGATAAAAGTACCCGACCATAAATGGATAAATCTCTCATTAGCCAGAGATTAAATCTCTTTTGGATTTTTTCCACAACTGGTTTAAAGTTCAAATTACTCCTTTGTTGTTCATTTTTGCATATAACTACTCCCAGATATGTTACAATATCCTTGACAGGAATTCCATAAATAACAGTCTTATTACATTCTTAAAGTGGGAATAATACCGATTCACTAATATTAATTTTTAAACCCGAGACCTCACTAAATTCATCAATGCACGCTACAGCTTATTTAATCTCGTTTTCATTTTTTATGAATAATGTAGTGTCATCAGCGAGTTCACTTAATTTTAATTCCTGACCTAATACTGGGATTCCAATGAAATTGTTCTTCTTAATATGCAATGCCATTACTTGGGTTACTAACAAAAATAAGAAAGGTGAAATCAGACATCCTTGTCTTATGCCTCGACCGATATTAAATCTGTGACAGGTTCCATGAGATAGCTTCACCGAACTGTTACATCCGGTATATAAGGTCTTCATTGCTTTAAGAAAAAAATTACCAAAACCAAAAAAACGAATAGTTTCAAAAATAAAATCATGTTCCACAGTATCAAATGCCTTGTAGAAATCAATAAATAAAATAAAACTGTCATCAGGGATGAGATGACTATAGTCTATCAAGTCCAGTGCTAATCTTACATTATTATTAATATGTCTCCCTTGCATGAATCCAGATTGTTCTTCATCAATTATCCTATGTAGCCCAGTTTTCAGTCTTTTTGCAAAGATTAGTGCAAATAATTTGGCATCATTGTTTAACAAACTGATTGGTCTCCAATTATCTAAATATAATTTATCTTTATTAGGTTTTGGAAGAAGTGTAATTATTCCTTGTTTTGCTAACTCTGGAAGTCCCCCAGCTTCAATTGATTCTTGAAACATAGCAAGCATAAAGGGAGCCAAGTCTGTACTGAATGCTTTATAAAATTCACCTGTTAGCCCATCATTTCCTGGTGATTTGTTATCTTTAAGGTTTCTTATACAATCCGTTATCTCCAGTAAGCTTAATTCATCATCACATATCTCCATAAAGTCCTTGCCAACTATCCTAGCACTGTGTTTTAGTTTATCCAAGAAGTGTTCTATATTTGTTTTTTTTTATTAGCCGATGAATATAAGTTGTGATAAAACTGGGCTACATAAGAGGATATTTCCTGTGGATTGTCACAGAGAGTGTTATTTATCATTAATTTACATACTGTAGATGTCTCAAAGTTTCGTTTTTCCAAATTAAAGAAATACTTTGTATTTTTTTCCCCTTCTTCCATCCATTTACGTCTTGACCTGACAAATGCTCCTTTTGCCTTTTCCTCATATATGTTATCTAATTGATTTTGCAGTGCTGATAATCGAACTGAATCTTGACAAGGCAAATCCCTATTTTCTTTTGTGGTTAGATTAATAATTTCTGTAATAATCTTAGATTCTTTTTCCTGTCTCATTTTGGAAGTTAATTTACCAAATTTAATTGCCACCTTCCTAATGTCAAATTTCATTAAATCCCAGTAGTATCTATAATTATCCATAGTATATGCCTGCATCCAATACTTTCTGATAATTTGTCTGATTTCTTTAATAAGTAAATCGTTTTCAAGTAATTTTTTATTCAATTTCCAGTAACCTGGAGAGACTTTTCCAGAGCTAAATCCATTTGTATTAACTTGTATGAAGATACCCTTATGGTCTGTCAAAATAGATGGTTCAATCCTAACTGAGTCTACTTTGTCCTTGATATCCTCAGATGTTAGCCAGAAGTCTATTCGTGATTGTAGAGATTTGTCTTTGTTGCTCCATGTAAACATGTGTACATCTGGATTTTTATATCTCCAAATATCCATAATTCCCAGCCTTAAGCACACATTTATTAGCTCACAATCTTTGACTTCGTTTTTTGGGGGCCACCTGTCTATTTCTTCATTTAAAGATGTATTAAAATCACCTCCCCAAATAATTTTTGCAAAAGGATATTTAGCTAAAAGTCTATTTATATTTGTTTCAATGTCCTGAAAAATAAGGCAATTGTTATTTTTATTGTTAGTTGCATAACTGTTAACAAGAATAAATGGTGTATGGTTAATCTCAACTACTAAAAAAATAATCCATTGACCCGAATTATCCGTATCTTGACTCAATACTTGGCCTCCAAACTTTCCTTTTAAAATTGCGACCCCTGCTGATCTATTGGTGCCAAAAGAGAACCAAATATCATTTCCCCATTGATTTTTCCAAAATAATGCATCTTCTGAGCAAGCATGGCTTTCCTGAATGAAATAGAAATCAGCACATTTTCCATGACAATAAAGAAATATAGCTTTTCTTTTGAGTAAATCCCTAATACCTCTGGCATTAACTGAAAACACAGAAACAGACATAAAAGACAAAACACTAAGTAGTAAGAGTAAGTAAGTACCTATCTATGGGTCCCTCACATAACTAATAACTTGAAACAGTTGCATCTTGTAATTCCAGTATAATTTGAACAAGCAACATTTTCTAAAAGCTTTTTTTTTTTTTTTTTTTAAATACTAACGATTTCTGAACCATTTCTCCAGTATATGAATACACTGGAGTAACATGGTATGAAATTATTGACATGGCTGTGAATTGCAACTACAGCCAATACCAGAAATAACATTTAAAGATGAATACTATCCTAATAAATGAGGATGATTCCTCAACTATATTTTGAATTTTATCCGACAGAAATGAACTAAATTTCAAACTGAAATGAGTCAATTTTAACTGTGAGATTCAAGGATCAACAGAGTACCTCAGAAAACAAACTTTTTTTTTTTCTCAGTCTTTATAGTAAGGAAAATTGCACTTGATCATTAAAATGTTATAGCAAAATTCCCTAAACCCCTAGGAAGACAGCTTAATTGGTACTCGCCATTTTGACCCGTGGTAATACACGACAGTGAAGACTGTATAATTCAGTTTATGATTGTCAGTCCTTGAACCAAAACAAGAAAGTCCATAAAAAAATCCTACCGAGTCTCTGTAACCTAGGAGTACATTGCCGTCCATAAAGTCCTTACCGTCCCGTTTTTACACTTTTAATTCTTTGCCATCAATAAAGGCTCTTGCTCCGCTGAAGTAAGCCTTATAACCGTCTCGTCTTGCTTTCTCTACCATTGGCCAAAGCCAACTCCGTGCTTCCTTGTCTTGTGTTGTTAGATCCTCCTTGAAGCGCAAACCATTTCTCTTCAGGTATTCACTTTCTTTCGCATGTTTCCAAGTCAGATCCCTTGCCGTCCTAGAGACGAACCTCATGATCACCGGCCGTGGTTTGGTGTTGTTTCCCTCCCCAGTCTTGAGTCGCCCAAGAGGGTGAGCGACATCCAGCGCAGCTGCCACGGAGTTGCGATCAGCCTCAGGAACCACCGCTTTGCATATCTCCCCAACTCTTGCCTTAATGTTTTCAGTAGAGCACTCGGAAACTCCGTCCAGATGAAGACACCACCTGCAGCTGTATCTTTCTTGATCATTCACCTTATTCTCCAGTTCCACGATCTTTTTCTTCATTCCTTTGTTTTCACTTTTCAAGCTTTCATTTTCTTTCTTCAAATCCATTATCTCCGTGTGGACGGAGTTGAGTGCCCCACCAAGCGTCTCAATTTTGTTTGAGTTTTCTTTCACCATATGTTCAATGTAATCCGACCTTTCGTTTATTTTACCGGTGATAATTCGAATGATGTTGTCCTGCACCTCGACCAAAGTGGGTTCGTCCATCTTAGCTGCTTGGGAGGTGCTGTGGCACTGCTTTTTCAAAGGCTGTCCCTTGGATGGGGAAGAATCACATTCGTCCCCAGCTTTAGATTTGCAGGAATAGGAGTGGATCTTGTTAACTGTTCGCTTTTCTTTAGTAGGGTCAGCTTCCATTTTCCGAACTTCATCTGCAACCAGTATGTTTCCTTAAGGCACTTAAGCTAACTGGTATTAGCTAAGGTTACGGTAGCAATGGAACTTAACCAACGCCTGTCTCTTTTCCCTCAGCTTTCTGTCTGATAGCTGAGCGCAGGAGGTAAATTGACTTCTTTTTTAAAACTTTACGTTAGAATTAAGAGTTGAACAAGCATGCGGTACGCAACTGGGTTTGTTTAAATCATAGTTTGTGAGAAGAACCCTAAATCGGTGCTCAGCCACAAAAAATCCAGCCGCTCATGTCGCCATCTTGGCTCCACCCGAGGCTGCATCCTTCGAAGGCTACAAATGAAGACCGGTTGCGTCACAGCGGCGCGACTCTGCCATCTCATTTAGAAGGCTCCTTCAAATGCGGCCGAGAAATGCGGCCTTCTTTTCCCGGGCAACGAAGGCTGCAGCAGGTGGATCCTTTGCGGTCCAATCTTTCCCAACATTCATTGCGCGGTGGTTAATCCAAATCGAATCGAACGATGGCGCCTGTGGGAAGCGCAGAGTTCTCTTTTAAATGTAAGTACTGGGTTTTAGCAAAGATACTCTGGTACATCTTTGGTTTCATCTCGGTAAATAGCGAAAAATACATAAAACCAAGGGGCATTACAAGTGGGGAAAAAAGTTAGCAACATGTTTTGAATTAGCTACGTTATTAGCTAGCTTCCTAACTGCTGCGGGTCGCATCTGACCTGTGCTTTAGCCTTTGACTCTAAAAAGCAGTGACGACTGCTGAACAGAAAGCCAGGAGGGTTTTAAGCATTACCTTAGGCTGCTTTCACACCGGACGCGAAACGAATTTTTCGCACAACAGATTACATTTAAAGTCAATGTAAAGACGCAAATACACGCGAACACGTGGTTCGCGTGTATTTGCATCTTTGCATTGACTTTGAGTGTAATCTGTCCAGCAAAAAATTCGTTTCGCGTCCGGTGTGAAAGCAGCTTTAAATTGGTAACTAGCTCCAATCAGTTTTCCGTCATCTTCTTTGATTAAAGATAGCCATGTTAACTATTCGAACATTCAGCTATTTCAGAAGTGGCTAACTTGCTTTGAGTTAACTCGCCGAAGTCAAGAAACTATTTGGATGCGAAATGCTTTTGTTATATAAATCATGAAGTGCACGTTTGGGTGGCTGCTTCGCAGGACATGGCAAATTAACTCCCGATAATCCTGAGTAGCTTATATTAAACGAATAAGCCCCAAGAAGTAGTGGGTTACAGTGATTTTATAACGGTGGTGGGGCGTTCTAAGGCACAACGTGCAGTGGAGTGCCTTAGTGCCCCTCCGCCATTATAAAATCACTGTAACCCACTGCTTCAAGGGGCTAATTGCTTTTATAAAACGGTTACCCTACATATAGCCCATTAAGTAAACACACAGGAAAAAAATCAACAATTTATTGGTAATAATGCAACGATAAAATTGAGAACTATTTGTTCTTCCACCAAGCAAGATAGAGTGGACAGAATGGTTGGCAAGCAACACAGACGCTAAGATTGCTTTTTCATCTAGTGCCATTATGTCACATCAGGCTATTTGGGCTCGTTAATGTAGATATACTATGAAAGCAGGCTATTTGAAATGTCTCCTTCAGTCTCCTGAAGGCCCCGTTAAATAATTTTACGTTCGTTTCGGTTTTCGAGTTTCCCTGTTCTCAACTCGCGCCGATCGGCCATATCATTGCAACCAGCAGCGAGAGGAGGGAACAAGATTGACTTTTGTCCTCCACACTTGCCGGTGTGCAGGACAATATGTTGAATTGTGCATTAGTTTGCTAGCCAGCTTGTCAACTAGCTAGCGTTCACTACAATGGATGTGGTTACCCTACACATAGCCCATAAAATAAACAGACAAGAAAAAAAACAACAATTTATCGCTAATACTGAAATAGCAAGCTAGTTAGCAACGTAGCTAGCAAGCTAAAATGATATCGAACTTTGTAATGCAATACCTAGCTAGGTAGATAGCCAACTTAGCGGGTTAAAAGGCTAAACTTCGCTAACACTGAAATAGCGAGCTAAAAGTCTAGAAACAAACGTAACCTAACGAGTCAGTTGAGCGCAGAGTAGTTGGTTGCGCGCAGGGATATTTTGCGCTGCGGTCTGCCTCAGAAAGCAGTGGGTTACAGTGATTTTATACCGGCATGGAACGCGGCTCAGCCAATCACATTTAAGGATGGGAAGCAGCCGTTTTATAATATGTCGTTAGGAGAGGCATTGATTATTTATTCTACTGATCATTGCACTAAACTGCATGTTTGACTGACAGTGGATTATTGATATCAGAAAACATGTTAATCAAAACCTACGATTTAAAACGGGTTTATAATCAAACTCTTCAGGGGAAATTGTCTGTCCCTCCTGTTTTCTGTTGAGCAGCTCCACTGCTGTAAAGCCATAAATGCCTTCAGTTCTAAACTTTAAAGGTTCAAATGTTGATTTATATCATAGCTAGATTGTGGCGATTTTACAGCTTTTTTATGCACAGGAAGTATATTCATGACCATAAAAAATGCAGCACTGAGTGATATGTTTGTTTTTTCTTTCTGCATTATAAAGTATTGCTCACTGTAAATGAGTGGATTTCAGTTGGCTCAGCACAAAGCTGAGGGTGAATTAATTGTTCCAAATGAAATAAAATGACTGAATGATACATTTCTATGTATTGTTTTTATGGTCATGAGTATAGTATGCAGAGGCTCATTGTGGCTTATAATGATCTGATGAGGTTTCTGCTTCAGGTTACCTGATGGCAGAGGAGGAGGAGGAGCGACAGCAGGAGGGAACAAGAACAAGAGCTCTTGACAGAAGACATGAGATGGCAGAGAGAGGCAGAGGAGAGGAGAGCTGAAGAGAGCAGGGATAGGATGGACAGGCTCTTGTCTCTATTAGAGAAAATGATGCAAAAATAATAATTAAAAAAAAAAGTTTTGTTAAATCCGTTGTTTATTCTTAATTCATTTACAACTTACAACTATTTACGACGAAACGTACGAAATGCATATCAAAACCACTGAGTGCTTTTAAAAAAGTCTTAATTATCTGTGTAAGTATACACTGGACAGCCAAAACAAAAAAAGCAGGGTCTCGACTGTGGCACCCCATCCATGTCGCCGTTCCCGATTGAGGAGGTCCAGCAGCACAGCCAGGGCCTGCCTGCTGAGCCGAAAATCAGGCCTGGTGCCTTCTCCACCAAAGAATGTCCGGCACAGGGACACTGAGGTTGACCCTGCAGTACCGGGGTCTGGGCTGGTTTAAGGAAAGAAGAAAACTTGGTAAATGAACAAAAGCTGGATATTTATTGTCGAGAACTTGGATAGGTAAAATTCAAAGCCTGTCAATCTACTCAGCCGTTTTAAAAATAGCAATGGTTTTCTTTAATATCAAAATAAGATTCAGTATTTTTAGTGATGAAGAAATATTCAGAACCTTTATGCAAGTAAAAGGTATGACTACTCTGCGTTTTTGCATTTTACTGCGGTAGATGTTAAAGGTTGAGCCAATTTCAATTACTCAATTCTCCGTTTGCACAAGGTAGAATGCACCCAGGGGGCGCCAAAGTTAGGGTGTAAAGACACTTCCGGTCCATCCAAACTCCATTGTAAGAGGTAGTTGTTCTTGAAAAATAAAATAACTTCTTTTCACTTTTTTTCTACTTTTATTACTTGTTAAAGTAAGTTTTATTTGTGTGCTTCATTAATTTACCGTTCGATTTTTTGTTAGTGAGCGATTTTATTTATAAAAGCATTAAAGAATCTACAGCAACCCAGCCCATAGACAGCAGCAGAGACGTAAACAGCAATATAATAAAACAAACAAAAAATTGAACGGTAAATTAATGAAGCACACAAATAAAACTTATTTTAACAAGTAATGAAAGTAGAAAAAAGTGAAAATAAATTATTTTATTTTCTCGGAGAACAACTACCTCTTACAATGGAGTTTGGATGGACCGGAAGTGTCTTTACACCCTAACTTTGGCGCCCCCTGGGTGCATTCTACCTTGTGCAAGAGGTCTATATACTTCTGATTTTTGTAGTTCGATGAGCTAAAAATGAAAAAAAAAAAAAGCCCTATTTTTAGCTTTGTGATGATTCATTTTCCTGATTTCCATATTGATTTTGGGGTTGGAGAATGCTGTAAATCCACAAAGGAATGTCACTCTTAAATGTTTGTTTAAAGCATTATAATTCCACATCAATGCATTTTGGGATAGCTACATGGTTTTTAGTGAGCAGGAAGGGTATGAAAATTTGTAATCTGAAATGTAACTAGCTGGATAAAGCTAGTGATTAGAAAAATAAATGAGTAGCTGGAAAGCACACAATTTGCCCATAAGATATAGAGGACAAGTAGCATAAATTTGCATAAAATGGAAATTATAAAAAGTACAGCTGTCTAGAATTAGCAGTTAAGTAAAGGCACAAAGTTATATTCCACCCCTGGTTATTTTGAATAAATGGCTTTATGGTCAAAGTCAAATGGTATTAGCCATTCATTAATTAGGCTGGCGGGAGTAGTCTGATTAGCAATTTTCAACTGTTGGCTCAAAGTACAAACCTCACCATGTATTTCACCTGGACATGGCTCTCTCGGCCTCAGAGAAATCGCCCGTCGGCCGCGAAGCATCTCTTGCATCTCCTCCAATAATTGAAAAAACTAACCAAAAAAATTCTATCTCGCAAGTTAAGCTGCAGGGTCCAGATTGTCAGCTGTTGCTGTCAAGGTTGCTAGGCGACGAGAGCAGGGCTTCCAGACGCGAAGGTAAGGGCGGGAACAGCACGATACGCCAACTGCGAATCCTCCGTGGACTAGACCGTCTCATTTCGAAGACCGCTCGATTCGGCCTTCGCAGTCTAAGAAGGACGTGGCCTTCGTAGACCGCAAAAGCTGCGTCTTCGAAGGACACAGCCGCTGAATTGGGACACAGCCAGTTGCTCTCCCAATGGTTTGCTGCAGTCCCACAGCATTATAAATGGCTTTGTTGCCCTTTCCAGACTGAGATTTCGGGGGCTTTGTTTCTCATTTGTTCTTGAATTTCTTTAAATCGCGGCTTCAAGTGCTGCTTTTTACCTACTTCACATCAGCAGAAAGGTTCTTTTTAATTAATGCATAAATTCAACAAGGCAGGCAGTAATCAGGCCAGGACGTGAAAATGAAATTGAACCCAGTTATCAATTAAATTAATTTAATTAGGTACACAACTTAATCGGGTAAGAATCTCTTCCCGACCCTACCCGCGTATGTGGACAATACTGCATACGTTTTTGCAGTTGGGCTTATCTGAGTTAGCTTGGTCATGAAATCACAGCTATATTTAAGCACACACTTGGGCAAACAAACCCCATGTTGCGGTACTTTTTGTACTGTAAATAAACTTTGTTCAATGAAAACTAATGTTTGATTTCTTTTGTTCATTTACTTATTTATGAAACCTTGATAATCATCTGATTTTGGCATGCTATGCCTGACTGGAAAGCACTATGTATAAGCTACACCACACTAAAATTTCAGATCTGTAAGTCTGTTTTTAAGGGTTTTAGAGCCAAAAAACCAAATTGAAGCTAAATTCATGGAATAAAAGTTAGCGATTTAGCTTACACTAAATTTTTTGCGGTTAGCGGTTTAGCGTTATCAGTTAACTTTTGAATTGGCAGATTAATGGTTATCAGAGCTAACTTTTCAGTTAGCTGAGTCCACCACTGCTTACGAGCTAGTGTTATACTGGTAGGCTAATAGTAACAGGCAGTAGACGAGATCTCACACACTATGACTAAAAAATTGTCGCATTTATTTAATCATATCCATTCTAGTGTTTGAGAATTCTATGGATTCTGCACACTGTACAACATCTGCTTTGCAGACTCCCTCTCCTGTCTTCTGTCTCTCTCCATTTGCAGATGCGCTGCATGAAACTTTCAAATGTCTTTGGCGATGAGACAGCGCTGGACTCGACAGACACACCTGAGTTAGTTCCTGATTAAAAGCTATCTTCTACAGAATCTCTGATGACACCTTCCCCTCGCCAGACTCTGGCTGCTGCTGTTGGACTTTCATGAGAGGCATCCTCTGGTTTGCTTTACCTTCTGACACCATATGTTTGAATTGGCCCAGAGGTGGAGGAAGAAAACATGGACACAAATATTCCTTATCTGGTGTTTTGTTTTATTTAGGCCACCCCATAAGTGCATAGTGCAGTTTGTTCAGGCGTGGACTGGTGACATAAATAAAATTAAAAAAAAAAAAAAAAATGCAGATGAAGACAAAATGTACAACACTCTTCAAAGCATCATCTTACTATATGTACTTATTGTAAGTCACTTTGGATAAAAGCTTCTGCTAAAAAATTTAATGTAATGTACAAAGGAACTAATGTCAAAAAAACAAAAAAAAACAAGCAACGCTAAGCCCCTGATTACACAACTACAGAAGCTCTTGCTTCCTTTCAGGTCCTAATGCTCTCCCTGAGAGGAGCTCTTGCTTTGGAAGCCACTCTTACAAGACAAACCACAATTATTTGAAATCAATCCACCAAAATACACCAATCAGGCACAAAATAATAACCATCTGCCTAATATTGTGTTGGTCCCCGACGTACCACCAGAATAGCCCCATCAAACTGAACATTTCCCAGCATACTGCACTCCCACTACCAGCCTCTTTCTTGTCACGGTGCATTCTGGTGCCGTCTCGTCCTTAAGTAAATTGTACGCGCATACCTAGTAGATGCAGATGATGTTAAAGAAAGCCGGACTCGTTGGAACAGGCGACCTTCAACTGCTCCAAGGCCCATTTTGAATGCTCATTGTGGGCATCTTCAGCGGTGGACCAAAATTATAATTGGCACTCTGACTGGTCTACAACTAAAAAGTGCTAAATGCTACAGGATTCGAAGCACATTGTGTTGTAACACATTAATGACATAACTAATTAAATTAATGACATAATAAATAAGCAAGCCGTTAAGTTAGTCCACCTTTATTAACAGTTTTCTGATAACCTCTTTTATTTTCAATGCCAATCTTGTTGCCAAGACTCACTTGTAACATGGTGTGGATGTGATTGCGTTGAAAGTGACCAAACATAGGAGGGCCAGCGCCTCCCTAGAGTGTGCACGCCATCCTGAGAAGCTGATGTAAGCATTGTTTTTATCAATTTAAGTGGTATTTAAGTGGTATTTCATCAATTTAAGTGGCTGGCATGGTAATACAACGTCATGAAATTCATGAGTAACTGAGTATGCTATAGCTTTTGGATGCCGAAGACACAAATTAAATCATGTGCTAGTATCATCAAAGATACCCCAGTATACTCTGTCTGTCCAAAGAAGTTGCACTCTAAAATATTTAATTGGAACCCCTGTACCTTTGATTAAAATTCAAATTTGTTGTCATTGTTTTGACAGCCCATGAGTAGCCAAGGAAATATTTTTCCATTTATTTTATGTTTATTTTAGTGATCTTCTTCAAAACTTCAGTAGTTAAAGTTATTATTTACTCTGTTCCTTAATTACAGTGAGATTATTCCTGTTTAGTTCATTCTTGTGCATAGGAATGCGTACATTAGTTCCTATTTTACCTGTTGTAGCAGGACGTTAATTAGCGACGCACCCTTAAGTGGCTCATGACGAACCCCCCGCATTTTAACTTGAAAGCACAGTGAATATTAAGCTGGGTAAGATATGCGGTCAAGCCACTGTTTTAAGATAATGGCTGTCTAAAGTTGTTAATTTCCTCTTATATTGCACAAATACGATTTTGTAAGATCACAGACATGTTCAGAACTGTACGTGATGATTGTGTATTCTTTGGTCGCGTATAAATAGCGTTTTAATGGTCTTAGCGATTTTGCTTCATTAGCATATCAATTGTGTTCTGTAGGGAGAGAGCTTTTAAGCATGTGCATGAGTGCTGCTGCTACATCCTGCCCCTGCTACTTGCATGCAGGTATGTTAACTGTTAAGTGTTTTAAACTTGTAATCTGTGGGATCCTTTTTATACTGTGACTATACGATCGCCATTTCTTTTAAAAGTGTTAACTTATTTTTCGTTTCATTTCATCCGTTCAACAGGGTGTTTCCGTGTCCGACAGTCGGACAGGGTTTCCGACAGTCAGACACACTGGCGCCGGGGGTCAGGGGACCATTGGCCCCCCCCACTTTTACCCTCCACCAACATTATTTTTAAGCATAATCAGAGGTCCCTATATTGCAACACTTACGGTAGAAACTGTTCCATTCACTGCAAATGCCTCTATATTGCAGCACTTATGGTAAAAACTCATACAGTAGGTAAAAGATACAACCAACAGCAGGCATTCATTGTGCGCACAGACTCCGCAGCTTCCCGTGTGCTCCAGCAGACTCTCAGCCGTCTGGCTCTGTCCCACAGCCCTAGCAGTAGCAGTCAGCCCTAACCCTGGCTCCATATTGTAAGGAGGACTACAGTTATACAAAATTAATTTATTCAAAATGCGAGTCAAATTGTATCTGCTTCGCACTCAAACATTTCTAGTGCACAATGTAGTAAAACGTGGACTGGTGTGTTTTATTTTTCTCTCTATGGCCCCTCCGTGGCTCTGTAGTAAACAAACATAAAAGAAGAGAAGAAGAAGAATATTTACATTTTTAATCCAATCAAACAGTGTACTGTACATCAACCAATAAAATTGTTTCATTGCAGTGTGTTTTGTTGCCTGTTTGAACTGACTGTATGGTTCTGCAAACATGTCTGAACCGGTAATCAAGAAAACAAAATACTGCCAAACAAAATTGAACTTTGTTTACAATGCGGCACCACTTTCCACAACTGTTTCGGAGTCTGGATCTTCAACTGAACCAGCGCAGTCCGAAGAACCCCAAAGCAGCAGCTCTGCTCTAGCCGAGACTGTCCCGCGATGCTGTTGTCACCGGCGCGCAGTGCTTTTGGCTAGCAGCGAAGATGAAGATTTCCCTTGAAAAGACTTTCTAACTTGATATTTGAGGAAAAGGCATAATATTAAGTGGGAAACCAACACATGACCTCAAGGATTTAATCCAAAGGAAAGGTTAAAAATTGTGAGGACTTTTCAAATGGATTGGTACAAAAAAAACGACCGCGTTGTGTGGATGTAGTCAAGCTTTCCGAGTCTCCTTTTCTCGGCGGGTAGTGGCAGCGCATGGCTGGGAGAGGCTAACTGCGACCTGCACAACCTGCCGAGGGCTTCAAACCTCCACAGCTCACATCTGCTCTCAGATCGACCTGAACACCTTTCATAAGAGTCGGATAGACACAGTGGTGGATAAGCAGCACAGGCTCCACATTACTGCACACAACGAAAAGGTAAAAACTAACAGGGATATTTAAAAGTCTCTCTCTCTCTCTCTCTCTGGTTATAAAGTCTTTCTATGTTGTGCTCGTATGTGAGTGACGCAATAGCTTTTTAGGCTTTTCAGACTTCGTTGTGCTTGGAGGTTTAATGGTGTGCGATCAGAGCGGGCGGTGTTTATAAAGTATTGTTGTTGGTCTTATAGACAGCACTGCAGCTGGAAGTCCTGTGTTGTTGAGATGCAGGTGATTTCTTGTTGTGATCTATATTTTTGCATGCATGTACTATGTGATTTAAGCTCTGGCTGATCCTGCCTACCCAGCCACGAACCTCACTGCGCGTTTATTCATGATGTACATTGAAACGGTAAGTCCAAAGCATTGGTTTTAAAGACACCTCAATCGAGGTGATGGATTTGGGGCATGTGTGTCTGGGTTAACGGGAATGAGCTAAACGTCTTTTTATTTTTTATACCGTAAGTGTTGCAATATAGGGGCATGGATGAGGTGCACGGAATAGAGGCACTGTGAATGAGCCGAACACACAACGTGGCACTTTTTGGCCCCCCCACTTCTTAAGTGAATCCGGCGCTCCTGGTCAGACAGGGTTACAAAATAACTGTGTCCAACAGTCGATATTTTAATCGACTATCTATACGGTTAGGGTTAGTCGATTGAAATATCTAAATAAAATATCTAAATGATTCGGTAGATTTAAATAAATTTTCAAAAAAATATCGACTGTCACTCAGACTCGGAGTTATTTTGTAATCCTGTCCGACTGTCGGACAAGGAGAAGCATCATTTCTTCAACTTGCTGCTACTAGTGTTATGCATTACTGTTGCACTCTATCAACAGTTAGCTATTACAACTGAACAAATAGCTGTAAGTAATGCTTAAAACTGAAGTTGGCTAGATGTTTGAGCAGTGAACAATGTAAATTTGCATGTTTTAATGCATCTTTATATTTTCTGAGTATTTTAATTGAATTATTAAGCTCTGTAAAGTAAAAAGGAAAAAAGCATAGTGAATGCTAAGCAGATGTGAGAGCTTTTAGCATGTGCATGAGTGCCGCTGCTGACATGCCCTTGCTACTTGTGTGCAGAATAAATCATTGGCGATCCCATGCCGTGTCTGATTTGACTGACTCTATGGGTTAGGCGATAGTCATTCGAATTCTCCTACATAAATCTGGTGCCATGACCCGGATCCACCTGGTCAGCTGCAGCTGATCGCTGGGGTCAAGCAGTGTGCTCATGATGCCTGAGGAACCAAGCTGGGAGGTCTATGGATCCATCGTGTATCTTTCAGTGGCTCTCAACTGACCTGTCAGCACATCTACAATGATTATGGTCTGTAATGTATGTAAATATTGAGTGATTGTTACATTTTTTTAAATTTCAATTTTCTTGTTTAACTTTGTTGTAAAAGGTTCATTTTAAAGTTAACCAGATGGCTGGTAGAGACTAAGGTTTCTCCATAGACTGTATAAAAAGATGACAGTGTCCCAAGGGAGGCCATGTGGGCAGTTCTTAGACGCTTTGGCCTCCGTGAGCCATTTGTCACTATGATCAAAGCACTGCACGATGACATGAAGGCTCGTGTTATCCACCAGAACAGTGTGTCAGAAGAGTTTACGATCACATGCAGATTGAAGCAGGGGTGTGTTCTAGCACCAACTTTGTTCTCTCTCTACCTTGCTGGCATGCTCCTTGAGATCCCACCAGACAATCCGGGAGTGGACATCAGGTACCGCCTGGATAGCGGACTATTCAATCTGTCTCGCCTTCGGTCCAAACACTGCACCACCACCTTTAGAGTGACTGAACTCCAGTATGCAGATGACAATGCTGCCCCAACTCACTCAGCCCAAGAACTGCAGCAATCAGTGAACAATTTCAGCAATGCATACTCCCATTTTGGCATGACCATCAACACAGGAAAAACCAAGATCCTTGTTCAGCCACCTCCTGGAGCCAATCCACTAAACTGCAATGTCTTCCTCGCCGGGAAGGAGATCGAGTGTATTGAGAACTTTCCCTATCTGGGCAGTCTCCTCTCCATCCAATGCACATCATCAAAGGATGTCGAGAACTGGCTCCGGGCAGCACACTGCGCTTTTGGAAAGCTGACAGACCGGGTTTTTAGAACAAGGCCCTCTAGCACCTGACCAAGATCATGGTCTACAGAGCTGTCATCATCTCAACACTCCTCAATGGCAGTGAGACCTGGACATATTATCGTCAGGACATAAAGAAGATGGAACAGTTCCACCAGCAGAAGCTCCGAGCCATCCTGAATATCAGATGAGATGATTACACCACCAACAACTCTGTGCTCGAATGAGCAGAGATGGACAGTATAGAGACCACCATCATAAAACACCGATTGAGGTGGTCTGGTCACGTGGCTCGGATGGATGAAGGTAGACTCCCCAGGAGGATCCTCTTTGGAGAGCTGAGCACAGGGAAGCGACCCCGTGGTGCCCCAATGCGGCGCTACAAAGACCAGCTCAAGCAGACTCTAAATAGCACCAATATTGACCACAGAGCCTGGGAGGAAACTACGAGCCAACATGCTGAGTGGCGCCGAACCATCACTACTGGGGCGGAGCTCTTTGAGACCAGGCCAAGAGAGGTACCCAATGAGAAGCGCCAACGCAGGAAGGAGAGAGAGGCTCAGCCACAACAAGCAGCTACCATGCAGTGTGACAAATGTCCCAGGCTTTTCAGAGCTAGGATTGGGCTAATCAGACACCAGCAGACTCACCACCCCCACTAACTCTGGTCCAGTTAGAAATCCTCTTCGGATATGAGGATTGCCAACGAAATGAAAAGATGGACGCAGCACCCGGGTCTGAAAAGTGAAGCCAATGCAGAAATCTCTTAATATCACGTTCTATTTAATGGCCAGCAGATGGCAATGTCGGCGGTTGCAGAAAGAAGTTCAATGCTATAGAAGTCTATGAGAAAATGACCCTACTTTTCCACCTGATTCATTATTTCCATAATGATGTTCCACATTATTTTATGGTATCTATCGCAAGTTTCAAGTCTGCTTCAATATGACATGATGTTCATTCTTGTAAATTATGGTCCCAAATAGACGCGAATAAGGGATGAGGCCAGATATATTTTGGGGGCGTGGCTATCCTCTGGTCCTCATCAGATCCACCAATAGATCCACCCCTCTCTCCTCTCTGGATGTTAAATTCACACTCACGTCCAATAGAAATCCCATCCGGTTTCAAAATAATAAAACAACGCTGTTCAAATTGCCAAAATCGAGGCTTTCTAAATGGCACGCTGAAACCAATGGGTGACGTCATGGCTGCTTCGTCCATCTTTTTATACAGTCTATGGGTTTTTCTGATACACTTACACCTTGTTTTGGGCGTGGTATGGGCATGTTCAGAATTGATGAAACCCAGATTCCCAGAGAGATAGCACATGGTGATACTGCATACTCTGAAAATTTTCTTGACACCAGTGGTTAACCCCTTAAACCTGAACGCCCCCGCGGGGGCAGTCGTTACGCATAATAAATACAGCATTTTTCCTATTCGCAACATCGTCATGCGGCTTATTCACTTTATGTGAAGAAACTTGGCAAAAAGCTCATGTTGACCATTTTTCCCTCAATCGAACACAAGCGCCGAGTAGTAAATATGCATGGAACAAAACATAGGATGAAATCATATCAGCGCTGAGTCACTAGCATTTCTATTGATTTTGTGCTATGCATACAAACGATACCTCAAATGAAAGTCCATAGAATCCAACGATATAAGCCTTGTTATTTTTAAACCGACACCACTCTCAAAGAACAGCAGACATACACTTTACAGTCTACAAAGATGAGCAAAAAAATTTTCTTACCTTTGATATTTTGTAATAAAAAGCTGTTCAAGGGTAAATCTGCGCTTGCTATTGTTAGCCCAATGTGTCCGTGTTATAACAAAACTAGATCTTCCAGTCTTCAAGCATGTTTTTTTTCCGGACCATTGCGTCAAAGATGTGAGCTCCTCAGCATTCAGCTTGCTTGCAGTGTATTTTCCTCTCTGTGATCGGCTTGTGATGCCGTCAGTAAGACTTTGCCAGTAGCCATTTTATTCTATGGGTTCTGATGTTTCCAACGAGCTCTAAATCACCTTAATCGCACAAACCTGAGCCTGAGCTACAGCCTTGCGTTTCCAGTGCGTCAAACTGAGTCCATGAGCCATTCGCATGTACTTAAATAGCGCAACAATATAAACGCTGAACTGGTTTGTTTGTGGTATTTTCGGTATAATTATCCGCTAAATAGTCAACTGTCGTTTTCAAATTAGTTTTCTGACAGAATCTTTGCGCCATTCCGTGTGAATACTGCGAGCACAACAGTACAAGCGGGGTCAATGACGTGTTTTCTTGACTCGTTCTTTATTTTGGCAGTTCGACTTCCAAAGACCAGTCAATTGACGTAACCTTGTGGTAAGATTGAAATGTTGAAGTTCAGATAACCATGGTTCAATCCCCGGTGTAGACATGTACCATCTTAGGCCATACTAGCATTTCACTTGTCTAAATAATGGCTAGGTATTTGGTTCTACTTTTTTTTTGCGCAATTTTTTTAACCTTATTTATAATTTTGTCTGCTTTTTTTTAAAAAAAATAAATAAATCCAGTGGAGTCAAACATCATTTTCTTTGTATGTATTGTCTTTGAATGGGAAATTGTATAGGCTACAAGACTGGCAAATAATTATTAAAGCCACTTTTTTAAAATTTTTTTTTATTTGGATGGAATGTATGCCTGTAGCGACACATAAGTGAAATTAAATTAGTTTTACAGTTTGGTGCCTGGCCACCAAGACATTGCTGAACTAAAACCTCTCTAATTTTGCTCTGATTTACTTGGTTAGAATAAACTTTGGCACAGATAATGATGAGATTCTGTGCTGTAATTTTTTACGGGTTTCAGACTGCAACTGAAACATTTTAAGACAAATAAAAGTAAAACTTTGTTTGGTGCAAAAAAGATGTTTTATTTATGCAGTGTTCCATCTTCATTTTGTTATGGCCCCAATTTGTTATGGCGTCAATTTGTTATGACGTCACGGACAGCAAGGGATGACAGACAAAATTCTTAAACTTCAACAGATTTAATTAAACAAACACTTAGAACTAATCTACACTCTACCCCACTGACCAAGATTGAAATAAAAAAAAAAGATGGTTACAGTCCCTTGGTAATTGAGATGGGCTGCTATGTTGCGATGTCCTGGGACAGGAAAATGCTCCAACACAGGCAAAAATCCACAAAAAGCTTCACAGGTCATGAAAAGAGTGACAGGTCTGGTCAAATGTATCCTTCCACAATTTCTGCTTGCAATTTCTCCTACTACCCTTCCACTCTCAGTTTTTCTCCTTATATACTCTTGTCCAGCCCCCTCTGAGGCATGCCCAGGACATGCCTAGCCTAGCTCCAGACTGGGCTTAACAAAAAAAATTGTCAATACTGCCATCTAGTGGCTTTTTTTTTTTTTTCACATTACAATTTACTTGACAAGGCTGAGCCAAAGTGTTGAACCCAAGAGCTCGACTCCAGACACAAGTTCCAATAAGCAGTCTTTTAATAAAAGTAGCAACTTAAATACACTCTTACAGAGGGACAAGAGAAAAATAACCAAAAACACTCTTTCGAAGAATGAATAATAGTTAAACTGAAAAAACCCTCATGAAGAGGAAAAGAACTCAGAAACAAAAAATCACTCTAACGAGGTAATTACAAAGAAACAAGGATAAGGCTAGGCAAATAGACAACAGAAAACAATCTTGGCAAAAGGGCAAAAAGCAAGACAAGAAACAAAGAAACAACCTGACGAGACTTGGAGAGATACTCTCGGTATGAAGACCAAAGACGAACTGGCACAGGACAAAGGGAAACACCGACTATAAATACCCACACAAGGAAATGGGAAACAGGTGGAAACAATCAGGGCGGGGCAGACAATCAGACCATGGGAAACACGAGGGAGGGGCAGGTGACCTGAACAAAAGGAGAGTAAAATTTCAAAATAAAACAGAAAGTCACGAGACAAGACACCACAACACTCAACATAATTTTCTTGACATGACATTACTTAGACTCAGTGAAATATATGCTGATCTTTGCACCATGATAAAAATCCTCAAGGTCTTACCTTTTCTATGATGCCAAGATTATTCAAATCGACCAATTCGTTGCAGAGATATAGTCATTTCATTTTGGGCATGTCATTTTCAAGCCAGAGGCTCAGGGCTTACGGGGTTAAACCTAAATCTAGCATATTTGATACACCAGTATTTAAACCTAATTCTTCCACTCCTGTCGCTAGTGATGAAGACACCACACAGCAGATACGTGGGCTTATTGGACAGCTAGGGAGCCAGATAGGTGACTGTATAGTCACTCGGCTTTCAGCCAAAGTCAACTCGTCCTACAACAGTCACACTCACCTGAGGCAGTCAGAGCTGAGGCCCTGAGCAGAATTCTTGACCTTTCCAAACTCAGCTTAGTAGTTAAGTCTGATGTGAAAGAGCCTCCAGTGTGTCGAGGTGATGGAACGGATAAGTACTCTGTTGAGGAATGGATAGATGTGATGGAATTATACTTGCGCAAGAGAGACTGCTCCAAAGCCGAGCAGATTGATGACATTTTGGGACACCTTATGGGCAGAGCAAAAAGCATTGTCAAAGTTGTTATGAAAAGTTACTCTTCATCTCTTACAGTTGTTAACCCTGAGAGAATTTATAGCATCCTGAGGCGATATTTCTGTGAGAGTCCTGGGTCCAGCTTACCGTTATGAGGATCAGTCTCTTAAACCTGGTTGCTCAGGGGTGTGACCACTGCGGGGCATCGATCAGAATACACACGGTCTTGGGTTTCAATAATGTTCCTTCAATTCCGTAACTTTCCACAGGTCTTACAATTCTTGCAATATTAGCTTTGCATTTGTGAGTGAGTGTGTGGTTCTGAAAGTAAATAATGATGATACTAGATTACAATGGGTGACAATTGGCTCACTCAAATATATACAGTAATGACAATGGTTAAATCAAATAATTCCAACTGTACATCACCTATGATAAATGCACATATTAACACCTTAACCAGTCAGCAGTAACACGGAAATGTAGAGACAGTGCTCCATTAGCACTTAACATCTTACAGCGTCAACGCCTTAGCACAGTGAATACGTAGCATTAGCATCATCATAGCAATGAAAAATTAGCTATCCTCTAACCTTTACCACTTCCGTCTTGCACAATTAGAGTCATAAAGTGTTGTCGTAAAAATATCAGCGTGAACACCTGTCATTGAATGCACACCGTCTAATCTCACAAATCAACCAAATAATGAGTGGATTACAGTTGCATTGCTCGCCTCGTGCTGTCTAAACTAAAATTAAACTTCTCTCCGCCTAAGTAACACTGTCAGAAAATGTCAACAAACATCTTAGTGGGTCCTTATGACATTCAGAACACATACCTTTGGCTGACTTTTATTCTACTCAGCCAAAGAGACCCCTGTTGACTACTGGGTCAGATTCACTGCTGCTGTTCAAGGAGCCATTCATCATCTGAAACAACAGGGAGGTAAAATGGAAAATATGAACGCGGAGATAGCGATGATGTTTATTTGGAACTACCCAGATCCTGACCTCTCCAGTGTGTTTAAATGCAAACTCATCGGCAAATGGTCTGGTTTGGAGGTGCAGGAGGCTATAGATAAGAATCAGAGAGAATCCCAGTCGAGGAAGATTCTCTCCAGTACACCTAAAAATCGTACACTCCAAGTAGCCACAGCTACAACTGTTGTTGACTCTCCAGATGTTGTTAAAGAGGCGTATGTTTGCATTAACACAACAAAATATGTATAGAACAAGGCAAGCGAGGGCAAGGCTGCCACGACTGAACCTCACACATTGGAGCCTGTGCTCAATATGTTGGAGAGTGCTCGAGTGAACTAGTTAGCTACCCCCTGCCCTAGCCAGGCCTCAGCAGTCCCCATGGACTCGATTCACCCTATGCCATGTCTGTGGTGACAATTCGCATTCTACCCGCTGACACTACATGAGAGAAAAGCTTTGTTTAATCTGTTTTTAGGTTGGATATCAATGGAGAGAATGTCCTAAAACAGTTGGCTAAGTCACTCAGCCAGCCACTGGTTCCCATAAACAGGGAAACTAGTTTACTCATTCAGGAGGGGACAATGCGTGTGAGAAAAATTACACCCACAAACCTGATAATGATATGTCCACGTTTGAACGAATTGTCACATCTGCTCCCGCTGGTAGCACTGTGCTGTTCCAGAATGTAACGAGGCTAGAAAGAGCTGATAGCTCGTTTTGCAGATGTTCTCATAGGGAGAAAGGTTTCCTTTTGTGCTCTACTAGATAGTGGGTCAATAGTGAGTGAAGAGGCTGAGCAAGAGTGACTGAGGGCAGGATCTGTCTCTGCACTGCAAAAAATGAAAGATGAATATACTAGGTAAGATGAATTTACTTACTTTAAGACTTAAAACACTTATTTCTATCACCATTTTCTTAGACAAAAAATTTGTCCTTGATTTGAGGTAATTTTGACTAGCTTGCCAATGGGATAAGAAAATTTTCACTTGTCAAGCAAATGGTAAAGTTACTAAGTTACTAAGTATATGGCTAAGTAACTGTGTGCTTGCTTCAGCCAAGAAGCAGCACGGTCTATTCTCTTACTACTTTTTTTTTCTTCTTCTGCCTAAATTTAGCCGACTAACTCCTCCTACTCCGTTTAAGCCATTGATTTCATTCAAACTTTATAAAATTCAGCTTATTCTGAATTATGTTGCATCTGTACAGATTTTTGATTTTCTTTTTAGTTTTTGAGATATTTAATTTTAAAGGTCATTTTTTGGGTCCTATTAAATCAAGCCATTTTTGTGCTGATTCAGTAGATTCAGCTATTTTCTGCTATTTTTTTAACTGTCATACTTTAAGCTAGAAATGTCATTCAAACTGCAAAATGTTAAGTTAAGCTTGTATAATTTCTTCAATGTCCAATATTTCCGTAACTTCTGTAAATTTTAAAAAAAAAAATTTGTAACAATACATTCTGGGAACTTACAGTGTGGTGAAGTCACTGTTAGAGTGGCGAACAACTGTAAAATCGTCAAGAAGTCTAATCTCTTACACTTGCTCTAACTCCCACAGTTTTCACTTCACATAAATATTTTTATATCCAAAAGGGAGCCGTGAATAATATCACAACATGTGTTAACGATATCTTGCAGCTTGCTATTGTTAACTATTTAGCTTGCGATCACATAGTGCACAGAAATGAACAGAGAGCCGTGAATTGTAGCATTTCACTACTTGGCCAGGTTAGGGTTGTACAGTTCAGGACTGGGGCAGACACTGACAATGAGCTATAAGCAACAATAGCTGCGGCAGTCTGCCAATGTGGCCTGCCATGTTTGCTTTGCCATTAAGCTAATTTCTCAACATGCACTGGGTTGACCTAGATTGACACAGAGCCATAGAGAGAGATGCGTCAACCTCATTGATTCCAACTGACCACTTTTTTTTTTTTTACAGCTGGGTTGAAGCGGAGTAGACTCGGTCATGACGCAGCTGAAAAGTCAGAATTTGTTAAAGGGGACCTATTATGCTGATCCTTCTTTTAATACATACAAGCAATGTTATAATGTTGGATGTCCATACTCAACCTCTATAAAGTTTCTAAACATAAGATACAGGGGTTTTGCCGTAATCCAAGAACATGATTTCCTGAACGTGATTTCCTCTTGGAACAGCTCGTTCCGAGATCTTCACGAGATCTGGGCAAAACCTGACGTCAGGTTGTGCCGTCCAATTAATACAGACCTAGCCAGAGTCAATCACGACGCTGGACCTGCCCACCCCGGAAACTATTCTAGCAGGCACAAACAACTGTGGATCATATTATGCCTTAGTAGCGTCTACACTTCTGGAAATACAAAAGAAGAACCGCAGATCATTTGAGGTGCAGTTTTGTCAGTATCTCTCCCAAAGCTGCTCGTCCTTTTATTTTTGGATGCAAAAAAAAGATGATGCCACCAGAAATCAGTGGGTAGCCTTTTTATTTGCTGGTGGTAAACAGCCACGGTCAAAGGGAACGTTAGCTGTTAGTGCTCAGCATTTCTCCAAAGACAGCTTTGTCAATAAAGGAAAATTCAATGCTGGATAAGCGTTTCAGCTGCTTCTCAAACCTGAAGCAGTTGCATCGATCAAGTGCCCTGAACCACAAGCTGTAAGTAATGATATAACAGCAAATAATGACATGTAAGTGAAGCTAACATGTTAAGGGTGGCTAGCAGGGCCGCTAACGATAGTTAGCACTAACAACTGGCCTCAAATGCAAGCTTTGTTAAATATCTGAAGATAAAGCCTGGCTCAGTAGCAACTGTCTGTGACTCACAGACGCGGAAGCTGTAGCTAAGTTGCTTTACTGCATAAGCCTACCTAATGAGATAGCCTGTTGAATGTGGCTGTAGCACTGCGGCTAACGTAGCTAAGTTACTGTTGCTAATGTTTGTGTCCAAAATATGCGAGAGTAATATCAGGGGACATTCAACAGAAGGTGTGTGAACATAAACCTCATTTGAAGCTAACTTTTTATACTTGTTTGTAATTTGGATGCTTAGTACAACTGTCCACGGTAACGGAATTCACTGCCTGTAAAACCTGTATTGCAGGGTAACATTTGTGTCTGTTGTTGTTATGACCACTCGGTTAGTAGCTACCGTATGTTAGTTCGCGTGCCGTGCTACTTAAAAATGCTCCTAGTTAACTTATATGCAGTAATTCAGATCGGTATGTTTGTGTTACTTCGGTAAGCATCTATGTGGCAGTTTCATCATAACGTTGCCTGATTGTAGCCACTTGATCAAAGCTAACTGGAGTGGTGTTGTATGTGTCAGCAAAGTTGGGCTGAAAAGGCTGCAGTTAGACCAGAAGTAGGTTTTGCAGAGCTTGAGGTACGTGTTTGGGTTTGTTTACTGCTGCTTGTGATCGTTTTTCTCATCCATGACCAGGGTCAGCCAGATACATCACCAATATTGGGGCTAGCTCTCTGATGCTACCGCGGTGAAAACAATCGCAAAATGCACAAGCTATAACGTGTCTGGTATAACAAACAATTTATCTGCATTGCCATTGCATAATTTCATCCCCCTTTAGAAATCGTTCTGGCTCATAAAAAGCCGAAAAGGCGGAGATTGGATACGTAATTCTTTCCTGCAGATGTTATCCATTCGCTAGCTCCAAATAAGCAACTTTTCACCCTAACGGAACTTACAATCTGTAATGTTCATGACATAACCGGAGATCTCTCTAGCTGTCGCATACTATCCATAATGCGCCTATTTTCCGCAAGCAAATGCTGGTCATTCCGGCGTAATAAGTAAACCATTACCACGTGCAATTTCTGAAAAGACTTTAGCCTGGAGCTTTCGCCCCTCTGTCATATAGCTACCAGTGCAGAAGCTGTTTGTTACTCCAAGCTAACGACACACCACAATTATGCACACGGACCAGCAGGTCCTTATAGTACACACCGAAGCAGTCCATAAGTTGTTGGTCCACTTTTTGCTGCTCCTCACTGTCCATGTTTCCCTCCAAACTCAGCCTCACCGGATTTCTACGGTCTCCGGTGTACACTTAGGTATATCGATCCGTTTTACAAATGTGTCTATATGGGGTGGATTCGAGCTTTCCCTGAATCCTATAGAGTAGAAACACTGCTATACTCACCACAGCAGCAGTAGGTGGATAGCAAATTCGACCCACTTGAATCAGAAGGATGCAGCACTGGATCACACCGCCGAAGGCTGATGACGACTGACGACAGTGCTCGCACTGGTATAATGCTTGTGTTATTTTGGTTAGTATCATGGTGGTAGTTTATCATAATGATACATGACCGTAGCCGCAACAGTTAAAGCCAACCGGTATGCATGTGTCTGCAGAGTTGGTCTGATAAGGCTGCAGTTACACCAGAAGTAGGTTGTGCAGAGCTTGGGGTACGTGTTTGATTTTGTTTACTGCTGATTGCTTTACTCATCCATGACCGGGGTCAGCCAGGTACTTCACCAATACCTGGGCTAGCTTGCTGATGCTACTGCGGTGAATGCAATCACGTAACGCACAAACTATAACGTGTCTGGTATAACAAACGATTTCTCTGCATTGCCGTTGCGGAATTTCATTCCCCTTTAAAAATTGTTATGGCTAATAAAAAGCTGAAAAAGATGTACGTTGTAGATTGGATACGGAATTCTTTCCGGTACAAGTTATCGATTTGCTAGCTCCGCATAAGCAACACTTACACCGTTTATTATCGAGAAGGGAGTTTAGAATATTAATATTGAATATTAATAGTGCGAATGCATATGCTGCGCGTGCAAAAGCAACCCCATGTGTCATCAGTAACATGGATTACCAGGTATAGCAGCACGAGAAATTAAACCTGAAATTATCTTGACTGGATACTAGATTTTTTTACTCACCCAAAACTTTGGGTACCCAAACATGAAGATAAGCCGAAAAAGAAAAGTAATGAATACTATCGTTATTGATGGAGGTTGAAAACGGAATACTTTCGCTTTTGCGTTTTTGGCTGATCATGCTGTCCACTGCCTATACCACGAAAATTGATCTTTCTCATAATTAGAGCTGCCAGACTTTTTCGCACTGCGTCCTCCACTTTGAAATATCGCAGCCGCAGTTTCTTTAGTTTGTCACGGCACTGTTCTACTGTTCTGTGATAACTATGTGAATGCAAGTACTCACAAATTATTCCATAAATCTTCGAGTTTTCTGTTTGCCTAAATTTCGAGCAAGGATTGAATGAATTCGTTTGAATGGAGAGATCTTTTCGCCACTGCGTTTATTTGAACAAGCTCATTTCATTTGATCTATACACATGTACAGCGTTTGATTGCGGAATTTCCCCGCTGATTCCTTAGATAAGATGGCAGACTTGTCTTATGTTTCACGGTTGGTTCAGCCAATGACATTGTCCTTTCTTGTGTTTTCTTTAGCTCCGTGGTCGTAATACTTACCAAGCTGAGACGTCTTAGTCTATTCTTCGTTGCCTGAGCAAATGTTCCTCTTGTTCTCTCTCCGGGTCAGATTCGGGGTCCAAGACGTACAGCTGTATTTCACTACTTGTCATTTCTAAATATCTCGATTAAAAAAGTTTAGGTATAATGCCTCCCGGTCTGTAACATAGGGACACATTAGGGAAGCGGACCCGGCAAACTGCATTCTGCCATCTCGTCCCGCCCAGCTCCGTCCTCCACAGAGCTGGCTAATCAGAAGAAAGTGGGCACACGGGGAGGGGGGCCATAGCAGACGAGCCGCCCAAACGAGGCGTTTCAAGCAGAGACTACAATGGACTACAATTGGGGTTTTTTGAGGATGGCAGTACGAGCTAAATAAGGACCCTTTTTTGGACTTTGAACAATCAGGAGTACTCTGGGGGGGTCCAAGATCAAAATATAAACTTGGAAATGTAGCATACTAGGTCCCCTTTAAACAATTACTTTCAGCTTTAAAGTCTTGTGTTTACATTTCAGCATTTTTTCAACATTTCTTCAGCAATTTCCTTTACTTCTCAATTTCCAAGAAGCACCTTCATTTTATAAGCTAATCTCTTCAACTTTTCTTGCTGAAGCAAGCGCACAAATTTTCTTCAGAAAATTTAGCCTTTTCTAGTTAGTGTCCCTACTCTATTTGTGCCTGGACAGCGTGATGAGATGATTTTAGGCGTAAATGTCATCAAAAACCTCCAGTGGTAATTCAAGCAGCAACCTTATTTCTGGCAGTGTGTCAACCAGCCTGAATCTTCAAATGCTTCAGAGGCTGCACAATTTCAGAGTATGTTGTCAGGTCTCAGCAGATGGAAGGGTGATGAAATTCCAGATGTTGTGGGGACTGTCAAATTAGCCTAGACCGTAACACTGCTTCCAAGCCATGAGCGTCTTGTGTGGGCAAGACTGCCTGCGACTTCGCCTATTTCAGAAGGGAACTATAGTCAGTGACCCGCCAAAATCCCAGACACACAAAAAAGACATCATTATCGGCAGAGTTGTGGCCACCATGAGTGGCGACAGATGGGTGCCAGTTAAAGTGTTAAACCCAGGTGAAACCATAACTCTGAAACAAAACAGTATGATCGCTGATGTATTCCCCTGTGTAGCTCTGGAGGACCTTGATGTGAGCCTTGAGCCAACCCCAGTAAGCGATCAAAGCACAGAACCAGATGGTGCATGATGGCTCAGCCAGCAGCCCGAGCAGTCCTCCCATTCTCCACCCCAATGACTGCCTGCAGCAGTTACGGGTTGGGAGATCTTGAAATTGATTCATGCGAGGTTTTGCGCTATTGGAGAAGCCAGCTGTTGCAGCTGAATCAGAGGTACGAGAACGTAGTTTCAGAGAACAAGCTTAACTGTGGGACAGCTAAAGACTTTGTTCACCTTATCCACCTGTCTGATGATCGGCTTTTCAGGCTTCCATTTTGGCATGTACCTCCAGGACAATATGAGAAGCTCAGACAAGTACTGACGGACATGGAAGAGCAGGAAATCTTCCAAGTGAGTGGGCATCTCCTCTCATGCTTGTCTGGAAGAAGAACGGGGACCTTCGTGTTTGTGCTGCTTGCTAAACGCGCATACTATCAATGACGCGTACCTGCTACTGTATCAAGCTGATTGTCTGGCAGCCCTCGGAGGAAATGCAATATTCAGTGCCGTGGACCTCATGTCTGGCTTTTATAACATCTCCATGGCAGAAGAGGATAAGATGTTGACCACCTTCACAACACTGATTTGCCTTTATGAGTTCGACAGGTTGCTGCAGGGCCTGTGTAACAGCCCTGCAAGCTTCATGTGCCTCATGATGAGCGTATTCAGTGATCAAAACTTCCTAACCTTGCTTTGCTACTTAAATGACCTCCTCGTGTACAAAAGAATGCGCCCAATGAAGAAGAAGCCCTGAGAAGGCTGGAGATGGTCTTCAGCAGATTAAGTGTCCACAGCCTGAAATTAGCCAGTGCCACCTTCTCCGCCGTAGTGTGAGGCCACGTAGTAGATGGGAATGGTGTCACAGTAGATCCTGACAAGGTTAAGGCTGATGTGAGCGAAACTGACCTTATGATGGATGATGGAGTTACAGCATCCCAGCAGAAAATAAAATCCTTCTTAGGTGTGGTTATGTATTACCAGCGTTTCATCCAGAACTGTTCAAGCATTGCCGGCAGCTGCGCCACGAGGGAACAAAGGGAACGCAAGAGGTGCTGCATTGTTCAGGAGGTTAAGCCCTAGTGATTAGAAGAGAGAGTATAGAGATTCATTCAAACAGCTGAAAGCTAAAAGCTAACGCACCCAGATTTCAGCAGGCCCTTTATTATTTTCACAGACGCCTCGCTGGATGGATTGGGCACCTTGTTATCCCAGGTCTCTGAAAGAGAGAGCAAGGCTCGCCCCATCGCCTTCGCCAGCAAAGCTCTCACCCGTGCTCAACTTAACTATTCTGCGCATCGCTTAGAGTTCTTAGCCTTAAAGTGGCTCATCTGTGATGAGTTCTGCCACTGGCTTAAAGGTCATCATTTTACTGTCTGGATGGACAACAACCCGTTAACGTACATTTTAACAAAGTCCAAGCTAGACATGTGTGAGCAAAGGTGGGTAGTAAAGTTGGCCCTGTTTGACTTCAGTATTCAGAGCATTCCTAGCAGCAAATATGTGGTGGCAGATGCTCTAAGTAGACAGCCTTTCATCCGTAATTGTGTCAACCAGACGCTAGTGACAGAGCCTTATGCAGTGTTTCTGAAGGAAGCTGAGCATATCAAAGGCAACATGATTCAGGACATCTTCAGACTGAGGGCTAACTGCCAGATTGGGAACGCCCCTCTCCATCAGCAGATCTGCAGTGCTGCTGATTCAGCTATGGCAAAGTGTCTGCTGTCGTGGCAGGTCATGTGGAGTGGGACAAAGGGCCCAAGGACAGAGTAATCTCTTGGCTAGCTCAAGATGAGAAGCAACTGATCCCACCAAGTCAGAGAACACTGCCTGTCTTCTTCCTCAAAGAGCTTCAAGAGAGACAGCAGGATGGTGCTGTGCTGTCTTGTGTGCTTATCTATGTCACATGTGGGAGAGGGCTGTCACAGAGAGAGATGGCTAAAGAGATGTACCTGGCACGTAAGATGCTGAAGCAATGGGAAAAGTTGAAAATTATGGATGGGATACTTTACAGGGCATGCAAAGACCCCATGACCGGAAAAGGGTGCCAACAGTATGTATACTACCGCTCAAAAGTTTGGGATCACTTGCAAATTTCTTTGTTTTCCAAATAAAAACACATTTTCATGCACTTCACAAACATTTTTTTCCATTTCACAAACAATTTTATACATTTCACAAACGATTAAAATTAATCAGATGATTTTCAAAGAATGATCTACATTTTTGCATAGAGGCCTATTATCAGCAACTGTCAGTCCTCTGCATCAATCTCCTGGTATGGCTGCTAATCCAAGTTAAGCAGTTTATAAGGCTAATTGATTATTAGAAAACCCTTCTGCAAATGTTTTGCAAAGCTGAAAACCGTTGAACTAATAAGGGAGCGCAAAAGGGAGCATGGCATTCTTGAGGTTGGTTTAGTACCTGAAGCATAAGCAGTTGTTTGTTTGTTTACAGGCTCAAAATGGCCAGAAAGAACTTCCTTTAGAGACCCGTCAGTCTATCGTTGTGCTTAGAAAAGAAGGCTATTCAATGCGAGAAATTGAAAATTTAAAATCTCTTACCATGCTGTCAACTACTCCCTTCAGAGAGCAGCACAAACTTCCACTAACAAGGACAGAAAAAGGAGTGGGAGGCCCCGATGCACAACTCTGCAAGAAGACAAATATCTGAGAGTGTGTATTTAAGACAAAGATGCGTCACAGGTTGTCAACTAGCAGCTGTGCTAAATAGTTCCCGTCAAACACCAGTATCAGTATCAACAGTGAAGGTGGTTTTTTTTTTGATGAAGGCAAAGTGTGAAGCACATATTCATCATTTTCCATTAAAATCATTATTTCTTACTCAGACAATGTCAGCATGTTCTGTTCATTTGCTATATTTCCTATTCAGACTAATTTCATGTGTGTTTCCATGGAAAACAAGAAAATTTCCAAGTGATCCCAAACTTTTGAGCGGTAGTGTAGTCCCAGCCTTCTGACTAAGGAAGCTTTGCAGGGAGTCCACAATGAGGCTGGACACCAAGGCCAAACCCGAACACTGTACCTTGCCAGACAGCGATTCTTCTGGGTCGGTTTGGAACATGATGTGTGTGAATATGTCAAGTGCTGCAAGTGCTGTGTGGTCAGTAAAACACCAGAGCCTGAAGGGAAAGATCCACTGGAAAGCATGAAGACCATCAGCCCCTTGGAACTAGCCAGCATATACTTTAGGTCTGCAGAAGACTCTATTGATAAAAGTGTTGATGTTCTTATAGTTAAAGACAATTTTACCAAAATAGCCCATGCCTTCCCGCGTCGCAACCAGCCTGCCAAACAAGTGGTGCGTCAACTGTGGGACCGATGCTTTTGCATGCGGGCCAAAGTCAGCATGCGACACTGTTACACTTTACTACATTTTACCTCATAGCTCTTTAAAAAGTTTGGTGACAAAATTTTGAAAAATACATTTTTTATGGGGGCTTAAGTAAGAGAAGGTTGCGCGACACTGTTACACAATTGTTCACCACTAATTTCTATTGAAATCTGAATGAAAAAAATCAAAATTATCATCTTATCTTTATTGATTAATTATATTACTTTCATATAACAAATATTACATTTCAACATCTTTACAACAGGAATAAGTTCCATAGAAGGATTTGTACCATAATTTCAATGACACAAATGTTTTTAAGTAAGTCAGCTATTGTTTAGCATTATAATATCATTCATATTTCTCGAATATGTGTTGTTAGCATTGTAGTATCACTGATTTACTCATCATCAGGGACGATGAAGTATTCCTTGGCTGATGAAGCACCGCTGTAAGGCTGAGCACTGACGTGGCCAAGTCCGAGGGTGGTGATACAGTGGATACTCTGGATACCAGTGATGGAGAGGGCACCTTGCCAGAGGTTCTTCTTCCAGTCCAGGACAGTTTCTTTGCTGATATAGAGGACAGTGGTACTATCTAGGTGGCTGGCTGCTAGCTGGACGTACTCGAGGGCATTGTTGACGATAGCTTTTCGGGACCGCATCAGGGTGAAGACCAGCCTCTTGATGACTGTGCCAATGCCGTCTACAGCTGCCTTGCAATGGGATGTAGCCAGGAAATGCCACCTCACCACAATCCCCTTCCTCTCCAGCAGGCTTGTGATGTACATCAGAGTTTTTTCTAAAGCGGGGAACAGGGGTGGCACACCCCCTTGTTTTGGCCACGCGCCCCCTTACCAAAATACCGATTTAGCGTTACAACCTTATTTCCTAACATACAGCCTTCCCGGGAATTCCCCTATGAAGTGATCTATTTTTCCGTAAATACATCGACATGAAGCCAAAAAAATAGCATGCCCATTCGTAATAAACAGCGCAAGTCCGCCAAAAGTACTACAAACCTGGCAAAAAATGTTGGATGGCTTGAACACGTCCGTTTTCATGCAGCTCCCACGTCCTGTTGTTGTTTTCCGATCCACCTCGCCTTTTCACATTGCCATTTTGATTGCGCAAGACGTAGTCTCACGAGAGTCCTATCCTTATCTATGGGGTCAGCTCACAGAGATATAAAAACATTAGAGCAGACAAAGGCCTCGTTTCTGTGACAGCACTCGGCCGCCATCTTGTATATGTATATCAGGGCAGACGTTCAGTGGAAAATACAGTAGAACTCGCCTAAACCGTTCTCGTTTAAACCGGAAACTCAATCATACCGGACAACAGCTGAAGTCCCAATTTTTCTGCAATGTTTTTCCATTAAATAAATATTGAATATACCTGATTTTATATAACGGATTACTGCTTACATCGAACAAAATTTCCAGTCCCGTCACAATGCATTTCCATTCAAAAGCACTCGTGTATACGAGGCAAGCTGGTTTGGACCGTGCACATACGCAGTCGCCACAGAGCAACGAAACGAAATTCAGCTTTTCTAAACTGACTGAATTTAAAGGGGACCTATTATGCTGATCCTTCTTTTAATACATATTAGTAATGTTATAATGTTTGTTGTCCATACTCAACCTCTGAAAAGTTTCTAAACATAAGATACAGGGGTTTTGCCGTAATCCAAGAACATGATTTTGTGAACGTGATTTCTTCTCTGAACAGCTCATGCCAAGATCTTCACGAGATATCGGCAAAACCTGACGTCAGGTTGTGCCGTCCAATTAATACAGACCTAGCCAGAGCCAACCACGGCGCTGGACCTGCCCACACTGGAAACTATTCTAGCAGGCACTAACAACGGCAGACCATACTATGCCTTATGTAGCGTCTACACTTTTGGAAATACAAAAGAAGAACCTCAGATCATTTGAGGTGCAGTTTTGTCAGTATCTCTCCCAAAGCTGCTTGTCCGTTTACTTTTGGACGCAAAGAAAAACACCTATTCTGTTCCAAAAGACAATGCCACCAGAAATCAGTGGGTAGCTTTTTTTGTTTGCTGGCAGCAAACAGCCACGGCCAAAGGGAACATTAGTTGCTTATGCTCAGCATTTCACCAAAGACAGCTTTGTCAATAAAGGATAATTCGGCACAGGATAAGCGTTTCAGCTGCTTCTCAAACCTGAAGCAGCTGCATCGATCAAGCGCACGGAGCCACAAGCTGTAAGTAACGATATAACAGCAAATAATGTAAGTGAAGCTAACGTGTTATGGGTGGCTACTGGCTAGCAGGACTGCTAACGATAGTTAGCACTAACAACTGGCCTCAAGCACAGGCTTTCTAAAATATCTGAAGATAAATCCTGGATCGGTTGCAACTGTCCGTGACTCACAGACACAGAAGCTGCAAGTTGCTTTTACTGCATAAGCCAACCTGACGTGATAGCCAGTTTATTGTGGTTGTAGCACTGCGGCTAACGTAGCCAAGTTACTGTTGCTAATTTTTGTGTCCTAAATATGCAAGAATGATATCAGGGGAAATTCTACAGAAGGTGTGTGAACATAAACCTCATTTGAAGCTAACTTTTTGTACTTGTTTGTAATTTGGATGCTTGGTACAACTGTCCACGGTAACGGAACTTGCAGTCTGTAAAACCTGTATTGCAAAGGTTTGTCTCTGTGGTTGTTATGACAGCTCGGTTACCAGCTACTGCATGTTAGTTCGCGTGCCGTGCTAATCAAAAATTCTCCTGGTTAACTTATATGCAATAATTCTGATCGGTATGCTTGTGTTACTTCGGTAAGCATCAATGTGGCAGTTTCATCATAACCTTGCCCAATTGTAGCCACCACAGTTGAAGCTATCCGGAGAGATGCTGTATGTGTCTGCAAAGTTGGGCTGAAAAGCACAGTTAGACCAGACGTAGGTTTTGCAGAGCTTGGGATACGTGTTTGGGTTTGTTTACGGCTGCTTGTGATTGCTTCACTTATCCATGACCGGGATCAGCCGGATGCTTCACAAATGTCTGGGCAAGCTCTCTGGTCCTACCGTGAAAGCAATGCGAAACACAGAAGCTCTACTGTGTCTGGTATAACAAATGATTTCTCTGCACTACTGTGACATAATTTCATCCCCCTTTAGAAGTTGCTGTGGCTAATAAAAAGCCGAAAAAAGCGGAGATTAAATAGGAAATTCTTTCCTGTAGAAGTGATTGATTCGCTAGCTCCACATAAGCAACTTGTCCGCGCTAACGGAACTTACGGTCTGTATCACCTGTATTATGTTCATAACATAACCGAGCTCTCTCTAGCTGTCGCGTACTATCCATAAGGGCCAGTTCATACTCTACGCAAGGTACGCGAGCGCGAACGCAAGGCAACGCATCGAGCAACGCAAGGTAGCCGTCTTGCGTCCTTGCGTAGCAAAGTGTGTCGTCCAAATTTTTGTACCGCGACACATCAACGCGTGTTTTTCCGTGAGATTCCAATAGGGGAGATAAAGCAAATAATGTACAATTCATCTGACTACTTTATTGGGTTGGAAGAAGAAATTTGAATACAATGGCGGCTGAGGTTGAGGAGGAACGCCTATGCGAGCTAGTGCGGGCACACCCTCACTTATATAATACCTCCCATCCGTGGCACTGTAATAGAAATGCAGTGGAAAATGGATGGAAGGAGATGGCTTTCGATCTGAAAATCGATGTACACGAGGCAAAAAGAAAGTGGAAGCAAGCCCGTGATCGGTATGTTCGTGCAAGCAACAAATGGAAACGTGCTTGTAAAAGTGGCGCTGGTCAACTGGGTTTTGGGTACCCGTCAGTGCTGTCCGAGCTTGCCTGGCTGGGCAAGTTTATTATTCATCGCAACACCGGCTCGAATTTTTCAGTAGGAAGAGAGCTTGAATGTTTTCAATTTTTAATTAAAAAAGTGTCAGTGGGTTGATTTGTGACACGTTGTAGCCTCTTGGTCTTGACTTGCATAATTTTGACATGTGGTCATGTGTAAATCCATACCTAGGCACCAGGTGATACAGACGAGACAGCTGATCAGGACAGAGATGATGAGGAAAGCGTCAGGTCGCAGGGATCTTCGGCAGACCAGTCATTCTTTCCCCCTACCTGATCCCCATCCCCGTCTCTGGCTCCTGCCGCCTCCGCCTCCGCCTCCTCATTACCCACTTCCCCACCGTCTACCCTTCCTCCAACCCCGACATCTTGGCCCGCCTCGAAATTAGCTGCAAGAAAGCGCAAGGGGCATATAGAGGATGCATATGAGGCTGCCCTCGTTGAGAGATTGGCAGTTATCAAGCGGGAGAAAGAGAAGGACAATGGTGACATATATTCATGCTTTTGCAACTATCTCTGCTCATTCATGAGAAGTATTCCCCCAGAGCAAAGTGCCATATTAATGCAGGATGTAAAGCAACTCATGAGGGTTTATGAGCCCTCTTAATACCAAATGTGGCCCACTTGTGTGTTGTGGTTCGAGACTGGCTGTCAGCTGCAGTTAGACTAGACTACTGTCATATTCCCCTCCGTGAAGGAATGTTGTTTATTTACATGTTGTTTAGGTGTTTATGTTTGGTTTGAGGATCCCATGCTCATTGCCCAGTAGGCTGTGTTCATTTGCCGTGCAGTGGCTATGTTAGCTGCGCAAGGTAGCCTGTAATGAGTTGTTTAAAACCACACACATATGTATAATAGCCTATGTTTATTAAATGCGCGTCGGATAGGCCTGCACCTGTTTTTCTTTTTATTTATTTATTTTTTTTGTTTTGGCCGCGCACTACTGATTGTCTTTCGCTGAGAAGAGTTGCTAATAAATATCAAATGATGAAATTGTTGGAGACTGGGCGACTTTTTGAAAAGAATAAAATGTTGGCGTATGTGCTGTAATGACACCACTCCATATTTTTAGATTATGATTTATTAAAGGACTCTGTAGGCCTAGAGCCTATGAGAAAATAGCGCAGCACTTTTGCGCATCAGCGCAAAGTCAAGTGGCTGTCGGCAAGCATCCTTGCCGGAGAACAGTGAACTGGTGTGGAAGCTCGCCAGCATCAGACATAAAATAATCTGCGAGCTGATCTCGCACAAGGATTGCTCTTCTCGAGGGCCGGTCCACTGCACATTGTGGTCCATCAATCATGTTGGTGTCTCCCTCCACCTGCTGCCTCCATTCTCCTGCTTGGACTTCTCCAGAGTCAGATGTGGAATCCACAAAGATGTTTGGCATGTATTTGCCTCGTTCGGTGGTGGATAAATAGTTATGGAGAGCCATGCATGCCTTTACAATCTGCACTGCCTTTTCCGGCTTGCAGTCGATTGGACATCCGAAGATACGGTAGCGAGCAGCCAACATCCCAAAGGCGTTCTCCACCACACGTCTCGCCCTGGCCTGTCGGTAATTGTATACCCGCTTCTTGTCGGTGAGGTTTGTGCCTTAAATGAAATGAAATGAAAGCACATGAACATTGTGGACATTAATAATTGCATAATTCATTCATTCATCTATTCATTATTTATGTCACTCAGGTTAATAACCTTCAACCCTTGCGCACTTTATGCGCTCTCAGCATGTTGGAGCGGCTGAGTTATTTTTTGCATTGTTGGTTATCGGGGAGAATGCGCAGTAGGCATTTCTATGAAAATTGACCCCACTAGGCCTACTTAGTTCATTATTTGGCCCCAAGCTAAAAAGTGTTGATTTGTGCCCCGCTCCCCCTGTCTTATAATAATGGTGAAGTAATGCTAATTTGCTCACCTGAATAGGGTCTCATGAGATTCACCTGTAAGGGAAAAGCATCGTCGCCCAGGAAGAAGTAGGGACTGAGAGTTGTGGTGCCTGGCAAGAAAGTAGGAGGAGGCAACTGCAGCTGGCCTTCTGCCAAGCAGGACCCGAACGCGCTGCGGCTGAATATGCCCCCATCGCTCTCTTGTCCATATGCGCCAACGTCGACATACACAAATCGATAGCGGGCATCAGCAACAGCCATAAGTACAATGGAAAAAAAGCCTTTATAATTATAGAAATCACTGCCCGAGTGGTGCGGAGCTCTGATTCGGATATGCTTCCCGTCGATCGCCCCGAGACGGAGAGGGAATTGGCAGTGGGACAGATGCTGAAAATCCTCTGCAATTTCCATCCACTCAGCTGCTGATGGGAATGCCACAAAATCTGCGACCAGGGCATCCCAGATGGCACAACACACCTCTCCAATAATGCCACAGGCGGTGCTTTTGCCAATCTTATAGCTGGCAGCGATTGCTTGCTGACTTATACCTGTGGATAGGTATCTCAGTGTCAGGGCCAGTCTTTGGGACGTGCTGATGGGGTTGCAGTGAGAACGAGAGGTCTTCGGGAGAACACAGACCACTCGTGACAGAAGGTCGTCAAATTTCGGCGCTGACATGTGGAAATATTGGAAGTGTTTCTCGTCGTCAATTTGCCGCATAGGGATTACCAGACTTTTGTACTCCCCGTCCCGATCCCTCCAACAGTTCAATGGGTGAACATGCCATCTTCTTTGTTGTTTTTTTTTTGCTTCTGGCGGTGGCGATGCAAAAGCAACAAAAGTATGCATTCCTGCTCAGTAGCCATTTTGTCAATCTGATTATGGTTATTACGAACACCCGGAATGTCACCCGTCCCTCGTCGGTGAATTTGCTACCCAAGAGGAGATTATTACACGTATGAGATTTGGACACTCATGTTTAAACAGCACCTTATATTTAATCAAAAAACATGCTGATGGGGCCTGTGATTTGTGTGGTAGTCCAGAAACGGTAGAACATGTGATTGAACAGTGTCCTACATGCAAGTACAATCAGGATAGATCAAGGTTAATATGAAAACTTTCAGAAGAAGGGGTAAGGCCGAATGTAAAATAAGTATTACAAAGGAACACTGGGGAATTTTTTTTAGTGACATCTTTTATTACTTTAAAGCAACAGGTTTATTCATTAGGATGTGAAGTAGGATTTTTGTCCAGATCCACACTCCTATTCAGAAGGTGGCAGTAATGCACCATACGCTGTGTTCAACACACCAAAAAGAAAAAAGGAGGAGGAGGAGAAGGAGAAGACTTTGCTACCCCCTATTGCATGAGAAACAAATTTTTCGCGGGACAGATTAGCCTGCATTCAAAGTCAATGCAAAGACGCAAATACATGCGTTATGGGCCCGTTAAGCTGCTTTCACACCGGACGCGAAACTAATTTTTCGCGCGACAAATTACATTCAAAGTCAATGCAAAGAGGCGAATACACGCGTTATGGGCGCGTTAAGCAGCTTTCACACCGGACGCGAAACTAATTTTTCGCGTGACAGATTACATTCAAAGTCAATGCAAAGACGCGAATACGAGCACGTCAAACCGCTTTCACACCGGACACGAAACAAATTTTTCGTGCGACAGATTACATTCAAAGTCATGACCGCTTATCAGCTACTGCATGTTAGTTCGCGTGCTCTGCTAATTAAAAATGCTTCTGGTTAACTTATATGCAGTAATTCTGATCGGTATGCTTGTGTTACTTCGGTAAGCATCAATGTGACAGTTTCATCATAACGTTGCCTGATTGTAGCCACTACAGTTGAAGCTAACCGGAGAGGTGCAGTTAGACCAGACGTAGGTTTTGCAAAGCTTTAGGTGCATTTTAGGGTGCTTGTGAAACGATCGCTTTGCTTATCCATGACCGGGGTCTGCCTGATACTTCTCCAATATCTGGGTAAGCTCTCTGATGCTACTGGTGAAAGCAATAGGGAAATGCACAGGCTATAACGTGTCTGGTATCACAAACGATTTCTCTGCATTGCTGTCGATTGAATATTAAATCGGCGATTGAATATTAAATTCTTTCCTGTAAAAGTGGTCGATTCGCTAGCTCCACATTAGCAACGGTTCACGAAAACGGAAATTACTGTCTGTAAAACCTGTATTATGCTCATAACATAATCGGAGCTCTATCTAGCTCTCGCGCACTATCCATAACGCGCCCATTCTCCGCAAGGAAACGCTGGTCATTCTGACGCAATGAGTAAACCATTACCAAGGGCATTTCCGAAAAGGCCATGTAGCCTGGAGCTTTCGCCCCTCCGTCATATATCAGCGCAGAAGCTGTTCATTTCTCCACGCTAACGACACACCACAGTTATGCACACGAACCAGCAGGTCCTTATAATACACACTGAAGCAGTCCATAAGCTCTTGGTCCACTTTTAGCTGCTCCTCACTGTCTATGTTTCCCTCCAAACTCAGACCCACTGGATTTCTATGGTCTACACGTGGGTATGTCGACCCATTCTACAAATGTGTCTGTATGTAGTGGATTCTAGCTTTCCCTGCATCCTAGCTATAGAGTAGAAAAACTGCTGTACTCACCACTGTTGCCGTAGCAAACTGTAGCCAATAGCAAATTTGAGCTTGAGCTGCCAGATTTTCGTGACTGCGCCCTCCACTTTCGCCGCCATGTTTATTAGAACAAGTTCATTTCATTAGATCTATATTCAAGTATAACGTTAGATTGCAGAATTTGCCCGCCGCTTCCTTATCAGATGGCAGACGTGTCTCACGTTTCACTCTGGTGAGGCGGACCCGGAAAACTGCGTTCTACAGCCTTGTCCAGCCCAACTCCACCCTCCACAGAGCTGGCCAGTCAGAAGAAAGTGGGCACACGGAGAGTGGGGGCCATAGCAGAAGAGCAACCCCAATGAGGCGTTTCAGGCAGAGACTACAATGGACTACAAATGAGGTTTTTTGAGGATGGCAGTATGAGCTACATAAGGACCCTGTTTTGGACTTTGAATGATCAGGAGTACGCTAGGGGAGTCCAAGATCAAAATATAACCTTGGAAATTTAGCAAAATAGGTCCCCTTTAACCGTTAAATTAACGCATTGTCTCCTTGTTATATTAACTGTAAGTGGAGTCCTGCGCGCATTTAACCGTGGTTTACACTGAACATGCACTGAACTCTGTGGTAAACTTACTGTAAAATTACAGTTAAAATAACTGGCAAAAAGTTGCCAGTTAAATTACCTGGCAAAAAGGCTTCAGATTATTTGTTTGTTATTAACAGTGTATTTGCAGAAACTGAAATTGGCGCAGTTTTATTTACATAGCTACTTTAGTTTTGAGACTACTACATTGATCCCAGTTGGGCCAACACTCAATATCATCCTGTTATCCATCATGTCAGGGCAAAGACGGACTAAATGAAAACAAGTAGGTATGAACACTTCAGAATGAAGTTGTTCCTATCTTAATACACAAAGCATACATATAAATTCATATATGCATATAACGACTAGTTTCTTCCAGGTGTAGACCTGAGTCATACTCACAGGCACAGCTGAATGCGAACGCTTTTTCTTTGAATGAAACAAAAACGTAGGTAACTGAGCCATAATAACATAACATAACATAAGTGGCGAGAACAGGCGTTCAGCTCAACTAGGCTCGCCAGTTTCTTTTAACTATCGTGAATATCTCACTTCAGATACTCAATGTCTCAATGGTATCTAGCTTTAAGTCAAGCCTGCTCTTGAAAATTGCCAAGGTTTCTGCCTCAACAATATGGTCAGGCAAGCTGTTCCACATCGAAATTACTCTTTGGGTGAAAAAATATTTCCTAATATCAGTGCTAAATTTACCCTTGGTCAACTTCCATTTATGACCCCGAGTTCTACAAACAGAACTTGGCCGAAGGAATCCAACATAATTCACTTTGTTAATCCCTTTAACATATTTAAACCGGAATCAGCTTAGTTGCTCTTCTCTGAACTTTTTCTAGAGCCTCTATATCTTTTTTAAAGTATGGTCCCCAGAACTGTACACAATACTCCAGATGTGGTCTGACAAATATGTTGTACAAGAGAAGTATCACCTCCTTGGATTTGTACTTAGTACTTTTGGCAATGTATCCCAGCATCCGATTGGCTTTTTTAACTGCTATGGCACAATGACTAGAACCTGTGAGGGTTTGTTCAACAATCACTGCTAGATCTTTTTTAATATAAAGGGTAAGGCAATCGTAGAGCTTATTCTTTAGCTTTGCCAAATAATGGAGCATAAATATTGTTGATTTACAATTCCGTATTCGTGTCCTTTTTAAACATGAAAAGATAAAAAAGAACACGGAAAACAAGTCCCCCACCCAAAAAAAAATTTTTCGACACCCATGTTTACTGTTTACATGTGCCTCATTGGACATTTATACATACACGAGATGGTGTTTTTTTTTCATATGACGTTGATATGTTATTTAGCCCTGTTGGACCACAAATAACATAATGTTGCAAGTTACAATAAACATGATGTGAGTTTGTAAAATGAAGTAATGAAGTTCACAAATGAAGTATGTTTTTATAAAAGAAGGCCATCAGTTACAAGTGTTGTGTACATGTCTTCTGTACCATCCAAACTTACTCCTTCTCCCTTCAATGAATACACAGAAAAAAGTAAAGTTATCCCCTTCAGAAAGCTTCAGATTGCGCCATTTTTACCTCAAATTTTCAAAAGCTTCGTACCATCCCTCGCCAACAGTGTCGCCCCCATACTAAATTTTTCTAGAAAAACCCCTGTACATCACCAGGAACTTGTTCTTAAAATTGGGATTCAAAGAAAATAAGTAGCCATAAATTTGGTCCGTTATAGCAATTTCATGATTGGTTGAAGGTATTCACTCATATAACAAGAGAAAGAAAGTTTCATGCGACTTGATAATCGCTTTCCAAATGTTGCTCCTTTTCCACCGCAACCAGTCCGCCGACAGTCTCATTTTCTGTAGCTGTGTTTCCATCCACCTTTTTTAATGCGCATTTTGATTTTGCGCTTAAAAAAACCTCAGTGGAAACGGCCAAAATGCGCATCAACTTGAAATATCGCATCAATTTTTTTTTCGCAAGGAGGGGGTGGAAAATTTTCTGAATCGATAAAAATAAATGCACTTTAGTGCAGTGGAAACGGGTTAGCAAACAAGTTATGCGAATAAATGATGACGTTTAGTATCTACGTCATTTTTGCTTGCCTACGTTGGCAAGCTAGTTAGCTAGTTTGCTACCTCGCAACATTGGTGTGCTAGCTATAACATTAGAGTTCGTTATCACTTTAGCTAGCTAGCTAGTGGTTAATACAGTAGAAGCGAACTGTAACCTTACACTACTGTGCTAGCTGTAACATTAAAGACTTCGTAACCACTAGCTTAAGTGATTATTTTAATTCGTTTTCGCCACCAGCTTTCCCGTTTGTTTTCCTTTTCGTTCGTCGCTCTTATTGACGTCATAGCGTGTGCTGTCTTCTTCTGCAGAAGCAATGGCATTTGAACAGAGAATTAGCGCCACCTAATGGCACCTACGGCTTATCCCGTGAAACAAAAGCGCATTACTGAAGTGGATGGAAACATGCACAAATGCGCTTTTCCTTTTGCCGCATTAACGAAAATTCTCTTAAGATTTGCGATACAAGTTGGATGGAAACACAGCTTGTGACGTCTCATACGGGTTGTGTACTCTGAAAGTACCCAGATGTTTGATAGTTATAATACAGTGAACACTGTGAAAACTGTTTTTAGCTCCCACCGCTCGCTCGCGGTGCGGGAGCTATGGTATCGGGCTCCATCCGTGTGTGCGTGCATGCTTGTGTGCGTGCGTGCGTGCGTCCGTCAACACATTTTGCTTTATCTCATCAACTATTTCAGTTACAGGCTCCTCATTTTTACTGGACATGCATCTCATGAAGGCCTACAAATGACATGCCTAAAGGTGACCTTGACCTATTTCTTCAAGGTCACTGGCTTAAAAATATCACCAAAAACTTCGACATTTTGCTGTATCTCATCAACTATTTCAGTTACAGGCTCCTCATTTTTACTGGACATGCATCTCATAAAGCCCTACAAATGTCATGCCTAAAGGTGACCTTGGCCTATTTTTTCAAGGTCACTGGCCTAAAAATATCACCAAAAACTTCAACATTTTGCTGTATCTCATCAACTATTTCAGATACAGGCTCCTAATTTTTACTGCACATGCATCTCATTAAGGCCTACAAATGATGTGCCTAAAGGTGACCTTGGCCTATTTTTTCAAGGTCACTGGCCTAAAAATATCACCAAAAACTTCGACATTTTACTTTATCTCATCAACTATTTCAGTTACAGGCTCCTAATTCTTACTGGACGTGCATCTCATAAAGGCCTACAAATGACGTGCCTAAAGGTGACCTTGGCCTATTTTTCAAGGTCACTGGCCTACAAATATCACCAAAAACTTGAACATTTTGCTTTATCTCATCAACTATTTCAGTTACAGGCTCCTAATTTTTACTGGACATCCATCTCATAAAGGCCTACAAATGACATGCCTAAAGGTGACTTTGGCCTATTTTTCCAAGGTCACTGTCCTAAAAATATCACCAAAAATTTCGACATTTTGCTTTATCTCATCAACTATTTCAGTTACAGGTTCCTAATTTTTATTAGACATGCATTTCATAAAGTCCTACAAATGACGTGCCTAAACATGACCTTGGCCTATTTTTTCAACGTCACTGGCCTAAAAATATCATCAAAAACTTCCACAATTTGCTTTATCTTATCAACATTTTCAGTTACAGGCTCCTAATTAGCTCCTGCCGCCCGAGTGGCACGGGAGCTATGGTATCAGGCTCCATCCATGCGTGGGTCCGTCAACAAAAACTTTGACATGTTGTTTATCATTGCGGCGGAAGCTTCTGGGGCCGCCAGTGCCCTATATTTTCAATTTTGTTTTTAAAGCTTGACGAGTCAGAACTCTTAATAGATTTCTTCCAGATGTTCCAGTAGTTCATAGTTTTAAATCCCATGTTTAAATCTTTTTTTTTTTAAGCTACTGTCGCATAAAGGTGATTTCTTTCATCGATGCATTTTAGTTTTGCTGCTTATTTTGGTTCGTTCCGTGCCTGCAAAAGGTCCGGTCGCCGCGCTGGCTATACGCTATACATGTACACGTTGTCTAGTTTAGAAAGAAAATTATGTTTCTACTGGAGTCATGCTACCATTCCTGGGAAGGTTGGATAAGCCAAAGCTGGGCTACAAAAAAGATAGTATTTTATGAACACGATCAAGTGGACTCTCATAACAGTGATTGACTGACATAGAAATATGGAGTGACGAGGTCGATGTCATTTAGAACACAATTGTACCCCTCAAATATCTCCACCCAATACCTCAAAAGCAGCCTGAATCGTCCGCCTGTACTTCTCGTGCACTCAAGCTCAATTTCAGGTCTTAATTGCTTTTTTATAGTTGTTGTATCTCTTTCCATGGTTCTTTCTTCAACTTCTGGTCCGTCCTCTTCCATGATGACCAAAACTAAACAAAACCTTAAATCTAATAACGTTAGATAGTTACAGTATACGCAATAGAAAGATCTGACGACAGGCAGCTGCAAGAGCATGAACAATATGTATTCCTGCGCGAGTTAAGAGAGAGAATACATTCTAAAAATCTTCCTTTCTTGTTTTGTCATCGCTCTTATCAAGTCTACTCATCGAAAAAATAATAAATTAAGGTATCAGCCCACACGGAAAGAACCTACATAAACATATAGGTTTTAATATAGGGCCAAATAGGCCTATAGGTTTCGCATATATGCGACATACATAAAATTGGCTGTTTTCGAAACTTATATGTGGCCCTATATTAAAGCAAGAATTTCTTATTCGTTTGGCATTTCTGATCGCACTCAAATTCGCGACATCCAATTAGGTTTCTCCGTAAAAGTACTTACGCTTCTTCCACAGTATGTGTGAACGGCCGCTAGAGGGCTTTATTTATATGCACCTCCTAGGGCCACATTCCTAATTAACACTATTACACATTATTATTTTTTTTTTCCACAACTATATGATATCAGATTAATGATGAAGGGTACTTCACTAGCATAGAAATTAGAATCTGTTCTATGAGCGGCCGTCTGGCCAACAGGACGCGCCTAGGGGAACTCTAATCTACATAACCCTTCCCAGCAGGCCCTTCGCAATTTGCATCCCTGTAGCGCATTGGCCAATTGCGCGCTTCTTCTGAAAAGACCTGCCGACCACTGGGCGGGGATTAAAACCTATATGTTTATATAGGTTCTTTCTGTGTGGGAATTTAAGAATCCTTGTTATTTCATCCCTGTGGAAAAAAGTCTGGGACCTTTAGTTGCTACACAAGCATCTCAGATAAAAGACAAGTGTCTGTTCATTAAAACTCTGAACAGAAATGTAGACTTTGTCTTCAAATTCATTAACCACAGTGAAATGCTCAAATAGATGTGGGGATGAAAATGACTTTTGAAAGGCATGTTTACTTGAATGTAGTTTCATCTGTGTACTATTATTTTGTTATTTTTGTTTTATTTTGCTACATTTAGCCTAAGGACCTCGGAGCCATATTCATCTAGAAACTGCATTACAGACAAGATACAAAACATTGCCATTTGGTGAATGTAACAGTGTAGTGTATAACCTTTCAGTGGATGTGTATGAGCTGTAATGATGTGAATCCAATTTTATCTAATGTGGTGAATCTGGCAGTGACTTAAACTTGAAAAAATGCTTAATTGATGAAATAAACATAATCAAACCATTTTGTTTTTATACATTTCCTTCTCCTCCACAATACTCAACTCAATCTTCATAGAATGGAAATAAGTATGGTCAAGAAAGAATTGGTGACATTGTTAATCTTTCAGGAAAAAAATGTAACTAATAGTATTAGATATTTGTGTTGATATCATAGCTTTTTGTCTCCTCTCACTTGCCATAGTTAATAATGACTGGTTTACACATAACATGCCGTTGTCACATGTCAACGTGTATTTAGGATCAAATGTGATGCCAATTTCACGTGTTCACATGCGATTAATAAGTTATTGCGTGAAATTCTGGTTATTTCTGTAAGGGACTTTGGACTAATATGCAGATATTACCTTGAGAGTAAAAATATGAGCTAGGCATCATGTATGACAATTGCAAAAGTGAGATATGAGCTATACAATAGGTATGACAAACAGAACCTGCCACTGGGTATATGAGCTATATAGGAGACATATACCTTGTATGTACATATAGGGTCTATATGTGGAAATAAAGAAGCGATATAGGAGACCTATATGCCCTCTATAAGCACATACATGTGCCTGAATTTGGCCTATATGCGGCCTATATGCGCATATATGCTGCATATATGCGGCATATAGGTTGCATATATGCGCATATATGTTCATATAGATTCTTTCCATGTGGGAGTCCTTCCCCCCAGGGTTTCCGCTACATGTAATTGATCGTGGTGCACCGCCACGGCAAAATAAAAACCACCACGCCTATGTAAAATGACTTTACATAAACTCCAAAAATCCTAAGTACAATCAGGTGTCGCCAGTTCTCATTGTTAAGTTAAAATGAGCGCTAATAATTCTTGACCTGTTGTCAATCATTTTGCTTGATGAACACGTTTTCCAATGAATTAAAAATTAGCCATCGGCAGTAAAACGCGCTGCTTTCTTCTTAATGCAATGTGTGCAACGATTAGAGAAAAAATATTTTGTTCACTTTGCAAAACGATAAACTACGATGTTAACTTCTGTGTTTGCTGTGAGCCCATCCTGCTCTACCTAATTGTATCTTCATGATTAGGGGAGACCGGGGTTACTTCGGTCACGGGGTTAGATTTGTCACCCCAGTTTTTTTCATTGCAAAAGCACTTACGGGAAAACGAAAATGTACCAATTATGTGACATCCCAGCGACGTCATCTCTTGGAAAGAAGAAGGACTTGTAGTGTCTTGTAAGTGTTTTCTGCCTAAATAACTGAATTTTGACCCAAATTGTAAACTTTAAGTTTCTGAAAGAAATGCGTCTAGCTTCTTTGAAGACAAAGATTTCCACGGTGTTTTTACTGTTTCATAAACGTATGTAACTAGAGTTATTAACGACACATCAGATAAAGGCCTGCTGCGATCATGAGATGAGAGATGCGGCCTGATTTCCAAAATGGGAGCACGGGGCTACAATGGCCAAGCAGCATGGAGTTAGTTTGTCAGGGTGCTGAGGTTGCCCCGCTTGTAGGTCCTGTGTTAGGCCTATATTAAAATATTCCAGTCAAATATAGGAGCCGATTTATTGTTTTTCAATAACCTATAATGTCTTAATAATTCAAATATTTGCATTTATTTTATGTTTATGATAGAGGACTTATTAGGGCCTTTGTTCGGAGGACACAAGTATGAATGTGTAAGGGTTTGCTCCTTGCAGCCCCTCCCCTTTCTCATCTTTTCACCTCCACCTTAATGGGCCACAGGTGGGGCCCATTAAAGTGGAGGTGTTGGCAGAGTATTTAGGGTTAGCAGGATGCCAGCCCTGGGGCCTCTGCATTTTATTCCATTGTCAGTAGGAATGTTTGCTGCTCCTCTTTGGTGCCTTGGTCCTTAGTCATCATCCAAAGGTGGAGAGGGGTGGGTCCAACGCTTCTCATGCAAAGGGTGGGCACATGAGGACTGTGCAAATGTCAGTGGGCTCACCTACATATGTCATAACTGCAATTCTGATGGTGATTATGCATAAATCATAGCTTGTGTTGGTTCATTGTAAAAATAAAACACTTCTCACCATTCCTGTTATGAGAATATCGGACTGTCTTTTTCAGCTTCAGCTGATTGCCAACTATGACAATTTCACCCCACCCATCTGACAAAGTAACCCCGGGAATGGGGTTACTTCGGCATGTTTGTGATTTATCGAAAATTGGATATTGTGACGTAAATATATGTTATATTGAGATTGTATCAATACAAGTTTTATAGGCGACATTCTGCACTACACATATACCATAAAGGTATTTCTCTAAGTTTTAGCAACAAAGAGTTATGAAGCCAAATACTAAATCATGACAAGGTAACCCCGGTCTCCCCTACTTAATTCCAATTCCGGAGTCCGGAGTCATAATCGGTTTTCATATTATATGTGAAATCCACCTTGACGCTTTTGAAACTGATAAACCTCCGTGCACATACGGTAGACTTCAATTATTACATTGCCTACGTGTTGGCCTAATGAAAACTGGCCACACCTGATAATGCTGAATTTTGACCCGACGCTGAAGCTCTCCGCCACAGTTTCAAAAAATCCTGGAGGAACCCAGCCTTCCCCGAATTTACACGATTTCCGTCAGATCGTTTATATGTCCATGTTAATCTTCAATGTACTAGGCCTTTATAGAAAAATATGAGTTTAAGTAAAAAAAAAAGACAGATGTTTCTCCATTATAATTTATCCATCTCAAGTAAAGTACAACTCAATTTTAACCTTTAACAAAATATAAAGCTTAGAGAGAGACATAGTATTTCTACTGACATGTGACAGAGCAGAGCTTGCAAAACCCATATGTGACGTCACCCAAAATGGGCCTCTTTTCTAGCATCGTGGAAGTATTCACGCTCGATAAAGTACTGTCGTTTCGTGCGTTTCCATTTTCTCGTATCGATAATGTGACGGAATGACATTATATTGCATTCTTTGCGTTCTAAGCTTTCCATTGATGTCGAAATTGCCATATTTCAGTTTTTCCTTAGAATCTTTACTTTAAAGTGTTGTGTGGCCCTGTTGCTGATGATGTCCAGTTTGGTGATGCCAACTGGGAGCTTAGAAAGTAGTTCGTTCACCACGTGGTCGATGAAGGTGGCGGCAGCATTATCCTAGGCCAGGTAGTCTGACACCCCTCCAAAGGAGAAGGTACTGAATGCTGTCCAACTTACTGCATTGAAGAGTGCTGTCTGGGAGTGTGACCAGTGGGTGCTCTGGACTTCGTCTTAGTGGATGATGGATGGGATCTCTGAGAAGTCAATCTGGAGCACTACATGGTTGGGTCGAGGGTTGGAGCACAGGTCCTTGAAGGTTCTGGCCTGCTGGTCCTTCATGAAGCAGTGGATCTTGAAGCTGAGGAGTCTGGTGGAGAGCTTCTTGAGTACACCAGACACGGTACCATCACGGGTCAGCTTGTCAACTCTGCCATCGTCGCCCTTGGCCCACTCATACTATGATACTGGATCACCAAGCTGAGGGTCACTGATCTGCGCTGATGGCTTGTTGAAGGTTACTCTGTCTGAACAGGTTGCACACTTGCCATACATACAAGCCTCAGAAGACTTGTCACAAACAATAGTCTCTATGAGTTCATGGTGGTCAGCTGGCAGGCACTTGTAGGCTGGTAGGCCTCCCGGATGGTCATCACTGGGTAGCGCCGCTGCTCTGTCACCTTCTCACCATCCTGGGTCATGGTGATGTAGTCCTTGCGACCAGGGGCTGTCCAGCTGATGTCTTGACGAAGGTAGAAGTCTGTGACCCTGGAACAGACCTCATCTGGAACTCTGTTTTGTGCTGATTTAGGTGGAGTGTAGGCGGCACAGGGACACTGACAGGCACTGGATTCCGCTGGACGATCTCCTTGATGACTGTTGGCACTTTCTTGGAGACTTTGGAAGATGACTGGAGATTCTGCGGATTGCACGGGTCTGACTGGAAGTGTTGCTGTAGACAGGAGTACCCAGACGACGCTGCTTAACAAGCTGTGCTTCCTTCTTGGCTGCTCTGTGTTTGGCTACTCGTTCTCTGGTCTTGGGACGGACAGCTTCAGGATCTCTGGCTTTGGCTGCTCTGTTTCGGTCTGAGACAACAGCTTTCCTGGCATCAGGGTTTTCAGCCTTCTTGCGTTCTCTGTAACACCTGATCCTCTCAGCTGCACTGAGAATCATTCTGGAACTTGGAGATGACTTGTAGACAGTAGTAATGTTAAGCAATGTTGTTGTAGTACTTGTATTGAGAGCAACTGGAATGAGACAACTGGTAGTCAAGGAGGGGTATTTAAGGGCCCCTGAGAGAATCAACCAGCTAATCATCTTCTCCCAAATGAATTAGGCCTTCCCAGTTGACCCAATTTCCAAAAAAAATCATAGCTATCTAGTTCAAAGCTTTGAGGGGTGGCTTCATCTTGTTTGTAAAATGAAATCTACCACCAGATGTAAAATATCTTCTTAATACTTCCTAGGTTGCAGCTTGGTCTAAGTGTAATAAAACATAAGACACAAAATCTTCTTAACCTTTGAGGGGTGGCTTAATTAAAATTAATAAATAAATTTATTAAGATATTCAAGCCTGTAACAATGACTAACTTAATATTTCAAAACAAATATAACTAAAGAATAATATTCTGCTTTAATTATTTTGATTAGTCACAATGTATCTGCACCAAACTCAATGAAGCCAAAAAACGCGACACTGTTACAACTTTTCAAAAACTCATTTTTTTTCTTTTTAATTTTCAAAAAAGTAATCATCCAACATTTTTCCTTATAGTATGAAACGACTCTGAGATTATTATATCATGGTGCTGGTGTATAAAAATTAATTGATATCAAAATTCTGAAATAATTAAGATATCAAATAATTTTTTTTGTTTCAGGAGCTTAAATATGTGTACTTTAAGAGGAAATAATCATATTGGCATTTATTTCTTTTAAATTTTTTACTCCTAATGTGCAGTTTGGCTGACTTTGGCCCATGTATGGATTTCCTAAAAGAATACATTTGGAACAAGGTGCGAATTTTGAGAGCCAGTTGATTCAAGAATTGCTGCAGGTTGCCAGTATTAAGAAGTCGAGGACCACCAGTTATCATCCTATGAAAAACAGCCATGTAGAGTGGTTTGATAGGACCCTAGGCGGTATGATAAGAGCTTTGCCACCAACGGCCAAGCAGAAGTGGCCATAAATGCAGCAAACTCCTTCGGTTACAATTGTACGGCTCATGAATCAACAGGCTAAGCACAAGGCAGGATTAATACCCCCAGGGGTCCCCAGGCACTGAAGCTCATGGGGCCCCCCTTCCCTCCCCTCCCTCCCGCGGGCGGGCGGGGGTAGGAGATATAACACTCTTTCTCTTTTCTTTTTTTTAAATAAATATCAATGTTTTGTTTATTAAGCAGACTGAATGCATAAAATGCAGCTACATTTCTGGTGATCTTAACGATATAACTCCAGCACTTGCTTGTGCTGCGTAACTTTAATATAATATGCAGATCAACCAAACAAACATCCACCCACCAACTGAAAGTATATGTTCATTTCAGCTGCAAGTTGAGACGGCACAGCAAGTTTGAACTGAGCCCGGAAACACAATGCTCAATATGATAATTGGATTCTGAAGCACATAAACCCATAAAATGACGCTCACAAACTGATGGGCCAGGCAATCATATGTAGTGATCAAACTCCGCACTGGCTTTTCTGGTGAAGTCATTGCAAGTATTCGATAAAGGAGAAATAATGCAGACAAGTTTCACTTAGACTATCGGACCCAAACGAATTTTGATACGCGTAATACAATCCGGAGGTGAACGAGAACGACGCATAATCGACGTGCGTCGTCAACCCTGAGCGCCAAGCTCTGTTTACCAACAAGATGCCGTTGTTTTCTTTAAAAAAAAAAAAATCAATTGAATATTTTAATTACCGTATTAAACGATGACACGCGGTGTAATTCGGGTCTTCAGTGCGCTACTTGTCATTTTTTCCCCGCGAGATTATCCTGACAAAGCACGAATCAAATCAAACTATTAAAAAGTTCAACTGGATGGCAAAGCAACAACTTACTAGTATATGGTCTCCGCAGATAACGGTATGTTTTGCAGGATTCCAGATTGTTCCATTGCGACTAACGACTAATTTTTGTAAGCGGATAACTACACTTTCTGTGGCGATCAGGATATGAATCTTCGCTTGGAAATGCGTGAAAAGTAATCATGCGACCTGTTTTCACGTTATGGTTCGTGCACCCCTCAACTTCATACGATTTTGGCATGGTTAAAGGGAAAAAAAATCACGATTAAAATGAAATGTTTCAGCTTTGAGCGTAGATTCAATACGGCGACTTGGAATTGTTTTCAGTGAACTGTGTTCGATAGCCTCAATACTATGGCGAGTGGCAAAGCAATAACGGCGCGCGTCGCACATCAGAAGGATAAAATACCATCGATGCTCGATTTGCTTTTGTCGTAATGTCGCAGTGTCCTTGCTTAAATGACTGTATCTTCACGCTAATGATAATCGTTTCGATGCGAATCATTTTCTCTCTTCTCGTAATGAACCGCAAAAAGCGTAAAAAACTCTCCCATCGTGGAAGGCCCCTCCCTGCTCAAGGGCTCTTGGGCACGTGCCCAGATTGCCCATATGGTAGATCCGGCCCAGGCTAAGCACCTTTCTACCAAATGTATGAAAGGACACCCAGACTTCCAGTAGATGTCATGTTTCATAAAGTGGAGAGAAATGACTAAGTTGCTGACTATAACACCAATGTGAAAAGGTTAAGGAATGACTTAAGGGAGGCTTTCACATCCGTGTAGGTGAATGCTGAGGACAGTCAACCGCGCCAAGCAGACTTACACAACAGAAGAACAAAGGGTTGTGACACTGAGGAAGGAGACTAAGTCCTCTTAGCTAATGAGGGTGAATGTGGATGCCGAAAACTAGCAGATAAGTGGGAGTCCACCCCCTACATTCTATTTTCCAAGGACCCCAAGCGTCACATTTACCGTGTCAGAAACACCTGCACTGGACAGGAAAAAGTTGTCCACAGGAACTTGCTTCTGCAGGCTAATTTCCGGCCAATAGCGATTGAAGAGGGATCAGAACCGTCCCTTGATGATAAGGTCAGTCATGAACGGAGTGAGAGCATCTTGAGATACACTTGTGTCTGAATCTGAAATTGATCATGCTGACCTCACCGCCAGCTGGGTGGCCGAGGCTGCTGTCTCTGATGATCCTCCACAGAGCCTGTGTATGTCTGTAAATGGTGATGATGTCGAGCCAGGCCTTGAAGGCCCACCAGCCGGTCGTCCAGATGAGGAGAGCTAATCAGTTTGTGTTGAGTATAGTATGGATGAAAGTGAATATGGTGGAAGTGTCCAGGCAACATATTTTGCTGGTGATAGCCGAGCAAGGACGGAATTTGGAGCCTCTGCATTTCAAGCTTGTGTAATCTGGAATAAGAAAATTTCCTATAGTCTTTCATAAAACTTTCCCCAAGAGGACATTGCAATACATTTTCATCATGGCAAAATGATTGTACACCTTGTTATAGTCTAGTCATGGCCTCTTAAAGAAATGCCAATAGATGCCATAAAGGTGTCAGAGTGATTTGCTGTATTATTAGGAATCCCACAACAGTTTTACCTAAACAACAAATGGATATTATTTTCCGCCAGTGAACTTAAGCAGAAATTGTTGGGGCTTGGTTTTAGTTTTGAATATTTTAGCACATGTAGCTTCAGTGTCTTGCCAGAGAACCAAATCAAAACCACTGAAGTTGCCCCATGGGAACAAATTTAGAACCTGTTAAAAAAGTTAGATTAACAAAAATGATGAATGGGCCGAATTGAGAGTTGTTTATCCTTTGAAATGAATAATGAATATCAATTTTTTTACTCTCGATCGTATCCACAGGTATAACTTTTAATTGCAATTATTCATCTCTCTGCATTTGGGCATGAGGTTTACATGCCATATTACATTCAAAATAAATGTTTAAATATTGCAAAGATTATTATATTGGGAAGCAATCATAACATTTTATGAACCCTCGTACCAAACCACCAATTCTATAGATCTGAATGCTTTCCATGTGTCTATATTTGATGACATTGTTTTCATAATATTGAGAGAAAAGTTGTTCATTGCATTGTGCATACTGTATCAAGACGTCTGTGGAAAAGTTCTAAAAATAGAAGCGGTCATTTGAAAAGAGCGGGAGTTCTGTTGATGAATCTTAAAAATGTTTGTCTTAGAGTAAGAATTTTATCATTTTAACATATATTTGTCTACAAGAGTATATCACATTTTACACTCGCAAATGGTTTGATACTGTACATGGCAGATAAATTTGACAGAAAAATTTCAGACAGCTGGTGACAAATGGCTGTGAGCACAGACAGTCACACCGCAGAAAAACACACAAATCATTACAGCCGAGACATACAGTCTCGCAGCTTGATTGTTTTTTTTTTTTATTCCAAAGTTGTTTGTAAGTTCAACATAATGGGCGTTGAGATGGAGAGTACAGAACCCTCACCCTCTGTCCCACCTCTCGCCTAAGATCTGACCCACCCAACTACCATACAGCTGTCATCCTCCGCCAAGCCTCAGCACATCGACACTTCATGAGCAATACTAATAACAACAATATAATCATGATATTCATAATCATGGTTTTAATAATCCATTTAGCACAAGTATAGTAATGTAAAAAATAATTAAGGAAAAAAGAAGACCCCTCCTCTCTCTTCATCATTGCTCTCTTAGGCAGACTCAAAGGAATTGCAAAAATGAATAATCACACTTTTTCCAGTCTGGATACTCCAATCAGCTGAAACTCCATCTTCCGCTATCCTGTGCCTCTTGTGGTCAGTGTTTCAGTTTATAAGTTGCTTCTCTCATTTTATACAGTGAAATGGCAACAGGAACATTTCCATGCAGAGAAGATGATACAGTCTGCCTTTGGACCCCTGTGCATGTTTGTCAGTGCATAGGTCTGTGTTAGAAGAGGATCTTTGATGTAAAGAATGAGCTCATGCTTTTTCACATATGGTCACAAACTTGCAAAGCAGAGAGATGACAAAGCCTCGATAGCATGTTATAACCATATATGTTCAATTGTAGTTTTATTTATGTCTCTGTCTACTCGGTATTTGTAGGAATGTAAGCTGAGAAAGTTAAATGTGAAGGGCTAAGTGTGAGAGCTATGACATTGAAGGGAGTCATTTCAATTTTTCTCTAATTGTCAACATTTTAAACTAGAAAAGCACTCAGACAGCGCAGACCTCCGCCAGGTGACAGCAAAAGCCAAAAGCACGGCGATTGGAACTCCGGCCCATTAGAAAGACTTGAAATCTTGAACTTTGGCGTATATCTCAGCTGTAATTTGGCCTAGATACGCCAAAATTTAATCACCTGTTCCTTGTCCTAATACCCACCTTCTCTGAAAATTTCATCAAAATCCGTGCATTACTTTTTGAGTTATCTTGAAAACAAACAAAAAACAAACAGACAGACAGACAAACAAATGCCAGCGATCACACAACCTCCTGCCAACTTCGTTTGGCGGAGGTAATTAAGGGATCTGTGACACTGTCTTGCACGATAACAGACACACTGTGATACGTGGGGCAGGAATTTTGTTTCTGCAACCACATGACTGAAGATGACCGCATTGTAAAAGAGAAAAGCATTAGAAGGAACCTGTTATGCGATTTTTCTAATTTTAATAATATTCTTGGAAATCCAAAAGGGACATTTGTAAACTTTTTAGGGAAAAAAAATCCATGATTTCTCGGCAATTTGATTCTTGCCATTCCTAACTCTCTGAAGAACTGGCTGTTCTTAGTGGGAATCCCCTCTATAGAATGAGCTTTTTTCAAATTGGCTTGAGAACAGAGATACCGTGCCAATGGAAAGTGATGATGTTAGAATTCCCCAGCTACTGGAAAGTCTCCAAATACAGATGACTGAATAAATACAGCAAGCTAGCCATTAAACTTTGCAATGAGTGAAAAAGTAACGTCTGCATCGCAAGCATAGATGTTACATTCACAGAAATGCTACAAGCAGTCACCATAATAGTTTTTCTATACTCTTAATTCCGTCTGTAACCTTAAAAATGATCTGTAGCTAGCGTCAGTACAGCTGCACGCATAGGCTGAACATTTCATTTACTGTGCTTGCTACTCCATCAAAAACGGACTGAATTGATTAGAAAATGGTCGCGCATAATATCTTTTTCTATCGGCGTGTCTTGCACCTTGCTTCTGGCTGAACTAGCAATGGTTTCTAAATTTATAATCAATTTAGTAGCTAGCTAGCTAGCTACCAGCTAGGTGATAAACCCCACAATGATTATTGAAAGATAATGCGTGATGCTAGCTAAGTAAGTTAGTTTTGAAAGTAGCACTTAGCTAGTTAGCTAGTTTCATCAACAACCAAGCCATACACATTTAATAAAGGTTACACTTGGAATTCAGTTTGAATATTTACAGAAATTGGAAAAAATGTACCTAGCCAGCTAGCTAGCAACTGTTTCTCCATGAAACATATTGAAACCAGTGCAAATTTGTTTCATCTAAAAAGAATAATAGGACCCCTTTAAATTAAATTTTGTTGTCATTCCTGCGTTGTACTGATTCAGATTAGAAGTAAAAAGGGGTCAGACAAAAAGTGGAGAGCATGCATACAGCTAGTTATGGGTTTTTTTCTGATTGAAGATGTTACCATATAAAATAAGCCATGGGTTGGGATATTCAGATGAGGGGCAAAATAATTCTCACAAGCCTGCATGTGACATAGGAAGGGGAGCCAGATCAGAATGGCATGCCAAATGCCATGTTGTATAAAATAGGCAGCCCACAAAAAATGACTGGTTTGTTTTACTTCACAGTTAATGGGTTGTCAAGCACTCCAGATACAGAAATTTATGTGCACAAGAACTGAAAAAGTGAGTTTTTCATGATATGTCCTCTTTTAGCCAAGTCATTAGGGAATAGGATGTCCCTTTTTTAAGTTGGACAATGGCTTTAAGACTTCCTTACTTTAGCATCTATCATACAGATGCAGTTGTCTTGCGCATTTTAAGAGAAAACATTCTACGGTTACCATGTTTCAAACAAAAGGACGGGCAGTCCCTGCCCCCAAGCTGTTCATTTTGATTATATTCAACTCTTGGACAACATTCATGTAACTTTTTAAAAATCTCTCTTTTCTGAGTCAGTCCTCAGGCATCCTGGCATTGCTTACATTATGTCCCTTGTAAAGAGAAGTAATATATATTACTGCAGTAAATTAAGATAATCTAAATACTCAAAATAATCAATAATGGCATGGCAAATACTTCCTCTTCCAAACTGTCAATCAAATGACTAAATCACAATACAGTTAGCAGCATACTGTATAAAGTGGGAGGAACACAATACCCATATGGGAGATCAGTGTACAACCTCCAATTCCAAAAAAGTTGGGATGCTGTGTAAAATGTAAATAAAAATGATGCAATGATTTGCGAATCTTGTAAACTTACATTTTATTCACAATAGAACATAAACAACACATCAGATGTTGAAAGGGAGACATTTTACCATTTCATGAAAAATAATAGTTCATTTTGAATTTGATGGCAGCAACACATCTCAAAAAAGTTGGGATAGGGCCATGTTTACCATTGTTTAGTATCCCCTCTTCTTTCAACAGCGGTCTGTAAACATCTGGGAAGTGAAGAGACCAATTGCTGAAGTTTTGGGAGAGGAAAGTTGTCCCACTCTTGTCAGATGTGGGATTCTAGCCACTTAACAGTCCTGGGTGTTCTTTACCAGATTTTTCATTTTATGATGAGCCAAATGTTTTATATTAGTGAATGGTCTGGACTGCAGGTATGGCAGTACAGCATTCAGACTCTTCTACTGCGAAGCCATGCTGTTGTGATGGATGCAGTATATGGTTTGGCATTGTTTTGCTGGAATATGCAAGGCATTCCCTGAAGGAAACATTGTCTGGATGGGAGCATATGTTGTTGTAAAACCACTATATACTTTTCAGCATTGATAATGCCTTTCCAGATGTGTAAGCTGCCGACGCCATAGGCACTAATTCAACCCGATTCCATCAGAGATGTAGGCTTTTGAACTGTGCACTGATAACAAGCTGGTCCCTCTCCTCTTTGGACCACACGACATTGCGTTTTAGGTTTCCAAAAAGAATTTCAAATTTTGATTCATCTGACCACAGAACAGTTTTCCATTCTGCTTCAGTTCATTTTAAATGAACTTTGGCCCAGAGAGGACGGTGGCGTTTCTGGATCGTGTTCACATATGGCTTCTTTTTTGCATGATACAGTTTTAGCTTGCATTTGTAGATTGCACGGTGAACTGTGTTCACAGACAATGATTTCTGGAAGTGTTTCTGAGCCCATGCAGTGTATTCCAGTGCAGAATCATGCCTGTTTTAAATGCAGTGCTGCCTGAGGGCCTGAAGATCATAAGCATCCAATATTGACCTTCGGACTTGTCCCTTGAGATTTTTCCAGATTCTCTGAATCTTTTGATGAAATTATATACTGTAGATAATGGGATATTCAAAGTCTTCGCAATTTTACATTGAGGAAAATTTTTCTGAAATTTTCCGACAATATTTAGATGCAGTTTTTTCAGATTGGTGAATGTCTGTCTATCTTTACTTCTGAGAGACTCTGCCTCTCTAAAAAGGTCTTTTAATACCCAGTCATGTTACTGACCTGTTGCCGATTAACCTAATTCGTTGCAAAATGCACCTCCAGTTGTTTTTTATTAGTACCACTTTTCCAGCTTTTTGTTGCCCCTCTCCTAACTTTTCTTGATGTGCTGCTGTCGTCAAATTCAAAATGAGCTAATATTTTTCATGAAATGGTAAAATGTTTCACTTTCAACATCTGATATGTTGTCTATGTTCTATTGTGAATAAAATGTGGGTATATGAGATTTGCAAATCATTGCATTCTGTTTTTATTTACAATTTACACAGCATCCCAACTTTTTTGGAATTGGGGTTGTACATTTGTTATTCATTTCACTGACAATATGCTCCAGCTGCAACATAAGACCAGGCATAATGCAAAGAAAATTTATAGTGATTTGGTGCTTATTGTCAGGAATAAACATAAACAATTGGGGAATATGAATTCTGGTTAGTATAACGTATGCATATTACTTTTTGTAAAGGACCATGGCATACTTAAATTCTTGAAAGGTGTAGCTTTTGCAAAACCTCCGGCAATAAACATCAGGTCACTTGTAAGTGAAAAAAATTCCCCTCTATTTAAGGATTAGTTTAGTGAGTTTCAGACAGATATACTGGAAAGGCTTCATAAAACAGGTCTAGTAAACTGTGACAGAATACGCACACACACGCACATCCACCGATGTGGACACACATTTTACCACCATCAAATACAGTGTGATTTAATCTGTAATTTTAAATGCTTTGTTTATGTATGTATAATACTATTATAATCTGTGTCAGTGTGCTTCGAGCAAGCCCCTCTCTATTCATAGATCTCACATTAACAGATAACCACTGAGGGAAGGGAAACATACTTCATGAACGGATGAAGTGTCTGTATTCGCCCTCGCAACAACCACTGCAAATCAACAAGACATTGTCCAAAAAAAAAAACAAAGAAAGAAAGAGAAAGCATTCAACTCAGACAAATCTTTTTTTCATTTGTATGACCCCCCCTTTCAGGTCTCCCTCTGGGGAAATGTGCTCCTGCATATCCATGATTTTTGATACAGAGAGAAATGGCCCTTCTAACAGTGTGCAAAGTCCTTTGAGTCTTCCTGGTAGAGGTCCAAGTTCAAATTCCTGTATCAAGCGACAGAAAAGGAACAGAGTGAAACTAACATTGAGTGACATCTTTAAAGTGACTCTAAGGTAGGCCGTATCCAAGCAGAGTTGGCCCAACAATGTGTCTGTTCAACAGTTTAAGAGTATAAAGGGGTTTGAGTCTCTGTCTGAAGTGATACTGTGTCACACACAATTTAGGAGATGCACTGAGAGGTTCAGTTAGCAGGCAGCTTCAGCTTGATGCAAAACTGCGTGGAGGAGAGGAGCAAAGGATGTGGCCAAGGGGGAGTTGGTGAGGTTCGGTTTGGAAAAATCTTCACACCCAGGTTGTCAGTCTCCGTGTCTTCCCGAGGCCCTTCAGATAGGCAGGTTTTGAAGTCTCTCTGAAAACCCACAGCCAGGTCTCTGCCATTCAGTGGAGTCCTGCTGTAGTAATCGGTCTCCGAAGTAAACTGGGCCCCGCCCCCAGCAACGTGATGTCCTCCGCCCCCCTCCCCCAGTTCTATTCCCCTAAAAGGTCTGTGCTGGTGCTTGACTTTGCAGGGGGGAGGGGGCGTGGCGGGGGTGTCAGTTTTCTCCGGCGGGGGCTCGAACCTCCTCCCCCCTCACTGTCCGTGTTGGAGGCAGAGGGGGGTGGAGGAGGGGGAAGGCGCACTGGGATGATTGAGGAGGAGGGAGGTGTCATCCTACAGGAAGAGGGCCGCAGGCTCTGTATCCTCCGGCACTCCTGGCAGATTCGCACATGGGCGCAGTTGCGAGGGGGCACCACGGGAACCAGCACAGGTGGTGGGGTGCTGTGGTGGGCCCCAAGCGGGTCCTCCAGCAGGCGCTGGGGCCCAGGGCCGAGTTCTGAGGGGCCACCCCCAGCTCTGGCAGCCCCAGACAGTTGCCCTGACCCGCTGTAGAGCTTTCCGTTGCTCAGTCGCATCTCACGGACCAGGCGCAGTGGGCGTGGGGCCCCCAGAGAGATGCGTGTGGTGTGGCGTGGACCTCCGGGGCCCCCCAGGGCCCGGCGTCTCCGGGACCGGGTAGTTTTCTTACAGGAGATAGCATTACAGAACTCTGTCAGCATCTCATGGCACACTGACACCTGAGAGAAAAACGAGGAAGGTTAGACAAATGAGGTTATAAGACAGAGAAAGAGTGAAAGAGCAGAACAGGGAGATGTATGGAGCAGTTGAAAAAGAGGCAATAACTTAAGCGTGGAAAGAGGTGGCTGGATGTACAGTCAAGAGGACAGAGACTAAAGTGGAAAAGAGTGGCAGAATGAGAAAGGTTTAGAAACAAGACAAGGTCCTTTATTGAGAGATGGCTAAGAGACAGACTGACTCCACCTAAAGGCATAATGAGGCATGCACTGCAATAACACTCATGCTCACAAAAACGCTCATACACACACACACACACACACACACACACACACACACACACACACACCCATAGAAGCACAAACAGGTGCACCCACCCACACACACCCTCCAATAGTGAACCAATCAACACTGTACGTAGCCTGTGTTCATACAAGCCTTCCACAAGCAGGACTAACAAAATACACAGTGAAAGTCACACAAACACGCCACACATGGTTCTACAGGGGTGAACAAAGACACAGGTTAGCTCAGTGACCTACTGGGGAGTGTCTGTGATTTCGACGAGGACAGGCGGGAGAGCGTACCTCCTCCGTCTCAACCGACCGCCGCGTCGACCACACAAACTCCATGACGGCCACAAACACAGCAATGATCAGGCCACAGATCAGCACCACAAATATGCCTCCGATATTCTCCATTCCCAGACCTGAGAACACAGTCCAGCTTAATGACGTATGCACTCTGCGCTGTATAATGCTCAACCTTAATATGCTCCTAAACTGTGCATGCAGTCACTACTGGTCTCATATTTATTTTTTCATTGTTGAATTAACTTTTGAGGTTTTACTTATTTTTTTGAAGCTGAAGACAAATTTATTCAGTCCGCTAACTAAAAATTGTACCATTTTCTCTGCACTGTCATAAATACAGGCATTGCAATCTGAAAAGGGGTGCAGGTGTGGGAGCGAGTTTTTGATTTAGCCCACCACTACAGCACTTGATTCAACTAATTAATAATCATGGCCGTCAGAAAGAGCCTGAATTAGAATCACTGAAGGTGTCTGAGTGCTGAGCCAATGAAAGTACCTGCCAATAACCTGGCCCTTTTGTGATAAAATGGCACAGTTCTTAATGTTTCTTTATAAATGAGCAATATAAATGAATGCTTGGGGGTGTGAAAAGGTATTATTCCTCTCTTGATTTAGCATTTGTCAAACGTGTTTCAGATCAAAATTGAAACAAAATTTTATTTGACGTTTTTATATAATCCTTTATTGAAGGAAGAAAGTTACTGAACACCAATTGGCCCTGAGTGAAAAAAGTAATTCCCCCTTTGGAACTCAATCAGCCAATTTACCAAATTTAATTGATAATGTGGGTAAATTAAACTAGACACACCTTGGCCTCATTACTGCCAGCCCTTTTAATTTAAACATTGCATAAACTGAACCTTTTGAGGATTGTGAAATAAGCTTACAGGTCTCATTAGACTACAGTACACGATGCAGTCCTCAAATACGGCAGAAATGGTCAGCGTTCATGATTCCATAAATAAAAAGTGGCCGAGCAAAAAATAATTTGCATGTTACATTTGCAAAGCGAAAACCACTGCTAACCAAGAGGAAAGATAAGGCTCACAACACATCTTCCAAAATACACCTTGATGACACTTGAACCAACGGGAATCATTTTCTGTTGATTGATGGATCAGAAGACTTGTATCCCGTTACCTCTGGCATAAAACTGACGCAGTATTCCAAAATCTGTTGGTATGATGTTCTTGTATAAGACCATTATACCAACATTCTAACATGGCAGTGGTAGTGTAATGATGTGGGGGTGTTTTACTGTTTCAAGGCATGACCTACTGGCCGTTGATGAAACCTTGAATCCTCCACCAGAAAATACTGAAAGAGAATCAGTCTGTGAATTGAGTTATTGATAAATGCTAACTGCATGATGAAGCAATACAACAATCTGAGCAGGAGGAATTTCACCTCTCAATGGCAATCACTTTTATTAATGCGATTCTAAATAGCCCTTTTCCTGAAATAAATGAAATAATAAGATAAGACCTGAGTATTGTTTCCTTATGTCCTTTATGCTCTTTGTCATATTTCATTTTGCAAAAAGATCTGAAACCATTTAGTGTGAAAAATATGCAAAAATACGGGGCGTATCAGAAAAAAAGATGACTCTCAGAAAAAAACACCATAAAACTAAAATGCGAAGATGTTTCGAAAATATGGACATATATTTTGATAGACCATGTAATTCTCCCTTGATTGACACCAAAAAGTTTTTTTTTTTTTTCCTGTTTTATGCATGCAAGTAAAACACCAATAGAACTTGTCATCCATGGCGACAGATCTCATATGAACCCTTGCACTTCCATGCGCAACAGACTTTTATTTTGCAATAAAAGTCAATTCAAATTAGCCGTGTTCACTGAAGCGTGAAAACTGAACCACGACACTGGTGTCAGTCAAGGGAGAATTGCATAGATTTTTTTTTCTTCTTTTTACCAGATTTTCTAAACATCTTCGCATTTTAGTTTTATGGTGTTTTTTCTGAGAGTCTACTTTTTTCTGATATACTCTGTAGAGGAAATCAACAGAAGAGTCCAATACTTTTTTTTCATGGCACTGCATAGTACATCAGTGTCTACAGGCAGAACCAATGAGACACCCAGGAATAATATTTTTCTAAAATTATTTAGTTCATTATCTGGTTCAATAAAATTGCAGAAAAAGAATGTTTCTCCTCTGCTCAAGGACACCAGCGCACGCTGTGAGAATGAACAGACCCTTGGCTCGGTGGTCCTCCTCTTTGGGACACTGCCCACCCTCCCACCAGCGCCGCTTCAGAATCTCCAGGCGGTTATTCTCCTGGAGCTGCAAGATGGCCAGCGTGATCTCGTCTCTGAATGGGGAGCCTGAAACAGAGAGGACCCAACAGATACATCACGAATGCTAAGTCCTCACCGTGCTTCCACTGAAGCCGAACTGCTGCTGGACATATGGCTGGCAGTGCTTGATGTATGGTAGCAGATTACGTTAATTCCAGGACTGAACTGAGTGTTGCATAAATAACTTTGTGAAGAACAAAGAGGGGACCCAAAAACCTAAGTTAAAAAAATCACTTAACCTGTAAGGACAATTTACTACAATTGTATGTATATACACTGAAAAAAATATAAACAAAACACCACTTATCGTGTGAAATATGACCATGTTCAGAAACTCACTGTACTTTCATTGTTCACCATATTACAATACATTTCAATCACTGATTGAAACAGACAAACAAGAATCTCGAGGTGGCATAGATGATAAAGGAATGGAGTCTATTGCCCAGACTGCTCAAATCAATATTGTGTCTGTCCGCTGTTGGCCTGAAGCACTGCTACATATCTCTGCCGCTGGGACTGTACCAAGTGGTCAGTGGTGATTTGGGGGACATATTGCTCCTTCTCTTCAAGAGCTGAATGGAGTTGGCAGATATTGGCTGGAAGTGGGAACCAATGACAAACTGGTCATCAAGGTCATCCTAAAGATGCTCTATGGGGGACAAATCCAGGTACCATTCAAGGACACAAATGTTTTCACCCTCAAGTAAATCTGGGCATACAGGGGCGACGTGCGGTCTGGAGTGGTCATGCTGGAATATGGCATTGTTCTGATGGACAAATAGTTGGACGATAGGCTGCAGCATCTCATCACAATATCGGATTGAATTCAAGTTACTGCTAATGAAATGCAGTTGGGTGTGATGTCCATGAGATATTCCTGCCCAAACCAACATTCCTCCACCACTGTATTCCACCTTGCACAGCACCCTGATGTCAGCATAATTCCCCTGTGCAGCACCAGACATGCTGCCATCCGTCTGCTCTGTGAAGCAGGAAATATGACTGGTCAGTAACAGCGGTGTGCTGTCACATGTTCAGAGGGGCTTCAGTAACCTTACCCTTTACCGCTCGACTGTCCTCTCACTGTTCTCATTCAAGTTTGCCTGATTAACAATCAAACAATTTATCGAATTCATGACCAAGACCAATCCATTCCATTCCATTCCATCTTCTTCCGCTTATCCGGGGCCGGGTCGCGGGGGCAGCAGTCTAAGCAAGGATGCCCAGACTTCCCTCTCCTGGACACTTCCTCCAGTTCTTCCAGGGGTATCCCGAGGCGTTCCCAGGCCAGCCGAGCGACATAGTCTCTCCAGCGTGTCCTGGGTCTTCCCCGGGGCCTCCTCCCGGTGGGGCATGCCCGGAACACCCTCCCAGGAAGGCGTCCAGGGGGCATCCAATATAGATGCCCAAGCCACCTCAGCTGGCTCCTCTCGACGTGGAGGAGCAGCGGCTCTACTCTGAGCTCCTCCCGGGTGACAGAGCTTCTCACCCCTATCTCTAAGGGGCGCCCGCCACCCTGCGGAGGAAACCCATTTCAGCCGCTTGTATCCGCTGATCTCGTTCTTTCGGTCATGACCCAAAGTTCCTGACCATAGGTGAGGGTAGGAACGTAGATTGACTGGTAAATTGAGAGCTTCGCCTTTCGGCTCAGCTCCTTCTTCACCACAACAGATCGGTACAATGACTGCATTACTGCTGCTGCTGCACCGATCCGTCTGTCAATCTCACGATCCATCCTTCCCTCACTCGTGAACAAGACCCCAAGATACTTAAACTCCTCCACTTGAGGCAGGAGCTCTCCTCCAACCCGGAGGGGGCTAGCCACCTTTTTCCGGTCAAGAACCATGGCCTCGGACTTGGAGGTGCTGATTCTCATCCCAGCCGCTTCGCACTCGGCTGCAAACCGCCCCAGTACATGCTGAAGGTCCTGGTTCGAAGGAGCCAACAGGACGACATCATCCGCAAAAAGCAGAGATGAGATCCTCTGGTCCCCAAACCGGACTCCCTCTGGCCCCTGGCTGCGCCTAGCAATTCTGTCCATAAAAATAATGAACAGAACCGGTGACAAAGGGCAGCCCTGCCGGAGTCCAACATGCACCGGAAACAGGTCTGACTTACTGCCGCAATGCGAACCAAGCTCCTGCTCGGTCATACAGAGATCGACGGCCCTTAGCAGAGGCCCCGGACTCCATACTCCCGAAGCACCTCCCACAGAACGCCACGAGGGACACGGTCAAATGCCTTCTCCAAGTCCACAAAACACATGATCAATCCATTTTTCATAATAAGAAATGATAATGAAAAAATGAATTCCTATTGCCAACATTTATATAATTGATACAACATTGTTAGGATGGAAACATAAATGCAAGAAATCCAAAACTTTTGCTGACTTCGCAGCTGTTATTTTCGCCATCACTCAGCTGTGCATCGTACCTAACAACGCCCTTTAGCTGTCACTACATTCAGACTATAGAACGGATTCTCATGGCTTATTGCTCAATGAACCTTACAAACTAATTTACGCAAATCTGTGCTGTTTCACGAGTTACACGAGCACAGACATTATAAAGACATATTAATATTTTACATAGTCATTGATGTGGGGAAAAAACACCGTATAATTTCATGATGCAATGTATAACAAGGCTTTCAAAAATAAATTAGACTCTCGTCGCTTCTGAGCAACTGTTACTAATCGGGAGAGGTAAACTGCGAGAGGTTTAGGTCATGAAGCAGTGAAAGGTGAGGTTTTTGCTGGCCCTGTGTTTCTGCCGACCGACCGCCACTGGTCAGTAAACAGAATAGCACCCTATTGTGCCATCAGCCATTGGACTTGTCTGTTCACACAGTCGAGCCAATTTTTTCGTCAAGCAGAGGTGAGATCCAATCAACTAAAAGGACATGCGGAGACAGACTTCCCGGAGACTGTTTCTCTTCAGGCAAAAATGCAGCAATTGTGGAGACCAAGTGTCTCATCTGCAGAGGCAGTTGCTGGTTCTAGACAGTCACGGAGATGGAAAGTCCGTGGTGGTCTTGCGCAGGGGTCATTAAACGTGGTCTTGGTGCAAGGGAACAGTTTGCCGTTGTGCCTAGTTCTTCAAAATGGTGTCTTAGGTGATGTATTGTTGAAAAATAGGCATTAAGAGTCCTTGCAACAGCCCTGAGAGACGCTCCTGAATTGACCATGCCAACGGTATGCTCCCTGAGGTTTTGAGTCATTTGCGGCATTTTGAAAAATTACTGAGCTGGAACTTTTGGGGTGGCCTTTTATTGACCAGAGGACAAGGTGTGCCTGGGCTGAGCCTATCTGATTTCAATAGCGCTGGATCACGTCCCCACCTGTTTGATGGACTAATTTTGACAAAGGGCATGACGCGTTGAGGATGAGATGGCGAAGGTGCCTGAAATGCACACAGACCAGTAGCACATGACCTTGGTCATGTAATTAAACCCTACTCAGTCAACCACAGAAATAATTTTGCGGAATATTGAGAAGACTAAACTACAGCGTTTTTATTTTCGTTCAATGTACAACTTCCAATCATACAATAATTCATGCAAGGCCTATTTTAAAGAGAATGTAAATAAGTTGGCTTACAATTTAGCAACATTAGCTGCAGTACTACAATCACGAGACAGACGAGTGTCAGCGTCACCTAGCAGGCCGAAGGGTGCATACGCGTCTATTACGCTTGATGAGGTTCTTCTCTCCGGGAAACAACATCACAGGATTCCCTTTGAAACCCATTTTTCTGAGAGGGCAGACAATACCAAAAAGAGACTCAGTATATCCATAAACAATCAGAAGGTTAGACGCAAAACTGACCAAGTGGCATGCCGATGCCATAGCCCTTGGTGTCCAGCAAGCCACCAATCTGGGTGAGGTTGCAGTTGAGCCGGCGGTGGTACTCGTTCATGGTGCTCTCCAGCAGGAAGGCGTACTTGGAGTTGAGCACACGGGCGATGCCTTCCTCCGTGCTCTTCACGAACACGCTGGGCTGCTTGGAGTGCATGTAGTTCCACATGCGCTGGTATGTTTGGTACCGAGAGTTCTGTAGAGTGGGGAAGTCCAGTGAGGAGTCAAAGAAGAGAGAAAAGGTTAAAGAGGGGCACATGGAGGATGACAGATAAGGACGGTGAAGGAAGTTGACCAGTCAAACTGTATCTGACATGCTATCTTACTTGCACTCATCAGATACTCATACGCAGTGACAAATCCAAATTTTATCATTTATTCGTGAAATTATTCATCCATCATACACTCACATAAAATAAAGTAAGGCCTTGTCCACACTAATGCGGATTTTTTTTCGACAGTTATTTACCCCCCTTTAAAAAAAAAATCTGTCCAAATAAACTTGTTTTACAATACATCTACAGTACAATGCAACAATGGGCACGCACTAACTCTGATGTGACGCCATTGTTACCCAAACGCTGGGCTTTAGATGTCCTTATGCGCACACACAGACTGAAGTTTTTAAAAATCTCCATTTTAGAAGGCGTTTTTTTTTTTCATCTCCAATACAGTTACCAGGAACATTTGTCCGTGGACGAGAGGCCAAAACACATGGATTCAGATATGGGTTCTTCTTGCTACATGGCAACAGTTCTGCCTGCTGCAGTCATTATTCATTTACTTATTTATTTTATTAATTATTTTACTTATGATAAATCTATTCATTAAATCAAGTTTAACAGTTTGTAAACAGTAGTGTAGCATACTGTGGTAAGAATACAGAGTTTCCCACCTCAATCTCTTATTGCCTGCCGCCAGTCCAGTGGCTGAGCTAGATCTGGGAATTGAGGGGGCACAGGCACATCCCTTTATGACAATTAGTCCTGGCTACTAGTTATCAATCATTTTCCTTTATTGACGCGTTTTCCAATTATCGTAATTGGCAACTGAAGACATGGTTTCTCTCCATATGGGATATAACAGCGATGAAATCATGGGCTAAATTCAGTACAGAAAAATAATTAACTTATTAATAGGCCAATGCTTCGCGTTGATTGAACTGGTCCGCGTTCTAAAAAAATATCGCCTTTCACTCTCGGTATTGCGTGGGTTGATAAAAAAAGTGGCACTCGGCAGTTAAATAGGCTATAAAAACGTGCGGCTGAAGCTATTTCCACGAGAGTCGACAGGGATACAATTTGAATAACGTTGATTTGAATACAGCAAATACGCGTCCAGATGAATGATTGTCGTCTTACCTAGTCGGGGAGAACTAGCAGCACCTGTTAAGTGTGGAGTGCTCTCAGAGTGAACCCTTTGTTAATTATGAAAATAACTGAGAACAGGTCAGGACTAATAATTGTTTTAAACGGATGTTTTGTGCACCCAATTCTCAGTTCTGGCTCCGCCACTGTACTGAATTTAGCGCATGATTTCATCGCTGTTAGATCGCATATGGAGAGAAACCGTGTCTTTAGTTGTCAATTACGATAATTGGAAAACATGTCAATAAAGGAAAATGATTGAGAACTAGCCAGGACTAATTGTTGTCATGAAGAGACGTGTCTGTGCCCCCCCCAATTTCCAGTTCTAGCTCCGCCACTGCCCCAGTCACAGTAGTCTGGAACTGGGCGTGGCATATATTGCAATATGTGAAGTTCAGAACCTTGCTCAAGGGTGCAAATGCTGTGTCTAACCAGCAGACACCCAAGCAACTGTTACAAGCTCAGATTCTCATCATATGCATTACCCATTATATGACACTCTCACTCATCTCAATTAAAAGCAATCTGTTTTGGCGCATTAGGATAAGAGCACTGAGAGGCATAATGTGAAAAGTCATATAAATAATGTATGAAAACACAATAAAATTTTATTTCTTGCTTAAAATGGAAATTGAACAAGGGATAAAAGCCTTCCTTTAGTCTTTTTTTTTTTTTTTCAGCACCAGTGTAAGTTTAACAGCCAACTGATGGGAGCGGTTGGACTGAAATTCGGACTGGACGTGAAGGGACAAATCGACGTCTCGTTCGATTCACTGTCAGCTGTGTGCCTACACTGCAGCACAGTTATCACATTAAAAAAGCTCACTGGATGAACCTCAAAGCTGCTTAGTTGCAGTCCAACAGTGCTGCACCAGAAGTTTGGCCTTTCCATTGAAAACAGAATTTGTACATTCAGACACATTGGGAGGGACAAAGTCACAAACCGCTCATAGAACGTGGGCGTGCACGGTCTTTAGCACATCAAATTTAAATGCAACAAATGACAATGAACATTTGTGTACAAATTTTCACAGATAAGTGAACATAGAACCGGCCAAACTACCTTCCACCAGGGCTCAGTGATCAAATAATAGGATTTTCCCATGCGGGGCATTTGCCTGTGTTTCAGAGATCCGATTAATGCAAGGATCCCAGCAATTGCAGAAACCTGTTACTGAGAAACCCCTGTATAAAAGAATTAGTAATAAACCAGACCTCTCAAATGGCAAAAGGATTTGACGATATTGTACAGTGCAAAATGAATTTGAGGTCATTACCAGGCCAGAATAAATTCAGTAAACAGTGACAGTTACAAACAAACCCAAAAGAAGGAGTATTCATGGATCCCCTGTCAAACATATTGTGATTTTTTTGACTTCTTTAGTATTGCTCTACTTGCATCTTACTCATTTAGCAGCCACTGTAATATTGGGAATTATCAGAGAAGAAGGATCGATGACCTTCCAGGCATTTGCCCCTGGTAAATGCAAGGGTTATATGCAGTCTCAATAATTTGAAAGAGAAATCCGGTTAAACATCTATATGATAACTATTTGGGTTACTCCGACAGAAACCTTCGTCTCTTAACCAGGATCTCTCAGCCCCTTAACCTGTTTACTGAAACTTTTACGCATTTAAACAAAATTTGTGATTGTGAATAACCAGGCTACTTTATCACATGTAAGCACACTTATGTACTTAGACAGTGACTATGCAGATTTATGATAGGTGGCTCTGTACACACTCTGTGTCAAAGCCACCGACACACACCAACACAATGAAGTCATAACAAAGCGAGGGCACATGAAGACAAAGGGAGTGGCCAAGTGTCAACCACTGAGGCTTAAACACGTAGTGAGTACAAATGTAAGTTTTAGAGCTGTATTATATCAAATTGATTGACATGGTTAACCATTGAAGATATTCATGGAGGGCTTGAAGGTTTAATGAAGTAGCAATAGCCATGTCAATGCTTAATGTTTTAGCTTTTATCACTAGAATTGAATTTATCATTCTCATTCCCAGGATTTGGCAGACACATGCCACTGTCATCTGAGTTTGTTTCATTCCACAATCCAGATGTGAAAACATAGCCATTTCACTGGAGGACCCCGTGGACCAAAGCAGTGCGTGCAGTGCAGCAGTGTGAACTATGTGTGCAGCTTTAAATTGCTGGGGACAGACACTTGGGGAAGTAGTCATTCCTGCTTGCGTACACACTGTTATAAACTGGCACCTTTTTTTGCCAGTTTTTTTATCTGTAATTTTACAATCAGTTTATAACAGAGGTTCCATGTATGTTTACTGTAAACCACAGTTGAATGCGCGCAGGACTCTTCTTACAGTTAAAATAACAAGGTGACAATGCGTTAATTTAACTGTTAAATTCATTCAAGTTATAACAGTGCAATTCATGAAACTCAAATACACACAGAAGGCATGGACTGTACCATGAAGAAAGTCATGGTGCTCCCCCCATGTATGGTGCCATATTGAATGTTAGTCTGGTCTGCCAAGTCGTCCGGGGACTCGATGGGCACCTCCATTCTCTGTACGGTAAGGAAGGCGGCCAGGTTGGCCGTGTAGGATGAGATAATGATAAGCGTAAATGCCCACCTGGGAAAGGAATAGAGAAGGTCAAATTTAAAACCACTTCCCTTCCACATAAAAGATCCTTCATTATCCAAACATTTGTGATTTAGCTTCTATTGTCTTATATCATCCAAGTAAGTCACAGGACATTTTCAACTTAACTTTTCCCAAACTTGCAACCGTTTAATTTGTCCAAGAATAGTGAGTGGAACACAAACTTTCAGCTGTCTGCACTAATGAAAACCAATCATTTCAGTTCAGCAACATGTGACACAGCATTACTCAGTGTGATCAGTCCTCTAATCCTGTGTATCTCTGTGTGTATTGAACAGTGTATTGAATCCCTTGCTTGTGGCTCACTGGACACACGTGGACATGCCTCAAAGGTACAAAATCTGTGTTACAACAGACAGTATTAAAGACACAATGAGGGCCGTTAGCATTCGGACAGTGAAAAAATTTGAGAAGTCTGCACTTCCTATTTGGTTCATGCCATGCGGATGAATATTAACCCTACCTAGACCGGGCTTTTTGGGGCTTCCTGGGGCCGAGGGCGGGGGGCCATGGTAACTCGTAAACGACATGGCGTATGACCAAGAAATTTGCAAGGGATGATGTACACGTAAAACTAAATCACTACAATCATTTGGGTATTATTATGTCCTATTATGATGTCATTATGATGTCATATTTTGATTTTGCTGCCCGAAACTGTCATAATACTGTAATTTCTTGCAAATTTAGGGTATGCATCACAATTTTTACATAAAATGTGTCTAATAACACTCAAATGTCTACAAAGATTTCTGCGGCCAAAGGCAATGGCAACAACGTCAAAATAACATCATAAAATAACGTCATAGATATGCCAAATGGCTTGAAGTTCTCATAACATGATAATCAACTGTAACCCCTAAACGACATGGCGTATGACTACCAAATTTGCAGGGGATGATGTACATGTAAAACTAAATCACTACAATCATTTGATTTTATTACCCAGAATGCTTTGCTTATTTTATCCCATAGTGCACCAGCTCCGAGAGGCCACAAAATACACAAAATTGTATTTTTGTTCCGTGAAAATAGTTTTTCATTTACTCAGAATGTTTTTCTTAGACGTTCAGGTCAGAAAGAAATGAAAGTAAACTCATAAAGGATTACAGGTTTGCGCAAGCAAAACTTGCTCTGTTCTTATCGTCAACTTCTTTGAGTTTAGTATATTAGAAAATAAAAGAAATCGATGAAATTTGAGGGAAAATGTACCTGAGACAAACATATAGTCCGCCATCTTGGATTTTGGCCCTTTAAATTCAATGACTTCATCGAATTAGCATAAATTAATTTTACTTAACAAAGCTGACATTAAATTACATAAGATATTATAAAAATAATGGAATAAGTATATGTTAACAAGAAAATCTGGAAACTACATTGATGAAACCGAAATCGGCAATTTTTTGTCAGACATACCTGTTAGAAAACCGTTGCCATGGAAACGGCGAAGATGGTGGACTTGACTTATTGGTATAAAATTGTTTCCAGGCAAGTTTTAGGAAAAGTCACCAAGTTTGGTGGTCCTAGCTCAAGCCGTTCAGAAATTATATGACGAGAAAATTGGCACAGGCATAAAAAGCCCCCCCGGTCTAGATAGGGTTAACCCCTACATGCACAAGTTACAGGACCCTACACTCTTCCATAAGTTGGTCAAAAATGACCTGTATTACAATCAATGTGTTTTTCTACCATTCTACCATTTTTTATCATTCTGTATTATATTTTGGTCCACTCAAGAATGATTCCATTTTTGAAATTAGTTCTTGCATTTATTTTTTACACTGTTGCTTGTTGCTTTTTTAATCCCTCTTATTATATTTTCACTCGCTGACAGCCCCAGCTGATAACAATCAAAGTTTTCAATGAGATTCCTTAGGAAATTCATGCGGGTCATTTTTGATCCACTTATGGAAGCTTGGGGTAGTTATATAAAAACAAAAATTTGTAATAAGTATAAAAGGTAAGTTGAAAATGTAAATGGTATGATAGAAAACATGTTTTTTAAGGAACAGCTGGAATATGAAATGATTACAACTTTTCATTACAAAGTTATTGCAAAAAAAACAAGCATAAGCAGGGTTTACACATAGGCACGATGCATTACGAATATCATTTTCCCGTCATTTGTGGAACATTCGTGACATTCGTAACGTGACTTAACGCATCTGAATAGGGTTCTTAACAGCGTGTGTCGGTTTGTGACATTCGTGATATTCATGGAGCATGTTTTTGGCTGCCAAAAAACCTTCCACGAATGTCATGAATCACCCTCGATTCGTGGGGTTCGCAACGGAGCGTGTCGATTCGTGGTGACTAGTGGTGATTCGTAATAGAGCGTGACAGCATTCATAGTGTATTCTTGTTATTCTTTGAGCCCATACTGTCACGCGTCATTACGAATCGACACGAAAGCTGTCAAGAACTGAACTGAATGTCGTGTGACACCTCTGCCCTGAATCATCAAATTCAATTCAAATTCGTGGTCCTCGGTCACGGATTTAGATTCGTGGCATTTGTGACTTGTCGTCATTATGTGTAAACCCAGTATTACTGGTTGTTTTTGACCCACTAATGCATCTAGGGGTTCAAGTGCAGCTATGATTTTTGGGTATTTCCATCCATTCCCAGTGATCTGTGTCAGAAAGGTGGCCTTTTACGATTGTCTCACAGTTAGAATACTGATAGATCTCACGGTAAACCAGGAAAACAAAGATGAGCGAGCCGGTGTAATGCCTTGCTGACTGAATGAAAGAGGTGGAGAATGTGGGCAGGCGTGGCTCTCACCAGACGCCGCTGACACAACGAGTGGAGAGAGCACGGGGCATGATCTCGGACCCCTGCTGCATGAAGCCCCCGACAGGGAACCACAAGCTGTTTCCCAAGGTGTACTGGTTCTCCAACATGTCCTTGCGCTCTCGCAGGCAGGGATGCGGGTTGTACCATTCGTACGGGCTCATCCTGGGAGATGAAAAAAGGTCAGTGTGTGGTAAATTTTTGTTAGCATTAGCCTGAGAGGCCCATATGTTTGGGCCACAAATCACTTCAGAACATGGCAGTTAAAATGATGCAGAGGCGCACAAGGGATTGCGCAACATTGCAGTCTCTTGGTTCATTTCACAATCAGGCAGTGGAGAGGATGTCTAGAGACAAATGACAAACATGCGGCCTACTCTGTAAACATTCTTAAACCGACAGTGCATAAATGTCTGCACAAAATAGCTTTGCCACTTTTATACCCGCAAATTATTATTTGTGCTAAAATGGTCATTGCTTCGATTTATTATATATATAATATATATAATTTCATAACCAATATTCAAGAAAAAAACAGAAGCATTTATTTTGATGAGACCAAAAATGAGACTGCTATGTTCCCATCAAGTGTTGTGCTGATGACATCCTTTCCACTGCAGGACAGTCACAGGCCAGTGACCAATTAAAGCCCCTAAGACAGGAGTGAGCGATTCCAGTCCTGGACGGCCAGTGTGTATGCAGGTTTTTATTTTGGTCAAGAACCCAGACTAATTGAGCAAAGTGGTTGTATACACAAACATAAATTTGCAGATAGATTAGCTCATAGAAAAATGTTTTATGTTGGGAGACAAGAATAGTCTTTGGTGGTCATCAATGATAATTCAGAGAAATGCAGCAGAAAAGTCAGATTTCATGAATAGTTTGGTTAGTTAAGATAATTAACTAATTAAAGGCTAGAAACTGGACTGGAAACCAGGGACAGATACAGCCCTCATTGCCCACCTCTGCCCTAAGGACTGGGTCATATTCTGGACATGTCTACCATACATCCTGTTCAGCAAGGAAAACGACAATTAAAGTCATGACCTCAACTACCTTTTCTTTCTTGTTATGCATTGCATATGGAATTGATTTTGATATAAAAATGTTTTAATGAAAAAATGTTTTAAAGTAAGTAAATCACAATACTAATATTAATGTCCGACATGGCGAGATGCATCAAACAACACCTCCACTATGCTGGAAAATTGCTATGTAGGTTTCTTGAGAGCACTGATGTACAGCAAGGCACATTGCTCGCTGTATGTGTATGCTTCTCCTCCACAAGTTCTCCATCTCGCTCTCTCTCTCATTCTCACTCTCTCTCTCATGACTGATTTTGCTTAATTGTCCTGTCATAATACATTAGTGCAGGAATATATTAATAACAGTTAAAATGAGTGAGCAAAGCACTGGTGTCACTCTGTCCCTCAGGCTGTGGCAGGCTGCAGTATAACAGGCTGCCAGGACTGTGCACCTCTGTTCCCCCCTAAGAAGGATGGGTAATTTATCTCAGTCCAATAGTACAGGGAATTGTGAATAGACTTGCGTTTTTTTTGGGTTGTGGGTATCGCTTACTTCCCATACTTTTCAAATATTGACATGATATACAACTCCAGCTTTGACCTCCTCAAGTCTGTGACATCAGCACTGTCGGGCCGCTCTAGATGGCCTGATTTGGCCATGTTGTTGGAAATCTTGTCAAGTGTTTCTCAAAGGGTCAGTTACTTTGTATATTTAGATATTACAATGTATAGCCAAGAGTTTGTGGACATCAGCTGATTCATAATCTTAGTCCAATATGATTGGCATTGATATAGAGTTGCCTCCGTTATATCCCTGAAACAGAGTTTTCAGGGATATGATGGATTCTTCTTGGATGCTGCCGCTACAGAGCCTTTGTTTTAGTGTAATAACTAGAATAGTTTTTATGGGAATTACATGAAACTTCTTGTTTTCATTCCTGGACTTCTCCGGTAGCGCACCACCAGGTCAAACTTAACATTTAAAACTGCAATAACTCTAAAACAGTTTGGATAAGTATCATGTCACACTTCTAGTAATTGTTCATGGTGCATTGAGAAGGGCCATTATTAATGTTGGTCACCCCATGACCTTTGCTGTAGCACTACCACCAGGTCAGTCTTTTAATTTTTACACATTGCAGTAATTCAAACTGCTTTGATGAGAATCGTGTTAAATCTGCTTTCAAAATTGCTGTTGCATCGAGCAAGAAGTTATTGATTTTGATGGCTCTGTAATGTTTCCTGGTGCACCACCGTTTGGCCACATTCAACAATTCTGAATGCAGCACCTCGATTTTGATGAGAATCATGTCATACCTTCTTTGATCACTCCTGGTGTATAGAGGTGATGGTTGTGGACCTATGACCTTTCCTGTAGCACCACCACCCAGCCAAGTGTACAGTTTTCATGGGAATCTTTTGAAATCTGCTATCAACGTTCCAGGTTCATATTCGAGTAACCTTTCTCATTTTTATGGCTCTAATAGGCTACTGTTACTGTAATACCACCATTGGGTGAAATTAAATTTTCAAATGCAATATGTCAGTTTAAATGGGAATTAGATCAACTTTGCTGTGAACTTCTTGGCGCATAAAAGAGCAATCCTTATTATTCTGCTGACACTGTGATCATTCCTGTGGCACTACGTTGAGGCCAAACTTAACTTTTTCAAAAAAGCGATAACTCAATTCTTTCAGGCAAGAATTGGATAAAATCTGCGGTGAACATTCCTGGAGCCTGGAGTACTTCCCTTAGTGATTTTCTGGACCCTATACCCTTTCCTGTAGCACCACCACTTAGCCAAACTATGAATGTAGCCTATGGGGAGAATACTGTAGTTTTGGGGATATACCCTACTGTCATCCACAGAGAGCATTTGTCTGGTTCTCTCATAAATACTGGTTCCCTCATAAATTTGGTTTTATTTCTCATGATGGAAGCTCACCAAGGCCATTGTTTGTCTTTTGCTAATTAGCAATGAGGCACTGCAGCCTTCAAAATTATGCAGATATTTGCAAATGAAGCATGTACACCTAAAAGGTAAATCCAATTAGTTTTTAAATGGAAGAGAGATGATTTGAGCACTCAAAGTAAAGTACTTAAAAATAGTAAAATAGGGACACTTATATCAGATTTAACCACTTATCACAGAATAACATGCATTTGTTTTCCTTGGTGACTCAACTTGAGTAATGCGCTGCAACAATCTGAGCAAGCATGACACAAAATGTCCCTGAGATCACAAACCTCAAGATTCAGGATGTTTAAATTACTGAACAAAATATGAATAGACGCTGCTTACAATGAACAATTCTGTTTATGAAGGAGGAGGCTGGGGAGGTGGGGGAGATGAGATGCAGGCCTGTTGTACATCAGAGTAGGAACAGAGTAGAATGCTCGGACTGCGAGAGATGAATGAACACTGGCTTGGTAATAAAAGTCGACAGATGAGAGGGAGATGCTGAATTCAAGAATGACTGGACAGAAAGGGGCTCCGGACTATGCCTGAAGTCCATGCCTGCCTGAACTAACAGTAAAGCTCCATCTCACGCAAGACACTTATATCAGATTTAACCATTTATCACAGAACAACATGTATACGTCTTTAGTGGTGACTCTGCTGATGTGGTGCTCTGGAACAATTTGAGCTGGCTCGACACAGACAGCCCTTGTGATCACAAATCCCCAAAGTCTCGAAGGGAGAAGGTGAGCAGAGTCACCTGGTAAGAAAATCTGAGTATGAATGGAATTATGAGTACCGACTAGCACTTTATAATTCCTTGAAGTTTCTGCAAGCATGTCTGGCCTCTTCCTCTGAAAGCAGTGGGATCAGCAGTAATGCTGAATGCCAACAAATGAACATTCAGCCGGACGCTATTAGAAAGACTTAATACAAAGGAAATATGCTGTGTGAGGTATGGAATATGTGTGGCCACAAGCATGTTGCATTTCCTTTGAACACATGCAGGATCTTCCTATCTGAATGCAAGGAGATCAGCACATGTACTAAACAGAAACAGAGGGAAATCCAGTAAGACTCTGCTGAAGCTTCTTGATACAATGGGAATATGCCATGTGAGATATAAGACTATGTGTGGCAACAAGCATGTCCCATTTCCATTTTTATTATTATTTTTTTTCCCTATTTAAGGTAATATTTAAACAGGGAAACCCATTGAGACCTCAGTCTCATTTGCAGTGGTGCCCTGGTAACAGGAAAAATCACATCATAAGCAAAGGACAATGTTTTAAACAATGAAATCATCATACCACCATACATTTAACATATTCAACCAATAATGTTATGGAAACATATTTAAACCTTCACAGACCTCAACTTCCTGAATGTATCTCGTATTTTTTGATTTTCCAATGAGATTAAGGAATCAATTTAAAAATGGAAATGAAAAGTGTGCACATTGCTAAAAAAGCTCACAATAATTTAACAGTTTCGGCCAAGGAGACCTTCGTTTGTCCTGCACCTGTTGTAAAACTTGGATGTGCGTGAAACCACTTGGAACAGCATCAATCAATTTAAAAGTCTCTTGAAACTTATCCCAAGTAGGGATGGAACGGTTCAAGTAAAAATTCGAACCGTTTGGTTCACTAGTCACTTCGAGGCATGTATGCATTGTTCGGTTCAAGGCATCCGCAGAAATTAAAGTGAAACTCACTTGGCGTGGATGAGCGTCGAGTGCAGTATTCGCCAGTTCAGTTCAGTCTCTTTGTGCCAAACATGTACAACATGTCCAACAGGTGGCAATATTTTTGGGGCGCTTTCACACTAGGTTGTTCCGTACCATGCCACAGTATAATTGTCCCCCCTCCCCTCTCCCCCCGCTGGTCAGCTTTCATGCAAGTAATACTGTGCCGTACCCGAGTACACTTACATATGTCAAAATTCCAATACAATTGCAGAATGCACCAAGCTGGTTTTCAATGGGAAAATATACAGAAAGAAGAAGAAGCAAACCCTTGCGTGGAAAGAACCTCCACTTGTTTTGGCTTTTTATTTGCCTGTACAATTTTAAAAGGAGGTGCCAATATATTCCAGGGGTTTTATTAGTGAAGAAGGCGGTTTAGAATATTAATATCGAATATTAATATCGCAAATGCATGTGCTGCGCGTGCCCTCGCAACCTGGTGTGTCATCAGTAACATGGATTACCACGATAGCAGCACGAGAAATTAAACTCTAAATTTTCTTGACTGGATGTACGCTTGACATTTTTACACACCCTAATCTTTCTCTGGGTACGCAAACATTAAGGTAAGCCAAAAAAAAGTACTGATGTCATTTGATCTTAGCGATCTTAGTGGAGGTTGAATATGGAATTCTTTCATTTTTGTCCGATTATGCTGTACTCATGCCATGAAAATTTATCTTTCTCATAACTTGAGCTGCCAGACTTCCGCACCAGGTCCCGCACTTTGAAATATTGCAGCCGCATTTTCTTTTGTTTGTCAACGGACTGTACTACTGTTCTGTGATAACTATGCGAATGTAACTAGTCTACAAACTAATTATTCCATAAATCTGAGCTTCCATATTTCGAGCTTTTGCATGTAGTATCCAGATACAGATTATCCTTTTATAGCATTCATTTATTTACGGGAATGGAAGAATATTGCCAAGCTCAGCATGATCATAGAATGGATGAGCAGATATATTTTGCTAAATTTGTGAACAGGATGAGCACTGCCCCTTATTTCTCAAGGCACAACAACAAATCACACACACACACACGCATGCGCACACTTGTTGCTGAAGCATTTGATGAGGCTACAAATGGGCAGCAATTCAAGCATGAATAGGAACGATTAAAAGGTTACATTTCCGAGGTTAAGCCGATGTGACAGTTGATGGGTCCTGTCACTAGAAATGCCTTCTATTAAGTACACGCCCTGGCTACCTTGCCAAAGAGCCTGGCTCTTTGGCGATGTGGTCAGTGTATTTGACTCTTACCCGGGAGTCTGGGGTTCAATTCCCTGCCTGGGCCCTCCTTCGGCCTGCCACACCAACTTAGCCATGTTGGCTACTTCAAACGTTGACAGCATTTTAAAAATTGTGTCTTCATGGATTGCGAACCAGACCAAGAGCAAATTTGCTGACTTAAGGTTACGTAACCTAGGTTCTCTGAAACATCAAGTAGAGAAATCCCCCAATGGGAATAACAATTGCACCAAGTCTGGTTTTGACAGACAGTAGCATGTCCAGTGCTCTGGGAGGCTGCCTGCCGTCCCAAGACGGCATACAAGTCACTGCAACAATCCTCCTCAGTGAAACTATTTGCTTCTTGTGCATGGGAAGTAGGGCAATCCTGGTAGATCACTTTATTCGGTGGGGTTATGACCGTAACCTTGAGTTCTCTTTCATCATCTCATGTTTGAGATCTCCCAAGGGGAGATTTGAACAACTCCCAGATTGCCTAATGCTTACACCTGACACACTGTTTGGCCAGCATAGGAGGCCCCCTACTGATAGGGAGGATGGTGCTTGGCAGATCCAGTGTGAGGGAATACCAACACAGTCCAATGCCCAGTCAAGGCCTGGGAGCAATGTGATGCACAAAGCTCACCCCCAAAACTGAGCGGGCAAATGATAACATCCAGGTGGTAGAACCTGCAAAGTTATGAGAGGAGCACCAGCCAGCGGCTGTGCAAATCTCCTGCCAGGAGAGCCCATAGAATAGGGTCCATGATGCAGCTATGCTCCTGGTGGAATGAGCCCTGAGGCCTGAAGGAGGCATTGTCCCCTTTGAATTGTATGCCATTGCAATAGCTTTCACCAGCCAGTGAAACAGCCGCTGCTTGGAAAGGGTTTTATCTCTGCAGCCAGAGGCTCAGACAACAAAGAGCTGGTCAAACTTTCTGAAAGTTTTTATCCTTGTGATGTATGTGTGGGGAACACACTTAAGACACAACATTTGCAGCCTTTGCTCCTCAGAAAAGAAGGGTGATGGGTGAAAAGCAGCTAGCTCTTGCACCTCACCTGTAAAAGTTGGGAAGCTTCTAGGGTTAAAGGCTAGATTAGGCTTTAGAAAAAACCTTCTCATCCCATAATGAGAAGAACATCGGACAATGGCCATTTGAATGCAAGTCAAAGAGATCTTACAGCTGCCCGACCAAATCTCTGCTATAGCATTTCCACAACTTGGGGATGTAGGCACCATTCCCCATGCAGTGGGTTTCCCCTGGATACTAGATCCATGCCTGTGTTTAGAATACCTGGAATATGGGTTGCACATACAGTAACAGCAGAAAGTGATGGCTGCTCCAAACCAACAGTCCATGAGCTAGACTGTGAAGGCAAAGGGAGTGCAAGCCACCTTAGCGATTGACATGTGCTACCACTGTCGTTTTGTCACAGCATACTAGCACATGGTGCCCCCTCAATTGGGGGGAAAATATCTGTGTGCTAACCGTATGTGTAATAACTATAGATAGTTGCTGTGAGATGAGCGCAGCTGATTCAGCCACGTCCCATTCATTCCCCTCCTCACTTACCCCCCACCCACAGAGGGATGCATCTGTTGTTACAACATTCCTCATTAGAATGAACCCAAGAGGGGTTCCCTGAATATAAAGGCCTGTGTTTCCCCAATGACACAGAGTTGCGGTGCACTCTCATGTCACACTGGGAAAACAATTGAGATCATGCGAGGGACTTAGTAGGCCAAGCAGCGAAACCTGCAAAGCTGAAGCAATCAGAACCTGCAGTCTGAAGCATGCGGGAGCTTGAGCTTGGTTCAAAATGAGAGAAATTGGCTCTGATGGAGTAAATATGGTCCACAGATAGGTGAGCCTGCATTGAAACAGAGTTTAATTCCAGACCCAGGAACGTGACATTCTCGGATGGGCAGAGGTAGTTCTTGGCAAGATCTATTTGAAAACCAAGAGAAGCCAGAAGTGTCAGAACTAAATGAATGTCCCATACAACCCTGTCTTTTGAACTGGTGATTATAAGCTCATCGTCTGTGTACTTCAGAATTTTGATGCCCATTAATCTTCACAGAGCCACACCTGCCTCCACATAAAGGCAGAACACCCGTGGGCTCCGGGACAGACCGATAGATAGAACTGTTTTCGTAGCAAATGCGGCATTGGGCAAAGCAGAGAATTTTTATGCAAGGAGGATAGATGCCTTCATGAAAAAAAGCATCCTTCAGATCAACTGCTGTGAACCAATCATTCTGACATATTGCACATGAAAGAGTGCTATGTGTTTACATTTTGAGGTTGTACAACCTCAAATGTTTGTTTAACACTCTTAGGTCCCAGATGGGGTGAAGAGAGCTGTCCATCTTTGGAACCAGGAAATAGCGAGAGTAAAAGCTTTGCTGCCCTTAGTCTCTCAGAACAACAACGATCACCCCTTTGTTTAACAGAGAACAAGAAATTTCCTCTGCTAAAACATGGGTTTGACTCTCTTTGGTTTAAGGGTAAATGATTTCATTGAAATGAGGAGGTCTCACTTTGACCTGGATTCTGTAGCATGGAATGTTGCCTTTGGCAATTGCATGTAGCACCCATTCAGGCGTAGACATAGCTTGCCAGGTTTTGATGGTGCTTGTGAGTGCCCCTGCTGGCGTGGAGGACTGTGGCAGAGAATGACTGGGGAAGTCCATTTCAATTAAGCCCTTTTGGATTTTAGAATCCAGAATATGTTCTAGATCACTTTCAAAACGCAATCAACTCATCCTTGGACTACCACCTACCATCTTACAAAATTTCGTGCCAATCCGTTCATAACTTTTTGAGTTATCCTGTTGACAGACAGACAAACAGACAAAAAGGTGAAAACATAGCCTCCTTGGTGGAGGTAATAAAATTTTAATTACTTCAAATGGGTGTGCTGGTTTTTTTGCAACTAGTGGAACAAACTGTTAAAGAACTGATGCCAGGGACACTCTTAGAGTGTTTTCAGAGGCCAGGCTATTCCCATAGTTATTCTAGGTTACAGTGGAGTACAAAAACTTAACATAACATAACATAACATAACATGAGTGGCGAGAACAGGCCGTTCAGCCCAACTTGGCTTGCCAGTTTCTTATTACTATAGTGAATCTATTACTTCAAATACTCAAAGACTCAATGGTATCTAGTGCTAAATCAAGCCTGTTCTTAAAAATTTCTTGGGTTTCTGCCTCAACAATATGGTCGGGCAAGCTATTCCACAATGAGATTACTCTCTGGGTGAAAAAATATTTCCTAATGTCAGTGCTAAATTTTCCCTTGGCCAACTTCTAGATTTGTGACCCCGAGTTCTACTAACAAAAGTAATCAGTAATCCTTCATAATTTACTTTGTTAATCCCTTTAACATATTTAAAGACCTCAATCAGATCGCCCCTATGTCTCCTTTTCCTAAGACTAAAGAGATTAAGGATCTTCAGCCTCTTCTAATAGCTTTCATCTTTTATACCTGGAATTAGCTTAGTGGCTCTTCTCTGAACTTTTTCTGAAGCCTCTATATATTTCTTAAAGTATGGGCCCCAGAACTGTACACAATATTCTAGATGTGATCTGACGAATGTGTTGTACAAGAGAAGTATGACCTCCTTGGATTAATACTGAACCCTGTAAGGGTTTGGTCAACAATCACTCCCAAATCTTTTTCATGTGGAGCACTTTCCAGTTTTAAACCTCTCATGAGGTAATCCTGTCTCATGGTTTTATTACCTACTGTAAATGTAGAACTTTAAATTTCGCTACATTAACTTTCATTTGCCACATTTCTGCCCAATTCTGGATTCTATCTAAATAATCCTGAATCACTAGTGCACTCTAAACTGTTCACCAAACCTCCCAATTTAGTATCATCCGCAGATTTAACTAATTTGCTTTCAATATACCTATCAAGGTCATTAATGTAGATGAGGAACAGCAGGGGTCCAAAAACCAATCCCTAAGGGACTCCACTCCTCACCATACCTGGCTCAGATGAGATTCCACTGACCACCACTCTTTGTGTTCTGGTAACAAATCCACTCTAGAATACCTCCTGTAACTCAAATGGAGCTCATTTTAAAAATTAGTCTCTCATGCGGTACGGTATCAAATGCTTTCTGAAAATCCAAGTATATGATGTCTTAAGCCTTGCTCTGATCATAAGTCTTGGTAGCCTCTTGAAAGAATTCTCGAGGGTTTGTAAGGCACGACCTTCCCTTACAGAAACCATGTTGGCTAGCGTTCAAGATATTATTGCGTTCAAGAAATAATTCCAGCTCATCTTTTATGATAGATTCCAGCATTTTGCATGCAATGCAATTTAAACTGACTGGCCTGTAATTTCCTGGCTCAGTATAGTCCCCTTTCTTATATATTGGTATTATATTGCCCTGTTTCCAATCATTTGGTATTTCTCCTATATCTAAAGACCATCTGAAGATAGCTGAGAGCAGTTTAGAGATGATCTCACTAACTTCCCTGAGCATTCAAGGATATAAGCCATCAGGACCCGCCGCCTTATCTGTCTTTATCTTATGCAAGTTGTCTAATACGTCATTATCCCAAACCTCAATTTCCGCTAAATAATCTTGAGCATTGGACATGCCCTCTGGCCTAATAAAAATCCTCTCTGAGGTAAAATTCTCAACAAAGTAACAATTCAAGGTATCAGCAATATCCTTATTCTCGTACAGCAGTGATCCACCTTTATTCTTTATATACTTAACCTCCTCTTTGACTTTCCTTTTCCTACTACAGAACTGAAAAAAGCGCTTAGGATTAGTTGTTACCCCTTCTGCAATTTGCCTTTCTTTCAGTCTTCTAGCATTCCTCAGCTCTCTTTTGACCACAGCCCACATTTTACAGTGTTCGGCCTCAGTATTCTCATGGCTGTCCTTTATGTACATCTTGTAAAGACTCCTCTTTTCCCTCAAACTCCTACGAATAGCTTTGGTAATCCACTGAGGATTTTGCTTTTTCAACTTACTTTAGGACACCTTTGGAATGGATTTGCATTGTGAATCAAGAAACACCCCCTTGAATCTTTCCCACATCTCATTAACAGACTTACAATCCAGGAGTGTCTCCCATTTTATTTTGCTTACATATGAGTGCATCCTGTCAAAGTTTGCTCGCATAAAATTGAAAATTTTGGCTTTCGAAGATAACATTTTAACTTGCCATGAAACATCAAAACTAACAGTAGAATGATCACTAGTCCCAAGTGGCTCCAGTACCTCTATATTTCAAATTCTATCAGGGTCATTACAGAGCACTAAATCTAAAATTGCCTTCTCTCTTGTAGGTTTACTGACATACTGCACCAAAAAAATTGTCATTTATAATGTCTAGAAATTCTTCCTCCCCTTCACCCTATCCTTTCACCATTTCCCAATTGATACCAGGATAATTGAAGTCTCCCATAATAATAGTCCCTCCTCCTCTACAAGCTTGCGTAATCCTCTTAAAGAACATTTCATTTACAGTTCTGTCTAAAGCTGGCAGTTGATAGCATACTCCTATGTTTAAACCTGTCGCGTGTTTGCCAATGAGCCTGACCCAGATATCTTCCCAAGGCAAGAAATGTTCGATTTCAGGAATTTCCTGCACATTAATGTTTTCGTCACATAGAGTGCTACACCCCCTCCTCTCCTATTAGAGCTATCCTTCCTTAAAAGCTTATAATGTTCTATATTATATTCATCTCCATCCTCTTCACAAAGCCATGTCTCTGTAATCCCAACTAAGTGGAAAGACAGTAGTGTCCAACTTGTAGATATTCCTCTCTACAAGCAAGCTAAAACTCAAACACTGACAGAGGAACCTGTTCAAGTACTTGGGATACTATATCAGATTTTTATTTGCCTGTTGTGGAAAAGCAAATTACTATGGGAGAGCTTGATGCTGGCATTTAAAATTTTATTGTCAGCCAAATGGAGCTTTAGCATTAGCTCACGCAGGCATGAAAGTCAGGCCAAGTCACACCCGCCTTCTGTCCAATCATCTTTGACTACAGCATCCCCCACCCAATTGGCGAGCTGTTACACCTTGGCAGTATTCATTAATCTGTCCTGCTCCATGCCCCCTACATTGCTCCTACTGTGGCTTACTACAGATCTGAATCTCATTAAATGCATTTTGATAATTTCCTTAATTGCTCCAAAGGTAAACCTTCGTTGCCATTACAGAGCAGAGAGAGACTTTCCCTCCTACTTGAATATAATCTGGCCCACCTGATACTGAGGTTTTTTGGGTAGTTTTTTCACTCAATCGGGAGTAATCGAAGAGTGCAAGGAAATTCATTATAAAACTCACTGATAAAATATCAAGAGCTGTCCTCCATCTACATACCGTAATTTAGCTAAGGTTAATTGAGCTGCTGACAATGCAGATTGATTTCAGGCCTGCACACTCTTAAGGTTATTAAATTAGAAGTTCGACTGAACTGAAGGAGCTGCTGCTCTCCTCTGATTTCTGATTAAAAATGTGACGTCGCATCCCCAGCAACTGTGGATTCTGACCAGGAAACAAAATTTTATTTCAATTCGGCTGAGCTGAAGTCTAAACGCACTGTTAGGATCCTCTCACTAATCGTGGTCTTTAGGCTTCAGCTTTATGTAACAAAATCACAGCATCCAGTTCTCTTTCGTCATCTTGTGTTTGAGATTCACCTATGGGAATGACATCCAGACATGACTTCCGCAGAAGCAACCTACTGCACCAAGTCTGGCTTTGACAGACAGTATCGCCCCTAATGTTCTGGGGGGCTGCCTGTCCTCCCAAGAGAACATTTAAGCCACCATATGAAACACTGCAGTACTCCTAGTCCTCAGTCTAAATTTGTTTCTGGCGATGACCTATTTTCAGCACACTGCCTCGACCTTTTTACATAGAACCCTTTCACTTAACTACCTGCAGGAGGACATATCCTCGAATATGCCTTCGCTGGGCATGAATGGTTTTCATAAATTGGACAGTGCTATCAGTGACTTTCCTTGTAAGCCTGCTACCCTAGCTTGCTAACTGTATTACTGTATCTGTCTTCAGATTTTGATGCAGCACACTGCTTACCACCCACGTTAGTTTTGCTATTGTTAAAACCAGTCACCCACTCTGTCTTTTTCGCTTAATAAACCCATTATCAACACGCTATATGGCTCTTTCTAAACCTGCCCGTCCAGCCGTTTCTAAGCAGCCACATTCGCGTGCCTGCCCGGCCGCCTGCGAGGCTCTAATTGCCGCTACACACTACCAATATGTCATGTGTCTGGGTTCAAAACATGCCCAGGAGGCCATGAACACGCCAGACGTTGCAGCCACTGCCTGGTGCTTTTCCAAAAATTATAGTGACGTACGCTGAGAGTCGCTGCTACCCACGTTAACAACCTCAGACCGGAGGACTCAGATAAGGAGGGCAATAATATTTTCGCCTCCCTGCCCACACTAGGCCCCTCTACCATAAGTTGGGTCAACCAGTCCAATTCGGACGTGTTGGGCCTTAGTCTCTCCCTCTCCGGGATCCTTCTACTGGCGGGAGAGGCTCCCAATTCTGAAAATGATTCCATGCCTTTCGCGTCGCATGAATCAGATGAGGAGGATTCCATTCCCCTTTCTCCAGTAGCTCCTGCAACGGGAACGGCTTACACCCAGCCCCATGCTGAGCTCCTGGAGGTCTGTGACTGAGCAGCTGCCCATTTATATATAGAGTGGCCAGCCCTCCAGAACCCTGCCAACCAACAAATGATGGAAAAATCCTGGGCCCTCCCCCAGGCTCAAGAAAATGGCTATTCCAGGTCCTTCTTGCCTGATTAAAACACTTGCGGCACCACAGGACGGAACCACTTGATTTCAAACAAGGGTTCATGGCCTAGAAGTGAAGGATATAGCCGCCCATGCCATGGGGGATCCCCCTAGCTATTGAATCATCTATGGCATGACGGATACCTGTACCCTTCTCAGGGAGGATTGCTGGCAGCACCCAAGCCCACTCTGCCTAATAAAGGCCGCTTCGCCGCCTCAGGCTTCCTGCAAGGTCACAGCCCTGGCTGCAAGGGCTCTGAACGTCTCCTCTCTTCTCTTAGTCTACGAGTCTGGGTTGATGAAGGAAATGGGCAAACAGCTTGTGAAGGGCAGCCCCAGCGTGAACTTTGGCTTAATCTTTCTACTCTGCCTGACGTTGAAAAAAGGCACATTACAGGAGCCCACATTGAGCCATGTCACGTCAACCTCTCTTCAGACCCCCGCTGACTCTAATGCAACAATGGTGTGATGATAAAAAGAGGAATGATGAGGCCTTCAAATTCTGCCCTTCCTGCAGAGTCATTCCTCAACCGGAAGCACCTGCATGAATCCTGCAGCCCCCACCAATGAATCGCCGCGCGCAGCCAGGACAGGGAAGATGCAAGTCTCTTTGAAGGATCCCAGGCCAGCAGAGTAACCGCCCTTAAAAGCCTTGGGGAAACATGTCCTTTGCTTCGGGTGGGGCAAGAAACTCTCGCCCACCATGACCAACACCAAACACAAGCAGCCTGCCTGACAGGCTGTTAGTTAGGGGGCAAAATCTGTGTGTTGGGGCAGCCAGCCCCAAGAACACATCTTTAGGTCTCCTCTCTCCCCTAGCAAAGAGGAGACTCCTAGCTCAGGAAGACATTCGCTCCGCCTCCAAAAGTTTTCCACCCTGTGTTTCCTGCAGACGGAGCACAAGGTTTGCTTCTTGAGCCCCCCAGCTACTTGGGAGAAAAAGTTTTGAATGTGCAAATTGTGCCCCCCATGTGCAACGGCAATGAAATCCCAGGCCATTCTCAATAAAGGCCTCTGCTCTGAAAAAAATTGTGTGGAAAGAAACCATTCACAACACATGAGGCCACCCCTTATTTTGCCACTAGGTTGAGTGCTGGGCTTATTAATATATGGGCCAGGCTCACGAAATGTGCGCCACCCCCCCCAAAATGTGTCCACAGGCTAGCAAATCTTACATTTTGCTTAGATCATTCCAGAACCACAATGAATGGATAGAGCTCACCAAGAGCAACTTGGAACACCCCGCTTTTATCGGTCTGCGATAAATATTTTCCTGTCTTTTTTGCCCTTAAAGTTGGAAAAGTGGCCAAAAATGGCACTTTTTTGATGTCCATGTAAAAAGTGAAATAGTTCACTTTTTGTTTTTTTTATATTTAAGTGTGCTCTATTTGTTTTTTGTTTTTTTTTTTCTGTGCATAATAGACATGTGTAGGCTATGTCTGACAGTCGGCATACGTCCCCATCGTTGTTTTGTGTATTGCGGTGACATTTAATAAATTGTCCACAAGGTACTAGTTTCTGACTTAGATTTTACATTTAGCATTCTAGAAAAATAAAAAAAAGGTCCCTACACCCTAATAATCCTTCGGGATGAAGTAAATATATGGTGCATTAGGGCAAAAAAAAAAAAACTCCAAACAACAGGGATTGAGTGGGATTTTTGTGTCCCCCAAAAAATGACCTTTTTAAGAAAAGTTTCTGACTTAGATGTATTTTTAAAAAACTGTAAAAGATATAGCCAAATGCAATTCAGGTATTGTTGTTGGCCTAAATCAAAGTGGAAATCACTGTTTAGATGAATTATTTATTGAATAACGACATAGCTACAGCGCGCAAAGCATTTTGGTCGGTTTCTGACTTAGGGTTTCTGCCTTAGATTTCTAAGTTAGAAACCCGGGCATCTTAGGCAGAAACCGGGCGTATTCGACCAAATGTGGCCCCAGTCGTTACACAGGTGGTCAGGGACATGATATTCCATGTTGGTTTGACATGTTAACGTGTATTTTAGCTGATTTGATTGAAAATACAACCCCAATTCCGAAATAGTTGGGACAAAGTGTAAATTGTGAATAAAATCAAAACGCAATGACTTTCAAATCACACCAGCCAGTATTTTATTCACAATAGAACAGAGATAACGTAGCAAATGTTGAAACTGATAAATTTTACAATTTTATCCACAAAATGAGCTCATTTTGTGCATAAAAATGTAAAATGTCTCAGTTTCAACTTTTGAAATGTTATCTATGTTCTACTGTAAATAACATATTGGCTCATGTGATCTAGAAGTCATTGCATTTAGATTTTATTCAAAATTTACACTTCGTCCCAACTATTTTGGAATTGGGATTGTATAATGATGGCGTCGGTCGGAGGCCCGACATTGGACCGATTGGCCCACGCTCTCAGTGAGAAAGTGGGATCTCAGGCAGAAACTGACGCGGGGCATGGGCGGCCGCTGTGGCCACAATCGGTGGCCAATCAGTCATAAACTTGTTCAAATAACAACACCTACAACAAAATAACAATAACTAAAAGACAGAAACATGCAATCATCATAAAAAACTCGCGGGGCTCAGGCTAGGGGAACCTAGGACCCAAAATAAAAAAAAAAATTTACTGTCAAGCAGCCTGTCCACCAGCCTACAAGTGGCATCTTCCATTGGTAAGTGATCAGTTACCTACTTGAAACTTTTATTCTATCAATTAGTTAAGTATTATGGCAACAGCAAGTCAGTCAGGTTGAGTTTGGTACACTTTGACGGGTTTCTGACTTAGTCGCGGTTTCTAACTTAGATTTGGTTTCTGACCGATATACCGATATTTTGAGCGAATAGACACCTGTTCTGGCTTGGTATTGCCTAGGCTACATACTTTTAAGCCATAAGGAGTGTTTCTAGGAGATTTTTGAGTTTTGATATAGGTTTTTATAACATTTTTCATGTATTTGCAGACCAGAATTTCTTTCTTTCAGCAGCGACGGGATCCCGAGGGAAAAAAATCACTGTAGAGTTTCTAATTTCAGGTGATATACCTCTGGACATCACTTATATACAATTATAACACTGATTGGAGGCTGAAATAACTTTATCATCACTAGTTATAGGCCTCTGGATGGATTATAGGCAAACAGTAGGTTTTTGTGTTTCTGACTTAGACGAGGAAGGGGATAGGGAAATGCGTATAACTCACCAAATATTCCACCAATGACCATGATATTTGGTATTCAGAGAGTAGACATATACCTTTATCACGTACAATCACCACTGAGAGCATAGGGTTGCCTGAATTAATTTTACACGTTGTGTTAGAGAGCAGTTTGCACTCGCGCAGCAATTTTGCAGCCGCACGCAAAACGTAGCCCGACTTCAGGGCCATGGCAAGGTTGACAATCCCAACAGCATATTACCTATATACCATTTTTCCATCAGCTATACTATCCTTCTATACATATCAGGGCATTTTGAGAAGATATAGCTATATCTATGCATGTATGAGGCTTTAGAAGATATGCATGTCTTGAAACTAAGGCAGAAACCCGGCCCAAAAAATGAGTTGAGGGACCCAACTTTGACCAGGTACCACGAAAAAATGAAAAAGATCGCCGTTGCACGGCTTTGCAATATGATCCCACAGCACCTATAGATTAAAAAACCACTCACAGCTAAACTGTATGGGTACTTTCATTATTTTTCAGTACCCGGGGGGAGTGGCGCACATTTCGTGATCCTGGCCCATATACCTGAATATAATGATTGTCCCTTATGTAAGGAACAGATTTTCATAAAATTTCAGTTCTGAATAGAATCTACACAAACGTAGAATTGATTATAGTTGTTGGTGATCTGGATATTCTTTTGGATCCAGAACCAATAATACTGACATATGGCGTGGCGGAGGTATGTGCTGTACCGAGTGCCCTTCTGATTTGGTTCTTTAACACTCAGAACTCCACAATAATTTGTTTATCAAAAAACATTAATAATAAAAGCACAGTTAAAAAAAAAAAAAAAAAAACTTAAAAAGCTACATGGCAATGATTTTGCTGTTTTGTTAAGTTCTGTTAGGTTTCTGTAATTTGTTTGCTTGTTCATTTTTCGGGATTGAGAGAGGGGAAGGTGTTGGACCTTGGACGCTCTGGATCATAAATTACCGGGCCCTTGAACAAAAGAGTTTGAGAACCCAGTGCAATACCATCAAGATTTTCCTTCAGTGGAGCTAATGAACCATGAAACCATAAAATCATAAAAAGATACATGTAGTGTACTTTCACCATAGCTTGTTTTCAATATCTATTGCATCAAAGATTTCCTCATCTTAGGAAGGCTTACATTATTTGATGTGTATGTTTTAATTTGAATATACACTTGCAGTAGGAGGTTGCCTTGTATAGTTGAGGTTCAATACAAAGGAGGGACTGGAGGTCACCGCACTTTAAAAATGGACATCAGCTGGTGAGCTCAGTTGCCAATATTTGAAATGTGTGACTGTAGATAGCTAGGATGTGGTTTCATGATTTTTTTTTTTTGAAACAATCAAATAATAATAAATAATAGATATCTTTATTGTCCACTTGCACGGAAATTTGTCTTTGGCTTCACAGATACACACACTTCACATACATACACTTAAAAGCTTCCAAAGCCGTGAGGTAGGTAAAATGAAATTTGGGGAAAAAAAAGATTAAATAATAATAATAAATAGTAAGTAACAGTTATAGCAATAGTGGGCCAAACAGTTGGAATAAGAGTGCTAAAATATTTGTCTCATCCTGTTTACATAGAGCCCAGTGTTTATTTCTCCAGCAGAGTGAAGTATTGCAGCCCTTGTTTGATAGTCAACAGTGGAACAAGGTTACCTGAAGGAATTCTGAGTCATTGAAATGAAGACCAGAGGATGGTTACAGTAGGTATTCAATTTTAATTGATGTTAAGCTGCATTGAAGTACCTTAAAGCTCTGATGCTCCCCACAGCCCTGATCAAAGAAGCTAGTCATTATTTTTCATGTTCGGACATGGTGTCCCTTTTCTTTTTTGACACCCTGGTACATTATTTTGTTGATATTTATTATTTCACGACCTTAGAATTACAGGGTTCTAACTGACATTTTGGTCAAAATTGAGTTAACTATTGCACATGATTGGTAATAAATAGTTCTATCTAATGATTAAGTATGGGTATTCAATTCATTTGTTAAATTGGGTTCAGATCAGAACTGCGAAGTTCCAGTTCCCTAAGCGTACACTGAGCGGCCAAACTTTGCAGGAAAATTCCTCAAAACTGTAAGAATGTTAGTTAGAACCCTGCAATTCTAAGGTCCAAATTTATTGATCAAAAACCATCCAATTTGGAATTCAACAAGCATTCACGCAAAACAGATTCAAAACCTTTCATTATTTTTTTTTTTTGGAGAATTTTACTCTTCTTCTTCTTTCTTTTTAATCTTGGACGTACAAAGACACGCACACACTGACACATACACACACGTATACATAGACGCGCAAGCACGCACAGGCACTCACATACACACAAACACACACACACACACATACACACACACACACGCAAGGCCTCTTGAGCTTTTTGTCAGCCACCACAACGGGCATGTACCTTACAGCCATGAATTGTAAATATATATATTAATTAATCTATGTTTATGAAAGTCATGCTCATTTACAAAAATGTTTGTCTGTCTTCACTAGTGTACTCTATCTTGGTTTGACTCATGCATGAGTTAAAGTGGTTGCATTGGCTTGGTGTTACCTTGCAGCCAGAAATAGGACACAGCTGACAGTCAGGTAGGCCAGTAGCATGAAAAGCCACACGGCTGGGGAGAATGGATCCAGGAAAGAGAAATAACCAGGTTTACGCCCCTGAAAGATCAGACAGCACATGTGCATTTATAACTCAATGCCTGTGTTGTTGCAGGTCTGTCACTGGCCACTGGGGTGCAGTATTTCAATGCTGTACACTATATTAGATTCTGAGCATATATTTACTTTTATGGTTTAATTACCATAGGTTAACATGAATTCAGCAGGTAATAGTACATTTGTATATATGAGAAATCCCATTTTGAGTTTCCCAAAAGTTTTTCCGGGCATCTTTTTTTTTTTCAAGGATTCTTACCAGTTGGACTCTGTAGAGTATGCTTATACCCAGTGACATGAAGGGTTTGGAGAAGTCTATAACTTTCTCTCTCTCTGATGTGATGGTGAACCCTGCCACAGCCAGGTCTGCTTTCTGCAGGATGTAGGAAGTGGAAGGGCAGGTAAAGTGGGCAGAGAGAAAACAGGAAATGAGAAAATAATGAAATTAAACAGGGAGAGGGAAACAAGGAGGGGAGATGGGGGGAGTTAAGAGGGAACATTCAAGAAAAATATGGGAAAAAAACAGATGGCAAGGAGAGTCATCAGTGTGGTGTGAACTGAAAACACACTCCAGACCCCACTCTGATGCTTTAATTACAGCTGAACTGATTAACAAGGGGAGCTCATTAACCAGCTCCAGCAGGCTCCAGCACCAGGGGAGCGCCTAACGGGTCGGCTGCATGTGAATGCCACATGGGGGGCTTCGCCATAATTGAAGCATACCGCTGAGTAATTAGTCATAAACAGCCACTCAATATCGCGTTAAGAGCATCTTTCACAGTCCATGTCGTGAACCCAGTCTCTTTTGGGGCCTCGCCAGGAGGGAGGGTGAAAGCTGGTTAGCAGTAATTGTGGGGAAAATTGTCTCAAAAATGTGTAATTACCCTGTTAATGAGCTCCCCCACCATTCCTGTCCAGGACCCGTTGGGCTCAGGAGCACCATACAATCCGTCGTCCACCAGCTTGATCCGGAAGGAGAACTTGAGGATATCTGCCAGCTCCCTCAGCATGTCCACGCAGAAGCCCTCATATTGGTCATTGCCTTTGAAGTCTTGGTAGTTCTCCTTGCGCATCACATAGGGATTCTCCTATGAGGATAAATGGTAAACATGTAGCACTGCACACAGAGACAACATTGTTTCATGCATGACACATCCATTAAGCTCCGAACCAATATGGCTGGGGAACAGAGCCCCACCCCAACAAGCTGGTGACCTTACCAATATGGTGGTGACTATGAGTGTCTTGTTGGCCAGCGTCTCGGAGGCGTTGATATCCAAGGTGGTTGAGTTCATGGCCAATGTATTGTTAGAGTACCAGATTCCAATCTGGCAAAGAGCAAGGAGGAAAAGAGATAAGGACCAAAGACAGATGCATTCAATGGAGAGATAATGGAAGAAAGAAAGCCTGGCAGAAATTTACATGAAGCGACACTTCTCACCAAAGAACACAGCAACCTCTGGAATGCCAAAAGCAGCCATTGCCAAAAATGACCATTAGTGCCAAAAGATGTCAAGCAATTGTTTAACAGCAATCATTTTTTAACCATTGCCAATAGCATTAATTAAATGCAATATGATATAATTGGGTGTGCATTATGTACAATAGCTTATAATAGCTACGTGAAGGATGAAATTATACTATCATAGAACTCTACTATTACTCACTAAACTGACCTCATTCATAGCATAAGGATGGATTCAAGTGTCTTTCTACGTGTCTCTGTGTGTGTGTCTGTAAAGCATATCTAAGTGCCTTGTTCTGTCTCTAAAATGTCACATTGTGTTGTGCATGTTTTTTTTTTTTTACTAATCTTGTTATTCAGAGAGATATCTGTTTCAGACACAGATAAATAAACTGCATTTAACCCCAGCCTGGGAACCCCAGACTCTTAAAGACTTCACACACTAAATTACCTCCTTGTGTCCTGTTCTGTGTTTCTCCAGGATACGGAGAGTGTAGTTGGTCCTCTGGCCTTTACTGTTGAACTCCACCCTCCCAGTCAAGCCATCGTACTCCACCTGTGAAATAAAGAGTGGGGATTGGGGATTGGGGATTGGGGATTTGGGGGGCAGGGGTGCTCATTACATCTGCATTTAGTATATACAGTATAGTGCTGTGTTTAAAGGAGAAAGATAACAAAGTACAAAAAAACGCCCAATCAAAAGTAAAAATAAGTAAACTAATAAAGAGGCAGACCGACATAAAGAGATAATGGAATGATGGAAGGATGGAAATGGAGGTGACAAACTGACATGAGGAGAATGACTGTCACAATCTATCTGGCAGGGAGGTGGTGATTCAGTGTTATTTAATCTAAGATAGAATGAGGAGCAGGACGAGAGAGATGAGAGAAGCAAACAGGTGCAAAGAGGGATTAAGAATAAAGAGAAAGAAACGGATAAGGGTGGCTTTGAGAGTGAGAGGTGCTAGAGAGGAATTCAGATCCACTTTAAAAAATACCAAAAAATTGGTGCTAGAAAACTAATGATACAGTCTGGATACCAGGGTTGTGATTGAATCAGCTTACTTGCTTACTCCTTCTAAAAGGGGAACTGTACCAGTCAGCCATTTGCACAATATTAGTGTCATTTTAATTATAAACGAGGAGAATCATTTTTACTTGTGTTTGTCCCGCACTAACTCTCAAATCCATATTTTAATAGAACTTCATGGGCCGTGTCATTAGACCTTTGGTTCTTTGGGGGGAAACACTGTTTGTGACGTCATGTCATTGATTTGTTTCTGTTTTCACAAGAACTGTCCTGGGGCACGTTTCCCAAAACATAGTTCGTCCATTCACAGTCAATGGGCCCAACTATGTAAGTTAGCACCTGCGATTTTGGGAAACGCACCCCTGCACAGATTAAGTTACCTAGGGACTGTCAGCAATAGTTTCAAAGCCACAAAGAGACTTTTAAGTATTTGTAAACAGAATTTTTATGCCCTCAAACACAACTTTGACAGCAAGACAGCTATGGTAAGGCATAATTTATGGTTCAAGTGCAGTTTAATTTTGCTCTTCCTTGGCAAGTATTTCAGTGCGTTGTGGTCATAGAGCGATAAGCCTTATATGGCAAGAATCCGTTGAGTCTCTTTGTTTTTATATGATATTTCGATTGTGCAGTAGACTGAAGTTAGGGATTCGCTAGCACCACTTATGTGACACATGCACTATTCGGGTTTTTTTGCTACGAGCTCATTTAGTTGCTTGGTTTTGGAATTGTGTTTTGTTTTGGCAAAATCAGTTATCATGATAGCTAGTTATTGTAATTACAGTAGTTATAGGGAGTTATAATAGTCATCAAAAATAGTTATCAATTTAGTTGAGTTCCTTTCCGTTAAGGGGATATATAATATGACTGTTGCTAAATGGTTACAATGCCTTGCATGGTGTTTGTTGTGAGATGCACCGCTGCTCCCGATACTGGTGACATTCGGGTTCAAGAAGTTAAACATACCCCATATCCAAATGATAAAGTGCGGAAGGGATATAATAGAACAGTCTCATGAGTAAAATATTTAGTAGTTAGACAAAGGTCAACAAAAGCACATGCGTTCAATGATCCTGTCCTTCTGGATAGAGGCTGTATGCCTACATGAGGAGTTACGACAGGCAGTATCAACGTACTGACATCACGTCCGGTGTCACTATCATGGATTTCCATAGCTATTCAAAGTTAAATATTTGTCATGTATGTGTATTTTTCTGAGAAGAAAGGCAATAAATATGAGCAGTAGCCAAGCATTTCTTTTCCTGAATATGATTATTGACCACCACAGTTCCCCTTTCAGAAAATTTAGTGCACTGGATGAGAAATAACAAGCATACTTAAAATAAACAATTGTTATACCCATTTCCATGGTTACACTGAATGCGACCATGAAGGTATTCTACAGCTCATACTATGCGCAGTCTCATTGTAAGATGTCAGCCCACAAAATACAGTAAAGAGAAGCCTCCTCATCAATGATCTTTCCAATTGTGATTGGAAAAAAAGACCACGCTGCCTCTTCCTCTCTAATAAGGTTTATTTCTTGAATAGCATATTCTCGAATCCACCTGCCAAACCATGGAAATATGAGCCTCACTGATGAAATTTAACAAGACTAGATACATTTGCGTGGTTTGCTACAGTTTTTCAATGTGTGGTCAACTTGCTGTTGCGAGAAAAGATCCGTAGTCAGGTGCGCATTTGGTTATTGGCAGCAAGTTTAATAGACTGGACATTGTTCGAGAGCGCAACAGTTAGACAGCAGTTTCAGACATAGCCTAGATTTGGATTTGTGAATATCAGGGATTGAAAAGAAACACAGCTAAGCAGGTAGACAAAGGAGTTAAAGAATCTGAGAATGTGACTATCCCATCTTCAGGACAGAAAAAAACACAAAAATCAACACCATCAAAAATCAGGGCCAGAGTAATAAAATCCAGGTTTAGAAAATGTAAATCTTCCCAGTATTCTAATCAAATCACAGGTATTTGCTAATTAGCGCATATCTGCAGCCATACAGTAGAACTAAATCGTGCTGGCTGAGTTCATGGGTGGAACAAACATATTGCAGGACTTTTAGTTCTGACTCCCAAACTGTACACCTCTGATTAGGCTGACTGACAGTTATGTATTCCAGGACTGGTTGTTGGAGCCCTTGGCCGTCAGTGGTAAATGGGCCCCGGTTTTCCAGGGCCCCAATCCTGGGCACTAACCATGCGCAGGTAGTTCATGAGGCTGGTGCCGTGCTGCCAGATCTGGGGAGAGGTGCAGCTGAGCGGCTTCACCCCAATCTCCTGACTGCGGTTCAACTCTCGCACCGCGCCCACCACCACGTGAACTGCGTCGAACATCAGGGCGGAGGACAGCTGGAGAAGGGGTGAGACCACATCAGAGCCACACCTGCTAATGAACTCATCACAAGACACAAGATCTGCAGTCAACCAACGTGATAAACCCAGGTGCAGAGAGTAAAAATCATGCAAAGAATTTTGTTCTACATAAAATTTGGTAATGAGCACAATTTTTAAAACTAGGAGGCAGAACAAATGAGTGAAAGCAGTTGGTTGAGTTCATGGGTGGTACAAACAAATAACAAGTCTTTCACTTTCTGATCCCCAGAATATACAACACTGGCTGTTGGCAATGTATGTGTATCAGTCAACCTGTCTTACAACTGTTCGCACCAATATAGCTCATCAGGTAAGAAACTGTCATAATAGGTGGCATCACATCACTCAATTATCAAGGTAATGAATTTTAAAGGCCCAGGTCTATGCTAAATTGTACAACTTTTCATTCAGTTAAATGCTAAATGTGAGGTAATGTATAGCATGTCAGCAAGGTCACACTTGGGAAGCTTCCAGAGTGGGTGTTTTTGCTTGCGAAAACTGCCAATCTATATGAATTGCTGCCTAGTCATGAAACCTATGATATATCAATATGAGTGGACAATATGTCTTAGTATGTCTGTATTCTAGTTCAGGCATTCCATACTGCAATCAATGATGGTAGCAGTTTATAGTTGGTTTGTTCAGAATTTGAAAAAGTAAAGAACAGTTTTCTGTGCACACCACACATCAAGAAAGGGGTTCCTCTTGGGAAAATGTTTTGAGCGAGCAATGTATCAAGAGCTCAGAAGAAGTCAAATAATAATTTACAAAAGTGAATGGAAAATGTCTATGTGCAGTCCAGGTAAAGTTATAGCGTGTTAGCATTTACCGGGTGACAGTTTATTTGAATATCCCAAACAACATTTACATTCATGTGAACGCACAACATAAATATTTCCATTAGATTAATCCAGAATAAAAAAAATTTGAGTGAAATGCAGACTAAAGTAAGATCTTATCAAAAGATCTCTCTGGCTGTTCGCACCACTGCAATATCTAACACATCTAAGGTCCATTCTATGTGTTGAGTGACCATTGTAATATCTGACATATAAACTTAGAGGCAATTAAAACGTATACAAAAATATACTGTTTGACAGTTGTGGTAAATGGTTTCTTTTGTAGTTGCAAGTCCTCTCTGACTGTTCGCACGACTGCAATATCTAACACTTGTAAGATCCATTCTATGTGTATTTAAAAAAAAAGAAAGCAATGGTGAGTTCTGGAATACAAAAAGGCTAAGAAGACCACAAATAAAAACCCCTTTACAACAGTTGGACAGATTAAGAACATTTTCCAGGCGGTTGGCGTATCAGTGCCAAAGTCATCAATTAAGAGAAGACTTCACCAGAGTAAATATGGATGGCTGATTATAAGATCTAAACTATTTGTAAGGCTCAAAACAGGAACTTGCCAAAAATATCTAAAAAAGCCTTTACAGTTCTGGAACAACATCTTTTAGAAAAACGGTGCAAAGATAAATTTATATCAGAAAGACAGCAAAAGAAGGATACGGAGAAAGGAAGGAATTGCTCACGATCTGAGGCATACCATCTTATGTGTGGAGAGTAGTTATGTTTGGGCATGTATGGTTGCTAACATAGCTGGTTCCCTTGTATCTACTGGCAATGAGACTGGAGGATGAATTCTGAATTGTATAGGGCTATTTTATATGCTTAAATTCAGCCAAAAGCATCAGAACTGATTAGAAAACGTTTTACAATGCAGATAGGTGGTGACTTAGGAGCATACTGCAAAAACAAGCCAAGATTTTTTGAGGCAAAAAAAGGAATGTTCTTCCATAGACAAGTCAATCATATGACCTGAATCCAATCGAGCTTTGAACTGAAGTTGAAAGTCTCTACTTCAAACTCTTTGTGATTGTTTCTTTTCAAACCCATCGTGGTGGCATACAAAATTAAAACAATGAAAACTGTGCCTCTGCCCAAATATTTATGAACCTAACTGTATATTGAAGGCCCAGTCTCTGTGTTGAGTGACTACTGTAATAGCTAACATATCTCAGGTTTAGTCCGTGTGTTCACACTACTGTAATATCTAACATATCTAAGGCCCAGTCTATTTTTACGCCACTGTAATATCTAATGTATTGAAAGCCCAGTTTCTGTGTTGAGTGACTATACAGAGGATCTTACATGAGTAGGTGTGTCATATGAAAGTTATGAAACCAGCTTTAGTGCGCAACAAATGTAAAATTTACTCTCAAGTTTAATACGCAACTTTCTTGTGACATAAGCAAGAGTTATGTTCATCACATGACTATATTGTGTTATTTGATAGAAAACAAATGTTATTTCCGTCAGTGCCCATTATGTGTTAGCATTGAGCAAACTCCATCGCTGTGCTAACTTAATCACTGAGTCACAAACATTCGCATTTGAAGTAGCAACGATTTGTAAATTCAGTCACCTGAGTAGCTAGCAAATGTCAACTTGCCAGCTAACAAACTAATGTTACTGGACTAGTAATGAAGAAGTACTGTGTACCTGCTAGTTAGTTAACTAAGTAACTTTAACTTAGTTCTGTGTCACTTAGCTAGCTTGGTACAGCACTGGTACATACGGATTTATCAAACGTTACCCTTGATATTCAGTTTGGCTAATTATTAACAGCATGATGAAACGCAGAGCATTTTTTTGGCCAATGCTTTCAGCCAATGGAATTTTCGCAAAAGTGATATGTACCGAGGGTAATATCAAAAATATGTCATGAGCTGGGATATGGGAAAAGTACTGCAGTAATGTGAAAAAGTAATATCTAACATATCTAAGGTCCAGTCTGTGTGCTAACATGATCGTAATATCAAACATATCTGTGGTCCAGTCTGTGTGTTGAGTAGGGGTGTAACAATATGTCGATTTGGATCGATATATTGATTCAATGACTAATGATACAAAGCCATCGATGCAAAAACCAAATATTGATCCATATTGCGATCCATCATCTTAGGTGCACCTTAATTTTGAAATTCTCATGGCACAGCTTTATTTTTGCTTCGCCAAGGTCAGCCGCGTTTGATTATTTTTCATAACCAAATTAGGGAAAAATTCCAGTCACATGCAATCTGATTGGCTCACAATTCCAGTTAGGTACAATTTGATTGGCTGAAGAGTGGCTCAGAGCAGAAGCGGTACCAAAGCTTGGTTAAGGAAAAATGGGCACGCAGCGGGCACGTTCCCACTCATTTCTAAAGGATGACAGTGCCAGCTAGCGGCGCAAAAAATGGCAAGCAGCCAAGAAAAGGACAATTAAGATAAATGCTCACCTCCCAGGAATAAATCAGCAGTGAGGACATATTTTGCATTTCGGAAAACAGACGGGACAACAGGCTAAACAAATGCCATGTGCAAAACATTTAGCGACGAGGTATGATACTTAGGAAACACAAAGAACCTAGCTAAGTACCTTAGGAGAAAACGCGGTATTGACCCACATTCTACCGTTAACATTTCAGATGCCTCCCCAGCCACTTTGACCTGCTTTTTTTTTTTGCAAAACTTAATGTTAAACTTTAAAATATAAACTCTAAAAGCTCTAACGAAAAAAAGTAAGCTCTTAAAGAGCAGTGAGTATCACAGAGGTAATTTCATATTTCATTTGGAAAGACACAAGGCCTGACAGTGTTGTCGAGAATGAAGGCTTCCGTGAACTAGTACATACTCAAGAGCCGAGATATGTCACCCTATCTCATTTTGATGTGGATTAGAAAAATATATATCCCAGAAATTCTGTAGCAAGCTGTGATACAAAGCAAGCCAATGAGCTAGCACCAAACTACTAATGATGCAAAGGACTTTTAAGTATTTTATTTGCACAATATGCACTTAGCACACATGAATTTGTTTACATTTGCTTTGTTTTGAAATTTCTTATATTAATGCAGATTAGAAAGGCATGTTGGTCAATATAGTCAGAGAGATGGTAATCTGGAGGGGATTCAGGGGTTTGGATGGTCAGAGACAAGGTGATGGATATCTAGCCTATCATGCAAGAAAAATGTACTGCATTTGCACGTACAAATATGTTAGGTGGTTACCTTGATAGTTATTCAGAATTTGGTTTTAAAAGCCAAATTACGTTGTTAAAATAGATAGTTCAAACACTAAATATGACTGAAGCTTTTCAAAATCCTGCTTTAATATATAAATAATGGGAAAGTTTTTCAGTTTATAGCATGTGAAAAATTAAAGCTCAGTATGTCTTAACGACTGAGCAGAGCATACCGATAGACCTAGTAAATTCAAGGTAATGAAGCAACCATGGATGTGCAGAGTTTATATTCATTATGAAAGGTCATCAAAGAAAGGTTCTTCAACTGATTAAAAAACTGGACTTAAACATGAGAAGTAAAGTACTTTATAGTGAATAACAGGTGGTTTTAAAAACCCCAATTCCAATGAAGTTGGGACGTTGTGTAAAACATGAATAAAAAAAGAATGCAATGATTTGCGAATCCATTTCAACCTAAATTCAATTGAGTACACTTCAAAGACAAGATACTCAATGTTCGAACTGATAAACTTTATTGTTTTTTTGGAAATACTCACTCATTTTGAATTTGATGCCTGCAGCACGTTACAAAAAAGCTGGGTCAGGGGCAACGAAAGACTGAGAAAGTTGGGGAATGCTCAAAAAACACCTGTTTGGAACATTCCACTGGTGAGCAGGTTAATTGGAAACAGGTGAGCCTCATAATTAGGTATGAAAGGGGCATCCCCAAAAGGCTAAGTCATTCACAAGCAAGGATGGGGTGAGGTTCACCACTTTGTGAACAACTGTGTGAGCAAAGAGTCCATCAGTTTAAGAATAACGTTTCTCAATGTGCAATTGGAAGGAATTTAGGGATTTCATTATCTACAGTCCATAATATCAGCAAAATATTCAGAGAATCTGGAGAAATCCCTACACGTAAGCGGCAAGGCCGAAAACCAACATTGAATGCCCATGACCGTCAGTCCCTCAGGCGGCACTGCACTGAAACCGACATCATTCTGTAAAGGATATTACCATGTGGGCTCAGGAACACTTTGGAAAACCATTGTCAGTTAACACAGTTTGTCGCTACATCCACAAGTGCACGTTAAAACTCTACCATGCAAAGCAAAAGCCATATATCAACAACACCTAGAAATGCCGCCGGCTTCTCTGGGCCCGAGCTCATCTGATATAGACTGACGCAAAGTGGAAAAGTGTGCTGTGGTCTGATGAGTCCACATTTCAAATTGTTCTTGGAAATCATGGACGTCATGTCCTCTGGGGTAAAAGGAAAAGGACCATCCAGATTGTTATCAGTGCAAAGTTCCAAAGCCAGCATCTGTGATGGTATGGTGATGTGTTAGTGCCCATGGCATGGGTAACTTGGACATCTGTGAAGGCGCCATTAATGCTGAAAGGTACAAACAGGTTTTGGAGCAACATATGCTGCCATCTAAGCAATGTCTTTTTCAGGGACATCCCTGCTTATTTCAGCAAGACAATGCCAAACCACATTCTGCACGTGGTACAACAGCGTGGCTTCATAGTAAAAGAGTGCAGGTAATAGACTGGCCTGCCTGCAGTCCAGACCTGTCTCCCATTGAAAATGTATTGGGCAAAATACGACAATGGAAACCCCAGGCTGTCGAGCAACTGAAGTCGTACATCAAGCAAGAATGGGAAAGAATTCCACCTACAAAGCTTATACAATTAGCGTCCTCAGTTCCCAAACGCTTATTGAGTGATGTAACACAGTGATAAACATGCCCCTGTCCCAGCTTTTTTGGAACGTGTTGCAGGCATCAAATTGAAACTGAGTGAATATTTCCAAAAAAACAATAAAGGTTATCAGTTTGAACATTAAATATCTTGTCTTTGTAGTGTACTCAATTAAATATAGGTCGAAAAGGGTTTGCAAATCATTGTATTCTGTTTTTATTCATATTTTACACAACGTCCCAACTTCATTAGAATTGTGGTTTGTCATTCTGTTTTTTTTATTGTTTTTCATTTAAGTTTATGTTCATGATTTTATTTGCATTTTTTTAGAGCTCAGGACTAAATTTTGCAGAACAAATTTTAGTTGCTTTTCTGTGAGTTGATAATACATGAAATGGATTGTGCTAGTGGGCATAATCATCTTGTATGGATCGCAGGCACTTGAATTGAATCAAATCAAAATCGTATTGTGGCGCTCTTTATGATATCGGCAAATATTGTAATGTTGTTCAAAGCATAAATATTATATCATATGGTGAAGTCTTACGATTTACACCCCAAGTGTTGAGGGATAGTTTTTTTGGCCAGCAGAACTCACTGCGGGCCCAGGGTAGGGGCTAATATCACAGTCCTCCCTCCAGGACAAATTGAGGCTCCTGAGGAACTCCAGGTAGAAGGGGTGGCTGGTGTTGAACATGGAAAAGCCCACAATGTTGGACTGCTCATCCACAATGTCATCTAACCTGAGAAGGGGGAAGTCCTGCAACACAGACAAGTACAGAGCTCAAAAAACTAACTGTACATTATTGCTTCACTGACAGGGGAAAGGGAAGACAGGAATGGGGGAAAGTAAAAAACAGAAAGAAAAGGCTGACAGAAAGATAGACAGACAATCAAATCGATATAGAGACGAAGAAAAGGAAAGATTACCCTAAGACAGTGATCAGCAATGGGAAAAATGAGAGAGACAAGACAGGTAATTAGTCTCTACAGGTACTGGGACATGAACTTGAGAGAAAGAGGGAAGAAGAGATACTGAGAGGCAGCGTTGGGGAGTAACACTTAATAGTGCACTTAAACAGAGAGGGGGAGGATGGGGGCAAACCATTAGTGTTGTACCAGTACTGCAGTGGAGGAGGGGAAGATAAATTAAAGGATAGCACACAAAAAAAAGGGTCATTGAGGGAAGAGGAAGAGGATAAATGGACAAATATTACAGAGACACGACTACACATATCTTGTCATTATGGTATTTATATCCTCTGGCTTTTTGGATTTAGGACACCTATTCCCTCTGTTCAGTAGTGGTCATGTGCAGTGGGTGAGGTTGGGTGGGGGAGGGGTGGCGGGGAGAAGAACAGGGAGGGATTGGATGGGGAAGTGAATTTAGTCTTACCATGGTAGTAAGGATATACTTGTAAAATGTCGACGTCATTCCCAGTTCTGATGCCTGTATGGTAAAGAAAAGCAGACGAGACATATTTCAGGGATATGGCACTGCCATTTCATCAGACGTGATCTTATTTAAGTCTCTGATGGTAGAATGAGAGTCGACACAATATATTTTTGCAATGTTCTCTGCCACATGAAGCATAAAGGCATATCAAGCATATATCTGACATGCACACGTCAGAAGAATTATGTTGATTTTTATTATGTGCATGTAATTTCTACACGATAAAAGCAAGATATGCCCTCAATAAAGACAAAAAATCTCAAATGTGAATCAAATTAGCATCAAAACAGTAAATGTGTGAATTTTGGGTGGCATTCTCATTATATGTTTTTTTCTTTAATCTCTTCCAATCTGTTCTTTTTTTTTTTTAAAGAGCTGGTGCCATGGCAGTGGATACTGCAGCAGTGTTGCTGAGGCGACACTGACCTTTTTCAGAATGAGATAGGAGATGGAGGCATTGGCATCAATAATGATGGTTGCCACCTTGTCGTCACGTATCTCCTTCAGCAAAGGGGTGGGGTCCAAGCTGTCGTCCAGCATTCTGATGGACAGCGTCTCCCTGGAGATGAGGAAGCGTCGTACGAGCTCCTCCAATCGCAGCAGGCCTGGGGATGGAGGAATGTGGCAAACCAGTGCGGGCAGGGGAGGGGGTGGGTGAGGGAAGTCAAATTACGAGTACAAATGACTTGATAAAGTGGACTATAAATGTATATAAAGTATAAATAAAATAATACTGTCTCTTGAAGATGGCCATTAAAAAACAGAAATAAAAGTAAATGCTTCATTTATGGGAAAGTCGCCAGTGATCTATGAGATAATCATGGAAACTAGCCAAAAGGGGGCGGGGGAATCAATGGTCTTTACCGTCCCTCTGACTCATCCAAATAAGAGAGGAAGTCAAAAGTATTAAGGCCTGAATATAACTGTGGGATTGAACTTTTTGCCTGCTGTAAAGGCTACAATTTTGGACTGTTTTCAGAGAAAAATCTGGGCACAGTGCTTTCCCACAAGCAGCCAAGAGGGCAGAATGTATCAGGGTGTGAAAATACCTTATTTTATGATGAAGTGCTGACTTTCAAAATATCCTGGAGGCCATCTTGAAATGCTTCTGCTGAGCCACAACACTATATCTTCAAAAGGATTGCGAACACCCAGGGCCAAAATTTTCACCCATTAAATAAGTCACAGTACTCCCCAGTGACCTGTATCAACCCTTAATTAGCCTGTTGAGCAGCAGCGGGACCTAATATCTGATCCCCTAAATTTTCCTCTACTGGGGCTGTTAGCACAGTGAGAGGTGGTGTAATCACTGTTTGCGAGGCTGGTGAAATGAAAGCGTCCCCTGGACTGGAATAAGACCGCATTGGAAGTTGACTTGTCTGTGAAAAGGGGCAAAACTGAGTCCACCACAGACATTATTTGCTGATAGTGCCAACCCAATAGTCCATAATCAGCTTCATTCTGTTGTGTTTGTGGTTTAATCATGCACTATCACAATTTTGTGCAAGCTTTATTCATTTATGGTGACTTTAAACCGTGTCAACAAACCATACCTGCCAATGGATAAAAACTATCCATTGTCTTTTGAATGTAAAACACTCCACATTTCCGCTACCAGCTGGAGTAATTATATTGCACAGAGTACTTGGTCACAGTCTATCATACTTGCTTGAGATGCTCACTTTCACGACAAAGCCTTCAATGTACGTTTTTTTTTTTTTTTGCTTATTCAAGGAAATTTTTCTGGTATGCAGCAATGCCCGGATGTATCTGTCATGGTTCTGGATGTTTGTGTGTGTTTTGGACTTTTCTTTGTGGCTCTCGTTCGGGGACAATATCGTATTCCTGTTCAATCGAATTTTTTACCCAGGTGGCTGATTGAACTGGGGCGGTGCTTCCCCGGACTCTATATATGCCGGATGTTCGCCACGCCTCTTTGCTAGAGTGTCTGTTTGTAGCTAAGCACCATAGCCGAAGATATCTGTAGTCAGGTTTTGTTTGACTTTCTATCTTCTAATTATTGGAGTTTCTTCTCCCTTTTTCTATCTCACTTTGCTTCCGTGGTTCGGACTATTATACGTCCTTTGGAAGCGCGAGTACTTTCGTTTGGTCTGTATTATTCTCTGTGCTTGTACTGTGTCCGTGCCACTCTCTTTCTCTCTGGTCGTTGCACCTGGCCTCCGTATTCCACCGGCCATTACAGAACACTCTAGCCAGACATGGATTCGCCAGCAGCGGCTACGCTGGAGAGCATTGTCACTGACCAGCAGTCTGTCCTTACTGCGTATGGCCAGGGTCTTTCTAGCTTAGACAGTCGGCAGGCGGAGCTGACAGAGAGAATTCGCCTTCAGGAGCAGGCTATGCAGACACAGGAAAGTCTTCTAATAAATCTCTCCAAGTGTATTAGAGCAATGTCTGCTCAGATTACACAAAATGTCTCACAAGCACAATCAGTACACCTTCCATGAGAGCCTAAACTCCAGTTATCCCCATGATATGGGGGCGAGGCAGGAAAATGTAAAGATTTCATTGCTCAATGTGAAATATTTTTTAAAGCGCAACCCTCACGGTTCTCGAATGAAGAATCACGAGTTTCGTTTATTTTATCACTGTTGACCGGCACAGCCCTCACTTGGGTGGGGCCACTCATTCGAGCTAGACCGCCAGTAGTAAATTCAGTGGAAACTCTCGTGAGAGAGACGATTAATGTTTTTGATCAGGATGTATATGGTCAGGACGCAGCTACGCGTCTAATGCATTTGAAGCAGGGTTCGGATAGCGTCGCTGATTTCTCTATCTCGTTTCACTCCTTAGCCACAGAGACAGGGTGGCCAGAAGCACCTCTTATGACAGTGTTTGTTCATGCTTTGGCTGAGGAGGTTAAGGACGCTCTGGCTACACAAGAGCCTTGCGTTTCTTTAGATTCATTGGTTCATACTGCGGTGTGAGTTGATAATTGCATCCGCGAACGAAACAAGGAGAAACGTACTGCATTGGCTCTTGATAGCAATGAGGTTAATGTTCCGTGCAACAGGCATACAGCCCCAACTCCGCCCATTGAAATGCCCAGGTCTAGTGAGCCCATGAAGGTTGATGGCTCATATGAGAGCCGGGCTCGTAAGCCTGTTCACAGACAAATAATTTGTCATCATTGCAGCGAACCGGGACATATCCGTCCAAGTTGCCCCGAGCTTAAAGGGAGATGGGAAGCCCGTCTGGCGGTAGGGGGGGGCGCTAGAGGGACAGACCCAATCTCCCGTTTGAACTCTTAATTCAGTAAAGTTGACTATTGGGAAAAAGAGAATATGGGTTAAAGCCTTTTTGAATTCGGGGGCTGTTGATTATTTTATGGATAGGGAGTGGGCTAGAAAACATTCCATTCCCATCCGCCCTCTCTCACATTCGCACTCGATCAAAGCTTTGGATGGTCGACCGTTGGGAGATTGGCTTATAACCGAGGTCTCTGATTTTTTGACTATGTTTATCCCTTTTGGTGGTCATTCAGAGAGAATTCATTTTTTCTTAATCAATTCCCCAGTTTGTCCTATGGTTTTAGGTCATTCGTGGTTGCCTAAGCATAGGCCACAGATTTTTTGGGGCAGTCAAAATAACCCAATCGTCCAGTGGGGCTCTGACTGTAGGTCTCACTGTAGTGAGATTCTGGCAAGTCGCCCCGAATTTCAACCCATGGGGGAGGCATCGGGTTCTGAACAAGATTAGTGTGTAGGAGCCGTGCTGAACCTTGGTTTTCCTCCCAACGTGTCAGATGATGACGTTGATCACGCGAAGGATTTTGGCGAACAACGGGCTTTGTCTTTGCCTCCGCATCGTGTTTTCGATAGTGGGATCAAACTATTCCCTGACAAGGTGGCAGCGGTTAGGAATTGGCCTGCCCTTCAGAATGTTAAGGAGGTTCAACAATTTTTGGGCTTTGCTAATTTTTATAGGAGGTTTATTTGCAATTTTAGCGCTGTGGCTGCCCCCATCATTGCGCTTTCTAAGAGGAATTTTTCCTCGTCGTTTACTGCTTTTCAGGAGTTGAAGAAACGACTTAGCTCTGAACCTATTGTCATTTTGCCCAACCCTTCCCTCCCATTTGTGGTGGAGGTTGACGCTTCGGAGGTCGGGGTGGGTGCCATTTCGTCCCAGCGCCTCCTTCGGGAGAATAAGTTGCACCCATGCACCTACTTCTCCTGGCCGTTGTCACCGATTGAACGGAATTACAGTATTGATGACCGGGAGTTGTTAGCTGTTAAATTAGCATTAGAAGAGTGGCGCCATTGGTTGGAGGGCGCTGAACATCCGTTTGTGGTTTGGATGGATCACAGGAATCTCCAGTATGTCCAGCAGACTAGGCGACGTGATTCCTGGCAGGCGCGGTGGGCATTGTTTTTCAATCGCTTTGACTTTGCGTTGGCTTATCGCCCCGGCTCCAAGAGCATCAAGCCTGGTGCCTTGTCACGGATTTATGACCGCTCGGGCCGTGATCCCGTTTCTGGGCCGGTTGTTCCGGCGGCTCGGATTGTGGCTCCAATACAGTGGGATACTGAGTCTGTTGTCCGAGGGGCCTAGCGGCCCGACCCTGGTTCTGGTGGGGAGGCGTCTGGCTGTTTGTTTGCCCCATGGCCGTGCATAAACGGAAGGCTGCCGCTGATAGGAGGCACCATTTTGCCTTGCCTTATCAGCTTGGCCAGAGGGTTTGGTGTCCTGAGGAGCGGTGCTGGGTCCCTGCTCGGGATATCTTGGGTCTCACCCTCATTTCGGAGTTCCGTGCTCAGGGTTTTTTGGGAACGTCTGGGGCCATCCCTTAGGGGGGGGGTCCTGTCATGGTTCTGGATGTTTGTGCGTGTGTTTTGGACTTTTCTTTGAGGCTCTCGTCCCGGGACGATATCGTATTCCTGTTCAATCGAATTCTTTACCCAGGTGGCTGATTGAACTGGGGCGGCGCTTCCCCGGACTCTATATAAGCCGGATGTTCGCCACGCTTCTTTGCTAGAGTGTCTGTTTGTAGCTAAGCACAATAGCCGAAGATATCTGTAGTCAGGTTTTGTTTGACTTTCTATCTTCTAATTATTGGAGTTTCTTTTCCCTTTTTCTATCTCACTTTGCTTCCGTGGTTCGGACTATTATACGTCCTTTGGAAGCGCGAGTACTTTCGTTTGGTCTGTATTATTCTCTGTGTTTGTACTGTGTCCGTGCTACTCTTTCTCTCTGGTCGTTGCACTTGGCCTCCGTATTCCACCGGCTATTACAGTATCATTTCTGGTAATACCGAATTCTTATCATCTCTCTTTTGTTTCAAGTTTAATCCCCCTGACTGAATACATGGGTTGATTATTTGTGAGCAAATTTACATTTTTTCATTTTGTGGATAAACAACCAGAAAGAGTGAATTCTGACCGGATTACCGAAGCTCTCCCGAGTATTCTTCCAGAAAGGTCATGAATATAAATGTACACAGCCAGTGGAGGAAGTCTTAGAAATAAGGAGAAGTTCCAGTACAGTGGTTGTAATGGGTTCTCATCAGGTATAGCACTTGTTGATGTGCCAACACATGCATCCCCTCAGCCAGCATCATCTGCATCAGTATTCATAACTATATCTTGGAACTCAGAGGGACAACTAAAGGTGTAGTGCAAGACTTTTTAAAAAAATCTTCAAAATATCAGAAATTATGTTCAAGGTGAAAGAATTTTCCATGAGTTCTAATTATTGATCAAAGAAATAATAGTGACTTTTTGTCACAAACATGACAACCTGAACAGTGAAGATCAATAGGATCGATGAATGAAGGGATAATTAAAAGAGACTCACATTCAGCCTTAGCACAAACAAGACTCGCGGTCGGGTTCCCAAAAGAGCGCAAAATGGCTCCAATGGCGAAGCTGAGGTCCTCATTGCTGGGGTACAGAGTGACGGAGGCAAAGCGCAAGTATGGAAGCCGAGGGGTCTCCTCAGGGCCAATTTTCACATGAGGAATCTAAGGCAGGAGAAGGGGGAGGGGAGGGGAGAGGAGAGGCAGGGGAGAAGATATAAAAATGGAGAGAGAGGATCAATAATCACAAATGCTGGACACAAAGCAAAGAGAGACAGAAAAGCACTTTGGAGAAGTGGAATAAAATGGAGGTCCTATTTCTTTATGCTGACGACTGAGGATTCTTGCACAAGGCAAAGCAGTTTTTCCATGTTTTATCTTAAGGGGTGCAGAATGCAAATGGTTCACTATTTCCACGACCATTTTATGTGCTACCTGTGGACACAGCCAAGAGACAGCACATTTACGTTAAATTTATGAGTGCCCCCGAAAAGAAATTTCTCATTGATGGGTTTTATGACCAGGAGCAGTGAATTTTGGGTAGTAGATGTGTGATGTGGAAACACACCACCTGAGACCTGCGAGGGTAATGAGGGTCACTCCAAAGGCCACAGGGAAATAAACAACGGCTGTGGTAACCCACCTCCTTCTCCCCGCATATATGGCTGACAGTAGAGCCAGAGGCTGGACTTGAGGCCGGGCCGATGACGGAGACCACACCTTTTGGTAGTATCTGACACACTGTCAAACAGAAATTAGAAAATATAATGAATAGTGTTTTTTTACATCTTCACTAATAAACAGCGTTATGACTCTGTTGCAATTTGCATGGACTAAATAATAGCTTTTTTCTGTGTGTGCAAATACATTGTTTCTATTGTGTGGCAGGCTCATGGTCAACAGGACTGATTGCAGTCATGTGTTTTTGATTGCTATGGCCTTGAGCAACAGTCAAGATTACCGTATCTCTTGGTGACTAATTTTAGTGATTTTTAAAAATTATCTTTTCAAGTCGAGACACCAAAAGTACAATATACAACAAGTAGTGCAAGACACAACATACACCAGCCGAGGGAGATGCAGTTGTGCTTAGAGAGTTCAAATAACTGGAGACCCCCTGAGATTCAACCCCTACACTATAAGCCTAATGACATCACACCAAAGTGTACCATATGGCTGGAAACGGTACTGACAATACTCGTTTTGAATCCAGTCGAAAATTCATCAGAGCAGATTTACAGAGGTTATCATGAAAAAAAATCATTTTTGCTTTTTTGATGACTTTAAGATGATTAGGTCCAAATTTTCATTGGGTGATGATGTTTAAGACCTCTGCACACCTTTCCTGAAAATTTGGAGTAATTTGAGCAAACCGTTCTTGCACTACAATACTGACAGAGGAACATGCAAACAAACGCTACCAAAAACAATACCTCTTCCCCTCTGGGCCTAGTAAAAATGTTAAAGAATATAATTTGCAATATAGCTACTACTGAGGAAGACCCACATGGAGACACAACATCATCTGATCTCATCACAAACCCCATTATTTGAATTGTTGTCCAATTCACATTCATTGCTAATGAATACATTCCGAGTCTAGTCCATGGAAGGTAAGCTCTTCAAAAGTAGAGAGTCTTAGATCTTTTGTTAGTGTCTCTGGGGTAGGGAGGGGGGGCAGACGATGAAGAGTGAAAGCGATGGGAAGGAGGCACTCACTGGTGTCGGTGGTCTCGTACTGGGAGTCTCTCTGCAGCTCAAAGATATCCACCTCCACGCGGGCCCGAGCAGGACCCTCCATAAAGCTGTTGATGTTCTCTCGGGCCAGTGCCAGAGCCAGCCGCTCCCCCCGCCCACACACCGACTGGTCATCCAGGATTGCCGCTGACGGGAAGGAAACAGACATATACTGAGTGCTCTGGAGTGATTTCCAGCAGTATCAGGCCAACAACATGTGGACTGTAACATGCTGGTCGTTTAGAGGCAATGCCCTTCAGCAAATGAGAGAATCGAATGAGGGACTGGGCATAGTTGTGTAGCAGTTATATCTGGGCGACTCACCCATTTTGACAGCGGACAGCATGGAAGCCTGGCTGTGAGAGGATGGGGCCATGGTCAGTGACAGGAGGACAAAGTGAATCGACAGCAGCAGCGCTGGCAGAGCCGGCATCTTCTACTGCTCCTCATGGAGAACGGTCTTCTGGCTTCCTGTTCCACCACCTGAGGGACAGCACAACCAGTTTCACCAACCACACAGGAAAGAAAATCCCGCAATACTTTGTAGCCAGTTAATAAGCTAGTGCGCTAACTTGTACATTTAGCCCAATTCAGAGACACTGGTATGCACTGGACTATCTACAAGCAGAAGCTTATAAGTCAGAGAGAAACAATTCAATGGGTAGTCAGAGCAAGGAAGCAGGTAAGAGAACTGAGTCATTGTGAGTAATAATGACTCATGCAGAGTAGGGGTCTTGGTAAGCCAAATGAGGACTGGTTACTAACTTCTTTCTCCGAGTACAGAAATAATTCAAGAAGTGGCATAATTTTGCCTCTAGCTTCACTAGACAAAGAGAATGTATCTGACTCACTGGAAAGCCCTCATCCTTCTTCAACTTGTGTTGGTCTGAGACTGCTTGTGTTACAAATATACAGCATCATGTGGGAGTGCGTGAGTGGATACCCACGCAATTTTTTTTGCATCAAAGGGTTCAGACCGTCTTCCTGTACTGATTTTTAAATGGGAAACTACTTTGCATAATCAAAGTAAGAATCTTAGCATCACAATATGATTTCATTTGGATTCTGTTTGTGTTATTATGTATTATAAATAAGCACAATGTCAACTGCCAAGTACCATTTGTGGACAACAGACACCAGAACATTTGCTAACTGTAGACAGATCATTGAGTAAGAGAATTGATATCAAAATAATTGAATATTACGATAAGAGCTGATGAATCTATTCAGTTTTCCCTCTCAAGTAAATCTGGTTTGGGTACTTCAGCACTGAGGAGGAAATGCAAAAGCCTCAACAGCTGTACCACATGAAAAAAAATTGCACATGATAGGAAAGTTGCAAACCCTTGATAACCAATTAGGATTTTTTGAAAACTTCACGAATAACTAACAGCATGACGCATGGACTATTCATCTTCAGTCAAAGTTAATGATGGGTCGGGTAAAGAATGGTTATTAATTAATATCATTGAACATACTACTGTAAGTTCTGCTGTCAGTGGCCACATACGTTAACTGGAGCACAAGAGAAGGCACAAGGGTATGCAGAAGATTACAGCGACTGAGATAGCAACAGGAAGCACCCTGACCGTGTGCATGTGTGTCTGTATATGTGAGAGGGTGCACCTGCATGTGTATCTCATTCTTACATGTGCCTTGGTGGATCAGAGATGCCTGTGCATGAGTACATTTGCTTTCGTATTTCACTGTTCTTGCATGCTGAAAGTGTGTTTGTGTATGCATGAGCATAGATTTTGAAATGTACAAATACTTGTATAGTATATCTGCATGCGCAGGGCAGTGTAATTATGACTGTCTCAAACTTGGCAGCAGGCTTGTACTATCTGGAAATGCCGCTACTATGAGAGTGAAAGGCGTAAGAATCTTTGATGGTAATTATTTCGAGAAACATAAGGAGCTGGAGCCGTGCACGGATATATGCACATTGCCCTCAAGCACGGCGGCACAGAAAGAGCGAGAGTGAGAGTGAACGAGCATGCATAGTAAAGAGATGGGTGGAAATAAGAACTGAAGGACTGTTCAGAGGACGAAAGAGTACGGGGGGAGGTCAGAGAAAGACATATGGCTGACGGCAGCAGTAACAACACTATGAGAAATTTGAGTTTAGAAGCGCAAAGAAATGCTCTGCACACCATCAGCGTCAGTTATTTGCATCCAGTGTTACCCTATAAGCTATTGTCAGGAAATGTCAATGTACTGAAGACTATAGTCTTCCCTAAGCAGGGAGGCTTATCCTGGGGACTATCATACACTGGGTTGACTTAGGCCAAGTCAGGAAACGCTCGTGTAAGGTCTTCCCAGCATTTCTCTTTTGTCAGACAAATCCCTGAGGACTCAGTAAACTTTGCAGTGAGCAGGTGTTGAGCATCAGAACAAACACAGATCCCCTACCGTTTGTCTTAAACGCTCACAGCAATACAGACACAAACAAAAAGAGGCCTCTGCCACTGGGAGGACCCATGGACAGAAAAGACACCTGAAAAATGATCAATTTCACACAAATACCTAAAAACAGAATCAGGAGCTTGGACCAGAGAGCGCTGAAATTTAGTCTCAAGCATGGGCAGGGGCAGGGACAAGGCTGGGCAGGGTTAGCCATTGCCCAACCAAGCATCTTGTCCAGCCAACTAAAGAATACTGGGAACAGTAGGAACTAACAGTAATTGTGGTGTTCCTAGGTTTCTCCTCAATGCATACACTGTAAATCTGATTATTTATTTATTTACACACATGAAAGAGGGGGCCTAGCAACAAATTGGATCAAAATGGCTTAAAAACATAGAAGCGGTCTCCTGAAAATGAAGGTGCAGTTGAACAGAAAGCGAAATAACTGCAGTTATCAACTTAACCATACCTAAATGTTTGACCCCAACTTGTCTTCATTAGGCAAATCAATGGCCTAGTACAACCTCAATTCCAAAGAAGTTGGGACATTGTGTAAAACTTGAATGGGTGATTCTCACGAAATTGCATTTTTTCATGTCTGTAAGGATTTGATAGACTAAACTACTAAAACAATCATACTTTTGCATTATATATCAACCTATGGTATGTACAAATTGTAGGACTACTGTTGTCTTTGTATTTGATGGATTACTCTATATTTTATGACAACATTTCAACCTAAAAGTTCATTACCGTAATGTGTCCGGACTTTTATTTTTTACCTTAAACCCAAAATTATCACAATACATCCCCATAATTTAATATTCATATAAATACAAAAAATGGTTGGGGTTATACCCTTTAACTAGCAGTGTTACCATTTTGGGCCAACTATTTGTGAATAATTATTTTCTGGGCCAAACACATGTGTCCGGAGTATGAACAATTCATTTTTGTAACAGAGATATTTGGCTCCATTAAAATCCATGTGCTCCAACAAATAAAGATTTTTTGGCCCATGATGCATTGTGTGGAAGAGAAGTTGCAAAATGGGTACCAGGTAAGATCATCTTTCAAGTTCTTCCGTTAGATATGTTAAAGATTGTAATTATATACACCCCTTGGCACACTACTACTGTTCATCACCATAACAGGGTATATTTAAAATAGTTTTGAAGATAATTATGTTCTGTTCTGTGGAAAAGTAACTTTTATAGAGCCAAACCGTTAGTGAAAATATTTCTGCCGAGTCATGCTAGCTATGCTAATTATTGCTAGCAACATGGGACTGCCATTCATTACCGTAATGCTCTGCATTCATTACCGTAACATATACAAGGCTGTTACGGTAATGAAATGAAGTGTTACAGTAATTTATTACATATGTATAATCAGGGCTCCAAATTTTGTGGTTGGTTTTCTAGGGGTTATACTGTATAGTTGGTTGGCACTAGGTGTTGTTTGGTCTACTAGGGGTTGGTTGGTACTAGGAGTAGTAGTAGACAAAGAGAGATTAACTATATTGACTGGAGCAGGGGTCCCCAGACCCGGTCCTGGGGCCTCCCTGTGTATGCTGGTTTTCATTCCAATCAGAATTGCCATCATAGGATTTTAATAAGCTCTTAATTTGTCCTAATTAAGTGCATTTTGTGTTTAAAGAAGTTATTTGCTGTCCTAAGCCAAATTTTAATAGAAATATCCATGTGTGCCATGAAGAATAAAAGACCCTTGAATATACAGTTTAGTTCCGCCTGCCCCCCAAATCAGGTTGCTCAACACAGGTGATTAGAATTCTCTCAAAATACTGTAATTTGCTTGCACTCAATAACAAAAATGTAACAAAAAACAGGTTTGACTATCATTGGCTTGTCTAGTAAATTGTAAGTTTTTGCAACCATGTGCCCACAGTTTCACCAATTAGGAACCCACTGATTTTTTTTCCTTTGATTGGGTAAAATTTTTTTTCCTCTTTTTGTATAGTGATTACTCATATATCGCAATGTGGATGTGGAATTTATTTCTCACTGTATGTATGCATATCTGTCAAAATACTGAATTTCAAAAGAGGATAAATTGCTGCTCAAAATTTAAATGCACCAAAATAAGACAAATTAACAGCCTGTTAAAATCCTACGATTGCAATCAAGGGTGGAACAAAAACCAGCATACACAGGGAGGCCCCAGGACCGAGTTTGGGAACCACTGGACTAGAGTAAGCAAAGTTGAATGGATTTAAATCATACCGCCAGTCTTGATACAAGTATATTTCTAATAATTCCTCATTCCAAATGTATCCCTGTAGCAGCATTCTTTTTATTATTTATTTATTTATTCTTTTTTTTTGACAATTTAGTTTTTTTTTTCTTTAAAAATTCATAAAAAATTACAGGAATGGGTTACAGACTTACATTTTTTTTCAACATGCTCAGGAAATTATGCTGAACACCACATTAGTGTTCATTTTGCCGAAACGAGAAGTTGAAAAATCACTATTTCTGAGCATGTAAAAAAAAGTAAGTCTGTAACCCATTCCTGTGATTTTTAAAGGTACATTGCGTAGGAATTTCTCCCATCAAGCGGTGAAATTGTATTTTGCATTCAAACGAATAGTGCTCTCTAGCACCTCGCTTTTTCAAAGGCGTGTTGCAACTACGGTAGCCGTTATGTACCAAGAAGCTATGACATTATGTCATTCAATACCACTTCACAATACCACGCTGAACTGTGGTCTACGGGGCAGTGTTTGTTTTTAATATAAACTCTCAGACCGCTTTTGCACAAGGTACAATTGTTCGGTACCGTGCCACAGTGCGATTGTCCCCTCTCCCCGCTGGTCAGCTTACTCACTAGTAATATCATACCATACCTGAATATGCCAAAATTCCAATACAACGCGTTGCAGTATCCACCTTGGTAGTTTTAAATGGGGAGATATACCGAAAGAAGGAGCAGTTAACTCTTGCGTAGAAAGAATTTCGTATCTAATCTCTGCTTTTTTCTGGCTTTTTATTTGCCAGTACGATTTTAAAAGGAGGTGCCAATATGTTTTGGGGGATTTTATTACTGAGAGGGGGCTTTAGAATATTGATATCGCGAATGCGTGCTGCGCGTGCCCTAGCAACCCGGTGTGTCATTATTAACATGGATTACCACATATAGCAGCACAAGAAATTAAACTCGAAATTTTCTTGACTGAATTTCAGTGGCTAAATCATCAAAATTGTTAAAATTGCTCCCTACAACTGTCAAACACGAGTCTGTCATCTTGGATTTGCCCGGAGACGCCTGTCAAACAATAATATTACAACTTGATGGCAGGTGTGAGACCATCTTTTACCACCGTTGTCTATTTTCCTAAAAAAAACGTACTGATGGAGGTAGTGGACATGATGAAATGCAACCCTAATTCCATCAAACATAGCCTATGCTGCTATTCACCAACGACGCTGTTTACCTATACGTTCTACTGTTATGCTGCCTATATAACGAGTTACACAACCAAGCAATGAAAAAAGCTTGTAATTTAGACAGTAACATTTACTTACCGGTTGAGAAGAAAGCAGGCGACTTCAGCGTCCCTTTGAAAGTCTTTCTACTTCATTGGCTCTTTCCACCTGGGAAAAGCTACCCCGATGTTCACCCTCGTTTTTTTTAATTGAAGTTACTGATTGTTATTAGTGTGAATGCTGAGTCAGCATTCACACTATTGTTATCCAAATCTTTATATGTTCTTATTATTCTGAGTTCTTCCGCCGTTTTTTGCAGTCTAACTAGTCCTTCATACTTTGTGCTAGAAAACCTGTTCAAATATCAAACTGTTCTGCTCGTTCAGGACATTAGGGTTTCTATTCAACTTTTTGAAGTTATTTATACTTTTTATAGTATTCAGCTTTTTCTGAAAAATTTTCCTCATTCAAAATGAATGGAGAGAATGTTCAAATCCTTCAAATCTTCAGCCTCTTTAAACTTCAACTACTTCAGCATACTTTCAGCTAGAGACTTCATTCAAACTTTAAAATGCTCTCAAGACTTTCAGCTATTCAGCTACCATTCAACTTTTTAATATCTTTTATACTTTTTATAAAATTGCTCTTAATTAATTGGAAATGTTATTGTATACATTGTATCGATTGTGGTTGCATTAAACCTTCTGTTATTCTTTTATAAATTGCTCTGGATTCATTGTTTTTTTGTGAAGTCAAGCTTAATTTGTCATTACCCAAGACAATCTAATCATGTAGCCTTACATGATAAACAATGAAAAAGATTGGACCATATAGCCTAATTTGTGAATACTAAAAACATGGCTTCTATGATGTATGAATGCCATGTGAGGTCATTACCGTAACAAAGCTTTTCATTACTGTAACAGCTTTTCATTACTGTAACACTTGCTGTATATGCAAATATTTGGATGGGAATGAGTGATAACTTCAAATTTTATTTTTGCACAGGAACTATTTGTCAAGTCTTTTCAGATTACTGAATTGACATTTTTTATTTATTTGTAAAATTTACACTACAGGAAAAATTTAGTATAAAATGTAATTTTGTTATGGTAATGAACATAATAACTAAAGTTATTATATCAATAAACATTTTTCTGAATGTTTACACTATGTGCCTATTCTGAACTATTAATAGAACATACATGAAAAAAATAAAAGGTCTACCTTTCATACATATTCAGTTATCATCCATTGAAAATGTGTGACGTTAATGAACTTATTTGGTCAATGACTCAATCAAACATTCTGAAAATGTATTAAAAAACATGTATTGATCTCTCATTTTAATTGATCCAGTTAATTGAGACCTTGCTTGCTACTAATGAGAGAAAAAACTAGCAAAATTTACCTAAAATCGTTTTTGCAAAAGTCAGGACAGTTTTGTGAGAATTACCCGAATAAAAACAGAATACAATGATTTGCATATCCTTTTCGACCTATATTGAATTGAGTGCACTACAAAGACAAGATATTTAATTTTCAAACTGATAAACTTTATTGTTTTTTTGGAAATATTTTTTTCATTTTGAATTTGATGCCTGCAACATGTTCCAAAAAAGCTAGGACAGGGGCAACAAAAGACTGGGAAAGTTGAGGAATGCACAAAAAACACCTGTTTGGAACATTAGACAGGCGAAGAGGTTATTTGGAAACAGGTGAGTGTCATGATTAGGTATAAAACCAGCATCCCCGAATGGCAAAGTCATTCACAAGCAAGGATGGGGTGAGGTTCACCACTTTGTGAACAACTGCATGAGCAAATAGTCCAACAGTTTAGGAACATCGTTTCTCAACGTGTAATTGCAAGGAGTTTAGGGATTTCATCATCTAAAGTCTATAATATCATCAAGAGATTCCGAGAATCCAGAGAAATCTCTACTCCAATGCAACAAGGCCGAAAACCAACATTGAATGCCCGTGACCGATGGTCCCTCAGGCGGCACTGCATTAAAAACTGACATCATTCTGTAAAGGATACTACCATGTGAGCTCAGGAACACTTTGGAAAAACACGGTCAGCTAGTACAGTTCGTTGCTACATCTACAAGTGCAAGTTAAAACTCTACCATGCAAAGCAAAAGCCATATATCAATAACACCCAGAAACGCGGCCAGCTTCTCTGGGCCTGAGCTCATCTGAAATGGACTGACGCAAAGTGGAAAAGTGTGCTGTGGTCTGATGAGTCCATATTTAAAATTGTTTTTGGAAATCATGGACATCGTGCTCTCCGGGCCAAAGTGGAAAAGGACCATCCAGATTGTTATCAGCGCAAAGTTCAAAAGCCAGCATCTGTGATGGTATGGGGATGAGTTAGTGCCCATGGCATGGGTAACTTGGACATCTGTGAAGGCATCATCAATGCTGAAAGGTACATATAGGTTTTGGATCAACATATGCTGCCATCCAAGAGACGTCCTTTTCAGGGACATCCCTGCTTATTTCAGCAAGACAATACCAAGCTTCATTCTGCACGTGCTACAACAGCGTGGCTTCATAGTAAAAGAGTGCGGGTAATAGACTGGCCTTTCTCCCATTGAAAATGTGTGGCGCATTAGGAAGCGCAAAATACGACAATGGAGACCCCAGACTGTTGAGCAACATCAAGCAAGAATGGGAAATAATTCCACCTACAAAGCTTCTACAATTAGTGTCCGCCGTTCTCAAACGCTTATTGAGTGTTGTTAAAAGGAATGGTGATGTAACACAGTGGTAAACATGCCCCTGTCCCAGCTTTTTTGGAACATGTTGCAGACATCAAATTCAAAATGAGTTAATATTTTCAAAAAAAAAAAAGTTTATCAGTTTGAACATTAAATTTCTAGTCTGTAGTGTACTCAATTGAGTATAGGTCGAAAAGGATTTGCAAATCATTGTATTCTGTTTTTATTCACGTTTTACACAATGTCCCAACTTCAATGGAATTGGGGTTGTGCAACTGAAATTGCTCAGACAATCCAACATTCCAAAAATGCTAATCGTGAAACATAATCCAGAAAGATTTACCTTCAGATGACATGTCTGGACTACTGCTCTGTTGTGACATTGCCCATCATAATCACGCCAAAACAGTGTTAGAAACAGGCGTGGTTCTCAGATGACGAACCCCCGCAAGTCCAAGTGGTAATTAATATGTATTAGTCTAACCCCTTTCGACAACAGTGCTATCGCCTCCTGTCACAAGATTACTGAAATGAGTCAAACGCTCCCAGTTTTGATCTGCGATACTGTTAGCACTTGCATTTGCCTACAACATTTAGGTAGTCAAAATAAGGCCTAGCATCTCAATTCTCAATTCTTGCACAATAGAGATGATAATAATAATAATAATAATAATAGAGTGTGGAGGTGTTGGGGGGGACAGAGGTACCTTTCAATGGGTAATGCATTTTTTATGAAAAAATGTGGATCATTTAAATTGTATACAAAACAGGACTTGTGGAATTAAAACAAGGGTGAGACTGAAGTTAATTATTTGTATTTCCCCCACACAAAAAAATATTTATATCTATAAAAATACCCCTTCAACGTCCCCTTCCCATTAGACTCCACCACCATTTTGTAGGCAAATAACAATGATAATGGGAAGGAAATTATATGCTTTTATTTGCGAACAGCTCCACTGGCTGCGATTCAGTGATATGAAACTACCATAGAAGACAGCGTTTATGTTAAAAGGTGTCTGAGTAAGACAAAGTGCAAGCGAGGTCTTTAACATGAAAATTGCTCAGTGCCAACTTTATTCATTGACAGCCCCCTTTTGCGTACTTCACCATACTGTGTCGCAATGAAAGTGATTGCCAAGCAGAAAAATACTAAACTGGGTGAAGACGATAAATATGCCTTTTGCTACAGACAAAAATGTGAATAACCTACAACCACATGCATTTCTGTACGTAAAATGCAAAAAAACAGAAGTAATTTGAAAATTTTCTTTCACCTACATTCAGTCGAAAACAGCACAAAGAAAACATTTTTAGATTTCTGTAAATATTTGCAGATTCCAAATTTGATGCCTGCAAACAAAGTAGTAAGTAATTGGGGCAGGGAATTGGAAAGACTGGAAAAGTTGTGAAATCTTTGAGAAAAAAAAAAACAGTCTGATACATTCCACAGGTATAGGTGATTAAGTAACAGGGCATTCATTTATGATTGGGCATTAAATGAGCAGTCACAAAAGAGATGGTCTTTTGATAGCAAAATGGTTTGAGGTTTAAGAACAGTGTTTCTCGATGTGGGATTGCAGAGAACTTAAGACTGCAACATCAACAATCCACAATATAGTGAAAAGATTCAAAGAATCTGGACACTGAAGCAATCGACATGCATCAGGGATGAGGCCGAATGCTAATATTGAATGTGCGAGACCTTCCGGCCCTCAGAGGGCACTGCACTAAGAAACATCATACTTCTGTAATGGACAAAATCATATGGGCTTGTGGCATCATCAATTTCAAGTGAAGTCTTTACTTCAAGGACACCATGTATCAGCACCATTAGGGGCACCACCAACCTCTCCATCTTCAAACTCGTCTGAAATGGACGGACATGAAGTAGAAAGGAGTGCAATGGTATGAGGAGTTCATCTTTCAAATTATTTTTGGAAATAATGAACTCTATGCTCACAGTGCCAAAGAGAAGAGGGACCATGCCAAATTTTATTCGAGACATGTTCCAAAGCCAGTGTCTGTCATGGCATGGAGTTGCATAGGCACTCTCGGCTTGGGCAACAAAGAAGGAAGACAAGGAAGAATACCTCCGTATTTTACTTTCATTAAAGATTATGTTTTACTTTCAAAAGATGAAGAGTTTTACAGGTAAATACTGACTGGTTCAAAGTGCACAAAGCAACTGACAATCCAGCAGCTTTCGATCTCAAAAGAGGGGATATAAATACGTCACACGCATGTGAGGTGGGGTAACATCAAGATGAGACCCAGCGGGGATCAGGGACCATCAAGACGCAAACCAATCAAAGGACACAATATCTGTAATGGACACATACTTCGCTGAATGGGAGGAGACACAGAGGGCATTCACATGAGGGTTGTGACCAGTTGTTTTATTTTAATAATGCGAAGGGAGGAAATTTTATTACAAAACTCTTTTAAGGTTAAGTTTTAAAATCTGAGCTTGTTGTAACTAAATTATTATAAGTTGTTTGGTGAGCTGTCCATTTATTACAGGCCTATGATTGGCCTTGTGACTTTAAAGTATCGCTGCTCTGACAGTAATATTCACTGTGCAGTGACATGAACAGCAAAAATATCCAGACATAAAAACAGATGTAACAAGCAATGGCCTTAAATGGCCTAATAACCTGGCAACTTCAGAAAACCTTTGGTGATAAAATTAAATTGGATGGTGAGTTTTATAAGTGCAAGAAAGCTGGTATGGAAGCAGCCACCCAGTCGAGTGCAGTGAAAGTGATTGGGAAGGTCAGGGAAAGAGAAGGAAGAAATACTAGGCAGAGGTTAAGGCAGCCTCAGTAAAGCTCAAGTCTTAACATCATGTTAGGAAGAGAAGGGACGATTACTTTCCATCTGCTTTGCAGTATAATGGCCATTAAATCAAGCTCACTGTATCTGTATCATTTTTCTCCTTTCTTTTCCAAAAATGTCCTTGTCTCACCATTCTGATTTGTGTTCTGTGGTTTAAACTATAAAATGCCTTACATTTGTGAAATTGTAAGATGTATTCTAAAGACCACTGTCAATCACAGAAATCATTCGGATGATTTTCAAAGATTGGTGTTGGTGCAGGCTGTTATTTTTGCCGAGATCTCGGCAACCTGATTCTGGCAGTTTGAGGGATCATAATTAATTATTGAGTTCAATCAGTTCATGGCACTAAACCACACCAAAAACCAGCATCCATCTTGGTCTTTCTGGGTTAAAAAGTGGAAAACTCTGCTGTATAATGTAAGTCAGATGAAACAAATCATCCCCTCTCATGGATCTCATAAATTCACATACACTGCCCGGCCAAAAACAAGTCACACACTCTGAAAAGTTGTTGGACTACCTTTAGCTTTGATTACGACATGAATTTGCCATGGCATCATTTCAATAAGCTAATGCAATGTCACAACATTTATTTCTGTCCAGAGTTGCATTAATTTTTTGCCAAGATCTTTTATTAATGATGGAAGAGTTGAACTGTTGCGTAAAGCCTTCTCCTGCGCATCCCAAAGATTCTTAATAGGGTAAAGGTCTAGACTCTGTGGCGGCCAATACATGTATGAAAAATGATCTTGTGCTCCCTGGACTACTCTTTCACAATTTTGGCCTGATGAATCCTAGCATTGTCATCTTGGAATATGCCCGCACCATAAGGGAAGAAAAAAATCCATTGATGGAAAAACCTGGTCATTCAGCATATTCAGGTAGTCAGCTGACCTCATTTTTTGGGCACAAATTGTTGCTGAACCTAGATATGACCAATTGAAGCGACCAACTGCAGCAACCCCAGATCATAACAGTGCCCTGACAGGCCTGTGCGGCAGTCAATGGACATCATAGGTGCATCACTTCATCCACCTCTTTTCTTAAAGGAATAGACAACGGAATTTCAAAATACAGTTTGGAAGATAGATCATGTCATAAACTAACGATTCATCCAAATGTTTGAACATATAGAGCTCATACAGCTAAGCTATCCATCTCTGAAAGTCCATCCTGAAGCAGAATTCCCCCATCATCGATGATTTCATGAATGCCGCCATTGAAAATATTTCAACCAATCAGAGAAATCCTCGCGGAGATGCTCTGATGTTACATGGACGCAGCACGTAGAAGCTATACACGGCGAGTGAGACAGCACAAGCATTGGTATGGTTGTTAAATTACTCACTAAACATTCGGTTTCATTGATTTCCACTGATTGCTATACTTGCAGTCCTAATGAGCGAAAATATCGCAGTACTTTGAATCACTCCCGACTTCAGCGTCAGGCACATCCGAAAACCTGTTGAAATCAGCAGCTGCTTCACTGTCAGTGGATGCGAATAGGTGTAGTTGTTCGTCCTTCAAAATGTCAGTGTCTGGGTCTACACTATGCAGCAGTATTTCTATCAGACAAAAAATAGTAATAGATACATGTCTGATCCAATAACAAACCAGTGTTTTTTTTTTTTTTTTCCATTTTAAAAATAGGCGTTTCTTCAGTGAGAGTTTCCTTGTGAACGAGTTTCCCCACTTGGCAGCGGTCACAATAAGACACTTGTTATCAAGGTATAATAAATTAACAAGTGCCCCGTCCTAGAACGTACTGCTAGAGAAAATAAACCCAAAAAATAAACCCTGACAGAATGTGATCGGTCATCATAATATTACCATACCTAAGGGGTTTTAAATTAGACTGGATGCGTACCACTGTTTCCAAACAGTCCTAATGGAAAAATATCAATCACTCAGGGGTGCGTTTCCCGAAATCACAGATGTTAACTTGCGTCGTACGAACCATTGACAATGAATGGACGAACTGTGTAAGCTGCTTACTTAGTTAACAACTACGCTTTTGGTAAACACAATGGTCGGTAATAGACAGAAATGTCGCTTCAAGCTAACTCTTCTCTAGTTATTGGTCAAAAAAGGCCGGATATCAAAATGCCGCTGAATTATTATTACTGATATTTACCGAAATATTAGCCCGAGCATATTTGTTTACGTGGGTTAGAGCGGTCAGCTCTGCACACATCGGCTGATCTGGAACGAACAACGTAGCACCTCTGGTTTATATATCTCGTTGCCTTCTGTGCTGAAGAGTGGAGATTCACCCTTGAGCCCATTTGACGTCACGCATCGCCCTTCCAGGAGGCTGCATGGCAGCTCAGTAGTGGCCTTAGGACTGCCACACAAAAACGCTCACAACTTTTTCATAAATGGTCGAGTATGCCCGAAAATTTTCTTAAGGGCTCTCAATATTACAAGCTATGAACTTATGCATGTATGTACGTTCTGTTGTCTATACCTTTAAACGAATGCACTCATCACTCTGGAACAGGGTAAATCTGGACTCATTAGACCATATGACCTTTTTCCATTGTTCTAGAATCCAATGTTTACGCTCCCTAGCAAATTGAAGCCTTTTTTCCGATTATCCTTACTGATAAGTGCTCATCTTAAGGCTACACAGTTGTTTAGTCCCACTCCCTTAAGTTCTCGTTGTATTTTGCATGTGGAAATGCTCTTACTTTCACTATTAAACATAGCCGTGAGTTCGACTGTCGATTTTTTACGATTTGATTGCACCAAAAGTTTAAGTGATCTCTGACCGCGGTCATTCAAAATTTCTTTTCCAACCACATTGCTTCCTTGAAGATGATGGTTCACCACTATCCTTCCAGGTTTTAATGATCCACTGGACAGTATTTTACCCAATTTTAGTATTTTCTGCAATCTCATTTGTCGTTTTCTTTGCTTGATGCAGGCCAATAATTTGACCCTTCTGAAACAGAGTAACATCTTCTCCACGACCACAGGATATGTCTTCCGACATGGTAGCTTAAGAGATAAGAAGCTACTCCCTATGTCAGTTAGGATTAAATAACTTGTTGCCAGCTGAAATATATAAATCACAGTAATTATCCAATGGAAGGCTATTGCCTATTTGCTCAGTTAAATCCAAGTGGTGACCTTTTTTGCCCTGGCAGTGTATAACAGTGAAAATACAGCTAAACCAATTTTTACCAATATCACTGCACATAATGATGAAACAAGTCATTCTGACCATTGCAGCCTTCGTTCAAACCTAATATTCAAGTCAAATGCATATGTTCTTCAAATATTGCAGAAAACATCTTAATTTAATGCAAAATATTTTTACCTTCCGAGCTGTGTGCTGTTTTGGGATATGGATGCTGTCTTCACTGAGAGGAGTAAAATCTTTTTTAAATTGTTGTGATTTTAGTATACACTTTTAGAATTGAAAAGGTTGCATCACTTAGAGAATCAAATACGAATGCAATAGAATTAAAATCAAGCTCTAGCAAAAGTTCAGTCAGGAAGACTCTCCTTTCACATGCTTCAGCCAGTATCTGCTTTCAGTCCTCTCAAGCATGCTCACTCATAATCCCGGCTGCCATCGTGTGGTGCTGATCCTATCAGCTGATTACATCTACCCAAAACCACACAAACACACCTACGTTGTTAGCCTGTCATATTGCTGCTGTCTTTTAAAATATGATTCTCTTTCCATCTTTAGTACATTCAGTGCTGTTATTTTGCACACCCCCACCACCCCATCACCACCCAGTCTTGCAGATTCACTAGCTTCATCATTCATCATCCTCATCAGCCTATCAGTCAGCAGAGTCATCAGCCACCACCACCACCAGTATCTGGACTCCATGGGGGGATTATTCCTGCTGTGGCTCAGGGCACTTACTCCTCAATCACAAAATCTCCCTGTTGAGTCCAAGCGCCAAAGATTTGGTAAGGCTATCATTACATTCGTTAATCTGTTAACTCTGTAATCTGTAATAAATGATACTCTTTCTGTAATTCATTGGTATGTTCTGATTGAAATGTTATTAGAATTAAAATACTTAATAAAATGTACTACAAGTAGTTCTTGCCATGTTTATTAACCCCTTTGCGCAGAAGCCAAATCTGGCTATTTATGTGTTACCTTATTTAAGGCTTTGTAATTCAAGATTGCAGCTTCACAGAAAGGAGGAGAATGGCTCAACTGAGACACTTGTAGCATTTAGAATTCCATTGTATTTCCATTTATTTTCATGATTTTGGTAGAGAAAAAGGGCTGCAAACATAAAAAATCTTCATGAAAATTCAGCATTGCAGTTGTAAAGAAATAGTACTGAGAACTGAAAAATGGCTGGGGGTTATAACTATACATTTCTGGGATCATAAACTCCTTAACCACAAGTATAATTCATCTGAGCATTGCATTCTAAATTACCAACTCTCTCGGAGCCAAATGAGACAGCTATCCAGGTGGCTCCCCAAACGCTAAGATCCCTCAAAATAGAACATTGTGAAATCATAAAATAATCATATATTTAACACAAATCAACTTTTGACATGAAATTTAATATGAACGAATGATTTTATGGTTGAATTTTAGATGAGTTTATCAATATAGGTGCAGTTGGAGATGACTGGTCACCAGTTACCTCTCCAAACACAAAACATGCCATTTCTACATGATAAAGTTCAGAATTTTGTCATTTTTTCTTCAGTGTCCCACAAGCCAGCACAACATACTCATTAAAGGAACTGCTTATTTAATGGTCAGAACATTTGCCCTGCAATGAAAAGCTAGTAGCTCCCACTTCCGCTTGCAACGTTATATAAACACTTTCCACACCTTATAAGGAACAAGTATAACTCACTAACTCAGTAATATCTGAAATATACCTTATTTTAACAGAACAGACATTCCACTATCAGAAAAAAATCAGGGAATATTCTACCCTAGATTGAACAGAATGGTGCAATGAAAGTACCAGGGGGTCTACCGAAGTGCTTGAGCTGTTGGCATTGTAAACAAGCCAAAACTTTGGCATTCGATTTCGTTGAATGTGATATAAATTCTAGAACAAACAGTCAAATTGAGCAAAATGCTACCACAGTAGCAGTATAACCTTTCTTCATTGAATTCCTCCTCCAGAGACAGATGTATCTGGTAGAAGGAACCCTCCAGTCCTGTATCAATCAGAATAATTACCATTGACTATGTCCGTACCTTATTTAAATCCCATAAATGTAACTCAACACTTCAGGCCGATTTTGGAAGTCTTTTTTTCTCTAAATCACGTTATTTTCAGCTGTGCAACTGTGCACAACATTAAGAGAATACAACCTACCTTGCTGTTACGCAAAGGTTTGTATACTTTACTGATTTTCCAATCAATATCCTTCAGTTATTGTGGAAAGTTTATACTTCCCGGAATTGGATAAGAAACAAGTCAATCAATGCATCATTACCAGGGAAGTTTCATGTGGTTTGAACTATAAGGAAAATATATATAGGACTGGCTGAAATATAAAAAGAAAATACAATTTTTTTAAAATAAAAAAATGGTTGTATTTAGATGGGATGTATGACTGTAGTGACATATAAGTGAAATTAAATGAGTTTTACAGTTTGGTACCTCTTTGGCACACAGTGCCCAAAAAGGTGCCCGAATTGCCAATCTGGAGACACCACCTTGACCTTCGGAAATAAAACTTCTCTAATTTTGCTCTGATTTACTTGATTAGAATATAGTTTGGCAACGATAATGGTGAGATTCTGTGCTCTAATTTTTTGGAGATTTCAGACTACAACTAACTAATTTCAAAAGGGATAAAAGTAAAATTTTGTCAGGTGGAAATGAGATCTTTCATTTATGCTATGTTCCATCTTCATTTACACTGACTCAGTGACATATAAAACGATTGTTACACCATGATGAAAATCCCCAAGGTTTTACCTACATTATGATACCAAATTATTCAAATTGACTAAGTAGTTGTGGAGATATACTGATTTCATTTTGGGCATGTCATTTTCAGCCAGAGGCTCAGGGCATAAAAGGTTAAGCATACATCACAAACCATATATCCTCACAATGAAACAACCCATTTGGGTCATATGTTCCTTCTGATATGACCTATAGGACCATTTCTGATAGCACTCATAGGAATGTTTTCTCAATTACTGTAAGTAACAGAGACACTGCGATTAACCATAAGTAAAAGCTGCAAAAACAAATGGTAAGGAAAAATTGTGGCATCGGTTAATTTTTCTACTTCACAAAGGTTATGGTTGGGGTTAGGGTTAGGTTAAGGGTAGGTTTCAGGGTTAGGGTGAGGTGATTTTGGTTTTTGAATGACAGTCATGGCTTTTAAAAGACAATCGGGCTAGCAGTTTGAAATGTTAAACTCACGGAAGTGAGAATCTAACAGCGGTCTTCCATGGGAAAGTCCACTGTTTTGTGGACTCCACCCTGTGCAGACTTTCTGACCATTCAAGGGTGTCATATCATTTGTTTCTAAGCTCTTTTGACACTGAAATGTCAGTGTACTTAATTACTTAAATGCCATTTTAGGTGCTGGTGTTTACAACTTCTCTGGTAGTTTTTCTTTTGAGGAGGGGCAATACCAATATCAGTAAGTATTTCTACTACAAACTATACTATATGTATGGGGTTGTATACGCCAGCACACCATCCCACATGTGTGTTCCACAAACAAGGGGTGTTCCACAAACAAGGGGCCACCAAGGGATATTTGGTTCCCTTTTTTGGCCTTTTCTGTTGCATTACCTCAAAATACAGTCAAGATAAAAAAGACAGTACACCCTCCTTCAGTTCTATGGTTTTATGTGTCAGGACATAATAAAAAATAAGCTGGACCTAATCAGGTCCTAAAATTATGTAAATCTAACCTCAGGTGTAAAACAGCACACAACAGATTCCATCATGCCATTACTCATTTTACAAAAATTCAGACAAAATGCAGGAGCCATGTGTGAAAAACTAAATACACCTTGTCTGCTTCCGTAGGAGTTAAGGTAATTAGCAGCCAAATGTTGCTGATTAAATGCACTTGATTAACTGATCATCAGCAAGTGCGACCACCTCTAAAACAGCAGAGCGTTTAAGTGTGTATGAACACAATGCCAAGCGGGAAAGACATCAGCAATCATCTAAGAGAAGCAATAGTTGTTGCACATCAATCTGGGAAGGGTTATAAGGCCATTGCCAAACAATTTGAAGTCCATCATTCTACAGCGATGAAGATTATTCACAAATGGAAAACATTCACGACAGTTGCTAATCTTCCCAGGAGTGAACGTCCCAGCAAATTCACCCCAAGGTCAGACCGTGCAATGCTCAGAGAACTTTCACAAAACCCAAGAACTACTAGACTCTGCAGACCTCAGTTAGCATGTTCAATGTTAAGTTCACGTCAGTACAATTCGAAAAAGACTGAATAAGTATGGCTTGTTGGGAAGGGTTGCCAGGAAAAAGCCTTCTCTCTCCAAAAAGAACATGGCAGCACGGCTTAGTTTGCAAAATTGCATCTGAATAAACCACATGCCTTCTGGAACAATGCCCTTTCGACAGACAAGACCAAAATGGAGTTGTCTGGCCATAGCGTACAGCGCCATGTTTGGCACAAACCAAACAAAGCTTATCAACACAAACACCTCATACAGTACCAGCGGTCAAGCATGGTGGTGGAGGGCTGATGATTCGGGCTTGTTTTGCAGCCACAGGACCTAAGCACCTTGCAGTCATTGAGTCAACCATTAACTCCTCTGTGTACCAAAGTTTTCTAGAGTCAAATGTAAAACCATCTGCAAGACAGCTAAAGCTGGGCCGCAAGTGGGTCATGCAACAGGTCAATGATCCCAAGCACACCAGCAAGTCTACAACAGAGTGGCTGGAAAAGAAAAAAAATAAAGGTGTTGCAATGGCCAAGTCAAAGTCCAAAGTCCAGACCTCAACCCAATTGAAATGCTGTGGCGGGACTTTGAGAGAGCTGTACATAAACAAATGCCCTCACATATCAATAAACTTACTCAATGTTTTAAAGAAGAGTGACTGAAGGAAAAAATATTCTGAGAATATTTTTCTACATGGATCAGTGGCCAGCCAGCCCAGTGACGCCCTCAACCTTCTTCATGGGAGATCTGATGCAATAAACATGGAAGATGATGCAATACCTGGGGAATCCTAGGGAGGGAATGCAACATCATGTCAGATGTCAGATTATCTTAGGAAATGATGTAACTTGAGGTTATGAGTAGGCACTTGTCTACTGAAAACTTCTAGTTGCAGAACAAAGGGGATAATAATGGGAGTTTTTACCCCAAATGCCTATATTTGATAACATGATTAAATAGTGAAAGAGATGAGAAAACAAGTTGTACTTTTGAAGAAATAAAGCCAAGACATATGCATTTATGTAGAACAACATTCATTACCATGGGCAACTTCCCACATGGTAAACTTGCCAATCCAAAATTGGCAAAAGTGACTTTTTCAGCTGGGACCCTTTTCAGGGTCTCCTAACTCCACTATTATGCCTTGGGTGCAGTCAATCTTCCTTGTACAGACAGACCTGTCCTCATATAGAAGGAATCAAGCACAATTTAGCCTCTGGAAAAGATCCTGGACCCAAAGGGGGCCTTTGAAAACTAAATTTTTGATTTCAGCCCATAAAAAGTTTCATTTTTGAGAGGCCAATATCTTGAAAATGAAAGGAGGTAGATGCATTTTGGCAGGAGATTCTGAAAGCCAGGACCCAAATTACCATGACTAGCAATTTTCAGCCCATATCTATGATTTGTTCCAAAGATATTGGCCTCCAAATTCCCTCTGAATTAACATTTTCATTTCGCTTGGGGCATGGCTCCCGATTTTTGGGGGGGCCATATCTTGGAAATCCCTAGGAGTAGGACCATAAAATTTTGCCTGTGTTCATCATGAATATAGAAGTACTCCCAAAATAAATTTTAGCCAAATCGGAGTCGGTGACCTGGGGACCTCTGGTTTACTTCATATGGAATGACCCAAAGGGGTTATTCTGGTCCAAGAAACAGGGGTCACGGATGATCACTTAATCAAACTGGTTGACTCAAAAGTGTAAAATATGACTGGAACTTTACTTCAGTTACATTTTAATCATATGATTTTCTAGAGATACCAATAAATGTGAAACACCTATTTTGAGGAAAATATTTAATTTTAACATTTCTTTTTTCAGTAATTTTACTTCCATGAAAAAGTAGGATTTTTGAGAATATTTTGAGTCAAATACCCAGAGGATAAACAGCAAAGACATTTTTTTTTTTTTTTTCTTATTCACTTAGGGTGCCAATAACTCTGGAGGGCACCGGATTGAAATTCTTGGTTGATTAAACCAACTCAGTGCGTAGACATCTTACCTTTTGTTTTAATAAACTCCCTGATGTGTCAGTGGTGCAGGCATATCATAATTTTGCACATTGTATAAATCGTAAATGGGTCTGTAAGAGAGCCAGAAAGTATCCATTTAAGCAGGGAATCTCAATCTGTAGTGATTAGTCATTATTGAATGTCATGAATTGTGAGCCTAGATACCAAATATGCATGCTTTAACTTTACGGTAATAACCGTAGAATAAAACCTCCAAAATTCAAATGCTAATGAGGAAAATAAGCATGAACATGCTGCACTTTGTCCAATGAATAAGATGTTGGATACAAATGTGCTGATGTAGTGAGTGAGTCAGTGGAAGCACATATTGAGAGAGAGAGAGAGAGAGAGAGAGAGAGAGAGAGAGAGAGAGAGAGAGAGAGAGAGAGAGAGAGATTATGTGAAAGAGAGCACACAATACTTTCACTGTGTATCACTGCAGTGACTGTAAATGGTGCAGAATTCCAATAAGTGAGCATAACTGGACTATACCAGTGATTCACTGTCACCAGTGTGACTGGCCTGAGCTTCATATGGTCCTTTCTCTAATGACGCCCACCTCTATCTTAGCTTGACTAGTACATTACATAGCCAAAAGTATGCAGACAGTTCATCAGAGGCTACTTTTTAATGTTTCGGCTCAGTTTCAGTGTTAAGGGAAATCGTTACACTAGAGGAAAAAACATGTATACTGATGGACTTTAAAAACTTATAAGTCTGACTAGACAGAAATAGTGTGGTTGGGGTAGGGGAACTTTAATTAGATGATTACATAATTGATATGCAGTTGTCTTTGAGTATGGAGACACAACAGTACGTGAGCTCATGACCTTGTTTGTGTCTGTGGAGCAGGATTTGAGGAATTAGTGATGTAACCTCGTCCGGCTTCACTGATCACAATTGCAATGCTGTCAAATGCCTTAAAACAATCCTTGAGGTCATTAAGGCCAGAACCCGAGAGCATTTGTTCAAAGACATTACATGCGCCATGCCTCGCCTTTCCAGACCCTAACGTGATCAAGCCATTGGGCTGTGGATGGCTGGAACATCCCAGAATTCCATCACCTAGCGTTTTGGGGTAAGCCAACCCACAATCTCCAACCTTGTGGCTCGTTACCAGGAGACTGGAAGCACCAATGATCGACCCCAACCTGGTCAGCCTAAGGTCACGACCCAGCCCAGGACAATCAGATCCGCCTTGTCCACCTGAGAGATTGGTTTTGAACCTGCACCAGGATGGCTCAGGAGACCCTAGGAATCCACAGACCAAGGATCAGCAGAAGAACAGTGAGTCACCGACTTGCAGAGCGAGGGATCAGAGCCCACAGGGCATGTATTGGAATGCAGCTTGATGCACGGCGCAGGGCTACCAGGCTTCGCTGTGCTGAAGAATATGGTCAGAGACGAGTCCCCAACCGATTCTGGAGGAATGTTGTCTTTAGTGATGAGTCCAGATTTTTTCTGTACAGACATGATGGAAGACAGAGGGTCTACAGATGACGTGGTAAGAGATACGCCGCTCCCTGCATTGCTGAGACAGATCGCTTTGGAGGAGGCTCGGTGATGGTCTGGGGTGCTATTCGGTGTGGCTGGAGGTCCAACCTGGTCATAATCAATGGAAATCTTAATGCAGCCTGCTACTGTGACCTTGTCATCAGACCGCACGTCGTGCCTTACATCACAGACCACCCTGAGGTCACGTTCATGCAAGGCAACGCACAACCTCACTCAGCACATGTGACCCAGCAGCTCCTGGCCCAGAATGGTGTGCGAGTCATGGAATGGCCACTTTTCAGCCCTGACATGAAGTGCATCGAGCGTGTGTGGCACCAGTTGGATCGGCGGGTTCGGCAAGGCACTCCAGCGCCTTGGGGATCAGGATGCACTGTGGGAAGAAGACAAGCTGGTGGTGGGAGTGTGATATTCTGGGAGATGTTCTGCTGGGAAACCCAGAGTTTGGGAATTCAAGTGGCTTAAGTTTGATGGAGCTGTTTTGGCGGCACAAGGAGGACCTTCGCCTATATTAGGTGGGTTGTTTTAATCTTGTAGCAGATCAGTGTACAGTTGTGCTCAAAAGTTTGCATACCCTAGCTGCATTTGTAAAATAGGTAAAATTTTTTACGGAAAACATGAATGGCCAGGCAAAGCACATCTCTTTTATTTCTTATTGGATTCATATCCAACTGTAGGTCCTGCAGAATGACACAATCATCAAATAAAACATGGCAATGAGGGGAAAAAAATGAAATGAACCTTGTACAAAAGTGTGCGTACCCTTAGTTCCAAATACTGCGTATGGCCCCCTTTAGCATCAATACCAGCATGCAGTCTTTTGTGATAGTTGTCAATGAGGCCTCTAATTCTCTCAGGAGGTACAGCTGCCCATTCTTCCTTGCAAAATGCCTTCCCTATGCCTTTAGAGCTCACACACCCCCAAAACATCAGAAAGCCACCAACATAATTTACAGTGGGAATGGTGTTGGCTGCTCTATAAACACAGCACTTATGGTTGTGACCATAAAGTTTTATTTTGGTCTTGTCACTCCAAATGACAGTATTCCAGAAGTTGTGAGGTGTATCAAGGTGTTGTCTGGCATATTTTAGGCAGGCTTTTTTTGTGGGATTGGTGCAATAATAGCTTCCTTCAAGCAACTCAACCATGCAGCTCATTGTTGTTTAACTACCTCCTTATTGTGCTCCTTGAAAGGATCACACCATCTTTTTCCAGAGCATCCTGTATTTCTCTTGAGATAGACTGTGGATTTTTCTTTGTGGCCCGAACAATTCTCCTAGCAGTTTGGGCTGAAATCTTTCTCAGCCTACTTGACCTTGGCTTGGTATCAACATATCCACTAATTTTCCACCTCTTAATCATGGACTGAACAGTACTGATTGGCATTTTCAAGTCTTTGGATATCTTTTTATATCCTTTCCCATCTTTAAAAAGTTGAACTACCTTGTTACAAAGGTCATTATCATTGGCGGCCAGTGAACTGGCATTAGGGGAAGCTCAAACCCAACCTTTAAAAATAATCAATGGTCATGACCTGTTTTCAATCATTCATTTAAATTACCAAAACAGAAAACTCTCAACATTATCAGGTGTGGCCAATTTTCATTAATAATGCATACCTGTCAACTCTCACGCATTCAGCATGAGTTTTAGTGGCATATTTACATTCCCCTGCTGTAGTCAGCAATTATTCAATCAACGCGTATGTAAGAGATTCTCGCGCAGAATTGAAGTCCTTGTGCTTGGAGATTTATCAGTTTCACCTGTGTTTCAGTGGATTTCAACACTAGAAGGCTAATATGGAAAGCGATTATGACTCCGGGCTTCTCACGCTTTTCTTTACTCAGGGGTTGGAAGCATGATGAATGATCTTATTTCATTTAAACAATTTAAATGATCATGAAACACATGCATTGCTTCCAACCAGAACAGTTTGTCTTTCGTAAAGCACAGGCCTATTATTGAGTAAATTATTTTTCTGTTCTGAATTTAGCTAATTATATAGTCGCGTATAGATGGCATGGAGAAAGAAGCCATGACTTCGATTGCCAATGCATTGTCATTAGAATTGGAAAATGTTTTAATAAAGGGAAATTATTGCAAACAATCAAGGACTCATAATAGTTGTAAAGGGGAGTTCTGGGCCCCACCAATTTTCAGTTCTGGCTATGCCACTGCTTAGATCTCATAACCTGTTGTTTCGTGATAACAATGACTTGAATATGACTTCACTTTCATAGAACTTGGTGATGAGGATAATTAAGGTTTTTGTACATACTGTTTGTACCAATGTCGTCCAACTCACCAGAGATTAGTTACTGACTAACTGGGAGCACACACAGATTTTGCCATGAAAAAAAAAACACAAATACAGAAAGAGTTTCATGTGCTACCAGAAAAATGACTAAAGGGGGAGATGTAGATGGAAAAAAATGAAATAGAAAATCTTTGTGGAGAATGAACTTGAGCCAGTGGGAGTGAGGGAGAGAGGAGTGTGGTATGGGAAAAAAAGGAAATGTGAAAATGGAAAAGTGGGAGAATGAGACCAGGTGAGAGATGGAGTGAGTTAAAAAAATAATAAAGAGCAGGCAAATGAAAAGAGTTATAAAGGCAGGAACAGAAAGAGAGAGAGTGGGAGGATGAGATATCTATATTTAATTGAACAGCTCTGAAACAGCCAGCGCATTCACTGTGATTACTTAACAGGCCGTCATCAAACCGCAAGCAGAATAAACTGTGGCCAAATGAGATTCCCAAGCAAGAAAGCGCATCGACAGGGCCATATCTAGCCCAAGGCAGATCATTTATGGCTCCCTTAAACTGTCCAGGGGATTTATATCATATAAACACTTTGAGCCACTGGAATGATTGATGAGTTTGTACTTGTCCTCGCAGTTTTGTTATGTGTAACCTTGACTCTCTGCATATCGTTGTCAGCCTTGGATTCAGGCATTTTGAATGATGCTCTGATGGCTTTTGTGTCCATGACAATTGTGTCATGACTTAAAATATTAACAATGGCCTCAGACTTTGCTAGACCACAGGGAGCGAAAATGACGGAGCTGAGCTATAAGTGAAGAAGCTCAATGAAATGTTTAAGTGCGTTACAGTGTATGGATGGTTTCCATGGCTAGGCATGAAATTCAGGCTTTGCTTGTGCCAACTGGTATGATTTCAAATTGGCTCTGGCTCTTACCTCGGTAAGGAAAATATTCACAGAGCGAGACATTGTATGACATCAGCTCTTGCTACTGAGCGTCTTGAAACATGCCTGTTTGGCTGTACATAAATAACTTTTTAAATGCACGTCTACATATGTAGAGCCAACCATAGAATTTTCAACAGTGAAAAGCAGTAGCTAAAAAAAACCTTCAGTAGATTGCTCACAATTGCAGGTGAGAAGCAACACGTAAAATATAAAATTTGGTGGCTTTACCAATTGTTAAAGATGAAATAGAACCTTTAATATGTGGCTAAAATGTCATTGTGAGAAAAGTCAGGAAAAATGAATGGCATTGAAAGAATATATTTTGTGGAGTGTTCTGTGTATTCACTCCTGTATTACACAGATATCAACGGAAATAGACGTATATGGACCTTCTAGAAAAATATACCAGAGAATAAGCTTTCAAATGATCTGTGATAAGCTTGGCAAGTTTGAACATTGCGGGCAAATCATTTAAAAAAAAAGACTCATGCATTTGTTGGCAAAAGTGGTACTACTATATGTCTTCATTCTTTTTCTGTACTTACACGTTGATTATGGAGAATGCTTATTAAAAGCTATATTTTTCCAAAAATAATACATCCACGGTGCATTCAGAGGGGTGCAGAATAAAAGTATTTCTTTTCCATAAAAAAAAATATATTTAGTCTGAATTAAATCATTTAAAAATTTTGACGGGTTCAACAATGACTTCCTGTTTACATCGTACAAGCCAATAGCGGCCGGGGCATTGCGGGTTGCCAAATACGGTCTCTATGCTCAGCACAGCTAGGCTGGCACTGGGTAAAATGGCGGAGTCTGCAAGTCCTGGTGCATAGCTAGGCTAACGTTAAATACTGTTGTAAAATGAATTGATTAGTCGAAATTAGTCATTACCTTGTATGATTCATCACTTGACATTGTGCAGGCTGATCGCTTGACACACTCGGCAACGAACCTGGCAACCCGACTGCTGGAATTATTTTCTGTTGTTGCGACTATGATCTTGAGACACTAGATGTCGGTATTCTGCTCATATTCCATAATCAACCTTTAATGAAAGCTTAAGCTGTCTGTAACGTTTCGTCCAAGGGACGGGAAGTGGAGGACTGGACCCAGGCACAGGATGTATAAATGATGATTTATTAAATACTGCACGTCAGTACAACACGCAACGTTGCGGTATAACAAGAAAAGGAAAAGGAAGAGATTCCTGCTATAAACCTTAACACAGTGGGTTATAAACTAAGAGGAATCAAGGTTCCTTAAATACAGTTGTGCAAGCAGTGCACGAGTAGAATTAAATAGAAATATTCATGAAACACGCGGAAATAAGCCTAAACAGACTACAGGTCTAACAGGCATGAGGTTACCAGACTACACTAGCTCTGTCCTTTTTTTTTTCTTCTTTCTTTTTTAAATTTGGCGTCTTCAATCCCATCCGAATCTGGAATGTCCAGTTGGGGAACTATGTACAAGGCTTTCGCATATGTGACCCCCTATTGCTAACTCAGGAGAGTGACACAGCTCGCGGCTCTCCTCCAAAGCACACGCCCGTTGCCACTGCTTCTTATACACTCATTGGTTGAATCTTCTCAAGCTCAGAACGAGGGCGGAGGATACCCGACCATGAACAAGCTTAGAATCTTCCTGATGAGCACCCGTCTGGCCAACAGGAGGCGCCTACGAGACGAACAAAGCAACTTATATAACCCTTCCCGGCAGACCCTTCCCTATTTGCATCCCTGTAGCGTATTGGCCAATTGCGCACTACTTCTGAAAAAGCTGCCGACCACTGCCGGTTGGTACGACTGGGGCTTTGAACCCGCACCGTGATAGTCACTTCTGCTTTGCAACGTGATGCTTTACCGAGTGAGCTATCCGCCTGCTCTGTCCTTAAATAAGGCTGCAAATAATCAGCCTGAGAGTGAACGCAGACATGGAATGGTAATTGGAAGATTGAATGGGATGTGATGAGTTGATGAGCTGGGCTGCTGCAGGGTCCTAGCAGATCGGTATGCAGGCTGGCAGGAGGCGTGGTCTTACACTGTCAAAGCGAAATATCAGAAAAAGTGAAAAAAAATGGTCTGACCAAATGTTCCTAATTTCCCCTGTGATGTCTTGCCTTAAGGTATAATCAGGAGCAGAATTATATACACCCTTGACAAAAATGAAGAAAAATGGCTGCCTACAATGCACTGCCTAGCCAAAAAAAATAAAAAAAGTTGTATATTCTAATACTTTGTTGGACCGCCTTAAGCGTTGATCACACCACACATTCATTGTGACATTGTTTCGATAAGCTTATGCAATGTTACAACAATTATTTCTGACCAGAGTCGCATTTATTTTTGCGTAAAGCAACGTGAGCCATACCGCTCTGTACAGCCTTCTCCAGCACATCCCAAAGACTTTCCATTATTTGATGTCAGGACTCTGCGGCAGCCAATTAATGTTAGAAAACGATTCCCCATACTCACTGAACCACTCTTTCACAATTTGAGTCCAATTAATCTTAGAATTGACATCCTGCAATACACCTGTGCTGTTAAAAACAAGGGATTAAAAAAACTCATTGATGGGATAACCTGATCACTCAATACATTCAGGTTGTCTGTTGACTTGGTTTTATCGCTGCTTAACATTGCTGAGCCAAGATCTGACCAATTGAAACAACCCAGTTCAGAACATTGCCTCCAGAGGCTTCTACAGTGGGCACTATGCATGGCAGGTGCACTGCTTCATGGGGCTCCTCTCTCACTCTGGAGCCCGGTTTCATCCCAACGTGTCATACTGTATATTGACGCTACCTGATCAAATGTCAATATACGATGCAAAAGGACGCTTTTTGACGCCAGTTTAAAATGAATCCCATCCTCTAACCCTTAACCTAAACCCTTACCCTAAACGTCAAATAAAGATGCCAAAAGCATGGCATATGACCCCGCTTGTGTGTTGATGGTAGATATGGTAAATTTTTTTTACTTATCAGTGGAGAATGAGTCGGATGGCGGCCATATTGAATTTCCAGTCGTGCAGGTCATCGAAAGGAACCTTCCCCTACCCGTACACAACACACCAACAGAAGATGAGATCGATCAGCGAAGGCTTTTTCAAGTTATTGCACGGAAACAAAAAATAAGATTGCAGCTGTGGCGGCCATATTGAATAAAGTGTCGCGCCGGTCATTGAAAGGAACCTTCCCCTACCTGCACCCAATACACCACCAGAAGATGAGCTCAATCAGGGAAGGCATTCTTGAGTTATTGAGCAGAAACAAAAAAAGTTTATGGATGGACTTCCGGACTGACGACCGGATGGATGGACAACGGAAGGGGTATCAACATAATGGCCCATTTTCATTTGAGGCGGGGGCATAAAAAGTAAGTCATTTGCTTGTAGCATTTCATAGATATTTAAAATTGAATTTACAGTGTGCTTTGATGTCATATACAACATAGTTGGCCCCATGGGGTTAAGGTTATATCCCCCTTGAAAGGAACTGGCATCACCCGAATATCAAGAAAATACAGAGACTGTAACATATGTTAAGAAGCCAGGTTAACTTACTCAAAAGAATACAACACTGACTCTCAATGATTCTACAGTTTAGAGGTGCTTTGAATTTGTTGATTCTATATGCTCTGAGATACCTGACCAAGAAAACTTTCATTATCGAGATCCTAAGATATTTTAACCCCATAAACCCTGATTTTTACATGAACTTACCCCTAAGTAGGTTCAAAGTTAGAACAAGCATTTCATTTTCCAAATCTTTTGGCAATGACACATGCAAGTTCTGTATCTGCTGGTTGCATTGCTTCAAATGAAGTAACATCACACTTATACTAAGTGAAATATTCAAATTCAGGACACCATGTTTTTATCGCCACACCATTACATGGTATATAAAATATCTACATCTTGTGCATAATTTCAAACACATTTCCCTGTAATTCAGCAGGACATACTTGGGGTCTGTGGTAACCTTGGGATCTCCACTAGAATTTAAACTAGGCAAAGATGAATTATGCAGCTGCATTTGACAAACCTGCAAAAGTTATTACAGGGTGGAAGAGGTTAAGTTCATTTCAAGCTGTCATATCTCTGCTTACTGCCCTTTCCCCGTCACTGGCAATGCATTATGTTGCACTTCTCCAATTTTGACAGGAAATGACAACATGTGCCGCATTGCCCTTGAGTCCACCCCATGCAATACCCGAGTTTCTCAGAATGTAAGATGATAATAATAATGGCAAACTAGATGTGCAAGGAGTTGCAAGGGGTGCAACGACAGGGTCGACACATGAAGCTGTCAAAGTCACTCAAGCAAAAATGGATAAAGAATAGAGCATTTGGCACTTCTGTCAACATGCTTCAGTCTGTCCGGGATCATGGGTGCCTCCAGCGCCATGGCTGAAGACATCTGTGACAGCAAGCTAACATAGCATGTCTCAGCTCTGGGGGTGATTCCTGCTGCTGTCCTAATCAGGGACATTTCCTTTTTAAGAGCTGGCATTCTCAGCTATCTGAGGGCTTTCGGGAGTGAGACTAGAAAAATGGCCCCAAAATATGACCTCATCCTGACTTACAGCTACTGCATTCCTAAGATGGAAAATACAACTCTGCAGACCCATATGAACTGTAAGTGACCATCACAGACATTCTCAAGCATTAGACATGTTTGGGCAAACAAGCATCACCACTGACTGAGCATCCAATTTCTACCCCTTCATCACATTCTACTTCTGCTAGATGACAGAGCTCGGTCATATTGCAGAAAAAAAATTGAGGCCTCATTAATTTTTAGAAATGATGACAGCATCTAGTTTTGTCAGTTATAAGATTCACACAACAAGGTTATGGATGACATTTATGAGAGAGGTTTCACTTATCACAACTCATTTCTGGAAAAGTTGTGAGATTAAGGAAAACACCAATTAAAAAAACAGTTATTTGTAAATCATGCTTGACCAGTCTTAAATTAAAAACCATTCAAAGACAAATTTTTTTCATTTTTTTTTCTTTGATTTTCTTGTTCTTTCAGATATAAAAACTTATTTCAGAATGTATGCCAGGAACATGTTTGTGAAAAGCTGGGGCAGGGATATGTTCACCACTTTATTTCACCAGCTTTCCATTCAGTACCCCGCCATGTAATGGCTTAGGGTACTGAGGACACCAATAATTCTAGTTTTGAAGTACAACCCCAATTCCAAAAAAGTTGGGGTGCCATGTAAAACCTAAATAAAAACAGAATGCAATGATTTGCAAATCTAATAAACTGACATTTTATTCACAATAGAACATAAACAACATGTTGAAAGTTGAAAGTGAGTCATTCTATCATTTCATGAAAAATATTAGCTCATTTTGAATTTGTTGGCAGCAAAACATCTCAAAAAAGTTGGGACAGGGCCATGTTTACCATTGCACTGATAACAAAAAGTCCTCCGGGATGAAGAGTCCAGGGACGAAAAATTCCAGGGGGACGAAAAGTCGGAAGTCCGTCCCAACATTTCTGGAAATGGGGTTGTATCTGGGTTGCCATGAACAGGATTTATTGATTGTATTTTTTTTTTTTTTTTTTGTATATAGGAACATACTATAAAGCTGGATTTCAAATAATTCATTGAATGTTAACTCAACTGATTCTTCAGTTCATATAATTTCCAAACTGTAATGAACATTTGAGCCACAGAAAGATTTTCTGCAACTTTCAACATGTAGACTGTTAAGAGTGTATGCATGGAATTAGTAGTCATCTTAGTTTCCACAGTGTGATAGAGGTACAAATTTTTCTCATAGTATTAAATGTTTCTCATGTTGCTTTTTTGGGCTGGGCTGCAAATAGCGGCCAGGCCCCTATAAACGCGAATGTCGCTGAGTGAGTGAGTGAGTGACTAGCTGCCTGAGTGATCAAGTTTAAAGATTGGCTGGCCGGCGGGGAAGAAGTTCAGCGATTGGTCGGCCGGCGGGAAAGAAATGATTGGTTGGCCGACGATTGGCTGGCCAGGCGTTGACGTCATTCGTATTTAATATGTTTACGTGTACAAGGGCGCCCCTCCCTTGGCAGCACTACCCGGTGGCGGCTGCAGACCTTGCAGCATTCTCAATGTAACAGTAACTTTAAACAGTAAAAATTAAGACAGAAAAATAAAAACATGAATTGGGTTAAAACTGTTTTGTACAATCTACGTCTAAAACCTTTGTTTAAAAAATCTGGGTTGAATTTTTTTTACATTTTTAATTATGTATTGAGGGAACGCTTTCTCAAGGAAGCGGAAGGCGCTGACAAAAACACAGTGCGAAGCAAAAACGGCGAATGACAGCAAGCAGAGAGGGATATGTTTTTCCCCTCCAAGCAATATTTAAAAGAAAAATGAAGTACCTGATACAAACACTTACATTACTCGTGGACGCAAGGACAGTGATGAAAATAACATTACAGATGATAGAATAAAGCAACAAAACTGTCACCACAATAGCTTGCACCGAGCACCAGTTAGCTTGTCGCTCCGGTGAAGAGCATCAGCAGTGGTTCATTAACTTTAGCGCTGCCATGCACTTGGGATCCTTTCAACCAAGCATTGCATTTCCCGGAAGAAAATTTGGCACGGTGTGATTTGACAGATCCTTTCAATGAGGTTTGTTTGAAAAATGGCAAAAGTTGCATTGTGTTAAGAAACCGACTATTCTTTAGTTTATCTACACAACTACGGTGACAGTTTGTTAAGGGGGGATTGAGCAACTGGGAAAAGGCAAAAGAAAAACTTGGTCAGCATAAGTTGTCAGGCCTGCACTTTGATTCATTACATGTGTTCGCTATGATTTAAGTAATTAATCAGCGCTATTGCCATTGGAGTTTGCAGCTAGGAATCAACATACTGCTAGGACAGTGCTGTAAAATTTATTCAGATCGTCTAAATTCCTGGGCCATGAAAGAATACCACCCAGAGAGCACAGTCATCGTGACAAGTACTGCCTCAGCTTATGTTAGAGAGAATGCACCCGTTACCGAAAGATTGAGAATGGCTTTAAAGTACCCGCAGTAAAAAGATGAAAATAAAATAAAATTGCCAGTTTCAGAGCATTTTAAGAATGCTGATGATAAGTCCAAAGGGAACGATTATCAGGCTATTATTATTTTATGCCTTTTATGGGATTAGCCTGCTGCCTGGACGTTTATGTTGGCGAAAGTGACAAGTTACATTCATTAAAGATAGTTGATTGAATTAAAAAAGTAAGTCATACATAATGCGATGAATCACTTTATTCAATTTAGGATTTTGTCCGAGGATTATTTGTTTATTTTTGGGACTGCAGACCTTGAGTAGCTCATAAAACGGCACCATGATGGCCTTCTGCGCCGACATTTCATGGGGTCCGACAGGAAAATGTTTCTGTTTTAAATGTGAATAAGGCATCCACAAAGCGGATAAATTACCAGGTTTTTGAACCGCAAACAGGATAATATTGCAACAGGACAACACAGGGATATTGTATTGTGGAACGGAATGTGTAATGACCAAGTGTTCTTCACGAACCGAATCACGCTGTATTTTGAAATGAAACAGCTAGTATCACCATGACACATGTCCATAACAAGTTGCAGCCATGAGAAAACATACCACCATGTTTGACAATCGGCTGACCTCAGGGGCGTGTTCAGGGCCTGGCTACTGGGCTGTAGCCCGGAGTATTTTTTCTTCAGCTCAGGGTCTTTACTTACGGCTAAAAAATAAGACGAGTATGAACTTTGAGCTCTTGTGACCACTGAGTCTTCAGCCTATATTGTAATTTATTTGCGGTGTGCGTTGGTAAGTTACCGCAGTTATAGGGACGCTTATGTGCCTGTATCGCTCTCCTAAAAGCCTCCTCCCGGAAGCCCGGAAACTTTATAAGCTTTTTAAGGTCTTTGCACCCACAAAGTTCATGACGCCTGGAATGTGCTATTGGGGAGCTAGCTAGTAGCGCAGCCAAAAAAAAAAAAAAAAAAAGGGATCTGATAAAAACATAAAACAATAAAGGTAGCATTTACTTATTAGATATAAGCCTTCCATTTTTTGAGGAAATATTAATATGTCATGTTATTTGCATCTGGAAAAGTGAACAGTGAACTTCAAACTTTTTCTCGTTATGGCTAGCTACCACTAGCTAAATGAGCTAGCTTGACTAACCACATTAGCGTAGTAGTCTAACGCTGGAGGGTTTTCATAGCTGAGCGTTGACAAGCCTATTTTAAAAACTTGGTATATTGCGACAGGTTCAACCGATTTTCAATATTTGTGCGCACACAGCAGTCAATTCTGCTAATATACCTCTTTAGGAAGTATAAAAACATCAAGTGAGTGGCTTTTGACGAATTGTTTGTGCGTGCGATTAAAACATTCAAAATCGGTTTAGCCAGTGCTGCCAACTCTCACGCATTTCAGCGTGAGATTTAGTGCCACACTCATGCTTCCCTGCTGCAGTCAGCAAGCACTCAATCAACGCAATGCAAGGTGTGTGTTTCACGATCGTTCAAATTGTTTAATTGCAAAAAGACCATTTTAAACATTTTTATGCAATTCCATTGCTTCCAACCCCTGAGTAAAGAAAAGCGTGAGAAGTCCGGAGTCATTATTTGATTTCCATGTTACTAGTGCTGAAATTCACCGTAACGCATGTGAAACTCCTTGCACAAGGAGTTCAGTTCCACCTGAGATTCTCTTACAAACGCACTGCTGGAATAATTTCTGACTACAGCAAGGGAACGTGCATATGCCACCCCAACCCACGCTCAGTGCGCGAAAGTTGGCAACGCTGCAGATTAACTGAAAGAATCTGCCATGTATGCTATAGTGGCTGATGAGGCCAGGGACAATAATTTAGAACAACTGTCAGTCTGTGTGCGCTATGTCTCTCAAAAAAAATGGTGATGTAAATGAACATTTTTTGGCTTTAAATGATTTGGGAGGGCATTAATACTGGCGATATAGCAGGGTCATTAGAGCTTACATAGAAAAGACAGAATCATCATGGCATTTTTCATTTAATGTTTACATGCAGTACTGTATCCAATATCAGATACGGTTTTTGCATTAGTTACGTCTTTGAAATGTGAAATTTTAGGCCAATACACTGGATTTGATTTAATCCAGGCGTGAGACTTCTTATACCATTGACAAATTAATGAATTCCCATCTGTACCGAATCACGTCCTGTCTTTGGGGCACAGCCCCTGGTGTTTCAAATGTCTAGACACGCCCCTGGCTGACCTGACGCCATTTGTCCTAGAAAACAGTCAAAAGTAGGTCAAATGAAAAATCTGTCTAATATGTGATGTATAGTCATCCCATACACCTCCCATAAAAATTTGAGCAACCTAGCTGAATGCATAAGGAACTTATGGCCATTTTTCTTTTTTTCACAAAAAGCCCCCTAGTGGCCAAAATATGAATCCCAGGACTGAAATTTTGGGCTTGCAAGTTTGTATCACCAAGACACATATTCATATCAAGTTACAGCTCTCTAGGTTGAATAATAAGAAAACGTGCTGCCTTTTTCAACGATCGGCAGACCTGACGTCATTTGACCTAGAAAATGGTCAAAAGTAGGTCAAATCAAAAAACCGTCTGATATGTGATGAAGGGTCATCCCACGCACCTCCCATAAAAATTTGAGCGTCCTAGCTCAATGCATAAGGAACTTATAGCCATTTTTCATTATTCAGAAAAAGCCCCCTGGTGGCCAAATTATGAATCAAATCAAGCCGGATTTCGAAAGGAAACATTGTCTACCCACATACTATACATATCCAAGTTAGCAAAAAGAAATCTCAAGTCGTTCTCAAGTTATCGATCGGAAACCGTCCAACCGACCGCTGCCCCGACGGTCCGCCGCCTGCCTTCGGTATATTATTAAGCAGGTTTTTTTTTCGAAAACCTGGTTAATATAAATGCTGAAATGGAAGATGGGATTCAGGGAAAGGGAAAGAATTACGTATCAAACCTCCACTTTTTTGGCTTTTTACTCGCCAGAACAATTTTAAGTAACTCTAATCAGTGCTATGCTGTCGGAGTTTGCAGCTAGGAATCAACATACTGCTAGGACAGTGTTGTAAAGTTTATTCAGCTCGGCTAAATTCCTGGGCCATGAAGGAATACCACCCAGAGGGCACACTCATTGCGACAAGTATTGCGTCAGCTTATGTTTGAGAGAATGCACTCGTTACCGAAAGCTTGAGAATGACTTTCACATATCCGCAGTAAAAAGATGAAAATAAAATAAACGAAGTGACTATTCGCGCTTATTTAAGTGCGTCCAAGCACAAAAATTGATCGAAATTCGCGATAGACGCACTTACAAGTGTGGCGAAGATGCAATTGCTCCATTGCCCACACTTATTTTAAGTGTGTTCAAAGCCAAATTTTTTCCCTAGCCAAACTTATTTTTTAAGCTGTGGCCAAGGGAAAATTTCTGCATTGGCCACAGGTATAAGTGCGAAGTGTGGCCAAGAAAAAAAATTCAGCATTGGCCACACGTAGGCTTTAAGTGCGAATATCATCGGCCTAAAATAAAATTGCCGGTTTCAGAGCATTTTAAGAATGCTGGTGATGAGCCCAAAGGAAACGATTATCAGGCTATCTTTATTTTATGCCTTTTATGGGATTAGCCTGCTGCCTGGATGTATTTCTGTTGGCGTAAGTGACAAGTTACATTCATTAAAGATAGTCATTCATTCATTCATTTTCTATACCCGCTTATTCTTCACTAGGGTCGCGGGGCAAGCTGGAACCTATCCCAGCTGACTACAGGCAAAGGCAGGGACCCACCCTGGACAGCTTGCCAATCCATCGCAGGGCGCACACACCATTCACAGACCATTCACTCTCACACTCATACCTATGGGCAATTTAGTGTCTCCAATTAACCTAACATGCATGTCTTTGGACTGTGGGAGGAAACCGGAGTACCCGGAGAAAACCCACGCGACCATGGGGAGAACATGCAAACTCCACACAGAAAGGCCACAGGCCGGATTCGAACCCACAACCTTCTTGCTGTGAGGCAGCAATGCTATTTGTTTATTTTTGGGACTGCACACCTTGAGTAGCTAATAAAACGGCACATGATGGCTAGGCTTACAAAGTCACGTCCTTCTGCGCCGATGCTTCATAGGGTGCGACAGGAAGAGGTTTCTGTTTTAAATGCAAAAAATGCTGAAATGGGAGATGGGATTCAGAGAAAGGGAAAGAATTACGAATCAAACCTCCACTTTTTTCGGCTTTTTACTCGCCAGAGCGATTTTAAAATCGCTTAATGACGGTCCACCTCTGCGCACTTGTCAAGCACTGATTTTCACCTCTGCGCACTTGTCAAGCACTGATTTTATAATATAGATCCAGACATTTAAAATGTCTCCTGCACAACTGCTACAATTTGGTAATTATGAACGCAACTTCTTTTTCTCAATGACAATCTTTGGCATCCTCGTCTCGAAAGGCGATGGTCTAGCGTGGTGGAAGGGCACAGGGTCTTGAGTGGCTGTGGAGCCCTATTCTGGAATGGCAGTCTTTGTTGCACTTCGGGCAAACGAAGGTAGATGGTGTGCGTGCTGATGCAGCGCGCTCTATTCTTGCTGCTCATTTTGTGGCCATCTGGTTTCTTGTTGACTGTTCTGCTCTCCGAACCCCTTCTTTCACCTTGTGGCGCCAGGTGTCCCTGTCCATGGCGTGGTCCTCCCAACTGTCCGGGTTGATTTGGGTGCCCTTCAGATCTCGTTTACAGACGTCTTTAAAACGCAGTTGCGGTTGACCAACACGAAGGGTACTGTCTCGGAGCTCGCCGTACAGAATTTCTCTCGGCAGTCGATGAGCCTCCATGTGGTGGACGTGGCCGAGCCATTGGAGGCGTCTGTGACTGAGCAGAGCGGGCAAGCTCTGTAGGCCGGCACGATCGAGGACATCAGAGTTGGGGACTCTGTCTTGCCACTTGATTTGGAGGAGGCGTCGGAGGCAGCGGAGGTGGAACGATTTGAGGCGCTTTTCCTGTCTCGCATAAGCTGTCCAGGACTCGCTTCCACACAAGAGGGTGGAGAGAATGCACGCTTGATAGACGAGGACCTTGGTTCTCTCGCTCAGCAGGCTGTTGTTCCACACTCGCTTGTTGAGCTTGGCTATGACTCCAGCAGCTTTGGCGATTCTAGAACTGATCTCAGTGTCTAGATTCAGCGTGTCTGAGACAGTGGACCCCAGGTAGGTGAAGCTGTTTACAACCTCAAGCTGAGTGTTCTCGATCATGATGGCGGCAGGGGACCTGGCGTCTTGAGCTATGATGTTTGTCTTCTTCAGGGAGATCATGAGTCCGAACTCCTTGCAGGCATGGGACAGTTTGTCTACCAAGCGCTGCAACCCTGCCTGGCTGTGCGATGTCAGAGCAGCGTCGTCAGCGAACAGCAGTTCGGGTATCAGGAGCTCATGGACTTTGGTTTTGGCGCAGAGTCAAGCGATGTTGAAGAGCTTTCCATCTGCCCTGGAGCGAATGTAGACACCATCCTCGGAGTCTGCGAATGCGTAGTGGAGGAGCATGGAGAAGAAGATTCCAAATAGGGTGGGCACGAGCACGCAGCCCTGCTTCACTCCACTGCTGACTAGGAAGGCATCCGGTGTGCCTCCATCAAAGCAGACGGTGCTGTGCATGTTCTTGTGGAAGGCGGTTATGATGCTGAGCAGTTTCGGTGGGCAGCCTATCTGCTGGATAATCTTGAAGAGTCTGCTTCGGCTCACTAAGTCGAAAGCCTTCGTTAGGTCCACAAAAGCGAGGAACAATGGCTGCTGCTGCTCACAACACTTCTCCTGCAGCTGACGGAGGGAGAAGATCATGTCCACTGTGGACCTGCCGGCTCTGAAACCGCACTGCGACTCAGGGTAGATGCGTGAAGCGAGGCTCTGGAGGCGAGACAGGGTGACTTCGGCAAACACTTTACCGACGATGCTCGAGAGGGAGATGCCCCGGTAGTTGTTACAGTCACTGCGGTCTCCCTTGTTCTTATAGAGTGTAACTATGTTGGCGTCTCGCATGTCTTGAGGGATGTGGCCCTGCACCCAGCACAAACAGAGGAGATCATGGAGAGGTTGCAGAACAGCGGCTTTCCCGTGCTTCAAAACTTCAGGCGGGATACCGTCTTTCCCGGGAGCCTTGCCGCAAGAGAGGCAGTCGATGGCATTGCTGAGCTCCTCCAGTGTAGGCATCTCGTCAAGCTCCTCCATGACTAGCAGTACGCGCAAGGCACTGAGAGCAGCGTCTGTGACAATGTTCTGTGTCGAGTATAACTCGAGATAGTGCTCTACCCAACGCTGGAGTTGCTTGCTCTGGTCTGTGATGACCTCTCCTGTCTTTCATTTAAGCGGGGCTGTTTTCACGCTTGTAGGACCGATAGCTGTTTTGATACCCTTGTACATTCCCTTTGAGTGACCGCTGTCGGCAGCTGCTTGGATGTTGGCGCACAGGTTCTGCCAGTAGTCGTAGTCAGTAGGCTGTCTGCTGGGCCTTGCTCCTGGCTGCTCTAAGGGCGTCGCGTGTGCCAGGGCAGGGTTTCTGCTTGTAGGCCAGCAGAGCTTTCCTTTTGGCCTCCTTGACTGGCTGCATTTCACTCCAGTGGGCCTCGAACCAATCAGCACTGCTACGTTCTTTCTTACCAAATGTGGCCATGGCTGAATCGTAAATAGCGTCGCGAAGGTGACCCCATGTTGAATCCGCGTCGCTAGGATGGACTGCAGAGCGAGTAGAGATCTGCTCCTGCAAGAAGTCAGCGAAGGTCTGTATCTTTGAGGGGTCGTTAGCACCGCTGGTGTTGATGCGGTGTCGGCCTTTGGTCTTCGAGCGGTGGATCTTCTTCGGCCTAAGTCAGACCTTGCTGGCTACGAGGGAATGGTCGGTATCGCAGTCAGTGCTGTGGAAGCGTCGCGTTTGATGGACGCTGCTAAGGTCCGCTTTCCTGGTGATGACGAGGTCGAGCTGGTGCCAGTGGCAGGACCGGGGATGTCTCCAAGACACTTTATGCAGCTCCATACACTTGAAGAAGGAGTTGGTGATGCACAGCCTGCGGATGCAACAGAGTTCAAGGAGCCTCTGCCCGTTCTCATTCATCCTGCCTACACCAAAGTGGCCCAGGCAGGATGGCCATCCCTGCCAGTTGGCTCCAACGCGGGCGTTGAAGTCGCCTAACAGGAATAGGCCTTCGGAGGGCGGAATCTTGGCCAGTGCTTCGTCCAGAGCGCTGTAGAACTGGTCTTTACTCTCTGGAGTGGATGTGAGGGTTGGGGCGTACACCGAGAAGATATTAGTGAAGCCTGAAGCTGTTTTTATACGGAGAGAAAGAATTCTTTCTGACCCTCCTGTCGGCGGCTCTGTGGTGGCGATCAGCGAGTTCCTCACGGCAAAACCTACCCCATGCTGCCTGGGCTCGTCATGGGACAGGCTCTGCCAATAGAAGGTGTAGTCTGATTCTCTGAGAGAACTGCTGTCGGCTAGGCGGGTTTCCTGTAGGCAGGCAACGTCGATGTTCAGTCGTGCCAGCTCCTTGTTGATGGTGGCTGTCTTGCGGGAGTTGTCCAGTTGTTGAAGGTCGGACGTGAGTCCGGTGCACATGGTGCGCACATTCCAGCTTGCTAGTCGAAGAGCTGGAGTCTTCGTTTGGTTTCGTTTCTTGCTGCCTGATGCAGAGTTGTCGCTCGCTTGTCTGGAAGGTCAGTTCCATAAGCTCTACGCACCCAGTAGAGCAGGCAAGCCATGGCGGGGCGGCACCTAACTGGCTGGGGGCTGCCCAGCTTGAGGCGGGCGGTAGCTGCCCAATGAAGCTACAATGGCTTCTCCCACCATTGAACGAGACCCCTGGCATTCCTCCCTATGCCAATCGGTCGGAGCTTATGACCGGTAACTGCCTCGTCCCGGAGTTGTGTCGGAGTCTTGCGACGCCGCTGGAGGCTCCTCTCCAGGTCGCGCTGATGGCCTGGGAAGGTGGATGTGGAGAAACTGGGCTGCTCAGACATCAGTATCCCCCTCTCGGTGTCGCTGGCTGGGTCCAAAGGAACGGAGGATCCAATACATTTGGAGCCAGCTCCACTGCAGGAGCTGCCAGAGAGCAGTGCTAAGCAACCGCCAACCGCCTTCGGGGCTCCACTCCTGATTTTTTCGGCTTTACTGCCTAGCCTTTGACTAACCAAGGCCGGTCTGCAAGGCAGCAGGAGACTCGTGGGGGCGGGGGTGTCCACTTCCCTCTCGCAGATGCATTGCATCTGCCCACTGCCCCTAATGACAATCTAAGCTAGTAAAAATATTAAACTCGAGCGCACTCAGAAAGCGCATCGCTTTGACAGCAGATTTTGATAATAGACTGTATATAAAGAAGATCCACCTGTCTCAAATTCATTATGCTGTACAAAAATGGAGCCAAAATATCCATCATATGGATGCTGCCATCTTGCACATTTGGAGCCAGAGTCTGTGCAGTTGTGATCGTGGGGTTCAGCTGTTGTATTGAGGTCCCACCCATACACCTGCCAACTGCGACCTCCTTCAGTCCTCTGAGAACCCAGGGATGTAACAAGGGTTTGGAAAATAAAAAAGGAAAATATAATGAAAACCAAAAGCCTGACGGTGCTTTTTGAAACCTGGTGACCCCCAAGGCCTACAATTCCTTCACAGTGATTCTTGGGGATTTTGTTGCTTCTCTCGCTATCCTCCTCTGTATCCTGGGGGGCAAAATGCAATTGCATCCTCTACCCTTGAGGTTTTCAAAAGTTCAATATCTTTGGAATTTTTTTTAAAATTGCCCTGACAGTACTCAGTGGCATTTTCAATCATCTATAAACCTCCTTTTAGCGATTTCCACATTCACGAAGGTCTATGACCATCTGCTTCTTTTAAATGGCAGTTTTTTGTTTTTTTCATTGTGTTGGATGACAAAGGGATATTGCAAGCGTGTTACCTCATTTTTATACCCGAGTGAAACAGGAAGTCATATAATGGCTCAATATAGTTCCTTAACACTTACATAAAACTTATATAAGTGCAATTTAATACCTGGTTTAATTTTGGTACATGTTATTTACAATAATCTTTAAGGGTGCCATACATATTTTTTTTTCTTTTGTTCATAGAATTTTTTGCTTGTGCAGTGCCAGACAGGGGTGCCAGTAATTATTGACCCCACGGTATATCGCTTGTTCATTTATAAGAAGTTAATGGGTGAAGTTCAGAAGCATTTTTCAAAGAAGAGTCATTGGATAAAATATGCCATTGTTTCAAAATAATTGGCTTAATTAAATTGCTCTGAACTCTGTAAGTTAAAACACAAATTTTGACACAAAATTTCATGTCCCTAGTAATGAGTCCACATTGCCATTTTGGCATGTCAAAATAGTGGAAATTTGGACCCCTTGCTTGCCATACTTGTTATATCTCTGATTCTGCTGATGTCTGAGCCCTGAGAAGCAGCTATAAAATCAATGAAAAATTGTATTTTTGGGAAAAATATCAAAATTTCCATATACATGAACTCAGGGGGGTATTTTGAGCCCCCAATACCACCCTCATTTGAAAATTTTGCATTTTGTTCCATTTTCAGGGACAAATAATTAAAAATCTAACCTTTATTTGTGCCTTTCAAATGTTTTTTTTTTCCTACTGCAAACAATTTTATCTGTGTGCACACCTAATTTCTGGACTCTAGGGATTATATTTCTGGAGATATTGAACCTTAAAAATGGCTTCTCAGCTAAGGCGCTTTTCCAGTGTGAAAATTCTAAATCTCCCAGGGATGAATAAATATGAAATTCTCAAAATTCAGCCAAAATATTTAGTAAAACCCAGTTTTTGGTCCTAAATAACCTGTACTCAAAGTTTGAACAAAACCTGAGTTGGTGAGCAACACCTCTAGCTGAATTGACTTGGAATGACCCAAATAGTTTTTAGTTAAAACCAAATAAGTGAGACTTAACAAAAACTCCACAGGTACTCTCCCCATTTTTTTAGTAAAAAAAAAAAATAAAAAAATAAATAAAATGTAAAGCATCAAGACCAGTCTTATAAGGGATATTCTTACATAAAGAAGTGACATTGAAGAAAGCATTTGACGCATTAGATCATGAAATATTACTAAAAAAATTGAGCACTATGGTATCAGAGGCGTGGTGTTAAATTGGTTAAGTAGTTACATTAAAAACAGACAACAGTTTGTGCAAATGGGTGACTTCTGGTCAAAAAGACTGGACATTCAATGTGGAGTCCCACAAGGGTCAGTTTTAGGTCCTAAATTGTTTATTTTGTATATAAATGACATCTGTAAAATATCAAGTATTCTGAAATTGGTGCTATTTGCAGATGACACCAACATTTTTTGCAGTGGAGAAGATTAACAACAGTTGTTGGATGTGGTCACTAAAGAAATGAGTAAACTAAAACTGGTTTGACAAAAACAAATTGTCATTAAATTTGGACAAAACTAAGTTTATGTTATTTTGTAATCGGAAAATAAATGCACAAATACAAATGATGATTGATAATGTAAAGATAGAAAGAGTAGATGAAATTAAGTTCTTGGGAGTAATACTTGGCCTCAAGCTATGCTGGAAAGCACATGTAAAATATCTGCATTTAAAGCTGGCTCGGAGCGTTGGAATTTAAGGGAAAACTCGGAGCATTCTTAACCAGAAGGTAATGTTCATGCTGTATTGTTCACTTGTACTGCCTTATCTGATTTACTGTGTTGAGGTATGGGGCAATACCTACAAGAGTACACTGCAGACATTATGCACAATTCAGAAAAGAGCAATAAGGATAATAAATAATGTAGGTGATTATGATCATACTAATGCGTTGTTTTTAAAATTACAGACATTGAAATTTATGGGTCTGGTTCGATTCAAAACTGCACAAATACTGTTTGAAGCAAAAAAATAATCTACTACCAAATAACATTCAAAAACTGTTCAAGGAAAGAGAGGGGGGGTACGGTTTAAGGGGAAAAATGAAGTTAAAACAACCTAGCGTTCACACCACTCTCAAAAGTATGCGTATTTCTGTCTGTGGGGTAAAATTGTGGAATGGTCTGCCTGATGACATTAAATACAGTAAAAGTGTAACAAAATTTACAAGCAAAATATTCTTGAGAATGACAGTCTAGAAGAAAGGGAACGTAATGTATAGTAGTATTGATAAATGATGGTTTCTATCCTTGATTGATTGATTAGTAAATGGCTGATTGTTTAATGAATTGTGGAGATTACATTGGTAATGGATGATACATTTGGACTGGTCTATGTATTTTGACTTGGTACTAGTAAAAGAAGTTGATTACATATGAAATGGAAGTTAAATGAGAAATGATATAGAAATAAGGGGTTAGACTTGAAAAGCATTCTGCTTCTTCTGACTCCTTTTCGGACATTGAGGAAAGAAATGTTGTCCTTTTGGCTCAGCATCATTGAGTAGTTTGTCAGAACCTTATTTTGTATATTGTGCTATATTGTATGATTTTTGTCTTTTTATTTTATTGTTGTTGTTTTTTCTTGTTTGTTCGAAATAAAGTCTTACTTACTTACTTACATTTTAGGTAACAAGCCAATCACCATCGGTCAGATCAGAAATACAATGCAATTTGTTTATAAAATCTGTGGTATCGTTAAGAGTGGATGGAAATTCTGCAACTAAGGGTTGAATATGAAAATCAATGAATCTTGACACAGGGTCTTTAATGAGCCAAAGCCCAAAAATATTGGGTGAAAGGGAGGATCATTCTCTGACTTATTTATTTATCATAGAGCATAAAGAACAGGAGTTCTAGGATGGTTATTTTGCAGGTATTTTAATTAATTTTCAGTCAACCAATTTTTCTCAAAACCAAATTTCAACAAGTAATCAATTTTAGTTTTAAAATTTCAGTTGGATTAAAGGCAAGTCTCTTGTAAATAGATTCATCTTTCAATATTTCATTGACTTTTTCAGTATATGCATGAGAATTCATTACAACGATGCCATTACCTTTGTCAGCCTTTCGTATAACAAACCAGGAAGTCTGAACAATGAACTTCACAATTCCTGGAACTTACTGAACGGAGGGTAAGCACCGATATGTGCAACATCAGCAACAGATTTGGATATAACCCGCTGTAATCCAGACAAGGAACCAAGGACAGATTCAGAGTACACTCCAAAAGGGAGTATTTATTGATAGGAAAACGGTCAATGAAGAGGAAAGGCCGTAGCCCAAAGCTGAAGAGCAGTAGTCCAGTTACGTTTGAGGTGTGACTGGGCATGTCCAAACCAAGGCCAGAAGGTGAATCCCACTCGCAGATGTAGCACTGCAAGCTAATGGGACCAAAGGGTTTAACAGGAACACGGTCCAAGTCCTGGAGACCTATTAACATGTGGGGGGTTAATTAGACTCAGAAGAGTAACTTACGTTTGTTTTCAATATGTAAACAGAACACATGGAAGAAGAGTACTGAGCTCAATACCAGAAGACACAAACTGATTGGAAGGTTTAGTAAGGTATGAACCTTTACAATACAGCGACAACACAGATGCCACAAGAAAATTATATTGACGAGGCGCTTCATAAAAAGGAAGTGGCAAATGATTACTACAGGAATCAGGGGTGAAGACAAGACAATAAATCTATTCAGGGTCACAAACCACAAAAACACATGCAGACCGCTGGAACAGGGGAGGAGCCATTTACTGGCAAAAATGGGTCGTGACAACAATCATCTTTATCTTCAATTATGGCACAGCACCCAGTTATGTTTCTGTCTTGCGATCAGTCAGCAATACTTAAAACACACCGATCAATTCAATATCCATCCATCCATTATGTATACCGCTCCCTCCTCACTAGGGTGGCAGGGGAGTTGGAGCCTATCCCAATACGAAGTCAAAAATGAAGACTAACTGATACATTGAGCACTGATAATATTACAAAAAATTATTAGGCCATTAGTTTAGTGGACAGAAACACCCACAGAGCAAAAAGAGATGGAGTTCTCTCAGGAAATGTGTGATCGCAAAGCAAATGGATGCTGTTCAGCATCATCTAGTTTTGCAAGGCTCCCAATTTCATTCTACTATGGAAATTAATGGTGAAAAATGATCATTATTAATCAACAGTTGAGTGATTTTTTGTGTTTTGTGTCAATACCTCTGTATGGGTGCTGATAATATTTCAACCTTAGCCAGATCTTTTGGCAGGTTTTGAGATTTACGTAAAAAGGCACAGAAGAGTTCTGCCTTTTGATGTTGATCTTGTAGAATACGATTCAAGAGTGCATGCGCAACACGTTTTATCAGCTTGCACTACATGGGCATAAAAGCCCGGCTTATTCCTCTGATTCTTTCTGTATTTAATGGCACATAAGTGCTACATATTTCATCTCCACATTTAAACTGTTGAAGTAATACGCAAACAAAATAAAGAAATCTCAAGAATAAACCTTATTAGTAGAAATGCAATTTTATCACATGAAATATTATTGCGTTAAAATGTGAAATACAAGACAACAAGGGGAGGCCTTGCCTACCTTGCCAACCCAGGCAACACATCACTGCGTGTTTGTTATCAGAACATCAACTTTCGCTTGGCTAGGGAATCCTTTTAGCTGTCGTGCATGGATTTCAGTGATTCTAAGATAGACTCACAGTATTGCCAAACCCAGGAAAGCCAGTGCTGCGTATGAAATAGCTTTATATTCCGCTGGTCTGCACAGCAGGGATCATGCCACCAAGTTAATTCATTGCAGACCAACCAGACCTGCGTTGTTTAAACAAGACGCAAAATGATTCATACCTACGCAATTATGCAATTTTATGCATAATCACATATCACAAGTGTGTCTGAGTAATTTGTGGTGGATTAAAAAGTTTTTTTTTTCAACCTCAGGATTTTTTCCCTTCTTTCTAAAAAACTAAAATCCCCTTTCTGCTTTATTGGTGAAGTACAACAGTTAATGGAGGGCACTGTCCTACTGCAAGTTAAAAGATAACCTAAACCGAAATTTTGGTTTCATAATGAGAACACAAGCTAATTTGGAGTAAGTACATGGTTTTGTAATCCACTACAGGCTATACAGCTCTCAAACAAAGCACAGTGCTAACCATTCCACTTCTCTGTCCCACAAATCATGAGCACTTGTAGTCAATCAGGACTGTTCCATGAACATATGGAAATGAAACAGTGACAAATTTTAGTTCTTGTTGGATAATAGAAAGAACATGTTTTGAATACGGGCGATTTTCAGCCAAGTGTGCAATTTAGGGGTAAAAAATGTCTTATCGCATTTAACCTATTTAATACAAAATAAACACCCAGGAATCCATTTAGTATGTTGCAGACCACTTTTTTCTAGTTTAAAAAAATTGTTTGGTCATGTTTGAGGGGAAAAAAACAAAAAATAGCAGGATTTTCATGGTCAAAAAGTCCATTTTGTTACCTGTCTCAAGTGGGGTCACTTTTACTCAAGTAGATTTTTTTCTTTTTTCCCTTGAGAAATTTTATCACTTACAAACTTCACAGGTTTCTCTGTATTTTAGGTCTCTAGAAGAGATTTGTCTCCCCATTTCTTAGTTTTCCTCTGAAGATATTAGTCAATAAAGCAATGTCGCAAACTTGGTTCAGTCACTGTCTTTCATGTTACCACCATCACATCTGAGGACAATAATTAACGTTGTCTCCAATAGGTGTCACTACCATGGTTTTTTTTAAATACCAGGATGTAAGGAATCTATTTTGGCTGCATTTTAGAATTTGAAGAGCTGTGAGAAGAAGAGACAGCTCTGCAAGTTTTTCCAAATTGTGTGTCTCACAAATTGCATGTCTTTCTTGTTGCCACAAAATAATGCATGATTCCAGGTAGAAACTGAAAGAGTGACCTGTAATAGTGTAACTGCTTCAGTTTGCCATAATTAAGGCATGTTTGTGTGTGGACAAGTGCCCACAGTACCCTGATAAACTTTTGGATGTGTCTTTCATGTTACCGTAGTTTGTCTTTCTTGTTACCATTGTTGAGTAACAAAAAAGACAAATTGGTAACACAAAAGACAGGTATGATGCCACAATTAAAAAAAAATAAAATCCAGTTCACAGACATATAATTTTGATGAAATCTTGATGAAACAAAGCCTAGGCCTACTACAGTGGGGTGCAAAAATTTGGGCACCCCCGGTCTGTTACAATTAATCTCTAAGTGACTGAAAGCAAACCTGAACACTAAATGCTACAAAGTTAAACATGGCACATTTCATCACATTTTAAAGCAAGAAATATTTTTATTTTGAACATTTTACACTTTCAAAATAATAAACCAAGGAAAAAGGCCTTGTGCAAAAGTTTGGGAACCCTGTCAGCTAGTACTTCGTAACTCCTCCTCGGGCAGCTATAACAGCTTGCAAGCCCATGTTACTGCAGTAACATGAAAGACAACATGAAAAAATTAAAAATGCATTTTCTCATAATTAAAGATAGTTCTTGCATTGCAGCTTTGTAGAATCCTTAGAAATTCACTGAGAAAACAAAATCAGGCCAAATTATGGGGAAAAAATGGGTTTGATTTTTCAAAAGTGTCTTTCATGTTACTTGCACACTTGGCTGAAAATCGCCCATACCCTGACTGTTCAGATCGCAGATAAAATACTCCTCATACACGGGACATATTCATACAACACCAATTCCACAAAAGTTAGGATGTTTTGTAAAATGGAAATAAAAGCAGAATGCAATGATTTGCAAATCTCATTTACTGACATTTTTTTCCACAATATAACATAGACAACATATTTATCTATTTATTTTTAATTTCGAACATGTAAAAGGAAAGAGAACATAAAAAACAAGAAAGACAGAGAAAATGAAATACAGTGCCTGACAAAAGTCTTGTCGCATAAGGACATAGTAACTAAAAATAGCATATGACTTTATTTCTAACCAATCAATTGTTACAATAAATGGTCCATTTTAATGTCAAGGGTTTTCACATTAATAATTTGGTGCAAAATGAAACCGTCAAAAAGTGTTCTGATGTTCACAGCTTGGCTAAGCCCATAACATCTGTTTTTGCTAGGACAAAAGTCTTGTCGTCTCTTCAGATGATGCAACAAATCGCAGATTAGAGTTTAACCTATGACAAATACTGTAATTAACACATTCCCAGATGTGTATAGAAATAACCCCAGCACACCAAACTTTCATATGAGGTGCGACTAGACCTCTGACAATATACCAAAGATTCAACCACAGACCAAAGTGCTGATCATCAAGAGCCTGAAGACTGAGTCTGCTGCTGAGGTGGCAGACATCTTTAATGTATCCAAATGTCAAGTGGAGGGGAAGAGAAAAAGATTTGAAGAAACTGGTGACGTTCATGGCAAGCGCAGGTCAGACAGACCCCGGTATGACAACTGTTTGAAAGGACCGTTTGTTGCTTCAACTGTACAAGGCTAGCCCTTCTTCAACTACAGCAAAGCTACATGAGGAAATGTCACCAAAAATTCCGGTATCTACAAGAAGAGTTTGTCAAATTCTCTCTCAAAGTGGTTTTCATAGCCAAATTAGTACACAGAAGTCTGCATTAAACAGAAAACAAAAAGCCTGCATTGCATTTGCCAAGGCCCACAGCTCGCAGAAAGGATTGATACTGGAAAAGTGGTTGAAAGTTTATTTTTCTGGTGAATCATCCATTGAACTGCATGCCAGTCGCCGTACAAGACCTGTTGGAACCCTCATGGACCCAAGATTCTCCCAGAAAACAATCATGTTTGGTGGAGGAAAAATCATGGTTTGTTGTTACATCCAGCATGGGGGTGTGAGAAAGATCTGCAGAGTGGATGGCAACATCAACAGCCTGAAATATCAAGAACTTCTTGCTGCCCTACTTATACTGCTGCTCCTTCTCATTCTTCTGCCTCCATGTCACAGTTCCTGAAAGCGAAGAAGGTGAAGGTACTCCAGGATTGGCCAACCCAGTCACCTGACATGAACATTATTGAGCATTTCAGGGGTGAGATGAAGGAGGAGGCTTGGAAGATGAAACCATAGAATCTTGATGAACTCTGGGAGTCCTGCAAGACTGCTTTCTATGCCATTCCAGATGATTTCATCATCGTTATCCCAGTCATTGCCAAGACGTATGGATGCAGTCCTCCAAGCTCATGGGAGTCATATGCAATATTAATTCTTTTTTCCAAGGCACCATGGCTTTATGTTCTGATATTATAGTGGCAAATTTGTGTATTCAAAATAAAGTGTATGTATAATTTCCACATTTTTTTTCAATGCGACAAGACTTTTGTCCAAGCAAAATCTGACCTTTCTGTACAAATTAAATTATAAAACTCAATCAACGACACAAAATTCTATTTTGGTAGATTTCGCATAATCTAGAGGGCTTTGCCTTTCATATAAGCCATTTTTGATTCCAATTGGTCAACTACAAGTCAGGTTATTATTTGTTGTTCCTACAACTTGGATAAGTGACAAGACTTTTGTCAGGCACTGTAGTTTCCAACAATGAATAGCTTAGTGCAAAAGAAATCATCAAAACACATACATATTCACAAAAGATTCGCTTTGCCTTTGCCTTGCCTTTCATATAAGCCATTTTTGATTCCAATTGATCAACTACAAGTCAGGTTATTATTTATTGTTCCTACAGCTTGGATAAGTGACAAGACTTTTGTCAGGCACTGTAGTTTCCAACAATGAATAGCTTAGTGCAAAAGAAATCATCAAAACACATACATATTCGCAAAAGAGTGGGGAGAAGTGCAAACTTAATGAGTCCCACCCCTTCTCCATCAGTTAATGATTGATAATTATTCAGCTTCCTCTTGTATATATATATATATATATATATATATATATATATATATATATATATATATATATATATATATATACACACACACACATACATACATATATACTGTATATATATACATACACGTATACACATATCTGTAACTTTATCCAAAACTTTGTTTAATTAGAAGGTAATTGATAGTATCATACATAACCTTTTATATTTATCATAGCCAGTATTAAGTAATTATTCTTTTACATTTATAAGTATATGATATCATGTAGTGTATAATATATGTTTATACCTTATAAATACACCCACATACCCATATCCAACTATTTACATATTTACAATGGTTATTTACAGACAGAAATACAATAATTCCTGTGAACACCTGGTGACTGTCAAACCCCTTCCTCACCCCTGTACCTCATGAATATCATGTGTTTGTACATCCTTTTAAACTGGGTCATGTTTGAACATTGCTTTAACGCCAATGCTAGTCTATTCCATAATTTCACCCCACATATTGAAACGCAAAAACCTCTCTGAATATTAGCTGCTAATGAGTTATTTTTAGCCTTATACATTATTTGTGCTGGGTGAAATTCCACGATATCCATAAATGTTAATAATTTTGAATTTAGAGATAATATGTTGGTATGTTCCAGATATCCGACCTTGTGAATGATTCTTACTGCTCTTTTTTGTAGAATGACCAGTGAATACAGTGAACTTTCATAGTTATTGCCCCAGACCTCTGCAGAGTAATTTAAATATGGTAGTACAAGTGAACAGTATAGAATGTGCAGTGATTTGTGATCCAGAAGATGCTTAGCTTTATGTAATACTGACATGCTTCTTGAAAGTTTATTTTGTACATGTCTCATGTGGGATTTCCAGCTGATTTTATCATCTATTGTGACAACAAGAAAATTTAATTTCATGAACGCTTTCAATGTTTACCCCATCTATGTTGATCTGCACCTGTGTACCAACCTCACGTCGACCAAACAACATTACTTTAGTTTTGTTCAAATTTAATGATAATTTGTTACTATCAAACCATATTTTTAATTTGCACATTTCTGAATTAATCTCCTCTAGTAGTTGATCTAAATTGTCCCCAGAACAGAAAATATTTGTATCATTGGCAAACAAAACCAGCTTCAAAACCTTAGACATGTTACATAAGTAATTCATGTACAAAATAAATATTTTAGGACCCAACACTGACCCCTGGGGGACACCACAAGCAATGTTCAAACATGACGAAGTATTGTCACCCAACTTCACAGACTGTTGCCTGTTACTCAAATAACTTTTTACCCGCTTTATTACTATTCCCCTTATTTCATACCGTTCCAATTTATTGATTAAGATGTCACGATTGATGGTGTCAAAAGCTTTTTTAAGGTCGATGAATACCCCAACAGCATGCCTTTTATGATCTATAGAGTTTGTGATTTCTTCAATTGAATCAATTATTGCCAGCGATGTTGATCTCTTTGTTCTAAACCATATTGACTATCTGATATTGAAAGTAAGACATTTTACCAAATCATTAAAAATATTAGCTCATTTTGAATTTGATGACATATCTCAAAAAAACTTGGGATAGGGCCATGTTCACCATTGTTTAGTATTCCCTCTTCTTTTAACAGCAGTCTGTAAATGTCTGGGAAGTGAGAAAACCAATTGCTGAAGTTTTTGCAGAAGAATGTCAGATGTAGGATTCTAGCTGCTCAACAGTCCTGGGTCTTCTTTGCCGGATTTTTCCTTTTATCATGCGCAAAATGTTTTCTATTAGTGAACGGTCTTGACTGCAGATAGGCCAGTTCAGTACTCAGACTCTTCAACTGCGAAGCCATGCTGTTGTGATGGATGCAGTATGTGGTTTGGCATTGTTTTGCTGAAATATGCAAGGCCTTCCCTGAAAGAGACATTGTCTGGATGGGAGCATATGTTGTTGTAAAACCTCTATATACTTTTAAGCATTGATCATGCCTTTCAAGATGTGTAAGTGACCCACGCCATAGGCACTAATGCAACCTGATACCATCAGAGATGTAGGCTTTTGAACTGTGTGCTGATAACAAGCTGGATGGTCCCTCTCCTCTTTAAACCGCACAACACGGCGTCTGCGGTTTCCAAAAAGAATGTCAAATTTTGATTCATCTGACCACAGATCAGTTTTTCATTCTGCCTCAGTCCATTTTAAATTAACTTTGGTCTAGAGAAGATGACAGTGTTTCTGGATCGTGTTCACATATGTGGCATTCCACCTCAATTCAACAAATGCCTCCCGCATGACCAATTTTTTTGGTCTCAATTTTTTTCCACACAAAGTTACATTAGTTTTAAGCTCATTTGCAAAATATTAGATCAATATTCCTGATAGTTTTGGTTACAAAAATTATTAAAGACATCAATGTTTGGGCGGTTTTTATGATAATTTTGACAACATCAAATGAAAACCAGTTTTGAAGTGGTCATAACTGAAAGAGTTTTTATGCTATCACTTAGAAATTTTTTGTGCTTCATATTTGCTACCATTAGCCTTTGTATCTTTGTTATTTAAGGTTTTACTTGAATTTTGTCAATTCTGTGGCATCCTCAATATACTTGTTCATTTTACGCACTTAATCAAAACACCATATTTGGATTGCTCTAACATGAGAAATATTCTGAGCAACACAAAGATATTAAATGTGTGGCTTCTACACTGCAAGGTTCGTTTAGCAAAAGAAAAACGACAACTAATACCAGAACAAAACCTATATCATATGAAAGATCTATTTTTTGCAAATATTCAGTATAAAATTTATTGTGGGATCTTGAACTATTATTATGTAATGAATTTTTTAATAACACTTCCCAGATGAATGTAGATTTTAATCAAAAATATAAACACTTCCATTGTTGAGAGACATGTAAGTGGAAAAGTCTGCAGGTACAACATTAATAATTTTCAGGATCATTTCAACAGTTCACTTGAAGTGTTCCAGGAATGTGTCAGCTTGGTTTATTTCATCCTGAGTAATGATATACCTCCTTCGATTGTGGAAATGATGTGCTGGGTAGGCACACAGCAAAGGTCCTCTCCCCTGGGCCAGTAATGGCTTCTTGCTGGGCCATGGGGATGCATGAACTTAACTATCACATCACTGTGCTCTTCAGATATATCCTTGATGCACCCAACCCAACACTGTCCATCATAAACGCAACTTACAAAGTGACCTAGCCGGTAATGGGTCACCTGGTGATTGTCAGTGGTGAGATTACTAAATTTAACAGCAAAGCCATTAGCCCCTGAAATTCTGATGACAAGCAACTCATCATTAGTCGCTGCCTGCAGGCTTGCTCGGGAAGCGTCCCTCTTCACAGTTGTGTTTTAAGAAACCAGGTGTTTGAAGCTGTACGCACAATCGAACCTTGCAGCTACATTGTAAATGCGTTGTATAACTTGGTATCTCATTGCAAGGAATTCAAATTTAGAAAATATGCTGTGGACCTATCATATGCAGACAGAGAGAAATTTAATATTCTACCTTCCAACAGCATTCTGTGAGCTCAGCAGAAATGTGTAATTTCAGAAAAAAACATGCAGTAGGATAATTTTAAAAAATTGCAATGCTTAAATTTTAAGAAAATACTATAATTGTTCAAACAGTGACATTCTTTGAAGGTTGGCTCATACGTGGAGACAGAGAGAAAGGAGGGTTTTCACAAGGAGTTTGAAATGAAATGTGCAGTCATGGCTGAGGCGTGACAGAGAGGGCCGACTCGTGCTGTGAACCTGGCATTCATGTGGAGAAGCAGGGTTCCTGCTGTTCAGCCTGGCTGCAAAATACTCTCATTGCAATGCCAATCTGTAAACAGAATTTATGGTTAAGTTACACTCTGACTTAATTCATCTTAGGGCCAAATTACCTTGTTATGTGTGCAAAACATCTCAGCACATTAGAAAACAAATAACCACCAATTAACAACCAATAGACACAGCAAAAATAAAAGTTCAAGTCAGTCTCTATAAGTATATTAGGCTTATATTTAGATCTAAAATCTCACTACTTCTTGGCTTAAAGAAACAATGTGTAACTCTGACAGCAAGTGTTAAAAATGGGAACAGTCCAAATTCAAAATATTGGCGAGAATTGTATCCCCTAGTCCCCACCTCCCCAAATGCAAAGCTCATGCAGGTTACCAGGTTGAGCACACTCAACCTACACTCTGAAAGACAAGTGCAACATCATAGTTTGACAATCGGAAGCAACAATGAGTCCTACACCGTAAGTCGATCAGCTGAGGCTTATGCTTGTAGTGTTTTTATTGTTCACTTGCTTCTATGGCTGCAACATGCTGTGTTTGCATGTCAGTTTGTATCATATCTGGCTATCTTAGGCGTCGAAATGGGCAGTGGGTGGCATCACTCAGACCAAAATGCAAACAGACTTTCAGGTTCGGTATGGAAATATCGAAGGGGAATATACTGGCTGTAAGCATAGTTGTTGGAGAAGCCGGTTTTTCAATTTAGCATATTTCCTCAATTACTGATGACATAGCACGGAAATTTTTTTGATTTTGTCCAGTAAATATATAAGGTTACATATTTTTCCTTTAATAAGAAAATTATGTGACCAACGAGCTAGGATAAGCCAGACTCATTTAAGTATTTGCAAGATGCAAATACTGTAACTTTTTCATTTCTCAGCAATAGATACACATTACCACAAAAAATTGGGTCACACTTTTGATAAAGTGTTGCTCATAAAGGCTTTATACAGCATGTATGATGCCTTCATAAATGAGACATAATGCCTTCATAAATCATACATAAGCAAACATCGTGCTTTGTAATGGGTGAAATAACATATCCTTATTCAGCATGTGATGCCAGATGTGACAGTGATAATGTCACTTAGCTGACAATGTCACCCTTTATAGCATTTAACCACTAGCCAGTGGCGTAGCCAGCGGGGGTGCTAAGACACGTCCCTTTTTGACTGCAATTAGTAGTTCTCAATCATTTTCCTTTATTGAGGCGTTTTCCAATTATCTTAATTGGCAACTGAAGACACGGTTTCTGTCCATATGCCATCTAACAGCGATGAAATCATGGGCTAAATTCAGTACAGAAAAATAATTTAGCTACTTAATAGGCCAATGCTTTGCAATGATTGAACAGATTCCAATGAAACGCGGACTTTCATTCTCGGTATTGTGTGGGTTGAAAAAAAAAAAGTGGCACTCGGCAGTTAAATAGGCTATAAAAAGCCTGCGGCTCAAGCTATTTGCGTGAGAGTCGACAGGTATGCAATTTTGAATGACGTTGATTTAAATACAGCAAATACGCGTCCAGATGAATGATTGTTGTCTTACCTAATCGGGGAGAACAAGCAGCACCTGTTAAGTGTGGAGTGCTCTCGGAGTGAACCCTCTGTTAATTATGAAAATGACCGAGAACAGGTCAGGACTAATAATTGTTTTAAACGGAAGTTTTGCGCAACCCAATTCTCTGTTCTTGTTCCGCAACTGTACTGAATTTAGCCCATGATTTAATCGCTGTTAGATCGCATATGGAGAGAAACCGTGTCTTCGGTTGCCAATTACGATAATTGGAAAACGCGTCAATAAAGGAAAATGATTGAGAACTGCTAATTGCAGTCAAAAAGGGACGTGTCTTAGCACCCCCGCTGGCTACGCCACTACCACTAGCTAAGTGACATTGCTAGTTATATAACATCTGGCATCACATGCTGAATAAGGATGTGTTATTTCACCTTTTACAAAGCATGACATTTGCTTATGTATGATTTAAGACATTATGTCTCATTTATGGAGGCATTATGCATGCCGTATAAAGCCTTTATGAGCAACACTTCATCTAAAGTGTGACCAAAAATTGTAATTCAATAAAAAAGGATCCCTTCCCAGCTTGTTTAATTACAACTTTTGTGATATAAGTAATCATTCCAGGAAAAGTCTCACAAAAAAATGTTTCAGCATCAACAGCACCCCCCAGCCTGAGTAAGCATCGAAACAGAGACCCCTTCCAGATCTTTTAAATTTGTGTCTATATTCCGCAGATACGAAGACACACAAAAACAGAAAAAAATAATTTTCTGAAAAATAGTATTTGAATTTGGCATGCGGCATGCAAACATACAGTATAAGCCTGTATTGTCTCAATGTATTCCTATATGGAAGAGTGAGCAATTTGCACCTGGTAAAGTGAATGGAAGATTTAGGTTATGATATATAAAAGGTATTTGGAAAATGGTGGGTCTTTATGTAGACAGACGTTGGCTTTCTCTTCATAAATTATGTCAGAGGTATTGAATCCCTAACTCCTTCTTTAACTATTTACAGCTTAAAAGCTACATGTCATCAAAATGTGAACAGATAATATATCCATCACCTTTATCAAAAACCTGAAGAAATGACTGTTGTAAATATTGTAGAGAAGAGCCACATACTTAGATATTATAGTGTACTGGATGCACTTGGCACTGAATCAGATCAACCTAAGTGTCACTATTTTGGGGAGATTGTTTGTTAGCCCATACCTTCCCATTGGCTTGCCATCCCAGTGTTGCCCATAAGCTGTCCCTGATCAGCCAACATTCCTGGAGGCCTACCATCCAACAGGACTTTCAGGGCTACGTTGCCTCCAGTGAAACCTGCGCCCAAACTGAGTCCAGTAAAGGGCAGCCCAGTCAGCTCCTCCAGCCCCTGGAAGTTCCTATCAGCCACGGGCTTGCCTCGCTACTGACTATGTAACCAGGCTCCCTGAGTCTGATGGTTTCTAGTGATCTTAACCACTTGATCTTTTATCAGGTTGAAGAAAGAGAAGTGGAGGTCCTTTTGGCACAGTACCTAGTCCCTTCTTTTGCTTCTATTGGTGTCAACTGCAGCTTAAGAATCACTACTAAAGTACCAAAAAGATTTTTCTGTACATCTGTATCTAGTTTCTTCATTGAACTATGTCACAATACCAGGTATTTCAAGGAAAAGAGACAGATAATTTATTTATCAATTGTCAATTATTATCATTAATTGATTGTAATTGTCAATTATATTTCAAGTTGTACAAGTAAAATTGCCTTCTTCATATAATTCAAAAGGAAAGAGAGGCACCAAGGGGTAACCTAACATAACATAAAATAACGTGAGTGGCGAGAACAGGGTTTCTAGGGTTTCAATTTACTACTATAAAGTGAATCTAACACTTCAGATACTCGATGACTAATGGGTATCTAGCATCTAGATTACTCTCTGTGTGAAAAAAATATTTCCGAATATCAGTGCTAAACTTACCCTTGGCTAACTTCCATTGGTGACCTTGAGTTCTGCTGACATAACTTGGCCTAAGTAATCCTACATAGTTAACTTTCTTAATCCCTTTAACAAATTTAAAGACCTCAATCAGATCATCCCTAAGTCTTATTTTCCTAAGAATGAAGAGTTTAAGGATTTTCAGCCTCACCTCATAGCTTTCATCTTTTATTCCAGGAATTAACTTTGTGGCTCTTCTCTGAACTTTTTCTAGATCCTCTATAACTTTCTTAAAGTATGGTCCCCAGAACTGTGCACAATACTCTAGATGTGGTCTGACAAATGTGTTGTTCAAGAGAAGTATAACCTCCTTAGATTTATATATACTTTTTTACTTTTGGCTCTACATCCCAGCATCCTGCTGGCCTTTTTAACTGCTAAGGAAAAATGGCTAGAACCTGCAAGGGTTTGGTCAACAGTCACTCCCAGATCTTTTTCATGTGGAGCACATTCCAGTTTTAAACCTCCCATGAAGTAATCCTGTCTAATGTTTTTATTACCTACATGTAGAACTTTACATTTGGCTACATTGAATTTCAATTGCCACATTTCTGCCCAATTCTGAATTCTATCTAAATCATCCTGAATCATTATACTGGACTCTAAACTGTTTGTCAAACTTCCCAATTTAGTATCGTCTGCAAATTTAACTAATTTGCTTTCAATGTCCAATCAAGCTCATTAATGTAGATGAGGAAGAGCAGGGGTCCCAAGACCGATCCCTGAGGGACTCCACCTCCCACAAGGCCTGGCTCAGATGAGATCCCTCTGACCGCAACTCTTTGTGTTCTGTCCAGTAAACAGTTCCAAATCCACCCAGAATACCTCCTATAATTCTAACGGACATCATTTTAAAATTAGTCTCTCATGCAGTTGTGTATAAAGTACTTTCTGAAAATCCAAGTATATGATGTCATAGGCCCTGCTTTGATCATAAGTTTTGGTGGCCTCTTCAAAGAATTCCAAAAGGTTTGTCAGGCATGACCTTCACGTATGGAAATCATGTTGGCCATCCTTTAATATAATATTACTTTCAATAAATAATTCCAGTTTGTCAGGGACCATATAAAGTTCTTCTGTGAGACAAACTGTGCCTCCTCTTTGAACAGTTTTATACTATGGGATACATTAAAAGCCTTTTTAAGGGGTCATATAATCTCATACACAAAGGGTGTCAAGAAAAAATATATGGCAGAAATGGAGGTACTGGAGAAGGATATATTGAAATTAGAGAAGTTTCAACAATCTGGATCCAAGGAACTATACAACTCATTAGTTAATAAAAAGCTTAAATATAAAACATTAGACACAAAACAGAAAGAACTATTTTGAAAACAAAACAGAAATACTATGAACTGGGGGAGAAGGCATATAAAGTCCTGTCATGGCAACTGAAGGCAGAGGAAGGTTCAAGGATAATTAATGCAATTCAAACCTATACTGGCTCAGTTTCATATAATCCAACGGAGATTAACGACGCAGTTAAGCAATTTTATGCAGACTTTTATACATCAGAACTGCCAGGGGATCTGGGCAAAATTGATGAATTTCTGTCCACTACTGAACTGCCCAAACTTGACCAGGAAAACCAGGAAAAATTCGACTTACCCTTCACTTCAAAGGAGATTGAAGAGGCACTGAGCTCATTGCAGTCCAATAAATCACCAGGGGAGGATGGTTTCCCTCCTGAATTTTATAGAGAATTTAAGGATGTACTCATCCCGCTTATCATGGATGCAATAAATTTGGCATCTGGAACCCAATCTCTTCCTGAGTCATTCTCTACAGCCATAATCACTGTAATCCATAAAAAGAATAAACACCCATTAAAGTGCTCTTCATATTGGCCTATTTTACTATTAAATACTGACTATAAGTTGATTTCTAAGGCCCTGGCGAACAGGCTTAGCTAATACTTGCCACAACTAATAAATCCAGATCAGTGTGGTTTTATACAAAAACGCTTATCATCAAATAATCTATGTTGTCTCTTCAATATTATCCACCTAGCAAAGTCTAGAACTGAGCCGAGTATTACTGTAGCACTATGTGCTGAAAAGGCCTTTGATAGGCTAGAGAGGCCGTATTTGTTTAGAGTGTTGACCAAGTTTGGATTTGGCCATTTGTTTATTGATTGGGTGAGAACTCTTTATCATAGACCTCTTGCTAAAATAACCACAAATGGACAAACCTCAGTGGCGTTCCCTTAAAGTAGATCTAGCCGACAAGGTTGTCCTTTGTCACCAGGGCTCTTCGTTCTGGCTATTGAGCCACTTGCTTAAGCAATTAGACAAGATTCTGGGATAAGGGGCCTCAGGGTGGACCAGACAATTCACAAGGTTAATCTTTTGGCAGATGATGTCATTTTATATTTAACAGATCCAGGTAACTCTCTAATTAATCTAAAGACTTTACTAGACACTTACAGTGCCATTTCGGGATACAAGGTGAACCTGGAGAAAAGTGAAATTATGCCATTATGGAGCTTTGATTACACTGAATACCAGCAGGCAAGCCCATTTAAGGGGCTACAGAAGGGTTTAAAATACCTTGGCATCAATGTGGACAATGACATTAAGAACTTATACAGGTTGAACTATCTCCTATTGCTTACTGGAATTGAAAATGATTTATCTAGGTGGATGAACTTTCCCATTACTTTAATTGGTAGAGTTAACTGTATTAAAATGAATATCTTACCAAGGTTACAATACCTTTTCCAGTCCTTGCCAATCCCACTGCCTAAGGCCTTTTTTACAACCCTAAATAAGCATGTCAGACAATTTTTATGGAACTGCAAGGTACCCAGAGTATCTATGGAAAGATTAACATGGGATTACGGATCAGGGGGCCTTCGATTACCGAACTTTAAAAAATATTATTTGGCGGCCCAAATGAGGTTTATCATTTTTTGAAGGGGATGGCCCCCCATCCTGGATACAAATTGCATTGCATTCCCTGAAAGAAAATGTTCCTTGTGAGTATATTTACAGATGGAACTCTGAAATGATATTTAAAATGACAGGTAACCCCATTTTAAAGCACATGTTCACAATATGGCATGAGGCTCATGGGAACCTTGGACTGAAAGTGGGACTATCACCCAAACACCTCTGAAGCAGAATGTACTTATACCTATGACTCTGAATAACAAGATTCTAGAGACTTGGCACCAGTAAGGAATTCAGCATTTGGAGGACTGTTATGAGAGAGGATTTTTCATGTCGTTTGAACAACTGAAGGACAAATACGACCTGTCCAGCAAGTCTTTCTTTTGCTATCTTCAATTGAGATCTTTCCTCAGATCCATCCTGGGCCCTGAGATAGCTATGCCTGCAATAAGTGATGTGGAGAAGATACTTTTGGAGGGGAATGCATGCAAATTTATTTCTCAAATGTATGCCCTACTTCTGAATAAGAGCCCAAAGCTAGGTTTGAATAAATCTAGAGTAAGATGGGAATCAGATCTTAATATTACGATTGACGAGCACACCTGGGCAGACTTGTGCCAGGACAGTATTTCAGCTACAATTAATGCCCGGTATAGATTAACACATTATAATTTTCTTCACCAATTGTATTTTACGCCAGTGAAAATCCATAAATCCAAACCTGAATTGTCAGATATATGTTTCAGGTGTGGCATAGAGGTTGGCTCCTTTCTACATTATACCTGGCTTTGTAATAAAGTGAGGCCCTTCTGGCATGACCTCTGTGACACATTAACCAGAATTACAGGAGTTATACTCCCATTAGATCCAGAGCTGTGCTTATTAGGGAATTTTGCAAACATTAGTGACCCTTTAACTAGAACACATAAAACTTATGAGTATTGCTTTATGTGTGGCCAGGAAATGCATAGCCGTGACATGGAAATCTGATTCCCCTCTACTTGTTAATAGGTGGTCCTCGGAAATGAACAGTTATGTTCCTCTAGGAAAAGTTACATATAACCTGAGGAGAAGATACAAAACTTCTCTTGTAATTTGGCAGCCTTATTTGGAGTATATAGATCACTTAACTTCTTAATAATGTTCTGATGCAGTGCCTCTCTACTCTATTTTATTGGATTTGATGCACTGACCTTATTTCTTTTTTATATATATATATATATTTTTTAATTTTGTTTAGGGGAGGGGGGATTTGGGACTTTGTTTGTACTATTATGTATGTACCAAAATTGAAAATAAAAAACACAATATTTAAAAAAAAAAAAAAAAGAAATAATTCCAGCTTGTCTTTAACAATAGATTCCAGTATTTTCCATGCAATGCAAGTTAAACTGACAGACTTGCAATTTCCTGGCTCAGTACAGTCCCCTTTCTTATATATTGGTATAATATTGCATTGCTTCAAATCATTTGGTATTTCTCCAATTTCTAAAGACTGTCTAAAAATGACTGACGGTGGTTTAGAGATGATCTCACTAACTTCCTTGAGCACCCTTGGGTATAAGCCATCAGGGCCTGCTGCCTTATTTGTCTTTAGTTAATGCAATTTGTCTAATACTTCACTATCCCTCACCTCAATTTCTGCTAAATAATTTTGCACATTGGAAATGCCCTCTGGCCAAATAAGTCCACTTTGTGGTAAAATTCTCAACCAAGTAACTACTTAAGGTATCAGTAATGACCTTATTCTCATATAGCAGTGATCTATCTTTATTCTTTTTACACTTTACTTCCTCCTTGACTTTCCTTTTTCCACTACAGTGCTGAAAAACGCGTAGGATTAGTTTGTGCCCCCTCCGTAATTGGTCTTTTATTCACTCTGGTGATCAGGGGATAATCTAAAATTGTAAGGCAAGAAAAACCATCCAATGCTCAAGAGGGCCACTGGACATTAGACATATGAGCACATTCAGATTTAGCACATTGAACAAGCCTGCCAGACAATGGTTGCAAGAAAATCCAGCACAGCTCGCAAGCTAAACAATAAAACATACTGGACAGCATATCTTTTAAAGCAGCATTTTGTATGTTTAACCATGCATCATTTCAAAGTGTATGCTCCGTATAAATAAGATGCACACAAACCATACTGATTTTCCCACAGAGACTTGAGGTAATTAACATAGTTATCACCTTCATAAATTCCTTATGCATGATATCCCCGTTCCACAGAGCTTTCTGGCTCATCGGTCACTCGTCGGAAGCAAAGTTTATTTCTTTGATCCGATGAGGCGAAATCGTCCGATGAAGGAACTAGCTTAGTTCCTTCATCGGACGATTTCACCTCATCGGATCACGCCCGACACGTGGGACACTGACCTGATAGTGGACAAACACAAATCGGATTCATCGGCGTGTGATACGATAGTCTTTCGTGGGTGACTGGAAGAAATAAACTTTGCTTCCGACAAGTGACCGATGAGCCAGAAAGCTCTGTGGAACTGGGGTATTAGCTGTAAAGACAAAAACTATCACAACGCATTGTGATAACATACCACTCCAGACATATCCTAAACCCATGTGAATCTGTGACATTCAGCTATCATAGTTTTGCGTGGAGAAGCCATCATGTCACTGCGACTGATTGTGATATAGTGCCAATAGTTTGTTCTGTCCATAGGCCAAAAAAGGCCAAAGCAAGAGGTGTAATTTTTTACCCTTAACCTGCCAATACAGTAGGGGCGATACAGTGTTTCCCACGGAATCTTTGGAGAATATGGGGGCACATGTGTGGTGGCAGACCGATCTGCTGGGGGGGTGATTCTCATTTTGTTGAGCGGGGGGGTAGATCATTTTGTTGAGCTGGGGGGGTAGATGGTCGTCATTTTGTTGAGCTGGGGGGACATTATTCTCATTATTCTCATGAATTGCGCAAATTCCGCATCTTCCAGTACCTTTACTATTTTCCCGCTTTTTTTTTTTTTACGTTCGCATGTTAGATCTACACGCGGCAAATGCGCATATTGACACTATGACGGGGGAACGTCAATGTATGGGAAACACTGGGCGATAGAATGTTAACTGGCAACTGCAAACGTGACATATGAAGTAGATATGCTAGCAAATAAGTATACAAATATAACAGTTTGCCGAGAGCATGGCTGTCCTGAGGACGACAAATAAGATCTACAATCTGAGCAACTGGGTTGACCACTGTAACAATTTCTGAAGAACTTGGCTATACTATTCATTTTTACACCGTGTGACCCCAACAAGTAAAATTAACCAAGAGTCACTTTTGTCCTGAAAACCCACGCTTGAGAAGAGAGAACGACAGACGGAGGCACAGGTGTGTAGACCAGCCTGGTCACGTTTGCTGTTTTCTTAGATATATAGTACAGTGGGCTCCAAAATTGCTGGCAGCCCTGACTGGCAATACCCAAACAATGCAAAAAAATATGAACGATATAAAGAAATGGAATATACCAACATGTGCGAAATATTTTACTTTATTAATGTTCGATGGAAACAACCAAAATCATAACCATCATTTAACACAAACTAAATTTCAACAAAATCAAGGTTTCATAATAACTGGCACCCTTCATTTTGTACTAAGTGCAACCACCTCTGGCAAGGATAACAGCATGGAATCTTTCGTGTAATTTTTGACATGGTTAAGGCACACACGAGGTTTTCAACAGTTCCATATCTTTGAAATTTTTTAATTATTGCCCCGGCGGTGCTCAGTGGCATATGTAAATCATTTGTGAATCTTCTTTTAGCCATTACCACATTTATGAAGGTCTATGACCATCTGCCTCTTTCGAACTGACAGTTGTTTTCTTTGCTTCATGATGTTGGATGACGAAGGGATATTGCATGTGTGTTACCTCATTTTTATACCCTAGTGAAACAGGAAGTCATGTAATGGCTCAATATAGTCCCTTAACCCTATCTAGACCGGGGTTTTTGGGGCTTCCTGGGGCCAGAGGGGGGCTTTAAACGCCCCCCCCCCGGTAACTCTTAAACAACATGGCGTATGACCACCAAATTTGCAGGGGATGATATGCACGTAAAACTAAATCACTAAAATCATTTTGGTATTATTATGACCTATTATGACGTCATATTTTGATTTTGCTGACCGAAACTGCCATAATACTGTAATTTCTTGCAAATTTAGGGTATGCATCACAATTTTTACACATAATGTGTCTTATAACACTTAAATGTCTACAAAAATTTCTGCTGCCAAAGGCAATAGCAACAACATCAAAATGACGTCATAGATATGGCAAAATGGCTTGAACTTCTCATAACATGATAGTGAACTTTAACTCCTAATCGACATGATGTATGACCACCAAATTTGCAGGGGATGATGACCACATAAAACTAAATCGCTACAATCATTTTGGTATTATTATGACCTATTATGACGTCATTATGATATAATGTTTTGATTTTTATTACCCAGAATGCTTTGCTTATTTTATCCCATAGTGCACCAGCTCCGAGAGGCCATAAAGTACACAAAATTCTATTTATGTTTTGTGAAAATAGTTTTTCTTTACACAGAATGTTTTTCTTAGAAGTTCAGGTTAGAAAGAAATGAAAGTAAACTTATAAAGGATTACAGGTTTGCGTAAGCAAAACTTGCTCTGTTCTTATCATCAACTTCTTTGGGTTTAGCATATTAGAAAATAAAAGGAATCAATGAAATTTGAGGGAAAATGTACCTGAGTCAAAGATATAGTCCACCATCTTGGATTTTGGCCCTTTAAATTCAATGACGTCATCAAATTAGCATAAATTAATTTTACTGAACAAAGCTGACATTAAATTACGTAAGATATTGTAAATATAATGGAATAAGTATATCTTAAAAAGAAAATCTGGAAACTACATTGATGAAACTGAAATCGGCTATTTTTTGTCAGACATACCTGTTAGAAAACCATTGCCATGGAAACGGCGAAGATGGTGGACTTGACTTATTGGTATAAAATTGTTCCTGGACAAGTTTTAGGAAAAGTCACCAAGTTTGGTGGTCCTAGCTCAAGCCGTTCAGAAATTATACAACGTGAAAATTGGCACGGGCATGAAAAGCCCCCCAGTCTAGGTAGGGTTAATGCTTTGATAAAACTTAAATAAGAGGATTTTAATACCTGGTTTAATTTTGATTGATGTTATTTACAATAATCTTTAAGGAATCCAATAATTGTGAAACCTTGATTTGGAAGAAATCGATTTTTAATTAAATCAGTAAATGATTTTGGTTAGTTACATTAAAACATTCATATCAATATTCTCACATTATTTTTTAGAGTTTCTCTATAAATATATTTTTTTGAATTTTTTAAAGTATTGTTTGTGCATTGCCAGTAATTTTGGAGCCCACTGTAAATGCAATGACTGCAAACTGGTCTGCTGGCAAAATTTTTCAATTGCTTGCTAGCTCCAGCCAACTCATGGTACAACCATAAGCTAACATTCGCATTATTTGACAGAATTGAGGCTGACAGAGCCAAAACAGTTAGGTTATATTCAGGGCCGCTGCTAAGCTTCTGGAGGCCCTAAGCACAATTGGTCAAGGAGGCCCCCCCCGAAACACACACAAAACCTTCAGAGTTCCACTCCAACCTTTGCTATTTATTTTAAAATCAACATTAAATATACATATAACTACGGCATGTGTACGACACATTAAGTAATATACTATAAAACAAATTGTCATCATAAAATAAGCATTACAATATAATAAAATAATAATAAAATAACAACTGCAGACTCCAAAGATGAACAAAAATAATTATATACATGAGTAAGGTATAAACGGAAGTAGCATTATCAAAACAAACACACACAGAACTATTTTTCAAAAACCACATTAAAGTGCAGTAATGAGATGGTCAGGTCAGAGATGAGGCGCATTGTGCAGGGAGTTTAGTCCAGAGCCAAATGAGAGGAGAATTATATTAAACTATTATATTAATTTAGTGGAACATAGAAAAATACCTTAAATATATATGCTGTGTACATTAAACAAAACAATGGTGGCATTTTGTAAATGACCAAAAGTGAAGATACCATATTTTGGCCCAGCCACCGCAAGTTTTAAAATTAACCAACAGATGTCGCCCCTTCCATAGCCCGAGATGGAAATAATGCCAACCAATTAAACTGCGTGTTTATCTTTCCAGGCTAGCATTCAGCTTACTACATGCACGCCTATTTCAAGCAAATTAAAATGGAAAGCGATTATGACTCCGGACTTCCTGTGCTTCCCTTTACTCAGCAAACAATGGAAAATGCATGTGTTTTGTGATCGTTTAAATTGTTTTAATGAAATAAGACCATTTGAAACGTTTTTATGCAATTCCATTGCTGTCAATCCCTCAGTAAAGACAAGCCTGAGAATTCCCAAGTCATAATCGATTTCCGTGTCACTAGTGGGGAAATCCACCGTAATGCGCATGAAACTGATTAACTTAATGCACAATGACTTGAATTCCGCGAGTGAATTTCTTCGGTGCGCGTTGATTGAATAATTGCAGACTACGGAAAATGTCGTGAATGCCACTACTCGCGCCTAAGACGTTGAGACTTGGCGTCTCTGACTGCTGACGTTAGCTTAGCTATGAGCTATATTAGCAAAGCAATTAAAACTATAAAACACGGACTCACCAGAAATGGATGCACGGGCGTTATCTCTCAGCTTTTTCCTCTTCCGCTTTTCTGCTCCAGATTCATGCTGTCTTTTACTTGACATCTTAACAGGCGCGTCGTTAGACCTGAAATTTCCGGCGCTATTATCCCTCCCTTTATTGAAAATAATTAGTTCTGGCTAATTCTAGATGGGTTTCCTTTATTAACACGCTGTCCAATTCAAGAATAATCAAGTGGCGATTGAAGACACGGCTTCTCTCCCCCATGCGATCTAACAGCGACAAAATAATGGGCTACATTCAGTACAGAAAAATAATTTAATTATAATTAGGTCTATGCACCATCACTCGGCGACGGCATTTCAAAACTCCTCAGCGAATGAAGGTAATTTTGGTGACTAGTACGTGGTTTCGTCCGTTTACATTTTCCAATCGGACAGCTGTCTATTTTTACAGCGAATTGAGTGACTGTGCTGCAAAACAGGTGTACGTACTTGTCGCCGAAATTACCTTCATTCGCTGAAGAGTTCTGAAATGCCTTCGCTGAGTGACGGTGCATAGACCTAATTATAATCAATTTATTTTTCGGTACTGAATGTAGCCCATTATTTTCGCTTTTAGATCGCATGGGGGAGAGAAGCCGTGTCTTCAATTGCCACTTGATTATTCTTGAATTGGAAAACGAGTTAATAAAGGAAAACCATCTAGAATTAGCCGGGACTAATTATTTTCAATAAAGGGAGGGATATTAGCCCCGGAATTCTCAGGTCTACGCGCCTGCATCATGACATAGTTAATTACTCCGCTCCCGTTAAAACTCCGGTGGAAAAGATGAGAAGTTGAAGGCTGTACCATTTCGGGGGGGGCTGGGGAGGGTATTTTTTTATATATTAGGTAAAAACGTATAATGTGCCCAAATTTATTAATAGGGTAAATAGTGGGCCTGTTCAAAACTAATTATTTTTTGTTATGTAACAATATAATAATTATCACGACGTTTTTTATCAACCTTAATTTTTGGGGCCCCCGCCAGGTACTCGTGACCCTACGCACTCTGCGTACTCTGCGTATAGGGAGCGGCGGCTCTGGTTATATTGTCAAAATGACTAGCAAAATTTTATGCTTGCTAACTTACTCCAGTCCGCTTCTACTGCAAGCAAACAAAAACCTTTGGTTGCTGATCGAAAGGTAACATTATAGAAGGCATGTTATCTTGCTAGCTTTCAGTATCCTCATTCATAACATCCTCTTAATTTGTATTGCCATTTCCTTTGTTGAAAGCATACCAAGCTAGTTTGCAATACATTTAAAGACAATAAGGAAGTATTGTCTTTGATTGGCACCAAGCCCATGACCCCAGGTTACCCAGAGGCAGAGACTAGAAATCCTTGTGGTTCTTCCTTACCTCCGACTACATCACTGTTCATGTCAAATGAAGGTCCTGGAACCTGGGAATTTCCCAGTTTAAACTGACCAGTTCCCACCAAGGCATGTTTGAGAACTCTACTTGGGTGAAACAACTAAACGAGGGCTTCTCTGTGGCCCAACATTAGTGAACGTCACACACCATGTTTATCTGATAGCTAGTTAACGTTAGTACAACATAACATTTGTGAAGAGAAGCTCATACGGATCAGTGTTACTGAGTTAATTTCATATTATTAACAAAATATTTATAGTAGCTGTCAGTTTTGTCTGCCATCATGCTTACATGTCAAATGCAGTCTTTTGGCGAGCTAGGAGTTCACTAATCATACTGGAGCTCCCCAGTGGGAATTCCCACTAGAGGAGGCATTCAGGAGCACTATTCCAACTAGGAAATGGGATTTCTTACTCTCAGTTCTCAGGGCAACAGATTTTGCTGCTGATTACCAGAGATAGAGAGAACACTTGCAATAACACATCGTTTCCCTAACTTGGACAGATGGTTGAAAATCAGGAAAGCCTCCCATGAAGTACCCAATCTACTTTTTAAAGCATATTTTAGGCATTTACTAGACTGTCTCATTGAGAGAAACTTACGTAATTATTATTCATTTAGGTGCTATTTTCAAGGCCATGGGCAAACTATTCATTGCTCTCCGTCAAAGGCATAGGTTTTAATGTACAAATTGGTAGGGACACGCATGAAATGTGAGGGCGCATAGCGCGCGAGCTGGTAAATATTTGCAAATCTGAGCACAGATACTGCCTTTTCTGTATACAGAGATTATTTGAATAAGTGTTTCTTTGTTTTTTTTTTTATGATGCTGAGCAAGGTGCCTCCATAATCTTCATGGATAGATGCCACATACATAAACTTCTTTTTCTATTTTGTAGCCATCCAAATACTTTTGATTTGATTTTTGAATACAAGTTTACAACTGTTACTAATGTTATGAACATTTATTATGAAGGTTGGCGATATCGAACAATTGAAATACTCTGACCAATTCTTAAGTTACTTAATTACATGATGGTATGTTGTAGGCCTATTATTAGAGAATGTTAAAATAATTATATGGCAATTTATGTCTATTAAGCATCTCTCTGTGCGGTAATGTGACTGCAGCCGAAATAAACACTTCAAAATGGACCACTGACTATCTGTGAATTGGACTCGCTGCAAACCGAGCATTTTATTGGACTGGATCATGTTAGATTTACTATTTACAATTTACTTGTTTCTTTCATTTTCCCTACTGTGCCAAAGTAGGTCGGGACATTTTGACTTTCAAAGGTTATATGTGCTGAACATCATGAGCCTAACTTTAATGCTTTCCCATAATTCCACACTATAAGTCATTATTAGGACCTCACCCGAAGCTCTGATACACCTGTAACCTCAACAGCTTGCTACTGCGGTTCCTGCATACAAAATAATACATTACTAAAAGCACCTAATTTCTAGACTGAACCGTTTCTGACTAGTTAGGACGGTAAAACAAACAAACAAACAAACAAAAAAAAAGCTTCTTATGTCGCCTCTTTTTTTGGTGGCCTCTCGGTTTTCTTGTCAACTGAGTGGCTAGCTGCCGTTAGCTTGCTAGCTAACAAACTGATGTTTTATACTGAGCATCAAAAGAAACGCAAGTTCGCCAGTTAGTTTATGTACTCTTATGGTTACTCAGTCAAAGTGACCGCAAAACAAAGAAAAGTTTGATGCAACGAGTGTAAATGTGCATGCGCTAGTAATAAATTTGATTTTCTAAAATAATTTTGCGCAAACTTATTTTCCAGTCTGCCTTTAATTAACTTGAGTTTCTTTTGTTGTTCAGTATATAATGGTTAGCTATGGAAAGGTACCGCAAGCACACTTAGTTATGAGAGTGGCACTTAGCTAGCCTGTTACAGTGCTAGTCTGCACCGATTCAAGTTCCCAGCATTACACTTGGCATTCAGTTTGGCTGAATATTATCAGCATTACATGGAACGATATTTTTTCTCACGCTCTTAGACAATGAAATTTCCGCCAAAGTGATACGTACCTGAGGTAATATCAAACATATGTCATAAGTTGGGCCATGGGAAAAGTGCTATAGCCACGTGATGAAGAAAAATCTGAAACAAATGCCAAATTACAGTTCTCATCAACGGGCAAGCCATTGCAAACACCATGTAATCAAAGCCGGCTATCCACTTGTGCGTCTCAAGCTCCGCTTTGGACAAAATTTAATATTCATGACTTGAATAGAGTGGTCAATTTACACTTGACTTTTAGCCTTCAGGTAGCCCCTGTCTTTCAACCAATCAAATGCTAGAATGCGTAAATAGGTTGTCTTGGAGATGTAGCCTCCTCAACTGAGTCTAATATGGCTTATCTGGAAAGATGATAAGAACGAGTGAATTGCTGAAATATTGGTAGGGACAATCTGGCTTCCCAAAATATTGGTCGGGACATGTTTCTACCATCCATATGCAAACCTACACCCTTGCTCTCCATAACCACATTTGTGTGATGTGTAATGAGCTACAGAGGCACACTCTTTGCGAGGCCCAATGGCCCACAGAATATCTACAGATGGCTGAGTAATTCTTATCATTATTGAAGCAAACCCCCTAAAACAACTGTCTGACAGACAGACAGACCCAAAAGATTCTCCAAGTGACAGATATGGGTCCGTCAGAAACAAAGGACTTCATATAGCTACTCTTCAAGATGCAAATCATTAGCTAGCCATGAATACAGGATGACCGGAGAATTTCAAATGAGTACTAGAAAAAGGTCTGCAAAAAATGAGTCCAAGAAAAAAGTCTGTAAACATTAGTCCTAGAAAAAGATCTTGTGGACAAATAAAGTCGAGATTGTCTTGTTTCTGAGTAATGAAAGTGAAAGTGAAAGTGACATTTGTCGTGAGTGGGGAATTCACATTGTTAATGGACGCAAGCCAGGAGACATTAGAGGCGCGTTTACATGCATAACTCACAACGGAACTAGTTTAGTTGATTATGTGTTAGCTTCCTCGTTTCTGAGTAAGGGCAAATTGAAAGTGCAAAAGCTGACAGTAATTATCTAAGAACCAAGGGCAACTCATCTCTGGAAAGGTGGTGGGGGCGTTTGGATATGTTTGGTTGCCACAAGTACTGGCTCTCTTCACTCAAAAAAAAAAAAAAAAAAAAAACGTTATGAAATGTTAGATTTACTTAATAAAGTTATGTCAACTGGTTCCACAAAACTGGTTCCAGTTTACATAGCATTATTAAGTAAATCTAACATTTCATTTTTTTGAGCATTGTTTCCATTGTTTATGAAATTTCTTATGGCAGAATATATATTCAGAATTCAAGGTGAAAAATACCAAAGTCCCTTATCGGCTTGAGCTCAAACAACTGCCCCTAACTCAGTGGACCGTGCTTCATCCGAAAGCAAGACAAAGCTCTCAGCCATACAGCGAAGCAACAAAGGCATTATAAACAAGGGAAAATTTTTGACTGGCCAAGTAATTCATCTGATCTGAATCCAACTGAACAGGCATTTCAAAATGCTGTAGGGAAAACCTAAGGCACAAAACTACAACACAAGCTGGAGCCGAAGACAGCTGTAGTACAGGCTTGTGTAAGCAAAGCCAGAGAAGTAGGACAAAGCCCCTGGTATTGACCATGGGTCATAGACTTCAAGCAATCAGTACATGCAATAAGTACTTTACATGACTACCATCATTTATATTATGTTACATTAATGAGTCTAAATCTTAGTGGTGTCCAGAAATGGAGGGACTGACATAAAAGTGCCGACATTTCTACATTGAGAAACCAAAATGAAACTAGAGGCACTCTGAGAGTGCAAACCTCTGCCAAGGCAGCGCAGTCAAAATCTTGCTGAGTGAACATGGCTTATAAGAAATTTAAGGTATCTGCTACATAGGATTTTGTGATGGTTGCTGTGGTGGCCATAAACAACCCCAATTCCGAAATAGTTGGGACAAAGTGTAAATTGTGTATAAAATCAAAATGCAATGACTTTCAGATCACATGAGCCAATATGTTATTTACAATAGAACATAGATAACAGTTCACATTTTGAAACTGAGAAATGTTACATTTTTATCCACAAGATGAGCTTATTTCAAATTTTCTGGCTGCAACAGGTCTCAAAAAAGTTGGGACACAGGCAAAAAAGGGCTGAAAAAGCAATTAATATATAAGAGAATCAGCTGAAAGAACATTTAGCAAGTAATTAAGTTAACTGGCATCAGGTGTGTAACATGATTGGCTATAAAAGGGATGTCTTAGAGAGGCTGAGTCTCTCAGAAGTAAAGATGGCCAGAGGCTCTCCAACCTGTGTAGGCTTGCGCAAAAAAATTGTGGAATACTTTAAAAACAATGTTCCTCAACGTCAAATTGCAATGGCTTTGAAGGTCTCATCATCGACAGTGCATAACATCATCAACAGATTCAGAGAAACAGGAAAAATCTCTGTGCGTAAGGGACAAGGCAGAAGACCTTTACTGGATGCCCGTGTTCTTCAGGCCCTCAGACGCTACTGCATCACTCACCGGCATGATTCTGTCATTGACATTACTAAATGGGCCCAGGAATACTTAAAGAAACTGCTGTCTGTAAACACAGTCTGCCATGCCATCCACAGATGCCACCTAAAACTCTATCATGTAAAAAGGAAGCCATTGTTGAGCATGATCATGAAGCGCCGCCATGTTCTGTGGGTCAAGGCTAAGATAAAATGGACTGTAGCAAAGTGGCAAAGTGTCCTGTGGTCAGACGAGTCTAAATTTAACATTTTTGTTGGAAATCATAGACGTTGTGTCCTCCAGGCTAAAGAGGAGAAAGACCATCCCTCCTGCTATCAGCGTTCTGTTCAAAAGCTAGCATCTCTGATGGTATGGGGATGCATTAGTGCATATGGTGTGGGACACTTGCATGTTTTAAAAAGCGTCGTGAATGCTGAAAGGTATATAAAGGTTTTAGAGCAACATATGCTCCCCTCTAGATGACATCTATTCCAGAGAAGGCCTTGTGTATTTCAGCAGGACAATGCAAAACCATATACTGCAGCTATTACAACAGCATGGCTTCGTAGTAGAAGAGTCCGTGTGCTGAACAGGCCTGCCTGCAGTCCTGATCTTTCACGAATTGAGAACATTTGGCGCATAATCAAACGAAAAGTCCATCAAGGGAGACCCAAAACTCTCCAGCAGCTGGAAGCCTGTATTAAACAAGAGTGGGATCAAATTCCAATGGCTAAACTCAAGAAGCTTGTCTCCTCAATGCCCAGATGCTTCCACTCTGTGTTAAAAAGAAGAGGGGATGCTACAACATGGTAAACAGGCCCCTGTCCCAACTTTTTTGAGACCTGTAGCAGCCATCAAAATTTGAAATGAGCTCATTTTGTGGATAAAATTGTAAAATTTCTCAGTTTCAACATTAGCTATGTTATCTCTGTTCTATTGTGAATAAAATACTGGCTGATGTGATTTGAAAGTCATTGTGTTTTGATTTTATTCACAATTTACTCAATTTACCAACTATTTCGGAATTGGGGTTGTAGTTTGACCGATCGCGGTCAAAATCAATAAGGTCCATCCCTGATGTAATAGCAACCCACCCACAAAATTTCAGAGATATCAGTTCATCACTTTTTGAGTTATCTTGTACACAGACAGACAGACAGACCTGGCAAAGACATAACTTCCTTGGTGGAGGTAATAATTCCATGTAATAAAAATAACAAACAATTGTATCACCATGTGGACTGCTAGCTTTGCATTCATGTAAATTTTACTATTTAAGGTGTATATTTAAAAAAAGAAATGAACAAAGATCTTTGAGGTGAAGAGATGCATGTTATGCAATACGTTGTGTAATCATTCATATATAAGATATCTTTAATGAGCTCATTATTATGCTCACCATAAGCTGCCCACAGCTTTTAAGATGAGGGTTTAACAGATATTAGCACTATTTTCTCCTAGTAAAAACATGACTGCACTTTTTATTCCATATCATGTTTCAGTGATCTAACAGTTAGGCATAATAAACCAGTTTTATTCACACCTACATATTCATTGTCTCTCTGGAGTAATTGCAGGAGAACTGTGAGTCATGTATAGCATATTTACCTATATTACCTAATTGTGCTCAGTTCAAAATATTCACAGCTGAGGCACTACATGACATCTGTGGGATAGTTTAAGCCATGATGGAGATGATACTGAGCTATTTAAGTAATGATGTTACCTACGTACACCATGAATATAAAAGCAAATAATGATGAAATAATACAGTAATAGAAAATTATATTTATCCACAAAATCAGTTTCTTTTGAAGATGTTTAAATGTGTTAATACTCAGTAGAATCTGTCAGTCAGGCCAGATTTTAGAAGAGTATTCCAATCAGATTTTGTTTTCTTTAATGTATTTTGAATATGGTGAGGAAAAATATTCCCTTTGATCTTGAGCAGATGCACAAAATTCAATCTGGATTGGCACTGGAGTAGCAAAGGAAAGAGATGCCTGAAAATGGAGGGAAACTTGGTTCACTGCTCACAATAATTACAGAATCTGACTGCCGCTGGCAGTGTTACCTATCTAAACTGTATAAAAGGGTGAAATAGGATGCCTAATGCTGTCATCATTATTCACTTCAGGTGCCTCTGCTTTGGTCTTGTTGTTCGTCATGCTCTCCCTGTGGCTGCATATCTTTCTCCATACAAAACACAAACACTGATTAACAGTGCTGTCAGTCGCCTGTCAAATACTGGGAAGAGTTCAGCATGTACAAATATTGCTCATCAATTTGCAGTGGCATGGTGGGAGGTCTAAACATAAGTTTAAACATAAAGGTTTGTGGAAATTTCATGTGATGGATCTGGGCATTGGCTCCCATTATTACATCTGAGGCAGAAACGGCCTTTTTTTTTTTTTTTTTTTTTTTTTCCTTTTCCTGCATTCTAAATATTTAAATTAATTATTGTTCTTTTGTAAGATGGCATAACAGAAAAATTTCTCCAGTGAAGAGTTGTTTTGAAACATGATTTTTTAAGGAGAGAAGAAATAAATTCTGATTGATTAATTTTTCCATTTGTTGGTTGATTGGTTGATTGGCTTACCTAGAAGAGAACTTGAATTGGGCAGGCTTATGACTGTCGAGCTTTATGATGAACCCTCATGTATTGATGCCCCTAAAACAAGTGCACCTCAGCATAAGCACTAAGCCATTTGCAGTCTGAGAACTGAGCACGCTCACACAGAAGAAAGTGCCTTTCAGTCAGAATAACCATTACTCTGAAAATACAGTACGTGCTCAGCATCAATTTGAGTTAAATGCATGTTTCTAAGATTTCACATTGCAAAAAATCACTCTAAACCCTCAAAGAAAAAAAAAACAACATTTTCTAAAGTCTGCACAGAGGACAATGCCATTTGCCTGACATTGCTTGGATATGCCTCTAAGTCAAGGCTAGGCCTTTTTTGTACGCAAATCATTATTGCTTTTAAGAACTACTCCAACTCACCCCTCAAGCCAATTCATCTATGCCAGGGCGAGGCAGAAAAATCTACCCTGAGCAATTTCACTGACAAGGACTGGGTAAACAGTGGAAATTATGTATGTTATAACATTCAGACCTGTAACAATAGGCCTACCTGGTAAAAACTGTTGGAACTCATTAACTACAGTTCTCAGACTGCAGAGAAAGGAGATAGATCTTCATTTAGAACTGGAGGCAAGAGATTCCTGTACATTTTTATAATCAATATCCTGTCAATGGGAACCTAATTATTTATTAATAAATTTACAAATTCTTTCCCTCCTCTCTACTTACAATCCTCTGTTGAAACATGACGAATTTCATCACAGCATGAAAGTGTTGATAATATATGTATAATTTAATATCAAATGTCCCTGAAAATATACAACAATAGGCAAAAATTATGGAATCTCCAACCTTAGAGGATTCAGCTTTTTAAATTTATTTCAAATGAACAAATCGTTGGTATGACAAAACTATTTTTGTTTATTAGCTTAACCTTCTGGCTTCATGAAACATGCCTCAAACAAATTACATTAAATAATTTCAATTAATGGAATATTTTTTCAAGATCAAGTGAAGAAAAAGATATGGAATCACTCAATGTTGAGTCTAAGCAACATCGAACAAGTGTAATGTAAATATCTTTCAACTGGTATACCAGCAAAAATGTAATTATGCAAATTAGTCTGCAGTCATTAAGAGATTGCTTGCAGAACTTAACAAGGTATTGGACTTTGCTAATTGAGAAGAAACATGGCACCATCAAGAGAGCAGGAAATTGAAACAATGGAAGGGATTATAAAACTGCTCCAAGACAGAAATTCAACATGGAGAGCGGAAAACGATGTTGGTTGTTTCCAGTCAGCTGAGGTTAAAATTTGGTGCCAAGTATAAACAAAATGGGAGGGTTATAAAAGGAAAATGTGGGTAAATCATGGAAGACATCAAAACATCAGGACAGAAAATTCAAAAGAAATATGCCAATATGCCTCAAAAATAGAAAATGCACACACAAAAAAAAAAAAAAAAAAAAAAGTGGGTGGAAACAGGGGTCAATGTTTGTGACAGAATTTTAAGAAATTGGCTAAATGAAAAGGGATTTACATACAGAAAAGCCAAATGAAAACCAGCCCTGATACCTAAACAGAAGAAAGCAAGGTTACAGTGGGCTAAAGAGAAGCAATTTTTGTGTGTGAATGATTGAATGAAATCAATATTCAGTGATGAATCAGGATTCTGCACTGGCAAATGTGATGATGCTGGAACTTTTGTCTGGTGTTGTTCCAATGAATCATATTAAGTAAACTACCTGAGGAAAACAAGCAAATTTCCCCATTCATTTATGATTGGGGGTTGCATGGCAGGAAAAGGACTAGGGGAGACGGCAATTATTATCTCAACAGTCAATCCACAGGTGTAAACTGAAATTTTGGACCGTTTTATTATTCCATCGATAGAAAATGGGTTTGGTGATGATAAAGTCATTTTTCAGGATGACAGTGCATATTGTCACAGAGCAAAGAGTGTATACGCTTTTCTTCAGAAAAGGGAATCAACTCCTTAATATGGCCAGTAAACAGTCCGGATCTCAATCCAATTAAAAATTGTGAAGCAAATTTTAAAAAATGATTCATGACAAGGTCTCATTGAAACCAGTTGAAACCAGCTTGATGGAGAATATATTTTTTTTTATTAACGAAGTCCATGCCGCAAAGACTTCAGGCCATCATAAAAGCCTGAGGAGGAGCAAAAAATGCTAATTTAGATTTTTTTTGTAGATGATTTCATAATATTTTCCTCAACATTTAGTGAATCCATGTATTTTTTCCCTCTACTTGATATCGAAACAAATATCCCATTTGTTAAATAATTGCATTTAATTTGTTTGAGGCATATTTTATGGAGCTACTGAACAAGAACTGTTTTGCGTCATATCTGCGGTTTGTTTGTTTGCTATTGAGTGAAAAAGCTGGATGAGCATCCTCTAAGTGTGGCAATTCCAGATTTTTTTTTTTTTGCCAGGAGTGGTACTGTGCAGTATGTAACCCCAACTCGGAAAAAGTTGGGAAGGTATGAAAAATGTACTTTAAAAAAGTTGCGATTTCTAAATTTACTTTGAGCAGAGTTTCATTGCAGATGATATAAAGACAAGGTATTTAATGTTTAGTCTGTTTAACTTCATTTTACTGTTAAATATATGTCCATTCCTGGCATTCAGCCCTGCAGCACATTCCAATGGGACAAAGCAAATTTAGGACTAGTGATGAGATATAAAAAATTTGAAGAATGACGTGATTTGAAACAGCTGATGTCAGCGGGTGATTGTAATTATGATTTTGTACAAAAGCAGCATCCGGGAAAGGCCTAGTCCTTCAGGGGTGAAGATGGACCAGGGGTCTCTAATTTGCCCATAATGCATGAGACGTCATTGAATGGTTTTAAAAAAATGTTCCCCAATGAATGGTATGACGGGATTTGGATATTTCACCCTGAGCCATGCACTCTAGACCAAAGAAGAAAAGAGCCATTCAGACTGTTACCAGTGACAAGTGCAAAAGCTATGTCCTGTCATGGAACAGGGTTTCATGAGCACCCTTTGCAAGGGTATCTTGCAATGCTGTGACGGCACTACTAATGCTGAAAAGCGCACACAGATTTTCGAAGGCAACAAGATGACATCTGCTCAGAGACCGTCATGCATATTTCAACAAGACAACACAAGACCGCATACATTGCAAAGGCATGGCTGTGTAAGAAGAGGGTGCGGGTGCTTGACTGGTCTGCTGTCCTGACTTGTCCACAATGAAGAACACGTGGTGCATTTTGAAATACAAAATGTGACTATAAAGACCTCATACTGTTGCTTTAACATAAAAACCTCAACTTCCCCAGGGGTTTTGCAGTTAATATAGGATTTTATGTAGCATGTTGTCAGAGGTATAGAAGCCGCTTACCATTTAATACAAAATTACTGTTAATCCGTTCCTATTTAAGATTGACTGATTAAGAATCAAATAAATTTTTTTCCCAAATAATCAAGACCGATACATACGCTGAAAATGATTAAGAAATTATTAACTACGAAATGAGTGGGAGATCAACAATAGGCTACATTGACAACATACATATAATTCATTTTATATTGTAAGGATGGCAATTATACAAATAATCAATTAATGCAAAGCTTGCTCTGAATTCCATCTCCCGTTTTAGCATTTTTTTTACTAGTGTAAGATGGCTCTCAATGTATTCAAAATTTTTCTTGCATAAAAGAAAAACTTCTTCAGCCTGTCAAACCCTATTGAAGATTTGTTCAAAACGTCGTCACTTATATGCCTACCTAAGTTCTGCAGTTTCCTGACCTACATGAATTCAGAATTCAGACGTATTGACATTTTCTGCCATCATTAATATGGATAGCAAAATGCCTGATTACTTTGCAATTCAGTGAGAAATAATGCCAGATAAAAACAAAAAAATTGGCTGGTCGTTCTACTCATTAGTCTTTGCAAGGGAGCAAATTAATGTTTGGTTGCTAATTAAATGTGAAGAAGGTAAGTCACACACTCCTAGCAACAGTGCAAAAATCATTAATTTATGAAATTACCAACATTTCAACATCAGTCTTCTTCAGAGCATTAAGGGATGATTCAGTTCCCTGAATAAGACTAACTTTGAAACCATTGGTATTTTAATAAATTAATTTTTATCGCATTGTAGTTATGAGTTTTCAACAGCCCTTTTTCACATTTGTACTTTCACCTTGGTCAGCACCTCTCCAACACTGGTGTGCATCCCCCCTCACTTCTATCTTTGTTGATTATTATGTCTCCCTCCGGAGGGCTCAGTTCTCGTTCTCGTTCCCACTTCGTTTCCGGAGCGTAACTCCAAAACTGTTTGCATGATCTTAACAAAACTTTGCATATTTACTACTCAGGTCCTGAAGTGGTGCCTTTTGGTACGTGCCTGTCTGTCCGGCTGTCTGTCTGTCCATCCACTTGTGTTCAATTTTTTGTCCGGAGCATACCTCCTAAACCGTTTGCATGATCTTCACAAAACTTTGCATACTTACTACTAAGATCCTGCAGTCCGGCTGTCTGTCTGTTAACAAGATAACTCAAAAGGTTATGAATGGATTGGCACAAAATTTGACACTTTGGATGGTAGGAGGTAGTCCAAGAATGAGCTGATTCTATTTTGGAAGTGATCTGGAACATGTTCTGGATTCTAGATCCAAAAGAAATTCAAATATACCTGAATATAATGACGGTCCCTTATCGAATGAACAGATTTTCATAAAATTTCAGCGTTAAATAGAATCTACACTAATGTAGAATTGATTATAGTTGTTGGTGATCTGGATAATATTCTTGTGGATCCAGAACCAATAATACTGTCATATAGTGTGGCGGAGGTATGCGCTTTACCGAGTTCCCTTGTAGTATTTCACTCGTACAGATAATCCATTTCCAAAATTTTCCATAAGTAATTATGAAGCAGAGTACGTTATAATTTCTGCGGGGGATGGGGGGTAGGGTGTATTAATAACCATGCTGGCATTTGGCATCTAAGATTTGGTCATTTCAGAAGATGATTTACCCAGAAAACAACGAGAGGAGATAATCTGCATATGGAGTGTTTCACACCTTTTCTGCCTCTGTTAATCAGTTCTTCTGCTTGCAATTTTTATCTTCCACATCAAAATGGTCTACTTGAGAGGAAGCACTGCATTAAACTGCCCTGTGTGTCATTCAAGTGCCCTTTAGGGATCTTTTGGACTCAAAATACGGCTGAATGTGCTGTAGAAGTGAGTAAATGAGACAGGGCAAAACAAATTAAGCAGTTTTAAAAGCCCAGGGTTCGAAAATCCCAAGTTGAGGTGCTGTTTCAATGAAAAATAGCACTGTACACTATCACAGGTATTCATTAGTTTTACAATATGAAGGTGTGAGCATACTATATGACTTAAAAAATAAACTTGCCCACTTCCAGATATTTCAATCTGACATGATAACAACCAGGGATCTTCATCTTGCCATGTGCCTGAATCTGATGGGTCATAGTATTTATGTTTTACTCTTGTGTTGCCAATATTGTAGCTGCTTGTGTGTAGTTGTATGTTCCATCCAGTTAATTGCATATAAATTCTGAACTAACGTGTGCTGCAAGGGTTTGCTCCTTACAGCCCCTCCCCTTTCTCATTCTCCACAGGTGGAGCCCATTAAGGTAGAGGTGTTAGCAGAGTATATAGGCCAGCCCTATTGCTGCTACATTTTTCCTCTTGTCTTCTATTGCTGTTCAGCGGGGATGTTTGCTGGCTCTCCCATTTTGTTTGTGGCTGCTTATTTTTTATGCAAGAATTAAATTTTAGTTCTTTTACCTCTGCCCTGGCATCGAGAGTCTCTTTTTCTGCCCTAGGCCCATGGTCCTAGCGCCCGCTGGATTGCTTTTGGCATCCGGCGGGGCGAGCCTGTCCTCCAACAAAATACGCCCGGAAAGGTTGTTTGTCAAGCAGCTTATTACGACCTAAAGTTACGTTTAGGAGTTAAGCGACCTCTAGCGGTCATTTAAATAACTACAATCTCGTTTCCATCGTCAGCGTTGCCATCAGTAAATCCCTAACCTAAACCTAATCCCAACCCTATCCCTTACCCTGACCATAATCCTTACCGAAACCGTTATTTTAAGTGTAAATATGACAAACTGTATCTGGGACGGAAACTGTTACTCTAACAGTACCTTCCTGCTGCCAGTAGGGGCGCGATTTTAGGAAATGCTCCTATGGGTCGTAAATCAGAGAAAATGAGAATAATCGACCTATTTGAGCGTATGGTTGGAGGACAGGTTAGGCGGGGCGCAATCCATGACGTGCTGACTATCAAAAGCAGAAGTCATGTTAGTGCTATCTAAAACAGCCAGGAGAACTGTATTGGACAAACTACATATTTTGAAAAAATATTGACTACTAGCAGCAAATAAACTTAGGAGGTTATTGTTTAGAAGTGGTTTTTCTGTCTTTTCACTTTTTAATTTTAAAAACCTCCAGTACTAACTCAGTCAGATTGAAGGCAACTAATGGATTAATGCATGTAAGTACCCACTTACAGACAATGTCACTGGTCAGCAACGCAGTAAATATGCCATTATCAAAAGTTAATGATAGAGTTTCCATTGTAATGCAAATAACCATTTATTGGTCAGAAATACCATGTGATTGGGGAATCAAAATCATTGTCATTATGACAGCTAACACTAATGTCACATTTCCACTACCCACAGACCCTAACCCATAATTTATTTCCACAACACTAGCCTTGCATTTCAAATCATCTCATTCAAATGACATTTGAGCAGTACCGGCGATTGTCTGGAGAGTAGCTGGCTAAGGTCAGCCGATCCTCACAAGCACCATTGGCCATCTGGTAATTGCCGAGAAGTAAAAAATGTTCTCCGCCCACCTGCTTAGTGACGGATTGTTAATGTTCGCAAGTCTGCTAGTTGAGCAGGTATTTGAGCTCTTGACAGTGGTGCTCATGCAACAAAGGAACCTCCAAAGAAAGAGGAAGTAGAGAAAGCATGGCGTCCTTCCATTATAAAAGAACAAGAAGCAAAGCAAAGGGGACGGTTTGTGTATTTTCCCTGGTTTGCAGTAATTCCAAATGCAAATCACACACGTTATGGCCCATCATAAAATTTCAAGCAATTTGGAAGATCTTTTGAAGCAGCACAATCACCTAACCAGGATACAGGTACTTGAGTATATTTTCTTCCCCATACTACCCACAATACCATAAAAAATTGATTACATGACACTCAAATTACTGACCAATTTGGGCAGCAGTTTGCCATTCTCATGCTGCCATCATGCTTTCTGCTACTTCACAAACTTCACGCAGGTTTCTCACTGGTTGAGTAATCACATTTGATGATGATGATGAAATACTTTATTCATCCCCAATGGGATAAACTGAATGTCACCGTTTGACAACGGGCAAGGAGAACACTAATGTCTCAGGCAGTACAAGGTAAGTGCAGGGCACAGTGGCACAATACAAGAGGCATCAAATAATAAATAGATAAATAAATAAAAAACATGCAGAAATTTCTGCGCTTCCTGTACCTATTGAATCATTCCAAAACATTTACAGAGAATAACAACAACCCCAATTCCAAAAAAGTTGGGATGCTGTGGAAAATGTAAATAAAAACAGAATGCAATGATTTGCAAATCTTAAACTGACATTTTATTCACAATAGAACATAAACAACATATCAGATGTTGAAAGTTAGACATTTTACCATTTCATAAAAAATATTAGCTCATTTTGAATTTGATGGCTGCAACACATCTCAAAAAAGTTGGGATAAGGCCATGTTTACCATTGTTTAGTATCCCCTCTTCTTTTAACAACAGTCTGTAAATGTCTGGGAAGTGAGGAGACCAATTGCTGAAGTTTTGGGAGAGGAATGTTGCCCCACTTGTCAGATGTAGGATTCTGGCAGTTCAACAGTCCTAGATCATCTTTGCCGGATTTTTTGTTTTATAATGCACCAAATGTTTTCTATTAGTGAATGGTCTGGACTGCAGGTAGGCCAGTTCAGCATTCAGACTGTTCTGCGAAGCCATGCTGCTGTGATGGATGCAGTATGTGGTTTGGCATTGTTTTGCTGAAATATACAAGGCCCTCCCTGAAAGAGACGTTGTCTGGATGGGAGCATATGTTGTTGTAAAACCTCTATATACTTTTCAGCATTGATGATGCCTTTCCAGATCGGGGCCAACTCCAGAAATAAAAATTCGGGAGCAAAGATCCATCCCTTTATGACAACAATTAGTCCTAGCTTGTTCTTAATCCTTTTCCTTTATTAACAATTATAGTAATAAAGAAGTGGCAATTGAAGACACGGCTCCTCTCCTCCATGCGATCTAACAGCGACAAAATAATGGGCTACATTCAGCACAGAAAAATGATTTAATTACAGTTAGGTCTATGTACCGGCACTCAGCGACGGTAATTTTTTTCCAGCGAGAGCGGCATTTCAGAACTCTTCAGCGAATGAAGGTCATTTCGGTGACAAGTATGTACACCTGTTTTTGCAGCACAGTCACCACAACTTGCTGTAGAAAAAAATAGACAGCTGTCTGATTGGAAAACGTAAACGGATGACACAACTTACTTATCACCGAAATTACCTTCCTTCGCTGAGGAGTTCTGAAATGCCGCTCTTATTGGAAAAAAAAAATCTGTGTCTTCGATTGCCACTTGATTATCACATATTGGGAAAACGTGTTAATAAAGGAAAACAGTTGAGAACTAGCTAGGACTAATTGTTGTCATAAAGGAATGGATCTTTGCCGCCGAATTTTCAGTTCTGGAGCCGGCCCTGTTCCAGATGTGTACTCCCCACGCCATAGGCACTAATGCAACCCCATACCATCAGAAATGTACTTTGTAGAAGAACTATGCTCTGATAACAAGCTGGATGGTCCCTCTCCAGTTTAGATTGCACGACATGGTGCCCGTGGTTTTCAAAAAGAATTTCATATTTTGATTCATCTGACCACAGAACAGTTTTCTATCTGCCTCAGTCCATTTTAAATTAACTTTGGCCCAGAGAGGACAGCGGAGTTTCTGGATCGCATTCACATATGCCTTCTTCTTTGCATGATACAGCTTTAGCTTGCATTTGTACATTGCACGGTGAACTGTGTTCACAGACCGTGATTTCTGGAATTGTTCCTGCCCCCATGGAATGCAGTGAATTCCAGAGCAGAATCATGCCTGTTTTCAAAGTCGTTCCGCCTGAGGGCCCGAAGATCACAAGCATCCAATATTGACTTGTCCCTTGCGCACACAAATTTCTCCAGATTTTCTGAATCTTTTGATGATATTATGTCCTGTACATTCAAAGTCTTCAAATCTTCATATTGAGGATCATTTTTCTGAAATTGTTCTACAATTTTCACATGCAGCATAGTTTCCGCAATATGCATTTAGTAGCAGTGCGCCACCGCCACTTCAAAATGGAGATTTTTTTTTTTGAAACGATGCGCAGTAGTAGACTCCTGCGGTCGGCTCTGCTGAACGAATGGTCGCCCGCTCTCTCTCCGTGAGCCCGAGCCAATGCAATACTGCCAGGATGTCAAACACTAGTGATGTTATGACAACCACAACATCACAAGCGCTTTATTAGCATTCTCTAGAATTTTCGAGTGAGGTTTGACTACCTGACGTTAGAGGAGAACAAGAAATAAGGTATGTTATAGCTAAAATAAGATAGATTGGACTGTAGCTGATGTTGAAGTAAATGAGAATTTGCAATGTTTTCGTCATTGATGTTCAAGACCAACTGTCATCAATTAGGGAGCTAACTTAGATAAAGTTAGAGAACGCAGTGAATCATACCAACGTTATTTCACTAAACGTTGGTAAAATAGTTGTCGCTGTAAGCTATGTGATGAAATATTGTTAGTTTTATCAAGATATTTTCCGAAGGAGAAAAAGCAATGGGATGAGGATGATGGTCAGGTAACGCTACAGCTGGCGTTTTAGGGAAGGAGAAATATCTTATACACACTTCCGGCACCACATCATCAAGTGCTTAGCGCCAAAGCACAACCCTTTTTGGGGGAAAACAATCGTACTCAAATACTGTAAACAATCACTAACAAGCGCGAAAATCAAGCAGGAAAATGCCTAAAAGCTGTTGTGTATCGGGTTGTACAACGTTGTACATCAAATAAAAAGACCAGTCCAGATCTCAGGTTTCCAATCCTGCCTGGAAAAGGAAACAATCAAAAAAGAGAGCTTTATGGCTTAAAGCTATCCGGTCACTGTGTCGGGTCATTGATCCACTTTGACAGAGGGGCAAGAGGGTTGACCGATCAATCTTAATTTATTAAGGTATCGCAAACGCTCAGGTTCGGGCAAGGTAGCAAAATAATTGCTAGATATATCTGTAAATCATGAAATCAATGTATACAGGAAATCAGGATAAACAAATCTGTCAAATTTTACAGCTAAACACACGTCAAATGAACACACCCCGGTCTCCAGTCTAACTCTGAAGCAGTCAGATAGGCTACATAAATACTTAAATAGTGAAGGAGATGTGCTCAGGACTGAGTAGGATGGGTTTATGGGAAAAACCTAGATTCCATGGCTCAACCCTTCAATCACCACTGTGCTCACTCTGGCTCCAAATGTGCAAGACAGCAGCGCCGTATCAAGGATATTTTGGCTTCATTTTTGTACAGCGTTACAAAGTGGAGATTTGTTGTCCATCTTTATATGCAGGCTATTGTTTGAATGGACGGAACAGTCCTTCCATTGTTTGCTCAGTTAATTTGTCTGGTACAGCATTAAATGGTAATTCAGGAAGTTTGTTGGTTTGTTGCTTTGCCACGAATGTCGTAAACTGTTCGTGAGCCGTGTTGTAGCCACTGATCTGTATAGAATGACTGGATTGCTGACGTCATAATATTGAAGTAACATTGCTGCTATATTGGTATGCCCAACAATAATCTCCCAGAAGTTCCTGCGTAGCCACAGATTTCCCATTTAGGGATGGACTCATAAAAAAATATGAAAAATAAAACAAACAACAAATTAGTTATTGTCTGTTTTTTTAGATGCTCAGATTGAGACATGCAATCATGTAGAACGTATGTAAGTCCCAAAGGATGTCTTGTGTTGAGTTTACATTTCTGAGGTCCTAGCTATCACCAAATAGCTGCCATGAAGCTATGGTAATAGTCTTTGGAAGTAAATCGGTTCAGTAAACATGATGGTGTATAAGCTTTGCAAAATAAATTATTCATTCATTTGAGAAGAAAGGTGAGCGGTGCATCATGCCGCAATGCTATATTAATTAATTAATTAAATTACCAAGGCTTCTAAGTGTTGGTAATTGAATAATTTAGTAAATTGGTTATTTGCAAATTAAGAAAGTTTGACACATGCCATGCATCAAACTTTCACGGTCGCAAAATCATTGATGAGGTCTTTTTTTTCAGCCTCTGAGAAATTTGTAAGAAGTGCCTCAATAAGAGGTTGAGAGAATGGTAATTATCTAATTAATTGATCAGAAAGAAAATCTAAACCTTATCTAACTACCATCTTAAGCAGCATTTACTACATAACATGCAAATTTAAGATGGAATTTTTTAGAAATTGTAGTTAATGCTGTCCATGCCATCTCATATTGTAGCCTTCCATTTTAACGCAAAGCTATATGTCTCAATCCTTAATGGCTACGCAGCTTATTGGTAGCCTATTCACTTCATGAATTACTTCAATTAATTGTTTGATTCTTAATCGGAAACAGGTTGAGAGTCAACCTGCATTATGGTAATGTCACTGGTTGTGGACAGTTTTATTTTTACGAAATCAAACTTCACACGTGGACCTGAGTTGGCAAAACCATGTTTTTTTTAAACGATTTCTGAGGTGTAAAAGCTGATTGGATACTGACGCAGAAAAAATCAACCGTTTTGTGAGCTACCGGAATTCAGCAGCTTCGAAAGACATTGACGTTTTATGTCACCATGAAGGGGATAGGAAAATGCTTGATTACTATTGCAATGAACAATAATGAAAGCTGAGGAGAAATAGAAAGTAATTCTGATTGATCCTCACAACTGAACAAATTAACATTTTGTTGCCAATTAGGAGGCATAAAGGGGAAAGAGTTTTGATAAGTAATTTGCTTTAAGGTGAGGTGAGAGCCGGGCAATAGTCCCTCTGATGGCAAGTCCCAAATGGAAGAGGTTAACGCAGTTTTTTTCCGTCCTCAGCCACATTTTGACAGAAATATCAATGAGTGTCATGAAGAATCAAAGACCCTTTAACATATTGTGTTTATAAATTGCAAGCAATTTTCATAGTTCTTTCCAAATAATTTGCGTGAACTCAACAACATAAATATGGCCCAGAACAGGTTTGGCACCATCATTTGCTTTCCTAATAAATTGTTAGTTTAAGCGAACATGAGTTGCTAGTGTAAGGCAAATTGACTCGGCAAAGTAAAGAATCACTAGGCTCAAAAAGGTAGAAACTGTAAACAAACAGTCACTTTATTACAACCCCAATTCCAAAATAGTTGGGACAAAAAATTGTGAATAAAATCAAAACTCAATGACTTTCAAATCACACCAGCCAGTATTTTATTCACAGTAGAACAGAGATAACATAGCAAATGTTGAAACTGAGAAATTTTACAATTTTATCCACAAAATGAGCTCATTTCAAATTTGATGGCTGCTACAGGTCTCAAAAAAGTTGGGACAGGGGCCTGCTTACCAAGGTCTAGCATACCCTCTTCTTTTAAACACAGAGTGGAGGCGTCTGGGCATTGAGGAGACAAGTTTCTTGAGTTTAGCCATTGAAATTTGATCCCACTCTTGTTTAATACAGGCTTCCAGCTGCTGGAGAGTTTTGGGTCTCCCTTGATGGACTTTTCGTTTAATTATGCGCCAAATGTTCTCAATTGGTGAAAGATCAGGACTGCAGGCAGGCCAGTTCAGCACACGGAGTCTTCTACTACGAAGCCATGCTGTTGTAATAGCTGCAGTATGTGGTTTTGCATTGTCCTGCTGAAATACAGATAGATATACTTTATTGAACCCCGTGGGGTAATTTGCCCTCTGCATTATAATTTGTCCCCATCCTATAGTTAGGAGCAGTGGGCAGCCACAGAGCAGCGCCCGGGTACCAACTCCAGTTCTAAAGCCAGTTCCTTGGTCAGGGGTACTGGTTGGAGTGTTCCTATGATGAATGTTTTTGTGGGTGGGGGAAACTGGAGTACCCGGAGGAAACCCATGCGTACACAGGGAGAACATGCAAATTCCACACAGAAAGGCCCCAGGCCAGATTCGAACCCACAACCCTCTTGCTGTGAGGCAGTAGTGCTAACCACTGTGCCACCGTGCTGCCCAAAGCCTTCCCAAGGTCGTCTGGAGGGGAGCATATGTTGCTCTAAAACCTTTATATACCTTTGAGCATTCATGGTGCTTTTTAAAACATGCAAGTGTCCCACACCATATGCACTAATGCATCCCCATACCGTCAGAGATGCTGGCTTTTGAACTGAATGCTGATAACAGGAGGGGTGGTCGTATCCTCTTTAGCCCGGAGGACACAAAGCCCGTGATTTCCAGCAAGAATGTCACATTTGGATTCGTGTGACCACAGGACACTTTGCCACTTTGCTACAGTCCATTTTAAATAAGCCTTGGCCCACAGAACAGGGCGGCGCTTCTGGATCATGCTCAACAATGGCTTCCTTTTTGCATGATAGAGTTTTAGGTGTGGATGGCACGGCGCACTGTGTTTACAGACAGTGGTTTCTTGAAGTATTCCCGGACCCATTTAGTAATGTCAATGACAGAATCATGCCGGTGAGTGATGCAGTGGCGTCTGGGGGCTCGAAGATCACTGGCATCCTGTAAAGGTCTTCGGCCTTGTGCCTTACGCACAGAGATTTTTCCAGTTTCTCTGAATCTTTGATGATGTTATGCACTGTCAATGATGACACCTTCAAAGCCTTTGCAATTTGACGTTGAGGAACATTGTTTTTAAAGTTATAATATATAATATAGTAGCTGGAAGCCTATTGTTCTTGCTGGGATTATTATTTTCCTGTTTTTTTTTTAGGTTTTTTTATTGTCTTTTTTTGTCTCGAATTGTGGCCAAACCGTTAGAGACCGCTTTGGCAGCTTTTGCATGTTGACAGGAATAGTTGAAGGCTCGCGAACGGTATGATAACCTTTACGTTCCGTGACCTAATTTTTCTGCTATTTTGGCTGAAAGGTAAAACCTTTAAACATCATCTTCTCCAGAATGGCTGAACAGATTGCTCTCAAATTTGATGTACAGCTTTTGCTGAAAAGGGGACACAAATTTTGAAAGAACGGTGAAGTTTCAGTAAAAACTGAAGAAGTTTGCTGTGACCTAATTATATCTTGTGACGTCATCAATTTAAAATTCTCAAACGGAGTGACACAAAATACTGTTCTAGGTGTGGATTGACATCAGAAGATCAAATCTGTAGTTATTTTTTTCGTACAATAAACCAATTTGGTCTTATTTCTGTTTAAAATTGAAAAACTGACCCACTTTGGCAGTCACGTGACAGAAAGTCATTGTCACTAGAACAACGAAACTTAGCATACTTACAGACCTTGAATGGGTCTAACAAAAAATCAATATAGTGGATCTGGACAAATAAACACCAAAGTTGTGGGGGTCTTCAATATGGCGTAAACACAAAATTGTAATATATAGCTGTATTTTTGTTCTGAATTGCGGCCAAACCATTAAAGACAGATTTAACAGCTTTTGCCTGTTGAGAGGAATAGTTGAAGGCTCGCGAACAGTGTGATAACCGTTGCGTTCCATAACCTCCTTTTTCTGGCATTTTGGGGCAAAGGTAAAATCTTTAAATACCTTCTTCACCAGTATGGCAGAACAGATTGCTCTCATATTTGATATACAGCTTCAGCCCAAAGGGCAAGAAAAAGTTTGAAAAAATGGGCTGCATGCTTTCCCCACTGAAGTCAATTTAGGCTGCCTGCACATTCAGTTGTTGTTAGAGGATGTTCTGAATACTGAACTCCAGCAAAATATAAAACTCTGCTGTTATTGTATGCTGTTTTTGCATATTGATGTCCGCAAATAAAACTGAGCAGTAAAAATAAGTTAACGACCAAATTCAAAGAGCTGCAAACTTTTCAAAACCCTTGCGACGTTACGGGTAGCATTAGGGTGTCGCCGATCAGACACATTAGGAATACGCCTTTCTATCGATGATGGAAAACTAGGCTGTATGTGACTTTTAAATTTGTTGAACCAATTAGTAAGTGAATTTAATCAGTGAGATTGGATGTTTCATCGTATTTTAATGAATTCGGTAATTCAACCAGTCTAACTTAGGGAATACACACTTTTCTCTTGCTTAAGAGCATGCTACATATATAATTAGCTGTCAGTGGATAGCTCTTGCAGCGATATTTGGGTGTTCTGTCTCAGTTAGCAATAAATTAAGGCGAAGATTTCATTTTGGGATTAATGAGTTTACAGAAGAGTAGGGTCCACAAATGACAATTCGTAAAGATGTGCTAAAGGTTTGCAATCATAATAATACATGTATATCTTGAGTGAATTTTTAAATGTCCGATAAGAAAACCTGGGGTCTATAAGTATTCAAAACACCTATAAAAACGTTCATCTTTGAGCTCTGACTGACTGGCCGCGAAGAACGTTACCGAATGTGACTGGAGATTTGACGACACGCCAACGTGTTACAACGTCCAAAAAACACTAGATCGCACTGTCAATTTCATTCCTTACTATGCAAATGGGACTGCCATACCATATCTGGTTTACTGATACAATTAAATATTAGAATTTTTCTATTGCAGAGGAAAAATATGATAACTGAATATCAGTATATAGATCCTAAGCTGATGTCTTCACAGGAAAGCAAAAGAAGCAACCGTTCTCTAAGGAAACCACATGCAAACTTTGCACTGTTTAATGACTGCTTACACTGAATTCTGAGTTGAATGCATAAACTGAAATCTGGAACAGCAAATGGGCTTGGAAGCCGAGTGACCGCCTGCGGTTTCTAGTTACAACAGGGATACTACAGACTGGCTATCATGTCTGCTGGATCAACTGGACTGACAGCCTTAATCTTGAGTCTACTCTGATGATATAGAATGCATGCCACAACAATGTGTATCTGCATTTTCTTGTACTAATCAGCCTCTTGAAGCATGATGCCTCTTTCCAAAATAATTTTACTCAGTAAAAAGGTACAAAATAACTTTATGAAACCCATTCCATAACTTAGGGCAAATAGGTTGGAATTGTATTGGAGACATCTTTGTATTTCTGGGTCATGTTCACCCAGAAGTTAGAGCAACTCAGAAAAAGTTGAAGTTTAATTTAAAGTGCCTTTGGGCTGGTGATGCACCTCAAGGTATTCTCTCTCTATGTAAGAAATAAAGCAGAGCCCGAACCACTCTGTCTTCTGTGTTCCTCGTTTGTCTTAATGAAAGAGGCAGTTGTGGCATCACGGTTTATTAGGTTTATTATGCTTCCCTCTAACTGCCCAAGAGGAAGATCTGTATTAGTCAGTGGCCTAAGGCATAAACTGTCACAGCACTACAGGCCTTGCCAATGTCATTTTCGCAAAGAACTGAAGTAAGCCCTGGCTGTACTTGTGTTGGTGAAAGAACTGTTGCTCAGGAAAGGTTTGCAACTTTTTGCACCCAGAAACAGATTACTTCACAGCCTCGTCAACAACAGTGCATGGTGAAACAATCAGCTTTATGAGCTTTACAGTTAATCTCAGGTTATATCAATGGCTTCAGAAATAATGGAGCAATAAATCTTGATTTAAAATCTCATAAAAAATGAACAGTTGGAATAGATTTCAACAATCCTAATATGTAAGCGGTACAGCTTTAAATGCTGGTAAGTCAAGGCATACCATTTTGAGCAGAACTATATTTATATATATTTAGCATTAGCTTTTCAGTTTATTAACTGTCTGGTGTACACTGTAGAAGATATCAGAAAAATCCATTAGGTTTTAATGGAAAAATGCTTGCCACAAATCTCGTGTGAGTCTTAATTGTTTCCTCCTCCTATCCAGCAACTTGCGTGTCTATTACGAGCATTGTCTCCTTTAATTGATTCAGCATCTTGTGTGCCTCTCCTTCTAGGTGTAATACATACGTAAACCCCACTCCTATGTGTTCCTGGGGTGTAAATAACCTTTGAGTCTTGCGGAGCTTCTGACTTGTCCTTGCTATATACCCTTAAGCAAAGTTAGTTTGTTGCTTCTTAGTCTTTGAGTTTATAGTCTTCTAAAATTGTCGCAACCATTAATGACCATAAAATGCGGAAGGACTCTTCAATAGATTTATTATTAGAAACAAGCTCCTAAGCCTAGTCCCTGCAATTCAGGATTGGGAGTGCATTCCCGCTGAATTCTTTGGACCTGCTGTCTGACAGTTCTGCTCTGGCGAAGGTGAACGCCACCTGGCTTCTACCACCTCTACCACGCCACTTGCCGGGCATGGGCACGCCATTTACCCAAGCCATTTAACAATCAGAAGTGAACTGTGCTCATTCTCCTCTGGGCTCTGTCCCTTCTTGCCTTGATTGTATTTCTATCAATAGACATCTTCATTGGATAGTGCTCATTCACCTTCATTGGCACTGCATCTGGTTGCCTGTCGGCATCATATCAATGCTGTGTATTAGTTGCAGCAGAAATTGAATTCTGCTTTCAGATACAATGCCCAAACATAAGACTAAGGTGCAAGGAATCACTAAGAGCAATCAGCTTGCTAGAGTTAAATCAAACATGTTTTGGGAAAAAACAGAGGAACAAGATTGCAGATACTGTAAAACTCTGAATGGCAAATGGTTTAGGAACAGAGGATGAGTCTACTACATTGCAATTATGAATTTCCCTCCCGTTTAATACCATATTTCTCATGCGCAAACAGTGTACAAAGGTGGAAATTCTGAGTGGTTAACTAGCATGCCAAAACTGCAATATTTACTGGTTATCTAGGAAAGATAACTTGGATATGTAATGCATTTACTGTCAATCCCAGATTATGAAAATAATGGCAACCATAATCTTTTTATCGATCACACAACCGTTGTATTCACATTTCCATAAAGACCTGTCACACCATGATATGAATGTGTGTTTTTCTATTAATCTCTCCCTCTTTTCTATCTATTTCTCTTCCCTTCCCTCACTCCAATTAATTCATCTCTCCTCCCCTCCCTCGCTCCAATACATTCAAGACATTATTTTTCAGGGGGGCTGGTGCAAAAGATTTACTGATGCATGAAAAATATAATAGAAGTCATTTGGGGGCAAGATATGTTGTGAATTACACACAATGCTCATACAAACCAAGAGCAATTATCAGTCTTGATCTGACATTTAAAACCTGAAATATGGTGAAATATTGACCATTTTTGAGGTTAACTGAAGTAACTGTAGCATCTCCGTTGCAGAATGAACTAGAACAAATGTTCTTTTATTATTTGTCTGTCTCAACCTCATAACAAGAAGATCAGAGAGTAAGGCATTACTGCTTGTTGCTGTGTTGTCCTTATCCACACGGTCAAGAAGACATACAAATGAAGTGGATTCATTGCTAGATTATCCGGGAGCCGCCTTTATCCAGCTCTCATATGACAAGAATGACTGGCAGCCTGTTCAGACATCTGATGAATCTGATAGAACAACATAAATAAGAACTCAATTTGCCCCTGATTGACACTCTGGTAGAGAAGAGAGGGACAAGAGATATAGCTGTGGAAGGAGAATGGAGACAAGGAAATGGGGAGAATTGTGAAAAATGAATAAAACAGGAGGCAGAGAAGAGGAGATAGGAGACATTTATGGCCAGTTTTAAGGAGAGAAATGTATGGAAGCAGATTTTCAGTATTTTAAAGATGGACAAGTACAACTGACAGTTTTTGCGGCCTACTTTATATTACATTGACGCTGCATAACAGGCTAAATTATAGCAAAAAAATAGCAAGTTAGGCTTTTATTGTCTTGGAATTGAAATACCAAATCCTTCATCTGGAGAGCAGCACAGGTTAAGTCAGAGAGGGGGAGAATGTAAAGAAATCATAATCACATCTCTTTAATAAGTCATTACTCAGCATTGCTAAATAATTGTCATTATTATGACTTCATGAATAATTCATGTGTCATCACATCCAATTAGGATTCATTTTGCCCAAGCAAATGGAACAGTTTAATTCTCAGAGCAGCAGTGTCCCTTGATTGATAGTAGCACTGAGCTGACTTATGCTTTGCTTTGAAGATTTGAAGCTTTGAACCTTTTTATTTTCAGCATAACGGGGACCTGTTGGTGTGCAGTGGTCATTTCATTTGAACTGAGAGTAACGTTCCACTTCAGAGGTGGAAAGCTTTGTGTGATTGTAAGGAATTACATAAATTTACAGCATGCAAGACGAAAAGAAGTCCACATTGTTAGGATGAAAAAAGAGAGGCACACACAAAACTGGCAGAATCCAAACTTTACAGTATTATCCGATTAATTTAGGCCTCATTCATGCTGCAGCTTGAAATGACTCAATTACAATTTTTTTCCCTAAATGCAATGCAGATCTTTTTTTTTTGACAGTATTATTCTGATATGGGATGAATTGATATTTTTTTCTGGATTCAACATTAATGCAACTTGAATATGACCTTTCAAATCAGATTTTTTTTCAGCTTTGGCATGGATTCCAATCAATCATGCATCATGATGAACGAGGCTGTGTTGGATGTTCGTCATTACTGTGCGAAGTGTCAACATAACTTTGAGCATTGCAGCCTGCAGAAACAGGCGGTAGTTAGAAAACGCTAAGTGCCAAAGTTGGCGACGTGGATCAGGGTGCATGGACAACGACATGATGAAATTTCCAATGATTTGCCCTCAAATTGAACTTAAGCCAGAAAATTGGGCAAACTTTTTTTCTGAGCAGTTCTCATCTTTGTTTTTAATTTTCCTCTTCAGAACAATGATGGATGTGACCTTTTCTGTTGCCTATCTGCACACATGCCCTTAGCAAGACTGCTTCCTCTGAATAAAAAGCTAACTATTCTCTGCAGTCCTGATGGAATATCACAGTCTCAGCCATGTCCTTCCTCATTGCTGTCCGTGGCTCAAAAATCTTAAACACACTGAGTGAAAAAGCAAAAATGAGCAGACTGAAACACACGCGCAAGCACTTCAAAATAGAGTTTTCTGGGAGATAATCGAGAAAAATTGAGATGTGCTTTTTGGGCTACCATTCCATGCTCTCATGAACAATTTAGCCTTCACCAGTAGCTCCAGCCACTTGAAAGGTTATTAAAATAAAACACCACACACAAGCTGGGGGATAACACTTTTTCCTTCAATTTGTCATATAAGAAACACCAAAGCTTTGAGCACAAAAGCTAATGCTGAAGACTGCGAACAATCACACAGCAAAGGTCAAAAAGCTTGTTTTAAAGCTCCCATTTGTCATTGCTTTTTTATTTTTCCCCCTTTTTGTCATACGCTGCCCTTATAAAAATGTACCATGCTGTACCATGGTATTAATACCATGGTAAATGTACAACAGTATTTTGGGCCACGGTACACACTTCGTACCGTGGTTAGTACCATGGTAAATGTCCCACGGTACGGTATGGCAAATATACCATGGTACAGCATGGTACACATCCCAATCCAGCTGGCATTTTAACATTTTTTCACTGTTGAATCAACGTCATGGTTCATTGTTGAATCACCACTGAATTATGTTTTGATTTTGAAAGATGAATCAACGTTGATTTCGTAACATTTTTTCAACGTTGGGCATGAGAACTATACACAACCTCCACTTTTTGGGTTTTTTTTTTTTGGCCAGAACGATTTTAAAACGGGGCAAAAATTCTTTTGGGGGGGTTTTTATGAGTGAGAAGGGAGTTTAGAATGATGGGGGAAAAATTTTAAAAGGAAGGGGTAGATGCGGCGCGAGGAAAAAATTTTTTGCGGTAATTCCAGTTTCCACCACCGTGCTCATCCCTCGTGACATGCACTCTGTGTACGATCTCTCCAACTTCTTCTGACCTTCTTTTTTTATGTGATTTCTTATTTTCCTCCATCAATGAGGCTGTGAACAAAGGCTTACATATTAAGTTAGACATTATATTAGTGTCTGCTGCGGGATTTGAACCTGGGAGCCTGTGGACAAAGCAATTTCAAACATACCATACACTGTGGTCTTAACCACTACACCGTGGTCTTAACCACTACACCAACTGAGTTTGTTGCCAGCTCCGTGCATCAGTTTCCATTCATCGCTGAAGGGTGAAAGACAACCAAAGGTATATATATATATATATATATATATATATATATATATATATATATATATATATATATATATATATATATATATATATATATATATATATATATATATATTTATTTTTTTTTTTCTTTTTTTTATTTATTGTTGTCAATGAGGAGACGTCATCTGAATATCCATTTTGACATGTTCCATGCTGGTGAGTCGTCTGATCCATTGACCCGCGGTAGAATAATTTGAGCAGAACAAACCATTGTTTGTGGCTGAGTTGGGTTAAGGTTAGGGTTAGGCACAGGGATAGGGATAGCATTCCTTATGAGTTGGGTGTAGGTTGGGTATAGGGATAGGGATAGGGATAGCATTCCCTATGAGTTGGGTTAAGGTTAGGTCAACAGTGTCATGGCTGCCACCTTTATAAGCTTGCCGCATGTATAGACGCTCTAGAAATGAAAGTGTGAATTCTCTTAACTGGATGTGCTCTCGACGTTTTTCCAAACCCGAATATTTCACTTGGTATCTAAACATTAAGGTAAGCCGGAAAAGTTGTGATTTTCTTAGATTTTGCTGAAGGTTGTGTGTGGTACTCTTACCCAACGTTGTTTCAATGTTGTTTCAACGTTGAAACAAATCTTGTTCAAATTTCAGTGTTGATTTGAGATCATTTTGTTAACCTTTTTACAATCATCAGAGTTAAACGTTGTTTCAATAGTGTTTCAACGTTGAAACAACAACTGACATAATTTCAACCATATTTCAACGTTGAAGGTTGGTCGCGTGCCGGCTCGGTTACAACCATTAGAGTTAAACGTTGTTTCAATAGTGTTTCAACGTTGAAACGACAACTGACATAATTTCAACCATATTTCTAAGTTGAAGGTCAGTCGTGTGCCGGCTGGGAAGATACATTGTAAAGCACGGTACAAATCCCACGGTGTCATGGTGCGAATCACACGGTACAACATGGTACAAGTGCCATGGTACAGTTTAGTGGAAGTACCGTGGTAAAAGTCCTGTGGCATAAATCCCATGGTACAAACCAGATGGTACAGTAAGGTACAAATCCCATGGTACAGTATGGCACGAATCCCATGGTACAGCAAGGTACAATTCCCATGGTACAGCATGGTACAAATCCCATGGTACAGCAAGGTACAAATCCCATGGTACAGCATGGTACATTTTTATAAGGGTCATGCTTTGTATCTGTCTGAATTTCGTATACTCTGTCATGTTTACTTAGTTTTTCTCTTTTGTAGTTTTCATAAATACTCATATTTTTGTTTGTACCCTCTGTAAATAAAGCTTATTATTATTATGCCCTGGAAAAATTGGCAATGTATTTCACAATGTGTCACATAATTTTCATGCATGTTACAGGTGATACATCATATGTGTGCTGTTCCCAGTATGTGAATCATATGTGATTTCACACGTTTCACATATGTAATTCTACATACGATGTGCCACGTGAAGAAATAATTAATCCTTGCATCCAGCAACTGTTTACCAGATGTCATTTGACAATTATGCCACATATGTATATCATTTACACCAAAATTTTCATATTTCAGATCAAACAGTTTACAAATATGATACAGATATTACATACGTATCACATGCTTCAACACAAACACACATGTCTCCAGTCTTGTTAGAAAAGCATGTCGGACGTGTAAACCCACATGATTCACAAGGCTGAGAAAAATCCCTGTGTATGTACGCTATTAACATAATGGTGGTACCATGGTTTAGTAGTAGATGGAGCACCAGACAACCACAATAAAATTCTCAGAGGGAGGTTTCAAAATTTCCCTGCAATGTTCTTGGGTCCTAGGTGGTAAAAAGTGTTGACAGTGCATGCTCTGCCGTGTTGTGTTGATAAATGAAGTTCATTGGCGACCACTTGCCTAATTCTATGTATTATGACACATATGTAGAAGAGTTCACCTGTACCTGCCAAAGGTACATGGTTTTCTTTGGGATTTCCAGTTTTCTCCACCCATAATACACATGGTTACCATTAAATATATAGTAAGTGAAAAATTCTGCAGTATGCTGTTAAACAATCAATCAATCATGCTACAAATTTTTTCTCTGTACATGACTTGCTTACATATTAAAGTCAAAAAATAAAGTTAAGGTGATGCCGTTTACGCAGGAAAATTTGAGTCCAAGTTTTATGAAACTGAGCTCCGAAGGGAGTACCCACTACCACAGTAGCAAAAGGGAGTACCATGGTACCATAGAGGAACCGTGGTACCAGTAGGGGGTTTCTTGGTACCCGAGGTAGTATTGTACTGGCCGGGGTACCGTGGTACCAACAGGGGGGACTGTGGTACTGACTGGAGGTACCGCGGTACCTGCTGGATGTACCATGGTAACAGCAGGGAGTACCGTGGTACCGAAAGGGTGTACCATGGTAACGGCAGGGAGTACCGTGGTACCGGAGGAGTGTGCCATGGTAGCGGCAGGGAGTACCGTGGTACCGGAAGGGTGTACCATGGTAACGGCAAGGATTACTGTGGTACCATAACGAAGTACCATGGTATCACTATGAAAAACCATGGTACCAATAGAGTGTACCATGGTACAATTCAGAATTACCATTGATATACCATGTGTACCATGATTTTACCATGATATTTGCATGGTACAGCATGGTACATTTTTATAAGGGTGAGCTCGGCTGAACCGTTTAGTCCACTGTTGCAACTAGGAGGATGTTGAGACTCGTGATTCATTTGGCTCACGTGACAACTGGCCCCACTTCTGCTCACAATTGCATACACAGAATCGTATAGAGGTAATTACATAGTTTTATTACTGCTTAAGATTTTGCGTGATGCCTGTGTAGTGTACGATGTAAAAATTAAGGCATGTTGTCCCACAAGACCTCTCTCTTTTCTTAATTAATTCTGAACTTAGATATTTCTCTTCTCACTTCTTTCTAACCTTTTTCTATGAAGATTTCCTTTTTCAAATGTCTTAACTAAATTTGCAGGCTCATCCCTGTTTAGATTTTAGACAGCGTTATCTTACAAGTCAGAGCTAGAGTCATAGAACCCAGTGCGTTAGCAGAATTTGCACAGCAAACCCAAACAAGCTCCCTTTTTTTTACAGTTTCTCCGTACCCTTTACTGCCTGATGCTGTCAGGATCCTGCATTATCCAGATTAACACAGATCAGAGGAGAGGAAACCAGCTTTAGACAACATACGATGGATCTACCATGAAGTACACCTCAGCTGTAAGAGGAAACTGTGCTGTTGGTTGGTTGCCTCCACCTGAAAATGTTAGTTTGCAGAAGCCCAAGGCTGTTACGACATCTTTTGTCCAGCGAAAGTCTCAATAATTGATTTTAAAAGTTTACGTCCAAATTAGTTTACTTCAGGGGAGATATCTGACTTTTTTCCCATTCATAATTGTGCGCATATTGCAAATTTCAAGGTTTTTCATTCTCCCAGGACTGCGTCTTATGTAACAGCTAGGTATCACATCAGGACACCTTTCTGTGTACAAACACATTATGCTTAGATAGAGTGCATATCTTGCTGTTTGTTATTTAATCACTGGTGTTTTTCAGGCTATGATATGTTTCTACAATGTTTTCCATGATTGTTGAGAGGCATATACAGTTTTGTGAAGTTTTATTGAGTCAGATCAGAAGTCTATTACCCCTAGAAGTGAACAACGGTAACTTTGATTGGTTAAACGGCATTATCGACCCGCAGCCAATTATTACACATGAAGTGACATCTGATCACATGATCTGCGCGGTAAATTTGCGAAATCTGTCACTTTGTTCAGAGAAGCCCACCGTCGGAGAAATTCTTTAAGTGTCGGTAATTCCCGACGGCTTCATTGACATAAAACCCGCTGAATTGTGGGAGATAAATTTAAGCTGGTTTACTTAAAAACACAGATCGGATTAGTATAGAGACATGAACTTCAGTTATGTATGTGTGATGGCCTGTTTTGTGTAATTTTACCCAATATTTTGTATTAAAGTCCACACACTTTGTTAAGTGTTTTTAGTCATCTCTTAGATGAAATTATTTACTTTAGGAAAAAATTCCATGATTCCATGCGCCTTGTAGCTGGACTGGTTTGTGGACAGCCTGCACTGCATTCGCGAAGAGCTGTGGCGGTTTGGTTCGAACGTGATCGCCTCCCCTGACAGTTTCCGGAATCACTGCTAGAGGCGCCCAAACTCACCTGATACAATCTTAACGGATAAATGCCGTCTACGACACTCAATGAGTCCTTGCACACTTCTGGGAATAATAGACTTCTGGTCAGATTGATTAAGCATACTTCCACGTAATGAAAAGAAGCCGATATTGTTTTAAAAGGGCTTGCTTAACTTCATTTCATTCGTAAAGAATGAGTCTATTTATTGAAAACACAACAAATATTTTGGGAAATTTGAAGCACTTCTGAGTTACATTCTAAAGCTTGGTCTTTAATTGCTGTGGAAAGACAAGCAAATGACTCGAAATGACGGCTTTGCAGGGAGACAAAAGCTTGAAATGGGCTTTGGTCCCATCATTACATACATTAATTCCAGCCAAACTAGCGGAGATCACCTGAAGTTAGTCTGAAATATTTCATGAGTGGCCACATTGACTGCATCTGGCAATGTTCCACTCTGTGTCAAATTTAAAATGCAGCCTGTCTTCTCTTTGTTCATTTCTTTTTTGCATACACTAAATAAAGGGACTCAAAAGTAAACAACCTCCATCTGTGGATGTTTTTACTCCTTTACTGATCTCATTGTTTTTGGGCTTCTCATGAATAATGCACAGTAAAAAATAAACACTTGATGAAACATGAACAAGTAAAGCATCCAGCTGCAAAGCATTTTTGGGTTTGTTCAACTTCAAGTCCCATAATTTGCACAAACTCATCTTTGAAAGAATTTGGAACTTGAAGTCGAGCAAACTCTGCAATACTTTGCTACTGGTTGGCTTAATTTTTTAGTCAACTTTTCATTTTTTATAGTGCGCTTATTCTATTGTTGCCTATGAAATTCACAAAATACACTACTGGCTCAATCCAGTCACTTAATTTTCAAATCTTTCCTTCATGTTCCATCTTCCTTTTTTTGCTGTTAACTCCATCCATCTGAGCGCCATCAGAGAAGTGAGAAAAGGAAGAAAAAAGGGGGAAACAAATAAATTTGAAGTAATTACTAGGAATCATTTTGCACCTCAAAATGTCAGTTCAATGAGGCTTCAATTACGGGCATACTTGCAGGTCTAATTCTGCTCTTAAAGGCAGGGTAGGTAAAATAATCAAATATATGGCTTTTGTTATATTTTTTGAAATGGTCTTTGCACTCCAACGGCGATAAATAACTTATGAATTCTGAAAAAGGACCAAAAAAGATCCGTCATCTGTAGCTGCTGTAATCCTGTATAAACACCAACCAATCACTACCTCGCGGTCCGGTCGGAAAGAACCAATGACAAGCCTCCTCACCTCCTTGCGCGTATTCTAGCCTTGCCATTCACGTACTTGAACTCGAAGCGCATAATTGCTATAGAGGAAAGTTGTTCCGCTGTCAAATCAAAAGAAGAAGAGGTTGTTGGAAGTGTATTGAGGAATAGTTGTGGCTAGAGTGCATCCCTAAAGAGGCGACTGTTAGGTGTCCTAAGTAACGCCTGCCCAAAAATCATTGAAGTGGCGAATACATACTGAACACTTCAGCTCTGCATGTATTATTTTCTATGTGATTTCTGACCAAACAATAGTGCTCTGGGGCAATTAGAACTAAAACTATCACTACCACGGTTACTTGTGACCGCTCGCCCTGCCAAAAAGGCCAGGAAAAGAAAGTCTGAAGCAGAAAAGGCTGTGACCAAAAAGGCTGCAGATACAGCAAGAGGACAAATGGAATCAACATCGGTGTGGCTTTTCAGCGATGGAGGCGACTAAGGGAGTTGAAAGGCATGAAAAGTGATGCAGTGGTTGCTGTCTTTATGTTGGGCAGATAAGTTGTTGTTTTGTTTTTGGTGGGGGAATAGTTGTTTCCACGAATTGTTTAGCCAAAGTAACTATTTCTGTCACATTAGTCATACTATCCCAGTGCTAACATTAGCTTCCCTGTCTATTCAGGCTAGTAAGTTACATTAGCTAATGTATGTTTGAACGTACTTTTCTAAAAACGCTAACTTTTGTGATGTTATATGGTTGCCGGTGTCAGAACATGTGTTGCTTTCACATTAGCTTTTCATAAATGTGCTGATACAGGGTCTGTTTATTATTATCATGTAGTTATGAGATGGATCACTCGACTTCCAACCATCGAAACAAGGATTGATTACAAGACCTGTGTACACTACAGTGCTCGTGCACGACTGTGTCTAGAGTGTGGCTTAGGAAAGAGCCTCGAGTGCAGGGGGTGGGCTTAGGCGGAGCCCCTAAAAGATGCTACTTTCAAATTCTGCTAGGTTTAGAATCTTGCTTACCTTGCCTTTAAGGGGGCCATTGCCCCTGTATCAACAAGCTTGGGCTGCTTTGTGGATACCCTAAAATGAAATAAAGAATTTTCACAAGTCATAATGTAACTCAATCACTTGTTCAAATTACAGGGGAGTCAGGGGCGCAAATCCTGGGGGGACGCAGGGGTCGTGTCCCCCCCTTCCATAAAGTTGTCCACCCCCAAAATCCCATTGTAAACACAAATAAAAAATTTTCTACAACGTTTGTTGACGGCACAATACAAGTCACACAACTTAAAAACACATTGTTTACAATTTTAACTATTGAAAGATTACAACCCCCCCCCCCCACTATCCTCTCAGTGGTTTGGTCCAATCTCTTTCTCCCGGCAACACACACACACAGACGGACAGAGTGCTGAGGATTGCGATTAAGTAAGTGTATTAAAACACTGAACAGTCAAAGGATAAGTTCACCAAAAAATGAAAATTCACTCATCATCTACTCACCCCAAGGGTAATCAAAGGTTCCATGAATTTCTTTCTTCCTCAAAACACTTTTGGAGTTACAAAGAAAAACAGCATTGAAGACAAATCCAAATCAATTGAAATCAATGGAGACCACTTTTTCAAGCGTCAAAAACAACATTTAAAAACCACAAATTGCCTCCATACTGCTCATGCAGCGTAATCCAAGTGTCCGTAAGCCATGACATTCAAATTTGACTCGTAAAGACGTCTTTTCAGTATATATGTTTAGCCTAAATGTCCAGTGTAGCCGCTTAGCTAAGAGCCCTGTTTATTTTCGCGGAAGACATTGACCTCGCTAAGTTGGCCAACCATAAAAATGCGCTGTTCAGCTAGTGAATACTAACATTCAAAACTGAAGCGCGTTTCTCCAATTGGAGATGTTTAGGGCCCTTGCAGCAAAATGCGCAAGGCTACTAGCTAAGTGGCTACATTGGACATTAAGGCTAAAATATTGTGAAAAGACATCTTTACGAGTCAAATTTGAATGTCGGGGCTTACGGACACTTGGATTACGCTGCAAGAGCAGTATGGAGGCATTTTGTGGTTTTTAAATGTTGTTTTTGACGCTTGAAAAAGTGGTCTCCATTGATTTCAATTGATTTGGATTGGTCTTCAATGCTGTTTTAATTTGTAACTCCGAAAGTGTTTTGAGGAATAAAGAAATTCATGGAACCTTCGATTAGCCTTGGGGTGAGTAGATGATGAGTGAATTTTCATTTTTGGGTGAACTTATCCTTTAAGTTATTTATCACTCCACTTGTTCAACAAGCACACACAGAACATGAAAAGCAAAATTTCAACTCCTTTGTCCGAAGTCTGCCGGCATGTTTTAAATAAACACAGCACGCTGGTTTAGCTAATTAACAGGGTGGTAATTGTTAAGCTAAAACGAAATTTGCACTATATATAGCACAGCTATTCATCTTGGTTTGCAATGAATCTGCGAATTGTCCAGAGTTTTTCACTGCTGCTGGCTGGCAAACAGCCTCTCCTCTCTGCCTGATGCAACAGGCTGTGACAGTCAGAGAGGACAGACAGGTGACATGCTGACATCCTCATCCTCTCATTTATGACACAAATATTAAACTATTTTAGATTTTTCTAGTGAGATATTATTGTCCAGATTTATAAATTCATTTATATATGCTTTATATATGAGCATAAACAAACCTGTAGACAGTTAGGATATGGACTTATAAGGAACAATGACATAATTACAGTTATTGTTTAATATCACTATGTAAGACATTTGAGAAAGTATCAGACAACATAGCAAAAAATAAAGCATAAATTTTTATGTCCCCCCCAGGAATTACTCTCTGAAATTTTACTTTTTATTGTCCCCCCCCAACAATGAAAAGGGATTTTCGCCCCTGAGGGGAGTGATGGGAGTCAGAGGGCAGGGCGTAATATTATCTCCATATTATCTACATAGCATCTGTACATGTGGATAATATTTATTATAATTCATTGTTATTCATTTTAAGAAATATTTTTGACTTAAATAATACTTCACATCAGGAATCATTGTTTCCTACTTTGATTGTAGACTTAAAGGTATACTGAGTATGATTTTCCTAAAAGAAGAATGTATGGACTAATACAAAAAAAATCCCTAACAATCATCACTTATGGCCCATAAAAGTGTGTGGTAGTGTCTGTATCTACAGAGCCACTGCTATCTACTGGATTTTCTTATTTTTATCTGTACGGAATGGCGTCAGCCTTTGGGTAGTGAGTGTGTAGCCCCAGCCCATAACAGCATTCAGGGGGTGGGGGCGAGACATAAAGCTATACTATATGTTACAACAAAATAAGTAAATGATAAATTAATTATGAATTACATGAAAACCTGAAGTGGTTGATGTGTTTAGAATAGACAAGGGCATGTCATAACACAGCATTACAATGTGTCCTGCAATGCCAGAGTTATAGCCCTACATGGCTCACAGATTCTGGTTGCTGGTGTCATATCTCAAAAATATACCATTGTGTACCCTACAAGACAATGTATACTGTATATCTGATGTGTACTTAAAGTCTGTGGCGTTTGCCCTCAATCAGTGATCCTAAAAACGCTTGGGCTAAAAAAAAAGCTGCTTCTGTGGTGCTAAAGTGCTCTTTTGTTTATTACTTTTTTATGAAATTGTCAGATCACCCCGACACAAGCACATGAGAAGTGTGCTGCTACAATGCATAAGAGAACACAACTGCATCAGTTTTGCTCAATGCATGTAATAAAAATTGCCATGTAGCGACATGCCCCGAGTCAAGTTGTGTCCTGGTCCCCCCTACATTTCCCCTACATCTTTTGATTTTGGTTTAGAGCTCAATCTCATCCCGACCTGCCATATAGTGATGCTACCTGACCAAGCGTCGATATACAATGATAAAGGAGGCTTTTTGTGTCCTTATTCGACGCCAATTTAAAATGAACTCTACCCCCTAACCCCAAACCCTGAATCTGAAGCCTAAACCAAACTGTCAAGTAAGTGCACCAAAACCCTCCTTTTTTCATCATATATTGACGCTTCGTCAGGTACTGTAGCGTCATTATATGACGAGTCGGGATGAGAATGTTTTGTGGCCTCAGGTTTAAATATTGGCAATTTGATAATGCTTGCCATTTTTAAAGTGCTTTTTTTTTCATGTGCTATTCGCAAAAAATAAGTCAGTAAAAATATAACACAGAGAGCTGCAATCGAGCTATCCTGCATATTGTCATTGCTCTCACCACCATGCTAATTGCAGTGATCCCCTAGAGACAAAGTGTATGACACAATCTATCATGATCTGATCAACAAATCACTTTCTCCTCTGATAACCGCTCGCAGTTTGGCCTGTGGGGGTAGACTTGGTAGCCCATGCGAGCATTAGCCCATAAGTCAAAGGGTTTTTTTTTTTTTTTTTTTGTGGGGGCTTTTCAATTAATCAACAACTGGTTCCTGCCTGTCCCCTTTCCCTATGTAAAATGGTTCAGGTCTACAATCGAAATGGCATGGAAGAGTTGGATTATTTTAAAATCAAGCATTCCAGAAAAATACTTCTGCAAAAGACACTTTTAAAATATCTGTTAATTCCTGTCTAACTCATTCAGCTGGGTAGACTTTCCTGAGTAATGGCTTTGCCTCTATCAATTTCTGGGTCAGGAGCAAGGAAAGAAGGATACAGTTGAATTTAGCTTTACTCATCCATAAACTAGATAACTCGGTCGCCACAGGGACCGAGTCGTGTATCTCCCCGATCCCCAAATTTCGGACCTAATGGCCGCCGGGCTGGCAGCCATATTGGACTTCCAAAATTGCCAAAAATCGGTCTTGAACATTGTCAAATAAATATCTTCGCCTGTGCAAAATTAGAAACACTTCCTGTAATAATTGTCGCTTCCAGAGCCCGGAACAGAAAATCTCTGCAGGTGCGGCGGCGGCAGCCCTGGAACTAAACCATAGTATCTCTCGACTATTGTTGTCGGGGAGATACAATGACATGTTGCAAATACAGAGCCACAGTGATGATGTCTTTTTGTGGGCCAACTGAGAAGTTTCACCTGCCATGGATTTTCTCACCAGATTTCCATTGGTTTGTTTGCATGTTTTTCATTTTGCCGGTGAATATATGATTGGTGCTGAACGCAACCGCACATACGCATCACATTTTGTTCTACAAGTTAAATGACATTTCTTCATGTCTAAACAATGAATTTTAAAGTTGGTAATTGCATTAAAAAGCACTCAACCTTCTAAACTGCATGCAAGATCACCATTGTAAAACTTGTAAGCAACTTGATTTTTAAAAGCACGCAACATATTTTACGTAATTTAACTTGTAGAATAAAAACTGTACCACTCGTCCTCTTATGGTAACATTATCGTTTGGTCTTATACAGTCCTTATATTCGACTGAAAAAGAAACTCCCATGGAAAAACTGATCATAAATCTGGTGAGGCAACCCATGGCTGAAAACAAGAACTTGGTTTCCAGTATTAGAATGGCAAGCTGTAGCAGTCTATAATGTGCAGTAAGCATTGTCACTCTTGTTTTTGCTGTGGTTTCCACAGCTGCATAATAATCTGTGCATCCCCAAGGCATGTCACCAATTGAACAGTTTGTTGTTTAAAAGAATATATATGTTTGTACAAAGCACCCTGTCTGGATTCCGCTTCAGAGGAATTTTGTATTCATTTTGTTGATGACAACATTTGAAAACACGATGCGGTTTGCATAATACAACTAAATTGAATTCCAAAGAAACTGGTCAAATAATCTCCTAATGTATATAAAAAATGGGTTTTCCTGTTCATAGTTCCATGGAGTTTGTAACATTCACATAAGACATTTATGTGTGCCACATTTCATTATCATACGGTCCTATGGCTATCATTACAAATGGCTTGTTTTCCCAATACTTTAAGATGGCTGAGTGTTTAACCAATATAAAACCATGTTACATCCATCCATCCATCCATCCATTTTCTGCCGCTTATCCAAGGCCGGCTTGTGGAGAAAACAGACTAAGCAGAGAGGCCCAGGCGACTCCCTCCCCAGCTACTTCCGCCAACTCTTCTTGGGGGACCCCAAACTGTTCCGCGGCCAGCCATGAGATATAGTCCCTCCAGCGTGTCCTGGGCCTGCCGCGGGGCCTCCTCCTAGTTGGACAGGCCCGAAAAACCTCTAAAGGGAGATGTCCAGGAGGCATCCAAACTAGATGCCCAAACCACCTCAACTGACTCCTCTCAATGTGGAGGAGCAGCGGCTCTACTCCGAGCTGCTCCAGGATGTCTGAGCTCCTCACCCTGTCCCTAAGGGTCAGCCCAGCCACCCCACGGAGAAAGGTCATTTTGGCCGCTTTATTCACAAATGTAAATCGACCAGAAAAGTCCAGAACTTCGCTTTTAAGCTCAGCTCCTTCTTCACCATGAGGACCGGTACAACGCCCGCTTCATTGCAGATGCTGCAGCGATCCGTCTGTCAATCTCACGCTCCATCCTACCCTCACTCGTGAACGAAACCTCGAGATACTTGAACTCCTTTACTTGGGGTAACAGCTCACCTCCTACTTGAAGGAGACAATCCACCTTTTTCCGGGAGAGAACCACGGCCTCAGACTCAGAGGTGCTGACCCTCATTCTGACCATGTTACGTGTGTTTATATTCCTGACATATACAGCGCTGCGAAAAAAGTATTGGTCCCTTCCCAATTTCTTCTATTTTTGCTTATTTGTCATATTTAAATGTTTCAGATCATCCAGTTAATTTTATTTTGGAACAAACGTGTAAACACAAACTGCAGGCTTTAAACTATCAATTCATTGATTTAAGGTAAAGAGTTATTCCAAAACTATATAGAGGTAATCAATGTGAAAAAAGAATTGCCCCCCTGAACCTAATAACTGGTATTGCAACTGCAATCAAACTTTTGCGATAATTGGCGAAGAGTCTTTTGCATCGCTGTGGAGGAATATGTAGAATTGTTTTAATTCAGCCGCATTGGTGGGTTTTCAACCACAAATTGCCAGGCAACAGTATCTCAATGGGATTCAGGTCAGAACTTCGGTTGGGCTTCTCTGAAACTTTCATTTTGTTTCTTTGGAGCCATTTAGAGGTGGACTAGCTTGTTTGCTTCAGATCAAATTTGTTTAGTTGGTTGATTTAGTAACTAAGGGGATGATTACTTTCGCCCAAAGGGCCAGGTGAGGTTGGATAACTTTTTTCCTATGATAGATGAAATCATCATTTTAAAACTTCACTTTGTGTTCACTCAGTTTATCTTTGTCTAAAATTAAAATTAGTTTAATGATCTGAAACATTTAAGTGTGAATATGCAAAAAGAGGAGAAATTGGGGTGGGGATGTGTACTATTTCACAGCACTGCAAGGGGTGAGAAAAACAAACATCCCGCCACCTTTCCTGGAAGGTCCAGGGTTCTCGCAGTATTTGCAACCTGCTCCTTGAAACCCGAAAATGCACACAGATGTCCTGAAAACCACCATTTGGAAGCAAATGTTAGAAATTTGCAGTATCCTGTTAGCTATTGATATTCACAGCAACAGAGACAAATTTAAAAAACCCTGGAAGGCTGGCATATTTTTTGCATGGTGACAACTTGCATATATTGCTGCCTCATCGCATATCTGCTGCCCAAACTTGCATATTTTGCTGCTCTGTCGCATATTTTGTACAGGCTACATGTTAATTACATAGTTTTCCTGGAAGTAATCATTATGTTGCATAATGTTTCTTCAAGTGATTGGGCAAAGGCATAAAAATGAGAGTGGTGAGGGAGCTAAAAACTTAATTGTTACCCAGTTGAAAGTGCACCAGCTTTAGTTCTGCTTCACTGTTTTCAACAGAGTGAGTGCTGCACCCTGATTGTGCTGCTTTTTCCCATGCAAAATCAGCTATGTGACCCATGGAAGCTCCTTGCTTCAGTGTCAATTTGCTTGGGCTGAGGTGCGAAAGAGACATGCAGAGCCCTCTCACAGAGAACTGAACATTGTACATATAATGACTGTGCTTTGTGTGTGTGTGTGTGTGTGTGTGTGCATGCCTGTGTAAGTACGTACTTGAGTGAGCGCATGTGTGCGTGTGTGAGTGCATGTATATGTATGCATGAGAGTGTGTGCACTTGTGTAAGTGTACGTGTTAGCAAATGTTTGTGCATTTGTGTGTATGTGCATCTGCATGTGCATATTTGGGGCAGTTGAATCTTTTGACACTACATCCAGTTGTTCAAGTGGAATATCTCTTTGCCATCTTGTGTCCCCTTGTCTTCCAGGTGATTGTTATAGAGTACATTCATTTTGCTACTTTTCTCATAGCGACTTCTGGATGGCTATCTTTACATGTTAACCTGTCATAAGGAAGGGAATCTCAGCACGAGATGGTCTCACATTAAATTCACTTTCATTCTGCAGGAAAGGAAAAAGGACCATTACATTTGTCTGTTAAATAGTATTTACTTCCCTGGTACGCAGAACTATGACGCTACCTCTGATCTGATGAGCTGTCGGGCATAGGGGTGTTGACCAGCTGGTCCTGAGGTCACACACAAATAAAGCCTTTCATCGATCTCATGACGCTCGGCTTCCTGAGATGGATTGCTTTCAGCGGTTGAAATTTATACCATTGTGACAGTGTGAATGTGAGCACTACTGGTAAACCTGGGAATTTGTCTGCCTTTTCCATCTATCCAATTGGTAAAAACCCATACGGATCGTAACTCTACAGTTATCTGGTCGGCTCCGTTAAAGAGCTGAGCATGAATGTGGACCTCGTCATCGATCAAGTTTATTTATAGCCCAGTATAAATAATTATGTGTCGTTATAAGGCGCTAAAATACCAGTTTATAAAATACTGAGTGTATTTATGCACCATGGAGACCAATAAGACTGTAAGGATAGCTTTCCTCCCTTATGCTATTGAGGCTTATCGAGTGGGGGGCGCGAGATACTATTTATTTACTTAAATATCTTAAATGGGGGGGCACATGGGGGGGGCACGAGATGTCCGTAAGGGGGCACGTGCCTCCCCTGGCCCCCCCTTGGCGACGCCACTGCTTAAAGGATACATAAGGCAATACTTTGATAAATGACTGCCACTTAAAATGAATGTCCAATTAGAATGCTCGTACGTAAACACAACAAACTGTAATTTAGCCAAATGACATATGCATGTGGAGATGTGTATAAAACTACAAACCAGACACAAATGCCCACTGAATTGTGCCAAGGACACGGAAGCTATTTTCAGACACTTCTTACAGCCATATTTATCTGTGGAAGGAACATAGCCAAAGCCAGAGATTCCCATGTCTGTAATAAGGCTGGTTAAAAAAAAGTGTACTAGCCTGGGTATATATTTTAACTGCTGCTTTGTCTTTCAGTACACTTCCATTCATAAATACAGGCGTGCCCCACTGCTGCAATCTCCTCTATTAGTCCTGGACACAGAGAGCGCACACTGGAAGCTGTATTGTCCCAGTGGGCACATGCAGCTAGATGTCTCCTTGCAGTCCAGCAGCTTCAGCTGAGGAAATATTGAGTGGCAGGTAGTTTGAGTGACTCAGCCGGCCCAGGCACTGGTCAGACCTCCCCTCTATTTCATTGCAGCAGTCTATATTGGGAACATTCTTGGGTTGCTTTCTTTGGGGTTCCTCATAGGGTACGTTTGTTTTCTTTCCTTTCTGTTCACTTGTTTGTTTGTTTTGCGCGATGAATGATTCACTAAAACTGGCAAAATATCCAGGAGCGTCAGAGAGCAAAAATGTAATAATCCCGGGTAGTCCCATTAAAATTCCCTGCACTCATCATGCTGCTTGATAAAGATAGAATTTACTCTCACAAATTCTAGAGACAGGTTCTTTGGTGAGAGTTTTCGAGGGAATTTAACTGGTTCATCATGTTGTCTTTTGTTTGGCTGTGCAAGCATTACATTTTTCAGCCAGTAAAGAAGAGTAACAGCTTAAGTGGTGTTAGTTCTCTCTAAGTGAGAGTGTTACATTTACACATTAATTGCTTCAATACCAATGGCTCACCTCCAATGATATGACAAGGTCTGCCTGACTTTTACAAAATGTAAATTGATTTCTTTTTCCATACAAAAGGCATCCAAATATGCTCCCCAGAGATTATGAGGCCTTTTAGAGCAACTAAGACTTAAGGCAATGTTTTAAGACGTACCATTTATCCAGCTGCATGACTTTTGAAATAATAGTAGATTTAAAAAAGTACTCAAATGTTCAATATGATCATTTGCATGTATATTTTAGGTAATGTTACAGACCTTATGCAATAGCAGTGAAAAAACTGGAGAACAGGTGTACTCAAGGAAGCTGATGATTTCTATGGTATGATTCTGGGCCATTTTCAGGAATTATGTGAATATGTACAAGGTATATCATTTTCTTCAATCTGGAAGTCAGTAACATATTCTTGAACACTGCGGAAAACATTATGAAACATTATTAATATGTTGATCGATGATTCCAATAATTGACAGACCCTTGGTCGCAGTTTAGATGCGATATCAACCATTTGAATGAACCATGAACATTAGTACCTTTAACCCATGTGAAGCTCCATTAATGTTGAAAAGTGTTTGAAAACTTCAAAATCCTTACACATGCTTTTCCTGTCTGAGGCTGTACTAATCATTTGTGAATAGAAAATATGCAAGAGGATCACAAGACATGAAGCACATTCTACTTTACTCTCTCAGCTCAGGTTATGCTCCCTCTGCAAAGGCCATTTCTACTACCTGCAATTACTGGTTACTCAGCCCAACTCTCCAGTTATCCACAAGGCAACAGAGCAGGGACAGTGATAGAGGATTTTTTACCCATGATGCTCTGCAGAAAGATTTTGAGATCAAAGCAAAAGGAATCTCCATAATGGACCAGGGGACTGCAGAGCATTGTGATGTCCACCATTCAGCCATGAAATCACACAAATATGGGCACAAAAGGGCACTCAGATGCGACACAATATGCCACAACCACCACTTCCACAATTTAACTAGATCTGCAGCAAAGCTGACAAAAATTGATGGATGGCCCACATCATGCTGCGCTCCATTTACTGCTCCACCTCAAAACAAACAGCACATCCTGAGTGTGTCCAAAAATTGATGGATGGCAACATTATTCCCCGTTTATACCACACCTCTCGTAAAATGCATCCTGAGTGTGTCCAACTGCGCTCCATTTACTGCTCCACCTCAAAACAAACAGCACATCCTGAGTGTGTCCAACATTACTTCGTTTATACCACACCTCTGCCGTAAAACAGCACATCCTGAGTGTGTCCAACATCTGCCATAAAACAGCACAACCTTTATACCACACCTCTGCCTTAGTTAAAACCTCTGCCGTAAAACAGCACATCCTGAGTGTGTCCAACATCACTTAGTTATTACCATACCTCTGCCATAAAACAGCACAACCTGAGTGTGACCAACATCACTTCTTAGTTTTACCATTACCTCTCTGCCATAAAACACCTCTGCATGTCCAAAACAGTTATTACCATACCTCTGCCATCCTGAGTGTGACCAACATTACTTCGTTTATACCACACCTCTGCCGTAAAACAGCACATCCTGAGTGTGACCAACATTACTTCGTTTATACCACACCTCTGCCGCCATAAAACAGCACAACCTGAGCGTGTCCAACATCACTTAGTTATTACCATACCTCTGCCATAAAACAGCACAACCTGAGCGTGTCCAACATCACTTAGTTATTACCATACCTCTGCCATAAAACAGCACAACCTGAGTGTGACCAACATTAACCTACCTCTGCCATAAAACAGCACAACCTGAGCGTGTCCAACATCACTTAGTTACCTCTTACCATGACCAACATCTACCACACCTCTGCATAAAAACAGCACAACCTGAGTATGTCCGACATCAACCTGAGTGTAGTTATTACCTCAGCCATAAAACAGCACAACCTCTAACTTAGTTAAAGACCTCTGCATAAAAACAGCACAACCTGAGCGGGTCCAAAGACAGTTCATAGCCATAAAACAAAAAGGTTTGCTGAAAGGGCATTACAATGATAGTCAGGTTTGCTGGCCATAATGGGATCAAATGAATAGCTCTTTTGGACTAAAACAAAAACTAAGGCTATAGTTATTTTCCTTCCATTTGTTGAGTGCAGAAAGCATTATTAAAGTATTGTAGTTTGCTTGTAATCAATTATAAGTCATCACTTATAATTTTTTTTTATTTTGTGCAGCCTTCACAGTGCACTAAAAATAAAGCCCAATAAGCCAATCAGAGCTGTTCTATCCTGTTCTGTTCATTTCCCCAGTAATTATCTAACTGTATAAAGTAGAAGTACATTAGGGGAGTAGTTAATGGCCCTATCCATAGTTAAACAGGCTGCTGAACAGTGTATCTGCTCAAGTTAATGCGTGTTTTTATGGAGGTATATGGAGATTGCATACACAATTTTCATTTGCTGCCTGTAGATTGTTTTCACACATTCAGCGTTGAAACTATCTCTGTTGCTTGCCTCACAGTTATCGAAGGAAACACAGCATCAATCAATACACAGATTCTACGAAGCTTTCACTGAGGGACAGCAATTTCAAAAAGACCAACTCAGATCCCTGGGGACCAAACATGTGACCCTGAAGGAATTAACATTTGAGAGTATCCAGAAGATCCTTATTGGAGCCACACAAATGCAGAGTAAAGAAATTCACAGTACCATACATGAGAAAATAAGCATACAAATTAATTAAGATTAAAACCAGTTAAGATGATGCCTTAAACATATGATGCCTTTTAAGAACAGATGAACAACAGGGAACATTTCAACGGGTAAAACACAAGGGGAACCCTAGAAATAAGTTGTCATATAAACAGAGGGGGATACTCACGGAATGAATCAGACGACTCTAGGCGCATAGATCCCTATAGTTGGCCAACACGATAGTGGGACAACAAAGCCAGGATTGAGTGAAGAGGGTAAAAAATCCAAGAGGGCTGAAGAGGAGTGGGGTTCGATCAGCAGTCTCTGTGGGGTGAAGGGGTCAATTATATTTGATGGGGCAGTGGTTGTGATGGGGAGAATGTTATACTGTTCACTGGAGAACAACGGCAGGTTCCTTGATGTTGAACTTCATGAAAGCAATGCTCCTCTTGGAAAAAAAAAAAAAAAAATAGAGAGATAAATAAAATCACTGACTCCAATTATCAAAAACAGGGAGAGAGGGAGAGAGAGAGGTGAGAAGCAAGGATGGTGTTTCTTTTTCAGCGAGGGGTGACGGAGTGACAGAGCTCGTGGCGGCTGGTAAAACGGCAGACTGGGGTAAATAAATGAAAAGGCTGATCTGGTGTGAAAAAGGCCTCTGCTCCTTCTTTCTCTCTCTCTCCCTCTCTTTTGGTGATGTTCATAGGCCTTCCCCCTCGCAGCTGAAGCTGAATAGAAAAAATATAATTCCTGTTTCTGTAGATAAGATGAAGGAAAAACTCAGTGAGAAGCAAAAGATAAATGAAGCTGCACCTGTTCCGCTTCTCACGGCTCCTTCAGGTCTCACTGTCTCTCTCTCTATCTGCTTTCCCCTCGCTCTCCACAGCGTAATGCCGCCGAAGCCAGAGGAACGGAGGCTGGGATTCGGCTGCTTGTTGCAGTAACCTCAGCTTCCAGCAACACGCTCTGGCGGCTACGGCTAACGAGAGTGGAAGCGCTGAGCCGCCGCACTGTCGAAGGGCAACAACGCAATCTCAGAGCCGCGGAAACGCTACGTCGTCACCAGCAGCGCCAGCCGAGGAGTCTGTGTCTAAGCGATAACCTTCTCAGCGCACAGATACTGCTGCCCCTTCGTCCCCTCCAGCCACTGAGTCGCTCGCCCTTCCTCTCCACCTACTCCTTCCCTTCTCTCCCTTCCATCGCAGCAACACTGTGAAATAGACCGGCTCTCCAGGATGTGTCGTCGCAATCCTCCCTTACCCTTCACCGCTTCCTCGCTTCAGACCCTCTGTTCCCCACACTCCAGCCTTCTGATCTTCCTCCACCTCCTGCCCTGACTCTGCTGGTTCACTGGTTCTGACCGGACCACAAAAGGAAATAAAGTACTGGAATGTAAAAAAGTGCTTCTTGTTCAAAATTTCATCCTCAGGCTCTGCTCACAGTCCAATCTGCAGTCCTGCAAAAGCCTGCGAGAGAAAAGTCAGACGATTCTGGCCAAATGTTCGGAAAAAAAATTAGGATCGTTTCCCATAACCCTCATGGCGGTGTCCATTTTTGACAATGTTTCTCCCTTTTACTTTTACCAGCTTAGTAACAAATACCCGTTGCAAAGGAAAGTATTGTTAAAGTTCAGTCTCATCATTTCTTATGTTTTGTCCTGGCGCTCCCAATTCTTAGCTTTAGCTTAGCTTTTTTCAGTACTGCAGTATGTTCAAATCCAAGTCTACAACAGGTGAGGTGACCCAAAAGCTATTCTTCATGCCTCCATTGTAGTCGGATCAGTATGACAACCCATTTAAAAGCCCAGGATCCCTAGCTCTCCGCCCCACCAAAGTGTAATCCCAGTCCTGGATCTCAATGAAGACAGATAACAGCTCACAGATCCAATTTAGGCTTGAGAAGATGAGGTCTTCGGCAGTAGGTCTGAGAACTAAAGGGGAGTCTGGACATGTGATTAGGCGTCAGCGCATTTGATAGTGGGCACACACAGGTATGCTCGGCATCAAGCAAAGGATGAAGTGGTTCCAGGTATGAAAAGAAACACAGAGATTCTGTGGTCCTGCAGCAGGAGAGATAAGACAGAGTGGGCAGAGAGAAAGAGATAGGGGGACATTAGATGGGTGGAAAGAGCATGGGAAAGAGGGGAAACTCATTACCCCAGCTTAAAGCTCTGCTCCACCATTTCCTCTCTGCCTGCACCTCTGTGCTGATCCCTCCTCTAACACCACTCTGAATTAGCATTTCCTCATCATTCCTCTGTTCCCCGACCATTTTCTTTGTGCAAAGGATACTGGGATTTTTTCAAAGCTACAGGTTCCCATGCCCTCTACCCCCACTCACGGTAAGGAAACAGTGAGCAGTGCACACTCACATTGGGAAGTGCAGAGTTGTGCATCATACAGAATATGAGTGATTGGGTGCCTTAGGGAGAATACATATATATGTATATATTAGTTCTTGAGAGTCTAAAAGACAAACTCTTTCAACTTGTGTGTACAGGGATCAGACTCAGCATGATGCCAAAGCATCGCCAGAAGCACTGTTACTGAAAGAGCATAATTACCAAAGCATCATTTTTATTGCATATCTAGCTCATCATGTGCTTATACCAGCTAAATGAGTATACCTTTATTAATAAACAGCAACATATATGCAAAGTTACCTCGCCAGAAAGTGACTGCGGCCCTATTCAACCGTCATATTTATCCATTTAAATCGTCAAGTAATATAGTAATATACACAAACAACATATAAATATATTATGCTCAGAATTTGAAAATGAAATGAGACTGACAGGCGGTTGAAAGGGGAGGGGGGGGGCAGGGGGAGACATACAGGGTCGAATTGACAACACAAATTCCATTAACGCACTTTCAACGAGACCAGACACGGCTAAAATGCGGGCGTGTTGACGTCGGTGCTGCTACGATGACAGAGAATGAGAGTGATATGTGTTCAGGGTGGAAGGGTCGGCAGTGGGTTGGGGGCAAATGTCTCTGACGGGGGAAAATGGCTGATGGATGTCAGAAAAGGACGAAGAAAATGAGAGAAGTGCTTCGATGAGGAAAAAAGCTAATGAGGTGGAAAAATGGACGTAAGACAGATGAGTGAGTCAATGAGACAGAGAGAGAGATACAGAGAAAAAGAAAAGAGCACACGCTCACCCATTTTAGTTCTCCCTCCACAGGCAAATACAATCCCAGCACTGTGATGCCGACTCGACTGAGAAGGAAGGAGTCTATGTAAATCCATCAGTTGAATACAAATTGGACAGCTATAGCGAGCGCTCAGCGATGCCGGCTGAAGGTGCTATAGAGACCGTCACACAGTCATATCCGCTTGGCAAATCCCTTATGCGCAACACCGTGAAACTCATTTTCCAAAGAAAAAACTGAATACAAGATTTAATTTGGATTGTTAAACAAAGATCTGTCACATCTACACAAAAGCACATGTGCACACATTTCCACACTCACACACACACACACACACACACGTGTGCGAACACAGACGGACACGGTTGCGATGACACCCTGGTTAGAATTCTGCAGGGCCGTTCCACAGTGAATAAACAGCACTAGCCTCCCTGCCCTTCTGTGGCAGTGTTCTTGAGAGAGCAGAAGGGTTTTTAATTTAAGGCTACTCTGCTGCTCCTGCCTCTTCTCTTCTTCTGCTCTCCTTTTCAGCAACACATTTCGGTTTGCCGTAATTCCACAGTGCAGCAGTGTAAACTGCATTTGCTCTCTCTCTCTCTCTCTCTCACTGAGTCGTATCCCCATACCTCTCCAGCTCCCCCCATCCAATCAGCAGTCCCTGCCTCTCTCCCTCTCTCTCCCCCTCTCATGGCTTTCCACCCTCCTTTCCTGCCCCCCTCCTCTCCCTCTCCCCCTCTCAGGTTTTCTCAAAGACAAAGTGAGCCGCCCCCGCTCTTCCATCCCTCCAGGTCAATCCTGGACAGTTTCTCAAATATATACACACACACACACACACGCACAGGCATACACACGCACACAGTTAGAAGAGTACACACATACGCAGTCAGACATTTATACTCACATGAATGATGCACAAATTCACATTTATATATTAACACTTACTCACAGATGCAGCACACTTACCACGACACAGAAAATTATAAAGAAGCAAATTTGGTGAAAAGATGTAGTACACCTCCACAGAAATAATGCTCATTGAACTAAGAAGGTCAGTGCAAATTATACCTTTTCACTGCAACACACAGATGGCAACAGCTATGATGAACCTGACAGAGTATATAGAGAAGGTATTATCATGCCACAAAAACATTGATGCTTGAACAAATTAGTGACTCTGCAGCTCTTTGTTGTTTAAATTATTGTCAATGGCACCCTGAATCACAACTTGTAATTTCCTTTTAATATACTTTATTATAAGTATGGCAACCTCTGATTTTATTAAAATGAAGGGAAACATAAAATTCAGAATGGTACACTTGACGCCGAAGGGTCATATGGAACACTCATACTTGACACATTCCAACTGCAAGAAATGAATGAAAAGAGATGGCACATTTTTATTTAATATTCAGTGTAGTTGTTTATTTACAAACCCCAATTCCAATGAAGTTGGGACATTGTGTAAAACGTGAATAAAAACAGAATACAATGATTTGCAAATCCTTTTCAAACTATACTCAATTGAGTACACTACAAAGACAAGATATTCGATGTTCAAACTGATATACTTTGTTGTTTTTTTGGAAATATTCACTCATTTTGAATTTGATGCCTGCAATACGTTCGAAAAAAGCTGGGACAGGGGCATGTTTACCACTGTGTTACATCACCTTTGCTTTTAACAACACTCAATAAGCGTTTGGGAACTGATTGTAGAAGCTTTGTAGGTGGAATTCTTTCCCATTCTTGCTTGATGTACGACTTCATTTGTTCAGCAGTCCGGGGTCTCCGTTGCTGTATTTTGCGCTTTTTAATGCACCACACATTTTCAATGGGAGACAGATCTGGACTGCAGGCAGGCCAGTTTATTATCTGCACTCTTTTACTATGAAGCCATGCTGTTGTAACACGTGCAGAATGTGGTTTGGCATTGTCTTGCTGGAAGAAGCAAAGATGGCCCTGAAAAAGATGTCGCTTGGATGGCAGCATATGTTGATCCAAAACCTATATGTACCTTTCAGCATTAATGGTGCCTTCACAAATGTGCAAGTTACCCATGCCATGGGCACTAACACATCCCCATACCATCACAGATGCTGGCTTTTGAACTTTGCACTGATAACAATCTGGATGGTCCTTTTCCTCTTTGGCCCGGAGGACACGACGTCCATGATTTCCAAAAAGAACTTGAAATGTGGACTGATCAGACCACAGCACACTTTTCCACTTCGCGTCAGTCCATCTCAGATGAGCTCGGGCCCAGAGAAGGCGGTGGCGTTTCTGGGTATTGTTAATATATGGCTTTCGCTTTGCGTGGTAGAGTTTTAACTTGCAGTTGTAGATGTAGCGACAAACTCTGCTAACTGACAATGGTTTTCCGAAGTGTTCCTGAGCCCACATGGTAATATCCTTTACAGAATGAAGTCAGTTTTTAATGCAGTGCCGCCTGAGGGACCGACGGTCACGGGCATTCAATGTTGGTTTTCGGCCTTGCCGCTTACGTGCAGAGATCTCCCCGGATTCTCTAAATCTTTTGATGATATTATGGATTGTAGATGATGAAATCCCTAAATTCCTTGCAATTGCACGTTGAGAAACGTTTTCTTGAACTGTTGGACTATTTGCTCATGTAGTTGTTCACGAAGTGGTTAAGCTCGCCCCATCCTTGCTTGTGAACGACTGAGCCTTTCGGGGATGCTCCTTTTATACCTAATCATGACACTCACCTGTTTCCAATTTACCTGTTCACCTGTGGAATGTTCCAAACAGGTATTCTTTGAGCATTCCTCAACTTTCCCAGTCTTTTGTTGCCCCTGTCCCAGCTTTTTTGGAACGTTTTGCCAGTTTAAAATTCAAAATGAGTGAATCTTTCCAAAATGACAATAAAGTTTATCAGTTTGAACATTAAATATCTTGTCTTCGTAGTGTACTCAATTGAATATAGGTTGAAAAGGATTTGCAAGTCATTGTATTCTGTTTTTATTCACGTTTTACACAATGAGGAACCTAAAATGTCTGGAGAAAAGCACACAAAAAAGGAGAGAACATGCAGGCTCCATGCTTAGAAGCCCAGCTGACGCACGATCTCAGAACCTCATTCTTGTGGGGCAACAGTTTCTGCTGCTCCACTTTGGGAAATGTCCACAGTTTAGCAGTTGTGAGTGTGGTCTGACAGTGGTGGACCTGCTGCCACAAAGCAGAGAAGAACACAGAGGATCATGTTCACCACTGGAGTGCTTCACACAGCTCTGGTCCACAGCAGCTCTCCATAACTCTCCTGACGCACATCAAATCACATCCACCTCTGTGTGCAGCCCTGCGTCTCTGTCAAAGTAGAGTGCCGGTGGGCAAGTATCTCATCCACACAGTATACCTCTCTCTCTCTCTCTCTCTCTCTCTCTGTCTCTCACTTACTCTTGCTCTCTCTCCAGTATAGACAGATGACACTCTGTTTTAGACAGACTGGAGAAAAAGAAAAAGAATGGCAATGTAAAATGTACATTTTTGTCATGCCAAAAAAAAAAGCCCATTTTGAATTTGAATTTGAATAGTAGTGCATGTGAAGTTGTGCACTCTCCAATATGGGTAATTGGCTTGCAACTATAAATATAAAATATTCACACACCACTTGAAAAAGGATGCCATATGGTGTAATATCAAATCCCAATGAAGACCATAATTATGAAGACCATATATCATCATTGTTCCTATTAAGATAGTCATACAGAAGATAATAATAAAATAAGAGCAGTTACAGCACTGCTTAGTATAATCATAATTAAAATGTAAAGATGATAAAATATGAAATAACATATTTTACAGATTACATCCAAATAAAATTAAATTCCTTAATTTCAGAAATATTTAAAAAATCTAAATTTCTACCTCATTAACTACCATAATTAAATAATAATATTTTCTCCAACATGTACAATATACTAGATTTTAAATCAAACTGCAATAGAAAACTTTTATCTCACTGAAGGAAACATTATCTTTATTACACTTCTGTGGCAACAGAGAAATACCATGAAATCAGCATCTGCACTCAGCTGAATGCATTCAGGCCCAAAGGAATCACACAGAACAATTTTTATACAGTAACAGATCTTTGATCAGGACAGTCAATTATTAAGTGACCATCAATCACACCATCACCCATCAGCTCAGTGGAGGCTTCAACCCGGATACAGCAAGTGACAATTGAGTTGTCTCGCTTGATAAGAGTAGTCGTCAATTGTCCATTCCGAGTTTATACATCAATTGTCAACCACTGCTGGCCATGGTCAAGGTGACAAGTCACACCTGTGAACAGCCTTATGATCACAATAAGGCTGTCTAGACAAATGAATGCAAGTAATCTGCTTGTCTCAACTGAAATAATAATTGTGGGCTTCTGCTGCATGCTGTGATTTGCAGTAGGACATGAGAACGCACGCTCCAGCATTCATGCGCCAAAATACTACCGTCACTGCCATTTTTTGAATCGTTATTTTTTTTTATTGACCATTATTTTTGCTGTGAGAAGGAGCTGATGTGGGCCCCTGCTCGTTTTGTAGACTGTAGATAGGCGTCTCTAAAGAAGCTTCTTCCTCATATTTTCTTTTGCCATCCCCTCTTCTCAGGGTTAGACCAGGGGCCCTGTTTTGCCTGAGGCATGGGAGGGGTGCAAAGGACAGAGGGAGAGAGGGAGGGTGTGAGAGAGAGAGAGAGAGAGAGAGAGAGAGAGGACTGATGTGCAGCCCATGTTCTGTGCCAGGCCTGTAGAATAATGATTAGCTGCTCGGTATTCCAGTCACATCGCCCCTACTATCAATGAGAGAGTGAAAGGGGAGGGAGGAGGGGCGAATGAGAGGCAGAGAGAAGGATAGACAGAGGGAGAGAAGGTGGGAGAGAGAGATTCACACAGGGGAAAACATTGTTAGAAGGATGATAATGGGTAAGCAGGATAAAACAGAGGAGAGAGGGAGAAAGAGGAGAGAAAGAGGTGAGGAAGGGCAGCTCAGTGAAACAGATGGATGGCCAAAAAAAGGCCACTCTTGTACCTCTCACACAGGCTCACACACGCACACACACGCACACGCGCCAATTGCGGCTGGGATGTCCACTGCGTGAAACACATTAATCACACCGCACATGAGGCTCAGCAGACTCACACGCACGCAGCCGTGATGTGACACGCAGAGGACGTGTGCGCGCTGTCCATGCGTGCACAAAAACACACACAGCCACAAACAAACATGCTGGTACACATATCTTCAAATACATTCACACTGAGACACACACAAACAGTACATAGGGAGAAAACACTACAGCAGGTGCGGACAAATCAACAAAGCAAGAGAGACTGAAAAGGGGAGGAGAGAGATAAGGAATAGAGGATGCAAGAATTACACGTAAGGTCCAAGATTACCAAGAGACTTTGGACTTAACGGAAAACATTTTTGGGCTGTTTTCACAGACACAGCTGAAGCTTAGTCCAGGCCTGAATTGATTAACGGAGGATCTTAAGTGAGGCTTAATCCGCACTTCTGAAACTGGCCCTAGAGGTCATAAGCGGTAAGCCAGCAGCTCTGATCAAGAGGCATCGGGATGAAACAAAGCAAATAATGAACGCTGCGACAGAAAGAAATGCGACTGAGCCAAACAAGTAAAGACGAATTTGTGAGAGGAAGCAGAAGCTCATTCGGCACAGTAAAATAGCCTACGCATAAAGCTGCTTTCACACCGGACGCGAAACAAAATTTTCGCACGACAGATTACATTCAAAGTCAATGCAAAGACGCGAATACACGCGAAACGCGTGTATTCGCGTCTTTGCATTGACTTTGAATGTAATCTGTTGTGCGAAAAATTCATTTCGCGTCCAGTGTGAAAGCGGCTTAATGCATAAATGCACACCAACTAAATGTAGGTCAGCCAGACAATTGTTTCTTTTTGCAGGGGAGAGAAAATTCTTTTCTCCTCACTTCCAACCTATTGATAGCTAATTCTTCCCATTATGGAACCACTAAATTACAATAACGAATCACTTAAAGGCATGCTCTGAAAAATTTTACCTTGACAATATTAATCAGATGGCATTGCTCGCTGTCATGTGTGTTCAGCACAGGCCAGCTCAGAATTTGCTTACAATTTCACTGTGTTCTTCTGCTGCTATTGCAGAAATGTATAATGCTATTTTCTGAATAGGAATTGTTTGGTTTGGCGACAGAGGCTCTGAGGAAATTAGGTTTCAGTGGAGCATTTTTAACAAGATAGCTATTACTATGTTGGAGTTGAAGAAGCGCGACAACAGCTTAGCAAAATGATAAGCCAACTTAGCATGCTCAAAAACTTGAGCCGACCTCGACCTCTGTCTTAATGGCATTCACAATCAAGGATGGATGCATCTGTAAGTACTCTTTAAAAAGATATATAGTCAGGTCCATAAGTATTTGAACGGTGTCACAATTTTTTTTGTCTCATTTTGTCTCCGTGCACCACTAATGTGTGCAACCACAATAGATTTGAATTGATTCAAGCAAGAAAGACTTTTGCTTTAATTTAAGTGTACTTTGTGTTTGATATATGTTGATATTAAAAATAATTTTGACAGTTCAAAAGTACTTGGACAAACAAACAAAATCATCAATTAAATTATCATGTTTAAAACATGGTGGCAATTCCTATGCATTCAAGGAGCGCCCGAAGTCTGGAGCCCGTAAACACCATTAGATGCTGAGTTTATTTCTTGGTGATGCTCTGCCAGGCCTTCGCTGCAGGTGTCTTCAGTACATGCTAGTTCTTTGGGGGTTTTGCTGTCGGTTTGGCTTCAGCAAGTGAAATGCATGCCATTTTGGACTCAGATCAGTTAAGTGGTTTACAATGCCTAAAAAAAACTTGGCTTGGGCAGTAAGCTTTAAGGTATTGTCCACGTACACTGAGAAGTGCCATGCTTCCGGTTATTTGAACTGTGTGGATGAATGTACGCAGACAAGATTGCCCTATACAATTCAGAATTTGCTGCTTTGCCAGGAGTCACATGGGTAAGGAACCAGTTCCACTGGCAACCAAACATGCCCACACAGGACCACACTTCATAGATGAGGTGGTCTGTTTCAGATGATAAGCTGTCCTTTCCCAGAATGATGTTGTTGTCATAATTTTGGTACAAGTTTGTCCCTTTATCATCAGTCCATAGAATGCTGTTCCACAATTGTTCACATTTTTTAGAAGGTTTTTTTTTTTTTGGGGGGGGGGGATTTCCTGTTTTTAAGGCTTACCAATGGATTGCATCTTCTGATAAACTATCTGTATTTACACTGGTGAAGTCTCCTCTTGATTTTTGATTTAAGACACAGAAACAATTTCATGAGACACACCCAGGTATGATTACTGCCAGCGCTGTTCAATCTAAACATCGCTTAAATAGAACTTGTCTGGCAATGTGATGTGGGCATAAAGCAGAACACGATGCTGTGATTTAAAGAAATACAAAAAACAGATTAGAAACAAAGTCGTGACTTCTATCAGCCCAGAAAAGGTAACAAAGCTATTTCTAAGGCTCTGGGACTTCAGCAAACCATTATGAGAGCCATAATCTACAAATGAAGAAAACTTGGAACAGTGATGAACCGGAATGGTTCGAACTGGAGTGGCCGCCCTACCAAAATTCCTCCAAGAGCTCAACAACAGCTCATCCAGTGGTCACAAGAGAACCCAGACTAACGTCTAAAGAACCTAAAGGCCTCACTTGCCTCAGTTAAAATAGGCGTTCCTGATTCCACAATAAGAAAGAGACTGAGCAGAAATGGCAACCATGGATGAGATGCACGGTGAAAACCACTATTGACCAAAAAATTTGATTTTTACATTGCGTTTTTGAATGTTCAAGCAACCATTCTATTTACGGTTCAACAAGTAACCAATATTAGGATAAGTTCTGAATGTAATTTGTAAAGCAATTTTGATGGTGAAACTGGTGGTATTTCTGGCAGGGAAGAGATTTGAATTGGACCGAGATTTACAAAGAGAGAGTGAGTCCCACTGAAAAGAGGTGCGTGTTGTTGCAAACGAAAGGCACGCTAATACTGAACGTTTAAGAACTTTTTAGCTGTCTTATTCATATTTCTCGTGTTGCCTGACATCAAAATTATCCTAAATACTATATAATTGATAATACTGAATGTATTGATCAAATCAACATAGTACCTGTGTTAAGCTTTGAGATGATGTATGACAATCAAGATACGGTTAAAAACCTTGCCTACAATAGGCATTTTGGCAAAACATGTCAGGAAATTTTTTTAGCCTGACACCAAAGTATTAAACAGGCAGGTCATGCTTGAAAACCCCCCAATTTGGCTGAATTAAAACTTCTGCAAGGAAGAGTGGCAAAATTTTTCTACAGCGATGTAAAAGACTCATTTCCAGTTCCCACAAATGTTTCATTGCAGTTGTTGCTGCCAAGGGTGGCACAACCAGTTATTAGGTTCCGGAGGGCAATTACGTTGTACTTTTTCACATGGGTGACATTGGTTTTGATCAACTCTTTACCGTTAAAAAAATGAAATGATCATTTTAAAGCTGCATTTTGTGTTTACTCAAGTTGTTCTTGTCTTATATTAAAGTTAGTTGGATGATCTGAAACATTTAAATATGACAACTTAAGAAAATATTAATCAGGAAGGGGGCAAATAATTTTTCACAGCACTGTAATTAGACTACTTATTGACAGTTATCAGCCAAGTAATTCCAAATGTAAATACTTCACTTTAAATCAACTCTAACCCTTTTATCCACTTACTTGTGAATGAAAGATTCAAAGAATAACGTACATCAGGCCACAAACAGCTTTGCAGACAATGGTCAATCACTTTTGGTCCCTTGAAAAGGTACAGGTTAAAAAGCGCTGTAAATCCTACTCTGTTCAACTGTTTTCAATGTAAATATTCTTAAAGTTTGCACTTTGAACTCATGTTAATTATCAATATGAAGTGGTTGACAGTTAAATAAGTTGTCGATATATTTATGAACCCAAGTAGTGAATGTGTGGGACTGAGTTTGGTGGAGGAGACATCTTTGCTTTTATAAATGGAACCATAGAAAAGCTAAAAATCTGGCACAGTATCATGCCTTTATTGAACCTCCACAGGAATCATTCAGGCTCTGTAAATGGGGTTTCTTCACCATCAATTAATACAAACAAAGAACGGAAAAAACTTGAGAGATTTTCAAAAATGGACAAGAGATAAATTGCAGTGCTAATTCCACTAGAGGCTTTTGACCAATGGCACGGCTGTATAGTAAAATAAGACATCACACAAAACACAGTGCTGTTGGTCATTAGGGCCATTTCATGGTGTAATATAACCAGTATCCAGGGCCGTTAATTCTTTTTACATCATTCTTTGAAGTAAAATACTTGAATGTATTCCCACTTTTCATCATCAGTTGCTTTGGAAGGTATGTTCAACAGGAACTGGAAGGTGCACTGCAGAAAATCTACTTTAAGACTAATTTAAAAATATTTTAATGTATTTATTTTTCTCCACACAATCTCATCATTTTTTCACTTCAGTCCATACTCCAAAGGCATGGTGTGATGTCAGCAGAACGGCATGCTGAATATGCACATTTCCAGGGTTTATATGGGTGTCAGATATTTTTAGATTTACAGTATAACTTTTATGAAATGAGCCTGGGAGCTATTTGAACTCTAGGGAGATAATAAATGCATTAGTTCATTTATATTTAGAGGACAACAAAGCATTTGCTTCAGTATCATATATCTGCAAAGACAATATTTGAATCTTAGCATCCACACTAATGCTGCCCATCAAGGTATTATCATAACATTGAGCAAATCCCCAAAATGACCGGGGCTTTTAGAATTATTTATGGAAATTAAAGGTGGAAACTGAAAACAGGTCCCCATATTAAAGGGATCGTTCCCCCAAAAATGAATATTCACTCACCATCTACTCATCCCTATTCTGATGGAAGGGTAAGGGAAGTTTTTTGGTCCACAAAACACTTTTGGTGTTTCAAAGGAAAACAGCGGTGCAGACAAATCCAATGCAAGTGATGTTAATGGAGACCATGCTTTCAAACGTAAAAAAAGCAACAACAAAAAAAAACATAAAATGCCTCCATACTGCTTTGACCTTGTCCCCTGCCGTCTTAGGCATTTGCTAGGATGAAGAATGCCGATCCCAGCTAAGTGGCCACAGTGGACATTTAGGCTAAAAACATGGTGCAAACGACATCTTTTCAAGTCAAATTTGAATGTCGGAGTTTACAGACACTTGGATTATGCCACACGAGCAGTATGGAGGCATTTTATCATCCCTTTTTCTGTTGGTTTTTACATTTGAAAGCATAGTCACCATTAAATTCAATTGTATTGGATTTGTCTGTGCTGCTTTTTTTCTCTGAAACTCCAGGAGTGTTTTGTGGACTAAAAAACTTCACCCACCCTTCCATCAGTACAGGGGTTAGTAGATGGGTGAATGTTCATTTTTAGTTATTCCTTTAAAGTACCAGTATGTATACACACACACGCACAGGCTGCTGCATATTGCATTTGTGTTTCTTGCAGTGCATTTCATCTCAGATTTGCCACCAATAAGATAACAGGGAATGGCACAGTACAGCATTTTGCCTACCTGAATCATTAGAAGATAAACGTTTGAACTGTACTGTATACACTATATTAGCCATTTCCCCTTTGAACCAGATGAGGACAGTTGTCAATTTAGCAAAGTACATATTACTGTGTATTAACCACATCAACCATTCAGATAAATCAGTCAGAATTCAGTCAGAATTTCCACATATGGTGCTCCTATTGGAAGTATGTAATGGAAAATGTGCATTTTAATCGTAAATTTGGGAAATTGCATGACACAGAGGCTAATTAAAAAATAATGTGTCCCAAACATTATGGGGGAATACTGTACCTCACATTTTAACTAACATGCTGGCCACTTGTCAAATTTATTTCATTTTACTGAATTTACAGGAATAATGCGCCTCATTATGCAAAAATACAATATGTATAAATTACTTGTTTTAACAGCTTATAAAATTGAAATTTCAAAAAGACAAACCCACAGAGGGACTGTATCTTGTCTGAAAATGTTTAACTTTTTTCCCCTCCAAAGCATTTGCCTCCCAGTAGAACACAGTGAAATATTTGACACGGTAAATATTTTTAAAATTCATACTTGTCCCGTAGCACCATTGAGAGAGAGAGAGAGGAAATATCTCGGGTCCGTTATTCATAATTTATCAGTGAGTTTACAAATGTGGAAATTTTGAGTAAAGCAAGGAAAATTAGCTGTTGTGACAGTGATGGAAATCACTGAAGCAGAGAATTGGAGCTAGAAGACCATCAGCCAGGCCCTCACCTCTGTGCGCTGGGACAAATAATGCCAATAGCACAAAGCAGTCGGATGAAGCATTTTATTAAAGAAATAAATCAGACTCAATTGCCAGTGCAGTTCAAAACCAGTAAAACGTCCTATATACAAGCACCTGTGCAATGCATACTGTGAATTACATTATTCTCCATTTATTTCCCTCAATTCTGACCACTAAATCCAAACACCCCTTCTTTTATTCTCTCCTCTTTCATTTTCATCTCAGGTGTGGTCCCTCCTCTCCGTAAGGCAGCAGTAACCAACCGATTTCCAGTAGATTTAGCATTCTGCAGGATTCCACTCCAACCCCAACAAAGCACTCCTTTATTCAAGAGCAAGATAACATGTGGAGCAGCTTATTAGTAGAATCAGGGGAGCCAAATTAGGTTTAAAGTGAAAGCCTACAGGACAGCAGACCTCTGGGTTAGCTATGACTGCCTTTATGTTTCCTGCCTGGGGGCTCCTCACTGCTTTGGAATTCTCAATCCCTCTGCTCTCCTCCCTTTCACTCCTCCTGTCTGCATTGCCTTCATACAGTCTCCTCCACGATGACCTGGAAGGTGTGGGGCACAATAGGCAGCATCTCGCCCTCCTGCCCCTCCCCCATGGGCACTGAGGGGTGCAGGAGCAGGAGCTGGGAGGCAGCGGGGCTGGCCTGGGCGTCGCCCTCCAAGGCGCCAGTCGGGGTCTGGACCAGCAGGATAGTGCGGACGGCCGCCTCTCCCTCGGACTGCGGCTCCCTGGTGGCGGTGCCGCCGCGCCCGTGCGTCTTGCGGTGCTTGCCCAGGTTGGAGAGTGAGCGAAAGGCACGGGGGCACAGCGGGCAGGTGTAGGGCTTCTCCCCGCTGTGAGTGCGGGCGTGCTCGGCCAGACGGGCTGCCAGGACGAAGCTCTTCCCGCACACGGAGCAGCTGAAGGGCCGCGCTCCGCTGTGCAGACGCTCGTGGTCCCGCAGATGGGGGATCTGCCGGAAACGCTTCCCGCACTGCGTGCACTGCCGAGAGAATGGAGAGTGATGCATCATGGGACACAGGGTAAGTCATTCACAAACTAACAGAGTGAGAATGGAGCAGAGGTGCACTGTGGGAATTGGGGATGATTTCAAATTGGGATAGAGGGGGATAAATGGGAATAACTGATCAGGGTATATAGGGATAGCCAAGTCAGGGACTGATAAGGTGCTCTGCATGTGTTCAGGAGTTTCAGATAGGGACAGAGAATGAATGACAGGGAATAGGTGCATCATGGCCAGTAAAAATAAAGGGAGATGGGGTCAGTGGGGAGAGAGGAGGTGCAGTGTGGATGACAGAGAGTCCTTCAGAGGTGTGGGAGGGTTGAGCTGAGAGGTGTGCAGTAACCAAACAGCTGAAGAGAGAAAAATGAGGAGGTTGAAAGTCCTGCTCTCTTGCCTGGAAAAATGCAGACTTTCAAAGTGATTCTCATAACAGCTATTCTATTTATCCAGCGACCCAACACTGTTTTTGTACTGTTCCACTGCTTTATGGCCCCTAAAACATATTATTACTGAATCAATGAGATTTACAACTACAACCCAAAAACCTGGGTTACAGGTCACGCTTACTGACCTCGCTAACTTTCAAATTTAGCCAGATCACCAGACGAGATAGCTGTTTGAACAATAACAGAGTTAATGGGTGAACTGTCCTTGGCAGCAAGCCACTCGAAAAATTTTTGGTTCACTTATTTAGTACCAAGGGTATTAAAAGCCTAAAGAAGTTATTTGGAATATCTTGCCAAAATGTTTGCTTCCATTTCTGTGCCATTTTACTGGATACAGAGGTTTACGTAATATCACACTAATGTGGCACTTCAAGCAAAATGGAACAACCATAAAATCCTTTTCAAGACATATTTCAACATCACCGCAGAGAGCTTTAAGGGAGGCGTCTGAAAGGCTGTTCTGACATTAGAAATAAAATCAGACGAAAAACCTCTGGTATAAAGGGAGATAAACAGCAATCTAAAGGGCAAAGCTGTGTCGAACGACTAGAGGCTGAGTGCATATAAACTGACTTCTACTCAGTCATCTACATGCATTGATTTTCCCTTCAAATTTAGATGATTTTCAACAATATAAGTCCGATAAAATCCAGTAAACAGAGCCGAATCCCTCCATCTCTACCTTTCAACCACTTGGCCTTGAACTCCTGCCTTACTACTCCAAGACTGTGTTGCCCCAGACAACACCATCAATCAAACTTAAGTAGTGCACAATAAAATCTGACTCAAGAGCAGATGTGCTTCAGGTAGCCTAGAGGCTAGCGCTAAGGCTAATGCTAAGCGCAGGTGATGCCCTAAGGGGAAGGGCAGCACACTGTAATTGAGAAGAAGGACAGCATCACAGGGCTTTCAGACAGGCTCCTGCTCCTCTAGGTGGCCCTTCCCAATAATGCTCCACCCTGCAAGACTTCGAAGTGGCATCAGTGAGAGAAATCGGTTTAGTGCAAGCAGTCAGTTTCAGTGTTAGCTGCGTGGCTGGAAGTGTGGAAAACTGTCACAGGTGAATACTTCACGGAAAGATGTATCAACTGAATGTACAGGGCCTGCAGGTATATTCACACCGGGTGAAAAAAAGAGATAGACTTCACTGCGCTAAAAGGGGGTAATTTGCAATCCGCATTTTATCCAGCCCAGCAGCACAAGAGCAGAGGGTTTGACCCAGGAACTCACCCCAGTTCTGAGGCTCATGCCACAGTCTTGGGCAATGACAGGAGTTTGCCAAATCTGGGGCGCTTTTCCCAAAATAACAGATGCTAACTAACATAGTTGGACCCATTGACTGTGGATGGACGAACTATGCAAGTTGCTAATTTAGTTAGCAGCGACTCTTTTGGGAAACGGACCCCCGAATAGTGGTGTACCTGCTCCAGTGCTCGATATAACCCCACACAGTGGAGGGGATGAAAACTCCAGGTAGTGACATCCTGTCAAACCCAAAACCTCCTTCTTGTGAAACTATTCTATCTACTTGACCTACGCGAAGTGTCCCTGCCTGGAGTAAACGACAGAAAGAAAATGCTGAGCCGTGAGCAGAGGGGGCGCTACAGTCCCTCACCTGATAGGGCCGCTCTCCCGTGTGGATGCGCAGGTGGACGCTGAGCGATGAGGCGGTGGTGAAGTCCTTGCCGCAGTGCTCGCAGTGGAAGGGGCGGGGCTTGGGGGCGGGGGCCTGTGAGTCGGGGTCCTGGGCAGAGCGGCAGTGAGCGAGGATGTGCTCCTCCAGGGCGGCGCTAGAGGCGAAGCGCCGGCGGCAGGGTGGGAGGGGGCAGCGGAGGGGCGTCTGTCCGGAGTGCGAGAGCCGATGCAGGTCCAGCCCCTCCTGAGTGACGCAGCGATGGCCGCAGATGTCACACTCCAGATGCCCCGCGCTTCGGCTCCGCCCCCGCCCTGCCTTCCCCGAGCAGCGCTGCAGGTGGGTGTCCAGCACTGATTGGTTCACAAATTGGGAGGAGCAATGAGGGCAGGAAATGGGCTCTTTGCCTGGAAGAGTAGCAGACAAATGCAAGACATCACCACCGTAACCAACAGCAGCACAGCGAAATTTCATCCTGTTCATTTGTTTCCAGTTTCCCTGAATGTTTTCACATCAGAATGAGGGAAATATGCAATCCATGCACAGCATGAACACAATTCAGAGCAAATCATCGTAGCTATTCAGCACACGCAACCCGCACTTCATATAACTCAGAATACATCCTTCAGCAGGAAAAGAAGCGAAAGAGCGCGCACCATGGAGAGAAACCCCAGTGCGAGAAGCTCTCTCTAGAGCATACTAGCGCTGGCAGAGGAATGGTCACTAAAATGATGGATGGCATCGGCAGTGGCAGACTGACCTTGCCACAGAAATGCTACAGAGACGAGACACAGAAGAGAACTGTAACTCAAGCAGAAATTCTGGAGCTGCAGCACTGCACCCGGCAGTGGACTGAACGGCCCTCGGGCTTCAGAGAAGCGCCACTGCAACAGTCACAGGGAATCAACACGCAACATCGCTCTAACATGGAGTCTGCTGGATTCCTACTGCAGTATCCATAACAATCTACGTTAATTATAGTCCTTTTCTTAAATCAGCTTTAAGGGGAATTAGAGAAGCGACATCGAAAAATTTACTGCATTAAAATTGCCTTGCATCAACAGAACTTAAAATACCAGATTAAAACTTCCAGGTATCAGATTAACACTTGTAATTTAATTCATATTATCAATGCTAGAAATGCAGCTTCAGTAAAAAAGTTTCATATATAGTTTAATGTAAATGAAATTTAAAAATGTTGTACTGTTTAATAACACGCAAATATAATACTTTGTCAATAAAATGCTGGCTTTGAATCAACAAACATTCTGCAGCCAGCGTAAATCTTAGTTCTGCATAAAAAAACCATTTTAAACATGTAAGACGTGCGCTGTTATGGGGGGTGGGGTCAGAAGTGAGGAGTATCGCAAAACCAGTAACATCCAGGTTGTGAAAACTGCTGGAGTTTACAAGGCCTCTTTACTTTGGTTGGAAGCATAAGAAAATATGATGTAAAAACAAACTCTGCTGCCAGCACTATAAGCAGAGTTTTTCTTATAACAATAGCATGACTATTTCACAACATCACCGGCAGGCAAAGCATCGTTTCAGAGCTAAAGTAATTCAGGCAGATGAAAATGGTAATGGGCAAACTTCCAAAAGCCTCTCCGTCTGAGTCAGCCACACTGGGAGCACGTAACGTGAAACAAAAGGTTACCTCCAGGTTTCAGGTCAACAGCACTGATTGCATCAAAAAAAAAAAAAAAAAAAAAACACAAAGCCTGGAGCACTTTGGGGTGTGTTTAATTAATTAGCTGGTGAATTAATATGGCCATGAGCAGAAATTTACATGCAGACCTTCAGCCCTCAGTATTAGATTTGAATTAATATTTCAAATATTAATATCAAAATTAACATTTGATGTAAATAACAGTTTTAACATGTTATTCGACTGGTCAAAATGTAACATTTCCCAGTGAAACGTATACAAAGAAAGGGTGAACCCCACTGCAGTAAATCAGAGATTGCGGACAGTGTTTAGATAAAATCACTGAGACACAGGAGCAGGAGATAAGGACGAGCAAAGCTTAGCCACAGTCAGCCTCAGCTTTGACCCCTTCATCACGCGCATTAGAGAGCCCACTTACCTTGGTGCTGGAGAGAGTGCAGCTGCAGCTGTTTCCTGCGCAGGAAGGTCTGGCCGCAGTCCGAGCAGGAGAAGGGGTACTGTCCTGTATGGACATGCCTGTGAACAAGCCCCCCCAAAAAATGTAATGAAATGAAGAGCATCCTCCAGACTTTCAGTTAAATAAGCACCATTTTCTTCAGCATTGCCATTTCATCCACTGACTGCATAGGGACACCACCAGCTAAAGATTCTACAGTGAAAGCACGTATAAAGTCCTGACCGCAATAGAGATGGGGAACCAGAAATATCATTCTCACTCATACGCTTACTAATTTGTCAGAATAAAAACAATCAATTTGCAAAGAAGTGTGTGATAATATTCCTCTGCAAGTGATGTGAAAATGTGATAGCAAATTATGGGTGAGGGTTTTGTTAAAATTACTGCAGTTAATGGTGATGCAAACAGTTATTACTAATGGGGCAATTACAGATTCACATGAGTACCATCGGCTTTTAATGATTTTTGTCATTAAATAAATGAAATAATTTAAAAATGTGTCCTTTGTTTTGCCAGGTTCCCTTTGTCTAAACTTCACATTTTAAGACCTGAATGCATACCTTGGGATAAAATACTGTATTACAGAACAGAAGAAATGAAGAAATTAGAAATAGTTTTTTGATGATTAGTTGATTAGTTAGTGCCATTTCTGGCCTGCTTAGCTAAATGTAACATGTTAATTTATTCCAAGATGGACAGCACTTATATTACTAGATAATCCACCAGCCACATCCCTGTAAATACAACTCCCTGATTACATCCTACTGTATCTGTAGATTCTGCTGCATGGTCACTAGCAGCCTCCCAGTACCTGTGGATGAGCAGCTGAGTGCGAGTTTTAAAGCTGGCCGAGCAGTCTGTGCAGGGGTGAGGAAGCTGAAACTCCACCTCCTTCCCATCAGCCTCTTGGCTGAGGGCGTCGGCCTTGGCATGTATGAGCCAGTGCTGCTTGAGGGTGCTGGACTGGGTGAAACTCTTTCCGCAGCGCTCGCAGGAGTAGGGCTTGGCACAATCGTGCGTGTGGCGGTGACGCGCCAGGTTGCTCTTGTAGGAGAAGGCCTTGTCGCACGTCTCGCAGCTGTAGCGCTTCTTGCCGGTGTGGCTGTAGACGTGGGTGAGCAGGTGACAGCGTCGCTTGAAGACTCGGCCGCAGTGGAGACAGGTGTGAGGAGCGGGCGGTCGCTTGGAGTCCTCCACACCGATGGCGTCCACTTTGGCAGAGGGGCTTAGATGTTCCAATGTTGCCTGGGCTGCACTGTCCACTCCCACAGCCTGTACTTCACCTTCAACTGCTGCTGCTGCTGGACGTACAGACAAAAGAACAAAAGGCCATGTTTTTTGGGTTTTTTTTTTATTTCACACATAATGAAAGTTCCTATCCAGCTCTCCATCATATTATAAAGCAAGGAATTTGTGTGTGCATGTGTGAGAGAGTGTATGTGCGTCCTTCACGAATCTCGATAGCCGTTGATCCAATCGGCTTCAAACTTAGTGGGTGCGTTGCTGAGGACCAAAGGAAGTGGAGTATGGAGTTTTAAGTTGTTTGGCTCAGTGTCTTCCGAGAAATCAAGAAAGCTGCAAGCACCAATACTCAAGCAGCAATTAAACGGGCACTACACTAGCATTATGAGATTCACAGAGCTTTGCAATGAAATGGTTACAACTGTGTTGGCAAATAAAAAGAAACAGCTTTGGCAGGACAAGGTCTTCCTGAGGCCTCCACAACAGTCCAGTGCTTACCTGATGGACTCTTTTGGGACAGGCTGGACCCAGAGCTGCTTTTCCACTTTGTCACAATGGAGGTCACAGAGGAATGGAGAGGCCCCACCGCCATCTTAGTGCCTCCCGCTTCATTACCTGGCCGGGCAGCGGCTCCACAGGCCTCCTCTTTCTCCCGATGCTGCCGGCGGTGGTACAGGAAGAGGGTCGTGTTCATGAAGCCCTTCCCGCACACTGGACAGTGGTGTAGCGCCTCCTCCAGGCCGTGTTGAGTCCTGCGGTGTGCGACCAGTGCTGGTTCCGAGCTGAAGCTGGACCCGCAGCACACACACAAGAAGCTGCGTTCTGCAGCTTCACTCTCTCCCTCATCAGCAGCCTGGGCATTTTGGAGGCCGGCTGGCTGGGATTCTGAATTCAAATGGTTGCCCGCAGTTCTAGATTCTTCCGTGGAGAGGCCTTCATTCGCGACACCATTGGCCGTCCATCCTTCCCCAACTGCCTGTTCATCCGCTTCTTGCTTGTCTCCAGCGCAGGGAAAGTAGGAGTGGTCTCGGCAGACTGCCAGCTCATTCAATGCGCAGTCCTTCTGCCACAACCCCGTCTTCACGCCCCCCACAGTCTCCATTCCTGCCTCACCTTCCCTCACTCCATCCACTATACCTCCCTCACTCTGGGTGAGCCGCTCATCTTCTCCCTGCTCTAGCTGCTCCTCTACTTTCACCCCCCCCTCCACACCTCCTGAGTCAGCTTGCCCTGCCCCCTCCTCCGACACGGTCCTGCTGCACGGACCAAACTTACGGTGCTGCTGCCATTGGCTCAGGGACTCAAACAAGCTACTGCAGTCCCCGCACTGATAACGGATCAGGGGAGCAGAGCTGAGGGCAGGTCGTCGCTGGGTTCCCTGGGCTGGGCTGGCTTGTGATTGGCTGCTGGGCGTCTGGAGTGAGAGGTAGCGCTGTGAAGCCACTATGGAATTAGACAGCACAGTCTGCTGAGAGGGGTCAGCGTGGGGAAGCTGGAGGTCAGGGATGGGCTCTGCACTCTGGTACAGCACTATGGACTGAGTCGGGAAAGAGAGAAGAGGAGGGTTTCAAACTCAGGGAACTGTCACTCCCTGCTACAATAAGCACTGTACTCAACAGTCATTTGCTTAGCCCTTTCAGCGCTATAAGCAACTATAGTTGCCCAATGATGTAAGATATCAAAATCAGATGCTGTTGAAAACCTATCATGTGGCAACTTGTTTAAAAGAGCTCCCCGCAGGGAAGCTCTTTTAAACAAGTTGCTGCATGATAGGTTTTCAACAGCTCAGGATAACTGCATTTTTAATTCCTTGAAAATTTATTCAGCGCTCAAAGGCTTGGTAAGATACAATGGTGGCCAGTTATTTTCGCCATAGAGGGCCAAGCATATGCAGGTTTTTATATTCTCTTGATCTGCTGACTTCACGACTTAGTCCCATCCTCTCTAGGTGAAGGCAAGATAATTAGAGAAGTGAAGTGTGTAAAATGAGCAGGTGAAGTGATTGGTTGAAACGAAACACCGAGTACTCTCGGCCCTCCATGTCACATGACAGGGCACTGCTTTGCGAGGGCGTCAAACTCGAGACCCGTAGCGGTTGCAGGTCTTTATGGTTTCCATTCGATCACTGGCCAAGTCTGGCTGTGGAAACGAGGTGTTGTAACTCTAGCCAATTAGTGATTTGAATCATGAAATGAATCATTAATTCTTAAAATGCACAAAAAAAAGCAGAGGAGACTGCAGCCCTAAAAAAACAAGAGTTTGATAGCCCTGCTTTATAGGGGGGAGCTGTGCCAACAAAGCATTTTTTCAAGCGAATGGAACCAAGTGAAATTAAGGACATCAGCATTTCAAAGTAAGAAAACAAGGTTAAAAAATAAAGATTGGGCATCGAGTAAAAACAAAGATGCAGTAAGCAGTTACAGCCACAGGGCATGCCCTGTGCTTCTGATGGTGCCCCAAGAGGTTTCTAAGAAAGATCACCCCAATCGAGTTTCTACATGTCCAAATCCCCGACTGCGTCACTGTCCAAGAACATCTGTTCACACCAATTTCCATTTTCAATTACTATAAACACTGCTAGACCATACAGTGCCATGAAGAAGTATTTGCCCCCTTCCTGATTTCTTTTTTTTTTTGCATATTTGTCACATTTAAATGTTTCAGATCATCAAACAAATTTTAATATTTGACCAAGATAACCTGAATAAATACAAATTGCAGTTTTTAAATGATGATTTCATTTATTGAGGGGAAAAAGCTATCCAAACCTACCTGGCCCTATGTGAAAAAGAAATTGCCCCCTAAACCTAATAACTGGTTGTGCCACCCTCGGCGACAACAACTGCAATCAAAAATTTGCGATAACTGGAAATGAGTCTTTCACATCACTGTGGAGGAATTTTGGCCTGCTCTCCTCTGCAGAATTGTTTTAATTCAGCCATATTGGAGGGTTTTCGAGCATAAACGGCCTGTTTAAGATCATGCCACAGCATCTCAATCGGATTTAAGTCCGAACTTTGGCTAGGCCACTCCAAAACCTTCTTCATTTTTTTTTTTTTTTAAGCCATTCAGAGGTGGACTTGCTGGTGTGTGTCCTGCTGAATAGCCCAAGTGCGCTTGAGCTTGAGGTCATGAACTGATGGTTTGACATTCTTCTTCAGGATTTTCTGGCAGAGAGCAGATATCATGGTTCCATCAATTACGGCAAGTCGTCCAGGTCCTGAAGCAGCAAAGCAGCCCCAGACCATCACACTACCACCACCATGTTTGACTGTGGGTATGATGTTCTGTTTATGAAATGCTGTGTTAGTTTTTTGCCAGATGTAACGGGATGCACACCTTCCAAAAAATTCAACTTTTGTCTTGTCAGTCCACAGAATATTTTCCCAAAAGTCTTGGGGATCATCAAGATGAATTTTGGCAAATGTGAGACGAGCCTTTGTGTTCTTCTTGGTCAGCAGTGGTTTTCGCCTTGGAACTCCATGGATGCCATTTTTGCCCAGTCTCTTTCTTATTGCTGAATCATGAACACTGACTTTAACTTTTTTATTTATTTATTTATTTTTAATTTAACCCTTATTTAACCAGGGAAGTCCCGTTGAGGTTGAAATCTCTTTTTCAAGGGAGCCCAGGGGGTTGAGGTGGGGAGGGAGAGGGCAATTTGCACAGCCAATTAGATCAGGGGATGATTAGGTGGCAGGTCGAAAGAGCCAGGTTGGGACTTTAGCCATGACACTGGGGAACCCCCTACTCTTATCGATGAGTGTCATAGGATTTTTAGTGGCCACAGTGAGTCAGGACCTCGGTTTAACGTCTCATCCAAAAAACGGTGTCGCCTTCAGTACAGAGTGGTGAGGCAAGTGAGGGCTGCTGTTCTTTAGATGTTGTTCTGGGTTCTTTTGTGACCTCCTGGACGAGTCGTCAATGCGCTCTTGGAGTCATTTTGGTGGGCCGACCTCTCCTGGGAAGGTTCACCATTGTTCCAAGTTGTCTCCATTTGTGGATAATGGCTCTCACAGTGATTCGCTGGAGTCTCAAAGCCTTAGAAATGACTTTGTAACCCTTTCCAGACTGATAGATGTCAATAGCTTTGTTTCTCATCTGTTCTTGAATTTCTTTAGTTCGTGGCATGATTTGAGATCTTTTAGCTTTCCTCACTTTGTCAGACAGGTTTTATTTAAGTGATTTCTTGATTCAACAGGTCTGGCAGTAATCAGGCCTGGGTGTGGCTAGTGAAATTGAACAAAAAAAATGTGGTTAATCACAGTTAATTCATGATGTAACAAGGGGGGCCATTCTTTTTTCACACGGGGCCAGGTAGGTTTGGATAGCTTTTTCCCCTTAATAAATGAAATCATCATTTAAAAACTGCATTTTGTATTCACTCAGGTTATCTTTTCTAATATAAAAATTTGTTTGAAGATTTGAAACATTTAAGAGTGACAAATACGCAAAAAAGTAAGAATTCAGGAAGGGGGCAAATACTTTTTCGCAGCACTGTATATAAAATCAGGCAGACTACTTTAATCCCTTTGCGCAGAATACAAATAATAATAAATAATAATGCCAAGTTTTTCCTGTCATGCATGAGCCTGTTTAGGCTTTATAACTCAGTATTTGTGTCACAGGGACTGTGAAAAATTATTCCAGTGAAGCAAGACATTTGGAAATTCAATTACAGAATTATTTATGAATTAAATATTGGAATTCACAGATGCCGGCGTCTATATCTGCGCAAAGGGGTTTTAAACAACACTTCATTCCCTGTAGAGTCATGACAACCCAGCTATTTGAATGATCCCAGTAATATTAGCTTATATTTGCACTGCTAACAGTGTGTCGAGACTGTGTGGATCTATCCTTAGTGTGCCTTACATTGGATCTATCCTTAGTGTGCCTCACATTCAATCAGGCTATTAGGATATTAGGGTGTTTCAATGCCCATCAGCAATATGATACAGTGAACACTTGCATCGTCATTCTCTTAAAGTGCATTATTCTGGGTGGCTGCCATGTGTATCCGTCCAGTACCCTGTCCTTCATTTGCACCCACAGGTGCGGCATCTAGTTTTGCAAATTTCAGGAGGAGCAGGCAAGCTTCCAGACACGTCATATTTTCCTGATCCCGGCTTGAGGGGGTCATTTATTTCCAATGTTAATGCATAAAACGGGTAAGATTTTAGACGGAAAATACCCATGGTACATTTTCCTGGTTTCCTAATGTTTACGGTGTAACTGGAGCAATACCCATGGAACAGAACATCCTTTATTCTGTGCCTACGGGCTTTCAGTGGCAGATTTGACATCTCGGATAGTGAACACTCCATCTCTATCCGAGAGGCTTATTTGCAACCTTCAGAAGGGGATTTAGATATGTACCTGGTGATACCTGCAGGGAAGCAGGAAGTAGAGCTCTTAAGAGACAGCTCTGCCCATCCCACTTAATCAGATTCCCTTAGAATCAAATTACAGCAGCCCTCAACATTTCATTGGTCATGACAGCTGGCGCCGCCCAAGCCCTTAGTGCCCCCCATCAATTCCATTGTTCTTATGCATAATATACCAGGAGGAGAGAAGTTCAAGCAAAAACCAAAGTAAAGGAGTGGAGAAACAACAAATGCAGATGCTTAAATACAGGTGTACTGTGTGATACAATAAAGCAACTAAATCACTTATAATGTTCTGTGGCATGCATAAACATGCAAACTAGGTTTAGTTCAGCTCAACTTTAGATCAAGATGGCACAAGAAAAATCTCAGTGACATTGAAAGAGAGTTCATTATTGAGAAATGGATGGCAGAAGCTTCAGTCAAAACAGCCACTCTAATGGTTAGTATTTCAGTTGGAACTGTGTCTTCAGTGGCATCAAAGTCCTTATAGACAAGTCTTGCCACTCTGCGGCCATCTTGGCAATGCCCACAGGCAGTTATTATGGGCTAATAAGACCAGCCCTCTCACTAAAAGAATGGGGACAGAGCCATAACTTCATTTTCAATGGTCACTGGGACATAAAAACGGCATGTACAGAATCACCAATCAAATCAAATAAAAACCGCTTTAAAAGTTTGGTAACTTTGCCCAAAAATAATGTTTATAATGGATTGCACCCCAGGGGCCATATTTCTACTATGCATGCAAAAGGTTTCACAACACCCATGTCCTTCACAGTGTGTTGTGATGTGACAGGCTTCGGCTCCTCCCACTGAACTGAATGATGTATACTAAATGGGCTCATCCCCCCAGAGCACTTGAACGAGAAACCGCCGAATCAGTTAAAACCCTTAAGGTTGAAACGGTAATGAGTCTGAACTGTGCGCCGTCATCAATGTAACAACACGATTGGCAAGATATGTATCCCAATTCAGCTGTATAAAGCAGACGATTGGCTTGTGCAAGGAAGGGGCGCGATGCATCTTACAACCAACATCTTTAGCATTATGGACTTTTATATTCAAAATTCTTCAAGTGGTTTGTCTCTTCTCTACATCGTTTTGGTGGCATCAGCATTTAGATCTATAGGAAAGACATCAGTACAGGATCAGAAATTGTGGTTAAAAGCTTACATTCAATGACTATGATACTCATGCATTACAGTGAAATGCAAGAAAAAAACAGAAGAGCAGGTGATTGAGAACGTCAATACAGCATGTAATCAGACTTAATCAGCAAGAACATCCCACAGACACTTACAAAGCGAGGGATATTTTAATGTAATGTCACAGTGCCTAAAGCCCTCATTACATGGACGAATGAACATTTGACAATTCACTGGTGCTTGAACTATAACTACAGGTCCACAGAGAAGTGGGTCAAAGCAGTGGTCAGATGAGACATCCTTCGCCATATTCTTTACAGTTGGTCAGATCACAGGTGTGGTACATAAAGAGAGTGGTGCAGGCCTGAATGCATAGACCCTAAAACAAGAGGGTCCATGAGGGACATTCCCCTTGCTTGTTCTGAATCCACTTATCCCCAGAGAGAAAAGGGTGACTGCTGAGGATGTGACAATACAATGTTACAACGCATCGCAATGCATAAATGTAGAGTCCCTTGACAGAGAAAGCTGCAACAAGAGGTTCCCAGAAAAATATGGTCACGTGACATACTGAACCATTTTGTTTCCATCACGTTAATAGGGCGCGGTCTCAAAGTGAATGTGCTCATACTTGAATGAGTTCATCATTCTGATAGTTTGACAGGTTCCTGCACCTATGGGTGCAGCAGTACGACAGAAAGGCCCCAAAATGTTCAGGGTTCCCCACTGATCCAAAAGAACTAAAATGCTGACCTTGAGTTTTGATGTGAAGGATGGAATTTTATCATTTAATCTCGGCTTCAGACGAAACCAACTTGAAAAAAAAGCATTTTCTATACTTAACAGTAGATGGTACGATGTAGCTTGCCAAGATTGGCAGTATCAGAAAGATGGTTTGGATTATCCAAAGAGGAGTAAATCATGAAATGCATTCAACCATCCATCAAATTATCTCAATACGCATCAGGGACAGCTTGATGACAACGACTCACAATTGAAGTCATGGGCAACAATTAATCCACTCCCGTGGTTTGTCCCCATCGTCAAACATTTTTCACAAAAAACGTAGGCCTCCAGAAACTAGTAAGTATCTACTTGGGCTGGCTGGCACATTAAAGGCTTTGTTTGAATCTTTTTTAAGTGAGGCTGCATGTGATACTTATTTATATAACAACGTATATTACCTACAGTAGATGGCGAGTTCGGAGAAGCAGGCATGAGTACTGGAACAGAAGCAAAGCAAAACTTATTTTAGCCACCTGAAAAGAGGCCCACCTAAAAAATAAAAAAAATAAAAATCTATATCAGTGTAAGTGTAAGCTATATTTTGAATAATTTCACCATCAGACAGCCCTTTCCTTTGGAACAGACATTACATTTTCTCATCCGTAGGGCAAAAGAATTCCCATGCTCGACTTGCTTTTTTCTAATAATTGTGACATAGACAATAAATTACCATTAAACAAACTAGATAATAGTAAATAAAGGCAGGGAAAACAACATATTAAAGGATATTAGTTTCACAGACAGAGAGCCTGTTTAAATACAACACAACGCTTTTAAAGAAGAGAGTATGTATTGCATCACTCCTACTCATTAATCAGTTTGATTCCATTGCAAGATAAGCTGGATTGTTGTTTTTCCCCCAAAAAACATTTTCATTCCGAGAATCAATCTGAAGCCTTCATGACTCTCTCCATCAAGAGACTCAACATAAATGTGATGAAGTGCATTGTAAAGACTGATGGTGTCAGATTTTCACCTGCATTCTACCAATAACGCCCTTTGTGAGAAACTGCACAGTTTGAACACCAAGTTGCAATCACCTTAACCCAACAAGCCAAGAAGTTCATTTGAGACTGAGATCATTAATTTTGATATGCAATTTATCTGTCATTCTTATTGTACAGTCAGTGGCGTCGCCAAGGGGGGGCACATGCCCCCCCCACAGACATCTCGGGCCCCCCCATTTAAGATATGTAAATAAATAAATAAATAAAGATTATCTCACTCGCGCCAGCCCCCCCTCTCCCACTCAACAAACAGAAGACGACCCCCCCACCCCCACGGTCAACAAAATAACATTAAATAAACTTTTTGCGCGTGCCCCCTCATCAAACTGTTGTGCCCCCCTTGTGCACCCCCAGAATAAAAAGTCTGGTGACGCCACTGTGTACAGTTATGTTAGAACTACTGTTATGCAGCACAAGACAGAAATTGGGAAGTGTGTGCAAGCTGCTGCATTTGACAAAGGGGCACCACACAGCACGCGTACCACGTACCTACACGGGAAGAGTTGAATCGAAATACAAAATACAATCCAAATTAAAAAAAAAAAAAAAAAAAGTCATTATTTCTGTTAAAAAAAAATTTTAATATGTTTGCCACAAGAGAGCCACAGTTCTAGATGAATTTCATAGAATTTCATTGAATTTCATCAGGCTATAGATGCTTTGACTGATGGCTTTCTGTTCTGTGACTCTGTGACCTTGTGTTTCTAAATTGCTTTGTGTGTTTTATGTTTGCAACTTAGTTAATTATGCTGCTGCCTGTCTTGGCCAGGACCCTCTTGCAAATGAGACTGCTAATCTCAGTGAGGTCTTCCTGGTTAAATAAAGTATAAATAAAAAATAAAAATAAACAAGTGGTGCCAGGCACAACAAACCCTGCCCCTCGCACATACTTTCACCTACTTGTACAAAATTCAATAGGGATCTATTCTGGGTAAGTGACAATCCCTATACCGAATTTGGGGAGAATCTGGCCATTAGTTTTGCCGCTAGAGTGTTAACAAACAAACACACAAACAAACCAAACCAAAAACAATACCCCTTCCCTCAACCTTCGAGTGGGGCGGGGTAAAAATTGTGGAATTTTGCTTTTTTGCTCCACAAGCTTAGTAAGCTGCAATACCACCAGTAACCATTGGAGTTTCCGGGGAAATGTCAATCACTGGCTCCCAGAAGGCTGGTGACTGAGAAAAATCTGGAGGTTGACGATAGTTTCACGTGAGTGTTCATGACAAAGATGGTTTGTTATTGTGTTACCTGTAATTACAGTATGTACAGTAATTTACATAATACAATAAGAGGTTTATAATGGATAAAATCAAGAAAATTCTGAATAGTGCTCAACTTATTAGGTGTTCCTCAACTAAGTTCAAACAAATGCATGCCAATTTGAACACTTAATGTGGAAATGTGATGACTGATTTACTGTTAAAATCATAGACAGTATAAAAAGACGAAGCAACCATGACGTCACCCATTGGTTTCAGCATATCATTTAGGAAACCTCGATTCTGGCAATTTAACCCATTAAGACCTGATGCGACGTCTGCATCGCACTCGCTTTAAAAACGGAAGGGACATTAATGTCATATATATCTCATTTTTAAGAAATATGAATGAAGTGCATCATGAGGTGCCCTAGGTCTTAATGGGTTAAACAGCGCCATTTTGTCATTTTGAAACCGGATGTGATTCCTAATGGAGGAGAGCGTGAACTGAAGATCCAGGGAGGAGAGAGGGGTGGATCTATGGGTGATCTGACCGTATCTGACGAGGGCCAGAGGATAGGAATGCCCCCAAAGCTTATCTGGCTTAATCCTTTTATTCTAGTCTATTTGAACCTTAATTTACAAAAATGACTATCATGATATATCCAAGGAGATTTGGAACTTGGGATAGTTACCATAAAATAATGTGGAAAATCATTATTGAAATAATAAATCAGGTGGGAAAGTAGGGTCATTTTCTCAGACTTCAACAGCATTGAACTTCTTTCTGCAACCACTGACGTCGCCATTTGCAGGCCGTTCAATAAAATGCAATTTTAAGAGATTTCTGCATTGGCTTCACTTTTCAGACCCGGGTGCTGCTTCCATCTTTTTACACAGTCTATGGTTAAAATATGTTATCAAACCTAGACAGGGCATGGGCAGTCTTTTGCCGTGTATATGCATAGTTAGCTATGAATGCTACCACTGCAATCCGTTATGTTTGTATTATGTAGCATAATTACATGATGTGAATTTAAATCTCATTCATCGCTCAAGCCAATTGTCTAAATAAATTCCTTTATTTTCAGACCACACATTTACATATACTATCGCACACACCTGCACCTACACTTTTTATTTGTACAAGTATTGATTTAAATTTTGGAAGAAAAAGAAGCTCTTTTCTTGTTCTGAGAAGCCTGGACCAACACATCATGGCAATGGCCAACCTTGACTATACCAGCAGTTATCTCTCACCAAGACATACCTCTGTTTTTTTTTAACCCTTATCCAAACACCATAGAAAGGAAAATGTTTAAGAAGAGGTTCCATCCCTCAAACAGAATTCCAGAGACCTTTATTGGCTATTACATGGTGTTCTTTGTCACCCTTCTGCATTTATGTAGATGGCCAATACATGCCAACTCGGGAGCACCACAGAATCACTCACATTTTTTCTTGCTCTGTTCGTTGATAGATAATGATGAGACATAAAATCCCTTCACATGGATGAGTGTCATACATCCATTTCACTTTTGTGCAACCGTTCACCATTTGTTAGCATGGCATGGCATGAAATAAAGTATTCACAAGGGTGCGAATTTACAACCCCAATTCAGAAATAGTTGGGACAAAGTGAAAATTGTGAATAAAATCAAAACGCAATGGATCTCATTCATGAAACATGAGCAGAACGAATTTGTGTGTAAACTGTTCGCAGACGGAAATTTACGTGCATCTCCGCATTCATCAATATTTTAGCTGCTCCGATCTTTTCGTAGATACTAACAAAATCTACACATGCTGCTGACCACGCGTGGTGCTTGTGTAAATTTAAGAATGCACATAAATAATGCTTGTCACAATTGGAAATTACAATTTTAATTCATATTGCGCTCTGTTATGTACACAATACCCAGATGCCTTTGAAGCACGTGATATAGCCTAAACATGAGAAACGATTAAAAATATAACACATTTAGTTAAATTGGTTGGCAATTGGGAGGTTTAAGATCCAGATTAGGTTCATGATTGTGAATTATGTATATGTGAATCGACTCAATAGATTACACGTTCTTTCTACATGTTGAATGATGATAATAAAAAAATAAAAGTGGAGGCATGTCGCTGTCTCCGTCAGATATAATTCCTGACAGAGAGGTCTCCCCAATTATGCCAGCGATGCGCTCGTCTGCAGTTGATAGTTCGTCCCATGAATAACAAAAGGTCGCAAGTGACATTCCTAATGAAACCTGTTTTTCTGCACCACAAAGTACTACAGCCGCTGTAGAACTTCGTGGTGCAGAAAAACAGGTTTCATCAGGAATGTCACTTGCGACCTTTTGTTATTCATAGGATGAGTTGTGACCTCCTCCTGTGGCTGATGTATTTTTTTTGTGTGCGCGTATGTGTTTCTTTGCCTCCAGTTTCATGTCAAACCATTTACGCTTCACCTCGGACATAGTTCTTTGGACTACAGAGACAACATTAACGGCATCTGTCACCTCCCTCCAGGCCTTCGCTTTGCCTGTCCCTGTCACACCACTGCCAACAGATGAAAATAAAATGTTTTTTCTTCACTCCACTTCATCCAAAATTATTTCTATCTCCGCTTTGAAATAATTCTTTTTTCTTTCTCTCTCTTTCTTTGTTTACGCCATGACTGACAGGTCGACTGGATGCATCTACACCTCCTTATATGGTGGTCATTGGCAATTCATGGGCGGGGATTTATGCAAATAGCTGATTACCGGAGCGCGCTGTCACTTTACGATGGATTGGCATTCATGATCATACATACGTCTTTACGATCAGATCTGAGTTTCCCACGGTGTTCATGAATCTGGAGTAGGTTTTTAGTAGCATAGGCTTTTATGTGCAAATCTACGCACAAATTTACTAACGTTTCATGAATGAGACCCAATGACTTTCAAATCACACCTGGTGATGCTGGCTTTTCAACTGAACGCTGATAACAGGAGGGGGGGTCTTTCTCCTCTTTAGCCCGGAGGACACGACGCCTCTGATTTCCAACCAGAATGTCAAATTTGGACTCGTCTGACCAAAGGACACTTTGCCACTTTGCTACAGTCCATTTCAAATGAGCCTTGGCCCACAGAACATGGTGGCGCTTCTGGATCATGCTCAACAATGGCTTCCTTTTTGCATGATAAGAGTTTTAGGTGGCATCTGTGGATGGCACGGTGGACTGTGTTTACAGACAGTGGTTTCTTGAAGTATTCCTGGGCCCATTTAGTAATGTCAATGACAGAATCATGCCAGTGAGCGATGCAGTGGCGTCTGAGGGCCCGAAGATCACTGGCATCCAGTAAAGGTCTTCGGCCTTGTCCCTTACGTACAGAGATTTTTCCAGTTTCTCTGAATCTTTTGATGATGTTATGCACTGTCGATGATGAGACCTTCAAAGCCTTTGCAATTTGACGTTGAGGAACATTGTCTTTAAAGTATTCCACAATTTTTTTACGCAAGCCTTCATGGGTTGGAGAGCCTCTGGCCATCTTTACTTCTGAGAGACTCGGCCTCTCTAAGACATCCCTTTTATAGCCAATCATGTTACACACCTGATGCCAGTTAATTTAATTACTTGCTAAATGTTCTTTCAGCTGATTCTCTGATATATTAATTGCCTTTTCAGCCTTCTTTTTTGCCTGTGTCCCAACTTTTTTGAGACCTGTTGCAGCCAGAAAATTTGAAATACGCTCATTTTGTGGATTAAAATGCACAATGCCTCAGTTTCAACATTTGAAATGTTATCTATGTTCTATTGTAAATGGCATATTGGCTCATGTGATCTGAAAGTCTTTGCATTTTGATTTTATTCACAATTTACACTTTGTCCCAACTATTTTGGAATTGGGGTTGTATTTGTAAATGTTAGTATTTTTTCATTTGTGAAAATGTAAACATGTCCGTAATACTCATATCTGCAGCATGACCTGTGTAAAATTAAATACTGCCATTCAGTACCGTCCACTCCACGATTATTGGCACCCCGAGATTTTTATGAACATAATGTAACTGAAGCGTTCAATTTGTATTTTACATTTTTAAAGTTCATCCCAGTGTAAAGAACTTTCAAGCAGAAATCCATGACTTCCTGGGATATAAATGTGAGGTTGGGGGAGCATGGCTTGGTAGGTAGTTCAGGTCATCTAGAAATCAGAAGGTTCTTGGTTTGATCCCCGGCTCCAGAGAACGTGGCGAAGTGCTCTTGAGCAAGATGCTGAACCCCCACGCTGCTCCGGATGCGCAGGTTGACGCCTGAGAAAAACGTCTGGAGATATGGTCTAGTAGTATGTTACTGCAAATTTACACGAAAATTCATCAGACCGAAAAAAAAAGATAAAAAATGTTCCGGATGACGGACGTCGGAAGACGGATGCCATTCCACAACAATAGCTTATCGGCCCATAGGGCCGGTAAGCTAAAAATGTCGGGTGTCTAAAACTTCTGCACAATACTGTACATTGTAAAGCACTTTGAGTCAGAAGAGTAGAAAAGCACTATAGAAATGCAGTCAATTTACCATTTAGGTGACACAGAGGCCAAATTTTCTCATTCTTTCATCAACGTTCAAAAGATAAGAACAAACAAGTAACATAACGGGAGTGTGTTGACCTTCATGAGTGAGAGAATAGCAATAAAAAAAATAGCATATCACCTGAAAATGCACATATTTATCATTAAAGCAATCATTGCAAAAATCAGATCAACTGGAACAGCGCTTCCTGGAAGAGAGCCAACTTTGTTTTGTCCTCAAGCACAGTGAGGAGGAAGCAGAGAGAAGATCAAGGATGGGAGGATCACAGTTGGAGATTTAAGAAAAACAAGTAACTGCCTTTAGTGTGACTGTATCTGCCACCCTATGTACATGTTGGTGCCAAATATGAGCAAAATTGGTCAACTGGTTCTTGAGATATTGCGTAAACAAGGTTTACAAAGGCAAACTACATGTAATTGCCCAGTGACCTTAAAAATGACGTCAAGGTCACCAAAATTGACTGGTGTCGCGGGCCATGCCTCTGTTCTGTGGGCCAAGGCTCATCTAAAATGGACTGTAGCAAAGTGGCAAAGTGTCCTGTGGTCAGAAGAGTCCAAATTTGACATTCTTGTCGGAAATCATGGGCGTCGTGTCCTCCGGGCTAAAAAGGAGAAAGACCACTCCTCCTGTTATCAGCGTTCAGTTCAAAAGCCAGCATCTCTGATGGTATGGGGATGCATTGGTGCATTTGGTGTGGGACACTGGCATGTTTTAAAAAGCACCATGAATGCTGAAAGGTATATAAAGGTTTTAGAGCAACTTATGCTCCCCCCAGACGACACCTATTCCAGGGAAGGCCTTGTGTATTTCAGCAGGACAATGCAAAACCACACACTGCAGCTATTACAGCATGGCTTCGTAGTAGAAGAGTCCGTGTACTGAACTGGCCTGCCTACAGTCCTGATCTTTCACCGATTGAGAATATTTGGCGCATAATTAAACAAAAAGTCCGTCAAAGGAGACCCAAAACTCTCCAGCAGCTGGAAGCCTCTATTAAACAAGAGTGGGATCAAATTCCAACAGCTAAACTCAAGAAACTTGTCACCTCAATGCCCAGATGCCTCCACTCTGTGTTAAAAAGAAGAGGGGATGCTACACCATGGTAAACAGGCCCCTGTCCCAACTTTTTTGAGACCTGTAGCAGCCATCAAATTTGAAATGAGCTCATTTTGTGGATAAAATTGTAAAATTTCTCAGTTTCAACATTTGCTTTGTTATCTCTGTTCTATTGTGAATAAAATACTGGCTGGTGTGATTTGAAAATCATTGCGTTTTGATTTTATTCACAATTTACACTTTGTCCCAACTATTTTGGAATTGGGGTTGTAGTATAAACTGCAAGGGTGCCGATAACTATGGTATATGTGGCTTGTTTAAAATTATTTCTTGATAAGAGATTTTTTCCTCTGAAGAAATGTACTTAAAATTAAGAATTTACAGAGCAAGACTGAGCCAACTGAGCAAAAGGTGAATTTTTTGTAACCCTCTTTACGGTACCAGTGGTTCCATAGAGAGAACCGTAGACCCGCCTCAGAACCAAAGTCAGGAATTCACTTGACCCATTACATTCAATATTTGACAACTTTATTCAACTTTTTTTTATAATGATCTAGCTTTGGGGCCCAATGGGATCATACGACGCTTCATAAGACCTTAACTTCATACGCCTGTATATGTCCATAACAGCCCCATAATCTCAATATATTGTAAATGGATTTCAGCCCCCACACCCCCCGCCCCCCTGAGAAAAACCATTTCACGGACAGGTCTCACAGAACAGAAGAGCAATGTTCATTTAGATAATGAAGTCAAAGCAGAGGCGGATTTTCAGTTGACAAGGAGGCAAGCCAAAAAAACACACCGTGCCCTGCTTAGGTTTTAGCAGGTCTCACGACAGCAGATCAGTCTGTAAGCCGGCCAATAAAATATTCATCGGAACACGTGCGAGGGGTCTGATTCTCTCAAGTCCCTCTCCATCCACTACACAAAATTATAAAGGGCTGCGAAAAAGCTATTGCCCCCCACCTGATTTCTAATTTTTTTTGCATATGTGTCTCACTTTAATGTTTCATATCACCAAACCATTTTCAATATAACACCAAGATAACTTGAGTAAACACTAGGGCGGATCTCATTTAGTCGACCAGTCGATTTCTTAGTCGATGAACTGTCAGTCGACCAAGATTTGTTTTGATCGAGCAATCGCAATTAATCAACATCCATAGAGTAACACCATTCTGCATTATTTTTGCAGAATAAAATCCGATACTTGTTTCTCTCTAATTTTGGAGAGTTGACTCCAAAAATAGTGTCCTTTTTGCTCACGTCACATTTTCTCACAGTGCATGATGTGCATTTCATAGCCTTGTAATGTTCGACAAACACCTGTAAGGTTAAGAAGTCTTGTGTCATTCCTTAAAGCCCCACTAGGTAGGAATTTCACCTTAAAATATCAGTTTCAAAGTCTATTTATTGGTGGGCTGGATTTTTTCAGTGAGAATGGCATCTCTCCCATTACCACAGAGGGACCTGGTGGCCTGCCTCTGGGACTATGCAACTTTCGACCGCGGGTCCCGCACTCTCGCAAGACGTACGTTCTGCTTTACGGCACACACGAGCTTTTGGATAAGGAGCATAAGGAGAAGGCAGCTAGGCTAGCCCGGTACCGTGTCTCGAAAGATGGCTGAGGCAAAGATGCGAAAAAGGACGGTGTCGGTGGAAGCCAGGATAAAAAAAAGGGAGAGTGACCGTGCACGGCACAAAACCAGAGTTAATATTGGACCGGCTTTTTCACAGTGGAGAGAGCTCATGGCGAAAGAGGGCTGCAAGTCGGACGCTGAGCTGCCAGCGTTGCTGATTGAGAGGTGAGTTACATGCTCATGTTCATGCATTGTATTTATCACACATTGTTTTTGTTGGCTGTGTTATCGTGTGTAGTCACAGTCACTATTTGGGTTATCAAAACGTAACTGATTGTAAGCCCATTCAAATAATGTAAACAAGGTTAGCCGAGGTAGCATTAGCATTTCACCGGCAGAGCTAGCCCCTTTTCGGAGTGTTTTTTATAGCGAACTTTATGCTTCACGGAGAGAAAAGTTGTTGACTTCTGTGGTGGGAAATATATTGCAACTTGACCGGGCCATAACTACCGTCTCATGCCTCAAGGTGTGACAAGGGCATTAGTGCAACTCCAGACTACATGTGTAACTGGTTTGTTTGTGTTTCTCTTCTTCTTGCCTTTCCATTGCTGATGTCAGTGTTGCCTGCATCAAAACAAGTGAATCTGATCCACAACCACTTGGGCTTCCTAAATCAATAGATTAAATTCCTAAGGTTTAAATGACTTGAGGTCATGAGTGTTCCCTTAATCTTGAGCCATATAAATGTGCCACAACACTTCTGTATAGTGTGGGGGGTAAACGTTTTAAAGTCAAAGAATAAACATGATTACCACTCTCCAAAGAGAACTGAGCCAGGCTCATGTGGCCTGCATACTGCTGTAGAAAAAGTAGTGGGAATGAAGCAAAAACTCATGAATCTGTTAAAAGAATCAGATAGCAACCTATAGCTGGCTGGCTAAGATGAGCTAATCTTCCGGAATGACCATATTGGTAATCAACCAATGAGAAGTCCCTTCATAAGAACCGGCGCACTCCAGTTTATGCTGGATGAATCCAGAGATCCAGTCTTCTTGGGCACCCAAAGATGACCCTCAGGTAACCCCTAGGTTTGGGAGGCTCAAACATGGTCTTCGAGCATCCCTGGCGGCAAAAAATGAATTTACACCATGATGTAATGGCAAACTTGTTACTAAGGGTGGAGTGTTACCATGTGACAATTACCAATCAGAAAATGATAATTGTATGACGAGGTAGAAAGTATCATGTTTTACCCCACCTTATGGGAAGGTCCAAAGGCCCTATAAATTAAGTGGTCAGACAATCAGTGGTCAGTCGGGTGGGGGCGATTGATGGGATATGAATGCTTCGTGGTATCGATACCAGCCCGGGATGTTGTACTTCACTTTGAGCAAGATACAATAAACCCACTTGCATCAGACTCTGGAGATTGCGTCTATTCTTTGGCGGAAAACTACAGGTGTGGAGACCCCTCAGTCTAAGGGCCCAGACTGAGGTCGTTCACCCACATCACTTCCTAGCAACTATTGTTTGAAAGCAAAGACAGGCCATATCAGCTTTGTAGGCTGGCGTTGTATTGTCATTATATTGATATTGTCCCATTTTGAGGTTACAATAGCTACTACGTCTGCTAACATTACTCTTAGGAGCGGTGCTTGCGCATACTTTGTTGTAGAGCAATAGAAGTCTTCAACAGCGTCGGATTAAAACTAAGTAAACACAATCATCTATATTATAATAGCCGAGTGGCCTCTGTGTGTGTGTGTGCGTGCGTGCGTGTGTGTCCAGCCACTCAGAGCTAGAATCCACCGGGCGCGTATTTGCAGCACAGCGGGATCGACGCTATTTGGCTCCGTCTTATGGGCGACTGTGTCCGGCCAATCAGTGCTAGACTCCGCCGGGCGCGTATCTTTCTTTGCTAGATTCCACCGGGCGCCTATCTGCAGCATAGCGGGAGCGACGCTGTTTGGCTCCGTCTTGCAGGCGACTGTGTCCGGCCAATCAGTGCTAGACTCCGCCGGGCACGTATCTGCAGCATAACGTAACGTTATGCTGCAGATACGCCTGTATGTCCCCCTGTATGTCCTCTCCTGGGGATTCCCCCTTTTGAACCCAAGCCAATTCATCCACAGGAGTCCCGAATCCTAAAAAACAGATGCCAGACCGCAAGAGAAAGTAACGCGTAATCTGCTGCATAGCGTGAGCGACGCTATTTTGCTCCGTCTTGCAGGCGACTTTGTGTTCCACTGAGCGCGGAATGACAGCGCAGCGTATTCCCCTTGATGGTTACTTAGTTTTAGTTATTATAAAAACATCGGTCACCTGACAGCCACCTTGGTGTTTATGGAAATGCCATAGCAACACCATAGCAACGTGATGACATCATAGAGGTGCATGTGATGACATCATAATGCTGCACGAAGTTACATAAAATAGAACCCGTGGATCCCCACGGGCAGAGTGCTAGTAACTAATAACTTTATTGATTCCAGCTCCACAAGGCTTAGGGTGTAAAAAAAAAAAATGCACGTTCTCACGGGGGACGTCAGCCGGCAACAGCGCTCTGTGTGTTTTATGACAGCGGTGTTGCGCTTCTACTTGCTCTAGTGGCCTTTAGTGGCCGCTAGAGCGCACGAAACTGGGATTCCTACCTAGTGGGGCTTTAATCAACAGAAAAAAATTGCCATAAAGTCATGATTTCCATCTTCCTCTGAGTCAGGTGAGAACTATTTGTTCAATTCTTGGCTAATTTTCACATGTATGAATGACTCTAAAGGCATTATTTTAGGCTTAGCAATATGGCCACTGACAGAAGAAAATGCAAACATGATCCTGCAGCCTGTTGCACCACCAGATCGTAAGTTCTACCGCACATAATTGTACAAAGTCCACACTAAACCATACGTTGAACCTTGTTAGTTTGATACTACAGCTGTGTCAACGTTCGGTTGCACCACGGAAACTTAAGGTTCATCTTAACTATACCGCCTTAACGTCCAAACTAAGCAAAATACTATAAGAGAAAATGACGCTCTCGCTGACAGCGGCCAATCAGTGAGAAGCACTGTTTTAATGCAGCGTTTATCACTCTGTTGCTACTCATGCTCTTATATTTGAGCATATTTCCTACACAAGGGTAATGGCTAAAAAAAAGGAACCGTTAACAAATAATAAAAAAGTTAACAGGGAAAAGGCATTACAGTTGAAAGGCAAATAAAGCAGGACAAAATAACGGTTAATTGGTAACTTGGCATATAACTTTAAAAAGATAGTTTGTGTTCATTGTGGAATTGTTTAAAAGCTAATTTGTGTTCATTGTTCGTGTTTATTGTGGAATCTGGGACTATGAGTTTATTTTTATGGAAAATGGAATCGTGAGCGTAAATCAAAGTCATCATAAATTTCTAAGGGGTGCAATCTACCGCGGAGACAGCGTTGCTGCCACTATACAGACAGCATATTTCGCTGCTCATCACCCAAGTTATTCCACCTTTCAAAACAATGCAGCGTGACGACCGCTATTTAAGATGGAGTTTAAACCTACTAAGTGCGTGGTGTAAGATTTATGTTGTACCTTATGTCCACGCTGGAACTATTTCAGCTGGTGCAACCGTTAAAATGTTAGTAATGCGTAAACTATATCCTAAGTTAGAGCTTTTGTTCAAACTAAGTTACGTTAGAACTTACGCATAGCTGGTACAACCCGGTACAGATGTTTTCTGCTACACCTGTGAATGTTTCACTACACCAAGACTGCATTTGCTTCCGTTTTGATCAGTGCATAAAAGCCGATATATATGATATAATAAAGAAAATCTTCATTCTTATTACGTGAAAAACTGTGTGTAATAGAGACTTTTTATTGCATTATTTAACTCACCATCCTCAAATTAGATAATATGAGGCCTTTTTGGAAAATCAGCAGACCTTTTTTTTCCAAAATGCAGGGTGGTGTAATCCATCCCATTTGATCATATGATGAGACGATACAATAGCCAGTTTAGGTGCAAAGTCTGACAAGCTGGGCACATCTACCAGCCAAGCACAGAAAAAATAACAACGAAAGCAAGAAAGTATTCATTCAACAAAATAGATTTTTATAGTTTACGTATAGTTTTATGGTTAGCCTATCATTTTGTTATAGATCGATTTGGAATAATTAAAAAAGAAAAAGAAACCTCGAGGTCAATGTGTTTTTGAGTGATTATATACCAAGTTTGCAAATGATGTATCATTGAGATGAAGCAACGCAAGAATGTTTTTTTCCCGAAATGTCTGCCTGAAGCATTTTTCAGGGTGCGATCCCGTTCAGAGCTCCTGCCTCGGTGCGACTGCCCTAGTGACTAGTACTGAATGTGCAATAAGTGATCTTATTTTAATGGCTGTCATGATTCGTCTTGGCATGATTCATCTTGGGAAAACAAGTCACGTAGGTAATATGTGAAGTCGCGTAAAGTAGGGTAGATCTGCTTTGCAGTAAGGCTACGGATGTAAGTTAACATAATGCCTAACATAAACTTATAAGGCAGATCCACTATGCTGTAAAGTTCCGCAATAGGAGTTTGATGTACATAAATTTACATAAACCTGTGTATGATAGTTGAATCCGGCTGAGGAGCTTGATCCTAATAAATTGGGCCGTGGAACAAACTGAGAGTAAGTAAACAAGAACGCAGTCCCTAAACTTGGAGACCACGAGAAAGGCTAGGGAGCTCATTCCTGTTAACTAAAGTGGGTGAAGTACTTCCACATATTAGTAGCATTAAACTAACGATTTAATCTCCGAAGACAATAAAGTTTTGACAAGATGCTAACGGCCGGCTAGCAAATGCAACAGTCCAGCAACTGTGCGCTAAAACTACGGGGAATATATACATATGGACATATAAAACCTGAATACTTAACAGCTAGCAGAAAAGGAACTTGGGACGTAAACCAATCCCAGGACAGAATATATCCAAAAGATGCGCAAGCAGCTGGATGGGAAGAGTTAAGAAAGGGATTCACACCAGGGTTGTGACATGGTTTCTATACACCAAAACATTTGCAGTCCTTCGACTGACAAAACATACTCACATGAGAGGGAAGAACTAAAAAGTTTATGTCATTCCATATGCCCTCATTGGCTTTTTCATTAGGTACCTCACTCGTAAGCACAAAGAGTATGCTCCTGCAAGCAGATTTCAACTCAGCTTGCAAACATGCTGAAGCGAATGTCGTTCACCCAAAATGCAATAATGAGCACAAATGCGTACTCATGGCCATTTTGACCATGGCATAACTCTTGGTGCCAGACATGGTGGTTCCAGCATGTTGCTGCCTCCTGGGATTAGCATGCATGCACTGCAATCTCCAGAGTTTAAAGTAAATGGCAGAATAAGCAAATGACATATGGTAAACAAAGGTTACATGGGCAAAACCTCTTAGAAAGTGGAAGCCCACAAGAGGAATGATCTTCAGGAAAAGCCCTGGGCAGCTCAGTTATTGAGTATATAGAATATAAATGTTATAAGAGAATGTTTGGCCATCAGTTTGTGGCCTGTAGCGCGCAGTTGGGTGCAGCTGGATGATGATCTGAAGCAGATGCGCAAGTCCACCTCTGAATAGCTCATAGAAATAAAATGAAAGTTTTGGAGTGGCCCAGTCCAAGTCCTGGCTTGAATCTGATTAAGGTGCTGTGGCTTTACCGTAAACTGGCAGTTCAATCTCGGAAACTCTCCAATGTGACTGAATTAAACCAATTCTGCAAAGAAGAGAGCGCCAGAATTCCTCAACGGCAATGTAAAAGTCTCACTGCCAGTTATTGCAAACGTTTAATTTCAGTTGTTGTTGGCAAAGGTGGCACAACCAGTTATGAGGTTTAGGGGAGCAGTTATGTTTTCACAAGGGTGATACAGATTTTGAATAACTCTTTACCTTCAATAAATGATCATTTAAAAGCTTCATTTTCCTGCTTACTCTCACTGCCTTTTTCTTCTAGTAAAATAAGCTACATGATCTGAAACATTTAGGCTAAATATGGCAAATAAGCAAAAATAGAAGAAATTGGGAAGGGAGCAAGTACTGTTTGACAGCAGTGTCACTGCCTATTACCCATTATCCCTTGTTTTATGATGTGCTTCTTAAACAGATGTAGATCATTTAGAGCCATAAGGCAAGCTTCTTTGTGGGGTAAGTCCGGGCAGGACAAGCAGGAATAGCACCATGATTTATGAAATGCAATTGAATATGGACATTACCGCCATTACAGCCAAACCATTTACTTTTTTGCACGAAAGTTCAATTTTCCTGAAAAGGGATCAATTACACAACATCATCTTTATCCTACACAGAGCACATCAAAATTGACTTTACATTGGGTTACACGTCTTTTGAGCCATCATTCAAAGATTGTTTCAGCATTTAGGGTCTCGTCAGATGAGCGAAGAACATATTAAATAGGAGGCAATTTTAAGGGAGTCAGATAGATGTTTGAAAAAAATCAAAGCCGCAGTATCTCCTTTTTTCAGCTTTCATCTCAGACTAATGAGCCCACATTAAATGAAAGAAACAGATGTTTGAAAAGTGAGTGTTCACCCAGTCATTATTATCCAGATAGTCTTATGAGGCTTCAACAAACCACTCAGTGCAAATTGGTCATAAAATTGAAATAAGCAGGAAAAAAGTCCTCGTCATCATATTTCAGAGGCTCTACTAGTGCAAGCGTGCCAGCTTCAGAACACCTTCACCATCTCAAAGGATTTTGCTGTAACTGACTTAATTTCTAGAGCATGTGAAATATTTTCCCATCATTGATGTCTGTGGAAGACAAAAATGAATAGCTGATAAAGTTATAAATTTTGTCTTGTTGTTGATGACAGTTTTCAGTGAAGTCAATGCTTCACAGCAAAGAATAAACCATGCATGTTAAAAAAAAGTAATGACAGTGTGCTGACTTTGACACAAATAATTCACATGCTGCATAAATTGAAGTTATATCATCAAAGATTCCATTGTGAAAGATTTCAGTTTTTTCTAATCGCAAAGCACTGCACTGCATGTTACAGAACAAAGTCTGTCAGTATCAGTCCAATTAAATGGCATTCAAATTCAGACCAATTAATTAATGCAAAGTTCAACAGCAGCCTCTCCTCCCCTCAAAAGATAGAATGCCCAGTCAGCAGGAATGAACGTTTCTTTTTTAATGCAGTACCTCAGTTTGAGCCTCAGGGGGTGCTGCATCAGGGGGCTCCTCCCCAGGGTCATCTGGATGGCAGGTAAGCTGGTGGGAGAGCACTTCTTCCAAAGAGGCGAAGAGCTGGCAGCAGGGTGAGCACATGTACAGAGAAGAGCTGCTGTCCATGATGGCTGCGAGAACAAAGTCAGGGTAATTCCATGAAAATAGGGAGAAGACCTTCAAAAATTCTCTCACAAATTTCTATGGAAATATGTGTTTTTATAGAGTGGATCATCATATATTTCACGGAAAAAATACTAAATTCAGTATTGCCAGCCAAATTTTGTTAGAATCCTACTTGTTGCATCTTCAAATTTAAAATGACAAAATTCATTAATTTTGGGCTTCAAACACTACCTGGCCTCTGCATCATGTTTTCAGGTGCATTCTTGACAACTGTGTTGATTTTATATCTTGAAACCTTGGTCAAGTGTATTTTGATAACAAAAATTCTCCATCTGTTCCAATTTTTCAGGATTCTGCATCAAAGTTGGGTGGTGATGGTGGTGTAACGCGAGTCACAAAAACATATATTTCTTCTTCCCTCACAATAACCCCTGGCAGGCTGTAATTGTAAATTATTTTTCCTACTGTTGCCCATACCCAAGAAAATTGTACTACCAATATGCATATCTAATCCTCATATGTAGCTGTGCAGGACATTAAAAGTTGGTAACGCGAGTCACGCGTAACATGGGTCACATAAAAGGGGTATGGTAATGCGAGTCACAATATTTTTATAGCTGCTTTTGGAAGTTTTGTTGGATGTGCAGTTGGATCCTTCTTTCCTTATATATCTATAGGATCAGTTAGTTGATTGAACTGTGTACAGAGGGCAGCATTGTCTACCCCCCACTACGTTTGTTGCACTGATTCAGTTCAATCTAGTGCAGCATATTGCCTGCTTTTTGCCTGAGAGTGGAATGTCCGTGTTGTTAAAATGAGGTATATTTCAGATATTAATGTGTTAGTGAGTTATACTTGCTTCTTGTAGGGTGTGAAAAGCATTTATACAAGCTTGTGTTTCGCTTGGATGATCGCAATTGTAAATGGCAAGCTTTCCGTCGCAGGGGGAACGTTCTGACCGTAAAATAAGCAGTTCCTTTAAAGAGCAAGTGTGCTTGCTGATGCGGCTTGGTAGAACATTGGACAAAATTCTGAAGTTTATCATGGAGAAAAGGTATGTTTTTGGTTTGGAGATGTCACTGGTCACTATTGATGCCCCATCTGCGTCAATATTGATAAACTCATGCCAAATCCTGCTAGGAAATCATAAATTCATATTGAACTTCATGAGTCAAAATTTGATTTGTGTTTAACAGATGATAATTTTTTGATTTGACAGTGCATAATTTTAAGGGCTCTGACAGCTTGGGGAGCCACTTAAAGAGCTTATTTGGCTCATAAACAGCAGATAATTAAAAAAAAAAATCAGTCAAATGAAGTACACTTGTGGTCAAGGAGTTTATGATTCCAGAAATGTATCGTTTTAACTCCCAGCCATTTTTCAATTCTCAGTATTTTTAATTTCACAGCTGAATTTTCATGAAGATTGTGTTTTTGTGGCCCTTACTCTGAAGTAAAATTATGGAGAGAAACCGAAGTATGTTAAAATTCTAATGTCTTGTTTCATTTAAGCCATTTGCCCCCTCTCTGTGAAGCTCAAATCTTGAATTATAAAGGCTCAAATAGGGTAACACATATATAGCCATATTTGGCTTCTGCATAAAGGGGTTAAAAACACTAGTTTTGTTTAGTGTTTCAGAGTATAATCATTACAGTCCTACATTGTTCTACCAACAATGTATCTGTAACTACTGCACCTACCCATAAGAAGGGGTTCATTCATTGATTGACCACCATAATTACCTGAAGTAATGCCAGGTCTGGGCATACAAACTGTTAAAATGCAGAATTTTTCCCCTACATTTCTCATATTTTTTTAATTAGTGTTTAGACACAGAACTATCTTTTTTCTGGTGGTTAACTTTGCCCTGTATTTCACTATATGCATTGAAATGCTACTGGAAATGTGTAACGCGAGTTACAGTGATGAGAATCACGCTCATTATGTAATATCTCTACTTATTGTTTGTAAAATTCTAATTTCCTTCAGTACACTTTAAAACCACTTTTAGTCTTAAGAACACTGAGAGTGTTCATTATTTTCCATTTTGTATACTTTCAGGAGAAATTGCAGCTAAAATCGATGTGTTTTTTGTGTTGTCCTTTTCATGTTACGCGAGTCACGCTATAATTTGTGTTAATTAAAGCCATGTTATGAAATCAAATGAAAATTTGTTCATACCTTTTCATAGCTTTTATCAACACCTTTCGAGCACACACGTGGGGTTCAAACATTCACCATTACAACATACAGCCCAAAATATAAATTTGAGAAATGCACAAAAATGTAACGCGAGTTACCGTGGAAATGCCCGTCAGCGCAGGAAACCTTGCTTTCTGCTCAACCAGAGGTCTCAAATTCAGATCCTGGAGGGCAGCAGCGTCTACTGGTTTTTGGTTTGTTCCGGCATTAAGTGCCAAATTTAAGTCATCAATTGGCTAAGGAGTCAGCAAACATCATTTCTGAGGCTTGAGTTAGTCACTGACTGAATGAAAATCTCAAAAACCCGAGGACACCGCAGCCCTTGAGGACTGGAGCTTGAGAACTCAGTTGCTGACAATGTGACAGCATTTTCAGGTTAGCAATGAAGAATGTGACAGATAGGTCATCTGTTCCCATTAAATCTGCTCTGTGCTTGCCACAGGGGGGCGCATTGCTTCTTCCTTGTCCCCTTTTCCCCTTGCTATGAGTTGTATGCACTCACAGGGTGCTTTCAATTAGAAGACCCTCGGCAACACGAGTGTAAATGCTGCACATGCCCAATAGCAGCCATGCATATCATCTAATGGAATGACAAGTGTTGTTTAAAAATGGTGGTCGCCTTAGTGGTGTCGTTACTTGTTGAAAGATTTGAAGTTGCATGGGAGGTGGCTACAGTATGTAAAATGTTACTAGCAGGCGCTTTTCAGCCCATAAATAACACTGGACCATGAAATATGTCACGATAGATATAATTTATCCCCCGGAAGTTGTTGGAATGCATTATAAAATCTACATAAACTATATTTTTCTATGTGCAAACTCACCGTTCTTGTCCAGTCGCCACCATCTTGGAACCCTTCTGCTCCTAGAAAAAGTGGGAGTATACTCGCGTCGCACGCGTTCAATATCAGAGCGAGACTCTTGGCGTTCTATTAACGAGGAGCGCAACTCGTATTACACGAGTTGTCTAATCGAATGCACCCACAGAGTAAGCGAGAGGGACCCTGCGCTGAAAACAGATGGTCACCTGCACCGTGTAATCTGCTGTCTATCTGCAGCCCACCTGCACAGATGCATATGTCCATTGGAAAAAAATTGTTGATGACTGCAGGGGAGTCTACATATGCCATTTCTCAATCAGTCTGTGTGAGTGAGTGCATGTGTGCGTTTGCATGTGTATCTTTGCCTGTGCATGTGTTCATGCGCTAGTAAGTGCACAAAACCAGCTCTTGGCCTATTCAGAAGAATCGCAAGGACTGACCACAAGTTCAGGTTTCACTTTGCTGCAGCATGGCAATCAGCACAGAATGGGCTGAAATGTCCATGTAACAAACAAACTCAAATTTAAATGAGGCAATTTCGCCACCAGTGTCACAACCACCTCGCTCTTCCCCACTCTCTTGCAAGACTCCGGTGATTACTTACACCTCATTATAGCCTCCTCTTCGATATGACTGATTTCAGATGAGTATCTATAGCCTCCTATCGCTCAACTTCATAACAGCCCGAGGACCCATACGCTCAAAACAAGCCTGTAACATCAAAGATCATCGGCAAATTTTACCGAAAGCATTATGCCCTTTCCAACAGAAGCATCAGTCATGATGCCAAAGCTCTAGCATCTGACAAGAACTCTCGAAACTCAAATCTCAATTCTGGCATCTCATTGGACAACATACCTACAGTATCTCACAAAAGTGAGTGCACCCTTCACATTTCGACAATTAATTTATTATATCTTTTCAAGGGACAATGTTACAGAAATGAAACTTGAATATATTCAAGAGTAGTCATTGTACAATATGTGTAGCAGTGTAGATTTACTGCACTGTCCAAATAACAAACAGTCATTATTTCCAAAATGGGTGGCAACAAAAGTGATTGCACACCCCAATTGGTAATGGTCAACCAAGCAATGAAATGTGTCTTTTCATCATGTTCATGCTTTTGTCTGTTCAACTGGGCCATACGAGGTTTTGTAACATGTTGAAGGTTTATTTTGTGGTGCTTTGGGTGCAATGCCCTCATTCTGGTCACTGGATGGTCAACATAGCACCTTTTGGGAAAGAACTCTCTGAGGATCTGAAAAAGAGAATTGTTGCTGTCCACAAGGATGGTCTAAGCTATAAGAAGATCTGTGAAACCATGAAACTGAGCTACAGCAAGGTGGCCAAGGTTATCCAGCGGTTTTCCAAGACGGGTTCGGCTCGGAACAGGCCTCGTCAGGGTCGACCGAAGAGGTTGAGTCCTCATGCTCTGCGTCAGGTGCACAAGGTGGCTTCAGAAAACAGATGCAGGCGTGCTGGCAGCATTGCTAAAAAGGTTGCAGCAGTGGGAGAACAGCCTGTCAGTGCTCAGCCCATATGCTGTGCACTGCACCAAGTCGGTCTGCATGGCCGACGGACACCTCTTCTGAAGCTAGCCCACAAGAAAGCCCGAAAACAGTTTGCTGAAGAGAACCAGTCCAAGAACATGAACTACTGGAACCATGTTATGTGGTCTGACGAGACCCAAGATAAACTTGTTCGGCTCAGATGGTGTCCAGCATGTGTGGCGGCACCCTGGTGAGGAGTACCAGGACAAGTGTGTACTGCCATACAGTCAAACATGGTGGTGGCAGCATCATGGTCTGGGGCTGCATGAGTGCCTCTGGTCCTGGGGAGCTGCGCTTCATTGATGGAATAATGGATTCAAACATGTACTGTGACATTCTGAAGCAGAACATGATGCCCTCCCTTCAGAAACTGCGCCTCATCGCAGTTTTCCAACATGATAATGAGCTCCAAGATGACAACTGCCTTCCTGAAGAAGCTGAAGGTGAAGGTGATGGCATGACCAAGTATGTCTCCAGACCTGAATCCCATTGAGCACCTGTGGGGCATCCTCAAGAGGAAGGTGGAGGAGCAGCAGGTGTCCAACATCCACCAGCTCCGTGATGTTGTTATGGAGGAGTGGAAGAGGATCTCAGCAACAACCTGTGCAGCTCTGGTGAATTCCATGCCTAAGATAATCAAGGCAGTGCTGGACAACAATGGTGGTCACACTAAATATTGACACTATGGACACAATTTGGCATCTTGGCAATGAGGTGTGCTCACTTTTGTTGCCACCCAATGACTACTCTAGAATATATTCAGGTTTAATTTCTACAACGTTGTCCCTTGAAAAGATATAATAAATTAATTGCCGAAGTGTGAGGGGTGTACTCACTTTTGTGAGATACTGTACATCAGCATCAAAGTGATAACACTAAGAATTTCACGTTGCAAATCACCAATAAACATGACAGATTTGTTTTAAAATTAACACAAGCAGCAGACGTACATGTACTTCTATGCCCACTCATTGCATAAGAGAGACGGACAGGCACAGAAAAAAAAATAGACTGTGACATTTGTTGTTCCTGTTCTGCATTTACCCAGCTGCTCTTAAACCATTGTGAGCCAGTGGTATAAGAACACTCCTTGCTACTGATAATACACATGCAGCAGGCAAGCTCATGGTTCTGTTACCTAGGTAACCAGTAGTGCTACTGCTCCTCTCATGCCAGCACATATAGCTAATCCTGTCTACGGGTGTTCAACATCGTTTCCAAAGCAATCAGAAAAGAACCAGTAAAAGGGGTAAATAGATAATTGATATAATGGCATTACCCTTAACTTGTGATTACAATGTTAGTCATAACTTTCCATGTTACTCTAGATCCTTACTCACATCGCCTACATTTAATATCTAAACAAGTAGCCCAATTTATTTATATGACTACTTAGTATATATATAAAATATTTTTTCTATATTACCCTATAAAAAATAAATAATCAATTAATTCAATTAACAAACAAACAAATCAGTGGCGAAATAAAGTTCATAAGACACAAAATGGGGTCATCATGGAGGAAAAAGGATTAATAAGGACTCACTATATCTAAAGTTACCGTTAATTAAAGCTTCATTATTGCTAAATTATTGTTGACTTTCCAAAGTACAGCGCCGCACAGCCAATGAAATACCCACGGACCTTTCCCACTCGCACAACATCGTCTCGCCCTCTGGTGTCCACAACTACAATTGGAATACAAACTCCAGGAAACAAAAAAATATCGCTAACCACCATTTGCCACCAAGTTTTATTTCATCATTACTCGCTATTTTTTGATTGAGGGATATTTTATCAAGTGAACACAAAGCCGTGTCGCAGAATGGTTTTATTATAAGAAAATAGCCACATTCGTAGTGTTAGCATACTAGCTAGGCTATCCATTGGAATTAACTGATTTAGATAGCAAATGCAAGTACAAGTTTACAACTGACATTTTTTGGCTCGCAGCTGCGCTACTTAGGATGACGTTACTCATTATGATGAAAACTTCTTGGGGAGGAGATCAACTATCCCAGTGGACCCAAAGACTTCCTTCTACGCTATTTTTGTACGCTCTATGGTGCGATTGCCGCTCCTCTCTCACGCGGGTTAAAATGTCTATGCTCCTGAATGCCCAGAAATAGCAACGAAAAATCTCCGGTGCTGACCTCGTGAAAGCGCTATAAACGAAGACCAGAGCATGAAATACTGTTTTGTACAGCATCAAGAAAAACGAAAACCAAACAAACATTTTACTCACTGCGCGTAGATGATATGACATTCTTTGTCAAAATCCTTGAGGACGTCTTAGTAAGACTGTTCTGGATTGGCTTGACAACCGTGGTGGGGGCACCAATGGTTTCGTTCTAATAGTAAAGTGATAGACTGTTTTCACATACTGTTACAAAATGGCGCCTTCGTATCACCACCGCCATGATTGCGCTGAAAGGACTGCTATTTCAAGGGGTAAAAAAAAAAAAAAGAAAGGGAAAAAAGCGCAAGCGCAGAAACCTACCTACTACCATAGAAAGCTTAACGTTGATACTTAGGCACTGTCCGATACGTACGTGCTTGCGAAGTTACTGAAGTCTGATGTTATTTGTGATAGGATGCATATTACGTAATATAATTTACTAAAAATAGTTTACAACTGACGCATGAATAGATTATCCTTACGGGGTGTTTGAATTTACTGTACGATTGCGGAGCCGAGGTGTTTTTTTTTTTTTTTAAATCAGCATTCGAGAAATTATCGTAAGTCACTTTCAACTCACTATCTCATGTAAACGATGCCAGGAATACAATTCAGCGCGAATATCGGCGCTTTGACTCGGCATTCTGCGGATGACTTTAATTTAAAAGCATGTAATTTCTGTTCCAGTTTTTGCACGACTTTCTGGATGAATGCTCTATTGGGGTCATCGTTCACTGTAATGGGGGACATAATTTTGTGTACCAGTAATGAGCCTAGCGGTTCATATGCGACAGTAATAAACTTAGGCGTAAAAAAACTGGCCTGAAATGCGCACATAATAGACGAATACACTCCTTTGACGAAGTTTAAATGTGTCCCATGTATTTTTTTTTTTGCTCATTCCTTCATTTTTTTACTCCTGGATATGCGAAGCTTAGGAAGGAGTGTTGTGATGAGACTCCAGCGTCACTCACTAATCAATCTGTCAATCAGTCAATCAACGTTAGCACGACCATTGGTGGTAAGATTCACTAACAGCTTATCCAGGAGTTAACGATAGTGCCACTTCTATTACATTACAACCCTTCTCCAAGAAAGTTGAGATGCTGTGTGAGATGTAAAAACAGAATGCGGTGATTTGCAAATCATCTTAACGCTATTGACTTGAAAATAGCACAAAAACAATATCCGGTCATTTTGAGTTTGATGCCATCAGCATGTTTCAAAAAGGTTGGGAAGGGTAGCATGTTTATCATTGTGTTGCATCACCTTTTCTTTTAATAACATTAAGTGCTTCGGAACTGAGGAGACCAACTGGTGTAGTTATAAAAACAAAATGTTTGGCCATTCTTGATTAATGTAGGATTTAATCTGCTCAACATTTATGGCTTCCTGTGCTGTATTTTTCATTTCATAATGCACCAAATATTTTCAGTGGCTGATAGATTTGGACAACAGGAAGGCCAGTGAGCTCCCAGACTCATACTACTGAGTCATGTTGTTGCAATGCATGCAGTGTGGTGTTTGGCATTGTCTTCCTGAAGTAAGCAAGGTCTTCCCTAAAAAAGACATCTTGATGGCAGTGTATGCCGCTTTAAAATCTGTATATTGTTAAGCAATAATAGTGTCTTCGCAGTTGTGCAAATTACTCATGCCATATTCTGTAATGCATACCTATATTATCACGGATGCTGGCTTTTGATTTGTGCACTGATAACAAGCTGGATGGTCCATCTCTCCTTGAGCCTGGAGGACGTGGTGTCTATGATAAGAATTTTAACATTTTGATTGATCAGTTGATCTTAAATGAGCTTGGGATCAGAGAAGGTGACTGCATTTCTGGATCTTGTTTAAAAAATGGTTTCATCTTTATGCTGTTGAGTTTTAACTTGCATTTGTGGATGCAGCAATGAACTCTGTTCACTGACAATGGCTTTCAGAACCCATGCAGTGATTTCGACAACAGAATTCTGTCTATTCATAATGGAGTGCTGCCTGAGGGCCTGAGGATCATTCGCATTCAGTATTCGTTTTCAGCCTTGTCCTTGTCGTACCCATTTCCAGATTCTCTTATAATGATATTAAGTACCGTAGATGATGAAATTCCCAAATTCTTTGCAATGTTACATTGAGAAATGTTACTCATAAATTTTAATCCAGTCTTTGCGAGAGGTGAGGCCCTCGCCATCTTTGCTTCTGAAAGACTCAGCCTCTGTGGGATGTTCTTTTGGTATCCAATCACGTTACTGTTGCCAGTTAACCTAGTTGGCAGTTAGATGTTCCAACAGGTATATATATTTTTTGACATCAAACAACTTTTTTCAGGTTTGCAAGACAAAACTGCTCCAGCCCCTCCAAATTAGATGGGTGGCATTGACATACAGCAATGTTAGAAGTTGTGCCACAGATTTTTAACTGAATTGAGATATTGGCTTTGAATAGGTAATTTCAAAATGTTACAATTAAAACCACTCCAGTGTAGCTTTACCATTGTGTTAAAGGTGATTGTCCTGTTGGAAGGTGAACCTTTGACCCTATCTAAAATTTTTGGCAGTCTGGAAAAGATTTTCCTCAATAACTGCCCTGTATTAAGGACCATGCATCTTTCCTTGACCCTCCTGATGGAAAGCATCCCGGAATCATGATGCCTCCACACCAAGCTTCACTGTGGGTATGATATTCCAGGGGAGAGAAGAACTGTTGGGTTTGCACCACACAAAGCTTTTCCCAAGATGTCCAAAAAGCTCAAGTTTGAACTCACCAGTCCAGGGAATCTTCGTCCATATATTTGGAGAGTCTCCTGCATACTGTTAGGCAAACTCTGAACAATTTTATTTCGTTTGTTACGAAACTGCTTTTTTCCTGGCCATTTCTCCGAATAGTCCAGCTCTGTGGAGTGTGCGACTTGAAGTGGTCCCATAGATAGATACTCTTATCTCCACAGGGGACCTTTCCAGCTCCTTCAGTGCCATCTAAAGCTGAAGCTAGGCTACACTTTCACAGTCCTTACAGATTATGAAAAGACTTCGAGTATACACTAACTGGTTGGATTCAGCAGTTTTCTTATGACAACTTAAAAACTGAGGATCATACATTTAATGACTGCACCAGATGAGGGATCACAGACTACATGATTTGTCAAACCAACAGAATGCACCAAATTCTCAAGAAAACACTTGCAAGAGCGAGAGCTGGAAGAGTAAACAAAAATTTGAAATTCCTGCCATTTCCTGTCGTCTTTGTCTTCTGACGCCATTTCCTGTATCCCACCTCCTGTTCTCATTGACCATCGGCAACACGCGTTTGCAGTTGGGACTGTAACCAGTATACACTACCCGACTGCTTCCAGAGTCGGCTCAAAAAAAAATCAAACGTTTGATTTCCTCTGCCTGAAGTCAGGAGGGGTCTGTTCTTCTCACACACTTGCCAGTTCGAGTCTGTACCCCTTTATACACTCAGATTTCTGTGCCAACATGCCATGCCGCAACTAGTGCTGACTGGTGCAGACGGGGACAGACAGGTCTGACTTAATTGTGGTTAAAAATGGGGCAAAAAAATTGCATAGTCTAGCCTCAGCATTAGGTGCCCTGTCTTTCTTGCATCTCTGAATAATGCCTTTCTTGTCCAATCTGAGTTTTGTTGGGCAGCCATTTCTTGGCAGCCTTGTTATGGTGCCTCTCTTCCCATTTTTTGATAATGGATTAAATGGTGCTTCTTGGAAGTTCCAAAGTTGGGGATATTAATTAAGACATGTACTTACCCACAACGTTGTCTCTGGATAGGTCCTTGCTCTTCATGCTACTGCCTGCTCGGTGGAACCCCTTGCTGAGAGGTGCTTTAGACTCTGGGGCCTTTTAGAACAAGAGTATTTATATGGAGATCAGTTGACACTTAGATTGCATGCAGCTGGACTTTATTGAATGAATTATGACTTCTGAAGGTATGTGATTGAAAACACACCTTTTTGAGTGGTTTTGTAGCACGCGGGTAAAACATTTGCACTCACAACTTTTGTTTTTAATATTCATTTATTAAAAAAATGACTAATTCTACTTCAGCTATTTGGACTATTTTCTGTAATTGTAATTGTCTATTTTCTGTAGTTGTAATACTACAAAATGGGAAGATCAAGGGGGTGAATACTTTTGGAAGGCACTGTATAATCCACTATTTGTACTGCGGCAAGTAAACTAAACAGGGAAATAATTCCAAACCATGATACAAAATTTTCCGTTGATGAGGTTTTGTGGTTTATATATTTGGAAGAGTACAAACAATGCAACTTATGAAAGCAAAGGTGCACCAAAATGAATCAATTTTGTCACTTTATTGAGTTCATTTTATAGCAACAAACACAGTCTCCCTCTCCCTCCCACCAACATCCACTCAGGGCAGGCTGTCAGCAGAACAAAAAATAAAGAAATTAAAATAAAATCAACGCATAGGAAAAATGGATAAAAGAAATATTTACAGTCATTTCTTCATTAAGGGCTGACAGTACAGCTGGGAACAAACACATAGATGGGGAAAAATACAAGGGAACTTGCTCTCAATCCGAAGGCATTTACAATAGTCATACTTGCACATTTTTCTCTGAGAGACACACTTAAGCATAATGTTCAAGCCTTCAGATACACTCACACATTCACAACAAATATCACACTGGCTTTCAACAACACTGCTCATGATAACAAGGAAGAAAAAAAAATAGGTAAGAAAAACATGTTTGCAGTATTTCATTCACCCATCTCCACACTTACGTTCCCCACACAGTGCTTGAAGGCTCGGACATATTAGCAAATGTTTATAATCTACATCCAGACCACCACTGCAAACCTTGAGCCACGCAGGTTCACACCTTCACAATTACTGGTTTGATATATTATGGCTCCTCTAGAATCACTGCATAGTACAGGACTCATCAGATCAGAAAATGTTGGACATGACAACGCTGCCTGCTATAAACCCTACCCGAAAAATAATGACAAAAAAAAAAAAAAATCTAGAACTCAAATAAATAAAAGCAACATCAATGCAATTACACTTGAGGGAAGTGGGTAGAGACAGCCAGAGATGCATGGTGGGAGAGAGACTTGGAACAAACAACAAAAAAAAAAAAAAAAAAAAAAAAAAAAAAAGACCATTTTGATTTTGCTCTTTGACCCCAGGACTTAAAATAACTGTATTTACAGACTTGAGACTGAAGTGATTGAAGACTGGTCACACACAAACCATACCTCCTACGCAAGAGAAAAAAAACCCAATAACAATAACAAAATATAATTACGGTAGTCAATATTTACAGATTAATCATAAGGAAAAATAAAGGGGAATGGAGGGAAAGGTGGCTCCAAATAGAGATGAGGAGAGATCTGTAAAGTACAAGGTAAGCTTTCCATTTCTGTAGTATTGGGAGTGAGAGGCAAGGGATTGAGTGAATATTCAGATGAATGCAACAACCAACCACCACTGAATTTCAATGGATATGAACAGCATGATAAGGACAGCACTCTGTAATTCATGCAATCAGGATTTCTGGATATACAAAAATATGACAGCTGCTCAATATGCACTGCATGTTGAGACTGTTGATACAAACAAATCACTGGGAATTCAGTCATACTTTCTTCCCTGAAGCTCAAACACTTCCTCTCAGTCACTCAGACAGGCACGCACACTCCACACTCAAACAAAGTGCACACCATGGCATGCAAGTGCCATCACCATCCGGTTAAAGAAAATAAGAGCATGACTGTCAGTGGATGAGAGTGTGAGGTAACATTTGGAGAACAGAGAACAGGAAGTTTACACCTTGCCAAACCCAATGAATACAGCAATTTATGAGTCATCTACCCTAGCTTCAGTACATCTGATCTCATAACTCAGCCTGAATTCGATGCAATTTAACTACTTGGCCCCAATGCAAATGTGCACTTGCCAGCTCGTTCAGGTCAGTCCATTAATGAACAGGTGTGATGCAAAGAACTCCTCTCCATATGAAACACTTGGAGGGGGGCCTGGGCAAATTCCGTTTTTAAGATGTCCCTCCTAAATTGATTAACGATAAGACTTCCGTATGAATGCCAGAACAGTTCGACAAAATAGCCAGCAGCTGCACAAGCGCCTGTGGGACATCTGAATAGTGATATAGAACTTGCAGCCTGTCTCCACCCTTACTTAAACCTGACACAACATTAAAATAAAGGTAAATGTCTATTTAAAAGGAAAAATAAATACATTTATATGCAAGTGAAATTAAAAAAAAAAACAGCTTCCATTTTATTTTTATTTTAATAAAATTTAATAAAAAGTATAAAAACCACAGCCTCTTTCTCCATTTATTGCAACAAGGAAATTACCCTGCTTCTTAGCTTGTGAATTGACCATTAAAAAATAGACAGTAGTATGGAGAATTGTAGAGGATGAATGCCTTTCCCGTATAACATGAGGTGTGCCATGCCTAGACCTGGGTCTAACAGCCGTGGATAGCCTGTCCTGAGACAGCAGAGACCACCCCTCAGTTGGTTCTGACATCACAAACTGGCCTTAACTGGCAGAAAGTAGCAGCTGAGATGCTAATACAGTACGGATTCACACTACCGTTCTATCTGTGCAAATAGACCACCAAGACTGCGACTGCTAGTCGTCAGTGTTGTTGCTCCTGAGCTACTGTGTCAAAACTGGACAAGGCGAGAAAGCTGCGGGAAGGAGGGAGTAACCGTTACTGTGTAGCCGGGCTGTTGACCCCACAGGACATACTGCCAGAACACTGATATCTTTCCATTGTCATCATTGTCAAAACGAAGTCAAAAAGTCAAATAAATTAACATTTTATTAGAAAAGTATTGAATAAAAAAAAATTGTGACAACTATACAGACCACCTGCCCTTTCCCTTATTATTTAAAAAAAAAAAACAACAATAATCTGAAATATTGCAGATATTATTACTGGCAATAAATGAGATTCAGAGGGACCCATACAGGTGAGTCACTGACCTGGAATGACCAGAAAAACGCAATTCAACCAGGTACAGACATCAGGCCAAACTGTTTATAACTGACCAGGCAGCCTAACTTCAGCATGAGACCTGTACTGACTGGCTCCCTGTCTATGCTATGACACTCCCACTCAGCTACCCTACTGCAGGACTGAACACTTACACTAGAGCTGCTGTCAGGTAATGGGGAGACAAACAGGAACGTTGGTGTGTGTGTGTGTGTGTGTGTGTGTGTGTGTGTGTGTGTGCGTGTGCGTGAGTGTGAGTGTGAGAAAGTACATCGTTCGTTGACTAGTTAGGAGCTAACAAGGGCTAAAAAGAGGAATGAGTGGAGCTGACGGGGGGCTGAAAAGTAAGTGTGGGAGATGCAGAGGGAGACAGACAGAAGATACTGAGGGAAGGGGGGGGAGGCACAGCTGGGCAAGTGTTCAGGTGCTGTTGCTGAGAGATCCAGGTGCTGAACCGGTCTGGGCTGGACTGTCGGACACACCGCCCTCTGCAGGAGAAGGAGAGAAAGGAATCACACGGGCTAATGATTAAGCCTGCCAGCGTCCCTAAACTGAGTCACCAAAATTCTAAGTCCCGGCACAAAATGTGAGCAGTAAAAACATACATTAAAACTGGAAAAAGTCTGCAGTTAAAAAAAAAAAACCATTGACTCACAACATAACTCAGACCTTTCAACATAAAACCAGAAGCATGTCTGGTATTTTAACCAGTTCACTCGCACATTCTCAATAAATTCTGTTCATATGTTCTAGAGGAAAACCAATCAGCCATGTATTTATCGGACCACACAAAGTGTTAGTGTTAGTGTCCATGAATGCATGTATAAGAGTAAAGTATGTGCTTACTATAACATAATAAGTTATAATAAGTTCATGGTTAAAAAAAAAAAAAAAAAAAAAATTCTAAACATTTCACGCAATGACCTTAAAAACACTATACGCAATTTTCTGCTGCTCGGGGTCTCTCCCTCAAAATAATAACATGCTGTGGAATTTGATGACGTGAAGCAGTGTGGGATCATAAGAGTTGTTTTGATTGTTAAACGTCATCCTTTCGCAAGCAACTCCACACCATATCCGTGATGAGGGAAATCTAGTCTCCCCGAGAAATATGGTCCCCCCACCGAACAACGGAAATTATTCCATGGCATGATCTGCTTCATTTCCTTCACTTGAGTAGAAGTAACATAGTAGTAATGCTTCTTTGAAGTGGAGGATACCGTACTGCCACTAGCTAGCAAACGTGCTCCCGCGCAGCATTTGACCATGACTGGTGTGCTCGAAACATGAGCTCCATGGAGCAATATGCCACATGTTGTATTAGTTAGAAAGCAAACAAAAGTGACTAAACTCCAATTGGGAAGTTCCATGAAAAGAGGGACATAAGAAAAAAACAGATCTCTTTTACATCCAGCAAAGGGCCTCAATCTATCCACCAGAACCTTAATTTTAAGAAAAATATGGCTGAAGCACTCTTTCTCTGCAAGAGTTTTGCATCGAAACAGATGGCACAAATTATACCCTGAAATCAGCCCAAAAACAGGCAATTAGCACTTATGAAATTACCAGTAAATAAATGGGTATTACAATTCATACCACTCAATTTGTAATGCTTAGAGCATCAATTTAAAGTACAGAGGAGCTTAAACCCTCCTGTGGAAGTTGCTGGCCAGAGGGTCTGTGTGAATTAATCTTTCCGGTCAATGTAACATCCGTCAAGGAAATTCTGAATTATTTTTGGTGGAAGAAAATATGATGGAATATTGACTTAACCTTTGCAATTCTCTCAGTTGTAGCCAAGGCAAAGTTAATAATAGTCAAAGTCTGCCTGAAAGTTTACCAAGTATAATTTGGCAGGGGATCATAACTGTAATGTCCGTCACATGTATCTTCTGTCTCAGGAATAGGGGTTCTGTAACATCCGTCACTCCCACAAAAGGTGGAGGAATGCTCAATTTATCTAGATAATAAAAGGGGAAAAGGGATTTTTTTTGCCATGGATGTTTTCAAATTGGGGCTTGAATGTGTAATTGTGCTCATTTTTAAAGGATGAAGTTCTACTCAGACTGTCATTTGATTGTCAAAGATTGCAAAAGACTAACGCAAGATTTTCAACGTAAACTGGGTGGTTAGCTTTATAATACCGCTACGGCTTTCTAGAACAAATGATAGTTCCACTAATTACTCAAAGGTTACAGCTGCAGCAGGGCAAAATCTACCCACAATGCAGTTGTACTTCTATCATTTCCAAAGCCATGAAGATGGGCTTTTTGAAGTGCTGAATTTCAATTTTCATCAAGCGACATCATCTTAACTAAAGGTCTGCATCCGGTTATTTTTGCTTTAAACAAGAGAAATAGACAAGGACAAGGATTATATAAATTGCCAAGTAGGCCTAAATACAGGATTTCTGTGAAAATCAGTATGTGCAGAGATTGGGAAGGCCATGCGCGTATGGCGCATAAGTAAAGAAAATTGTGTATAAATAAACTACTTACAGGGCCCAAGATAGGGCCGAGCAGCAGAATGATGTTTATCCCATAAATCAGTATTTCCCAAACTGTGTGCCGCGAGAAATCCCACTTACTGTTTTTTTCCTGATAGCATAATAATATAAAACGGCTGAACTTACAGGATATAAAAATAACAATTCATGTCATTATCAATTCATTCAATTCAGTTTATTATAATGCCTATTTAAAATTCCTCCTCGATATTTCCGCATCATGTATTCTACTGTACAATTCCTTCTCGTGATTGGCCAATCACACATCGTCTAACGCGAAAAATTAAACATTCCCCGGTAAAACTCAGCTAAAACAGCAGTGTATGCTAGTTGAAACGAAACAACGAAAATGGATAAATTCCTGACCAAAACCTCGAAAAGGCCGTCCAACTAAGACCCTGAAGCACCTCTCTCTTGCTGCGCTGGCCAGAAAAAGAAAATCAAAGTGGTGAGCAGACTTTACAGTGAGGAATATCTGACTTATGGGTTTATATTCACCGGAGATCCCGCTACCCCAATACCACTGTGTCTTGCTTGCAGCGAAAAGCTGGCGAACGAAGCTATGGTGCCAAATAAATTAAAAGACACCTTTCAACCAAACACCCTTCTCTCAAAAAAAAAAAAAAAAAAAAAAAAAAGACCGTGAATATTTAATGCGGTTGAGAAGCCAGACGAACAAACAAGCAAGTTTCATGATGAAAACCGCTACAGTGTCAGAAAAAGCATTAGAAGCTAGCTATCTGATCGCAGAACTAGTAGCAAAATCAAAGACGCCGAATCTCTTATCCTGCCAGCATGCAAAGCTATCGTCGGGACCATGTTGGGTCAAAATGCTGCCAATGAAATATCGAAGGTTCCTCTCTCAAACAATACAATTGGCAGATGAATAGGAGAAATGTCGGCAGATATAGAGGACATTGTAATGGAGAAAATAGAAGGGAGTGGGAAATTTGCGCTGCAGGTGGATGAAACAACCGATGTCAGTGGACATGCACAATTACTGGCCAATGTCAGATATGTCGAATTTTTCCGGAGAAAACTACAGGTGAGGATGTGTTTCGAGTGACATCTGAGTATCTGGAGAAGTGGGGGCTGAACTGGAAAGACTGCGTAGAGTCATGTATTTTATGATTGCATGAAAGCCTGAAACCTGGTTGGAAAGCTCGAGTGGTTGTCTCGTCCCTCGGTCGCGCTGCGGGGTAGGTAGCGCGAGCGGAACACTATAATATCATAGCGGTGTGCGTGAGATTTTTTCATAGTAAACAGTGTGCCGCGAGAGAGAAAAGTTTGGGAAACACTGCTATAAATGATTAAAAATCAGTGTGATGCAACCCATTAGATACAGGTTTGATATCACACATGTGTAATACAATTTTCTTGTGTCGCGATTGTTCAGATTCTGTTCATTGGCAGACATCAACTAATATGTTCGCAAAGTTTACTGGAAACGTTCACCATCGCTAGCGTTTGCCTCTAGTTGACGGTCTATTCAATTCAATGGGATAAATAATTTGTTAGCTAGCATGCTAAAACTTTTGGCCAGTAAAGTAATGAGTTACACGTTATTGTAAATCCTTCAATTTATTAATTTAATGGGGAAAGCGTTAGCATGCTGGTCGGCGAATCATTCATCCCATTGACTTGAACAGACTGCCAAATAGAAGCAAACGCTATTTTTCCATTTGCCAAATAATATGATGCTGACATTCATGCGATAAATAGAATCTCACATTCATGAGCATGAGATATCAAAATTTTCGAAACTCGAGGATTTATTCCTCGCCGAAGGCTCCTGGAGTCGAAGGTTTTGAAATGTCGCTATTCACACTCTCTAATGAGAATTTTTTCTTTTTTTTAAAGTTCACTACAAATTATACAATTATGAGAGATGTCTGGAATTTTTCCATCAACACTTGTTGTTTTTAATGATTTTTAACACTTTGTGTTACACACACACAAATATGTACAAGAAGTTTGATAATAAACACGAATTACTGTAAAATTTTATATGGTACTGGAGACATGTCTTTAAGAGTGTGCTGCATTAATTACTTTTGTAAGACCATTTCTTGAAATGAACTAATTTGTTATACACAATGGTAGTATCAAAATGTAAATTTCTGAGACAATTTTTGGTCATTTTCTTGGCTTTCACTGAAGATTCTGCCATGTTTGCATCATTACTGGAAGACGAAGGCGGGGAAAATGACGATCAAATTCAAACTTTCAAAGCACCTGGAACAGTTCGAAACAGGGCAGATGCTCCAATGGAAATAATTTTCAACTTTTTGATAGCATTCAAATTTTGTTTTAAGTGAAATGTATTGTTAGCTCAACAAGTAATTTGTACAAGTAGCGCAACCCTAAAAGCTCACAACACAAATAACTAAGCCTAACGTGTCAATTAATTATCACCTAGATCTAGAAATCAGCATACAGATATCGTGCCCGATTACATTGAAAATCCACGCAAGCGCAAGTCAAGTGAAGTCCAACCACCGGCCGCTCGAGCAAGGCCAAGCCGATGGCGGAAAAACCGTTAGGCTACTCCACTAACATGGCAGTGACCACTTTAACTTCGGCCGTGATCTTGCGAGGCGACAAACTCAATTTTCTAAATATCTTTAACAAAAGTCAAATAATGGAGTGTTGTACTTTCTAATTATCCTTGTAAAGCATCAAACATAACAGCAATTCAAATCAAGAATTTAAATAAAGCCTTTCAATAAAGCCTAAAGCCTTTATATTGTTATGTTTACTTATTTTCATCTGTATGATCCAATATTACATGAAATACTTGAATAGTACTTGGTGTCTGATTTATCTTCATTTTGTAAAGTGTATAATCATCACACACAATACTATACATAACATCACTATGGTCGTTTTTGATATTTTAATGTGCCAAAGTTACACACTACCCCTATAATCTGCAGTAAGTCATCCATTTACGGGAGCTTGAGAGCGAAACAGACTCATGGCACACTGGCTCCAATGAATGTCATAGAATGACATACCGTGTGAGGAGGGCGCGGCCTGTGCACGGGCGTGAGGAGGAATGAGCGTGGGGTTCAGCTGCGGCTGAATGGACAGCTCTGTAGGAGGAGGAGGAGGGAGATTAATACACACTCCAACAACTCCCAGAAAACCACCACATGCCACACAAACCGATGATGGCACGGTAAATCAATAAAACTGTTCTTTCAAATATTAAGTCTCCCCAGGCTGCTGAAACTCAGGGAAGGGGGAGAAAAGCATTTGAGGGAAATGGGCGGCAGCCAATACATGGCAGCCTGGAGACTGACTGACCCACGGGGCTGAAGTTGAAGAGCTGGGGCAGGTCGCGGCCGCTGGGCAGGCGGGCCCCGGGTTGGCGCAGCTCGTCGAAGAAGGCGTGAGCGCAGGCCTCCAAGGGCGAAAGCCGCCTGACGGGCGTGTACTCCAGCAGCCGGGAGCAGAGCACGATGGCCTCAGGGGGCGTGCGCGGCTTGAACACCTGAGCGGAGAGAACCGCGCAGTCACAAACCCCGTAGTCACAAAGCACTGCCTTACAGATACAGAACGGGCGCAGGGGATGGACACGCCACCAACCTTTGTCCAGGGGTGTGCTTTGATCTGTGGGAATTTAAACTCTGTGTAGTTGGGGTTCATCTCTCTGATCTGTTCCCTTGTGGGTGTCCCCAACACCTGGAATAGTGCAAGCGATTTGGTTCAGGTGTATACACAATCTGTACAGTACCAGGTTTCTTGACTAAAAAAAAACTCCTACTGCTCCAAGAAACACGCAGCCCTATACTAAAAAACCAATAACAATCAGAGTTGATTAATTTTTTGGAACATTTAATAGAAAAACCTGGCAACAGGTGATCTGTAAAGCCCCAGAAATATCCACGTACAAGCTAAAACTATTAACATCTGCTTTAAAAAAGCATGATGATGAATGGAATGAGAGAGTTGACCGTCTGGTTAGTGTATGGCTGTGCTGCCCATTTCTGTTCTCTATTCTCACAGATCCAACACTCCGTAGGGTTTCATTTTCACCATACTTAGTCACACCAAATTTATTAAGCAGCTTCATGAACTCTCAATCTATTGAATGTTGATAGCATTACAATGAAAACCTTGAGGGCATCAATTAACAAATTTCTAGAACAGAGTTAGGCAGCCCCGATACATTGGATCTCTGGGTAAATCAGGACTGTATACTGGTAACCCTAGGCCTCACCTTGATGATCTCCACCAGCTGGTCCACCCCGCTGTCTCCAGGGAAAATGGGCTGTCCCAGCAGCAGCTCGGCCAGCACACAGCCCGCAGACCAGATGTCGATGTTGGAGGTGTAATCGGTGGCCCCAAAGATGAGCTCAGGAGCACGGTAGTACCGTGAGCAGATGTAGGACACATTGGGCTCACCACGCACCAGCTGTTTTGCACTACAGACAGGCAGGCCGGCAGTCAGTAACCTCACAACTTATTTACTCTGCATTACAGCCAAAGATCTAAATCACGTCTCTCTTTTTTCTTAATCTTCTCAGAGATAAAAGCTCTTCCCAGTTTACTCTATGTAAGCAAGTAACCAGCCCACAAAGTAAGAGCTATGTGCACTAAAGCACTAGCCAGCTAAAATGCATCATCTAGCCAATTCCACATCTCATCTTAACAGTACCAGTTTTTATTTTACCAATTAAAAAAGCAAAAATAGGAGCAAACTACCACAGCAATAAACTGGGATGTCCTATATACTTTCAGAGTGCCATGTGAAGTATTAAGAATTTTTTTAAGCGCAAGAAAACAACAACAACAACAAAAAAAAAAAAAAATAGCATAAGTGTAAATATCCAGCATTATCAAAGCTCCAGACTGGTATAACAAGATAAAATAAAGCATTCAATGAGAATGAAATAGTGGCCACCCTTTTCTAGCCCACTTGAGCAGAGTCAGGGGAGAGCAGCACAGATGACCCACCTCCCAAAATCACACAGCTTCAGGATGGCAGTCTCTGGGTCCACCAGCAGGTTCTGGGGTTTGATGTCTCGGTGGCAGACACCCTGGGAATGGATATAGGCCAGGCTGCGGAACAGCTGGTACATGTACACCTGCAAAATGGGCAGGAAGCAGTTACAAAAAGTCGGGAGATAGCAGCCAGTTCAGCCAAACAATACGCTCCACACACGCATTCAACAGGACAACCCACGCCCCGTCTTACACGTGTACACTTGTATCATGGACTGGCTATTAACCATCCTGCTTAAGCCAAATAGAGGAGCAGAACAGGGAGCAAATTTTTTGACATACCTTGCATAGTCTTATAACAAGACATAGTGGGCATAATTTAATCGTAAGGATGTCTACTTAATGAAAATGGATGTTATACTCTTGAAATAATGGGGTAACATGTCATTTTAACCCCTTCTTTAGGACATACCAAGAATACAGCGTAATTTCAATAATTTGGATTTATCACAAGCTATGTAAATTTTCTTTGAAGAAATTGGACGAAATTCACCCTGTCTATCTTTCTGTAGACTTATATTTTAAATATATATAGATGGATATCTGTGCTTGCGCTAGCCAATTGCCACATCGCCATAGCGATGTATGGCAATGGCTTTTTTAGCCCGTTTAGCCACTGTGGCGAAGCTAAAATCGACTGAAAAAAAAATTTTTTGCAGCTTTTCTTTGAGCGATAAACAAGGAAAAGCAAATGCACCTCCTTTTTGGAAGAGCGCATCCGAGTACACCCGACCTCAGCATTTCCGAACATTTTGTCCAATCAGAAGAGCGCGGTATTTTTGTCTCATTCGCTCCATTAACTCCGTGGCGTGCGACAAGTCCACATGTGTAGATGAATGATCGAATATTTAGAAGTTACAACAGAAGATTGGGATGAGATATTACACAAAATAAGGTCATTTTATGCATACAAATTCTGCAAAACTTCAATTTTGATGTACAATGCCATACCTGTAAACCAAGGACGTGCGGTCAGGGAAGGCAGTGACTTCTTTTTTATCGCTAGATTGTGTCAACCTGTTTCCATGTGCTATGCCTGATTTTCAATCAATCAATTTGACCTTTTTTTCCTGGTCAATTAAGCGTGTAATGGTTAAGAGGTGATAGTGACAAAAAGATTAATTTACCTTTATGCTTTGATTCGAGACTGCAAGGAAGTAAATCTTAATAATTAATTAGGAAAAAATCTCAACTCTCTCGGTAATTCCGTATATTGTTTTGATTTTTTGTTTATCGGATTATGAAAGACGACTGAAAATAAACTCCCTATTTTTTAAAAATGGTATTAAAAAGTACTTGTTTAAGGGGGGAAATATTATCGTAAACATATTGACCACACATTGAACGCTGCATAAGAAAGGTTTCAATATTTGTTAATGGTACTGCGTTAGCGTCCTCTAAGCTAATATAAAGAAACTTGCTGTCTCGTGAGCATTTTAAGTTCGATGCACTGAGCAATAATGTCGCGGCGCCATTCTGCCGTTTAGTCAGGTAAATTAGTTAATGAATCCTCAGATTGCTAATCAGGCAAAGTAATAGAGTTATCGTTTGTTTGAACGGTGAGGATTCTGCCTACCCTAACCGACCTCCGACGGCACGTCACTGCTGTAAACAGGGCCTTCTGTAGACTTGAACAACGTGTATTCTTAACACTCATACGACGAGTGAGTAGTTATTATTATTATTATTATTATTACGTTCGATCATTGACAAGTCACTTCCTTCCTGTATGATTTTAATGTTAAATATTTTACAGAGGTAATGGTAAGCAAAAAATGCGAGTTAAACTATACGATGATGCCCCTCTTGCATTTTTTTTACTTTGCAAATCTTGGGAATTTACCAGAAATTTTATGTGCAAACACTGCACATGTGTGGGAACGTTTACATGAATGTCATGATATTATTATTATTTTTTTTTTCAGAACACAGATATGGAACCTACACATGACATTTCTTCTTAACAAAATTTCATGTGCAGAGCACCAACATTGTGGCTGAACAATTTTTTCTGACTTTAGCCACAGTGGCTACACATATTTTTTCCCTAGTGCAAGCACAGGATATAGAACATTCTCTGGGTCTGGGGTACCATATAAGCCCTGGAAGAGGGCATTGGCCTCTGCAGGTCAGGGGGGTCAAGTTTTAACCATAACCTGCCTGATCCCGTATCAAGACAACTTTGGTGTAATTTCATTCAGAAGGATGCCAAATCTATGAAAATATGTGTTACACAAAGAAATCATTGGCTGATATTTTATTTTAACCCTTTCTTCCAAAAATATGCTGCTATATTCAAAAATAAAGATTTATTACCAGTTATCAGTTTTTGGCAAATGTCATAACAGAAATGAAACATAATGGTATTAACTACCTTGCTGTGAGTGATGTTACTCTGATTCATAAGAATTAGGGTTATTCTATCAAAGACAGGCACATTAACAACCTAAATTAGTGATGAAATTGCATATGAACGTACAACCAAGTGGCCACAAACAACATCTTTGCCTTCCAGTTAAAACATGACATATTTTCATTGTTTCTAGGATTGGATACATTGGTTTTGCAGGAACACTTGTGCATTTATTAATTAGGCATCAGACCCCTCCCAAGACCCAGGGCATTTGATCAAGGAGATGAGGTACCTTCTCCTCTGCAGTTGCCTTGCAGAACCTATCCACCACCATCAGGATGGTGGTTTTATTCTCAGAAGCAGGAAGCCCAGAGACAAAGTCCAAGGTAATATGGGAGCAGGGACACTGAGGAACAGGTAAGGGTTGGAATAGGCCTGCCGGCAGAGAACTGGAACCTTTGTTGCAGGTGCCGAGGGTGCAGACTCACACAAAGTCTCGGACATCCCCCTCAAGGGACAACCCCCAGAACTATTGACGGATGAATGCCGCCGTTAGTCATACCCCAACGTGGCCAACAAAGTGGGAGAAGTGGCCTGACTGAAGGACCTATGAGTGAGCAGCATCAGGGTGAAGCCAGTACTGCTGAAGTTGCCCAGAGAGGGTATCCATGCTAGGGGAAATGGAACTGAGGGTTTTGGAAACAGCCTCAAGCTGGGCTTAGGGTCTTCACAACAGAGCTCCTTGACAGTCCAAAATAGAGCAAAGCTGACTACCATCTGCTGACTCCATCCTGGTGAGTCAGTACTTACAGACCTGGGATTCAGAACTTAAGCTCCAATGGAAGTTCAGTTTCACATAGTTTATTAAATGCAGGCTCGGGGTCAAACAGTCTGGGTCTTTGACACATGAGAGAATTGCAGTACCAAGACAGTAGACAGAGTCAGCATTGATAAACATGCAGTAGTCCAACAACTAGGCTTGCGGAATGCAGTTCATGGGGGTGGGCAAGATCATAAGTCATATAAAAAGCAATAATTCCAAACCAAAACCAATCAGGCACTGAGGGCAATCCAAACTTGTAAGAGTGTAAAACAAAAAGAATCAAAACCAGGAACCAGACACTAGAAATACAAGGCTCATTAGTCACTGAGAAAACAAAGAGACAGACTCCCTAAGGAAACTGAGGGCTACTTATACACAGGGAACTAATGAACAAAATCATTACAGGTGAGATATAGGGGGACAGGGCATTCAAGGGTGTGGCAACAAACAAGGAAATGACTAACAATGATTGCATGGAGAAGGGGGGGGGCACTCGGCGAACCTTGGCTGATTCACTCCTCATCGAACCTCGGATGTGTGACTGCGGATGCCATTAGCTGGAACTTTTTTTTTCTGGATAAACATGGCGGTGTCCAGTGGCAGCAGCGCTGGATTCGATGTGAAATTGGTGAAAACATCGTGTTGCCTCTTATACAAAGACACGAAGAAGCGTCACCACACACAGATTTTGCAAGGGCCAGTTTTGCCTCCATTTTTGATGGCCATGTAGTGCGCGGATTTGGACAACTGCGTAAATAGGTCTTCCAGTAGGGAAAATGTCAGGCGGAGCAGCATATCAACTTTCTGTCACACATGCGAGGCTTGATGAAGAGTATCGGAATCTGCCGAGAACGTCTTAGTGGGGGGGGGGGATGAGAGAGGAGCAGGAACAAAACAAAGACACATGGACTAAGGCAATTAACCTCTTCCACTCCGGAGCCGTCATTGGAGAGATCATGGCACTGCTCTTGCGTCGCCCTAAAGCACATCATATCTCCAAAACCTGTTCTCATGTAGGTTTCCTAATTACCAACTAAACGTTAATTTGTTCAGTTGCGAGAATCAATCCATATCCATTTCCCCTCAGCTTGCATTATTGTTCATTGCGACAATTATCAAGCAATTTCCTATCCACACTAAAGCCTATGGGTGCAAATTAGAACAAAATTCATTCTTAGACAGAAAAGGTAGGCTACTTACATCATTCCTGTTGGAGCTATCCCTCGATTTTATGGAAATGTTGATTTCTTAGTAGAAATATGAATTACAGCGGACATTATTCTTGGATTTTATGAAACAATACTGGCCGCTTTCATTCAGGGTCAAAAGGCGCAAAAATGATTCTGAATGTCCAAACTGAACCTTTACTCCTTCAAATGTTAAAAATGTTAAAAAAGACTAATATATTGGCCTCAAGAAAAGTAGACTGGGTGGCATACATTGCAAAGATGTCTGAAAAATGGAGTGATAGTTGGGCAATTATCAAAAAGACAATTTGATTAGTCACGCAGAAGGGGTATAAATTAGAAAAGTGTTTGCAGAACACCGCAAAAACAGATCAGCCCCTCCATTCCACTTGCTCTTAGGACACATTTATAAGTAAATTTCATGAAGAATAATCAAACAGATAAAAATATTGTGTCAACAAGACATTTTATGTGAACACATCCATGATCATGACCTCACTATGACCCTGACCAAGTACGGAATTTGCCCAAAAATTTATAGAAGCTGAGTCCTGTTCGATAGTTGCTATATACCAAGTTACGGCTTGGTGTTATAAAATCTTTTAAAGTTATTGTGTGAGGAAGTATTTTGAAGGGCGTGGCCAGATTTCATGACCTTGACCTTTGAAGTGACCAGGGATTATGCCAAAACAATTTCCCAGCTGTATAATAACTGTGACTAAAGTATTAAATGGGTTCAAGATGGCAAGAAAGTTATAGATGGCTCAAGAGTAATGAAGTTTTGCTGTGACTTTGATCTTCAGTGGAATGACACCCAAAGTTGATAGATTTACTCTGCTATACATTTGCTATGTACCAAGTCACAGGCTTTCATCATACATAATTATTAAATTATAGTGTTAACAAGCCTTTGAGGGGCGTGGTCAGATGTCATTACCTCGTTGTGTCCTTGACCTTGCATGGAATTTGCCCAAAAGTTAATAGAAGCTGAGCCCAGTTCTACAGTTGCTAGATACCAAGTTACAGCTGTCTATCATAATTACTTTTGAAGCTATTGTGTTAACAAGTTGAGGGGCGTGGCCAGTTGTCATGACCTTGACCTTTGAAGTGACCAGTGACTATGCCAAAACAATTACCCCAGCTATAATAACTGTGACTAAAGTATTAGAAATAAGTTGAAGATGTCAAGAAAGTTATAGGCGAAACAAAGTGCGGCGGCGGACAAACTTGCGCAAGTACTGAAAGCAGCTCCACCTTGTCAGGGCTGCTAATGACACAGAAATCCCTTTTCACAAGTAAAACAAGAATTTTAATGGACACAATATCCAAACTGGCACCAATGCTGATTCTTGTTATTAGGTAGACAGGTTATGGCAGAAGGTGACCCCCTGACCTGCAGAGGCAAACCCGCTCTACCGTGGCTGAGGTGGTACCTCAGACCCCTAGAATGTGCAGTAGACATCTACACCTGTTCAAAAGTACAGTATTAGTCCTAGCAGAGATGGGCAGGGTGATTTTGGTCTAATTTCTGCAGAGAAATTGACATAACTGATTATTGAAATTACGCCGTATTCTTGGCATGTTGCAAAGAAGGGGTTAAAATGACATGTTACCCCATTATATCTGGAGTGTAACATCCGTTTTCATAAAATTGACATACTAAGGAACAAAATGATACCCATTTTGTCTGGTCATAAGATTATGCAAGTTATCTCCATTTTTAAGGCCCTTTGCCAGACTGTTCTGCTCCACTAAAAGCTCCACGATCTCAAGGGGAGAGAAAGTTCAGAGAGTTCCAGAGCTTTCTCCGCTAAGAGTGATTGTGAGAGATGAGCCATGAGCTGCTGTAACGCAGGGAAGCGTCCCTGTGTGAAGCGCTCATCACTCGCACGCCGTCTGCTCCACATTTTTACGGTCAGCACACAAAGTGGGGAAGAGAATAAGGAGATAAACGCTCACGGTGATCGAATGCAGCAGGCCGAGGGAGAGGAGTGCATTTCAATGCTCTGGCGGGCCAGGGAATGGTGCCTGAACGACCCGGAATGGGGACTGAGGGGAGAGCCGAGCGACATAATGCAGTCGGGCAATGAGCCATGTGACTGAAATACCGCCCTGCTACAGAGCTGGTCACCAGTGCAGGGATGTTGTCCCAGGTTGCACTATAATTCAAGGATCAAGGACTCAAACACCTGCTCGTGACAATATCCCTTTTTTATGGACGCTTCAGGTGCACGGTGGCCGTCAGCTGGGGTCTGCATGACTATGACAGCTAGCTTGCCACACACTGGGCGGGGTCCACATTCATTTGTACAACCTGAGAAATAACCTGACCATGCAAACCAACAACTAAGATTTCAAGACAAACAGCATGAATCAAGGACTGGGCAATATGAACAAAATCAAATATCAAAATGTTTTTGGCCAAATACCTCAATATTAAAAGTGTGGCAATATTGTGAGGATAACTACTGGTGCCTGCACAAATATGAACACAATATGATTTTTTGATGCAGTCATTCAAAATTTTGATGTGATGACAAAGTATGTCCAGGCAACAGCTAAAACAGTCTAGTAAGTACAGACAACTGCATTCCTTTACTGTAATGCAGCTTTAGAAACCAAAAAAGACAACACTTACGTAATATAAAAGTATTTCCACATCCAAAATTCCAGATGACATGTTATCTTATATCGTAATATTGATACATATAGTACAGCTTTGTGTTTTAAAAGTAAAAATAATTGGCCACATTCAAGAAGTGAAGTTGCTGGGGGCGACAGAGAAAGGGGAGGGAGGAGAGGTAAAGAAAACAGGAGAGTGGTGGACAGCAGATAAAACAGAATATACTTCGGGTGAAAAGAGGGGGGCTGAGGGAAAGCTGACTGTGTACAGAGAGAGGTGAATAGACAGCAGATAATACAGAATATACTTCAGGTGAAAAGAAGGGGGCTGAGGGAAAGCTGACTGTATACAGAGAGAGGTGAATAGACAGCAGATAATACAGAATATACTTCAGGTGAAAAGAGGGGGGCTGAGGGAAAGCTGACTGTATACAGAGAGAGGTGAATAGACAGCAGATAATACAGAATATACTTCAGGTGAAAAGAAGGGGGCTGAGGGAAAGCTGACTGTATACAGAGAGAGGTGAATAGACAGCAGATAATACAGAATATACTTCAGGTGAAAAGAGGGGGGCTGAGGGAAAGCTGACTGTATACAGAGAGAGGTGAATAGACAGCAGATAATACAGAATATACTTCAGGTGAAAAGAAGGGGGCTGAGGGAAAGCTGACTGTATACAGAGAGAGGTGAACAGACAGCAGATAATACAGAATATACTACAGGTGAAAAGAGGGGGGCTGAGGGAAAGCTGACTGTGTACAGAGAGAGAGGTGAATAGACAGCAGATAATACAGAATATACTTCAGGTGAAAAGAAGGGGGCTGAGGGAAAGCTGACTGAATACAGAGAGAGGTGAACAGACAGCAGATAATACAGAATATACTTCAGGTGAAAAGAGGGGGGCTGAGGGAAAGCTGACTGTATACAGAGAGAGGTGAATAGACAGCAGATAATACAGAATATACTTCAGGTGAAAAGAGGTGGCTGAGGGAAAGCTGACTGTATCCAGAGAGAGAGGTGAATAGACAGCAGATAATACAGAATATACTTCAGGTGAAAAGAAGGGGGCTGAGGGAAAGCTGACTGTATACAGAGAGAGGTGAATAGACAGCAGATAATACAGAATATACTTCAGGTGAATAGACAGCAGATAATACAGAATATACTTCAGGTGAAAAGAGGGGGGCTGAGGGAAAGCTGACTGTATACAGAGAGAGGTGAATAGACAGCAGATAATACAGAATATACTGCAGGTGAAAAGAGGGGGGCTGAGGGAAAGCTGACTGTATACAGAGAGAGAGGTGAATAGACAGCAGATAATACAGAATATACTTCAGGTGAAAAGAGGGGGGCTGAGGGAAAGCTGACTGTATACAGAGAGAGGTGAATAGACAGCAGATAATACAGAATATACTTCAGGTGAAAAGAAGAGGGGGGCTGAGGGAAAGCTGACTGTATACAGAGAGAGGTGAATAGACAGCAGACAATACAGAATATACTTCAGGTGAAAAGAAGGGGGCTGAGGGAAAGCTGACTGTATACAGAGAGAGGTGAATAGACAGCAGATAATACAGAATATACTTCAGGTGAAAAGAAGGGGGCTGAGGGAAAGCTGACTGTATACAGAGAGAGGTGAACAGACAGCAGATAATACAGAATATACTACAGGTGAAAAGAGGGGGGCTGAGGGAAAGCTGACTGTGTACAGAGAGAGGTGAATAGACAGCAGAAACATTCTGTGTCTCAGAGGTCAGTTCAGTCATATCACCTTGACATAGATGACAGGGATGGTAGTTTTGGCCTTGTTGAAGTGCCGAGCCACTCTGTATACCGTCTCCGGAACAAAGTCCAAGACCAGGTTTAGGTACACCTCATCTTTCTGCAGAAAAAAATATTACCAACACAGTTCCATTAAGTTAGTGTTTAAAATGACAATCTTTCATCCATAGCTAATTGATGAGAACAACTCAACAACTCGTAACTGGGAAATGTCAAACAAAGGTACCAGTCTCTTCTACATGATATTCCCACTGTTTATAGCCACCTGTATCCCTTACCACATATTTATATGTTTTTTTTTTTTTTTAAATTAAGTTTACCCATATAAGATGGATATATCAAGGAAAAATACTGTGCCTCAGGAAAGATATGCACAGCAGACCGTACAACCTTTTGACTGATACTGCAACATAACTTAAGTGAACCTGAGAAATGCATTTGATGCTCCGTTAATGCTGTAAATTCAATGAAAATGCCACACTCTAAAAGTATATCACAGACATCAGCACTTCTTCAGCTTGTAATTTATTTTCATTTCTACCAGTCAAACTCACAACCAAAGCTACTATATTCTCTCCAGCTCAAAACCCATGCTCTAGGCTTCGAAATACAGCAAATCATATCAGCAATCAAATAATGCCAGCCCACACAGCTCTCACTCCTTTGCAGAATGAGTAAACCAGGTATCAGTTTGAAATTGTGAGAAAATGTAAACACGGTGGTATCAGCAGCGCCCAGTGTGGCCAGCCAAAAATCACTCAGCAATGTTGTGCTAAGAATCTCTAAATTGCTCCAAATTTTAAAAATGCATTAAGAAAGCAGGAGTAAGCAATTAATTTAAATATCACCAAACTTGCGCATTTTACTGATTTGTTTCACCTCCAAAAAAAAAAAATTCATCCTTTACCAGTTTTCTATGGAAAGAAAGTTATCAGTAGCTTCTGAAAATATGCAGAAGCTTCCAACAACTGCCGCTACTATGTATTAAGGGAGGCTACGTACAGGATCAGAAAATCCATTCGTAAAATTCATTATGCAATGCTTAAAATCAAACGGGCATCCTGAAATTTCATGAAAATGGTCATGAATCTGCATTATACACTGACAGCCCGTTAAAAAATCCCAGATATAAAAATGGAAAACCAATTCCGCAGTAGCATGAAGTTAAAGGCTCCTGGGGACTGTGATACCTCGCCAGGAGGAGGAAGATATTTTTACCACAAAGAGGAGCGAGAAGCTCAGGAAATGACTGCAGAAGGCAGATAGTGCAGCCATGAGAGTGAGACCCCTTCTTAGAGTGGTTTCAGTGTTCGGCGCAGTTATCCATAGCTATGAGAACAGTGGAGACAGGAGCACATTTTCCTGAGGGTATGACTTATGGCTTATCCCAGTGTCTTCAACAGAATTCAGAAATGAATGGGGGCAGATGCATGCCACAAAAACTGAACCACCAAAAAAAAAAAAAAAAAAAAAACCAACGTCCTCAGCTGAACAGTCACTCACACATGACCAGCGCGCTTATGAATGTCAACAAAGCAATCGCAAAACGATCGCAAATGTTTCCGTTTAGTGGGCCATTACAACCCCCAGGCAACCAGTTGAGCAGATTCAGTAGTAAAATCAGCATCTCAGGAGGCAAAGTCCAAAAAAGTTTCAATTGCTAAAACTAATAAATATTGGAATCAGAAAAAAAATTAAAAAATAAATTTTTGAAAAAGTTGGCCGAGTGGCTAGACACCTCTCCTTGAAATAGACAATTCCTTGTGAAGGAGGCCCCTTCTTTTTCATTATTAGAGTTTGTACGAAAGGAAGAAGGGCAATTATCAGCCTTTTGTCCTCACTGCCAAACTGAACAAAAGAATGATAATTCACTATATTTTGTCCCAACAAACAGGAATAGTTCTTAACAACCATACTTGTCCCAACCTATTTTTATTTGTACTTTTCCATGCTTGCATTTTCTTCCAGTAATCCCTTCTTTGCTGCAGTTAATGACTTGAGACATAAAAAGAAAGTTTATAGCTCCATTCCTAGAGGCAGACAGAAATATTTTCTGTTTGTGTTTAAAACATTACAAACCCTCGTTCATTGTTACTTAAAGCTGCCAGTGCACAATAAAATGCGCTTTTTAACAGTGAATTGTGTAACTGCAAAACACCACAGGGAATTAAAACAAATCAAGCAATCACTCATGGTATAGCCATTCATATGATCTCAGCTGCACAGCAGGCTTACAGTACATAAACAACTACTGTCCACAATGTACAATGCAGAGTGCTGAACAAATGTTCACTGTTGAATGCATCTTGTGTTCACATCATTTAACCAGCAATGATATGAACAATGCACCAAAACAGCATTGCTTCAAAAAGCATTGTGCTAGAACCGAAGACAAACTTCTGGTTCGGACTCAAAACAAGAGGCAGGAGGGTACGAGATGGGTCCCAGAAGTGATCTGCGGTGTATTATGCTGTTAGAATGTTAATTTGACAGGTGCATGATTTGTAATGTGGGGCCCGATCTTAAAAGGTTTAAGAACCAAAGCTCTAAGAATTTTTGACATTAAACTGCTGCTGAAAGGGCAGAGCCAGACAGAGCCGGTTAGCTGAACGGATGCGTTTCAGCAGAGACGGTCTCAGCTCTTCATGCTCAATGCACAACACAGACAGATGGAAGATCATATTAATCTGGGGGAAGCCTGAATCACGCTCTCCAAACAGCTTTTGCCCTGGTGGGTAAGCATCAACAATTCAAACTGCTCGCAAACGTCCAAAAGCAACTTATTTCCAAAATGTCTGAAAGTGAACCACAGCTGTTGTTCGATAGGCCACAGGCACATTGTGCACTGGCATGATTACACTGAGGGCCCGGAGGCACGTAAAGGCTCCAAACACACTCCAGAAACATACCACTGAGGGGGATGAGTGTGTGTTCTGTGTTGAAGCGAACACTTCCCGCTTGCCAGAGTCATAAACTTTTCTACACACAGAACCACTGCAGGGGCCAGTTTCCCAGACACTAATCAAGTCTAAGCTCAGACTGAAAGGATAACTCAAAGAGGAAAACATTTTAGTCTAAACTAACAGTCTTGGAGGAGATACTCCATCCAGTAAATTTTCATTTCAACCCATACTTCACCCTTATTAGCCGCTCAACAAACACTCTAGTCCTTGAATAGCCTGCCCTTGGTTTGGCTTGTAGTGAAAACACATTGGGAAGTGAATTACCAGGAACAGGATTGGTTACTACCAGTTAAGGAATAGGACAATTGGGAACTGGGGAAAGCAGCCTTAAGAGTGTAAAGGACGAGGGAGAGGGACAAGTCAATAGCAAACAGTGAACATCAGACACCACTGCACTACAATGCTGAAGGGAAATGGGCAGGTGGTACCTTCTCTCCGCTGGAGTAGAAGAAATAGCGCAGCCGCACGATGTTGCAGTGATCCAGCTTCCTCATGATCTGTAGCTCACGGTTCTGCATGAGGAAGAGAGAGAGGGGAGCTGAGTTGAGTATGGATTTCAATCCCGTTGGCATTGCTGCCAGGTTACTGCAGTAGGTACAACTGCTTTGGAAATGTAGTTCCAGGGCACAAAAATGCTCAGCTGTGTTATACTGACTGCTCACTGAGCCAGTCTATGGGATGAAATCCAAACTAATCTGTATGAAATAACATTTATTTGCTCACACCACACAACTCTAAAAGCTTACACAGGAAGGACTAGAAAGTGTCCTAGAAAGGTCTCCCCCTCACTCCCTCCCCTCCCAAAAACCATAAACCCACCCCTTCACCCTCCCACTCATCTCAAATAATTATTTTTGTAGCTGCTCCTGTTCTGCTTCTTTGCGCCTTCCATTGAATCTTCCATTAGTAGCCAATGGGGTCAGATGAACGCACGTAACCCTCCTCCTTATTTGGTCAGCAACTTTCGTGAAAATATCCCCATTGCAATGTTAGCGGCCATCCAAAAAACTTCATGACTTATTTATTTTTTGTGAGGTCCGAGTCCAATCGACTAACATGGTGGGCACAGCTAATTCCTAATCTGTGTGGAGGAGAACCTTTCCTGCAGGTAACCACAGGATGGTGATCAAGATGTTTTGGCCACACTTCCGTGGATCCATCTTTAGATACAATCAATTATTTTGATACAGTAGCACAAAAATATTTTTATGAGAAACTTCAAACCCTGAAAAGGCACAACTACACCACAAGCTCAATATGTCTGTCAGGTTTTGTGGAAATGTACAGAACAGATCCAATACGTTCTGAAAACGAAAATTCCACAATGACGCCGAAGCCAAAGACAGTTCATCTCCCCTCCCTTCTGGCAAAGGCATAATAAGGAATTCAGCAATTATGAGTGGCAGCTTCTCTGTCTTGTCACCACCTGCATCCTTTCATCCTTCAGCACAAAAAAAATGCACAATTTTAATGCATTACTATTACATAACCAAGGCCCGGATCACGAAATAAGACTGCAGACAAAGCTGAAAAACACTGAATTACACAGGTAAAAAAGCTCTTTCTGCCTCAGTTGAGGTTTGGAAGGGTTCTGCGGCTTGTATAGTAGTTATCTAGTTATACATTTATGAGCCAATCCTGTTTCATAACACCCATGCAAGGATGAGTAAACATAAGTAGGGCCCTATGAAATCAGTTTTATTTTTTTCCAAATTCAGTTTTTTCCGTTTTAATTTTTTGGAATTCCGTTTTTTACCAATTACACCAATTTTCCCATCAGAGAGAGCGTGCCATTTATGTTAATGAATAAAATGTTCACTAATTAAATAGAAATAACCTTAAATTAGTTGATGCAACCCTCCATTTTCCTCAGTACTTAAAGTCAGAACAAGTACTGCATAATGACACAATATAACATTGCACTGTGATGAAAGAATTTTTATTTTTTAACCTAAAATAATACTACAAAATAAAATTCTCTCTTTAAAGGAAGTGCAAGCTACAGTCTGACATGTATTATTCTGACTGCCCCTTTTTAATCATTTATAATCTTATTGTGTCTACGCTGTGTATATACATGAATGTATGAGAGCAGCAGTACTGACACTCAGTTTCCTCCACGAATCAACAGTTGTCTGATTCCGATGCATCAGCTATATTTAATTTTTTTTTTTAATTTTTAAGAAACTTTTGTTCAGTAATCCCAATACTGTGTATTTTATCCTTGGACAAAATGTTCTACAGTAATGATTAAACATGAACACCCTGACACAAAGATGCATCGGCTATTATTTCGCCACTGGGGGACGACGTTACGTCATAATTTGCATGCACACAATTCACTAAGTAGACTGTAGCCCTTTTTCCATCAAAAAGATAATTCGCTTTAAAATGATGCGCATCAAAACGTTAGTGCGACATTTGTGATGGAAAAAAAGTTACATCGCTCTAACGCAGATTTTGTCACGCTAAGTTAATTCGCTCGGCAGAGGTGGTTTTGGGAAAGTTTTATCGACATAAAAGTGATGGAAAAGGGTTGAAGCGATATAGAATGTCGCGATGCGCTTTGGTAACGAGAATTCGAATGTTGTGCCGCCTCTGCGGTCTTCTGTCTCGCGCAGTTTAGTTCAGTTCACCTCAGAAATGATCCTATCGCCCAACTTCAGAAGAATGATGACTGAATAAAAAAGTCATCAGCCGTTGTCTTTATTTTAGAAAAGCTTGCTAGATGTGACATGCAATCCTGTACAACGTTAAGTCCCGAAGAATGTCTTGTGTTTCGTTTACCATTTTTTTTTCAGTCCTAGCCATCACTGAATAGCAGATAATAAGCCAGGGTGACAGTCGTAGGAAGCAAATGGGTTCGGTGAAGATAATGTTACCTCAGCTAAGCTTAGCATAATAAAGTAGTCGTTCTCATGAGAAGAGAGGTGAGCGGTAGCTAGCTGAAACTATTTGGTATTTGTGATAGTGATCATTTCGTGCCACTTCAGCAGTTATACATTTCCAGTGGTAACCTTGCAAAATTAGATTAAAATCGGATTATTGGGCGATATGATGAGATTCGCTTCGTTTGTGCTGGTTAAAATTAGCCTTGATGATTTAACCCCAGTGACTGCCTAACGTTAGCCTAGCATCCGGGCCTCTGTCAGACTACGGACCGAGTGCGCTTTCTAAACATCAGCATGTTCACGATCATACGCACAACAGGCGAAGTATCGGTACTAACCTGTGGTTAGCTATAAGGAGAAATGCAATCCATGTATGGCGTCAGGTCGCTGTTTTTTCAGCATGTTTTTTCTCCCCCTTTAGCTTGAAAATAGTCAGGGACGTTCGCTGTTACACATATCCTCAGTACTCAGGTCAGTGGAAGTTTAGCTTTCCATAAATGAGCCAATTACCCCATCTACAGCCCAAATTTTGTTTTACTACATTTTCATGAGTAAGACCAGTCAATTATAAAACAGAGTTGCGTATCAATGATGCTGGCTTTGAAAAAGTTACGGTGTGTGACATGGATCTCATTGATAACGTCAGATGCAGTCGTGAAATCTCGTGTATAAATTAGGCTAACGCAAAGGGTTACTAATTTGAAGTGGGCTATATTCTTGAGACGACCGCCTTGGCTAGTTGACAATAGCTGCAGAAGGTGTCATGTAAAGGTAGATCGATAATAGCCATTTAACGTTCGCTTATTATTCACGATATATCCATCGCAACGACAGCCAATGAATTTTCTTGCCAAATAACTTGATACATGTTTGCTGCGCTGGAAAGACTAGCCTATTTTTTAATCTCAGAAGAGCCACATAAAGGCGGTTACAAGAAAATTTTTGGATATTTAACTTAGTTACTTTACTTCTATGTCTGTGCTCTCCAATTATAGCCTACTGTTGTTTTTTTCTCTGTAAAGCACATTGAAATGTCTTGATGTAAGAAATACAAATAAAACCGCCTTGCCTTTTATTCTACAGTTTTTGAAATACATTTTCTACTCAGATAGACCTACGTATTTGCCACGAAGCATTGTCATTTTAATATAAGTAGTATTGACTGTTATTTTAGTCTTCTACTAGGCCTAGGCTTATCCCTTGATTGCAAGTTTATCATTTTATTTATTATTATTTTTTGTCGTCCGAGAGCCCCGGCAGAGCAACAGCAGATCCTGGCTGGCGAGCCCCAGGTTCCGACCTCTGCACTACACAAACTTTCTCAGAAGGTTCTAATTCGCTACATTGTTGATGGAAAATCATCTAGCGGGTCAGAAAAATGCGCTTCAACTCGGGGCATTGTGACATCATTTTAATTCGCTAGAATCGCCCGCGTTTATGGAAAACCGTTTTGACGCTTCTTATGTCGCTAAAAAATAATTCGACATTAGAGTTAATTCGCTTGAAAATCTGATGGAAAAAGGGCTTGTGAAAAGAAATATTGTAGGCTATTTAAGTTATATAAGTTGTTAAGCCAACATAAGATGACAAATGACGATGTTTAGGACCCTGCAATCCCTGGCATCAGTGTTCTCGTCTACAACAACGAAAAACTCCGTCCCACAGATCTTCTGCAGCACCGAAGAGATGTGTTGCTCGAACACTCGGGGCAGGTGAATTTGACGAAGGCTGCTCGCATTTTCGCGTGCATTTGCGTCTTTACATTGACTTTGAATGTAATCTGGACGCGCGAATATTTTGTTTCGCGTTCGGTGGAAACGTGGCTTTACGAACAGCATTTCAGTCAAATTATGCCGATTTCCGCAAAATTCCGCGTTTATCAATAGATTCCATTTTTATTGACCAATTCCGCGATTCCGTCCGCGATTCCGTGAACGAGGAAATCATAGGGCCCTACATAAGAGTCACATATAGTATCTGGTAATCTTGAACATGGTGCATCTGCAGCGTTACATACCTTGAATCTCTTGTCCTGCAGAACCTTCTTGATGGCTACCATCTCCTGGCTGTCAATGAGGCGTGCCTGGTACACCACGCCAAAGGAGCCGTTCCCGATCACCTTGATGTCTGTGTAGGACACCTCCAGCGGGCGGTCCGGGCCCTGTCCCGGCGTGGCCACCACCGTGGTCACCTTGCCACTGTCTCCTGAGGAAACAGAAAAATAACATAAGGAGCCCTCCAAACCAACTCAAACTACAGACTACCAGCCCCTAAAGTCCTGCCCAAAGATCCCAAAATGTGCATTTCTCCTCGAAAACAACAGCAGGCCCTCTGAGTGCTCCCAAGGGTGCAATGAACAGCCCTCTACTTCAAAGGAACATCCACAAGGGAGGTTCTTTTCTCTTGAGTCCCCACAGCAGAGGCAGTGGTTGCCACTCTTAAAACGATTTCAGACCACAGACAGTCCCGAGGGTAGACAACAAACCGCACATTTCCCTTGTGTGGCTGTCTGCTTGCAGCAGGCAGGCAGACACCATTCATAGGAGCCCAGATGCACCAGCGCACAAAAGGCCTCCTTCATGCTCAATATTTAGTCAACATCTGTGCGTTACCAATTAGCGCAAGAGAACGCACCTCAAGGAAAACATTACAGTATAATGAGTATACATTTCAACAATTAGAGAATGAAAATAGACAACTGCCATTTTCTTCCCCTGATTTTAACACATCTGACTATACGTACAGGTTCACAGGGCTGCTATGAGCCTAAATCAGACACTGAAGTTAAGAAATGAAAACGAGATTGCAGCTGCATCATCTGTTTCCCTGCAATGATCAGGTTTGCTCAGATGGCTCCATGCCTCACACTCACTAACCCCAACCCCTCAGAGAGCATGAAAACAAGCCAAAACTGTTCTAGGGTCCATGCTTGCCAACAGACACCACCTCAAAACTAGACAAATATGTGCATACAATTTTTGAAAAAAAAAAAAAAAAATGTTGTACATCAGAAAGCAAATAATAGTCTATAACCCATTGAGGGCTGCTGAGTGGCTCCTCTTGCTAAGACATGGTCAGGGCAAATGGACTTGTACTGAATCTGCATCCAACAGACACAGAGAGCATCATGGCACAAGCACCAAGGCCACCCTAAAGGGACTCACAGTGAGACATGTTTCACTCCAAGCAGGATGCATTGCTTCATATTGGCACCTGCCACCTGCTAAAGGTCAGTAAATTGTTGGCTGTGGCGGATAAAATCCTCAGGTTGCCTGCTAGTCTGACAGATAGGTAAAACACAGAAAAATTTGTTTTTATGGCAAAAATTAATAAAGGGTAAAGGCCATTTCACGGTATTCAACTCGATGCATTCAGGACAGTAACTAACTTTTCAATGTTGCCATGGAAAAGCAACAGAAAAGAGAGCAAAATTCTCTGTCACTTGGATAGGACTTCGAAACCTATCGGATTCCACAGTTCAATTAGGCCAGTTGGCTCAAACCATCAGTGTTGCGTATGGGACACCCTGCGAAATGGATTTCCGGAGCTTCTGGGAACTTGAAGAATCCTGTTCAGAAAAAAAGCTATCAAACTGATACTCACTCTGATATTAGCCAGATAGCTGCTCTACGTTTTCGCCAAACAGGATTTTCATCTGGCCTCGAATTAGGGAATGAGGCGATTAAGACAGCGTGGCATACAGAACATGAATGCTCACACACACCCACTCAGTCCCTTACTTCACTTCTGTCAGAAGCTGGCTCTCATCCACCAGACAGAGCAAAACATAATAATGCCTCCCTCGTAGCGAGTTTAGCGAGGCAACTCATCTTAAGAACGAAAAACTGTCCTCAAAACCATTGCAGATCCTAGACGTGTTGCAGACTCTACAAGTGAAGTCCTTGTCCCTTGCCAATAGGAATCATATTGTTTGTTCTTAGTATATTCTGATCCTTTACGGATGAGGACATAAATATTATGATCCATTGACATGAACATCTACAGCAGAAAGTTTGATGTTGCGGACTCTACATGATTTTGTCCTCAAAAGAAACTTTCACGGTCGTGTCTCCAAATGTCAAATTTTTCCCCAACTGTACTTTTTATCAGTTATATGATATGTGATTATATGATCCAGATGAATGATATCATGCTGTTTTTTATCACCTGAATCTAATATATGGACAATAATAATGTACTTGATTGGTATACAGTTTAAAAAATGACAAATATAACACAGGGTTAATCATGTCCTTAACCACATTGTTCAGTCATTTTTGGGCTGGGCCGAGCAGCAGCCAGGGCCCTATAAACGCAAATGTCGCTGAGTGAGTATCTGACTGACTGACTGACTGAGTGATCAAGTTCAACGATTGGCTGGCCGCCAGGGAAGAAGTTCAGCGATTGGTCGGCCAGAGGGGAAGCACTTCAAAGACTGGTTGGCTGACAATTGGCTGGCTGGCTGTTCAGCGATTGGTCGGCCGGTGGAGAAAAACTTCAACGATTGGTTGGCCGACGATTGGCTGACTCGCTGACCGGGTGTTGACTTCACTTATATTTACTGGTCTGTGTATTTGCATTATAAATACATGGGTCTCGGAATTTCGGCTTTGAGACATTGCAACCGAAACGGAAATTAAACAGTGGAATTGAACGCGCCACACTCATAAATGCATGTGATGGACTATTTACGTACGCGGTGGGAGTGGCGCCAGCACTATTATGTTTCAGTATTTTCAAGAATACCGGTATAGTGCCCAGACTGGTTTCCAAATTACCTTATACCCTTGCGCGTTCGTGAGTTGGTTCGCTTGAACAGAAGCAGTTGTGGTGGCCGCTTTGATTGTACCTATGAGGGCGACTATGAGAGCGAAAACAATACATTTAAGAAAATAGTAAGTTTAAAAGATCGTGCCAAGCTGGATTGGACACGCCGTCATTGAAGTAGCTACTTCTCCACTACGTTGTTGTACCCACTATGCTAACATAACACGACCAGTACTTGAATCCAGACTAGCAATAGACTGCAATAATCAGGCAAATGTACTGTTAAATTAAAACACATATTGTACATATAGAATGTTCACAATGAGCAATTTTTGACGCCAATGAATGCGTATTTTCTTCTAATGGACAGCAAAAGGTGGATTAAATATTCATGTAGCAGATGCATATGATGTGCTTGCCCTAGCTAGCATCCCGGTCTTTTAAAAAGTTCCATTCGATTTTGTTGCATTACGAGCACAATCCGACCATTATTAGGCTCATCTTCTTTCACGCTAGATTAGTTCGGCTTGTTTAGTTCGTCCTCCATGCTCGTTTTCTCTGGTACCGGTTGCGAGATTCCACAGAGATAGAGGAATGTAAAACATATACCAAACTAGCGTGAAAGAATCATAACAGTGGTCGGAATGTGTTTTTAATTTCCCTATTCAACCTTGCAACTGATACGACAGTTAACAAGCTTGGAGGACAGTATCGATTGCGAGGTTGAATAGGGAAATTAAAAACACATTCCAACCATTGTTAAGATTCTTTCACGCTAGATTGGTACGATGTGTTACATTCCTCCATCTCCCTTTTGAATTTCGCAGCCGGTACCAGGATTATTTCCTCAATCTTCCCATTGAATCTCGCACCCGATACGAGAGAAAACAGGTACAATGAAGGGGCTTGGGACACATTATCATTAAAGGTGTGTAGTAACGAAGTACATGTACTTTGTTACAGTACTTAAGTAGTTTGAGGATTTGTACTTTACTTGAGTTTTTTTAAACCGAGACTTTTACTTTTACAGTACTACATTTAAAAGATAAAAAGTATACTTTCACTTCGTTACTTTGACACTGGCCACTTTGTAACTCGTTACAAATTAAAATATGAGTGTAATTCATCATTTAAGGATTATCTGGATTTGGCATGTTTGAGAAGAACAACGGTGCTCGGCAGGGTATCTGCAGATGTGTCCGCCTGCGGACATGGAGCTGCAAATTTATGCATGCAGTTACAACATTCTATCACTAGACGGCACACCAGGACCAGTTATTGAATATTCACAAGCAAGCCGAGCTCAAACAAGGTTTAGAATATGGACGAGTTCAATCCAATCCATGTTTTTCAGGAGTTACCTGAATAAAACTCCTCAGCTAAGCCTGATGTGCAAACTGTTCAATATACTTGCCCATAGTATCTATCCAGCAGTTCAAAAAAAATTCTCTTGCTACAGAAATAATCATTGTCCTCTGCAGCAACCACTTACGCTACAGTGAGCAAATGGTATCCCAATTAGTAGTTAAGAAAAATCAGTTTTCTCAAGCAAAAATTTGACATGGTATTGATACTATGCAATTCTACTATTAATTATAGTCAATTATAGTGGTTTTTAAACCAAAGAAGAAGTATATAAAGGGGACTACTTGTTTGTTTTTTGAATACTGTATTTTTCATTCAACTGAAAATTGATTAACGAGCACAAGGAGAGAACAAAGACTTTGCTTCTTTCTATGCGTACTATGAAAAATACTTTGTACCTGTACTCGCACTTTTGATACTTAAGTCTATTTTTTCACAAAATACTTTTTGTACTTAAAGTAGCTCACATTAAATGTACTTAAGACTCTTACTCAAGTAATTATCTTATGGGTGACTTCAACTTTTACCAAAGTAATTTTCAGTAATGGTACTTCTACTTTTACTTAGTTATTTTTTCCAGTACTTTATACACCTCTGATTATCATATTAGCAATGTGACAAAGTGCAATACTCGGTCAGGCTGTAACTGTCACTTACGAAAATCATTCAAGCTTTCTTTCCTGAATTCTTGTATTTTATTTCATTTCTTTAAACATACCATTTTTTTGACTGTCTATCATATTTGAGCTAAAATTGACCTAAATTGCTCACTTCGCAACACACATTTTTTTTTTTTTTTTTTTTTAAATCTGCAGCGACTGAAATAAATACCAAACAATTCACTATTTGAGGGCAATCAAACAATTTATTAACTGAACAACCACAGCTAATGCATGACATGTAATAATTAAGAAATGCTAATGACAAAGCGATTGCCTGTTGGCTATGTTGATATAATTGATGCGACTCCGCACGGATGACAATCTGAAAAAAAAATCTGAAACTTTGGCTGACTTCGCAGCAATTATTTTCGCCATCACTCAGCTGTGCATCGTACCCAACAACGCCATTTAGCTGTCACTTCATTCAGACTGTAGAACGGATTCTCATGGCTTATTGCTCAATGAGCCTCGCAAACTAATTTACGCAAATATGTGCTGTTTCACCAGCTACAGGAGTGCAGAAATTTTAACAACTTATTGATATTTTTCATTGTCGTTGATGTGCGGAAGAAAACGCTGTATAATTTCTTAGTGCAATGTATAATGAGGCTTTCAAAAATAATTGACTCTCGTCGGTTCTGCCAATTAGTTTGAGCAACTGTTGCTAATCGGGAGAGGTAAACTGCGAGAGGGGTAGGTTGGAAATTAGTGACTACTATGTCCAGTTTCATCAGAATTTCTACAGAATTTGACAAAACGCTGAACCATCGTTCAAAAAGCTAGATAAACAATCAAAACAATGAGAGTCAATGGCTGAATGCAAATTACGGCTGTTCATGTGCGCCTGGCGCTGCCTGCACGTTGATTTGTGTTCTAGAGCTGACGTCAGATGCCTCTAACAAGAGCGCCGTCCTATTTTTAGCCAGGCAGCGCAAAATGGTGACTTTCAAACCTTGGTGACATGGCAACAAAGGACCACCGGGTGGAACAGTGGTCTCCAAAATGGTTTTGCGTGTGTACTGAAACAGAACACGAAAGCAGAGCGAAAGTGAAGGAAGGGTTTTCATGCTCTTTAACTGCTATCTACATCTGCTGCTGCTGTCTCTCTCAAATTTACATTAACAAAATCAATAACTGCTACCCTTACTCTAGCTCTTTGTCCATTCAAATGTGTAACTTGCTTTTGATATGTTTTCCTTACTCAAGACCCCCCCCCACCTCCCACTCCCTCACTCACTCCCACTACTTCACTCACACACTCTCACTCACACTTTCACACTCTCACTATCCCACTCTCACATTCCCACACTCTCACACTCTCCCAGTCTCCCCACCCACTTTGTAAATAATTTATCAGCTCCAGCTCATTACTAAACTTGCACTTCACATAATTGTGTGAGCTTTGCCTCATTTAGCACCCTTTTCTTGGGCCCGCATTCTCATACAGCACTTGGCAGCCCAGCCATATACTAGGTTGCACCTAGTCTTGTTTATTCACTGCAAACAACCTGCAATAGAAAGCTGTTAAGTGGTTATCAAGTTTTATTCATAACAGTATAATAATGGAGGCATTTCATTGCAATTTTCATTGTTAATTCACACAAATATTACAACTGAGCATTTATAACGCAACATTCTGTCGAATTTGGGACTTTAAATGGTTTACTGACTTTTCGGTAAGCAGTCTGGTGACGTTAAATGCTCAGGAAAATGTTGTGTTAAGGTAATTTGAGCAATACTCAACTTAAAGCAGTTATCAATTTGTATATTTTCACATGTACAGAGCTATAACCCACAGAAGCATTGAATTGAATTATGCATCAAGAATACATCAATGGCCTGGATAAAAGTCACAAAATCAAAGGATATTCAAAAAGATATATTATTTCTGAGAGAGATTTCTATGAATGGGAAATTTGAACCAGCTTTAAATGATAATACTTTTAAAAACTGGGCAAGTAATAGTTTAATTCACTATAACCAGATAATTACTGATGAAGTATTAAAAACTTTTGAAAATGTATCAAAATTGTACAAATCTACCATTTACAAATGAGAATTTACACTGTAAAAGAATGGCGTACAAATAAAACACTGAAGGAAATACATCCTTTAATAGCTTGCATAATGAATATATACAATAAAGGTAATATAGAAATTATAGCAATTACAAGTTAGGAAAAGGAACTGAATTTAACTATATCATTAGAAATATGGAGGGAAATGAGTAATAATACATGGAAAACTACTAGTTCATTACTATGGAGAGAATATTCTTGGAAAATTCAACTATGGTTTTTTATAACACCAGTCATTGAAGCAAAATATTCAAAAGTGGTTACATCAAATTGCTGGCAAAGTTGTGGGGAGGCAGACGCTAATCATACTCATATATTTTTTCCTGTCCAGCTCCGCAGCAATATTGGAATACTGAAAACAAAAATTAAACTGCATTACCTGAGACAAATTTGAAACTCCATTACCGACTAGTTTTTTTTCCGTTTTCACCGAAAGTAAATCAAATAACCAAAACTAGCTATTTTGTTATTTGAAGTAGCTAAAAGGGCAGACCTACACAAAGCCATTTAAATTGTAGTTTAAGCAGTTTTAGTGATACAAGTCATTAAAATATGTCAATATGTATTCAATATGTCAATTGTGAACTTTAAAGATCACAGAATGTCAAGTTGTGGTCAGCAAATGGACTTCATATGACTTTCTAAATGTCCCTATGCAAACCTTGGCTCAATCTGAGACCATTTTGGTGATACAAGCCATTGTAATTTCACTGTCGAGTTTGACCCTCAAAGGTCACTGACAGTCAAGTTGAATGTCACCAAATGAAAGTTCATATGTGACTTCCTAAATGTCAGTAACACAAACTTAGGCTCCATCTGTGACCATTTTAGTGATACAAGTCATTGTAATTTCACTGTCGAGTTTGACCCTCAAAGGTCACTGACAGTCAAGTTGAAGGTCACCAAATGAAAGTTCATATGTGACTTCCTAGATGTCAGTAACACAAACTTAGGCTCCAACTGTGACCGTTAGGGAGACACAAGTCATTGAATTTTCACTAGGTCAAATTTGACCTTTGAAGGTCAATACGAAAGTCACCAAATGAAAGTTCATATATGATTTCCTGTATGTCTCTAATACAACCCTAGACTCCATCTGTGACCGCTTTGGCAAGACAAGTCATTGTAATTGTATTATATCAAGTTTGACCTTCAAATGTCATCAACAGTCAAGCTGAATGTCACCAAATGAAAGTTCATATGTGACTTCCTATGTCAGTAACACAAACCTAGGCCCCATCTGTGACCTTTTCAGTGAAAGAAGTCATTGAATTTTCTCTAGGACGAGTTAGACCTTCGAAGGTCAATATAAAGGTCACCAAATGAAAGTTCATACATGACTTCCTATATGTCTCCAGTACAAACCTACACTCAATCTGTAACGATTTTGCTGATATAAGTCATTGAAATTTCACTGTACAGTTTGGCTGTTGAAGGTCACTGAAGGTCAAGTTCAAGGTCACCCAATGAAACTTCATACATGACTTCATATATGGCCACAATACAAACCTAAGCTCTATCTGTAATAGTTTTGGTGATAGAAGTCTTGGAAATTTAACTATGTGAAGTCTGACCTTCAAAGGTCACCGAAGGTCTAGTTCAAGGCCACCAAATGAAAGTTCATACATGACTTAAGTTCCTATGAGTGTTCAATGCACATATGTTTGCAATTTTCAATATTTTCAAGCCTAGAAACCTTTGAAAATTGTAACATTTTGCTTGACCTCAAGTTTGACCTTTCAAGGTCATCTGAGGTGAACTTTAACACAGCCAAATTATAGGTCATATATATTATTTCCTATAAGTCAGCAATACAAACTTCATCTCCATCTGCAACCATTTAGCTTCCACAGGCGATTTGGCCCATTCTCCATAAGACCCAATGTTAAAGTACAGCCCCCCCACTAGACCCACTTCCGTCGATTCAATCAAAATGGCACTCGCACTGTACAAAAAGTGTATCAAGGTGAGTCGATTGCCAGATTTAGAAAAAAAGTTATCAGACAGTTTTTGAGAAATAATTCTTTGAAATTTCAAGTCATATCTTTTAACATTGTTAACATATTCCCTGACCTCAAGTTTGACCTTTCAAAGTGATCTGTGGTCACATTTAATATTGCCAAAATATAGGTCATATATGACTTCCTATATGTGAATAATACAAGCTTAATCTCTATCTGCAACCATTTGGCCTCCACAGGCCATCTTGCATATTCATAAAGTACAGCGCCCCCAATAGACCCACTTCCATCAATTCAATCAAAATGGTGCTCGCACTGTACATTGACGGTACCAAGGCAAGCAGATTGCCTGATTTAGAAAAAAATTTATCACGCAGTTTTTGAGAAATAATTTTTTTTTAATTTCTCAGTCCTATCTTTAATGTTGGAGCCAAAATTTCAAGGGCCCATAAAACAGACAAAAATGATTCAATCAAAAATCCAAGAAAAAACATCTGGGGATATGGTCTAGTAGTACGTTATTGCAAATTTACATGAAAATTCATCAGGCCAAAAAAAAAAGATAAAAAATGTTCCAGACGCCGGACGCCGGAACGACGGACAACAGACGCCGCACCACAACAATAGCTTATCGGCCAATAGGGCCGGTAAGCTAATAAAAAAAGAGTAGCCGAAATTGTAGGTGCCGGTCTATAACTGTCTGACATCTGCTGTAGCCTGTTGAATTTTGGCCTCATTGGCACCTATAGAGTGCCAATATATTGTCAGGTGCTCAGAAAAATCACAAACAAAAATCAGCAGCCTTGCATAAGATTTTTCATACATTACAAATTGGCACTCAAAGCAACATATGATTTGATGCTTAAACTGGTGATTTCAACGGATCTTTCGGACACATGGCAGTAAGCTCCGCCCCTTAATTACTGTAACTACGTCCCACAAGCTTTGCAGCTCAGTTCCAAAACAGCGAGTGCACAGCAGAAATTTGACCACCACTCTCTTGTGTATTCCAAATAATATTGCAGCATGTCTTCCCGAATGCATCCCACTCGTCCAAGAAAGTTCTACTAAGAGGCCTTAACTATTTTACACAAGGATAAGTGCATTCAATGACAATTTTTATGGAATGGGTAGAGATGTAAGAGTCGCACTGAAGTGCAGGCGATCTATGCAGAAAAATCAAACCCCTCAAACTACACATTGACATCCAGCCAGTCAATATAGTGAAATTTTACTGCACCATATGGATGGATTATACCATTGTTGTTTTCATTTTGGTTATGTAAGTACATTCATGTCAACTACGTGTTAGATCTCCAACTGATGATGTCTGACTGGTTTTGTAAGTACGCCAGTATTACTCTTATTAACGTTTCTCTCGACAAGCTCATTTTCTTTCATGTCACCTCAAAGCTATCTGCAAGGCACACAGTAATCGGTCTAATGGATTGATTAACAATGGTAAGGATCAGGTATTTAAGGTGGATCTTGTCCACATTGTAGCAATTAACTTCTCAGTTAATTTTACACCACCACTAATGTGCATTTGGAAATCGGGTTGCTTTCCTAGTCCTAGCTAATGTTAGCAGACCTATGTGGCCAGCTTGCTGAAGCCACAAAACTTCACCAGCTGGCTTAAAGCCGGACGTACACTGTGCAAAGTTTAGAAATGCTGTCATTTAATCCAGCTCATACCGCACGAGTAAATCCTTTGTAATGTAAAGCCAAAGCTAACGGTTTATGCGCTCACATTGTACAGTCTGACTGTCAAGCCACATCCAGTGCTCACAATGTACGTCCCACCAGCTCCTGTAGACCATTCTGTCCATTGACAATGTCAGCAACCTCGCCTATTACACACAGTTTATAATCGCTTTGTTTGTGGGACGATATGGCAGCATTAACGGGTCAGGAAGGAGGTTAAGAACATAAGGCATTCCGACAGGTTATAATTCTGTGCTTGATTGACAGTTCAGAAAGGTCCACTGCTGCAAGAGCCTCCGATAAAGGTGGCGCAGGGGCAATTTAGGACAAATAATGACATGGCAAGATGCAATAATAAGGTGCCGTCTCAGATTGAGAATGTTGGTTTCACTATAAAGCGAAATACCCAGCAACAAAGGCCACATGCATCTGACCAGCTGAAGACCTGTATAAAGTAGGAATGAGGGAAACTTCTACTTGATGGACTTGACCAACTGGCATCTACAGAGCCCAAAGGCATCGTAAACCTGGTTAAAAGACATGTTGAGGTTACACAATGGTAAACACTGTTGAATATGCCAACTTTTTGGACTCCATTGAAGTCAACAAATTCAGTAACCAATTAAACTCACACGTTAAAGCATCAAATAATGTTTTTGTACTGTTTTCAATACAATAGAGGGTGAACGGTTCTCTCAAAGCAGCCCTTTTTGGGTTTTCATACATTTGCAATGATGTGCCAACTTCTTCTGAATAAGGGCTGCATTTTCTTAAGGCATTTAGCAGAAATCGCAACTTCAGCCTTGTCCGTCAACTAAAGTGGCAAAAAAATACTGTTAATTTTCCAGCCCATTTGACAATGCAGCCTTAATGATAAATGCTCAATCGCCAGGGATGACCCAACATGGGTCTGAAATACAGGGCAGCAAAGTGCAAAGGTTTCCTGAAATGTATGTATGCTGAAACATGGTCGAATTTTCACATCCCTGCACATGAATGAAAAAAAAAAAAACAAAAAAACAAGGCATCCAATTCACTACTTTAAAAGTCAACTATGCATCTCAAACAGCTCCAGGCAGGTCTAGGCATGCATATTGACAAGCATCATGGCTACATACATTTGTTTAATGTCAAGTGGAAGATGATTTATCATGCAATGATTTGTCTTGATGACACCAATGTAGCAACTTCTGTCCGTGATAAATTGAAAAATTCTGAGACATTTGACAGGTTTTGAAGAACTGGCTAGTCTTCAGAGGTTAATTCACAACACTCACATTAACACTGCAGGATCCTTTGGTTACCGAAAAAAAAAAAAAAAAATCAATCAATCAATCAAATCAATAAATAGAGACATAATTGGCGAAAAGTGCAAAGAAAAGGAAAAAGACAAAAGCCCACTATTTAATAAAAGTACTAGCAGACAAAATAACATCCTTTGTGAAGAAAGGGGGAAAAGAACGGTCTGAAAATAATTAACTGGTGTTTAAGGCAAGTTTTGAACGAATTATATTTATTATAGGCTTTAGCAATTCTATCCAAGAACATCAATTTCTGATCTTTGCAACCATCATGAACACTATGCTTTATGGGTGGGCACAGATACTGAGGTTATTTGGTGGTGTTGAGAACAGCTCTTGGCCACATAATGTTGTTTTGAGTGGCAGGGCCTTTCATGTACCTTTTCTTGGAATGTGAGATCGTAAAGAACACACCTGCCCCAAAATAAATGCTGATGTGAGTTAATAACTAGTAAAATACTTATGCTTGTATGCACAGGCTAAATCAGGGAGCTCAAACTCCTGCTCCGGGGGCAAAGCACCATCTGCTGGTTTTTGGGATTTCCATTTAATCAGCAAACAACTTAGGCCTTAAAAACAAGGTGTACAGCCACTTTAGCCAATCAGTGACTTCAGTGAAGCACTTGGAGAAAAATATTAGGAACCAGCTAACATAGTAGTCCTGCAAGAATTAAGTTTAAGGTCTCTGGCCTAAATTATTCGTTTGAAGCACAGGCAACAGGACAACAAATTTCCCAGGTAAGAGAAGCAGACTTGAACATCATGATACAGTCTACATTTTACTTGCCAGGAGTACTTGCAGGAGCATGCAAGACCCTGTCAGTTATAATTCAATCGACGTTGATGCTGCAACTCGTAAATTGCTTATTCAGGCAAGATTCCAAGCACTACACTAGGCTTTAGTGCAGATTAGCGAAACCCGCAAGTCACGCTTCATTTCTGTACCTTAAAAGATGTAAGTGTCTTTGCTGAACTTAATGTTCAATGAGCCGCCAATACTACCACACACTTGTTGTCTCATAAGAAATCTAGCTAGCTAGTTCAAGCATACAACTTGTTTAGCAGACACAGATCAGAGCGTGTTCTGCAAGCCGCCACCCTCCATTTAGCCATCTTGAAATATTGATTTAACTCAGACCCAGCCTTACGACCGCATAACTAACAAGACGGCTAACGTTAGCTCACAAAGTAATGATAAGTTAATTGCCTCTTCGGTGACATTTCGACTGTCCCCCAACAGCTAGGTAGCCAGCTAATTAATTATGCCTAAACTTACGAAGAATGAACAAGTGATCGACTCCAGGCAAGCCAGGATCATTATTTAACAAGCAATCAATTTACAAACAAGGCAGTTACATTGAAAACAGTTTAATAAGTCATCCTACCAACTAACTACGATCTAATGCGAGGAAGACCCCCTCCAGGTGGGTATTAAGTGACGTTAATTACCAAGTTAGCAAGCTATAAGGGATTAGTTCGCTAACATTAACAGTTAGCTAGCTAGCTACCGGCGATAAAACTAACTAAGCTGGCTTCAAGAGTCGTAAAATGCCAACGAGGAAAAACATGCAATCGGACATGGTAACTGTTAGTCTCATCTAGCCGATATATAAATCCTGGACACCGAATGAGCTGCCCTTCCTCGGAATCGTATTTGACCTAGAAACCTGCGTTAACGTTGGCTAGCTACATAGACAGCAAACGTTGACAACAGATTGGTTGAACTATATTGCTAACGTTAGCTGGGAAGCTACGTGGAAGCTGACATTGATTGTTTGACGTTAGCTAACGGTATAGCAAGCTATTTAACTCATTCACGTTTTTAGCGAGCTATAGTAGCTATATCAGAAGTCGATAGCCTAAAGACCTAAAGCAACCCACCACCAACATCCAGCGTAATTTTTCAGACAAAGCATGCCGTTGGTTTAATCCAGCACAATCCATGAAAGAAATCTAGCCTCAAACAGCTGTTCGCTTACATAGCAACCATACCTCTAGTTCCATCCAAACATGCTAACGTTAGCTAGTTAACATTGCTGATATATTATGCCTAACGATAACATTTTCCCCAGACGACTCTCTTCATAGCCATGTAGCCAAATTGGCTTTCTCGCCACCTGAAAACTCAAACGGTATTTAAATGTATTAACTCACTGCTTAGTTTCAAGTTTCCGAATCCAGATGAACTGCTTCCCGGGGCCTGTACAGCCCCGGACTTCCCTGAAGTGCTCCCCCCCGCAGTGACCGATCCGGAGGCGGCTGCAGCGGCTCCGGGAGCACCCGGTGGCTCGGCAAAAGAGCTGGTCCTCTGCCGCCCGCTGCCGCTCATGACTGTGCGCGAGGGTGTCCGGGCGGGGGGGATGGGATTCGCCAAATGTGGCCAGGTGAGCGACTGCTGGGTGTCCTTTGACTTCGCTAAATAATCAATGAAATAGAGGCCGCATTAAAAGCATATCGCCAAGACTCCGTTTGTCTGGACAGCGATACCTGACGCATTGACTGGGTGCATTGCCTCCTGGGAAACGAAGTTCGAAGGAGCTGCTGTTTGAAATGGCTCGAGGACCTCAGAAAAACCAAAACAACTACAAGACCCGCAGTGACATTTGTGCATTGATCGACAGGTGGCGCTCCGCCTCAGTTTTCTACACAATAGAGGCGAGAATGTCATGAAGACTTCAATTCCCATAGGTCTTCTCACAATTTATTATTTATAATATAATATAATATAATATAATATACCCATTCATTATATCGGTTCTTCCTCACTGGGGTTGCAAGGGAGCAGGAACCTATTGCAGCAGACGATAGAGTTCTGAAGTGATGCGCCATGCTGGTGTTGGAAGTAAAAGTTCCCATTCATTTTACCCATAGACTTCTTAAAGCATTCGCTTTTGAGGCGCCTCCCAGTGTTTTCAAGCCTCCATCGATTTCGAGATTTTGCGAATTATTTTCAAGTAATTACAAATGTTGTTTTTCTTGACCTCAGTCAACTATAATTGAACTCATTTTAATTTTTTGCTGATATGCTAATCCTCTTTATAGGCTAATCCTCTGCATATCAATATGTAGGTGATCTCCAATGTTAGGCGATGTTCGATCACTCGAGGAAGGACAATTGCTGTTATTTATATTTTCATGTAACGTTTGAAGAAAGGTTGAATTTTGCGCAGATATCTTCTGCTTAAGAATGTGAGACCCTACTTATCCCATAAATGTTAGTGCCGTATTACTTGGAAAATAGAAAAATAGCTTTGGCTTCTGGTTGGCAGTCTATTCAAGCCAATGGAATGAATAATTAGCTAGCTAGCATGCTAACGCTTTTCACCATTAAAGCGTTTCACCATTTCACCTGGGTGGTTGTGAAGGGCAGTATGAAACGACTCGGGCCGGACCCAGTAGGGCGCTTCAGAAGCAGCCAAAATGTCTTGGCGCAGTCACTTTATTGATGAGGGCCTGGATCAAAAGACCAATGACATTTGCTTTTTTTGTGTCAGTGCAGAGTTTATTTGAGATGTTTTATTTTCCTGAAAAGTCTTGTACCTTTAATAATTTTATGTTATCCTTTGTGTGATTCTCCATCCAAATTTATAGTCACAACCAGTTAGATTTTTATTAACTGTTTCCAATAAGGATTTGGTTCGTATTATTTGTTAATTCATCTTTGTCAGGAAAAAAAAAATGCCATTGATGGTCTGTGAGGGGTTGTTTTTTCATTTGATAGCACATGTTTGAGGTTGAGTCATGGTATGCTAGTTTAAAGCCACATAGCTTACACTGAGCGTGGACAACTCCAAGTAGCAGACATTTCATCCACACAGAACTTTTCTTTCATGGCATCTCTCCTTCTCACTATGACTGGGACTACATATGTGTCCTTGGCGAACAAGCAGGCTCTTTTAGGTGAGCACTGGGAGCCGGCTTCTGTATCTGAAGAGACCTTTTTTTTTTTTTTTTTTTTTTTTTAAATGAGAACCGTGAACGAATCTTGGTGCCCACCATTGAACATTGACGACTATTCTTAACTGTACAAAATAGCAAAAACATCATATTTGTTAGGTTTATAAAACATTAAAACACCTACCTGATAGAATGTATGTATTATATACTTGCTTTTAGTACAGTTCACAGAATACGGTTGCTAAATGTAGGCATAACTAATATCTGTGCATGCACAACCACGTCAGTTTTTCTTTTCACTTGAATGTAGCCTTAAATCTCTGGCTTAGGTTTTTCTTTAATGTAAGAATAAGCTCTAGGAAATAATGCAGACAAAGCATACATTGAGTGATCAGTTGGAATTCTTATCAGATGACTTCCAGCCATTTTGAATATGGAAATTAAGTCAAAAATCACCCAGTGCAGAACTCCACAAAAGGGAACCTGTGTTTACAATACTGGAGAAAGATTCCTGGTGCAGTTTTTTGTGGACAGTGGTAATAAACTTATCTTATAAATTCAAGATAGAAGCAGGGTGGCCATTTTGAATATGCAAATGAATAAAAGACATAGGAGTACAATTAAATCCTAGATGGAACCTACATACCAAATTTTGCAGTGATCCTTAAAGTAGTTTTACAGGAGTAGGCCTAACAAATTTATTTATCACGGCAACCTGGCTGGCATTTTAAATGCGCGTAGATAGGGCCCTATGAAATCCGTTTTATTTTTTTCCAAATTCCGTTTTTTCCTTTTAAATATTTTGGAATTCCGTTTTTTACCAATTATACCAATTTTGCCATCAGAGAGAGCGTGCTATTTATGTTAATGAATAAAATGTTCACTAATTAAATAGAAATAATCTTAAATTAGTTGATGCAAACCTCCATTTTCTTCAGTACTTAATGTCAGAACAAGTACTGCATAATGACGCAATATAACATTGCATTGTGATCAAAGAATTTTTATTTTTTAACCTAAAATAATACTACAAAATAAAATTGTCTCTTTAAAGGAAGTGTAAGCTACAGTCAAAAAGGCAGACAATGGCCGTACTGACATGTATTATTCTGACTGCCCCTTTTTAATCATAGTCTTATTGTATATACGTTGTGTATATATATGAATGTATGAGAGTAGCAGTAATGACACTCAGTTTCCCCCACGAATCAACAGTTGTCTGACTCCGATGCATCAGCTATATTTGATTTTTTTTTAATTATTATTTTTAAGAAACTTTTGTTCAGTAATCCCAATACTGTGTATTCCATCCTAGAACAAAATGTTCTACAGTAATGATCAAACATGAACAAACTGACACAAAGATGCATCAGCTATTATTTCACCACTGGGCGACGACGTTACGTCATAATTTGCATGCACAAAATTCTCTAAGTAGACTGTGAAAAGAAATATTGTAGGCTATTTAACGGTTATATAAGTTGTTAAGCCAACGTAAGATGACAAATGACGATGTTTAGGACCCTGCAATCCCTGGCATCAGTGGTCTCGTCTACAACAACGAAAAACTTCTTCCCACAGCTCTTCTGTAGCACCGAAGAGATGTGTTGCTCGAACACTCGGGGCAGGTGAATTTGACGAAGGCTGCTCGCATTTTCGCGTGCATTTGCGTTTTTACATTGACTTTGAATGTAATCTGGACGCGCGAATATTTTGTATAGCGTTCGGTGGAAACGTGCCTTTACGAACAGCATTTCAGTCAAATTATGCCGATTTCCGCGAAATTCCGCGTTTATCAATAGATTCCGTTTTTATTGGCCAGTTCCGCGATTCCGTCCGCGATTCCGTGATCGCGGAAATCATTGGGCCCTACATATACAGTTAAAGGGCATGGTGCAGTTACATCTGAGTGAGAAACTGTAGGCAAAATTTGAGATGACATTTCATGCAGTTTTAGTGGAATAGTCCTAAACATCAGCGTCTAAATTCAAGATGGAGGCTTGTTGACTATTTTGAATATGCAAATGAGGCACACAAAAAAATACACGCTGCATAACTAGGCACTCAGGGGAACCTGCATGCAGGAATGGGCGAAGATCTATGAGGTAGTTTTTTTGGAATAGTGAAATCAAATTAATTTAACATGACCACCTGGCAGTGATTTTCAATATGCAGATGAGGTTAAAAACCAAATGGTGCACAGTTGCACCATCAGGAAGACCTTGTATTCAAAATTTGAGAACGATCCACCTGGCAATTTTACAGGTATAGCAAAAACAAACTTCAGAGTCCAAAATTCAAGACTGAGGCCAGGTGATAATTTTGAGTTCACAAATGAAACCAAAAATTTCACTTTGCACAATAAAACTGTGTGTAGAGCCTGTATGCAGAATTTCTGAGTAGTTTCCTGGAATAGTGATGACAAATTAATTCAACATGACAATCTGGTAGCGATTCTGAATATGCAAATAAGGCATTAAAAAAATTATATGTTGTACAACTAGACAGTTAAAGGAACCTGTATGCAGGATTTGTTGAAGATCCATTATTCACGCAGTAGTTTTCTCGGAAAAGCGAAAACAAATGAATCAAACATGACAACCAGGCAGCCATTTTACTTGTGAGGTTAAAAACCACATGGTGCACAATTACACCTCAGGGCAAACCCTTGTACAAAATTTGAAAAAGATTGACTCAGCAGTTTTGCGCGAATAGTGATGGTAATCTGTACAGTCAAAAAAAATTTAAGTTGCAGGCATTGTGGTCAATTTGAATATGCGCATGAGGGGAGAAACGACATGGTACTGGGGGGAGACTGCACTTTTGATGAGGAGCTGCAGGAGCTGGAGTGTACTCTGCTGTGCCTCCAGGAGTACTGGAGGAGGGCCACGGCAGAACAGGAGAGGCAGGCAGCCATTACTATGGCCCACAGGGTGTGGGTATAAAGCCCTGGGTGAAGAACTCACTGCCCATATGGCCCAAGGAGTTTGTTTATCATGCAGACTCCTCGCCACATCTGCTAGCCTCCACTCCACAGTCTAGCCCAGACTCCAACCTAGCGTTCAGTCTGGTCTCTAGTCCCACTCCAGCCCCTGGCCAGGTGGGGCACCTCTTGTTCTGGCTCCTGGCCTGGCGGGGCTTTCCGCTTGTGTTCCCGGCCCAAAGGGGCCTCCAGAATCTTGTGTTCCAGGCGCGGAGGGGCCTCCAGACTCTCGTGTTCCCAGTATGGAGGGGCCTCTACACCCTTGTGTTCCCTGCCAGCAGGAGCCTCCAGACACTCCTGTTTCTGGCCAGCAGGGGCCTTCAGACTGTCCTGTTCCCGGCCCAGAGGGGGTTTTGGCTCTTCTTCTCATCCAGTGGGGCCTCCTGCTCCAGTTCCCAGTCCTGTGGGACCTCCTGCTCCTATTCTCAGTCCTGTGGGACCTCCTGCTCCTGTTCCCAGCCCTATGGGGTTTTCTGGGTTCGCCCTCACGGGGGTTCCAGTCCCAGGGTTTGGACCCGGGGGTTCTCCTGGATCCAGAGGGCAATCCGCCTCCCTCTGAAGCTCTGCCTCAATCCAGCACTGGCGCCCCTGCCCTGCACCTGCCAAGTGTCAACCACTATAGCCCTGCTCTATTCCAATGCCAGCTGCTGCAGCCATGCTCCAATTCAGCGCCAGCTGCTCCTGTCCTATCCCAGTCCAGCATTGACGGCTCCTGTCCTGCTTCTGTCCAGCATTGATGCTTCTGTCCTGCTCCAGTCCAGCTACAGTCCAGCGTCAGCCCCTCCTGTCCTGCCCCAGTCCAACGCCAGTTCAGAGTCAGCCACTTTTGTCTTTCCTTAATCCTATTGCAGTCCAGTCCTATCTCTTTTTACCCTGCCCAACCTCCGAGAGCCATTTCAATTCCCCCGTGTCCCATTTCTTTGCGTGCTGCCTCTTGGTGTCTTACCTCCTAGTGTGGTGGCCTGTCTTTGGTGCCTTGTCCTGCCTTCCAGTGCCCTATTTGCCTCGTAGTGCCCTGTCAAGTCTTCCTGTGTCTGTTCTTTTTGCGTTCTGTCACCTTGTGTCCTGCCTGGTGGTGCCGTGCCCTATTTTTAGTGCCCTGTCCTGCCTTCCAGTTCCCTATTCAGTCTCCTAGGGCCCCGTTGAGTCCTTTTGAGACTTGTTCCCTTGAGACCTGTGTCCTGTGTCTTACTGTTCTTTCCCCCTCCTCTCAGCCAGGTCTGCATAGGGGTCACCAGGTGCTGACCTTCGGGGGCTATTGGTATTCTGTTAGTTGTGTTTAGTTATGTTTTATGTTTTTAATCAAGCACTATTTCACTATTCTGTTTATTTCATTTAGTTTCATTTGTTTCCATGTCCCTTCTTTCTAGCCTTCCCCACTGTTTTCTTGACTGTACTTCATATCCTCATTTGTAACCACATCCTCTTGTGCTCTGTTCTCCTGTGTTTCACCTGTTGTTTCCTTGATTAGCTCCTTGCCTGTCTTCTCACCTTCTTTGTATGTCAGTGTACTTTGTATTTGTTTTATTTTCCTGTTTATCACTAGTTTTTGTATTCATCATTGTTTTCATTTCTTGCATTGATTTGTTTTCTTTATTATTCCCATTCCCTGTTTCTGTTTCCACTGTCTTTATTTTCATTTCATTTCTGCCCCAGTCCTTCCTGTTTGGTTAATTGTTTCCCATTCATTCCCTTGTTTGTTGCCACACCCCCCCTCACACCGCCGGTTCCCCCACACCTGATTAGAGTTCGCTTCTCATTTTTGTCTCCCTTCATATATCCCTGCTTTTCCCCATTGTCTTTGTGAGTTTGTTGCCCTTTGTAGGTCACTGAAGAGCCTTTTCCTTGTGTTTCTTCGCCTAGTTTTGGTTTGTCACAGTTTAAAAGTTTGCCTCTTCCCTGCGTCTTTAGATCTCTTGGTTACGATTCTGGCTTTTCCTATATTTGTGTTTCTGTCTGCTCCGTGGTTTGGCATCCTCACCATTTGGCATTCGACCTCTGGCTTATTACTCAACTTTGATTTGGATTGCCCTCTTTGACCCTGAGATTCTATGTCAATTTATCTCTTTTTGATACTGTACTCCAGTCTGCACTTGGGTTCACTCCCCATCCTGACACTTCTTCCTCTGCCTGTCAGAAAGACTGACCAATGAAGCATACAGGTAACCCAGTTATCTAAATTTGTGCAAACTCTGCTTTAAATACCAGGCATTTGAATTTGTAAGTCTTAACTCTGAGTAAGTGAGATCAGACAGTTGAGAAGTTGGTCCTTTATGTCAAAATAAAAATGGATTTTTGCATCAGAATCATAGTGCCATAGTTGTCATTGACTAGTGTCATAGTTTTTACTGTTACTATTGATATTAACTTTAATTTTACGTTACATTACAGACCATAACCCTGTCATTGTATTTGCTGAAGAAAATGTGTGTGCTTGCTTTAGGCTGAAAACTTTTTATACTCATTTGAAAGGCACTAAATTACATAATTGAGTTTGTACTTAAAGCAGAAAAGTTGCTGATACAGGAAATATTTAAAGCAGTAGTTCAAGTTTTTGAAGCAGAACGTCAAGTAAACAGAGCAGTACCTGATGTAACTGAGGCCTCGTCCACACGGAGGCGGAGATTTTCAAAAACTGTCTTCTTTTTTGTTGTTTCTTAAATCTGTCCGCACAGCATCATTTCTAAAAATATCTGTGTCCACATGGAGACGCCTAAAACGACCCAAAATGCTCTCGTAAATATTCCAGGCCTGTGTGTGGCATTGCATGGCGCTGTAGCGTTTCTACGGAAATACACCAATAACGGAGAAGGCGGCGAGCATGCATATAAAGCTTGCACTCTGTGTACAGACTGGAGGGGGTGGGGGCTGTGATGGGGACGATCACGTCATCATTTTCCAAAAAACCCATTTTGGTTGTCCATACGAAAACACTGGGGTGGCGTTCTCAGATTTTCTCACCCTGGAACCCGTTTTCAAAAAATACTGTTTTCGGGCTGCGTGTTTGCCGTCTCCGCGTGGACGCAAGGCCAAAACAATAAAATATGTATGCATTTTAAAAAAAAATCATTCTCGTGTGGACGGGCCCTGAATCAGTAATTGAAGTACTGTATTTCTAGCAATAGCTTCAGTTGTTTAGGCAGATGTTGCTGCCCAGTGCTTTGATTATTTATATCTCAACTCATTTATTTCTGAGTGGTCTGTATTAATGAATAAACTAAAGAAAATGTTAAAGTGCAGTGGTAGTAGCCAAAATGGTCGTAAGATGTTATGAACCACACAAGATGGAGCCACAAGCAGATCCACAGAAAGTGCCTGAAGGTCGTTTATTGAGCCAGAACACAAGGTTTGAAGACCTAGGCCTGGGTGGATGAAATTTCCATTGACCACAGAGTCATTGAGTGTCTTGCTTAAGTGTTTGTGCCCCTGCCAGGAAATTCTGACCGTTAGGAGTGGTCAGGAGGAAGACAAAGCTGCCCTAGAAAGCACCTCTTCTCCTGAAGCAGGGTGAGGCTGTCGAGCGAGGCATTCAGCAATTTGCCTACTGCGGAAGTGCCAACCACCAAAGACTGTGGTGGATGCATCGCAGTCGTTCCATGGGGGTCAAGTGGTTCACCTGCATTCAGCCGACTTGCACCAGTTCTGTGGGAGCCAGATGAGGGGAGGCCCGAGGCAGAGGATGGGGCAGTCGGGCAAAGCAGGTGCCTGTAACCTCGCCTGCCAGTCCGGCTGTTTTTCCTGCAGCCGCACAATGATCCTGAGATAGAAGTCAGTCAGCCCATCCAGATAAGAAGGATGGACACAGGTGGTTAGTTTGTCTTGGACCCAATCTGCGAAGTCAAATAGGATGGTGTCACACAGGGTCCCAGTGTATGAGGGCAGCCAACATGCGAAAGTTCATTGAATATTCTGTCGCAGAGAGGCTTCCCAGGTACATCTGGAGTTGCTGCCAGGTACCAGCATGGCCAGATCGGCATTAGTCAAACACTTGTTTCATCTCTTCAGCAAACCGTGGGGAAGTTTAAGACCGCAGAGTCTTCCGTCTCTCACAGGCAGCTGACTAGTCTCTGGCTTGCCCCGTCAGATGGGTGATTACATAGGCAACTTGGGAGCGCTCTGCGGGGATTGAAGAAGGCAGAAGGTCGAAGACCATAGAACATTGTGCCAGGAAGCTGCGACAGGTGGAGGGGTTGCCGTCGTGGAGGTCCAACCCAAAGAGGCTGGGTTCCTGAGGGGCTACGGCCTGAGGGAGGTTTTAATTGAAGGATGGCACTGGCTGCTTAAGCGGTGACGGCGGAAACCTGAGAGATGCCAGTAATGGTCGCCACTTGGTTGGACATTGCACCAATGGACCGCTTTGCCTCTTGTTGCCTATCTGAATCCTTCAGAGCTGAATGGCATCCACCAGGTTGGGGAGATCAGCTGGTTCCATGAGTGGCTGGATTACGCTGTTATGATCTACACAAGAATGATCCACAAGCAGATCCACAGTAAGTGGCTCAAGGGTATATATAAGAGGGTATGGGCAATCCATTGTGAGGGGCTGTCCGAGTTAGGCGATTGGCAGCTGAATAAAAGGGGCGATTCCAAGCCATGGTCAGGGACTGTCCAGGGGTCAGAAGCCGGGGAGTCAAGTTGTTTGCTGCTCCGCAGAACTTCATCCACAGAATCACAAGGGCTGTGCCAATGAGGGGGTTTGTCCCTGCTCTGGACACCGCAGGAGAGCAGAGAGAGGGTGTCCCTATTAAATGGCTCAAATACTTCTATTACATTTTACCTTAGTTTATCGACACAGAAGTGAGCATAAAGCTCAGAAAAAGGCTCAAGGCTAGATAACATGATACAGGCAGAACAATTCAGCGACAACTGACAGCGTGAGCAAATTGCATATACACAACAACAGTTAGACACGAGGGCAAGGAGATAATGAGAACACGAGGGGGCGAGGAGTGAAACGAGGCAATATATGAATTAAAGAAGACAGTATCGCAAAACCAACACGACTACTGGAACACGTAAAACCAATTAAGGATAAGATTGAGGTGTGATATCGCATGGGTGGTAGTAAATGTATCAAAAGTAAAATCAGTGGAGGTAACAGAAGTAGCAGCTATAATAGCAGTTATACTTTAGACAGTATAATTGCTATAACTGCAGCTACTTTTTAAACTCCCTAAAATAATTGGATGATGTCTTAAATACGATTTCTATCAAGGTAGTTGATGGGCTGTTCTTTGCAGTTGCTGTGGTCTACCAAGTTGTCACTAAGGTGTTTCGAGACATTTCCTGGGGTGTAGCAGATTGTTACTGAGAGAGCTCTAGTTAATAGTAATCAAATGCTGCCAATTTATTATAATTGAACATAGCCTGAATCAGAGCACGCCTTATGATTCTCAGTATCAACACAAGAACATGCAGAGCACAGCTTATTATAATTGATGTGTAACAGCAGCTGAAAAATCAGCTGAATAACTTCAAGCAGTAACTGAAGTACTTCCAGAGGTGAAACAATAGCTAAAGGATTTGAAGGAGTTGGACTTCATCATAAGTTGGCAGAAATGAGCACCGGAAGTAATGGGCTTCCCACTCACAGCCAATTTACATTTTTTTTTTAACAACCACTTCGGTGTGAGATGCGCTAGTGTTTTGGCTTGAACCACAACAGGGCAGAAACTCAAATATGGGGAAACATAACATGATAGCTAAACCGTGTGCGATTTACTGCATGGGTGGTCAGGATTTCCTATTCTTTTCAAGTCCCTACCTCTGGTCATAGTCTTACGATTTCATCCCCAGTAGGAATATGATTTATCCCTCGTTTTGATAGTTTATGGTCTCATAAACTTTACTTCCTTTGCACATTGAATTAGGGTACAATACATTCTCCAGAATCACAGATGACATAATTCAGTCAAAAATAGTTGTTATGTAAACACATTATGGATTTTTGGCCTGAAGTGAGTGCCTCTTGTAAGGCAGCGGCACTTGAACTTGAAACACTGCCAGATCCATATTTTGGCGGGTGATGCACATGCCACTTAATCTTTACTGACTGTCTTTACTAAAGCACTATGAATTGTAAAATAATTCATTTAGCTTTCATAAACAAAAACTCTGATTTAATGCCTGTTTGGTAGTCCGTGTTTATCTAGGATTTTTATTGGTGGACATTTCATTAGCGCTGCCACTACATAATGGAAACAGCTGAATATTTAGCACTATAAGGTAAACCTTGCATGAAAACAAGACAGGATGAAACTAGTGCAAGCTGTGCAGCTCAGAATTTAATGTAGATAGCTAAGTTATAATGCATTTCCCTGTCTATGGACCCGAGTTCATTCAATATGTCATATGTTGACCTAAGAATTTGCATGTTCACGTGTGGAAATGACCATGACAGAGCACCGGGGCTTCACAAGTGTTGATCAGTACAAGTCAATCAACTGTTACCTTTAGGCTGCTGAGATCTGGAGCTCTGAAAATGGCCAAGTCGGTCTGCTGAATCTGCCATTTCACTGCATTTTCTGACAGAAGCTCAGAAGCAAAGTGATCCAAGTAATCTAGCAGGTGCTTTGTGAGTGTAAAGTCCACCGTTACCCTCATAAAGCACCTTTTCTTTTTACTTTCGGTTTTCTGCTGGTGGCTAACAGCTAGCAGCAGCTAGTTAGAGCATACTGTGTGGTGTGTGTGTGTGTGTGTGTGTGTGCGTGCGTGCGTGCGTGCGTGTGTGTGTGTTTCGTGTGCAGGCGACAACACCTAGTGGTCAGAAACTGCATGCTGCAACTTTTTCAGTCAGAGTCAGTCAATCAGTCACTCCATCACATGGACAGATGTTACCTAGATCCAGTGCGTGCTTACACTGTGCAGCTTAAAATATTTTGGAACATCCTCAGTTCTGTTTTTTTTCACCCCACAAATGACAACCTGGTGATGAAGTTATTCAGACAGAAGAAATCTGCAACATTTGGACGTTTGGCATGTGATCTCTGGAATGTTATGCAATCTTCAGATGGTGTTGAAGATTATATTTCAATATTTCTCATCATATTCATCAGTAGATCAATTGCCATGTTGAATAACGATAATCAATAATCAATCAATAACCATATTATGTAAGCAGCAGTAACATACACACACACACGTAACACACACACACACATACAAGTAGTTCACATACGCGTAGGGAGGGGATGAGCAGTGCAAACACACACACACATATACAAGCGGTTCACACACACACGAGCAGTGCACACGTACACATGCACACACACAGACACACATGCATAAGCAGCTCACACACATAAGCAGCGGGCTTCTGTAGCTTTGATTAGTAAGCAGGCTTCTGTTCAGTTGATTTGAAAACATAATCGGATGATGTGTTTGATTTCTGTAGCTTTGGTCAGTGTTTGTTCAGTAGGGTCATAAGTTGTTACTGAAAACATAATCAATTGAATCATTTATGTATCTACTTGTATCCTATTCATCTGACTGTGTTTTTCCACTCTTAAACTGTAATTTTCCACACCTTTTAAGTGTATATTCTTTCATTTTTTATGAAACTAATGTTTCTGTGCGCCACCAATATTTCTCAGAGAATCCAAGGGAAAGAAAAAAAACTTAAGAGATAACCCAAGAATTGTGATTGGAGCAAAGCTGGTTAAAAAAACGTTAGAGATAAGATAGTTACAACCATGTATTTTGATTGGAGCAAAGTTGGTTGAGTTTTTTCCATAAATATTGCTCTGTAAAGAATGCCGAGTTAGCACTTCTTGGCCAGGGACTGCTCACCAGGTTTGGATTATTGCATGATTCAAGGCTGGGAATAAAGATGGCTTCTGAAGATTTTGTCTCTCTCCAATTATTCTTGAACAAGGGGACCCCAAAAATATGTAAATATCTAGTCGGGAAACCTCAACAAATTTGGCGAGCCAGCGGCAGGAGTCGGCAAAGGTCAGTTACACTCGGAAGGGTGGGCGGTCTTCTGGTGCTCAGAGATGGTGCAGGGAGCACACACAAACACACCCTAAGCTGCCAGCAAACTAAGGATAAGGTAAGCAATTTAATTCATTTGCTGTAATTATAGTTAAGTGGGGGTGTTGTTTTGTGTTGTCCCAGCCCTGATCTGGAGCACTGGAGACGAGTGACCTTTCGGCTCAAAGAATCTAGACACAAAATTGGGGAAATTAAAAGGAGAGGGACAGAATCTGCAGAATTGATATGTAAGCACTAACCACTAACACTGCATTCGCAACAAGTGACTGTGAGTAATTGTGTGGAACTCAGAGCGCGTTCTGTAACTGGTTTGGTGTATGACTGTTTGTTATGTGTGAGGCCTGTGCTGGGACCCTATGGCAGGGAATTAACCTGCAGGCTCTCTTTCTTGAGGTTGAGTTGGGCCTGGATGACCTAAGAGAGGTACCAGGATCTGTATTATCTTCACAGTGTTGTTTGTCTTGTTGTTCATTTTTTAAAAAGGGTGCGCAGCACATTTGGCGTATGGAGCTGGCCGATTAGTGGGTCTAGCGAGGACATTGACTGGAAGTGAGGGTTGTTGGGTCCTAAGGTGGACTGACTGGTAGTGAGGATTGCTGGGTCCCGAACAGACGGTGACAGGAAGTTTGTACTGTGGGGTGCGGCGCCCTTTTGAATGAGTGTAGAGTAGGTGTAGATTAGATGTGGATGTGAACAGTGGTTTTGTTGCGTATTGCATTAGTTGGGAGTGTTAAGAGTGCACTAAATATAAATATATAACCCCTAGTTTACATGCAATAAATTTTAATTATTATTAATGGTCATTACTATTTGGCAGATTAAAAGAGGCAGTAAATTGCATGCATTAAAAGATGATTATTTTAGCATTATTTTGAGCAGTGTACTATCATCATTGAATACGTGAGAAAAAAAACAATTTGGCCGAGAAATGAAATTTGGATTAAAAAATAAACAATGATGATTACGGCAAAGCTGGTAGATGAAGAAAAAAGGAAAAAAAGGGGGGGAAAAAAGCAACTTCCTATGTTTGAAAAAAAAAACAAAAAAAGGCAAATGGAACTAAACAAGAAATATCCTTGGATTAGACAAGTAGGTGGTTATAAACTAAACATAACACTGGTTTAGGAATGCGTAATAAAATACGATCTGTCTGAAAGGAAGAAGAGAAATCGCATAAGCGTGTTTATAATATAAACTGTTTACTGAGCACACTGAGCAGTGTAACTGGTAAAATAGACATATTGCAATTTAATACGTGGGGAAAAATAATTTGGCTAAAGTAATAAAATTTAAATTAATAAATAAATAATAATGGCAACGCCTGTGGAGGAATTAAGAGAGCAATTTCCTACCTTTGAGAATGATATTAAAAATTGTCAAATAAGTGGGCAAAAAGGACTAAAAAAAAACCAGACTAACAAAGTGGCCAGAAGAGGGGAAATTTGATCTTGCAATATGTGAAAAAATGATGGGTATAATAACAAATTATGCATCGGCGGACAAATCGGCAACAAGGGTTGGGAAAAAAAGGGTTGAAAAAAGAAGAAAATGAGCTGGCAATTCTGGAACTGTTTGGAGAAAGGGGAATCCTAAAAATTTTAGATCAGGATAAATATTTTGCAAAGCAAAGTGAAGCTGCGTCTCAGTCCAAGCCATCTGAAAAGTTTACTGACAATGAATTGTTTAACCCAGCGCCGTATGCCCCCCCATATTCAGGAGCAGAGGGAGAGACAGCAGCTGAAAAAACCTGTAGCCAATAATATACAGTAACATCAGATTTAGAAAACCCAATTGTATGGCTGTAAGGGTAGGGAGTAAGGAAACAAAATTGCCGTTGGCAGTGTGTAAAAGAGCACGTATAAGTTTATTGGAGAGGGATGCAGTTTTGGCTTTAGGTTTAAATTTGAATTGTGCAGAAGAAGAAATTGATTTAACGGGGATGTATACTATACAAATTTTAAAAAAAAAAAAGTGAACTAGCAAATGTTTATTGGTTGGGGGATATAGTAAACCAAATTAAAGAGCAAGTTTGGGGTACCTGGGGAAAATAAGGTATGTAGGGGCCCAAATACCCCAGGCTACATGGCCAGAACTGAATTGCATTGTACAATGATATTCGACCCCACTCAGGACCCAGAATTAGAGAAAAAAAAAAAGGGCCCGTAATGTTGATTTGGAACAGGACATTCAATCAGCAGTGCTCCTTACAGGACAGGAGGGAGCAGCACTTAAAGTAGAGAAAAGAGACTGGGTTAGGGAATGGTTTGGACTGAAAGAGGCAGCACCTCATATAACACTTAAAATAAGTCTGAGTTATCAGCCTATAGGGATCTAGGGCTGAAGGAAGAGGGCTGAAGTAATGCAATTTTTTCAGCCTAATAATCCATTAATTTGGGCAAGCAATGATTATGATTATGATTAACTGTCAATTGATGGGGAAAATGAAGAACGTGAAAATTCCTATTGAAGAATTAAAAGTGAACTTAGAGAACAAATTGAGACAAAATTAGACAAATTACCAGAACAACTGTGGGGTAAGTGTTTCTAATGTTGTGGCTAATTGGATTGCTTTGAGTAAAAAGTGGGGATCAGGGAAAATAATTAAGACGAGAAAGAAAAACATTGCAGAGTCCTTTAAAAGAAAGTGATTACATGTATTGAGAGCTACACATCAGAAAAAACATAGAATGGACATAAGTGAGATCAAAATATAAGATTGGGAATAAAACAAAAATGAACCATGTGATGCAGGACAAGGCCCAATATTTAAATACTCCAATACTTAACAGTAGTAATCCACTGCAGAGAAAACCACCAGTAATATCCTCTATGCGCTTTAAGTAATTAGTTAAATATTTGTAAAATTCTAAAGAGATGAGTCATGTGAAGGATCAATTTTATAACAAATGAGGCATTGTGATTTAAAAAAAAAATGACTGAAAGCTTTCCTGATCAAAGAAATGCAATGAATGATTAATGAAAGACCTTTTCTCTGTGTTTAAACAGGAAGTGTCAACCAGCAGAGCTCAACTCAAGGAAGCAAATTGACTAATAAACTTTCTCTGATTTTTTTTTTTTTACTTTTACAGGAAAAGATCCAAGCGAGAGGAAAAGCAGCCAAATTATGATGATTGAGTTTTTTTTTTTTTTTTTGCATCTAACTATCCCTGAAACTTTTCCACAGAGGACTCACTGCAGAAGATAAGAGATGAAAATAACCTTGAGTGAAAGTGATAAGCTGGCCAGCTAAGGATTCAACTGCGGGCTGCAACTTAAAAGTTTACCTTCCAAAATAAATTTGGGGAAATCCAATTCGGAGTATTAACACAAGACTTAGACTAAATTCAAAAAGGTGGACCACCATATAATTGAAAAAGTCGACTAATAACGTGATCACATTCTAAATTTATTTTTGATTAGGCTGACAAAATATTTTCCCCAGACTAGTAGTGAGAAAGACGGAGACTTTCAAATAAAAGGTACTGACTGACTGACTGAGCTGACCAGATTTGGGATGATTGTTTACCTCTACGTGCTGGGATCCCAATGACAAAACTGTATCACAGTTGAATATTTACCCATGTTTTTGCATGAAGAAGAAATTGCTTATTGGAACACACGGTCTAAAGCAACTCCACTCGGTTCTGCTGATGACGTGGGGAATTGTCACAATGGCTGGAGCTAATAAGCCCTGACTGTTCATCTCCTCCATGCTCTTAACGGAACCCTAGATTGAGGTGGGTTGCTAAATCAAAATTCATTGAAAAAAAAAAAAAAACACTTTGAAAAGATATTATTGTTACTGTCCCATCTTTTGACTCAGAATACGAATAAACTGAAACACAAAATTATGAGGACACTGCCAAAAATATTGATGCAAAATTGACAGGAGCTCAGTAGTGAGTATGAGCAATTTAGTAATTATGAATTTTTAAATAATATTAATTTATCAGGGTGGCACATGCACTGTGGTCAACTCATTGTATTCCAAATAATTAAGGTGAAATTGATGATTTTGTAAAGCACATTCAGACCGAGGGGACAAAATACGTAAGACAGATTTCGTGAATTAGGACTAATTCGGCTGGTTAAAAAAGAATCTAAGAATCAGAACTATAATTGCAGCATCTGTTTCAAATTGTTATTGATCAGTTGTAACTTTACCTGTTTCATCTATTATTCCCACAAAGCTGCAGCAATAGCCCCAATTTAGCAGGAATGATCTCATAACTATCCCATTATGAGGGGTGAGGAAACCTATCCCCTCCAGAGTACAAAGCTCAATGCAGAGCACCTGCGTGTGTGTTGTGACTCACTCCAGAGACGGGTAAGATCTCCTATCAAGGAGACAACCTAAGGCAGGGCTGAGTCGACCCCCAGGTCATTGATGAAATCAAAGTCTTTTGGGAGATTATTATTATGGGCTATTGCATGGAGGCGCTATTGTAAGTCCTTGGGAAGGCCTGGATGAAACTGTTTTTAAAATGTCCTGAATCCAAAGTGTCTGCGCAGTCTTTGCAGCTAAAGTAAATATACTGGACAAAGAAAATTAGGGATCACCCCAATTTTCGAATTTGAAATATTTGATAGTTCAAATTATGTTCCATATCATATTTCAATATTAAAAATCAGAGTGATCCCTAACTTTCTTTGTCCAGTATCTTTTAAAATCTGGTACATCTGAGACTTAATGTGAAATTATACAGGTGCAGATGACCCTCGTTCTGTATGTGCCGAGTGCATAGTGGATCTGCATGTGCCTGTGTCTGTGGTGTCTGTGCCTGTGTTTGTATTTTATTTTCTCACTCCAGTGAGGGGCGAGTGGCAGTTTAGCGTACCAGCTGGTCAAGGCCCGCTCCTTCCTGGAGTCTCCCTGAAGTTTTGAACGAATATGCTGAGACAGTGATTCCAGTCATGAAGGCCCGTTCACCAAAACACTCAGATGGAAAAATCGCAAATCAATGTTGAACATGGACTTGGACATTGGACTAACTTTGGACTGATTATCTGCAATAAGCAACATTACAGGATTCAAGTGGGACATTAGACTGGGACTTTATTTACCGGAGCAAAGAAAGGCCTTGAGAAACCTGGACACAAAAACAATCGGGAGTTTACATGCTGGCGTACAAGACAGACTGTTTTTACTCGAAGTGTTACAGTCGGAAAGGGCCCACCAGCCATATTTTATGTTTGGACTCATAGGAAATTCATTTGTGTGTAGTATGAGGGTCATAGACCAGGGGTAGGCAATGCTGAGCCATTTTTCGACCATGGTTAATGTGAGGCCATGATTGGGATGGCCTCAACGGGAGGAATGTTGAGGATTACATTTCAATATTTCTCATCATATTCATCAGTAGATCAATTGCCATGTTGAATAATCATAATCAATAACCATATTATGTAAGCAGCAGTAAAAACACACACACACACACACACACACACACACACACACACACACAACATAACACACACACACATACAAGTAGTTCACATACGCGTAGGGAGGGGATGAGCAGTGCAAACACACACACACACACATACAAGCGGTTCACACACACATACATGAGCAGTGCACACAGACATGCATACGCAGCACACGTACACATGCACACACACAGACACACATGCATAAGCAGCTCACACACATAAGCAGCGGGCTTCTGTAGCTTTGATTAGTAAGCAGGCTTCTGTTCAGTTGATTTGAAAACATAATCGGATGATGTGTTTGATTTCTGTAGCTTTGGTCAGTGTTTGTTCAGTAGGGTCATAAGTTGTTACTGAAAACATAATCAATTGAATCATTTATGTATCTACTTGTATCCTATTCATCTGACTGTGTTTTTCCACTCTTAAACTGTAATTTTCCACACCTTTTAAGTGTATAATCTTTCATTTTTTATGAAACTAATGTTTCTGAGCGCCACCAATATTTCTCAGAGAATCCAAGGGAAAGAAAAAAACTTGAGGGATAACCCAAGAATTGTGATTGGAGCAAAGTTGGTTAAAAAAACGTTAGAGATAAGATGATTACAACCCATGTATTTTGATTGGAGCAAAGTTGGTTGAGTTTTTCCCATAAATATTGCTCTGTAAAGAATGCCGAGTTAGCACTTCTTGGCCAGGGACTGCTCACCGGGTTTGGATTATTGCACGATTCAAGGCTGGGAATAAAGATGGCTTCTGAAGATTTTGTCTCTCTCCAATTATTCACGAACAAGGGGACCTCAAAAATATGTAAACATCTAGTCGGGAAACCACAACAATGGCTCTCTGGCAATGAGCATGGCTATTATGGACTTTTTAAAACTCCAAGACAGTTACCATCAGTCAGGATTTTGCTTTAACACACATGGCTTGGCAATCAAAAGGTTGCTGTTCGGATTAAATAAGCAAATTCTTAGAAGCCTACGATTGAATCATTACTGCAGTGATTTACTCTCATCCTACCATGCTATTTTGTGCCTTAATCTTACCGTGTGGTCTGACCAGACCCCAGGGTAATTTTTACTTCCAAAGTACAAATAAAGCAGTATTTTCTTGATTTAACAATGCAAACATATTTATTGACCACCTCTGCTAATATTAGAACAGCAAATTACAATTCATCTTCTAAAAAATGCTTTGATATGCCTTTCGAATCACAAGAACAAAACATAAATAGGAGAATATTACAGTTTTCTTGGAAATCAGTTATACAGGATGAGGATGCTTTATTTATTTATTTATTTTTAAATCAACAAATATTTAGAGCACAATATCTAAGAACATCTGACTCAAACAACCTGCAGCTTGCTGTGGGAAAGGCACACTAGCTTCTTTCAGGTGGCATATTCCCGTCTTACTTTCTTGTCAACATTTCAGGGACAGAGCCTGCACTTGATTGTCCTCTGGCTGAGATGGTTCAACCTCTGTGTCACTGTGATCAGACTGTTCTGACAAGTGATCCACTTCATCTCCAGAAATGTCTGAATACTCAAACTCTGAATTGGCATTGTCCTCTAGAATAAATCTCAGTGCCTCTCCTGCAGTGTATCTTGCAGCTTCATGGCTTTTTTTTTTAATCTAAAAGAAGTACACATTACTTTTCACCAGTATATACAACCCAATTCCGAAATAGTTGGGACAAAGTGTAAATTGTGAATAAAATCAAAATGCAATGACTTTCAGATCACATGAGCCAATATGTTATTTATAATAGAACATAGATAACATTTCAAATGCTGAAACTGAGACAATTTACATTTTTATCGACAAAATGAGCTTATTTCATATTTTTGGCTGCAACAGGTCTCAAAAAAGTTGGGACACAAGCAAAAAAGGGCTGAAAAAGCAATTAATATATAAGAGAATGAGCTGAAAGAACATTTAGCAAGTAATTAAGTGAACTGGCATCAGGTGTATAACATGATTGGCTATAAAAGGGATGTCTTAGAGAGGCTGAGTCTCTCAGAAGTAAAGATGGCCAGAGGCTCTCCAACCTGTGAAGGCTTGCATAAAGAAATTATGGAATACTTAAAAAACAATGTTCCTCAACGTCAAATTGCAAAGGCTTTGAATGTCTCATCATTGACAGTGAATAACATCATCAAAAGATTCAGAGAAACTGGAAAAATCTCTGTGCGTAAGGGACAAGACCGAAGACCTTTACTGGAAGCCCATGATCTTCGGGCCCTCAGACGCCACTGCATCACTCACCGGCATGATTCTGTCATTGACATTACTAAATGGGCACAGGAATACTTCAAGAAACCACTGTCAGTAAACACAGTCTGCCGTGCCATCCACAGATGCCACCTAAAACTCTATCATGCAAAAAGGAAGCCATTGTTGAGCATGATCCAGAAGCGCCATCGTGTTCTGTGCGCCAAGGCTCATTTAAAATGGACTGTAGCAAAGTGTCCTGTGGTCAGACAAGTCCAAATTTGACATTCTTGTGGGAAATCATGGGCGTCGTGTCCTCCGAGCTAAAGAGGAGAAAGACCACCCCTCCCATTATCAATGATCAGTTCAAAAGCCAGCATTTCTGATGGTATGGGGACGCATTAGTGCAAATGGTGTGGGACACTTGCATGTTTTAAAAAGCACCATGAATGCTGAAAGGTATATAAAGGTTTAAGAGCAACATATGCTCCCCTCCAGACAACATCTATTCCAGGGAAGGCCTTGTGTATTTCAGCAGGACAATGCAAAACCACATACTGCAGCTATTACAACAGCATGGCTTCGTAGTAGAAGAGTCCGTGTGCTGAACTGGCCTGCCTGCAGTCCTGATCTTTCACCGATTGAGAACATTTGGCGCATAATTAAACAAAAAGTCCGTCAAAGAAGACCCAAAACTCTCCAGCAGCTGGAAGCCTGTATTAAACAAGAGTGGGATCAAATTCCAATGGCTAAACTCAAGAAACTTGTCTCCTCAATGCCCAGACGCCTCCACTCTGTGTTAAAAAGAAGAGGGGATGCTACACCATGGTAAACAGGCCCCTGTCCCAACTTTTTTGAGACCTGTACCTGCCATCAAATTTGAAATGAGCTCATTTTGTGGATAAAATTGTAAAATTTCTCAGTTTCAACATTTGCTATGTTATCTCTGTTCTATTGTGAATAAAATACTGGCTGGTGTGATTTGAAAGTCATTGCGTTTTGATTTTATTCACAATTTACACTTTGTCCCAACTATTTCGGAATTGGGGTTGTATTTGATAGAAGTTGGTTGAAGTAAAAGTAGATCAGATCCGGAGGTAAGGTTTCAATAACTTTCAAGTCACTTCACATACAAAACTTTTTTTGTGTATTGCAAGTAGTAGACAGATAGGCTAACAGATGATTAAAATATCGACCTGGTTCAACATATGGTATTTGAGTGGCACGCAAAACGATATGCCTTTGGTCTGATCGGACCCCACAAGGTAGGATGAGGGTTAATATGTTTCAGATGGCAACAAATCTTGTTTTAACCCTGACTGATGCAGAGTGTAGCTTTCCATTTCTTAAACAACCATGACGAAAGATGTATTCCATGGTAGTGGAAAGGACGTTACTGTGCCTGCAGACGGGCAGATTATTAGCTCGCATCAAGCAAAGAAAACAAGGTAGGAAATAGCAGAAATCACCCAAATTGGGCTTAGAACTGTCCAATACATTGGTGAAACCTGTACCAATGGTTTGCGACACCATCCATCCACAACAATGACAATCACTTTTAGAAGGTGCAGGGCATGTGATGACATCATTTTTCGCGATGAACTTTGATTTCCCAGGTGCCAAGACTTAAATTTAATATTAAACACAATAACTGCACTAGGCATGGGCCGGTTACCAGTTTCAAGGTATACCGTGGTTTGAAAAAGTCACGGTTCAAAGCCGCTAAAATTTTCCATCATATTGTTCCTGCGGTATGAGCAGTTTTTCATGAGTCGTCAAAGACAGAAAGTGCAGGTCAGGAATCCCTCAGGCAGTATGCAGCGCAGAGTGACACGACCCCTCCCCCTCCGGTTGTTGATGCAAGCAGTCATTGAGCTCTGTGTATGATGGCCGAAGGAGGTGAACCCCCCGAACTTTTTCCCCCGTCGTAAAAGACGAAGTCGGCTGTATGGGAATTTTTTGGGTACCGAAAAAACGCAGACAGTCATGGCTTGGAGGAGGAAGGATATCCGACATGCAAAACGTGCTGTAATTGCAAATACCGCAATTCCGTGAAACCCTAATATTTTTACTAAAGGTTATCATACTGTCAAAATCTCATACCAGCCCATGCCTAAACTGCACCTCCCATGATACTGAAACTGTTTTTTCACTGTGTGAAGTTCTGGATGGATTTGCAGGACTGGCTGTCAACCAAAATCCAGATATTTCCTGATCCCTCTTCCAAGAGAAAATTTTGTTTGGTGTTAACGTGAAGGACATTATGAGTGCCTTGACACTGAACAACCTGATACTTCTGGCAAGATTTTTCATCAACACAGAGGAAAATTAAATCCCTTTTTTCTATTATTTGAAGGAACCTTGCAGACAATAATTGTGAGGGTGCGTTCAGGAACCAGAAGCGAGAAACAAAAGATCCAGCAAACTTGTTCTTTATTAATTCTGGGGTGGAAACCCCTGCAGGGCAGTAGGCAATGGTACAGAGTCCACAGTCCAAAATCAGAATCCAGTAGTCGTAATCCAGTTCGTAAACAGGGCAGCAAACACAAAACTCAGGGTCGGGCAAAGCAGGTTCGTTACACGGGCACAGGTATATCAGAGACGAAGCCAAAATCAAAATCCAGTAGGCGTAATCCAGTTCGTAAACAGGGCAGCAAACACAAAACTCAGGGTCGGGCAAAGCAGGTTCGTTACATGGGCACAAGAATATCAAAGACGAAGCCAAAATCAAAATCCGGGACGTTCCAGTCAGAAGTATAATACGAAGAGTACAAAGCATAAACAACATAGCACAAGGAAAACGTTCTGACAAGAGCTGGCTGTTAATTGACTGCTTAAATACACGTACGGGAAGTCACATGCTATAATTGGGAACAGGTGAGCTGGATCAGACTAATTAACAAAGGAATGAACAAGAGGAAGTACCTAACCACATGCAATAGGCGAAAGCCAAAACGCGGACAGGGATTACACAGACAGCCTATGACAAACAAACGGCTCCGGTTAGGGAGTTCTAAAGTGCACAGAATGAGATGCAGAACAGTGTTTAACAAGGTGCGGAGAATCCGCTGAAGCACAGCAAAGTAAATTGAGTGAAGGCAAGGGGCGGAGACTAGAGCAGACCGAGTGCTGAGAGCTCGTTAGTCAATTAGTAATGTGCAGCTATACAATCCCTAGTGCTTGTTACTAAGTTAGTACATAAACAATGTTAGTTATTGTTAGTAATTTATCCAAAATAAAACTGTTAGTATTTGTTAGTAAAGACAGAACAGCAAGGCGAAGGAAGCAAATGAGATTGGAAGGAACAATTGAAAACCCAGAAACCATGAAATCACCTGAAAACGTGGCACGCAATACTGGGGAATAAAACTGTCACATCGCATATGACCAGACAGGGGAGACAATGTGCAATGCAGGGCATGAGAAATACATAAACCAGAATAATAACTAAACAGAGAATATGAGAAATGGCAGGCAAAAGACATGGCAAAGAAAGACAGGCAAAATACAAAACATGGCATGGACTAAGTCAAAAAACATGGCTTGGAAGCGGAGTCACGGTGAAAAAATGGTAAGGCATAACAGGATCATAACAATTATCTCAGTGGTTTAAACTAAAGAAGGGGAAACATGCAAAGCCTCTCCTCAAAACCTCTGAGCAACTGATATATGATGACTTCTGAAGCAACTACAGAAGAGTACAAACAATTATTAATAATTCATAATAATACCTTCTTTTTTGGCATTGTATTTCCTTTACATTTTTGTTATTAATGTTATTATGTTAGTATTTCACATAATATATCTTTCTTATCTAGTGTGCCTTGAAAAGTGGCATTTATTGTCATCATCATCTCTTCACCTTGATGTTTGTAAAAGCATCATCTACAATAATAATAATTTTTTAAAAACTGACTTCCCACTTCCTACTTCACAGGAGATCACACGGAAATTTGATCAGCATTTTGTTATATCCTGCTCCCATATCCCTGAGCTGCACAGCACAACATGATTGCTATTGGTCCAAACTGGAAGACTATGAGAGGTGCACTAGGTCTACACACACTACGGGACATATTTGACATTCTGGGCTCTATTTCACGATCTAAGTGCATGGTCTGAGGCGCGTGGCGCAACCGCATTTAGGGCGTGTTTAAATCCAGTTTTGCTAGTTTAACGGAGGGTTATCTGGGCCTGTAACGCATAGTTCAAAGGGGTTGGATTTAATCTTTTATTAAATCATAGGCATGTTTTGGACGAAACATGAAATAAACCAATCAGAGTGTCATCTCCCATTCCCTTTAAAGGCCAGCCATATCCTTGCTATCAGCAAACTTCAACAAGAAAACCACCTTATGCTCAGCAGTGTTGCTAGTTGATCATGAAGGACTTTTCTTTTGGTGAGGATCACCAAGGACAACCAACACTGTATGAATCTCAGTAAGACTAATTAAACTTTCAAGCCAGTTGTAAAATTAACCTTTGTTTTTTGCGGAGATTATATTCCTGTGCATTTAGGGTTGTTCTCAACGGATGCTAATAAGCAGACGCAATTGTGTCCTTCAGTCCTATTTTAATCTGCTAGCCTGCTAGCCATTTCCAGACGGAGAACCACGATCTGTGTAATCAACATTATCTCCTGCTGGCTAACTTTTTAACTGTGAAACTAACATGCTTGCAGTAGTATAGTTGGTTGTGGATAGTTGAGCAGAAGCTAGCTTCTTCCCTCGGCACGTCATTGTAGCAGAGCCATTTGCTTTGGTTATCACCTACGAGAATTGAAAAGGAGGGGAGGGAAAGGGGTGATACGCATACTCTTTAAAATATCCTGAATGTATATGCTTTACCATCTCACTCGATCATTTTTATTATCTGCTATGCTTTTTATCATTTGATTACTTAATCACATATGCTTTTACATTTTATGACATAAAATGAATTGAATGTTCACAGGTGAATTGTTTAGAATAATTTATGACATATTAACCCTATTGTCTACTTCATGTCCAGCAGCAGGCCAACTAATCAAATAAACCTGGCTATTTTAACCCCTTTGCGAAGAAATAGATGCCGGCGTCCGTAAATTCTGAAATTTAATTCCTAAACAATTCTGAAATTGAATTTCCAAATATCTTGCTTCACTGGAATAATTTTCCAAAGTCCCTGTGACACAAATACTGAGTTAAAAACCTTAAATAGGCTCATGCATAACAGGAAAAAATTGGCAATATTTGTATTCTGCGCAGGATTAAGGGGTTAATCCTTGACCCAATCATGAAGGAACGCATATGGGCAATTCCATCTCAAATCACCAGAATTCAAAAAAGTTCCTGACTGACCACCACAGATTTACTACAAATTTACAGAACATGATGTTCTTGTATCCAGTAGATTATGTGCAAAATTTTTGACCCATATCTTCATCATTTTTTGTGATATTGAGACTTCAAAAAGGGGCTGTGGCCCCCAATTTTGCGAAAAACTAGTGATTCTATACAATATACCAACTTCAATAAGTCATAACTTTTGAAATATCAAAAATAGATTTATGAAATTGGCAGGATTGGTTCTTTGGTATAATACGTCTCAGATTACCAAAAATCAGTTCCATAACTGATATATTTGCTAATTAGTAGCCTCCCCAAAATGACTCAAAAAAGTTTGGTTTTGCGCATAGGGCCAGGTTTGGCCCTCTGTATCTCAAGAATGAAGCACACTAGCCTTCCAGTCTCAGAAATTATTCGTCAAGTTATAGTACTTTCACAGCAATACATCATAACATATCTTTCATGCAGAAATGACAGAGACACTGTGCTGTGTTAGGTCTTTAATATTATTTTTTTAAGTAAGAAATATTGCACATGGTCAACATGCCCCATTTAGGAACCATCACTCACCGTCAGTCTTACTGTAAAATTCCTTCTCAAAATAAGAACAATTTTTTTCCACACATACTTAGAAATAAAGTACACACATACATACACAGAAAGTACACACATACAGGCGTCTGTGCATTTGTTGCACCTGCATGACTGAAACTGCAAATGTATATTTTTTAAATTAAAAATCGGTCAATGTTTCAATTACTACAATAAAATTGCACTCCATCTCACTCGGTCTAAATGGTCTCATTCTTTAAAACTCTGCACTTAACAGTTCTCCCAACATAAAAGTGCACATGGTTGGGAACCGAAGTCTGGCTTCTTACAATTGCAGTCTATTAGTACAAGGAACATACATTCACTCATACATATCTGAGCATTATTTGTATACAGAAAGGTACAATACACACTCAGAATAATTAATATATTTATATATATTTATATATAATATATCATTTTTTTACTTTATCAGCAAAACAAGTCGTTACATAAAAAATATTTTACAATTATAATTTTCTCTGATGATGTCTGTAAAACTCAATTATGAATTTTATTAATATCATTTATATTATTCTGATGAGTCCTCTGACTCTACAGTAAATATCTATGGGTCAGACCAGTCTTGCTCAATGAAGACTTTGCTACTGTAACACCCAAACCCAATTTCCTCTTATTGCACACTGTAAGGTGAACAAAAGAGAAGAAAAAAGTGACGAGCAGTTTCATGGGAGAAGGAAGGAGAAGGAGCGGGAGGGAGAAAATGGTACGGGGAACAATATCTTCAGCTTATAGCTGAGAAGAGGACATAAGGGGGAGTTATTAGCACAACTATAAAAATATATATTTTTTCACTTATAACTTTAAAATTTTGTATCCCAGTCCACTCCTCCCCCCCCCCCCTTCAAAAAAAAAAAAAAAAAAAAAAAAAAGTTTAAACTAATATGTCAACAGTCAGAAGGACAATGTGGACAATTTCTGGGGTTGGGAGTCGATCAAGGAGAAGCTAATCTACACAATATGAGAATCAGCAACATGAACACTGAAAAGATTCAGTAATAACAATCATAATGACACCAAAAGGACAAGCGGAGTCAAAATCAAGTCAGTAGTTTTCTTTTTTATGATTAAACTATAACTCAATTTATCTCCAGAGGAAAGATGTACTGCTGTCCTCTTCCTCCACTTCATTCTGTTTTGACAGTGAGGTCCAAGTAGTGTACCTGCAGTTTCTATGAGTCTGAACTCAGGCTCTCATTCTAATTTGACCCATTACGGCCCACAGACCGCTTTCCCCCATCCTGGCTAGAAACAGTGACAGCTACAACCAATCACAGAGTTCAGCTGGCTTCATCTGACCAAGTGGCAAACTCATGCTGACACTTGTCAGCAACTTCAGTTTTCAAACTGACGCAGCTCATGAGAGGTCACAAAAGACTATATCGCTCTTCATATGCTAATAAAAGCCCTTCTCCTGTAAATCCAATCCTGTGACAAAAGTAGCTCAGCAACACAAGATACTGTGAATGCACCACTCCAGTCTTATGTTACTAGTACAAAAAAACAACAGAGAAAACCTGACAGTTATAATAGAGATGCTAACAGTTTCCTGATTAAAAGGGAAATTCTGCTATCAATTAAACTTGCTTAAGGGGTCTTCAGGGTAAAGTGTAGAAATAACCATAATAATGTAAAAACTAAGAAATAATCATACTCAACATGATTTTAACCTCGGTTGCCATGGAAACGGCACTTAAATGACAAAATCTGAAAATATTTTGTGGCACTGATATTTCAATAACCCATGGTCAGATTTTACTCAAACTAGTCTCATATGAAAGGTTTAAGATAGTTCTATGAAATGACATAGGATTTTTTTGTTTGAAACATTTACGAATACTTAACGAGCTGTTATGTAACCATAACAAAAATCGCTATCATCAACTTGCTTCTTTTTCAAAATTTACCCCCCTGGGATGCACCTATCTAAAAAATCCTATGTTCCATAGATCCCATAGATCCCATAGATCTCCGACAGATACAACTTCAGTCCAAATTCCAAGTCAATCAGATGAATATTAATGATTTGATGAATGCCACAAGGTTGGAAATCAGTCAAAATTGTGATTTTGGGGAATTTGCATTTTAAGTCACAAATAACAATCGAGGCAGAGGAAAAACATAGATTCTTGGTGTTTACTGGCATCTCACTGCATCTTTTATTTATTTTATGAGAAAATCAAAAATATCGAAATTTTCAAAAAAAAAAAAGAAAAAAAAAAGAAATTCTTACCCTGAAGACCCATTAAGTACGTAGCTGGCCTCCTCATTAAAATGAAATCTCAAGCTGCTCTCTATCACTGACAACAATAGCCTTCAATTACTGCTACCTGCTTTACTTAAGACTACAATGACTGGATAGGCTCTCACATTTCAATAATTGGTAGCTCTTCAGAAATGAGGAAGGGTAAAAGTGTGTGTGAATGATTGAGGCCTTTTACCTTACACATGTGCTCTCTTGGCTTGACTCCATTTGACTCAGCGCATCAGCCCAGCACAGCTGGGATTTGCATTCCATTACAACAGTGCTCCCCCTAGAAAGTTAGTTACTCCAATACCTGTTGAGTGAACTACACCTTGTTTTGAACTGCCATAAGTGGTGCACTTGGTCTCCTGTGGGTCACTCGTCGGCCAAGTTTCAATGGCCGTGGTTGAAAGGGAGTGTTGCATTTGTATGTGGGTTCCCAATTATTTACCTTCTCATTGCCTTCTCAAAAACTCCTGATGTACCCCAGTGGCAGCTGCTGAGCTGAAAATATAGGAGGCAAAAACTCCCTTAAACTGATCATTAGTCTTCAGTTATTTTCATAGGATAGGAAACACAGCCTCTTTCCTCGTGCAGTGTTAGGGAGATTAAACAATAAATTCAATTCAGTTACTCACCAAGTTCTCTTTGTGAAAAATGATATAAAACTCTGCTAATGTCTATGTTTAGCTTTTTGGCACATTCTGCAATGCAGGCTCTTAGCCTGCAGTTCATGATTGTTTAAATTCAGAAAACAAAGAAAGAAAAGTGCTCAGAGACAGGTACACAGCTACACGTATCCACAATTCTGGATGACACTGAAATGTGGACTATTCTGAACTAACTAACTAATCTTAACTACTCGCCAACAACTGGGAATACCTGACAGTAATGACTATTATCCAAAGTAAACATACCATTAATCAAGACAAATTATTTAAAGCAAATTGAGACCACTAATCATTTTAAGGGGATGTTTTCTGCCTCGTAACATTTTCGTTCAGCAGCCGTCACTGATAATGGGTAAGAAGAGAGAGGTGGCGAGAGACAGAATTGAGAACTATAGGAGCTGGAGCTCATCTGCAAGATTCCTGTGACTCGCTGGTGCTCTTCTGCTCGGTGGGGCTGCCCCCTCTCTCTGGCTCTGCCTCTCTCTCAGCTGACTCCACCCTTCCGGGCTCCCCCTGCAGTGGATTGGAGGGCCCTGGGGAGGAGGAAGCACCGTCTAGATCCCCCGCCTCTGTAGGTGCGTTGGTCTGCATGATCTTCTGACGCACCTCCCGAATCTTCAGCTGCAGGCACACTTTGTTTGGGAAGATCTCTGAGTAGCGTGCCTGGAAGGCAGCCGTAGCCTGGGCTGTGAAAGGGAAGAGCCAGGAGACCAGCATTAAAATGAGGACTGGAGAAACCCACTACAGGCGTATGCCAGTCTCTTAGCCATAGGCTAAATTCATTACATAATCTACTACTTTAATTGGACAAGTCAACCACATGAAGTAAAAATGTAACTACAGTACTACATTACAAACAGAAACCAATGTCCATTACAGATGTGAATTTGAAAGAAGAGGCAAAAAACGTCACCCAGAATTCTGAGGTATGGAGACTGGCATGCAAGTAGAAATCAAACTCACTAGAAACTATGATTTTCTTGCGGCAAATGCTGGAGGAAACTCAAATTGAGACAAAGAGAAATTAAGTGAGAACATGAGCTCATCACTAATATTGGGTAAGTATTAGCTTCAAAGGCAATACAAAATGTGGTTGTCAGTTCATTTCATCTCAACTGGACCAGTGGTCTGAACTTCACACCCTCAAAAAAAATCTGGCAAAAATATATGTTGTAGTACATGGCATAAAATTCATGCATGCCAAAATCTAGACCCTTATTCCAAATCAGATGGGAAATTTGCAATCTATGCAAAAAGTTCTTCTGGGATCACCATGTATGACCCCTTTGCGGTCTTGAAAAATATTAGAAATAAGCAATAAAATATCAGTGCAGTACTGATTCATCAAATATCCTGCCTACGAACCCCCAAAGCACTCCATATTCAGCAGTGAATTTAAAATTCACTTAGAATTAAGTCCACACAATCATATTTGGGAAAGTTGAAATAGACAGTCCAAATATTGTAATAGAACAAGTGTTAAAATTTTTGCTCCACTGCTTGGGTAAGAAACCAGGGTTGCCAATTGGTAAAATAATACTGCGGAATGGATTTGAGACCCCTTTAAAACTGCCACAGTACATGTAATAGTCGTTTTTAATGTTTGGGGCTAGAGTTACACATTTTGTGGTTAAATATGCCAAAGTACAATATTCAACAGTCATTACATGTAGTCCTATGGCTGTCCAAAATCCTGAAAAATTTCAGCATCATGAATTTTTTCCGGATTTGGGATGGCTCTGGTAAATTACAGGTAACCCCTAGCCCAAAAATGATGCCAGATTTGAAATCTACGCAAAAAGTTCTGCTAGAATCACCATTCAGGTGAGTATTACCTTTTTAGGAAAGATTCAAAATCGACCACTGAAAACCGTTGAAAATTCAATGAATGCGGGAACTTGTAAGGTTGCTGTACACTGCTCGGGCCATTTCCAGGGGTTAGTTGACCTAGAGATCTAGATTTTGGCATGCATGAATTTTAAGTCATGTACTACAACATATATTTTTGCCAGATTTTTTGAGTGGGTCAGGTTCATCCCATCTGGAAATTTGGTCCACTTGATATGTAATGACCGTGTCATTAATCCTGTGAGAAGAAAGTTAAACGCACATCACGCATAGGTGCAAAGCTATCAAATAAAATCCGTCAATGGAGAAAAGACGGGACGCCTGCACACTTACTCCAAGCCACCAAGAAAATTTTTTATTTATCAAATTAGGACAACGTTTCAATCCGACTCAGATCTTCTTGACCAGACAAAGTGACTACGTTTACATGCACACCATTATACCAGTATTAATCGGAATATGAGTATATTCCAATTGCGTACTTGTTATGTAAACACGTGCAATAACCCGATTAAGGTCATTTTCCGAATCAAAATATTCTGAATAAGATCCCTGGCATACGCCTGTTTTAATCGGAATATTGGGTCATGTGTACACCTTAACTGGAAAATGCCCCTGGACAGAATATTCAATTATGTCTGCGCCTGTTGAATTCGCAAGGAATTGGCATTTTTGGAGGGAAGAGGAGATGACTGTGTGCATTCAGATAATGAAAGACATGAATATAATGGAATATATCGATGGGCGAAAGCACCGTAACAACGATATCTTTGGGTTGTGCGCAAAAGTTGAGAGAGGCTAGTTTTGTGAGAACTGCCAACTAAGCTATGCATCGCTGGAAAACTGAAGGCGGCATATTCCAAAGTGAAAAAAAAAAAAAATAACGGCAGTGGCTATTTTTACGCCAGTCGTAATCTTACTCCAATTAGCTATTCTTATGAGCCTCCGTATGTGCATGCGCAATGTAGGAAATCTGGACTTGGACCCATAGACTAATTTACACAGTCTATGCTTATACCACGGCATTAGCTATAATGTATCAGCTGAAGTGAGGTAGTGGGATGGCTGTAACCTTACTTATGTTTTCTAGCTAGTTGCTTAACATAGCTAACAGGTTAGGTAGTTATGAGAGTGTAATTTTAGGTTCAACGTTTGCTCGCTAATATTTGGGGAACTTTCAGGTTATCAGTCTCTGCAATCAATAGTCAGTAGTGATTAGTGTCATGTAGAAGAGCTGATTAGCTGCACAAATGTTTGTCCTTGCAAGAGATTTTAGAGTAGAAGTTGCCTAATGAGTTAGATGGCAAGCTGGCTAAGTTAGCTGGCTAATAACTAACCCTACCTAGCTTGCACAGGGGACATCCTGACTGTAACTTAAAGTAAGTAAGCCGGCTAGCCGGTCTAGTAATGTTAACCACAAGGCAGGCAACGAAAGCGGGATGTTTTCAACCCAATTGAGTAGCAATTTTTTTCCGAGGCCGAATTACCTATTGTGCATGCGGATATAGAGGTTTGTAACAATAGCAGATTACAGTAAGTTTACGACTGGCATAAAAATAGCCACTGCCAAAAAGAAAATAATACCAGCGGCCCTAATCCGGCCAGTTTAATTTATTTTGCGGTCATGGATGAAATTCTAGGACAGAGATCGCTTGCGATGGCAGTGGCCAAGGGAGAGGAGTCGATGTCGGCTTTGAAGCTCTAACTGAAGGCAACCAAAGCCATGACGATTACTTTTGAGTGTTATATTTGCTGAAAACCCGATGTTGAGATTGGGCCAAAGTGGTGGATATGCTAATTAACATGCAAACGGGAATATTTCCATCGCTCAGCGCATATAAACAGGTTATTCGAAATATTACCTTAACCCGAATGGGTGAAATTTCCAATTACTGCACAATTACCCCTAGGGACAGACAAATCATGAAAGTAAATATTGATTAAAAAAACTTTATTACAGTGGAAGACCAACATATTGGCTCCATGAAAAACCTGATTCACACCCTGTGCTCCTAACATGTCAGTTTTGGTAGCCCTGCAACAATCACCATCCATTTTCGTGTAACGTCAGACACTTTTATTACTGTAATTTTACAAATCTTAAGTTAAAATGCTCGTATCAGCTCCAAATTTTAAAGTCTTTTAAAGTCACAAATTATACCACCTAAAATTTAATTGAAAAAAAAAGTATGTGGTATTGAGTAAATGGCTGTTGCATTTAATAACAGTACCGTAGGGGCATCTCATGTTAAAATATGGAGAGGCTACTCCAAGGCTAAGTGGTATTTCAAATAGAAAAACTGATTATGTAACGTCAGACACTTTTATAATTTTAACCAAAATACAGCCCCAGGGGATAGGATATGATGCCTATTTAGCTCAGGATGTTTTATAATGTGTATCTTTACACAAAAAACACAACAGCAGTGACATATATTGGATATGTACAGTTATATGAGCAGAAATCTAAATAAAATAGATACGATGTAACGTCAGACACTTTTATAACCTATGCCTCTGTGATAGACTACGGGGGGTATATAACTCATCTAAAACATAAACAAGGTGCCTCTGATGACTGCACATGCGCAAGGGATCGAGACCGCTACCACGGGTTAATCTCCGGCATCTCAAAATTTCGCACCTCGATAGAGCGAATAAAAGTGTCTGATGTTACATCGAGCGAAGTACATGCACAGGGGCCTAACGGAAGCAAGTATCAATACAACAACTGGTCAGGATTGTTGAAAATAATCACAAATACGAGCCAGGGTGCAAAGAACACAGAAAAACTGTGAAGAATACACAGGAGGAGGCCAAACATTGATGTATTGTCAGACACTTTAATCCAGTTTAAAATTGTGTTTTGATGTGTAGCATGTAGGTGAATGACAGTAGAACCAACATCTTTACCCCAACATACTTGCCCTAGGCACTGTTCAGAGTGAGGGTAATAGTTATAATCTGCCTGCATTGGTTGTACAGTACATGGTGGGTTAAAATAAAAGTGTCTGACGTTAAAACGCGTACTTATTTCTGATTCAAGCCATGGCACACCAGAAAGAAGACTGAACCAACGGTTCAACCTAATGAATCTTGGAGCCAACACCCCAGGGCACATGAGAAATAAGTTTGGGGTGTACTAAAAGTGCCACTGTGGTAATTACACACACCCAAATATTTTTTTAAAAAGTCCCAAAAACAGGTTTTTGAAGCATTTTTCAACTTTGAAGGCCCACATCTCAGGGAATAACCATGGGATTCACACAAACTTACACTTTTCTGAAAGCCCTAACTGTCCTGCACTGAATGAGACTAAGATAGGCCAGATTGGTGGATTCATTTTTATTCTGTAGCACTGAGAAGGTGGAAAGGCTGGAAAAAGGCCAAATGTACGCTAATTGAAAACCTGACCCGAATATGGACCTTAAAGGGGACTTATTATGCTACATTTCCAAATTTATATTTTGATCTTGGACTCCCCTAGAGTAAGGCAACGTTATGATGAAACTGCCACATTGATGCTTACCGAAGTAACACAAGCATACCGATCAGAATTACTGCATATAAATTAATCAGGAGCATTTTTAATTAGCACGGCGGCACGCAAACTAACATGCAGTAGCTGGTAACCGAGCGGTCATAACAACCACAGAGACAAACCCTTGCAATACAGGTCTTACAGAAAGCAAGATCCGTTACCGTGGACAGTTGTACCAAGCATCCAAATTAAAAACAAGTATAAAAAGTTAGCTTCAAATGAGGTTTATGTTCACAAACCTTCTGTAGAATTTTCCCTCATATTACTCTTGCATATTTAGGACACAAACATTAGCAACAGTTACTTGGCTAAGTTAGCCGCTGTGCTACAGCCACAATCAACAGGCCATCACGTCAGGTTGGCTTATGCAGTAAAAGCAACTTACAGCTTCTGCGTCTGTGAGTCACGGACAGTCGCAACCGATCCAGGCTTCATCTTCAGATATTTTACAAAGCCTGCGTTTAAGGCCAGTTGTTAGTGCTAACTATTGTTAGCGGTCCTGCTAGCCACTTTAACATGTTAGCTTCACTTACATTATTTGCCGTTATATCGTTACTTACAGCTTGTGGCTCCGAGTGCTTGATCGATGCAACTGCTCCAGGTTTGAGAAGCAGCTGAGACACTTATCCTGTGTCGAATTATCCTTTATTGACAAAGCTGTCTTTGGTGAAATGCTGAGCACAAACAGCTAACGTTCCCTTTGGCCGTGGCTGTTTGCTGCCAGCAAACAAAAAATTCTACCCACTGATTTCTGGTGACATCGTCTTTTGGAAGAGAAATAGGTGCTTTTCTTTGCGTCCAAAAGTAAACGGACAAGCAGCTTTGGGGGAGATACTGACAAAACTGCACCTCAAATGATCTGCGGTTCTTCTTTTGTATTTCCAAAAGTGTAGATGCTACTAATGCATAGTATGATCTGCGGTTGTTAGTGCCTGCTAGAATAGTTTCCGCCGCGATTGGCTCTGGCTAGGTCTGTATTAAGTGGACGGCACAACCTGACGTCAGGTTTTGCCCAGATCTCGTGAAGATCTCGGGACGAGCTGTTCAGAGAGGAAATCACGTTCACGAAATCACATTCTTGGATTACGGCAAAACCCCTGTATCCTGTATGTTTAGAAACTTTTCAGAGGTTGAGTATGGACATCCAACATTATAACATTACCTATATGTATTAAAAGAAAGATCAGCATAATAGGTCCCCTTTAATTGAAATATGGTGTGCATGTAAACGTAGTCAGCGACTAAAACTCCTCCTGGATCTGATTGATTAATTTTGCTTGGGCCTGATGGATTCTTGCCAATTCCATCAGAAGAACTGGGAGGAGCCAAATGTACTTGATTTTTTTAGGTCTCATGAATTACTGTCAGTATAAACTAACAATTTCAGCAAATATGAAAAAAGGTTATTTTTCTAAAAGTTATGTACAGCAGCTTTAATTACTAAATATTAATTTATCCACACTTTGTCCATATTTACTAAGGGTGCCAATATTAGTAGAGTGCACTGTGTATATGGGTGCAGTGATACTTAATGGTGATGAGATTCAAGCACCAAACAGACATTGGGGAAGGATGTTCACAAACATTCATTTATGGGAGTTTAATCCATCACAATGAAAAGTACTCTACCAAGTGGTGAAAGAAATAGCACTGAAGAGAAAGCTGGCATTCGCTAATGGGGGAGGGAGGGAGGGCACCTGAGGGAAAGAAGCCGTGCTCCTGGAACAGCTGCATGACATACGCACGGCGCTGGTCCAGAGTTCGCCGCAGCGATGAGAAGGACACTTTCTCAGACTCCAGCTCTCCAAGGATGTCATCAGAGTCTGTGCCTGGGGAGAGAGCACGGGTGAGGAAGGAGTGGGAGAGAAGAACAAAAGCGAGGGAGGAGAGGGACAGATGAATAGAAGAGAGGGAGGAAAGGGACAGATGAATAAAGTGAGAGAGAAGAGGGACAGATGAAGGAGACAGAGAGGTGGGGCAGGATGACAGAGAGGGACATGGGATATGGGAGAAAGGAACAAATATCTGGGAGGAAAGGGACAGAGGAGAGGTATAAAGAGAGGGAGGAGTGGGATAGAAGAGAAGTAAAAGAGGGACAAAGGATAGGGAGAGGAGGGACAGAGGAGATGCAGGCGAGGGACAAAGGAGAGGAGGGACAGAGACGAAGGAGAGTGAGGAAAGGGACAGAGGAGATGGACGGAGCAGGGGAGGAGAGGGACAGAAGAGAGAGAGGAGGGGGCAACGGATAGGGACAGAAAAGTGGGATGGTGACGCGGGACAGATGAAAGGGAGGAAGGGGACAAACGAGAGAGACAGAGAAGAAGGCAGAGGAGATGGAGGCAAAGGACAAAGTGAAGGGTGGAGAAAGACAGAAGGACATGGGCATGCATGACAGGCAGACAGGGCTGTACCTGTCTTGTCGAAGGTGAAAAAATCCCCCTCGCACTTGGCAGCGCTCTTGGGTGTGTTGGGCTCGGAGCTGCAGCTGGAGCGACGCCTGCTCTTCCTCTTTGGGGAGACGGGGTCATCAGCAGAGGAGTCCAGGTCTGGAGAAGCGGTAGAGTTCACTTGGGTAACCAGTTTATAGCTCCGTCTCATTTGCAAGGAGGGATCCTAAGTAAGTTGTATTTTTAGATAATATGGCTGCTCTGGACTGTCATTTCAGTAAAGGACGGAAATCATCCTAGTCAGATTCCTTGATTAAATGAAATTTCAAGGGAACATGAAGTGGTTCCTTCATAGCGAAGGAAATCCCAAACTGCCACACAAAAAGCTGGGGATTTGCCCTGTGGATCACACACGTAGGATGGCAATGGTCTGTTTTAGATAAATTTCATGTATCATTTCATCTAAAAGTTCGCTTCTGATATTTTGTTAGGCAAAAATTGACTGCATAGATGTTGAATATCGTCTGTTTGGGGGGAAAAGATCCTCCTCCGACTACTTAGGTCCTTTTGTCCCATTGGGGGCATCGGGCAATACACTCTAGCTCCTGTCAGTGTTGACCCTCTACTTTTAAGGTCTTGCGCTCCAGTGGCCCTCAGTGCTCTTAGTGAAAAAGATTATTGAATTAAGGAAAGGATATTAAATTTAAAAATGTGCAGCGATGTTTTCAGAGTGCAGAGGCTGCAAAAAAGTATTCTCACAGAAAGCTAATGTTTCCCATGGATACCACTGTCACCTTCCTGTAAAGTAAGCCGTGCTGGTCACATGATGCTTCCAAGTTAGAGTGTCTCATTTCATGTAACTTTTTGAACAACTGGGTCCTATAAAGGAAAGGTCCTATCAAGATACCAAAGTGATAGGAAGCCTCTTTTCAAATGAGACAGAGCTTATGAACCCCATAATTCATGGTGGCTACTTAAGAAACCAAACCCACCCACCACCCTAAGGGGCCGATCGCACTGAACACACTTTATCGGTGTCGAAATGCGAGGCCTCTCTGACCAGTTTTTTTTTTTTTTTTAAGCCACCGTTGTAAAAAGGTACTGGATGCATCTTTTCTGTGTTGCTCAGTAACGCTCCTGTCACTCATCTTTGCGAACACTCTGAAATTAACAGTTTCAACAAACTAGTCAAAAACAAACTGATTTCAGGTTTTTTTGTGTTAATTGTTCCGCTTTTGGCCACAACTTTTCCTATAAATGTGCCGCTATCGCTTTAAGAAATTTTGAAATATGAGCAGTCAGCACCAGGTATAAAGGAAGTGTAGTGGAATGTTACTAGCTAGCTAGCTAAAGACAGAGGTTACTGTTGCAAACTGAAATTATTTATCATAAAGCTGCATCATCCTTCTAAAACAACTTACCATCAACATCAATATTTTTACTAATCACTCGCCATGCCTCTGATCGCTCATCTTTATTTGTGATAGAGATGGTTTGTGAAGTCAAACAATTGAGGGGGAGCACAAAAGGCAACAATTAACTTCTCCTCCATTTTGTCTACAACGGAAAAAAAAACCCTGGCCGTACTTTCACATGATTGGACAGCAGGGCAAAGACCGACAATGATGTGAAGCGCCTTTTTATCAAGGTGCCTCAAAATAGGACTCTGTTTGATATTAAGCGCATCGAAAAACAGCGAGGCGCCTTGGCGCTTAGACGCGAGACGCCCGGTGCGCAAAAGCAGCGTCCAGAACGCGTCTAATCATTGAGAATATTAACAAAAAGGGAGCCCCACGCCGATAAACCACGTTAGGTGTGATCGGCCCCTTAATGGGCAAAGAAGAAAAGAGTCATGCAACAATAGATTTATCTGGTAATAGGGTGCCACGGAGTGCAACATTTTCAGAGGGAATTAAAAAATATTGGCCACTGCGCCCTCTTGGCCAAACATGGGCAAAATGGAACGCCCCCCTATTGCGCAAAGCATCAGTCCGATTCGGCTCAAAATCGAACTTGGTCTAGACCTCTGGTCCTCAAATCACACCCTACGAGGTCCGAGGACTAGTGGTTTTCCACCCTCCCTTTACCTGGGAGTCAGGTGGTAACACAGTCTGGCCAATCAGAGGCACTAACTGTTCATTTACTTGCCTGGGATGACAGAAAACCTGGGCTGGATTTGGATTCGAGGTCCAGATTTGAGGATCCCTGGTCTAGACCTTAAGACCATGTATACACATGTGAAATATGAAAATGATCAGTGAAAAACTGAAGACACTAGAGCGCAGACAAGTCAAAAGTTTACGCACGCACGCACACACGACAGACCACCACTAAAGACCCAAGCATAGCATAAGCCCCTTTGGGCCTTTTGGCCAAGTGGGCTAAAAAGTTGAGCAGCAAAAAAATATTCCTTAACATGCGATATAAATCCCTGATGCCACAAAAGCAGCACTATATAAAACACTGGTGCATCCAGAAGAATAGAATATTTTGACACTGAGTGAAAAAACACGACAGGAGACTCAACCCCCAGGCCACAGGGCCACAGCAGCTCACCACACACAAATTATACCTTTTCAGTGAGACAAGAGACTGATATTAAGCACTCAAGGGCTAAAACAAGTGCAAAATCAGCAGAAAGCTCATGAGTGATATTCAGGGTTCAGGTGCAAAGACAGGTGGAGTCATTAAAGACTTTCAACTGATTTAGTTTCAAAGTGAAAGACAACTCTCCTCTCAAGTGAGCTACAAATGAAAGAACTGCCCCTTGGGTGTTACAAGATATTTTTTGGTTATTTTCAGACAAAGCTGAAATGAATAACAAATACTTAACACCCAGATCAAACATGAACATAAAGAATCGTATTCACCAATGCAACAAATGCCCCACTACATAACCGAAAAATGCAATTGAAGAGTTCATTTAAAATGCTATGAAAAGAACTCTGTTGATTCTGCAGGGATAAGTAAACGTGGCACAGCTGATAGTCCATTCTGGGAGTTGAGGGGCTAGACAAGTTGTCAATCCAACATAAGGTGCAGGATGAAGCTGGCAGGAAGCAGGACCAGTTCACCCTTTAATATAGCACTTCAGTAGGGATACATAGTTTCATGTCGTAATGGATGTAGATGGGTAAGTATGTATGATTTTTCTGAAGAAAGAAAAGAGAAAGGATATATATATATATATATATATATATATACATACACAAGTAAACTACTGCAGATGCATAGTAATCGAACAATGATGCTAGCTTGGCTAAACACAAGCTAAAACATAAATTAGTTTGCAAAATGTGCGAGCAGTGTGTAATGATCAAATTTGTGTCGAACTTCCCAGATCCCAGAACTATAAAAGGAGCGACATCCTCATCACTGTAATGGAAACACCTGCGCTGATGTAAATATCTGCTCAATATAATGAATACAAGACGACTCACGCTTCACTCACGCATAGGAGAGACTGGGGTCCGATGAGCCATGGGGACCAATGAGCCACATCACTATTTTGCGATCAATCGATGCCAAAGGTGTTTAAAATAGGCAAAATAGTGATATGGCTCATTTATCCCCAGGACTCATCAGTCACTGGTCAAATATTTTGCCTATCTTAAGCAGCTCTGTCATCGATTGATCAAATAGTGACATGGCTCATTGGTCCCCATGGCTCATCGGACCCCAGTCTCCCCTACTTTGAAGAAAAAATAAACTAGCAATAAGAGGAAAAAAACAGAACATTACAGAACATAAATGAATGTTGTGTTGCCAGACAACCAACACAAAATGAGAAACTCGTGCAGTAACCAATTTATCCAAACAAAACAGCTCAAAATACATGAGAATTCAGTACAAAATGAGTTAAGCCCAAACAGACTTTGGTTAAGCCCATAGTCACTCGACCTCATTGCACATGACTGCCAAAGCATTCCTCCGCCTCTCACTGCCTAAACCTTTTTGAAGGATGGAAAGATGATGGCTCTCAGTTTTTTTACTGTTTGGTCGCATTCTTATTATTTGAAGCGCTGTGCAACTTTTCAAAAAATCTCAAAAAATCTAAGTTATAATATCTGGACTCCAAATGGGTAATTTTTTTATTTAACACTGATTTTGAGCAGAAGTTGTCCTTCAAAAACTTCAAGTTTTGTAGAGGACACTGCAAGGCTGGCAAAAAAAAAAACAAAAAAAACACTGGCATTAAGCAGCTTTTACACCGGACGCGAAACGAATTTTTCGCACGACAGATTACATTCAAAGCCAATGCAAAGACGGTGTGAAAGCAGCTTCATGCTGGTATCAGATCACTGCGTGCCCCTACATCAGACCCCAACAGAGATCACTCTCTTTATTCTTAACTCACTCGTGGTCACATTCACTTTCTAGATCATCTGACTGGTTTTTCTTATCTACTTCCCCACACCATCTCCCATCTCCCTCTTTCCTTTCCTGCTCCCCCTTTCCCACACTCACCAGTAGAGTTCTTCCTCTTCCTCCGGTAGCTATTGAGGATGGCGCGAGGGGAGGTCGCCAGGCTCTGCAGGGTGGGGGAGGGGAGTACCTCTTCTGGACGAAATTCCGGCAGCTCCGCCAAACGCTCCTTGAAGTCCATTCCGGAGAGAACCCTAAAACAAGAGAGCCAGTCAGCAAGCCTCAGTCTTTCCACTTTTCCACTAGTCACAGTGAGCGTCGTTTTGTCCGTTTTGACTCAGTGAGCCTCAGTATATTCCTTCAGAGTCGGTAACCCTCATCCTCGCCATATAGTCAGTGTGTCTCAGACTCTCGATTTAGAGTCAGTGAGCCTCAGTTACTCCGTGAAGAGTCATGAGCCACAATTTCTGCTAATTAAGTCAGTGATCTACAGTCTCTCCATTTAGAGTCAGTGAGCCTCACATTGTCCATTTAGTCAGTGAGCCCCAGTGTCCATTTACAGTCAGCAAACCTCAATCTCCTCATTTAGTGTCTCTGAGTCTAGAATCAGTGAGTCGCAGTATCTTTGTTCAAAGTCAGTGAGCCAAAGTGTCGCTGTTCAGAATCATCGTGCCTTAATCTCAATGTTCAGAGTCAGAGAAACAGCATCTCTTTCATATTATGCATAGTGAGAGTGAGTTTAGTTAATGAACCCCAGTCTGAGCCTTAAACTCTACTAACCACTCACAGTCAGTGAAATAGTCTCTTCTTCACTCTCTCCATTTGGAGCCTGTGACCCTCAGTCACTGATCAAATTTTACATTTAACTTTATCTATCCATCAGATCCACAATCATTTTTGTCAGTCCAACTAAAAATTGCAAATACAAACATTTGCAAATGCAAATTCATTTCTGAAGAGTTGCTGATGAAGACATTTCTCAATAGGAAGGACAAATCTTGCTCCAGGTGGACAAAGCACCTCCGAGTGCACCAAAGTGGCAAAGCATGAGACCGAAATTACTTCACACTTGAAAATCTGAATAGATACGCCAAGTTATAAGAGGCAGGTGCTTACCATGAGTAAGGGTTAATGTTCTCTAGCTTAATGCATCCCTTGGCAATCAAGTTAGCAAGTGGGCTTACTGTCTGAACACAATGTTAAAACATTAGCTATAAGCTAAATAAAAATTAAACATATTTTACAATCTAGCTTATTAGATAGCGACATGATAAGTGAACAAATATGTTCATAAATACAATTATAAATATAGTTGCAAGCAGTGATTTTGGGGTCCAAGCAGCAGCAGGACCCAGCGCCACAGAACGGCCTCTAACATTGAAGACTTCATGGTGTTCAGAAATGGTGAACCAACAGTGTTGAGCACTGGGCCAACATGTCCCTCAGGATGCTGAAAGTTTATTAATTCAGAACAGTGACCTAAAAGGGTGAATATTCAATTCCAAAGCCAGCCCAAGCCTTTGTGGGCCCAAAGCATACCAATACTGGCTATTGCTAAAGCACATCCATTATTTATTTTATGGACTGTAGCTTAGTTGCTTTAATCACACCAATGTCATCTGGCATGTTTTTACCATTCTTTGGTGTTTAATATTTAGTGGGTAGCACAGCAAGCTCACAAAATCAAGTAGTAGCAAAGTCATTATAACAGAGCAAAATATGACCACAAAATAGTAGTATCAGATCATGTTCATATGTTGTCCAAATATAGCCAACATGTTGACATTGTTACTTGTTGTCATGACTTACTTATTATTCATGCTTGTCAGGGGGCCCTCTGCTGGCCATGGAGCCCAAAGCAGCTGCTGAGTTCGCTAAAGCTTCGGGCCAGCTCTGATTCAATCTCTTATTGCAACCAAATTTTTTGATGTGTAGACACCATTCAAATTGTATTTTGTTCAGAACAAGGCTTTTTTCGATTGTCACAAGCCAATTTGAGTTTGATTGCTGTGATTGCCATTTCTTTCCCTCAATGGTTTGTCATCATTTAGTGACTAATGCCATTCTGAACAGCTTTAATTATTTAGATTTTCATGGGCTAACATTTGCTATAATTGTGTTCTCTCTACCTCTCTGTATGTCTTTGTGCTTGGGTAAATACTTGGCATCCCACAATTCGAATGCAGCCCCTACTTCTGACTCTGGCTAGAGTTGCTGTAGTGGCAACTCAAACCTTATTTTGTATAAAAATCAATGTATTTTTGAGCTTTTGTTGCTATTGATTTTTTGTGAAGACAAGACAAAGACACAACTTGAACAATCTGACAGCGGCTCGATTTAAGCCAACAGTTCTGTGACTGTATGTAGCCCGTCGCCAGACAAAGGCATGCTTGCACACTGCAAAGCCAGTGCACACAATGCAACCAAGTCTCAGAATGACATTGCTAACTTATACCAATGTGTGTTCACTTATACTATCAAGATTTTTGGATTTCTGACAACGCAGGCGCAGAAACAAAGCGCCTCTAAAAACGTTCTTCTCATCCAAATCTCTCAAGTTGATTTTTTAAATTAGTTAACGCATAATCTACCACTATAAACACAAAAACATCTAAACTTCAAACCCCATTTTGGTCGCTTGTCGCTTAAGTACTTCACAAGCTAGTAATTACAAAACAGTATGCATCAGGTTGGAAGCATATTTCTCTATGGTTAAAACAATTAAAATTTTAGCCATTGTCTCAGTCACTGTCGATACTAAGCAGATGTTTCAAAGACATAATTTTCTCACTTATAATCCACTTAAGTATGTTGCTGTTTTACAAACTAAACAGTTTTTTGCTTTCAACAAGATAACACTGTTGGCGTCACCCCATCTGTTCAGTTATGAGGCTTCTCTATTCTGGTAGCTACCAGTAAAGAAATTTAGAGACTGCTCAAATAACATCATAAAACTATCAAAGAGAACAGCTGGCAATTATCCCAATTATGGCAATTACAACTATATGAACTAGAAAATAATAAAATGTATAAAACCATTTGGGTAATATATGGGCAGAAATGTGTGCCACTAAAAATGTAATTTGAATTATTAATATGTGAATTTGAATTGCTCAGTTTGAATTTCAATTGCGCAATTTGAATTTGAATTCAAAACTTGTAATTCAGATTCAAAATTGCACTGTCACACATTCGTGACCTTGATGACGAGTTGTGCCACTCATCTGGGACCTGGCTGGAGGAAGAGCAATCGATTGCCGACGCCGAACTCCTTTCTTTGTACCGTCACAGATGCCGCCACTAGACTGCCAAAAATGGCAATATCAATTGTTTACCACATATTTACCAATCTTTTGACTTACGTAGCATTATACAAGTGATAGTGTAACTGTAGCGGTTAGATTTTGTTAACATGGCACAGCTTACGTGCTGAATTTCAGGTGCAGTAATGATGCATGGCTAGCTATGAAACCCAGCAAGCAAAACTTCGAATACGAAGCCCCTTTTACACCGGCCAAAAAAGTCACTAACACTCATTAACAATCTGGTTTTGATATGAGCATGACAGCCAATGATGTTTGTCCTTTTTAGGTCCACTGAATTCTCGTCCCTCCCAGTTAGTTCTCTGGGCTGCTAGTTTTAACATACTTGACAAGATCTAGTTCAAAAATGGCTTAGTATTTCTTGGTCACTCACTTGTCCACAGAGTCAAAGGTCCTTTTGAGTGGAGGTGGGCGGGATTTAGTCTTCTTTGGCTGATGGGCATCCTTGCCATTCTGTGGGGGTGGAAGTGTGGCGTCTACCCCAGAGGGGGGGGGCAAGGGTGAGGAGGGGAGGGAATCCTGCCATAGAAACCACAGAGAGAGGAGGACATATAGAGTGCACTCCTTACATATTTAAGCAGACTAATTTTGTCTCTGCACTCCAGGACATTGGATATGAAAACAATAAACATGATGTATTCAAATTCATATTGTGAGAACCATATAGCAGGCATTGCAGTACTTTTGCCCACTTTCACAGTCCAAATACTAATGGGCTGCATTGTTAATTAAATTATATGGTTAAATTATAAGGTTTATCTTGCATGTGTCAAGAAGAAGAACACAGCATCACAGCCCATCATCTATGCATTACAGCAAACTAGCAATCTAATATACCCTACCTCTTTGGCAGCCCCATCCTTGCTGCGACTGCTGGGGCCGTCTGCGTCACTGCAGCTTTCGGGACTTCCCACTGAAGGGCCCTCCGTGGCCGGTCGGGGCACGGGGGACTCCATGCCTCCTCCTTGTTCCGGCTCAAACAAGAAGTGGCCGTGCTGGAGGGCACCATTATCCCGTTCCTCATCCCTCTCCTGCTCCTTTTCCCTTCCTTGCCCACCTCCCTCGTTACAACCCGTGGGTACATTACCGACTGCAGCCTTGACATTTTGTGGGGCCCCAACAGGTACTGAGAGGGTGTCCAGTGCTCTGCCTGCTGGAAAATAAAAAAATATATTCACGTATGAAGTCAGACCAGGCTGCGAAGCGACCGACAAATACACAAACGTAAGGGAGAGATATAATAAATTGCAGAGGAAGCAGCTTTGGCTACTGGAGGGAACAGGTACAGACAACTGCAGCTTGTAATACCTGTGGGGCTGCTTGACTGCAGTGGTGCAGTCATGCCATTGGGGGCCTCCACCGAGGCTGAATCTGGTCCCTTCTCCTGCTTGTCCATCAGGGGACGTGTGGGATGTTCCGGATGCGAGTCTGTCAGAGGCTCCTCCTGTACGTGGGTGGGCCGATCCACCTGTCTGTCCATCGGCTCCTCAGCTGAAGATGCCTGCACGTGATTGGAGGTGAGCGAGCATGCCGTGTGAGTGCCTCCAGCAGGCACTGTTGTCACAGAAACAACCCCTGCTGCCAGGGTGACACTAGGGGGAGGGTAAATGGCAGTGACTATTTGCCCCCCAGCTCCTGAGGCAGAGGCTGGTAAAGGGGTGAGAGGGGGGCAGTTGGGAGAGTGCGCTGGAGCCAGTAGAGGTGGCTGGCCTGGGGAAAAAAACAAAGATCAGAAAAATACTGCCTATATTGCATTCTCACCGTAAATCCCTCCTCTATGACTGATCCCATCAGTAGTAAATCTCACAGTAAACCGACCTGCAATGAGGGGCTGTACCAAGGCTTGCCCAGCTGGGGCGATAGCCGTGAAGCCCAAAGTTGCCAGGGGTGGCGACACGTATGCCGGGGCAGGAGAGGGTTGTGCAGGCTGCGTGGAGGACCCGGTTACCGTGGAAACCAAAGGCAGAGGGGTGGGGACACCAGGGGTGGACTGAACATACGTGATTCTATGAGGCAAATGGACAAGATATCATAAACATCATTTAACTGCAATACTTGGCTCTTAACACATAGTGCTGAGCAGAGTCCCCATACACAGGGGAGTGGCTCTGCGGGTAGCATTTTGATGTCCTGTTCCCTGGAGATGGTACCTTGCGGGTGGAGGGGGAAGTAGCACCGTCTGTGAAAGGGGGGGCACTGAAGCCATCACTGTAGCTGCAGCCACAGACACAGGGAATGGGCTCCCAGCATGAACTGCTCCCCCAGAGGGCAGCTGGGATTGGACCACAGGCATGGGCGCAATCTGAATGATCTGGACAGGACAAGTGAGATGTGTCAATCACAACACATTGTAAAAAGAATATTTTGATTGCAACACACATTCTGGCCATAGATTTTGATGTAATATTCTTACTTCTATTGCTTGTTTTCAAAACCAGACAAAAATACACCCAATGAGGTGAGCCAGTTCGCCTCATTTTGACCTTTGCCAAAGAGATAAGAAGACTTCACTGGTCAGGAAAGGAATACTTTTCAGCGGGCCAATTTATTTTGACTTCAGAGGGAAAAGGTTTTAAGTAATTCCAAGATTAAAGACTTGTGAAAACAGACTTTTTTTTCCTGCAGTGTACAAAGAGTTCAGATTGTATTCAATATACTATACAGTGTACAGCCTCTGTATATTGAAATACACACAGGAATAGCAATCCTTGACCTTGGGAGTAGTGTCCATCACTCAGGGCTTAACTGTGGGTCACAGAATAATAAGCCATCTGTTTGAGGGCTTCACTTAGCTCTCATTTCCATAAAATCTACTGAGCGGTGAAATCAATCTCCTTTTCCATAACCACATAAAATGAGCAGGGATATAAAAATATTATTTCAGGACTCAATCAGAAGTTCTGAGTTATTTCGTGTCAAGTACATATGCCACGCTGAATTTCCAGTAGGCAAGTTCTGAGTCCTCAAACGTATTTATTCTCAATCTTGGTTCCTGGCTCTTGGCAATAGCAGAGCTTCAATTCATATTTTAGGTGAATAAGCCCACAACTGAGTGGGTAAACCGCAGCTGCTTTTTTCATGTTGGCATCAGGCCTGCAAAGCTACCTGCCAGGAATAACACACAGCCACGGACATGAAAAAGCTCAGACAATAGCGAATACTCCCCCTTTGTGCCGTAAAACGAGAGAGGCAGTAGTGGTTTGCTTGTGGCTGCTGTTTAATAGTCTCTATTAAACAGCTTGAATCAGCATGAGATCTCTTGTATATTATGTTTTTTAAGTCAGAATGATGCATCCTAGTCACTATCAAACATAAGTGTAATCTGTCCCCTTTGACCTATTAAAAACAGCCTCTGAAGGGCACCATAGCAAAGTACTCACATTAGCTAAAATAACAATCCGTCACAGGACAAATGAGCCCTGTGCAGGAGAGAGCAAAAGGCAGCTTCGCCTGGTGCCCTGACAGTGATGCAACCCAACCATTAAGCTACAATCAACAAGAGCTGAGTAGGTGTGACAGGTGAGGGGTAGAGATGCCTCCTGATGGTGGAAACCCAAGGACATGTACCTTGCTCGCCGCCTGGGTGCCATTTTGGACTGGGAGAGCAGAGGCCACCAGGGGGACTGGCTGAGGGGGGGTGGAACCTGTCCTCACAGTTGCCATGGGAACCAGCATCTTGCCTTGGAAGACCGGAGATTGGGGTTGAACTATTTGGAGAAAGAGGGGGGTATGATTACAGAATACACCTTAAACTTATTTTTCAGCAAATTCTCTAACTTCTCATTTTTAACTCTGACCTTTGATACTGAAAACAGTATCATCGGTCAGTACTCCTCTTCATGCTCTCAAAAATTCAACGTTTAACTATTCATTAATGAAACACGGCATGAATCTATACTGTAACATGAAAACATATTTTCCCCTTCTCGATTTCTTCTATTTTTGCTTATTTGTCATATTTAAATGTTTCAAATCATCCAACTAATTTTAATATAAGACAAAGACACTATGAGACAAAGACAACATGAGTTAACACAAAATGCAGCTTATTTCATTCATTTCATTCAAATGCAGATAATTTCATTCATTGAAGGTAAAGAGCTAATATCACTTATGTGAAAGAAAATAATTTCTCCCCTGAAGCTCAAAACTGTTAGTGCTACCCTTGTTGTGGAGGAATTTTGGCCGGCTATTCTTTACAAAACTGTTTCAATTCAGCTACATTATTTCTCCTAAAGTGCAATGGGCTTTTAAGCATGAACAGCCAGTTTGAAGTCATGCCACAGCATCTACATCGGATTCAAGTCAGGACTATGACTAGGCCAAACTAAAATTTTCACTTTGTGTCTTTTGAGCTATTCAGAGGAGGATTTGCTTGTGTGCTTCGGATCATTGTCCTGCTGCATAACCCAATTGCGCTCGAGCGTTAGGTCACAAACTGACGGCTGGACATTCTCTTTCAGGATTTTCAGGTATAGAGCAGAATTCATGATTCCATCAATTATGGCAAGTCACCCAAAACCAAAAGCAGAAAAGAGCCCCAGAGCACCACACTACATGCCACCAGCACAGTATTTGACAGAGGGCATGATGATCCAGGGAAGCAAAACATCATTTGGGTGATTAATCAACTTAACACCATCAGAGAAACAGCAAAAACTTGTGGCTCAGTCAAATCAACAATCTGGTACATTCTTAAAAGGAAATAATGCACAAGTGAGCTCAGAGACACCAAAAAGCCTGGAAGACCATGGATGACATTGTGGTGGATTACAGTAGAATTCTTTCCTGGTGAAGAAACACCACTTCACACCCTTCATAGCTGGGCAAATCAAGAACACTCTCCAGGAGGTCTGCATAGCTGTGTCAATATTAACAATCCAGAGAAGACTTCACCAGAGTAAATAGAGGGCTTCCCACAAAATGTAAACCATTGCCGAGCTTCAAAAGCAGGAAGACTAGATTGGGGTTGGCCATAAAACATCTAAAAAGCCTGTACAGTCCTGAAACGTGATGCAATGGACAGATCCAGAAATCAATTTTTGCCAGAATGATACAAATCATATGGTGGGGGAAAAGGAATTAATCATGATCCAAAGCACACCACCACATCTGTGGAGCAAGTTAAAGCAGTGCTCTGGCGTGGGCATGCATGGCAGCCAGCAGAACTGGCCCCTTGCATTTTTTGATGATTTGACTGCTCACAAAAGCAGCAGGATGAATTCTCATTTGAACATGGCAATATCATGTGCTAAGATACAGCCAAAAGCTTCAAAACGCATTGGACGGTACTTAACAGGGCCGATGAGCATTGTCCCCAAGCATTCTGCAAAAAACCGAAGACTAGGAATGTCCTTCAATGGCAAGGTCCTCTCACCAGACCTAAGCCCAATTCAGCATACATTTCACTTGCTGAATGCAAAACACTCAAAGACTAGGTGGAACTGAAGACTGAGGAAGCGCAGGCCTGGCAGAGCACCACCGCGAATTAAGCTCTGGGTTCCAGACTTCTGGTAGTCATGGACAGTCAGGATTTGCAGCCAAGTGTTAAAAATAATGATTTAAAACTATGATTTATGTTCAATCACTTAAGAGCCCCAAAATCTGGGGGGCTATGCATATAAAATGGGACCATTTCCTTCCCCATTCATACAGATTTCTGACAAAACCCTTATATAAAAGCTACATTTCAGTCTATACTGAACGTCTTCATTGTTTCATTTCAAATCCACTGCAGGTGCCTACTGAGCCAAAATGAAAACTGCATCACAGTCCAATACTTTTAGACCCAACTGCACATGCATTTTAATCAGACCCAGCTTTGAAAAAGGGGATGTTTTAATCATTTTAAATCACAACAACAATCCATCATCCCTGCAAAATACCTCAAGAATGTATACAGAGGGTGCAAGTGGGAAAGAGTGTTTATAATTCTCTGTCTCCCTGTGAATGTTATGGGATGGACAGCCATGCAGCTGGAGGGGTGGATACAGAGTGAGTGTGTTTCAGCAAGCAGTAGCTGTTTGTTAAAGGTGACCTCTGAGGTTTCACTGCTAAAGCCCCAACTTGAGGGCAGCATGCCACAAGCACCCCGTCCCTCACAACCCCCTCACCTCTGGCTCCAGGGCTGACCACTCCCACTGCCGCCGGACTGGTGGCATACGCTATCCCTGGCCCCACCCCAGACTGCTTTCCATTGGCCAAGGGCATGTGAGTGGGTAGAGTGAAGATGCTGGTTGGTTGTTGGGGCTGCTGAGGGGAGGGGCTCTTGGAGTTAGTGCCGGGGTGCAGGGTGGGCAGGATGTACTGAACCTGCGTGATGGGCTTGCCACCGCAAGGAGAGGACAGTGGAGCAGCAGGGACGAACTGGGACTGGAGTACGGGGAGGGACAACGGGCCATTGCTGTGGCTAGAGGGCGTAGCTGGAAGCGCTTGGGGCGTCGGCTGGGAAGGGGTTATGAGCTGAACTGTGGCCGCGGCTGGGAAGGGACCCCCAAGGACGAGGTTGGTGACCAGCCCCCCTTGGCCAACAGCTCCTACACTTACAGGACTGGGGGAGGACGAGGAGTAGTACCCACCCCCTATGGCAGCCCCGCCTCCTCCTCCTCCCGCTCCAATCAGCAGCTGCGCCTGTGGCTGTGGCTGCTGAGAGGCGGACTTCCGCTCCAGGGTGACGGGGCTGAGGGGCGGGCCGGCTTCGCGCGGCTTGCTGGCGATGGGGACGGGTGTGCTCACTATTGGCCGCACCACGTTGGTCACTGTTGTGGGGGCCACTCGGGCTACACCCAACATGGGCGACAGACCCAAAGGGTTAAGGGGGGCAGGGCCAGGGGCAGGGGCGGGGTCTGGGGAGTGCAGGGGTGTGCCAGAGGCAGACCTGGCCATTAAGGACTGGCTGGAGGCGGGGACTGAATGAGTGGGGGCCGGGACTTCACCTCCACCTCCATCCTTGGTACTGCTGCCTCCCTCACCTTCCCCTCCTCCTCCTCCTCCTCCTCCTCCTCTGCCCTCGTTCTCTCTGTGCCTCCTGTTCTCCAGAGGCCCTCCTCCTCTGCCCTCAGGGTAGGAGGAGCTCCCCTCCAGAGAGGAGGAGAGAGGGGCTGAAGGGGGGGAGGCAGAGGAGGAGCAGATCGCTGGAGCAGCCGGGCGCTGTAGGAAACGAGGGAAGGAACGTACAGAGTGTCTCAAATCACATGACGAACCACATGACACACTAACCCTACAGGACTCCCCCTGTTCATTCTAGTTTTCTTTCATGAGTGCAAACAGCTGCACATTTCAAAGCTGGTCCCTCAGCTTCAATCATAATAATCGAAAACACAACCCTTCCATTCATCAAAAATTTTAATGCATTGAAAAGCAGGTTTCGACTAAGTTTTTTAGCGAGTGAGAAATTATTATGTCAGCATTAGACTGCTCAGCTCATTAATTAACATCAACATGTGTGGATGACTTGAAGGCAATTATAATCCATCATTGAGCTTCAAGGGAAATTGAAACAATTGATGTGAGATACTACACATTGCGTATATGTATATATATATATATATATATATATATATATATATATATATATATTAGGGCTGTCAAAATTAGCGCATTAATGCGGACTAATCCATCATCATTATTAATCTGATTAAAAATTTTAACGCAATTAATCCATCTGCAGCGCAGAATGACTCAAAATCCCTGAAATGTCGCATTTCGGGCAGTTTGTCCAAGTAGTGTTACCGTCGTGCATGCGCGAATGGGCAGTTGATCCAGCAGAACCAAACAACTCGGTATAGAAGACGCTAAAGATGCTCGCGGACATGGAACTGCAAATTTAAGCATGCAGTTACAGTACTCGATCACTAGATGGCACCCCCAGATCAGTTATTCAATATTCACAAGCAAGCTGAGCTGGAACACAATCTGTTGAATCTAGGGAGGCATATATTGTTTGATTTTTCCTGAAAGTGGAATGTCAGTTCTGTTAAAATAAGGTATATTTCAGAATTCAGATATTACTGAAGATATCTGAATATCTGAAGATATTACGAGTTAGTGAGTTCAACTTGTTCCTCATAGGGTGTAGAAAGGTTGTGAGCTCAGAAGTGGGAACTGTTAGCTTTTCATTGCAGGGTGAATGTTTTGACTGTTTAATCATTTAATCAATTTTCCTGTCTGTGAAGCTGCAATCTTGAATTATAAAGCCTTTAATAAGGTAACACCTAAATAGCCAGATTTGGCTTCTGCGCAAAGGGGTTAAGTGCATATATATTCCCTTCTTTCTTGAGTCTCTTTGTTCATGCAAAATGAAACACGATTAATATAGATTAAAAATGAATGATATTTAATCGTGATTAATCGAAATTAATCCACAGCAACCCTGTGATTAATCTGATTAAAAATTTTAATCGTTTGACAGCACTAATATATATACATAAAAAGCCTTTATTTAAACAGGTAAATCACATTGAGTCCCAGGGACTCATTTACAAGTGCGACCTGTATCAAACAAGACAAACGAAAAAATAACAAGACAAACTCAAAATGGCAACACTAAAATGTAAAAACAGATACACAAATTTACAGTTAAGGTACCTTACAAGGACATCAGGGTAAAATACTAAAAAGGGAGAGAGGGTCAACTTGGGGTACAGGAGCAGATCTTTGAAGTGATCTCAATATTCCTCAGTAACAATTTAAAACTATTAAGAGGGATCAAATCTGACAGCTTCAGGCTGAGCTGTAACGTGTTCCAGGAGGAAGGGGCCGCATAGGAAAACGCCTTCTTGCCTTTCTCGGCACGGACTGAGGGGGTGGAGTAGGTTATGAAGTCCTGTATACGAAGGTTGCAGCTGGATTGTTTACGTGAAAAATAAATAGTTAAATAGGAAGGCAAAAAACCAAGGATGGATTTGTAAATGAAAATGTACCAATGAAGGGTTCGGCGCATGGAGAGAGATGACCAGTTGACTAATGAATACAGAACACAATGGTAAGTGAGAGGTTTGCAGCCTGTAATAAATCGCAATGCGCCATGATAGGCAGCATCAAGAAGTTGGAGACAGCTAGCGGGGGCATACATATACAGGACATCGCCGTAATCCAAGAAAGAAAGTATACTAAAGATTTTGTAGCAGCGAAGTACCCCTTTAAGAATATTCTTAATTGCACATTTACAATCTCAAAATGCAAAGGGATAAACATGGAATTTACAGTGCCAATTAATACTAGAGATTGTTTTTAAGGCAAAGAAACAAACGTCTCCCCCCACCCCAGTGCAGCCCCCCCCCCTCCTGGGGGGGAGACATAAATATCATTGTAAACACTATGAAAAACAAGACTAGGTTCAACCTAGTATATGGCTGGGCCCAAGTGCTGTCTGAGAATGTGCACCCACGGAAAGGGTGCGCATTGACGATATTAAATATTAATCTGAAATTATAAACCTCCCTTCTCCCTCCTAAAAGGGCGCCCCCTTCTAAAATCGTTCTGGCGAGTAAGAAGTCATAAAAAGTGGAGGTTTGATACGTAATTCTTTCCCTTTCTCTGAATCCCATCTCCCATTTCAGCATTTTTTACATTTAAAACAGAAACCTCTTCCTGTTGCATCCTATGAAACATCGGCGCAGAAGGACGTGACTTTGTAAGCCTTGCCATCATCATTTTTTTCTTGGCCACACTTCGCACTTATACCTGTGGCCAATGCAGAAATTTTCCCTTGGCCACAGCTTAAAAAATAAGTTTGGCCAAGAAAAAAAATTTTGGCTTTGAACACACTTAAAATAAGTGTGGGCAATGGAGCAATGTGCATCTTCGCCACACTTGTAAGTGCGTCTAACGCGAATTTCGATCAATTTTTGTGCTTGGACGCACTTAAATAAGTGTGAATAGTCACTTCGTTTATTTTATTTTCATCTTTTTACTGCGGATATGTGAAAGCCATTCTCAAGCTTTCGGTAACGAGTGCATTCTCTCAAACATAAGCTGACGTTATACTTGTCGCGATGACTGTGCTCTCTGGGTGGTATTCCTTCATGGCCCAGGAATTTAGCAGATTTGAATAAATTTTACAACTGTCCTAGCAGTATGTTGATTCCCAGCTGCAAACTCTGACAGCATAGCGCTGATTAGAGTTACTTAAAATCGTTCTAGCGAGTAAAAAGCTGAAAAAAGTGGAGGTTTGGTACGTAATTCTTTCCCTTTCACTGAATCCCATCTTCCATTTCAGCATTTTTTACATTTAAAACAGAACCATTTTCCTGTCGCACCCTATGAAACATCGGCGCAGAAGGACGTGACTTCATAAGCTTAGCCATCATGTGCCGTTTTATGAGCTACTCCAGATCTGCAGTCCCAAAAATAAACAAATAATCCTCGGACAAAATCCAAAATTTGAATAAAGTGATTCATCGCATTATATATAACTTACTTTTTTTTAAGTCAATCAATTATCTTTAATGAATGTAACTTGTCACTTTCGCCAACATAAACATCCAGGCAGCAGGCTAATCCCATAAAAAGCATAAAATAATGACAGCCTGATAATCGTTCCCTTTGGGCTCATCACCACCATTCTTAAAATGCTCCGAAACCGGCGATTTTATTTTATTTTCATCTTTTTACTGCGGGTACGTGAAAGCCATTCTCAATCTTTCGGTAACGGGTGCATTCTCTCAAACATAAGCTGAGGCAGTACTTGTCACGATGACTGTGCTCTCTGGGTGGTATTCTTTCACGGCCCAGGAATTCAGACGATCTGAATAAATTTTACAACACTGTCCTAGCAGTATGTTGATTCCTAGCTGCAAACTCCGACAGCAATAGCGCTGATTAGTTACTTAAATCATAGCGAACACATGTAATGAATCAGAGTGCAGGCCTGACAACTTATGCTGACGAAGTTTTTCTTTTGCCTTTTCCCAGTTGCTCAATCCCCCCTTAACAAACAAACTGTCACCATAGTTGTGCAGATAAATCAAAGAATACTGTCGGTTTCCTTAACACAATGCAACTTTTGCCATTTTTCAAACAAACCTCATTGAAAGGATCTATCAAATTACACCGTGCCGAATTTTCTTCCAGGAAATGCAATGCTTGGTTGGAGGGATCCCAAGTGCATGGCAGCACTAAAGTTAATGATCCACTGCTGATGCTCTTCACCGGAGCAACAAGCTAACTGGTGCTCAGTGCAAGCTATTTCGGTGACAGTATTGTTGCTTAATTCTATCATCTGTCATGTTATTTTCATCACTGTGCTTGCGTCCACAAGTAATGTAAGTGTGCATCAGTTACTTTAGTTTTCTTTTAAATATTGTTTGGAGGGGAAAAACATATCCCTCTCTGCTTGCTGTCGTTCGCCGTTTTCGCTTCCCACTGCGTTTGTGCCAGCGCCTTCCGCATCCTCGAGAAAGCGTTCCCTCAATACATAATTAAAGATGTGAAAAAAATTCAACCCAGAATTTTTTAAACAAAGGTTTTAGACATAGATTCTACAAAACAGTTTTAACCCAATTCATGTTTTTATTTTTCTGTCTTAATTTTTCTGTTTAAAGTTACTGTTACATTGAGAATGCTGCAAGTCTGCAGCCGCAACTGGGAAGTGCTGCAAAGGGAGGGGCGCCCTTGTACACGTAAACATATTAAATACGAATGACGTCAACGCCCGGCCAGCCAGCCAGCCAGCCAGTCGTCGGCCAACCAATCATTGAAGTTCTTCCCCGCCGGCCGACCAATCGCTGAACAGCCAGCCAGCCGATCGTCAGCCAATCAATCGTTTAAGTTCTTCCCCGCCGGCTGACCAATCGCTGAAATTCTTCCCCGCTGGCCAGCCAATCGTTAAACTTGATCACTCAGGCAGTCACTCACTCACTCAGCGACATTCGCGTTTATAGAGGCCTGGCCGCTATTCGTGGCCCAGCCCAAAAATATTCCTGATCACACTCTGGCTCCTTTCACAATGTTCCCAATAGACAGAATTTGATTTCCGATCATACATCCATGTCTAGCACATGTAACAGACACACCAAGAAATCACAATTTTTCATAAATCACAAATCACAAAATTTCCATACCTTCCCATCAGCCTCATCGGCAGAAATGACCTCACTGTCACTGTCTGTCACCTTCTCCTTACACTTCAGATCCATGCAGCTTGCAGGGTAGGAGTCATCTGTAAGGAACAGACACAACCAAGCTTGAGCGCGAGGCAAGATCGCCAGATACTTGCAGAACTGTGGTTTGTCTAAACAGTGGAACGATAGACGACAGTTCCCCAGCCCTGAAGGAGTGCTCGCGATCACTGCAGCAATAAGGACAACACAATGGGGACATCTAGTGAACTATGCAGGTGCTGCACATGCTTTAGTGATAATGATCATAAATAGAAGTGATAAAGTTGGAAATTTAATTCCTCTGACAGAAAAAATAGCCATCACAATTTTCATCAAGAGATAGCCATTTTTTGCGGTGAAAAAGAGAGGTCGCTTGAAGTGAGTGCATTCATCCGGTGACCTTTGACAAAGGTGAACTTAAAATGGTGGATGCACTGCTAGACATTGGTACAAACACATCCCAAAAGCATGAAGCCCCATCACCAAACAGTTGCTGAGATTTCGTCCGTATGAAATAAAACACATTTCCATGTCCAGTGACCTAGAACTTTGACCAGTGGTGTGGCGTCAGATGTTCAAAACGCCTTCAGTAACCTCACCCTTTACCGCTCAATTGAGCTCAACCTGTTCTCGTTCAAGTTCGCCTTATTAACCGTCAAACAATTAATCGACTGAACAACCAAGAACAATCCATGGCCTATAATAAGAAATGATAATGAAAAAACTGAATGCCTATTCCTACATTTATATAATTGATATGACGTTATAAGGACAGCAACATTAATGCAAAAACTCTGAAACTTCCGCTGACTGCAGCATTTATTTTCGTCATCACTCAGCGGCGCAGCGTGCCCAACAACACCCTTTAGCACGACCACATTCAGAATATAGAATGGATTCTCGTGGCTACAGTACCAGCGTGGATAAAGGTACCGCTAAAGTTAACAAGAAGTTGGCATCACGTTTTCGTCCACCTTTCTCTGATCGGCCTGGCAGGTGGCGTAGGATTACAACAGGTGTCGGTGTAGTCCCGGCAGGCAGAACTTGGGGGGAACTGTCGATAGGGGGGAGCAGTTTTTGGGTATGACTGGTGTGTACCAGATGTTATTGCAGGCCTTGAATTTTGCCAAGAATAAACTACCGCAACTGTTTCGGATACGCAAACTCGAAATACCGCAACCAAATAATTGACTACGCAAAACTACACAATACTGTTTACCTCTGTATTAAATAACCATTTTGTATGAAATACGGATATGTGGGCGGTTTGCATGGTTTTATTGTTGAAAACATTCCGGTTGACTGTTTGTAACAGCAGCAATGTATAGCGCGTTACACAGACGACCCGTAATAGCCACAGTTAGCCGTGCTAGTTAACAAACAATATTAAGAAAATTAGTAGGCTGTGAATGAAATATTAACTGACTTGTAAAAAAATTAAGTAATTCGGAAAAAGACAATCTGGTGATATTTTCAAAATCGGATTTACAAGTCATCGATGCTTTTTTAAAATTAGTTTTAAAATATCTAATTCTATAAGAGGCAGTTAGAAGTAGGAGTAGTCATGAAGTAGAAATGCTTTCCTTATGGATGACAACTACGCATTTATTGTCACAAAATATTTATTAATACATTTATAATTTCTCGTTGGATGCCCAAAATTTTAAATCTTGCTCGTGTCACTGTAAATGTCGATAATTTGCCGTGGCGAAATATTGGTCTTAATAAAGTAAGACATTGGCTTGCACACTGGTCGCAAATTAATGACTATACCATTAAATTTGAATATAAATGTTTTACACAGTATACCTAAGGCAGATAAGTGATTATTTCTCACAAATGTGAAAACATAATCAGTTCCGCTGTGAGAACAGTTTTTAATCCGCGCTACCCCATGGCACTTGCAACTGAGAAGGGCTTTATCGTGTTAATTTGTCGGTAACAGCCAAAGTTTATTCTTGAGATTAGCTCTCAAATTATGAGTAAAAGGCGACAAAAGTTAGCACACTTTACGTTCAACCGTTTGATCCAACTGAACAAGTCAGCGCTTTCTTGACTGAGAGTTGTTCAGCTTATATACAACGAGGACTAAAACCTCCGTATTTCCAAAGGCCGAAACATTTCTTGCGGACTTAGGAAAAAGTGACACCATTATTGTAAGTTACAACTACACAGATATTTGCTTAGTTTATTTCTGTTTTCAGAAGTGCGGGTTTTGTGCATAATTTAAATAATATTAAAGTGGTGGCAAAATATGTTGCTGTTGTTTTGCTTTCTCCAATGACGGCGCGTTAGAACTAAAGGTTTCATTTCTTAATTCTTATCGGCAAATATTATGGCAAAAATATTATGGCAAAAATACATGAATTTGCAGACATTTACTTTCCTAGAAATAAATATATCACTAACTGCGCGAAAGAAAATCTGTAGCAAAAATTACTTCAGGCGTTTAGACTATACTTCAAATATAATGGACGTCATGTTGTCCAACTAAAAAATTTCAACGCTGAACTTATTTTGACTTCTTTGCGATGGGGATTTACACTAAGATACGTGTGAAACGGCCGGCCAACATGCCTTCTCACTCACTCTACTTCTCGGTTCAGTAAGCAGGGCATGTCCACCTGACTTTCGGCTGACACACGGCCAACGGCTCGTAGGCGAAAGCGGAACTTTTATCCACGCTGGTATTGTAATTGCATAATGAGCCTCGCAAACTAAGCAAATCTGCACTGTTTCACGATCTAAAAGAGGGCAGAAATTATAAACACATAATCATATTTTACGTCATCATTTTTGAACGGTAGAAAACGCCTCATAATTTTGTAATGTATAACAATGCTATCAAAAATAAATTATACTGTCGCCGGTCCTAACAACTGTTGTTGATCGGGAAAAGCAAACTGCAAGAGGTTTGGGTTAATGAGCGCTGAAGGACGAGGTTTCTGAAGGCCTTTGTTACTGCCGACGGACTGCCACTGCCCTTGACTCAGGTGAACCTAACATGGTGGATGCGCAACTAGACATTGGTACAGACACATGCCAAAAGTATGAAGCCTTTGAGCCAAGCGGTTACAGAGATCTCATCCGCATAAAAAAGTGTGACTCTAACTCCAATGTACAAACCCCAATTCCAATGAAGTTGGGACGTTGTGTAAAACGTGAATAAAAACAGAATACAATGATTTGCAAATCCTTTTCAACTTATATTCAATTGAGTACACTACAAAGACAAAATATTTAATGTTCAAACTAATAAACTTTATTGTTTTTGCGGGTCCAAACGTAACTTCACAAAAACAAATGGCGAAGTCGAAGATGGTAAGAACAGTGCAAAAAAGAAGTTTATTTTAGTGTTCCAGGAAAAATGGTAAAAAGTGCCAAAATTAATTTGTGCTCCAAAGAAAGTATAAACAAGATTAACAACAGAACACTACATACAAAACAAATGCACAACAAAAATGCACAGACAGCAATGGCAGTGCTGTTCTGGGCTCCAACCTACATACTACTCTCTCACCAACTCTATACAGCAGGTAAAATAAGCCCTTACAGCTGGAGTCCCACCCCCAGGACAATACCACCTGAGGATACCCAATTATTAATTCTAACACACATTTATCAAAATATATTTGCCATTAAAATTACTACATTATTATCTACAGTGCAGAATATTTCCCAATAATAACTCTTTATTTAACAGAATATGCACATATACTCCAAATATCCACAAATGGCCTTTCAAATGGAATATTCCAATAGCTGAGGCTTATACAGGGCGCGAAACTACTCTATATGTCACTTCTCTCTTCCTGTAGTTCAGTTTCTGCTGCAAACACGGAACTGCAGAGGAGAAACACCAGTAAGAAACAGCACCCAAACAGTCTTTCATAAAAGTAAAACAATAAACACAATCTTCAGGTTTTAATGAATATTACCATGTCTGTAATCCTTTTTGTTTAACTACTGAGGGGAGAGTGCTAAATGGAATGTTTTCGCGTTTGTAAACCGAAAGCAAGTGGGGTGTGTGCCCTCACCGCAACAAGCTAAAATGGGAGGGGAAGAGCGTGAGTGCGTGTATGTAAGAGCGCAGTTTACCCAGTGCTGCTGCCAGCCTGTGATGGTTTTGTCACAGTTTTTTTAAAAATACTCACTCATTTTGAATTTGATGCCTGCAACATGTTCCAAACAAGCTGGGACAGGGGCAACAAAAGACTGGGGAAGTTGAGAAATGCTCAAAAAACACCAGTTCAGAACATTCCACAGGTGAACAGGTTAATTGGAAACAGGAGAGTGTCATGATTAGTTATAAAAGGAGCATCCCCGAAAGGCTCAGTCGTTCACAAGCAAGGATGGGGTGAGGTTTACCACTTTGTGAACAACTGCATGAGCAAACTGTCCAACAGTTTAAGAACGATGTTTCTCAATGCGCAATTGCAAGGAATTTAGGGATTTCATCATCTACAGTCCATAATATCATCAAAAGATTTAGAGAATCTGGAGAAATCTCTATAAGTAAGCGGCAAGGCCGAAAACCAACATTGAATGCCCGTGACTGATGGTCCCTCAGGCGGTACTGCATTAAAAACCAACATCATTCTGTAAAGGATATTACCACGTGGGCTCAGGAACACTTTGGAAAACCATTGTCAGTTAACACAGTTTGTCGCTACATCTACAAGTGTAAGTTAAAACTCTACCACGCAAAGCAAAAGCCATATATCAAAAACACGCAGAAACGCCGCCGGCTTCTCTGGACCCGTGCTCATCTGAGATGGACTGACACAAAATGGAAAAGTGTGCTGTGGTCCACATTTCAAGTTGTTTTCGTGTCCTCCGGGCTAAAGAGGAAAAGGACCATCCAGATTGTTATCAGCGCAAAGTTCAAAAGCCAGCATCTGTGATGGTATGGGGATGTGTTAGTGCCCTTGGCATGGGTAACTTGCACATCTCTGAAGGCACCATTAGTGCTGAAAGGTTCATACAGGTTTTGGAGCAACATACAGTGCCTGACTAAAGTCTTGTCACTTATCCAAGTTGTAGGAACAACAAATAATAACCTGACTTGTAGTTGATCAATTGGAATCAAAAAATGGCTTATATGAAAGGCAAAGCCCTCTAGATTATGCGAAATATACCAAAATAGAGTTTTGTGTCATTCATTGAGTTTTATTATTTAGTTAGTAGAGAAAGGTCAGATTTTGCTTGGACAAAAGTCTTGTTGCATTGAAAAAAAAATGTGGAAATTATACATACACTTTATTTTGAATACACAAATATGCCACCATAATATTAGAACATAAATTCATGGTGCCTTGGAAAAAAGAATTAATATTGCGTAGACTCCCATGAGCTTGGAGGACTGTATCCATACGTCTTGGCAATGACTGAAATAACTTGATGATGAAATCATCTGGAATGGCAAAGAAAGCAGTTTTACAGGACTCCCAGAGTTCATCAAGATTCTATGGTTTCATCTTCCAAGCCTCTTCCTTCATCTTACCCCTGAAATGCTCAATAATGTTCATGTCAGGTGACTGGGTCGGCCAATCCTGGAGTACCTTCACCTTCTTCGCTTTTCAGGAACTGTGATGTGGAGACAGAAGTATGAGAAGGAGCAGCAGTATGAGTCAGGCAGCAAGAACTTCTTGATATTTCAGGCTGTTGATGTTGCCATCCACTCTGCAGATCTTTCTCACCCCCCCATACTAGCTGTAACAACAAACCATGATTTTTCCTCCACCAAACATGATTGTTTTCTGGGAGAATCTTGGGTCCATGAGGGTTCCAACAGGTCTTGTACGGCGACTGGGATGCAGTTCAATGGATGATTCATCAGAAAAATAAACTTTCAGCCACTTTTCCAGTATCAATCCTTTCTGCAAGCTGTGGGCCTTGGCAAATGCAATGCAGGTGATTTGTTTTCTGTTTAATGCAGGCTTCTGTGTACTAATTCGGCCAAGAAAACCACTTTGAGAGAGAATTTGACAAACTCCTCTTGTAGATACCGGGATTTTTTGGTGACATTTCCTAATGTAGCTCTACTGTAGTTGAAGAAGGGCTAGCCTTGTACAGTTGAAGCAACAAACGGTCCTTTCAAACAGTCGTCATACCGGAGTCTGTCTGACCAGCACTTGCCACAAACATCACCAGTTTCTTCAAATATTTTTCTTATCCCCTCCACTTGACAATTGGATACATTAAAGATGTCTGCCACCTCAGCAGCAGACTCAGTCTTCAGGCTCTTGATGATCAGCACTTTGGTCTGTGGTTGAATCTTTGGCATGTTGTCAGAGGTCTAGTCGCACCTCATATGAAAGTCTGGTGTGCTGGGGTTATTTCTATACACATCTGGGAATGTGTTAATTACAGTATTTGTCATAGGTTAAACTCTAATCTGTCATTTGTTGCATCATCTGAAGAGACGACAAGACTTTTGTCCCAGCGAAAACACATGTTATGGGCTTTGCCAGACTGTGAACATCAGAACCCTTTTTGACGGTTTCATTTTGCACCAAATTATTAGTGTGAAAGCCCTTGACATTAAAATGGACCATTTATTATAACAATTGATTGGTTAGAAATAAAGTTATATGCTATTTTTAGTTACTATGTCTTTATGCGACAAGACTTTTGTCAGGCACTGTATGCTGCGCCGTCTTTTTCAGAGAAGCCCTTGCTTATTTCAGCAAGACAATGCCAAGCCACATTCTGCACATGTTACAACAGCGCGGCTTCGTAGTCAAAGAGTGCGGGTAATAGACTGGCCTGCCTGCAGTCCAGATCTGTCTCCCATTGAAAATGTGTGGCGCATTATGAAGCGCAAAATACAACAATGGACCCCGGACTGTTTAGCAACTGAAGTCGTATATCTAGCAAGAATGGGAAAGAATTCCACCTACAAAGCTTCTACAATTAGTGTCATCAGTTCCCAGATGCTTATTGAGTGTTGTTAAAAGGAAAGGTGATGTAACACAGTGGTAAACATGCCCCTGTCCCAGCTTTTTTGGAATGTGTTGCAGACATCAAATTCAAACTGAGTGAATATTTCCAAAAAAAACAATGAAGTTAATCAGTTTGAACATTAAATATATTGTCTTTGTAATGTACTCACCTGAATATACTGTAGGTTGAAAAGGACTTGCAAATCATTCGATTCTGTTTTTATTCACGTTTTACACAATGTCCCAGCTTCATTGGAATTGGGGTTTGTAAATGGGAAACCAGGGTTAACCATATAGCTAAGCCCTTCGGGCGACCTCAGTGAGAACCATTTTGAGAAGTTCACCTCCGTATGTCCCACATAGAGTAAATGTATTGTAAAAACTCCAGTTTAATATTCAAATTGAGGGGTTCAAAGCCTTAATGAGGAGGGTTTGGCTGTTGTTTTTGATTCCTTGTACCTTAATCTGCCAAAGCTGGTCCAAATCTAAGTCATAATTTTAAAGTTATTGAAAGTTAAAACATCTGCAGTCAAAAAGCTGACTAGGCCCAAAAACATTAACTTTAAATATTTTCACAAAAACAGTTATTTGAGTGTTAACCATCTGATAGACTTTCAGCAACATCTAAGATTGTGGGAGTCAGGCCAAGGTGATTTGACAAGGAATTGCCCTAAGGCGAAAATCACTGCTGACCAAAAAAAAAGCACAAAGGTTTGTCCACATTTGCCAAAAACATCTTGAAGACCCTCAAGACTTCTGAGATAATATTCGGCAGACCGATGAGCCAAAAGTGGAAGTTCTTGGAAGATGTGCGCCCTGTAACATCTGGTGTGTGGCAAACACAGCATTCCACAAAAGGAACATCATGCCGACAATCAAGCACGGTGGAGGTAGTGTGATGGTCTGCTGCTGCAGGACCTGGGTGACTTGCCATAATTGATGGAACCCTGAATTCTGCCAATAAAATCCGACAGATGAGTGTCCGGCCATCAGTTTGAGACGTATAGCTCAAGCGCAGTAGGCTTATGCAGCAGGACAATGACCTGAAGTACACAAGCAAGTCCACCTCTGAATAGCCCCAAAAAAAAAAAAAAACAAAATGAAGGTTTTGGAGTGGCCCAGTCAATATCATGACTTGAATTGGATTGAGATGCGGTGGCCTGACCTTGAACAGACAGCTCATGCTCAAAAACCTTTGAATGTGGCTGAATTAAAACATTTCTGTAAAGCAGAGTGGGCCAGTTATCTCAAACATTTGATTGCAGTTGTAGCTTCCAAGGGTGGCAACAGTTACCTAAGTTTAGGGGGACAGTGATTTTTTCACCAGTGATATAGTTTTTATATATAGCAACTGAACAAAAATAGGAAAAAAAATTGAGAAGGAGGCAATTACTTTTTTGACAGAAATGTAGCTGTGAAAAAACTTTGCCAAGTAGGGCAGGTTGTGCAAGTAGTATGTTGAATGAACAACTTGGGTAGATTGAAATCCAGTCAAAGAACTTAATCAGTATGAGCTGAACAAAATATAAACTTGATCTGGCGAAGTGAGAATGCAAGAGTAAGAGATGAGGATTTGGGCTCATGTATAATAAGTATATACAAGTATGTCATCAGTCACAAAGTGACTATCTCTCAAGCAAAGCATTAGACGCTTGCCCATCACCAGTGCTAAATTACTTCTACCAGGCATGTGGGGTGCTACAAAACAGAATAATAAGGCAAACATTTACAACATCACAAAGAGGCTATGATCACAGACCCACCGATGACATCATCGTCACCCTCTTCCTCACAGATCACCATGCGCTCCTCATCACTGGTCATGTCTTCGCTGACCCCCCTCTGAGACTGGTAGAGTGGTTGGGGACGTTCCGAGGCCTGGCCCCCTCCATCTCTGCACCTCTATGGTACAGACCAGGGTGAGAATACAGGCAGAGGAAGATCAGTATAGAAGAGGTAAAAGCAGGCAGAAATATGACGGGCAGATCAGTGAGCTAACAGTTATCAGTAATCAGCTTACCAGATCTTCCAGGACCCGCATATTCACCCGCTCCCGCTCCAAAGTGTGCACAGCACTCTGTGAAAAGGCTCGAGGGCGGGTCAGCTGGGTCATGGGCCCCAACCCTGTGCTCCTCTCAGCCAAGCCCAATGCACTAGGCCCTGCCCCCTTTAGCTCCGCCCCCAGAGAGGGAGGCGGGGACATGCTCCTGTCCCTCGGATCTTTTCCTCCGGGGACTCCCCGCCCTTCAGGAACAGATTTCTTCCTGTCTTTGTTGCACCATTTCCAGTCTGGGTGTGCCTTGAAGTGAGCCTCCTTAACCTTATGAAAGAAGGAAGGACACGCAGAAAGAGGATATCTGTATGTAAATCTGACTGATAACAACCACACTGAGGTTGTTAAAAAAAACTTCAAGGGGTCATACCACCATGTGGGATAGGCTGATGATCAAATAATGTTACGGCATATGAACGATCTCATTTTAATCTACATTTTTATACCAAGCTCTTCTTCTAGCCAAGATTCCCTCTGCGCCAAACAATTTTCACATTCATCAATGTAGACCTGTAGACCAAAACGCCAAAACAGTGCTTTAAGTCCTCGAATTCCGTTGAAACTCCTTTTCATATAAAAAACATAATCCTTGAGTCGCTAAAATATATAAATACAATGCAAAACAACAGTGGATTGGCAAGGATGGAATCAGATTTAGATTTTCAGTCGAGCAGAATCACTTTCTTAGGCTAAGAATTTGAAGTTCTGAGCATGTACAGTCATTCTGACACAGCTCCCTTAACATTTTACGCATCCTTGGGCTAAAATACTGAAGTAGTGCTTTGAATCCTCTCATTTTCATCGAAAAGTCTTTAATATAGAAAGCATAACGCCCGAGTAACCACAGTATATAAATACGATACCAAACGGCAATGGATTAGCAAGAATGGAACTAGATTTTGACTTGCCGTCGAGTGGACTCACTTTAGTCAAAGTTGTGAGCATGTGCAGCAATCGTGACACAGCTCCTTTAAACCTGATGCTATTCCCAAAATCTTTCCCCACAAACCAGTCCGATCTGCTCATTCTTCAAGTATTCGACATGCTGAGAAGAGAAAAACTACAAGAATTTTGTAATAGGGGTGCAAACGAGTAATTGAATAAACAAGTACTTGCCAAGTAAATCATAACCGATTACAAAAAATAGATAATTGATAATAGTTTTGTTGTCAACATTTTATCCCAATAGGTTCCCGTGCCCATCTTTGGAACACGATAAAAAAATAACTTCACTAGATTACGTATTTTCCACACATCTTTTAATAAGTACAACTGGAACATCTAAGACAACATTCGCAAAAAGACTGGAGGATCCCTTCAAGGTTGAATTTTTGTGTTTACTGTTGTTGGACGCACGTTTTGACACTGTGAATTCACCAACAGACCTTAAAAGCTTAAACACAATAACTTTGAACATATCACTTGTGTTACATGTATAAAAGATTCTTTAATAACTGCTTTTTGTGTGTTCAATGAAGCACTTTACTTAGGCTCATTCGCATCACATCTATGTCAAATCAGCCTTCACTCAGTATAAAAACATTACTGCTTTAGTTAAGCGGAGTCATCTTTGCTGGTCCAGAAATTGCCTTCTGTTACGATGATAAGAAAATATGTTCACTTTTATTTTTATTATTATGAATATTAATTTTTATTGTTTACCTCTTTAAATGGGCCATAGTTTGGCATGAGTAAGAAGGATGAAAAAGTTAAAATGAGTGAAGCCGGCAGCCTTAATTATGCAGAGTATTATGGACTAATAGATAAGGCAATAGCATTAATGTTCAGACATTGCCATTCAGGTTTGTTAAGTTGTTTCTGAGTAAATTCACCCATATGTGCTGCTAAGTGTGTTGAAATGACACATATTTAAGTCCAAATACCTGCAGTATTGTGTGAAACTAGTTACAAACCAAGGGACAGAATCACTATGTTTACTGGAATTTTAAGACTACCTTTCAGCACTGACAACATGCCCACATCGTTCCACACAAACATATTGTTTGTCCCACATTTGTTTTGTTGGTATCTGGTCACCCTAACTGCATAATGTTTCAATAGCTCACTAATTGAGTAATTGTGCCCTGCTGATAAGTTGATCAGTAATGACTTCGAGGCATCGCCGAAGCAGCACCAATGCTTTGTGTTGCGGTATTACAAAGTGGATTGTACCACAATCAGGTCCTCTTAATACAGCAAACTATGTGTGCCATGCTGATGCAGGACTGACTCAAGACTTGCAAAGTAGTATCACCGTGAAGCTTTTAGGGTCAGAGTTGTATAGGGGGGTCCATGAACCAAGGAATTTTATGCTACCTATGCTGTAAGAAAGTTCTGCTCTATAATGAAACAGAGGTATTAAAACATCTTGGTACTAATGTGATTGAGTTCAGCGTCACTGTCACAAGAAAAGATTAAAAATAAAAAGGGGTCCGTTTTACAGAGCTTGTAGTTTTTTCGTCTGACTCTAATAAGTAGGAATATCACACTGTAGTGCAAAATAAACTGAAATGAAAATTAGGCACTAGGCCAAAAGTGATGGTTGTTGGAATGTATACACTCCCAGGATACACGTCCTGCTGGTTTGACAGAGTGGACCAGAACCAAATGGATTACCAGCTTTGTTCCTGATATTCCACGGCTATACAGATATGTGAAAGGATAGGACCCTAGAGCTCTAGCTTGGGATCCCCACAAAAAAAATTGTCCACTGGTTTAGGACCCCTATGGGGAAAAAATCCCAATTGGAAGTGCTGATTTAGGTTTATGCAACTAGATAGCTTGTGGAGGATAGACTTCATGAAGAAACACATTTAACGAGTTAGTAAGCTAGATAACATGGGATAGGATAACTTATTTAGCTAGCTAGCCAGTCAAATTAAAATTAAGTTACACCTTTTCAGAAATTGTATCAAAAATAGAATGAATTCATTTTCAGCAAACAACAACCTCTTGCCGAGTGCATCCGTTGACTGCATGACAACAATAAAATCAGGAGGTGCTGTCCAATAGCCCGAGGAAGCAGCTGAGGGACAGTGTCTACTGATAGCATGCCGTGGCGGGCCGAATGCTGGAGCTACCTGGCTGGGAAGCTGTGACGGCTTTCCAACCTTTTGTTCAAAAGTATTATCACCCTAAATTCTGACACATCTCTATAATACGTAGTGATTTGGCGCATGGCGGTTTAAAAACTGTGGCAAGCATATGCTTCCATCTCCGCAGCTGGATGCCTTGTTGGAAGGCTAAGTGAAGGCCTATTTATTCGCTGGCTAACTGGCTATTTAACGAGCAAACACTGATTCCTGGCTGCTACATAGTGCCAACATAAAACATTAAAGGATATACCAGAATTTCACTCAACAAAAAACTGGAGTATAGACTCCTGAGATGGTCAGTTTGTACAATTAACCGCACAGCAAGATGTCATTTTCCCTGTATTTCAATGAAAAATTTCCCAATTGCTACAAATGCCAATAACGCGGGCTAGAAGTCAAGTTCTGTGACTGTAATTAGCCTAACTAAAATGACGCCTGGCAGACAGTTGGCAGCTGGGCTCGCACTTGTTGAATTCAAATTCAAAACGGGCTTTACTGGCACGGCAAAAGTGTACATTTCACATTGCCAAAGTGAAAACATACATAAAGAACACTACAGAGCATGCAGATCCACTACTACTAACATTATAATGTACTAGCTAGGGAACTCTTCTTCCTCTATTCGTTTAATGGCGGTTGCCAACCATTTTGAGGTACTACTCCACCTACTGAAAGTACGACGGAAAAATGAAGTGCTTCCATGGCTTTATGGTCACCTATCACACAAAGCGGCCATACCCTTAATTACGCAGAACTTTAAGCCATACTATAAAGTTAATGGGCGAATTATACAAAAATTCACCCTCCCACTGTTTTCATGGAGGGTGAAATTAGCCATAGAGACCAAAAACATTTTTGAACCAGGCTGGACACTTGTTTATTATTTATATAAAATTGGTCTTTTTTAACATGGGGGTCAATGGGGATTGACTTGCTTTTGCAGCCAGCCTCAAGTGGCTATTCACGAAACTGCAGTTTTTGGCAGTTCTGTGTTGGCCTCACTTTTCAGCCCTGGAGGTTGCCGCTTTGTCGAAATGCACCTAGCTGCGTTAGGATTTGCATGCAGAAATGCACCTCTCTGCGTGAGGATGTGGAAATGTAACTGGTAGCGTTAGGGAGTGGGTGTGGAAATGCACATGGCTGTGTTAGGGTGTGGGTGTGGAAATGCACATGGCTGTGTTAGGGAGTGGGTGTGGAAATGCACCTGGAAGGCGAAGTCATGATACTTCTGCTTTTCTTTCTGGCCCAGTGCATACCACCACTCCCCCAGGATCTTGCTCACAGTGCGGTTGTCCTGATTCGGGTGCCGCTGATGCACAAGTGTACGGTGGCGTTTGCTGAAAATCATGAATGCGTTCATGGGCCGCCGGATGTGGTCTTTTTCCCTCTAGTGCAAGAGCAAGAACAGGAAGGGAGTAGAGTGGCGGGAGGGAGGCAGAGTTAAACAGTGGAGCCTGAAACTCCAGGTAACACAAAATGTTCTTACAGTGTTCCAGGAATGTTATATCAGTGTTATGTTGCATTATGGGGGAATTGTGAGTATTATGAGCACTGTACAACATGTAAGTTAGTCAGGTCAGTCTTAGGGCTCTGAAGGTAAAATGCGTGGCAGCACAGTGCTAACAGCCAATAAGAGTGGAGATGCACCTTCCCAGGGCTGTTCTTGTCGTCTTTGGGAAGGGCACTGAGTGACTGGGTGCGCCTCTTCCCAGGAGATGGCGACAGGACAACGTCAGGGACCACGCCCGGAAAAAACCTGTCGTGGGACAGATTAGAAACAGAGCCAACATGGAAAAATAACCAATAAGATAGACAAGGAACACACACCCCACAGCAGAGGGAGTACAAAACGCAACTGAGAGTTAGCTGATAGCACAGGCACGCGAGTAGACAACCTTCTATTTCAATGCCCAAAACAATAAGGACACTCATAGAGGCAGTGTTTTCTGCCTGCAGAATCCTAGCATGGCAGTACATACATTAGATGAAATAAAATACACTACAGGCCAGAAGTTTGGAAGCAAGGCCAATACAGGTCATAAATTTGGAAGCAACTTCAAGTTTCTGTTCACAATGCCTTTCTTAAAAACCAGTATGAAATCTATGGATTGTGGGATGTATTCACTGCATGATTAGACTTTTCTTTCATTGATAAGCACCATTTTCCTCTATTTACCTTTAGGTACTGTATGCATTGATGTTACCAGACCATTGCTGAATAAATGTAAACAAAAGAAAGGAGGGGCTTAGTTTTGGGGTTGAGAAGATTTGCAAGAGTCACAACTTCAGTGAAAAAGTAAAAAACAAATCACAGTTTGCATTATTCACTTTATGTCATGGTTTACATCCCACCGGATGCAAACGGCAATCAGGCGGGTACTAGGACCATGGGCCTAGTAATATGGGCCTGATAATTTGAGTAAAAATGTATTCTGATAAGTGACTCTTTATATAATAATCATGTTTATTTTGTTGCAAAGTATGCCAATGAAACTATGATTTTTTTTGTACAAATTTGATCTTGCTTCCAAACTTTTGGCCTGTAGGGTATAAAATTGCAAAATACATGGGCAGGCAAACCAAACACAGACACAGTCAGACGTCTGAAATTGTTTAAGGTACACAGCAGTCAAATATATTTAGGAATACTTTTTCAATATTACAACATTGCAGTGCGTAACTTCTGTTTCCCCATATGCATTAAACATATTACACATTACACATGCTTACGGGTCGTCTACATCGCTCTCAGTCTCGCTGTCTGCCCTCAGTCTTTCAGCTTCCCTGTCCCTCTCCAACTCCTTGTCCCTCTCTGGTGGGGGAGACTTTTTTCTGGAGGCGGGCAGGCGAGACGGGCATCCTCTCTCATTTGCGGAGTCTGTGCATTCGTCATTCTCTGGTGTTGTGCTAAACTGTGGCTCTGACCCTTGAAAAAAAAAGAAAAAAGACACAAGGAAATTACTGGCGCCCACTTCATTTTTCAAGAACAACTTAATTCGTGACAGAGTAATGACGATTACAGCGTTTCAAGAATCATAAGGATGAGGTGTGATGTAGCAAACAACCATTTTCTAAATTTTCAATGTTTAACTGTTTCCTGCTCAGGAAATATCATTATTGATCACACGCCATAGGACTATGGAGGATTCATACATAATGTGCATATAACATCTCCCAACATTCTTCAAATGTTCCCATAATAAAGGCCAGTTTTCTTACCTTTACTCAGATTGCTTGTATGAGCCTGATCGACAGGCTGTTGGCCATCAGTTGGCTGAGCAGATGATTCTGATTGGCTTGGTGCCAGAAAGGGGACCAATGAATGCCATGGAAATACAGGGACTGAGCGGGGCTCCACATTTGTCCACACTGGAGAAAGATAGAGGATTGTAAGACAAAGATTGCACTATACTGGGTGAAAGTTTTTAGTTCATCATTTCACAGAAGTGGCACAGCTGCAATAACTGGGACAAAGCAGTGTCAGCTTGCACATATGCACTGGATAATCTCTTATAATCAATTTACCATTCCAATAGAGAAAATGTGATTTTCTGGAACCGGCCTTCATTTTAAAGCTGCGGTTTTGTATTTGGTTTAAATCGCCCATATCTTTGCATCGAGTGGACAATGCTCATACCCTCTTCTTGTTACACATACAGGGACCAGCAGCAGCGTGCACACATGCCAAGGATTAAAAATAAAAATTCATGATGTGAAAGATTATTAATGTGCAAAGTAAGATATTCAAAAAGAATATATGTCATAACGCCGAGTGCAATCAATTGTACGCCCGTGCAACTGTGTGCCCCATCACTGAATACTCTGACGTATGGGTCAATCCACTGAAGGCCTCCTGACCGACCAGCTCAGATTCCCTTCATTCTTTCACAAATTAATGCCATTAATCCCAATAAACAGTATGGAAATAAAATTTCAGCCTTGGGGGTTGAGTAAGTGGGGTGTGACTCAGAGTTTACAGCAGAAACAAGTGCTATAGAAAAAACTTTGAAGTTCCATAAGTCATAACTTTTGAACTAAATTTGAGCGAGACGCATGAAATTTTCAGGGGTGGTTCTTAAGTACAAGATGTCTTTAACTGCTGCAAAAGTTTTACAACTGCATATTTGAAGAAACAAAAAAGTCCCGTACACAGTCCTCTATGCTTGCAATACTTTACAGGGTTTCCCACACATAGACCATTGTGTGGCGGGGAGCCACAGAATCAATTCGGACCGCCACAAATGGATTCCCGTTAATTCTGAGTAAATACGCAATTGCCGCCTATTAATAATGCATCGCACGTAGGAAAAAAAAAAAAAAAAAACGGAAAAATATGAAAGGCACTAGAAGATGCGGAATATGCGCAATCCTTAACCGCCCCCCCATCAAAATGAAAAGCATATCTACCCCACCCCCCAGCTAAAGAAAATGAAAAGCATATCCCCCCAAACAAAATGAAAAGTATATCTACCCCCCGCTCAACAAAATGACAATCATCTCTGTCTGAAAACATTGGTGTGCCACCACACATTGCTTCCTGGTCTGTGGGAAACACTGCTTTATTCAGAAAAGTATGGCAAGCGTAGAGGACTGCGTGCGGGACTTTTTTGTTCCTTCACATTTGGCTGACCTTGAGTCTTCTCCTACGCACCTATCCACTTGCAGGTGTGCATTCGTTTCTTTGCTTACAACTGCATATTTACCATTTTATTGCTACTTGAAATTGCAAAAAAAAAAAAAAAAAAAAATTTTTGTGCTTCGGAGCATTTTTGGCCCTCTGTATCTCAACATTTAAACAAGTCAGATCTTTCAAATTCTGGTATATATTTCTCATATTGTAGTACTCTTTTGGTAACTAAGGGTTTGCCTAAAGGAAATCAAACATTCTGAGTTATGATTCAAGAAAAATAAAAAAAAATCACCTCACACCGATATTTCAAATGCATGTTGCTCATGTATGACAAGGTGTATCACAAAAACATTACACCACTTGAAACAGCATGTCCTTATAAGCAAATTTTCAAAATATGAAGCTGGTCTCTTGAAGCAAACCATATTTAATAAGATATCAAATATGCCATGTTTTACTACAGTCAAAATTAATTTGTTTTTACACATCATTACTATTATTTGAGTGATGTGTCTGTCTCCCTCTGTCAGCAGTGAGCAGCGCACAACGTACGTCACTCATGGCACGTCATTATGTTACTGTGAGATGAACGCTGGCCTTATCATTTCTCTTCGCTTCACACAGGCTCCATTCAGCCTCGCTTCGTTTCACAGAGCCGGACCCCAAGTTTGCAGTGCTGGCTTCAGTCAATCTGAGCAAACTCAAAAGCCAAGGTGATCTTTCGCTACAAATCCGAGCACGTAATGAGATTAACTGTGAACACCCCCGCATTCGCTAGCGAAATGCTTGCGTCAGCTACACTCACATTATATAACGCCACCGTTCATCTGTACATAATAATACAAATACGTGCACATGCCCAAGTATCATAATATAGAAGCTCCCCAGCTCATTTTGCTTACATCTGCCAGCTAGATATAGTGACTGATGTCAAAAAATCTACATCTATTAGTCTGCTAAACATATGCATACTTATTAGCCAGATTTGGGAATTAATGGAAAAGCATCATTGTATGTTTTCTCGTGAAGGGTCACAAATGATTATTTAAGTTAAAATTATATATATTATACAAGTACGTAATTTACAGTTTGGCTGATAGATGAAGCAGCCTTAAAAGGCGGAACTTCACAAGGATTCCGACTTGGCCTTCAAGGATGAGACGTCAACAATCTGGTATTCACAAAAGTTATTTTTGTCCTTATTTCATCCAGGTTGATCCATGTCTTTCCCAGCCTCATTGTTTACAAATCAGAATCAAGCTCATTTGACTCTTGCTGGATATTACAGGCTATCACGCTATCCATATTTTCTTTTCCTAAAGATGTAGACAGGTAAGAAATAAATGAGCAACTGTCGTATTTCATTCCAGCTTCATAAGTTTGAATGATCTAATGTCGTTTCGTTTTGAAATGCCCTTCAAACTTGCTAATGACAATTACAGTAATTCGCGAACGTCCGAGATAGCAAGCGAACTCATATTCGTAATGCTTAATACAGACGTTAGCGGCATAGGAAAAAATGCCTGAAGAAGCAAAGTAACATGAAATATCAATGCATCACGCAGATATAAGACAAATGCTTGTATATTCCGACATTTACAGAGAGCAGAACGCTCAAAATACTTCCACGATCGCGCCCACTTAGGAAACAGGGAGTGTGACCAATTTCTTACAATGGGGGTCTATGGGAGATGTCTTTGGCTTAGCCTTCTCCATTTTTGTTTGTTTGAAAACGAAAGTAGACTTTGAACTCGCTCAGTTGTTGTTTTAAAAATGGCAGTACAGTGTTTGCGCTGGTCTTGTTGGTCACTAAAACCCTGCCCCCACTCCCTGACTTTATTGGTGCTTGGCTCTGGACCAGCAATGAGTTGGTGCTTGCTCTAGCACCAGTTTTGAGAACCTGGAGCTGGTGCTTAGGCTGTGGAAAAGCAAAGAACTGGTGCTAAGTCAGGCTCTGGCTCCAAACTTGCTCTGGAACCAGCTCAGTGGAAAAGGGGTAAATGGGTTACAGTAGAGTAATCAAAATAACATTTTTTTTGTTTCTTTCTCCCAAGCTGTTATTTTCCTTGCACATTTAATTTCTCAAGGTCTTCGCCCTGCCCGCAAATAATTACGTTTTTACCCACAATCCTGAATTAAAACTTTTAAAAAATCTTACAGCCTTATTTTATGCACACATTCAAACCCCAGGATTTACAGTGAATGATGACTTTTTCAACGAAAAATAATTAAAAGAAGTGTGGCCAGGCAAAACAAATCTCACCCGGTAGCACTTATTTTAGTGCTTTAGCTTCTGATTTGATCTTATCAATGTGGTCTCTCTTGGGTACAACTGAAAATTTGTGACCTTCAGTTTGACCTTTCAAGGTCACTCAAGATCAAAGGTTATAGTGCAAAATGAAAGCCAATATGTGACCTCCTATGTGTAGATAAACATAAACAGCTCTCTATCTCTAACCGTTTTTGATTTTTAATGGAAAATAAGCAAGTTTAAGCAATGACCTTGATCCCCATAGCATTTAACCTCCAACCGCTAAAAAAGATCATGAGATACCCAATCATGTAGCACATGAGGAAATGAGAATTGAAAGATGCACATCCTGGATTAAGTTTGAAGTTGATATGATCGCAGTAAAACAATTTTAACCTCTCCGGTGACCTTGGCCTTGACCCAATGACCGACGAAATGTATAGGGATCTATTCTGGACTAAAGCCCACCTATTGTGAAAGTTTTATGACGACTGGTCAAGCCGTTTTTCCGTAATGTTGCTAAGAAAAAAAGAAAGAAAGAAAGAAAGAAAGAAAGAAAGAAAGAAAGAAAGAAAGAAGAAAAGAGTCACAACCAAAAACAATACCTTGCAAAATTTCTCATTAACATTTTTAGACATTACAGAGATCAGGTCTCGGCAGTGATTTGCTTGTGCGCTTTCACTTTGCGCACAAGTAGACAGCTCTCTGCAGAGAAGTGTTTTTCCTACAAACTGGAAAATCTGCCCTTATAATAGCAATTTGTTGAGGTGCACAGGCATCTGGCTTTTTAAGGAGAATGAGAAATGACACTCTGATTGGTTTATTTCATGTTATGCCATATACACACCTATGATTAATTAAGAGATTAGGCAGGCTACGACTGCTTTGAACCATACGTCTCACTTTGCGCCCAGATAACCCACACTTAAACTAGCATAAATGGATTTAGACACACCATAAATGCACTTGCGCCAAACACTTCAGACCGTGCGCTTAGATCGTTAAAATAGGTCCCTATACCTCTTATCCGCATGCGTGTAAATTACACATGAAGGAGTAACACACCTAGCCATAGAAAAGCTTAGCTGTGAATTGTCAAATTACACTTTGTCTCTTGAAAAAATGGGGGGGCAAATAAAGAGTGCAATAATTCCAAAATCGTTCACCCACTTTGGACGCACAAACCCTCGCATTGATGCCTTAAGTTTGAACAACAAGTTAAAATTCATTATTTCATCTCATCTCCAATTTGCTGCGGTAGACGGCAAATAACCGTACCTACATCAGCATCCAAATATTTATGGACCTGACTGTAAGCCAGCATATACAAGTAAGTTCAAAAATTAATCTTACCATTTGTGATGACACTCACACTATATGGCTTACTCTGGCGAATATGGAATTCAATTCCATTGAAATGCACACTAATGCATACTAATGACAACATGGAAAAGAAAATAACTGTGTAAATAAAGACATATCTTTACTGAACAAGTGCAGACTGGTACATCGCTGTGGGTGGCATGAAACACAACCAATGAATGAATAATATTCCTCTGCAACGCCAAAATAATTTCATTATTATGAATGCATGACCTCATACACTCACAAGCGTGTTCTCCCGCACACAATCGAAGTTCACAGAATACTTCCTTGAACAACCCCCAACCAGTGCCGATTAAAAGCGGAAAATGAAGGAGCAGCACTGTGGTCCAACCATACACATTCACAAATCAGAAAAAAACTAATTTATTATTTCCTGTTTAATTATTTCCTCTCAAAACCAAAAAACCTAAAACATAATATCAGAGAAGCAGACCCACCTTATTTAAGAACACATGCGTCTAAGAAATGCATAGTAGAACACAGCCTCCACTCCCACAGTTTGAATAAAAGAAAGAAAATGACACACTCGGAATCAGCACACCCCGATTTAAATTACACACTCCAGCAGCGAGATGTCTGGTTTGCTTGGACAAGACTACATGTCCATCAGACTGCAGTTACCTGTAAACTAAGGTAAAAACATGGCAGTCAGTCCTTTCCTTGCCCCTGACTGCCACAGAAAGTTTGGTGTTTGCGTAAAAGGTTTCAAAATAGGCCGCCATATGCAACAGTCATTAGCTGCACCTTTTCAGCAGGATCTGACTGGTGGCCACAGGAATTTCTCAGATGAGCTGTTAATTTGAAAACATAGTTTTTTTGTTTTTTTTTTGACACAAAAATTGGCCTTCTAAAGGACAGATATATCAAGGCTGTTAAGGCCTGTACTACAAGGCATAAGACACGAGCCAACACACAAACCCACACACACACGCACAAATGTCATCCACATTTCCACACGCATTGTTATACACAACACATACACGCCCAATTCACACGCATGCATCGACAAAAACCCAATCCACAGACGTTTGCACACACCACCAATCCATTCAATTACACGAACATCCAATCCAGACATAAGCATGTGCATGCACACAAACACACACACGTGTGCACATAATACGGAAATGCACACATGCACAGTATTAGTGAAGCAGATAAGTGAAATAATCGTTCAAATAGTGATACAAGCATGAAATTTGGTACATGTACTCTTCAAAGCCTACTTTGTTTAAAAAAAAAAAAAAATGCTGGCCAAGCAAAAATCCAAGAAGGCGACCATTTTCCAAGATGGCCGACACGTCACACTGAGCCCCCATTGTAATGGGTTAAAAAATTGAAGGAAAAAAAAACATAATTATTGTCCAAGTCTAGGGTTTTGGACACTAAAATGGCAAGAGGAGGTAATTTTGTCCATGGCAGTTGCATAATTGACTTAAACCAATATGGCGTCCAAGATGGCTGCCGCAAAAGACAAATTTTGCCATATCTCAGCTACTAATAGAGATAGACAAATGATTTTTGTGTCTAATCCTACCTTTTTCGGGTAAGAGAATCTAATGGACTTGTTCCAATAACCATAAAGGCTACCTGAACTGCTGCATCAAAAATGGCATTAAGGATGTCTGCCATGAAACATATATTTTCATTCAAAAATATTGCCTATTTTGTTTGATCCTGCCTTCCAAAGTTATTTATCCAACAAAGAAAAAATACAAAGATCTATGCATATCCTGGCTTAAAACCCATAATTTCAAGGTTAGGTGATTCAAAGGAAAACTTTATAAAAAAACTTAAAGTTTTACATTCATTCAAAGATTTTGTCAGCTGCCATGTTACTTCCACAAGAAGGCCAACGGTACACTGTTCATTTCATCGTACTTCTTATGGATGTCAAAGTAATCAAGAACGTCTCAGTCAGAACCAGCAATGATCTTTGTAGTGAAGAATATGGCATCGATTTATTGGTTAAGCCCCTGTCACACTGTGGCGACTATTGTGGCAAATCCCCGCGAACTGGGGGGATTATTTTTGTCGTCGTCATTCGCCTGTCTGGGGCCCTGTCTGGACCTATACACGAATGCCCTAAAATTAATAATGTACGATGCTGTAGGTATTTTGTAAGATTGCCGTAGGTATGTCGGCGACGGGAGTAAGATTGCGAGAATGAACAAGAATCATTACGCATGTAGTACAAATCACGTACGAACTTTGTACGAAGCTAGAAGACTGGAGTAGGAATCATGAAGAATCACCACGAATGTATACGATCGCAGTACGAACTCACTACGCTTGAGTACAAACGCAGTATGATTGACCGAGAATGCAGTACGAACACAATAGGATTGAGTACGAATGTAGGAAATGTGGACGTGCCGAAATGTGCAACTTTTTTTATGGGATCATGACGTCACAGGGGTCAATTTCTGGAGAGATCCAGGGTATATGAAGCGGCTGCATTTTCAAGACTTCAAGACAAGCCACACATCGCTCAACGGCAACTGAAGTCTCACAATTTGAACGCGATTATTTACACACTCGCCACCATTCGCGGGGGGTCTTCCCACGGTTTGCACTCATTCGTACTGGAGTCGTGCTCAATCGTACTAATTTGCGGTGGTTCGTGGCGTATGCGTATTGGGTTCACGGTTAATCGCCTCCATTCGTTTCGATTCCTACTGCATTCGCATCAATGCGTACTAGGTTCTCAGCGCATTTGTGGTGCATATGTAGTGAATACGTAGGGCAGGCATACAACATACGTGCTTATTCTTCCCTCTTCGTAGGTATACCTACTACATGCGCCAAATTCAAAATCCAACCGTCAAATTGTCGTGATTGGTCGTGGTCATTCTTGCTCCCACGCCTCACTACAAACCCCTACGAATGTTCAAGAATATATGCGAATCGCCATGACTGGCTCCAAGAATGCAGAAGGAATGCAGTATGATGAAAAATAAATCGCGCTTGGACCGTGAATGTTTTGAACATTTCAAAACAGTTGTAGTCCCTCAGAGACTGGCCAAGAATGCCGGCGAATGAGGGAGAATCCACCACGAGCCCAATACGAATTGCCAAGATTTTTTCACTTTTTCTAGTTCGCGGGGATTCGCCCTCCTAAGTCGCCACAGTGTGACAGGGGCTTAAATGTAACCCTTTAAGAATAGCGTAGGTCCCAAGAAAAAAAAAAAAAATAACAGAGCCCTATAATAATTCTTATTTTTTTATCGTACTTGTCATTTATGTCAAGAGTAATCAAGAATGCTTCGGTAAGAACCAGCAATGACCTGTGTAGTCAAGAATACACAACACAAACAAACACAGCCAGCCTGGTAGGCAGCACGCCTATTCACTCTATTGCATTCGTAAGCTCTCATAATTGCCTCAATTCTGTACTTACAAATGTGAAAATGGCTCCATTGGATTCTAAGTCCCAAAAAATGTATGTGCACACCAAAAAATCATGTATATATGTTCAGTAGTTGCCTAGGTATGAATACTTTAAATTAATGGTGGCCATCTGCCATCTTTGTAATCAAATTTTATGTTATGACAATAATTAAAACAAAACTCATGAAGCTGGTTATCAAGAAACATTTTCATCTTAAAAAATTCATCAGGCAACAATAAAAAAAAAATGAAATAAAGCAAAATGTGGTCAGGCAAGGCAGCCATCTTGAAAAATGACTGCCATCTTGGATTTTTGCGTGGCCAGCGTCATTTTTGAAAAGAGTAGACCTCGAAGAGTACATGTACCAAATTTCATGCTTGTATCACTATTTGAACGATTCCTGTGAAATATATGCAATTATCTGCTGCACTATATGAGTTTGAAATGGCTGGAAACTGAGGGGGAAATGGGTGGGAACAACAAGAAGGGCAAAAATAGACCATAGAGCTCACTCTGCACGGAGTTAAGCCGCTTTCACACCGGACGCAAAACGAATTTTTCGCACAACAGATTACATTCAAAGTCAATGCAAAGATGCAAATACACGTGTGTTTTGCGTGTATTTGCATCTTTGCATTGACTTTGAATGTAATCTGTCCTGCGAAAAATTCGTTTCGCGTCCGGTGTGAAAGCAGCTTTAGACAGGGGGTGCAGATGGAACAGCTACGAGAAGCGTGTATTTTTCCTGTAACTGTGATTAGAGAGAATGAACCGATTCACTAACAGCAACATTGATCGTAGACCCGACATTCATCAATTCCAACAGGTGTTACATGTTCAAAAACAGCATAGCCACCCGAGAATACTGGAAATGGTCTTAACCCTGTAGCGGGAAATACAGGAAATGCCAAAGGTTCAAATGCTGTCAAGTAGGCCAGATCAACAGTTAGACCTTACCAGTGTAAATTTAAACCTTTAACACTTCCTCCACATACATTTCACTCGTGACAAACAATGGAATGAGCAGTTTATGCGGATTTTCCAGGCTAAAGTTGCAAGAAACCCCATCTTACAGCCAGTAACAATTCAGAAAACTGACTGGAAAACCCCTCAAAAACCTGGAGTGATGTGGACTCCACCGGCAAGTAATGAGTCATGCTCACTTCACAGACAATTGTTCACATGCTAATATAAAAAGTGTGGTATTGGCATTCATGAGCTACTAACCATGAAGAACCAGTTCCACAGGTCACACTGATTAAAGAACCATTTTTAGCAATCCAGAAAATAACAATCTACACTCAAAAGCGGCAGTGTACATTACTTTCCTTTAGGTGGCAGTATTGCCCAAAGGAAAACCCAGCAATTGAAGGGCAGAAATTCCAGATTCCCTTTGAGCTGTTCTCAGCAGAGGACTCACTTAACAAGGATGAAATAATAATTTCTCCCAAAAGAAATACAAAATAAAGATGCAATGTTGCACTAAAGAAAAGGAATACAAATTCTGAATGTGGCCAAAAGGTTTTCCCAAGTCTCTGGTCTGAGAAAAAAGACCTAGAAGTAAAAGCTAGTGAAGCGGACTTAAAAAACAAACCCAAAAAAACAAGTACTTGTCAAAAATGTGACTGTGTACCCTGCTGCAAAGACAAAATGGATGTCTTGTTGCAACATTGTTAAGAAAATTGAAAGGAAACTATCAATGGTGCTTGAGATATCACAGCAAAAGACTTGTTACAAATGCATGTTACTGGGCTCCAACAAGGGCAGGGCATCCCCAATACAGACCTTGGTAGCAAATACAAATGAAATCTGTGGCATTGTTCCTGAGATATGCAGTTAACAGTATGATTAAAAATGATCATTTAGCCAATTTTGACCCGGACAATTGAGGCATGGTCACCACAATTTATTGGCATTTGCATATCATCATTGTAGATCATGTAAAAAAAAAAAAAAATGAGTGGAATGTATTAAAACATTCTTGAGACACTGCACCATAAGTCAGGTTAGACGTGATCAATCACCTGTAACAACCTTGAACATAAGGTCTAGGTCACAAAAACTGACTGGAGTCTGGGCATTCCTCCAACACACCTTGCTACCAAATTTGAAGAAATTCCATCATCTGGTTCTTGAGATATTGCGGTAACAACAGAGTGGGATGTACGCACGCACGCACGGACGGACATACAGACACAGCTGAATACTATGTCCCTGCTTCGCGCTAATATGGCGGCTGGAGGAAAAAAAAAAAAAAAAAAAAAATCAGATCAACTGTTATTTTCCATGAATATAAAAGGTTAATGGGGCAAATAAGCAGTAAAGTAGCTCATATCCTGCGAGAGAATTATACGGAAGCAATGTGGGGAGGATATACAAATTTTCAGACACTGAATTTGCCTTCCTTCTCTTGTCACAGACTTTATTGATTACACACACTTCTTTGTGTGTTTCCAGGGTTCGTTAATTTTCCAAAGTAGTAGTACCATTACTGTGCCATTGCAGTCCTTTTCCATTGTCATATCGAACCAGCCTTGCCTGCTGTCGTACGGTTGACTTGTTTTCATCTTTAAAATCAGCACGTCAGCGTGTCACAGTAAGAAAATGCTATAGCTAATACTATGTCCAAAACCGATGAGAAATACAAGCCTCAGCTGGCAGACTATAGCCAAAAACTGGTGCCTCTCAGAAAGAGGGGGATAAAAATACAAATATCAGAGGAAGGAGTCCTGGAGCACACAGTTATATTAGGCGATTTATTATGGTGCAGGTGAAGACCTTGTGTCGAAACATCAGTCACCTGCACCATAATAAATCGCCAAATATAACCGTGTGCTCCAGGACTCCTTCCTTTGATAGTTAATACTATGTGCCCATTTGCTAGCGATTAGGGATTAAAAGATCACAATTTCAAAACTCATGTTTGGAGTACTCATGTTTTTCGGTTTCTTCGAGATGCATACAGGGTCATTTGTGATGGCCAGGCGGTAACAATCGATGGCTTATCGAAGTTCACATAATCACCTATAGCCTGAATAGCTCAGCGCTTGCTGCTAGCACCACCACAATGAGATCCAATAAATCCAGCTTGTTAAAGAGCTTTCCAGGAGTTTTGCGCCCGATTTTAGGTCAGCGTGTCTCGTGGCATTTTTGCCCACCTTAATGAGGCTATATCGAGCTTCCAACAGAATGCAGATGTGGATTTGATGTTATGTACGCATCACTAAGCCCTTTGCTATAATACACTTTTTAAAAGCGCTTGTGTTAAAATCAATTCATTGGAGCTCATAAAATGGGTAATGCAGACATGACTCATTTTTGCATTCTGTGGGGTCCAAAAATGCAAGAACTGATTTAAAAGTCAGGCATGCACTCAATTGGTGGATAAAAGTTCATAGTGACGAATTGCCCACAGTCTGCATGGATAACAGCAGGTTTCATGCACAATTACTGTATATGACCAAATAATCGCCCGCGTGCAAATACGCGCCTGTGTGCAAGAAGCCGCCGGGGGTCCGACCTGAATTTGCGTATTAAACGCCGGTTCAATTAAACGCCTGGACGATTATTTGCACTATTGTATATAAACGTCTGTGTTACCCCATGTTGCGGTAACACAGACGCTAAAACAAGCTTCGGTTTGTCTTTGTTTGTATATCTGATGTCAATAAAGATGTGGGGGAAAAATAGCAGACGGTCTTTGGCACAGAGATATAAAAAAAAAACTAGAATGGACAAGGTCATTGGCTGGACCAAAGCACACATGGCAGAATAGCTCTGCCATCTTGTGTATGTATAAATGTTCAATGAGACGCATGTAAACAGTAAACATGGGTGTCAACAATTTTTTTTTTTTTTTTGGGTGGGGGACTTGTTTTCCGTGTTCTTTTTCATCTTTTCGTACTTAAAAAAGGACATGAATAGGAATTGTAAATCAACAATATTTATGCCCTATTATTTGGCAAAGCTAAAGAATAAGCTCTGCGATTGCCTTACCCTTTACATAATCGCTCAGTTACCTACGTTTTCGTTTCGTTCAAAGAAAAAACGTTCGCATTCAGCTGTGCCTGAGAGTCTGACCCAGGTCTATACCTGGAAGAAACTAGTCGTTATATGCATATATGAATTTATATGTATGCTTAGTATATGAAGATCGGAGCAACTTCATTCTAAAGTGTTCATACCTACTTGTTGTCTTCATTTAGTCCGTCTTTGCCCTGACACAATGGATAACAGGATGATATTGCGTGTTGCCCCAACTGGGATCAATGTAGAAGTCTCAAAACTAAAGTATATAAATGAAACTGCCGCGCCAGTTTCAGTTTCCGCGAATACACTGTTAATAATAAACGAATAAACTGAAGCCTTTTTTTTGCCAGGTAATTTAACTGGCACATTTTAGCCAGTTATTTTAACTGTAATTTTACAATATGTTTACCACGGAGTTCAGTGCATGTTCAGTGTAAACCACGGTTAAATGCGCGCAGGACTCCTCTTACAGTCAAAATGACAAGGAGACAACGCGTTAATTTAACGGTTAAATTCAGTCAGTTTATAACTGTGTAGGAAAGCCGAACTGGCCTGGTGCAGGTCGGTGCTAAAATAAATAATGGCCTGTTGCAAACACCCGCCTGGTTCTTATAAACGCCTGGGGTCCAAGTCGATTTTGCAAAATAAACGCCCGGGCTACTAAACGGTCATATACGGTACTTTAATAGACAAATAAAATTAAAGATTGGTATTCAGCTAGCCGACCAATGAAATCCCACAAAGTAAGCCCTCAGCTGGAAGTAAAAACAGCCCAGTAGAGACCCCAGAAGACAGTCCAACTCTGAGCAAAGCCAACTAAGCCTAACACCTTGTGCTTGCCAAAAGCCATGAAACGGTCTTCGTTTTCTCTATCACTTGTACGTCTAAATTGATATCCTTGATTTGAATTAGTCACACTGTAGAGGTGAGCAGTACTTTTAAAACTTTGGCTCTGCAATGGAAACTAAGGCCAGCTTAGAAGGCAGGCCCACTTCTGTTCTACCAGGCCACAGGCACCCTTCTATCATCAAGAGAGTCCAATGAGCACATTTTGCAATGTTCCCATGGAAACAGGGGACATGTGGCAGTCACACATTTCTCTGATTTGTTGACTGACAGATGCACTTACAAAACTAACATCTTTTCCCTGTTGGTTCACACACTACGTGTTAAGAATGTAGCAAGATACCCAAGAGATTAGCACAACAAACAGTAATTAGTTTCAAACAGGGAGCCTGGGAAGTGGCCTTTCCCCTCAGAGCAGGAGTTCTCTACTTAGAGAGGTCAACATGCCATAAACAGACATACAATTATTTTGTCTAAAAAATGGGGAGTTCAAACTTAACTCTGCTCTGTCCCCCAAAATGATTCCACTTAAAGATATGAAACAAATAGTAAATGAGGAATTCGAGGTTGCATGAGTAAGCATTCTGCATTCCTGCACGGGGGATGATTTGTATTTGTAACACTGATTATTTTTACATGTTATTTAAGGCTTTGAGATGGGGGAATTATGCTTCTCTCCTTATGTGGACACGAAATGCTGCAGTAAAGGCAGACATATTGGCAACACACTAAAAAAGGTAGTAGAGGTTCTTGGTTTAACCAGAATGGCAGCACCTTATAATATGACAGATCTACACTGAATCCCTTTCTGAAGGCATCACACCAAATCAAACTTGTGCATTAGAGCCCACTATAATTTTACAGTTTCAATTTCACATCACCAAAGTATATTACACAAAACACTGATATTAACTGACAGAAAGGCACACTTTACTGGACCTTCACACTGCTTTAATTAACAAGCATCCCTGTTGAAAATTCTGTTTTCAACAGGGTAAGTTAAGGTTTACAAATATTACAATTATGCACCTTGATAATGACATGCTTTTCATCATTTGAAATCAAAGAAGCCATTTTGATTTCACTTATAAACGAGAATAATGCAGCAAGGAAATGTGAAGCTCTTCAATGTTCATTATTTAGCCTATGAAAAAGAACTGTGCTCGTAGACATTTATCCAGGCAAAAATCAAAGACTTTGCACTGTTTAAAGGGAAATTTAAATCTGGTTTCATAGCACTGCATTTTACCTTTGAAGTTTCTTTGTATGATGGTCTAGCTTAAAGGCATACTTAAAGGCAAACAATCATACTCAGTTGTATGATTCACTGGAAAACTGTGTCTGTGTTCACCTTTACCCTATACTTTGCCTATCTCTCTTTGTAATTCTAAAAAAAAAAAAAAAAAAATAAGAGTCAAATGTTCTGAGCATGACCGCTTGTATTTCCATATTCCCTTTGAAAATCTACAAGAGTAGCAACATTGGATTGGCAACCAAAAATTAAAATGGCAATTAAAATGCTTAAAGCAACCCACAAACAAAATTTAATCAGTAGTGAATTGGTTACCCTCTCCAACTCACCGAACAGGTCGAGTTGTGGCGGATTACCACGAGCTTCTGACTACATGGACGACCCGCATCAGCTGATTTTGTGGCTCATTGAATACGGTGACTGGCCCTAATGATGCAAATATCTGACTGATCAGCTAGGATGAAACCAAATTATTTCCCCAAAAGAGCAGAAAGGTACTCTTCCCACCTACCGAATTCTCGTATGGTCTGATCCAGGATGACAACAGTTCTAACATGTTCTTAAAACCAACCAACATTGTATTTGGCATTGGCTTCAGAAGGCAGCACAGACAAGTAGACGCCATGTTTGGTTGTGTATATGAATACCATACTAAAAGTTGCTAAGCCAGCTCAAGTTACCTTTCCATACTCATTTTGTACTTTAGTACTACATCATTTCATGCATATTCACAACCCCTGAAAAAAATTATGGAATCACTTAGAAGATGTCCTTCCTGATTTTTTACTTCTCTGTAAATAAACAAATAATAATCACAAAAAAAATTGTTTATTAGCTTAACATTCTGGCTTCATGAAACACATCTCAAATAAATTAGATTAAATCATTTAAATTAACTGCATTTTTTTCCAGATCAAGTAGAGGACAAAAAATTGAATCACTCACTATTGAGTAAAAAATTATAGAATCATCAATAAAAAAAAAAAAAAAAAAAAATTCAGAATTAGTACTTTGTTGCTCCTCCTCGGGCTTTTATGATGGCCTGCATTCTTCTAAGCATTGACTTCACTAAAATTTATATCTAGCTTCAGATGTTTGCTTTTTGTTTTCCACGTTAGTGTTGCTGAAAATAAAAAGTAAATTTGATATTTGTACAGTATTTCATTAAAAACAGTTGATACAGATAATAGGCTTGACAGAACCCTGCTGTCAACATCATCATGGCTGTTTGCAATTACTTAGAGGGACAGAGGCAAGTGAGACAGTCAGTCTGCAGAGGAACGGTGGCAAGTTTTCCACTCAGCTTGGAGCAAGCAGGCCAAGCATCTCATGAAACTATAGCACAACAGGACAGTGCCCTAATCTTTAGGCAAAAGGATAATCCAGGCAAATATAGATTTAGTTTTACAAAGGTTACTGTGCTTAAAAAAAAAAAAAAAAAAAAAGACCACCACCCAATGTAAGGTTTATGCCACAGCTGCCCTAAATTAACAGTGTCGGTAATTACCAGAATTATTTTTATGTTTCTGTAATGGCTTATCCACCAGTGTGCACAAGCTCTTTAACTGAAAAAATATCTTTAATGCTAAAATATAATTATTGTCGTTATCCATGAATTTTCTAATTTACCATTTTACAAAAATGCAGAAGAAATAGTTAAGCACATTATTATTTTTTGATTAAAATGCCAAATAACAGTTATTTTCCTGCTTTCCTGAACATAAAAATTTGTTTTAGTGGTTGAATAGGAGAATGCAAGCCAAAGGAGGCCATACAAAATATAGTTTTTTTTTTGTTTTTATGTGTGAATAAGGACTATTTAGTGGTTTCAGTTTGTTATTTGCCAAAGAAATAACAAAATAATTTTTAGTTTTAAAGTTTTTGACAAATTTCTTAAATATTCGTGTTTTCTCATTTTTTTATGACATTTATGACATAAATTTTTAAGCCCTGTACATCTCTGTATAGTACATTTCTCAGTTATTAGAAACTTCTAGTTATTTTTGCAAACTTATTTGCCCTATGAAATTGCTTTCAATGCGCCTAAGACTTCTGCACAGGACTGTACCTGTCAGCTGCAAGCTAAAACCTACTCATGCTGAACAAAGGCTTTATTTCCACATTTATTGTGGTCTCGCCAGCGTGCACTGGATCGAGATGATGCAGGAAGCTACACAACTGCTGTTTGAAAGCCACCAGGGTACCTGATGAGCCTTATATCTATATGATGTCAACCTCTTCGACCCGAACACCCCCAGATTTTCTAACTGACTTTCTGTGGCAATGCTGTCAGAGTCCTCTCACTTTTTAATGCACAATTGCTCTCAACCTGTTCCCATTTAAGATTCCCTAATTAACAATAAACAAGTTATTTACTGAATAATTAAGAATAATACATAAGCCCATAATGATTAAGAAATTATTGAGAAATAACAAAGAGCTCACCAATAGGCTACACAGACAATGTAAACACAACACCTGATATTGTAAGGATAGCAAGAAAAAAAAAAGAATTAATTACTCCAAAAACTTAATCTGAATTCCAGCTCTTATTTCAGCACTTTTTGCAGTTTGATTTATTTTAACTTGTTCAAATGTTTTCAGTGTTAAAAAGAATACCTTTCAAATGGGAAAGATCTTCTAAAGCATAAACTGAATTATGAACATTGGTACAATATAGCATCACTTACGAGCCTAGCTAACGTGTCGTTTCATGAGCTACAAGAATCTTCAAAATACGCCATTTTATTACTTCTTTAATGTGGTTAAGAAAATGCCTGACAACTGTGGGATGTCATGACCATTAATGCCACCTAAAAAAACAAACTGGCCAGACATTTTACTGTTTAGTCAGAGCAAATTAATATTTGGTTGCTAATTAGATGTGAAGAAAGGCAATCACACACAGACACAGTTATAATAATGTGATAATAATTAATTGATAAAATTATCAACGCTGCGACACAAGCCGTCTTCAGGGCATTTAGGGATAATTCAATACCCTGAGGAAGACCAGCATTAAAACCATTGTAATTTAATAAATACATTATTATCACATCGTGTCTATATTCCTTCTCTTTCACACTAAGGAAAAGTAAATGGGAAGGGGTTAGGAGTTAACAAGCATTTTAAGGTGTGGTTACAGAGGGGCTTTTATACATCTGATGTCACAGCACTGAAAATCCCGGGTGGAAGAGGTTAATCCCACTGTATCAAAGGGTTGCTTCTGGGTGTCAGAATCCAGGGGTTATCAAGCAGAGACAAAGAGCAGTTCTGGGAGGAGTAGGGGAGCCCGGTGATTAGCAATGCTAAAGGAGAGAGGGTGCTCGCTGGCAGGCAGGGGCAGAGGAGGGCACGCGCTAAAGCTGCATGCGTGGGATATAGGGGCGCACTGCCGACTCGCCAGCCCCGAGATCACATTTCAATTTATTCCTCTTTGCAGCCAGGAGCAGTTGTTTGCAATGACTTGAGTGTCAAAGACGAGAGACAAACTAAATTTCCCTTCATAACCATGCGACTGCAGAAGTGGGTTAACTACATTTGTTTACTGCATACGTGAGCACACATGAAGTCTGAGTACGGGTGCTCATGTTGTATCCCCACAGCTGCATTAGAGAGGAGAGAGTGAGACGGTGTGTGTGTGTGTTTGTATGCATTTCTGTAATGGTTTTAATATCTGTAATTTTTTTGCTTGCCAGTGTTCAGATGACTGCTGCATATCAACAGTTCCAAGAAAAAGTATTTGCCCACTGCTGATTCCCTTTCATCTTTAGTTTTTAATCACACCGACTGGTTTTAGATTTTCATGCGAAATATAAGACAAGGAAACCAAAAATAAAGTTTACAAATTAACAATGACTTCCACTTCACTGAGGCAAGTGAAACCTGCAGTTCTTTAGATGTTAATTTGGGTTCTTTTGTGACCTCCTGAATGACTTGTCAATAAGTTCTTGGAGGAAATTTGGTGGGTTAGCCACTCCTGGGAAGGGCAACCACTGTTCTAAGTTTCCTCCATTTGTAAATTATGACTCTCACTATGGTTCGCTACAGTCCTACGGCTCAACCTCTTCACCCGAACGCCCCCGGTACCAAAGATAAGTTTGGTGCAGCGCACGGTGACACTCTGATCCTTAAATACATAATTGCTTTCAAGCTGTTCCTGTTGAAGATTGCTTGATTAACAATCACACATTTTATTTACTGAATAATCAAGACCAAATATAAGCCTGTAATTATCAAGGAAGTATGAAGAATGACCGAGATCACGAAGGGCTACAATATCTTACAATGTACTTAATAGTGGTAACGCAGGGATGGGGAAAAAAAAAATTATTAATCCAGTACTTTCCCTGAATTCAATCTCCCATTCAAGCATTTTTTTTCTGCTGTGCAACCTAATTTGTTTGAAGATTGCACTTCATCAAAATGTTTTCAGTGTTCAAAAGAGTAGGCTACATTTGTGGGGAAGCGCAGTTGCACACTCGTTGCCGTGAAGCAATAATAATTAATTTATTAAATTACCAATGCTCTTAAATTGAAGTCGGCAATTGAATAATTTAGTAAATTGGTTATTAGTGCACTGTGAAAGTTCAACGCCTCGTATGCAATTAAAATCATTTAAAATGCATGCTATTCATCAAACTTTCATGGTGGCAAAATAATTTATGATCTCTTTACTGTCCAGCTTATAGGAAAGTTGTAGGAAGGCTATAACATGAGATTGTATGAACAGCAATTATCTAATTAATTAATTAGACATGAAATCAAAACCTTATCTAAATACCATCTTCGGCAGCATTTTCTACAAAGCATTCAACTTCAAAATGAAACCTCGAGGGGTTTCAGTTGATTGCCATCAATGCAATCTCATATTGTAGCATTCCTCTTTGATGCGAAGGCTGCTGTATGCCTCACTCATTAATAGCGACGCAGCTTACCGGTAGCCTATTTGCTCAGTAAGTTAATTCAATGAATTATCCAATTCTTAGAAACAGGTAGAGAGTTACCCCGCATGATGGCAATATCACTTGTTGTAGACAGTTTTAATTTTACATAAGCAAATTTAACATGCGGACCTGAGTAGGCAAAACCGCATCGTTTTCTTATGCATATCAAGCCGCTCTGTGAGCTACAGGAATTCAGACGCTTCTAAAGACACTGATATTTCATGTCACCATTAATGTCATTAATGTGGATAGGAAAATGCTTGATAATTACTGCAATGAACAATAATGCAAGCTGAGGGGAAATGGACAGTAATTCATCAGTAATTCATTCTCACAACTAAACAAATTAATACTTACTTGCTCATAAGGAAACGTAAATGGGAACGAGTTTTGAGAAGTAATGGGCTTTCAGGCAAAGTAAGCAGAGGAATATTATCCCTCCGAACGCAATTCCTGGGTGGAAGAGGTTAAAAAATGACTTTGAAACCCTCTCCAGTCTAATGACTTTTTTTTCTCAAGAGTTCTTCAATATTTTTAGATCACAGCATCATATGTCGATCTAGTAACTAAGGGGGAAATTACTTTTTCCTCATCGGGCCATGTAGGGTTGGATAGCTTTTTTCCTTCAGAATACAAAATCATCATTTAAAAACTGCACTTTGTCTTTACTCAGGTAATCTTTGTCTACAATTAAAATTTTATGATCTGAAATATTATAATAGTCACAAACAAGAAAAAAAAATAGAAGAAATCGGGAAGGGGGCAAACACTTATTCACAGCACTGTATGATGCTTTTATTTTGGAATGCTACATTCTCTTAGCGCTACATGTGACGGGACCCCATGTTTTCCAGTTCATAAGATATTCATCTGGGTCCTTTGTGACTTCCTGGATTAGCTGGTCATGCACTGTTCGAGGAACTTTGGTAGGCCAGCCCCACCTGGGAATATTAACCACCGTTCAAAGTTTTCTCCAGTTGGAAATAATGGCGCTCATTGTGGTTCACACCCTAAGTCTTAGAAATGGCTCTGCAACCCATTCCAGACTAATGCATTTCAATAATTTTCTTTCTTATCCATTCTGGAATTAATTAATTTTCAGTGTGGTATGACTTGCCACTTGTAGAGACTTTTTAGCCCACTGCATATAAAAAAAAAAAAACAACAACATAAAAACATCAGGAACAGGGCACATACTTTTTCATGGCACTTCATATCTACTGTATTTATGAAGCATGCTTGGGTGTATACAAATGTTTTTGTTATTCAAATAACTTAGATGTGTGTATGTCTCTACAGACAAACCTGCTTTCATCCTGCCATTTTTAATTCCAATTCCCTCTTCTTGTCAGTGTTAAAACATACAGCTATCAAGATTTGCAGCACTGTCTTTGCTTCAAATCAAATAGTAAATAATATTCATAAATAGCTGCATAGCACTGTGAAATACATGACCTTTCCCCACCATAACAAATCTGTGCTACATGGCAAGTGTGACTTGAGAGTTTCTTTATTATTACTCGTACATTTCTCACTCACTCAGTCAGTCACTCTCTCCCCTTTTCTCTTTCTGTCTCTCTCTCTCTCGACTTGTCTGGGCAGGTCTGAGTCAGGCAGTGACAATGATGCTTTTCAATTTTACCGATTTGTAATTTTAACCCTCCCACTAAATGCTGTCAGCAGCATGTGGCTCTATGCAATCACAAGAGGTCAAGACATTAAGAAATTCCTGGCTACTCAGGAACCAAACTGCTATTCAAACATAAACACACACTAACAGACATCAACCTTTGCATTTCTCTCCCACCTTGAAGGAGAACTTACAAGGTCAATTTTTGAATTTTCAAGCATATCACAACATATACCAACATTCAAAGACAGACAACTAGATACTACATTTCAAAATGTTTTCATACTTTGCATCGTCCACAAAGTGAACTTGGAGAAACTAAAAATATGGCATGTTTTGGCTCCTATGTTCGGAGGCTATGAATTGGCTCATGCCTGCTGAGCATCAACTCCAGCACAATCCAAGCACTATTTTTCAGAGGAGCGAGAATGCCCCTGTGGGTCAGGTATGAGACAATGGGCCCTACTTTCACGATTTAAGCGCATGGTCTGAAGCGCGTTGCGCAAATGCATTTAGGGCGTGTCCAAATCCATTTTAGCTAGTTAAATGGCAGGTTATCAGGGCGTTAAGTAAGGCGCAAGGTTCAAAGGGGTCGTACTTAATTTCTTAATTAATCATAGGCATGTTTTGGGCGTAACATGTAGTAAACCAATCAGTGTCATCTCCCACACCCTTTGAAAGCCGCATGCCCCCGCAACTCAGCAAATTGCAACTGTAAGGGCGGATTTTCCGGGAAAAACACTTCTCTGCAGAGACAGGTTAACTCGTGCGCAAAGTGAAGACGTGCCAGCAAACCACAGCAGAAACATGATCTCTGTAATGTCCAAAAATATTAGCTAATAACAAAAGTATTTTCAAATATTGTTCAAAATTTTTTTAATTATATTCCAATGAAAAAAAGCCTTCCTACACTTGAATCTGGGGGTCACATTTGAAGGCATGCATAAAACAGGGAAACAAAATAAAATAAAAAAACTTTTAATTCAAAGTCGCCGGTAAAAACATAATTATGTGTGCTCACAGAGCAATACATGCAAAAGCACCAAAGCATAAAACAAGAATTTTATATACCAGAACTTATCAAGACTGAGAAGTGGACTAATTTAAGGCTTTGTTCTATCGATAATGACAAATTCATTAACTGAAATTAATTAGTTAATATTATAATTATGAATAATATAAAACCTAATATCAATCCAGTTCTCCGTCTTGACAAGATCTTAAGGCATATAAAATTTGAAAAGGATAGAAAAAATAGTTTTTGAGCTGTCGTGTTAACACAAAGGATCTGTTGCGGTGACGATGATTCCATTAAACCAACAAAACGTAATTTCGGTGATATAAATATGGAGGACTAAAACTGCCAAAATTGAAAATAACTAAATAAATAAATCACTCAATAAACAAATGAATATGCTATTCAACGCACCAAAAATATATATCTTTTAAAATTTATTTTACGCATTTATTTTGCTGTTGCATATTCCCCCCTACATATTGTTTCAAACGTTTGTATTTCAGCGTAGCATCTTTACATTTCATAGTGCATTATTTTGCTGTATGTTTTCCCCCAACTCGCATTTCCAAAGGCTTGTTTTTCAGCCTGATCTTTTTCCACTTGCTTATAAGCAAATGAGGGAGCTGCCATTCAAAGTGTGTAATGGGGTAAATTTCGCCTACCAATTGATTGACATTCCAGTTCATAAATTGACTATTTGCTTGCTTCAGAAATGGCTACTTCAATGCATGAGACCGCTAGACAACGCTGTTTTTTCATTAGAATGAACATTTTTGTCAAGGATGAAGTGTTATTGTTAAAAGTGCGAACATCAACCTATTGATGAAAGTCGACTGCTTGAAACAATGATCAGTGACACTGAATAAACATCGATTTATGGTTGATGGGGAGATTCTCTGCCAGCTCCTTAACACTGATTTCAGAGACATCACACTTTAAAGCAAGGAACCTCCGTCTGTGTGTGTGCTTATGTATGTATTTGAGTGTGTCCTTCGCATATCTCAACAGCCGTTCATCCGTTCGACCTTAAACTTGGTGGGTGTACTGCTGAGGACCCAAGGAAGTGCAATGTCAAAGTTATTTGGCTGAGAGAAAACTGCAAGCATCAATACCGCTCAAGCAGCAATTGAAAGGGCACTGCAATATACCGCCAAGCAGCAATTGAAAAAGCACTGCACTAGTTGAACAAACGCTGGTTTACAGTCTACCGGGAGATGATCTCCCTATGGACTAAGCAAATAATCATTTTATTCATTGTTGAGCTGTAGACTGTGTTCATATAAGTCCTGCTGTCCTGCACACTGCTGTCCTCATGCTTAAACTTGAGGTAAGTTAGGATGTCGTCATAAAGATATACGAATGCATGTAAAGGGAGGACGTGAATAGGCTTATAGCCTACTTTTGTGCAATTGTCAGGGCTTGAATAAAGTTCCAATTCAGCTTGTAAACCAGCACCTTCAAATGCCTAAATGTGTCCGCAAATTCATGAACAGCACTAGATGTCAGTCAACCAACAGGCAAAAGTTGACCCCAGGATACACTCTGAATGGCAGCTCCCTCATTTACACATAAGCAAATGAAGAAAGACAAAGCTGAATACAAGCGTTTGAAAATATGAGGTGGGGGGGAATGCAATGGCAAAATAATGCTTCACGAAATATAAAAGACTGCGCTAAAATACGAACATTTGGAAATACAAGCCGGGGGAAGAAATGCAACAGCAAAATAGCGCATAAATAAATGCAAAAATATAATACATTTTATTTTTTGTGCATTCAACGTCATCTATATTCATTGATTGAGTGATTTATATAGCTATATATTTTGTATTTGGGCAGTATCAGTCCCCTATTGAAGAAGGCTTGACAGTGAATTTTCAGGACTGCTTTGTGGCGAGTTTTGCACCAAAAGTTCGTTGATGCTCCCACACTGCACAAAACACACACTCAATGCTTTTACATCAAAAAATGGTGGCCAGGGCCATGACAACATTAGCTAATGTAACTGAAGTAAACTATTCAGCGTCTGTATCATCTAGCTACTATGGTCTGAGCAGCATGACTTAACACAGCACTTCTTGGCTTGCGAGGAGTTCATATAAGCTATTCAACATTAAGCAAAGGTTATTTTTCATGCCCTTTAGTGATGGCAGTCACTGCAGGGTTCTGGCCAGAAATTTTATTGAACGTACCGGAGCGATACTTCTCGTGACGTCACAAACCTGGTCACGTGGGTTTGTTGACTACCGTGGTTGGTAAAAAGCCATGACATGACAATTGATTTTATAGGTGAAGTAAAGTTGTCTTCCACTTTTTGTCATAATGCCAGTCAGTTGCAGCGTTATTAACTGCACAAACCATTTCTTAAAGGGATCGAGATCGAGAACCGAAAAAATCTACTTGGATTGATGCAATTCGATGCAAGAACTGGATGCCGTCGACCCACTCGCGCGTTTGAACTATTCACTTTCTGTCGGGTCAGTCGCAAGTTATTTTCCATAATTTCTACCATGACATTTTGCTAAGTTTTCGCATTTTATTATTCGGTCATGGCAAGGGAATGATCTTTTTTGTGTTGGGTAATTCGAAAGGTTCCTTACTTTCCAATAGCGAGTATTTAAGTCACAGTTCGGATATTACTATTGGAAAGAATTCAGTTTTCAACCTTCGTCAGTATCGACTAAGATCAGTACTTTTTCGGCTTGACTTTTGGGTACCCAGAGAAACATTCGAGAGTGTTAAAACGTCCATCGTACATCCAGTCAAGAAAACTTAGAGTTAAATGTCTACTGCAGCTGTAACGGCGGCAGCCTTGTTACTGATGACACACCAGGTGGCTAGGGAATGCGCAGTATATGCATTCGCGATATTAAATATTAACCATAAATTCTAAACCCCCTTATCATGAATAAACCCCCCAAAATATATTGGCGCCCCTTTTTAAAATCGTTCTGGTAAACGTACGCTGTTAATTACTTTCACTGATCAATGATGATCAACAAATGTTGAATTTCTGTTCGATGTAGGAAAATCAAGTTATGATCCAGCCGACCCAGACCCAAAGAGGGGTCGTTCCTCCAACCTCTCAGCTCGTAAGGATCCGGAAACCTACACAGACCTTCGTTGTACTTAAGCTAAGGGAAATATCTTGCCTTCGCGGTACTGTCAAGGTTTCGTACATATTCAGAGACCGCCGAATCCGTTCCACAACTGCAGGATGCCATACTTCCCCCGTTTTGTTGTATTGATTTACACTTAATCTTGCCAACCACGCTAACGCGTATGGCTGAATATGACGTCAATGTTTGTAAACAAGAAGTATCGCACGCCGAAGGAGTCAGGAGGATCTAATTATTAATGAATAATTAACGCTGTGTTCTTACGCATCCGTGAGGTCACAAAAATTATTTCAGAGGCTAAAAGTTTCATTCCGTTTCCCCTGTAAAGTTAATTTGGCTAAAAGCATCGTGCTGTATTACCGGTTAATCAATTTCTCCATCTCAGCAATGCTGTATATTTTTTTTTTCCCAAATAAATTTTGTAACATACACAAAACACTGGCAGCGACGGCAAAAATACAAAAATCACTTAGCACACAGCCCTATAAATAGCTTACCGTTTCGTGATCATATAACTGCCTTTTTCTCCCGGTCAGAGAGTCCAGTTTTGGCCCAGGACCCAATCTCAGCAATACAGATTTTCCACCTTCATCCATGGGTATCGCGCATAATTGCTGGTGTTGAAATGCCTCTCAAAAGCCTTGGTTTTTTGCATCAAATTAAGTTCTGGTGTAGGTTTTCCCATGCTGAGCAACTCAAACTTCTCATTAAATATTAATCTAGAAAACATTTTTCATAAACTCGAAACGATATTCACAGCTGTCAGGAACCATAGGTTGTTTACCGCCGATTTTTTAAATTTTATTTCGCGAGCTTGTGATTCGCCTGGGGGACAGCGGGCGGAACCTGTCATAACATTAGCGATAACCAGAGGCGATAACAAAGCCCTCCCATTCAAAGGGGAAATACGATTAGACAATTTTACTGTCATTTGAAATTACTATTGCTCGGAGCCGAGCCCTCTGTAAATGCACAGTGGACCCGCAGCATTTCCTTCCCAGTAGCTGCAGAGGGAGACAATTCAAAGTATTTAGGCGTAAGAGACACGACTTACTTCGACCATGCATGAACACGAGCAAGACCAAGAACTATTAGGGAACCGTATACAGTTCGCTAGCTATGTCATGGCAAGGTCGCTAAACACACATTACAAAGGTCTGCACATACTGATTCGGCAGCAAGTTTAACTGAGAAATGTTAATTGATATTGGAAAGATACCCATGGCTAAAGTGACGAGCTAGCAACAATATTATATTATTTTTTCATCTGCGTGCGACGTGCTTGTAGCTAGTCAATATAAGTAAGGCAATTGGCATGAATTTACAATGTAGCCTGCTGCCAGTAATCAAGCTACCGGACTGTTAAGTCACAATATGAATGTCAATTCCAGTAACCAATCTAACTTTATAGTCAATGACAATGCAGATTTTATATCTGATAGGAAGTGTTGTGCAATGAAGTCCTATGCTTCCCGTGAAGATATCTTAGTCCAATTACTTGTGGCTAATTTGACGCCAGCGAAATTATCAATTCGCAATATCAGTATCTCCGAAGTATATAGCTGCCTAGTTTCCGTGATTATTTTAAACTGTGCCAATTGCGCATGTTCGGAAGAGACTGTAAAGTGGCAGAAAAGATCGGGATCCATTGGACAGTTAAATAGACATTTCCTGGAGCTAATTCTAATTCTAGCTGGCAATATTCACTCGCTCAAGCAAGATCTGCCGTCGTTGATGGCTTTCGCTTGCTACTAGGCTCCACTCTGACGATTGCATCATCGTCTTCCTAACTTTCTGATGTCGAGACATTCGCGGTACTGGTTTCATTTTGGGAACTAGTCCCAGGAGGACGAACCAGCCAAGCGTCCATGATCGGCTGTTCGCGCGCTAACTGGTACTGAGCCTAATGTGCCATGCCTTTACAGGTAGGCTACTTACGACAGCGGCGGCTATATGGGCCTATCTTCAGACAATCGATAAAACTGGGTCGATCGGTACAGTCTGAAGCCATCCGTGTTGTTGCTGATACTGGTACTGGTGATCTATCTGTAACGTACCGGCAGCAATTTTTTGCGTAGCGGCGGATTTTTCCAGCTTACCGGCATGCGACTTTTGCGTTCGTCAGCGTACCGGCCCGGTACGCTAAAATGGCCTGGCTAGAACTATGCAGTCATATATTCATATGCCATCACTGGTAGCAAACATATGAAAGGAAGTGGATGGAGATGATGCATAGCTACAGATACGAGTATGAATCTAAGCATCCAATTCACCTGCTATGATGACTGGTAATATTATCCCCTCGGACTCCTCATATGTGCACATAAGCTATCCAGGGGATAACCAAGGATAATAATACCAGTCATCACACTACAATCATCTATATAATAGTCACCAACTTCTGAATGTCCTTAATGTACTGACATCGATATTGGAATATGTCTGTGCATCTGTGCGTAAATTTTCCAGGCCAATTCAGAACATCTCTAAAAGGCTTAACTCGCCCTGGGCAGCAACTTACACAGTGCATACAAACAAAATCTACGAAAACAGGCATACATTCTCAACAAAGTGATTCATACCAGGCTCAATAGGCATTCCATTTTTTAATTTTTAATTTTTAGGTTACCCTAGTCATAATACTACTCCTTGCCCTTTCTTGCCAATCACATTTCAGGCTAACCAAAAGGGGTTTTTGGGTGCCAAATATTAAACTTTTTTAATATTTTTATTTTACATATGTCTAATACTTCAACATATCAGAATGTATTTCTGTAAAATAAAAAAAACATGCAAATGTATTATTTGAGTTTTTTTTTTTACTTACAAAGATTTTGAGTACAACTAATTCACTGGACAAAGGGAAACAGGAAATGATCCAAAATTCATACAACATAGCTATTTATTAGAATTATTAAAAAATGGCATACCATGATGTGTATATCGTTATCATGATAAACAGTAAGACACCGTCATCAATATCCCCCACCACAATGGAATCACATTTTCAAACCCTATCAAGTTCATGACTAGTAACATACATGAACGAAATGTCAGTCATCCAAGTACACTATTTCCTGAAAAAACTTGTCACTACTTACCAATATGGATAGATAATACTGTATCATGATATAGGTTTTTGCCCAAATCACTCAGCCCTATAGCAGGTCATATGTTTCAACTAGAGCAAAACCATTTTTTTAAATTTCACAACTATGCAGGTAAGCAAATAAAATTAACAAAAATCAGCATGATTCACATGAATAATTGATAATTAATAGCAGATTGGCAACACTCTCCCGTTTGCGAAAATTTATGTCCGCAGGAATGTTATGACAATTGTTATCATTCCCTAATATATCTGTATGCAGGTTTCCTTTTACTGAAAGAGTGACACAGGAAAAGAAAATGCTGAAAAAACCTTTTCAGTGGCATTGCCAACCTGGGCCAGGGCTCAAGAGGGACAATCACGCTATACAAATGCTGTGCTAACAAGGGGGCAGGCTTTTCCCCAACATGCTAACTCCCACCTTCATGCTTACTAAGGCCAATCAGGCAGTAGTAATTGACTTCCATCAGCCATTTAGAATGGCTGCTGTGCATCACTCAGCTGGGTGCTGTAGAATAGCCGTGGTTGAGGTGCGTTTCAGCCGTAAAGTGTTTTGAGTCGCGACTGGTTAGTGAGAAAAACGTTTCGTAAATGTAGTGATCAACCAGTCATCACAGTCATCTGCTAGCTAACAGCAAGGAACTCAGAGAGGAGCCCAATCATCTCCACTGTCGGAAGTTGCCTAGAGACGACCCTCTGATGGGACATGCCTTCAACAAGCTGCAACTGGACCACAAACTGACATAGGCCTAATAGCTACAAAATGGAAAACAAATGGTTTCATTTATCAGATTTGTCGAGATGAGTCCCATTCAAATAATTAAAAAAAAAAGATTGATGGTAATAGCTTAAAATACAATCTGGCACAGGACACAAACGTTTGGTCAACTATGGTATGACACCTTACGTCTGCACAAATACTTGACAGTTTTTATGTCTGAGACAAACTAAGAAACACAAAAAGTATGCAACATTGCACTGAGAGCATTTCAAGAGCATGCAATGCCTCAGCGTAACAGATCAAATCCATCTTTCTCAATTCAGTGAATGGCTAAGGCACAGCAATATACAGCAATAAAGAATAAATAATAAAATGTATAAATCATAGATGCAGCACAAAGTTATATAACCCCCTCTGGCCTCCAAGGTAGTAAGGAGGCTTTCCATCAGTTCAGAGGAAATTAACAGCTATCTCGGACTTCTTTTTAATACACTGCAAGACCATTACTTCATTACTGGAAAGCATGATACTTTCCCCTTCACAAACACTACAATATTAAGGCCAGATTTCTCGAGTACCCTGAGAAGTTATGGTTTTCATTTTGTATGGATCAGGGAGCAGAGCGAGTGAATTCAGGAAAAGACCTTACATAAAGACTTCCCTTCAGCAGACTGATCTGATCAGCATTAATCTGTATGATGGTCTTGTGTTAAGGGAAAAACGGTTTAGAAGTGACAAAATCATTCATTTAACTCCACTTTCAATGTCAACCTGGTATGTGGCAAATCAGATCTAATAAAGAATGTACGTTTGGTGATACTGTTCGAAAAATAGCAGCACTGAGCAAATGAATCGACCCTCATGATCAAATTTGTCGCTCGTGGTAGGAAGTGAAACCTCAAACTCAGTGGTTTACTGCATCCTGTACAATACTGTGCTTTTAAACAGTTCTGTAATGCTCACATACACACAACTACAGTTTTAATTTATGCCTTTTATTTTGTCCGTTAAGGAAGATGCGTGTTCGGTTGCAGTTGGGTTTGTTATCCTATCATTATTATTATCATTATTATGAAGATCATCATGTTTTTCTCTTTATCTGTTTGATTGTGCTCACTCCCGCGTCCACTATTCTTGCGATGTGAACTAGGAATTTATAGCATAAGCATGTCAAAGGAAGGAGGCCTTAAATTTTGAAAGGTCAAGGTCAAAGGTCAAGGTTAAAAACATTTTGGCAAATGCCTAGCTGTAGAAAACATTAGATGGAGACATGGGACCAACGCTATAATGTTCAGTCTTGTCTAGTTTTAGCAAGTGTCCCTCTGTGAGCAATTTCATTTGTTTGTTGTTTGTAAGATAACACAAAAACTGACGGATGGATTTGCATGAAAAGTTTACCAGGGGTGGCTTTTCACCTGACTTGATCCAGATCTGGATCCATGATTTTTTGAAGGACCCTTCACCATAGTGAGACAGGGAAAAATGTGACATTTTGAGTCACATCTTCATAATTAAAATAACAACAAGCTGACATGGTCATCCATATCCCCCGCAACCACACAACACACCTTTAGGTCAGGATGTGTTCACCTGTCAAGTTTGAAAATGATTGGCCAAATAATAAGAGAGTAACAGCCCGGACAGGAACATATGGCAGAATAGCCCTGGAAATTTCGACAAATGACAACAGACAGACGAACATTTGACCTATTGAGGTACTTTTCAGCATGATATATTGTGATGTCATAACATATCTGCCTGTGAAGTTTCGTTGAAATCTGACAATTGGTTCTTGAGTTATGGCTCTGGATGGACGCACGAACGGAGGTCATTTTAATACCCCTCAGAACAACGTTGTCGCGGGGGGGGTAAAAAATTGGGGGTGGGGGGGGGCATTGTCTCAATGATGTGAAGAAAATATCACCAACAGATCTGAATTTGGAGATCTTGATGAATCCAGGGATTGAACTCATACAAAATTGGGGTGCATACTCATATGTTGCTATTGCAAAGCAATACAACTAAATTATTGCTAAGATAATGTATAGTGAAAAAGTATTTGCCCCCTTCCTGATTTCTTATTTTTTTGCATATTTGTCACATTTAAATGTTTGAGATCATCAAACAAATTTTAATATTAGACAAAGATAACCCGAGTAAATGCAAAATGCAGTTTTTAAATGATGATTTCATTTATTGAGGGAAAAAAGCTATCCAAACCTACCTGGCCCTATTTGAAAAAGTAATTGCCCCCTAAACCTAATAACTGATTGTGCCACCCTCGGCAACAACAACTGCAATCAAGCGTTTGCGATAATTGGCATTGAGTCTTTCACATCGCTTGTAAGGAATTTTGGCCCACTCCTCTTTGCAGGATTGTTTTAATTCAGCCACATTGGAGGGTTTTCATGCATGAACGGCCTGTTTAAGGTCATGCCACAGCCTCTCAATCGGATTTAAGTCCGGACTTCGGCTAGGCCACTCCAAAACCTTCATTTTGCTTTTTTAAAGCCATTCAGAGGTGGACTTGCTGGTGTGTTTCAGATCATTGTCCTGCTGTGTAACCCAAGTGCACTTGTACTTGAGGTCACGAACTGACGGTCGGATATTCTCCTTCAGGATTTTCTGGGAGAGAGCAGAATTCATGAATCTATGGATACCATTTTTGCTCAGTCTCTTTCTTATTGTTGAATCATGAACACGGACTTTAACTGAGGCAAGTGAGGCCTGCAGTTCTTTAGATGTTGTTCTGGGTTCTTTTGTGACCTCCTGGATGAGTCATCGATGCACTCTTGGAGTAATTTTGGTAGGCCGGCCTCTCCTGGGAAGGTTCACCACTGTTCCAAGTTTTCTCCATTTGTGGATAATGGCTCTCACCGTGGTTCGCTGGAGTCCCAAAGCCTTAAAAATGGCTTTGTAACCCTTTCCAGACTGATAGATGTCAATGACTTTGTTTCTCATCTGTTCTTGAATTTCTTCAGATCGCGACCTGATGTGTTGCTTTTTGAGATCTTTTAGCCACTTCACTTTGTCAGACAGGTTCTATTTAAGTAACTTTTTGATTCAACAGGTCAAGCCTGAGTGTGGCTAGTGAAATTGAACTCAAAAAATCAGGTTAATCACAGTTAATTCATAATTTAACACGGGGGTGAAATTACTTTTTCACAGGTAGGTTTGGATAGCTTTTTCCCTTAATAAATGAAATCATCATTTAAGAACTGCAGTTTGTATTTACTCAGTTTATCTTTGTTTAATATTAAAATTTGTTTGATGATCTGAAACATTTCAGTGTGACAAATATGCAAAAAAAAAAAAAAAAAGGAACTCAGGAAGGGGGCAAGGAAGGGCACTTTTTCACAGCACTGTAGAATCAGTGTTCACAGATGTTGGCTCCTGCTGCATAAAAAGAGCAAAAAAAAAAGAATCTTTTCTCTTACTTTTGACAAATGAGAGACAGCTCAGCTTTACTGGAGGTTTGCAATCTCCGACTGTCCTCATTTATGCTGTTTTTTTCTTTTTGGGGGTAGTCCTTTTCTCTGAAAACCACTTCTTGGTATATTCCATAATTTGAACAGCAAAGCAGTGTACACCAACACCTCACTATGTTAACTAGACAGTCCGGTCTGGCCTGTGAACGCATAGGTGCAGCCCCCGAATGCCCACTTCTCCCCTTTTTTGCACTTTATTCGGCCAATACTGTCGCCATGGCAACCAAAATTGATAGTTGCCATAAGGGAAGTATGACACATGTCCATATCAAATATGAAAGGAATCGGTGAGAAATTACAGCCCGTAGAGCATCCACAAGGAAATGTCTATGTTTCAGCACAAATGTGCGCATTATTCCGCCAATACTGTCGCCATGGCAACCAAAATCGAGGCGTCATGAGTGAAGTATAACACATGTCCATACCAAATATGAAAGTAATCGGTGAGAAATTACAGCCCGTAGAGCGTCCACAAGGAAATGTCTATGTTTCACCACAAATGTGCGCATTATTTGGCCAATACTGTCGCCATGGCACCTGAAATCGCTAGGTGTCGTAAGAGAAGTATGACACATGTCCATACCAAATATGAAAGGAATTGGTCAAAAATTACAGCCTGTAGAGCATCCACAAGGAAGTGTCTACGGATGCAGACGCGGCGACGGCGGAGACGACAAGCATGAATCCATAGTAGCCGCCCGAATTCATCTGGGGTCTACAATAATATACAGACAGTATAAAAAACATTTTAAGATATTCAAATTATATTCAAGAGATTCTCTATATCAAGCAATACTCAAAAAATGTTCACAAGAATTTATATTAAAAGCATTTGTAAACTTTCATTCTATTTTACAAATTGTAATAAATTATTCAGAAAGGAAAGCCAGTTTTTCACATTTAGCAGAGGGCAACATCATAAACACTACAACACTTATTAAACTACATAAAGACAGATAAATTACAGCGTTAACTTTCGTGTTTGATTAAGCGCATCCTACTCCATCAAATCTTAGCTTCATGATTGTTTAATTAAAAGAAAGAAAATGAAAATTTGCTGTAAAAATCAGCAAATTAAAAGTACTGATTGAAATGCAATTTCATGTCAAAATGATGCATTTTTTTACCTTATTGAGGAAAACTGGCCATATCTTATAATGTTGAGTGTATACGGAGTTTACGTTAAGTTAGTTTAAAGGGCAGCTATAATGGTTTTTTCATTATTTTAATGTCATTGAGTGAATCATATCATTTTTATGCGCATTCAAAAAGGTCTGTGTCAGAAAACAACTCAAAGTCACCTCCAGAAGAAGCGCTCTCTGCCGCAAAACACACTGCTCCAGAGCTCACTGAAATGCCCTGATAGCTTCTGGTCATTTTTTTCATCAATTGGCGATGTAACCATTGGAATTTTCACGCCAAGCATATAGTTTGGCACACCCTTGAATCAAGTGGGTTACGCCCACAAGGCTACACTGGTATTTGTTTCTAGAGCTAATCTGCACTCTGAAATGGAAATCCATTTATGGTAAGGGGCGTGACATTTCCCGACACACGCGCGAACGGTGGACCAATCACAAGTGAGTGATCAAGTTGACCAATCACAGCACACTTGGGTTTTCGGGAGGGCGGGGGCAAGACCTCAACAAAGCGTTTCACAGAGAGGCACTGCATAAATCGGCAGCAGGAGAAAACTCAAGTGTTTTTTTTTTTTTTTTAACAATGACGCATTTAAACCTTTTTTAGACTTCATGAGTGCAAGAATGACCAATGAAAAGTCACATAATAGGGACACTTTAAAGGTAACCAATTTGTTCCTTATCCTCATTTTTTTTTTTTTTGCAAAATTTGCCAGGCTGTTCCATTAAAAAGATTTGTATGTAAGTTTTAATGTCGTCCTCGACCTCGAACAAGGATATATTCCGAAGGAAAGCAATCACTCGACTGGTTACGATCAGTGATTGAGGCTGCTGGACCGCGGCCATTTTGACATGCCTACTACTTAATATGCATGAGCGATTTGGATGAAAAGTCACGTCAGATCAGTCATCAGATTCAACTGCCAGTAAATAAATTACATTTATGCATTAGAAATTCATTACTATAAACATGTCTAGCAATAAACATGGGACGATTTCAAGTACATTAATGATCTGAAAGTGCTAGGAAACAGGGAAATTGGGCATTTTGCACCAAGCATCAAGTTTACTTACGTATCCAGCAAAAGTTTGGCCACATCTTCATCGGAAATATCTCAAACCTGGCTTTAAAAGTTTGCCAGCAATCATTTTGGCCTTTTATATTTATCTTGGCCTTCAATCGATCTTCTTCCTGGCCTTTTCTAGCACTTTTACAGGCCATATCAGTCAGATATTTCTTTGGCCATTGCATTTTGAGGTTGGCCAACTTCTCGTCATTTCTGCGTCCACCGCTTTTGCGTGACATCATTTTTACATACTCGTGAATGCTACGGAGGTATTTCAAACGGCGCGGGGAGCTTTTGCGGGTTGCAAGGGCTATTTTCACATTCAATATTGGGGGTATTGCAAGCATTCTCGGAGAAAACATTAATTTATTCCCGTTTGTTTTGGTCATATCTATTCAATTATCTCAAAAAAAAAAGAACAGATTGGTTACCCTTAAGACACCGAAAATACAGCAAAAACTTTTTGTGGCACACAACGCTGGTTTGATGCAGAAATTCCTTACAGACATGCTGCAGCTTATGCTCAAGATCTCTTTAATATTCATCTTGGTTTTCGAACCCTTAAAGCAAAGACACAGCAGCTGAGCAGCCTGACTTTAACTATGTACAGTAGTGTGCAGAGATGATTATATATCATCACTTTCATCTAAAAGGGGAAAGAAATGTGTTTTGTGTGAGATTCATGTTTTCTTTAAAAAATGTTACCCATGTTCCAAATTCAGCCAGGGTATGCAAACTTTTGAGCAAAACTGTATATTCATGCATTTTAACTGTTACTGACCAGACCATAAATTAAGTATCATATCTATAACCAAGTAAACTTTGAATAAATAGACTACATATGCCATAATGGTGTCCAAATTGAGTTTTCTGTGAGATTTTAGGCATCAGGAGACTGGAGAAATATATGTTGCTTGAAAATATAATCATTACTGCAAATTAGGGGTGTCTTCGACTAAGGAATTTCATAGTTGAATCTGATTCGTCAGATTTTGCCCATAGTCGACTGATCGGCGAATCATGTTTTTTTTTTTTTTTTTTATTTTAGAGCACAGCTAATGGGGGTCCCCACAAATAAACAGATCTCGTTTGCGACTTTTTCCGCTTCAAAGAAAAGAGCTAAAACACTCAGATAAACAAATAAACATGGGAGGTGTGCAACAACAATACCTTTATTTACTGACACAGAAAACAAGAACTGCAACTGCAGTCAGAACCGTCACATGGGCTGTGTGAAGCGTGCGACCGCACAAGGCCTGGCACCCTTAGGGGGCCTCGCGGCTGGTGTGTGGTTTTTTTTTTTTTTAAAGAAATGAATACATATTTTGCATCACTGCACATGACTCATCATGCTCCTAAAATGGCAATTCTCTGTGTCAGTTTCATTATTTACCATTTCATCTCGATAAAAGCTTACCCTGATCTTTTTTTTTTTTAATTAATTTTATGTCGCCATACGTAACATGCTCTGTCTCGCTGCTCACTTGCCTTTCCTAACTGTGAGATTGCTCTCAGGGCCTTATTGATGATATCAATAATTGGCATCGGGGTAGCAAAGCTTTTCAAAGTAAAAAACTAATTTAAAACTATTTTAGCAGATCCTAGTGGTAGCCAGTCCTCGACTATGGCGGCGCGCGTTAGTGCAGCGGCTCTGAGCTCTGTCGTTCGGTGCTTTTTAGTATGTTTAGCTGGGATTGCGTTGGATAGGTATGGCGATCTCTGCCAAGCACAACGTATATATAGTTGTACACACCTGATCAGCATTGGATTAGAAAGCAGTGTCCCAATTACGGACTATTTTCAGCAAACAAACAACATGCCACTCGAAATATCAAGGACACCGGGGTCTCCATGGATTGTCGTCGGCTCCTGCAGGCAGCGACGTCGGCGAAGGGACAGGAAACAAAAACGAGGATTTCGAGCCGGCCTGCTATCAAGGCTAAAGAAGCACCCACACAAGCCCCCGCTTCCTAGCGTCTTCCTGGCAAATGTAAGATCCATCGTACACAAAATGGATGACCTGGAGCTGCGGATGGCAACCAACAACTTTGTCCGGGATTGCTGTGTGATGATCATGACTGAAACCTGGCTTCATCTCGCTATCCCCGATAACGCCGTTCAGCTAGCGGGCCGAACCATTCACCGACACTACAGGAATAGCGACTCCGGTATGAGCAGAGGAGTCGGGCTTTGTATCTATATTAACAATGTTTGGTGTTCACAAAGCCACGCAACTTATAGATACTGTTCCCCCCATCTCGAAGCATTGACTGTAATCTGCTGCCCGTTTTACTTGGCCAGAGAAATAACTGTGATAACCATCACGGCTGTGCACATCCCTCCAGATGCTAACGTTAGCACAGCCCTCAGCTATCTCCATGGATGCATAAGTAAACAGCAGCAGGCGCACCCACATGGGGTACACATAGTAGCTGGAGATTTCAATCAGGCATGTTTAAATGCTGTCCTCCCTAAATTTACCCAATATGTGAAGTGTGCCACCAGGGAGAGCAGCACACTTGGCCATGTCTACTGTAACATCAAACATGCATATAGAGCAGTACCCCAACCACACATTGGCATGTCAGACCATCTCTCATTGCACCTCATACCAGCCTACACCCCTCACATCAGGAAAAACAAGCCCACCACCAGAAAAATCAACACCTGGCCAGAGGACGCCCTCTCCAAGCTCCAAGACTGCTTCTCAACCACGGAGTGGAGTATATTCGGGAGCTTGCATCTGGAGGAGCATACAGAGACCGTCCTATCCTACATCACATTCAGCACAGATAATGTCACCATCACAAAAAGGACCAAGGTCTTCCCCAACCAGAAACCCTGGATGACGAGTGAAGTGCGGCTCCTGATCGGGGACCACAACACTGCCTTAAGGTCAGGAGATGGGGCACAATACAGCACAGCTAGAGCCAACCTCAAGAGGGGCATAAGGGCTGCCAAGGCCACATACAAAAGAAAAATAGAGGGCTACATCCCCGACAGAAACCCTCGTCAAGTGTGGCAGGGATTACAGCACATCTCCAACTACAAGGGCCACAACATCACACCTACCTCATCCGACGCTAAAATGGCAGAGGAATTGAACAGCTTCTTTGCCCGGTTTGAGGTGTGGAGACAACCAATGCCTCCCCCCGCCTTCACAAACATCTCGCTAACCCTCCAGGAACACCAGGTGAGAAGGGCATTGAAGCAAGTAAACCCAAGGAAGGCGGCTGGACCGGACGGGGTAACAGGGAAAGTACTCAGGGCTTGTGCAGACCAACTAGCAGGCATTATCACTGAAATCTTCAACATCTCCCTGACCCGAGCCACCGTCCCATCCTGCTGGAAATCAGCGACCATCATCCCAGCCCCAAAAACACCAGCTGGCAAAAGCCTGAACGACTTTAGGCCTATAGCACTCACTTCAGTGGTGATGAACTGTTTGGAGAGGCTGGCTGCCCAGCACATCAAGGCCTGCCTCCCACCATCATTCGACCCTCTCCAGTTTGCCTACAGGGCAAACCGCTCCACTGAGGATGCCATTGCCATTACCCTCCACTCAACGCTGAACCACCTCGAACGCCCAGGTAACTATGTAAGACTGCTCTTCATAGATTTCAGCTCAGCTTTCAACACAATAATCCCCCACATTCTAATCATTAACCTCCTGGGCCTACACCTCCCCCCCTCCACCTGCGCTTAGATTAAGGACTTCCTCTCCAACAGACCACAGCACGTGAGACTCGGCCCCAATCTCTCCTCCCCCCTTACACTTAGCACTGGCTCTCCCCAGGGCTGTGTGCTGAGCCCACTTCTGTACACACTATATACATCAGACTGCTCCCCCTCTCACCCCTCCAACCTTATTATAAAATTTGCAGATGACACCACTGTGGTCGGACTCATCTCAGGTGGAAACGAGACGCAGTTCAGAGATGAGGTCCAGCAGCTGTCAACATGGTGTGCTTCCAACAACCTGCTACTGAATACAAGTAAAACCAAGGAGATCATCGTAGACTTCAGACGCAACAGTCCAGCCCTTGCACCACTCCTCCTAAATGGTGACTGCGTGGAGAGGGTTTCATCATTCAAATTCCTAGGTGTACACATCTCTGAAGTACTCTCATGGTCCACAAACACAAAAACAATAACAAAGTAGGCCCAGCAGCGACTACACTTCCTGAGAATTCTCAGGAAAAACCACCTCGAACAGAAGCTGCTGGTGTCCTTCTACCAGTCAGTCATCGAAAGCATACTCACTTATTGCATCACAGCCTGGTATGCTGGGAGTTCAGCGGCAGACAGGAGGGCTCTGCAGAGGGTCAGAGGCACAGCCCAGAAGATCATAGGCTGCCCTCTGCCCTCCCTGGAAGAGCTCGCCAACTCCCGCTGCCTAAATAGGACCAGATCAATCCTCAGAGACGCTGCCCACCCTGCTCACTACCTGTTTAACCTGCTTCCCTCCGGCAGGCGCTACAGGTCAATGAAGGCACGCACTACCAGACTAACAAACAGATTTTTCCCCTGGGCCATACAATCACTGAACAAACAGTAGCCCGTGCAATACTGCCCGTTTCCCACATCCCCCATCCCCCCATGATGAACACTCACACAACCTTAGGACATTACTTTCCTGCCATGATGTAACCTGCTGCTATTTTATATTTTATACATTGTGCATCTGTGTGCGGGAGGGTGTATTTTATAGGGAGGGATGGGTAGGTGTTAGAATCTATGTCAGTGTCCCGTATTTTAACCTGTATGAGTGGGTGTGTGTGTGTGTGAGAGAGAGAGAGAGAGAAAAGAGAGAGTGAAGTGTATGTAGGGGAAGGGGGGGGTCTTGTTTGTTACATATTTATTGTATTATTTATTCTTTTCAAAGCACTGATCAGGAGTGGCACCTTGAATTTTGTTGTGTTAATACACTGTATTTAATGCAATGACAATAAAGCTTCTATCTTTTCAGACCTCCATGTCGCAGCAGAGACTATGCGGGCTCGCCCTTCTGTCTATCGAAAAAGACGTTGCATCCAGGCTGGATTATAAGGATTTAATTGCTGAGTTTGGGGCCCAAAAGGCAAGGAAAGTGACTACCACCTAATCAATGAATGGTAAGCGGAAATCTGATGTTTTAAAGTTATACTGCAGAAGAGCGTTTGTGAATGACTAATATTAGAAAATATACTGCATCATAATCAAATGTTAAACTGTCGCAGGTGTCAGCGGATACTACGCCTTTATTAATCTGAGATTTTTCCATAGAAATTAGTCAAAATAAGTGATTGTCACCAGTGAGTGTAAGCCATTAGGTATTAGTGTTTGTTGAATTGTAATTCGTGACGCACTTTCATACTTCAACATGCCAATATAAAGTGACAGCTGAGCTGATTTGATGATAAAAGCCATTCGTTGTGCAGTTGATTTTTTTCCTTTGAAAGATTACGATATCCAAAAAAATCATAGTTGAAACCTGGCCTACGCTGTCAGCGGCCGACAGCAAGGGGCATATCGCCGAAATTCCCCAATCCACGAAGCCCCCTTTATTAGATTCCCCTTTACTAGACCTACAATATGAGGCAAATTTGAGGTCTGTGTGAGTAATTGTTCCAGAGATATGGTTAAAAAAATGATTTTTTCAATATATAGCGCCACCTGGTGGCAAACCTAGGAGTGCATACTTGCCCAAAATCTAATCAGTTCATCCTCTCTACCATATCTACCCATACGCTAAAAATGAGAAGCCAATGTAAAGTATTTTGTGAGTTATCGCTTCTTGGCTAAAATCTGCGGATCTTGGCAGGCGGCGGCAGCGGACGCCAGGGGCGGGGTGGGCGAACCATGATATCCCCAAAACTGGTATTTCGGGGATATAATTATTGCCACAATAATGCTGTTTTAGTCTAAAAATGCATGTCATTTCGCCAAGTATAACTAGAACAGCTATGTGCTTGTAGCCTGACATGATTAATGCGCGTGCATGTGAGCATGGCCTCACACATCAGGTCGGCACAGGGCCTCGCACCCCCCCGCGACGGCGCTGACTGCAGTGGGTGATTTATTAATGCGTAGTAAGTATAGGTTTACTGTTTAAACGCACACGTCATTTTCAATTCTTTAGTAACAGAAATTAGGCAGATTTTGTATCAAAATAGGCTATATATAACGAAAACAAAGACATTCTATGTAAAGATTTATGCTCAGCAGCCTGGGCACCCCCATGTAGTCAGAATGGTACGATCTTGGTCACATAACAACATTTTCCGACGATTCGACTACGAGGTTGATCGTCGAATCAGACTCCTCCGAATCGAATCGTCGAATAGTCGACTATTCCAGGTCACCCCTACTGCAAATTCTTTTTTTTTTTGTCAAGTATCTTCTTATTCATAACAGACTGTACTGCAAAAACAGTCGTTTGGAACAGCATATTTGGTACTCAAGGTATTAGACACATTAATTTCAATTTTACAAAGTTTCAAACAAATTAAAATAAAATTCAGTGTTATGAGGTCTCAAAACCAACAACCCAACATTTGTATTGCAGATATTGATAATAAATGATCTCAAAAGTTCATAACAGAGCCATATATGTACAATTTGTAGTGTCCGAAACGCATACAGATCTTTCATCCAGTGGTCCCACTCTACACATTATATCTTGATTTGCAATAACACCTTGAAATCTGGAATACATTATCTCTGAATATTTCTCCACATATTGGCATTAAATTTTACATTAACAATGAAACATCATTTTTGAGTGTTTCTGCAAGCAATTGAACAACCTGATCTTGACTGAGGTGTTAGTGTGAAGGTGTTCCTCAATCCTTCCATTCAGTCACTGGCCAGTCATCTGGTTTCAGCTATAGCTTTACAGATAAGTCTGGCATCTGATGTAAATGAAGTACCAGTACCTGCCACATAAAATGGCCCATCGATATTTATTATAATGCTTAAAAGGACATGTAGACATTTTAATAGGTAATTAATAATTTATTAGGGATTTGGATCTGGATCTTGATCTGTCCGTAACAAATGAAAGTGCGTCACTACTCGCAGCATGCATTTAATTGTACCTATGAAATATTCAGAGGACAGACAGTTAGCCCAGGTAAATAAAACCAGTAGGTGTCTGGCTCTGTTTTTGCGACAGCTCATCAATCCAGTAAGATGTGTGGATTTTACTAATCCAAACTTCATTCAACACAAGAATGTAATCAGTCTGAAAGCAGTGGAGGTTTCAATCTCTGAGCACAAGAGCACAAATACAACAGAACGTTTTCAGCAAATGGATTCTGGCCAACTAGCAGCCCGCTCTTCCTAGGTCACTGTTGCTACCAATCAAGAAAAACAGTTCTACAGCAGAAACTTGAAGTAAATTCAGTGATCCTTCATAACAAGGATATCAATTAGGCCATGTTAATGTTCAACGTACATTGCGAAAACTCCCTGAAGCAGGATCACATACATTTTTCCCCCACCAGATGCACACCTAAGGACAGCTTGTCTGGGACAGGGTTCTAGCAGACGATGAGTGTTTAGGGGAAGCACTCAGGTTTGCCTCCTCTGATGATGTTCCATGCGCACGCAGCACTGTAGGTATTTCAGATACATCGAGTTGACGGATCCTGTGCTTACGGGAAGCACTCATAGTTGCCTCTCCTGGTTTAGTGTTCAATGCTCGTGCGGCATTGTAGGCACAGGCGGAAATCCTGGGGGGAAAGGGGGATTAGGACTCCCCCTTCCAGCGGGTTGTCCCCTCGGAAATATCTAATATATCTAACAATGTAATTTAACCCCTTGTGTACGGTTTTGTATTCGACTGACTGCTCAAGTGACTGGCGTATATGCAATACATATGAGCTAGTCAGGCGGGACCCGCATATGTGCGTGCAGGCGATCTGTTCCCGTGGCCAGGAACCACGTATTCGCGGATGGGTACGCTGGATGGTGTGTGGAATCAATATGCAACTGCTGCGAGGCGATTACCATGAATGATTTTGTACCAATATTGGGTCATACTAATGAAGTACCTGATTGCTCATTGGTTGTGTATCCTGAGCTGAAGATGTGAGTTCAGCGAACAGAATGGGCGGAGGCGCCAGCTCCGAACAAATTCCTTGGTCGACACTTCTTGGAGAGCCATCCACCCACGGCAAAGACTCCAAAACCGCAGAAAGTTCACCTTGAGTCCCGGTTCAGATGTGACACTTGCAAAGTTAGTTTGTGCCTCGAACCGTGTAACAAACTGTACCACACAAAATGGGTGTACTGGAATGTAACGGAGTGATTTTGTATATTTTTTTATTTTTCTGTATTCATTTATATAGAGTGAAAAATGAAGCATAAAAATTCAGTTTATATTGCTGCGTTGTGCCATCATCCAAAAACTGTGGATAAAATACTTTTCCTGGCAATCATCACAGCAAACAGGCAAAGGAACAGGCAGAGAATGTGCATAAAATACTTCCTTGGTGATCGTCACAAGAGCTAGCTAACAATCCCGACCACGGCATCGCGCCCTCATACTCAAATCAGGCCACAGTGGTCAACAGAGCACTCTGCACATTTGTGTTTCCTGGTATGTGGGTCAGCGAGCCAGCCTGCGTATGTGCGTTTCCCGTACTCAAGCGGTTAATAGAAAAAATAATATGTCTTGAATTCACTTGTGCAAATTAGAAATGCAGAACAATGCATTTAAAATTTTTGAAAGATGTCACCCCCGTCTGCCTCACAGTGGATTGGTCCACTGCCTGGCTATTTCTGATGCGACTCCACAGGCTCGGTAAGAGCATGGAGCGTTTCATTAGCCAGACCTGATGTAAGTAGCGATAGCTACCGTGCAAACGTCCACAGAAAACAACAGCTGTGTCAAACATGTTTCTCTACTTCCACCACTCAATAAAATAGCACACATTTACTTTTGTAACCAGCAGGGCCGGTTCTATTCCTCATCCAAATTGTTGCTCTGCCTCTCTAATCGGGTAGCTGTGTTCTGCGCGTTCTGAATCAAGAAAGTACATTTTCGTAGTTCACTCATCTAGTGTGTTCTGTGCCTTTTCAAGACGTCCACGATTCTGATTCGTTGGTTGGTCAGTATAAAAACCAGAGGTGACGCGCATAATCCGTTCAAAATTTTACTGTGCCAGTTGCCATGGCTTCTCACAGCTGGTCAGAGAAAATCTCGCAGAGAAAATCACATATAATATATATATATATATATATATATATATATATATATGAAATTTGATTTGAAATTGTTGGCTAATTAACCCTAAATATAGATATATAGAATGTCTGTGCAGAGCCTGAACAGCAAAGTGCTGATCATGTCCCAGAGACAGCCTGACCGCACAGATGACGCTGTAAAAGTTTGCTGCATCAAAAAGGCTAAAACTAAAGTGAATATTTTTAACATTCGTCTCTTCTGTTTTCTTTTTTCTTGATCTGTTTTTGAGTGTATTTTGGCTGTTTATTCTCAAACAATTTTGTCATGATGTAAAATTGACATGGAGCATTCTTTTGATAAGGGTTTCTGGAGATTTTACTTTTGCCTAAATGGTAACACAAAGCTGATTTAAAAATCTAATGTATCTGTTACTTGGCCTAACTGTCAATCTTTAGGAGTCAATTTCCATACATTGAAAGTAAGAATTAACTGTATTAATTTAATGTATTCGATCAGTCACAGTGGAGCAACTTCTCAGCATTTTAAGAGGTAGAGATTTTAATTTTACAAATTTAATTGGGTAATTTGGTTTACTTTTTGGTCATCCAGTCATGCAGTTTGAGACTTCATTTTCTCTTCCATTATGTTTGTGTTTTCAATGCTATTGTTGATATCTTTGTCTCTGTGTTATTTATATTAACAGGACAAAATTAAATAAGATCATTAATCTTCTTTTATTTGGATTTACATATTTAAGAAGCAAACTTGTACAAATTGCCAACTGCAAAGTAGTCTCAAGAGCTTGCAAACATTAGTGTTGCCCATTCAATGTTTTCATGTGTTTAATTGTATATGCCTAAAGCTAGTAGCCTCACCTCAGGTTTTTTGGAATGCATAGTGTGGCAACATGATACTATATATGCAGTATAATAAAAAAAAAAAAAAAAAAAAAATCACCCCCAAAAATTTGGACCTGCTCACCCTCAGATTTTGAAGACATGGGGAACACTGAGGATTTAGGCTGCGGTTCCAATCACTTTAATGCTTGATGGTCCCATGTTTCACTAACTTTATGAAGAAACCTAAACACGCCAGTGTAAGAAAAAATGGCACATTACTGCGGCTGCATCAGACTGAAGACTTTTACCCAATGGAAAACCAAATACATTTTCTAACTCCTCACTCTAACGGGAATGGCATTAAATGGCACATAACTGAGATACATACAGTAAGGTTTCAATATGCATTGCATAACACTACAACATAACTAAAGGGTTAATCACTGCCCTGTCCTGTTTATTCCTAGTTTTTTTCATGTCTCAGTTCCCACTAATTACACTGCAGGGAAATCACATTTGAATCTGTGGCATTAGAGTGGTCATCAATTAAATATGCAATCAAACACGTGCAGATTTTTTAAAAATAAATTATTAACCCCTTTGCGCAGAATACAAATAAATGCCAATTTTTCCTGCTACGCATAAGCCTATTTAGGCTTTATAGCTCAGTATTTGTGTCACTGAGACTCTGGAATTTTATTCCAGTGAAGCAAGACATTTGGAAATTCAATTACATTAGGAATTAAATTATTTAGGAATTAAATTTTGGAGTTTATGGACGCCTGCGTCTATATCTGTGCAAAGGGGTTAAAATATGGTTCCAAGTGGCATTACATACATAGGGTTAGTCAAATCTGTGGCTCAAAAATTACTGGCACCCCTGACTGGCAATGCACAAACAATTAAAAAATATAAACAAAGTAATTATCGCCGGCGTCTCTGTGACACAAATACTGAGTTATAAAGCTTATATAAGCTCATGCACAACAGGAAAAATTGGCATAATTTTGTATTCTGCACAAAGGGGTTAAGGTCAGATAAAAACAAAGGTGTGTGCCCTACAAACATGTGCACATACTGCATGAAGAAAAACATCATACCCTCTTGAAATATGCAATAACATCTGATTTTCCCCAAATTACTTCTAATTCTCTGGTTCTGGGGCTCTCTTTTGCACTGCTGCAAAGCAGGACAACTACAGCACACAAGACTAATTTGTCTAAAATCCAAGCTTCCTCTCACAGTAAGCAAAAAGTATTCTGCAGCAACTAAAGGTACTCCACAAAATTATATAAAGAACTCCAAAAATCCTTTCAGAAAATTTCAGCTAGAACCCCAGGGCACATTAATTAGCGTTTTCAAGTTACATGGACATTGGTTAAATGCTTCTTGCCCTGTGATAACACCAGCCTGTCCTCCTACCCCCAACTTCCCGTGACCTTGCTTGGACCACACCCACCTTCACTGTGATCTGACCTACACATCTGTAAAGTTTTGCGGCTACATCTTGCACAGTTCTGACACAATTGCATTGACAAAATCTGTCCACAGACAGACAGACAGAATTACCATATAAACACCTGGAAAAGTACTCAAAACCACTTCTGTGGCAGTTCCTGTTACAATAGCGTGCGTCTCCTGGACAACAATTTGCCATGATGACACACACAGAGAAAACAAAATACAAGCCAGCGCTGTCATGGCTGGTAATAATGTGAAATGCTTCATTCCGTTTTAAAATTTCTAAATCTATTTTACCATCATTGCAACAAGTAAAAGTTATGGATCTGCGCAGCTTAATTTCACCCATTTTCCTTCCCCCACTCAAAAAACGAATTGAGCTTTGCTTAATTTTTCTAGTTTATAAAATGCAAGAATAATGTGTTTGCATTTTCTGAACCAAAGAAGTGTGAGCAAATTTACAAAGACACTCATCAGTTACAGGACAGGTGTAGCAAAACTCTTTGATATGTACAACCATGGGTCCAAGAGCCCTGACTGCCACAGGCAAGCCTCCAAACATGACTTAATCCTGTATAATTTTATTTTGAATGAATGAATGAACTTTGTATTCAAACAGCACTTCTCTCACTGGGACTCACCCTATTCTGAGATACCCATCCATCCCTATAACATCACATCAGCTCAAAGGTGTTCTTACCTGTTCCAGGACGGCCCATGATGATGTCCTTGCGTGGCGCTGGATGGGGAGATTCAGCAGGGAGGATGAGGGGTAGCAGGGCGGTGGGGGAGGGGTGACAGGCCACTGGCTGCTGCAGGGGTCCAGTATAGACACCAGCGTGCACCCCCTTATCTCGCGCCCCAGGGCCAGAGCTGGTGAGGGCGGGGCTGGCTGTGGGGCTGGATACAGAGATGCAGGAGAGGGCGGAGCTGGCCTGGGTGGCACAGCTGAGGGGCACCGCTGGCAGGGAGGATGAGGACACCAGCACCAGCGCTGGGGCAGGGCTTCGCAGGAGGACTGTCCCATTGGTTGCAGCAGCATTAATTGGCACTGGGACCTGCAGCCCGGCTGTGGGCAGGGGGGACTGACTATGCTCGTTGGAGCAGGTTTCAGCCACACCTGCACTCCCACCCCCGCGTCCCAGGGGGCGCTCAGTAAACTTGGCTAGGGGCACCTCAGGGTTACGCACGATGACAGGCGAGTCACGAGGAGCCTGCTGGGAAACCAGGCGGCGCAGGCCCGGGTCCTGAGAGTGGGGCGAAGGGGGTACAGGGGACACCAGCATGGGTGGGGGCGAGGCCGCTGCGACGGAGGGGGGGCGGCTGCTGACACTGCGGGGTCGTGAGAAGGGCGCTCCCTGCTGAACCTGAGGGGACAGCACGCGAAAGGCAGCGGGGTTCAAACCCAGACCGTGATCCCCGTGCTCCAGCTCCGGTTTGGGGTAATCCTGCAAAGAAGAGGGTGGCTGGGGAAGGGGGGCATCCGTCTTGCGCTTGCTGGGGCTCATGGGAACGGTGAAGGTAAGGTTGGTGTGAAGCGAGGACTGGATCCCTGATGGGTGGCGCTCTCGTTCCAGTTTGGGGGTGGCCCCGCCCCCCGTGCCACTGAGATGGCGGTGGCGGCGGGGGGGCAGGACAGGTGAGGCCGTTATGGGGCTGAAGTTGGTGGGACGGAAGCCAAAGAGCGGGGAGGGTGAGGGTGAAGGAGCGGGGGAAAACGGTGACTGGTTGGACACGGGTGAAAAGGAGGGGGTGCCTGAGCGCGAACTGCCAAGTGACACCAGCATGTTGGCCGCCTCGCACTCCTCAAAGTCAAAGCGGGACAGGTCCTGCGAGAGCATGGACTGGATCAGCAGACGGGGACGCGAGTCCCCTCCACGGCTGCTGGCCTCGCTGCTCTCCCGTGACGTCTCGTCCCAGTCAAACTCACTGCTGGCCCGGCCCCCGCTTAATCGCAGGTCCGAGGGTGTGATTGTCCCTGAGCTGCTGGCCCCGCCCCTGTCGCGGTCGGCCCCGCCCTCCATCTCTTTGGTGCGCATAGACAGGTGGCGGGAGCAATACCCTCGCCGCTGCGACTCCTTCATGCAGCCCTCCCGCGAGCACAGCCGCCTCCACTGCTTCCCGTTAAACTTCTTGCGGATGCCGTTGGGGGTGCACACCACGTCGCCCTTCTTGTACTTCTGCTGTGCAGCAGTCAGTGGCGTCCGTGAGCGAGAGGAAGATGCAGAGGAAGAGGTGGAGCCCGAGCCTCCGCCCGGGGTGCTGCCTCCACCGGGCGTGGGAATCTTGTCCAGGCCACCCAGGGAGCTGCGGGCCGAGGAGGAGGAGGAAGAGGAGGAGGAGGGCGGGAGCGGGGGAAGGTGGTGTGCGTCCAGAGGCAGCAGCCCAGGCCTCTCAGGGCCCTGAAGTAAAGCTGAGGGGGGATGATGGAGCCCCTGCAGGGGGTTGAGGGACAGATGGGCCACTGTCGGGCTGCCCAGGGGGTTTCCAACGCCCCGGACTACAGAGAACTGGGGGCTGGGGTAGCCGGGGGGTTTAGAAGGGATGTGCCTACGTGGGGGGGTCACCCCCTCATCCTGCAGCTGAGCCATGCTCAAGCGGGACACCTCCATGTCCTCCTCGGGAGCAGGAAGTTGGAGAACCTGTTGCTTCTGCATCTGCTGTTCCCTATTTCTGTCCCGCTCTCTATCCCACTCTCTTCCCCTCTCCCTTTCCCTCTCTGCCTCCCGCTCCCTCCCTCTGCCTGTCGCCAGGCTTAGCACAGAGGAGGTGATAGAGGATGATGAGGAGGTGGAGGAGGAGGGTGCTAATGGGAACCCTTGTCTGCCCAGGGTTCGGGCCAGGAACCCATGCCTGTGCCCAGAAGCCTCGTCACTCAGCTGGAACACGCTCTCCTCCGCCTCAGTCTCCACCCTCTTCCTCCCCCTCTCCCCGACCTCCCACCTTTCCTCGGGCCGGGGCAGGTCCCAGGGATGATCGAGGATGCGCAGGCTCTGGCGGGACACCCATATGGCTTGGGCACTTGCCCTCCTCTTCTCCTCATCCCCAGCTGTAGGGTCCCACAATACCTCCCGGTCCTCACAGAGCATCACGCGGTAGGGAAAGGCCACGGCAGGGTGGGGATCCACCTGAGATACCACACCCTGTCGGTAGAGCTGGCCAGCCCCCTCCCTGTCCTCTCCTCTCCCCCCAAATGGAACGCATACTCTAGTCCCAATGGCGACAGGCGCAAGACCAGGAGGCGGGGCATCGAGGATAAGGTCCCGCTTCTGGGATGTCCTGTTTGGGACGGGGTAGTGCCATAGCAATCTTTCCCCATTCAACTGCACCAACACGGTGCACTGCTCAGCTCCCACCTGTCGCACCACACCCAGTCGGAACACGGGTGATGGAGAACTGTCGTCCACTTCCCCCTTCCACCCACTCCCCACCTCCCGGTCCCTCCCTCTCAGCCGCTGCCGGACCAGCACCCGCTGATTCTTCAGCCATTTGGCAAGGGCCTCAACAAGCACATCCCCATCCTGATGCAAGGAGTTTGGACGGGGTGGAGAGAGGGGGCAGTGTCGAGAGTCAGCATCAGTGTTAGATTCATTGGGCGTCTCAGACACTTCCAGGTCGGCAGAGTGCTCGCTGGCTGTGTCCGTGGAGGATGAACGCACAGAGCTGGGAGGCCCCTCACCGTTCCCATTTCCGTCCCCCTCTCCCGGCAGCCCGCGATCGCTATGTCGGTCCTCAGGAAGACTGCTGCCATGACTGTGAGCTTCTGTGTCCATGCTGTCCTCGCTGCCCGCTGCACTCGTCCCAGCTGATAGGGTGCCTGTGCTGGGAACCCCTCCACTGCTGTTGTTACTGTTGTTATTGTTGTTACGGTTCGTATTGTGCAAAGAGGTTGAGGTGGTGGCGGTGGTGGTGGTATAGTGCTCGTAGGTGTACTTCTTCTTTGGCACTCTGGCCTTGAATGTGGCAGTCTTGCGGCTGGACGCCGGGCTGGGGCTGCTGTTGGTGCTGGCTCCGCTGTTGTTGCTACTGCCATTTGCGCCCCTGGCTTTGGGGCTCTCCCTGTGGTCCACCGGCACCCCACAATTCCCAGCAATCTCTGTGGACTGACCTCCGCTGCTCGGCCTTTCGCCGTCTGGCGTTCCATTGCACCTGACCGGTTCCTCTTGACAGGTGTCCGATGCTGGTAGGGTCTGTCTGTCCTCCGCAGTCTCCATCTGCTTCTCTAGGTCCTTAGCCTGCTTCTCCCTCCTCTCTCCCTCTCCAGCCATATCGGCCACCCCCCGTCTCTTCCCCGCCTTCAGCCGGGTGGACGGAGGAGACCGTCTACCTTGCTTTTTGAAAGGCTTCATCTTCTTTATTTGCTTTCTTTCAGCCCTCTTGTTCCTCACAGCGGGTTTCCTCTGCTCTCTGTCAATCTTATTTGTTTAAATCTTTTCTTTATAGTTTGTCTTTTCCCGCCTCCTTGTTCACCCTCTCTCACACCCTCCCATTCAGTTCTTCAGCTTTTCAAAACTAAAATGGAGAAGAAAAATAGACAGTGGTTGATTTGCATTACTATACATTACAAAATTACAGTACTTTCCACTGGTATCATGATGAATGCTCATCTGTGTTCACAAAATACTTTCAAGCAGGGCAGCGCTCCTTTCCAAAATTTGCACTAATAATCGGAATGCACATTTAAGGATTACGAGATACTCTGCAATTGAAGATGGTGGAAAATAAATACAAACACTGCCAATTTGACTTGAATGTAGAATTGAGAGAAACCAGTAACATGGATTATTGTGGCAACATTTCTCCAAATTATAACATTCACAAAAATATGTGGCTTCACTCAATTCTACTGCAGTTTTTTGACATTACTTCAACTGCAATTCATTTTCTGAAAAAGACAATGACACATTATCTCTCACATATAGCCAACATTAATGAATGATCAGATATGAGCACCTAGCCCTTTGATTCTGTGACAGTGATGCACAGAAGATGGGACAAGACAAAAACGTTGAAAGAGCAAAAATATACAATATTTCTCTATCGTGACAAAAATCTGAAGTTCTGTAGGCTATTTATCTCCCTTACAGCTGAATCATACATTTATTTATGCATGAAAATTTACGGGCCAGCTGACATAGACGAATTTAATTAAAGCAGAAATAAAGCAGAGGAGATTATACTAGAATTGGTATTTGGGATTGATCCTGGGTATAAGGGTTGAATTTGTGGGATTCTAGTATAATCATCACTGTCTCATGACTCAAAGCCAAATATGCTCAAGTCAAGGTCAATGTGTCACGTAAGCATCAGTGGCGGCTGGTGAACTGGCGATCTGGCGATAGGGGAGGCTTAAAACAATCCCTTAAAATTAATGATTGGTCACGACTTGTTTTCAATCATTCATTTAAATTACCATTACAGAAACTCCGAAAACTCTCAACATTATCAGGTGTGGCCAGTTTTCATTTATAACGCATACCTGTCAACTCTCACGCATCCGGTGTGAGTTTAAGTGGCATATTTACTTTCCTCTGCTGTACTCAGCAATTATTCAATCAATGCGTATGCAAGAGATTCTCACGCGGAATTGAAGTCCTTGTCACTGGAGGGGTTGGAAGCAATGGAATTGCATAAAGACGTTTCAAATGATCTTATTCCATTTAAACGATCATGAAACACATGCATTGCTTCCAATCCCTGAATAAAGAAAAGCGTGAGATGTCCGGAGTCATAATCTGTATGCGTTGTAAATGAAAACTGGCCACATCTGATAATGTTGAGAGCTATTGGAGTTTCTGTAATGGTCATTTAAATGAATGATTGAAAACAGGTTGTGACAAATCACTAATTTTAAGGGATTGTTTTGAGCCTCCCCTATCGCCAGCTCACCGGCCGCCACTGGTATGCATGCATTCCTAAACTCAGTAAAATCAAGGGTGATGAATAAAAAGGGGAAAAAAAATTATTTTGGGACAGAATATTTTTTATGAACACCGGATATGCCATAAAAACATACAATATTTAATTCCCAGCTATTTGACAAAGCATGGTGTATTTTTGGAACAACCCTCAGTACCTGTTATTTTATCGGTAAAAAAATCAAAATCATACAAGGCGTAGGCCCCAATTAGATCTATAAACGCAACTCAGAAAAAGTTGGGGCGGTTCGGAAAATGTACTATAAACAGAATTTTGTGATTTCTAAATTTAGTTTGACTTGTATTTCATTGCAGGCACTAAGAAGACAGAATTATTTAATTATTGTACAACCCCAATTCCAAAATAGTTGGGACAAAGTGTAAATTGTGAATAAAATCAAAATGCAATGACTTTAAAATCATATGAGCCAATATGTTATTTACAATAGAACATAGATAACATTTCAAATGTTGAAACTGAGACATTTTACATTTTTATCCACAAAATGAGCTTATTTCAAATTTTCTGGCCGCAACAGGTCTCAATAAAGTTGGGACACAGGCAAAAAAGGGCTGAAAAAGCAACTAATATATAAGAGAATCAGCTGAAAGAACATTTAGCAAGTAATTAAGTTAACTGGCATCAGGTATGTGACATGATTGGCTATGAAAGGGATGTCTTCGAGAGGCTGAGTCTCTTTAAAAACAATGTTCCTCAACGTCAAATGGCTTTGAAGGTCTCATCATCGACAGTGCATAACATCACCAAAAGATTCAGAGAAACTGGAAAAATCTCTGCGCATAAAGGACAAGGCTGAAGACCTTTACTGGATGCCTGTGATCTTCCGGCCCTCAGACGCCCCTGCATCACTCACCGGCATGATTCTGTCATTGACATTACTAAATGGGCCCAGGAATACTTCAAGAAACCACAGTCAGTAAACACAGTCTGCCGTGCCATCCACAGATGCCACCTAAAACTCTATCATGCAAAAAGGAAGCCATTGTTGAGCATGATCCAGAAATGTCGCCGTGTTCTGTGGGCCAAGGCTCATTTAAAATGGTCTGTAGCAAAGTGGCAAAGTGTCCTGTGGTCAGACAAGTCCAAATTTGACATTCTTGTTGGAAATCATGGGCGTTGTGTCCTCCGGGCTAAAGAGGAGAAAGACCACCCCTCCTGTTATCAGAAATCAGTTCACAAGCCAGCATCTCTGATGGTATGGGAATGCATTAGTGCATATGGTGTGGGACACTTGCATGTTTTAAAAAGCACCATGAATGCTGAAAGGTATATAAAGGTTTTAGAGCAACATACGCTCCCCTCCAGACAACATCTATTCCAGGGAAGGCCTTGTGTATTTCAGCAAGACAATGCAAAACCTCATACTGCAGCTATTACAGCATGGCTTCGTAGTAGAAGAGTCTGTGTACTGAATTGGCCTGTCTGCAGTCCTGACCTTTCACCGATTGAGAACATTTGGCGCATAATTAAACAAAAAGTCCGTCAAAGGGGACCCAAAACTCTCCAGCAGCTGGAAGCCTCTATTAAACAAGAGTGGGATCAAATTCCAATGGCTGAACTCAAGAAACTTGTCTCCTCAATGCCTAGATGCCTCCACTATTTGTCAAAAAGAAGAGGGGATGCTACACCATGGTAAAAAGGCTCCTGTCCCAACTTTTTTGAGACCTGTAGCAGCCATCAAATTTGAAATGAGCTCATTTTGTGGATAAAACTGTAAAATTTCTCAGTTTCAACATTTGCTATGTTATCTCTGTTCTACTGTGAATAAAATACTGGCTGGTGTGATTTGAAAGTCAATGCATTTTGATTTTATTCACAATTTACACTTTGTCCCTACTATTTCTGAATTAGGGTTGTCAATATACGTATATCTTTTCCTGTCATTCAGGCTGCAACAAATTCCAAAAAAAAGTGGGGACTGGGACAAGTTCGGACTAATAATGAGGTAAAATTTGAATTATGTTGCGATTTGAAACAGCTGACACCAGCAGGTTATTGTAATCATGATTTGGTCCTTAGGGCAGCACTCAGGAAAAGCCTAGTCTTTCAGGAGCAAAGATTGGCCGAGTATCGCCAATTTGACAACAAATACATGAGGAAGTCATTGTACCTGTACCATGTACCTCAAAAAAAAAAAAAAAAAAAAAATCAAGGAAGGGATTTGGAGATGTCACCCTCTGTGGTGCATTACATAACAAGTAATTGTCAATAACCTAACTGTGTCCACCGCTATACGTACATGTTGGTGCTAAATATATGCAATATCTGTCCAGTTTCTTGAGGTATTATGTTAACAAGGTTTACAAAGGCAAAATCTACGTGATTGAGCCGTGACCCTGAAAAATGACCTCAAGGTCACCACAATCGACAGGTGTCGCGAGGGACCGCCCCCCCCCAGAGAATCCATGGGAATTTCTGAGTGCAAAGGGCATGGGTGCAAGCCTGAGCTGCATACTGGTGATCAGTGAGCACTCAGACAGCACTAAATGAAGAACCGTCATTTATCTAAGATATGACCACATGGGCTCAGGATTACTTTGACAAACTTCTGTGAAGGCCTGCAATACGTAGTTGCATCCGCAAATGTCAGTTATAACTTCATTGCGCAAATTGGAAGCCTTATTTAACATTGTCCAGAAGAGCTGTCAACTTCTCTGGGCTTGGAGGCATTTGCGATTGACCATCACACGGAGGAAACGTGTATTGTGGTAATACGAATCAATACATAAGGCTTTTTTTTTTTTTTTTTTTAAATGGTAACTGTGTACTTTGGGCCAAAGAGAAGGGCCATCTAGATTGTTACCAGAATCAAGTCCAAAAGCCACGCTCAGTCACAGTATAAACTTGCGTCAGTGTGCTTTGAAAGGGTAAGTTGCACTTCTGTGAAGGCGCCATTGATGCTGAAAAGTACAGTGAGACATTGAACGAACATATGCTGCCTTCAATACGAAATCTTTTCTTGGGACGCCCATGCATATTTCACCAAGACAATGCAAAATTGTAATCTGCATGCATTCTAAAGATATGGACTGTGTAAGAAGATGGTACAGGTGCTGGACAGTCCTTCCTGAAGTCCTGACTTTCCCCCAACAGAGAACATGTGGCAGATTTTGAAAACCAAAATGCAACAACAAAGACTCCATTTTGTTGCACGCCATCAGACTTGTCTGCATGAAGGAAAGATAAAATGACACCTGAAAACACTTGATTACTTGAGGTCCTCAGTCCCCAAAAGATTTATCGAGAGGTGTGCAAAGGAACGGCAACAATACAAAGGGGTAAATACTTTACTGTCCCAACTTTTTTGAAAATATGTTGCAAGAATCAAATTTGAAATGTGATTAGCGAAAAAAAAAAACAATATAAGCATGCGGTGAAAGAAAATTATGTGCTATTGCATTCTTTTCTACATAATGAAGGTGAATGATAATTTAAAAATCATTGTTTTCAGTTCTAATTTTAATTTAACAAAATTAAACAAAAAAAGCATAGCTTGGCCTTAATTGCAGACTATCAGCTGTGGATCATTTATAAACTATTAACTGCTTTAAATGAACCAGACATTGAAAATTCCTTGGTGTGCAATGTGCATGCAAAGTTCTTGGACTCATTATTTTCACCGCTATTCAGAGCGAAGCTGCAGCCCGTGTGACTTAGTGCCTCAGATCTGTGGCTAAGGGCAGGTGTGCGATACACTGCAGCTGAATTAGAGCCCAGCATGTCTGTGTCCATATCCCATCAGACTCCACACGCAACTGCATCACAGCCAATGTTTATTTATCACTCACGCCACCATTTGCTTCAATGTGCATTATTCTGAAGATCTACGTTCAGTGAGAATAGGCATTAATTAGTGCACATTTCTGAATAGGCTGGGTCTTCACTGCCAAACCTATCAAGTCACTGATACATTTTAAAGGAAAGTCTCCGTAAAACCATTTCAGCAAGAATGGACAGGATGGACGGCTGATAATGGGACTTACAAAAAACAAGAACTTTCACACGGCTCGTGATCATATTGAGTAAAGGAAGTAAAGGCCTAAACAAGTGGCCTCCCCCAAAACCTTCTGCTTCCTGCGCTCATTTGCATAGCCAAGCCAACAGCATGCAGGACAGATTGCATTATAATCTGCTGTATCATGGGTGATAAAATGAACACAAATTGTAGAAAATAAAAGTCCTGGCAAGCACACAAGCATGTCCACAGATTTGCACACACACATGCTCCAGGCCCAAATGGCCTCAGTGACTCTGAGGAAATTCTTGTCGCTCTATTCTCAATCTCTCCCTCTCTTCCTCACTCTTTTTCTTATGAATGTTTCAAACTATTTCTCTGCAAAATCCATCATGGCTTAGTGCATGTTCATACTTCCTGTCGAAAGCCATGATGTCACTTTTTCATGCGTAAATACCCGTAATCACTGCAGCCATCACTGCCTCTTTACCGTCCCCTTTCTTTCCTGTTACAAGTGTGCTTTGTTTACAAGGAAAATATTATTTCTGCAAGAGATGACCTGTGTTCCAATAAGTAAAAAAAAGAAAGAAACTGAGGTCATCGGAATACACGTGGTTTCTTAATTTTTCATTGCTTTTCTATTGCTGCATTCACTCTCTACTCATTTTTTTTTTTTTGTCTCGAAGAAGGTCCATGACCAAAAGCTTGCTGATTTCAAACATTTTTTGCTCTGAGTTTCAGATTTCAGGCTATGCATCCTTTTCATCGAATTTTACAGTTTATGGCTTCAGCATCTCAGCAAAGTCTGAACCATGTGATCAGCCATTTTTTCCTTTTTCTTCATTTCTTAATTATGTTAAAATGTGTAAGGTTATTTACTGCAATTACCCAGGACAAGGAAGTCAGTTATTGATGCGTATATTCAAATTATTCAAAATGCTGAATAAAAGCCAAATACAATGTTGAAGCAGATATTACAGGATTTTAAAATAAAGCTAGCAAATCATAATGACCAGAATTTATTTATCAACATAAGACAACTGCTGAAAACCATATTCATTTAATGTGCATGAGTTTTTCCTTGAACTCTCAACTGAATGGTTCAAATTAGAATTAATGGATAATGAAAAGAAGCACTGCACATAAGGCCACAGCCTCAAGTGCAATATGACTAATACATTTGCTTTTGCCCGGAGTTCTTTAAAAGAAAACTAACCGATCTGACACCACTTTCGCTGCAACTACATCTGTACAGACAGGTAAAGCGCAAGGACAAGTACAAAGCTCCCAAATATACTAGCTGTATTTTCATGCGCCTCGGCTTACATTCATAAACATGATGCTGATGAGCACACAAAAAATACCATACTGATAAGGAATGAGCACCAGCCTGTGAAACTGTTTGGAGAAATACACTCCACAGAAAAAGCCATCATGTAGTCAAATGTAATTTTGTCCGCAGAAAATATCAGTCAGCACAGCTTAACAAGAAAGCGCAGCTATACCATGTCCGTGTCACTGTGCGGTGGTTCAGGGCCACACTGCACCAAGTTTTAATAGACCGTAATTATATTATAATTTGTCTGCACGGAGGGAAATGTTTTAAAGATCCGTCGCGAAGGTGAGGTCTGACATATAACGTTTCAGTGCAGCCCACGGGCCAGTGGAATATTAGCAATACACTCCAATGAGAAGGTAGTGCAGCTTACTCAAATGTACTGGCATATGAACGTAGTTTCACGTGGCATACCACCAAAACTAGGTCGCGAGGAAACCAATTATTTTCAAGAAAAAAAAAACTGAGAGCAATGATATGATTCCATAAGTTAAAGCAGACATTTTCAATTATTTAAATTTATATTTTTGATGCTTGTAGCCGCACAGCCAGCACAAAATGTTCTCAAAATTCTATTGGAATGTATTGTAAACGTTGTAATATTTTCACTGCAAGGAGATTTTGGGAACGTGTTGCGCTGACTGGGCAGTGGCTTCAAATACATTACGTTAGTGGCCAGAGATTTAACCTCCGAAGGTGTTCTGTTGCCATAGCTGTGTTTGCAGTTGTGACGGTACAACCAGTAGTAACGTTACCGACCTTAATTAAGTTCACTAGTACACTTCCTGAACATGCTGAGTTACTTTATCATAGATATATCATTTGATCATCTGAATCAATACATAAACCAAAGCAAAAACACGCAATACACAACTGAACAGGAGCTGGCAGAAATTAGGCGACGGGGCTCATAGTTAGCAAACTCTCATTAAAATACTTCCCTTTTATTGGACTTCAGTGTCAAACGCAGAGATAAAACATCATTATATCAAGATAGCTAACTTGTACGCAATCCTGAATCATCAAAAAAGCTGCAGCTGCATACTCGGTACAATTAATCACCAACTGTGCACTGAAACAATGTTGAAGTTGAGTGTAAAACACAATATAAGCCAGTCACAGTCATATTATTGTTTATTTTCACTGTGGCATTTGATCTCAGCAAATAAAAAAGATACAATAAAATGAAAATAAGAAGATAAATATAAAAAATAAAAATACCACAGCTACTATAATTAATAAGCATGAATTTCTTTAACTGTCTAACTAGCTATATCAGGGCGCTAATTAAAGTCCTAAGTACAAGTTGTATCGTTATAGGTTAGCTCGTTTGATAAACATTCGCTGTGATGCTACAATCTACTACGACTGCCTCGGTACATTACTACTACGTAGGGAGCGTTAAGCCGCTTTCACACTGGACGCGAGACGAATTTTTCGCACGACAGATTAAATTCAAAGTCAATGCAAAGACGCGAATGCACGCGTTTTCGCGTGTATTGGCGTCTTTGCATTGACTTTGAATGTAATCTGTCGTGCGAAAAACTCGTTTCGCGTCCAGTGTGAAAGCAGCGTTACGCCAAAAGCAGATTATGGTCTCAGAAAAACAGGATCAAGTGAACGCTGGGCAGGCCTCTCTTTACAAAATGCAGCAAGATACTTTCAGCAAGCTAGTCAGTCAAGTAAAATACTCAAATAGTATCCGTTTACGATTAATGTTAACTTCTTACGAGTTAACAAGTCTCAAAATTAAAGGACACGAATTGATTAATTCATGCACTAAATAAAGATAAGGAAATAACGTTAAGTGTCACAAAAACAATTAGTAACTACAAGCTAAAGCAATATAAAAAGTTCGGCTAAAAGAAAGCACGGTAATGTTTTAATGTGCAGGTGTGAGGTGAGAGTAGTCTTAGCTAGCTAGCAATCTAAAGACTAGTAAGTTAAGTTAGCTCGCTAGCTAATTAAATGTTAACATTAGATAGCAAGCAAATTGTAGCGTAGAGACAATAGTATACAAACGCTATACTAGCCAGCTATCCATATCTTGGTGGCTCGACTTAATACGTGTAAGTTAGCAAACGATGACAGACTGTCAAACCGAACGAACTTATTTGTGATGTAAGCCAACTGAAAATAAACGTGAATAATTTTTTACGTCGGTCACTGAGTTAGCTGGTCGAACTATGTTGCTGCATATTGGCTCCCTGAACGAAGTCAACTTTCTAAGTTAGGATTACGCCAGTTTGCAAGCCAGTTAGCACTGAGTGTCAATCGCAGCTGCGACGTAGTAACGTTAGTGAGAATATGTTGCTAGCACTAGTTAGCACCATAGCTATTTAACGTCAGTAAGCCTCAGGGTCTTGGTGAAGGACTATTTTTGGCGAAGTTTAGACTGTAACCTTAATGTTTGCACCCTCACACCCCACGTCCGCGCCCGTGGTTCTATTAATCTTTTTTTAAATAGTTTAACTGAGAGGGACAGAAAGCTAACGTTACAATGTTAACAATCTTTCTAACTGTTCTTCAAGACGGAGATGGTTGCAAGAAAAGCAACACAGATAACGTTTCAGCAGTTAAAAGAACAACCTATCCTAATTTGCTTGAAATACCATAAGAGAGTATAAACTCATTTTCTTCAACTCACCCCAAAAAAGATTTACGGTGCTGTTTGCTGTTGACACAATAGGAAATGCAGTAAAATTACACTGCCGTCCATGGTTATCGCTTAGTATTGGTTTTACTTAATTTTTCCTTGGTAGAGCATTGCGTTGTCTTTCATCTTCAACCAAGAAGAGGAACAATCTGAATCTCTTTTACACTACAATCACAAAATGGTGAATGAATCCCTAACAGCTGGTCAGTGTAGCCAATCAGAGATCACTGACAGGTACAGTAGCCTGTCGTCTTAAGGTATCAAATGGAAGGGCGTGGTCAAGTGGCAAGCGGCAGGTAATTGACACTGACCATTAGCGAATCGAGCTGTGGGAAAATATGTTGCCGGCTCCTTGTCACATAGTTTACAATATCCAATTAGAGATCAGGGAGGCTTAGAAACAGCGAGTAGGTGGGATAAGCAAAGACATATAACGACAATCTGGGAACAAAAAAATACTCGCTTCGAGGGAATTATTTCTTATGAACAGCACAGACCCAACTCCCAGGCCAAAAGTGCGCATTGGTGTGTGTGGTGTATTGTTTTATGAAACAGTTCTCGACTTCCTAGAGTCTTGCGGCCAAAAAGCCAGTGTTTTTTTTTTTTTTTTTTCGTAATTCGCATATTGTCTCACATTTGCATGTAAATAAGCGAGAGAGCGATTGAGAAGAGAAAACTGCTCTTAAAGTATTTTTCTTTCAAATTATATAATTTTAATATTTCCCAGTTCTACATGAATCGTTAATGGACGTGTAAATTTCAGGACGATATGATATCTTGCATCATTCCCTTCACATTCCCAATACGCAGTTCTTTACTTTTTCCTCACTCCTCTTACCATGAACTCTATTTCTGTTAGCAACAGCCACTCACCTAGCCCTGACTAGCCAATCACATTCCTCACCCAGTCTCCTCCTGACGTCAGCAAAGATCCAGCCCCCCCTTCCAAACCAATCTGAGTTGAGTTTTGAGATTACGTTATTCAACGACAATGCAATTGGCCAAGAGTTACAGCTCCTCCCAGCCAATGACCAAGTACAATGGTGATGTAATTACGCTTGTTGCCACCAGATGGAACAAAAAGGCGGGGTTTTCAGTAAACTGAGCTAACCCCGTGTTTACTACAAAAAGAGTCGTATTATAATTAGCAGTGCCATATACAAAGTGTCTGCTTCACGTCTGAATAATGCCATTTGACAGTCCTCAATGCGTTGAATGTTTCTCTTCTTCCATATATATTTCTTTGCGGAAACAATTTTTCTGTGTGTCACCATGGTCATATCTTACCAAAAGTAAGACCTGCGATGTTCAAGTTTAAAATCAAAGAGAGAAATAATAGGACAGGACAGTAATGCCTGTTTGGTCCAACGCAGCAGAATTGCGTAAGTTCTGTTATCGCACTTCGCGGTCACAAATGTTACACTTAATCATGTGCATACTGAGAAAAGAGAGGAGCTGCCCTTTTGTGGTATTACCAAGGTTGATGTAAATTGGTACACAGCAGTGTTGGGCTCCCGGGCAATCCTTTTAGGGGAACCGGGGGATGGCTGGCACAAAGGGTTGATTGGGACAATTAGAATATCCAGGCCCTAAGGGCAAGCTGTCTCTAAAATGTGACATTAAAATATTTGCTTATTGGGACCACTATTCATTTATAATGTTGTAACATTGGAAAGTTGCAATCACTCATGGTGAGTCTAAGTTTAAATACTTTCTGGTTAAAAAATGAATAAATAAATAAACACTATAGAGGCAAAGGTGAGGCTTATATAAATGGATTTGGCTTGACCCACAGAATTCAACAAAAAATAATTTTGTTTCTATGACCTTCCTCTCAGAAGTTATAGCCCAAAATGCACTGACAAAAAACTGAAAAATTCAATATGGCCACCTGCTCAAGTGTCTTAACACAGGTAACTCTGTGTGCTTGTTGCGCATCATAAGGACATAGCACTTGCCAAATTTCATGAGATTCCGTCAGACCGTTTTCATGTTGTTTGCATTTAAAGAAATTTTTGGTCTTGTGACTAAATAGACCTATAAATAGCTAGCACAATTTTGACCGGAAGTTGATGATTTCCTCAAACTTTATGCAACTCAGGTTCTTCTAGACCTAAGTCAAGTTTGAAGATTGTCAAAGATTTTGAACATAATCCAATATAGCAAGTGAACTATGAGACAAATCAAAAACCGGAGAAACGTAGTATTGAAGAAGGACCTAGAGATTGTTTGTGTGAAAAATGAGAGCTCTAGCTTGAACGGTGTCTGAGAAAGCTCACTCACAAAATCGTGAAAATAAAAATAAATGATAGCTAGATGGATCCACAATATATACCTTGTTGTAAGAATTCGTCAATGTCATCTGACTGAACAGAACAGTTTTTACTTTGTGGAATTGATGGATAATAAGATTGTATTTTTGGATTGTATTTCCAGATCCTTAACAAGATTATAAAGTTTTGTGATGATAGGTGACAGCTGAAGTGAGTAAAACTGAAATTTGATAGGCTGTTGTCAATCATACAGTTTTAGTTATCGTTTTGTTCTTACAGATTTTCATAGCAACCCTGACCAGCATGAAGCATGCAAAATTTCAAGTTGATAGGACAGTTGGTTCAGGAGTTATGACTATTTGTTTGCTATGGTGCCACCTATGGACGGATTTACACTAAATTTGGTGTGCTTCAGTCAGATGGCCTATTGAGCTCCGGTAGCTGACGTCACGCAATCCCAGCATGCAACAGTCAAAATCAAAACACGGCCATATTGGCAGGAAAGTGTGTGGTTAAAAACATTGCCTGGCATACGGCTAGCAGCTAACTTTGCCGACTGTATGTAGGGAAACTGAATATAACAGTATAATTTTATGAATGAGGTGGTGCCTTTAGACATTCATTCAAACTGTGCTAATGTGGTGACACAAGCTCGTGAACATACACGTTAAGCTCAGCAAATAGCTAGTGACATTCTGCCCTGTTGCTAATGCTAATGTAATTGTTTATGAGAGGCACTTGGCTACACTTCCAGTGAAAGTGACACTGTTTTAAGCTGATACACTCCAAAGCTGAATAATCATCACAAAGCCAGATTGCATTCATTTGTATCCGTCCAGTCTCCTGCAGGCTTTGAGAGACTATCTGAAGTAGGACGAGGGAAAGTTGATTAGTGGTGCATTACCCAGAAGAGTAGTTGCAAACTAAGTCAGCAACTTGCATAGATCGTCCATTCACAATCAGCAGTTCCAACTTTGTGAGTTAGCATCTTTGCTTTTGGGAAACGCCACTCAGGTAATTGTAGATGTCTGGATACTTCAGGTCTGGAAAATTGTTCAATCCGGCTAACTCAATACTTGTGAAAAGCACACCTGGGGCATTATAAGGGTCAATAATGTTTAACCTATTAAGTTTTGAATTATATCGCTCAATTTCTATTGATGTAAACTGTGCAGTGAACTCTGATGGCTTGAAATCGGCGCTAGTGCCATTCATTTTCATTCAGGCTTTTCCTGCCAAAATGATGGCGTAAATAAAAGGAGTCATGTGATGTCCGGAGCTCTATAGACATCATATCTTAAGTTCAGTGAGGACTGGACATTGTATTCAGGAGTTACAACTCATTATATCAAGAAAGGCCACGCCCTCAAATTTTTTTGGCTTACTGCAGCCACTTCTTTTAAAATAGCACCTTTTTAATATAGTATTTAAAGATCATTGTCTGATGATCCTGCGTGCTAAGGTTCATGCAGATCGGTTGAACCACCTCAGAATAGGCTGATCCCGAGGGGATCCCTAATAATAATAAAAATACGAATTTGAACAAAAACAATAGGTATCCCCCTCAGGAGACCAGAGGGAATCCCTAATAATAATAAGAATAATTCTTACAAAAACATTGGGTATCCCCTCAGCAGACCAAAGGGGATCCCTAATAATAACTAGATTGAAGCAGCAGAGCAGCTTCTTAGCCAGGCTCCCAAATATATACCTTGTTCAAAGAATCCGTCCAGGTCACTTGACTGAACAGAACAATTTTCAGTTTGTAGAATTGATGGATAAGAAGATTGTATTTCTGAATTGTACTTCTGGATTTTCATGCACTTTGGTTGAACAATGGTCGAAAAATGGTCAATTCCCTTGGTGCCCGTCCAGCCGTTTTCATACAATTAGGCTGGAACAGACATTTATGTTGCATGACAAACTTTATCAATTAATAACTTTCGTTATTTTTAATGGAAGCAAATGATTTTCTCAAACTTGATTGAGTTTACCACCATCTATTAGTGTGCAACATCTCAGCTTGATCAGTTCATTAGTTCTGGAGAAGATTGTGAAACATCCAGAGCAAAATTTAATATGGTGGTCAAACCGTTGGTCCAATCAAAAGACGATTAGCATACATCCGACGTGCCATGACCTTGCCTATCCAGTGCTGCAGTCGGCATCTATCTCCTATAAGGATCGAGGTATGATTGGACAAAAAAAAAAAAATTCAGTATGTCCGCCTGGTCACGTTACTTAACTTGTCTAATCCCAAATTTTTTATTTGCAATGTGAGTGCATGCATTTTACTCCTTAGACCTCCCTGACACATAAACTGAATGTATTTTTGATTTCATGATGGTTAAGTTCCAAGTTGCATTTTTTGCCCAAAGCCAAAAACAACACTTTTAGAGCTTCAAATGTGAGCACTGAGATTAAACAGGTTTACACAGGAAACTCTTACTCTGTGTGCTTGCTGCATATCAGTAGGCCATTGTACACGCCAAATTTCATGAGATTCCGTCCAACCATTTTCATGTTATTTGCATTTAAAGAAAATTTTCATCACATGACCAAATAGACCAAAAGCTTGCGCAATTTTGGCCGGAACTTGATGATTTTCTCAAATTTGATAGAACTTGGGTTTTCTAGACCTATGTCAAGTTTGAGCTTGACCGGTGCAGTGATTCTGTAGAAGATCTCAAAGGTTTTGAACATAATCCAATATTGCAGATGAACCACAGGACAAATCAAAAGTCAGATCAATAGTATTGAAGACAGACCTAGAGATTGTTCATGTGAAAAATGAGAGCTCAAGCTTGAAAGTTGTCCGAGAAAGCTCGCTCACAAAATCATGACAATAAAAATGAATAATAATTAGAAGAAGAGGAAGAAGAAGAATTTGTACAAAACAATAGGTATCCCTTTTCGGGAGACCGATGGGGTTGGGGAATCCCATCCCATGTAATAAGACTTCATACAAAAACAATAGGTATCCCTGAAGAAGAAGAAGAAGAAGAAGAAGATCAGTAAGTTGGCTTTGAGAAGTGAACTTAGTTAAACTGACATTTTTAAGACTCTCTGCAGTCAGTGATGCTTTGCCAGGCCTTCACTGCAGCTGTTTTCAGTTCCTGTTTTGTTGTCAGGGCATTTTGCCCTCAGTTTTGCCTTCAGCATGTGAAGTGGAATGCTCAGTTAGACTGAGGTCATATGATTGACTTCTTTATTATGGAACATTTAACTTCTTTGCCTTAAACATTTTTTGGTTGCCTTTGAATTTTGCTTCCAAGTCATCATTCCTCTGCGCTGTGAAGCATTGTTCCATGAGTTCTGAAACATTTGGCTGAATCTAAGCATATAAAATAGCCTAATACAAATCAGAATTCATTCTCCAGCTGTCAACAGTTACACTGCCAGTAAGAAGAACTTGCTCAATTGACAGCCATATATCCTCACACATGACCACTCTTCACAGATGAAGTGTTCAGATCATGAGCAGTTCCTTCCCCTCCACATATTCTTCTCCTCCCCATCTTTCTGGTTCAAGTTGATCTTCGTGTCATTTGTCCATCTGAATTTAGACTCTAGAGCTTTTCCAGATATTCTGGAAATGTCCTGTTTTTGAGTTTTACCAATAGTTTTTGCCTGGAGATAACTCTCAGCATTTGCTCTGGTAACATTTTTTCTTGAAAGCTATAGGTTTCAGATCCCACGCTGCAGCAAACCCAGGTTCCAGATTTCACACTGCAACTGACCCACATTATGGATCCCATGCTGCCGCCAGCCTAGACTCTGGATCCCATGATGCAGCCGTTTAAGGTTCCTACTCCCATGCTGCAGCCTCCTCCTGCTTCTGTGCCAGACCTTTAGAGGCCTCTCAGTCAAAATCCTGTCTCTCAGTCCAGATCCTGCCAGTGGTACATCTCCCAGTCCAGATCCTGCTGGTAGTCCACCTCCCGGTTCTGATCCTATCAGCATTCTGACTTACAGTTCTGATCCTGTCAGAGGCCCATCTACCAGCCTTGGTCCTGTCCACACTCCATTTCCCAGTCGTGATACTGTAGATAGTACACCTCCCAGTCCTGATCCTGTTGGTGGTCCACCTCCTCATGCCCTTGAGCAAATCAGTGGTCTTCCTGCTACTCCAGACTCTGTTAGCAGCCCGCCCTCCACTCCAGACCCAGTCTGTAGTCTGCCTCTTCCTGACCCTCTGCCTGAGCCCGAGGGACTTTGTCCCTTCTTTTTGACCCCCTCCTCCCACCCAGCTCCATTGGCTAGCCCCTGAATGCCCTTTACAAAGTCAAAATGAGCAGATATTTTTTGAGAAACAATAAAATTTCTCAGTTTCAACATCTGATATATTGTCTTTGAACTATCGGTTAAATATAGGGTTGAAATGATTTGCGACTTTTTGCATTCTGTTTTAACTTACATTTTAAACAGCCTCCAAACTTTTCTGACAACGGGGATGTAACCATGAGACAAGCCTCTGTGATCTTTTTGGTAGCAGTGGTTTCCACCGTGCAGTTCTCCCATGCATCCCATTTGTGGCGAGTTACTTTCGTTCTGTGGAACTGTGAACACTGACCTTAACTGAGGAAATTGGTGCCTCCAGTTCTTTAAATATTAGTCTGGGATCTTTTGTGATCTCCTTGATGTGCTTTTGGAGGAATTTTAGTAGGCCGGCCATGCCAGAGAAGGATCATCAATGCCCCAAGGTTTCTACATTTCGTCGCCTTAGAATTACAGGGTTCTAACTAATATTTTGGTCAAAATTGAGTTAACTATTGCTCATAATTGGTAATAAATAGTTCTATCTAATGATTAAGTATGGGTATTCAATTCATTTGTTAAATTAGGTTCAGACAAGAATTACCAGTTCCCTAAGTTCCAGTTCCCTAAGTATACACTGAGCGGCCAAACTTCGCAAGCAAATTCCTCAAAACTTTGTAAATGTTAGTTAGAACCCTGTAATTCTAAGGTCCTGATTTGAGGATAATTCAATTCAATTCAATTCAACCAACTTTATTTATCCCAAATTGGGCAATTCAGTTTGCAGGCTCCAGTCAAATAACACACACAAGAAAAAAAAAAAAAGACAATACGCATCAACCAAACAATTCATTCTGTCAGTGATAACAAATTAGTGTTAAGATAGCAGCAATGGTACTCACCGTGGTTTGCATAAGTCCCAGAGCCTTAGAGATGGCTTAGTAACCCTTTCCAGACTGATAGATATCAACTACTTAGTCTCTCATCTGTTCTTGAATTTCTTTAGATCACGGAGTTGTGTTCTGCTTTCTGCTTACTTCACATTACCAGACAGGCTCTATTTAAGCGATGTTTAGATTCAGCAGGGCTGGTAGTTATCATGCCTGAGAGTCACAACGCTCGTATGAATTCTGAGTGCAGCTCTTCACAATTCAGCAGCCAGCGTGTCTATTTGGTGTATGATTGTTATGATTGGTATACGTCTAGTGCGTGTCTCCCCTCTCAGCTGAATCTTGTTACTCACTTGTTTCCTTATGAGCAAGTGACAGGTATTTAAGCCCCCTTGTGCTCGTGCTTGTTGCTGGATTGAAAGGTCGTATTCCCACTGAAATCCTTGTCTTATGTTTGTTAAACATCTTTGTCTTCGTCTTAATGCAGCAGGTACTTTAGTCCAGGATTGAGGCTGAGGTTATCTTAATTCAATGCTGTTCTTCAACTCCAGTTTTCAAGAACACGATTCCAATCCTAATCAGGGTCCAGGACTGGGACTGCGTTCTTATTAACCCTTGCAAGTCTATTCTCTTTATCAAGTTTGTTAGGAACAAGCTTGCAACCCTGTACTGAGGCCAGGACTGCCACCAAATTCCTCTCAAGCAACAACCCTCCTCTTTGCGAGCAATCCACTGCTGTCAAGTGCTTCGACATATGGCAGCACACCAGAAGCCACTGGCCAGCAACAGCAGCCAAACGTTGCCTATGACACGTGCTGAACTGTTTCTCATTCTCTCTGAGGGTCCGTGTCCTACTATCCTGTCGGGGTTCTGTCCCCGTCATTACCGTACTGCTGCCTTTAAATTACCAGTAGAATTGCAAGTTTGTTTCTGCACTTAGTTCCTGGTATCGATCAGGGGTGCGTTTCCAACAGTGTAGTCGCTAACTAAGTTAGCAACTTACATAGTTTGTCCATTCACAGTCAATGGTTCCAACTATGCAAGTTAGCATCTGTGATTTTGGGAAACACACCCCAGAACAGTACAATCCAGCCACGAATGGAATCAGCGGAGATGTCAAGCATGGTTAACGCCCTAAGGTACCAGGGTGAACAAACTGGTCAGCAGGAGAGTGAACTCCAGCAACCTTGCCAGTCCTTTGGAGCCCTCTGCAATCAACTCGTGGCTGTAACAAAAAATTCACAGGACTCCACCTCCACCACTCAAGCAGCCAGCGCCCTCCTGCAGAAAGCTCTCCCTCAGATGCAAGCACTTTGGGAGCCCAACCTGGCAGTTCTGGACTCCTATTATGGTGACCCAACAACCTGTCGCAGTTTCCTGGTGCACTGTGTGATGATGTACTAGCTTCAGCCCTCCTCCTTCCCCACTGAGCCAGAGGGGAGACTGGACATCCTGCAATGATGTCATTCACTGTCATGGTTTAGGCGTGCGTTTTGAAGAAAATCTCTGTTTAGTTTCTTCTTTTACTGCTGATTCGGCGATTCCAAAGCAGGCTGTTTAATTCACTGTTAATCCGGGTTGGAAATAACTTGCACATGGAGCGAATGGTAATGATGAGACACGTGAAGCACTTTCTTAAAAGTTCAGTTGCGATGGAAAACGGTTGTGCCCACGGGAGAGGTCAGCATCACACACAGAATGAAGGAAAATCGGCAGTTTAAGTAGTGTGAAGGAGTGACAAATAACACCTGGCCAGGAAGCTGCCCCCCACCAGCGCATCCAGAGGAGCCGGTTCTGCTACAGGATGTCAAAACACCTCATCCTAATTTAATAAGATCAATGGTGGCCGTCCGCCGGCACCCAGTTGATTTGCATAGATACTATAGTGTATAGCAGCAATCACGGCATTGACCGAAAGCAATTGACTCTCACAGCTCACCATCCGTTCGGAAAGATGAAAGACAAATTGGGGGAACACGCTGAGAAAACCCTGAAATCTTACAGTTTGTTTGTTGGACCTTTCTTTGTTCTATCGTCCAGGACGATATTGGATTTCTTTTGCATCAAATTCCTGGCCCAGCTGGCTAATTGAGCTGGGACAGAGTTTTCCGGACTCTATATATATGGCCGGGGGTTCGCCACGCCTATCGCTAGAGTGTCTGTTTGTTTCTAGCACTTCGGCCGAAGATATCTTTAGTCAGTTTTCCTGGTGACTTGTTATCTTCCATTTATTGTTAGGAATTGCTTCTTTTAGAAGTTTTCTCTCTTCTCTCTTTGTTTATTCTCTCTCGCATTGCTTCCATTTTGCAGACTTTTATTCGTCCTTGGAAGCGCGAGCTTTTACCGGAGGTGTGTACCTCCTTTCGTGTTTGTCTCTTATCTGGGCTGCTCTTTGTTCTTTCTCTCACTGGTCACTGCACCTGGCGTCCTATCACCGCCCATTACAGCACACTCTAGCCAACATGGAGTCGTCAGCCGTGGCTACGTTAAAGAAAGTTTTGGCTGATCAGCAAGCCACACTCTCGGGCTATGGCAAGGGCTTGTCTACCCTGAATAGTCGACAGGCTGAGTTGGCGGAACGAGTCCGCCATCTGGACGAGGCTTTACAAAAACAGGAGAGCGTCCTGTTAAGTCTCACTGAGCGTATTCGAGCCTTGTCCACTCAAATTACACAGAATGTTGCACATTCACAATCCCTACACTCTCACCATGAGCCTAGGCTCCAGCTACCCTTAAGATATGGAGGCGAGGCAGGGAAATGTAAAGACTTCATCGCTCAGTGTGAAATATTTTTCAAAGCTCAGCCTTCGCGTTTTGTAAATGAAGGGTCTCGGGTTTCATTTATTTTATCTCTGTCGACTGACACAGCCCTTACTTGGGTCAGGCCACTTATTTGATCTAATTCACAGGTCGTGAGTTCAGTGGAGACTCTTGTTGGGGAGATGGTGTCAGTGTTTGATCAGGATGTGTGTGGGCAGGACGCGGCTACGCGTCTAATGCATCTTAGGCAGGGTTCCGAGAGCGTTGCTGAGTTCTCTATAGCCTTTCGCTCTCTAGCTACAGAGACGGGCTGGCCAGAAGCGCCTCTAATGACTGTTTTTATTCATGCCTTGGCGGAAGAGGTTAAGGACGCTCTGGCTACATTAGAACCCTGTACTTCTCTGGATTCGTTGGTTCGCACTGCTGTGCGAATTGATAATTGAATTCATGAGCGCAACAGAGAAAAACGTACTGCTTTAGCTCTCGCTGACAACGAGGCTAATCTTCCTCGTAGTATGCATATAGCTCCTATTCTGTACACTGAAATTTCCACTCCTGGGGAACCTATGCAGGTCGATGGCTCATATGTGAGCCGGGCTCGTAAGCCCGTTCGTAAACCAATTATCTGCTATAACTGCTACAAACCAGGACATATTCGCCCTCACTGGCCTGAACTTAAGGGAAACGGGAAGTCCCTCTAGCTGTATGGGGGGGTGGCTAGAGGGACATACCCAAATTCTCTTCCGAACCTTGATTCCCGTAGAATTAACTGTGGGTAGACAGATAATTCCTCTGGAGGTTTTTTTGGACTCGGGGGCCGTGGATTGTTTTATGGATGCAGAGTGGGCTGAGAGGCATTCTATTCCTATACGCCCTCTGCTACACTCATGTACTGTTAAATCTTTGGACGGTCGCCTGCTAGGTTCTGGAATTATAACTGAGGTCTCTGAAGCACTAACCATGTTCGTTCCCTTTGGTGGTCATTCTGAGGAGGTCCGATTTTTTATTATTTGTTCCCCTGTTTTTCCTGTTGTTTTAGGACACTCGTGGTTATGGTAGCATAAGCCTCATATCCGTTGGGGTAGTCAGACTAGCCCTATTGTCCAGTGCGGCGCTAATTGTAGGTCCCACTGTAGGGAGAGTTCGACGTGTAGTCCCGGGCATCAACCTAGGAGGGAGGCTGATGTCGCGAGTGATTCTGAGGACTTTATCTCATACAACCCTCCTAGTCGGGAAGAGGAGGTGGAGGAAGGGTTGGAGTGGGATCCTCAATTTGACTGGCGGCAGCCAGAGGATGATTGTGATTTGGAGGATCGCTCTGACTGTGATTCGGTCATGGAGATGGCGGGTCCCGAACAGGTGGATAGTTTGGGGGCCGCTTTGAATTTCTGTCTCGTAACGTTCCTAGTGATTATGCTGATCTCCCAGAGGTTTTTAGTGAACAACGAGCCTCGACTTTACCTCCTGATTGCCCGTACAATTGTTAGATCAATCTCCACCCTGGCACTACTCCTCCTGGGGGTTCGCTATACTCACTGTCAGGGCCTGAGCGTAAGGCCATGCGAGAATATATTCAGGAGGCTCTCGCTAATGGTTTTATTCAGCCATTCACTGCTCCTGCCGAGCGGGGTTTTTTTTGTGGGAAAAAAAAGATGGCGGTCTGACACCCTGTATTGATTATAGGAGTTTGAATGAGATCACCATTAAAAACTGATACCCCCTTCCGTTGATGAATTCCGCTTTTGAACGTCTGCAGGAGGCGTCATTTTTTACCAAGCTAGATCTACGGAATGCTTACAACTTAGTTCGCACTCACGAGGGGGACGAATGGAAAACGGCATTTAATACGCATGACGGGCACTGGAAATATTTGGTCATGCCGTTCGGATTGGTTAACGCCCCCTTGGTGTTTCAGGCACTCGTTAATGACGTTCTCCGAGAGATTTTAGAGAAATTCATCTTCGTTTATCTTGACGACATTCTGATTTTTTCTTCAATTCTCTCAGAGCATAAACAACACGTCAGACAAGTGCTTGAGGCCCTCCTTAAAGCCAAGTTTTTTGTCAAGGCTGAGAAATGTGTTTTTCATGCTAAGACTGTCTCGTTTCTTGGTTTCATTGTGTCAGAGGGGTTGATCCGCATGGACCCTGACAAGGTGGCAGCGGTCAGGAATTGGCCTGCCCCTCAAAACGTTAAGGAGGTGCAACGGTTTTTGGGGTTTGCCAATTTTTATAGGAGGTTTATCCGTAATTTAGCGCAGTAGCTGCCCCCGTTATTGCACTCACCATGAAGAATGCCTCCTCGCCGTTTGATTGGTCTCCAGCAGCTGAGGCTGCTTTTCAGGAGTTAAAGAAATGTTTTAGCTCAGAGCCCATTCTCGTTCTGCCCGATCCCTCCCTCCCGTTCGTTGTGGAGGTGGATGCCTCTGAATTCGGGGTGGGTGCCATTTTGTCCCAACGCCTCCTTCGGGACAATAAGTTGCGCCCGTGCGCCTACTTCTCCCGGTCATTGTCGGTGGTCGAACGGAATTACAGTATTGGTGACCGAGAGTTGCTAGCCGTTAAGCTGGCGTTAGAGGAATGGCGCCATTGGTTGGAAGGGGCTGAGCATCCATTTGTGGTTTGGACGGATCATAAAAATCTCCAATACATTCAACAGACTAAGCGACGTAATTCTCGGCAGGCGTGGTGGTCGTTGTTTTTTAATCGCTTTAACTTTAGGTTGATTTATCGCCCGGGGTCTAAAAACACCAAGCCTGACGCCTTGTCGTTGATTTACGACCGCTCTTTTCATGACCCCATTCCAGAGCCTGTTATCCCGACTGATCAGATTGTGGCTCCCATTCAGTGGGACATTGAGTCTGATGTGCGGGGGGCCTTAAGGTCCAATCCCGGTCCTGGTGGGGAGCCACCTGGCTGTTTGTTTGTTTGTTCCACCTTCTGTACGCGCCCAGGTTCTCCAGTGGGGGCACTCTTCTCGTCTGGCAGGTCACCCGGGGGTTCATCTGACCAAACAGTTCTTGACCCGACGTTTTTGGTGGCCCAGCATGATTGAAGACATCCGGGAGTTTGTAGCAGCATGCGGCGTCTGCACTAGGAATAAGACTTCCCACCTCCCTCCCTCTGGTTTGTTGTGGCCGTTACCCATCCCTTAATGCCCGTTGAGCCATATCGCTCTTGATTTTATTACGGGTCTGCCTAATTCTGAAGGCAACACTGTCATCTTGGTCGTGGTTGACCGTTTTTCTAAGGCCGCCCATTTTATCGCTCTGCGGGAGACGGCCCTTCTTGTTGTGGACCATGTTGTCCGCCTGCATAGCCTCCCGCAAGATGTGGTTTCTGACAGGGGCCCTCAATTCACGGCTAAGTTCTGGCGGGCCTTTTGCAGTCTGTTGGGGGCCACTGTGAGCCTTTCCTCTGGCTTTCATCTAGAGACTAATGGACAGACAGAGCGGACCAACCAGTCTTTGGAAAATACCCTTCGATGTTTGGCGGCTGATAATCCATCATCATGGAGTCGTTTTTTAGCTTGGGCTGAATATTCCCATAATTCTCTGGACAACTCCTCCACAGGCCTTTCACCATTTGAGGCTCAGTTTGGTTATCAACCCCCCCCCTTTTTCCTGAGACTGAAAAGGATTATGAAGTCCCCTCTGTCAATTATTTTATTCGAGGCTGTCGCTCTGTCTGGGCCAGGGTCCGGTCCTCTTTGTTGCGATCTAGGCAGAGACAGAAGACTGCTGCTGATAGACGGTGCCAGTTGGCCCCATTTTATCAGGTTGGCCAAAGAGTTTGGCTTTCTACTCGGGACCTTCCCTTAAAGGTGGAGTCACGAAAGTTGGCTCCTTGCTTCATTGGCCCTTTTAAAATAGTGCGGAGGATCAACCCTGTTACTGTCCGGTTAAAACTCCCCAAGTCCTTGCGTATCCACCCCTCGTTTCATGTCTCAAGGCTAAAACCGGTTAGCACTAGCGTCCTGGCCCTGGTTGCCAAACCTCCACCGCCGCCACGGATAATTGAGGGGGGCCCGGTTTATACAGCCCGTCGCATTTTCGCTGAGAGGCGTGTGGGTCGCGGAGCCCAGTTTTTAGTGGACTGGGAAGGATATGGGCCTGAGGAGCGGTGCTGGGTCCCTTCTCGGGATATCCTCGATCCCAGCCTCATCTCTGAGTTCCATGCACGGGGTTCTCGGGGAACTTCTGGTGCCGTTCCTTAGAGGGGGGGGTCCTGTCATGGTTTAGGCGTGCGTTTGTTTGTTGGACCTTTCTTTGTTCGATCGTCCGGAACAATACCGAATTTCTTTTGCATCGAATTCCTGGCCCAGCTGGCTAATTGAGCTGGGACAGAGTTTTCCGAACTCTCTATATATGGCCGGGGGTTCGCCACCCCTATCGCTAGAGTGTCTGTTTGTTTCTAGCACTTCAGCCGAAGATATCTTTAGTCAGTTTTCCTAGTGCTTTGTTATCTTCCATTTATTGTTAGGAATTGCTTCTTTTAGAAGTTTTCTCTCTTCTCTCTTTGTTTATTCTCTCTCGAATTGCTTCTTTTTTCCGGACTTTTATTCATCCTTGGAAGCGCGAGCTTTTACCGGAGGTGTGTACCTCCTTTTGTGTTTGTCTCTTATCTGGGCTGCTCTTTGTTCTTTCTCTCACTGGTCGCTGCACCTGGCGTCCTATCACCGCCCATTACATTCACTGCCTTTGCTGCAGAAATGAAGAAGGTGTTTGACCTTTCACGCTCCAGTGATGTTGCTGCCTGTCAGCTACTCCAGCTGTGTCAATGCAACCTGTCAGTGTCGCATTACTCCATCGACTTCCGCACCTTGGTGTTCTCCACACACGAGGATGCCTGCGTGCTGCACAATGTCTACCTGCTCAACTTAGCTGAGCAAGTACAGGTTGAGTTAACCACCTCTGTGTTACCCCCAGATCCAGGCTAATTAATTGACCTGGTGCTGAAGATCGAAAACAGCGTGCAAGAAAGGCGGTTGTCTCAGCAGGTAATTTTTCAGGCACCCTCCCTGCCTACTTTGCAAGGTGTGCAACTTACCACCTCTACCCATCTAACTCTTCTAGTACCCATGACTATTGAGTGGGCCCAGCTTCAGCGGCTGCCTCTGAAAGAATGGCTGCACTGGTACAGTTGAATCTCTGTCTGTACAGCGAAGCACTGCGCACGCCATAGCTGAGAGTTAGGTCCGATGACTGCGAGCAACATCATTAAGCGAGGTACAATCGGGAGCAGCTGTCTCGTCACTCCGCCCACTCCTTCCTGTTGATCTGACCTGGCAAGGCTGCCCAATCACCGTCAGGGCTTTGACTGACTCTGGCGCCAATGAAAATGTCATCCATCTTAGTCTTGTTTGATGCCTTAAGATATCAACCAAGCCATTACCAGTGCTCCTCCAGGCCCAGGGGTTGACGGGGAATCCCTCACCTGACGTTACTGGAGTCACTCAGCCGGTGCTCATGCTGACCTCCAGTATCCATGTGGAAGATTTAACCTTTTACCTCATGGAGTTGGCAGACCCTGGTTAGAACATCACAACCCTTGAGTCGACTGGCCTTCTGGACCCATATTGGAGTGAAGCTCTTCATGTTCCCAGGTTTGTCTTTGTGCTGTTACTTGCCCAGTTGCACTTCCATCCTCCAACCATTAGGACCAGCTGCCGGACCTGAAGGGCATTCCTGTCATCAACTACAACCTTTACATAGCATTCAAGAAAGCAAAAGCAACATCACTTCCACCTCACAGACCCAACAATTGTGCCATAAACTTACTGCCCAGAACTTCATCCCCCAGAGGTTGGCTGTACTCCCTAACTAGCCAGGAGTCCCAAGCAATGGAGGAGTACATAAGTCAGTCCCTGGCATCTGGAACAATTCACACTACTTCAGTGCCAGCTGGAGCTGGTTTCTTCTTTGTGGCCAGGAAAGATGGGTCGTTGCGCCCCTGCATCAACTACAGGGAATTGAATGCAGTTACAGATAAAAACTGTTATCCTGTACCTTCAATGGATTCAACCTTTACCAAACTCCAGGGCTGCCAATTCTTCAGCAAGCTGGGGTTGCACATTGCGCACCACCTAATGTGGATATTGGAAGGGGGTGAGTGGAAGACAGCGTTTTACACCCTTCTGGGACACTACGAGTACCTGATCATGCCAACTGGGCTCGCTAGCACCTCAGCTGTGTTCCAGAACCTCATAAATGATGTCCTCCCTGACAGGATGTCCTGTTCTGTCGATGCCTACCTTGGCAAATCACTGGTTCTCTCCCAAACCCTGGAAGACCACATCTGCCGCGTCTGCCTGGTGATGGAAAGGCTCCTGGAGAATCAGTTGTTCCTGAAATAAGAAAAGCTCGAGTTTCACCATACTGCAGTCTCCTGCCTGGGGTTTGTGGTGATGCAAGGTCCCCTGGAGATGGATCAATGGAAGGTGCAGTCAGTATTGGATTAGCGAAGCCAAAATTCCTGAGCTTTGCCAATTCCTATCACCGCTTCATCCAAGGGTACTTCAGTGTTGCTGAACCCCTAACTAAGCTGACATCCATTAAAGTTCCCTTTGCCTGGAACCTCTAGGCAGCCTTCTCCTTTAAAAAACTAAAGAGCCTGTTTACTTCCACTCCTGTCCTTAAGCTTCCAGATCCCAAGCTCCAGTTTATCGTAGAAGTCCACGCCTCCGATGTGCGAGCTGGAGCTGTCCTCTACAGCGAGCAGGCAATGTTAAATGACATACTTGTGCCTATTTCTGTCGTAGCTTATCTCCTGCAGAGATATCCCAATCCCACCCGAATCTGGAATGCCCAATTTGAGAACTATGTACAAGCTTGCTTGTATGCGACCCTTTGTTGCCAACTCGGGAGAGAGAGAGACAGTTCGGGCTCTCCTCCGAAGCACGCACCCATCAATGACTGCTTCTTTACACTCATAGGTCGAAACTTCGCAAGTTCAGAACGAGGGCAGAGGATACCTCAACATGAGCAAGCTTAGAATCTTACTGACAAGCGCCCGTCTAGCTAACAGGGGGCGCTGGAGCAACGAACAATGACACGTTTCTACTAATCCCAATTCCAGTGAAGTTGAGACATTGTGTAAAACGTGCATAAAAACAGAATACAATGATTTGCAAATCCTTTTCGGTCTATATTCAATAGAGTACACTACAAAGACAAGATATTTAATGTTCAAACTGATAAACTCGTTTTTTTGGAAATATGCACTCACTTTGAATTTGATGTCTGCAACGCATTCCAAAAAAGCTGGGACAGGGTCATGTTTACCACTGTGTTACATCACCTTTCCTTTTAATAACACTCAATAAGTGTTTGGAAACTGAGTTAACTAATTTTAGAAGCATTGCAGGTGGAATTCTTCCCCATTCTTGCTTGATGTACGACTTCAGTCACTCAACAGCCCGGGGTCTCCGTTGTCGTATTTTGCCCTTCATAATGCGCCACACATTTTCAATGAGGGACAGGTCTGGACTGCAAGCAGGCCAGTCTATTATCCACACTCTTTTACCACGAAGCCACGCTGTTGTAACACGTGCAGAATTTGGCTTGGCATTGTCTTGGTGAGATAGACAGGGACTTCCCTGGAAAAGATGGCGATTGGATGGCAGCATCTGTTGCTCCAAAAACTGTTTGTATCTTTAAGCATTAACGGTACCTTCACAGATATGCAAGTTACCCATGCCATGGGCACAAACACATCCCCATACCATCACAGATGCTAGCTTTTGAACTTCGCGCTGATAACAATCTGGATGGTCCTTTTCCTCTTTTGCCCGGAGGACACGACGTCCATGATTTCCAAAAACAATTTGAAATGTGGACTCCTCAGACCACAGCACACTTTTCCACTTTGCATCAGTCCATCTCAGATGAGCTTGGGCTCATAGAAGCCTGTGGCATCTCTGGGTGTTGTTGATATATGGCTTTCGCTTTGCATGGTAAAGCTTTAACTTGCACTTGTAGATATAGCGACGAACTGTGTTAAAGGGGACCTATTATGCTAATCCTTCTTTTAATACATATTAGTAATGTTATAATGTTGGTTGTCCATACTCAACCTCTGAAAAGTTTCTAAACATAAGACACAGGGGTTTTGCCTTTATCCAAGAACGTGATTTTGTGAACGTGATTTCCTCTCTGAACAGCTCCTCCCGAGATCTTCACGAGATCTGGGCAAAACCTGACGTCAGGTTGTGCCGTCCAATTAATACAGACCTAGCCAGAGCCAACCACGGCGCTGGACCTGCCCACACCGGAAACTATTCTAGCAGGCACTAACAACGGCAGATCATACTATGCCTTAGTAGCGTCTACACTTTTGGAAATACAAAAGAAGAACCGCAGATCATTTGAGGTGCAGTTTTGTTAGTATTTCTCCCAAAGCTGCTTGTCCGTTTACTTTTGGACGTGAAGAAAAACACCTATTCCTCTTCCAAAAGACTATGCCACCAGAAATCAGTGGGTAGCTTTTTTTGTTTGCTGGCAACAAACAGCCACGGCCAAAGGGAACGTTAGCTTCTTGTGCTCAGCATTTCACCAAAGACAGCTTTGTTAATAAAGGAAAATTCGACACAGGATAAGCGTTTCAGCTGCTTCTCAAACCTGAAGCAGCTGCATCGATCAAGCGCTTGTAGCCACAAGCTGTACGTAACGATATAACAGCAAATAATGTAAGTGAAGCTAATGTGTTACGGGTGGCTGCTGCCTAGCAGGACCGCTAACGATAGTTAGCACTAACAACTGGCCTCAAGTACAGGCTTTCTAAAATATCTGAAGATAAATCCTGGATCGGTCGCAACTGTCCGTGACTCAGACACAGAAGCTGCAAGTTGCTTTTACTGAGTAAGCCAACCTGACGTGATAGCCAGTTGATTGTGGCTGTAGCACTGCGGCTAACGTAGCCAAGTTACTGTTGCTAATTTTTGTGTCCTAAATATGCAAGAGTGATATCAGGGGAAATTCTACAGAAGGTGTGTGAACATAAACCTCATTTGAAGCAAACTTTTTATACTTGTTTTTAATTTGGATGCTTGGTGCAGCTGTCCACGGTAACGGAACTTGCTGTCTGTAAAACCTGTATTGCAAGGGTTTGTCTCTGTGGTTGTTATGACCGCTCGGTTACTGCTACTACATGTTAGTTCGCGTGCCGTGCGAATTAAAAATTCTCCAGGTTAACTTATATGCAATAATTCTGATTGGTATGCTTGTGTTGCTTCGGTAAGCATCAATGTGGCAGTTTCATCATAACCTTGCCCAATTGTAGCCGCCACAGTTGAAGCTAACCGGAGAGGTGCTGTATGTGTCCGCAAAGTTGGGCTGAAAAGCACAGTTAGACCAGACGTTGGTTTTGCAGAGCTTGGGATACATGTTTGGGTTTGTTTACGGCTGCTTGTGATCGCTTCACTTATCCATGACCAGGATCAGCCGGATGCTTCACAAGTGTCTGGGCAAGCTCTCAGGTGCTACCGAGAAAGCAATGCGAAACGCAGAAGCTCTACCGTGTCTGGTATAACAAATGATTTCTCTGCACTACCGTGACATAATTTCTTCCCCCTTTACAAGTTGTTGTGGCTAATAAAAAGGCGGAGATTAGATTGCAAATTCTTTCCTGTAGAAGTGATCGATTCGCTAGCTCCACATAAGCAACTTCTCTGCGCTAACGGAACTTACGGTCTGTAAAACCTGTATTATGTTCATAACATAACTGAGCTCTCTCTAGCTGTCGCGTACTATCCATAAAGCTGCTTTCACATCGGACGCGAAATGAATTTTTCGCAGAACAGATTAGCCTACATTCAAAGTCAATGCAAAGACGCGAATACACGCGTTATGGGCGTGTTCAGCAGCTTTCACACGGATCACGAAACTAATTTTTAAGCGCGACAGGTTACATTCAAAGTCAATGCAAAGGCGAATACACGCGTTATGGGCGCGTTAAGCAGCTTTCACCGGACCTTGAAACTAATTTTTTCGCGCGACAGATTACATTCAAAGTCAATGCAAAGATGCGAATACGGGCACGTTAAGCCGCTTTCACACCGGACGCGAAACTAATTTTTTGCGCGACAGATTACATTCAAAGTCATGACTGCTTATCAGCTACTGCATGTTAGTTCCCGTGCTCTGCTGATTAAAAATGCTCCTGGTTAACTTATATGCAGCAATTCTGATCGGTATGCTTGTGTTACTTCGGTAAGCATCAATGTGACAGTTTCATCATAATGTTGCCTGATAGTAGCCACTACAGTTGAAGCTAACTGGAGAGGTGCAGTTAGACCAGACGTAGGTTTTGCAAAGCTTGGGGTGCGTTTTTGGGTGCTTGTGAAACAATCGCTTTACTTTTCCATGACCGGGGTCTGCCTGATACTTCTCCAATATCTGGGTAAGCTCTCTGATGCTACGGTGAAAGCAATAAGGGAAAGCGCACAGGCTATAATATGTCTGGTATCACAAACGATTTCTCTGCATTGCTGTCGAATGAATATTAAATCGGCGATTGAATATTAAATTCTTTCCTGTAAAAGTGATTGATTCGCTAGCTCCACATAAGCAATGGTTCACGCAAACGGAACTTACGGTGTGTAAAACCTGTATTATGCTCATAACACAACTGGAGCTCTATCTGGCTCTCGCGCACTATCCATGGCGCCCATTCTCCGTGAGGAAACGCTGGTCATTCGGCGCAATGAGTAAACCATTACCAAGGGCATTTCGAAAAAGGCCGTTTAGCCTGGAGCTTTCGCCCCTCCATCATATACCAGCGCAGAAGCTGTTCGTTTCTCCACGCTAACGACACACCACAGTTATGCACACGAACCAGCAGGTCCTTATAATACACACCGAAGCAGTCCATAAGCTGTTGGTCCACTTTTAGCTGCTCCTCACTGTCTATGTTTCTCTCTAAACTCAGACCCACGGATTTCTCACGGTCTCCGGTCTGCGTGGGTATGTCGACCCGTTCTACAAATGTGTCTGTATGTAGTGGATTCTAGCTTTCCCTGCATCCTAGCTACAGAGTAGAAAAACCGCTGTACTCACCACTGTTGCCATAGCAAACTGTAGCCGATAGCAAATTTGAGCTTGAGCTGCCAGATTTTCGCACTGCGTCCTCCACTTTCGCTGCTGCGTTTATTAGAACAAGTTCATTTCATTAGATCTATATTCAAGTATAACATTAGATTGTGGAATTTGCCCGCCGCTTCCTAATCAGATGGCAGCCGTGTCTCACGTTTCACTCTGGGGAGGCGGACCCGGAAAACTGCATTCTGCAGCCTCGTCCCACCTAGATCCGCCCTTCACAGAGCTGGCCAGTCAGAAGAAAGTGGGCACACGGGGAGTGGGGGCCATAGTGGAAGAGCCGCCCCAACAAGGCGTTTCAGGCAAAGACTGACAAATGGGCTTTTTTGAGGATGGCAGTATGAGTTAAATAAGGACCCTGTTTTGGACTTTGAACGATCAGGAGTACTCTAGGGGAGTCCAAGATCAAAATATAACCTTGGAAATATTGCAAAATAGGTCCCCTTTAACTGACAATGGTTTTCCAAAGTGTTCCTGAGCCCGCATGGTAATATCCTTGACAGAATGACGTTGGTTTTTAATGCAGTGCCGCCTAAGGGACCAATGGTCACGGGCATTCAATGTTGGTTTTTGGCTTTGCTGCGTACCTGAAGAAATTCCTCTGGATTCTCTGAATCTTTTGATGATATTATGGACTGTAGATGATGGAGTCTGTAAATTCCTTGCAATTGCATGTTGAGAAAAGTTGTTCTTGAACTGCTGGACTATTTGCTCACGCAGTTGTTCACAAAGTGGTGAACCATGCCCCATCCTGCTTGTGAATGACTTAGCCTTTCGGGCATGCTCCTTTTATACCTAATCATGACACTCACCTGTTTCCAATTAACCAGTTCACCTGTGAAGTGTTCCAAACAGGTGTTTTTTGAGCATTCCTCAACTTTCCCAGTCTTTTGTTGCCCCTGTCCCAGCTTTTTTGGAATGTGTTGCAGGCACCAAATTCAAAATGAGTGAATAGTTCCAAAAAAACAACAAAGTTTATCAGTTTGAACATTAAATATCTTGTCTTTGTAGTGTACTCAATTGAATATAGGTCGAAAAGGATTTGCAAATCGTATTCTGTTTTTATTCAAGTTTAACACAATGTCCCAACTTCATTGGAGCTGGGGTTTGTAATATCCCAACCCAGCAGTCCCTACCCAATTTATTTCCCTGCAGCGAAGCCAAATATGCGCTGCTCTGAAAAGGCTACTGACCCTTGCCAGCTGGTACGACCGGGGATCGAGCCCGCATCATGGTGGTCACTACTGCTCCGCAATGCAGCGCCTTAACTGAGTGAGCCCCTTAGACTGACTCTTTGTCATGACTATGTCCTTCCATACCCGAAGAAACTCCAGATATCATTCTCCTGGGTAACTGTCTCCTGGTGTCACCAAGTTACAGGTTAAGAGTGTGATCGCAGAGGTATTGCCTACAGGTCAAGAATGTGGTCGCAGAGGTATAGCGGCCCTGTCCCTCACTACCGGACAATCCTTGCTCTTTGTCCCCGAGAGAGTGAGAGGTCATGTCCTTCATTGAGTCTTTCAGAACAAGAGTGGTCTAACTACAGTTTTTACCGTTTGTAGGATGATTGCACTTAAGTCAAACATGAATGAAAAATTCAGCTTGCAACATATTACATTATTTTTTGATGCATATAATTGTTTTGATTTTCTTTTATCTCTGCCGAAACAGGTATTTTTAATGCCTCGTTTTCAGTATTTCTTCATTAATTTGTAAAATTTATGGAATTTTATAATGATTTTTTTTCTGACAGATATAGAATTCTAAAAATCAACTGCTTGATATCTAATCCTCTAATTTCTTGTTCCAAGACATGAAAATTATTTGACATACCTTTAAAATTTTAAGCACTGGAGTACTTCTTATTTATGAGGAAAAACTTATAGAGTGCCTAAGTCATGCTAGTATTGACAAATATTCTGCTATACATTCTTCTGAGGTACCAAAAGTGAGAGTCAAACACCATAAGTGTTTTGGTCTTTATTAAGGCAGAACATTAGAGCTGAATAAGAAAATCAATAGTTTTTATATTTTTTTCAAAAAGAGGAAATCAAATGCATTTCACAGTTTAATACACAATTAACAACCCGCACTACTGTCAACTCAACAGTTATACATGCCATATGAATGATAAAAAAGTGTAGTCCTTATTACTAATCAAACTGCGATGTCATTCCAAATTGCAACAACAACAACAGGCCAAATATTGAGCCTTTCGTTTGTTTTGCATACAGGTTATTCATGTATATAAGCGTATGTAGATCAACGAAGGCTATATTGTTGAAACAGACCCGATGATTGTAAATAAACACGCTTGATTATGGCTGCATGGAAGTTTATGACTATGAGTCATTCAATGGACCTGCCACATGGAAGACGACGCATCAATTAAGGAAGTCCTGGCATAGCAGCCCCTCAGTGGCTTGTAGGTTTTTTTTTTTTGTTTATTTGTTTTTGGCTAAATCAAGTCACTAGACAGTATGGAATCAGGAAGCTCTCTCTGCCCACACGGAAAGAACCTATATAAACACATAGGTTTTAATATAGGGCCACATATAGGTTTTGCATATATGTGACATACATAAAATTGGCCATTTTCATACATTATAGGTACATATACGTACCTATATGTCACATATATGCAAAACCTATATGTGGCCCTATATTAGAACTTTAATGTTTTTTTTTTCTTATGATATATGGCATTTCCAATCCCACCCGAATCTGGGATATCAATTAGGGAACTAAATACAAGTACCTATGCTTTCTCACATTTGTGGTCCCCTGTTGACAAATCAGGAGAGTGTTCCCAGCTCAAGACTCACTTCCGGAGCCCACGATCATTAGCAGTGTCTTAACATATATTCACTAGCCTCAACTTTGCAATCTCAGAATGAGGGCAGAGGAAACTCAGCTATGAGTGAAGTCACAATCTTCTTTATTAGCGACCGTCTGGCCAACAGGACGCGCCTAGGGGAACTCTAATCTACATAACCCTTCCCAGTAGGCCCTTTGTGATTTGCATCCCTGTAGCGCATTGGCCAATTGCACGCTACTTCTGAAAAGAGCTGCCGACCACTGCTGGTTGATACAAGGCGGGGATTAAAACCTATATGTTTATATAGATTCTTTCCGTGTGGGAATTTAAGAATCCTTGTTATTTCATCCCTGTAGGGAAAAGTCTGGGACCTTTAGTTGCAACACAAGCATCTCAGATAAAAGATAAGGTTCTGTTCATTAAAACTGTGAACAGAAATGTGGACTTTGTCTTCAAATTCATTAACCACAGTGAAATGCTCAAATAGATGTGGGGATGAAAATGACTTTTGAAAGTCATGTTTACTTGAATGTATGTTCTTCTGTGTACTTTTATTTTGTTGTTTTGCTACATTTAGACTAAGGACCTCTGAGCCATATTCATCTAGAAACTGCATTACAGACAAGACAGAAAACATTGCATTTGGTGGATGTAACAGTGTAGTGTATTTTCAGTGGATGTGTATGAGCCGTAATGATGTGAATCCAATTTTATCTAATGTGGTGAATCTGGCAGTGACTTAAACTTGAAAAAATTCTTAATTGATGAAATAAACATAATCAAACCATTTTGTTTTTATACATTTCCTTGTCTTCAACAATACACAACTCAATCTTCATAGAATGGAAATAAGTCTGGTCAAGAAAGAATTGATGACCTTGTTATTGTTAATGTTTCAGGAAAAAAAAAATGTAACAAATAGTATTAGATATTTGTGTTGATACCATAGCTTTTTGTCTCCTCTCACTTGCCATAGTTAATAATGACTGGTTTACACATAACATGCCGTTGTCACATGCCAACATGTATTTAGGATCAAATGTGATGCCAATTTCACGTGTTCACATGCGATTAATAAGTTATTGCATGAAATTCTTGTTATTTCTGTAAGGGACTTTGGACTAATATGCAGATATTACCTTGAGAATAAAAATATGAGCTAGGCATCATGTATGACAGTTGCAAAAGTGAGATATGAGCTATACAATAGGTATGACAAACAGAACCTGCCACTGGGTATATGAGATATATAGGAGACATATACCTTGTATGTACATATAGGGCCTATATGTGGAAATAAAGAAGCGATATAGGAGACCTATATGCCCTCTATAAGCACATATATGTATATGAATTTGGCCTATATGCGGCATATATGCTGCATATATGCGGCATATAGGTTGCACATATGCGCATATATGTTCATATAGATTCTTTCCATGTGGATGATATGTTCCAGTTTGCATTGCGTGGCCGTACCCAAGATGAGTTGATGGTATGCAATGCAATCTACCTTGGTAACTTGGTGGATTGGTGAAACTGGTCATCAGGGTGGAAGCCTGCTGGCAGGAGCAACAAGAAAATAGGTAGCTCTAACATTGAGCTTCTTTGCTAGCTGCTTCTTCCAGTCCATCCAGTGGTCCAGGAGCACCACCGTTGATGTTCAGAAGGTCTTCGCTCAAGGAAACGCTGTTCACTTTCCAGCGTCATGTGCCTTGAGAAGACCCAGTCCATCCTGCAGAGTGGAGGTGCTGATGAGCACTTCCACAACCTCATCCTCATCCTCTCATTCCACACAGCATGTTGTACTTACCAACTGAAATGCCTGATTCCCTGTTCAACCATTCAGTGATTCAGTAGCTTCAGCTCTATCTGTCCTTCCCTTTCTCGCTGTGTAAGGGTGCATTGTCCCATCTATCAACCCCTTCAAATTCCATCTGGAGACCAACAACCACGCAGAATAGCTATATCAAGAAGAGCCTGTGCTGCCTAGGAGCGAAGACCACCTGCCCTGGGTGGGCCATTCTCACAACTTTCTCCTAGTCTTCCCGACAGAAGTGTCCCCATTCCTGTGCTGTTTTGGACAGCGGCCCTCCGTTATTTGTGGATGAGCAGAGGAAGGTTGAGGTTCCATCTGCTCAGGCTCTCATCAGACAGGCATGTGAGACCTGGAAGAGGACAAACTCTACCCTGCTTCACAAAATGGCCGAGATTAAAAGATAGGCTGACCGTAATTAACGCCCTATTCCCAGCTACACAGTGGGTCAGTAGGTCTGCCTTTCATTTCTGGACATCTGTGTGGAAGCATCCGGTAAAAAGCTCACCGCTTCTTCATTGTTCCTTTCCCTATTTCCCATTTGATCAGTCCCATGGTTGTTCATCTCATCATCTTACCCTCCCTTCCACATCCATCTAGTATTCCTTGTCTCATAAATTCCGTTTCAGCCCTCCTGTCTGGCTACCTTTTGCCCTACATCTCATCAATAGTGAACCTACCTGAACTGTTTGGCCTCCATTGGCAGGGTCACCAATTCTTTGTGAACTGTCAGGGGTAAGGCCCAGAAGATTGCTCCTGGGTGCCAAAATACAACATCCTAGGCCTGGGAATTTTGGGAATTTTTTCAAAATGGGAACCCGATGATTTTTCGGGCGGGTGCCCGGGTACCCGAAAATCACTTAAACGCAGGGGCGGTCCTAGATCTGAAAAATCGGGGGCAAATATCCATCCCTTTATTGACAGCTATTAGTCCTGGCTAGTTCTTGATGGCTTTCCTTTATTAACACATTTTCCAATTTAAGAACAATTAAGTGGTAATTGAAGACACAGCTTCTCTCCCCCATGCGATCTAACAGCGACAAAATAATGGGCTATATTCAGTAGCCTACAGAAAAATAATTTAATTATATTTAGGTCTATGCACTGGCACTCAGCGACGGTAACTTTTTTCCAGCGAGAGCAGCATTTCAGCACTCTTCAGCGAAAGAAGGTAATTCTGGTGACAAGTACGTGGTTTCGTCCGTTTACATTTTCCAATCGGACGGCTGTCTATTTTTTTACAGCAAGTTGCGTGACCGTGCTGCAAAAACAGGTGTATGTACTTGTCGCCGAAATTACCTTCATTCGCAAAAGAGTTCTGAAATGCCGCTCTCGCTGGAACAAAAAAATTAATGTTGCTGAGTGCCAGTGCATAGACCTATTTATAATTAAATTATTCTTCTGCACTGAATGTAGCCCATTATTGTTAGTTTGCATGGGGGAGAGAAGCCGTGTCTTCAATTGTCACTTGATTATTCTTAAATTGGAAAACGTGTTAATAAAGGAAAACCATTGGGAACTAGCCAGGACGAATTGTTGTCAATAAAGGGATGGATCTTTGCCTCCGAATTTTCAAGGCAAATGCCGGCCCTGCTTAAACAAACAAAAAGCTGGTATTTTTGATCTAGATCTCTACTAGCCCACTGCCCTGAGAATAAAGTCTAGATGAAAAGCAGTCTCCATAGAACACTTCTTTCATGATTGAAAGTTGAAATAAACCATGGGCAGAAAAGAAAAACAGGTGGAAGAAATTGTTGAGACAAGATAGAGTAAAGATAGAGAGTGAAGAAAATATGCCAGTGTCTTGCGTCTACGAGGCATGCATGTCCATATTTATTGTTTACCTCAAAGTTTCAAACACGTTTACGTACACTAAAGAAAGAAAGACTGAGAAACAGAAAGATAACTTACAATGAAAAGCTGGCTCGAGGTGATAAGTATTTCATTGTCAACTGTCAAGTATGAATAATTTCCAAGTCCGAATCTTGTAAATCACATCGTGATTGACAGTGTAGGCTAGAGGAATTAAATCTTAAACAAACTTCACAGCTCAAGCAGGTCAATGTCTGTCCGATATCACTTCAAAGTCGTACACGCACTTACACACACACAGAGCGTGTCTAGTCCCTGATGGACTGATCAGGTATTTTACAAATACGATATTTTACTTTCAAATTGCAGTGGCAGTTCGTCGGCCGTAACAAAGGCACAAATGTAACAAAGCTTAAAGACTTAAACCTTTCGCAGTTTACTTTTCTTGATCAGCAGTTGCTCATACAAATTGGTAGAAGGACAGTCAAATTTATTTTCGATAGCATTGTTATACATTGCACCACAAAATTATGAGGGGTTTTCTTTCACACATAAATTATGACGTAAATTACCATAGGCCTACGTCTTTATGAATTCTGCGCTCAAGTAGCTCGTGAAACGGCATAGATTCGCAAATTGTTTAGTGAGGCTCATTAAGCAATAAGCTGTGCAACATCGCATTCTTTACTTCTATATTAAGATTGTATAAAACAGATTTTCATGGCTTCTTGCGAAAGAAGCCTCGCAAACTAATTTATAAAGTTGTATTGATAATTTGCGTCGTCATTTGCCATCGAAAATAAATTTGACTGTCCTTCTACTAATTTGTATGAGCAGCTACTGATCAAGAAAAGTAAACTGCGAAAGGTTTAAGTCATTAAGCTTTGAAGGGGGAGGTTTTGGCTTCCCTTTGTTGGGTCATTGTACATGAAACCAACAAATACTGTCCCCAGAACTGAGTGCACTTTCCAAAGCTATACCAACATTGCATGTGCAGCCATTATTACAAAATGCAATATTTGTTCAAATTGCATTCAGATAATACACTGAAATCTATGATCAAAAAAATTCTTGATTTGCTTTTAGGATGACTATTATGACAAAGCTACCCCACTTCCTGTGTCCCCAGATTAGAAGTTGCATAGATACTTCTGGTTTAAATCTGTTTTTTTCCCAATAAATGATTGTTTTTGTGTTCCTTGCACTGCACAAGATAATTATCTATATAAACAACACTTTTTCCCATCAATTCATGTTCTTTGTGTATTTTGGGGTAATTTTTGTCTTGTCCACATTTTTTTGTGTAACTTTTGTTACCCTGATTGAATCATAATGCCCACAGGTGACAGTCTGACAGTTTTTTTTACAAGAAATCCTCGGGAGCCCATTAGAGGGCAGCACATCATTGTTTAGCAGTTTTGAAAAGGTGAGTCAGTGCCATGTGCTTTTATCTGTCTTTTAAGTTTTAACATTTCAGGAGTACTGATATGGCAAGTAACTTCTGTTATGACCATATGTCATTCATAGATCATGGAAACCATAAATTAATATGTTCAAAATAATTTGTTAATGAATTATGTTGTCATAAATGTGTTCATTGGGTGATAGTAGAGGATTACTCCTCCATTTCTTAGAAATACCCTCTTAGAAGTAACTTCTGTTACTGCATCTTCTGTTACCACTGGTATCTTCTGTTAAGTACATGTAATTTCTGTTACTCTACCCAAGGAGACCATTATGAAGGTACACTGAATATTTGTCATATGATGACTATTTTTCTATAATTAAGACCACCGGAAGCAACAGTTTTCTGGGCAGGCGGTAAAATTTAAAGGTCAGATTGTTACAATATGTCATATTTTCTGAATCTCAAGGAACAACTGAGTTTAGTGATCAGTATAATTTTTTGTTCTGAATGTTACCACTTCAAAACAAATTGGTATATTTTATTTAAATTACTTTTAGGACACATGAAGGAGTTAAATCTCAATTAAGGTGTATAATATTTGATGATTATATTATAGCATAAAGGGAGTATTTGTCCAGTAACCGAAGTTACTTTCTGTCAAATTTATCTGTCCTGTTGTAATAAATATTATATATTATGAACTTTATTAAGCTTGCATACTCTGTCTGGTTGACCCTTGATATGTTAGCAATAAAATACTTTGAAATCAATTGTCTAGACTACATCTTAATTTTTATTAAGTACCCTAGCCAAATTGTTGGTTGTGTGTAGAATGACCCTGTTACGGCCGACGAACCGCCACTGTCCAAATGTATTTTCCAAATTCATTTACTACTATTCATTTACTATCAAAGTGTACGAATGTCCGACTGATGTCATTATCATCATTAATAAGTATTTCATTATACCATCATAACAATCCCATTGTCAAAACTCAAAATCATATCTGCACCCCTGAACTTCCCATTTCCTCATTATCATCATCATTTGATAATTTTTCCATCAACTTCAATCATTACCGAATCGCCGTATTCATCATCACTATTACCATCAACTGGGACTATCAATCACAACGACAATAAATATATCATGTAATTTGTATCAATATCATCAAAATTCATCATCATAACTGTTGAAAAGAAAAAGAAAAAAAAAACCATGATGCCGATGAGATCGAAAGGCAGCTATCGAGCGCAAACTGACTAGACCAAGGAGGTAGGGATTAATACCTCCTTACATAAAATCTCTGAATTGCCACTGATTGATTCTCCATCTGTTTCCCATTCAAGTAAGTTGATAAACTAATCGTTGGCGCACGACAGTCGTAAGCTACAGGAATAAATAATGTACCTGTTATTAGCGAATGTCTGGGTGATGCCATGAATGATTATCCATCATTTTATTGTGTGCACAATCAATGTATTGATTTTCGGGAAACAGGTATCGCAATTTTCTTCCCGGGGCCCGAACCTTTCAGGCAGGACCCGGGTACCTGGGTTTTAGTCACAGGCCTACAACATCCTGGACCCCTTCCTAGTTTCGGAATTTTGAGCTGGCATCTAAGCTAATGGTATGCTGGGTGGTGCCCCAAGGCTAGGATTCTGTCACCACCTGTGCCTGCTTGAGCCGGGTGACCAGGGGCGCGACTGCAGCAGCCGGGTGACCAGATGTGTGCCTGTACCGGCCGGGTGACCAGGGGCATGCCTGCAGTGGTCAGGTGACCAGGGGCGAGCCTGCAGTAGTCGGGTGACCAGGAGCGCGCCTGCAGCGGTCAGGTGACCAGGGGCGCGCCTGCAGCGGTCTGGTGACCAAGGGCGCGCCTGTAGCGGTCAGGTGACCAGGGGCGCGCCTGCAGCGGTCTGGTGACCAAGGGCGCGCCTGTAGCGGTCAGGTGACCAGGGGCGAGCCTGCAGCAGTCGGGTGACCAGGGGCATGCCTGCAGCGGTCCGGTGACCAGGGGCGCGCCTGCAGCAGCTGGGTGACCAGGTGCGTGCCTGCAGCCGCCGGGTGATCAGGGGCAGGCCTGCAGCAGCCAGGTGACCAGGGGTGCACCTGCAGTGGCCGGGTGACCAGGGACAGGCCTGCAGCGGCCGGGTGACGAGGATCATGTCAGCTGCAGCTGGGTAACCAAGAGTGCACCTGAAGTAGACGTGTAACCAAGGGTGCGCCTGAAGCAGCTAAGCAATCGGGTGCACCTGAAGCTGCCAAGTGACCCGGTGTATGCAGGCCGCTGGACCCTGGGGTGACAGGATAAGACTTTCATCCTCCAGGGGACCAGGGACAACCAGTGCAGCGTGCAAACACTGGGTCAAAGCCTGCTGCACGCAAGGGAAGCCCTCTGGTCTTCCACTGGAGCCAGGGTGACATGCCGCTGGAGCCTGGGCGACTGGGAATACAGGCCACAGGATCTCTGGAGCTACAGGGGATACAAGTCCCTGGAACCTCTGAATACTGGCCACTGGGGCAACAGGGGATACAGGTCACGGGGACCTCTGAATATGGGCCTCCAGAGCGACAGGATACAGGCCGCTGGAGTAACGGGGGAATGCAAGCTGCTGGACCGACGGGGAGTGCAGACCGCTGGATCTCTGGGGCAACAGGGGATACAAGCCGCTGGAGCCTCTGAAACGACAGGGGTATCAAGCCACTACGATCTCTGGGGTGACAGAGGATACAAGCCGTTGAAGCCTCTGGAGCGACCGAGGATACAGACCGCAAGATCTCTGGAGCGGCAGGGGATACAAGCCGCTGAAGCATCTGGATGCTGTCCACTGGAGTGACAGCAGATGCAAGTTGCTGGGACCTCTGGATGCAGGCCACTGGAAGGACAGGGGGTACAGGCCTCTAGAGCCTGGGGCAATAGGGAGATAACCTCATCTTCCAATGGACCTGGGGTGACTAGTACAGCACGCAAATGCTGGGTCAGAGCCTGCTGTGCGCAAGGGAAGCCCTCTGGTCTTCCACTGGTCGAGGACAACAGGGGATGCAGGCCTCTCTGGAGCCTGGGGATCTGAAGCGGAGCATCAAAAAGCGCACAATTGCAGGACAATTGGCCCACTCCGTGCAAAGACGCCCTGCTTCTTTGGGCTGGGAGATTCAGGGCAGGGGTATTGCGATTGTCCTGCTTGATCCTTTGGTTGAGATGCCTTCTGTGACGCCCTGGTGCCCAAAGGTATTAAAGGGTCACCAGGGGCGTAATGGAATAAAAAAGGACCCAAGTGCAGAGACGTAGATTTATTAAATAAATACGGTGACTAAATTACACAAATGCAAAACTACCAGAGGATAACAAAAAAGGGGAGTGCTCTCAACTAAAAAGTGTCACAAGGTAAGGCTACAGTCGCGCCCAAAATTATTCATACCCCTACCAATTTTTGTTTTTTTTCGAGATATTTTTTGACAAATCAAATTTATTCTTGCACAAATGACACAGTAAGTTGACATAAGGCTGTAAGAAGTACAGTAAACAATTTTCAAGAAAGAAATACAATACTTTTTGGTATTTTATTTGACAGATTTACAAAAAATGCCATGTCCAGAATTATTCATACCCTTTTCTCAGTAATTGATGGCAAAGCCTTTATTCACGATTACAGCCTCTAAACGCGTCCTGTGGTTGATCACAAGGTTTCTACACGTCTGCACGGGGATTTTGGCCCACTCCTCTTTGGCGAACTTCTCCAGGTCCTTTAGGTTTAAGGGTTTCCTTGCCATGACCTTGGTCTTCAGTTCCCTCCACAGATTCTCGATAGGATTGAGGTCGGTGCTCTGGCTTGGCCACTCCAAAATGTTCACTTTGTTGTCCACTAACCATTTCTTGACGGATTTGGCCATGTGTTAAGGATCATTATCCTGTTGGAAGATCCATTCCTGCCCAAGACCAAGTTTTTCGGCGGATTGCTTTATGTTTTCACTGAGGATCTGGATATACTGGTCCTCTTTCATGATGCCATTAACTTTAACAAGGTTTCCGGGCCCATGCGCTGAAAAGCAATCCCAAAGCATGCTACTCCTGCCACTGTGTTTGACCGTTGGGGCCGTGTTTTTCAGGTTGAACACTTCACCTGAATAATAATTTTTGGCGCGACTGTACCTCCCAGTGAGGGGAAAAACTAAGGTTTAAATAGACAAGGGATAAATCTCAACTAAGGAAAAGCAGGTGTGCTAATTAGGAGGGAAAACTGAGGAGGTAACTGAATAATTGAATGAGGGCAGGTAGCAAAAAGTCCAAAATGCCTAGGGTGAGGGGCATTACAGGCTCCTTCACAATATTTGCATGTTTTCCCCCTAATGTTATCTCAGTGCCTCTTTCTTCGTTCCCATTCCTTGTTCCTGCTTGGCTGTTTTTGTCTGCTCCTGTGTTCCTGCCTCCCTTACCCTTCACCTCTCCTGCCCTTTTGAATTTACTTCCTGATATTCAACATTGTCTGTCTGTTCAACCATGCCTGGTTCCTGGCTGCCTTGCTCCAAACCCCTGATAGTTCTACGACCACAATCAGCCTTGTTTGCCTTGCCTAAAGTGTAAAAAAACCTTGCCTGTCAACCAACCCATCAAAGTGCCTTTTTCTGCTGGCTCTGAGTTTGCTAGTTGTGTCTGATTTCCGCATTTTGATACCTCCTCAGAGCATGATGCATTGTTTGGCACAGGTGAAAAAAATAATAAGTAACATGGTTGTAGTATGAAGATTTTCCGTGCAGCATTTTCATAGCAGCAAAGGAAGTAAGCACACTGGAGCACCTTTTCATTTGCATAGCATTTTTTTATTGTCACGAAGATGCTTGATGACAATAAGAAGGCCAAGACCCGGAAACCATTAGCTGACATTAAAAATTAATTACCTACCGCGAAGAAAAAAATAAAAATAAATCAGACAGTGAGGAAATGAGCTCCACAGCTAGACAAGGGAATCCCACCTATAAAGTGGGTGTCTTTCCTCCACTGGCCTGTTTGATGCTAATAAGTAAAATATGTTGAAGAGGTAATCTGCAAGATGTGGGACTAAACAGCCAACGCAGTTTAACAAATAATAGCCTTAGCAATTAAACTCACAATCAACAGACAGTTGAAGCAATAATATGTATTTGAATATGCTGGTCAGTGAAGCAACACAGCAAATTTAGGCCATTAGCGATAGTTAGGAAAGGTTCAGCCAACAGAGCTCGGCGTCTTCCTCCCTCTATGAGCATCTCCTGTTGGTCAATTGGGTTCCAGCAAGTCTGTCTGCAAGCTTTTCATGAAGTGTCTTCCTCCTGCTCATCTTGATTTGTGTCTGACCTGCAATGCGAGGTGTGATAAGGACTGGCATTTCCCCCCCCTTTGAACCCCCACAGTGGAAAATGCATGTCTGTGTGCTCTCTTCTGCCATCATTGTTTGCAATCAATAAAATCGCTAAAAATCAATAGCTACAAATCCAGTAGTAAGCACTGATAAAATACTGTCAACTCTGGGAGAAGGGAGATTGAAATACTAATAATGAATTAAAATACGTAAGTCAATTCACGCAATATGCTGACCCGTTACAAGCTAAGAAAGAAACCCCTAAGTATTCAAATCCTCTCTACCAAGACTGCTAGTCAATAACAAGTCAATCCACATTTATGTGCTCCCTAAGCAGAGATATAGAGTTGGCATCAGTGGAAATCCTTCAAAGAAATAATGAGCAAAAAAAATGTCAGTGTTTTACAATATGCAAAATGCACTCACAACACAAACAAAATCTTATTTCTTGTTTTAACCTTCATTTTCAAACTGTCATGCTTTTGCAGCTGACGTTCTGTCTGAACAAGTTTATTGGATTGCAGTACAGATCAATCCTGATAATCCTTGCTCAGTACTTAAGCAAAATAACAGTCCGCAGTCTCTGGTGGACTTTAGCAGGCAAAGCAGGAGAATTCTCTCAGAGCTACCAGCCGTCACAGCGCATCTGTAAACAGTATACCGGGAGGCCATTTGGATTCTCAAAGACCATAAACGCTCTTATTTAGACAATGACAACCATTGCTATGACAGCTCAAACATTCAGTGGACAACTGGCCCAGAAAGTGGAAGCTAACTGACTAAATGAATGGACTTCAGAAGTGAAAGAAGATAGCGGAAATATCTTACCTGTAGTAAGAGGGCAATTATGACATTTTCTTAATGGAAAACCATATTTTGGGGTGGACTTAAGTTTTCATTTATTTCTAGTTCAACTTGAATTTGTGCATCAGTCTATCCATCCCTCCATTAGTTTGTTTTCTCTTTTGTCCATCTGTCTGTGACAGAAGATATCTGGAGAAAAAAAATGGCTGGATTGCCATGAAATTGGTGTGCTCACAACTACTGCCGAGGGAATCCCATAAACTTTCCTGTCACACTACACTCTGGCTAGACTTTCTATTTTTGATCAAAAAATAATGGCCAGGTAGCTAAGAAAATTCTGTGCACATTTAGGTACCAAACAGGAGGAAAAAAATGAATTGATTTTTATGGCCCCATTCAGATTGTCTTTGACAGTAATGACTGAATAACTGAACTATTTTCTGTGCATATTTATGTAAGGCAAGATTATTTTGTTTTGGCAAAGAACTGCACTGTACTGAATACATTAATTCCAGTTAATTTTGGATCATATTAAAAACAGTGAAATAATTTGTGTATTGACAATATGCAAAGAGAAAGGCTTACATTAGGTGAAATAAAACTTAACTTGATCTTGTTCTATAGTGTTGCGAGAGGAAAATCAGGATGATAGATGCTTCTAAACATGCGTTTTCTAATGCAATTATCCTCTTTCACGAAGGTGGGTGTTATAAGATGTAGAACATGATGACCATGTAGATTCCTGCATCTTTTTTCATAATCTTTTTAAATATATCCAAGGAAACAAAAATCCAACTAGTTAATAGAGTTGGAAAATCCTGGTTCAGAAAATAAAAGTCCTGCACAATGTCTTGTTCCAATTAGCTATTTGTCACAATTTTACAGGTTAAACTAATTAGTAAAATCAGGTGGTTGAATTGATTGTTGGAAAAACATGGCCTTTTTCTGACCTCTGAATTTCCTCATGTTTATGATCCATATTTGGCTGAGAAACACTGATACCTGGGATGTTTTCAAAAACAATTAAGGTCTGAGGAACAGCATGTTGGTTTGAGAAAACAATTGATTATTGGAGGAATGTAAATATGAGAGCCACAGAAAGATAACATGAAACAGAACAAGATGCAGTGGCAGGCATGGCAAACCCTGGCTCTCACACATATTTTAGATGCTAAATGAGTTGATCCACTTTTAGGGTAGATGCACACTTGGGTTTGACCTTTTAAGGTCAAAGTTCACAGTGTCCTTCTAACCCCTTTGCACAGAAGCAAAATCAGGCTATTTGTGCTTTACCCTATTTAAGGCTTTATAATTCATGATTTGAGCTTCGCAAAGAGGGGGAAAATGGCTAAAATGAAACAAGACACTTGTAGCATTTAGAATTACATTGTATTTCAGTTTCTTTTCACAATTTTAGTGCAGAGAAAGGGCCGCAAACACAAAAAAAATCCTCATGAAAATCCAGACAGGATGCTGTAGTGAAAATCACTGCTTAGTCTCAGGAGCACTTCTGCAAACCATTGTCAGAAAGTACAGTTTGTCAAAGCATCTACAATTGCAAGTTAAAACTCTACAATGTAGAGATTAAACCATTTATAAACAAGATCCGGAAACATTTCCTGCTTCTCGTGGCCCAAGCTCATTTAAGATCTACTGAGGTGAAGTGGAAAACTGCCCTGTGGTTTGACTAATCAAAATATGGAATTCTTTTTGGAAATCATGCCTGCCACGTCTTGTGGACTAAAGAGGAGGGGGTCATCTGGCTTGTTATCAGCAAACAATTCAAAAGTTAGGGGGCGCATTAGTACACATGGAGTGGGTAACTTGCGCATCTGTGAAGACCCCATTAATGGTGAACAATATACGCAGGTTTTGGTGCAAGATTTACTGCCGTCCAGATGGCTTTTTAAGGGAAGATCTTTCTAATTTCAGCAACACCATGCCAAACACCATACTCTGCACATATTACAACAACATGTCTCTGTAGTAAAAGACTCTGGGTACTAAGTTTGCCCTCAGTCCAGACCGGGCACCCACTGACATTATTTGGCGCATTATGAAAGAATTGTATGACAAAGGAGGCTCCAAAGTATTGAGCAGCTGAAATCCTACATAGAGCAAGAATGGGAAAACATTATGCTTGCAAAACTACAGTAGTTGCTCTCCTTAGTTCCCAAACGCTTACAGAGTGTTGATTGAAAAGGACGTGATGCAACACAGTGGTAAACATAATCCTGTACCTTTTTTTGAAATGTGTTGCTAACAACAAATTCAAAATAAGTACATATTTTCTAAAAACCAATAAAATATCTCAGTTTCAACATCTGATATATATTGTCTTCTTACTATTTTCAAATAAATATAAAGTTCAAACGATATGAAAATCATTGCATTCTGTTTTTATTCACATTATACACAGGGTCCAAACTTTTTTGGAAATGAGGTTGTACCTCTAAGAACCTAGGATTAAATTGGACCATCGTGGATATCTGCTCCCAGTGAAGACACATAGCCTGACACTATGACAGGCATCCACCTCCTGTGGGCCTGGAAACTGTGGCTTGAAATTCCAAATTGTTCATTTATGGCTTTCTGGTTAAAGGCTCAAAGGCCTAGTTTGTGTGCTCAAAGCATGGAAACAAAGTCTATGTCGAGTTCTGCCGCTGGACTCTCATATGACATGGCATCTGAAGTTTGGTGTGGAGTTCTGCAGCTAGACTCTTGCATGACCCCTGTCATGTGTAGCTTTGCTTATTGCCAGGTAGCAGAACGTTCTTTTTTGACTTCGTAATTTGGTGTAATATTTTATAAATACATTTTATGCATGTTTAATTTGGATTGTAATTGGCTTTAAGGAATCTATCTGGCAAATAAATTGTTAAATTTATGTGAAATGTGTATTTTGGTCAGTGTGACATGCGATGGTACTAGCATACAATGTTCTGAGAGTAGTTACAAAAGTACTTAATGCTTCTCATGATCATGTCTAAATTCAAGAGCGTAAAATACGAATTCAAATTTTATCTCTTAAATTAATTATTAAAATGGAGTCAGATAAATTATACAAGGTCAAAGATAATTTTTACTAAAAGATTTTCTTTCCACCAGTAGCAGGGGGAAACACACAGACACCTTTGCCCTACTCAGCTAATTTCCATCTTTGGTTTAGTGGGGGGGCTTATGGCGCTTTGAGAAAAATGTGATGAGCAGAGTACAGAGTGTTCACTGGATCCTTTCTACACTCTAGTACTCTGGACAAAATTAGTCTATTTTCTGGCAAATTTCTGATCCTAAGGCCATGTATAAACACTCACTCCATCAGTACTTCAGTTAGAGCAGCCATCTGCCGCACAACGCCAACCCATATTTAAACTTCACTACTGCATTTCTCACTCAGTTATAACTGATTGACATTGAATGTATATGGTGACTGCAAGCTGTCTGCCTCTGGAGACATCATGGGCAAAACTGACTGAGGCACTCTTACCCAGTTTTAAACGCAAATTTTTCAAAAAGTATTTCTTACATACAGGTGAAGCCTATATTATTCTGACCCCTAAATGATTCACTTTTCATATATATTTGAAAATGCGACCATTTAGGTATACCCTCAAGTGGTCAGTCATGACTTCCTGTTTTTCTGGGGTATAAATACAAGGTGACATGAGCCAAATTCCCTTAAGCTGCATTTGAATAATCTAGAGAGCTCGGAATCTTTTGCGGAAATGGACATGAACCAGAGACATGACAGGCAGTGTTGCATTATCTATTTTATGAAAGAAAGGAGGCAATTAGCTCCTAAATTGCTTCCTTTAAAACCCTTTAAGGCCTAATGCAAAAATCCCAGCAGATAGTAACCTGTATTTGGGCTGAAGCACAGCTTCTCAGCTTTCAGGAACAGTTGGAATTTTTTCTATTGCGCAAAACTTACAGTAATTACGGTTCTTTCAAAATTATGTGCATATCTGTGTCGGCAACGACACGTTCTTGAAATGCACACATGCTGTCCAGGTTTAAATGGGTTAAGCAAGGACACACAGGACCAACTTTGGAAGAGAGGAAAGATTTGTGTCATGAATATGGACCACAATACTTTGCAACTGTCCCAACTGGAAACAACATGCGGTCGTGAACTTTTCCAGTAAATTGCGAGGGCTATTTTTGACATGGAGCGCATCATGTATTGAAGGAACGGACATCCAGTTTTTCTCAAAGAGGCACAAGGTACCTTTAAAGTCTCCCTGCAACTTTCCCTTCACCTATATGACATTTTCTTGTGAGGTTGATGAGCAGCGGAGAGGAAAGAAAAAGGCCACCTGTATTTGAGAATTTGGATGCAGCCTATGTCATTCATCACTGACACAGTAATAATGCGCAACAAAAAGTTTTTGAGCCGCACAAATCAGGAAATAGATACAAGAAAATTTCAAAGCCGTTGAAAATACCAATTTCCCCTATCAGGACAATGATTAAGAAGTTTAAAGTGATAGGAAAGATTAAAAATCAGCCTGTATATACATTGACCTCACACACCGCAAGGAGGATAATGTCACAACCCTCGTGTGTTCGAAATTGTCTCCTTGCCCATTCTAGCAACCTATGGGTGTTTTATGGTTTTGTCTTTAATTAGTTTATTGCCTCATCTCCTCTCTTACTCCCAGGCGTGATCCATTGTTTTCCCCAATCCGTTTGTGTGTGGTCTGGTGTATATAAGGGCGCTTTCACACTAGGTACGATTGTTCCGTACCGTGTCACAGTACGATTGTCCCCCCTCCCTCTCCCCTGCTGGTCAGCTTTCACACTAGTAATATCTAACCACACCCGAGTACACTTGCATATGTCAAAATTCCGATACAACGCGATGCAGTATGCACCTAGGTGGTTTTAAATGGAGAACAATTTTAAAAGGAGGCGCCAATATATTTTGGGGGGTTTTGTTATTAAGAAGAGGGGTTTAGAACATTAATATTGAATATTAATATCGTGAATGCATATGCTGCACGCGCAGTAGCAACCCAGTGAGTCATCAGTAACGTGGATTACCACGTATAGCAGCACAAGAAATTAAACTCGAAATTTTCTTGACTGGATGCTTGATGTTTTTACATATCCGAATCTTTCTCTGGGTACCAAAACATCAAGGTAAGCCGAAAAAGAAAAGTACTGATTACTTTCCATATTGATGGAAGCTGAATGCGGAATTCTTTCGCCCTTGCATTTTTTGGCTGATTATGCTGTCCACTGCCTAATACCACAAAAATGTATCTTTCTTTTAACTTGAGTGCCATACTTTCGCACTGCATCCCACACTTTGAAATATCGCAGCTGCATTTTCTTTAGTTTGTTTTGTGATAACCATGCGAATGTAAGTACTCACAAATTATTCCATAAATCTCTGAGTTTTTGTGTGTAGTATCCAGTTGTGATTGTATGTTTTCGTCCGCCTAAATTTCGACCAAGCATTCAATTTCTTCGTTTGAATGGAGAGAGCCTTTCGCCACTGCGTTTGTAAGAAGAGAGCCGTAACACATAACAGTAATCTTTCCCATGCGCAAGTACGGTTGCTTTCACATTTGGTGTGAGTACGGATGAACCGTGCCCGTGTCCACCTCTTCCAACCGTACTCGCGTGCCGTGCCCGAGCACGGTAAGCTTGTTTTCACACTTACCAAATAAACTGGACTTTGGGGTCAAGTGTACTCAGATCCGTGCACAAGTCCCTAGTGTGAAAGCACCCTAAGCCTACTTTCTGTCCAGTGTGGTTGCTGGATTGTAACACTGTGTCTTCCTAAGCCTACCAATCAATTTGTTTCATCTCGTTTTGAGTTCAGCTCTTCTTCTAAGTGTTTATCGGTCCTTTAATGATACAGAAAAAAAGGTAATAATTGGAATTCGAAAGCCTTCATTAGTCTACGAGATTGGGACAGTGAGATCTAGCTGGGAGCACGCTGACTAACCAGAGTAAACCTAACAGTGTACAAAAAGGGCAAGACGAGAAGGGTAGTCAGATACAGAAACCGAGGTCAAACACCGGGAATTCACCAAGCAACCAAACCAAAACGCAAGGGCTAGAATTCTAGTCAAATGGGACAGGCCAAGGGTCAACCACCACAATTCAAACAAACCAAATAAAGGGCACGGCGAGAATCGTAAATCCAAAGGCAATCCGAGTCAACACAGAAGGCAGTACAATACTCACAGGTCGTGAACGCTAGTTACAGATCGGAAGAGCTAGTATCCACGGTTTAACACTAGACCGCGCCTTTTCAAGGGGTGAACCGGAAACGGAAGTATCAGACCTTAGGTGAACCAAAAAAAAAAACAAAGATAACAGATTTCAAAGCACAGATTCACAAATGTACGACAGGGGTCGTAACATCCTGTCTTTGGTCAGCGCCCAGTCCTGTTGCACCTCTTCCATTCAACCACCAGGGGAAACCACTGGACTTGAAAGGAGTTCCTATCATTTATCATGACCCCTGCCAGCCCATAAAGCATGTGCCACGTCACTTCCACCTCACAGAACCAATGACTGTGCCATTGAACCTCTCCCTGGAAAGTCAACCCCTAGGGGCTGGCTGTGCTCCCTAATGGCACAGGAATCCAAGGCAAAGAAGAAATACATTATCGAGTCCCTGGCTTGTGGAATCATTCAAGCTTCTTCGTCACCAGCTGCAGTTAGCTTCTTCTTTGTGACCAAGAAAGATGGATCACAACATCCCCGCATAGATGACTGGGGCCCGACTCCATTACTGTTGAGAGCCGTTGCCCTCTTCCTCCGAGGGATTTGGGATTCTCCAACCACCTAGCCTGCCGCTTTTCTACCCAGCTAGACCTGCGTAATGCTTACCACCTAGAGTGCATGTGGGAAGGAGATGAGTGGAAGACAACGTTTAACATCCTTTCCAGCTGCTACAAATGTAAGATGATGCTGTTCAGGCTCTTTAACACCCCCGCTGTGTTCCAGAATCTCATTAATGTTGTCCTTTGAGACATGGTCTCCCGGTTCATCCATGTTTACCGAGACGGAATCCTGGTTTTTTCACCAACCCTGGAGGAACTCAGTCATTATGTCCACCTAGTCCTTCAGAGGTTGTTGGACAATCACCTTTATCTTAACCTCTTAAGCCCTGAGCCTCTGGCCCAAAAATGACATGCCCAAAATGAAATGAGTGTATCTCTGCAACTACTCCGTCCATTTGAATAATCTTGGTATCATAATTATTCAAATGTAATTTTGTGGGGTAAAAATCAGTGTATATGTCACTGAGTCAGACTACATGAAGATGGAACACTGCATAAATGAAAGATCTCATTTCCGCCTAAGAAAAATGTACTTTAATCCCTTTTGAAATTATTTAGTTGCCTTCTGAAACAGTCTGAAAAAAAAATTACAGCACAGTATCTCATTATTTGTGCCAAAGTTTATTCTAATCAAGTAAATCAGAGCAAAATTATAGAGGAATGTCTAGGTGGCTTCTAAAAATTGGCAGTTCGGGCACTTTTTTAGATTTCTCAGGTACCAAACTGTAAAACTCATTTAATTTTACTTATATGTCACTACGGCATACATTCCATCCAAATACGACCATTTTTTAATTTTATTTATTTATTTTATTTCTGCCAGTCCTGTATACATTTTCCCATCCAAAGAAAATATATACAAAGGAAATGAAGTTTGACTCCACTGAAGCAGATTTATTTAAAAAAAAAAAAACAAGTAAATAAACAAAATTATATATTCCAAGGTAAGGTAAAAAATGGTAAAAAGTAAAAAGAACAAACACCCCATGTCAAGTCTCGCCTCCTGCAGCCCAGCACGCCGGCCAATTAAGACCTGGATCGCACTGCATTCATCAGTAAACTTGAATCATCTGTTTCTCATTGCCACTGAGAGGTAGCAGCGTGTGTAAATATCATAGCCTCACACTTTTTCTTTGCAAAGTCGCGTAAGCCACATGCCTGTGCTGTTCAGTAGCTTTTATCTAAAAGCTCCTATTCTGTGTATCACATGGGTACATGACTCAAGACGTTACACCCCAGCAATTATTTATGCTACCATTATACAATAATGCTTCTACTGCCTAAAATACGTGCATGCCAGCCCAAGGTTTGAACCCAGGTGTCCAATGGGAGAGCACAGTGCCCTCACCACTAGACTACATCAGCTGACCAATTTTCTGCTGTCTTATTGCCTGTATAAAGACAGAGTCAAGAAAACACATCATGCACCCCGGTTTAGTGTTTGTACTGCTGCGTGTCTTAGTTCTTGTGCATAATGGTGCAAGCATTCTCAGCCAGAAGATGACTTTGAAATTGGCTATTGAATATTTTACAGATAATTATACCGAAAATACTATAAACAACCCAGTTAAGGGTTTATATTGTTGCGCTCTTTGAGTGAATGTGAATGGACTCTCACTTGGACGCACCAGGAATGCAAAGCTCTATCTCAGGCTAGGTTTGTGCGATTAAAGTGGTTAAGGACTCGTTGGAAACATCAGAGCCCATAGAATCAAATGGCCACCCGTACAGTCTTACTGACAGCAACACAAGCCAATTTTTTTTTTTTTTTGGTGCTGCGAAAAAGTACCTGATTTCTTCTATTTTTGCTTATGTCTAATTTCAATATTTCAGATCATCCAACTAATTTTCATATTAGAAAAAGACATTGGCCCTCATTTATCAAACGTGCGTACACCAAAAAAATGGGTGTACGCCAAATCTCCCGCAAGGATCAGCATTTATCAATCTGAATGTGAGCGAACGGTCCGCAAAAATCTCACGCCAGGTCTGACCAGGCGTACGCAGATTTGAAACCAGCGAACAACATGCAGGAACAAGTGCAGCTGTCAAAATGAGTAATAAACCATATGCAGCGATGCGGATGTCATGCTGTTGTTGCTCTTATTAGTAAAATGAATAAATAAGCTAAATAAATAAATAAGACACCTGTATTGAGAAATTAATTAAACTTATATTTTGAGACAACCTGCTTGTCAGGCCAGACGGCTGACAATTACAATCAATTTGATTAAGCGCAATGCGTGGCTTGACAGATATGCAGCGTGGAATGTCAGATGCGCATCCAGTCAGATATATAGGCCTACTGAACAACAAAAAAACGCAAGTTAATTAAAGGCAGACTGGAAAATAAGTTTGTGTGTAATTATTTTAGAAAATCAAGTGTATTACTAGCGTGTGCACATTTACATTCGTTTCATCAAACTTTTCTTTATTTTGCACGGTCACTTTGACAGAGTAACCATAAGAGTACATTAACTAACTAGCTAACTTGTGTTTCTTTTGTTGCTCAGTATAGGCCTACAGACACTTTGACCGTGATTACATTTTGACAATGGCAGATCTTCTATTGTTAGAGGAATACGCTTCTGTCTGACGTGAGTGGAACTTTCGGCACAGAGATGATCTCCTCTGGGACAGTGACGAGTGGCTGCTTGTTTTGTGTGGCACCCAATAAAATGCCATGGAGTAATACTAATAAAAGTACAATGAAGAGTGATCTCTGCAGATTGTATTTTAACAATTACCCTCATGCAGCTCCAATCCAGGCGGTGGGGACTCCGTGTCCCCACTGCCTCATATTCCCACAATGGAGGGGGAGCCCATCAGTGCTGCCATGTGCTCCTCGAATGGTGACAGCTGAAGGTTCGAGTCTGGTTGGCCTCCACCGGTCCGTGCGCTGCTGCAACCCGTATTTTTGGTAGCGATCTTAAAATCGGACCACTTTTTTTTACCTACATGTAAGCATTTGGATTGTCAATTATGTAGGCTATATAACATGAAATATCATGGATCTATACATTTAATTTATTAAGGCCGATGTTATTCGCACTTATACGTGTGGCCAATGCTGAATTTTTTTCTTGGCCACACTTGTAAGTGTGCCAGTTGATGACCATTCCAGTGCCACTTATAAAGTACCGCTTAAAATAAGTTTGGCCAAGAGAAAAATTTTTAGCTTTGGACACACTTAAAATAAGTGTGGGCAATGGAGAAATGTGCATCTTGGCCACACTTATAAGTGCGTCTAACGAAAATTTCGATCAGTTTTTGTGCTTGGACGCACTTAAATTAGTGCGAATAGTCACTTCAATTTATTAATGAATTAAATCAAACCTCTGCTGCACTCCGGTTTTCCACCCCAACGGGGTTTACCGCAGCAGCAATAGTTTGCCAAACTGCAGCCTTCTGGGCTCCCTTTATGCCACTCTTAAGGCTCCCAAATAAAATTATTTTGTTTTTCTCCACCTTGGACGTGATAATTTATATTTCCTCCTCAGTGAAGTTCTTTCTTCTTTGCCGTCTTTCGAGAGTCCATGTCATAAACTGGGCAGGACTATGCCTCCCGGAGCATGAATTTATAGGGGTGTGTAATGTAAATTATGATGGTTTCAGCCGCCAGATTTATCAACGCCACGCCAGTTCTACACCGAAATCAGCGACGTACACACTTTTAGTAAATCAGACATGACACCTGGCGAACGCTGATAGTTACACCAGAATCCACACCAGTTTTCCTACGCAAGTTTGATAAATGAGGGCCAATGTGAGCAAAAACAAAATGCAGCTTTTAAATGAAAATTTCATTTATTGAAGGTAAAGAGTCATTCAAAACTTATATCACCCATGTGAAAAAAATATTTCCCCCCAAAACACAACAATTGGTAGTATCCCCTGAGCAACAACAACTGCAATCAAACATTTGCAATAACAGGCAATATTACAGGAATATTGCAATGACTGCTTGAAATCTGTGACGCAATGACATCACCAGATGCAGGGTATTTTCCCTGTGCCAAGCCTGTGCTGAAGCCATCTTCAGTTCTTGCTTGTCTGGGACTTTTTGTTTTCAGCCTTCTCTTCAGTACATGAAATCCATGTTCAAATGAATTTGTATCTGCTGATTAACTCAGTCAATGGAACAAAAATCACAAAAAACATGTCACTGTCCAATGATTGATGGAGCTCACTGTATATTGTGTTTTGGTGAATGTACTGAGTCCTCAAAATGTGATCTAGTAAATCCACGAATATACTGCGCCAACTATTTGTTATATCCCCCATAATATTCATAAACAGTAAGAGAGATAGGCAGTATTCAGATTGGCAGTCCACTAGACAATACATATTTATAGGACGCAGCCTTGATTTATGTGAAAGCATGATTGTACAACTGCAATAACTCCTATCAACAGCAGAGGGAAGTAGTTCTCAAATAATGAAGGACAGGTCACAGTGATTCCCACATTTCCAATGAACTGTAGTTCAAAAACGCACGCACATTCACACACAAGCAGCAGCGAACATGCTCACACACACACACACACACACACACACACACACACACACACACACAAACACAAATGCACGCACAGACGACACTGAGCTACAAACTATCAGTGCCGAATATAGATTTCTTTACAGGAACTGTTCTTTTTTTGCAACAGGCAGTAAACAACATTGCAAAAAGATTTTGAAAAACCATGTTAAGCCTGCAAAACAAAGACCAAATCAATATTTTCGAACATATTTCTGAATAAATTTCAAATAAGTATTCAGATCAAACCAATAATAGCCGCTTTTATTAGTTTTTTCCGATTGCATAAACACTAAAATCAAAAGTATTACACAATTTTCAAAACCTTACACACAAGGAGCAAAACATCGGCCCAGATTTGCACAACTATAAGCACAATGCCAGCCTCACACTTTTTGCAAAACAATACACACAGTGATTTGAAAAACACTAAACACACTTGCATACACAGAAGTATATCATGATGCCACTTCCTTGCAATTCCAAAGCACCGACTATCAAACAACCACACCAATGAGCCAATTGGTTAAACACAGCCATCAGGTGCGGAAACACATGATTGCTTAATTGTGGACACACCAATCAGGTTTAAGCACTATAAAAATGCAGCAGGTGAGTTCACCTGTCTTCAGCTAAAATGGAAGGAATCAGAAGAAAAGGAGTGAGGGTGTGAGGGGTAATCCAATGAGGAGGAGGAGGAGGAGGAGGTAGAGGAAGAGGCAGAGGCCTTGCCAGAGGTAGAGGCTGAGGTGGAGGTGGAGGTAGAGGAAGAGGAAGACCTGGAGCAGGAGGAGAACGTGCTCAAAGAAAAAGACCAGATTTATCAAAAGAAATTCGCACCACACTAGTTCACCATGTGCATCACCGCAGATTGACGCTAAGGGAGGCTGGACTAAGAGTTCGGCCAAATCTTAGCAGATATACATGTAAATTGACTAGTGTATACTTGATCAATGCTGAACTACACAATCTTGTCTTTCATTGTATTTCAGAGAGTTTTACAAATTGATGCTGAGGAAATCCTGCATGAATTCATTTACATTGATGAGGCAGGGTTTAACCTCACAAAAGCAAGGAGGAGGGGCAGAAATATCTTTGCCACTGGGCTATAAATGTCCCAGGGCAACGTAAGGGTAACATCACAATTTGCGTTGCCATTACACAGAATGGGGTCCTCCACCGTCATGCCAATATGGGCCCATACAACACACCTCACATTCTCACATTTTTGGACTGATTGCACAACATCGTCACAGCAGTAAAACAAATCAACCAGATGCAATACATTGTCATCTGGGACAATGTGTCTTTCCACGGCTCTGCTCTGGTCCAGAACTGGTTTCAACACCATCCACAGTTTGCAATACTATTCCTTCCACCATACTTTCCTTTTCTGAACCCATTGAAAGAGTTTTTCTCAGCATGACAGTGGAAAGTTTACGATCTGCAGCCCCAGGCTCAGGTACCCCTCATTCAGGCCATGTAGGAGGCCTGTGACCAAATCGACGCTGCAGCTGTGCAAGGTTAGATTCGACATTCAAGACGGTTATTCCCATGTTGTCTTGCCGGAGGATATCGCCTGTGATGTTGATGAAATTCTCTGGCCAGATCCAGCTTGGCGAAGAGGTACATAGTGTCTAATATTTCCTGTGCTACATACATACATTTTTTTTTTTTTTTTTACTGTAATTGTAACCTGTACTGAATATAGTATTGTATGTTTGTCTGATATTTGTTGAGCTAACGGTGTTATGCACACTACTGTAGTAGCATGAAAACTAGGACATGGTTTGTTGGGATTCTCCATGATGTTGACTGATTTGGGTATATGGTGAGAAATTAATTATTAAATTATAAAATTGATTATTTTCATCAGTCTGCAGCATTGGTCTTGTATAGTGTTTGGTGAATTTACCATATATTTATACTTTCTCTGTGTACTTCACTTACAGTACTCTAATCACTGGGAGGTAGAATTGCTAAAAGTGTTTTAGGTTAAGCACAGCAGTGTGTAACTAGTCCAAACAGAATTAAGTTATATGAAATGTGTGTGTTTCATATGGAAACAAAATATGGTTTTTATAAATTAGTGTATAGTTTTTACAAGAGTGTTTCATTTTGCAAAGGATCTGAGGTGTTTTGCTTATTGGGTGCATGGTTGTACTAATTGTGTGTAGTGTTTTGAAAAACTGGGCCCTGTTTTCAAAATTGTGCTTAAGCAATTGAACAAAACTAAGTTTAACACCAACCAACAAAGTACAGTGAGGTCCATAATTAAACTGACATTGTAATTGAAGACCCCAATGCTAAAAGTACTTCAGTCACAAAATGTCAATTTCGAGAAAATTGAGTTAGGATACAACAAAAGACCTTATCCTGTCCTCTCCTCACGATGCGAGAAAATGTGACTATTATAATTTTTGCACTAGGCTCTTCAGTTGCTATTATATCTTTCTACAATTGCATATTGAAATTGAAATCAAATAATTTTTATTATCTTTCAGAATTAATTCGTGGGAATTTACTGTATATCCGAATCAGATGAATACTCCAGGAATTATTGCAAAATATATGTGCCCCTACCCCTCTTTTTCTATAACCAATGTGACATTGCATTCATGGACAATTGGCTGCTCAGCAGTCCTGCAGACAGGTGAGTGTTATTCCTTCAATATTTCAAACACAAAAAGTAGACAAAAGGTTTAAAGTTGATTTCAAGTGTGGCATGTGTGTTTAAAATCTGCTTTTAACTCTCAACACAAAGGCCAAAGAATTGTCACTGCTATACAAGCTATCATTTGGCAGAAAAATCAAAAAAAAAAAAAAAAAAAAAACCCATGTGAAGCAGCAAAAACATCAGGTAGGGCCAAATCATTTGCTGTATTTCTTAGGAAAAAAAAAAAGAGGCTCAGATGAGAAAGAGCGCTGTAGGTGATTTTGGGCCCGATAAAAGATTATCAATTTGGGCCCTGAAACTCTCCACTCCAACCATGTTGACTATGACTGCAATAACCAACAGGGGCCTATAGGCAACAACTGGATGAGTTAACACATGATCGTTAGTATGCAGCAGTTATCAGCATTGACTCTTCGTGTCATTAGCCCTCTTTAATATGTCTGCATAAAGTTACTTTCAATGCAAAGCTGCTCACCTTTTTTTAGCTACAACCCCAATTCTGAAATAGTCGGGACAAAGTGTAAATTGTGAATGAAATCAAAATGCAATGACTTTCAAATCACACCAGCCAGTATTTTATTCACAATAGAACAGAGATAACATAGCAAATGTTGAAACTGAGACATTTTACATTTTTATCCACAAAATGAGCTCATTTCAAATTTGATGGCTGCTACAGGTCTCAAAAAAGTTGGGACAGGGGCCTGTTTACCATGGTGTAGCATCTCCTCTTCTTTTTAACACAGAGTGGAGGCGTCTGGGCATTGAGGAGACAAGTTTCTTGAGTTTAGCCATTGAAATTTGATCCCACTCTTGTTTAATACAGGCTTCCAGCTGCTGGAGAGTTTTGGGTCTCCTTTGATGGCCTTTTCGTTTAATTATGCGCCAAATGTTCTCAATCGGTGAAAGATCAGGACTGCAGGCAGGCCAGTTCAGCACACGGACTCTTCTACTACGAAGCCATGCTGTTGTGATAGCTGCAGTATGTGGTTTTGCATTGTCCTGCTGAAATACAAAAGGCCTTCCCTGGAATAGATGTCACCTGGAGGGGAGCATATGTTGCTCTAAAACCTTTATATACCTTTCAGCATTCTAGTGCTTTTTAAAACATGCAAGTGACCCACACCATATGCACTAATGCATCCCCATACCATCAGAGATGCTGGCTTTTGAACAGAACGATGATAACAGGAGGGGAGGTCTTTCTTCTCTTTAGCCCGGAGGACACGACGCCCATGATTTTCAACAAGATTGTCAAATGTGGACTCATCTGACCACAGGACACTTTGCCACTTTGCTGCAGTGCATTTTAAATGAGACTTGGCCCACAGAACACGGTGGCGCTTCTGGATCATGCTCAACAATGACTTCCTTTTTGCATGATAGAGTTTTAGGTGGCACCTGTGGATGGCACGGCGGATTGTGTTTACAGACAGTGGTTTCTTGAAGTATAACAGGGCCCATTAAGTAATGTCAATGACAGAATCATGCCGGTGAGTGATGCAGTGGCGTTTGAGGGCCCGAAGATCACGGGCATCCAGTAAAGGTCTTCGGCCTTGTCCCTTATGCACAGAGATTTTTCCAGCTTCTCTGAATCTTTTCATGATGTTATGCACTGTCGATGATGAGACCTTCAAAGCCTTTGCAATTTGATGTTGAGGAACATTGTTTATAAAGTATTCCACAATTTTTTTTACGCAAGCTTTCACAGGTTGGAGAGCCTCTGGCCATCTTTACTTCTGAGAGACTCAGCCTCTCTAAGACATCCCTTTTATAGCCAATCATGTGACACACCTGATGCCAGTTAATGTAATTACATACTAAATGTTTTTTCAGCTGATTCCCTTATATATTAATTGCTTTTTCAGCCCTTTCTTGCCCGTGTCCCAACTTTTTTGAGACCCATTGCAGCCAGAAAATTTGAAATAAGCTCATTTTGTGGATGTGAATTTAAAATGTCTCAGTTTCAACATTTGATATGTTATCTATGTTCTATTGTAAATAATATATTGGCTCGTGATCTGAAAGTCGTTGCATTTTGATTTTATTCACAATTTACACTTTGTCCCAACTATTTTGGAATTGGGGTTGTAGATGTTTGGTTTGGGAAGGGATGAACAAGTGGTTGTTGAACCCTAATCAGCGCACGACAAGACAGAAATGATTTCGATAGCTAGCAAGTAATGTGTTTCGTAAATATTTTGTATGGGCATGGCCTATGAGAGCCTTTCTCCCTTTCTGACTTAATGACTGACTGACTGACTGATATTTTTTGTTAAAACCATAGGTTAAAACATGCATGTGCTCTGCAACACCTGTTTGCACCACTCTTGGAGTGCACAGAGTCAGGTTTGTGTACAGCTGTGCTGCCTAAGCTGATAGAGAGACCAGTCGAGGTAACCCTTTTTTTTTGTTTTGTGTTTTCCCCATTTTCCCCACCCTAAACTCTGCCAAACTGTTTTTACTCGACAACAATCTGCTCCCATCGACTCAGGAGGAACAAGCCGTGCCACATGATACCTCTGAACTTGCATGATGACTAGCTCTCTCTTTTTTACACTATGCAGTTGCACTGCCAGTCACACACTGCCTATGTTGTGGGAGGATAATGCACTCAGTATTACATTTGGTCATTCAGCCACATGCGCCTGACCGACCAGGAGTGGCTACTAGAGAGTGATGGGTGCAACAGATTTTGACTGGCTTAATCCCTATCATCCCTGTCAAGGCTAAGCCAATTGTTGTCTCACTGTGCAGACTTCTGGCAGTAGCCGGTACTGGCATGGCTGAAATTCAAACAAATAACCACAGGGCACCGAAATGTCGTAATTAGAGCCTCTCATAGGCCTTATCAAGGTAATTCTTAGGTCTACAAGACTGTGGCCCACCCGTAATGGCAAACAAAATGAAATATTAAGTGGCAATCCAAGGGCACAAACCTATGCCAAGACCAGTAGCGCACACTTTTATGATATGCAGATCTGCAAGAATAGCCATCATATCTCTCCAATTGGGCATGTTTTGTCATTCTTGAACTTTACTATCATCTTTTGGATTTTAAGATGTATGACATTTATTTTGCTTTGGCAGCCAAATGCCATCTCTTGCGATGTTAACAAAAGTGAAAAGTAATATGTGTACCGGTCCCGTGCTTTGGAGCCTAAATTAAATGGGTCCCTCCTTGGCCCATGCTCAACACTCCCACCAAGTTCCATGAAAATCGGACCATTACTTTTTCTGTAAGCCTGTTTACTAACCAACAAACCAACTAGAAATTACATAACCTCCTAAGTGGAGGTAGTAGAGGAAACAAAAATGCCTGCTTAGGGCTATGCGTTTTAACCTCTTGAACCCTATAGGCCGGTTTAGTGGCCGCATAGAGTGCGTGCAATAACCCGAAATGCCGGAAAACTAGCCTCCAGACATGTCACTTCGATCACATGACTTCTGGTTGTCATGTGACCTTGTCTACAATTAGGTGGTTCCCCCATCACAGAAAGCTGTGTTTCGGCATAGGTGGGGGTCTTGACCCCTTTATATAATACATGGTTCACCTAAACAGATTATGGCACAATGCCTGCCTGGGGGCCGTAAAAGCTTTTTAAATAGATTTTAAGACAGAAAGTGAAAATAAATACTGCAGTAGTTACCACATTTATATCAAATTTTAAAGTAGCTATAGTGTTGCATTCAAGTCTGCCTAATGTTTACAATAAATACAAAATTATAAAATATTGCTGTAAGCAGCAAAGACATGCATGCCATTGACCATATGTGGGGTGAAAGAGAATGCTCTTAAAGAAGAATTGTATTGAAACAGTCAGACATTTGAAGATTTTTGAAGATCACATTTTGAAGATCACATTTTACGCATAGTTCAAGTATAGTATGAGAAGGAAAGAAAACACTCATGATGAATCTGAAGTTGTGGACCTTTTGATCATCATATAGTTTGGCTAACATAACCACAACTGAAGACATAGATGATATCTTGGTGCCCGTAGTGAATAGCAGTACACAGAAAGTGAACCAACTGTCAGAAATACATTTGTTTGCCTTGAAGTGACCTTGTAGTATATAAGATGTTTGGTGCTTGCCGCAATACAGCACCAAGCACTAGAGGACCTTAGCACTTGTTCAGCTCTCAACAGTGCCGTTCACTCCCCTATATTTATTGCTGTTCATGGTCTCTTCCTAAGAAATGCCCTGGTAAACAGTCATAATAATCCATCAAACTTGGTTTCAAAAAATCATTCAGAAATTAAGCTTCAAGAAAAACTGTGAAAATTTTTTATTTATTAGTTGTTTATTTTTAAATGATTTTCTTAAGCTAATCGACAGATGCAAATTGCACTGAAGATTATTTGTCCACTTTCCACAGTCCATTAATCTAACATTCCCTTATCCTAGAGCTTCATTCATTTACATTTTGCTGCTTGAAAGGTCGCTGAATGTAACTGGAAATTTCATGTGAAGTCATAGCTTATTTGCTGCGCTTACTCGACTCAGAGGAATTCTAGCTCATCCTATCATGTCCATAGCACTGGAAGTGTTTTTCACTTGCATCACATGGTAACGTGTACATGTTAGACCTTTTAATCACCTGTCACACAGCCAGATCAAAGCCAGATTGCTCCTGGAGCAATTGATGTTTCCATTTGGGTTAGTTTTTCTGGAAATCATGGTTAAATTACATATCTTGGCATCACCAACTTTGGATCAGAGTTTCCTGTTGTCACATGCGACAACATATGTGGACAAAATGTGTCTATATTTCAAACATATTTCAGTGTTGTTAGCTGACAGTATTTGCCTTTACATTTGTACAGAAAAAGTCATATTTTGACCGGGATTTTTTGCTGCATGGTTTTTCGTTGGATACGATTCTGAAATCCTCCCGGGAATACATGGTTGTTCTGTTTCAGCTGGATAGATACCGATTAAGGTGAATGATTTCTCATTGGAAATGTAAGTTAGGACCTTTACAATGTTTTACAAAAAATGTGCTTTATTTACGCCCATGTCATCGAGCATTATCGATGGGGTCACTTAGAATCCAGTGCAGCGTTTAACCCTTAAATGCCCAACTATAGTAAAAGTTGAAAGAAAATCTATGTATTCTGTTAATATGTCCTGGGGAGGGGCTAATAACAACCCAATAGCAATTTTTAATTTTTGGTGACCTTTGACCTCATTTTAGTTTTGTGACATATATGTCACTCAAAGTTTCAAGGATATAAAGAGAACTTTTGTCCATCATTGTTTTGGTAGTTGACATATAGCTGAAGTATTAGGCATAGCTTATTTTTCATTAGCTTACCTGTTTGTCTACTTTATCCAGTGATGAATGGGTGCTGATCTATCGTGTGGATTCCACCATGGGGGCGGCCATATTGGAAAGGTTAGCTGGTGCAGCCAGTGTAGTGTCAGTTCCATTTTTATGCATCAGATGGTAGCACTGATGGTCTAAATATGTCACTGTGGGCATTAGGTTGCAAAATTTATGTAGGGTCATTGGTTTTGACAGCCCCCAAAATCGTGTGACAAATTTGTCACAGGGGGCATTTAAGGGTTAATATAACAAAGACATTTAAAAATGGCTTTAAGAGGATCTAAATGTAAATATGCTATTTAGCTACCTGTAAATGTATAATCAATTATGCTATCACTTTATTGGGCCATAGGAGTAAAGTATTTTTCAAAATTGCAATTATAATGAATTGTAAAGACTCTTTGGTAACCAAAGAAATGGGGCTCGCCTGAATAGGACAATACCCTATACCTTAGGTACAAAATATTAATTTTTTTAACAAGTAGTCAGCATATACAGGAACCCCAAAGAAGGGTCACTTTATTTATAATTGCTGTACCCCATTAGAGAAAAATTTTACAACCTGTTGCAAGCAGATTTTTTTTTCTTTTTTTACATTTTGTGGACTTTCATCGTTGAAACTCAATCTCAAATACTAGACTCTTGTTAATACTAACTATTTTGTGGTAAAGGTCCACTTCCCTAGTTTAAAAAAAGCACCAAACCATTTTCATGGTCTTTATTGCGTTTGAGATACAGAACTTTCAATGATACTAAAAAAAAAAAAAAAAAAACAGATGAAAATGGGCTCTTTCCATTTTTTTTGATTTTCTGAGGACATACATGTACTCCAGATTGGTGTTATTTCCTTGATACCTGCTGTTGCTCATTAACAAAAAAATATCCAATCAGAATTAGAAACTGGACTAAGGTGGAAAATGACGATTTGGTAATAAAGATGTAGTTCCCCTGATCAATTTCATATGGCATTTGTAGTTTTTAAAATTTAGAACTTATTGTTACAGTAGTCAAAACAGGTGGAATATGACCTATTTTTCTCTCGACTATAAACAGTTAAGAATCATTATTCTTTACCCTTGATGGACCCAGCATACTCCAATCTCCAGGGCTGCCGCTTTTTTACCAAGCTTGATTTGCACAATGCTTACCATCTGGTGAGTCTGCGGGAAGGAGATAGGTGGAAGACCACGTTTAACACCCTCTTTGGCTACTACCAATACCTCATGATGCCATTCAAGCTTGCTAACGCTCCCGTTGTGTTCCAGAACTTCATAAATGATGGGCTCTGAGACATAGTCTCCCAGTTTGTCTATTACTCCCCAAACAATAGTCTCTCGAACACTGGAGGATTGCAGCTGCTATGTCTGCTTCGTCATTCAAAGGCTCCTGGAGAACCAACTATACTTAAACCCAGAGATGAGCAAATTTTTTCGCGCCAATCTCCTTCCTGGGCTACATAGTAAAGGAGCGTGCTTTGGAAATGGATCTTCATAAAGTGCACGCTGTGCTGGATTGGCTGGTTGCTAAAGATTGCAAGGGGCTGCAAAGGTTCCTCGGGTTTTCCACTTCTGCTGGTGATTCATTTGAAGATACTATACTGTTGCTGACCCCCTAACAAAGCTGATGTCTACTAAGGTACAGAGAGGGACAAAGGAGACTGGAGCACACTGATAAATTAACGGCCTTTATGGTGCAAATAGACTAACGTTTCGACGCTACTTTGTCTTCATCAGAATCAAACAGCTGTTTGACTGTGACAAAGACACAGTAGTGTCAAAACATTTGTCTGTTTGCACCATAAAGGCTGTTAATTTATCAGTGTGCTCCAGTCTCATTTGTCCCTCTCTATATTTGTTGTCCTTGAGCTGTTTAGCACCTGATTCAGCTGATTTTTCTGGTAAGATGCATGTCGAACCTTTTTTTCCACTGATTTTTCTGGTCTACCAAGGTACCTTTTGCCTGGACCCCCAAAGCAGCCTCTGCCTTAAGCCATCTCAAGAGGCTGTTCATCACCGCTCCCATACTCGAGGTCCCAGACCTCAAGCGCCAGTTCGTTGTGGAAGTGGACACCTGTGGACACCATGTGGACACTGGGGCTGTCCTCTGACAGCTAGCGGGCAATGGCAAATTACACCCTAGTGCCTATGTTTCTTGCTGGCAGACTGCTGCTGAGAGGAACTATTCCATTCGCGACTTGGAGCTGTTGGTGGGTAAGCCCGCCTTCGAAGAGTGGAGGCACTGATTGGAGGGATCCAGTCTTCCCATCCTTGTTCGGATGGACCACAGCAACCTGGAGTACCTCTCGAGTGCAAAGAAGCTGAATCCTGGGCAAGCCTGTTGATCTGTCTTCTTCATAAGATTCAACTTCATCTTAACATATTGACCTGGAACTAAAAATACAAAGCCTGACTCCCTGTCTAGTCTGGATCCTACGGTGCTTGAAAATCCACTGGACACCATCCTCTCAGGTAGCTGTATCCTGGCCATCACCAGCTACAAGTAGATAGTGAGGAAGAAGAAGCATTGCAGTCCTTTCCTTCTCCACCAGACACATTGAATCATCTCTCTGTCCCCGAGAGAGTGAGAGCTAAGGTCTTGGCCTTGGACTATGCCTCTCAGCTGACATGCCATCCCAGTGTCTTGCGCACTCTCGCCCTTGTTCTTTGTCACATTTGGTGGCCAGGCATCTGCCAGGACATCCGATAATTCGTCACAGCCCATACTGTGTGTGCCTGCTCCAATTCAAGTAACCTTCTGCCCTGCTATCTATATTAACCTTAGAAGTACTCAACTAACTGTGAGCCTGTATAGCCATTGATTTTTTCGCAGGACTGCTTCCCTATGATGTGTTTACGGTCATCTGTTTTCTAAAAGCAGCACACTTTGTTCCAGTACCCAAGTTGCCCACAGTCAAGAGGACTGTCGAACTCCTCCTACAACATCTGGTCTGCCTTGTCAGCATGCCCCAAGAGGAGGTCTCTAACTGCAATCCTCAATTAGCCATTCTCTATTGGAAGGCTCTGGTGGGTGCCACCCCCTGACTCTCCTCTGGGTTCCACCCAAATTAATGGCCAGGTAAACAGGCAAGAATCTTTACTGCCTGACAGAAGGTAACCCCACCAGGTGGTCTCATTTATTACATTCAGTGGAGCTGGCTAACAACGCATTACCACCAGCTGATTTGGGCATGTCTCCTTTTAAATCTTGTCTAGGTTATCAACTGCTTTTATTCCACTCTGAAGAGCAAAAAGTGGTAGTTCCCTCTGCTCAGGTCCTGGTTTAGTGAGCCACCCAGGTTGGAGAAGGGCTCATGTGTTACTACTCAAACAAATCTCTGCTTGCCAGAGACAGGAGAACCATCATCACTGGCCAGACCCCGAATACCATGTTGGGCAAAAATTGTGGCTCGCCAGGAAGGATATCACTCTTTGAGAGGCATCGAGGAAGCTTGTCCCCCAGTTCATTGGCCCAGTCACCATTTCCAGAGTCCTGTCTTCATGTGCTGTAAGGCTCCTCCTCCCCCGGTCCCAACTTAATATTCACTCAGTGTTTCATGTTTTGAGAATTAAACCTGTGTCTGTGTCTCCCTACAGCCCTCGCTCCTGCTCCCCGCCTCCCCCCACGCTCATTGGTGGTGGCTCTGCCCACACTGTTCGCTGGATCCTGGAGGTCTAGCATGGGAGTCATGGCCAGCAGTTCCTTGTGGACTGGGAGGGGTACGGGCCTGAGGAGCTCTCCTGGGTCTCTGAACAGAACATCTTGGAGTCCTCTCTGGTTTGCGATTTCCTGCGCTGGTTGACTTATTGAAGTTGGCATATTGTGTAGAAACAATAGTTTTTACTCAAAATTGGTGGCCACGCCTGTAAATTTTGACATGTAAATACCTCAAAAACTAATTTAAAATATGGGTCTAAAATTTTACCCATAATATACTGGATACAAGAACATAATGTTCTGTAAATTTGAAGCAAATCTGAAGTTGTCAGTCAGGAGGCCACCAGTGACTTCGGATGAAATTATCCGACGAGAAAACTATATGCTTCCGACAAGCTAGTGGAGTATGTCATCTAAAGCAGAATGAATAAACTCAACTTCTACAATGCACATCCTGATTTTTCCTGAAAGCTTTATTATAGGTATCACTGGCACAACCCATTTGTTTGGCTCCATGAAGCACTGCAAAACGCCCAAACTTTCCATATGCTTCAACTCCTCTTCTACTTTCGGCATAAGGGGGATAAGAATACAACAGGGGGTGCTGTATGCTATGCACAGCAGATTGGCTCCACCTGACTTCATGACTGTAATCCTGAAATGATAGTTTTTTGTTTTTTTGCCTGTTTGTGCTTGTGTTCTGGCTATAAACTGTCCTATTGTTATCAATTCACCTCCTGGACTCATCAGGGACACTGTTGCTACCTTGAGCTTAGGCCTTCTTTGTAGACTTTTATATGCTGTCTCTGTCATTATGGACTTGTTAGCACCTGAATCGATTTTAAAGAACACTGAGGAGCCTTCAGTAAGGAGTGTATTATTTCCAGGGTGGCTTGCTCTCCGTTATCACCATGTCAACTGCAAATTTTGTCCATTTTTTTTTCAATGTCACAGAGCCAAGGGAATGGCTATACACTTCTTTTGTAACTTCTCTCTCATTTTCAGTCCAGCCTACTGCAGCAAAATGGCCAACTTTGTTACACTTTTACATTCTTTATGCCAAGGGGGTGACTCAGAACTCAAACAGAAAGTCAGTTTAACGGGTTTTATTAATGTAATGCTCAGATGAAATCTTCAACTTCATCTGGTCCTGATGATATAAGCAGTCATGTTATCAAAAAGTGCATTCATAATATTGTAGATCCTCTTTGTTTCATTTTCAATTAGTCTATCACACAAGATGTTGTTCCTGATAGCCTGAAAACAGCAGAAGTAGTACCAATCTGTAAGACAATAAACACAATATGGAAAACTACAGGCCGGTTGTCCTTGTACCCCTTTTTTCCAAGCTCCTAGTGTGACGACCCTTTACTCCACCAGGTGTCCTTGTACCTGTTCTGCTGTGTGCGCTTCTCTGTTACAGGATCCAGGGTTGGAGCAGGAAGGCCATCATAGTAGTGAGCTACACCTGGGCCCATTGCAGTTCTCTATAAAAGCTTTACATCCGCTTCTGCAGGTCGGCTTTGACCAGCATTTTCTTTTGAGTTACTGCCACGTACATATACACCCATCCATACATGTGCCTACACCACTGACGACTGATCCACATGTTGTTGTAAGTTGTTTTCCTCTTTGTTTAATAAAACGCTTTGTTACTCGTGCAGGCTATCCTGGTCTCCCATTCTTTGTCGCAGCCTTAGAGCCGGGTTGTGACACTAGGTAATTCATGTCAGACTACACAATTACCTTGTTCACAATGACGCATTGATACCACAACAATTTGGCTTTCGGAAAAACTATTCAACCGATCTTGGTGTACTGAATCTGCTAAACACTATATCTCATGAGATGGATGCTGGTGATCATTGTCTTAGTGTCTTTGTGGATCTTTCTAAAGCCTTTGATATCCTAAATCATCACAGACTATTATAAAAACTGAAATGTTATGATGTGAGAGAAATTGCTCTTGATTGGTTCAGCAATTACTTAACTAGCAGAAAGCAGTATGTGGTAGTCCATGGTGTCAAATCCAGTCCTGGGGCTCTTAGCAGTGGTGTGCCACAGGGCTCAGTATTGGGACGTCCTCTGTTTCTTCTTTATATCAATGACATTATTTATTCTTCCTATATACTCCAGTTCTCATTAGTTGTAGATGACACAACAGTCCTAGAGTCTCAAACATTTGAATGATCTTATAACGATAGCTAATGCAGAACTGAAGAAATCATATGACTGGTTCATTAGTAAAAAAATTATTCCTCAATCTTGACAAAACCAATTGTTTTTAGAACAAGAAACAGAAGGATACCCAATTATCACTCAAATATTTTTATTGTAGGGCGTTTTATGGCAATAGTGGATGATATAAGATTTCTTGGTGTCACAATAAATTAATTTCTCTCTTGGAAGCCTCACATTAATACAATCTCTCGTCGTGGTCTTGAGGCTCCTTTAGTTTGAAGGTTTAAGAATAGGCAATAATTTTAAGCATAAACATCATAAGGGTCATAGTTAATAACTATATTACTAAAAAAACTTAAACTAGAAGAATTAAATGAGAGCCATACTCACACAATCCATTTTGTATCAACATACCCCATTTTAGGGTTTACAACGGTCAGTTGATGCAAGTGTTCGGATGAAGATGTTACTGGTGTCGACACATCCTGGTTTTTTCACTGAATGTTGGCCATACCCTAGGGCAAATTTCAGCAAACCCCGTTAGTGTGTCATGGCCGGGAACTTTGTCAAATGTACCGTCGTTTACACACGTGGTCGTTGGAAATCTCCTTTTCAGAACATATTTTTTGAACAAATATCTTCCTATCTCGGCAGTATGATATCAATTTCGACAATTTTTTTTTTATTCATTAGAAAAATATATCAGCTACAATGTGCATCGATAAGCACATGATTATAATAATTGGTGACACTTTGTGGGGCCCCAGAATGGGTGGCCCCTCCTAAAAATTAAAAAATGTTTAAAAAAATCACTTTTTGTCATAAAGAAAATTGATATTGCAGGTTTCTCTGGTGGATTCATGAACCCCATGGGGTGGCTTATCAATGCTGAAAATTATTTTGAATTCGGTGGTTTGGACCAGAAAACGCCCTTAATGGGACTTCACCTTTGTGTGTCAGAGCAGTTGGGGAGTACTCGCCATTACTTCAAACGTACGCTTGATGCTGACCCCCATGAAACTAACCAGCACTCTAAGGAGGAATAGAACTCAATGGAGTATAAGTGTTCACTATATGAGACCTTTATAAAATGTGAAACAAAAATATAAGATATTTTGTCAGGGCGCAATACAATCAAATGCAACCACTAATAATTTTGAGAGGCCAAAAAATATCTTTTAATATAATGAAATATTAGCAGGGAGGCTACCGTTAGACTGTAGCTAATGTCAGTAATCTAGTAAAGATTAGGTAACGTCAGGTTAGCTATCAAGCTAGTAACTAATAACAATAGAAAACCGCTAGTTGTAGTTCTAAAGAACTTTGAGGTCAACTAATGTTGGCGACATCTTTACTTATCGATACCAGCACTGATATCGACCACTGAATAACACTATTGCACACGCTTTCCCACTTAGCCATTTCCCAATCCAATTGTAATGAGTACTTGGGTGACAACATTACAGCTACTTAACTTCTGGTGTTGAAAATACAGTAAAATCCCAGTGGAAAATTATAATGGGGTTAGGACAGTGGTTAGGACACTTTCTAGAATCATCTGAATTAGAATTAATTTCATGAGCTAGCACGCTCTAAGATTAACCTGTGGGGTATACGGATGCAGACGAGCACTTCAAATTTGTGGTTTGCTATTACGCTTGTAGTTTGAGCCCAGTCTCATCCCAACACGTCATATATTGACGCTACCTGACCAAGCGTCGATATACAACGCAAAATGATGCTTTTGGCGTCCTTCTTTGATGCCAGTTTAAAAAAAAACCCTACCCCCTGACCCTTAACCCTTAATCCTGACCCCAACCCTAAGCATCAAATAAAGACGCCGAAAGCTTCCTTTTGTGCTTTATATCAACGATATCAATCGATAGAGCCATAAAAGTAATGGAAAGTACTTCAAAAGTGAATTTATTGTCCATGGGACAAAGGAATGGGCACGTTTACAGCATGACATAGTTACCTTAGTGAACCCCTAAGGGTTTCTGGTTTTGACTATTCAACAGGAAATCTGTGGTTTTGAAATTGCCCATCTTGGCTGTTGCATTTAAAGCTGTAGTATACGATCTGAGAATCAGCTGAGAAAGATTGAGACGTTGAGAAAAATTTGAAAAAAGCATCCTGCCCACACACACACACCCCTCCCCTCTGTGCTTCCTGATCCTTCCCACCGAGCACGTGTGGCCGTCCGCGTGGAGACTCCCAGACACACCCCCTCTATCAGAGCAACAAGCCGGCCGGCAGTAAACAGGGAAAACGAACGCGGAGGGGGGGGACAGGCGGAACGCGGAGCACGGGAGTCAGCAAGCTCTCGGGGAGTGTCAACTAGAGCGAGGGATTGGATGAGTAGGAGAGGCGTTGACCAATGTAAGCCATCCGGCCGGATGGCTTACATTGGTCAACGTCTCTGCAGCCCTGCAGCCACTAGAGTGAATGGATTTTTTTCATTTTTTTTGCTCTTCACATTGTGTAGATTGTACTATAGGACCATAACCACCATCTAAATGAGGTTATTAATAATGATCAAACTTTCAAATCGTATACTACAGCTTTAATTCCTTGAATGTATGTAAAGCACAGGAGGAAGTACAAACATGGAAACGCAGGTTATGCGTATACCTACGCTTGGGCTTGTGAAAATTATGTCAAGCGGAAATTATTTTGCGTATTAATCTGGCTTAAAGGGATACTCCACTCATTTATCATACTTGAAAAGGCACAATTATTCGCTAGATTATCATAATCTCTACCAAACCTGAAATTTTCGTTGATTTCCGATTTTAAATAGATTTTTATTGCATTTATGATGAGCGCCGCATTCTTGATTCAGCGAAGGGAGGTGACGATAACAGTGCTGTAAACAACTGGGCAGGGTGACTAATGTTCGGCTAAACAGGATCGCAATAACTCAAAATGCGTATCGCATTATTTCATAATGTAACACTGCCATGTTAGTCATATAACACTGTTGCTATTGCACTTACTCTACTTGAGATGTAATTTTTGCCCCGCTGGCTTAGGTTTTTTTTCTAGTTTCTATTCAGGGTCCAACAGTATGCTAAGAATGCGGTAGTACAATTTGTACTTCGTTCAAGTGCCGGAGAGGCAGAAACTGTGCACCAGATGATCTAAAACGCATCAGCAACAGTTTTTGGCTAATAAAATGAAACTTTGTGATCCAGGTTGACGAAAGTTAATCATGGCTTATTAGTATACACTGATCACATTGTAATAATACAATGCTGGTTGAAAATCGGTAAAGTATCCCTCCATGTACCTGATGAAAGCACTACATACAACACTTTCTGTAATTAATCACTACACTACCCAGTATATTTATCACGTTTGTATCTTAAAATGAACGTTTTACCCCCAAGTTATCCAGATAATATTGATGACGGTATTTGGATATTTGCTAATACGAGGCTGATATCCAACCCCATTTCCAAAAAAGTTGAGACACTTTGTTAAAAGTAAATAAAACAGAATGCAATGATTTGCAAATCAATTAAAACCCTATATCTAATTGAAAATGGGAGAAAGACAACATATCAATTGTTGAAGCTGCTAAATTTTATTGTTTTTTTTTTTTAAATATCTGCTCATTTTGAATTTGATAACAGCAACGTGTTTTTAAAAAGTTGGGACAGGACAATAAAAGACTGGAAAAGTTGCTTGACACTAAAAAAAAGACAACTGGCAGAACATCTCAAGGTTAATTAGATTATTTATAAACAGGTCAGTAACATGATTGGGTATAAAAAGTCTTTCATAAGTACAACCCCAATTCCGAAATAGTTGGGACGAAGTGTAAATTGTGAATAAAATCAAAATGCAATGACATTCAGATCACATGAGCCAATATGTTATTTACAATAGAACATAGATAACATTTCAAATGTTGAAACTGAGACATTTTACATTTTTATCCATAAAATGAGCTCATTTCAAATTTTCTGGCTTCAACGTGTCTCAAAAAAGTTGGGACACAGGCAAAAAAAGGGCTGAAAAAGCAATTAATATATAAGAGAATCAGGTGAAAGAACATTTAGCAAGTAATTAAGTTAACTGGCATCAGGTGTGTAACATGATTGGCTATAAAAGGGATGTCTTAGAGAGGCTGAGTCTCTCAGAAGTAAAGATGGCTAGAGGCTCTCCAACCTGTGAAGGCTTGCGTAAAAAAATTGTGGAATACTTTAAAAACAATGTTTCTCAACATCAAATTGCAAAGGCTTTGAAGGTCTCATCATCTACCGTGCATATCAAAAGATTCAGAGAAACTGGAAAAATCTCTGTGTGTAGGGACAAGGCCGGCGACCTCTGAGAATCAGCTGAGAAAGATTGAGACGTTGAGAAAAATTTGAAAAAGCATCCTGCCCACACACACACCCCTCCCTCTGTGCTTCCTGATCCTTCCCACCGAGCACGTGTGGCCGTCCGCGTGGAGACTCCCAGACACACCCCCTCTACCAGAGCAACAAGCCGGCCGGCAGTAAACAGGCGGAACGTAGCGGAGGGGGGGACAGGCGGAGCAGGAGCACGGAGTCAGCAAGCTCTCGGGAGTGTCAACTAGAGCGAGGATTGGATGAGAGAGAGGCGTTGACCAATGTAAGCCATCCGGCCGGATGGCTTACATTGTCAACGTCTCTGCACCCCAGCCACTAGAGTGAATGGATTTTTTTCATTTTTTTTGCTCTTCACATTGTGTAGATTGTACTATAGGACCATAACCACCATCTAAATGAGGTTATTAATAATGATCAAACTTTCAAATCGTATACTACAGCTTTAATTCCTTGAATGTATGTAAAGCACAGGAGGAAGTACAAACATGGAACGCAGGTTATCGTATACTCGCTTGGGCTTGTGAAAATTATGTCAGCGGAAATTATTTTGCGTATTAATCTGGCTTAAAGGGATACTCCACTCATTTATCATACTTGAAAAGGCACAATTATTAGCTAGATTATCATAATCTCTACCAAACCTGAAATTTTCGTTGATTTCGATTTTAAATAGATTTTTATTGCATTTATGATGGCGCCGCATTCTTGATTCAGCGAAGGGAGGTGCGATAACAGTGCTGTAAACAACTGGGCAGGGTGACTAATGTTCGCTAAACAGGATCGCAATAACTCAAAATCGTACGCATTATTTCATAATGTAACACTGCCATGTTAGTCATATAACACTGTTGCTATGCACTTACTCTACTTGAGATGTAATTTTTGCCCGCTGGTAGGTTTTTTCTAGTTTCTATTCAGGGTCCAACAGTATGCTAAGAATGCGGTAGTACAATTTGTACTTCGTTCAAATGCGGAGAGGCAGAAACTGTGCACCAGATGATCTAAAACGCATCAGCAACAGTTTTTGGCTAATAAAATGAAACTTGTGATCCAGGTTGACGAAAGTTAATCATGGCTTATTAGTATACACTGATCACATTGTAATAATACAATGCTGGTTGAAAATCGGTAAAGTATCCTCCATGTACCTGATGAAAGCACTACATACAACACTTTCTGTAATTAATCACTACACTACCAGTATATTTATCACGTTTGTATCTTAAAATGAACGTTTTACCCCAAGTTATCCAGATAATATTGATGACGGTATTTGGATATTTCTAATCTGAGGCTGATATCAACCCCATTTCCAAAAAAGTTGAGACACTTTGTTAAAAGTAAATAAAACAGAATGCAATGATTTGCAAATCAATTAAAACCCTATATCTAATTGAAAATGGGAGAAAGACAACATATCAATTGTTGAAGCTGCTAAATTTTATTGTTTTTTTTTAAATATCTGCTCATTTTGAATCGACATTACAATGTGTTTTTTAAAAGTTGGGACGGGATAATAAAAAGACTGGAAAAAGTTGCTTTGGACACTAAAAAAAGACAACTGCAGAATATCTTAAAGGCGTAATTATTTGGTTTATAAAACAGGTCAGTAAATATGATTAAGTATAAAAAAAGTCTTCATAAGTACAACCCCAATTCAAATAGTTGGGACTAAGGTAACTAGAATAAATCAAATGCATGACATTCAGATCACATGAGCCAATATGTTATTTACAATAGAACATAGATAACATTTCAAATGTTGAACTGAGACATTTTACATTTTTATCCATAAAAATGAGCCTATTTCACTTTTCTATTTCAACGTGTCTCAAAAAAAGTTGGGACACAGGCAAAAAAAGGGCTGAAAAAGCAATTAATATATAAAGAGAATCAGGTGAAAGAACATTTAGCAAGTAATTGTTAACTGGCATGTAGGTGTGTAACATGATTGGCTATAAAAGGGATGTCTTAGAGAGGCTGAGTCTCTCAGAAGTAAAGATGGCTAGAGGCTCTCCAACCTGTGAAGGCTTATGAAAAAATTGTGGAATACTTTAAAAACTATGTTTTCAACATCAAATTGCAAAAGGCTTTAGTTGTCCTATCATCTACTGCGGTATATCAAAGATTCAGAGAACGGAAAAATCTCAGTGGTAAGGGACAAGGCCGCATTTACCTTTTACTGATGTCCGTGATCTTCCGCCCCTCAGACGCCATTGCATCACTCACCGGGCACAGATTCTGTCATTGACATTACTTAAACAGGCCCAGGAATACTTCAAGAAAACTACTGTCAGTAAACATAGTCTGTCGTGCCATCCACAGATGCCACCTAAAACTCTATCATGCAAAAAAGAAGCCATTGTTGAGCATGATCCAGAAGCCCCGCCGTGGTTCTGTGGGGCCAAGGCTCATTTAAAAAAATGGACTGTAGCAAAATGACAGCAGTCCTGTGGTCAGACGATCCAAATTTTACATTCTTGTTGATAGTAACAGTGCACAATGTTCCTTGCTTAGTTGTATTGCTGATATTAAGCAGTGGTTGGCCCAAAATTTTCTTCATTTAAATGATGAGAAAACTGAGTGCATTGTGTTTGGGGATGCGGTGACGGCTGACTTTGGCACCTTGTCCTCAAAGCTCAGTCCTACCATCAGAAATGTGGGAGTGACGTTCAACATTCATCTGAGGTTTGACAAACAAATCAACAACGTTCTCAAGACTAGTTTTTTCCAGTTACGTCTCTTGGCCAAAGTTAAAATGTTTTTAAGCCAACACGAACTTGAGAAAGCCATACATGCTCTAATCAGCTCAAGATTAGACTACTGCAATGCTCTTTATGTTGGAGTCTCCCAGTCCTCTCTTGGTCACCTTCAACTTGTGCAAAACGCTGCTGCCCGTCTTTAAACCAACACTAATAGACGAGAGCACATCACTCCAGTTCTTAACTCCCTTCATTGGCTTCCTGTCTTTTATAGAATTGATTTTAAACTTTTAATGTTTGTTTTTAAAGCTCTTAACGGCCTCGCCCCAACCTATTTATCTGAGCTTTTAACTGTCCGTGATCCTGGTAGAGCTCTGAGGTCAACCAATCAGGTGTTGCTGGAAGTGCCCAGGTCAAAGTACAAACACTGGGGTGACCGAGCCTTTTCTGTTGCTGCTCCTAGGCTCTGGAACAAGCTCCCCGCCAAAATGCATCCTATTTCTGACCTGGGTTTCTTCAAATCTAGGCTTAAAACCTATTTATTTAGGTGGCTTTTAATATCCAGTAGCATGGTGACACTTTTATCTATTGTTTTTAATTGTTTTTATTTATTCCTTTTTACTTATTATCTGTTGTAAAGCACTTTGGTTCGCCGAAAGGATTATTGTAAAGGGCTGTATAAATAAAGTGCATTTACATTTTACATATTACACCAGCATGGCTTCGTAGTAGAAGAGTCCGTTTGCTGAACTGGCCTGCCTGCAGTCCTGATCTTTCACCGATTGAGAACATTTGGCGCATAATTAAACGAAAAGTCCGTCAAAGGAGACCTAAAACTCTCCAGCAGCTGGAAGCCTGTATTAAACAAGAGTGGGATCAAATTCCAATGGCTAAACTCAAGAAACTTGTCTCCTCAATGCCCAGACACCTCCACTCTGTGTTAACAAAAAGAGGGGATGCTACACCGTGGTAAACAGACCCCTGTGCCAACTTTTTTGAGACCTGTAGCAGCCATCAAATTTGAAATGAGCTCATTTTGTGGATAAAAATGTAAAATGTCTCAGTTTCAACATTTGCTATGTTATCTCTGTTCTATTGTGAATAAAATACTGGCTGGTGTGATTTGAAAGTCATTGCATTTTGATTTTATTCACAATTTACATTTTGTCCCAACTATTTCGGAATTGGAGTTGTATATACTGTATGGTAATGGCTTAACCACTCTATAAAAGACTGCATGGAGAAATAGTTCAACAATTTAAGAATTACATTTTCAATATAAAACTGAAGAATTTGGATATTTTATCCCTATGGTACATAATATCATTAAAAATCCGAAAATCTCTGTATGCATGGGACAAGGTCAAAATTCAACTTTGAATGGCTGCGATTTTCAGGTCCTCAGGAGGCACTCCATCAAAACCTGACAGGATTCTGTCCTGGAAATCACTGCATGGACACAGGAACACTTCTGTAAACCTTTGTCGTCACTTTGTCACGATTATATCCCTCCATGCCCGAGGACTTCCTGATACCATTCTCTTTGGTAACTGTCTCCAGGCTGTCACCAATATCCCCCCATGCCCGAGGACCTCCTGATACCATTCTCTTGGGTAACTGTCTCCAGGCTGTCACCAAGCTGCAGGTCAAGAGTGAGGTCAAAGAGGAATTGCAGTCCTGTCCCTCTCCACTAGACACTCCTCTTAACTGACTCTTTGTCCCGAGAGAGTGAGAGATAAGGTCATAACCTGGGGCCATGCCTCTCAGCTGGCATGCCATCCTGGACTCTCACACCCTCACCGCAGTTCATGGTGCTTTTGGTGGCCTTCCATATTCCAGGATACCTGGTCATTTGTCACAGCCTGTACGGTGTGCACCTGGTCCAAATCAAGTAACCAATGACTCTATGGTCTGCTACAGCCCTTAGAGTTTCCCAACCAACTGTGGGCATGCATTGTCATGGAATTCATCATGGGACTACCTCCAGCAGATGGGAACATGGTAATTCTTATCATTGATGACCATCTTGGAAAATTAGCTCACTTTGTGGCATTGGCTAAGTGGCCAACTGCCAAGGAGACTGCTGACGTACTCCTTTGATACGTCCGCCTTCACGGCATGCCTCAGGAGGTGGTCTCAGACCGCAGTCCTCAGTTCTACAGCGGTTTCTGGAAGGCCTTCTGCTCCCTGCTGGGAGCTATGCTACACCTCTCGGGTTCCATCCAGAAACCAATGACCAGGTGAAGAGGCTCAAACAGGACCTGGACAAAACCCTTTGCTGCCTGTCTGAAGGTTACCCCACCAGGTGGTCTTATTTGTTAACTTGGGTGGAGTTAGCTCACAATTTGTCACTAGTGGCTGGATTGCGCATGTCTCCTTTTCTATTTTGTCTGGTTTACCAACGGCCTTTATTCCAGTCTAAATGGCAGTTCCATCTGCTCATGTCTGGTTTGGCACACCTGCCAGTGTTGAAGAAGAGCAAGTGGTTTACTACTCAGACACGTATCCGCCTTGCAGAAGCAGGGGAACTATCATCTTAGGTCAGCACCTGGCTAGCGTGTTGAGCAGAAGGTGTGGCTCACCGTAAAGGATATCCCACTTGGGAGATGTAAAATAAGCTCACCCCCAGGTTCATTGGCCTATTCATCATTTCAGGAATCTTGTCTTCATCTGTTGTCAGGTGGCTCCTCCCCCATTTGCTGCATAATATTCACTAAGTGTTTCATGTCCCGAGAATTAAAACTGTCTCTTTAACTCTCTACAGTCCTCCCTCCTGCTCCCCACCTCCCTCCAGGCTCATTGATGATGGCCCCACCCACACCGAGCATAGGATCCTGGACATCCAGAATTGGGGATGTGGCTGTCAGTTCCTTGTGGGCTGGGAGGGGTACAAGCCTGAGGAGCATTCCTGGGTCCTGGAGTGGAACATCTCAGACTCTTCTCCGCTTTGTGATTTCCTGCGCCGGCATCTGGGTTCCACCACAGGGCCTCCAGGTGATGCCCTATGGAAGGGTACTGTTACAACGCTCATGTGAATGTCTTTCATGTCTCTTCCTATTCAGCAACTTGTGTGTCTATTAGTAGTATGTCTCCTTTGATTTGTTTACATCTTGTGTATTTGCCATTCCTCGGCTGTGTCTTGTTTCATGGTTATTTCCTCATGACCATGTGTTGTGTTATTTAAGCCCCCTGCTTTGTGTTGCAAGTTGCTTGATTGTAATATGCCTTTTGGTCATAGAACCAATCAGTATTCCTTGTAGAAAATCTTAATCTTAATTAAGTGTAACATAATTCAATGACAGCTATCCCCAGAAGCTTTCCTCTTTACTAAGTTAACTCAAAGAAGCTTGCAGTTTGCAAGTGGCAAAGGTGGTGACTGGCTGCTTTTGATGCGGTCATTTTTCCCCACTTAAAACATGTCACTGTTGACTTGTCAAGTAACTATGTCAGTCCTGTAGTATGATGTGGTTGCAAAGCGCTGTGTACCGCATCAACTGGAAATGACTGCTCATGATACAGTGACTTTGCTGTTGAAACAAGATCATTTACAGAAAAATACTGTTTGTTGCTGCAACAGCAAATAGTGTTGATAATACAGTAATAGTGCTGTTACAACTACATTGGTTACAACCAGGTCCTTCTTCGGCCTGGAGAGCACAATGTCACTATTATTATGAACAATTTGAAAGGTTGGCAGGTCTGATAACAGCACCTTGCTTTCTGTGCATACCACAGGTCGCTGTTCTGCTGGTTTGTTTTTTGCTCCTTTTGCCATTGTTTCACTTTGCTGCTGATACACCACCACCCAAGCTTCCACCTGTTATTGTGATCTGTTTCAGGTACACAGGGGGAGGGGGTTTATTGCCATTTGTTGATGTAAATTCTCCCCATATTCAGGATAGTGCACAAGTATGACCATCGAGTACTAAACCCAGCAAACACCACACGTTTCTTCCATGAGCAAGTCAAGTGAGAAACTGGTGTTTCTCTATGTGTCATAAGGTACATGTGACTAATCAGTAAAAAAACATGAAATGAAGCACATTCCAAACCATACAAGTGAAACACGTAGATTACACATAGCAGCACTGCACTTTTCTTCCACATGTAATTCACCTGAGAAACTGATGGTTTTTACGCACGTTATAGAGTATGTGTAACTAATGTGAAAAAAAAAAAAAAATTAAGCACATTCCAAACCATTTGTGTAAAACACTTTTAATATATGGAGCAGTTCTAATTAAATGTGCCCCACGCTGCAGTGAACAACCGGCCTTTCTCATACATGTCAACCCCTTCAGGTTCTCACCTATATTACCCTCTGTAAATATCCATAAAATCCTTTAAAAATTTGTAAGGTTTTTTATAATTATTTTTTTTCATTTATGAAATTAGAAATGGAGTGTGAAAATGTCTGTAAAATATTTTTAAAAGCTTTAAAAAGTTTTCTATTCAAGTTTGTAAATTAAAAACCTCTTATCCTCATCCAGGACATCAAATATGGCCATGCTCATGCCGATGTTACACATGGGCATGTCAAGGATCCTCGATTTTGCTCCATTCTGTGAAAATCTTGAACAAAATCACTGATCTTTTACATTCTCATCATTCCACTCGCCAATCAAGAGGGAAAAGAGTGACGTCCAGTGATTGCCTGTGCTGTGCAGCCTTAGGAACCAAGGTCTTTTTGACAATTTTTGTTGTGTTTGTATGTTTGCAACTGATATTTTTGGGGATTGTGCAGACCGTACCTTGTTTTATGCAGTCGACGGTTCATACGCATGTTCAGCAGAAGCTCTGAAATGTGGTTGTCCTCTATGACTAAAGGCAAATCATGTTGTGCTATGAAAAGATGCATCCAGTTGTTGTCTTACATGGTGTGTAAATGTCCTCTGTTGTTGTTGTCTAAATGATTAGCTTTCAATAATTAATATTTTGAATTAGGTTTTTGTAAATAAAAAATCTGTACAACCTTATTTGTACATCCATAAGCTGCGAAAAAAAAAAAAATCCGAATAACTTACGGGCATTCGTATAAGTTGACAATTATAGTTTTCCCCGGCTTTAACGTCTCATAATTTACCCCCTAAATGTTGCCCGCAGGCGTACTGGCTAGGCATGAGTTTCAGCTATTAACTTAAACCCCTTCTATTACAACAGTGGTGTGGCAGAGTAGCCTAGTGCAAGGAACCTTGACTAGTGATCAATAAGTTGCTGGGTCAAGCTCCCGCTGAGGATTAGAATTCTCACTGAGATAATCTGACGTCGAAATAACTTCTTCCAAAGTGTCCTTGAAAATAAGAAATTGTCAACAGAATATCCTTTTTGAAATAACTGCAAAAAATGTGTGAACTTTTAGCCAGCTTGAGAAAAATCAGAGTAAAACTGGTTGAAAGTGAGTGTAACTTGTACGTGTATTACACGATTTTGAGTTCCCATACGTAAAAAACCATTGTATATGACAAGTGTGTATAACCTTACACGAGTAAAACACAAGTTTTGCACATGAATTTTTTTCTCTGGGAAAGCAAATCTATTCAGTGGTTTGAAAAAATAATAAATGAAAAATTCAATGTCATACTTAGTAATAGCTTTTTATTTCAATTCCTGAGTTGTCCTGACTGAACTTAATTTCCTGCCAGGAAACTTGTGTGTCTATAAGCCTCTCATCTTCACTACCTTTCCATTCTAAAATTGGCAAGGGACATTGCCTATAGTGATGGCAGTTGGAAAGCATTGACCGACATTTGGAAAATGTCCCAGTGGCTGGTGAACTCCATAATTAAAGGGTGTGAGGTGCTTTGGCTATGGCTATTCCTAATCCCAAGTACCTCTCAACAGCACTTTCATGAAACCTGGAAGTATTTGAAAGGGGAGGAGGGTTAATCAGGTGAAAGACACTCATATAAAAAACTTTGAAGCTGTTAATGATCATACATAATTATAAACTTCTCTGTCTCCTGTAAACTGCTACCCCTTTTCCCTCAACTCTTTCAATGTTGACTTGTTTTTAGCAGAAAACCTTGGCAAGAGTGGCATGCATGCACTGAGCCAGAGAACAAATGCAAGCATGAATCTAATATAGACAACAAGGGACACGTAAGTGAGAGACCATCCAATACATAATGATCAGAGGGACAAGCAACATTTTTGTAAGAAAAACAAAAACAAAGCAAAGTGGGCAATAAATCAACTGGAACAATCCTTTAGAGGTCAGAATACTCATGATGTGGTGCATGCCTCAACAAAAAGATGCACTGCAGTAGCGCGAGTCCTGGTCACCGGAGTTGTCCTTGTGATTGTTATAGCGATGACTACAGTGAGATGAGACACAGAGCAGATGACAGCTCCAGGACGAAGAGTCCTCTCTCTGCGTTGAGTCAGAGGACGTCTGCTTGTTGACAAATATCCCTCCTGTTCTTTTTTCTAGTTCTCCCACCCATGTCCTGTTTTCTCAAAGTAGAGTTGTTGGAAAGTTTTGTCAGTATTTATTTAATCTTTATTTAACCTGGAAACCTCATGCAGTTCGAATTGGAGTCGGTGCTGATTTCTTTATCGGTGGAAAATCCACACATAGATAGCAAATGTATATGCAGGTTTTTTCTTCCTCCAATCACACTGCTTCTTTGAACTAATTAGTTCTAAAAACCAAAGTCAGTTCACTTGGACCACAGCTCTATCACGCTGCCTTCATGTGGTCATCGGAAGCTCCCACTTTCAAGTTTAGAAATCATTATTATGACATGTCAAAAATCTAAGTGAGCTTGGTCAAAGCAAAACAAGAAAAACATATTCCTATTGGAAGAATGTTTTCCTGCCTAGCAAGTAAAACATAGTTTGCTTGGAGCTCTAAAAATTGCATGAGCACAGATTCACGTGACAACAAAAAATGTATTGAAAATACTCACATACCTACGACTAATATTTCTTCCAGAAAACAAGAATATGTCTGCGAACAGAGGTGGAAAGTCCTGGTTCAGAAAGTAAAACTCCTTCCCAGAACATTATTCCAACCACCAGAGTCTGCTTCAGCCAGGAATAAGAAGTAATTGGTAAGATCAGCAGATTTGGAGGGAGGGAGAAAAATCTGGCAGGATTTTTACTTTCTGACCCTTGGATTTTCCACCTCTGTCTGCCAGTGTTACTGTGAACAGTAACACAATGTGCCATTGTGCTTTGACAGCACACCTCTAAAATGTCATGACTTACGGACTCTGGTATCATAAAAATCTGAGAGTACCACTGGCAATCATGACTTTATTTGGTTGTTCATGTGTGTACTGCTCATAAATATGATATTTTTGACTGGACATGAAGGCAGCGTTAGGCCAACATAATGCCTGTGTTTCTTGGATGAAAACAAGAATCAGCCGTCAATGAATGTTGTAGTTAAAATGGCAATTAGACCGCATGTCAGTGTGTTTCAGAATTATGATTGAATTTTACCTTGTGACTCTCTACCTATCACGATCTCTCATTCAAACTATGTCTGCTGGTTATGTTCTTTTCCTTCCAGAAGATATGGCTGATTGATTCAGCATGAACTTTAGTCTATACTTTGCATCCCTACCTATCAAATTGCAACATTCACAGATGCATGTCTATTCCAATTAGATTTCTTTTACACTTATGTATTTGAACTCTGTGCCAGATGTTGACACTGTATAAATACATCAAGTGCTTGCCTTTGTATACAGGCAGTCAACAGCCTCAGAAATTGTTGTCCTCCCATTGTTTGTTGACATGCAGATGAGGCGTGGCAGAGATCCATCATATATGATGCGACGTGAAGAAATAATCTTTTCTGTTTCCTTGTTTAATGTGTAGTTCATCCCTCCAAGCCAAAGAGGCTAATCAAGGACTTTCTGAAGCCATTTGTTAAGCAATCAACTCGTTTCAGTACTTACAATTAAACGTTCACTTTTCACAGCAGTGTACAATCTTACCTCAGAAGGGTTGACTTGAGAGTAGCCTTTAATACTGTAGTGCCAAACTTTATTAATGAATTAATCATGGCCTTCAATCAAGACTAACAAGAGCCAGAGCAAAATTGTGCTTAAATAATAATTTTTAAAAATCTGCCAACACTTGGGCCCTTAATACAATTAGAGTTCCTCTACCATAACACCTCAAACATAAAGAAGAAGACAATTTATTGATTACATGTATATTGAAAAATGCAATTAAAATGAATATTAAATCTTTAAAATTGCACTTAATAAAAATATACAAGTTAATAATTAAAAACGCGATTAATTAACTTGAAGGTGATGGGCCAACAGAAATAATGGAAGGTATTTATCTGCTTCATTTATCACTTTGCTATTTATTTCGTGCTTGCTGAATGCTGATCTTTCTTTGCTCTTTGAAATAATAAAACCTGCCAAACGCTCACAAGCTAGTGGGAGGGTCTTTTTCATTATTTATTAATTTAATATAATCTGAAACAACCCCCTGTATTTAGCTGTGTAAATTTTTTTTAATATATAGACTGAAATAGCATCACTGCAACGCTGTTTCAGCCCAGTTTCATTTGCAGCACTTCTCCATTCCGTTATACATCAGGCTTCAAACAGCAGGCCCAGGTCAGTCCCCATGCCCCCTCTGATAGGCTGAGCCAGTTTGGGGCAAAGGCTGCAGATTGGTGAAAGGTGAAGTGCACCCATGTGCCAAGAATCTGACAGTCAAGTGAGATAAGCAAAGAGCGAGGGCTCCGAGCTGTGGCTCATCAGACCACCCATGAGCCTGTGTGACGTGCTGCATGTGCCCTCGCTCTATCTCAGTCTCCATGCCAACCTCAGCCTTGCCAGTACCTGTGAAGCACACTCAGCGTGTTACTGTGGGTGTCAATGTGACAGCTAAATCAAGTAGCTCTCGCAATGGCATCACCCCTCAGGTCCAACAGAGTCTGCCTCTGCCGTGTGTGTACCTGTAGTGTAAGGAGACCCACAGACCTCGGGAGTGTCCTGGGCCCTGGGTTACTTTGGACCAAGTACATCCTGTCGATTAACATTAGTCACAGCCGAGTCCTTGCTATTGTAGTGGTACAAAACCTAATTAATTGTGCAGTGGAAAACAAGAGAGTGACACTCATATATTTAAAAAAAAGGAAAGTGAGAGAGAGAGAGGGAAGGAGAAGAAGCGGTTGGTGTGAAAACAGTCAGAGCGCCTGCCCACTAGCATCCCCCAGAGTCTTCTGTGGGGGTGGATGAAGGCCTGGTCACACTGGTACCCCCGCACTGAGGCAGCCTGGGAGTCTCACTTCAACAGAGGAGTCCAGCTCCAAGCCCACAATGTATCTCTCCCCTCCCTAATCTGCCAAAACCGTGACTGAACCCACCGCGGGTGTGGGAGTGCGCTGAACAAGTGTGCAATCGCAACAACACGGCTACTACAAACTAAATCTGTCGCAGCGCGCTGTCTCGCCACTGATGCACATCAACACTGACAATAATGCCATGCCGGCTGAATTTTCAAAGTGACTCTGACAGCTTTTTCCAAAACAGGGCTTGATCCAGGTCATTTGGTTGGGAGTGGGTGGGGGTGGGGGTGGGGTTGAGACATCTGTCAATGGTTAAGTCAAATTTGACTTCAAGCCTGCACTTTCTGAGAAGCCCAGGCGTTAAACGTTTAATCTGATATCAGTCCTGGAATGACTTACAGAGGAAAAGAAGGCGTGAGAGGGTCAGGCAGTGAGAGAGAGAGAGAGAGAGAGAGAGAGAGAGAGAGAGAGAGACGGGGGGGGGGGCGAGGGAGGACTGGGCAAGCAGTGAACAGTGCCAATCGGAAGAATGTGTTCCTCACAGAGGTACAGGAGACACTGTCAACACACATGCTGCGCTCAATATAGAAACTGACACAGTGCCAGGCATACCTCTCCCTCGTTCTCTCTCCTGCTCTATTTCCACATCTCTCTCCCTGCCGTCTTCTCTCTCACTCTCTTTCCCACACGTGGAAACTCTTCACTGTCCTTTCACTTCTTCTCCCCACTAAATTAATGGGTCTTCTCCCATCCACTCTGTCCCTCTCTTTTCGTATTTTTGACACTGTGCCAGAATCATGTCTAATATAGCACACATATACTCCCCTGTCTCACCCACTTACTATCTCTCCTTTCCTCTCACTCTCTGCAACGTTAAGGCACTTTCACTGACATTTTATTGGAGGTGGGGAACTCCAGAGAGTTCAGTAATGACAATTCTACTTCCCAACTTTATGATATATGTTTGTGTGTTGTGAGTGTTAGTGTACAATTACTCGCTGGTCTGAGTTATGAAGTCTGTGAATGACTACCCTAGAGCTAAGTGCAAGAAATTTTTTGGTATGGAGTTCAGACACTATCATTTAAAAAGCATTTTTGTGTAACAAATATATCACAAAAGTATCTTTAATGGAATAAGGTTTTCAATTGCAAAAGACAATGGGATGTATAAGGGTCAATGACAAATAAGCCTTTTAAAAGTGTTTTTTTTTTTAAATAAATCTTAAAAATGTACAGAATACATTTATTAGAAGTTGGAAGAGTGTGTTTAAACAAGTCTTAATGGTTGCACAACATTTACAGGGTTTTAGTACAGTTTTAGACTGTATTTGCAATTTCACCAGCCAAAAAATATCAGGTGGCGCAACCAAAAGTTTCTTGAAAAAAAAAACACACTTCCCTCTTTTTTTTCTAATTGATTTTTTTAGTAAGTATACCTGACAGTGTCTACTCTGCCTAAAACATTACTATTTTGTAATTGAGCTGGGTATTAAAAGTAACTTATGGATTCTTTATTGTAGGGGGCGGGTATTTTGGTTTTCCAAATAATTTAAGAACAATTAAACTATTAAACTGTGTTTATTTGAAAGGTTTTAAATATAAAATTATGCCCCCATATTAATATTATATTAATTTATATTTTAAATTACATATTTAATACATTTCGCATAGTGTTAACTTGCTCGGATGGTTGTGCCACCTGAAATTTTGAGGGTTTGAGATGGCAAAACATAAAATATCATATATCATTTTTATGATGCACTGGAAATATGTTCAACTTAAACAGGTTTTATAGAATAAAATGATGCTTATTATGAATCATTTAAAATTATTTTAAACCAAAGTAGTGCACTCGGACAATGTCACACCATTGACCCATAAACATGTTTCTTCATTTTTTGGGATGATTATGCCACCCTTGTATTGCGATGGTTAAATGACACAAATCCACTTATTTGCGAATAAATAAACATATTTTAACTTTAAAATCCTTTCATAGTTTGGCATGTGCAAATCATAATTTTGTTTTGGAACAACAGTCAAACATCTTTCACTCTAAGTCTCCCTGAGCTCCAGTCCACCTTTTTGGACCCCCCCCCAAACTGATTCTCTCGATGCTTTTACAATGAACCCCATCTCCTTGACTGAATAACCCTTCACTGCATCCCAGCACTCTTTTCCCCTTTCATGCCCTGTCTCTTTCTGTCCTCCATGGAGCTGTGTGGTAATCCCATTACCCATGTGTGAATGCCAGCTGGGAGAAGGAAAGAAATTAAAGGAGGGAGCGAGTAAAGGGAGACAGAGGTGTAGACAAACTGAGTGTGTGCAGAGAATGACAGAAATGAAAAGGCTCTTAGTAGAAATGAAATGTTCAGTGGATAGAATGGTTATACCTTCAACAGGAGGGTGGGGGAGAAATATCTACTGAGAGAGAGAGAGAGAGAGAGAGAGAGAGAGAGAGAGAAAATACACTTATGAGAAATTGGGCACTGATGGTGAACTCTTACCCCTAAAACCCCTAAAATAATGATCTTTTGATAAAATAAGATGGTCTCAGGAAACCAGACATACACTCAGACTAGGAAACAATATCTAGGTATAAAATTTAAATTTAAACAAAAATATTGCCACCACCTGCTAAAATCCAGGGGGTATGTCCAAAGAAACTGAACAAATCTTAAAATTACATTTCAGAATTGTGGGAGGCAGGGATGTAAAATGAGCAATTTGAATGTTTTTTTACTGGGGCTATTTTTCAACAGCGATACATGTCACAACCCTCGCATGAATGCCTCGTCTCTCCTCCCATCCAGCATGCTTGCATGGCTATTAGAAGTATGGTTTCTTTTGATTGGTTTACGTCCTACCTGCTTTCCTAGCCAGCTGTGTCCTATTTATGTTTCCCCTTTCTCACGTGTGTGTTGATGTATTTATACCCCCTTCTTTGAGTTTGCAAGTTGCTAGATTGTCACTTTCTATATGCCTTTCAGTGACCAGTCAGTATTTCATCGAAAAAGCTCGTCTTCTTTGGAATTATTCGTAACGTTCAATGATACTAATGTGCAGAGGTCCTCCTCCTAGTTTAGTAAATAGGAACAAGCTCCAAAGCTGTGCTCTCGGCCTCCAGGATTTGGACCACAATCCTATCAATTAAACCTCAGTTTGTTCTTCTGCCCAGTTTATTAGGAAAAACCACCCACCGCTTCCACGGTCATCAAGATTGGGACCGTTTCTGCTAAACTCCTCTGTCCTGCCATCAGACAGTTCAGCTCTGGCGAAGTGTGCACTCCATCTGGCAGCTGTCCCGGAAAGTCAATGGCCGGGCACGGAGAGACCCACACACCCTTGTCTGTTACATTTGAACCGGACTTTGCCATTGTGCTCTGGGCTCCGTCCCTCAGTCTTACCATATTAACATCAATAAACCCCACTACTCTTGGATTGTACTCTGCCTCCGCATTTTGTTCCTGATCTGCATCATAAGAATACTGTGACGGCTTGAAAAAAAGACTGCCAGTGACACAAACATCCAGTTGTTACAATAATTGAAAATATGATGAAAAATATTTAAAAAGCAATGAGCATTTTTAATCAGCTGCTTAGGTCTGGAATCTTAGTGAATTCTCTGAACGAAGGCAGATCCTTCTATGCAATCAGAAAATTTTTTTTTTTGCCAGATCAGTTCAATTCAAATTTCATCAAAGAGAATGTTGTCAATTGCTTTATATGGAAGATAGGAGTTGACTCAGTAAACCTACAGTAGATAGGAGAGTCATCCAATTGAAACATGCTGACTGTCCAAAGAAAAACACCCCCTATTGCATGCTTGGACTGAATTAATCAAGGGCTTTTAAAGCTGTAAGAAATGCGGAAATTGGCATCTGGATGCATTTAGAATCAAGTCCATAAAAAGCCCAACAGATTTGTGCACGCAAGCCCATGGGCTGAACCTTGAGAGCAGTCCATCTAGTCAGCTGCTGCAGACAATGTTACTTATCTCACACCTAAAAATAATGTATCTCCGACCAGCTCTGCTTCTCTTACGCTAATCTGAATAAGCCAAATTATAAACAAAATGAAAGGATTTATTTGAAGTATTTGAATGGCCCAACCGAATTGCAAAATAAGCTTAAAGGGGTACTCCACCTTAATCATAATTTGGGCTCGATTGATTAATTTTTTGAGCAAATGAACTCCAGTTTTGCAACCATCCTTTCAATCTTGAGTTATGGTAGGTTGCTGCTTGTTTGCCTGCGAGCAGCCATAGAGACTGACAGGCAAAGAAAACCATAGCTGTCAAAAGAAAGAAGATTTTGTTCTCAATGCTGAGATGAAAATATGTAACCAGAGAAACACATCTTGATAGAATATACCATATTCTACCCAAAATTTTATTCAAAAAATGTCCTCAATACAAAAACACAATTGAAAAGGTCCTCTACTTATTGGAGGGAAAACAATGATTGGCACATCCTTGCAAAAAAAAAAAAAAAAAATATTGTGTTCTCCTGTACACACTGAGGAACACTGAATGACTCTTCCTTTCACGCATGTACACTCAAACAGTACTAGTCTAAAGTTTGAACTCACTTTACTATTTTTATGGTACATGTGTTTAGAGAAATTGAATTAGTTTGGCTGGTGTTTATAACTTCAAATGCCACATAGTAAGAAATAAATTAAGTTAAAAAGAATGATTTGATTTACACAGAATAGTTTCCAAAATTTTGAAATTGTGATGTAGCGTTCAGGAACCACACGCAAGAGATGGAAATCCAAAAAACGTATGCCTTTAATGAAGTCCAAGTCAAAGCCAAAAAACACAATTGCCAAGCCACAATACGAAATCCAAAAAACAGTGTCGACTGGACAGGCAGGGGTCAGAACCAGGAAGACAGATGAGCAAAGGTACATAAACGGTAGGCAAAACGTCGTAGTCGATGAACAAAGCCAAGGGTCATACACAGGGCATCCAAACACAGAAATCGTGGTCATACAGAAATGGGTCAAATCCAAAAAGACAAAACAATACAAGAAGGGCAATGGCAAGAATCGTAGTCGGACAAACCAGTAGAAAAAAAACAATACTCAATGGCATACACGGCGCTCTGCACAAAGAAATATTGATCAACGTTCTGATAAAGTCAGAACTGCAGTGAGGACTCTTAAATAAACGGGAGGGAAGTCACATGCTACGCAGGGAACAGGTGAGCTGTATCAGACCAACAGACCGATCCATAGCTCCGCCCACCCCCTAACTACGCATAGCAACGGCTGGACCTCGGTCAAGCATTGCTGAAGATGGTGCCAATGTCGCTTATAATCTCATTGGAAGCGCTTCCTGAAAACATCAATCTTGAGTTTTTAAAAACGGATCGCATCGCAAAAAAAGCAAAAGACAAAGGTTATAATTAGCTATTTTTTATCTGGGTATATTCACGAAATGTCATTTTCTGTTATAAACGCCCGTGAAGTTGAAGCAAAATGCAAATGCTATCGCTCAATGTTGAAGTCCCAGAAGCCACACTCATTGATAATTACGATCGACAAGGAACAGAGAAGCATTGTTCATGGCCAGTGCTCTTGCAAAGCAGGGTACGTAGCATTCAATTTACATATGGTGTGATAAGATCGTAAACCTTTTCTGGACCACCCAAGTGTTATTGCCCAAGACAGTCTCTGATTGAAACGGAGCTCTTTGTGAAGGCTGCATTAATCGTATCAGGTGTATTTCTGCTCTCTTTGAATGAAAACCTGCAGCCTCTTGACCCTTTTACGGCCCAGTGCAAAGCCATCCAGAGGCGTTATTGTTCGTAAACAAAGCGAGTTGAGCTTTCAGAATAATGAGTAATTATTAGCAGATTAATTGCCATATCCAGCCACCTGAAAGCAGTGTTTACGACCCTGTCTGGGTATCTCGTGTCCGATTTACGCTCACCGTAACAATACCGCTTTACCATTGTGTGAGATTTTATAATGACAAAAATGTGAAAACAAAGCGCGAATGCACTCTTCCCAGTCGAGAAAGCAGTTCGGATCAGTGTTTGTCCGAGGTTATGGCGGGCGCGAGCTGGGTGCAGTCACATGACTGCAGCCCTGGATCTCATTGGCTGGATAGGCCTGGGTGGGCTGTTCTCTGGATCGGTCTATTACAACGGGAGAATCACATGAGGGAAACCCTAACCACGAAAATTGGCGAAAGCCAAGACACGGACGGGAATCACACAGAAAGCCTATGACATTTAAACAGCTCCGGTCAAGGAGTTCTAAGTGCACAGATAACAAGTGCAGGAAAGTAATTAAGCACGTGCGAGAGATCTCGCAGAAACGCAGAGGGAGATACGTAAAGCTGAGCAAGAGGCGGAGACTAGAACAGGGCGATTGCTGAGAGGGAATAGTATTAATTAGTAGCGGTGCAACTTTACAGATTTAACTAGAGTGCTCGTTAGTAAGTTAGTAATCTATATACATGGATTAGTTGTATTAGTAGACTATGTTACAAAATACAAATGTTAGTTTTGTTAGTAATCAGAACAGTAAGGCGAAGGAAGTAAACGAGAATCGAAGGAATACGTTAAACACCAGAATACATTTAAATCACCTGAAGTAAGTGAGCACACAGACCGGGAAGACGGACTGAACCAACTAGATCACAAGACAGGGGAGACAAGTGCAATGGAACTGAGAAATGGAATGAACTAAAAACCTGAGGATTACAATAACCAAAAAGAATAAATAAAAGACAAAATCATGAACACAGATCCTGAACATAAACATCAACATAAACATGACAAAAAACCATAACCATGACAGAAATTCTTAATTCAGCCATGCCATATTTTTCTAATTTGTCATATTTGTCAAAATGAACGGACAAATAAATTATTTCCATGCTCCAACATGTGAGTTAAAATCAAAGAGCAAACCACACGAGCAGCACATTGATAGGAACTTCTACAGCATGCTGGTATGAACTCTCATAAACAAATGACTGCCCTTGTAGAAAAAGAAAACTATAATAAAATATACACACACTCAATCAACTATTTTTACAATTTGTGTTTATTTTGATGGATTTAATATTTCAATATTTTTTTGTAAAGTAAAAGGTGTTCACTTCATTTATAATTTGATTGATTTTTCAAAAAATGTCCAATGGTAATGCATCCCCACACTGACTCACATGGATCTTTTACTGTATTATTTGGCTGGTATAAAAGTTTAAATACATTATTCAGTGATCCACTACTGTTATGATCGTAGTGCTATTGTTATGACCACTTCATCATATTGCCATTTCCTTTTTTGTCTCATCAAACATGCTGAGAGTAAGAGAGAGAGAGAGAGAGAGAGAGAGAGAGAGAGAGAGAGAGAGTGGGGAATAACCAGAGCAGGACCTCTGCTCATCCAGAAGACGAATAGAAATTGCAGCATGCAGTTTAAAAGCTGAGAAAATAAACAAATTCTTTACTCTCAAAGAATCCATTCAGTCTCTTGTTGGCCCTCACCCCTTGCCCCAGGTCACTCGGACCCACCCGATTGCTCTCATTCTATCCACCCAGTTTCTTTTTTCTTCTTTCTTCCTATCATTTATTTTCTTCGCAATTCCCTTGTATATTTCCCTCCACCTTTCTCTTGGGAGCATTCGATGTCTATGTCAGGGTAGAGCAGGGGCTGCTTCAAAATAAGGGTGATCCTCACTGTCTCTACTGTACCATCGCAAGCCCTTATTCGGGAATTAAAATAATCTGCAGACAGCCCTGCAGAGACAGTATACACCTTTAATCTGACTGGTCTATTTGGATCATCCCAGGACAGGGCACTGTGCACCTCTGTTTGCTGACAGCCACTCTGTTTGAGCTCAGTCTAACCCTGTCATCTATTAGTTTGCTTGTTGTTGGCGAGGAACAGTGGTTGTCAGAGGTTTTGGGCTAGGCCTAGGCCACATGAGCCTCTGACATACCCCCTGTGGTCAAGGTCAAGATACAGGTTGGATGGAAGTACAAAGCCTAATTAACTGAAATGATTTAGAACAACTAGTGAATCTGTGATTTTTTTAAAAGCCTGGATCAAATAGATTTGTATCATCACTTCTAAATCACTTTTCCTTCTTCACTTGGCATTTGTCCTCAAGAGACCATTTCTCTCTCTTTATTTAAACCAAAAATGATTCATGTGTTCATTTATCTTTCCGTGTCTGGTAAACTCAGGTACTTAAGAATAGACAGACATGAAATATAAGCCAAAGTTTTAACGCACAGAGATCATCAGAGAGGCTGGGTCTAAAATTAGCGAGCACGATTGAGGAACAGAGATGGTAGGTGTCGGCATGGTCAAAGATCATGAAAAGTTCATCAACCAGGCAGGCAGAATGCTGTGCAAAATCTCAATCCAAATTCTCAGTCAAAAAACGGGCAAGGTCGTAACAAAAACCAATCAGACACAAAGGGCAACTCCAAAAACAAAAATAATGGAGCAAATTGGGTCAAACATTGAAAGCAAGCAAACTCAGAAAAAGGCTTGTAAGACCCAGAGCAGAAGCAACTGGGACAAACTTGCTCTGAAACAGTGACAGAAGGGAGAATAAGTGGACGTGAAACTGATTGGCAAACTAGGAACAGCTGGGGAAAGAGGCAAGAGGAATGCACTGAGGGCAGCAATCAAGCACTAACGCAGGGAGACATGACAAAAGAAGAGAAAGGAAAACAAAAAAAGGGAACACCTAAGAGAGATTGAAATTGAAACGAGAAAACACAAAATGGAAACAAAAATGAAGACACTCTAAAAAAAAAATAAATAAAATACATGGATAATTTACCAATACTGACAGTACCCCCCACCCATGACTGCCACCTGCCAGTTTAGCAGTTTTTCTGGATGCTACTAGTCAAGGTTTCTGAGAGTGACAGGTCCAAGCTGTTCCATGTGGGGACCCAGCAGTATTTCTCTGGCCGGTACCCCTCCCAGTCAACTAGGCATTGGAGACCCCAGACCCAGCATCTTACATCCAGAAGACGGGTTGTGAAGGTCTCTGAACCGTCGATGAAGTGGGGAGGGGGAGCTGCTGGGAAGGGGGCTAGAGGATTGTAAATGACATGCTTAATTTGTTAAAACTAGGAACGTGGGATGGATACGATAGAGGGCATGACAGAGTGTAGCCTGATAGCTATGGGGCTGATGATGTTAGCAATCGGGAAAGGTTTGATACATCGCAGTGCCAGCTTGTGAGAGTCTACCATGAGAGGGAGGTCTTGGGTGGACAACCAGAAGTGCTGGTGGGCAAGAAACTGATTGTAAAACTAGGGACAGCTGGGAAAAGTGGTGGTAGGAATGCACAATAAGACAATCATTCAATTACATCAAACACTTATGCGAGGGAGACATGACACATGGAGAGCTAGGGAAAGCATGAACACATAGAAGCACAAACAAAAGACAGACAGGGAAACAAGGAAATAAAAGGGAAAAAAAAATAAAGACATGGTAAAAAAATACACATATTATTTACCGTGACTGATGCTCATCTTATCTTGAGTAATCCCCATTGAATCTTTAGCAAAGTTTGGCAGTTGCACATCCACAGTATCTAATCTTTTCCCTTTCCCATTGTGTTGTGTAAGGATATGTGCATTTGAGTATGCATGTGGTACAGATGGGCCTTCTTGCCTGCTCATCTGAACAGTGTGTAATATTTTTGTTGCTCAGCCGGTCTGCTGTGGGATGACGCCAGCCTGTATCAGTCTTTATGCCCATTAGCACGGACAGTGAGTGTAGGTCAGCTGCATGCAGGGTATTCAAGAGGTCTTCTCTTCCCTCATACATTTCTGATAAGGGATGGAGATGTTACCTTTAAAAAAACAAGACTCAGGTAGTATGTATTTTTTGTGCGTGTATGAGGTATTGGCATTGTGCATTATACTTAAAGGTTGAGCTCTGCTTTTTTGGAGGTCTCTCTAGACCTGTGAAGACAGAGTTTCATTCTGTGTTATGAACTACAAGAAACCATTGAAGCAGACAATTAGAAAATGGAGAATGAGAAACCCTATAATGGGTTGACATTGGATGTGATAAATGAAGCAATCAAGAGGCTTTGCTTGCACTGGAAAAAACTGTGGAATTTATTTGACAAACGGAGTCAACTGAGTGACATCATAGCTCCATCCATTAGAGATTCATGAGGGCTTGCCCATCTCTCTCAACCCAAAACCATTTCTCACTCCCCAATGGAAGCCCTTGAAAATGACAATTTCCACAAACATGCTTACCACTGTAATGAAGAAAGAAAGAAATTTTGCCGAAAGATAAACTGATTCCTTGCTTAATTTTGTATCATTTTGGACTTTTTGTGTCAGTAATTTGCTTACTTTCATTTTGATATGAGACTTTTGGTAAGTGTGGCAGCTACTGAGGTGAAAATAGAGGAGGCACAAAAAATCTCTTTGAAACTATTGACTAGTTGTGACTTGTTTTCAATCATTTTATTTATATTAACATTATGTGAACTTATGGCTAGTTTTCCATGATAATGTAACTGAAAGGTAATCTGGATGCAAAATTGCATTTCAATCAACATTATTCATAACTGTGGAGATGTTGCTAATCTTTGTTTTCTTTATTTGTCACAAGCTTCCAGGGGTGTAAAGTCCGGGTTCAGAAAGTAAAAATCCTCTCCAGAACTTTATTCCAAATTCTGGGATTTACTTCGGACAGGAGATGGAGCCAATATGAGTGATCAGCTCATTCTGTGGGAGGGAGAAAATCTTGGCAGGACTTTGACTTTCTGACTGCTGGATTTTACACCAATGCAAGCGGCATGTGCATGCTTTCTGTATCATCTCCCATTCAGCAACTTGCAGGTCTATTGGCGCTTTTTCTGTCATGGTTTTGTCCCGCCGGATGCAAACTGCAGTCTGGCGGGAGCTAGGACCATGAGCCTAAATGAAAATAAGGCTCAAATGCCAAGGCTGGTAAAAAGACAGAAGTTTTAATAATTAAAACAAAAACAAAGCAAAGACCAGAGCAGCACGGGTCACAAAGGCCAGAACAGGAGTAAAACGCAAGGTGCAAAAATGCAGAGCTGATTAGGGCTGGCAACTGCCAGCCCTTTATACACTGCCTTCACCTCCACCTTAACAAGCCACACCTGTATCCCGTCAATGTGGAGGCGAAGGAATGCAGCAGGGGGAGGGACTGCAAGGCCAAACCCTTACATTTCTCTACTCTGCTCTACTCCACCCGCCTTGGTACCGGGTACTTTTCTGGGGGGTCGTTTTCCATTAGAGGATAGTACTGCCTCAGTGTAGCAGCTCGTCATAGCGTCGCAGCACGAAACTTCCGCGACGTCATCCTCAACACGACACACCGTGTAGCTGCAGTTATATGAAGTTTACATTTATTCCGTCGATTTTGTTAAAAATCTATGTGTTAAAATCAGGGGATGCGCTCTACCATTACCAGGTTATGACACTAAAGTCCGGCAAGTGTTGAATTGTATTTTCTGTTTGACGTTGTCGTATCCGACAACGTCAAACGTATCCGTCGTATTGCACATAAAATTGCGTACCAATGCAAAACAATGATATCCGTAAAAGGCATGGAGAGCGAATGTATATTTCACTCTGAATTTGACGGCAAACAAACAAATTGTTAAAGCATGGGATAATTGAGGGTATCACCAATACGCAAAAAATGCCCAGATGTAACGCTTTCAGCAAAATATCTTGCTATTTCCGGAACCCACTCACTTCCAGTGCATTGCTGAGATCACGGCTATCGTTTAGCGTCATTTGGCTGCGGGTCGGCCATGCACGCATGCATATGTATATGCGATCATTGTGCGTATATGTCTCTCATCCAGGGGTATTTCTGACGTTTTTTCTGCTTATTTTCATTCGACGAACACAAGGCAGCTTCACAGTAACAACCCATAGCCTTTATGACAACAGTTCAGTTACTGTTGGGCTCTGCAGAGACCGGAAGCGACTGGGTCACCAAACTATCCCATAATGCATCTGAAATGGGGCACGAATGCAACATCCGGGCATTTTTTGAGTATTGGCGATACCCTCAATTCAGTAATCATTGCAGAGCAGAGCTCCTCGTTGCAAATCCGCAAATCACAGCAGATGGCAGAAAATCATAACTCATCGCTTTATGATGTGTCATCTGTGATAACTTTAAGAGAAAAATGATTCGTCAACACCCATAAAGTTATTTTTCTGCACGAGTTTTTATGTGATGCAGGGGTAGCATCACATAACTTTCTCAAGGGGAATTAGTTAGGAGAACATAACTGGACACAATGCCGTCACTTAATTTCGCCACGAACGGGGTCACAGGCAAAGAGAAATGCATTTCATGAATGTTGCAGCTTTGGTGAACAAGCGAAAAGTTTGAAAGGTAAGACAACGCACAGTATATCGAACAAGTTGCCTAAAACAATGTAAGTCGATGATCATAATAACTACGCTAATCTTGAGACTCCTCAATCTAACTGGAATGAGATTTCCCGAGGTCGACTACGGAGTCGTCTTCCACAGTGATGATTCTCTCTGACCAATCAGTGGGCTGCAATGTTGTCACGTCACATTTTAGTACCTACTAGTACCCGGTCGGCTGTTTTTTGGATCCCAGGAGAGCAGGTACCAGAAAAAGTGGTACCAGGTACCAAGTACCAGGTACTTTTTCCTAAAGGAAAAGCAAAAAAGGCGAGTAGAGTAGAGTAGAGCTGGTACCGTGTAGTGGAAAGGCGCCATAATAGACTATGGGTATGCTGATCAGAACGCTTCCCTTGCGACCCCCATATGCACGCCACCTAAATTTGGTCTTAAAATCCACAGATTAATTTATTACATTTTATCAGTGTGTTTCCCGCATCAGGAAGTGGTGCATTTTTTTTTTAAATAGTAAAATCAATGACTGAATTCATCATCGATAAAATTTTTCAAAGCAAATTTCAACCAATAAAATGCTCCGTTTCATCGATCTTTGTTGCCAACTAACGCTCTCTTAACGCTGCCGCAGTTAATTGTTCCGACTGGTGTATAAAATGTTTACACTGAAGGATATCGCCGAATGAACCAATCACGTTCGTCGTTAGTCAAACTCTGATTTGTAATCATTATATTATTTAATTTATGTTGTACAAGTTGTATAATTGTAAAAATGAAAGATTTGTATGATTATTATACATGTTACTATTTTACAGATTTGTATTCATACAAATATTATCATAGACTTCTATTCATTACAGATACATTATTTCAGTTGTAATTTACTTGTGCAATATCTAGTTTTGATAAAAGTGTCATGATTCTGCCATGTTTGTTATGATTCTGCCATTCCCTGTTATGTTTATGATTATGTCTGTTAGGTTTTGCCATGTTCTGTTTAGTTTTTGCATTTTGCCATGTTTTCGTTTTTGCCATTCCCAATCCACTATTCTGTTAGATTCCGGTCCATGTCTTTGTTCATGCCCTGCATTGCACTTTGTCTCCCCTGTCTGGTCTCTTGTTAAGTTACAGCTTCTCCCCAGTCCTGCGTGTCACATGCTTAGGTGATTTCATGGTTTCTGGGTTTCAAACATTCCTTCCAATCTCGTTTGCTTCCTTCGCCTCTCTTTTCTATATTACTAACCAATACTAACAGTTTGTTGTTTTTCGTTAAAGTTACTAACCCAAACTAACATTGTATATAATACTAACTTACTAACGAGCACTAGGGATTGTATAGCTGCACTTACTAATTGATTAACAAGCTCTCAGCACTCGCCCCTGTTCTAGTCTCCGCCTCTTGCCTGCACTTAGTCTTTGCTGCAATTCAGCAGATCCTCCGCACCTGCTCCACTCTGTCCTACCTCTCATTATCTGTGCACATTAGAACTCCCTAACCGGAGCTGTATGTTTTGTCATAGGTTGTCTCGTGTTCCCTGTCCGCGTTTTGGCTTTTGCCAATTTCATGTGATTAGGTTCTCCTCATGTTCCCTCCTTTGTAATTAGTCTGATCCTCATCACCTGATCCTAATCATAGCATGTGACTTCCCTTGAGTGTATTTAAGCTGTCTTCTCACTGCAGTTCCCCGTCAGAACGTTTCCTCTTGCTTACCTGTGCTGCTATCTTTCGCCTTTGTATTCATAGTGTTAATCTTCTGACTGGACCGCCCGACTTACGATTTTTGGCTCTGCTCTTTTGTACTTTTGTCTGCATCTGTTTTCGAACCCTTTTTGCCCGACCTCACGAGTTTTTGTGTTTGCTGCCCTGGTAACGGTTTGGATTTCGCCCTCTGGATTTTGGCTTTTGCTTCTCTGTCAATCCTGTGCCTGTGTACCGAACCTGTTTTTGCCCGACCACGATTACTGTGATTGCTGCCCTGGTTTTTCGACTTTTGGATTTTGTCTCTGGGATTGTGTTCTTTGGATTGTGGACTTTGTACTGTCGCCTCCTGCTCTGCGGGGGTTCGCCCCCTTTCCAATAAAATCCCATTTTACCTTCACTGCTCGACTCTCGCGTCTGGTTCCAGAACCGTACCTAACAAAAAGTTAATATAATGTGAGTCTCAAAAATAACACTTCAAAAGGTATGACACCAATTTATAGATAACTTACCACATCCTTGAAGAGCTTTTGGTGCCAAGAATAACCATCTTGCCTTATACATGTATAATGATTTGATAATTACATGAACACCCCTGCTTCTAGCTTAAAACCGCGCAGATCACAGGCATCCAAGATACTTGGATTTATGATATCATTTGCTGTTTACTAAGAAAACTTGTGCATTGTTTGTAAGGATTGACTGAATTTAGTTCTGACCTATGTCTGACCCTGAAGAGACTTATTATGATAATGTTGGCGGTCGTTCAGGAACTAGATCATAGTGGTTAGGCTATCAAATACTATCAGGACTGAATTTAGTCCACCCTTACACCTTACACCAAGTGTTTAGAATGTAAGCCAATGGCTGGTATTCACAAAGAATGAATATGTTTATTCCTGGAATAAAATAAATCATGGACTAAAGTTTAGTCCATCAGCTTCATTCCATAGTGGCGTATGGTGTATACAAATGTAATACACCATACAACGATATGAAATGAAGCTGCCGAGTCCTTGACTAAGTCGTATCAAATAGACTTATTCCTGGACTATTTCAAGACTTAGTTTCGATACAAATATATTAGTTCTTGGAATAACTGTATTCCTTCTTTGTGAATACCAGCCAATGTGATCATCTGTCAAAGGACCTTTAATGCTAAAATTTGGATATATAAAGCTGTAAATAAAAGAAAAAGTTAAAAAGACTAGAACTTCTGAGGCTGAAGCTGTGGTTATAATATTGTGTGTTTGTGTTTTATTAGGGAATTTTAGATTTTGACAATGGTAGGTTCTGATTATTATTGTGCAAAGGTAAAATTGACAATAGTATACATGTAGGAGACAACAGTTGAACTACACGCAATAGTATCAATTTAACTATCCTATAATCCACCATAGTCGAAATCCAAAACTCCGATTTGGATCCTGGTGAAAGATAAAGTAACAATTAAGTACATTTTAAAATGTCAGTGTTTGTTTATACAACCCCAATTCCGAAATAGTTGGGACAAAGTGTAAATTGTGAATAAAATCAAAACGCAATGACTTTCAAATCACACCAGCCAGTATTTTATTCACAATAGAACACAGATAACATAGTAAATGTTGAAACTGAGAAATTTTACAATTTTATTTCAAATTTGATGGCTGCTACAGGTCTCAAAAAAGTTGGGACAGGGGCCTGTTTGCCATGGTGTAGCATCCCCTCTTCTTTTTAACACAGAGTGGAGGCATCTGGGCATTGAGGAGACAAGTTTCTTGAGTTTAGCCATTGGAATTTGATCCCACTCTTGTTCAATACAGGCTTCCAGCTGCTGGAGAGTTTTGGGTCTCCTTTGATGGACTTTTTGTTTAATTATGCGCCAAATGTTCTCAATCGGTGAAAGATCAGGACTGCAGGCAGGCCAGTTCAGCACACAGACTCTTCTACTATGAAGCCATGCTGTTGAAATAGCTGCAGTATGTGGTTTTGCATTGTCCTGCTGAAATACACGAGGGCTTTCCTGGAATAGATGTCACCTGGAGGGAAGCATATGTTGCTCTAAAACCTTTATATACCTTTCAGCATTCATGGTGCTTTTTAAAACATGCAAGTGTCCCTCACCATATGCACTAATGCATCCCCATACCATCAGAGATGCTGGCTTTAGAACTGAACGCTGATAACAAGAGGGGTGGTCTCTCTCCTCTTCAGCCCGGAGGACACGACGCCCATGATTTCAAACAAGAATGTCAAATTTGGACTCGTCTGACCACAGGATACTTTGCCACTTTGCTACAGTCCATTTTAAATGAGCATTGGCCCACAGAACATGGCGGCACTTCTGGATCATGCTCAACAATGGCTTCCTTTTTGCTTGATGGAGTTTTAGGTGGCATCTGTGGATGACACGGCAGACTGTGTTTACAGACAGTGGTTTCTTGAAGTATTCCTGGGCCCATTTAGTAATGTCAATGACAGAATCATGCCGGTGAGTGACGCAGTTGCATCTGAGGGCCCGAAGATCACGGGCATCCGATAAAGGTCTTCGGCCTTGTCCCTTGTGCACAGAGATCTTTCAAGTTTCTCTGAACATTTTGATGATGTTATGCACTGTCGATGATGAGACCTTCAAAGCCTTAGCAATTTGACGTTGAGGAACATCGTTTTTAAAGTAATCCACAATTTTTTTACGCAAGCCTACACAAGTTGGAGAGCCTCTGGCCATCTTTTCTTCTGAGAGACTTAGCCTCTCTAAGATATCCCTTTTATAGCCAATCATTTTACACACCTGATGCCAGTTAACTTACTTACTTGCTAAATGTTCTTTCAGCTGATTCTCTTTTATATTAATTGCTTTTTCAGCCCTTTTTTGCCTGTGTCCCAACTTTTTTGAGACCTGTTGCAGCCAGAAAATTTGAAATGAGCTCATTTTATGGATAAAAATGGAAAATGTCCCAGTTTCAACATTTGAAATGTTATCTATGTTCTATTGTAAATAACATGTGACCTGTGAAACATGGCTCATGTGACCTGAAAGTCATTGCATTTTGATTTTATTCACAATTTACACTTTGTCCCAACCTCGGAATTGAGGTTGTATTAATCTGAGATTGAAATACTCCTTAAATTCATTTAAAATACCATCATCCTGAATAAAATGGACAAAATGCAAGAAGGAATCCACAAACAGTTGGTATATAATGTTTATTGTACAAACATTGGAAAATACAATGTTGCATCAAGTGAACATTATTTTATAAAAAATCATCAAGTGAACGTTATATTCATTGACCTTGACAATAATTCAAAACCTGATGCCACTTGCAAGTCAATATACATACCACAGAGTGAATCCCAACAGTTTACATATTAATGATATTGACCACCCGGCTTGTCTTTTTAAAAGAACTACTTGTTTTTTGATATTTCATTTAGGCGGGAATTCCCGGGAAATGCTCCACGCTCTGGCATGGGAAATGTTGGTAGTGTGATTAGACATACATTCCCCACATTTTCAGACCAAATTCAGGTAGTGTGCAGGAGGGGGTCACAAGATTGGTTTTCTGGTAACATATTGATGCCATGCCCCATAGTCTATGAGAAGTTTGGTCTCCTTTGATTGGTTTGGGTCTTGCACGTTTCCCTGATCCCGGCTGTGTCTCAGCTCATAGTGCCCCTTCCTCACTTGAGTGAGACGTATTTATACCCCCTCCTTTGGGGTTGCAAGTGCTGGATTGTCGCTTGCTATATGCACAGGATCATTTGATATCCTTTAAAATTTTAGTAAATCTGAGATTTAATTTGTAAGCGCGATGAATGCTCAATGAATCATAGTCTCCAACTTAGTGAACTTATGAGCTAACTAGAGATGGGCCTTAATAAACTACTCATTTTACGACACTGTGTGAGTTATTTTGTGATGCACTAAACTGAAAATAGCTCTGGACATGGACGCATTTAACAGAAATCACGGGTTTCCATTCACTATAAGGGCAGGCTTTATAACCAGTCACATAACAAACTTCCCCCTGAGGAAGCCAATGGCGATCACAGCTTGCAGTAGTGGGTATTTTGAAAAGCTCATTCTTTTACCAATCAAGGAGGATGATAGGAACACCAAAACTCAAATCTCAAAATGTTTCTCTTCCCCTTTAAGCCCTGTTTTTGGCACAAGTGTGAGGTTGCGTTCAGGAACCAAGCGCGAGAACCAAGAGATCCAGCAAACTTGTATTTTATTAAAGCTGGGAGGTGAACCTCCGCAGGGCAGGAAGCAACGGTACAGAGTCCACAATCCAAAATCAGAATCCCAGGGGCGTAATCCAAATCGTACACAGGGCAGCAAACACAAAACTCAGGGTCGGGCAAAACAGGTTCGTTACACGGGTGCAGAAAAATCCAAGACAAAGCCAAAATCAGAAACTGGGACGGTCCAGTCAGAAGTGTAACACAAAGAGTACAAGGCATATACGATCACAGCACAAGGAAAACATTCTGACAAAAGCTGGTTGTGAAATGACTGCTTAAATACACTTAGGGGAAGTCACATGCTATGATAGGGAACAGGTGAAATGGATCAGACTGATTAACTAGGGAACAGACATGAGGAAGTACCTAACCACATGAAATTGGCTAAAGCCAAAACGCGGACAGGGATCACAAAGACAGCCTATAACAAACACACGGTTCCCGCTAGGGAGTTCTAACATGCACAGATAATGAGAGGCAGAACAGAGTTAAACAGGTGCGGAGAATCCGCTGAAGTGCAGCAAAGTAAATTGAGTAAAGACAAGGGGTGGAGGCTAGAATAGAGCGAGTGCTGAGAGCTCGTTAGTCAATTAGTAAAGTGCGGCTATACAATCCCTAGTGCTCGTTAGTAAGTTAGTACTATAAACAATGTTAGTCTTTGTTAGTAATTTAACTAAAATAACAAACTGTTAGTACTGTTAGTAATGACAGAACAGCAAGGAGAAGGAAGCAAACGAGATTAGAAGGAATAATTGAAAACCCAGAAACCATGAAATCACCCGAAAGCGTGGCACGCAATACTGGGGCAATAAGCTGTCACTTGACATAAGACCAGACAGGGGAGACAAAGTGCAATGCATGGCATGGGAAAAACAATAACCGGAATAATAACTGTAACTATGGAAAATGGCAGGAATACAAGACAAAACAAGACAAGGGCAAATCAAAAACATGGCATGGAATCAGAATCATAGGCAAAAACATGGTCAGACAGAGCAGGATCATAACAGCAAGTTGTTGAATTGTAAAGTCACATTCATACGAAGATCCCAGTCCTATGTTCATTACTAAAAGTTCTTCATCTTCATCTAATGCAACTGGTATGTTAGTGACAACCTTTTCTCTAAGTTGTCTTTAGTGTTAATTTGAACAAGCTTTTTATCCTAATCAGGGTCCAGGATTGGGACCGAGTTCAAGTTAAAGCCTACCATACACTAGAGCAGTGGTTCCCAAACTCAGTCCTGGGGACCCACTGTGCAAGCTGGTTTTTGTTCCAACCTAATCTCCGATCTCCGAATGTTAATGAGTCGTTAATTGCTCTTAATTGTACTATTCTTGCTCATACTAATTATTCACCCTTTTAGACCACATGACAAAAATGGCCATGATGGAAAAAGTTTCAAAGTAGGCTGTGTTGGAAATTGCTTTTATAACATAAAAAATGGAAATTTGCAATTGATGACATGACACTATGAACTGGCTTCTAATTGATAAAATTTAGGAAACATAGTCACTAAAGCTAACTATTAATGGGCTATTAAGAGGACAAAGCATTTCATTATGTGTCAAACCTGTTAAGTGTTAGTTGTTCGGTTTCAAGAAAGAATTTGAACATGTGCGTTCAGAACCCTAATTGGTAGCTTGACTGATTGCAGTCTTGCATTTGGTCACATAAAACTTACTGCCACCTTGGCTTGGTCTGCTTGCTTGAAATACATCAAAACAAATAATATGAATGTTGGGCTTTGAAACATCATAGCCATTTCTGTCATAATGCGGTTTAAGGGGGTAAAATGTCCCTCTAACCTGAAAAGCAACTAATTTAAAACGTAACGCATTGCTGAATACCCCTCGGCTAAGGTCAAAGGTCAAATCCAGCAAAAAACCTGACGTTGCACATCTATGGGTCATAGTGAGTTACCATACCAAATTTGGTGAAGCTGTGATCATTAGTTGCTGAGTAGTGACCCTGACAAAAATCATGGACAGACAGACAGACAGACACGCAGGTGACGACAATACCACTCTGGCCAAAGTTTGGCCGAGGGGTAAAAATTAACAGCTTGTTAAAATTCTGGGATAGTAATTGTGGTCGGAACAAAAACCAGCAAACACGGGGGTCCCGAGGACTGACTTTGGGGACCACTGCACTAGAGGACTTTGATAAAACTTTAAGAAGACTTTTGAAAGACGAACATCTTACTCCTTCTCACATCTAGAGACAATGTGTCAGCAAATCACTGAGACTGGGGATCTTGTACGGTCATGATTTGTAAGACTACAACCAGATTCCTTTTGAGATAATTTCTCATCCTGCATCTGGTGCTCCCTGCCTGGTGCTGAGAGGAGCGCTCCTATTGGTTGTTGATAATGGTCAGGTCATTGAACAACACAATTTGCATAAGACTAGACAAAAGACCTGCGATAATATTAAACATGTTTGATATTGTCGTAACGCCAAGACGAGAAAAAGGCCGCCTTAAAACAGCTCGGATTGAATTTTATGACCACCAAGATCATGGGAGCGCACTACAACTCTAGCAAAAGTCCCTCGAGTTTATTCTGAATTTGGAAATTTGTCTGCGACTTTGAAATCGCTTGAAAAGTCATTTAGTGTAAGCACAGCCTAACTCTACTCAAGCTTGTTCATCTACTCAAGTTTTCAAGAACAAGCTTCCAATCCTTATCAGGGTCCAGGACTAGGACCACGTTCTTGTCAACCAATCCAATCTTGTTCTCCTTGTCCAGTTTGTCAGGAACAAGCTTCCAACCCTGATCCAGGTCCAGGGCTGGGACTGCATTCCTCTCAAGCAACCTCCTTACCCCCTGAAGCAGTTCAGTGCTGGCGAAGTCCGTATTACACCTGGCTGCATCACGGAAGCCACTGGTCGGCGATTGTCAACCCAGCCTAGCCTATAAAATCTGTGCTGACCTGTCTGTCCTTATCTGGGGTTCCGCCCCCACTACATTATGTGGAGTTCCATCTCCACTCAGTACCGTATTGCTGTCAATAAACTACCAATTGGATTGTACGTTTGACTCTGCACTTGATTCCTGATCTGGACCATAAAAGATGAATTATTCTAATTATTGTAAAACAATTCGGTTAAGAAAAATTATTGAAATCAGGACAAGACAGTTTAAAAGAGATGTTTTCTGCCTCCTTTAATTTCAGCCAAGCAGCTATCACTGTATGTAATAATTACCTGCATGCTAACCTGCAAAAGCCCTGTGAAGTGAGTGTGTCGAGGATTCATTTTTAGCTCATACCTCCGTTCCACAGAGCTTTCTGGCTTATCGGTCACTTGTCAGAAGCAAAGTTTATTTCTTTGATCCCATGAAACGAAATCGTCCGATGAAGGAACTAAGTGCTTAGTTCCTTCATCGGACGATTTTGCCTCATCGGATCACGCCCGACACGTCAGACACTGACCTGATAGTGGACAAACACGAATCAGATTCATCGGCCTGTGATACGATAGTCTTCTGTGGGTGACCGGAAGAAATAAACTTTGCTTCCGACGAGTGATCGATGAGCCAGAAAGCTCTGTGGAACGGGGGTATTACTTGGTCCAATGAACCAAAGGGAGCTTACGCGATCATGCGGCAGCAGTATCTGCATTAACTTTGATCTTCTTCTCCCAAACCACTGAAGGGATCAACGTGAAATTTGGTGGGGAGGTACATATGGTTTTACAGATTATAAATTGTTCAATTGGTGCAAATCCGTCCATAGGTGGCGCTATAGAGATGCATAACACCTTTCAGGCTATATCCTTTGAACCGTAAGTCATAGAAACAATTTTTTTGGTCACACTTTTGATGAAGTGTTACTCATAAAGGCTTTATACATCATCTATGATGCCTTCATAAATGAGACATAATGTCTTCATAAATCATACATAAGCAAATATCATGCTTTGTAAAGGGTGAAATAACATATCCTTATTCAGCATGTGATGCCAGATGTGATATAACTGACAGTGTCACTTAGCTAGTGGCTAAATGCTATTAAGGGTGATATTGTCAGCTATGTGACATTGTCATTGTCACATCAGGCATCACATGCTGAATAAGGATGTGTTCCTTCATCCTTTACAAAGCATGACATTTGCTTATGTATGATTTATGAAGACATTATGTCTCATTTATGAAGGCATTATACATGCTGTATAAAGCCTTTATGAGCAACACTTCATCTAAAGTGTGACCATTTTTTTGTTAGAATCTGTGGATCAAGATGAATCAAGCTGAATTTGCCCCACCCATCTGCGTATGTGCAAATTTTCCGCCATTTTGAATTGTTTGTAAAAACTTCAATTTCTATCTCTTCCAATCAATTTGCACAAATTTGGTACACAGCATCTTCAGACCAAGCTCTAAAATCCCAGCTTAAAGAATTTTGCTAAGTGAAAGGATGTAGCCACAGTAAGCCAATGAATTTTGAGGGCGTGGCCTCTATGGATATAATGAGCAGAAAATCCTGAATGCAACGACCAATCCTTACCAAACTTAGGATCTGTCATCCACAGGCTAGGTCACTCAAACACACTGAATTTGGCCTAAATTTGTCCATAGGTGGTACTATAGCAAACAAATGGACATATCTCCGAAACCATTTGTCCGATCAACTTGAAATTGGCCTGCTTCATGTTAGTCAGTGTTGCTATGAAATTTTTGTAAGAACAAATTGATAAATAAAACAACATGGCCAACATCAGCCAATCAAATTGTCGGCATTTGCTTTAACTTTGATCTTCTTCTGCCAAACCACTGAAGGGATGAAGGAAAAATTTGGTGGGGAGCTATATATGAATGAACAAATTATAAATTGTTCGACTGGTGTAAATGCGTCCATAGGTGGCGCTATAACAAACAAATGTTCATAACACCTAAACCATTTGTCCGATCAACTTGAAATTTTGCATGCTTCATGTTCGTCAGTGTTGCTATGAAGATCTATAAGAACAAATTGATATATGAAACAACAAGGCCAACATCAGCCAATCAAATTTCAGTTGCCCTGATACTCACTTTAGCTGTCACCAGTCATCATCAAACTTTATATTCTCATTAAAGATGTGGAAAAGAGCCATTTTTATTTAAATTACTTTGATTGGCCATATGGCGGTGCTAAAGAGAGATGCAATATATCTTGGGCAATAAGTTCTAAACCACAGGTTGTAGAAACAAAATTCTTTTTTGTTAGATTCTGTGGGTCAAGACCAATCAATCCATGTAAGGCACACCCATTTTTGTATTTGCAAATTTTTATCTCCACCTAGACAGTGAGATCAATTCACACAAAATTTAAGGGCATAGCCCATATTGATAAAAAGAGATATGACTCCTTAATGCAATGTCCAATCATTACCAAACTTGAGATCACATATCTACAGGCCATGCAACTATTTCATACTGAATTTGGCTTCAATCCATCTGTAGGTGGTGCTATAGCAAACAAATGGTCAGAACTTTTTTATTGTTTGAGCAACTTTAAATTTTGCATGCTTCATCATGGTGAAAGTTGCCATGAAAACCTGGAAGAAAAAAGTGATAGTTCAAACAAACTGATATCAGCCAATGGGGACCCGCCCTGATGACATCACAAAAAACGTGAATAATCATCACATGATGCGGATGTCAGGCAAGCATCAGGCATCTGACATAGAGGACCATTGAAAACGAGACGCACTTAACTGCTTGTTATTCGTTTTTTCTCCATGGAATGAAGTGGAAATATGTGCTCAAAGGTAGTTTAAAAATAGAATTACTCCTCCCAAGGCATATATCAATGAATATTAACTGATTACACTAAATGAATGGGCGAATGACGAGAGTTAAATTTAGTCATACTCCTCCCTTTCTCCCCCGTCCCGGGCTGTGACTTAAGCCCAGGTAACCTGGTTAACCAGCTGCCTTCTGATACGTGTGTAGACCCACCAGCAGCAATAGGTGTATAAAACTCCATTAGTAGTTTTCACAAGCTTTGTTCTCTTGCCTAGCATTATTCTTGAACATCAACATATTTTACATACACTGCGAGGTTTGAAATAAGCGGTATCGCATCACATTTGCCATCTAAAAATGCCTACTTTCGAACCAAAATGAACAATACCAGACAAATAAATCGCAGCCGCTGTGAAAGAAAATCCTAACAACATAGGTGAAATAACTTCAAATTCTAGCATAGAATCATACAACTAGTGTATTCTCAAGTAGATTAACGAACTGTTACCAAGCTAGCTTTCCTTTACAAATCTGTCTCAGGGGTCACAAATAAAAGTATGAATACGAAGTCTCCCCCGTTATCCTGCCGTGATTCGAGCATTGAACACATTGCTTTTGCATTTCTGTAGCTGGCTAAGCGCAAATGAAAAAAGGGTTGTTATTGTCGCGGTTTGAGTTATCTGGACTGCCCCTTATCTGTGTTTCCCCGTTAGCTGTCAATGGTGAAGTGAATTTCTTCAGAGCCATTGTTGCTATTGCTCGGTCTGCTCTGCCGAGCCAGGAATGCGTTTCTCGAAAGAACAGGTGCGAACTTACATAGTTGGAGCCATTGACAGTGAATGGATGAACTACGTAAGTTGCTAGCATCGTTAAAATCTATGCTTTTGGGAAACGCACCCCAGGTCCCCATTGTCAATACAAGTTAGATCTAAAATAAAAGTTGATAAAATCGCCTAGAAACCTACTTTTTCTAACTCGGCACATTGCCTCCGGTTGTTCGCTTGCCCGACTTCCGGGTTCGGAGAATGACGTTCACCTTACGTACAGGCTATTTTTAGATATCGGGCGGGTGCCCATTAAATTTCATTAGCCGTATACTCTGTCATCAATCATTAAACTTTATACTTTTGTAAAGGATATTTAAAAGGGTAGTCTTAATGCAAATTACTTTGATTGGCCAAATGGTGGCACTACACAAAGGTACAACAAATTTAATTCCAATTGGCCAATATGTGGCGTTGTAGTAAGAAAAACAATGCAAAATTACATATTTGTTTTCAATCATTTGACTCAGTGGTTCTAATTTTGCATATTGCATCAAATGGATGAGGATCAAATAGTCTTTCCAATCAGCAAAATAAATCTTTAAATATCTTGCTCTATTTGTCAATCAGGTAACAAATGCTATTTCAAAGACATGGCAGTGACTAATCAATGTGAAATCTGCAGGGCAAAGTATAGCATGCACAGTTATGCGCCATAAACTGGAAATTGTTTGAAAAACTTTAATTTGTATCCTCACTGTTTCAAAACTGATGATCACCTCATGTTTCTTGGGCCCCATAGTTACTGTTTGCAGTTATTTTTCACTACACAAATTACTAAAGATGTCCTCATAGTCCCGATGTTGGACCCTAGCATTAAAACCCCCCTAGCATTAAAATAAGCTACAGTGCCCATGGCACTTTTTTATTTAAGTTATCGTGATTTCATCCTCATCTGTGATTTGCAATCAATAATTGAAACTGATGAATTTTTTTGTAGAAATACATAAGACTTTTCAGACCATATCACAATTTATGATAAGACAAAAGCATAATGAATTCAGTCAAGTCAGGGCTTTGGCTGGATACCCAAAAATAAAATCTTTCACAAACCAAATACAACCCCAATTCCGAAATAGTTACGACAAAGTGTAAATTGTGAATAAAATCAAAACGCAATGACTTTCTGTTAGGTAACGATCTGGAACCAGATGGGAGAACCAGGAATAGCAGTAAAATAGGATCTTTATTGGAAAGGGGGCGAACCCCTGCAGAGCAGGAAGCAACGGTACAAAGTCCACAATCCAAAAATCAAAAATCCACAGGGCGTAATCCAAGTCGTAAACAGGACACCAATCACAGAATTCGTAGTCAGACAAAAAGGTTCAATGCACAGAAGTAGCAAGCAATCCAAAACAGAGCCAAAATCAGGGACGGTCCAGTCAGAAGAGAATCACTAGAGAATACGAGGCAAAAACAAGCGTAGCACAGGCAAACCAAGAAAAATGTTCTGACAGGGAACTGCTGTGAAAAGACTGCTTAAGTACACTCAAGGGAAGTCACATGCTATGATCAGGGACAGGTGAATGGGATCAGACTAATTACGTGGGAGCAAACACGAGGAGAACCTAACCACATGAAATTGGCAAAAGCCAAAACGCGGACAGGGATCACGAGACAGCCTATGACAAAACATACAGCTCCGGTTAGGGAGTTCTAATGTGCACAGATAATGAGAGGCAGGACAGAGTAGAGCAGGTGCGGAGGATCCGCTGAATTGCAGCAAAGACTAAGAGAAGGCAAGAGGCGGAGACTAGAACAGGGCGAGTGCTGAGCGCTTGTTAATCAATTAGTAAGTGCAGCTATACAATCCCTGGTGCTCGTTAGTAAGTTAGTATTATATACAATGTTAGTCTTGGTTAGTAACTTTAACAAAATAACAAACTGTTAGTATGGGTTAGTAAAATACAAAAGCAAGACGAAGGAAGCAAACGAAATTAGAAGGAATGTTTGAAACCCAGAAACCATGAAATCACCTAAACATGTGACACGCAGGACTGGGGAGAAGCTGTAGCTTAACAAAAGACCAGACAGGGGAGACAAAGTGCAATGAAGGGCATGGGCAAAGACATGGACCGGAGAGTAACAGAAATGTGGATCTGGCATGGAAAAACAAAAACATGGCAAGGAACTCAAACTAAACAGAACATGGCAAAAACATAACAGGCAAGGTAGAAACATAACAGGGCAAAGCAGAAACAATGACAGACATGGCAAAATCAGAACAGGAATGGCAGAATCATAACACTTTCAAATTACACCAGCCAGTATTTTATTCACAATAGAACACAGATAACATAGCAAATGTTGCAACTGAGAAATTTTACAATTTTATCCACAAAATGAGCTCATTTCAAATTTAATGGCTGCTACAGGTCTCAAAAAGTTGGGACAGGGGCCTGTTTACCATGGTGTAGCATCCCTTCTTCTTTTTAACACAGAGTGGAGGCGTCTGGGCATTGAGGAGACAAGTTTCTTGAGTTTAGCCATTGGAATTTGATCCCACTCTTGTTTAATACAGGCTTCCAGCCGATGGAGAGTTTTGAGTCTCCTTTGACGGACTTTTTGTTTTATTATGCGCCAAATGTTCTCAATTGGTGAAAGATCAGGACTGCCAACAGGCCAGTTCAGCACATGGACTCTTCTACTATGAAGCCATGCTGTTGTAATAGCTGCGGTATGTGGTTTCGCATTGCCCTGCTGAAATACACAAGGCCTATCTTGGAATAGATGTCGTCTGGAGGCAAGCATATGTTGCTCTTAAACCTTTATATACCTTTCAGCATTCATGGTGCTTTTTAAAACATGCAAGTGTCCCTCACCATATGCACTAATGCATCCTCATACCATCAGAGATGCTGGCTTTAGAACTGAACACTGATAACAAGAGGGGTGGTCTCTCTCCTCTTCAGCCCGGAGGACACGACGCCCATGATTTCGAACAAGAATGTCAAATTTGGACTCGTCTGACCACAGGATACTTTGCCACTTTGCTACAGTCCATTTTAAATGAGCATTGGCCCACAGAACATGGCGGCACTTCTGGATCATGCTCAACAATGGCTTCCTTTTTGCTTGATAGAGTTTTAGGTGGCATCTGTGGATGACACGGCGGGCTGTGTTTACAGACAGTGGTTTCTTGAAGTATTTCTGGGCCCATTTAGTAATGTCAATGACAGAATCATGCCGGTGAGTGATGCAGTTGCATCTGAGGGCCCGAAGATCACGGGCATCTAATAAAGGTCTTCGGCCTTGTCCCTTATGCACAGAGATCTTTCAAGTTTCTCTGAACATTTTGATGATGTTATGCACTGTCGATGATGAGACCTTCAAAGTCTTTGCAATTTGACATTGAGGAACATTGTTTTTAAAGTATTCTACAATTTTTTTTACGCAAGCCTTCACGGGTTGGAGAGCCTCTGGCCATCTTTACTTCTGAGAGACTCAGCCTCTCTCAGACATCCCTTTTATAGCCAATCATGTTACACACCTGATGCCAGTTAATGTAATTACTCGCTAAATGTTCTTTCAGCTGATTCTCTAATATATTAATTGCTTTTTCAGCGTTTTTTGGCCTGTGTCCCAACTTTTTTGAGACCTGATGCAGCCAGAAAATTTGAAATGAGCTCATTTTATGGATAAAACTGTAAAATGTCTCAGTTTCAACATTTGAAATGTTATCTTTGTTCTATTGTAAATAACATATTGGCTCAAGTTATCTGAAAGTCATTGCATTTTGATTTTTTTCACAATTTTCACTTCGTCCCAACTATTTCGGAATTGGGGTTGTAGGATGGACGTGACAATGCTAAATCAATCTGCTATGGTTCTGTATTTTGATGCCATGATTCTGTGTTTTCTGCCATGTCTTTTCTTTATTCATTTTGCTTATTATACATTCCGGTTTTTCTGTTCATGCAATTTCCGTATTCATTGCACTTGTCACCCCTGTCTTGTGATCAGTTTGGTTCAGTCCGTCCTCCCAGTCTGTGTGCCTACATGCTTCGGGTGATTTCAGTGGTTTCTGGTGTTTCATATAATTACTTCAATTCTCGTTTACTTCCTTCACCTTGCTTTCCTTGATTACTAATAATACTAACGTTTATATTTTGTATCATAGTTTACTAACCTAACTAATCCATGTACATATTACTAACTAACTAACGAACAATTGGATTAATTTGTAAAGTTGCACCGCTACTAATTACTACTAATGCAATCTCATCTATCGCCCTGTTCTAGTCTCTGCCTCTTGCTTTACTTTCTGTGCCTCTTCCTGCGTTTCCGCGAGATCTCTCGCACGTGCTTAATTGCTATCCTGCACACTTTGTCTGTGCACTTAAAACTCCTTGACCGGAGCTGTTTATCTGTCATAGGTTGTCTGCGTGGATCCTGTCCGTGTCTTGGCTTTTGCCAATTATTTGTGGTTAAGGACCTCCCCATGTGTGCTTCCCTTTGTAATTAGTTCTTATCCAATTCACCTGTTCCTGCATAGCATGTGACTTCCTTCTTGTCTATTTAAAGTCTTCACTGCAGTTTGTTCCCCGTCAGAATGTTGATCAATATTCACTCGTGCAGAGCTCCTTGTATGCCTTTTGTTTATTGCTTCTCCTTCGACTATTTTTGTGCGACTTTGAGATTGCCTTGCCCTTGCTATTCTTGTTTTTGCCTGTTTGGATTTCGACCTATTTTTGTACGACCACAATTCCTGTTTTTGATGCCCTGTGTATGACCTACCTTTCTGGATTCTGACTACGATTTTGGATTACTGTTTATGTACCATTGCACATCTGCTTCACTGGTTCTGACCCCTGCCTGTTATTTTGACTTCGCTTTTTGGATACTGTTTTTGGCTTGGCAATTCCTGTGTCTTCTGGTCCCGACCTATTTTGCAATAAAAGCTTACAATTTTTGGAATTCGGTTTTCGCGAGTGGTTCCTGAATGCACCGTCACACAATCAGCACAAAAATACTGCCACAAATAAGGGAACCACTTGGTGACTTATGATTCGGTAACATTATGTGTCTGATTTGTTGGTTCAGACCCCTGGACAATATCTTGAAAGTCAATCAATCGGTACTTTCCTTTTCTGATATTAGCATGGACCTTTTGAAAGATTAATCTGTAGAGAATATGTCTGCACTGGCAGCACTTTTTTCAGAAATCAGCCTTTATATGCCTGAATACCACCATTGGGGTACATGAGTTCTGGCTACAAATGGGGTGGGGTCTTAGCATGCCTACCTGCCAGTGAAGTTCTCTGTCTCTGAGTACAGAGAGCAAATTAGTGAAGACTTAAGATGTCTGGCAATGAATTTACACCAGGAAATAGGAATGTTTTTCCCAAACAGACTGCTTTTATGGCAATGCAATCATTCAGCAACTTTTTTTATGACCATGACATTTTTTTTCCTGTAAAAATTAATATTTTGACTATTTTTCTATGTCAAAATCTAGATCACAACTGCTTTAATCTGCTTTGAAATACTTTCAGTTTTTAAACAAGCAGAATGCTATTTAATGTGCCCACATTCAAAAGCTGTATCAATGAATGTTACAAAAACAATGTTATCATTCCGTAGGTTACAAACCAGTGTTCAGATAAATGCAGTCATAGTGCCAGTGTTGGGGTTTGCAAATGTTGCGCAGCCAGGCATTTACATAGGCACTTCTCTAAGGGGTGGGCGGTGTCAGAATTCTGAAGGTAACAAATATACCAAACAGTCAGATTCAGCCACATGGCAGGACTGACTCACACAATTTTTTGCAAAATATTTATTTGATAATCTCACTGCCAGTGTATTTCAAGTCTGGGTACACACAGGGTTCATTGTAGCATGTATGGCTGTGGTCACACACGAGGGATATCATGCCCGAGGCAATATTGATAAAAATAAAATAAGAAATTATGGATAAAAATTTATGAATGTGCATAAGCTACAGCTTGCTGTTGAGTCAGTGGCACTTAACTGAAAAAAAGAGTAACAAAAATGGCTTGAAGGATAAAGTTCAGGATGATAGTAATGTGAGCAAATGAGCCGAGATAGACAGAGGGAATGGATAGCAGGAAGACATATGGAGGGAGAAAAAGATGGATGTTGAGGGAGAGGAGACAGTTGATCTTTGATAGGGGAACTCCAGGAAAATGTCATTAACTTCACTTTTGGACACATGGAGTACATGCCAAAGAGAGAAGGTGGGAGAAACCGTAAGAGAGGGAGAATAGAGAGCAAAAGGGACAGAGTGAGGGAAAAGAATGAGAGTTCTTTGTTTCCCTGTTCCTGTCATTTTCCTCCTCCATACCCTCTGAGGGACAGCCTCTTACTTTCTACGATTCCAACTTCTTTTTTTCCACCATAGCCCTCCAAAAGTTCTTCACTTGAAAAACAAAGCCAGAGAGGGAAAGGGCTTAACTAAGAACCTGACTGGGTCAGCTTAAGGGTTTGACTGCACCTCAGAGACCCACTGACCCCTAGTAGGCCACACTGACCTCACCTCAGATGGTCATCATTGGATCAGCTCAAAAACCACCAGACCATTGATGTACTTTGGAACACTCAACTATGGTCGAGGACAGGTGTGACAGCTTTCCAAAAGTTATTGTTGATTCACAAGAGCCAGGAGTGTTTTTCGAGAGCTTGCAAGAGGGGAAAGAAAGGAATAGGTCCAAGGAAATGGGAGCAAATAATTTCCACTTTGGCAAAAATACCATCTTCGTTAGAGTCATTCACTTTTGGTATAAGGAGATTATTATTTCTTTGAAGGACAATGGAGTTATTCTATTTAAGAACGCTAAAGGAAAGAGTCTAGTTGAACTTCACCAAGCAAAGTATAAGAATGTGTCTGATGTGGCAAACATTCCTAATGGTTACTTTCCTTGTGTCCCTGGAAAAATATGTATGCCACTATTGGTAGCTGGTGGGGTGAAGTTGCCCATGAGGTACCCTGATTCTGGCAACTGAGGGATGGGGTCATATCCAACATGTTATACTATGTACACTGATAGCTACGATGACGTAAGGCAAGACTATGGGTCCCGTCTAAACAAACCCAGTTCCAAAGAATTTGGCACATTTTCTGGAAAGCGCAAATAAAATCAAGAAGTAGTGCCTTGAATACTGTAGTCACCCTCTAATTTATTGAAAACATTGCAACAAAAGATTATTGGATGTTTTAAGTTGTAAATTCAATTTACTATTGACAATATGCTCTCATTTCAAATATGATGGCTGCAACAGACTCCTTAAAGATTGGCACAAGTGCAGTTTCGGACTAATGATGTGACAAATTGCAGTAATACAGTGATATGATACAGTTGATGTCAAAAAGGTGAGATAATCATATTACAGTTGAAAACGAGCCTCTAAAAAACACCTAATCCCTCAAGAGCAAAAGTAGGTTGAGGCTCCTGAACTTGCCATCAGATAATCCATCACTTTGAAAACAACTCTCCTCGAAGACAAATTGGTAGGATTTTGGGGCATTTCACCTGCTATAGAGCACCCTCTATAATTACAAAATGGAATAAAGGGCAAGACCAAAATGCCTTTGATCTCCGATCCCCCAGATGTCACAAAATGTCCCGAAACTGCAATGGCGTAAACGACATGGGCTCGAAAATACTTTGGAAACCTTTGTCAGTCAATACCATTTGCCTCTGCATCTTCAGATGCTAGTTAAGGCTTTACCATGTCACTGACCTTGTTGGGCTTAAGAATGACTTGCGGCACAGTGGAAGCATGTTTTGTGGTCCGAAGAGTCAATATTTCAAGAGTATTTTGGAAAAAACAGCCACCGGGTTCGCCGGATCAGACAACAGTGAGAACCCAAGTTGCTTTCAGTGTCAGGTCAAAAGGCCAGCATGTGTCATGTTATAAGTGTATGTTGGAGCATAGGATCTGGCATGGTTGACTTTCAGATTTGTAAGGGGACTGTGAAGACTGAAAGAAATTAATTAATTTTAGAGCAACATGCTGGCATTTAAACATTGCCTGTTCTAGGGACATCCTTGCATTTTCTAACAAGATAACGCCAAACCACATTTTGCATGGATAACTAGCGCATGGCTGCAGAAAGAGAGTGCAGGGACTAAACTGGACTGCCTGCAGTCCTGATCTGTCTCCAACTGAGAATGTAAGGTGCATTATGTAGTGAAATATACAACAAGGGAGGCCTCATACAATTGTACTGCTGAAGACTGGCATAATGGAGAAACAAGGGAATATTCCAATTGCTAGACCTAAACAACTGCTGTTGCCGTAAAAAAAAATATGCTCCGACATCCCTTTTAGAACTCAACGTAGATCATGAGTAGCTTATTAAGCATACAAAATTGCACGCATCTAGGTGTAATAGTTTCAGAGAAATATTGTCCCCATTGTGGCCTGAATGGACAGATGCATGGACGGACGGACAGATCCCAATCTAATATTCCCTAGTCTCTCTTTGTGGCGGGGGGTAATAATGTGTTGTTGTGCTATTTTCAGTATAGTGGAGTGTGACTGAACTTTTAAAATCAGTCATTTTTTATTTTATTTGCTTTTTCTATGATGTGCCAACTTTCTCGGAATAGGGTGGTAAATAGATAGCCAAAAGAGAGAGAAACAGAATCCAAAACCTTATTAATTCGTAATCTGCATTTTTGATGAGTCTGGCACTGAGCGTTGCACTGTAAGTGACAGGACACATATTTGTGAGAATGCACAACGCACCTGGAGGCATTAAAACATAAGGATATTTGGTGATGAGAAAATCTCTTCTTGGTGGGCTTTTCTCTGCCAAGAGTATACTTCTGTACTGTGCGATGAAGAGGCACTCTGCATCCTTAAAGCGTGAAGCAACAATAAGCAGTGACAACTAGCTCAATGTGTTTGGTTGACTCACAGCTCTAAATCCATCCTGTGGCCTTTAAAGCCATTGAATAAATCTTTTGTTTTTTTCACAGGCAAAATGCAGGAGAAATTTTAGAAAAGATGGAGACAAGATTTATCCACATCATTCCACTTCAAATCAGAACACAGGGCAAGAACAAATGAATTATGGGACCTCGTGGGCAAAAGATATTCCAAGCACGCTGTATCAGCAGAATTAGTTGAAATTTTCATTCAATTCAACCACACCTTTTATTGTATAATGTTACGAACATCCCATCATAAATTTTGACAGATTCTGCATGGAAGAAATAATTTGCATTAAAAATCAGGAACTACTGTCTGTCTGTTTTGAGTACCACCTACAACCGTTGAATTACGTTTTTGGTATTCATAAGCTGCCTCTCGGTAGCCACTTCATTCGGTACACTCGCACACCTGCTCATATCTAATGGACCAATCATGGGGCAACAACTCAAAGAATATAATCATGCTGACATGGTCAAGATGTTCAGTTCTTGTCCAGACCAAACGTCAGAATCAGTGGTGGAGCTATTGGGGGGGCAAAGACAGGTCCCTTTTAGTCCTGGCTAGTTCTCAATCATTTTCCTTTATTGACGCGTTTTCCAATTATCGTAAGTGGCAACTGAAGACACGGTTTTTCTCCATATGCGATCTAACAGTGATGAAATCATGGGCTAAATTCAGTGCAGAAAAATAATTTACTTATTAATTGGCCAATGCTTCGCGTTGATTGAACTGGTTCGTGTTCCAATGAAACGCGGACTTTCACTCTCGGTATTTCGTGGGTTGATTTAAAAAAAAAAGTGGCACTCGGCAGTTAAATTGGCTATGAAAAGCGTGCGGCTCAAGCTATTTGCGTGAGAGTCGACTGGTAGGCTATGCAATTTTGAATAACGTTGATTTAAATACAGCAAATATGCGTCCAGATGAATGATTGTCGTCTTACCTAATCGGGGAGACAAGCAGCACCTGTTAAGTGTGGAGCGCTCTCGGAGTGAACCTTTTGTTAATCATGAAGATGACAGAGAATAGGTCAGGATTCATAATTGTTTTAAACGGATGTTTTGTGCAACCCAATTCTCTGTTCTGGTTCCGCCACTGTACTGAATTTAACCCACGATTTAATCGCTGTTAGATAGATCACATATGGAGAGAAACCGTGTCTTCAGTTGCCAATTACGATAATTGGAAAGCGCGTCAATAAAGGAAAATTATTAAGAACTAGCCAGGACTCATTGTTGTCAAAAAGGGACGTGTCTTTGCCCCCCCATTAGCTCCGCCACTGGTCAGAATGGGGAATAAATGTGATCTAAGTGACTTTGATTGGTTGTTGGTCCCTGGTTTGAGTTTTTCTAAAAGAGCTGATCTACGAGGATTGTCATGCACAACACTCTCAAAAGTTTATCGAGAAATGTGGGGGGGGAGGTCAGAAGAGAGGGGTTGAAGTGGTTCAAGCTGACAGATTGGTCACGGTTACTGAAACAACAACTTGTTACAACAGTACTATTCAAAGGAGCATTTCTGACAGCATAACATGTCGAACATTAAAGTGGATGTGCCACAGCAGCAGAACACCACGACGGAATTCACTCCTGCAGCAAAGAACAGGATGCTACATCTGTGCAAAGACTGACGAAAAATTGGAAATTAGACGATCTGAAAAACATTGTTTAGCTGAAAAAATCTTGATTGTACAGTTAGAATTTGGTGTAAACAATATGAATCTATGGATTCATCCTGCCTTGTTCAAAGGATTAGCCTGGCGGCGATGGTGTAAAGGTGTATGCAGTGGCGGCCTTAAGCATTTGGAGGCCCGTTTCAAAAGCAAATGTGGGGCTCTATAAAACATAAGAGTTTCATCATTTTGCTGGATGAAATCTTACACCTTAGCCTATCCAGTGAAATTTCAACTTTTCTGGCTGAAACTTGATGTTTATTTGTGATTATTTATGAAAATATTGGCAATAAAAATATATGCGTATGTGAATGTGATAATTTCTCAAAACTGCAATGTGCAACTCAGCCCAACAAGCTAACTGCATTACAAACTGCACAGCAAACTCATTCTTTCTTTTCTTCTTAGGGGACAGAATTATTGGATAGCTCTACAACATAATCACTGGGATAATGATACGGTAAAATTTAGATGTAATTCAAACTTCGGCATTCCACCAATATAATTTAATGTCGCTTGAGTGGACTAGGTTTAGAAGCACTAGTCGACTCGTATTTCCTGAGCTTAATTCAAATTTGCACTGTAGCTTTAAACCATAGACTGTATAAAAAGATGGACACAGCACCCTGGTCTGAGAAATGAAGTCCATGCGGAAGTACCGTAATGGCATTCTATTTAATGGCCAGCAGATGGCGACGTCGGTGGTTGCAGAAAAAAGTTCAATGCTATAGGGGTCTATGAGAAAATGACCCTACTTTCCCACCTGATTTTTCATTTAAATAATGATTTTTCACATTATTTTATGGTAGCTATAGCAAGTTTCAAGTCTGCTTCGATATATCATGATGTTCATTTTTGTAAATTATGGTCCCATATAGACTAAAATAAAGGATAACGACAGAATATGCTTTAGGGGCGTGGCTATCCTCTGGTCCTCGTCCGATGCGGTCAGATCCAGACCCACGGTCCAATTTGCGAAACGCAGGATGGTAAGGGAAGGTACCGCCTTTCTTGCCTCTGATTGGCTAGAAAGGCTCTTCTCCGATTGGCTACTTGATCTGATAGTTAACTCACGTGCAAGGCAGGCTCAGAGCCATAGACGACCGGTTCAACGTCATCAAGAGCTCAGCGCAAAGGCCGCGCCCCTTTTTGGAGGAAAACAAACGCTCTTACGCATTGAAATCAATGAGAAATAAGCGCGATAATTGAGCAGTAAAATGCCCAAAAGTTGTTGTGTGTCGGGTTGCACCTCCAATAAAATGACCAGTCCGGACCTCAGGTTCTCCATCCTACCTGGAAAAGGAAAAAATCCAAAAAGGAGAGTTAAGAGAAGATGAAGAGTAAAAGCTATGTATCCAGTGTCTTCCCATGTTTATATGTGTGGGAAACGCTTCATAACAGGCCATGCCACTCTTTTTTTAAACTTAGAAAGTAACGTAAGTACCCTTTAATATGTAAGACTTGATGCTATACCTTAACAGGTTTATTCGCTCCAACTTTTGTCTCGTGTCATTATTTATTCTTTAATTGCTTAACTAGCCAACTTAAAGTAGCGTCATTCAACCGAATCAGGTTTGCGGTCTAACGTTATGTGCATTTGTTAGTTATTCTTAATCCCAAACTGACACAGACTTCGAAATTCACGGTAGTGAATGGGCAAGAGGGTGGACCGATCAACCTTAATTTATTAAGATAACGCGAACGCTCAGATTCGGGCAAGGTAGCAAAATAATCGCTAGAAATGTCAATAAATCAATATAAACAGGAAATTTAGTTAAATAAATCGGATAAATTTTACACCTGAAAACACATCAAATTCCATTAGGGTCAATGAGATCTGAGGTTTTCTATCCCCCAAAAAGGGGCGCGGCCTTGACGTTTGGCGAAGTACCCGGATCTGCCGGTCGTCTCTATAGAGAGAGAGAGAGAGAGAGAGGGAGAGAGTTGCGACTGTACCTTGCTAACCAAGCTAACTATCGCGGTCCAGTCGAATCTCGATTAAGTCTCGATTTTACCAATTATGCAATCAATGTTTGCTTCCTGTTTCTGGGCCTGTTGCAGGATACTGCACTAACGTTACCTTCGTAGCAAGCTAACTGGCTGGCTTGTAACGTTACAGGAAAACCGTAGCGCTCATTTAGCAGCCTGTTTTTCACGTATCTCGCTGGCTAGCTTGTTTCTAACAGTTAGCTTGTCAACAAAGATAGCTAGTATTTGTGTAAGCACACAAAGGCGATGTAGAGTCATATTTGCGGCAGTTGCGGAATCTGTGTAATAAAGTGCCTCTTGATTAGCAAATCACTGCTTCACGCTGTACTGAGTTCCCCTGTTTATAGCTTACCATCTCTAATATATTTAATTCTACACTTTTTTTGCGAGTAATCTCATCACACTCCATTTGACCTTAAGAACAGGACGTGGAGTGAAAAGGTTTCCTTGGATCTTCCTGAATAAAAACACGTTCATATATTTTTAAGGACAATGACTGTTGTTGCCAAGTGAATTTAAAGCCATTTCATAACCTCTGTCTTGATTGGCATGCAATATTAGAAATGATCACTCTGCTGACCGTACACAGTAGTGATTGTAAGATGCTGCAACTTTCAGTGTTAGGAAAAACAAAAATTATCCTTTGTAAGAATGAAAAATCAGTGTGATCATAATAGGCACACTAAAAAAGCCATCTAATGCAGGGGCTCTCCAACCTTTCCCCTCTTTACTTTTTTTTTTTATTTGCCTTTGAGAGCTACCAGAGCTCTGAAAAGAAATAAATACAAAGAGCAAGAGCAACTCTTATCTTACCTGGCCATGATAACCAATATAATAAAGTTGATGGGATATTTTTTCCTTTGTGGTCTTGAAATGGAAATCAAGAATTGCGGATCTCTACTGCTAGTACTAGTAATAACTACCAATACAGTACAACAAATGCATTAATTCATTATCACAGTCAGATGGTAATCACTGCATGGAGTCCAGACCAAGTATCCCAAGGAAACTGAATCAGGTCAACTAAGCTTAGTTATGTTGTAGAAGACATTTCGCCCCCTCTACAAATGGCTTCATGCTGTTCACTAGGCTAGACTGGCTAGTCTGCCTATGACCTGGATGAATGAGAATATGCATAGACAGTCCTACTAAGAGTTCTGTAATTGAAGGGAAATCTTGTTCATCCATGCTGACTTTTTGAAAATTTAAAAAACCTTTCAATGATAACGTAACACATACAGGCCATTTTTAACAAAAGTACAATATTATTTAGGATTAGTTGAATCAATCATGACTAAACTATGCATTTAATTCAGTAACTCAGTCACTAAATATACTCAGAGGCAATGAAAACGCAACACCCGTTTGATTTCAAATAATTTTGTGACTCAAATTTATTTTCTTATTTTAACAATTCAAATATGTTGGGGGGGTTGACTTTGGTTAATTAAATGTGTTAATGGGCCGATTTGGACAATAATAAACAGATGCATTAAACATAATGAGCACAAGTTGAAAATGAAAAATCACAACAAGACTGAATGGAACACACATTTAAAAATGAACTCAAAAGAACAGTCAGTATTGGGTGTGACCCCCACAAACATCCACACAGGCAGTACAACGTCTCCTCATGGACCTGACTAAGCGTCTTAGGTTGTTTTGGGGAAGTTGTCGCCACTTTGCCTGTAGTGCATTCTGGAGTTGCTGCCTGGTCTGAGGTCTGGGTACTCTTGATGAAAGAGCTCGTCCCAGTTGGACGTACTACACCCAAAACGTACTGATGCTGGACGTACTACACCCAAAACGGTGAGCCACTTGCCGGGCACTTACTCCCGCCTCTAGCATACCCAGGGCCTTGTTCCGTTGTTCAGTCGACAGACGTGGCATTATGACACTTAAAAATGTTTTTTGTGTGGCTTTTATCATGCCTTTATATAGGGAAGACAACCCCTCCTTCATTTCAACCACTGTACTTGCACAACTCCTAATCCCATATGTTGTACTCAATATGGATTGATGAGAGTCCAACTCACACTGTTGAGTTACATGATGATCATTCATGTGTGACGAGGTACACATTGTGACCCCAATGGTCACTCAAGAACTCAAATTGGACTGCTCAGGTCCTGAGCAAAAATAAACCAAAATTTAGAGTGTTGCGTTTTCATTGCCTTTGAGTATACATTCACGTGCTACACTCTCAGTCTCTGACGTAGGGAAAGTGGGTTAAATTTGAGGGTCGTATTTCAAACTTGGTATGTATTACACAGCAGAAAAGCATGGCCAATATCGCGTTTATGTACACAATATATTCATCTTACATTGATGGATAGTCAAATGATACTATTGGAAACAAAATTACGATATTACTTTGATCACAATATTTGACGCTCCAGGAGACCAGATCGAAGGTTTGGAGTACAATGGTTATTTGTCTAAATTTTGTGGTCTTGAGATTTTTACCCCCTGTCACAGCTTTCTATCAGCTAATCCTTGGAGCACAATAACTATATGTCCATCTGCATTCATTTTTAATCAGAATTCACATTTTCATTCTGTGATAAGTCCAACAAAATCTGCTTAAATGAATTAAACATTGACATTTTGATGAATAAACATGAATTTTAATACAGAATATTCTGTCTTCCATTGCAAACGAACTTGCCTTCAACCAATCACCATTGTGTTATGTCACATCATGTGCTAGAATTGCTGGAGCACTGAGGTGATATGTCCATTTTTGGCAATTTTGACCATGATGTTGCGGTTACACTCCTATGAAAACTTAGGTGTTCAATATACTTCTGAACCATGCAGCAAAAGAGTGACTGATTAAAAAAAAATGATATAAAATACCTGATTTAATTGAAAACATGGGAATCCTATTAATGGACCTAAAAAAGAGCAAGATCGATGGAAAACCAAATTATATACTGTAGGTGCCATAATTTTTACTAGTATGGGATGTTACCAATGGTACTTCACATGCTCATAGCGTATAATACTCTGAACACATTTTCAGAAAGGAGGAGATTCTAATATGTACCTCACAGCTATCTCTCACTCAGTGCCATGCTGTGCTCCTTCTCCAACACCCAGAACCAACCTCACTAATGCATCATTAGCCACTTAAATGGTAACTAACAGTTTAGTCACACAATTACAGTTGTCAGAATGTTCAACTTTGAAGTTTACCTTGTTGTTCCTGCGTTTACAGTGTATGGTTAACTGCTCAGTTTTCGTGCCAATACATGTCGTGCTAATGTAAATAATGCGCTATTCTCATTCTTGCTAAAGCAAACATTAAAATAAAAACCTTTTCCATTTTACCTCGCATAATTTGTTGGCCTGTAGCATAATGTGTTGGTCTGCCACCATTTGGCACACGAGTAGTGAAGACTGATCTGCTAAATCAGGGGTTCCCAAACTCGGTCCTGGGGCCTCCCTGTGTGTGCTGGTTTTTGTCCCAACCAAAATTGCCATCGTAGGACTTTAACAAGCTGTTAATATGAAATTTGCTGTTTTAAGCCAAATTTTAATAGAAATATCCATTTGTGCCATGAAGAATAAAAGACTAAATAAAAGACCCTTGCATATTAAGTTTTTTTTTTCTGTGTGGCAAGCAATTTCAGGTAATAAGATTTTTAAACAGATCAAATCAGGTACTGAGAAAATCAGTAACCTCCAAATTAGGTTGCTGAAGATGATAAGAATTCTTTTAAGATAATTTGCTTGCACTCAATCACAAAAAAATAACATAAAGCAGGTTTGACTCTGTCATTTGCTTGTTTAGTAAATTGTTAGTTTTTGCAACCATGTGCCCACAGTTTCACCAATTAGAAACCCATTGATTTTTTTTTCCCTTTGATTGGGTACATTTTTTCCCCTCTTTTTATGCAGTTGTTACTCATATATTGCAATGTGGATGCAGAATTTATTCCTCACTGTTTGTATGCATATCTGTCAAACTACTGTTTGTCAAGAGAGGATAAATTGCTGCTCTGAGCAAAAATGCACCTAATTAAGACAAATTAACAGCTTGCTAAAATCCTATGATTGCAAACAAGGGTGGAGAAAAAACCAGCATACCCAGGGAGGCCACAGGACTGAGTTTGGGAACCCCTGCGCTAAATGAATCACCAGTTCACAGCCTGTGATCACGGTTTGTGAGGTGACTTGAACGCAAGTCACCGCTTGTGTTTTGAGAATCCCCTTTTTCACAAGCTGGTTTGAACGCAGCATTTATAACATTACACCTCATGGTAACTTTGGAGAATAGCGTGATAAGCTGTCGTTCATGCCAAAAGAGACTGATGATGATCGATCATAGTTAGTAGTTCAAATTATAAGAATAACCATGAACATTCATGCTAAGATTACTAATGTTGAAGATTCGCATGGTCAACATAGCATGCTAGCATTTACGTTTTAGATATTAGGCCTATAATGTTATATTACCTATTTAGCATTATTTAAATCTTTAAGTGAACCATATCACGTCAATTCACACATCACAGAGATATGCTGTTAATCTTTAATTATAGCTCAGTGAAACATTTCGTTCACAGGCGATAAGCACAATAAGCAAAGACGGATATAGCCATGTCAATCTTCGCTAATTGCGTTGTATCTTAAAATCTGCTCGAAAGTGACGAGCTATAATGTTTTAAATCACACAGTTGGTTAGGTTAAAATATGCTTATAAAATGGTTATCATAATACATTGACCTGCTTCTTCTTACCCTTAAATAATAACCTACAAGATGCGAGACACACGACTTCTCCACTGCGATATGGTTCCCCAGGAAGCTTCGTTTGGAACTACTGGACGCCTCCGTGATCTGCCTTTGCAGTGGCCCATTGCAGTCAATGAATTTGCCGCAACTCTGTGTCTATGGCTCTGGGCGGCCTGCTCTGCACGTGAGTTAACTACCAGATCAAGTAGCCAATCGGAGAAGAGCCTTTTTGCCAAACAGAGGCAAGAAAGGTGGTACCTTCCCCTACCATCCTGCGTTTCGTAAATTCGCTCCCCGGATCTTCAATACACGCTCTCGTCCAATAGAAATCACATCCGGTTTCAAAATGACGACATGGCGCAATTCAAATTGCCAAAATCGAGGCTTCCTTTATGGTATGCTGAAACCAATGGGTGACGTCACGGTAGCTTCGTCCATCTTTTTATACAGCCTATGCTTTAAACGTTACACGACACTAGGTGACGGGATATCCCTCCGCATTGTCTGAGAATGAGGCTGCCTTTGCCATAGCCATGATTGTAATGATGTATACAAAACCATCAATTCTTTTTCAGTGTTCACCGTATTAATGTTTTCATTCAGCTGCGATGCCACGTGAATGAAACAGCATGTTTTTTCGCTCAAAGTACATTTAGCTAACGTTATATTAAACTGCGGCACAGTGTGTAACGTTAATGTTATAGTCTGATAACAGATAATGTGAAAACTGAACAGGTCCGCACCTGCAATTTTCCGCCTGATTTCTGTTTCAGCGCTGAGATGCCTTAACTGCGACTGTCCCGGAAAACATGCTTCTCGCTGGCTTTCGTTGGGATATGTCCCAAAACTCTTTATGTATTGAGTAGCTGGAAGATAACTTATCGCCATAACTTCTAATTTTAGAAATCTGCGCACATTATTATTATTATTATTATTTATTATTTTTATTTACAAGGGACCATGTACAGTTTATACATAAATTTCACCAATTGATGCACCGCACGTTCGTTTTCAAGGTGCCGAATTTAGGCTACTGATCTGACACCAATAAAAGCTAAGTAGACGAGTTTTTTTCTTTTCTTTTTTTTTTTTTTTTGCAACTTAAATTTTGCGAATTATCAACGCATCTTGTCTCATCTTGACTGGGCCGGTGTTCTGACAAAATTTGCTACCTATCAAAATATGCTACCTCGTGGTTCTGCGCTTGCGCAAACCTAAAATCTCGGGCCGTTTCCTCGCTCATATCTTAAGTATCTTCAAAAATCATAAAAACAGATTTATTTTCAGTGCGCATTTCGACCTGTAAGCGTACATATATTTGCATGTACACGCTTGGTTTTCCTGAAAATGCAGAAATTAGATGATAATGGCGTATATGGGCATATATCTTTGAACAAACTTATCCAACTCGTTATAAAATCTGCTTATGTTATAATAAGCTAACAAATAATAAAGTTACTACCGTAAACTGATCCATATTGCAATATCAAGGCGAAAACAAAGCCTGTACGATCGCTTTGCATTACGGTTGCATTTTTTGACGAGGGAGCAAAAAACACCGGTTCTGGAGGCTACCGGACCGTGACCTGGCCCGAATCCAGAAATCTCTACAATGTTCACTGATAATACAATGCGTAAAAAACACATACAATTGCTAGATAATGCTTTGAAATGTATACATTAAAGCTCAACGTTATATTAATTATTAAATACCTCCGGAATGGAGCAATTGCATTTCTTTTTTTGTTCACATACCAACTGATAAGTCCGAGGCGCTAGCAACATTGGCTGAGGTGACGACTGCATTTCCGAAATTTTCAGAATAATCAGTTACCAAAGCTCTTAGCTACCATCATTTGTAGACGATGAAAAATTACTAAACTTCTTCGTGCAACTAATATACTTATCTCATATATCTGACGGAGAAAACCGGCAACTTTGACCATGGAAAGCCGTGTATTCTCCCCATTCGCCACAACTCCGAGAAGGAGTAACGGCCGTGGGGTGCGCTATAATGCCTTCCTAGAAGGCTGAATGCGGTTTTTAGAAGTCATTACAAAATGTACAAATTTGAGTGGCTAACAGGGATCCCAAACATTTGCCTTTTTTGGGGGCTTCAAATATTTGCCCGGTTTGCCTTTCCTGGCGGTGCGCCTCTGCATCTTTTCATACAGTCAAGGTTTAGGATATTAATTTTTACCTGTTAGTTGGGGGCCCCCTGGAGGGCGGGGCCCGTTTCAACTGAAACGGTTGAAACATAGGTAAGACCGCCTATGGGTGTACGGAATATTTTCTTGGTACTCAGTCGGCCGCTTAATACGAACTAAGTATCAGTTAAATGCCACAGCCGAGTACTGTTGCTGACCATATGGATCCCTTTATGGCTCTAACCATCTTCTAATAGCTATTTCCAACAGGGTAATGTGCGGTGCCATGCTACTAAGCACGTACTATCCACAAACAAGACAATGAGTTCAGTGACGTTCAATGGCCAGCACAGTTACCAGGTCTCAATCCAACGATGCACATTTGGGATGTAGTGGACCAGGAGATTTGCATCTTTAGCTCGCAACCAGCAAATCTGAAACAAATGCATGTCACTACCATGTGAACAAGACCCAGAATGTCTAATATGTCCAGGACCATGGTGAATCTGTACCGTGGAGAATTCAGGTTGTTCTGGGGGTGAAGGGGGTCCTACTCAGAACTGGAAAGCAGTGCGCAATAAAATGGCCACCGTGCCTATAACTACGTTCAAATGTCTACAAATATTCTTCACACAGTAGAAAAATATGATTTCAAACATAAAACCTAACAATAATAGGAAACAATACCAGCTACGATTAAGTTCATGTGAAGCGCGCCTTACTATTGACGTAAATCAGGCGTGATTGTGTCATTTTACTCATCACGTCGGCGGCGTGTGTAGGACGTGCATGTGACGTATTGACAACACAGCGTTTGCGGTCTCCATGGTTCCTGGCCGCCCGGCTTGTGGCGAGTGGGCGTGATCTCCTCCCCCTCTCCGCGTGGGCGGCCCCGTGCCGTACAGAGAGAAGGAAACACGACACCCCGAGAGAGAGGCGAGGTTGAAACGGGGGGGAGGGGGGGAGGAGAAAGTACAGAGTGAGTGGAAGAAGAAAAAGTCGACAAAAACAGAAAACTAAAAAACAGAGGATTCGCTCAGTATCACAGCCGCTGAATGCTCGGCGACGGGTGTTTGTGGTTTCAGGAAAGAAGAGAGATAGCGGTTGCTCGCAACTCCACGACTCATTCTGGCTAAACGTCAACAGGATTCACAGGTTCCCGGACGTCCATTGGGACCACTGCCCCGTGAATTTCTCTGCAGCTTGGTTTGAAAGGAGTGACTGTGCCCTCGAGCAAGACCACGTTCAGCGTGTTTTTTCCCCCCTCAATACTGACTGCAGCTGCTGGACAAACTTTGGGAACCATAGAGGGGTCTGGGAAGTGTGAGCGCCGGGAGACAAGCGAGTGAAACGGAAGAGAACCAGCGCGAAAAAGGGACAGAACGAAAAGTTTCAGTTTTGCGGCTGATTCGCTGGGAGGAAGGGAGAGAAGGAGGGAGGCCGACTTTCACCTCCCGAAACAACTGACCCACCTACACTCATCATGAAAACCCCGGGAGAGTCGGGTTAGCGCTGATATTTATTCATACGCTTCAGTTTGCACCAGCAAAATATGTTTTTGAAGTATGAAATGAGGTCCTTGGAAACTCTTTTATTCAAATTTGAAAGTTTCTTGGGAGTTTCAGTTGCCTAAAGCCGCTTTCACACCGGACGCGAAACGAATTTTTCGCACGACAGATTACATTCAAAGTCAATGCAAAGACGCAAACGCGTGTATTCGCGTCTTTGCGTTGACTTTGAGTGTAATCTGTCGTGCGAAAAATTCGTTTCGCGTCCGGTGTGAAAGCAGCTTAAGCCAAGTTCACGTCACGGGCTTGCCAGCTACTTCTGCGAGACTGGAAACATGAGAAAAGTTTCTTTTGTTGCATTTCTGGCTAGTAGGTTAGCTAGCTAGCTAACGTAAGCTAACTGGCCACCTTGAGACAGTGATCAGCGAATGTAACGTTCGCTTTTTAACTTTTAAAGGGCTCATCTCTGGGACACCTGGTTGACGTGACACTAATTTTTTGTCTCCAGTCAGCTTTCGGACTGAAAATGATTTAACTGAATTTGGATGCTTTCCTGGGTTAAATGTCTTGTTACTAGCTTGCTAACTTACATATAAGCCGTTAATTGGCATGCTAACATTAATGCTAATCTTAACCTTTCATTAATTTTCGCTAATGATACGTTCGTGCAGCAGCCAACGAATTTTCGTTCAACTACTAATAAATTAATGTACGTGTATTGGATACAATTCAATTGCTAACTTAACGTAACGTTACTGTAGTTGCCTCCACGATGCGTAGTTCGTTGAAATTTGCTATTGGGCATGTGGATGGAAGTTAATGTAATGTGGGTAATGTGTCGTTGAGTTACAAAAATGACAATGTATAACGATTGTGATTCGATGGAGTGTATTCTTCCCTTGCTGCTTGCTTTGTTTTATTGATTTCCTGCCAGCCATTTGGCTGGAAAGTTACATGTGAGACCGTATGCAAGCTCACGTCATCTAACTTGGCTTATGACATGTGCTTATACGACCTGTTGATTGTATGGGACATTGATCGTAGAGCACAGTAACTTACTGCTATTTTTTGAGAAGGGGAAAACGACTGAAATGGCATTTTTAACCGTCATGATTGTCTTCGCTCAGGGCTCGGAAAAGTTCACAACATTGCCGCTTGTTTTTCAAGCCTTGTACGTGAGCTGCTGTCATCACGGTTAAGTTACCAGTATCGTTAGCTAGCTTGTTACGGTTGAGTGTACCAACATCCTTGGTGTAACAGCAATGACTGTTATCAGGCTCTATTAATACTGCCAGGGCTTGGCACGATTCCCTGATTTGCCGACTGGCAACATGGGCAATGCGCATTGCTACAAAATGGAAGCGAGCACCTTGTCCCATGTGACAAATGCGTGTGAACAAGTTTAGTCTATTTGTTTCCATAATTATCTAATTAGTTTGTTAATAATAGCGTGAATGTTGGATGGTTCTTTGCGTTATTCAAGCTTGGTCTTTAAATTTGGGAACATGTTATGGTGGTGTTGATGTGCTCGTGCCATCGACCGCAAGCTAAGTTTTGCGTGGACTTGTCTCTCCCGGCTAACTGCATGCTCTTGGATGTTGGTAGTGCTCCTGACTTAGCAGCGGAGCTTGCGAACTGGTCTCCCGGAAGTTTGGCCTACAAAGCGGTGGAATGTGAGAGAGTTCATGCTCACAAACGTTAAGCCGCTTTCACACCGGACGCGAAACGAATTTTTCGCACGACAGATTACATTAAAGGTCAATGCAAAGACGCGAATACACGCGTGTGTTCGCGTCTTTGCATTGACTTTGAATGTAATTTGTCGTGCGAAAAATTCGTTTCGCGTCCGGTGTGAAAGCAGCTTTGGTGTCCCCCCGCGTTCATTTAAATGGGCTTTTCCCTTAGTGCCCACGCTCCGCGCGATATTAGTCCGAAAAATGCTGGTTGTCTTTCAGGGAACTCTGCTGTTTTTTCCCATGAGAGAAGTTTGCTATTCAAGTATAAATTGAATATTTTGTGTCCTATAAAGTATTTTTATTTACACGTGGTCTAGTTGTGGTGCGTGTTTTACCTCGGGGCGATTAAAATCAGAAAATTGTGAAGTGAGTTAATATTCATAAACTACGCTTTCCAACTTGAGGCCATAAAGATGTTCGGCTGCATCACCCGTCCCGAATCATGCAGTAAATTGATGTGAAACATTGAAGTCATTGCTTGGACGGATTGTTCCAGATCGGGTCCCTCTGAACGGTTTAATGAAATTTACCAAATGCGTAGCCAGTGAAGTCATTTTCCCTTTTTATTAAAACACTAGCCGACTGTTCCACTCCCTCACCCCTCAGGTTCTCTCGAGAGCACTACGTTACTAAACGAACTTTTTTTTAACAGCAAAATTCGCTTTTTTAAAGTTTTTAATCTTAATCACTTTGTACAAACACAACTCTGCGCCTTATCAAATCACTGCCACCCGCTCTCTGACAATAATACAAAAAGAATCCTTGCGCATTGATGCGAGAGTGATAATTCGTTCACTGACACTGACCGAAGCAAAGGATAAACTACCATCCGTTATTCCAGGGGCATTGACATCCAAAGTTTGTATCACTAAAAAGATTTTCTTTCGGTTTTAGGGGCAGGCTCGGTTTTCTGCGAATGGACTCGAATAACGGGGACTTATAATTTTTTTTTTTTTTACTCCATTAGTGTGGGGTTCTGCTTCAGTTGTGTCGATTGCGGTCTTGGTCTGGAATACTTGTTGAAGAAGCTAATGTTAATTATGTTGCAAAGCCAATCATGAAATGTTATTGATGCTCTTAATTTGAAGTTGCGTGAAAGCGTATAATGGTGTGCGAGAGCGAGTTCATTGCACCGCCTCTGCCCACGTCCCGTCCCCACCCTCCTCGCGTTGGAAAAAACCTTTTGAAATACTGCCTTTAAAATTTAGCAGTGATGAACGCGGACCATATCCCCTTGTATTAGCTGCGGCAGTGGAATCGGGAGGGATTGAAGCAACATGGAAAATTGTGGAGGGAAACCTATCCCAAAGCGAGTATTCAATCAAATAATGCATTTTTCTTTTCGTCATCATGCTCAACTAATTGTTCGGTTTGATAGCGGCTGTAGGTGCCAAATGACCTCCTGCCTCCACAGAAAAGTTTCTACCCGATTTTTTTTTTCTTACTTGGCACCCCACCCATGATTTTTAGGTTTTTGTTATTATCATACTCTACAAAACATATTGCTCATGCTTGTTATTGTAAGTTTTATTTTTCACACCTTTTGGTGCCTGTTTTGGACGACTAATTAGATCTTCCTTTCTGCTCTAACTTTCTTTTTGCTGCAAAAAAAGTTACCCACTTGTCTTATCCTAGCAAAGGGGAAAACATTAAGGAATAAGGATAATCACTTTAGTTGCGTCCACATTATCAGTGTTATGACGTGACTGCCGTGAATCATGTCATTCACTCTGTGACTGAGTTGCCACCTTTATCTAAACTTGCCATTTGTTTGAATTGGCCTGAACACAGGGGAAATCAGCATTGAATGGGTGTGGTTTACAGCAACCTCAAATGTAAATAAGAGCTCTTTTTTCAAAGGCATTGTTGCATTGTTGATGGTACAACTGTTTTGAATACAAATGTGACTGTTACCCTTGGGCTGGAATTCGTAATCACTGATCAGAAATCCCTCCCCTACTCCCTTTGTTTCCTCATTGATTGCTGGGGTTTATAGGAGAGATGTCAGTTCGTATTGTGTTCCTCAATGTCGGTGTCGTTCAGCGGTCTGCAGCCTCAGCTCGCTGCCTTTGCGTGCAGTACTTTTGCGCTCACATCCTCACTATGTTGGGCTCCTCTGTGTATCATGCACCCGTGGGCCACTGTGAACCCCTGACCTCTCGGTCACACCTCTCGTGCTCACCCACATTGCATTCCGCACATCCTCTTATCTGCACTTTGGCCGAGAGCTGCATGACTGCGTGTGCCGCAGTACTGTTGATGCTCCATCAGCTCCGCAGAGTGCTTTAATTACAGCGCTGCTAATACATGTTACCACCAGACAGTACGGTTCAGTGCAATTCAGGTCGTTACACATTAGAACAGCAGTTTTTGCGTTTCTATTGGTTAAAGTTTTTGATGGTACCAGAAGACCCACGCTGATCCGACATCTGATAGTAACTGAGTACATTTAAGAGTACTGTATGCGGTGGAAACGCAAACCAGATTTAGGATTTCGGCACCGGTCCGTACAGCTTGCGTATAGGTTCTTAGGTTACAGTGACAAATGTTCGGCGGAAACGCTGCTTTAGATGCTATGCTGGCTTTATGTATAGGGGTCTTGGGGGAAATTGTTGGAAGTTTACCCTTGTAGAAGGTAGAAATGGGCAAGCAGCAACAGAATGGCACAAAGGCCAAACAACTATCTCTCCGGACCTGGTAGGAGATGCCACTGACTCTAGTTCAAGGTCACCTTTTAAAAATAAGGTCCAAACTGAATAGGTCTGTAGTTGAAACTTTGTCTGAGGAGTTGGAAAGCGTATTTGGCTCACAATTTGCTAATATGTTACAAAAATGTGTCAGGGGGGTTAAAATACGAAGTCTGTTATTCAAAATTTGTTTTTAGGTTTTCTGATTACCAAGAGCATCAGGTTCCACTAATGAAGTGGTGCAAATCAATACCAAGTGTCACAAGCTTGATATGTCAAGTAAACTTCATGAGGGTGGGAGTCAACGCACATAGACTTTGATGGAAAATAACACCAAAATGTCCCCAAAGGAAGTTACGTATGGGAAGATCTGGCATGAGTAACGCACTGACAGGTACTTGTCACTACAGATTCCAAGCCAATTACATCAACCAAGTTGTAAGGTTTCATTATTAAATGCACGTTGAAAAAATCTGTCAAATTTCCGCGTACATTGTGATATAGCCGTCAAATCAACGTACATTGCCACAAAGATCAGTATTAACGACCGCAGACCAACTTTGTCTACACCCAGCTGCGACCCGTAGACCAATGAAGATCACCGACCAAGTCATTCACTTTGCATACAATAACGACAGCTGAAAAAATCAAATCACTTTCCATTCACATTATTAGACAATTTGTGTTGAAAAAAATCTGTCCGAGTTCAACGTATGTTAAAAAACTTCTGTCACATTCCGTGCATCGGTCATATTCCGTCCGATTCCGACGTGCATTGCCATGCTGGCAAACACGCCAACCCAAAACGATCACAATGATAGCTCGCGCTTCAGATTCAGAGTTCACAGATCAAGCTATTAAGTATCCAAGGAAGGGCAACACACTTATTTGAGTAAATAACTAATTATCAGGGTTCATATTCAATGTACGTTGAGCAAAAACGCACGTTACAAACCTTGACAGATCCCTCTGCAGACGCTCAGACTCGCCATTCGCATCGATTTACTGGAAATGTTTGATGTCAGGGGTTTCTGTGTGCATGGATGCAGATATTGATTAGTCGTGATTTCCTGGTATTTGCACTGCTTGGAAATTAATGGCGTGAGCAACGTACGTCGAATCTTGACGGAAATTGAGCAGGTATTTTTCGGAAGCACATACCTCTGGGCTCGCACGTGGATTAGTAAAAAAAATGGCTTAATGTTATTTCATGGGTATATCATGCTGAGCAAAACTAACAAAGTCTTGGCTCCGTTCAGTAATGCAAATGTGGGCTGTGACTTACCTCTCCAATATTGACGGAATGGTCAACGTACGTTAACTCGGAACTTAAATTGCTGTAGAAAAATATTTAGCAAGGATAAGGAGATGGGGATCGGTAAGTGAGTATTTCAAAACAATTTCTTATCAATGGATTCTATTTGTGCTTGATAGAGGAAGGAGAAAAAGGTGAAACCTGTGCTTGAACAAATCATGCTGAAATTGTCACATTTTCCCTTCATTAATAGTAGACAGTCCCTGAAGTCAAACGGATGAAAATATGAAAACCAAGTGCTTGTTGGTTTTGTTTTGTTTCTAGAGTTTTTCAGAGTTAAAATGAACGCAGAAAAGCAAGAAGGATGGGTATTTAATAATTCAGGTACAATTTATTTCAGTATATAACATGGTACCATACATATAACACATTAGCAAATTGTAAGCCATTTACTGCTGGTGGCTATGGATAGAAGCTGTACTTGTGCACTCCACATATTCAGTCCTTTTCTTTCTCCTTTCATGGAAGTGAGTGATTAAAGCTGATGGTCTCATCAAATTTATTATGCTGGTGAAATAATGAGCAGGTAATTGAACAACTGGTTTTAACAAAAAACCGGGGGTCTGTGGCCCCCCTGCTCAGTACCAGTGGAAAAAAAGGCCCCTCACTGAAATAAAATAATCTTACTGATATGTAGCAGAACAAAGTGGGTTGTTTTTTACAGTAAGTTCACATTGATTGAGCGCCAAAACATAAATGGAGGAGAAAACCAATGAATGACCTACAGGGGGTTCTGGAGGGACATTGAGAAGATAACAATGGAAGAGGGTAACCAGGTACAGATACAGAATGATGGGGGAGGAATGCTTCCTTCCTCCACATACCCTGCTGCTCATCACTTTCAGACCCATCTGATTGGAGATCATCTTCTAGACAGAGTCCTGTGCTGGGAGACATTTTGTTGATGTGATAGATCATATACTTGGTAACGAAAGTTCAGCAACACCTGATATAAATGCACAATAAACAAGTTCACAACAGTGAAATGTGTATTTAATTGTCGTGACCATTGCAGGGAACAATTACACATCAATGAATGCCCGAAACAGTTGCAACTCAAAGCGGTGAGTAGGGCTGTGCGATTAACTTAATCGCGATTATTTTAAGCGCAATAAAAGTAACTGCCATTATGAGGCAGATAGACGTGCTTGCTTATTACCTTTTTATATGACACATGCCTAATGCAGTCTTTTGAAATGCTTCCGGGAAGAAAACTGTGATTTGAAGTTTGCTAATTACCAGCGAGGTTGGACAGCCTCCATCGCCTTGGCATAATTAGCTTACCTTAAATCAATTCCCGTGTACTTCGCCTAATTTGCAGTCAAGCAATTTATTCAGCCAACTGACTAATCAAAACCAAAATATGGCCTATCATGATTAAGAAGAGATAATGAGAAGCAGACAGACCTAACCAGGCTACGGTGTTAGATTGAAGGAATGTCAATAATCTGAATAAATAGCAGACCTCTGAATTCCACCTCTCATTGAGGAATTTTGTATGCATTGTTAAAGATATTTCTTAAAAAATTGAATTATTTTAAGATGGCCCTTGTTTTAAGCGCTTAAAAATATAGGCTATGTGAAGTGGAGAACATTTCGTGAAGCATATCGAACGTGAATGCGAGAGAGAATATGTTTGCATTGCATGCAATTATAGTCAAATGCACCAAAGATTTAGCAGTGCACCTTCAGGCGAATCAGTGCCGCAAATTTGTGGCATTTTTTACTAGATTATTGAACAAGATTAATTTAAAATAAGGTAACTCATAGCTCTTGATTTTAATTACTTTTGAGCGTCTAAATAACAGTGAAGGTGGGAAACATTTTGTGTAAGCGTATCGAACGTGACAAGTAAATTAACGCGTTCGCATGCAGCCTGGCAGAATGTGAAATTGGAAATAATCTAGCAAACACATTCAGGCAAATCTGTCATGTTTCATGGTTATTTAAATTTCAAAATGTGACAAACAAAAATGAAATCTAAATAAATCCGACTATCTACCAATTTAAATCGTTAGCCTAATTGAGCGAATCAACTGTTTGATTGCAAATTGAGCAAAGTAATTGGGAAGGGGGTGAGAGCAATTGTCGGGTAGATGATGATGACTTTGCAGACCTTAACTTAGTGTTGTTCAGCACGTAATTTAGCCGAATGTGTTTGCCAAGTCTTCGCTGAATTTATCTCTTTGTGCAATGCGACAATCATTTCTCTCTCTGCATGTTTGATATGCTTCACAAAATGTTTTCCACTTCGCGTATGTTTTGAAACGCTTAAAAACCAGGACCATCTTAAAATGATTTTATTTTTAAGAAATCTTTTTAATGATATGTAAAAATTATACGAGAGGTGGAATTCAGAGGTCTGCTGTTAATTCAGATTATTGATTTTCTTTCAATCTAACATGGTAGCCTGGTTAGGTCTGTCTGCTTCTCATTATCTCTTCTTAATCATTATAGGCCACATTTTTGTTTTGATTAGTCAGTTGGCTGAATAAATGGCTCGATTGCAGGCTAGGCAAAGTACACAGGAATAGATTTAAGGTAAGCTAATTATGCCAAGGGGATGGAGGCTGTCCAACCTCGCTGGTAATTAGCGGACTTCAAATCACAGTTTTCTTCCCGGAAGCATTTGAAATGACCGCATTAGGTAAGTGTCATAGAAAAGGTAATAATAAGCAAGCTCGTCTGCCTGCCTCGTAGTGGCAGTTACTTTTATTGCGCATTAAATAATCGAGATTCAGTTAATCGCGCAGCCCTAGCGGTGAGATGAGTAAAAATCACTCAGAATGCATGGGGGTGGGTTCACCTGTATCCCACAAGACTGATCCTGTCCCTGTGTAGGGAGTGTGACGCCGGCCTGTTGAAATGCATGTCATTTGGTTACGTTGTGATGACGTCATGTTGAAGCCATCTTCACATACCGTCGTTTTGCGTGGTCTGCTGTTGCGAGGTCGGTTTTGACGGTCCCAGTCTGTGCCTACATGTCTGAAGATGTGCAGTGGTGCTGTGGTGGGCATTAAAGTGCTGCCCAACTTATTGCATGCTCATTCCTTCCCTTCACATACCAATGGTTTCATGTCTAGCGTTTTCAGACATTCCTCTATGGTGCCTCATAATATCGATTTTGCACTTTTTGTTCACCAAAGTGCATCCCTGACATGTCAACCAGGTTTTAAGGATTTCGAGTAGCGGGATTCACTTGGGCCTGGAATCGTGCAAAATCATGTGCAAAGCACACGTAAATGAACATTTGACCAGGATTCAGCGTAACTTGGTCTGTGGGCGCAATACGTCTGTTATATCTCGCATTCACATTTCACCTGCTTTACAGAATGTTTTCCTCCTTCTGTATTTATTTCTTTTTAATTAATATTCAATAATCTCCTAAAATGCTATAGAAATTATCGAAACTGCACGAAATGGCCTAATGTAAGCCCATAAAAAATCGCGCAGTCGCGTTCATGCAAATATGTGCTGTTCTCTGGCCATTAAAATTTCAAAATGCGACAATTAAACATGATATTGCAATAAATAGGACTTTCAACTCCACTGTTTGGTTGCTTATTGAGCAGAGTAAACGGGGACAGGATGTAGCCTAATTGGTTATAAGGAGACTACTCTGTCGTCCTTTACTTGGCTCTGTTCAGCACGTCACCGGAAATACTGATGTCATGTTTTTTCCGGAAGCATTTCATGTCCTCTGATGTTTGGCACTTTCGGCAGCCGTTTGTTCAAGACTGCATCGGGTTGAATAAAGGAAAAACGTTAGCTTGGATGTCCGCCCCATGGCACAAGGTGGTCTTACTACGCTAAAAAAAAAAAAATTGCGGTTGAATATCGTTACAGCCCTAGCCATGATCTTCGTAACATACTTTTGGCTCTTTTACAACTCCATAGGTGTAACAAATGATGAAATATTGTGGCAAATAATATTTATTGTATTATATTTGTGGTGTAATTCTATTTTGGTTTCAGCTAGGTGACCAAAATAAGATGGATTGTTTGATTGTTTATGTCAGAAGTGCTAAGGTGTAGTACTTCATCATGGATGGGGGGGTTGGGTGTTCTTCTTCTAAGGTCTGGCGTTAACAGCTTCTACTTTTGAAGGAAAATCTTACCTGAGATACTTCTGTCATAACTTTGACATAAAATGAATACAATCAAGCAATTCATCTTATTTCTTTGCGTAAATGAGCCCTAAATTGAGCCCATCAGTGATCTAGTAGATCACTGCTCTGCCACCTATAGGCTGAGGTCGAATTTCCTGCAAGAAGAGCCCAAACTTCAGCAGCTGGGCCAGTCTTAAAGCTGTAGCATACAATTTGAAAGTTTGATCATTATTAATAACCTCATTTAGATGGTGGATATGGTCCTATAGTACAATCTACACAATGTGAAGAGAAAAAAAAAAAAAAAATCCATTCACTCTAGTGGCTGCAGGGCTGCAGAGACGTTGACCAATGTAAGCCATCCGGCCGGATGGTTTACATTGGTTAACATCTCTCTCCTACTCTCATCCAATCCCCTCGCTCTATTTGACACTCCCCCAAGAGCTTGCTCTGATTCCCGTGCTCGCGTTCCGCCTCGTCCCCCCCTTCGCGTTATAAACTGCCGGCCGGCTTGTTGCTCTGGTAGAGAGGGTGTGTCTGGGAGTCTCCACGCGGACGGCCACACGTGCTCGGTGGGAAGGATCAGGGAGCACAGAGGGGAGGGGTGTGTGTGTGGGGGCAGGATGCTTTTTTAAAATTTTTCTCAACGTCTCAATCTTTCGCAACTGATTCTCAGATCGTATACTATAGCTTTAAACTCTCTGTATAAAATCTAGAAAGAAGAAAACATTTAATCATGGGAGTTAGGACCTTCCTGCACATGGTCAAGAACCTAAAAAGCACAAAGCGTGCAAAACCTGCATTTTTCCTTTGTGTACAGTTGGGTCCTTATTTAAATTCACCAATTCAAACAGCCTATTGATCAAGGTGGGCTTGGACAAAAGACTAAATAGGAGGGTTTTGCTGGTGAAACACCATCAGACAGTGCTGAAATGCAACCAACTTCAAGCCATTCACAACAAAACTGCGTTGAGAAATTTTTAATGGTTGTTCAGAGGGAGCGGCAGAACTTGAGTGGAAGAGGGAGTGTGTGGGGGCGTATTGATAGCCTTGCACTGGCATCACGTTCTCCAGCAGGACTGCACGATCTCTAATGATCGTGGGAGAGGAGGCAGCATCTATACTTAACACCTTTCTTGCCTGTGTTCGCGCCAAGGACCTGATTCACTGATAGATAGTTGCCTTTCGTAACTGTGTTCAGAGCACACACCTGCCTACTGTTTACTGACTAGGAGAATACATGCTTTTCACAATGCAAAAGTCTAGTCCAGAAATCTGTATTTTGGATGTGATGGATTGTCTGAACTCCCTTGATTAAACTAGGCTGTTTTTGGGCTGGCCTCCTGCAGTGGGGTGAACTGCTGGTCATGTGCAGTTCTGTTCCAGGTCTGTGAGAGCTGTCAGAGGGCTGTGGAGAAAGGCTGTGGTAGTTCATTGTCTGGGCTGCTGGATGACCCGTGTGCTATGAAGATTTGGAATCCAAAATGTCCTCTAACATGGTTTATTCCCGTTAGACATTCATCCCTTTTTAGGTTGCCGGCCGTAGGCCAGTAACCTATTGTCGTCACTTTGCGTCCGGCGTCGTCGTCGGAGTCGTCCGTTTAAAGCCGTATCTCAAAAATGGTCTGATGAATTTTTTTTAAATTTGGGGATGTGATCAAATCGGTCATCACGTTAATGCCCGAGCAAAAATTTTTTTGTTTGAATCGTTCATTTAGACTTGGCGGCCATTTTTATGTCAAAAATAGCCATTTTTGGCACTTAGGTGCAATTTTCTCAAAAACTGTCTGATGATTTTTTTTTTTTTTTTTTTTTTAATCGCAGCAATGGAATCAGTACCATGACCTGCTTCAACGGTGTAAACGGCGTTTTGATTGAATCGCTCCTTCATAGCGCCACCTAGGCAACGTGTCTGGACTTCATCATTTTTCAGGGTGTTTTGTGCTATAACTCTCTTAATATGGCATTTAGAGCTTAGGAATGTATGAGGCACCTATAGGGAATCAGGTATGCCGAACATTGTGAGTCAGTCACATTTCACCTTGGGCCTCAAGGTCAAGGCCAAATGGCAAAAATGCGCTATAACTTGCTTAATATGACATTTAGAGCTGAGATATGTACGAGGCACCTAAAGGGAATCATGTATGCCAAACATTCTCGGTTGTTCGAATTTCACCTTGAGCCTCAAGGTGAAGGTCAAATGGCAAAAATATGTTATAACGGCTTAATGTGGCATTTAGAGCTTATGTATGTGTGAGGCACCTATAGGGAATCATGTAAGCCAAACATTCTCAGCAAGTTGAATATGACATTGGGCGTCAAGATCAAATGGCAAAAATTGCTAAAACTTGCTGAATATGGCAATTAGAGCTCAAATATGTTTGGGGCTTCTATAGGAAACCATGTATACTGAACATTCTCAGGCAGTCAGTCAAATTTGATGTTGGGCCTCAAGGTTATATGCCAGAAATGGCCCATATTTGTTTAATATTGTTTGTAGAGCTAAGGTATGTATTGGGCACTAATAGCAAATCATGTATGCTGGTTGTTTTCGACATATTGGATTTGACCTTGGGCAACAAGGTCCAGGTAATGACAAAACGGCCTAAAAGTCCTTTAATGTTGGCTTTAGATTTTCGGTATGTATTGGATACTAATGACAAATCATGTATGCTGATCAAACACACCATATTGGATTTGACTTTGGGTTTCAAGGTCAAGGTCATGTGACAAAATCAATCTATTTATTTCCTCGTTTAATGATGTCTTTAGAAATTACTATGTATTAGGCAATAACCTATATATAATTAAAATTTTTACAGTCATTGTAACCGCATGGTCCACCTTTTTTCACGATCAATTGCGGCAATAAAAACTGGTCAAAACCCTTTTTTGGATGTTTTTTCCTATTAGCATCATGGAATAGAAAGAATAGTACTAATTAGACCCACTCAGTGGCAGTGTTGTGTAAAAAAAAAAAAAAAAAAAAAAAATCATTGTCTGAAAGCAGAGCAAGAACCAGAAGTGAATTGAGAAGATGGCGCACTTCACAAATTGACAGCAGGCGACAGTGAAAGTTCAGGTTAGAAAAAAAATCTAATCGGATTTCATGATGTAGACTTCTTAAAGATTATATTTTTGCTAAATGGCAGAAATGTTGCTGTCTGTCACTCATGAAAAAGGGTGACTGCTCAGTCGAGTTGCCCGATAGTGGTCACAAAAACCCCTTTCTCACTGAGCTGCGTTGGCCCGCGGAAGTGTGCGGATGAAACAGTTCTTTTCTTTCGCAGAGAAGAATTGATTCGAAGAACTGTGAATTGATTCGCAGTGGTACGACCATTCGCCATCACCGCTGAAATTCGCGAAAAAATTAAATGGGTTTAATTTTTTCACAGATATCTGAGCTGGAGCTTTTTAATGCCAATATCGTGTAGACAATGTGTTGCTTTCGCAAGAATTCGTGTTGGCTTGCAGTTGAATTCGCGGACTGATGCTAGTTACTTTTCTCCTGTTGGAGCTGTAACTGCCTGCAACCTTCAGGGCCCTCGGCACTCTAGTTTTAGTAGTGCACATGAGGTGTTTAATGGGAAAATTTTCCCTGGCCAATCTACTTATGGCTGTTACTGAAAGGATTGTTTCCTGAGTATTGATTCATTCTACCAGCTCTAACGCCATGCAGGATATCTCTGTCCTGTCCTGATATGGGAAAACAGGGGGTGAGAACTCTGAACGAGGGGATTTTGTCTCGCTTAAGCATGTCTGCGGAGTGTCTGCTCGTACTCCCCGTGTTCACACACACTCCAGACTCCAGACTCCAGACTCCAGACTCCAGACTCCTCCACACTCCACACTCCACACTCCAGACTTCACACTCCAGACTCCAGAATCCACACTTCACACTCCAGACTCCAGACTCCAGACTTCACACTCCACACTTCATACTCCACACTCCACACTTCATACTCCAAACTTCACACTCCAGACTCCACTCTCCACTCTCCACACTCCAGACTCCAGACTTCAGACTCCGCACTCCAGACTTCACACTCCACACTCCACACTTCATACTCCAAACTTTACATTCCAGACTCCACGCTCCACACTTCAGACTCCAGACTCCACACTTCACACTCCACACTTCACACTCAAGACTCCACACTCCACCCTTCACACTCCACACTCCACACTCCAGACTCCAGACTCCAGACTCCAGACTCCAGACTCCAGACTCCAGACTCCACACTCCACACTCCACACTCCACACTCCAGAATCCACACTTCACACTCCAGACTCCACACTCCACTGTCCACATTTCACACTCCACATTTCACACTCCAAACTCCACACTCCAGACTCCACACTCCAGAATTCACACTTCACACTTCTGACTCCACTCTCCACACTCCACACTCCACACTTCACACTTCACACTTCACACTTCACACTCCAGACTCCAGAATCCACACTTCACACTCTGCCCTCCACACTCCACACTCCACACTCCACACTCCTTCACACTTCACACTCCAGACTCCAGAATCCAGACTCCACACTCCAGAATCCACACTTCACTCTCCACGCTCCACACTCCATGCTCCACACTCGACACTTCATACTCCAAACTCCGCACTCCGCACTCCACACTCCAGACTCCACACTCCAGACTCCAGACTCCAGACTCCGCACTCCGCGCTCCACGCTCCACGCTCCACGCTCCACATTCCACACTCTGCACTCCAGACTCCTCACTCCACACTCTACACTCCAAACTCCAAACTCCACACTCCACACTTCACACTCCAGACTCTGCCCTCCACACTCCAGACTCTGCCCTCTACACTCCAGACTCCGCACTCCGCACTCCAGACTCCGCACTCCGCACTCCACACTCCACACTCCACACTCTACACTCTACACTCTACACTCCACATTCCACACTCTACACTCCACACTATACACTCCACGCGTCTGTGCTTCGATGGAGTAGGCCAGGCCGGGGCAGCGTGCAGGGCGGCTCGAGAGCGGTGATCTGTGGAAAAGGGCTGTAATGGAGTGCCCCTGACTGGGCTGTGGCTGCTGTGGCTTTGAGCTCAGCCTGCAGGACGGGGGCTGGGCAGGCGGTGCACATGGCGGATCGCCTGCATGTGCTATTTGAGGCTCGCCGGGGACGCCCGGGTGTTTTTCTTTTCTTTTTTTTTCCTTCCCTCTGCGCGTATGTTGATAATGGCACAGCGGCTTGACTGTGGCTGCGGCCTGCCGCTGCGTAACTTGGGTGAGCGCGACTCACGTTTTCCAGGTGCGGTTCCTGACGCGAGCCTCTGACACGTCCCACGTAGCTGACTGCCTCCCCTCGCGGTTTTCCCACCGCGGTTTAGGGGGTCTGGTTCACACAGCTCTCTCCCTTCTCTTGCCCGGCCTTTGGTGTGGTCTGAAGCAGTGGAGGTCCCATTGATGAACTGAGTTGGAGAGAATGTGGCTGCCTTTGATTATTGGGGATTACTGGTCCCCACTCCTCTTTTATTCTGCTGGCTCCCTTAACCCCCTCTCTACCTACCCCTCCCCATCTCCTGTCTCTTCCCCTGTGTTCTGCACCATTATTAATTGGGGAAAAAAACAAAAGCAATTATGCAGGAGAACGATGGAATAGGATGATTGCCTGTGGGAAGAAAGAGGATTCATTAGCTCTTCGCCATGATTCAGACCATGAAGCAAAAAGTTCACTCTTCTTGGTTATTATTTTGTTGCACCATCTGAAATATTTTAGTGAGTATGCAGTCATTGTGCTAATTACACTCTGAATGGCTGAAATGCCACCAAAAACATGCCTTTAAAGACAAATTAAAGGACCTCTGTTAGGATTTAATTCGACCAGATGCACTTTGGCAACAGTGAGGCCATGAATGTTTGCTGGAATAAGTTAGACCCATCATGCTGAGCAGACAAGCTCTTGCTCATTTTATTTGAGCTCCCAGACCTACCACATTACAGCTCCGGATTTTAATCAGTGCTGTCTGCAGTGTATTACCCAAACGCACACATGTATGGGCACACATGCAAACGGTTGTTCTCTCGTGAATTTGGATGTCTGTCTTTGTGGTGACGCCACATTGACTCGCTTTGTATTTTTATACTTGGTCTCTATTCCACATGCCAGTTGTTCAGTTTAAAAGGAGAAAGTAGTGTGAATGCAGTGGGTTTGTGACGGGAATGATGCTGTTTCTGTTTCTTACAAGGGTTACGCAAATGTTGGGGTCACGGAGTACGGTTGTCGCTCGTAGTGGACAGTTCTGTAGCCAGACTTGGAATAACTGACTTGCTTAAGAATCTGAGTTGTAAGCCACAGTGTCTGTTTTTGGATCACTTCGGCTTGGCTAACTAGGCAGTTGGATTCGTGATTATTGTCTTTAGCAGAGGAGTGCACTGTGACATTAATTTTGCTGTCCAGTTGGCTTGAACTGGGAGTAAAATGAAAGGCTGCTTGAAGGGAGATTTGGGTGGTGTTACATTGCTGAAGTTTTTACATGGTTATGCACTTGTTGCTTCGTGATCGACTGTAGCAGCAGGTGTGTGTCTGGGAAGAAGTAGAGGAAGAAAGATGGTAGATGCTACTGAGAGCTGCAATCTTGTTCTTTTTTTAACGGTAACCGTACTTAATGATTAATAGGTACTTATTTAGTATTTATTTACTTATTAGGCTGAATACTGTAAAATGCAGGCTGTGGTCAAAAAAGAGCTGAGGAATGCTAGAAGACTGTATGAAAGACAATTTGCAGAAGGGGCAAAAACTAACCCTAAGCGCTTCTTTAAGTTCTGTAGCAGAAAAAGGAAAGTCAAAGAGCAGGTTAAATGCATAAAGAATAAAAATGGATCTCTGCTATATGATACCAAGGATATTGCGGATACCTTAAACAGTTACTTTGTTGAGAATTTTACCTCAGAGCGGGTCTTTATTTGGCCAGAGGGCATGTCAAATGCTCAAGATTATTTAGCGGAAATTGTGGTTAGGGATAATGAAGTATTAGACAAGTTGCATAAACTAAAGGCAGATAAGGCGGCAGGTCCTGATGGCTTATATCCTAGAGTGCTCAGGGAAGTTGGTGAGATCGTCTTTAAGCCGCTATCCGCCATCTTCAGACGGTCTTTAGAAACTGGAGAAATGCCAAACGATTGGAAACAGGGCAATATAATACCAATATATAAGAAAGGGGACCGTACTGAGCCAGGAAATTACAGGCCAGTCAGTTTAACTTGCATTGCGTGCAAAATATTGGAATCTATCATAAAAGATGAGCTGGACTTATTTCTTGAACGTAACAATATCTTGAGGAATAGCCAACATGGTTTCCGTAAGGGAAGGTCATGCCTGACAAACCCTCTGGAATTTTTTGAAGAGGCCGCCAAGACTTATGACCAGAGCAGGACTTATGACATCATATACTTGGATTTTCAGAAAGCATTTGATACTGTACCGCATAAGAGACTAATTTTTAAAATGAGCTCCATTGGAGTTACAGAGGTATTCTGAAGTGGATTCAAAACTGGTTACAGGACAGAACACAAAGAGTGGTGGTCCGTGGTAACACATCTGAGCTAAGTATGGTGGGGAATGGCGTCCCCCAGGGATCGGTGTTGGGACCCTGCTGTTCCTCATCTACATTAATGACCTTGATAGGAATATTGAGAGCATATTAGTTAAATTTGCAAATGAATCTAAATTGGGAGGTTTGGCGAATAGTTTAGAGTCCACTAAAGTGATTCAGGATGATTTGGATAGAATCCAGAATTGGGCAGAAATGTGGCAAATGTAATTTAATGTAGCGAAATGTAAAATTGTACATGTAGGTAATAAAAACATTTGACGGGATTACTTCATGGGAGGTTTAAAACTGGAATGTGCTCCACACGAGAAAGATCTGGGAGTGATTGTTGACCAAACCCTCACAGGCTCTAGCCATTGTGCCGTAGCAGTTAAAAAAGCCAATTGGATGCTGGGATACATTGCCAAAAGTATTGAGTACAAATCCAAGGAGGTGAGGCTTCTTTTGTGCAACACATTCGTCAGACCACATCTGGAGTATTGTGTAAAGTTCTGGGGACCATACTTTAAGAAAGATATAGAGGCTCCAGAGAAAGTTCAGAGAAGAGCCACAAAGCTAATTCCGGGTATAAAAGATGAAAGCTATGAGAAGAGGTTGAAGACCTTTAATCTCTTTAGTCTTAGGAAAAGGAGACTAAGGGGTGATCTGATTGAGGTCTTTAAATATGTTAAAGGGATTAACAAAGTGAATTATGTAGGATTCCTTCGACTAAGTGTTGTTAGTAGAACTCGGGGTCACAAATGGAAGTTGACCAAAGGTAAATTTAGCACTGATATTCGGAAATATTTCTTCACCCAAAGAGTAATTTCGATGTGGAATAGCTTGCCTGACCATATTGTTGAGGCAGAGACCTTGGGAGTTTTCAAGAGCTGGCTTGACTTAAAGCTAGATACCATTGAGTCATGGAGTATCTGAAGTGATATATTCACAATAGTATAAAGAAACTGGCGAGCCTAGTTGCGCTGAACGGCCTGTTCTCGCCATTCATGTTATGTTATGTTATTCCTTGGTAATTGGCTCATGTATTGAGGACTGAAGGGAATTTGGACGATTGGATTTTCCTACAGTACTGAGGCAAAGGAAAGATCTATTTCTGCTGGAGCTGTATGTCTACCCACTGCACCCCGTTCATCACCTCGAGTGATGAGTGAATTTTAAATCCTTAATTCCAAACTGGTTTACAGTCTGACAGACCGCATCTCCGTTTTCCATATGCTGGATCACCAAAGCTTTGCCCTGAGCTCTGTAAGAGCTCTTAATGTTAATGTTGAGAGTATGATTTGGATTGTGATATTTAAGTGAAGATGATGTTAAGTGGAACATGATGATGTGATATTGTTGCACCAAGCACATACACACAGATTATTAAAGGGAGCTGTTGTTTGAATATAGGGGATGTTACTTTTAAATAGCCTATATTCTTTAACGTGAATATTTTAAAGACAAGGCTCACGATTAAACTGTCAAGATCAGGTGCTGGATCCTTAAAGTGGTTAATAAGAAGGAAAGACCCGGACAGCAATCCAATTTGGCTTAGTAATGTTTTTATATTGCCACATGAACAAAACGGCAGTCCTCGGCATGTATTCCGGCAACACTGAACATCGTTTAGTCCGAAATCTTCTTGTGTCAATAGGTTATTAAAAAAAGGCCATTAGAGTAAAGTTGGAATGTTGACCTATTAAATAGAACAATGTAACTCGCATAAATTTTATTCATTCAACTTTAGCTGTATTGCTTGCAAAAAGCTTCAAGGTTTGATTATTTCAAGTCTCCAGCAGCCGCTGAGCCAAGGTCAGGATGACCGTTCAGAATCTTTATTGTCAAGAATAATAAGGAAATGATGAATTTAAAATAAATTGTTTGAGTAAATGTTCTGTCACTTGGCCACTTAATACAATAATGTTGTTAGCCTATTAAAGGAGCTCTGTCATGATTACTGTGCACGCTCACAATTTTTAATGAAGTCCGCTCAACTGCAAGTCGAAATCTAGAGGGTATTTTTCTTCCTCTGTGATTATTGGCTGGAGCAAACTGCTTTCATTCTTCGTATCCCTTGGCTAAAGCTTAAAATAGTGCTTTGAATCCTCGAATTTCCATAGAAAACTCCTTAATATAAGAAGCGTGATCGCGGAGTAACTAAACTATGTAAATACAATGCAAAACGAAGGCTGATTGGCAAGGATGGAATCAGATTATGACTTGCAGTCAAGCAGACTCATTTTCTTAGGATTTACGTTCTGAGCATGTGCAGTAATCGTGACACACACAGCTCCTATAAAGTAGGACTAATAAAGATATTTGAGCTGTAGAAATGTGTTTGTTCACCCATTAAAAGGTCACAATGAAATCTGGATAACAAGTAACTTTATAACATGTTCTTAGAATTCCAAAACATGGCGAGGTAACATGGACAACTTCGAATGACAGACTAATGAAAGATCACAGTGTTGAAATGGCCAAATGGTTAAGTAAAAGAAATGTTTAACTTTCTTTTGTTTTGATATGGAATGCTGTCGGAAATGCTTGTAGCTTTCTGGAGTTGTTGCCAGCTTTGCAAAAAAGTCGCGATAATTTAGTGACACACTGAAAGCCCGGTTAGTTTTAGATTTTTCTTTGTTTAATGGGTTGTTGATTGCGACGTTCAAAGTGTGGCCAGTGCAGTTGAGCCATTGGCGCTTTCAGGTCTCAGACAGCCGCAATGATGTTGGCCGAGTTATTTACAACTGCAGTCCCTTTTGTTCGCTGTCCAGTGAGTGCTTCTCTGGTCTGACGCTCTGGGATGATATTGGTGTCAAGGTATTTGAATTTTGAGGTCAGGTTCTCAGAAGTGTAGTGAGCAGTTATGGACTTTATGGGAGACGGCTTAATTCTGGATTAAGCCTACACCATGGCCTAAAACTCTAAACCAGCTACCCTCCTACACCACGGCCTAAAACTCTAAACCAGCTACCCTCCTACACCATGGCCTAAAACTCCAAACCAGCTACCCTCCTACACCATGGCCTAAAACTCTAAACCAGCTACCCTCCTACACCATGGCCTAAAACTCTAAACCAGCTACCCTCCTACACCACGGCCTAAAACTCTAGACCAGCTACCCTCCTACACCATGGCCTAAAACTCTAAACCAGCTACCCTCCTACACCACGGCCTAAAACTCTAAACCAGCTACCCTCCTACACCACGGCCTAAAACTCTAAACCAGCTACCCTCCTACACCATGGCCTAAAACTCTAAACCAGCTACCCTCCTACACCACGGCCTAAAACTCTAAACCAGCTACCCTCCTACATCACGGTTGCAGTTCTGTCGTCGGTCCTCTGACTCCCAGCTGAAGCTGCTGTATTTTTGTCAGCAGCCGTGGCTCTGGCGTCTGCGTCTGGAGAAAAATGAAAGCGAAGACCGAGAGTCTGGAGACCAAACCACAACACCGACAGCATGAGAGATGTAATCTCTCTCTCTCTCTCTCTCTCTCTCTCTCTCTCTCTCTCTCTGTGTGTGTGTGTGTGTGTGTGTGTGTGTGTGTGTGTGTGTGTGTGTGTGTGTGTGTGTGTGTGTGTGTGTGTGTGTGTGTGTGTGTGTGTGTAAGGGTGCTATGAAACTATAAAGCCATATTGCTTCTGGCCTGTACTTCTGTGACATTTCTCAGATCTTGTTTGCCTTGCATTCTGTCCCTCTCACTCGCTTGCTTATTTCTGCTCGGTGATGGGACGGTGTTTCCCTCCAGACTCTGGTCTTCAGTGATCTTCTCCCCTGTGACTTTCCACATTTCTGTCTATACTGCATCAGTTTCTGTATGAACCACTGTATCTGTCTCATTGGTGTTTCACAGGACAAGTTGTGTGCATTCCTGTGTGACTGATCTGCATCTCTGTGAGTGCTAGAGCTTCATTCCTGCTGTCGAAACTCGGAGGATGGTTTCTTATTGATACACACGTTTTCTTATTGAGCGCACGTGGCTTTGTTAGTCTGCAAACTGGGATGGTCTTGAATTGTCCTCGATGCTGCCATCAACTAACTTTGTTTTCTTGATTAACAGTCCGTCATACAATGCACTTCAAATGAATGCGTCTTTCATGAGGGAATACATGGCTGCACTTCAGGGCGATGTTATTTAAACTTGAAGTTTTTTGAGTTTTTGCAGCTCTGGTTGAAGTGTACAGGGCTCTGAATTCTGCATTTGGCATATTGTAGTGGAGCATAAGCATGACATTGAATCTGGAGGAATAACCCTGAGTCAAACGGCTGATTGGTTTGCCCATAGGTGCACGTGCCAATGCAGTGGTGTTATACACTGGCTCTCTGACTGCTGTACTATCACATCATCAGCACTGCTCAGTGCTCACTCAGTCTGGGTTGAGCCCCCCACTAACGTCTGCGCTAATGTGTTAATTTGGGCTCTTTTCTTTAATTAAACTGCTGCTTAGTGTACCCAATGTGTCCCTTTTGTTACAAATCTTTACTGTTAACTGGGTTTTATTTTTGCCGTGTAAATGGACTATACCTATTTTTTTCAATTCATTTTCATTTATTTGCTATAGGTCTAAAGGATTAATGATTGCCAGAACAACATTTTGTTTTTTTTTTGCTTCTTTCAAAACTAGTATATTTTGAGAGGGAAGGATGAATGCTTCCTCTCAAAACTGCCCTATATTTCTGCTGGCATTAATGGCTGGAGGCCAAGTAGTAAACTTTGTGACCACTTTGCTCTTTATCGGTCAGATGAAAGCGTGACATGATGCTCTCCAGGGCTGTCTAAAGAAAGGCAGCCAGATCCTCCTCCTGCAGGGCTCCCCTCAGGCAGCCGCTCCAGCTGTCAGAGGAGTGCCAGTGTTTGGCTTCAGGCCCCTGATTAGCCGATTTGGAATGCCAGCCCGTTAAATTTGCCTGAAAATCCAATATTGCCTCCTGCCCGACCGTGTGACCTACTGAAGAGCTGTGGATTTCCAGGTCCCTTCCCAGCAGCGCGTGGGTCACATTCCGAGCCCGTGGCGAGGGAGCCTGCGGTCTTCTGTTTGTCTCTGAAGATCACATGCTGAGAAGATGGTAAATTCTACTTGCAAGTTGGACTATCCGCTCTACCAGAGAAACCAGTGCTTTGCTTGTAGTGAATTGTTCTCATTAAGTCTTGTGGCTTAGTCTGTACCGCGAGCCCTGCAAAGACTCGAGATCCCCTTGTTATCCCCCATCATGAAGTGGAAGGGGGGGATGTAGGAATGAGTGCTGTCCTTCCGCATGTCCATCCCTCCGTCCTTTTGCGTGTCTCTCTGTCACGCTTCTTATGTGGGTCAGAATTTCTAAACCTTTCAACATGTACGTATAGATGCATCTTAGTGTCGATGTGCATGTATATATTTCCATCTGTCCCTTTGCGCTGGCTGGCTGGCTGTCCCTCGTCGCGATTTGTCTCCAGGCCAGAATGCCGAAACCGTGGTGAGGATCTGATTATTCCCCGTTTGTGTTTCATTAGGGCTTTCACACTTCTGTGAAATGCGTTATCATCAGTTTGTATTTTTCTCCTCACATTTCATCCCTAAGTCCAGCTCCACATTGAGAGAGAGGGCCCGCCCTGAATGAAGGGCTCTTGAATTGAACACGTCCTCAGACCGAGGTCCGCTTTGCTCTGAGAGCTGACAGCCAGGCTGCCTCTGCTGTAGAGCACTTCCTGACCCTTGCAGACCCTGATGATGGAGACCCCGCCCATCTCGGACGCAGTGTGGCCGACCGCACTGTAGCAGTTGGCGAAAGCTGGGTTGAGACGGGACGGCACATGGCGAGCGCTTTGACTGCGAGCGGCTCGGGACTCCGCGTGTGCGCTGGGCCTGCTCTCACCACAGTGCTCAGTGTGCTGCGAGTCCAAACACTGCTTGAGTGCCACCATTTCACCCTCAGGAATTTTTCCATTTTTGAATGCGGCCCATGAAGGCAATTCAAAACTCAGAAAAAAGCGATGCCACACACGTGCACACACGACTTACGCACACGCACTCCGTTTGACGGCTCCCTTTGTAGACTGCTCTCATTCTGCTTTTGAAACCTCTAATGACATTTTCCAGTCCTTCCCCTCTGTGTTTGTTCTGCATTACTGGTAAATGTTTGACCGTTTTTATTCTGCGTCCAGAAGCTGAAGACACCGTGTTCTCTGACTGGGTCTCATTATGGTTTCTGTCCTCCCTCTGCCCTGTAAAACAGCCCTAATCACTTTCACTGCACAGAAACCAAGCAACAACATCAACTTTTGTTCAGCACTCATGTAAGGGGGTGTAAATGGTGTTAATTGGTGATACTCTGCCCCTGTTTTCGGACAGAGTCAAAGCGAATACAAACGCTTGAGCAGTCCCGTAATTTCCCATTGCATGTACCTTATATTTTTTTGGCTTCTGTTACTGCTTGGAAAAGCTTTTCCTACCACAAACTCGCTGTAATCTCTTTGTATTAACAGCCTTTGCCTGTTGGGCTGAGTAATGTCTCTCTGGCAGATTTTGCTCTGAAGGTTCTTATGGAAATCAGAACCTGTGCAACCATATTCCTGCAGCATGAACTTACGTCTTTTCCCCATAATGACTACACATGACGCCTATTGGACCTTTTCCCTCGCCTCCCCATTGATTGAAAAGTGGGGTATCCCCAAGGCATCAAATGTTGTCCTCATGGATATGGTCAGGTTCGTCATTTGTGGTCATTATGGGGAAAGGGAGGGGGGACTCTATGGGGAAAAGAGTTAAGCCAGACTTTTAGGTAACATTAGAGCTTCTGTACGTAAAATGGGGCTTGTTCCAGCATATCCTATACATCTGCGATAGATTACCATATTTACTAGGTACTTCTTTCCCAAGCGTGTGGCTCAGAGCATGACTAAGCCCAAGTCAGAGGCAAACCAGTATTGGAGGGGAATGACGATTGAGGACTTTATAATCTCAATATCTGTAGTGTGTGGTGTTTTAGTGTAGCGGACTTCATAGGATTTATTGTGGAATGGAGCGATGCTCTGCATGGTGACAGACGTGTGTGGAAAGTAGAGGATCTTTCGTGAGCGGGCATGTCATATGAAAGTTATGAAAAGAGTTGAGTAAAGCTCGCAACAAAACCCAAAATTTATTCAACGAGTTTCATAACTTTCTCATGACATGACCCAGAATATGATTCTTTTTATCACGTGTCTGAATTGTGTAATTTAATGGAAAGCAAATGTAATTTCTGTTAGCGTAGTGCTAACATAGAATGGGCACTAACTGTATCGCTCTGCTTAGTCAGTCTCTGAGTCACAGACATCCTCGGCTGAAGGAGTTAACACATTGTAAATTCAGTCAACTGAGTAACTGGCTAATGTTAGCTCGCAAGCTAACAAACTAATGTTACATAATGGTTTTGAAAAAGTATTGCGTGTGCACTACCTAGCTAAGTAATGTGAACTTAGTTATGTGAGTGGCACTTAACTAGCCTGCTACAGCGCTGAGCCATACCGATTTAACCAACGTTACATTCGGTATTCAGTTTGGCTAAGTATAAACAGCGTAAAGTTTTTTTTCCCCCACGCTCTCAGCCAATGAAGTTTTTGCTAAAGTGATATTACCCTGGGGTAGTATCAGAAATATGTCATGAGCTGGACTATGGGAAAAGCACTGCAGTTAAGTGATAATGTCTGTTATAATTCAGACTGACTGATCAGCTGACTGAATCCTTGACTCACTGAGTTCAGCGGCGGGCTGCAGGTGCTCATTTTCTGCGCGTGCGGATGTGCCCCAGTCAACCGCACTGAGCTCGGTCCTGCTCATCGCCCACAGGATATCCCGTTACACTCGCACCTGTTCAAGAGGCTCGTTTCCCACGTAGAGAGGAAACGCTCCATACTTGGGCAGCGCTGCTGCGTGTTTGAGTGCGATTTCATCCTGTTTTGAGCAGGAGTTGGTGCAAGACACTGCAAGGGCAAATATGAAAAGTTCAGATGAAATCTATTCAGAAAATTGGATATTTATAGATGTGAAACTGTTCAAAACTCGTTCGGCAAATTCAGCTGTAATATGTGATCAGCAAGTGCACACTGTGAGCTCCTATAAATCAGTTATAGACGAGTGTGGAGAGGAGTGGGCTGTCCGATCTGACTGGCTCATTATGTCCCGAGCTCGACTGGTTCTGGCCCTCGGCTAGGAGTTGTGTGTTGTGTCTTTGTGTGTGTGTGTGTGTGTGTGTGTGTAGCTCGGGGCTGCGGCCAGCGCTGCTCCATAGGCGAGGTGGTGTGAGGGGAAACTGATCTGTCGCCACACGCCTCAGCACATCCCCAGCAGTGTGGGGGGGGGGGGGGTAAAATGAGTTCCTCTGGATTGGCGGGGTGGGTCTGTGCCCGTCTCACCCTGTCTGTCCCGGGCCCTTCACTTCCTAATGTCTCATTGTAGGAGCGGATCAGCGGTGCTGTGGTCTGCCCAGCCAGTACTGCTGCTCTCTGTGTGCACGTGCACACTCGCGCACGCACACACAAACACACACACTCACTATCCTTATGAGGACATTACATTGACTTCCATTCATTCTTTGTGTGTCTGTACAGCCTTTCCTTAATTTTAAAGGGGACCTAATATGCTTTTCGGAAGCTGCTTACCGCGCCCATAACTCGTGTATTCAAGTCTTTGCATTGACTTTGAATGTAATCTGTCCCGCGAAAAATTTGTTTCGCGTACGATGTGAAAGCAGCTTTATGGATAGTACGCGACAGCTAGAGAGAGCTCGGTTGTGTTATGAACATAATACAGGTTTTGCAGACCGTAAGTTCCATTAGCGCGGACAAGTTGCTTATGTGGAGCCAGCAAATCGATCACTTCTACAGGAAAGAATTACCTATTTAATCTCCGCCTTTTTCGGCTTTTTATTACCCACAACAATTTCTAAAGGGGGATGAAATTATGTCACGGTAGTGCAGAGAAATCCTTTGTTGTACCGGACACATTAGAGCTTCTGCGTTTCGCGATTGCTTTCACGGTAGAATCGGAGAGCTAACCTAGATATTTGTGATAGGGATCCGGCTGATCCCGGTCATGGATAAGTGAAGCGATCACAAGCAGCCGCTTCAACTGTAGTGGCTACAATCGGGCAACGTTATGATGAAACTGCCTCATTGATGTTTACCGAAGTAACACAAGCATACCGATCAGAATTACTGCATATAAGTTAACCAGGAGCATTTTTAATTAGCACGGCGGCACGCAAACTAACATGCAGTAGCTGGTAACGGCGGTCATAACCGCGAGAGACAAACCCTTGCAATACAGGTTTTACAGACAGCAAGATCCGTTACCGTGGACAGTTGTACCAAGCATCCAAATTACAAACAAGTATTAAAAGTTAGCTTCAAATGAGGTTTGTGTTCACACATTACTCTTGCATATTTAGGACACAAACATTAGCAACAGTAACTTGGCTATGTTAGCCGCTGTGCTACAGCCACAATCAACTGGCTATCACGTCAGGTTGGCTTATGCAGTAAAAGCAACTTACAGCTTCTGTGTCTGTGAGTCACGGAGAGTCGCGACCAATACAGGCTTTATCTTCAGATATTTTACAAAGCCTGCGTTTGAGGCCAGTTGTTAGTGCTAACTATCGCTAGCGGTCCTGCTAGCCACCCGTAACACGTTAGCTTCACTTACATTATTTGCTGTTATATCGTTACTTACAGCTTGTGGCTCCGAGCGCTTGATCGATGCAGCGGCTTCAGGTTTGAGAAGCAGCTGAAATGCTTATCCTGTGTGGAATTATCCTTTATTGACAAAGCTGTCTTTGGTGAAATGCTGAGCACAAGCAGCTAACGTTCCCTTGGCCGTGGCTGTTTGCTGCCAGCAAACAAAAAAAGCTACCCACTGATTTCTGGTGGCATCCTCTTTTTGGAAGAGAAATAAGTGTTTTTTTTTCTTGGCGTCCAAAAGTAAACGGACAAGCAGCTTTGGGAGAGATACTGACAAAACTGCACCTCAAATGATCTGCGGTTCTTCTTTTGTATTTCCAAAAGTGTTGACGCTACTAAGGCATAGTATGATCTGCCGTTGTTAGTGCCTGCTAGAATAGTTTCCGGTGTGGGCAGGTCCAGTGCCGTGATTGGCTCTGGCTAGGTCTGTACTAATTGGACGGCACAACCTGACGTCAGGTTTTGCCCAGATCTCGCGAAGATCTCGGGAGGAGCTGTTCAGAGAGGAAATCGCGTTCAGGAAATCACGTTCTTAGATTACAGCAAAACCCCTGTATCTTATGTTTAGAAACTTTCAGAGGTTGAGTATGGACAACTAACATTATAACATTACTAATATGTATTAAAAGAAGGATCAGCATAATAGGTCCCCTTTAACCATAACCAACACATGCCTTACCCTTACGTTAATCTATCCCTAATTCTAAACTTACCCCTAACCTTAACCAATTCGCCACAACTGGCCTTTGTAGTTGTGAGGACTGGCTAAAATGTCCTCACATCCCAAAAATTTCCCCACTCTGTTGGGAAAAAATGTTTTTGTACATCTCACTGTGTAGCAAGTACAAGAACACATGCGCGCGCGTACACACACACACACACACACACACACACACACACACACACACACACACACACACACACACACACGCAGTAACAGATCCTGCCATCCCTCAGGCTGCCCCATGCTTAATTGTCTCAGCCCATTTCGTCAGAATAATACTGAATTGTTACCATACACTGATTTTGAGGATGTCCTGCATTCACCTGTCACTGTATTCCACGGGTCACTGTACTTGCATAGCAGCAGAAAATGAGCTGTGGTTTTGGTGGTTGGTTTGTCTGGGGTTTTGGGTACAAATAGACAGAGCTCTGCCGTAACTGCCTTGAGCAAAGTGTTTGAGCTGGGCCTTTTCACTGAGTCAGGGTTGTGTAATGTACAGGATGTCATTGCCACAGTAATGCAGGCTGTGAGTACGGTAAGAAAATGAGTGTAAATGTGTGGCTGGGCTGGTGTGAGTTACTGGAGCTGCAGGACTGGCACAGGTGTTTATGATGGGCGCGGCTGGCTGAGCGAGGTGCAGTCTCTCCCTGTCGTGGGAAAGCGGCTTTGATTGGAGTGTGGAGGTACTGAGAGAGTCGCCATCGTATCGCCCAGGTGTCAGGAGCGCCTGCGGGCTCTTATCGGTCCCCCACTCTTTCCTCCTCCGTCTCCACCGCTTGTCGTGGGGTCGGGGACCTTCTGGGGTCCTCAGGGTAGAAGCTGCAGTTTGACCAAAGGGGGGAATGTTCTTGGGTGTTGGGTAAAATGACAGTAAAGCAGAGTGTCGTCCTGTGAGTGGAGTTGGGGCCGGCTGAGTGCACTGAGGGTGCTACAGCTGACAGGAGGATGGGTAATGTTATGTAGTGCCACCGCCTGCGCTCACACGTACGTGTGTGTGTGTGTGTGTGTGTGTGTGTGTGTGTGTGTGTGTGTGTGTGTGTGTGAGAGGTGTAAGGGTGCACTGTGTGAGTGTTGCTATATGTGCTTTCTAACTACTCAGTGTTGAGTTATCAGGTTGGTAAGGATGCAGTATTTAGTTACTGGAAAGTAAGTATGTGGCATTTATTTAGCAGGTGTGTATGCAGTGTTGAGTTAACAGGTAGAAAGGTGTGCACTTTCCACTCGCCTACCTTCCAGAAAAACCGCAGACTTGCCGCAATGTGTTGGGTCTATGCCAAGCTGTGTTCTGTTTGGGCAGTGGTATTTGCAGGTGTGCAGTCTTTGTTCTCTGCATGATTGATGTCTTCGCTTATGTGTCATGAACTTTGAAAGCCAGTGTTTAGCCGGGCAGCAGCCTATCAGTTATTTAGAGGCTCATTTTAAAATTTAGACTGGTTTAGACGAGTGAAAATCAAAGTAGACGTGTAACTCAAAATCTTGCACCCGTCTGAACCAGCCTGAGTCATAAGATGTCCCTTTGAAGGACAGGTAGGTCGGTGCCTAATGAAAGGCAGCATTCTCCTTCACCATTATGTTATGAGAGGTTTCTGTAATTTTCTTTCAAAACTCTGGATGGGTGTTCTTAAACTTCACTGCTTTCATTTAGCAGTGATGGCGTCATTAACATGGCGTGATTAATGTCATTAATGCAATTAAAAAACATGATATTGCACTGCAAAGAATTTGTGCTACTTGAGCCCATTCAGCCAAATAGCCAGAGCAAGTTCTCTAGGTCTTATTCACGCTTGACCTAACCCATGACTCCTGCGCTCTGGGACACTGCTGAGACTGTATGAGTGAAAGCATCAGGACTGTTGCGCTTTGGGACACTGCTGAGGCGGTATGAGTGAAAGCATCTGGACTGTTGCGCTCTGGGACACTGCTGAGACTGTATGAGTGAAAGCATCAGGACTGTTGCGCTCTGAGACACTGCTGAGACTGTATGAGTGAAAACATCAGGACTGTTGTGCTCTGAGACACTCTGCTGAGAGTATGAATGAAAGCATCAGGACTGTTGCGCTCTGAGGCACTCTGCTGAGGCTGTATGAGTGAAAACATCAGGACTGTTGTGCTCTGAGACACTACTGAGACTGTATGAGTGAAAACATCAGGACTGTTGCACTCTGGGACACTGCTGATACTATGGGTGAAAGCATCAGGACTCTTGCGCTCTGGGACACTGTTGAGACTGTATGAGTGAAAGCATCAGGACTCTTGCGCTGTTAGACACACTGCTGAGACTGTATGAGTGAAAGCATCAGGACTGTTGCGCTCTGGGACCCTGCTGAGACTGTATGAGTGAAAGCATCTGGACTGTTGCGCTCTGAGACACTGCTGAGACTGTATGAGTGAAAACATCAGGACTGTTGTGCTCTGGGACACTCTGCTGAGACTATGAATGAAAGCATCAGGACTGTTGCGCTCTGAGGCACTCTGCTGAGGCTGTATGAGTGAAAACATCAGGACTGTTGTGCTCTGAGACACTACTGAGACTGTATGAGTGAAAACATCAGGACTGTTGCACTCTGGGACACTGCTGATACTATGGGTGAAAGCATCAGGACTCTTGCGCTCTGGGACACTGTTGAGACTGTATGAGTGAAAGCATCAGGACTCTTGCGCTGTTAGACACACTGCTGAGACTGTATGAGTGAAACCATAAAGACTGTTGCGCTCTGAGACTGTATGAGCGAAAGCATCAGGACTGTTGCGCTCTGAGACACTCTGCTGAGGCTCTATGAGTGAAAACATCAAGACTGTTGTGCTCTGGGACACTGCTGATACTATGGGTGAAAACATCAGGACTCTTGCGCTCTGGGACCCTGCTGAGACTGTATGAGTGAAACTATAAAGACTGTTGCGCTCTGAGACTGTATGAGTGGAAACATCAGGACTGTTGCGCTCTGAGACACTGTTGAGACTGTATGACTGAAATAGAGATGTCACGATACCAAAATTCAGTTGTCGGTGCCAATACCAGTAAAATTACACGATTCTCGATGCCAATTTGATACCATGGTAAAAAAAGGATTTTCAAAGATGCCATTTACTTAAACATAAACATCTTTATTAGAAAATTTTAAACTTAATTTCTATGAACAGACATATAGAACATAACAGAATACAGTACAATCCCTTCAGAGAACTTAAGATTCATACCATCCAGAGGTGTCATTTGTAATGGCTACTTTAACCCTGTCTTCACCAGTTCAAGTTTTTTTTTTTTCGAAGAAACGTGTCATTTTGGTGTACATATGCAAGAAGATAATATACAGCATCTAACTGCAACCATATCACATACATGTAGGCTGACTTATCTGTGCAGTGAATAAGCACATCTCGGGGAAACTCAGACAGTATTAAGCTTTTAACATCTTCATTTCCAACATTTCTGTCTTAGAATTAGTGCCGCACACTAATCTAATCCCAATTGCAATCGCAATTTCAAACTGTGCAATTGCATAACCGCGAAAAAGGCTGCGATTTGCGATTTAATCTAAATAAATGTGTGCCTGCCAGTGAACATTACTACCTCTCCTTTAATTGTATGGAGTCTGTTGACGTTACGCCCACGAGCTATCCTGGGCTGTGTCCGAATTGTCAAAAGATTACATCCTGTACACTAATTCCAGACCACTTTTCTTTAACCTATGTGGAAAGCGTCTGAAGATAAAGGAAAGGTGTTAAAGCGAATTCCCACCGCTTAGGAAGATGACCGCGCTAATTGGAAAATCTGAATGCACTTAAAGCAGGCAACGTGATCGAGTCTCCTGCCCACCACATACGTTTCTTTACGTGATTAGCCGGATGAATGGTCGCCGCTTTAAATACTGCTGCTGCGCAGAATTGTGGAATGGCGTGATCTCCTTTCTTTTTGAAAAGGATGGTTCTGTGTACCCTATGTTAAAGGACGTAAATTAGGAAGCACTGAGACTCCTTTCCTCAGTATTTAAAGAATTCGAAGGCACTTATCATGGTTGCCACGTAAATAATTTCCGGATCATTTTTTAGGAGTTAGGAACTTTCATTGGCAAAAAAACAGACGCAGCCCTGGCCTGTGAGCACGTATGGTCACGTGACTACTTGCTACAGTTTGCAGTGACCAACATGAACGCCGAAGAAAATTGAAGAAAAGGTCTACTTCTTCGTGACCTCCTTCTGAATGCAAGTATTAACTAGAACACTCTGAAGCATATACTGCCCCCAGTAGTTCCGGAATAGTCACAGCACCGAAACTTACCGTGCCTCGGTGCTTACGGTGCCTCAAAATAATAGGCATCGTCAGTGTTTTTTCATTTAAGAATGGAAAGGTATCGCAAGTATCGGTTCTTGTGACATCCCTAGACTGAAAGCATCAGGACTGTTGCGCTCTGGGACACTGCTTAGACTGTATGAGTGAAAATATCAGGATTGTTGCGCTCTGAGGCACTACTGAGACTATGGGTGAAAGCATCAGGACTCTTGCGCTTTGGGACACTGAGACTGTATGACTGAATGCATCAGGACTGTTGCGCTCTGGGACCCTGCTGAGACTGTGTGAGTGAAAACATCAGGACTGTTGCCCTTTGGGACACTGCTGAGACTATGGGTGAAAGCATCTGGACTCTTGCACTCTGGGGCACTGTAGAGACTGTATGACTGAAAGCATCGGGACTGTTGCGCTCTGAGACACTCTGCTGAGACTGTATGAGTGAAAGCATCAGGACTGTTGCGCTCTGAGATTGTATGAGTGAAAGCATCAGGACTGTAGTGCTCTGAGACACTCTGCTGAGGCTGTATGAGTGAAAACGTCAAGACTGTTGTGCTCTGAGACACTACTGAGACTGTATGAGTGAAAGCATCAGGACTGTTGTGCTCTGAGACACTACTGAGACTGTATGAGTGAAAGCATCAGGACTGTTGCGCTCTGAGACACTCTGCTGAGACTGTATGAGTGAAAGCTTCAGCAGGGTTTCCTCCAGGATTTTTTTAAACTGGCGGAGGGCTTCAGCGTAGGGTCAAAACTCAGCATTATCAATTGTGGCCAGTTTTCATTAATCAGCACGTAGGCGATGTAATAATTGAAGTCTATGTGCACAGAGGTTTATCAGTTTCACGTGCGTCACGGTAGATTTCACATATAATATGAAAACCGATTATGACTCCGGAATTGGAATTGAATAATCATGAAGATACAATTAGGTAGAGCAGGATGTGCTCACAGCAAACACAGAAGCTAACATCGTAGTTTATCGTTTTGCAAAGTGAACAAAATATTTTTCTCTAATTGTTGCAAACATTGCATTAAGAAGAAAGCAACGCGTTTTACTGCTCATGGATGATTTTTATTCATTGGAAAATGTGTTCATCAAGCAAAATGATTAACATCAGGTCAAGAATTATTAGCGCTCATTTTCACTTAACAAGGAGAACTGGCGACACCTGATTGTCCCTAGGATTTTTGGAATTTATGTAAAGTCAATTTACAAAGGCGTGGCGGCTTTAATTTTGCCGTGGCGGTGCGCCACGATTGATTACATGTAGCGGAAACCCTGATCAGGGCTCTTGCACTCTGGGACACACTGCTGACTCTGTATGGGTGAAAGCATCAGGACTGTTGCGTTCTGGGACACTCTGCTGAGACTGCATGAGTGAAAGCATCAGGACTGTTGCGTTCTGGGACACTCTGCTGAGACTGCATGAGTGAAAGCATCAGGACTGTTGCGTTCTGGGACACTCTGCTGAGGCGGTATGAGTGAAAGCATCAGGACTGTTGCGCTGTGGGACACTGCTAAGACTGTGTGAGTGAAACTGTCAGTGGTGGGACTGGAATGGTAGCCTCTGTCTCGTGACTGTCAGTCACTGGCTTTTCCCGGAGCGTTCAAACAGATGACAGCACCAGTGCTCATATAGCGTGTGCAGTACATGCTGTACATTTCCTTATTATTTGAAGTGGAATGAGCGTGTCCCCACAGGCTTTCACACCTTTTCAGAGCATGTTTTGGTCCCAGTGTTACTGTTTACAGAACAAACTCCTTGAAATGTCAGTGTGTGAATTGACAGATATCTTTATTATTATTATTTTTTTTTAAACATTTTAAAACACACTGGATGCTCCTGTGCTAACTTGCAGTGTTTGAATCACTGCGCTGTCCTTCCACGGTTTCTTCACTCCGCTGTCAGTCTTCCCTCTTCACCCTAATACCCATATTTTTCTGCTCTCCCGTTTCTGCCTGGAGAATTGGGTTGAGCTCCTGGTTTTCTGTGCTCTGTTGCTGTGTGAGAGCCGGTGTGGAGATGCTACGCTTAGGGCTGCAGAGCTGTCTTCAGTATTGTCATGAACTGAACTTTTTAACCACGGGTGTGCGAGAGGTTACTGGATACTGACGTCCTCTCTCACACACATTGCACCCTCAGCTTGTGGATGTGCTTGTGAGGACACACACAGTGTGGTAGCTGTGTGGTGGGGGTGAGGCGGGGTGTGCTGCTGTGAGGAGCAGTGAGCTTAGGGCTGCCAGCCTCCTCCCCTCTTCCCCGCACACCTGGCCGGCCTGAGCGCACACTGCAGCCATTGTGTTCCTCCCGGGCATACACTCGCGCGCTTGCGCACTGACACACACACACACACACACACACACTCCCTATTCCCCTCTCAATCACATGCACTCTTCCTTATGCAAACATGCATGCACACCTTCTTTCACAGGCATACACAACATTTCTCACCATGACACGCATACATGTCTTCCGTCCGCCCGGCACACTTTCTCACGTTGTGTCGACTGTGTGCTCGTTCGTGCTGTGTTTGAAGGCCACAAATCATCCCAAGTTTACACCACGGGTTCAACCCACGTTCTGACCTCACTCGTCAAATATTTCAACTTCTATCTCTCTACATGTCCTGCTGTAAAAGTTGAGTTCCTGTGACTCAGCAGTCAGGGTTTAGTACCGTTGAGTAATACAAGGAGAGAGACCTGTTTGATGGATACTTGACTCCGCTGCCAGCAAGTTTCTGCATTGGACTACATTACCCAGCAGCCCTCTCACTGAGCCCAAGTGGGATTTTCTCTCCATAGCTTCATGCATGCTGCAGCACTAAATAGGCCTGCTTGATGGTTCCAGCAGCCTGGGCCTGCGTCGAGCGGGGAGCTGTTCAGATGAAACGGGCAGCGGTGCGGTCGGTGACTGAGCCTCTGAATGAGGAGAAAAGCGGCCGGGCAACGTGTGGCTTCAATTACTGGGGAGCGTACACGGCGTCTGCGATTGTTTATGCTATTAGATCACTGTCACTCCTCCAGCGGGGGAAACTGGAGATGGAGGGGGGGAGGGTTTGGGCACCAGAACTGTTCCTTAGCTCCTCGGGACGGAGATGTTGCCTCCAACTCTTTTCATGGCTGTTGTGAAGAGTTCCTCAGATCATGTTCTCGTATACAAATCAGCAATTTTCCACGGGTTCCGCGGTAATCTTCTCATTCTCCTCGAGAGTGCATTTAATGAGCTTTGTATTCATTCCAGCGTAGACCCATGTGACCTTTACACAGATGTCTTAAGCGAAATCCCTGTGCTTAAGCGCTGTTGATCGCTTATGCACCCAAAATTATTTTTACTTTTCTGTGGTGATGCCAGTTCCTGGCTTGTTTGCAGTAACTGACACAGATGATTAGATTAACGCCTCCATCCGTGTGGGATAAAGACGGGATCATTGCGGCTTTGGCTTTTAACCCGTGTCCGCTACAGAGGGTGGGCTCTTACCCAAGGGGAAAGACTTGCTGGAGTTTACTTCTGAAGGTGTGGAGGGAGGTGTCCTACCTCTGCGTGAAGTCCACACAGTACACTGCAGCTATTCAAGGTTGTGTCCTACTGTTGCTATTGTTACCCGACCGTGGCTAGCTGCTTACATAATCCCAGCTGTGTTAACAGGAAGGACACTGAAGACGTTTTGGGTGAACTGAAATGAAGAGTGGTCAACCTTTCAATGATTTTTCTGATCGGCGAGGAATTTTCTGGTCTCGCGTGTTGGTATGTGCGACAGAAGCTGAGCGAATGACAGGCGTGTTGTGAATGCTCTGGATTTTTTCTGCACTCGCGGTCGGTGTGAAAGTGTCTCTGAACAGACCCAACATCCCCTGAGGCTGGAGGTGAGGCTATCTGGGACTCGTTGGGTTTCTTGCTGTTGGAAGGCCTCCTCTCGCATCAGCGCAGGACGGTGCAGAAATTTCCGGTTTCCAGCAGTGCCGTCAAACCGCTGCAACAGCGTTTAGGAGCTCTTCTTCACCGGCTGCTCTCCTCACTCCTGTCTGCATCATTCGTGTGGAAAACCCGCACAGGAGTGTGTGCAGGCGTGAAACTGTGGGCACAACAAACTGGCCCTTTGTTCTTCTCAACGTATGCTGACGCGGTTCCGCTCGGCAACTTTCCAGCACATCCGCTTCAGCGGAGTTGAATATGTCAATAGTGGCGTGCCCTTTGTCTCGCAGTTGTCACCAAGCGCTAATGCTGGATTTCCTGGGACCAGGAACTCGCTGTGTTAGCAGTCACGCCGTTTAGCAGCTTATTAACAGTAAGATTATATGTCTACCACAGGGTTGTGAATGGTGATTAAAACAGAATTTTATTCCAGTCAAATTTTAAAATGTTGATTTATTGTCCATGTTCACGTCAGCTTTGGTATTGTTGAGGAGAAGATGGCCATATTGAATAAATGCGCTTCATAAAAGTTACATGCGGTCGGCATGCTGTGACTGCCTTGTGTATGACGATGGTCCCTTTTTGTGAGGTGATACTGCGCTGTTTATAGTTTTTAGCTTACCGGCCCTATGGGCCGATAAGCTATTGTCGTGGTGTGGCGTCCGTCGTCCGGAACATTTTTTATCTTTTTTTTGACATGATAAATTATCGTGTAAATTTGCAATAACATGCTACTAGACCATATCTCCAGGTGTTTTTCTTGGATTTTTGATTGAATCATTTTTGTCCGTTTCATGGGCCCTTGAAATTTTGGCTCCAATGTTAAAGATAGGACTGAGAAATTTTAAAAAATTATTTCTCAAAAATTTCATCATAAATTTTTTTCTAAATCAGGCAATCAACTTACCTTGGTTCCCTCAATGTACAGTGCGAGCGCCATTTTGATTGAATCGACGGAAGTGGGTCTGTTGGGGGCGCTGTACTTTATGAATATGGAAGATGGCCTGTGGAGGCCAAATGGTTGCAGATACAGATTAAGTATGTATTATTGACACATAGGAAGTCATATATGACCTAAATTTTGGCAATATTGAATTTGACCACGGATGACTTCGAAAGGTCGAACTTGAGGTCAGGGAATATATTAACAATGTTAAAAGATATGACTTGAAATTTCAAAAAATTATTTCTCAAACTGTCTGATAACTTTTTTTTTTCTTAAATCTGGCAAGCAACTCACCTTGATACACTTTATGTACCGTGGGAGTGCCATTTTGATTGAATCGACGGAAGTGAATCTAGTGGGGGCGCTGTACTTTAACATTGGGTCTTATGGAGAATGGGCCAAATCGCCTGTGGGAGCTAAATGGTTGCAGATAGAGATAAAGTTTGTATTACTGACATATAGGAAGTAATATATGACCTATATTTTGACTGTGTTAAAGTTGACCTCAGATGACCTTGAAAGGTCAAACTTGAGGTCAAGCAAAATGTTACAATTTTTATAGGTTTTTAAGCTTGAAAATATTGAAGATTGGGAACATATGTGCATTGAAAACTTATAGGAAGTCATGTATGAACTTTCACTTGGTGGCCTTGAACTTGACCTTCGGCAACCTTCAAAGGTCAAACTTAACATAGTGAAATTTCAATGACTTCTTCTATCACCAAAACTATTACAGATAGAGCTCAGGTTTGTAATGTGGCCATATAGGAACTCATGTATGAAGTTTCATTGGGTGACCTTGAACTTGACCTTCAGTGACCTTCAACGGCCAAACTATACAGTGAAATTTCAATGACTTATATCAGCAAAATCGTTACAGATTGAGTGTAGGTTTGTATTGGAGACGTATACACTAATCCGGCGAAACCAGGAAGTTGCGTTTGCCGCCATTGCTGCGGTCCAAACGTCATTGGAAATGAACGGATGTCTATAGAGAGCGCCGGTGGCACTCTACATTTTAGCCCTCTTTGTTTACAAGTTTTACTTTTTCTGAACTCACATGCCGGGAAGAAACTGTTCTGTGTTCGGCTGCTCAAATAGCAGTGGGAAAATTCAAATTTGGAATAAGAGTATATACAAAATCCATACACCTTTGGTACATAGTGACTGCCCCAGTTTAGCACTGTATTCACTGCACAGATTCCCTGCAAAGGAGGACGACGTTCGCCAGCAGATAGCGGTCCTAAGCTGCTGAGGTGAATGTTTGCGCCACCTGCTAGTGCTAGTAACGTGGTAAAACACACAGCTGCATTAAATGCAAACATTTGAATAGCTAATATGACCATCAATATAAAATGATCCGGAATCGGCTACCTGTAAAACTAGAGTATTTATTTGAATCTGGCTAGGAAAAGAGTTATCCGCTAGCCTAGGTTAGCGATGCCTACATATCTGTAGTTATATTGCTGTAGGCCAATTATTAACACAAACATTTTGCTAATAACTGACCATTAATACTTAATACATTAATTTATAATATATGCCTTTATCGGTAATGGTAGGCCACTGCCTGACATCGTCCACACAATCTGCCATGTCGGCAATTATTGATGCTATCGACATAATAATGACACTTCTGCCAGCGGCACAACCTGTCAAGCGTGCGATTTAATCAGAACTGTCACCGCAGTAATGGCGCCGCCACAAGACGGCGGCGTCCACAAATCTCTCGCCGGATTAGTCAGTAGGAAGTCATGTATGAACTTTCATTTGATGACCTTCATATTGACCTTCGAAGGTCTAACTTGACCAAGAGAAAATTCACTGAAAAGGTCACAGATGGAGCCTAGGTTTGTGTTACTGACATAGGAAGTCACATATGAACTTTCATTTGGTGACATTCAACTTAACTGTTGATGACATTTGAAGGTCAAACTTGACATGATACAATTACAATGACTTGTATTGCCAAAATGGTCACAGATGGAGTCTAGGTTTGTATTAGAGACATATAGGAAATCATATAAACTTTCATTTGGTGACCTTCGTATTGACCTTCAAAGGTCAAATGTGACCTAGTGAAAATTCAATCGCTTGTATCACTAAAACGGTCACAGATGGAGCCTAGATTTGTGTTACTGACAACTAGGAAGTCACATATGAACTTTCATTTGGTGACATTCAACTTGACTGTCAGTGACCTTTGAGGGTCAAACTCGACAGTGAAATTACAATGACTTGTATCACCAAAATGATCACAGATTGAGCCAAGGTTTGTATAGAGACATTCAGAAAGTCATGTATGAAGTCCATTTGCTGACCGCAACTTGACATTCTGTGACCTTTAAAGTTCACAATTGACATATTGAATACATATTGACATATTTTAATGACTTGTATCACCAAAACTGCTTCAGAGCTTAGGACTGTATTACAGAAGGTCTTATAAATGTATGTGAACTTTTATTTCGTGACCTTGACATTGACTTTCATTGATTCAAATGTCAAACTTCACATGAAATTTTCATTGCTTGTATCATCGCTGTAAGACTGCTTGCCGGTAAGCTACAGGACCCTTGGTCCTATTTTTTTTTTTTTTTTTTCTTTCCTTAAGCACCTTAACTATTGGAATTATCCGAATGAAACATTGGTGCATATGCTTTATATAAATGTACACTTAAACCCAGAACAAGTTACACAATCTGGCTTATTTCGTATTACATGGAAACACTTCTCCTGTTGCTGGGTTGTAAAGTTGTGGCATCAGAATGGTGCTGCGGTTTGGGAATTAATCTTGCAGCCTTGCAGGCAGAGTACCCTAGCAAGAAAACAGAACCACAAATGATGAAATTTCACTTGAGAGAAGACGGTATTTATAGTCTCAGTCATTGTATGCCATCCTTGAGCCTGTTTTCATGCAGCCTCCTCAGTTTTTCTGTGGTCGGCGGCTCATTCAGGAAGGATGTTTTATAAGTGTGAGCTGCCTGCCGTCAGCAGGCCTGTTCTTCTCTTATAGTGACTAAGAGTCAGACCCTGACCTGTGGGTCGGCTTCTCTCTCTTACGCAGTCTCTGTCCTGTGCGTCTCCGCCCCTATTCCCTTTTATTATCTAACTGCACTTTTTGTAGTATTATTGTGTGTGTGCGTGAGTGTGTGTATGTCCGCTTGTGTGGTCAATGACAAATAAGCCTTTAAAAAAATTTTTTTTAATAAATCTTTAAAAATGTACAGAATACATTTATTAGAAGTTGGAAGAGTGTGTTTAAACACGTCTTAATGGTTGCACAACATTTACAGGGTTTTAGTACAGTCTTAGACTGTATTTGCAATGTCACCAGCCAAAAAATGTCAGGTGGCACAACCAAAAGATTCTTAGAAAAAAACACACTTCCCTCTTTTTTTGTAAGTGATTTTTTAGTAAGTATACCTGAGAGTGTTTACTCTGCCTAAAACGTTACTATTTTGTAATTGAGCTTGGTATTAAAAGTAACTTATGGATTCTTTATTGTAGGGGGCTGGTATTTTGGTTTTCCAGACAATTTAAGAACAAATAAACTGTTAAACTTTTTTTATTTGAAAGGTTTTCAATATAAAATTATGCGCCCATATTAATATTTAATTTTTTAAATTGCATATTTAATACATTTCACATAGTGTTAACTTGCTCGGACGGTTGTGCCACCTGACATTTTGAGGGTTTGAGATGGCAAAACATAAAATATATATCATTTTTATGATGAACTGGAAATATGTTCAAATTAAACAGGTTTTATAGAATAAAATGATGCTTATTATGAATCATTTAGAATTATTTTAAACCAAAGTAGTGCACTTGGACAATGTCACGTCATTGACCCGTGCGTGTGTGTATCACAGAGTGCCATTGTATGGAGTTTTGTGGATGAAACATGGCTGGATATCAAGGAGCACTCACTGGTGCAGGGCTGATACACATTTGATTCATGCCAGTTGGTTGATCCACTACTTGCCCAGTAAAGGTTTGGACACTAAAACTACTCCTTATAGCCTGTTCTGTTGGAGTTGGGGGCCTATATACCATGATGTGTATTCATCATGCAAAATGAAAAGATATTGTGATTTATATTTTAGTCCATATCACTCCAGTATGTGTGCGTGCAGTGTGTGTTCTCATTGTGTCCCGTCTCCAGTCTTACCCTTGTTTCTCTGTCCTCCTGTGTGTTGTTCACCCCCTTCCTCTCTGTATTGTCCTCCTCGCTGTGCCCTGACTCATCGCCTGGCGACCACCCCCACCCCCACCCCCCAGCTGGCCGGCAGCACTGTTACATCCCCGCTCTTGCGCAATCACCCACTTCATGCAGTCCAGCTGAGGGTCACCGTCTCCTGGGAGATGCTGTGAGAGCACCCGGGCGATGGTGGTGATGCAGCCCTGTTGTTGTGGCCAATGAAGCAGTGAGCAGGGGTGTCTCCTCTCAGGAGAGCGGTGTGGAGACCCTGCTTATGGCCCTGCTCAGCTGGCTGCTACAGGCCCCCCTCAGTGTGACTGTCCCACACTGCAGCCCTGACCCCTGCGCTGCCTCAGTCGCTGTGTCCTGCCTGATCAGCCTGTAGGGTGTGAGATCCTTCATGTGAGATTGGTATGGGGGGGATGAAGACTAAATGATGGAGCTCTGAGAGTACACCATCCCCCGTCCGAGTCGCGACAGCGATATGTGCATCATCAGTCTTATCTGCAACTTTGGTGCAAAGTTTCAGGGATGTCCTGTGAGAACTGTAGGTTTAAGGTGCAACATCTGTAATGTCAGATTGATTAATGTCCGCTGATGTAAGAATCACTGCGAGAGATTGTAACAGTTAAGGAACGTTGCGTAACAGCCAGTTATAACTGCAGTGGGGCAACAGTGGTGTCATCAACCCTCATTAGATGTTCTCCACTTATTTCCCCTATAAATTTCAGTCTGTATTCCAGTCTACATTTAAACTCCATGCCTAATGAAACTACAGGTTCAACAGCTATTTGATTTCGGCACATTTACTGCCTCCCAAATAATACTGTAATGATGAGCGCGTGTGCAGTTGCTAAAAACATTTAGTTAAAGCTGATCATTTTGCTGTCTTTCTACTTGCTCTGTTTATTGGGCTACTATAGAGAAGCCTGCTTTCAAGTTCAGCCCTCAGCACTCTCAGCACTTGGGCAAGCAGTGTGAGGTGGCCTTCACCTTTACAGCAGGGAGACACCCCACCCACCCCCCCCACACACACACACACACACACACACACGCATTGTACCGCACGCCGATTGTTAGCAGTGCAGATGCGCTGCCTTCCTCCTGATAAATATAGGCCTGTGGAAGAATGGGAGGAAGGCAGGCTGCTGGGCCCAGAGCAGCTCTGCCTCAGCACTGCACGAGTCTCCGCCGGTCAGTTATCCTCAGCATTACCCACCACCCAATTTACACTCCTCTTACACACTGCTCTCACGCGTTCTCAATGCTGCCGCTCAGTTCTGCTCTTTAAAGAGCCGGAACACTCCGCGAAATCCGCCCCCGTCCCGGAAATATAAATCGGGGGTAAATGGGGACGCCTGCATCAGGCAGCGCATGGTTTCTCAGTGTTTTTGTGCGCTCTTGGGTGACGCATCTCTCCCAGCCCACAGCATGCCTGTGACTGAGAACGGGAGAACGCAAACGGCTGGAGCTGTGGGGGTAATTAGCGGCTGCTGTGATGAGCTGATTATGGTGAGCTAAGTGACTGACGTTCACAGCTCTGACACAGGATGTTTCACATTCTGTACGGGCTGAAGGGCTGGGAAACTGGGGGAGAGATTTAACCAGAGCTCCACCTCTGATTTTCATCAGTGTTTCATGTATGATCGAAGGATGCAGCGTTTCGTGTATGACTGATGAAAGCAGTGTTCAGTGAATTACTGAAGGATGCAGTGTGTCATGTTTTACTGAAGGAAGCACAGTGTTTCATGTATGACCAGAGGATGCACTGCGTTTCATGTAGGACAAATAAATGTCAGATTCATGTTTGACAGACGAATGCAGTCCAATTTATGACAGACGGATGCACAGTTTCATGTTTGACAGACAGATGCACCGAGTTTCCTGTTTCGCTGTCAGATGCAGAGTTTTATGTATGACAGATGGATGCATTGAGTTTCCTGTTTGACTGACAGATGCGTAAAGGTTCCTACGTGACCTACAAGGGACTGTTTTCGCTATTTACCAGACAAATACATCCCGATGAAGCATTTATGTGTGTGACTCACAGTCGAGGGCCTCCTCATCTGTTTGAGTGATTGAGGAGATGGGGCTGAACATCTGTGCTGAAAGTAAGCTGGAGTTTCCCCCTTACGGCAGCTCACTCTGCCTCTGTAACAACAGGAAAGCAGCAGAGGGAAAGACGCATGTGTGCTTCCTATTATTGCTTTGAGTGGTGAGTGCGTGTTTGTGGGCGAGGGCGTGTGTTTGTGCTTCAGAGTGTGTGTGTTAGATCAGTCCCAGGAGACACACCTACTGCACTGAACTATTAAATAATATGCAGTGTGTGAGGCGGTGTGTGGTCCTCTGGGATGTGCTGGGAGAGGACCGAGAGCCTGAAAACAGGTTCTCAACATCAGCGGAGAGCCGCTGCTTGCTCAGGGCACCTGTTGCACTCCTGTGTCGCCCTCTCACCTTCCCTTCCATTCCCTGCTCCTCTTCTGAAAGGCTTAATTGTCAATTTTGTGACAACACCCCCCCAGTTTTCTGTTATGTTTCTTGAGTTTTATTTTTAGTGGCAAAGTATCTGGTTGCTAGGAGACTGTGTCCGAGAGAGGGAACGAGGGAGAAAAAACGAGCGGCGGAGGAAGGCTGAATGAGAAACACGGCAGGCGGGCGGAGTGAGTCAGCGCTGGAGTGACGCAGGCGACCGCCGTGCGCCCGCAATCACCCTCTGCGCCCCCTCGCTGCCTGGGTCGTGCGTGCGAGCGTGTGAGCGAGCAAGTGAGAGTGCGCTGGGTCAGTGTCCAGCAGCCAACGTGGGCCTTTGTTTATGAGGATCACCAAGTTATCGTATAGTAGAGAAACTTTGCTCAAAAGTGCTGCAGCGGTTAACACCAGTATTTTAACACCAGCATACTAAATGTTTCTGCTATCAGTTACAGTGCAAGTCATGGGAACTTTTCCATACATTTTCTTAGTAAATCATTAGTTAAACAAGAAACTGTACTTCAAGTATTATTTTTTTCATCGCCTGATGTCCGACTGTGTGCTGTAGTTTGTGCTGCTGGGACAACAGAAACGTTTCCTGTCCAAATCATACTGCCCCTAGCACCACTGCATCTAACTCGCTTATTTTATGACTGGAATTCGGTGCCTGTACAGTGCGGACTCCAGTCTGTTCAACATAGCTGTGCCTGCACTTCGCTGGGTCAAAACACTTTTGCTTGGTCTGATAGAAGTTGACGGGGATGGTGTGAGGGTGACTTTTCTACCGGTGGTGTGCTGTTTGTGAGGGGTACTTTTCCACTGTTGATGTGCTGTTTGTGAGGATGACTTTTGCACAGATGGTTGGCTGTTTGTGAGGATGTAGTTTTCCAGGTGTGTGCTGTTTGTGACAGTGACTTTTCTACAGGTGGGGTGCAGTTTGTGTGGGTGACTTTCCACAGGTGATGCACTGTTTGTGAGTATGACATTTCCACAGGCGGTGTTTTTTTGTGAGGGTGCCTTTTCTCTAAGTAGTGTGCTGTTTGTGAGGATGACTTTTCTACAGGTGGTGTGCTGTTTGTGGGGATGACTTTTTTATAGGTAGTGTGCTGTTTGTGAGGATGACTTTTCTAGAAGTGGTGTGCTGTTTGTGAGGATGACTTTTCTATAGGTGGTGTGCTGTTTGTGAGGATGACTTTTCTATAGGTGGTGTGCTGTTTGTGGGGATGACTTTTCTATTAGTGGTGTGCTGTTTGTGAGTATGACTTTTCTATAGGTGGTGTGCGGTTTGTGGGGATGACTTTTCTATTAGTGGTGTGCTGTTTGTGAGTATGACTTTTCTATAGGTGGTGTGCGGTTTGTGAGGATGACTTTTCTATAGGTGGTGTGCTGTTTGTGAGGATGACTTTTCTATAGGTGGTGTGCTGTTTGTGAGGATGACTTTTCTATAGGTGGTGTGCTGTTTGTGGGGATGACTTTTCTATTAGTGGTGTGCTGTTTGTGAGTATGACTTTTCTATAGGTGGTGTGCTGTTTGTGGGGATGACTTTTCTATTAGTGGTGTGCTGTTTGTGAGTATGACTTTTCTATAGGTGGTGTGCTGTTTGTGAGGATGACTTTTATATAGGTGGTGTGCTGTTTGTGAGGATGACTTTTGCACAGATGGTTGGCTTTTGTGAGGATGCAGTTTTCCAGGTGTGTGCTCTTTGTGACAGTGACTTCTCTACAGGTGGGGTGCAGTTTGTGTGGGTGACTTTTCCACAGGTGGTGCACTGTTTGTGAGTATGACTTTTCTATAGGTGGTGTGCTGTTTGTGGGGATGACTTTTCTATTAGTGGTGTGCTGTTTGTGAGTATGACTTTTCTGTAGGTGGTGTGCGGTTTGTGAGGATGACTTTTATATAGGTGGTGTGCTGTTTGTGAGGATGACTTTTGCACAGATGGTTGGCTTTTGTGAGGATGCAGTTTTCCAGGTGTGTGCTCTTTGTGACAGTGACTTCTCTACAGGTGGGGTGCAGTTTGTGAGGGTGACTTTTCCACAGGTGGTGCACTGTTTGTGAGTATGACTTTTCCACAGGCGGTGTTTTTTGTGAGGGTGACTTTTCTCTAGGCAGTGTGCTGTTTGTGGGGATGACTTTTCTGTAGGTGGTGTGCTGTTTGTGAGGATGATTTTTCTATAGGTGGTGTGCTGTTTGTGAGGTTGACTTTTCTATAGGTGGTGTGCTGTTTGTGGGGATGACTTTTCTATAGGTGGTGTGCTGTTTGTGGGGATGACTTTTCTATAGGTGGTGTGCTGTTTGTGGGGATGACTTTTCTATAGGTGGTGTGCTGTTTGTGGGGATGACTTTTCTATAGGTGGTGTGCTGTTTGTGGGGATGACTTTTCTACAGGTGGTGTGCTGTTTGTGAGGATGATTTTTCTATAGGTGGTGTGCTGTTTGTGAGGTTGACTTTTCTATAGGTGGTGTGCTGTTTGTGGGGATGACTTTTCTATAGGTGGTGTGCTGTTTGTGAGGATGACTTTTCTATAGGTGCTGTGCTGTTTGTGAGGGTGACTTTTCTCCAGGTCGTGTGCTGTTTTTGAGGATGACCTTTGTACTGGTGGTGTGCTGTTACTGTCCCTCTCTGGACTTCAGTTACACAGGGACACTCCATTTTTTGCCGTCAGAATCGTTAATATCTTTAACTGGAAAAATAATGAAGGAGCATAATCTTCTGATTGCTGGGCATAAGTGCTCTCCTAAATTTTCAAATTTAAATGTAAAACAATGCAAATTAAAAAGAAAATATGGGTCTATGATAGTAATTAACCATGCACATTAAACTTATATTATACCTTCATTAAGTAACAATTATCTTGATAATGATGCTGTTAAGCCAAGTGTGCCCATTTCAAGGTAGGGCTGGGCGATAAAGTTATCGCGATTATTTTAAGCACAATAAAAGTAACTGCCACTATGAGGCAGACAGATAAGCTTGCTTTTTATCTTTTCTATGACACATACCTAATGCGTTGTTGAACAAAAATCAGAGGAAATTTGAAATGCTTCCGGGAAGAAAACTGTGATTTGAAGTCCGCTAATTACCAGCGAGGTTGGACAGCCTCCATCACCAGTAGAACTCGGGGTCACAAATGGAAGTTGACCAAAGGTAAATTTAGCACTGATATTTGGAAATATTTCTTCCCCCAAAGAGTAATTTCGTTGTGGAATAGCTTGCCTGACCATATTGTTGAGGCAGAGACCTTGGGAGTTTTCAAGAGCAGGCTTGACTTAAAGCTAGATACCATTGAGTCATTGAGTATCTGAAGAGATATATTCACAATAGTATAAAAAAAACTGGCGAGCCTAGTTGGCCTGAACGGCCTGTTCTCGCCATTCATGTTATGTTATGTTAAATCATCAGATATGCAAAACATCTGTCACCATGTAGTCATAGATTGCTTCCATATTTTCACGCAAGATAAATATGTATTAGTGATGAACAAATCCGAAATTTCAGCTCATTTTTCGAAGGGTACTGTCTGTCAGTTTTGTGTCGTTTATTTATTTATTTATTTTTTTGAACAAATTTACGTCAATTTACATTTTCCTTGCATTTAACATGGCATAACTTTTTTTTTATTACACCTGTAGCTTTGAAGGTTTGCATCTAAGCTGATGTTATACTGCTAAATCAGAAAATGCAATCCATTTTACTTAATCTTTCTTGGTTGTGGAGCTATGAGGACACCAAAAGTGCCTTTTGTTCAGGCAGTTCCATGTTAGGTCCCCAAAGTACCCCCAATATATAAACCCTAGCATAGGCTCTCTGGCTTTTCTCCCATTCATTTGTGTCTGCTGAATAAAAATCAGGCTGAATTCACCATGAATTCATCACCAACAGCAGTCAGTACCTTGCCAAATGTGAATAAAAGCTAAAATGCTCACGGCATTGACACCTGTTCAAACCCCCGTATCTCTAGGGGCACACCTTGGATATTCTTGTATTTTTTTTTTTTTTTTTTTACTGATTCCTCTATTATAGTAGAAAGACCACTCCAAAAATTGTTGATGTGTTTTGACCAATATAAATTTTGCAGGTGTCTGAACCGGGCTGGGTAATCTCGAGAATCGAGTGGCACTTTTAGCTTCTTACACATTTAACTATGCAACATTTTAAGTGTTTTCAATCACTAGTCAATCACATGCTAAATTGTAATAATTCCTGTATTATAGTAGACATAACAAAACAAAAATTGCTGATGTGACTTGAACGACATATATTTCAGAACTGTCTAAATAGGGGTCAGGCAATTTTTGAGAATCACACTTCTTTGCATCAATAAAATTTACTGACACTAATTCTTGTAAACTGTCAACTAAGTTTTAACCTTTAGCGTGCTCCCGGCGACCGTACTCGCCCATATATTCCTTATTCTGTGCAACTGCTGGCGACCGTACTCGCCCATATATTCCTTATTCTGTGCAACTGCCGGCGACCGCAGTCGCCACATTTGTTTATATCTGTTCCGATTGCCGGCGAGATCGCTCGACAAGAACTGTGTTTAGGAATGCCAAGATCCAAATATCATTTCAGCGGCAAGTGCTAATATAACTTCATTTCGAAGTGAGTACATGACGCAGTATGAGTGCGGTCGCGCTGATAGCGAGCAATGGAGAGTCAGTGGCTATGCATGCAACCATTGCCAAATGTGACAGATTAAATGCTGATATTATGGATTTTGTGTCCCACATCTGTCTTGCATTGTTCTTGCTAGCTATGTAGACAATTCTTGTTGGACAGGTATTGCAAATCTAGCCATTTTTCATGACACATGCGAATGTAAAATGACTGTTGTGATCGCTGTACAGTACCAGTACACTCATACTACATCAAATAGTTCCCTTTTTTGTTTTTTTTTTTAACGAACCAAATCTATATGAAATGTTGAATTAGGACTTATTTTGTCTCAGAAATGAATACAAAAAATGGCGCATATAATACATAGTTTACCGTGCTGGTGTTTGTTGCGTCTGGGGAATTTCGGAACTTGTTGAGCCACGGAGGGATGTTTAAAAATCCCTCCGCGGCCCAACTCGTTCCGAAATTTCAATCCACTACAAACACTTGTGCTGTAACCTATATGTAAAATGGACCAACAATCACGTGGCCAATATTAGCCACATGAATACGGGAGACTCTATTGCGTCATCGTAATGGCTTGTTTTGAGTGGTTGAGGTCTGTAATTCTGGGTTATTTCCGTGGAAACGACCCAATTTTTTAGTATCAGTAGGTGTGATATCTGGATCAGCCTTGAAAATAAGCCAGTTGCAGGCTATATTACACTAATCCAGAACTCAGCTGCCAGCATGCAATAGGCTTAAATTAACTTAGCTTAATTAACCTTTAGCATGCTAAGTAAATCATGAATTAAGGGCATTCTGTTGGCTTGTTTTTCTACATGGTGTTTTTTTTTTTAATCCCCTGCCACAACAAAGCTGCCGGGGGATATTGAAATGGGCTCTGTCCATCCATCCGTCCGTGCGTGCCTTTGCATGTGTGCTTGCATCCGTGCATTGTCCTGATCAGTAGTAGACTTCGTTTCCGGAGCAGAACTCTGGAAGTATGAAAGTTATTGCCTTGAAACTTGGCATGCTCATTCTTAAGGGGATGTAGTTGTTCCTTTTGATACTAGAGAGTTTGACAAATTTAATTTTTTTCATTTACCATGGAAACAAATTCGGACTAAGTGTCTCATGTAATGTGGATGGGATAGGCTATATTTCCGGAGCAGAACTCGGAAAGTATCTACAATATTGTCTTGAAACTTGGCATGCATGTTCTCTAGGGGATGTAATTGTGCCTTTTTGATACCAGGAAATTTGACACATTTTGTTTTTTCCAATTATCATGGAAACAAATTTGGACAAATCTGGAAAGTCTCGCACGTAACTGGTAAGGGATAGGCTTTGTTTCCGGAGCAGAACTTGGAAAGTATCCAAAACATTGTCTTGAAACTTGGTATGCATGTTCTCTAGGGGATGTAGTTGTGCCTCTTAATGCAAGAGAATTTGAAAATTTAATTTTTTTTTCTGGGTACCATGGAGACAAATTGAACTTAGTCTCTCAAATAATTTATAATAGGTAGGCTTTGTTTCCAGAGGAGAACTCTGAAACTTAAAGATATGGTCTTTCAACTTGGTACACTTATTTTGTTAGGTTTGAAAATTATCTAGTCTAAGGATGTCTATGAAAGAAGGACAGAGAAGAGAAAAAGACATTAAAAGGAAAAACTAGAAGGGATGCGGTCACTGTGGATAGGTACACAGAACTCTTTCCAACGTCAGTTAATAAAAGTATTAGCTATTAAGTGGTGGGGGATATAGATGACATTATCTTCTTGTTTTGCATGCTTGCTTTTCAAGCAGAATAAATGGCGAGAATTTTTTCCTAGACAATGCGGTTTAATAGCTGTATGATTTATCTACACAACTTTCCCATCCTGACACAAGAAGATAAGTGTTGTTAACACAGATCCACATTGGAGGAGATTATAATTTATCAGCCAAATAGCAGCCATTTAGACAACCAGTATACAAATAAACTCAGCAACCACTTCATAGACTATTGTCTTGTGCACTTAGAGACTGGTGTAAGCAATTGGTACCAGCTTAGGCTGGTCAGCAGTGCACAAACTGATCACTATGGTACAAGCTGGTATTACTGTTCAGACGCATTTTAGCTAGGTATATCATAAGTCCATCAGAAAGGGAAGGAGACACACGTGCCGAAACCCGTGGGTTTGAAAAAAACTGAACCTGCTCTCAAATATGACAGTGATTTGCTGCCTTAATTAGTTCAGTTTTACTTGTTGTAATATTGGTGCTCATGAACCTCGTATAGAGACCACAACCCCCTTCTTCTGGAACTGCTGTTCTGGGTGCATCAGCGCAGGTGAGCTGCGGTTTTCACCTCTGAGAAACTGTACTGCGGATGTTTGTGGCTGTACGCCTGAGTAAGCTAGCGTCTCCTTGACCTGTGTTTTGTATCTTTCTACTGCATGCGCACGCTCAAACACAGACACAGACACAGACACACACACTCGCATTTATATAGGTTTACTTGTAAGGACATTGTATTGGCTTAATTTTGTACATCTTTTCCTGAACCTTAACTGTAACCAACTTATACCTAACTTTAAACTAACCTACTGTGACTGCAGCCACAACCCTAACTTTAGCTAAGTAACCGTAATCCTCCGTAATCCACTGTGAGGACCACCCATAGTGTCCTCACAACCCTAAATAGCCATATAACGTTGTGATTTCTCAAGAGTTGGTTCTCATATGTATAGCTGTACAGGCCCCCCTCCACGCGTGCTTACTTTCGTGCACACAGTTCTTGACACTAGGGCCAGCATAATGATCTAAAATCACGCAGCACTAAGGTATTATGTCATGATCACTAAAAAAAAAAAAACAAAAACAACGAAAGTAGCACTGGCAGCCCGTAATCTTAATCAAATAGCTCTATCTGCTTTGTTTTTGTTTGTTTGCCTTCGGGGGTTATTGATGATAGAAATTAGTCAAAAATGTAATATCTCCTTTAAAGAGTGCATTTCCCATGCAAAATTGATATACTGTACCCCTATAAATTACGGTCAAGAAATGAAAATTCAGAACATATCGACTATCGTGAGCACGTGGTACAATCCAACTGTCGTAGATCTAGACCTAACTTACTGATATATTACACTCATAACATCCAAACTCTAGCTCATCATGATTGATACTTATTGATTTACATGATAAGAAGCTACTTATCTGGAAGATTTTGCAGGCTTTTTTTCTCATCTGATGATTGAGGTGTGCTTTAGGGCCTGTGTCCACAGGCAGTGTTTTTTGAGCTGGAAGCAGTCTGGAAGCGCCCATAGAGCCAAGTAGCTGTGACCATGTCACAGTTACTTAGCTTCTGGTGTTGGAAGTAAAATCCCTATGGAAATTTTTAATGGGTTAGGACACTTTCCGGCATTGCTAGCACTCATTAATTTTGAGTGGGCTCGCTCCGAGATTAGCCTACGGGTATATTGATGTAAATGATAAAATCAAATTTGTTGTTTATTGCCAAAAATGATATACTTTGGCACTTGTAGTCCACTTTTGCAAACTACATATCCACTACACAAAGGGGCGAGTACCTCGTGATTTGTTCCCGGCCAATTGAGTACCTCAGTTTCAGCAAACATTCACAATGTAACTCGACGGAAGCTGATCAGTGATATAAATTGCCGTTGGCTATCTCCGTGTAACCGTTACTACTCAGCGGGCTACCATCAACTAGCTACATGCCTAGAAATGAATGGTTAACAGTGAATAGCTATTATTTTGCCAGTTCGCTTGCTAGCTAGCATTTATTTGCAACAAATTTGACCAACTACGCCAGCAAACTACCTATCTAGCCAGCTAGGTAGCTAATTACAACTTGTGCACTTGCCTAAATCGACAGAAAACAGTAAATGGTTAATTTACTGGCACTTACTGTTATTTGGCAGGTTACCTAGCGTGAATATTCACCAAATTAACTAAGCTAGCAAAATGGCAAGCTAGCTAGTCCGCTAGCTCTGCTAGCAAGCTAGTTGAGTCAATAAAAAGCAGTAAATGGCCATTATTTGGCTGCTTGGCTTGCGTTGAGCCGCGATAGCTGGCATTTACCTGCATCAAATATAACGTTCACTAACTAGCTACCGAAGTCTGTATACTAGCTTGCTGGCTAAATTAGTTGGCTAAGCTTTAATTTGCTGGCTCATCTAGCCATACTTGATGCATATAAATCACTAGAAACAATGAATAGTGATTATTTTGCTACTTAGTGTTAGATGAGTAAGTAGTCATGCTAGCCAAACATGCTTGCCTCTTACCATAAATTGGCGCTAGTTGCAAAACTTGATATCTAGCATGACTAAGTAGACCTTAGAGTTGCTAACTAATGAGCATAGTCCCACCAGGCTAAGCAAACACATATGGCAAGGTGCTTGATAACTTGTAACGCGTAGTTCTGAACCATCTGCCCGGGAATCAGGAGGACCATGGGACGTGTAGTTTTTACACAACAAAGAGGATCAGCATGGTGGCAAAAAATTGAAATTATTTAAATTACAGTTGACAACGGTCACGTAAAATGACGTGTTGTTACTCAGAAATATAACGCAAAATCTCAAAATTGATGGAGGCTTGAAAACAACAGGAAGTGCTTCAAAATTTAATATTTCAAAAAATCTATGGGTGAAATGAATAGGAAATTTTACTTCCTACATCAGCATGACGTCATTATTTCAGTAACCTATTACCTCATTTTCAGAGTGCTCCTCTCCAGCGCTTATTGTTGCCAAGTTACAGAAACTGTCGTCTTGGCACTTCTGCAATCCATTGCTACTAACGTCAAGTCTCTGTAGTTTAACATTACATTACATTAGAAAGGCTAGCTAATACAATGAAAAGAAATCGCGTATAATCTTAGCAACTGAGCTAATGGATGTTCATTTCCCAAAAGTGAAGCTGGAACCGTCTATAATCATATTTGGTTCGAACTATGTAGCCAAGTTACTGACAGTTTGCAACTATGCTTTCAGAAATGTAGCAACCCAGGTTAAAATAAATGGGAATCTAAGCCATAACAGTGTTCTTGGCTACAGCTGTAGGGCTATGGTAGTAAACATTGTTGTAGTTAACATTAATACTAACTAACTAACTTGTCAGCAGTCCGAGAATCCCTAAACAGTGAACAGTAAGCAAAGCTAAACAGTTGCTAATTGATTTTGAGACACCTTTTTGCTACTAATGTTATAAGTCCCTCCCTCTTAATTTTGATTTATGGGTGAGAGAAGTGACATTGAGGAGTCAGGCGCTGTTCCAAAAAGCGCCATGAGCGGAGCGAAAAAAAAAAGAAAGAAAAAAAGCTGTCAAAGGTGAAATTCATAGAATTTGTATCGAAAATAGATGCTTCCAGCGCAAAAAACAAACGTGTCCGACAAGGTCTATTTCAGAGACTCACAACAACTAACAGACTTTGAACTCGCCCTGACATTTCATTTTGGGCTTGTAATATTTTGTTTTCGGTATTTTTTTTCAATTGCCCAAAGGAGGTTTTGGTCACCTTTGGCAAGTGGGCGACTGGCTGTGTGGAGCACTGGCACTTATATGCGCATGCCCTCACTGACTTGTGCTCTAAAGCATGTAGAGGAAGCAGTGTTGTTGTGGTGCAGAGCAGTCGCACACTTCCTGTCACATTCTCACACATTCCAGGAATCTCCGCCCCTTTGCTGGACGTGGCTTACTGGGATTAACCATCTCAGCGCCCCACTGTGGCTTTGCCATCTCAGCCCATCTGATTGAGATTTGACAGTAACCTTACTGGGGTCTTCCTCCTGTCCCAATCATTTAAGGTGTTCAGTCTATACAGTACCTTCATTTTCCATCTGCCCCATCTCCACCCTTCCTCCTCTTCTCAGGCAATCAGACTATTCTCTATAGCCTAGACACCTTCAGGCCTGTTCCCACAGTCTGTTGCTGCGTTGCAGTATCCCTGCTGTTGCCTCTATTTTGGGCTCTCCAAGGCCAGCGGCGCTGTCCCGGCGTCTGCTGCTCTTGGGTTGCATGGCTTGGTGTTGTTTTCAAATTTGCTGGACAGGTGCGCAGATCCGTTCAGTGGACCCAGACAGCAGGATGAGTGGGGGAGATCCAGAGATTAGCGCCCATTAACTGCTCTGCTCCAAGGCCAGCCGTCTGGCCGTGGGCATTCAGGCCCTGACGGGTACTGCCTCTCTCCTTTTTTCACTCTGAGTTTATCTGTCGGTCTTTGTGTTGAGTTTGAATTGGTGCTTATGGAATTGTATTGAGACAGGCCTGGACAGCTTGAGGAAGGGTTTTCTCTTAGTGGACTGTTTTTTGCTCCACTCCTTCCCTCCCACCTCCCCCTGTGCTGTTAATGGCCTGCTGAGTGGCCATCACCACTGGGGCTCAGGGCAGGGCTGTGGTGGTAAAGTGCTGTGTGTGTGTGTGGGGGTGTGGGTGGGTGTGTGTGTGTGTGGGGGGCGCAGGCGTGTGCGTGGGTGTGTGGGGGTGCGGGTGTGTGTGCGTTGGTGTGGGTGTTGGGTCCCTCCGGGCACCTGTGTGAATCTGCATGCGTTGGGATGTCTGCTGTTTTGACTGCTGGCCCAGTTGTCTGATCGGTCTAAACTCATTGATTATTGAGATGTGCCTCTGCCTCCGTTTTGCATCGATTGGCTGATGCGGTCATGTGCCAGCTCACATTTACACACACTATACTCACATGTTCTACTTTTGACTGGTTGTTCTTCTGTATTAGAAATGTGATCTAAAAGTTTGAGTGGCTTAGAGAGCAAGAAGTTCACCAGTGCATTTGGAATGATGGTAAGTTAAAGGGCACTCATAGTTCTGACCTCACAACAAGAGGAGCAGTCTAACCAGCCATGACAACATGCTTCCAGACAAGCTATGATCTCATTGCTCTTCCTCCACTTTCCCCCTGACATTGTCTGCGTCCCCCCTCCTCTCCCCAGGACTCATTCCAGCCCCTCTCCAGACTCTCTCACACGTACACCCTCACACACACATGCATCCCGGCCGCTCCCTCTGTCAGTCCCAGTGCTGATATCCCAGTGCTGTGCATTATTGATACAGTCTCATCGCCTCCATGTGCTAATGGGTGTCTGGTGTCTCCTCTGTTTTTGGGGGAGTTTGAGGTCCTCAAGGTTAAGCGAGGGTAAAGGAGTGAGGTCATCTGCAGACAAACATGTTTTCAGACTTCCGTGCCCCTGAATGTGTGCATGCAGCAAAGACACGCGCTAATCACACGGATAAAGTTATACTCTCCCGGTTAGATACTCCATGCTCTTGCTCACTGTCACCACACTTGTTCTTCGCTTTCTCACGTGCCTCTTCATCTCCGAACTGCACTCTGTGAGACGTGCTCACTTTCCTTTGCCCTGAGATTCTCTCCTGGAGACCCTCCTTAGAGAGGGGGGGGATGGTGCTCACGTCCCTGCCCAAACTCAGTGCGTCAGTTAGACTCAACTGCAAACAATGTCAGTCTAACTGCCCAGTGCAGACTCCTCAGCTGAGCCCCCAGTCTCCACCTCCGCCTGTGGACACCCCTTTAGCCTAGTAACCCAGCAGCCCTTTTCCAGTGCAAGGCCACGACCTTTCACTCCCCCAAGATACTGTGGTGGTACAGAAAGCCATTGCCTGTAAAATGAGCGTGTCGGTTATGGAAGATGACCGGTTGTTGCCGGGTACTCGTTTTTCAGATGAGTTGGTCACAGTAATTTGAGGCTGGCTCCTGAAGGATGAGGGCTAATTCTCCTTGATCCTCTGCAGACTCAGTCACTGTAAACCAGGGCGTCCCAGCTACCGTCCAGTTCTCACTCAAACCCTCATGGACACTGCTGACTCTACTTATTATCTCCCCTTGTGTAAAGAGATGCGCTTTGTCGTGTTTGGAGTGGAAATCTAGATCTTCGGGACTTTTAACTAGTGGTCCCTCCTGGCTCACTGAATGAGTCGCTCTGCGGAAAGACAGAAGTGCACCGCAGCAGCAGCCAGAAACCACATGCAACACATCAGGGACTCCAACATGGCCACAAGAATGCCGTATAGAAGGAGGAAAATTTAGCTGAACGCAAGGTACTGCGTCATTTCCCTTGCTGCGTCTTGCGTGTTTTTGTGACAAATCATAGCCTTGAGACCAGACAGACTCATCAGAGGTTCTGCTTGGTGGATCTTGAAATGAAGGATCACTCATGCAGATTGCAAATCACAACAACTTCGAGACTTCCAGTTACAAGACCAAAAGTAGTGTGAACAGTACACAGATCTGACAATTTTGAAAGTCATGTACTGTGACCAGGGCTTAAGGTCAAGGAATCTCCGCATCAGCACACTCATTATTATGCTCATCCCTGCACTCTCTCCAACACTCAGTGAGTGATTTGGCCGGGGGCGCTTTTGTTTCGCCAGACAAGGGGTGGAGCGCTCTCTCTTAGAGAGTGCCAGCAAAAAGGGTTATGGGGGATAGGGTGGGGGTTTGGTACCTCAAGCTTCTGCTCCTCCGCTTTGCCAGGGCTGTCTGACTGCAAGGCGTCTACTTGTCACCTTGGTGTAAAAAGGTTGTGGCGAAGGGTTGTAAAGCTCAAGTCTGATTTGGTGTCTGCGGTGTTTTGCTGTCCTGATGGCGGTGCTCCTCCTGCCTGTGCAACTGCTTGGAAAATTGTTTTGGTCTTTGAGCGACGGAGATGTCATGCCTCCGCCTCAGTTTGGGTCTGCCATATAAACTACATATTTGTCCTGACTTCGTCCTAATACCCCTGAACCCACTGGACCTTCAGTTCAGCAGACGAGTCAAAGTGAATGAAGCTTTGGTGGTGTTAATGAGACATACAAGATATAGGCCATGTGCCAGTGGTGTGACTGGTCTATACTTGATGACAGTAGTTTTGAAAGGAGAAGGGTGTCACTGTGAGCGTCCGTGTGCACGTAAATGCCTGGCTGCTTAGGCAGGTGCTTCTGTGTGAGAGCCCCATTAACATCTCCCTCTCCTTCTCCCTCCCCCCTCTGTCTCTCTTTTCCTCCCCTCCTCAGGGTTTGCCTTCCCGGAATGGGCCTATAAGCCCGAGTCGAGCCCCGGCTCGCGGCAGATCCAGCTGTGGCACTTCATCCTGGAGCTTCTGCGGAAGGAGGAGTACCAGGACGTCATCGCCTGGCAGGGCGACTATGGCGAGTTTGTCATCAAGGACCCTGATGAAGTAGCGCGGCTCTGGGGTGCCCGGAAATGCAAACCTCAGATGAACTATGACAAGCTGAGCCGCGCACTCAGGTACGTCCCTCTCTGGCCAGTGTCAGTAAGCCCAAACCACACTATTATGTGTTATTAATTGCTTATTTCCGTATTGCCTCGGTATTGGCCTGAGGGTCGCCGTATTGTGGCCGAGGGCTAATAATGCGACCCAAAGGCCAATACCAAGGCAATGCAAAAATAAGCTATTTATAATATTTTTATTAATTGGTTACGTATGTTGTGCTATCATGACAATATTATGACTACGACTTCTGAAGTACGCGACTTCAAGACTCATTAAAGAGCTAAATGCTAGGTCCGCGACTGTCGTCTGCTTCTTTGAAGAGAGCGAATGCCACAGTTACCGCGACTGAAAGGCCAATTCCAAGGCAATGCGAAAATAAACAATTTATAATACAACCCAAATTCTGAAATCGTTGAGACGAAGTGTAAATTGTGAAAAAAATCAAAATGCAATGACTTTCAGATCACGAGCCAATATGTTATTTACAATAGAACACAGATAACATTTCAAATGTTGAAACTGAGACATTTTACATTTTTATCCACAAAATGAGCTAATTTCAAATTTTCTGGCTGCAACAGGTCTCAAAAAAGTTGGGACGCAGGCAAAAAAGGGCAGAAAAAGCTATTAATATATAACATGTGGACATAACTGTTTATTGCAGTCAGCCCTCGATATAAGAGAATCAGCTGAAAGAACATTTAGCAAGTAATTACATTAACTGGCATCAGGTGTGTAACATGATTGGCTATAAAAGGGATGTCTTAGAGAGGCTGAGTCTCTCAGAAGTAAAGCTGGCCAGAGGCTCTCCAACCCGTGAAGGCTTGCATAAAAAAATTGTGGAATACTTTAAAAATAATGTTCCTCAATGTCAATTTGCAAAGGCTTTGAAGGTCTCATCATCTACAGTGCATAACATCATCAAAAGACTCAGAGAAACTGGAAAAATCTCTGCGCATAAGGACAAGGCCGAAGACCTTTACTGGATGCCTGTGATCTTCGGGCCCGCAGACACCACTGCATCACTTACCGGCATGATTCTGTCATGGACATTACTGAATGGGCCCAGGAATATTTAAAGAAACCACTGTCTGTAAACGCAGTCCGCCGAGCTATCCACAGATGCCACCTAAAACTCTATCATGCAAAAAGGAAGCCGTTGTTGAGCATGATCCAGAAGCGCCGCTATGTTCTGTGGGCCAAGGCTAATTTAAAATGGACTGTAGCAAAGTGGCAAAGTATCCACTCCTGTTATCAGTGTTCAGTTCAAAAGCCAGCGTCTCTGACGGTATGGGGATGCATTTGTGCATATGGTGTTGGACACTTGCATGTTTTAAAAAGCACCATGAATGCTGAAAGGTAAATGAAGGTTTTAGAGCAACATATGCTGCCATCCAGATGACATCTATTCCAGGGAAGGCCTTGTGTATTTCAGCAGGACAATGCAAAACCACATACTGCAGCTATTACAACAGCATGGCTTCGTAGTAGAAGAGTCTGTGTGCTGAACTAGCCTGCCTGCAGTCCTGATCTTTCACCGATTGAGAACATTTGGCGCATAATTAAACAAAAAGTCCGTCAAAGGAGACCGAAAACTCTCCAGCAGCTGGAAGCCTGTATTAAACGAGAGTGGGATCAAATTCCAATGGCTAAACTCAAGAAACTCAAGCTACATCATGGTAAACAGGCCCCGTTCCAACTTTTTTGAGACCTGTAGCAGCCATCAAATTTGGCATGAGCTCATTTTGTAGATAAATTTGTAAAATTTCTCAGTTTCAACATTTGCTTCGTTATCTCTGTTCTATTGTGAATAAAATGCTGACTGGTGTGATTTGAAAGTCATTGCATTTTGATTTTATTCACAATTTACACTTCGTCCCAACTGTTTCGGAATTGGGGTTGTATTTTTATTAATTGGTTAAGTATGTTGTGCTATCACGACAATATTATGACTATGACTTCTGAAGTACGCGACTTCAAGACTCATTAAAGAGGTAAATGCTAGGTCCGCGACTGTTGTCTGCTTCCCTGAAGAGAGCAAATGCCACAGTTGCCAATGGTTACTTGTGCACGTGCTGAACTCAGCCAATACAGGTCAGCCAAAACAAGATATATTGGCAGGCCGTGTTTACTGTATGCGGGCAATAACATACATAACCAATTAATAAAAATAAATACATAATGTAGCCAGGGGGAAAGCAGCATTCAAGGTGTCCAGTTTACACCAAAGAGTGTGAGCATTCTTCTGCTCGGGTCAAGTTGGTGAAAGACATTGAAATGCACTACCGATCAGAAGTTTTTGATCACTTTAGTCAAGTTTCTGGGAAATATAAGCCATTATTATTTAAATAACCTTAAATGGCGGATTGTAAGACATGCGTAGTAGGGCTGGCATAATTTGAAAATTTTTACGGCAATACCTTCAATTTGATGCCGATACTTATCTCAATGCTTCGTGAGAATGATGACACGTAAAACTTTACTCTACAGATTTTAACATTCTTTATATTCACTATGTGTGACTTTTTTAATGTGTAAATAATTGTCATTGCAGTCTGCCAGAGTAGACCAGTAATCTTCATTCCAGGTCCTGGAAAGCAGCAGTGTCTGCTGGTTTTCGTTGTTAAGCAACACTTAATTGATCAATTGAAGTAATCTATTATTCAGTCAGCTTACCTCGCCTGGATATTTGGGTCCACACTGATTGTTGATATCAAGGCAAAAACCAACAAAAAAAAAAAAAAAACTAGCAGACCCTGTGGAGTCCTAGGACCAAGAATGAAGACTTCTGAGTTACAGATACAATCCAACGTACACTGATCGTCCATAACATTATTGTCACCTGCTTAATATTGTGTTGGTCCCCCCTTTGCCGCCAAAACAGCCCTGACCCATCGAGACATGGACTCAACTAGACCTATGTAGGTGTGTTGTGGTATCTGACACCAAGACACTGGCAGCAGATCCTTTAAGTCTTGTAAGATGCGAGGTCAGGCCTCCATAGATTAAACTTGTCAGTCCCGCACATCCCACAGATGTCTATTACATTGATATTTATGGATTTTGGCTTCCAAGTCAACACCTTGAACTCATTGTGTTCCTCAAACCATTCCTGAACCATATTTGCAGTGTGGCAGGGCACATTATCCTGCTGAAAAAGGCCACTACCGTTAGGGCATAGCGTTTCCATGAAAGGCCGTACTGAGCCTGCAACAGTCTTTAGGTAGGTGGTACGTGTCATAGTAACATTCACGTGAATGGCAGGACCCAAGGTTTCCCAGCAGAACATTGCCCAAAGCATCACACTGTCTCCGCTGGCTTGCCTTTTTCCTATAGTGCATACTGGTGCCATATCTCCCCCAGATAAGCAACACACATGCTCCCAGCCATCCATATGATACAAAAGAAAATGTGATTCATCAGACCAGACCACCTTCTTCCATTGCGCCGTGGCCCAGTTTTGATGCTCATGTGCCCATTGTCAGAGCTAGTGAAAAAAGGAGCACCCTCCAGAAAATAAACTTCTCAAGGTGCACAACATCAAAAATGTCCTTTTTAGGTTGTTTTATTTAGGCAAGGCACAACGGACGCGTTTCGACTTGTGGTATTCTTCAGCGTTGTGAACACTACGCGGAAGAGCACCTTAAATATAGGAAGCAAAACAAGCATGATAGGTACAACTTTCAAAATAAAACTTTTTTCAGCTTCCTGGTAGGGGCTATACCGCGCAGTAATACCTTGTACAAAAGACCTATATAGGTAGCAGTAGATATGTATTTACAGTAAATCACAACAACAATTACAAAATGAACAACAAACATCATTATAAGTGCTAAAACAACAACTATTGTAAAAAAAAAAAAAAAAAAAAAAAAAAAGACACTATTACAAAAAGCATCCAAGTAGTAGCTCTTCATTTTGACCTTTTGGATGCTCTGTTTGCCGAGTATGTATCCAGAAAGCCTCCCTTTGAAGTAATAACTTTTCTCTGCTCCCCGCTCTTCTAGGGATTTTGACTTTTTCAATACCTTGAAATCTCAAAGTGCGAACTTCATGTCCCATCTCATTAAAATGTCTGACTACTGACGATTTATCGTCCTTATTTCTAATGGAGCTTTTATGCTCAGATATGCAAGTTTTTAGTTCTCTGGTTGTCTTACCAACATAGCATAAACCACAAGGGCATTTCAAAAGATAGATTTCAAATTTAGTTCTGCACGTTATTCTAGTTTTTATTGGAAACTTTTTACCTGAATGTGGGTGACAAAAATAGCCTCCTTTCCATATAGCATTACATTGCACGCAGTTAGAACAAGAGAAGCTGCCGCCAGGAGGATTAGACAAGAAGTTTTGTGGTGGTTTAAAACAGTCTGCTCTCACGACTTGATCTTTGATGTTATTAGCTCTCTTATGGGCAAAAATGGGAGGGTTTTTAAAAAGATGGCCTACCTGAGGGTCGCTAGACAAAATATACCAGTTTCTTTTGATACAGCTTTTTATAGCCTCAGAAGCAGGAGAAAAAGTTATAGCACACACTAAGTTGTTGTTCTTGTCGCTAGAGGATTTAGAGGACAACGTGGTAAGTCTGTTGGTCTCTCTTACTCTTTGTAAGCAGTTGTCCACAACCTTTTTAGAATAACCCTTTGAACTAAGATGTGTACATAGATCAGCCGCTGGTTCCTCAAAAGCATCATCAGTATGACATATTCTTCTGATCCTTAAAAACGGACTGTATGGAAGGCTTTCCCATTGTCAGAGCTGTCAGCAGTGGACGGAGGTCAGCATGGGCATCATGACCGGTCTGCGGCTACGTAGCCCTATTCGCAACAAACTGCGCTGCACTGTGTGTTCTGACACCTTTATATCAGAACCAGCATGAACTTTTTCAGCAGTTTGAGCTACAGTAGCTCTTCTGTTGGATCGGACCACACAGGCCAGCCTTTGCTCCCTACGAGCATCAGTGAGCCTTGGCTGCCCATGAACCTGTTGTCGGTTCACCAGTTTTCCTTCCTTGGGCCACTTTTGGTAGGTACTGACCACTACAGATTGGGAACACCCCACAAGAGCTTCAGTTTTGGAGACGCTCTGACCCAGTTGCCTAACTATCACGATTTGGCCTATTTCAAAGTCGCTCGCATCCATATGCTTAGCCATTTTGTTTTGCTTCCAACACATTCTCTTCGAGGATGAAATATTCACTTGCTGGCTAACATAACTCACCCACTGACAGGTGCCACTGTAATGAGAATATCAATGTTATTCACTTCAGCAATTAGTGTTCATAATGTTATGGCTGATCATTTGACATTACTGTATTAAGAGTCTGCTAGCGTGTTGAGTGTTTGTTTTTTTTTCATTTGTTTGCTTAACCCAATAGCACTTGGACCGCCCGATACCGCCTGAAACTTCTGTTCCATAGACCGCCTCAAAGCGCCTGTGTCACATGATTGCCTAGGGTTACACATTGGACTACGTCATCAGCTTGAAATGGCTCAAATCGGCAAGAGGGATTCCCCAGTGACCTAAATTCAAGATAAAACACAGGGGGCGCTATTTCGGATTTTTTGCTGCACACCCTGAGAAGTACGGAGCCCGGGAGGTGCAATGACAAGAGAAGAAAAATAATTTGTGGCCACAAGATAACTCATTTCCACGAATCCGTTATTTCGTTCCCACGAGTTAGTTACTTTTTCCCACGAATTAGATATGTCCTTGCCACAAGGTAGTAACTCGTTCCCACGAATTAGCCACCTCATGGCCACAAAATATAAATCCACACTCCCTCCGTCTCTCCGAAGCAGACGGCATTTGTCCTCCTGATAATCTCCGAGCGCAGACCTGTGTCTGCGCCACCCACCCCATTCCATGGCCTGCCTGACCGAAGCAATTTTCAGAACAAGCACGCCGACAATGCCACGGGCCAGTCTAATTTATAGAAAACAACGACTGAATGAGGATCAGGACATTAGCCATGGTTTTCATGTAATACATTGCAATAGGTAGAGTAATGTTACTGATCACTTTGTTCACGGTTGCAAAAACGTAGCCGCTCCAACTTTAGCCTGGAGCCATGAATCGACCTGTGGTGCGTTTCCCGAAATCACAGATGGTAATTTACATAGTTGGGTCCATTGACTGTGAATGGACGAACTATGTATGCTTTCGAGAAACGCGCCCCAGATTCGAGTTTACTAGCCCTAGGGAGCGTGCTGCATGTGGAAGAATGGTAATGTAGCCCAAACTGGAAGTATTCCCCAGAAAAGTAAATCACATTTGCGTCTGACTTATAATGTTTGCTTGCTTGGTTACCGTAAATCCCCTCACCGGACAGCGCAGGTCCGTGTCCGGAGATTATTTGTAGCAGGTCTTGGGAACGACTTGTATCTAGAGGCCACGGAATAGCTAAATTATGGGAACGACTTATATTTTGTGGCCACGAGATGACTAATTCGTGGGAACGAGTTACTAACTTGTGGGAACGAAATAACTAATTCGTGGGAACGAGTTATATCTTGTGGCAACGACATAACTAATTTGTGGGAGCGAAATAACTAATTCATGGGAACGAGTTATATCTTGTGGTAACGACATAACTAATTCGTGGGAACGAAATAACTAATTCGTGGGAACGAGTCTTATCTTTTGGCCACAAATTAATTTTTTCTTTTGTCATTGCACTTCCCGGGCTCCGTAGTGAAGAGCGAGATTGTGAATGAAAAAATTGAGAATTTTGAATGAGAAACTAGAGGTAATAAGCTTTAAAATAAATATAACTTGTAATACTTAATTTTCAATTTATATCAGCCAAAAGTGGACTCCAAAATCCAATGTCAAAAATACAGAATTTACCTGGATTTTCCAGGGAACAGAGGTAATCTATATATAATGAGACTAAGTGCTATTGGGTTAACAAGCACTATAGAAACTGGCTTATTTTGTCAAAACTTTACTCAGATTATCCAAAAACACGCAGAGCACAAAACATCTCAAACGTCTTGCAAGATCAAACCTTTCAATACTGTACTCCTTTTTACCAAATGGAAATGCCCAGCAGTTATGGCAAAGATGGCCATTTTGAGGTTTTCTCTTAAAACAAAGGTGCACATATGTTTCTCGCCCCCATCTCAAATTGGTGCTTAAATGTGTGAATGTTCAGAAACTAATGACTGGTAGTATATCGGGGTCTATCTTGGATCTGGCTCTTTCTGCATGGTTATTTGCTCTGTCGATTGTTGTTGGGTTACTTCCTTATGTGTCCATCCATGCATTATGGCACATACAGGCTATAATACAAGCAATCGACGGGACTACAATGCATGGGCTGTATAGAGCGGTAATCCATTTTGTTATAGCCCCACTGTTTCTCCATAGCTTTATAGCCATGCTAGTTTTCCCTTGCATTACTATAAATATTAGCTGCACTGGCATGTGTTGTCATGCTGAATACTTTGGTAGGTGTGTGTAGATGATTGGTTTTCCCTGAGCTTTGGCTTTAATGAAGTCCTTTCTGCTGGTTCATTTGCCCCAATGTTCAGTAATTGAGGCGGGAATGGGTGTTCCCCAGGTCTGCTTACCATTTTGTGTCCCCATTCACACCTGATGAGCTACGCCTAATTCAGGTGTCAGAATGAACTCTATGAACCCATTCAAGCCTGTTTGCTGCCTTTACAATAGCAACTAGAGTCCATCTTCCTCAATTATTAGTCCTTGAGCATTTTGTCCGATCCCTTTTGAGCGGGGTAGTCATTTTATTTCTGTATCCTAAAAAACATGAGAGAGAGAGAGCTGTCACCTTGGGTACATACAGCAGGGAATGCTCAGGGAGTTCCAAGTTCAGTTGAGGGCTGTTGATGTGGCTTGTGCTGAACCAGATCATAAATGAAAATGTTCAAAACCCTGAGTTAATGTGAGAATCCCCTTCCTCATGCCAAGGGCATGAAGCAGTGCAGCAGACTCATGTACACACAAACACTCCACACAGACTGCACACACACACCACATACACACACCCCCTCGCGCACTACATACACCACACGTACGCTCCACACACACACACACACCCACGCGCGCACACACGCGCACGCACACACACGCTTACACGCACACACACACACGCTCACACGCACACACACTCGCACACTGCATATGCTAACACCCCCACTCACGCAACATACACACACCATGCCCACTCACACCAATCACGTGCATACATCCTCTCACCATACACTGTATACATGCCCAAAACATGCCACACTCACCACACGCCCCCCACACACCTGAGCACCCCACATAGACACGCACCTTGCAAATGCACACACACATGTACACACCACACATAAGCAGAGCAGAGCCACGCTTTCCTCTAAGGTATACAAACCAGATGGACTACCCTCTTGAGTGATGAGTGCTCCAAGGATACGCATAAATAATCCCAGAGCTCCAGATTTGAAACGCTTAAAGCGATGAACACGCTTCAATCATGAAGACTGGGAGCATTCGCAGCAGTTAACTGGAGTCTTTCACACCTCATCAGAGGGAGCAGCTGAAGGGCTGGAGCCCTTGCTCTTCATGAAACTGGGGCACGTGGAAGATTCTCTTGTTTCATCAGGACTTACCTTGAGCTCTTAGTGCTGTCCCTTGTGGGAAGTCAGAAAATTCTTCTCTTTGTCTGCTACTCTGCTGTGCTGCTCTTGGAACACTTTCATGCAGTGCTGGTCTCCTGTAGCATTCTGAGCCTTTAGTAATGTGTCACCCCGCTTTTGTGTGCTAGCCCAGCTGCACTGTGCTGGCCTTGCTGTGCTGCAGAAGCCCAGCTATTGTGCTCTCGCTCTGCGATGATGCACTAGCTCAGCTATAATGAGCAAGCCTTGCTGTAACACCCAGCCTGTGCCATAGGGCTCCATGAAATCGGTTTTATATATTTTTTTCCAGATCCCCTTTTTTTTTTCTTTTTGCCAAAATCACATTTTTGCTGTTTTTATTAGCTTACCGGCCCTATGGGCCGATAAGCTATTGTCGTGGTGTGGCATCCGTCGTCGTCCGGAACGTTTTTTTTCTTTTTTTTGCCTGATGAATTTTCATGTAAATTTGCAGTAACATACTACTAGACCATATCTCCAGACGTTTTTCTCGGATTTTTGATTGAATCATTTTTGTCCGTTTTATGGGCCCTTGAAATTTTGGCTCCAATGTTAAAGATGGGACTGAGAAATTTTAAAAAATTATTTCTCAAAAACTGCGCGATACATTTTTTTCTAAATCAGGCAATCAACTTACCTTGGTACCGTCAATGTACAGTGCGAGCGCCATTTTGATTGAATCGACGGAAGGTGGTCTATTAGGGGCGCTGTACTTTATGAATATGCAAGATGGCCTGTGGAGGCCAAATGGTTGCAGATAGAGATTAAGTTTGTATTATCGACATATAGGAAGTCATATATGACCTAAATTTTGGCAATATTAAATTTGACCACAAATGACTTTGAAAGGTCAAACTCGAGGTCAGGGAATATATTAACAATGTTAAAAGATATGACTTGAAATTTAAAAAAATTATGTGTCAAAAACTGTCATAACTTTTTTTTCTTAAATCTGGCAATCAACTCGCCTTGATACACGTTATGTACAGTGCGAGTGCCATTTTGATTGAATCGATGGAAGTGGGTCTAGTGGGGGCGCTGTACTTTAACATTGGGTCTTATGGAGAATGGGCCCAATCGCCTGTGGGAGCTAAATGGTTGCAGATAGAGATAAAGTTTGTATTACTGACATATAGGAAGTAATATATGACCTATATTTTGACTGTGTTAAAGTTGACCTCAGATGACCTTGAAAGGTCAAACTTGAGGTCAAGCAAAATGTTACAATTTTCGAAGGTTTCTAGGCTTGAAAATATTGAAGATTGGGAATATATGTGCATTGAACACTTACAGGAAGTCATGTATGAACTTTCATTTGGTGGCCTTGAACTTGACCTTCGGCAAGGTCAAGATCAAACTTCACATAGTGAATTTTCAATGACTTCTATCACCAAAACTATTACTGATAAAGCTTGGGTTTGTATTGCGGGCATATAGGAAGTCATGTATGAAGTTTCATTTGGTGACATTAAACTTGACCTTCAGTGACCTTGAATGCCCAAACTTCACAGTGAAACTTCAAGGACTTATTTCAGCAAAATGGTTACAGATAGTTTCAGTTTGTTTTGGAGATGTATAGGAAGTCATACATGAACTTTCATTTGGTGGCCTTGAAGTTGACCTTCAGTGACCTTCGGAGGTCAAACTTCACATAGTGAAATTTCAATGACTTCTATCACCAAAACTATTACAGATAGAGCTTAGGTTTGTATTGTGGCCATATATGAAGTCATGTATGAAGTTTCATTGGGTGACCTTGAACTTGACCTTCAGTGACCTTCAACAGCCAAACTGTACAGTGAAATTTCAATGACTTGTATCAGCAAAATTGTTACAGATTGAGTGTAGGTTTGTATTGGAGACATATAGGAAGTCATGTATGAACTTTCATTTGGTGACCTTTATATTGACCTTCGAAGGTCTAACTTGACCAAGAGAAAATTCAGTGACTTCTATCACTGAAAAGGTCATAGATGGAGCCTAGGTTTGTGTTACTGACATAGGAAGTCACATATGAACTTTCATTTGGTGACATACAGCTTGACTGTTGATGACATTTGAAGGCCAAACTTGACATAATACAATTACAATGACTTGTTTTGCCAAAACGGTCACAGATGGAGTCGGGTTTGTATTAGAGACGTATAGGAAGTCATATATGAACTTTCATTTGGTGACCTTCGTATTGACCTTCAAAGGTCAAATGTGACCTAGTGCAAATTCAATCACTTGTATCACTAAAATGGTCACAGATGGAGCCTAGGTTTGTGTTACTGTCATCTAGGAAGTCACATGTGAACTTTCATTTGGTGACATTCAACTTGACTGTCAGTGACCTTTGAGGGTCAAACTCGACAGTGAAATTACAATGACTTGTATCACCAAAATGGTCACAGATTAAGCCAAGGTTTGTGTAGAGACATTTAGAATGTCATATATGAAGTCCATTTGCTGACCGCAACTTGACATTCTGGGACCTTTTGAATACGTATTGACATATTATAATGACTTGTATCACCAAAACTGCTTCAGAGTTTAGGATTTTATTACAGAGGGTCTTATAAATGTATGTGAACTTTTATTTAGTGACCTTGACATTGATTTTCATTGTTTCAAATGTCAAACTTCACATGAAATTTTCATAACTTGTATCATCGCTGTAAGACTGCTTGCCGGTAAGCTACAGGACCCTTGGTCCTATTTTTTTCTGTGTTTTACAATTTAAGTACAGTTTATTAACATAAAAAGTGTCTAATAGTGTGACGGATGAATAAAGTTTCAACAATTCAGTAAGGAAATACCAAAATATGAGTATCAATAAATCAGATGTAACACAGCATTGCACATTTTTATCAAATAAAGTGCTTCAATACCGTTAGCCTCTCAATCAAAATGTTCTATCCTTTTGTGAAATAAAATCCTTCATTGTTCAAGTGCACTGCACTAATAACTAGCTAATAATAACGACAACCATCAATGTTACAAGCTAGATTGCCGTAGACCATGACCATTTTTGTTTTGTGGAGAGAATATGTGCAGTTATGGGTTACACGTGTTTATTATTACTATTATTAATTTGTGCGATTATCGTTTGTAGCTTTTATTTATAGCTGTGCAAGTGCATTGCGGTCAAAGTAAGCTGTCACATCAGAGGTTAAAAAATAGTCTATAGTGTCAGTGTTGTAGTGGTTGTAGTTGCAATGCCACATTTGTATATTGTTGGCACTTCAGTTCTAGGTTTTAATCGTGAATTAATCTGTTCCCTGCTTTTAATGGTTGTATAGATGTCCTGGTAGTTCATTAGGTACCTTAAGGTTAAGGTAAGTCTTTCACGAGATGATATTGGCTGACTATGTGTTGGTCTGTTTTGCAAACTGGTTTCAACAACTGAAATTATTTCTTCCTCAATTGTTAGCAGCACCAAGGCGTTCAAACTTCACTGATGAGCTCATACTTTTTCATGGCCACAATAGCCACTTTCAGTGCCGGGCACAACTAGAATGTTCATAAATGTTCTGCAGTTTCATTTGGGTGAGGCCTTTTCTCTGGACTTGAAAACTGGTCTTTTGGTGCAACAGGGAAAATTCAAATTTTTATAAATGGCTTTCATGTTTTGTCAAATTCCACAAAATTCAGCGTCTTATGGTTTCCAGCGTAGGGCCCTACTCTGCTGTAATGCTGTTGTACATTATAATAGCTGATAGCTGGCAATGAGTAGTATAGAATTAAGTGTCAATGACAGGATTTTGTGCATACTTCAACACACACACACACACGCGCGTGCGCACGCGCACACACACACACACACACACACACTAGGGCTGCGCGATTTACCGAATCGCAATTATTTTAAGCGCAATAAAACTAACTGCCACTATGAGGCAGACAGACGAGCTTGCTTATTATTACCTTTTCTATGACACATACCTAATGCAGTCATTTGAAATGCTTCCGGGAAGAAAACTGTGATTTGAAGTCCGTTAACTACCAGCGAGGTTGGGCAACCTCCATCGCCTTGGCTTAATTAGCTTACCTTAAATCAATTCCCGTCTACTTTGCCTAAAGCTGAGGACACACTACAAGATTTTTTGGCCAGATTTTACCCACGATTTGCAGTTGGGGCTAGTCTGCTCCAGTCAGCTCTAGTTGGGGACAGTCGTCATGACAAGTCAGCGCAGAATCTGTTAGTGTGTGATGTGGTACAGACTGGAATCAGCAAATGTGTGAGGTGAACAGACTCCGCCCGACTTCAGCTGCCGAAATTCAAGCATGTTTGAATTTTTTGAGCCGACTCTGGACGCAGTCGTGTAGTGTGTGCTCCCTCATCTGCTGCAGTCCTTAAATGTGTGATGCCCAGTCTTTACAAGAATCTGCTGAAGCCAGTTGTGTAGCATGTGCTCCAAGTCTTTTCAAAATCTGCAAAGACTGTGAAAATCTTGTAGTGTGTCCCCAGCTTAACTTGCAATTAGGGATGCACGATATTTATCGGACCGATAAAATATCGGCCGATTTGGGGATAAATGACGTCATTTTTAATCGATCCGATAGAGACATTTTGTCAGATAAAAAGGTCTGATAAACTATTGAAATTTGGGAAATTGTTTGCAGGCCGAGTAGCCCCAAAACAGGCCATGACGCGTTGGTTACGTCATCTATCGCGCCTTACTGGCAGGACCCAGACCGATAGATAACTCAGAGTGGTGCCACTCATTGACTTCATTGCTTGAATGGTCACGTGGTTCGTGGGGAAGCGCTATGGTTCCAAACAAACGCTGCGCTGTCATGATCTCCTATGGGACAGACAGCAGCGATTGCGTTACTAAACGGGTAAATATTAAATTAAACCGCACACAATTGCCGCAAACGTATTTCTCTTAATGAATTACATTATTTACATACGTTTTATAGAGGTCATGCTTTTATAGTGACATGGTGACAAGTTAAATAAGTAACTACTCAGATGTGTGCTTTGTGTATTACGATTGGAACAAATTCATTCTGAAGTGTTCATACCTACTTGTTGTCTTCATTTAATCCGTCTTTGCCCTGACGCAATGGATAACAGGATGATATTGCGTGTTGCCCCAACTGGGAAAATGTAGAAGTCTCAAAACTAAAGTATGTAAATGAAACCGCGCCAGTTTCAGTTTCTGCGAATACACTGATAAGAATAAACGAATGAACTGAAGCCTTTTTTGCCGGGTAATTTAACTGGCACCTTTTTACCAGTTATTTTAACTGAAATTTTACAATAAGTTTACCACAGAGTTCAGTGCATGTTCAGAGTAAAACACTGTTAAATGCGCGCAGGACTCCTCTTACAGTTAAAATGACGAGGAGACAATGCGTTAATTCGACGGTTAAATTCAGTCAGTTTATAACAGTGTAGGAAAGCCGAACTTCATTTCGTTGCTCTGTTGCGACAGCGTATGTGCATGGGGCAAACCAGCTTGCCCAGTATACACGTGCTTTTGAATGGAAATGCATTGTGACGGGACTGGACATTTTGTCCGATGTAAGCGAAAATCCGTTCTATTAAATCAGGTATATTCGATGTTTATTTCATGGAAAAACATTTCAGAAAAAAATCGGGATATCAGCTGTTGTCCGGTATGAGCGAGTTTCTGTTTTATATGGGGACGATTTAGCCGCGTTCTACTGTATTTTCCTATGAACGTCTGCCCCGATATACATACACAAGATGGCGGCCGAGTGCTGCCACAGAAACGAAGACTTTGTCCACTCTAGTGTGTTTATATCTCTGTGGTCGCAACTCTGAGAATATCTATGGCTCTGGCAGGACCCAAGCCTGGCCCCGTCTCTGCCAGACTAATTATCAACATGGCTTCACCAGTGTGGTCGTTATTCATTTCATATGGTAAATGTTTGGCCTATGAGTGTCTTTTGCTGCTGTTATTGTCATTTACAGCAAATGACCGCAAATATTTGTGTGATATGACATGAAAAAAATAAATGAACATTTGAAGAGCCAAAACTTTTGTTTGCTGTTATAGATAGGCCAGAGCTATTAAAATATCAGTTTTTCATCACTGCATCCCAGATTTGTTATTCTCCTGGATGCACAAACTGCAGATTAAATGAAGATTATATTAAATATAAAAATATGAACTTATCGGTTATCGGTGTCGGCCACGAGAAGCAGGAAATTATCGGTTGAAAATTTTCATATCGTGCATCACTACTTGCAGTCAAGCCATTTATTCAGCCAACTGACTAATCAAAACAAAAATGTGCCCTATAATGATAAAGAAGAGATAATGAGAAGCAGACAGACCTAACCAGGCTGCCGTGTTAGACTGAAAGAATGTCAACAATCTGAATAAATAACAGACCTCTGAATTCCACCTCTCGCAGAATTTTTGCATATCATTAAAAAGATTTCTTAAAAATCATTTTAAGATGGTCCCGGTTTTTCAGCGTTTCAAAACATACGCGAAATGGAAAACATTTTGTGAAGCATATCGAACATGAAAGTGAGAGGAATTATTTTCCTATTGCACGCAATGGATAAATTCAGTGAAGACTTTGCAAACACATTCAGGCAAACGCAAATTTGCAGCATTCTTTATTTGATCATTGAAAAAGATTAATTACTCGGGCCGGTAGGCCACGAGTCTGAGTTTCGGCTCCATTCTTCTTCTTTTTTTTTTCCCCCCGGGGTCGCGATTGTCCTGCTCATGTGCGCGCGGTTTTGCGATTGGCCCAGGCCTAGACCCGGCCCGAGTACAGGCTCTGAGGAGCCTCTTGTTTGAAAAAGTAATTCATAGCTCTTGATTTTGGTTATATTTGAGCGTCTAAATAGCCTACAGTGAAGGTGGAAAACATTGTGTTTAATCGTAGCCTGTTGAACTTGACATGTTAATTGTTATCGCATTCACAGGCAGCGCGGCCAAACAAAACTAGAAATAATCTAGCAAGCATATTCAGGCAAATTACGTGCTGATCAACGCAAAGTTAAGGTCTGCAAAGTCATCATCCTCTACCTGACAATTGCTCTCACCCCCTTCCCAATTACTTTGCTCAATTTGCAATCAAACAGTTGATTCGCTCTATTAGGCTAATGATTTAAATTGGTAGATGGTCTGATTTATTTAGATATCATTTTTGTTTGTCACATTTTGAAATTTAAATAACCATGAAACACGACAGATTTGCCTGAATGTGTTTGCTGGATTATTTCTTATTTTACATTTCGCCACGCTGCATGCGAATGCGTTAGCAATTTACTTGCACTTCAACAAAATGTTTTCCACTGCTGGTTATTTAGACGCTCAAAAGTAACTAAAATCAAGAGCTATGAGTTACTTTATTTTAAATTAATCTTGTTCAATTATCTAATAAAAAATGCTGCAAATTTGCGGCAAAGATTCGCCTGAACGTGCATTGCTAAATCTTCGCTGCATTTGACTATTGCATGCAATGCAAACATATTCTCTCTCTCACTCTCGTTCGATATGCTTCACAAAATGTTTTCCACTTCACGTAGCCTATATTTTTAAGCGCTTAAAATAAGGGCCATCTTAAAATAATTTCATTTTTTAGGAAATAACTTTAATAATACATATAAAATTCCCGATGAGAGGCGGAATTCAGAGGTCTGCTATTTATTCAGATTATTGACTTTCTTTCAATCCAACAAGGCAGCCTGGTTAGGTCTCTCTGCTTCTCATTATCTCTTCTTTATCATTAGAGGCCACATTTTGGTTTTGATTAGTCAATAGGCTGAATAAATGGCTTGATTGCAGGTTAGGTAAAGTACATGGGAATTGATTTAAGGTAAGCTAATTATGCCAAGGCGATGGAGGCTGTCCAACCTCGCTGGTAATTAGCGGACTTCAAATCACAGTTTTCTTCCCGGAAGCATTTCAAATGACCGCATTAGGTAAGTGTCATAGAAAAGGTAATAAGCAAGCTCGTCTGTCTGCCTCATAGTGGCAGTTACTTTTATTGCGCTTAAAATAATCATGATTTGGTGAATCGCGCAGCCCTAACACACACACACACACACACACATACACACAGAAAGACAGAGCTCATTCCCGCCTCTGCCAGCTCAGAACACAGCCTAGCCACTGCTTACAGTGTATGTGTACTCTCCAGAGGCTGAGGTAGCCTGGCTGTATGAGGAGAGCCTATAGGCCTGGCTGTATGAGCAGAGCCCAGCTGCCTGGCTGTATGAGCAGAGCCTAGCGGCCTGGCTGTATGAGCAGAGCCCAGCTGCCTGGCTGTATTAGCAGAGCCCAGCTGCCTGGCTGTATTAGCAGAGCCCAGCGGCCTGGCTGTATGAGCAGAGCCCAGCTGCCTGGCTGTATGAGCAGAGCCCAGCGGCCTGGCTGTATGAGCAGAGCCCAGCTGCCTTGCTGTATGAGCAGAGCCCAGCGGCCTGGCTGTATGAGCAGAGCCCAGCTGCCTGGCTGTATGAGCAGAGCCCAGCGGCCTGGCTGTATGAGCAGAGCCCAGCGGCCTGGCTTTATGAGCAGAGCCCAGCTGCCTTGCTGTATGAGCAGAGCCCAGCTGCCTTGCTGTATGAGCAGAGCCCAGCGGCCTGACTGTATGAGCAGAGCCCAGCTGCCTTGCTGTATGAGCAGAGCCCAGCGGCCTTGCTGTATGAGCAGAGCCCAGCGGCCTGGCTGTGTGAGCATAGCGGAGCAGGTAATTCCCAATTTCTGTCAGGCACTTATTTTTTAAAAAATATATCAGGTGTGGGGGGCAGGCCTCCACCAATAGCTGTGGGTACCCTTCTGCTCAGACAGCAATATTCACTCCTCGCCTCATCCTCACCCCTCAGCCAGTCAATCTCCCTTTGCCCCTCTCTCTGGTCCTTTCCCTCCTTATCTCTCTCCTTTTCACTCCCCTTGCTGATACCTGACATGAACTCTGCATGAACCAGCTTCTTCCAGTGTAGAGATGGAATTTCCCCTGGAGTGCTCCCTAGCAGGCCCTGCTTTCAGCACTGCCTGTAAGGAAATGCTCCTGGCCCGTGTGTGAACACTGTTTTGGGAGGTGTGTGTGGTAGCTGTGGCGCAGCCATCTCGTGCCCCCCTCCCCGATGAGTGAATTGTCGGGGGGCCATGCTGACTTAAGCAGCTGCAGACGCGCACAGAAGCCTGTCTTTTCCTTTGATGCAATTTCAAATGCTCTTCAAAGCACACCAGGGCTCGTCTGTCTCCCTGCATTTTTGTGAGTTTTTGTCTATTTTATTTCTTCGTGTCTACGCACCCAGACATCATGTGCGCGCACACCCACAGAGCTCTGTGTGTCTGTGCTTTTGGTCTCAGTCAGCATTGTACTGTACTCCCTCCTGATGGCTGCTCTTGTAGCCGTCTTCACAAAACTGTTAACCTGGCCTTTCCAAACTTTGGACGGGCTCAGCCACATATAAAAATGCATATATAGTGTTTAGAGTCTGTGACTTCTGACTCTTCCTCTCTCATGCTCTCTCTCAGCCTCCTTGCTCCTGTTTGCATTATCAACTACCTTTCCTTGCACTGGACTGTGTCTACACAAGGTGTTTCTGAAAATATAGCCTTGCCTTGTCTCATTTAGAGTGCAACTCCTAGGACAGACTGCTAATAACCGTAATAGACTTCAGTCGCCAAAAATAATACCAGCAAACATCACACGCTTCCTGTTTTGCTCAATTCACATTCTGACAAAGTAAGCGCAAGTATATTACGATTATAACGGCATGCGGTTTACATTGCATTGATGAAGTGCAACTCACTTCATCCGTGTTTTAGTATGTGAGTTGCATTTGTAGGCACTTGGGCTCATTGCGCAAAGTGGAGTCAATCCAGAATGTGGAGATGGAATATGCTTGCTAATCCAATTCATATACTGTTCCATGGCCTGCCAGTAATGGCCGGCATAAGTAGGCTTGGAAGTGTGACGGAAGTGAGATAAAAGCCGGCACTTCTATTGAACACATGATGGTTCCAACCACATGAGATTTACTGACCAATAAATGGTTCACAAAAATGAATTTTCTTATTGGGGTTATCTGAGTAAAATATTCAGGACTGTACTCATGAGTTGTGTATTTCGCATCAGCCTTAGATAGCCACTAGAGCTTTGGTTGTCTGCAGTGGCATTACCCATCCCTTATTATTGTTGAAACCTTCAGGAAATTACCCATCTTTTCCTGTAGCTGTTCTGTGCGAGTGCAGTGGACTGTCACCCTGGTGTAAGTCCATGCAGAAGGTGGCTGAGGCGTGTGTTGCTGTTGTACTGGGGGAGGTTTTCCTTTCCACTGCCTTGTGCATCAGACTCTGAGGCAGACATCGCCAAACCAAAATGCTACGTTAAAATTTGGCGCTCTTTAATCGACAGCTCTATAAACGGCTCTCGCATTTCTGCCGAAACCTCTCGAAATTCCTGGAAGGTCGAATTGAGTATTTCTGGAGAGATTTTAACCTTCATGTAAATCCCCTTGGAAAAGTACCTTTAACTTCCACCCCATGTTTTTTTTTTTTTTTCTTTCTCTTCAGTGGCTCCCTATCACGGTGGGTCCTGAGCTGCTCTCCCACTCCCTACCCTGGCATTTCTTCACCTACTGACAGCATATTGATCTGGCCCCCCTTTTTTAATGAAATGAAACCAGTATTTTTGTTGGCCCCTAGAATCCTCAGTCCATTTGATCCCTATAGTGACACGGGCGGGGGGGTTGCGCAAATTTTGCGTCTTCCAGTACCTTTCATATTTTCCCGGTTTTTTTTTTTTTTTTTTTTTTTTTTTTTAAATGTGCGCATGTAATTTCAACACACGGCAATTGCGCATATTGAGACTATGGCAGGGTAAATTACACTATGGCGCCATAGTCTCGTCAATGTATGGGAAACACTGAGTGACCACCTTGCTCAAATCCCCTGCTTTGAGTCCAGGCTCTTATACAAACACTCAGTGAACCAGGTGGTCAAACTGTCTGTGTTCTGGCATCCCTGGGTAGGCTGAGTTAATGTGTTAAACGGGCAGTTTATACTGTGTGAGTCCCATATTAGGCAGGAGAAGTTTGCTCAGGTGAGGTTGGACTTTCGCACAGGATGTCGGCCCGACGGGACCCTCCGTTAAGATTTGCTCATTAGATACGAAAGTGGCTCTTCACACGCAAATTCACACAGCACAAAGCCTCGTCTGTCTGCGTTTGACACTCACATGGCTGTGTAAGCAGCAAATCTGGCCAAATGACTAATCCGTGAGTAGGATGCATGCAGGAGAGGTGCATGAGGCGTAACCAGGATTCAGGGCAGCACCTCTGTGCAGCTCTGATTTACCGGCCTGTTGAGAACTATGTGATCAGGAGCCTCGGCTCTCAGCGGAGCAAACATTCGCCTTTCTGAGTTGCACAGGAATGAGCTTAAGGTAGTGAAATCGCTTAATTTGCTTCACATTTGATTCCTGTGACTTCTCTAAGAACTGTGGATGAGATGGTTTTAGTGTACTTAGGTGTGTCCATTGTGGTTCTGCCTCATGTTGTGTGGTCCCCATAGCATTTCAATTTCAGACTGTGCCAGAATTTGCTCACATGTATACATTTGAACCTGAACAACCCAGCGTGATATAAGATACTGTCTGGATATCATAATACTGTGACGTGACTTGAGCAAGAAACTTTTACTGAACTCCTTGGGGACACTGGTAGGAGTGTCCCTGTGGAGCATGTTTTTCATGGAGGGAGAAACCTGAGGAATCCCGATCGAACACGGGGAGAACATGCAAACTCTACGCAGAGAGGTGCTTGTGACCAGGACTCGAACCCTGAACCTCCTTATTCTTGTAGCTGCACTAACCTCTGCGCCACCAACCTATGCTATACCGTACAAGCTGTTGCCTGTACCTACATTGTCATATTCATTTTACTAATGAATGTTTATCATAAAAATTGCATTTTGTTAATATTTTTTGAATGCTCCAATCTCTACAATACCACCGCAACATTGATGCCAAGGTGTTCAGTCAAAATTATTATACTTGATTTTTTCCATATAGTCCTAATACATCTTTATACCCAGTAGTTGGCAAGATTGCAGATTCGGACATTGCTATAGGCCTTAAATGCTGTACAGGCTCCAGGAGTTGCGAGACAACTTTTTTTCTTAAGTGTCTCAGCCCACCTCTGTAAGAGCTGTTCCTTGTGGAGTAATTAGGCTGGCTTTGGTCTTTGACCTGTTGGTGAGCAGATGTTCTACAGCCCCCTCTGTGAGGTGGCTGAACCTGGAGCACAATCTCATGGTCTGCATTAGACCCATCTGCACTCTGTGCCAGGCTACAGGGCTCCGCTGCCCATGTAAAGGATAACCTGTGGTCATTAACCCATCTCTGTATTTCCAAAAGCGGTTACTCTCCCATTTTAATCAATCCTGGTGGCAGGTGTTTCTTTGACACTTTGCATGTAAAACTAATAGCATTGGATCACTGATGAAAGTGATGGTGCTGGTTTGAATCAGGTTTGAATCCAAATCACTGGGTAGACTTAATCACAGTTGCTTTTCAAAGCACGAGCAAGTTGGCCCATTGGCTTTATAAGGTATTTAATGGGTTGAGGTCAGGACTCTGTCGTTCTTCCACACTGAACTCAACAGAACACAAATGGGCCTTGGTTTGTGTGCTGGTGATTTGTCATGCAGATGCAGGAAAGGGTCATCCTCTCGCTGTCAGAAGCTCAGAATCATCTGATGCTTTGTATACACTGCCCATTCCTTTGCTTAGACTTCCTGCTAATGTAGCTGTGCTGGTGCGCTGGAATATTACTTTAGTGTTTCGCGCCCAACCCTTAGGATTCAGTGCATCTGTCCTTTTTACCTGCATCTCCTGTTAGACTCCGAACATCAACTTCTGTCTTCTGTGATCAGTATAAGTAAAAACATCAGGCCTCACTTGGTGCAAGTTGATGGTTACATTTTGTTTGTTAAAAGACCTAATAGTTGACTTTTAATACACTTAAAGGGGACCTATTATGCTGAAGTAATGTTGTAATGTTGGCTGTCCATACTCAACCTCTGAAAAGTTTCTAAACATAAGATACAGGGGTTTTGCTGCAATCCAAGAACGTGATTTCGCGAACGTGATTTCCTCTCTGAACAGCTCGTCCTGAGATCTTCACGAGATCTGGGTAAAACCTGACGTCAGGTTGTGCCACCCAATTACTACATACCTAGCCAGAGCCAATCGCGGCGCTGGACCTGCCCACACCGGAAACTATTCTAGCAGGCACAAACAACCGCGGATCATACTATGCCTTAGTAGCATAGCGTCTGCACTTTTGGAAATACAAAAGAAGAACCACAGATCATTTGAGGTGCAGTTTTGTCAGTATCTCTCCCAAAGCTGCTTGTCTGTTTACTTTTGGACACAAAGAATAGCACCTATTCCTCCTCCAAAAGACGATGCCACCAGAAATTAGTGGGTAGCTTTTTTTTTTTTTGTTTGCTGGCAGCAAACAGCCATGGCCAAAGGGAACGTTAGCTGTTTGTGCTCAGCATTTCACCGAAGACAGCTTTGTCAATAAAGGATAATTCAACACAGGATAAGCGTTTCAGCTGCTTCTCAAACCTGAAGCAGTTGCATTGATCAAGCGCTCGGAGCCACAAGCTGTAAGTAACGATATAACAGTAAATAATTTAAGTGAAGCTAACGTGTTACAGGTGGCTAGCAGGACCGCCTACGATAGTTAGCACTAACAACTGGCCTCAAAAGCAGGCTTTGTAAAAAATCTGAAGATAAAGCCTGGATCGGTCGCGACTGTCCGCGACTCACAGACGCAGAAGCTGTAAGTTGCTTTACTGCATAAGCCTGCCTAACATGATAGCCTGTTGAATGTGGCTGTAGCACTGCGGCTAAAGTAGCCAAGTTACTGTTGCTAATGTTTGTGTCCTAAATATGCAAGAGTAATATCAGGGGAAATTCAGTAGGTGGTGTGTGAACATAAACCTCATTTGAAGCCAACTTTTCATACTTGTTTGTAATTTGGATGCTTGGTACAACTGTCCACGGTAATGGAACTTGCTGTCTGTAAAACCTGTATTGCAAGGGTTTGTCTCTGCGGTTGCTATGACCGCTCAGTTACAAGCTACTGCATGTTAGTTTGCGTGCCGTGCTAATTAAAAATGCTCCTGGTTCACTTATGTGCAGTAATTCTGATCGGTATGCTTGTGTTACTTCGGTAAGCATCAATGTGGCAGTTTCATCATGACGTTGCCCGATTGTAGCCACTACAGTTGAAGCTAACCGGAGAGGTGCTGTATGTGTCTGCAGAGTTGGGCTGAAAAGGCTGCAGTTAGACCAGACGTAGGTTTTGCAGAGCTTGGGATACGTGTTTGGGTTTGTTTACAGCTGCTTGTGATCGCTTCACTTATCCATGACCGGGGTCAGCCTGATCACCAATATCTGGGCTAGCTCTCTGATGCTACTGTGAAAGCAATTGCGAAACGCACAAGCTCTAACGTGCTTTCACACCGGACGCGAAACAAATTTTTTGCGCGACAGATTACATTCAAAGTCAATACAAAGACGCGAATACACGCGTTATGGTTGCGTTAGGCCGCTTTCACACCGGACGCAAAACAAATTTTTCGTGCGACAGGTTACATTCAAAGTCAATGCAAAGACGCGAATACATGCGTTATGGGCGCGTTAAGCCGCTTTCACCCTGGACGCGATACAAATTTTTCGCGCGACAGATTAAGTCAATGCAAAGACAATGCATTGACTTTGAATGTAATCTGTCCCGTGAAAAATTTCGCGTCCGGTGTGAAAGGGCCTTATCGCGCCCATTTTCCGCGAGCAAACTCTGGTCATTCCGACGCAATAAGTAAACCATTACCACGGGCAATTTCCGAAAAGGCCGTTTAGCCTGGAGCTTTCGCCCCTCCGTCATATACCAGCGCAGAAGCTGTTCGTTACTCCACGCTAACGACACATCACAGTTATGCACACGAACCAGCAGGTCCTTATAATACACTCCTAAGCAGTTCATAAGTTGTTGGTCCACTTTTTGCTGCTCCTCACTGTCCATGTTTCCCTCTAAACTCAGACCCACCGGATTTCTATGGTCTCCGGTCTACACTTGGGAATGTCAACCCGTTCTACAAATGCGTCTGTATGGGGTGCATTCTGGCTTTCCCTCTATCCTAACTATAGAGTAGAAACAATGGTGTACTCACCATAGTAGCCGTAGGTAGATGGCAAATTCGAGCTTGAGCTGCCAGACTTTCGCACTGCATCCTCCACTTTCGCCGCTGCGTTTATTAGAACAAGTATATTTCATTAGATCTATACACATGTACAGCGTTTGATTGCGGAATTTCCCCGCCGATTTCTTAGCTCAGATAGCAGACGCGTCTCACGTTTCACACTGGGGAGGCGAACCCGGAAAACTGCGTTCTGCCGAGTCCCGCCCAGCTCCGCCCGTCACAGAGCTGGCCAATCAGAAGAAAGTGGGCACGCGGGGATGGGGGGCCATAGCGGAAGAGCAGCCTAAACGAGGCGTTTCAGGCAGAGACTGCAATGGACTACAAATGGGGTTTTTCAAGGATGGTAGTATGAGCTAAATAAGGACCCTTTTTTGGACTTTGAACGATCAGGAGTACTCTAGGGGAGTCCAAGATCAAAATATAAACTTGGAAATGTAGCATAATAGGTCCCCTTTAATATGACCTCTAATTCACGCAATAAAGTTCATAACTAGCGTATGTATTTTACTCTGCTCAGCTTGGGACTCAGGAGCGCTACCACTCCAAAAACGGGTCAAAATGGTGTCCAGTGTTGTGCGCTGCTGTATCAGTTGTAAACAAATTCTTGAGAAGAAAACAAATTAAAGCCCCCCCCCCCCCCAGTATCCAGTGTGTCCACATATTTTATAGGTATTTTCTGTGACTTTCGTACTGTTTTTGGTTGACAGAAAGTGTGCATGGTAGTGTTCCATCAGTGTGTTACATTGGGATCTTCTGGTGTGTTTACCCAGACCTGTCTTTGCTCCACAGGTATTACTACAACAAGCGGATCCTGCACAAGACCAAAGGGAAGAGATTCACATACAAGTTCAACTTCAATAAGCTGGTGCTGGTGAATTACCCCTTTATTGACATGGGGTCAGCAGGTAAAGGGTTCAGTCTCTGCTTTTATGGCCTCTAATGACCCCAGTCTTGCTGTCTCCCACTGTACACGTTTTATTTTTCATCAGCAGGATGCTAGTCTAATATACAGTGCATGTTATTTGAGGGTGTGATGTAAACTTTTTCCCATAGGGGCACTTGGTCTCCTGAGTTGTAAAGTTTACATGCCAGAAGTTGATGTGCTCCACTTTATTTTTCCAGTTGACTCACGTATATTTGGGAGAAAATGCCCCTGAATGGAAGCTCTTCTGAGCTCTGTGTTCTGTCTTTCACCATACTTGACTCACCCATTACCTCTTTTTTGCCTCTGTTTTCCTCCTCTTTGCCTCTATTCCCTGGCCTTCTTCCCCACCTCCTCCCTCTCACGGTGTCTGTTGTAGGTAGTGGAGTCCCGCAGAGTGCTCCTCCGGTCCCCTCTGGCATAGGAACACATTTCCGCTTCCCTCCCTCCACCCCGTCAGACGTGCTGTCGCCCAGCGAGGACCTCCGCAGCCCAGTGTTCAGCGCGGCGGCCGGCCGCCTCGCCCGCAACTCCATCAGTGACTGCAGCGACGGCACCTCCGTCAACTCCGAGCTCGAAGAGGGCGGGCCCGACGAGAGGGCTGCCGACCGGAGCGCAGCCGGCTTCCGGGGCATCCTGCACCCGCGCCTGTCCCAGGACTCGCTGTTCCGCATGTACGGGGTGCCCCCCAACCCAGCCCTCCCGCGAGGCCCCCCGGGACACAGGATCCACCCCGAACCCCTGTCCCCCTTCCCCGTCTCTCCCCTGCCCGGCTCGGGGGCCGCGGCGCTGCTGGCCCCGCCTCTCTCCCCGGCCCTGTCCATGACGCCCTCGTCCCACCTTCCCTACACGCCCTCGCCCTCCCTCAGCCCCATGCTGGGCTCCCACTTCTCCTTCAGCGCCGAGGACATGAAGCGCTACCTGCAGGCCCACACGCAGAGCGTCTACAATTACCACCTCAGCCCCCGCGCCTTCCTGCACTACCCCAACATTGTCATCCCGCAGCCCCAGCGCCCCGACAAGGGCCCCGCCGTCCACCACCCGGCCCTGGGGCACGGCCACGCCCACCCGCACCCACTGCACAGCCCCCTGCATGCCGCCGCCGACGAGTCCCACCTCTCGCCCTTCAAGTTCAAGCTGCAGCCGCCGCCTCTGGGCCGCAAGCAGCAGCGGGAGGGGCAGGCCGGCCCCAGTGGGCCCACCTCCGGCCTGCCGTCCTCCTTCTCATTGGGCGGAGAGCTGGGCTGTGCTGGGGGCTCCTCCTCTGCCTCTCTCAACTGCACAGGCGGCCTGCCGAAGATCAAGGTGATGAACTCCTCAATCTCTGCATGTCTCTCTTCGTATTTCTCTCTGAATATCAGCCGTGACGTTTTTTCAGTATTTCTTTCTCTGTCTGCTTCTGACCCTCTGTCTGCATCTTTGTGCATTACTCCCATCTGTCGACCACTCTCTCATACCGCTGAAAGGGTCTTTCTTTTGGGCATAAATTCGTGGGTGGTTTATCATTGAATTGAGGGTCATAGTCGAGGAGTACAGGCCAAGGAAAAGGATAATAGTGTGTGCAGTATAATGAGAGATGTGGTTTTCATTGTTATTTTTGGAAGAGTGCAGTTTTAAACGGCCCATGATGCCATATGCAGTAGAGAGTTTGTACTGTGTGTTGTGTAGGCAGGACAAGAGACTATATTGCCCACGACACTCATTGAAATGCATGATGGCAAACATTAGGGAAAATTCCTCTCAATGTGGACGGCTACACTGTGGATTATAGGCAAACATGTTTCAGCATGTTACTGGCTGGGAAAAATGAATAGATGTCAACTGGGAACTTTACGAAGGGTGCAACCTAAACCCTGATAGAAACAATTCTGACTTTAATTCCAACATTTTCCTCTTGATTCATAAAATACAACAAACAAGTTGTTTCTATAATGAATCACTTGGCATGACAGCAAATATTTAATTTGGCTAAAAAAAGCCATTTTGTCTCAACCCACCTCTGAAGCCTTGTCCAACAGAAGTCCACAGTATACGTAATCTTGGTCCCCTATCTGTGCTATGCCAGCACTACTGAATGCTGTTATACTCCGTCACCCATTCGAGTTGCTCCATATGGTGTGTGTTGTGTGGCAGTCTTTGGCTGTACTGCTGAGCATGACTGTGGTTGCCAGTGCGCTGACCTCTGACCCCTTGGCTTCTGCAGGTTGAGCCCATCTCTGACACAGAGTCTGAGGAGGAGGTGGAGGTGACAGACCTGAGCGAGGAGGAGGAGGATGCGGAGCTGGAGCACAGCTTCAGGTCCTTCGCCCGACCCCACCGGCCCAACGGCGTGCAGTCGCACCCGCCCGACGACGACTTGGACGAGGAGGTTTTCAAGACCCCGGCGGCCCCCCCTCCGGCCCTGCCTCCCGTCTCCGGGCGCCCGGCTGCCCCTGCCCTGAAGACGGAGCCAGCAGAGCCTGGGGACGCCTCCCCGCCCGGGGCCACCAAGTGCATCCCGCTGAAGCTGCGCTTCAAGCGGCGCTGGAGCGAGGATCAGCGCAGCGAGGCCGCCACTGCCGACCACACCCAGGACAAGAAGGTGCGTGCAGAGGAGAGAGAGGGGCGGGAGGAGCCGGAGACCAACGGAGAGAGCGGGGAGAGTAGGGCCTGGGCTCCACCCCTGCCAGCCTGCCGCAGGGTGAGTGCAGAGCTGCACCGAGTCACTGCCCTGCTCTCCCTTGTGAACAGCTCATGATTCTCAAATGCTGCCCTACTGCTGTAAAAGTTGGCACATTAAAGAAGATGGAGATAAAATAAAAAAGGAGGGATTAGAGAAGTCAATTAATACACAAGACCCTCTGCAGTGTTTACAATGGTACAACAACATACTATTTCTTTAGCCTAATAGCATAGTTGCCTAAGTCATATTTGAACATTTTTCAGAAAACAAGAAAAAACACAATTTTTAGCAAGCACATTGGTATTTTTTTTGATATTGCAACAGTAAGCCAAAAAATGACTTAGGCAATTATGCTATGAGGCTAACGATTTGATGGTTAAACGAGAGAATTCAGTAGTTCATTGTAAACATAGTCTCATTTCAAATCTGACAACTGCAACTGAATCAAAAAAATAAAATTGGCTCGGAGGCAACTGGGGACTAATGATGACATGCCAAGTTTCTAGTGGTGTAAAATGGGTGATATTAGACAGGTATGTTAAACGTGTTATTGTATGAAGGGAGCTTCTAAAAAGAAAAAGCCTAGTCCCTCATTAGCAAAGATGGGTCAAGACACACCAAATTGCCAGCATACTTGTCAGCTTATAATCCATCACTTTGAGAACAATGGTCCCCCAAAATTAAATTGGTCGGTTTTGGGGGGGTTTCAGCCTAGAGTACGCAATGGAACTAAAAGATGGAAGAGATCTTGGTGCGTAGACGTAAGAGTTTAAAACTACATTTGAATGCCTGTAATCTCCAATCCTGCAGACCTCACAGTCTTAAGAACCGTCGTGACTGTAATGGATATCGCATCATCTACTCTGAAAAGTAAAAGTAGATATACTTTAGTAAATTTGGTAAATATTTTTCAGCCAAAAAAATTCTCTGCTGCATCTGCAGATACAATATGAAGCTTAACTATGAAAAGCCAGAGACATACATTGACACTGTCCAACACTGTCTCTGGGCTTGGTGTCATCTGAGATGGACAGTGGCACAGTGGAATCATGTTTTGTGGTTTGGCAAGTCAGCATTCCTAGTGGTTTTTGTGAAACACAGACGCCTTGTTGTCTGGACTAAAGACAACAAGGACAACCCAAGCTGTTATTTAGCTTCAGGTCCAAAAGCCAGAGTCTGTCATGGTATGAAGTTAGGTTCATACACATGGCATGGGTGACTTGCACATTTGCGAGGGCACTGTTTATGCAGAAAAATATTCACAAATTTTGGAGCAACATATGATACCAGCTAGATGTTGTCTGTCCCAAGAACTTCCATACATTTCCCAGCCAAACTGTGCCAAACCAAATTCTGCACATATTATGCATACCTGCAGAAGCAGTGTATGGGTGCTAGATTGGCCTGCCTGCAGTCCTTATTGGTTTCTGATAAAGAATGTAAGGCACATTAGGAAGCAAAATATATAGCAACGGAAGCCCCATACAATTGCCCAGCTGAAGACTTCATTATGTGGGAAAATTCCACTGCGAGACTTGACCAACTGGCGTCTTCAGTGTCGGAACGTGTGACGAGTGTGATTAAAAGGTGGTGTTATACATTGGTTAGCGGTTGACAAGCCAACTTTTTTGGACTCTTTTGCAGTCATCGCATTGCATATTTTCAATAACCATTAAAATTTCCATGATAAAGCATCCAATGTGTTGTATTGTTTACAATATAGCAGAGGGTCAATAAATTTCTCAGATCAGGCATTTTTGATTTTATTTGCATTTTCCATAATGTGCTGGCTTTTTTGTAATGGAGGTTGGGCACCCATAAACACAAACACACACACACACGCACGCGCACGCGCACATACATTTCTGCTCAAACAGAAATGCACATGCTCACATATACTAGGGCTGCGCGATTAACCTAATCGCGATTATTTTAAGCACAACCTTAAATCAATTCCCGTGTACTGTACCTATCCTGCAATCAAGCCATTTATTCAGCCAACTGACTAATCAAAACCAAAATGTGGCCAATAAGGATTAAGAAGAGATAATGAGAAGCAGACAAACCTAACCAGGCTACCGTGTTAGATTGAAAGAATATCAGTAATCTGGATAAATGGCAGACCTCTGAATTCCACCTCTTATTGGAGAATTTTGTATGTATTATTAAAGATATTTCTTAAAAAATGAAATTATTTTAAGATGGCCATGGTTTTAAGCACTTAAAAATATAGGCTACGTGAAGTGGAGAATGTTTTGTGAAGCATATCGAACGTGAATGCGAGCGAGAATGCGTTTGCATTATACGCAATTATAGTCAAATGCATCGAAGATTAGGGCAAACACGTTCAGGCGAATCAGTGCCGCAAATTTGTGGCTTTTTTTTTTTTTAGATGATTGAATGAGATTAATTTTAAATAAAGTAACTCATAGCTCTTGATTTTAGTTACTTTTGAGCGTCTAAATAACCAACAGTGAAGGTGGAAAACATTTTTAAGCGTATTGAACGTGACAAGTCAATTGGCACATTCGCATGCAGCACGGCAGAATGTAAAATTAGAAATAATCTAGCAAACACATTCAGGCAAATCTGTCATGTTTCATGGTTATTTAAATTTCAAAATGTGACAAACAAAAATGATATCTAAATAAATCAGACTATCTACCAATTTAAATTGTTGGCCTAATTGAGCGAATCAACTGTTTGATTGCAAATTGAGCAAAGTAATTGGGAAGGGGGTGAGAGCTATTGTCGGGTAGATGATGATGACTTTGCAGACCTTAACTTAGTGTGCGTGCAATGCGACAATCATTTCTGTCACTTCACGTTTGATATGCTTCACAAAATATTTTCCAGTTCGCTTATGTTTTGAAACGCTTAAAAACCAGGACCATCTTAAAGTGATTTTATTTTTAAGAAATCTTTTTAATGATATGTAAAAATTATACGAGAGGTGGAATTCAAAGGTCTGCTGTTAATTCAGATTATTGATATTCTTTCAATCTAACACGGCAGCCTGGTTAGGTCTGTCTGCTTCTCATTATCTCTTCTTAATCATTATAGGCCACATTTTGGTTTTGATTAGTCAGTTGGCTGAATAAATGGTTTGATTGCAGGTTAGGCAAAGTACACAGGAATTGATTTAAGGTAAGCTAATTAAGCCAAGGCGATGGAGGCTGTCCAACCTCGCTGGTAATTAGCAGACTTCAAATCAGTTTTCTTCCCGGAAGCATTTCAAATGACCGCATTAGGTACGTGGCATAGAAAAGGTAATATGCACGCTCGTCTGTCTGCCTCATAGTGGCAGTTACTTTTATTGCGCTTAAAATAATCGCGATTCGGTTAATCGCGCAGCCCTAACATATACACTTCAACACGCGGAAACACAACTACAGGCTCAGCAGTGCACACATTCTCACCTGTATGTGGATATATTCTGGAGTGGGGATGGTTAATGACCGAGGTGTATCACTTCAACACTAATACCCCCTGCGAGAATTAACCTCAATGAACTCTAATCACAGCACCCCCTTACTCCCTCCCACCCATGTCTCCAGTTCTGGACATTATGAGATAAAAGCCTTTGTATTTCACTCCTCTCCCCCTTTGCTTTCCTGAACATTTACAGACTGGGGCTTCCCACCTCTCCACTACTGTGGCTGATGAGCGAGACTGTCCTGACGACGAGAGGAAGATGCAGAAGACATGGCTCTACTAGGAGCTCCTAACCGATAACCCTCCACTGCTCACTCAAAGACCCAGATGCCTGTATAATGGGGCTTTTATTGTATTTTTAAACTTCAAAGCACAGGATATTAAGTGCCTGTTCTTGTACACCTCTGCTTGCTCACCACCCCGAGGAAAGGAAGAGGATTATGGGAACAGCTCCTCTAGTAGGAGATTTTGGGTTGGCAATCTTGTATTAGCCTGCTCAAAAACTGGGGACTTTCTGATTAGCTGACTTTGATTCCTCGAACTAAACTATGCTGCAATTGGGTATGGGTTGGATTAGTAGGGGTGGGGTGTGCGGCTGGATCACCTGACTGAAAAGCCCACCCCATTCCATGTAAGGAAAGGATTCAGACCAATCACAGCAGCTGAGGGAGGCTGGCTTAGAGCTGCTACCCTGCTCCACCCGCCCATCACTGCCCTCTGCCTCCACAGGACCCCCTTCCAATCAAGACTGGACAAGGAGGAAGGACCAGGGAGGACATTGAAGAAGAAGCGAGCTTCTGTTGGGACCTTGAGTTTGATTCTGGGTTGGGATCATGGTGGACTTAAGGCACAGACAGTTTCACCCTAGCACTGAAGAGTGCAGCTGTGTTTCCTGTCTAGTGCATTGCAGCTCCTTGACGATTAGTGTTTCTTGCAATCTTATCATGTAAGCTTCGATAGCCCCTTCTCACCCTGCCTGCTATTGGTGACTGACCTAATTCATTTTCGATAAATTGCTCTGTAAGAGACTGCATCAAATTATAAATGCTGCTATGAGCAGCGACCTTAAACTCAGGCCTCGCCCCAGATATCAGCTTATTCAGAGATTTTTGCTGTTTCATTTAACCATCACTTTTTCAGCTGTTTTGTAAAGGAGCTGTGTTATCCATGAACTTGAAGCTGACAAACAGAAAGTAGACTCTTGGAGTTGCTTAGTTTTCAGGTAGGCCCAGATGCGTTTTCTTTATTCTAACCAAAATCCCAGTCGAAGTTGGGGAGATGGGAGATGAGAGAGGTTGGAAGTGGACATGGATGGGCAGACAGGAAAGCACAGATGTATTGAGTGATGGAATAAGAGGGAGGGAAGAGAAGGTGGACAAGCCATGGACCTGACCGTGTGCTCCATCTTCTGCAGTGTGCCATTACGCCCGACTGCACTGGAGTTAACATGCAGTCACTGGACAACATGAGTCCAAACATCACAATGCCCTTAGCCCTCTCTCAATGGGTCCCCTGCAAAGTGTACCTCCTACACAAGTCCCCTCGAAAAAAATTTTATCCCCGCGTGGTAATGAGATGAAAGATGCATCTAGACCTCACAAACTGCCTCTTTGCCTTGTTTTATAGCATGTAAAAAAAGTTGACTGTAATGAAATGATAATCGCTATGTAAACTGTGCCCGTGGTAAACTGCGCAGTATAAGGACACACAGGTATGTGCAAACTATGTATATTGTAAATACCCCCCAAACACTGAAGTTAAATGCGATATGGTTTTAATTTTGTATAGATGTGGCGAGGGAATGAGGGGAGTATCGGATCTTCCCTCTGTCCCCTGTCGAGAATTCAGAGGATAATTATTGTAAAAGGTCAGTGGGGAGGCAGGTATAAGAAAAGCCTGACAGAAGAAAGGGTTTATATGGTAAAACTGGGGAAATGGTGGTTCCAACATTGGCGGCATGGGCACTGGAGGCCAGGACGGTCTCAGTTCAGTCTAATAACTCCGTATACCCTCTGTAGCTGAGGCCGCATGATTTCAGCTATCCGACTTAGTTTACAAGGAACCCAGCACAGACCTTGCTGAAATCAAGCTGGGTGTCAACTAAAATACTGAATGAATATTCCTACAGCTGGGGCAAGCCGCAGAGTAAGGCTGTGAATGAAGTCGAGCCTTCTGTAGAGAGCACCAGTGGTGTATTTTGTTCTGGGAGCTCTCGTGCCTCTGGGGAAGCTGACCTCATGTTTTCTGACGAAGTCGAACTTCTGGAGGTACACAGACGAAGTGCAGATACATTAGCAGCAAGCAGCACTTCCTTGGCTTTGGGGAACAGTGGTTTGCCTGCGAAAGGCTGTCCCCAGCAGCCACTGGCCATGGGCTTGAGCCAAATTGGCTGAGCGCCAAGCCGAACTGACCAATCCTGCCCATGTGTACATTTTAACTGACAGCTGCCTTACCGATTTTAACTTCTCATTCATCCTCCTGCTGAACCCTAGTCCCAGCTGCTCACAGTGTTTGCCCTGTAAGGGGGGAAGCATATTTCACTTACATTGAACTATAGTGTGGCATCAGAAGAATGGGATGGCTTCACAGGAGGTGTAAATCATTCAACTTTATTTTTCAGATAAGGTTACCCCCACCTTGTCTACTTTTTCCCTTTTAATATGTCAATATGTTAATATTGCTGTTCATTGTTGTTATAATTATTGCTGTTCTTGAATTATTTACCTCCCCCTACACCACTGATCTCGCACAGTCCCGCTGCCCCTCGCCCCTCCTCTTCGGTGTACACTGTTTAGGCCTTCATTTTCCTCTGCTCTGGTGATCCATGTGTTCCCACTCCTCCTCCACCCTGGCTTTGTATTGTGTGCTAACAAATGTAACTCAGCTTTTGATGTTTATTTTAATACATGAATTAGAGCAGGGTCTGATGGAAAATGGAGTGCAGTGGGGGGGGGGGGGGCGGAGGGTTCACCTGTGGGGAAGGGGGTGTGTGTCATCTTTACAGTTTTTTTTTTTTCTTTTTTATTTCATAAAAGCTCTCTTTTTTGGTTCCTGTATATTTTTTCATTTTCGGGGGATGTCATTTTAAGGAAAAAAGAAGTCTTGTATTTTACTATGTAAAGGTGTGGGTCTCTTCCTCTCTGGTCGTGTAAGACTCGGATGGAGAGATGAGTTTTAATACCATAATGATATAACGTTGGACTTATCTATAATTTTCTTTATTTTTTGGAACTTGTAATTATACTGTAATCAGGGTTAATTAAAGTTGGTTAAAAACCAGCCGTCCTGTTTGATTTTGTTTTTGGTTTTTTTTTTTTTAAATATCTTTTTTTAAATCTTTTGAAACAAAGATTGTTTAAATTTTAATCTGTTTCTGACCTCGTATTCACATTTTATATTTAGTGAGCGGTTTTATCCACAGCAACTCGGAAAGATTATATTTGAGTCCATTTATTCAAGTGGATGTCTAATGAATTCATGAAGATTCAGTGCCCTCCAAACCGAAGCCAAATTGCGAGACCGTACTCTCCAGCAACAAGTAAAACGAATCAATCTTTTAAAAAACTGTTCTGGTGATGCCGCGTCACTGAAGTATCTACGAATGTGAACCAGCGCAAACTTTGTATTCTTACCCCTTCACTGGCAAGTGGTTCCCTCTTATGTTCACACGGGAAATGCCTCGTGTTCTTGTATCGGGCCCCAACGCATGTGCTGCGCCGCGCTACCGCACATCCTTTGAGTGGGAGAGATGCGTGTTGTCTTCAGCAGTATAACTGCGGATGAACGGATGCGCTCACTGGAAGTCGTATTGACGGCTCTCTGTCCGACACACTTAATTCGAACAAATGTCAGTCAGTATTTTTGAACCGCGCCATTTGTAAACACCGTCTGAGACACTCTTCTCAGATGAACTGTCTAACTAGTGCACATACTGACAGACGTTGCCGTTTCTGAAAGGCACTAAAATATGTCACCTCAGAAATTCATTGCCAGACAGCAGATGCTTGTACATACTGACGGAAGCATGTGTGGGGAACTTGACAACATTCGATAGACCCAAGTAACTGCGGCCCTTCCGTACCCATTTTCTTCTCTACAGTGTTTACTTATTTTTACCCCATCTTTTAAGCTTGAGGTATACTCATGTTTTTTTCCTCTCTCACAGGCGTACTAAACATGATTAGAAACATGACCTGCCGTTGCACCTGTGCAGGAAGAACGCCTGAGGGGGTGGTCCTGGTTAGTCGCTACTATTCACATTGTTGGTGCTGACGGACGTCCCCGTCAACACCTACATGATGAAGGCTCGCTCTAATTCATGGCAAACGTCATTTGTATTTGCTAGCCTCGCACCTCTTTAAACAGGCAACGATATTTGTCAACAAAGCGGACTCGCGTAAAGAAATGGCCGCGAACAGGGGATATTGTGGGTAGTAAAACGATGACTGTGACAATTACAACGCGGATGAGTTTTCGCCTACACCGGTTTCGATGTGTCTCAAAAGGATATTTGGGCCAATCAGGGGAACTTGTGTAAGCATGTAAGAATTGTTGTACCCTATTTAGGTTGAAAACAATTCGAGTGATGAGGTTATTCGTTATTTGACTCGGGATGAAGTGTCCTTAAAGGCTCCACGTTCTCCGTGTTTTGACGTATTTCATAAGCACCAGCTGGCAGTAGCGATTAATCATCGACAGTCAACAGGTGTTCGCGTGTAGAATTAAGAGGACTTTAGATTAAAATGACATTTTGAGGAAAAAATAACTAGCATTTCGGTATAATCATTGCGGGTGGTAATGGATAACATTTGGTTGTACGACTTTTCCCCGGTGGTTTATTTGATTTTAGTGGTGATTCAACGCGGCGCTGAGTGAACCAAAATGGCTTTCTGTTACGTTAATTATAAGTTGAAGGAATGGACAAAGGGCTTTGAAACCTTCAATGAAAAAACATCAGAACTGAAAAGAGCAAATTGTATTGAATATGGATGTAAGAGTTGGCGACATTTTAGAAGTGGTAGTTCATGTATGGCGCAAGGGTACGACGCATTATTTATTGTCGAGGCATAAATGTAACAAACTTGGAGATGTTCATGAACACTGCAAAGAAGTAAATCGCGAAGGCAATTTGAATCTAAAATAATAAGAAAATAACCCCATCTTGCGGCGAAAGCGAGTAATACTATAGCCAGGATAAACCACATGCTTGAATTGGTTGAAAGCCTTCCCCAAATCTAAGAATTTCCGTTTGATTCTCTTCTTTTTTTCACTCGGTGATAAAATGTGGCATCTAATCTTAGTTTTCATTCGAAAACTTCTAATGGTAATTTCTGACAATCAATTTTTAAACAAATATTCTGTTTAAATGGGTGAATATCATGCTGTCCCAATGGAAATTGCATCCACACAGACCACTTTGTGGACAGTTTATTATTCATAGTGGTAATCGAAATAATTTCTCGATGGACTAATACGGCTGTCCTGCTGCGATTTTCACTCTTGGCTGTTAGAGTATATTGATGGCGTGAAAAACTAATCACCCTTGAGGGTCAGCTCTGTGCTTGAAAAAATGTCTTGTTAACAAAGGTTATCCATCCTAATCGAAAGCCCATGTAAGCTCAAGTGACACCTGGTCACCCCAGCTTCAATGTATGCTGAAAGAAATCAATGTGCAACACATCAAACATAGAAGCGGATGACTGCAGTAAGAGAAGGCCTCGTGAAGTTCCGCTTTTGCCTGATAGGTACTAGGATATAATGCCAAGGCAGACATTTTGTCACTAAAACTTTACACTTGAAGATACTGGCAATGTTACTTAGTCAGACAATTTTTGATATCTCTCTCCAACAAGCTGATGGTAGAGTCAGACTTGTGTTGGTGAATTTGTTGCCTCAATAGTGCAGAGAATAACTTTCTGGCTCAGATTAGGCCAGGGTGAGACCTCAGCGTCTTTGAAAAGTGCCAAGTACTTTTGGCCAGACCGCTGTGTTTGAGCATCTCTGAAGCAGTAAGACATTTGGGGTCTCCCCTAGGCAGCAATGGTGAGTATCTACCAACTAGTCCAAGGAGGGAGAAATCGCAAGCCAGCCACAGGATGTTGACTGCCAAAGGCTAATCGATGCGCAAGAGCAATGAAGACCATACTGTCTGGTACCAACTGACCGAAGCCTGATGTTACTCAATTTGCAGAAAATTTCAATAATGGTCTCAGGAGGAATGTGTTGCAACACATCATGCATCGCACCCTGCTGCAGACAGGGCTTTGAGTCCCGTCTTGTTTTAGATCATTTACATTGACAGGATAGGTGTGCACCGTTTATTTGAGGAAGAGATGATGCCAATACGCACTAAGGAAAGCCAATGCTGGCGAAGGGAGACTGATGCCCTGAGAAATGTTTTACGGGAAAACCCTGGGTCCGGGCATTCCTGTGGACGTCAATTTGGCAGAGCTTTTTTGGAGGCATGTGGAGGACCAATAGCATAGTCTTTGGAGGAGGGGGGGTCATAATCTTTTGACTCATCAGCGATTGTGCGTCTTACTGTAAAATGAGGAGCACCGTCCGCCCATCTGAATCCATTTTTCTGAATCTGCATATATATATATATATATATAATATATAAAATCAAGATGAATCACTTTGCATCATAAACACACTTATTTTAGTTATAACAGCAATGGTCATCTTCTACTTGTTCAAAGAAATCACAAATTATTTGGGTAAATTATCATTTAATTCCAGAAGGATTGTGGGAAAGGCAGATGAGGAGGAAGAGGAGTGGTCATGTACAAAGCCATGTTGCATTATAGTCCTATAAAAGGGAACATTTTGGGAAGATGGCAAAGAAATTAAAATTCATAAACATGCATGCTCATAGTTAACCCCTCAGCGCAGATTTAGACGCTAATGTCTGTAAATTCCGAAATTTTATTGCTAAATTATTCTGTAAATAAATTTCCAAACATCTTGCTTCACTGGAATAATTTTCCACAGTCACTGTGACACAAATACTGACTTATAAAGCCTTGAATAGGCTCATGCACAACAGGAAAAAACATTTCTCTGAGGTTGTATATGAAGAAAAAGGAGAGTTTATTACCATATTTATGCAGGTTTTAATCTGCAATGGCATATTTTCACAGCAGCACTTGATGTCCGGAGGATATCCACTTTTCTCTTCGGGGTGTGTCCTTGGATAAACTGTCAGCTTTGTTTGATTATCAGAGATTGAAAACTAAAAAATAGCCTAATATTCAGTAAGAGACAGTGAAATTCTGTGAAAGTGATGAAGTCAATCTCACAGAGCTTTCAATGACTGGAACATATGGTGGCTGACGGGGGCAAACGCGTTGCAACGGCCCAAAACATGTCCAATTGGAGAAACGTGCTGCAAAAACAGAAACGATACAAAGTTAAAAACATGCAAACCGCAAATGCAAGAGAAAAACGCTGCATATCCACGTCAACACAAGTGCGCTGCAACGGTCCAAGACATCTCCAATCAGAGAAACGCACTGCAGAAACTGAAACGAGCAGTGGCGTCACCAGACCTTTTATTCTGGGGGTGCACAAGGGAGGCACAACAGTTTGGTGAGGGGGCACGAACCAAAATTTGTGTCTCATTCATTTTGTTGAGCGGGTGGCGGCGTTCGTTTATTTTGTTGACTGGGGGGTATTGTTTATTTATTTATTTATTTATTTAAATATCTTAAATGGGGGGCCACGAGATGTCCGTGGGGGGGCACGTGTCCCCCTTGGCCACGCCACTGGAAACGAGGCAAACTCAAAAACATGCAAACCACATAAGCAAATGCAAGAGAAAAACACTGCATATCCACATCAATACAACGGAAGTGCTCGTCGTCACTATGGGGAGCGCCAACTGGAACAGCTTTTACTTTTGACCTGAGCGAGATCTAGCTTGCTAAGTCAGCAAAAAAGACTTTCTAGCTACCTAGCTAACGCTAGTTCGCTTGCTTAGCTAATAAGTTTGCTAGCCTAGCCAGCCAAAATTTTAGTGCACAAAAGTCAATAGAAAATAAATGAATGAAAAATATCCATTATTTCGCTATCTCACTTAGCTGGAGCTGAACCGTGTGCATGTATGTTATACCAAATATAACTGTCCGCTAGCAAACTAGCTAGCTAAGCAAGTGAACTAAAGTCAGCTAGCTAGAATGCCTTTTTGTCGACTTGGCCATAGCGACTCTGGGTACTTCCGTTGTGTTGATGTCTAATGCAGCGTTTTTTTCTCTTGCACTTGCTTTTGTGGTTTGCGTGTTTTTGGCTTTGCATCGTTTCTGTTTTTGCTGCGTGTTTCTCTGATTGTGGATGTTTTAGGCCGTTGCAGCGCGTTTGAGTTGACGTGGATATGCAGCGTTTCTCTCTTGCATTTGCTTGTTTGGTTTGCATGTTTCTGAATTCGCATCTATTCTGTTTTGCAGCGCGTTTCTCCGATTGGGCTATTGCAGCGCGTTTGCCCCTGTCGGCCACCCTGGTAACAAGGTGGTTGATGAGGTAAATCACTGTGATGTTTGAGTTGAGTGTGATGTAGTGAATCTGATGTTTAGTGAGTGTGTGCAGTGAATCTGAGGGTTACTTGAGAGAAATTCGCTGCATTAACGTTTAGTACGATCCAACAAGTCATACTGAAGTTCAGTTTGTTGTTATCCAAGGAATCACGCTGAAATTTAGTTGGATGTTATGTAGTGAGTCTCACTGAAGCTGAAATTTTCATGCCGTAAATCGCAGATACAATGCAGAGAAGAAGTATTTTGCACCCTCCTGATTTGCTCTATTTTTACATTTTTGACAGGCTAAATGCTTTCAGATCTTCAGAAAAAAAAAATGGAATGCAAGACTGAGAGAGTATGAGGAAACAAACAGTTTTTGAATGATAATTTCATTTAGTGAGGGAAAAAGATTATTCAACGCTTGGTGAAGTCCATAAAAAATTGCCAAAATTGTTTTCATTGCCTACACCGCACATTGTCAAACTGTAGCTGAAAGTAAACTAGTAATATGAGCTCAAAGTGCAGCTGTAATTTTAGGGTATTTGAATCCAAATTCGATGGATGAATCAGAATTTACACTACCCTGTACATACGGCCCCCTTATTTTTAGGATCCAAACGTAGTTGGACAATTAGTGTGTCATTCCCACTTTCTCAGCTTCAAGTAAGCTGAGAAAAAGTCTTGAATTGCATTGAAGAGTGGCATTTGTATTTGGGATGTGTTGCTGTTAACTCTCAGTATAAAGTTGAGAGAGCTGTCATAGTCAGTGATGCAAGCTATCATTTGGCTGAAACATCAAAACAAACTCATCAAAGTGATTGTGTGAACATGAGGTGTGGCAACAAGATGTAAACCATTGGTAAGCCATAAAACAGGAAGGTCATACTAGCGTTTTTCATTTAACATCTTCAAAAAGCCTGTACAGTCCTGGGACAAAAATTTTATGGACAAATGAGACCAAGTTAAACTAGCTCCAAAATCTTGGATGGAGATGAGTACGGAGAGGGGACAGAACTATCCATGACGGCAAGTGTACCACCTCATTTTTGAAGCATGGTGGAGGTAGTGATATGATGTGGGCATTTCTGGTTGCCATTGAAACTGGTTCCTATTAGGGCTGTCAGAATGAGCCTAAAATGCCGTTCGAATTTTTGCGCTAATTAAACACATGATATCGATATGATATTGAATATTCTACTTCATGTATTTCCTACACAAAACAACAAGATACCAATCTACTACTAACATTAGATACATCAACAGAAACGTATGTTTGATGGATAATAAGCACAGATTAAGACCTAGAGCCTGAACTCAGGACCCTGACGCATCGCAGAGCTTATGAAATAACAACACCCTAGGCTCATCCAAGTTTGAACGAGATGCCAACCATTAAGTTTTATTCCATGACACAGTAATGTTAACTCCTAAACCTAATTTGCTCTCTCACCACAATTAAATCAAAAACTAGAGTTCGCAAATGAAGCAGCATTTCAGAAAGCAAATTTTCTCTTCTTCAGTTTTTAACATTAGACTATAAACACCAGCACCTGCCGAAGGAATGTGAGGCTAACTTGAACTTGTATAGTTTGCAAACAACTTTCGTTCGGTACTCAGTTTTACCGTCGTCGCCTGACCGGAGCCCAAACTATTTCAAAATGATGCTTTTTAGATTCTTCGGGGTGTAAACCCGTCATTTTCTGTACCAGAGCTTTCTTGTGAAGTCAAACTCTGCCATCATTACCGCAAAAATATCAGCGTGGTGGTGTGACTCAGACTGTATAAAAAGATGGACGAAGCAACCGTGACGTCACCCATTGGTTTCAGCATACCATGAAGGAAGCCTCGATTTTGTCAATTTGAATTGCGCCATGTTGTCATTTTGAAACCGGATGTGATTTCTGTTGGACGAGAGCGAGAATCAAGATCCGGGGAGGGATGTGAGAGGTGGATCTGACTGTATCGGACGAGGACCATAGGATAGCTACGCCTCTAAAGCATATTCTGGGTTTATCCTTTATTCTAGTCTACTTGGGACCATAATTTACAAAAATGAACATCATGATATATTGAAGGAGACTTGAAACTTGCTATAGCTACCATAAAATAATGTGAAAAATCATTATTTAAATGAAAAATCACGTGGGAAAGTAGGGTCATTTTCTCATAGACTTCTATACCATTGAACTTCTTTCTGCAACCACCGACGTCGCCATCTGCTGGCCATTAAATAGAATGCCATTTTACGGTACTTCCGCATGGACTTCTTTTTTCAGACCAGGGTGCTGCGTCCATCTTTTTATACCCTCTATGTGTGACTCCAGCTCCTGGCTGTCTGTCAAACCAGCATGCACTGCGCACGCCTCGCACAAAGATGTAGCATTTTCAAGACTATTAGCCGTCTCTGCGGTATAGCACGTTGGTAGCCACCAGCTATACACTGCACACACTGACAGTGGGTTAAACATCTTGACGTGACTTTAAAAAAAAAAAAATCGATAATTAATTTTCACGTTTGGTGGTTCGTTTTACCGATAAAAAAAAAATCGCTATGTATTTGAATATGGAATATTCATGACAGCCCTAGTTCCTATGTATTTTATCTGCAAAGATTTAGCCAGCTGAACTCAATGAATGATTACAATGTGATGAGAGGGATTGTGGTTGAACTGCTTTTCTGTATATACTTTCTTTTTTCCTCTGTTTATCCAATGTTTGTTTCTTAGATGCCAGCCCTTCCTTCTCTGCTTCAATAATCCTCCTACTTCCAATGTTGCTGCCTCATTGAGTGGAAATCATCCAATTCAGCCTAAGCTAACCCCTCTTTTCCAAGATGGCCACTGGGAGATCGATGAACACTGGGAGTTGGAGCAAGGAAAGGTGCAAAAATTTGGATCGTTTGGTTTGGGAAATTTTATTGCGTAGTTTGGGATAAAACGCAAAGGATGAATGGTCTTTCAGAAAATAATGTAGCGGAGTGAGGAAATAAATAGGGGAAAAAAAGAATTGATAAGGAGGAAGGCAAAAATGTAGTGGCAATGAAGAAGGATGCTGAAAGAAGATAACAACGTATTTTCTGATGCCTGTATAGTCTGGAAATTTATTAGGAGCTCGGCAGGTCAGGTGCTGGTCCCTCTCGATTTTTGCCAATTTTCTTCCTTTTCCTCTTCTTTCAAGGAAATCTGCCTCCGTAAGTATGAAAATAAACCAAGCTTGGCTAGCCTATTCAGTCAAGGCCAAAACAACACTGGTTGAAATATGGACCCTATTTTCCCCATGGTGGCCCTATAGCAATGGTGTAAAGTTCAAAACTGTGAAAAAATATTAAAAATCACCCATAAATGCTACAGTGTTACAGTCTGCACCAAAAGGTAGCCCCAAGTCAGTAGAAGTTTTCATTTCCTGCAACCTAGGGCAAATTAGGAAGTTAAAAATAACTAAATGAAACTGGTCCATCAAATTTTTCTCAAATTATGCAAATATAGCGACAGAGAATATTCAGACTGTCCCCAACAGAACAGCTTGAGGGATTTTCATTTTATCAAAATTTGAATCCACAGTGGATAAAAATATCTGACTGTAAACACTTCTGTCCACTTGCATTGTTCCCTTTCTTAAAAGGTGCAATCTAATTCAAGATTAATGGTAATATTCTGCAACGATGACTTGTTCATTGTGTTAAATTCATAATTTATCTCAAAAATGTAATTTTCTACAAAATTTCTAATTTTGTGCATTGCCCCCTGTGAAAATAGTGTCTTTAAACATCACGATTTAAAAAATAAAAAATTAATTAACCGATAAAGTGCCATCCATATAAATAATACACCAAAATCTTCACTCTGTCTGGAGTAGTTCTGCCAAATTTTAGATTGTGTTTCTGCTGAATTTTACTTTTTTCATCAGTCTGATCTCCAGTGGTTCCCAAACCCTGTTCTGGGATGCCTCTTGTATGCTGGTTTTCGTTCAAACCACAGTTGAAATTACAGGATTTTAATAAGCTGGTAATTTGTCTTGATGAGGTACATTTCATATTTAAAGATGTTGTTTACTATCTTAAGCTACATGTTGACAGAAATATGCATGTGTGCCATGAAGAATATAAGACCCTTGAAGATATTGTGTTTATTTTTCAGCATTGCTTGCAATTTAAGGTCACACAGTTTTCAAACAAGTCAAATTAAACACTTAGAAAGTTAGAATTTCGTCCGGTGCAGCCCGCGCAGTGGTAATTTCGTGCGGTGCAACACCGTGCGCAGCCACTTTGGCAATTTGGTAGACGGACGTGCGCCGAGATGGGTGTGGCGGCGTAGTAGGGGGAGGTGTCACATATTCATCAAGACGCAGTGACAATTTCGTAGAAAACGTCTTCGCTGAAGTTGCACAGAAAGCTCGCCAGCGCCAACCTGGTTTACTTTCTGTGCAGTGGTAATTTGGCTGACCGGCGCACAGTGCGCACACGTCACCGAAACCTCACAGGCAGGTTTCCAGAATGATATGCACATTTCAATGCAATAAATAATTACAGCAACCACTATTTAATGTAACTATCTAAATCAGGACATAAATTATAGTATCTATATCGATTGTCCTGATGTCAGATTAAAGGCGGTTGGCACGCGTAATGGAAACTCCACCTGGCTTAATCAACGCAGCTGAATCTGTGTGATGCAAACTAACGACTTCACATCTTTCTCAGCCAACCACAAACTACCGATATATATATATATATATATATATATATATATATATATATATATATATATATATATATGCTTGCGTTCTATGCTCAGTAAAGCCGCTTGCACACTGGACCCGAAACGAATTTTTCGCACTACTGATTACAGTCAAAGTCAATGCAAAGACGCGAAAGTCGGACAGGGTTTTAATATATCTCCGTGTCCGAAAGTCATAAAAGTTCTAATTTTTCGAGTATTCCAGGAATTATTAGACGTGCAAACTTGGCCATGTTTGTGTTCGACCTTCACAAAATGCAAATGGATAGCTATCGACTTTTCTTGGTCTTTTTATTCGTGTGTTTTCTTCAGTTGAAGATCGACAACAGTCTTTATTCGGTCTCTCTTTTGAAAATTAGTCAGATGGATTGAACAGATTCACGCTTTATTTCCACACCAGAGATAGTCAGTGAGCAAATCAATTCCATGACCATTGACAGTGTGAATAAATTATCGCATGCACGATCAAGACTGTCTGAGGGGAAATGCAAAATACTCCATGTCCGGCAGCCAGCAAAAAGTAAAAGTATTGGTATGAGAACAGATTTATATCCAAATGAAGAATAAAAATATATCACCAACAAACAGAGCATCCAAAAAAGATGGCCTACAAATAAATAAATCACAGTGTTCACTGGATGTTCTGTTTGTTGTTAAAATGTTTCTTTTTATTCTTTATTTCGTTATCAATCTGTTCTAATCGTCCTCTCTTTTTTTGGCTGTCAGACACGGAGTATTTTGCATTTAATGTCCGACAGGCATTGTACATTGTCCCGCGCCAATGTCGACTCACTTTATTGAGCAGAGCTTAAACAGAAACATTGATTGAAATTCTCGGTACTCATCTTGAAGAACTGAGCCCTCTTATCAAAACATTCACATTTAATATCTAAAACATTCAGTAGATTTGAAGAAATTAAAAACAATAATCGACTGTCGGACACGGAGATATATCAAAACCCTGTCAGACTCTCGGACACGTAGACACTGGCGTTCAACGAATCTGTCGGCGAAAAAATTCGTTTAAGCGTCCAGTGTGCAAGCGGCTTAATGCTAGGCTACTATTTATTGTCACTTAGGTTTTATCGTTTTTAGTGGGGGAAAGGAATACAGCCTGATTGCTATGATCTCGCACTGAGTTAAGATCACATAGTGAAAATAAATGTGTAACGTATTTTGCATTGTTGTCCATGCATGTTAATCCCAAAATTTTAAGCAGCAACAGGGTGTAATAATAGGAACATGCTGTCCATCGTTTCTCTTCCCAATGATGCAGGCAGAAGAAATAAATGAGCAACCGTCGTATTTCATTCCAACTTCATGAGTTCGAATGATCTGACGTAGTTTCGTTTTGAAATTCCATTCAAGTTCGCTAATGGTAATAATTCGAGAATGCCCTAGCTAGCCAGCTAACTCATATTCGTAATGCTTAATATAGGCGTAAGCGGTGCAGAAGACATGCCTGAAGCAGCAAAGTAAAATGCAACATTAACGCATCATGCAGATACAGGACAGAGGCTTCTATATTCCAACATATTAAAGGTGAGGAGAGGAGCTCATTTGATTGGTGAAGATTTGACTCGGCTGTGTTATACCCAAACACGCCTTCTTTGCCACTTGCGCCGGCAGGAGGGACCGAGGCGGGACAGAGGAGTACTTGCGCCAGGCTACGCCGGGCACGAAATTGCAACATACGCTTGGACACACCCCGTTGGCGCGGCGCACCCCCCCATTCGCCGCGCCTGCGCCTGGTCTACGAATTTAGAGCCCCATGTGTCCACAGTTTCACCAGTTGGGAACCTAGTGAGTGTTTACTTTGACTACTTAATTTTTCCCCTCTTTTAATGCTGTGGTTTCTGACATAATGTGTATATTCAATATTTATTCTTCATGGCATGCATAATTATCAAAAAGTGGCTTAAGAGGGTAAACAACTGCTCTACACATAAATGCACATAATTAAGACAAATTAACAGCTTTATAAATCCTGCGATTGCAATTGAGGCTAGAACAAAAAACAGCAAACACTGCCGTGCCTCAAGACTGAGTTTGGGAACCACAGACTTACAAAGCTGCTGGCAACAAACTCAGCTGCCTGTGTCTGCTCAGGTAATGCATCCTGTTAGGAGCCTGTCTATAGTACTTAAGGTTGCAGGTTCAAACCCTGAGGAGGGCTGTAAAGATTCAGTTGCAAGTCTGCCATCTGACTTGCGAGATTTGCTATATCTGAATTTGCTCTGGAGTTTTTACTCCAAACTTGATATGTTCTAGTTAAGTAGTTGGTACCTGGAGTTCATTCGTTGGGCATAGATGGGCAGGTTTTCGAAAACAAAATGATAAATCTCTGTTTAAATAATTAGCAAACACATTTACTTGTGTCATAAATATTTCTACCAAGTTTCTTATTTTTTCCCCACAAAAATGATTCGATTTTCACTCGAATATGAGGTTGTTGACGTACATCCTCCCAGGAACCTATCTGTGGTACAATATTTTGCTGTTTCAAGCCCTAACTGGTACTGTGAAGACACATTTGCAAGTCTTCCAAATGACGTGGTATTCATTATGTTTAAACCAACTGATGAATATGCTGTTGCTTTAGCTCTGAAGAATCCAAGTTGGAGGACATTTTGGACAAAATTTTCTTTGGAATCATTTCCATCGTCGGTATTACAAATCTCTATCATCTTCTTGCAATCATCTCATTTTTCCTCTTCAGCTTCTACTTCTTCCACTACCACCCAGCCCTGTCCCATTGCTGCAGACAATTGTAATAAGGGCCCGAGCACTAACGGTGCGAGGACTCTATTATAATTGTTAAAATTTTTTTTATTATTATTTTTAACCAAGTATTTTTGAATGTTTGGAGGCCTTAACATGCTCAAAAACTCACCAAATTTTGCACACTTGTCAGGTCTGGTGGAAATTGACGTACTTTAAAGTCATTTCAAAAAGGTGAGGCAAAATGGTGAAATGGTGCCCCCTAGAACATTTCAAAAAGCCCTCCTGATTGGGGTTAATTTGTCGTAGGCCAACAAAATTTCACACATGTACCATACCAAGACGTACAAAAAGTCTCTTGACGTCATGGTCCAACCCCAACAGGAAGTCGCCCATTTTGATTTCAAATTTTGATTACCGGCGATTTCCTCACCTCGTTATTTAACAAACTGCTCCTAGGGATTTCGCCCAAACGACTTCCCATTCGGTACAGATCATCTATAGACCATGCTGATCAAAATTTATGTAAAGAATGTCTGTAGGCGGCGTGGCTGCTAGGGCGTGACAAACTTTGGCGACTTTCCGTGATTTCGGCATCCATTTTCCTACGGCTCTCACGCCCACATACTTTAGCCTAACAGCTTCAAATTTCATGGACATGATGATGGTTCCACCCTGAAGGCCCCCATATATTAATATCCCGCCTTAGTCATAGCGCCCCCAGGTGGTAACAGGAAGTGACCTTTTTTTACTCTACCATGTACTGATCCAACATAGTTGACTCCACCAACTTCATTCCACTTCTAAGACATGCAGAACAAGTTGGTGAAGCTAGATTGTGAACGCTGGGAAGCTACGAGCAACGGCGTCCGTCTGCCGACGTGGCAACTATCGATCCCTCGCCATCAAATTGCGTTTGGCTTTTTCATGGCTTTAACAAAGTCTTAACCTCATGAAAATTAATACACACGTCAAGAATGGTGAGTACTTACATATGATAGGGGTGTTACCCATTAGGGGGGCAAAATGACTCTAAAGCGCCCCCTTGAAATTTTCTAAAACCCCTCCCCATAGGACTTTTTTTGGAGATAGTGGATGAAAATTGGTACGCATGTAGGAGTTGTCCTGATGCACAAAAAAGTCTCTGGCAGCCATTGTCTACACCAAACAGGAAGTCGGCCAATTTGATTTTCATTTTTGATTCTCGGCGATTTCCTCACCTCGTATTTTAACGAACTCCTCCTAGGGATTTCGTCCAAACGACTTTCCATTTAGTACAGATCATCTAGAGACCATGCTGATCAAAAATTATGTAAAGAGTGTCTGTAGGTCAAACGGCGTGGCTGCTAGGGCATGACAGACTTTGGCGACTTTTCGTGATTTTATCATCCATTTTCCAACGGCTCTCACGCCCACATACTTTATCCTAACAGCTTCAAATTTTATGGGACAAAAGCTGAAGTCAAGCAGTAACTGACTACATCTGCAGTGAGGATCACCAGTGAATAAAAATGATGAGCATCTGGGGATGTCTGTGGGTTTTAGACTTCAGGCAGCAATCGACTGCAAAGGATTTGCAACCAAAAATAAAAAATGGCAATTTAATTTATGATTACATTGGTATGCCTGGTTAGCTTTACCCCCTGAAATTTGGGGCATGTTTAAAAAACGGTTGTACAGTATGTCCCACAAAAAATATTTTTGACTTGACCATTAAAGCTGGAAGTCTATAGTTCAAGCAAATCTTGATTGTTTAATTTCAAATCTATTGTTTGTGCTTGAGTGCTGAGCCAAAATTATTGAAATTTTGTCACTGCCCAAAGTCTCATGTACCTGACTGTAAGCTTGAGAAAAAAATAATTGTCCCCTTATACATAATGATTGTGCAGTTGTAACCAGGACTGGTTCCAGTATTTCAGTAGCTCTAAGCAAGATTCTGGACAAGTGGCCCCTGCTTTTGGCGCTGCCGAGACAATATTCATGGTGCCAAGGCAACATTCACGGAAATTCGCACATAGTGTTGGATGTGAGTTATAACTTCAATACTCGCAATCCAATTCCTCCAACCTGCCCCACCCCTATCGGAATATCACACTAACTCGCCTACCGTACACACAAATACAAAAACACACTTGCCTTAGTTTGAACTCATCATCATCATCTGGACGGGCTCAGCCGAGCTTGACGCCTGCATGCCGAGTCAACATGACAATCCACACATGCCGCAAGTTTGTTGACATTACTGGTGCTATTGTCCCTCATTAGGGTGTCTAGAAAGGTGGTTGAGGGGCGGCACAGCTTCAAAGAGCCGTGGGCTGGCTGCCAGAGGAGAAGCTGACTTGCTGGTAGGTTGTGATGGTGATGGCAGTCCCCAGCAAGACCACGCCTCCTGTTGCAAATCTTGTCGGATAAGCGGGGGTCATCACCGTACAGGTTGATGTTGATGACGTGGTGTCCAGCTGGTGTTGAATACCCTTCTCAGCATCCGCCTATAACTACCGTCAAGAGGTTTCTCCAATGCAGTTTTTAGGATCCAGCACTCACTTCCATAGAGTAAAACAAATTCAGCAGTGGTGGAGTAAAATCAAAACTTAAGATCTCCGGATAGATTTGACGCCCAAAGATCCTTCATGTTATTAAGAGATGGTCATACTTGGCTCTTCCTCACTTTGATATCTTTCTAAGATGAGTTTACCCGTGAACTGAGGTATTTAAAGTCTGGGACCTCTTCAAGGCTTTTGCCAAAAGGGGTCATGGTCTGGAGTATTACAAGTTTGAACTTTAGTCTTCGTGTCATTGAAATCAAAACCAGTGTGGTAGCATTCTTCCTCCTCAAGTTCCAGTAGGTTCTAGACATGGGTGATGAGTGCTCGTTCGGAGTGCACATTGTTCGAACTGTGATTTTGGGTAACAGCTGTGTCACTTACCGATGGTTTGTACTATGTAAGCTCTCTTGACAGTTCCAACGATGGCTTTAGGAAACACTTGCCTTGCAACTGCTGAGTCCAAACTATGTAAGTCACTACCGTAGTGACCAACTATGCATTTGGGAAACACTCCCCAGCCTGTAGTGAAGTCAGGTGTTTGAGTCAGCTATTAACTGTCAGCTGGATGAAACAGATGGAGGAAAGAGAATTGACTCTTCAATTTGTCTGAGAAACAGCCGTGTCTGTGCACAAGCCTTAAAGCTACTATCAGTAGCTTTGGAGAAAACAGGAAGAGAGGGAAATTTTGTTCATAAACACCACTGCCACTCCCTCTCTGCTCCTCCTCTCCCTCCTGTGGTCCCTCCCTCCAAGCTTGTTCACAAGTTCAGTTCCAAAGCCATATAGCCTGCCAAAACACATGAGCAAAATGAATAAACTCTGGTAATAACAAGAAGTAAATGTTAAACATTTGCATGTTACACAGAGACACATTCCACGTCATCTCAAAGTCATTGTTATTGTGCTTGATAATCGAAAGATGAGAGAAACAGGGCTGTTCATTAGCCAAGCGAGTGAACAAACTAACATGACCAACACAACTTCACTAGCGACCAAACTGAGAGAGATGAGGCTGGACTCTATATCAGCCAAGCAAATGAGCAAACTATCGTTACCTGCACAACTTTAGCAATAGCTACCAAACCAAGAAAAGTAAGGCTGTATATCAGCTAAGCAAGTGAGTGAACTAATGTCAAAGACGGAACAGAGAAGTAAGACATGGCATAAGAGTCTACTTCCTGGTCGGAGAATTAAAGACCTCTAGTGGTGACCCCTAGTGTATTTAGGTCAATGGTAGACTGAGGAGTCAGAGCAAAATACCACATATATATTTTTCCCCCACATCATACGGCACCCAATTGATACAATTTTCAACTAGCCAAAGGCCTTGTGATTATTTCGGTGCCACACTTGAAGAGGCCATAATTAACACTTTTTGTAAAAAAAAATAACCTTTTTTGAGTTGTCTGCAGGTTGTTCTTCTGGGGTTGCTAAGTAACAATGGGTAAACATTCATGAAAGCTCTCCAGTCCCAAGTGAGTCATCATTAGCTTGCTCAGTGAGAAAACAGAGGATGCTACAAATAAAAAAAAAAATAACATGCAAGTTTAATAATTCAACATTTCTGTGTTTTTGTTCAGATTTTGTTTGCAGAATGGTTTGTGTTCCTTTCTGTATCCTGATAACAAATTTGCATTTAGCTTGCAGGCTTAGAGAGTTACATTGGTACTTTCATAAAGGAGTGGCAGCTGAGTGTTTTTAGGGAGCTTGCACTCAAGTGACTGTGAATTAAGAAATCGTCGCTCGTGCAAACAGAATGCCCATGCCCAATTTTTTTATTTTTATTATTAAACCTTTATTTAACGAGGTAAGACTCATTGAGATTTAAAATCTCTTTTTCCAAGAGTGACCTGGCCAAGAGGGCAGCATAAATGAAAAGGACACATATAGGTTTCATACAAGGACAATCACACACAGATATCAAAACCATTAAAAATAAATAAATACATAAATAAGTAAATCAGACACAGAAACAGTTTCTCATGCTTTCACATTCTAACTCCTTTAAAATTGAACCAAAAGCATTAAGAGAAATCAGTTCTGACAATCTCAAGTCCTTCCAAAAGATTTTCCAGGCAGAGGGGGCAGCAGATTTAAAAGCTTTTTTTTCCAAGCTCCATGCGAGCACACGGAACAGTCAAATGCAAAATATCTTGAGAACGTAGGTTGTAAGGGCCTTCACTTCAAAAAAGATATATGGACAAGTAAGAAGGGACCAACCCAAGGAGAGTTTTATAAATAAAATTCAACCAATGGGTATGCCTATGTACATACAGAGATGGCCACTCAGCCTTAGAATACAAAGTACAATGATGGGTGAGATGTTTAAAACCAGTAACAAACCGCAAGGCACAATGATAGACAGTTTCCAGGGACCGTAAACATTGTGCAAAAGCATTCATGTATAATAAGTCACCGTAATCTTGCAAAGGCAGGAAAGTAGCTGACACAAGATATTTCCTAGCTGGAAAGGAGAAGCAGGATTTATTTCTAAAGTAAAAACCTAGCTTTACCTTGAGCTTAATGACTAGATTTGCAATATGGGACTTAAAAGTTAACTGCCGATCAATAAAAATCCCTAAATACTTGTAACTTGAAACTAGTTCAATTACTCTTCCTTGAGCAGTGATTATGTTTGGAAGATTTGTTGGTATTTCACTACTGTTAGAAAACGGCATGAGTTTAGTTTTTTCTGTATTTAATACAAATTTTAGTTTCTGCAGGCGGAACTGGACAATATCAAATGCGGACTGTGGAAAGTTAATGACCTGTATAACACTTGTCGCCATTTTTTCTAATCCCGACATGCACCGGTACGCCAGGGAATTCCCATTAGAAGACATGGCGACGAGTGTTTGAACCGCGTCGCTTCAGAGGAATTTTTTTGCTCATATCTCCGCACGGAAGGCATCTACCGGCGTGTACTCGCGGCTGAGTCTAGCTGTCTTAGCTAGGAAGGCATGTACGTTTGATTTGTTACGGTCCGAAGAGTTGGGTAAATGTTACAGTCGTAGAGCTAAAAAGTATGCCTCAATTGAATGGATCGAGCAGTGTCTCTGTGGGTGTACATGAAAGTCAGATTTATGAATATCCACCCAAAGTGACACGCAGGGTCTAGGTTAGGCTGCACGTCGCCTGAGAGTATAAGTAAAAGGAGAACGAAATATTTTCACTTGATATAATGTAATGGAATACCCGATTGATCATTCTTTCCAGGCTTAACAAAATCAAGAAAACAATTTTCTGAAAGTGTAAAACAATTTTTCAAAACAGACAGGTATATAAAACGAAGCAATTGCGCATAATTAAAAGACACTACAAAAGAAAGTTCCGACATCTGCACAACCATTTTACGGTGGAGCACAGTGCTGGAAATAGAATTGGGCACAACCGGTGGAGAGAGCACCTTCTCAAACGCACATTCCTGTTGGAGGACCAAATTCCAAGGAATCCATAGTGAAAATGCAATGAACAACGCAAATAAAATTTTCATTGTCACTGATTGAGCTCGGTTCAGTTCAGTTTATTTCAACAGTTCAATCTATGACTGTGAATTAGCGCCAGAAAGGAAGAGAGGGGAAAAGCACCGCTCTTCAACAGTGAGGCCAGCAGCTAATAGCGGAGAAGCAAGCAGCAGTAGAGAGGAGGTGCACCCTCCCGATAGCAGCAGTGAGGCACCAGACAGTAGCTCAGCGAGGACAGAGTAGACCCTGCGTGTCACTGTGGGTGGATATTCATAAATCTGACTTTCATGTACACCCACAGAGACACTGCTCGATCCATTCACTTCAGGCATACTTTTTCGCTCTACGTCTGTAACATTTCCCCAACTCTTTGGATCGTAACAAATCAAACGCACATACCTTCCTAGCTAAGACCGCTAGACTCAGCCGCGAGTACATGCCGGTAGATGCCTTCCGTGTGGAGATATGAGCAAAAAATTCCTCCGAAGTGACGCGGTTCAAACACTTGTCGCCATTTTTTCTAATCCCGACATGCAATGGTACGCCAGGGAATTCCCATTAGAAGACATGGCGACAAGTGATCGGTTACACAACCAAAGAAGTGGTGCGTGGGGATCCATCGCGCAAGGTAGCCACTTATTAACTTGATTACACACTAACGGTGCCTTTGTCCGCATTCCCTACTCAAAATATAGGGCACTGGCGGCCCCAGAAGCTCCCGCCGTTAAGATAAAGAAAATGTCAAAGTTTTTGTTGACAGACGCAAGCATGGAAGGACGCACGCACGGATGGAGCCCGATACCATAGCTCCCGTGCCACTCGGGCAGCAGGAGCTAATGAGGAGCCTGTAACTGAAAATGTTGATAAGATAAAGCAAATTGTTGAAGTTTTTGGTGATATTTCTAGGCCAGTGACATTGAAAAAATAGGCCAAGGTCACCTTTAGGCATGTCATTTGTAGGGCTTTATAAGATGCATGTCCAGTAAAAATTAGGAGCCTGTAACTGAAATCGTTGATGAGATACAGCAAAATGTTGAAGTTTTTGGTGATATTTTTAGGCCAGTGACCTTGAAAAAATAGGTCAAGGTCACCTTTAGGCAGATCGTTTGTAGGCCTTAAAGAGATGCATGTCCAAAAAAAATTAGGAGCTTGTAACTGAAATAGTTGATCAGATAAAGCAAAATGTTGAAGTTTTTGGTGATATTTTTAGGCCAGTGACCTTGAAAAAATAGGCCAAGGTCACCTTTAGGCAGATCATTTGTAGGCCTTAATGAGATGCATGTCCAATAAAAATTAGGAGCCTGTAACTGAAATAGTTGATAAGATAAAGCAAAATGTTGAAGTTTTTGGTGATATTTTTAGGCCAGTGACCTTGAAAAAATAGGCCAAGGTCACCTTTAGGCAGATCGTTTGTAGGCCTTAATGAGATGCATGTCCAATAAAAATTAGGAGCCTGTAACTGAAATAGTTGATAAGATAAAGCAAAATGTTGAAGTTTTTGGTGATATTTTTAGGCCAGTGACCTTGAAAAAATAGGCCAAGGTCACCTTTAGGCAGATTATTTGTAGGGCTTCATGAGATGCATGTCCAGCAAAAATTAGGAGCCTGTAACTGAAATAGTTGATGAGATAAAGCAAAATGTCAACATTTTTGGTGATATTTTTAGGCCAGTGACCTTGAAAAAATAGGTCAAGGTCACCTTTAGGCACGTCATTTGTAGGTCTTTATGAGATGCATGTCCAGTAAAAATTAGGAGCCTGTAACTGAAATCGTTGATGAGATACAGCAAAATGTGTTGACGGACAGACGCACGCATGCATGCGCGGAGCCCGATACCATAGCTCTTGCACCGCGAGCGGCGGGAGCTAATAATGAGATGATTGTTGGGTAAAGGGGTCGGTATTTATTTATTCGGAATGGTATGCCATGTGGTACGCTAGATCATTTTAAACACTAATTTATAATGTAGGGAATGTTTAGATAAAAATGCCAAATTGGTTTATCTGTGTGTACTTATGTGTGCTTGTGGTCTGTTTCAGAAGTTGAGTGCTCCTGAGTGTATGCACCGCTTTCTCCCCCGTATAGTCTACCTCCAAGCGATAGAGGGAATTTTTTATATTTTTTGTGGCTTGAAGTCTATTTGCTTTGTTTCTTTTGGAGGGTCGAGTATTAGGGCCTGGTCAAGAATGTTTTGCCCATTAACACCTGCTCAATGCAGCCCATATTAAGGGGTTTGCTGTGGTTTTTCACTTATATTACTATTTGCTAGTGCATCTTGCTGTGCTGTGGATTGCCATAGTAGGGTGCTGTGTCATAACTGAACTGATTGAATAAGATTTTGGTCCACTGTGTTTCTGTGTGAAGTGAATTGATGTGGGCTGCTATTGAATCACGGGCTGTGTAATATTGACCAGTCCCCTTTCCTCTATTTATATTTACTGTGCAATAATAAACTCAGATCTACTTTTCTATACCAGCCGTCTTTGTGGGTCCTTTAAGATCTGTTGTTGGGGAACTCTACGGGAACTAACCATTCATAATATTACATAAACTTGATGCCTGGCGCTGCGCAAAATGCCCGATTTCCCTGTTTCCTAGCACTTTCAGATCGTTAATGTACTTGAAATCATCCCATATATGTAACTAGACATATTTATAGTAATGAATTTCTAATGCGTAAACGTACTTTATTTACTAGCAGTCGAATCTGATGACTGATCTGATGTGACTTTTCATGCAAATCACTCATGCATATTAAGTAGTAGGCACGTTGAAATGTCCGCGGTCCAGCAGCCACAATAGAGTACTAAAGTGATGACGTCACGCTGGTGTCGGAAGTAAAATTTCCCATTCATTTTACCCATAGACCAGGAGTGTCCAATCTTATCCAGAAAGGGCTGGTGTGGGTGCTGGTTTTTGTTAGACCCCAACACCAACACACCTGATTCTACCCATCAAGGTCCTGATTGAACCCGCTGATTAGTTAATTAGTGGAATCAGGAGCAGTAGCACTGCTGGCTAGGACAAAAACCTGCACCCACACCGGCCCTTTCTGGACAAGATTGGACACCCCTGCCATAGACAGTAAAAGAAGTGGACGGCGGGATGACGCTGTTCTCAACGGGAGAGCGATGAAGCTCAATAGACCCTTTCGGTTTAAGGACGTGAAAAAGCGAGATTTGGAGTGCGCATGCTCTTTGCAGACTATGTGGGGCAGAAGATGCACAAATCCTATTTAAAAGGTGGGGAATTATAAGTTAATTCGCTTTCCCCATGGTAAAAGGCAGTTTACAGCGTGGATTCGGACTATAAACAGGAATATTTTTCGTTCGGGAACATTCTAGGGTGTGCAGCGTACATTTTGTGTCTCGATGGCGAGATTAAGAATTCTGTATTCAACCTACTCCAAATATCGATTGATGTTTAGGTACCCAGAGAAACATTAGGATATGAAAACACACAAGCGTACGTCCAGTTAAGGAAATTTAGAGTTTAGTTTCAAGTGCTGCTATTTGTGTCAGCTGCATGTCGTTAACGACAGCTGTAGTGTCACTGATGACACACTGGGTTGGTAGGACAGGCGCAGCATATGCATTCGCGATATTAAATATTAATGTTAAATTCTAAACCCCCTTTCTCACTGATAAAACTCCACTAAAACATATTGGCGCCCCCCTTTTAAAATCGTTCTGGCAAATAAAAAGCCGGAAAAAAGAGGAGGCTGGATCCGATATTCTTTTCCCCCGACGAAATAGCTAGACTAAGCTCTATTAGTTTTCTCCTACAAACTGAAAGCATTGACTTCTTCAGGGCAACAGAGACTTTAGAGACTATATCGGCGAGATACTGTCAAGGCAAGTCCTTGACAATTTTATATTCAGCACAGATGAAAATTCGAAATCAAATGTGTAGCGTTCAGTCAAACAGTAATGATATGGCCTCGTATTTTACATGTGTACCTGCGCACTTATCCATGTTAAGGGGCGATTAGGATCATGTGTGCTTGCCGGTTGTTTTGAACAATGCAAATTCGTCGCAAGAACGCTGTAGCGGGGGACCCAATCATAGTGGTGTTAATGAAATTATTTCAGGTCCGCAAAACTAACTGGCAAACAAATGCCATTTTGTTGGCTATATACAGCAGGTAATCATGAAATCGAAATCACAAGGAAACCAAATTATTATTGCAAGCAGCGAAATGAAAACCACACCTACACTTAGCTCTGAGGGGCTGAGTTCTGTGAGCCCCTCAGAGCTTACCTAGACTGTAAACGTCGCATAGCACTAACATTCCCCCTTTGGCTTGATATTTTTTTGCGTAGAGTTTAACATCTACTCAAAGTCGTATATAGCCTATAGGATCGAACCAAGCCAGTCCCTTTTCAAAATGTGGATACAAAAACTGGACACTGCAAAACAATAACACCTTGAACAACAAAAGATTAAACAATTATTTGACAATTAGTGGGCCAGCTTAAATAACTTATAATTTAAACCAGTACATTAACTATATTTCTCTGATCAGATGGCTCTTTCCTTTTAGCTTGCGTCGGTGTGAGATCCTTTCGTTTGTTTCCCGAGCGAAGCCAGCATTATTTGGGTCAACGAAGTCAGGCCAGCTATGATAAAATCAGTACTGCAGACTCTAGTGTGATCATTCGGGACAAAGTTCTTCCGATTTATAGCTCGAATCCACGCCTGTCGTTGTCTCTTGCCACGGGGAATACAAAAAAACCTTATATCCCCATCTTTATGATACCGGTTTGTGCACCTCTCTATGCGACAAAGAGCCACTATATTTCCTTTTGCCCCACATCAGCTATATGGGGCATGCACGCGCGGACTTCCGGACTAAAACCGAAGTGGTCTATTGAACGAGTTTTCAGTTGAGCACCACGCCTACTGCGCAGGCTCGAAGTCAGCTCGCCGACGTTTTGTGACGTAAACCAACATCCTGAGAAGTGGTAAATCGTCTGGTAGATGTACCCTACACATAATTTCCAGCGAGCAAGCGATTGCGTCTGTAAGTATAATCTGATTCCATTCGATATTATTATGTTTTGTGAATTGTTTTCATATATGTGTAGTTTCTGCTGTTTGAAGCGTATGTGTACGACTGAGAAGCTATGTAAAAATGATCAATGGAGTGATGAGAATTGAGAATTTTTTTTTATAGCATAGGACATAGTGAGACTATCTGGTAGAAACATGTCAATTTCGGCCAGGTATGCTAATTATCATGAGACAGTAATGTTTGCTGCCGTTTAATAAAGGGGTTTCATCATTATTTAACCACTATGCGGTGAGATCACACAATTCGGTTCATTTAATTTTGCATTATTTGCAGCGGCGCCAATAACTGTCTCATAGCTTTATGCATACTCTTCTGATAGTTAATGCTAATCGTTGCATCTATAATATGACCTATAGACTGTAAAAGAAGTTGCATGTTACATCGCTAGCATGTTAGCTACGGCCACCACATGTTGCACTTTTTAGTTTACCGTGAAAAGGCAGTAGGTAGATGCATACCTGCAAACTAGTTGCTTTTTTCTGGGAAATTCGCCGTTTTCACAACAAGATATGTCATTTGCTTGTAATGTTATTTCCTTATTATCAACCCAATAAAGGATAAGAGGAATAGTCAGTTATTTCATGAAGCTATATATTAAGTAATATAACACGTCATGTGAAATGGCACAAATGACATGCAATTTGTGGTCCTACACTCAGTATTTAATATTTTGTCTTCATCTCTCCTTAAAGGTTGAGCTCAATAATGGCACATAGCAGCAAAGGTAACTATCATTTTCACATACAAAGCTATTATGTCTTTTTACAGAACAATTGTTTGACTCAATATAATTTGTGTTGTATTGGATAGTATATGCATTCTTTTTTTCATGATACAACCGTGATATAATCAAGTTTGTACACATAAAGTGATAAGAAAAAAAATGTATTTTGATGTACATTTCTTGTTTTATTTCAGCACGTCCAGTTGTCTGGATTATGGGCAGCAGCTACATTCATCGTGGGGAAGAGAGGGCACGGGAGTCCATTGGCGTGGATCTAGGCCTGGATGCCTGGGTCCACTGGTTCAGCTGGGGTGGACTACGGTGGCAAGGCCTACTCCCCTTTTTCTACCGCTCCCTTCGAGGAAGAGCAGCCCCGGATGTCCTGCTCATTCACTGCGGCGGGAATGACTTAGCAAGACTGAAGAGCATCCATCTCGTCGCGGGAATGAAGCAGGATCTGCAAGATCTCCGTCGACGTTTCCCCCACATGGATATCCTCCTGTTGGAGATCACCCAGAGACATTGATGGAGATCGGGACATCCAGGGAAGATTGACAATCCCGTAAGTAGGTGAACAGTGTGATGGCCACTTTTGTTTCGGAGCTGGGTGGCAGTTTTGTGCATCACCCCCAAATACAATTTAACCATCCTGAACTGTTTCTAGGGATTATCTTCACCTGTCTGCTAGGGGTAGTGACATCTTTTTAAGTAACTTAGGTGCAGGTTTAAGAGGTGTAATCCAGCTTGGGTGAGGCTGGATTTAACCTCTCAAACATTTGAAGCAGTTCAGGATGGTTAAATTGTTTTGGGGTTGTGATGCACTTTTGGCCATTGCACTGTTCAACCATCACTGCTCTTCCTCGAACCCCCCATCCCCGCCCCCACTCAAAAAAAATCTTCCCATTGCCCCCTCATCCGCCCCATCCAAAAAAAAAAAAAAAAAAAAAAATCTTCCCATTGCCCCCCTCATCCGCCCCATCAAAAAAAAAAAAAACTTCCCATTGCCCCCCTCATTCTTCCACCACCCCCCACCCCCACAAAAAATATATTTTTATCCCTCCCTCGCCTTTACAATTCTTTCCTTTTCACCCCTCCTTGCCCATTAAGTCTCACCCCAGCCAATCACCGGATGGACTCCCTCCTCTTTCCCCCACGACGAATGTAGCAAGTAGCTTTCCATATTATTATTATTATTATTATTAATAATAATATTATTATTATTATTATCATTTATTTGCCTGGACATTCTTATCCAAAGCGACTTACAGTTATAGGGTCAGTTGCCCTGGAGAAATTATACCTATTCATCCCAGAATCAAACCCCTGAGTTTGATAGCTATTGCAGTCTGTCCCATTTCAAGTAATCTGCCATACTTCAGTTCAACAAACTGATGGACTTAAACCTCAAACCTACATCCCATGGACTTTGTCAGTTTGTTATTTCTATCCCAGACTGTACATAACTTTGCAAAGGCCTGTCTACTCTGGATAGAACATTGGTGCCACATAATTGGAGGCACAGACATCTGAAGGTCCACCTGTCAAAGCACAGCACTGCATAAATATTGTATGTTGGTCTTTTAAAAATACCCTGTATCTCTGATGGAAAGCTGTTTGTTTATTGCCTCAATTGCACCATATTACTTGGTGCATCCATCCCATACATCCTTGACTTTTACTACTATTGCAGTCTGTCCCAGTTCAAGTAATCTGCCATACTTCAGCTCAACAAACTGATGGACTTAAACCTCAAACCTACATCCCATGGACTTCGTCAGTTTGTTATTTCGATCCCAGTGTGTTTTGGAATGAACCAATGGTGCACCAAAATGGACATAGGCACAGACACCTGAAAAGGTCCACCTGTTAACACACAGCACTGCATAAATATTATATGTCTGTCTTTTAAAAGGACTCTGTATCTTTGGCTGAAAGCTATTGTTGTTTATCATGACCAGTGTGTTTGTTGACTCAATTGCACCAGAATACTTGATGCATCCATCCCATGGACTTCCTTTCTGTATTTCCCATGGCAGTAGTGCTTTGAAATGAAACAATGATGCCAGCAAATGGGCATAGACACAGACATAGACACAAAAGCTCCATCTACATTTTAAGAAATGTTTCTTATGAATTGTATGTTTTATGCCTATTGCACTATCACATAATTATAAGTATATTACTTATTGCAATGGTTGCTGTGATGAGCCAAGAATAGACCCTTTGATTATACCGTAATAAAACATTTAACTGAATGCAATTGAAAAGGGTTTCTGATTTTTATCACTGTTGATTGATCATTAATGCCTATATATTTATTTATTTGTTATTTATCACCTACAGACCCAGTGACCATGATGAGATGAATCTTACATATGTTTATTTTTGATGGCATCATTAATTTGCATATATGAAGCTTCTAATATTGATATTTAATTGCATTAAATAATAATTGTCATTATTTGATATTAACATTGTAATTTAGTAAATGTTCTCTTTTGCGTCATTTTCATTACAACTGCATTGGCTGGTCATTTTACAATGATAGCATTTTCACCATTGAATGGTAATACAGGACAGTAGTTACACTTGATATTTCAGTAGTATTTATATGCACTACAAAGTGAAGAACTAGAGTGAATGCTTTACACCATTGCAAAGGCAGTAAATAGCCTAACATATCTACCATATACTTAATCTACCAGTCTTTCTTGATAGTGAAAACATTCACTCAAATAAATTAACAATACAGATTCAAACAGAAACACTCAACCCAATCACTGATCGTCCTCAACCCTAACATCTTGTGAAATCACAAGATGGCATATCCAAGCATAACAGTGAATACATTATAAATGCCCAGTGGATAATGTAAAATTAGATTTATTATGATAATGAGTCATTATTAAAGCTAGAGTATTCAATCTTGGAACAGCGAGCAAGATTTGAATGTAGCCTCACCTCTAAACCCACCCCCTCCCCTCAAGTCTCTGACCAAAGCCACGCCCCCTGATTCATTGCTTCGGTAAAACTCCAGAGGCCGGATGTAGACAGAGGTTAAAAGCGCAAGGGAGGGGGCGGCCCGCTGCTTGTGCACGAGACATGATTGACATCGTCAGTCACTCCTCCTGGCTCTGATTGGTTGTTTTGTCCCGGTCATGGTGAAATCTTGCAAAAGGAATTAAAGCACTAGATGGAGCCAGATGACTCTGATTTTCTCAAAGATCATCTGACTCACATCCCACTGTCAGGTCATAGTAACAGTTTTAACAAATACGACAAAAAATGATTTTTTAAAAAATTGCAAACTCCCTGGGGCGCCCCGGTGGCTCATCGGTCTAAGTGCGCGTATCATAAAGGCTGTGTCCTGCCCGCAGCGACCTGGGTTTGATTCTGGCTCGGGTCATTTGCTGCATGTCTTCCCCCATTCTTCTCCTCAACTTTCCTGTCTCTCTATACTGTACAACTGTCAAATAAAGGAAAAAGTTCCCAAAAAAATAATCTTTAAAAAAAAAATAAATAAAAAAATTGCAAACTCCAGCTTCAATGACTAAGTTCATATAGGAAACGAAGTGACGCACAACAAGATAGCATATCAAATCATATTTCCAGAAATTACATGTGTTTTAATGTAATATTAAGCTTTATCATTTAAACAAAGCAATCTTCAAGAGACATGCTTCAGGAATATCATTTGACTACTTCTGTGTAACACCATCACATTCAGCACAGCCTGACCTTGTAAAGCATTCAAATTTTTTCGTTGGAAGATCTTGAACATTAAGAGCCGAGATATACTTGCTGCTTGATTGAACGTATGCGTACGCGTCGGGTCGCGTCTGTGCCGGTGTGTGCATATACTTGTTGCAGCACTACACAGCCAAAATGCACAAAACCGGCGGTCTCCACTTGGGGCAGACAACAAAAGTATGATCCGGAAATGAAAAGCCGGTATTTCTGGGTAGTGGATGCCGGTCGTTATCGTGGGGATGTTGTAAACAGTGTTTATTCGCACGAGCGCCTCTAGCGGTCATGTCAACATTGCAACTCGCGCACGCGTCGTGGTACCTCGCGTCAAGATGTGCGACCGGCCATGTCCGACGCCTCAAACTGACGCAGGTAACGCGTGGCAGCCATGATGCGCTCGCGTTTGCGTTGTTTGCAGCAAGTATATCACAGCCCTAACACAACACATGGCTGTTGTAACTAGTTCTCTGAATGAAAAGCAGTCTAGTCTATCTTCTTGTGCAGTGGGTCAGTTATAACCTTGCAGACAGCAGCACCAGCTTAGTTCATTTCATAAAATGTAAGATAACAACCAAGTTATCCAAGTATTTATTTATGAAGTATTTATTTAGCAAGTATTTAGTATGTTAGTCACTTTAGAAAATGTTGCAAAATACTTGAGAGCGGACATTATGTGGTATAACCTTCACACTATTCCAGCATAGCATTGAAAAATTTCCTTGTAGCTAGCAGTATGAGCTAACTCACTTTGTGGCTCACAATTGCTCATTGATGACTTCACAGACGTATTCTTCAAAATACAATGTCTAGTCTATAACGAAAAACATACTAACATGGTAAAACTTGAATTATTGACCTACCTTAAAAAGCTCGTACTAGAAGAGGCATCTGATCTATTACAACCTTTGTATGCTATGCAGCAAGGCATGTTGGCATGAGCAACAATGCTAGCAACGAGTAACTCAACTATTAAAGGACAAAAAAAATTAATATCTAATAAGTCAGTGAGTAACAATTACATATGTTAGATTAATGACCAAAATACCACCTAAATACCACCTATAGTACGAAACGTAGCGTGTAGGCGATGAAAGGCAAACTGCGTCCAAGGTCAAGTCTTCGTATACTTGCTCTCCTCAGAATTCGGCAATTAAATCACACGAGGTTGTCGCTGCTAGATAAGAAGCTCATCGCCAATGCATGTCATGCAGCTTCGGCAATGTCAAGTGCGCACAGATTTTATTATGTTTACAATATTTCTGTGTTTTAGGGTATCAGATATTTTATGGACTTCGTGATATTGACAGGGCTGCCATGAGATTTAGTGCTTCATTCACGTTCCCGTGCCGTAGTCAGCAATTATTCAATCAACGCAATGCGTGTGTTTCACGATCTTTCAAATTGTTTAAATGAAATAAGACAATTTGAAACGTTCTTATGCCATTCTATTGCTTTAAACCCCTGAGTAAAGAAAAGCGTGAGAAGTCGGGAGTCATGATTGATTTCCCTGTTACTAGAGGTGAAATCCACCGCGCATGCGAAACTGATAAACCTCCATGCACAAGGTCTTCAATTCCGCCTGGGAATTGCTTACAAACGCGCTGATTGAATAATTGCTGACATGCAGCACGGGAACATGAATATGCCACTTAAACTCAGGCCAAATGCGTGAAAGTTGGCAACCCTGTATTGATGTGTCAGAACAAGCATATTTTTTTAACATTTTATGCATTTTCAGGTCTAAATCATGTCCTCATTGACTTGACCTATCCAAGCTTATTTCATTTAAAAATAGGCTATTCTATGTAATTGCAGGCTTAGTGATAGTACAAAAAAATGGCCGAACAAAATCATACTTCAGAAAAAAATTTATTATTATTATTATTACAATCATCATCCAACAACGTGTGTCATTGCAACACATCAGATACGAAAGAATCTTCAAGCACGATCTGTCAATAAAAATAATGATAAAATAAAGCGACGTGTTCGCGCATGTTGATGGATAAATGTTTTCAGCCTGCCTATTCTAAACAGCACGGTTATTTACGTCCTGTGCGACAGAAAGCCACCGGCATTTCACGTCACTTTTAGCCTAGCCTGGTGCCATCGGCTAAAAATGCTTGGTATTAGACCGTAACGCTACATACGAAGTAAAGACGTCTGCTACAAAATGTAGTTTCTCTGTAGAAAATATTGTCGCTGACATGAAGGCTCATAATGTTTTTAGTGTAAAGTTATTTGATGTCAAAAGTCAGACAAAATGAATGGGGGTGAATGGAGAAGCTACCGCTAGTCGGTCATCTGCTATCTTCTAGAGCAGGGGTGTCCAATCTTATCCGTAAAGGGCCGGTGTGGGTGCAGGTTTTTGTCCTAGCCAGCAGTGCTACTGCACCTGATTCCACTAATTAACTAATCAGGGGTTTCAATCAGGACCTTGGTGGGTAGAATCAGGTGTGTTAGTGTTGGGCTCTAACAAAAACCAGCACCCACACCAGCCCTTTCTGGATAAGATTGGACACCCCTGTTCTAGAGCGTTCAATTGAGCTTCAACTTCCGGGTGTATTCCTACCCCCTTGATTTTACCCATAGTTGTTTTTTTTCAGTTCACTTTTGAAGCACTTTCCGTTGTTTTCCAGCCTCCATCGATTTCAAGATTTTACGTCATATTTCTGAGTAACAAAAAATGTCGTTTTTCTTGACCAGAGTCAGCTACAATTTAAATTATTTAAATTTTTCGCCATCATGCTAATCCTATTTGTAGTCTAAAAACTACACATCTCATGATCCTCCTGATTCCCGTGCAGAACGAGTTTAAAATGCGTTACAAATTATTTGCACCTTGCCAATTGCCATAGCTATTTGTTTGCTTAGCTTGGTGAGACTTTGAATTCGTCAGCCACTCTACGCTCTACTTAGTTATATTTACTTGCTAGATATCAAGTTTTACAACTAACGCCAATTTACTTTAATAAACAAGCGTCTTTGACCATCGTTTGTTTGGTTAAAAACTCGCTTGCTAGCTAGCGAACGAGCTAATCAGCTTTGTCAGCTTGTAAAATGTAATTGAAAATGAGAGGTAGAAATCAAGTGTCACGATGAAGGTGTGTGCTTGTGCATGTTCTTTGTAAACAAAGAGTGAAAGCAAACATCTGGGGCATACACTGCAGAATGAAAGCGCAGAACATCTTGTAGCTAAGATAAGGAGACCTGGCATCAGCAGATAGTCAGATAATGAGATAACTGGACGATGAACATGCCCTCACTTAGTCCCCCCCTTGCAAAAGGGTTCTTAAGCAAGCTGGGAAAGTGCTCCAGGGAGGGAGTATCTCTGACTTCTTAGTGAATCCGGTGACACTCTTCAGACTTTATTATATTGCTGCAATATTTAATAAAGTCTTAATGGATATCCATTATGTTTTCATGCTCTATGAAAGAGTTCTAATTTTTCCCAAATAACATTTGTTTCAAATATTCAGCTTATTTTACGCATTTTTTTTCCTACTTTTCAGCTTGTGGTATCTTTTCGACACTTTCTGATATTTTACTTTTTTTTACTTTTGCTTACAATGGCAGGCAATAAGAACACTGAAACCCCTATTTGAAGTCTTTCTGTTCCTTCATACTTTCCGCCATAATTAAAACTCAACTTAAAAAGAGTCCGTAAAAATTGTAGTTTATTGAAGTGTAACAACTTTATGATAAACTTTATAGTTTTTGAGAAATCAAAGTTTTAGTTTTATGTAGATTGAAGAAGAAAGAAGATATAGTAGAACTTAACGAGAGCAGTCAGAGTGGAATATGCCATTACACACTCCAGCACATGCACACTAATCGACTCTACATAATAATAATAATAATAATAAGAATAATAAATAATAATAAATAAATAAATAAATAACTGCCATATTTTTTTCTGTTTTTTTTTTCCCAAAGTTCAAGTAAATATACACATATTAGGAATTAAAATGTGGGGGGTTGCCTTCTCTCTCTAGCCATGTGATTTTTGAAATGATTTGACTTGAAGTTTTTAAGCAGTGACCATCTATTCGCAGGGAGTTCGCATGGAGTTTCAGCGGTCATATTAAATCTATCAATATTCAGCAGTTTTCAGCCATTTTTCAACTCACAGCCTTTGCATATTTTCAGCTAAAAACCTCATTTCACTTGTAAAATGTTCAGCTTACTTAGTACATTAAGAGCATCACTTAACTTTTTTGATCTTTCATACCGTTAACTTCTTTAGACATGTAAACTGAACCACTGTTTAAATATATATAACTTTTATCATGTATCTTCAACGACTTAACTTGAAAATTACCCTTTTACTTTACAAGCAGAGGCAAACGCACAAATTTTCTTCAGAAAATTGCACCTGTTCTAGTTCTTTTTGCCTTCCTGTACAGAAGTATGCACCTGAGCTTGCATTTCCAGACCTTTCAGAAGACTACTAAACTATATCAGGCTGGAGATGAAGTCCCAGGAGTTGGCTCTGTCCTGTAAAATATAACAGGCTTTAGTTTTAGTATCCCGGTTAGCCTTGCCCCCACTTAGCCGAGAATATTTTGATTTCACTTTATAAAGGCCCTGAGAAGAGCTTTTTTCACTTTTCTTCAATCAAACCATATCTGAAACGACAACCCCAATTCCAAAATAGTTGGGAGGAAGTGTAAATTGTGAATAAAATCAAAATGCAATGACTTTCAGATCACGAGCCAATATGTTATTTACAATAGAACATAGATCACATTTCAAATGTTGAAACTGAGACATTTTACATTTTTATCCACAAAATGAGCTCATTTCAAATTTCTGGCTGCAACAGGTCTCAAAAAAGTTGGGACACAGGCAAAAAAGGGCTGAAAAAGCAATTAATATATAAGAGAATCAGCTGAAAGAACATTAAGCAAGTACTTAAGTTAATTGGCATCAGGTGTGTAACATGATTGGCTATAAAAGGGATGTCTTAGAGAGGCTGAGTCTCTCAGAAGTAAAGATGGCCAGAGGCTCTCCAACCTGTGAAGGCTTGCATAAAAAAATTGTGGAATACTTTAAAAACAATGTTCCTCAACGTCAAATTGCAAAGGCTTTGAAGGTCTCATCATCGACAGTGCATAACATCATCAAAAGATTCAGAGAAACGGGAAAAATCTCTGTGCGTAAGGGACAAGGCCGAAGACCGTTACTGGATGCCCGCGATATTCGGGCCCTCAGACGCCACTGCATCACTCACCGGCATGATTCTGTCATTGACATTACTAAATGGGCCCAGGAAAACTTCAAGAAACCACTGTCTGTAAACACAGTCCGCCATGCCATCCACAGATACCACCTAAAACTCTATCATGCAAAAAGGAAGCCATTGTTGAGCACGATCCAGAAGCGCCGCCGTGTTCTCTGGGCCAAAGCTCATTTTTAAATGGACTGAAGCAAAGTGGCAAAGTGTCCTGTGGTCAGACGAGTCCAAATTTGACATTCTTGTTGGAAATCATGGGCATTGTGTCCTCCGGGTTAAAGAGGAGAAAGACCGCCCCACCTGTTATCAGCGTTCAGTTCAAAAGCCAGCATCACTGATGGTTTGGGGATACATTAGTGCAAATGGTGTGGGACACTTGCATGTTTTAAAAAGCACCATGAATGCTGAGAGGTATATAAAGGTTTTAGAGCAACATATGCTCTCCTCCAGACGACATCTATTCCAGGGAAGGCCTTGTGAATTTCAGCAGGACAATTTAAAACCACATACTGCAGCTATAACAACAGCATGGCTTCGTAGTAGAAGAGTCCGTGTGCTGAACTGGCCAGCCTGCAGTCCTGATCTTTCGCCGATTGAGAACATTTGGCCCGTAATTAAACGAAAAGTCCGTCAAAGGAGACCCAAAACTCTCCAGCAGCTGGAAACCTGTATTAAACAAGAGTGGGATCAAATTCCAATGGCTAAACTCAAGAAACTTGTCTCCTCAATGCCCACACGCCTCCACTCTGTTAAAAAGAAGAGCGGACGCTACACCATGGTAAACAGGTCCCTGTCCCAACTTTTTTGAGACCTGTAGCAGCCATCCAATTTGAATTGAGTTCATTTTGTGGATAAAATTGTAAAATTTATCAGTTTCAACATTTGCTATGTTATCTCTGTTCTATTGTGAATAAAATACTGGCTGGTGTGATTTGAAAGTCATTGCGTTTTGATTTTATTCACAATTTACACTTTGTCCCAACTATTTCAGAATTGAGGTTGTATTTGAATGGGTTTTTTTTTTTTGCCAGCAGAGGGCGTTATTTACTATATAAAATTCCAACTCGTGCGTGGCAGTGCCACTTAATGCTATCATTTGAATGACACCTTGAATTTACATCCCTCCTCATTAGAGATGTATGGAAATATACAGTAGAGTAAGCTTGGCGTCAGATTCTCACAAAACTGGCTCCCTACATCTGGACATCTAATCATCCCTCTCACATCTAGCTAGATGCACAATCCAGTTCCATTACTTACCTTCTTTGATTCTCAAGAGGAATACTGCAAAGGTGAATTCCTTGAGAAAAATTCAGTGGTACATGGCTTTATAACCACATGTGTCTATGGGAAATTAATAATTCAGTTACAGAACTATTGCCACTGAATTACTGTATCTCTGTTCGTATTAGTTGATGTCCACACGCTAAATATGGATTTTTTTTTTTGTATTTTTGCTGTACTGTTATTGCTCAGCATGGTGTGGCTGCCATCTGGACAGGTTATATTCATTATCCACAATACGTTGGTACAGTCCAGTGATGTGTCAGGAAAAATTACAGGTGACAGGAAAGTTGTCCTAAGTTTGCACTTTATTCCTAACACTTAAGTTCCCCCCCCCTCCCACTCCCTTAAACAACAGACACACAGACAGAGATGTGTAAAAGAAGCAGCAGAGAGATTCAGTTTCAGGTTCAGAAATTAGTGAGAGATTTCCAGCAGTACAAATGAGAGAAAAGTAAGAACAGGTACAGCGATACAGATATAGAAAAATGTCAACTCACCACCACCATCATCACCATATGTATAACAGGCGTTTGCGTTCCCCAGTGACATATACTTAAAAAATAGTAATTCAATTAGCATTATTTTTCATTCCCTTTGGATAGAATAGTGTTTATTCAAACACATGATGAACCAGGAATGCTGACCGAAGATCAGATATGAACAAAAGGCATGGATGCGTCAGAGAGGAGATACTATTGGAGCTCTTTGGTTTCATTTTTAAGGTTTACACCTGCGCTGTAAAATCTTAATCTGCTTCCTTCCTTCATTGGCTTTGGATTTAAGCTGCATTGCACAAAGAAAGCACAAGTATAAGAGGGAAGTGAAGAGATAAACTGTACGCTTTCTCCATTGAATTTCACCGACCTTGATTATGCACACACACATTTTCATGCCCTCGGAATGCGATTGGACTGGAGAAACTGTATTGACAGTGATTGAGTATTTGAGTGTATATATGGTATATTGCATCATTAATGCACATTCTGAATTTCCACCAATGTTGCACCTCTGAGGGTACTCTCATAAAAATACAAAGTTGCAGTAGTGTGCTTTTTACTTGAAATCCCACGATAATCCAGAAAGGGGGCAGATGTGTGTGTGTGTGTGTGTGTGGGGGGGGGTAAGGACCTATGCAGAGGTTTAACTTTGGCATCATTTTGGCTCCTCTGCACTGATGCTTCTTGCACCCAATCCCCACACCACCATTAGTTACAGGAACAGCACTATGAGAGCAGACAGTCAGCCAAAGCCTCCAGTGAGTGCCCAGCTCGAGGAAAAAATATTAGCTCAATGCTCAGTTAGACTGATACCTTGTTGGCAAAAATTTTGCTTGCTCAGTGTCTCATAAGCATGATGGCTTGTTTGACCGATGCCTTGTGAGCTTGATGTTTTGTTAGTCCATTGGTTTGTTAGCCCAGTGTCTTCTTCACTTAATGATTTTTTTTATCCAAAAGCCTCTGATGCTGAGATGGAAGGTCGAGGGCTCGGGGAGTAAATATCCTGCCATGTGCATCTTATGTCCATGAACTTTGCACGTTGAATTTGTTCATACGGATCTTCCTCCTCTGGGTTGAAGAATCGTGATAATTGACAAGTCTAAAACACTGAGGAGGAACTACTACTTTCTGAACCTGTTTCTTCAGGTTTGATGACTGACCTAGTGCCTTGTTAACCTGATGCCATCATCATGCTGAGCTATGCCTCTCAGGTCAGCACAGAGTGAGGTTTCCAAAGCCACTGTCTTTTGGAACGAGACTTAGTTCAAATTCCCCTTTTGATTTGTTGCTATCTGGGTCAATTCAGATTTGTGGCAGGTTATGGCCCCATCCATTCAGATGCAAGGGCTTGGCAACAGCGATGATACCATTCCTCTGTAACCTCAGAGCATGGTGGTGCTTTCTTTGGTAAATGGTACCCAAGGCCTGCGCTTTCTCATTTGATTTCAGATCAGTATGTGGTTGCCAATGAGTGCAAAGATCACAGCCTGCACTTCTGATGTACGCTGTCATGTGACGTGCACATGAAGCACAAGGCAACCACATACAAACCCATCCCAAGGAATTGCTTGGCAACTCAGCCATGGAGTGAGGTGTTTCTGCCATTTTGTGATTGGCTCCAGTCCATTCATCAGCTTCTGCATCACCCTTCAAATCACGTCCTGCCTTAAATTACATCTGGTCTATAACATTATCTGTGTTTTTACCCATTCATTGGGGCACTACCTACCAACCCTGCCCACCCTCCCTCCACCCCCCACAATTAGCATGATCCCCATGCTTTCATTTTATTTGGTTTATCATCAAGGAACATGAGGTATATGATGAACTATCTCTCTTTTACTTCCAAATTTGGATGAAAAACACACAAAGATAAAGGCAAGCAGAAGAGAGAGCTATCGAGGGAGGTTGTTGGCCGAGAGAGCGGCACTGCGTGTGTGTGTGTGTGCGTGTATGTGTGTGTCCACATCTGCGCGTGAGGTGAGAAAGTCTGAACAGGATCTGCAGGAGCAAGAATACCTGTCTCACACACAAGGATGCCTTTGATTGGACCAGGTGCATGATGTGGAGACCTCTCGGCCAAAGAAGACCACGTGTTTTACATCAGGAGAAGAAGCTTACTCTGCTCTGAGCACAGAAGGGACACAGTGGCATGACAGAGTTTTGTCTCTGTCCTCACTTGTACAATCTATCATACAAAGACCACTCAATGAGTTATCCATATAGAGCTGATAGAATTCAGATCAGTGAAATATGGCACTGCTTCGGCTGATGGGATCAGAGGGAAAAATCCTCTGGGAAACCACCTGAATGGTACAAGTCAAGTCCTTTTGACTATCAAGAAATATAAATACCAAAAATCTCAAACACAGAACGTGGGAAACTGAGCAACATGTGCTGTACACTGCTGCTCAAAAGTTAAGAATCATAAGTGCTTCACATTGATTAAACATGAGAAACTATCGTTAAAGCAAGGCAATGATCCAAAATAAAAATCCAAGTTTTGCATGAGCTTTCTGGGAAGAAAATGACAAAATATTGAGTGGCCAGCTCAATCACTGGATTCAGATCCCACAGAGTTTTTTTTGGCTTGCCAGGATCAAAAGGTTTGTGAAATGTGTCCATCTTCAAAGACACACCTGTGGAAAATATTGCACTCCGCAAACAAATCCATTCAGAATGATGAGCGCAGTGAAACTGACATCCCAAATGCCTTAAATTTGCTAAGCAATATGGATACTTTGATTAATAACTATTATTTATTTTTTACAAACTTTAGTGCCCCCTAATACTTGAAATACAATATAAAACATCTTACAATACATTTTGGTGTTTCTTTCATATAATTACTATTATAGAAACACTCTTGAAATGACTGCTTAAATGACAAGTGATTCCAAACTTTTGAGCAGTACTGCATGTTACACATGCAGTATCTGTATCATGAGCTAAAATTATTGTCACATTTAAAGCACATAATGCATACACATACAAATTAGAACTATGTAAGGGGCCATAAAGATTTTGTTTTCAACTTTGTCAATAATCCATATAGGTAGTGAGAATCTTACACCATGACTACTGCGTCTGTTTTGGTGGTTTTCCTGTTTTCAGCCACACTAAGTGCATGCTGTAAATCACAACAGTGATGTTTGTTAGATCCTCTAATAAGGTGATGAAGTCATACTGATGATGTTTTCGAAACTCCTCTTTAAACTACGATCTTCCGGCACAAAGATTAAGCAGAGAACATGTTCTTTGACCTACTTTCTCCAGAAAAACCTTTGGAATGCATTGCCTGTACAGATGAAGTAATTTTAGTGCATAGCACAGTTGCACCATGTTCACAGCATTTCTCAAACATCGGTACAGTCTGCAGATTTGCAGGGTTACATTACACGTGATGCTCTCTCAGGCCACACCCCCAAATAAAGCTATTGGCTGAAGCAGCTCTCCCTCTGAATCTGACTGGGTGGCATTAGGACGGAGAGGATATTTATTTTCGAAAGCCATCCAGCTCCACCTCTCCCCCCTCACACAGGATTAAAGTTTTTATTTTTGGTATCAGTTAAAAACTCTTTGATTTTCTTTTATGGCACAATCTTAATGCTACCCCTCCCAGCTGAACTACTAGATTACAAGAATTCAACATACATACACATCAGGTCTCAGTTTATAAAATGTGAACAAATCAAACCAAGCAACACCCAGCTCCAACCATAGAGATAATAAAAATCTTCCAACACAAACCTCCAAGAAATAGTTGAAGTTTTTGGTCTGGAAATCAAGTCATTATCTTTTTCACAAAGTCTTCTTAATTTTTTTTTTTTTTACACATTAGCAATAAATAAACAGTAGAACAAGGAGAAGCCGTAGATCTTTTTTCTACAAATCTATTGAAGCACAAACAGTTACATTCCATCTAATAGTTATGTTGTGAACCTCACTCTTTAGGACACTTCCATTCTATTTTTCCCATGTCAGTCCGAACAATTCTGCACGTTAGTGCACGTGCATTTTGGCACACACTCTTTATGCCAGTTCTTTTTTTTTACTGTAGAAAGACAAGTGTGAATGTTTATGCTTGCATAACTGTTTATTTTGATGTTTGTGTTTGAAAGTATGCATGTTTGCTGACGTGACTATATTTGTGCGCATGAGGATTTTGAGCATACTTGTGTGTGTGTGTGTGTGTGTGTGTGTGTGCAGGGATACTTGTGTGTACATGTCTAAATTTGTGCATCTGTGGGCTTGCTCATGAATAGAGCGCATGTACTGTACATGTGTGTGTGTGTGTGTGTGTGGGTGTGTGTGGTCAATGACAGTAAATATTTTATGGGAAACTTTCCTGTACAATTCCACAAACTAGCACTCACCCACAGTCACTAATCCAGCCCTTTCCTCTCAGGAAAGATGGGAGGCTTGTTACAGGGCAGCTGTTAATAAAGCTTTCTTCTTTGTTTGTTGTCTCTTCTTTTTGGTTTGTCCCAAAAGTTTTGCTTTTGGTTTAAAGTTTTGGCTTATTTTGGTACATATTTTTATTTGGTTGTTGTTTCTAATAAAAATTTGGAAGCTATGTATTCACAGTATTTTTTGCAACCACCTTATGAAAATTCCTAGCACAGCAAAAAATAGAGAAATGTGAAAGTTAGCCATGAGTTATCCCAAAGACGAGAAACTAGATGACAAGAATCAATGGATAGACCATAAAGGCAAAAAAAAAGAAAACATATTTATAAGTTCAGTGAGGTCATTCAATATTTCTCCGTCCAGGACCAGACGTAATGAGTTTATTTGGGGAGCTTCAGAGAGAATGGGACTTGCACTTGCCTCTTACAGCCTCACCCAGACAGACCAACATTACAGCTCCAGCCTCTGCGGAACCTTCAGTCTCCAACAATATCCGGCTCAATTTGGTTTTGGTTTGGTTATCATTCACCTTGGGCCACTTTTTTTTCTGTGAGGACCACTGCTCATGAGGCAGTCTCTTTTGGTTTCACACTTAGTGGTCCTCCAGTGCCTTTTACCTTCATGCCGCATTGACTACAGTGAAGCTTTTGCTTAAAGGCTAAATGGACATGGATGGGGAAGGTGCTGCTTTTTGGTCCTCCAGTTTCATAAGTGTACTCCTTATTTTTTGGTTATGGCACGCATCTTCTCTGAAATCTTTGTATGAACAGCCATCCCACAGCTCAGCAAAAATAGCTATAGGATAAGTGCTTTGGCATTTTGAAGTTCATTTTTGAAAACAAGAACACTTACTTGAATGAAGCAAACAATGGAGAAAACAAAGTGAAGGATGACTAAAAGCCAATGTGTTCCCATCCACCCACACTGACTACAATATTAAGGCTGTCTAACACGGATGGAAAAAAAAAAACCAACCGAACAATAATCCTGTACTGACTAACATTTACTGCTGCAGAATTGTTCTCATCACACACTAAGCTTGACTAAGAGCACTAGAAGGGGAGTCCTCCACAAATATCACTATTAAAACTGCTGATGACAGTACGAGTCTTGGCTGCAGTGAATGACCCAGATCAGCCTACGTTGTGCATGTACATGAGTATGCCTGCTAGTGAAGAAATGTGTGCGCAGTAATCAGGACAGCTCAGCGTGCATCCAATGACAGGCATATTTAAATCAAAGAGTTGGAAGTTTTTTTTTTTTAAAAACATGCCTTTTTCGTGAAAATACGGAAAAGAAAATTATACAAAAAACGATGAAGACAATGGCAAAAACTAGTGATAGCAAATATACGGGACACGCATGAAATGATTATATAAATAAAATATAATTGTTCTGGGTAAATCTAAAATCCTTTTCAAAGCAACAGGCACCCTCTCTTCCACATGTGAAATGAAAAAGACAATCAGATATTCACAGAGCTAAAGGCAAGAGGTAGGTACAGAGACACAGACATAACTACACAATATACATATCTGAGCTCAGCTCATTCAGGCATAAACTATTTATCAAAACCAATGATTGTTATTAACAAAAAATGCTAAAGTAAAGTAAGTGCAATACAAAAATTAATAAAAAATGAATGTAAATGAATGAGTAGGTTTTTTGTGTAAATCATCTGGTCCTGGGCGGTCTATATTTTACAGGTCTTTTAGTTAAAGCTTTTCCATCCGTTTTTTTGGTTTCGGTTTTTGGTATTTTGGTTTAGGAGATTTTGGCAAGGTCGTCATTTTTTGTCATTCTTCCTCTTTCTTTCTTGTGGCTTAAATCCATATTTTCTTTTCCAGTTGCTGACTTTCCCAAAGTTTGTTTGCTTTTTTCCCCTGCTGTCTTCTCACACACAGGAATATATTTGATTCTCATTAATCATCATAAATCCCTGAACTCTCTGTTAATTCCCTGTTTTTACACAGAAAACAGACAAGGTGCAGTCTCTACAAGCCGTTCATGACTGACAAAAAATTCCCACAATGCCTTCTCTCCATCTGTATAGGTAATATTTGATCATTTTTGGTTTAAATCTCTCCCATTCTCCTTTCCCCTCCCGTACCCTATTCCTTCTCTCCTCTCCTCTCTTCCATTCTGTGTATTTTTGGCTTTGAAAGACTCAGAGGGAGAGAAAAAGACAGGAAGTGAAAGATGTGGGAGGCAGGGAGAGAGAGAGAGAGACAGCTTTGGTTGAAAGGTTAGGTTTCCATTTCCTCTGTTCACTCCTCGGGCTCCTCCTCCTCCTCTTGTGATTGGGTGTTTTCTGGGAGCATCACTCAGCCTGGTGCCCTCCCAGATCCAATGGGCTGTGTTCCACGTCGCTGAAGGAGCAGGAAGAGGCAGGGCTCAGACAGGAAGTGGGGGAGCAGGAGCCCGGGCTCACACTCACACTGCCAATAGGAGGAAGTGATGGTGCTGGGGTGGTTTTGGCCATAGCAGAGCCAATCAATCCCATGCCAGATCCTGGCGTGAGGGGCAATATGGAGGAATGGTTGAGGAAAAGAGAGGAAGGGAGACCCCCTCCTGAGCCCCCGGTGCCACCTAGCATCACAGCTCCGCCCCCTTCAACACTGGAAATGGGTAGCTGTCCACCACTGGCTGCCAGGGCTGAAATGGAGGGCAGGAGAGAGAGAGAGGGGGGGGGACGGGTCATTACAACGGCTGGAGCTCAGAGAACATTGGAGCACAATGACGTAACCGATGAAATGAATCAATGAAACAAGTAAAGAAGGAATCAGTTAGGAGAATGAGAGAAAAAGTGACAGCTGAATTGCACCAGAGGAAGGATGCAATAGAGCCAGCTTGTTGACAGGATAAGTGGGTGCAGAAAGCTGAAATGGGAGTGACATCAAACATTCTTAAATCTCAGTTCCTTCAGAAAATATCTCTCCTGCCTTCTTCTGCTGGCTCATTTTCTCTTCACCTCACTTACTGTAGTAACTGCAATAAATGTCTCCTACTTCTTCAATTGTTCCAGTTCACCATTCAGGCCAAAACTACACTCACTTTCATGAAAAAGCAACTCAGAAGAGTTGATCATTTCTATGAACTATCATGATAGAGCTTTTTCATTTAAGGCCATCACTTAACCAAATGTATGGGCACAAACATATTGTGAACATCTTAGGTTAGTATAAATAAGACAAGCTTTAGTCATGGATAGATATGAACTTTTATCTTTTGATTTATTTACGTATATGTAATACTAGTGGTCCCCAAACTCAGTCCCGGGCCACCCCTTCCTGTGCATGCTGGTTTTTGTTCCAACCACAATTGGAATCAAAAGATTTTAACAAGCTGCTAATTTGTCATAATTAGGTGTATTTTATGTTCCGAGCAGTTATTTACGCTGTTAAGGCGCATGTGCACCGAAATGTCCATGAATGCCATGAAGAATAAAAATTCCTAATCCACACCGTGATATTATTGAAACAACTGCATAAATAGAAGCTAAAAATTTAACCAATCAAATTCAAAAACTTATTGACGCACGGTCATGAAAACTACCCACATTCATTATACAAGCAAATGATAGTCAATCCTGTTTTGTGTCATTTAATTAAGCTGAGTAATTTGAAATTACAACACTTGTGGTCAGCAACCTAATTTGGAGCTTGTTGATTTTTTTTTTCAGGGCATAATTTGATCTGTGTAAATATATAACCTGAAATTGCTTGCAATATAGAAAAAAGCACCATGTGTTCAAGGGTCTTTTATTCTTGATGGCATGCATGGGTATTTCTGCGAAAATGGGGCTTAGGAGTGAAAAAAGCGGCTCCACAGAAGAATTGGGCCTAATGAAGACAAATTCAAAGCTTATTAAAATCCTATGATTGCGGTTGGAGTAAAAACTAGCAAGCAAAATGGGCCCCCAGGACCAATTTTGAGGACCACTGTGCTGCACCATATTCCTGCCAGACTCTGAGTGTGATACTCCACACAGACTACCGCTCTCATCCCTCTGAGTGTAATACTCTGTGCAGTCAGCTGCTCTTGGCTCTCTGTCCCTCTCCACACACCTTGCAGAGTTGCCAGCGGGTTGCTACTGATGAGAGCCTGGCTCCTCCCTGCATTTACCCCCATGGCGGTGTTCCTGGGGAGCACGCAGGTGCACAGACGGGCAGGCAGAGCAAGTTAGCCGCAAAAGAAAGACAGACACAGGCAAGCAAGTTTAGAACCAGTGCTCATGCCTCGCAAGATACTGGGCACAGCTCAATCTGATTTGGTGCTTTTGTTAGCCCAAAGTTGTAGCTGAAGCCCAAACACAATGCCAACGGCTTCCATGCTGCTACCAACAGAGTTGAGTGTAGTGTATTAACAAATTCAGATTTTAAATCTGATTCCTTACGATGAAACTCCTGCTATTAATTTATCAGCACTGTCAAACAGCATCGCTTGGAAGCATACAAGAAGCAGCAAAGCAGTTAAGAACAAAATGTGTTTAAATAATAATTTCTATTTTTTTTCATGTGTAAGTTCAATAGATAGACAAATTACAGTTAATTCAAGACACTGATCAGGAGGGCCACAGAATCAAAATGAAACCATAATTTGAAGCTAAGATATTATAACGACACAGGTGAACAGATGTTTAATTGACTGAAAGAGAAAACTTGAGCATGAGGGTGTCTTGCCTCAAAGCAGGGTGCATATTCTCCTGAAACACAACAAATTCAGCTCCCACCACAGTAGACCAGTGCAGAAATAGTGAGAAAGATGTTGACACTTAAATTTATGCCAAACTGTCTCAACTATTTTTCTGGACATTTTTCCGAAATTTGTTCAATTCAAAAAATGATTTAACAATTACCAAAAAAAAAAAAAAAAAAAATGACCCAAGAGAATTCTCTATTTGAATTTAGAAAAAGTCATCATTACTGTCTGTTATGCGCATACTGTACATAGTGATTTGAAAAAATTTGGGCATGTCAGGCCAAAGTTCATATTTTTTTTAATTTCTCGATAAATAGACCTTAAAACTACCGCTAAAGGGTAAAACCTAATAAGAACAACATATCTGTATTTTTACAAAAAATTATCTTGGAGTGGAATTTAAGTAAAAGTAAAATGGTAAACATGCCTATCCTTCCAGGCCGTACTCAGTATCACCACTGAAGGCATAAACGTTTGTTTATGGGGGGGGCTTATGGCTAATGAGGCAGAGCGGGTGGTCTAGGAATCTAGGTTCCTGGTTCGATCCCCGGCTCCTCCAGAGAACGCGTCGAAGTGTCCTTGAGCAAGACACTGAACCCCACACTGCTCCTGATGTGCAGGATGGCGCCTTGCATGGTAGTCTCCGCCATCAGGGTGAATGAGAGGCTAATTGTAAAGTGCTTTGGGGTCATGTCATGTGACTAGAAAGCTATATAAATGCAGTCCATTTACCATTTACCATAAAACAAAAAACTACTAGCCAGCTGAGCTTTCCTGTATATAACCAACCTGTCTTGGAACATAGATTTTTCTTGATCTTTGAGATCTTGCCTTGAAGGGGTAGTGCACAAATGTTTGCCATCTACATGAGTGTGTAAAAAAGTTTGTGGACATAATAAACCGAAAAAGAACTTTTCAATGGACCCTGTGGTTTCAGATACAGCCCAAACTCAGAAAAAAGTTGGTGCGGTATGGAGAAAGCACATAAAAAAAGAAAATGGCGATTTCCAAATTTACTTCAACTTGTATTTCACTAGAGATAGTATGAAGACAAGGTATTTGATGTTTTGTCTTGTCTACTTTATCTGTAAACACTCATCCATTTCAGCCATTTAGGCTTGCAACATGACAAAAAAAAGTTAGGACGGAGGCAATTTACGACTACTAGTGTGGTAAATAATTAGACTACTGATGTGATTTGAAACAACTGATGTCAGCAGGTGATTGTAATCATGATTTGGTATGAAAGCAGCATCCAGGAAAGGCCTAGTGCTTCAGGAACAAAGATGGGCTGATAATCACCCATTTGCCCCCAAATGCCATCATTGCAAGGTTTAAGAACAATATCCCTCAAAGAAAGATTGGAGGAGAATTGGATATTTTTTATTATGCTGCATAACATAATTAAAAGATTCAAGGACTCAGGGATAATTTTTGTACATAAAGGGAAAGGGCACAAGCAGATTACCCGTGATCTCCAATCTGAAACTGAATGCGTATGTTAGATGGAATGATAACTGCAGTAAAAGTTTTTATATCACCCGTGGTACTATGCAGGAATCTGACTTAACGGGTGTGAGAATTGGAAATTATTTTTATAAATATTTTGCCTATGCAGATGATATTACTTTGTTATCTACAACTGTTATAGGGCTTCAGAAGCTCATTGACATCTGCGATGCATACGCTAAGGTTTGGGGTTTTAATTTCGGGATTAAAAAAGTCGAAATGTATGGTTATGGGTAAGAATGTCTTTTGTACGGAGCACAAGTGGACCCTAGGCGGTAATACTCTGAATAATTCTGACTCCCTGGAATTGTTAGGTGTTGTGTTTTCTAAATCAGATACAGCCACCGAGCATGTTGAGACCCGGTCCAGTGGCTGTAGGAGGGCTTTCTATAGTCTGTCCCAGTGTGGGTTGAGTTATCCTGGGCTCTGTTCTGAGGCTAAAATCCAGTTGTGGAGGGCTGTCTGTGCTCCCTCTCTGCTTTATGGCATTGGTTCCATCCATGTGAGTAAGGGTAATTGTAGTAAGTTGGACTCTTTTCAGGGGCTCTTGCTGAAGAAAGCATTTGGTTTCAGCAAGTATGATAGGCATTCTACGTTGATACGAGCCCTGGGGCTGGAGTGTGTATCTGATGTTAGGAGGGACCGGACAGTCTCCCTTTATCAAAGGTTGATGAAGGTTGACTGTCCGGCTAGAGACCTGGTGGCTGGCCTGCTCAATCACCGCGTCCCGGGTACCATAACAGAGAGGTTACGAAGCTTTGGTCTCTCCCCGCTGACGGTGGCTTTGGGCGGTCCAGTGGCCAGGGGCTCTAGTTTTAAGACTGCAGATGGTGCTGTTGACTCCCTGAGAGACCTTATTTTCATGCCTGACATTAAAATTAAAAATTCTTGGTGTTTCAACCTCGCCAAATCACTCGTAAAGTCTTTTTACCTGTAATAGTATATAATTCTGATCAAATTCTTGGTTGTGTTAATGTTTTAAAATTTTATGTCGTTGCGAATATGTATTTTTAAATTGTTTGTAATGTCTTAAACCTTGTCTCTGTGTCATTGTAATCTTCTTTTAGGAAGTAATAAATTATTATTATTATTATTATTATTATCATTAATCACTCATATGCGACTGCAACAAGATCAGTTATTTATCAATCTCCATGTAGGCTCAGGATTACTTTGGCAAATATTTATCAAGTACTAAAATATGCAGTTACATCCACAATGTGCAAAATGGCCTTTGTCAACAGTATCCAGAAGCACCGTTGACTTATCAGGGCTCGGAATCGTCTTCTATGGACTATCACAAAGTGGAGGCATGTATTGTGGTCAGAGGAATCTATATTTTGAGTTATTTTTGGAAGAGATGGATGCTGTGTACAACAGACCTAAGAAGGAAAGGACTATCCAAACTGGTACCAGCAACAGGTCCAAAGGCAATGCCCTGTCACGGTATGAGGTTATGCCAGTGACCCTGGTAAGAGTAACTTACCCTTCAGTGAAGGCCCCATTAATGCTGAAAACTAAAGCTGAGATTTTGGAGCCACACATGCTGCCTTCAAGAGAACATCTTTTCAGAGACACCCATGCATATTTCAACAAGGCAATGCAAAACCACATTCTGCACCTATTACGAAGGCACAGCTGCATGAGAAGAGGGTACAGGTGCTGGACTGGTCAGCCTGCAGTCCTGACTTGCCCCCAATAGAAAATGTGTGACATTTTTGATGTTCAGAATACAACAACAAAGACTCCGTACTGTTGCACTCTTTAAGACATTTTGGCAGGAAGAATGGTGAGAAAAATTACACATTTAGGGCCTGATTTACTAAGACCTTTAGCACATGCAAAATCTTTTCGCCTGCGCAAAAGCAATAACATTGCCCATGGTTGGCCAGGGTACTTGCCTTGCACCAATCAGTGGCAAGGTTTCTGGTTTTGCACGGGCAAAAAGATTTTGCATGTGCTAAAGGTCTTAGTAAATCAGGCCCTTGATTCCTTAGTGTCTTTTGTCCCTTAACATTTATTAAATGTTAAAAGGAATGTAAACATTAAAAAATAATAAGTACTTCGCTGTCTAAAAACTTTTGAAACAGGTTGCAAGAATCAAAATTGAAATTGGGGTGTATTTTGAAAAAATCTATGAAATTCATGCAGAGAAGCCTCAAATAATGTGCTGTTGTTTTCAATGCAATACAGGTCAAAAATAATTTACAAATTACTGCTTTTTGCCTTGATTATAATTTAATATGCCCTCCCAACTTTTTTCTCCAAGTGGGTTACATAAACTGAAAATTAACAGTATATTTATAATTTATTGTGCCATATAAATGATGTCGGCCACAAAATAACTCATCACACTAACTACTGCAGCTGGCTGTCAAGTCCCTATGCACGTGCATGTGTGCAATTTTGCATGTGTGTTTTTTCACCAAAGAAAGGCTTCGTGCCCACACAGTGCTCAACGCTGCGGCAGGAAACCAGGAGGGAATAGAAGGGGCCATTACCTGGGAGCACCAATCTCCCAACCTGATATTTTGATTTAATCAATACATCTGTTTGGAAGGACAGGCTTTGCACAGACAGGAATTTATTTATCCACTAAAAAAAGACACCCCAGGAAAAGAGTACTTTCTTTTTCAGGGACCATACCGTAAGTGTGCAGGCCCCCTTTCGATCCAAAGAAAGAGCATCCAAAATATCTATCTCATGAAGGAAGTCATGCTGTTGCAACGTGGAGAATGTGGTTCACCGTTGCTTTGTTGAAACACACAAAGCACTCTGAAAACACACAATCTAACAGGCAGCATGTTTCTCCAAAATGCATTTTTTGTTCTTCGGCATCAATGTTACATGTATAGATGTTCAAGTTACCCATGCCATGGGCACTTACGTACACATCATGACAGATGCTAGCAGTTGAACCTTACGTGGGTAACAACTGAGGAGGTCCTTATCTTCTTTGGCATGATGAATGCAACATCCATTTTTACCGTAAACAATTTAAAATGAGGACTTGTCTCACAGCAGCATGTTTTTACTGTAGATAATTCCACTCTTGATAAGCTCAAGACCACAGAAGCAGTGTTTCTGGACATTTTTGACACATGTCATCCACTGTGCACTGTACTGTCTCACTTGCATAGGGAGATTCTACAATGGATGGTGTTTATGAGCAAAGAATTTCTTAAGTAGTCCCAGCCAATGTAGTTACGTCCATCTCAAAAGCATGCTGGTTTTCAATATTTCAACAATTGAAAATTATGGGCACTCAGTATTAATTTTCAACCTCATTCTTCATGCAGAGATTTATCCAAATTTCTTGAATATTTTAATAATATATTACTGTATATAGGGGAAAATCCCTGAAGTCCTCACATGATCACAGTGAGATATGTAATTTCTGTACAGTTGAATAATTCAATAATGCAGTTTTTCGCAAAGTGGGGACTACTCTTTGCCTGTCAACAAATAGGCCTTTGGTGGACGCTCCTTTAATCCAAGCGTGATGCCCTCATCCTTTCAACACCTGTAAACCCATTTTATTTATTTTTTTTTAGCACTACAACAATTTCCAAGTCTTACATGACCCCAGTGCCTACTTTTTGGAATGTGTTGCAGGCAACAGATTCAGAATGAGCCAAACAAATAAATCAATAAATAAAGAAATAAATAAACAAAGTTTATTAAAAACTTAAAAAATGACATATGTTGTCTTGCACAGTTTTAAATTTAACATCGGTCAAAGATGATATACAAATCATTGCCTTCTTTTTGCAAAGCATTTTCCATTCCATCCGCCTTTTTGTCAGTAGGGTTTTATATTTATTTTCCTGTGTTTTGGCTTTCTTTATCCATGTGAGAAATGCAGACCTCAGCATTAACCTGACCTCTGAGGTGTCAGGTACTTTTATTTTCAAGTCCACATTCAGCTGCATTGGAGGAGTCCAAGGATGTTGTAAGTACAGGAGATACAGTATATACTCTATTTTCTATATGTTTTAAGCCAAGTTGAATGTTTTTATATTATTGTTTTTGCTTGTTGAACACCACTTAGTCCAATTCTCTCTTCAAAACTTTCTTCTTTTCAGCAGTTTTCATGAGCTTTAGTTGTTTAACAACATCAGCCATTTTTAATGATAACAAAATCAGTTGTTTTTAACTTTTGCTCAACTTTTGTACTTGGTTCTAGAAGTATCTATACAATCTAAAGGTGGGCCGAGTGATTAACAAGTACGGAGGCCCACTCTCTGGCTGAGCCCTGTACTTATCGGCCCACACCTTTGGACAGAACATAAGTGAGAGGAAATGTAAACTCTGAGCTCACAGGGCCCAGAGGGGGTATGATTACTTTATGGGCTGAGGTCAGGTGACTGACTTGGTTATATGTTTTGGGTCATTAACCATCTGTACTGTGAAGCACTGTCCTTCCAGCGTTGCTGCATTTGACTGAATCTGGGGTGCATTTCCCGAAAGCACAGATGCTGTTACATAGTTGGAACCACTGACTGTGAATGGACGAAGTATGCAAGTTGCTAACTTAGTTGGAAACTGTCCTTTCGGGAAACGCACCCCTGAGTGGATAGTATAACCCTGTACAGTACAGAATTCACCCTGCTACTTCTATCAGCAGTCATATCATCAATAAACACCAGTGACCCCATTTCATTGGCAGCCATATATGATCTCTCCTATAGTTTCTGTTATCCATCTTATGGGTTAGTTCTGGTTTGTTTTTTTTTTTTTTTTTGCAGGCTAATGATGGCCTCTTTCACCTGCATTGACACATCTTTGGGCCACATATTGAGAGTTCCCATGAACAGCTACCAAATGCAAATTCAGCAAGGGGAATAAACTCTATACCTTTTCTCTGCTTAATTTGTCATAAAATAATGAGGGAACAAACCATAGCTGGCAATGAAACTGACCATTAGACAATTGTCCAATTACTTTTAAGCCACTAAAAAAAAGAACTAAGTATTAAAATTCCTAAATGGTTGATGTGAAATTGTTGTGAAACCCTTGCAATTAAAGTTTGATTGATTCCTTTATTTCAAATTCATTGTGGTGGTAGACACAGGCAAAATAATACAACTAAAAATTGTGTCACTGTCCAAATGCCTCTGGACCTAACTGTACATATACTGTGTATATACACACAATATATGATGAATGCATCTTTAAAATTAGCAGAATTATGTTGTGTTTAAATTAATTTACAAATAGAGATTGTTTTCAAGTAGAGATTCCACAAAAAACAGATAAGCCAGGGTTGCCCGTGCTTTTGCTTAAGACCGCATTTCTCAGCATTTAAGAGCATGTATTTTCGTTGTTGTGTGTAAGGACACAAGCAGGTGAAGCGGATGTCTCCGACTCTTATTTACCTCATACTGGCGGCCATATTGGTGATGTAGCTGGACACATCACCATTCTTTTTACCGGCACTCCACAAGCTGTAAAGAAAAACCACATTCAGAGGTGAGCAGTTAATGTCTGTGAAAACAGCTGTGCTCTGTGCAATCAGATTACCCAGAGTGAAAGGAACAACAAAAAAGTTATGTTGTCAGTTTTTTCTTTCAGTTGGTGTCATATCAATCATCACAAACTAGAGTAAAAGTATTTCTTTCATATTAGAAGCCTTAATATTTACTTTCAGAAGCCCACTTGCCAACTGGGTATCAGCACACCGGCAAATAAGCATCATTTCTTCACAAAAGACTGAAAGGCTGCCATATGAAAATAAAGTAACATCGCTCCAACAGTTTATATTTTACCACAAATAATGTTTCCAAAGCCAAATAAAAAATGCCTGGTATGCTGCTCCTTACTCATATTTTTTGGCTTCAAAATGTGCAGATGCCAAGTTGAAATTCTGGATCTGAGCCACAAAGCCAGAGATGCACTGATTTATTTTCTGGGAAGTCGCTGAATATCATTCAGCCATGGTGATGATGTGCATGTAATGTTGTTTAGCATAAACCTTTCTTTGACTCAAACAGAAATACTGACCAGGTAAATTATCACACAGCTGTTCAACTAACTCTAATTACAAATGTTGTGCGATACCACGTCTGCCAATTTCACCAGTATTCACCTGAATTTAAGTGCACAAAGATTGTGGCAGTGTAAAAATGCAGGTAGAATTGAGGCAGCCCATATAGTATGGGTGAAACTGAAGCTAGCACTGGGTACAACTGTAACTGGAGCTAGCACAGGGTATGAGTGTAACTGGAGCCAGCACAGGGTATGAGTGTTACTGGAGCTATCGTTGGGTATGAGTGTAACTGAAGCTAACATTGGGTACAACTGTAACTGGAGATAGCACAGGGTATGAGTGTAACTGGAGCTATCGTTGGGTATGAGTGTAACTGAAGCTAACATTGGGTACAAGTGTAACTGGAGCTAGCACTGGATATGATTATTACTTGAGCGAGCACAAGTTATGTGTACAATTGGGATGAATGCTGGCTATGAGTATAACAGGACTGGGTATGAGTGTAATTGGATCTAGCATTGGGTATGAGTGTTACTGGAGCTAGAAATGGGTGTAAGTGTATCTGGAGCTGGTACTAGTATGACTAACTGGAGATTGTACTGGGTATGACTAACAGGAGATAGTAAAGGGCATGTGTGTAGCTGAGGGTAGCACTGGGTATAAGTGTAACTGGAGCTAGCATTGGGTACAAGTGTAGCTGGTGTTAGCACTGGGCATGAGTGTAACTGGAGCTGGTACTGGGTATCAGTTTAAGGGAAGCTAGCATTGGGTATGAGTGTGACTGGAGCGTGCATAGGGTATCAGTGTTACTGAAGATAGCACTTGATACGAGTGTTACTGGTGCTAGCATAGTGTATGAGTACGGAGCTAGCATAGGGTAAGAGTGTTACTGGAGCTACTACTGGGTATGGCCAACTGAAGCTAGTACTGGGAAAGAGTGTAACTGGAGCTAGTACCGGGTAGGAGTGTAACTGGAGCCAATACTTGCTGTGGGTGTGACTGTAACTGGAGCGAGCATTGGCTATGATTGTAACTGGAGATAGTAAGGTATGACTAAATGGAGCTTGGAATGAAAATGACTAACTGGAGCTAGTACTGGGCAAGTGTGTAACTGGACCTAGTACATGGTATGATTGTGACTGGAGTAAATATTGCCTGTGAGTGCAATTGGAATTACAACTGGGCATGCAATATGACCTCTTATCAGTCCCGAATACAAACCTAAGCTCTAAATGCCGTAATAAACAAGATAAAGGGCGTTTTTTTTTTTTGTTTGACCTTGAACCCAAAGTCAAAGGTCAAATCCAATGTCGTGAACTGTGGTGCAATATAGTTCCTATCAGTCCCTAACACAAACAAAGCCCTAAGTGTGATAGTAAAGGAGATATGGGCTATTTTCTATGGGTTTGTGCCATTTAGACAGTTATTAAGTACTTTGTAAATTATTATCCAATTTTGATCAAAATCAATAGGGATCAAGACCTCACCAAAACTGTTGCTATGCAAAGCATAAATAAAATTAGTTGACAATGGTGACCTGCTGTTCGATCACAAGAAACATTCACGGACACAGTGACGGTGGATACGGTGAAGGTGGCAGAACAAATGTAATTCCATAATATCCCCGACTTTTTCTGGGATACAGACACATTTATGTTAACGAACTTTGAGTTTCAAGGGACACTTCAATTTTCCCTCCTTATCGTCATCTGTCCGAGTTAGGGGCCATGTGAAAAATGTTAGCCGTTTTTGTAAATTTTTTATATATCTCTGGAAATCAGCCACAAAATCTGCCTACCTCCCCCTGCTGTGTCGTCATTTGATGCAAAGAGTGACATAATTGACAGTAAGGAAAAAGTACAAGCTATTTTAACTTTGATTTCCAGTTCCAAGCTCTGGGTAGCTAGAGGTCGTGCTCTAGATCTTCGACAGTGATGCAATCTAGGTGACCATGTTTGCAACAGCAAAAATGGCATCCCACAATAAGAGCGCAGAGGATGTTATGGACTGGGATACATTTTACAGAACGCCAGCTAGAGTTCATAGCCTCTATACCATTACCTTTTGATCAGCTACCTAAGGCTTTCGTTAGCTTGCAGTCATTGCGGGCTGAGGCAAGCTTACATGCTTCATTTCTGTCAAGTAACATTGAGCCTCATTCACGAACCGTTCTTACGAACAAAACAGCTCCGTGGGAATGCACCTTGAACAAGGAGCAGCTGGTGACGCATGGCTCATTGGTACGTATCTTTTAATAATTATAATTTCCCACAAAAGTGTCTTTTGATTTGATCTTAATTTGATTTGATTTGTTTTGTTAGGGGATCGAGGATATGCCCTGGCCCCCTGGTTAATGACACCAGTGAGCAACCCTCAGAGTCCTCAGATTTCATATAGCTAATCAGATTCACGCACACACTTGCTCCACTATCGAACGCACCATCGGCATTTTAAAGGGACGTTGGATGTGTTTGGACACAGCAGGTGGCAAATTGCTGTACAAACCGGAGAAGGTATGTAAAGAGAACTGAAGATTTGTTTTATTCTTGTAAAAACCGCTTAGACTAAGGTCAAGTTAAATCAAACTCCTTAAATCTTCTAATTTATGACTCTCCCTCGCCATTACAGGTCTGTGGGATAATCATGGCCTGCTGTGTCCCGCACAACATCGCTATGAAGCGTGGTGTGCCACTTTCCCCTCAGCCACTACACCATGAGGATGTGCGTCCTGACGCAATGATGGGACCAGACTGCAGGCTCGCTGTCCAAGTTCGGGTGCAATTAATTGCCCGTTTGTGAATAAAGTTGCATTAATATTACAATTTGAATCGAACAGTCTGATATAAAAAAAAAAAAAAAAAACTAAGTCTATCACTTCAAAAATGAGGACAGACCAGTTTCAGTGCACATCTTTATTTTTTTTAATTCTCAATTTATTTGAGTGTACTGGATATGGTTGCGAGTGTTGAGGCAATCTTATCGAGCGTGTCAGTTATCCTTTCTTGATTGTCCAACACCGCTTCCGAGGTCAGGCGAGGAGAGGCACGGGACCGAGTACGCATGGAGGTACTGCTGCGGGAGGGTTCTGGTTCTGTTGCAGGTTGGCTCTGCGGGATTTCATCTGTGAATAAATAATAAATCAAGCCATTGTTGCGACCCCCAGTCCAATACTAAGAATGTTATTTTATCTTACACGCACTATGGTAAACTACTGCCTTTAGGGCACACGTTTGTATCCAGACACTCAGTCGATGGTACTCCTAAAAACTAGGGTGGAGAAATTAAACTATTGATTAAATTAAAAAAAAAAAAAAAAAACTATAGAGATTTAGATTTTTCCCATAGCCTACCTGAGAGTGCCATCTCCCCGATGATCACCCGATGCGCTGGTCCAACTCAGACAGGTTTGGGGTGTCTGCTGTTCTCCCTCCAGTCCGTTGCATCTCCCGTCGGAATTTTGCAATGTTTTTTTTTTTGGTGTCAGATTTGAGATCAAACCTTTTCTTTTTCACCTCCTCTGTTGTGTGTCCTTCTCCAGATACTGCGTTCACTGCATGTGTGACAGTCTCCTCCTTTTTGTTAGTGTTAGGTGTAACCTGCACTAAAGCTACTAAATATATATATATATATTTTTTTTTCTCTGCAGGAGTACCTCCTCCTCTGAACTACCAACGTTTTTTTTCTCTTTACCGACTGCGCTCCAATTGATTTACTTTTTGCTTTGGACATTTTGTTGTTGCTGTTTCCTCTGTATGACATCTGTGCCTGCTCACGGCCCTGCAGTTTCATGCCCTTTTATGGGCATTGATGGCCGGTTACCTATGCTAATCATATGTTAATTAGGCTCAACTGGCACGCACTCTCAGTTTACGAGGAGATGGGATTCATCAATTTAAGAACACAGCTGCGAACAATTCTGCAGTTTAAGAACACGTTGATGAATCCGACGTAGAGTTTTCTTAAGAACCTTCTTAAGAACACCGTAAGAAAGAATCTAAGAAGATTCTTAAGAAGTTATTGCGGAATGAGGCCCATTGACCTTAGTTTACACTTGTAGTGTGAGATGGCTGGAGCTTGCTCGAAATTGGAAAATTTCGCCAACACACCATTTTGTGATCATTGTGTTGATTTGTAAGAAAACTGCCACCTGGCTAGCTTCCTTATATACGACTCTGTCAGTCATCCTGACCTCGACAGAGGGGGTTTCAAGAGTGAAAGTGAGTCATGATTAACGTTAATTGCTGCAGTCATGCAACAGAAAAATGAACGTTATGGCCGTGCCATGAAGAATTTGTTTCAGAAGACAACTCGGTGGCTCTGACTGGCAATCTTTTTCGTTGTCCTCTAGACAAAAATGCTCTCTGCAAACTCTTATGCTTATATACTTATTTGCAAGCATGATATGCATTCTGACAATGGCTAGCTGTTATTCCATTGAATTTTGCCACTAGCTTCGGCCATTTTGTTACTGTGCATCCGGGCAAAGAACAAACTGTCGGCATTACGATCACGACAAATTCTCTTAACAGTGACAGGGATGATTCTCCATGCTATAGCAATGCTATATGACATCTGTATCTCACAGATCCACATGTGGTTGATGGCATGTCTGAAGTAGTAAGCTATCACAATACATTGTGGTAATTGTTGTCTTTTCAGCAAATGCAAAGGGATGTCATAAGGAAGATAAACATGTAAATATCTTGAGCTGCAGTGGGAAACGCCAATGGCTTGAGTGCACCTTATTTATACAGAGTCCACACTTTAAAACTACAAGTATGTATGGCTTAATTATCAATGAAATGCCCCTTTAGTACACACACTTTTGCACGCACTTGCAGACATATGCATGCTTTCACATTGTTCGGTTTTACCAAGATGCAAATCTGGTGACTTTTTGTTGTGTATGAACTGAAGGTACTGTATGGCATGTGTTGGGGATCTCTCACCTCGGGTTCAGGCTCAGGGCGCTGTGGCTAGGAGGGGCGGGACTGGCTGTGCTGCAGGGGGGTGGAGTCATTGGAGAAGGGGAGGAGCCAATAAGTAGCGGGCTGCTTGGTGTCATTGGGCAAATTGCTGAAGCTGTTGTGGTCACTGAAAAAAAGAAAACAACAGATAAAAAAGACCTTATTATCAAATTAGTTTTATTCCTACAGGCCATAGTAATCCATACCTGAAAAAGGGCATTGCTGTTCACAAATCAACAAATCCTTGTCTTTTTACTAAGCTTAAAGCCCGCTAGTGAGAAAGTCCAGGCCTTCTGTGAGTGAAAAAAAACAGCAGAAAGCAAGCTGCTCCACTGAATGTTTAGTGAGCCATTTCCCCCTTCACATAGTCCCTCGCATAAAGAGGGGAGACGCAGTTCAGTGCGACTGAATCTGATGTCAGTCCCCACCAACAGAAACTCAGGCCCAGCCATGCTTTTCCGTATCAAAACCAGTACCAAGAACTCCCACGCTGGGCCATTATCTGCCCCATCGACCCACCCCCATGTATGCACCCTCCATTCACTCATAGAGACCGATGATAAGAGTGCCCCCTACCTGTGGTGCTGAGGCTGGTGACAGCAGGCGACAGTCCCTGGCCAGAGATCTGAAAGTGTTAAAGTGTGACAAAATGAATGAAAGAGGCAAAAAGTAAGAGGAGTGCAGAGGTGGTGACATGAAGGCACATATCCAGAAGGTGCTACAGGTCAGAGAGTGCTGTGGTTTTGAGCATTAAGACTTAGGCGATGTCCCTTATAAGGTTGAGCAGGGTTTGGGTGAGGGGGGGTGGGGGTATCTGGGAATAAAGCAGGGTGAGAAGTTGTCATGCTCAGGGTAAAAGCCATGGTGGAGTGCATTTTGGAGTGGGTACTCTAATTGGAAAGCCCTGGTCACAGTCGTGTCTCCGTATCCACAAGATGTATCCTCCTTTCATCTCCTCACCTTCTCCTGCCATACCTCCAGTTATGCAAAAGAAATAGCAAAAGGAAAGGAGGATGCATTTTTGTTCAAGTACTGAGACGCAGCCCACAAGGAAGTAGCCCAAAAGATGCCATGTTCATGCCTTAACATGACAGCAGGGGAAGGTGAGGGTCGGGTGAATGCGGGCCATACCATGTGTGGGCTGTAGCAGGGGGGTTTGTGCATCACAGGGGGGGGGCTGGCTGGGCAAGGGGGGGGTGACGCTGGAGGGGTTGATGCGTTTCTCTTTCTGGCGACGGTTGCAGAACCAGACCCGGATCACCTCCTTCTCCATGTTCAGGTGTTCGGCCATGTGCATGATCTCCTCTGAGGTAGGCTTCTGGTTCTGCGGGGAGCAGGCACATGTTCATCATTGCCACAAAGTGCTAACCTGGCTATAACATTTAACGCCGTCAGTGTTTTGAGTGTCTGTGGCGTTTTATTCTGCATGTGAAACCTTTCTCGGGTTTCAAAGTTCTCTCACAAACAGCTGTGGCTACATCTGAAAGTCCCCTAAATACTTCCATCCTTTGCACCTGCCTGATCGACTGCATGCCACTGTGTCACCAAATGCAACACTGAGTTTTACATTGTGTACAGTCTCCAGATTTTCTGTTCTTTAAATCCACTCAAAGCCATTTCAATGATATTGCACAATATTTTTTTTTACTCAAGTTCTTCATATTAGTTTGCATTTTGGTATCACGCCTGGATTTTTCGATCCAAAAAAAGGCATGATTTTTATGACTTTTAAAGACTCACAAATTTGGCAGATAAACCTTAAGCACAAAAGTCTTAGCCCAAGGTTTAGATGCAGAGAGTAAGACAATATGTAACCTTTGTGCAAAATCATGCACAGATTGCTGAAATGAGGTTGTCATAGTCGATGAACAAGACAGCTCAATAAAGAAAGAGCATTTAGAAGCAAATGAGGTTCTGAGATTGACCCGCGCTGCTGATTTAGTTTAATAGGAATCATTTCCTCCTGGAATAAATAGAAGTGCACATTACACATCACAGAGAATGCTTCAGACAGGGTATTGAATACTGCTTTTAAGCTTCTTGTGTGCTCAGGACACACAAAAAAAATTATAATACATTTTAACTATATTTTCTGGAAGTTTAAGAACACCTTAGCCTACTTTTGTCAATGTCAATGTGTCACATGGTCGGAAATTTGTCTGTCCTTGGTTATGGATATCTGTGATGATTCAATGCTAGATTGACTATGCCATATTTCAAAATTTCACATTAATGAACTGGAGTAAGCCTGAATTCAATTCATTCTCTTATTTGGCATGGAGCACAAAAAAAATCAAATATTATTGTTCAAGCAATGTCCATGAACTAGGACCCTGATAAATACATAATGCTAAAATTATACAAAATGTTGTACGTCATAATTTAAAAATCAGGTGATGCCTTTCACATTTCCCTCTTCAAATGTTTTGTGTAAATTTATACATCAGTATATTGCATAAAGCACATAGCATGTGCAGCATGGCTACATTACAAATATATCAGCACTACAATACCAGAATTGAAAAGACCTCGACTGAGTACTATTCAGCAAAATACACTAGTTTTGACACTGTAGTGCTTATGTTTTCAGTTTCATGCCTGGCAATATGCTGACATGTCAGACTTTTGATTTCATAGGTTCAACACTGAGTTGTGTGTGATTGGCAGCACTGTCTCACCGCGATGAAGTTGCGCTCCAAAGCCACGCGGATGTTGGTCTCGATGCTGGTGCGCTTCTTCCGGCGGCGCCCGGGAAGCCCCTCAAAACTGAGAGAGGGAGAGGAGAGGGAACTGGGGCTGGGGAGAGTGCAGTCTATCGCCATGGTCTCTGAGAAACAGAGAGAGAAGGAGATAGCGAGAGTGAAACTATGTACATACTCTGCAGTTTCACTCCCTCTGTTTCCTGCTAACGTGCACTCCTTCCTGCATACACACACAAACACACATACTGCTCTCTACACAAAAACACACTGCCGTCTCTCAGTCAAACACAAAGGCATTCCCAGTGTGGTAGCACACTCACAAACATTGCTCTCTCCCTTGTATGCACACGTTCGTACGCACATGTGAACGCATCAGTTAAAGCAGGGATTTAAAGGAAAAACTGAAATATGGCAATTTCGACATCAATGGAAAGCGTAGAACGCAAAGAATGCAATGTAATGTCATTCCGTCACATTATCGATACGAGAAAATGGAAACACGCCGGAAACGACACTACTTTATCGAGCGTGAATACTTCCGTGATGGTAGGAAAGAGGCCCGTTTTGGGTGATGTCACATGCGGGTTTTGCAAGCTCTGGGGGGTGTTCTACGAAGCTGGCTTTGTGACTAAGCCTGACTTTAAGCTAAAGTAAAACCCGGAGCAGCTCCTTTTACTTCAGATTTGAAGAGGTTCCTGGTTTTACGAAGTGCTGAAGTCAGGCTTAATCACAAAGCCAGCTTCGTAGTATACCCCCTAGTCTGTTGCACTTCAATAGAAATACTACGTCTCTCTCTAAGCTTTATATTTTGTTAAAGGTTAAATTGAGTTGTACTTTACTTGAAATGGATAAATTATAATGGAGAAACATTTATCTGTCTTTTTTTAAAATTTAAACTCATATTTTTCTATACAGGCCTAGTACATTGAATATTAACATGGACATATAAACGATCTGTCGGAAATCGTGTAAATACGGGGAAGGCAAGGTTTCCTCCAGGATTTTTTTGAAACTGTGACAGAGGGCTTCAGTGTCGGGTCAAAACTCAGCATTATCAGGTGTGGCCAGTTTTCATTAGGCCAGCACGTAGGCGATGTAATAATTGAAGTCTATGTGCACGGAAATTTATGCGTCACGGTGGATTTCACATAATATGAAAACTGATTATGACTCCGGACTCCGGAATTGGAATTAAATAATCATGAAGATACAATTAGTTAGAGCAGGATGTGCTCACAGCGAACACAGAAGTTAACATCGTAGTTTATCGTTTTGCAAAGTGATCAGAATATTTTTTTCTCTAATCGTTGCACACATTGCATTAAGAAGAAAGCAGCGCGTTTTACTGGCGATGGATAATTTTTATTAATTGGAAAACGTGTTCATCAAGCAAAATGATTGACAACAGGTCAAGAATTATTAGCGCTCATTTTAACTTAACAATGAGAACTGGCGACACCTGATTGTCCTTAGGATTTTTGGAGTTCATGTTAAGTCATTTTACATAGGCGTGGCGGCGCGCCACGATCAATTACATGTAGCAGAAACCCTGGGGGAAGGACTGATACCTTAATTTATTATGATATTTTTTCGATGAGTAGACTTGACAAGAGCGACGACAAAACGAGAAAAGAAGATTTTTAGAATGTATTCTCTCTCTTAACTCGTGCAGGAATACATATTGTTCATGCACTTGCAGCTGCCTGTCGTCAGATCTTTCTATTGCATATACTGTAACTATCTAACGTTATTAGATTTGAGATTTTGTTTCGTTTTGGCTATCATGGAAGAGAAAGGACCAGAAGTTGAAGAAAGAACCATGGGAAGAGATACAACAACTATAAAAAAAGCAACCTGAAATTGAGCTTGAGTGCATGAGAAGTAGAGTGATCTGGAGGAAATCCACCCCCAACTTCACATTCTTCATCACAGACATAAATGTAAAGGCCTTAGAAATCAGTAGTGGGGTTCCTTTTCCTTGGCCATTTCCCATGTTATGAATCTGGTCTGAATATGAGTTAAAATATCAAGGACTTTGCTAGAATTTAATGCAACAATGAGAGTATAGAATTTGTATTTAATGGGGCAAAGCCACCCCCTCCCTCAAACAAGTCTGTGGCAAAAAAAAATTTGAGAAAATGAAACTAATTGCCTGAATTAATGCAAACAGGTTGAACAATGGCTGGATTTTTTAAAGTTAGAACAGGGTCATGCAATCATTCTTCTTTGCCTTGAGGCTCCAGTTATAACCATAGCAGCTCTTCTGAACACAAGAAGTAAAGTTTGCAACGCCTGAAAGTATGTCCATTTCAACTAGAAAAGAAAAATCTATCCATCCATTCTCTATACCCGCTTATTCCTCATTAGGGTCACAGGGGGAGCTGGAGCCTATCCCAGCTGAATAGGGGCGAAAGGCAGGGACCCACCCTGGACAGCTCGCCAATCCATCGCAGGGCGCACACACCATTCACACACCATTCGCTCTCACGCACATGCCTATGGGCAATTTAGCGTCTCCAATTAGCCTAATATGCATGTCTTTGGACTGTGGGAAGAAACTGGAGTACCCGGAGGAAACCCACGCGAACACAGGGACAGCATGCAAGCTCCACACAGAAAGGCCCCAGGCCGGATTCGAACCTATGACCGACTTGCTGTGAGGTGGCAATGCTAACAGAAATTAAAATTATAATGTAAAATATATTTATTACCTCTATATACAGAATAGTGTTGTGGGGCAATTTCACACCCCAGGGGGTGAAATTTCCCTGAGCACATGGCATACTGCACCAGGTACAGCAAGAAAAGGGAATGTCTGTGTTGTTATTTGTGGGGCCTATTACCTCAATTTATTCATACATAAAATAAAAATAATGACTCAAGTGGATGCTCAAGTATCCAATAAAAAATACCCTCCACTTTGTAAGTCCGGATGCTACCCTTTTCTAGGCGATTTTTAGGGATAATTCATGAGTCAGCCAGGGACCTGTCAAATCTTTCCTGTAGCTGACTAAGACGGCTCAGCCAATCAGAAGAATGCTTACTGAATGTCACGGTAGGTGGGGATTCCCCATGGACCCGGACCTCTGGGGTGCACTAGACTGGACAAGACAGGGTGTGGAATTGCCCCGGGGGTGGAATTACCCCAGGTCAACCTACAGGCGGACGAGTCAGGCTGCTTTTGAGGTATTGGGTGGAGATATTTGAGGGTGGTTATATATTCAACGCTGTATATATATTCATCGCCATTCATTGCTGAAGGGTGGTTTTATGGTCCAGGCTCACGAAATGTGCCCCCCCCAAATGTGTCCACAGGCTAGCAAATCTTATATTTTGCTTAGATCATTCCAGAACCACCATGAATGGATAGAGCTCACCAAGAGCAACTTGGAACACTCCACTTTTGTTGGTCTGCGATAAATATTTCCCTGTCTTTTTTGCCCTTAAAGTTGGAAAAGTGGCCAAAAATGGCACTTTTTTGATGTCCATGTAAAAAGTGAAATAGTTCACTTTTTGTTTTTTATATTTAAGTGTGTTCTATTTTTTTTTTTTTCTGTGCATAATAGACATGTGTAGGCTATGTCTGACAGTCGGCATACGTCCCTATCGTCGTTTTGTGTATTGCGGTGACATCTAATAAATTTTCCACAAGGTACTGGTTTCTGACTTAGATTTTACATTTAGCACTCTAGAAAAATAAAAAAAGGTCCCTACACCCTAATAATCCTTCAGGATGAAGCAAATATATGGTGCATTAGGGCAAAAAAAAAAAAAAAAAAAACCCCAACCTACAGGGATTGAGTGGGATTTTTGTGTCCCCAAAAAAATTACCTTTTTAAGAAAAGTTTCTGACTTAGATGTATTTTTAAAAAACTGTAAAAGATGTAGCCAAATGCAATTCAGGTATTGTTGTTGGCCTAAATCAAAGGGGAAATCCCTGTTTAGATCAATTATTTATTGAATAACGACATAGCTACAGCGCGCGAAGCATTTTGGTCGGTTTCTGACTTAGGGTTTCTGCCTTAGATTTCTATTTCAGAAACCCGGGCATCTCAGGCAGAAACCAGGCGTATTCGACCAAATGTGGCCCCAGTCGTTACACAGGTGGTCAGGGACATGATATTCCATGTTGGTTTAACATGTTAACATGTATTTTAGCCGATTTGATCGAAAATTCCAAACGCCAATTCCAAAATTAAAAAAACCCCGAAAACGTAGAGGTTGTGTATGGTACTCATGCCCAACGTTGAAAAAACGTTGCGAAATCAACATTGATTCATCTTTCAAAATCAAAACATAATTCAACGGTGATTCAACTATGGTCCATGATGTTGATTCAACAGTGAAAAAACCTTAAAATGCCAGCTGGGTAGCTTAAAAAAAAAAATAAAAATTTAAACATGGGATTTAAAACTATGGACTACTGGAAAATCTGGAAGAAATCTAGTTCTGACTCGTCAGGCTTTAAAAACAAAATTGAAAACAGTTCACAGTGTTCACTGTATTATAACTATGGAACATCTGGGTACTTTCAGAGTACACAACCCGTATGTGACATCACGGAAAATGAGACTGTCGGCGGACTGGTTACGGTGGAAAAGGAGCAACATTTGGAAAGCGAATATCAAGTCGCATGAAACTTTTTTTCTCTTATATGAGCGAATACCTTCAACCTATCATGAAATTGCCATAACGGACCAATTTTATGGGTACTTATTTTCTTTGAATCCCTACTTAAAAATTTACATTTCATGACACTTTTTGATCTTGAAATAAAGGCTTTTGTACAGTTGGGCACTATTAACTTGATCTGTGATTGCGGTTTACTTCTTCCATTGAAACTAATGGGTGAATCACTATAATTTTCTCACATAAAATACTTCATAGGTACATTAACAAACTATATAACAAAGTCAAAAAAGTCCAAGTGTCATGAAATGTAAATGTTTAGTTGATGTGTTCAAGTGTACAACCGCAGAGAATGTAAATAAAAATAGAATGCATTGATTTGCAAGTCATTTTATACTAGATGTTAGAACTGAACATTTTACGTTTTTTTTTGAAAACTATACGCTCATTTTGAATTTGATTTTGGCAACACGTTTCAAAAAAGCTGGAACACGTGCATGTTTACCTCTGTGTTGCATCACCTCTTCTTTTAACAACACTCAGCATGTGTATGGGAACTGAGGAGTCCAACTGCCATAGTTTTGAAAGCAAAATGGTTTCCCGTTCTCGATTGATGTACAATCCCCAATTCCAAAAAAAGTTGGGATGCCATGTAAAATGTAGATGAGAACAGAACACAATGATTTGCAATTCCTTTTTGGTCTATATTCAATTGAATACCAGACAAAGACTAATTATTTTATGTTAAAAATAATAAACTTTATTTTTTAATTTTTTGGAAATACAGACTCATTCTGAATTTGATGCCTGCAACACTTTCCAAAAAAATTGGGACAGGGGCAACAGAAGACCGGGAAAGTTGAGGAATGCTCAGAAAGCGCCTAGAACATTCCACAGGGATAGTGTCATGATTGGGTATTAAAAGGAGCATCCTGAAAGACTCAATCAGTCACAAGCAAGGATGGGGTGATGTTCACCAGTTTGTAAATGACTGCGCGAGCAAAAAGTCCAACAGTTCAAGAACAATGTTTCTCAACGCAAAATTGCAAAGAATTTAGGGATTTCACCATCTACAGTCCACAATATCAGAAAAAAAATTCTGAGAAACGTAAGAGGCAAGGCCGAAAACAACATTCAATGCACATGACCTTCAATCTTCGATCTCTTAGGCGGCACTGCATTAAAAGCTGACATCATTCTATAATGGATAGTACTACATGGCCTTGGGAACACTTTGGAAGTTATTGTCAGTTAACATAGTTCGTTGCTGCATCTACAAGCACAAGTTAAGACTCAACCACACAAAGAGAAAGCCATACAAAAACAATATCCAGAAACGCCGCTGACTTCTCTGGCCCCGAGCTCATCTGAGATGGATTGACGCAAAGTGGAAAAGTGTGCTGTGGTCTGACAAGTTTGCATTTCAAATTGGTTTTGGAAATCATGGACGTCGTGTCCTGCAGGCTAAAGAGGAAAAGGACCATCCAGATTGTTATCAGCGCAAAGTTCAAAAGCCAGCATCTATGATAGCATGGGGCTGTGTTAGTGCCCATGGTATGGGTAACTTGCACATCTATGAAGGCACCATTAATGCTGAAAGGTACATACAGGTTTTAGAGCAGCATATGCTGCCATCCAGACAATGTATTTTTCAGGGATGTCCCTGCTTATTTCAGTAAGACAATGCCAAGCCACATTCTGCACGCATTACAACAGCATGGCTTTGTAGTGAAAGAGTGCGGGTACTCTTGCATGCCTGCAGTCCAAGACCTGTCTCCCATTGAAAATGTGCGGTGCATTATGAATCACAAAATACGACAATGGAGACCCCAGACTGTCGAGCAACTGAAATCGTATATCAAGCAAAAATGGGAAAGAATTCCACTTTCAAAACTTCAACAATTAGTGCCCTCAGTTCTGTAACGCTTACATAGTGTTAAAAGAAAAGGTGACGTAACAAAGTGGTAAACACGCCCCTGCCCCAACTTTTTTTGGAATGTGTTGCAGGCATCAAATTCAGAATGAGTATATATTTCCAAAAAACAATAAAGTTTATCAGTTTAAGCATTAAATATCTTGTCTTTGTTCTGTATTCGGTTGAGTATAGACTGAAAAAAATTGCAAATCATTGTATTCTGTTCTTATTCACATTTTACATAGTGTCCCAACTTTTTTGGAATTGGGGTTTGTAGAATTTCAACTGCTTAACACTTTGCAACCTCTTTTGCATATTTTTCATTTCATAATGCCCCAGATGTTTTCAGTGAGTGACAGGTCTAGACTGCAGGCAGGCTATTTCAACACCCAAATTCTTTTACAATGGAGCTATGTTGTTGTAATACATGTATAATGTGGTGTTTGGCATTGTCCTGCTGAAATAAACGAAGCCTTCCCTGAAAAAGACATCTGGATGGTAGCATATGTTGCCTGAAAATCTGTATACATTGTTCAGCATTAACAGTGTCTTCACTGATGTGCAAGTTGCCCATGCCATGTACACTACTGCATCCCCATACTATCATGGATGCTGGCTCTTGAACTGTGCACAGACAGCAAGCCATACAGTCCCTCTCCTCTTAAGCTTGGAGACTGTGGCATCCATGATTCCCAAAAACAAATGAAGTGTCCACTGGAAAAACGATCAAGGACAATTTTTAGAGATTTTGAGTTAGGCCTGCCATCTATATTCAGACTCTCTGTGGTTTCACTTAAGATTATCAGAACTCTGATAAAATGATCAGAGTCCAAAATATGTAGTGTTGAAATATCTGTGTACAACGACAAAATGATCAATTGCAAAACACTGGAAGAATAATCAGGATCAAGTCACGTGATCTCGGGTAACCAATCAGCTGTGTTTTTCTGCAAGATAATAGTCACTTTTTGTTTATCTATTGCTTTGACCTTTTGGGATATTGATGATTTACAATGAAAGAATGATCAAAGTCAAGGGACTATTAACTTCAGAGATCTATCAAATATGCAATATCTTCACCAGATATAAATATTTCAGAAGTATACATTGTGGAGATTACCAGACTTTATCAAGGTACAAACAATATACATCTCTAGCAACTAGTTTTCCAGTGTTGAGGTTTTGAAACTTTAAACGGTGATAACTTAAAAGTGCAGAAAAGTGACCTTGATCATTTTTCCAGTGGACCCTTCAAATTTTTTATTTTGATTGGTCAGACCACAGGACAGTTTTCCTCTTTGCCTCAGTCAATCTTAAATGAGCTTGGGCTCAGTGAAGGTGGCAGCATTTCTGGATCTTGTTTATATATGGCTTTGTCTTTACAAGGAAGAGTTTTAACTTGCATTCGTGGATGCAGCAACAAACTGTGGTCACTGACAATTGTTTTCAGAAGTGACCCTAAGCCCATGCAGTGATATCCAGTACTGAATCCAGTCTGTTTCTAGTTCAGTGCCACCTGAAGGTGTGAAGATCATAGCCATCCAATATTGGTTTTTGGTCTTGTCCCTTTGATACAGAAATTTTTCTGGATTCTGTGAATCTTTTAATGTTATTATGTACCGTAGATGATGAAATCCCCAAATTCTTAGCAATTTTGCGTTGAGGAATGTTACTCTTGATGTAATGATCTGCTGGTTCCCCAGGAAGGAGTGGGGGCACTGGGTGAGTGAGAAGGAGGACCCAAGTGCAGAGGATGTGGATTTTACTAAATAAGCAATGAACAGAAAACAAAGTTATAGAAAATATAAACTACTTGGAGTAACTAAAGACAAAGAACCCAAAATAAAGTGCTGTAAACTATAAGGGGTTACAATCCAAGGCTACCTGCCTGTGAAGGCTGGAACAGAGGTTTAAATAGATAAGGGAAATGCTAATTAACTGAACAATAATCGGGTTAACACAATTAACAATGAGCGGGAGGATAATGGGATAATTGGAATAGGCATATAGCCGGAGGGAACAGGGAATAGGAGGGAAGTATCACCCTTAAATTGTTGAACTATTTGCCCCCACAGTTTCTCACAGAGTGGTGAAGCCCTCGCCATCTATACTTCTGAAAGACTCAGCCTATCTGGGATGCTCTTTTTATACCCAATCATGTTACTTAACTGTTCCATTTAACCTAATCAGCGGAGAGATGTTTCACCAGGTTTACTTATCTAACATTGTACGGCTTTTCCAGTCTAATGTTGCCTCCATCCCAACCATTTTGAAACATGTTGCGGGCAACAAATTCAAAATGAGCGGATATTTTTCAAAAAACAATTAAATTTCTGTCATTATTTGATATGTTTTCTTTTTAAATGATTTGCAAATAATTTCATTCTGTTCTATTTACATTTTGCACTGCATCCTAACTTCTTTGGAAACGGGGTAGTATACATACACACAGCTATCTCTCTCTCTCTCTCTCTCTCCGCAAACATAATGCACTTATGCACACGCACACATACACAGCTTCATCTATTTTGCACATGCACACTTTGTTCCTCCTCTCTCACACATACGCACACATAAACTCACAGCTCAATCTTTCTCATGCAAACACACACACATTGTTTTGTCTCACATATATGCACACATGCGCGCACTTTCACACTTTCACACCCAAGTTTGCGTAGCTATCCTAATTAGGACATTTCATGGACTTTCATTCATTGTGAACAGCTTAAGAGTTACCCTAATGCTAATTGTAACAAAATCAGGCCTAACCCGGACCTTAACCTATCCTCAATTCGCACTTGACCCCTATCCTCAACCACGACTTAAGAGATGACGTTTTTCTGCATAAGAACCGGTAGCAAAGACGCGCGTATACACACACACACACGCACGCAAGCACACACACACACACACACACAGTTACACGGCCTCTTCTCTCACCTGCATCAGTGAGCCACTTCTCCAGCAGGGGCTTGAGCTTGCACATGTTCTTGAAGCTGAGATTAAGAGCCTCGAAGCGGGAGATGGTAGTCTGGCTGAAGTCATTACCGTACAGCTTCCCCATAGCCATTCCCACATCCCCCTAAAGCACAGGCACAGCCCATCACAAACATATCACCTCTGTACTATACAATTCTGCTATTTTAAAGTTTAAATCTTATGTGCATTTTCCCCAAAGAGTCAGTACATGCTACAAAATGGAGATTGTGAAAGTCGTCTATTTGAGGAATAAAGTGAATCTATTCCAGTGCATATATGCAATTTGGTATACCTGTGTGAAGCCCAGCTTGATTCTCCTCTGTTTAAAGGTGCGTGCAAACTGCTCCAGCTCCTCCAGGTCGCTCGGTTCCTCAGGGTGAGCAGCCACACTGCTCACCAAGCTCACACCACCATCAACACCCCTATCTCTCTGCAGGGAAAAAATACACTCAGCAAAAATACAGCCACAGATATCAATATTAGTGCATTAAAGGAACAGTTCACCCATGAGGGAAAATTTTGTCATTAACTCTCAAGTTTGTTTGCCCATAGCTCACACTGGGATAATGTCAGCAAAACTCCGTACAAGCTTTCTCCAGAACAGCTGAAGTTTACAGGGACTTGTTTGATAAGAGTTATTAAAAGCCCGAAAACAGCCAAAAATGGGCATAAAATTACTCCATACAGCTCCTGCATACAGCTCCTGGAGCTAAACAATTGCACTGTGACTGGATAAGACCTTTATTACGCCATTGTTTAGTGCGTTCATGCTGATTCACGCTCTGCTTGACGAGAACTGGCGACCTCTTCAGATCCTCCTTATTTACACAGCTACTCGTGTCACATCGCCCAAGGCTGGGTACATGCAATGGTGAACTTTTTAATAACAATGTCTACTATGAAGCTTTGCACTAAATTATGGAGTAATACAGGTCTTTTCCAGTTATACAGCAATCGCTTGGCCTCAAAAGACTGTATGGGGCTGTATTGAGTAATTGCACAGTCATATTTGAACTCTAAAAACTGTAATGAACAAATCCCCATCACCTTCAGTTGTTCTGGAGAAGGCTGCTGTGGTTGTGCTGGCATCCTCCCAGTGTGTGGTATGGACTAACAGACTTTTCTTGTGTTTCAGCTAGCATGGGGGTGAGTAAGTAGATAATGATAGAATTTTCATTTTGGGGTAAGTTGTTCTTTTAATACATTAAGACTACTGCATGAGATACACAGAAAGGATCAGGCCCCCGTTCAAACTGGAGCCATGAGTTTTCTTGCAGGTCCTACCGGTGGTTGGAGGCCCAGTCTGGGAGTAGTCGACAGGAGGCCTGCTTGGTTTTGCTGAGGTAGTGGAATTATATTTGGTGTCGATAGCAGACCTGTGAAATACATTTACGTATTTGGAATTTAGCAAAAATGACAGCCCTGCCTCAGATACATCTTTGATAAATTCACTTTGTCTCATGCAATTTATGCACTCCAGCTCTTCTCATCTTGTATATTTATGCATCTCCTCGCTGCCATGAAAACACACAGAATATGTATGAATGCCAAAATGAGCAAAATCACTTGCTTATTTGATCACTGTTACCTTAAACCTCAATAGCGATAAAACTGAAATATTATTTTACTGTTCAGTCATTGTCATGAATCTCTCTTTGGCACTCAGTGAGAGTTTAACTGAAGGAGGGTGAGGGTAGGAGCTGGCAAATCAGTCAGATGGAGAGGTGTTTAATCAATCAATCAATCAATCAATCAATCAATCAATCAATCAATCAATAACCTTTATTGCAGGGAAGTCCCACTGAGACAGAGGTCTCTTTTGCAGGGGAGCCCTGATTATAATAAAACAATTACAATGGAAGGTTTAAGACAAACAGCACACATAAAAATACACAAAAGTCACAAGACAACAATTTCAGATTAAAGGAATAACAAGTTTTTAACTAGAATAAAACATAATAAAAATGAATTTAAAAAAAAATAGGACAGAGAAAAATAAATGAGCAAATCCTACCATGAACTAAAAGCAAATACATCTGGCCTCCAGAAGCAATATATCCAACACTAATTTCTTGAAACAGACAAAGGGGATAAGGCTGTCTAGCTTCAAGGTATCCTGGAAATTATTCCACATACAAGGTGCGAATGCACTAAAAGAGGTATCGCCCAAATTTGTTCTAGTCCTGGGAGCCTCTAACAAAAACCACTCTTGTGATCTGGTATGCTGACTTCTGATTTTGATGGATAAGAGCTTAGTGAGATATGAGGGAAGTTTGCCTAGCAAAGCTTTATAAATAAATAAAATAAAATGTAGCTTCCGTCTAAAATGAAGGGAAAACCACCCCACAGAATTATATAAAGCACAGTGATGGGTTTGGAAACCACCACCAGTGATGAAGCGCAATGCGCTATGATAGATTGCATCCAAGGATCTTGAGGTACTAATAGAGGCATGCCTGTAAAGGACATCTCCGTAATCAAATATGGGTAATATTGTTGCCTCGATAATCCTCTTCCTTTTGTCCAAAGAAAAACAGGACCTGTTTCTGGGAAGAAACCTGATTTTCATTCTAAGTTTCTTGGACAGGTTGGACACATGCGTCTTAAAAGAGAAGTCATGATCCAACCAGATACCCAGATATTTGTAAGACTGAACCTGCTCAATTTGAGCACCAGTCATTGAGAAAATGGAGTCACCTGGCATTATTGCATTCTGTGCAGAAAAGATCATGAACTTTGTTTTATCAGTATTTAAAACCAGTTTAAGATTAGCTAGAGCACGCTGTATAACGTTGAAAGCAGATTGTAAATATGTGAGGGCCTGTAAGCATGTTGGAGCAGAGGAATAAAGCACTGTGTCGTCAGCATAAAAATGAACCTTGCAATTTGTTACATTACGAGCAAAGTCATTTATATAAACTGTGAATAAAATTGGACCAAGAATGGAACCTTGGGGTACACCTTTTGTCACCTTTAAAAATTGAGACTGCGCATCCCCAGAAATAATAGCTTGTGTTTTATTTCAGAGGTAGTCCTGGAACCATGAGCATGCTCTGTAACCAAGACCAATGGAGGACAACTTATTTAATAAGATAATATGGTCTACTGTGTCAAACGCTTTTGCTAAATCAATAAATAGGACTGCACATTTTTGTTTACTATCCACAGCTGTTACTAAATCATTTATAACGAATGAAGCTGCTGTAATGGTGCTATGTCCAGGCCTGAAACCAGATTGTTGTGACGTTGAAATGTTGTTGGAAGTTAAGAAATTGCAAAGTTGTTGTTTTCTTAGCCAGGCATGGCAATTTTGAGATGGGCCGATAGCTGTTTACTGAACTGGGATCACCCCCCTTAAATAAAAGAAAAACATGAGCCGCTTTCCATATACTGGGAATAGACCTGGTCAATAATGACAAGTTAAAAATATTAGTTATTGAATGTGCAATCAGTGGGGCTGCAAGACGCAAAAGACTCAGGACTAAGTGATCCTCCCCAGTGGAATTATTTAAATCTATATATTGTAATTCTAGAGGGACCTCATTCACGTTTAATTCCCTGAAAGAAAACAATACTCTAGGATTTTGAGAATTTGTAAATGCACTAGAGCTAAGGTCAGACATATCTCCTATAGTGGATTGATTATTAAAATTTTCAAAAAGGTTTCCAGCCACTATAAAATTTGGTTAAAAAAGTCACAGATTTTGTGCTTTTCAGTAATAGGACCAGAATCCGTGTGGATAGAAATTGGTCAGGAAAAAGACCCCACCTTGCTGCCCTTGCTGAGCTTGAGGCAGAAGGAACTGCGCTGGCGACTGCAGGGGGTGTCCAGGCACCAGAACCAGCTGCTGCAGCTGCAAGAGCTGCTGGATGTCCTGGGAAAAGGATGAAAAGGGTTAAAAAAGGAATTCACATGCTCATGCTGATACAGTATAAAAGACTATGTTTGTGCCCTTATGTTTGAGACGAAACCATAATTGTAATCCAACAATGCACATTTGCTTTAAGTAGACTCCGCTGCAATTAAATCGTTATTTTTTTATTCTCATTTTAGCACTCTGTTTAATGGGACCATAATGTTTGGGACAAATCAAATGGCATTTCAAGTGTTTGTGATGAATCAGGTGTGCTGAGAAGTCGAGGGAGAGTCTGCCGAGGTTCTCAGTATCAGTGGGCAGCTGAGTCATACCTGCGCTGTAAGATGAACGGGCTGTGAGAGGGTGAGCTGGGGCGGAGCTGGGGGGGGGACAGGGGTGGGGCTCTGCTCCTGCGAGGCATCGGGCTGCGGCTGAGTCTGCGCTGCCTGATTGGCTGCAGCAGCTGCCTGAGCTGCGTGGGCTGCATTAGACTGTTGGACGGCTGCAGCAAGCAGCTGTGCCTGAGCCTGCTGCAAGAGCAACTGCTGCTGCGCAGGCAGGAGGGCGGTCAGCTGCGAGACAAAGAGAGCAGGCAGGAAGAGAGAGACGAAGAGGAGGGAGCAGGAGAGAAAAAGAGAATGGGAGGAAGGTGTAAAGCAAGGAAAAGGGAACGCTCAGACAACCAGCAAGAGAAAAGCAGGAAAACAGCAAGCAAAAGATAGCAAGCATTGATTCCTGCTTTGTGCGCTTTTCACACTCTGCACACATAGCTCTAATACTAAATAACAAAACTAGTGCATGCTCAAATACACCAGCCACATTGTTTTTTTCTCTCGATTTTTATTTTTTCCTCCAATGGCATAGAGTTATGGCTGAGATGGTCCACATCACAGTTTTGCCCTTCAGGGAGCATTCTGCCCAAAAATGAAATTGAGGAAAGTTTCCTCTTACCTTGAGAGGAACCTGTCCAGTCAGATACGTTCACTAAAATGTGATGAGTTTACTTGCTGTTTGCTCTGGCTCATCACGATAAAACAGACATTTAAACCAGTGGATCTAAGGTGCTGAACATCCCTTTCCAATTAAATCCTGAGGTTATGGCCAAACATCCACCTATTTGAATTCAGTTCACGATTCCATTGAATTAGCCAATGTATTTCTAATAAAGTAAGCTAAATTTGCAGCCTGAGAGAGTGAAACTGTGATACTCATTAGTATCACACACTTTAATTTTGACAGTGTCACTGTTACTGGGCATACTCAGAACGTTAAAAACTGTCAGCCTAATGAAGTGAATCTGCTCAACTGCAAGTCAATATCTGATTCCATCCTTGCCAATCTGTCTTCATTTTGCACTGTATTTATACATTTTAGAAACCCAGGCATCATGCTTTGTGTTAAGTTGTTTTCTACAGAGACTTGAGAATTCAAAACGCTATTTTGGCGCTTTAGCCGAAGGATATGAAGAAGGTAAACTGGTTTTGCAACTATCAATGAACATCATAGAAGAGGAAGAATACTTTCTTCATCTGTGATTTTTAGCGGTTGACAAACCAGTTACATTCTTCAGATCCTTTGGCTAAAGCAACAAAATAGTTCTCTGAATCCTCCTATTTCCATAAAAAACTCCTTGACATAAAAACCATAATGCCCGAGTAACTAAACTTTATAAATATAGTGCAAAACGATGACTAATCATCAAGGATGGAAGTAGATTTTGCCCTTGAGTCAAGCAAATTCACTTCGTTGAAAGGTGTGAACTTGTGCATTAATTGTGATACAGCTCCTTTAACCTCCTTAAGCCTAACCTCCCCCTAGCGGCAACGCCAGTATTACAGGATTTTCAATGGCATGCCGTGAGCCTCTGACCCTTAAACGCATAATTGCTTTCAAGCTGTGCCTGTTTAAGATCGGTGGATTAATAATCACACAATTTATTTTCTGAATAATCAAGACCAATATATAAGCCTGTAATTATTAAGAAAGTTTTAAGAAATGATAGAGATCACCGAAGGACTACATTGACAACGTATTGAATCGTGGTATTGTAGGGATGGGGAAAAAAAGCAATAATTATATTATCCAGTAATTTTCCTGAATTCCATCTCCTGTCTGAGCATTTTCTTCAGCAGAGCAACCTAATTTATTTAAAGACTACACTTAATTAAAGTGTTTCCAACGTTCAGAAGATTGGACTACATTTGCGGGAAGCGCAGTTGCACACTGGGTACCATAAAGCTATAATAAATAATTCATTAAATTACCGACGCTTCTTACGTCAAAGCGTTGGTAATTGAATACTTTAGTAAATTGGTGATGAGTGCATTGCGAAAGTTTGATGCATGGCATGCATTTAAATCATCAAAATCATGGTAGCAAAATTACAACCCCAATACCGAAATAGTTGTGACAAAGTGTAAATTGTGAATAAATCACAAATCACACCAGTCAGTATTTTATTCACAATAGAGCAGAGATAACAAAGCAAATGTTGAAACTGAGAAATATTATAATTTTATCCACAAAATGAGCTCAATTCAAATTTGACGGCAGCTACAGGTCTCAAAAAAGTTGGGACAGGGGCCTGTTTACCACCGTGTAGCATCCCCTCTTCTTTTTAACACAGAGTGGAGGCGTCTGGGCATTGAGGAGACAAGTTTCTTGAGTATAGCCATTGGAATTTGATCCCACTCTTGTTTAATACAGGCCTCCAGCTGCTGGAGAGTTTTGGGTCTCCTTTGCTAGACTTTTTGTTTAATTATGCGCCAAATGTTCTCAATCGGTGAAAAATCAGGGCTGCAGGCAGGCCAGTTCAGCACATGGACTCTTCTACTACGAAGCCATGCTGTTGTAATAGCTGCGGTATGTGGTTTTGCATTGTCCTGCTGAAATACACAAGGCCTTCCCTGGAATAGATGTCATCTGGAGGGGAGCATATGTTGCTCTAAAACCTTTATATACCTTTCAGCATTCATGGCGCTTTTTAAAACATGCAAGTGTCCAACACCATATGCACTAATGCATCCCCATACCATCAGAGATGCTGGCTTTTGAACTGAACGCTGATAATAGGAGGGGTGGTCTTTCTCCTCTTTAGCCCGGAGGACACGACGCCCATGATTTCCAACAAGAATGTCAAATTTGGACTCGTCTGACCACAGGACACTTCGCCACTTTGCTACAGTCCATTTTAAATAAGCCTTGGCCCACAGAACACGGCAACATTTCTGGATCATGCTCAACAATGGCTTCCTTTTGCATGATAGAGTTTTAGGTGGCATCTGTGGATGGCACGGCGGACTGTGTTTACAGACAATGGTTTCTTGAAGTATTCCTGGGCCCATTTAGTAATGTCAATGACAGAATCATGCTGGTGAGTGATGCAGTGGCGTCTGAGGGCCCGAAGATCACGGGCATCCAGTAAAGGTCTGCGGCCTTGTCCCTTACGCACAGAGATTTTTCCAGTTTCTCTGAATCTTTTGATGATGTTATGCACTGTCGATGATGAGACCTTCAAAGCCTTTGCAATTTGACGTTCAGGAACATTGTTTTTAAAATATTCCACAATTTTTTTTCACAAGCCTTCACAGGTTGGAGAGCCTCTGGCCATCTTTACTTCTGAGAGACTCAGCCTCTCTAAGACATCCCTTTTATAGCCGATCATGTTACACACCTGATGCCAGTTAACTTAATTACTTGCTAAATGTTCTTTCAGCTGATTCTCTTATATATTAATTGCTTTTTCAGCCCTTTTTTTGCCTGTGTCCCAACTTTATTGAGACCTGTTGCAGCCAGAAAATTTGAAATAAGCTCATTTTGTGGATAAAAATGTAAAATGTCTCAGTTTCAACATTTGAAATGTTATCTAGGTTCTATTGTAAATAACATATCGGCTCATGTGATCTGAAAGTCATTGCATTTTGATTTTATTCACAATTTACACTTTGTCCCAACTATTTCAGAATTGGGGTTGTATTAATAAGGTCTTCATAGTCCAGCCTCTAGGAAATCTGTAGAAAGGCTACAACATAAGATAGTATGGATGGCAATTATCTACTTAATTAATCAGAAAAAAATCTTAACCTTATCTACATACAATCTTCAGCAGCATTTACAAAATAACATTCTACTTCAAGATGGAACTTTGAGAAATTTACGTGAATGGCTGCCCATGCAATTTCATGTTATAGCCTTCCTCTTTGATGCAAAGCTAAATGTCTTAATATTAATGGCAACGCAGCTTATTGGTAGCCTATTTGCTCAGTAAATTAATTCAGTTTATTGTCAGATTCTTAATTTGAAACAGATTGAGAATTCACCTGCATTATGGTAATATCACTGGTTGCAGACAGTTTTATTTTTGGACAAGCAAACTTAACAAGCGGGTCTAAGTCAGCAAAACCATGTTTTTTTTTTTTTTTACTTTTCCTCGGCGTAATAAGTCAATTGGACACTGATGCAGAAAAAATATATACCGTTTTGTGAGCTACAGGAATTCAAAAGTTTCAAAAGACTTTGACGTTTAATGTCACCATTAATGTGGACAGGAAAATGCTTGATAATTATTGCAATGAACAATAATGGAAGCTGAGGGGAAATGGACAGTAATTCTATGGATTGATCCCTGCAACTGAACAAATTAACCCTGAGTTGCTAATTAGGAAATGTACATGGAAACGGGTCAGGGAAGTAATGCGCTTAAGGCGACATGAGAGCAGGGCTATAATCCCTCCGATGGCTTGTCCTGAGTGGTTAAATACTTTTACAAAGTAAAGAGTTAACAAGTTGCTGAGTTGAAATACTAAGGTTGCAATCCACCATTTCATGTCAATGCTACTTAAATTGCAAACTAGTCCACCACCATGCTTGCAACAAGTTTGACTTACATCAAAGTCATGGGAAAGAAATGTTGCTGGTAAATTAGCATTTTTAGCACATCCAATCCACACACACTAGTAACATCTAAAAACGAGAAATTGCACCTTTTTCCGAGAAATTCCCACAAAAACTTAAAATACACCGAGGTTTACTGAAGATTTGAGGCCAACTCGGTAAACCTCGGAAAAATTTTACCGAGGTATCCCGAAGTCTGTCTGGTTTACTTAAATTTGGACAACACCTCAGTAAACCTCAGTTAAATTTTCCCGAGACACACCGAGGATTGTCTGGCCCACTGAAGTTCAGAGACCACATCGGTATTTCTCCGGAAAATTTCACCGAGGTCGGCCTGGCCTGGCTTAATTACACTGCACCTCGTTGAACAGGCAGTACTGCCAATTTGCATAATTAATTGGTGTTTGGACTGCAGTACTGGTGGGAAGTCTTTAATGAGGCATGTGTTTTGACTGTCTTCACACCTCCCCTTTGTCCTGGTGTGAGCATAGGCCTAGCAGACAAACTTTGGTCTACCTCAGCGAAATTTTCCCGAGGAATACCGATGTGGTCTGCCAGCATCAGTGGGCCAGACAATCCTCTGTGTGTCTTGGGAAAATTTTCCGAGGTTTACTGAGGTGTTGTCCAAACTTAAGTAAACTGGCCAGACTTTGGGATACATCGGTGAAATTTTCCTGAGGTTAACCGAGCTGGCCTATAATCTTCAGTAAACCTCGGTGTACTCTAAGTTTTTACATGAATTTCTTGAAAAAAGATGCACTTTCTCAGTTTTTGGGTGCTACAAGTGACAGCATCCACAATGTCCATTTTTACAAAGTGAGATACAGCAAATAACTAGAAGACTTGTAATATTTCAGTGAAACTGTCTGGATGCACAGGTAATACTCCAGGCACTAGGAAACTTACCTTAAAGAAATGGTTCAGTAAACTGCCCCTTTTACATTTGTCCCGCCTTATCATATCCATTAATAAAACTGTACCCATATGGCTTGTGCAGCCAGAGGAAGAATGAATATATGAGCAGAAAAATTATGAGAGAAAATGGGAGAGAGAGAGAGAGAGAGAGAGCTAAAAGCAAGGCTGAGTTTCGCAGCATTTTTATTCTATGTTCCCTCATCAGGTAGAACCCTTATGAAGCTGGGTGTTGTGGGAAAGGGTCAGGCAGTGTGGATAGGATGACATGAACAGCAGTGGTCAGTCTCACCCCAGCCAACTGACTCCCAGCCAGCATGAGCTGCGTGTGGGGGAGGGTAGCTTGTGATGGGACTGGGGTGTGAGCGGGTGCATGGGCAGGGGACATCTCCGCATTCTCATCCAGTTTGCCCTGAGAGCAAAGAGACAAGCCCAAAGCTGTAAGAAGGCCAGGGCAGGACACACACTTACATGTTCTTGATAGAGGGTGCACAATACCACAGGATGGTTCTTGTGCTACTGTCGTGTTCCTACCCTTGTGGTGTCAAAGCCACTTCGGCCACTTCGTTCAGCAGGAGCAGGACGACTTCGCCCCCCTACCCTGGGTCGGAAAGCTGGTCATTCTACTTGATCGCTCAGCTTATCCCATCTTGCTCCCCAGTAGTGGAATGACCTTCCCACCTCCCTATGAACTGCTCGATCCCTGCCGCTCTTCCACCGTAACCTTAAGACTCACTTGTTTAGACAGTTTCTGACCTGATCGCCCCCCTCCCCTGCTTTATTTATATATATAAAAAATTTTAAAAATCTTCCACAAATGGTTGTCTCTATTTGCTTTGTTTCTTTTTCCTCTGTGTGCTTCTGCCTTCTGCATAGTCTTTGCTCTACATGTTCATGACTTCAGGTGACTAATGCGTGATGTGAGTTGTACCTTGTCCAGTCTGTTGGGCTACAGTGTCAGTGACCTTATCATATGCACTTATTGTAAGTCGCTTTGGATAAAAGCGTCGGCTAAATAAATGTAATGTAATGTAAAGCTGTGCATAACAGTGGTCAAAACTGGAGGACTAGGAACACTTGCATTTGCAAATTACACTGTGATTAATTAGTCTCCGCCAGTAGCACCAAATCATGTGCCTTGGAATGAAAAAAAGTCTGTCTTTCCTCCCAAATTGACCTCCCTTCAAAAGTGGATGTACATTACAGGGAGATGAGTTGTGCAAAGAATGATGAATATTTTTGAGTATTGTGAAGCACCCCCCTATGTCAGTTCATTCCATCCAACCACAACAACTGCTTATTATTTAATTAACACCTTCATCTAAAGAGGAGGATGCTCATTCTTGAAATTAGCAAGTGAAGTAATAAATGATTGGAATGAAAACGTGAATACTCTGGCATTCCCATTGTGCATGATTGGGTATCTCTACACTGTAAATGCTGCAACCTTTGCGCTGACTCACTGAAACTCACCTTGAGGTTTCCCAGAGAGGAAGAGAGGCAAAAGGGAGGCATTTTCAATGGCTGAACCTGTCAAGGAGGGACACATTAAAAGCAGAGGCTTCAATTTCATTGTCAACTGGTATCAATGGTCAGCCTTTTGATCTAGATGTGGATGCAGGTTTTGTTTTAGCCCAGCACTATGAGACTGTTTTGGAATTTTCTCACAAAAGACCACAAGTTAGGAATTGGACTGAAAATTTATTTAGCCAAATCAATATTACAAAGGACAACTGTGGCTGGCACTAACATATGGCCACATGCACACATAGGGACAGCCCCAAAGAGCACCCAAGAGCATCTTTCTTACCACTCCCCCCCACCCCTCACCCCGCCTCACCTCCTCTTCCAAGCCCTTTTGGCACAAAGGATGAATCAGGAAAGAATGAAAGTCGTGTATATTTTGCAAGAATAACTCAACAGTCCTGAACTCAATAAAGGGGGGATCTTCCTCAGAGCATACTGAGTCATATCCAAATTTCCTGGGCCCTAAGAGGTTAGATAACACAGGGGTGACATAGTGTATACAAAGAGCAATTTTGGTTGCAAAACAAGACGGTGTAAAATTAATGCACTCAGTCATGCCCCCCCCCATACAAGTACGCCGGAGCACAGTGATCATGAAGTTCTATCAGTTCCATAAGATCCACTTCTGCTCTCCATGTTCTTGAGTGAAGGAAAGTTAAAGTAGGCTAATTAGTTGAATTAGCTTTTGTAGTGGTACTGCTAAAATGAAATCTGCTCACACTCTTTCCATCTACAGGAAAAAAATTATCACTCTTTTTTAGAGGAATCAGTGTTTTTGGTGGAAACACTGTTTTGGAGCATTTCTCCTTTTTAGGTCAGCTGTGATCAAAACAATTCCACATAATGCAGGGTACATGATACTCTTTATTTTTAATATGCATTTCCTGTCATACAGATCCACAAAGTAGTACTGAAATTACTGCCTTTTGGGGGGCTTTGAATAAAAAGTGGACTAAAATTTTCAATGCCATATTCATTAAGCTAAACCAAAGGCATGCTGATTTAAAATGAAGTATGATTATTATTAAAATATTAATATAATAACAAACCTGATTGTTGAAGTTTGGACCATTTCTATCTGAGTCTGTGAGGAGAGAGAGAGAAGAGTAAATTTTTCTTTCATAGAATATACTATTCAAAATTCAAGGCCAAACAGTACTGTGCTATGAATTAATTTTATTTTAGAGGGACAGAGAAAAGTATGAAAATAATGTCTGGCACAAAGAGACTGCATTTTGTGGGGGTTAGGCCACCCTTCTCAGATTGAAAATTCAGTGAACACCTCAATTCACAGTACAGTGAATTGTGTTATTCTGGTTCCGTACTCTTGCACTGAGTTTGAAAGCACACAATGGCAACTAGAAAACATGCTCAGTATAGTGCAGACCTACAATGCCCCTATTTCACTACCAGTGATTCACCATACATTAGCAAACAAACAAACTAGTGTGTGACTCCAAAATGTGCAGCACCTGCATGATTTGTTCTGCATACATGTTTCTGAACCTCAAGACCAAAATCATCTACACGAGTGATTTTTATTTTATTTATTTATTTTTTTGGATTTTCCCCCATTTCCCCACCCTGAACACACCCAAACTGTGTCACCCATCAAAATGCGACCTGCCCCCATGGACTCAGGTAGAAGATGTCATGGTATGAGATTCCCTCAACTCACGTGATGACTAGCCCTTGCTTCTGTACACTGAGCAAAGTAAAGAATTCCACTAATAACACACTGCCCATACCGTCAGAGATCAAGTACGTAGTTAGTGCACAGTTTAGCTCGTACAGCTACGTGTGCTTGATCAACCAGAGGTGATCCCTAGAGAGCGGTGAACTAAGGAATTTTAACCAGCTTAACCTGTAATATCCCCTGCGAGGCTGCGCCAATTGTTGCCTTGCCCATGCTGACCTCCAGCAATAGCCAGTAACGGCGTGGCTGAGATTCGAACACCCGACCACAGGGCTCACAGATGAATATCTTAGCCTCTGATTCCAATTATTTTAATAATGGGGCCAGCAAGCCGTCATGTTAAGAAGCTAAAAAGTAAACAAAGCTGATTAATGCAGGTGGCCTGAAATTGTTCACACATGCCTGGTGTAAATCAGTGAGCAGGTCTTTTGACACTGGGCATGCTCAGTAAAAGTCGTGCAGGTGGTGTAGATTGGTTTGATTGTATATATTGAACTATGGGCAGAAAAATAGGGGCATTGTAGATGAGTTTTACACTATGCCACAAAGTGAAGATCTGTACCTGCGTAATGACCTCTGGTACAGTTTCTACCAGAGAATTTCTAAAGGGGGAGAACGCCCACTCTAAGAATTTCTATTCTACTCTATGTATCCTGTGTTAGGTCTACTTTAATGATAGGAAAATGGTGAGCTGAATGGCCTGTTCTCATCACTCACGTAATGTTATAACTATATAATATAAATATAGAAGTTCTGAAACAAAGGGCTCTTTTTTCCTGCCTTTGCAAATGGAAATGCATGTGGGGGTAACGTTCACAATTTAGACCGTCGCAAACAGTATTTTCACTGCCTTGGTCCAGTTAGGTGTTTTTGTGCTCTGACATAAATGCACTTGTGACACCGTGGGTTGAACTGCGCATTAGGTGTGTGTCAATGAATAAAACTGGTGCTGTGCAATTTTTGTGTCAAAGTCCTCTCTTGTGTTTTGACTCACCCAGACCACATCAAAATGCAAATGCTGCCACTTAATGGTAGTTTCACTGGAATGAATCCCAGCCAGCGAAGCTGTTCACTTACAGATCATTCATATTGTTTTCTTTCCCTTCTTTATTTTCCCTTTTGTTATTTAGGTTAACATATAAAGAATTAAATTTGTATTTGATGCCAGTGACACCTTTCAAAAAAGTTGGGACAGGGGCAACAAAATACTGGAAAAGTCATAAGATGCAAAAAAAATAAAAAATAAAAAATACACCTGGGGAAGCGTCTTGTAGCTAATTCAGTTAATTGGCAACAGATCAGTAAATTGATTGTGAATTAGAAAAAGCATTCCGGAGATGCTGAGTCTCACAGAAGTAAAGATAGTGAGGGCTTCACCACTCTGTAAAAGACTGCATGGGCAAATAGTTCAACAATTTAAGAATAATGTTTGTCAATGTAAAATTGAAAAGAATTTGGGGATTTCATCATCTATGGTACAAAATATCATTAAAAGATTCAGAGAATCCAGAGAAATCTCTGTATGCGAGGGACAGAGCTGGAAACCAGTATTAAATGGTTGTGATCTTCAGGCCCTTAGGTGGCACTGCATTAAAAACAGGCAGATTTTTGCAGTGGAAATCACTGCATGCGCTCAGTAACACTTCTGAAATCCACTGTTAATGAACACAGTTCATCGCTGCATTCACAAATGTAAATTAAGACTATCATGTAAAGACAAAACCATATGTAGACAAAATCCAGAAATGCTGCTGCCTTTGCTGGGCCCAAGTTAATTTAAGATGGACTGAGGCTAAGTGGAAAACTGCCCTGTGGTCTGACCAATCAAAATATGAAATTCATTTTGGAAATCATGGACACTGTGTCCTCCAGGCTGAAGAGGAAAGGGACCATTTGTCTAGTTATCAGAGCAGAGTTCAAAAGCCAGCATCCATGATAGTATGGGGGTGCATTTGTGCACATGGCATGGGTATCTTGCACATCAGTGAAGACATCATTAATGCTGAATAGTATATACTAGTTTTCGAGCAGCATATGCTGCCATCCAAACAATTTATTTTTTGGGGAAGGCCTCGCTTATTTCAGCAAGAGAATTCCAAATCATATTCTGCGCTTAGTGCGACAATATGGCTCTGTAGCCAAGAGTCTGGGTGTTAAACTGGCCTGCCTGCAGTCCACACCTGTCACCGACTGAAAACATTTGGTACATTATAAAATGAAAAATATGACAAAAGAAGCCACAAATAATCGGGTTGCTGAAATCCAACACCAACAAAGAATGGGAAAACTTTGAAATTTGTTGCCAACATGAAACTCAAAATGAGCAGATATTTTTCAAAAAATGATAAAATTTCTCAGTTTTAGCATATGTAAGCATATATTGTCTCTGTATTACTTTCAGTTAAAATGGGGTTTACATTATTTGCATATCACTGCATTCTATTTTAATTTACATTTCACATTGTGTCCCAACTTTTCTGGAAACAGGGTTGCACAAAATACATCTGCCAGTGAATCAACTTCTATCCTACCAAATGCCTCCACACATAACTACATTTGGCCGTGATTCCAAAGGATTGAAGGTGCTTGTTCTTCACCAGACAAAATTGCCAAATTGCTATGGCATTAACACACTGGTTTTAAAGGGAATGACAGCAGCTTATCTGATTGGCCTTAATGGAACCAAACCACGACCACACCCACAAGTAATTGATATGTCTTAGTCCAACCCTTTTTATAACAGAGCGGCAGCTACACTATTCCCTCATGTCACAAAATTACTAGAATGGAGCAGGACACATCTAGTTTTGGTCTGTGATACCGTTAGTATTTGCATGCGTTGTCTGTAATTAGCTTGTAAAATAGGACCCAGTGACCTAAAACAAACAACTACAGCAACAAAAAGCTTCTTATGGCCAAAAAGTGGAAAATCCTTAACTGGCCAAGTCAATCGCTAGATCTGAATCCAGGTGAACATGCATTTACATGTGGGAGAGTAGACTGAAGGCAAAAAGTCCCCAAAACAAGCTAGAACTGAGGATAGCTTCAGTACAGACCTGGCCAAGCATGTCCTCAGAAGATACCCACTGTCTTGTGATATCTATGCACCACAGACAGCAAGCAGTCATTGAATGCAAAGAATATGCCACCAAATATGAAAAATTATAATTCTATTCTCCATAGTGTGATACTGTCCAACATTTTTTGACATGCCTAAAAATGGGGAGACTATGTACCAAAGGTGCAGGCATTTCAAAGTGGTTCATGCAATATGGATGAAAACACGCTCACATTAAAGCTGACAGTCCGGACTTCAACCTTTAAAACTCAAAGTTCTAAAATACTGAACGAAAATAACCAAAAATGTATCACTATAAAATTAATTATAATGCTCACCATACAAGACTGTGTTATAACACTGCAAAACGTATTATTTTGTGCCTCTAGAGGGCGGTGTTGACCCACTGTTGAATCAGTGAGTGGGAGAGCTGACTGCTGTCAGCGAGAAACGAGTCCAACTCAGCCCACCCTCCAACCAGAAAATAAACCAGATAGATCATGGCAGCTATAGGATAGAATCTTCTGTGTGCATCACCTCAGCAACTATGCCATGCTTCCTTTATTTCCTTTGCAAAAGCTGGGCTTAAAAGTACAAACTGCTGGCAGACTTTTGTTAAAGCTGGTAATGCAGAACTTAACATGATATTCCACTAGACTGACAATGATAGTCATCTTTGGTAAATGTGTGTCATATACTAGACTGTAACTCCTTCACAGATGACTGGAAACAATGACACACAAACAGTCAGGTACATAAGTATTTTGTTAGCCTCATAGCATCATTGCCTATCTCATTTTTTAGTTTTTTTTTTTTTTAAATTATTTATCTTTATTTATTTATTTGATTTTTTTAAAATTGTTTGAGAGAAGGGATTTTACTTTTTTAAGGTTTTGAGAAAAAAGGAAAAGAACACATTTTTTCGCCAAAACGAAAGAACAGGCAGCCAATATCTCAATTTGGCAAAAACATGACTGAGGCAATTATGCTATGAGGATAATGATTTCAACAAAGACACAATTATCATCATTTTAACACAGTACGCCACCACATTAGATTTGAAATTAATCAATAAAGAATTGCTTATAGGGTAGAGTTCCAGCTTCAATAAGCCTTTTCCCAAACATATTGTGTGTACTGTACAGGAATTACAATTTTTAGACAGTCCCCCCACTTTTAGGGGCCCAAAAGTATTTGGAAAAACTATCAGTATCTTAAATTAGTTTTCCAGTTTTTATACTTGGTCAGAAATCCTTGACAGTTAATAAAATCCTGAAGTCTGGAGCCCATCAGCTTCATCATTTGCTGCGTTTCTTCCCAGATGACGCTCTGCCAGGCCCTCTCTGCCATTTTAGCGGTGTTTTCTCACCTTCAGCGAGTGAAATCCACGTTCCATTGGACTCAAGGCCAGTTAATGACTTGGCCATTTATTAACCATCTCCAAAAATGTTGGGGTGTTATAAAAATCGCAGGTTAAAAAAGAAAGCAGTGATTTTAGAATAATTGTTCGCCCAAATTAAATTGAAAGCTTATTTTGAACTTGACGCATGCAACTGATTCCAAAAAAAAATGTTGAGAAAGGAGCATTGAAAGACAGAATGTGCTTGATTGCTGAAAAACAGGTGTACAGATATTGAACAGGTGACACTTTCATGCTTGGATATAAAAACAGCATCCACAAAAGACCAAGTTTGTTTACGAGCAATGAGTAGTTGAGGCTTGCCAGTTTAAAAAAAAAAAAAAAAAACTGCATGATTTAATAATCCAACAGTTTAAAAACACAATAAAAGCAGCAACACAACACTATCTTCTGGCAAAAAGACTTCAGGGAATCAAAAGAAATCAGAAAAAAAGGATGAGGTTGAAAATCTATATGGAGTACCCTTGATCTTCAGTCCATGGGATGGCAATGCATTGAAAACTGACATGCATGATAATTACCACATGGGATGTGACTACGATGGAAAGCCTCTGCCAATAAACATCATTCATCATTGCATCCACAAATGCAAGTAAAGACTGTACTATATACCAAGGAAGATACGTAAACAATGGTGAGAAATGCCACTGCATTTTAAGGGCCTGAGCTAATTTGAAATGGAATAATCCCTACTGGAAACATGCTGTTGCAGGACCAGCAACCTGCTCAATTCTCAAGCAAATCTGTCCATTAGTTTTTGCATTATCCTGCTAACTCACCAACAAACAAACAAACCAACGGACACAACCAATCACATAACCTCGATAGCACACAGCTGGTCATAAAACAGCAGAACAGCCTATCGTCCAATTTTGTTTGGTCCATGTAAAAGGGAGGGACCACAAATAAAAAGTGCTTATTCACCCATTTGGATGTGCACACCCTCAAATTAAATTTGAAAGTCTGCACTAGGCACTCATATTTATTACTTTACCCTCCACCAATGCACTGTTATAGACTTGCGAAAATGACAATAACTTTGTCAGTGTCCAAATATTTATGGACCTGACTTTACGCTTATACATGTGAAGACACACAACCACAGATGCACCCAAAAACAACATGCATATATATATAGCCAGATGCTCACAAGCGCACACACAAATGCATGTAGGTATACACTAAAACAAACTCACACTGCTGCATACCAGAGCAAACGTGCGCTCAGGTGCATTCATGCACTTGGACACGTTACCATTCTTTTCCTCTCTCTTTCTTGCACAAGCTTACAAACACACACACACACACACACACACACACACACACACACGCGCGCGCACACACACACAGACATACACACACTTGCCTGTGCTCTCCAGTGGAAAGTCAACCCCAGGTTTCTCTTCAACTGGCTTTGACATTTTGATATCTACAGAAGAGAAAAAATGCGGGTGATCAACGGTTTTACTCCAAACAACGAGAAAAAGGGGAGGGGGAGGGAGGGAAGGGAAAGTAGCCAATGGAAAGATTTATATTTTTTCGGCAGTTTTTCTTTTTTGTCTTCCTTTCAGATTTAAAATGTTGCTAAAAGCACAGGTTTATTTTTTTTCCATAGTGTAAACGACCACACAGTCAATGTATCATGACAACATTACAAAACAACTCCATCACCTTTGTCATGTTAAGTCAAAATTACGTGAAAAAAGATATTTGGACAAGCATTACCCAGCCTTTAGTTTACCACTGCTTAACGAAGATGGCTCAACCTTGTTTGTAAAGGACTGCTACAGTTTTCAAAATATGACCTTTTCATTCTTTGCTCTAAGAGTGTCATTTCCTTACCCTCAGTGTTGCTGTATGCCATGCTGCAGTTGTCTGTTTCTTCACAAACAGACTTGGCATTTGCTGTCATTTAAAATAAATGTCAAATGTGTCTAAATCCAAACTGGTCTTCACAAATAAATCTCAAGCAATATCGCTTTTTTTTTTTTTTTTTTTTTTGGGGGATTCTGCTTTATTATTTTCACCCTTGCTGAGGGAATTGAACATAAATTTAGAACACATGGCTGTAATAAATTAGCTTTAGCAGCAGGTAATGGTTATAACTTTTCCAAACCTAACATCGAGGATAATCAAGGGGAGCTTTGCTTCGCAATGAAATCAGCAATAAGAAAGAAAAATAATTCGTTCGTGAGAAAAAAGTCGGCTCCTTTTACATTAAATATTCATATGAATGATATGAGAGATATGTTTATATTCACGTGCAATAAAAAGTGAAATAATATGCAAGTATATTCATGGCTCTTCATTTGACACTTGGCAGAAATGAGTGATGTGTGTTGTACCAGCCGCTGGTCTGATTACTACGTCAAAATGCCCGACTGATATATTTTAATAAACTGAATTCACAAAATTACTTTTAAACTACGTTATTCACAAAGTGCTCTTGAAATTGCACCATGCGTCATTTGGAGATGAATGATGATCTTTTTACGGACCAGATTAAAAATGTTGAATTACTTCGGAAAAAACCAGTCTCCACCATGCAACGACAGATAGGCAATATAAGTCAGAGCAGCGCTAGATTCCCTTTAGTTTTGATTCTGCACTTCAGTTGAAACGGATATAGGAATCGCAACGGTTCATCTTGCTCAGCCCAAACCAGCGAATTCACTGATTCAAAGCAAAACGCCTGAACTTTCAAATTCCTGAAAAATTCAAATCAAAACACATGAATTACCTCTATTTTTACTTTAAGAAAATAATGATTATGATTATCAATCGAGTGATATATTTCATAGGATGCACGACTAAGAGCTGATTAAATATAGGCCAAACCAGGGTTCTAAACCGCATAAATAGCCTATAATATTTGCCAACTCAAAATAACCTTCTGTAAAATATTCAAGAGGACGGAAATAATTCTGTCCATACGCAAAAGCAGAAAATGACACTGAAATTGCCTTAGTGTGTTTTTGATATGGTTCATAATAAAAATGAAGGCAAATGGACCCATTTTTTGGAAATAATATCGCACAGATTTTCCTGGAAATGGCATTAAAATAGGCCTATCTTGTTAAAAATCGAATGTCTCACTGGAACCAATATTACCGTGGGTTTGCCGATCTGGGGGCTTCATTGCTTGCCTTAATGGCGACTCTGAGTCATTTCGAAAAATTTTCACGTGGTTTAAAACCTTGTGTTAAAACTGCAAGATTCAGCCTTCTGAAATCAATTAGCGCACGTTGCGCCCATGGTTCTAAATTATTTGCAATTTTGCTATTAGAAATGATAATTCTACAGACAGAGATTTGAGAGGTGTTCACAATAAATTACCGGCGAAACATCGCTTCGTAAAATGAGGGATGAGATCAAAAGTTATTTCACTTTAAAAGCACTAGCCTGCAGCCGAGCCAGGCGACCGCTCGTGACTCATGGGCTGGTTTCTCAAGCTGACATTTACACGGACTCTCGCTTTCACAGGCACAGCAATAACCGGTCTGAGACTCAAGTAACTCAAATTTTAAAAATAAATAAATAATTCACCCACAAATCAGCACGATTATCCCTTCATATATAATTATCAACTTTGAACTTTAAATAGCCCAAATGTGGTTCAAAGAAAAAGGAAACAATGAAGTCACAGTAAACCCCCACACTAAAAGATTAAAGAAAACACTATAACATCGACAAAGCGATAGGCCCAGGAAGGAATTGAGTGGGCAGGTACAGATACTGTTTGGTGGCGGCCCCTCGCCACAACGCACGCAGAAATAGCGTATCATACCTATGTCCTACCGTCAAAATTACTATGAGTACAGCAAAAATAAATATTTGGAAAAAGTGAAAAATAAATAAATGAATGAATAAATACATAAATGAATGAATAAACAAATAAATAAATTGATACAAAGCAAATAAATAAATAAATTAATTAATTAATTAATACAGAGCAAAAAAAATCTTTCTGATTCATCCTTACAGGCCTTAGCCAGACGACAACCTTTCCACCTAATCGATAGCAAAATTAGAAAAAAAAAAAGATACCCTCGCTAAACTTTAATATACTTCGTTTAACATCAGAAGACATATAAAGCAATTGATATGTAAACGCGTTATATTTGAGCATTCAATAATTATTGAGATCAGGCTATCCAAGGTGCTTTATGACTGAATTCTCTTGCGCGTCGTCCAAGTGTTCCTTCGTATGCTACTGTATGTTAAATTTAGTCTTGAAACGCCATTGCTCAGTGTGCTTAAAATGCCGCTGAAATTAATGGGTACACATATAATATGCGAATGAAAGCGAATCATGATTCTTCCCTTTGAAATAGCAAGAAGAATTCAAGACCAAGAAATTTAAAGTGAAAACATGCAAACAAAAAACGCGGCAGCACACTTGCACAATTATTAATATTATTATTATTATTAGTGTTATTATTATTATTATTATTATTATTAGTAGTAGTAGTAGTAGTAGTAGTAGTATTTACTTTTCAAATAATTATTATTATGCTGTGTACTTAATAAATATTACATAACAGCAAATGATCCCCAGTTTGTCACGATAGTATTGTGAGTACTGTATTACCGTCTCACCCACATGTGTGAAAACCCATCGCGTGTCGTGGGGACACACAATAAAAGGTTTTGGACAACGCAGCTCGGTGACGCACTATTACATCACATTTTGAGCCCTGAACCACTTCCTTTTCAGCCCCCTTTGATGCGCGGGGACTGCCCCCATCCCCGGCGAGAGGGACTGTGTGAAATTCGAGGGTTGGCAAATCTGAAACGGCCGCCGTTCATTTTCCTGGAATGACAAACTCATAACCTCAATAAAGAACTCATGAGCTAATAAATTTCTAAAAATAAAAACAAAATAAAATAAAAAATAAGTTTTGCATACATGGCAAAAGCTTGAAATGAAAAAAGAAATACATGAGTAGTAGGCCACTTATTGATCTAAAAATAACCGGTCAAGAAATTTTAACATTGTAGTACGAGCCAAGACACAGAAAACACTCAAGAAATTTTGCAAGAATAAAATGATGATGATGATGATGATTATGATGATTATTGGTTATTACTTGAGTACAATGTTCTCTTACCAGCATTACACCAGCATAACATCACATCAATACCAATTACACATGATCATGCAGCACAATTCACAAACGACATTCACAATGTACAATGAGCATTCCAGACTGAAGGAACACACCAGGGAGTTTTCAGTTAGCACTGTTGGGGAACAAGATGATTGGCAGGAGAGAGCCACAATAATGCCAGACATACACTGGGCTCCAAAATTACTGGCCCCCCTGACTGCAATGCACAAACAATATTTTAAAAAATAACCAATATAATTATAAAGCAACAGAATATACCAACGTGTGAAGTTCTTAACTTTATTAATGTTTTCATGGAAACACCCAAAATCATAACCATCATTGATACAAAACTAATTTCAACAAAATTAAAGTTTCATAATAATTGGCGCCCTTCATTTAGTCCTTAGTGTAACCACCTCTGGCAAGGATAACAGCATGGAGCCTTTTCCAGTAATTTTTGACAAGGTTAGGGCACACATTCCAGGAGATTTTGGACCATTCTTCTAAGCAGATCCTTTCAAGATCTTTCACATTCTTGGGTTTGCGTTTATCAACTGCCCTCTTCAACTCAGCCCACAGGTTTTCAATTGGATTGAGGTCTGGCAACTGAGATGGTCATTGCAGAACATTGATTTTGTTGTCACAGAATCATTTCTGCATGGATCTTGAGGTGTGCTTTGGGTCATTGTCTTGTTTGAAAGTTTACATACAGCCAAGTCCCAGCCTTCTGACAGAGGCAACCAGATTTTAACATAACATAACATAACATGAATGGCGAGAACAGGCCGTTCAGCCCAACTAGGCTCGCCAGTTTCTTTGTACCATCGTGAATATATCACTTCAGATACTCAATGACTCAATGGTATCTAGCTTTAAGTCAAGTCTGCTCTTGAAAACTCCCAAGGTCTCTGCCTCAACAATATGGTCAGGCAAGCTGTTCCACACCGAAATTACTCTTTGGGTGAAGAAATATTTCCGAATATCAGTGCTAAATTTACCTTTAGTCAGCTTCCATTTGTGACCTCGAGTTCTGCTAACAACACTTGGTCGAAGGAATCCTACATAATTCACTTTGTTAATCCCTTTAACATATTTAAAGACCTCAATCAAATCACCCCTTAGTCTCCTTTTCCTAAGACTAAAGAGATTAAGGATCTTCAGCCTTTTCTCATAGCTTTCATCTTTAATACCCGGAATTAGCTTTGTGGCTCTTCTCTGAACTTTCTCTAAAGCCTCTATGTCTTTCTTAAAGTATGGTCCCCAGAACTGTACACAATACTCTAGATGTGGTCTGACGAATGTGTTGTACAAAAGAAGCATCACCTCCTTGGTCTTGAACTCAATACTTTTGGCAATGTATCCCAGCATCCGATTGGCTTTTTAAGCCAAACTATCCTGATACTTGAGGAATTCATTGTGCAATTAGTCTTTACTAGTGCCCCTGGTCCTCTTGAATTAAAAAAGCCCCAAAACATGACTGACCTACCATTATATTTCACCAGTGGTATGAGGTGCCTCTCCTCGTATGCATCTCTATTTCAACGTCAAACATGACAATGCTTGACCGAAATGTGCAATTTTGGTCTTATCTGACCAAAGCACTTTGTTCCAGTTATAATTTTAATTACGTTTGTCACAATCCAAGGGCTTGCTTCTCCGTCTTCTGGTCAGAAAAGGTTTTCTTTAGGCAACCCTTCCAAAGAGCCTGTGGCTGTGGAGGTGGCGCCTCATAGTGCTTTTTGAAACCTGGTGACCCTGAGATGCCACCAAGACCTGCTGTTCCTTCACAGTGATTCTTGAGGATTTTGTTGCTTCTCTCACCATCCTCCTCAGTATCCTGAGGGGCAAAACGCAGTTGTGTCTTCTGCCCTTGAGGTTTTCAACAGTTCCATATCTTTGGATTTTTTTAAATAATTGCCCTGACAGTGTTCAGTGAAATATTTAATTGTTTGTCAATCTTCTTGTAGCCATTACCAGATTTATGAAGGTCTATTCCAATCTGCCTCTTTTGAACTGATAGTTGTTTTGTTTCCTTCGTGGTGTAGAATGACAAATTGATATTGCACGTGCGTCACATCATTTTTAAACCCTCCTGAAACAAAAAGTGGCTCAATATAGTTCCTTAACACTATGATAAAACTTAAATAAGTGGAATTTAATGCCTGGTTCAATTTTGGAAGATGTTATTTATAATAATCTTTAAGGGTGTCATTAATTCAGAAACCTTGATTTGGAGGAAATTAATTCTTAATTAAGAGTTTCTCCATAAATATATTTTAATGATTTTTTTTTAAGTTTTGTTAGAGCCTTGCCAGTCAGGGGTGCCAGAAGTTTTGGAGCTCACTGTAGTTCGGCAAATAAAAATCAATTTGTGCAAAGGCAAACGATGGAAATATACAGCATGGTCCCTATATATTTGCTTATGGACAAGGTTATTATTTTAGCTGTCAACCACAGCCTATGAGGGATGAACGTGAATAATGAATATTAGTTTCATGTGCATTTTCAGCATTAAATTGAGGCCAAATCAGTTGAATGGCGTTGGAATTAGGGTGCTTTCACACCAGGGACTCAGGCATGGATCCGAGTACACTTGACCCCAAAGTTCAGTTAATTTAGTTAATGTGAACACAAGTGTGCTGTGCTCGGGCATGATATGCAAGTCCACTTGCAAGAGGAGGCTTTGGGCACAGTTCATCTGCACTCGTACCAAATGTGAAAGCAACTGTACTTAAACATGGAAAACTGTTCTGTGACGTCTATTTGACTCTTTTCTTCTTACAAACATAGCAGTGCAAAGATCGCAAAGAATTCAGTATCCAACCTCCACTTTTTTCAGCTTTTTATGTGCTAAAATGATTTTAGAAGGGGTGCCAATATACTTTGGGGGGGTTTTATTTGTGATAAGGAGTTTAGAATGTAATATTAATTTTTAATATTGCAACAGCATATGCTGCGTGTGCCCAAGCAACCCAGTGTGTCATCAGTAACATGGCTGCCCCCATCATATGCTATTACCACATATTAGTGGTGCTCCGATCGATCGGCCACCGATAATTATCGGCTGATTTCCGTGAAAAAGTATGTGATCGGCGTATGCCAATCAATGCCTTTCATTGCCGATCACAAAAACCGATCACCTGTAATGTAGCCACTTAGCTAGTACCCTAGTTCATTTTCATGGATAAAGTTTAAAATTCAAGACCTCTAGCTACGGTGGCCAACGAGGGTAAATAATGCTGCAACGGCCCTAAACTAGCCTGGTAAAACCAGACTCTGCTACTTCGCTTTGCTTCGTACACAGAGTCTGGACACTCGTCGTGTAAACAAATGTAAACAAGTAAACAAATGTTTACTTCCTGATGGGTGGGCGCTTGTCAGAAGTTTAAAATCATTGGTGTACCTGTAAACTGATCACTAACGTTTGGCGATGACGTATGTTATGCACCAGCTCGGCCGCCTAGTACTTCCGCTGGAAACACAGTCCTTCATACCAGGAATGCAGCGAAAACAAACTGATCAGTACATTAAAGTTAATACTGTACCCATTCATATGCCCATCTACCAAATTTTAGCCTTCACTCATTCACTTAAAAGAACCAAAGGTGCTCTATCTGTTCTCCTTACAAGAAAAAACTGTTGAGCTATCGTTTTTCCTGCCGATACTGCTGCTATTAAAAAAAAAAAAACGTAAGAGACCCGAAAACAATGGCAGAATCGGCGAAAATAATGCATTATTTACATCAGGACGAAATCTGCGTTGATACAAAAACTGAACCGTTAACCATACTTGCGCTAACATCATACCCAGCTCGCTATCTAACTTTATAGTGACATAGTTTGGCTCTAAGCGTTTGGCTGTCTCAGACAGCCATTTCATTCATGGATAATGACAACATAACACTGAGACAGCGAATAGGTCTTGTGACATGAACAAAAACAAGCTTTTAAAAAGTTCGCTGCTAATTTAAATAGTGTGAAATTCGCGAGCAATATAACACTAGAAGCTACAAGCTAGCTGAGGTGGTTCGGCTGTCTCACAGAGATGAGCAGGGTGCCCATTTCATATGTTTCATGATGGATATTAAGTAGATATGACAACTTTTCTTGAAACCTGTAGGGAGTAGCGCTGCAACATCATTTCCATTCAAAAAACTAACCAAACATCCACCTTGATGTGGCTATAAGTCGCTGATACCGGGGATTTTCTCCACGACAGAGCGAATGGCCTCCTGTGTATCTATGTCCGTGGCCATTGTTGATTTAAGCATTATTACACGAGAGGGTGTGCTTGACCGTCATTCTTGTCACGACAGTGATGCGGCCAGGAATGAGGCGCTTGCGCCGAGTTACGTTAGCATCACTGAAGTGACAAGAATGACGGTCAAGCACACCCTCTCATGTAATAATGTGATTATACAACTATTACCAACAAAATAAAATGTATAATCAAAATATATTCATACTGTGGGCATTTTGTTCTCAAAATATAAAAGTTTTTTGTTAGTATTCTCTCCATTTCCGTGCAAATACATGAGATCTGACGTTAACTAGTCTTTGTCAGCCAGCCAACTTGGGCTTATGTTTACTAGACATCGAGATTTCCCAAAACTGAATAAATACCGCACATAGCAACACAAAACTGCTTTGCTAGCTCAATCATGTTGTAACTAGAATATCCGCTGGAAAAAAAAAATTTCATGGACTGATAGTCATACTTCTGCTGACACCTCAGTCATTTTTAAGCTAACAGGTGCCGTGACATCGACTCAGCTGATCTTTATCTAACGAACTTATATTAACAGTTATATTTCAATATAGGCAATGGCTTTCCAGTGTCGGCGCCAGAACAAAAATCTGTCTTTAAATAAATTCACCAGCAGATGTTTCATTTCAGCTGGGGGTGTGTCACTCCAATTTAACGTTAGCTCCAATTAACATGGTCAAGCAGCAAAAGTAACAAAAGTAACCAGTAACATTAAGGCTGAACAAAGTTACATAATTTCAACCCCACCTTTCAGGGGGTTTCACTAATCACCTTTTCAGGCTATTATCAATTTATCTCTGAAATAAAGATGACAGTTTTCACAGATGGGTTGATTTATTAAATGTCCATTTCAATATACAAATTATGCAAACAAATTGACAAATTAATTAAATCAATGGCCTAGGCAACTAAGATAGGCAGAGTAATATTTTCAGTGATGTGGTATTTTTCATTTGAGCACAGGCTACCCATACTGTCTTGCTCATTTGAGAACATTCTAAACGTCTAATTGACCAATCATATTGCTCGGTCGGATCTACATGTTGTATAATTCGGAGACTACAATTTCAAACTCGGCACAGCGGCGACGTCATGGCTCTCGGTCACGCCTTCTGTTCGTTGGTTAGTCCGGCGAATTTTCTGCCGTGGCAAACGAAGCAGAGCTCCGAGTGACCAGACTGAGCACTGAAGCGAAATGAAAGCACCAGAGGTGCTGATGCCTCGGTGTGTATTGCTTAGCCACTACTGATGTACAATAGTTGTACAGTAACATAAAAGCAAGCTTGAATACATAAACAGTCAATAGAGTGCGGTCCTTGTGCCAAAATCATGTGGGTGTGGCTTAACATTATGTACACAAAACGTGTATACTGAAACATGAAGTGCTACAAAAAATCAAAATTCTGGCACATTTAAAATCAAGAGAACAGTGTTTGTCACTTGTTGGCATTGTTACTTTAGCTTGGATGCACACGCTGTCGCAGTTATGATGGTAACAGACAGACAAACAAACAAACAAATACACAGTACCGTATGCTCGCTGTGCGCATGCGCACACCGAGGCATAATGAAATTAAGCGGAAGTACGAAGGCTGGCGGAGTCAGGCTTGCCCTAAACATCTCCGATTGGAGAAACGCGCTGCAGTTTTGAATGTTAGGATTCGCTGACTGAACAGTGCATTTTTATTGTCGGCCAACTTATTCTGCGAAAATAATCGTGAATACTGCGGTCAGGGGCTACATTGGACATTTAGGCTAAAATCATAGTGAAAAGACGTCTTTACGAGTCAAATTTGAATGTCGGGGCTTACGAACACTTGGATTACGCTGCATGAGCAGTATGGAGGCATTTTGTGGTTTTTAAATGTTGTTTTTTACGCTTGAGAAAGTGGCGTCAATTGACTTGGATTTGTCTTCAGTGATGTTTTTCTTCGTTACTCCAAAAGTGTTTTGAGGAATAAAGAAATTGATGGACACTTCGATTAGCCTTGGGGTGAGTTGGGCTCGAAATAGCGGGTGCATAGGTGCACATGCAACCGGTTTTCGGCAGGTGCGCCCAAAATTTAAAGTCGGATGCACCGCGTGCACCTAGTAAAAATCTGCCCCCGAAATAAATCCTCTTTCTACAAATGCGCTCATCCTTACCTGAAATGATAAATTTTATCGGTTAGGGACGAGAATTAATGACAAAATCGATGGGACCACAAGACTATGGAACAAGTTTGGTCTGAGGCTGCGTATGTGTTATCATTGGCTGATCGCGTAATGTGTGTTTCTCATCAAAGACTTTCCCTGATCCAGGATCAGGGAGTTTGTAGGACATCTGCCCTCCGCGATACCATGGGGCGCCGCCGACACAGACCGCGATCCGCATCAATTGGACTGCGGCCTAACCGGAGAAATAAATGACGTTTTACACTGATGGGGTGGACACATGAAATTATGCACGCGCATACTCGGGTAGACACTTAGGAAATTGTAATTGAGATTCATGTTTGAAGATCCATTCATGTTGGTTGATGTATGCACTTATTCGTTGGATGTAATGTAAGTGCCTGCTGGGTGATTAATAAAATCTTACCAAAAAAATTCTTCTAGATTAAATATAATCTAGGAGGAGAGGGTCTTAATTATGGAGTTATGAAGAATGTAAAAATATAAAAACAGAAAAAAGCAGCACTGTTGCTGCTATTGAGGCCAGAGAGGTCCTATGATGGAGTTGTGGAAAATTACTTTAGTTTCTCGGCCAAGTCAAACAAAGTGAAATTAAATTATGGATTGAATATTATCTGACTGTGATAAATAACAATAGTACACTCAGTTTTAGCGATTTCTTTGTTTTTTAAAAAGTATTTTTTCTATTATTTTTCTTATATACAGCATGATTTTAATAAAATTTTACCCACCAATAACCCTAACCTGTTGCGCCACTTCAAATTTACAGTAGTCCTATGGCATATCAAAGAATATGAGTTTAAGAATATTTGTTTATTCATTTTGTACTGCTGCAAAGCAGCTTTTTTATTTAATTAAGCAAGTTTTAGACTGTGCACCTAAACACGCAAGAGTGCACCCTGTAGGAGCTAAATGTGATCCATTTTCAAAATCCGTCAAAAAATCCTAATTCGAGCCCTGTAAGATGATGAGTGAATTTTCATTTTTGGGTGAACTTTCCCTTTTATGTTTTCAATCTGTTAAAGATTGTGTTACTGAAAGCAGGTAAATTTAAGTGTTTTTCAGTTGCCCTTTTGACTGAATAGTTGCTGCATTGTACCTGCAAGGTTTTTGTATTTTTTCAATTGAAGAAGTTAGTAAAAACACGTTTTTGTCTAAATTAAGATGATTTTATGGTTCTTTTTTTTCCAGATCATGTAGCCAGTAGCACTCACCATAACTAAATCGAAAAATTTACAGCCAATCCATGTGATCGGTATCAGTGATCGGCAGTATTCGGCTCTCATGGCTGATCGGTATTGGTGATCAGCTGCATAAAACCTGATTGGAGCATCCCTACCACATATAGCAGCACTAAAAATTAAACTCTAAATTTTCTTGACTGCATGTACGCTTGACGTTTTTGCACACTTGAATGTTTCTCTGAGTACCCAAACATTAAGGTAAGTTGAAAAAGTACTGATTTCATTTGAAATTGGTGGAGGTTGAATACGAAATTCTTTCCCAAAAGAACAGTGCTGTGACAAGCTTAAGTAAATGGAGCTGCAACTTCAAAAAGTGCGGGATGGGGACGCAAGGGTTTGCTTCTTTTTCTTTGTGTATATTTCCCTATTTAAAAGCACCTAGGTGCATACTGTCACCTACTCTATCCGAATTTTGACATATGCAAGTGTACTCAGGTGAGGAACAACATTACTTTGTGTGAAAGCGCCCCCAGTGTCACGCTTCCCTCCTGCTACCTGCCTAATTATTCAGTTATCCCCCTGCTCCTTGTTAACTGTTCACACTTAATTCTTGTTTGTTAATTATTACATTCACGCTATCTACACCCTTATCCCCCACACCTAGGCAGGTAGCCATATATTGTAACACCTCTGTTTTATGTCATTGTACCAAGCACTGAGTTTTGTTTCTGTTTATTTTGTTATCTGCACTTTGATTTATTATTATACTTTTGTCTTCTGCACTTGGGTCCTCGAATCTTTCACTTTCCTGGTGCACCTATGTCTTCTCTGGGCACCAGTTGGTTACATACAGCAATTTTTGTGAGTAGTCCCTTTCTGGATCATTTCAATTTGATAGCGCACTGTTTGTACATACAAGAAGTATCTACAGTATTTCTCTCATACCTGAAAAGCGCAATCCACACCTACGAGAAACATTTCATATGAACAATTCTAGCATACAAGAAATTAAAACTTTATATGAGCAATGTCAATTTCTTGTATACCAGAAAAGTCCAAATCCCACCAGCAAGATGGTTTGTACAACCCTGACCTTAGCCTCAACCTTAACCCTGTGCAAAAACAAAATGAACACTTAAATCTATCCCACGACTTCAACGGCTGTAGGAAAATATAAAAAAATCTAACTGCTAATTCTTCATGAGTATTCTCAATTCATGCACACCAGCACTATACAATTCTAGGATCATGAGTATTATCAGTTCACACATACCTGAACTATACAATTCTAGGAGACAAAGGACATGACAGTTTTATATGGCCACATTCTGGTATACGAGAAATGGACATTTCTCATATATACGAGCAGTGCGCATTCAAATGGACTTGATACCCTTTCTTCTTAAGGCACTGAAAGTAAATTGACAATTAGCTGCAGAGCGGTTACATGACCAGCTGGGTGTTATTCCTTCATTATCTCATTTACTGGTACTGTAGGTCCAGAGTTGACATCAAGTTTGGCATTTGCATTTGGAATTTGTAGCGATAAACTTAACAAAATGTTTATAGTGCTGTCACTGCCATTGAAAAATCCAAACAAACCTGTCAAAGAAATAAAAAAAATGCTTAATGTCGCCGAGTCAACAATTTACCTCAAACTTAAAAAAGAATGATTGAGCTGATTAAGAAAAACTTCACAACAGTTCCACATCAGGGGTACATTTCCCTAAAGCTCAGTTTATAACTTTAATAGTTGGAACCTCTGACTGTGTATCGTTGAACAATGGAAACTAAGCTTTTTGGAAATGTACCCCAGATCGGATCAAGAAAAACCCCCACAAAATAATCATGAGAAGACGTCACCAGAGTAAATACAGGGGGTCTACCACAAAATGTAAGCCTTAAAAAAGAGGAAGTTTGCCAAAAAATATCTTTAAAAAAGATTAGTTCTGGTGTATTTACCTTCCAAAAAAGTTAAAATACTATGTTAACTTCCGTAAGAACATCCTGCACTTCCTAATCTTCATTTCATGATTGTTTAATTACAACAAAGAAGGTGAAATGAGCAACAAATATCCCTAAATGAATAAGTCTGATTGAAATGCAATTTCACACTGGAATTATGTGTTTTCTTTCTCTAGTTACCATATTGAGGAAAACTGGTCATAGCTGATGATGTTTAGTGTTTTTGGAGTTAATGCTAATGAAACCTGTTCCATGCTGGACTTGCCATCGGAGGGATTATAACCCTGCTCCCACCTCGCCTTGGAGCGTATTACTTCTCCGAACCCGTTTCCCTTTATGTTTCCTAATTAGCAACTAAGAGTTAATTCATTCAGTTTCGAGGATCAGTCAGTAGAATTATGTGCATTTCCCATCAGCTTACATTATTGTTCATTGCAATTGTTATCAAGCATTTTCCTGTCCACATTAATGGTGACATTAAATGTCAATGTCTTTCAAAACTTCTGAATTCCAGCAGCTCACAAAACTTAAAAAAAAACATTTTTTAGAATTTTTTTTTGTTCGATCCGCTTGATACGCCTGAGAAAACATTTTCAAAAATGTGGTTTTGCCGGCTCACGTCCTGCGTGTTAAGTTTGCTTGTGTAAAAATAAAACTGTCCACAACTGGAGACATTACCAAAATGCAGGTTAACTCTCAACCTGCTTCCGATGAAGAATCAGACAATGAATTGGATTAATTTACTGAGCAGAAAGGTTACCAATAAGCTGCGTTGCCATTTGTGATTAAGACATATAGCTTTGTGACAAAGAGGAAGGCTACAATGTGAGATGGCATGGACGTCAATTAAATGAAATTTCTCAAAGTTCCATCATGCAGTAGAATGTAATGAGGATGATATTTAGATAAGGTTTAGATTTTGTTTCTAATGAATGAATTAATTACATAATTGCTGTTCATACAATCTCATATTGAAGCCTTCCTACAACTTTCTCAGAAGCTGGACTATGAAGACCTCATTACTAATTTTGCTCATTACTAAATGATTTCAAATGCATGACATGCCTTGAACTTTCACGATGCATTAATAACCAATTTTTTACATTATTCATTACCAACGCTTCCACATAAGAAGCCTTTGCAGTTTAATAGATTAATTATTATTACATCGTGGAAACTAGTGTGCAATGGTGATTCCCCGCAAAATGTAGCCTATTCTCTAAAATGCTGAAAACATTGTGATTAAGTGCACGCTTAAAATAAATTAGGTTGTGCTGCTGAAAAAAAAGATTGCTAAAACAGGTGATGGACTCCAGAGAAAGTATTGGATAAATTGGATAAATAAATATTGGATAAGAGACTCATCTCTTCTCGTTGGCTTTTGATTCATGTGGAGCCAAACATTGCCAATATATGGACTGTTTTATTGATTTTTGAGCTTATTTTGCACTTTATTTTGTTTTCTATTGTTACACTTTAATATTTTTTGTGTACTGTGCGCTCTAACATTGTATTTTTCTATTTCTATAGTTGTATTTTAATACTTTAGTGCTTTCTAGATTGTACAGCACTTTGGCAGACTTCGGTTGTTTAAATGTGCTATATAAATAAATTAGACCTTGACCTTGACCTAAATTCATTATTTGTTTTTTAATATCGCTATTAAGTAAGTTGTCACTGTAGCCCATTGGTGATCTGTCATTTGTGAATTATTTCTTGATAATTACAGGCTTATACCAACCCTAAATCCATTGAAGTTGGGACGTTGTGTAAAACGTGAATAAAAACACAATACAATGATTTGCAAATCCTTTTCAACCTATACTCAACAAAGTACCCTACGAAGACAAGATATTTAATGTTCAAACTGATAAACTTTATTTTTTTTTTTTTTTTGGATATATTAACTCATTTTGAATTTGATGCCTGCAACACGTTCCAAAAAAGCTGGGACAGGGGCATGTTTACCACTGTGTTACATCACCTTTCCTTTTAACAACACTCAATAAGCATTTGGGAACAGAGGACACTAATTGTAGAAGCTTTGTAGGTGGAATTCTTTCCCATTCTTGCTTGATGTACGACTTCAGTTGCTCAACAGTCCAGGGTCTCCGTTGTCGTATTTTGCGCTTCATAACGTGCCACACATTTTCAATGGGAGACAGGTCTGGACTGCACGCAGGCCAGTCAATTACCCGCACTCTTTTACTACGAAGCCACGCTGTTGTAACGTGCAGAATGTGGCTTGGCATTGTCTTGCTGAAATAAGCAGGGATGTCCCTGAAAAAAACGTCACTTGGATGGCGGCATATGTTGCTCCAAAACCTGTATGAACCTTTCAGCATTGATGATGCCTTCACAGATGTGCAAGTTACCCATGCCATGGGCACTAACACATCTTCATACCATCACAGATGCTGGCTTTTGAACTTTGCGCTGGATGGTCCTTTTCCTCTTTAGCCCGGAGGACACGACATCCATGATTTCCAAAAACAATTTGAAATGTGGACTCATCAGACCACAGCACATTTTTCCACTTTGCATCTGTCCATCTCAGATAAGCTCAGGCCCAGAGAAGCCAGCGGCGTTTCTGCGTGTTGTTGATATATGGCTTTTGCTTTGCATGGTAGAGTTTTAACTTGCACTTGTAGATGTAGCGACGAACTGTGCTCACTGACAATGTTTTTCCGAAGTGTTCCTGAGCCCACATGGTAGTATCCTTTACAGAATGATAACGGTTTTTAATGCAGTGCCGCCTGAGGGACCATCAGTCACGGGCATTCAATGTTGGTTTTCAGCGTTGTAGCATATGTGTAGAGATTTCTCCGGATTCTCTGAATCTTTTGATGATATTATGGACTGGTGATAATGAAATCCCCAAATTCCTTGCAATTGCACGTTGAGAAACGTTGTTCTTAAACTGTTGGACTATTTGCTCATGCAGTTGTTCACAAAGTGGTGAATTTCGCCCCATCCTTGCTTGTGAACGATTGAGCCTTTCGGCGTTGCTCTTTTTACACCTAATCATGACACTCACCTGTTTCCAATTAGCCTCTTCACCTGTGGAATGTTCCAAACAGGCGTTTTTTGAGCATTCCTCAACTTTCCCAGTCTTTTGTTGCCCCTGTCCTAGCTTTTTTGGAACGTGTTGCAGGCATCAAATTCAAAATGAGTGAATATTTCCAAAATAAACAATTAAGTTTATCAGTTCGAACATTAAATATGTTGTCTTTGTAGTGTACTTAATTGAATATAGGTCAAAAAGGATTTGCAAATCATTGTATTCTGTTTTTATTCACATTTTACAAAATGTCCCAACTTCATTGGAATTGGGGTTGGATATTAGTCTTGATTATTCAGTAAATATTCAGTGTAATTATTGATCAAGCGATCCTAAACAGAATCAACTTGAAAGCCATTATGCGTTTAAGGGTCAGAGGCTCACAGCACACCACAGAAAATTCTGTGAAGCTCACGTTACTGCTTGGGGGATGGTGGGTTTTAGGATGTTAAATGAATGACTGAAAACCGGTCAAGTCCAATCATTATTTTCAAGGGATGTGCTTCACCAATTTTCAGCTCATGAGCCGGAAGCATTCAGCTATAGCAGCTCAATATTTTTTTTTAGGCAACAAGAGCTCTGCTGAGGATGACTGAAATGTCCATGTCATAACTTCATTTCAGAAATCCTTGAAAACTATTGCAATATTAACACATATGACAAATTAATGAAAGACTGAAAAAATCAGCATAAACACTGATTTTCTAAGTCCAAAATGCTAAATTTCTCAAAAACCGGGACATAGAATTTTCTCATTTTCACAGGGCATATTCAGAACATCATAAGGAAGGCTCACAAAAAATTAGACAAAAAGTTATCAGTTTTTGAGATATTAATGAAAGACTGAAAAATGAGCACAAACACTGATTTTCTAAGTCCAAAATGCTGAATTTCTGAAAAATCGGGACGTAGAATTTTCTAATTTTCACAGAGGATCATCAGAACATCATAAGGAAGGCTCACAACAAATAAGACAAAATGTTATCAGACAGTTTTTGAGATATGAATGAAAGACTGAAAAAATGAGCACAAACACTGATTTTCTAAGTCCAAAATGCTGAATTTCTCAAAACCCGGGACATAGAATTTTCTAATTTTCACAGAGGATCATCAGAACATCATAAGGAAGGCTCACAACAAATAAGACAAAAAGTTATCAGACAGTGTTTGAGATATGACTGAAAAAATGAGCACAAACACTGATTTTCTAAGCCCAAAATGCTTAATTTCTCAAAAACCGGGACGTAGAATTTTCTAATTTTCACAGTGAATATTCAGAATATCCTAAGGAAGGTTCACATCCAATTAGAAAAAACGTTATCTGACAGTTTTTGAGATATTCAAATTTGAAGTGAAAAGTTGACGCCGGACAGACAGACGGACGGACGGACGCCGGGCAACTCTGCATTAGAAAAGCTCCGCTGACTGTGACTATCGTCACAGCGGAGCTAAAAAAGGAGAAAATTCAATTATAGATGACGGTAATTAGGGCGCTAAGTAAATTCTGAAAATTGCGTATTAATTGGATGAGCTGTTTTGCCGCTTTGAATGTTTCCAGGGCAATTAAAATCCCTATCTCCTATTACAACGCATGTAATTACTGGGTAAAATTTAGATTTCAACCAAATCTCTTCAATGAATTTGGTGCTTGGGTCATCCAGTGGTTGATCTGTCAAATGATTGGTCTGACAAACAGTAAGACATTCAAATTCAAATTAATCGACTATTAGGCACCATCGGAAACAGTCATTGATCATTTACACATCCTCAGTATTATGTCAGTCTTTTCGGTTTTCGTGTTTGTTTGTTTGTCCATCTATCTGTCTGAGGACAGCCGAGCACTCACAAATTGAGCCCAAACAGCATCAAACATCACTAGAGGGTCAGGCTTCATACCCACTTCACATTTACTGTTTTTGGTGAATGTAGGTCAAAGTTTAAGAGAGAAATAGGCCAAAGTTAAAAGATTATTTTCTTGTAAGAACTTTACTCAAAATCGTCTGCTCATCTTCAAACCAAATTCAAATGAAAGAGAATTTTATTCTGAGTCCTCTCATATGCGCCTCAATGTCAGGAGGATCTCAGCCTGTTTAGCGGTTGGGGGTAAACTCACCCATAAGTGACATGTGACTATTGTTACGACTCGGCTCAAAAGCCGTAACAAGGAGGGAGATACACGCTGATGCATTTAAAAAGCAAGATTCAATTTATTTCACAAAATCAAACTTCACAAAAAGACAATGCAAATATGGGGTGTAAAAAGTCAGTATCATCGGTAATGTAAGTGAGTGGAAGTGTGCAAAGAGAAGTGAAGCAGTCTTGTACACAATCCAACCAAAAAGCAAAGTCAAAAAGGCAGAGAGAGCCCCCAACATGGGAAATGGGCTTTTTTTTATTTGCTCAGCGAACGAGCCATAGGAGGTCCCCACTGTACCAATGAGCCCTGGCTCCGCCCACCAGGCACCTGCAAATGAGCCTGAAATACAAGCAGAGTAGGGGCCGGAACACTACCTTTCCATACTCTTCTTGACCTGGAAAGGTGAAACTTCTGATAGCTATGTGTCTCCAAAGGACTGTTTTTGTTTGCTTGTCTGCCTGTCTATGGATGGCCTAGCACTCACAAATCAAGCTCAAACATCGTCAAACTTTACAAATAGATCAGACATCATACCCAGTTGATGGTAATTGTTTCTGCTAAATCTAAGTCAAAGTTCAAGAGAGATATAGGCTAAAGTTCAAAAATCATGTTCTTGCAATAACTTTCTTCAAAATAACCAGAACAACAACAAACACAACTAAAATGATAGAGAATTTTATTTTGAGTCTTCTCATATGCAACTTGATATCAGGGGGTCGCAGTCTTCTAAATGGTTGGGGGTAAACTCATGCATGAGAGACATGCGAGTACCATTCCATTTGCTTCTTGACCTTGAGTTACCTGGAAAAGTGAAATTTCAGCACACTATTGGTCTCCAACTGAGTCCTCTCGTTTGTTTGTCTGTCTTTTAGCAACTGTACTCAAAAAATTAGGGACGGATTTTAGTGAAATTTTTCAAGAATAGGGTATGGCCCAAGGAACAATCCATTAGATTTTGGTGGTGACCTGGATCACCATCTGGATCCAGGAATTTTTTAAAGGATTATTGACTGTTGTTTTGCCTATGTTTGCCTGTCTGTTAGCAACTTTACCCAAAAAGTTTTGAATGGATTTTGATGAAATATTTTTGCAGCAAAAACCAGCATACACCGGGGGTGCCCCAGAATCGGGGTTGGGAACTGCTGGAAATTAAATTGATGCAAACAATTTAAAATTTTGAGAAAAAAATCTATAACCGAGCAGACCTACCTGAGACATAATGAAGGTTTTTTGTATTATTTGTTCTGTTGCTGTTTTTGAAATCCTGATGTTTAAAGATGCTCTATTTCACATTTGGGACAATGTACTGCATGGAAGCAAAATTCAAACTTACGGGCGAAAAATCAGTCTTTGAGATAATATTACAATATTTGACACAGTGTTCAACTTATTATTGCACAATATTGTCATTTTTTTTTGAAGCAGATTATCAATAAAGAAACTACAGTGCAAGTGGACCGTAGCATTTACGGTCAGATATTTTTACCTCAACCAAAAAAGTTGGGTGGAGGTTATTTATTCATCCTTGTCTGTTTGTTTGTCTACGTCTCTTTTTTTTTGGTTTGTTTGTCCAGACAATATCTCTCAATCAATTTACCAATCACAATTTCAATAATATATTGTGTAAGTGTTGGTCATGGCCCAGGGAATAATCCATTTGATTTTGGTGATGATCACGGTCCAGGAATTTTGAAGGATTCTTTAACATTGCAGGGTTGTAAAACTGGAATTAATGCCATTAATCTTAAAATCCTCTGGATGATAGTACAGTTAAATGCAACAAAACAAATACAATGGTTGTCCCTGCAGATTTGTGTATTCTAAAAGATTGGAAAATTGGCCTTGGCGGTGGTCTGTGCTCTCCAAGTGCCAATCTGGTTATGCACTGTGGACTTAAATTTTGGCAAAATGAAAATCCTCAATGTCATTCTCTCGGGGACAGTCAGCTGTCAGGGTATTCGCCTGCCGGATGCCAAACAGCTGTCCAGCAGACTATAAAACCAGAAGGTTGAAGGACTCAAATGCAAGGCTGGGGAGTGATGAATATATTTAATAACAAAAGAATTAAAACACAAAACAAAAAGGAAACGTGGTTCCAACTAAATATAAAACAAATACAAAGAAAAACGATATAACCCCTAAGTAAAACTAAAGAAAGGCAAAGTGTGGCTGTTAAAACCCCACTGACCAGCAGTGGAAAACAAATACAACGCAGCCTACCTGCAGCTCGTAATTAACAAGGAGGAATGTGAGTAGGAGGAGGGCTGGAGGACAGCCTCACATCAGCAGATGCTTTGTTGCCATTTTTGCATAATTTGCAAAATATTTGAAGGACTAGTCTGAAGGAATTTCGGAGGACTAGATTATAATTTACAAAACTCTGTGAAGACTTCATAATTTGCCCTAGTTTTCAGTGTATGAAAGGTTCTATTGACTTTTGCAATGTTTTCGGGAAAGTTGTAAATGTTGAAAATTCTTTATTTGGATTAACCCCTTGAGATGTGCCATCTCGTTTTCAAGGGGGTCCAAAAATGTGTAGCATGTACAATAGATGTGTGAAAAAACTCACTAAAAATCAACCATACATGCTGCAGCTTTACAACTTGTACCAAAATGTAGCACAAACATGGAGATATTTGATTCCATACTTCAGTCTGTGTCATTTTGGACTTGACTGTGAATCGCTCCACCAAATTTGGTTTATTTTCATGCAGAGGCAGATAGCTTTTGGAAGAAGAAGATCTAACTGCTCCAGAAATGTTCATAAATTTTTCGCATGTTCAAGTTATTGCAATTTGTAAAAATAGTGGCAAAGCCACTGCGACCGCTTGGCCAAACGTGGCCAAAATGGAACGCCTCTATTGGCCAAAGTATCGGTCCGATTGGGCTGAAATGGTCTAGACCTTATGACGCTATACACATATGAAATATGAAAAGGATTGGTGATAAACTGAAGACGCTAGAGCGCAGACAAGCCAAAAATTTACACACGCAAGCGAGCACAGACGCACAACAGACCACCACTAAAGACCCCGAGCATAGCATAAGCCCCTTGGGCCTTTTGGCCAAGTGGGCAAAAAATTTGAGCATCTTAGCTCGTAGAATAAGGGAGCTAGAGCTGTTTGAAGTTTTGCAGAAAAAGCCTGGTGGCCAAACCAGGAATTGCAGCATGACCAAAATCGAAGTGGATTTAGATCTTGGCCCCATATACATGCATATAAAATAGGAAAAGGATCCGTTGAGAACTGAGGGCGCTATGGCACTGAAACAAAATCAGCACATTTTATGACCTTTGACCTATATAACCTTTAAAATGAGGTCAAATCAAAAACCCATGACATATATGATGAACCTTTGGCAGAACAACCTACAGTAAGAATTTGAGCATCTTAGCTTGTAGAATAAGGGAGCTAGAGCTGTTTTAAGTTTTGCAGTAAAAGCGGCCTGGTGACCCAACCAAGAATGGCAGCATGCCCAAATCGAACTCGGGCTAGATCTTGGGCCCATATACATGCATATGAAATAGGAAAAGGATCTGTTGAGAACTGAGGGCACTATGGCACTGAAACAAAATCGGCACATTTTATGACCTTTGACCTAAATAACCTTTAAAATTAGGTCAAATCAAAAATCCATCAAAGTTTTGATGAACCCTTGGCAGAAGAACCTATAGTGAGAATTTGAGCGTCTTAGCTTGTAGAATGAGGGAGCTAGAGCTGTTTTAATTTTGCAGAAAAAGCCGCCTGGTGGCCAAATCACGAATGACAGCATCCCCAAAATCCAACTAGGGCTAGAACTTGGGCCCATATATATGCATATAAAATAGGAAAAGGATCCATTCAGAACTGAGGGCGCTATGGCACTGAAACGAAATTGGCACATTTTATGACCTTTGACCTATATAACCTTTAAAATGAGGTCAAATCAAAAATCCATGAAAGATTTGATGAATCCTTGGCAGAACAACCTACAGTATGAATTTGAGCATCTTAGCTTGTAGAATAAGGGAGCTAGAGCTGTTTGAAGTTTTGCAGTAAAAGCTGCCTGGTGACCAAACCAAGAATGGCAGCATGCCCAAAATCAAACTTCCGCAGATCTTGGGCCCATATACATGCATATAAAATCTTGAGAACTGAGGGGCCCATGATCTATATAACCTTCAAAATACATGATGAAACCAGCTCAGAGAATAAAGGAGTTAGAGCTGTTTGAAGTTTTGCAGAAAAAATAAAATGGGAAAAGGATCGTCTTAGCTTGTAGAAGAACTAGAGCTGTTTTAATTTTGCAGAAAAAAGCCGCCTGGTGGCCAAATCACGAATGACAGCATCCCCAAAAAATCCAACTAGGGCTAGAACTTGGGCCCATATATATGCATATAAAATATGGCACTGAAACAAAATTGGCACATTTTATGACCTTTGACCTATATAACCTTTAAAATGAGGTCAAATCAAAAATCCATGAAAGATTTGATGAATCCTTGGCAGAACAACCTACAGTATGAATTTGAGCATCTTAGCTTGTAGAATAAGGGAGCTAGAGCTGTTTGAAGTTTTGCAGTAAAAGCTGCCTGGTGACCAAACCAAGAATGGCAGCATGCCCAAAATCAAACTTCCGCAGATCTTGGGCCCATATACATGCATATAAAATGGGAAAAGGATCCGTTGAGAACTGAGGGCGCTATGGCGCTGAAACAAAATCGGCACATTTTATGACCTTTGACCTATATAACCTTTAAAATTGGGTCAAATCAAAAACTCATTTAATATATGATGAAACCTCGGCAGAAGAACCTACAGTGAGAATTTGATCATCTTGGCTTGTAGAATAAGGGAGCTAGAGCTGTTTGAAATTTTGCACTAAAAGCCACCTGGTGGCCAAACCAAGAACGGCAGCATGCCCAAAATCAAACTTCCGCTAGATCTTGGGCCCATATACAAGCATACAAAATAGGAAAAGGATCCGTTGAGAACTGAGGGCGCTATAGCGCTGAAACGAAATTGGCATATTTTATGACCTTTGACCTATATAACCTTTAAAATTAGGTCAAATCAAAAACCCATCATATACTTGAGGAACCCTTGGCAGAAGAACCAACAGTAAGAATTTGAGCATCTTACCCTGTAGAATAAGGGAGCTACAGCTGTTTGAAGTTTTGCAGAAAAAGTCGCCTGGTGACCAAACCAAGAATGGCAGCAAGCCCAAAATTGAACTCGGGCTAGATCTTGTGCCCATATACATGCATATAAAATAGGAAAAGGATCCGTTGAGAAGTGAGGGTGCTATGGTGCTGAAACGAAATCGGCACATTTTATGACCTTTGATCTATATAACCTTCAAAATGAGGTCAAATCAAAAACCCATTATATATATGATGAAACCTTGGCAGAAGATCCTACATTAAAAATTTGAGCATCTTAGCTCGTAGAATAAAGGAGTTAGAGCTGTTTGAAGTTTTGCAGAAAAAGCCGCCTGGTGGCCAAACCAAGAATGGCAGCATGCCCAAAATCGAACTCGGGCTAGATCTTGGGCCCATATACATGCATATAAAATATGAAAAGGATCTGTTGAAAACTGAAAGCTGTATCGCACTGAAACGACAATTGTGGACGCACTAATGCACGCACGCACTAACGCACGCACGCACGGACGCACAACAGACCACCACTAATGACCCTAAGCACAGCATAAGCCCCTTGGGCCTGTCGGCCAAGCGGGCTAAAAATGAAAACTTTGTCTTCATCTTCTCACTGCAGCAAAGGTCATAGGCTGGCTTGCGTCAACAATACCCCTTTGCTATGCCCCAGAAACAATCATAAAAAGTGTGATGGACTCTGATCAGAATTGAGTTATTGCATTTTTAAATTTTATATTTGACCAAGCAGTGGTGCTGCAGGAAACATAACAGAGCCATCACAGTCAATAACTTCATCCTCAGCGCACCAGGCATGTTGATGGCAGATGTGTCATGATTCCCAATAAAGCAGGTTGAGCTATTGCAATTTTTTGAAATTAAAAGTTTGGCCCAGTGGTGGAGCTATGGCAAAGGTCACAGGATCAATAACATGCCCTCTATCTACCCCAGAAACAATCACAACAAGTGTTGCATGATACCTTTCAAAACTGTTTGTTATTGGAAATAGAAAGTTTGACCTTACGGTGGCACTACAGGAAAGGTTGTAGGGATACATGAAACAATAGGGTTTGTCCTATGCACCAGCAATGAACGCAAAAATTTTTGTGTGACTCCCATGAAAACTGTTTGAGTTATCACATTAATACAAAAGATTTGTGCCAGCCTCACAGGCTAAGGCAAACCCATAATATCCCTGAACACTTGGTGAGATGTGGTAAAAGTTTTGGCCTATATGGTGCTATAGGGTTGATTTTAGGGTCACCAACGTCCCATCTAATCCCAAGGAACAATCAAAGAAGCTTTGACATGGTTCCCTGTCAGTCTGAGTTATTGGATATAAAATGGTAAATTTGGCTAAACGGCAGCACTACAGGAAACACTTGAGAGCCACCACAATCAATAACTTCCTCCTCTATGCACCAGAAATGTTGAAAGCAGATTTGACAAGACTCCAATTACAGCTGTTGGAGTTATTACCATTTGTAAAAATGATAACTTTGCTCTAGTGATGGTGCTATAGCAAAGGTTATAGGTATGAATAACAGCCCTTCTCTATGCTATGGTAACAATAACAAGAAGTGTTGCATGATACCAATCAAAACCGTTAGAGTCATTACATTTGGAAATGTTACATTTAGCCAAGTGGTAATGCAACATATAACATAACAGAGCCACTACAATCCTAATCTATGCATCAGGTTAAAAGCAAATCTGACTCTTATTGAAGCAGTTTGAGTTTTTGCTATTTTTAAGAATTAAAAGTTTGGCCTGGTGGTGGTGCTGCAGCAAAGGCCATAGAGTGACTAACTTCCAAAACAAGCCTCTCTCTGCACTGGAAACAATCACAAGAAGTGTGACATGATCTGCATCAAAACTAATTGACTTCTTGCATTTGGGAGTGTAAAGTCTGACCTAATGGAGAAACAAAAGAAAAGATTATTGGGTCGCACAAAACAATAGGATTCATCCTGTATGCACCAGTAATTAACACAAAATGTTTCATTAAAATCCCATAAAATCTGTTCTTGTTATTGTGATAACATAAAGGACCTGCAGCAGCGGCAGAGCCAGCAGCAGTGGTGATATCGCGCAAGACAAATCCATAACCTCGCTGAACACACTGTTTCGAGGATGCAACTGCTTAAATTAATAAATATTCAATAAACGTAAATAGGATAAAAATCTATATGGAAATAAAAGAATGCATAAATACATGCACTAATATGAATAAAACTAAATAAAACATTAAGAAAGATGACTAACTGATTGAATTCCACATGCATTTATATTTTTATTGCTGATCTGTATGGGGAAAAACTATTGACTTCTGTAATCCTTGAGCTCCAAAGGCTAAAATTATCCTAAAACTTATGAAGGTATCCTTTTTCTCCACTCATTTGACATATTTGCATATCACTATCTTTACATTCAGGTAAACAGATGAACTGGCAATGTCTTACAAAAAAAATACAAAAAAATAAAAACAGCAACAACAACAACAACAACAACAACAATAATAATAATAATAATAATAATATAACCACAGTAAATTTGTAGACACATTCACACTGACACACTCACAGATAACAGACACAAAAAATGCTGTCACTGGCATTTGCACTCAAACTTCCTTTCAAATATTGCAAATGTCCATAACAAACAATGAAGTATAATTACCACCTGCAAAAAAATAAATGCCCACCAAGTCCACTTCCTTCCTCATTCTCTCAGACTTTAACTATCTCTGTACTCTGCTAGTTCTGAAGATGAAGCTGAAGGTTAGGTTCAGCAAGGTTGCCACCTCCACTTTACTGTATAGTTCACATTAGCATGACTAACATGTAGACAAAATCACTGTAAACATTACCATTGTGTTAAAGGTACACTTCATAATTCCGGAGATAAAACAAAATATTTACTGATACAGTGCCGTGAAAAAGTGTTTGCCCCCTTCCTGATTTCTTATTTTTTTGCGTATTTGTCACACTTAAATGTTTCAGATCATCAAACAAACTTTAATATTAGACAAAGACAACCCGAGTAAATACAAAATGCAGTTTTTAAATGATGATTTAATTTATTAAGGGTAAAAAGCAAACCTACCTGGCCCTATGTGAAAAAGTAATTGCCCCCTAAATCTTAATAACTGATTGTGCCACCCTTGGCGACAACAACTGCAATCAAACGTTTGCGGTCACTAGCAATGAGTCTTTCACATCGCTGTGGAAGAATTTTAGCCCACTCTTCTTTGCAGAGTTGTTTTAATTCAGCTACATTGGAGGGTTTTTGAGCCTGAACGGCCTGCTTAAGGTCATGCAACTGCATCTCGAGCGGATTTTAGTCTGGACTTTGACTAGGCCACTCCAAAATCTTCATTTTCTATTTTTTAAGCCATTCAGAGGTGGACTTGCTGGTGTGTTTCGGATCATCGTCCTGCTGCATAACCCAAGTGCGCTTGAGTTTGAGCTCACGAACTGATGGTTGGACATTCTCCTTCAGGATTTTCCGGTAGAGAGCAGAATTCATAGTTCCATCAATTTTGACAAGTTGTTCAGGTCCTGAAGCAGCAAAGCAGCCCCAAACCATCACACTACCACCACCATGTTTGACCTTTGGTATGATGTTCTTTTTATGAAATGCTGTGTTAGTTTTACGCCTGATGTAACGGGATGCACACCTTCCAAAAAGTTCAACTTTTGTCTCGTCAGTCCACAGAATATTTTCTCAAAAGTCTTGGGGATCATCAAGATGCATTTTGGCAAGTGTGAGACGAGCCTTTGTGTTCTTTTTGGTCAGCCGTGGTTTTCACCTTGGAACTCTCTCATGGATGCCATTTTTGCCCAGTCTCTTTCTTATTGTTGAATCATGAGCACTGACTTTAACTGAGGCAAGTGAGGGCTGCAGTTCTTCAGATGTTGTTATGGGTTTTTTTGTGACCTCCTGGATGAGTCGTTGATGCGCTCTTGGAGTAATTTTGGTTGGCCTGCCTCTCCTGGGAAGGTTCACCACCGTTCCAAGTTTTCTCCATTTGTTGATAATGGCTCTCACCGTGATTCGCCGGAGTCCCAAAGACTTAGAAATGGCTTTGCGACCCTTTCCAGACTGATAGATGTCAATTTCTTTGTTTCTCATCTGTTATTGAATTTCTTTAGTTTGCGGCATGACGTGTTGCTTTTTGAGACCTTTTAGCCTACTTCACTTTGTCAAACAGGTTCTACTGAAGTGATTTCTTGATTCAGTAGGTCTGGCAGTAATCAGGCCTGGGTGTGACTAGTGAAATTGGACTCAAAAAATGTGGTTAATCACAGTTAATTCATGATTTGAGAATGGGGGCAATTACTTTTTCACATCAGACCAGGTAGGTTTGGATAGCTCTTTCCCCTTAATAAATGAAATCATCATTTAAAAACTGCATTTTGTATTTATTTGGGTTATCTTTGTTTTATATTAAAATTTGTTTGATGATCTGAAACATTTAAGTTTGACAAACATTCAAAAATATAAGAAATCAGGAAGGGGGCAAATACTTTTTTCACGGCACTGTATAAAGATTGATATTGTTTTTTTTTTTACATAGAGACAAGTGACAAATGAAAGGGAAAAACCAGAATAAATGTGTCGACAAACATAGCAAATGCAAATGCTTCATTTTCCAGGCATGCTTGGGTCCACTCAAGCCCTTAAAGGCAGAAGGGTCACTGCAAGCAGTTTATGATGATTTTTCCACTGATTTGTCATGCCGCTGTGTGTTGTTATGAGGATCTCTACCTAAGACAGGAATAGTAAGACATGGCAGATGGGCCTACTTCCTGGTCAGAGAATTAACGACCTCTAGTGGCGACAAAAACATTTAGGAGTACAGGCAGCTGTTTCAATGTATTGTGGTCAATGATAAACTGAGAAGACGGAGCTAAATATCACATACAGTCATGCCCAAAATTATTCATACCCCTACCAATTTTTAGGTTTTTTCGAGATATTTTTTGACAAATCAAATTTATTCTTTCACAAATGACACAGTAAGTTGACATAAGGCTGTAAGAATTACAGTAAACAATTTTTCAAGAAATACAATACTTTTTGGTATTTTATTTGACAGATTTACAAAAAATGCCATGTCCAGAATTATTCATACCCTTTTCTCAGTAATTGATGGCAAAGCCTTTATTCACGATTACAGCCTCCAAACGCTTCCTGTGGTTGATCACAAGGTTTCTACATGTATCCACGGGGATTTTGGCCCACTCCTGTTTGGCAAACTTCTCCAGGTCCTTGAAGTTTAAGGGTTTCCTTGCCATGACCTTGGTCTTCAGTTCCCTCCACAGATTCTTGATAGGATTGAGGTCGGTGCTCTGGCTTGGCCACTCCAAAGCATTCACTTTGTTGTCCACTTACCATTTCTTGAGGGATTTGGCTGTGTGTTCAGGATCATTATCCTGTTGGAAGATCCATTCCTGCCCAAGACCAAGTTTTTCGGCAGATTGCTAGATGTTTTCACTGAGGATCTGGATATACTGGTCCTGTTTCATAATGCTATTAACTTTAACAAGGTTTCCGGGCCCATTCGCTGAAAAGCAACCCCAGAGAATGATACTCCCGCCACCTTGTTTGACCGTTAAGACCGTGTTTTTCAGGTTGAACACTTCACCTTTCTTACGCCAAACAAAAGCCCCATCTCTGTGCCTAAAGAGCTCCATCTTTGTTTCATCCGTCCATAACATTGACAGCCAGAAGCTTGTATCTTCATCCAGGTGAGCTTTTGCGAAGGCTAGACCAGTTCTTGTGTGTCTGCGTTGGAGAAGTCTAAATGGCGTAAAAAAGGTGACGTGTTCAACCCGAGAAAAACTGTCCCAATGATCAAACACGGTGGCGGAAGTATAATGCTCTGGGGTTGCTTTTCAGCGAATGGGCCCGGAAACCTTGTTAAAGTTAATAGCATCATGAAACATGACCAGTATATCCAGATCCTCAGTGAAAACATCAAGCAATCCACCGAAAAACTTGGTCTTGGGCAGGAATGGATCTTCCAACAGGATAATGATCCTAAACACACAGCCAAATCCCTCAAGAAATGGTTAGTGGACAACAAAGTGAACGTTTTGGAGTGGCCAAGCCAGAGCTCCGACCTCAATCCTATCAAAAATCTGTGGAGGGAACTGAAGACCAAGGTCATGGCAAGGAAACCCTCAAAACTTAAGGACCTGGAGAAGTTTGCCAAACAGGAGTGGGCCAAAATCCCCATGGAAATGTGTAGAAACCTTGTGATCAACCACAGGAAGCGTTTGGAGGCAGTCATTGTGAATAAAGGCTTTGACATCAATTACTGAGAAAAGGTTATGAATAATTCTGGAAATGGCATTTTTTGTAAATCTGTCAAATAAAATACCAAAAAGTACTGTATTTCTCGAAAAATTGTTTACTGTAATTCTTACAGCCTTATGTCAACTTACTATGTCATTTGTGAAAGAATAAAGTTGATTTGTCAAAAAATATCTCGAAAAAACCCAAAAATTGCTAGGGGTATGAATAATTTTGGGTACGACTGTATATATTTTTCCAGCACATCATATGGCACCCAAGCGATACAGTTTTCAGTCAGCCAAAGGTCTTCCGATTATATTTACACCACACTTGCAGTGACCATGATAACTTTTTTTTTTTTTTTGTAGAAATAACCTTTATTAAAGTCTCTGCAGGTTGTCTGTCTAGTGTTGCTAGGTAACATCCCGTCCCAAGTGAGCCATCATCAGCTTGCTGGCTAGCTCAATGAGAAAACTGAGGATACAATATTAAAAAAATATTAAAATGCATGTTTTCTAATTTAACAATTCTGTGTTTGTATTCAGATTTTTTTTACAGAATGATTTGTGTTCCTTTCTGTGTCCTGATAACAAACTTGCGGCTATTTAGCTAGCAGTCTAAGCGAGCCACATTGCTACTTTCATAAAAAAGCAGTATCTAGCTTACTCGGTAAAGCACAACGTTGCGAAGCAGAAGTGACTATCACGTCGCGGGTTCCATCCCCGCCTTGTACCAGCCGGCAGTGGTCGGCAGCTTTTTCAGAGTAGCGCATAATTGGCTATTGCGCTACAGGGTTGCAAATTGGGAAGGGGCTGCCGGGAAGGGAAAATAATAGTCAAGCGCCTCCTGTTGGCCAGACGGGCGCTTGGCAGGAAGATTCTAAGCCTGTTCATGTCCGGGTATCCTCCGCCCTCGTTCTGAACTTGTGAAGATTCAACCAATGAGTGTATAAGAAGCGGTGGCTGACAGGCGCGTGCTTCGGAGGAGAGCCGTGAACTGTCTACACTCTCCAAAATTGGCAGCAAGGGGTCGCACACGAGCAAGCCTTGTATATAGTTCACTAATTGGGCATTCCAGATTCGGGTGGGATTGGAGATGCCAAATTTAAAAAAAAAAAAAAAAAAAGAGCAGTATCTAAGTGTTTTCAGAGAGCTTGCGACTCAATTGACCATGTTTACGCCCTACAAACGGACTGGCGATGTTCTAATGATTGAATAGCAGAGTGATTGAGTTCTCTCAATGCTGACACATAAAGGGAATTGCCATTAGGGTGCTAAGGAAATTAGCTGTTCCAACACACAATGGAAATTACTATTTAGGCACTGACGGAAATTAACATCACAATAATATTAACAGTCAAGCCATATACTAGCTAGGCTTTGACCAAGCTAGTCTTATTTAGCCAGGGGCAATGAAGGAGACACATCGATAGGAACAAATTGACTGGGTGAATTCAGTTTGGGAGAATAGAGCAGCCATTCAAAAAAATTGGTTAATGGTTGCTACCATGCAGATGCCAGCCATGGATTAACTTTAACGTTAGAGACTGAATTCAAGGTGTGTGAATGCCTGTCCAATTTCTTTAATAACGTAACTGCCGTCCTTGCTTTGTCTGCAGACATAACTTCTCTATACTTATCAAGTAGTTTAATAGCTAGCTAGTTTTCAGTCATCTATATTTTGAGACTTGACAGCAAAGATGGGAAAGCGTAGCTTGCATCTTTTGGTCTCATAAGGTGTGACTTCATCAGAACAAAGTTAAACTAGCCAGCTATTTTTCATTTTGGGAAATTAGCCCAATAGTACAAGTTTGCTTCTCCATTAGCTCAAAAGCCCTCCGCTCGAGAAATGAAGACGCAACACAAATAGCTAGCTATTTCGAGAACTAGACCAAGATTTATTGGGAAAATTTTCCGATCAAATTAGCAGGCTATTTGCGTCTTCACTATAAAATAGCCAGCTAATTTGACATTGGGCTAATTTCAAAACTGCAAAATAGCTAGCTAATTTGAAACTTCATTCTAATGAAGACACACCTACAGTCGTACCATCTAATGGGAAACCACCTGCCAAATTGCCTGCTGAAAATACTTTGCACAGAGAGCATGCGCTGACGGAAATGCCCACTTTAACGGTAGGAACACACTGCAGCGGCGCGGCGCGAAATTTCGGACCACTCCCATTCACATTCAATTAAGCGCCTTCGCAGTGCATTATGGGACCGGCAGAAGAGCAATCTGAGAAATAGGCGAAAGCCAGCGGCAAAAACTGAATCTCATTCAAATGAGGGCGGCGGCCGCCCTGCTCTGGCCAATCACGTTCTTTGGTTGTGGAGCAGAAGGCAGTCGTAAATTAACATCTCGAAATGGAGGAGAGCCTAATCATGGCGGTCTCGGGTTTCCCTATAGGCTACTTTATGATTGCTCACTCTTTGAATATATGAGACATAAAAAAAAAAAAAAAAAAAAAGATGCATGGAGGAGAGTCGCTGAGATTGTGGGAGTTAATAGTTAATATTAACGCGAAGTGTGCCTGCATACTGCCTGGCCATTTAAGCTAGCTAGCTAGAGTAGGCTAGTTGTCTGATGAGTAAAATAATAAAAATTTGTCTGAAGGTAATTCAAAATAAACGTGTTTTATCATTAATGCTACCCACTAGTCACTCCCATTAGCGACTCTCCTCCATAATTTAGCTATTCTGAGCAATCATAAAGTAGCCTGCCGAGACCGCCATGACACTCTCCTCCATTTCAAGAATTTCGACTGATTGGCCAGAGCAGGATTGTTTTATCATTCATTTGATGAGATTCAGTTTTGGCCGCTGGCTAGTCACTCCTACAATCTCGCGATTCTCTTCTTTGCGTCCCATAATGCATTATTCAAGGCGCTTAACTGAAATAAATGGGAGCGGTCCGAAATTTCGCCCCGCGCCGCTGCAGTGTGTTCCTACCGTTAGAGTACGGAACTGCGACCAAAAAAATCTCATATATTTTTTTCGTTTTTTGCTATCTTGTCATTAACTCCAGTATCTTTGTCTCTACTTACATGGTAGATTTTGGCTCTGTTTCATTTGCAAGGAGGCTTCCTATCACCTTGGTGCCTTGTTAGGACCATTTGTTAAAAAGGTTACGTGAAAAGAAACACTCTTAACAACAAAGCATCATGTAACAACGTGGTTTATGTTGCAGCGCGGGGTCAGCGGTTTCCATGGGAAACGTAAATGTTAGCTTTCTGTCAGCCTTGTTTGTGGAGCTTCAGCGCTTCGAAAACATTGGCGCGAGTTTTTATTTCTACGTCCTTTCCCACAAATGAGCCGATACTCGGAATCAACGCAGTCAATTTCTCGCTTCAAAAATGATTAGCAGCGAATTTTATGATGAAACGGTACGTGAACATGATCAAATACCGACCGTTGCCATCCCTCGTCTGTGACATATACGGTGAATCCCCAGCTTGTTGCAAGGCATTTTGGGATTTCCTTTGCTGAGAACGAACCACTTGAAGTTTCCTTAAAATTTCACCAAAACTAGGTACCTAACTGGGTTGTTTCCTATGCTTCCTATTGAGTTGAGACAGTCCTATGCAGCCATATTTCCTAAAAATATTTCCTGCCAGCTAGTTGGGATGCTTCTTTGCAAATGAGACATGGCCTTTAATTTTGTGCCTCCATAAGCGGCTATTTTACAATCATGTGATCGCGAACATGAGTGGCTGAATGAAGAAGTGCTTCGTGCTCAAGAGGCAACTTGCACAAAATCGTGCTAATCACATTCTGAAATATGTTAGTGAGCATAACAATTCCCAGTTTGCTTTGGCTATTCTTCTGCCTGCCACAGATGCTCAAGAGATGACGGAAATTTCATCCTGAAAGTGGTATTTTATAGCCGATATTCAACAAGATTTGCTTTGATGTTCAATTAATGATGTTCATGCAACATCTGATGCTGCGGTTCTCAAAGTGTGGGGCCAGCCCCACTGGTGGGAAATGGAGAATATGCAGGTGGGGCGCGGCGAATATGAACTATCTTTCTTAATGCCTTTCTCTATTGTCAATAAAGATCATACACTCTGAAAAAAACAAAAAAAAAAAAAAAAAAAACACCAAATCAGTCAGTAATATATTAATACACGTTGACCTCTTCGGGCTCCCACCCTTATTATCTCCCGTTAATATCCATAAAATCTGAATGATTTTAAAGGTATTTTTTGAACATTTAACTTTTTTTCATGAATGAAATTATAAATGGAACATGAAAATTTCATTCAGATATTTTTACACGCTTAATAAGCTTTCTATTCAAGTATGAACATAAAAAACCTCAAAGCCTCATCCAGGATGGTGAAGATTGACATGTTCCTGCCAATGTTACACACAAGCATGTCAGGTTTCCTCGATTGCGCTCCCTCTGAGAAAAGCTCAACCAAAATTGCCAATCTCTTATCCATATTCTTATCATTCCATTCGTATACAATGAGGGAGAAGGGTGACGTCCAGCAATAGCCAAGTGCAAGTGCAGCCTCGAAAAGCAAGCTATTCTTCATAATTTGTTTTGCATTTGTATGCATGCAGCTGATACTTTTGGTGATTGTCCAGACCATTTCTTGTTTAATGCAGTCCATGTGGTGCACACACATGATGAGCAGAAGCTATGAAAAGTGGTTCACTATGGCCAACGGCAAATTGTGTTGTGCTACAAAAAGAAGCATCTGGTTGTTGTTTGCTTACTGTGGTGTATGTTCATTGCTCTTTTATGGCAAAATGAATAGCTTCCAATAATAAATAACTTCTGATATGTTTTTTTTCTAAGTAGAGATCATCTGAAGTTGAAACAGCCGCGATGACAGCAAGGTGATTGCATGAAGTATGCCTTGATTAAAACATGTACAATTATGATAAACATAATCTATTGCTCCTATATCAAACCAATCTTCAAACTCAAAGTCTCTTTTTTATTGCAGCTAGTGACATGCAATATCTTAAGGTTGAATCTAGAATGGTTCCAATGTTATTGTGTTAACGCTGACAGACTAAACTTATGATTCCAATACTAGCTACGCTTCGCAGCTGATTTAACCAGCTACACTTCATGCCTGGGATTTACAATCTGTTTAACTTTATTTGTAAATCTGTAATCTGCAAAGTTGGGAAATTCCTTATAATTTACAGGCAATCCATATAAGTTGACATATATGTAATAGAATTAATCAATTTAATCAATATAATTGACTTGTTTCTTTTTCTTGTTTTTTTTTCTGCACAGATTGCAAAGTGGCAAAATGAAGCAAAGTTACAACACAACTGGACTTTTATTTTCTCCATTTTTGAACTCATTTGTCATTTGATGTTATTACTCGATTCAGATGAGTAAAGGCTAAAATTTGGTAGATGGGCATATGTATGGGTACAGTATTAACTTTAATGTACTGATCAGTTTGTTTTCGCTGCATTCCTGGTATGAAGGACTAGTTTCCAGCGGAAGTACTAGGCGGCTGAGCCGGCGCATAACATACGTCATCGCCAAACGCTAGTGATTAGTTTACGGGTATACCAATGCTTTTAAACTTCTGACAAGCGCCCACCCACCAGGAAGTAAACACTTGTCAGTGACGACTACCCAGACTCTGTGTACGAAGCAAAGCGAAGTAGCAGAGTCTGGTTTTACCAGGCTAGGGATTATTACCCTACGGAATGAAATACAGCCCATAACGTAACGTAAACACTCCACCAACGAGTCTCACGTGATTCCATGACAGGTCCTTCGGAAACCTGAGGCCACCTTGCGGTTTGGCGGTGAATTGCTTGGCAGCACAGCACGACGCAAACGACCTCAACGCAGAACTTTGAAAGGTCTGCGACGGCGTGTCCTTTGCGTGGAGTCGACGCAGAGCCATAAATCCAGCTTTAGCTAAACTGACAGAATAAATGGTTGGCTTCCAGAAGGGACCACTGACAGCTTGCATCTAACTCCCAGTTATCGTGCTGTCAGCGCTTTGTTTTCGGCAATTTGCGTTTGTCCTCAACTTAGCTAAGTATTATTTTTTAATCCTGTAGCACCCATTGCCAGGAAAACTCAAGGGAAACACTTTAAACGCTCAAATACAGTTAATTAACTTATAGGGAAACAGTCATTGAGTCGCGCTATTAATCGTTCAGTTTGTCAAACCAGTTCTTAATATTTCAGGAGTTTAAGCAGTAATTAACACTTGCTAGCTAGGTAGCGTAACATTACAGAACTTGAATGGGTTAGCTACAAACGGTAACTTAGGCAGCTTACCTGCAAGATATGATTGCATGCATTTGTTCCTGTGATAGCGCCTAAGTTATCTGCGTGAACATTCCTCGGAGGTTTCGCTTATCTTAATGGTAAAGTTGGCAAACAGATGCTGTTGACTTAGTGAGCCTGTATTGTAATGAGTGAAGACATAGCTTTTGGTAATATACGTTGCGTTAGACAAACACTAGTTTTGCTAAGCAATACTTTCATTTAAGGTGGACTGCAAACAGAGGCATATCGCATTCATGAACATACGTTTCTCTTTTTAACGTTTCGTTTCTAGCAAACGTTTCTTTGAGTTTGATGGTTTGACACAGAAAGCAACGTTTTAAAATAGTGGCGAATTAGCTTAGACCTGCCAGTAAAAATAAACGGCCTGGAGAATTAGCTGCAACCTGCAACTGGTAACAAAATCGTTCAAGTAAATACTGATATGCAAATCGAAAAACATGTGGTAGTCCGTTGTTTTTAAGATCAGAATAGGCAAATGACCATCTCCAGATGCCATAGTATTGCTCACGAATCCTGCAACTGCATATTGATTGGCATCCATACAAGGTGTACATAAATATCAGGAAATGTTAGTTGGGGTGGACACTTCGCAAATGGTAACGGACAAAAGAAAACAAGGGGTACTAAACATGGATCACAACCGAATATTGATGTTTTGTTCTGAATAACGCTGACTCTCTTCCTCATTTAAATGCACCGCGTTCCCTGTCATGTGCGAGGGAGAAAAGTGGAATCGGACACAAACATGGCTGCGGGAACATCGGAAGTGACGTTTTTGGTACCTGTGAATATAGTCTGAGCTCGTCTTCTTCATCTTTAATTCCGCTAGTGTATACACCGTACGGCGCAATGCTGCCCTCCACAGTTCATTACAAGACACTGTTCAAATCTTCTCACCATTCGCTCTCACACTCATACCTACGGGCAATTTAGAGTCTCCAATTAACCTAACATGCATGTCTTTGGACTGTGGGAGGAAACCGGATTAGCCGGATAAAACCCACACGAACACGGGGAGAACATGCACACTCCACACAAAAAGGCCCATGGCTGGAATCAAACCCACAACCTTTTTGCTTTGAGTCAACAGCAAAAACCACTATGCTACCACCCCACCACTGCAAGTGTGACATACATACATACATACATACATACATACATACATACATACATACATACATACATACATACATACATACATACATACATACATACATACATACATACAGGATTTTGCAGCGTTTCTCTGATTGGGGATGATTTTGGCCGTTGCTGCGCATTTGTGTTGACGTGGATATGCAGCATTTTTCTCTTGCATTTGCTTTTGCAGTGTGCGTGTTTCTGAATTTGCATCGTTTCTGTTTTTGCTCGCGTTTCTCCAATTGGAGATGTTTTGGGCCGTTGCAGCATGTTTGCCCCTGTTGGTCACCATAGCTATGGAAAGACTCCGTGCACACATTTTATCGGCAACAAAAATTTTCCCGTATGCAGCTGATTTCCAAGACCATACCTTTCGTGTCCACAATTTTGTATGCAACAACGAAGTGAAGTGAAAAGGAATTATGATAAACATCCTCTGAATCCATCCTTACTCTTGATCATCGATCAGCAATTGGCCATCCTCCTGCAAGGTAAGACGTTTACTGACTGCTATTTTCTTGACTTTTCCGTATAATTTGCGTCATTGATTTCATAATTTAGGATTAGCGATTTAACGATTTGTTATCATACAGTGATTAATTCGTACCCATTTCTCGTCCACCGTAATCCATCGTGATGAAAGTTGTGCTTCAGAATAACGTTGTCCTATAAAATATTGCATAAATTAATTGTACAGGTGACGTTACCCATAAGCGACGAAGACTTTGATTGATAACACCTTTCCAGATGTGTAAGCTCCCCAAGCCATAAGCACTAATGCAACCCGATACCACCAGAGATGTAGGCTTTTGAATTGCGTGCTGATAACAAGCTGGATGGTCCCTCTGCTCTTTAGACTGCACAGCATGGCATCCTTGGTTTCCAAAAAGAATTCCAAATTTTGATTCATCGACCACAGAACAGTTTTCCATTCTGCCGCAGCCTATTTTAAATGAACTTTGGCCCAGAGAAGAGGGCGCCTTTTCTGGATCGTGTTCACTTATGGCTTCTTCTTTGCATGATACAGCTTTAGCTTGCACTTGTAGATTGCACAGCGAACTGTGTTCACAGACAATGATTTCTGGAAGTGTTCTTGAGCCCATGCAGTGTATTCCAGTGCAGAGTCATCCCTGTTTTTAATGCAGTGCCGCCTGAGGGCCCAAAGATCACAAGCATCCAATATTGACCTTCGGCCTCGTCCCTTGCGCACAGAGATTTCTCCAGATTCTCTGAATCTTTTGATGATTCAGAGCCTTTGCAATTTTACAACGAGGAACATTTTTTAGAAATTGTTGTACGATTTTTGGATGCAGTTTTTTGCAGATTGGTGAATCTCTGTCCATCTTCACTTCTGAGAGACTCTGCCTCTCTAAAATGCTCTTTTTATACCCAGTCATGTTACTGACCTATTGCCAATGAACCTAATTAGTTGCAAAATGCTCCGCCAGCTGTTTTTTATTAGTGCCACTTACTTTTCCAGCCTTTTGTTGCCCCTCTCTCAACTTTTTTGAAATGTGTTGCAGCCATCACATTCAAAATGAGCTAATATTTTTCATGAAATGGTAAAATGACTCGCTTTCAACATCAGATATGTTGTCAGTGTTCTATTTTGAATAAAATGTGGGTTTATGAGATTTGCAAATCATTGCATTCTGTTTATATTTACAATTTACACAGCATCCCAACTTTTTGGAATTGGGGTTGTATGTAGTGTTTTAAATTAAGAACAAATGTTCCCAAAAGTATTAAGACTTCTAAGTTGTTCTCATACTTTTGTTAGGTTCAAAGATTATGTACTGTATTACAAATTATGAAATTGTAATTTTCGGAAGAGTGGTGGTCGTCCTGTTTGTCTTTTGTTTTTTTTTTTTTTGTCTTTGCTCACTCTAGCTTCCACAATTCTTCAGGAATACCTTGACATTTTTTCCAAAAAAAGCCTATGTCCAAGGAAGAAAGGTTTAAATTTTGGAAGGTCAAGAGTAAAGGTCAAGGTTAAGGTTGTCAAAAAGGTCAAAAAAAAAACAAAACATTTTGGCCAATATCTTGCTTCAGAAAAAGGATGTTCCACAAGACTTAAGCCAATATGTTCCTTTACACATGGCCCATAAAAAAGCATGCACCAAAACTGACCCACTTCATCAACTTTTGGTTCTTTTACGGGGTTTAATTTTACATGGTTGTGGTAATAAAGAAATTGACTGTTTTGTTTCTGCATTGATCACCTTTTTAATTGTTGGCAATGGTAGAAACCATGACCCTAAAGGAGCCTGCTGAATTTGGTCAAAATAGCGCCGTTTTGTCGCTGTGGCCATTTCCATGGTGACAAAAATCTTTTATAATGAGGCATATTTTGCCTGTTTTTATGATAGAATATTTGTGTTCTCCGGAATATATCTGCAACATGTTTTGAAAACTTTGACCCCCAAAATCATGAAAGTGTTATTTAGTGACTTAGGTACTTCTTGCACACAGGTCTTCAATTATTTCATTTGAATATATCTTTGCATTTGTACATAACGAGGTTGATCCATGACAAGAGCTAAGCAGAATGAAGCTACTCAGTTTTTCTATTCTGTGCAACAAAAATATATTCAGTGTAGAATAATAAGGAAATGGTAGACATTGAATATGCATATAAAAAATGTAACTTAATTATTAATAAATAGGCTGCTGGCTCATCTAAACTAGTGTTACTTTGATGAACATAACTGGTTCTAGGCTCAGTTCCTATGTAATATAAGTGTGCGTTTTGTGTGTACAGTTACTTGATGTGTTTGTGTGCCTATGTGTATGAATATTTTTTTAACGCATGGTGACTGAGTGTGTAAATGTACAGTTACTGCTCATCACTGGGTAGTGATGAATAAAGTACAATACCCACTTTCTGTCCCTCTTTCTCTCTCTCTCTCTCACTCTCTCTCTCTCACTTCCCTTCTACACTTCCCCTCATACTCATTCTGGGTTTTACTTGGTGCTAAACTTGACACTTACAGTACATATAGTTATTTATAAACTGTATACCCGCTGATGTCCTCAGGCATATACGCGCACACACACACACAAATACACACTCAAGACAGGGAGCAGTGAAAACATGCCAATAACCAGATATATGTTTTGATCCCCATGCCAGACACTGCACCATGGGCCTCTCTTTACACTGGGCCCCTGTAGATTTTTAGTGGAGTGCACTGAGTGTGTGAGACCACATAGGGACAGACTGTTTTCATGAGCAGACCAAAGTGCTTTAGGAGCAGACTGTCTAGCACGCCATACTGAACAATACAGCATCATCCCAGAAGTCCCCCCCGCCACGTACACACATACACGCTCTGTACAACGTCCTGTACTTCGCAGGACATATGCACAGACACACACAAAGACCCTAGATTGTACATAACATTTGAATAAAGCACTACCACCAATTCCAGCGATATTTGCTCATCCATTACCATTAATGGTGATGCCAAACTAGGGATGCCAGTGTCACTGAGTTTGGCTGATTGTGGTGCTGAGTATTTGTGCTCACTAGCAGTCAGCTCTAAGACACTCTAAATGAGTACAATAGGGTTTTATTTTACTGTACACTCACATACTAGTGTATACACAGAGCATAACACATTAGATAGCAGGTTCACCACGTACTGCTACAGGAACTTAATTACAGGGTCTCACTGAATGTTGGAATGTGGTGACAACATCAGTGCATATAAGTATATTTTCCTTATACTTCAATTTTTTTCTGTTTTTTATGCAATGTTAGGATGCATGACAATGTACTTTATTATTCATAATAATCTAAATGCATGAGTATAAATACAAATATATAGAAGTGGAAGTGATTGACAGCTTGTAGTTTTTGAATATATGAGTATTGTGGCATATTTCTTACGAATGTTTGTAGCACATATTACATTTTCTTAGGGGAATTGTTGACACAGCACTAACACCGTAAAGTGCATCGCAGAGCGATTCTGTGAAGCTCACTGCATATGAAGGCCCCCTCCTCTTTAGGCTTACCGGGCCAGGATCTCAGAAAGAATACCAGACACTTTAATATAAACACACATACACACACAAACACACACGTGAAAACACACATAATCCACACGTGTGGATATGCAGACTTGCAGCCTTACACGCACATACACACACACAGATTATGTTGTCTCATTTCCTTCCCTAACATCAAGAGCCTTGACATTCCATTAGAGCAGCAGTTGGCTGACCCCCTTTGATATCCACTCATTACCCAGGCTTGTTAGACCCAAGAGCGCTAATTAACCCCACAGTCCCACCACTGTGAGAGGCCAATCACTGTCAGCTGCTAACAGAGTAACCAAGGACAGAAAGAGAAAATTCTTACCTGGCAACCAAGCATCTGAGTGCACCATTACTGTCTATTTATCTGTCCGTCGGTCAGTCTCTCTCATTCACTCACCCCCAATTTTCTCTCTCTCCCTCTGTATCACCCACTTACACAGTCTATCTCTCCGCCACTCAGTCTCTCACTCTTGATCTCTCAGCAAATGAGGGAGTGTATAGAACACGTGAGGATGGAAGTCTCCGGCACCCCCTCCCTCTCTCTCTCTCCCTCGCACTTTCCCTCCTGCCACCGCTGACCCCGCCCACGTCCCCCGGCCCCACATCACCGCCCCTCCCCCACACATCCTGTACTCAGGCAAACAGTGGAAAGAGAATGATTTGAGAGAAAACGAGTTACGCCGAGCGCATACTGAGAGAGGGAGAAAAGGGAATAAAGAGAGAAGGCAGAAAGACTAAATGAAACAAGCAGCAAGAGGATCACGCGAGCAGAGAGGAGTCATGCATGAGAATTGTCATTGACTGCCTGTAACAAGATGCAGACTCAGCTCCGCTACTGAACTTTTCAAAAGGTCTGCACAAGTGTGTCATCGTGTGCGTGGGCTGAGCGAAGGACCTGTGGGAGTCTGTGTGTGAGTGAGTGAGAGAGAGTCAGAGAGAAAAGAGAGAGAGAGAGAGAGAGAGATGTGTAGCAGAGCTCAGGAGAAGAGAGTGAAAGTGGGAGAGGACATGAGGGAGGGGACAAGATTAAAGAGAGAAGGAGGAAGAGAGGAGGGCAGCGTGGTGAGAGCTTCGCCGCTGGAAAGTGCTGGGGTGGCTGGAAACTGTTGATCATGACACCTTGTGAAAAACATTCCTTTCTCTCTTGTTCCATTTTTGTATTTTACCCTAAAGATCCAAATTCCTCTCTACAAGTCCATGAATTTTGAAAGTTTTTGAGTCCAAGCACCACTATCTTTATTTCATTCATGAAACACCAAACAAATTCTCCCTTCTGTTTCCTACAAAATTTGCATGTTCTGCCATTTTTACTGTGAAGCAAATTAATAAACAAAACAAGTACAAAACATTGATGTTAATGTTTATATTCAAGAATGCCCGTGCTTGCTTTATTTTGCACAGTCTTGAAATTACAAGAAGTAAGAACTGTGGTATTACATTTTGAGTTTTTGGTCATAATTTTGCTTTTATATATATTTCTATGGGTTGTATACAACTTTTTACTTTAAAATGAAATGTATGTGTTTTACTTTGTGCCCAAAGATGAATGTGTCTTTTCAACCAATATTCATAAATGAGTTTTATATGACAAATGCATGCCAGCTAAAAGTTTTTTTTTTTCTTTAAAAGATCAAGTTTGACAGTAGAAATTTCATACTACACCTATAATACTATATGATAATAAGCTTTGAACCACATCTCTGGCATTTATAGTTTTTGAGATACAGGGCTTTTTGTCCCTTTTGTCAAAAACAGGTGGAATTTCACCAATTTACCCGTACAGAGGAACAGGTTAACATGACAAGTAGTTGGCCTGCATGATTTTTTGACATATTTCTTTCAACTTCTGATCCCTCAAACGTAGAGTCCTACTGAGAGGTATCGCACTAGCAAATTATCACCACATGATGGCACTGTTGGCTCTTATTTTTTTCCAGAAGAAGCAGGATTATTTTTTGGGGAAAATGGGGCATGCTGTACCCTCTGCACTTTTCACGACAGCATATAGAGATCCATAAACAATCATTACACAGGACCCATTTCACAGACAGACCCTCCACAAAGGTGAAAAAATACTGATCGCACATTTATGTCATAGACTGGATGGGACATCATACAGCATAGCTGCCCAACCGTATAATAAGAGATTTACAAGCGTATAGAATTTCATGATAATCCAAACTCAGTACTTATGATTATACTAATTAGCAGACTAACATGCTTTAGCAATTGAATGAGGTATGATGTTTTAGGGTTGAAGTGAGAGCCTACAAGATCACATACAATGACAATAGATCTCCAGAAACAGGGTTGGTCATCCCAGTCACAGAACCTTGCTGACTGTCAGAAAACACAATACAAAGCCTCCTGTCTGGATGTGGCTAAAGGCAGTTCAGTCTGATGCAGACCACCGTAAACTTCTCTCATCACTGTGAGTGAGGGCGATTCTCTCATTAAAAGATGCTTCTCTTTTGTGTAGACTGGCCTTCATCACATGTTCCTGGGGGTGAAAGAGCAGAGGGGACACGCGCTGTCACCACCAAGGACTGGGGGGGAGGGGAAGAGGGGGGGTAGAGGGAGGTGGCCGGCTCTCGGTCACGCCTGTCAGGGGACGGTGACAGACTGCGCGTGGGGTGCTCGCGGGGCGGTCGGGGGGTCGGGGAGGGGCGGGTGGATGTGTGTCGTGGGGTCAAGGGTCACTGAATCGCCTCCGGCATCTGACTCAGCCGTGCCCCTCCCCCACTTTTTTCGGGTGAACCCCCACACAAGCGACAGGGATGGGGTGGGGGCAGGTGGGTTTGGTCTCTAATCCCAGAAGACGGTAATGCCATTCTCATCTGAAAAAGGCTAAGTGTGGGTGCAGGCTTCTGGTTTAGTTCAGTACTGTGGCACCAGGTTCCACTAATTGACAAATTAGGATCTTATACCAAGACCGCAGAATAAGGTGCATCACCTCTGGGCTATAACAAATGCCTGCACCCACACCGCCCCTTTTCAGATAAGATTGGACACCCCGGCCACCACGCTTCACTCTCCCTATGTGCACTGTGCCATCTCTGGCATGACAACCATAAAAGGCAGTGTCACGTGGATTTGTTTAAGGAGCGAGGACACCAGCCAGGCTGTTTGTTAAAACCACAGCAGGGCTGAACATGAACCAGGCCGCGGTGCATTGCGGTGGTGGCAATGCTGTGGCCTGAGCCCTCAGTGGCTGCCAGCGCAGCGCTGTTTCCCGCGAGAGGCTCACCGCAGGGCCCTGTGTCCACGCCTGCCCTGACACTCTGACCCAGGGTGGAGGCGGAGCCATGGTGTCCAGGGTGATCAATCACATGCCTGTCACAGCAGACAGGGAGGGGCTAAGAGGTGGAAAGGGCTGAGACAGGCCAACAGAGCGCCTCCGTGAGACAAGAGCCAGATGGTCTGTGTCACAGTTGTGACAGACCCATCACCTCAAAGGAGATTGCAGTCACTTTTACAGACAAGAGCGCATCAACGGTTTCTCACTTGTACCGGTATTCAGTGGGTAACACAATTTCAAAGGGCTTTAATCGCTGCACTGCTCAATGTACTCTGAACCCTCGAATACAAGCATTCCCTTCACTGTCAGCTTTCACTTGAGCCCTTTAAAAATGGAAATGATATCAACATAAACTCTTTAACTATTCTAATAATTCGGAGCACACTGGATGCAGGCGGATGCACAGTTACCTGTTAGGAATCTTAATTCTGTTCATTGCTCAAGAGGGCTCATTACTCAGCTGCTCAAGTTGAGTTGCATTCAATTAAATATTTTTGCCTGGAATCTGATCTCCAGATGGAAGATGGCAAAGGCTTGAGAGCAGAGCAGCAAATTAAAAATAAGGCCCTGAGTCAGGCAGTGGTTTGACCTGCTCAGGAGAGGAGACCAGTACAGAAGAGGGTTGAGGTGACTTGGGCTGCGTTCGGAATGGACACTTGTCCACTCGCTCACTCACTCTCTATATTGTTTTTGATGTAGAACATTCGCTACATAGTGCCCTATATAGTGGGTGAGTGTGCATTTGGAATGCGGCCTTGGTCTGAGACGTCATGTTTGTGTGGGGAGAGATTATAGTTTTTCAGCCAGCGAGAGCATTCCTGTCCCAATTTGTACCATAAACTACACTGTAGATCAGTTGCCATTCATAGAGCCATGAATGTCTGGGCTTTAATACTAGCACCACTCAGCACCTGAAATCTTGGGGCCATATTTGAGACATGCGATCTGTGTCGCTTTTGCTTTAGTTACAACAGTGGTTGCCTTGTCGGTCCTGTGGCCCCAACTGGATTCAAACAAGCGGTTAATTTATTTGAATTTGGTGCATTTAAGGTTTTGAGCAGTTAATCACCATCCTAAGCCACATTTTGACAGAAATGTCCATGTACGCCATGAAGAAACATGACACTTCCATATTGTGATATATTAGAAACAAATGCATAAAAAGGAGAAAATATTCAATAGACCAATGTAAATCAATAGGTTCCTAATAAATGAAACAAGGTCATGAAAACTAACCATTTATTTGGTGAGCAAATGATGAGCCAAACCTGCTTTGTGTAATGTTTATGTTACCAAGTTTGAGCAAATTATTTCAAAAGGACGGTAAACACTGTTGTCAGCAACCGTATTTGGTGCTTACTGATTTTCTAAGTGTCTGATTTGATCTGTTTGAAAATATTTTTGCCTGAAATTTCTTGCAATATGGCAAAATAAATCTACAATGTTCAAAGGTCCTCTATTCCTCATAGCACACATGAATATTTTGCCAGAATCAGGCTTTTGAGGATAAATAACTGCTTTAAACATGAAATGAACCTAATTAAGACAAATTAACAGCTTTTTAAAATCCTACAATTGCAAATGTGGTCATAATTAAAACCAGCATACACATGGGGGCCTCAAGACCAATTTTGGGAGCCACTGGGTCACAGCAGTAACACCAGCCCCGCATTATTGGCCTCAGTGAAAATCCATGTTTTGTTATTTTGTTTACCTCATGAAACAAATACAGTTATAATCAAAATTAGTGCTTTTCACCTTTACTGTGATGTTGTGCATTTGGGAACTCGCAACCCATCCATCCACACATATATTCCTCCCTCTATCTCTCTCACTCTCTCTCTCCCTCTCTCTCTCTCTTTCTCTCTCCATTTATCTCTATCCCAGCCTCTTTCCTCTCCATGCGGAGCGAAGGTCAGCAGTAGCCGTGACATCACCGGACACGGCTCTGCACTCCGATAGGACACTTGGCCGTGTTGCCAGGCAACAGCACTGGAGGGTCTGCATGTGTGAGAGTGAAAGTGTATTTATTTGTGTGAGTGTGTGTGTGTCCGCTTGTCTGTCTGTCTATCCACCTTTGTGTGAATACATTGCCCAGCATACCTGACTTTGTGCACTGATTTGCACTAATGTGCAACATGGAAAAAAGCTCCTTTGTCAAATGAGAACATCACTACAGTGCAGAAAAAGAGAGAAATTGCCTTTGTATCTTTGCAGCTAAGTGATGACTGATGGTAGGATATCTATCTGCACCATCTAATAAAGATATCTAATAATTTGTTGTGCGTGTGTGTTTGTGCGTGTGTGTGTGTGTGCGCGAGTGTGTGTGTGTCTCGTGGGACGGAGGTGGTTATTGTATCTGACACAAGGCCTCTTTCTTACGCCTCATATTTCTGGGCCGATCGATTCCTCTGACTCCCGACAAGACAATAATCGCACCTCCCTCCCCGACTCCATCACAACCATTATTACTGCTCTCCCCGGAGAACATAACAACAGAAGAGAGAGAGAGAGAGAAAGAGGAAGTTGAGGAAGGAGAAAGAGAGATGGAGAAAGAGTGGAGGGAGGGTTGAGAGAGGGAAGACGGTAGAGGTATAGATAGTGCCCTGCAAGAATAACTGTAGAGTGGCAGAGTGGCGGAGAGCAAGGAAGAAGAAGAAGAGCTATGGTGGACAAGAGCTGAGACAAAGAGTGAGAGAGCTCAGATGTCTGAGGCTGAGAGAATAGGAAGCGTAAATACACCAAAAATAAAATAAAAGATGAAAGAGAGGAAGATGAACATCGACGGGGAATTCGAGAAGGAAGAGAAAAAGGAAGCAGAGGAACGGGTGAGAAGGAGGAATGGGGGTTAAAGGACAAAGCAGTGATGGAGAGGTATACAGTCAGAGTCAGTGCATTCTAACCAGATAAAGGGGAAGAAGCAATTAAAGGGGGCCTTATGAACGCAGCCCGTCACATCACAGCCCTCCAATAAAATGAAGAACTGGAAGGAGACAGAAGAGAATGAAGGAGCAGTTCAGCACCGCGATTTTTATAGAGCTATTTACCAGGTGTCAAGAGCATGATAACATAAAGAAGTGAGAAGGACAAACAACACAAACACATAAAGTAGAAAATGTAAACCAAAAAAATTGAAGCCACAAATCTGTGCAAACATGTATAACCACTAATATAAAAAAAGCCATCGACTACCATTGTCTCCTTGATATTATATATTTTTACACACCTCTTAAAGCCGTACAAAGGCATGAACAAGTTTTAGAAGAAAAAGGTAGAGAGAGAGAGAGAGAGAGAGAGATTGTGTATGAGTGAGATAGGATGGGGACGGAAAGACAAGTTGAGTAAGAAAACCTGTCACTAAAGACTGACTGACAGAAACTATGGCCTCTTGAAGTGCTGCTCTCCGGAATATTGAGGATGAAGCAACAAAATATTCCTCTCTCATCCATCTCCTTCCATACATGTTGGGCTTGGAGGTGTGTGTGGGACAGCTTTATTGGTCTGCCTGGGTTGCCGGTAGATTCTACCAACTGTAATAGGATTTCAAAGGAAAGCACTATTTGATCCCTGATCCCTCCCCTTGGTCTCTGTCTGTCAAAATTGCCTTCTTTTACCTCCTTATTCCTTCACCTTCCAATATCCCCCGATTCCCCTTTTCTCTCGGTCAATACACACCATAGTCTGCCCATGTCTTTTTCTCCCCAAACACATCCACGGTTCTCTCTTTTTCAACGTCGAAGCGTTTCTTTTCTTCTTGTATTTATATCTTTTCTCAACTTCCATTTTTCCCATCCTTTATTGTCATACCTTCGCCTCTCGATGTCTTTGGCCCTCACCTCCCTACCTGTCCTCCACCATTTCTCTCTAAGGGCCACCCCTTTGATCTATTCTGTCCCCTCGCTCTTATCCACTCCTCCACTGCAACATCACTGATAATCACAATAATTGCTGGATTAATTATTTAGACGGTGTTTTTTTATGGGAAGGTCAGAAACATGGCAAATTCACATCGAGAATAGGGGGCAGATATTGGGGGGGACCAAATGTGAAAGGGGACAGAGATGCTGGCGGCGTGCGTTGATTAGGGGGTGAGGGTGATGGGGTGATGGGGTGGGGGGGGATTGGGGGTTAGGGGGATTGGTCTGGCTAGCGGAACAGCTTTTCACCCCTCCCCCCGCCCCCCCCTCCACTCTGCTTTGTATTCTGTAGAGATGACAGGGAGAAAGCTTTATTGCTCCGAGTTTGTATCGATCGGGGCCCCTCACAGGGGGTGAGCAGACACACGTATGCTGGAAGCCCTTCCACAATGACCATAGGCTCTGCCCAGCCTGCTCTGCTCCCCCCCTCCTTCCCTCCTCCTTCTCCTCTCCAGCTTTTCCTCCCTCTTCCACTCTTTCGCTCCAAGACTTAAATAAATTCACAGCTCTTCTTCTTAAAGGTTAGGGAAAGAGATGGCGCCTTTTCATCTTCCCTGGTGCACTTTGAATGGAAGATGAATTATATACATAAACTGAAAGAAAGTACATAAATATAAATAAATGAACTGTTCCCTCACTCACCTCCCTCGCCCAGACTCTCTCTGCTTTCTCTCTTTCCTCCTGTATATTCCTCCATCTCACTTCAGCGGGGCTTTTATTACAGCGAAAGATTCTTTCCACACACATACACAAATGCAGACACAAAAACACATAAAGTAGATACACAAAAATGCACAAAAATAAGCACACAAAGTAAATATACATAGCATACAGACACAAAAACATACTAGGGCACAAACAAAAAATATGCACACACACACACTCACAGAAACAGACCGCCACGCACACACACACACACACACACACACACACAGAGAAAAATTAAGGTACGAACACACCTAGGGTCTTTCTTTGCCTTAATTTAGTAGGAGGCTTTCCATTGAATTGGGCAAAGAATGCAGGCCCAACAAAGCAATACAGTTTATTGTATTAACAAAAGAATGTTGCTTTTAAGACCCCATGTCTTTGCTGATATACCCTTGAACCAGGTTCAAGGCAACTAATTCTGTCGCCTCCACCTATTTTAGCAGAAGAGAGAATCTGACCTCTGTCAGTCCTTTAGACTGATCAACTGCCTCCTGAATTAATATTGAGGAAGCTTTTCCAGACAAGTAGTGCCCAAAGTCCACGGTCCCAAAATTCAGTATCAACACACTATGCTCTTTACTCAGAGCTCGTGAAGAAAAAAGCCTGTTCTTTTAAGATTCTATCTCTAAACCACAAAGCTATTCCCGAAACCGCTAATGTCCACGCCATGAACGACAATTTCGTTCACCGTCTCAGGTTATGCAAACCAGTCATCAAGTGAGCCATTTTCAGATTAATCATTAAGCAGTGTTTTGAGATGTCTCAAGATTAACAGTAAAGATTTAGATGTGCTCGTGTTCTCCATTACCAGATTATTTTCACATAGAAGAAGGAAAGCTGGAATTTAATTCATATGAATTCAATATTTATTCAAAATCTTGAACTTATATGCAACATATAAATTACAAATATGTTCGGTAATATGCTATGCTATGTGCGTATTTGTGTCCAAGTGTGCATGTGCATATGCTCACATTCCTTTCATTAAATAAAACATAAAACATGAAAATGAAAATTTGTAAGAAAACTACACAATAAGAATCCTGGCAAATTGATCCATTTTTAGCCTAGTATGCTCTTTTCACTGGGCAGAAAAAAATGATAAATGCATCACGCCAAACGCTAGGAAAAATAACAGCGAGAAAAACACTGCTATGCCTTTCTTCACAATTGCACTCATATTAGAACCATTGTATCAGAACTGAAACTGAAGCCAAAGCAGTAACAGCAGTCCCGTATATCTGTGGCCCTGCATGCCAAATTTGCAATATCATACAGACAATGGATTCAATTATTAGGCAATTTTATAATTGCCCTTGCATATTTATGCGTATAACCCTCGAAAGATGTGTGAGCAATAGTGACCCTTCTGTGACCTTTATGGGTGTAGGCGTTGACACAAAATTTGATGAAGAATCACTTGGGGGTATTAAAGCAATTTTCAGGAATCCATTCTTCCATATAATACACTAGATTTTCCGCAGAAGATTAATGGACGAGTGCATGTTCTCATTTTGTCTATTCTCCAGCACCAGGCACTGACAAAGCTGCTCACATGTCCACCATTTTATTGTGAAACTGAGACAGTCCCACTCAAAATCATCACTGGACCATAACTTCAGCCTGGCTGGGATATAAACCAAAATAGTAACACCGCATTTAGAAAAAAAAAAAAAAATCTAAATCCCCATACTGTTCTATAGTAAACTGTTTTCTTTTAAAGATAAGAAAGAAATTGCCATTTCATCACATCCTCACTAACTGCGAGGAGATACGCCAGACCTTTTGCATCGTGTTGCTAATTGACAAGATTTTGTCATAGAGATAAAGCACTAATTCAAAAATGGACTTGACACCAAATAATAGCAGTTAGCAACAAGATGTTTTCTCTTTAACCCTGCACATCCATGCAGAGTACTCGTGAAACAGAATTACATTGTAAGATATCGTCCCTCTCAGTCAGCTAAATTGGGTTTTGGAGGTAGCTGCTGCTATGTGTTTTCGCAAGCGCTTTAACATTCTCCTCTGTTAGCTTTTATTTTAAGGCTGGGAGCCAGTGAAGTTTCAGCTACATGCATGCACAAATCACCTTTATAGCAATCAACCTTATCACATTTGTGTGTTAAAATAGCTCTGCAAAATCACAGACTTCCCAGTTTTAAGATTTTTTAATTCATGAGCAACTATGCATTACATTTTTATATAATGTGACACTGCACAGTTCAAACTACAATTGAATGTGAATAGGTAACATCGTCATGCTTTTTTATCATGCACTCTTGGTTGTTTTGCTAAGCAGCAAATATTTCATCTTCAGCTAAAGCCAGCATATGGAGACGTTGTAATTTCAGCCAATTTTTGTAGAAAGTTTGTCTCTGTAATCCTACAGTGTTCAGGCAATCATCTATATTGCCCACAAATTAACACCACCGATGGGCCAGCTAGTGAAACTCCACAGCCTGAACATTTATACTTCACATAGCTGTGCATGTACGATGCTAACCAAGAGTGCTTACGGGGACTTCAGAGACACTCCTTGCAGTCAGAAAGGACTGTCGGACATGTTTTTTCTGGGTTCAGGGATGTACAGCACTGGCTTCAATAGAAAAGAGTCCCGTGGCCATAGTATCACAGCAGAGAGAGGTGCTGTTTGTAACACACCAACCCACAGAACCTCGCTTCCATCTTAAAGCCTTCATGCTACACTGAGCTGGAGATGCAAAATTATTTGAAAAACAAGTGTCTTCTGCTCCAAGACATCTCTGTTCCTCACATGACATAGATAAGGAGGAATGCAAACTTACAGCCGTAATCCTTTTGTTATTTCAATACTTTGTAGAGGACCTGATGAATCAATATAGATGTTACACAAAGAAAATATTTTTCCAGACTTCGGAATTGTTTTTCTAGGTTTCACATTTAATGTGCGTTGACAGAGAGCGCATTGTGCTGACATAGTTAAGATGGATGCTAAATAAGGGGAGACTTAACTTTGGGATTCAGTCTAATCTCCTGTATCTCTTCTGGGTAAAAGCTAAGTGACAATAAAATAAAAGTATTGACCTGTCTCTTCAATAAAAAGCTGGCTCTCTCTCCTTTAAATACAGAGGTTTTAGAAAGAAAGATCTTGGATATACAGTCAGGTATTAACACACATAGATTTTTTTTGAAATTGCAGCTACAAATAAAAATACATGCAGTATTACCTGCACAATTCCTGCAGGTAAGGTATTTCAGTGTTCCACGGGCTAAGATAGCCAAAAGTTGCTGAACCATGGACAATAAAAACTTGAATTTGTTTTTTAGATGTTAGAGACATTTGAGAATAAAACACAGGTGTAATGGCATCTACAATATTGCAGTATTTTTGCAGTATTTTCTAGTGACACCATGATTTCAGAAAAAGTCAGTAAAATTGTTCCTTTATGCTTTCCTGACTGTCATTTATTTTTCACTCATAACAGAGTCTTTAATATGGTAGCAACTCACTGACCTCCCTTTATAGAAAAGAGAAATTAATTAATTAAATAACACCAAAAATCTTCTTTGATACTATTTTCTCTGCTGTTGGCTCAATTTCATGGACAAGTGGTTAGCTTTGTATGAAATAAGTGATTCCCTGCAGCAGAGTTAAGAGGACTTAGCAGGGAAGAGAAAAGCATGGAAAATGAAAGTGAACGTTAAATGTCGATCACTGGCATTTGCGAGGAAGCTGAAAAACAGTGCACTTCTGCTCAATATTATCCTTTAGAGTCAAATTCTGTTTTGCATGACTGTTTTTAAGGAACACAATAACTAACCAGTCTAAAGCGCATCAGTGATTATTCATATCAAGGGAAATTTAGAACGAATGAAGCTCTGAACAACCAGCTGCTCTGATCTGCTGAGTATCCTCGTGTGGTCTTCCACTTAATGAAATTCACTGAAGTTGTGTGAGCTAGACAGTATTGTCACTGCCCAGGTCAAGTACACCTGTCCTCGATTACTGTGGTGAATTTCCTTACTTTTTCATCTTTATCAGCGCTAGCAATACATAAATCAAGATGAAATAGCATAGCCACTCAAATAACCATTTCTTCCTCAAGCGATGGAACAGAGTCACAATTCCGAAGATAGATACACAAGCCCACACAATACATATAGATAGATGTGGTTTAGGAGTCCTTCAGCATTGGATGAATTACAATCTGGAATAGTGCTGCCTGAAATAGATGCATATGCAAACGCCAAACACAAGCACTCTCTAGTCGCCCAAATACAGGTGCAAGTGCCCAATGAGGCATGTTTGCCCCAGAGAAATCTTTATGGTCCAAATCATTACTTCTTCTGCCAGAACCCCAGGCATGAAATATATAGAATGTTCTTAAAAGCAGATCTCCATAGCATGCCCCAACAACACATCACTGAAGTCTTTTAAGCTATAATTTGATTAATAATTAATTACAATCTTGAAAAATCATTTGAAAAAAATGCATCTGCTCAGAAGTCTAATATATTGCTCCTCTAAAACAAAAGAAAAAGCAGATCTGTTCCACTGCATTTTCTACTCAATTTATATATATATATATTTTTTTATATTTATTTTTTTGTCACCAGTTGCCCACACACTGAACACCATAAAGGACAGGTTCTCATTGCTGGTTTCACCAGAGCAGCAGCGTAGCACAATGGCCACGGGAAATGCAAGAAAGGTGCTTCACCTTAATATCTTGAATGCAATATCTTGCTGAATAAGAGGGCCATAAGAAACAAATGCCATCCCAGGTAGAATGCTGTGGATAAGAGTGTTCTGAAGTGTCCTCACTTTTATTTGTTTTACAGTTTGCATGGTGTCAAGGATAAAGGCAACAATGAAAGGTATTTCCACTGGCTCTTGAATTAAAGAGTAAGCTTTGCAAAAACTACTTGATGAAAGAAAACTTTAATTAAGACTGTCTTTGAAGTAGGTTTGAAGCAGTATACGCACATGCCACGCTAAAATACAATTATTTGAACCTGACAAACATCCAGTGTGTTTTTTTTAAATTATTATTTTGCTGCATTCCATGATTTGTAATGCTAGGTTTTACTCACACATCTAGCCAACTCTGTGATCATGCTTTGTGAAACAAGGCCCAAATCTTTTTTTTATAAAAGAAGAACAGGAAGCCCTCCTATTGAATTTTTTCCATGTTATTCTGACAGGAAAGAGGAGTGCATCATAGATAGAGATGTGACCAGATAGGAGGCCGTACAGCAGCGGAGAATAAAGTCCGTAGTTGCACAGGAGAATTTATATGCACCTTGGGACTCGGACAACTTATATGTCACACCATTGGTCTCTTCTACTCGTTCACTAGCTTTCCTCCTCATTTGGGGCAAACACACAATGAAATCCTTAGAGCCTCTATCATTAGTAATGGTCTCGGTCAGCTTGACCAGATGAACACTCGTGTTCACGCAGCCAGCTGTTCTCTTTCTCTGGCAATCTGCAACTAAATGTTGACAGACCAATGACATCCGATTGACCACAGAGGTTTCTGTTGTTGATGAGGCTGGGGGGTACACCATCAAAAAAACACACCTCAGAAGGACTTCCGGTGAGTACTTACAGGGCATGTACCCAATGTGAACTGCAGACCAAATCTCTGCAGAAAGCACCCTGCATATGCCACCTAGGGTCCCAGTAAAAGTCTTATTTTTCAGATACAAATAAAAAAATCTCTACAGATTTAAGCACACTACTTTTGACCGACTCTTGGAGGCCTTCTCCATGTTGAGCTTGAAAACAAGCTAAAGGCTATGTTTATGGAGTACCTTTTAAGATCTCTGAGCATGTTACAGAAAAGGAATGAACACGCAGTGAGGCTGGAGCATCAGAATTTCACACACTCCAGGTGGCATAAAAAGGGAAGTAGTATTAGTGGTGGAAGTAACAGATGCAGTAGTAATACTTGAGGTAATTCTGTACAAAAGTAGACCTGTGTCTGCTGGCTTGATGTTACTCATCAATACATCGCAACAGTAGACTCCCATCTACTCTTGTTCAGGCAGCAGAGCCAGTTCAGAGTTCTGTGTCTGGGACTGTAATGCCAATGTTTAGGCAGCATCAGCATTTTTTAGTGCTCTGTGTCCTGGACTGTAATGCTCAGCTTCTGGTTGCAGACACAGTGTTTAGAGCTCTGTCCCCAGGACAGTGATGCTCTTGTTCAGGCAGCAGAAGCAGCTTTCAGAGTTCTGCGGCCAGCATGGCTGTGGAAAGTACGAGTGCTGAGGCTACCACAGCACCCCCCTGGTGAGTTGATAGTGAAAATGTTATGTCTGAACATAAATTTATCATTTTTAAAAATTAAACATTATGTTATATTCAACACAAATACAGTCATCATGTCGGCTACTCTACTTTTCCCACTAGTTGATGATTCCCTTTGTATTAAAAGAGGTGAGACGACTCAGAAATACATCTTGGATATTTTTGGACATTTTTTGAGGACATTCATTGACCAAAACCCCAGCGCAAGTCCACATTTGGCACTGTTGGAGAGCCGCGGCCCGACAGCAAGAGGCAAAGTATTTCATTTATTCATCTATCGCAGTAATAAAGGCCTGCTTGCGCAGCAAAGCCAGTATTGTGCATACTCTGATGTAGTTTTTTATGTTCAGTGTTTTAGGACCTCCTGCAACAGACTGTGGCAGATGTGATCCTCCAGTCAACAATCCTGCACTCCAAGAGCACCATATGTGGGCAGCTTACTGGGGCCCAGCAACTTTAGACCACGGGCACCACGTGGGCCCCAACTGGGCAAGCCCATGACCTTTGTGATGGAGATCTGAGCAAACTCTGCTAGTGAAATGATACAGTGCGGCGATCACACAATCTGAGACAATCCATATGTTTACTGTTCCATCCATGTTAAATTCTTTAATCTCTCAATTCAAAAGATTCTTTGTAACAGTAATTGACAAATACTTTTCATTGCACTTGGCTTAGTGTTTCTTTAAAACCCTAGTCACACTAGAGGCGGAATGAGCCGGAATGCCATTGGAATGAAAATTCTTTGTATATTCCTGGATATTCGAAGTGCGTTCTAAAAATTCTGACTGCATTCTGAGTGCATTCCAAATATTCGGGCCCGTTCTTGTGGCTGGCCCGAATGTTTTGCACATGCTCAAAACTTTCCAGGTGCATTCGAAGTGGAGAAATATCTAACGGCATTCAAAGTGTATTCTAACTGCGCTCTGACTGCATTACTTATGGCATTCCAACAGCATTCAAAACATTCTGATTGCATTCGAGGGAGAATCAAAACGGCAAGCCACGTCAAATCCTGCCAGAATGTCCTGAATGCACCTCGAATGAGCCAGAATGCACCTCGAATGTATCTCGATTGCTGCAGGAATCTATTTCTATATTAAAACAATTCAGCTGGAATGCACTTCGAATGCCGTTGGAATCGTTTGATTTCCGCTGGAATCAGTGGTGGCTGGTGAACTGGCGATAGGGGAGGCTGAAACCCATCCCTTAAAAATAATGATTGGTCATTACCTGTTTTCAATCATTTAGGCCCTATTTAAATTACCATTACAGAAACTCCAAAAACTCTCAACATTATCAGGTGTGGCCAGTTTTCATTAATAACGCATACCTGTCAACTCTCATGCATTCGGCGTCAGTTTTAGTGGCATATTTACGTTCCCCTGCTGTAGTCAGCAATTACTCAATCAATGCATATGGGACACTCGTGTTACATTCTAAGTACATTCTGAGTATTCGAGCTGCATTCTCTTTGAATTCTTGGACGATCCAACCATATTCGGCGGCCAATCCGGGAGCGTTCTGACTGCATTTGAGGTGAATTCGTACAGCATTCGAGGCACCTTCCAACCAGACTTCGGGTGGTGTTCAGGCAGCAATTGAACCGCACTCGTACGGCATTCGAAGTGTATTCTAAATATTCTCACTGCATTCTAACAGCATTCTAAATATTCCTACTGCGTTCCAACTACATTCAAGCTGCATTCGAGAGCAAATACACCCAGAATGTGCAAGAATAATTTGAGGCGGGTTCGAAGCGCATTCTAAGTATTCGAACGGCATTCTTTCAAAGCTGTAAGAATTTTGGTCAATTTGAGATTGTCGCCCCGAATGTTGCGCGAATTCTTCATTCCGGCTGGTTCTGCTTGATTCCTGCTAATTTTGAGTAAGTGTGACAGGGGCTTAATATTAAATTTTCCATGCTTTGACTTTGGTCAGCCAGCCGCATGTTGTGCACAAGTGCCTCCGCAGTGGATAAATCTTGTGAGATCGCATAAGGTCTGGGACTTAAATGGAACCCTGTGACGAGCCCCCTTACAGCCCAGCCCAGCCCCCCTAAAAAAAAAAAAAAAAAAAAAAAATTACAATGTTTTGCATTTTTGTCCATTGTAATCTAAATTATGCTTTGCAGTCTCATCTTCAATAATTTCAAATTTTGAGCACATTATTGAATTAATTTTTTCTCATTTACAGGGTACGAGCAGTGAAAAATGTAGCCAATTTATAGTGTTACGATGATTGCGTAGCCTATATGTCCATTCATTTTTTTATCATTGGTGGGTGTTGCTATTTTGCGTTGCATAGTTTGTCATGTGCTGCTATGCTCGACATGTAGCAAAGAGTGATGCGTGCTCGTTTCCCGATAGGCCGATTTTAATACCCTTCTTACCTATCGAATTGTCTTACATTGATAAAAGGCCAAGCTGATGTTTGAATGCAAGTAAATAATAATAAATAATAATAATAATAATAATAATAATGAACAGCTTTACAGTATCAATGGCAACCAGATAAACAATTGATGTAGAGCTGGGTCTGGTTGCACAAAGTACCTTAAGTTAATGTTTTCCTTTAACTTCAATTTAAGATTTCCATAGGATAAAATCAGTTGTACAAAACATTTTTAGTGCTTATCTAATGAGTTGGTCCCTGAGGTTCTCTCCTTAAAGTGAATGAAAACCTTTGAAGTGAACTGCAAATGAAAGAACTGTCCCTTATGTGTGACAAATATGCTTTTGGTGATTTGAAGACAAAGCTGAAGTGAACAACAAATACTTCAACATCCGGATTGAAACACTCCCCCATTTTCCCTTTAACAGTGATGTCAAAAAAGACCCAAATTGTCTGCTTTTCCTTCAGGCCCAGTTCTGAACCTCTCTGATTAGGGGGGGGGGGTGGGGGGGTTATCTGAAATTTGGGGTAGGCCGCTTTTTATCCATATCATTCCTTGTTAAAATGTCCGACTATGCATGGTGTACTACAATCAGTACTTATAAACTATTGTTAAACCCCGTTCACACAGCTCTGCAACCTTACGAAGACCAGCCGATCACCCCGATCTGAAAAAGTGAATCAAATCGGGGTATTATCGCTGTCAAAATCCAGTAATTTGGGAAATTAAAGACTACATCGCGACTGTACTGTGATGCTTCTACGTCAAAAGCGCTGCTGACTCACTGCCATTACGATTACACCTAGATCAATGCCGACCAAGTGGTCGTTTCTACTACGTTGCCGCTACGACGTACAGGACCATACTACGTTGTTACACAGACCAAGAAGACTGTAGGACGATGTCGCTATGATGGTGCTGACCATATTACGCTTCTAGTACGATTTGTGGCAATGTCTATGTACAACCCCAATTCCGAAATAGTTGGGACAAAGTGTAAATTGTGAATAAAATCAAAACGCAATGACTTCCAAATCACAGCAGCCAGTATTTTATTCACAATAGAACAGAGATAACATAGCATATGCTGAAACTGAGAAATTTTACAATTTTATCCAGAAAATTAGTTCATTTCAAATTTGATGGCTGCTACAGGCCTCACAAAAGTTGAGACAGGGGCCTGTTTACCATGGTGTAGCATCTCCTCCTCTTTTTAACACAGAGTGGAGGCGTCTGGGCATTGAGGAGACAAGTTTCTTGAGTTTAGCCATTGGAATTTGATTCCACTCTTGTTTAATACGGGCTTCCAGCTGTTGGAGAGTTTTGGGTCTCCTTTGACAAACTTTTCATTTAATTATGTGCCAAATGTTCTCAATTGGTGAAAGATCAGGACTGCAGGCAGGCCAGTTCAGCACACGGACTCTTCTATTACGAAGCCATGCTGTTGTAATAGCTGCAGTACGTGCTTTTGCATTGTCCTGCTGAAATACACAAGGCCTTCCCTGGAATAGATGTCATCTGGAGGGAGCATATGTTGCTCTAAAACCTTTATATACCTTTCAGCATTCATGGTGCTTTTTAATACATGCAAGTGTCCCACACCAAATGCACTAATGCATCCCCATACCATCAGAGATGCTGGCTTTTGAACGGATCGCTGATAACAGGATGGGTGGTCTTTCTCCTCTTTAGCCTGGAGGACACGACGCCCATGATTTCCAACAAGAATGTCAAATTTGGACTCGTCTGACCACAGGACACTTTGCCACTTTGCTACAGTCCATTTTAAATGAGCCTTGGCCCACAGAACATGGCAGCGCTTCTGGATCATGCTCAACAATGGCTTCCCTTTTTTGCATGATAGAGTTTTAGGTGGCATCTGTGGATGGCACGGCGGACTGTGTTTACAAACAGTGGTTTCTTGAAGTATTCCTGGGCCCATTTAACAATGTCAATGACAGAATCATGCCGTTGAGTGATGCAGTGGTGTCTGAGGGCCCGGAGATCATGGGCACCCAGTAAAGCACCCAGTAAAGGTTTTTTGCCCTAGGAGATCCCACCCCGACAAAACCACGCTCATGGAGATCCTCCCACGTTTGGCCCATGAGTGGCCCCAATTGGCCACGCTCTCGGCCACTTTTCCATCGTAGTAGAAGTGGCGTCTATGTGTGAACGGGCCTTTAGCTAGGTTTGTGTTTCACCATAAAATTGTTGGTTGTATGTGTTCTAAAAAATGATAAAATATATTAGAAATGTAATTCTTTCTGTATATATGAAGCAACCACTAGGAGCATGAGCTTTCATTTCTTTAAGCAAAGACCCTAACTCATCCATATCTACGCTGTTGATCATTGATTTTTTTATGAGCCAAAATGACCAAATTCATCATCCTCTTATGATGAATGGTGTGAAGGAAAGGGATTAGGACACGCGACCATATAGAGAGAGAACTTTGCACAATGTTGAGGATACCCCAACCACCAATGCAGTCCCATAGTGCATGAAGGTTATACATGTTCCATACCAACTGTATCTATCATTCATGCTATTTCAGACCCATTCCGACTTATAAGTAAAACTCGGTCGGTCTCTGCAGCCAGTTAATTAGCTAGCTAGCTAGATAGCACAGTGGCAAGATAAGCTAACGTAAACGGGTGATAAACGTGAGCTTACCAACAGGTGCTTGCCATCTGTCGTTCTTCAGCTGTTCCACTGTTGCTCATCACATGAGAAGACAGAAATAAGAATCTCATTTAACTCTTGCTGCCTCTTATTCACTAGTTTCATTTTTGCTCCAATTCTTCTGTTCTTCGATGCATGCATTCTGAGTGAAGTCACTGAGAAAGGCTAGCTAAAAGCAATTGCCTGCTTGGACATTGATTGGTTGTCATATTTCCCCTAAATACCCACAAAAGGAAGGCAAGAGGAAGATATTTTTCATAATACTAATAGAAAATATGCCGTGTAGCCCCTGTCGAAAAATAAAAAAATCATTACCAGTGAGTTATTCAGGCCCATACACATTTACGTGAATATTAAATACAGACTTATTCAAAACGTAAATATAAGTCACCATGAGATTTGTTTTACATCAGTACTGTTTCTACAGCAAAATTAGAGTTTAATTATAATGGAATGAAGCACAATTCGTTCGATTGTGAATAATGCAAAACCATGAATTTTGGAAAATCAGAGAGACGTTTGGTTGTAAAAAACTGCTTCTGAGGATGAAGCTAGATCAGTTTGCTGGGGCACTCAGAGCACGTGCCCACGCCTAGAACCAGGCCTGTTTCCTGTGAGGGCGCTGACACCCAGCAGCCGAACACACCGGCAATATAATGAAGACTTGTATCCACAAATTCAACAAATGCACTACTGTATATAACCAAACAAACACAATTTTAGTTTTAAGTAACCTAATTCACATGCATAGTAATCTAACAATGATGCCAGCTAGGCCAACCCTAAAGCTAAAAGAAAAATTAGTTCGTCAAACATGCTCGCAGTCTATAATGATCAAATCTGCTGCAAATTTCCCAGATCCCAGAATTCTAAAGGAGTTACATCCTCATGATAGCAGCTGAAATTCCTGCGCTAATGTAAATACTCAATATAATGAAAATAAAAGACAACTCATATTTCACTCACACAAATTTTGTAAAAAAGAAACCTAAAGAGAAAAAATGGATCATAAACAAATCTCTGGTAGCTGGATGACCAACACAGAAAGGGAGGAGGACCACCAGCTTGTGCATTAACCAATTTAAGCAGACAAAACAGCTTGAAATGAATGGGAATTTAGTACAAAATAAGTTAAGCCGATTTTGACTTTGGTTATCCTATGGTCAATACTTGTCATTATTATGTGACTGCCAAAGCATTCCTCTGCCTCTTTTTTGAGGGATGGAAAGAAGGTGGCCTTCAATTTTTTATTGTTTGGCCATATTTTTGTTATTTGTAGTGTTAGCTATATAATTTAACCAAAAAAAAAAAAATCCAAGTCATAAAATTATGATATGTTTCTTTCAGTTTTTCTTTTCTTTTGCTGGCAGTTAGGCTATTAGACTTTATGTAATCTATTTAAACAAGCAGAATCTAACATTGAGAGTCATGCTGCTTGTGAATGGCTGTAGGTGGATGGTGCTGATCGCTCTCCTGGTTCACTGACAGTAAACAGGTAAGGTGACACTAATCCCTACAAGCCCATTCAGCCATTCACTTGCTGCTTTTTAATTGATGTTATTGCAATTCAATTTGCTTTTCAGCGTACGTTTTCTTTAGTTATATTCTTTTAATAATTTTCTACCCCTCATTCCAATTCAGTTTTTTTGCACTTTTATCTTCCATTTTTCAGATTACAGCTCTAAAGTAAGCTTTTCATTGCTGCAGAAAGAACACGTTTTGCTGCCTCTCATTTTGGAAACAGTGGAACCTTTCAACTATAAATCATTTTCTCTGCAGTAAAATCCTCAACGAATCTCTTCGTCTTCGGTAAAAAGAGCCGCATTCAGACTGGGTGCTCAACGCACAAAATAATACTTACCAAAAATCCCAACAAGGGAAAGTGGCACACCAAAATAAACCAAAAGACTCCTGGAATGTGATTCCTCCTTGAGATTTTTTGTAAATAATTTGCAGATTATTAAAAATGACTGCAGTGTTGAGAATCTCTTTCCTTTCACTGATAGTCAGTAGTATGTCCATAATTCATACAGTAGTGATTTTCTCATTCTGTTGTGCACTGGCTCCATCGCCATTCTTTCATATCGTGACCACCCCGCATGAGACAGGCGTTCGGCTAATATAGAAGGAAGGCCAGTCCCAGTGTGTTTTGGGATCCATTTTACATATATTACATACATAATCTATTACCCGCTTGCTCCCTTTATTTAAGTCACGGGCAGGAGGGTCCCCAGAGGGCAGGCAACCCACCTTAGATGGTTCGCCGCTCCAGTACAGGGCACAATCAACACTATGGGCAATTTATTGTCTCCTATTAGCCTGATGCATGTCTTTGGACTGTGGGAGGAAACCCACGCAAACACAGGGAGAACACGCAAACTCCAGCTGGCCCCAAGCTGGATTTGAACCCACAACCATCTTGCTGTGAGGCAGCAATGGAAAACCACAGAATGAGGAAATGGACAGGTTGTATCTTGCAAAGAAACACTTCTGTGGATATGCAGCATTTTGCCAAATAATTGCAAAAAAGTTAACTTTTTCACGAAATTCATTATACTTAGATTTAATTTCATCATAGTATAGCCTTTTGACTTTTATAATAAAGAATATTTAAAAAAAAATGAAAGCTCTTCTATGCAAACTTTTCCCATGAGAAAAATTGGGATTTTTGCAAAAATTCTTAAATTGCATACATTGTGTTTTTCCTCCTTCGGTTTCCAAAAAATCTCCTCTACACTAAGATGCAAAAATTCAATTAAAACTCCGTCAAGAGCATGCCAAAGAATAGGTCAATCACAAGCCTTAAAAACTGGCTACATAGTTTGATGTCAAAATCCAAAAACCCAGTTTTCCTTGCACATACTGTACATAAATGGTGAAAATGGAGTTTAGTGAAATTTTCACCATGGGAGGCATTTTCCAAAAGGTCATTTTTCAGTGATGAAAGGCATGGAAAATTGTATGTTTTCAAAAATACCTGTGTACATGTGAACAGGCCCTGAGACCAGCCATTAGATGTCAAACATGCAGCCAAACACGGCCAGTAAAAGGCTTTTGGGATTTGGCTTTTTAACTTGGGATTTGACTTTCAATTAGAGTTTTATGCAAAGAGTCAACTGCAGAGTTAACCAACTTTACAAAACCAAGGAATGTGATGCAGATTGCACATACCAAACCTATTATTTAGAGGCTATATCTTTACCTGAGGTATGTGACATAATATCACTGGAATCAAGAGGAGATCATAAGATATGTAAATGACTTCCAAAAATGCCTTGCTACAGCAAGATGGTCCATACATTACTAAATTTGGTAATATCTTAGGCTATGATGTCAGTAAGCTACAGTCCAAGTAAACCAAATGTCAAACAATGAAGTTTATTTTTAGGTGAAGAGAATTAGAAGACTTTGAGTGCGGATTCAAGTGAAAAAAGTTAAATGACAAATATCATTCATTAGTCCCAAAGGTAGGTTTAGAATACAGGAGGGCGAGTGAACCTGATTCATAAGACTGGTCAAAATCACCCATGAATTTTGTTTACATCTCAGGAAAAAATCTAAATTCAACGAAATTGGTAGACCTACAGTATATGTGTCAAGTTACCTTAAATCACACAAGGAATGATTTGAGAACAAATTGTACCAGCAGTTCTTTCATGAGGCCCACTGTGTTCTCCAAACAGTCTAACAAAATATTTAAGACCCAGGTAAATGGAATTTAAGACTTTTTAATAAGATCTCTGAATTTATGACTTTCTAAAATACTTTTAATTACTTTAAAACAACCCACATGCACCCTGAATATACACGGAAATAACATGAGTAGCCATTGATTGCCCCCAAAACTCGTATGTGTCAATGCACCTCCCACCACAGCACCCCAGATTGAAAACATCATCCTAATGCCCTGGTAGCCAGGACAGTAATGCTCATGTTCAGGCAGCAGAAGCTGTGTTTATTTGGAGCTCTGTGTATGGGACAGTTATGCTCGTGTTCAGGCAGCAGAAGCCGTGTTTAGAGCTCTATGTCTGGAAAAGTAATGCTCATGTTCAGATGTCCAGGCAGCAGATGCAGTGTTTATTTAAAGCTCTGTGTCTGAGACAATAATGCATGGGTTTAGGCAGCAGAAGCAGTGTTCAGAGCTCCATGTCCAGGACAGTAATGCTCATGCTCAGGCAGCAGATTTAGTGTTTAGAGTTCTGTGTCTGGGACGGTTACGCTCATGTTATAGCAGCAGAAGCAGTGTTTACAGCTCTGTGGCTGAGACAGTAATGCTTGAGTTCAGGCAGCAGAATCACTTTTTAGAGCTCTGAGTCTGGGACACTAATGCTAATGTTCAGGCAGCAGATTTAGCATTTTTGAGCTTTGTGTTCAGGACAGTAATGTTCATGTTCTAGCAGCAGAAGCAGCATTTAGAGCTTTGTGACTGGAAATGTAATGCTCACATTCTGGCAACACAGGCAGAATTTAGAGCTCCGTGTCCGGGACTGTTCTGTTCAAGTTCAGGGTGCAGATGCAGTTTTTAGAGCCCTGTGTCTGGACGGGACAGTAATACCCATGTTCAGGCAACAGAAGCAGTGTTTAGTGTCTGTGTATGGGACAGTAATGCTCATCTTCAGGCAGCAGAGGCAATGTTTAGTGTCTGTGTATGGGACAGTAATGCTCATGTTCAGGCAGTTCAGTGCTCTGTGTATGGGACAGTAATGCTCATGTTCAGGCAGTTTAGTGCTCTGTGTATGGGACAGTAATGCTCATTTTCTGGCAGTTCAGTGCTCTGTGTATGGGACAGTAATGCTCATTTTCTGGCAGTTCAGTGCTCTGTGTATGGGACAGTAATGCTCATGTTCAGGCAGTTCAGTGCTCTGTGTATGGGATAGTAATGCTCATGTTCAGGCAGTTCATTGCTCTGTGTATGGGACAGTAATGCTCATGTTCAGGCAGTTCAGTGCTCTGTGTATGGGACAGTAATGCTCATGTTCAGGCAGTTTAGTGCTCTGTGTATGGGACAGTAATGCTCATGTTCAGGCAGTTTAGTGCTCTGTGTATGGGACAGTAATGCTCATTTTCAGGCAGTTTAGTGCTCTGTGTATGGGACAGTAATGCTCATTTTCTGGCAGTTCAGTGCTCTGTGTATGGGACAGTAATGCTCATTTTCAGGCAGTTCAGTGCTCTGTGTATGGGACAGTAATGCTCATGTTCAGGCAGTTCAGTGCTCTGTGTATGGGACAGTAATGCTCATTTTCAGGCAGTTTAGTGCTCTGTGTATGGGACAGTAATGCTCATTTTCTGGCAGTTCAGTGCTCTGTGTATGGGACAGTAATGCTCATGTTCAAGCAGTTTAGTGCTTGTTGTACAGGACAGTAATGCTCATGTTCAGGCAGCAGAAGCAGCACACAGCACACTGCACTGTATCTACAGAGGCCTTGCCTCAGGCCCCGCCATTCATGGACGTGCCGAGCATGAGAAGCTCACGCAGTCCTGCACCGCCCGCCAGCCTCTGAGCAGCCCTTGGTGTCAAGCGGGCGTGCGCACAGACCCCCGATCCACCTGTTGCATCAATGTAAGGCGACCATGTGCAGGCTGGGCCGTTCAGTTGTGTTTACTTTTGGCGGGAGACGAGCAACAGCACGCGGGGCAGAGTCTCACGGCGATCGATGAGACTGAGAGAGCGATGGAGGGAGGGTACGGAGGGAGAGATCGGTAAGAAAAGCAGGTTATCTCCTGTCATTAATGGAGGGAATCCCAGCCGGGGGGGTGGGGAGGGGGTTCCAGACAGGGAGTTAGGGGGTGGGGGTGGGGGGGGGGGGACCTGGATTCATTGAGAAAAACAGAGACCGTTTGGCATCAGGAGAAAGCAGACAATTATCTGTATTGATTAAAGTAAGGCAGCACTGTGAAGTCTGAGAAAACTATGACTAGATCAATAGAGAGAGAGGAAAGGGGAGGGGAGGAGGGTGGAAACAAAGGGGGGAAGCGGAGGTCAAGAGTGTGTGAAAGAGTGAAGAAAATGTTTTTAAGGAGAGAGCGGGGAGGAAAAATAAATAAGTAAAAATTGGAGGGGGGCCAAAAAAGGGAACGAGGAAAAAGTTAGCCATGACAAGGAGAAAAAAAATAGATATCACACATGCTAGAGGGAGAAAGGAAGGGGAGGATGAGAATGAAGAGGAGAAGAGAAAAATAACGGACAATATGGCAAAATAAAGCAGGTAAACAGGCTGCCCTCAAGATAGAAAAGTCACAGCATGGACATGTGTGGTAAAGGGGGGGGCAAAACAGAGAAGGAAAAGGGACTGAGAGCAGTCTGGACAAAATGAAAAAGAAGGCCGGAGAAAGTATAGCACAGTCGCGCTGTGTGACAAAAAGGAACAGTGGTCAGCCTCACAACAGGAAGTGGGACAGAAGGCAGACCTAACTGTATCAGTCATGGCTGCATGGAAACATTCCATCGCTCGCAAGAAACAACTGGTCACCTGCAGAGAGGAGCCAGTGTGAAGTAATGCCTGCTGGCCCCCGGCTTTAACAAGTGACCCGCGGCTCCAATGCTCCCAGACCCGGGTGATGCGAGCGCCAGCACCTTAATGAGCGAGGAAACACTGGCATTCATCATTAAAATCTGGAGATTTTGACACCAAAGAAGTTTGTTAAAAAGACACAGAGGCCAATAAATGTGGAGTGGAAAAAAAGAGCAATAAGTCTTGGTAAGGGCAGTGAAATGTATGGTGCATAAAAAGAAAAAAAAACTGAAAGGGAAAAGGGTCCTGTGAGGAGTACAATCTGACTTCTTGAGAAATAAGTTGTGTGAATCATCATTTAAATAGGCGTATTAATCACATCTGCCTTCAACAATATAGTTTTACTGGTAAGTCGAATTTATAAAATTTTTCTCTGATCGACAGTACAGACAAGGGCATGCCTGATTGCACAAACTCCTGTCCCCTGTCTTTAGGAATGAGCACCTTGGAAACAGTCGCTAAGGGAACAGACGGTCCAAAGAGGGTGCATTTTGTGTGGGTGTAATGGAGGTAGAAAAGGAGACTTACAGTCCAAACAGATGGAACACAGAGGAAAAAGAACTAGAATTTAAAAGGAAATAAATTTTGCTGCAGAAGATCAGAATCATGCGAAAAATGTTATTTTTGAAGGAAGCAGCACATAGCCTACAACGCATAAATGATAGCTATTTAAAGTTACTCTTCTGGCAGTAGTCAGGCTGTGTGCATCACAGCGACCTCGGCTCAGCTGAAATTAGAGGAGGCACGAAAGCCCCTTTTGACTAATAAGAAGTCTTGACCTGTTTTCAATCATTTTCCTTGATTGACTGGTTTTCCCATGATTAGAATAATAGGTCAGAAATTAAACACACAGCCTCCTTCTTAATGCAATGTTGCAACAATTAAGTAGTAAAATCTATTCAGAAAAATATTTTTCTAACAGTGCCAAAAAGATAAACTACTCTGATAACGTCTGCATTTGCATTTAGCACAATTTGCAATACAGGCTAACCAGACCTGCGTGATTGTCTAAAAAACAACAAAGACACAATTGAATAATTTCGACTGAAATGTAATTTCACTCCGAAATGGCATGTTTTATTTCTTCTCTTACCTTGAAGAGGAGAACTGTCCACGCCTGATAGTGTTGAGTGGTTTTGGAGCTCTCATAATGTTAATTTAAATAACTGATTGAAAACAAGTCAAGACCAGTCATTAGTTCAAAGGGACGTTCTGTGCCTCCTCTATTTTCAGCTCTTCACTCGCCCCTGGTGCGTCACCTCACTCCGCTCCTGAGGTCCTTTAAAGTGCTGTTGGGTCTCAAAAGAAATGATCCTTAAATAGCACCTCAGCTTTCTAACTCCAGTTTGGTTTATTGATGTCCTGGCCTGCTGCCAGACACCTTTCTACTCCAAGAGTCCTTATTCCACCATTAACTCCACTCCTTACACACCCTCTCTTTCCCAGCACGCACATATATACACACTCACACTTCTTCAAACCAATTCACAAATGCTCACTCACACTTTCTTATGCCTTGCCAATTCCAACACACAGCCTGCACCTGCACGCAAACAAACACAGAATTGTTGCCAGCATTTGTGTTCATTTATTTTTGTCTGCTCGCACTCGCACAAACACACTGGTGCACGGCCCTTCCTCCTGCACACACACGCACACACACACATGCATACACATGCTTTAGGGCCATGCACATACAGGGATGTGTATAGTCATGTGCTTAAATGCGTACAAACACAGTGGCACTTTTCCCATGCAATTCAAATGAACTGTCTCACTGCATACATGCATTCATCCAAAGCCAAGACATTTCTGCAAATGACCGTTCAGTCAATCTTCTAAGGTTGTGACTAACGCCATATACACACAAATATTCTATATTTCATGCAACAAGTATTATCTGTGCTACCCAAAATTGATTGTTTGAATTGTCCAAAGAACAAAATCAGATTAAGATACAGTCATTAAAATCCCGCCCCAAAGCCTGGTTGAGCATGAGCCAGTTTTATTAGCCTATAATTGAGCCTGTGAATCCATTTGATTCCTTCTTTGAATTATTCATCCAAATAAAATATCTGCCTGTTTTTGCAACATATATAATATTCACTCCTTAGTGGGTTAGACTCTGTGGCACATTTTGAATGCTCAACAGTTACCACATAAAATGTAAATGAGATAGCATACAGCTTTACCTAGTGCCTCCAGTGTTCATAAAGAAAAACAGAAGAAGACAGGATTGTTTTCATTATAGCATATCTGTCTGTCCTCTGAGTCTTTTGCATACACATTTTTTTTTTTTCCAAAAGAAGAGCAATAATGTGTCTTTTAATGCCTCTCATGAGTTTCCCGGTTAGACTTTTCTGTGCCTCTTCATGATTGGATGAAGGGAAGGCGACCACTATTAGCCAACGATATGTGCATTGGTGTGTGTATGTACAGCCATGTCAAATTTCACTATTATCATAAACAATAAAGATTGAAACAAAATACTCCATTCCATCCAATGTACAGCATTTAAAACCAGTTTATAGGTTAGCTCTTCAGGTTTACACACCAGAGCAGCCTAAATTTGTTGAAAACTCAACTCAAGACATATCATTTCACCCAACACTATTACTCACTCCAAACATAATATTATCACCCTCGGTTTGGGGCAGTGCTACACTGTTATAAACTGACTGAATTTAACAGTTAAATTAACGCATTGTTTCCTGGTTATTTTAACTGTAAGTGGAGTCCTGTGCGCATTTAACTGTAGTTTACAGTTAACATACACGGAACTCTGCTGTAAACTTATTGCAAAATTACAGTTAAACCAATCGGCAAAAAAGATGCCAGTTAACTTAACTGGCAAAAAAGGTGCTAGTTTATAACAGTGTACAGGATGCTGCCTTTGCCATTGATTTCACACCTGTCTAATGTACTTGTTTTGTGTTTTGTTAAATGTTCACTTGTTTTTTGTGTTCTTTATTCCTTGTTCCATGTATTTTACTTGCTGCTTTACTTCTACTATTATTATTATTATTATTATTATTATTATTATTATTATTATTATTTTCAGTTACTTAGCATCAGCCATGTGGTTGGAAGCTCCATACTTTGTGTATCATGGTCCCTCAAATTAATGAGGAGCCTTAGCCTAGCCCCCACCCTTATATTTCATATTTAACCTTGGCCCCTGGTGACTCTGTCCCGGTTGTAAAAGCATAGCCCCTCTCAGACCCTAACTCCTCTCCCCCCCACCTCACTCTACCCCACCTCCCCTTTGATTTGCTCCATCTCTTTCTCCCCCCAGCTATGCTGTTGTCCACTGTTCACCTCATTCATAGTAAACACTATTGATTTCCAGCGCAGGAAATAAAAAATGCCATGAATTTTAATGCTTCTATCTGTCCTTTTCTTTTTTACCAATCGCTCGCGCCCCAATCCCACTCTTCCTCCCTCTCATTCTTCCTGAGGGAAGGATAAAGTGATGTGGGGGGGGGTAATTTCTCAGCATGGTTCCTCCCACCGCTCTCTTAACTAGCATTTTTCCCAAGGGACAGAGGCTATCCTCATTCGCGTGTAAAAAAATCCATACTACTTATATACCACTGCTGCTCTCCCTTGCATTGTAGCTGTACAGGAGGAAGAGGCAGCCCACACACTTTACAACCTCGTGTCAGTTGTGAAACGTCCCCCAATAATGAGTCCGAGTCCGTCTTTGATCTCGGTGGGCATCCGGTGACATGTGAAAGCTCTCTGATGCGAGCTGCCAAAACAAAACAGGCATTAATAAACAGGCTTTTCCAGGACCATCTTGCCTAGAGTGAAGTTGTACCTGTTCTGCCTTTTTTGCTCTCTGAGATATTTCTACGGCTCACCATCCGGGCCCAGATCTGACTATAATGTCCCGACAGAGCCAGGATTTGCTGTAGCTCAGACTCTGAGAGTCGCTACAGAGCCAGATCATCTGGGCAGAGAGGGGATTTGACTTCTGTGACACAAAGCATGAGGCTGAGGTACGAAGCTCGCTCTCAGGGAGAATACAGCACAGTGCAGACAAGCAGTGCTAGCACTACCTAAAATGTTCATGGAAAGAGGTCAAAATCCAATAAAAAAATTCCCCAAATCTATTGCCCAGGAAAAAAGAATGCACAAATAATAGATACTTAAAGGGAGCTATTTGAATCCAGCAGCAACAAGAATGTTGCTGGGTAAAGAATAATGCACAAAATCTTGGTAAAAGTGAGGTATCATCCATATATGATTTCAGGTTACAAGACTTGGATTAATCTGTTACAGGGGAAATTTGCATTGAGCATTTTCATTACATTTTCAAATGTATTTCTGTCCAACAGATTTTAGTTATATTTAAATCTTCTTGGTCATGAGGTCCAAGAGAAATGTGATTACATCTGGGACCAAAACAGACATCCATGGATGTTGTTTTCAAATTTAAATTAAAAAGATACTTTTTCAATTTAACTGTCAATTTTCTTTTTTCAAATTTTCTTGTAAAAAAATGTTCCTCAGCTCGGTCCTTTCTTTATAATTTGACTGATGATTAGACCTGTCACTCAGGGAAGCATGTAACCAACAGGAGGTACTAAAGGGGGTGGAGTTTTCACTTTTGTCCATTTCATTAATTTCCCCCTCAGAAAAAGGATTTAAGATAATTATTCCACATCAGGTCCTCCTGTGTTCAACAAACTATTCACATATTATCATGGTCTCTTGTACAAAGTGCTTTATTATCTGTTCAAAAATGTCCATTCTTTATGTGCATTCAAACACATTCTATAATCACTTTGGCAACAATACGGCCACCAGGCATGACAATAGAGCAGAGTCTTAACAGTGCTGAAAAGCAGAGAAGGAGAAAGAAAGCTGGAGGGAAGGATGAAAAGGGGCAGACAAGGCATGCCACAAAACGGACAGAAATAGAAAGAGGGAGGGAAAGGGGAGAGGGAGGTCAGAGAGTCAAAGGGACTTCCTCAGAGACAAAGGGAGTTGGGGTTTAAACCTTTGTGTAAGAGGTGAGAGTCTTTCTCTGTGCAAACCATGAGTGAATACAGACACGTGCTGCGTCTCGCTCAGGCAGCGGCAGATGAAGTCTTTTTGACTAAACATTTGACATCTCTGTGATCCTTTATATTAACTAAAAGCCTTTCTTTCATCGAGTTTGGTTTGCATGTTAAATTGTGCTTCAGCTATTGCAGGTTTAAATTCTTACATTTAAGCATGTATTCTTAAATTAGTCGCATACACAGTATCATGATAATTGCTAAAAATTGTGACATCAATAACATTGCTTAAACAGTGCATTCTGAGTGTCATTTGAAAATGATCATGAAAATAATTTCAGAGCAGAGGGGTATGGGAAATGCTGGTGATGAGTGATATTAAGGCTCCTCAAATGCGCTTTTACTTGGTTTTATATTTTCATTCACAGGTGCAGTGGAAGACATGACAGAGACAGAAACACAAGCTGAGGTCTCTGTGCAGCTGTGCTGTCTCTGGTGGGGGAGGGATTCAGAGTCATGTCCAGCTCAGAGGTTAAAGTCTGACTTCCATTCCACACATAACGCAGACAGTGAGACCAGACTGGGGTTATGCAGCAGAGGAGAGGGAAGGGTGCATAAGGGAACGAGAGAGAGGAGCAGCACAAGAATAATTTACTTCAGTCCAATGGGACTGTGTGTGTGTGTGTGTGTATATGTGTATGTGTCTGCGACGTGTGTGTGTGTGTGTGTGTGTGTATGAATGTATGTGCATGTATGTGCATGTGTCTGCAGCGTGTGTGTGTGTGTGTATGTCTGCAATGCATGCGTGTGTGTGTGCGCATCTGTGTATGCACGTGTGTGTCTGCAACGCATGTGGATGTGTGCGTGCGTGTGTGTGTGTGTGTGTGTGTGTGTGTGTATGTGCATGCTTGCAAACTTGTGTGTGTGAGGGCGTCTCTGCATGGGGAAGAGGTTAATAAAGCCAGTCAGATACTCAAATGTGTTAGATAATGTATAAAAGAAATAACAAGTTATTTAAATAATGTAAAAATGCAAAAAATTACCTATCTGTCCACTATCTATACTGTATTTTTATATATATATATATATATATATATATATATGTGTGTGTGTGTGTGTGTGTGTGTGTGCATGCGTGCGTGCGTGCGTGCACAAATTGTGTGTGTGTGTGTGTATTTGTCTTCGTGGGTGTGCGCGTGTGTGCACATGATGCAGCACTTTTTCCAAAGCTGCACTCAAACACACAATCCCCCATACGTTACCAGAGTCCGGATGAAGCGTGTGGACAAAACATCCAGGGGTAAGGAGGGCAGCTTCATTATCATAACCTTTGTCCACTAAATGAAATGGAGACATTACGGCTCCTGCTAAAGCACCACCACAAAGGAGGGAGGAACCCAGCGGCACTGGTCAAGTCTTGACACTCTTATTTAAATGCACACTTAACGTATGCTTACAAAGCCAGGACTCAAAGGAATATTTAACCACAGCGGAGGTGTGGAACTAACGTAATTATAGCCACTCCATTTCCAAAAGAGGAGCCATTTTAGACATGCATATTCAATATAAAGAATAAACAAATATTAATAATTATGTATGTCCACAACGTATTTATATGACATACACTAAAGAAACATATTAGTACCATCACAACGTATGATTATGGAGCAAATAAACAGCTTGTTGCATTTTTTTGCACTTCCACAATTTTTAGTAGCCATAAAATAAATAAATAATTTTAACAACAGTGCTGACCCTCACTGTAGTTAATGTCATGTTAATGTCATAATCATGTTTTATCATACATAAAGGAAATGAAATAGCAAATGGCAGAACAGTATTTGCATCTAAGCATGGGCTAGTAATTTTATTTCTCAGAAAAAAAAGGTTGTGTTACAAACATTCAGGGGTTAAAAACATTGCTTTTATTAGACAGCATTTCTTACCCGATTACATTTGTGATAAATTCATACAAAAACTCAGAGCGGATGCAATAAATCATGAAGCGGGAGCCAAGTAGCTCATGCATCAGCGTTACCCGACCCCTGAACCGCGGTATTTTGAGAAGTAAAATCTCATTATTCTCCTTAATTAAAATCAGGTAGAAACCTTGACCTTGATATACGTTTAATCAGCAATTCACCCGCTGGCTATTAATATGGAGCTGCAGTATGTTTGTACTGTTTGAAATGCATTACAATGCTTTCTTTTGCCAGGAATGAACTGAAAATAAATTATTTAACTATAATTGTAATAACAGGAGTCTGTGTTAGAATTCCCTCAACAAAAACATGTATCTTTGTTTCACTGATGGCTTGCATTTTGTTTTGTTTTACCATACCAACTGGAGAAAAGCTAATTTTTACTACTTTAGGCCCAAAGCTGCAAAGACCAAATATTCATAAACTTTATACAAGGCAGTAGAAGAGCTGGTAATAACTGGTGTGTTTGACCAATCAACATGAATAGCTTTTCACAGAAAAACAAAATTGTTGATCCATAAAAATGAATGTGTGATAGCTTCTCCTCTGACTTAAGTGCTGCTTAAAAAATTTTTCAGTTTTACATGCTTGAGAAACACAGACCGCATCATGGATAGTGGTGAGGGTCATCTTTAGAAACGTGTGAACAGCTCAATGGAAGTGGAGATTGAGTCTCCCATGATAGCATAAATGATTGAATTGTTCATTTGAAAAATAACCCGTTGCATCAATATGCCAGAATAATTGAAATTTTAAGAAAAACCCAAATATATTGTTGCATATTATTAATTGTTAAATACGAATCTTCAGCCATCACCGACCAGTCTGCCACTAGGTAATGGCTAGGTCAGTTTCATTGCGGGAAAAAAAAAAAAAAATATATATATATATATATATATATATATATATATATATATATATATATTAGAAATTCTAATGAAATACATTTTACACAATGAATTTTAAAATGGAAATTTAAACTTAAACACACTTTTCACTAAAACTAAAAATAAAAGTCAATAATACAATTCTGACAGCAGATTCAGGCCTACTCACTTTTGAGAGATGTACCATGAGATTGAGTAAATAAGAAAAACATTTAAACTAAATAAAGAAATTAGTGATGAGTGCAAATGTAATAGGTTGTTGACAGATTCTGAAAGAAGATTCAGAGAGCAACACAATGACTTAATTTCATACTGTCCAAAAAAGAAATATGCTTTTTATTGAACAACTTAAATGTGAAAGTTAAATTTGCATCATTATTTTATTATAACATCAAGGCCATGGTAAAATGTGACAAATACAAGGAGCAACAAACAAAATGAAACTGACATGCAACTGAGCCGATGCTGAAAGTACCATCTGAACTACCAGAAAAAAAAGAAGAGACGAACTTCTAGGATGGCAAAAAATTTAGCAGCAAAGACAAAATGATGAGAAAGAGAGTGTGGTAAAAATCAAACTGATTAGTATGTGCGAATGTGCATGTAAGTGTGTGGGTGTGGCTATAAGTATGATTCTGTGGTGTGTGGTTGTGTCACTGTGTGTGTCTGACTGAACCTCATAGCAGTTTATGCCAATAAAGATACATATAGGGGAATTTGATTTTGACTGTTCCATATTTGCAATTAAAAACTCAATGTCCCATAGTTCTGTTAACGAAACTCAGGGACTCCATATATATATATATATATATATATATATATATATAATCCAAACATCATTTAGCTAAATCAACGATTATACTGCACATGCGCAGCGATGAATTCACCTAATGCAGCCCAACTATGAGTCACCAATCAAGCTGCACGTTTTTGTAATTACAGCAAACCCAATCTACATGCTTATATGCTCAGTCCATATAAAATTTTGGCAACAATGTCTACTATGTGTACCTTCAAATTTCTCTTGCTTTCTGCTGCTGAGTTGCATAGTCAGTAGAGATGCTGGGCCTAATAATAATAATAAGCAAAGCCTGGGCCTAGCATTGCTGAAATGTCAGGCTCAAAGCTTCGGGGTTATTCCACTGACACTGTGACCTTGAGCCTTCTGGACACACTTGGTCTAGTCCCACCAGGGTTGGGTTGGTATTAATTTAGCCATGGTGCCTATAATGTTGTGGCTTCACCGTTGCGATTCCCTTGATGCACTAATAACATCATTGCCCATGTTTAAGTTGAACAGATGAACTGGAACATGCTTGCCACAGAAGTCTTAATTCTAACATGTTCTCTTTCCACTGCAGCTGATATAAGGCAAGCACTCCACCACAAAATGGCCGCTGCGCTTCGCCCAGCTGGAGGCTGTACAAGTGGTGAATGAGATGTGTCTCTGTGAAATTTTTTAAGGGCAATGAAAGGTGCAAAATCAATTTAATTCTTCTTTTGATATTAGGGATTCTTTTTCTTCTCATTATTTCAAATGAAATTCTTCAAATCCCATACCATTCCATTTTTCTCCGTTGGATTGATGGCATCTATATATTGGGTAATCTTTTCAGCAGTTCAGCACTGTATTTCATTCTGATGGACCATATGTTTTATCAGTGCTTTGTCATATTAAATAATTTATTATTATTATTATTATTATTATTATTATTATTATTGATAATATTGTTTTGTTCTATTGTTTTAGTATTATTTCTATCAATAACATTTTTACATATACGCCATCATGCGCTCACTCTCAAGGTTTACACAAAATGATAAATCCCCACAGAACAGAAAGAGAAAGACAGGGAGGCAGACATAAGGGACCATGCAAGTGGGTCAGTGGTCGGGAAGGAACAGGTAAAGGCAGAGAATAAGAGAGGAGAGCTCACTTAATCAAATAAAACATGCTGTAACGACATCTTTGGTTGCTTATTGCAATAAACCATTTTGTATTGACAACTTTATTGTGTCTATTGATTCCCCATTATGCTGCTAACAAAGCCTGGATGACATTTTGTCATTTGCAATCATGTTAGCACTGGGACCTGCACAGTCCCTCGTATACCAATCAACACACACACACACACACACACGCCGACACACACGCACGCACGCACGCACGCACACACACACACACACACACACACACACACACACACAATAACACCATGAACACGCATCCACTTACTTACATCTCTAACCCTTTACATAATACAGGTATATCTTCATGAACACAAGGATAAATTAATTTTTTCCAATAGATATGCCAATGATGAAGTACTACACACACAACACAAATCACTGTAGCGTTTCATTAACACGTGAGAATTTTAAAAAGTCAATAAACTAGACCTAATAAAATAAAAACAAATAGTCAATGGATTTACCTAGTATAACTATTTCATACATTACATTGCCATTGTATTATATTGCCACTCAGGATAATTCCCTTGATGTACAACATATTTTCATTAACTTACTCACTGCCTGGGGCACCTATAGGTGCCCTAAACACAGTGTTCTGGAATCTGTGGCACTGAGGGATTTAATGGATTGTGGGTATAATTATTAGCATTCATCATTTTTTTCACATTAATGCTTTAAATCATTGTTTTAAACTACCAGTCACATAAGGTACAACCGGATGCATTATTTCCACTATGAAGCAGCCTCATTCTGGGAAGCTACAGTCGATAACCACTAGCAGCTGTCTGTCAACAAGCCCCTGACCAGTACAAAACACCACTGACCTAAAATTGCCACTTTCAGTCAATAAATCCCCTGCTCAGTCTGTCTGCTGACCCTGGCAGTCATTAAAAATGCACATCAACATTGAATTGAACAGAGGTGACGTCTTCAGACATTCCAACGGATGGGCAGCAGTAGCGAATTTGCAGATACAACATAATAAAAAATGCTATATGTAAAGGAGTGCTCTAGGGCAAGCCACCCCAAAAGTGCAACATTAAATCGCGTCCTAGTGATGTCACATGTATGATGTTTTTTGTTTTTTTTTGATATCTTATACCTTACCATCAGAGTACAGGAGTGACTGCTAAAACAGTAAATCCCCATCCACAATAACAGGCACAGAGAAGGACCAAAAGCTGAGGGAGCACTACGGCAGGACCTAGTTCCCAGGGTATACCATATGGCAAAGTCGGGTAACACGACTATCCAAAGCCAAGCAAATCTTTATGGTTATTGGAGTAGCGAAGTGTCAACTGAGAAGCCACAGATGTGGTCTCAGTAACACTCCCAAAGGAGGAGTCAGCCTTAACAGAGGCTCCAGTCTATCCAATACCTCTCTACCCCCCATAGGACATTCTGTCTCCACTCTCTTCGCATCTTATAACCTACTTGCCAGCTTTGTAGGTTCAGCAAGACAAAAAACTGTAACTTTTGTTGGTATGATGAGGAGATCTGTTACAAACTTGGCATCCAAATAAACTTCTTAAAGTAGCATTATTATTACTCAATTCAGATGTACCCTCAACCAGACTTCTGTCTGTGCTGGAAGATCGCCGTCATCCATTTTGTGCATCTCCAGCTGCCCAAGTAGAGATGTAATCAAAACTCAAGCAAATATGGGGTCTTCTGGTCTACATGACCTGCTTACCCACAAGTTGGAGAAATTAGACACAACTACTTTCCCTGTATACTGACGGACTAAGACCCTATAAAAAATTATACTCAGTATGATTGCATTCCAGTCCTTGGACCGGTTTCCCCCATCGCTCAGTCCTTCGCTCCCTCGTTATTCACTTTTTACATATTCCACATTCATACCTTCAGCACTGAATGTTTTGTAAAACAACTGGTTCATCTATCACCCTTTACCCATGCTGACCATGATTGCAAGTGCACCACTCAATCCCACAGTGTTTCAGGGACAAGATCTAGCATTTCCTTTGAATCCACCAAACTGCATCATACATCATATTCCACTGTTTATCCTGGCATGCAGAGCCACTCATCCATGCTTTTAACGATGAAAATTCCACATGCGGTTGTTTATTACTGACTCCACCCTAAGTACTCAGCAGCATTATCTCCCTCCATACATGTATACTGAACTCCAAACTTCTTTCACCCCACAGGTCTAGCATATCACCTCTCTCCACTGGTGTCAAGTTCGGGGTCTTCCTTACTGTAATGCCCTGGAGCAACATGCTGCCCCTTTAAAGTATTTGCACTGCTGTAACCTTCCAATCATCCCACTCTCAATGCCACAAGACCTGCGCTCAGCTGCCTCCAGGCACATGTTTCTGAACTCACGTTCTACAAGCTGAAGAAAATACTCATTATTGCCAGAGCCCTTATATGTACTAAAGCAACCTGGACACTGTAATCACACTATGCCATCACCAGAGCCATACTCCTATTATGGAGAATCTTTCCTCCCCACTGCTACACCAGTAGGCCTGCAATAGAGAACCAAAAAATAAATGTGAGAGAACCAAAAATGCGAAGTAGCTGACAGGAACACAGATACGGAATAACAGTGTGTGCATAAATATGAAATTATTCAGGCACATGATTGTAAAAGTAACGGCTCGATGACATTTATTAGCAAGCAGTTTATTGCACAAGTTTCTCAGGATTGTTTCCATTTTAACACCAACCCAGTACCTTATTTAGAACATTTTTCAAAATCCTAGCAAAAATCTCAGTTTAAAGCGGTGTGCAAACCCATGTTAATGCACACTGCCATGAAGTCCTCTCAGACATTTTCATCAGAGATATACAGTCTGGTTCCCATACCTCATGCCTTTCTCCATCATAATCAGAACCATGAGAAATAAGAACAACAATTTATACTCTTCTGTACTTCATTTTTATTCTCCTTCTTTGAATTTCTTCTTCACTGGCAAGCACATATATCTTCGTTTCCTCATCGAGTCACACTTTCTGTTTGGTGCTGAACTATGAATCTTCTTTTTCAATTGGAGGCGTTACGAGAGAAAGAATATCGTCCCAATCTGATTGACAAACAGTTTATCCCGTCAAATTAGTCTTCTTTGAAATCCGCTATAGCAGACGACATATCCTTCACTTGCGCTCTCTCTCTCCTCTCTCTCTCTCTCTCTCTCTCTCTCCTCGAATCAACCGGAAAAACGACCATCGTCGGGATGGAGTTAGTCGCTATTTCTGATGGCAGACCACCTGACAGTTCATATTGCACCCGGTTCCAGTGGTACATAAACCATAAAAATCAATACATAATCCTGTACCTAATCATTTGAATAATAAAAAACCGAATTACCAGCTAATATGCTACTTTCAAGCTACGGGCCGCTAGAGAAGCTTTTTGACTGAAAGGTGAAGCACATTGCATTCTCCTCTTTCTCCCTGCATCCTCTCTTCTCCATCGTCCCCAATCTCCTTCTCTCTCCCTCTCTCCCTCCATCCGGTTCTGGAATCGATTCCAAAAAGATCGATAAATTGCCATGAATATTCCCAGCCGGCAGTGAGACCAGCTCGGGAGAGACGGAGGCAGAAGCAGAGGGTGAGGGAGAAGAGAGGAGACAGATGTAGACGGATATGGGATGAAAAGGATATAAAGAGACAGCGCTCGCATTTAACCAATAAAGGGACGAGAATAAACTCTAAGACGGAACCTCGTAGCCTAGCCTACTTCTTTAAAAACGACTCAGTGGCTGTATTTTTCCTCTGCATTTTTCCGGTTTCACCACGGGCAGTTGTGTAACCTCATAGGTTCAAGACAGAGAAGAGCGACTGCAACATACAACATAATAAGTAGAATAACGAGTGAAAGATTTCCTTCCGTCATGGATTTAGCAAGCCACGGCGTAGCCTATACAGCTTTGTAGGAGCGGGCAGACTCCATTTGCATTCAATGAAAATCACAGAAAACACAGGTATGGTGCCAGAATGACAAAAAAAAAAAAAAAAAGCATCAAAAGTTGAAATTCCTTACCGGAGTTGGATCGTAATGCCAGCGGGGACTTCAGACACCAGGCGTTGAGGTCGGGAGCAGTTCTCTGAAAGACGAACGGCACCGGCAAGGGAACAAACATGATCCTCCGTCTTCTTAATTTAAATAGTTAGGCTGCAGTAACGACACTAATCTTTATCTTTCTTTCTCCTCGGCTGTTTTCCAGGTTGACACTTTTAAAAAATGCTTAAGGTAGGCTACTTTAAAAGCTAGTTAAAACCGCCTAAACGTGTTTATGTTAAATTAAATTTAAATCTAGTCTTTTAATTCAGGTAGCCTACAGACTCTGCAATGATACCGTGAACTAAGCAGTAGCCAGCCCAAGCTGACATAGCAGACGGATAGGACAGTTTTTTCTTTTCTTTTTTTTTTTTTTTTCTTGCGGCTATATATTTCAGGCGTATTATTACTATTATTATTATGGCCTAAAAGTGCTCGTTTGTTCTATTTGGCGTTTTCTATCGTCGTTTCTCATGGGTTGCTGTAACTGTAACAGTCCAGAGAAGACCCGTTTAGGTTTGATGTGTACGTATTCTCATTTTCTCTCATGTTCATTCTTTCTTTTGACTCTGGGTTCCCTGCCGAGATAAATATGAGAACATTCGGCTTAACAGTCGATGGCCTCGTATCCTTCTCTTGGATTTGCTTTGGTTTTAGCTTTTAAATACAACTGGTAGGATTAAGTATTACAACACGACGAAGATTCTGAGCATCATTAATGTTACATTTGTTAATTTTTGGTTGACTTATTTGGTTTCTAGCGTCCTGCCGCTTATCACATACACGCTACGCGTAAAGTGCACGTATTTTGAAAATCAATTGAATAATAACAGTAATTTAAATAAATAAATAATAAGTAAGACAGCACGTGCTTGGCCTTCGCTCTGTCTCCTCCTCTCTCTCCGTCTCTCTCTCTCTGTCACGGGGTTGGCTAGTAATTAAAACGCAATCAATCGATAAATAAATAAATAAAACAAGAGCTCGCAAAAATAAAAAACAAAAACAGAAAAAAAGCCTGAACCTTTTATGTTGTATCGTTTCTCGGATCACTTGCCTATCTGTCCGTCCATCCGTTTGTTTGTCTGTCTGTTTGTTCCCGTTATTTGGGAACCTCTATAGCTCATTCGACTCGACTCCCTCCCGTATTAAATCGCTCTGGCACTATGTTGCCCGCAACATTGAAGCAGAAGAGGACTCGCTACGACTCACACGCTGCCCCCCGCCCCCACTTTCACCCGCCCCCCTCTCTCTCTCTCTCGCTCTCCCCTCACTCTTTCTATCCGCTTCTAATCGCACGAAAGACCTTTCAATTGATGACATGATTTTCTTCAATTTAATGACAAGTGTAGGAACAGTAATAGCACTCGTGTCAGAAGATCACATTTTAGGTGGGCTGAATGTTTAGCATGCGATGTCCCACTCCATGCCGCTGTGTATTTCCGCGTTAACAAGATTTAATTATTATCCAATTGGCCTACCTATCCAAATTTGGCCTTCATGAGTGAAAAATTAGCTACCCATCACAATTACTTATTTTATCTTTCATGGCATGTGTTGTCCGCAAGATTAAAAAAAAAAAAAAGTTTTGGGCTTTAAATGAATGTGTTGTAAGTCTTTAAATGACAAGAGGTATGGACTTTTTTTTTTTTTTTTTTAATTCAGTCATACAGCAGTAGTTGGTTATAAGCATTCCAGGGCACCATGTGCTCAGGCCCTCTCGCGCTGGTCCTCCAGTATTTCCTCCAACCTCCTCCGATACGTTACATGCTGTCAATTATAAAGCCACAATCTGTGCTGAGCTCTTACACACAAGATTATTGCCTGTATAGATTTTTTAAATAGAAAAATCTATACGCTAAGCATCGCAGTGAATACGGGAAAAATCGAAATCGCCGCGCTGGATTTCTCTCTCCCTCTGCTCCTCTCTTGGCACTTAGGTTTAAGTTACTGATCAACCATAAACGTGTAAGGCCTGCGCGTACTTTGAAAACGCCCACGTGCCGAAATTAGAGGGTGAATTAAATGTATATACATTGCCATCAGTGGTGATTATTATTATTATTGTTATTATTATTAGTCGTATCATTATTATTATTATTGTGGTTGTTTTTGCTGCTGCTGCACGAAGGACAACAACAAAAAAAAGAAAGTAAATCAATACGGGCCTAAGCATTACTGTTCTCGTGTTGCGGAAGATCAGATAATAAGGCAATATAGCCTTCATATTTCCCTTAAACACACGGAGTGAGGATTATTGTTGCTTTTCTTCCGTCTTCCATTTGACAGATGACATCTGCAAGTCGAACGAGGAAGGCAGAAAGAAGCGACTAGTTGTCCTTCACGAACCCCCCTCGCCGGGAGAGGGTGCTCAGCACCCCCGATATTCCTTCCAGACAAAAGCAATTATTTCTTGTAGAATATAGTGTGGTTGTGTGCGTCTGTGGGAGAGGGGGATAGAGGGAGGGTGTGGGAGATTGGAGGAGAGGAAAATGAAATAGTGTTGGAAGGCTTGGTGGATTTCTCACCTCACCACTACCCTTTCTTCTCGGACATTTTATATCACACAGGTTTCACTCACCGGTTGTACACAGGTGGAAACCATGCGTGCTGTTATATCCCCAGAAGCTGCGTAAAAAACCCTTTTACATGCCAGACAGAAGAGCATGTACATTTTTTATCAGTCTTCGAAGGCAATAGACCTATAAAGGCTATACAACAGGGTCAGAACACTACAGAAGGAAAAATGTCCCAGGATGTACAAAAATACGTACTGCTGGGCTATCGTTGCCGAAAGGCCAACAATTACCAACAATATGCCACTATACGCAACGCAGTTTTGTTGACATGTAAGCCCTAGCAGCACTTCATCATGCATCTTCATACACATGCCAATCCTCAGAATAACCTACTCTCAATCTTTCTGCCACGTGTCGTGACAGTTGTCCTAAGTTCTAGATGATCTGTCTCACACAGCTGTCAGTCAAGATTGGGCACCTGATGAAGAAATTGCATTAATAAACGGAAATAACAAGCTAATGTGGTGCTGCACCTTTTTGAATTTTTTAGGGTTCAGTGCGACCGACTGCACAAGATCATTTTTATGCAGCATAATCTAAAAAAATGTGAGCCCAGCTTTCTGCATTTTATGAAATATCAGCATGCATTTCATGACAGAGAGACCCACAAAAAGAAGCACTTAGAAAATTAATTCTGTGAATGATCAAGTCTATATTAAGGAACATAAGGCGTAATATTCAAACAATTCAGTGAGGTCTGGAAGTGCAATGAAAATACAACGATGTACATTTTAATAATGTACTCTGTATTATAACCATAGTATTACAGTGTAATTAATGATTTAATAAGAATACTAAAATTAGCAACAGTGCCAGATTTCACGCACTTGTTCTCAGTTTGTTAAATGCCTGAAGTTTTGTGTGTATGCGTGTGTGTGTGTGTGTGTGTACTTGCAAGTGCTGTTTGTGTATGTGCGTCCCAATGGCTATTGTTAAACAGTTATGTCATCTTGACAACGAGCTGGTTGAATTAAATTCTCTCTCATCAATAACGTAGTGCCCTAATCAATACTAGCTAACAATTATATTACTGCCATGCTCGCTGCTGTAACAAGCACCTATTACTGTGAAAACTCACCCACTGATTCACAAACTCACTGTGCAAGCATTCACTCATACACACATATCTCTCTCTCTCTCTCTCTCTCTCACACACACACACACACACACGAGTGCACAAATTATGTACTGAATCTGAAGTAACATAATTTTGAAAAGCTCTAAATGTGTCAATTGAAGGATTAATTTGAGATAAATCTATTTTTTAAATCTGTATGCTGTAATTTACATTAGTTGTGTGTGTGCGTGTGTGCAAGAATATGAACAAGAAAGATGGGCTAGACAGACAACCAGATAAACATAGAGACAGCTATATCTTTTCATTGACTTTTTTCACTTTCCATCATTCTCCAATTCCTGTCTCTCCAGCTCTGTATCTGCGGCCTCTCCATCCCACACCCCTATCTTCTCCCCACTCCACTTAAAAACAAAACAACTTTTTCATTTACTTGACCTCTCTCTCTCACACTCTCTCTCTCTCTACCACTGGTCTAAATAATCAATACTGATATACAGGTAATATCCAGCCTTGCCCCCTCTGTGGCACCTCTCACAGAGGTACTCTTTATGGTAGCAGAGGGAGCCAATAGCAGTGGTATTTACTATAGATATTTATCTCGGTTGTCACAGAAAGGTCACTTCCCACCTTGCACTATCTGTAGCATCTTTGGACACTCTGGACTTTTGCATATAAGGCCCCCTACACTTGGATAGTTATTATTAAATATATTTGTTCAACTTCAAAGCACAGCGCTTACATGTCAGAAGATTCAGGACAGAGCCTAATTTCCCATTCAAACAGAAGAGTTCACTGCCTGTAACAGTCCTACATTCTGGCTAGGCATATAGAGCCCTAACACTACTTGAAACTGAACAGCATTCAAGACACACTGTATTATGTAATTTTGCGAGGCAATTTACAAGGCTGGTTTCCTTCCACCTAAGCCCTAAAAAGTGCAGGCAGGTAACTTACTGATGCTTTTTGGGCTAATTCTGGAGTGGTTCCCTCTAATCCCAAACTAGGAATTATACCTGCAACCTTTGAGTGAATACCCTAGCTTCTTAGCCATCACGACACAAAGAGGAACAAGCAAGCTGTGTGTGTGTGTGCATGTGTGTGTGTGTATGTGTGTGTTTTTGTTTTTTTTTTCCTTTTAACCTAGAGTTATTAGGAATTAGACATCAAAGCATAGGCAAATGGTTCTGAAGAACTTGCAGAGTTTAACTGCAGGAGTGAGCGGGAAAATGAGAAAAAAAATGCTAGTTCCGGACTTCACCTGATGACAGTTCAGCCTGGAAATGCTTCACTAGACAGGTAACCACACCTTAAGAAACTCCTATTACAGTCAATAAAGGTAAAGAATTTTACCCCTTATTTCAGTATCTCCAGACTGAGAAAGAGTGCAAGCAGAAGTACATATTCACATGCCTCTCTCCTCATTGATTGTGGAACAGGCAAGCATCACCTCATATGTCCTTATTCCTTCCGCCCATCGTGTAAACATCAGCTAGTGTTCCAGGGAGTCCCCCCTTCCTGAAATGTTGCCTTTGAGTGTGAATTTTGCCTTTTGTCATTGGAAATTGTATGCAAATGCACATTAACTACACAGAAGTGTACTCAGACATGTGCGCCCAAACCCTGAGACCCAAAGCAAGCTGCCGAAACACACAAACTGACTTTGATATGAACTGCGACAGAGACAATGTCACAGCAGAGGGCTACTCTATTTCGTCAGCATTACCACTGTGGTGTGCTGTCCATCAGTTTGGAGACAAGGCTCTGTCAGCCGAGTATATTCTACTGTTCACCCTATCACTGTATTTACCTAACCCCTGTATCTTCCTCTGGCAGTGTACATATACCACATTTCCTGCTCTCCATCAGTATATTGTTAACCTACAGTATTTACCAGTGTATTTACCTAACCCCTTTTCCTTCTCTTGCTCTCACTCTCCTTCCCTCTTTCCCAGTGTGTCTACACTGCAAGACTGTGTGTGGGGAGATTTAAAGCCGGGATCAATAAGAAATTTAAAAATCAATGAACTTAGCGCCAGGAAATCAATAGGGCCTAATCGGGATGCCAATCGCAGAAGTCAAAACAATTAAGAGGGAAGAAAAATGTTTAACAACCTTCTCGCTCTGCTTACATGGGGAGGGGGGGGGGGGGCGAGAGAGAGATAGAGGAAGGAGAGGAATGAACACTCTACAAGAGAGGGAAATGGCCGTTGTAGTTGGCTTCACACAGACAGACAGAACAGATGGAGGAAGGACTGTTTGAATTTAGGGGACAGGTATTTTGTCTCTAAAGGAAAATATTAAGTGAAGAAGAAGAGGTGGATTGATGAAGGAGAGAGGCAGGAGAATATTTGGGAGTAAAATCAGCGGTTTTTTTCCTCCCTGGTTTTGAGCGCATCAGATATCCTGCATTATGTCCATTAATTAGCCCGCGTTACTGTGACTGTTCGTCAGTATATGAGCCTGCTATTTAATGTCTGTCAGCCTGCATTTTACTCTGCGTGTATGTCTGTCCATCATAACTACAGATAGTCTTTGTAATCATATAGTGGGCCATCCAATCAGATGACAAGCTATCTGCTGAAATATCCAATAGCAAGATGCTCTGAGTGAGACGAAAATGGTGAGGGGGTTAATTTGGGGTCGATCAATATCTGCCCCCCACCTTCTTGCTTGTGGAGCGAAAATCAATGGCAAAGGCAATAGATCCCCAGTAGTGTGTGGATTAGTGAACTGACAACTAATCAGACAGTCACTGAAACTGACACTGCACCTATTAACCTATTGATATGAGGACTGCAGGCAGACACACACACACACACACACACACACAAAACGAACTCGTACATGCACATTCACTCACTGCACTTGATCCATACAGTATACATCATCCAAAGCTTTTTCATTTGAACAAACAAAATAGGCCTGAATACCTGTAACCTCACAGCTAATAAAAGTTCCAAGCAATATACAATCCATTTTTAACTAGAATTTTTTCCACTAAAAATAAGCATTTGTCTCAGTGACGCCACTTGTGATTCCATGCTGAGGCCCTGAAATTTTAAGTGATGAATGCTTTTGAGTTGGTGCTAGAGTGGATTTTTTTTTGAGAACATACGTGCTTATTACATTTGCTGTAACCACAAGTCAAACTGCTGGTCTAAATGCAACTAACCGACAAGGCATGTACAGTCAGGTTCCTAAATGTTTAGACATTGACATAGATATTGCCATTTTAGCTGTATAACACAGCATACTGGAGTTGAAATCCAATAATGAACACAAGCTCAAGGTGCACTTTCAGCTTTTATTTAAGAGCATTTACATCAAAATTAGCTGAACTATTCAGGAATGACAGCTACTTTTAGATGAGCCAACCCCTCTTTTTGGGGGGCTTAAAAGTAGTAAATTGGCTGGTCAGCTGCTCCATGGCCAAGCGTATGTTATTTCCTCATTATTCAGTTTACTAGTAAGCAAATGAAAGGCCTGAAGCTGATCTCAAGCATGGCATTTACATTTGGAGTCTGATGCTTTTACCTCCCAATATGAAGTTGAAAGAGCAGTGGCTGCCAGAGAGGCCAGCCATTATTAAACTGAAAAATCATGACAAAACCAACTGATTAAAGGCAAAAACATGAGGAATGGTCAAATCAACTATTTGGGCAAATCTTAATGAAAATGGATGCACTTGTGAGTTTAGAAACACCCAAAGGCCCAGAAGATCACTAATAACACCTGAGTTGTTTTATAGAATTATTTCCCTGTTGAAGAAAAAATCATACACATCAGTGGGCCAAAACAGGAACACATTTCTTGAGGTATGCATATCTGCCTCCAAGTCAATAATCAAGAGAAGACTTCACGAGAGTGAATATGGAAGGTTTATCACAAGACATAATGTGGTAAGCCACAGAACAGAAGACCATATTAGACTTTGCCAATCAAATACATCTAAAAAAAAAAAAATACTTCTAAACTGCTAAACTTCTAGCAGAATGATGGGAAGAGAAAAGCATGGAGAAGGGATGGAACTGTCCATGTTCTAGTGCATACCTCCTCATTTGTAAAGCACGGTCACGAGTGGGCATGTGCAGTCAATGAAACTGGTTATTTTGTATTTATTGATGACCTGACTGCTGACAAAGGCAACAGGATAAATTCTGAATTGTACAGGGCTCAATTATCTGCTGTAATTAAGCTAAATGCTTTAAAACTCAATGCGCGGTGCAGATGGACAATAACCCAGAGCATAACCCAGAACCCAAGAATTTAAGATGTCAAACAAATGTTCTACAATTTTTATGAACTTTAGGGAAGGAACCAGATGCAGATCCATTGAAAAAGTCTCTAGGCAATTTAGTAAAGAACACATTTTAAGCTGCAGTTGGCACAAAGAGATGAAAAAGAACAGAAAACAGGGTAAGACTGAAAAGTGGATGGGGCAGTCTGAGTCAGGCGATGGGCAAACAGGAATCTGGAGGTGGGGTCAAGTCGTGGTCAGAGACAGGTCCGAGGTCGGTATTGGGAGAGCAATTCCCGGGGAACAGGTGTGCTGAACTGTGCACTCTCAAACCACAATCCTCAAAGGGACAGGTGAATATGCCACTCTGAAAGCCACTAAACAAAGGGAGTACAATCTCTCAATTGTCACTCATGAAAGTTTACTTTTCTTTTATACCGAAGACACAGTAAAGAATAACAATCCAACGAATGGGAAATAAAGGACAGAAGCTAATATACACACTACAACAATTACCACAAATGGGAAAGGTGTCATTTGAGCACGCAGGGACACCTCAAAGGGGAGTGAAACAAGAAACAAGACAATAACACTTCAACAACATTTTGACTTTTTCTTGTTCTGGGCAGAAAATGCTATTTCCAATTGCTTATACCTAAAGTAAATGGAAAAGACATATTTTTCTCCTCACACTTTGCTTTTGTGACCTGGGTAATGAAATTCTCAAGTTTACCCATTTTCCAGAACATTAAAGGTAGATTCAGTGCTAACTTGCTAATAGAGTTTCCTAGAACTTACAACAATTTTCAAGAACGTTCTAGAATGTTGTACAACTTCCAAGAAGTTTCAAGAATTTTCTCATATGTTGTAGAACTTATGAGAATGTCAAGAACCTTTTAAAATTTTCTAGATCATCCATATATATATATATATATATATATATAGGTGGATTCAATTATTGATGCTCTGAGCCCTGAGGGGGATGAAAATAACAAACTCAGTATTACTCAATAACACTTCATTTTATTGATAGCCCTATATCTTGGCTTTATGGAATGGTTCATTCAAGTCACCAATTCCTAACGGGTCAGTTTTTATTGCATGCATCGTAAAACCTTACGAAATGCGTGAAACACGAGTGACGAAATTTAATGCAACATCAAAAGTACAATTAATAATTGTCATATCTACACCTAATTTTGTTTACAAAACTACTAGAATATGTTACTTTAAGTGTACCAAAAATCAAAAACCAGGGTTGAAAATTTTAGAATTATGCATCGTCGAATACATAGCGTAAAAGGTAAAAGTTGGAAAAAATTGACTCACATTCTTAACTTTACCCTCATTTCCTCAAAACTCATCAGATACTCTTCAAAATCACTGTACTTTGCCTACAGTGTGTCTATTATACAAAACAGTTACCCTTTGCCATCCATAAATTTCTTAAACAGCTCAGTCAGGCCCTACATTGACCCTCGGAAAACCTCTCGTTCGTCACTCGAGTTTTACCTCTGACAACATATTCTAAAGTCCACCTCGAAGCACCACTATACATCATTGGATTGTATCCACATCACTCCTACATACACAAAAATGTTCTACTATGAAATTAAGGGCATAAATACACATATTTGGCCCATCTAAGGTTCCTACTATGCCTTTAAAAATAAAATTTAACTTTTTTTTGCGACATCACGGACTCCGCGCGGGCCAGGTCTTATATAAAAATACCTCAGGATAACTCCTTTACTCGTTTTTAACCAGCCACACATCTACAAAGCATTATAAAAGAGATAAACACCATACAAGATGATACAGTAAGCTGACAAGCATTCTACTTTAACCATGTCAAAACCACCGAAAACCTCCCGTTCGTCACTCGCGTTTCACCTCTGACAACATATTCTAAAGTCCACCTCAGCACCACTATACATCATTAGATTGTATCCATATCACTTCTACATACACAAAACATGTTCTACTATTAAATTAAGGGCATAAATACACATATCTGGCCCATCTAGGGTTCCTACTATACCTTTAAAAATAAAATTTTACTTTTTTTCGCAACATCACCGACTCTGCGCAGGCCAGGTCTTAGATAAAAATACCTCAGGATTACTGATATACTTTGTTTTTAACCAGCCACACATGTCTACTAACCAATACAAAAGAGATAAACACCATACGAGATGATACATTAAGCTGGTAACCATTCTACTTTAACCATGTGGAAAAATCACTCATTCATTACTCGCGTGTCACCTGGTAATACAATAGGAAAATCAGATGAGTTGAGGCCATAGGAGCTGGTAAGAATGAATTTTCTTAATTATTTTACGTTTAGGGTTGCTACATATAGCTTTTAACTTTGTTTGGATGGTAGGAAGTATAGAAATTAGCAGTAGTTTGTGCTATATATAGGTAAATGTCAGTGAAATGCGAGTGACGAGGCTGGTGTTGAAAAATAGTTTTTTCATGCTGGCACAGGCTCAGGTCAATGTATGTAAAAAATATTTCTATGAACATAACCCTGATAGGGACCCTCTTGGCTGGATATAATGTGAACAGAGGGACTACCTTCTTAGTATGCTAGTTGATGGTCTAAAAGTTTCGTCACTCGCATTTCAACGAGTTGAAATTCCCATGAAAAGATATAGGGAAAAAAAATGTGGGCAATGACATGGCTAAACCACATGGAAATGTTAGATATGACCCCCTACTATGGAAAAAATAAGTTTATGGTGGTCTAGCACTATTTTACTTGACAATACATGATTGGAACGAGGTGAAAATGGCCCAAAAATGCCAATTTTGGGCAATTTTTTTTACTTTGGGGTTCAATAACTCATGAAATTATGAGCCGACATATGCAGATTTGCCCTTTCTTTAAAGCCCTGGATGTTTTCTTTCAAATGAGTCTAGAAACAGGAAGAATGGTGCATTAAATAGGCCCAAACATTGTTTCTTGGATCCACCCATATATATACAGTGTATATATATATATATATAGGATCACCACTCACCACCTCAGTTTAGTTCTAGCTGCATAAGTGAACACATAGACATATCTGAATTTTTCAGCGATGCCATCAAGAAGCTGCTAGCATTCTCCAGATGCATTCTGCAATGTATGTGGCCAATTTAATCAAAACGAGAAAAAAAGTACTCTGTGACAGCATCTGCTAAAATGTATGAAGCCTACAAGATATATTTTGGCAAGCTTGTCAGGGATCAATACAAACTCTGGGCACCTCATTGTACCATAGAACACTGCAACAGAACTCTAGAACGTAAGACAGATAATTGCGGCTTGCTTGAATACGAAGATTTGATATTATACAAATGTAATAAAATTTGATTCTTACTTTGTTTTATTCAGACCTTATGTAAATGAAAGTGTGCAAATTTGCCTGTTTTTACATAGAAATTAGGTGAATTTCTAAATTTCATCATCCAAGTAACAAAAGCAAAGTTTGAAGTCAATAATGGGCATTTTCTATTCTTTTACAACACAAGCAATAAAGAAATAACATACTCTATTCAGGAACAAAATTTGTGTTACATAGTGTAATTAATCAATTAAGGGAAACAGCAGAGGAATCAACACAGAAGGCTGGACTGTGGGGAGAAATAATTAAGGAAATATTCAGGACATGACAGTACCCTGATTCCCCCGCCCCCACGGATCTCCACCTGGCGTCCCTGTAGCCAATAGGAGACGCTGACACAGGAAGTCCCAGACCATGGAGGGCTCCAAGATGTTATGATCAAGCACCCAGGAATGCTTCTAAAGGCCGTATTAGCATCAGTCCACCAAAAAACGGGCAACCACGCCCCTTGCACCGGACATCCTGGATGCGACACACTGCATAGGCAGGGCCACCATGAATGAGCTAGGGGGCAGGAGAGGAGTGGGGACGAGGATTGTGACAAGAGGAACAAACATGTTTAATATGGGAGACATGAAAGACAAGATGGATGCAGTGAAGGGGAGGGAGGGGGATCACGCAAATTGTAGAAGGCAATAAGACCCGGGAGATGGTGGAGGATCCAATGAAGTGAGGGGTGACCTTCTTGGATGCAACCTCAGGGGGATATCCCTGGTCGCTAGCCACACCTTTTGTCCCATCTAGTAGTTGGGAGCAGAATGATGTCAACAGTTCCTTTGTTTAAGGAAGATTGCGATGTGCTTCTGCAGGAAGGAATGGGCTCTTCTCCAACCCTGGTGCAATGAATCTGGAACTGAAGTGAAGGAAGCTCCAACTCTCCTCGGCCTGGAAAAGGGAGTGTTGCCAGCCCCAAAAGTGCTCAAAGGCGGACATTCCAGTACCTGCCACGTGGAGGAAATTGCAACCGAGTAGGACCCAAGGAAGAAGGTGTGACCACTTTGAGGTAGTACTTTCAGTGAGACAGCAGAGGGTCTTGCCCAGCTCCTGGTTCAGCCACTCCACCCAGCTGTTGGTCTCAGGGTGGAAGCAAGACAAGAGGCGAGAGGTGGCACCCACCAGGGCGCAGATGGCCCTCCAGAAGCAGCTGCTGAATTACAGTAAGGCCCACGATCCGAGACCACCTCCCAAGGGACATTGTGAAGCTGCACCATCTGATGTAGAGGGAGTTCCCCTGTCTCTTTAATCGTGGGCAGCCTCACCAGAGGGCAAAGAGGGCTGTCTTTGAAAAATGGTCCATGATGGTTACAATCACCATGCAACCATCAGAGTCTGGTAGCCCAGAGACAAAGTCCATGGAGATGCATGCCCACGGCTTATTAGTAACTTCAAGGGGCTGAAGGAGACCACTGGGAGATTGTTTATTGGACTTGGATTGGGCACAGGGGTCACAGGCAATGACATACTCAAGGGTCTCCCATAGGATGGTAGGCCACCAGAAGCACCGGCTGACCAGGGACAAGGTGCGAATGGTTGCAGAAAGGCATGCCAAGGGAGGGGCTTGGGCCCAGGTGAGCACTCTGGGTCTAACTCCTTCTGGGGCACAAAGTCAATTAGCGGGGCAACCCTGGAGAGTGGAACCAGAACAGAGAGCTTCCCCCATGATGGGCTCCACCTCTAACTTTGTGGCAGCTAGAAGATAACCATCTGGAATCACAGCCACTGGATCCTTCTCAGGAGACGGGGAATGGAGGGGGCACAGGGCATTGAGTTTCTGGTTCTTGAACCCCAGGCGGCAGGTGAGGGTAAAGTTGAAGCAGGCAAAGAAGAAAGACTACTGATCTTGCCTGGGGTTTTTCCTATTAGCAGAAGAGAGGTATTCAAGATTATGGTGGTCTGCCCACACTGTTGACCCTCCCACCAATCTCTTCACTCTTCAAACATTAACTTGATGGCAAGGAGCTCACAATCCCTGATGCTGTAGTTTCTTTTCACAGAGACATCCAATGAGAGAAAAAAGCACAGGGATGGGCCTTGCCATCAGCCAGCTGCTGGGAGAGGACCACACCATGCCAACATTGGCGGCATCAACCTCCACAATGACCTGATGCTCGAGGACAGGGGCGCTGGTAAACTTGACCTTCAGCTGGCGGAAGGCAGAAGCAGCATCAAAGGGTCCAAAGGAAGGGAAATGTACAGGTGGGAGCTGTGAGGGGAGGAGCAACTGAAGAGTAACTTTGGATGAAGTGCCTGTAAAAACTGGCAAAATGAAGGAATCTCTGAAGCTGTTTGCAGTTTGCCAGTTCCGGCCAATCCAGGAGGGTCTGTACTTTTTGCCAAGCCATCTTGATCTCACACCAGGAGACAGTAATGGCAAGGAACTGATGTCTGACGGAATTTACACTTCTCAGGTTTCAAGTAAAACCAATTTTCAAGCAGGAGGTAGATTACATGACATATGTGCCAGGAATGTTTCTCCAGGGTGCAGGAGAACAGCAGGATGTGATCGAGGTAGACATACACAAAGTGGGAGATCATGTTATGGGATAAATCTTTAATGAGGCTCTGGAACACTTCTGGGGCATTAGTGAGCCAAATGGCACCACCAAGTACTTGTAATAGCCGAAGGGGGTGTTAAAGGTTGTCTTCCACTTGTCACCGTCATTGATGCAGGCCAGGTGGGAGGGATGTCTAACGTATTGAAGTTGTGGCACCCTTGGAGGTTGGAGAAGGCTGAATCCATAAGCAGCAGAGGATAGTGATTCTTGACTGTGATGCATTTCAAGCCCCTGTAGTGGATGTATGGGTGGAAGGATGCATCCTTTGTGGACACAAAAAAGCTGGCACCAGCAGGTATAGATGAAGTGATGAGGTGTTCACATGCTGTTTATGCTCCCCTGGGTGAAGGTGGTAAAGCCTGGTACAATCCACCAGCGTAGGTTTTGAAAGTGAAAGGTGAGGCACAGATCTGGAGGAGGCGCTGGAGGGTCCTGATAGCAATGGGTCCTGGAGCTGAGCTCACTAATGCATCCATTTCTCCTGTAGACAAATGTGCACTCTACAGTAAGGGCCAGGTCAATCAACCAACCCATCAAGGTCAGAAAGCATTCCACGGGTAATAGGCACGCTGGGCTGTGCACTCAAACTCCAAGGCTCTGAGAAATAGGTGAATGTCACTCTGAGAGCCGATAAATACAGGGAGAACAATCCCCAAATAGTTACTGGTTTAAGTTTAATTTTCTTTCATATTGCTGACAGAGGGTTCAAAGCAGTAAGACTGAACAGGCCAGAAACATAATGAAGAGCAACAATCCAGCAGGGCTCGAAATAGTGGGTGCATAGGTGCATGTATGCACCTAGCTTTCGGCAGGTGCACCCAAAATTTAAAGTCGGATGCACCGCGTGCACTTAGTAAAAATCTGCCCCGGAAATAAATCCTCTCTCTACAAATGCGCTCATCCTTACCTGGAATGATAAATTTTTATCGGTAAGGGACGAGAATTAATGACAAAATCGATTGGACTACAAGACTGTGGAACATGTTTGGTCTGAGGCCGCGTATGAGTTAACATTGGCTGATCGCGAAATGTATATTTCTCATCAAAGACTTTTCCTGATCCAGGATCAGGGAGTTTGTGGGACATCTGCCCTCCGCGGCACCAGGGGGCGCCGCCAGCACAGACCACGACCCATACCAATAGAGACGACCGGTTCAACGTCATCAAGAGCTCAGCGCAAAGGCCGCGCCCCTTACGGGGGAAAACAAACACTCTTATGCATTGAAATCAATGAGAAATAAGCGCGATAATTGAGCAGTAAAATGCCCAAAAGTTGTTGTGTGCCGGGTTGCATCTCCAATAAAATGATCATTCCGGATCTCAGGTTCCCCATCCTACCTGGAAAAGGGAAGAATCCAAAAAGGAGAGTTAAGAGAAGATGAAGAGTAAAAGCTATGTATCCAGTGTCTTTCCATGTTTATATGTGTGGGAAACGCTTCATGCCACTCTTTTTTTTAAAACTTAGAAAGTAACGTAAGTACCCTTTATATGTAAGACTTGGTACTATACTTTAATAGGTTTATTCGCTATGATTTTTGTCTCGTGTCATTATTTATTCTTTAATTGCTTTACTAGCTAACGCAAAGTAGCGTCAGCCAACCGAGTCAGGTTTGCGGTCTATCGTTATGTGCATTTGTTAGTTATTCGTAACACCAAACTGACACAGACTTCGAAATTCGCGGCAGTGAAAGGGCAAGAGGGTGGACCGATCAACCTTAATTTATTAAGATAACGCGAACGCTCAGGCTCGGGCAAGGTAGCAAAATAATCGCTAGACATGTCAATAAATCAATACATGAATATAAACTGGAAATTTAGTTAAATAAATCAGATACATTTTACATCTGAAAACTCATCAAAATACATTGGGGTCAATGGGCTCTGAGGTTTTCTATTCCTCGAATAGGGGCGCGGCCTTGACATTTGACGAAGTATCCGGATGTGCCGGTCGTCTCTATGGGACTGCGTCCTAACGGGAGAAATAAATGACGTTTTACACTGATTGGGTGGACACTTGAAATTATGCACGCGCATACTCGGGTAGACACTTAGGAAATTGTAATTGAGATTCATATTTGAAGATCCATTCTCGTTGGTTGATGTATGTACTTACTTGTTGGATGTAATGTAAGTGGCTGCTGGGTGATTAATAAAATCTTACAAAAAATTCTTCTAGATAAAATATAATCTAGGAGGAGAGGGTCTTAATTATGGAGTTATGAAGAATGTACAAATATAAAAACAGCAAAAAGCAGCACTGTTGCTGCTATTGAGGCCAGAGAGGTCCTATGATGGAGTTGCGGAAAATTACTTTAGTTTATCGGCCAAGTCAAACAAAGTGAAATTAAATTATAGGTTGAATATTATCTGACTATGATAAATAACAATAGTACACTCAGTTTTACCAATTTCATTTTTTTTTGTATTTTTTCCATTAGTTTTCTTATACAGCATGATTTTAAAAAAATCTTATCCCACCAATAATCCTAACCTGTTGCACCACTACAAATTTACAGTAGTCCTATGGCATATCAAAGAATCTGAGTTTAATGATATTTGTTTATTCATTTTGTACTGCTGCAAAGCGGCTTTTTTTATTGAATTAAGCAAGTTTTAGACTGTGCATCTAAACACGCACGAGTGCACCCATTTGTGCACCCAGTCAAAAAATTTGTGCACAGAAACCGACACAGGGGGCTGCATTGTGGGGGAAAATAAGGAAACATTCAGGATGTGACAAAAATAGCAAAGTCAATCACAGGACCTGAACGTCTAAGTGTTGATTTAAATTTCAGGTGGTCACTGACTGCAATAGATTTATGACTACATATTAAAAAGGATATTCAATTCATCGACAGTAATTTGTCTAATTACTTTTCAGACCGTAAAATTTGAGGCCTATCTGTGAAAATGGTTGATGTCTAAACGGTTCATAGAATATTTTCAATTAAAGCTGAAACACTATACTTCACTTGCATATTAATTCCCTCATTTCAAATCCATTGAGATGATGTACATAGTCAAATTGATGAAAATCATGTCACTGTCCTAATATCAAGGATTGTTTTGTATGAACTTTACACAAACTTGACATTTTTTTTTTTTTTTTTTTTTGGGGGGGGTCCACCAGGCCCTCAACCTTCAACTAAATATGCAGCTTAACTCATCCTTTCCACCTTCTTTCCTGTCCTCTTTTTTCTCATGTCCACCTGCTCTCTTATTTTTTGTTCTTCACCACCTCTTCTTTCTTTTATTCTCATATCTCTATTTTCTCCTGTTATCTCTTATGTAACATTCACAACAGGGTCAGCAAGCTTTGAATTAATGCCCAGGTAAAACCACTTCCTAAGACTGTGAGCCAAAGATATCCCAAGCAGTTCAGATCTCTCCTCCTTTGATTAATCAACCTGTTTCTTCATTGAAAACCTTGTTTATTCTCAACAGACATTGTATGAGACACACAATAAACTCAGCAGTGTTGTGCTGTTTTAAAGGGCCATACGTGCCTGAATTATTATATTTTGAGAATGCTGTGAGCTAAATTTCATCCCAGAGATTGAATAATGTTTCTTGATAAAATCTAGATCAATCTGTGATATATAAGCTGTGAATATGTGATTCAGTTTTGAGCATGATTAGCAGAATATTTTGAACCTGATATACTGTGTAAAAGGTGATTCTTGCTTTGCTCTGATATCCGGGAGCTTTGAAGTTTTCAGTCCCATTTTTAAATTCTTGCGTGCTGTGGTCCTATGTGGAATACAGCTGACGTGTAGAAAATGGCAGTCATGTTACAGACGTGCAGCAGTGGACAAAAAGCAGAAAAAAAATGTTTTGATTTAGAGGCCTGAAAACAACCTGAGAATCTTATCTCTTTATTTCTCATATTTGTGTAGGTTTTGTTAAGGTTAATGAATTAATATCTAATGCTAGTTTGCTTGAATAATGAACAATGAATGATAATGATCATGTTTGCATGAATAAATATTGGGGGAATAAACGTTGTCAACGACTCCTCAGTATTGGCAAAAAGAAATGATTGGCCCTACTGTGACCACTGCTAACCACACCAAAATGCTGCACCATCCCAAAAGAATGATTTGTCTTGTCACTGCTTGTAGCACAAAATGAAGTTTTCTACAGTATTATACAATAGAAGTTGCATGGGGACTGAAATTGATGTATATGTGTGCGTGTGTGTGTGTGTGTGTGTGAGAGAGAGAGAGAGAGAGAGAGAGACAAAATGTGTGTGTGTGTGTGTGTGTGTGTGTGTTGGTGAGAGAGAGTGTGTGTGTGTGTGTGTGTGTGTGTGTGTAGGTGAGAGAGAGAGTGAGTGTGTGTGCATGTGTGTGTGTGTTGCAGAGAGAGTGGTGAAAAGGGGAGAGGTAAAGACCAAAAGACAAAAAAGGATCAGAATGAGAAGAAATGAGAGAGAAAGAAAGAGAAGAAGAGCGGTAGAGTGGACAAAACCTGGGCAAGATGGAAGGAGTGTTTGTCAGTGATAAGAGGAGAGGCAGTGGAAACGAGTGGGGTGAGGGGGTTAGAATGGTTTGGACAAAGGAGGGATGGGGAGGGATAGATATTTGGGATTAAAGAACATATGCAGGGAGCAGAGAGGGATTAGAGAGTAAGAAAGACAGGACAGGGATGCTTTCCTTGGGTGGGGGGGGTCAACTTTTTACCATTTTTTTACCTATCAACATTAAAAAAAAAAACACATAGTGAATTTTACTTATCTGGACAAAACCAACATCGGTCATGGTAAGAAACAGGATTTTACAATGTAGCTGGGATTCTATGAAGCATCTGAGAACCATTTCCAACCCTTTGAGTGGGGAGTGCTAATTTGGTGGCTTCGGGGGGTGGGGACTGGGCATAGGTCAGGGTCAGCAAGGAGGAGGGATGGAGGGAAAGGGAGTAGAAGAGACTATAGGTGGAGAGAGTGGGAAGGCATCACAGAGAAAAAAGAAAAAAAGACTGGTTAATACTTGGAGAAGGGAAAAATCAGACACCTACCTGTCTGTCCTCTCACTCACTTTTCGCTAGCAGTTTTTTCTCCCTCTTTCTCACAGTCTCCCTCTCTTTCTTTCCCGTTCTCCATCTTAGCCCCTCCCCCACAGCAGCTTGACCACAAAGGTCAATCAGTCCAGCGGGGTCATCTGTCTGGGATGAATTTGAACTCAGAGCCCCTCTGCTTGATCACCCACTAAATCCATGGATTGCAAAGCCCAAGCAGCGAAAATGTCCTGCGCACGTGCGCGCGCGTGTGTGCACTTGTACATGTCCTTGTGCGTCTTTGCATGTGTGCGTGCGTGTGTGTGTGCAGAAGTGAGTCTGAAAGCATCTGAGTGTTTTATTGTACTGATTGCTAAAACATTTAATTCATTTGTCACATAGGACACTGGACCCAGCAAACTATAGGAGACGATGATAATTGAAACAGAGGGATCAATCAAAACTAGTTGCAGGAAAACTGGTCTGCCAAACTTCTTATTGAAGAAGACTAGAGATCAATATCAAACATCAACGTCAGCAATAACAGTTTCATTAAAGACATTAATGGGCTCCAATACAAGAGGAAAATCATTCACAGGCTGTTGAACTGATGGAAAGCCCAAGCCAGTGTGTTTGCGATAGCAGTATTTCCGTATTGAACACAAATTCTACCCACTTAAATAGACGATTTCTATTATGGGCAGACAGACTAGACTCGGCCTTGACCCCAACATTCACGAAAGTACGGACAGTCGACTCGTATTACGCAATCTGTCTTTCTCCGGATCTGTTTTTTAGGGGGAAAAAAGGCTGAAATTTGTAGAAATTTCCACGAAGGTGCTGTTGATGCGTTATTCATTTTCTCCAGATGAATTTAGCATTTTGTGCTATTATAGCCTTTATTCATTAATCCATACAATAAGGGCTATGACATTTAATCACATAAAATATCCCGTAAACTGTGAGGCTGCGAGTAATATACGTTTTACCACAGTAGAGGACAAATAGTTTATGAAGACAAGAAGTTCTCAAGAAATATCAATGCTTGCGTGAGCAACTCGTTGACAAGGGGCTATCAACTGAACTCAACTAATTGCGGTGGTCACCCATACTCTGACACAGAATCGTTTGAATTGGTATTCTGCAGCACAGTATGTATTTCATTTTCTTAAATCAGCGAACAGATTCTTGGAAATAAAAATCTGCCTGGGACGCAATTTAGCCAATGTCGTGTTTCTGAATCAAGTAGCCTATTACTTGCAGATTAACGTGGGCTACCCTTTTAGGTAGGCTATAATTTTTTTATTTTTTATTTTTTTTACCAAAATAAGGAAAATATAGGCCTAAAGGCGTTAAAATGTGTCTAAAAGTCTTTTTATCACAAAAGTATCGACAAAAAATATGTTGAGGAATTTTTATAGTTTCAGCCCACCTGGTATTATATAGAATTTAAAAAAGCATGCGCTCCATGTTCAGTTCTTTTCTGTATCAGGGCCTGATTAACGCTCGCTACCACTTGAAGTAGGCTACCTCCAAATACTGAAACGTGGCGCGTGGGTTGATAACAACAACAACAACACCAACAATAATAAATAAAGGCGTTTTATTCCATTATTTTTAATGGTTTGCTGTGGTCTCGCAGTGCTTTCAAGAAAAAAATATGTAACGAACTAAGCGTGAGAAAAAAAAGTAATCTGGTTTTTACTGCACTTACTGCGAGAACGTCATTATGACTCCAAGAGAGAAGACCGCGATTTTAAGTAGCAGAGCATAGCGCCTATTGAAATATAAATAAAAATATATTATATAAATATAAATATAAATTCAATATCTGGTGTATTGAGTTCTTATCACTTGTATTAATTCATTTCTAAACATGAAGGCCTATTTTATTTTCTTTATTTATTCATGTATAATTTTTTATGAACAATGTAATGTGTCTTAGCTTTATGTCAGCATGAGGGAGGGAAAAATCTAAAATAGCCCATCACGAAATATAAAATTAAATGTGCCGCTAAGCGAGGTTCCGTCCAAGAACCTTTCATGTAAAGATACTTCCCTGAGCATATTCTCACAAAAATGATAAATTGGTGCGTACAGGCATTTTAGGTTTGTAATTTATTAGAAAAATTCCAGTTCAAGTGTCAGCTGTTCCCAACTTATTTCTGCATGCATCAACATTTTATTGATAAAGGGCATTATACTCATTTTTTCTTCACAGGCAAATCTCCAAAGTGGTGGCATTTTCCATATCAAACGCGTTGTGAAGTAAGAATGATATTAAATTAAGAGAGGAAAAAACTTAGATCTCAGCGAATTTTGCATGGTTTTAGTATAAGTAAGTAAGTAAGTTAGTAAATAAATAAATAAATAAACGCTCTTAAGAACATACTATTTTTGCACTTACAAATGTAATCATGTGGGCACTCACACTTGAGTCAACATCATTTCGTGCCACGATTATTCCGAAAATGCAGATGAATAACATTGTTGTGTACATTCTCCACAAGGGCATTTCTGACTCGAATGCAATGCATATGCAAATTTAAAAAAAACAGGAAGAGGATTCTTATTTTGACGAATATGAATGGGAATATCAGCACTCAAAAAGACGCATAAATAATCACATTCGGTAAATATGCACAAAGTCAATTAGCTTAAAGCCCATAATAATAAATTATCGCAAATAATTCAGTCATGTATTAGCTTCTCTACTTAAAAAATGTGGCCCATTATTTTCCCCAATAATAATAATAATAATAATAATAATAATAATAAAATAATAACAATAATAATACTAAACAAAGTAGGCCTATTATATCCTTATAATTCAACAACGATAAAACAGATGAAGAAGCAAAACTCAGAGTAATAACACCATAACCATATGCAAATACATACAATTATTATTATGATTATGATGATGATGATGATGATGATTATTATTATTATTATTTAAATTGTTGATTTTGATATGTGTATTAACTACCGTTAGACAATACAAGCTACGATGCGTCGGCTAATTTTAATTCATGTTGGCGTAAATCAATGTGTGGCTTAACGAATTGTATTTATTTATTTATTTATTTTTTGGCTATACCGTTAGACAGGTCAATGCCAAGATATTCTTCAAATGTAGGCTACTATCGTATTTTGTCGAGCTCATCCAGGAAACACAGAGGGTTTTGATAGTGCTTTATTTTAGGAAAAAACAAAGACTACGAGCGTTTCCACGAGAACGAGACCTCTAAAAATGAGTAAGAAAAAAAAAAAATTGAACTTCAATCGACCATATTTTCAAAATGCGGGAACATGCGAGAGCGACAAAATTACATGCAGACTGGTCAAGATCTCTCTCAATGAAAGTTCACAATGATCAAACGGGCAAAATAAGGCAGCATACGATACTACGCAGTTACGGAATAGCGGCATTCCGTTTTTCCCCAAAATAAATAATTTTGTGTACAGAATAGGCCTACTCAAATATAAATATCCATAGGCCTTGCCGATTATTCTGTGCATGAATGTGCCAATGTATTGGTGGAACGGCACAAGACACGGCTTCAGCACATCTGGCCAGCTAAAAAGCCTGTCCATGCCTGAGGTAGTATTTATCATATGATGCAATTGAAAAAGCTTCAGTTTGATGGGCCACAGAAATCTTATACTCATTTGGATTGGAAACCAGTGTACCCTTTCCAAATTAGTATAATAATATACTGGTTTTGGTTTTATAGGAAAAATATAAGCGTATTTTCAAACAGCCGCAATAAGTACATGGTAGGCCTACGTTGCGTGTAAATTACATGACAGCCAGGGCAACGAAGGTTGAGTCAAAAAATTTAAAATAAAAAAAAAAAAAATAATAATAATAATACATGTCAAGACAAAAGACTGTAATAAAAAAAGACTAGCAAACGGTACAATATTAACTGCGTCGTTTGGTCCATTTTATTTATTTGTTGTTCGGTGCTCATGCGTTAGCGATGCTTAGCTTACAAGTGAAAATAAAGTAGCTTAAAATGTGGCCGTGGCCTGAGAGTGGTTCAGTGTAGATATACTCCCCGCGTCCGCTCTCATTCTCTGTCTGTTTTAACATGACAATCGGTCTTTTAAACCTTCTCCCCTCCTTTAATTGATTTTCTCATAATTAACTCAGCCTGTCCATCGATTTCCCTTCGACGGCGTATCAGCCTTGAATGCATCTAGCATCCGTTCCGCCTGCGTTATAGGATTAACTGAGGTTGTTGGGGCTGCTGCCAAACAAATATTGACCACATTCGACAATCACAGTGCCATAGCCTACCTCATAAATCTTTTCTGCGACTATAAGACACATAGGCAATGTCTCAACAAACTGCTTGTTCGGTATTTTAATTGATTTCTCCGCATTGTTTTTACATTTAGGCCAAAGGCCAACAATATGGACTGCATTGATCTGTAACCATAAAACCTGCTACCCTTGAGTACGCCCAACTAAGAATGTAAATTCCACCGAAGAATGTAAATTATAATGTTGAGTGCGTGAGCCAGATGCAAACTTTAAATAAACCACACATGTAACTTTACGTCCAACGAGACGGGGTAATTTAATAGCGGAGAAACTCAAATATTTAGACGGTTAACGCAGGTAGGCTGGGTGTCAGTCGTCAATATGTGGGGCCAGCACGATGTTGATACATGCTGACTTAATAAGATCAAGAACCATCCATATCAAATGGGTCGAATTATACACGGAAGGGGGGCAGTACAGAAGTTTGGTAGCAGCCAAGAACCGTGTGCAATTTAGTAACGTTCGCACTTTTTAAATCTTCCAGTGCTCTTAAATCCCCTTACCCACCACCTCGGCCCTCCATCTCTCTGTATCCATGTGTCTCGGTTGTTTCCATGACGACCTGTAGACAGCGCAGTCGCTAAAAAAGCGCGTGCACATGATAGGATAAATGGCAATCTGCTGCAAAAGCAGCATCAATTTCATACTGCCTCAAGAACCAATAGCGTCTGCATAATCGTCCAGGGCTGGACCTTCCTCACATAAGTTAAATGTTCCATCCTTTACTTTTAAATTATATTCTTATTCGTTTTCGTAAAAAAAAAAAAAAAAAAAATTATCTAAGGTCAAAATCTGAAGCATATGACTGCAGAATAATATCGAACGTAAGGCGTTATCTGCCAGCGGGGAAAGAGGGTTGCCTGTGTTTAAAATCCCATTCACCATGTAGTATCGCACGACCAGTTGACCTACAAGAACTTATGATAGAAATTCGAAAATGAACTAGTGTTAGGCCAATGTAAATGCATTCGTGCAGGTGTGCATTTGCTTAATTCTAATGGGAATTCATAGAAATATATGGGCCTATTACAGGAATACGCAGATCTGGCAAATATCTTAGAACATCTTAGAGAACCCGCATCTGACCGTTCATTGATCGATCAATACCAACTGGCCAGTGATTTGACTCTAGCTGGCCCCACAGGTTTAAATCAGGCCAGGTTGGCAGGAGATAACAAAAGATGGCAGTACCACTGCCATTAAGGGCCAGATTTAATTTTTCTAGGTTGGATTTTGGTTGTGAGGACTGCTCAAGCCAGAAGTAGACCTTTGCTATATATGGGGCTATATGCTTGGTATAGCCCAATCTCTAGAATGTTTAAAAGAATAGTTTGGGAGTTTATATTGAAGCGGGGTGCCGTGTTAAATATAAGGGACATCTTATTGAATTTTTATGGGTGGCAGCCAGTATTTCCCATGCAATAACATACGTGGAAATTAACTGTAGGCAGATAATGGTGCTACTGTGCCAGCTTTCACAACTGAGTTGGTTTCAACTCATTCCATTGATTTGTTTTTAATTGTTTTCTCTCCTTTTAATATTTGAGATCAATATTTTCATGTTTGGGCTATAACAGTTCTAATAAAAAATGTTAAATTACTAATAGCAAGAAAACACAACTTCAAAGTAAATGATCATGGTTTAAAAATTTGTAAACAGATGGTTTACAAATTTTCAGAAAAATCGAAAATGTACACTTAACCTTGACTGGTGCTTTTAAAAGGAAGTGGGGCACATCCCGGTTCCCTAAACATCACTTCTGCCATCTAAAGGTACAAAGCAAAATAGCAGGAACAGTCACTCAGAGTGTATAGCCTTTTTCTGGAAAGCAGAGACTGAACACTTTACTGGAAACACCTGCTTGTTCATGCAACTATTCAATCAGCCAATCATGTGGCAGTTGCGCAATTCAGAAAGTCATGCAGATGAAGGTCAAAAGTATCAGGTAATGTTCATATCAAACTTCTGAATGAAAAAATAATGTGATCTCTGAATGAATTTGACCATGGTCTGATTGTTTGCACTAGAAAAGTTGGTTGGAGTATTACTGACAGTGCAGATGTCTGAGGTTTTTCAAGCACAACAATCTCGAGTTTTCAAAGAATGGTGCAAAAAAATAAAGTCCAGTGATTCAGTAACGATTCGTCTGTCGTGCATGAGCAATGGCACAATGGACAGAAAGCCGAGGACTGGACTCAAGTAGACTTGGACTTGGTTGTAGTTTTAATGAACAGAGTAGTAGCAAACAGAAAAAGGAACTGAGGTTCCCCAGACCAGCACATTTTACAAAGGGAAAACAAGGAGGAAACGATGTTCCTTTAAAAAAATAAGAACGTGCTGATGAAAGTAAACTGAGCACCATGGATATTAGGTTTTAGTACAAAGTTTGCGAATACGCATAATAAGCCTTATACAAGACTGCTATGTCAAACAGGCATAAGGTTACACAAACTTCACAAAGAAGCTCAGATAAGCTCAGCCGTAAATAATGCTCTGCTACCACTCAGAGACAACAGGGAGCAGATGCACGTGACAATAGAACAATGACATGATAATTGAATAATAAGCAAAAGTGTGCTCTGGTATTCAGTAGACCGGTGAGCTGGACGGCTGGAGGCATGTCCTTACAGTACCCACCCACCCCCTGCATCCCACCCCCATCCCCCCTGAGGCGCAACTCCTGGCATGCCTGTTCTTCTGTAAGGACGGCGCCCTCTGGGGTGTGGAGCAGGCTGGTCCAGACGGGCTTAGTGGAAGTCAGCCAGGAGCTGCGAATCCATTGATGTCATCGCGATCTACCCAGCTCCTCTCCTCTGGACCATAGTCTTCCCAGTCTACCAGGTACTGTAGGTAGGTACTCTCCGTCTTGACTGGAGCAGGCTGTGAACCCGGTAGGCTGGGCTTCTGTCTACCTCCAGGACAAGGGGTGGATCTTCGGGGGGGGGTAGACTCAGCCAAGGGTCCAGCAGTCACTGGTCTGAGAAGAGATGTGTGAGAGGTATTAATGATGCGGTAGTTAGATGGTAACTGTTTTGTGTATGATGATTCATTGACCATCTGAAGGAAAAGGTAAGGGCTAATGAACTGTGGGCTCAGCTTTTTCAAGGGCAGGTGGAGGCACAGGTCCCTCATGGAGAGCTAAACTCGGTCCCCTGGCTTGTATTGGGAGGGATTCCCGAAGTCTCGGGTCTGCCTGGATCTTCTGGCGGTGGAGAGCTCTTCTGATCTGGAAGTTCGTGGTCTCCCAGACCTTCTCCGCCTCCTTGAACTAGATGTCCACTGCCGGGACTTCAGTCTGGCTCTGGTCCCATAGGCACAGGGAAAGCTGCCGTCCGAGCACACACTGGAAGGGGCTGAGTCCAGTGGAAGCCCTCTTTGGAGAGTTCTGGGTGTACTCCGCCCAGGGCAGGTATCTGGACTAATCCCCTTGGCGCTGATGGCAGTAAGCTTGGAGGAACCTTGCCAGGTCCTGGATGGCTTGCTCCATCTTGCTCATTGACTTCGGGGTTGTATCCTGAGGTGAGGTTTACTGTGGCTCCCAGCTTCTTGAAAAAAGCTCTCCACACTCGGGATGTGAATTGGGGCCCATAGTCAGAGCCAATGTCGTCCGGAAGGTCAAAGTTTCTGAAAACCTAATCAAAGATCATGTGCAATATGGAGTGCAGATGGTAATGCAGTGAAAGGAAAAAACCTACAAACTTTTGAAAATCAATCAATAATCGCCAGAATGCATGTGTTGCCTTCTGATGAGGGTAGATCGGTAACAAACTCAACAGTGATATGTGACCATGGATGGTGGGGTACTGGCAGTGGGTTAAGTTTGCCCGCAGGCAGCTGTTGTGGTGTTTTGGACATTGCGCATATAGAGCAAGAGCGCACAACTGCCTTCCACATGCAAGGCTAGGTGAGGCCACCAATATTCTCAGCTGATGATGTGCGTCATTCTCTTAATTCTGAGATGTTCTGCTGACAGAGAGGTGTGGGCCCATAGAATTACTCGCTCAAGTAGATTAGCAGGAACGAACGTCTTACCTGCTGGCACAGAAGCAGTAGGGGGATTCCTTTGGGTCTCCCTCACTATTTTGCGATCTGGCTGCCACCTGATCGGAGCAAGGATGCAGGAGGAGGGTAGAATGGGCTCTTCTACTACCAGATCCTTCTCTGCTTCATATCTTTGTGATAGGGCATTGGCTTTGATATTTTTTGAGCCTGGGCGATAAATTATTAAAAAATTGAAACCAGTGAAAAATAGTGCCCACCTGGTCTGCCGTGGATTCATTTGCTGTGCCTTTTGCAGGTACTTTAAGTTGCGGTGATCAGTCAGGACGAGGAGAGGATGGCCACCCCCCCAACCAATGCCTCTATTCCTCCAGTGCCAGCTTTACTGCCAAGAGCTCCTGGTTGCCTACATCGTAGTTGGCCTCTGCAGGTGTCAGCTTATGTGAGAAGTAAGCACAGGAGTACAGCTTCTTCAGTGTTCCATGTTGCTGTGACAGGACAGCTGCTACACCTGCATTGGAGTTGTCAACTTCAACAACAAAAGGCTTTTCCAGGTCTGGCAACTTGAGTGTAGTTGCAGTAACAAAAAGGTTCTTGAGGGTGTTGAACACGTGTTGCACCTCCGGATTCCATTTCAGGTTTTTGGGTTTCCCCTTGAACAGCCATGTCGGGATGGGCATCTACGCTGAAGTTGAATGAAGTGGCGGTAGAAGTTTAGGAATCCCATAAAGCGCCGGAGTTCTTTGATCGTCCATGGGATTAGCTGATCAGCTACTGCCTTTACCTTCTTAGCTTCCATTGCCACTCCTTCTGGTCCGATCACGTAACCAAGGAAGGAGTCTGGATGTGTGGAAGATGCACTCCTCCTTCTTGACGTAGATCTGATGTTGAAGTAGGCATTCCAGTACTCTTCTCACGTGTCTCACATGTTCTTCATAATTACGGGAGTAGATGAGGATGTCGTCTCGGTAGGTGGTGACAAATCTTCCTAGCATCTCTCGTAGCACATCATCAATGAAGGACTGGAACATGGAGGGGGCGTTAAGGAGCCCATAAGGCATGACGCAATACTCGTAGTACCCAGAGGTGGTGCTAAAGGCAGTCTTCCACTCATCTCCTTCCCTGATATGGATAAGATTATTGGCGCTGCATAGGTCGAGCTTTGTGAAGATCTTTGCACCTCTGTGCTGTTTCACAGCACTGGGGACCAGGGGTAGTGGGTACCTGTGCTTCACTGTGATGTCATTCAAACCTCTGTAATCTATGCAAGGGCAGAGACCTCCATCTTTCTTCTGAATGAAGAAGAAGCTTGCAGATGCCTGTAAAGTAGATGAGCGAATGAAGCCTTGTTGTAGAGCTTCTGGTACATATTGCTCCATCGCTTGAATTTCAGCCATCAATAAGGGGTGCACATGGCTCCTGGGGGGCGAGGCGCTGGACAGGGGCTCTATTGCACAATCCCCGCAGATGATGCGGCGGAAGTTGGGAAGGTTGTGATTTACTGAACACTCTCTGCAAATCCCTATACTTTTCTTGGATATCTGGCTTTTCTCCACAGTTAGGGCTCTCGAAAGTCATTGAGGTAGTGTTGAGGGGGCCGTGGTGCTGTCTGCAGGAGGGTGACCGGAATTGAAGACCTGTTATGTGCCAGATGATGGTGGGATTGTGTAGTAATACGCATGGTAGGCTGAGGATTATTGGGTGAGTAGGGTAGTAGTAGCAGTGGTAGTTCCTCCAGATGGCGCTGTTCAATGCAGAGGGAGATCGGGGCCATCTGGTGGGTCACCCTGCTGTTCCCCAGAGGTTGCCCATCAATAGCTGCCATGGTGAGGGGGGTGTCGAGCTGGTGAACCATGGCACTGAGGTGTCACATCAGTCGATGGGAGATGAAGTTCCCAGCCACACCGGAGTCAATCAGGGCCTCTGTAGTTAGGTTCACACCCTTACAGGATATCTTGACTGGAATGCAAAATCTTTGTCCAGTAAGAGCTGTGGGTGACCTTTAACTTGGAGGGTGCTGTTCCCCCTTCTTGACTCACGGTGCGGGGGCCAGATGGTTCCCAGTGGCGACGTTCGAGTGGCTTGAAGTGCCCCAGTTCCATTGGCTTCGGTGCCTCAGTGGGCAACTGGATGGGGCCTCTGGGCTGGGCCCGCCGTCACTCCTGGAGGAGCTGGTCCAAGCTGATGGCTGTGCTGATGTAGGTGGGCAGGGACATCTCCAGGTCCCTGCAGGCCATCTCTGCCCAAAGCTCTGGACACAGCCCTCACCAGAAGATGGTCACCAATGCAGGCTCATTCCAACTGCTGGCAGCAGCCAAGGTGCGGAACTGGAGTATGTAGTCTGCTGCGGTCCCAATCCCTTGGCTCAGCTCCAGCAGTTGGTCCCTAGCCTTCTTCCCAGGGTGGTTGAAGACCAACAGAAACTGCTGGAGGAAATCGGCATAGGTGTTGAAACCAGATTCCCCCAGACAGCAGTCACCCAGTCAAGTGCCTTGCTAGTAAGGCGGGTCACCACTGCTGCAATCTCCTCTGCCTCATTCAGAGCTGGATGGTAGGTGAAATATAGTGCACACTGGAGAATGAAGCCTCTGCATGCAGCGGGATTCCCTTCATAGTGCTCTGGCTAGCACACTGCCAAATCACCCCGGGGAATGACTGAGGGAGCCTGCAGTCCGGCAGGAGAGACGGAGGGTGGTGCTGGTGGCTGTGCATGGGAGATGGTGAGTAAGCAAAGTCCACAAATGACTTTGTCCAGGGCGACCCTAGACGGGCGATGTCCCTCTGTTGGTTGGCCACCAGTTGGTAGAGGTCGGGAGGCTGGGCAGGGAATTCCCCTACCTCTTATGGCAACAGAACCTCTGCTGAGTCCATCATACAGTGCAGCCTTCTGTCACAATTCGTCCATTGTGCGTGACCAGTTATACGGCAGACAGAAAGTAGAGGACTGGTCTCGTAGTAGTTTTAATGAAAGAAGTAATAACAAACAAAAAAAGGAACAGAGGTTCCCCAGAGTTGCGCACCATACAAAGGGAAAGCAAGGAGGAAACGATTTTCCTTCAAAAAATACAAACGTGCTGACGAAAGTAAACTGAGCAGCACAGATATTAGGTTTTAGTACAAAGTTCGCGAATACAATAAGCCTTATACAAGACTGCTATGTCAAACAGGCATGAGGTAACAAAAACCTCACAAAAAGCTCAGATAGCCTCAGCCTTAAATATGCTCTACTACCACTAAGAGACAACAGGGAACAGATGCGTGTAATAATTGAACAATGGCAGATGATAATTGAATAATTAGAAAAGTGCACTCCGGAATTCAGTAGACCGGTGAGCTGGATGGCTGGAGGTGTGTCCTTACAGATTTGCAGTTTTGCAGATGCAAACGTGTTGCTAAGTAGACAGGTCAGGGGAGAAAGGCCAAACTGAGCCGACAGAAAGGTTACAGTAACTCAGATAACCGTGTATTGCAATTGTTTTGAGCAGGAAAGCATTTCACAATGCACAGCATATGAAACCATGAAGTAGATGGGCTACAACAGCAGAAGATCACACTGCCTGGCAAAAAAAAAAAGTTGCCATTTGGACTTAAATGTGCATGGACCGAAAAGCCAATGATTGGTCATCATTGCAGTGATTAATATGTTACAGCTGGCAAGGATTCTTTAAACTCTGACTGATGCAGTATGTAGCTTCTCATTTCTTAACTCTTTGAGGCACAAACTTGGTCAAAAATGACCCAACTGAGTTTTTATGTTCTATATCTTTGCAATAAATTAATTTCATCATTCAGTATTCCAGGTGTTCTTCAATTAACTTGTTTTTGATCATCATACTTCCTTATTTTAGTTTTTACTCTCTTACCTTTGAATAAAAACCCTTTTTGTATCACTACCCTTCTAATGCACAACATGGGTCAAAAATGACCATATCAATTTTCTATGTTATTTCATGCATATCATGTGTTTCAATGATATATCTTTGAAATAAATGTATTTTCTCATTTACTATTCCAAGTATTCAGTAAATATCTTGTTTTTGTTTAGCGCAAATCATCATTTTTATTTTTTATTTCTTACTTTATGAACAAGCACAGCGTTTGTATTTCTACATCAAGTTTACACACATGGGTCAGAAAAGACCCACATGCATTTACTTTAGCATTTAGCTGGAAACTGTGAGATTTGTTTGTTTGCCAGTTGGTACATATTTAAGTCGGACAATTATTCACCTGCCAGACATTTCACAGCTCAGCACAGCTCCCTTTGCGCATGTGATACATTTAAGTTTTGTTTTACAATTGTTCTAACTTTACATAAGAAAATATTTGATGACAATTGTGAAAGATAATTGTACATAATATTTGATTAGGTTTAGGTTACCTTGAGAGTGAGTACATTACTTTTAGAAAGGTACAAATAATTACTATTAGCTGTTGACATATTCTATTTTAGTTAGCTAATTCTATTGTATTTAGCTAAGTAGCTGAATTGGACACTGCAGAGTCCTAAGCTTTCCCAACTGAAAGTCTTTGAGATGTGCTGAAGAAGGCTTAAGGGAGAGGTTTGACTCTCCCGCTGTCAATACAAGATCTCAGCTAAAAATTAATGCAACTGAGGTTGGAAATAAATCTTTTAACACTGCACCAGATTGTCGAAACAATGCCACGAAACATGCACGTCGTGATCAAAGCTAAAGGCAGTTCAACAAATTATTAGAGAGGGTAACTTTTTATTTATTGATTTATTTTTTCTTAGGCCAAGCAGTTTATGAAGGGTTCCACTTCTGTCAACGAAGAATAGAAATCTGAGGATACAGTGGGCAAGGATTCACCCAAACTGGACAGATGAAGATTGGAAATCGTAGCCTGGTCTGTGAATTTCAATTTCTGCTGAGAGATGCAGATTGTTCTGAATTTTACATGCACTCATGGCCCAAACCTGCCTTGTGTCAGCAGTTCAGGATACTTGAGGTGGTGTAATAGTGAGGAGAATGTTTTTTTGCATCTTTCTGGGCCCTGCATACCAATGAATCATCATAAATTATGAATCTGCCAATCTCACTATCGTTGCTGACCATATGCATCCCTTTATCATCACAATTTAGCCATCTAATTGCTACTTTCATCATGATAATGTACCATGTCACAAAGTCAAAATAATCTCAGACTGGATCCATGAAAAATGCACATGAGTTTGGTTACTTCAATGGCCTTCACTGTCACCATATTTCAGTACAACTGAGCACCTTTGGGATGGAGTAGAACAGGAGATTCACAGCATGACTGTGCAGCTTAGAAATCTGCAAAAACAATGCAATGCTATCATGTCAACATGGACCAAAATTTCAAAGGAATGTTTACAACATATTGCAGAGAAAATGCCTGAAAGAATTAAGGTTGTTCTGAGTGAAAGTGCCCCTACCCAGTACTTGTATCGTGTGTTTTAACAAAGTGCCCGGTGAGGGTATTTTACATCATGTCCTTCCATCAGGTAATATTTACATTATATTTCAGAGATATTAATACTGAAGAATACTGCTGCATTAACAGTATAAACAAAATTCAATACTTTTCGAATTTCATTTATATGGAGCATGTATTCACAGGACATTATGATATACTTTACAATGCACCTTGGTGAAAGCCTCAACATCAAAAAACCACACGAGGAAGTGTCAAGGGAAAACCATGAGTGCAGCATGTTAGAGGAAACACTGAGGGAAACCAGACTCAGTATTTGCAACCCATCCCTCTCTCATTGGCTCAGGGTGTGGATTTACAGGAACAAAGCCAGGACAGGTATAATACCATCTCATCAATCACGGGTAGCATGCAGCATCTGTGGGTAGGGTAGCAAATTGGAGCAAAGCACATGATATGCAAATCTACATCTCTGATCACAATATGCTAGTTGGCATTCTTGAACATGTACACTACATAGCCAAAAGCACGTGGACATTTCACTGAAACTTAATTAAATGGGAGTGGGTGAAGGAGTATACCGAGTGCTACAAAATCCCAATGGTGAAATGGATTTGAACTTCAGTACCTCAAACGGAAGCCAAATGTACATCCTATCAGGACATAATGAAAAATTAATTTCAAATTCAATTAAAATGGCTGAAAGGAGGCGTCCCATTAAGCATCAAAATCAGCCCTTCTGATTTTCCAAATTATTTCTTTTTAGGATACTAGTATATACCCTCTAATATATCAGAAACTATTTGATAAGCGTTAGCAAGCAGATTTCTTAGAAATTTTGACATTTGAAATTGGCCCTACCAGAATGGCGACTCTGTCCATTACACAGGAATACTGGAGTTTGGGGTATCTACGCAGCAAACTGGACACTGTAACAGTTTGTACTTGATATCTAAGCAAATTAGAGGTTGTTTTGTTCAGCAGCGGTGGTCCTCTTCTTGCATAAAATACAGCAGTGGTACTTCACCATGTTGGAACATTGTACTGACAAAGCCCATTCCAAATCTCAGCTATAAATACCATCTCTCATGTGTTCATTGGTCAAAAATATCCCAGAGATGATTGGTTTATGAATTCTGAAACTTGAATCTAATTGATTTGGGATATGTTAGTTAATCTTTTTAATATTGGTGGAATATGTCCCACAATGTGATTGGTCTGATAATTATGTCAATTCTTATTGGATATATTTTCCAGACATTTATTGCTCATGTCAAGAATGAGAGAAATTCTCATTTCATGAATAAACAACTCAGAGGATTAAGAAAGCAAAATGTTACGAGTTGCTTCTGAAATATAGGTCTCATACACAGCTGTCATGCATGAGTTTCTTGATAATTTTCACATAATAATGGCCATAGTAAAAGATAATCACATATCAAGAGATTCTACTGCAATAGTAATATATAGGAGTCCATAAAACTGACATTCTCTGCCAATGACAAGTACATGTATTCAAAGATGCAACAAAAATTTTTAAACAATGACCTATAATTTCACATCCTCAGCTCAAAATCAGTAATATATTGCCCATATGATTGTTATGCATGATCACATCAATGTATTTTATGAATGAGTGGGGTTCTTATTTTCTTTCTGGCCAAATTTGTTAACTGAAGCATTTCAGGTCTGCCATTGCCATTTTTCATTAAAGTCTTTTTTTAACATGGAGCACAACATCGGGCCAAAAATTTTATTTCTCTAAAATGAAGCTAACTATATGTATATTCAAATAAGCACATTAAAAAAATGGCCTTATTGTCAGCTGTTATGTTTTTCTGGCCTTAAATGCCGGAAAATCCACTAAAATTGGTGAAAATGGCTCGTATGCCTAACTCTGAATGTGTAGAAAGCATCAAATAGTTCACACATAAATGAAAATTTTGTCATTTCTAGACAGATTAACACCTAAATAATGGATTCTGAGCCATGGTTTGATTGAAATTTGAAAAAAAAAATACTTGAGGATTTCTTCCTGATAATGGGACGCCACCTTTAAAATTTTAAAATACCTGCTTTTTATGTTTGTCAATGAGGTTTTAATGAAGTGTCCACACACTTTTGACTGTAGACACAGCATTTTCAGTTAACCAAAGGTGAAAACCTTTTGAATGTATTTAAATATCAAGACCCCGTGAAGTGGGTCCAAGCATTTTTTTAAAGGTCATGTTTGATTATATGCTATAAATCTTCCAGAAGTACTGAACTCTGAAGTAATTAACAAATTAACACAATATTTCTCAAAGCAACTACAACACCAACAGAGAAATATGACTTTTCTGTAGTAAAATTACACTACCGGTCAAAAGTTTTAGGACACCCCAATTTTTCCATTTTTTATTGAAAATTATGCAGTTCCAGTCCAACTAATAGCTTGAAATGGTACAAAGGTAAGTGGTGAACTGTCAGAAGTTTTAAACAAAAGGTAAGGTTACCCAGGTTTTTTGTACGCCGTCGAGTAGGTGAAAGGATGGTTCCTCAGTGTGTGACATCAACTGTCAAACATGGAGGAGGAAGCGTGATGGTCTGGGGCTGTTTTGCTGGATCCAGGGTCAGTGACTTACAGAGTGAAAGGCACCCTGAACCAGAACAGCTACCACAGCATTCTGCAGCACCATGCAGTACCCTCTGGTATGCGCCTAGTTGGTCAGGGGTTCATCCTACAGCAAGATAATGACCCAAAACATAAGTCCAAGCTCTGCCAGAACTGCCTTAGGAAAAAAGAACAAGATCGTAAGCTTGGAAACATGGAGTGGCCAGCACAGTCTCCAGACTTAAACCCCATCGAGATGGTTTAGGATGAACTGGACAGAAGAGTGAAAGCAAAGCAACCTACAAGTGTCACACATTTATGGGAACTTCTGCAACAGAGTTGGGAAGACGTTTCTGAAGAATAGTTGATTTCCATTGTAGAAAGAATGCCACGAATGTGTTCAGCCGTTATATCTGCCAAAAGTGGCTACTTTGAGTCAAAAGTTTAAAATACATTTTGGTTTATAAATTGATTCCATGATTTCTTTTTTAACTTCGATTGTTAATTTGTTCTATCATGTCTATGCTTTCATTCCAGAGTACAATGAGACATTAAACTGCATAATTTTCTATCACAAAACTGGAAAAATTGGGTTGTCCTAAAACTTTTGACCGTTAGTGTATATACTCCTCTGCTGAGGACAGAACAGAAATTACATTGCTTTTGGGCCATGCCCGACAATACCGATTTTTTAAAATGTAGGGTCAAATTCCAGCCTATAAAGTAAAGTGGTTTGACCAAAAACAAAATAATGGTTCATAATGTTCTGACCTATAAAAGATTTGTGTGTGACCTCATTAATGATTTATTAAACAAATTCCTTCACAGTCGATGTACATGTGGTGGTGTGGTCTGTTATTTTAGTGCTCTATGAGGACACAGCGCAGGCAGGGAATTGTTTTAAATGTGTGTGTGTGTGTGTGTTTGGGGGGGGGGGGGGGGAGTTTACACACAGAACACACGCAACAGCCAGCTGTAAAAATTGTAGTGAGAATTTTTAAATCAAAGGGGTATTGTTTAATCTCAGGACAAAAAGGGATAGCCAGTTGTAAGTACTGGAGAGAGCACAATGAATTCCACACTGACTTTTCCAAGGCAATGGTCCCCAAACTCGGTCCTGGGACCCCCTATATATGATTTTTTTCAGTCGAACCTGTCTTGTGTGATGATTATGTTATTAAACTCATGCAAATTATTTTGAGAAAACTGTAAACACCTGCGTTCAGCAACCGAATTTGGGCCTTACTGACTTTTTCAGGGTCAAATGTGATCTAGTTATACGTACATGTTATTACTTCAAGTTGCTTGCAATATATAAAGTTTAGCACAATATGTTCAAGGGTATTTAATTCTTCATGGATAAAGTGTTCAAATATGCCTAAATGTGGTAAATAACTACAACCCCAATTACGAAATAGTTGGGACGAAGTGTAAATTGTGAATAAAATCGAAATGCAATGACTTTCAGATCACATGAGACAATAGGTTATTTACAATAGAACATAGATAATGTTCTATTGTTCTATTGTAATGTTGAAACTAAGATATTTTACATTTTTATCCACAAAATGTGCTTATTTCAAATTTTCTGGCTGCAACAGGTCTCAAAAGTTGGGACACAGGCAAAAAAGGGCTGAAAAAGCAATTAATATATAAGAGAATCAGCTGAAAGCACATTAAGCAAGTGCTTAAGTTAACTGGCATCAGGCATGTAACATGATTGGCTATAAAAGGGATATCTTTAGAGAGGCTGAGTCTCTCAGAAGTAATGATGGCCAGAGGCTCTCCAACCTGTGAAGCCTTGTGTAAAAAAAATTGTGGAAAACTTTAAAAACAATGTTCCTCAACATCAAATTGCAAAGGCTTTGAAGGTCTCATCATCGACAGTGCATAACATCGTCAAAAGATTCAGAGAAACTGGAAAAATCTGTGCGTAACGGACAAGGCCGAAGACCTTTACTGGATGCCCGTGATCTTCCGGCCCTCAGACGCCACTGCATCACTCACTGGCATGATTCTGTCATTGACATTACTAAATGGGCCCAGGAATACTTCAAGAAACCACTGTCTGTAAACACAGTCTGCCGTGCCATCCACAGATGCCACCTAAAACTCTATCATGCAAAAGGGAAGCCATTGTTGAGCATGATCCAGAAGCTGCTGTGTTCTGTGGGCCAAGGCTCATTTAAAATGGACTGTAGCAAAGTGGCAAAGTGTCCTGTGGTCAGACGAGTCCAAATTTGACATTCTTGTTGGAAATCATGGGCGTTGTGTCCTCTGGGCTAAAGAGGAGAAAGACTTCCCCTCCTGTTATCAGCGTTCAGTTCAAAAGCCAGCATCTCTGATGGTATGGGGATGCATTAATGCATATGGTGTGGGACACTTGCATGCTTTAAAAAGCACCATGAATGCTGAAAGGTATATAAAGGTTTTAGAGCAACATATGCTCCCCTCTAGATGACATCTATTTCAGGGAAGGCCTTGTGTATTTCAGCAGGACAATGCAAAACCACATACTGCAGGTATTACAACAGCATGGCTTCGTAGTAGAAGAGTCCGTGTGCTGAACTGGCCTGCCTGCAGTCCTGTTCTATTGTGAATAAAATACTGGCTGGTGTGATTTGAAAGTCATTGCGTTTTGATTTTATTCACAATTTACACTTTGTCCCAACAATTTCGGAATTGGGGTTGTGCTTTGAACATAAACTGCAACTAATAAAGACCGTATTAAAAACCGTATTAAAATCCAGAAATTGTCCTTGTGTTTGGGAGAAAAACCAGCATACACAGGGGGTACCAACACCAAGTTTGGGAACCACTGTCCCAAGGCACCGTCTCTACAGTAAAATATTTCTCTCAATAACAGTATATAGACCTACATGTAAAATGACGCTGCAAAAGACGCAAAGGGGGATATCCTCTTTTCCAGACCAAGGCGAAACGGGTGAAGTTACACCCGTTTTTCACCAATGTAGCCTAGCAAAAAGCACTGCATTTCAATAAATAAATAAATAAATAAAAGTTTTAAAAACTGAATACCAGAAATATAGTTCACTGCTTTTATAAACTTGGGAAGTACTCGTAAATCCCATTATCCCGGTGTTACCATTCGGAGCGCTGGGGCTAGAAAGGTCAAAGAACACAAGTTTAATGTGACAGTCCATTTATTTTATATCAATACGGGCTTTTTGCCTATTTACAACAAATGGGCAGCATTTGGTTTTCAGGCGCACTCACTAATGATAAGCTTTATTTTCATGTATCTTATTAATGAAGTCATCCCTCGCCAAACTCAAGATTATTAGCAGGAATATACGAATTGGGTAACAGACGGAAACGCTGATACTTTTTCTATCCGTTCTGTGGCTCCGCCTAGTGGTTCTCTTGAAACAGTACCTTCATGACTTTTTTTTTTTTTTTTTTTTTTTTTTTTTTGCTTGATCTTGTTTAAACAGTCGCTATTACGTGCTAGAAAAGATATCACTTTCTAAACATCATTGATCAAATCTGTTGCATTCTTCAAGTGTGTACTTTGGTTTAGTCAGCCAGTGAAGTGTATTCACATTGCATTAGTTTGCGATACAATTCCTCCCCATACTTGTGCAGTGCACAGAATTAGATTTTTCTTTTTTTTCATTCATCAACCAACTATCCATTTCATATCAGGGAGAGGTGGCAATTAAACCTAACTTCTGTTGTGTGGTCGCCCAATACCATAGACCTTGAGACAATACGGAACGCAATTGGAATGATCGGTTTTGACACAAGTAGCCTATGCATGACTAGTGGTTCTCTTGAAACAGTACCTTATGACTTTTTTTGCTTCAATTGAGACGATGTAGAAAGATCTTGTTTAAACAGTCGCTATTTCATGCTAGAAAAGAAATCACTTTCTGAACATCATTGATCAAATCTGTTGCATTCTTCAAGCGTGTACTTTGGTTTAGTCAGCCAGTGAAGTGTATTCACATTGCATCAGTTTGCGATACAATTCCTCCGCATATTTGTGCAGTGCACAGAATTAGATTAAATTTCTTTTTTTCCCCCATTCATCAACTAACGATCCATTTCATATCAGAGAGAGGTGGCAATTAACCCCAACTTCTGTTGTGTGGTCGCCCAATACCACAGACCTTGAGACAATACGGAGCAAAATACGAATTATCGGTTTTGGCACAAGAATGCATGACTGCATTCGAAACCCCCTTCAATACTAGCACATACTAATTTGCCAAGAACGTAGAACGTTTTTCACTCAAATCAATATGTATTCCTGGTATAGTATACACGGTTTGGAATGCTGTCTATGCCACTCTTCATCACAACTTAGCTCAGTCGAAGCTAAACTGCGTCAATCACCTACGCTGCACGTCCAGATTTTAAAAAGCGATTTCACGTGGCGCGTTTATAGGCAATGGGAGCTTACCCAAAATAAACTTATCTCTGCTATTTCAGTCTCAGACAGAAAATTTACTTCACACTGCCGCCCGGAAAAAAAAAACCTCAAATCGGTGTGCGAATGGCTGACAGGCCTATTGCTGACCAGTGACGCGAGCCCACTATTTCCAACCACACCAATGTTACATCACATCCGCCAAGTAACTTCGCCAACATCAGCTACCCGGAACAGCTGAAAGCATCGTTTGTGGAGTTGTAAGTATTGGCCTCGTATATGTGTGGGTTTTTTTTTTTTTTTTTTGGAGAGATTGCAAACTCATGATCTCCTAGCTACATACGGAATTATTTTAATCCTGTTTAGGATTGGCGAGTTCGCACAGTGTCACTAGCTTGCAAGCTAGTTAAGTTGTTGTATCTTAACATGTAGTCATATTATTGAAGGAAAGACGGTAGTTCAATGTTGGCTCGCTAGAATTGACAACGAAATACGAACTAGCAAAAACTTTGAACAGGATTGTGACGAAGGCCGTTTTTCCAGTATTATTAAAGTATTGGTTTATGCTGAAGTTATTTAGTTAGCTGATGGGTTTTGATTGGTGGGTCCAAACAAATGTATTCGTGTCATTTGCTTGTCGCATGTCTCAACTTGGTAACGAGACGTAATCATAACATTCGCTCGTCGGCTTGAAAGAGCAAGGTGAGAAGACGTGCTGATAACATAAGAATATTATTTTGCTGTTGCTTGCTGCTTATACTGCATGGGGGGGGTTCTCTGTTTTTACTGAGAATGACTTGAATTGGTAGGCAGTGTTTTGCTTGAACACGCGATGGACTGATGGTACGGCATGCTGCTAAGCGATTTGGAATACCTAACGATACACATGGCAACAGTGTAGCGTTAGCTCTGATTGTTTTTTACATGACGTCAGAAACGTCAGATGCTTGTAAACGAACTCCCAGGAAAATCGTAAGAGCCCATTGCGTGGACCAGGCCAGCTTCAGATTTGTCAAAATTCTAAATGAGAGGTTCTTTGACAGACTTGGATTAAAAACACTTCTGTAGGCCAATGTAAGAGTCATATTATGCATTCCAGGGTCAATTAATAAAAATGGTTCTGTCTTCAGAACATACATTTATACACGTAGCTTGCAGTGTTTTAGACATCAATGAGCCAAAACATTAAAATCACTTAGACATGAAGCAGATAGCGTTGACTATCTAGTAACAATGTCAAGGTCTGCAGACAGACCTTAGACTGTATGCTTACAGTTGGTTCTCCTAGTTGAAGTGATGGTTGTGGGGGAAATGTGATCCGAGCGACATTTACAAGGGCCTTATTATTATGTCCAGACAAGTGGGTCAAAATGTCTCCAAAGTGGTGAGGCTTCTGCCAGTCAGTAGTGGTGACTACCTACTTTGTACCTACGAAGGTCCAAGGAGGGACAAACTATGAACCGGTGACTGGTTATTGGACACCCAAAGCTCATCAGTGCACATGGGCCGTGAAGGTTATCCTGTCTGGTTCAAACCAGCAGAAAGGCTAATGTGGCACAAGTCACTGAGAATTATATTGATACTTTTGTGAGGAATGTGTGACACACACACAGTACATTGCACCCTGCTGTGTATAGCGCTTTCTTGCTGCAGACCAGCCAGAGTGCCCATTTTTTTTTTTTTTTTTAAAGATTTTTTTTTTGGGGAATTTTTTCCTTTATTTGACAGTTATACAGTGTAGAGAGACCGTCAGGTTGGGGAGAAGAATGGGGGAAGAAATGCAGCAAAGGACCTGAACTGGAATCGAACCCAGGTCGCTGCGGGAAGGACACAGTCTTTATGGTACGCGCGCTTTGACCGATGAGCCACTGGGGTGCCCCAAGAGTGCCCATTTTAACCCCAGTTTACTGTTGAAAGTGCCTACAGTGGGCATCTGAGTGTCAGAACTACTTCTTTTGAGTTTTACAGCAGTTTTGACGCATCTAGGCATATTACTGCCAACCTTAGGATAAGTACGATATTTACGTGATATTCAATTTAATTAAAAAAAGAAAAAATCCGTGAACCCATAGCCCTATATCCCATCAACATAAAGTATCCCTACTTCTCTTGCATCTGACTCCCACCAAAGCCTTGCGTCGAAATTCCCTGTATTTCATCCCCCTTCACATCCAAAATTCCAAGAATTTCCCTGGCAGCATCTACCACCATCCTAATCCTCTCTGATTTAGTTTCTATTTCACTCGCACAATTAATAACCATAGCAATAAATGCCAAAAATCTCCGTCTATCCATACTTATCGTTTCAGAATCACCCCTCTCATTTTGCTTTCCCATTCTTCCCATTCTGTTAGATTCTGTCCCGACAGTCTCCTTTTCTGCCCGCACCCTTTTTGTGGCTTCTGCATGAGACATTTTCCCCCGTGCTTGTGTTTGTTCCACTTCCCTCTCAAACTTCCTACGCACACAGTGAAATGCCCCCACCTCGTGATTTCCCCCACAGTGAAAACAGACAGCCTGCTCTTTCGTCAACTCACAATCTTCTTCATTACAGCTATCTTTCCCACACCTTTTACTCCCGTAAATTCTTTTTTGGCAAACCGTTGCCACGTGCCCATAGTCCTGACACCAATAACACTGAGTGGAACCCTCTCATATGCCCTCACCCTATAACTGATATAATCTAAAAACACCCTCTGTGGTGTCTCCCCTTCAAATTCTAACACCAGTGAATTACTAAACCTCTCCTCTCCATTCCGATGGCTTTTGAGCCTTCATGCACCACACACTCCCTCTAGCTCTAGAAAATCTTCTGCTTCAACGTCCAAAGGGACGCCGCTAATAACCCTCTATCAAAGGATCCTATCCCTAAACACAAAACAAACAACTTTTGTCCCGTCGTAATCTTTTATTTTTAACGCTTTGTCCCTCTGTTTCTTTGAGCAACGCTCAATAAATACTAACTCTGTCCTAGTTATTTTTACTCCCCTGACCACACCCACCTCACTTTTCACAAACTTCCCTACCCCATGCGCATCTGAGAACACACGGTTGGCCTGAAATCCCTTCACATCTACTTTCATTCCAACCACATATTTTCTTTCTTCTTCCTCATTTTCAATCCCTTTTTTCCTTTTCTTATTCCCTCCCTCCGCCATCTCGCAATCCATAATGCATTCCTAATCTGTGTTTGAAATTCTACCGAACCGCTCTGCCTGTTTACTTTTCGTCAGCAACTCAAGTTTGAGTGTCCTGCCGTTATCGTTTCATGCCCCAAAGACTATCATTGGACCGAGTGTCAGAACTGAATCTTGGAGCAACTGAAGAAGGTTGTTTTGTCCATCGAGTCCTGTTATCTTCTACATCATGTGCTTTGGCCAGGCATGTGTGCACCATTTACCTGGGCAAGAGATGGCACTATAATGCTGTGTAGGAAGAGACAAGCTGATGAAGGGAGTGTGATCCTCTCTGTGTACACACATTCACAGACCCAGAGGGGTGACAAATAAATGGAAAAATCAACATGTGGTCTTAGTAAGGTGTTTGGCATCCTCAAGTTGCCAGATAAGCTTCACTACATCTCGGCATGGAGACTACAAATGGAAAAACTTTGCGAGAGGGATGCCGTACCTTTCTTTCAAGGCATATTCCCTCAGTTGGTGCTTTGTGCTTTGGTGGTGGTGATGGAGAGCACTGTCTTACATGGTTTGTTCTTTAATTTTCCATACGAGTTGAGTTGGTTTAAATCTGGTGTCTGTGAAGGCGGTGGCATAGGATTTGGATCATTTTAATTTACTATTCAGTGACCCCTTGGTGTCCTGTGGGGCTTAAGCCTTTGTTGTCCTGTAAGAGACAGCCCCCATCATGGTAGGAAGGCTTCATCATAGGATATAAAGGTGATGGCGCAGAATAACTTTCCATTGATTGCAGTGAGCCTTCTGCCTTTGAGCGGGTGAATGGACCCAGAACGGGCCTTAAAAATGAACAGAGGCATCTGCATTTGTTGTATTTGGGTATGCATTTATTCAGGTTTTTTCCTTTTATTTTGTTTTTTGCATGTGCGTACATCCCCCTGTTGTGGAGTAGGTTTAAACAGCCATAATGTTGGGTCACAAATTAACCGCACATGAATGGAAGGCCCCCAATGCTCCCTTTGTGATTTCCTGCTTTAGTCAGCTTGGTCATCTGGCAGCACTGGAAAATCTGTCTTTCAGACTGTTGAATAAAGTAGACCTTGGTATGCTGAAATGGAATAGCTGGGAAACTCGCATTAAAGGTGCACTATGCAAGTTTGTTTACAAAACAGGGGTAGCCTGCTCCTCCCTCCCATAGTTCCCTCCCTCCCATGCTTCCATAACTGTCAACTCTTGTCAGTGATTGGCCGGGACAGTTTGTTATGTTATGGGGCACAGCCTGTGCCCCTTGTGTTTATTTGCAGTTTGTGACGCCTGTGTGGTCTCCAGAGCCCGGGTTTTTTTTTTACAGTGAATTTAGGGGCAGGCGGCTAGTGGATCGTGGGGAGATGTCGGCGAATTGAGACAAAAATATAATCGCGCGGATTACCTTTAAGTGCCCTGTTTGGAGTTTGACTAACCATCCACTACAGTATACACATCATATTATGCACCACTGTGAAACCATTTTTTTTTTTTTGTTCTTTCGCTTTCATTGGACCCATGGTTGTATTGTTTGTGGCATCTCTCAAAAGAATAAAAACTATCCATCAAAAAAAAATGCACAGTTGATTAAAGCACTAAATGAATATTCTTCTTTTTCATGATTCCCCTTGAGGCATCAGAGACTTTCCCAGGGATTCTAACCAGTTACAGAGGAGCTGAGGGGGGGACAGCGATGGCAGGAAAACCTGGGGATCCATTCACCTTAGATACTGGAGAGTCACCAGCCATGAGTGTTACTGGAAAGTAAGCACATTTTTCTTTATTTTTATTTTTATTTTATTTTAAACAAGTGTCATCTATGTGTAATTTACTAAGGTTAGCTGTTAAAGATAACATGCTGAACTGCCATTACCATTTTAGGTGTAGCGTTATGTGACTGGAATGTAAATGATAGCTGTTTGACTGAAATATATCTTCAACTGATTAATTCTCCTGTAATATTTTCCCTAAATTACCCCTTGGTCCTCTATAATAAACGTGGTTACCTTTTCTCCTCACACGAACAGACATTGGTTGCCCAGAGGGCTGTCAGGAAGTGTTGCCAAGGAGTGGTTTGAGCGTCGTCGCATGGCAATGCAGCCGTGGGCGGGGTTTGTGGACCAGCGCAGGTTTTCTAAACCTCGCAATTTTGGAGAGCTCTGTCAGAGAGTAGTGCGCAACCTGGACACTTACCACAGCAACTATACCTTTATCTTCCTGGGTCTCATCCTCTATTGCATGTAAGCCCTACTTTATTCTCACTTTGTCTCCAACCGAAGAGAAAATCGCATTACAGTGGAATGTGGCTGAGGTTGGCCAATTCAGTGAGGCATCTGACCAAACTTGTTCCAGATCTTTCTTCGGTTCCTTCCTTTCCTCTATAGAAAGGAAACAACTTCACTGTTAATCAGTTTGGCAACGCCTGAAATTCTCTGGTAGATGCGCCACTACAAACTGTCTGAAAATGTGCCCCTGCAAACAGTATTTTGACTGGCTGTGCTCAACTCCTCTGCTAAAGTACTGCACAACTAGTTTCTCACAAACTCCTGAATAATGTTTATTTTGATCCTCTGGTCCTTTCTTTATTTGCCTTGGTGCTGTCATTGTTTACTGTATCATACCTTGTTTCTTGTTTAAACTTTACCATACGTATCCTTTATTTGCCATGTGAATTAGGCATGGTCTTCATGGGTTGTGGATAAGTGATGCAGATTGTCATATCTGGCCTGTGTGCTGTAGTTGTTCCAGTGGCCTTGGGTTTGCACTCATTGTACACCTCTTTGGATAAAAGTATTTGCGCAGTAAATGTCATGTGCTCATGCTGAGTTTGTTATGACTCAGCTTGGTCATCTTGCTCTTCTCGTTTAGTTTTTGATCAAAGAAAGTGGAGGGCAACCAACTTGCTGGTTGTTGCGCTTCCTCATTGTAAGTAATTCGTTAATTTGAACCACTGCTAGTAGTGCCGACTGCTTCCATGTTTGTTGCCTCTTTGACAGCATAAGCTCTCCGATGCTGCTTGTAGCTCTGGCTGTGTTCTTCGGGGCATTTTACATCATCCACCTCAAATCTTTGGAGTCCAAGCTGGTCCTGTTCGGTGAGTAAGAACTCCTGATTTCCCAGCCAGGATGCTTTCCCACTCTGTTGGAGTTTTCAACAGACTCCCAGTGAGTCAGCATATACTGACTGAACATAAAAACACTCCAAAATGTGTATGGGATACATACCACTATTAACAGGGTTCCCGCGGTCATGAATTTCCTGGAAAAGTTATGGAATTTGAAAAACCTGTTTTCCAGTCTTGAAAAGTTATGGAATTTACTAACGGGTTTGGAAAGGTTTGGAAAAATACACTGTTTTGCCTAATGCTTATAATATGTTCACTAAATCCCCAAAAGATGAAGAGTTTACCGCAAAACTACAAGCTATTATTTAAAATCGAACGCGACACCGTTGAAACTAACATGACGTTTCGTGATGCACGTAGGTTACATTATGCAGCCAGTTGGCGGGCAGCGAAATTTTTTTCCTACCGGGCTTCTTAATACCAACTTTATCTCATTAGATTACAGCCAATAAGAATCGAGCACATGCTTTTGTTTACCGTTTGACGCACATGGGCTTGTACCCTCCATGCACGTGGTAATTTGGTATGCTGTTCGCCGGAATTTAAAGGGCACCGTTTTTCTAATAACGCCAGTTGAATTTTCCCACTGCCTCGCTTCAAATTAGTGTAATAATAGCATCAATGTCAATCAGAATAATGAATGAAATAACGTGAATATAATAAGATTTCAATATAAACACACAACTTTATTTAAATTTATGGTCGACGTCCACCTATGGCCCAAGTGGTTTCTCTCCAAGTCATTTTCCTGCATTATGCACTGTTAAAAAATATTTCATTTCCTTCCTGGCATTTTTTTTGTTTGATTACCCAGGTTCGCTTGTGAAACTCAATGATTTTCTCAGGCCGATGAACACGTCATGCAAGTAAATTGATCAGACCGCAAAGAAACCCGATTCCCGATTGTGGCAGAACGGAGTGTACGAAAAATACTTTCACTATTTGCTTTGAAATTCTCCTGCAAGTTTTCTCATTCCAAATAACATATTTTCTGTATTTTTAAAAGCGTGTCTGTTTTCGACATTATTGTGATGCATGCTCGTAAACGCCGGATTTTTGATTTTCTGAGAAAATGGGACCAAAAGTGAAGGAAAGGACCCCAATTCTGGCTTAAAACACATTAATTTTTTCACTAATCACGCAAAATTTCAAAATGGTAATTCTATACGAACATGCGCAACATCCTAAACAATATACACTTTGGTTCAAGACTGTGGCATTTGTTACGTTTGAGAAAACTTGCACAAAGTGATTTTGATGATCTTGGGGGGGGAAAAAAACCTCATTAACTCCACCAATTTGCGTTTTTCAAATTTCCTTTTCATATAATGTAGCAATACAACATACGTCATTGACAGATAGCTTAATTTGATAGGACTCGCCCACACAACTGAATAATAGGCCGATGTTATTCGTGACTTCTACGTGTGGCCAATGCTTAATTTTTTTCTTGGCCACACTTATAAGTGCGCCAGTTGATGACCATTCCTGTTTTTAGAAAAAGTACCGCTTAAAATAAGTTTGGCCAAGAAAAAATTTTTAGCTTTGGACACACTTAACATAAGTGTGGGCAATGGAGCAATGTGCATCTATTTATAAGTGCGTCTCCCGCAAATTTCGATCAATTTTTGTGCTTGGACGCACTTAAATAAGCACGAATAGTCACTTCGATAATAATATAAAATTTAGCGCTACTGTGGTGTCAAAAGGTGGACGACCTTAACTTTCTCTTTACATGTACACTGAAAGCTTCCATATCACCATGCTCACCAGAAAAGTACGTTATGCCGTGGGCCAAAACCTGGATCCTTTATTGTCACTTTGTAGAAACTTTCTGAGGGCAGTTCAAGTATTTTTCCATCAGAACAAGTATGATGTATAGATATTATAAAATGAAAATATTCTCAAAAAAGTATGTGCCCGCTAATGAGAACAATTAGTTTGCAGCTTTGTAAGAAACATATTTTTTCTGTACTGCGATAAGCACTAGGCCTCCTACAGACGAATGCACTGAGAATTTTGCATATCGCTCATACGAAAAGAAAATCTCTCAAAAGACAGCTATTCTATTAAACTTTTCCTCGGTTAGCTTTTCTATGAAACCTTTCCTCGGTTACAGTCTTTAATGGTTACATGTCATGTCAGTGTCATTTAAACTTCGCTAACTCGACGACGTCCCCCGATTCTGCGAACAATGCACGCAAGCAAGGATAATACGCTCTAAATAATAATTTGTAATTATTCAACATCTGTCTCAGAATATATTAAATGCCATCTGTTTGTTACCTCTTCAATGTTTTTGCCTTCTTGAGCATTTAAATATAGCACTTGATTATTTATTGCTGTTTGTTTGTTTGTTAAATATAATTGAGAAAATACAAGAATGGTGCCACAGGCCCTTATGCCATTGTGTGATGCCCTAGGATAGGTGGTAGGTGGACACAACTTCCCTTCCATTCTCCATGCTACATTTTTGCTACACTGCTTAGGGCTTAGCACACTGTGGAAGCTCATTATGGCGCTCTGTGTTCGCTATTATTGGCCTTACCTATTTTAAACTAAGTCATGGAAATGAGGTAAAATATTATGGAAAAGTTTTGGAAAAGTTTTGAAAAATCATTGGTAAAAAAGTGTGGGAACCCTGTATTAAATTCATTTCTAATCTCCCCAAGTCAGATTATTCCTGGAATTAAATAAATGAGCTTTATATGGAAAATCTTAAATCAAAATTGAATTTTGTGCAGAATAAAGCTCGGTTTGTCTCTGCCAAACTGGTCCAGTTATTTAATACTAAAATGCTTTTCATAATAACATATAATTATTTGTTGTTGGAATACATTTCTCGGGACATTATTATATTCATTCATATATTCAAATTTGACTCATACTTGTCTGTTCCAGTCAAACCACTTTAGCTCTGACACCTCGCTATCAGAGGTCCTGGGACAAAAGGAAATTTTGAGTGAGGAAGTTGATTGATTTTTATTCACACTGCCAGTATCCTGTGGTGTCTGTGACCATGGCTCCCAATGCTGGAGATAGGCTGATGTCATGTAAAGCTGTAGGGAGAGAACCGTACTGAAAGTAACTGAGATTTACCCAAGTGTGAATTTCTCTTCTTCAGGGAGAGAGGTTACTGGAGTGCACCAGCTCTCTCTGGCTGGAGCTGTGTCCACTCCTGTGTTCTGGTTGGCTGGTGCGGGGACTGCGGTCTTCTGGGTTCTGGGTGAGTCTGACCTCCTTAATCTCCATTCTCTCTGTCCATCTGTCCCTCCTTGGTTGTGTCCCGCTCAAGTCCTCTCTTGCTGTTTTGAATGAGGCGAGGCTCTGTATTCTATGAACGTCTGAGTGAGCAGTAGTGATGATCTGGGTTACCCCTTCCCCTCTCTGTTTTACAGTCTCATGCATTACAAGTTCAGAGGCATGACTGGTCTTGCAGTACTGTAAAAAAGTATTTGCTCCCTCTGTAATTTCTTCTATTTTTGCTTATTTGCCATATTTAAATGTTTCAGATATTCAATTAATTTTAATAGAAGATAAAGAGAATGCGAATAAGCACATAATACAGCTTTTAATGATAAATTAATTTAATTAAGGTAAAGAGTCATTCAAAACCTATATTACCACTGTGAAGAAATGATTTTACCCGTAAGTCTAATCACTGGTTGTGCCACCATTGGCAATCAAACGTTTGTGGTAAGTAGCAGTGAGTCAGCTTTGTAGGAATTTTGGCCCACTCTTCTTTGCAGAATTGTTTTAATTCAGCCACATTGGAGGGTTTTCAAGCATGAACTGCCTGTTTAAGTCATGCACCAGCATCTCAATTGGATTGAAGTCAGGATTTTGACTAAGCCACTCCAAAAACTTCAATTTGTTCCTTTTGATCCATTCAGAGGTGGACTTTCTTGTGTGTTTTGGATCATTGTCCTGTGGCAAAACCCAACTGCACTTGAGCTTTAGGTCACAAACTGAAGGCCAGACATTCTCCTTCAGGATTTTATGGTAGAGGGCAAAATTCATGGTTCCATCAATCATGGCAAGTTGCTCAGGTCCTGAAGCAGCAAAGCGCCCTCATACCTTCACATTACCACCACCGTGTTTGACTTTTGGTTTGATAATTGTATTGTGGAATGATGTGTTAAGATGTAATGGGACCCTTTTTTTGCCAAAAAATCCACATATGACTCATCAGTCCACAGAATAGTATCCCAGTCCGGATAGCTCACTCGGTTAAAGCATCGCATTGCGAAGCAGAAGTGACTATCACAGTGCGGGTTCACGCCCTGGTCGTACCAACCGGCAGTGGTCGGCAGCTTTTTCAGAGTAGCGCACAATTGGCCATTGCGCTACAGGGATGCAAAGTGGGAAGGGTCTGCCGGGAAGGGTATATCATCAGCTCTTCCAAACCCACTACCTGTTCCCTTGACCCCCTCCCCACTCCCCTGCTGAAGTCTTGCCTCCCCGTCCTCTACCCCTACCTCACTAAGCTTTTCAACTGCTCACTGTCCCAAGGAACTGTCCCCTCTGCCTTCAAAACTGCTGCTGTCACCCCAATCTTAAAGAAACCTGGTCTAGATCCCTCCGCTCTCAATAACTACCGCCCAATCTCTAACCTCCCCTTTCTTTCTAAAACCCTGGCACGCATTGTCGCCTTACAACTTCATTCCCATCTCCACGCCAATAACTTCCTCGAACCCCTCCAATCTGGTTTTCGCCCCCTCCATAGCACAGAAACTGCTCTTCTCAAGGTCCTCAATGACCTCCTCACCTCTGCTGACACCGGTTCCCTCAACATCCTCATCCTCCTTGATTTGAGTACAGCCTTCGATACTGTGAGGCACAACATCTTACTCACTAGACTCAAAGACCTCGGTATCGAAGGCTCTGCACTCAGCTGGTTCCAGTCCTACCTCTCCAACAGATCCCACTTCATCTCTCTCCATAACCACACCTCCACTACGGCCACTGTTAACCATGGCGTTCCCCAAGGCTCCGTACTCGGCCCCCTCCTCTTCATCACCTACATCTTCCCCCTTGGTCAGATGCTCCGGCACTTCAACCTGGACTTTCACTGCTACGCCGACGACACCCAGATCTACCTCAGCACCAAATTCCCCCCCATATCAACTCCTGTCTCTCAGCAATAAAAACCTGGATGCAACAAAACTTCCTCAAACTAAACGGCGATAAAACAGAATTTCTCCTCATAGGCTCCAAATCCACACTCAGCAAAACCAATAACCCCACTCTGACCATCGACAGCACCACTGTCTCCCCATCACCCCACGCCCGCAACCTTGGCGTGATCTTTGACTCCTCTCTCTCCCTTGAACCTCACATCCGCCATGTCATTAAAACCTCCTTCTTTCACCTCTTTAATATCGCCAAAATCAGACCCTCCCTCACACCCTTAGCTGCTGAAAAGCTTATCCATGCCTTCATCTCCTCCCGACTGGACTATTGTAACTCCCTTCTTTACGGCATCAGCTCCAGCTCCATCATTAGACTCCAACTGGTTCAGAACGCAGCCGCCCGACTCATCACCTACACCAAATCCTGGCACCACATCACCCCAGTCCTCAAACAACTTCACTGGCTTCCCATCTAGCACCGGATCACCTACAAAATCCTGCTCCTCACCTACAAAGCCCTCCACCACCCGGCCCCCCCATACCTCACTGGCCTCCTCTATCCTTACCAACCTTCACGGTCCCTCAGATCCTCATCTTCTGGTCTTCTCACCACCAAAAACTCATACCTCCACAGTTTTGGAGACAGAGCCTTCTCCAGGGCAGCTCCCAGGCTCTGGAATTCCCTCCCTTTTGAGATCTGCCATTCTGAGTCCCTCACCATCTTCCAGTCCCGCCTCAAGACCCATCTTTTCACCTCTGCCTATCCTTAGCCCCCCCCCCTTACCTCAGCTTGAATGTTGCCTAGTTTTGGTTCTGTTTTGTTTTGTCTTGTTCTGTTTTGGTTTGTTTTGGTTTAGTCTGTTTTGTTTTTGTTTTTGCCCTCCCTGTAAAGCGACTGAGTTATGAAAGCGCTATATAAGTTCAATTTATTATTATTACTATTATTATTATTATTATTATAAAAATGGTCGCTTCGTTCGTTGCTTAAGGGCCTCCTGGCCAGACGGGCGCTCATCAGGAAGATTCTAAGCTTGTTCATGTTCAGGTATCCTCCGCCCTCGTTCTGAACTTGCGATGATTCAACCAATGAGTGTATAAGAAGCAGTAGGCTGACAGGCGCATGCTTAGGAGGAAAGCCGTGAACTGTCTTCTCTCTCCTGAGTTGGCAGCTAGGGGTCGCATATGAGCAAGTCTAACAGTTAACAGGTAACAGGTAACAGGTTACTTTATTTGTACCCGTAGGTAGATTTGCTTGCAGCCAGTGAGATAAACATCCGACGTCCAATCCACATACAGGAAACACACTGTTACAACACATATTTAACATAAAATTATGTTTTACAGATAAAATACCATTAAAAGTAATAAAAGTAAGTAAAAAAATAAAGATTAAAAGTAAAAGTAAAGGTAAAAGTGCTCAAGGTTCCAACAAATCCAGACATTTAAAAAGAAGAAAACAATCAGTAAAAATCATAAAAATGGCCACTTAATATGCCCCATTAAATGCAAACTAAAGACCAAAGTAAATAAATAAATACATAAATAAATAATATTTAAATAATAATATTTACACACTGCTTCACAATTAGCTTCAAAGTTCAGCTTCGGGTCAATGAGTGTCCCAAGGTATTTATATGATTGCACATATTCTACGGTCTGGCCTTTGATTAAAGTGGCCTTGTGCAAGTGACTATTCCTCCAAAAATCAATGAGCATGTCTTTGGTTTTTGATATGTTTATCTGGAGGTAAGACTCCTCACACCACTGTACAAATTCGTGAACAACAGGGCCGTGGCTAATATCATTTTCTTTTAGGAGACTAACAATTACAGAATCGTCTGCATACTTTATTATGGTTCTATTATCTTGTCTGCTCTGACACATATTTGTGTAGAGGATGTAAAGTAAAGGTGACAGCACCCACCCTTGAGGAGAACCTGTGGATGAGCACTTCTGATCAGAAAAAACACCATTTACCCTCACTCTCTGAGTCCTGTTTGTTAGAAATTCAAGAATCCAGCCCACCAGATTGTTACTCAAGTCAAAGTGTTCTAATAGCCTTCTGGTCAATACATGGGGCTGGATTATATTAAAAACAGAGGAAAAGTCTACAAATAAAAGTCTGGCATGAGTCCCATTTCCCTCCAGATGCTTAAAAAGCATGTTGAGCAGAGTTATTGTAGCATCCTCTACTCCCCTGTGAGGCCTGTCTGCAAACTGCATAGGATCCAATGCATGTTCATTTTGCTTTACAATCTCAGACCTGACCAGTTTCTCTAAAATTGTCATTGCAATTGAGGTCAAAGCAACTGGCCTAAAATCATTTAAGGTTGTGGGGCAGCTAGATTTAGGAACAGGAACAACCACAGAGTCTTTCCAGAGCTTAGGGACATTTTGTGCTTGTAGGGACTTTTTAAAAATTCAGTGAAATACAGGACTCAGTTCTTTCGCAAAAGATTTAAGTACACGACCACAAATGTTGTCAGGGCCATGTTTTTTGTTTACTTTAACAGAGTGAAAGGCTTTTTCAACATTATTAAGATGAATTTTAAAGTGCTGACTGTCCTTCAATCTATATTTAATCTCCTGAATTTCACAACTAAAATCAAGAGTATCAAAACGACAATAAAAGCAATTAAGAGCATTAGCGAGTTCCTTATTAGAGTTAAAACTATTCAATAGGACATGAGTTCAGCGCTTTGTATTCTGGAGGCCTGCTATAGTTTTCATGCTCTCCCAGGCTGAGCAGAGATTATTTGCAGCCATCTTGCTCTCCAGTTCTAATTTGAACTTCTGTTTTGCTTTTAAAATTTCAATCTTAAGCTCTTTTTTTGGCTGAGCTAAGATCAGATGCTGCTCCCAGTTTAAAAGCAAGATTCTTTTTATGCAAGCAGGACTTAACAGATTTTGTAACCCATGGTTTATTGTTGGGATATATTTTTACACGCTTTGAGGGGATGATCATGTCCCGACAAAAGGCCACATATGAACACATGACATCCACCAACGAATCCAAATCATCTCCACAGGACTGAGTAAAAATGTCCCAATCAGTACAATCTACACATTCTTTTAAACAAAGCACACACTCCTCTGACCAGACCTTTATGTCCTTGGTCTGTGTTCTCTCTCTCTTTTGAGCAGTTTTGTATATGGGCAGTAGATGCACACAGCTGTGGTCTAAAGAACCCAGAGGAGGAAGAGGCAGAGATTTATAGGCATCTTTAACTGACCCATAACAAAGATCCAATGTCTTCTCTCGTCTGGTTGGACAGGAGACATATTGGTAAAAGTTTTTGAGAATCGCTTTAAGAGAGATATGGTTAAAATCACCCATAATAAAGTTTGGTGCATCAGGTGAAATCGACTGCATTTTCTGCACCACATCAAACACGCTGCTGCTGGCAGAGGTGGCGTCTGCCTTCGGGTGAATATACACCGTAGTTATGAACAATTGAGGAAACTCGCGGGGCAGATAAAAAGGACGTAACGACACTGATAAAAGTTCCACATCTGATGTACAGATGCGTTCCCTCACAGTCACCGAGCTACAGTATCGTTCATTAATATACAAACATACCCCTCCTCCTTGAGTCTTTCCCGTCACCTCTGCTACTCGGTCGAAACGGAGAGGGGCACCGAAACCATCAATGGACAGTTCGGTATCTCGGTCGGGTTCCGTAAGCCACGTTTCGGTGAAAGCTAAGACGCAGCAGTTGCTGAAGTCCTTCTGGAAACGTAGTTCGTCCACTTTGTTCCGGAGGGACTGTACGTTGCCCACGATCACCGTGGGCAGAGGAATCCGGTTGAGCCGCTGCCTCCTCAGGCATTGTCTGACGCCTCCACGTTTGCCCCGCTTCCTCTTCTTGTTCCACTTGACACAACTCGGTCCATGAAAGTTCCTCAAAGTGAAATCGGGCAGCTGTAGCGCGAGGTCTGTCACCCGAGCTGGGCTAGCAAAGTTAAGCTGCAGCAGCGCGTCCCTGGAGTATGGAGTCCACGCGGCCTCTCCCTGACATACAGCGCTGCAAACACTGCAGGTCAGCAGCTGATAAAAAATCAGCCAGAACGCGATGGCATATAAAATATCCATTCTGGATTCATGGAAACCAGGAGCACTGAAACATATCGTAAAATCACTAAGAATTAAAACATAGGAGGCACATTAAAACGTTAAAAATACCAACAGGTGGACGCCAAGCTCTCACTCACAGCCGGTTGCTGCTTGCGCATGCGCCCCACTCAGTCTTGTACATAGTTCCCCAATTGGGCATTCCAGATTCGGGTGGGACTGGAGATGCCAAATGTATTAAAGAAAAAATAGTATCCCAAGAGTCTTGGGTGGGGGGGTCATTAAGATGTTTTTTGGCAAATGTGAGATGATCCTTTGTTTTTTTTTTTTTTGGTCAGCGGTGGTTTTCGCCTTGCGGTTCTCCCAATGATGCCATTTTTTGCCCAGTCTGTCTCTAATTGTGGAATTACTAACACTAACTATGTGTACTTGTGCCCATTATTCCAGTTACTGAGCTTACCCCAGTTATGATTAGATTTTGAAAAACCCGGTTTACAACAACCAGCAATACCCCAACCATATTCCTGCAAGTGCACTTTCCCACGCTTATCCCAATCATCTGGTCTCTGCTGAAGATGTAGGTCATTTTATACCATTAGTATAAATTTATTTTTGCAACTGCAATTTTACTTCACCAAAAGTTGGAGGGATTAGACCTGCTGTTGTCATTTGTTTTTGTTTTTTTTTTGCTTTGAAATAAGTAGCTTTGAGAGTTTGCCAAGGCTGCCTGGCCTGTTCAACGGTCCTGACGAAGCCTGAGTCCCTCAATTTATCAGCGACCGATTTAAATAAATCACTGTTACGATGTTTCCTTCTGTCAAGAGGTTTCATGATGCTCATCTTTTTCATGCAAGATAAAAAGAAATCCGTGTCCTCATCTTCCCAAAAATGTAAAGTTTTTGTAAATGTAATGTTTTTCAAGGAATGACATGTGACCTCTCCAATAATACCTTAAAATTGTGCATGCTCAGACCGTATGTAGACAGTAGAAACTGGGATAAGGCGTATGCATGTCAAAATATTCCACTTATCAGTGGCGTAACCCAGCTATCTTATTCGGGGTTTTCATGACCAGAACAAGGCCTCAATTGGGTAATGCTTAAGGGGTTAGGTGTTTACGAGTTGGTGCGTTGCTGGAATTCTTCAATACCCCAGTCAGTAACTGGAATATTGTGTGGATGTAAATGTAGTCACTGACCTTATCCGAGGCAAGTGAAGTCTGTAGTTTTTTAGATGTTGCTTTTAGTTCCTTTGTGACCTCCCGGTAGACTTGTCAATGCCCTTCTGTAAGAATTCTGGTTGGCTGGACACACATTGGATGGTTTTCCACTGTTCCTAGCTTTCTCCATTTGAAGATAATGGGTCTCCCCATGGTTTGCTGGAGTCCCAAAACCTTAGAAATAGCTTTGTCCACAATCTTGTTTTTCATCTGTTCAATTTCTTTAGAATGCAACATCATGTGCTAATTTTTGCCTTTAGCATATTTGGCTTGCAGTAATCATGCCTGGGTGGGTCAAGTGAAGTTGAACCCAATTATCATTTAAATGTGTTTAACTGGTGGATTTAGCAACTAAGGGGGAATTTATTTTTTCACGTAGGGCTGGATAACCTTTTAACTGCATGTTGTGTTTATTTGGGTTGTCTTTGTCTCATATTAAAATTATTTTGATCTGAAACATTTAAGCATGACAAATATGCAAAATTAAAAGAAATTGGGAAGGGGGCAAATACTTTACACAGCAGTGTATTGTTGCTTTCTATTCAATCAAATTCAGTCTGTGCATTTTTAATTATAACCGCCCCACTCCAAATTCCATGGAAGCATTAATAAAAGAAATATGAATATTACAAGGATAATAAAAATGACTACTTAATAAAGGCAAAAATCTCCTCTTAGGTTTCTTCAGTGCTTTACATGTTCATGCTACAAGCTCACAGACCCTTTCCATTCTTTCTTACAGGGGCAACTCTTGCTGTGATTGGCTCCCATGCTGCTTTCCGGGAATTGGATGGTGCAGTAGAGGACGAGCTTATGATGGAGCCTGTTTAACCTTTGACCTGTTTGACTTAAAGTCTCCTATCACTATATATTCCTTGCCTCTATTTCTATTCTGTCTGACCCAGTAACATGATGTACAGGACATGTAAAATTTTCCACACTATGAATATTTTTTTGAGTTACAGGCTCTTTAAGGACATAGGGATGGGTCAAAATTTTGCACTTTTTAGTTTGCGTTATTTTTTCAAGCATTTTTCGAGCCCTCATTGCTTCTTAAGTACTGGAGATAACCTCATGAAATTTTCAGGGATGAAAAACACAGTTAAGTTCTGTTTGAAAACCGCACCCAAATCAATTTTACATCCACTCCAGGTGTCACAATCTAAAACCAAAATCTCAGTTTTGCTCAGTACAATTTATTCTATAACAAAATTTGAGCACCAGTATCATGGGATATATTATAGTTTCAAAAGCATAACTGCTCCAACTTAATATCTGTGACACAGCGTAATAGAAACGGGTTTTGCTACCAGGGATGTGTCATCTGTTTTCTGATAATTCAACAGAGAATACTTTAAAAGTATATTTTGGGTAAACTTGTATGAGCGATATCACCATGTGGGATAAGTGGGTGGTCAAAATAAGTTGTAGCATATGAAAGTTCTCTTTTTTTTCCTACATTGTGATGACAGAATCATCTTCTAGCTATGATTTCCTCTGTGTCAAAATTTTCTAATATAGGCATATTCCGACCCTTGCAGAATGTAAAATTCCAGATCATATTCACACAGCTAATTAAAATCATGAGAATGGTGAGTGATTGGACACTATACATGTATGCAACATGTACAAAGGTGTGGTTTGAAAATTTAACTTTCACCTTATGCCGATGTCAACAAGCCCAGCCTTGATAATTAAGATGCCGTGAAAATAGGGTTTTCCGAACTGGTCATCCTAAGTGTGTGAAACTTAGCCGGCGCCATAAAATTAGTTTGGAAATGTAATTTGAATAGTCAGCTCCCAACAAGCATTGTGACTAAACATCATGGATATTGTGGCACGAATCCTTTGTGAAAACACCAGTTGTACAGGTATTCAGATCATGTTTATCAAGACTGGGCATAGTACTCATGACATCAGTATAAGGTGGAAGTAAAACTTGCAAACCACATCTTTGTCATGATGTTCACGTGTATTTTGCTCACTCACTCCAAAGTATTATGTTTTTAATTTGTTGACTAAGTAGAATTAGAAATTTGCCATGTTGCAGTTCTTAAGATATGCCTATTTGAGAAAATTGTTTTGACAGAGAATGAATCATGGCTAGAAGATCAACCCAGCATAAAAATGTAGATCAAAATGAGACCTTTCATATGCCGTAACTTGCTTTGACCAACCACCTATCCCACATGGGGATATGACCCTCGAAAGTTTACCCAAAATGCACGCTTTAAAGTTTTCTCTGGTGAATTATCAGAAAACAAAAAACAAATTCATGGTGCCAATGATTGTTTCTGTTTCTCTGTGTCATGGACATTACATTGGTACAGTTCTGTTGATGAAACTTTGACATGCCCCTTTATATTGATGCTCACAGTTGGATATAGAAAAAAATTATGCTAAAAAAACAAAATTTAGGCTTTGGATTGTGACATCTGGAGTGGATGTAAAATTGATTTGGTGCAGTTCTAAACTGAGCACAAAAGTGTTTTCCATCTCTGAAAATTTCAATTGACTATCTCCTTTACTTGGTAAGTTATGAGGACTCAAAAAATGCTTGGGGGAAAAAAACACAATTTAAAAAGCTCAAAATTTCAACCTGCCCACATCTACTCGAGGGCCAGTAACTTGGAAAATATTCATAATTTTAAGATAATATTTTGCATGGCTTCATTAAATGTACTGAAGTTATTGCTCAAAAAAATCAGCTGTTTCTGAGGGGTTAAGTGGGAGGCAGCGATGGTGTTTTTATGGAATGACCCTAGTACAACACCGGTGTAAAGCACACAGAAAATAAATTAGAAACACTTACATGCTTTGTTTAAAAAAAAAAAAAAAAAAAAAGCATGAAATGCTTCTCAAAACATATATAAACTAAAAAAATGGTGGAACCAAAAGCTGCTTGAACATGAACACTCTTGCTGTAAAGCAAAGTCAAGCAACTGTCATTACATATGACATGAATACACAGAATTCTATCAGAAACAGAACTGTATATGCATTTGAGATGAAATGACATACTACTTTTCCCTTTGCACTGATCAGCAGAGCTAGACCGGCATTGAGAACTACTCTTTGTTTTCAGCATATTTCTGTGACCATCACTGTTTATTTGGGGTTTTTTTGTATGTTGTTCATTTTACACCTCAGTTCATTCTTATTACATTGTTTTGTATTATTGGCTGTTACAGTGTTGAAATGTTTTTATATTGACCACTGGAAAGTGCAATAAACATGGTTTGCTTTTTAGCTTCTTTCTGGGCATTGCGAGATGATGCAGTGTTTGCCTCTGATTTTGTGAAAGGATGTTGTCAGTCTTTTGGCATGACATTACACAAATGGACCTTATGGTGGAAACTAGCAGGAAAATTCTATATTTTAGAGCTGTGTATATTCAGTAAATCTTGAGATTAAGTAATGAATATAAGCTCAAAGTGCAAAGGTAATAGTGTCTTACAAAGGTAACCAACCTCAAGTGTTGTGTAAATCTGCTGCTTTTAATGTTATGATCCAGTATTGAATTTGTGGTTGGCAACTGGTGTGACATTTGTAGGAAACTAATTATGATTGTGGGTTTATTACATATAAAGTTGTGACTGATTTGTATGACACTTGTGGTCTACTACAGTTGTGGGAAGTTATACTGTACATTTAAGGGTGCAACAGTGCAAAGTTTCAGTTTTTGTTGTATTTTGGTATTAACATTTAAATTGAGTGAACGATGTAGGAATCCTAGCACTTTTTAAATATTTTCCCCCATGTTTATGGGACCAAACGTAATTGGACAGTTTGGCTGCTTAGCTGCTCCATGGCCAGGCACTTGTTACACCCTCGTCATTCCATTTTAAAGTAGGCAAATAAAGGGTATACTTCTGACTTTAAGCGCGGCAATTGCATTTGAACTTTGTTGGCTGTTACCTGTGAAGAGGATGCCAGTGAAGCTAGTAATCACAAGGGTTAAAAACCAAAACAAACTCATCAGAGAGTTGGCAAAATATATTATGTGTGTTCAGATCAAATAATTGGCTCATTGTTAGGAAGAGAGAATGCACTGATGAGCTCAAGAACAACCAGGGAACTAGGAGACATGGATATCAACTATGTCAATAACAAAGTCATTCTTTCCCTGAAGACAGATGCCTTCACAATAATTGAACAGATAAAGAACCTCCTCCAGAGGGTTGTACTACACAGCAAGATTAGTGGGTTAGAAAGTTGTGTTGAGTGAAAAGCAGGAGTTTTCAATAACACAGTGGTGGCGCCATTTTAACCTGCCGAGGAAATGTATTATCTCTTTTTTGCAAGTTCAGAGTTCGTCAACCCTGCTCAAGCAATGAAATCCTAGCTAATGTTGAACTGGCTTCATAGTACATCCCTCAGGAAGCAGGTTGTTCTGTGTCAAAGTTAAAAATCAAGAGAAGATTTTACAGGGTAAATACAGAGCGTTTACCAGGTTAGAAACTGCCAAAAGATATCTAAAAAAGCTTGAACCACTCTGGAATGTTATCTCATTGACAAATCAACTTGTGCCAGAATGATGCAAAGAGAAAAGTCAGGAGAAGGAAAAGCACTGCTCATGATCTGAATCCCATCTGTGAAGCATGGTGGAGGTAGCATCATGGTGTGGCCATGTATGGCTGCCAGTGGAACTGGTACCTGGTCCAACCTCAATTCCTCAAGAATTGGGACAAATATAAAATGCAGATAAAAACACAACTAGTGATTTGGAAATTGTCTTCTACCTACATTTAGGTGAAAACTGGATGAAAAACATGTAGTTTCGCCTGACCAATGGTATTGATTTTTGTAAATACTTGCAAATTCTGAAAATGATGCCAGAAAAAAATTCCAAAACTATTTAAATCGGGGAATGGAAATTGCTGGAAAATATTTGGAAAAACAGCCATTTGGAACATTACAAGTGTAAACAGTTGAATGTGTAATTGGTCATTCAACTATGGTTGGGTACAAATTGAGCAGCCATGAAAGGCACAGTCGATAAGCAGCATGATGGTTCAAGGTTTGATAAGTGCGTCTCTAGCAAATACTCGAACAGTTTAATAACAATGTTTCTCAACATGTCGTTGCATGGAATTTGGGGATCTCATTATTGACAACTTGGAATGAAGGTAAAAGATTCAGAGAATCTGGAGTAACCTTGCAGTAAAGACGAGGCTGTGTATAAATATTTGACGCATGTGATGTTTGAGCCCCTGGACCGCACTGCTTCAGGAACCATCATGCTTCTGTAAGGGACATGGCCACATGAGCTGATGAATGCATCAGTGGACCTATTTCAGTGAAAACAGCTTGTCACGACATAATCAAATTCAAGTGAAAACTTGACTAAGCACCGAATAAACCATGTATCAACACCATCTCGAACCACTGCCGACTTCCCTGGGCTTGAGGCTTTTAGAAATACACTGCCCAGCAAAAAAAAAAGTCACCACCTGGAGTTAACTACGCAAATAGGTAATAGCCTTCCATTGGATAATTACTGCTGTGATTAATATATTTCAGCTGGCAACAAGTTAATTAACCCTCACGGATGCAGTGAGTATCTTCTCATTTCTTAAACAACCATGTCAGAAGAAGTATATTGCGGTCTTGTAAGATGTTTCTGAAGGGTCAAATTATTAGCCTGCAGCAAGCAAAGAAAACAACTAATGGGATTGCCAAAAAAACAAAAAGTGGGTTTACAACAGTCCAACGCATTATTAAAACCTGGAAGGATAGGAGTGAACTATCATCTTCGAGGAAGAAATGTGGTCAGAAAAAAAAAAATCTTTAATGATCGTTATTAGAGATCACTTAAATGTTTGGAGAATTCAAATTGTAAAAAAATCAATAGAACTCACAGCTGTGTTTAATAGTGAAAATCAGAATTTCCACATCCACAATGCAAAGCAAACTCAAGGGATTGGGACTTAACCTCTTAAACCCGAACGCCCGCGGTACCAGGGGCAATCATTACACATCATAAATGCAGCATGTTTCCTCATCGCAACATCGTTATGCGGTATATCTACTTTATGGGAAGAAACTCGGCAAAAAGCTCATGTTGAACATTTTTACCTCAACCGAACACAATTCAAGCACCAAGCAAGTAAATAAACTGGATGGCTGTTGATGTAGCCTAGTGGTTAGGGTGCTGCACTTAACCCAAGGCGGCTAGGGTTAAAATCCCCGATCACCATGGACTTATTTAGGCAGTAATAGCATTTTTCTTGTGCAAATGATTGCTGGGGCTTTTAAAAAATATATGCAACCCCAATTCCAAAATAGTTGGGACGAAGTGTAAATTGTGAATAAAATCAAAATGCAATGACTTTCAGATCACGAGCCAATATGTTATTTACAGTAGAACATAGATAACATTTCAAATGTTGAAACTGAGGCATTTTATATTCTTATCCACAAAATGAGCTTATTTCAAATTTTCTGGCTGCAACAGGTCTCAAAAAAGTTGGGACACAGGCCAAAAAAGGGCTGGAAAAGCAATTAATATATAAGAGAATCAGCTGAAAGAACATTTAGCAAGTAATTAACTGGCATCAGGTGTGTAACATGATTGGCTATAAAAGGGATGTCTTCGAGAGGCTGAGTCTCTCAGAAGTAAAGATGGCCAGAGGCTCTCAAACCTGTGAAGGCTTGCTTAAAAAAATTGTGGAATACTTTAAAAACAATGTTCCTCAACGTCAAATTGCAAAGGCTTTGAAGGTCTCATCATAGACAGTGCATGACATCATCAAAAGATTCAGAGAAACTGGTAAAATCTCTGTGCGTAAGGGATAAGGCCGAAGACCTTTACTGGATGCCCGTGATCTTCGGGCCCTCAGACGCCACTGCATCACTCACCGGCATGATTCTGTCATTGGCATTACTAAATGGACCCAGGAATACTTCAAGAAACCACTGTCTGTAAACACAGTCCGCCGTGCCATCCACAGACGCCACCTAAAACTCTATCATGCAAAAAGGAAGCCATTGTTGAGCATGATCCAGAAGCGCCGCCGTGTTCTGTGGGCCAAGGCTCATTTAAAATGGACTGTAGCAAAGTGGCAAAGGGTGCTGTGGTCAGACGAGTCCAAATTTGACATTTTTGTTGGAAATCATGGGCATCGTGTCCTCTGGGCTAAAGAGGAGAAAGACCACCCCTCCTGTTATCAGCGTTCAGTTCAAAAGCCAGCATCTCTGATGGTATGAGGATGCATTAGTGCATATGGTGAGGGACACTTGCATGTTTTAAAAAGCACCATGAATGCTGAAAGGTATACAAAGGTTTTAGATCAACATATGCTCCCCTCCAGACAACATCTATTTCAGGGAAGGCCTTGTGTATTTCAGCAGGACAATGCAAAAACACATACTGCAGCTATTACAACATTATGGCTTTGTAGGAGAAGAGTCCGTGTGCTGAACTGGCCTGCCTGCAGTCCTGATCTTTCATCGATGGAAAACATTTGGCACATAATTAAACGAAAAGTCCGTCAAAGGATACCCAAAATTCTCCAGCAGCTGGAAGCCTGTATTAAACAAGAGTGGGATCAAATTCCAATGGCTAAACTCAAGAAACTTGTCTCCTCAATGCCCAGATGCCTCCACTCTGTGTTAAAAAGAAGAGGAGATGCTACACCATGGTAAACAGGCCCCTGTCCCAACTTTTTTGAGACCTGTAGCAGCCATCAAATTTGAAATGAGCTTATTTTGTGGATAAAATTGTAAAATTTCTCAGTTTCAACATTTGCTATGTTATCTCTGTTCTATTGTGAATAAAATACTGGCTGGTGTGATTTGAAAGTCATTGCGCTTTGATTTTATTCACAATTTACACTTTATCCCAACTATTTCAGAATTGGGGTTGTATTTTACAAATTCTAAAAATTAAAAAAGTGGTTGTATTTGGATGTATTTGTATACCTGTAGTGACATATAAGTGAAATTAAATGAGTTTTACAGTTTGGTACCTGAGAAATATGAAATGGCACACAGTGCCAGTTTGGAGAGGCCACCTGGACATTTCCAAACTAAAGCATCTCTAATTTTGCCCTGATTTACTTGGTTAGAATAAACCTTGGCACAATTAATGGTGAGATTCTGTGCTGTAATTTTGTAGAGGTTTCAGATTGCAACTGAATAACTTCAAAAAGGATAAAAATAAAACTTTGATAGGCGCACATGAGATGTTTCATTTATGCTGTGTTCCATCTTCATTTACTCTGACTCAGTGACATATACACTGATTCTTACACCATGAAAAAAATCCCCAAGGTGTTACCTTTATTATGATACCAGGATTATTTAAATGGACCAAGTAGTCGCAGAGATATACTCATTTCATTTTGGTCAAGTCATTTTCAAACCAGAGGCTCAGGGCTTAAGGGGTTAACAGCTGGGCGGCCTTAAGAAAACCAGTTATCAGTGAAGCTAATAAAAAAAAAAAAAAAAGGCTTCAATTTACTAGGGAGGATAAAGATTGGACTCTGAGGAAATGGAAAAGGGTCATGTGGTCTGATGAGTCCAGATTTACCTTGTTTCATAGTGATGGGCACATCAGGGTAAGAAGAGGGGCAGATGGAGTGTTGCATCAATCATGCTTAGTGTCCTACATACAAGCCTGTGGGGGCAGAGTTATGATCTGAGGTTGCTTCAGTTGGTCAGGTCTAGGTTCAGCAATGATATGTGCCCAAAAAAATGAGGTCAGCTGACTACATGAATATACTGAGTGACCAGGTTTTTCCACTAATGGGTTTTGTCTTTCCTGATGGCAGAGGCAAATTCCAAGATGTCAATGTCAGGATTCATTGGGCTCAGATTGTGAAAGAGTGGTTCAGGTAGCATTAGACATCATTTTCACACATGGATGGGCCACCACAGAGTCCAGGCCATAACCCATAGAGAATCTTTGGGATTTGCTGGAGAAGACTTTACACAGTGGTCCGACTCCCCCATCATCAATGCAAGATCTTGGAAAAAAATGAATGCAAGAAATGAATGCAGATAAATCTTGTGACATTGCATAAACTTATTGAAACATTTCCACAGTGAATGCATGCCGCAATCAAAGCTAAAGGCGGTCCAACAAAATATTAGAGTGTGTGACCTTTTTTTTGGCCGGGCAGTATAGATTGGTGGGAAAGTGCAATGATGTGCTGTGGTCTGATGAGTCCCTAAATCTGAAAATAGTAGATTTGTACTCAGGGTAAAGGAGAAGAAGGACCATCCCAGCTACTGTCAGCAAGATGATCAAAAGTCAGCGCTTGTCATGGTCTAAGTTTGTATGGGCTGTATTAGGCACTAGGCTCGGGCAACATTTGAGAAGGCAAAATTGACGCAGAAGGGTATGCCGCACATCTTGGAAAAACCTATGCACCTTCCAGACATTGTCTTTTTCAGGACTGACCCTGCTTGTTCCACTAGGATAATGCCGAGCCACACTCTGAACAGTCTCAATCACAGAGTACAAGTAATGCCTGCAGTCTGGATCTTTCTCCCAATTGAAATCTTGGCAAATTTTGAAGCGCAAAATTTATCAACAAAGACCCAGAATGTAGACCAACTGAAGCCTGAAAGGTAATTCTGCAAGAACAAGCAGGAACTGAACACAGATGCAATGAAGGCCTGACAGAGCGCCACCAGAAACCCAGGCTTTGGGTATATCTTTGGTCCAGACTTGCAAGCAGTCATTGATTTTCGTCCAAGTCTTGAGAATGAAAATTAATTTTTATGTTTGTTGTCCAATTAGTTTTGAGCCCCTAAAATTGGGGATGGGGGATTCCTGCACGGTTCATGCAATATTTTTAGAAAGCCCTTTATTTAAAGCTGAAAGTCAACACTTTACACTCTCCTTGAGAATTTTATTGGAAGTCTGTTGTGGGTGCGAAACAAGCCAAAGTGATGAAAAATTTGTAACTGTCCAAATACTTATGGAGCTGACTGTATATTTTGTGAGCTATTACCACGGGTGCCTCTATACATGCTCAGATACAGTGGGGAAACTTTCAATCCACACATGATGCTGCTGCTGTTACTTCAATATGTGCAACCACGACAACTAAGTTTACATAGTGCACTTGTAATCACATTGAAGTTCAATCAAAATGAAATGTCCTCTTGTAGACATCTAAACCAGAGTGAAATATCCCAGTCTGACTGAAAATCTATCCCAATCTGAAAAGGTGGTGTTGTATTTTTGATAGTCGGTTCAATGGCCATTTAAACACTCCATGGATTGCCCCTGCACTAAGACCCTTTCATTTACATGCACAGATAAACATTAAGGCATCCATCAAAAACTGGTCAGCGACCGAGCCTATGTTTCTTTCACATGCTTTGAGAGAATTGAAAATAGTTGAACCAACAGTGTGACTCATTAGCTGCGTTTACATGGATTGTTTTCCTCAATCTGATCATAATCAAACGGATTAAATGAATCTGATTAGTTCTGTATACATGAACGCTAAGTAAAGCAATCCACGTTCAATCCGCGTATACATGGCCCCAGCTGAAAACGATTACAGTTTCTTTGACATGCGCAAAAGATCCAATTTTGGCTCAGCCATGTTTGTTTTGGTTTTGACTTTCCCCGCGAACGTCATTACGTGATTATGTGGCTCCTACATACTAGTGAGCGCATGCGCAGAACGAATAATCCAATCCATCAACCGAATCCACTCTGTTCAGCCGTTTATATGCGGCATCAAGCTGATTATCAATCGGCGTAGACTACCTCTTTCAATCCGATCGAAAATTTAAACCAATCTGGGTGAATCGGATCGGCTAAGGTGGTTACATGAGACATTTTGAATCTGACTAACCTGTCAATCCGATTATAAGTAAGATTTTTGGACCCATGTAAACGCAGCTAGTGTCATACAAATGTGAAACCAGTTAAAATGGTAAACCACAACACTCGCCACACGTAAATTTTGAATGCAGGACCATGTGCATGACAGATCTACTCTGATTGTAGTCTATAGACATATTCAGTGCACAATCTATGCAACCACTTTCATGTAAACGGTAATTTAATATTCATCCATACGAGCAACTTCAACCCAAATGAAAGCAATGTGTGCATGTTTGACATTGCCTGGATGTGGTTGAGTGGGTGTATTCTGGGTGACCTGTTTGTTAGGGCAAATGGGTGGGGTAGGGGAGCTGATAGGGTGGGGTGTGGGGAAAGAGGGGGAATGACAGCTGGAGGTCACAGCACGCTACGGTACAGACAGCTGGTCTCCAAGGTGCTGAATTCCTCTCTCTGCTAAACATTAACTTCCTGTCAGATGAGACTCAAAACCTGCTATAAGATCCAAATACCCAATACTGACTGGCTGACAGTGGCATGAAGAAGCGCATGATAGATTTTACAGTAGCCATGAGAGGAAGAGTTGTAGTCAAGACTGTTGTCACCACACACTAGTGATTCCTCTGACTGGAAGTGCACCCAGTGAGCCTGTGCAGCTGCTCTGTAAATGGCTGCACAGCACAGCCAGTGAAATGAGAGCTGGAGATGAGGAGAGAAGAGAGTTCCCATGACAGAACTCAACTGCTTATGGAGGAACAATGTGCATATGAGTGTCAATGTGTGTTTTGAAATATAGAAATTAAAAAAAAATATGTTTTTAAATAAAAGCTAAAGTGTCAGTAAAATTATGAGTAAAACAATTTAAAGCACTGGGAAAATTCATTCAAAAATGTGAAAGATCTGGACAAATTTTCCTTTATCCTGGTGCGATGCATTGTAGAACGAACCTTTGTGACAACTGGATCTCAGGTATACTGGGTAAATCATTCATTAGGGCTTTCCATGATTTTTCCTTTGTATATCTGACCTCTGTTTGATTTTACTCTAATTTCTCTGGTGCAGAATTGGTCTTAAATGGAGAAGCTTATTTCTTATTTCAATGAACACACATCACTCTTGTTGGTTCTCCCCTGCCCTTCCTCTTGCCTGTGACCTGGGAACCATGGAAACCATGTGACCTATCCTCCTGTTACCATGGAGATGACCTCGGAGAATGTTCCCTCGTGCGGAGGCAGCCGATCGATATATTTGTCACAGGGAGTAATGGAGCAGAGAGAGATCAGTGCATTGTTCAGAGATGGGAGGTGATGCCACACGATTGGAGGACATCCACCCAGAGGATAGATGGAAACAGGAGAGAGGGTCGGTGTGTCTGTGTCTCCGTGATTAGTGCTGGGTGTGATTGAGGGAGAATACGTGCCTGTGCGTCAAAGGCGTAATTTTTGAGAGTCATAGAGGGTTTACAACCCATGCCCGAAGACCCTGTAGGGCTGCAGTTTTCTGCATCTGTGCACTCCTGTCCAGTATTTAAACTGAAGTGATGTGTGAGTGTGTATATGTGTGTTCAATGGGGTAATGGACTAAAGAATATGTGTGTTTGCTCTGCATATCAAGGGAAAAAACTGCCTAGTCGTAGAGCACAATCAGGTAAGCATAGATTTGTGAAACTCATCAGATGTCATTTGATGGCATAGTATGCATACTCAGATGTATGCATTCTACCATTCATAAGACAAATATGACTGTAGCACAACTGCATTTATAAATGTGTTTTTGGAGTTGATTAATCCTAAAGAGTTTCATTAGGTAGCAACGGGAATCCTGGAAGATAATGGTCTTGACATGATTCCCCAGCAAACTCATCATAATAGTAATGCTCTGTGGTGGTAAGCGCATTAGCTCTCCTGTTATTATTCAGTGTCTTAATGTCCAATATTTGGCAGAGATTTTTTCACACAAAGATGACTCACAAGAGCCAATTTCCTGACTCTGTTATGAAACAAAAAGACAAATGCATTGCATCTCAGGATTCTTTTAGTTTCATGAATCTAATTGCTTGATAACTGAGCAGTGTCCTTTCAAGAGCCCCACAAATTATTCTCCTTTAAGGCTTAAATATGCTGTTTTTTTTTTTTTTTTCTGGTCAGTTCAGTCAAACCATGTTGAAATGTTTGTTACAACAGCGTAACAAACTAAGAGTTCGGCGTCTAGACTCTGACCTCATCACTTCCCGCAGATAAGTTCACATAAGATATTGGGCAGTGATGATTAAATATCTCCCCCCCCTGTTAGGTGGTGGATACTAGGGATGTTCTGGGGCTGAAGAGCAGGCAGCCATACTGGTGCAAAGCAGCAACGCATGGACAAGCAGAGGGGGAGCTGGGGTGTTTCTCTGCTTGAATAGACCGCCATATTAGGAGGGAATGATTGTGGAGAATATAATGCTCATCAAAAACAAAACATCCTAATCACAGCAGTCAGTCATTTAGGGCAGCAAAGACCGGTCTTTTTGCAGGGCGGGTCCATGAGAACATGTTACAGTAAGAAATTGCAAAGCAGAAAAGAATCACTCGAACTCCTATTCCAGTATATACAAGCAACTGTTCGCATTAGCTACACATATTTACAATCGTATCTAAAACAGCCAAAATATTGGTATCAATATGACCGTAACTGCCATCCTTGCTAAGCCAGCAGACGAAACTTTTCCATACTCATTGAGTAGTTTAATATTTAACATTAGCAAGCTTATGATTATGTCATCTGCAGTGATGGCAATTATTGCTGTAGGATTTCATTCAGAAGCCCCTATTTGCTATGACATTGCAGTCATGCAAGAAAGCCATGCAATCTTCCTTTCAGATCAAATTAAAGCAGCCACACAGACCGCAGGGCGTCTGGCAGCCTGTTTCAGGATCTCAACCAGCAAGATCACAAAATAGAACCTTGACTACAACAGGGCATTGTAGTTTTATTTATCTAAACCTTGAAAAATCTAATTCACAAATTTGTCAGTACAGCCAATGATAGTTTCATGTAGTATCTTGCCTATATCACAGTTTTAGTAAGTTGTGTGGGAAACACGGTCCCCAGACTGCTTTGGTGCACTGCATGACACAACGCATTTTGACTATTGAAAAGGCAAGGCTTAATTATGTTGTCAAAATGCACAGCCAAAATCAGTCTTTCCCAATAATTTGTTTGCCACATTTCAGCTGACAGAGATGATGTTTCCTTCTGCCGACTGTATCTATGTAAGTGTCCAGTTCCTGGCGGTGTTTCGGATCCCAATAGAAAATGACTTTAACGGAGGTGATTTAAGGAGCAGTGCGACATTTTTTAACGAGTCTCAGACATTTAAAACCACTGTCACAGCTCAGACAGCAACGCAATTTCCCACCATGTCGAATGCTTTTAACAAGATCTTTAAAAGTTCACAAGAACAGTTCAATCATGCTGGCCTTTCATAAAGCAAGTCATACCACTGAACCAGATAAATGGTAATATTTTTAAGGCAGACATCCTATTCTTGACAGCTTGCTTAATTTTATTGGAACTGCAAAATTAATCCTCTTTACTCTATTCCCTTTTTAACCAATCAAAGCTTATCTTGATAAGGAAAGTCAAAGTGTGCAGTTGGAAATAACCAATTACCTCGAAAGAGCAGCTAGCTATAAACAAAACTAAAACACAAATGGTAATGCTCAACCAAATGCCGTCAGTTGCCTTGATGCAGCTTGGTTGTATTGCTGTGACCTGGACTCAAGATTTAACATAATAACTTGTATTTAAACGCATTTTGTTCACCGTAAGACAAAATACGCCTGCGCGCCCATAAGCAGGGCTCGCAAGTCTCTGCGCCCCTTATGCACAATAGATGTTCTCAAAGCACCAATGTTATATTATGTAATACAAGAAACAGACTTAGAGCTCTGGACTGCAGTGATTCACAATAAAAAATGAATATAAATGTGCAAAACAGAATACGACCATGCTCATCAAAGCACACTCAAGCAAGATATGGTTTGCTGCATTTCATTAAATGGGAGATTACACAGGCTTCACAAGTTCTATGCCACTTTGTGAAGGTAAGATTTTCCCATAGAGATATATAATAGAACCAGAGAGAACGAGGAAGTACCTTTGCTTCAGCCAGTTAGCATGTTAGCTTCCTGCTTCCGCGTTTCCCAAGGATGCAATTTTGTGGCCAAAGACGCTGAAGCTCCATAGACACCAATTGAAAAGTGCGCATTTTTTTCTTGCCAAATAAAGCGAAAACAAAAGAAAATGTATTCGGTAATTCTTCATTATTTTGCTCTTTGTCTGATGCAACTGTTCAATGTTTTCAAGAGGGCCTGTAAAATAAGAACTGCTACTTAGAGCTTGATGACAGCTCGTGCACGAGTTTGGTTGTCCAGCTGTTGCTCTGACTGCAGCCGTTCAGCCAATGAGTGTATAGTGCGTGCACGTTCCGGATTGACAGTGTTGCTCGTCATTTCCCCTCGAACACATTCGCCAATCCGCACAGACGACACATTTTCTTGGCCATTTGTGCTGTGTAATCAGATTGGCAATCTTATGAAATGGTGCCGGTAATAAGCACCCATGGAACGCCATTTTTATAGATGGCGTTGGTCAATTCCGTACTTTCTGGGCTGAAGTAGCTAGCCTAGCATCTCCCATTGAAAGTAATAGGGGTGGTACTTCCTCGCTCTCTCCAGTTCTATTATATTACCTCCATGGATTTTCCAGAAATAGCCAATTTAGCAAAAGCACTTTCATCACTGACTGCATTGGTAGAACTCAAGTTTGTAGCTAAATTTCCAAATAAACTGCACGCTTTTCAAATACAACCTGAGAAAAATTGCAAATCCTTCAGTTAAAATGTAAAAAAACCAGATGGCCAAGTGAAGAAACTATACCAGCTATACTGGTGCAATGCATGTACAAGCAGGGAAGGGCTGGGAGATTTCTCAGATTAAATAGACTACCAATTTAGAAGGGTGAGATTGTAGAGGATATACTGTGGATAGTGAGGTAATAGAGCAGATCACGTTGACAGCCTGAACTAGTTTGCAGACATCGTCCCATTAGGTGGAATGTCATTTTTTTAGGTGGAATCTGCAAAACAGCTGCAATGTAATCCAACAAGGCATTTGTTTGTGTCGAAGTACGTCCGCTGTGTCAGTTTTTGCCTTTGACAGGCTCAAAATTGTTATTTTATATTCAGTCATGATTCAGTTGATATTTTGTTTATTCTTCTGGCTTACTGAGTGATTGTTTTGACATTGTCCCACCATGCTTTCTTGTATGGTGCGCCATTTTGTTGCAATAATTCAGAAATGCCCAAACATGGACCACAGTTTTTTTTTTTTTTTTTGTTTTGTTTTTTTTAATGTTTTAGATAACACTAAGCTACACTTCTGTATCTGAGCTCTGTACTCTACTCTTTCAGCTCTCTAACTCTCATGTTTACACTGTCTCAGTGGTGACTCACCTCCCGCTAGATTTCAGAGAAAGACTTGTCCTTAAGCGAGCCTATCTAGTCTATCTTTGTAGGGATCCTTTCCGTAATGTTTTCAGTCACTCTAAATAACAATCTGAGCTTGTCAGTGGCAAAACGTACACTTACAGTGGACGTAATGTGACAAGGACAAATGCCCTGCTGGATTACATTGCAGCCATTTCAGGGAATCCAATTATAGCATTCTCCCTCACTATGCTTGTATCTATTTAGACACAAATCGATGGGAATATAGGTCCCAGGTTCAAAAATACTAGAATTATCCTTTAAAGTCATAAGTGGTGAGATGGTCCAAAGCTGCTTGCTTCACAAATAATGCACCAATTTTTTTTGCAAAAGCTGAGGTGTCAATCAGACAACCTTCATCAGAGTTACTATGAGCAGTTATCTAGCCACTTCAGGAATCCTAAATTGTGAAGCAACCTAACCCTGCAATCTACCGTTGAAACTGCTGAACTAAACAACGAAAACAATCTGATGCAGCAGCTCTTACATATCTGTGCTGCAGGGTTTAAAACAAGTCTACTTATTAAGTTTTTACTTCAGAAGTTTGGGAAGTGTTTGCTTGTGTGATGCCTAAAAGACCAGTCCACACAAAAAATGTGCAAAGCCTTCTTCCAGTAGAAAAAGATGGGTGACTATTTAAAAAATGCAGTAAAAGATAAATCAGACTCCAAACAGGAAAAAAGAGAGATCCTTCATTTTATTTTCATTGCTGTCATTGATTCTTTTGCAAGTTCTTTTTGTCCTTTTTTGTTTTTTCCTTTATATTTAATTATTGAAATTGAAGGAGAAATCTTTTTTTCCTAGAACACAGAAAGATTGATTTTTTTTCCAACAGGGGAGGAAGTCAACAAGGACAATGGGTCTCACAGTGCACACAAACAGACAGACAGACAAACTGGCAGTAGGAGAGAGATAAAGGCAAGGAAAGGGGAAAGGAGGGTGCGAGAGACGGAGTGGAATGTCAAAATGAGGGAATCAACTCTCACTCTCCCCCCTGAAATAAAAATGTTTTAAAAAAGATTCAGTCTCAGTGGTCAAGAGAAGCAAAAAAAATGACATCACTGTGACTGAACTGGCAGGAAAAAGCACAAATGTAGTGCGCTTTTAGCGCACGCCCTTATTTGTCTACAACTGCAGGTGGCGAGTATTACTGCAAAACACAGGGGGTGTTAGAACACGCCCATTTTCTTCTATAACACAAGGAGGCTAGTAATATGATTGGTCAGTTCTTTCATTGGCTCTTATGGTCAGCATTTATCCAACAGCTCGAATGGGAGGTTTGGGGGAGGGGGCCACGGGAGTGTGATTGGTATATGAACAGAAGATGGGGGGAAATGAAAGGAGGGGAGCGGGAAGGGGAGGGGGAACAGTTTGGGAAATGTCATATTTACTGAACTGAGACATTCACGGCACACATGGGCTCCTTCATTCTAAGTTACCAATATACAGCTGCCATTTGTAGATAGAGTTGTGTAACATCACCCTTATCCATGTACACACTGCAGTGTGACAGCACACATGAACAGTACTATAAGAGAATATAAAGACCCTAACAGCTCTGGTGGTAGGTCTTAATCTGTACTCTTTTGGTACAGACAGAGATGGAATGTAAAACAGAGAGAGGGAGAGAGAAAGATAGATAGAGAAAGGGAGGACAAGAGTCATGGCAGGTTGTGTCCCTCTTTGCTCTGGCAGTGTGTCCTCTCTCCACTTCTCTGGTTGTGAATGAAAGGGGAGTACTTCTGACATTTTCTCCTGTTTTAGTTTTGCTATTTTCGTGTGTTTGTTGTGTTGTGTTGAGACGGGATGGGGGAAGGGGGGATAGAAAGACAGGAAAGATGAAGAGAGATGAGTCAAGACTGATCTGTTAATAGTATGTTTCCTTTTCCACCCAACCTGTAGGGAGAGGGAGAGAAAGAAACATTACTGGCAGGTCACTTCAAAAGACATACAATCCAATATTCTCTGCAACCATTACAGCTGATGATTTCAGAAACAATTCCACAAAACTCAATCATTAAAGAACTAAATTTCCACAACATGCTCTGAATCCCTGCAGAGATTATGCCTACAGGCAACATGGCTTGTGTCATGTAATCGACATCCATCTTGATTCAGTTGAGTCTGTGTGCAAGTGGGGGTTTGCAGTGAATAAGTCTGTAAGAGAGCAAATATGTAAGTGTATATGTGCTTGTATGTCTGTGCGTATTTGTGTTTGTGTGTATGCTTGGGTTTGAGTGTGAGCGCACGTGTGCATATGTATGTGAAGTGTGTTGTGTGTGTGCATTGTGTGTCAGAGTGAAGGTGTTGCCCGGCTGCACACTGTATGTGTCAGAGTGAAGGTGTTGTCTGGCTGCATACTGTATGTGTCAGAGTGAAGGTGTTGTCTGGCTGCATACTGTATGTGTCAGAGTGAAGGTGTTGTCTGGCTGCATACTGTATGTGTCAGAGTGAAGGTGTTGTCTGGCTGCATACTGTATGTGTCAGAGTGAAGGTGTTGTCTGGCTGCATACTGTATGTGTCAGAGTGAAGGTGTTGTCTGGCTGCATACTGTATGTGTCAGAGTGAAGGAGTTGCCGGGCTGCATACTGTATGTGTCAGAGTGAAGGTGTCGCTGGCTGCATACTGTATGTGTCAGAGTGAAGGTGTTGTCTGGCTGCATTCTGTATGTGTCAGAGTGAAGGTGTTGTCCGGCTGCATACTGTATGTGTCAGAGTGAAGGTGTTGCCCGGCTGCATACTGTATGTGTCAGAGTGAAGGTGTTGTCTGGCTGCATACTGTATGTGTCAGAGTGAAGGTGTCGCTGGCTGCATACTGTATGTGTCAGAGTGAAGGTGTTGTCTGGCTGCATACTGTATGTGTCAGAGTGAAGGTGTTGTCTGGCTGCATACTGTATGTGTCAGAGTGAAGGTGTTGCCTGGCTGCATACTGTATGTGTCAGAGTGAAGGTGTTGCCTGGCTGCATACTGTATGTGTCAGAGTGAAGGTGTTGTCTGGCTGCATACTGTATGTGTCAGAGTGAAGGTGTCGCTGGCTGCATACTGTATGTGTCAGAGTGAAGGTGTTGTCTGGCTGCATACTGTATGTGTCAGAGTGAAGGTGTTGTCTGGCTCAGTACCTCCTGGGTTCCGGCGCAGGAGGAGTTTTCGTATTTCATCATAAACAAAGATGAGGAAACTGTAGGGGAAAGCGCAGAACCACCAGCTTGGCCTAAACAAGAGAGAGACAGACAAATGGTTTGACGCACAAGTTACGTACGTTGCCATCCCAAAGTTTGACAAACTTAAATGAATTTCGGCGGCCAGCTAAAGTAAATGTGAGTCACTGCGCTGTTCCATCCAGAAAATACTCTAAAGATGGCACAGCAATATAAAATAAACAACACATTGGATATGAAGCATGTAGGCTTTATGAAATAAATGCAGCAAATGACCCGAGCCGGAATCGAGCCAGGTCGCCGCGGGAAGGCCACAGCCTTTATGGTGCGCGTGCTTAGACCGATGTGCCACCGGGGCGCCCCCTACAATAACTTTTTCTCATTTTCACTCCAGCTTTACTTGCACAAAATTTGTTCATATATTCTTAAGTAAACAGAGTAGTGTGCATTGATGATTATACACCACCACTTTCGTCTAAAAGAGGTCCTAATATATTTATTCTCAATAATTTTCTTGGGCAAAATGTTTAGAAAAATACTACTGTGTGCAATGAGAACAAAAAAAAAAAAAAAATTCCCACAAGTATATTGCAGTAAAAATATAGGTAATAAACAAAAACACTGAAAACATTAATTTTTTATAACAATTGAAAGGTGTAGCAAATTTATTTATTTATTTTTTAACTCTTGCATAGCCTGAATGCATGTTTGAAGGCTTATTCCATGATGATTGATGCTAAAAGATTTGTTTTAAACTGGTTTGAGGCAACCTTATTCTGCAAATTACCTCTGACTGTCAGTTGATCCAGTATATCAAGTGACATGAATTTTGAGCAGTGTCATAATGTTAAACACAATGGCATGATGGGAGGAGCTCTCTGAGATTGTTTGTAACCGCACTGTGGCCTTACGTGATGCTGTAGATGTTAAATGCTGCCATGGCACTGTAAGAAACACCATCAAGCATTTCAAAGAGACCAGTTTGCTGAAAACTAATGGCAATAGAGGTGCAAAACGGGAGTTAAGTGCCTCTGATGTTTGTCATCTGTGTATGACAAGTTAAAAAAAAAAAATTGGCAGTTGATAACACAACAATTCCATGATGATATTAATAGCGCCAAAAGTGAAAAGATGTAAGTGTCAAAATCTACCATTTACAGACATCTGTGTGAAAATTGTCTGATTGGTCTTGTTGCTGCCAAGAGCTGGCAACATCAAAATCAAAGGGTGGCAACACTAGATATTGACTTTTTCTCCCAAAAAGACATTATTATTTTTGTTTCACTTTTTTGGTATCTGTTAACTTTTTTATCTATATGATCCAATATTACATTAAATAAATACAACCCCAATTCTGAAATAGTTGGGACAAAGTGTAAATTGTGAATAAAATCAAAATGCAATGACTTTCAGATCACATAAGCCAATATGTTATTTACAATAGAACATAGATAATATTTCAAATGTTGAAACTGAGACATTTAACATTTTTATCCACAAAATGAGCTTATTTCAAATTTTCTGGCCGCAACAGGTCTCAAAAAAGTTGGGACACAGGCAAAAAAAGGGCTGAAAAGTAATTAATATATAAGAGAATCAGCTGAAAGAACATTTAGCAAGTAATTAAGTTAACTGGCATCAGGTGTGTAACATGATTGGCTCTAAAAGGGATGTCTTAGAGAGGCTGAGTCTCTCAGAAGTAAAGATGGCCAGAGGCTCTCCAACCTGTGAAGGCTTGCGCAAAAAATTGTGGAATACTTTAAAAACAATGTTCCTCAACGTCAAATTGCAAAGGCTTTGAAGGTCTCATTATCGACAGTGCATAACTTCATCAAAAGATTCAGAGAAACTGGAAAAATCTCTGTGTTTAAGGGACAAGGCTGAAGACCTTTACTGGATGCCCGTGATCTTTGGGCCCTCAGACGCCACTGCATGCCTCACCGGCATGATTCTGTCATTGACATTACTAAATGGGCCCAGGAATACCTCAAGAAACCACTGTCTGTAAACACAGTTCACCGTGCCATCCACAGATGCCACCTAAAACTCTATCATGCAAAAAGGAAGCCATTGTTGAGCATGATCCAGAAGCGCCGCCATGTTCTGTGGGCCAAGGCTCATTTAAAATGGACTGTAGCAAAGTGGCAAAGTGTCCTGCGGTCAGACAAGTCCAAATTTGACATTCTTGTTGGAAATCATGGGCGTCGCGTCCTCCAGGCTAAAGAGGAGAAAGACCACCCCTCCTGTTATCAGCATTCAGTTCAAAAGCCAGCATCTCTGATGGTATGGGGATGCACTAGTGCATATGGTGAGGGACACTTGCATGTTTTAAAAAGCACCATGCATGCTGAAAGGTATATTAAGGTTTTAGAGCAACATATGTTCCCCTCCAGACAACATCTATTCCAGGGAAGGCCTGGTGTATTTCAGCAGGACAATGCAAAACCACATACTGCTGTTATTATAACAGCATGGCTTCGTAGTAGAAGAGTCCGTGTGCTGAACTGGCCTGCCTGCAGTCCTGATCCTTCACCGATTGAGAACATTTGGCGCATAATTAAACCAGAAGTCTGTCAAAGGATACCCAAAACTCTCCAGCAGCTGGAAGCCTGTATTAAACAAGAGTGGGATCAAATTCCAATGGCTAAACTCAAGTAACTTGTCTCCTCAATGCCCAGACGCCTCTGTGTTAAAAAGAAGAGGGGATGCTACACCATGGTAAACAGGCCCCTGTCCCAACTTTTTTGAGACCTGTAGCAGCCATCAAATTTGAAATGAGCTCATTTTGTAAATAAAATGGTAAAATTTCTGTTTCAACATTTGCTATGTTATCTCTGTTCTATTGTGAATAAAATACTGGCTGGTGTGATTTGAAAGTCATTGCGTTTTGATTTTATTCGCAATTTACACTTCATTTTAAAGGAAACCGAACCTCATGAATTTCTATGCATCAAATTCTCGAGAAAAGAGAACCATTTAATTTGGTGTATCGATCATCAAATTTGGTGCTGCGAGTGCGCGGCAAGAGCTTGTCGAAAGGTAAAATGTCAAACTGCTTACGTCATCTGCTCCACATAGAGGCGGCCATGTTCTAGACACCTCCCAAAATATGACATGGCAGACGAAGAACTAGAATGTTGTCTACATACATTGGCAGCAAACCATACATCATGTTTTGCTGCCAAGCGTACGAGTGTACGAATGCCAGCATTAAAAGCAGAGGAATGAGTTTTTATGCCATTCCTGATCCATTAAAGAGGCCAAAAATAAGTAGGGAATGGATTGCTGCCCTGGAGATGGGTCTCTGTCTCCATCGCCACTGCTGTCCCGAGGATTCCCGCCATGACGATGTCTCTTCTCCTCTCGAGCTAGCAATTCCATTTGTGTGAACCTGGGCTCAAACTCTTTGTTGTAAGGTTCCAGGCCTCCGCTCAGACTTTGAGGGTCCCCCCCATGTTGGTTGCCATTGCAAGTGAATGCTTTTGCAAGATTTTGAGTTTGTCGTATCGCCAGTGGGTGGAGTTAGAATAGTGCATAAACCACGATAATGACACGGAAAAGCATCAAATCATGAAGATTTCACTGATGAGCGATAGAGTGGGCACCAATTACACTAGAATCACATGTAAAGATATTTATCCAATGAGTGATTAAAAATTGGTGAGATACAACCCATTAGATACAGGTTTGATATCTATAATACAGCTTTCTCGCATCGTGATTGGTCATATTCCTTTCATTGGCAAACGCCAACTAAAATATTCACAAAGGTATGCTGCCTCACAGCTAGAAGGTCGTGGGTTCGAATCTGGCCTGGGGCCTTGCACACTATGTGGAGTTTGCATGTTATCCCCGGGGTCGCTTGAGTTTCCTCCAGGTAATCTGAAGTCCTCCCATAGTCCAAGGACATGTTTGTCGAACTGCTTGAAGGCGCTAAACTGCCCATAGGAATGAGTGTGAGAGCGTGTGAATGGTGTGTGCGCCCTGTGATGGATTGGCGAGCTGTCTAGGGTGGGTCCCAGCCAACTGGTATAGGCTCCAACTCCCCCGTGAGGAAGAAGCAGTATAGAGAATGCATGCATGGTTTATCCAAGTCTAAGGGATAAATAATTTGCTAGCATGCTAATGCTTTTGGCCATTAAAGCAATAGCTTACATGTGTAACTGTTATGATTAACTGTTATGGCTTGAATTTATTAATTTAATGGCGAAAATCGTCAGCTAGCTAGCGAAGTATTCATCCAATTGATTTGAATAGACTACCAACTAGAACACTATTTTTCCATTTTCCACATAAAACAATGCTGACATTTATGGGATACATAGGATCTCAAATTCGTGAGCCCGAGATATCAACTTTATGAAACTCTGTAGTAATTTTTATATATTCCTCGCCAAAGGGTGGGAATAAATGAGAAGCAGTACTGTCGTTGCACTATTTTGATATCTCTGGCTCACTCAATGGAAATCCTCTACATCAGGGGTCACCAACCCTGTTCCTGGAGAGCTACCATCCTGTAGGTTTCTGCTCTACCTCCTATTCAGCACACCTGATTCACGTAATTAGCTACTTAACAAGATCACAAGCTGAGCAAGTAAGTAGCAAATTAGTTGAATCAGGTGTGCTGAATTGGAGATAGAGCAGAAACCTACAGGATAGTAGCTCTCCAGGAACAGGGTTGGTGACCCCTGCTCTACATACTACACGCGCGTACGTACGATGCATTTCCGAGAAGCCGGTGATTGCTACTCAAAATATGTCTGAAATAGCAGAATAAATATTGCTTGATATAAAAAAATCAAATTTTTTCTTTAATTTTTCTATATTTCTTTGGTAATAAAATATTTTATGATGACCCAGTTACCTTGTGTTATTACGAAACAAAGTAATTTTGGTTACTAATGTAAAACAGTTGTCCTAAAATAACTTGGACTAATTCAGGGCTGAAGAACGCATCTACGCACAATATGTCACAGAATCAGAGGCGCTTCACAATGATTGCGGCCTCCAGCCTGCATTGAGATGGCTGGAATTAAATCGTGCTTAATATCTCTCCAGTGCATTTTGGTTGGGGATTACCTAGATCATTAGAATCTGTGAAAATTCCTCTTTTAATTGAAATATCTTTGTTCTTTGGGGTTTGGTTTCCTTCAAGTGTATAATCATCACAGCACACTACTGTAGTTGACTGGAAACCTGATAAATCATTGCTCACGATGCTCATGGGTTAGATGGGGGGCATTCTCTGCAGTGTGTGCTTATGAGACTTTGAGGTTCTCACTTGAGTGGGTACATCCTGAGGGCCACATCCATGCCAGGGCAGTAGGACAGGAAGGCAGCTAAGGCGGTCTCCTCAAATAGCCCAAATATCAGGATCTTATTTCTGCCAGGGGAGACACAATCACAGGTCTTAGACATACGTGTCAGACACATTAAGACTGTAATATATGGCAGTAGAGGAAGATCTGTCCTGAGACATGAATTGAAGAGGACATGGGCAAAACTGTTGGCTTAACTCACTTCATGCCTTGCTGGAACACGGAGTTGCGTCTGGTTTTGCAGATGATGACATCGGCCCACTGCACCACCACAATGCTGACGAAGAAGGCAGTGTGACATGTGAACTCCACAATCTTCCTCTGTTCATAGGTCTGAGAGAAACACACAAAAGAAACACACAAAAGATACTGTCCATGTGATACCCATTATTTCCCTAAAACAGAATTATACCTCTGTAAATTTGTCTGGTCTCTCTCGAAAGGCATTTTTTTCTGTGGAAACCAACCCCAATCCTTGAGATCTAATGTCCCACGGGCTTTCACGACACCTTAACAAAGTACACCTCATTCAACACCTCAAGCTCTTGAAGAGATAAGAATTAGTTCTTTCAGGAGAGTCAAATAGGGTTGTACGGAAGCCCCGAGAGGCCAGCTGACGTTACAGACCATTCCAACAGACCACTGTATGGATGCCTTGTTTTTCCATATTAATTAAAACCGTGAGGCCAATGAAACCAATAAAAGTATGCTTGGAGTCGAACAATATTAATAGATATTGTTAATCGTGAAATGACTAATCAAAGAAATTAATAAAGAAATAAATATGATAAAATTAATACACAAAAGTCGCATCAAACGAATATTATAATAACTCAATCTTAAATGTTAACCCACAAAGCACATAAAACATGCTTATGACATTGATTGGATCCTCAGAAAACTACTTAAACCCTTACATAACAGCAAGTCAGGTTGCACCATCTCAACTTTGTGCATCTGAATGACGCAAATGCATTGAAAAAACGCGCTGAAAGCAACCCAGAAGTGCTCAGGTTACATTTACGAGACGGAAATATGATACGGAAATGGACAGTGGGGTCATTCTGAATAGAACCGGACTGGAACGTTCCTTGAGCCAGATAGCATTGATTCTCTGAAGGAAGAAGTCAGTGATGCCAGTCTTTCATAATGTTTCATAATGTTGAAGTAGACCTATTGTTGTATGTATTAATTATAGCTAGCTATTTTTTATTTTCAGTTTACCATCATAGCCACAATGATCACCGAGCTAGTTTGCTACATTGGTTAATATGAGTAACCGTTCGCCTTTACTAATAATATCGTATATGGTGGCATTTTGCTCAATGTGGTGATCTCTTTTAGAATTTATACCGCATTCAACAAAATAGAATGCCTAGGTTTTTGCTCGTTTAAAATGCGAACAGCTTGCAGAATTTGGTAAACTCTCTGCTACGCCCATTGCACCGATTCTGTTCAATCTTTGGTAGCATATTGCCTGCTTTTTCCTGATAGTGGATGTGTGTTTTGTAAAAATAAGGTATATATCAGATATTACTGTGTGAGTTATACTTGCTTCTTAAAGGGTGTGGAAAGCGTTCATACAAGCTTGCGTTTCACTAAGGGGTTCAGACGCGGAAAAAGCAAGCTTTCCATTGTCGGGTAAACATTCTGACCGTAAAAAATCTGTTTCTTTGATGAGTATGTGTGCTAGCTAATGGGGCTCTAAAGGAAATTGGACTAAAATCTAAACTTTTCTCCAACATCATGGAGAAAAAGCGTGTTTTTGGTTTGGAGAGGTTACTTGTGACCATTGATGTCCTTCTGGGCCCATACTGATAAACTCACGCCAAATTCCACTAGAAAATCATTAATTCATGTTAAACTTCATGAGTCAAAAGTGGATTTGATACTTTGTACTTGGCTGGACAAGATTTCCACAATGAAGGTCACAGCGCTAACGTCAAAGGTCAAATCCAGCAAAAAACCTGACGTTGCACATCGATGGGTCACAGTGAGTTACCATACCAAATTTGGTGAAGCTGCGATCATTAGTTGCTGAGTACTGACCCAGACAAAGTCATGGACAGACGACAGACATGCAAAAACTTTTTTTAAAACCTGTTTTCGAAGATTTAAAAATGACGGTAATTAAGGAAGATTTTACTGGCATTTTTTCACCTGTTCTTAAACCAAAAACACGGGAGAAAAATTAAACAATTTAGATCAGACAAAGAAAATGGATGACCAGAATTTCACTTGCCTCTCAGTGTCACAGCTCTCATGTGAATCCCTTTTGAGGCTTCTCCCATCTAGAAGCTTGCATGTCTTTTAGATAGTTTGTGTCTTTTGATTGGTTTGACGTCTTGCGTGCCTCCCTCGCCAGGTAATATGCAATCATATTTCTCATTCCCTGACGTGTGCGTTGGCATACAGTATATACAGGCCTTAAAGGAGGACTATCATGGCTGGGAAAGTTTGGTGTTAATATTTCAATATATCATGAAAAAAGCTCCTACGACTTTGTTTTCTTTATTTTGCAATTTCTTTAATTTTTATGAGCGATTTTACAAAACTAGTGGACCGCGCCATTTTCACCACAGCAGACGAAAATTCACCCTCGATCCTCTTGGGGCGCCCCTAATCGTGACGTCAGTGCGGCTGTCAGCGCCATGAATTTCCATTGTCCTGCGGTCCTGCATTGAGATTGTTGAATGGCCGAGATATTCCCGCTTCCTCTATGGGGCAGACAGACGAGCTTGATTATTACCTTTTTCTATCCGACACAACTTTAATTTAGAGGTGAACTAACATCAGAGGCCATTTGAAATGCTTCCGGAAAGAAAAGTGCGATTTTAAGTCTGCTAATTACCAGCGAGGCTGGACAGCTGCCGTCACCTTGGCATAATTAGCTCACCTTAAATCAATTCCCCTGTACTTTGCCTAACTAGTAATCAAGCCATTTATTCAGCCAACTGACCAATCAAAACCAAAATCAAGCAAATAATGATTTAGAAGAGATAATGAGAAGCAGACAAACCGAACCAGGCTACCGTGCTAGATTGAAATAATGTCAGTAATCTGAATAAATAGCAGACCTCTGAATTCCACCTCTCGTCGGAAAACTTTCACGTATTATTAAAAATGATTTCTTAAAAATAAAATCATGTTAAGATGGCCCTGGTTTTTAAGCGTCTAAAAATATACGCGAAGTAGAAAACATTGTGTGAAGCGCATCAAACGTGAATGTGAGAGAGAAATTATTTTCGCTTTGCAAGCAATGGACAAATGCACCGAAGACAGGGCAAGCACGTTCAGGCAAATCTGTGCCACAAATTTTGAACATTTTTTATTTAATAATTGAACAAGATTCGCACACAACGGCCAAATGTATAATAAGCAAACACATTCAGGCAAACTGCATGCTGAACTAAGCTAAGTTAAGGTCTTCAAAATCATCCTCCTCTACTCGACAATTGCTTTCACCCCCTTCCCATTTACTTGGCTCAATTTGCAATCAAATAGCTGATTCGCTCAATGAACAATTTTAAATTGGTTGGTAGTCTAATTTATTTAGAAATCCATGTCTTCAGACATTTTGACATCGCATGCATCATGCTCATGAATGCATGTGGCAGCCGCAGTGATGTTATGATCTCGCAAGTTCTCATGCCACTTGTGGCGTTAATGGCGGCCTCCTGGAAACAGCAATTCCAGCTAATTAATGGTCATTTTAAAGAACAGGGGGTATGGATGGACAAAAAATCGACCGTGGATATTATGTTGGAGTTAATTACTATAAGATTAAGTCAAAACATGTAGGTCAGTATAGTCCTCCTTTAAGTTGAGAGTGCAAGTTGCCAGATTGTCACTAGCTATATGCCCTTTAGCGACCAGTCAGTATCTTCCATGTAAAAGTTATCATTATTGTAAATGATTTGTTATCTTTAATGATAGATAAATATGGAAGTGCTTTCCTAGCTTTATTAAGGGGAACAAGCCCAACTCGCGACCTCCAGGATTGGCACCACAATCTTAATGATCATTGTTCATTCTGTTCCTCAGCGAAGTTTTCTTAAGAAACCTCTCAAGCCTTCTGCAGTCATCAGGATTGGGACCACATCCTTGCTAAACTCCCCAGTTCTGCTATTTGACAGTACTACTCAGGCAAGTGAGCCAGTGGTGGTTCTAGCTACTATGGCACCCTGGGTGAACCTCTCCTTTGGCGCCAACCCCGCCCCCTTCCCCACTCCTGTTCTGACTTTGCAAAAAACAAAACAATATGCAAAAAAAAAAAATATTGCACATGTGCTTGGAACTTAGTAACATTAAAGAATACAAAAATAAGGCAACATGCACCCAATATGTGCATTCAAAATAAAAATAATGAATTAATGAAAATACATTATATAGACAGTGCTAGAGGGTGTAGCCAAATATTTCAAAAGCGCCCCTTAATTTGCAGTGAAATACAATAAATAAGTCTCTGGCAGCATATGCAGGCTGTTAATTAATTATAATTTACATTTGATCTTGTATATTATAGGGCTATTATGCTTTAAGAATAGGAACCAGAACCATACAACTTCCACCAACACAACAACTCTATTAGACATTAGATGCATCTTTTAATTAAGTTTACAGCATTGAAAATGTCATTTTCTAAACCTAGGACCTAGTCAATACAATTAATAAGCTTTACATTGTCTGCTAATGAAGGTTAACCAAATGATTAAGTGTTAGGTCAGATTACTTAACCCCTCTTTTCCTTTAATGTTAGCTGAGCTATTCTTCTTCTCTTCCCTGATGTTTATCCTGCTCTCATGATTTGCATGCTTGCTCCTTGTTGACCTTTGTATTTTTGTTTTGTGCTCAGTGGGTTTATATGTTTATATGGATCAATGTACTTGTTCCTACTGGGGCCTCTTGGCCAGGTCATGTTTGCAAATGAGAACTGGTTCTCAAACATTTAACCTGGTAAAATAAAGGTCAAATTAAAAAAAAAAAAAAATTAAATTGTTTCTAACTTTTTTTTCAGCCAGGCCCAAACTACATATCATCATCCTTGCTTATTAGAAATTACATCAATACAGTGTTATGTAGTCGAACTGACATTGACAATAGATTATTTTTGCCTATTTTATACCTGAGAATGGCAACATAGGCTAACAAATAAACTGAAAAAATTGCATAGTCAACCTCCACCAATATCAAATGAAATAATTACTTTCTCGGTAATCAGCTCCTGCCGCTCGCGGTGCAGGAGCTATGGTATCGGGCTCCGTCCGTGCGTGCGAGCGTGTGTACGTGCGTGCGTGCGTCCATCAACACATTTCGCTTTATCTCATCAACGATTTCAGTTACAGGCTCCAAATTTTTACTGGACATGCATCTCATAAAGCCCTACAAATGACATGCCTAAAGGTGACTTTGGCCAATTTTTTGAAGGTCACTGGCCTAAAAATATCACCAAAAATTTCAACATTTTGCTTTATCTCATCAACTATTTCAGGTACAGGCTCCTAATTCTTACTGGACATGCATTTCACAAAGGCCTACAAAGGACATGCCTAAAGGTGACCTTGGCCTATTTTTCCAAGGTCACTGGCCTAAAAATATCACCAAAAATTTCGACATTTTGCTTTATCTCATCAACTATTTCAGTTACAGGCTCCTAATTTTTGTTAGACATGCATTTCACAAATTCCTACAAATGACGTGCCTAAACGTGACCTTGGCCTATTTTTTCAAGGTCCCTGGCCTAAAAATATCATCAAAAACTTCCACAATTTGCTTTATCTTATCAACATTTTCAGTTACAGGCTCCTAATTAGCTCCTGCCGCCCGAGTGGCATGGGAGCTATGGTATCGGGCTCCATCCATGCGTGCGTCCGTCAACAAAAACTTTGATATTTTGTTTATCATAACGGCGTGAGCTTCTGGGGCCACCAGTGCCCTATATTTCTTCATTACTCTGCGTACCCAGAGAGGCATTCGGTGTGTTAAAATGTCAAGTGTACATCCAGTCAAGAGAATTTAGAGTTTAATTTCTAGGGCTGTGCTGCTAGACGTGGTAGTGGCATAAAACGTTGGCAGCCATGATACTGATGACACACCGAGTTGCTAGGGCATGCACAGCATGTGCATTCGCAATAATAAATATTAATATTGAATTCTAAACCCCCTTCTCACTAATAAAACCCCCCAAAATATATTGCTGCCCCCTCCTCAAATCGTTAAAATAAAAATCCAAAAAGTGGAGGTTTGATATGAAATTCTTTCCCAGTTCATTGCTAAGCTAACGTCATCGATAACGTTAGACTTTTAACGAGGTCTAGAAAGTATTAAACGTTGATAAATAATTATTGTGAAATCTAAGGCTTTTAAAGGCATTAAAATGGCCATTTGCTGGTATTGGTCTGGGGTAATGTTATAGTGTTTTTTTTGCGCTCTCCTACCTTCAGAAGACAGAAGCTAGATCAAAGCTTTAATGTTTTTTACAATTCATTACAACAGAGAATGATCTTCCACCACGTAACAAATTCAGTTAATTCAATGACTCTAACGTTGATATACCATCACCCTCTCTTGAGAATCTAACAGCGATCATAGCTTAACTAACTTACTTGGATTCAAATTTACTGAAGATAAAAACGTTTTCTTCGTACTCCATGTAGATCATAAACCCTACATATTTGGCTCACTGAAATCGGTTGGGAAGTGTGAACGTTATAGATTGAGAAAAAACACATCTCCCCCGTTTACTTGCAATTGTTTACATGCAGACCCTGCACTCCCTGATATGGGTGACACTCTAATGTGTCAGAGCAATGAGCCAAACAAAGCCGCTAATGCGGCGTATACTTATATGTACGGCTAGACCCTTCCCCTCTCTCTCCAGAGAGGCGTATCTTTGCCAGAACGTAGGCAGCCAGCAGCCTGCCAAGTTGACTAGCGTCCAGGCGCATATTTTAAACTCCAGTCAGTGGATTATCAAGTGACGGCAGCAAATGAGTGTTTTTTTTTTTTTTGCTCTTTCGCCGGCGCCGCTTGTCAAGACGCCGCCCTGGGCGACTGCCCATGTCGCTCATATCTAAATCTGCCACTGGAGTGAGTACTCCATCTGGCAGCTGTCCTGGAACGCCACTGGCCGGGCACAGACACGCGCATGCACTCAGCCTGTAACATCTGAACTGATTTGAGTCATACTGCTCTGGGCTACATCCCTCTGTCATTACCATATAACTATCAATAACCCCCATTGGATTGTACTCTGGCTCTGCATTTGGTTCCTGATCTGGATCATAACACTTAAGGATTGATATAAAAATAACCAACAGAGTTGTAGATCTACTAGACCACTGACATACAGTACGTAGTCCATGGGAAAGGCAGCAGAGTGATTACTCATGGTGGGCTAATTGTGAAGGACTCCCATCCCCTGGAAATTATGTAGTGATTGCTCCCTTATTAGTCTGCTCAATGCGCCCCCTGTTTGTATGTATGTATGTCTGTCATCAACCGATCGCTCGAAATTCGCTCGTACCAAACATGCTCTGCATGCTACTAGTAGTGAGAGTTGGGTCAAAAGGCTGGTTTTCGCACTCACCCATTGCTGGCCGTAGCTGTCCTCTAGGTCATTCATGGAGCGGTCATCCCAGTTGAGGCGGATGCCCACCAGGTGAGAGGGCAAAAATCCGTTTTCGGCTAGAATCACAAAATAACTGAAGAATCCGCCCAGAGCCTGGATCATACCTGTGCAGTGTTCACACAAGGACTTCATGTTAATATCTTTTGAATTCAGTATAAGATACACAATACAGAATTGGTGCACTTCCATCCAATGTTTCCCTGGTTATATTTCAACTGAGGGTAAAGGACACACCAATCTGCCCGTAGGCAATGCTGATCAGCCTCTCATTCACCAGCTTGTCCACACGTGGGTTTCTTGGCTGTCTCTTCATGATGTCACTTTCTGCTGCCTCGTAGGCCAAGGAAATGGCTGGCACCTAAAAGCAATGGTAATGGGCAAGTGATCAGAATGCTAAGTGACAACTGTAATGCTAATATAACAATCAAAACAGGTCAATGAAAGCAATGCAGGTCTAGAACATTGGCTAAGAGCTTCGACAACACATTATAAATAACACAACCAGCCAGAGGTTAAACAGCGCATTCAATGTACTGTTACCATAATTCATATGGTCTCTATGGTGCATATGCGTCCAGTGTTTGTGGTCTGGGTCTCACCATGTCAGTACCCAGGTCAATGCAGAGGATGGTGATGGTCCCCAGGGGTAGAGGAATGTTGACCATGATGAAGAAAAGAAAGGGTGTGATCTCAGGGATGTTGCTAGTCAAGGTGTAGGCAATGGACTTCTTCAGGTTATCAAAGATCAGACGGCCTGTGGAGCCACAAAGCAAACATGGACTGCATTAACTATGTTTCACTGGTCCAAACGTGGATCGGTCCCGCGTCTGAATAACCACCGACTCCACCCCCCCAATGAACACACCCTTTCCTCACCTTCTTCCACACCAGTGACAATGGATGCAAAATTGTCGTCCAGCAGAATCATGTCGGCAGCTTGTTTGGACACATCTGAGCCAGAGATCCCCATTGCGACGCCAATGTCAGCCTTCTTCAGGGCAGGTGAGTCATTTACACCATCCCCTGTCACAGCCACAATGGCCCCCTGAGGAAAGAGTATGAGAAAGGGATGTAGAAGTTACCACTGAGGACTTCTGGAGGCTTTTTTCTTCCAGTAAATTATCTTAGTGGACCATGCCTGGTTTCTGGGACTCTGACACTCTGAGGTTGACACAGCTCCCCTCAGTATCACTGAAAATCTGATACTCTGGGGTTGACATAGCTCCTCTCAATACCTCTAAAAATCTGACAATCTGAGGTCAACATAGTTCCCCACAATATCGCTGAGAATCTGGTTGACACATCTCCTCTCAGTAACTCTGACTATCTGACACTCCGAGGTTGACATAGTTCCCCTCACTATCTCAGAAAAACTCACACTCCAAGCTTGACACAGTTTCCCCTCATTATCTCAGTGAATCTGAAACTCTGAGGTTGACACATCTCTCTCAGTAACTCTGACAATCTGACACTCAGAGGTTGACACAGTTCCACTCTGTATCTCTGAAAATCTGTCACTCAGAGGTTGACATAGTTCCACTCTGTATCTCTGAGAATCTGACACTCTGGGGTCGACACATCTCCCTGCAGTAGCTGAAACCCTGATACTGGGGTTGACACTGCTGTCCTAGGTAGCTTTGAGACTGATACTCTGAGGTGGGGACAGCTCTGAACGGTAAGAACACCTGTCTCTGGCAGCCCTCCACAATGATGAGCTTCTGCTGAGGGGAGGTTCTGGCAAAGACGATCTCAGTGTGATTCCTCAGAACCTCATCCATTTGCTCCTGAGTCAGGTCCTTCAGGTCAGTGCCATGGATCACACAGGCCTTGGCATCCCTGTCACACACAAAGACATACATAACAAATATAATGGCGACATATCCATCTGAAATTGTGAATCTATGAGTGAGTTAACTGGGATTGGCAAGTTTGCTCAATATTATGCTAGAAGCTAAAGACTGCATGTGCATTTCTGATATCTAACTGATTGTATGTCATTGTCTACATCATTAGTAACCAATTCAGTTTTCTGCATTTGAAGCACATCTGATTCAGATTTCAAGTTCTTGAAAGTAGTACGCTTTGCTAGGGGAAGAGTTTAAAGCCCGCAGGACAGTAGTCTCCCGCAACAGGTTTGAAGACCACTGATCTACAGGTACATGCGTGCTGCATGACCTTTTGTTTTATCTGCAGCTGATCTGGCGGACTGAGGGTACATGTCTTAAGTGTTCCTATGTGTATCTGTCCACATGGCGGTGTGTAAGTGCGTAGGTCCTTACCGAGGGTTGACTTGACTGACAGGGATGTTGAGTCGGGCAGCAATATCCTCAACAGTCTCATTGCCCTCAGAGATAATTCCAACACCTTTGGCAATGGCCTTGGCTGTGATTGGGTGGTCTCCGGTCACCATGATGACCTTGATGCCAGCTGAGCGGCACTTTCCGACGGCATCAGGTACTGCAGCACGGGGCGGGTCAATCATGGACATCAGGCCCACGAAGCACAGGTTGTCTGTCTGAAAGTTGACGTCATCACAGTCGAAGGCAAAGCCTTTGGGGTACTTGTCCTCTGGCAACAGGAGGTGACAGAAACCTATGGGGAAGGGGAGAGGAGATGAGGCCAGGGGATAAGGCATATCCTGAAATCTACTAATATCTGCAATTTCCTCCTAAGGTCTTTTTTCACCCTAACCTCTATTGCAGACGTCCTATGTGGTTCGCTTCCCTCACACAACAGCGTCTGTGTACTCGAGCAGGGTTTTGTGTTCAACCAACCGGAGAGAAGCTCTGAAATTTCGAAGCTATATGCACATACTGTTGTGGGAGGTAAGCGAAACACATAAGACGTCTGCAACGGAGGCTAATCAATACCAACATGTTGAAAATGTTAAAAAGGTGGAATTTCTCCAGGTTTCTTTAGTGTAGAAGTTTTCCCAAACACAAGTTCTTCAGCTGCAAAGCAGAGCAGTTCGGTCGGCACTTTGGTAGTTAGCTATGATAGCGACTGAGGGGCGGGTTGCTATCATGGTAAAGTTGCTTGGTTTCCTTTATATTCCCATCTAGTTGGCTTTTCATTCTTGAGAAATTTTTGAATAAACAATAGCATTCCGTGCGGCATGCAGACAGTTCGCTTGAGGAATAGACAGCAGTATTTACAGAGAACATGACTTATAACTGAAGGAACATCGAGTTGGCTTTTTCCATTTACATGTATTTTCTCATTCTTCGATCTGATTCTTATATTACATACAAAACAACCGTCATTATCAGGGAGTTTTTCAGGAGTTTCTGTACCTGCCATTTTTGTTAATTAATATTTGACAAGCAACCTAAAAGAACTATCATTTAACAAGCATTCTGATCTGCTGATTTCGCACAATGCCATTATTTCACGGAACTCAAACCCCGGCTTGAGTGTGTGGGAAGCAGACGCCTGCAGCAAAGGCCAGTTTCACTCCAGGGAGGGTTTTTTTTCTTGGAATACATCATAAGAGCTCTGAGCTCTGAATTCAATTCAACTGAGTTTGATTTGTGTATCGCTTTTCTCAGAAGGACTGTCACAAACACACTTCACTCAGTAGCAGAAGGTCAGAAACTCTTCACATAATAGATGAGGTAAACAAATTCTGAGTAAGGACTAAAATTATCAAAACAGTGATGAGAAAAATTTTCCAATAGAAGGAAATCTCTAGAGGAGCCTGGTTCACGTGTGGAGGCACATCCTTCATCAGTCAGCAAAGTGAACGGTAAATTATATTATACAATATAATAAATTATATTATTTACTAAGTATAATTTATCAAGTGGGTTGAACTGGTCACAGTACACAAAGTTCAGATGAGGAGAAATACAGCAAAAACGTGAACAAAAATTGAAATAAAAGAGTAAAAATAAAGAATGGAAAACTCTTGTTTCTAAATCCTTATTCCTACCCCAACACCAATATGCATTCCCATTTACTCATCACTATCTCTCTTTTTGCCTTAGTCGCTCTCTTCCTGTCAGCATCCCTGGTATGCTTCTGTCCAAATTCATCCACTTTCCTGTCTCATCATCTCATCATCAATCTTTCCCCAATTATTATCCCTCCACTTTCTGTCTATCTCTTTCAGTTTATTTCTCCCTCTAAATATCCTTCCCAATGTAACACAGTACATAAATAACATCAATAACTAAACCCAAGTGATCCAATTCATGCACATGAATGCGCAATATGGTGCACAAATCTAATACATCATTTTACCCTACACACTTGTTTCCGTGACCCAGCACACTCCTTCCCCTATACCCTACCCAGTACTCTCTCTCCAAGTCCTCCCAGCTCCAGGTAGGCATTCTGGAAGGCCTCCTTCATCTCATCGTCCATGGGCTGCTCCTTGCCCTGCAGCAGGATGGTGGTGCAGCGGTCCAGGATGCGCTCAGGGGCACCCTTCATCACTAGCAGGTAGCGATTGTCATTGGGGTCCTCAGTCTCATGCACGGAGAGCTGGAAGTGTGTCAGGGATTGGGTCAATATCGCGTCTTATGAGTCTATGCCTATATTCTGTAGACCTTTACCGACAGTATCTATTACATACAGCAGTGCAGCATATGTGGCTGAGGTTAAACAGGGTATAATACACACAATAAATTATATTTCATTCTCAGTGGTGTGACTGAACAGGTTTGACACAGTCGCAATGCGTAGAACAATGTGGAATGACGTGTGGCCAAATTCTGCTTTACAGCCTATGTCCACAATGGTATGAAATTGAAAATTAGAGAAAACTGCAAATACACACGCACTGTGGTCAAGCTACTTGCTTTTTATAAAAGCTTTGTTAGACAACAAACAAACCACTCATCAAATGGTTGGGCGCAGCTATACTCTTTATGGTACTCCAATAAGCACAACATTAGAAATGACAGTAACTGCTTATTCACATTTTTTTAAATAACAAGAGTACAATAAAAACAAATTATATTAGTTTGCATTATCTAGATTAAACATAAGAATACTCTGTATATTTATTGGCTGTCCTTGAGATAGATCATGAAAAACTTTAACCCAGGTACGTTTGAAAGATACCACAACAGTAAGCAAATAAATATTGATCAAAGGTGTGTAAAATGCTATTTTGTGCTGAAAAATGTAAGTAAACAGTATTCATGTGCATTTCCTGTCTACTACATCCCTGGTATGACTCACTCACCTGGTATTTGTTTGTGGAGTTGAAGGGAATCTCAGCCACTTTCTTATTGTTGTCCCTCATGGCCTTGACAGCGCCGCAGGACAGCTCGATGCACTTGAGCAGGGCTGATTCAGAGGCATCTCCCGCCACATCCCGCTTCAGAATGGGCATGTGCTCCTGGCCCGCCTTGAACACGGCACGATTACACAGGGAGGCAATGCGTGCCAGGGACACCCAGGTGGTGGAGCTTTTGTCAAAGGAAGTGCCTGAGTAAGGACAAACAAACCAATTCATTCCAGCACGTGTTTTTCAAAAAACAATAAAATTTCCCAGTTATAACATTTGATATGTTGTCTTTGCACTATTTTCAATTAAATGTAGGGTTTAAATGATTTGCAAATCATTGCATTCTGTTTTTATTTACATTTTACACACCGTCCCAACCTTTCTGGAGATGGTGTTGTACATTCTGAAGCATTGTTCAGCCTTGCCCTTTCTGCTGCAAGATTTGTTCCCATTCCTTCTGTTTTAATTATATTGAACAATGTAGAGAGTGAAATGCCCAAAATCCTATCAATTTGTCTTTGAGATCACTGTGCACAAAGGGATGGATTATAAGCTTCTGTGCCTGTTGGCAAATGGATGAGCCTTATGCTATCTTTGCTCTTGACGGACTACACCTTTTTTGGAGGCTCCTTTGATACTATGACATAATTAGCCCAAATGTTTAACATCACCTTTTTTACATCACTTTATTAACACGTTCAGATGGCCACAGACATGGAGCGGCTCTATTTATGCACGCAGTTACACTATTGTATCAATAGGTAGCAGACCTGAAACGATTATTTTATATTCACGAGGAAGCAGTGCCTTTTACCGATTTAGAATATGGATGAGTTAATCCCATCCGCGTTAATAATAGTAACCGTTAGCCTTTGCTAATAATACTGCATGTGGCTATTTGTTTTAGGATTTATACTGCATTCAACGAAATAGAATGCCTAACATTATATTTTCGCTCGTTTAAAATGCGAACAGCTTGAAGACAGTCAGTAATCAACTCAGCTGCCAGCAGTGGACCTGTGGGGCATCTGTCTCTCAAACATTCGACCCTAATGCACTTGTCCTCTTACACAGCTGCGCTTCTGTGCTCTCCACATCACTTTATCCTGATTAGACACAGTTTGTGCTCCTCCTCAAGACAGCATGAACATTTGAGCTTAACGTAAACACCAGTGTAATAGTCTAGCAACTGAACGGCATATTAGATATAATATACTATGTTCAGATAAAAGATATGTTTTGCTTCTTCCACAAATAGTATGATGGGAGTGGTTTCCCCAGCATAAACATTGCACAGTGACAAATTGCATAAGTGGATGACTCAAGTAAGCAAGTGACTCCAGCCTGGATCGGAGCCTAATCTGGCCAAAATCAGCCACATTCAATTTGGAACTGGCCCGGCAAGGCTCTTAATCTGCAGAATACACTGGCATAATGCTGCTGAAAATAAAGGGCATTGATGAAAACCAGGCATCCATAATTGAAATGTGGAATCAAGCAATAATCAGATTTCATGACATTATCAACAAATTGGCTGTCTGTTTTGATCAATTTAATTAATCTGTTACTTTGGAGTCAAAAATGCCATTTATTTTAAAAACGCATTTCTCAGTGATCTCAAACTTTTAACAGCTCTATACTGCAACTGTTAATGTGCGAGGGTGCATTTATGTGTATATGAACACAGCTATCTGCATGTATTTAAATGTATAGAGCTGCACACTGTGTCTCACCAGACTGGTCCTCTGTGGTGTCAGCCTCGTGGATCTGGTTGTCGAACCACATGTGGGCCACAGTCATGCGGTTCTGGGTCAGGGTTCCAGTCTTGTCGGAGCAGATGGTAGAGGTGGAGCCCAGGGTCTCTACAGCCTCCAGGTTCTTGACCAGGCAGTTCTTGCGAGCCATACGCTTGGCCGTGAGGGTCAGGCACACCTGGCCAGGGGAGAGCAGAATCGCACACAGCTTAATCAATTGACATCATAACATCACCTCAACCACAGAACAACTCACGGTCAATGAGAGGTCCTCGTCAAGGTCACTTACTTCCAAAGATAAGCTCATTAATAAGTGCCATTAACTAAGCATGCATTCACCATCGCTATTTTATTGTTGTTGAATGAGGTTTATATTATTTTCTACTCCAGCAATTACCATTGCTGGTCCCAACTTCAAAACTTTTCACATTGATATAATTTCCACAAGAGTGCCACTGTTTCACTACTCCAATCACATCAGTAGCACCACACTCAGATCTGTGGTCACTCACAGTGACAGTGGCCAGTAGTCCCTCAGGCACGTTAGCCACGATGATCCCGATGAGGAAGATGACGGCCTCCAGCCAGGTGTAGCCCAGCACAATAGACAGGATGAAGAAGGTCACACCCAGAAAGACAGCCACGCCCGTGATCAGATGGATGAAGTGTTCAATTTCCTTGGCAATGGGGGTCTTGCCGGTTTCTAGGCCAGAGGTCAGGGTGGCAATGCGGCCCATGACCGTGCGGTCACCGGTGCAGACCACGATACCACGTGCGGTACCTGTGGTGACAAGGTGAAGACAAAGCTGATTATACAACACAGGGTTGGTGTAAGAGATGTAAAAACTCCAGGTTCAGAAAGTAAAAGCCCTTGCCTGTTGTTTGGTTCTAATAACCTGAATGTGACAATAATAGAACAGCCCTTCAGTCACGAGGCAGAATTCAGAATTAATGAGTGAAGTCAGTAAGGAAAGCTCATTGGTGGCAGAAACATACAGCAAGACTTGCACTTTCTGTCTCCAGGATTTTCTACCTCTGTGCAAAATGTTCACTGGAAGCAGCAGCATTTTGTATGCAGGCAAGCACTAACTCCAGGGCTCCTAGGCCCTGTTCCTGGAGTGCTACTGTCTACAAGATTTCACTTCAAACCTAATTTCACATTACCAAGTAGCAGCTAAATCAAACATTTTGCTGCTGAATGAGGTAAGCTTTGTTCACAATTGGAATGAAAACCTACAGCAGAAGGTAGCCCTGTTTATAGTCCTTTGATGCACAGAAAGACAGGCTCATTCAAATTATTCATAATGTAGGCAAAAGTGGTTGTATGTAGGAATGTTTATGATAAATAACTAATTTAACTGCAAATCAAAGGGCTCTATCTTCACACTCAAAGTGCACTGTATAAAGCATGGCATGTAAGGCCATTTTGAGCATGGTAAAGCCAGGCATACACTACACAATTTGAGCCCATTTCTGACCCGATTTTTGAGCTGCATGATTCATTTTAGAGTCAGACCGAATTTCAGCTTGGTCACTCATCGTTTTGCTGTGCAATGTACAGACGGTTGTGAGGCCTTATCAACTGCTCCCAGCCTGCCATCGGACGTTTGGATGAATTTCTGACGTCAAAAATTTTGTTCAGCCATTGTCAGACTCTCACACAGTTGAAGCAGAACCTCGAGTCGATTCCCCGAAGCCAGTTCTTTTTGCCAGTTTTTTTTTTTTTTTTTTTATTTTCAGAGCCAGAGCACTTACACAAAGTGGCATACAGAGCATCAAGTGCCCTGGTGACATGAAGTGCCTTCATATCCTGTGTCTATAGGGCTTTGTCAAGGGGTAACAGATGCACAAAGCCAATAATTATTTGCCCAAAACTTAAGAAATAACTAAATCAAAGTTATTATCAAATAACAATCATCACTGCATACAAATTAATTATTTGTAATAGTTTTGATTTGTCAGAGTCACTTAGATATGCTCACTGCAAGTAGTCGCGGCACTTCTGTGGTAGAAATTCCCAATCAGATCTGGATAACCTGAAAAACTGGACTCTTGTAGAAGATGAAGGCATAGGAGATTCAACTTCAGTGAGGACAGCATATAGATCGATGGTCGTTTCATCATCTACCACCAAGAACAGGTTGCTGTTGGCTCTTGTCTGCTTAAGGATGTTGAACTTCCACGTAGACGCTGACACCTGCTCAATGGCCTGACCAAGAAACCAACTCCTTAATGAACCCTTGATGGCTGCATACCACTTGCAGGCTGACACCTCCACTGCTTCAGGGGCTGCCGGTTGTCCTGGTGGCAGATGATGGATCTCTCCAGGCTTGGCTGAGAAGAGGGAAGTTATGATATTCCCTTGAGCAATAGTGCGAACACAGTGGACACTGTGAGTGCCTGGAACAGGTACAGCAGAATCCCACATAGCATCTAGGGCTGGTTATTTCTCTGCAATCTGCTCACTGGTGACATAGCAGATGTTGACTGTTTTGTTGACTTCTACAGCACCAGCAGCAGGAGGGGTGACATAGTATTTTCTACCCTTGATGCCGGGCTAGGAAGACGTTTTCTTGATTGTCCCTATCTTCTCTGCTGCAGTTAAAGGGGTTGTGAGGGTTGTTCGTGAAAAATTCTGATTGAATGATGCTGACAACTGAAAACATTGCTTTATATATTGTCCCCCAATTTACCACACCTTGCATCAGAAGGAGATGTGAGCACATCATGTTGCATTAACACCATCAGAAGTCTGCTCTTCATCTCAAGGTGTTCAGTCAATCCTTATCAGACTTTATGAATTAGGATTAACACTTTAACATCAAGAGTTTAGTTTACCGTTATCTTGTATATCAGGATTAAAACTTACATTTCTTAATCATATTTAGGGGAGGTGTGAACAATCTGGCTGTGTGTGGTCAAGTGATCAAAGGAATTACTAGATGTATGAAATGTGCTCAACACCCAAGTGGTGTAACAATTAATCACTTGATTCAATCACAATAAACTCAAAAAAATTATTTTATATTTTACAAGTTATTATTTTTTAATTTTAGGTAAAAAAATGAAATAATTCTTATTTGAAATTATATTAAGTGAATATATTTGATTAAACTTCTCACTATAAAACGTGACCCATAATTTAGGTTCACCGATGGTAATGGATGCACAGTAGTTAATGGTTGATATTTGCAATAAAAATGAATGGCTACAGTATGATCATGTCATATTAAAATAGGTGCACATATGTTTTCTCTCATTAATTTTTATGTTTATAGATAAAGTATAAGTATCCTTTATGTCATGGTTCTGGATGTTTGTGCGTGTGTTTTGGACTATTCTTTGTGGCTCTCATCCCGGGACGATATCGTATTCCTTTTCATCAAATTTTTTACCCAGCTGGCTGATTGAACTGGGGCGGCGCTTCCCCAGACTCTATATAAGCCGGATGTTCGCCACGCCTCTTTGCTAGAGTGTCTGTTTGTTGCCACGCACTTTAGCCGAAGATCTCGTTATTATTGGAGTTTCTTCTCCCTTTTTCCTATCTCGCCTTGCTTCCGTGTTTCGGACTATTATACGTCCTTTGGAAGCGCGAGCACTTTCCCGTGGTCTGTATTATTCTCTGTGTTTGTTTGGTGTCCATGCTGCTCGTTTCCCTCTTGTTGCTGCTATTGGCCTCCTACTTCTACCGGCCATTACAGAACACTCTAGCCAGACATGGAGTCACCAGCAGCGGCTACGCTAGAGAGCATTGTTGCTGATCAGCAGTCTGTCCTTACTGCGCATGGCCAGGGTCTTTCTAGCTTGGACAGTCGGCAGGCGGAGCTGACAGAGAGAATTCGCCTTCAGGAGAATGCTATGGAGAGAATGGAAAGCCTTTTAATATGTCTCTCCGAGAGTATTAGAGCATTGTCTGCTCAGATAACACAAAGTGTTTCACAAGCACAATCGGTACACCTTCCCTGAGAGCCTAAACTCCAGTTACCCCCAAGATATGGAGGTGAGGCAGGAAAATGTAAAGATTTCATTGCTCAATGTGAAATATTTTTTAAAGCGCAACCCTCACGGTTCTCGAATGAAGAATCATGGGTTTTGTTTATTTTATCACTGTTGACCGGCACAGCCCTCACTTGGGTGGGGCCACTTATTCGAGCTAGATCGCTGGTAGTAAATTCAGTGGAAACTCTTGTGAGAGAAATGATTAATGTTTTTGATCAGGATGTTTATGGTCAGGACACGGCTACGCGTCTAATGCATTTGAAGCAGGGACCTGATAGCGTCGCTGATTTTTCTATCTAGTTTCGCTCCTCGCCCACAGAGACAGGGTGGCCAGAAGCACCTCCTATGACAGTTTTTGTTCACGCTTTGGCTGAGGAGGTTAAGGACGCTCTGGCTACATTAGAGCCTTGCATCTCTTTAGATTCGTCGTTTCGTACTGCGGTGCGAGTTGATAATCGCATCCAGGAACAAAACAAGGAGAAACGTATTGCATTGGCTCTTGATAGCAATGGGGTTAATGTTCCTTACAACAGGCATACAGCCCCGACTCCGCCCACTGAAATGTCCAGTTCTAGTGAGCCCATGCAGGTTGATGGCTCATATGAGAGCCGGGCTCGTAAGCCTGTTCACAGACAAATAATTTGTCATCATTGTTCCGACCGGGACATATCTGTCCAAGTTATCCCCGAGCTTAAAGGGAGACGGGAAGCCCCTCTGGCAGTAGGGGGGCGCTAGAGGGACAGACCCAATCTCCCGTTCAAACTCTTGTTTCAGTAAAGTTGACTATGGGGAAAAGGAGAATATGGGTTAAAGCCTTTTTTGGATTTGGGGGCTGTTGATTGTTTTATGGATGCAGAGTGGGCTAGAAAACATTCCATTCCCATCCGCTCTCTCTCACATTCGCACTCGATCAAAGCTTTGGATGGTCGACCGTTGGGAGATGGGCTTATAACCGAGGTCTCTGATTTTTTGACTATGTTTATCCCTTTTGGTGGTCATTCAGAGAAAATTAGTTTTTTCTTAATCAATTCCCTGGTTTGTCCTGTGGTTTTAGGTCATTCGTGGTTGCTTAACACTCGAACTACCAAGGCAGTCATTTTGACTGTTTTCAAACTTTGCAACATCATAACTTTGGTTAAATAAAACCTATGTACCAAAAGGACCCTGACTTTTCCTAAATGTGTGTATATTTTATTCTAACATTGTTTTACCATAAAAATTTCAAAACACAAAAGAGATCTGAGTATTACTACCTCGAATGACCATAGCAGTCAAATTGACTGCATGCTTTTTACAAGGGGTGTCATATTTCACTATTTGCTACATTTTCCCGCTCTTTCTCCTGCTGTATTGTTTGTTTTGTTTTTTATGCTCTGTGAAGCTGCTGAGTGGCTGTCCTCCTGCAGCATGCTCTGTGAGGTTAAAATCTAGCTAAAGCTTCACTCAAAACCCAAGAGAGGCAAAAATGGCAACTAGAAGGAGAAGGAAAGTTATGGAGGCTTTAGCCTTGCTTCAGAGCCTTGACGAGGAAGAATTTGATGGAGGAGCAGGTTCAGAGAGTGATGTCTCTTGGTGTTTGGAAGAAGGTTCATCTTTTCCATCAATTTATTCTTAGAGCTTTTTATTGATTATCCAAATTATAAGCAAATAATGTCTGAGCAGTCAAAATGACTGCTATGGTTATTCTAGTAGTTGCAGAATTCTGGTAGACCGAGTGTTAAGCATAGGCCACAGATCTTTTGGGGCAGTCAAAATAACCCAATCGTCCAGTGGGGCTCTGACTGTAGGTCTCACTGTAGTGAGATTCTGGCAAGTCGCCCCGAATTTCAACCCATGGGGGAGGCGTCGGGTTCTGAACAAGATTGGTGTGTAGGAGCCACGCTTAACCTTGGTTTACCTCCCAACGTTTCAGATGATTATGTTAATCTCACGGAGGATTTTGGCAAACAACGAGCTTCGTCTTTGCCTCCGCATCGTGATTACGATTGTGAGATCAAACTATTCCCTGACAAGGTGACAGTGGTTAGGAATTGGCCTGCCCTTCAGAATGTTAAGGAGGTTCAACAATTTTTGGGCTTTGCTAATTTTTATAGGAGGTTTATTTGCAATTTTAGCGCTGTGGCTGTCCCCCGTCATTGTGCTTTCTAAGAGGAATTCCTCCTCATCATTTGCTTGGTCTCCAGCAGCGGAGGCTGCTTTTCAGGAGTTGAAGAAATGACTTAGCTCTGAACCTATTGTCGTTTTGCCCAACCCCTCCCTCCCATTTGTGGGGGAGGTTGACACTTCGGAGGTCGGGGTGGGTGCCATTTTGTCCCAGCGCCCCCTTCGGGACAATAAGTTGCACCCATGCGCCTACTTCTCCCGGTCGTTGTCACCGGTTGAACGGAGTTACTGTATGGGTGACCAGGAGTTGTTAGCTGTTTAATTGGCGTTAGAAGAGTGGCGCCATTGGTCGGAGGGGGCTGAACATCCGTTTGCGGTTTGGATGGATCGCAGGAATCTCCAGTGTGTCCAACAGACTAGGCGACGTGATTCCCGGCAGGCGCGGTGGGCATTGTTTTTCAGTCGCTTTGACTTTACGTTAACTTATCGCCCCGGCTCCAAAAACATCAAGCCTGGCGCCTTGTCACGGATTTATGACTGCTTGGGCCATGATCCCATTTCTGGGCTGGTTATTCCGGCGGCTCGGATTGTGGCTCCCATGCAGTGGGATACTGAATCTGTTGTGCAGGAGGCAGTGGTGTAGCCAGCGGGGGTGCTAAGACATGTCCCTTTTTGACTGCAATTAGTTCTCAATCATTTTACTTTATTGACGCATTTCCCAATTATCTAAATTGGCAACTGAAGACACGTTTTCCCTCCATATGCAATCTAACAGCGATGAAATCATGGGCTAAATTCAGTACAGAAAAATAATTTAGCTACTTAATAGGCCAATGCTTTGCGATGATTGAACTGGTCCGCGTTCCAATGAAACGCGGACTTTCATTCTCGGTATTGTGTGGGTTGGAAAAAGTGGCATTCGGCAGTTAAATAGGCTATAAAAAGCCTGCGGCTCAAGCTGTTTGCGTGAGAGTCGACAGGTATGCAATTTTGAATGACGTTGATTTAAATACAGCAAATACGCGTCCAGATGAATGATCGTCGTCTTACCTAATCGGGGAGAACAAGCAGCACCTGTTAACTGTGGAGTGCTCTCGGAGTGAACCATCTGTTAATTAAGAAAATGACTGAGAACAGGTCAGGACTAATAATTGTTTTAAACGGAAGTTTTGTGCAACCCAATTCTCTGTTCTTGTTCCGCAACTGTACTGAATTTAGCCCATGATTTAATCGCTGTTAGATCGTATATGGAGAGAATCCGTGTCTTTGGTTGCCAATTACAATAATTGGAAAACGCGTCAATCAAGGAAAATGATTGAGAACTACTAATTGCAGTCAAAAAGGGACGTGTCTTAGCACCCCCACTGGCTATGCCACTGGCAGGAGGCCTTGCGGCCCGACCCTGGATTCTGGTGGGGAGCCGTCTGGCTGTTTGTTTGTCCCCATGGCGGTGCATAAATGGCGGGCTGCCGCTGATAGGAGGTGCCGTTTTGCACCGGCTTATCAAGTTGGCCAGAGGGTTTGGTGTCCTGAGAAATGGTGCTGGGTCCCTTCTCGAGATATCTTGGGTCCCACCCTTATTTCGGAGTCCCGTGCTTGGGGTTCTTTGGGAACGTCTGGGGCCGTCCCTTGTGGGGGGGTCCTGTCATGGTTCTGGATGTTTGTGCGTGTGTTTTGGACTTTTCTTTGTGGCTCTCATCCCGGGACGACATCATATTCCTTTTCATCGGATTCTTTACCCAGCTGGCTGATTGAACTGGGGCGGCGCTTCCCCGGACTCTATATAAGCCGGATGTTTGCCACGCCTCTTTGCTAGAGTGTCTGTTTGTAGCTACGCACTATAGCCAAAGACATCTGTAGTCAGGATTTGTTTGACTTTCTATCTTCTCGTTATTATTGGAGTTTCTTCTCCCTTTTTCCTATCTCGCCTTGCTTCCGTGTTTCGGACTATTATACGTCCTTCAGAAGCGCGGGCACTTTCCGGTGGTCTGTATTATTCTCTGTGTTTGTTTGGTGTCCGTGCTGCTCGTTTCCCTCTTGTCGCTGCTATTGGCCTCCTACCTCTACCGGCCATTACACTTTAAATACACTTCTTCTATGATTATTGACAATGGCAAACCAGTTTATATTATTCATATCCTTTGGCTATAGCGTTAAAATAGCGCTTTGAATCGTCAAATTTCCATAGAAAACTCCTTAATATTGTACCACTTTATTTTTATGGTCCTTTATAGATGCTCAACAGACAAGAAATAGCATGTTAACGACAAAAAGGTTGACTTTCAACAAGGGTTGATTTGTAGACAGTTAAAATACTACAAACAAAATATCATCATACTATCTACTAACTATCTTAGATATGACCTTAATATTTATGTTGATAGTCTACAGTGAAATGTTCATAGATGGTCAAGAAACTTTCGTTGGTAGTCAACTACTAATCAGAAAAAGTATTTTCAGGGAGGCATTATTTGCAGCCTATATATATATATATATATATATATATATATATATATATCATCACACACCACAATATACCATACTGCAATATGAATATTGCAAACCAGAAAAAATCACAACAGCATCATATTTTGGCTCAAGAATTGTGATAATATTACACTGTAGGGCCTCCCGTGACTTCCACCCTCTGTTTCCACAGTTTGGCTGGTATTTGTGTGCTGTTGTTGGACAATCCAAACCAATTAAATTAGATATATAAGGCTCTTTAACTGGTAATGGTTTGGCACATTTAATTACAATGTTCCCTGGGGTGCATTTTCGGATAGCTGTTGATTTTTACAAAAAGGGTTCAAATCTTTTCAAGATCCAATTACTAATGTGTGCAGCACTAAAAGTGCTGGTTATTTTTTGGAAAAAACAGCACTTTGGTGCACTTTAACCACCAGACCGTGGAATTGAGTGTCAGATTAAGTAGCGAATGTGAATGGCTTTTTCATGATGTCGAAGAGGGAGCACAGAAGGAGAGAACCAGAGGGAGTTCGAGAGAGAAGTTGTGTACAAAATGAGAGATAGCTAAAATGGAGTAATCTATTGTTGCTATGGCATCACCTTTAGCTCAGCTGGCTGACAGAATGTGACAGAGCAGGATAAAATTTAGTACATACTGGGGGGATATGGATGGAAAGGCAGTTGTCATGGATACAGCACCTTCAACACAGTTGGTGGAGAAAAAGGCAATGTTGCGAGTCTCCAGAGGGTTGTCATGGGTGCAATCAGGTGACCGGGTCTGGGGCTCAGATTCTCCAGTCAGGGAGGAGTTATCCACCTGTGATAAAGAAATAACTCCTCAGTAGAAGACTATATACAGTAGTATATTCAAGCAGATATGAATATCTAGTCTGCATACAGAGGACAATGTTACACAACCCATGATAATCATTACCAAGGCCAAATATGTATTTGACAAGCTGAGATGTGAAAACTTCTCCAATACATCTCTAATAATTGTCAGAGAAATGGTTTACTGTGTTGTTGATTGAATCTTTTCCTACATATATATTTACAGCATAACATAAAAGTGTACAGTCTTATCCAAAGGGGGCCAGTATTGGTAAGAGTTTTTGTTTTACCCATATCTAATTCTCCTGATTTAGAAAGAAAAAAAAAGTTAAAATTCGGGGATTGCAACTGTGGTTGGAAAAAATCAGCACACACAGTGGTTCCCCAGAACTGAGCTTGCAAACCACTGCATGACTCCCCAGTGCAGACTGAGGAATAGCATGTGAGCGTGGTCAGCACCTTGCAGCCATGAGAGGAGACGATACGGAGGTCAGCAGGGATTCTGTCTCCACCCTTCACCTCCACCAGGTCTCCAGCCACCACCTCCTCAGCATTGATTTGCATCTTCTCCCCCTCACGGATCACCAGGGCTTGCTGCACAGAACCAACAGGAAGTATCCATTAAAATAATTTACAATGACAGAACACACACACAGGAACAGGACACACCGAGGTCTAGTTACTATACACCAAGCAGCCATATTAAAGCTTCATTTTCTAGCTTTATTTCCTGGTATACAAGAGATGGAAATTCTACATATGTCCAGGTTATCATTAGAACAATAATCCACTAAACCCATTTGATTTGCTGTGAGAGATTACTAAATACATTTCTGCTGTGTCTCTTTTATATACATGCGTTACTCATTACAGACAGCAAAGCACGGATTCTCCCTCCACAATGGGACACCTTCAAGATTTCTTCCCATCATGATGTTTCTCTTCATTATAGCTTCAGGGTGTTTCTACATAAGGCATTGCTTGTACAGCTGTCAACACAAAGCAAGTCAATAACAAAGTAGTATACCCGTTGAAGGGATTAGTGTACTACACTATCAGGAGTCGTTTTTCATTAAATAGACTGCTCCGTATGTCTGTGTTTTCAAACTAGACATATGCTGTTGGTGGAGGATATAGCACTCTCCCCTTAGGCTAAATTCATATTTAGTCTAATAATGGCATTATAGGAAAGGGTATAGGGTCCAGAAAATCATAACTGGAACTACTGTAGGCTCCAGTATTGTTCACAGCAAATTTTAACTGATTTCCATAAGAACTGACTGACTTACTGATTGACTTGCATTTTTTGAAAAAGTCAAGTTTGGCCTAAAGGTGGTGCTACAGGAACAGTCATAGTGTCTCCAGAAAAATAGGATTGCCCTTTTATGCACTAAGAAGTTCACAGCAAAGTTGATCTGATCCCCATTAAACAGTATGACTCGTTGCATTTGGAAATGTGGTTTCACCTAATGGTGGCTCTACAGAGCCAAAAAAAATCACTTAAGTTCCTGCTCTAAGCACCGGGAATGTTATGCAGCATATTTGATGGGATTACGTCATGAACATTTTAAAAAAGAGAAGCTTGGCCTGGTGGTGGTGCTTCAGGAAAGGGGATGGGGCTACCGACATCACCTATGTACACCAGGAACAATCTACGAAGGTTTGACATGATTCCCATAAAAACTGAGTTATTACATTTGGAAATGTTAAATTTGGCTGAATATTGGCACTTCACAAAACACTATAGAGCCATCACAATCAATAACTTCCTCCTCAATGCACCAGGGATTTTGAAAGTTCATTTGACATGATTTCCATTATCGCTGTTGGGGGTATTGAAATTTAAAAAAAAAATTTGGCAAGGTGATGGTGATACAGCAAATGTCATAGGGTGACCAACATTAATAACTGCCCCTCTCTTTGTAGCAGAAATGATCACTAGACATGTGACACGATTCCCATCAAAACTGTTTCAGTTATTCAATTTTGAAGTGCAAAGTTTGACCAGGTGGTGGGGCTACAGTAAAGGTTGTCAGTTCACACAAAATGATAATGCCTGACACATCCTCTGTGCACCAGAAACACACTCAAGAAGTTTCTTGTGATTCCCACAAAAAAACTGTACTTGTTGTCACACTAACTCAAAGGATCTGTGGTGGCGGCCTCCAAGATGAATCCATCTTACCCCCGAATGTATTGAATTATCCACCATAAAGGTGCCACGGAAGCAGGCATATTGAGTTGTACTCAACATTGTTGTAGGTACCCCCTCTCAATTTCTTCTAATTACGTGTAAATTACATGAGAATGACCCAAGGAAAATTTGCAGTTATTGCAATTTACAGTTATTGCAAATGCAGTTATTTCATTTATTTAAGGAAAAGCCCATCCAACTGGATCAGGCCCTCTGTGAAATATTAACTGCTCCCATCGTCACTAAATCAAGCAATTAAACAAAGTTAATTGATAATTGGATTCAATTTCACTAGACACAACTAACCATGATTACCAGGACCCCAGGCGAATCAAAACGTCACTTAAATAGATGCAGTGTGAATTAGCCAAAAAACTGCAGATGATCGCGCAGTCTAAAGAAATTCAAAATTCATAATTTCTGTTACTGACATAGATGAATGGAGCCAAGGTGACATACAGTATACACAGGCAATGTCCATGAGAGCACCTTCACCCAGCACATTCAGGAGCCTGTGATGGAGGAGAGAGAGATGTTTGACTCAGGGACAGACAGTCAGTAAAACTAGTGCCTTTACCTGGGGCACCATGTTCTTGAAGGACTCCATGATCTTGGAGCTCTTGGCCTCCTGGAAGTAGGAGAAGCAGCCAGTGATGATAACCACAGCAGACAGCACGATGCCCAGATATAACTGAGAGAGATCAAGACAGAGAGAGGGGAGTAGAAATTAGATCACATTTACCCGACCAAGTTGAATGAGTCTCACTGAATCCCTAAATACTGCTTAGCTATTTGTTGAAGTCGATGTTTCTTTTTCTCTGAAACTCCCCGGAAGAAATGCCTGAGAGAACAGTTGCCAGCAAGGAGAGTGACATGATGAGAAATGGGGTGATCAGCCTTCATGCTTCTTGTTTTGCATTATTATACGAATTATTTTAGCTATCTGCGAAAGCCAAAGCAAATTATCTAAATTCAAATGTGAGTATCACAACTAACTATGTGACTTTACAGAACAGTTCCAACAGCCAAAAAATCTTTGCGAATATTAAATTAAAACACCTAAACATTCTGCATAACAGTATTCGTTAATCATTACTGATATTAATGTCTGAAGCTTGCCCCTGCACAAACACACCCATCCAGACACAATAAATACGATGGAATAGTGAGATTAACGTATTGTGGTTGCTATGCCCGGTGGAAAGCTGGACCTACATTGTCCCCTGCAGGCTCGTCCTCAGTAGCTGCCTGAATGGCGTAAGCCAGAAAGCAGAGGATTGCTCCGGTCCACAGCAGGATAGAGAAACCACCAAACAGCTGGCGACAGAACTTGACCCACTCCGGTGTGGTTGGAGGGGGGGTGAGGGCATTGGGCCCATCCCTTGCCAGGTACTCTGCAGCCCTAGCATTGGTCAGACCCTGAGAGAAAAAAAGATATGCGTGATGCAAGGTATAAAGATACAAGCATGTGCTCTGGAGTTCATTTGTATATCCTGGAATAGGCCACAGCGACCCTGACCAACAATGGGCAGGTTAGATAAGGGATGGATGATTGAAAAGATATTTCTCGGTATGATTGTTCAATAGTTTTAGTTCCACTTCTCCAACAATAGATGGCAGCACAGTACCACATATGGTTTCTTTCACTTTCCACAGGGATGGGCATTTCATCAGGAATCATTCCATTTCTGTCCTCACCCTTTTAGATTTGATCACATTTTTACTACATTGAAATTACAATAAGTGTTTCACTAGCAAGGTCTACACCATCTGCAGGATGCGTTTATAAGTTTATTGATGAGATTATGGTTGATGATTAAGCCCTTCTGCTTTGTCGCCTGTGAGCCTTAATACAAAAGCGGAGCGAGAGGAGAGCGTTAGGTGTATATTTATAAGATATTCCAAATGTGTCATAGTTGAGGTGTGGTCCTGCTCCTGAAACTCTGTGATATAGCTTCAATATATGGTTTGATTAACCAAAATGACCAATCATTTAAGAGACGAGGGCCCTCAAAGTTTATTCATATTGGACCCCCACCCAACCTAAGGTCATACAAATGTACATATCTTTTTCATGAAGAAACATACAAAGAATGTTGTTGTATTAAGGGTAAGTTGAAAAAAAAAATATCAAGAACTTGAATACTGTCAAACTAAAGTTATTGTAAGTGCAAATTCAGTGATTTTCTAGTCCTTAAACATTTGTGGAAAAACCCTCAGTTTTTTTGCTTTTCTTTCAAATGTTATAGGATACTACTTCTTTACACCTGTTGAAGTATTCATACTGAGTCACAGTAGGCTTCTGACTGTAAGGTGAGTAGGCCCATCCAACGCAAAAATCCTTAACAATGCCTATTAATTTATTTTCAACCCTAACATTTAGTTTTCGTTTTCAATTTCTTTAAATTCCGTCAGTGAAACAGAAAATTTAATTTAAATGATGTTATGAGGAAGCTCTAGACATCATATATGTGTGTAATGCAAAGCCTTGTGAAGGTATGAAGATTGCCTCTTTGCACTTTATGTTGAAACCACTGGTCAATGGGGAGTGCAATATGGGTCAGCAGTGATGGCAGTAACACAGCATTCTGAAAATAGAACCGAAACATGAAAAAAATGCTCTGAATTAGATGCATTCCGATATTTAAAGGTCTTTTTTTAATGAATATAATAGTTCATGACCCAGACATGAGCTAAAACATAATCACTCTTGTTTCTTTGAGCCAATTGTCTTTTTTTGAGTCTGAAACTTGCGTGGTTTATTACTAAGCAGAACATTTAAATGCCAAAGGTAGCAAGGTGAGATTTAAAGATAAAGCGCCCAATTTTAATGAAGAGTCAAACAACCAAATGTACTGTCCTTGTAAGCTTAGTCAGGTTGAATAAATTTAAGTAATGGGTCTCAAGAAATTTCAAATACCATGACCTACATCAAAAAAAAAAAAAAAAAAAAATAGATAGAATGGCAAAACATTTTTTTCTTTTCTTATTTCTCCCAGCTAGTCCGATATAGTCTTTTATTTCATTCCACTTCTGTTGCAAGTGTAACAAAATTTTGATTTACAGTCACACAAACGAGTATGTCAATAATATGGATAGGAAAATCATGGCAACAACCTATATTTATTACAACACAAGTAAATTAGTGTCAACTGAAATTTAAAGAAGTTTTACATTCCGAAGATGTGGCTCTCTAACACTGAATAGGTGAGCTGTGGTGATTTATTGAAAATTCACTGAACAAAAATATAAACGCAACAGTTTAGTCCTTTCAGTATTCCGCATAATTATTTCTGAGGTTGGCTTAGTTGGATTTATTTATGTGACCAAGGTTGTGTGCCACTGGTCTGTGTGCATTTCAGTCACCTTCTGCATATCATTGTCAAGTTCCTGCCCTTTGTCAAAACTGGCCTGTCAGACAGGTGGGGCCTGATCCAGAGCTACTGAAATCAGGTACAGTCAGCCCAGGCACATCCTGTACTCTGGTCAATAAAAGTCCCACTTCTGCTACTGTTCAAAATGCCATAGATGACTCAAGCCATTAGGGAGAGCGCCATTGGCAGGCTCAGTGCAAGAATGTTTCTCAGAGTTGTCGCAATGGTTCTTAATGTCCACGTTTCAACACTAAGTCGCATAAGACACCTTTTTGAGGAATTGGGCGCCACAGCAGACCGCACACATGCATGACGACCACGTGTGATGACCCCCGCCCAAGACTGCCATATGCGGACTCGCCATATCTGTGACCGCCTGAGACCAGCAACTGCCATTGCAGATGAAACAGTTGGCCCGCACAATCACTGCATTCTTACCTAAAACATGAAAATTCATCTCCAGGAAGTCCATATCTCTGTGCATTTTCCTTTTTGCGGATTGGACCTCACCTCAGCTCAACAAAAAAATCAGTTCGACTGAGCGAATAGACACATTTGATGGCCAATGGCACAATGGAGGACTGTTTTCTTTACAGATGAGTCACGTTTCCAACCTCCCAGAGCGGATGGACAGGAGATCGTTACGCTGACATCATTGTGGTGCACACTGTGGCACATTGTAGTGGAGTGCTGGTTTGGGTGGGAATATCCCACTTCCATTGCACCCAACTGCATTTCATTAACAGCAACTTGAATGCAGTGTGATACCACGATGAGATACTGCGGCCTTTAGTCCTACCATTTGTCCATCAAAACAATAACCATTCAGCTTGACCATGCCAGACCCAAGTCACCCGCGAATGCACAGAGTTCTTTGAGCCTGAAAACATTTGTGTGCTTATTTGGCCCCCATCCAGTATCTTTGAGGTGTCCACAACAAACGAGTTTGTCATTGGTTCACATTTCCGGCCGATATCCGCCGACTCCGCACAGCTCTTAAAGAGAAGCGGGAATACATCCCCTAGGTCACCATGGAGCGTTTGTTACAGCCCATACAGCGGAGATGTAGAGCAGTGCAGCAGGCCAAAGGCGGACATACCTAACATTAATTAGTGAAATTTGGACAATAGACCCCATCCCCTTTATCATCACGCCATCGTGACATTCTTGTTTGTCTGTTTCAATCATTGATCATAATGTATTGCAATATGGTCATACAACCTGTCAACACAATGAAAGTACAATGGGTTTCTGAACTCAGTCACTGTTTTTTAAGGTCGCGCGAAAATGCGCGCGCACCATAGCGCGCCTAAAAAAATTTGAGGCGAGGAAAGAAGCGCGCACCTCACAAAAACAAAGCTTGAAAAAAAGGCGCGTCTCGTGGTAACTGGACTGGTTCCCTTTCCATCGTTACACTCCGCAGGTAGACATTCTGTATGATACAGAACAGTAGCGCCAACACTGCTTTGTAGAAAAGATAGGAACAAGTCTTCGTAGATACTGGGAAACCAAAAGTGAGAGATACCTGTTCTGAGACTGGGTAACCCGTACCAAGTGACCCTTTTTGAACCAATCGCCTGTGTTTTATTTTTGCCTTCGGAGCGGCTGTGGACATGCCATTAGGAAAGAAACTTTTGCAAAATGGGACATTCCGAGGTGAATCACGGCTTTCGAGAATGCCTGTCTACAGCAGATATGTGCATAAATGAACAATTCTCATTCCCAGAAATTAATTTGATGTGGAAACGCGCTGTGTTACCTGGCTGAAGCATCAGTGGGTACTATGGATGAGGTTTGGACAGTGACGTTTGTTTTGGTTTCCAAATTTGGTCAGGTTACGATAAGGAGTCCACGTGCATGGTTTGTTAATGTAGCTAAATGGCAACTACCATTTCTGATAGTGATTCAGTGATTCTTTTGAGCCATGTCAGGTTAAGCAGCTATTGAGGTAAGCCCCTATAATGCAACTGAGAATTTTATAATTCTGACAATTTAGTTTTCATTGTATTCCTTCTTTAATTTTAGATAAAAATGTTTTAATAAAAAAAATCAGTTTTTTTTTTTTTTTTTTTTGTAAATCTGCACTTTGTTTCTGTAGTCTTAGGATAGACTCCTATTTGGCCCATGCAATTGCATTTAGAGTTTTAAGCTAATATTGGAGAATAGGTTCAGGATGCTTCTCAAAATCTCAGCATGTTTTGTGAAAGAGGTAAACTAAGTTTAAACTTGTTATGCATCATAATGAGCCCTGTACCTCAGAATGAATCTATTGGAGTAACATGCCCATCATAGCAAGGAGACATCCAATCTTTTCATTTTTCCGGTTGCCCCAGCCTTGGAACGAGCCACAAGGGCCGCAAAAAAAGCTCGCCTTGTGAATTCCTAGGCGAGCTTTTAGCTACTCGCCTGGAAATTTTAAAAGACAATGACTGGAACATGGTAATATTTCTCAAAATAAGAAGTGTTACATTTACATTTTTGTTCAGTGTATTTCCAACCAGATTATTTTTTGCCGAGATACAGTATTGTATTGACGATGAGTGAGTCAAACCAAGTTAAGCCTTCTCCAGAACATCGCAAAGACTTTTCATCTGTTAAGGTCCAGATTCTGAGGTGGCCAATTCATGTGTGAAAATGAAGAGCTTGTTTCCAAAACGCAATATATCCATTTTACTTAATTTGAGAAAATCAGCTTTTTCTATGTTGGCACCTATTGCATTTTATAGAAAAACACAAACTTTGACCATGAAAAAAATACACCTTATAGTATGAATTTCTAAAAATGGATTTTTGCCCCATGTGTAAGAAGCACAGGGCTATCGCTCCATGGTCTTATCTCAATTTTTGTAATTTTGACACTTATTGCATTTTGGAAACAAACTCTTCAAATGATTCCTCATGCTCGATGTCCCATTCTTTCACAATTTGAGCCAGATGTGCCATCAGGGATTAAAAAGACCATTGATAGTTTAATGGTCATTCAGTATTCAGGTATTCGGCTGAATTCATTTTTTTATTGCAGAACAGTGCTAAGCCTAGTTCGGACCAACTGAAGCAACCCCAGATCATAACACTGCCTCCAGAGGCTTACAGTGGGCACCATGCATGACGAATGCATTGTTTCATGGGCTTCCTTTCTTACCCTGGTGTGCCCATCACTCTGGAATTGGGTAAATCTGGACTCATTAGATGGCATGACACTTTTCCATTACTCCTCAGTCCAATCTTTATGTTCTCTTGCAAATTGAACTCATTTTTTCTCAATTAGCCTCTCTACAAAGTGGCTTTCTGGTGGCCACGCAGTTGTTTAGCCCTAATTTTCCAAGTTCTGTTGCATCGTGCTTGTGGAAATGATCTCACCATCTTAATGAAACAAAACCATGCGTCCTACTGTTGATATTTTTATGATTAGATTTCACCTACATTTTAATGATCTGATCAGGATCACTCATAATTTTTCTCCAACCCATTTCTTCTGCAAAGTTGACAATTCATCACTAACCTTCCAGGTTTTTATAAATTATTGTACAGTTCTTGACCCATTTCTGGTGATTTCACCTGTCCTTTGCTTGATGCTGGCCAGTAATTTACCCCTCTTGAAACATAGGTAAGTCTTTCAACAATCATGAGATACATTTTCCAACATTGTTGTTTAAGAAATGAGAAGTTACATACAGAATCTGTACGAAATCTGCGAATTAAAAGAATTATTGCCAGCTGAAGCATATTCATCACTGCAATAATGATTCAATCATAGGCTCTTGACTATTTGCTTATTCAAATCCAAATGGCAACTTCTTTATGGACAGGAAGTGTATATGGGTTCGTAGCTTATATAAGGTCAATTTCATATCCAATTTGTAGTCATAGACAGCTAAAATAACAATAAATTTGACAATCAGTACGTTTACCTGGACAGCAATATTCCGATATTAACCCGATTAAGACAATACATATATGACACTGCCATGTAAATAGTGTGTTCTGATAACCTTAATCAGAGTAAGGAATAATTGGATTAAGATATGTGGCGTATTCCAATTTTATTTGCATTATTAAAGTGTGTTGCAGACATGAGTACACCTTAAATCACACTATAACATCCTATTGGGAGTTTTCACAGCATTTTGCGATGCGTATGGCAGTCAATCTTTAAAAAACATGCCCTAGCTTCCAATTTTTAGCTCACTTGGTTCAACAGACCAAAGGGAGCTTCTGTGATCAAGCAGCAAGTTCAGCGTCTGCGTTAACTTTGATCCTCCTCTGCCAAAGCACTGAAGGGATCAATGTGAAATTTGGTGGGAAGGTACATTTGGAAGTACAGATTATAAATTTTTAGATTGGTACAAATCTGTCCATAGGTGGCGCTATGGAGATGTATAACATGTTTCAGGTGATGTCTTATGAACCGTAAGTTTTAGAAGCAAAATTCTTCTTCTGTTAGATTCTGTGGATCAAGACAAATCAATCTGTATAATCTCCACCCATTTGCATATTAGCAAATTTTCTGCCATTTTGAATTGTGAGTAAAAATTTTAATTTCTATCTCCTCCTACACGGTGCAATCAATTTGCACAAAATTTGGTATGCAGCATCTTCAGACCAAGATCTAAAGTCCCTGCATAAAGAATTTGCCAAGTGAAAGGATTTAGCCACGGTAAGCCAATGAGTTTTGAGGGTGTGGCCTCTATGGCTATAATGAGCTGTAAATCCTAAACGCAAGGACCAATCCTCATCAAACTTGAGATCTGTCATCCACAAGCCAGGTCACTCAAACAAACCGAATTTGGCGAAAAGCTGTCAATAGGTGGCGCTATAGTAAACAAATGGTCTTAACTCCTAAACCTTTTGTCCAATCAACTTGAAATTTTGCATGCATCATATTTGTCAGGGTTGCTATGAAAATCTATAACAAGAGCCATCAGGAGATGGCATATCCCCCCGGCCCCACGTCATCAACTTCGGATTGGCAAAAGGCACGACGACAAGCCATGATTAATGTGCATACCAAGTTTTGTGAAGAGATATTGAATGGTTTTCAAGTAATGCTCCGTAAACAAAATGTTCACTGACAGACGGACGGACGGACGGACAGACAACCGGACCCATGACTATATCCCCCCTTACTATATGCCGTGGGGATAATAAAAACAAATTGATCAATGAAATAACATCAGCCAATCAAATTTCAGTAGCCCTTATACTCACTTTAGCTGTCACCTGTCATCATCAAACTTTATATTCTTGTCAAAGATGTGGAAAAGAGCCTTTTTTATTAAAATTACTCTGCTTGACCATATGGTGATGCTAAAGAGAGGTACAATATGTCTTGGGCAATAAATTCTAAACCATAGGTTGTAGAAACAAAATTCTTTTTTGTTAGATTCTGTGGGTAAAGACCGATCAATCCATGTAAGCCACACCCATTTTTGTACTTGAAAACTTCCCACCATTTTGAATTGTTTGTGATACCATTAATTTTTCTCCCCTCCCAAGCAGGGAGATCAATTCACAAAAAATTTAAAAGCATGGCCGATATTGATTTAAAGAGATGTCACTCCTTAGTGCAATGCCTAATCATCACCAAACTTGAGATCACACATGGACAGGCCAAGCAACTTCTTCACACTGAATTTGATTTAAATCTGTCCGTTGCTGGTGCTGTAGTTAAACAAATGGTCATAACTCTTAAACCATGGTGCAGCATTTTTAAATTTTGCATGCTTCATAATGGTGAAGGTTGCCCTGAAAACCTGGAAGAACAAAGTGATATATGGCTGACATCAGCCAATTAAATTTTATTAGCCTGTATACTCTCTTTAACTGTCATCAATCACAAAACTTTATACTATTATTAAGGATGTGTAAAAGGGTGGCTTAATGCAAATTACTTTGATTGGCCAAATGGTGGTGCAATAGAGAGGTACAACAAATTTTATTCCAGTTGGCTAATATGTGGCGCTGTAGTAAGAAAAAACAATGTAAAATTGCAGAACAATTGTGAATTTGCTTTCAACCATTTAACTCAATGATTTTAATTTTGCATATTGCATCTCTGGATGAGGATCAAATAGTCTTTCAAATGAGCAAAATAATTGTTTTAATATCTGGCTGCTATTTGTCAGTCAGGTAACAGTTGCTGTTTCAAAGACATGGCGGTAACTAATCAACGTGAAATTTGCAGGGCAAAGTACATCATTCACAGTTATGTACCATGAACTGGAAATTGTTTGAAAAACTTATCAATTTGTGTCCTCACTGCTTCAAAACTGATGATTAAATCATGTTGCTTGGACCCCATAGTGATATATATTTTTTTTTGCCAACAAAATCATAAAAGGTGTCTTCATTGTCCCAATGTTGGAGCCAAGCTTAAAAAATACTATCATTTGTGAGCTTAAATAACACTAAAGCCTGAGATAAACCAAATGAGCTAAAGTGCCCATGGGACTATTTTTTTATTTTAAGATGACTGCTGCTGATGAAAATTCCAAATATTTTTGGAATGAGGCAAAAAACCTTTTATGCCACGTCTTGAGGGAAATGGTTAACAAGAGGTTTTTGGATGGGCACAAACATCGCAATGCAGACGTTTTCAAAAAGGCTGCTGACTGATTAAGAAGGAGCGGTATATGCATTTATCTCAATAAATTTGCAATTTTGGAAGATGCCAAAAAGCAGCAACTATGCCGCAAAGATGAAGAACAGGAGTGGCTGCAATCCTTCCACTTTCCCATATTTATAATATAATTAATGACCTTTAGCTAATATATTCAAGAGTGGAGTAGATGTCGGATTTGATGATCTTGAAGATCAGTTAAATAATGATGTGATTTTGAAACGTGCAAAATTATATACAGACTGAAAAGGCTATATGGCAGCATGGCATTTCACTTTTAAGACAAATTGCAGAGTGAAAGTCGGACAAATTATACTGGGGATGTGCGTGTCCTGAGCCATTAATTTGACTATGCTCTATTACATGTAAATGGGAATGTGAATGAAATATTATATAAGCAACTCAAGTAAACACCTTAATTGGAATATTTTCTTATATAGAATAAGGCCAGTAGTTGAACTATTGCTGTCCATGTAAACATACTGAATATACAATTATTTATGGACCTTACTATAGTTCATTATGATTCTCAGGAACATAAAATGAACAGACTAGTATTCTGTCTGCATCAATACAAGGTTCTTACCACCAAAGTGCATTTAATGTGTGCCTTCTATATACTATTCTTACCTGGACAATGTCCGTGTTGTATTTCCTGCAAACTTCCTCCACTGACATCTTGTGCTCCGTCTAGCATGGCAGATGCACAAAAGGAGTGAGAGACAGAGAGACAGGGAAAGGCTGAAGAATGAAATACAGTAGAATACAGCATATCACAGTACAGTAAATAATGTCCACAACTTGCCCTGAAGCAGTGTGTAAAATCACAACTGTCCTTTCTGTAATTTCACCGTTCTTCACAGTTGTCTCCATCAGTCCCTACAAAATCCCGTTAGGGCCAATAGTAAAGACTGCTCTTGACTGTGGAAAGAGTACCAGTCAAAATCACAAATATATGCACGTTTTTGAAAAAAATGATACCCTTATTCACAATGAGAATACTACAATATTACAAATGCAAAAACCAATACATTGCTAAGGTTGCATATTATCATTTTGATTGAAATGTTTGTTTGTTTGTTTGTTGTTTTTTTTTCAAATATATTTTAAAACTAGTACACTGGAGCACTGCTGCCTCACAGCACGAAGATCATGGGTTCAAATCCAGTCTGGGGCCTTTCTGTGTGGAGTTTGCATGATCTCTCCGTGTTCACATGGGTTTTCTCCAGGTAATCCGCTTTCCTCCCACAGCCCAAAAACATGCATGTTAGGCTAATTGGAGACTCTAAATGCCCATAAGCATGAGTGTGTGAGTGAATAGTGTGTGAATGGTGTGTGCGCCCTGCGGTGGATTGGTGAGCTGCCCAGGGTGTGTCCCTGCCTTTCACACATAGTCAGCTGGGATGGACTCCAGTTCCACCGTGACCCTTCTGAGGAGGAAGCAGTATAGATAATGGATGGATACACTTGAGTTAAGGCTACTAAAATGGGGCAAAACAATTTTGGCACACTGATACAGGATAGCACAGAGGTGAAGTGGTTAGTGCTTTTGCCTTGCAATTAGAAGGTCCCAGGTTTGAGTCCCAGTCAGGACCTCTCTGCATGGAGTTAGCATGATCCCCCATGTATGTGCGGGTTTTCTCTGGGTACTCTGTTTCCCCCCACCGTGAAAGACATGCTCTGTCGCAGGATTCTTTGATATTATCCAGAAAGGGCACGGTGGGGGCAGGCTTTCGTTCCAACCAAGCAGTTACACACCTAATACTACTTTGCTAAAGAGCTTTATTAGTAGAATCAGGTGTGTCACTGCTTGGTTGGAATGAAAGCCTGCACCCCTACCAGCCCTTCCCAAATAATGTTGAATAGCCCTGCTTTATAGGAACACTCCTACCAGGGCCCCTGACCTAAGCTCTGGCTTTGGAACTGGAGTTGGTCCCTGGGTGCTGCACTGTGGCTGTCCACTGCTCCTACAGTAACTTGTATGGGTAAAATGCAGAGGATAAATTACCCAAGAAGGTTCAAAAGAGAATTTCATACCATCTGCAGTCTGTCACTGGAACCAATTGTTCTGAGTATATTTAAACATATGCACGTGTTCTGCAATAGCCCCAATTAGGCGTGCTTTAAAGTGCCGCAATCTGTAAAAAAAAATTTTTTTTAAAGCGCGGCTCCAGTGCTAAAGCCACATTTCTAAATGTTGGGATGCTGTGTAAAAAATAAATAAAAACAGAGTGTAATGATTTGTAAATAATTAAAGTCTATATTTAACTGAAAATACAATTGAGACAACACATCAGATGTTGAAACTAAGAAATTTAATTATTTTATTTTATTAAATTTTTTTTTTTTTAAATATGTGCTCGTATTGAATCTGATGCCATCAAAATGTTTCAAAAAAGTTGAGATCGGGACATGTTCACTACTGTATTGCATCATCTCTTCTTTTAGCAATGCTGTATTTGGGAACATCAAATTCAAAATAAGTAATTTAGAGGCTTCAATTACCTTAACATGCATGTCTTTGGACTGCAGGAGGAAACCCACAAAAACCCACAGAGAACATGCAAACTTCACACAGAAAGGCCCTGCGCTGGATTCGAGCCCACTACCCTCTTGCTACAAGGTTGCAGTGCAACCCACTGCACCACCCTTGTTACCTCATGTTACTTGATAAAGTAGTAGCTGTAGTGTACTAGCCAGCAAATGAAAATAAATATGCCCTTTACCACACAGTCACGTCCGCCAAGTTATCACAATCACCTGAGTGACGGTGAGACATTGCCATTGATTGCGTTAATTTGTGCACTACAGCAGGCTAAATGGAGAAGCTGTGGCCGCGTACTAGGAAATTTGGCGATCGACATAAGACATTTGAGCATCTTTGACTTATGGAAAATTTTATATCTCATTATCAGGCTCTTTCTAGTATGTCCGGTGTAACTTGCTTCCAAAATTCAATTCTAGAATTTAAAAAAATATGCAACTTTGTGACAATAGAATAAGAATAATTTACAACCAGGGCAATCGTAATTTTGACTGCACCCGAAAAAGAATTCGGATTCCTTGGATGACAAATGTCCAAGACTTTCGAGGAAAGATGTCTCCGACACTCTTCTTCAGTTACATTTACAACACTTTTTGACAATATATACTTAAATGTTCAACGCTCTGCCAGTCAATCTAAATGTAGGCTACTGTGTAAAGACCACACACCAAAAATTACTGTTCCAAACTGACTGGGTAGGCCAAATAAAAACAGGTAAACATCATTTTTGAGTCTCACATGTTGCAACTGGTATGTTGGTCTCAATATTATTTAACCACATGGTTCTGGCAAGTTATATGTTGTCTGCTTTATGTATTCAGAGAGATACCAAAAATTGCCTTATGCAACCTCCGTTAATAGACACTCCCACTGTTTTCTTCCAATTTACATTGAAAACACCCTTGAAATATAACTATGCACTTGATATTCATCTCTCCGCCCAGTTTGGTGTAGCCCTGGCAGAAAAAAATCAGTTAGTCGTTGCAGCTGGAGTAAGATAGGAATAGGCAAAGTGATCTGGTCTGTGCACGAATCATCAGCTGCAGTGCATGCAGAAAAATCCAGCCTGAAAACTTACTGACACACATTCAGCCAGAGAGCCCAGCCAGAAATAGATAAAGTCCCTTGGTGTCATAAAGCAGATGACATTTCTTTTCCCAACAAGCCATACCATTTTGATAAATTAACACCATGGCCTTCTAAACTACTTATTCTTGAAGGAGGTTATTTTATCCTTTGTATACTTTTGAGTCCAAGGTCTTGGACAGGAAGTGATGCCAAATATATTTAGCTATCTATGGTCTGTGATGGAGTTCCCAGCTTAGTATAATGCAGTCCAAGAAACAGAGAGCTGGTTTATTTGTGTGCATATGTGTATGGAGTATGTTTGAATGGGTGAATGTGCATACATGTGACAGACTTAAAGAAAGAAAAATGGTGACATGACACTCACCAGTGGTACTTCCCTCTTCAGGTCATCCAGGTCTTTTCCCTTTTTCTTCTTGGGAGAGTCCTTATCATCTGCATCTTGTGTGGTAGCCACGCGGTAGCTGTCTGACCGGCCGTACTGCAGAGAAGACAAACAGACCATCAGACCACCTTCCACTACAAGGCCTGCCTGAGTACCTTTTGTCAACAAAGTGCTAAATGAGCCAACTTCCTTAGCTTCAAAAAACTTAATATCAACTCATATAATTGGTAGTGAAGGAGGTCATATTTAAAGGTGGTTTGTGAATGTACCAAATACGGTTATTTATCCCCGCCAGTTAACTGTTCACCAATACTAACAAACTGCCAGATCTTACCTCTAAGAAACAAACATAAGCTAACATGCACGATGCACAAACAGTGCTTGCACAAACTCCCAGCTTCAGAAGAAAAAAGGGTGGAGTGGTTACACTTTATTTTTTATGGTAACGTCCCAATCCACATCCGCAAGAGGGACTTTCTAAAACGCCTAACAGAAAAAGCTTAACGTGGCTTAATGCTCCTAAACGGCGACCAGTAATCACCAAATTCCTCTCGGACATTTTTTGTCTGGAGCACCTTCTCCAATCAAAAAAATAAAACCGAAGAGTAGGGGATATGGTAGTTATATCAAGTTAAGCATTTTCCCCTCTACATACATTGAGGAAAAAGCTTAAAGGGATAGTTCACTTTTTTTTCTTAAGTGGAGTCCTATGAGCTACAAACTGCCTCTACGTACATTAGATGCAGTAGAAAGCTCCCTGCTCTCCCCATTAGCCGCACCAGTGCATAGTGCTGGATGGAGATTTACGTGATTCACTGTTGTGAACGGCACCAAAGTAACAGCGTATTTTCGCGGCCTAAAAGAGGTCCTACCTGAAAATAATACACCACTTTAATTGTGACCTATATTACAACAATTTACAGCACTTCAGCTGCTCAGAAAAAACACAGCTGCCCTTGAACTAACCAAATGACGTATTCCATCAGAGTAATCTGGGCGCTGTAGCGATCAGCTGTTTGGATCACAGTCACTGTGGTTGCGAAGTCGGACGGTCATTAAACTTGTGCAAACATTTCGAAAATGGTCCGTGTGTCGCTTTCCTGGACATGAAAGCAAAGCTGTATCCTGGTGCACTTACAGCTTCCACCGCATTCCTTTGTGGGACATTGGACTTCGGCAGCTGTTGCTAGTTGCGCTCAACATGGATATTGATACGCCACCCATATCCCTAAAAGAGCTCCATGTTTGCAGTATTCATTTTTCCAAAGAGGATTTTGTGAGGCTGCATTCAGGGAAATCTCAACGGTGCACGCTGAAGAGCATTGCTGTACCCATGCATTAGGTAAGAGAGTGAAACACCTGTGAAAAAGTCTAATTTAACATTGCAGCACAAATTGATATCACATATTGTCTACGCAGCCACAGACTGTGTATCTGCTGTGCTGGTTATAATAGGGAATTTTTTTTTTTTTTTTGAGACGTAATTCTATGCCATTGAAATGCTGTCTCTGCCACAAACCTCTCAGAGTCTGACCCAAACAGCTGATCGCTACAGCGCGCAGTTTACTCCGATGGAATACGTCAGTTGGTTAGTTCAAGAGCGACTGTGTTTTACATTTTTGTAATATAGCGCACAGTTAAAGTGGTGTATTCAGGTAGAACCTCTTTTAGACCGTGAAAATATACTGTTATACTTCTGGACCGTTCACAACAGTGTATCGCGTAAATCTCCATCCAGCACTATGCGCTGGTGCAGCTAACTAGGGGAGAGCAGGGAGCTTTCTACTGCATCTAATGTACGTAGAGGCTATTTGTAGCTCATACAACCCTGCTTCAAAAAAAAAAAAAGTGAAGTATCCCTTAACATAATTTAATATTTCTAAACAGCGACCAATAATCGCCAAATTCCTCGCCGACATTTCTTGTCCAGAGCACTTTCTCCAATTAAATAATTAAAACAGAAGTCCTAAGAAAACAGACGTCTTATCGCATTTATCGTTTTCCCCTACATTGGCGCACATTAATAAGGAAAAAGTTTAATGTGGCTTAATGCTTGATTAAAATAAAGGTAAACAAATAGCCTACTGAGGCACATTAAAAGAGAAATATCAATTCATGTCACATTTTATCCAGAATTTTGGCATCCCTTATGAATATGAGCAAAACTGGCTGTGAAAAAAATGTCTTGCTGTTTATGCTTTTGGTCTTCAACTCAAAATATTTTTAAAACGGTGAAACCGCTTAATGTGATGTAACTTCAGTTTTCTTATAGGATTTGGTTTTGATTATTATTATTATTATTATTATTATTATTATTATTTTAATAGGAGAAAGTACTTCTGACAAGAAATGTCCTGTGGAATTTGGAGATTAAAAACGCGTCAAGCTTTTTCCTCATAGGCTCTAATGTGTGCCAATGAAGGGGAAAACGTTTAATGCGATATAACGTCTGTTTTCTTAGGACTTTGATTTTGATTTTTTAACTGGAGAAAGTGCTCCTGACAAGAAATGTCCGGGAGGAATTTGGTGCTTATGGGTTGCAGTTTTGGTAAATTGACTCATTCCCTATGGAATACTTTTATATAAAATTGTCGCGTTAGTACGGCGTACTTTTCCCGAAAATTACACAATATAAAGTATTGAAGTGCAGGTGGCCCATGACCGCGACCGTAAACTGATTTCGTGTTTTCATCGGACTGCGAATGGTCATCCACGCCATTGGCAGCGGCTTGCAGTAGGGAATGAGTTAAGCCTCGTTAAGCTTTTTTCACGTTAAGCGTTTCAGAATGTCCCTCGCCAAGAACCTCCTTGTTTGTGCAAACCACTTTTTACCGGACTCTTTCACAATTATGGACAATATCAACAAGGACTAGCATCCAGGCTAATTCTGAAAGATGGGGCAACCCCAACTGTACGAGACAGCACTGCTGATGAGAGGAGCTGTAAGTATTTGTGCATTGCATTTAAAAAAAAAATTCAACGTTTATTTAACTTTATAAATTTGCTATCTAAACTTGCTATCATTGCTATGCTGTTCTTTGTAGGAGTAACGTTAACATAAAGCTATGCCAAAATTGAAGCTAGCCTATGCAAACCGTTCCCGTAGCATTTGGAAAGAGTTTCACATCCAACATTCACTTTTTTGGCTTTTCATTCACCGGAATGATTAATGTATTTCTGGCGGCTTTATCAGTGAGAAGTGAGTTAAAATGGAATAATTATTAAAACTGCGAATGCATATGGTAGCTAGCTAGCTATTGATCAGCGGTCGGCACATTGTACTTTTTCCTGTAATGTTTTCCGAAAAGCCCTTTATTTTTATTTATTTAAATGGTGTCAGTTTTCAGTTTGTGTGTATGGGAATGCAACGCTAGCTCCCTGATGTATGTTAAGTTACTACTAGCCTATACCCGTGCTACGCACGGGCTATATGCGCAAGCAAGATAACAGCTGATTGAATTAGTCGGTTTTACTTACAAAAACGGCTTCAAAATGCAGTTTTCACTTCATAACTAAGTTTGAAACCTGGCGCATCGTCTTTGTCACACAGTAAAACCGGTGTATGCGGAGAACAGACTCATTATTCACGGTGGTTTCGGAGGAGATGTGTGAAATTAAGCAAATCGCCAACTCAGTATATATAGATGGCGAGCTGACCAAAACGCAAACTGGGAACTGCATACTCGCATTGGCAGTACGCAATATTTCTTTTCGGAGGATGGGAACGGCACAGGAAAAAAAGGCAATCGGCACACCCTGCGGAAAAGGTAGGCGGAACAAGCAGCCAACCGATTGGTTGGGAGCCACGGAGGGGCGTTGTCGCATGCAACTCATTTACATTTAAAGCTATAGACGCTGAAACAGCCAGCTCTGAGAAGGAATGAAACAGACGGTTCTAGAGGCAGGCTGAAATGCAGGGTCAGAGTAGAGTTTTACTTCACAGACATGTCCTGGGGGCCTTTAAGATTTGTTTAAACTTGTTGAAAAAGAGTATAATATGTCACCTTTAATCAACAAAAATAACTGAAAACAGATCAAGACAGATCAAGTTCTCATCTAACCTTAATGAGGTAAACCAGCTACACCTGATGGTCCTGAGTGTTTTCGGAGTTCATGTTACATTAAATCAAATGAATGATTTAAGACTGGTTAAGACCAATCCTTATTTTGAAGGGATGCTCTGTGCTTCACCAGTTTTCAGTTCACCAGCCACCACTGTGCAGAACATCCTTAGGGAGGATATCCTAGCATGATGTCGATGGGACAGTGTCTTCAAACAGCCATTGGATGCCGAGGATTTGCAATCAACCACTAAATATAGGACATGGGCAGAAGGATGCAGACATTGAGGCTGTTCATGCTTGAGGCTAGGGCTCATAACTCTACAGAAGGAAAATATTGATATTACAGCACACAATCTTCAAGACAGTTCTGTGCTTCCACCAGTTTTGGTAGTGCCCTTTCATAGTTCAGCATAGGTATGGCCACATATAAAGAGCAGAGTCCACACATGGTTCGTTAAGATTCGCATAGAAGAACTTGTCTGGCCACCACAGAGCTCTGACCTTAGCCCCTTTAAAAGCTATTGAAATCCACAAAAAAACCAAATTTATGCCAGGCAGAATTGCCCAACATGACTTCCAAAACTCACTGATGTTTTTCCAGCAGGATCCCTGCAGCAATGATCTGACATAGTCATCACTGACCCCTGGACGGTACTTAAAAAACATTAGGTAAAAGTTATTCTTACCACATTTTTAAGTTCTGTGAACACAAGACTATTACATCGGTGTATACAATTTTTTTTTCAAGTTTCCCCAAAACAATTACTGTACCACACTTACCAGTGTTTACAGTGTACCATCCTGGAGGTTTTACACTCAAGCCCTAACAAAGCATGCTTTATCTAGAGCAGAAGTGGGCAAAGGGGGTGTATCTTTCCCTGGTTTTCACGCCAACTTCTGGCCTTTATTTAACAAATAATCTTACTTAGCCAAGCCATTTATAAAATTGACATTTCTGCTGCATTTCTCTCGCTGATCATGAATTACCACCAAAGACTACTCTTGAGTCCCCAAATGAAACATTTTTCTGTCATCGAATCTATGTCCAAATCTGTGTTTGTGTTCGCAATCAATTAGCTCAATCAGTCAGGATAATTGATAGAAATAAAAACCTGCATAACACTGGCCCTCCAGGACTGGAATTGCCCACCCGATCTAGAGATCCTGTGGACCTGCCAATTAGTACAGTGAGCGCCAGATTAAAATGGAAACCTACAGGAGGGCAGATCTCCAGGAACAGGGATGATGACCACTAATCAAACATATAATCGAAAGCCTCCTCAGAAGAGTGAATGGTGATTATAGCTGCAAAGAGGGACCAAATTTACATTTATGCTGATGAATTTGGAATGAGATGTTGGATGAGCAGATGTTCACATTCATGAATAATGAATTATGATATTTCAGATTAGTTTTATGGTATAGTTTGATACAATGAGTAAAATATGACCCAATGTTACATGCACCTTCTCTTCCAGTGACATGAAACTGACTTAATCCATTCAATTCAACACATACACCTAAAATTCTAGTTACAATGCTATCTCTAGTGCTTTAACAACCCCCCATCCCAAGGGCTTTGGCCAACTTCTCACAGAGGGATGATAATTGAATTCCCAACGCTGCTTTTTAATTAATCCAAAGGAAGAGGGAGTTTTGTGGCTCCTCCAGTCTCTGCTACAGCTTAGTTGACTTATACAGTGATCAATAAGTTGAGAGGCAATGAAAGAGATTTATGAGCAACTAAATATCTCACTTTCACAGAGATGACACAGAGTTCCCGCATCAAAGGAACTAGGAAAAGGGATGGCTTTTCACATGATAGCAGTCATTGTATGCTTTTGAATTATGGAGGCAAATAAGAGTTATTAACATCGTGAACTTGTAAAAATATTTTGTGCACACAGATATAATCTGTACATGTGTAAAATATTTGCAGCTATTGATATATTTTGGAAATACATTTTGTGTGAAAAAGTTTTGTGCACAGAGATATAATTTGCATGTATAAAAATGGTTTATTGCTATATAACTATTTTGTGCATGTCTGAAAATGTTTTGTACATAGAAAAATAATTTGCATGCCTAAGAAGTCTGTGTAGCAGAAGAAATATTTTCAGTTTGTGTAATTAAAATTTGTACAGAGATATTTTCAACAGTGAGGTTTCATAAAGTCTGAGACAGACACACAAATTTCCTATCAGTGAAGGCAACACTGAAGTTACAAGCTACAAACTATGAATTACAAGCACAAATTTTGTCCCTTTGTAGGTGACTAGCCAATTGGCGCATTGCCCACTGACTAACACACCAATCAGCACATTGCACATTGACAATTTAACATCTTAAAGCCCAGCATCCCCCTAGTAGTAAACCCGGCATTACAGGTTGACCCCTAAACGCATAATTGCTGTCTAGCTGTTCCTGTTTAAGATCACTTGATTAATTAACACAATTTATTTACTGAATACTAATAAATACCAATATATAAGCCTGTAGTTATTAAAGAATTATTAAGACATAACTGAGATCACTGATGGGAGATATTGACAACATATTTAATAGTGATGTTGTATGGAGGGGGGGGGGGGGTCATTAATCCAAACTTTCTCTGAATTCCATCCACCATTTTAGCTATTTTTTTCAGCAGTGCAACCTAAACAAACTTAACATGCAGACCTGAGTCAGCAAAACTGCATTTTTTAAAGAAAGTTTTTCTCAGGTGAATCAAACCCATCTGACACTGACACAGAAACAAAAATATCCCATTCTATGAGCTACAGGTATTCAGAAACTTCAAAAGACATTGACATTTTATGTCACCACTAATGTGGATAGGAAAATGCTTGATAACTATTGAAATGAACAATAATGCAAGCTGAGAAAAAATGGACAGTAATTTGACTGACTGATCCTCCCAACTGAACAAATTAACACTTAGGGCCCTATCTTACGCCAGAGTCCCTAAACCCGTTATTTGGGGATTTAGCATTGCGTAAGAGGTGTTCCCCCGCAAAAGTTGCTATCTTGCACACCTGCCTATATCCCTAAAACACCTGCGCTACCCGTTATATTATGCATAGGCGTGGTTTGGGCGTTACGCCAGTTAAATCAATCAGTGTGCCAGGTGCCATTTCCTTTAGGAGCAGGCTGCGCTATCCAAAATCCTCAAACCGAAACCCGTGATGGAGAGAGGAAGGTCGCCATGTTTCTCCGAAGACGAAGTTAAATTGCGCGTGCATGAGGTCAAATCCAGACAAGGGAGGATCTGTTTTTGTTAAGTTAATCATGAATTGTATTATTATTGTTATTATAATTATTATTATTATTATTATTGTTATTATTATTTGACATTGACATATTGTTTAATGTTTGGTATGTAATAAAAAAAAACATCAAGCCAACCCCTTTTGTGATGGACACTTCAAAAAAAAAAAAAAAAGCATTTCGCCATGCACTTCCAACTCCCTCTCCCGTCTGAAATGAACAAAATCCCATCTTAGAAAAATAAAATTAGGTCTATGCACTGGTACTCAGCGACGTAACCTTTTTTCCAGCGAGAGCGGCATTTCAGAACTCTTCAGCGAATGAAGGTAATTCTGGTGACAAGTACGTGGTTTCGTCCGTTTACATTTTCCAATCGGACAGCTGTCTATTTTTTACAGCAAGTTGTGTGACTGTGCTGCAAAAACAGGTGTGCGTACTTGTCGCCGAAATTACCTTCATTCGCAAAAGAGTTCTGAAATGCCGCTCTCGCTGGAAAAAAAATTACCATTTTGCTGAGTACCAGTGCATAGACCTATTTATAATTAAATTATTTTTCTGTACTGAATGTAGCCCATTATTTTGTCGCTGTTAGATGGCATGGGGGAGAGAAGCCGTGTCTTCAATTGCCACTAGATTATTCTTGAATTGGAAAACGTGTTAATAAAGGAAAACCATCTAGAATTAGCCAGGACTAATTGTAGTCAATAAAGGGATGGATATTTTCCCCCAAATTTTCAGGTCTAGCGCCAGCCCTGATATTATATATAATATATATCATTAATATATATTATATATAATAATTATATACTCTTATAAAAGCGGAAAAAATGATTGATACAAAATACAAACAATATAGACTTACCTGAAAGGCCCAGGTAGCTGGTGCGCTGGCGGTACACGCGTTCTGGGTGTCTTCTATTATTTAACTGGCGATCAAGGCGATTTAGTACTATCTCTGCCATTTTCTCAGGGGTTCAACTGAGGCTAAAGCAAGGTGGCTTTTTATAGACGAGTTAACTCGGGAAGTGGAGCCGCATGTGCACGTCCACATGTGTCCAAGTGGAAGCCGCCTGGGCGCGCTCTTGTAAAAGCCCAAAAGGGTAGTGGGTGGTTTGAGGACCCGCTATACGCTTTCCCTAATGTCAGTGGTCAAGATAGCAATTGTAAGGAAAGCGCATAAACACGCCCATGGGCACACCTCCAGGCACAAATAAGGGAGTCGGCATAATGCATGGCAGGTAGTGTGGCCGCAAGATACCGTTTAGGGATAGTGGAAGCTGCTAAATGCGTAATTCACAGGTAGCGGGTAGTGGCAACGGGTAGGGCAGTGTGAAAGATAGAACCCTTAGTTTCTAATTAAAGAACATAAATTGGAATGGGTTTGAAGAAGTTATGCACTTTAAGGCGAGGTGAGAGCAGGGCTTCAATCCCTCTGATGACAAGTCCCAGGTGGAAGAGATTAATCAGAGAAAGTCATACTGTTCAGTCAGGAGGCAAAAGGTTCTATTGCATTCCAGAGGGGAAAATGAGCCATGATGGTGTGTTTTTGTCTTTTTGGTTCACTACCTGACATAGTGAAAATACTTAAGTATTGTTTTGTGACAAGATGCACCACACACAAGTAATAGAATTCAGAACCGAGTTTGGAAACCACTGACTTGGTGTAAACTATACATTTAATAAATATAGTGAAAAGGAATGGCAATGTTATAAAATGGCAAATACGTTACAGTTCCATTTTTTTAAAAATATGCAGCAAGAAAATTGAAATGTGTTTATTTTGAAAAACCAGTTAAATTCTTGAGGTCAAACTTTAAATAATGTGCTTTTGTATTGTTTTTAATGTTTTACAGGTCAAAGATCATTTAGGAATCTCTGCTTTCAGTCTTAATTTTAATTAGACATACTGTCCCAAAATTTTCTCATTTGGAGTTATATTTTTTATCTAAGGCCAAATACAAAAACAACATTTTTAGCATTACAGCTTGACAGGACGTAGTTATGTGATGTGAAATTATTTTCTTTGTCAGCATCAGTGTACACCACTTCATAAAAGGCCGCAACATCACCAGGAACCTCAACAAATTTTGCTTTTGCTTTTTTATGATAGCGGATGGATTTTAACGTCACAATCACACTGCGACACAGAAGAAGAATCCACCTACCTACTTGGATGGAGTATGTTTTGTCTGATTGGGGCAGGTGGACATTTGGAAAAAAGGAAAAAAGTTTACACATGGACTGAGCATGTATGAAGAAATTTTCCAGTGTCATACTATAAGAATATGCTAACACCATTTTCCCAATTTTGAAAATTTTGGACAGAGCATGTTATAGAAATCTATTGCTCAGTTCATCAAATGACCAGTGTCCATGAACAAGGTTCATATTGGCATAGTCAAATGCTTCATCCTATCCAGAATGAAAAATGAAGCAATCATGGAAATGGAATCCCTGGCTCTATAAATTATTTGAAAAACATTGTAATGGATAATAAATAAATAATAAAATTCATTTTTTTAATGAAAGTAAAATTGGCTGAACAAAGCTTTGGACTTCAATCAGTCAAATAACCTCTCAGTCAGCTTACCACTAAACAGATGAAGAAGCTCTCTAGCCAATGTCAGTTCAGCATTAAGTTTATCCTCACTCCCAAAGTTCCTCGACGGCCCTTCAGTTTTGTGCATTTCTAAGTGTTTTCCACAAAATGACAATTCACACAATGTTTACATGTCAACGGACACACACTGTACATATCTTGCTGATAGCTATTGTTCCAAAGTTAGCCATTTTTTTCATTACTAGTAAATATGTAATTATTCATTTATTGTCTCATAAGGTTAAATATACTGGACACTGGATGCCTAGCTTGATACTGGGTGTTTTCATCATTTTTGGCAAAAATATGCAATGAGAAAATATCACTGTAATCTTGACATTTTGTGCATGTTTATTTCACACACACTCCCCTTCATGTCAAATAGCAGTGTGCACATTTTGTGCAGTAACCTATGTCGGCGCATTACTCATATAATGCCTTTAATGAAAATTTGATGTCACTTATGACCAGGATTGAGCAGGTTAAAATACAAGTCTTTCACTGCACGTCAAAGCACAGCAGTAAATCGAAAATTACCATGACTGCAACTAACTTGGAGATCAGCCAGGACAAAAGAAAGCACAGTAGTTTCCCATTTTTACAATGTGGGAGCTGAGCAGAAAGAATGTTTTTGTGCTTCATAGAAAAACAATGAAAACACTGCATCTACCATGAGTTTCAAATTTTTTTTTTTTTTTTTTTTTACCTCAGTGTTCTCTCTGAAATTTTCATTTTGGTGTAAGATTTACTTTTATTTTGTTGAAGGTAGGGGGGCAAAATGCTGTCAATATGAGCTCATAGTTTTAATTCCTGATTTTACATACCAAACTGGATATTTCAGTGAAGACTATAAAAGATTCTGTATGCACCATAAAATTAAGCAATTTCAACATAGTGAGTTTTAAAAATTTTCAGGATTCCAACTCAGGGGAATATTAGATATATGAAGATAGGAATGAGAGAGTGACATGGCCAGTGAAAACAGGGATCCCCCTCAACATAAGAAAATGAGTTATTAGAACCCACAAAAAGCTGAATGCAGATTGGTGACACGCAACCACTAAAGGGGCTTGCAAATATAAACCTTCTAACACAAGCTTCTGAAAACAGTAAAGCTGTGTGTTCACCAGAGCACACAGATTTGTGGCAAAGACTTCTTGTGCAGCCATACAAAAAATCTAAGTCATTTACTGATTAATGTTCCCGGTGGATAATACCATCCATGTAGCTGGAACATCACCATGGAAACGTGGAGATCAGCTCACAAGGTGAGATAAGGAGGATTGAGGAGTGCTATATTCGGGCTGAACACATCTGTGGTTTGTGATTTTACCGAAGAATCATGAAATAAAGAACAGACACTTGCTCCAATTATGTTTGTACTGTGTTGAGCATCTGTGAGTGGGAGTTTGTGTGTGCTACTGCATCTGATTATAACATAACATCATGATAAACCCACGCCATTCTACCCAACAAGTCTCGCCAATATTGCAATTCTTTTCCTTCAGCAAGACCGTACCAAATGCTTAGTTATCAGACATCATCTGCAAATGCATTAAGCCTGACCAACAGTCAATAGTTTCTTCCCCCACTACCTGACCTGCACATGAAGGTGGGTGGGTGTAAGTGTGATTCATAAGCGTGTGTAGTGAGTGTATGTATCTGTGGTGCTAAATCTGCTCATGACTAAGAATTCTTTTTTTCTCTCTTCAAGAAATTTGTTAAGGAAGATTTAATTGCTTTGATCCCACTTTTAGTGAATAGTAAAGGGCAATGAAGCTCTGATCATTAACATTTCCTAATCTTTGAACTTTAAAAGGTTTCTCTGGACAAACACAGGCATACAGCTGGTATCCCAGATGAGACAGGCTGACGTTTTACACAAAACTGTGTTCCATTAGACAAGATATTAACATTTCCAATTTATTAACATTTTAATGTATTGCTCCTCATTCATTATGGGACCTGTCAGTGCTCCCCAACATAGCTACTCTCAATCTAGTTGAAATTCATCTCCTATTAACTTCAATTTTGGACAAGCAACTGCCCTTTTGTTAAGAGTGGTTCCATTCAAACCAGGATAAGAAACACTAGACCCCAAAGAGATAGACCTCCCAGTGATCCTCCAGAGAGAACGTCCCCACATTAGACAGGGAAGGGAGGATTGTTCTTGCAGCTAGCTTTCTCACGGACAGTTCCCATCCACAACAGTGCTCTTGTTGCAGGTTACCCTCTGCCTTTAATTTTATTGTCATTTAAGATAAATATCAGCAGGATGCAAATTACATGAGAACTGAAAAAGACCTTTGCATTTTATATTTGTCTCAATTTCCTGATAGTTCATTCATTTTCTGTCCTGCACTGAAAAAGTGATTATGGGTTTCTATTTATGTGAGAAGAGAATTCTATTTAAACTAACCAACTGAAATTGGTTTCTGTGCTTTCGGAAAAAAATTAATTTGTTAAAAAAAATTCAGCTGAGAAGAAATAAAACAATTAGACGTAACAAATAGACAAAAGATTTTCGCTTTGATCCAAAGTCTCAATTTTTCGGAGTAGTACAAGTATTATTCATAAGCAGATGTCTAGCCTTGTATGCTTATTCACTTTTTGATTTATCATCTATTACTTGTAATGCTTGGTGTCCAAAACAACTGTTTGGCTGATGGAGGACTCCCTTTACATACTTCCTTTTTAGAAAACACTTCTTTCAAGGCTCAAGGTTAGGATCAATGAAAAAGATGGAGGGTTGATGTGTTGCACTCGCAGTCATCCAGGGTTCGTATGAGCAGTGGTTATATTAAAGTCAAGTGGTTTTTCAAAAAAAAAAAAAAAAAAACCACAGGCATGGAGAGCAGCCAAAGTGTCTTCTCCCATTTCCCCAAAGACCCTTCCTTCAGATTTGAATTATGTCATCGTCAAACTGAACTGGCAAAGTGCCCTACTCTCACCTAAGCCGAGGGAAACTTACTGGGCAAAGAGCCCTCACTCTTAGTTGACTTTAAACAGATTCACAGGGCTAATAGCAGGCCTTCTGTATGACTCAAAAGAAATGATCTGAGTGAAATCCACACCAAAAAATTTGTTGAATTTGACTCCTGTCTGGATCCTAAGAGATCCAAAACTATGCACTGCCAAAATCTTGCCTGGAGACACCTGCTGCGAGATGAATTTGAAAATGGCAGCATGCTTAGAGAAAAACCCATGAAGAGCACTCTAGGGGAGAGAGAGCAGTCGTCTGATAGGAGCAAGAGGAAGAGGAGGAGAAAGTGAACACTGTGGCAGGCTGGACAGGTATCTGAACAGCTGTTACAGAACACAGTGTTCCCTTTCCTCAGGCGCTAACATCTCCACCTCTCAGGCTGAAAAGAGGGCCCTTCTGCTTTAGCGTCATTACTCCAAGGCAGGGGTATCAAACTAGGGTGCATTTCCCAAAATCGCAGATGCTACCTTACATGGTTGGACCCATTGACTGTGAATAAACAAACTATGTAAGTTGCTAACCTAGTTAACAACTACGCTTTCGGGAAACGCAACCCTGGTTCATATAAGGGCCAAGGGGCTAGAGGTTTTTCAATCCAACCAAGCAGAAGCACTCCTGATACAACTAATTCAATCAACTGATCTCAGCCTGCACAGTTGATTAGTTGTATCAGGTGTACTTCTTCTCGATTGGACGAGCCTTTTACGAACCAGTTTGACACCCCTGCTCCAAGGTATGTCTTTCATATCACTTATCATTCATTTAATCTTGAATTATAAGCTTCTTAACAGGGCAGGGGTCCAATGGCACAGGTCCTCTTCGAGGCTCCTCCATCTTAGGTGCATTTAGTTTTGAAATACAAGCCTCTAAAAAGGCCAGGGGTCCGTTGGTCCAGATCTTCTTGGAGGCTGCGGCTACTTATATTAAGTGCTATTCAAGACGGCATTGGTTCCAAGGCACAGAAAACACAAACAACTGGGGTTTTTGCAGTTTGCTTCTGCACCTGCATGTGCTTTCACAACCCCAACTCAAAAAAAGTTGAACCAGTACAGAAAATGCACAAAAAAAACACAAAGGGGTGATTTCTAAATTCACGTTCACTTGTATTACATTAAAAAAGATATGTTTTGAAACTGCTGATGTCAGCAGGTGATTGTAATCATGATTTGGTACAAATGCGGCATCCAGAAAGGTCTAGACCTTCAGGAGCAGAGATGGGTCCACGATATTTGGACCCAGATATTTGGTTAGCAATCCTCAGCTAGGCTTATCACTTGGTGGTGAGCCAGTTGAACAAGTTAAAAGTACTAAGCTTCTTGGTGTAGTGCTGGATGCTAGACTTAAGTGAACTGAGCAAATTGATAACATTGTAACTAAAATGGGTAAGAGTATTGCTGTTATCCAGAAATGTGCCCGGTATTTTCCAGTAAGAACTCTGAAACAGGTAATACATGCGAGCGAAGGGTTTTCCCTTCGGGGGGGGGGACTGAATTCTGAGTCGCAATGCAAGCCTGATCACCTCGGGATGCGGTCTGACTCATATCTAGCATCGTGAGCAAAATCAGAACTGAGACTGACAAGACCTTACGGTTAATGCATCCTGCAGTGATTGGATGATGAAAGCCGAGTTGAATTGATTAGAGTAACCAAGGCCTCGATGTAATACTCGTTGGGAAATGTCACAGCCCATAGAATCAAATGGTTACCTGCAAAGTCTTACTGACAGCATCACAAGCCGATCACAGAGACGAAAATACATTGCAAGCAAGAATGCTGAGGAGCTGAGATCTTTGAAGCAATGCCCCCAAAAAAAAAAAAAAAAAAAACATACTTGGAGACTGGCAGATCTAGTTTCGTTATAACACGGACACATTGAGCTAACAATAGCAAGTGCAGATTTACCCTCGAACAGCTTTTTATTACAAAATATCAAAGGTAAGAATTTTTTTTTTTTCGCTCATCTCTCTAGACTGTAATGTGTATGCCTGCTGTTCTTTGAGTGTGGTGTCGGTTTAAAATGACAGGGCATAGGGTTGGATTCTGTGGACTTTCCTCTTTCATTTGAGGTAGCCTATTGTTTGTATGCATAGCAAAAATTCAGGAGAAATTCCAGCGACTCAGCGCTGATATGATTTAAGCAGTGGCGGCCGGTGGAGTTTTCTCCCGGGGGGGCTATAACTCCAAAATAGACATGTACCAAAAAGCAAGCAAACATGTACTAAGGTATCACACCAGTGTATTTACATAAATGAAAACAACAAAAGCAACATTATAATGTCATGTAGTGTTCTACTTTTTGTACATAAATTTTGCAGCCAATCAGCGACCTTGTGCCGGACTTCTGAAGGAGTGTCTCGAGACAGTTAAATTTTTTCTCTCTCCACTGGCCTTGCACTAATATTGTCAAAATAACTGAGATTGTGTCAGCTTATTCTAAAAAATATGAATGCTCTGAACAGATGATTTTAACAATCCTAGCTGGAAACATCAAAAATGATTGCCAGGTTTGGAAACGGCCACCGCATTTTCAAATGAAGGACAAGAAGATTTAATTATTCAAAACCTCTTTCAAAGTATAAAATCATTAAGCTGTACCACACCCCTCTGCCTGAGTATAGCTCAGAAAGAAAGCACCATAATCAACCTATATTAACAGCCGACAGCAAAGTGCGAATACAATTCATTAACGCCACTTGCCAAACCTGCTGATATGTTTATAACGTTCAGTAGCGCGGCTAGATAAAAATAATCTGTCGGCCTACAGGGCATTCATATTTTCGAGAATAAGCTGACGCAATCCCGGTTATTTCTACTTTATTTTCATTGGATTTTGTCACGAACTAGTTTATTGTTAACATGCCAGATCAGTGTAGGATAAAAAAGCGGCGAGCTGGGTATTGCTAAACTACATTGATTGTAACCAGCTCATTTTACCAGCTTCACTATTTGAACAAATACATTCATGACAATACATTTATCTAAATGGCAGGCTAGACGAATGATTTGGCCAACAGTTATGCTGAGGGTAAGGCAGGCATGTACGATGTAACCGCAGTATTCTGGGCTTAAACTGTGCAGTCAGTGGTTCCGAGACCATACCTCGCTGAAAGGCTCGTAAGGACAGAAAAATTTAACTGTCTCACGACACTCCTTCAGTGGTACGGAACAAGGTTGCTGATTGGCTGTATGCAAATGAGTTTCTGTTGGTGTCCGCAACTCTAGTGGGGAAAAAAATTTCGCTGGCGGGAGGGTGGTGGTGTGTAAGTCCAGCTGCATTCAGCTCTGGGCGCAGGTGAGGTGCGCTCAACGTGGCCCTATCTCTTATATTGAAGAGGAGCCACTGCGCATGTACAACTTTTAACGAGAGTCTACGGGCAAAGATTTTTGCGCCCCAGGGCGGAAACATGTCACTAACAGACAACACAGCTGAACGAAACAACTTTACTCATCATTAACTATATAATATTTATCTTGCTCATCTTAAAATAGATAAACATATATTTCGAAATATTTTTATTTTATTATTTCATTTTTATTTCATTTATTTTTTCTGTCTTATTCAAGGTAATGTGGTGAGTGGTAAGTGGTGGGGCGGCGCCCTAGCGCCCTCTATTGGCCAGCCGCCACTGGATTTAAGCCTATGTTTTGCTATATGCTAATTTATGCCTAGGTCCCACTGGGGAAAAATCATCGGCGATGTGGAAATGGACAAATTTTCTCCCGAAGGCTCCCTATGCTCCCAATGTTTTTGCCAAAAAAACGGAGTAGTCGCATTAGAAATTGCACTGCATCGGGGATGGTCCGGTGAACGTTCACTGATGCTTCGGCTATGGTCACAAAGCTTCTGGGAATGTCCCCCGAACAATGCCCGTGAAACATCGGGGATGGCTCCCAATGCTCGGGAAAGTACTCCGGGGTACCTTCGCCGATGGAGGTTCCCCGAATTTGAAACATCATCGGGGGAATATCCCCGTAGATTAGGGGATGCATCGGTGAGTACTTGCGAACCATCCCAAGTGCCTCAGGCAAGGGTTATTGGAGAGGTATATATTGTAGCGAGGTATAAGGTGCAACCAGCCTCTATAATTATCGAACAGTTTGGATGGGAAGCCAGTGTGAGACGCCAAGCAGGGTTTGGAAAATAACTTTTTTTTTTTTAACTGAAAAATCCTCTAACCTCCCTGTGAACTCCCTGTAACTCATCCCACCACAAAAACTGATATCGCCGACTGAAAACTTTCTTTTTTTTAATCGCTCGCATTCACTCCACTTACTCCTGCCCCGAGTTACTTTGAACATTGTTTCCCCCTCTCATATTCCCCCTGTAGCCTTTATTTTCACAATTTTATTTCCTTAATTTTTTCTCTTAATTTTGATATATAATTAAAGTTTGTTTAATGACGAGAAGGCTGTCGGGCATTGCTTTATTTAGCTGACCGCGACTTGGTCTGGCAAGCGCATCTGGTTGTTATAATCTGTACTGTAGCGGCCCGATCTTTTCCTTTAGAAATTAATCAACTATTTTTTTATTATTATATTTTTTTATTGAGTGGCTGGATATACATATTTAGTTTTCTTGCAGGTGTCTGGGCTGGGGCCTGCAATTTGGGTTATTTATTTTCCGCGGATAAATTTGTTTTTTTCTCTTGACCTGTTCATTTTTTCTCTTGATGTAAATAATGTTATGATTTGAGCAAACGGAAGTGCCTCTTTCTTTGTCGGTTCAATACAAGTTTTTTACTTTCTCATGGTTTTGTTGACGAGTTTTTCCGTAAAATGCTGTAGTGGAGCTGAACACAACTAATTTATTTTGGTCTAACAGACGACCTGATGCCCGGACAAAACGTTGATAAATAACTGTGTTTGGCTATGCTATAATATATGCACATTTTGGGCTCAGCATCATTCTATCTCTGGCATGTACTTACATGAAATGTACTTATAGTGCGCGCGAATGCAAAATCCAGCCAATCAGCGCCACGGGAAGAATGCACTTTTCAACCGTCGCCGAAATTTCGGCGAATATTCGGGGATGCAACCCCAACATCGGTAATGTGTCACCGAAAGGTCGCCATAACTTTCGCCGAAGATTCAAATATCCCCGAAGGTCCCCTGATACTTTGGCAAGACATCACCAATGCTTCGGGGATGCCTCGGGGAATACAATATTTCGCCGAAGCTCCGGGGATGCTTCCCTGTGGCTCTGGAAAGCTCTGGCGAGGCCTCCCCGGCCTGTTTTCCCGACAAAACGTCGGGAACACATCGGGAAAAATTTAAATGCAAGCATAGAAATTTTTCGCAGTTCTCCCGATGCCTCCCGATGGTTCCAGATGGCTCGCGACGCTCCTGAAGCTTCCCCGGGACATCGGGGAACCTGTTCCCGACGCCTCCCGAGGTTCATCAATTTCCATCGGGAGTACATCGCCGAGGCAAAAAATGCCCAGTGGGACTGAGCCTTTACTTGCTTGGTGCTTGAATTGTGTTCAGTTGAGGTAAAATGGTCAACATGAGCTTTTTGCCGAGTTTCTTTGCGTGAAGTGGATATGCCGCATGACAATGCTGCGATTGGGAAACATGCTGTATTTATCATGCGTAACCTCCTCCTGATAGCATGAATCCACGCCTGGTGTAGTTCTTCATCTCTTGGGAAAACGTGGAACTGAATTTTTGGTTTGTTTGGTTTGTTTTTGGCCTGATTATTGCACTCGAAGGCGAGGCAGTGAGGCATTTTGCTGTGATATGGCTGATATCCAGAGAGCCGAGCAACCAAGTTACGTCACAAGCCCAGAATGCATTGCGCGCCTATCAAGATGGCAGCCCGCGGGAAGCTCAAACCAATGCTAAGGTCTTTTTTTGGAGGCCGAAAAAAGTATATTTGGGTGAGAAGAATACTTTTTTTGTGCGAAATATCTTCTTATCAGTATATTAAGAGCATTTTAAGTGATATTTACTTTAAGAGTGGAGGTTTCTTTTAAGGATGGAGCTCCAAAAGAAAACCGGGGCTTCAGAAAGCATAAAATGCTGACAATTGTTTTGCTAATGCAAAGTGTTTTTTCTGTGCCGGACCCCAGGAGGACTAGCTAATGTTACGGCATTAGCTAATGGGGATCCTAAAAAGTAAGTAAATAAATAAATGGGTTGTGGATTGACAATTTGTCCACCAGTACATCAAGAAAATTGTTAAAAGCTTTATAAGCAATGTTCCTCAAAGAAGGATGGGTGGGGATCTAGATAGTTCATCCGCTACAATGCACAAAGGCTTAATTAATTGCCATCTTGACAATGGTGGGGTACCGTCCAGTTTTAAACACACTAAAGTAGTGTAGCCTTTGCTCAAAAATTCAAACCTTGACCTAACAGTCCTTAATAACTACAGATTTATTTCCTAAATATCATTTGGAAAATACAAGAAAATATTTTCTCCAAACCCAGAGACATCAGTAATCGACGATCATATAGTGGAAAGAAGCATTGCTGTCAAGTGTATCAGTATTTCTGGTCTTTTTCGAAAGAAATGGATTCCGTGTGCTCTGAAGAAGACCGAGGAAGAAAACGACTAGACTGTTACCAACAAGTCCAAAAACCATACCCTGTCATGGTATGACATTGAGTCAGTGCCCTTGGCAAGGATAACTTCTAATTCTGTGAAGGCGCCAATAATGCTGAAAGGTACACTGAGATTTTGGAGAAACACCTTATCAGCATGTGTGCAATGTTTATCTCAGCATAAACATGTCCTCCAGAAAGTATGAATGCCAAATGCACAAGACCTACAATACACTATGGACTCCAGTCCCAAGTGTGCTACAACTACCAAGGGGACTATGCTACGAAGACATAGTTGTGAGGTTGGTATTTCGCACAATTAATGAGAATAAGTCAAATTAATTTTTATGGCCATACAACACAAACCAGTAAAAGTCACCTGTCAGGTACAAGACCGCCAATAATGACTATAATTCCCAGGAGACACCATGATTTAAGAGCTTCTCTGTTGATGTGGTACTGGATATCTACAACCCCAATTCCGAAATAGCTGGGACGAAGTGTGAATTGTGAATAAAATCAAAATGCAATGACTTTCAGATCACATGAGCCAATATGTTATTTACAATAGAACATAGATAACATTTCAAATGCTGAAACTGAGACATTTTACATTTCTATCCCCAAAATGAGCTTATTTCAAATTTTCTGGCAGCAACAGGTCTCAAAAAAGTTGTTACACAGGCAAAAAAGGGCTGAAAAGCAATTAATATATAAGAGAATCAGCTGAAAGAACATTTAGCAAGTAATTAAGTTCACTGGCATCAGGTGTATAACATGATTGGCTATAAAAGGGATGTCTTAGAGAGGCTGAGTGTCTCAGAAGTAAAGATGGCCAGAGGCTCTCCAACCTGTGAAGGCTTGTGAAAAAAAATTGTGGAATACTTTAAAAACAATGTTCCTCAAAGTCAAATTGCAAAGGCTTTGAAGGTCTCATCATCAACAGTGCATAACATCATCAAAAGATTCAGAGAAACTGGAAAAATCTCTGTGCACAAGGGACAAGGCCAAAGACCTTTACTGGATGCCTGTGATCTTCGGGCCCTCTGGCGCCACTGCATCACTCACCAGCATGATTCTGTCATTGACATTTCTAAATGGGCCCAGGAATACTTTAAGAAACCACTGTCTGTAAACACAGTCCGCCGTGCCATCCACAGATGCCACCTAAAACTCTATCATGCAAAAAGGAAGCCATTGTTGAGCATGATCCAGAAGCGCCGCCGTGTTCTTTGGGCCAAGGCTCATTTAAAATGGACTGTAGCAAAGTGGCAAAGTGTCCTGCGGTCAGACGAGTCCAAATTTGACATTCTTGTTGGAAATCATGGGCGTTGTGTCCTCCGGGCTAAAGAAGAGAAAGACCACTCCTCCTATTATCAGCGTTCAGTTCAAAAGCCAGCATCTCTGATGGTATGGGGATGCATTAGTGCATATGGTGTGGGACACTTGCATGTTTTAAAAAGAACCATGACTGCTGAAAGGTATACAAAGGTTTTAGAGCAACATATGCTCCCCTCCAGATGACATCTATTCCAGGGAAGGCCTTGTGTATTTCAGCAGGACAATGCAAAACCACATACTGCAGCTATTACAACAGCATGGCTTCGTAGTAGAAGAGTCTGTGTGCTGAACTGGCCTGCCTGCAGTCCTGATCTTTCACCGATTGAGAACATTTGGCGCATAATTAAACGAAAAGTCTGTCAAAGGAGACCCAAAACTCTCCAGCAGTTGGAAGCCTGTATTAAACAAGAGTGGGATCAAATTCCAATGGCTAATCTCAAGAAACTTGTCTCCTCAATGCCTCTACTCTGTGTTAAAAAGAAGAGGAGATGCTACATCATGGTAAACAGGCCCCTGTCCCAACTTTTTTGAGACCTGTAGCAGCCATCAAATTTGAAATGAGCTAATTTTGTGGATAAAATTGTATAATTTCTCAGTTTGAACATTTGCGATGTTATATGAATAAAATACTGGCTGGTGTGATTTGAAACTCATTGCGTTTTGATTTTATTCACAATTTACACTTCGTCCCAACTATTTCGGAATTGGGGTTGTAATTTACGGTTCCGATTATGATCAAACATGAGAACCAGTCAGTGGGCTCAATAACTAATTCCCAAAACAATACGCGGGAAGAGTAAGGTAAATTTTCCAGAGGGTACACTGTCACACTGAGCATATTTTCAACACCAGTTTCACAACCTCAACTGAACAGCAATTTTGTGTGATCTGGGGTCAAAACCCTGATGATGTTGTCAGAGTCACAATAATCTAAGGGGAAAAAGGTTTTTGCCTCAAAGGTAAGCAAAATGGCACCTTGCGTATTGTGCACTAAAACATTGTTCATGTTACATGTTCAAAATTGCACTTTTTTAAAGAATACAGGATAGAAAGGAATGTCTTTTGATAGTTTAGCTGCATTCTTGTGTGCAGCTAACTGTGAGACACAGCCAACAATTAGAACGGTCTGGGGCAAATTATCTCATAAATTGACCCATGAACTTTGCTCAAAAATCATTATGATATTTGTGTAATCAGCAACTGTGCCTCTAATAATTGTACATTTCATTAATATTATAGGTAGATAAGTAAATAGAGCAGCTCTTATGAGTGTACATACTGTATGATTCAGAAGAGAAGCAAGATCCCTGAGCTACGTGAAGTGCTTCAGTGGCACTGTGAAAAACAAATTTAGACAAATTATTTAGATAAGTTTGGAAATAAAGCATAAAGACGAAAAAACAACAGCGCTCTGAGAGCACAAAATCCTCTGCTGGAGTCACGACTGCGGTCATCAGTATATCTGCAGCATACTGCACATGCAAAGTTTCAGGGATGTCTGATGAAAACTGTAGGAGGAGTTGATTTCACCAGCCAAGTACCTTCCGATACTGACAGATGGACGGACAGACACACAGACTGCACCACAACATAATCCCCCTTCGGTCTTTCGCCTGGCGGGGGATTAAAAAAATCAATATTCACGATGACTTGGTTTTGTTCACATTTACTGAAAACTTACTCAGCGTGGTATGTCCATGCAACTAATGATGGAGCAAGCTGTCGCAAGTGCACTCTTTCCAAATGCTTGTCTATAACTCCTTACTGAAGTAAGGTACATAGATGAAATAGAAAATATGTGCCTGATTCTTTCATTTGGAATAACATTATTCTTTTTCAATGTGTTGACCTTAGATACGTAAGAAAGAGTGGCAAGTTTTGTGTCAACAAATGCCACTTTCCCCTATTTTAGGGGCCTGACAACCCAATAACCTCATCTATTTTGGGCAAAGTTGCCATGGAACTACCTTCAAATTTTAGTAAAATCAATAAACTGTAAAAAAAGAAAAATATATATGTATTTTTTGAGAAAGTTTGAAGAAGAACCAAGCTGAGAACTTGCTCACTCATTCAGTGCTGATTCATCCTTCCTGGAGCATCACAGTTACGCACACACCCTCTCACCATCCGACTTTGCGCGGCTACTGGCACATATCCTCTGCCTAAATTGCATAAATTTGGTCTGGTTTGCTGGGTGAGCTGGGAGTCTGTGGGCATACAGTATATGTGCTTAAGTGTGCCAGAGAGAGTATGGCAGTATATTATGATACAAGTGTGATTAACCTCACAATGAAAGGACCATCTGTCGGGCAGTTCAGGGTAAACTGCCCTCCACCGACTGGGTAAATGTTTGGTGGTGAGGTTGGGGGAGGGATTAACGATGATTACACCAGTGTGGGATTAACCCAGTGAATGTTGGCGCATTCAGCCACAAAACAACAGTTGGCAGGTGACCTGCCATTCAGGCACATGCCTGTTGGGTCTCAGCTGCCCATAAATAAACACAATGAGCATGCTCTCGCACCCAGAGGTAAATACTTGTGCATGTGTATCTGCGCTGCACACAGAGCATCAATTACTCTGCTGTAGCCATCTGCTCGTACTCTAAACTCCACTCACATCCCACAAGTTCCCTACTCATACACTTGAATTTACCCTGTGGACAGTCAACACCACCACAAAGGACATGATACTGCCCCAAAAACATCATCAGGTGACTTTCAACCAGTCCTCTCCAGTCCTCTCCTTAGCCAGTCCTCTCCAGTCCTCTCCTTAGCCAATCCTCTCCAGAGGGAGAGGTCTTTCATTGTTGAATTCACTCTTTCTCACCCTCACTCTCCATTCCCATCTGTCTCAACCAACTGATTCATTCATCCAGTCCAGACAGTAAACAGGGTTTGAAGGATGGGCTAACTATACTGAAATGGATATCTCAGAGGACATAGTCCTGGAGATTTCAATGTTTGCACGCATGCACATTTGCAAGTATATAAGTTAAATGCTCGAGCCCAGTCTCATCCCGACGCGTCATACAGTGATGCTACCTGACCAAGCGTCAATATAAGACGCAAAAGGAGGCTTTTGGCGTCCTTATTTGATGCTAGTTTAAAAGGAACCCTAGCCCCTAACTCCTAACTCTTAACCTGAACCCTAACTGTAAGCGTCAAGTAAGGTAAAAGCCACCTTTTGCATCCTATATCGACGCTTGGTCAGGTAGCATCACTATATGACGAGTCGGAGTGAGAATGTGCTGAATGTTCACATACATTTGCCTTCCTGGGTGTAATTAGGCTTGTTTCAGTACAAATATGTGTACAAGTGGTTAATGAATTGTTTGTGTGTGTGTGTGTGTGTGTGTGTGTGTGTGTGTGTGGGGGGCAGGTGCATGTGTGCATGGTTAAAGGGATGTATGTGTGTGTGGTGGGGGGGGTGCATGTATGTGCATTGGTTGGTACATGTATGTGTGTTTGTGCGTGTGTGTGTATGCCATGCTCTGGGTGCAGATCTAGTCTGGGGAGCTGTAGCTTGGCGCTGAAAAGCAGCTGGTGCTGCGGGTAAGATGGCAGCCAGCTTTTCTCTGGTAGAAAGCTCTGGAAGGCAGCTCAGTCAGTAAAGCTCTCCATGTTTCTACAGCAGCTCCCGTATCCATTTGAGGGGGCTGCTTAAGAGTGCTTTTCTTATGTCAGTTACTCTGTTCACTGATACAACCAGACATTTCCAAATAAATAAGGGAAAATTTCACCATTTAAACTGGAAAATCTGCGCTGTATATTGTAAGCCGGCAGTGCCCTGCTCTCGCACCAGTGTGGCTCCGCCTCCCTGCTATACTCGCATCCATCTCTCTATCCGCTGAAAATGCCTTCATTCCAGGTCACCAGATTTAATTTACTGGATAGGGAATTGCACCCCACCCCCAACCATGTCCACCCCAGTCTCCACCCCCACTAAAAAGCCCCCAAACCCCTGCAGTCACTACAGAAGTGTGTCTGTTACAGTGCTGACAGCCCAAAGCCGAGGAACAAACCTCACATTTATTACAGTGCATATTGACAGAGAGCTATTATCCTGCCAGGCTATGGTACACTCTCCACATCCCTTAGCCACTCTGCGACTGTCATTTCCCGCAATCATGATTCCATCATCCAAATAAGAACAGCGTCAAAACAGCATAAATCCCACCCTCAAAAGCCAATGCCGAGAGCATAGCTAATCGTGCATCTTGTCTTCATTGTGACACAGAATTATTAAAGCATATGATTTTGTCAGCACACATACTAAATATTCCAGTGTTAAAAAATCACCAGCATTATAATGGAAAAAAAAAATCAGTCTTTTTGATATGGCAGCATACATGCCCCCAGGAAGACCAGCAGTGGCCCCACCAGAAGACAGCTGAATTGTAACCCCAACTCCGATACATAAAAACAGACAGCACTGATTTCTAAATTGACATTGACTCGTATTCCTTTGCAGACAGTATGAAGACAAGATATTTAATATTTTGCCAGGTCAATTTCATTTCATTCGTAAATATACTGGACATCCATTCCTGCCAATCTGCCTGGTCTGTAATAAATTTTTAAAAAAATTGGCACAGGGGCAATTTAGAGCTAGCAAGGTTAAAAAAAAAAAAAAAATAATAAAACAATTTGAATATTGATATATTTGAATATTGTAGGTGATTGCAATCATGATTTAGAACAAAAGCAGCCTCCAGGAAAGGCTGCCCTTAAAGAGCCAAGATGTGCTGAGGATGGTCAATTCGCCCACAGTGGACGAGAAAACCATGATAAGGTTTAAAAACAGTATTCCTAAAAAAAAAAAAAGAGAGGAAGGAATTTAAATGTTACCCTCAACAGAGCAGAATATAAATAAAAGATTCAAGAAACCTGGAAAAATTTCTCTGTGTGAAGGGCAAAAGCGCAAGCCTAAGCTGAATGCCCATGATCTCTGATCACTCAAACAGCACTGCGTCAAGAACCAACATTTATCAATAAGTGATATAACCACATTGGCTCAGTATGACTTCATCAAACCATTATCAAGTACTACGTAGTGACAACCACATACGGCAGTTAAAATTTTACGGTGGAAAAAGGACGCCTTTTGATAAGTGCCCACAAGTGCTGTCAACTTGACTGGGCTAGGAGGCATCTACAATGGACCCTCACAAAGTAGAGATGTGTATTGCAGTCAGACAAATACATTTTTCAGATCTTTTTAGAAAGAAATGGCTGCCCTGTGCTCTGGACCAAAGAATAAAACAACCATCCAAACTTGTTACCAGCAGCAAGCCCAAAATCCACGCGCTATCATGGTATGGGGTTGTGTTTGTGCCGTTGGTATGGGTAACTTGAACTTCACCATTAATGCTGCACAGTGGTACATAGACATTTTTGAGCAACATATGCTGCATTCAGAATGACATCTTTTCCAAGGACGCCCATGCATATTTCAACTAGACAATGCAAAGCTGCATTCTGCACTCTTTACAAAAGGCATGGCAGTGTAAAAGGAGGGTTTGGGTGCTGGATTGGCCTGCCGGCAGTCCTGACTTGTCCCCAGAAGAAAAATGTGCAACGCATTTTGAAATGCCAAATGCTACAATGATCAAGTACTCTTGCACACCTTAAGTCTTGTTTGCAGGAAGAATGGGACAAAAGTACACCTGAAACAGGTGATTATTTGGTGTCTTCTGTCTCCAAACGTTTACAGTGTTGTGAATGGGAATGGCAACCAGTAGTAAATACTTCACAGTCCCAATTTTTTAAAAATATGTCAAAAGAGTCAAAATTGAATAAAGTGTTTATTGTGAGAAGTCAACAAAATTCATGAGGTGAAATCCCAAATAATGTGCTGTCATATTGTTTTCAGTGTAATACAGGTCAAATATAATTTACTAATCAGTGCTTTTCGTTTTAATTTTAATTTTAATTTAACATACCTTCCAAATTTTTTTTCTGATTTGTGGTTGTCCTAACTTAATCCACTCACATTATAAAAATCATTTGAAAGCAATGGGCCCATTAAGGAGCCTCACTCTGTCAAAGCTCAATCAATGTGAGAGTCACCAGGGGAAATTCTGCAGGGCTGGCCTAGTCCTCCACAGTCACAGCAGGTGAATCATGGCATGGGGACACTGCCAATCTCCTCCAGCACAGTGGCAGGAGGACTGGACCAAAGCTTTCTATGAGACTGCTGGTAGCTATTTAAGCCAGAGCACGCAGAAGCACGCAGAAGTTCAAGGCCTCCAGCCACATGTTTCTGTCAGCACCACCACCACTACCCCCTCCACTCAACACCCAGCTCCAAATATACGCACATATGAAACCCATCTAAGTCTTATGAGCCCAAAAACTCATATTTGAAAAATTGACCCATGTGATTGGTTTGGTACTGGAGGGTCACATATCTCAAGGTTTCAGCATTTCTTCGCTCGCAAACAATAGTGAATTCCTGGGCCTACATTGATCAGTAAACCGCGTACAATATCACATACGGAGTGGAATCGAATACAGTCAAGAGGCAACTTGCCGAAGAGGCTATTTGATGATCAACTTTGGCCAGTTCAGCATACCAGTTTGATCCAGCTGTTATACCTTATTTAGGCCTTGACACTCAAAAACTTGGAAAATAGAAACAGTAACTTGCATATCGTAGTGGTCTAAACTATATAAAATATATATTCTTCGACTACAAGACAGCAAATGTTGCTCCAGACTTGCATGTCCCTCAGCATCAATGATACTGTGACGGCACCAGCCCCCTTCCAGGGCCTGTGTTGTCCTTGTGTGCGTTTGTGGTAGGTTCCTGTTGGTTTGGAGCTCAGGTGCAATCGAATGGACATTTGGTACACTTGTATTCGGCAACCTAGGGATAAAAAGTCTAGCCTGCTCTTGATGACACGAGACATTCTGCCTTTCCCCTACGCACCTTGTTTTCTTTTGCAGCTTGGTTATATATGTTTCCAGCAACCAAGATGCACAACACCATCCTTTCCACTCATTCACACCCTACACTACTAATAATGCTGACTTTCACACCTCACTGGACAGCCATTTTCCCCCTGCATTGTGTTTTTATGATAATTAATAAATTGGTCATAATAATTGGAGGTTCATCACGGCAATAGATTTCTGCTGCACAACTGGAGTAATTCGAGGAGGGGTTTCTGCAGATTTAGGTCATAGCAGCTGGAATTTGCATTTAGCAGGGAGACACATTTGTTCATGAGAGGTCTGGCAGAGTCAGTCCTGTGCGTGCCAAAGAGAACGCTGTAGACAGATATCCTCTGCCAACTATTGAAAAGGAGCTGATGCAGTTTTTGGGTTTAGGGTGCTTAGTGCAGTTTCCTCAGAAATTTTTCTACATTGGTGTCCCCTTTCAATAACTAATTACAGGCTAATTTCAAATACGTGTGGTCTTCAGCTTGTCAAGAAGCATTTGATAGTGTTAAACGCCTCTAGTGTCGTGCTCGAGTGTTAGCACCTCCTTAGAGGGACATTCCTTATAAATTGCAAGTGGTTGCAAGCCATGTTGGGGCAGGTGCAGTTCTCCTGCAGCCAGATGCTTTGGGTATTGATGTTTTATTCTGAAAAGTTCAACAAGCATCAGTGAATTATTCTGTGATAGAAAAGGAATATTTGGCTTTAATTTGTGCTTTGAGACACTTGGATGTTTATTTGTACCATGCCAACTGTGGTTTTCACAGACCACCACCCCTTAACCTTTCTGAATTCCTTACAGAGTCCCTACCAGAGGCTGATATGGTAACCGCTCCTACTTCAGTCGTGCAATCTAGAAATCTGTCACATTAAAGGATGGAATAACAAAGTGGCAGACGCATTGTCCAGGGCTCCTGTTGACGCTGCTTGAGTCTTGTATTTGCATTTTTATACCCAAGCATGACAGCATCACATATTCAACGCCTGTGCAACCGACTTACTATTTTCCGAGTCCTATATTGCCCCTCCACCGCTTTGTTTGAAACATTTTGCTGCCATCAGATTCAGAAAGAGCTTGCATTTAAAAAAAAATCAGTTTGATACAGTAAAACAGTAAATATTTTTTCGAGAACTGTTTTCAATTCAATACAGAGCACAGATTATTTACAAATCACCGCATTCTTTTTTACTAGGATTTTCCATAGCGTCCCAACTTTTTCGGAAATGGGGTTGTATAACTGCGTGCGTTTGCTGGAGACATGCTTACCCTAATACCTGAAACATGTGGAACCAAGTGTCGATTTTGACGCAGTATCCAAAGTGGACAGCTCAAATCAATTTCTCATTTATCTTTTTATGCATTAAAGGATTTCACAGTTCTACGCACATTGACCGTTTATTTTGTGGAAGCATCCCCCATGGATAATTAGTATGCATGGAAAACGACCTGCATCGCATCTCACACATTCCGTCCTCCCTCATGCATCAGAAATGCAAGAAGTAGGTCGCTTTTCGTCCTGTCATGGCTTCAGTTCATACTAGGCATCAGCAGGACACGCAACACGATTTCACACTCAGACGCGCAATCCATTTAGAAAATCACGTCAGCAGCGAACAGCGTCCTGAGTGCAAATCACGGTTCAAGATATATTTCTGCGGTTATTTTACGTGTTGTCAACCAAAATGCTGCGAATATTCTCAATGATACAGGTTCGTGCAGCGTGAACTGTCATCCAGCTGTGCTTGAAATTGACGCAGTGTATTTCACATCTAGATAATCTGAGTCGCGCGCCTCTAGCAGAATAAAACATGAGATTCGCATGTTTAACGACCCAGTCTTAGCCAGCATCTTGTATACATGTTCGAATCTATTTCGGTTTGTGATGCAAACAATGACTCCACATAAATATGATCCAAAATAAGCAATAATTTGGTTCATTTTCTTCTTCAGTAACTGCATTATGACGCATGGATTACTGGCGCTAGAACATCGCAGTCATACAGACCTGTCGCGATTTGGAGCGCGGCAGCATCACGCCACATAATACCCCAGTAATTTTCCAATATCCTACATCATTCTCGCATAGCCATCCGACACGCACGTAATGATAAAACTAATAACGAAAGTAGACTATGGTAAAAACAGAAGACAATCTGTATTTATTATTTTCTTTTGATCAATCATAATGTATTGGCATTCCTTAGCTGACATTGTGGGCGGTTTTTGTATTCGGCTGTCTCACATTGCCATATAGCGACTAAAATCAATCTGACCCGGCGTCAATGTCATTCTGGCTAAAAAAAAAGGAATAAACAAATAATAAAAATCAACACATTATCAGTTTCACAGACTGCTTCATGCACCGAACAGGTGGAACAAAAGAAAAAAAATGTTTATCCGGTAACTTTTGCAAAAAAAAAAAAGAAAGAAAGAAAAAAGAAAGAGAGATCAACCACCGACAGCTGCAATTTTCATAGCCTAAATCTAAAAAAAAAAAAAAAAAAAAAAACGCCGGTCTTACCCCCATTTTGGCGCAGTCACTCGGATCCCTTCAGGAGATGGAACGGCTCGAAGTAAATTGATAGGAATAAATGGACTCAAAATTAGAAATCAGAAAAAATGGACTGTATCTGCGCTACTTAGAAAAAAAAATCACTGAGCTGCAACCAAAAGTCGAACAGAATGTTATAAAAATGAATGCTTGAAATAGATGGGTTGTCTGAATCAGAATCGGAGAGGGGATATTGATTTTTTTTTCATTGAATTCCTCTGGGAGGGTGCATAATATTTAAAAATGTTCGTGGTATTAATATCATGTAATAATCATAGGGAGTACAGCCAGCGAGGATGTAGGTATCTCACTTGCTGGTCAGTGACAATTTCAAGGAACCCCGTTCGACAACGAGCCGCACCGCCTAGTGTTTTATTTAGTCTCCCTCCGCTGTATCGCCAGCTGCCGTAGTACCCCTTCTCCTCTGCGCACCACTCCGCCTGTAGAAGGAGCGCCGGTGGGTGTATGTGATGAACAGACCCAACAGAATGAAGCTCATAAAGTGCTGCCAGTAGGGCCCTCCCATAAAACACTTCTTCTGCCAATAGACCGTCTATGAGCATTCTTACTGACATGTAAAACAACCAGTAAATTTGAAATAGTTCGTCACATCGGCCAATCCATGCGAGCATGAGCCCCACCTTCTTTACTGCAGAATTCCTGAGCAGCCAGGCAGAAGGCGCACACTCAAGGCCAATTGACCAATTTGAATAGGTAATGACGACTAATGTTAGTTTACTTCATGACAGGGACCGTTTCAGTGGTATTCAACTATTTTGTGAAATCATAATAGAATAATAACCTTAGATAGTTTTCCTTCGATACATGACCTTCCGTGATGAAGGTTACTCAATTCATGAGGTAAGGGTAAGACAAAATGACAGAATCTATATCACCCTGCCTCATAAAAATGGTCATGTTCTAATTATAGTAGGTTGTCATATTGTCTCTGTCACACAAGGGCTTGGCCCACTCTTGCAAGTCTTGAACTGAATTCTTTACATGGAAAGAAAAACACAGGCATAATTGTTGTCTAATTCCAAATGCCTCTGTTCAAAGCACTCAAAGGAAGGTCACAAGATTAGCATAGCTATATTTGCAAGAGGCATCAGGTGGTTGGCTTAAACAATTTGTTTGTGTTTTTGAAACCACTGGCAGAGTCACACTGCTGGGGATTATAGAGGTATGAAGACGATAGAAAGAACAAAATGGCCACCAGAAGGTAATTATCAAATGTAAAAATAAAATCAAAATAAAAGGATGATACAATGGACAGAAAAGGCAAGACACGAGCCGAGAATAGAGAGAAATAGAGGTGTTCACTATGAGCCAAAGGTTATATGATGGTATGACATCGAGTATGTAACAAATTTTGGAGAGAGGAGGGATGCAAACATGGAGTGATGGCATAAATTATGCATATCCAGTCATGTGTGGAATTAGTTGCACCCTTGATAGATATGCCCAAATATGTCAGAAAAATGTACCATTGATGATAAGTGGGAATAACTGACTGCTGCAAACTCTATTTTTCAACATGTGTAAAATAGCATGCTTGATTAATGAGTCACTGGGATTAATTACCTTCTCACATTTTTCAATCAAACAAGTCTCATAATGATTGGCACCCCTGATTTCCTACTTTATGCAACCACACCTTGCACCAGCCATGAGTCTCTTCTATGATATGTAACACGGTTAATGAACCCATTTTGGGAGATTTTAGACCATTCCCATGACCACTATTATCTTCAGTCAAGACAAAATTGTTTGTGTCCTTTAAGTCCAGGAATGAAGGACATGGAGAAAATGCAGGTTTCCTCTTTGTAGGAAGATATAAGCAAAATTTTGTCTTCACAGGTCCGATGGTTCCAGAGAAAAGGATGATGGACAAGCAGACTGTGACATAAGCTCACTGTACTTCATCCAGGTGCGCTAAAAAGTCAACAAAACTTTAATAAGTAAGGCAGCCATTTGCATAGCATTTTTGAAAACTTGGAGCCTGAAGTTGAGTCAACTCAGAAAAGCTTTGCAGCTGGTTGCCTGAGTTTTTTAAGTGGAGTCAAGCTTTTATTTTTTTTTAACCATATTAGCTGTGGTTAAAAACAAGGAAATGTGGTCAGACTGGTCTAAATCGAGAAGAGGAGATGCCTTGTTTTCACGTTTAATGTTTCTATAAACATGGTTGAGCGGAAGGGCATAGGTTTAATCTGAGGGTTAGTAGGGACAACATTTTTGCAATAATTTGAATGTAAATATTCCTTTCTCCATTAACAGTGCGCTACTTTGATGTTTTCTATGGTGCTTAGCAAGATGCCTCCGTAATTTTCATAGATAGATGCCATGTTCATAAACTTGTTTTTCTATTTTGTATCCAAATACTTTTGATTAGGTTTCTGAATACTACTGAACAACTGTTATTTACGTTTTAAACATTTCTTATGAAGCTTTACAATACTAAACACTTGATAAAACTTTTAATAATTCATCAGTAACTTAATTACATGATATTATGTGTATTATTAGCGACTGTTACAATAACTATATGGCCTAATGCGAGTCAAACAATTAACGGCTGTACAAATCAGACTTGGAAATGCCTCGCTCAATTTCTATGAAGCCCAACATCCTGCCAAGTTCCCACATAAGTCAGAGAACATTTAACACTATTAATTTTTGAAGAACTGTTTTCTGACCCCATGCAAATGTATAGCAAAACTCAAATTTTTCCATTATTAAACACTTTCTTGTAAATGTAAAATCTCCAAGTCAGTGTCCATTCTATCTGTAAGGTCATGCCTATAGCCTTCAGACTCACCAGTCTATTAAGACCCGGAGCGTATTCTTCAGCTCCACAATCATCACGTGCACCTGTTAGTCATTTCCACTGTGCGGTAGTATTGTGCTAAATAAGACCGAGCCTCACACTTAGTCTTTTTGCGAAGTCTCGTAAAATACTTGTTTGTGTTGTATTGCTAGTCTTGTATAGACTTATCCTCTGCGTATCGCGTGTATATTCTAATTCTCTAACTTTGTGCTGTTTATTATTGATATCAGCACTTTAACTTTATAATTAAGGAAGATTGTTTCCTCTTTCATTTTTCTATTTTAGTAATACATTGTTACATCTACAGCTATTGTTTGAAATTTGTGCACTTTCCACAGCCTTCACTGTCCACCTCAAATAATCTCCGCACACTCAAGAAACCCACTCAGTTCTGGTAGAGTGGACAGTGTTATTAATTGCATGGATATAGTTAGGTAAGCTAGCAAGCCAGTTCGCAATCTTTTCTATTCTGTGCACTTAGTGTTTTCTTGAAACAATAGATGCGTGACTACAGCCGAGATAAACATTTTTGATTAAACCATTGACAGTTCATGCATTGGAGAAAGACGCTAATCGCAGATGCACTTACATTACATTGGACTGGGGCATGTTACATTTACAATGTCGCATTTCTTCCATTTTCCCCATAGATTGAAAGAACAGTCGGGATATTCTTGCCATGTCCTGACCATCCTTATCCAAATCTATGCCTGTGGCCGAGTGTGTTTTTTTCCTATTGAGGGGCAATGGACATGTTGAGAAAATTCTGGGAGCACAGTCTAAATTTTCTGAGTAAAAATTGCCTGCAATTGTAAAAACTCCTTCAGGATGGGCTCTCTGTTTTTTGCTAATAGCAGCTAGCAAATATCCCAATGCTGTTGTTGTATTAGCATAAGAATATAAATACAACCCCAATTCCAAAAAAGTTGGGATGCTGTGTAAATTGTAAATAAAAACAGACTGCAATGATTTTCAAATCTAAAATACCCACATTTTATTCGCAATAGAACACAGACAACATATCAGATGTTGAAAGTGAGACATTTTACCATTTCATGAAAAATGTTAGCTCATGTTGAATTTGATGGCTGCAACATTGCAGCCATCAAATTCAAAATGAGTGAATATTTTAAAAAAATTTATAAAGTTTATCAGTTTGAGCATTAAATATCTTGTCTTTGCAGTGTACTCAATTGAATTTAGGTCGAAGAGGATTTGCAAATCATTGTATTCTGTTTTCATTCACGTTTTACACAACTTCAATGGAATTGGGGTTTGTGATGCAGAATTATTGGCACCCTTTTGAAAAATGAAGAAAAAAGCTATCAATGAAATAACTACTTTAATAATCCATACATTAAACCTATGAGAAAACTACATCTGTTATGAGCCCATTCTTACACCTTAGGCGTCATTTACAGTATTGACAAGTGGGAAGATGCCCGAGGTGACAGTATATGACGAAAAAGGAGTCCTATTGGGGCCTATTTTAATGATCTAAGCACATGGTCTGAGGCGCGTGGCGCAAGTGCATTTAGAGCGTGTCCAAATCCATTTTTGCTACTTTAATGGCAGGTTATCTAGGCGCAAAGTAAGGCGCATGGTTCAAAAGGGTCGTACTTAATCTCTTAATTAATCATAGGTGTGTTTTGGGTGTAACATGAAATAAACCGAACAGAGTGTCATATTTCATTCCCTTTAAAGGCCAGATTCCCTTGCAAATTGCGATTATAAGGGTGGATTTTCCAAATAGTAGGAAAAACACTTCTCAGTAGAGACGGGTCTACTTGCACGCAAACCACTGCTGAAACCTGATATTTGTAATGTCAAAAAATGTTAGCTGATAAGAAATGTATGTTTTAAATTTTGTTCAAAATTGTATTAATCATTCATTGTACACCATGAAACTCGGGATCGCATTTGAACATGTGCATAAAATAAGCAAACAAATTAAAAAATATATATAATTCAGGGTCATGGGTGAAAACTTAATTATGTGCGGTCAGGGCAATGACAAAGAAAAACTCAAATGAATGAGGAAAAGAAAAGCTTGGGAGAAAGAAACGAAATGTTATTTTGATTCCACAACTGTAACCCCTTGAATAATACCAAGCAGGAGTGAAATGAACTTGCACCTGCTTTATAGACAGTGAAGCTGGGAAAGAAATGTATCAACCTGGATGTCATGAAAACGAAAATAATTGTTGGTGGATACCAGATTGGTTTTAGAGCAACATATGCTCCCCTCCAAACGACTTTTATTCCAGGGAAGGCCTTGTGTATTTCAGCAGGACAATGCAAAACCACATACTGCAGCTATTGCAACAGCATGGCTTTGTAGTAGAAGAGTCCGTGTGCTGAACCAGCCTGCCTGCAGTCCTGATCTTTCACCGATTGAGATCATTTGGCGCATAATTAAATGAAAAGTCCGTCAAAGGAGACCCAAAACTCTCCAGCAGCTGGAAGCCTGTATTAAACAAGAGTGGGATCAAATTCCAATGGCTAAACTCAAGAAACTTGTCTCCTCAATGCCCACACGCCTCCACTCTCTGTTAAAAAGAAGAGGCGATGCTACATCATGGTAAACAGGCCTCTGTCCCAAATTTTTTGAGACCTGTAGCAGCCATCAAATTTGAAATGAGCCCATTTTGTGGATAAAATTGTAAAATTTCTCAGTTTCAACATTTGCTATGTTATCTCTGTTCTATTGTGAATAAAATACTGGCTGGTGTGATTTGAAAGTCATTGCGTTTTGATTTTATTCACAATTTACACCTTGTCCCAACTATTTCGGAATTGGGGTTGTATATCATTAGATGTACGGTGTGGTGTCTACTTTCATGGTATCTACTTTAACTGCAAAGAGTGAGCAGAATGCCTTGGGAGATGGTTTCATCCAGGCGTCACCAGGGCCATACATCCGAAATACCATGTAACCTCCCTGAAATAGCCCATAATAATAATAATATTCCAAAATATTGCCATTCCAACAATCACCACTTTTTTCATAATGTTTTGCATCCTAGGATGTTGACTCACCCCTGGCTAAGGTTGTCTCCTGTGGGAGATTTTCCTCGTCTTTGGAGTGAGGCACAACACACATGCAGGCAAAAACGTTGATCTTGGTGCAATGAAACAGAATAGATATCCTCACCCCTCATAACAGGATAGTTATGAGATGGCTCCAGTTGAACTGGGTTGTTGTTTTGAGTCATTGTCAAGCTTCTACTGCAGTAGTTTTGTGGGAGCAACAAATGACTAAATAGCAAAATGTAACAGATAAGCAAGAGACTCAGCAGAATTGCAGTCCTGATGCCTCCCAGGCCATTCCTTAACCAGCCAAATAAGTCCCAGTGCATGGAATGTGTTTGGCATATTTTGTCCCCCCGGTTTGAATATGCTTCACAAAATCATTAATTTCATATTCATTATCTGGAATATAGGTACAGCATTCCGTGTCAACCACAGCACGTGCCACCTTGATTAATTTAAATAATTTAAAATTCAAAATTTCCAAAATGCTTGTTCTGGCTACCACCAATTTTGCAGTCATATTTTTGCGTGGCATATTCATGATTGTAACTCCACACCCCCAGCGTTCCAGATCACCTGTCTACTAAGACCCGACCTACATTCCACGCTCCATCCGATCATCCACGTGTTACTCATTGCCATTGCCTCATTGATTCCTCTATATAAGCCAGAGTTTCGCACTTAGTCAGTGAGAAGTCTTGTAAGCCTGTTGTAATGTTCTAGTCTGTTAAAGACATTGTACCGTTTAATCTCGTATTTCCAGAACTACATTTATTAAGCACTGCAGTGATTGTTTCAGCACAACACCTTTTTGTTAAGTAACTTTGGAACATCATTTCCTGTTTGTTTTGCATTTGTCTTTTTCTGCCTTTTCTATAATACAGAAAAGGCATAATAAAACCAGCTTCACATTTGCATGTGAATCTAGTCCCACATTTTCCATTTTTCAGTGCACTTTGCCCAGTGCACAGAGAGGGTCATTACAGAAGACTTTGCCCATTAAATGGATTCAGCAGAGATACCTCTCACTGAGGATGCAGGGGAGTTCTCCACCAACGCCCCTGCCATCTTCCACTCGGTGGCTCAGCTGCAGAGGGAGATTGCCCGATTGAGGGTCACCCTGGAAGAGGTGACCAGTGGCTTTTGGGAATTAACCATTTCCTGTGCTCTACCACCAGCCCAGGCTGCAACCTCTCCTGCCAGCCCGCAGACCTCCCCAGCCATCCCCCGGGGTGATTCTCCAGTGCGCATGCCAGACCACTATGAGGGTTCTCCAGCCACATGCAGAGGCTTTCTTCTACAATGCTCCCTCTACTTTACCTACCATCCGACTCTAGGCAATACAGAGAAGATTGCTGCTGTTATCTCCTGGCTCTCTGAAAAAGCACTTGACTGGGCTACTGCTGTATGGGACTAAGCTGCGTTTGCCACCTATGAAAGCTTCCTCCACCAGTTCTGGGCCGTGTTTGATCACCCTGGGAGGAAGGCGGGGGACCGCCTGTTAGAACTGTGGCAAGCATCCAGGCCAGCTGCTGACTACGCCCTGACCTTCCTGACCCTCGCTGCAGCTAGTTGCTGGAATGAACCTACTCTACGGACCATCTTTCGCAGTGGGCTGTGTCCAGACCTCAAGGCTGAGATGGTGAGCAGAGACCATGAGATGTCCCTCACCTCCTACATCGATATTGCCATACATCTGGATCAGCTGATACAGGAGAGGCAAAGGAGCCTGCCTAGAAACCCCCCCCACCTGCCCAAACCAGAGCCAATGCAACACGGAGCCTCCAAATCAACCGAGCGTCGTGAGTGGAGAAAAAACCAGTCCTTGTGCTTACTGTGGAGAGAGCCGGGCTGCGCCTATCAAGGCAACTGTCACCATCACTAGCCTGAGATTCAAGGTCCAGGTACGAGTGAAGTATAATGGCCTGCACCTCTGCACAGACACCCTGATTGATTCAGGCGTCGCTAGCAATCTCGTCTCCCCAACATTGCCCTGACAACTTAAGGTTTTGATTCACCGACTCACCAAACCCCTGGCTGTGGGAACAGTGGATGGAAAGCTTCCATCCTTCACCAGTTGGAAAGCATGGAAAGCACTCTTCACCAATCGGCTCCAATCTCCCTCTGGGAGCAAGAAAGCCACCAGGAGGAGCTCCCACTACTCATCCTACCGTCCTTCAGCCACCCGATAATCCTCGGCCTACCATGGTTATTCAGACACAACCCCGTTATCTCCTGGCACACCAGATGTCTCACTTTCCGGTCTCCATACTGTCGGTGGCACTGTAGCCCCCTCCCTGTTGCCTCCACTACCATAGAAAGCCTCGACCAGGACGCAAGACCGGATATCCCCAGGAAGTACGAGCAGTTCCATGAGGCTTTTAGCAAGACCAGAGCTAAACAGCTCCCTCTTCACCACCTTTGTGTCTGTGCCATAGAGCTCCTGTTCTGTACCACACCTCCCAGGAGTTGCGTGTACCCCCTCTTGGTGGCTGAGACCCAAGCAATGGAGCATTATGTCCAAGAAGCACTCCAGCAGGGCTTCATTCGTCCCTCTACCTTACCAGCTTCGGCAAGCCTCTTCTTTTTCCAGAAGAAGGATGGTGGCCTCCGCCCCTGTATACTGTAGATTACAGGGGATTGAATGAAGTTACGGTAAGGCACCGGTACCCACTCTGGTCGCCTGGTGCTGTGGAGCAGCTGCGAGGTGCTAAGATCTTCACCAAGCTAGACCTCCGCAGCATGTACAACCTGATCCATAATTGAAAGGGAGATGAGTGGAAAACAGTCTTTAGTACCACCTCAGGCACTACGAGTACTCCATGATGCCTTATGGCCTTGTTAACGCCCAATCGGTGTTCCAGTTCTTCATAATTGACATGCTGAGAGAGATGTTGGGAAGATTCGTCATTGCCTATCTTGACAACATCCTCATCTTCTCCCCCACTTAAGAGGAGCGTGTGGAACACATGAAAAAGGTACTCGCATGACTGCTGGCTCACCACTCCACGTGAAGGCTGAAAAATGTGTTTTTTTAAATTAAATACTCAAATATGACAAATAAAAGGGTAAATATCTGCATGGAATGAGAAGTTCCCAAGCTTTTTATTGGCGAAATTGCAAGTTCATATGTGGATGTAGCAGATACTGGTGATGGTCCACCTGGGGGGTCATGTAGGTTTTAGTTGGCGTGGCTAGAAGTTGGGTGACCACCAGCTACCCAAATTTTGGTCCCTTATTCTCTCTCCTGCACAAAGGTCCCAAAACTTTTATTGCTGATTATTGATGTGTGGCATGCAAAAATTGGAAAACAGTTGTAATTTGTTTGGGACCTTTATGTAGGATGGAACTAGGACCCACTTTCCATGTGTCAGAAATGGCATCGCTCATGACTTCAGGTGGCGCTAACGTCAACCTACATGGAGGTCCCAGGATTTTTTTCACTACAAGTTGCAGTCCACCAACTCTAGTTACAAGAATATTGAAAAAAACTTGGGACCTCCATGTAGGTTGAAATATGGAGCAGTCAAATTTGTTACCTCTCAATACAGCACAGAAAAGTGGGCGTGGCCTGCTCAGAAGGGGAGGGGTTAATTACCAAGGTCATGACTGATTTCCCTATTCCCAGCCCCAAACTCAATAATTATGAAGTATGAAGAGATTTGGAGATGGTGACTTGGCACTCTTGGGCTGATCTTAGAAAAAGGCACTCTTAAGACATACAAACAATTTCATGACGTAGTACAACAAGAGCTTGAACAACCATAGAGGTGAAGAGAAATCAAACAAGGACACGCTGCTGGCCGTGAAATAGAATGCAAATTTTTGAGATTTCCGCATTGGCCTCAGTTTTCAGACCTGGGTGCTGTGTCCATCTTTTTATACAGTCTATGCTTATATGCCATAATGCAACAAGAGCTCAAGCAACCACAGAGACAAAGTGAGACCATTTACAAGCAGCCCCCTAATGACGACCTTGAGCAGGCTCCCATACAGCAGCGTCTTCTTATGCTTTTCCCTCAAATAGATTAATCGATGTAGCAGCCAGACAGCAATCAGTGGCCTTCAACAGCTGCACAAGTAGACATCAGCTTATGGGAATGCACCACTCACGCAAAACACTGTGAAAAATGTTTATTCTCTCATACACAGAGAAGGAGGTGTGGCTGCGGCCGTAACACTATTGTCAGGTCTCGCCTTCCCAGGGCCAGCACGCCGGCTGAGTAAAACCCGGAACAGCTGCTTCACTCATCAGGTCACCGTCTTCACCTGTGACTCGTTTACCACAGAGCTTCCGCAGTAGCTATTTAAACCACAGCGGCACTGTAACTCTTTGCTAAGTCTCGTAAAGCATGTTTGTGCTGCTGTGCTTCTCCGTTTCGCAAATCTAATGTGAAACTCTTAAACTCTAGCATATGTGCTGTATTAACTTTTAGCACATAGTTGTTCGTAGCAAGGAACCTCATTTCCTTTTCTTTTTCTTACTGTTTGTAATACCCAGCGTACTATCTCTTAGCCATATTGTACTACTACAGTTTACTTGCATTGTTTGGAACCTCGTTTCCTTTTTGTTGATATCTTTTCTGTGCATGTCTCCTGCTTGCGCAGTCGGCAGCAATAAACAATACAACTAAATCCACCTTTACACTTGAGTCCAGTCCACGTTTTCCTGGCCTCTGTGCTAACCCTTACAGAAGACTTAGCCTACTATGGATTCAGCAAAGGTTACCCGACCTGTTCCAACTCGTGGCAGAACAGCAAAGAGAGATCAGCCGTCTGTGCACCATGCTGGACGACCTTGTTCGTGGGGTCCGTGAACTGGTAAGCTCCCGTGTTCCACCACCAGCACCCCCTCCCGTCTCTCCTGCAGGACCGCAGCTTGCCCCCTCCAGTCCCCAGGGTGATTCTCCAGTGCGCCTCCCTGACCGGTATGATGGCAATCCCACTGCATGCAGAGGCTTCCTCCTACAGTGCGGATTGTACTTCACTTACCACCCAAGCCTGAGTGATGCCGAGAAGATCGCCGCAGTGGTGACACGCCTTTCAGGGAAGGCCCTAGACTGGGTGGCCGCTGTTTGGGGGGAGTCAGCTTTCACCACTTATGCTGACTTGTCTCTGCAGTTTTGCTCAGTCTTTCATCACCCTGGGAAGAAGGCTGGCGACCAGCTGCTAGACCTCAACCAAGAAAAGAAGACCGTCGTGGATACGCCCTTCAGTTCTGCACCTTAGCTGGAGCAAGTGGCTGGAATGAACCAGCCTTACTGTCCATCTTCAGGAGGGGGCTTTGTCCAGAGCTCCATGCGGAGATAGCCTGCCGAGATATAGAATCCTCCCTGTCTGCCTACATCAATGCCGCCATCAGCCTGGACCAGCTAATGCAGGAGAGGCGGAGCCTGCCCAGGGGTCGGGAAGCTCCCACTGGTGAAGGGGCAGAGCTTATGGAGGTGGGGCCATCAAGACCTGCCGGGCGTCGTCCATGGCCTAGGACTGGACACTGCCCCCGGAGTCAGTAGGAGGAAGCCACGCCTCCCAAGGAAAAGGTGTCTCCCGCGACCATCACCAGGCAGCGGTTCAAGATCCCTGTGGAGGTATCTTTTAACACTCTGACCCTCCACACAGAGGCCCTAATCGACTCTGGTGCAGCGGGGAACTTCATCTCCAGTACATTAGCACAATAACTCGGCATCCCTCTCCATCCACTCTACTCCCCTCTGATGGTGACAGCCATAGATGGAAGACCCCTGGGCAGCCACAGTGTGACCCACCAGACAACGCCGATCTCCCTGCTGATCCAGAAGTGCCACCTGGAGAACATTCCTCTGCTGACACTGCCATAATCCAACCACCCCATAATACTCGGATTACCTTGGCTCCTGAACCATAATCCATTAATCACCTGGAAAACCCGGAAACTCCAGTTCCGGTCCCCGACGTGCCGACAACACCGCAGCCCCCTAGCCGTTGCCTCCACTACTGTTGAGAGCCCTAATCCAGTGGATCAGCTTGACCTTCCCTGGGAGTACCACGACCTCAAGGGGGTGTTCAGCAAGGAGAGAGCTATGCAGCTGCCCCCGCAACATCCGTGGGATTGCACGATAGAGCTACTGCCTAGCACCTCACCACCAAGGAACCGAATTTACCCTTTATCTGTGACGGAGACACAAGCCATGGAGCAGTATGTGCAACAAGGCTTCATCCTTCCCTCAACCTCACCCGTGTCAGCCAGCTTCTTCTTCGTACAGAAGAAGGATGGAGGTCTCTGTCCCTGCATCGACTAGTGGGGTTTGAATGACGTCACGGTAAAATACCGATAACCACTCCCTCTGGTCCCAAGCGCTGTGGAGCAGCTCCGTGGAGTAACCATCTTTACGAAGTTAAACCTCTGCAGTGCTTATAACTTGATTTGCATCACGAAAGGAGATGAGTGGAAGACGACATTCAGTACCACCTCCGGCGACTATGAGTACCAGGTGATGCCTTACGGTTTGGTTAACGCCCCGTCTGTGTTCCAGTCATTCATCAATGATGTACTATGAGACATGCTGGGCAGATACGTCATCGCCTACCTCGACGACATTCTGATCTTCTCCCGCACTCGTGAAGAACACGTGACTCATGTTAGGAGAGTACTGGAGCGTCTCCTAAGCCACCAACTGTACATCAAAGCCGAGAAGTGCTCGTTCCACCAATCCACCATCTCCTTCCTGGGTTACATCATCGAACCAGAGGGAATGGAATGGAAGAAGGTGCAGGCAGTAGCTGATTGGCTAATCCCATTAAACATCAAAGAGCTTTGCAGATTCTTGGGTTTCACCAACTTTTATCGCAGATTCATAAGGAATTTCAGTGCTGTGGCCCATCCCCTGATACGCCTCTTTAAAGGGAAACCCAAGGCTCATCAATGAGATTCGGAGGCGTAGCACACATTTGACACTCTCAAAGAGTTATTCACCACCGCTCCAGTGTTGAAACTACCAGACCCGGAAAAACCATTCGTCGTAGAAGTGGATGCCTCCATGCAGGGGTGGGTGCTATCCTGTCACAGAGACATAGCACCCTGGAGAAGCTATTTCCGTGCACCTACTTCTCACGTAAGCTCTCTCTGCTGAAGCAAATTACGACGTGGGTACCGGGATTTACTAGTGGTCAAGCTGGCACTAGAGGAATGGAGGCATTGGCTTGAGGGGGCCCGATATCCATTCTTGGTGCTCACCGACCACCACGACTTGGAGTACTTGAGGAAGGCACAAAGGCTCAATCCGCGACAGGCCAGGTGGGTGCTTTTCTTTACGCAATTTAATTTCTCAATTACCTATCGTCCAGGCTCAAAGAATGTGAAAGCTGAAGCTCTCTCCCAAAGACACGATGCAGAGATGGAGACGATGCCTGAGGAAAACATCCTACCACCCTCCTGCATACCCGGACAAATCCAGTTGCGGCTAGATAGGGAAATAGCAAAGGAGGCAAAACGGAATCCGCCTACTTCCCCTGTTCCGCTGGGTAAAACGTTTGTGCCCTCACCACTTATGGAGAGAGTCATTCAATGGGCCGACACTTCCCTATCCATGGAACATCCCGGAGTCAAACGTACCTCTACTATAATCACCCAAAAGTACTGGTGGCCCCATCTGGCCTCCGACATATAAACAGCTGTACGCTCATGCGCCACTTGCACCATCTCAAAGTCCCCACGCCGGCCGCCAGCAGGAAAACTAAATCCACTTCCAGTCCCACACCGACCCTCGTCACATCTGGTGGTGGACTTTGTCACTGATCTACCGAAATCTGAAGGTAACACCTGTATCCTGGTAATCATCAATCGTTTCTCTAAATTCTGTAAATTTTCTGCCTTCCCCTCACTGAAAAAAAAGGGCATCCACTGGACTCAGTCCCTTCCAGTGCATGTTCGGACGGCAACCTCCCCTTTGCCCATGGGACCAGAGCCAGACAGCGGTCCCGGTGGTAAATGCCTGGTCCTCTGAGGCGGAGAAAGTCTGGGAACACACCAACGTCCAGATCAGGAGGGCACTCCATCATCAGAAGAATCAGGTGGACAGAAGACGGCGGGATGCTACCCAATACCAACTGGGGGATAGAGTCTGGCTCTCAACCAGGGACCTGCGCCTCCACCTGCCCTGCAAGAAGCTCTCCCCATGGTTAATTGACCCCTTCCATGTCCTCTGGAGGGTCAATGAGTCAGCATATTCTATTCAACTACCATCACATTATCTTGTCGCCCTCCTCAGGCTGGTGCGTGCTGGAACCCTGGCAGAAACATCCCCCCCGGAAACACCCCCCGTCCTGGAGGTGGATGGAGGCCCAGCCTACTGGGTATGCAACCTGCTCCAATCAAGACGCAGAGCAGGCAAACTCCAGTACTTGGTAGACTGGGAAGGTTACGGTCCGGAGGAAAGGAGTAGGGTCAACCGCAATGACATCTTGGACCCCCAACTCCTAACCAAGGAGAATTCCACCAAGCCCATCCGGACCAACCTGCCCCGTGCCCCAGGGGGCGCCCTCCCGGACGAAGACCCAGCACATCGGGAGTCGTGCCTCGGGAGGGGAGGCGGGGCTACTGTCAGGTCTCGCCTTCCCAGGGCCAGCACGACGGCTGAGTAAAACCCGAAACAGCTACTTCACTCATCAGGTCACCGTCTTCACCTGTGCCTCGTTCACCACAGAGCTTCCGCAGTGGCTATTTAAACGACAACCGCACTATAACTCTTTGTTAAGTCTCGCAAAGCATGTTTGTGCTTCTGTGCTACTCTGTTTCGCGAATCTAATGTGCAACTCTTAAACTCTAACATATGTGCTGTATTAACTTTTAGCACATAGTTGTTCGTAGCAAGGACCCACATGGAAAGAATCTATATGAACATATATGCGCATATATGCAACCTATATGCTGCATATATGCAGCATATATGCGCACATATGCCGCATATATACAGCATATGTGCGCATACAGTATATGCCGCATTTAGGCCGCATATAGGCCAAATTCAGATACATATATGTGCATATACAGGGCATATAGGTCTCCTATATCGCTTCTTTATATCCACATATAGGCCCTATATGCACATACAAGGTATATGTCTCCTATATAGCTCATATACCCAGTGGCAGGTTCTGTTTGTCATACCTATTGTATAGCTCATATCTCACTTTTGCAACTGTCATACATGATGCCTAGCTCATATTTTTATTCTCAAGGTAATATCTGCATATTAGTCCAAAGTCCCTTACAGAAATAACAAGACTTTCAAGCAATAACTTATTAATCGCATGTGAACACGTGAAATTGGCATCACATTTGATCCTAAATACATATTGACATGTGACAACGGCATGTTATGTGTAAACCAGTCATTATTAACTATGGCAAGTGAGAGGAGACAAAAAGCTATGATATCAACACAAATATCTAAAACTATTTGCTACATTTATTTCCTGAAACATTAACAATAACAAGGTCATCAATTCTTTCTTGACCATACTTATTTCCATTCTATGAGGATTGAGTTGTGTATTGTGGAAGAGAAGGAAATGTATAAAAACAAAATGGTTTGATTATGTTTCTTTCATCAATTAAGCATTTTTCAAGTTTAAATCACTGCCAGATTCACCACATTAGATAAAATTGGATTCATAACATTACAGCTCATACACATCCACTGAAAGGTTAAACACTACATTGTTACATCCACCAAATGCAATGTTTTCTATTTTGTCTGTAATGCAGTTTCTAGATTAATATGGCTCAGAGGGCATTAGTCTAAATGTAGCAAAATAAAACAAAAATAACAAAATAAAAGTACATAGAAGAACATACATTCAAGTAAACATGCCTTTCGAAAGTCATTTTCATCCCCATATCTATCTGAGCATTTCACTGTGGTTAATGAATTTGAAGACAAAGTCTACATTTCTGTTCACAGTTTTAATGAAAAGACACTTATCTTTTATCTGAGATGGTTGCATAGCTACTACAGGTCCCAGACTTTTTCCTACAGGGACGAAATAACAAGGATTCTTAAATTCCCACATGGAAAGAACCTATATAAATATTTTAATATATATAAATATAGGGCCCATATATTATAGGTACATTTATGTACATATATGTACCTATAATATATGAAAACGGCCAATTTTATGTATGTCGCATATATGCGAAACCTATATGTGGCCCTATATTAAAACCTATATGTTTATATAGGTTCTTTCCGTGTGGGGAACCTCGTTTCCTTTTCTTTTGCTTACTGTTTGTAACACCCTGCGTGCTATCTCTTAGCCATATTGTATTGCTACAGTTTACTTGCATTGTTTGGAACCTCGTTTCCTTTTTGTTTCTATCTTTTGTGTGCATGCCTCCCGCTTGCGCGGTCGGCAGCAATAAGCAATACAACTAAACCCACCTTTGCACTTGAGTCCAGTCCATGTTTTCCTGGCCCCCATGCCAACCCTTACAGCTATACTATGCGATAGATTTTTACGAGGATAAACCATATTAAGCTGCTTTAACACCGGACGCGAAACGAATTTTTCGCACGACAGATTACATTCAAAGTCAATGCAAAAATTCAAAGTCGTGCAAAAAATTCGTTTCGCGTCCAGTGTGAAAGCGGCTTTATGCTTCTGTCCCAAAACATGTATGATTTTAATGAAAGAGACAAACAAAGAACCAATAAAGATTATCTCCAGCAACTTCCTCTGCCACCTACAGTCTGATGATGAATTGTGTCAGCAAAAGTGGTTTGCATTTTTTTTAATGAAACAACAAGTACAGTATCTATGCTTTTTCATGAAAGAACAAGAATGGAATGGATTGTAAGAGGTTGTCCTTGGCTTTCTCCATCAGTATACCAGCTGCTGTCTCTCCTTGAGTTTTTAAACCCTTTAAACATGGTTGCAGTTATTTAATATAAAAAATAAGAACAGTGAAAGCAGGTTTCCTTAACCAAATATTAAGCAGGTACCTATTTATTTCACTCTAATACATAGAAATCTTTCAGTATGATACATAAAATCTAGTGCAATACGATGACAGATGCCCACAGGGAATGGGATGCCACCATGATACCCTGTTGGAGCTTCAATCTGCACATTAACAATATTCCTCTTTTTCTTCTCATATTTTTCAAAAAAGAATTCATTTGGAGTAGGGAGTACCTGGAAGAGATTTGTGAATTGAGGGACTATTAAAGAATTTATGACCGTTATTTTACCAAACAGAGATAATCTTTTCCCCCTCCATGGAAATAAAAGGCTGTCCAATTTTGCTAAACGGGGCTCAAAGTTCAGATTTACTATGGAACCTAAATCCTTAGGAATGTGTATACCTAAAATGTCTACCTCTCCATCAACCCAGTGAATAGGATGATGTGAGGGCAATGTAAAATTTGTGTTTTTTAAAGTTCCAATTTTAAGTATTTTGCATTTATCAAAATTTAAAGAAAGTCCAGAGAAAAAAGAAAAACTGTCTAAATCATCAAGGAGAGCATGGAAAGATACTAAGTTAGGGGCAAATGAAAAATTTGTGTCGTCTGCATATTGTGAAATTTTATAGGATCTTCCATGGATAGATAAACCAGTCAACTTATGATTACTGCGAATCTTAATGGCTAGCATTTCTACTGCGATAATAAACAAATAAGGGCTCAGGGGACAGCCTTGTCTTACCCCACGATACAGATTAAAAGCATTTGACAAGTAACCATTGTTCAGAACGCAACTTGTAATATTGGTGTACAAGGTGTTCACCCAAGCAATAAACTGAGGGCCAAAATCGAAAAATTCTAATGATTTTAGTACAAAGTCCCATCTAATTAAATCAAAGGCTTTTTGAAAGTCAGCAATAAAGATAAGGCCTGGTTTATCTTCCTTTTCATAAAAATCAATTAAATCTAATAGATGTGTAATGCTGTCCCCAATAAATCTCCCCGATCTTTGTGAATAATGTGTGATATGACAGTTTTAACTCTCAGAGCCAGGCATTTGGAAAGGATTCTGGTATCACAACATAGTAGGGTTAGGGGCCTCCAGTTACCTAATAGAGTGGGGTCTTTGTATTCACCATTGCTACCTTGTTTTAATAATAAAGAAATTATTCCTTACCTTTGGGTCCCAGATAGATGGCCTTGTGACAAGGAATAATTAAAACACTCAAGCATAGGGGCTTTGAAAATAGAAAAGAAGTGCCTATAGACTTCCACAGGAATTCCATCAATCCCAGGTGTTTTCCCATTTGAAAAGGAATTAATGGCATTACATAATTCCTCCTCAGTGATTAGACCCTCACAAGCCTGCAGCTGCTCATTGGACAAATGCCCATCATATTCATCAGGGAAAAAATGCTTAGAGTTTTGAGGGGTCAGGGGTGCTAGGGGTTCATCAAAAGAGTAGAGAGAAGAATAAAATTCAACTTGCCTTTCCAAAATTTCCTTAGGATTGCAAGTAAAAGTTTCATCAGGCATCTTCAATTTCTGAATGTCTTTCCGAGTATAATTCCTGTGAACCAGTTTTAGAAAGTATTTAGTGCATCTCTCCCCCAGTTCTATCCACCGAGCTTTTGATCTAACTAAAATTCCTTGTAAATGTTGATCGTAAAGTAGCTCCAGTTGTTTTTGTTTATTATCCAAGTCATCGAGGAGAGAGTCAGGGGGAGAAGGTGCATTGTCAATTTGTCTGTGTAACATGTTTATAATATCAATTAATTCTCTCTCTCTGGATAGATATTGTCTATTTTTCCAACTTGAAAATTTGATACAATGATCCCGGAAAAAGCATTTTGCAGTTTCCCAGACAAAATTTTCTCTTTTTTTGGAGTGGAGGTACCTGAAAGAGTTTGTAGGAAGACCATGTACAATTCAATTGAAAATGGTGGGCTGAATTTAATTAATTTATATGCTTTTGCACTTACTATAAAAGCCTCATGGTTACCGAAATTATATTTTAATCCTGACTGGTTTACATCTTGGTTGTTAAGTATGTATTTGTCTGTTGGATCTAGTATATTTCCCTTTTTGCAGTTAGACTCTTTACGGCATCTTAAACTTAATCCATTCCTATTTGATGTTGTTCATGCATGGTACAAATATCAGTATAAGGCCCCCACAACTGCAGCTGAAATTAGACAACAGATTTTATTTATGAATTCAAATATTCTTATTGGAGGGAAACCTATCATTTTTATCTCTTTTGTGAACTGCGGTATTTTGTTTGTAAATGATATTTTAAATGGTGATGGTTATTTAATGTCATACAATGATCTTTGTATAAAATATGGTGATGTTTGTAGCCATTTCCAGTATTTACAATTATCTACTGCAATTCCTAAAGTATGGAAATCTCTCTTGCTTGGTTCTCCTCCTATTTTAGTTTGTATTCCTGCTCAATCCAACAGTACCTGGCTAAGGAATATTAAGATTAATAAAAGTATGTATAAGTTCTTTCTAATGTGTTACAATCCGATAGATATATCACATAATGTGTGGTTGTCTTGGCTGTACCTCTTTGACACTCCAATCCCCTGGGTACAAGTCTACACTTCTATTGTTCATTGCACAATTGACCCTACCACCAGATATTTTCAATACAGACTTTTGCATAAATTTTTGCCAACAAATAGATTATTGTATATATGGAAATGTGTAGACAGCCCACTATGTTCCTTTTGCCATCAAGAAGAAGAAACATACCTGCATGTCTTCTGGGATTGTCCTCATGTAGTTCCCTTCTGGGATAAAATCAAAATCTGGTTTCATCAGAAAACTGGCCAAAAACTACAACTGAATGCCTTTAACATTATTTTTTGGAAACTTGGTCTCTGAAGCCCCTATCATTGGAAATCTTGTTATTTTACTTGCTAAAATCTGTATATATAGAAGTAGAAAGACTAATCATGTTAGTTTTCAATATTTTATTCAATATGTCAGTTTTTTTCTACAAAGTTGAATATTACATTGCAACAAGGAGAGGAAAAGTGCAGAAGCATCTGGGCAAATGGGGTACATTGTGTTTGTAATGTGTGTTACCTTTTCTTTACATAGGTAAAGTGTCATATATGTTTGTCTGTTTTGATATTAGTACTGTTATTTATTTATTTTTTCAATTTTTTTTTTCAATTTTTTTGGATGGTTCAGTGTTGTATTATTTGTTTACTTATTAATAAAATGCATTAAAAAAAACTGTACAAGGTGCCTTTGTCCAATATGATAATAGTCACACTTTCTAGATTTTTATAGTCAAAAGCACTACTGCTAAGACTTTCAGAAAATTATTTTTTGAGGGTTCATGAAGTTTTATTATCCTGGTTTAAATTGTTATTTTCTGGTTTGTTGTTCAATAAAATGCAATACTTGATTTTTCAAAAAAAAAAAAAAAAACAATATTCCTCTTTTGTAGTGGCAATCAGTGCGGGGAACTGTGTAACCACAACATCACTTTTTAATCTGATTTTACATTTCAGGTGGGGCCTAAAGCGGTGGAGCAGACTCTGGATTGTTTAGCAAGAGTTAGTGCAATTTCTCAGGCTCCCTCAAAGTTCAAATCACTCTCTGCAACAGCAGTATGAAGCAGACTATATAGGTAACTAAGCTCTGTCACAAAAATTATTACTAATGGTGGGCAAGAGTGGTCATGTAGGTGGCAAGGAAATATATAAAAATTACTGCTCACACTTAGACCCTCCGGAGTCCACGAGCATTTTCGCATGACATTGATGTACCAAAACCAATAGTATCAGACTACTGGGTGAGTACGACGTAGACCCTGCCACACTCGTAGCCATTTGCTTCTAGCGGTTCCTGGGTACAAGGTGACTATCAACGGTAACCATAGAACATTTTATTACCAGACTCAGTGGTCTTTTTTGACTTTGACTTTTGCGGTTTTCTGTATTTTGATAAAACTGAGTAGACATGAAACTGAGGGCAAAAGCCAGGTTCATAGTCATCATGGCAAAGCCAAAACAGAATAATTTCAGTTCTCTTTACAATCTTTTTGTCAGTTGTATCATTAGCTTTGCAAGATTTATTCATAGTTCTGCTACAGATTTTCTAGTTGTCATAATATCCTTGAGTCTCAGTGTGGATCCTCTTGCCTAAAAGGTAACCCAACCATGAAGCCCACAGGACAAAAAGGGATTCAAAGCCTTGGAAATCCTTTTTACAATCTCACTGCCTGAGGCTGAAGGGTGCCAATGTTTGACTAGTGCTTGAAAGGAGAAACAAAGTCTCAAAGTGATTTGTTTCTTTCCTGCACCCTGGTTTGAATTTTTCTTCCAGAGCATCAACATAGTCCTCAGGAAGAAAAGATGACTGGAATGCACTCTGGAATTCCTCCAATGTAAGGATTTTCCCTCTAATGGTCTCCCATGAATCATATGCAGATCCATACAACGCACTTCTAATGGTTTCAAGGATCTCAGTATGAAGTTTCAGAGAGAGCAAGTCACTGCATCTTTGCAAATACACCAAAGGACCATTCTCATCATGTGGCCTGCCAAAGGAAGGGAAACACATCTTAACTGGAGGCTTGCCATCAGTCACTCTGCAAGATTCATTCTTGAAACTCACACCCATAGACATGACAGCACCAAAGCAATCTGAAGGAACACCAACTGGAGCAGAAGTTAGCAATTAAACCATGTTTTCAGCTGCTGGGAATAGATAATTTGTGAGCTTGAAATGAAACTGCAACAGGTGTTACTGCTTCTTTTAAGGGCCAAATCATCTTGCTTCTGTAGTGAATTGACTTGCGAAATGATGAGACACAAGCTACTCGAGGGCATTCTGCATTAAACCCATCTGCTGTTGCATTGTATGCACCTCCGTCACAAGAAGCTGTACATTCTTGTTTTCAGTGACCGTTTATATGATGCATGTCGACAAGTTATTATGCTTGCGGTCAGGGACTCTTGGGAAACTCAGATTGTGTTGGTATGAAGGGTATCTATGCGCTTTGAAGCAAAATCAAACCAACATTTACAAAGTTTTGAGAAATTTGCTTGCAAAGTTTGGCTGCTCAGTGTAGGAGATCTTTATATTGATACACCTAAGTAAAACATTGAATGTATTAAGCAACTGAAACTCTCTCTCTCTCTCACTGTTTGAAGATTTCAGTGATTCAAAGGGAATTTTCTGAATTTCTTTGGGAAGTGGAACCTTGTAACCTTAATGACTGGAGAATTTGACATACTTACAAGGTTCTAACAGAAGGTTTTTTTTTGTTGAAAAATGTAAAGATAAATGCTTACTGAGCAAAAAATTTATTGTTATCTGAAGTAAACAGGACAACAGAAGTGCATCACTGCACATTGATAAGAAAATACAATCAAAAAATGCAACAATATCTGACAGTTCTGCTCTTTACCTCTGTTCACACATAGGCCCTCATTTATCAAACGTGCGTACACCAAAAAAATGGGTGTACACCAAATCTCCCGCAAGGATCGGCATTTATCCATCTGAACGTGAGCGAACGGTCCGCAAAAATCTCACGCAAGGTCTGAACAGGTGTACGCAGATTTGAAACCAGCGAACAACATGCAGGAACGAGTGCAGCTGTCAAAATGAGTAATAAACCAAATGCAGCGATGAGGACGTCATGCTGTTGTTGCTCTTATTAGTAAAATGAATAAATAGGCTAAATAGATAAATAGGCTAAATTAATAAATGAATGAATGATTAAATAAATAAGGCACCTGTGTTGAGAAATTATTAAAACTTATATTTTGAGACAACCTGCTTGTCAGGTCAGACGGCTGACAATTACAATCAATTTGATTAAGCGCAATGCGTGGCTTGGCAGATATGCAGTGTGGTATGTCAGATGCGCATCCAGTCATATATAGACTATAGCTACTGAACAACAAAAGAAACGCAAGTTAATTAAAGGCAGACTGGAAAATAAGTTTGAAAGTAATTATTTTAAAAAATCAAATTTATTACTAGCGCGTGCACATTTACACTTGTTTCATCAAACTTTTCTTTATTTTGCGGTCACTTTGACTGAGAACCATAAGAGTACATTAACTAACTAGCTAACTTGCGTTTCTGTTGTTGCTCAGTTTATATAGGCCTACGGACACTTTGACCGTGATCACATTTTGACAATGGCAGATCTTCTATTGTTAGAGGAATAAGCTTCTGTCCGACATGAGAGGAACTTTCGGTACAGAGAAGATCTCCTCCGGGAAAGTGACGAGTGGCTGCTCGTTTTGTGTGGCACCCAATAAAATGTCATGGAGTAATAAGTGCAACGAAGAGTGATCTCTGCAGACTGTATTTTAACAATTACCCTTATGCAGCTCCGATCGAGGCGGTAGGGACCCATCCGTGTCCCCTTCGCCTCGTATTCCCACGATGGAGTGGGAGCCCTGCTGCCACGCGCTCCTCGAACGGTGACAGCTGGAGGTTCGAGTCTGGTCGGCCTCCACCGGTCCCTGCGCTGCTGCGCCTGAGCGCAGCAACCCGTTTTTTGGTGGTGATCTTAAAAGCGGAACACTTCTTTTAAACCTACATGTAAAGCATTTGGATTGTCAATTCTATAGGCTATATAACATAAATTTCATGGATCTATAAATTGAATTTATTAAGGCCGATGTTATTCACACTTATACGTGAGGCCAATGCTGATTTTTTTCTTGGCAACACTTATAAGTGCGCCAGTTGATGACCATTCCAGTGCTGCTTAGAAAGTACCACTTCAAATAAGTTTGGCCAAGAAAAATTTTTTAGCTGTGGACATGCTTAAAATAAGTGTGGGCAATGGAGAAATGTGCATCTTGGCTACACTTAACAGTGTGTCTAACGTGAATTTCGATCAATTTTTGTGCTTGGACACGCTTAAATAAGTGCAAATAGTCACTTCGATTTATGAATGAATTAAATCAAACTTCTGCTGCACTCCGGTTTTCCACCCCAACGGTGTTTACCGCAGCAGCAATAGTTTTCCAAACTGCAGCCTTCTGGGCTCCCTTTATGCCACTCTTAAGGCTTCCAAATAAAATAATTTTGTTTTTCTCCACCTCGGACGTGATAATTTATATTTCCTCCTCAGTGAAGTTCCTTCTTCTTTGCCGTCTTTCTAGAGTCCATGTCGTAAAGTGGGCAGGACTATGCCTCCCGGAGCATGAATTTATAGGGGCATGTCATGTAAATTACGATGGTTTCAGCTGACAGATTTATCAGCGCCAGGCCAGTTCTACACCGAAATCAGCGACCTACACACTTTTAGTAAATCAGACGCGACACCTGGCGAACACTGATATTTGCACCAGAATCTACACCAGATCCTACGCAAGTTTGATAAATGAGGGCCATTGTGCGATAACAGGCTTCATTCTTTTCCAACCTTCACAAACAAAATAAGAATAAACCTGGGATACAGGTATAGAAAAACAGTAAATTGCCATTAAGCAACCAATTGATAACTAGTGTAAACTACCAAGCTTTATTGTATCATCCAGTCAGATGAAATACTTTTTACTATGTTGGACATTTTCTGCAAAGAACTAAATAATCTTAAATATCTGCTTATAATACTCTTGATCAACCAAAGGCATGAATTTGAGCACTTTCTTCAAATCTGCTAGCTTGCAATTGTTTTCTCGTAGTGTTTTAGGTCAAAGTGCCTCAAAGCCCAACTCTCATGGGCTTTCCCTTCTCATTCCATTCCATTGCCCTTCTCGTGGAAATTCTCAAACTGATGGGAAGTTTTGTACTGCATATCAAATAGATTATGTCAGTTCTGTGAAAACTGGGGTTAACTTAGAGAAGAGCGCTACCTTGTAATTAAGACAGTGGGCACATGATTGGAAATCCATGACGTCAGCTGCTTTTATTTGGATTACAATGTATGGCTGCTTTCTGTTGGATTTGAGAATGATACAAAGTATTAATAGCGGGGAACAGAACTCTGACTTGGAGTGCTCTAGGACACTATGGACATTGTTTATTTTCTGTATGGCAGAATGACCAGGACCACAGTACTTCATGGTTATAGATTCAATTGTTGGATGTCTACTGAGAAACTCTGTCACAGCAAATGCCATGATGCTATCTTGTTTTTCCAGAATACAGCTATCACTCCATGTTCTACTGTGATTTACCTCTTTATGATATATAACAATTTTTCTAACACTAGCAATGCCATTACGTTCAAGATAGGTTTCAGTTTGGAAGCCATGCTGCCCAAAGTGTATGGCACCTAACCCTTGTAAAACCAGACATCTGATTGGTTCAAATAAAACTAATTTCTTATCAAACCCATGATCTCATTGGTTGATAGTGTCAGAACCTTGTACTGGTATCCTAAGTACTCTTAGGGAAATAGAACTTTGTCATTCTTTTCTGAACCCAATTTTATAACAGAATTGAGTTTGCATTCTTAATCATTAGATAGAACTACGTAATACCAACTATGTCCAATTGTCAACTCAGTTTTGACCAAAATGTTTGTAAGAACCTGTAAGGCTTTTAGTGTGAGTGAGTGAGCACTGAAAGCAGGAAACGGGGGCAGGATCCAAGTGCGAAGACTGAGGTTGTTTATTCAGTGGCTAAAGCAGGGCTTCAGACACAAACACAATAACACATACAAAATGGGGAATGCAATCCCCAATAAAGATTCAGAATATATTGCAGGACTCACAAAAAGTCTGCTATAATGAAGTTTAGGTAGACCGCTAGGTCTACACGGGCAGAGCACAAAGACAACAGTGAGACTTCACACCGAGGGAAGGGAAGTGCAAGTTTAAATAAGCTTAATTGGATCATTGCATCGAATTAAGTGGCAGGTGGACTGAGTGGAGTGTGGGAGCAGGAGCGTGGAATCAGAACTCCAGTGATGCGAACCGTTGTGGGTGAGGCATGACAGAACCCTGTAAATCTAAGGTCACAAAATACCTCCTTAATAATAAGAAACTACTATTGTTTTCCCTTTAACCACATTAAAAGTTTCTGCTAATTAAATAGACAAAAGGAAATGCACATGAATCTAAAATAATCTAATTTCAGCTTGGTTACTTTAGCACGTTTCAGGATCTCGGGAAGTCTGTTCTGTAGATGAGGAGCACAAAAACTAAATGCAGCTTCCCCACGTTTGGCTCTGATCCAGGGAACACAGAGCAGACTAGTCCCAGATGACCCAAGGGGTCTAGATGGTTCATAACCAACAAGAAGATCTGAGATGTACTTTGGCCCAAAACTGTTTAGTGTTGTGTAGACTATTATTAGAATTCTGAAGTCTGTTCTTTGACAAATAGGCAGCCAGTATAGGGATTTGATGATTAGTGTAATATGATCCATTTTCTTGGTTTTCGTTATGACTCTAGTGGCAATGGTTTGAATGAGTTGTAGCTGTCTGATTGATTTGTGGCTAAGACTTGTGAATATACCATTGCAGTAATCTAGCCTGCTGAAAATAAAGGCATGGACTAGTTTTTCTGTGTCTAATTTTGACAAGAATCCTTTAATTCTGAGTATGTTTTTAAGGTGGTAGTAGACAGATTTTGTTATGGCTTTTCTATGGCGGTTAAAATTTTGGTCAGAGTCTAGAACTATACCAAGATTCCTGGCCTGATATACTGGTTGAAATGGTGTGGAATTGAGGAGAATGCTGATCATATGTTTTTCTTCTCTGGGGCCAAAAATTATAGTTTCTGTTTTTTCTGTTAAGCTGCTAGAGGTTGTGACACATCCATTCCTGAATCTGCATCATGCATTTGTTCAGCTGTTGTAAAGGACTGTGGTCATTTGGGGACACTGTTGGGTAAGGTTGTGTGTCGTCTGCATAGGTATGGTAAGAGATGTTATATTGTTCAGTAATCTGAGCGAGGGGGGGGGCATGTAGATCTTAAACGAGAGAGGTTCGAGAATGGACCCCTGAGGGACTCCACTTCATTTTTTTTCATTGTGATTCAAAGCCGCCCATTGATAAAAAGTATTCTCTGTTTTCAAGATAAGATTTAAACCAACCTAACACAGGAACAGAAAGTCCTACTCATCTCTTCAGTCTATTCAGCAGTATGTGATGATCAACTGTATTGAATGCTGCTCTAAGGTCGAGAAATACCAGAACCGTAAATTTAGATGTGTCACTACCCAGATAGTCATTTATGAAGTGCTTAAGTGCTGTCTCGGTGCTATCAAGAGGTCAGAACTTGACTGAAATGTGCTAAATAGGTTATTTTGTACTTAGAAGGCATTAAGTTGAAGAAAAACAGGCTTTTTGATAACATTACTTAAAAGGTACCATCCCAGGTGGCTCTTTTTTTTGGCAAAATTATAAAAATCTGAGTATATCTGGTAAGTATTAGACAGTAATCAATAACATAAGTGATTTGAAATATCAATGACGAAATATGGTCATCTGTGTAAGGAGCAGGGGCCAAAATTAGGCTACCAATCAAATTAGTCTCAGACAACTTTAATTGGATGGCCCATCTGTCAGTCAAACTGCCAAATCAACATGCATGCTGTTCTGCATGTGCATTCCAATGTGCACGCATTTTGGCTGTAGCTACATAGCCAGCAATAGCTAGCAAGCTAGGCATTCGGACGGAGTCATGGCGCAGCCGAACGAGCAGCCAGTTTTCCGACCTCCAACTGCACCCAGCGGTCAACCACCAGCTAAAAAGACAAAAACCTTCATTGAAAGTATGCAGGAGGGACAAGAATACGTAAAAATTGCAAATGCAACTCGAGTATCCCTTGGCAGAGAAGCATTCGACCGCTGGAGAGAATTGAAGGCACTGAAAGGTTTTAAAACCGACGCACTCGTAGCGGAGTTTCTCTTAGACTGGTAAGCCAGCTTCTTGTCTCTCTCTCTGTGTGAATGCTGTACATAGACAGAAAGTGTAGTGTATACACATTGAGTAGTAAAGTCTAGGCTACTTTTGGTGTTAGCCAAATCACGTTAGCTACAGCCTAGTAATGGGTAGCTAATGTTTGCTTGTTGTTGTATGCCTAGAGACTGGCATTATCCTAGGAAACTTGTGTGTAGGCTATAATGCCCTGGTCATGCTGTGAATCCAGTGTTGAAAGAAACAGGTGTTGTTGTTGGTGGCTTTGTGTGATGTAACATTAGGTCTGACTGCCAGTCGCCTACTTGTGTGTGGGCTATTATTCCCTGGCTATGCTGTAAATCCTGTGCAACCGCCATCGATATACACTGCTGCTAATGCTGTCTGTGTTGTAATGTTGCCTCCGGTGCTTTCAAAATATGCTACCTCGCGGTTCTGCGCTTGTGCAAACCTAAAATCTTGGGCTCTATTACTTCGCTCACATCTCACGTATCTTCAAAAATTATAAATATACGTCTTTTTTCGGTACGCCTTTCAACCTTTTATCGTATTCATATTTGCATGTACACGCTGGGTTTTCTTGAAAACGCAGAGATTGGATGATAATGGTGTATATGAGCATATATCTTCAAACAAACTTATCCAACTCATTATAACATCTGCTTATGTTATAATAAGATAAAAAATGACAACGATACTATTGTACACTGATTCATATTGCAATATTACGGCGAGAACAAAGATTTTACGATCGCTTTGCATTACGGTAGCATTTTTTGACAAAGCAGCACAAATTGTCAGAACACCGGCCGCACCGGTCAGCTGTTTGTGGTGGAATGAAGCACACGCACAATCTGAGTGGTGGGGGCGTGGTTTGGGTGATTCCTGATTGAACGGAGGGGGTGGGTGCTTATCAGTTGTGCAATTTGAAAAAAAAAATAAAAATCATAAGTCCAGCCGCCTGGGATGGTACCTTTAAGAAAAGGAGGTTTGACATGGGTCTATAGTTGCCTATAATGGAGGCATCTAGATTTTGCTTTTTCAAAAGTCGTATGATGACTGCAGTCTTCAGGGTACTCGGAAAAATGCCAGACTGAAGGGAGGTATTGACTAAATGTAGAACATCAGGTGCAATACAGTTAAAAAACGTCTTTTAAAAAGCTTGTAGGGAAAGGATCAAGGCAGCAGATGGTTGATTTAAAGGGGACCTATTATGCTGATCCTTCTTTTAATACATATTAGTAATGTTATAATGTTGGTTGTCCATACTCAACCTCTGAAAAGTTTCTAAACATAAGAGACAGGGGTTTTGCCGTAATCCAAGAACAGATTTCGTGAACATGATTTCATCTCTGAACAGCTCCTCCCGAGATCTTCACGAGATCTGGGTAAAACCTGACATCAGGTTGTGCCGTCCAATTAATACAGACCTAGCCAGAGCCAACACCGGCGCTGGACCTGCCTACACCAGAAACTATTCCAGCAGGTACTAACAATGGCAGATCATACTGTGCCTTAGTAGCGTCTACACTTTTGGAAATACAAAAGAAGAACCGCAGATCATTTGAGGTGCAGTTTTGTCAGTATCTCTCCCAAAGCTGCTTGTCCGTTTACTTTTGGACGCAAAGAAAAACACCTATTTCTCTTCCAAAAGACGATGCCACCAGAAATCAGTGAGTAGCTTTTTTTGTTTGCTGGCAGCAAACAGCCACGGCCAAAAGGAACGTTAGCTGCTTGTGCTCAGCATTTCACCAAAGACAGCTTTGTTAATAAAGGATAATTCCACACAGGATAAGCATTTCAGCTGCTTCTCAATCCTGAAGCAGCTGCATCGATCAAGCGCTCGTAGCCACAAGCTGTAAGTAACGATATAACAGCAAATAATGTAAGTGAAGCTAATGTGTTACGCTGGCTAGCAGGACCGCTAACGATAGTTAGCACTAACAACTGGCCTCAAGCGCAGGCTTTCTAAAATATCTGAAGATAAATCCTGGATAGGTCGCGACTGTCCGTGACTCACAGACACAGAAGCTGTAAGTTGCTTTTACTGCATAAGCTAACCTGATGTGATAGCCAGTTGATTGCGGCTGTAGCACTGCAGCTCACGTAGCCAAGTTACTGTTGCTAATGTTTGTGTCCTAAATATGCAAGAGTAATATCAGGGTAAATTCTACAGGAGGTGTGTGAACATAAACCTCATTTGAAGCTAACTATTAATACTTGTTTGCAATTTGGATGCTTGGTACAACTGTCCACGGTAACGTAACCTGCTGCCTGTAAAACCTGTATTGCAAGGGTTTGTCTCTGTGGTAATGACCGCTCGGTTACCAGGTACTGCATGTTAGTTCGCGTGCCATGCTAATTAAAAATGCTCCTAGTTAACTTATATGCAATAATTCTGATCGGTATGCTTGTGTTACTTCGGTAAGCATCAATGTGGCAGTTTCATCATAACGTTGCCCGATTGTAGCCACTACAGTTGAAGCTAACCGGAGAGGTGCTGTATGTGTCCGCAAAGCAATGCGAAACACAGAAGCTCTAACGTGTCTGGTATAACAAATGATTTCTCTGCACTACCGTGACATAATTTCATCCCCCTTTAGAAGTTGTTGTGGCTAATAAAAAGCCAAAAAGGCGAAGATTAAATAGGAAATTATTTTCTGTAGAAGTGATCCATTCACTAGCTCCACATAAGCAACTTGTCCGCGCTAACGAAACTTACGGTCTGTGAAACCTGTATTATGTTCATAACATAACCTGGCTCTCTCTAGCTGTCGCGTACTAGGCTATCCATAAAGCTGCTTTCACATCGGATGCGAAACAAATTTTTCACGGGACAGATTAGCCTACATTCAAAGTCAATGCAAAGACGCGAATACACGCGTTATGGGCGCATTAAGCAGCTTTCACACCGGACCTGAAACTAATTTTTCGCGCAACAGGTTACATTCAAAGTCAATGCAAAGACGCGAATACATGCGTTATGGGCGCATTAAGTAGCTTTCACGCAGGACGCGAAACTAATTTTTCCTGCGACAGATTACATTCAAAGTCAATGCAAAGACGCGAATACACGCGTTATGGGCACATCAAGCCGCTTTCACACCGGACTCGAAACGAATTTTTCACGCGACAGATTACATTCAAAGTCATGACCGCTTATCAGCTACTGCATGCTAGTTCGCATACTCTGCTAATTAAAAATGCTCCTGGTTAACTTATATGCAGCAATTCTGATCGGTATGCTTGTGTTACTTCGGTAAGCATCAATGTGACAGTTTCATCATAACGTTGCCTGATTGTAGCCACTACAGTTGAAGCTAACCGAAAGGGTGCAGTTAGACCAGATGTAGGTTTTGCAAAGCTTGGGGTGCGTTTTTGGGTGCTTGTGAAACGATCGCTTTACTTATCAATGACTGGGGTCTGACTCTCCAATACCTGGGCAAGCTCTCTGATGCTACCAGTGATAGCAATGGGGAAGTGCACAGGCTATAACGTGTCTGGTATCACAAACGATTTCTCTGCATTGCCGTCGATTGAATATTAAATCGGCGATTAAATATTCAATTCGGTAAAACCTGTATTATGCTCATAACATAACCTGAGCTCTATCTAGCTCTCGTGCACTGTCCATAATACGCCCATTCTCCGCGAGGAAACGCTAGTCATTCCGAAGCAATAAGTAACCCTTACCACGGGCAATTTCCGAAAAGGCCGTTTAGCCTGGAGCTTTCGCCCCTCCGTCATATACCAGCGCAGAAGCTGTTTGTTTCTCCATGCTAACGACACACCACAGTTATGCACATGAACAAGCAGGTCCTTATAATACACACCGAAGCAGTCCATAAGCTGTTGGTCCACTTTTAGCTGCTCCTCACTGTCTATGTTTCCCTCTGAACTCAGACCCACTTTATAGCTTTCCCTGCATCCTAGCTATAAAGTAGAAAAACCGCTGTACTCACCACTGTCGACGTTGCAAACTGTTGCCGATAGCAAATTTGAGCTTGAGCTGCCAGATTTTCGCACTGCGTCCTCCACTTTCGCCACTGCGTTTATCAGAACAATTTAATTTCATTAGATCTAGATTCAAGTATAACATTAGATTGCGGAATTTGCCCGCCGCTTCTTTATCAGATGGCAGACGTGTCTCACGTTTCACTCTGGGGAGGCGGAAAACTGCGTTCTGAACCCTCGTCCCGCCCAACTCCGCCCTCCACAGAGCTGGCCAGTCAGAAGAAAGTGGGCACACGGGGAGTGGGGGCCATAGCGGAAGAGCCACCCCAATGAGGCGTTTCAGGCAGAGACTACAATGGACTACAAATGGGGTTTTTTGAGGATGGCAGTATGAGCTAAATAAGGAAACTGTTTAGGACTTAGAACGATCAGGAGTACTCTAGGGGAGTCCAAGATCAAAATATAACCTTGAAAATATAGCAAAATAGGTCCCCTTTAAGATGTTGGACAATATCTGTCAGAGTTTCAAGTCTAGGAGGTGAAAGTGGGCCAGATTAATTACAGCAGTTTTGTTTTGACATAAAGGAGCCATTTTGCCAGAGGTGGAGTTACTGCTTGTTTGTCAAATTTTCTGAATTTTTTTCTGTGAAAAAAGATGCAAAGTTGCAACAGAACTTGGCAGAAAGTAATTCATGAAGGACTGACGGTAAAGGGTTTGTCAGTTTGTTGACAATAATTGAAAAGGGTGCGAGCATTATTGATATTTTTGTTAATGCTCCCGCAGAGAAAGGACTGTCTTGCTCTTTTTAGTCCTGAATTATATGTTTCTTTAATTTCTCTTTATAGATACTGTAGCGTTCCGCCAGTCTGCATTCTCTTTTTTGACTTTTAGCTTGTGAGGCATTCCTCCATGATGCTTTTTTTCTTAGCAGGGACAACTTCGGTCTTCATGGGGTCAATAGAATCAATAATATTTATAAGCTTTGAACTGAAGGAGTCCTTGAAAACATCTACAGGAATGGGAGACAAAACTGGTGTAGGTGAATAAGCCTGGGTGAATAATGTCCAGGTATTTTCATTGATATTACGCTTTTTGATCACTTGTGTTTTCACTGTACTAGTGCTTGTTGAGATAAATGTTTTAAAAAGGACACACCTGTGATCAGAAAGGGCAATATTGGTCACCACCCCTTCAGGTATGTTTAAACCCTTGGATTACGGAAATTCTTTTTTATTCCCTCAAACCAGGCTCCAGCATGCTCAAAGTCACCCTCAATCAGAAAAGCAAATGACAGCAAAGACGACCCAATAGGGCCTAAACAGACCAGAGATTCTGGCTGACAGTACTTGCTAAGGGCTAGTTCACACGTACATGTGAATATTTAAAAATGGGGTTTTTAAAGGAGGATTATCATCAGGATATTTCTGCCCTCCTGTTATTTCAATTTGTTAATCTCATGCTAATTAAATTGCATTCATATAGCTCAGTTGGCTAATTGACGAAAAAATCGAATTTAATTGAGCCCATTGGGCAGTGCCATCATTTTCCATAGCACCTGTCTCTTCGAATTCTCGTGCGCGAGATCGTGACGTCAGCGAGGCGGTCTGGAAATGTTCATTTACTTCAAGCCTGATGAAAGCCTGATAAATACATTTATTCCGTGAAATTTTTGGTCCCAATGCCTTTGTGATTGGAAACACACCAAACTGTTGCAATCAACCGAAATTCTGTCCAATTTTCAGCATTTGTTTACATTAATATTTCAGTGGGTATTATTTTTAATGCGGAGTAAAGCCGCTTTCACACTGGACTCGAAACGAATTTTTCGCACGACAGATTACATTCAAAGTCAATGCAAAGACGCGAATACACGCGTGTATTTGCGTCTTTGCATTGACTTTGAATGTAATTTGTCGTGCGAAAAATTTGTTTCGCGTCCAGTGTGAAAGTGGCTTTCGTCTCTCTTTAAGTCTGTAAAGTGTTTATATTACGTGACGTCCTTGTCTACTGTACATTTAATGTGTGTGATACGATAAAGCGTGTGACGTCATCACGTGCTACACGCCTCTGTACATGCATGTATATAAACGGCCTGCGTGCATGGAACTATAAGGAGAAATATAAAACATCCTTGCCGGCGAGCCGCCAAGTTCAGTGTGTTGACTGTCACTGATGTTACACGAGTGGGCAGAGAGAATCGTTGCACCTGTAAATAAGTGAAAAAGCTGTACGAATTATCAGTTGCTGCTCTGCAGAATAAATACGCCAGTTCGGCTAAAGATTATATACTCAAAGGCAATGAAAACGCAACACTCTAAATTTTGGTTTATTTTTGCTCAGCACCTGAGTAGTCCAATTTGAGTTCTTAAGTGACCATTGGGGTCACAATGTGTACCTCGTTACACATGAATGATCATCATGTAACTCAACAGTGTGAGTTGGACTCTCATCAATCCATATTGAGTACAACATATGGGATTAGGAGTTGTGCAAGTACAGTGGTTGAAATGAAGGAGGGGTTGTCTTGCCTATATTAAGGCATGATAAAAGCCACACAAAAAACATTTTTAAGTGTCATAATGCCACGTCTCTCAACTGAACAACGAAACAGGGCCCTGGGTATGCTAGAGGTGGGAGTAAGTGCTCGGCAAGTGGCTCACCGTTTTGGGTGTAGTACTTCCAGCATCAGTACGTTTTGGGTGTGGTACGTCCAACGGGGACGAGCTCTTTCATCAAGAGTAATTTTGAGTCACAAAATTATTTGAATCCAAACTGGTGTTGCGTTTTCATTGCCTCTGAGTATATATAAAGTGTGCGCAAGCCTGCTTCGTGCCCATTCACGCAAGAACTGCTGCTATGGAATAGGCTATTCTTCCGATCGAGAACACCCCTCCAAAAAGACACAATTGAAAATTGATGGGGAGAAGAATATATCCTTCAACTTCCTCAACATTTTGTGACTCCATTTCCATCATGTCCATCATTGTCCATAGCCGGCACAATGCATGTCACTGATCAGCCGGGATGCTTTGTTCACACCGCCGCGCTCACGTCACAATCCCGCGCTTTCGCGGGCTGAAACTCAGTCTCGCGTGGCTTGAATTCAAAACAATGGCGGCCTCCATTTTGGCTTTTATCATGGAAATTACGGGCAATTATCGCCAATTAAGTGGAAAGGACTAATTATCTTGCGGAAATACTTGAAGGGGGTGCAGTTCGACATCATTGCAGTTAACACAAGTCGAAAAAGGTAAGAGTGAAAATCCTCCTTTAAATTTAGCGCACATGGTCCCCCTGCCAAAAGGAAATTTCATTACCTTTACAATCACTCCTTCCTCACAGTATGACTTTGTCTGATAAAAAGGAGGAAACAATCATATTGGAGGAACTGCATGCTCTGTTTCAAAATCGTTTTTGTCCAGCTGTTGCAATGCCAGATTGGCATTTGCTGTGTGGAACTAAATGTTCTCTGATATTCCATTTTAGCTGCATTATGATGTGTAAATGATAGTCCTCATCTTAATCACATGGACAGGATGTACTTCACGGGACAGCTGCTGCGAAAGTGACCAGACGTAACGGTGAAGTGGAGAGTGGAGGCATGTCTTGGCTCCTTGAGGAATGAATTTCCCAACTTACCCTGGAAGATACTGTCATCTTTTTACTGGCACCCCTGACTGGCAATGCACAAACAATACTTTACAAAATTCTAAAAAATATATATATTTATACAGAAACTCTAAATAACAACATGTTAAAGAATACTGCATGATATCAATGTTCCAATGGAACCAACCAAAATCAGTTACTGATTTAATTAAAAATCAATTTCCACCAAATCCAGGTTTCAGAAATAATGCCACCCTTAAAGATAATTGACAATAATATCTACCAAAATTAAACCAGGTATTAAATTCCATGTATTTAAATTTTATTTATGTCTTAAGGAACTATATTGAGCCATTACATCACTTCCTATTTCATTAGGGTATAAAAATGAGGTAACACACAGGCAGTATCCCTTTATCATCCAACACCATGAAAAAACCAAAACAATTATCAGTTCAAAAGAGGCAGATGGTCATAGACCTTCATAATCTGGTAATAGCTACAAGAAGATTTACAAAAGATTGAATATGTCACTGAGCACTGTCTTGGAGTCACCAGGTTTTAAAAAAGCTCCACCAGGCACCACCTCCACAACCATAGCCTCTTTGGAAGGGTGGCCAGAAGAAAGTCTTTTCTGACCAGAAGACACAGAAGCAAGCACTTGGAATTTGCCAAATGTCATTTAAATTATGACTGGAACAAGGCATTTTGGTCAGATGAGACCAAAACTCATGTTTTGGTCAGATACAGCATTGCCATGTTTGGCGTCGAAACACAGATGCATACAAGAACAAGCATCTCATACCCACGGTGAAATATGATGGTGGGTCAGTCATGTTTTGGGGCTTTTTTAATTCAGGAGGTCCCGGGGCACTGGTTAACACTAATGGCATACTGAATTTCCCCTAGTTTCAGGATATTTTGGCTGACAATCTGGTTACCTCTGCCAGAAGGCAGGGACTTGGCTGTTGGTGGACTTTCCATTAAAACAAAGACCCAAAGCATACCTTACGATCCACAAAGAAATGGTTCTGCGACAACGAAATCAATGTTCTGCAATGGCCATCTCAGTCACCAGAGCCCAATCCAATTGAAAACCGGTGGGCTGAGTTGAAGAGGGCAGTTGATAAATGCAAATCCAAGAATGTGAAGGATCTTGAAAGAATCTGCTTTGAGGAATGGTCCAAAATCTCCTGGAATGTGTGCCCTAACCTTGTCAAAAATTACAGGAAAAGACTCCATGCTGTTGTCCTTGCCAGAGGTGGCTACACTAAGTACTAAATGAAGGGTGGCAATAATTACAGTATGAGACCTTGATTTTGTAGAAATTTATTTTATATTAAATGATTGTTATGATTTTGGTCGTTTCCATCAAAACATTAATAAATTGAAGTATTTCACACATGCTGGTATATTCCATTTTGCAATAATTATATTGTTTATATTTTTTTTTGTATTGTTTGTGCATTGCCAGTCAGGGGTGCCAGTAATTTTAGAACCCAATGTGCCTTGAGCAAGCAAAAATGGTGCAATTAAACCATTAAAACCCCATGAACAGGAATATAATTTTTGGTTATTACCCAGTTGATAAGCATTGTTCCCTCAGAGTAACATTTCTTTTTCAAAGTTTTTATGATGGTACTTCGTCATGTAATTCACAGTCCTAGGAATTGAGGACACTTTGTTTCCCATTTCCCTATTAAAGTCTACGCAATTAGCACATAACTAGCTAAGAAATCTCAGGCTTCCTCTTGAATCATTCCCCCCTCCTGTTGCTATGTATGACTCTCCTCTCTCTTAGATTCAGAATCTGGAGTGTAATGGCACGCCCACAGCATGCACTGCAGTACCAAAACTGCACTATCAATGATAAGAGATGAATGAGAACAAATTACAGCAGGGACAGCAGTATTAAAGTGGGCTCTGTCTTTTCCCCAGGCTTGTGAGTTTCCCTCCTGCCTCACAGCTGTCTCAGTCTCTTCCCGCCCCCACTCTTCAGCTCTGGCTCCTCCCATCCCCTCCTCCTTCTCCTCCGCTGTTGCGCTCTCTGGTACTGTCCTTTCAGCACCATGCTGGAGGCAGCGAGAACAGCATTAGAGGAGTTCAGATTGGAGGCCAGTCTGGAGCAATCTAAGACCTCCACATCTGATACTAATACTACTGTTGTGCTGCTGCTACTACTGCAACTACTCTTGCTGTTTCAACTACTGCTACTGCCTCTGCAACCACTAATGCACCAGACACTACCCCTGCTCTAAAGAATGTTACATGAACTGCTGCCACTGCTAAAACTACTTCTCAAGCTATTACGATAGCTACTCTCCTATTTCAACTATTCCTCTTGTTCTTCTTCTTCAATATATATAAACTGAATAATGGGTTTAATTATACAGTATATGATATTTTACTCATAGGTGCACTCCACTGATTAAAACTGTGTTTGTTTGAGACTTCTGCCTAATGGCTTGTGCTTAATTATCAGATGGATGGTAGCAGCTCTATCTGTCGCTTCATTTACTGCCCACTCTCTTGTGACTCAGCCGGAGAAGAGGATGCATACTTGTCTGTTTACCTACTTTGGATTTAACTGGTTTACTCTCATGTTCTCTCTTTGTTTTTGTCCTCCTCTTTTTCTTTCTTTCTTCACCAGCTTGTTTAAAGGCAGGGTGGGCAAATTTTTCAGAAGCATTTTTTGTTACATTTGCTGCAGTTATATTAACAGCCTGAAAGCAAGTAATAAATGAGATGGCTGTAAAAAAAAAAAAAAAACAGAAGAAGAAAATATGGTACCTTTGGCAGTCACAGGACTGTAACTAGCCTGTCGAATCATTTCATTTGGCCCAAATTAAATGATTGGACCGCCAACCCACCTGTCTATCTAACCTATCTACCTGCGTGCACCTGCACACTCTGCCCGTGCATTCATTGCACATGCCAAAAGGCCACCTAGACAAAGCTGGTAAAGCTAGGGAGTTGGTCCCATGAGAATGGCAGATATGGTAGAAAAAGAACAGCAAAAATGAGCAGTTCCACCTATGCCTACAACAGCCTGCACTATTACACAAAGCAAGCAAAGAAAGACTACAGAGGAAAACACGAGGATCAAGAATAATTTAGGTAAATAACCCTGCTTGCTGCATGCCCTCCGCCCTGGGCCTGTCCCCTTTGACCAGGTGTGCTGGATTCTTGAGTAAGTTATATTCAGGGTCAAAGCCAATCGTTCTAATTCTGGGAGCTCTAAAAGCTGAATCATAGTATAATACGCTATGAATTCTGTGAAAAATTCAAGCTCATCAATATGTCAGAAATGAGTTGTAATAAAATTGTCAGGCTGCAAGCAAATGAGCAAGGTTGGTAGCTACATACAATTGATTCATGGGAAAATGGGTGAAATGAACTACGTTGTACAAATGCAAAATAAACACTCAAAATATACTTGTGCTGAATAGCATGCAAACCTTGTTATTTTTATTTTAATTAGTTTTGTAATGCAACCGCTGCCAGGCAGAGCTTGGTCGCCAGCATAGTATTATTAACATTCTTATTTTCTGTCAACTTGCTTGTCCTCCCATGATACCTAGCATGACAGCAGTGATTACAAGGATAACTTCAGCCGTGTTAATTATTGTCGTTCATTGCGCTCATATTGCTTAGGCTTATGATGTTAACTATTATTGTGACTTTTTCTGGCATGTGAATGATGCATGAAGTGAATGGACACGGTCTGCAATCAATACATATGATGCATGGTGCATCACTCCTCTGCCCCCACTCGATTCTTCTGTCAGCCATTAGGCTGAGCGCATTCATGTCTTTTGGGGGAGTGGCTTTGGCGCGATGATTCAAATGAGGGGTCATTTTTTTCTGCAGGCTACTTCCAAAATCTGCCTTGTGCTTGCTGGTTTGTTAAAAGTTGCCTCCCCTACCTTTAAATAGCAGCGTAGTTAACTAGGAAGCAAAGTAATCACATTTTATAGTTTGACTGTGTAAATTTGATACCTTCCCTGGTGTTTTTATGTCTTGATTATTCAGTAAAAGGATTGTATTTGGTTTCTCTTGTGTTCTAACCCCAGCAGCCTATTGCCATCAAAGTAGGTCTTTCTCAAAATTCTGCCATGGTGGGAGTAAAGAATGGTATCAATGATACTTACATTCTGACAACACTTGAATGGAGGCCACTTTTTGGGGGAAAATTTCATTTAATTGTTCCAAAATAGCCTTATTATTTTTCCTTTTCCATTTGAAGTCAGTTGCCATACTTATAGATTTACTTCTAATTTGCAAAGTTGGGCATCTGTCTCACTCAGATTGGAGTAATATTTCTGGGTTATAATTTTTGTTTTCTTTTATGCCTTATAATGGAAAACAAAACACCATTTAAAAATTTAGAAAAACTGATGACTGCTCAAATACTGAAACAGCCAAGTGAAAACTGAGTTCAGGGCACATTTTGTATTTCTTATTGGTAGTTAGTCTCTTGCTAATATTCTGTTTGTATACAAACCATATTGAGGTGGATTCTTCTGATGTGATGAGGTTGTACTTAACTGATGGGTCTAACGACAGTGTCCATCGTGAGAACTCCACCTACAGCCATGGTGGGTCCAAGTTAGTTTCCTCACTGTCACATTCAATTGCTTTCTCATTGGTTCCTCCTGCAACAGATGTTCGTGCCCATTAACAGATTACAATCAATGCATGTGCTAAATCTGAGCTTAATCTTTATATGATGACCAAAGACACATTTAGTTTTAACTCTAATCCCACTAACCCACCAGCGAGCCACAAGGCATAAATATGTTAAATATTCAGTCAGATATTGTGCAATATAGGCAAACTATTGTTTGGAAGTATGAAGACTCAACATTCTTGCTTCATCAGCAATTTTATGCTGAAAATACTATCGTGCAAATTGCATTGTTTCATAACGACCCTCAGCCATTTGCAGTCCTATACTTTTCATTGTATAGCACTCTACAGACCTGCCAAAATGCGCTGCTATCACTGTTTTACCTCGGTAATTGTCCAACCATCCCATTCCATTAAAGTTTTTAATCCTCAATATAGGCTAACTTGGGCAAAAGCTACCAACAAACTACCAAAGTTTACTGTGACATGTGGACAGTAACTGTTTATCTTTATAAATCCTACATCATAAGTACCTTTTTCAGGAACAAAATATGCCCTCCTGCTAATTATTCTTGGGTTATTTCACTGAGCAATCAGAGTTTTTAGCCAATCTTCCCTCATTCAAATATTTGAGGCTCATCAACTTCTTTCCGATTATGCAAGCGGCTAATGGCATGGAACTTCATGAATACAGAGAGAAATTATAATCAGTAGATTATTGCTAACAAACATGTACAGTGTGAATGGATGCTGAAAAAAGGAATCATGGCAAAGCTAAAGGGTTTTTAGAAATGACGGCACCACACACGCAAGAGTGCCCACGAGTGCTTGGAATTGGAAAGTGTATATGGAGAGATTCAGTAAGACATGGAGAAAAAGATCACAAAAAACATTTTGCACTGAAAGTTGTAAAACTTTTGACCTGATGTGACAGCTATGAGGACAACCAGGAACTTAGAGTCTCCAGAACTGTAATGCAACAGTATTACCATTGATCAATGTTAGTAATATATTCAATATGGATTCTGTTATCCTCATATTTACGTAATTTTCAGTCAGTCAAGCTGGTGGCTGTGGCTCCATGGAGTTTCAAGACTGATGCTTTATGGTCACAGAACCAGAATTGAGCACATGATAATTTCTCTGCCAGCCGAAAAACTTTCATTTTCAGTTTTTGATTGTCATGTCCTGCATTTTTTGTAAATTGCTTTTTCCCCAGTTGAGCCACCCATGTCAGTTTTGGTTTCATTTTGTGAATTTTCTCTTGTTATTCAGTAATGGAGGCATTGCACTGGATGCAGAAACCGTAGTGTAAGTCACGTGATCCCCGAAGTAACCCAGGAAGATGGCTTTGATGGTATGGGAATGCATCGATTAATTATCATTTATTTATACAAAAAAAATGTATTTCCTTGCTCTGAAAGGTCGCATGTATAACCGGATATTGAACCTCAGGTCCAAATGCTCCGCATTATCCACGACACTAGCTCAACAGACTATATATTCACTGGTCGACTTAGCACTTGTATAGCTGTGCTGTGTTTGAACTTGAGCATATTGGCGCAAGGATTCTCAGTCATAAACCGGCTTTGAAAACAACAGTTGAATATTTAGCGGTTAATTATTGCGAAAATACAAAAAACAAACCATTTGAGTGATTATACTGCTGAGGTCTTCCAGTGCATAGCATAATGGCGAGAGGAGTCTCAGATAGACTGGCTAAAACAATAGCAAGCACAGATTTGCCCACAAACAGCTTTTATGACAAAATATCAAAGGTAAGAAAAATTTTTGCTCATCTCTGTAGCATTTAAAGTGTAGGCTATGCATACTGTTCTTTGAGTGTGGTGTCAATTTAAAATGACAAGGCTTATATCGTTGGAATCTGTGGACTGTCCTTTTTCATTTGAGGTATCGTTTGTATGCATAGCACAAATTCAGTAGAAATGCTTGCGATAGAGCACTGATTATTTAATCTTATTTTATTTAATGTTTTGCTAGGTGCTTATTTACTTGCTTGATAGCCTACTTGAACTGTGTTCAATTTAGGTAAAAACGGTCATCACTAACTTTTCGCCGAGTTTCTTCACTTTAAGAGGATATGCCGCATGATGAGGTTGCTATTAGGAAACATGCTTATTATGCAAATTCATTGCCCCCGTTACAGGGGCGTTCAGGCTTAAGGTCAATATTTGTATTGAATATATATTTTCCACTAATTTCTTTAAATCTTCACTTTAAAACCAGTTTTCATTGCAACAAAACCGTTGACTTACTTGTGAACTTCTGGTACGTGAGACAGCTTTTCTCGAAGTGCTCTGAGCAAAGAACTGAATGTTTGTTGGTTTGTAAGGCTTTCCACAGTCAATTCTTCTTAATTTAACAAGCCAATCTTTCAAAAGGGCTTCAATATTTTGTGGAAATTGATGGAAACTTATTTTGCCGTATTTTCCAGATGACTGAATGGCATTATTATTGGTGCAGGCAACAGCAGCACAAGATTTCCCCATTTTCACTATGCTGCGATCAACCTCTGTGTACATTTTGCTTTGGGGATCATGTGACCACCTACGTAACTTGCAACGACCTCATTGTCTCCACCCCTCCTCTTGGGTTTCCTCCCTGCACTATGAATACCCATTGCCACTTTTTGAATTGTTGTCTTTGTGTATTTAAGCTCCTGGTTTGTGTTCCTGTGCTTTGATTTGTGATTGTTTTTACTCAGTTTAAGTAAAATTCTTGGTCATTATGGCTGGCGAGCAATGTCCTGGGATATTTTTTTTTTTTTCAGACAAAACAATGACAAGACCTGTGTTCAAAGTGGTTCAAGAACAGTAGAAACTTATTATCAATGACCTCTGGGATGGGTCCATAGCTCAAAAATAGGTGTCCTGGTTTAAAAGGTTTAGTGAATTTGGAGTGGAGATTACCGCATACTCAGCCAAGTTCTTATACCATTTGGTCAAAAACAGTTCTGTGCCAACAAAAGTCCGACAGCCACAACAGAGCAAGCGTAAGATGATTGGCTGCCTGCTTATGAGACAGAATTTCTTTGATATTGAGAAAGACATGAATTTTTTTTATCCATATGAGTATATTTACCTGTGACAGATGGAAAGAACCACAGTTGGAAGTCCATGCGGAGAAACACACCATGTCTCTCATCCATGGTGTCTTCTCAATAGAAATCTAGAAAAGGAGTCAAGTGTCATTTTTTTGGTGAAATGATTTGTTGCTTTCTCCTCAGCCTTTGAACCCTTAATGTGCAGCTCTGATTCCAACTGTGCATCTCTCCCTGTTCTCCTTCACTAAATGAAATCTGCACCACTGATCATGGGGAAACATTGTAATTTTGAATATTAAAATTAGGCAAGAACATGCTTGTATACATTTATGTATGATAGCGATGTGCTTTTCGTGTGAGAGATGGGCGGATTGAAAAACTTAATCGAACTTTATTAACAGTAGCGTGTTTTAGCACCAGGCAAGAGACCCCTTTTCACATGCACCTTCTTTTATAAACGACCACAATCACATCATGTAATGGTGTAAATTCTGTCCTTGTGATGGAGTTGTACTGATTCTGTCACATGTTGGCAAATATCTGGCGACAGAGGGCACTCGCTCTTATCCATGTCCTCTGAGACATTTCCTCAGATATTAAAGGTGTGAAAAGCAGTATGTTAAACAAAATACAGACCATTTCCACCCAAAAAGTATAAAAGAAAACAATGAAAACAGTCAGAAAGGTTGAATTCTCTTACCTATAACTTGCAGTGAAACAAAAATAAAAGTCAGTTTTCTGGCATTTTGGACCCTGATACAATATGCCCTGGAGTTATTATAGCAATTTGTCACAGTTTTACTTCTGCTAGATTTGGTGGAACTTTAATTGCCTGCAAAGACCTACAATGTTGCTAAGCGTCAATAAATTATAGGAAGGCATACATCTTGCTTGTGGATGAAAAACAATTACTCAAATATGTGTATTATATATTTTTAAATTAGGCAAATATGTTGTGCCCCAGTCTCGCTGATTTATGTAGAGACTCATATTTAGCCAGAGCGGTAACTAGTGCAACATGCTCTTCTCCCAGACCAGTGGAGAAAATATTTATACAGCTGAAAACATTTTCACTGTACAGTGAGGCTGTGAGATTATGGGACTCCCTCTCATGAATACGGTGTCTGTCCCTTTAAGGTCCAGGCACAGTCACACACCAATCAGAAAGGAGAGATTGGAATGATGCCGTCCTTGTGAACGACCTTGTAGGGGGGCTGAGAGATGGAGCAGGAGAAAGAAAGGAAGGGAGAGAATGAGAAAGAAGAAGAGAATCAGAGATGGTGGAGGATGGATAAGTGAGAGAGGGAGAGAGAGAGAGAGAAAAGGATAATCCTGTATGCCAGTAGCTGAAGGATAAAGGCACTGAAGACAATGAGAACGAGAGTAAACATGCACTCATTTGGTGATTATTTTACGGAAGGGAAGAGACAAAGCTAGGGAGAGGGAAAGGACAAGGAGAGTGAGAGATCACTGAATGATGGACTCGACTCCTCTGAAGCGCAGTTAAAGGGTTGCGTGAACACAGAGAACCTCTCTCTGACACACACCCAGACGTCATCTACACAGATTTAATTGACCAGACACGGCTCCCCGGCATTGCATAAGGAGCTTGCTGGAGGGGGTAGGAAAGGAGGGGGAAGGGAAGAGTGTGAGTGGACAGCGAGGAAGTGTTAAGGGGATGGTTGAGACAGGAAAAAGCCATCACATTGACACCAGAGAAGGATATCTGTACTATCCATGTATCAATTCCATGTATTTGTCCACATAATCCACATTTTCACTTTACATAGAATTATATTGTCATGTTGAAAAGATTTTAAATATGGTGCTCACTGGTGTGGCTGGGTAAGTAACCGTATTTTCCTACTCATTTACTAAGCAATGCGAATGTGATTCTCGGGCTTGGAGAGCTGATGGTTAAATGAAGGTCAGATAAACGGGGGCTTAGCCACAGAAATGAATTACTCCCGACTGAATTTCAGTGAACACCAACCAATTTAAGATACCATTAAAAACTTTATCACCAAATAGAAAGGTGTCCTCACGTAATTATTAATATTAAGCATATGGTAAAATGAGCCTTCATCAATTTTCATTATCCATGCTATTTTCTGCTGGATAGCCAAAGTACTAAGGAAAGCCTTGGTTATTTAGCTTTTATTAGTGTTGCATTCATAATGGAAAAAGAATAGCTGTCTTTATAGTGTTGTAAAAAGCACTGAACCACATTCAGGGACCAAAGTTTTGAGGTCAAAAACACTTTTTTGACAGTTGAGAATGCTATGTTACCAATAGGCATGCCAGCCATTATACAAAAATAATTGCCCACCTATGTGGTGTACGCCACTCCACATACAACTGATGTGGAGCAGAAGGCCATTAACTACATACAGTACTGTGAAAAAGTATTTGCCCCCTTCAGAATTTCCTCTATTTTTACATATTTGTCGCCCTTAAATGTTTCTGACCATCAAACTAACTTTGTGTTATATTACAGTTAACCAAAATGCAGTTTTTCAGCGACGATTTAATTGTTTGAAGGAAAAAAACCATCCAACCCTACCTGGGCCAATGTGAAAAACTATTTGCCCCCTTAGTCACTAAATCAGCCACTTCTGCAAATTTAATTAATATTTGTGCGCAATGTCATGAGACACACCCAGGCATGATTACTGCCGGCCCTGTCGAATCTAAACCAGTCGCAGCTGGTGAACTGGTGATAGGGGAAGCTCAAACCATCCCTTAAAAATAATGATGGGACCTGTTTTCAATCATTCATTTAAATTACGATTACAGAAAGTCTGAAAACTCTCAACATTATCAGGCGTGGTCAGTTTTCATTAATAACGCAAACCTGTCAACTCTCACACATTCGGAGTGAGTTTAAGTGGCATATTTACGTTCCTCTGCTGTAGTCAGCAATTATTCAATCAACGCATATGTAAGAGATTCTCGCGCAGAATTGTTTCACGTGCATTACGGTGGATTTCACCACTAGTAATTGGAAACCGATTATGACTCCGGACTTCTTACGCTTTTGTTTACTCAGGGGTTGGAAGCAATGCATGTGTTTCATGATCGTTTAAATTGTTTAACCCTTTAACACTCTGGTAAAATTTGCCTAAAATGCCTATCCAAGGCGTACCCAAAGTAAATTGAAAGCTGTTCTTGAACTGTTTGGAGAATATGGATGGTTTTGGTCTCTTCTGAAAGGAAACACTCTGAAGTTTTTCCCCCCAACTGAAAGAATCACTGTAAGTGCTACTGGCATTGAATAATCTAAGTTGGAACACACTGAAGTTGAAGGGTTTTATTCTCGCCTGATTTTTTTTTTTTTTTTTTGCAAACAGATGCCTGCAGATAAGTGTAGCTGGGACTTATTAGCTGAAAAAACGCAATGGGACCACAGCATGAAGCTGTGACACAGGCGTTGATTTAAGCTGCTGTGATGATTATATTTAGAAATGGTTGGCATCAATTGAATCAAAAGAATCTTAGCTTTCCAAAGATATATGGGATGAGTATCTCACGTTACATACAAGCTGTGTAAATGACGTAGTGGATGGGCCGTTGGAGTGACAAGGGGAAATAAGATCATTGGAAGCAATGGAATTGCATAAAGATGTTTCAAATGATCTTATTTCATTTAAACAATTTAAACGATAATGAAACACATGCACAACTGACGGTTGAATGCAGAATTCATCTTTATCAATGAGGCAGACAAATGTGTCCAAGCCTTCCACGATAAAGGAAATCTTTCCGATGCACCGGCGATCAAAAACTGAGAGGAAAATTCAAATAACTATGATATTTCAAACGATATTTGGACTGAGATTTTTAAGATTGTTTAAAAGATAATAATTTTTTTATCTTGGTATTTCGATTACCTGTTTTACAAGTTGCACAACTGTGTAATTTTGCTTAGACTATTGGCCAACAGTTTGCTTTTAATATCTTTTTTACTGACAGTTAGGTATTGGACAATATGTCATCTATTTTGTCAAAAAAAGTTAGTGTATCGGGGAACTGTACTTGAGAATAACTTCAGCTTGAGTAAAAACTCAAAATGCATTTATCATATTTCAAGCAACACTATATTCAACCAGAAGAAACAGAAACCTATGGGTTCCCAACCTGTGCCCTTTCGCATATTATCTGGTGGTATTAATGATTATAAAGGCAACAGAACACAATTAATTTATCAGTATTAGGATGAATATAATGTACATTTTGCATGCAGCTTGATCTTTGATCTTGCTATGAGAAATATGAAATTCAAACTTCATTGCCTGTGTGTTACGGTTTCCTGCCCACCGGATGCCAAAGGCCTAAAAAGACTCACTGGTGCCAAGGCTGAGGTAACAGAACTGAATTTAATTCAACCAAAGAACAAACAAAACAGCAATGATAAACCAAAAAAGGGAGCCGGCAAACAACTCCACTGACCAGAAGTGAAGTGAAATGCAGAAGCACCAGAGCTGGCACCTGCCAACCCTAAATACTCTGCTAACACCTCCACCTTAATCAGCTCCACCTGTGGCCCATTAAGGTGGAGGTGAAAGAATGTGAAAGGGGAGGGGCTGTAAGGAGCAAACCATTACACTGTGATCTCTGCTGACAACTGCTGGAAATGATATTTGACAATTCAAAGTGATTCTACTAAGCAGAGACAGATTCTATTGGTCTATATTCTGTTTGTGTTCAGAGGCTGCTGGTGCGAGCCAAGCAATGTTGGATACAGGGCTGACCCCTGAAGGTCGAGGAATCAAATCATCTGTTAGCGACCCCTCAGTCGACTTGATATTCTTAAATTCGAGCCAACATTTTTTTTTTTTTCGTGACATGCAATGTTGGTCAATTGAAGAGAGCTATGCAGAATAAAAGGTTGCAGGACTGGAATGGCGCTGGTAATGGCGACAGGCAGCAGCAGTTATGTGGTGCTCCGTGGTTTTAACCTATTGTTTTGTCTTTTTGTGTCACTACTTTATTTTCTTGACTAATCTGCGTGCGACAGAAGGAACACAATAAATCATGTAAGTGTGATGGGCCTTATACTCTGTTTTGTGCTTTTATGTCACTTTTTGTGCGGACTTAGTGAGTACCGGATGCCTCTCCACTATGGCCGGAGATCATCTAGCCAGAGCCTTTGCGGGGAACTGGAGTCGGGCATTCAAGTCGTCGGTGATAAAGAAGAGGGGGAGACGAGCCAGCGTGCGCCAGAGACTCAAAAGACAGGGCCCCCTTCCCACTGTCATCCTAGCCAATGTTCAGTCACTCCATAACGAATTTGATGATCTTCAGGCAAATATCAAGGTCCTGACGGAGTACAAAAATACTTGCCTTGTGGCTTCAACTGAAACTTGGCTCAAAGATTAAGACTCACAGTCTCAGGGTTTCCCCCAGAAAAGTTGTTAGGCCCGGTGGCAAGTATCTTTTGAGGGGGGCCAGCGGCCCACCGGCACACCACCGGCGGCCAAAAAGTGTTTTTTTTTTTTACGGGGGCCCAACACAGACCAGCAACTGACCAATGGCAGGGCCCTATAGGTATCAGATTCATAAATGGAGTTTAGAGGGTGAGATTCCATAGGGCCCTGCATTGAATCAGTGATAGAATTTGATCGGAAATCTGAAAACATCCCTACGTAATCATGTGTTGTTATAAGACATTTATTCAACATATAAACATCAATTATAGCAGATTCTTATAAATTGGTACAGTCTTGAAATGCTATTTTTAACAACCACAAAATAAATACAATTGAAATAGATAATATTGAGTGTTCTCGCCAAAAAACTTGAAAAATGTTTGATTTTTGATTATTCACGCAGCATATATGAGTATGATAAAGATGAGAAAAGCTGCGGTTCTTATAGATTTATAGTCTATTTTCTTTAGGGTTCCGATAATTAGCTAGCGGTCAGTTGAATAGTATTTTGTCGATTGCAGCAGATGTTCAAAATGTTGGTTCAGAAACTAACTGGTAATGCCCCCCTAATGTACTCCAGTGACGAGCATATACAGTGCTATGAAAAAGTATTTGCCCCCTTCCTGATTTTTTTTTTTTTTTTGCATATTTGTCACACTTAAATGTTTCAGTTAATCAGACAAATTGTAATATCTGACAAAGATAACTCGAGTAAATACAAAATGCAGTTTTGAAATGATGATTTCATTTATTGAGGGAAAAGGTTATCCAAACTGACCTGGCCCGATGTGAAAAAGTAATTGCCTCCTAAACCTAATAACTGGTTGTGCCACCCTCAGCGACAACAACGGCAATCAAGCATTTGCGATAACTGGCAGTGAGTCTTTCACATCGCTGCAGATTTTTGGACTCTTCTTTGCAGAATTGTTTTAATTTAGCCACATTGGAGGATTTTTGAGCATGAACGACCTGTTTAAGGTCATGCCACAGCATCTCAATCGGATTTAAGTCCGGACTTTGACTCGGCCACTTCAAAGCCTTTATTTTCTTTTTATAAAGCCATTCAGAGGAGGGGTGTTTCAGATCATTGTCCTGCTACATAACCCAAGTGCACTTGAGCTTGAGGTCACAAACTGATGGTCGGACATTCTCCTTCAGGATTTTCTGGTAGAGAGCAGAATTCGTGGTTCGATCAATTATGGCAAGTCATCCAAGTCCTGAAGCAGCAAAGCAGCCGCAGACCATCACACTACCACCACCATGTTTGACTGTTGGTATGATGTTATTTTCATGAAATGCTGTTTTTTTTTTATTCCCTTAATAAATGAAATGACCATTTAAAAACTGCATTTTGCATTTACTCGGGTTGTCTTTGTCTAATATTAAAATTTGTTTGATGATCTGAAACATTTAAGTGTGCTTTCTCACTAGGGACTCGGGCACGGATCTGAGTACACTTGACTCCCAAGTCCGGTTCATTTGGTAAGTGTGAACACAAGCATACCATGCTCGGGCAAGGTACGTGGGTATGGTTGGAAGAGGTGGACTTGGGCACGGCTCATCTGTACTCGTACCAAATGGGAAAGCAACCGTACTTGAGCACGGAAGATGCTGTTTTTGTGTTATGGCTCTCTTGTTCTAGCAAATGCAGCTGAGAAAGGATCCCTCCATTCAAACGAAGAAATTCAATGCTTGCTCGAAGTTAAGGCGGACGAAAACATGCAATCACAACTGGATACTACACACAAAAACTCGGAGATTTATGGAATAATTTGTGAGTAGTAACATTGGTGTGGTTATCATAGAGCAATTAAACAGTGCCGGGACAAACTTAAGAAAATGCGGCTGTGATATTTCGAAGTGTGGGACTCAGTGCGAAAGTCTGGCAGCTCAAATTATGAGAAAGATACATTTTCGTGGTATTAGGCAGTGGACAGCATAATCGGCCAAAAACGCAAGGGCGAAAGAATTCCATATTAAACTTCCATCAATATCGAAAGTAATCATTACTTTTCTTTTTTGGCTTACCTTGATGTTTTGGTACCCAGAGAAAGATTCGGATGAGTAAAAACATCAAGCATCCAGTCAAGAAAATTTTGAGTTTAATTTTTTGTGCTGCTATACATGGTAATCCATGTTACTGATGACACACCGGGTTGCTATTCCACGCACAGCATATGCATTCGCTATATTAATATTCGATATTTATATTCTAAACCCCCTTCTCAATAATGAAACCCCCGAAATATATTGGCGCCTCCTTTTAAAATTGTTCCCTATTTAAAACCAACTAGGTGCATACTGCAATGTGCTGGATCGGAATTTTGACATATAAAGCGTAGCCTACTCAGGTAAAGTTAGATATTACTAGTGTGAAAGCTGACCAGCGGGGGGAGAGGGGAGGGGGGGACAATCGTATTGTGGCACGGTACGGAACAATCGTGCCTAGTGTGAAAGCGCCCTGAGTGTGACAAATATGCAAAAAAATAAGAAATCAGGAAGGGGGCAAATACTTTTTCGCAGCACTGTACTTACCAGCTGAATGCCTCGAATAGGAGCCTGTCACGAACAGTCAACGGTCGCAAAGCAAACTGTGTTTTTAGGCTAATAACGTCGGACATCGCCCTCACTTTCTGCAATCACGAAATTTGTTCTCCGATCTGCAGTATTAGTCACCGAAGCCAAGGCCTAATGAAAAGACGATTGGACTTCTGCAGCATACCAGCTAGTTTACTTGCTATTTACTGCATTGTGTATTGTGGAGTGCTTACATTGTTATTGTCAGATGAGCATTTACACATTTGCCGCGTACACAACTCAGCTGACGGTGACAAGGTCAGATGCGTTGCCATTCTCAATGATGCATGAGAACAGCCGAGCTATGATTGGCTAATGGCATGTACAATGGTACCAAAGCCAAGCTGTGATTGACTGATGTACGTAATGGTACCAACCCTCCAGCAAAAAAAAAAAAAAATTGCAACCGGACTAGCGTGACTAGAATTTAAAATTATTTAAAAAATAAATAAATAAATAAATGTATAAATAAACAATGCTTAGCCTGGTTGGTTGGGGGGGGCAACTTAAGCCTATAATACACTGGGTGAAACCCTGCAGTCTGATCTGGAAATCAATGGCTTTGGGGAACCCCTTTGTCTCGATAGAGACCCCTCAGTGACCGGCAAATCACACAGGGGAGGCTTATGTCTCTATGTAAACAAGAACTGGTGTAACACAATGGTGGTGAGGAAAACATTGTGTACCCCTGAAATTGAACTTTAATCAGTTTCAGTACATCCCTTTTTTGTTTTCCCAGGGAGTTCCCACAGTTATTTGTGACTGTGGTTTACATTCACCCGAAGGCTAACACCGAGATAGTGACTCAGGCTATGGCTGAGACTCTGCAGCAGGGATTTCACCGGATGCGTAAAACCTTGTTATGGGGACTTTTAATCACTGCAAACTAGGGAAATTACTGCATAACTTTTACCAGTACGTTACTCGTCTGACTCGTCGGGAAAAATCCCTGGACCTTTGTTACAAATCTGTCAACGGAGCTTATAAATCCCTCCGGAGAGCTCCACTCTGTATGTTGGATCACAACGCTGTTTATTTCGTTCTGTCTTACAAACCAATCCTGAAGAAACAGAAGTTGGAGCGTCGTTCAGTTCGAGTCTGGTCGGAGGATAATATTCCTCAGGAAGCCTCAGGGACTGCGATAGCTGCACAGATTGGGACCTTTGTAAAGATGCTTGTGATGATTTGGACAATCTTACACAGACCATGTCAGTATACATCATTTTCTATGAGAATTCGGCCATTCCTCATTTGAAAATTTCTATCTACCCTAACAATAAGCCATGGGTGTCTAAATCAGTCAAAAACATAATTAATCAGCGGAACATCAGTTTTATCCAAGGGGATGTGACTCATGACAGAGAGCTACAAAAACAGGCAAAAAAGAAACTTAAGCTTGCTAAACACAACTATAAAGACAGAATTGAGAACCTGCTCAGTCCCAGCACTGTAACTCACAACCTGAATGGGAGGGGGTGAAGTCTGTGATGGGAATGCAGTCCAAAAAGTGTCCAGTCTCCTTCAATGATAAGTCCGACCATGAACTTTCTGTTGAACTGAACATTTTTTGTAATCGTTTTAATGTCCACGATTTTAGTCTGGAGCAGTCCGTCTTCAGCGAAGTGGCTCCAGAACAGGATTCTGTTCATATTGACAAGGGCATGGTTCTGAAACTTCTCCAGGGTGTGAGGGAGAGAACGAGTCCCAGCCCTGATGGCATCAGTGGTCACAAGCTTAAGAACTATGCTGAACAGCTGGGTAACATATTCAGTTTTATCTTCAGTAGTCACTCCAACTTCACAGGGTCCATCGCCTCTGTAAAGACTCTGTGATTGTTCCTCTGCCAAAAGTTAGAGCTTCTAAGCTGCTAAATGACTTTAGGCCTGTGGCGCTCACCTGTCTGACCATGAAAACGCTTTAGAGGATTGTGAGGGATGCGCTTTTGAACACTGTTCAAGCAAAGTTGGACCCGCTTCAATTTGCTTACAGGTCTCGGATGTTGATGATGCCATGTGCACTTTGCTGAATATGATTCTGGCACATCTAGATGGCACTAAAACTTTAAGGTGTCTGGTTTTTATTGATTTTTCCTTTACTTTTAACTGTATCCATCCACATATTTTAGCTGAGAGGTTTCAGAATATCCACAGTGTTGACTCTGGTCCGATTTGTTGGCTTATGGATATTTTGTCAGGTCTCAACGGGTGAAAACCTCTTAAGCCCTGAGACTCGAAAATGACATGACCAAAATGAAATGAGTATATCTCTGCAACTACTTTGTCCATTTGAATAATCTTGGTATCATAATAAAGGTAACACTTTGGATATTTTTGTCATGATGGAAAAATCAGTGTATATGTCACTGAGTCAGAGTAAATGGAGATGGAACACAGCATGAATGAAAGATCTCATTTCTGCCAAACAAAATTTTACTTTTATGCCTTTTGAAATTCTTTAATTGCAGACTGAAACCTCAAAAAATTACAGCACAAAATCTCACCATTATCTGTGCCAAAGTTCATTTTAATCGTGTAAATCAGAGCAAAATTAGAGAGGAATGTCTAGGTGGCATCTGCTAATTGGCGATTCGAACACCTTTTTGGGAGCTGTGTGCCAGTTGAGATTTCTCCGGTACCTAACTGGAAAACTAATTTAATTTCACTTATATGTCACTACAGACAAACATTCCATCTAAACACAACCATTTTTAATTTTTATTTTATTTTTAAAAAATATTTCAGCCAGTCCTGCCAACATTTTGCCATTTAAAGAAAAAACATATAAAGGAAATGAAGTTTTATTCCACTGGAGCAGATTTATATTAACCCCAAAAAAAAAAAAAAACAAGCAAATAAACAAAATTATAAATATAAAGATAAGGTATAAAACATGGTCAAAAGTAAAAATAACAAGCACCCCAGCAATTATTTATACAAGAACAATGCTTCTACTACTTAAAGAGGATGCATACTTACCCTAGGTTTGAACCTGGGTCTCTCACAGGAGAGCGCAGTGCTGTAGCCACTATGCTACATCAGTTGTCCAATCTCCTTCCGCCTCATTGCCAAAATGAAGAGTGAGTAAAAAAAAAAAAAAAACATCATGCACCTCGATTAAGCATTTGTATTGCCGCGCTCTCTGAGTACTTGTGTGTAATGGCGCAAAGATTGTCAGTCAGAAAATGACTTTGAAAATGACTGTTGAGTATTTAGTGGATCATTATAGCGAAACTACTAAAAACAAACCAGTTAAGCATTTATACTGGTGCACTCTTTGAGTACTTTCGCTCTGCTAACTTAGCCAGTCACTGAGTCACAGACATTCGTGGTAGAGCTAGCAACGGTTTGTAAATTTTGAGTAGCAACCCAATGTTAGCTTGCTAGCTAAGAAACTAATGTTACGTAATGGTTACGAAAAAGTACTGCATCCATACTAGCTAGCTAGCTAAGATACATGAACTTAGTTATATGAGTGGCACTTAGCTAGCTTTCCATAGTGCTGAGCCATACCCATTTATTCAACATTACACTTGGTATTCAGTTTGGCTAAATATTTACAGCGTGACGTAATGCGGAGTGTTACGTTTTTTTCTCCCATACTCGCAGCCAATGAAACATTTGCAAAAGTGATACGTACCTCGGGTAGCATCAAAAATATGTCATGAGCTGGGCTATGGGAAAAGTACAACAGTTATGAGATAAAAACAGTTGTGATTGGCCTGACCAGAACTTGGTCAGATGGAAATCTGTCTGAATGGGAGGGGGGCCAGATGCATCTGCCAGAGCAAATAAAACATAAGCTCGCAGATTATTCTGGTTCCCAGGCTAGAGCCATGGTATAATGTTCCAAAAATGCCTGGACATGAGGACTGCTCATCCTACAGTTGGAATGTTTGCTGTGACAACTTTGGAGTACCCCTTGCCTCTAGTGGTTCACTCATAATTCAATTTAACATGAAGACAGTCAGCAGTGCGGCTGTAGCAGTGTTTATACTTTGTCGCTGCATTGAAAGAACCGGAGACAGCCATACATGGCGAGAGATTAAACCCTTTTCTTTATAAAGCTCCTGCACAACTGAAGCATATAATGTGGTTGACTGGCTAATGAAACACATAAAGTGGAAGGCTGGGCAGAGTAATGCTGGACACAGATTTGTAAAAGGCTGCAATTTTAAAATAAATACGCACCCCCCACCCCAAAAAATACAAACTCCTTTACATTTCCCTCCACATCCATCATGCCACCTTTGTCTCAGCTATATGTCTCCTCTCTCCAGTGCCTTTTCCCCATCCTTTTTTCACCCCCTTTGCCCACCCCCCCCCCCAACCCCCGTCTTATTCTACTCTAGTGCTCCCTTCAGTGACTAAAGCCAACTGGCCGAGAGAGTGTGATTAATTTTAGCATCAACACGTCAAATCCCTTCTTTTGTCCTCACTGCTGAATATACAGCGCGTATATATTTTTATCTCACATTCAGCCCTACACCCACTCCCTCTGATTTCGACTGCGTGATGTGGGCATGGGGGGTGTTGCTAGGCAACCCTTTTCCTGACTTGGTCATGTGATTGGAGGTGACCCTGACAGCTGCCTCGCTGAGCCACCCTTTGGAGCCTTCACACCAATGCTGTGGTGCTCACACACTCCCATGCTCACACACTCATGCCCATAGTAACGCTGATACTTCCTGGGAGACTCCTGTCTGTTCGCTCAGAGGAAGATGCATTACAAGAACATACACTGGCTTTTAAAATGACTTCTGTGGAATATTAATATGGAGATTGCTCATACCTCTGATTTTTTATGAGATCTCCCCACATACTGCCACAACAAACAGACTTGATGGAGGTGAAACTAGCGCAAATCTGCTTTTTCACATCCATCGCACTTTCTGATAATAGTCCACAGGAGCACTACAGTCAGAGAAAATTGAAGCAGATGAAAACTATCATCAGGAGCATTGAAAAAAATCAGAAACATGTTTGAAAAGTTGACTTGTGAGCATCTATGGTATCTCATCATGATACCAGCAGTCAACTTCACAGTGTCTTTTTTTTCAGAGATATAAACTCTGCATCGCTTTCCTGTCTTATAGCACACTATACAGTGTGAATGATTGGAATGGGACGATGAAGTAAATATACCGAAATACACTTATAAACAGACTAATTAATAAACCGGCATATAAAAATGTTTCTCTTTGTAAATTCAAGTGGGGAGCTGCGGTGCAGGCCAATGGCTGTGATTGGATGAGAGACAAGGCATCAAGTGTTGTGATTGGGGGGCAAGGGCTAGCCTGTTGCTGGGGTGTTACCATGGAAATTAATATCACACTTCTTCTCTGCTTCAGTCACAGAATAAAAGGAAGGAGAAAATTTAGGAGAGGAAGTGAGCGATGGAGAACAAAAAAGAAACATAAATAGAGTGGGAAAGGAAAGGGACAGGAAACGATTAGCAAAGAGCAAAAGATAAGATATTGTGCTTGCAGTTTGCAATTTCTGTCATATGAGTTTTCCCTGAGCAAAAACACCCTGGATTTTAGAAAGATTTATTACTTAATATAATTGCCTCCGAAGCAAACCCAGTCTATTTGATTGAAATTAACATTAAAATTGAATAGCACATCCTTTGACAACACAATATAATGTAAGTTTAAAAACCTCAATATTCATTGAGGAAAAAAAACATTTATTGGCAAATTATCTTAGAATGAAAATAAATACAGTCTACTGTCTGTCCCCGGCAGTAAACAAATATTGTTGAATTTGGCACGTACGTCTAGTATTAATATTCCAGCATATCCATGAAAGGAACCCCTTTCCTGTTTGTCTGTCTTCAACATCCTTCATCCCACTCCTCCTCTCCTCAAATCGATAGCAGTTGTCTCTCCTTCTGTGCCACTGGCATCTGCTGTCTCAGGTTCTCCCTCAGTTTCCGGTCCCTAGGCTCCACAAAGAAGAAAAGACACGTGGCCTCAGTTCAGTAAGAAATATCAAACATGTTGCAGCTGTGAGAGGAAAAGCCCTAGAATATAAAGAGTAATAATTATCTTGACGGTAAAGCTCAGTCATGTCCATCTGTTTAGGACAGTGATCCCAAGGGCAAGCCAAAATTTGAAGCCACACTTGTATTCATATCCATGCAAAATTGCTTATACAACATGTGTTCTCTCTCTCTTATTTCTCTGTAAATGTTGATTTTTATTTGCTATCACCAAATACAATTAGCAATATATTTAAAAAATGTTCAAGAATTATTTTGAAACTTCGCAAAATTACATTAAAGCAACAATGCACCCATTAAAACCTGGCAAGTCATAAAATTAATCTTGTAATAGTTATGAGCAGCACAGGAGGAACCAGGCACAGATCCTCTGAAAGCTGCAAGGTCACTTTAACCTCTTAATCCCAAAGGCTCCCTTGAGATAGCGCTGGCACTACAGGATTTACATAGGCCCATCAATTTAATACTGTAATTTACCAATATATAATTTGCACATTGATATTATCATTCAGAATTCTTAATTCCCTAAAGCCCAGCGTCCCCCTCATGGTAACACCGGCGCTATGGGATTTTCAATGGCATGCAGTGTGCCTCTGACCCTTAAACACAATAATTGCTTTCAAGCGGTTCCTGTTTAAGATCGCCTGATTAATAATCTCACAATTTATTTACTGAATAATCAAGACCAACATATAATCCTGTAATTATTAAGAAATTATAAAGAAATGGTGTGTGAGTGTGCTTCTACATAGGGTGTGTGCGATGCGTTGCAGTAGTACTGTAGTAGTAGTGGTAGTGCTCGCAGCTAATGCATGTTGTATGTCTGCTGCATGCTGTCTCTGCTCGCTTGCTACTTCTGCTTTCAGCTACTGGCCCGGCTATCCTCCTTCACAGGGGGAGAAAAGAGGAGCCGACCGCATAAGTCTCCTTTCTGCCGGTATAAAGCCTCTCCACCCTCAAGACTCCTACAGTGCCTCCTCGCGACCACACAAGGTAACTGGGTGCCTTGCAGCCCCAGGCTAAACTGTAGGGGATCTCGGAGTAACAGTGGGCCCCAGAGGTGTGACACGCAGGCCCACTGGCGTGTGGATATGCCCTGATGTCTGCCAACCACTGTCCCCTGCCAGTGGTTTAATTGGCCCCCGCTGCCTTGCGGGCATCCTCAGGAACGGAAAAGTCTACGGGAGCAAACCCTGGAAAAAACCCCGGACTGGACCCCGTTAGGCAGACATATGCATTGAAGCATTGTTCTTGCGAGTCCTGCAGCCAACCTGCTGCCAAACGTAACGGTTTACCGTTCCTCTGGATAACAACAGGGAGGCCGAGGGGGGAGCTCTACTGCCTGGGCAACATAGGGCTTTCTTAAACTTTTCCCAGGCTCTCGTGCCCTGGAGAGGAAACTCCAGCTCCACTGTGTAGTGGAGCACAATACCGGAGGTGAGCAGTCACCGGTGATAAGCCCTTTCCCAATTGGCGTAGGGATGGGCGCCAGGGGCCACCTCCGACGGTGGGAGAGATGTTTTATCCTGGACAGCTACCGCCCACCTCAAGCTGGGAGCCCCCAGCCAATTATATGCTGTTCCGCCACAGCCTACCTGCTTCATTGGGTGCATGAAGCTCAAGGATTAATCCCGACAAGTGGGCTGTAAATTTGTGCACCACACAAAAACAAGAGAGAAACCTATCTTGGGTCCACTGTCACTAAAAACCTGTTCCTCGACGCTGAAGTGAGTAGCCGGATCAGAAAAGCAGCCCCTAATTTTGCGAAACTCACATCCAGAGTATGGGATAACAATAAACTCACCATCCGCACAAAGGTGCAGGTGTACAGAGCCTGCGTCATCAGCACCTTGCTGTATGGCAGCGAAGCCTGGATCCCATACTCTCACCAAGAGAAGAGACTAAACTCCTTCCATCTACGCTGCCTGAGACGCATTATGTACATCACCTGGCGGGATAACATCACTAACACTGCTGTCCTGGAGAGAGCCCACCTTCCCACTATGTTCTCCCTTCTGAGGCAGTGACGTCTCCGCTGGCTTGGCTATGTGCGTTTGATGAATGATGGTTGCATCCTGAAAGACATCTTATATGCAGAGCGAGCAAGCAGCAAAAGGCCAGTTGGATACCCTCTGCTCCGCTACAAGGATGTCTGCAAACAAGACCTAAGATCCTTCCACATCAGCATACACACCTGGGAAGACGCTGCTCAAGACCGTCATCAATGGCAACAGGCACTCCGCACTGGGCTGCAGGCCTATGAAACCACCTTGGCTCATAGACGTTGGAACGGGGGAGCGGGGGGAGTGGCTGCCCCCTCCATCAGCCCCATACTGCCCCAAGTCTTAATTTTTTTTTTTTAATAAAGAATCTGAATTCAAATGTGTCTGACTTACATTTATGTCTTTCATATCATAAAAAAAAAAATGCTTCCTATATCTTGTATGAAGCCTAATAACGTGCCAGATGCAGCCTATGGAGACCTTGCAATATGAAAAACGTCTCCTTTGTTTTGATATGTAAGCGCGCGCATTGTTTATTTCCTGCTAGCTAGCAAAGGCGGTAAATTCAAACAACGATCAAGACAATGTCACAGAAGCGGATTTCGCATTTTTTCTCCAAAGCTCACACGAATAAACTTACGAATAAACGAAGTCCCAAATAAACATAGGGAAAGCATACCAACTTTGGAGAGAATTCCGGGAGTTAAATGGTTTTAATTCTGATGCCCAGGTCGCCTTGTTTCTACTGGAGGTGAGTAGACCTGGTGCTAACTCGGTTGGATGTGAATAAATTGTCATCCCAAGCAAAATTGAGGGAAGCTCATCTATCGTTTTTGTAAGGCTATCTTGCATAGATCATGCTGGTCAGAATGAATCAAACAGTAGAGAGATCGATATTTCCTCTTTGGAGCGAGTTAGCAACCTTTCCTAACTCTCAGTTGGCAAGCTAGTGAGTTTGCTAATTCTGTCTGATCAAACCAGAGTTTGTGTTCGTGTAATAACATTTTTTATCTGGTTAGTACTCAGAGTTGAAATTCGTCGATGAATGTATGACCGCGTGATAAATTTAGCTAAAAGTGGTGATCTATTTGACGTTGTTAATACTCATTTTGTAATGCCGAGCTAAGACACTTGTCAGATACCTTGTTGTAGCTAGCACTAATGGTGTAAATTTATCGTCTGGCAATGGTCGTCATTCTTGCTACCGGGCGTTTATCACAACGAGCTGGACACGGCCATTTACCCAGTTGAGTGAGCCATTCTTAAGCTGCTTTCACACCGGATGCGAAACAAATTTTTCGTGCGACAGATTACATTCAAAGTCAATGCGAAGACGCCGTCGCGCTAATCCGTCGCGCGAAAAATTAGTTTCGCGTCCGGTGTGAAAGCATCTTAACTCAGAATTTTCACTTTAAGAAAAGCGCGTTCATGTCCCAAGCTTCTGAACGTTACAACTGTCAACAATAGTGATGTCATATCGCTGATACAGCCTTTAATAACTGTGTGGTAATCAAAGTATCCTGCTTAAAATCAAATCCTTGTTCAGAAAACACTGTGCGTAAATATATGAGCACAAACCCCCATCAAAAATCCCGCCCCTCCTCTCAGAATATAGTTCCAACGTCTATGCCTTGGCTCAGCAACGAAAAGTAAGGAGAAAGTTGAGGAAGCAGCAGGCCACCATCACTTCCTCAAAAACACTGGATCCGGCCTACACCTGTGACACCTGCAGCCGGGTCTGCCACTCCCGAATTGGCCTTTATAGCCACAAAAGAAGCTGTACTAAAACCTGACTCCAAGACACGTGAAATCAATGGTCTTACGAGACTGAGATGCCAAGGTAAAGAAATGACAGAGATCACAGATGGGCTGCATTGACAATGCAGGAAATAATAATTACTTAATTAATTAATTAATCCAATTCTTTCTCTGATTTCCATCTGCCGTTCTAGCGGTTTTTTCAGCAGTGCAACTCAATTTTTGTTAAGATTGCACTTAATCAAAATGTTCATGGCGTTCAAAAGAATTGGCTACATTTGTGGGGAAGAGCAGTTGCTAACTCCTTGCCGAGATGCTACAATAATTAATTACGTTGTAATTAAATTGCTGATGCTTCTTGTGTCGAAGCGTTGGTAATTGAATAATTCATTCAATTGGTTATTAGTGCATCGCACAAGTTTAATGCATGGTATGCATTTAAAATCATTCAAAATGCATGCCATGCGTCAAACTTTCATAATGCAAAATCAGTGATGAGGTCTTTATCGTCCAGCTTCTGGGGAAGTTGTAAGAAGGCTACAATAAGACATGAAAATTAAACCTTACCTAACTACCATCCTCAGCAGCATTTACCGGAACATTCTACTTTTAGATGGAATTTCAAGAAATTTCAGTTATTGCTGTCCATGCAATCTCATACTGTAGCCTTCCTCTTTGGTGCAAAGCTATAAGTCTTCATCATTGATGGCCATGAAGCTTATTGGCAGCCCATTCGCTCAGTAAATCAATTCAATTAATTGACTGATTCTTAACATGAAACAGGTTGAGAGTTAACCTGCATTATGGTAATGTCACTGGTTGTAGACATGGAGGATCTTACAAGAGTGGGTGACTAATATGAAAGTTATAAAACGAGTTGAGTAAGTTTTGTGCTTGTTGCAAGCTAGCAAGCAACAAATACAAAATTTACTCAACTCCTTCCATAACTTACTTATGACATGACCGAGAGTATAAGGTTATATTTATCACATAACTGAATCATGTAATTCAATTGAAAACAAATGTAATTTCCTTTAATTTTCACGCCGTTATGGTAGATAATTCCCATTATGTTAGCACTGAGCTAACGACATCACTCTGACACTCCATAAGTCTCTAAGTCACAGACATTTGTGGTTGAACTAGCCATGGTTTTTAAATTCACAGTCAACTGCGTAGCTAGCTAGCGAACAAGCAAAATAGTTATAAGATTGGTACTCAGCTGGCTCGCTACAATGCTAAGCCATATCGATTTCACAAACGTTACATCTTGGTATTCAGTTTGGCTAAATATTAAGAGCGTGCATAATGCAAAGTAATTTTTTCCCAATCTCTTAGCCAATGAAATTTTTGTGAGAGTGATGTTACCCTTGGGTAATATCAAAAATATGTTATGAGCTGGGCTATGGGAAAAGTACTGCAGTCATGTGATAAAGAGTTTTATTTTTACATAAGATAAAGTTTAGATAGATAGATTTTATTTCAGTTCATTTTTGATAGAAAAAACTAAATAGACAGAGGAATGAAAAGAAAAGGTAATAGTAATAAACTGAAAGGGTGTAGGCTGAACCCAAAGCTTGTTAACACCTACCCCTCTTACCTTACAAAATCATAATCGTCACAAAAACACGGTCATGGCAACAGCAAGCAGAACAGTTAAACTTAGCAAACTTCACACGCGGACCTGAGTCGGCAAAACCACATTTGTTAAAACGTTTTCTTGGGCATAACAAGCTGATCGAACACTGATGCAGAAAAAGTATATGTACCGTTTTGTGAGCTACAGGAATTCAGTAGCTTTGAAAGACATTGATGTTTTATGTCACCATTAATATGGATAGGAAAATGCTTGATTATTATTGTAATGAACAATAATGTAAGCTGAGGGGAAATAGTCAGTTTTATACTGATTGATCCTTGCAACTGAACGAATTAACACTTAGTTGCCAATTAGGAAGCGTAAATGGGTACGGGTTTGGAGAAGTAATGTGCTTTAAGGCGAGATGGGAGCCAGCAATAATCCCTCCAATGGCAGGTCCCGAGTGGAAGAGGTAAAGAGACATCCATCCTTGATAACTAAGTCATTTTACCGGTCAGAATATATAGTTATAGCCTTAATCTCTTCCACTCCGGCGTTGCCATCGGAGGGATCCTAGCACTATTCTCACCTCGCCTTAAAGTACATTACATCTCCAAATTACATTACATTACATCCCATTTAGGTTTCCTAATTATCAACTAGGCATTAATTTGTTCACTTGTGAGGATCAATCCGAATACATTTCCCCTCCACTTGCTTTATTGTTCATTGCAGCAATTATCAAGCATTTTTCTATCCCCATTAACGGTAGACCTAAATCAAAACATCAATGTCTTACGAAGCTTCTGAATTCTTGCAGCTCACAAAATGTCTTTTTCTTCTGTGTTCGCCTTCGATCAGCATGATACGCCTCAGAACCCTTTCCAAAAATGTGGGTTTGCCGATTCAAGTCTGTGTGTTACGGCTGCTGGTGTATAAATAAAACTCTCTCTACAACCAGTGACATTACCATAATGCACGTTAGCACTCAACCAATTTCCAAGTAAGATTCGGGTAATACGTAGATTGAATGAATTTATTGAGCAAATGGGCTTCCAATAAGCTGCGTTGACATTAACGATTAAGCCATACAGTTTAGCGTCCACAAAGAGGGCTACAATATCAGATTGCATGGATGGTAGTAAACTGAAATTTCTCGAAATTCCATCATGAAGTAGAATTTAATGTCATAAATGCTTCTGAAGATGGTATTTAGATAAGGTTCAGATTTCTTTTAATAAGATAATTACCATTTGAGAAGCTAGACGGTAAAGACCTTGTGAATGACTTTGCCACCTTGAAAGTTTGATGCATGGCATGCATATTAAATGATTTTAAATGCATGCCATGCGTCAAACTTTCACACTGCACTGATGACCTATTTACTCAATTATTCAATTACCTACACTTCGACGTAAGAAGCGTTAGTAATTTAATATATTAATTAATTATTATTATTAATTAGTATCGCTTGGCGCCCTACAAATGCAACCTAGTCTTTGGAACACTGAAAACATTAGGTTTAAGTACAATCTTAAAATTAATTAGGTTGCACTGCTGAAAAAATCCTAGAATGAGAGATGGAATTCAGAGAAAGCACTGAGTTAATTGATTTTTTTTAAATTATTTCTTTTATTAACATTATTTTTTTGTTTTTTTGCTTCCATACAATATCACTATTGAGTAAATTGTCAATGTAGCCCATCCTTGATCTGTCATTTCTTAATACTTTCTTAATAATCACAGGTTTATATATTGGTCTTGATTATTTTGTAAATAAATTGAATGATTATTAATCAAGCAATCTTGAACAGGAACAGCGTGGGTCAGTGTTTAAGGGTCAGAGGCTCACTGCAAGTCATTTGAATATCCTGTAACACCAGCATTACCGCTAGCGGGATGTTGGGCTTTCGGAAGTTCATCAAAATACTCACCTATATTTATTGCAGGTCATAGCCTCTTCCTAATACATGCCCTGGTAATTGGTCCAGGATCATATTAATCCAAGAAACTTGGTTTCGAAAAATAATTAAGAAATTGGGCTTCAAGAAAAGCCATTTGGATCTTTTATTTATTGGCCGTTTATTTTAGTATGATTTTCTGAAATTAACCAACGGATGCAAGGCGAATCGCACTGAAGATTACGCATCAACTTTTGATGCTCTGTTAAACCCGCTTTCCCTTATCGCAGAGATTCATTGGTTTACACTTTGTCACTTGAAAGGTTACTGAACGTGACTGGAGATTTTAACAAAGAACCATAACTTATTTGCTGCGTTTATTTGACTCACAGGGACTCTAATCAATCCCATTATCTCCACAGTAGAGGAAGCATTTTCAATTTGCATCATTGCACGGTAACAAGTTCCTTTCAGTCCTTTTAATCACTTGTCGTACAGCCAGATCGCAGCCAGAGCAACTAATGTTTGCATCTGGGTTACTTTTTGCAGAAATTATGGAGCATTTACATATCTTGGAGTCACCATTGATACATCAGAATACACTGCTCTCACTTGCCGCTGTGTCTTTATTTCAATCTTTTTTCCATTTTTTTAGGTGACCATATGGGCCTTTACCTTAGTATGTGTTTTGGTTGTGGTTTTTTGCTTCACAATTTTTCGTTGAATTTATTTCTTGAATCCACCTGGGTGCATAATAGTGGTTATTGTTTCACTTGGATAGATTCCAGTAAAGGTTGTTGATTTCTCATTAGGTAGCTACTTCACAATATGTTTTACGAAAATATTAAGCTTTATCTATGCTTGTCTGAGTGTGCATTATCAAAGAGGTCACTCGGAATATAGCACAGTGCTGAATATAACTAGAATATTTAAAAATACTTAAAAATGTAAAAATTTTTCTGATAGGATTGGTTTTAGTTATTTCATACTAGAAAAAGGGCCTGTAAAGTCATGACTGACTGCTGTGATTGACAGCTGCTCTGAGTGAAGTAGTTGCAGAGGCTTCTGCAGACTCCATATTGAGAATTATAAGTAGATTGGGATTATGGAGAAGTGATTTAACTTCATGTTAACATGCATAAGTTGTCAGGTCCCAGAACAATTGAATATTCCCCATAGTGATTTTGAAAATCCAATGAGATTTGACAGTACACAGCTCTTTGCTCTGAACATAGCATTATTTACTATAAGCGGGGGGGGTTGATGTTGGGAAAATCATTTAGCTAGCAAGCTAGCTAGTTAAGCAAGGTTCAATGAATGGTCACTTGAGTTAGCAAAAAAAAAAAGTTATGGTAAAAAGGTCTTAGCTCTGAGCACAGCAGAAAGTACTGTAAGCAGCAATGCTAATCTTGGGAAGTAAAACCAGTTAGCTTAACAGCTAGTTAAGCAAGATTTGGCAACAGGTCATCTTAGTTAGCAACAAAAAATGAGGGGAAAAGCTCGTTGTTCTGAACACAGTGTTATGCACTGTTAGCAGCAATGGAAACATTGGGAGGGAAAAGCTCTTAAGCTAGTTAAACAGGATTCGGTAACAGAAGGCCTTAGTTAGATATGTACATTGGTTAGACTAATGTTAAAACACATGATAGCGAAGAGTCTATTTAATGATGGACTGCATTTACCTTATTCTAAAGGGTTGGCTTGGATTTTTTGATGTAGGGTTGTATGTGGTAGTTATCCATAGTCAGAGTCAGTGCATTAGCTGGCGACCTAGTTGATGGCAGTTGGTATTAGTTAATTGAAGCAGTCAGAAGTAACAAACACTAGCACAGTAGCTAAGCAATGTAATGCTGTGAACAGAGAAAGTAGCAAACTTATTTTACCCACCTAAAAAATGCCAACCTAAAAAATCTGTTTAAGTGAACGCTATATTTAGAATATTTTCTCTGCTTTACCAGGGCCGTACGTTAACTTTTTCTGCTCATAGCACTGGTGCTATAGAGGTTTATAGTCTTGTAGCGCAAGACAAAAATTTGTGGCACAGTAAAAGCATCTGTTACATCTCTAAAACCAACCGCAAGTAGTGCAGTTTATCATTTAAAGACATATAAAATATTAATAATCTCTGTAAATTTAAGTATTTTCAAAGTCTCGGAATTCTTTAAATTCATACAATTTTAAGTAATTTCCAGAACTTGTCAAGCAGTCTTGACACAAACAACGTACACTGCAAATATAATGCAGGCACATAACTCACAGAAATATTAAGAACCTCTTTAAGTTTTTATGCATTCTGTGCATACTGTTTATATAAACATACTGTAATACTGTTTATACATGCTGTTATTTATTAGTGTATTCCTGAGACGTGCGGTGATGTGAGGCAGTGGCCTAATCTTTTATCCCTGGATTTTGTCAACCTGTTCCCACATACTATACTTGATTGACAATCAAAACTTTTAAATCCAAGCCTATAGGAAGCCTGTATACTGATAGGTGATGACGACAAAAAGATTCATTGACGTATAGGCTACGCTTCGATTCAAGACAGCAAGGATGGAAATACGTTTAATCAATAGAAAAAATCTCAGCTCTCTCGAAACTTTCATGTATTGTTTTAACCTTTTGTTCATCGGATTATGAAAGAAGAATGAAAATAAACGCCCAATTTTTTGATTGGGGTCAAAAATGCGTATTTAAAGGGGAATATATTGCATATTGATCAAGCATTGAACTGGGCATAAGAAATGAATGGCATTGCTTGCTTCGGCTTCCTGCAAGCAAGTACGCGCAAATCTGCAGTTTCGTGAGCATTTCAGGTTCGATGTACTGCGTAATAACGCCGCGGAAACTTAACCTGGCCCGTCATTCTGCCGAATAGCCCTACTAAATTAGTTAATCGTCTGATTGCTTATCAAGCAAAGGGGATTAATAATTTGATTTACAGTGTGGAATCTGCCTCACCTAATGGCTCAGGCCCACTGGGGATTTAGCATTTTGCGATGGTCGCCGATGGGGAAATTTGGAAAAGTTTGGCGATGCCTTGCGATTGTGCGTGACAAAATAGTCAAAAAAGTGGAGCAGTCCCATAATAGTTTGCTCTTGGGATTGTTCGCCGAAGGAAGGGATGACAGTCATTGTGCGATAAATTGGCGACAGTCACCGATGATCGGCGTTTCTTCGGGGGACCATCACCAAGAATGTTCGCCGACTGTTGGCGACATATCGGCAAATGTTCTGCGATGTTTGCCGAAAGTTCGCCGAATGTTCGGCAATAGTTCGGCGAGGGTCGCCGACACTTTTTCGGTTTTGAAAGTGTGGCTGATGGTTCACCGATGCAGCGCATACATTCGCCGACCGTCGGCAAACATTCGGCGAACATTCTGCGACAACTTTTGAGACGAAAACGTTGCGAATGGTTCGCAACAAAATTCAAAGCCGGCTTTGAAATTTTTCGGCTTTTTGCAATCCACTCGTGATCCATTGCGATGGCTAGAATTTGCCTGTGACACTTTCGTGAACGTCGCCGCACATTCTGCAAATGTTCGGCAAATGTGTTTGCGATGCATTGCGATTCTCACTTTTTCCATCGGGAATGCCTCGCAAACCATCGCAATCCCCAGTGGGACCTAGGCATGACTAACCTCCGAGGTGGCACTGTTTCACGTCTCGCTTTCTTGCGCGCACACACAACGCCTCTGTCTCTCATCGCACCGGTGCTACAACAGTTCGTACATTCATAGCATGGACCAATTTTCATGTCGCACGTGCAACATAGACAGGCTTTTCTTTTGGCACTACATTTTCTCAACTGTATAGGAATACGGAAGAGTTACCTTTCAACAAATACAATGTTGGTGCCAAAGTGTTACCTTTCAACAAATATAATGTTAATGCCAAAGTAGTGAACTGTCTGACGGAAAGCAAAAGAGGCAGAAATATTCTAAATATCACATAGCTATAAACTGATATAGATTTTTGTTTTTTTGGGCCTTTTTTTTACTGGCTAAAATTCATTTTCCTGCCGGGGACATTCCAGTCTCCATTGACAGTAGGCGAGACACTGTCTATGGACAAATACCTCTTACAACCCGACTTGAATAAAATCCAAACTAGATGACCCTTTAACAAGCCTTTAGTCATCGTAGAACCTGTCTTTGACATAGACTGTATGTTGTCTGTGTACAATCAGTGACATTGACCGTTAACATAGGAGGAGCCAGCCGATGTCAAAAGTTCAGGGGGGGTCTGCTAGCGATTGAGTAGGGCTGGTGTTTCGACCAGACCTCAATACCTCAGCTCCATCCCACGGATAATACACTTCACATGGGCACTTTAATCTCCCCAAGGTCTAGACCTTGCTATTAGTGCAGAAAATGATGCTGGAATGTTTACGGCAAGATGTCTTATCCAAGATGCTGTCTGGAGAGTCCAGGCACTCTACATGGGATGGTGCAGGTGTGGAGGTAAGTACAATAGCGAAACACTTTAGAACTGTTTTTGACAGCTGAATGATTTCATTGAAAAAGAACCTTGTTAAGATTTGACTATAGACAAATGATTGCCTGACAATGATTGTGTTCAATTATGATTAGTTAAAGATGAGGCTTGCGAAATTTAAAGAGCGAGTGGGAAATTTGAGCTCCTGACTGAAAGAGGATGCATGAAGAGATAGATTCCTGCTTGAATTTTCACCAGGCTTCACTTGCCCCCCCCCAAATCAAGAAGTCATGTAGCTTCTGTTAGCAGCTATAAATGCCACTAAACACTTCCAAAAACTAGCGATCAGTCGTTCACAACACAAGAGGAACTTTGCCCCACTCCTCTTGGCAGAATTGCTTTAATTCAAATCTTCAATCAAGTTTATGTATTTGACCTGCCAGATTACTGTTATGATCCAGACTAGTAATAAAGTGCGAAGGCAGTGCACAATCCAACAGCCAGGTTTATCAATAGTAGTGGGATGGAGCCCAGAGGAAAATAGCTCGGTTCAGTTCTGATGTTACAGGCGAAGCAGTATGGGCGTTGGCAATGCCCAGCCACTGGCTCTCCAGGATGACTGCCAGATGGAGTGCACACTTAGCCAGACCCAAACTGTCTGATGGCAGGATGGAGAAGTTTAGAAGGAATGTGTCCCCGATCTTGATGACCGCAGAGGGTTTGGGAGCTTGTTCCTAATAAACTGGCCTGAGGAACACACTGGGAGAAGATTAACAGGAACGCAGTTCCAAACCTGGAGTTTATGAGAAAGTCTTGGGAGCTTTTTCCCATTAACTGAAATAGGAAGAGTACTTCCGTACATTACTATCATTAAAGGTTACGTTTAACTTTCAGAAGACAGTTTTACTAGCAACTACTGACTGGTGCTAAAGTGCATATATTATAGCAAGTGACGATCCAGTAACTTGCAAACTCAAATGAGGGGGTATAAATGCATCACACACATGTGCAGAAGGGTAACCATGAGATAAGACACAGCCAGTAAAAGGGAAACACATAAAATGCAAACCAATCAAAGGAGACAACATTTCTAATAGGCATGTGAGTTGCTGGATGGGTGTAGACACAGAGGACATTCACACGACACGAGGGTAGTGACATATTACGCTCCTGTCATAGTGTCTCAATGGGGTTCAAGCCAGGACTTCGACAAGGCTGTTCAAATCCTAATTTTGGATCTTTTGAGCCATTGAGAAACAAACTTTCTCTTTTGTTTCTCTCGTTGTCTTACTTTATAACCAAATTGTGTTTCAGCTTTACAGTGCATATCAAAAAAAGGTCATCCAACTTCAGCGGGTTAATACACCACGTGCATATTGTTTCACCATTTCTATGCAATTTGTTAAGGAAGAGGACGTCCGTAGCTCTTCATGGACACCACTGACTGCAGCATTACTGTTGTGCATGACTGATTAAATGACCTTTAAAAATGGCAGATTCGAATGTAATTTTTCCAAGTTCTGTTTATCGCTGGAAGTGAGAAAAAAAGTGTCCATGAAAGTTAGTGAAAGTCAACGCACTGCCCCCTGCCGATGCACCGACACCTTCAACATGTCCACCTCCTCTTTCGACACAAAGCTGACAGTGACGGAGCATGTCCTCAACTGCACGTCTCACCATTGCCGGATCATTTCGCGAAGGCTGAACTTCATTTCGAATGCGCTCTGGCAGTTCGTCAAGATCTCTGGGAGGAGTCACAAACACTTTGTTTTTCAAATGTCTCAAAAAAAAAAAAAAAAAATCACGTGTCGATTTTTGAATGTCTTTCTTTCATTACCAAAACTTGGAAAAATGAAATTCTAATCTACCATTTTCAAAGGTCATTTAATCAGGCATGTACAACAGTAATGTTGCAGTCAAGGGTATCCATGAAGAGCTACGGACATCCTCTACCTTGGCAAATTGCATAGAAATGGTGAAACTATATAAACTTGGTATATTAACCCATTAAAGTTGGATTACCTTTTTTTTGATGCGCACGGTATAACTCAGACTGATGCCTGGACATCCTTGTGAAGGATTTTCTGATGGAGAGCTGCTGCTGTGTTGGCTTTATGCTGGTTGGAATGGGAGCAATGTCTTCCAAAAGGCTCAATATTCCACTCATCAGTCCAAAGAAAAATGATACAGAAATCATTCGGGTCATTTAAGTGTTTTTTTTTTTTTTTTTTTTTTTACAAATGTGAAACTTTGCATTCCTCTTGGTTAACAGCCATTTTCACCTTACAGCTCTCCCATGGAACTTATTTTTGCCGAATCGCTTTACAAGAGTGGAGTCATGAATGCTGACCTTATCTGAGGAGAGCAAGGCTTCCAGTTTCTTAGATGTTTGTCTGGGATCTTTGTTTGTGTTTCTTCAGCCTGCTTCACATTGCTAGGAAGGTTCTATTTGAGTGATGTTTAGATTCACATAGCTGTCAGCAATCAATCCTGTGTTAATTTCACCAAATTATCTGCGAAATTCGTTAAATTTGCTAAACAGACTTTTTCATGCAAGACCCATTACTGTTGTATAACTGTTAACCTTTAGTTAATCATAATTTAAAAAAAAAAAAAGTTTCTTGATTATCAGTTTGTTTTGTGCATTTTCTTGTATGAGCAGTTTGTTGCTGTGGTAAGATTAGAAGGACAATATTTCATAGCAGAGCTGCCTGAACATCTGTTGCATTGCATGAACAATTGATAAAAATGTTCTGACTGAATAACCATCAAACTTAATCTGCATTTATGGCTTATGAAGATTATCAAGCACCCTCTTTGCTATTTACCTTACATGCCTGTCAACACTTAAAAGGCCTCTAACCACGATTAAATGCGCATTTGTTTCCATTATTGAGGATGTGATCAATCACTTCATCCATACACAGCATTGATATGAAATTTAGCTTGAGCTCCATGCATGGACTTAAGACTTTTATTTCTGGTTTTCAAGTACAGTGCTGCATGTACTGTATGACTCATCCCCTTAGGTCTTGTTTGGAAATAAGTGGATCTTTGCCATCAGCGAAGAACAAGGGAACTGAGGCTATTTCCAGGATAAAGCAGTATTTGGGATCTTTCCAGCATTCCTCATTTCAGCCTAGCAAGTATCCTTTGATAATTTGTTGGAGTCGTGAAAAAAAAATTATCTTTTTTCTTATATCCTATACATTTATTCAGTTAATTCTTTTTTGATGAAGGGAACCATACTAGAGTGAAGGACCATAATTATCTGACAAGACACTAAAGAAATTTCTAATAAGTGAAAGTATGGATTTGTGGTCATCAAAAATAGCAATTTGGAAGTTACTGACAAATAAAAAGACACGGCAAGTAATGATGTGTCGAACCTGAATAGTGTAAAAGGGGAAAAAGGTCACATGTTCATCAATGTTAAAAGGACCCTTTTCCATCTCCTTTAATTTGGTCAATTAAAAGTGTGTACCCTTTTTGCAGTGAAAAACAGTTTTCATTGTACATGTTGTACAGCTGTTGCTACTTTGAACAAAGTGGCGAAAGAGGCTAAATAACGAAATATGTAGGGACATAATCAGGGGCAATTAACTGCTGTTTAAAATAGTGATTACCGTTGCGGTTGGAATGAAAACCAGCACATATAGGGGATGACCAGGGCCTTTAAGTATCACTGCATTAATGGGTTGGGGAGGTGATGTTGTTGATTGCGGTTATTGCACAATAAACAAAGGGCACATCCACTGCTCCACTGTAAATACCAGTCTTCTTTGCAAAAACTACTCAGTCATGTTCATTAAAAAAAAAAAAAAAAAAATAAAGTGTGCTCATCAAAATAATCATGTACGAGTACACCATCATTTGATTGCAGAACATCCATTTCAGAAACAGACCACTAGTGCTATGAATGAAGCCTTGATTAGTGAACCAATTTCCAATACAATGATTCAAAAAGGTTCAAATCTTCCTAAGGTCTCATTTTGCTGTCACTAGTGAATTGAGAACCAAAAATGAAAGGCTGCCAATGAATCACTGATATCATTTTGTCTTTGGCATTTTGGCAAAAATCACACGCTCTTGACTGAGGTGTCTTTTCTTTATCTCAGTGATAAGACAAGACATATGCAGTACTTATCTCACGACAAGACATATGCAGTATGGTAAATACATTTCCATCGGAGTGTCAGGGTAAAAAGACTAACTTTGAGTCACTAACATTAAAGTTAATGTGTAACAGAATGCATTATGTCAGTTCCTTAGTTTCATAATTCTTCACATTGTATAATCTTTTCTTTGCGCCAAAGTCATTTTTCTGCAAAGCTTTGCATTAGCCCTTGTCCTGTGCACATTGCCAACTTGGTGCTGTGAGTCTGGCTGTTCATGCTGACTGCAGACTGGCTGGGAAAATATTTTTTTTTATAGAACACGTGGTCAGAAAGGTACTGTCATTATCTGTTACTGAATTAGCTAGTACCTGAGTGACTGACTGTCTGACAAAATAGCAACCTTGTTTGAGCACTCCTGTCCAGTAGATGGCGGAATGATTCTATGTGAAAATGAATTTAATGAATGAAGTCCACTATTACTTTATGTAAGAGCATTTGTGTGTTAAAAACACAAAGGCCAAATCTTATTGTCCATTCAAAGCCTGCAGTCCAGCGCCCTCGTAGACTTTGAATGACATCACCTCCCCGCACTGCTTAAGTGCATGAGTGCTTGAGTGCGTAAAGGCTTGATGCTATGAATTGAGGTGATAGAAAGTACATGCAACGTACTGCTTGTTCTTTGGTCTCTGGATATCAGTAGAACATGAAGTGGTAATGTTTGTAAATATAGCCTGTATAGGAGAAACAGTTCCATATGCTACCTGCTATAAATCAACGCAAGCTATTTATACGAAAAATTGATTTTTTTTTTTTTCATGCTGGCCTCTTCCGTGACGATTTGCTCTCGTTGACTTGCGCTTCACAGAATTCTACAGGGAATCCTTGCATAACATTACGGATCGCAAGTAATTCCCTCGAACAAAGTATGGGTAGTGGACATACACAAAGTCCACAGATTTCCTGCGCAGACTTATGGATTTTTGGTAGAACAGCCCTTACGGACTTAACAACAATGCCCCTGTGAGTCTGTTGGGGTGTATAGTTGGTTTGGGCCTAAAACTTCCAAAAAAAATGAAATCAGCTGAAGGAAATAACAGCGCCCATACTCACATAACACCTTCTCCCCTCCATCCTGAATTCTTGACTGTCAACAATTCTGTGGTGTAAACACTCCCCCCCAGTCCCTCAATCCCTGCTCCCATCAACCTGCCCCATGATGGCAATATGACTGTGGGGGAACATCTCCTCCTCAGTGCCATCCACCCACCCCAGTAGAACGAATGTTGCCTTCCAGTCGTCTGGGTGGTGTGTGTATGTGCATGCATGTGTGTGCGTGTGTGTTTGTGTGTGTGTGTGTGTGTATGTATATCGTTAGCCTCATAGCATAATTGCCTAAGTCATTTTTTGGCTTACTGTTGCAATATCAAAAAAAAAATCCCAATGTGCTTGCTAAAAATTGTGTTTTTTCTTGTTTTCGGAAAACGTTCAAATATGACTTAGGCAACTATGCTATTAGGCTAACAATATGTGTGTGTGCGCATGTGTGTGTGTTTGTTTGTGTGGTTTGTTTGTTCGTGTGCATGTTTCTCAGGTGCAGCAATGCTTCAGTTTTCCCTAGTGATTACAAATCAACAGCCTTTGATTCCAGAACACATCATCCTCTCATTCTCATCCATCCCTCCCCTCTTCTATCACTATCTGCAGTCCTTATTCACAGCAAAGATTATCATGTGCATAATATTTTGTGTCATTCTTCAACACCATTCCAGAAGCTGAATCTAGGCAGAATTTCTGTTGGCTGCTTAAATATATTCTTCAAGTTTACTCAGACATCCAACTGTTTTAAGATTAAATAATGGGAAGCTAAATATTTACAGATAAAAATTTTATGTTGCTTCAGCAAGTCAGAGTATTCACACATATGAGACAACAGCTTCCCAATATTTCCTTGTTATTTTATTTTACCATCACTGTCCACACAGCAGAGAAAAACCAATATATCCTCAATTAGATGAAAGGCAGCTAGACGGGCATAAAGGAGGGTCGAACAAGACAACATTCACAGGTGTGCACTGCTCTCTCTCTCTCTCTCTCTTTCTTTCTCTCTCTCTCTCTCTGCACCCACTCCCCTCTCCCCAGAAATGCAAGGTGTGTTAGGTCATTGTGCTTAAATGGGCAGCATAAGGTTGACTTGTCCTAGACAAAATATTTTTAAGAACATATATGTACATGTGTGCAGTATTGAGTATTTACAGTGCACATCCTACCATTGTTTTCATTAATTCTAAAATATTTATTTCTACTATTGAATGTTTTATCTATTTTCCATTCTGTTATCTGTACTTGCTTTTATGTTTCTGCTTGTGGTTAATCTCTTTCTGCATTCATAGAAATATTCTTTAGTTTGAGACAGGCAGACAGTGTCCAGATGTATTTAAGAATCTTCACAAAATGGCGTGTGAATGCCAGCTGGAAATGCCGAAAAATCCCCTTGCATCCATCATTGGTATCGTCCTGTCTGTTATCTTTTTAGACCGTATGGCGCTCTCTGCTGGATGCTTTGCAGTATTCCATATTTGGAATCTGAATTATTGCGGATGCCTGCTCTGTTCTGTACCCTATGGCGGGTCTTTGCTGCCCTCACTTACTTAGGCTTTCCATGTATGCTTTACAAAGAGCAGGTAGGTCCCAAAACAGAGCCATATCACAAAATATGACTTCCTGAAAATTGAAATTGAAGTTTCTCTTTGACCAAGATGGTCCTGACTGAAATACAGTCATTGACAGAAAAAAAAAATCGTCATAATGCAACAAACATTTTTCTCAAAAAATAGGTGCCACAATTATTGGATCCTCATTCAATGAATGCCTATAGTAGCCCGCCTTTGTCAAGATAACAGTACTAAGTCTTCTCCTATTGTGTACAATGAGATTGGAGAAGACATGACAAGGGGCCGGAGACTGAGTCCATGCAGAATTTCTTTAGAATGTTCTAATTCCTGGTCCAAATTTACGGACTCTCCCCTTCAGCTAGTCTTACAGGTATTCAATTAGGATTAGGTGAGAGGACTGGGAAGGCCATGGCTAAACATTGATTATGTGGTTGGTTTTGTGGTTGTGTAGATTTCAATGCATGCTTTGAGTCATCGTCTTGTTGGAGGACCCAACCATGGTCCAGTTTAAGCTTTCAGATACCATGAATCTGATCAAGATCCTACATCATACTTCACAGATGGGAAGGGGTTCGCAAGGAATGACGATCTTTGTTTTTATGGTGTTTATCTCCAAAGAGCTCTATTTTGGTCTTATCTGACCATTGCACCTAGTCCCATTTGGCAAACTGTAAGTTTAGCAGTTTGCCAAATAGCAGATTTTTCTGGCAATCCTTCCAAACATTTTTTAGCTTTGTCCACTTAGTGGTTGAAGGGTGTGATGATGGGCTGGGGTGCAAGAATTATTTTTGGGACTCCAAGAAGACCACTTATTCACAAAACAAGCACCTGATCCAATCCTGTTAGGTTCCATATATTAATGCACACACTAACAGCAATATACTGGCAGAATATAAAGGCATCACATTAGTCTGTGTATCAGGGAAGGCACAATGTGAATAATGCCTTTGATTTGCTATCCCTGCCTCATGTAAAATAAATTGCCCAGTGTAATATAGCTTCCCAAAACCTTGCACAACAGACTAGCAGGCCAGTGATCTAATAAAAGCAGAAACAAGTAATCGAATGATGCCAACGTAATTAACATTTGTTATGAACCATAACAATGTTGAACAATTAAAAAATAATTTTGCAATCATTCTTAGTCTGTTTCTGTTTATCCTGAACATCCCAAATAGAACATAGAAAACTGTTTTAATAAATTTTTTTTTTTTTTTTTAAATAGAACCTTTGGCCTTTTCGGTGAGAGTTCCTTAAGTTACTCCGTCAGAATTTTAGAAAGTAACATAACCAGAAATGCATGACAAAATTGAGCACAACTGTCAATGCCGAAGTGTGTTGGGAAATCTTAATATCAGTAAAAAATAGGAAGTAATTCTAGCATCCCTTTATGGCATTTTAACCCATTTCAGTGGGGAGGGGAAGGGGGGAGACAAAAGAAACTCTCTCCGTGTTTTCAGACCCATGCCAACTCTGATATTTTTTCATTATTCAAGGCATTTTTGCAAATCTACAAACCCCAATTCCAATGAAGTTGGGACATTATGTAAAACCTGAATAAAAATAGAATACAATGATTTGCAAATCTAATAAACCCACATTTTATTCACAATAGAGCATGGACAACATATCAGATGTTAAAAGTGAGACATTTTACCATTTCGTGAGAAATATTTGCTCATTTTGAATTTGATTGCAGCAACACGTCTCAAAAAAGTTGAGACAAGGGCAACAAAAGGCTGGAAAAGTAAGTGGCATTAATATTAAACAGCTGGAGAAGCATTTTGCAACTAATTAGGTTAATTGGCAACAGGTCAGTAACATGACTGGGCATAAAAAGAGCATTTTAGAGAGGCAGAGTCTTTCAGAAGTAAAGATGGGCAGATGTTCACCAATATGTGAAAAACTGCATCTAAAAATTGTGGAATAATTTCAGAAAAAATGTTCCTCAATGTAAAATTGCAAAGACTGAATGTCCCACCATTTACAGTACATAATATCATCAAAAGATTCTGAGAATCTGGAGAAATGTCTGGGCACTAGGGACAAAGCAGAAGGCCAATATTGGATGCTCGTGATCTTTGGGCCCTCAGGCAGCGCTGCATTAAACACAGGCATGATTCTGCACTGGAGTTCGCTGCATGAGCTCAGGAACACTTCCAGAAATCATTGTCTGTGAACACAGTTTGTCTTGCAATCTACAAATGCAAGCTAAAGCTGTATCATGCACAGAAGAAGCCATATGTGAACACGATCCAGAAACGCCGCCATCTTCTCTGGGCCAAAGTTCATTGAAAATGAACTGAGGCAGAATGGAAAACTGTTCAGTGGTCAGATGAATCAAAATTTGAAATTCTTTTTGGAAACCACAGACGCCGTGTTGTGTGGACTAACGAGGAGAGGGACCATCCAGCTTGTTGTCCGCGCGCAGTTCAAAAGCCTGCATCTCTGATGGTCTGGGGGGGTTGCATTAATGCCTATCCTTCTGAGACCCGGCTATTCATTTTTGTCTTCTGAAGAGGACGTTAGGTTTGTGCTAATATCTCCTATACTACACGTCACTTTAATGAATTCTGCTGTTTTTTGAGAGAGGACAACTGGGGCTAAACAGTCATATCATATTTGGGGGGTGTGGCCATTGCAACTTCTTTTTCCCGCTCTTTTTCAAAATGGGGGAATCCAGTGCTGCACATTTTATGGAAAAAGGAGAGGTAAGCAAGATTTTCATAATTTAAATTTTTTTTATTGTTATAATTTGATTGATATAGTTAGAAAACATCTCAATTGTGATCTGCATGAACAGAACAGAGCTAATATATTTTCATATGAAAAACAGCTACTTCATCAGCGTTCTCTGTAGGGGACGTCTGGACTCAATACTTGTATTTGTTCCCAATTTCTTATAGTGGTCAGCTCTGTTACTGAAGCGGAGAGAACTCTCAACAGAATAATTGAGGGAGACTCAGACCAAGATTTGTCAGATGATGAGAGAGGAGAGAGTGACTATGAGCCAGATGAGGTTGAGGAAGATGAAGATGAACTGGATGAAGATGGAGAGGACAGAGGGGAAGATGCAGGGCCAGATGCAGGGCCAGCCACCTGGGCCAAAAGCAACAAGTAGGGATAATCAGAGTAGAAATGGTTTTGTGTGTGTTAGGGTTAGGGTGTATGTGTCACAAGAAGTCACAATGCTTCCTAAATTTTCACAAATAAAATAAAATTAAATGAATGGGCACTCGTTTTACATGATTTAAGCCCCGACATCCTCTACAGGGGACATTCTGTAAAGTTCTAATAAAGTTGAATTTTGAAAAAAAAATCTTTGAAATGTGTTCATTACCACCCCAAACCTTAAAAAATAGTAAAAAAAAAAATCAGTGGCATGAGCAGCTTACAGATCTGGAAAGGCACTATGAATGCCAAATCGTATATAGAGGTTTTACAACAACATATTGTCCCATCCAGACACTGTCTCTTTTAGGGAAGGTCTTGCATATTTCAGCAAGACAATTCCAAACCACATACTCAATCCATCACAACGGCATGGCTTCACAGTAGAAGAGTCCGGGTGCTGAAATGGCCTGCCTGCAGTCCAGACTTTTCACCAATAGCAAACATTTGGCGCATCAAAAAAATGGAAAATCCGGCAAAGAAGACCCTGGACTGTTGAGCAGCTAGAATCCTACATCTGACAAGAGTGGGACAACATTCCTCTCCCAAAACTCCAACAACTGGTCTACTCATTTCCAGACTGTTTACAGACTGTGGTTAAAAGAAGAGGGGATGTTACACAATGGTGGACCCAGCCCTGTCCCAACTTTTTTGAGATGTGTTGCTGCCATCAAATTCAAAATGAGCTAGTATTTTTTATGAAAAGGTAAAATGTCTCACATTCAACATCTGATATGTTGTTTATGTTTCATTGTGAATAAAATATGGGTTTATGAGATTGGCACATCATTGTATTCTGTTTTTATTCAAGTTTTACACAATGTCCCAACTTCATTGGAATTGGGGTTTGTATAGAATTCAGCTCAGTGTCCTCTTGAACTTTGTACAAAACCCGGTACTAGCTTGGTACCTAACGTTACATACAGCCGACTATGAGAAGGCAAAATGGTCAAGTAGGGAAGAATAAACCTGTATCTAAGAAACAGTATGATGCTGGCAGAGTCGCTCTCAACTGGGCAGCCAGTTAGCTAATTACCTGATTTAGCTAGCTTGCTAGTTAGATAGCGCGGTGGCTATCCAAACATCAGATTACCAACAAGCACCCTCCATCCTTTGTTCATCAGTAGTTCAATTGCTGCTCACTGCATGAGAAGACAACAATCAGAATCAAATTCAAGCAGTTTTACCCTCAACGGCTCTTCCTCTCTACTTTCTTTTTTTGCTCCCATTCTTGTGTTTGTTCTTTGATGCCTGCATTTTCAGTTAAGTTACATCAGTGAGAAAGGTTAGCTAACCAAAGTGTCTTACTCTGACATTTTATTGGTCACCATTTTTCCCATAAATCTCCACAACAGGAAAGGAGGAGGGAGGACATTTTCAGTTATATTAACAGAAAATATGCTGCACAACCATTGTCAATTTTAAGTTTCAAATTTCATAACCCAGGTCAAATTAAGGCCTCTACATATTTGCATGAGTATTAGACATTGACTGATTAAATACTTTAAAAATGTTCATCACCATGACAAAGATTTGTTTGACTTTGGTGCTGTGTATAATGCCAGAATGCATCGTTTTGAAATGGCTTCACTGATATCGACGACACATCTATCATTACTGCTGGTAGTATTTTGTTTGACAGATTTTCCACAGTCATGTGCATACTTGGCAGCAGGTCCCTATCTCCTGCAGGCCTGGGGGCGACTGCACTCCCAAGTATTTCCACCCCTATTGCAAGCATCTGATCATAGTTTTGGAGATTTTCTGATCCTGAGACTTAATAAGTCTAATGCTGCAACTGTGATCTTTTGTGTTTCCTTTAACATTTTAAGCACCGCTCTCACTCTGCATGCACTCAAAATAGCAACACATCCTCTTCCACATGGATTTTTAACGTTGCCATATGCTCTAAACTTCTTAATTATTACCATGACTGATGAAATTGGTATCTTCAACGTTTGTTGTATTTTAGCCAGATTTTAATTTTTTTTTTCATTTGAGAAGCTCAACAACTTCCTGTTGTACATCAGTGCTTTCATCTTTTGTCTTCACCATGGTGATGGATAAATAAAGCAAACTGACGATGTACCGCCTTATATTCATAGTATACCCCTGGGGAACAGGAAGTCATGAATGACCGTTCATGTTTTTGTAATCATTATGTTGAACTTTAAAACACTTACAGTGGGGAAAATACGTAAGTATTGAATGCGTAAACATTTTTCTTAGTAAATATATTTCTAATGGGGCTATTGACATGAAATGTGTCGGTTCCAACCCAAGTAATCCACACATACAAAGAAATCTCAACAAATAAGTCCATAAATTATGTGTAACTTAACTTAAAGTGGAATGACACAGGTTTTGAACACACTTACTGAAATGTATTTAATGCTTAGTAGAAAAGCCTTTGTTGGCAATGACAGCTTCAAAATGCCTCCTGTATGGAGAAACTAGTCGCATGCATTGCTCAGGTGTGATTTTGGCCCATTCTTCCACATAAACTGTCTTCAAATCTTGAAGGTTCTGAGGGCCTCTTCTATGTGCTCTGATCTTCAGTTCTTTCCATAGATTTTCAGTTGGATTCAAGTCGGGTGATTGACTGGGCCATTCTAGCAGCTTTGTTTTCTTTCTCTGAAACTAATTGAGAGTTTCCTTGGCTGTGAGTTTGGGAGCATTGTCTTGCTGAAATGTCCACCCTCGTTTCATCTTCAGCATCCTGCTAGATACTGCAGCAGATTCTTGTCAAGAATTTCTCGGTACATTGCTCCATTCATTCTACATTCAATTATATGAAGTCTGCCAGTACATATGCTGAAAAACAGTCCCACACCATGATGTTCCCACCTCCAAACTTCACGGTTGGTATGGCGTTTTGGGGGTGATATGCAGTGCCGTTTGTCCTCCAAACATGGTGTGTGCTATGACATCCAAAGAGTTCAATTTTGGTCTCATCTGACCAGACTATATTCTCCCAGTATTTCATAGGCTTGTCCAAATGTTGTGCAGCAAACTTTAAAGGAGCTTCAACGTGCTTTTTCTTCAGCAATGGAGTCTTGCACGGAGTGTGCATAGAGGCCATGGCGGTTGAGTGCATTACTTATATATTATCTTTGAAACAACTGTACCTGCTAATTCCAGGTCTTTCTCAAGCTCTCTGTGAGTGGTCCTTGGCTCTTGGACAATTCTTCTGATTAATCTTTTGACTTCTCTGTCAGAAATCTTACAAGGAGCACCTGGTGAAATGATGTGCTTTCCACTTTCGGATTATGGCCCCAACGGTGCTCACTGGAACATTCATAAATTTAGAAATACGTCTGTAACCAATGCCTTCAGTATGTTTTGTTAAAATAAGGTTGCGAAGGTCTTGAGAGAGCTCTTTGCTTTTATCCATCATGAGTTGCTTCTTGTGTGACACCTTGGTAATGAGAAACCTTTTTATAGGCCATCAATTAGGACTAAACCAGCTGATACTAATTTGCCCTGATAGGGAGCAGGACTGATTTCTAAATACTGACAGATTTCAGCTGGTTTCTTGGCTTTCCATGCCTTTTTGCACCTCCTTTTCTTCATGTGTTCAATACTTACTCCCTGTGTCATTCATCTTTATTACACATAACTTAATTTATGGACTTATTTGTTTTGATTTCTTTGTATGTGTGGATTACTTGAATTGTTATCGACAGCTGGTGAAAATGCCATGTCAATAGCTCCATTAGAAATATATTTACTGAGAAAAATGTTGATGCGTTCAATACTTATTTTACCTGCTGCAAATAAGAATGGCAATATGGTTTTATTAGATTTTTCGTATAACTATGACAGCCATATAACTATGACAGTTAGCACGAGTGGCAAAGAAAGTTTGGTTATGTCAGCGTCAGAAAGTTTGTATGCAATACAGTTGTATATAATTCAGACACCGATGGAAATGCAAGCTTGGAGGAAAGGGTGGGAAACTTACTTTATACGAACAAGCCGTATGCGTCAAAAGTTGACAATGAAAACACCGAGAGCAACAGTGATTAAGGCGCTACTGGCCCTAGCGAGCCTTCTAGGATGGCTGTCAATTTGACGCAACTGAACAATGTTGAATGGTATGTAAAAAAAGTGGCATCTCGGTCGTCTTAATTGTCATCTCTTGCTTTAAAACCAACGTTAAATATGTTGTGGTTGACTGTGTGCGCGCCACACAGCCATGAAAGCTGTGATGAAAATGAGTTCCTTTTGAGTTTCGTACCCCCACTCCCCCCAGTGTACAGGTGTAACTGGGATTCGTGCATCTAAGGCTATGGGCTCCAAGGAAAATACTGAACAACAGAAATTCAACTCAGCTAAATGATAAGTAGATGTACTGACCTGAGTTCTTCTTCACAAGTGAAAATCACACACCTCTGAGGTATTTTGTACAGGCTAAAATGATCTTGTTTACATCCACTGAAGTGGGAGGCAAGGGGAGCCCTACAGGGAAACTCTTGCTCATACGTCACTTCCGCTTTCTCCTATGGCCAGCACTGTTGATTGGGGAATATCGGGCGATAAATTGTTATCAATGCTTTAACCCCTTAAACTCAAACACCTCCGGTGCCGGGGGCGGTCGTTACACATAATAAATACAGTATGTTTCCTAATATCAACATCCTTATGCGGCTTATTCACTTTACACAAAGAAACTCTGCAAAAAGCTTGTGTTGACCATTTTTACCTCAACTGAACACAATTCAAGCACCAAGCAAGTAAATAAGCATGGAGCCAAACATAGGATAAAATCATATCAGCGCTGAGTCACTAGCATTTCTACTGAATTTGTTCTATGCATACAAACGATACCTCAAATTAAAGAGGAAAGTCCACAGAATCCAACGATTTAAACCGACACCACACTCAAAGAACAGCTGGCATACACTTTAGATTCTACAGAGATGAGCAAAAAATTTTTCTTACCTTTGATATTTTGTAATAAAAAACTGTTTGAGGGTAAATCTGCACTTGCTATTGTTAGCCCAATGTGTCCGTGTTATAAAGAAACTAGATCTGCAGTCTCCAAGCATGTTTTGTTTTCCGGGGCATTGCTTCAAAGATCTCAGCTCCTCAGCATTCAATTTGCTTGCAATGTATTTTCCTCTCTGCGATCGGCTTGTGATGCTGTCAGTAAGACTTTGCCAGTATCCATTTAATTCTATGGGTTCTGATGTTTCCAACGAGCTTTAAACCACCTTATTCGCACCAGCCTAGCCTGAGCTAGAGCCTTGCGTTCCCAGTGCGTGAAACTGAGTCCACGGGCCATTAGCATGCACTTAAATAGCACGACAATATAAACGCTGAACTGGTTTTTTTGTGGTAGTTTCGGTATAATTATCTGCTAAATATTCAACTGTCATTTTCAAAGTCGTTTTCTGACAGAATCTTTGTGCCATTCCGACTGAATACTGTGAACAACTAACTCATTCTTTATATTGGCAATTTGACTGCTAAATGTCAGCAAGTTGATATAGACTAGTGGTTAGGGTAAAGTGCTGCATCCTAGGTGACCAGGGTTCAATTTTCGCTATAGTCATGTATTCTCTTAAGCATTAGTAGCATTTTATGAATATAAATAATTGCTGGGGGTTTTGTTGTTTTTACTTTTTTAAACCATTTTTATATTACCTTTGTATTTATAATTTTATTTATTTGCTTTTTTTAAAATAAATCTGCTCCAGTGGTCAAACTTCATTTTCTTTATATGTATTATGCTTTGAATGGGAAGTTGTATAGGCTACAGGACTGGCAGAAATAATAATAATTTTTTTTTTTTAAATTCTAAAAATTAAAAAGTGGTTGTATTTGGATGGAATGTATGCCTGTAGTGACACATAAGTGAAATTAAATGAGTTTTACAGTTTGGTAGCTGAAAATATGAAATGGCACAGTGTCATCTTGGAGGGGCCACCTAGACATTCCCGAACTAAAACCTCTCTAATTTTGCTCTGCTCTACTTGGTTAGAATAAACTTTGGCACAGATAATGGTGAGATTCTGTGCTGTAATTTTTTAGGAGTTTCAAACTGCAACTGAATAATTTTAAGACAGATAAAAGTAAAACTTTGTTTGGTGTAAAAAGATGTTTCATTTATGCAGTGTTCCATCTTCATTTACTCTGACTCAGTGAGATATACACAGATTTTTGCATCATGACAAAAATCCTCAAGATGTTACCTTTATTATGATACCAAGATTATTGAAATTGACCAATTTGTTGCAGAGATATAGGCATTTCATTTTGGGCATGTTATTTTCAAGCCAGAGGCTCAGAGCTTAAGGGGTTAATGTTGCATTTTTTATCATTCCTCTTGCCATTTGACAATCAAGAGTGCGTAAACTATGATTTTTCTAACTATTGGAAATAGGATGGCAGATTCACTTTAAGGCTATCACCAATAACAGTTTAGTTCAGGATGTAATGCTCAGCAAAACATCCTGGGCGCGTTTGCCACTGCAGTGCAATAGCATTCTAGAGAGGGCGAGACAAAGTGCTTCCGCAATCCGATTATAATCAGGTCCACTGAACTGGAACTGGATGGCAACAGGTCCAGTTCCTCGAATTCGTTCCATGGAGTCACTCACCGAGCTGCTACGCATGTCGAGTTCCAGTTCCTTGGGTCGGATTTGATTCGATAACACGTGGGTCAGGCTTAGGTTCTTGTGCGCACGCACACTGCTGTTCCCAATCAAACCTGTGGAACAGAACAGTAGTTGAGCTCTGTAGTTTGGCCTGTTTTGTCAGCTTCATACGTGATCGAGAACTTGATTTTTACTAGACTTTGAGGTGAGAAATTCATATTACCGCACACAGAAAAGGAAGTAGGGTGCACAAAGAAATGGCTTTCCAGTGAAAACCATTATTTGTCACAGAAAATGCTGATACCATACTGCGTTTCACTTAATAATTAATAGTTATTGTTTAAAACGTACTCTGAATGACTCGAAGCCGCTTTTAGCCAACATGTTGTGACGTCACATTCCTAGTTGTTCCTGGTAAATCGAGGAGTATGTTCTCGTCACAAGGTGACGACCCAAGTGCACTGTTCTTGGTGCTTGATATGCAAACACAATGCTAGTGTTGAGATCTCGGATCAAATCAAATACGCCCTTTGAGTCATTCACTGAACTAATGCGCATGTCCAGCCCACTTGCTCTCTAAAATGATGGTTTTGGTCTCACACCAACAAAAAGGACGCCAGAGTGTATAATGTGGTTAATGCTGCGGTAAGCTATTGGTAAGTAGCATATTTTTTATGATTTGGCATAACTAAATTGATAAATATGAGGTGTTGTGGCAGTTTTTGTGAATAAAAAGTTCCTGACTTATTTATGAATAGCTGAAAGGAACAAATCTTTAAGTGAAAGTGAGTCAGTTCCTGTCATTCACCAAAAGGATTTGTTCAAAAGGAATGAATGGTTCATGAACAACCCTCCACTATGTTGAACCATTCCACCAAGCCATTGGTTAGCTGATGGAATGCTGAAGTGCAGACATGTTTGATCTGAAGAAGGTGGTGACCTAGACCTTGAAGACAAAAGGTGTACTTTTTACCTTTTACCTTATAAGAATTTTCTTTAGGATCCCTCCTTGATTCACCAGATGCACTAACCCCAGAAATGGCCTTGGATGTAGCTTTCAACAAGGGAATAGCATTGGTTTATATTGGTGCATAGTTCAAAATCACCAGGATGTACTGGAGTCCCAAAGCTGATGTGAGGAGATGGCCCACCAGGTTCAGCATGATGCAAGAGAGGAGCACCTCAATCATTGGACGAAGTGCTAAGGGGGCTGGCAGTGGTTTGTTTGGGGGGGTCATCTGACAAATTCATGAAGTTGCAGCCATTGGAATATTTTCTGCACCGATTGGATGGTTTTCTGCTGATATACAGTACTGTCTTAGGCACCCTGCACTTTTTAAATTTTAAATCTGTTTAAATGTTTACTTTTTGTTTCCATATTAGAATTCCTGAAGATAAAAAGTTAATTTAAAATTCCTAAAACTAATTTAAAGAAAAGTTTAATTAATAAATGTTTGTGTTCCATTAAAAACAGTTGATACAGATAATACAGTCTCGACAGAACCCTGATGTCAACATCATCATGGCTGTCTGAAGTTGTTTGGACAGACAGAGGCAAGTGAGACAGTCAGTCTGCAGAGGAATGGTGGCAAGTTTTCCTCTCTGCTTGAAACAAGCAAAAAGCCAATCATCTTATAAAACTAGTGCAACAGGACAGTGTCCCAAATTTTTGGCAAAGGGTAGCTACACCAAATATTTATTTGATTTAGTTTTTAACAGGTTACAGCTCTGTTTAGTACATTTCTCAGTTTCTAGAACCTTTTCATTCCATCATTTTTGCAAGCGCATTTGCCTCAAGAAAGTGCTTTAAATGTGCCTGAGGCACAGTACTGTAGGTGAGCCTTTAGGAACTGGCACCTGTCACAAGGGGTAAAACTGACAGCTGGCTCCTGCCTGCTTTGTTTGATAAGGTGCTGTTTTCCACCACGAAATACTGCTTTGGCCATGATTCTTCACCCTTGTGCCTCCTCCAGAGTGCAGGCTTAGGCCCAGGCATGGCAGAGGTTTTCATCCTGGATCTGAGTGGTACTGAAACAACCCTTTTTCCAGACCTGAGTGGGGAAATCTGAGAATAAGGTTTTAAGTTCACTGGCTTAAAACACACACTCTCCCCCAGCAAGACTGTGTTGTGCTCCTCTTTCTCTTCAGACTTTTATGTTCTGATTGAACAGTTTGGTGTTTGGGGGCGAGGGGCTACCGTCACCCAGCCCCTTGAGCAGCCTGTATAGCTGTTCAAACCCTGTAAAATTTTGTCCCAGATTTAGAGGTATCGTGAGGTCTCAGATCATAAGGCATCAGGTAAGGATTTACCGGAGCAATAGCAGTGCCAGGTGTAATGGTTTCATTGCAGTCCCTCCCCCTTCGGCTGTCTTCACCTCCACTTCAGTGAGCCACACCTGTTGCTCATTGAAGTGGAGGTGAAGTTAAAGTATTTAAGAAGCTGCATTGCCAATTGGCATTGCAGCTGCATTCTGGTTTTATCCCTGCCGTGTGGTGCTGCTGCTCCCCTGTTGTTTTTGATTGTTTTAATGTATGTTTATTAAATCTTTGCTATTTTTATATCAGCCTGTGCTAGTGGGTCCCTTTCTCTCCTTTTGGGTGCATGGTCCCAGTGCCCGCCGGATTGCAGGTTGCATCCGGTGGGACTAAACCATGACACCAGGATCCAGAAAGGCAGATAGAGTTTCCATCTTTACAGTCACAGAGCAGCAAACTATTGGATGAGTCTCATCTCCTGTGTTTTAGTTTGCGGTGAAGCAGCAGGGGGGGTATCCTGGCAGAGGATCCACAGATTGAGTGCATTATTGCATCCTCAGGGGTTCTCTGAGACATCCAAACAGGACCCAAGCTGCACTTGTAGTGTGACCCCTGGTAGTGCAGGATTGCTCCAGATAGGCTCCCACTGCTTGGATAATTGGACATGAGGCTTTCCAGAGGGGGAGCTTGCCATTACCTCATTGGAGTTCTGGTTTTCCATCTGCCTGTGGCATTTTCTGGGTGGCTTTTACCCATTTGACCAGGTGTTTTCCATGTTTGGAAAAAAGAGGCATAGAGTAGCAAAATGTTACCTCTATGTGCATGGACATGCTAACAGTACCTTGGCCACTGCAGAGCTTGTAAAAGACTGTGGGTCCATTATGGAGCCAACCTGCAGGTGGACTCCTAATGTGCTGCCTAATGAGTATGTGAGCTCCTTTGAGCTGTCTTCAGTAGAGAGGCGGTGGGTAGTTCTGAAATCTGTACTGTTCCCCCAGTGCTGTCCAGGGTGCTGACAGTTTCGGCTGGCAAGGTTGAAATGAGGCAAGTCGATATTGTGTAAAGGAGGCAGCGCATCTAGAGCCCACTATACTGCATGTGCAGCTATTTCTGACATAATGTGGCTTGAAAGTGTGCACTTAAATAATCTCTATTAAAGGAGTGCAATTATAAACAGTAATTAATTAAAATTCTGACTTCTTAAGGAACAAATACCAGCATATGCAGCATTCTCCTGGTACTGAGTCTGAGAACAACAGGATAAGGGCAACTTGTCTTGCCTTTGCACTAAGAGGAAAAGGAACCATGAGATACCATGAGATAAGAGGCTCTGAGAACCTCCATGCTGAGTGGCCTGAGATAACCTGAACCTACTCCAGGCCAAGGTTATATAGGTGCGGAGGCGTGGAGTCACGGCAACAACAGAGCAAAGTTTTTCTTGAGCTATACATTTATGTTCATACGTTCTTTTAATTGTAAGCAGAAACACTGCTACCATTGCATTAAAGTATTCTCTATAGTCAAAAGGGGGCACTGTTGTTGCATGAGAAATTATCTACAATGAAATCGTGACCTAAAAATTGTCTCTGTTTAATAGGGAAGGAACTTTGCGGGAGAAATAAGAAGAAAATCAATGATGTCATGCAGAATAAAGCTGAACTCTGGCCAGAAGTGGGACAGTGACTCATCAGTAGACCTTATATAACTCATCCCATGGGTTGGATTCATATTACATTTTAGCCTAGACATTAATAGACAATTATACGCATGACAACGTTGGTGTTTCAGGTGAAATCTCACAACCAAATGACAGCAAAATTGTTAAAATATTAAAATCAAGTTTCAGAATAGTTCAAACAGTAATTTAAAGTTTTATATCAGCTATTTTCAAACTGTGGGTTTGAAGGCCTCACATAGCTCAGGTGGAGAAAGTCCCTCCATATGTTTTACCATTACACCGGATGAGACTACACTAAACACTATTGGGGTGATGTGTTTTTACATTAACAGTTGCATGACTCATCTCTCCAATTACCCTCATCTCATATGGAGATAAGATAGTATGACGCTACTGCCTATGATCCAGAGTGATTTAGAAAAAGCACACACAGTAAGTCTGATAGTTGTTCATTGCAAAACTTTGTCGACTGTAGTGTGTGTAAAAAGCATGGTTTTTGATTTGCTACTTGTCTTTCTTCAAGGGGCGGTATACTGAGCCTAAGCCACTTTCACAGACTGAATGCACAGACTGGTTCTTGCAGAGGTAATCCAATTCCTCTGAGAGGCTAGTAAGGTACACAATGTATTGTTACCCTTGCCTTGAGTCTTGTTTTTTAATAGTATTTCAGCTTGGGGTTTCTTACTAGAATGAGGCTTAGCTGAAGAACTTTACCAATAAGCAGTGGTACAATGGGATGTTTTCAGCATTCATTCCACACTGACCTGACACAGCCTGCTCTCAGACAGACAGCAGAATGCCCTGTGCAAAATATTTACAGCAAGACACCAGAGCACAGGTGCTGTGCGTGCTCTTTTAAAATTTCTTCTTATAGCAAACTATAATCAAAGTACAGTATATGCTTGGGCTACTGTCTGGATGAATATTTCAGGGGATTTTGCCTCACTGAGATTGTGTGTTTTTCCTTTCAAGGTAGGGCAATTGGAAATCTGTGTGCTTGCTCTTGGTTGCTGCCCTCATTATACAACACATTTGAGATAAAAATTTTTTGATAAAAATGTTCGGCCCTCCAATCCTCTGTACCCAGAGTTTTGTATGAGAATAAGTTAACGGCAGCTCTTGCTATGGAGGTGTACTGCAATTGACGGAAGGAGCTGAGAATACGTTCACAGGGAAGCTATGTAAACACACTGTTTCTGAAGTTCTACACTCTTCAGGTGAACTGGGAGACATCTAGCGGAAGCACATCCAATTCCAGTCCCACATGCCTGTCAATTAAGGTAATGACTTCTGACACTGAACAATCTCATAACTCACATTGAATTTCATCAAATGAATGAGTAATGTCTGGTGTGAATAATTAAATGCTGGGCTAATGAATGCCGGGAGGCAGATGTCAGGGGAAGGTGATGTAACAGGCGATGGAGAGACAGTCGGGATAGTGGACATTAAGGTCACACCTGCGGTGAACAGGACAGGACAGGGCATTCCAGCCTGTGCATTCCTTGCCCTCTTTAGAATACAGCTTTGGCAATGTCAATGTTTGACACACTGACACGTACGCACATACACGCAAGCACACACAAACGTACACGCACATGTGCACATGAATGCGCATACAAACACACTAACACACATGCAGAAATGCACGCGAAAACACACACACACACACACAAAGACCCAGTGAAAACAGACTGACTGTACTGTACGAGGGAAATAAAAGACGGCATATTCATATGGTAACATTTTTATTGGATAGATCAATGACTGACAGAAAATGTTTTCACAAACCCATAAAAAAGAAAAACCATTTAAAAATGTCTTCATAAGTTCATAATTTCCCCCATATATTTTTTTAGTCAGGCTTCACACATCCTTCCAGATTAAGCCCATGGTATTCATCTTTTTATCAAGACTAGCAAGGGACACTTCACTTAAAATGCTAACAGAAAAAGAAGGCACAGCTGGTAATGGGAGTGCAACCTTTGCATGTCTGAGTGACAGATAGAAATTAGGTTTGGACATGATGATGAATATACAAAATCCACACTTTGTAACTTTAAACCTAAGTGACGGAAATAACAAAGAACTAGATATAAAAAGTAAATGAGCTCATGTCACAGACAAAAGGTAATTACACTTACCCTGGCTACTAAGGCAAAACTGAAGCCAAATCAAGCCACGAGAATACAATTTGGTCTCAGAGGTAACAGAATCCATTTGTAACTCAAACATAAAATGTTACTGCTTTCATTTCAAGAGTGGAGTAGAAAAGCATCGCCTACAAAAATTGCCTGCTTCACCCAATTTGCTGGGACTGACTGCTAAGTGGATACAATAGTTTCATAATCCTTGCACGCTTTGAGCTTTTCCATTGGGAAAAGACAATTTAAATGAAAATGCAATAAAAATAAAGGATGTACACAACAATTCCATTAAAACACTTATTTCTGGGAAAAAAGTGTTCTCCTGCTCTCAGTGTTAAATATCTTTCAGCCTATTAGTTTTTTTTTTTTTTTTTGATGTTTGGAAGAAAGCAGTCTTTGTTTCTCATTGTTGACATGAAGAATTTGGAGAAGAGGCTTTTTATAGTTTAGCCAACAAAGCAGCCTTACCTCACCAGATTTCTGGGATGTATTTAACAATAAGCCATTTCAGAACACGGGACAGCTATAAGTGTAAATGTTTTTTATGCTATCTATTACGTTCTTTTCGTATAAATGTTTTTCTTTTTTCCTGATTTTCTGTGATTTATTGCAAAGGTCCCAAATCTTTCCCAGGAACATTACTGATGTGCTAACTTCGCAATGTACTTTGTTTGTGCAGAATTATTTTGGAAATATAACAAATGTGGTCAAAAAGGTAACAGCACAAAATTAAATATATGACCTGAAAAAAAAAGGCTTTCCACTACCGCCTGTAAGAAATTCAATTACAACTGAACTCCAATTCCGGCTCAGATCTGTTCCTGGAGCAGTATATGTGATTGTCGTATATAGCACCATTCGCCAGCTGTGGTCTACTATTTTTTGCATTACATGGCTGTTCAGTAGAATATCTAGGGCTGTTCCAGCAAAGGGATATGCTGAGGACACTTCAGATTGATCTAGCTTCATTTCTGCTGAAGCAGGCCTCCTTTATGCAAAAGAAACAGACAAAAAATATATAAAATACCTATTTTTTTTTTAAAGAAGAACTAGTTTTAAGAAGTTGATTGTCATATTAACGACTAGTCATTTTTTGGCCCAATTGCATTTGTGAGGAGCAACAGTGTTTGCTTGGCTGAGCAGCGATCTACTGTCAAATGCACAGCAATGAGATTGAGTATCGGGGCATAACACTGGTAGCAGGACAGTCAGTAACCATGTCACACCCTGGGCTATGCTCTGGTCCTACGAGCAGATCAGAGTGATCTCGCCTTGCCACTATGCCAGACCATGCCCATTATGAGAGAAACAATAAAACTGATCCAGGTTCAGTTCTTGAGAGGCTACACCAGCAGGGTGTGAAGATACAGCAGAATGGGATCTCATTCCCTTCATTAAATCATTTATAAGACAGCAGGTTTTTGGTAGAGTCAGACTCTCCCCTCCACTACCCTTTTTGACAAATAAAAAATAATGGGATATAATTCAAAATCTCACAGTTAGTCAGGTGCAGCAGCCCAGCCAATGCAGATTTAAGCCTCTTGTGCACTCTCAGAGCGACTAAAAAATTCTTAATAATTCTCCAGTTCTATAGCAAACCAACAGCAGCACAGTTGTGCTTAGGACTGGACAGTGAATTATGCAAAATAAATTAATAAATAACTCAAAAACAGCCATGTATCCAAGAGCCAGGAAAGCTCAGATGCACCACGTTTTTTTTTTTTTTTTTTTTAAACAATCCACTAATCATGCCGTGCAAACCCACAGTATACAGTATGTACATAAAAAAATCAACATTGTTATACATTAAAAATTCAAGAATAAAGACAGTTATAATATACACGTATGACAAATTTACATCAGCTTTTCTTCAGTTCCACGAGCAGTTTTTCTGCACGATACAGTGCATTCAAAAAACAAATACAGGACATACTTCATGCTATTATTTGCGTGAAAGCTTTTCACTGGCAATACGCCGATATTATATATGGTGCAATAAATCCAATAGCAACTGACATCTATATGGAGGGTACTTTAACATGAACTTTCATTACATAATGTGAACAAGTACTGCGTGAATAACTGACTAACTTTGTGGCTTTTGGCTAGACACAGCGAGCTTTCCGAAGTACGTCACCATGTATCGTAAAGCGCCATTCCATATCACAATTTAGCAGTGGTTAGGCTGATTTGGGGTGCTATGTAGTGGCAATGTTAACGACAGATGAAAATGGGTTTTGTCCGTGGACAGCTTTGGGCACCCCACCTCTCCACCTGCCATCTGGCCTCTCAGCTCTATACGTACATGGCAGAAGACACAAAACCACCTTCACAGTCAGGCGGGGGCAAGGCGCTGGGGTCCTGCACCCTCTCCCGGGATGCTTCGTGTTCAGGCGTGTCAGAGTACGGTGGCAAAACCTCGCTTTGCGTCTCGCCTTCTGGGCCCTGCCCGGAATCATCCCAGCCAGAGGTGGCGCCAACCGTGTAGCCGTTTCCCCCCTCATTGCCATCCAGATCCTGCAGAAACATCATCTGGTGAATCCTTTCCTCATGTAAAGGTAAACACTGAGGTTGTAAGTATTTTGAGAGTGAAGTAATTTTGAAACCAGGTAATTCAAATGAAGTCCAACCCTCAAGTGAAAATCTTCAAATTAAAGTTGACAGTCTGTGCTTCTATGTGGAGCAACAGAGTAATACTGAAATCAGAAACTGACAAAATTCTTACTTTATTCCCAATTCATTTTGGTTTCAGCTCTGCTTTCCGTATTTATTTTGATTTTATGGATCTACTTCAAAAATACATACACACCAATGAGCCAAAATATTATGACAACTCACAGATGAGGCAAATAACATTGATTATGTCATAACATCGGCACATATTAAGGCCTGCGAGCAGACCTACGATGATGAGCTACTAGCCGGTTTTTGAAGTTGCCATGTCAGGTGAAGGAAAATGGGACATGAGAGAGTTTTACTTTGGCAAAATTTTTATGGCCTGACAACTTGGTTGGAGCATCTCCGAAATGGCAGGGTTTGCAGGTTTTCCTGATCAGCAATGGTAAATCCCTTCGGACCGTGGTCTGTGAAGGGACAAAACACAACCTCGTGACAGGGTGCTGAGAGCCAAACATCATTGAAAGGACAACGAAGGCTATCCAGTCTTGACCCAACCAACAGAAAGGCCACTACGACACCATCCTGCATAAGGGGCTTTACAGCTATGGACTTTTCAGAGTGCAAATGACCCCTGTCCATCAACAGCACCTACAATAGCCACATGAGTGTCAGAACTGGACCTTGGAGCAATCAAAGAAGGTCACCTGAGTCCTGTTTTTTTTAACATCAGTATATTTGCGAGTATGAGTGTGCGTTTTACCAGGGCAAGTGCACCAGGATACACTTTGGGAAGAAGACAAGTTGGTGAAAGGAGTGTGATCTCAGGGAAATATTCTGCTTGAAAACTTTTGTTACAGGTGTTCATTTGGTCGTCAATTTTAAAAAGTTGTATTTACCACACATGGAGGGCCAACAGTATACTAGGCAGTCGGTCATAATGATTAGGCTCATCAGTGTATTCTGCACTGTGCCGTGAAAAAATATACGATTTCCCCCTTCTTCACAATTTTATTTTTGCACAATTTTTCATATTTACACAAAGGTGCTAAACCATACTGAGCCATGAACAGCTGAAAACATTGTTGTGACACTTTAAATGTGTGCTACCTTCACCTGTACCATGAAACTTCCGGCCCTGTTCCAAAGCAAGGCCAGAGAGATATGCCCACCCACATCTGACATAGCCTAAAACTGACTGGCTCAAACACGTGGTGTTCAACAAGTTTCCTTTGTAAATAGAGTCCTCTGACTGAGCCTACATTGGTCAGTTAAATGACTCCAGGCCTCATTCTATTATCAAATAAACAGCATCAAAGTGAGACTCAAACACTGTGAAAACAAAGGGAAATAATATCAAATATTTTAAACACAGAACTGACATTACATTACAAGCAAACCCTTAGCGACTCTCAATTAATCCAGCTTTGAAATACCTCACTCAAAATAACCTGGTGCCACACAAAGCAATTTCTGACCACTAGACGGTACCAAAAGCACCGACTCTTTAAATAAACAGAGCCACTCCTTTGTTCCCCTCTCCCCTCGAGACTCAAAGGGCTCGACAAACCCTAAACTCACAACCAGAGATACTAGGAAATAACCATGGCAGGTTAAAAGAGAAGCACCTTCGTGACATTGAAAACCCTGGCATAAGCCTAAACATACCTTGCTGACCCACTAATCTTACTTCGTAGTACACCCATCAGTTGAAGAATGATTAACAGGTGTTAAAGTTTAATGGTTGCACAACGTAACTTAATCACAGAGTGAAGAAGATCTTTTATAGCAATCTGATACATGACATAGTATATGTTATTTGCAAGACTAAAAATGGTAGCCCATTTGATATCTGAAGTCATCGTGGCAAGGTATACTCATTCTCATCGACCCTCTTTACAATTAGCCAATTTATGTGTCTTGAGCTGATCGGATACCTTAAGTGTAAATGGGGAAAGACTGAAATCAGATCACTCAAACTGCCTTGGGATGAGTCTTCAGACGCGTTCTGACCGCGAAGCAGGTAAGTGTAAATGGATCCATTGAAGTAAGCCATATATATGAGTGCCAAACTCCACCAGAAATCCAGTCCCCAGTTAGGCCAAAAGTGTGCAGGCAGAGGACACATATTTTCTAAACTGACAGTCAACTGGCATTTGCATTTTGCGCAGGATGCTGCAAATCCTATTTGTATCTGTCTAGCAAAGATGCATTGATGAGGCAAAGTAGAAATGGAGTGTGGGTAAATCATGTCTGGATGACAGGGCTGACTCTGGAAAAGACTTGGTTTGTTTAGGTAACACTATGGCCCTATTTACACCAGTCATTTCAGGTGAAAACATGGTCATAGCATTGACTACACAAACCAAGTCTTTTCCAGAGTCTGACCTGTCGTACGGGAGAGAAGAAACCTGAACCGTGCAGAGAGCACGGACATATCTGGGTTTGCACCGCTTGATTCAGTAGGTGGTGAAAACTAAATAGTTTCAGATCTTCCTTCAGAATGTGATAAAACAAGGGGAACATTAAGAAACCCTAAATACAGTTTTTCAAATTTTTTTTTAATTTATTGAAGGAAAAAGGTTCTTAAACACCGATATCATCCATGCGAAAAAAAGTAATTATCACCCTCAAACTTGGTAACTGGTTGTGCCACCTCTAGCAGCAGCAACTGCAGCCAAAGGCTTCTGGTGACTGGAGATCAGGCTTTCACATGCCTGTGGAGAAATTTTGTCCCACTATTCTCTTCATCAAGCCAGGACATGGATTTGGCCACTGAAGTCTGATGCTCATTTTCTATGAGAGCCATTAAGAGGTGGTCTTTCTCCTGTACTTCGATTAAATTCTTGCGGCAGAATATTACACTTTACCTTCAGATCATGGACTGATGACCAAACATTCTCAGGGTTTTGTGAGAGGAGAATTCATATTTCTGCTAATTATGGCAAGTAACCCAAGCGCTTGAGTGAAATAACATCTTCACCCCATCACATTACCACCACGTTTGAATATTGGTGAGATGTTCTAATTGTGGAATGCCGTTTTAGTTTATCAGTCTACAGATTATTATTCCAAAATCCTTGGGAGTCAAGTTTTTTTTTTTTTTTTTTTGGGCAAATTTGAGACAAGCCTTCATGTCCCTCCTGTTTGGCAGTGGTTTTTACCTTTCAACTCACCCATGGACACCATTTTTGTCCAGGCTCTTTATAATGATGGAATCATGAACACTGATCTTATCAGAGGCGAGCAAGGCCTGCAGTTCCTTACATGTTCGTCTCCTTTTTGTTGTGACCACCCGGAAGATCTGTCATTGCGCACTTGGAGGAAATGTGGAAGGCCAGCCATTTCAGGTAAGATTCAGCACAGTTCCATTAGGTGATAATGGCTCTCACTGTGGTTCACTGGAGCCCCAGAGCTCAAAGAAATGGCTTTGAGGCCCTTCCAGTTAAAAGTTATAAACAGCTTCATCAATATCTAGCTTTCTCCTCACTTCCAGAATTTCTTTAAATTCCAGCGCTGTGCTACTTTCAAGAAAAATAATTTAACCTACTTCACATTGTGGGAAAGGTTCTGTTTAAGGTATGTTTAGATTTAACGGGCCTGGCAATAATCAAACCTGACTAGTGTAATTTAACCCAATTCCATCCATACCCCCTCTTCCTTACTAGGGTCGTGAGGGTGGAGCCTATCCCAACTGACTATGGGAAAAAAGCAGGGACACACCCTGGACAGCTAAGCATCCATCATTGGACGCACAAACCATTAACTCACACGCTTATACCTACGGGCAATTTAGTCTCCAAATAGTCTAACATGCAAGTCTTTGGACTGTGAGAGGAAACCTGAGTACCCGCAGGAAACCCATGCGAACCTGGAGAGAACGCATAAAACTCCACCCAGAAAGGCCCAAGGCTGGATCCTAACTCACAACATTCTTGCTGAGAGGTGGCACTGCAAACTTCTACACTACTTTGCCTCGCTAGGGGTCGACGATATCGTATATGACATCAAAGCACACCATACATAAAATATTAAAAATGATTGGAATGCTGCATACGATCGACTTTCTTTATTCTTGCCCAGAAGAAAAAAACAGGGTTGAAGTTATACAAGCATTATTATACAAGGAGACTGAACCAAAGGAGGAGACGAACCAAAAATAGAAAAGAATGGCTTAGACTCCAGACGGTTAACCTAATTATTAACATTAAATTTTCTCTCTCAATAAATTGAATTTATTGAGATTTACAGTTAATTCAATGAACATTTGGACACTGAGAACTTTACAATTATTTTAGCTGTTGACCAGCCGCTGAATATTGAAGATGAAATTAAATAATATATATGAATTCAAAGTGAGAACATTCTGCTTCTGTTTCAGGGTTAACATATCCCAAATTGGGTGAATGGCATAGGAAATACAGCATTTTGTTAAGTGATCCTCTCTTTTTTAGGGACCAAAAGTATTCAGACAATTAGATGCTCAGCAGTTCTATGGCTTGGTGTGTTTTATTCCCAAATAATTTCATCTAAAAGTGAACACATAAAAGGTCTACAGTAATTTCAAGAGTTACATTTTCATTTGGAATCTGTTGCTGTTAACTCTTAAAATGAAATACAAAGAGCTGTCGGTGCACATAAAGCAAGCCATTACCGTATATAACCATTTAGTAGCCCGGGCGTTTATTTCGCAAAATCGACTTGGACTGCAGGCGTTTATAAGAACCAGGCGGGTATTTGCAACAGGCCATTATTTATTTTAGCACCGACCTGCACCAGGCCAGTTCGGCTTTCCTACAGTTCTAAACTGACTGAATTTAACCGTTAAATTAACACATTGTCTCCTTGTCATTTTAACTGTAAGTGGAGTCCTGCGCGCATTTAACCGTGGTTTACACTGAACATGCACTGAACTCCATGGTAAACTTATTGTAAAATTACAGTTAAAATAACTGGCTAAAAGGTGCCAGTTAAATAACCTGGCAAAAAAGTCTTCAGTCTATTCGTTTATTATTAACAGTGTATTCGCGGAAACTGAAACTGGCGCGGTTTCATTTACATACTTTAGTTTTGAGACTTCTACATTGATCCCAGTTGGGGTAACACGCAATATCATCCTGTTATCCATCGTGTCAGGGCAAAGACGGACTAAATGAAGACAACAAGTAGGTATGAACACTTCAGAATGAAGTTGCTCCGATCTTCATATACAAAGCATACATATAAATTCATATATGCATATAACGACTAGTTTCTTCAAGGTATAGACCTGGGTCAGACTCTCAGGCACAGCTGAATGCGAACGTTTTTTCTTTGAACGAAACAAAAACGTAGGTAACTGAGTGATTATGTAAAGGGTAAGGCAATCGTAGAGCTTATTTTTTTGCTTTGCCAAATAATAGAGCATAAATATTGTTGATTTACAATTCCTTATTCGTGTCCTTTCTTAAGTACGAAAAGATAAAAAAGAACACAGAAAACAAGTTCCCCACCCAAAAAAATAATAATTGTCGACATCCATGATTACTGTTTACATGCGTCTCATTGGACATTTATACATACACAGGATAGTTTTTTTATATCTCTGTGCCAAAGACCGTCTGCTATTTTTTTCCCCCACATCTTTATTGACATCAGATATACATAAAAAGACAAACCGAAGCTTGTTTTAGCGTCTGTGTTACCGCAACACGGGGTAACACATACGTTTATATACAACAGTGCAAATAATCGCCCAGGCGTTTAATTGAACCCCGGGCGTTTAATTGAACCGGCGTTTAATATGCAAAATGAGGTCGGACCCCCGGCGGCTTTTTGCACACAGGCACGTATTTGCACGCGGGCGATTATTTGGTCATATACGGCATTTCTCTCAAAAATCAAAACAAGAGCTGCCGGATAGCTCACTCGGTAAAGCATCGCATTGCGAAGCAGACTATCACGGCGCGGGTTTGATTCCCGCCTTGTACCAGCCGGCAGTGGTCGGCAGCTCTTTTCAGAGTAGCGTGCAATTGGCCAATGCCCTACAGGGATGCAAATTGGGAAGGGTCTGCCAGGATAGGGAATTGTAAATAACAAGTTCTCAGGTGCCTCCTGTTGGCCAGATGGGCGCTCGTCAGGAAGATTCTAAGCTTGTTCATGTTCGGGTATCCTCCACCCTCGTTCTGAGCTTGCGAAGTTTCAACCAATGAGTGTACAAGAAGCGGTGGCGATGGGCGCGTGCTTCGGAGGAGAGCCGCAAGCTGTCTCACTCTCCTGAGTTGGCAATAGGGGGCCGCATATGCGAAAAGTCTTGTACATAGTTCCCCAATTGGACATTCCAGATTCGGGTGGGATTGGAGATGCCAAATTTAAAAAAAAAAATAAAACAAACCCACCAGAGAAAAAGAGAAACTATTAGGTGAGACCAACTGAAGTTTTTGGTATATTCTTAAAAAGAAAGCAGTGGTGAGGTCAGGAATACAATAAGGCCAGGAAAATCACAGATAAAAACTGTGGAGAATGACAGAAGAATTATTTCCCTGGTTCAGAGAAAAACCCTTCACAACCATTGGCCAGATCAAGAAGATTCTCTGGGAGGTCAGTGTATCAGTGTGAAAGTCAGCAGTCAAGAGAGGACTTCACCAGAGTAAATACAGAGGGTTGATTTTAACTTCTAAACTATTTGAATGGCTCAAAAACTGGAAACTTGCCATTTTTTTAAATGCCTGTATAGTTCTGGAACAAAATCCTTTAGACAAAGAAGACAAAGATCAACTTATACCAGAAAGATAAAGGAATGCATAAAGCAAAAGAAGGATTTGGAGAAGGGAAGAAACTGCTCATGATGTGAGGCATACCACCACATGTGTGAAGAGTTGTTTTGTGTGAGCACGTATAGCAGCTGGTTCCCTTGTACCTACTGGTGATGTGACTGTTGATAAAAGCTGAAGGATGTTTAGAGCTGTATTACATGCTTAGATTCAGCCAAATGTATCAGAACTAACTGGAAAATGCTTTACAATTCGAATGGACGGTGTCTTAGGAGCTCCGAAAACAACTCAAGCTTTTTTTGAGGCAAAGAAGTGGAATATTCTACCCTGGATTAGTCAATCATATGGCCTGAATCTAATTGAGCTAGCATTTTACTTGCTGAAGGCAAAACACCTCAACAGCAAGGCAGGAACTGAGGACAGCTGCAGGGAAGAGTAAGACAGGGCAGAGCCTCCCCTGGGGAAAAACCCTGTGTCAGGTGATGTCTGGCAGACAGTCATTGACTGCAAAGGGTTTGCCACCAAGTATTGTAAATTACAATTTAATTATTTATTAAGTTGGTTTGTTCAACTACTTTTGAGCCCCTAAAAGTGAGGGGCTGTGCATATAGTGGATGTAATTCATTCAACAATTGTTTAGGGAAAAAAAAAAAAAAAAACAAACTGCAAATTGACGTTGAACTTCTGTGCTTTGAGCACGTCTTGATTTTTTTTTTTTTCCAAATCCATCGTGGTGATGTAGAAAAGAAAACTATGAAAATTGTGTCTCTGTCCAAGTATTTACAGACCAAATCCTAAATGAATATAAATAACAATTAAAAGCTGCATTTTGTTTTTTTTTTTTCTGGAAGTCCTTGCCTAATGTCAAATTTTCCTTGAAGTACTGAAGTTATATTCAGTGATAGCCAAAATGAGGAAGAAGGCAAATGTTTTTTCACAGCACTGTATATAGTAAGATCCAGTGTTTGCACAGTAAAACAATTTTAAAGGGCAGAAATTCCTACATGACCAACTCTATATGGATGTAAATGGCCTCAAATTAAAGTTTGACTTTCAAGATTAATTTCAATGTACTATACATCTGTGCAGACTGAACCTGCTAAAATTACTTCATTCACTCTCCAAATACTTACAGATCTCATTAGAAAAACAAAGACAATAATCAAACAAAGACTGTTTTAGTGCAAAGTCAAGTTACCCTGACAGATTCGCCGGTTGTCTCGTAGTACGTGTGTCCAAGAGGCTGGGACTCAGTTAGCGGGTCCTGGCTCTTGTTCAGCTGTGGGTGCACATCCACTAAGCATTAGGCACAGCTGGACTCATTTCAGATCAATGCAGATTTCCATTAAAGCTTGCTCTCCGGTCTGACAGTTAATAATGAGACCAGCCTTCTCGTCCCAGCCGTGAGCCGCCGTTCATTAACTCACCATCTCAGCGGAGCCACTGGCCGTCACTGGAGGCGGGGGCTTGTACTTGGGAGGGCCACTGAATGGAGGAGAAGGACAGGGAGAAAGCAGCTGAGTATTAGACACAGTGCACTGAGAGCTGGCTGAATGTTCAGATGGTCAGCGACAGAACCAGGAAGAGAAGAACGTGCAGTCACTCACTCTCCATTCTCTGTGTTGAGCATCTGTTTACGGACCACAAAAACGGCAGCAACGATGATTATCAGGAGTAGCACAACACCAATCACCACTCCAATGATGGTGCCAATCGTTAAATCCGTCATTGGTTTCTCTGAGAGAGAGAGAGACAGAGACAGAGACAGAGATAGAGAGAATATACAAGTCTTTTAACTCTTTTATCGTGGTTCAGCCTGAAGGTAGGCTGAGGGTCAAATATTGTGTAGCATTGAAAAATTACATATCACTTGAAAGTGTAAAGATTCAATATTCTAATTGCATAAGCCATTTTGTGATGTAAAAACAAAAGCGCAAACAATATTTAAAATTTTTCATGACGACCCTCAGTCTTATTATGCAGTCTTGTAGGTTTGATTGTATGGCATCGCAGAGATAGGTCCAAATATGTTGACATCAATATTCTGACCGTGGTAGAGGTCCAATGATCAAAACCCATTATAGTTTTTAATCCACAGAGCAAACAAGCTTAGGCAAATTTTACTTAAACTACTGTGACATAGAAACAATAGCTTCATGACATAGTGAATTTCACCATGATAAACCTTTTGAACATTAGAATGCCGGGTTGTACATTGTACTGCATCCCTTCAAAAACAAAATAAATGCACCCTCTGACTATTATCTGCTATTCTCACTGAACAGTGTTTTAGCTAATCACACCTCACTTGAACATAGTATACAAATAACAAAAAAGTTAGGGAACACTCGATGACTCGAGTGTGTGAAATGTAAAAACTGAATGTAAATCCCGAGTGTTGGTTACGTCATTGGTGTAAATCACAGACACAAAATGCATCAAAATATTTGATCTGATGACTTTATTAGCCCAAAACAGGGTATCCACGGGGAAGACCAGAAATACACTAAGTCCAGACCATTAAAACAAAATATCAAACAATGTTCAAAGTCATTTCAGTATCTTGTATGACCACCATGTGCTCTCTCCACAGCTTAACATTGTTTTGGGAAGCCGTGAACAAGAGATAATTATTGAGAAAAAACTCAGTGATCCTTAACTGTTTTTGTTGAGCATATCAGACAAAAAAACATCTGGTAGTTTAGAGGGAAAGCCAACGGTCTGCACCTTCCAAAAATGTGTTCGTCTGGTAGCCAGTAGATTCTATTTCACAACCATGGCTTGATTAATGTTTCTAACAAGAAAGCGTTTTCTCAACAAAGCAAAAGAGCTTTGGAAGCGAATTTATTTTGGCATATACTAGTGCTGGGAATCAGAGGAGTACACTGTAGAGAAAATTCAGCTACTGAGGGGGGGAGACCAGATAGAAAGAAGGTGTAAAACCACTGCAAGATCAAATGCCACAGCAATAAGGAAAACAATAAATACAGTCACCAAAATTATATGTTGAAAAAAAGCACGTACATAATCAAGAAAAATCTGTAACATGTTCAGTTGTGGCTACAGAATCAAAAAGCTGCTTTCACACCGGACGCGAAATTAATTTTTCGCACGACAGATTACATTCAAAGTCAATGCAAAGATGCGAATACACGCAAAACGTGCGAAAAATTCGTTTCGCGTCCAGTGCGATAGCGGCTTAATTCGTGAATCTGCTGTTGGTCAGGCTTCTGGCTGTGGCTTCATTGTTTTTTTTTTTCAGGTCAATAAGCCTTTTTCACAGGGCCAGAAGAAAACAGACATCTTTTTCTTCCATACATAAAACATACATTTCCACCGATGTTTCTCAATTTGATTAATATTCTTAATAATACTGACTGTTGGGGAGCAATCTACTTAATGTTACCTTTCAGTAGAGACCATGATTATGCCTGTTGTAAAAAAAAAAAAAAAAAAAAAAAGAAAAAAAAAGAGTTCAAGAGCAGAAAGCCCTTTTGTTTGGCTGGAAATGTGCTCAAAAAAGGGTGCACTTTAAGAGGTTAATACCGCTTTATAGACTCATTATTCAGCTAGACCTGATGAATTACCATAATAAATAAGTGCCATATGAGCATATGGCATAATGAAAAATGGAATGAACAAAAAATCAATTACAAGCATTCCCTTCACATAGTAAAGTTAAATGAACCACCCTCACCTCTTACTACTAAAATTTCAGTTCCATTTTGAGTTGTGCTGCTTCTTGAGACTGAGTTTAAAATAATAAGAAAGAGGGATGGAGAATTTAAAGTGCAACTTCACAAAATTTTCTCAAATAAAAACTAATCTGGTATACCTTTGACCAAAACAGCTCATGAACAGTATCCTGCTAATGCCCCAAATTTGCCGCTTCTTCTCAAAAATGAGCCTTTTATTGAGGTCCGAGCAGATATTTCCTTTGACAAAATGAATATTGACCCAAATTTGCCAATTAGCGGATGTAACATAACAGGAGGTGTTCCAAATGCCGAAGTCAAACTGAAAACAATAAGAATACGAGGACTGTACCCGAAATCACTCACTCATTCACTATTCACTATTCACTATAAGGGAACTCATAAGTAGGTGACTATATAGTGAGCTCATGGGCAGAAGGAAGAAACGTTTTTGGACACAACCCGGTTTGTTTTGTCGGCGCTATTAATGGCGTCGTTGCTGTTGCACAATTATTCATTCTTCGGTTTGTGTGCAATGCATGATGGGACATATTGCTGGGCTAGTGACCATCGGTTGGCCACTACATTTTGTGGTGGATTGTGGGATGTAATGAGTTCATTATATAGGGGATAGTAATTAAAGACCCTAGTGCTAAAAGCGCTTAAGTCACAAAATCTCTATTTTGAGAAAATTTAGAGAATCAACTTGGCACTCTACAAAAGATGTTTTCTCATCCTTACCTCACGGTGTATGAAAATGTCACTTAAGATCTTTTAACCCTAGGCCCTTCAATTCTTACTAACAATTCGGACAGAACTACAAAATGGCGAACCCACTACATAGTGCACTATATAGTGAGTAATGAGTGATTTCAGACAGCCAAGATGTTGTCCAAGAATATTATTTCCATAAATTGATGAAAACAAGTATTTTTCACATCACAGGGGAAAAGGAACTATGTGACAAACAGCCTGTAGGCATGGTGCACCCAAACTACACACTACTGACGGAGAGTTTTATTTTGCCATGATGAGGAGAGCTGTCCAAAAATAGGTAGCCTGTGTACATGATGACAGCTCGCAACCTTCATTCCACAGTGCACACCAGTCAAACATCATGGCCCATGTCGGTCAAATGAGGCCCTGCTGGCACAGCTGACTGGCTAGCATGCTAAAGCTTTTCGCCATTAAAGTATTAACTCATTCCCTGCCAACGGCGAGACAAATTCTACCATTCCCTACAATAAGCCGGTGCCAGCGGCGTGGATGACCATTCGCAGTCCGATGAAAACACGAAATCAGTTGGCAATCGCGGTCATGGGCCACCTGCACTTCAATACTTTATGTTGTGTAATTTTCAGGAAAAGTATTCCGAAGAAACGCGACAATTTTATATAAAAGTATTCCGTAGGGAATGAGTTAAGTTACACGTGTAACAGTCGTCGTAAAAACTTGAATTTATTAATTTAATGGCAAAAAGCATTATCATGCCTGCGTGCAAATTACTCATCCCATTGGCCGCATTCGACTGGTGCTTTCACAAAGTAATTGTTTTCTGTATGTCTCTGAATGATTTGACTAGTAGAAATGTGATTACTCATCAGCAACAAACCTGCGTGAAGTTCGTGAAGTAACAGAAAACATTGCGGAAGCACGTGAATGGCAAATTGCTACCAAAGTTGTTTGGTACTTTGAGTATCACATGTTCAATTTGTGGATGGTATCGTTCGACTGGCAGACTTGCCAACATTGACATTCTGTCACTGCGCAGGTAGGTGGAGAACATTTTTTACTTCTTGGCTACTACCAGTCGAATACGGCCATTGAGTTGAACAGACTAGAAGCTTACGCTTTTTTTTTCATTCTCCAATTGCTGCTCTTGGTCTCATTCTGGTTTCGCTATCATGGCCGAAGTTTCGATTTTACTCAAGGTCTCGTGGTGAAAGATGGATTTAGTTTCATTTTGAGTCATCTTTTGCCTAAAATAGTTTCTATACTCATTTTAGGACGGGCTTATTAAGCGGCGCCCTGGGCTTATTAACCGGCTTTTCTGAGTACAGAATTGATGGGGGAAAATTCGGGATCAGAGCAGTTTGGGCTTGGCTTATTAACCGATGGCTTATTTAGTAGTAATGTCAGTAATTACTAACCCGCAGTGATATCCAGACTTTTCCTGTGACTTGGGATCTGGCTGAAAAAAAGTAGTGATCAGTGAAGTATTTAGAGCAGATCACCGATCCTGATCCGAGCTCCATGAAATCCGCTCGTTTCCTCTTCACAAAGTTAACCCATGTTTCTTGGATTTTTGGAAATTTATGGACCATGATGCATCTGCTTGCGTCGGCCTTCTTGTTGCTGCCACAAAAAGACAGATATTTGGCATTTTCCCAAGGGAATAATCTGCAATTAAGAATCACTGAATCCAAAGGCATTGACAATGTGTTCTATGCCACTGACTAGATACCTTCCATGATGTCATTGCCGAAGATGGCCAAAGATAAACTCTTTTCGAGATGATCGCGATTTGCAGTGATTAAAATGCAAATACATTTATAAGGGCTGATTGTAATTTGAAATGACCAGTGCACACGGGGTGTATTCATATTTAAGATTCCATGGTCCAAATCTATTTTTGGATGAACAGGCACTTTAAGATATATACACACAACCAGAAGGAAAGCCATCAAGTTCATAAACTTATTATTTTTTCTTGAAAAAAGATTTAGCTTCATCCTTGACAAGTCAAAAAAGAATATTCTTTTACAGTTCATCAAGCTGTCGGGCGGAAAACATGAAAGGCCGCCTGGCTGTCAGGATAAATGAGTATTTTTGTATCTTTTGGGATGGATGTATCACACCTACCCACAGTCCCAATGGGTCTTCCTACCGGGGCTGCCTAGGAACAACAAAAGATAATACGGCAGCAGAGCAGAATTAAATTTGTTCAAAATACAGTTCGTGACTTTTCTCAGAATCACAGAAAAATATGTCAGTTGTGCTAATGTTTTTTTTAGCCAGGACCTAAACTTCTGATATGTTGTATAATGCTGCTGAAATAGGTGCATTATCTTATTTTTGAAATCTGTAGTCATGAGTGCTCTGTTATTTAAAAAATAAAAGCAGAATGAAGGTAAGGTCTTTCTAGTGAAGGCAAAGCAAAATGGCCGTACTGTTGTGTGTTCCGGGCCTTTTCAGAGTCCTGTCACCGCAGCATAACCTAAAATCCCCTGAAGTTACCAGAGGTAGAAAGTCCAGGGGTCTAAAAGTACAATAGTTGTCCACAAGCCCTGCAGACAACCAGCTATTTCACTAATTGGCTCTGCCTGCTGACTGAAGAATTTCACCAAATACCAAATTCAGGTGACTGGAACAAAATATTGGGGATTGACTTTTATTTCCCAAACCAGGATTTTATTCCTCCGGGAGACGTAGTCCTCATATTGTCACACTGTGTCTCGTATACGTTAAGGATGCAGCATGAAGAATCTCGACAAGAAAGATCCTGTCATCTCCTGCTCAGTACTCCTTCAATGAATAGCACTTTAGTTTCTCAGCAGCAAATTATACATATCTGACGAGGTAAAATAAATGACCACTCTCTTAATTATGGTGAGTAGTACTAATCCACACTGCACAAATGGGATGACAAATGAATTAAGAAAAATGTGTTTACTTTTGCTAAGATCATGTTTGGCAATGAAAGGTAAAATAAAGCCATAGAAAAATAAATAGCGAAGTGCAAGGGTCTGGTTAAACGACTTTCCACCTGGGAACAATTCCAAACAGGAACACTGCAAGTGTTTCACAGAAAAAAAAAAAAATAAAATAAAAATCACAACTGACTATGGCCTGTCTCCACAAGGTGGCGCATTGTCTCCATATTAATAGAGGTCTGCGTTCACAACGGTGGCGTCCTGTATAAGATTTCCTCATTTCTAATCCATTCACTCCAGCTGGAGAATGCCTTTCTGGCTGATTTTGTGGAGAGTTATCATCTCCCTGCAGCATGGTGGTGGGTGTGTGCTAATAAAATAGACAAAAGCAAACAGACAGACCACAAAGAGGGCTTTCAAACAGATGGAGGCCAATATCTCAAAATGACAAAGGGGAAAGGGAACAGCTCTACATTTCAAACACCAAGTGAAAACACAAGAGGTGTGTATCTGGGCCTCTGCAGAGATCAATGGAGCGGCTGTCAGGTGCATAAACACCTCAACCTCTTCAGTCCTCTTCTGTCTTTTCTCCTAGCCATAGCTTCTCTGACCAATCTGAGAGAATTTAAGACGTAGCGGGGTAGGATGGGTCCAGTAGTAAAGGAGCAACATCTGCATCACGTACAACAGTCTTGCGGGGTTCGCTGTCAATCGCAGAAAAAACTTTGATTCCAGAATGGCTCGCAGACAGAAAAAGTAGGTTCAGAGACTTACATATTTGGAAGGAAGTAGCCAAAAGGAATTGAATGGGAGGAGACTAGTTTATGCTTTTGAAAGGTTCTTCTTCCTCCTGGGAGTTTGAGTGATGAGCAAGAAAAAAGACCTTTCACTCCTTGCCGTAATGACATTTCCAGTCTTGGGCTCCCATACACAACAGCTAACAATCATCTAAAACAACGCCTTTCATTTTCACTGCTGACCTGCCTGTTCCAGCCTCTCCCTCATACAATCTGCTGCTTTGTCTCGAGGCAACCTGAAAGCATGCTCGCTCACTGAGATAAATGCGAGAGATCAATTAGGGAGACAGAGACACGAAGGGAGGGAGAGAGACTGCGAGAGAGGCAGAAAGAGCGAGAGAGAGAAAGAGAGAGAGAGAGAAATTAAGGGCAGCTGAACAGAGTGAGAGGAAGCAGAGTGGCTAGGGAGGGAGAGGGAGACAGATTGACTGAGAAGAGACAAAAAGGGAGATAAAACAAGAGAGACGTGGAGACAGGAGTTCAGTTTTGATGGAGACGGAGAGACTAGTAGCAGAGAAAACAATGCAGAGTAAAATAATCATTTTTAACTGTCATGAAACATACAGTCATGATTCAGACTGCTGAGACTGCGCTGGAGCGATACTTAAGAGAAGCAAGTGTTGACAAACTGGCATTTCAATGTTTTTGTCTCTGTACATAACATCTAGAGGAAGAATAGAGCTGGCAGTTCGCTTCTCTTTAAAAATCCTCCCCCTTCCCCTTCTTACATGACCTGGCTTGCTCACGCTAACTTACCCCGACCACTCCCATCTAATCCAGTAGATGTTACTGGTGATCAACCAATGGCCAAGCTGAGAATCTGGCAAATTCAGCCAATGAGGGGCTGCTAGTCATCTGCTGAGCACAAATATCCTTAGAACTTTCGCCTTTTCTTCAGATCTTTTCAAAGTCAGAGATAGCTTAATGACTGTGGCTCTCAGGCAGTTTACAAAAAAAAGGTAACAAATATAAATAATCTTTTCTTCTCCATACTGTGTGTGTTTTTTTCAGAGTGCCTGTTTCTCAGGGCTCTTTGATGACGATATGGGGACTATCGAGCATGTCACCTCTCCAGGAGAACAGCCAGCCGTTTCTCACTAGCTGGGCCTGCTCTTTGGAGGTCAGCCTTGTGCTCTGTGATTAGGAGGCATTTAGACCAGGCAGTCATGTTCCAGCACTATCCAGCGCGAATGGATTGGCTTCCTGCTAACCCAATGAATAAGTAATCAACCGAGAATTTAAGGAGCCTTCCTGGGACAAGGAATGCAATCATTCAAAGGCCAATTAGGCCTTTTCTCTTTCAAAAAATAGATATAATTGATCAAAAATATTCAACAGAATTATACAGCTCAATGTCATTAACTTGTTTCCAATAGTTGAGATCTATCTCTGACAAGATATTCACAAGCTATAATTTTAAGTTTAAGTGAACAAAATTTAAGTTGGCTCAACATTATCCTGAAAGGACCGGTGTGGGTGCGGGCTTTAATTCCAACTGAGCAGTTACACTCCTGATTCTACTGAGCAACCCCAAGAGTCTTTGCTAAAGTCTTTGATTAGTAGTAGTAGGTGTGTAACCACTTGGTTGGAATGCAAGCCTGCACCCACACCAGACTTTTCTGGATAATGTGGAATAGCCCTGCTGTACGAAAAACAGTTCAATATTTAAAATGGTTAAAAGCTAAGCCAATAAGAAAAGGGGCAGGACTTTGTTAATTAACATGTGACCCTTCAATACCCAAACCTCTACTCTTTATGACACTCAGGTCAATAGTTACAATGGACAAAGGCAAAGCCAATCAGGACAGGGGGGCAGGGCTTCAGCTGATGTGACCCCCTTCCTGAGTCCAAAAACCCAACCCTAAACTCACTAAAACAAAACATTCAACAGCTATGAAAGCGCAAACATCAACCAATGAAAAAAGGGGGTGTGTCTTTACCATTTAACATGTGATCCTGTCCTGAGTCCACAGGAAACGGGAGGGGCTTATTGATTTAACGCGGTCTTTTCCTTCTGAATCCAACAACCCAATCCCTTACTCAGTGTGGAAAGTGGTTCAAAAGTTATAAAGGATCAAAGATTGTCCATTTGGATAATATATGGGATGGAGTGATGAAAAAAGGAGAAGAATACTCTGTGCATCTGTGTCTTTATGTGTATGGTAGTAGGGGAGGTGAGAAATCAACATCCTTCCTTTGGAAAAGTCTTTAGTGCAAAGCAAGTTTGAGGGTTCTTGCTGGAAATATGCTAGTCTTGGTAAATGAATGGAGTTTAATGGAGGGAGAAGACATCAAAAAAAAAAGAAACAGGAGGTAGGGCCACAAAAACATCAACGTCCATCCTTTGGGACAGTCTGAAGCTGTATAGAAAGGAAAGTTTGAAGGCTCTAGGCTTCAGATTGCAGGAGTACCGTTATAAGGGCTTTTGAAAATGAATAAAACTCTACGGAGCTAAAAAGAAGAGATGAAAAGGGAGGCGTAAAAGTGGGGGGTCGTCAAAAAATTAAAAATGACAAAATGTGAATCAAAATGAAGCAACACAGCAAGTTGGACATTTCCGGCCGTGAAATTGCATGAGTATGTAGTTTTAATAAATGGCTCATTGTAAGTCTTCAGGAAAAAGGGATGAAAAACAAGTAAAATGCAGAATAAAAGTGAGCTGCCTTCCAATCCCTGAGCTTTAAGCTTCAAAGGTGTAGGAGAAGGAGCATTGGCAAATTTGGTGCGGAATAAAAATAATACCAGTAAGTTCGCTTTGTCAAGCCAACTTAAATATTTTATAAGCCCCCAGCACGACAGGTGACAAAGGCCATTTCAGCTCAGCATACTGTCACTACTGCTGTGTGCATTAAAAACCATGGGAGGTAATCTGCCTGTATTCCTGACCAGAGACTGCACCTTTAAACGGTCGGGGGATTAGGCTGCCACCAGTGACGTTGGTGAAGCACAATCCACTGCGTCTGTCTGCAGGCAGCCAGGTCTGAAAGCCTATAAACCAATGCTTATCTCTACTATCTCTCACCACTTAGGCTCACTTTGTGTGACTGCCACAGCCAATCACAATGTAGGAGAGTATGGAGTCACTTCTCTTGGAGAGGCCTGCCTTCTCTCTCAGTGACCCATCTGCTGCAGCTGTGCCCACGCCAGACCCATCCTGTCTGAAGAGGAGGCTGCAGGAGGATTGCAGTGTTTAACATTCATCTACTACAACTATTGCTGCTCCTACTACTTTTACTGCAACTACCACACACACACACACACGCGCGCGCACATATATATATGTATATATACAACCCCAATTCTGAAATAGTTGGGACAAAGTGTAAATTGTGAATAAAATCAAGATGCAATGACTTTCAAATCACACCAGCCAGTATTTTATTCACAATAGAACAGAGATAACATAGCAAATGTTGAAACTGAGAAATTTTACAATTTTATCAACAAAATGAGCTTGTTTCAAATTTGATGACTGCTACAGGTCTCAAAAAAGTTGGGACAAGAGCCTGTTTACCATGGTGTAGCGTCCGCTCTTCTTTTTGAACACAGAGTGGAGGTGTCTGGGCATTGAGGAGACAAGTTTCTTGAGTTTAGCCATTGGAACTTGATCGCACTCTTGTTTAATACAGGTTTCCAGCTGCTGGAGAGTTTTGGGTCTCCTTTGACAAACTTTTTGTTTAATTATGCACCAAATGTTCTAAATCAATGAAAGATCAGGACTGCAGGCAGGCAAGTTCAGCACAAGGACTCTTCTTCTACGAAGCCATGCTGTTGTAATAGCTGCAGTATGTGGTTTTGCATTGTCCTGCTGAAATACACTAGGCCATCCTAGGAATAGATGTCGTCTGGAAGGCATATGTTGCTCTAAAACCTTTCAGCATTCATGGTGCTTTTTAAAACATGCAGGTGTCCCACACCATATGCACTAATGCATCCCTATACCATCAGAGATGCTGGCTTTTGAACTGAACGCTGATAACAGGAGGGGTGGTCTCTCTCCTCTTTAGCCTGGAGGACACGACGCCCATGATTTCCAACAAGAATGTCAAATTTGGACTCGTCTTACCACAGGACACTTTGCCACTTTGCTACAGTCCATTTTAAATGAGCCTTGGCCCACAGAACATGGCGGTGCTTCTGGATCATGCTCAACAATGGCTTCCTTTTTGCATGATAGAGTTTTAGGTGGCATCTGTGGATGGCACGGCGGACTGTGTTTACCTACAGTGGTTTCTTGAAGTATTCTTGGGCCCATTTAGTAATGTCAATGACAGAATAATGCCGGTGAGTGATGCAGTGGCGTCTGAGGGCCTGAAGATCACGGGCATCCAGTAAAGGTCTTCAGCCTTGTCCCTTATGCGCAGAGATTTTTCCAGTTTCTCTGAATCTTTTGATGATGTTATGCACTGTCGATGATGAGACTTTCAAAGCCTTTGCAATTTGACGTTGAGGAATATTGTTTTTAAAGTATTCCGCAATTTTTTTACGCAAGCCTTCACAGGTTGGACAGCCTCTGGCCATTTTTACTTCTGAGAGACTCAGCCTCTCTAAGACATCCCTTTTATAGCCGATCATGTTACAAATCTGATGCCAGTTAACTTAATTACTTGCTAAATGTTCTTTCAGCTGATTCTCTTATATATTAATTGCTTTTTCAGCCCTTTTTTTGCCTGTGTCCCTGTGTTTTTTGAGACCTGTTGCAGCCAGAAAAATTGAAATAAGCTCATTTTGTGGATAGAAAATGTAAAATGTCTCAGTTTCAACATTTGAAATGTTATCTATGTTCTATTGTAAATAACATATTGGCTCATGTGATCTGAAAGTCATTGCATTTTGATTTTATTTACAATTTACACTTTGTCCCAACTATTTTGGAATTGGGGTTGTATATATATATACATATATAACCGATCATTTTGTGAAATGACAAAAATTTTTTAGTTATTTTATGAAATGACTGGTTTCACCATCTGACTGTAACACGCACACACACACACACACACACACACACACACACAGAGACACACACACACACACACACACACACACACGTTGGGTTTTCATGTCTTGTGGGGTCATTCCATAGACTTGCACTCATTCCCTGACCCCTCTCCCTGACCTTAACCCTCAACACTACATACCTAACCCTAACCCTAATCCTAACCTTAACCTAACCCTTACCTTATCCCAACCCTAACCTTAACCTTCAACCCTAATATAGCTCAATTTCCTCATGGGGACCTCAAAATGTCCCCATAAGGATAAAGAAATCTGGAATTCCGTGCCTTATGGGGACATTTTGTCCCCATAAAGGTAGGTATACCAGGAGCACACACACACATATACATATATATATATATATATATATATATATATACACACTCACACACAGTAGTGATATTTCTACACAACTTTCGTCTAAAAGGGATTCTAATATATGATTTCTCTAAAGATTTTTGGTGAAAATGTATTGAAAAATAATATTGTAGGCAAAGGGGGAATAAATAATTCCCCACATGTACTCTGATGTTAAAATATGGGTAATAAACAAAAACACTGAAAACTTCAATTGTTTATTACAATTGAAAGGTATTGCAAATTTCACTTTTTTTGACCCTTGCATAGCCTCAATGCATGTTTGAAGGCTCATTCCATGATTATTTATGTTTAAAAATCTGTTTAAACTGGTTTGAGGCAGCATTACTCCGCAAAATTACCTCTGATGGTCAGTTGTTCCAGGATATGAGGTGACATGAACTTTGAGCAGTGTCAGTGTTAAACATGATGGCAAGACAGTAGGAGCTCTCGAGATTGTTCGTAGCCGCATTGTGGCCTTAAATGATGCAGAAGATGTTAAATGCCGTGGTATGGTAAGAAACGCCATTAAGCGTTTCACAGAGACCGGTTTGCCGAAAACTAGTGGGAACGGAGGTGCAAAATGGAAGTTACGTGCCTCTGATGTTCTTTATCTGCGCATGACAAGTTAAAAAAAAAAAGAACATTTGGCCACTGACAGCACAACAACTCTGCTGATATTAATAGTGCCAGAAGTGAAGGGATGAAATTACCAAGATCTACTACTTACACTCTTCTGTGTGAAAATGGTCTGATTGATTGTGTTGCTGCCAAGAGCTGGCAACAAAAAAAAAAAAAACAAAACACTTGAGTCTGCCAAGACCAATGGACCGGGAACAAGTCCTGGACGAATGAATCAAAATTCAAAATTTTCTTTTCCAAACGCAGAGCTTATGTGTGGTGTAGAGTTGGAGAACATGTCAAAAATGACTGTTAAACCCCTTCAGTAAAACATGGAGGTGGTAATATTATGGTTTGGGGTTCAGTCTGCTCGAAAGGAGCCGGTGATCTCGTCAAAATGGACTGAATCATGAATCAAAAGAAGTGTCACAGCATCTTTTAGAGGCACGCATTGCCAGCTGAAAAGAGACTGATTGATCATGGATTTTATTTTCTATAAGATAATGACCCTCAACACCCTTCTAAGTTGTGCAAGAATTATCTAAGTCAGTAAGAAACACCTGATGACATAAAAGTTATGATTTGGCCTGCTCAAAGTCCAGACTTTAATTCGATTGAGCAAATCTGTTGTAACATTGAGTTAATCTCTTTGAAATGAACTTCAAATCATATGGAATGGGTTAGCGAGCAAGGAAATAAAACAGATTTGTGAAAACTATGTCAGAAAGATTAAATGCTGTAATTAAAGCAAAGTGTGGCCACACTAGACATTTTTTTCTTTCAAGAAGACATTATTTTTGTTTTTACTACATATTGTTATCCATTTACTTATTTTCATACATATGATCCAATATTACATGAAATATAATCATCACTGCACAATACTATATTTTATATATATATCTGCTAATATATATATATATATATATATATATATATTAGCAGACTAAGCAAAGTGACCCAAGCATTTCCCTCCCCAGCTACTTCCTCCAGCTCTTCCTGGGGGACCCCAAGACGTTCCCAAGCCAGCCGGGAGATATAGTCCCTCTAGTGTGTCCTGGATCTGCTTAAGGGTTGGACATGCCTCGGACACCTCAGAAGGGGGGCGTCCAGAAGGCACCTGAACTAGATGCCCAAACCACCTCAACTGACTCCTCTCGACGCGGAGGAGCAGTGGTTCTACTCTGAGCTGCTCCCGTTATGTCCAAGCTCCTTACCCTGTCCTCAAGGGTCAGCCCAGCCACACTTCGACAAAAGCTCATTTCAGCCGCTTGTTTCTGTGATCTTGTCCTTTCAGTCACTACCCAAAGTTTGTGACCATAGGTGAGGGTTGGAACATGGATCAACCAGTAAATCGAGAGCTTCGCTTTCAGGCTCAGTTCCCTCTTCACCACGACCGACCGGTACAATGCCTACATCACTGCAGACGCTGCATCGATTCGCCTGTCAATCTCATGCTCCATCTTACCGTCACTCATGAACAAGACCCCGAGATACTTAAAGTATCTACTTAGGGGAACAAGTCACCTCCCACTCGGAGGGGACAATACACCTTTTTCCAGCAGAGAGCTATGGCCTCAGATTCAGATTTGGAGGTGCTGATCCTCATTCCTACTGCTTCACACTTGGCTGCGAACTGCTCCGGTGTGCATTGGAGGTCACAGCCTGATGGGGCCAACAGGACCACATCATCTGCAAACAGCAGAGATGCAACCCTGAGGCCATCAAACTGGACTCCCTCCAAGCCTCGGCTGCACCTTGACATCCTGTCCATGAAAATCGTGAACAAAATAGGTGACAAAGCACACTCTTGGCGGGGTCCAAAACCAGCTAGAAATGAGTCCGACTTAATGCCGAGAATGCAAACTCCTGCTTTGGTTGTACAGGGATCAGATGGCTCGAACTCATGGCCCCAGAAAGCCATTCTTCCGCAGCACCCCCCAACACGATACCTCAGGGGACGCGGTCATTAGCATTCTCCAAGTCCACAAAACACACGAAGACAAACTCCTAGGGCCCAACCAGTATCCACGAAAGGGTTAAAAGTTGATCCACTGTTCCAGCCCAGAACAAAACTCACATTAGTCCTCTTGGATCCAATGTTCGAAAATTAGGGACGTAGCCTCCTTTCCAGCACCCTGGCATAAATGTATGCTGGGAGGCTGAGCAGTGTGATCCCCTACAGTTGGTGCACACGATCTAGTTCCTTTTTACCTCTGCCAAAATGAAGTTGGCAGGAGCTTATGTGATCGGTGCCGTTTGTTTGTGAACAAGATAACTCAAAAAGTAATGACCGGATATGTCTGAAATTTTGTGGGTGGGTCGCTATTACATCAGGGATGGACCCTATTGATTTTCACCGTGATTAGTCAAACGATATGGCCGCCATGGCAGCCATCTTGAAATCCTACGACACGCGATAACTGAACTTCGCTCCCACTCACCAAGATTTGGACTGTGCTGCCTTGGCGGAGGTTTGCACTCCAGGAGTGCCTCTAGTTTTATGCATCACCCCAGCCTGCCAGTTCAGGGGCATTGATCTTGACATCCATGCTATGTTAAACAGGCGAGTCAACCATGACAACTTGACAACATCCAGAGCCGTCAGTATCTCAGATCGAATTACGTCCGACCCCAGTGACTTGCCATTGCAGAGCTTTCCAACCACCTCAGTGACTTCCACCAGGGAAATATAAATCATACCAAGAATATCAGCAAACAACACAATAAAGTGCTCTGCATGATGATGTTGTGAAAACTGAACCTATGCTTAATAGGCCAAAGCCTTGGTCCAGCAGCTTAAAATGGCTGCTGGCCTGAAAAACCATCACATATTGGAATAAGGACTCTAAATTCTCCATTGCTCAGTCATTCGTAACCCCGCAATGTAAAGCGGTACGATGCCATTTTGACACACACAAACCCGGCCTGTCACATCAGGGACCTGGCGCAACACCATGTTTTTCTGGAACATTCTTCCCGGGTTGCTGCCAAACCGCATTCGGCCGGGTATAAACATTGGTGGCCGCTGCTCGCTTTGCTGGTTTTTGCCCTCTGTCGTCAAAGCCCTTTTCGCTCACAGAACTCCCCGACTTTTTATCTGCCTGATTATTGCCTGCAGCTGTAAGAGATAATATTGAACTCCGTGACCTCATGACAGCACACCCCTCTTCTCACCCCCATGAGCTCTCAGTCTCCGGAGGAACAAGCAAAAATACTAAATCTCTTAAGTAAGAGCTGCATGGTCTGACTTTAAAAGAGGACGGATTAATTCTGAGGTTATTCATCATAAAAATGAGGACAGGCAATGTTCATTCTCCAAAACCGATTCCTCATTTATTCTGAACACCATCGCAGTCTGTCAGAGCATGAATACAAAAAGCGAAATCTGAAATGAAGAACAGTACAAGCAGTTCACCCTTTATGACTTTTTTACAGGTTTTTGTTTTCCCATATACGCATTTTTATGTCATTCTACGTCGTCCAAATGTTCTTCACATTAGGCAAATAATCTAAACGAGGGAACAAGAGGTTGGCGTTTTGTTACGGTGACAGCCATTTGCCACATTGCAGTATCCCAGAGAAGTCTTTTTGCGAAGCTTCATTACAGGCAGCACTCACAGTCCTGTCTCGCCATCTCCCCCCTGCTCTTTTTCTGCCATCGCCTGCATCACATCATTTTGCCATTTCATTCATCAGGAGGCCCCTCTCGGCTGCCATGATGAGGGCTGTTAAGCAGCAGGAACGAGTTTGCGCTTGGCTCAGTCACATTATTTCCACTCTGTGCCACTGTAGTCTGTGGTATCAGCTGCGGTCCACCCTCTCCATGACCGGGCGGTCGTGGGAAAAGCTTTCGAATCCGCGATTAATGCCAAGGCTGCTCCAGTATGCTTGTTTAACAGGAGACCTTGCAATAACCGGCACTCTGGATTCGGATTTTTCCCTCTCCTTAAGAAGAGATGCACCAGGAGACACAGCTCCACCCCGCCCCCCCACAAATCCCTGCCACTGCCATCCAAAGCACCAGGGACAGGAGTCCAATCACAACGCAGATGAGCTCGTTTGCAGCGTCAAAATCAAATATGAATGTCATTTTTAATGTTCAAGCCAGCTCCGCTTGGGTTGATCCGTGTGCTTTACTTAACACCTCTATTGAAAATCATATCAAAATAGGCACGTATGAGAGAGTGTGAAAGTGAGTGAGAGAGAAAGAACAAAAATAACCGATAAATAAGATGTAGTCTGAAGTCTGAAATAGCAGAAGATTTCTTCTTGTTTTTCTGAAATTCACTTGATTAGCATTTGCTCAGTACTTGTCTAATTACGGCGCGGCTGTGATTGCCTTCACAATTGTTCGTCTTCCTGTGTGCTCTGCAGACATCAAAGCCTGCTGCAGGTAGTCATGTGACCTCCTGCAGTTGCTCCTTCAACTCATCTCCTGATGGACGCAGCCTGAAGCAGTGCGATACAGACACTCCAGGCGTAAAACAGCCTACTAAGGCTCCCATGATTATATCAAGAGTCAGCCATACAGGCACTCTGCAAGAGATGAACATACAGGGAGCTACATGGACACTCGCACACATTTTACACACTCAACAAGCATACATACACAAACCACAGTAACAAATCCTTGTAGACACCAACATGTGGGTATTCCTAGAAACATCAGTTATGTATAAACTAAAGATGTTAACAAATTTTGTGTCAGAAATGTCTCAGAACTTGCCACATAAAACAGACACACACATAAGCAGCCACATTGAAATGCACTCCTTTAGACATTCACAAACATTACCAGGCTATTTTAAGTATAACTTGTTAATGATGAACTAAAAAACACAAATTATGTTCAAAATTTATTAATTGGACGATTGCTATCGTCCAATTAATAAAATGTGTTGCAAAAGATTTGTATCATAATGGAAATGAAAATGTAATCCTCCACTTTACATTTTCATTTTAAAGCCCATGTATGCAATTTTTATAACAAATTGAAAATTAAAATACATTCCTCATTCGCATTTTCATTTTCAAAAAGTGTCCCACAATATCACTAATAAAACTAAAATGAAAACGCTAATCTTATTATGCAAATACATTCTCGGAAATGCTTTTTCTTTTTCGAGAAGCAAGCACGTTATTTGTATCATCATGAAAATGATGACATAATCGTCCTGAAAAGAAATCAGTTTATTTGTGCTGAAAATTGATCACATTTTATTAAAATTATTCAAAATTGTTGACACGCAACTTTTTTGTTTTAATGTTTTGATTAAAAACTCAGGAAGCCCAGATTTAATAGCCTTCATTGCAGGATGTGCCAAGTCAATATGTTGATTAAGGGAGTAGAGAATACTTTTTGCTAAGTGTAATCAGTGAATAAAGCATTTTTCTAATCTGAATTTGGTCTCCCCAATATCTCTTGAAGAAAGAGGCTCCAGGTTTACCTGCCAATGGATTATTCAAATCATTGGAAAACTTACACAGGAAAATGACTGAAAACTAATCATCAGTTTCAAGAATAAGAAAACCCATGGTGAACTTGCATTATCAAATAAAGTACATAATGTCTGCTGTCCAAAATGATAAGCCATTATTTTATTTACATTTTTTACACTGTGTAATCCGCGTTCAAACATCGCATAATCCTACAAACTTCAGAGTCTGCCATCGGCGCCATAAAAAAAAATAATCGACCAATCAAACAATGGGAAATATTCTGCTCAGACGTCATGAGGGCTGGACGCATCTTTTGAGTGTGTGGAGTCACAGTATAAGTTTTGAAAGTTGCGTTGATGATCAAGAGTGTTTTGAGAGATACAGTTGTTTGAATTACAACTGATTGTTAGCTGGAAATCTGTATTTAACCCTTGACAACGCCACAGTGTGCGGTTGTTGGGTATTCTAACGAAAATGGTGATCCGAACCTTACCGATGTGACCTTTCACCATTTTACCTTTAATACTAAAGAGCTACCAGTCTGGGTGACGTAGGCATCTTCTTCCAGCTGAACAAACATGATGGCTTTTTTATGCCGTCTTATACCCAACATTTACACGTTGTTTGCACAATACTAATTTTTTTTTTTTATTGCTTATTGTTTTGAATTGCTTAGATTATGTTCTTTATTTGGCAATGTAACTTGACCATAGTTTTTCTTATCCTTTAAGGGGATGTTGTCTAACTTCAATATAGCTTGGTAGCTGCTACTGGTTTGAACAGCGGAAATTTGATGGGTGGAAACGTGTGAACATCATTGCTGGAACAGCAGGGCCAAGATACAGTTCTGACAGGCATCAATCAGAAGAACAACTAATGTCAGCAAAAACTCAATCTCATAAACCCTATATCAATCATTTAAATGGTATTAAAATTGGGTAAAATTCAACAAGCATCAGGTCTGGCATATAATAGTCATGTACATTCATCTAGGAAAAGGTTTATATTAATGCCATCTGAAAATATGAAAGGCTGTCAGCTCCTCACAAGGATCAGTGTTTTTAAAAATGCATTGCAGGGCTCAATTTCTTCAAAAACAGAAGATTTGAATGCACTGACAGCTTGGCAGCTTTGGTGAAGTTCTGCAATTCCACAGTGAAGAGTTTGAAGCGTGTCACATCGGTGAAGGAGCCGGAAGCAGCGCAGGAATAACTGACACACGATAGCACCCTACTGTGGAAGGGCACCACCTTCATTCATGTGAAAACACACAAGCGGTGCCAGTCGGTCGAAATATTTTGAATATCTGTGATATCTGGCCTTTTTTTATGAATATGTGTTCTCAATATTGTATTGCATTTGCATACAAATGTGCGAGCTTCATAGAAAATGATTTGGCATGCTTTTCAGAACTTGGAACTCATTTTCTCTGAAGCCAAAAATGTTATCCAGCAGAATAATGTAATTTGAACAGGAGATGTTATGCACAAGCTATTCAACATCTACAGCTTCCAGCCGCATACATTGTTAGGACATGTAAGAAAATGAGGAAAAACAGAAAGAATGTACATGGTCGGACAAAATATGTCTTTTGCTTGATTTATGACTTATTGGCAGGCACTTACTGTACCTCTGACTGTTCATCTGAACATTTTACCCAGTCACTTTTCAGAATAAAATGAAGTTGTTTGTTTTCAAAAGTAAATGCATATTTGACTCGAAAAAATTAATTATTACATTTGAAATGCAACCTCAATTTCAGCAAATTTTGAAAAGGAAAAATCCTATCAGGCACTGTATAGAAATGTGTCAAAATTTTCCCAGTGAATATACTTCTTTTTAAACAAACCTAATCTTGTGATTTTTAATTCATTTTGTTACCAGGAAACAAGTCCATGCAGACACAGCGCTGTCTGATGTTAATGTCTAGGAATAGATGGCAGTTCTCCGACCTCATTAGATATGGATCCAACAGACAAATTGTACATGCTCTGGCAGCCGGCAAGCTGGTCTGTGCACAAAGACTCTTCCAAAATAATCTCCTCCAGAGATCTGAAGACCCCAGCGCTTTACCTAATTTGCAGAAGTTGAAGGACATAACCCAGGTAGATAGAATTGCCCAGATATGATTACAAGTTTTACACGAATGTGACTCCTGTGTCAGCAAGCAGTACCAAACTGAATGACAAGTTGAGTGAATGTAGCTCAAAACCCAACCCCTTTATTAACAGGATAAAAATTAATACAAAAAAACGGCATAATGCTTGCTATGGTTGATATACAGGTACTCCTTGTAACCTGAGACAAAATATATTACTCTTTATTGCCACTCAACAAACATTCCATTCCCCATGAAAGCCATTATGCTATTATCTGTCATTTCTATCGCTAGTCAGATTAAAGGCGGTCATGATTCTGAAGAGGGCCGAAGTGTTTTATTAAAAAAGTAAGGGGAAGAGAAATATTCTCTCAGGAGCCCAATGCCCATCCAGTAATGGTCTACTGGGCTAATTTTAACCAGCTTGTGTCTACCCACACATATGCATACATGACTGATATATCAAATGGTAATTAGATTTAACAGACCTCAAGTAAGCCTCTTGCATGATTTACTTTATGACTCAGGAACTGTATTGGGCTGAAATTAGACAGCATATTCTCAAGGCCAGGTTATTCAAGTCTTGTCTATTTGAGCAGTTTTTTTTTACTGTAAAATTTCATTTCCAATTTATTTAGTCTCAGTTTACTCCTCAATGTTAATTTTTACTTTGGAAAGCCACCCCCGACAAGTTTTAGTAAGGTCAACAAGTATTTGGACACTGGGACAGAAATTCATTGTTTACTATATGGTGTATGGCAGGGGCTAAGCTTCCCCATACTTGCCAAAAAAGTCCATTTTCAGTTCAAATGCTGGGAGATGACAGGCCAGAAGAGCAATCCAAGTAAAGGCTTAGTCCCCCCACGGATGTAACTGCTTCGTAGCCTCAAATTAAAGCCACTGTCAGCTTTAATTTAAGATCATTTATATTCAATTAAATGAACCCTGTAGGACTTAACCATTTAAAGCGAAGTCCTTTTTACAACCATAATTCCGAAATAATCGGGACAAAGTGTAAATTGTGAATAAAATCAAAACGCAATGACTTTCAAATCACACCAGCCAGTATTTTATTCACAATAGAACAGAGATAACATAGCAAATGTTGAAACTGAGAAATTTTACAATTTTATCTACAAAATGAGCTCATTTCAAATTTGATGGCTGCTACAGGTCTCAAAAAAGTAGGGACAGGGGCCTGTTTACCAAGCGTCCCCTCTTCTTTTTAACACAGAGTGGAGGCGTCTGGGCATTGAGGAGACAAGTTTCTTGAGTTTAGCCATTGGAATTTGATCCCACTCTTGTTTAATACAGGCTTCCAGCTGCTGGAGTGTTTTGGGTCTTTTTTGACGGACTTTTCATTTAATTATGCGCCAAATGTTCTCAATCAGTGAAAGATCAGGACTGCAGGCAGACCAGTTCAGCACACAGACTCCTACTACGAAGCCATGCTGTTGTAATAGCTGCAGTATGTGGTTTTGCATTGTCCTGCTGAAATACATAAGGCCTTCCCTGGAATAGATGTCATCTGGAGGGGAGCATATGTTGCTCTAAAACCTTAATATACCTTTCAGCATTCATAGTGCTTTTTAAAACATGCAAGTGTCCCACACTATATGCACTAATGCATCCCCATACCATCAGAGATGCTGGCTTTTGAACTGAATGCTGATAACAGGAGAGGTGGTCTTTCTCTTCTTTAGCCTGGAGGACACAACGCCCACGATTTCCAACAATAATGTCAAATTTGGACTTGTCTGACCACAGGACACTATTCCACTTTGCTACAGTCCATTTTAAATGAGCCTTGGCCCACAGAACACGGCGGCGCTTCTGGATCATGCTCAACAATGACTTTCCTTTTGCATGATAGAGTTTAAGGTGGCATCTGTGGATGGCGCGGCGGACTGTGTTTACTGACTGGTTTCTTGAAGTATTCCTGGGCCCATTTAGTAATGTCAATGACAGAATCATGCTGGTGAGTGATGCAGTGGCGTCTGAGGGCCCGAAGATCACGGGCATCCAGTAAAGGTCTTCGGCCTTGTCCCTTACGCACAGAGATTTTTCCAGTTTCTCTGAATCTTTTGATGATGTTATGCACTGTCGAAGATGAAACCTTCAAAGCCTTTGCAATTTGACGTTGAGGAACATTGTTTTCAAAGTATTCCACAATTTTTTTTACGCAAGCCTTCACAGGTTGGAGAGCCTCTGGCCATCTTTACTTCTGAGAGACTCAGCCTCTCTAAGACATCCCTTTTATAGCCAATCATGTTACACACCTGATGCCAGTTAACTTAAGTACTTGCTTAATGTTCTTTCAGCTGATTCTCTTATATACTAATTGCTTTTTCAGCCCTTTTTTGCCTGTGTCACAACTTTTTTGAGACCTGTTGCAGCCAGAAAATTTGAAATAAGCTCACAATTTACACTTCGTCCCAGCTATTTCGGAATTGGGGTTGTATTAGTAAATTTCCTCTCAAACTAAAGTGCTTACAGCTCTTAAACCACTGACTACAGCCATAATCATGGTCTCATTTGAAAGGTGACACTCAGTAGATTGCTCTCAGATAGTCAGAATTGCTGAGAATAATGCACAAATTAAGTAATAACAACACTGGTAATATATGTTTTTTTTCTGACAGAAAATGATTTTGTTTTCTTCTGCCCCTGTAACACTTTGACCAAGCCTCATAAGCCCACAGCCAGACTCCTGAATAACTGCAGGTTATAAAATTATGATTCTCTAACCAAAAATGAATATTCTACAGATTTTTTTCTTGGTTATGTTCATGCATGTTTGAACAAACAATTTTGGAGAGTTCAAATATCCCTGCGTTCCTAGTCACGGCCGCATTCACTTTTACCGTGTCTATACAACTTCCTTCTTTCAGGTCTATTTTCCCCTCATCTGTTGCTAAATTTTCTCTCCAATATACCCTTCCAATTCCCTGCACTGGAGTGCCAACGTACATGCGTAATTAATTCGCTTCCGAAACTCCTTTGCTTCATTGACAAAATCCCCCCTTGTCAGAAACCATTGAAACAATTCCTCTTCGCAAAAATAAATCCCTGGCTACCATACACATCTGTCTTTTGGAAGCTGCAGACCACTGACTGTCTGAAAACTAAAAGAATTAGATTTTTCCGTTTCATTGGAGGGAGGGCTGATAGGTTTCACACTTACTGTTCTGTTAGATCAGCACAAGACAACCGCTGGGTGCACTTATTTTGTTCCTAAAGGGCTACTGTACAATCTACAGCTCTGCATCATGAGTAAAAAAAAAAAAAAAGCTAATTCTCGTGAAATTCACAGAGCTACTACCTCTATGTCAAAGTCGATGGAGTGACGTTTGTCTAAGCCTGTTTTTCAAAAGGTTTTTTTAATCTCTGGACTGCAACCAAGGAAACAACGTGGATTTCAACATATTTTGACAATTCTAAACAATGCTATACAATTGAACCAATGGAACTCCATAGTCAGATTGAGGGTTGTTATGACACAATTTTAAATATTATTTTCACTCTCATATTTGCATCATAAAATGACTTATGCAGTAAGACTCCTCAAACTTTCGGACGATATATAGTTCTACAACGTAGCACAATATTAGACAGTATAAAAACCCAGTTGTGCCAAGCGGCCTGCCCTCAGGCCAATGCTTGCAAATGGGTTCAAGCCCACCGAATTGAACTGCTGTCCAAAGTCCAACGGACTTCATCATATGTACCTGTTAGTCCTAAGCAGCTATCGCATAGATGAATGTGCTGGCAAAGTCTGGCGAAAAAAAATTTGCTGAGTTTTTGACCAAGTTCGTCATGATATTCATCTTATGTGGTGTTACTGTGTTTGATGCGTGGAGGGACTTCGATGATTTGCAGTAGTTTACCATAGTTCGCTCATGTTTAGCCACAGTTTTGAAATACTCAAATCTGTTGCTGTTTTTGTCAGTCTAGTGCCGTTGTGTGGTCATTGTGTAGCCACTCAATGGTGCCTTGTTTTATTAACTTGCCAAATTGTTTTCATGGTCTGCATTGGCAACTATGGAAATTTACTGGTATCACATAGTGCCAGGTAGTACTATGATCCATGTCAAACATGACTTTGCCATACTTCTTTCAATTGTTGCCGAACACTCACCAATCATTTTCCCATGGGTGGCACCACTGTGGCCGCAATGTTCATGAAAAGCCAAGGTTTGTGCATATTTTGCTGGTGAACAGTGACAATAATGTTGTCGCCCTTGGTGGCCTTGGTATTTGTTATCGCCGACTTTAGTCCTACAGTCTTCTTCAATATGACAGCCGCTTTAGCTTCAGAGAATAATGTATTTTTCAGTTAAAGCACTGTTGGAATTCAGCAAATTTCTTTTTTCACAAGGAGCAGAACCATGCACAGCAAAAGGGATATTTTTTTCAGGGCTGGATTTCATATTTTTGTGATAACTTTGCTTCAACATCAAATTCAACACATCTGAAGTATTTCTCAGCTCTGAGCTCGCTGATCATGCCCGATGACATCACCGTTAAACTGAGTTTGAGCTGAACAAAGCAGTGAAATATAAAGCCATGAAGGACAAGGTTAACTTTCAAACAATTATTTCCCAGTCATTTGGTTACTACAAATGCTGCACCCGCTCGCCCTGTCACAGGTTTTATTTCTATTACAGAATTAGAATGAAGCGCCTGCAAAGACCGAGAGCGATGGGGAATGGAAAGCAAAGAGGCTAGCACTCCTTTTATGTCTTAATGTGAGCATGTGGTGGTGATTTTTCTGCGCTCTTAATCAAAATATACGATCATGTTCACTCTTATCCAGGGCTTTTCATGGCCTACATTTTAAGCATTATCCATTCATCCCACAGCAGATTTACTGAAGACATTCACTACCCTGTTTCTGTTTAAATGGCTGGCCAGGGAATTGACCCTCTAATCAGAACAAACTTCCCTTAATAAAAGTCTGTAATTCCCCATCACAGCCTCCCTGTTCTACTCACGCCATTTTCAGCCACTCTGCACAGTCTCCATCTCTACAGCCACTCTGTTCCAGCCACCCTCTTCGTATTCCCTCTGTCCCGTTCACCAACTCCACTGCCACTCTGTTCCAGCCACCCTCTTCGTACTCCCTCTGTCCCGTTCACCAACTCCACTGCCACTCTGTTCCAGCCACCCTCTTCGTACTCCCTCTGTCCCGTTCACCAACTCCACTGCCACTCTGTTCCAGCCACCCTCTTCGTACTCCCTCTGTCCCGTTCACCAACTCCACTGCCACTCTGTTCCAGCCACCCTCTTCGTATTCCCTCTGTCCCATTCACCAACTCCACTGCCACTCTGTTCCAGCCACCCTCTTCGTACTCCCTCTGTCCCGTTCACCAACTCCACTGCCACTCTGTTCCAGCCACCCTCTTCGTGTTCCCTCTGTCCCGTTCACCAACTCCACAGCCACTCTGTTCCATTTACCCATCCTACAGTCACTCTGTTCGGTCACCTTCTCTACAGCTCTCTGTTCCACTCCCTCCATCTACAGCCACTCCATTCCACCCATCCTCCTTAAAGCTAGTATGCTCCATTTACCCTTTCCAATAGCCACCATGTTACAGCCACCCTCACTACAGCCACCCTGTTGCATTGACATACCAACCCTCTCTAAAGCCTCATTGTTCTATTTACCCTTTCTATAGCCTGTCAAAGGGCCCTGAACAAAAGGAGCCAATCAATGGATCGGAATAAACAGGGTCCTTATTTTCAAGGTCGACAGTCCAAATTCAGAAAATGAAGATGCAGGTTAGGCAGTTTGTAGTCCAGGGTCAGTCCGGGGTCAGAGAACTGCATTATTGTTCAGTGCTATGAGTAAGTATTTGCCCCTTCTCGATTTCTTCCTTTTGTGCATATTTGTCTCACTTAAGCGTTTCAGATCATCTAACTAATGTAAATATTAGACAAAAATAACCTGAGTAAAAAACAGTTTTTAAATGATGATTTCATTTATTAATGGAAAAAAGTTATCCAGCCCCACCTGGCCCTATGTGAAAAAGTAATTTCTTCCGAAGTAATTAATAAATGTTAATTAATGATTGGGTTCAATTTCACCAGACAAACCCAGGCAAGATTACTGCCAGCACTGCCTTACTAACATAGACCCTGTCTGGCAATGTGAAGTTGGCAAAAACCAGCACATGAAGAAATTCAATAACTAATGAGTTGCTCACAAAGTTGTTCACATCTATCAGTCTGGAAAGACCTTCAAAGCCATTTCTAAGGCTCTGGGACTCCAGCGAACCACAATGGGAGACACTATCCACAAATGGCGAAAACTAAAAACAGCATTGAACCTTTTCTGGAGTGGCCAGCCTAAAATTCCTACAAGGCCGCATCCACAACTCATCCAGGAGGTCACAAAAGAACCCAGGCAAACATCTGAAGAACTGCAGGCCTCACTTGCCTCAGTTAAGGTCACTGTTCATGATTCCACAATAAAAAAGAGAGTGGGCAAAATGTCACTGATGGAAGAGCTGCAGGGTGAAAACCACTGCTGACCAAAAAGAATGCAAAGGCTCGTCTCACACGTGTAGAAAAACATCATGATGACCCCTGTGAATTTTGGAGAAATATTCCGTGGACTCATGAGTCAAAGGTAGAACTTTTGTGAAACATGGGTCCTGTTACATCAGCTGTAAAGGAAATGCAGCGTTCCATAATTAGAACATCATACCAACTGTCAAACTTGGTGGTGGTACCCTGATGGTGTGAGGATGCTTTGCCGCTTCAGGACCTGGGTGATGTGCCATAATTGATTGAACCATGAATTCTGCATTTTGTAATTAAATCCTAGGGGAGATTGTTTGGCCATCAGTTTGTAACCTAAAGCTCAAGCCCAGTTGAGTTATGCAGCAGGACAAAGATCAAAAGCACACAAGCAAGTCCACCTGACTTGAATCTGACTGAGATACTGTGGTCAGACCTAAAACCTAAAAAAATGCAGTTCATACACAAAAATCTTCCAATGTGGCAAAATTAAAACAATCCTTCAAAGGAATGCAGGCCAAATCCCTACACAGTGATGTAAAAGACTCAATGTCAGTTATCATAAACATTTGAATGCAGTTGTTGCCACCACAAAAGCTGAGACACCTAAATAACACAGAAATGGGATGTGTCAGAGCCTCTCTGTTCCAGTCTCCTAATTTACAGCCACTCAAGTCACCCTTTCCACACCCTAGTCCAGTCAACCTCTCTATAGCCACTCTGTTCTAATCACCCTTTCCACAGCCTATTTTCAATCCACCCTCTTTATAGACACTCTGTTCCACTCACCCTCTCTACAGTCACAATGCTCCTGTTACTTCCTCTACTCTGTTCCACCTGCTGTCTCTACAACTACTCAGTTCCATCTGCAGTCTCTACAGCCACTCTGTTCCACCTGCTGTCTCTATAGCCATTCTGTTCCACCTGCTTTCTTGACAGCCACTCTGTACCCCCTACTGTCTCTTCAACTACTCAGTTCCAGCTGCAGTCTCTACAGCCACTCTGTTCTACCTGCTGTCTCTATAGCCACTCTGTTCCACCTGCTGTCTATACAGCCATTCTGTTCCACCTGCTGTCTTGACAGCCACTCTGTACCCCCTGCTGTCTCTTCAACTACTAAGTTCCAGCTGCAGTCTCTACAGCCACTCTGTTCTACCTGCTGTCTCTATAGCCACTCTGTTCCACCTGCTGTCTATACAGCCATTCTGTTCCACCTGCTGTCTTGACAGCCACTCTGTACCCCCTGCTGTCTCTACAACTACTCAGTTCCAGCTGCTGTCTCTACACGCACTCTGTTCTACCTGCTGTCTCTATAGCCACTCTGTTCCACCTGCTGTCTCTATAGCCACTCTGTTCCACCTGCTGTCTCTATAGCCACTCTGTTCCACCTGCTGTCTCTACAGCTACTCTGTTCCACCTGCTGTCTCTACAGCTACTCTGTTCCACCTGCAGTCTCTACAATCACTCTGTTCCACCTGCTGCCGCTACAATCACTCTGTTCCACCTGAAGTCTCTACAATCAATCTGTTCCACCTGCTGTCGCTACAATCACGCTGTTCCACCGAAGTCTCTAAAATCACTCTGTTCCACCTGCTGTCGCTACAATCACTCTGTTCCACCTGAAGTCTCTAAAATCACTCAGTTCCACCTACTGTCTCTACAATCACTCAGTTACAGCTGCAGTCTCTACAATAACTCTGTTCCACCTGCTGTCTCTATAGCCACTCTGTTCCACCTGCTGTCTATATAGCCATTCTGTTCCACCTGCTTTCTTGACAGCCACTCTGTACCCCCTGCTGTCTCTTCAACTACTCAGTTCCAGCTGCAGTCTCTACAGCCACTCTGTTCCATCTGCTGTCTCTATAGCCACTCTGTTCCACCTGCTGTCTATATAGCCATTCTGTTCCACCTGCTTTCTTGACAGCCACTCTGTACCCCCTGCTGTCTCTTCAACTACTCAGTTCCAGCTGCAGTCTCTACAGCCACTCTGTTCTACCTGCTGTCTCTATAGCCACTCTGTTCCACCTGCTGTCTATATAGCCATTCTGTTCCACCTGCTTTCTTGACAGCCACTCTGTACCCCCTGCTGTCTCTTCAACTACTCAGTTCCAGCTGCAGTCTCTACAGCCACTCTGTTCCACCTGCTGTCTCTATAGCCACTCTGTTCCACCTGCTGTCTCTATAGCCATTCTGTTCCACCTGCTTTCTTGACAGCCACTCTGTACCCCCTGCTGTCTCTTCAACTACTCAGTTCCAGCTGCAGTCTCTACAGCCACTCTGTACCCCCTGCTGTCTCTTCAACTACTCAGTTCCAGCTGCAGTCTCTACAGCCACTCTGTTCTACCTGCTGTCTCTATAGCCACTCTGTTCCACCTGCTGTCTATACAGCCATTCTGTTCCACCTGCTGTCTTGACAGCCACTCTGTACCCCCTGCTGTCTCTACAACTACTCAGTTCCAGCTGCTGTCTCTACACGCACTCTGTTCTACCTGCTGTCTCTATAGCCACTCTGTTCCACCTGCTGTCTCTATAGCCACTCTGTTCCACCTGCTGTCTCTATAGCCACTCTGTTCCACCTGCTGTCTCTACAGCTACTCTGTTCCACCTGCAGTCTCTACAATCACTCTGTTCCACCTGCTGCCGCTACAATCACTCTGTTCCACCTGAAGTCTCTACAATCAATCTGTTCCACCTGCTGTCGACAATCACTCTGTTACAAGTCTCTAAAAATCTCTGTTCCACCTGCTGTCGCTACAATCACTCTGTTCCACCTGAAGTCTCTAAAATCACTCTGTTCCACCTACTGTCTCTACAATCACTCAGTTCCAGCTGCAGTCTCTACAATAACTCTGTTCCACCTGCTGTCTCTTCAGCCACTCTGTTCCACTGGCTGTCCCTACAAGAACTCTGCTCTACTTGCTGTCTCTATAGCCACTCTGTTCCACCTGCTGTCTCTACAGCCACTCTGTTCCACCTGCTGTCTCTTCAGCCACACTGTTCCACTGGCTGTCTCTACGAGAACTCTGTTCCACCTGCTGTCTCTACAGCCTCTCTGTTCCACCGGCTGTCTCTATGACCACTCTGTTCTAGTCACCTTCAGACTGGCGCAGCAACTTAACAAGCTGCTATCTCTGCAGCATCTGGTTCTCTCAGCTCTAATGACCATAAAATAGGAGGTCAAATTGCCAAAAACATCATAGCGCAAAAAACATCAACATTGAAAACAGGCACTTGAAATGCTCCCCGCCGTCCAAGAGTCCACAGAGTATTTCCTATGTATCACAAACCCTGCAGGGCCTCCACTGTGACACAACAGTGCCAACACACACAATACCAGACCACGGCGGCGCTCATCTCACGATAATCCCTCGACACTTCAGAGGATCCAGCTTCCCGAGCTCTTCCAACAGAAAGGATTATTCTGTAAAACGAAGTGGCACAGAGGCGAATGTCGCGGATCCGTGAGCCGAACAGGACTGCCCAGCGTGAGGTCTGCATGATATGGATCGCGCCGGCACCACATAGAGGCTTATTTTGACACGGCGACAGCGTCTAGCGGTGAGCGGAGAGCCAGCGGCAGGGGGTGGGCAGAGGAGGACATGAACAATCACAGACATTCCCTCAAATCTCCAGTCCTTCACTCCAAAGCAGCCAGGATAGGTGATCCATACCCTTCTCCCTCCCTCCCTCCCTCCCTCTCTCTTCTCTCCCTCATCAGTCTGTTCTGACACAGCCTTGAACGCTGAGAGCAAAGGACAGAGATGTTCTGGTATCGAACCCCCCCCCCATCCACCTCCCACTACTCAAAGCCCAGGGCCCAAGCAGCATGGCCCCATGCAGCCAATCAGCTTTACAGCTCGCTGGAGCGAGACCACGCTTCGCCAGAAAGAAATAAAAAGAGCACAACAGGTTTGTGTTCTCTGAGTAACTGTAATCACGATGAAAAACAAAGATGGAATGTGAGTGGGAGCGAGGCAGAGGGATGAACCGAGTATATCAGAGACAGGGTGAGGACAACGAGAGAGAGAGAGAGAGGGAGAGAGAGAAGAAAAAGCCATGGGGCAGGAGAAGAAGATGGAGAAGAAGAGGTGCACTGTCTGGAAAGTTTTTTCATCAGGACAGCAGAAGTTGCTGCCGGGTCGAGGGGGGCGATGAGTCAGATTGGTCTGCGAGATAAAAGCTGGCCATTCTCAATCCAATATAACGAACGCACCCACACACCACCCTAACATAACACCCACTAGCATTTAGAGATGCGCATTACACGCGCAAAAACAAAACAATCTCAAAACCACCTCGAATTCCTTATCTGCATGATTCATCCAACAGAAATCATAAGTTTAGCGAAAGAGGGTATGTTGTTCATGTTGTTTTATTTGGGTTATTACTCTTTATTTGAGCCACGCTGCCAGTGCATTGTTGGTAAGGCCGTTGGGACGTGTGTGGGCAGCTAAGAAGTGGATAAAACGCTAAACAATCCTCAGTATGCCAGCAGCTACCTAAAAACAAATACATAAACACACACACACTCAGACTAAAGTGCCTCAAAATAATTCAAAGCTCACACATCTGTTCATAGCAAAAATAAATGTACTCTGTGCTTACACAGATACACCCATAAAACATATACACACATGTGGCCATATGCATCCAAAAACACACACACACACACACACACAGACACACGAAGGCATGCCGGCATGCCACTTTCAACACATGCACAGAAATACTGTAACCGACAGCTACAGTATTTCTCCACTTACATGCCTATGGAGGGCAATCTCCAAAGATTTCCATGACTGTACTATTTCAGGAATTCAACGTAGCCACACCTTTTATAAAACAAGGGGATTGTAGTCCTTCTTTTACATTGCGGGAAACACAGGCCACAAAACCACTGCTAGGCAACGGCACTGCAAGATGCTCTTGCCAAGCAACTCATCAACCTGGCTTCCTGCAGATGTAGCTAGCTTGCAGTAAAGTAATGAATTCTCAGTCAGCCGAGCCGTTTTCGGTCTAATAAGGAATATGAGTTTATAAACCCAATATACTACACACCATTACCTCAAGCTAAAATTCATCTCTACCATCTTCAACTCATGGATATCTGCCTGCAACTCTTTAAGATCTTGATAACATTGCACAGAAAAGGCCAAGCTTAGATTTAAAATCCTCCACATTGGTCCTCTGAGTCTGTCCATGCTGCTGTAGGCCATTTAGCTATCAATCCACGTCCACCCACTTAGTCTGGACCCTGCGGTGAAGGAGAAACAGTGAGTCCTACATCCATCAATGAGGCTTTAGCGTGCCCTGCAGACAGCCGTGCTACTGCGCGCCCATTAACCCAGCACTGCACCGCTGTCAGAGCGGCCCTGCTCATACGCCAACGTACGCGCTGCTCTCCGTGGGGCCCAGAGAGTGGGGCCCCTCAAAACGAGGGGGAGGGGGGGCTTCAGAACTGCTTCCTTTCCGTGTTTAAAAGGAGAACATAAACAGCAAGACAGCAGGAGGAGACGAAGCTCATCTTTACGGAGACGCGGCACAGTTCTCTGGCAGGAGCAGGTGGGAGGCCAGCCATGTTCTTTTGCAGAGGTGATTACTCACCCCAGCTCACTTCGCTCTCTGGGTATTAAAACACACTTATCATACCGGGGAGCCAGCCTCCATTCATAAGGCTTTATGGACTGTTTTTCAGAGATGGCATTTCTCCCCCACTGTGGAATTTCAGGTAGAAAAATAATTTCTTAGACCACCGCACCTTTCTCTGCCGGGAGGCGGTGAAAGATTTCCTGACACGCTTCAATAAGCATTAACAAGAAAGTAAATTAGCACTGGATCAGGGGAGCAATATAAAGAAATAAATAAATATATTTAATTGACGCAAACGTGAATGGGGACTCAAGCAAGCGGTGAACCAAATGTGCAGCAAAAACATAGGCTCGCTCTCGCTACACTGCGTAGGTTTCGCATAAACTAATCAATTCTTGAGGTCAATACAAGAGTGTCATGGACTGTTAGTTCTCGCAGCTGGAAGCACGTGTCCCCAAGGTTATTTGGCCATCAGGCTGTTCAAGCCACATGCATTACTTAGACAATGGTATAGGCAGATCCTTTAGTATCAAACATGCAGAGGTGAAATCTGGCACAAAGAATCTCCATTTAGAAATTTTCCTGTTAGTTCAAGGAATGCGTCAATTGATATGTGTTTCCGCCAGGAGACTTCTGGATTCCCCCCTGTGCCCGACAGGTTAATCGCCTGCCAGCATGAATCACAAAATAAAGGAAGATAGTCGAGGCCTAAAAAGTATAGTAGATCTGGATAAAATAAACAAGCTGCAGCGACAGGTGGTCAATGTATTGATTCGTCTGAGCGCACACATTGTGCTTAGCGATACGCGACACCCACTGTGAATGACCAATGCTTTCAGGCATGGGCTGGCTCCAGTGTGCCCTGAGAAAGAGAAATATTTAGGGCTTGTAAAAAGAAACAATTAAAGCCTTTGTTATTGGGAGTACTAGCTGTCTGATATCGTGGCCCTTTTCGGGGAGGGAGGAGACCTACATACCACAGTGATGAGCAATCAGCATCAGCAGCCACTGCTAACATGAACGCTAACACTCGGATGTTTAAAGGACCAAAGACCCAAACATAGTGCTATACAGCACAGGCTAGAGGACCCAACACTAGAAGAGCACTTAGACTGCAATACAACCATTCAATGGTTGTTATATTCACAGTAAAACCACTCAAGGATTTTTAAGTTCACAGTAAAAACATTCAAGGATAGCTATATTCACAGTCAAACCGGTCACGGATTGTTATATTCACAGTAAAACCAATCTTGGATTGTTATATTCACAGTAAAACCAATCGTGGATTGTTATAATCACAGTAAAACTATTTAAGGATTGTTATATTCGCAGTAAAACCAATCGTGGATTGTTATAATCACAGTAAAACTATTTAAGGATTGTTATATTCGCAGTAAAACCAATCGCGGATTGTTATATTCACAGTAAAACCAATTAAGGATTGTTATATTCGCAGTAAAACCAATCAAGGATTGTTGCATTCATGATGAAACCGATTGAGGATTGACAGTACAATACATTGAGGATTGTTACATTCACAGTAACACTAATAGAGGTTTGAAATATTAAAAATACAACTAACAGAGGATTGAAATATTTACCGTACAACCATTTGAGAGCTGCCATACTTCGTTCTAATACCAGCCCAAGCCACTGTTGAGAAAACAAATTGAATTTGTCTGTAGGGCAGAATCAATTTGTGTCTACAAGTTACAAAGGACGTGAGGGAGAAATATGTGGGTGACATGGCTCCTTTCAATACTAGCGGGAATCATTTTGGCAGACCTCCCTATTCCTGCATCTCACATTTCTCTGAAATATAACAATATTGCTACTTGCAGGATGACATTGTTTTTGACCCACACAGCAAACTTTGTGTGTAAAAATCTATAAATCTTTAAACCTCCTGGAATGAGCAAAACTAAAGCTTTCCAACTGTACACTAAAAACCCAAACTGAAATCATGACATTATTTGTTGTTTATGGGACCATCCACCAGCCAGCAGGAAAAGACTCGTGGGAACATACATTTTGTACAAACACAAGACAGGAGCAGAGCCCACACAGCAACTACGCCACAAACCATAGACGTTAAAAATCAGCATTTTTTTTAATGGCAACCAAAACAATAAAAAAATAAAGTGACACAAACATTCAAAACTGCAACTAAATAACTATTTAAAAAAAACTTACAGACAGTGCAGTGACACCAGAATTTTCTTGTAAATTTTCAACATTGGGGCCTTTCTGTACTTCCCAAGCCTCGAGATTACAATTGAAATTCTACAGTAAAAAGAAATAGTTTGTGGAAAAAAGAAATAAAACATTTGACAGAAATGCGGAAAGCCCACAGCAACAGTGATGAACAAAATGTGAAATGTAATTTCATGGCTTATCAGTTACACATTTACACAAAACTACAGTACATGTGCAGTGTAAATGAGATGGAGCCATTTGGGGTTCAAATGTTAAGGCCTTTGTTTCCGTCATCAAAGAGGAACTGCACATATTTCTGACAATTTATCTTGCGCACTGGGAAGGCGCATTCTCCCTGCATGTACAATCTTAGTCCACCATCCTTCTGACTAATTTGGTTTTCCGGAAAAGATCTGACGGTTTATACTTCAGTGTGCAGACTCCGAGTCGCGCTCTGGAGGGCTCCTGCATAGTGATGGCCATGGGTCTATGTCCAGGAGAACAGAGTGTCCTCATTTTTGATGTCAGCTTAAAACCAGGAAAGCGATTTAGACCCGTGAAACAGGGTGAAGGAGGTTAAGTGAGTGCTCTTCCGCTTTATTCTCCCAGGTAGTGCTGAATGACCGTAAGCCGCAGACCTGGTGACTCTACAGGCCTGCTCCAGTGCTTAATGAGGAAACCATCACAGTGGGGTGAACTACAGTTGTCATACATATAACCAAAGAAAAATGTTATTTCCCCATATCACAGGAGTTGCTCTAATCAACATAAAAGTGTGCTTCAAACAGATTCGAATCCACTTTCTAAGTGAGTTTACTTCATTGAAATCGTCCATTTAATAAGTACACGTGTTCAAATACATTCCATATCTTTGTTTTCTGTCACTCATATTAAACCTCAAGTAACATCTGTATTTATTAAGATAACATTCTCTCACAGATAAACAATGAAAAGACTGCAATTACGCCATGTACAGTAAATACACTTTACACCAATATATACAGAACCTGCGCCGTACATGGAATAACACAATCACCGCTTACTCAGAAAGATCATCGTTCTCACAGACAGCTCAGGAAGTTAAGGAGAATGAGCAGTGACGTAACTGTACAGTCTGCGCGTACAAGGACACTGACAATGTATAGCAAGGGTAGCTATGTTTGATTGGGCGGATCAGCCGATATCAAAGTAAATTGAAGTCTTTACTTCAATTGAAGGGATTCCATCGTGTTCATTGTTGTAAAATCAAATAGGCTGGAGCGCAGAGCCAAAAAAGCAAACATTTTATCACTGTCCCAGTGCTTACAGACAGCACTGAAGTCTTGCCAAAGTGGGCTCAACGATGGCAAAACAATAGCGAGTTCAAGTGAGGTCTGAACGATGGCATGGTGCTAATATCCTCATCTCGGGCCTAGCCCCAGACTTACATAAGCATCAGCCACCTACAGGCGTACCCCACCACTCGCTAGCCAACAAAATATTTGATCAGTGTCAATGATAAATGGATTACGACCCCGTGCCCTGTTATTAATGCTTGACAGGCTGCCCAGATTCTTGCCGTTCAGAATCTTCGGCCATCACCTCTTTAATGGGGAGGTGATAATGCTGCTGGCGGGAGGTGGCAGATTATCCATCACACGAACGAGCAGCCACGACTGAGCTCGGCCTCCCCTGCGCCTCTTCTCTCGCGTCGTTACACTGAGAGGACACTGCACGTTACGTCTCTAATGTGCGTTACATCCCCGCAGTGAGTGAGTATGTAGCAGCAGATGCGGGCGAACCTTCCAACACTGAATGTACAGAGCAAGTGCTGTTATACAAAAAGTGCTTCGGTGAGTGTCGAGACCCCCATCATGCTCTTCATGACGCTCCAAGGTAATAGATTATCCTTCCATTTCTACTTCCAATATTGCGCACAGTAATGCCGCTGTTTCCACGCTGGGCGCAATGTGAGCCTCGCCCAGACCCGACAGTGGCATTGCATATGCACAAACGGCAAGCCATCAAAAACAGCAGGTCAGACATCGGCTCGGCATAAATGTGGCTGCCATCCTGACAAAAACACGAGTGCACAGCATGCAGCCACTTCCCTACTGCCCACACATGTTTATCTCATGAGTTCTTGGTTGTTACCAGCCGCATGAAAGGCTAGATAAAGAGGAAACTGGGGAGGCCACTCAGAGTCCTGTTTACAGTACAGGGCAAATGTAAATACATCAGAGGAGTTTAGCTGAATAGCAACCATACATGTGGCATGACCATGTACAGTGAGCTCCATAATTCATTGGACAGTGGCACATTGTTTATTTTGGTTCAGCACTCTAACACTTAGAGAAGAAACATTGACAATGAGGTTGAAGTTCAGACTGTTTTCATTCAAATGCCAGCACCTTTTGTACATAGTACCCCCCCATTTTCAGGCACATAAAAATATTGGACTGTATAATATTATGTAGAATAAGGTAACTGTTTTTTGTATTTAGTCGCATATCCTTGCATACAGTAACTGCTTGAAGTCTGTGACACACAGACATCAACAGAAGCGGGATATCTTCCCTGGCGATACTCTGCCTGGCTTGTACTGCATCCATCTTGAGTTTTTGCTTGTTTCGAGAACTTTTGCCTTCAGTCTCCTCTTCAGCGTGTAAAATCCATGTTCAATTGGATTCGGATCCAAACCAAAATAAAAAAAAATGTGTCACTGTCCAATGAATTATGGAGCTCACTGCGTATCTCCTAAACTATTACGTAAGCCCACATTTCCTTCTGGACTTGCTCAGTGCTAATGTAAGTGGAATGACATGAGTTCATACCCTCAAACCTGAAGCCTGAGGAACAGACACATCACAGGTGCACCAAGAAACAGGAAGAGCCCAGTCGATACAGCAGTGTGTCCATAGAGATGGTGTGGGAACCAGTGCAGGTTATGAAACAGAATGGGCTCAGTACATGACACTCCTCTATCAAGCCGTACGGTGTATTTCCAAATACTGTGTGTCGCAATACTCACTGATGATAAAACGAACAAACCAAGAAAAACATACCCAACAATTTTGTCTCCAGCAGGACAACTTCAAGCAGCAGTTATGAGGAGGTTTTAATACGCTGTGAAGTGAGGGTATGAAATGTTTCAAGTTTTTATCTTTCAATGAAAATGGTTTTCTGGTAGCAGGGTGAACATTGAACAAGCCTCTTATCGTTAGGAACTTCAGGTGTAAATGAAACAAACAAAAATCAGTGGTTTGAGGGAGGCTTTTTGAAGAAGTTTAAAGTTTTTCTCTTTATCACACCTCGGGGTGCTTTCACATCCTCTGGGAATTGGTCATTCTATGTGCTCCTCATTGGGGTTCTCCATTGTTTGGGAAACTTACACAGGCAATGGGAGTCTTCTTGTATAAGGAGAGAGGCAAGGCTGAGTGAGGGCTGGACTCCAGGCCCCTCTCCTCTCTCTCCTCCGCTCGCATCACTACACGTAGACGGCAGTCCGTGAGATCATGGAGCCGTCCCTCTGCGACTCCATGTCGTCGTCCAGGTAGCTGATGTCGTCATGGCGTCGGATGTGGAGGGTGGGGCCGCCCCCGCCGAAGTGGTCGTACCTCTCTTCGTCCTCCTCTTCCTCCTCGTCCTCCTCCAGCTGGTCGAACTTCCTCCTCTCCAGCTCGTCCATCTCGGTGCTCAGCAGGATGTCGTGGGCTGTGGGCGTGGAGCTGAACAGCTGCAGGTCGTTGGCCTTCTCCGCCAACGTGCCCGGCTCGCCCTCCCGGTAGGTGTAGATGGGGCCATTGTTGTTGCCCCCTGTGCCGGCCCCTGCTCCGTTCTTGTGGGATTTCTTGGCCCCGAAGGCCCCTTGGGTGCTGTTACCACGGTAACCGCGCTGACTCCGGCGGTTGAGAAACACCAGCGTGACGGCCAGAGCTCCAAGAAACAGCAGGCCCAGGATCCCGCCGACGACTGTCCCCGCCACCAGGGCGGCGCTGGAGGGACTGACGCGAGGCTCTGCAGGGGAGGGAGGGAGGGAGCACGGAGAGGAGGGGGGAGAGACAGACAAAATGGAGGGATTGCTGGGACCGTTTGCACACCACCCCTGGTCCTCCGTGCGGTGCTGACGGAGGGTCTGTGGGACTCTGAGGTGACATTTGGGGTGCCGGCCGCACAAATGTTCTGACTTTAAACCAGTTTGCCGTTTTCCTACCCCCGTGACCCCAGCTGTGGGCCATGTGGTGTGAGCACAGTTTGCAGATCCTCTTGTTTTTTTTTGGGGTTTTTTAGTTTCTTTTATAAGAAAAAAATGAAAAGTTGGCAAGCTTTGAGGAGACAGCATGGAGCTCTGAAGGGTTTTAGTATGAGAGCAGCACACAGAAAATAAAAGGGCGAGAGAGACGAGGGACGGAGTGAAAGAGTGTGAGTCTCGCAGAGGAGAGAGGCAGAGAGATGGAGTGAAGGAAGGTTTGACAGACAAAATGATTCACAAAGTGCGAGAACACAGAGGAGCTTTCGTACACAGAGCTGGGTGAGTTGACGAGCTGTGCCCGCTCCCTCTTCCCCCGGACGGGGAACAGGACTGAGGTTTTTGGAGGACGGGGAAGGGGGGAGGGGGATGTGAAAACTAGGCGAGCAGCCGGCCCATTCATGCCAAACACAACGAGAGAGGCAGCAGCACAGAGCCAAAGAGGCACAGTGCTGGGCCAGCGCTGCCCCCCCTCAGCGTTCCGGTCCATTCCCAGCTCACCCCCGGGAGCGCTGTCAGAACAGGACCCACTCACGGGACTCCGGCTGATGTCTAAATCCAACCAACGAACAAACGCTTCCCTCCAACAATCATCCTTACCCCCACCCCACCCCCGCCACTCCCCATCTCACTCCCTTCCCCCTCCCAGAAAAGCTGCTCTGCTCTCAGTGTGTGTGTGTGTGTGTGTGTGTGCTTTCCATCAGTCTGCAGATAAACACAGGGCTGCTCTCAGCCCTTCCCCCGCCCCTGTGCACTGCTCTATCACCTCTCTGCTGTCAAAGCTCATTAGTGCCGTTTCCATGACGATCTCAACTGCTAAATCTGGTGTGTGAAAAACAGGGTTTCCTTAAAGTTCCCTCCCTCTCACTCATAAAAATAAAGTCCAATCTCTCTCACCCTCTCTTTTTCTCGCACTCACACACACACACACACACACATGCTCGCACATACACACACACACACGCATACAGTCTCTGCACTTTGCGGCCCATTTTCGTCTAGGTCTCCACAGAGACAGTTACAGAAAGGTGCTAAAAAATCTTTCTGTCAGACAGAGCGACTGAAAAGCAACAGAACCAGAGAGCCATTTCTCATCCCCCCATCCCCTGCACCTCCTCTCCTGTCCTCCCATCTCTCTCTCAGCTCCTCTGCCTTTCATGTACGCGCGCACACGCACACTTTCATGTCCCTCTCACACACACACACTCATACAAGCACTGCCAGACAAACACTCCGAAACACTCTCGGTTTCACAAACACGCATGCACACATACACACAGGTACATACAAACTCCCTCCCATACTCACTCTCCGTCACTCACACAGACACAAACACAAACTCTCTCTCTCATTCTCACGCATACCCTCCCCCACACACACAAACACACCACCTCGTCCAGTGGTCCCCTCCACAGCACAATCTGAGAGCTCTCCCCCCCCCGCACACACTCACATCTCCTTCCTGAGTAGAGGTAGGGAGATGTTAGGATGGGGGGGGCTCTTACCTTCTGCCTGCCCCACACACACACACACCAACACTGAACCCCAGCTCAGAACGCAGCACTTTCCCCTCACAATTACCTCAGCACATCAAACCCTACACTCCCGTCTGTTCCCTGTCAAACAACCGCTGGGATCCGCCGCAATCACCAGGCGCTCGTGTGAGCGCCGTGCAGCTTTTACTTCTCGCATGCGCACAAACACTGCTCACTACACACTCTTTGTCAAGAGCGGACAAGGTTTCATTTTCACGTGCATTTTAATCCTGTTTGAGCCGACACACGTCCAGCAGCACACACAGGTCCAGGGGATATAGCAGCCCTGAAATGCACCAAGTGATTTATTTGGGATTACTCTGCCCCGGACTGTGAGGCCACGCTCTGGACACCCTCACAGATTTGCGGCCAGGTCTTTAGATATGTGCAGAAAACAGAAACTGCATTAGTTCCGCAAGCATATAAACCTGCCTTTGCGTAAATGGATGGGAGGGGAGAAACAGGAGGATACAAATTCCCTAAAAGGGGGGGATGTTGGAGCTGCAGCGGGTTGGGGCGCGATCGCAACACTGCTGCTGCGGGACAACACCAAGAACCTGCCCCCCAACCTCGCCTGCGAATTGGTCAGAAACGAGCATTTCCATCGTCAAGGAACCTCATATATGACTAAGGGCCACGCCCGTGAACTTAGCAGCTGAGGCACCATGCCATTAAACATGCAGGTTACAAAACCATTAGCAACATCACCTCATCCCAAGGCTACTGTTACATTTTAAAAATCATTTAAAGTGCTCTCTGAAGATGCACCAAATCACCTGACCATGTTCTCCATGTCTCCAGCTCAGCAGTACAGTACATTGTTCAGTACAGAGTGCACCTCCATTCATGAAGGACATGCATGCATGCAGGTGTTAGTGTCCACCAGTTAACTTTGCTCAGTCAGATAATAAGCTCTACACACCCAAGGCTGCTCACAGGTACATGAAACTACAGCAAAATGTGTCATACAGGGACAAAAAAAACAGAATTTAATGTTATTCATAGGATTATGAATAATTAAAGACAAAATGTCAGATCTGGCACATGATAGGGATAATTAAATTATTCCAGAGACAGACATGCCCCTTTCCCTGTACCCCACCTCCCAGTGCAGTTTTCAGTGCTACAGCATCTCCACACCTAATTTATGGATATCTATGGTAGCCGCTGTTGGCGCACACACGCTGCGTGCTGATTGGTGGAGACAGGATGAGACACAACATGTGACCTGAGAGGTTAAAGGTGGGTGGGCCGGGGCTGTAAATCTCAGCAGGTCTGAGCATCCTGAATGTCATAAATTTAAGATGATTGATCATGTTCAGCGAACACGCAGCACACCGAGCAGCAGGACACGACCTCGTGCAGGGAGCGGCTGGACTGCCAAATAGGCACGTCATGACCAGCCAATTTTTTATAACGGTAACACTTAAGGGAGTATCTACCCGTCAGACATTCTTATCCATCTTTTTCCTTCAGGTCCTTACAATATGTTCATATGGCGCAATAGCAAGATTTAACTTTTTTTTTTGCGGATCATGAAACATTGAAACTTAACAACTACAGCAACCACACGAAACCTAGGGAAAAGTTAGCCAACGCTGCTTGCTGGTTGGGTGTCAAGTGACATTCCATCACGTTTCATCCTGGACGACAATCGACCATAAAGGCTTCTAAAGATAAAGTGCTGGAGTTGACTCAACATTATGAACAGACAGGAAACTTGAAGGAAAGTCACAGTCACAAATTTCCAACAGCTACGATGCTTTTAGCCCCTCATTCCAAACATCTTTCATAGCTGTGACAGGTAAACGGCCGTCCTTTGAGGGAACATAAGCTGTCATTCCTTAGAGAGTACCTGTCCCTTTTGAGAACGATAGGCCACTCTGCCAAGAGTAAACTCCGATCAGCTCTGAGCTGATTTAAGGTTCATTAATTCGAAGCTTTTGTTCATGACTTGTATGTGCCAAGGACAGCGAAGGGCGGGGAGAGTTATCTCAGCCAGCTGGTCTTCTGTGTTTTTCAGTATCCAGGAGAGGTGCGATATTGGGATGCTAATGAGCCGGCCATCGCTGGTCGAGGACAGACTCTGAGCTTCTGCCTCCCGATGGGGTGAAATTCACACCTGTCACCTGGTTTACACAGCATTTGCAGAAATAGGCCCATGAAGCCACCTCAAACACCAGAAAACATATCAGTTTCAGTCTCACAAATAGACGTCAAATCGTATTTTGTTCTCTCAGTAAGCTTGCATTATATTACTGTGTGCTAGACAGGTAAGATGTTCTTATCAAATTGCCAAGCCAACAAATGACTGACCTTATCTCACCTCACAGGCAGAAGCGGCTTAGATAATGGATGATCAACATTTTTTCTGTTTTTTTTTTTTTGCTAAATATCCTTCCATCCATTATCTAAAGCACTTCCTCCTTTGTAAGGTTGAGGAAGAGCTGAAGTCTATCCCAGCTCACCACAGGCAAACGGCAGGAACAGCCTGTACAGCTCACCAATCCACCACAGGGCCCGCATGCCATTGACTCATACAGTCATACCGAGGAGCAATTTCATTTAGAGCCTCCAATAAACCTAGCATGTACAGTATGTTTTTTGGGCTGCGGGAGGAAACCAGAGTACCCAGAGGTAACCCACATAGACTAGAAGAGAAGATGCAAACTCCATAAAAATTAGCTCCAAGCCCTACTCAAACCCATGACCTTCTTGCTGGGAGACAACAGTACAAACCCTGGGTCACCATGCACTCCAGAAATAATATATTAACTGTAAATATAAGACTGAAATGCTTGTTGTGACCGTCTTTTGGTTTTTACAGTGTCCTTCTAAAAGTTAGATTCAGCAGCCTAAGGGCAATCGGACCACAAATAGCCCCTCTCCAGGTGCAGCGGGAGGGAGAGCTGGTAGACGGACCCAGTCAGAGGCATTTGTAAAGGGCCCCAACCACCATGGGCCCTGCTGCTGGCGAGTGCAGGCGCCATTATAGATGCCCACGGGGCTTTAATGGCGGCCTTCCCTGTCCACTCAGTGGCTTCATTCCTGCCAAGCGAAACCAACTGGCAGAACAGGAGAGCTGGCTCAGTTCGTAAGAGCGCCGCTTGACTACGAACATGACATGGTACGAACGGCCCAGACCAGCACACTTTTGAACACTCCACTCCAGGGAGGCGATGTTTTTCACACCCCCGCTAAAGCTGGCGTAACCGACAGTTACACTGTTTCTGCACCGCAAAGCAGCAAGCCTGGCAAAGATTCTGGCACTTCCCGTTGAGATCTGAACTTTGTTAAAAGACCAAGTGATATATTCTGCGTCCATGAGCATGCAAGGTTCCGCGCAACATAAATTTCAACATCAGAAGGAGTGCGCGTACGCTCTGTGCGGACATCTGCAGACCTCCAATTCATTGTGACCGCGTGGGCTGATACGCTACAAGGGCACCTACTGCCCATGGAAAACCAAAATGGACACTGAACTTGAAGAGAGGCCATGTGAAGACGTCTGTCGCAACCCACATCTCAACAATTCACCTTCAACACAAATAAACATCCTCACAATGCAGTGCGCATGAGTGGAATACATCTGCAGACCTGAGCTACAGTGCGTGTGGAGCGCATCCTCAAGAACAGAATAAACAAAAAAACTACACATCTGTGGCGTCCGCAGCAGTCCATGTTTGCGACCGCTTTGGAGTATAATTAGGCAAGGGAGGGGGGTCCAAATATACTCCCTCTGTCCTCACATGCAACTCCATTCTAAGACAGAGAGAACCTCTATGAATGCGGGGGATTCTTCCTATCTTTCAGATTTCTCTGAACTCGATCAAATATTCCGGCTCTCCCGAAAGAAACCGCCAAAAATCTCAGAAAAGGAAAAACGGTGATTTTCAACAAGGTTCAGGCTGGCACGTTAGCAGCTTAATGTTGCGAGAACAGGAAATATCACGAATCCTGCGTTTTCACGAGGCTGAATCACGCGTCTGCAAAAAAAAAAAACAAAAAACTGAGTGTTCCAGCTGACAGCTGCATTTGCAGTTCCAAGTGCTTAACCCTTCAATGAGCAGTTGTTTTTGGAGTGTTTTGCCAAATGTACAAGTCAGTGTTGAACAAATTAATTCCTCTCAGTCACCAGCCTGAGAGCATTCAGATAAGAACAGACCAAATCACATGTTCATAATCTCATAGGGTAAGAGAGCAGTCAGAGGACAACATGCTGAGGAAAAGGAAGAGAGCTCCTGTGTCAGAGGGGATGTGAGGAATGAAGACTGTGCTGATACTAATCCAGAACATGTACTGAAGAGAACAGGCAGACTGGCTCACACCACACCGGGTCACCGACAGAAACCTTGGCCAGCACCCCAAATCCAAGCAGAGGATCCCAGTGACGACAGTCAGTCTGTCTGTCTTTCCCACCCCCGTGAGAAGTGTTTGTGCTGGTAAGTGAAACCTTCAAATGCAGTGAAACAGAGGTTGGAGAAGGTAAGGCCTGAGCCACCAGTGCGTGCGTGAGTGCGTGTGTGCCGCTCAGGAGTTTGTGTTTGTGTGTGTATGTGTGGCAGTGGACAGAAGGCGGGGCAGGGGCGAGGTGGGGGGCACATGCGCTGAGCCACTCACCCGTGATGAGTGTGGTGACCCGGTCCTGGATGACTCCCAGCCGGTTCTGCGCCTCGCATGTGAAGGTGGTGTTGACCGCCTCGTCCACACGCTGCACGATCAACATGTTCCCTCTGACCTCAACCGTTTTGGGCATGGGACCAGTCGCACTGGGGGGCAGGGGAGAGAAGCAAACAGAGGTCAGAATACAAGTGAATGCGTGCCTATAGACCCCACTCTGTCTAAATATTCCAACTCCAGGTGAAGGATTCATTCTGTCCACATAACCCAGATCCAGCAGAATGATTATCTCTCTAAAGATCCTACACACGTCAGAAAGACTGACTCTGTAAATACACCACACCCCTCAAAACGATTCTCTCTAAATATCCCATACCCATTAGAAAGATTCTCTATAAATTCTCCATTGTCACAACACTCAAGTGAACTCCCATCATTTCTCCTCCTATCCAGCAACCTACATGTCTTTTAGATGTATTGTCTCCTGTGATTGGTTTAGCGCAGGGATACCCACTTTTATCCAGAATGAAGTGGTGTGGGTGCAGGCTTTCATTCTAACCAACCAGTGACAACCCTTAAAGCTTTTGCCATATACTCTTGATTAGTAGAATCAGGTGTGAAACAGCATGGTCAGAATGAAAGCCTGCACCCACACCGGCTCATTCTGGAAAAGAGTGAGTATCCCTGCTTTAGCGTCTTGCGCGCCTCCACCACCAGGTGTGTGCATTTGTGTTTCCCCGTGTCTGCACGACTCCAATTGTGTAGTAGTATGTGAAGCATTAGGGCTGTGCCACTGTATAATACAACAACAGGGAGGAACCTTATTCTGATAGCGCTGAATTATATTTGTCTTGACTACTATTAACAATAGTTGACCAAGACTCCCCTACAGATTTATAACTGTTATGAATGGTTTCGGCACAGTAGAGGTGACTATGGGTGAGATGCTTGAGAATCTTACAGTGAACAATATAGACGTTATTAAATAAAGCAAGTCATTGTGAACTGAAGACCACTTTTTGTAGCATAAAAGTATTGTTTAATGGTTAATTTGGCCATGATCATTTTTTAAATGGTAAAAGCTGATTTAAAAATGTTGCAGACTGTCAGAAAGGACACTTTTGTAAGAAAACAAATAAAATATAAAACTGAAATTGACTCAATGCCATTTTATTTCATTTAAAAGCAGTAGGCTAGCCCTGTTTCCAAATTTGAAAAATGTTGTGTTGCATTTACACTCACACCCATACTGTAATGCTTGATGACAACTGGAGCGCAAGCATGTTTGAACAGTCTCTTTGCATGAAGACCAATTTTAGTTTTTTTTCTTTGTTTCTTTGCAATGTGGAGAGGGGTGGTTTCCTGTGAAGGCCATCAGGTTACACAGTGAAGTTAAATCTAGTACATCACTCATTTAGCCATGTGCAAAGCTGAAAAAAATTCATTGTTTCTTTCTCTCTGACGTTTATTTATTTTATGACATTTATGCATAAATAATTTTGTAAAGGAGATGTCATTTTGAAATACATTATTAACAGTTCTATAACACTAATTGGCTATTAATTTTAGGAGAGGCTTTGGAAACTGGAACAAAATGCATAAATAACGTTTCTGCTCAGAACGAACTGAAATGAAAAATATTTTATTTTAAATCCCAGCCCAGCAGAATGATTCTCTCTAAAGACCCAACACTCCAGCAGAATGATTTTCTTTAAAGACCCAACGCCCAGCAGAATGATTTTCTTTAAAGACCCAACACCCAGCAGAATGATTTTCTCTAAAGACCCAACACCCAGCAGAATGACGCTCTCTCTAAAGACCCAACACCCAGCAGAATGATTTTCATTAAAGACCCAACACCCAGCAGAATGATGCTCTCTCTAAAGACCCAACACCCAGCAGAATGATTTTCTCTAAAGACCCAACACCCAGCAGAATGATGCTCTCTCTAAAGACCCAACACCCAGCAGAATGATGCTCTCTAAAGACCCAACACCCAGCAGAATGATGCTCTCGCTAAAGACCCAACAACCAGCAGGATGATGCTCTCGCTAAAGACCCAACAACCAGCAGGATGATGCTATCTCTAAAGACCCAACACCCAGCAGGATGATGCTCTCTAAAGACCCAACACCCAGCAGAATGATGCTATCTCTAAAGACCCAACACCCAGCAGAATGATGCTCTCTCTAAAGACCCAACACCCAGCAGAATGATTTTCTCTAAAGACCCAACACCCAGCAGAATGATTTTCTCTAAAGACCCAACACCCAGCAGAATGATGCTCTCTCTAAAGACCCAACACCCAGCAGAATGATGCTATCACTAAAGACCCAACACCCAGCAGAATGATGCTGTCTCTAAAGACCCAACAACCAGCAGAATGAATCTCTCTCTAAAGACCCAACACCCAGCAGAATGATTCTCTCTAAAGACCCAACACCCAGCAGGACGATGCTCTCTCTAAAGACCCAACACCCAGCAGAATGATGCTATCTCTAAAGACCCAACACCCAGCAGGACGGTGCTCTCTCTAAAGACCCAACACCCAGCAGAATGATTTTCTCTAAAGACCCAACACCCAGCAGAATGATGCTCTCTCTAAAGACCCAACACCCAGCAGAATGATGCTATCACTAAAGACCCAACACCCAGCAGAATGATGCTGTCTCTAAAGACCCAACAACCAGCAGAATGAATCTCTCTCTAAAGACCCAACACCCAGCAGAATGATTCTCTCTAAAGACCCAACACCCAGCAGGACGATGCTCTCTCTAAAGACCCAACACCCAGCAGAATGATTTTCTCTAAAGACCCAACACCCAGCAGAATGATGCTCTCTCTAAAGACCCAACACCCAGCAGAATGATTTTCTCTAAAGACCCAACCCCCAGCAGAATAATGCTCTCTCTAAAGACCCAACACCCAGCAGAATGATGCTATCACTAAAGACCCAACACCCAGCAGAATGATGCTCTCTAAAGACCCAACAACCAGCAGAATGATGCTCTCTAAAGACCCAACACCCAGCAGAATGATGCTCTCTAAAGACCCAACACCCAGCAGAACGATGCTCTCTCTAAAGACCCAACACCCAGCAGACCCAACACCCAGCAGAATGATTTTCTCTAAAGACCCAACACCCAGCAGAATGATGCTCTCTCTAAAGACCCAACACCCAGCTGAATGATGCTATCTCTAAAGACCCAACACCCAGCAGAATGATGCAGTCTCTAAAGACCCAACACCCAGCAGAATGATGCTCTCTCTCTAAAGACCCAACACCCAGCAGAATGATGCTCTCTCTAAAGACCCAACACCCAGCAGAATGATTCTCCCTCTAAAGACCCAACACCCAGCAGAATGATGCTCTCTAAAGACCCAACACCCAGCAGAATGATTCTCTCTCTAAAGACCCAACACCCAGCAGAATGATGCTCTCTCTAAAGACCCAACACCCAGCAGAATGATTCTCTCTCTAAAGACCCAACACCCAGCAGAATGATGCTATCTCTAAAGACCCAACACCCAGCAGAATGATGCTCTCTCTAAAGACCCAACACCCAGCAGAATGATGCTTTCTAAAGACCCAACACCCAGCAGAATGATGCTATCTCTAAAGACCCAACACCCAGCAGAATGATGCTCTCTCTAAAGACCCAACACCCAGCAGAATGATGCTCTCTCTAAAGACCCAACACCCAGCAGAATGATGCTCTCTCTAAAGACCCAACACCCAGCAGAATGATGCTCTCTCTAAAGACCCAACACCCAGCAGAATGATGCTCTCTAAAGACCCAACACCCAGCAGAATGATGCTCTCTCTAAAGACCCAACACCCAGCAGAATGATGCTCTAAAGACCCAACACCCAGCAGAATGACCCTAAAGACCCAACACCAGCAGAATGATGCTTCTCTAAAGACCCAACACCCAGCAGAATGATGCTCTCTAAAGACCCAACACCCAGCAGAATGATGCTCTCTCTAAAGACCCAACACCCAGCAGAATGATGCTCTCAAAAGACCCAACACCCAGTACAATGATTCTCCCTCTAAAGACCCAACACCCAGCAGAATGATGCTATCTCTAAAGACCCAACACCCAGCAGAATGATGCTCTCTCTAAAGACCCAACACTCAGCAGAATGATGCTATCTCTAAAGACCCAACACCCAGCAGAATGATGCTCTCTCTAAAGACCCAACACCCAGCAGGATGATGCTCTCTAAAGACCCAACACCCAGCAGAATGATGTCTCTCTAAAGACCCAACACCCAGCAGAATGATGCTATCTTTAAAGACCCAACGCCCAGCAGAATGATGCTCTCTGAAGACCCAACACCCAGGAGAATGATGCTATTTCTAAAGACCCAACACCCAGCAGAATGATAAAGATCTCAGAATGAAAGACCCAACACCCAGCAGAATGATTCTCTCCTAAAGACCCAACACCCAGCAGAATGATGCTCTCTAAAGACCCAACACCCAGCAGAATGATGCTATCTCTAAAGACCCAACACCCAGCAGAATGATGCTCTCTCTAAAGACCCAACACCCAGCAGATGATGCTCTCTACGGACCCAACACCCAGCAGAATGATGCTTTCTCTAAAGACCCAACACCCAGCAGAATGATGCTTTCTCTCTAAAGACCCAACACCCAGCAGAATGATGCTTTCTCTAAAGACCCAACACCCAGCAGAATGATGCTTCTCTAAAGACCCAACAGAATGACCTAAAGACCCAAGAATGATGCTCTCTCTAAAGACCCAACACCCAGCAGAATGATGCTCTCTAAAGACCCAACACCCAGCAGAATGATGCTCTCTCTAAAGACCCAACACCCAGCAGAATGATGCTCTCTCTAAAGACCCAACACCCAGCAGAATGATGCTCTCTAAAGACCCAACACCCAGCAGAATGACCCAACAACACCCAGCAGAATGATGCTTTCTCTAAAGACCCAACACCCAGCAGAATGATGCTCTCTCTAAAGACCCAACACCCAGCAGAATGATGCTTTCTCTAAAGACCCAACACCCAGCAGGATGATGCTATCTCTAAAGACCCAACACCCAGCAGAATGATGCTATCTCTAAAGACCCTAAAGACCCAACACCCAGCAGAATGATGCTATCTCTAAAGAATGATGATGCTCTCTAAAGACCCAACACCCAGCAGAATGATGCTCTCTCAGAATGAAAGACCCAACACCCAGCAGAATGATGCTCTCTAAAGACCCAAAAGACCCAACACCCAGCAGAATGATGCTTTCTCTAAAGACCCAACACCCAGCAGAATGATGCTATCTCTAAAGACCCAACACCCAGCAGAATGATGCTCTCTCTAAAGACCCAACACCCAGCAGAATGATGCTTTCTCTAAAGACCCAACACCCAGCAGAATGATGCTATCTCTAAAGACCCAACACCCAGCAGAATGATGCTCTCTAAAGACCCAACACCCAGCAGAATGATGCTCTCTCTAAAGACCCAACACCCAGCAGAATGATGCTCTCTAAAGACCCAACACCCAGCAGAATGATGCTTTTCTAAAGACCCAACACCCAGCAGAATGATGCTATCTCTAAAGACCCAACACCCAGCAGAATGATGCTTTCTCTAAAGACCCAACACCCAGCAGAATGATGCTATCTCTAAAGACCCAACACCCAGCAGAATGATGTTCTCTAAAGACCCAACACCCAGCAGAATGATGCTTTCTCTAAAGACCCAACACCCAGCAGGATGATGCTATCTCTAAAGACCCAACACCCAGCAGAATGATGCTCTCTAAAGACCCAACACCCAGCAGAATGATGCTCTCTAAAGACCCAACACCCAGCAGAATGATGCTCTCTAAAGACCCAACACCCAGCAGAATGATGCTTTCTCTAAAAGACCCAACACCCAGCAGAATGATGCTATCTCTAAAGACCCAACACCCAGCAGAATGATGCTCTCTCTAAAGACCCAACACCCAGCAGAATGATGCTTTCTAAAGACCCAACAGTCCAGAATGATGTTTCTAAAGACCCAACACCCAGCAGAATGATGCTTTCTCTAAAGACCCAACACCCAGCAGAATGATGCTCTCTCTAAAGACCCAACACCCAGCAGAATGATGCTTTCTCTAAAGACCCAACACCCAGCAGAATGATGCTCTCTAAAGACCCAACAACAGAATGACCCTAAGCAGAATGATGCTTCTCTAAAGACCCAACACCCAGCAGAATGATGCTCTCTAAAGACCCAACACCCAGCAGAATGATGCTCTCTCTAAAGACCCAACACCCAGCAGAATGATTCTCTCTCTAAAGACCCAACACCCAGCAGAATGATGCTCTCTCTAAAGACCCAACACCCAGCAGAATGATGCTCTCTAAAGACCCAACACCCAGCAGAATGATGCTCTCTCTAAAGACCCAACACCCAGCAGAATGATGCTTTCTCTAAAGACCCAACACCCAGCAGAATGATGCTCTCTCTAAAGACCCAACACCCAGCAGAATGATGCTTTCTCTAAAGACCCAACACCCAGCAGAATGATGCTCTCTCTAAAGAACCCAGCAGAATGAACATAAAGACCCAACACCCAGCAGAATGATGCTCTCTAAAGACCCAACACCCAGCAGAATGATGCATCTACTAAAGACCCAACAGGGCAGAATGATGCTATCTCTAAAGACCCAATCCCAGCAGAATGATGCTCTCTCATGACCCAACACCCAGTTTCATCATCTAAAGACCCAACACCCAGCAGAATGATGCTCTCTCTAAAGACCCCACCCAGCAGAATGATGCTCTCTCTAAAGACCCCAGCAGAATGATGCTATCTCTAAAGACCCAACACCCAGCAGAATGATGCTCTCTCTAAAGACCCAACACCCAGTAGAATTATGGTCTCTCTAAAGACCCAACACTCAGCAGAATGATGCTCACACAGTCCATGTGAGAGGAACCATCAAAGAAGCACCCTGTACCATATACTGTTAAAGACCCTTATCCAGCACCTTTGTGCCATTCCCCTGAAGCCAATTATGAGAAATTCTGCTTTTCACAAAGAGCAAAACCAAGAGTATTTCACGCAGCATGCCTCATTCATTAAACCATCAATGCCAGTCAGGTTTAATTTGCATAAATCAACATCTCATATGAGCAGGGCTCATCTGCTCTTCATGTCTGCATCATTAACACACCAGATCCTCTTAAAGCCATTTTACTTATTCATCAAACTGAAATATTGAACCATGAGGCACTCTGAGACCATCCCCCTGAAGCCCACCACTGGGAGGGAGGGACAGGAAGAAAGATAGAGAGAGAGTGACTGAGAGATAAGAGGGATAGAGTGAGTAGAGAGGAATAAATTCCCATTAAAAGCAGCAGAGTCTCGGCGGTGAGGAGACTTGGGGCCGCACTGGCTCTTACATTCGATGGAGAGCTTTATGGGCAGGCTCTGCGGCGACCCCTGGGTGCGATGGCTGACCACGCAGGCGATGTCCTTGCCGTTGTCCGCAGCAGTGGGCACCAGTCGGTACTCGCTCATCACCGTCACAGTGTTCCCCAAACCCACCTGAGAGGTGCTGGACTCTTCGCCCAATGCCTCTGTCTCCCAGGTGATCTGGGCCTCGGGTCTTCCGTCAGCCGACTCGCAGCGGGCCACAACCACCAAAGAGTCCCCCTCCGTCACTGTGACAGCCGAGGCCCTGTTCTTGGGTTTGGCTGGAAATGGTTTCAGTGGTTTATAAGCACAAGAATCCAACAATCAGGGTAAAATGTCTCCCTCACTGGGAGACAAAAGGAGCAGAACATGGCAGACAATATAAAGGGAGAGCACAGCGCTACAATGAGACTGCAAAATAGGATGGAGAGCGCAACCGAGAGCTGAGCGCGGTGGCTGTATAACGGAGCTTGTGGATGTTTACTAGCTCGGTTATTTGGTATATTTATGATTGGGTGCGGATGAACTGTGCTATAGCTCTGCATTCAGCAAAAAAAAAAACATTTTATTTGACAATTTACATGACTTTCGATTTACCACGACTGCCAACCAGGTTTTCCGGTCTATAGACTCAAAGTGATTCATCTTTAAACAATATGCTTGCGTAGATTCGTGTCATGCTCTTTCCTTATAGTCAAAAGCTTTAAGATTTCAAGAATAATCCATTTGTCCGGGATGGAAATGTTAATAATAGACAATGAAAATAAATACAAAACTTGATGGCTGAATGTCAACCTCTGATCAAAGATTTACCCAAATTGGAGCAAAAATGTACAGCTGTCATAGACAGACACCTAAAACTGGTTGGAATACCCCCACTTGCTCAAGTAAACAAGCTTTACTTGTATGCAGGACAGGTGACCTGAACATCTTATCGCTGCAAACAGTACTGCGGTAAATAAATGATGAATAGTTTAGTGAGGGGTGTAATACAGTTAAATGTACTATTTGTTGCAGTGTATCTTAAGAGTGTGATATGAAAGCAAAGCACAGTGATCATTACAAAGGAAGACTGAATAGGCCAGAACAGAAGCAAGGCCAACTTCTTTTGTATGAACGCAGAGCAGAAGGGTTTCAGAGACATGCAAACAGACAGACTTAATGCGCTTCAAATTGGAAAAAAACAACTAAATAAATGGAAAACCAGGTGACTAATACGAAAGATAGGCAGACAGACACTCAGAATGAAGGACAGACAGACAAGCGCTACACAATGCGAGGACCCTTACCCAGCATGACAAGTGTGGTCGTGCCTTGTTCGTTGCCGCTGGGGTACGTGGCGTATTCGCAGGTGTACTTGCCCTCGTCTGTCATCCTCACGTCACGGATGCTGATGGAGGGGTTCTCCAGAGACCCATGTAGAAAGCGCACCCTACCTTTGAGCGAAGAGTCAGGGTAACTCTCCCCAAACTGTGGGTGGAAAACCGCTATGTTCTCCCGCTGACCCTCCTTCGGCTCCCAGATCCAGGACACCTGTCAAAATGGGATGGGACTGAGTGCGTGTGGCCTGTGTGTGCATGCGGTGTGTGGGCGCACATTGTAGAGATCCAAGGGGTCTCCACGGGTCAGAAGAGTTACAAACTTGACTCAAAACAGCTTATAGCCGTCACACTGCACGTTTAATGTTTGCAGGGAAGCTCAGGCATTCTTCACAAGTACTTTGTGGACATTCTTTTGTGAAAGCAAAAACCGAATATAAAGTTTTAGAGTTCCAACTTGCAGCAGAAAGAGCATGTCATTCCAGGAGGTAATTCATGTCTAAACCCCGATCATTCCAGGTTACCTCTTCACGTCGACATACAGTTACCATGGTAACCAAAAGCATTTAAAGACACAGTACACAAAGAGGCAATCATTACAACATCTGTGTGTGTTCTTGTGCTTGCAACATAGTGAGGACCAAAACAGACTTTTCACTAACAGAGTGGGGACATATTGGGAAAATAATAGAGAGGATAAGAGTTCGGGTTAGGCATGCGTTGATTATGGATAAGATTAGGAAATGGCAAGAGACAAATGAAGAATACCCTCACAAGGATTGAAGTACAACGCCAGTTTCAAAGTTGAGATGCTAGCTTTGTAAAATATATATACATATAAAAAAACCAGAACGTACTGCTTTCCAGTCATTTAAAGTCTGTATGTAATTAAAAATAGTACATAAACAACATATCAGATGTTGAAACTGAGAAATGTATTTATTTTTTTTAAATATCAGCTCAATTTGAATTTGATGCCAGCAACACATTTGGAAAAAGCTGGAACAGGGCCATGTTTACTACTATTACTGTTTTCCCACCAAGAGTTCTGGATCTTAACCCAGCTCCATTCGAAATTCCTTAAACCTTGGTTTACTCCACCAAACCAGCCCACCTTCCCACCAGTTTTGAGCTGAACCAATGCATCATCAACGGTGGGTACTGCACAATGCAACACAAACTGAGGTAAATGGCAAGCAAGATGATGGATTGTATTGGTTACCTCTGAGCTTCAGTTTTTTTTTTTTTTGACAGATATTTGTTTTTATCCAAAGATCAACCATGGACTATCCTCCTCAATCGTGTCTGCAATAGACCATTCTTAATGTTTAAAAACAATGCATTGCGTGCCCAGTGGTGGCAGACAGCCATTCAAGAGTCAATTGAAGTGTATGGCATTTAGTTTGTTGTGACAGCGGCCAGTCTCTGGCAGTTCTTCCCGAAATTAGACTTGTAAGCTACCTAAATTAATTCAACATAGTTATATAATTTCTGCACTTCATCATTACAAGAAAAAATTACGTACAAAGGCAAACATATGCTTAGCGATAGGGCTAAATGAATGGATTCCTTCTCCTTTCTGTCTTTTCTGTCTTTTGATCCAACTTCAATGGCCACATATACGCATACAATTTGACAAACCAAGCGTACAATTTATTTCCACTGAAGGGTTATTGATCGTTCGATACAAACCATCATGTCATTTGCTGCCACGTTCAAGATGTAATGGATCAATAACCGGCGATTTCTGTGCTTGTGCTGCGACGTTCACTTTAATGGCACAAGACAGCAATGTACAACACCTGGGTCCATTGGAATTGTGAAAAAAACCACAAATGGACAGCAAATTTTTCCTGCATGGTCGTGTTCAAACTCATTGCTGTCATGGTATAGACCAATATGATGGCTAGCCAGTAAGGTAGCCAGCTTGCCGAAGCTCAGCAAGCTGATAAGGTAAGGCAGGTAATGACTATCACTAAGCAGAAAGCACTTTTATAAAGCTTCAGTAAATAGTTGTTAGTAATAACAATTGAAGAGTTTGATCGCAAAACGGGTTAACCACCAAATCCACATTTTGCTTGTTTATTATCTCAAACAATAGAGAAAGTCTTACGTTGATGTGAGATTTTTGACAAGTGAAATATATTCAGAGCTTTTAATCGGCAAAATGTATGTTTTTTTGCAAAGCGGCTTAAGTGCCACCTCCGTTTGTTTGCAAACGGGTTATATCCAGTTGACCAATCAGCGCTGCGTATTTTTTCCAAGATGGCTGTGCCTATGTAAGGCAATATTCCTATGTGTGTGTTCCTGGAAAAAAAGAGGTAAATTTTCAGTCCAAAACTTGAAATTTCCTTTGTGATGTCTTGTTTTGTAACCCTGTTACATTGTACAACAATTTTATTATATTTCATTTCATTGCAATCATTCTTTTCTTTTCTTTTTCATTTATTTATTTTTTCCCAGGGACCCTTGTATACGAGAGTCAACTGTAATGTGAGAAAACTAAAAGTAAAAGGTACCTTTAGAGTAAAAGTTTCACAACTAAACAACAAGGAATTAGTGTTTTATGTGCATGAGTGTATAATATTTTGTGTTTGTGTGTGTTTGCTTTATTGGGTGCGTGCTTGTCTGTGTATGTGTGTGTGTGAGTATTTTTGTTATATGCACTCACATTTGTGTTTCAGGACCATAGTGTTTGTCCAGTGAACAAAGACTGACATTGGGTGGTGTCGTGTGTGAGTGTGTGTGTATGTGTGGGGGTGTGTGTGTGTGTGTGTGTGTGTGTGTGTGTGAGAATGTGCACGAGCATGTGAGTGTGTGATTTTGTGTTGTTCAGCAATATTGAATGAATAGAGTTTCCCGACACTACTAAGAAACATACTTATTCGATTGGATTTAACCCGTTTTGCAATAAAAGCATGCTATGGATTTAACTCGTCTTGCAAAAAAAGTAATTTTTTGGTTTTTTCAAGAATATTCCTGTGGCTGGATTTGAAATGAATATGCCAACTGGTTACCATTTGGCTCATATACAATAGTAGAAAAGACCATGATTCAAAGTTTTACAGAAATGGTAATTACACAGAAAGCCATTTTTCTCAATTCAGACTCAGTGGAGTTAACCTGTTTTGCGATAAAGAATTATAGAATTATAATGCTATAGAATTATTTCGTCTAAATGTAGCCAAGTATATCCGCACTATTTAAAGCCGAGGGTAATGCAGCACTAAGGCAGCTGCTACGACTAGCTAGTTAATATTTAATATCAAAGTTAAGCTGTTTGTGACGATGAACAGAACAGATAAAGAAGCACATCGTCTTGAAATTATTTTTACTGGAGTACATTCTTTGAACAAAACTACATTTTGGGTTTCTGCCACTGCAGTTCAAATATTCAACTGAGCAATGTGACATATTTACAACGTATTTAGGTAACACCTTAATTATTCTTTTATTCACTTGCACTTTTTCTAGTCTATCTGTTTTTGGCACCACCACTTCCTTGAAAGACGTACTAAGAAACCATTAGTTTATAACCATGACTACTGATGTCGTCACAGTTCACAAGAAAAGCCTACTATTTTTTGATTCCGGTCACAAACAAAACCTCGGGGTCACGAACATATTTATTTTTCACCTGTTCTTTTAAAAGCATTCTGTTTGAATACTGAGGTGACCAAATGCTGTAGTTTTGAAAGCAAAAGTTTTCCCATTCTTGCTTGATGCAGATTTCAGCTGCTCAACACTGCATGGCCTCTTTGCCTTATTTTTCGTTTCATAGTGCGCCAAATATTTTCAGTGGATGGTCTGGACTGCACACAGGCTAGTTTAGCACCCCGACATTTTTACAATGCAGCAATGTTGATATTATACATGCAGAATGAGGTGTTTGGCATTGTCTTGCTAAAAAAAAGCTAGGCTTTCCCCTAAAAAAAAAAAAAAAAAAAAAAAAAAAAGATGTCTGGATGGCAGTGTATCTTGCCCCAAAACTTACATCTATAGTTTAGCATTAATGGCATCTTCACAGATGTAAAAAGTTACTCATGCCATGTGCACTAATGTACCCCCATATTATCATAGACGCTGGCTTCTGAACTATGCGCTGATAAAAAGCAAAATGATCCCTCTCCTCTTCAGCCTAGAGGATGGGGTGTCCATGATTTCCAAAAAGAATTTCACATTTTGATTGATCTGACTACACGAGTTTTCCCACTTTGCCACAGTCCATCTAAAAAGAGCTCGAGCCTAGAGAAGGCAGCAGCGTTTCTGGATCTTGTTTATATATGGCAGGGCTGCCCTCAAATCTGGCCCTCAAATCCAAATCCAGCCCTGGTTTTCTCTCTGTGGAGCTAGCTATATGAACAATTATCAGCATTGATTGGCCAGATTGTGACCACACCTGATTCTCAGGAAAAGGGTGAATGGAAAACCAGCAGTTCTCAGCCCTCGAGGACCGTGATTTGGGGAGCCCTGATATATGGTTTAAACTTTACATGGCAGAGTTTTTGTGGATAAAGCAACAAAATGTAGTGACTGACAATGGCTTAAAGAGGAGTTCATGAGCCAATGCAGTGATTTCAACAGAGTCCTGACCATTTTTAATGCAGGGCTGCCAGAGGGACTAAAGATCGCAACCATTCAATATTGGTTTTCAGCCTAGTCCCTTGCTTACAGGGATTGCTCCATATTCTCTAAATCTTTTAATGATATTATGCACCATAAAGGATAAAATCTCCAAATTCTTTGCATTTTTACATTGAGAAATGTTATTCTTAAATTATTGAACTATTTGCCCATGCAGTCCGTCACAGAATTGTGAAGCTCTCGCCATTTATACTTCTGAAAGATTTTTATACCCAATCATGTCACTGACCTGTAACCAATTAAGCTAATTTGCGGTGATATATTCCACCAGGTGTATTTTTAAGCATCATACAACTTTTTGCAGTCTCTTGTTCTGACTCCCCCCCAAAACACATTGCTGGCATCAAATTAAACATGAGCAGATATTTTTCAAAAAACAACATATCTCAGTTTCAAAATTGATATGTTGTCTTTTTACCATTGTCAGTTCAATACAGGGTTTTAGGTAATTTGCAAATCACGGCATTCTGCTTTTATTTGCATTTCACACTGCGTCCCAACTTTTTTGGAAATGGGGTTGTATGAGGATGTGTGGGTGTATGTGCGTGTGCGGATGTGTGTAAGCATATATCTTGTGTGTGGGAGTGCTCGCGTCAGGGGAAGCAGTTTGTGCCACTGACCTGGGTCAGACGTATGTCGGCAGAGCTGATGAACTGGCAGCTGAGGTTGACCATCTGGCCAGGGTACGACTCCACCTCTGCCTCCACCTTCACATGCTGGCCTGTCACACCTGGAGCCAAAAACCATATCAGTCATCTAAACACACCAATCAGATGGCTTAGAGGAGCATGGCCAATTCACAAGAAATTTATATACAGGCCCTAGACAGAGCACTATTTCCTTTAGCAGCTAGCTACTGTGTGTGTGTGTGTGTGTGTGTGTGCGTGGACTTGCATGTTTGTAATTGTGTTTGTGTGTATGGATGGGCACACTTCAGTATGTGTAGGTGCGTCTCTGTAGATATGCCCCTGCTCGTGTGCAAACTCACATTTGGGTGTGCCTGGGTTTCCGAGTTTGAGCGTGCGCGGATATGTGTGTGTGTGTGTGTGTGTGTGTGTCCATTTGCGTGCACGTTAGTATATTTGCGTACTTTCACATGAGCCAGTGCTTTCAATCAGAATTCTCAGAGTGTTGAAGCGCATGTTTTTGAGCTCAGAAGCGCTAAATATGAATGCGTGCCTGCAGGCATGATGATGCGTATGCTGGTGTGCAGCTCGACCCCCTTGAACCAGAACGGCCCCTCCGGCCAGATGCTGAGAAGCCGTGGCTGTTCGGCCAGTCAGGAGAGGAACAAAGTCGGCTGACGCGCGAGGCTCCATCCCCCTCCCGACGCCCCACCACCACAGATCACTTACACAGTTTCTCTGCGCGATCGATGAAATTAGCCCCGGCTGTAAACTGGCAGGCGAACAGTGCGAAAGAGCAGCCAGGGGCAATCCCTGCTCTCCCCTCACCAGGCTTGTTACAGAGCCAGACTTTCCTCTTAAACAAGCTGGAAAGTTCCTGAGCTTCCGCACGCCGCCACTCGCACTGCATATAGAGAGAGCTCCACTCTGAAGCCTCGACGCCAACGGCCCTTTTTCATGATTATACTGCCAGTCTCCGGGGTTTAACACAAACACACCCAGCGAAACACCACCAGTTTTGCCCAGCTGACGCCAGGGGGTCCTGCAACAGCGGGACTCCCTGCCTCCCACAGAAACCACAAGTCCCAAGACTTCTCCACAAATACCAGCAGGCCGAGCTGGGTACTCGAGACGTTCTACCTCAAGCCTCTGGGGTCTACATCATTTATTTATTAAATTATTTGTAACATTTACACCATTCTACTCATTATTTCTGCCCTAGCGCTGCCCTACTAGTGTAGATCAGTGAATAACAGGGTTGGGAATCTCATGTTATTCCATTGTACAATGAGTTAGAGATCAGCGCTGCCATGTATGGCCACCAAAAACATGAGCAGTTAGAAACGCAGCCTCTGATTAGTTGAAAGTCAGACAAGGAAAAATGGAACACGGAAAAAATGGATAAATAATCGCCAAGGATCTTCAGAGTTGGATTTATCAGTATGGATTTATTTAGCAAAGTCTCCAAAAAGAATCAGCAGTTCAAGGCTGGATTACAGAGGTTCTGAAGGCGACACGATCGCACCTGAGCTCTCATTAAAATGGCATAATCGTTATCTTCTGGACAAAAAAGACATAAGTTAATCCATGCATCTTTCCAGAGATATTTAATACAATATGCACCGATCAGCCATGTCTTTATGACCACTGACAGGTGAAGTGAATAACATTGATTATCTCATTGCAGTGGCACCTGTCAGTGGTTGGGATATATTAGACAACAAGTCAATATTTTCTCCTCAAAGTTGATGTGTTAGAAGCAGGAAAAACGTGCATGAGTAAGGATGCGAGCAACTTAGATCAGGACCAAATTTTGATGGCTAGATGACTGGGTCAAAGCACCTCCAAAATTGCAGCTCTTCTGGGGTGTTCCCAGTTTGCACTGGTCAGGGCCTAAAAAAGTGGTCCAAGGGAGGAAAACCGGTGAACCGGTGAAAGGTTCATAGGCGGCCAAAGGGTTATTGATGCACATGGTAAGCAAAGGCTGGCCTGCATGGTGCAGTCCAGCAGAAGTGCAAGTGTTGCTCTAATTACTGAAGAAGTTCATGCTGTTTCTGATATAAAGGTGTCAGAACACACAGTGCATCACAGTTTGTAGCGTATGGGGCTGAGCAGCTGCAGACCATTCATAGGGCCCATGCTGACCCCCGTCCACTACCGAAAGTGCCTACAATGGGCACATGAGCATCAGAACTAAACCATGAAACAATGGAAGAAGGAGGCCTGGTCTGGTGAATCATGCTTTCTTTAATATCATGTGAATGGCCGGGTACATGTGTGTCGTTTACCTAAGGAAGAGATGGCACCAGGATGCACTGTGGGAAGAAGGCAAGCCAGCAGAGGCAGTGTGATGCTTTGGGCAATGTTCTGCTGGGAAACGTTGGGTCCTGCCATTCATGTGGATGTTACTTTGACACGTACCATCTGCCTAAACATTGTTGCAGACCAGGTACATCCTTCATGGAAACGGTACTCTCTAATCGCTGTGGTTTTTTCAGTAGGATGATGCGACCTACCACACTCGAAAAATGGTTCAGGAATGGCTTGAGGAACATACCAACAAGTTTCAGGTGTTGACTTGGCCTCCAAATTTCCCAGATCTCAATCCCATCGAGCATCTTTGAGGTGTGCTGACTAACAAGTCCAATCCATGGAGGCCCCACCTAACAATTTACTGGACTTAAAAGATCTGCTGCTAAAGTCTTGGTGCCAGCTACCACTGCACACCTTCAGAGGCCTTACCTAGTCCATGCCTTGACAGGTAAGGACTGTTATGGCAACAAAAGGGGGACCTACACAGTATTAGGCAGGTGTTCATAATGTCATGGCTGATAGGTGTATGCTGTACTTCCATGTCGAATACGACACCAGCAACCCCAGAGGTGTAAGCATGCCTGACACCACTCATAAAGGTTGGGGTACTCCGGGAGAGGTTTGGGAACCACTGCAGCAGACGATCAGTAGTCACTGCGTGAAGCTTCCACTGTAACTTCATCTGATCTGTGTTCGGCAGCCTGGGAGCTTCAAAGCCCAGTGTGTAGCCGTCCATCTTGAGTGCGAGAAATGGAGGGACTCCGTTTATTGACTTCCGCTGCCGGGCTGCTCCAGAGCATTACACAGAGGACAGAGAGCACGACAGGCTGGTGAAAGACTGCAGGATAAGATACAGAGCGCAGGGGCCAGAGGAAGCGTGGAGGAGCCGGGGGAGCGAACACAAGCTGTGCATCTGTCGCGCTGCGCTTAATCAGGGGGTGCTACCTGCAGGGGGCGCCAGAATGCACACAAACATGACCGTGCGCCGCGCAAACGCAAACGTGCACACTCATGTGCTAGTACATGCGCGTGCCCTCACACACAAACACACACACATACTGACTCATGAGAGTACACGCATGCACACAGGCATCTCAAAGTCAATAAACACATAAATCACAATCCTGTCCACAATCCTGTCACCAACCATTATGTCACGTGGTGTAAAAATGTGCCCCCCCGCCCCCCCAGAGTCTCTCTTTCTCTCTCTCTCTCTCTCTCTCTCTCTCTCTCTCTCACACACACACACACACACACACACACACATACAGCTGTGCATCACCTCCTTCAAAAAAGCACTAACACCTCTCCTGAGTGAGTGCACCTCTCATCTGAGCCATACAGTTCCAGCTCTCTCTCAGTCATTGCCTCTACCCAGCTAAGAAATTGACTCTACTCTGAGGGCGAGGACGCAGGACCACATGAACACTCGCGATACACTGAAGACACAGAGCAGACTCTCAGGACAGTGGCTCCTGGAAGAAACCGGTGATTCAGAGGGAGAGTGCGGAGGATTCTAGAAGGTACAGAAAACACCTCAATCTGGGAGCTTTCACACTTTTCACATGTGACAGAGGCTTGCGTCAAGAACTAAAAAGGGCTTCTCTACTTCTCTACGGAAACGGGCCAGAGAAAATTGTTTTTTTCGGAGGATACAAATTAAAATGAAGATTAAAATAGACAAATGGGGATGTGGAGAAAGGGAAACAGGAAGGTGATGAAAGTGACAGGAGGGAGGAAATGGAGAGAGAGATTGAGAAGGACCGACGAGAGACAGGAGAAGACAATCTGGAGGGACAAAAAGGGGACATGGAGAGAAAAACGACTTCAGGAGGAATGAGGGAGAGATGAGGAGTGAGGGACTGATTAGAGAGATGTGTAAAGACAGGATGGACACACAAGGCTGGAGGAGGGAGAGGACACTGATCCTGACCTTGGTAGAGTGTGAGAAATATGATTGATTGAGAGAGAGAGAGAGAGAGAGAGAGAGAGAGAGAGAGAGAGAGAGAGAGAGAGAGAGAGAAATTTTTTTAGGTCCCATTTATTGAACCATTACATCAACAGTAATTACAGAATACATCACAAATAAAACAATAGATTACTCATAGGACTGTTCTCAGAAACAAGCTAAAGCAGGAAGAAAATAGTAAAAATAGAATTCAAAACGTGCAGATGCAAGACCATCTGAAAAACCAGCTAAAGCAACCAATAATTTTTTTACATAATAAAAAGTACCATAATAAAAACAGACCAATAAAAACAGACCTTTCAGTCTTTCATTCCAGTAATAGACCTACTTATGCCAAAAAACACATTTTGTAGCCCCCTTCATTATCAACTGATCATATGGCATCATTAACACACCAAACCTTTTCAAAGAAATTAGCATTTTTTGTTGATTTAAAATACTCTTATTCTATAGGAAAAAGTTCTAAAATCAACCCCTGAAAACCAGGTGTGGCTCCGTGACCTGTCCCTCTTGTACCCCGTTTCTCCTGGTTATCAAAATTGGAAGCTTCGCTTGCCCAGATATAAAATTCCCCAAGTCCCAGACCACCCCGAGCCTTCTGCAGAGGTCTCCCAACAAAGTAAAGAGCACACTCAACCGGTTACAGCGCAAGAGCAGATGAGCATCAGATTCTCCTTCTCCACAGAAAGGGCAGGCCTCCCAAAGTGCACAGTCAAGTCAAAATGTAAGCCTTCACTGGAAGTCCCCTGACTGTTGAGGTAAAGGAGCTTTATATAGCAGCCTGCAGTTTCTCACAGCACGAATAAAATTTGACCCTGAACCCTGCCAAACACCCGCCCTCACCTCCCTAAGAGAGAGTATCTGCCGAACCTTAACACACACCACATACAGAGCCTTTTTGCCAATTGCATCAAAAGCACCCAGTAAGGGCGTTTCGAAAGTTAAAGTCCTCCCCTGATCCTCCTGCCAGTGCCCCAGTGCTGCCTGCACACTGATGGTTGGGAAGGTAGGGGTCCCTATAAACCCTGATACGAGAGAGAGAGAGAGAGAGAGAGAGAGCGAGCGCTGCGGGTTTAAGAGAGTAAGGGACAGAGGTGCCAAAGGTACAGGGGACAAGAACGATGATGGTTGCTGTGGAAGCCATAGCTGGGTAGGAGGGGTGGAAGGGGGCCTGAGCGGTTCTGTCAGGCAGACAGCAACAGAGTCGTTGAGAGGGAGGGGCCATGGAGAGAGAGAGAGAGAGAGCACTAGAGGTGGAGATTAGAGGAGAGAGGGAGAGTGGGGTGGGGGACTGATGGCCTGGAGAGCAGCCATTCACACTCTGCTCAACAGCCTGCCTGGAGATTCACAGAAAACGTGCCCTGTGTGTGTGCGTAGTGTGCATGTGTGAGCATGCATGTATACATCTATGTGCGCATGTGCATGTATGCGCGTGCATGAATGTTTGTGTTTACGTATGTGTGTGTGCGCACATGCGTGTATATGCATGCCTGAATGTGCGTGTTCACGCGTGTGTGTGCCTATGCATGCCTGACTGTTTGTGTTCATGCGTGTCTTCACATTTTCAGTTGCACATGAGCATGTTCAGACATGTATGTGCATGTATGTGACAATGTCTGCACGTGGGTGCGTAAATATGCGCATCTGTAAACACCGCATGCACAACATCATATGTCTGTGCACGTGAGCGCGTCTGTAGGTGTTCGGGTGTGTTAGTACATTTCTGAGCGCAGTTTTGCATGCACACCCGTACAGGAGTGTGTGTGTGTCTGTAAACATTCAGGAGTGTGTACATGTTTGTGCCACCGGTAAATTCCCAGCAGCGCCACAGCCTATAAATGTATGTGCATGCGAGAGCGTCTGCTCCGAGCCGTCCCCTTGTTCTGCTGTGGCGCACGCTCCTTTCCTTCTGCCACCGCGCTCCTGTCCTCTCGTTACTCCCAGTCCCAGCACATATGCTGAATGTGCGGCAGAGTCTGGGGCTGCAATCACTGCTCAACGGACCTGAATGCTGGCTACGCTCGCTTTTCAACATGACTCCATTTCCAGCTGAGCTCCCATTCGATTGGTGTGCATCTGAACAGTACCTCCAGCTGCACAGTCAGTTGAACCACAGTACCCATAGTGCACATTCTACATGCAAAGTAGCCACAGTAATGATACAGTGTGAATGATATTGTATGCAGTGCGCAGGTACATCAGTATTCAGATGACTTGAATGGTTCGTACAGAGTGTGAATGGTAGACAGGTGGCACACGCACAAACGGATACGCATCCTTGCACTCAATCCTAACTAGTCAATAATTCATATCTTCTTCCATTATTGAAAACAAGACACTTCTCCACCGCAACTGACATGAGAGAGAGATAGGGAGAGAATGTAAAAACACACATGTCAAAGAGCGCGAATGAGAGAGGGAGAGAGAGAAACAGCGAGAGATGCCGGGAAACAGGACAAGATGCCATCAAGTGAAGCGAGACAGAAAAGCAAGATTGAGGTTCAGGGGCAATGTCGCCGTCTCTGATGCAGCTGCTCTTATCCGCAGTTTGGTTTCTGTCATTCAGGAAAAGTTTTAATTCATATATCAAAAATGTGTGCTCTTCTGTGTCAGTAAATTACGACATTGAGCCCAGGAACGCCAGCATGTGAATGGCTACTACATTGAAACAATATACCCAAAGCGAACAGCATACCTGCAAATGAACGTGCACAGTCTCATCAGATTCCTATGCGGCGAGCGACAGTTGGCTGCTGCTAGTAGGAGCGGCACGGAGGCGGAGGTCACGCGTAGACTGAACGAGGCCTCCCATGAACACATTAAGAGTCATATCAGGGATATAATTATAGAGCTAATTTAAACTCGGTGACTCCTAGCTCGGGTTAAAAGAGCCGCCAAGCCTTTCTAACAGCACGTTAAAGGCGATAATGCGCATCTGAACGATGAGTGCAGCGAAGGGGACGAGGCAATTAAACATCGAGCTTCATCATGCTGCTCCTTCTGCTGAGGCCAACACTGAAAATGAGGCAAACCTGAAGAAAAAGTGTCATTTAGGATCAGGATGATGTAGTTCTTGCACCAGGTGCAACTGCCTGGAGATGAACCAGTTTGGTAAATGGCAGTTTCATAGGCCTGTAAAACTACAAGCTGTGATAGCGTAAGTCACCCTTAATAAGGGTGCAGGCTAAGCACAACGATGAATGCATTATTAATTGTGTATGTATAATGCATAAATCATTTTCTGAGGATATTGCACAAACTATGTTAGATCTACAGAATTCATCTTCACATTTGCACAACTCTCAGGAAATTTCCTTTAAAAACATTTTGATTTTAGCCGCCGCGTCCCCTCTTACGTCAAAGCAAAATCAAAGAAAAGATTAGCCTGTGACTCCAAAGTGTTTTCAGTCACGACTGCCAAAACAGCCATCAAACTACCAGAATTCAAGGGGAACTGATTTCTTTCACCAAGAACTGGGAAAGTGTTCAAAGGGACTGGACCATGGACTGTTTTTCATGTAAAACAGCCCTCATAAAAGGCCCGAAGCTGAACGCAGGCCTGAAATGCATGTACACGCAATAATGTGTTGAATTTCTTTCCGCCAGTTCCATCGCAAAAAACCAAAGTTTCCGTTTATCGATTTGGCGTGACAGACAGCAGTCAGTTTTATTTTGGAAACTCGTGCCTGGCGAAAATATTGCGAGCAACATACGTGACTGTAATACACTGAAAGAAAATCTTCAGCCGTTTGGCTCAGCTCCGCGGCGGGGGTTTTGTCCCAGTCCCTGCAAATCACAAACAAGCAGACAACAAAGCACCCGGGCTTTATCGCTAAGTCCTCAAATTAGATGGCTTGCTGCATTTCCCATTAAAGGATCTGCACCGATTAAAACTGGGGAGGCGACGGCGAGCCAGCTATGTTGATGACACACATATCTGCCGCTCTGATCCGGGATTTCCAGGATCCTGACAGAATCCGCCGAGAATGCGGAGGCAGAGGAAACTAATTAAGCTCCAGCAGGAACCTGAGCTGCGGCCGTCAGGGTCATGTGACCCGCATTCGGCAGTTGATCCCGCAGACCTTGCAGAGCTCTTAATTTCTTTCTATACAGACGCAGGATCGGATCACCTAAAGGTCACACCAGGGAGCTGGAGGGGGTAACACTGGTTATGCGAGAAACAAAAGTCGTCAGGGAGACATGTAAAAGACGCCCGAATCCCGATCCAGTGGCGCCATCAATAAAGCCAGAAAATGAAGGTTTCTGCTGAAATTATGTCTGACATCTCAAATATACTCCAGCAGATTTCCTCACACTCTGGATTAATTCAGTCCAATATCCTGTAACCTTTTAAAGGGTCCAGTGATTCACTCAATCAAATGTGTCAGAAAGATAGCCAACAACAGGCTGTAAAAAAAAAAAAGCCCAAAGAATAATTACTTTCAATTTCTTACAAGATTCTTGGGGTTGAATTTCAAAAAATGTAAACCCATTTCACACTGCAAGCTCTTAATCTGTCGGAATATAGGGGAGTTACAGCTCACTGCGTTTCCCCTGGAACAAGCAGCCCATCTCAGCCATGGCTCAGAGAGATGTGTCACTGTTTCATACAGTCTATGGTCATCACTGTCACAGACGCTACGGACGGACGGGGACTGAGACAACCGGAGCGACAGCTGTCTGCACTAACATCTGGAGAGGGGCACAATACAGAACTGATCGGCGTGGCGAGGAAGTGAAAATGAGACAGGGGGCTGCGGAGAACACAGGGGAAATGAGACCTTCGCTGTTCGTCGTCAAAGAGAGACAGACAAAAAGGGTAGAGACAGCAACAGCTGGAGCCAGGCAAGTTTTACATTTCCAACATAAAATAAATTATCTGACTGTAATTGTTTGGTTGAATGTTTATATTAAATACTAAGCACACTTCCTCACCAGAATTACAATATTTAATAGTTTCTTCATTATGTATGCAGTATTTTTTTATTTGTTTTTTGTTTGTTTTTTTAATTGATGATTTGCTTCATTTGCGCTGGGGAACATGGGGTAGATTTATTTCAAACTATTAAATTAGCTTCATGCATGCTCTGTTAGGAGTGTCTTATCTTTCCTGAAAAGGGTGGGCATGGGTGCAGATTTTGACTCCACTGATCAGCATCTTGACTGAGGACTATGATTAAGTAAATAATCAGATTAGGTGTTGTATTAATGGGTTGAAACATACTAAAGAAAAACACAACAAACCTCTGTGCACACCAGCCCTTCTCAGTTGTGACTGAACACTCATGCTCCATGAGGCGAGGCGAGTTGCTAAATAAGAGATAGCCTAAATAAAGACATACATAATATTAAAAGAGTAGAAGAGATGGTTAGCCTCCTGGGAACTTAAGGCATTATTCCATTTTTAGTGCATTTTTTTTTTTTCCAATCGGAAGAGACAGCTTTTTATGAGCAAAGAAGTATACCCTCCTGAAATTTAAGATGACCATTCAGCTTTACAATGTCACATAAAGGTTTATTCGGGGATATATATATATATTTTTTTTTTAATTAGAAACATAAATATCAATTTTATAAAATCCTGGACCTACTTTCCTTTTGACTTACAATCATTCCATTTGAAAATAGGACCAAAGTAATTTCCTGAATATTCAGGTATAACAGAACAATATACAATCTGACCCTCTTGAAGCACAATATCACTGTACAAAAAAGGTTAACAGCAGAGTTAATTTATGTGTATATTCTTGCTTAAAAGCAAACTCATGGACAGCTCACCACCAGCCATCGTAACGCCAGCAGACTGTTCGACTCCTCAACTATGCATCACAAGCACAGTCTATCCATCTCACTGACCCTGACACAACCCCTCCCCCATCACTAAAATGCCGGATCTCCACAAAGTCGAAGGTCCTTGGTCGGGCAAATACCACACTCTCTCAAGCACGGAAGGTTACATTCCACATTTCTGCAAACAATTTCTATTTTGAAAATAGCAAGGTAAAAGCAGCAGCAGCACCAGATTTTGCTTTACCAAAAATTTAGAGGCAGTGTTATAGTTGCATAAAACTTTCAACAGAGCCTATTCGCACTATGCAACTTTGTAATGCAGTTTTTTAATTTTCTGTTTCCAAGTTAACTCCCATTAGATGAGTTATTTATTAGTGCATTAATATTTCAATGCATGTTCTGAAAAAAGATGAATGCCATCCAGATTACAAATGCATTGGCTTCTCTACACACTTGTAACTACAGCCTACATTCACAATATAATTCACTTTAATTGTTCAAAAATAGCAGTGTTATGCATTCTGATGTCATTCATTTACAGCGGCTTGACAAATTGGCAGAAACAGTACCTAAGCTACATCACCAATACAATGGAAGCCAAGCTTGTGACAGTAACATTCCAATTAGTTGTAGGCCTAATGTGGGTGATATAAAACAGGTCTGACAATCAGCACTTTGATATGCAATTCTTCAAAGCATCACGAGGCAGCTAACAGAGACTCCAAATGAGGCATAATACAGATGGGTTGCAAATTAAAAGAAAAGAACAAGAGAGAAGAATTATCCTTCATACAGGTGCACTACATGATACAATTAAGCAAATAAAAACTTCTCATTTTCTGTGGCATGTATTAAAATTTTTAACGGGCTTAGTTGACCTCAATTTTGAATCAAGATAGCAAAAGGAAAGATCTAAGTGACTTTGAAAGAGGGTTCATTATTTGGAGCATGGATGACAGGAGGTTCAGTCACAGAGACTGCTCATCTAACTAGAGTTTCAGAGGAAACAGTGATGAAAGTGGCATTTCCATTTACATCTGTGGGGAAAAAAACATCATTAAATGAAGTTAGAAATTGAGGACCTGCATGCAAGAAGTAGTTAAGCCACACTTTGGAAAAAAATGACCTGACACCAGTATAAAAAGTCACAATGTCCAGAGCATCATCTGATACCAAATATATCTCAGAAGAAGTACTCTAGTCATGTGTATTGATGTGCTACCATTGTCAAATTCACTAAACTTTAGCGCAAGAAATACCCAAGTCCTTAATTTCTGAGCAAGAAGTACCGAAATTCATGACTGTCCAATCTACTATAAATGTTAGTATGTGTCATGAGACTCGCAGAGAAAATGGCGACCAAAACTATTTTTTTTATTTTATCACAAAAAAGGGTTTGTCAGCTCTCTATAGCCCGTGGGAACAGCAATAGACGGCATAGCTCCCATTCAAGACAAGCTGACGCTGAGCGCTAAGAGAACCCCACAGTCCATCACTAATTATTAAAGGTGACCTAGAATGGTTGAATGGGGTATTTATCCTTGTTCAGTCAAGTGACATATACACCACAAAATTTTGGTTCGGTCTGTAATGCCTCAGAAGCTTCCTAAAAACCTCTGTCAAAAAGGTATATAGGGTGTGGGATTTTGAACGCGTTGTTTTGCACCTATTTGGCGACCTTTTGGGCTTAACTGGCAACTTCATTATGAAATGCAAGCACTTGATGCTGATTGGCTGGCTTTGCTGCCTAAAGCGAAGCAAGTCATAATCACTTTCCATGTAACTTGCGGTGAAATTCACCTTTACGCCAGTGAAACTGAAACTGAAACTTTAAGGCACAAGGATTTTAATTCCGCCTGAGAATCTCATTAATAAGCATTCATTGAATAATTGCGGACAACGGCGAATAATCGTAAAAAATGCGCTAGACCCACATGTTTTGGCGTGGACGCACTAGGCGAAACATCTTCACAAACTAAAGGCGCAGATGCCGACCTCCCACCGTCTTAATGTGAGCATTGGCAGCAACAATCTTCACGGATTTATTTCAGATCTCGTTTAAAAGCTGTTGTTGAGTGATAATCACGTCATAAGACATTGGCTACACCAGTGTTTCCTAAACTGTGCCGTGAGAGCTTCCTAAGTGTGCCGCGAGAAAACCCACTTACTGTTTTTTTCCTGATAGCCTAATAATATAAAACAGCTGAACTTACAGGATATAAAAATAACAATTCATGTCATTATCAATTCATTAAATTCAGTTTATTATAATGCCGATCCTTCTCGATATTTCCGCATCATGTATTCTACTGTACTATTCCTTCACATGATTGGCCAATCACACATCGTCTAACGCGAAAAAACATTCCCCGGTAAAACTCAGCTAAAACAGCAGTGTAGGCTAGTTGAAACGAAACAACGAAAATAGATAAATTCCTGACGAAAACCTCGAAAAGGCCGTCCGACTAAGACCCTGAACCACCTCACTCTTGCTGCGCTGACCAGAAAAAGAAAATCAAAGTGGTGAGCAGACTTTTCAGTGAGGAATATCTGACTTATGGGTTTACATTCACCGGAGATCCCGCTACCCCAATACCACTGTGTCTTGCTTGCGGCGAAATGCTGGCGAACAAAGCTATGGTGCCAAATAAATTAAAAAGACACCTTTCAACCAAACACCCTTCTCTCGGGAAAAAAAAAAGACCGTGAATGTTTAATGCGGTTGAGAAGCCAGACGAACAAACAAGCTAGTTTCATGATGAAAACTGCTACAGTGTCAGAAAAAGCATTAGAAGCTAGCTATCTGGTCTCAAAACTAGTAGCAAAATCAAAGATGCCAAATCTCTTATCCTGCCAGCATGCAAAGCTATCGTCGGGACCATGTTGGGTCAAAATGCTGCCAATGAAATATCCAAGGTTCCTCTCTCAAACAATACAATTGGTAGACGAATAGGAGAAATGTCCGCAGATATAGAGGACGTTGTAATGGAGAAAATAAAAGGGAGTGGGAAATTTGCGCTGCAGGTGGATGAAATAACCGATGTCAGTGGACATGCACAATTACTGGCCAATGTCAGATATGTCAATGGGGAGACAATTAAAGAAAATTACTGTTTTATCGAATTTTGCCGGAGAAAACTACAGGTGAGGAAGTGTTTCGAGTGACATCTGAGTAACTGGAGAAGTGGGGGCTGAACAGGAAAGACTGCATAGAGTAATTTATTTTATGATTGCATGAAAGCCTGAAACCTGGTTGGAAAGCTCGAGTGGTTGTCTCTTCACTCGGTCGCGCTGCAGGGTAGGTAGCGCGAGCGGAACGCTATACTATCATAGCGATGTGCCGTGAGATTTTTTCATAGAAAAAAGTTTGGGAAACACTGGGCTAGACAAGCAAAACGAATATATTCCAATTTTAACGTTTTAAAAAGAATCTAACAACAACATGATACTTAAAGTTTGTACTGGTTGTTGAGGTAGACGCAAAGTCAGAACTGCTCCACTACGTAGCACCAAACGCTGCGAGAAGCCGGCTTGAAATTGTGCCAGGTTAGTAAAACTGTCAGAGGTGAAATGGGCTGAGCAAAGTAACTGTCTGTGGTTGAATGTAGTGGGAATCCGATTAAAATGAACAGCAGCCGCAAGATCTCGTGCATTTCTTTTCGGTTGGAAGGTTATGGAACGTTTGCACACTAAATCCACAGCCTGGAAGAGCACACCGCGGTACGCGACTCGCCATTTCGCCTTGAACTTCACGAACACTGCTGCAATTACTTTCTGTAGGGGCCGGGAGAGCGGGTGTATGCAAATTATTTTGAAGGGGAGGAAACAGAATGGGGGGGGGCAGTGAGATACATATGACATCATATGTATGCGTTGTTCAGATTGGCCCGTTTTCTGGCGGTCATTTTTAAGAGAGGAATTTCTATGAAACGGAGATGTTCAGAATGTCTAGCACTTTTCGTATGTTCTTGAATGCGGGTAGACTACCGTTATTCAACATAGACAAGGTAAAAACGGTTTAATTCTATGTCATCTTTAATAAATAGTTACATAAACCTATGGCAAGGCACAGGTGTTCCAGCAGCAGTGATTGTTATGCATACCTGCATAACAATTCAAGGTCACCGTACCAAGGTCAAAGGTCAAATCCACTAATAACCATTACCTTGCACTCGGGCTGCGCGATTAACCGAATCGCGATTATTTTAAGCACAATAAAAGGTGACTGCCATCTTAAAATAATTTCATTTTTAAAGAAATATCTTTAATAATCCATACGAAATTCCCCGATGAGAGGTGGAATTCAGAGGTCTGCTGTTAATTCAGATTATTGACATTCTCTCAATCTAACACGGTAGCCTGGTTAGGTCTGTCTGCTTCTCATTATCTCTTCTTAATCATTATAGGCCACATTTTTGTTTTGATTAGTCAGTTGGCTGAATAAATGGCTTGAATGCAGGTTAGGCAAAGTACACAGGAATTGATTTAAGGTAAGCTAATTATACCAAGGTGATGGAGGCTGTCCAACCTCACTGATAATTAGCGGACTTCAAATCACAGTTTTCTTCCCGGAAGCATTTCAAATGACCGCATTAGGTAAGTGTCATAGAAAAGGTAATAAGCACGCTCGTCTGTCTGCCTCATAGTGGCAGTTACTTTTATTGCGCTTAAAATAATCGCGATTCGGTTAATCGCGCAGCCGGACCTTGCACACCTAATCCTCACAAGGAACCTGCAGATCAAATTTGAAGTTGCCGTGGTCAATATTTTAGGAAATATGGCCTAGACAAAATTTTTAGTTCAAGGTCACTGTGCCAAGGTCAAAGGTCAAATCCACTAATGACCCTTACGTTGCACACCTATCCCTCATAAAGAACCTGCTTACCAAATTTAAAGCTCCTGTGACCAACATTTTTGGAGATATGGCCCAGACAAATTATGAAGCCGCCGTAATTCCCGCCCGTCCGCCCGCTACGACGCCACAGGGTATAACAATACCCATCAGCTCATAAAGGGCTGTGGGGTAAAAATGATCTTCAACATGTTATAAAAACTTTGACCCCCCAAAATCTCTAAAGTGTTATTTTGTGACTTGAGTACTTCATGCACACAGGTCTTCAATTGTGGTCAGAAGCACTCATCTGATGGCCTTGATGCTCGTGCATTAGTATGGAATGAAGACAACAGAACAGCAACTCAGGTAATAAAGAATGTCAGTGCAGGATGAGTTGGCAAAAAAGACCTCTTACAACTACAGTACATGGGAGAGTTGCAGTGCACAGTCCATTCATCACAAAGACTAGGGATTGACTGATTCTTAACCGGGCAGATTTTGGTATCGACATTCATCATTTTGCAAATGATCGGCATTGTCATTTTGTGTAATGTGACTGAAAGGGGTCTATTAGCCTGGCTGAATGCCTGCTACATTACCATATCACATGTCACAAAAAACAGCCAATCAATTGTAGTCCATATGCGTGGGACAGATCTGGAAATGTAACACACAGCAGCAATGGCTGCGTTTTATGAAAGTAAAAATAATGTTTGTCGTTATGATCTAGACAAGGAATCAAGTGTGGAGGTGGAGAGCAATCCAATAGTAGGGTCTATTGATAGTAATACGGTAACAATGGGATGGACCCAGAAAAGGAAAGCGCAGTTCAGTTCAGATGTTGTGGGCGAAGAGAGGAGGCATTGCCAGTTGCCGGCCAGTGGCTTTTCCGGGATGACAGCCAAATAAGGTGAAGCTGAACTGTTCCAGGGAGGAAGGAGTGGCTTAGGAGGAACGCGGTTCCAATCCTGATGACCGTAGAAGGATTGGTAGCTTGTTCCAAATAAACTGGATGGAGGAACAGACTTAGACAGGAATTAACAAGAATGCGATCCCAAGCCCAAGGCCCTTGAGAGAGGCTTGGGAGCTTGTTCTTACTAACTAAATAAGGATCATAGCTTCCGAAAATTGCTATCGTTCAAAGTTATATTTTATTTTCAAAAGACAAAGAGTTTAACTACTAAATACTGACCGAGTTTAAGTGCATACAGCAAATTATAATCCAGCAATTTGCAATTCAAAGCAGGGGGTATAAATGTACATTACAGGTACAACGAGTGAGAACTATGAAACGAGATACAACCGGGGATAAGTAGCACACAACACGCAAACCAATCAAAAGGATACCTACTTCTAATAGACACGCAAGTAACTGAAAGGGAGGAGACAGGGAAAGTATTCACACTAGGGTTGAGACAGTTCATGTTGCTGAAGTTGCAATACATATCACAATATTCTGTGTTGGAGTCACAATAAACATAATAATGATCCATTTCTATGATGTTAATGCCCAATTTCAATTTGTGTGGGTTACTCACCGTTAAGCTACTCCATTGAAAAAGACAGAATATATGTTTGAGCATGTAGCTATAGCCTTCTAGCTGAAAAAAGACAAAAAAGTGAATTTTCGTTATGCTTGCTCAATGCAGGGCAAATGTAAGGAATTTCAATCAATGGAGGCAAAGGCAGTGGCTTTTAAATCAGTCTCACATCTCTTATCTGTCTGCGATCCTCACATAATGCACTTTGGTAGCAATGAATGTTTACCAGATCATCAAACTGACACAAAAGATTTTATTTTTTTATTATTATTAATATTATTATTTACTTATTTTACATGCTAATATTGTGGCTGATAATGGGAGGCTAATGATGAAGCCTCAAGTCAATATTAGGAGGGATAGGCCATTTATGCATTTCAATGAGCAAGCTAACAAACTAGCCACACAGCCAACGGCCAATATTTGATATAATTTCTCATACCCACTTCATTGCAGAGCTGACAACTGTGCTGCTTTCAGAATGTTTGTCTCACACTATCCAACACGAGGAAGCTTCAAAATAAATATTTTCGCAAACTCCCAAGTGAACCTTGAAGTCTTGCAATTCTACTAGGCTCGTTGTACAAACAACAAGTTTATTTGTTAACCTCAAACTTAGCCTGCTGGCTAGCAAAACACTAGTCATAACGTCATTTCTTGGGACTCCCTTACCAAGCCTGGGAATTACTGTAAGCATAATGCAATAGTAGAAATACCCTGCCAATCATAACATTGCTCTGAATGCCAAATTCTTTTTCATCACGTAATGGGCCGCGTAACATACATAGAAATGAAACCTATTTACATAAAATATGTCACAACCCTCATGTGTCCGCAATTGTCTCATCCCCCTTTACAGCAATCAATGCGTGTTTCGCAGCTGTCTCCTTTAATCGATTTATTGCCTCGTCCATTTCCCCATGCCCTTGAGATCCATTTTACTCCTCGCTCCTTGTCTGTGTAGTCTGTGCGTAAAAGCTTATGTTTAGTCTTACAGAGTTGCAGAATTGTAAAACTTTGTCCCTTGAAAACCTACCAGTCAGTTTACTGTGTACCGTGTCTTTATCAGTACTTTAATGTCTTCATGCCAGTTGAAGTTATCCAATATGTATTCAAGTTTCACCATTTTTATTTGTATTTTATTTACTTCTACAAGAAAAACCTGATAATCATAGTTTGTAAACAGTGAAATGTACCTGTTTTAGGAGGCTATTTAGTTCATCATGTTAATCTGTTCAAAATTTCAGCTCAGAAAGTTGAAATGTTTGGTTCTGCAATACTTAAATAAACATGTTTAAGACATTTAAAGGAAGCTTTGTGTTGGAGCTTATGCTACTGTAAATTTTGGAGCAAATTACTTCACAGATAGTGTTTTCATTCTGATTTGCACTGCAAATGTATTCACATCAACCCCAAATATTGGTTATCGATCTCCTTGATTATTACAGGTGGGAATTAGTATTCCCCCCCCCCAAAAAAAAAACACGCTGGTCGATCCCCAACAGAGACAAATGCACATTTGAGAGTTCAAGATTGTGTGCAGGGACCATTGGCACGGGTTTACAGAGATGCATGAAAAAGTGATATATTCATGTTAGTCATCCTTCCCCATTTTAATGAGAAGTGAGAAAGCGTACGCAAGGCAAGGACTGAGTGAAAGGCACAGGCCTAAACGCTTGACCCCTGCAATGAGGGGGTTCAGTGGCTTGGGAGTATTGTCTTAGCACTCATCACTTTGGCCAGAGATATACTTGTCTTTAAACATATTTGGATTGATGATGAACTGCATCATGAACGAAATAGTTCATATATTTGCTTACATACTTTGCGTGTTTCTGGAGGAGTTCACAAGAACGCATACCAAAGACCTGATAGACCAAACCATATAGAACTTCCTGATTTCATTGTAAATAACTGACCCTGTCGCATCCCCATACTGCCCTACACTACCCCTACCGCTCATGTGCACGTTGCATCTCACGTACGTGCAGCATTCATTTCTGAGGAAGCGCACAACATCACTCCAAACAGACACAGAATACGCGAGACAGACATCATGCGAATGCGAATGCATAGTTAAAAGCAAGTATATCTCCGGCCTTCTTGGGAAAGGACACAGCTATTCAGTACAAAGTCATACTGAATAATCACCTTCACATTATGATGAAACACGTTCTTTACAAGGATGACAATTCCCATAACCTGCTGAAAAAATCCAGCTAGAATCAGCTTCCAACCTTGGCTGGGTATTAGCTGGAATTGCTGGATTTAGCTTGCAGACCAGCTTACTCAGGCTGGTTTTGCTGGTGATCAGCTGGTACACCAGGTTTGAATAGCTGGTTGAGAAGGGAGAAACCAGATCGGTAGTGCTGGAGTAACTGGTCAGTTGATGGCAGGCCAGCATAGCGATGATAGTGTAACAGGTCAGATAGTTTCAGGCCAACATGGCCAAGCTGGTGTAACTAGTCAGACGGTTTCAGGCTCAGATGAGCATGGCCTTGCTGGCGTACCTGTTCTGGTCCGGGATGACAGATAACATGGTGATGAAAGAATAGTACCTATGCTTAAGTGCATTTTTGGTTATTGTTGCTCATGACAAACATTGTAAAACATGGTTGGACCTCAAAAAAAATTATGAGCAGGTGAATACAAATACCGAGATCTAAGCTGGCAGCTGGTAAGAATAGGAGCTGATAGCTGGCATCACCAGAAGTAGCTGGTAGCTGATTGACCAGCTGTCAGAGACCTAGCTTGAACCGATGAAGCCAGCAGACAGCTACCAGCTCAAGCACAGTATCCACAAGGGGACAAGCCATCAATGATAGATTTGATGGATTTGACATGAAAAAAACTGATTTGTAGGGTAAGGCCTAAGCATACCAGATCTCAATCCAAGTGAGCAACTATGATTGACTTTAGACTGGTATCTTAATATAGCACTCTCCACCACCATCACAAAAATGACAAATGAGGAATTATCTTTTTAAGGAATTATGTATCATCCCTCCAGTACAGTTCCAGAGACTGTTTTGTACAAACTCTTGAAATCAAACTCTTAAGATAGACAGGTACAGATAGACAACATAACTGGACAGTTGCTAAGCATCCCAACATTACGACCTCAAAAATTACCACAGAAATGAATTAGAGCCTCTGACCCATTTTAAAGAAAACCTGCACGTCTTGTCCTTCACAACACAGGTATTCATGGCAGGATCACTGTTGAGGAAAGGCTTGCATCGTGTGCTAATGCAGAAAGATGCATCATCGTGAGCAGAGAGATCAGAAACAGGTCCCCAGGGTAATGGGGAAAAATGTATCCTGATGAGTCGTCCTTTACTCATTTTCTATATCTGACCAGGTTTATAAAGACAAAGCAAAATGAAGCCCTCAGCTCATACTTGTCTGATGCCAACTGATAAAAAAGGTGATGGCGCTGAAATACCTGCTCACGGGATTCACTGGAGCCGAACATTGCTCTGCGTGTTCAAATACGGCCAAAAGATTTTCATTCATTTTACTAGATCATGAGCACACAAAAACACAGCTCTCTTTATGTTGCCATATTCCAAGATGATAACCTCTCCTCAGGCACTACTAAAGAATTTCAAGGACAGTTTCCTGAAGACCAAAATGAATTCAAACACCTTTTTTGTCATAACCCCATACATCTAAATACAATGTCCAGTATCCCACTTTATTGGTTTAAACTCATTACAGAAACTTATTATAATGTCATTCATCAGAGTATTCAGCGCCACGACATTTTTCAAGTTAAATTTGAGCAGGCGTATGGTATAATTGAGCAGAGGATTAAAGCCAGAGCCTCACTACTGAAATGCAAATTAGAATTATATTTTTAATCCCTTTTTTCTCCCATTTTTCATCACCGTCTGGAATGGCCAGTCATGCCTCTCGGGCCAGCACTGAGTCACCTACAAGCTAAATCACATGTATTACTGCAACATATTCACCTAGCTGCCATAAAAGCCAGTGGCTGTTTTTCACCCAGCATAAAAACAGCTCTGCAGGAACGTTAGCACTGATTGGGTGAGAAAAGCATCTATCACTAATGACAACTCTGAGCCAACTCCCCCTTTCAACAAAATATAATCCATAGTAAACAATACTTCACCAACAGAAAAAAGCATCAAAAGAACCAAAAAAGGCTCAATACTCCAAGCTTGGTTGATACCCATCTATGAGTTTAATGAGTCATTTGTTCACGTCACTTGTTAAAAGTACTTACCAGTGCATTTTTGTATCTTTCAGGGAACATTTTGGAAATACAGTGCCCACCCAGACAAAAGTCACTCACTGTAATATTTTGTTGGGCCACCTTTAGCTCTGATCAGGGCGCACATTTGTTGTGGTATTGTTTTGACAATCTTGCGCAATGTTACAACATTTATTTCCAACCAGATTTGCATTCACTTTTGGCCAAGATATTGCATTGACGATGGGTGCGTCAAACCACTCCGTCAAACCTTTTCCAGCTCATCCCAAAGACTTTCAATTGGTTACGGTCCGGAGGTGGCCAATCCGTGTGTGAACATGATTCCTCATGCTCGATGAACCACTCTTTCACAATTTGAGCTTGATGAATCACATATATTTGAATCAACTGAAAAATGCAACTTGTTAAAAGGTATCTGACATAATCACAAGCAATTAAAAATTTCAAGTATCACGTAACTTAATCGGACATGGATGGATATAATTCTGTTTAGTTACACGAAATGGGTCTTTCTGGATAATTAAAATGAATTTTGCTTCAGCATTCTGTATGTACTAGACACAACAAGAGCATACAGTGAGCTCCAAAATTACTGCCATCCCTGACAGGCAACGCACAAACAATACTTTAAAAAAATTCTACAAAGTATTTTTATGGAGGAACTCAAAATGACATGAAAATACTGTTCAATATTAACGTTCCAATGGAACCAACCAAAGTAATTCATTGATTTAATTAAAAATCGATTTCCTCCAAATCAAGGTTTCATAGCTAATGGCAGCCTTAAAGATTGTAAATAATAAAAAAAAACAAAACTAAACTAGATATAAAATTCCACTTCTTTAAGTTTAATGCAAGTGTTAAGGGTCTATATTGAGCCATTACATCACTTCCAGTTTCACCTGGGTAGAAAAACGAGGTAATACACATGCAATATCCCTTTGCCATCACGTAACTTACCTTTTTCACCTAACATGATCCGTCATTGTCCGCATCCTACTAATTGTGTACAATCAGCTAAGGCCACCGAGCACGTGCCAGGTTACTGGCAATTTATTTATATGAACTGTGAAATATTTTGAAGTTTAATCGACCCGGACTGGCCAAGTTTCACCACTGCAGCATATGATTTTCCTCACAGACAAACAAGGCATCTCAAACAAATTCTCTAATTTTCAAATGCACGTGATAAACACTATTTTGTTATGCAATGATTATTCATTACTTCATCAGAATAATATAAAATAATATAGAATGCTAAGATTCCACATTTTGAAGGGGGCAAACGTTTAATTAAATAGAACATGAAAGATGTTACACAAAATATCCTGCGAAAAGAGGCATCAAAGTCACAAAAGAAAAAAAAAAGTGTTAACTTGCAATGACTTTTAATACAAAATTTCATTGCTGATGTCAGAGTAAGAATTTGAGTAATAAACCAAGTATTAACTCACATCAATGCATAAAAACAGAAGGTTACAGTCTCCATTTTCAGGGGTGCTAAGATTATCGTTTTTTGCACACATTTCGTTAAAGCTAATGATTCATATTCAGTTGCAATTGTTTATTTTATTACATATACATATAATCTTGTTATCGGCACAGTTTAAACATTTTATGGATCTAAAACTGATTTTATAAACAGTTGGAAAAAATATATGCTATAAGTGATCAAGAGCAAATAAGCAGCCTTGATTGCCTTTGTTGCCGCTAAGGGTGGCACAACCAATTATTAGATTTAGGGGGCAATTATTTTTTCGCATTGGTGATATAGATTTTAAATAACTCCTCACGTTCAATAAATGAAATGGTCATAAATAAAACCTGCATATTGTGTTTGTGCCCATTGGCCAATTGCAAATTTGCAAACAGCCAATGGGGAAAATATAATCGACTGGCCAACCAATAGCGTAACTTCATCAGTCACGCACTCACTCACAAACATCAGCAGATGATAGGCCGGAGCGTGCTGGTCTGGCCAAAAATTAACCTCCACTGTGCCCGCTGTGGTTTTGATACTGTTCTCCAAGTTAACTCAGTCATTAATCGTTTCCACGCAGGTATTAAAATGCAGTAAACAGAACAGGTTTTGGATGAAGTCTTCCAAAGACGAACAAGCAAGCTTCTCTTATAACAGGATATTGACTGAAGCCCTTCTGCCAAGCTTTACAACACCACTGGAGCCACTTGATGCACTCCACTAATGCAGCAGAATTGTTCCAGGCTTGCCTACTTCAGCTTAAAAACCATGTTAAGGAGGCAGGCTCTTCCCAAAGAGAAGCCTGAAAGCTACGATGCATTTACGATAGCACCACCTGCGCATCGCGTGCCTACACCACAACTGCAGTAATAGACATATTCGTGGGCCATCAGCCAGCGAATACGGATACATTTCTACCCTGTAGAGCATAATATCCAGTGAAGTAGCAGAAAACAGCATTAAGCTTGTTGGCTGCAGAGAGTATGATGGTGCCTTCTAGCACTCGAGGTTGCGGGGCTACAGCAAGGAAAATGCAATTGACCGTACAAGAATATAGGCATATATACATAAATCCAGTGAATATTACCCCTTGGTGTGGGTCCCTGTGATGCTATAAATGCCTTTCTTGTCCCCTGCTCTTATCTTGTCTGTGCATTTTCCTCCCCACTTACAGTCTCCTTAGAGAACAATTGAACAGTCTACCCACACAGCAGGGGCTAGCATAATATTTACACCGTGAGTCACACACAAAGGGCATTCTCTCTGTGACATCCTCTCTGACCCCCTTCCGCCCGTTCATTCCAGTCCCTTTCTCCCCACATTTCTGAGGAGACCACTTCTCCACCTGCCCCACCTGTTTGAAATGATATTGTATTATATATTGCACGTTGTAACTGGTCGCTACGCCCCGTGTACTTTGCTCACATTGAAACGTGACTGCTCGCTCTCATAAACAAGAATTGTGAGGACCTTGGCCGTCACATTCTCCCTCCCCCTGCACCACTCCCATTCTCTCACTCGCTTTCCTGCCCTCCACCACAGCTCATGTTGTTATCTCTTCTCCACTCCTCCCTTACTCAATCTCCACCTCTCTTCTCTCACCAGCCTCTCTCTGGCCAGCACCTGTGTCTCATTACCCAGACTGATGGGCTGGGAATGACATGTTCTGCTCCAGCCGTTATAATTCATCTCTCCCCATCCCTTCCTTGCCGACGTCTTGTCCTCCGTTCGCTGCCGTCGATCGCCATCCAGAGTCCAAGGCCCTTGCGTGCGCAGGGCGCGGCTAATGAGGTCACGGTCCCCGCTCTCACTCACGTTTGTGTTACGAAGTTGATCGTCCCAGGTTTCTTCCATCGATAAAATGTCACCACAGGCACGTCACCTTGAAGAATGTTAAAAACGCACAGGGGGCGTGGGCGGATGTGCTTGTCGTAATGCGATTTAGCTGCTGCTCATTCGGCGGGCGCTAAGCCGAAAATTCAGGATCGTTTCCATTCAAGAAACGGTGTAACAATCAAAGGTGATGGGATTTCAGACAATAATATTCCACTTATTCACGCTAGTGTGTCTCGGAAATGGCTTTGATTTACTGCTGTAGTTAAAAAGCCATTCTGAAGCGGATACCTGCAGCAGACAGCCAAAGGCTGAAGTGGCCTAAATAGGCCAGTGCATTAACAGTTAGGGCTATTTCTGGTCCATCTTTCAACTGTGCACGTTTCCTTGTTCAAACCTGGGTCCACCAGTATGGGTGGCGCTATGAGGCATTGTTCAAATCGTATCCCTTTTTTCAAGGATGAAACGGGCAGAAAAGCCTTGAACATGGCCCTGGTCATAGCCCCACCCCTCACCAACTCCCGGCTTCCCTGAGCAGCTGAACAAACAAACGGAGAGAAGGCCGGCAAAGGGAAGTGACCGAGCTGGCTAAAGTAGGGCACTCCAGCCCCACACACCCACAAGATTTCCCAAAACACAACTTAAAAGTGAGGGCAGCGCTGAAGGAATGCCTGCAATGCAACAGAGAACCTAAGAGAAGGTAATACCATCAGCGGCGGCCATTTCCTCTGCAACATCCAACCTGGGTGAAATGCTAACAGACCTTAGCTATGTTTTATGCCCATTGTTTCACCACCAACAAGCCATTTTCGGTTGAGTAAATATGAACTTTGTTTAACATTTGTAAGTATTCCTTGAATGAACGGAGCATGTACCTCTGAGTAAAAGTATCTGCCAAATTAATAGGAGTCTAAACAAAGCTGACAAGGCAGCAGTATCAGTGAGAGTTCCACATGGATGGAGGGTGATGAAGGGGTAGGCACCGATCTACAGAGAACATGAATAATCTGTGCTGGTGACACAGTCTCACCAGGGAGGAGAGAAGTGGCACCTTTGGTTTAGAAAGCAGCTCTGCTCCACCAAAAATGCTCCCCCCCATCAGTTCCCCAGGCCGTGTCTATTTAAATACATCTTTAACAGGGGAGCGTTATTGCTCTAATCATGGCTACAGTCACAGATCTGTCTGTCTCTCTCCCTCTTCCTCTCACCCTCTCCTGCCTCAAGCATGTGCAAATTTTCTTTTCAGGAGAGAGAGAAAAAAATGCCTCTACCAGCCGCTCCACACACCGCCCCCCCCCCCCCCCCCCCCCCCCAACCCCCAATGATGAAGATGAATTAATGAGGCGCTGACGAACTAGCAGCCACAAACGACCGAGGAGAGCTTGGGAAATTAGATGTGAAAAATTAAGGAGTGCAGACGCACCCGCTGCCAGAGATGTGCCCAAATGTAGCAGCAGTACGGCGCCCTGAGCGCTGCCATGAAATGCTTCAAGCTTTTCTGTCATATTTCCACACCTGTTCATGAGTGGGAATGTTCAATGGGGTTCATCAGCAAATATACCCCGTTATTGCTTTCGGGAAAGAAGCAGCAGAATGAGGAATAGATGAAGTACAGTGAGGCCCATATTTATTTGGACAGAAATGCAATTTTAAGAGCTGCAGTCCTTGTGCTTCACCATCACATGCAACTCTACCAGCTGAAGGGGAATTGAAATGGAAGAGTTTCATCGCAAAACGCAATATATCTATTTGAAGCATTTTTAGAAAAATGCTTGTTTTGTCATGGGAAAAATAAGCATAGAAGAGCTCTCTTATTTATAAAAATATCTTGCTAAACAAGTTAAAACACTAAAGCATGATGCCGTTAAATCTAAGAATAATGAATTTTGTGAAAAAGCGCAATATATCTGCAGGAGTGTGATTTGATGTCAAATCTCTGCCAGTCAATATCATAGACGTAAATATTTCCATGTTTCAGTAATAATTCGTCATACTCCTCCATGTGCAGTACACCGTCCTTCCTGCAAATCTGCAGCTCAATGACAAAAACTCGGTCAGTGGGAGGTAAACTATGTCCACCGATGGAAAATGCAGTCTCGATGAATAAATTAGGGAACAATTTTTTTCCGCAGAGCTTCCAGCATAGAAATGACTCACATTTTTGTTTTGCCCAAAACAAGGCGCCGCTAAACGATTGGACTATGTAGGTAGTGTGGGATTTTCCATCACAGATTGGCTGTATGAATATATCGCAGTTAGCAGAAAAGCTGGCTTGGTGTTTATTGCATTTTGGAATGAAAGCTGATGTTCAAGCATGCTAAACTCTGGGATATGTAATGTGTTGCTAAGGGCTGAACCTGGAATGACTCCTGGCCTGCAAAAAATGATCTTCTTGCAGCAGTGATTCAAAAAATTTTGAAAGTGGTGTTTATTGCATTTTGCAATAAAACCCTTCAGTTCAAACTGTCAGTTGTAAAGGGACATCAATACTGAGGGAAACATGTATGAATAACAGCCACTAGCAGCGTCACTGACAAGTACTAGAGGCACTCACAGTGTTATGAATATCCGTGGGATTCACCAGTGGAACAGAGAAGTGCAATAAGCTCTGTCCACATTACTTGTCGCTTCCATTTTTCCCTTTGAAGTTCTTCAAATATTTTCCCTCGTATTTCAAGACATGTCCTTATTACCCTCAACAAAGAGGTTACGGGATCAGTCGTGTTTGTTGGTTTGTTGCAAGCTGAAATTTCCGATTTAGGCTTGTTGATTGGTCAGTTCGAGTTGTTTTTTTTTCCTTGTGGACAGCCTAACATTCACAATTCAAGATCAAGCATCATGAAACTTTACAAGAGGATGAACGTCACACCCAGTAAAACAAATTGTTTTTCGTGAATCTAGGTCAAAGTTCTTGAGAGAAATAGGCCGAAGTTCAAAAACCGTTTTCTCAATAAGTTTCTTCAGCATTATCCAGTCAAATTCCAGTCAAACTAAAATGACAGAGAATTTTATTCTGAGTCCTCTCATATGCACCTCAATGTCAGGGGTAGTCACAGCCTACTTAGCAGCAGGGGGGGTAAATTCACCCATTAGCGGCATGCGCCTACCTTTCCATACTATTTTTGACCTTGAGTGACCAGCAAAGGTAAAATTTTGGCTAGCCATTGGTATCCGACTGAGCCTTCTCATTTGTTTGTTTGTTAGTTAGCAGGATTACGCAAGCACTACTGGACGAATTTGCATGAGAATTTTACCAGGGTTGGATTCTGGGCAAAGTTACAGGCAATTAGATTTTGGGAGTGATCCTGATCCAGATATGAATATAGGATTTTTTTTAAGGATTCATCACCATGGTGAGATAGGGAAAAATGTGACATTCTGAGTGATATCTCCACAAAAAACAACGGTATGAAGTAAGAAAAATTGGGGGGCATTATCTCAATGACGTCAAGAAAATATCACAAACTGATGGCATTGACAAATTGGGGATTGTTCAGCCCAAGTGGATGTTTGCAAACTCATATCGGCCTTATTTGTGAAATAACCACTTACTGCTACCAAACCTGGCCCTTGTTCTCCTCTCCACAGTCCCCAGCATGATGGTCCAACCCTAATCATGGGGATCCACCATCCCGTAGGTTTTCATTTCAAACCTAATTTGGCACAGCTGACTCTACTAATTAGCAGCTTAAATAGATTTCCAGCTGTTGAGTGACATGTTTTTGGGGGGCTGGGTTAAAAACCCGCAGAACAGTAGTTCGACAGGAACAGCGATGGTTACCACTGGCCTCCAGCCTGTTCCAGCTGCCCGGCCGCTCATGTAAGAATGTAAGAAGTTGGTTTACAGGCCGTCTTTCTTGGCATATTTCGCAACCCACATTTACGCCTTTTCATACAATCATTCATCTTTCATTTTCAATGGACAAATTCGACAAATCCGGACTAGTCCCCCAGTAATTACGGAATCATTACTCTTCACTGGCTTCATTTTGTTTGCCTTCCATCCCCTTCAGCTCAGAAGACGACTGCACTGCTGGGCTCAAGGTCTTTCTCAATCACCTCTCTTCTGCCACTCTGCTGATCAATTCCCTCTGCCAGTTCTCTGCTGCTGCTCATATTCCCTCCCCGACTCCTTCCTCGTGCGCCATGTTAATCACTCCTGTCATTTCTACCTAAAGCCCTTCTTGTCCCTGAAGATCATCCTCTACACCAACAACAGTGCCTTCAATATCCCTGTTTCAACAATTCTAAAGGGCTCCATTGATTTTGAAATGTTCACCAAACACAGCTCTGAGAATCACGCTCCTGGTTTTCAATTGATGGCGCTTTTTTAAACACTTGAACCCATTTGGCTGTTCTTTACAGTACTCAACATGATTCATTCTGGCATTTACTGGACTCAATCAAATGCACTTATATAGTTTAAGGGCCTACGCAATTCTAGCTAATTAAAATTAACTTTGTCTGTATTCGATGAAAAAAAAAACCTTGAAGCGCTTTAGGACTGAGAAATCCAATAAAGACAAAAATGTGTGGCCTGAAAATCATGGTGCCTGGGATAGAGACCGGAGCATTTTTTTTAAAGAGCAAGTGAGCATACCCTTTGAAAATAATCTGTTTGTACGTCACCATAATCGGTCCGTGTAAAATCTCAACAATAGAGCCATTACAGTATTAGTCACTTCTGCTTTTTAATATTTTGGCCGCTGTATAAAACTGTTTTTATTTAATACTGAATAAAAGGAAAACTACCATGGTCAAAACAAGTTCCTCAAAATAAGATTTATTCAGCAATTGACAAAATTAACCTTTAAAATGTTACAAGGTAAGAGTATTCCATATAAAAAGATTAACAACTAAGCATGTATTTTGTGGCTTTCTGATATGCAAAATGATGACTAATGAGTTCAAGTTTTAATTAGATGCCACACAAACAGTGTTTATACTGTAGCTTATGCCTGGCTATATAATTATCAATTAGAGCACCCCTGCTTCCATAAGATAAAACTGGTGGGAACATATATCTCAATATACAGAAGTATTAAGTAACTTCATTCCGGATAAAACATTCTTTCATGCCCAGTGGCAGGCATTACAATAAGTGTTCTTTTCCCACTGAATACTCGAAGATGGTCCCATTTTTATATATCATTAAAATAAAAGAAGCAGTAAACAAATTACCAAGGACTGGAAAGTACCATGACACCAATATCATTTCACATAGGTTTCTGTCCTGCAGGGAGAAGACACCCACAAAATGCACTGTTCTTTGGTCAAGTAATTGTTGTTAGGACAAAACTGAAGCAGTAGCGAGCATTAGCAAGGATGAAACAGAACCAGTGAAGCGTAGCTGCATCTACATGATAGAAATGTAATATTACACTATCATATTGCCTCGATAGAATTTCAGTCTCTGTTCATTGTATGCATCGACTAACTACTCTGCCTGAGTCTAAAAACAGGAGTGTCCATAAGGGATAGAAGAAAACTAATTAACTCCTTAATATTTATTTTACACCATCAGTGGAAAAATCCAAATAGCAGAAACTGTACATTTTCCCACGTTTGTATTTTCCTATACCATGGAGAAACCATAGTATAGGCAGATATCGATGAATCACGACCAGTACAGTCAATAATTGGATGGAAACTCTTTATTTGCAAAAACTCTGTCTTAATATGGTGAGTAGAGGAGTCTTTCAGATAAGGAGCAGGATATACCCTGAGGGTATGACTGAACCGCATGCATGAGCCAAAAAAAAAAAAGGTAAAAAAAAAAGAAAAAAAAAAATTGTCGAAGCGTGTTTGAATTTGGCCCAAGGACACATGCTTGTTATGATTCAAAGAAAATAAATTCAGTAGTTTGTTTATGATGTACGGCAGTCCCCGAGTATCTGGAAAGAACACAATATGATTTTTTCTGGTTGATTTTTGCTGCATGCCAGGACACTGGATTTGAAGACTAAACTGAATCTGAAGTGAGACCGCCAGTTTCAATTGTGGGTATTTACATCCAGAAATGGAGAAATGGAACCCTCTAATGCACATATTTTCTCAGTAGTAGGGGACCAAAATTAATTGGGCAGGTGAACATATCTTGAATCTCGGAATCACTCATCAGTGAGCGTTGTCTCAGGTGATGTTACGCCAGGCCCGCACTGCAGCCCACCCCTGTTTGTTTGAGAAGCTTTTTTGGTTCAGTTTGGACTTCAGCGAGTAAAAGGAAAGTTCACTTGGATTCAAGTATTCTGATCAACAAGGCCAACGGAGACCATTTAATTTAATGCCCTAAAATCTGACATCTGTCTGCTTTGGCAGTATGTTTGCAGTCATTGTTCCACTATAAAGGGACGCATCATTCAATGTGTTTCAAGGCATCTAGTCAGACCTGAGCAAATGATACTAACAAAGTTCATCTTTTCAGTAGAAACAGCACCAAAAAAGACAAATGAGTGAGTTCCAATGGTAGAAAAACATGCCCCAGCTGTAATACTATTTCCATCATGTTTCTAAAAAGGGCAGGGAGGGGGAGCTTTAGATTGTGAGCACTTCCTTTGTTCTCAAGCCTTTTCTTTTCTCCATCAATTTATACAGGTTAGTGCTCATCTCACTGGTTCATAATGGCTGGAGCTTTTCTCTATAGTAGTCTGTGACACATCCTAATGTTCCTGATCAGTTTGACAGTTTCTAGAAAGATTATTCTTCATGATAGGAAGCATCCTTCAGCAATCCACTACACAAGTCCTCTGTGGATGAACAGGAAGAGCGCCATAGCTGAGCTCACCGGTGCATTCGCAATCCTTAACAGCTGATTTTGACACACCAAATGTTTAATCTGTTTCTCTCATTGATTTATTATCAATTTCAGAAACACAATGACCTGCTTCTCTGCCCCTGGAACTTCTTCAGCTCTCATTTTTGAAGGACAGCTGTAAGAGATGGAAAGGCCACACCAAGAATGCACTCATGATTTTTTGTAGCCCACTGGTGAATAATTCAGCGACCCAAGGCTAATTCAGAAACAGCAAAGTTTTTCTATTACTTTTTGAGCCATAAAAGGGGACAATTACATTAAAAAAATCCTAGGATTCCAACAAAATCCATCTGATATGGATGTAAATAGCTTTGGACAAAAAGTTACCATTCACACATCAACACTTCATAAATACTTTCATCCTTCTTTGATACCGCTTTATGTCATGCACATGCATCAGGTTCTGTCCTGCTAACCCGAGGTGGTCCATGTAAATCAGTTCTTTGCAAGAAGTGGAGAGAAGAAAAATAACTTCAAAACAGCACGAGCAACACTCACCAGGATTTCCACTTTAATTTTCAGGGTCACTTGTAACTTGAAGGAAAATTCAGCGAGTAAATCCACCCTCACAAGTCGAATATTCTCTGAACTTTGTTAATAAAACCAAGACATTTCTGCACATAACCTAAAGCAAAATGATTTCCTTCTCATGGTTTTCACAAATGCATGAAACCATGCAGTGTCAAGGATTCACTTCACTGGGGTCTTGTTTTTGGAAGCAAACGCCGGCTGGATCTGCTTGTTTCTTTTTATGTATCGCTGTTATTTCAGTATCTTCTGAGACATGTTTTCCCCAAATGGAGATGTTCAACAGCCGAAACACAACACACATACCCAAAAGAAGCCATATAAAACCTCAAAGATTTTGTAAAGGGACTGCAAAAGGGAAAATGTCATCATCTGAAATTACAATCAAAAATGTCCACTGCTGAAAACATATGCAACTATGCATGAACTTCACTAATCTGCAATATTTTACCATAAATCACCAGCTTTGATAGCTGCCAGGACAGGGCATGCTACAGTGACGCACAGGACTGTGATCAACATGAATACCATTAGACTGCATCTTAAATAAGTCTTCAAGAAAATAATTACCAGTCCTCGAATTAATCAGTGATGTCATCCCACATAGGTGGCAGTCATTCCCATGACAGATCTGAGATGAAGGATTCTCAATAACATCAGTGCTGAATGTTGGATTATTGATTCCATTTTTATTCATAAACCCACCTGATTTTCTAAATACTAGTTTCTCAATTCCCGGAATTTGGAGTTAAAATTTTTTGAGAGTCGAATTAGACTTCAGTATTTATTATCTAATACGTGTTTGCTTAGTGTTGGTGGCATGAGAGTAGAGTCCTTGCACGTCCACAAGGATAAATGGGTCTGCAGGAAACTATGGCTTTAATAATGGAGTTACCTGTGGTGCAGGGAGAATTTACTGCTTTGCAATGAAGACACACTCTAATCTTGGTTTTGTAGCCAAAGGTCTTTTATCTTCCATTCAAGAGTGAGAATGTGAGGTTGGTTACAGATTCATGTAGACTATATTACATTTTCAAGTTCCAAAAACGCCTGCCGGGCTTCTTCAGGAAGAGGATGTCTGTACCATTAGATGGCATTTCAAAAGTGCTATTCATTGTTCCTCATTTATTGTATTGCAAAATTCATCTCTGAAGCGAAACGTTTGCTCTTGCTGACGGTTCTTAACCAGTCTATGAGCAGTGATATCCTATAAAAACTAGGGCATAGAACAAATAAAAAATGAATAATTCAGCAGAGGTAATGTTTGTCGCAAAAAGTTGCACAATGCTGAAAAGCAGCTTACTTTGCTATTCGTTTAACTCTGTCGCACACATTTTGCAATTTGTTCCTTCATCATTTCTGTAGCCATTCCTTTCATTTTGCCTCGTCAGATGAAAATAGTAAGACGTGTTTGAGTCCAATGAGGGCACAAAGCAAATTTAGAGGGAGACTTGAACATCTACAGTGAGGTACTTCCACGGCACGACAATTTTCAGGAGCAATAATTCCTACACAGTCCACTCGATATGGATTAAAACGCCGACTGTCCGCGCTTCGATTCAACATCCGCATCAAGTGCACCCTGGAGATATAACAACCCTTTAAAATTGTATCACTGTTCGAATACTTCTGCAGCTCACTGTATGCAAACGGCCACCCACTGACAAGTGGGTGGTTGCTCGCTTTTAAAAAAAGAATTGAGACATTTAGCACAATAGAATACTGTGAATGCTGACCAGTTCTTCCACACTGCGGCTGGATTTATGAACGCACCCCCAGTGCTGGAGGCCCGCGGCCACTGTAGCTTTCTCCTCCAGCTGGGAACCTAATTCAGCAAACCACCTAATTCCACACATTATCTTCTCAGCAAAACCAATTTAGCCTCTCTCCCTGGGTTCTGATTGGGAGTGCAACGGGAGCTCGGAAGAGGCTGGCACTTCATCTGCCTGGAGTGCAGATTACAGTACGGGCAGCTGGGGGTCTGTCTGTGCATTTGCTATCCTCTGATAGGCCGCGTGCATTGACTGGAGCAGCTGTTGTCGGTCGCGAGGGTAGCGCTGGCACAGCCGGTTGTCCTTCGCCCGCCCACCACGGGCCCGGCTCAGCTCGGGCGAATGGCGATGTTGCCGTTCCGTGGTGCGGCCCACGATCGACGCGCAGCAACAGCGAGCATAATCGCATCCCTGCAGGAGCGCCTGGCCTGTGTAAACGGTGCATCTGCTTTTTCAACAGCTTTTAATCAGCATTTCAGTTACACCCCCCCGCCGCAGCATGGAGCCGCCTGCGCCACACAGCAGAGACGGCAATGGGAGGGCGCGGTATTGCCGAGGGACACAGTGAAGTGGGGGCGGGCATCCGTGTGGTTTGGCGGATGTGGACTTGACATGCAGGAACAGCGTGAAGGAATGTGTGATATCTGGCCGTGTGGCTGAAGCAAAGCAGGTGTGGGCTTGGTCAGTACTTGGATGGGAGACCACCTGAGCAAATAGGCTGCTGCTGGGAGTAGTGTTTGTGGGCCTGTAGGTAGCGATCTTCCCTCTGGTGGGATATTCCTCAATGCTTCAGTGCAGTGATGGGTACACTGTACTGGTGGAGTCACCATCTTTCAGATGAGACGCTAAACCAAGGTCCTGGCTCGCTGTGGTCATTTAAGGTCAGGTGACACTCTACAACAAGAGTAGGGGGTTCCCCGGCGTCAAGACTAAATCCTTCAACCTGCCATCTAATCATCCCCTGATCTAATTGTCTATGCAATTTGTCCTCTCCCCCTCCACCCCAAACCCCAGGACTCTCTTGGAAAATAGATCTCGATCTCAACGGGACTTCCCTGGTTAAAATAAAGGATAAGTCAATAAAATAAAAACTACAATCTGCACTGTTGAAAAGATAACAAACAGGAAGTGGGTTGCGCAGGGTAGGAGTGATGGAAAGGCAGAACGCAGCTGGTGGACGGAGAGATGGACAGGTGATGCTAGAATGACTGGCAAAAGTTACAAGTATAAGACTAGGCGCACGACATGGGACTCCGGAGAGAGATAGGGGGGCTCACAAACTGCAGCGAAAATTAAACACGACGTGATTTACCCTTTCCAGCTTTTGAATAATAGAGACAGAGAATGAGCTAAGAGCACCGGGGAAACACGGGAAAAAACGAGAAAACAGAGTGAGGGAGACAGCCGAGGATGTCAGCGGATAATCTCTCAGACACCAACACTTACCGCTGAAACGGGGAGGAAAGTGCGAAATGGAGGGAGATGACAGAAAGCTAATTACGGTTGCAAAAGCAATGCAGTCAGAAGATAAGATGGCTTGACTTTCACAGAGAGATGGAAAACATGTTTTTCAAGAAGCACCCAATTTAAAATGAGCAAAACTGGCTCTTGCTAACTGCGAACTGAAATGCCAGTCATTGGCCAGAAGCATCTAAACAATCTATCGAAGCAATAATGTGAGGCTTTGGCTGGGGCACGTGTGTGCATTAAGAAACAAATGGGTCTGTTGATAATGGGAGGTCAGTCAGGCCACAGGGGTGTGACTGGGAGATTACTGGAAACTGAGCTCAGTTCCTGCCTGCTTTGCCAAATGCATCGTATGCAGGATTTTGTACAAGGAGAGTGGGGAGGTGGGGGGGGGGGGTGGCAGGGAAACGGAAGAGGAGGGATGCAAACAACAGCAGAGAGATAAGATGAAATAACCTTTCTGTTAAAAAGCCCCATTGCTCTCTCGGTAATTGCAGCGTGCTTCTCTCCCTGCCCTTATACGGCACTGGAATGCCAACATGATGATTTGGCACTGGTTTAAGGCCCAGCTGCACGGCTGCATGCAAACTCTCACAGACGAGCTGAACACCCATCCAGCAGGACAAGTAAAGTAAGAATCACATCGACACAGAAAACTCAAACGCAATTAGCCAGGTAATGTGTAAACCGTGACATCCACATTCCTGGACAAAGATCAGAAGGGGCTCAGAGGCTTATACTGCTTTTTCCCCAACAACCAAGCAAATAGATCGGACAAATCTAACAATATTACTGGAACTATAAGTCCTGTGCGCTTACTCCTAAGCTGGCACCCGCTGGGATATTGACCATTTATGTGAAGAGTAGGTTTTACAGGAGCGGTTTCAAAATTATAATCCAGTGATCCACAAGTCAATTGATTTTTAATGAAAGCAAGTTATTAGCTAGGTTTACTTTTTGGCATCATTCCAATCAACGATTCCAAAGGTGCTGTTTGCATGAACACTAAATAAAGTGACTGAATAGATGCGCAAATTTACATGTCCCAAGCATACATTCTCAGACGTTGGCATGATCCTGCATCTAGCACACAGTAAAAATCCCAGTGTTAATTCAATTCCAATAGAGTTTATTTGAATCCAAGATGGATGGGTTGGTTTCATATAAACTCTACTAGTGTTGAATTAACACTGGGATTTTTGCTGTGCATTCTCGCATAGCTAGCCCCTGTAAAGACAGACCTGCCCTGAAAGACAACCCTTTTTGTTTAACTTTTCTCAAAAAAAAATAAAAAAAACAATTTCCTTGTTGTGGTATTGAGAAGTAGACCATGAGCATAGGATGCTTTTTACCATGCCATCATGTAAAGGGCAATACCTACTGCTGCAACCCCTTAAAACAAGAGACGTATGTGGACGAAGGTCGAGACTGAGGACTGGGGGGATAAAGTTGTCCAGCATGAATTCACTAATACGGAATGGAGGAGCTGCTGGGTTGGCTCACTAGGTAAGGGTGCCGCTGCCTGCACAAGAGTGACCACCTCAGGCACAGATCAAATCCGGCCATGCGAGTGCCAGCATGTGGCCAACAGTCTCGAAAGAGCAGGACATAATTGGCTTCACACTGTGCAAGGAAAAGGGAGAAATACAGTCTGTTTAATTTAGCACTGTTCCTCACTCAAGCGCCTCCTACTGGCTATCCAAGCACAAGTCATCAGCTCCCTAAAAAAGCATTATTGTTAGCCTCATAGCATTATTGCCTAAGTCATATTTTTTCCAAATTGAAATATTGGCTGCCTGTTCTTTCGTGTCAGCAAACAAATGCGTTTTTTCCTTTTTTTCTCAAAACCTTAAAAAAATTTAAAATAAAAATAAAATCCATTATCTTATTTGATAAAAAATACATAAAAAATAAAAACTGAATTAAAAAAAAAAACTTAAAAAATGAGATAGGCAATTATGCTATGAGGCCAACGATATGTTAAGGTTTATGCAGTAGTCGCATCATGCATAAACAATTCTTGATTCTTGTATAATGTTTAAAAAAAGATTGTCTTCATCTCTGACCTCTTGTGCTTTGCACTGGCCGCCATGTTTCTTCTACTCAGCCATGCATTAAGACATCATTAGTGCGCGTAATGAACATGTGCAGAAGATTCCAAAGGGCCATTCTCAGTCACGTGTGTGACCAAAAATGTAACAAATAGTAGAAAAAATCTCCTCCAATTACAAAAGCATTGGAGGTTCATGATTGTGGACCTTGTATAAGAGTACTACTTATCCAAGTCTATCAAGTAAAAATGTTATTTGTTACATTAACTTTAACTACTTAAGGTCAGAGGTCAAATACGACTGGTCACGTGTGTGACTTCACACGGAAACAGGTTTTTCATAACTTTATTTGACTTCAAAAACTCTGTGAAGTTGAAAAATCTAGAATTTTCATAGTTTTGGGGTATGGAGAATAGCAAGGAATAAATTTGATACCTTTCATTAATTTTCAAAGTATTTCTTTATTTGATGACATCTGGTCATGTGTGTGACATTTTGGTTCACTTCTCAAAGAATGGCCCCAAATGAAGCAGGCGATCTCACAGTGTGTTTACATAGCTAATACTTTCCTATCGAGAAGATTATCAGCGGTGAGCACCACCTCTGACAACCCGCTTAATTTTTCATCATATTAGGGCCGTTTATCCGATCCAAGGTGTTAACCTGTGGCAATTTCATATTAGCAGAATATTAAGCTCTATGTAAACAGTATGCGTAAATCAGTTTTCATGACCGAATATATGGATTTCATAAAAAAATGTGCCAAGAACTAGTTAAATGGACCACATACCAGAGGAAAGGGAGACTGGGCTAAAATTCAACACGCAGTTCCCGACAGCTATACTCCACCAAACACTCATAACTCAGAGAACACCAGCAGGTCTGACCTTTCCCGCTCAGAAAAAAATGGCTCCAAACACTCCACTGTGATTCCATGGAGACACTCCAGCGAGTCCAAGAGTTATTTGAGGAGTGAAATGGTCTAATCTCAGAACTTTTCACACATATGATAGCAGATTCCATAAAGGACACTTTGGACACAAGACAAAAAACAGTCACTATATGGACTCATGACTGAGAACCCTTTTTCTGAGTGTCGTATGGTCACAAAACCAACTTATTATATCACTTTGAAGGTGGAGAGATCCACAGAGATGGATGGCATGGCACTAAAAACAACCCAGCAAACAACCTCATTTCCTCCAAAATCCTAATCCCAGGAGGGAGAGATCATGTTAATTGACAGTGCAAGGAGGCAACTGCCGCAGACAGATTTGGGGGAGTCAACCCCCAGAGCACTTTTTGAGTGACTCATTCCAAAAAACATGTTGAACCAAAGCCAAGAGGCAAAATTATTGCAAGGCAATAATCACTCCAAGTTCCCGGAATATCTGGACTTTGGCTGAAGCATGTACATGAGCTATCCAAATGGAATGCACAGCAATCTACCACAAAAACACCAGCCCAATAAACTGAGGATATGAGATTCATTACTGGTTAGACATATGCTATTGCTTCTTGTGAGTGGCATCTACTATTAAGTTAGTGCCTTCGCCATCGACATTTCCAGAGAGGTGAGCCCAACTCCTCAAACGCACCTGGTGGGACAAAACGCTACATGGATGCCGCAATCATTTCTCTTTCAGTTCAGATGATACTCAAGTCTGGATGCACTTTAATATTAAATGTCTTACGATCTAACACACAACATAAAATGCTGCCACACTCAAATTAAGTTTAACCTTTGTGTATATTCCTCTCTTGTAATAATATGGGGCTAAAGTGGTGCTTTTAAGAATTTTACACCCATTCAGACTAATTAAGGAAACGCTACATAAATGATACTAAAAGCTTTGGAACATTTTCAAGGAGAAAGCGAATACCGATTTGAGTTGGGGAAAACGCATCAAGCTTTATGCTGCTTTTTTCTTTTCTAAGAAAAGGTTTCACAAATGTTTCTAGAATTCAGCTAGTTTGTGGACCAAATATAATAGAAAAAAAGAGTAAACATTTAACTTTAATTAAAATGATGAGAGAAATAAGCGACTGTTGATGGAGTCGGGCAGCCGAAAACAGAACATGATAATCCCATTCAACATAGGATAAACAATCACCATAAATTTTACATGAACTTGGCGTTTTATACAGACACAGAAGGGACGCAAAATATTTATATTCCCTTTCAAGTCACTACACTAACTGAAAATAATTCGATAGAAAAGATGTGTAAAAGTTATTGTAGGGTTAATTCACTCGTTCACAGATTCAAGTACCTCACGTCGTCTAAGACGGATAGCCTAGTCGGCAATTGTTTATGCTGCAACCACCTGTTGAATACTCCAATCGGCCAATCGACATAATGCACGCTAGTGAAACTATAGCACGGATCTGTTCATCCAAAGGGCTAGCAAATAGTTGAACGACCGTGATGCCGAAAAACTCTTGATATGCATTTCCTCCCAGTCTCTATCCCTGCCCATGCAGATGTGAGGCAAAAACGACGCCAGCAGGGCCCCCACATTAAAGTTTTCATTGAAAAGGTCTCCATGACAACCTGCAGCTCTTTTGACCCATATAAACAAATCAAGCAAGAAATAGTACTGAAATACGATTATCTGTTTCGGCCACATTGCACACGATAACTGAATTGTTTACAACAACAAACAGGGAAACAGAGACGATAATGTAATGTATTATCACAGCACTGCAACAGAGTATGCACGCAAAAAGAACTGCGTGAAGGAACAAAAACGGTTCATCTTCAAACCGTGCGAGACGGAACACGATCCTCGGGTCTGCTCCCCATAAAATGCTGCGTTGAGGTTTCGACAATCCGGAGCAGGAGACGCTTACTCTAAAATTAACAATTTAACGGTAATTAGTGCATGAAACTAAACGCCAATGGGCAAATATTGATTTAATTTACCATTCAGCGAAAATTTGCGAAACTGAAAATTAGCCAACGATATATTGCGTGCAAACGCTGCCAAAGTTCTGTGTGGCAGCAATTGAACCATCTCGCCGTAAGAATCTAAACGTATCGTTTTACTGAAGCCCTTTGGTAATGCAGGCAAACAGCCGCGTATCATAACTTCTTCCATGGGTTAATTATTTCAAGAAGCATACAGTTTACAACTCAACAGAATTTCGGGGAATACAAAAGTTTAACCTTTATATCGTGTTTATTATTAAGCTGCTCCACAAACCGGACAAACAGACGGTTGGCCAGTTGCCTGCTAGTCAGGTATCAGATGCGTCCGTGCGCCTGGGAAACGGGCCTTGAGACGTCCGTTCTGATGCGCACTGGTACAGGTGAGTTTGAGAGATTGAAACAACGCAATCGCCCAAGAAATACATGTTATTTGTGACGAGAGAGATGAGCATCGGTCTTCATGGGATTTTTAAAAATCATTCTTCGCAGGATTTGTAGTGGTGTTTCAGTTAAGCGTCTACTCCGGGAGGTCATAAGAATATCAGCTCGGGAGAAAACAAAGAGTGACAAATGTCCATTGCAATCTACTGCACTGGAGGAGGACGGAATTTCCACTCCTCGGTGGTAAGCACTGAAAAGCTATTAAGAACGAGCACAAAGTGCATAAACACATATAGCCAATGAAGTCAACCTCCATGCAACAAACGGAAGATGGTCTAATCCGATCCCAGAACACAACAGGCTGTCAAGTGACAACACCCTGTTGCGTGTCTTTCTTTCCGTCGCAAATTTCAAAAGAAGAAATGATATCGAGGGACATTCGGAAAAAAACGTCAACAAAGGAATAACGTTATGCGATTCTCTGGCTGATGACGACGTCGACAGGAGGAGGAATGAGAAATTGTCGGCACAGGCTATATAATCACACCTGCTGGATTTGGTGGCAAAAATTAATCCTAGGAAGCCGCACCTTGAGTAAAACATGGCGTATCGAAACTCTGGATAGAGAGAGATAGTGTTATCTAGTGAGATAAACAAAAGCGAGTCAGAGCGGACATCTCGCCATTAAACATAAAACAATCAAAACAGCAGTGTGTGTGTGTGTGTGTGTCCATTAAAATTTGCAGGGGCAAATTTTAGCCTATGTAAGAGCACATCGTTATAGTGTTCTACACAAACACAAAACAGTGATGTAGTATCAAGCTACGCATTTTTCGCCTGTCCAAAAATGAAGGGGTGAGACTATCGCATTTTCTTACCTCCAATTATCACGAGAATAAAGCCTAGAGGCAGCCCACAGTTCTTTCTTAAGTCGAGGCATTTTCCTCTGTAATTTCTCGCCATAGTCCTCCGCAAGAAAGTCCAATGATAAAATCCTCACCGCTGCAAAAACAGAGGGTCTATATGTTTAAAATGATCTACTTGCTTTATCCACTCAAACAGCCTATTCGCAATAGTAAACTATTAAGCCGAAGTGAGTAAGTTTCAGTTTCGCGCTTTCAATTTCTTAGTACTACTTGTCCGCTCAAGATGTACCGCTCCTTTCGGGAAATAACGGAAATCTTCCCACCCGAGCCGAGGCGCGGTTGCCAATAAGGAGGAATGCGCACAAGTAGATCCAGTATGTCAATTATACATCGACAGTGTTGACTAATACTCGCACACTACGAGTACTACTCTGCGTTCCCCACGCCGACTAGTTTGACTGAGACACTGCTTGCCTGTTTGCGAGTGGTCTAGTGACCGTGTGATGTCACCGAAACGTCACTGAATTCTAACGTCAAGATTCGCTTGGGAAGTTAGGGAAGTTCCCACGGCTTGTATTTTTGTGAAGTGTCGAGGTTTAGTGATAGTGCTGATCTCACTGGAAAGCTGGGTATTTCTTGCTGTAATATTATAAATTTTTTAGAGGAAACTCCAACCGATTTTGTTGTTTACCTTGAATGCTAACTCTTTTTGTATTTGTCATCTTTGAATGGCAGATTGACTGTTTGATTTAAGTATGTATATATTGAAGAAATACTATAATTTTAACTCTTGTGTTGGGGTCAAAATGATTTGATTATTTGCAAATCTGTGATACAATGAATGTATTATTTTTGAATATCTTCTTTTATCTGAAACTCTATGGCTGTATCTCATATTCTGTATGGAACATGTAAAAGCAATCAATTTTATTAAGTGCTAATATACTCTCCTCATATTTAGGTCTGTGTCCCAAAATGAGACAGAATAGTTGGTTTAAACTGTAATTATAGAGTTCAAGGTTTGACTATCTTCATGTATCATATATCTTAGTCACTTTGTCACATAGGTGTGGCTCTAATTCAATACAGAACATTAAAGCATGCTGTTTTCTGTTTTTTCTCAGGTTGCATGGGCTTTATATATATATATATATATATAATAAACAGAGCACTAATATTTTATTGATGACTCATATTTTAATTGCCTCTTGACTCTTGATGGTAGCAGGAATGAGATGCTAAATCAGTGGTTATCTTCAGTAGAGTGAGCACTCAAGAGCTCTTTGACTTAGACCCACCCCATGCAAGATCAGCTCAATGCTACTGGCACTTAACACAGTGGAGGCCCCATGGCCTGATGAAGTCAGGTACAAAAAGCATTCTTCTATACGATTTCCATGTCTATGTCACGGATTAGTGCCCAAACTGTCTGACTGACGCAGACCGGCAATATCATTGTCAGTGAAGGTCTCGTCCACGTATACCACTCAAAAATTGATTGAGTCCCAAATGTTGCCAAGGACGGTGGTGTGCTTCATTCATTCAGTTATTGGTCCCTGCATGGCTTTTGATTTATTGCTATTGCAGGAGAATTAGCAACGGGCTGTTTATTCTTGGAACTTTTGCACATCACGCCCACCACAGCTATCTTTGGTAATGACTGGAAAAAATAGCTGTAAAATGAACTCCTTCATTTCTCAGGGGATGTGGGGACAGACATGTTTCTGGAGATTTATGCAAAGTTATCATGCCTCCCAAGATATGAGACACCAACAGACCAGTTTTAGAATGACCTCTGTGGACAAAATGTAATTCATTGAAGAAATGGTTTTGGATTAATGTGATTACTTCTCAGAGGGAGGGCGAAGTTAGCAGCGCTGTTGTTATCCACGGTCGCCCACATTGTTCTTTAAAGTGTTCTTCGCTGTTTGGCCCTCCCTTCCCATTTTCTCTCCTTGGTGACTCTTCATCTTCCTTCCCACTCTATCATTAGCATCCCCATGCTCCCACACATCTCCCGTCTCCCCTCGTCTCCTCTCCCCTTTCTCTCTCCCTTCCCTGTGTTTAATTGCAGAACTGTAACTAAATGTCCATCTGTTAATGACATCCTGCAGAGCAGATGACACTGTTCATTTTAATTAAACACATTAAAAGCATGTAACAAAGTGTCGTTCCTGAGGGCAAAATCTTACTGATCCTAAAATAGCCCGCAACTCTTTTTTTCTTTCACCTTATTTCAGAGTCTCTGTCTCCTGTTAAATTGTGCTCTCTGTGGGTTGTTTTCTCTTGAGTTCATTTTTCACCTGTTGGTATCAGTTTCACTGTGGGAATGGGAGGAGATGGGGTGGGTCACCCTCCAATTTTGATCCTGAGCAGCATCTCCACATCATTGCTGATGGTAAGTGGTGACGCTCTTCCGACCAATAGCCGAGACAGTAATGGAGTGGAGTCTCTCTAAGTATTGCAATGACTCTCAATGGCTTTCATTGACTTCTGAATACTCAGGCACACACACACACACTCATACACATATTTCATTACTGAAGATTTACAGCAGTGGCGTTTACCAGATAGCTCAGTCTCAAAACACACAATGTGTTCATGCGAGTCAGTGTTTTTTTTACTGTCTTCTCACTATGGCCCCAGTTCATTGAAAGAGCACAATGCGGGAGCAGTTTTGCATTTTAGACTGTATTGAACACTTTAATTCTGTGGCCAGGGGACACTGATTCCAGAACAGCATTCCTGCTCTGTCTGGTATTATGAACACGGACCCATGCTTCACTGCTGCACAGTGGTGCGAGTGCAAAAAAACTATTGATGATCCCATGTCTGCTTCTCTCAGCCCACCACCCGCTGGGCTGAAAAATGCACTGAGAGGCTCTCATTGATCCAGTCACATCTGCAAAACTGCTGCTGCATGTGTTATTATCGCCAGAAATAGAAACACAGTATCTCAACACACAGAAATGCTGAAAAAAGTTTTGGCTTTCTTTCTTTTTTCTTTTTTTTTTTTACTTGTATACTTCTATGCTTAAATGATCCTGCTGTGGTGATTTTAGGTATTTGTGTTTCCTTCCTTTATGAGATCTGCAACCTTTTATAGCTTTTGTTCGGCATATAGATGGATATTTTAGCTCAAGATACAAAGTTCTTTCGCCTGAGTGAGTTTGCCAGGAAAAGTAATTGAACAGCCGGTGCATGTTCATAACATGATGAGGCGCCACCATTTGTAATAAAAAAAATTTGTCTGCGATTGTGTGCCTGCCTACCTATATTTACCCAGGGCTATACATTTGGTTGTACTATTTCTTAAATGATTATGATGGGTAAACTTTCCTAAAAGGCACACAGTTCTCAAAGTCTAGCAACCCTTGTTAGACATTGTACTAAATGCTGGTAACTTGAGTGATCTATCCCAGCATATGATCTATCCTCTAAATGCACTTGATATGACTTCAGACCATGAGATGGGACAACTTTATGTAAGCAGAGAAAGGAATACTGGAACCGTGCACTCACTATTCTCAATAATCATGTGATCTACAAATCAAAATACCAAGTTAATTTACCATTTTACTGCACTTCATTCGCTGCCATACAAATTTTTTTTACAAGTATTTTTTTGTACAAATAAAGTTCACTTCAAACTGGAGGATTTTTGGACACCCATAACTATTCATTTTCATGAAATGCCATCAGGAGTTTAAAGGGTAGATAACACACAAATTGGCACCTTGGAGAAATTTAAATTGAAAGTAGAATTTATAATTTGATAGTTTTTTGGCAAGAAGCGTACAGCTGTAAACATGCTTTCAGGTGAAGTCTGTCATTAACAAAGGACCGGAGAATTGGACTGAGTCCTGTATCAAGTGGAAACTCCTTTTCTGGCAGCAGGGGCCATATGCTTTTTGTTTACACTTGACTTTATCTGAGTGCCAGTTCATTGCTGTGGGCCTCGTGCCTACTAACTCTCTAGCGAATTGTATTTTCTACATTATGCGCCAAGATGGCTTATTGACAAAAATCTTTCCTTATATTATGCCGAGCCTTTGTTTTTGTGGAGTCTTTGGGAATTTGATTTGGTAACAGCACTGCTCATTGCTATGATGCATATATTTTGCATTATAAAATTAAAAAAAAATACCCTTATCCAGAATTTCATGAGCATATTAGTTTTTTTCACAAATCAAACATGAAAATGTGTCTGATGGCGTCCAAATGTACCCAGACATGAGTTCTGGTGCAGCAGTCAGCCTGTTCACATCTTTGTCTTCTGTAATGTGAGTTGGTTAAGCACAGGATTTTTAATGCCATTATATTGTATCATATCCATTTTTCTATATTGTATTGTTATTTTTTGTCTATGTAAACAACAATGGCTTTCTGATATTTTTTTTTTAATCACTTGCATTTTTTAGTATTTGTTATTTACAGAATTGCTCATGTATTTATTTTCCATGCATATTTATGAACTCTGTGAAAAATATGCTGGGATTATAAGGGCCTGGCATCTCCTTTCTCATGGATATTTAGCTTGGTTTGTTAAAAAAATTCCCAAATTCCTGATTTCCCTCCACCTCTTAACCTGCTTCTTTGCCACAGTAATATCCTGAAAGTTTGCCTGTCAGGATAGCACTGCACTATATGCAAGCAGTGTGGAATACTGCAGTTTCAGTGAGCGCTATTACTTTTGCTTGAAAGCCCTTTGCATGCAGTAAGGTGCCCACGAGCTGAGTGCTGACCAGAGTTCAGTGTTGCCAAGGGGAGCTAGAGGCTATGCTCCAAAATGTGACCATGGAATGAATTCTTGACATCTGGAGGAGGAGGAGGGATTGACCTATCATTGCCTCGCACACTCGGGCAGATATTCTTTCATCTTCTCCCACTGAGTTGAGGGGGGGAGCAGTCTATCCACCAGGTCCTATGTGACAGAAGCCTCACATACATTGATGAGCTTAATAAATACATCTATCATGTTACACCTTTTCAGTGCTTTCCGCCAAGCCCCGAGCAATCCATCAGTGCCAGCGAAGACAATAAGCAAATCCTTTGAGTTCCTTTAGTATTATAGTGGTAATTTATAGGTGTATACTTTTAGCTCCTCTTTGTGCGCGTGATTATGTTAAATTATAGCTGGTGGGCGTGTAAGGGAATGCAGCACCATCCGTGATGAGTCCAGTCAAAGCTACAGTATTATTACCTGTCATATCGTATCACACCCACGCTTATTCTCATTGTTCCATGTGGAACATAAGTCATCCATCATAGTTAACTATTAACTATGCTCAATTAAAATACATTGCACAAAATCTTGACTTTTTTTTTCCCCTCAACCTTTTGCCAGGAATGTGCTGACTGAACTGATTCTATTATGCCTCTGTACACAGAGAATTTTCAATAAACAGATGTTCACAATACATCATCAGCATGCCACCTGAAGGCTGGGATCTCAGCGCCTAAAGAGTAAACACTGAGACCTACTGACAGGAGGAACGCAATGCAGTGCCAGTCCCTAAGACATAATTTGCGTGCGCTGTTCTTTTCTGAGCCGAACAACAATTGCTAGTCTTACTTATGTGTTTGTTAAATGAAGCCGAAGGCATGATGAAGGGTTGCCCATTAACCGTGTAAACATTTGCACTAATCTTTACTGCTTGCAGTGAACACTGTTATTGTGCCTATTCTTTGCCTGCTTGAAAACTCTCAGCTGCCAAACCAGTTTATTTCAGTTCTGCTGCTAAATTGTTCAGTGACATTACTCAAGCACTGTGAAACAAATTTATGCGCAAACTGAAAACAGGATAACAGGCTTGCATGTTAACTATTTGCCAAAATGTAACAGGCCAGTGTTCAACGCCTGGTTCCTAAAAGCACCAGAAGGCTTGCAGGTCAATCAATACAAACTGCACTCTCCCAGTGAGATAATATTGACCTCTAGATATGGGACCGTACCATCCGAACAGCTTGTCAGAGCCAAGTTCCCACCATAGACAAGCTGGGGGTTTTTTGACTGGTAATCTATCAGTAAGGGCCTTCGGGCAATGTTTACTGGTACTTTTATTAGAATGATGATACACACGGGTAGGTACTATACAGTGAAAATTCTGATACCGTTGATTTGCCCCTGTTGGATATCACTAATTCAGAACACCATGGCAATGTACAACCCCAACTCGGCAAAAGTTTGGACAGTATGAAAAATGCTCATAAAAACGGAAGCAATGATTTCCTATATTCTTATGACATATATTTCATTAAAGAAAGAATGAAGACAAGATATTTTGTCTTTTTTTTTCTGGTCAACTTTATTTCATTCGTAATTATACATCCATTCCTGCTTTTCAGGCCTGCAATGAATTACAAAAAATGTTTGGACTGAGGCAATTTAAGACTAGTAATGAGGATAAAAATTTGAATAATGAAGTAATCTGAAGAAGCTGATGTCAGCAAGTGATTGTAATCATTATTTGGTACAATAGCAGCATTGAGGAAAGGACTAGTTCTTCTAGAGCAAAGAAGGGCCGAGGATTGCCAATTTGCCCACAAATTTGTGCGAAAAATCACTGAAAGATTTTTTTTTTTTAAGCAATGCTCCATAAAAAAGTTGGGAAGGGATTTTGATACTTCACACTCTACGATGCATAACATAATTAAAAGACTCAAGGAATCTAAAGACGTTTCTGTCTGTGCGTAAAGGGCTTAAGCTGAATGCTCTTGATCTCTGATCGCTCAGACAGGACTGCATCAAAAACTGTAATTTATCCATAGGTGATTTTGGGCTCAGGATTACATTGGCAAACCTTTTCAAGCGCTGAAATACACAGTTATATCTGCAAAATTCAGGTAAAACTACTCTGTGTGAAAGGAAGCCTTATGTTCACAGTGTCCAGAAGCGCCATTGACTTCTCTGTGTTCCGAGGAATCTACGATAGACCACTGCACAGTGAAAACATGTATTCTGGCCAGACAAATCAATATTCCAGGTCTTTTTTGGAAGAAATGGATGATGTGCACAATGGACCAAAGAAGAGAAGGACCATCCTGATTGTTTTCAGCAAAAAGACCCCAGTGCCATGCTCTGTCCTGGTATTGGGCTGTGTCAGTGCCCATGGCAAGGGTAACAGGGACATGAATAACCAGGTTTTTCTGTGTGCCTGTAAACACCATATCCCAAGTATGATCAAAACCGGGATAAGGCTCATAACCGGGATTCTCAAGTATATATATATTCATTGTGAAATGTGTGAATAAGAACAAGTGGCATGCAGGTATAGTGACATACACATCAATAAGCTATCATACTACCCCATATTTGAACACTTTTAAGGAGCAGGTGTAACTCACTGACAGTAATATCCAAAATATACCTTAAATTTATACAAAAAAGATATTCCACCATCAGGTAAAAGCAGGCAATAGGATACTCTATCTTTAATGCAAATCATTGCATCTAATATAATAGTCAAACGTGTCCTTGAGCTGTCTGCGAAATAAAATAGCAAACTTTTTTTTTTGTTAAATGCGGTAGAAATTCAAAAAGCACAATATCCCACTATATCCATGCCATGTTAATAGCAAAGGCTAACGGTTAGTGATAATAACCAATGTGACTATGACAGTATCAAAATTCTGGCAACTTTAGAATATGGGAAACACTACAGTGGGCTCCAAAATTACTGGCACTCCTGACTGGCAATACAGAACAATAAAAAAAGAAACCGAACATACCATTGAGTGAAATACTTTATTAATGTTTTGATTGAAACAACCAAAATCATTACAAGCATTCAATACAAAATACATTTCAACAAAATCAAGGTGTCATAAAAATAAGCACCCTTCATTTAGTACTCAGTGCAACCACCTCTGCCAAGGATAACAGCATGGAGTCTTTTCCTGTAATTTTTGACAAGGTTAAGGCACACATTTGGGGGGATTTTGGACCATTCCTTTAAGCCAGGGGTCACCAACCCTGTTCCTGGAGAGCTACCATCCTGTAGGTTTCTGCTCTACCTCCTATTCCGCACACCTGATTCAACTAATTAGCTACTTAATTGCCCAGCTTGTGATCTTGTTAAGTAGCTAATTCGTTGAATCAGGTGTGATGAATAGGCTTTCTTCTGGCAACCCTTCCAAAGAGCCTGTGGTTGTGGAGGTGGCACCTGATGGTGCTTTTTGAAATCTTGCGACCCCAAAATGCCACCAAAGCCTGCAATTCCTTCACAATGATTCTTGGCAATTTTGTTGCTTCTCTCACCATCCTCCTCAGTATCCTGCAATTTCATCCTCAACCCTTGAGGTTTTTAACAGTTCCATATCAATCGTTTGTGAATCTTCTTGTAGCCATGATCAGATTTATTGAGGTCTGTGACCATCTGCCTCTTTTGAACTGTCTGTTGTTTTGTTTTCTTAATGGAGTTAGATGACAAAGAAACGTTGCATGTGTGTTACCTAATTTTTATACACAAGTGAAACAGGAAGTGATGTAAGGACTCAATATAGTTCCTTAACGCTTAGATAAAACTTAGATGAGTGGAATTTAATACCTGGTTTAATTTTAGTTGATGTTATCTACAGTAACCATTAAGGGTACCATTTATTGTGAAACCTTGATTTGCAGGAAATTGATTTTCAATTAAATTAGTAAATGATTTTGGTTGGTTCCGTTGGAATATTAATATCATACAGTATTTTTCATATGTTGTTCTTTAGAGTATTTCAATAAATATATTTTTTAGAATTTTTAAAAGATTTTTGTGCATTGCCAGTCAGGGGTGCCAGTAATTTTGAAGCCTATTCTATATAGCCAGCTAAATAACAAATATTATGAACCATAATACATACACATCGAGGAGATTGACTTCCCCATAATGAAAGGCCCCTCCTCCTCCAATGAATTAATGCTGTCAGGCTCAGAAAACCCTCCAATACCGTCCTCTTCAGACTCACTCCCGGTGTCTATATATGAAAGATACCAATACAGCTTTTCCATTTCGTAAATATGAAGTGAATACTTTCTCAGATTGCGTGTTTCTGTGCACACCAGAAACTCAGATGCGCGAAGTTGAGAACACACAACCTAATCTACTGTAACTCAGGAGTTAAGGACTTTTTCTGGAGCCTCAATTAATTTCTTCTAATTATTGTCAGAAAGATCATATTGTCCTCTCTTGGATAAAACACTTGTGAATCGCCAGATGATTATCAAGAAAGAGTAACGTTGGCACAAACTACAGTTGTGCATTTGCGCAGCGTGGTATTTGCAGCTAAAAATCACTGTGTTTCTGGGAGAGGCTATTTGTGGTGAGAACTGATCATGAATGCTGCAAGGGATGTACTCTGTACATGCAAATCAATTGTACTGTAATGTGTTTATTTAATATCTGATGGCTATAAAGATCAGTAGAATGATGTATTATCAATACCACGTTAAATTTTTGCTTCAGAAAGCTGAATTTTTTTCACTACTAATTTGGCTTACCTTTGGGCTCTTGTGGTCAAGGCCTATTGCTAAGACGGAATCGTTTTTTTGTCGCGAGGGATCATTTTTATCACCTGCTGGATTGATACAATTGGCAAATATGTTAGGCTATTTGCTATCAGGCTTAGTTTAGGAGTTAAATTCATACAATTCCTGGGGAACAGTGATGGGACTTAACACATCCATATTCTAAATCGTTTATGAGCACCCCTTCCTTGTGAATATTCAGTGTACGTTTTGGATGCACAACATTTTGATGGGATATTGCTACTGAGTGCATCATTTGAGCAGTTCCATAGATGCTAATGTCCACGATCTGCACCTCTGTGCAAAAGTATGAAGACTTGTTTTCAGGATGAATGGGACAACATTCTGAAACACTTAATCACTTTTAGTCCTCAGTCTCCAAATGTTTATTAAGAATTGTGAAAAGGAATTGCCACGTTTTAAGCAGTAAATACTTTACTGTCCCAACTAATTTTTATTTGAAATATGTTTCAAGAATCAATATTGAAATATGTTTATCATGAAAATTCTATAAAATTCATGTGGCGAAACATCAAATAATGTCCTGTTATTTTATTTTCAACATTAAAGGTCAGAGATTATTTACAAACCACTGCATTCAGTTTAATTTAAATTTAATAAACCGTCCTGACTTTTTCTTATTTTTGGTTGTATGATGGCTGGCATTATCTTTTTCAAATTCTGCAAATCTATGTTTGCATGTTAGCCTAGCATGTAGCATTTGATTATTCCCAATAAATGAGTGTTTGCAGTTCTTTCTGCACAGTCAGCAGTCAAGAGCAACCAATCCTCTCGCTCTTATTTGGTACTATGGTCCATGTCTCCTGAGACATGCAGATGATATCTCTTGATTTTTGTTTTTGAGAATTTTTGTGTTAGCTGGCTGCGGACTTACATAATTGCCTTAAACAGTTATTCAAAAAAAGAGAAAGTCAACCCAGAGGCAGTTGGCACGCTATCATTGTTGTCAAGCTGATTGATATACTTGTACTGGCCATTTTCCCGGAACTGTTTCAGCCTATTTGTGCATACTCTCATGAATGAAAAATCCAGCTTGAGCCAATTGAAGATCATACTGTCCTCTGCTGGTAGAAAGGCACACTCATAACACCTGGCCAAAATGTATATTTAAACTATTTGAAATTAATCACATCACTTTCCTTTTTTATTCCCTCCTGGCATACTTTCTTCCTTTCTCCGGTCCTTGCATCCTTTTTTTAAATTTTATCTGAAACATGCTTGTTCTTCTTTCTGTTTAGGGGTTTCAAGTCCCTGTGGCTGCAGAATGCGTTGCTATGGAAACACAGCCATTTGAATTTTCACAATGGTGAGACTGCCAGGGTTTTTCCTACACGTATCTGAACCTGAAAGAACATGGAGGCATAGCAGCACAAGGCCATTATGATGAATCTGGCACACAAATTACTGTATTGTCTTCAATGAGCCCGTGCCATTCATAGTTCATAACGAGCTTATCTATCACTTCCTTCTGTGTATTGCTTGGTACAAAGTGTCTTTATTTTTTAAAATCACATATTTATTATACATAATTTTTTTTAATCTAAAATGAAAAAACATTACCTGTTGGCACGCAGATTTATATGTAAATTTTCATACCACCTAACCTGTTAAACAGTTTTGTTATGAAGATGGGTGCTAATATGAACAAGTTTTTGTCTTTCTCGGAGCACATAATGTTTCTTTTTCTCCTGAATGAACAAGTAATTCCAGCTGCATGAAAACCTACAATTAGGAGCAGAATTACTGGCTACCTTCACAAATTTTTTTAAAAAAGTCTGTATATGATATACATCATAGTATAATTGTGTAATTGTTTGAGAAAACCATATAATTTTTCAAAACATTCCTCAGCATTTTCAATGTTTTTGTATGAAGTAATCACATATGTAAAATATGTCTCAAAATATCAGGGTCCTGCTGAAACAATTACTGTAAATGAAAGCAAGCTGGGTTAAATGGTCATATATGTTAATATCAATTTAATGCAGATATCTCAAACTCAGATTCCAGAGAGCAGCTGTTTCTGCTGGTATTTGGTTTGTTCCTGCACTTAAGTACGTAATTTAAGTCATTGATTGGCTAAGGAGACTGTGCACCTTGTTTATTAGTCCTAATTAAGCAGCTGATTGAATTGAAATCCCCAGTACCTGCAGACACTGCGGCCCTCGAGAACTGGAGTTTGAGGCTGCCGAGTTAAAAGTACTATATTATGTCATTATATCACTGTCTGTTTCACCTGGATACAAAAACATGGTGACAGTCTGCAAACCTCATCAATCACCACTGAAAAATTCAAAGAACCGTCTACTCAAAAGAGACAGGTGATTATTAACTGAAGTTTGGCAATGAGTTTAAAAAAGTAACTGGTTACATGTTCCACATAGCATTGTAAGAACAATGAATTGTAGAAAAAGTAAAATACTCTCACTGGTCACTTTATTAGGTTCTCCTTTCTGATATGGGGTAGCACCCCCATCTTCTCCTTAAACAGCCTGAAGTCTTTGTGGCAGAGATTCAACAAGGTGCTGGAAACATTCCTTATATAGTACATATAGAGTCCTTTTAGAGTATGACTTGAGATCTGGTGACTGGGGAGGCACTGTCATATTCGTGGAACAGGTTGAGATGACATGGAATCTAGAATGGTCTTCTGTTGCAGACCATCCATCCAAGGTTCAAAATGCTATGCATCCAAAGATGCTCTTCTGCATAACACAGGTGGAATGTGCAGTTATTTGAGTGGAACCAGTCTGGCCATTTCTGGGCTTTCTTATTAACAAGATGTATTGGCCCTAGAACTAATGCACACTGGCTGTTTTAGTTTTTCACACCATTCTGCGTACACTCTAAAGACTGTTCTGCATGGAAATCCAAGGAGGTCAGCAGTTCCTACAAACTTAAACCACCCTGTATGGCACCCACTTTCATTCCTTTCTCAAAGCCACTTCGATCAGATTTCATCCCCATTCTGATGTTTGGTCCGAGCAACAGCTTGACCTCCAGTTTCTCTGAGATATACATATGAGGGAAAACACCGTATAATTTCCCTAAGCCAGCTATCACCATAGTTAACACAAAAGAATCCTGCAATATTGTGAGGCAAGCAGTTCTTGAGCTTCATAAATAAAAGCAAAATTGAAAATGCCCATTTCTTTCATGGCTGGTAGAGGTAGGAGGCCAGGTGCAGCAACGAGAGGGAAATGAGCAGCACAGACACGAAACAAACACAGAGAATAATACAGACCACCGGAAAGTGCTCGCGCTTCCAAAGTATGTATAATAGTCCAAAAACACGGAAGCAAAGCAAGATAGGAAAAGGGGAGAAGAAACTCCAATAATGACGAGAAGATAGAAAGTCAAATCCTGACTACAGATATCTTCCGCTATCGTGCGTAGCTACAAACAGACACTCTAGCAAAGAGGCGTGGCGAACATCCGGCTTATATAGAGTCCGGGGAAGCGCCGCCCCAGTTCAATCAGCCAGCTGGGTAAAGAATCTGATTGAAATGGAATACGATATCGTCCCGGGACGAGAGCCACAAAGGAAAGTCCAAAACACACGCACAAACATCCAGAACCATGACAGCCCCCCCCCACAAGGGACGGCCCCAGACGTTCCCATAGAACCCCGAGCACGGAACTCCGAAATAAAGGTGGGACCCAAGATATCCCGAGAAGGGACCCAGCACTGCTTCTCAGGACACCAAACCCTCTGGCCAACCTGATAAGCTAGTGCAAAACAGCGCCTCCTATCAGCAGCAGCCCTCCGTTTATGCACCGCCATGGGGACAAACAAACAGCCAGACGGCTCCCCACCAGAACCAGGGTCGGGCCGCAAGGCCTCCTGCGTAATAGATTCAGTATCCCACTGCATTGGAGCCACAATCTGAGCCGCTGGAATAACCGGCCCAGAAATGGGATAACGGCCCGAGCGGTCATAAATCCGTGACAAGGCACCAGGCTTGATGTTTTTGGAGCCGGGGCGATAAGTAAACGTAAAGTCAAAGCGATTGAAAAACAATGCCCACCGCTCCTGCCGGGAATCACATCGCCTAGTCTGCTGGACACACTGGAGATTCCTGTGATCCATCCAAACCACAAACGGATGTTCAGCCCCCTCCAACCAATGGCGCCACTCTTCTAATGCCAATTTAACAGCTAACAACTCCTGGTCACCCATACAGTAACTCCGTTCAACCGGTGACAACGATCGGAAGAAGTAGGCGCATGGGTGCAACTTATTGTCCCAAAGGGGGCGCTGGGACAAAATGGCACCCACCCCAACCTCCGAAGCGCCAACCTCCACCTCAAATGGGAGGGAGGGGTCGGACAAAACGACAATAGGTTCAGAGCTAAGTCATTTCTTCAACTCCTGAAAAGCAGCCTCCATTGCTGGAGACCAAGCAAATGACAAGGAGGAATTCCTCTTAGAAAGCGCAATGATGGGGGCAGCCACAGCGCTAAACTTGCGAATAAATCTCCTATATAAATTAGCAAAGCCCAAAAATCGTTGAACCTCCTTAATATTCTGAGGGGCAGGCCAATTCCTAACCGCTGCCACCTTGTCAAGGAATAGTTTGATCTCACAATCGTAATCACGATGTGGAGGCAAAGACAAAGCTCGTTGTTCGCCAAAATCCTCCGCGAGATCAACATAATCATCAGAAACGTTGGGAGGTAAACCAAGGTTCAGCATGGCTCCTACACTCCAATCTTGTTCAGAACCCGACGCCTGCCCCATGGGTTGAAATTCGGGGCGACTTGCAAGAATCTCACTTCAGTGAGATCTACAGTCAGAGCCCCACTGGACGATTGGGTTATTTTGACTGCCTTAAAAGATCTGTGGCCTATGCTTAAGCAACCACAAATGACCTAAAACCACAGGACAAACTGGGGAATTGATTAAGAAAAAACAAATTTTCTCTGAATGACCACCAAAAGGGATAAACATAGTAAAAAAATCAGAGACCTCGGTTATAAGCCCATCTCCCAACGGTCGACCATCCAAAGCTTTGATCGAGTGTGAATGTGAGAGAGAGCGGATGGGAATGGAATGTTTTCTAGCCCACTCCGCATCCATGAAACAATCAACAGCCCCCGAATCCAAAAAGGCTTTAACCCATATTCTCCTTTTCCCCATAGTCAACTTTACTGAAATATGAGTTTGAACGGGAGATTAGGTCTGTCCCTCTAGCGCCCGCCCCACCGCCAGAGGGGCTTCCCGTCTCCCTTTAAGCTCGGGTCAACTTGGACAGATATGTCCTGGTTCGCTACAATGATGATAAATTATTTGTCTGTGAACAGGCTTACGAGCCCGGCTCTCATATGAGCCATCAACCTGCATGGGCTCACTAGAACTGGACATTTCAGTGGGCGGAGTCGGGGCTGTATGCCTGTTGTAAGGAACATTAACCCCGTTGCTATCAAGAGCCAATGCAGTACGTTTCTCCTTGTTTCGTTCGCGGATGCGATTATCAACTCGCACCGCAGTGCGAACCAACAAATCTAAAGAAACGCAAGGCTCTAATGTAGCCAGAGCGTCCTTAACCTCCTCAGCCAAAACGTGAACAAAAACTGTCATAAGAGGTGCTTCTGGCCACCCTGTCTCTGTGGGCGAGGAGCGAAACGAGATAGAAAAATCAGCGACGCTATCAGAGCCCTGCTTCAAACGCGTTAGACGCGTAGCTGCGTCCTTACCATAAACATCCTGATCAAAAACATTAATCATTTCTCTCACGAGAGTTTCCACTGAATTTACTACCGGCGATCTAGCTCGAATAAGTGGCCCCACCCAAGTGAGGGCTGTGCCGGTCAACAGTGATAAAATAAACGAAACCCGTGATTCTTCATTCGAGAACCGTGAGGGTGGCGCTTAAAAAATATTTCACATTGAGCAATGAAATCTTTACCTTTTCCTGCCTCGCCTCCATATCTTAGGGGTAACTGGAGTTTAGGCTCTCGGGGAAGGTGTACTGATTGTGCTTGTGAAACACTTTGTGTAATCTGAGCAGACAATGCTCTAATACTCTCGGAGAGACTTATTTAAAAGCTTTCCTGTCTCTCCATAGCATTCTCCTGAAGGCGAATTCTCTCAGTCAGCTCTGCCTGCCGACTGTCCAAGCTAGAAAGACCCTGGCCATACGCAGTAAGGACAGACTGCTGATCAGCAACAATGCTCTCTAGCATAGCTGCTGCTGGCGACTCCATGTCTGGCTAGAGTGTTCTGTAATGGCTGGTAGAGGTAGGAGGCCAGGTGCAGCAACAAGAGGGAAACGAGCAGCACGGACATGAAACAAACACAGAGAATAATACAGACCACCGGAAAGTGCCCGCGCTTCCAAAGGACGTATAATAGTCCAAAACACGGAAGCAAAGCGAGATAGGAAAAGGGGAGAAGAAACTCCAATAATGACGAGAAGATAGAATTTCAAACAAATCCTGACTACAGATATCTTCGGATATCGTATGTAGCTACAAATAGACACTCTAGCAAAGAGGCGTGGCGAACATCCGGGTTATATAGAGTCCGGGGAAGCGCCGCCCCAGTTCAATCAGCCAGCTGGGTAAAAAATCCGATTGAAATGGAATACGAAATCGTCCCGGGACGAGAGCCACAAAGAAGAGTCCCAAACAAACGCACAAACATCCAGAACCATGACAATTTCAACTACTGGGGCAATAATTACTGAGAGTTAGGCATATGGCTATTTTAAAAATCAGCCTAGAAGAAGTCTTGTACCGATATTGAACGCACATACAATGAGGAGGATAGCTTTAATGGCAGAAACTCCAAGGATCACTGGTTGAGAATTGAGACATTAATTATTGTATTGGGATCAGAAGTCTTCAAAACTATGATTCAGACACCATCCACTCTACTATAAGATGTTTGGGAGGGTTGCCAGAAAAAAATCCTCTGTTGTCATCAAAAAGCAAAATCGTGTGTGGTTTGCCAAACGGTACGGGAAATTCCATTGGGACTGGGTTCTGTGGTCATTAGACCCAAAATAGAGCTCTATGGCAAAAAACATTCAATTCAATTCAATTTTATTTGTATCGCGCTTTTCACGGAGAGACTGTCACAAAGACACTTTACTGTGCAAAAAAAAAAAAAATCAGGAGCATTGCCCAGCCTATTCCCCACTATAGCAAATGAGGCAAAAAAAAAAAAACTCCCAGTAGGGAGTAAAATCCTCAAACAGTGATGAGAAAAAACTCCCCAGTGGGAAGAAATCTCAGGAGGAACCCGGCTATAGTGGGGAAGCCCATCCTCCGCTGGCTAGCTAATTAATAATAAAATAAAGAAATAATAAAATAAAATGGTATTAAAGTTCAAAAAAGTTCATTAAGACATCTAAGCAGTGGCATCTGAAGCTCCAGAATGTGGCATTTCTAGGACGGAGCAGGACTGGATCAGGACCAGATCAGGACAGCAGCGGCCAGCGCTCATGGTGAAGGACAGGGCTCGGAGGTTCCAGGACTCAGGGTTCCGGAGGGAAAAGATCCCCAGAGAAAGACAGAAAGAAAGGGGGTGAGGTACTGGATAAAACTACTGCATATTAATAAAATTCTGTCCTTTGTCAGGTGCCAAGTAACAATTCTGGAGCAACCAGTCTAGAGACAGTCAACACTCCTCCATCCACTTATTGCAGCACAGAGGCCTTACAATTATACCAGGCTGTAAGATCACATGGATTTACTTAACACTAGCCACCACGTGGACTTTTCCAGTGACTAATGCTGTAGCAAGCCCCACTGGCACCTCTAATGCATGCTCAGTGCCACCGGTTCCACATGGATTTACTTGACACTACCACCAGTAGTGGTACCAGTATGGACCTCCCCGGTGACCAAGGTTGTGGCAAGCCCTACTGGCACCGTTAATGCATGCTCAGTGCCACCGGTTCCACATGGATTTACTTAACACTGGCTTCCAATACCATGTGAACCTACCACAAAACCAGGCAGTAGTTAGTCTCACAAGAAACAAATAAATATAATTAACTGATGGTATGTTAATTAAGCATAGGCTTGACTAAAAAGGTACATTTTCAGTGTGCTTTTGAAGACAGTGTGTGTCTGCAGCCTGAATTTGTCCCCGGAGATTGTTACATAAAATTGGCGCTGTGTAAGAGAATGCTCTGCCTCCAATTGTCTGGCTATATTCGGAATTTTCAAATATTCAACACCTTGTGAATGAAGTAATCTTGGCGGGGAGTAAGGAATGAGAGGACTGTAGAGATATTCTGAGGCCAAGTCATTTAAAGCTTTTTAAGTTAGCAGTTGTATTTTATATTCAATTCTAAATTTTTCAGGCAGCCAATGAAGATTTTTGAGCACTGGGCTAATGCGATCATATTTTTTAGTCCTAGTCAGAACTCTAGCGGCAGCATTCTGCACTAATTGATCATTCCTTAAGGAGCTTATTGACATTGTGAAGTATGGTGATGGATTTTTGATTTTGTGGGGCCTTTTTCTTTCACAGGCCCTGAGGAACTCTTAAGGATTCATGGTTTATAGATTCCTTCTCAAATCAACAGGTATCAAATGAAAACCTGACTGCCGCAGCCAGAAAGCTTAGACTGGGACATGGTTGGCCTTCCAACAGGACAATAGTTCTAAGTATGCATTGAAATCAACATAAAAACGGTTTACCAAGCACAGGATCAGGGTTATGCTGTGGCCGCCCCAGTCCCCTTACTGAAACCTAATTGAAAGCCTGTGGGATAAGCTGAAAACTGAAGTCCATAAACAAGCAACCAGTAATATGAAAGATATGAGGAGATTCAAAATGGAGGAATGATTGCAGATTCCATGTCTTCCCCAACCTCGTAACACTCGAAGAAAGAAGAATCAGGGCTGTTATTTTGGCACCGGGAGGCTGCAGGAAGTATTAATTGAAGAGGATCCAATAATTGTTGCACATTTTTGCAAAAAATATTTGCTTCATAATGGTAATTATTTTCTCTCAATCATGTTATTTCAATTAAAGGTTATATTTGTGATTATATTTTGAACTAAATACAAAGTAGATGAACAGTGATGCCATTAATTCACGACAGCTTTAGTTCATATTTATCAAGGTGGCCAATATAAGTGAGGGAACTGCATATGGACAAAGATGCACACTCACGCACATGCACTTACAGCCATTAAGTGCACTCACACAGAGATCAGTCATACATTGAAGCCTCCATAATTACTGTCCATATCCTTCTGCGAACTGGATAAGAGTAAGATAAGAGTACTCTGAGGCTAGCAGCTGAGCTCAAGGCGCTGGTGTTGAATGTGTCCATCTGCAGCCTGCCCATGCCCTCAGGTGCACAGCTGTCAGCTGGAGTGAACTGGGGAGCAGGAGCAGCACAAAGACCGTGAGCTGAGCAGGATGTAGTCTGTTACTCTTTTTGGATATTTCCTTTAATACAGGGACCCTATTAGAAAATTAAAGGCGGAATGTGTTTGCTCGGGCAACTGTGACAAGTACACATAAATCAAGCTTCTCCTGTTCAGTGGGCGAATGCACTCTTCCTCCGTGCAGTATATCACACCGCACACCTTCTCCAGGCAACGTTTTCAAACACTTCGATTCCGCCATCCCTTTATGATACATACAAAGGGATGGTTGCAAGGTAAACACTACTGTTCATTTTTCAGAGAAGAGCACAAGGTTCTCCAAGGAAAATTGTAAACATCTATCAGATTTATCTTTGTTTCCATAAGGTTTTCCTCAAGATGAACAGAGCAAAAGTCCATTTATTTTGGAAAGCTTTTCTTTTTTTTCCTAAGTGGAGAAGTCTGTTCTTTAACCAGAGATATTTTTTAATTCAAGATGGGAAGTTGTTTCCTTTTATCTCCACATTCCATGCTTCTTACTACTGAAGGGATAACCGAGTCCCACAGTGCCTACCTGTGATTTATGCCCGTTATTTCTCTCCATTCATTCACCGCATGATTCTCAATAATACAAGCAGCTCATGGGAGGACTGTTAAACAGCTCGCATATTGTGGTGAGGCTAGAAGCGTGGCCAACCGATTGGAGAACTAGGAATGAAACTCAAAGTCTGGTAACAGGCATGACATTGTTATTCTGCCCTTGAACTCGCCATTTTGCGAAATATGAAATGAAAGCTGACTTTGACAAGGTGCTGAGAAAATAAACGTATGAATACTCAAAATCCATTTTCCCCCGTAATGTTCAGATTGTCACGGTAATTATTCAGAGTTCACATTTGGAGGCTTGCATGTGCAGTGTTGACATTTTAACGAATAAACTAACCTTCAGACTGAACAACAATTTGGATCCTCGCAGACACCCTGTACCTCATTAGTTTGGGCACATTTTCCTCATTTGAACCAAGCGTCTGCCACATGATGAAGAAACATCCTTAAACTGAACGCAGTCTTGACATCCCTGATGACTGGCGTTTGGTTGCGTAAAATTAGTGCACTGGCTGTTGAGATGGACTCGAGCTTCCATCAGATGCAGTGTTGAAGAAACGGCAAAAACCGAGGCCTAAGAGATATACATACTGTAGGTCTGTGCTCAATTAATAGTCCTAAACTTTGAGGAACGATTACAAGTTGCTTCCAGACCCTCAGCATAACTTGAAATTTGTGGAGATTAAAATGTAACATGCGCATTTACCTCCAAGGCAAAAACATAAATGTTGATTCACTACAGGACAGTTCTGCTGTAATCAGTGTACTTTTCCTGAATTTAAAAAAAAAAAAAAAAAAAAAAAAAGGGGACCGTTTGGTCTTGAAAGATAATTTAATATGAAGGCTTAACGAAGACAAAAATTCATGTCAATATGAGCTTGCGTGATGAATTAGAATGTGTGTTATTTTGCATGAAAATGACCATCAGTAATAAGGCTTGTAATACCGTAATGAAGATTTTATGGATGAAATCTTCCTGATACATGCAATAGAACGGTTACAAAGGCTCAGAGACATTGTTTTGCATCATTTTCATTTTTCCATCTTACTGAGCTGTTGATTTTGTGGTTGAGAAATGAATTGCCTCATATATTTTTCATAAACCATCTTCTAACTAATTTGTTACCAGAGGCTAATTAAACAAATTTCTTCTAATCAAACAGCATCATTTCCCAGGCATGGGCGAAACAAGTGTCAGTACTCCACTGAAAAGTGACCTGTCTCTGGGAAAGGAGCTGCATCACTCAGATGAGTTATTCACCCACACTAAATATAAATAATTCCAATAACACTCCAGTCCTCCTCTATCTTCATGTTCCAATTGGTTAAAGAATGCATAGCTGTCTTATTGCTGACAATAATCACAAATCTTTTCCTGTCATCATCAGAAGTAACAGGCATCAATTGACGTAAGCGTAGTCGTTGAAGAGCACATTTCAAACCATTCAATTTAATTTGGAATATCTCAAATTTTCAAGCCTCCTTATTCAGCTAATGCAACAGCAATGTAGTTCACAATAATATACATTGGTTGGCCTGGAAGTAAGCACTTATCAGGACAGCTGTCATCTTATATTTATTTTTCCATGATAGACAGAACATTGAGAGTACAAATCACAGAGTACACCCTTTTTGGCAGATCCCTCAAAAATAACTGAAGAGTCATTTTCAAATACGCCAACTAACATCAACTTAATACGCTTGTTGGACATGTATATCAAATACAGCATCAGAAAGGGAGCTTAACAGGATGCAGCCTTAATACAGAATCTTGCTTCACCAAAGCAGTTTAGAAATTAAAAATTTCATTAGTTTCGTTGTGTGTGTGTGTTTTTTTTTTTTTTACTTCTTTCTTGAAAGTTATCATGCCTGTATTTTTCAAATATGCCTGTCACTGCTGGGAATCAGTTGTCTCCAAATACCAATCATATTCACTTAACAATAGAGCAGATAGATTCCACACTAATGCCAGATCAGCATCCCTCTTTACCACAAAATGGACTGGGCTTAAATGAGATCACTAGTTCCAGTTACTCCAGATCAGTTGCTGGTGACCAGTGTAACACTTCAGCCCCAGTTCTGCAGTCGGAAAACTAATGATTGCAATTGATGAAAATTCTAGTCGGTCACAAAGTAAAGCCCTGCCATGATTATCAGCCATCAATAAAATCAGCCAGTTGATTTCAGCCAATTAGTTCCACATCTTTGCTGAAGAATTGTGCCAGTTAGGTAATTGATCAGACAGCAACAAAACAGAGGAGAGTTTTTACCTGCTGAACCTGGCTTTTCATTCCCTAATTATGGTCTGAATGCGCTTATTCTGTCTGTCAGAGCATCAGATAATCAACACCATTAGACAGACAGAAAAATTAATGCGTGTGGAAGTCACGGCAACATATTGTACAAAAGCCAAGATATACTGAAACGGTTCCATGTCCTTGCACTCAAACTGCCAACACCCACATCATACAGTCAACCAAGGACTCAAAAACGTAAATGACATTTCAGAAATGGCACTCGGTCCCTCTCTTGCTTGGCAACAACAGTGACAAGCTGTTTGGAAGCACCGATTTTGTATCCGTTTCAAGCCCAGGGCAGAGAATGGGCTCCAGCCCCCAAAATTACCCCAGCAAGGTCCAATCAAGGATTCAAAAAGGAACATTTTGAAAAGATGCATATATAATCAGAACAACTACAGGGACCGATTCTGTTCAAGCAGTGTAAACTGGTGAAAGTTAACAGCACCATATGCAGACAGCATGAAGTTCCGGCTGCTCTTCGACAGAGATGGCGATGTGGACTGACTGACCCTGAAATTCACCCAGGAAACGTCCTATCGATGATTCGAAAGAAACGGTTGCAAAAATCATGCACAATCAGTGGTACCATTGGGGCCGATTCTGTAGAGAATGGACTGGGCAAACTGCATGGAGTTCCAGCTGCTGCTCAGCGGGGATGGTGGTGTGGAAAGTCTATACCGGGCGAGTTCCCTCACCGGCAGCCGCAGTGGAAGTCAGCGGTGGTGTCCAGCGCGCGAAACCGGCGGTCGCGCTGAATGCAGTCCACATGGTACCATGCGTCGCAGTCGTCGCACTGGATCCACTGCACCGTCTCCTGCTGGGGCAGCCGGCAGCAGACCGAGGCGCAGGGCTCCTCTCCTCGCACGTACTCGTCCTCGGAGGAGGAGGAGGAGGAAGAGGAGGATGAGGACGATGAGGTGGATGAAGAGGAGGATGAGGAAGGAGAGTGTGGGGGCGGTTGAGGGAGCGGATGTTTTCTAGGCCTGCCCCGTCGTTTCCTTTAAAGAAAGAGATGGGAAACAGAGCAGAGGATGAGAGATGAAATGTTAAATATTGCAATGACACATTATACAAGAAATAGATATGAGGCATTGAATGACAGAGGCCACAAAAATACAACCCAAAAGACCTTTAAAAAAGCAATTTTTCAGGCCAAATGATTGAGCCGTGGCAAACAGGGAAACATTTAGCTCACAGGTTTTTGGCTTTAATGCCAAGTTTGGTTTTCTTGACCTCATTTTGTGGTCTGAAAATAGAAATCATAGCATTGGTCCAGGCTAAAGTTCACCATGGCCTGGTCATTATCCCAACCCATATCAAGGAAAACTGACCCGCTATTGATGCGTAATCGAGTGAAGTCCCCTCTTTCTCCGTCTCGCTCGTGGACCCTCAGGGATGGAGAGACCAAGGTGTAGTTCTCTCCACCCACCACCATGGAAGAGTAAACGGGGGAGCTGTGGGTCCTCCTCCGGCCTCGGGGGGCCAGAGGGAGCGCCTTCCTGGGTGGGGGCAGAGGGGCACGGACGTCTGGACCCATCTTCAGGTTCCACCTGAAGCCCTGCCTTTGGCCCGAAACCACATGCAGGTGGCCAGGATTGCCGTTTACCCGCAGGGGGGTTAACTGAGGGGTGCGATTCAGCTCCGGTTTCAGCTCAAACGGCTTACTGACCGCCTGCTTACTGGCAGCCGGCTCCGCTCTGGGCTCGATGGGGTGGAAGACCTCCGATTCGGACTTGCAGAGACGCCTCCTCTTCCTCCCTTTCTTCCTCTGCCTGCCTTCAATCTCTCCATTCTTGTACATTTCGTCTGAGCTGTCATCTTCCAGTAAGACTGTGTGAGCAGATTTTCGCCTACTTTTGGAGGAAGGGGGCACAGACATGGATGAGGAGACCGGGGTGGTGGAGGGAAATGGAGGGGGAGTAGAGGGAGGGATTATGGACCTGAAGGCTGGGGAGGAGGCAGAATTTGAGTTCTGGTGGGTACGGTTTTTGTCTGTCCTCTTGAAAGTCCAACAACTTCCATTCATTTTGCTCAAGCTTCCTATGGAGTTCAAAATGACAGTTGCCTTGTTTATAGACAGGGGGGAGAGGTCCAAGTTTGGTTCCGTCTTGGGGTCCAGGCTTGTTCTGATTCGGTTCTGGAGGTCAGAGGAGAACGAGCTCGCCTTTGGGACACTAATAGCATCAAAATCAGACGGTCGAACCAGAACTTTTTGGAAAAGGAAGTAAAACTCAGGACTTCCTCCCTCTGACTGTCCGCCAAACGTAAGTGTGTCACCGTCAGTGAGCTCCCATTGGACACCTGGTTGTAGGCGGATTTCATTCACCCATGTGCCTTAAATAGGAAGGGGGGGAAAGATCAGTGCAGAAGAGGCCAACTGAAAACAAATATTTTTTTCCAAAGCATCTTTGGTGTGATTATATAACACAAGGTATGATGCAATGAAAGAACAGACTTGAGAGGGAGCAAGGAGTCATAAAATCTCACCATGGCTGCTGCGGTCTTTGATGAGGACCCTCCAGCCCTCCTCCTTCGACTCCTCGGCCTCCTCTCTCTCAGCCTGCAGCTCAGCATGGACCCTAGAGATGGAGGCAGACTGGAGCACCACGTCACACAGCTCCACTGCACGCCCCAGGCGAAAGACTGAGAGGCTCAGGGCTGGCCGAAACGTATACAAGTCTCGTGCCAAATCCGTAGCAGAGGAGGAGGAGCCTATCCTCAGAAGCTGGAAACAGGGCTGGACTTTCGAAAGCATGGCACCTCCAGGACCCACCTGCCCTAAACTTACTGAAGGTGAAGCAGGTTCCTTTTCTACTAAATAATAAACTGATATAAATAACCTACTTGTGTACGCAGTATTATATTACTATTAGCAAGTTGGCTGAACTTACGCTACAAACTATATCCAGAAAATGAGTGAAACTAAGCTATATAGTATATTAACATATAGTAGCTTCTGTAAAATGCATTAAACCAATATCAGTTCTGCTCAACTTGCCTAAAGACCTATGACTTAACCCAAGGTTCGCTCTACATACAGGCGATGCACAGCTTGAAAAGGGTTGCAAAACTTCAGAAGGCAGCTTCAAGGTTGTTCATTTTCTGAAAACAAAGATAACAAAACTAATTTTAAAACAAAGGTCATATCGTCAATAAAAATTTACAAGCTAGATTATCAAAATATACAACTTTGTTTTCGTTTTAGATATTGTGATAATGCATCTCTGTAGTTTCCTGTTTTTGCGGAAACATGACTAGTCACATGTTTACATAAAAACGAATGTACACATTGATCGACATAAAGAAGTAGCTAAATCCAAGTTACATCGACATAATTTACAAACATTAGCTGCAGAAAACGATTCAGTTAATGTGGTCATTACTGTACAATCCGATGTATACGCCATACCAAGCCAACTACATACATAACTTATTTACCTTATTAAGGTAAAATAAAAATGCCAGATATATAGCGTTAATCGACGCGACACGTCGCGCTTGGAAGCAGCTAGCTAGTTTCATGAGACTTGCAGTTTTAACTGGGCTAACTTCAGCGAGGTGCGCGAAGGGCACCAAGTTGACTAACAAACTTGCCAATAATGAAATTAAAAGTGTTGCAAAGCACTGCAACGTCAGCACGCATGCAAACATGCATTAAGTTTTTAAGCATCGGAGGAACGAAGCAACACAGAAAGCGAGCAAGCAATAAGATCATGCCATACCTTCCGATACAAAAGCAAGTTCCCATAGCTAGCTATATCCTGTGCATATAACTAGCTAAGCTATTCTCTAGCTTCAGCGAACAAAATGACCAGAAAGCAATTCCTTTATTTTCCTGAAAAATCTATAACCAAAGCGCAATAGCATCTACTGTGTGCGTGCACCCCAGTCCAAATTGATTAGCTCATTATATATGTAGCTAGCAATATATTTTTGTTAATTTTTGAGGGGTGGATTCTCCGGCTAGATCTCGACCTTTTTTTCCCAGGAAGTCCTTTGAAATTTGGCGCGCCAGGGTGGTTTCCTTGCGCGAGATCTCACTGGATTTCCGGCACGGTTGTCAGGGCAACATGCATCAACAGGCCAGCAAGGAACCACCTTGTGTTCGTGTGAACTGTCTTGAGAGCACTCCTGTGTGAATGCCGAATTTACACTGACTGGTAAACACAAAATGTATATTGCCGCTGATAATCTCAATATGGATAAAATGCGCATCCGCGTAATAACGTCTTGAATTGGGGTGTTTGTTTTGCAGGCTTTCTAGTACGTGTTATTATTTATGTGCAAAAGCAATTTATCATACTGTCATACGCAATGCAAAGGCATACCCTCGTCTACCGAACTTCTACAGCAAAGTCATTCTTTGAATGTAACCGCTACTGGTGACCCACTGTTTTTCCGTTTTTTTAATGCAATTTTTTGTAATCAATTATTTTTCGTTCTCAGCTCGATTCATAATCTCGATTTGGGCTATATTTATCTGGGGATAGAAAATTGCAGACCTGATTTATGAAATGAGCATAATTACACAATTATGACAATTACAAAATATAATTTTTACGCGAACAGGAAATAATTCTGGAAAATAATAATAAAGGGTATAATGAGGTGATCTGTTACTCTCACAGGTCCTGCTTAATCAAGCGCTGAAAATATGATTGAGCGATAAGATGTAGGCAGTTGCCACGGGTACGGCAGTTTTCCAATGCATTTCAATGTAGAGAGGTACGGCAGTCCCAATTTTAAACTCTGCCCTAACCTAACCCTGACCCTAACTGTAACCCTAACCTTAACCCTGACCCCTAACCCTAACCATAATCCCTAATCCTTTTCCTAATCCCTTCAAATCGACAGCCGTACCCATAAAACTGCCGTATCTCGACACTTAGTAAGATGTATTGGGAGCTGCACTGGGTACTTGGTCCACTGTATCAGATGAGCACTGCAGCAGGATTGCGTATATGCTGGCTGGCCTTCTCTGTGACAGGTTATCCTGAATTCATGCATCTTTTGGTTCATAACACTGAAACAACGCATTTTTTTTTCCTGCACCATGTGACAAAGTTAAAAATCCTGACACAAAGACTGACTTTTTATAAGCAAAGGCCAAGACTTTCTCACTGCTTGCTTCTGCATGCATTGACATAACATCTATGCAGAGATCATAAAAAAGTAACATTACATCATAAATTATCATGTTGTTGCACTTCTTTTCCATATAATTTTTTAATTAAGTCATTCCTTCAAGAAAACATTTTACAAAAATTTGTGGCAGATGCAAAAACAGTATTATAAGATCTATAAATGTAAAACATCACATACTGTTAAATAAAGAGCAAAAATAGAGTTAGGCTTTGTACATGATAGTGACATACAATTTAAGTCATTGGAATTTGTGTTCAGAGTGCAGGACTTATTTTTGTCCTCAGTATACACCATTTCTTACAGTACAATGAACATTTCAGATGATGATTAAACATATAAATCATAACTCAAACATGCGATACTACAGTTTAACTACAGTGTTGCCTTAGGCCAACTATAATGAGCTCAAAACATGAGAAAAAAATCAGTACAAGAGCCAACACTATATTATTAAAGACTAAATTAATTTGTGTAATAACCAGGCAAAGGCTTTGGTAAGAAATATCAATGATCTTTTATGATAGTACTGTTTATGGAAGAGAGTGTTTATCATATTGAAATATCCACTCTTCAACTCATTGTCATTTCAACAGTAATACTTCTTTGAATGAATAAACAGAAACATTCTGGAAAGATAATAAAGCATGTCATGTATATTAATGCAAACTTGCATAAAAACTGACTTTCAGGCATTCTAAAAGCTTGGCATGCGGCAGCAATGTTTACATTTTCATTTGTAATTATGTGCACAATATACATATATATGAGAGCAATCATTAGAGGAAAGAACATTCATTATATAGGTATTATATAGTATTAGTTGTAATTGTTACTGCGGTTATAAGATATTACTCCTACTGTGCCTATCAAAATAATAAGTTTGTGTTATGATCTCATGACGATGGTTCTAATGGTTCCAGCAATAAGAGGAGCTGACATTAAAATTCTTCAATTTACACATATACTGAGTGTTTATACATTTGCAAGGAATGGCAAAAATTGAGGATTATTGTGCCATTTGGAAAAAAAAAAAAAAAAACCTTGCATACAATTTGCATAAGGAAACAGCTTTTTCTCTACGCATGCAATATGTACAAAATGCCTGAAGTGGATGTGGTGTGATGTGTACGCTTATGTGTGTCTGTGTGTTATAAAAATACAGGCATCAAATATGAACCTGGTTCCTCTCCAGTTTACAAAACAGAGGGACTGGGCTTTACTCTGACTTAAAGCATTAAAGGCAGTACCACACGGGATTAATTGCTGCTTTCAGACAATAACGATTCAAGTCCTTCTGGAGTGCCAGTCACAATCGTTAATCTAATCAAACTCCCGGGAAGTGGGACAAAGTCCTCTTCTACACCTTTCCATGAATACCACAGACATAATATACAATCATATAAATACACATGATGTAAATGTGTATAAAATTGTAATGCCCTCATAAAAAAGGAATATGCCTGATCTAGAAATACAAAATCCAAAGAATATAATTCAACTGCAGCAAATTATTCTTCACATATTTCAAACAGCAGTTATTGTCAGCATCAGATATGAGGCCTTATGCTAAGTCATTTGTTATAAAATAATGTTAGCTGTTTTATTCCAATAAATGCATAGAATTACGCTTAAAATGGTGAAGACACTTGTTGTTAGTGTTGTTTCCTATTTGAAATTTATATTCTTTGCAGCTTGGATTTCACCTGTTTCATTTGTAGATTTTCACGAAAGTATGCATTCTTCTTGAGAAGCAGATACTTTACGTTGCCATTATTTTCATTCTAAAATACGACATCTTTCTCCCTTTGTACTTGTTCAGAAAGGGTTTAAAAGTTAAAACAAAATAAAACTAGAAGGGAACGCAGTATAGCGCATGCCTCCAGCACGCCATGTGTCAGTATTATTGGGTCTTCTTCTCAATCTAGAATCCAGAATATGTTCCGGATCACTGCCAAATTTGAATGAACTCATCCTTGGACTACCAGCTATCATCCTTCCTACCAAATTTCATGCCAATCAATTCATAACTTTTTGAGTTATCTTGTTGACAGACAGACAAAAAGACAAACGTAGGTGAAAACATAACCTCCTAGGCGGAGGTAAAAATCGCTTTGCTTCATGGCAGATGGATATACTTCGTTGCAAGAAAATACGCACCCCCAAAACTGAATCAGTTTGGTAGTTCGAGCTGACTTTGCCAAATGAAATTACTTGTTTAATTTTGCTACACTTTTCGGTGAAAATGTTGCAATCATAATATGTTGTTATGCTATCTACAATTCCTAAATGCCTTTTTTGTGTGTTTCCTGAAAATTTGCCATTCAGGCTTTGGTAGTGATCAAACAGCTTTATCTGAGGCTATAATTAAAGTTCTTTTACTGAATGGGATGAGCATCTATTGTTTCAAATGTACAATAGTAATTACCCAACGGTATCTCTAAAGAACCTTCAAACAGAGGTTCCCAGGGATCCCAATTGTGCAGTACTGTTTTAGACACTCCATGTTTTGGGTGAAAACTCAAAGGGTGGCTATCTTGCAGTTCGGATGTCTTCAGGATTTTACAGGCATCAGTGAGGGTGAAAATTGAGTTACAAAACTGTGATGCAGCCATTAATGATGCTAAGCAATACAGAATATACCCAGAGGACATGATGAGTGAGACTTGGTGAGTTAGGTATGTCAAGGAAACAGGCATATAGGCATTTAGTTTGCTGCTGCGTTGCTGCTCAGTCTCTATGGGTATTTTGTTGTTGCAATCACTGCAGTCATTCATGTTCCTGCTCAGCATAGTCAGGTGTATTAGACGCATGTGGATGTGGAGCCATTCATTAAAAACTGCCTACTAATTTTAGATGAGTATTTACAATGGGCTGCATTCTTGGTTTGTCTTCAGTCACGTGTTTGACCTCCAAGTTGTCAGCATAGTGGAGAGCCACAGAGGGGCCATGAAGGTTTTGGCACCAGGTTTAGCTTTTTTTTTTTTTTTTGGGGGGGGTGGAACAAGATTTCAATGAAAAAGGCATGTGCGCTTTGTCGTGGAAATTGTGGAGTTGGGTTTGGGCCACCCTTTGATCTCATATTTAAAGCAATAACCAGATGGAGGATGTGGGATGCCTTTCAGTATGGGCCAACGAATGATAAGCACCATTACAGTCTTCAAAGCCTTGATAAATGGACATGTTAAACTATAACTAACAAACTTTGCAATGAATTTGAACAGGCAGCTTAGCATTGCTGATGTAGCAAATTTGCCCGATATAAATTTGTAACATGGGCTATTGATTCTGATTCTACAACCTTTCTTTGCATAAAGTGTTGAACAGGCAGTGGGGCAGAATGATATTTATGAGAGTGTCTATCACACAGTACTAGAGTTTCCGAGCGGTATTAGATGGCCAGCAAATTCTGAGCACATTAATGTACTCAGAAGTCTCCACTTCTTACTCAACTGTGGATCTGTGCTGTGCAGAAAAAAACAGATAAATTCATCTGCCATCTCCATGTTTAGCTGCAGTTTGTGAAGAAATAAAAAATATAGTGTCTACAGAGACCTGGTTAGTCTAAAGTTTAGTCTGGATGTGTTGTGGGTCTGTTTAGTCCACAGGGTGGATTTTCTTTTTAAAGAATTTCTGACTTGCTTTGTAGACATGTCTATGGGGTTTCAGTTTGGCCATACAATATTTATTTTCAAGTTCTTTGTTTGTGTCAAAATATAACTTGCCTTTCCGTACGCAGCTTAAACAAGTTATTTGTGGTATATGATGTTCTCGCTGAAACAGTTCAGATGAATGCTAGAATGTATGCCCTTTAGAGTAAAACCCTGGATAAGCATTTATTTGGTCATGAGCCAAGCATTTGCCTTGTTGTACCAAACATTTTTTCTTTTCAGGGCTTAGGTTATCAAAAACGTATATTGAAATGTTTAAAGATAGCACTAAACTTGCTTGGACAATTTTCAAGTTTATCCAAGATGCAAGTTATTATGTGGGATTAGGGACAGACATGCATCATACTCTATACAAACAAGAAGCTGTTAACATGTAGCGCAGGGTGTTCTTCTGTGCCATGTTAGCAGTGAACTCTATTTAGTTGTGTGTGTTAGCATTTATTTGCTGGGGTGCAAGATTGTCAAGAGTTGGGGGTATAGAGTGCTCTGAGTTTTTAAAAGGATCAATAGGCGGGTCCCTCAGATGGCAGCCTTCTCCTTATTGGTGCACTGACCAGCCACACCCTCAGCAGGTGGGGCAGAGTCCCGCTCCACCTCTTCCACAGGACCAGCTTCTGGAGGCGGAGCTATGATGTCATGCTTCGCCTTAGGGGAGGATCCTACCCTAGGCTCCAGGGCAGGGCTGCCACTGGGCAGAGAGTCGGGGGTTTGCGTGGCATTCAGGTCAGTTTCCTGAGTAGCGCTTCCATTGAGGTGGTCAGAATCCAACAAGGGTTTGAGAGAGGGATATGATGGGGGCATGTCTGTATCACTGTCCAGTGGCAAGCCTGAGATGTTGAACTCCACCCCTGAGTCGCTCATGTCAAGGAAGTTTTTGTCCGAGGGTAAGGCATGGTAACGCCCCCCTTTGGACACCTCCAGACCCTACAGGGCAATAGAATTTGTATATTAAAAGCACATTCTTTTGGTTTCTCAGCTGGTTTTACTAATGGGTATATGCCATGCACTATATCTGTGACTGTATGTTGACTACCCCTCCTCTATCCCAGAGTGCACTGGGCCTTGCCCACCTTGATCTCCACCTCTGTGTTGTCGGTCTTGCTGTCCCACTGGGACCTCACGGATTCCTCAGTGAATCTACTGTAGGCCTCATGGACCACCTGCCAACAAGAAAAAGACACATCTGCACAAGAACACATTTAACACAGAGTACGTTTGTCTGTAGTAGATGCAGCCGTACAAATTACAGCAGCGATGCTTACACAAAGACCACATAAAGTAAACTGACACAAAAAGCGCCATGGTGTATATACTGTATACAACTTCAACTGGAAAAAATTTGGGACCGTATGGAAAATGCATATATGAATAGAAACCAGAGATTTCCAAATTTAATTTCATTACATTATTATTTCATGTAATTGTTTGTTTAAATTTCACTGCAGACCGTGCAAAGACAAGATATTTCATGTTTTTTCTGGTCACCTTCATTTTATTTATAAATATACATCCATTACTTCCACACAGGCCTGCAACGCATTCCAAAAAAGTTGGGACAGGGGCAATTTAGGACTAGAAATGAAGTCAAGAATTTGAATAAGGGTGTGATTTTCAAACAGCTGATGTCAGCAGGTGAGTGTAATCATTATTTGGTACAAAAGCAGAATCCAAAAAAGGCCTAGTCCTTCAGATGGGCTGAGAATCACCACTTTGCCTGCAAACCCATCACAAAATCACTGAAAGGTTTAAAAACAAAGTTTGTCAAAGAAAGACTGCAAGGAATTAGAATATTTCACCCTCTGAAGTGCATTACATAATTTAAAAAATCAAGGAATCTGGAGGAATTTGTGTGTGTAAACAGCACGGGTGCAAGCTGAAGCTGAATCTGACCACTCAGATGGCACTGCATCAAGGACCATCATTTATCAATAAGTGATATAACCAATGGAAAACAAACCCCAAGGGTGTCACGGTCCAGGCACTCAAAAATGACAATCTGAAGAGAAAATAATGCTAAAAAGCCTTTATTAATACAGGCTAAAAAGAGATTAAAAATATCAACATGCTTCGACCTACTCAGGTCTCAAGACCTGATATTTTTAATCTCTTTTTAGCCTGTATTAATAAAGGCTTTTTAGCATTATTTTCTTCAGATCGTCATTTTTGAGTACCTGACCGTGACACCTTTTGGGGTTTGTTTTTCCATTAGTTTGTTTCCCTGAAGTCCAAGAGCACCTATTCACACTATTTTATTCTTTTCTCCATTGAGCACCGGGGTGCATCGCGTGATTGTTTCTTAAGTGATATAACCACATGGGCTCAGGATTACTTTAGTAGATCTATGTTGAGAACAATAACATGTACGTAGGTACTTCCACAAATGCCAGTTAGCATTTATCTATGCAAAAAGAAGTCTTATGTTAGCAGTGTCCAATCATACACTGCTGAAAAGGACACCCTGAGATTTTGGAGCAAGATTTGCTGCTTTCAAGACAATGGCCGCGTTTCCCAGTTAAGAGCGTTCTTAAGGAGTTAAGAAGGCTCCAAAGAAGAGTTCAGCTAAGAGGGAGCTGTCTATGGCTAAGAAGGAATCTGGGAAACGCGTTTGCTTCTTACTGGAGCCTTAAGAAGGATCTAAAGAAGCTCTTAACGCTAAGATCTTCTTAAATGAATCTGGGATACGTGGCCAATATATTTTTGGGGGCCCCCACTCTAATTTCAACAAGACAATACAAATCTGCATGCTGCACACATAACAAAGGAATGACTGCATAGACAACAGGGTGTGGGCGCAGGACTGGCCTGCTAGCTTTCCTGACTTGTCCCTAATAGAGAATGTGTGGCGCATTTTGAGAGGCAAAATGCGACAACAAAAACCATGTACTGTTCCACCCCTTAAGACTAAGTTGCAGGAAAAATGGGACAAAATTACAGTAGACCTGAAACACTTACATCAGTTGATTTCATCAGCGCCTAAACATTTGTCAAGTGTGAAAAGGAATGGCAACATTACAAAGTACTAAAAACCTCACTGTCCCATCTTTTTTTTAATATGTTGCGAGAGTCTAAGGTGAAATGTGTTTTTTTTTTTTAAAAATCAATAAAAACTAGGCAGTGAAACATGAAATAAATGTGCTGTTGTATTATTCTCAATATACAGGTCAACAATAATTAACAAATTACTGCCTTTAGTTTTAGTTTTCATTTAATATACCGTCCCAACTTTTTCTAATTTGGGTTGTAAATCAGGGGTGTCCTATGATAGCCACAAAGTCCCAGAGTGAGTGCAGGATTTTACTTCAGCGCAGCATGAGAAAAACAGAATCTGGCTGTAATTTTGACATGGTGGACTCAACATGGAGGTACAGTGCATACATTTGAATATGGACATCCCACCACATCCATATGGAGAGAACCATGTAGGTATTACAGCACTTTAGAACTGTCACCATCCAAATACTACAACGTAATTGAGCCCGCTGTTGCTTATAAAAGCCTTGACTGAAGAACACAAGAAGCTAATTAACTGATTTTATGTTTTGAAGTACAGCACTTGCCAAAACAAAACCTACATACAGTACAGATTAGCGATTTTTGATCAAGTCTGGTCACTACTGATATAAAATTTGCAAGTTGTAAGGAGATAACATGCATTGAAATATTGCGATAGGCTAATGGTGGTGACAAATATGATTCTAGCTGGCCTAAAATAAGAGCGAGACTCTTTTAGGGCCCATCCGCTATGTCAGATGTGGTCATGAGTGATTTGTCACTGGGAGCGCAGATTCAGGGGATTAAGTGGAGTCTACAGGTTTACAGAGAATGACACCAGGGAAGGTCTGATAACTGCTGTGTGGAACAGGAAGCCCATCAGAGAGTTCTGTCCTGCTTTGGGCTTCCCTGGGGCTCTCTGGTATCAACAGGCACTTTAATGGTGCACAGTTTATAGAGCAAACAAAGAAAAAGCCTGACAGCATTTAAGCTCCAAGCCAAAACTGAGAGAGAATCTCAGAGGAAAAGACTGAACCCTTACAATGCCACAATAGCCAAACATTTTGAAACACCACTGATTAACAGTTTTAAATGGCACCTAGTCTGAAAAGTCACATACAATAACATGTATGCAACACACATATGCACAGACATATACAGTAACATGTATGTGACACACATACAGTATACACATACAAACACAACAAAATAGACACGACAACACAAAAAAACATTTTTCACAGGGCTGTCAGTCGATTAAGTTTGCTGAATTATGCATTTTTCTGCAGATTATTTATTAATCAAAATGGATTGGCATCATTTACTTGATTGGTTTGATTAGCGTGGACACGCACAAAGGCAGGACTTCAAACAGAACTGTCCAGCAGAATCATTATATCATATCGGCTGGCCAATCCATTTTTTCTAATCATTATCACATTTCCATTGTTTATATACCACTTCACCACTTTGAATTAATGGATACAAAAATAAATATGGTTGACATAGTGTGACACAATAATTATCAATCACATCTTCAGTAAATGAATAATTGATCAAGTGATTATGTAATCTCTGCAGCCCTAATTTTTATACACACAATACATACACAAATCAACAAAAATAGCCTACCCAGAAAGAAGCTTCACATTGTTAAACAAAACATAAATACAAACTCACACACAATATCCACAAATGAATGTCTGACAAGAAACATAATAAAATATATTTTTCTGAATTTCACTATCGTATCACTGCAGTTATTCTAAACAAATAACTGTAGTTGGACATATTTGGGAAAAATTCCAAGTAATATCAATTGGAGCACAAACAAGTGCAAACTTGGACCTATACAATGTAAATACTGAAGAGCAATCTTAAGGCAGTAGCATGAACACCGATATGAAAACTTATCACTATTGAATAAATCTAGAACTCAGTATCTCACCAATCAGATGTTCCTTCAGATGCTCCGACAAGAACTAGAAATGTAACGCAAGTCAACAGTTAACTAACCTCCTCCAGCAAAGTGCTGCATGAGACATTTACAACACACTCCAACATGAAATCTAATTAGTCTCTCTCTGCGCAGACAGAGAATAGCACTAATTACAAACCACTGATGATGATTAATGGGGTCATGTGCACTGACAACTGCGCAAGCGGCACAGGAGAAGCTAATGGAAAACATGGGTGTCATTAACTGGTCTCCATGGTTACACACAGGACGAATGGCCAAGGCTGTCCAGAGGATGGGGGATTGGTCACATCCTGAGCCCATGAGCTACACCCACCTGGACAACACAACAGGTTATGGTTTGAGCATGGTGTCTGCTACAGCAGTTTTTAATTCAGAATACCAGTTCCTCGCAACATGGTGATGGAGCGCGCTGCGCAGCACATTATATCAGGAATATAATGTGGCCTACGGCATTATTCACATATCAAAGTTTAGTTCTGTCAAAGCAACAGGGGTCTAACAGTAAGGGCAAACAAAGAGGGAGGGGGAAAAAGACAGAAAAAGAAAATGCATGACAGAGAGAAAGAAAAACAGAGATATCGACACAAGCAAGAAAACTGAAATTCAGTTAACATTTGAGTCTCATCTCCATTCATCCCATTCAGCTACACCTGAGCCAAACCACCAGGCTTTCCCACAAAATGTTGATTTGAGTTTCAAGGTCAAGGATTTTACAAATCCTGTAGCCAGAGGAGAGATTAGCCTTCTTTCGCTCAATGCATGTGAGTGCCATTGGAAAAAGAAGTCACATCTGACACATGGAAGAAATGGAAATAATTTCTCGTCCTCATGCCGCAATACATCACAAACGATGCACAGGTGGTTGAGTCATTCCACATGCTGTGTGTGTTGATGTTCACAGAGCAAATGTGGTTTCCCATCAGATAACTGAACTCTGCATTGCAGCTTGGAAGCTTCCTTTCATGCAGTGGTTCTAAAGCTCCATCCTGGCGCCGCACTGTGTTTGCTGGTTTTTGTTCCAACCACAACAGCAATCTTAGGATTTCAACAAGCTGATGATTAGTCTTAATTAGGTGCATTTATGTTTTGAGCAGCTAGTTATCTTCTTAAGCCACATTTGGATGGACATATCCATTGTGCCATGAAGGATAAAAACCCACAAACACTGAGCTTATTTTTCTATTTTGTGAGGATTTTCAGGTAAAAACATTTTTAAACAGAACATATTAGACTCAGTGAAAATTAGTAAGCTCCAAATTAGGTTGCTGAACACAGGTGTTTTGAGTTCTTGCAAAATAATTTGCATGCACTTAATAAAATAAACACGAAACAAAACAGGTGTGATTCTACTGCTTGCCAAATAAATTGTTAGTTTTTGCAACCATGTGCCAACAGTTTCACCAATGAGGAACCAATTGATTGTTTACATTGATGAAATGTTCGGTTAAATTGTTACCCTCTGCAGTTATTCATACTAGTTTGTAATATATCTCAATGTGGATATGAATTTTTTATTCTTCATGGCATGTATATACTTGTGGCTTTAGAGGATAAAGAACTGCTCTAAACATAAATGCACTAATTAAGACAAATCAACAGCTTGTTAAAATCCTAAGATTGCAATTGTGGTTGGATCAAAAACAAGCACACACAGTGGGGCGCCGGGACCGAGTTTGAGAACCACTGCTTTAATGTTCTAAATCTACCCACTTATTCACCGAACTTATTGTAATGCATGGACTAAATAAAATGTGTCTCAGCTATTTAGGTAGTTGTTTGTTTCCAAACTGATGCAGCCCTCAAGTAAACACAGAACTGGTAATAAGAAAAATATTTGGCAAGCAGCCATGTATCATAATTGAGGGCCTTGTCAAATAAATGGAATGCAAAATGTTTTTGTTCCCATCTGGATCAGAAAATTAAAAAAAAAAGATTAAAATTAAAAACAATATATTCTGGAGTAGCTATGGACCTTGAAATGAACATTTTGTGAAAATAAAAACTGGAGGCAATGATGCCACAAGCTGGCTGGCTACACATAAAGTAATGCTCTAGAGATAGATGAGCAGAGGTGCAGCAGGAATTTGCCTGATGGAGACAAGGCTGCAGACACTCCTTGCTCTCACACTCATAGATTACTATGCTAGTCATGCTCGAGCCAATAACAGCCAATCAGGCAGCACTCACAGTCTTCTGGAGCAGTCGAATGGGAAGATTGGGGTGTTACCTGACGGAAGGCTTCGCCGTCCCCCTTGCCGGCATCCCTGGCGATGCGAGCGAGCGTCCTGGCCCGCACGGCGCGGCGGTGGACCTTCACCAGGCAAGAGAGAAGGCACAGACACAGGAGGAATACAAGCAGTGACAGGAGCGAGATTATCGCCACATAAAGAGGAGGCAGCCTGTAAGCTGCAACAGGGAAAGAGGGAAAGAGGAAGATGGAAAGAGAGAAAGAGAGAGAGTGAGAGAGAAGGAAAGATTGAAATATGCAGAGGGAGAAAAATATAGAGAGAGCAACACAAAGAAAATAAAGGGAATGCGAGTGCAAGAAAAAGGGAGGGAAAGACAGCAAGAGAAATAAAAAACAGAAAAGAGGTTAAAAGGCTGATGTAAGATTAAATGATATGCTTCCATACTTTCAACCTCCCTCTCACCTTCTACCTCCAGTTCAATTTCGGAGATAATGAAGCCCTGCAGGTCGGTCACCTGGAACCACCCAGAATCACTGAAGCGCACCCCTTCCAGGGTACACATGGTCCCATCCACTGAAAACCTTTTACCCAGGCTTGGGTCCAACGGCTCCACCAGCTCTCCCCGGTCAATAATCAGTCGCGCCCTGCCGGTGGACTTCTGTTTGTACTGCACTGTGACTTTGGAGCTGTCCACAATCAGGTTGATCTTCAAGGTGCTGCCATATGATAACTCCTCAAACTTATGGTACTCTGAGGGCAAGAGGGGAAAAAAATATAGGCATGGGGTTGGGAAAGAAAGACTGGGGGGCCAGAAAAAAAGGCAAACTCTCGTGTGGGAGAACGGGGTACGAATCCTCTTGCCACCCACTAAATAAAAATTTTCAACTGCAATTCGCAATTTTCTTTAAAAAAAACACAGTTGCTTTCCTCAAGCCCTGCATGGCTTACATTGATTCATGGATTTTACATTGTAACTTAAGTCTCTGAAATAAGCAGTTTTTCTGATCTTTAGCTATATCTTATATCATAGTAATTTTACGCGAATAGTGTTCTGATATAAAACTCCATGTACCACAATACTCTGGTATGACTAATGTGGATGAGCTTTTTCCATCAACATAGCATTGTGACAACAGTGGCTATTCACCATGGTGTCATTGAGCGACATTCTTAATATTTTAAAGATGATGACACGTTTTTACTCGGGGTGACACTGTTATTGTCACTTTAAATCAGGGCATGCTGAGGAGTTCAGGGGTTCTGAAGAGACCCCTGGTGTTCCCTAGCCCGGTAGTATCAGACTCAGCTACTTCGCTTTGCTTCGTAGAGTCTGGGCAGTCGTGATTGACAAGTGTTTACTTCCTGGTGGGTGGGCGTTTGTCTGAACTTTAAAATCATTGGTGTACCCGTAAACCAATCACTAACGATCGGCTTGCAGTTTGCCCTCCCCAGTTTCTCGGCCACTAACGACAAACGCTGATAAATCAAACTTTTCCCGAAATCTGCAGGGAGTAGGGCTACAACGTCATTTCCATTCAAAAAACTAACCAAACATTCATCTTGTTGTGACTTTAAGTCGCTGATACCGGGGATTTTCTCCACGATGGAGCGAATGGCCTTGCGTGTATCTATGCCCGTCGCCATTGTTGATTTCGGAGACTACAATTTCAAACTCGGCGCAGCGGCTACATCATGGCTCTCGGCCACGCCTTCTGATCGTTGGTTGGTCAAGGGCACCCAAGGTCCTCGCTGCCGAGCTGAACTAGGCAGAGCTCTTTGTGATCAGATGAAGTGGTGAAGCGAAATGAAATTGAGTGGAAGTACATAGGCTGGCAGAGTCAGGCTAGGTGTTGCCTGGCCAAGCATGAAACAAAAGACAAACCATTTTGGGGTACTGGTGAGTATACAAAGGAAGGTAATGTTAGCCTACAGCCAGTTTACCTTGATAATTTCGCTGAACTAATGTAAAAGTTAGCATCGGTTATCCCATGTTGGAAAACCAGTTAGCTAGTCAGCTAGATATGCAGACGGGGAAACGTAAAGTAGGCGACCTAATGTTACCGTAAAAGTGAGCTAATATGCCCTCGTAAACTAGCAAAGTTGCTAATGTGGAATAAAAAGTGAACTGTATGTTGTCATTATTATTGTTAGGTAGCTAGCTAGCTAGTCACTAATATTTCCAGCCAAAGCAGTGAATGATGAATAGCACATGCTGACTCCTCGTTAACCCTGAGTGTGAAATTAAATACCCCGGCAAACTAAGATGAAACATTAATTCCTTGCTGCGAGCTATAAACTTACCTTACTTTTCAGACATAATGCTGTAAAGATCAGCTAGCTACCAGTGAACACTAAACCAAGGTGACTTTGTTGCTAGCTCCGAGACTCTAACTAAAGACAGGCAGCTCACAGGCACTTGCTGATGGGCGGTAAGTTAGATTTGCGAAGTGAAAATGACTAGATATCTGTGAGACCCACAGGACTCCCCGGTGCTTTGCTTTCTTGAGTATGAAGTTCAAAAAACCCAACCACAAACAGAATTACATACATTAAATCATTACATTTTATAAGTATTCAACACTTTCTGCATATCTTCTAAATCCTTAAATCCCATTGGTTAAACCAGGAGCATTCGAGCTTGTTCGCACTGTCCAAGCCGACTCCTAGATCAGTCTTCCTGTAGTCTACATTTATGCGCAGTTTTTTTTGGGTGATGGTTTGTCTGTGGGAGAGGCCTCCACTCGTGACTTGCGGGCATCCTCAGATTTGCAGAACGCTACTGAGAGTAAGCCTTTTAAGTTCTTTATGTAACCTTCTCTCGTAAGTGCGAAAAGCTCCTAGACTGGACCGTTTTGCCCCGCAACAAACCCTTGAACTGGACAGAGTTCACCTTTGGAATCACTGGGCTCCTTTTATAACCTTTTTTCTGAAGGTGTTGGCAGGAAGGTCAGAAATATGACCTCTTCCTCTGGTCCCATCCCTTCTCACCTTTCACATTCAAGCATGTCCTCTTCTTCACTTTCCCAGTAGAGTCCAGAATGGTGTAACTGCCCTCATCTGAACCAGTCACGGTGTGCAGACTGACCTTCTTCTCTGTTGCAGTCAGGCGACCCTGGTACTCCTCTGCGGGGGTCCAGGATTGGTTCAGGAGTAGCACCACCGTGTCAGCTGTCTGGTTGAGCAAGGGTGCACTGGGACGGAACTCCAAGGTGACTGGGCCCAAAATTTTACTCAGTGAGATATGGTATGTTTCACCATATTTAAGATTATGCTCTATGGTGCAATCTGAAGGAGACAACAGGAGCATGGTGAGATGTGAAGCAGAAGTTTTAAATGTCCATTTTGAACATGCCAGCCAATTCAATGTTTTGTACCGAGTTCAGTGGTTTCCAGACAAAATGGATTTTAAAGAACAGGTTTTTGAAATGTTTTCTATTTACAAAGTTAAATACAGTGTTCTTGAACCCCCTTCGCTATCAATTGCCAATAGGTTTGTAACATCAGCAATAAAACGTCCTACAAATAACTTTCCAAGCACATCTTTGTGATGTCCCACCTTAACATCATAAATATGCACAAACATCATTTTTGCTTGTTTCACTTCTACCGGCCACACATTGTTACTTCTAGTTTCTACCGGCCACACAGTGTTACTTCTAGTTTCTACCGGCTACACAGTGTTACTTCTAGTTTTCATTCTAACTGAGACATCATGGCTAGAAGCAAAATATTAAAATAAGTATCAGTTTCAAGTACCTCTGACAATTAGTTTGATGTGCTTGACGTCCCTCGGGTTGTCAGAGTGCTTAATGACGTACACACCCTCGTCCTCCTCCCCAACGTCTTCCAGGACCAGGTGACTCTGCTGAAGGTTCAGATGGGCCCGAGTGCTAACTACCTCCCCATCCCTCATAAAGATGATCTCGGTACCTTTCGGACCGGCACTGGGCTTAAATAGTACCTCAGTTGTCTTTAGAGATGGCACAGAAAGGTGCACATCCTCCCCGAAAAAAGCAGTGTAGAGCTCTTCCTTCACTGGCAGTGAGAGTGACAAACAAAAGCAGATAGGTTTGACACAGGAAGTGGAAATACGCCCAAGGGAACATGAACTGAGCCCTGACTATACAGTGCTGCTATTCTTATATCATTTACAACAGCCAAGGCTCATTGTCAGGATGATGACAAGCTGAGATGCTCACCTTCCAATTTTGCAGAAACTGTGAAAAAAAGAGATAACCAAGTTTATTATAAGACAGCCTTTGCTTCGGGGTATTTTTCCCACAAAATCCACCTCATGAAACCAAGATTTAAACTCACAATTTATGTAAAAAACGATAAATGAATCTGATACATTTCATTTTGCCACAGAAAATCAGGACGTCAGGAAAATATGTGCCATTTTTTTCATTTTTAAAAAAGTTCCCAAACTCAGCAATTTAGAGAATCAATATGACTCATTTTCTAAATGAGAGGGTATAAGACCTTAGATTACACAGCTTTTTGACATAGGATAAAATCAATAATTCAGGTATCTGTAAATTGTATGTTGGCTCTGCTTCTCAATGACAACAATAGAACATGAGTGGCAAAAAAATAGAGTAGCTATTCTGCCAAACTTTGACTAAAGGAAGCATGTGACATATCTGACAAAAATGAGTTAAGTAACCCAATCGCACCAAGGAAGTAGGTAGCATCAACTAGCTGATAGGTTCTGGGAATCTGCTAATTAATTTAGCTGTAATCAAAATGTCAAAAGGAAGTGCCTGCACACGGCTGCTTTACGAAGACAAAAAAAAAAAGCAAGTAACTATCCAATCATAGGCCAGGATAAGAAACCTAACAAATCTTTTGACCAATGAGTTTCTAGGTATTTTGTACATCACTGGGAATGATACTCCCCATTGCCATCACATGTAGCTCACGTATGTTGTGCTACAAAATGTTAAATTTCACCAATTTCTTTCATCATTTACATGGAAGGTGAATATTATCTGGTTACGAGCAACTGTCTGCCCTTTAAAGAGTTGTTGAGAGCCATATGCACGCTGAAAATCAAAGTACAATGGGCGTGTTGGAAGTCGCTAGCTACTAACACTGCATTCACTTTAGCTTATGCTAAGTTGTGTGCCTACATCGATGGCTGCATTAACCTTGATTATTCTGGTAAAAAAGAAAAATACCGAAGTATGAATGGAAGTGAATAACACCAGCTTCCTTACTCATTTGAAGAGCTTCCCCCCTATTTCCAGTTTTATTTCATCCTATTATGCTTATGACTGCATGTGTTTATTTGGGATTCAATTAAAATTAATTTTTATATCCCATTTTACAGAGTATTGTTTTCTCTACAGGTTAAGTCCGTGGTAAATGACTTCGCTTCCTTTTGCCAACTTTCAGGCCGATGTCTTATTCCTGACTTCCCATGACAGAAAAAAGCAAGTAATATTAACCTCTCCAAGGACACAGAAACAGAAATTCCTTCTATTACGTGAAGTAGCCAAGGATGACAGCTTTTTTATCAGCCTAAAATATTTCACACCAAACTTGCCTGTTCTGAGAGCCAGAAGAGGAAATACTTTTTGCGATTTACTTGAAAACGTGTTTCGTAACTGGCTTCCTTTTGTGAAAGTTGGGCAGTATTTCATATAAATATGGACTAAAATAGAAAAGATAGCTGGCAAGGCAGTCACACCCGGAGACGAGAGTGCCTGAAGTTCAACTCTTTACCTTCCCCTGCTGGTCATTTACCAGTATTGCAACTGTCACATCCTAATACTTTCTGGAGCCATGCATGAGAGAGTAAAAGACATTTACATGTGCTATAAAAACACCTTAACACTACACACCACATGACCGCACATTTTCAATCATGCAGCAGTACTTACCCAGGAAGAACAGAACACAGAATACTGGTAATCGAGCCATTTCCATTTTGATTCAATTTCTGAAAGAGAGCCAGAAATGGTTAGTGAAAGGGTAGCCACAATACTAATGCCATATCATGTATCATTAAGACAACTGCCATCCTGGCCCAGCAGGCATCCAACTGTATAAATGAGCATTACGCAGAAATGTAAGCTGTGATAGCTATTGGGGGGAGGGTATATGACAAAAGATAAATATTGTTAATAAATGGCTTTCAGTGCTCCAACCAACAAAACCAAAGCACTTGCAGTAGTGTGCAGTGATGATTATATGCCACCACTTTCGTCTAAAAGGGGTCCTAATATATTACTTCTCCATTTTTTTTTTGGTGAAAATGTATTGAAAAATACTCTTGCAGGCAATGAGAACAAAAAAATCCTCCCCACAAGAATATGACGTAAAAATATGGGTAAAAAACACAAACACTGAAAACACCAATTTTCGAAAACAATTAAAAGTTGTCGCAATAAATTTTTTTGACTCTCGTAAAGCCTGAATGCATGTTTAAAGGCTCACTCCATGATTCTTGATGCCAAAAAATTAGTTTAAACTGGTTTGAGGCCACATTATTCTGCAAAATTACCTCTGATGGTCAGTTGTTTCAGTATATAAGGTGACATGAACTTTGAGCAGAGTCACAGTATTAAACACGATGGCACGACGGAAGGAGCTCTCTGAGATACTTTGTACTTTGTAGCTGCATTGTGGCCTTACATGATGCTGAAGACGTTAAATGCTGCCATGCCACTGTAAGAAACGCCATCAAGCGTTTCAAACAGACCAGTTTGCTGAAAACTAACGACAATAGAGGTGCAAAACGGAAGTTAAGTGCCTCTGATGTTCGTTATCTGTGTATGACAATTAAAAATAAAAAAAATCGGCGGTTGACAGCACGCCAACTCTTTGATGATATTAATAGCACCAGAAGTGAAGAAATGAAAGTATCAAGATCTACTATTTCCAGATGCCTGTGCAAAAATGGTCTGATTGGTCGTGTTGCTCCCAAGAATTGGCAACATCAAAAAAGTTTGCCAAGAAATTCAAGGATTGGACATCAATGGACTTGGAACAAGTCCTTTGGACCGATTAATCAAAATTCTAAATTTCCTCATCTGAGCGCAAACTTATATGCACTGTAGAGTTTAAAAACGTTTAAGAAATGACTGTTTAACCCCTTAACTAAAACATGAATGTGGTAATATTATGGTTTGGGGTTCAGTCAGCTCGAATGGTTATGGTGATCTCATAAAAATCGAATGAATCATGGATCAAAAAAAGTATCACAGCATCCTTGTGAAGCACACATTGCCATCTAGTAAGAGACTAATTGGTCGGGGATTGTATTTTCAAAAGGATAATGACCCTAAACACACTTCTAAGTTGTGCAAGAAGTATCACAGACGGAAAGAAACATCTGATGACGTAAAAGTTATGACTTGGCTTGCTCAAAGTCCAGACCTTAATTCGTTTGAGCAAATCTGTTGTAACACTGAATGCATCTCAAACTGTATGGAATGGTTTAGCGAGTAAGGAAATAAAAAATATGTGAAAACTATACCTGAAAGATGAAATGCTGTAATTAATGCAAAGCGTGCCTAAACTGGACATTTTTTCTTTCAAAAAGACATGATTATTTTTGTTTTTACTATATATTGTTATCTGTTAACTTATTTTCATCTATATGATCCAATATTCCATGAAATAAATACTTGAACAGTACTTGGTTTCTGATTTATCTTCATTTTATTAAGTGTTTAATCATCACTGCCTGCTACGGTAGATGTGCTGCAAAAAACCACATAAGTTAACCAATGAGCATAACGGTGGCATCACTTGTCCATTTGTGCCTGGTGTCATAGTAATTAAATCAATTCACTTTCAGTTCTTTTATGTCTCATGTAATCAGCTTTTGAGGAACTGGTCCTAATGCTCATCCTCAAATTACGACTAAGGATCAGAACTGATATGTCATCTTTTATTGAAATATGAACAGGACAGCTTTTCTTCATAAATTAATGAATTTCAAATTCATATATGCATTTTTCATAGCATTTTGCTTTGCAATCTTCAACATAAACACAGCCATTTGTAAAATTTGTTAAAGTAACACATTGCTAAGACCATAAAATTACAATCAAGATACAACCAGACTTGTACATGTAATGCTGACAATAAACAGAAATATAAAAAGGATCGTTCCTTCCTGACCTTTTACATTCTGCTGCTCTCTCCTGTCCACATTATATCACCAGCACCTGCCCTGAGAGTCCTGCAGCTGACATAAGAGCACTGCTCAAAAACACTTGCCCACGTACCAGTAGTACTGCAGCCCACAGGAAATGCAGAAGAGCAGGGAAGGACCAATGGGCGACTGCAGGGAAGAGAGTGGACCAATGAGTGGCCGTAGAGATGACAGCAGACCAATGAGTGGCCACAGGAATGAAACCAGACCAATGAGTGGCCACAGAAATGAGAGCAGACCAATGAATGACCACATCTCTCATCTCTGTATACTGCTCACCTGAGGGCAATTGGCAAGCTGCTAGAAGACCCCTATGAGACGAGAGCCCGGGCCTCGATAAGCACATCCCTGCCCAACTGGGCTTGAGCCAGCTCTATTCTACCGGGGGCACACTGCAGTCCCTCTGACAATATTCCCAATAATCAGCACTATTATGATGCTGCTTGTTGGATTCCACAGTCTGTTGCTCTTGGCATTTGACTAAAAATACCAGAGCTCCTTGGGAGCAGATAAATTAACAGAGGCAACTCAGAAATAGTGTTCAGACAACGTTCTCATTTTTATCTAATTGCTTGCACATTTATGAAGTCTGAAAATTAAATATATGTTGCCTGTGGTATGAATTGAATTTAATCAGTGAACAGCTTGAGATAAAAAATTGTTCTCTGGTGGAGTTGTCATTATGTGCGCATATAATTCGGTAGAAAGCAGATCTATCAAAGCGCCCACTTCTCCCTCAAGCCCTACTCTCCTTGATAATACTGGTCTAAAAAATTGAGGTAAAGCTGCAGGTTTTTCAATGGGAACATGATGGTACATTGGCAATCGTATTATGCAATCAGAGAAATAAGGTGTAGCAGAGGAGAAAATCAAACAAGATTTCTGCAACTGTGATAAAGAGGATGATTTGGGTATCAGTTTATATTATTTTTTCCAAAACAATGCTGAGAAGGATGAGGAATCAAGAGTTTCACAATGATTGTGACAGCATCACAATTATAATATTGATATATTTATCTGCTAAGACAGAGTCTTGCTAAGACAGCCAGAAGTGTACTTAGCCAACTGTATCTTGCAGTGGGTAGAGATGGAGGATACTTTTATCGTCATGCGTTTTTTTTGCCTGAAGCACTCTCTTTTCAAATGAACACAATAAATAGAAACAGTGGGACTTTACAGCATTAACCTTAATGGGGCTATTGCCATGTCATTAGCTTAGTTTAAAAACTGTTTAAACCTGCGTTATTCCGAAAACTCACGTCATCTTTTAAACCTGATGGCTGTGTCCTCAGGACTTGAGGTTTAATGCTCACCTGTGGTTCAATGTAAACTCAGTTGCTGTGTCTTGTAGAAATCACCAAACTGCCACTAGAGGCCACTATATCTGATGTTCAAGTTAAACCTGCTGCCCACATGGTTTAACTGCGAGTGATTATGACACATTTTTTCCTGTTTTTGGTTGTTTCAAATATGCGATGAATTAAAAAAAAAAATAAAATGATGAAAAAATATTTTTCGTTACTTTCTGCCACCCGAAATACATGGATTTTCCCTCTAAAATTGTCTTGGAGACTGGGTCCAAAAATGCTTCACTCAAGACGTCAGTGTAATTGATTGCAGTCTCAGCCTGATTCAGTTTTGAGTCATTTCACTTGCATTTGCTCGCCGAAGTCAATGCGATGCCACTGCACGAATTGACCCATTCTGCCCTCAAAGAGGGATCTGAGGGAAACACAAATGCATCGATACGCCCGGTGCGTAAAACACATTCGTAAAACTCTGGTTGTTTGGCGCGCCAGCCACACAATATTGGCCTCCTTTCTTCACTGCCTTCCTTTTACTTTCTGCCGTGTTTTGTAGTGAGGGAAATCAGCCGACCCGACAAGATTGAATCACATGACTTTTTTGGCTACATGTCCTTGCAACAAATTTTAAGTCAACACTGCGGTATGTTTGAATGCAAAAAACAGGCTCAATTAAATTTTAGAAGTATTTTAATGTCAGAATGCTTTTCTACTCATATCAAAGAACCAAGTACAAAAAAAAAAAAAAAAAAAAAATTGTGTCATATACACTTTAACTGAAACCATCACTGAATTAATTAAAACAGTGTGCCATTTCAGCATTAAACTTCATGGGAATATTGTACTGTTATTAGCTTAGCTGCAGTTTTGTGCACAGTCGATCACATTTCTGGTTTCCAGATAGTATCGGGTTTCAAGAAAGTTTAGCGGCGGATCAACTTGCTTGTTTTTGCACAGCAATCATGTTGGACTTAACACACAGCCGCGTGTTAGACTCATGAAAGTACCAGTTTAAGGGGAACCATTCTAAACCACAGCTATGTTAGCCCAGTACTAACTGACAGTGCGACTGGGCAAATAGTCAGTTCTCTGAGCATTAAACAAAACATCAGCTTTATTGATGCTTTCAGAAACTTAACCATGCAGGAAATTCTCGCAGAAGGGTTACTACCAAGTAAGGTCAACATTCTGTTTTGACAAATCCTAAACTTGCAATCAGAGACACTATAAGTTACCATGGTAGGTTAAAAGAGAACTGCCTTCATGAGATTGAAAATCCTGGCCCGATGCCCAACATACCTCATTATCCCACTAATCTCACTTTGCAGTATGCCCCTCAGGCCTGAAGTGGCAATGTATGCATTTGAACCTCAAGTGGGCTTGTTCATCCTGATTCAGTCATGCGTGGTCTCTGGGAGGCAGATTTCTGCTTCTTGGCAACATTGGTCGGATCAAGGATGACTCAGTCTGAAGAGCAACCTTCAAGAGACAATTAAGCTGATTTGGCTAAGGCAAGGCATTTGGAGAATTTTAACGAATCTGCTCCTGTTTTACAGGGACAAGCAACGGCCATGGTGTGCTATGGCCCGACACAGAGGCAGAGGCTCGTTAACTACTTTGGGGCGCAATTATTTTTTCAGAATGATCAGCATGTCATTGAATATCCTGCTACCATAATTACCACATATGAACGCATCTAAAGACTAATTTTTGTGTTTTCGTCAAATGCAAAACTACTTGCTTCCGCCACTATTAAATTATGTTGCATGAGAAAGCTAAAACCGGAGCTTCCCCTGCTCTGTCTTGCCCGCGCAGTTGTCAATGCATTTCATTTCATTGCTGAATAAATCAGTTACTTGCTCCACAAAGTCTTGGTTCCTGATGGACAGTTGTTTTCACATTGTGTTTTTTTCCAGTTGTCATAATCATTACAGTTGTAACGCCACGCCTCCATCGCCCTCAATCACCAGTCTATCAAGACCCGGCCTGCATTCCACCTTCTTCCGGAATCACCCGCATCTGTTTGCAATTAGCCCCGGTTAGACTACGTGAAACTATGAGAGTTAGGCTTGTCAGCCTCTTTGGAAATTGAACCTTTCCACTGTAAATCATTTTCTCAACTGTAAAAACATTGAGTGTATATAAAGAATGATTGCTATCGCCAAAGAGAAGTGATTGAAAAATACTGTGCAGTGCTAATACGTTGCTAGTTAGATAAGGAGCCAAATTATTGACCAGAGCCAAATAGTAATGGCCAAACAATTGGGTTAAAGCATCTCCAGGGTGCTCCCACTCAGCTGTGGTGAAAATCTGCCAACAGCAATCTGAGGAGGAACAAACCACAAATTGGCAACAGGGTATTGGGTGCCCAAAGCTCATTGATGCACGAGAGCAACAAAGGCTATAAAAGAAGGAATTGAAAGGAGCGCTTCCATGGCACAAGTCATATTAAATTTTAATAATGGTTACAGGAGGAATGTGACACATCACTCCGTGCATTGCACCCTGCTGTGAATCTGGCTGCTTAGTTGCAGATTAGTCAGAATACCCTTGCTAACCCTTTCCACTGCCAAAAGTGTCTGCTAAGGGCAGGCAAGCATTCGAGCTGGACCCTGGACCAATAGAAGAAGGCAGCCTGGTCTGAGTCCTGTTCTCTTTCATATCATGAGGACGGCTGGGTATGTGTTTACCATTTATCTGGGGAAGAGGTGGCACTACGATGCACTTGGAAGACCACCGGCATTTTAGGCAGGTGGTCATAATGTTTGGCTCATAGAGATGACCAGTTCAACATCATCAAAAGCTCAGCGCAAAGGCCGCGCCCCTTTTTTGGGGAAAACAAACGCTCTTATGCATTGAAATCAATGAGAAATAAGCCCGATAATTGAGCAGTAAAATGCCCAAAAGTTGTTGTGTGCCGGGTTGCACCTCCAATAAAATGAACAGTCCGGACCTCAGGTTCCCCATCCTACCTGGAAAAGGGAAGAATCCAAAAAGGAGAGTTAAGAGAAGATGAAGAGTAAAAGCTATGTATCCAGTGTCTTCCCATGTTTATTTGCGTGGGAAACGCTTCATAACAGGCCATGCCACTCTTTTTTTAAACTTAGAAAGTAACGTAAGTACCCTTTAATATGTAAAACTTGGTACTATTCTTTAATAGGTTTATTCGCTACAATTTTTGTCTTGTGTCATTATTTATTCTTTAATTGCTTAACTAGCTAACGTAAAGTAGCGTCAGCCAGCTGAGTCAGGTTTGCGATCTAACGTTATGTTATGTGCATTTGTTAGTTATTCTTAACCCCAAACTGACACAGACTACAAAATTCGCGGTAGTGAAAGGGCAAGACAGTGGACCGATCAACCTTAATTTATTAAGATAAGGTGAACACTCAGGTCCGGGCAAGGTAGCAAAATATTGGACATATTAGACATATTAATAAATCAATAAATGAATATAAACAGGAAATTTAGTTAAATAAATCGGATAAATGTTACATCTGAAAACACATCAAATTACATTAGGGTCAATGAGATCTGAGGTTTTCTATTCCCCAAAAAGGGGCGTGGCCTTGATGTTTGGCAATCGTCTCTATAGGTGGATATGTTGACCTCAGCCTGGAAATGCCTCACAAGAAAGTAGGTGCAGCACTCAATTCCAGTCAGTCAGTAGGGGACATTGCCTCGTATAGGGCAGCCCAACTCCCGTTTAAAGGGGAACTACTATGGTTTTTGCATTTTTACCTGCCGTTGATGTTTTAAGTGGTATATTTAGCATGAAAAAGATCTACAAATCAACAAATTTCAAAGTCCACCCTCGACCCAAGATTGAGATATTCTTGCTGACAGAAAAAAACCTAGTTAATCTGTGCAAAATTACGGTGGCCAACAGGGGCAAACACACTGCAACGGCCCAAAACATCTCCAGTTGGAGAAATGCACTGCAAAACAGAAACTGTGCAAAGCCAAAAACAGGCAAACCACAAAAGAAAATGCAAGAGAGAAAGACGCTGCATTTAGACATCAACACAACGGAAGTGCTTCCAGTCGCTGTGGGGAGCGCCAACTAAAACAGCTTTTTCTTTTGACTTGAGTGAGACCAGCTAGCTAAGTCGGCAAAAAGCAAAAGGCTTTCTGGCTAGCTAGACAGCTACCTAGCTAAAGTTAGTTTGCTTGCATAGTAAGCAAGTTTGCTAGCCTAGCTAGCCAACAGTTTGGTGCACGGAAGTCAATACAAAATACATGAATAAAAAATATCCGTTATTTCGCTATCTCACTTAGATAGAGTTGAACCGCAAGCATTTTAACTACTCGCTAGCTAACTCGCTAGTGTTACTTCGCTTGCTTAGCTAGGTAGTTTGCTAGCCTAGCTAGCCAACAATTTGGTGCACAGACATCAATACAAAATAAATGAATAAAAATTATCCATTATTTTGCTATCTCACTTAGCTAGAGTTGAACCGTGAGCATTTATGTTGTACCAAATATAACTGCTCGCTAGCTAGCTCGCTAACGTTAGTTTGCTTGCTTAGCTAGCTATTTCGCTAGCCTAGCTAGCTGACAGTTATATTTGGTATAACATAAATGCTTGCGGTTCAACTCCAGCTAAGTGAGAGAGCAAAATAATGGATCATTTTTAATCATTTATTTTGCATTGACTTCTGTGCACCAAACTGTTGGCAAGCTAGGCTAGCAAATTTGCTGGGTAAGCAAGCGAACTAACGTTAGATTAGTAGCTGGCTAGCTATCCAGAAATCCTTTTTGCTGAATTTTTTTTTTTTTTTTGCCTTTTTGTTGACTTAGCTACCTAGTTTTTTTATGTTTTGCAGCGCGGTTCTCCAATTGGAGATATTTTTGGCGCGTTTGCCCCATCAGCCACCGTACAAAATGCCTTATTTTTAGTCCATCCATGTCTTCCTAAGTGTAGTGACGCTGGCGCTTTGGTCATTAAAATAGGGCCCGTATGTTTGCTGCTGGCACTGTGGCGCTATTACCAAGCCTCATAAGCCAAGGAAAATTATAAAACCATAGCCAGACGGCTAAACAACTTCAGGTTCAAATATTATGATACTGTAAACAAAAATAATATTTTACAGATTTTGCCCATGCGTTTTTTGACATACATTTTTGGAGACGCCAAATTTCCCGGCGTTCCTAGTCACGGTCATGTTCGGATTTACAACTTCCATCTTTTATGTCTTTTTACCAACCTGTAGCTGATCTTCCATGTCAATATACTCTTCCGATTCCCAGCATTGGTCTGTTATTGTATATGTTAATGTATCAAGTAAAAATTGGCATTTCATTACACTTGCACTTTTCTGACTTTTTGTTATAGTTTGTTGTATGTTTTTTAAGGATCTTGACACTAATCTTTCACAGCGTAATTTTCTTTATTATTTATAATTGTTTGCTTGTGTGGGTGCTGCAGTTCGTCCTTGTGTAGAACGTAATACTATCATAATAATGCGCCCTTAAAATTGCAGCTAAACACTGACTATTAAGCGTAGACCAGGTTTTTGTTGGTGAATTTCACAAAAACTTTGTGTTACCTCAAGATAATTACAGGCCAACCTTGCGCCTGACCACACCTCATTTATGACCAACATGCCCATGGGCGCTCAGTTTGGCGCAAATGAATTGGCTATTTATGCAGTGTGGACACTGGACAGGAAATTGGTATTTTCGTCGGTTGTAAATTAGCAAAGACACTTGTGCTACGTTTTGCGCCCCTCTGCGCTGGGTGTAACAGCATGATGTCATACAACCTGACTTCCAAAAAGGCGGTGCAGTATAAGAAATACAAATTTAAGAAATAGGCCGGCAAAGCGAGGCGTTACCCCTCAGCCCCTGGATTATTTTGAATGAAAATAAATTGACAAAGCCCTTTGGAATTTACCCTACGGAATACAAAATAGAAGATGGCGGCTGAGGCAGCCATACTGAACATCCAAGCGCCGTGAAAATCGATAGGCTTCTGCAGGTACACAAGACCCAGCAACACAGCAAAAATGGCTTTGATTGACAGAAGCTTTTTTGTGTTATCATGCGGAATGGAAAATCGAAGATGGTGGCAGTGGCAGCCATATTTGATATTGGATCGCGGCCGAAATCGATAGGCTTGTGGAGTAACTGTACCCCGCTGTCCTCACCAAAAATCGTGATGATCGGTCATGCCGTTTTTCAGTTATCGCACGGAATCAAATGTGGACGGACAGACAGACGGACGCCGTGCGTGACGACAATACCCCTCTGTCCCTTATTCACGGCTGAGGGGTAAAAAGTAATGCAGTGATCTGTAAATCCTCTGGGGCCTCTGCAAAATTTATGCGAAACAAAGCACAAAGATTCACAATGTTTTAACTTCTCAACTTAATTGCCTTCTGAACCATAAATACAGTATATGTCTGCAACATTTTCTAAAAAAGTTGGGATGGGGCATGACGGAGCACCCTTGTTCTACTTTTGAAAATGTCACTCTTTCCTATTTTTCACTGATATACATCTTCAGCTGCTCATGGGTTTTTCATAATGTGCCGCAAAGACAGGTCTTCACTGCATGTAGGCCATTCAAGCACCCAGATCCCAGTGTGGCTTGGCATTGTTTTGCTGAAAAAAGCAGGAATGTCCCTTAAAAAGACATTATCTTGAAGACAGCATGTGTTGTTCTGAAGTGCATGCACATCATTGAGAATATCATATGGCCATTTTCATATCACACCCTGTATCAACCCGAGACCCCAGTATCAGCCCGAGAGCTTCAGCTCAATTCTGCCCACGGGCAGATACGGGTGTTACAGGATTTTGCCACTGGGCTGATACAGTCTTGTGCCTCGCACTTGTATCACAGGTGCAGATTCCCTACATTTATAAGGAAGTATATCATAAAATACCATGACAGACACTGGGTTTTGAACTTTACATTGACGATGATCTTTTGGTCCTTTTCTTCTGTGACTTGGAGAACACAACATCAAGTATTACCAAAAAAAAAAATAAAAAGGATGACTCGTCAGACTATAGCACATTTCCACTGAGCATCAATCCATTTCATAGCCCAGTGGAAATATGGCCATCTTAGTGCATGATAGGTCCTAACTTGCATTAGTGAAAGCAATCACAATTGGTATATGTTGAAAAAGGTTTTCAAAAGCAATCCTGAACCCATCTGGTTATATTCATCAGCATGTAGGCTGTCACTGCAGTGGCTTCTAAGGGTCTGAAGATCACAAGCGCTCAGTACTTGTTTCCAAAACTCATCCTTTATGCATTGAGATTTCTCTGGATTCCCTGAATCTTTTAATAATATTCTGCTCAGTAGAGGGTGAAATCCAAAAAGTCCTTGCAATAGCAAGTTGAAAATTATTTTGATTTGATTTGATGTTTCATTATTCAATTACACTTTTTTTTTTTTTTTTTGCAAAATGGCAAGCCTCAGCCGATCCTTGCATTTACTGTAGCATTTATTGCGAGGTAGCTAGTATGCTAGTGTTAGCCAGACACTATATACAGTAGCTTGCTTCAGCTCAACATCCTGCAGTAATATATCACAACATCTCAGAAATTATTTAAAAACAGTTCTACACTTGTATCCAGCTTACGTAAGTATTTGAATGTATTTCTCAATGTTGACTCATCCCTGTGAGCAAAGAGAGAATGGCACAGATCATTCTGTGTACTTCCCTTCATTATGGATTGAAAGCTAGTTCTAGATTGTGCAACTGAATGAGGGGAATGGAAAACAGCATAAGCCCTAATTTGTGAAGTGAGCAACATAATCAAGTACACATTTGTGGCTGAGCTTGGAGAAAAATAACTTCCTGTCATAAATTACTAGGTTGTTTTTCATCAGAGCTCTGCGCTGCTGAGTTCCACACTTGAAGTCACACACACCAGTTACATACACCTTGGCAAAATACATTTAAACTCAGATTTCTCAGATTTAATAATAGTAAACATCCCTGCCTTGGGTTAGCTGGGATCAGCACATTATTTTAAGAATGTGACTTAAAGAATTATTTATTTCAGATTTTATTTCTTTCATCACATTTCTAGTGGGTCAGAAGTTCACATACACCATACAGTTCACATACAGTTATTATTTGATAGCATTGCCTATATATTATTTAATAGTGGTGAAATGTTTTGGGTAGCCTTCCACATCACGATAAGTTTCAGGAATTCTGTCAAATTCCTCTTGGCAGAACTGGTGGAACTGAGTTAGGCTAGGCCTCCCTGCTCGCACACACTTTTTTCAGTTCTGCTCATACATTTTTTGTTGGATTGAGGTCGGGGCTTTGTGATGACCACTCCAGTACTTTGACTTTGTTGTCTTTAAGCCATTTTGCTACCACTTATAAGTATGTTAGGGGTCAGTGTTCATTTGGAAGAGCCATTTGTAACTAATCTTTTCTGGCAGATGTCTTGAAATGCTGCTTCAATATATCCACATAATTTTCTTTCCTCATGGTTCCATCTATTTTATGAAGTGCACCAGTCCTTCCTGCAGCAAAGCATATACACAACATCTAGCTGCTACCTCCTTGCTTCGCGGTTGGGATGGTGATCTTCAGCTTGCAAGCGTCCCCCTTTTTTCTTCAAATATAATGATGGTCTTTATCGCCAAACAGTGCAATTTTTGTTTTATGAAACTAGAGGACATTTCTCCAACCGTATTCAGGCTTATTTACGGCAGTTTTTGAAGCACTGTTCTCTTTCTTGCTGATTGGCAATTCAGGTTATGTCAATATCAGATTCATAGTGTAGCTATAAATGCTTTTTTACCAGTTTCCTCCAGCATCACCGCAACTTTCGTTGTGATTGTTGTGGAATTGATTTGCACTTTTCGCGTCAAAGTACGTACATCTCTTTCAGACAGAAGGCGTCTCCTTCCTGAGCGGTATGATGGCAGCGTGGTGCCATGGTGTCTATACTTGCATCATATTGTCTGTACAGATAAACAAGGACTCTTCAGGCATTTGGAAATTGCTCCCAAGGATTAATCAGACTTGTGGAGGTCCACAGATTTATTTCAGAGGTCATTGTTGATTTCTTTTGATTTTTCCATGATGTCAAGCAAAGAGGCACTGAGTTTGAAGGTAGGTCTTAAAATCTGGGTAAACCTCTACTCAAATAATGTCAGTTAACCGATCAAAAGCTTCTAAAGCCATGACATCACTTTCTGGAATTTTCCAAGCTGTTTAAAGACACAGTGAACTTGTATAAGAAAACCCACTGGAAATTTACAAAAGTACTACTATGAATTATAGGTGAAAAAATCTGTCTGTGAATGATTTTGGAAAAATTCTCACGCCATGCTCTCAGTAGATGTCCTGACCAACTTGCCAAAACTAGAGTTCGTTAGCATGAAAACTGTGGATTGTTTATGTGTTTTACTGAATTCAACCCAAAAGTATGTAAACTTCGGACTTCAACTGTGATTGTCCAACTTTGATCTCTGGAAAAAAAAGGTTGGTAACAGCTGAATTTTTTTTACACTTGTGGACAAAAATGAAAACAGTCATCAGGTGTCAGATTGGAAATCTCCAGCCTTTGGCTTACTATGAATGCAGTACACCCAGCATCTACATAAGGGGTAGGGAACCCTGCCCCTGGAAAGCCTTAGCCCTGCAGGTTTTAGATGTTTCTCTTCTGTAACACTCCTGATTCAAATGATTGCCTCGTCATCAAACCCTTGACAAGCTACTAATGAGGTTTTTCAAAGAGGAAAGACAACTAAACCATGCAGGGCTATTACCCTCTAGGTGCAGGGTTCCCTGGTCTACTTCTTGCATAACCCACCCATATATGTTAATAATATAAGACAAACTAGAAAAGCACTTAGAAAGCGCAGACCTCCGCCAGGTGGCAGCAAAACCCAAAAGCACGGCGATTGGAACTCCAGCCCATTTCAGCTGTACTTTGGCCTAGATAAGCCAAAATCTAATCACCTGTTCCTTGTCCTAATACCCACCTTGTCTGAAAATGTCATCAAAATCCGTTCATAACTTTCTGAGTTATCTTGCAAACAAACAAACAGACAAACAAACAAACGCTGGCGATCACATAACCTCCTTGGCGGAGGTAATAAGATGATGAGAAATCAAGAATTCTAGTTTATATAGAGCCCTAAGTCTGGCCAGAGCTTTGCAAACTTAGGTGACAATATGACCTGTTTTGTACAACCAATCTCTTCATCCTTCAGTAAATTTGGAAAAACATTAAGGACTGTGGGAAAACTATGATTTCCCATAATCTTATTTTAATAAGACCAGATTCATAATTGACATTCCTGACAAGTTAGTAAAGTGGCATAATCACTAAATAAAAATACTTTTCTTCCTAAAGAGTGTCATTAACTTAATGCAATTATGGCCTTTGTTGCTTTCGTTTTGCACTTGAACATGTTCTTCTGCGAGTTTTTTCAATAATGATTTGCTGAACATTTGTTGACATTTTATATCTCCCACCATACCAGATGTGGTTGTTGGTTATTCCGAAAACTCACAAAACACCACAATGTAAATTATTTCTTCACAAGTTGAATTTTGAAGTAACTTCACATGGTTTGCTGGGACTATATAATCGAACACTGGTGGAACAGACCCCATTAGTGCTCCATATTTTCCAGTCTTTTGTTTTCAAAGGTTTTTGGGCAGTACTCTATGCTCCATTAACTTGGACAAATAGCAATAAATGGTTATTGGAATGTCCATTGTATATTTTGATTAGCAAAGCATATTAAAGAGACATAGTTCCACATATTCACAAACATGAAAACCAGACACATCCACACAGATCATTCAGACATTACAAACGTCTTACAATTACCCTACTTAAACCTTACACCATCAGCTCATTCATTGCTGATCCATGCATTCTGCATTTGAATGGATTCTGCAAAAAAAGCATTTAAATCTTATAAATCTGTACACACGGACAACTTTCCTGATGACATAAAATAAACTTTGACAAGAACACCAGGGAGATTCAGTGAGCACCATAATTAATTGGACAGCAACACATTTTTTACTCTGGTTCTATATTTAAGCATTTGAAAGGATATAATGAGGTTGAAGTGCGCACTGTCAGCTTAAATTTTAAGGTGTTTTCAATCCATATTGGATGAACCATTTAGAAATTACAGCGCCTTTTGAACATGGTTCCCTCCATTTTCCGGGGAATCAAAAAACATCGGGAAGATTACCATCAAGTAGAATAGATGAATGATTTTTAAAAATTGGTCGCATATCCATTGCTTGCAATGACTGCTTGAAGTCTGTGACACAAAGACATCACCAGATGCTGGGTATCTTCCATCTTCAGCTCTTGCTTCTTTCTGGAACTTTTTGCCTTCACTCTCCTTGGCAGCATGTTAAATGCATGTTCAATTGGCATCAGATCTAGTGAACGGTACCTAAATACAGAAACGCTAATTGAGATGGTATGTTTACTTAAAATTAAACCAAAAAGCAGTGATTTATAAATTATCTTTCGCCAGAATTACTTGGAAAACGGTATATCAGCACATTTGATGTTTCACTACATTCATTTTAAAAACCTATTCCAATTTTGTTTCTTGAAACATTTCAAAAAAGTTGAGATGGTAAAGTATTCAACACTACGTAATGTTGCCATTAATTTTTACAACACTGTGTAAACATTTAGGGACTGAAGACACAAAATGAGTGTTTCAGGTGTAATTTTGTTGCATTCTTCCTGCAAAGAAATCTTAAGGTGTGCAACAGCACGGGGTCTTCATTGTAGCATTTTCTGTTTCAAATTGTGCCACAAGTTCATCATTTGGGACAAGTTGGGACTGCAGGCAGGCCAATCCAATATCCACATCCTCTTTTTAAGCAGCCATAACTTTGGAGTGCATGCAGAATGCCATTTTGCGTTGTTTTGTTGAAATATGCATGAGCGTCCCTAGAAAAAAATGTCATCTTAAAGGCAGCATATGTTGCTCCATAATCTCAATGTAACTCTCAGCATTAATGCAAGAAGTGCAAGTTAGCCTTGCCAAGGGCACTGGCACAACCCTGTACCATGACAGAGCATGGCTTTTGGACTTGTTGATGATGGTCCTTGTCTTTTTTCATCTGGAGGACATGGTGTCCATTTCTTCCCATAAAGGCCTGAAACATTGATTCATTTCACCACAATACACATTTCCACTGTGTGCTGGTCCATTGCTGGTGCCTCCAAGCAGTTGACTGGGCTTTTGGATACTTATCCTAAGGCTTCCGTTTGCACAGTAAAGTTTTAACTAGCATTTGTGGGTATAGCAACATATTGGAGTTTTTGACAAAAGGTTTGCCAGAGGAATCCTGAGCCCATGTGGTTATATCACTTATGGAGAAATAATGGTTCTGTCTGACGGTAGAGTGATTGGAGATCTTGGGTATTCAGCTTAGGCTAGCACCCCTCACATCATGTGCAGAAATTCTTCCCAATTCCCAGAATCTTTTCCTCATTTTATACAGATTAGAGGGTAAAATATTTAAATCCCTTCATATCTTCCTTGTGGAACCTTTTTTTAAACCTTTCAATGATTTTTTTTCCTTGCAATTGTGGGCAAATATACGATCATTCGCTTATATTGGCTCCTGTAGGACTGAGCCTTCCTTGGATGCCGCTTTTGCACTAAATAATGATTACAATAACTTGCTGACATCAGCTGTATCACATCGTTAATCAAATTTTTTATCCATAACTTGTCCTAAATTGACCCCCTGCAAAGTTTTTAGAATGCATTGCAGGCTTGAGCGGCAGGAATGCATCTATATTTGAAGAGTTTGTTTCCAAAACGCAATAAGTGCCAAAATTACAAAAATTGAGATAATACCATAGAGCGTTAGCCCTGTGCTTCTTACACATGGTGCAAAAATCCATTTTTAGAAATTCATACTATAAGGTGTATTTTTTTCATGGTCAAAGTTTGTGTTTTTCTATAAAATGCAATAGGCACCAACAGAGAAAAATAGGACCAAGGGTCCTGTAGCTTACCGGCAAGCAGTCTTACAGCGATGATACAAGTTATGAAAATTTCATGTGAAGTTTGACATTTGAATCAATGAAAATCAATGTCAAGGTTACTAAATAAAAGTTCACATACATTTATAAGACTTTCTGTAATACAATCCTAAGCTTTGAAGCAGTTTTGGTGACACAAGTTATTATAATATGTCAATATGTATTCAATATGTCAATTGTGAACTTTAAAGGTCACAGAATGTCAAGTTGTGGTCAGCAAATGGACTTCATATATGACTTTCTAAATGTCTCGATACAAACCTTGGCTCCATCTGTGACCATTTTAGTGATAAAAATCATTGAATTTTCACTAAGTCACATTTGACCTTTGAAGGTAAATACAAAGGTCACCAAATGAAAGTTCATATCTGACTTCCTATATATGTCTAATACAAACCTAGACTCCATCTGTAACTGTTTTGGCAATACAAGTCATTGTAATTGTTTTATGTCAAGTTTGACCTTCACATGTCATCAACAGTCAAGCTGAATGTCACCAAATGAAAGTTCATATGTGACTTTCTATGTCAGTAACGCAAACCTAGGCTCCATCTGTGACCTTTTCAGTGACAGAAGTCATTGAATTTTCTCTAGGTTAGACCATCGAAGGTCAATATGAAGTTCACCAAATGAAAGTTCATAAATGACTTCCTATACGTCTCCAATACAAACCTACACTCAATCTGCAACAAATTTGCTGATATAAGTCATTGAAATTTCACTGTATAGTATGGCCGTTGAAGGTCAATGAAGGTCAAGTTCAAGTTCACCCAATGAAACTTCATACATGACTTCCTATATGGCCACAATACAAACCTAAGCTCTATCTACAATAGTTTTGGTGATAGGAGTCAAAGAAATTTCACTATGTGAAGTTTGACCTTCGAAGGTCACCGAAGGTCAAGTCCAAGGCCACCAAATGAAAGTTCATGTATGACTTCCTATACATCTCCAATACAAACTGAAACTATCTGGAACCATTTTGCTGATATAAGTCATTGAAATTTCACTGTGAAGTTTGGGTATTTAAGGTCACTGAAGGTCAAGTTCAATGTCACCAAATGAAACTTCATACATGACTTCCTATATGCCCGCAATACAAACCTAAGCTCTATCTGTAATAGTTTTGGTGATAGAAGTCATTGAAATTTCACTATGTGAAGTTTGACCTTCGAAGGTCGCCGAAGGTCAGGTTCAAGGCCACCAAATGAAAGTTCATACATGACTTCCTATAAGTGTTCAATGCACGTATGTTCCCAATCTTCAATATTTTCAAGCATAGAAACCTTTGAAAATTGTGACATTTTGCTTGACCTCAAGTTTGACCTTTCAAGGTCATCCGAGGTCAACTTTAACACAGCCGAAATATTGGTCATATATTACTTCCTATATGTCAGTAATACAAACTTAATCTCTATCTGCAACCATTTAGCTTCCACAGGCAACTTGGCCCATTCTCCATACGACCCAATGTTAAAGTACAGCACCCCCGCTAGACCCACTGCCATCAATTTAGCCAAAATGGCACTTGCACTGTACATAAAGTGTATCAAGGTGAGTTTATTGTCAGATTAAAAAAAAAAGTTATCAGACAGTTTTTGAGAAATATTTTTTTGGAATTTCAAGTCATATCTTTTAACATTGCTAATATATTCCCTGACCTCGAGTTTGACCTTTCAAGGTCATCTGTGGTCAAAATTATTATTGCCAAAATACAGGTCATATATGACTTCCTATATGTCGATAATACAATCTTAATCTCCATCTACAACCATTTGGCCTCCACAGGCCATCTTGCATATTCATAAAGTACAGCGCCCCTAATAGACCCACTTCCGTCGATTCAATCAAAATGGCGCTAGCACTGTACATTGATGGTACCAAGGTAAGTTGATTGCCTGATTTAGAAAAAAATTTATCATGCAGTTTTTGAGAAATAATTTTTTAAAAATTCTCAGTCCTATCTTTAACATTGGAGCCAAAATTTCAAGGGCCCATTAAACGGACAAAAATGATTCAATCAAAAATCCAAGAAAAACCTCTGGAGATATGGTCTAGTAGTATGTTATTGCAAATTTACATGAAAATTCATCAGGCCAAAAAAAGGATAAAAAATGTTCCGGACAACGGACAACGGACGCCACACCACGACAATAACTTATCGGCCCATAGGGCCAGTAAGCTAAAAAGCTGATTTACTCAAAATGAGTAAAATGGATATATTGCGTTTTGGAAATAAACTCTTCATTTACAGATAAAATGAAGTTGACCAGACAAAACAAATACCTTATGTTCATACTGTCTGCAATAAAATACAAGTGACAGTATATTTAAAAATGTGCTTCGGGGGGGCAAAGGCAGTACCCCTCAGCCTCGGCACATGAAGTTATAGTTGAAGTTGAGCAAACTGAATAGAAAGCACTGATATAGCGCGCGGTGGCAATTTTCGAAAGGAACCTTCCTCTAGCCACCTCCAGTACGCCACCAAGAAATGGCATCAATCGGACAAGGCGTTCTTTAGTTATCATGCGGAAACCAAAGTCAAGATGGCAGCTGTGGCGGCCATATTGGTTAGCACACGACGCCAGTTTTCGAAAGGAACCATCCTCTCGTCAGGACAAATATGTCGTGTGAAAATGGAATCGTTCCACGCAGGCGTTTTCTGTTAAATCGACGGGAACCAAAATGAAGATGGCTGCTGTGGCGGCCATGTTGGTTAGCATGCAGTGCCAATTTTCAAAACGAACCTTCCTCTAGCCACCTCCAATACATCACCAAGAAATGGCATCAATTGGACAAGGCGTTCTTTAGTTATCGTGTGGAAACCAAAATCAAGATGGCAGCTGTGGCGGCCATATTAGTCAGCACACGATGCCGGTTTTAGAAAGGAATCACCCTCTGGTAAGGACAAATATGTTGTGTGAAAATGGAATTGTTCCATGCAGGAGTTCTCCGTTAAATCGACGGAAACCAAAATGAAGATGGCTGCTGTGGCGGCCATGTTGGTTAGCGTGTGGTGCCAATTTTCGAAAGGAACCTTCCTCTAGCCACCTCCAATACACCACCAAGAAATGGTATCAATCAGACAAGGCGATCTTTAGTTATCGTGCGGAAACCAAAATGAAGATGGCTGCTGTGGCGGCCATGTTGGTTAGCAAGCAGTGCCAATTTTCAAAAGTAACCTTCCTCTAGCCACCTCAAATACACCACCAAGAAATGGCATCAATCAGACAAGGCGATCTTTAGTTATCGTGCGGAAACCAAAATGAAGATGGCAGCTGTGGCGGCCATGTTGGTTAGCAAGCAGTGCCAATTTTCAAAAGTTCCTCTAGCCACCTCAAATACACCACCAAGAAAATCAATCGGATGGCTTTAGTTATCCGTGAAACCAAAATCAAGATGGCAGCCGTGGTGGCCATATTGGTTAGCAAACGATGCCGATTTTCAAAAGGAACCATCCTCTCATCAGGACAAATATGTCGTGTGAAAATTGAATTGTTCCACGCAGGCGTTCTCCATTAAATCGACGGAAACCAAAATCAAGATGGCTGCTGTGGCAGCCATGTTGGTTAGCGTGCAGTGCCAATTTTCGAAAGGAACCTTCCTCTAGCCACCTCCAATACACCACCAAGAAATGGCATCATTTGGACCAGGCGTTCTTTAGTTATCATGCAGAAACCAAAATCAAGATGGCAGCTGTGGTGGCCATGTTGGTTAGCGTGCAGTGCCAACTTTCGAAAGGAACCTTCCTCTAGCCACCTCCAATACACAAACAAGAAATGGCATCATTCGGACAAGGCATTCTTTAGTTATAGTGCGGAAACCAAAATCAAGATGGCAGCTGTGGCGGCCATATTGTTTAGCACACGACTTAATTATACTTAATGACTTATTAATGACTTAAAACACACTTGCAACACAATGAGTAATGCCTCCACACGCACCTGACATTCATTTTAACAATATTTCTGATTGAACCAAATGTATAAATACCGTCTCTGTCTGTTTGTTCATTTCCTCACTCTGAAGATGACTTCCGGTCAGGTTGTCTACACGTCAGGACTATATTATACACCTGGACGATCACACAATACCAACATAGTTTACACCTGGGTTCAAACCATTCTCTCTCAATCACAGCTTTGGTTTTATCCACATTGTCTATACCATCCCAACTTTTCCGAGTTGGGTTTTAAAAAAAAAGTGTTGCTGTCCAAAGAAGCATGGTGTTCATTGTTTATTCACCAATTTTGTTTCTGAGCAGTCTCGATGCTCAAATATGAACTTCAAGTTGACACTATAAAGTCAATAACCTCTTAGGATTGGATATTCCTCTGAAAAGGGATGCGATATGTGCAAAGGTTTTCCTTTCTAACAAGATTGAGCAAAAGAGCCTACTTCCAGGTTGGAGAACCACCTTTAGTGGCAAAAAAAAAAAACATTTAGGAATACAAGCAGCGGTTTCAATGTATTGAGGTCAATGGTGGACTAAGGAGACAGAGCAAAATATCACATTTATATTTTTCCCCTGCATCATATGGCACCCAATCAATACACTTTTCAGTTAGCCAAAGGTCTTCCTGATTATTTTTATACCACACTTGAAGTGACCGAGATTTCTTATAAAAGATAACCTTTATTGAGGTCTCTGCAGGTTGTCCTTCTGGTGTTACTAGGTAACAATGGGTAGACAATTACAACTGCTCTCTTCCTTTCCCAAGTGAGCCATCATTAGCTTGCTGGCTAGCTCAACGAGAAAACTGAGGATCATATAAATAAAAAATAAAACAAGAGCTTACCAATTGAACAGTTCTGAGTTTGTGTTCAGATTTTGTTAGCAGAATGATTTGTGTTCCCTTCTGTGTCTCGATAACCAATTTGCCGCTATTTAGCCTAACAGGCTAAGCTAGCCACATTGCTAATTTTATAAAAAGAAAAGAGCAGCAACTGAGTTTTTATTGCAATTTAGCAACTCGATTGACTGAATTAAAAAATTGTCGCTCTTACAAACAGAATGAGCATGCCTTAATGATTGAGTAGCAAAGTGATTGAGTTATCGCAATGCTAGCACATAATGGGAATTGCCATTAAGCCCCTAACAGAACTTATTATCGTGATCGCGATAATATTAACAGTCAACCCATGTGCCAGCTTGGTTTTGACCAAGCTAGCCAGTGTTGTTAAGCCAGAGGTAATACAAATTGATTGGGTGAATTCACTTCAGAAGAATAGTGCCACTATTCCAATAAATTGAATGTTAGCTAGCTTGCTACCATGCAGATGCTAGCCACAGATCAATTCTAATGCTAGAGACTGAAATACAAATGCGTGAATGCCTGTCAAATTTCTTTAAGAATGGAACCGACATCCTTGCTTAGCCCAGCAGACGTAACTTTTCCATACTCATTGAGTAGTTCAATAACTAGCTAGCTACCTCTTCAGTCCTCCGTATTATCAGACTTCACAGCAAAGATGGAAAAACGTAGCTTCCATCCATCAGTCTCACTGTCTAACCTTCACACGTGCAACCACCTGCCAATATGGCCACTGATAATACCGAGCGCAGAGAGCATGCGCTGAGGGCAACGCCCACTTTTGGAGACCGGAACAACCAAAAAATCCCATTCGTGTTTTGGTTTTCCTCAATTTGTCATTAAGGAAAATCTTTGATATGTGGCTACATACTTTGATATGACGCGAAGTATCATAAAGACATGGGTATGTGGAACATTTGTCTGCATTCTGCCACTTCGTCATGCTGACAGTTTCCAAAATGTGCGAAGACATGATACGGGTCACAATCAGTGTAAATGTATGCATGTCTCAACATTAGTTTCCTAAATTCCAAAGCCGCAAGGTGGTAGCCATGCCATCTTTTTTGTACATAGGCACGCACATCCTTTATAAATGAGGCTGTTGGTGTCTGAATTTCAATACTCTGGGTGCCCATGAATTTGGCACACCTCTATAGAATGTAATGAATTATACATACAAACCCTATAATGAGAAATGGTTTGCTGGATGGAAAATGATTGCATTACAACTTATAAAACTAATCTGACTGATTGAAATTCCTAGAATGTGCAAATGAGACATTTACTCTTCATCATTACAATTTAAGAAGTATTGTTGTTTTAAGAGTGTCACCACTCAGTAGAAGGTTTGGCAAGCGCTGATCTAAATTATTCATGTAAGTGCCCATTTATTTCCAGCATGTGGATATAGTTTTAGGCATAATTCATACATTATGTGGTTGAAATCGTTGTCTTAGCTTATCGTACATGAGCTTGGGGTACACTGGCTGTCACCTAACAGTGGAAACTATAGTTTTGGTCAAATATAAGTCATGACAGAAATGAGCCATTAGGATAGCTACTTTATCATGTGACAAAGATTCTATGTTCAGCATCAGAGGCCATTCCTCTCAGTTTCACTGCCAATATAGTTACTTTAGGCAGAGTAGTCATCACAAATGTATTTCTAGGCTGTAATTTCTACCTGTCATGAAAAATCAGCAACTGGGTCATAAATAATATCAACACAGTAAAAGGAATAAAATATCTCTGGGCTAGACCTGTATGTTTGTACCTTTGAGAACTTCATTCACATCCACAGCCATCCCCAGCCCAGCTTGGTCCAGCTTTCCTTTTTCTTTCATATGTTATTACATAACTATTGCACAAGGGTATCCCTGGAGAAAAGGAGGGAGGATATACCCCTCATTTTATTAACAACCCACACAAAGCTGACCCGAAGTCACAAGCTCAGAAGTTAAAACAAATCAAATTTGTCGCCATTCATTGATAAAGAAATTTTCTCAAACCATTCCTGTCCGAAATCACATTTAGTGCAAAGAAATGGCCATACGCAAAAAGGAGTGAATAGATTGTTCCAGATCAATCATCACCAAACAGCTTAACAAACGAATGTGTACATCAAACACACACACACACACACACACACACACACACACACACTCTCTCTCTCTCTCTCTCTCTCTCACACACACACACACACGCACACACACACACACACACACACATTCTAGTATAATTGCAGTAATAAATATACCCCCCTAAAATTCGACAATTGAGACTAATACATTTAAATACGCTAAACTGACGACTCAACATTAACTAACGCGCGCTTTTATTAGTGATGAATTATGATTCAATGAAGGCTATGTGGTATCGCATCGTCTTGTGGTCTGTTTGCTGCATAATTCCCAATGTATTCATATTTACTAGCAACCAACAGGGAAAACACATATCACACGAGAAACTACAATAGAGGCTCTTCCCTACTGAAAATTTGAGTAATATTCAGTGGGAATCTTCTTTAAAAACGCGCAGAGATGTAGTTAATTTGCACGTTTCTGACAAAGGTAACACGCCCTAACATGACCTAAATACACACTAACCAACCAAATAGGTTACCAAGCTCCAGAACAATACGTTGAATTATTTGACAGATAGAAAGGTTGCAAAAAAACTGCATAATTTAACCCATCGTTCTCCCATTAAATCTGAAATCAGGACGACTACATGCAAATGATACGTAATGCGTTGTTATTACCTTAAACCAAGGAAATACTGTCCGAAATGGTTGACAGAAAGGAGTGCAGAAAATGAAGGTGTATTTTGCGTCCTCGTTTTACTTTTACTTCGCTAAATTCTGTATATCGGCCATGTAAACTAGGGTCAGATATCGCGAAATTCTGCTCCAGGTTCTCTCCAATTGTCGCCTTGAAGAAAACATCGGATGCGCTCGGGATTCATCGGTCAGCAACGGCTGTCCTGTCTGTTCTCAGACCTTCATGTCAGAGTGGCGTATCGTCGCGTTGACAATTACCGCTTACTATCTCACATTGTATTTTCGTTTGTTCTTCAAAATTTAGCCACCGGGGATAGCGTCCAGAGAATGCAATTCGCTTTGCTAAAAATATTAAACTCATTCCATCTCACATTCGGAAATTCAATCATATGCAGGCAACAAGATTACGCACGTGCGCCACCCTGCTGAAAAAAACCCGCACCAACCAGCATGAGTTCCATGCTGGTAAGTGCTAGTTATGCTGTTTCAGGTGGTGAAACAGCATGGCCACGCTGGCTTGTGCAAGTCAACCAGCCTGGCCAAACTGGTCCATGCAGGGCAGCCTGCATAAACCAGCATAGGTGTGTCCAAATATGCTGGCCTTCAGCAAGACCAACATCAGCCAGCTGTGCTGGGTTTTTTTCTGCAGGGAGACCAACATAAACTAGCATTGACCAACAATGGTATTTTCAGACCATGTAGACCATCTACGCTACAGTTTGCGATGATGGCACATGGAGCCTATATGCTGTAATATCAATTAAACTTATACATCAATAAATGAAGATTTACTGCATGCATCAATATATTAAGTTAGTTATAACAATACTGACATGTCAGAGTTTCAGTTCACTTTGCTCTTGATTTCTCATGATGTGGTGGAAATTTGTAATATCAGCAGGCCTAGTTTATCTTTTCGGCGAATACAAATCAGTTACCCACTGATATGCAGTTTGTCCGCAAGCATTTTTACTGATGAGAAAATGTGAATAATATGGGAATTAAATAGCCCACGCTGTGAGAACTAGACCTGTGTTTTAGTTTGTCTGGATTTCACATTTATACCGAAAGCTTCCTCATGACATGAGCAGGAGCTTTCTTCACGGTTTATGGTTGTTTTACTGTGGGTTGTTGACACATTTCAAATGAACTGGTTAAAAAAGAGAGTCTACTTTATTTCCAGGTCCCTGCAGAAGAAATTTCAATCTCAATCAAAATTGTAATTATTTCATTGCCTTTGCCTGGGAAAGATGCATATTGTTACTTATACCCACGCATTTCATGAGGTATTTTAATATATGAAGATCTTTGCTCAGAACTTAGCCACCGCCCTCCCCCCAATATCATAAAGCTTGCCTAAGCACCAACACTGAGTGAACTTCAATCTTAGAAACCTAGTAGTACACTGACAGCGCAGTCACTGTAATGTATTGCAGAGTATATTATCAGTCTTTTATCCTGACTAAATTCATGCTTTGAGTCAAAATTAGGACTGAGATAAGCATTACAGAGTTGTGGAAAAAGTGTTTGTTGCTTTCCTGATTTCTTTTATTTTAGTTTATTTCTCCTATTTAAATGTTTCAGATCATCCAACTAATTTTAATATCGGGCAAAGGCAACGCGAGTGAACACAAATGCACCTTTTAAATGATCATTTCAAGTTATTCAAAACCTGTATCACCCATGTGAAAAAAAGAAAAATAATTGCCTCTCTGAACCTAATACCTGGATTGTGCCATCTTTGAAGGCAACAGCTGCAATCAAACGTTTGAGGTAAGAATCTTTGGAGGAATTTTGGCTCAGAATTATTTGCAGAATTATTACAATGCAGCCACATTGGAGAGTTTTCAAGCATGAACCTCCTGTTGAGATGATGCATATTCTCGATGGAATTCAAGTCAGGACTTTGACTAGTCCACTCCAAAACCCTCATTTTGTTTATTGTGAGCCATTCAGAGGTGTACTTGCTTGTGTGCTATACTGATCATTGTCCTCCTAACACAACTGTGCTTGTGCTTTAGGTTACAAAACAATTGCTGGACATTTTTCTTCAGAATTTTCTGGTAGAAAGCAAAATTCTTGGTTTGATCAATTATGACAAGTCGATCAGGTCCTGAAGCTGCAAGGCAACCCCAGACCATCTCATTACCACCACTGTGTTTGACTGTTAGTGATTTTCTTAATGTGGAATAAGAAATAAGAATAAGCGCAGTGGGGCCTGATGGCTAAAGAAGCGAGACCGGCAAGATTGCGCGGTAATTGCTTAATCACGTGCAATCACGCAAGACAACACGATATATGTGGTATTAAATGCAACTACAAATAGGCAAAAGGTTTTGTTTTCAATCAAAGGAATTGAGGAATGGTTCACTTTCTTGGATTTGTCTCTTTTTCAAGATTTTTGTGCTTCTACCATGGATAAGTAGCCTATTTATAAATAAATGGTCTTAATTTTTTCATGTTTCTGTTGGGTTTGTCATTTGTTTGGAAAGAGCTCTGTCGATAAAGTTTACATATATATCTTACTGTTGTTCCTCTCCCAGCCTACAATTCAATCTGGCATCAATACGGAGTGTTTTATTCTGAAAATTAACCGGTTGTTTTAATGTTGTGCCTGCGTCCCAGTCGAGATGCTCTATGCTGAATCGTTGCGTTGTGCTCTGGGATTCATCAAAATAGAGACCTTGCGTATCTGCTGTGGAAGGCTCTGGTTCGCCAGAGCTGCAACAGAGGAGAAATGCAATTTTGATTTTGATACCTGCAACATATTCCCAAAAAGTTGAGGAAACAGCATTGTAATTTGGTGAGGTTGAGGAATGTTCAAAGAACACCTGCTTGGAACATTCCACAGGTAAAAAGGTTAATAGGTAACATGTGTATGATCATAATTAGTGTGTTAGTGCCCATGGCATAGAAAATGTACACGTCTGTGAAGTCAGGCTTAATGCTGAAGCATATCTATGCTATTTGCAGCAACACGTTATCACCTAGACAATGTCATTTTCAGGGATGTCTCTGCTTATTTTAGCAAGACAACATTCAGCATTTTTAATGACAGCATGGCTTCATAGTCTATGAGCTAGGATAGTCTACCTGCAGTCCAGACCAGTAGCCCATTGAAAATGTGCGTTCATTATGAAACGCAACAAACAACAATGGAGACCTGGAACTGTTGAATATCTTCAGTATCATATCAAGCCAGAATGGGAGGAGAAATCTACTTTCAAAACTGCAGGAATTAATTTTTTCTTTGATTTAACACAGTGATTAACACGCCCTTGTCCCATCTTTTTTTGGAGTTGGGGTTGTTAGTCTTTCAGATGATCAGATGATTTCTGTGATATCAGTATATCAGGCAAAATGCACAGGCCAAGAGTAGTTGACTTGTTTTAGGTAACTTGAGCCACAGGCTCAACTCAGCTTAGGGCTGGAAGCAAGTTTTACCCCAGTGGTTCCCAACGTCAGTCCTGGGGACCCTCTATGTATTCTGTTTTTTGCTCCGACCACAATTACAATCCCAGAATTTTGACAAAGTGTTAATTTTTTTCTTCAGTGCTCTATTCCTGTTTATACAGATTATTTAGCCCTTTTAAACCATTTAATGTTAGAAATTGCTATGACTGTCATGAGTTCTGTATTCATGTTATACGACACAGAATTTTTTTTTGTTCATGTAAATGAAGGACACTTATGACTGATGAAATCTAAGAATCAACTGGTGTCTTATTGGTCAAAGTGATGACAGCTGTTCCCAAGAAAAATAGCCACTCTGCATATAATGACTAATAAAGACAAGGCAAATGATTAAAATAGGACCAAGGGTCCTGTAGCTTACCGAAAAGCAGTCTTACAGCGACGATACAAGTTATGAAAATTTCATGTGAAGTTTGACATTTGAATCAATGAAAATCAATGTCAAGGTCACTAAATAAAAGTTCACATACATTTATAAGACTTTCTGTAATACAATCCTAAGCTCTGAAGCAGTTTTGGTGATACAAGTCATCATAATATGTCAATATGTATTCAATATGTCAATTGTGAACTTTAAAGGTAACAGAATGTCACGCTGCGGTCAGCAAATGGACTTCATATATGACTTTCTAAATGTCTCTATACAAACCTTGGCTCAATCTGTGACCATTTTGGTGATACAAGTCATTGTAATCTCACTGTCGAGTTTGACCCTCAAAGGTCACTGACAGTCAAGTTGAATGTCACCAAATGAAAGTTCATATATGACTTCCTAGAAGTCAGTAACACAAACCTAGGCTCCATTTGTGACCATTTTAGTGATGCAAGTCATTGAATTTTCACTAGGTCACATTTGACCTTTGAAGGTCAATACGAAGGTCACCAAATGAAAATTCATATATGACTTCCTATATGTCTCTAATACAAACCTAAACTCCATCTGTGACCGTTTTGGCTATACAAGTCATAGTAATTGTATTATGTCAAGTTTGACCTTCAAATGTCATCAACAGTCAAGCTGAATGTCACCAAATGAAAGTTCATACATGACTTCCTATGTCAGTAATTCAAACCTTGCTCCATTTGTGACCTTTTCAGTCACAGAAGTCATTGAATTTTCTTTAGATCAAGTTTGACCTTCGAAGGTCAATATGAAGGTCACCAAATGAAAGTTCATACATGACTTCCTATACGTCTCCAATACAAACCTACGCTCAATCTGTAATGATTTTGCTGATATAAGTCAAGTCCAAGGCCACCAAATGAGAGTTCATGTATGACTTCCTATACATCTCCAATACAAACCGAAACTATCTGTAACCATTTTGCTGATATAAGTCATTGAAATTTCACTGTATAGTTTGGCCGTTGAAGGTCACTGAAGGTCAAGTTCAATGTCACCAAATGAAACTTCATACATGACTTCCTATATGCCCACAATACAAACCTACGCTCTATCTATAATAGTTTTGGTGATAGAAGTCATTGAAATTTCACTATGTGAAGTTTGACCTTCGAAGATCACGGAAGGTCAAGTTCAAGGCTACCAAATAAAAGTTCATACATGACTTCCTATAAGTGTTCAATGCATATATGTTCCCAATCTTCAATATTTTCAAGCCTAGAAACCTTTGAAAATTGTAACATTTTGCTTGACCTCAAGTTTGACCTTTCAAGGTCATCTGAGGTCAACTTTAACACAGCCAAAATATAGGTCATATATTACTTCCTATATGTCAGTAATACAAACTTAATCTCTATCTGCAACCATTTAGCTTCCACAGGCAATTTTGCCCATTATCTATAAGACCCAATGTTAAAGTACAGCGCCCCCACTAGACCCACTTCCTTTGATTTAATCAAAATGACACTCGCACTGTACATAAAGTGTATCAAAGTGAGTTGATTGCCAGATTAAAAAAAAAGTTATCAGACAGTTTTTGAGAAATATTTTTTTGAAATTTCAAGTCATATCTTTTAACATTGCTAATATATTCCCTGACCTCGAGTTTGACCTTTCAAGGTCATCTGTGGTCAAATTTAATATTGCCAAAATATAGGTCATATATGACTTCCTATATGTTGATAATGCAAACTTAATCTCTATCTGCAACCATTTGGCCTCCACAGGCCATCTTGCATATTCATAAAGTACAGCGCCCCCAATAGACCTACTTCCGTCGATTCAATCAAAATGGCGCTCGCACTGTACATTGACGGTACCAAGGTAAATTGATTGCCTGATTTAGAAAAAAATTTATTGCGCAGTTTTTGAGCAATGATTTTTTTAAATTTCTCAGTCCTATCTTTAACATTGGAGCCAAAATTTCAAGGGCCCATAAAACGGACAAAAATTATTCAATCAAAAATCCGAGGAAAACCTCTGGAGATATCGTCTAGTAGTATGTTATTGCAACCCACACGGAAAGAACCTATATAAACATATAGGTTTTAATATAGGGCCAGATATAAGTTTCGTATATATGCGACATACATAAAATTGGCCGTTTTCATATATTATAGGTTCATATATGTACCTATAAGAAAATGGCCAATTTCATGTCGCCCTATATTAAAACTTAAATGTCTTTTTTTTTTTTAATTTGGCATCTCCAATCCCACCCAAATCTGGGCTATCCAATTAGGGAACTTCGTACGAGTACTTAGACTTTTTCGTATATGCAGCCCAAAATGGTTGGCTCAGATGAGCACACACAGCTCGAGGCTCTCCTCTGAAGCCCGCGCTTGTTAGATGTCATTGCTTATGCGCTGACTGGGTGAAGTTTCACAAGCTCAGAATGAGGACAATGATTGTACCAAAAATTCACTGGTCACAATCTTTTATGAAGGCCTGTCTGGCCAACAAGAGACGCCTAGGGGAACTCTAATCTACATAACCCTTCCCAGCAGGCCCTTCCTAATTTGCATCCCTGTAGCAAATTGGCCAATTGCGCACTACTTCTGAAAAGAGCTGCCGACCACTGCTGGTTGATACGAGGCAGCGATTAAAACCTATATGTTTATATAGGTTCTTTCCGTGTGGGAATTTAAGAATCCTTGTTATTTCATCCCTGTAGGTAAAAGTCTGGGACCTTTAGTAGCTATACAAGCATCTCAGATAAAAGACAAGTGTCTGTTCATTAAAACTGTGAACAGAAATGTAGACTTTGTCTTCAAATTCATTAACCACAGTGAAATGCTCAAATAGATGTGGGGATGAAAATGACTTTTAAAAGGCATGTTTACTTGAATGTATGTTCTTCTATGTATACTCAGAGGCAATGAAAACGCAACACCAGTTTGGATTCAAATAATTTTGTGACTCAAATTTATTTTCTTATTTTAACAATTCAAATATGTTGGGTGGGTTGACTTTGATGAATCAAATGTGTTAATGGGCCGATTTGGACAATAATAAACAAATGCATTAAACATAACGAGCACAAGTTGAAAATGAAAAATCACAACAAGACTGAACGGAACACACATTTAAAAATGAACTCAAAAGAACAGTCAGTATCAGGTGTGACCCCCACGAACATCCACACAGGCAGTACAATGTCTCCTCATGGACCTGACTAAGCGTCTTAGGTTGTCTTGGGGAAGTTGTCGCCACTCTGCCTGTAGTGCATTCTGGAGTTGCTGCCTGGTTTGAGGTCTGGGTACTCTTGATGAAAGAGCTCGTCCCAGTTGGACGTACTACACCCAAAACGTATTGATGCTGGACGTACTACACCCAAAACGGTGAGCCACTTGCCGGGCACTTACTCCCACCTCTAGCATACCCAGGGCCCTATTCCGTTGTTCTGTCGACAGACGTGGCATTATGACACTTAAAAATGTTTTTTGTGTGGCTTTTATCATGCCTTAATATAGGGAAGACAACCCCTCCTTCATTTCAACCACTGTACTTGCACAGCTCCTAATCCCATATGTTGTACTCAATATGGATTGATGAGAGTCCAGCTCACACTGTTGAATTACATGATGATCATTCCTGTGTAACGAGGTACACATTGTGACCCTAATGGTCACTTAAGAACTCAAATTGGACTACTCAGGTCCTGAGCAAAAATAAACCGAAATTTAGGGTGTTGCGTTTTCATTGCCTTTGAGTATACTTTTATTTTGTTATTTTTGTTTTATTTTGTTAAATTTAGACTAAGGACATCTGAGCCATATTCATCTAGAAACTGCATTACAGACAAGATAGAAAACATTGCATTTGGTGGAGGTAACAGTGTAGTGTATTACCTTTCAGTGGATGTGTATAAGCTGTAATGATGTGAATCCAATTTTATCTAATGTGGTGAATCTGGCAGTGACTTAAACTTGAAAAAATGCTTAATTGATGAAATAAACATAATCAAACCATTTTGTTTTTATACATTTCCTTCTCTTCCACAATACACAACTCAATCTTCATAGAATGGAAATAAGTATGGTCAAGAAAGAATTGATGACCTTGTTATTATTAATGTTTCAGGAAAAAATGTAACAAATAGTATTAGATATTTGTGTTGATATCATAGTTTTTGTCTCCTCTCTCTTGCCATAGTTAATAATGACTGGTTTACACATAACATGCCGTTGTCACATGTCAACATATATTTAAGATCAAATGTGATGCCAATTTCACGTGTTCACATGCGATTAATAAGTTATTGCGTGAAATTCTTGTTATTTCTGTAAGGGACTTTGGACAATATGCAGATATTACCTTGAGAATAAAAATATGAGCTAGGCATCATGTATGACAGTTGCAAAAGTGAGATATGAGCTATACAATAGGTATGACAAACAGAACCTGCCACTGGGTATATGAGCTATATAGGAGACCTATATGCCCTCTATAAGCACATATATGTACCTGAATTTGGCCTATATGCTGCATATATGCGGCATGTAGGTTGCATATATGCACATATATGTTTATATAGATTCTTTCCATGTGGGAAATTTCCGAGAAAATTCATCAGGCAAAAAAAAAGATTAAAAATGTTCCGGACGCCGGACGCCGGACGCCGGACGACGGACAACGGACGCCACTCCACAACAATAGCTTATCGGCCCATAGGGCCGGTAAGCTAACTAGCCAACTCTAAAATTGTGTAAGGCACATTTTCAGCAATGTCATCAGGACCCAAAACCATCATCATTTTTATTTTAAGTAGAAAATAAAACAAACAAAAAAAAAAATGCCACAATTGTGTACCTTTTTGCAAATGTATTCATAATGCTCAGTTTTTTCCCCATATGTAATACAACTGAAGCTATTTCAGACAATGGGGCTAAAAAGGGTAAATAAAACCTTCAAACATGAAAAGGACCTAATTTAGAAAAATTAGCAGCTGTTTAAAGTTGTGATTGCCGCTGCAGTTGGAACAAAATTCATCATATGCAAGGGGGCCCCAGGATTAAGGTTGGGAGCCACTGTTTTACCCTACAAGCACCATTTTGACAAAATGGCTCCAAAATGTAACTCAAATCCACAGTTATGCCAAGTTTATGACATCATGTTGTAGCTTCAGCTGCCCTATATTGTTCGTAATTTGTGTCCAAATATAATCTTCTTCAAGTTAATACACAAGACTGAAGTCATTCTAACCAGGGAGAATTTACTGGTTATGGCAATAATCACATTGATTTAGGCTGTGTCCGTTCGCGCAAGAGTCCATCCATTCATGTACAAATGCGTTCGTGCAGATAATTATTGAAGCGGATCATTGACACTGTTTACAGCGGCCTTTCGAAATTGCTTGTGTATTTTGGCCTTATTCTCTGGTTGTGACATTTGAATGTTTTATGTCTGTTCATGTGTGCGTCTGTCTGCATGTGCATTCAATTTTTGATGGGGCACTTTTGCAGTCTGTGACCACCATATTGGCTCCAGTTTGCGTACTACTCCCTCCACTTGGTTACTTCTTTCACTGAACTAATGAAATGAAACACTTTTCCTTAAATGGGATCACATGATTCATTTTGAGTTTGGTTGCCTAGTTGCAGAGGATGGCTAATTATACTCACTGTCACAGCTTACCCTGTTCTCCCCTATGTGCAATATTTACAATTGTAGCCATATTTACAGTTAAACCTCAGGAATAATTATGTGACTAATACTGTCACTGTCCATAATTCCAGGAGATACCCATAACTTTTACAGTCAATGGGATATGAAAACAGTGTGTGTGTGTGTGTGTGTGTGTGTGTGTGTGTGGGGGGGTGCCTTTGCCAACCCTGCCAAGTCTGTTGTTGGACTCACATATGGCATAATAGCTCATTGGCAAGTTTGTTGTAAAGCACTCTTGCTAGTTTATTGTTGTGGGCTTCTCTTACCTGAATGTGAGGGTGCTTGCTCTGTACTGTATGCACTGTGTTTCTAAAAATTATCCTTATAGCAGCTGACAGGGGAGTGCTTTTACATTTTTAGAATGATGTTTTACATACACTAAGAGAGACTGCATCCTTTTGATAATTAAGTTGAGCTTGTCCTCTCAAGGAAAATGAGCTGTAGTGTGTTTCCTGAACAATGATGGAAGAGAATTTAGCTTTGAACATGGCACAATGCATTGTTAGACTAATATCTGAAGAATGATGGTCTCCCAGAACTATCATATCTTGTTAGTAGCACAGGAGTTAGAACCATGTTGGCTTGAACCACCGTTGTTTGAACTACAATGTCTCTAAATATGCACTGGTTCCACAGTGTGAGGTTTGCAAAAACTCTCAAACTTCGACATATGACAGATGTGACCAATATTACTCTACTTATTTATTATTTTGGCTATTTATATTGAATTTGCTCACCAACAATGATAATAGTGTTCACTTACGCAGGCCAACACAAGATAGGGGAGACTGGGGTCCGATGAGCCATGGGGACCAATGAGCCATATCACTATTTTGCGATCAATCGACGACAGAGCTGCTTAAAATAGGCAAAATATTTGACCATTGACTGATGAGTCATGGGGGGAAAATGAGCCATATCACTATTTTGCCTATTTTAAACACCTTTGGCATTGATTGATCGCAAAATAGTGATATGGCTCATTGCTCCCCATGGCTCATCGGACCCCAGTCTCCCCTACAGGTGTGACAACAAGGCCTTGGGTATCTCCTCTCAATGAGAGTGGCCGGAATTTATGCCAACCCATGTTTTAAAAATCAATAAATATTTTAATGAATACACAGACAAGGATATTTCTTCATAGAGATAGTTTTGTGCTGGACAAATGCAAATTATGGATGTCAAATAAAACCGCCCAGTTCATTCCAAACCAGCCCAAAATGTATCCTTCCACCCCTGGTTATTCTTGCCTATGCAATCCAAGTGAAAACAGGCAAATTGGGCGGGCCATGAATGGAGATGCACGGCAGAGGATGCAAGAGGGAAATGGAGAGACCATTTCAGCATCACCAAGAGGAAGGCTGCAGCTCAAAGGAGGGAGAAAGAGGACCAGTGGTGGGAGCACCAGTATGTCTATGCTTACTCCTGAGGAGGGCAGAGTTTTGTCCATGCTAGGACCAGAAGTGCTGGAGGGAGTCCCGGGGGCATAAATGTCTGTGGTGTGCACTCCTCCCAAACATCTATGTCTTCAACCCCCTGCCCATTTCCTCTCGGACCATTAACTTCTAGCCCTCCCCAGAGCCCCTCAACATCAGGCACCCCAACACAGGACCCCTCAACACTGGCCATCCCTTCACTGGGGCCCTCAATATTGGGCCCCCGCTGGCATGTCCATCAGTCCCTCAGGGCTGCTTTTTACCCCAGGTCCCCAGAATCTCCCCAGTCTGGGAGCTCATCCAACTCTACCCATCCTGCCGCATTGTTATAAACTGGCACTTTTTTGCCAGTTATTTTAACTGACACCTTTTTTTGCCAGTTATTTTGACGGTAATTTTACAATCAGTTTATAACAGAGGTTCAATGTATGTTAACAGTAAACCACAGTTAAATGCACGCAGGACTCTACTTGCAGTTAAAATAACAAGAAGACACTGTGACTGTGCATCCTGTGGCCTAAAAGGATGACAAAATTTAGTTCATAATATGTTTGGCCACTAACTCCCTCTCCCACTTTGTTTATTGGCACACTTTTTGCTCCACTAGGCCTGCTTTCTCATTAATATTTTATTATTACTTTTAACCATTAATTTCCCATTATCTTCCATTTTTTTTAAACCCCATTTGAGTTATTTTTAAATTCCATTATACATGAATAGATAGATGATTTCTACCATGTAGTCACAAATGGGTAGACAACATCCTCTGCTATCTAACTTATTAAAATACCTGAGCCTGATGCATGACGGTTAACAGCAGAAACACGTCCTCCCTATTCCTAGCTTCAGAAAGTTGCCAACTGAGAAGATTTGCACTTCAATCATACTGCCATCTTGAACCATGAAACCTCTGCATACAAAGTACTTTACCACCTCCCGCTCTACCAGTCGCATCATAAAAACACAGTGAAGAGAAATATCGTTGAAATATTCTGCCCTACAAAGGCTAAGTGCAGTAACTACGCAATAATTTAAACAGTAAAAAATGGCTTCAGAGTTTGTTTGCTGTGCCAACAAATAATAGTCAGCACTTTTATGATAGATTATGATTAACTGACTCACCATGGTATAATTTCTGTCCAAATAAATCCTGACCTCAGTATACTTTCAGGCCCAAAACGGTGTAACTCACATTTTACCCAATATGTAGTTACTGCACTTAGGTTTTGTAGGGCAGTATTGTTGAGCTACTAGTAGAGCATAGATTAACATTACCTAACATCGCTCTGCTCGTGCACACAAAGGCTACTAGCGATAGAATACAATAGATGCAACCATACCAAAGAACAGAGAAATACATAAAAAAGTACTTTTCCAACTACATTTTCAAAGCACAGCCGCAACAGAGCAGCAACAGAGGGAACCAGCAGACGTTCTTTAAGTCCACATGGCGAGAAGGCTGGGTTGGTGGTTGAGACAAAAAACAGCAAACTTTCTCACAGGAAACAAGTATTCAACTCCTGTTTCCATGTACAAGTTTGACAATTGTAGCTGTGAGGCATGATTGTCTTTTAAAAACCAGGATCGCCTTACCCTAACCCCGAACCTTAACCTTAATCTACCCCTATCCTTGAACTTAGAAGCAATGATGTTTTCCTAACCGAAGAGGTGTTGGTGGGCTAGTAGGTTGCGATCTTCCCTCTGGTGGAATAATTCGCAATGTCCCAGTGCAGTGACGGGGACACTGTACTGAAGGAGACGCCGTCTTTCGGATGAGACTTTAAACCGAGGTCTTGACTCACTGTGGTTATTAAAGATCCTATGACACTCTTCGATAAGAGTAGAGGGATCCCGCGGTCATGGCTAAAGTCCCAACCTGGTTCTTTCGACCTGCCACCTAATCATCTCCTGATCTAATTTGCTGTGCAAATTGCCCTCTCCCTCCCCACCTCAACCCCCAGGGCTCCCTTGAAAAAGAGATTTCAATCTCAACGGGACTTCCCTGGTTAAATAAGGGTTAAATAAATTTAAAAAAAAAAAACTTTTTTTTTTTTAATTGCAGTGCTGCTGTTACTTATGGTAATTGAAGAAATACTCCTTTGGGTCATATCAAAAACAAGCCCTGTCCCATCCCGACTCATCATATAGTGACACCACCTGACCAAGCGTCGATATACCATGAAAAATAGTGGCAAAGCCACTGCGCCCACTTAGCCAAACGTGGCCAAAATGGAACGCCCCCTATTGGCCATAGTATCAGTCCGATTGGGCTGAAAATCGAACTTGGTCAGGACCTTAAGACGCTATATACACATATGAAAAGGTTCGGTGAAAAACTGAAGACGCTAGAGCGCAGATAAGCGAAAAGTTTACGCACGCACGCACGGATGCACGACATACCACCACTAAAGACCCCAAGAATAGCATAAGCCCATTGGGCCTTTTGGCCAAGCGGGCAAAAAATTGGAGCATCTTAGCTCGTAGAATAAGGGAGCTAGAGCTGTTTAAAGTTTTGCAGAAAAGGCCCCCTGGTGGCCAAACTGAGAATCGCAGCATGCCCAAAATCGAACTGGGGCTAGATCTTGGGCCCATATGCATGCGTATGAAATATGAAAAGGATCCTTTGAAAAGTGAAGGCACTATTGCAGTGAAACAAAATATGTGCATTTTACGACTTTTGACCTACATAGCCTTTAAATTTAGGTCAAATCAAAAGCCCATTATTTATATGAAGAATCCTTGGCAGAACAACCTTCAGTAAAAATTTGAGCATCTTAGCTTGTAGAATAAGGGAGCTAGAGCTGTTTGAAGTTTTGCAGAAAAAGCCCCCTGGTGGCCAGACCGAGAATCGTAGCATGCCCAAAATGGAACTCAGGCTAGATCTTGGGCCCATATACATGCATATAAAATATGAAAAGGATCCTTTGAAAACTGAGGGCACTATTGCACTGAAACAAAATATGTGCATTTTACGACTTTTGACCTACATAACCTTTAAATTTAGGTCAAATCAAAAACCCATGACATATATGATGAACCCTTGGCAGTACAACCTACAGTAAAAATTTGAGCATCTTAGCTCGTAGAATAAGGGAGCTAGAGCTGTTTGAAGTTTTGCAGAAAAAGCTGTCTGGTGGCCAAAACAAGAATTGCAGCATGACCAAAATTGAACTCGGGCTAGATCTTGGGCCCACATACATGCATATAAAATAGGAAAAGGATCTGTTGATAACTGAGGGCACTATGGTGCTGAAACGAAATCGGCACATTTTATGACCTTTGACCTATATAACCTTCAAAATTTGGTCAAATCAAAAACCCATGACATATATGATGAACCCTTGGCAGAACACCCTACAGTGAGAATTTGATCATCTTAGCTTGTAGAATAAGGGAGCTAGAGCTGTTTGAAATTTTGCAGAAAAAGCCACCTGTTGGCCAAACCAAGAACGGCAGCATATCCAAAATCAAACTCGGGCTAGATCTTGGGCCCAAATACATGCATATAAAATTTGAAAAGGATCTGTGGAAAACTGAAAGCTGTATCGCGCAGAAACGATTGTTATGCACGCACGCACGCACGCACGCACGCACAACAGACCACCACTAATGACCATAAGTACAGCGTAAGCCCCTTGGGCCTGTCGGCCAAGCGGCTAAAAAAGAGGCTTTTGGTGTCCTTATTTGATGCCAGTTTAAAACAAACCCTACCCCCTTACCCCTCATCCTCCCAGACAGCAAGCACCTCCACTCCGGATCTGCTCCAGCTCTATGCCAACTCCAGCTGATCTGGTTAGAATCTGGCCCAGAGTCGCGTATCTGAGCTGAACCCGAACCCTAGCCCTAAACGTCAAATAAGGACCCCAAAAGCCTCCTTTATCCTCTTAGATTGATGCTTGCTCAAGTAGCGTCACTATATGACAAGTCTGGAAGACAATGTGTCGCAGAAACATATCATTGGGTAGGAAACAAACAGCTTATATGGTTGTTAGAGAGTGAGGACTTGTTGATTAAATCATTTTCTCCTCATTTCAATGTGGTTTTCAGTGCTAAATTGGAAAGAAAAATAAATCTACTATTTAGTTATGTCCAATTTGACATTGGATTTGGTCTTGAAGAATGGCTACTAAAAGATTTATGGCAAGTGAGGGCAACTAGTACTACAGAGGACACTATTAGAATCACCCATTACATTCCTCCACCAAATGTAATAAATCTTAGCTTAATAAGTATTCGGATTTATAACCTTTCTTTGTCTGCATGTAGCATCTAAGCTGATTTATTATAGATCAATCTGTGTTCTGGTTCACTCAACCCAATTTCCTTCTGTATGTTTGCGTTGTAAAACGGATGTGCAGCGTGCAGAAAATAACTGTCTAAATTCAATTTCACCCATAACAAATTCACCTCATGGCAATTTAATAAAAACATTGACATGGGAAATAATTGCTTGCTTCAACATGAGTATAAAAAACAGGGAAACATTTACTGCAAGATTTAACACAAAGCAGATAATATTTGGAAACTGCTTGTTGGCAGGAATCCATCTGTTTCTTATTTGTCTTCAAGCATTTTCTTTCAGCGAGATTCAATCTTGGAGTCTTCGTTTTTGTAAGAGTAAAAAAAAGGCATAATTCTGATCTCCATGGAAAAGATTTCTTTATTTCTAGGAAGGACAGTCATCAGAAAAATGTGAAATGCACTCTGGGTTCAGCTGAGTCCAAATGAATCTCAAGCACTCAATGAGAGCATTCTTTATACAGATACAGATCTTTGATCAGGATTGAGCAGTAATTAAATTACCATCAATCGTAACATCACACACCTAGCAAGAGTACTTCATGTGGTTGAATACAGTAGCCATGGTAATTGGATTATCATCCCTGGCCAGAACAGTTCTCAATCACCCATTTCCTGTTTCTTTGGAAGTATCGATTACTGCAATGGCCCGCTGCAGCCAAAGTGACAATTGACGTCTGTGCGCAAGACTTTGTGATAAGGTCATCTGGAAAAATGAATACAGGTGTTTGCACGCCTTTAGTGAGATGATCAGTGCTCTCTTATGCTGCACTATGTGAGCTGGTTTTTGGGGATTAGGACCAAAATCTTACAGTCCCCTCTAATGGTGCTCATATGCCATAAAGCATCACCCATTACAGGTCTCTCAGTGGCAGTACTGTCCTGCCTTAGCATGTCATTCTTCATACTGACAATCTTACCTGTCAGTGGACCAACCCTCTTTCCACTGAAACACTGAGTTCCACATTCTTATTACAACCACAAACTGACCACGCTTAATTAAATTATCTACTTTTAACTGGGATGAAAGACAAAGAACTACGCCAACCAAGGAGACTCCTTCAGAAAGTCATTAGAAAATGACAGATTTGGTGCACGAGTGTACAGCATAGAACTTACATAATCAAAGTGACACTGGTTTTGCATATGTGGCTTGCTTAGACATGTTGACATACAGGAATTAGTAATTTCCTTTTGACTAAGATGAGCTGGGTGCAACAGAAAATAAAGTGGATAACCAAACAAACTTGCAGACTATCATTAATGCAAGAAAATTTTTTAATTGTCTGAGGTGTTTATGAAGCTATTTTATTTATTTATTTATTTATTTTTTGGTTCAAACCATTTCATAATGACTTCCTCTGTAAAAAGGGTTGCTGGTACCTTTCCCGCCTACAGCTCCTGAAGAATGTGAGAAATCTCGATATTTAATGAAAGCAAACTGTGCACACTATAGCTCATTTTGCATTAATTAAAGGCTCTCTGGGTGTTATGGATGATGAGAGATAATATTGACGCAATGATGTCAATGTCCTCTGCAGTTCCCTTCTCCTCTCTCAGTCCTTCCTGTGAATAAAGCGGCTGTCACATAGAAGAATGTGTTGGCAATTTTTGGCGATAATAATTTGCCAAGTTCTTCTATAAGTTCGTTATGATTTTCATCTTATGTGGTGTTACAGTGTTTGATGTGTGGTGGGACTACACCAATGATTCAAAGATGTTCACCAAAGTTCACCATAGTTTGCCCATGTTTTGTTTTAAATTTTGGAATTTACGGACGCCGGCGTCTATATCTGCGCAAAGGGTTTTATGGTGCTTTATCGTATTAACTCGCCAAATTGTTTTTATGGTCTGCATTGGCAACTATGAAATTTAATGGTACCACATAGTGCCAGGTAGTACTTTGATCCACATCGAATATGATTTTGCCATACTTTTTTGCATTGTTGCCAAACACTCACCAATCACTCACCTATTAGTGGTGCCTCTATGGCCACAATCTTCATAATTAGCTTATATTTGTGCACAGTTTGTTGGTGAACAATGACGATAATGTGGTCGCACTCTGTGGCATTGGTATCCAACATTGTCAACATTGTCTTTCTACTGTCTTCCTCTATGTGACACCCGCTTGAGTGTCTGTTTGGAGAACTTGTGTACAGACAAGTTCCTTACAGGTGCAGTTGGTACAGTAGTGAGGACTGATGATTTTACACCACCACTTTAATCTAAAAGGGGTCCTAATAAATTATTCTCTATAATTTGTTATGAAAATGTTTTGAAAAATACAACCCCAATTCCGAAATAGTTGAGACGAAGTGTAAATTGTGAATAAAATCAAAATGCAATGACTTTCAGATCACATGAGCCAATATGTTATTTACAATAGAACATAGATAACATTTCACATGTTGAAACTGAGACATTTTACATTTTTATCCACAAAATGAGCTTATTTCAACTTTTCTGGCAATAACAGGTCTCAAAAAAGTTGGGACACAGGCAAAAAAGGGCTGAAAAAGCAATTAATATATAAGAGAATCAGCTGAAAGAACATTTGGCAAGTAATTAAGTTAACTGGCATCAGGTGTGTAACATGATTGGCTATAAAAGGGATGTCTTAGAGAGGCTGACTCTCTCAGAAGTAAAGATGGCCAGAGGCTCTCCAACCTGTGAAGGCTTGCGTAAAAAAAATTGTGGAATACTTTAAAAACAATGTTCCTCAACGTCAAATTGCAAAGGCTTTGAAGGTCTCATCATCAACAGTGTATAACATCATCAAAAGATTCGGAGAAACTGGAAAAATCTCTGTGCGCAAGGGACAAGGCCGAAGACCTTTGCTGGATGCCCGTGATCTTCGGGCCCTCAGACACCACTGCATCACTCACCGGCATAATTCTGTCATTAACATTACTAAATGGGCCCAGGAATACTTCAAGAAACCACTGTCAGTAAACACAGTCCGCCGTGCCATCCACAGATGCCACCTAAAACTCTATCATGCAAAAAGGATGTAATGGCTGGTAGAGGTAGGAGGCCAATTGCAGCAACAAGAGGGAAATGAGCAGCACGGACACAAAACAAACACAGAGAATAGTACAGACCACCGGAAAGTGCTTGCGCTTCCAAAGGACGTATAATAGTCCGAAACACGGAAGCAAAGCAAGATAGGACAAAGGGAGAAGAAACTCCAATAATGACGAGAAGATAGAATGTCAAACAAATCCTGACTACAGATACTTTGGCTATAGTGCATAGCTACAAACAAACACTCTAACAAAGAGGCGTGGCCAACATCCGGCTTATATAGAGTCCGGGGAAGCGCCGCCCCAGTTCAATCAGCCAGCTGGGTAAAGAATCCGATTGAAAAGGAATACGATATCGTCCCGGGATAAGAGCCACAGAGAAAAGTCCAAAACACAGGCACAAACATCCAGAACCATGACAAAGAAAGCCATTGTTGAGCATGATCCAGAAGCACCGCCGTGTTCTGCGGGCCAAGGCTCATTTAAAATGGACCGTAGCAAAGTGGCAAAGTGTCCTGTGGTCAGACAAGTCCAAATTTGACATTCATGTTAGAAATCATGGGCGTCATGTCCTCCGGGCTAAAGAGGAGAAAGACCACCCCTCCTGTTATCAGCGTTCAGTTCAAAAGCCAGCATCTCTGATGGTATGGGGATGCATTAGTGCATACGGTGTGGGACACTTGCATGTTTTAAAAAGCACCATGAATGCTGAAAGGTATATAAAGGTTTTAGAGCAACATATGCTCCCCTCCAGATGACATCTATTCCAGGGAAGGCCTTGTGTATTTCAGCAGGACAATGCAAACCAAATACTGCAGCTATTACAACAGCATGGCTTTGTAGTAGAAGAGTCTGTGTGCTGAACCGGCCTGCCTGCAGTCCTGATCTTTCACCGATTGAGAACATTTGGAGCATAATTAAACAAAAAGTCCGTCAAAGGAGACCCAAAACTCTCCAGCAGCCGGAAGCCTGTATTAAACAAGAGTGGGATCAAATTCTAATGGCTAAACTCAAGAAACTTGTCTCCTCAATGCCCAGATGCCTCGACTCTGTGTTAATAAGAAGAAGGAATGCTACACCATGGTAAACAGACCCCTGTCCCAACTTTTTTGAGACCTGTAGCAGCCATCAAATTTGAAATGAGCTCGTTTTGCGGATAAAATTGTAATTTTCTGCAGTTTAAACATTTGCTACTGTTCTATTGTGAATAAAATACTGGCTGGTGTGATTTGAAAGTCATTGCGTTTTGATTTTATTCACAATTTACACTTTGTCCCAACTATTTCGGAACTGGGGTTGTACTATCGTAGGCAATGATAACAAAACAAAATCATTCCTACAAGTACACTGAGGAAAAATATGGGTAATAAAAACACTGACAACATAAATTTTTTTTTTGACAATTGAAAGGTGTTGCCCATTTTATTTCATTTCTTTACTCTTGTATAGCCTGGATACATATTTGAAGGCTCATTTCATGATTAGTGATGCCAAAAAATTGTTTAAACTGGTCTTAGGCAACATATTTCTGCAAAATTACCTCTGATGGTTTGTTGTTCCAGTATATAAAGTGACATGAACTTTGATCAATATCACAGTGTGAAACTTGATAGCATGACGCAAGGAGCTCTTTGAGATTGTTCGTAGCCACATTGTGGCCTTAAATGATGCTGAAGACGTTAAATGCTGTCATGGCACTGTAAGATACACCATTGCATGTTTCAAATAGACCGGATCGCTGAAAACTGGTCGTAATAGAGGGGCAACATGGAAGTTAAGTGCCTCTGATGTTCATTATCTGTGTATGACAAGTAAAAAAAAAAAAAAATCAGCAGTTGACAGCGCAACAACTCTGTGATGATATTAATAGCTCCAGAAGGGAAGAGCTGAAAGTTTCAAGATTTAGACGCCCATGTGAAAATGATTTGATTTGTCGTGTTGCTGCCAAGAGCTGGCAACATCAAAAAAAAGACTTGAGTTCACCATGAATTCAAGGATGGACACCAATGGGCTGGGAACAAGTCCCTTTATGAAAATTCAAAATTTTCTGACCAAAACGCAGAACTTATGTGCATCCTGGAATTGGAGAACATTTCAAAAATGACTGTTTAACCCCTTCAGTAAAACATGAAGATGGTAATATTATGGTTTGGGGTTCAGTCTGCTTGAAAGGAGCCGGTGATCTCATAAAAATTGACAGAATCATGGATCAAAAGAAGTATCACAACATCCTTATGAGGCGTGCATTGCCTTCTGGAAAGAGACTGATCGGTCGGGGATTTTATTTTCAGCAAGATAGTGACCCTAAACGCACTTCTAAGTTGTGCAATACTTATCTTAGTTGGAAAGAAACATCTGGTGACGTAAGTCATGACTTACCTAGTGATATAAAAGTCATGACTTGGCCTGCTAAAAGTCCTGACCTAAATGCCATTGAGCAAATATGTAACATCAAAAGAATCTCTTTGTAATGAACTTAAAACCATATGGAATGGTTTAGCGAGTGAGGAAATTAAAGAAATGTGAAAACTATGCCTGAAAGATGAAATGCTCTAATCAAAGAAAAGGGTGGCCACACTAGATATTAGGTTTATCAACCGATTTCCGGAAAAACTGCCCCGTTTTCACCAAAAGCACTTTGTTTCTACTCATGTCATTACATGCTCTCATTCTCTCAGCAAAATTTCATTTCCACAACTACAGACAGCTGACCAGAGAGCGCAACTTACACCTTGATCGTGGACCTATACCGTACATTCTTATGCAGCTAAACATGCTGCCTTGAAGTTACCTTGCTCAGGCAGTCTGGATGCATCAAATAATTGTCCCATCAAATCTTTTGCAAGAATACCTTTGTTCCTAGATCATAGTTTTACCAGTTTTAATTTCAGTTCAATGTTATGTTATGATAATAGACTTATGTTTGATAATTATTTCTATCAGCAGAGCATGGTTGCTAGTTGTGTTGTAGCAATAAATAAATGACTGAATAAATACGAATATTTTAAATAGCCTCAATATGGGGGGGGGTTGTACACACCCCCCTCAATGTGTATTGTGCTTACGGCCTTGATTTTGAGACAAAGATTTTCCTTCTTTGGCTGAGAGAGATCAAATTAAGTCATGCACTACTTGTTATACAAAACCCAAAACCAGTGAAGTTGGCACGTTGTGTAAATCGTAAATAAAAACAGAATACAATGATTTGCAAATCCTTTTCAACCTATATTCAATTGAATACACTGCAAAGACAAGTTACTTAATGTTCGAACAGGTAAACTTTGTAATTTTTTTGCAAATATTAGCTCATTTGGAATTTGATGCCTGCAACATGTTTTGGCACAAGTGGCAAAAAAGACTGAGAGAGTTGAGGAATGCTCATCAAACACTTATTTGGAACATCCCACAGGTGAACTGGCTAATTGGGGAACAGGTGGGTGCCATGATTGGGTATAAAAGCAGCTTCCCTGAAATGCTCAGTCATTCACAAACAAGGATGGGGCGAGGGTCACCACTTAGTGAACAAATGCGTGAGCTGATTGTCGAATAGTTTAAAAACAACATTCCTCAACGAGCTATTGCAAGAAATTTAGGGATTTCATCATCTACGGTCCGTAATATCGTCAAAAGGTTCAGAGAATCTGGAGAAATCAGACAAGGCGAAAAACCAACATTGAATGCCCGTGACCTTCGATCCCTCAGGCGGTACTGCATCAAAACCGACATCAGTGTGTAAAGGACATCACCACATGGTCTCAGGAACACTTCAGAAAACCACTGTCAGTAACGTCGCTACATCTGCAAGTGCAAGTTAAAACTCTACAATGCAAAGCGAAAGCCATTTATCAACAGCACCCAGAAACGCCGCCCGGCTTCGCTGGGCCCAAGCTCATCTAAGATGGACTGATGCAAAGTGGAAAAGTGTTCTGTGGTCTGACGAGTCCACATTTCAAATTGTTTTTGGAAACTGTGGGCGTCGTGTCCTCGGACCAAAGAGGAAAAGAACCATCCGGACTGTTATAGGCGCAAAGTTCAAAAGCCAGCATCTGTGATGGTATGGGGGTGTATTAGTGCCCAAGGCATCACACATATATGAAGGCACCATTAATGCTGAAAGGTACATACAGGTTTTGGAGCAACATATGTTGCCATCCAAGCAACGTTTTTTCATGGACGCCCCTGCTTATTTAAGCAAGACAATGCCAAGCCACATTCTGCACGTGTTACAACAGCATGGCTCCGTAATAAAAAGTGCGGGTACTAGACTGGTCTGCCTGTAGTCCAGACCTGTCTCCCCATTGAAAATGTGTGGCGATTATGAAGCGTAAAATACGACAACGGAACCCGGACTGTTGAACAACTTAAGCTGTACATCAAGCAAGAATGGGAAAAGAGTTCCACCTGAAAAGCTTCAAAAATTGGTCTCCTCAGTTCCCAAACGTTTACTGAGTGTCGTTAAAAGGAAAGGTGATGTAACACAGTGGTAAAAAGGCCCCTGTGCCAACTTTTTTGCAATGTGTTGCTGCCTTTAAATTCTAAGTTAATGATTATTTGCAAAAAAAAAAAATAAAGTTTCTCAGTTTGAACATTAAACATCTTGTCTTTGCAGTGTATTCAATTGAATATAAGTTGAAAAGGATTTGCAAATCATTGTATTCTGTTTTTATCTACGATTTACATAACGTGCCAACTTCACTGGTTTTGGGTTTTGTAAGTAAGATCGCAAACAACTGAACAATCTCTCAGCCGACGAGTATCCGCTGAATTTTCTTGGCCATGAGCTTCCCTAGCCTCCGTTGCAGACATCTTATGTGGTTCGCTTCCCTCACACACCAACGTCTGCGCACTCGAGCCGGGTTTTGTGTTCAGTCAATGAGAGAGAAGCTCTGAAAAGGTAAGCGAAACACATAAGACCTCTGCAATGGAGGCTAACCAACACCAACATGTTGAAAATGTTCAAAAGGTGGAATTCCTCTGGGTTTTTTCGGTGTTTAAGTTTTCCCAAACACAAGTTCTTTAGCTGCAGATCAGCGCACTAAAGTCAGCACTTCGGTAGTTAGACATTTGATGCGGGGCTGATGTGTCCTGTTGCTTCTATGGTAAAGTCATTTGACTTCTTTTATGTTCTCATCCAGTCGGCTTTTCTAATAAGAATATAACTTTTCTAATAAGCGGTAGCATCCCTTACGGCACACAAACAGTTTGCATGACAGGTATACCACAATATTTACAGAAAAAACTCAACTTATAATTTGAGGAACATCGGGTTGAGTTTTTTCATATACACATATTTCCTCTTTCTTCGATCCAATTCTTATTTTAAACACAAAACAAATGTCATTAACAACAAATTTTCTAGGAGTTTCTAAATCCGCAATTTTTATTAATATTTGACAGGGGAAACCCAAAAGGACTATCATATACACTGAAAAAAAAAATAAATCTGAGCACATGTAAATGTAACATAATTAAATCTGTGATAAAAACAGTGAAAAATTAAGTTTGTATCTTTACATGAAAATATTTAGTTTTGAATAACTCTGCATTTGTTTAAAACATAAGACATTGTGAGGTTTTTTTTTTTTTTACCTAACTAGAAAAATTTGCGCAATCTCTGCTCATCTTCTTACGTACACCCACAAAACAAAAAATGAACTTTTTATATTTACTCTGTTCCAGTAATATTGGCAAAAGCCAAACGTGCTTTTGGCTTTGTTCTTACGTGCACAACCTTGTACCTTATAGGCTTTCATGAATCTCAATTATTTCAAGGCTGTTGTTAATTGTCTATGCTGAACGTGATGGTTCAACTAGAAAAGTTTCATCCCCATCCACATGTTGAAAATGCTGAAACATCCAGTCACGTAACACCCCTTTTTTATTACTATTTCAATAATTTTATCAGTTGGTGCTCTTCTCAGGAACATCGTATCAGCTTCACATTGGGAAGATTGGTAATATTATCCTAATGCAGATATACTGGAGATGTTGAACTTAAATCTTAACTGAGATCAGAATTGAATATCATGTACAACCGTCATTAAGGATTACAGAACAAAATGACACAATCTATTTGCTACAAACAAAAAATTAAATGGTGTATGTAAAATTTAGTCTTGCTTGATCTACATAGTAAAATCAAGTTGACTTTACTTGCAACTGTATTTGTAGCATACAAATAATTAAGCAGTTTATACAAGGCTCAGTCTTGCTTGGTCTACATGATAATCTGATGCAAAAAGTTGCCTTAATTTTTTTTAAGTAGATCAAGCAGGATTTTTTAAAATCAGTGTAACAAGCATTCTGATCGGTTTATTTCGCACAATGCCATGTCACGGAGCACAAAACCCGGCTCGAGTGCGCACATGTTGGTGTGTAAGGGATGCCAACCACATAGGCTATATGACAAGCCAAGCAATTTAAAATTACCCGTTTTTCACGCGAATAGTACACGTCAAATACACGTTATAACCTTTGCATTAGGACAGATTGAATCACTTTGCGCCTACGTCCAGGAAGTGGAGACGTGTAGTTCATCTTTATCATGGACATAGAACATTCTTTATCTTTATATACTGTCCGCAACGGAGGCTAGTTTCCCAAGGTTTTGATAAAACACAAGTTCCTACCCTATTCCAAACGCCAGAGGGCGAGAGAGCTCTCTTCGCAGTGGGCGTGGACATTCTGTAAATTTTCTGACGGAGAGGGTGGGGTAGGAGAGAGAGCAATGTGGAATCAGTCTATTGACGTACGCCAAACCAGCGGTAAAATCGCTAATTTGTGAAATATCGGGGACCTCTCGCATTCTGTATTTGCCGATAAAATCAGTGGTTGGTGAGTAGAATCCATTAATTCCGATTCGAGCTTATTTAAAACATACGATGCACATTTCTCACTTAGTGAAACGAAATAATATCTCATGGAATTTAGCCTAACCGCTATCTGCTTAACTTAGCTAGCTATGTACACACAATAGCAAACCTGTAACAGGGCCTCCTCATGGTTACTATAAAAGGGCTTCCAGTCGTGGGTAAATGCTTACTTGTTTACACTCCGGACAGATGCGGAGCTGTTTGGCAAACACATTGACTTGTGAGTAAAACTATCTCGGTTCAAAACGCAGGAATATGTGAGTGATTCCAGACGCGCTGTCGTATAAAATGGCTTCTAGTGCTGGAAGAGGGTACATCGCCCTGAACCAGGCTGCATAGAAAATGAGAAATCTGATCTCTTGGGTGTACGTCAGTTCATTGCGTCGTCGAAGCACGGAGCTGTTTTCTACCTCGTGAACCCGATCACGGAAGGACGAAAAGACTGGCTTAACATGGGGTTTAGAAACGCATCAGCCTACTACATCGAAAGTCATCGACCCCTTGTGGGAAAACCGAGGACTGGAGGTGTCCCTGGTGCTGTTGCTTATCGTTTCTCTATAATATTTATTTTTGCACGTACAGTCAGTTTCATTAACCTAAAAACATCATTTCCTTCTTCAGTTAACCTTTCTTATGCAGTTGCATTGACTGCACTGAAAACTGTGGATTCCCCCATGCATTTGAGTAGACGTGTTGTTCAATTAAGAGAACTAATTTTAAATTGAAAGTATGAGCTCCATAAAAATGTGGCACATTTTTTTTTTTGTGCCCTGCAGACCTCAGTGTCTGTCTCTAGGTTGTTCCAGTGCTATGTGTAACTCTCACATTGGCATCTGAAACTTGGTTTTATTGCTACTGTTAAAAAAATACATTTTACATTTACTGTATATGCAATTCAAATAAATCATTTCTTGTTTTTCTTTCCTGAATTTCTACATTTGATTAAGAGTACATTTATCATTTGTGGTAGACTCATGTTATTCGTCGTGTTTTACGAAAACAAACTGTCACAAGAAGAGTAACGGGTAAATTCTAGAACAGGAGAGACTCCGTGTCCTTTACAATAAGAAAAGCGGAGTATATTGGTATCGGTATTAGCCAAAATGAGTTTGAAAATATCAGCATATCGGGTATCGACAAGAATCTAATCTTGTGTATCCTGAATTTTAGTGTCATGGCATACATGGAAAACTTCTGAACTATCGAACCCTTTAACAAGCTTAAAGTCATACTAAAACCAGTCTGTTGTCTGCGTACACCACACAGCATGTACCTCTACCAGAAGGAGCCAGTTGGGCTATGTAGAAGGTTCAGGGGATACGATTGTGAGTAGAGTGGGTGTATTGGCGGGACTTCGATACTGCAGCTCAACCCCGTCATTACGACTGCACAGACTGGCTCTAATTGTGCAAGATGGCAGCGTCTCTATGAAGGATATTTTGGATCATATGTAGCTCTAGGAAGTGGAGACGCGTCATCTGTCTTTAGATACTGTCAATGGTGTAGCTAATGAGAGGCCTAGGAACTCTTGCCATCATGTGACCATGACGTCAACTGACAATGGCTTAACCGAAGTCTGCATAGGATTAACTCCTTCTGTACTAAATTCCCTCTTGTTTTGGGCTGTTTTGTCAGCTTAAATTGGTTAATGGATGAGCTGGTGCTAGGGCTGGGCGATACACAGTATTTATCGATACAGTTTTAAACGCAATAAAAGTACCTGCCGCCGTGGGGCAGACAGATGAACTTGCTAATACCTGATGCGGACTGCCTAAAATCAGAGGCTGTATGAAATGCGTCCGGAAAATAACTTCACTAACCTCAGCATTTATCAGCGACATGCTGAACAGAGCAACGATATTTTCAGAATCATCACCTAGACGACAGTTGCTCTCACCCTGTTCCTATTACTTTGCTCAAATTACGGTCAAACAGTTGATTCGCTCAATTAACAATTTATATTGGTAGCCAGTCTAATTTATTTAGATAACGTTTTTGTTTGTTACATTTTGAAATTTAAATGATCATGAAACATGACAGATTTACCTGAGTGTTTTTGCTAGATTATTTCTAGTTTTACATTTGGCCGCCGCATGTAAATACGATAACAATTCATACATCGCGTTCGATAAGCTTAAACAAATGTTTTCCACCTTCGCGGTAGGCTATTTAGATTCTCAAAAGTAACCAAAATCAAGAGCTGTGAATTACTTTAATTAATCCTTTTCAAATATCAAATAAAAAATGCTGCTAATTTTAGGCACAGATTTGCTTTGAACGTGTTTGCCAGGTTTTTGGCACATTAGACTATATTTTGTGCCATGTGAAAATAATTTTTCTTTCACATTCACGTTCGATATGCTTCACAAAATGTTTTCCGCTTTGCGTATATATTTTTAGATGCTTAAAAACCAAGACCATTTTAAAATGGATTTATTTCGTACGAGAAAATTCTACAATGAAAGGTGGAATTCAGAGGACTTTTTTTTTCATTAGCTAATTATTCAGATAATTGGTATACTTTCAATCTAACACGGTAGTCTGGTTAGGTCTGTCTACTTCTCATTACCACCTCTTAATCATTATTGGCTACATATTGTTTTTTGATGAGTCAATTGGCTAAATGCATGGCTTGATTGTTAGTTAGGCAAATAACACAGGCATAGATTTAAGGCAGGCTATTTGTGCCAAGGAGATGGAAGTTGTTCAACCTCGCTGGTAATTAGCTGACTTCAAAACATAATTTTTTTCCATTTCAAATTCCAAGCATTTCAAATGGCCTCTGGCATTTGTGCAGCACCGCATCAGGTATGCGTCATAGAAAAGATAAAAGCAAGCTCGTCTGTCTGCCCCATGGCGACATTTAGTTTTATTGTACTTAAAATTACCGTGATCAATATATCGCCCAGCCCTTCCTGGTGCTCCCCCTTTCTCTGTACACAATTTACTTTCTGCTTGTTGCACAGTTGTTTGGTATTTGCTGTTAAACACATTCAGAGAGAATTTGAAGTGCTATTTTTATTCTTAATTCTTGTCATTTTGGCAATTTTGATTTGTCTTTGGTGTTAATTGAAGCCTCTTTGGGGGATGCCAAAAATTAATCTTAGCAGAAAAAAACTTAAAATAAAGCATGTATTATCAGCAAAATTTTTCTGAAGTGAAGTTTTGAATACTGGACTTTCCTGGAGTATTTTAGAGTGTGACATTGCAACTTTTACTTGAAGGTGTATTATATGCTTTTTTGGTTGTTCCTTTCCTGTGTTATATAATTGTTTGCGCATGTAAACGTTGGCAAAGTTACAAAGCCCAAAGTTCTCACAAAAGGGAGTTTTTCTTGGGCAGGAAACACACCTGCTGAACTGCCTGAATCGCCTCATTTCTGGGCCAGTTCTCTCTTCGGTAACACGTCAGTCACAATTTAACAAATTGGCATAATGCCTGACTAGTAACTAGTTTGGTATGCCTTTGAACAAAGCATAGTAGAGTGGAGACTGGGAAAAGTTTGGTTTGTGTGTATCGCCATGTGGAGAAGATAATGTTTTCTTCAGTGTGAAGGCAAATTTAAATGAACTTCCAAAGGAAAACGCGGTGAAGAATCAGTGGTTGAAATAAATTTTTACCAGGGTCATTCCGTGCCAAGTGGACCAGGGTCTGCACCACACCATCTCAGGGAAAAAAAAAAAAAAAAAAGAAAATCATGGGTGTTTATCATCATTTCAAACGGACAAATCTCAGATCTTAAGTTCTAACGCAAATTTTTAGTGGAGAAATTCCCAATTTAAGAAGTTTACTGGTTATTGCCCTAATATAAAAGCTGCTCCACAAATTTTCTCAGATTTTTTTCTGGTGTGTCCACATGACCGAATCATGCCTTGAAATTAGGCTTTTTTTATCATGAGCATTTTCAGATGCAAGTTACTCCTAAAATAGAGACAGGAGATTGGATTGGATTTAAGGGGCTAGTGTGCTGTAGCTGCTGAGGATGAGGCTGCAATATGAACCCCTAATTATGCATACTTCGGTCAAGGGGACCAACTAAGAAAACAAATAAAAATTTTGTTTCTGTAAAAATTGTCATTTTCAACAGCCTATTACAGGAAAATCAAATGGGATATGCCAAATCTGATGACAGATTCATAAATTTCAGGTAATTTTACCCGTAGGGGTAATGCACCCATAGGGGTCATTCCATGCCAACTGTCCAGATGGCTCCCACTTGACCATCTCAGATTTGGCTGAAAAAATTCCAGTGGGTTCATTATTCTTCCAGTGTAAGTTTACGTTTATGAAATAAAGAATTTTGTTGAGTTTGACTTTCTATCATTAGCTATGTGCATTTTATAAAATAATGTTTAAATATGCCTTTGATGTCATGAAATGCTGTGTGTCCACAAAAATGCCATATTTTCAAAAATTTTATTTTGAGAAAATAAAGCATAACACCATCACAAATTTTGGATATGTTAATAACAGGCATCTAATCCTTCTAAAACGGTCAATTTGATGTTGGTGGATGGTGTCACTGATGCATAATGAATAATATCACCACGAAGAAATTTGTGTTAAACAAAGGGGTCATTCCGTGTCAACTCAACCAGAGCTCCCCACATCAAAATTTTGATTTTTGATAAAACTTGGCACATTTCAAGAGATATGCATTGGCAGTACTGAGGTCAAATATTTCAGCTCAATTATTGCTAGTTCCTGAAATTTAGCCTATTTTAGGGAAGGGGGGTCAATTTTAACAAAATCGCCTTAATTTTGGAGGGAGTTTGAGGGCCTCAGAAATGGATTTTCAGAGCTGACAGACCCACAGGTTTCATTTTGTCATCAGAATAGTTGCTGAACTCTTGGCTTAAGCTACTTTTCTTTACTCAGTGTGTTTAGTTTATCTGTGCTGTGGCCTGGAAAAAGCAAAAAACACCAATCATACTAATTTTTTCAAAATGTAATGCATTTATTGTTCTGTAACCAGTGTTTCGCACAGAATTTTTGGAGAATATGGGGGCACATGTGTGGTGGCAGACTGATGTCTGGGAGGGTCATTCTCATTTTGTGGAGCGGGGGCGGATCATTTTCATTTTCTCATTTTGTTGAGCAGGGGGGGTGGTGGTGGTGATTCTCATTTTGTTGGGGGAGGGGGATTGCGCAAATTCCGCCTGTTGAGACTGTGGCGGCGGCAAATTAGACTATGGCGGGTCGCCATAATCTCGTCTATGTATGGGAAACACTGTAACTAATGAAGATGTAGCCCTGAGACTTGGAATGCAAACTGTCCGTCAACTTTCTGAAGACCACAAAAAATATCAAAGTCACGATGGTTGTATTAAATGTTTTAATGACCTTGGAAGTTGTCTTCAGAATTAAAAGTGCGTTTTTTGGGTCATTATAGTGGGTATATATCTCAAAAGGGACACAAGTGATCAATGTCATATTTTTAGTGCTTGAAGGCATGGGTCTTGTGTCTAACATATTAAAAAAACTGGAGATGTAAAACTCATCCTTTAGACTGTACAGCATACAAACAGCAGGCGCAATTGAGTTCACTAATAAGGGACTCGCTGCGCTCGCCCCAATAAGAGACTCGCGCGCTGCGCGCGCTCGCCCCAATTATTATTACTAGTAGCATGCAGAGCATCTTGGTCAGGTCATTGGTCAGCTCAATGCACCCTCTGCTGGCAATTTCGAGCAGAGCAGCCGGTCGGTTGATGACATACATACACACATACATACATACAAACAGGGGGCGCGTTGAGTTGACTAACTAGTAGCATGCAGAGCATGCGTGGGGCGAGCGTAGCGAGTCCTTTCTTGGTCAGGTCATTGGTCAGCTCAATGCACCTTCTGCTGGCAATTTCGAGTGGAGCAGCCAGTCGGTTGATAACATACATACAAACAGCGGGCGCAATTGAGCTGACTAATAAGGGACTCGCTGCGCTCGCCCCAATTATTTTGAAATAGTAGCATGCAGAGCATGTTATTGGTCAGGTCATTGGTCAGCTCAGTGCACCCTCTGTTGGCAATTTCGAGCAGAGCAGCCGGTCGGTTGATGACATACATACAAACTCGCTGCGCTCGCCCCAATTATTTACCAGTTTTTTTTTTTTTTTTTTATTATTTCGCTATTTAGATTTTGCACATTTCGAAGGGTAACGGAAACGCACACCGAGAGTGGGGACGATGTCCGACGTTATTAGCCCCAAAAAAACAGTCTGCTTCGTGACCGTACACTGTTTGTGACACAGACTCATATTTGAGGCATTGCGCTGATAAGCCTATGGTCGTCGCTGGAGTACATTGGGCAGGCGTCAGCAGTTTTTTTTTTAATCCGTTTTGAACATTTGCTGCGATCGACAAAATACTATTCCTCTGACAGCTGGCCAATAATCGGAACCCCAAAGAAAACGGACTATAAATCTATAAGAACCGCTGCTTTTCTCATCTTTATCGTACTCTAATGAAAATAAATAATCTTGCACTCGGACCAACCAGTCACCGATTTCATACATACTGCATGAATAATCATGTACATGCAGAACTTCAGATCAGAGTGGAAGTGCGCATTCCACCTAATCCATCAGGATAGAAGGTTAGCGATTGATATTGAAACGCTAAATAAAACCATTCGCCACTGGACGCAAGCACCCATAGCTGGTATCAACAAGACTCAAAACTGTGTCACGAACAGTCTACGGTCACGAAGCAGACTGTGTTTTTATGCTAATAACGTCGGACATCGTTCTCATTCTCCAGGTGCGTTTCCATTACCCTTAGAAATGCGCAAAATCTAAATATCGAAATAAAAAAAAACCGGTAATGAAAACACTTTCTGATATCATGAAATTTGCTCTCCGATCTGCGGTATTAGTCACCGAAGCCAAGGCCTAATACGTAGACTAGTGGACTTCTACAGCAGACCAGCTAGTGTACTTGTAATTTCGCGTATAGTGGAGAACTTATATTGTCAGACAAGGATTTACAAATTTGCCGCGCGCGCAACTCAACTGACAGTGACAAGGTCGAATGCTTTGCCATTCTCATCGATGCATGAGTACAGCCGAGCTGTGATTGGCTGATGGCCCAGCCGATCTGTGATTGGCTGATATACGTAGTGGTACCAACCGACCTGAAAAAAATTCGCGGCCGGCGGCTGATAATTAGGGAGTGAATCGCTGCCCAGAATAGGCGCTCTGTGCATGAAGTGCGCGACCGATGTGAGAATGTAAGTCGCAAAACGTGAAATTCTGGTCGCAGACTGGAGCGCTGTAAACTGGAAATATGATCAAATTGAACAGGTTTTATAGAATAAAATGATGCTTATTATGAATCATTTAAAATGATTTTAAACCAAAGTAGTGCACTTGGACAATGTCACGTCATTGACCCATATACATACGTACCGTATTTGTACCAAATATCATTCATGCAAAATTTCTAGGATAAACCTGTGATAATTTTAATGATATGAACATTTAAAAACTGGATTTCATTTCACGTTTGTGAAACGAGAGCGAAAAATGACTAAATATTGACTTATTCTATAATTTTTCCAGGCAAAACTATCAGAATTTTGCACAGCTCCTACATACTAATGTAGCTTTGTGTCATAATTTTTAAACCAAATCTGAGGAGTCTGGTGGGAAGATTTTCTTGAATTTGTTGAACTGGTATGGAATGACCCAGATGTCAGCAACTTTGTTTCTCTTCAGGTCTTGCATTTCCTCAAATCATGGCATCGTGCTGCTTTTTGCCTTCTTCACATGGCTAGTTTTTATTTGTGATGTTTAGATTGAACAGAGCTGGCATTAATCATCCCTGGGTGTTTCTTTTAAAGTTGAACCTAATTACCAATTACATTTGTTCAATTGGCTGATGAAGTTAAGGGGGCAGTTACTTTTTTGCATATGGCCAGGTTGGGTTGGATAGCTTTTTCCTTCAGTAAATGAAATCATCATTTAAAAACTGCTTTTTGCGGGGCGCCCTGGTGGCTCATCAGTCTAAGTGCGCGTACCATAAAGGCTGTGTCCTTCCGCAGCGACCCGGGTTCGAATCCGGCTCGGGTCATTTGCTGCATGTCTTCCCCCATTCTTCTCCCCAACTTTCCTGTCTCTCTACACTGTATAACTATCGAATAAAGGGAAAATTCCCAAAAAATAATCTTTAAAAAAAAAGAATAAAAACTGCTTTTTGCATTTACTCGGGCTATCTTTGTCTAATATTAAACTTAGTTTGATGATCTGAAACATTTGCATATGACTAGTATGCAAAAATCAAAGAAATCAAGAAAGGGGCAGGTCACAGTATTGTAATATTTTGACTCTATACGGGCCTGCTTTTACAGAGTATGCACTCTCTTCTCACTTCTGACAGAATGTCTGTATATTTTTTGATGGCACATGCTTTGTTTTCACTGATTTACTGTGCACTTTGTTCATGCAGTGTTTCAAAATGTTACTGCGAAAATATTTGGCTTATATTGGGCCGTCATCATTTTAAAAGAAGAATTGCACCCTCAGGAAATAACTGAATATTGCGCTGCGGAGTGTTTGCACCATAACGTCCTTCTTGTGTTGGTGCCATCAAACTGTCATATTAACACTGGAACATTTGTGTCAATTGCAGTTACATCCCTGACTGAAAATGTTCTACACCTGTGGTCCTAATGAGGCAATGGTGGTGTCCGGTAAGACTTTTTTGCATCATTAAATCCATGTGGTTAAAATGGTTGAGATTTTACAGTTGCAGACAGTTGAATCCTCTGCACGATGGTTGCATAACGGATGTTCCCCGTCCGTTTGAAAACCAACCATATGCTCTTTGGAATGCTGCTGCAGTTCTTAAACATGATCTTTTAATTGCTTTGGGTCCTCAAATAAGGGGCATATGCTGAATCAAATATGACGAGATTTGCTCAAGTATTTTAAACACTGGTTCGAATGCTTCAGCATGTTCCTGTGTATTGATATTTTGACACCATTTTTGCCTTGTCAAAAAGTCAAATTGGCCAGGGTTATGATTCACAAATGATTGCTTTTGTGTATTAGTATTTGTGCTTAAATGGTTGAAGAAAATTATATGGAGCTGGATTTTATATCGTTGAAATCTATTTGATTTGCAGGTTATACTCCTCTGGTAAAATAAATTTAGCCCATAAATATGTTGTGCATACAATGTCAAATCACCCAATCACCAGAGTTCCATAGGTAATGGTGTCCGAATTGTTTCAAATTTTAGTCTTGTATCGCGCTTCATGCTAAATGAAGAAATTGTTTGAGCTCAGTATCTTCTTTCGTTCAGATTTAGTGGGGGAATTTAAAGCTGAATAACTCTTTTTGTTTTTATGCTTTGTTAAGATGCTGTAAAATAGAACCAGTTGTTATTAGGCATTTTTTTAGGATTTATTGATTTTCCAGTATACTTTGAAATATCATCAAACAGGCTTTGAACCCGGATATAACATGATTTGCACGAATATTTTGAATAGCTGCTCAAATGCTGCTGTATGTTCTTGACTATTGATTTTTTTATTTATTTATTTATTTATTTTACTATATTTGACTTAATTCAAATTGCCCTGGATTATCAATGGTTATTTGTTTACTGATATTTGCAATTAAATATTTTATGCTAATTATTTGGAGATGGATTTTATGAAGAGAATCCGTTTGATTTGCAAACTAATGCTCTTCAAACAAAAAAAAAAAAAAATTGGAGCCCACAAATCAGGATGTGCATTGAGTTATTCCGTATGAAACCACCAGAGCTCTGAGTCATGGTCTCAGAATTGTTTCAGATTTTAGTCTTGTGTCATCATATGTTCTAATCGAAATGAAGAAAACGGTTTAATTCTCTCCTTTTGTTCAGATTAAATTAGGGGTTTTAAAAATTAATCGCTTCGTTTGTTTTCGTGCATTTTGAAGATGCTGCGAAATGGAAACTTGCTTTTATATTAGGCTCATATGTTAAGGATTTGTTAATTATCCAGGACACTTTCTGAAATGTCATCAAAATGACTTTGAATCCTTTTAGGGTCAGGTTGTAGAAGGTGAACATTTGACACCTCCTTCTCCTGACACCCTCTTCCAGGGCCCTTTTTTTCTCATCCATTGCATTTTAGTCATTCAGGTTTTTTTGTGGTAGTGGTTTCCTAAAAATGGAAAAATTATCAATTTGTTACCAGTCATCTTGCAGCTACGGAGAGCCATTTTTTCTCAATTATTTTGAGGGATGTTTACCCTCATTTTTTAAATATGGGTATTTTTTCATGTTCAAAAATTGGTTTTAATGAGAAATCTTGCCAACTATCATCAGATAAAATTGCATGAGTTTAGTTTCACCCGTAGTTAGTTTTACAGGGCATTTCACAGCAGGTAAAAGACATTGGAATTTTTACTGGGAGTGCACAGTCTGTATAAATCGGCAACACCGTGAATTTGGAGAGGACTGAAATGGCAGAGATGTTCCGGTAAATATCCTACTTTACTCCCTGGAAAACAAATCCTATCTGCATAAGCCCGAGATTGTAAAAATGATTAAACAGCTGCTTGCCTGTCCAGCAGAAGGCAAGTGACTTTGAAACTGTTTGTTTAGCATTAGACTTCCTAGGGTAAAGGGGTTAAGTCGGGGGGATGCAAACCATTGGCCTCTCCATGTGTGAAAACAGTCCATGGCTCATTAAGAGCCTCACTCTACTCAAGGTTACCCTGTCACTGCAGTAGACGGTGGATCTTGAGGTGTAGACCTTGAATGTAAATCCCTCCCTCTGACTGTCAGTAGCAGGTAAGTGCGTGGGGCATTCAGTGAAAGACTGGTGCTCTGGCTCACCGCTGTGTTCCACTCGGCTCCTGAATGAGTTGCGCTCATCACTGGCTGGGGGATTCTGCTCTCAATAAGAGTACTGCATCTGGGAGTGCTTGCAGCACACCAGTAACTTCTGCTATCTGAAAACAATACGAAGTCTATTTGCAGCACTATGGTTAAACCCCATGCCAATAATCAATCCTCTGATAGGCCAACAGTTGTTCCAGTCAATGATGACCGCTTCCTAAACCCTTCTACTTTTGGGGGGAAGTATTTGGGTCAGAAACCTAGGAAAGGACTTTCTCGACGTAATAAAGTTATTTTCTTTTGTAAACTAAACTGTAGAACTTTAAGTACACTTTCATCAAAAGATGAAGAGTAAGACTACTTGTGCTTTTTGGGCATAACAGCCTCAGACCCTGGTGCACCTGGCACAAAAACAACGCTAATTATGCTCAAGAAGCTGGACAGGATACTGGGCAGCAGCACCAGGCAATGATGACTGGGCACGCCTTGTGATTTCTCTTCTTGCATAGTGGGTTTGCAATAATTTTTTATTTTATTTATTTTTTGCCTACTAATGGCTTGATTTGCCGACACTTCACAGCTCTTTGGATTTCATATTGAGAGTTAAACAGCAGCAGATTCTAAATGAAAATGTCTTTCTTCAAATCATATTTAGACCTGTCATGTGTTCACTATTGAATCGGGGGGGGGACACCTGGCCGCTGAGTATCCAGTTATCTAAATACTTTTCGTCCCTTAAAAGGGAGGGCCTCCTTAAGAGAAATACCTCAACCTGAAGCAGGCTGTCCACACTCCACACTTTGAACTATTATTTAATTTCCGCTCCAATATTCTTAGCTCGGCAGCTAAAATAATATTGTCAATGTCCAAATATTCATTGGCCTATTTGTATGCATGAATGTATTGACTTATGGATGTATTGATGGTCTAAAAACAACTTGAACATCATGTATTTGTCAGTCAGTTGTGTGATGGTTTTCTGCTGCTTCAATATGGCAATCTGCCAACAATGTGCCTGACCGTACCTCATTTTAAGACCAACTGACCCATGGGTGCTTAGATGGGCGTAAGAACATTTGCCATTTAAACAACTTGGGCACTGAATGGGACAATGACAAATGCATCTGTCTAAAACTAGCAAAGACGTGGTTGTTGTGCTTGGTGCTGCTTTATGCTGCCTCAACTGGCCAGAGCACATTTTTTTTTTTTTTGAGAATTAAAACACATCCCGATTTTCAAAATGGGGGCGAAACATGATGCCAACTTGACTATCGGGGGGGACATTCTATAGCTGGGTCATTCCACCTCAATTCAACAAAAGCCTTCTGCTCCACCATCTCAGATTTGCTTCAAAATTTTACCACATAAGGAGTAACCATTTAAACTGACATAGCCAAAATTTTAGCTTGATATATCCAATACATCCAGAGAAAAAAATTTTGAACATGGTACCCCCCTCGCGATTTCATTCTGAGTATCAAATTTTGTGTTACTTCAGAAACAAAAGTAGTAGGAAATATGGTGATTCGAAACCGATCAAATGGGTGGTGGTTATGATGACACAAATTATGTGTGATATACCTAAATTTTGAAAATAAAATTTACTGAGTTACAGTCATAGTACCATCTTGAAATTTCACAGTCTGAAAGCATATAGAATACTCTTTCTGGAGTTGTGTTCATTTCATTGGTATAGCTTGTCATACTCTGTTATGGGGGGATGAAATATAATCAAAATTCATTATTTTTCAGTTTTGTGCTAAAATAATTCCAAGAAAAATGCAATATAGACACCTCTTAATTACTTTTTTCAAAGACAGTTGAAACACCTCTATAGGGAAACAGTCATTTGCCAAACATTTTGTTTATGAATTGTGTAATGGGGCACCCAATGTGGGGGTTTAAAAAAATCCGCAATTTTTTTTTTCAGATTTCACAAGGTTATAACACAGTCAGTATCAACACATGCACCTTACAAATGTACATGTAGAATCTATAGGTAGCAATCATAATTTACTAAAAATTTGAAGTCTCTAGCTTGAACACATTTTGGATGATGAAGTCTAAACTTTGCTGCAGATTTAGATGAGTGCGTAAATGCGCCAAAAATCGGAAGTGGGGTACCATGTTCAAATTTTTTTTTTCTCTGGATGTATTTGGTATATCAAGCTGAAATTTTGGCTAAGTTATGTGGTAAAATTTTGAAGCAAATCTGAGATGGTCAAGCAGAAAGAAATCTACTGAATTGAGGTGGAATGACCCAGCTGCAAGATGATCAGTGTCTTATAGGAAATTCTTAAGACTTTTTTAGGAAACCCCTGAAGGATTCAAACCTCGTTTGATTATCGTTGCAGGAAGTATCTCGGAGAATGAACAAATCCTGAAAAAAGGAGCCAGTATCCAATTAAAAGCATGAAATAAGTGATTTATATGGATATGTCCCTTTTGAAAACCGCATAAAATCTGAGCTTATGAGGTATTCAGCTAAAATATGTGGGGTTGATTTGGCATGTGGGACTGACAAAGTTCTGAAATTTAGCTATTGTGACACTATCATCGGTGAGCTCTGGTGATTTCACAAGAAATTTGCTAAGCCTGTGTTTCACACTCTTGTGCTGTGTGTGTGTTGCGTGCTGCTATGCTGTAGTGACCTCTCTCTCTGGCTGCGCTCTCTCTCTCTCAGGGTTCGGCCGGTCTCCTCCTTTGATGATTGCTGGAGGCAGGGTGTTTGTGATTCCCTGTATTCAGCGCATCCAGAGGTATTGACACAGTCACAAACTGGTCTTTGGATGCGAGTGAATGTGCGACTCTGAGTGTGTGTGCCTCTGTGTGTGTGTGTGTGTGTGTGTGTGTGTGTGTGTGTGTGTGTGCGCAAATACGTGTGTGTGTCTGTGATGAGTTGGTTAACTCCTTTCGTCTTTCCTCTCACTCAGGATCTCTCTGAACACTCTGACTCTGAACGTGAAGAGTGACAAAGTGTACACACGACACGGAGTTCCCATCTCCGTCACTGGCATCGCCCAGGTCTCATCTTTTCTTACAGCATATAAGCCTTAAATCTTGCGTTCTGTCAATCAACATGAATTTCATAGTCACCTTATCAATCGGTCATAAGGTTGAGTTCTTTTTATGGGAGGTGATGGTAGCAAGGCAACTGTATGTCAGTGTGAATTTACTGTGGTGTGAGGAGGCTCTGTGTATCTGAACTGCTGTGGTCTTTCCTGTGCAGATGAAGATCCAGGGGCAGAATAAGGAGATGCTGGCAGCTGCATGTCAGATGTTTCTGGGGAAGTCTGAGAATGAGATCGCCCATATTGCTCTGGAAACACTAGAGGGACACCAGAGAGCCATCATCGCCCACCTGACTGTGGAGGCATGTGACCACACTGCCTGAAACAGCCATACAATGCACCATGCGAATGTATAATGAGACAATGCACTATACTGATTAATAACTACACACCAAGACATTGCACAATGTTGATGTGCAACTACACAGAGACACTGCCCCATGCCAATATATGCCTTCGCGCTGAGATTACAGAGCCATGCTAGTACATACCTGCATACTGAGACACTGCCCCATGCTGATTAATAGTTACTCACTGAGACACTGTGCCAGGCTGATAACTATGCACTGAGTTGTTGCACCATGCTGATGTGTAACTGCAAACTCAAAGCGGTTTTGGTGGTGATTAGCATAAGATGCTATTGTGATATAATTGACATAAGCCAATCACTTATATTGATCAATCAAATTTGAGAGAACGTAACCTCAATACACAGAAAAGTAAGTTGAAGGTGACAATGGGACTCGATCTTCAGAAGTTATATTCTCTTAAATGCCATCAACTTTCCTTCTAAAACCCTATAAATGTAGACTAATTTAGTGCTTATTGAAATGAGTGGCTTTCAGTGCAGTATAATTTATGGAATTTTGGGAGACCATGAGTTCATTAGTTCAAAAAAAAAGGTCCTTTGCTTTTTCCAATTCATGTGTTGAAGGTTTGAATTTGTTACCACCATTCTGACCATTTGTTATGTTTGTACATATGGTACCGAAGTATCAGTTCATCTGTACTAGGATATGAGTAGCACAGTATCTCAATCCTGCAACTTATTGTGTAATTTTTTTCCTCCCCAAACTGTTCAGGAGATCTATAAGGACCGCAAGAAATTTTCTGAGCAGGTGTTCAAGGTGGCTTCATCTGACCTGGTCAACATGGGCATCAGTGTTGTCAGCTACACCCTCAAGGACGTTCATGATGACCAGGTGGGCCCTTTTCACCTTACAGTAGCCACTTAGTTTCAGGGTGTTGGGTTCAATGAACTGTTCCCTCACTTACTAGATGAACCTATTTGGTCTACATTTAATGTCTGCATGCGCCTGTTTACTAGTGCCCGAGTGTTTACCTTGTTTGGTGAATACACTGTGCTACGTGCTTGTTCTATGTTTGACCGATCGCTTTCTCCCTTTCTCTCGCTCTCTGTCTCTGTCTCTGTGTGCAGGATTATCTGAACTCCCTGGGTAAGGCCAGAACTGCACAGGTTCAGAAAGATGCCCGGATAGGAGAGGCCCAGAACAAGAGGGATGCTGTCATCAGAGTGAGTTTTTCTTTCCCTCTGTCCCTCCCGCTCTTGCTTCATTTTCACTCTCCAGCTCCCCACTCTTCAGACCGTTTCATCTCTCTCGAGCACGCGCTCAGCCCGTGCATGTCTCTCTCTGCGCAGGAAGCCCATGCCATGCAGGAGAAGATTTCTGCTCAGTACGCCAATGAGATTGAAATGGCCAAAGCCCAGCGAGACTTCGAGCTGAAGAAAGCTGCATACGATATGGAGGTGTTCACTAAGAAGGCGGAGTCAGAGATGGCCTATCAGCTGCAGGTACGACAAACTGCACAGAACAGCAATAGCCATGCAGCACAAAGATCTAAAGATCGTATAGTGGAAATATGTAAAATTCTTATTTTGTGTGGGTTAGTAATATCTCCTTTTAAGGTTATTAAGCATTTTCTTGATTTTGCCTGGGAAGTGTCTATGATGAAAGACATAAAAGAAGACTTTCTATAGGCATGGGCAACGCTCTGCATAAACTCTAATGGAATGCGTAACAGCTGAACTGGGGCAGTAAACAAGCCACAGAAAACTTATAAAAAATGATGTAAATACCATTTTCATACAAAAAGAACACCATGGTTTGATGAAAAGCAACCTTTTCAATAGGATACCCGCATTTCATACATGAACTCTGCGTATTACGGCCAAAAACGCGATTTGAACAGAGCTATTGTTAGCCCGTTGGATGAATGCGTGACCTCAATTTGCGCCGTGTTCACAAATTTTCAAGTGCACGGCGTGGCAAAAATAACCATTTAGGAGGTAGATTTCAAATAGCCTGCGCCGAGGTCTTATCCCAGCTACGGCCCTGATTTGCTTACAGCCATCTCATTTGAGAAATTACGAGTCTGTTCGTCCAGGCTAGACCTCCAGGGGATGTGAAATAAGTTCGACAGAAGTTGGTGAAGTTTTCTTGAGTTCGCCGTGATTTCTTCTCAACAATATCAAGAAAGGTGAGCGTATTTTTACTCCACCCAACATAGTTTGCTGGCAGAATTTCCTGTGACCCTATTTGTGAAGTTTCAGTAAAATATACCGAGGAATAAACTGGCGCCAGGCCTTTGAAGCCCACCGGTCACAAGATTCATTCACGTATATGCTTCAATTCGAGACTGCAAGGATGGAAATCTGAATAATCAATTAGGAAAAATTCTCGGCTCTCAGTAATTCTGTATATCGTTTAAACATTTTCTTGATCGGATTATGAAAGAAGACTGAAAATAAGCGCCCGCTTTTTGTTTGGATGTAAAAGCGCGTATTTAAAGGAGAATTCATTGTATATTGATTAAGCATTGAACTCTGCATAAGTAGAACTGTTTTAATATTTGTTGATGACATTGCTTCAGCTTCCTGGAAACAAATACGCACAAATCTGCTGTCTAGTTAGCATTTCAGGTGCGATGGTCTGAGTAATAACACCGCGGAAACTTAAACTGGCCCGTCATTCTGCCGAATAGTCTTACTAAACTAGTTAATCGTCTGATTGCTAATGGTTTCTGCCTCGCCAAACTAACCTCCGACTGCAAATCACTGTGTTTTACCATGAAAACAGTAGCTCATTGAAACTATCGTGGGAGGAGGGTATATGGACATAGTAAAAAACAGAGCCAAGTTTTTTTGTTTTTTTTTTTAATCACCACGGGTTATTGAAGGGGGAACATTTGATTCATTTCGTAGCAGTGGGAGGGCAAACAACTGCCAGCATCAGCGACTTCACTGCATTTTATGTAGTAATGGGCGAGTAGCGTTAATGTTTGCCCTCCCACCGATAATTTTGACATTTTTGCAGGCCATTGATCCAAAAAAACTTCACAGGCAACCCATTCATACCATTTTTTAATATCAATGCAAAACCTAATGTTTGTTGAACATAATTGGGTGAAATTCAATGCATTTTCCATTAAAAATGGCCTAGGGGCGCTGCTGTACTTCAGAAAAAGGGTAGATGACTTTAAGCATCAATTATTTCTGTTAGGGTACCCTAATGGATAATTTGGCCTGGTTTATTTCTGAATCGACCGTATTTTCGAAAATGCCCTTAGGCTTCACCCCCCAATTTTCACAATGGGTTTTGTTGAAAAATGCTGAAATCAGCCATTTTTGGGACCCTGTGGCTCTGAGACCCTTTCCTGTAAAGGCGTTGGACTTGTGGCAAACTCTTCGTCTGTGTCTTCTGTACTTTCCTGCAAAAAATAATTAGAAAATAATAAAAACTTTGTTCTCAGCAACTCAAGAAATGTTGTCATTTTATTCATTTGTATTGCCCATGCCTACTTTATATGAGGAAATAACATGTTGTGCCTTTAAAGTGTAGGGCTGTCCTCAACTTGTAGAAATCTTGGTCAACCAGTAGTTAGCCTTTTTTTCCCGATTGGTTGAAATTTTTAAACTGAGCTCCGAGGATCCTCTTCATGCTGCCCTAGCAGGTTTTGCCGTTGCACTTGTGATGTTGAAGTATGACCACAGATTAGGCTGATGCTTTTATTTGACCGAACCATAACACATTCTAGTTTATGATTATTATTATTATTTCATAAACCTGGCTGGTCTCTTCATGATTTAAAATCTCTTTTGCAAAAATTTCTTTTGATCTTCGGCTATCACAATCTAGAAGTCTAAAAATCTTATGGACTCCTTCAACCCCAAATTCCAGTGGTCTTTAAAAAAGAGACAAAAGACAAAAAAAAGAGAAAATGATATTTAATTAAGAATGGGGTTGGTTCCCAAAGTAATTTTTCTTTTGGGTTTAATTGTTTACAGTTTAGTTTGTTGTGTTAAGTCATGATCAAATAAAACGGCTGACATTACAGACTATACATGACTATTAAAAATGTCATGTTTTTCTACATTAATCGAAACGGCAATAGCAATTAAACCTGTAGTCGTATGCTTAAAATCGGGTAACATTTGCTTGATGTTATTAACAACAAAATGACTAATGACAGAGTCACTTTCCGTTGACACATGGGGCTGGTGGCTCTCTGTCCACTCGGAAGAGCCTGTTTTTCAGAGGGTTAGGAATGACTGGAATCAAGTAGTCTAGAAGTCACGGATTTTTATTCATTTATTTATTTATTTTTTGCTATAAGGTTTATAAACCTCTCTTCATGGACATTATTTTTATAACTTGGTGGAAAAAACACCTTAGTATGTCCCCTGAAAATATGTGCTTCATTTGGTTGGGATAGTTTAAACAGCTTTTGTGCTACAGCAGAGAAACCTGAGCTCTGTGGTTTTTTTTTTTTTTAATCGGTGGCTCTTGCCCTCGGAATGTCTGACTGCCTGTCGTCCCCACTGACTGCATATAAACATGGACAACCAAATGGCTCCCCAAAAGTGAGGCCAGAACGTCTTGATCTCCATCTAGTGGCTGGCTGCAGTACAAGTTATAAGCCCCAGTAGTTCTTACCATGCTGATATATGTTCAGTTGTTCTTTTTTCTGATGAATTTTGTTTTATTTAGTTATTCTGATACAAAAAAAGGGATGTAAAGTCATGATTGACAGCTTTGATTGACAGCTTCTCTGACAGAACTCGTTGCCCCTTGATTTGCTTCCGGGAATTCTTGGGAATTGGAGTTAGACCATCGAGAAGAGATATGCATGCATAATGTTAACATTATAAGTTGCTAGGTCCCAGCACAACAGCATATGATCCTGTAAGAAAAAGAAGGAAGATGACGGGACAATTCCAATCTTCGAATGAAAAATGGTGTTTATTTCCAGTAAAAACAGCAGTGAACAGAAATACGGGTAACGTACTCTGGGTTCAGCGGAGTCAAAGTGAACCCTGAACAATCAAAAGGCTTTACCATTTATACCATACAACATGCATATGTATATCAAGTAAAGGGGATTGTTCTGGCCTTCAATGTATAATGGTGAGATGTATCATGATTAAGTTAAATGGTCAGAAGACCATTGTTTACTCAGCCGCGTGGGTGCTAATTGCGTTTGGATGGTCTCAGATTGACTTAGGATGCTCACAGTAGGTCTCCTCTGACAGTTGATGGCCGTCATTGGCTTTTCCTGTCTCCAGGCGTTACCATGAGGCCAGGGTGCAGGCCTTCTCTTTGTTATATTGACAAGATTACCATTTCAGAGCATGTGGCGGTTCCATGCTTGTTGATTGCCGGGGCTAACTAAATTATGAGTCTCCCGCTCTCCAGCAGAATGATTCACAATTCCTTACAATCCCTAGTGATTAACAAGCCTGACGAAAATTGATTGCAAAATGGTCTTTGATCTGAACATGGCGTCATGCACTGTTTGCAGCGATGCCAGTACTGTAGGAAGTTATATCAAGCTAGTTAGCAAGCACCCCCCCTCCTATTACTACTGCTCAGACTCTGGCTCCGAATGTGCAAGATGGCTGTGTCCGTATGAAGGATATTTTGGCTCCATTTTTGTCCTGTGCTATGAAGTGGAGATGCGTGGTTTTTTATATACTGTCCATTGTCATGCCCAGGTGGCAAAGACGAAGCAGCGCATCGAGGAGGAGAAGATGCAGGTGCAGGTGGTGGAGCGGAGTCAGCAGATCATGCTGCAGGAGCAGGAGATCACGCGCAAGGAGAAGGAGCTGGAGGCCAAGGTGAAGAAGCCGGCCGAGGCAGAGAAGTACCGGCTGGAGAAGTTGGCCGAGGCAGAGCGGTGAGCACCGGTCGCTGCTCACGTAGAAGCGGGATGTTCTGCAATGTCAGATTTGATCTCTGTTCACGACCTCTCAAGAGTTTCAGTGCATTTTTATTGCGCATTTTTTCATGTTTGTTTAGATTTTAATGTTAACCCTCAAGAAGTGGGAAGATCTGACTAGGTCAAAAATAATCTGTCATTTCACATGATATTGGTGTAAATTTTTTGAGTATAAAAAAGAGGAGTTGCATTTGATGAAATTTACAGTTGCTCTCATTATTTCAATCTTTCGACAAGGAATATTCTGAGCAGATGTGACATCTAATTCCTCTGAGATGCTTAAAGGACAGAAGCAAGTATAAACACAGTAATGCTGGCCAGGCACACACCTAAGGGTTAATTCACATGCTCCTATATTGATACAACAGAAATTACCGCAGTGTCAATACAGAAGATGTCTGAAATTATGTACTCTGGGGAGAATTATGCGCTGCTCCAGTGCAGGTCTGTGAGTGCATCAGGGTGACTGGTCTGTGTCCCTGCAGGATCCAGCTGGTCATGGAGGCCGAGGCTGAGGCGGAGTCTATCAGAGTGAGTGCCCTTTGTTTCCTGATCCCCCGTCCCTCTGCTTCTTTCTCCAGCCATTTTTCCTGCCACTCTCTCCTCTCTTCTGTTCCTATATCCAACAGAGCAACTGATGGGAAAAACAGGGGAGAATGTGTACAAGCATATCTACCCTACACCACTGTTCAGCCCAGTTTTAAAACGAGAATTGAATTGGGCATTTCTCATTTTGAAACTGGAGTTAATAATGCTTTTAGAAGTTTTAGTAAGTTTGTACACATTCCTGCTTCCTCTTGTGTCCCACTCTCCAGTAGTTGCTCTCCCCGTATCTCCCTGTCTTTCTTTCGTTCCCTCTTTCCCACCTCTCCATCCCCATGTCTCGCTGTTTATTTCTCACTGTCTGTTCCTCTGCCTCTCTCCCGCCCGAGTCTCCCTCCCTTTCTCCCTCCCCCTTCCCATCTTGACCCTACTCCCTTCATGTTCCTCTCCTTAAGTTACAATTTATCGTCTCAAAGTATTTCATTGGCATGAGAAATCTTTTACACTTCAATTTCCAGAGCTTGCTGAATAAAGAAAGGAACATGGCAACATGAAAAAGTAGCAAAAATTTGCCAGTCAGAGACCACAGAAGTCCACCACCAAAGATCGGATGCATGATCAGACGTAGAGACCGACATGTCCTAAATCATTTATCCCCCAACTTACCCGTCAGGGTTCTCACCAGAAATTTTTGACAGCGTAGTGGGGTGGGACATCACCCAAACCAGGGGCAGAGCCTTGGTGGGGGGCCCGAGGGGCGGAAGCTCTGGCAATTTATGGTTTTTTTGAGGCCTATTTGACAGTTTAGATGGCCCAATTTAAGGATATATGTACTCACCTAGAATACAAATCTTGCATGTAAAATCTCTTGAAATAATACCTGGGACCACTGTAGTTAAAGGTAAATTTGCAAAGGCTTTGGTTCTGATGTGAACTCAGGGGTTATGCTAATGCAGGGCTCTCGAGTCTCACGCAATGAGCGTGATTGTCACTCATTTAAGTCGGATGTCATGCACTTACGCCACACACAGTATTTCTCACGCAAAAAAAATGATTAAAACGAGAACAGTTTCCAACAGTAGGCCTGTATGCGCAGCAGCACTGCTATGTGCACATGATTGTTTCTGTCAAAACAAACCATATGCTATTGGTTTGCAGTGAAGACAACGGTAGAGAAACAAGTTTTTTAGGAAAATTTGCGCATATTTTACTGGAAAATGTGTCAAACTTTGCAAGCACACAGCTTGAAAGACAGCGTAGCGGGCCAAGACACAGCATATTTTTTCAGAAATATACTGGTGAGAACACAGCCCGTTGTGTGACAGGGAACTAAAAACCAATTTTGAAAGGCCGCTGCCAGTAGTGCGGTTGATGTTCTTCAGAAATGGAACTGAGGTCAAGGTCAGAAGGCAAAGGTAACATAAAATGCACCGTAGGGATCTTGGGTCGATTTTCATTTACCTGCTTGGTAGTTTTTAATGTGCTACATTTAGAGATCACATGATTTTTAAGACAGTTGAAAATTGCACAAAAAGGTCAAGGTCATCGGGGCAAAAAGTTCACAGGTCAACAAAAGATTCAAAGGGCCTGAACAAGGATAAGGCCATAATACACAAGTAATTTCAATATGCCACTGTCAACACTGCATTAGAAACAAAAAACAGTGATGGAGGTCATTGCTGAAAGGACAAAGTTCAGAGCCGACAAAAAGGTAACACGTGAAGCTTTGGTAAAGGTCATAAAATCACTGTAAAATTGTTAGGTTGCTGTGTATAGTTTCAGAGTTTTTGATTGGGACGGACACATACACGCACAGATGGATGGACACGGCCTAAATCAATAGTCCCTCGACCAACCCTTTGGGTGGCGAGGTCTAATAACACTATCTTTGCTGGGTGTAAACATCTGACAGATTTTTTGTACAAATAAAACTGGTCATTGACCAGCTGAGTTAAGAGGGTGTAGACTCAGTCGTCTGTTGTCCATAAACAATTCGACCAGTAACCTTTAGCAGTCACAAATATTAATCAACTTTGACAAAATTGGGTATGCAATCTCTCTGGCACGGAAACTTTTTGCAGGGTGGTCATATTGATAAATTGAAATTGCCGATTTTAGACCTTTCTAATATAAATAAGGAGCTTAAACTTGGTAAATATGTACTATACAACTTTTCTCAACTTGTAGGTGATTGGTTTTGATGAATTCTGTGAAGTGACAGTTTTGTGACCTTTGACGTTCTTCACCTATAAGCGCATATTTGAATGACCCCATGGCCTCTAGTGATCATAATTATTTATCTAATTTCAAGAAACTGCATACAACATCGTTAGGACAGAAACTAGTTTTGTATTTCATTCCAGCTTTGTACCCTACTTCCAAATGGGTATGGCAGGCCAGTTGAGTTTCAGGTTCACTTGAGGCTGTAGTTTAATCAATATGCAGTGACCCTACACATGGTTCAGATGCATAAACATATCTCTGGGTCAATGACGTGACATTGTCTGAGTGCACTACTTTGATTTAAAATAATTTTAAATGATTCATAATAAGCATCATCTTATTCTATAAAACCTGTTTAATTTGAACTTATTTCCAGTTTATCATAAAAATGATATATATTTATGTTTTGCCATCTCAAGCCCTCAAAATGTCAGGTGGCGCAACCGTCTGAGCAAGTTAACACTATGTGAAATGTATTAAATATGTAATTTAAAATATGAATTAATATTATATTAATATGGGAGCATATTTTTTTATTGAAAACCTTTCAAATAAAGTTTAATAGTTAAATTGTTCTTAAATTGTTTGGAAAACCAAAATACCCGCCCCCTACAATAAATGATCCATAAGTTACTTTTAATACCCAGCTCAATTGCAAAATAGTAATGTTTTAGGCATAGTAGACACTCTCAGGTATACTTACTAAAAAAATCACTTAGAAAAAAGAGGGAAGTGTGGTTTTTTTTTTTTTTTTTTTTCAAGAAACTTTTGGTTGCGCCACCTGACATTTTTTGGCTGGTGAAATTGCAAATACAGTCTAAAACTGTACTAAAACCCTGTTAATGTTTTGCAACCATTAAGACTTGTTTAAACACACTCTTCCAACTTCAAATAAATGTGTTCTGTACATTTTTAAAGATTTATTAAAAAAACATTTTTAAAAGGCTTATTTGTCATTGACCCCTCTACAAATTATGCAAAATGAAAATTCCCTCCAAATTCCTCAGAAGGTTGTGAATTTTTCAGGACTTCTCTAACCACCTGGCCGTACTGCTGAAGCAGATGCATTGCTGTAGTCCCTCATCAGTAGGAGCCTGTGGGGACAAGGTCATCTGTGTTGGTTACACTCTCACACTCTATCTCTCTTTCTCTATTTCTCTACCCCTCTCCTTCTCTCAGATGAGGGGTGAGGCTGAAGCCTTTGCACTGGAGGCTAAAGGGCGGGCAGATGCAGAGCAGATGGCCAAGAAGGCAGAGGCATTCCAGCAGTACCAGGAGGGGGCGATGGTGGACATGCTGCTGGAGAAGCTGCCCTTGGTGAGAGGTTCCACCCCCTGTGCACACAGTAGGTGTGGCCTGTGGGACTCAGTGGGAGGGGCTCTGAATGCACATCTCCCTGTTCTCCTGTAGATTGCAGAGGAGATCACCAAGCCCCTGTCAGACACTCAGAAGATCACCATGGTGTCCAGCGGGGGCTCAGAGGTGGGGGCAGCCAAGCTGACTGGAGAGGTGATGGATATCATGACCCGTCTGCCTGAGGCCGTGCAGAAGCTCACCGGTGTCAGCATTTCACAGGTGAGATGGACTAGACTGGCTGGGGTCTGTTAATCGCAGGGGAGGCTGCACAGAGACGATGAAGTCTCATTAGCAAAACTATTGAGCATTACTAATCAACCGTATCATCCTGTATGCTTTAATTTGAACTAAATATGCACTTTTAGAAACTCTTAGAAACTTGAAACTCTGGCTGTTGAATGAGGAGTGGTTTCTTTGGGTAGAGAGGGAACAGGATAGTAGTCAGGATGTAAATGATTATTGATTGTCAGCTGCCAGTACAAAAACACTACGGTGCCAATAGTGTGCTGCCAAACCACAAAACAAAACTTTGTCTTTATTATATTGAGCCAGCTTACAACCAAACATGTAAGGCCAGTTGATGAGACAACAAACATCCTGCTTGGTCTTAGGAGACTCAGTCTGTGTAACAGCTGTCCAACTAAAACCTCAGTAGGATTTGATTGATAAAATGATAATAAAGACAAGCTCCTCTGAAGTGAATTGGTATTTAAGTCTGTTCCCTCCTGTAAAGTGTGGCTGTAACCTGATGTTCTTTTGTGAAAATCCATCTCTGCTCAATTTCAACATCTGAATCAGCGGCTCCTCTCCGTATCATTTCATTACCTCGCTACTTCACCCAAGGCTGCGAAGAAGTGGTGACTTAACCAGTGTGCAAAAAAGCACAGGCTGTATTCATTCTTAAAATATGAAACAATTCTTACTTTATTTTTAAATCTCTTAATCTTGTGTTCTGGACTGAGCCAAGCAGTTGCTTGTTTTTATTGATGTTGACTTGCTGAAATTTGGTGCATTCCTCTGGCACTTCAGGTTACATCTATCAAAAATCCATATAGACACAGTTTAGACTATTCTGAGACAGTTGAATGAGCATTATTGTAAAATAACTCACTTCAACTGTCTTGCATAAGTGATGGTAAATAGCCTAAAAAATTAATTGGCTGAATACATAAAAAGGGCATTAGGAACCAAACCGCCTTTTACAGGCACTAACTCATCAACAGAAAAAAAATGTGTTCCGATCACATTCCAAGATGGTAATTCGCTATGATCAAGGTTGGTTTCTGTGGACAGTGAGAGAGGGGCGGAGGGTAATCATCTGTGGGTGAGACTGTATGAAGTGTTGTGTGCTGTTTTGCAATCAAATTCCTACGCTCACTTTCTTTATGTCATTCCTGTACTCGTTCTTATCCAGAACGGGCCGGAGTGCGGTTATCCGAACCATGCAGTCACATTCCTGACTCTACTAATCAAGGACCTCAGTAAAATCTAGGGTTTGATTGGTAGAGTCAGGTGTGTAACTGCATGATTTGATAAAAGCTTGCACCAACTTTGGATTAAGTTGAATACCTTTGAACACCTGTTTTGTACAAGTCTGCACCCAAATCGGCCAGTTCTGGATGAGGCTGAATAACTTTTTTATACATCCTCTGTCGATGGCACCATCTCATGGATGCCCACTTTCAACACCCAAGAACTGTAGCATTCAAATGCATCTCTGTTTAGGTGTCAACGCGGATGGGCTGAAGAGGAGCATGGGCTGACCCCAGGGAGAGGAACACAATGTGTTACATCTCCCCTGCCTGTCTGTCTGTTTGTGTGAGCCACTGCATGTGTTCTGCATCACAGCCCATCCATAAGCCTCACATCTGTTCATTTATCCTGAGAAACTCTTCCTGTTTCCTTCACTTTATCTGTCTGTCTGTCTGTCTGTCTGTCTCTGTGTATGCACTTGTCTGTTTGTCTCTACCTCACTTCCAAATGGCCTGTATCCACTGCCTAGCTGACTAACTGACCTAACTCTAAGTGCATCTTATATTCAAAACTCATATCCACTCTTTAGGTACATTTCCAGCTGATATTTGACTTCTACACTGAATCTTGTTTTGCAATCAGTGGGAGATGACCACTCAAAATACTATCTCTAAGACAACATTTTCTATTCACAATCATATCATGCCATCGTCATTTACTATCACTTGATATGGCTGGGACCCGGTTTTGGGAAAGCGCTGGCATTCAGTTTTCAGTTTTTTTTTTTTTGGCTAAAAGAGACTGTTTTATTTTTTAGTTAAAGTCTAGGCAGCAAACTGTCTGGTTGGGGCTGAGGTGTGGTTAAAATTGTTACTTCTTTTTGAATTGTTTTGTTTGTTACTTATGTGCTAATACCCTGTGTTTTGTTGGGAGTGTCTTAGTCCCCACTCTTCTTTCCTCACTTCCTTGCTGTCATTAGGTTTTATGTGTAGAGCTGATAAAAAGCCCTCATGCAGAATAAAAACCAGCTGTGTCTGTTGGATGTAAAGCACTTCTCTTCTACTGTGAAAGTCAGAGGCTACACTTTTTCTTACCTTAGCATGAGCATGTTGAGCCGAGCAGCACACACTAGGTGGCACTCTGGGAAGTGGTCGCAGGAGGGGGAATGGAGGAGTTGGACTGACATTTGCAGGGAAGGTTGAAAGAGCAGGATGATGAGGGACTATTGCATGTGTACTGGCACTGATCTGACTGTGCTGGCTGTTTTAATCAGTTTCATAATGAAGGACTGGCAATACCTTGCCACAGATGCAGTCAAGTGTTGTGTGTGCCCATTGTCAAAATGATTTTAGATTAGACTTAAGTGTTTTACTAATTCTTCACTAGATGGCAGCAATACACTAACCACGAAGATGAGTTATTTTAAATGCACCACTGCAAGGCTACAGAGTGCGCTACCTCAAAAATGAGGGCAAGATCATTGATTACTCATGAAAATTTTCGCTCGGTACCTCGTGCATAAATTTCACTACGCATTACCGTGTTTGCAGTCAAGTGCCTGATCCGAGTAACCAAAAATTAGCATGTTCTCACACTAGTGTAAATAGCGTTTTAGTGATGAAGCCCATCTCGATGTCATCAGTGTGAGTGCAAATTCTGTGTCACAGTTTGTGTGCTTTGTGATTCGCTATCCTGCATGCGCCTCTGTGATTTTCTTGTTTGTGTAGGGGAGGGGGGAGCATAGCTTTTGGAGTCAGTACTGTAACTGTAGAAGGAATGGCAATCAGGGAAGAATCATTGCTGTGGAATAGTGTCTTAACAATAAATGGACTCTTACGCATGATAATGAAAAGTTGACTTGCATTAGTTCAGTTAAAGACGATATAGGATGTACATATTAAAAAAATTAAAAACCTGTGACTATATATGTGTGTGTCACTATGTGCTCTTCACTTTGAGACTTCAAAAGTGAATTTGAAGACCTCTGTATGTCATCAGTTTTATTATCCCTATTCAAGCTTTTTAAGTTGTATGAATATGGCTGGTTCTCTTTGCAGGATGTTTGAACAAAAAAAAATTGTAGCGTTAGTTTGATATTGTTTTTGTACTTAAACTACCTGCCAAATTGGAATTTGCCTGTATTTAGTCTTGAAATGGCTATTGGTGTAATGATAGATTGAAAGATATTTAATGTATGTATTTATTAGAAAACATTACTGTTTAATGTACAATATACAATCCCTGATATCTAAATTTCAAGTCTGATGTGTTATTCTTTCACATGCATGTGTGACATTGAGTATTTTTTCACGGAATGTCTGCTGTAGGTCTGCCGATGACACATATCCAAAGATGACTTTTGAACTTCTGTGGAATAGTTCTCCTAAGGCAGATTGCACTCAAGGCTGTGAACACTAGGCCTTACAGCACTGAGAGCGGTCTGTCTCAGCTCATATGTGTCTGCGAAATGGAGGAACTAACGACTGCAGTGCAGGTGTTGGAACGTCTCAAGAATGGCCATCTGTTGTGTTGGTTAAGCATGAGGCTTACAGAAACGGTTGCAAAAAAATTGTTTTGCGCTCCTTTGCTAACTTGCTTAAATAACATCCATAAGGATATGTATCCTCGCGTATAAAAAAGCACTTTAGTATTTTTTCCAGTTTCTCCAGTGTCGTTTGCTGTGGTATTCAGTGCAGTTATCGAAACTATTGAGGGAATTCTAGGATTAGTCTACTGTTGGTATTACTCATGTACTTAATCTGGCTTGCCCACATATGGGAAAGTTATTTTTATAAAAGACGATTGAAAGAACATTCAAAAATAAAATTTTGTGACTGTTCACTCTGCTTGAAGTTGAAGTAATACCAATCTTGGATATGAGAATTGCAAAACATAGTAACTGCCCAGAAGGCATCCCTATGCTGGGGTGGTGCCTCATCAAGGGGGCTGCTTTGCCAAAAAAAAAAAAAAAAAAAAAAAAAAAAAAAAAAAAGATACGATTTCCCTTAATAAATATTTCAGTTAATATCCTGCCATGTTTGAATCATGGTACAGCATTTTACATGGTACCACATTTCAAGCAGTGAGTCAAATAATCTGTAATATTTTGACAAGGGATAAAATTGGTTTCGGATGAAATCCGTCCCCAAAAAATGTAGACGATGAAGCAGCATGCATGGAACAGCATGTTGTAAGTCTGTAAAACTGACCCAGGAAGCCCTTGCCAATTAAATCTGCAGTATACAGAATGTTTTTAGTCACAACACAGTCCAGTTGTGTGCTGTACTGATGCAGCTGAAGGGAGGTGCTAATTTCACCTGCTAACTCCTGTTCACCCTTGCCCTCCCTGATCTCCTGCGGACTTTTGGCGAGCTCTCGATGCCAGCTAATCCGAGACTATTTCACGGGTATTTCAGAGAAACATTCCCATAATAAATGAAATAAGATTTCCCTGTAAGATCCAGCTTCCTTCTGCACTTCAGAGGCAGGGTGGTGAGCAGGGCTGCCTGGCTGGGCAGCTGCTGTTTTGGCACAGCTGTCCCCTGGGAAGCCTTATTTAAGCCTAAGTTCGATAACTGCCTGCTGGGTATTAAATATCTGTGGCCAGAGACCCAGGCAAAGCTTCGCTATCTTTATCTGTGCAAATGGTGGCAGACAATGACTGTTGAACTATTATTCATTTGTTATTGAATCTTTGCTGAATCCCCCCAATGCCCAAAATTTTCTCTCAGATAAAAACTAAATGTAACTTACCTAACTCTATAGCTGGTACTGTTCTATACTTTTTAATTCTATACTTTTATCCCTTTACTTTGGTTTTAAAAATTCTATTTAGACTAATGTTTAATTTCCCCATGACTAATGTCATGACCCGGTTCACAAACTCATGACAAAACAAAGGAGACCACACCATGGCAAAAAATTGAACCAAAAATGAGCTTTATTATTAACCCAAACTAAGCCAAATTAGGTAAAATCAAAATGCCAAATAAACCAAATTAAAGGTCATAGCTACAACTTTTTCATCAAAACGATTAATTTCTCAAAAATAATACATCCCCAGAATGTCTAGAGGGGTGCGGAATAGAAGTATTAATTTTACTGAAAAAAATATAGAAAGAATTGTTTTATAAAATTTTATGGGTCCAAAATATATAAATATTTACATCTGGTTACGTTGGCAACGTCGACATGAAATGATCTCTGCGCCAACCATGGAGGTAATATAATAGAACTAGAGAGAGCGAGGAAGTCCCACCCCTATTACTTTCAATGGGAGATGCTAGGCTAGCTACTTCAGCCAAGAAACTATGGAATTGACTGACGCCATGAATAAAAATGGCATTACATGGGTGCTTATTTCCAGCATCATTTCATAAGATTGCCAATCTGATTACACAGCACAAATGGCCAAGAAAATGCGTCGTCTGTGCGGATTGGCGAATGTGTTCGAGGGGAAATGACGAGCAACGCTGTTGATCTGGGACGCGCACGCACTATACACTCATTGGCTGAAGTGCTGCAGTCAGAGCAACAGCTGGACAACCAAACTCGTGCACGAGCTGTCATCAAGCTCTAAGTAGCAGTTCTTATTTTACAGGCCCTCTTGAAAACATCGAACAGTTGCGTCAGACAAAGAGCAAAATAATTAAGGATTACCGAATACATTTTCTTTTGTTTTCGCTTTATTTGGCAAGAAAAAAATGTGCACTTTTCAATTGGTGTCTATGGAGCCCGCGTGTCTTTGGCCACAAAATTGCATCCTTGGGAAACGCGGAAGCAGGAAGCTAACTGGCTGAAGCAAAGGTACTTCCTCGTTCTCTCTGGCTCTGTTAAATATCTCTATGGCGCCAACAGCATTAGTACGTTGATTTCACGTAAGGCGGAACTCGGGTTGCCTGACGTTTAAAAAGACGCTATATAATGACATTCGTCAGTCAGCTGTTTAGTTAGCAATCTAAACTTGTTTTACAAGGAGATTGTTACAGTGAGTAATGGCGTTATATAGGCACACAGAAAGGATTTATGATTTAATAACATACCACGAAAGACTCCTCGCTTGACATCTCTCTTGTTCTCCGTCCACCTCCAGTATTTGGCATACTTGGCAACCAGTACAATTGAAGGTTTGAGCGAGAGCAGGCGAGTGTGAGTGCGACACCTACTGGCCGGGAGGAATTAAACTTGTAGCTATCACCTTTAAGATATAAACGTGTATGATGCATTAAGGAAAATAACTAAGACAGTATCACAAAACAACCAGAATGGGTGCCTGAGAAGAGGATTTGAGGAAGTCAGCGACTGCAGTCTTTCTTAAGAGACCTCCGTACACTGCTCCAGGTGCACCGAGTTACCGCTATCAGTAACCTGGAGGGTGAGGAGAGATACAGTTTAGTACCAATCACCATACACCCTAATGCACCAGAGGAAGGCAACACATGCTAGGAGCACAACATACATTATATCAGTTTATTAACAATCTGATGAAGCCATGATATGAGGCAGTTATTTCAATGTAAATATATATATATTTTTTTTTAATGAACTACTTCCCACTGAGAGCTGTGTGCTTATTTTCAGTTTTTCTTCTTTCTCCCCGTGTTCATTGCAAACTGGGTTGTGATCATTAAGTGGGTATTGCTGAATTACTATTGCAGTCGGCTCAATTAATACATCAGAGCTACATTCATAAATCACAAGGCTCTTGGCAAGGGAGGGGCTAGCTCTCGTCCCCATGGAAACACATTGGTAAGCTCCACCTCCGGACCCCCCCCCCTTGCTTGCAGTGCAGTCAATTCAGCTAACGATGAAAGCTGCTGAAGCAGCCTCTCATAGGCTCCTCAGTTCCAAGCAGCTCAGGACCAGACAGTTTCAAGACTTCCCAAACCCTGCTGGAAATGGTAACTGATCTGCCGTGAGTTATGAGTTACTAATGTGCTTTGTGGCGGGCTGTATTGCAGTTGTTTCTCGTGCCTCTTGGCTGGACTCTCCCTGTGCATTACATCAGGGGATGGGACAGGTTACCCAGAGGATAAGAGATGACTTCACAGAAGGGGTGGAGCTGGGGGTCTCCATGCCTACAGCAAGATTCAATTACTTCAGCAGTTCCCATGTGACATGACATAGGATAGAACTTCACAGGAAATGGAAAAACAATTGAATGTGGGACTTGACCACCATGTCATTCCAGAGGACATTTTTGGCAGTCACGAGCTGAGAAATGTATCCCAAGTGATAAAGCTGAAGGAACAACTATCAAGATAATATAACGAGATGGAGATGGCAGGTCTACCAGGCCCACGACTAATTTGAAAAATAACAAGTGGCAGTAGTCCAGCACATTGTTGATTGGACTTGCACACATCATAAATAATCTCGCAAAATTTCATGATACACGATAGCTCAGAAAGTAGAAAGGATGGTGAGATGTGATAGGCTGATAGTGGCCATCTTGTTTTCAAAATGACCATATACGTTGTACTTGTTCGGTGCATCTCAATCCTATTATTTGTGTTTCCTCGATCCACAATTGAGCCAGAAGTTGTCCCAGATCCGAAATCTTGCTTGCAGTCTCAAAATGCTTATTTCTGATGAGAGGAGGGAAGAGGGAAGTCCGAGAGGCTGAGTGAGGTAACGAGAGCAGCCTTTCCAGAACTATCAGCTGAAAGCCGTGACGTCAGTCCGAAATGACAACCCCGGCAGTAAAAAAGTGCGCAATGGATTAAAAAAAACTTGCGATTTGGATCATTCTTTGGATGAATAAATAAAAAGGCAATACAATTTAACTTTGGTTTACATTTAATCTGTAAAACACGAAGTACAGAACATTATGCACACATGGTCTTAAATTAAAACAACATTAAAGATGTTGTTTCTAAAAGAATCTTAAATTAGCATAAATTAAAAGTTCAATACTCAAATGTTTAAGTGCAACATGACGTATGACGGTACCCGCCTTTAAACATAGTGCAATGCAAAAATAGCCTGTCCATACATCATAAAGTAAAAAAAAAAAAAAAAAAATTAATGATGAGTATGTCTACTTAGTCAGTTCATTGATTATTTATTAATTTTAACACACTAAGAGTGTGAGAAGGCTGAATTTGAACATTTGAATTCATGTGGATAGGTTGTCCCTCAACAGTCATTCAACACATTGAATGCTCATTTTTTTTACAGAGCACTTACCTGAACTCCTGACGCTTGGGAAATGTGTTATTTCCAATGTCATCGAAAAACTTTGTTGATTTGTAACAGCTTCAAATGGTTCAGAAACAGAGATTTGTGGCTGCGCACAAAAATAAATGCATGGGGAGACGCTAAATTTTATCAGAAGACAGTATAGAGAGCCTGTAGCCTAAATGCCTGTCTTTCAAACATGAATTTAAGTGGAGCACGACAATTTTAGGAGTCAACAACTGGAGGACTTCGATATATTATGAAAACACAATTTACGATTTGAAAAAACCACCATGTCAGAAATTTACCCTGGAGTTTTTCTAATGTTAGATAGCATGCAGCAGTTAAACTACTTCAACATATGATGATTAAATTTTGCAATTAATCCAAAGTTCATATGCGTGCCTATCCCCACGGATCACACAACACCAGATCCAGCTGAGCGCCGTCATCAGAAACAAACATTGCTTCACGTGACACTTTGGAGGAAACGTCTCATTTCTTTAAAACCATACTTCCTTGCCGCTTCTCTCCTCACATGGTTTTCTTGAATCTCTCCGTGAGCCCTCAGAGGGAGGGACCAAGACGGAAGGAAAAGACATCTTTGAAGGGAACGAGGATGTAATTTTAGAGGATTGGGTGCACCTATAGATGTTCATAGGACCCTTGACAAACATGAAGTATGCCACACTTTAAGCTGATTGGGCAATTGGTTTGGGAGTTACAACCATTTTTTTGTTAGATCGCCATATGGATGGATTTACACCAACTTTGGTAGGCTTGAGTCGAACAGCTTGCACATGACGGATTTCAAGTTTGGTGATGACTGGACCCGGCATTCAGGAGTAAAAGCTCATTTCAGCAATAGAGGCCATACCCACAAAATTCATTGCCTTAATGCAGCCACATCTTTTAACAGCAAATTTGAGTACATAGCATTTAAAGATCTTGGTCTGAAGATAATGTCGCCACATCTCATGCGAACTGGCCGCACCAAGTTGGAGGAGATGGTTTAAAGGTTTTATTCAAAAATCAAAATGGCAGAAAATATACACATACACTAATGGGAGTGACATAAATGACTTAAATCCAGGAAAAAAAATGAGAAGTCTTGGGCAAAAATGCAGTTAGTTATAGTGTCATTGTGTGGACAATCAGTATAAAAACTCAAAAATGCATGAGGACCATCCAGCACTCGTTTGTTGCTTGTAGAAAGTTTTGTGAAAATTTGTTTTTGCACAGCTCTTGAGCTGTTGTAAGGGGACAGATGGACCGACATGCTGAGAGGTATATCCCCCAGTAGAACTAATCAGGGAGACAAAAATTCTTTCTGGCTTTATTATGCACTGCAGAACTTGAATTGACTGAAGAATGAGACGACTGTAGCTTCTTAAAATAGGCAGCGATTTCTGCCAAAAGACAGGAATGACGGGTAATCACACCTTACAGCGAACAGAAATGGCTGAGTTAGTGAGCTGTATCTGTGAACTGAGGACTGAATGCAGCCAATAAAGCAGCAGAGAAAGGACAGCACAAGGTGGGTTTGTTTCTGCATGACTTTTATTGTCCAGCCAGGAGAAACAGTTGCTTCAGGTGTCAGTCTATACAGCATGGAGAACCCATGAGTGCTGTAGTTTGTGAGTAATAATAGTAATAAGAGCAATAATAACATTATTCATGATAAGAATACTGAGAGCAATGTTATATGAAAAGATGCTTAATGGAATATTACAAGAGTAATACCAAACATGAGTTAGCCTATTACAACCTCTGAAAGTTCAAAGGGCTTAATGATGTTGTCGCTGACAAACCTCCAGATACTATTCAATGATTTGGAGGGCAATTTTTCCCACATGTTCATGTGGTTTTTTTTTTTTTTAATGCAAAAGTCCATCCCTTTTTCAAAGGTTTTTCCTAGATATATACAGGTGTATATACTTTACAAAAAAGACAAGAGTTAATTCCACTGGATGAAGATGACAATGGATAAGCAGCCATGACGGCTGTGATAATACAGTCAGTCAGTATAAGAGCTTAAAGGATATTCGTGGATAGTACCCGATAACCAAAACCAGTCAGTGTTATCATATCCACTGTCATTCGTCACCTATTTCAGCACCATCTTCAATATAGCTTTTCAACAGGAAAGTATAAAATGATAGCTGTTAATGATAAAAAGTGGAAGTGCTTCTCCCTCACTCGGTCACCTCAATTCCTCACACCCAAATCAGACAGGCAGTAGAAAAATACAAAAAGAAATATTCAAGGCTAATAATGAAAAGGTGAGAGAATGAAGAAAAACACAAAGGTCAGGTTCTGCGCTCCTCCCACACTCTCTGGCGTGGCCCTTTGAGGGCCTTATCCTTAGTCCTTCTCTTTCTGCAGCCTTTCTCCAGTTCTCTCTCTCCCTCCCTCCCCCCCCTCCCCCATTCAGTCCATACAGGGATTAAAATCCATAGGATTAAAAATCCATCTTCCCAACCATTCTGTGTGTCTCACACATCATCCTTCAGCCTGTTTGAGAAAATATCACCTCTTCCATCTCCAGCAAGCGCAATATGTCCCGGCATTACTGGAATGTTTCGACAATGTTTAAGCACTGCCGTCACGTTGCAGCAACACAGTGAGAACGTTTCGTGTGTAGAGCTGGGTTCCCTTTGCCTGCAAAGTTCACACAGCTCACTTTATGTGTGCGTACAGCCAGCTCCACTCTACGAGCTCAAGTGCTCCACCTGAATGGCAGAGGTGGAGACGGTGAGGCAGAGGTCCTTGTGGGCAGCCAGGCCGGCCACGCTGACCGGTTTGTACTGGATCTCCCCGGCCGACACAGTCTTGTACTGGTGGAGGTCAAAGGGGCAGGGCAGTCCCTCTGTGGGAGGGTAACTAGCAGGGGTAGTAGCAGGGTTGGTTTGAGTCTGTCCCGGCGGTCTGCCCCCGGCTCCCCCGGCCTCAGGACGTTCGGGGCGACCCTGCCCTCCTGCCCGGCTGGCCTGGCTTTGCTGAGCCTGCTGGGCGGCCACTGCTGCAGCCACTGTGAGGGGGTCCGGGTTGTGTTTCCGCATGTGTTTCATGAGGTACGTCTCCTGTGAGAGAGAGACGCTGCGTTCAACACAAGACACACTCACAAATACACTCCGTCACACAGCAACACATTCACACCCAAACAGCTACCAAATGGAAAGGACAGTTGGATAGACAGCGAGGAAGGGCGAGAGCCAAAGAACTGCAGTAAAGCCATATTGTGCTCAAACTGTAACAATACAGTTAGATTATAGTGATTTTACTAATTACCCTAGCTTTCACAGTAATAGGCACCATTATCAAATAACCCTACATACTTGCTCACAAGCAATACACCCCCACACACAGCACAAGACAAACTGGAATGTAATGCAGTTAACATATTAGCCCATTTTATGATTTATTGATGACCTATTTCTGTTCTCCAGGACAACATAAAAATATATTCAAAGTCTGGCTCTGTAAGAAAGGACACATAGGAGCCCCAGTGTAAAACCCTGTTATCACTGGGTTCTGTGTAGCAGTAGAGTATCAATGCAAATCACTGGGTTAGAAGTAGGACAAATGGTGAAAAAGGCTTGACAGCACTATGGGGCAGGGTTTGCAAGCACTGAGGGGTAGGATCTGTGACCACTAAGGGCCGCTTAGAGCCCTCATTAATTTTGAGTTGTATGAAGATGACGGCCTTACCGAGGTGTAGGAACGGTTGCATAGGCCGCAGGAATACAGCTTGGCGTGCTTGACAGTGTGTGTGGACAGGTGCACCTCCAGGCTAGCAGAGTCCGTATACGCTCTGTGGCAGTTGTAACACTTGAAGGGCTTGTCTTTGTTGTGTTGCCGTCGATGAGACTGGACCATAATCCAAACCAGAGCAATAATTAAACAAAAAACCTTAATTTTAAACGTCTGAAAATTATCAAGGCTGTCACCAATGGAAAAGTCAGTATTCCATGGTTACATGTCATTGTTTAAACATATAAAACCCTTGAATGCAGTATCATTGCAATACATGGAAGTGTACAGTACGTGCAAACAAAGTCACAAGAACAACAATGAAATGTAGGTCAAATAAGCAGGTATTAACATCATAAATCAGTTATCTACAGCAATGAACAACAAATCTTTCTCCCACTGTAAATACACAATAAGTAAGTAAAGGTATGGAAAATCATCAACTAAAGTTCCTTAACGTTAAAAAAAGCATTGTTTCTTTCCTCAGCATAAAGCAACAAGGCATTACCATAGCTCTCTGAATATTCAGAGAGCTTTTGTTATTACAAAACACACGTATAAAGTGAAATGTTTGCATTTCCCTAAAGCCCCAAAAGACAGGAAATTAATTTAATTAGATCCGATATGAACACAAGTCTGAGCTCTGTCAAGGTGTATGATGTAATACCACAATATGAGCTAGAGTTATTCGTTGAAAATTAAATTCTTCTCCGTAAGGCATCATAATAAAGGGGACATATGTAAAACACACTTTTTCAGTGCTTGTGCTCATAAATTCCAGCATCTGGAGTGTCTATCAACCTACAAACTCTGAAGTAAGACCATTCAGTCAGCTTTCTGAGGGCTGCCTTTTTCATAAAAAATGACATTTGACATGCCATTCAGACTTTGCTCCCCCTCCTGTGTCACATGCATGCTTGTGAGAATATATACTGCCCTACAAAGGCTAAATGCAGTAACTATAAAAACATTTAAACAGTAAAAATAGCTTCAGAGTTTGTTTGCTGTCCCAACAAATGAATTGTTAGCACATTTATTGCAGATTATTGTTAACTGACTTGCCATGGTGTAATTTCTGTCCAAATAAATCCTAACCTCAACATATTTTCAGGCCCAAAACTGCATTACTCACATTTTACCCAATATGTAGTTACTGCACTTAGGCTTTGTAGGGCAGTATACCCGCCCCTCATCGGAATATCTCCACCCATGGTGAAGAGTGAAGCATGGAAACGGCTCAATGGCTTGGTGTAAGACCAGCACAGATCATAGGAGAGAAGAGCCAAATGGTTATATTTTTTAATGGCAAAATCCCAGGTTCAATCGTCAAAAACATATGTGTGTGCTATCCACTTTGTGTCTGACTGCTTTATACTACTGATCTAGGTAAGTACAAGGTACGGCTAGCAACAACTTTTAGATTAGAGGGGATATATTGCGCTTTCTTTCTGAAGTGAAGATACAAAGAGGTGGTGGCTTTTTTTTATTAACAAGACGAGTTTAGGGGCTAGCTAGCTAGATGACTGTTTCCAATTTCTTTTCATATTTAGCAAACTTGAATTCCAAATGTAACATTCATTAAACCGGTGTAGCTTAGTTGTTGCTGTAGCAAGCTAGCCAAGTCCCACTCTCATAGCTAAGTTAACATTACTTCGCTTGTTAGCTAGCAGTACCTTACCATAATAATTGTGTAGTTTATTAGGTAGCTAGCAAGCAAGCTACTCAGCTGACTGAATTTAGAGACCATTTCAAGTACAAACGCGAATGTCCATGACTCACTGACTGACTGAGAAGCAGAGTGATGGAGTTAGCTCAAAGCTAACATATAATGGGAATTATCACTAAGGCGCTGATGGAAATGAACATTGTACTAGCGATTATATTAATGGTCTAGCCATATACTAGGTTTTGACCTAGCAAATCTTATTTACCCAGATGCAATGTAGGAGACTCATTGACAGGAACTAATACAGTAGGTCAATTCAGTTCAGGAGAATAGCGCAGCCGTTCCCAATAAATTGAAGGTTAGCTAAAGGTTGGGACTACTCAGATGCTAGCCACAGATCAAAGTTAATGTTTGAGACTGAATTCCAAGTGTGGTTAAACTTTTAATGTGACTGCATGTCAAATTTCTTTGAGAATGTAACTACCATCCTTGCTTAGCCTGAAGATGTTAACGTTCCACACTCACTGCATAGTTTAATAGCTTGCTAGTTACTGATTCAGTCATCTGTATTTAGGGACTTGCCAGTAGCCGGAGGATTTTGGTCTCCCTTGACACACAGGGCCGGTGGCTCTATTTGCTGGCCAATCACAACAGAGCTCATTTCATAGAGGGGATGCCCACCCAGAACAGCCTTTTTTCATTGGGTTAAGAATGACAGGATGCAAACTGCAGAGAAATCATGGATTTTTATGTTTTTATTTGCTAAAAAAATTTAAAACCTCCCTTTTGGACAACCAAGAATATAATGACTAGGTAAAAAAAAACAAAAAAAAAAAAAAAACAGCAAAATAGGTCCCTTTAATATACTCAACACTCCAAACAGACTGTAGTGCAGGATCTATTGATAAGACATCCCAGCTCAAGAACTCCAAGCTATGCAGGCTTCATGACAGCGCTCTGGATAACAACTGATCCGAGGCAGCGAGGTTCATCACCAGGGTGGCACTTTAGCCAAGCGAGCCACCAGCAGTTACTTCTGAACTAGCCAAGTAATTTCAGATCAGTAATAAATGCAGCTGCGCAAACTGAATAATCTGCATTCAAGTAGAAAGGGAAACTTAAGTTTGATGTTTCTAGACGACTAATGATTTCAACAGAACATAATGCAGCCTTAAATTAGTAAACATGTGGGCAATTTCTGGACATTCTGCAGCAGTATAAAATATCAAGAGAACGGCAGAAATTAACAAGAGGTTTGAACAGAATCTTATTATTTTCCAAGCAAGGTAGGAGAAAAATGGATATGGAGTTTAAAAAATTACCTGGAGGTTGGATAGCTGAGTGAATGCCTTTTCACAGCCCGGGTGCACACACTTATAAGGCCTCTCCCCAGTATGAATCCTGCAGAGACGATCAAGAAACCATGATCAGCAGCCTGTAGACAAGGTGTACCCACCTGCCGCGGAGGTGCAGAGGTGTGCTTCATCTACTCCGACAACAGAGAGCATCTACGCAGCCGACAGACACTGTACTGTTCAGTGAATGCAGAGGGCATACATCCGTGTGCACAGTACACCCTTACAGCAGAGAGCATCTATACAGCCTACTGACGCTGTAGTGAACACTCTCACTGAAGATATGAGGCAAGATGCCCCAGTGATGCCCTGCCAAATCTTCACTGCAGCAGTCTTCAGACTTCAATTGTGTTTAGGACATTTTGCCATGAGCAAGTGAAATGTATGCCTCAGTAGACTAACTTGGCCGTTGCAGAATATTTCCCCTGCCTAGCCTTAAAAACCATCTCTGGTTCCATTCAGAGTATGCTTTAATTCATAATCCTTCTGCACTGCGAAATACCATCCAATGGCTTTAAAGCATATGGATGAGTTGGAGCACATAACATAGCCCTATACTATTCAGAGTTCATCCTGCTGCTTTTGTCAGCCGTAACATCACTAATATATGAGGGAATCCATTCCACTGGCAGCCATACATGCCCACGCCATCACATAACCACCATGCTTTGCAGATGATGCGGTATGCTCTGGATCATGAGCAGTTCCTTCTCTGCACCATACTCTTCTCTTTCCATAATTATTGCTAAAAGTTAATCTTTGTCCCATCTGTCCTAGAATCTTGTTCAGAACTTTCCAGGCTTTTGGAGATTTTTTTTTTTTTTTTTTTGCAAAATCAAATCTAGTCCCCTTGTTTTTGAGCCTTACCAATGATTTACAACTGCTGATCTGGCCAACAGTTGAGATGGGGACTTTCATAAGAAAAATAATTCTTTGGCAGTTCACCACAAAGCCTTTTGGGGAATCTGAGTTTATTACTATGATCAAATTCTCCTCCAAGAGAGTCGGCATTACCAGTGGTGTGTCCCAGGGGTCAATTTTATCCATCATATCCTGATATAAAGACTTGAGAAGCTGTTTAGTTTAAAAGTGGAAGAACTATGCTGGTTGAAATCACACTTGTCAGATAGATTTAAGATTTTGTGCAAGTGAACAATGCATCTCCCCAGTACAGAGGAGTGGAATTGGGCGTTTCTGCGGGAATCTGTATTTGGGGTGTGCTTCAAACGACCATGAGATATGTCTTCCAACATGGTTTTTTCAGAAATGAGAAGTTACAAACTGAATCAGTCAGGATTAAAATAATTATTGCCAGCCGAAACAAATTCATCCCTGTAATAATGATTCAATCATAGGCTTGAGTATTTGCCTTTCTAAATACAGACGGCAACTTTTTTTTGGATGGGCAGTGTGTGTCCAAGTGGTTCGATGGGACGGGCTCAACAGGATTGGGATCCCGTTGCAAAAAAACAAACAAAAAAAAAAAAGCGAGCCAGGACAGATTGCCTGCTATGGGATGGGATGGGATGGGATGAGTTGTTATGGGTGGGGATGGGATGAGTTGTTATGGGATGGGATGGGATCAAGTTTGTTTAGAACGGGAAGAGATGTGATGAAATCTGTGATAAGATGGGATATTTGTCTCTCAAATAAGCTAAACTTTATGACCTCAGAAAAAGTGACCACTTCAAGTGCACTGTGATCAGGTTACAATTAGTAATAATTAATTTCAAACCAATTGTGACATACAACTAATGTAAAGATTTGAAAGTAATAATTTCATTTTTATCATGTCGTGGCAATGTCCGTCTGTCCGTCTGTCCGCACGTCCCGGGAAGGGTGCTTATGTTCTGAAATCAACTCCTCCCACATTTTTTAGAGGTTTTCATTAAACTTTAAAAAAATTATAAAGATACATTGGTTCTGCACATATCGCATTTTCGTGGCGGCAAACTAATATTTAACAGAGTTACTGCCCTTGACGTTAAATGGTGACTTATTGTATGTCCTTGCGAGGGTACTTATGTTCTGAAATCAACTCCTCCCACATTTTTTGAGGGATTTTCATGAAAGTTTACAGAAATGATAAGGATAGATTGGTTATGTGCATATCGCACTTTTAAAGTTGGATTCATATTAATGTCTACATTATATTTTTGATCAGATTAAAATCTATTACAAACAATGCCATGCCAAAGCTATCCACTTATATTTATTCTGCAGTTTTTCTCAAATAGGCTCCAAGAATTTAATGTATTATTATTGGCCAGTGACAGAAAGAGGAATCCTAGATGCTGAGTTAGATTTGCTTATTATTACCAAGCCCGGCAAGGGATATTGTGCTCTATGAGCACTTGTTTGTAATGAAAGGGGCAGATTTAAAAAAAAACCAAATAAACACAAGTTTACTTCTGATAAATAACATTCTAAATCTATAAATTATTTACCCCTATCCAATTAAGTTTATTACCCAGGATATTTCATACAGGTTGTAATGTGGATTTTTTTTTTTTTTGGATCAATCTGAAATCAACAAACCTGATGAAACTACCAATCAAAAAACACTGAAAGAAACAATACCTGAGAAAGAATTCTGGCATGTCAGGAAAAAATTTTCACAAACTCAAAGAACAGGGATGTGGCTTCATTTGCATGAATGCAATGACCCAGTAATAAAAAACTCCTGGGGAGAGTTGGTGTCATTATGGTATTCATCACGTGTTGTTTTAATGAAGGCCAGCAAGAAGTGCCAGGTGTGCGATTATCTGCTGCATAGGATCAATGAAGTAAGACATGGCTTCTTTTCCTCAAATACAGTAATTCTGTAGTCAAGCAACTCAAGTAATCAAATAAAACCTGTCTGCATACTTATGTGAGACTTTTATGTTTTCTTGTATCAGGATGTAGCATAATTTGTAAATGTATGATTTACAACAAATACAATAGTTCAAAATACTTGTTTTTCTGTATTAAATCCAATTATATTCTTAAATTCTGTAACATATTCATTATAATGAAACTAATGATAATTACCACAAGTAATGTCGCAGCGCACAATTCCTTGCATTATATCCTTGCATATAATACAAGCAGGCATATCAACCTATACAGAATATATATTTTCTGAATGGGATAGGAATGGGATGGGATGGGATAACATGGCAATGGGATGGAACAGGATGGGATTGAATTTAGAAAATGAAAATGGGATGGGGTCGAGTTTTGAGATTTGGAGCGGAATGGGACGAGATCACTTTTCTGTCCTGTTGCAGGCCTCTCTCTATATATATATATACACACACACACACACACACACAAACACACAAGCAGCTACTCAACTGCATCCATTATGGTTAAATAACGAGTTGCCAGGCGATTATTTGCTTAGTTAAATCCAGGTGGACACTTTTTTTTTGGCCCGGCAGTGTATTTTATATACTCACTCATCATGATTATTTTATTCTCATTTCATCACTATTTTCTGCATTTATTCATTTTACTGTCCTGTTATGCTATGATGTCATTTTTATTTACCATTACCTTTAAAGCATATTGATCAGCACTGTGAGTTATGTAGATCTATATTAATGTGTGTGCAGAACTAGGAAAAGGGGTCACTTGGGTCATTTTATGAAAATTGAGATTTTCCAACAAAATCAAAAAGTGATCCAAGTTTTTCACAGCAAAGTGTTGTAAATTGACAGTACAGTAGTTTGAAATTCTAGCTTTGCACATGTATTTTCGGTTACATAGAACAGGTTGAACTTTGACCCCGTTATTCTCAGAATGGAAAAAAATCCCAAGTGACCCCTTTTCCTAGTCCTGCACACATATATTCATACATGTTATTGTGTATTGGGAGAAAGTGGTGACTATTATTATGAAGGAACAGGAAGTGCCATTGTCGGCGCACTGACAGTTGTGAACAAGTCGGTGCTCGCTAATAACGCAGGTGGCTAATTAAAGAAAATTTTATTTTTCTCATCAAGTAACAGAAGAAATTACACAAAATTGTCCTGCTACTTTTGCTCCCTCAAAAGGGGAGACCCACGTGAAGTGCTGTAATTCCAACAACACTCCCCCCATTTATGTACATCCCCTAATTAAATCTGCAATACACTGAAGTAGACGTCTAAAAAAAAAAAAAAAAAAAAAAAAAAAAGTTACACTGTCAATGTTCAAAAATTTATGGACAAGAGCATGTGGAAAGTAGTGTACCATGTACTCCATCCCTCTTACAGATACCAATCACACCAAAGCAAGCTGTGAGCACAAATCACCATTTCAGCAGAGAGCATATACGCAACCTGCAGAGTAGTGTACACTGTGTACATCATTATGCACTATGTACTCTGTTACTGTAGCGTACAGTGCACTTGGTGCTCATTAACAGAGCATATTATGCACACTACCCACTGCAGCCAGAATATCTAATCTGCAGCAAGTAGTGTGCACTACGCACCAGTACTGCAGAGAGCATAATCGTTTACAGTGTGTGCTCGCTCAGATCAGCATTTTGTTTATCTTACTCCGTTTTATCTTTCACTGAAAAAATGCAGAAAATATACCCTATAAAACACTATTCCCAGAGTCTCTTTATGTTCTCAGAGGACGTGATCAGTTTAGTCAAACCAAAACCAATATCCACGGCGAGCCTAGCCCACATATCATTTGTATGCGGACCCTAAAAAGTGCAATAATCTGTGAAAACTGCCAAGACTATTTATTAAAAGTCTGCAGTAAAGCAAAAAGGAAAAATGGAACGGTTCCAGCATACTGAGATGGTGACAGAGAGGGAGATGGAGGAGACTGCAAAAGATGAGGAGGAATGCTGGTGTGGGTGTTGTTGGGCGAGTGTTCCCTGTTGGTGTTACCTGACATGCTGCTGTAAGTGACTGAGCTGGCGGAAGGTTCTCTGGCAGAAGGAGCAGGTGTAGGGCTTGACCCCGGTGTGGATGCGGATGTGCTGGGCCAGGTAGCTGGAGTTGGCGAAGGATTTGGAGCAGTGGGGGCACTTGTGCGGTTTGGCTTCGGTATGGTTTCTAACCAGGCAGGGAGATGAGAAAGAAAGAGAGAGGAGGTGTGAAGAACCTGGGTCAAACTGGCTCAAACCCACAGAGGCTTCCTGGGCCCTGGCTGGGAGTCAGGAAACAAAAACCTCCAGTGTCTCAGCGGCGACACGAAGGACACAAACACGCACCAAGCAAATCCACCTCTTCACCTCTCTCATGTCTCATGTCCCCCCTCCCTATGTAAAGCCCAGTGGTCAGAGAGTGGAAGTCCAGCCATGCGTATGCTTCAAAAATAAACTCCACTAGCCAATTTCAGGCGAGTTACGCATTCCTGCTATTTGCATTAGTCAATAAATACATGAGGCGAGAACTAAATACTGGGGCGGACTTCAACTTCCTGAACCTGGAATTTGCATCTATGCTCCTTCCCCACTGGCAGCTACCAGACACGGAGGCTCTTGTTTCTGGAATGTTCTGTCAGACATTTGTCAGGTCTAACACTGCATTCTCATTTTTTAATTAAAATATGAAAAGGCTGCATGTCCTCAAAGAATGGAGTGAAAGCTTCAAAAAGGAGGGCAGAGAAAGACAGTTTCTCCAGAAACACAGCAGAAACGGAGTTCTTGAGGGAAAGAATTGGAGCACACGCAACATAGAGGGAAACTGAGGATGAAAGAGGTGAGAAGTTTGATGCCACAGCAGTCACTGCAAACCAATCAATTTTCCACCAAAAAGATGAGAGGGAGGAGGAACAGGAAGAGGACATGAGAACAAGGTAGGGGAAGGAGAGGAAATGGAAAACCTGCATTCTAATCTCACAGTGTTTCCTTGTGAGGTTCTGCAATACTCCTACAGGAAACTCCAGCTGTTTTAGCACTTTTTTGTCTTGGTGAATGTGTACAGCAGTGTCAGATATAACACGGGGAAGGAGATGGGGAGACTGAGATGAACACTAGATAAAGAGGCTGAACTGGAAAGTGAATGGAGATGCATACCAATGAGAGCTGTTCCATGCAAAAAAAAAAAAAAAAAAAAAAAAAAAAAACAGAGATTGCTTCATATAGCCAATTTTGCAAAACAGCAAGCAAACTCAGGCCCCTAAAACTGTTGTTTCCTCACTTTATTTTCAACATAATTCAGGAAACAAGCATTGGTGCGCATTTTGATACATGCACAAGCTTGCACACACAAACACAAATGAGACACACACAGAGCTTTGATTTTGCTGTACTTGCGGGCATTGTTAAGCTGCAGTTAGGAATGAAAGTATTTCGACGATCACAATTTTTGTAATTTTACCTCTGGGCACCACGAAAGATTTGAAATGAAACCATTAATAAGTGATTAAAGTGCAGACTTTCAGCTTTAAGGGTTTTTAAAATAATCACGCATTAATCAGTTTAGGAATTGCAGCCATTTTTATGCATAGTCCTCCATTTTCAAGTGTTCAGAGGTAATTGGACAGACTAAAAGAATTATAAATATAAGGTTAATTTGTAATACTTGGTTGAAAATCCTTTGCAGTCTGTGACTGCCGGAAGACTTGAACCCATGGATGACATCAAACACTGAGTTTCATCCCTTGAGATGTTTTGCCAGGCCTTTACATCAGCCTCCTTCAGTTTCTGCTCGTTAGTGGGTCTTCCTGCCTTCAGTTATATCTCCAAGCAAGTGAAAAGCAGGCTCAGTTGGGTTGAGGTCAGGTGAATCACTTGGTCATTGAAGAATAGTCCATTTCTTCGGCTTCAGAAGCTCTTGGATTATTTCTGTAGTATGTTTTGGGTCATTATCCACCTGTACTGTGAATCACCATCCTATCATTTTTTACAGCATTCAGCTGAATCTGAGCAGATAGTATAGCCCTATACACTTCAGAATTCATCCTGCTACTTCAGTCAGCAGTCACATCACCAATAAACACCAGTGACCCAGTTCCATTGGCAGCCATATATATGCCCATGCCATAACACATGCCATAACACCATACTGACCAGAGAATATGCTAAGCTTTGGATCATGGGCCGTTCGCTTACTTTTCCATACTCTTCTCTTCCAATCATTCTGGTAATCTCGCTCCAAAATTGTTCAGCCTTTTTTTTTTTTTTTTTAAACTAACATTCTGACGAAGTATAATCAGGCCTTTCTGTTCTTGGGTGTAACTTGTAGACTTTCAAAATGATCCACCTGCCACCTCAAGAGTGTTCTTGACCTGGCTGAATGTTTTGATGGGTTTTTCTTCACCAAGGAGAGAAATTCTGCGATCATCTACCTTAGTTGTCTTCTATGGTCTTCCAGGTCTTTTGGTGTTGCTGAGCTCTCCAACGCATGCCTTCTTCTTAATAATGTATCAAACTGTTGATCTGGTTACTCCTAAAATTCCTGCTGTCTGTTGGTGTTGATTTGTTTTTTCAGCCTGATGACGCCTTGCTCCACCTGCATAAGCAACTCTTTGGACCACATCAGAGTTCCCAAGAACAGTTACCAAATGCAACTTCAACACTAGAAACAAGCTCCAGACCATTTATCGGCTTAATTTGTATTGAAATGAGGAGGAAACGGGTCATACCTGGTTCTGAAACTGAGTGTTAGTCAGTTGTCAAATTACCTTTGAGCCCCTAAAATGGAGCACTATGGAAAAAAACGGCTTTAATTGCTAAATGGTTAATGTGAGATTTTTTGTAAAACCCTTTAATTAAAGCTGAAAGTGCACTATAATCACCATCTTGATGGCTTTGTTTCAAATCCACTTTGGGATTGTACAATGGCAAAATTACAAAAATTGTGTCAGTGTCCTAATATCTCCGTACCTAACTATTTAATACCAAAGTCCTACTGTGAAACCCCAAACTCAACTCTAATCTTAACCCCCCGCCCTCACCATCGAACCCCGCAAAATAACTCAATTTTTTTTTACCTTAATTTGACAATTCACCCCAAAATTAAAAACACATATTTTTAATCTTACCTACAGAGCTACGTATCTATCAGTGGTGGCTGGTGAACTGGAAATAGGGGAGGCTAAATCCCACCCCTTGAAAATAATGATTGGACCTGTTTTCAATCATTCATTTAAATTACCAAAACAGACACTCCGAAAACTCTCAACATTACCAGGTGTGGTCAGTTTTCATTAATAACGCATACCTGTCAACTCTCACGCATTCGGAGTCAGTTTTAGTGACATATTTATGTTCCCCTGCTGTAATCAGCAATTATTCAATCAACGCATGTGTCAGAGATTCTCGCTCGCAATTGAAGTCCTTGTGCATGGAGGTTTATCAGTTCACCTGCATTATAGCTCCAGACTTCTCACGCTTTTCTTTACTCAGGGGTTGGAAACAATGCATGTTTCATGATCGTTTTAACTGTTTAAATGAAATACGATCATTGGAAGCAATGGAATTGCACAAATACGTTTCAAATGATCTTATTTCATTTTAACTATTAAACCCGTTAGTTGATGATAGCTTATGTTAGACTCCTTATTATCCCACGCCATGAAGTGTGAGGGGAATATAGGTTTGAGCTTCGTCCGTCCGTCTGTCCGTCCGTGCGTCCGTCCGAGATAAAGGGGACAGCTTCTCTCAGAAACTATTACAGATAGGACAACCAAATTTGATGTGTCGCTTCAGACCATAAAGGCCTTGATGGAGTTCGAAAATCAGATGCGCGCGATCATTTTTCCCGCAGTTAATGCCTTTGATCTGTATTTTTGGACCCTGTCCACGGTATCTCTAAAGGGGACAGCTTTTCTCAGAAACTATTTGAGATAAGCTACACACCAAATTTGGTTATCCTAAGACCATAAAGACCCTGATGGAGTTTGAAAATAAGCAGCACACGATTATTTTCCCCACAGTTATTGCCCTTATGGCATTTTTGGGAGCCTCTGTTCATAGTATCTTTAAAGAAGACATTTTGGCGGGGGATGTTGTTGACCATGTCTACTTGTTGTTAATAGTACGGCCGTGTTTGAGAAATTCCTCCTCTACGTTAATAGATACTTAAAATTAGCAATTGATTTGGCTTTGCCACAAAACGAAAAGCCTCGTGAAATGTCTTATTCTGTGCAATTCCTCTGACTGGCTCAGAGCTATTGTGAAGTAGCTAACTTGCGCTAAAGTGCACAAAGCTGGCTAACCTGGCTAGATCCAGATCAAGAGCAGGGTCATGTTACACAAAGAGTAAATTACACTAATTTTCAAATGATAATTTTGCACTTCAGCTGTTGGTGGCTGGTGTTGTAACCAAGTCAGCCAATGACTGGATCTAAATACCCATCTAAAGGGGTTGAACGTTAGGTTACAAGATGTTTTGACATAAAGGGGCCAGCTGGTTATACATTAACCTTAGATCCCTCAGTTCTATTACGATTTTTTCCAGCTGCATAATAACAAATTCACCATTTCACATTTCAAATGTAAGCAGTTAGGTTTTCATTCCTCTCATCAGGATTGCGATTCGCTGACATAATCACCACAAAATTATACCCAGGGTGGAGAAGTGTTTATCACTATGGCAATAACCATTGCCGTTTGTTTTCTCATGTTGCATCTGTAAAGTTGCCCTTTGCATTGAATGTTGAAATGCCTGATTTCAATTAAATCTGAGCCCTTTGGGAATTGGAGGCATTTAAGAGCATTCTGTCATCCTTGATATCAATTTATTAAAGCAATGGCATCCAATATCGAATAGGAATGCATCCCTTATGTGATGCAAGGGTTCAATGACAGCCTACTGGTAACACCATCTTGAAGGAATTTTATAGCCAAGTTTGACTGCGTGGTCTGGGGCTTAGGATTGATCGATCAAGTCAGTGGCTGGAGTCAGTGCATGGAACATACTTGAACACGATATCAGAAGGGCAGACAATTTGAAAGACTTTAAGTATCTTCTGAAATGTGCATGTTTGAATAACTATGAACTTATCCAACAAAATGGCATTGGATAAATTAAACAGAACCATAACGGGCATAAACAATAGGGGTTGTTTATAGACACTCAGCTATATTGTGATTAAAACTCTTCATGACTGTCATAAATCTCTATGATTTTATGTTGTGACGTTTAAATCGTAGTGTAAATAGACACTCAGCTCTGTTGTGATTTATAAATCTTTATGATATATCTTACCCATAATCAAACTGTTTTTCTGGGAGTTGGGGGCGGACTTTGACAAGTTTATTTCGCTTCTCCCGCGACCCTTTCGGTCATGATACATGTTGTGTTGAAATTGTCATGGAATGACTGTACAATCATGCCGAAATGAAAAAACAAATAAATAAAACAAATAAATCAATAGGCCAAAACCTAACCCAGAATTCATCTTTCTCCTTATGGGGATGCAAAAAATGTCCCCAAAGAGCAGATTTTTTTCAGACTTCACCATACAACTGTAGTAAAACAAGTACAGAGACAAACATGCATTCACACACCCTCTGCCCCAGTCTTTACTGTGCCACTGAGGCTCAAGCAGTCACCCAGCAGTCGGGGCCTCCTACCGTGTGTGCTGCTGTAAGTGACTGAGCTGGCGGAAGGTCTTCTGGCAGTACGAGCAGGTGTAGGGCTTGACCCCGCTGTGGATGCGGATGTGCTGGGCCAGGTAGCTGGAGTTGGCAAAGGATTTGGAGCAGTGGGGGCACTTGTGTGGTTTGGCCTCCGTGTGCGATTTGGCGTGGATCTGCATGTCTGACTTGCTGAAGAAGGTCACTGCGCACATTCGACATCTGTGGGAGGTCAGGCAGGGGGGAGAGGGAATGAGTGGGGCTCCACGGGTCACGGGAGGCAATGCAAGCAGACATAGGAAAAATGCAAAGGGCTACAGAGAAGAACACAAGAGAGGGACAGATGGGAGTAGAGAGAACTAGGAAAGGTGTGAGATCAGCAGAACTGAAAGGTCCTGCGGCTATCAGAGAGACGGAGTGACCCGGTGCAGTGCAATCAATGTCTTATGTCTACGTGCAGTTTGAGCAGGTACTATGAACTCTGCTGTTACCATCCACGTTTCACAAATGATTAAGAAAATTTTCATTAAAAAAAAAAAAAAAAAAGAAAATTACGCATATGAAAAGAGAAAAAGCCACCTTTTCTTGGGCTTTCTGAAGTGAAACCATGTGACTTAGGTCCCAGGCAAGTCATCATTTATTCAAAGAACTGTTTTCAGGACCACCCCCATCACACCGGCTCTTTATTGACACACCATATTTTCCACCCCAGCTGAACATAAAACTTTCAATTTCATGCATTACTGCTCATGTTTACTTATGCACAAATTAAAAAAGATATGCAAAAAAACAACTGGCCATAAACTCTCCGCACCATATTTCAAACTCTATTGTAACATACAGTAATCCTGCAAATTCTGTTCATACCTGTAAGATTTGGTTCCATCTTTGTTGCCATGGTCATCTTCATCATTCGAGAGATCATAAGGATCAGCTGTGTGGTGCTAAAACAACAAATCAAGTCATGAATAATAAATCCTGAATAAACACTTGAGGTTTTTTCCACTTATAATTGATTGCATGTCTATAAACGATATAATACCTGCCCTCCTGCAGCCAGGTGTGCCAGAATCAATGCATCACTTCCTGCGGCGAGAGTGTGGCCAGGGATGGGTCCTGCCCGCGGCAACTCCGACTTCTTCTTTCTGCCCCTCTTTGAGGGTGTTGGCATGACAACAGCTGGAGAAACACCGGCATCTTCCTTCTTGTCTGTGACAAAGCGGGTAAACAGAAATGATTACACACTGCAGTGGAAAGGACCTCAGGAATCAAAAGGAGTCAGGCTTAGATTTGGGACCAGCTTTCACACTATAAGTACTAGACATGCCAAGCTTCTACACCTTACCAATAAAGTGCCACAGTGATGACGTCTTTTGAGAGGCCGCCCTCACAGTTTCCTCCAATATGGGTTCCCTCCCCAGATTTCCAATGGGTTTTCCTGTCGATTTTTAGTTTCTCTGCTGAATCAAGGCCAAAGGCCTGTTGTCAATGTGTGCTCATTAGCGTTTCACGTTCTGCTCCACATGGTAAATTACATTCCTTAATGTCTCAGTACTCAATTTCGAAGCAGTTATGGCCTAAAAAAGCAACTAGTTCATGTTGCTATATTGGAGCTTTAAATTTCAAATTCCCCCAGCTGCCACTTAAGTTTCATACAAACCCGCCTGCATGAGACACAACCACTGCAGTTCTAATATAGCATCCTTAGCAATTTGCTTTTAGAAAGCACCCCCCCTTGCTTCTGTTCACCACAGCCTAAACCCCAGGCAAAAAACTAGCTGAAAATCAGGCGAGGGAACACAGCAGAAAAATGCCAAATTGCATATTAGGATTACAAACTGTGGCGCTCCGCAGGCGTTATTACATTCAAGCACAGTAAGTTCCAAAGCCAAATTAATGATAACATCGCACCACTCTCTAGTCGACTTGCAGAGCCAACTGCAGCTACTGAAGCAGAGCCAATGCACTTGTCTTATCTAATCAGAAAAGCTTAGTGCTACTGTGCCATTCTAAGGGTGATATCAATTTTCCACAAATTGCTCCCATCGATACAGTTGGTCGTTGCACTAACATGCTAATACTGGTAGGAAAGGCACATTTCTTGAAGATCCATGTCTTCCACAAGCCAGAGTGCCTTTAAAATTCACTTTGGCACAGAACAGCAGATCTGAGGCTTGCAGTACAATAATCTGAGGCAACATATGCCGAGGAATTTCTTCCCAAGAACATGAACCATGGCTTCTGCTGCGCAGAATGCAACTGCCAAGCACAGGACTCCAACACAACCCACACAAGGCCACTATGCAGTCCTTCTGCCACCCCTGAACATGGGATTCAATGAAAGATTTCACGATACGCCATACTGAAATAAATACAATACACAATGAACTACTAAAAATGAAGAGTTAACACAATTTTTAAAAAAGCCATTGGCAGACGGCAGTAGTCCATGGACCTGAACTCTGAGCGAGCTATGGGATTTACAGAAGCTGAGGATTCATTAATAGGGAAAAACGCTGTTGTTTAAACATCACCATGCCAAGTTCAAAGATCATAATCTTTAATATCCCTCAAAAGGCACAACTATAGTGTGATTGCTTTTGCTTGAGCCTAATATCAAGGCTCCAGTGTCATGAGTTCCTGATATGCTCTGTTAAACATATTTTCCAGGTGAAGGCCACTGAGGTCAAAGGTCAAATCAGCCAGAACAAGCAAAGAGACCTGTTCCTCCAATCTAATACCATCAATCCCACCAATCATATCGACCTGAAAACACCGTATAAAAGTCATAAAATGTCCGCATCAAATTGGCGAGACCCATTCACATCGAAATCTCGCCACCATATTAGTCGTCATGGTATCGTTTTCCTAAACCGAAGCCTTGGCATGGTCCGGAAATTCTCTTTGCGTGATTGCGCACGATGCACTATGGGCATTGGTATAAAAAAATATAAATATATAAAACCGTTCATTGATCAAACTGAGGGCGAATGACGCTGATCAGCAGTACACACACTTTCTGGACACCTGCGCCTTCGTTTCGCGCATGAGCGGAAAACTGTTCAACGAACATTTCCGCTCCGCTTGAGTAAATTTAATACGGTGCTGAGCAGGAGTGCAATTCATATCGCACTTAATCCGGTGCTTCTCCGGTGCTGCCCTGGAGCTAAACCACCATCAGAGGTGGTTTAAATTACTCCGCAGTAAACTACGCCGCAGTAAATTACTCCGCCGTAAATCAATTCACATCAAACTTTAACCCGGTGCTGCTCTGGAGCTGCTGCTGTGCTGATACGGAGTGAACTGCCAATCTGAAAGGGGCTTTAGGTACATATAGTGCTGAGAAAAAGTATTTGCTCCTGCCCCAATTTCTTGTATTTTTGTATATTTGCCACACTTCAATTTCTAATTATCAAACTAAGTATTAAATATTAGATAAAGATAACCTGAGAAAACACAAAAATCCATTTTTAAATGATGATTTCATTTATTTTAGGAAAAATGCTATCCAACTCTTTTTGGCCCCATGTGAAAAAAGAAATTGGTCTCTTAATTTCTAAATGAACCATTTAGATCAATTTTAATGATAATAGGGTTGAATTTCACACAACACACCCAGGCATGATTGCTGCCAGTCCTGTTGAATCTCAACATCACTTAATAGAAGTTTCTGGCAATTTGAGGTGACAGAATGGAAGACATGACGCCACAATCAAGAGAAACTCGATGTGAAACAGAAGTAGTTGACTATCAGTAGGGAAAGCATCACAAAGCCATTTCTTGGGCTCTTGAACTCCAGCGAATCACAGTGAGAGCCAATTATCTTCAAATTGTAAAAGCTTAGAATAATAGTGAACCTTCTCAGTAGCGCATTGATGACTCATCCAGGAAGTCATAAAAGAACCCAAACTAACAGCTGAAGAGCTGCAAGCCACACTTGCCTTACAATAAGAAAGAGAATGGGCAAAAATGGAATCAATGGCAGAGCTGCAAGACACACACCGCTGCAGACCAAAAACACCTAATAGCCTCATCAACACATTCACCAAAAAACACTGATGACCCCAAAGACTTTCAGGATAATATTTTGCGGACTGATGAGTAAAATGTGGAACTTAATCGAAGCAAAATCAAATGGAAGTGAAAAGCGATTACTTCCAGAATCGATAGGCTTCATGACTTACCACAAACAAGGTCCATGCCAGATATGATATGAATCCATAAAGAACTGTGACCTGGAGAGCGCTCGCAAGAAATCTCTATGGACGCCGCGGTGGACATGGCATAACGATTGCTGATCCATAGTATCCCCGACTCGTCATTCGGGGATACAACAAACCATTTCAAGTAGCCTAATGACATTGTTGTCATTCCCCCTTTTCAATCATCATCGGCATGTTTGCTAACACACGTAGGATATATCATCACATAGCCTTTCAGCACAAAACATTACGTACGCAATTTTGCTATGAGAGCATTCGTCGGTAACAGGGGTGGGGAACCTCATCCAGAAAGGGCCCGCGTCGGTGCAGGCTTTCGTTCCATATAAGCAATGACACATCTGATACCACTAATGAAGGTCCTTAGCAAAGACAGCAGTTTTCTAATGGTGGAATCAAGCACGCAAGTGCTCAGTTGTAACAAAAGCCTGCATCCACACCAGCCCTTTCTGGATGAGGTTCCCGACCCGTGGTCTTTAACCAACAACAAATGGCACTGCCTGTGCGCCTTTTTGTGCCTGAGATTGGAACCCTGGTTCCAGACAGAGATGAAGCGAAAAACGGAGTGCATGTGAGCCCGCTCCATGAAAGAACTACATCTGTTTCATATTGTGGGACCGACATTTTGCGTGGTGACATGAAAATTAAAGTGAGCTAGTCTGTATTCAAACAAAATTAAATTATACTTAATTGCAAAGTTCCACTTTTTAATCAACCCACAGTGTACCGAGAGTGAAGGGCGAGATTTCATTAGAATACGGCTCAGTCATAAGTCAATCAACGCGTATTTCAGAGATTCGCATGCGGAATTGAAGTCCTTGTGCTTGGAAGTTTTTCAGTTTCACGTGCGTTGCGGTAGATTTCACCACTAGCAGCATGGAAACAGATTATGACTCGACTTCTCACACTTTTCCTTTTGCAGGGGTTGGAACCTATCAAATTGCATGAAGACATTTCAATGGGCTTTTATTTCATTTAAACAATTTAAACCATCATAAAGCGCAAGTTAAATCACCTGCTGTGCAGAAAAAGGGAGCGCGGAAGTCTCAGGGCAGTTCGTCCTGCGTAAAGAATAGGATTATTTTTGAATCAATTATTTCTCTGTTCTGAATTTAGTCAATTATTTAGTAATCGATAGATCACATGGAGAGAGAAGCCGTGACTTCGATTGCCAATGGATTATTTTTACTATTGGAAAATCTGTTAATAAAGGAAAATTATAGAAAACAAGTTAAGACTAATAATTGCTGTAAAGGGATGTTCTGAGCACCACCAATTTTCAATTCTGGCTACGCCACTGAATGTCAACGCACCAAAAGCTAACCAAATGAGTCATCGGAAAGACAACTGGACAATTTATGCTAAGTTTGCATAACTGCATTTGCGAAATTCTCATGAAACACCACAGATTTGTGTTTACAAGCTTGACTGTTCTAAAAGCAGTAGCCTGCATTGCGTTCAACAGAAATTTGGGGGGGGTTACCTGAATGCGGGAGATGGAATTCAGGGAGATGAAGATTTTTTAAATTAATGATGGGGATTAAAACCATTGCTTTTTTGTGATATCAAAGAGTGACACTAAACTGAGAGTAAGAGGCTCTGTTCAGTTGTTCAGTCTGTTGTCGTCAAGCCTCAGTTTGAAGCTTGTGATGTCAGGCAGCGATAGTCTCTGAGTGGGTCCGGGAAAAAGGTTGAACTTACGGAGCTGCGAAAAATATGCAAAACCTGCCACATTGCTTCTTTACCTGAACGTATTAGAGTGAAATTTCATGGTTAATACTCCGTTTGCACCACCCTGCACCAAAATTTCAGTGAGGTTAGAACCTGTACATTTCACCAAGATTCCCCAGAAGAATTTCCCAAAAAAAAAAAATCTGAGCCATGATTTCAAGTTAAAAATTCCACATTCTTACGGGGAAAATAAACCGCTCCAAGGTATGAAAAACATGCACCAACACAGCAATATATTCAGTCTAACATGCAGGCATTAACCCACCACACCTGCCCTCTTAGCTTGCAGCTGAAGACAGGAATTGGCTTGACTAACTCATTTGGATACTAGAGGCACTCGTAGAGTGCAAACCTCCGCCAAGGCAGCACAATCCAAATCTTCATGAGTGGGACCAAAGTTGAGTTATCGCGTGTCATACGATTTCAAGATGGCTGCCGTGGCGGCCATATTGTTTCACTGATCGCGGTGAAAATCAATAGGGCCCATCCCTGATGTAATAGCAATCCACCCACAAAATTTTAGAGAAATCCGTGCATCACCATTTGAGTTATGTTGTTCACAAACAGACAGACAAACAAACAAACGGGGGCGAAAACATAGCCTCCGCCCCAACTTCGTTGGCGGAGGTAATAGGGACTGTATTAAAATCAGGAGCCAGCATGAGTGCAGGCTTTCATTACAATCAATCAGTTACACACCTGATTCTTCTCATCAAGGACTAAAGCAAAGTTTAGGGGTTGATTAATGTTTCATTTCAAACATTCCAAAAGAATTGTATACTAATTGTATACTAATTCACTTAACACAGCCAATCGAAAAAAAATATCCAACATATTACTTCTCGTTGCAACTCTGCAGCTGGAATTCAAACAAATCTACAAAATTTTAATTCCGAATGAATGATGTGATATGAGGGCTCAAGATATTTCACCTGCTTAGGCAGAAAAGCAAGAGTCGCAAGAAGGTCCTATGACAACTAACAGCAATTTGCCTGCAGACTTCTATTACATAAAATACTGTATGTCATTGTCTGCTTTTATGTCGCACTCCTTTAACATATTTCTCCTTAAAACAAAACTAGGCTTGTACTGTCCAGTGCTGACAGCAAAAGAATATCCGCAAAAATTCCCCAAATCCTCAATGACACCCCTTTACTCTTCCACTAATCTATAAAAATGCCTTCCATCACATGTATACTCAATGCCACCAATTCCACATTAGCACAGTGTCGATTAAAAATGTTTGTTCGAATAGGCTGATTGCTTGGTCTATGATATTTCTGCTTCTGCAGTACTGCTGCCTGCAGGTTTCAAGATTTCTCAAAAACCGCTCAGCCAAACATCTTCACACTCAATACTGTACTTCTTGGGTTGTCAGCAATACCCCTGCCAGGCGTGAAGTCAAACAGGCAAATGGTTGTTGTCGAGAAGATCAAAGTACATTCATACAAACATGCATGCAGTAGTGTGCAAAAAACTTAGGCACCCAAGATTTTTTTACATTTAAATTTGATGTTGGATGTTCACTTCTGTTTTCCATATTAGTGGTGCTGAAGATAAAAAGCACATCTGAAGCATCAAATGTTAAAAAAGGTCTTACAAAAGAACTTTGTATGTCACTAAATACAGCTGATACAAATTATATGCCGAGACAGAGCCCTGATCTCAACATCATCAAAGTTGTCTGGGAATACCTGGAAGATAGACGCAAGTGAGACTGTGAACCTGCAGAGGAACTGTGGCATATTCTCCATTACGCCTGGAACAACCAAACAGCCAGTTATCTTATCAAACAACAAAACTGTACGATGTTCCAAATTTTTAGGCAAAGGGAAGTCACACTACATATTGATTTGATTTACACTACAGGCCAAAAGTTTGGAAGCAAGATCAAATTAGTACAAAAAAGATCAGTTTCATTGGCACACTCTGCAACAAAATACACATGATTATTATATAAAGAGTCACTTATCAGAATACATTTTTACTCAAATTATCAGTCCCATATTACTAGGCCCATGGTCCTAGTGCCTACCTGATTGCCGTTGGCATCCAGTGGACTGTAAACCCTGACATAAAGTGAACAAGAGTCATCAGAAGATGACATATCCCCCCGGCCCCTGCTTATTTGTGAAAGTCATGTCAATCCTACACCTTCAAAGAAATTCAAACAAGAATGTTGAGGTGATTTTCCTCTGGAATTATCTGGAAGTATGTACTGGCAACATCTACCAAAGACTATGAACCACATGTTGACAAAGGCAATAATAAAACAAGAGTCATTAATGAACAATGTTCTAGTTCTGCTCCGGAAACAAACCCAGCCCTGGGACTGAGTCCAAATCCATGCCGCTTCCATGGAAAGGAAATAAATAATAATTTCAGAAATGTGAAAATATGAAAAGGCACCACTTCAGTATGTGGGTAATGCACATACAAAGTTTCAGAAAGATCTAATGAACGGTTTTTGAGTTCTGCTCCAGAAACGAACCTCTCTCTGTACAGAGTCCAAATGCAACTGGTTTCCATGGAAACGAAACAAATAACATTTTTAGAAATCTAAAAATATTAAAAGGCACCACTTCGGTATATGGGTAATACACATGTAAAGTTTCAGAAAGATATAATGAACGGTTTTTGAGTTGTGCTCCGGAAATGAACCTCTCTCTGTACAGAGTCCGAATGCAACTGGTTTCCATGGAAATGGAAAAAAAAATAACATTTTCAGAAATCCGAAAATATCAAAAGGCACCACTTCAGTATGTGGGTAATACACATGCAAAGTTTCAGTGAGATATATTGAACGGTTTTTGAGTTGTGCTCCGGAAACGAACCTCTCTCTGTACAGAGTCCAAATCCAACTTGTTTCCATGGAAACTAAAAAAAATAAAATTTTCAGAAATCTGAAAATAACAAAAGGCACCACTTCAGTATGTGGGTAATACACATGCAAAGTTTCAGAAAGATATAATGAACGGTTTTTGAGTTGTGCTCCGGAAACGAACCTATCTCTGCACAGAGTCCAAATGCAACTGGTTTCCATGGAAACGAAAAAAATAAGATTTTCAGAAATCTGAAAATATCAAAAGGCACCACTTCAGTATGTGAGTAATACACATGCAAAGTTTCAGTAAGATATATTGAACGGTTTTTGAGTTCTGCTCCGGAAACGAACTAGGCCTGATGTGCACTAAGTCCAGATTCGTTTCCATGGAAATGGCAAAAATAGTAATCTTGAAGTTTCCAAAGTAGCAAAAGGCACATCTAGACTATACATAGAATACATGTACAAAGTTTGGTGCTGATATCTTACATGGTTTTTCACTTCTGCTCAGGAAACGAACACAGTGTAATTTGCACTAAGTCCAGATTTGTTTCCATGGAAATGACAAAAATAGGAATCCCGAAATTTTCGTAAGTAGCAAAAAGCACATCTAGACTATACATAGAATACATGTACCAAGTTCGGTGCGGATATCTTGCATAGTTTCCGAGTTCTGCTCCGGAAACCAAATGATTACGGACGGACAGACGGACGAGGCGATGCCTATATCCCCCCGCGGAGATAATAATAATAATAATAATGCAAACTGTGATTTGTTTTTTTCTTTTTCACTGAAGTTGTGACTCTTGCAAATCTTCTCAACCCAAAACTAAGCCTCTCCTTTATTCTGTTAACATTTATTCAGCAATGGACTGGTAACATCAATGTATTCAGAACCTAAAGGTAAATAGAGGGAAATCGTGCATATCAATGAAAGAAAAGTCTAATCATGCAGTAAATACATCCTAAAATCCATAGATTTCACACTGGTTTTTAAGAAAGGCATTGTGAACAGAAACTTGAAGTTGCTTCCAAATTTTTGACCTGTATTGGCCCTGGTTCCAAACTTCTGGCCTGCAGTATAGTTTTTAACAGTTCACAACGCTTGAAAGTTTGTTTTTAAATATTTAGAAACCATTAAGTTCATAATTTTTGGAAGCATTATAAGTGCCTAAAACTTTTGCGCAGTACTGTATACTGTACATAAATACGAACACACATACAGCCAGACAGACAAAAACTCCTTCATTTATCGTAAGATGACATTCATTGAGTACCAAACGTTCAAGGAAAGGACAAACAGTTTACACTTTTCAGTGCAACTAGAATGTGTTTTTCCTCGTAAAAACTGGCATCTCCCCACCTGGCCCCCTTCCCCGTTTAACCCACTGGGCAGATGGACAGACAGACAGGCACATATGAAAAGGTACCACTGCAGGACCTGAGTAGTAAGTATGCAAAGTTTGGTTGAGATGATGCAAACGGTGTTGGAGTTATGCTTCGGACAAAAATTGATTACATCCGGACGGACAGACAGACTGATGGACAGACAGGCACATACCAATAGGCACCACTTCAGGACCTGAGTAGTAAGTGTGCAAAGTGCCGTTAAGATCACGCGAACGGTTTTGGAGTTACGCTCTGGAAACGAAGTGGGAACGCGAACATGAACCGAGCTTAAAACAATATGTCTCCCCTCTCCCTCCGGGGGGAAAGACACAATTAATTTTACACACGTAAACATAGGCTCAGCATTAGGGGATCCCAGAATGAAGTTCACCAAAAAAAAAAACAAAACATTGAAACAATACTTGGTAACCTTGCCAGGAGTCTGGCTAACACCATCTGGAAGAGGCTAAGTCCACTGTCAAGTGACCCACTCAATTTTTCTGTTTATGGCATCTTCCCACAGTCAAAGGCAATAACAACTGCCCTCAAATTTGTCCATGACCCAAAGAATCCAGCAGTAATTATGGTTTTTCACTGAACTATAACATCTTTGATTAAAATAAGTGCCATGGCCACTGTGGCTCAATTGGTTTATTTCAGGTTTTGGTGTTATGTAAGCTCGCAAGTGGTAGTATTTTTTCATGCTTGGGTGCAAAACTAGGACAATGAAGACACCTACAGTAATTTGCGTTGGAAAAAAATATATAACTACAAGCGGTAACTACGGGGTCCAAGCAACCCCGTAATCATTAGTTTTGAAGCAGCGAGGACACAGATTGAATACGTTTCTCAAACAATTTCCAGTTCATGGCACATAACTGAGCATACTTTGCCCTGCATATTTCAGGTTAGTCACTGCCATATATTTGAAATAACAGCTGTAATCGGATTGACAAATAGCAGCCAGATATTTTAAGATTTATCTTTTCATTGGAAAGACAATTTCATACTCATCCAGAGATGTAATATGCAAAATTAGAACCATTGAGTCACATAGTTGAAAACAAATATGCAATTTCACATCGTTTTTCTTATTACAGCGCCACATATTGGCCAATTGGAATCAAATTTGTTGTACCCCTCTCTAGCACTGCCATTTGGCCAATCAAAGTAATTTGTATTAAAGGTGCACTATGCAAGTTTATCTACTTTCTGCGCGATTATATTTTTGTCTCAATTCGCCGACATCTCTCCACGATCCGCTAGCTGCCTGCCCCTAAATTCACTGTAAAAAAAAAAAAAAAAAAAAAATACCCCCGGGCTCTGGAGACCGCACAGGTGTCACAAACTGCAAATTAACGCAAGGGGCACAGGCTGTGCCCCATAACATAGCAAACCGTCCCGGCCAATCACCGACAAGAGTTGACAGTTATGGAAGCATGGGAAGGAGGGAACTATGGGAGGGAGGGGCGGGCTTCCTCTGTTTTGTTTGAATTCGAATGTCAACAGAGGTGAAAGTAAACAGACTTGCATAGTGCACCTTTAAGACTGCCCTTTTGTACATCCTTAACAATAGTATAAAGTTTCATGATTGATGACAGTTAAAGTGAGTATACGGGCAAATGAAATTTAATTGGCTTATGTGAGCCATCTTGTTTGAACCATCACTTTGTTCTTCCAGAATTTCATGGCAACCTTCACCATTATGAAGCATGCAAAGTTTAAAGTTGCTCACACAATTGGTTTAAGAGTTATGACCATTTGTTTGCTATAGCGCCACCTACAAACAGATTTAAACAATATGAGATTGTATGGATGGCAATTATCTGCATAACTCATTAAAAACAAAAGCTGAACATTTTCTCAATTTAATAAATCGTGATGGCATTCTTTTGGAATCAGCATTGATTGCAATAGCCAATATACTGTATTCTGCTTTTAGAACAGTCTGCCTTGCTGCTTAAAGAGCATTCAATGAACACAATAAAGCTAACTAAACACAATTTGCCCAGTCAGCCTACCTGATTACATGCCCTGTCAAATTTGAGTGAACACTGACCACACTGCTGTATCTAACATTACTTGGCCATTACAGGGGCATGCACCAGCAGCCTCTGAACACTAACAGAATACAAAATCCCTTGCAGCTTAATAGAATGTCTTTTAAATGCCAAATTACATACTTAAATGGATTTCATTTCTTTGCACAATGAAGAATTGTCAAATATCACTTCTATGAGGCTGTTCTCAGCAGGCAGATTACAGGCAATGAGCTTGGCATTTCATATTCCTCACGGCTACAACAAAGTTAATATGCTCATTCTAATGTAGATTAGTGTAAATAAATGGCATTCTTTTGCCAAAATAATGAGCAATATAACCACATAACACAGGTCACAATAAGAATCCATAGGTTTATTCGTGTTTTCCCTATTGAATTTAGTGTTGCTCAAAATATGACCAATAAATTCTGAATGCAATTTAAATTAAAGCTGCAAGCAGCGATGAACAGGCCCTCGCACCCTTGTGCATGTCGGGGGTGGTGGCGAGATCCTGACGGGTGCAGCTGTGCTTTGAGAACAATTGGATAGCAGCAACCTGGTTAAAGAAGCTGCAAGGGCTGCTTTGTTGAAATTTTCTAGGGGGCACAATGGAGACATTTTGCCCCCCCATGGGCAACACCCCTATCATATGTAAGTGCTCGCCATTATTGACGTGTGTGTCAATTTTCATGAGGTTATGACTTCGATAAAACCATAATAAAGCCAAACGTAATTTGATGGTGAGGGATCGATAGTCACCACGCCAGCAGACGGATGCCACTGAGGGTAGCTTCCCAGCATTCATAATGTAGCTTCACCAACTTGTTCGGCATGTCTAAGTAGTGGAATGAAGTTGGTGGGGTGAACTGTGTTGGATCTGTACATGGAAGAGTAAAAAAAGGTCACTTCCTGTTACCACCGGGGGGTGCTATGAGTAAGGCGGGATATTAATACATGAGGGCGTTCAGGGCGGAGCCATCATCATGTCCATAAAATTTGAAGCTGTTCGGATTAAGAATGTGGACGTGAGAGCCGTCGGAAAATGGAAGGCGAAATCACGAAAAGTCGTCAAAGTTTGTCACGCCCTAGCTGCCACGCCGTTTGACCAACAGACATTCTTTGAGCAACTTTTGATCAACATGGTCTCTAGATGATGTGTACCCATTGGGAAGTTGTTTGGGCAAAATCCCTAGGAGAAGTTTGTTAAAGTACGAGGTGAGGAAATCGCCAGTAATCAAAAATTCAAATCAAAATGGCCGACTTCCTGTTGGGCATGGACCATGATGTCAAGAGACTTTTTTGTGCATCAGGACAACTTCTACATGCCTACCAATTTTCATCCACCAACTGCAAAATCAGCCCTATGATTGACAAAAACTCACGATTTTAATAACTTTTGAGTGCACAAGGCTTTACATGACCCTGAGAAAATTTGAAGTCGTTTGGATAAAAACTGTAGGAGTTTGTTCATTTACGAGCACTGGAAATGGGAAAAAATGCACCAAAATTGCATAGTAAATTCAAAATGGCCAACTTCCTGTTGGTTTTAGAGTATGGGCCCAAGAGGCTTTTTTGTCGGTCCTGGAGGGTTACATATGCCTACCAAGTTTCGGACCCGTCGGTCAAACCAGGTTTGGGGGCTGCATTGTCAAAAATTTGTAGGAGGCGCTACTGAGCTATTTTTTGGCAACTTATCATGAGACCCATAAAATATCAAATTTTACACCACTTCTGATAAGTTTGCAAAGTTTCATGAGTTTTGGGGTATTATAAGTCTAGTGTTTCCCACAGAATTTTTGGAGACTATGGGGGCACATGTGTGGTTTCCGCATATTTAGACTATGGCGGGCCGCCATAGTCTTGTCAACGTATGGGAAACACTGTAAGTCCCTCCCAAAGGCAATTTATTTCAGCAAAAAAGAATAATAATAATAATTTCTTCAATTTCAATAGGGTCCTCGAACCCTGGGTGCTCGGCCCTAATAATAATAATAATAATAATAATAATTCCTTCAATTTCAATAGGGTCCTCGCACCCTATGTGCTCGGGCCCTAATGAATAAAAAAATAATTACAAGTATGGCTACTCTCAGTTTCTGAAACCATTTTTAACTCAGTAACTAATGTGACAACCCATTAACCATTTTATTATACTAAATATCACTTCAGAATCAACAGAAATGTTCCTTCTGAGTTGATATTGCAACTCATAAAGGATTTATATCCAAACTGTTTTTATAAGAGTAAAAAATAAACTTAAGTTAACTAATTAACCATTTTATTGTTATTACTCAAGCAGTAAAAACTCTATTAGAAATCTGTCTTATAGTCTGATGAACTTGTATAATAAAAAGTTTACTGCAAAAGGAGCCCCGCAAAAGGAGATTTTGGGCAAATGCCATTAATCTGAATTAAATTTGTAAACCAGAGCTGCGCTCAGAGAGTGCAAGTACCTACAATTTTCAGCAAGTTTTTTGTGAGCGGTCAAATTCAACAGGCTTCTATTCTGGGGCGAGGCCTAGCGATTGTTAAATTTTGGTGATAATGAGATCAGAACTGTATCCTGCAGGTTGTTCACAAACAAACGGCACCGATCACATAACCTCCCGCCAACTTCGTTTGGCAGAGGTAATAAATTATTTTAGCAACAATCATAATCAAACTAAAACCAATATGGTTCTTCATGAGGGAATCCTGAATGTTACCAGACTGCAATGAGAACATTTCATGTTATCTTGCGGACACAATGGCTCTGGTGGAAGAGACCTCAACGTCCAAGGTGAATCCATAATACCCGAAAACTCATTTTGCAACTATAAATACAGTGCTAAATGTGGAGGACATTATCAATGCAGCTGGCTGTGCACACCTGTGTTACAGCCCACCGGACTGGAACACCAGAGGGAAGGCATAACGCATACAAAAGCCACATGAGCACAGCTGCAATGCATAAGTCTGTCTCTGAGTGGTCTACAATAGTATTTTCATTCTGCTATATTAAAAAAATGACCTTTGGACTCCTTTCAATGTGGGCAGTTTTCTTCACAAAAATAATACGTTTTCCTCAGTGAAACAGATTCATTACTCATTCAATTTTTTTAAATGTCACTATTTTACAAATCACCTTGAAATTTGAGCACAATTATTTACAATACTGCAAAGTTTGTAATAACCTCCTACACCTGCATTCACAAAACATGGCCACAGTTTTCACTCTCTAGGACAGTTTGCTACATTTTTGGCTTGCGGTATTTTGCATGGTCAGTGGATTGTCAAAGCATCAGTTTAACTCCTCAGATTAGCAGATAATACATCCTTTAATAGTCTCCAGCTGAGATGACACTACAACACCAACCAGTGTAATCAATAGCCACAGCAACCATGCTGTAATGACTGTGAATCAGCACTGTGTCGGGATGGGGCAGTACTCACTGTGGCTGTAGAGGTAGAGAGAAGAGGGACGTCCTGTCTCTGACAGAAATGGAGAGAAGAGAACATGCTCAACACACAGCACTCCTTCCTGCCCCTAACCTCCCGTGAGCCACATCTAGGATTACAGCTGGTGGCAGCTCACCGTATGGCATGCCCCATCACTGGCACAGGGCCAGGTTACAGGTGGTGTAAGCAAGCCGTTTGCCGAGTTTCACCATGGGCACGGATCAAGGTACAGCTGGCGCTGACCTTTGAGTTATTTGGCGAGCTTCATCAATGACATAAAATTAGGTTGCAGCTTGTGTCAGCCAGCCATTTGGCTAAACACAAAATCGTCTCAAAGTCAGGTTACAGTTGATGTTAGCGCGTAAGGAGGCCATCATTTATAATGGCAAACAACTAAGTTACATCTGGTGCCAAAGCAGCATGCGGTTAAAGTTATTACAGGAACGCAGAAGCGTTATGGTATTGGTTTGGTGTTAAAAGAACAGGCGAGATTTGAACACTGTGTGATCAGAAAATCGCAAGCCAGGGTACCGCTAAGTATGCGCCACCTCCTAAGGCTATGGGTAAAAAAGGGAGAGCGCTGAAAATTTCCTTCCTAGAATCAAAGGAACCACACAAACTAAACAGAATAAGCGAGCAAGAGTCCCTGCCAAGCCACCAGGCTGCTTCAGTCCAATTATGTTGTTTTCCCTGGCAGCCGATTTTGGTAAGGCAAATAAGAATGCACAAGCTATTGGGTTCATATTCTTACAAGTCCCCTCAGCTACTTGTTGTCAGCTGCAAGAGCATGTAGTCAGAACAGAAGATTTACACTGACAGTCACCATATCCATACCAACTCAACCCAAACTCTAACCAAAATATCATGTCCTAAATAGTTTGAGCTCAATTTGTTAAGTGCTTGCAAGAGGCGTTATCATTGCACCAAAATTCACATACATACCTTGCATATTAAATTCATTGTTTCATCAAGTTAACACCAAAGTTTTTCACAGTACCACAGTGTGACTCATAATGTCACTAATAGAACTTAACTCTAATTTCACTTTGCAGCCATAGATGCATGATCACGTCCAATTTTCACCACCTGTAATGCAGTGCTAGCACAAGTGACAAAGCAGTATTGGGATGCTGTCATCAGTCAACAGGCCAGAGGGTTTGGTCAAGATATTCACATGCCCAAATGTTAGCAGTAATGTTCACTAATGCTACTGCCAGGCACTAAACAGTAGTATTAGTGCAGACATCAGTACATTGGCTGGTATCAGACCACAGCAGGGCTACAGCATTGCTACTGTGCTGAACATGAAAGTGGGTGTAATCTGGGTTCATGCTCACAGCAAGCCATACAATTTATGCATTGTGCACCATCACTGAGCACAAACCAAGCAGTACCAGGCTTTACCTGCATTCGGGGGGTGCAGTGCGGACACTATCATGGTGGTTGAGGGTGGCCCAGAAACAAAAGACTGTGAGGAGGAGGGAGGAGAGACCAGCGTCCCCTGGGGGGTGGTTATCACCAGCCCGGCTGAGGAGAGAGACCAAAAGAGATCACTGGTCAGTGGGAGTGACCAGCAACACATCAGCCCCAGTATATACAAAGATATCCACATGAATTAAGACAGTGACACAATTTTAACCCCTCTGTGCAGATGTAGACACCAGTGGACATGGAGCTGCTCTAATTATGCACGCAGTTACACTATTCCATCAATACGCGGCATTTATGGAACCATTTATTGAATATTCACCACAGAGCCTTGCCTGTTACCAATTTAGAATATGGACGAGTTAAGTCCCATCCATGTTACCCAGGAATTGGGAATTAAACTCCTCAGCCAAGTCTGATGTGCAAACTGCCTAATAAACTTGCCCATAGTATCTATCCAGCAGTTAATAAAAATGAAGCGACAGAAAAAAAAAATCATTGTCCTTACTCGCAAGCATTTCAACTATAATAAGTAGACATGGTCAACAACATCCGCTGCCAAAATGTCTTCTTTAAAGATACTATGAACAGAGGCTCCCAAAAATGCCACAAGGGCAATAACTGTGTAAAAAATAATCGTGTGCTTCTTATTTTCGAACTCCATCAGGGTCTTTATGGTCTTAAGCTACACACCAAATTTGGTTATCCTATCTGTAACGGTTTCTGAGAAAAGCTGTCCCCTTTAGAGATACCGTGGACAGAGTCCAAAAATATGGATCAAGGGCAATAACTCTGGGAAAAATAATCACGCGCATCTCATTTTCGAACTCCATCAAGGCCTTTATGGTCTGAAGCTACACACCAAATTTGGTTGTCCTATCTGTAATAGTTTCTGAGAAAAGCTGTCCCCTTTGACGGACGGACGGACGGACGGAGCTCAAACCTATATCCCCCTCCCACTTCGTGGCGTGGGATAATAAGCCAACAGTATTCTTATTTAGCCAAAAAAAAAAAAATCAGTTTTCTGACACAAAAAAGCAATATGGTATTGATACTATGTCATTCTACCATCAATCATAGTCATCAGAAATTAAAAACACGTTTCCCTACCATCTACGCAAAGATTCGTCTCAAGAGGAATTCAGCTGTCATTTAGAACCACAAACAATTCCTCACAGAAATGCACTCACTCTAATGCTTTGCTCAGGCGTATCTGCATAAAGCACAGCTATAGTTCATGCCGACGTGAAACTTTCCCCACAATTACCCATTGATTGACATATTTTTTTTTAATCCAATTCCAGAGTGTAAACTTTCCTCAGTAAATGAAAGATATTGATTGGACCCTCAGAAAAGTATTTAAACACTTGCACAATAGCAAGTTAGGTTGTATGCGCTCAACTTTGAGCAGCTGAAAAGGATGTGATTGCATGGGAAAAAAAACTTCCAGCACCAACCCTGGAGTGCTGAGGTTATATTTGCAGGATGGAAATGTGATTTAGAGATGGAAAATGGCAGTTTTTCAGAATGGAACAGGCTGAAGGGCTGACAGCATTGATTCTTTGGAGGAGAAATTCAATGCTGGAGAGTTTTTCCTCTTGCAATGTGAGAAGAACTGAATTTGTATGGATTAGCTCCATCTTACTACTAGCCAGCGAGCTAACTAGCCAGCTATTTCTTATTTTCCGTTTACCACCGTGATCACAGAGCTAGTTTGCCACATTGGTTAACAAGAGTAGCCGTTCAGTTTTGCCAGTAATACTGCATGTGCTGGCATTTTGCTTAATGTGGCTATCCGTTTTAGAATTTATAACGCATTAAACGAAATAGAATGCCTTGGATTTTCACTCGTTTGAAATGCGAACAGCTCGAAGACTTCAGTAAATCCCCTGCTTCATTCTTTGCACAAACGACTCTTCAATCTAGGGTATAATATTGCCTGCTTTTTCCTGATGGTGGAATGTCTATTTTGTTAAGGTATAATTCAGATATTACTGTGTTAATGAGTTATACTTGACTGCTTAGAGTGTGAAAAATGTTAATACAAGCTTCCGTTACACTTGGATGATCGGATTTGTAAACAGCAAGCTTTCCGTCTAAGAGTGAACATTCTGACAGTAAAATAAGCAGTTCCTTTAATGAGTACATGTGCTTGCTTTGTAGAAAATGGACAAAACTCTAAACTTCCTCTTGGAAAAAAGGCATGTGTTTGGTTTGGAAAGGTTACTGGTGACTACTGATGTACATCCACACCTGTATTGACAAATTCATGCAAAATTCCTCAAGAAAATCAGTGATTCATACTGAACTTCATGAGTAGAAAGTTGATTTATGTTAAACATGCGACTATTTTATGATTTGACAGTGCGCAATTTTGAGGGCTCTGACAGTATGGAGAGCCACTTGGACAGCCGTCTTATTTGGCTCATAGAGAGTAGATAATTCTGAAAAGCACCGTCACATGTAGGAGATTTGTGGTAAAGGAGTTTATGATCCCAGAAATGTATTGCTTTTACTCCCAGGCATTTTTCAATTCTCAGAATTATTTTTATAATTTCATTGCTGAATTTTCATGAAGATTTTTTTGTATTTGTGGCCCTCACTCTGAACAAATAGAAAGTGAAATATGACAGATTTGTACATGCTACAAGAATCTTAAATCATTTCAGCCATTACCCCCCTCTCTGTGAAGCTCAGATCCTGAATTATAAAGGGGTAATGCACAAATAGCCATATTTGGCTCTGCGAAAGGGGTTAAGGGGCTGCAATTCCAGGACAGCTCATTCCACATGCATATACCCTCAAATTAATGCGCTGACCCTACACTTTAAATGAGCCATATACAGTATTTCCCTTTCCTTTAGTGCAGAGCGTAATCTAGGCCCGTGCCCTGCACCGTGCGCCATTAGCGCATTGTTTTAAAGAAAGGCGCAAGCATTCCATTTTGTCTGAGTTTCATGGCGCATTCACAATGCAACTTGAGCGTTTCATCAAAACAACCTTTATTTTGCATTGAATAGAGACCCATCATTAGATCTAAATTCGGTTGTAAACAAAACGCCTTGCACAATCGCATGTATTCATGGGTACCAAAAACGTCACATCTGATGTTCCTGCCGCCGTATTTGTATCTGAATTCACTTTTCACCCTTGTTCATGTTGGCAAACTCAGTACTTTAAATGACAGAGAGAGCTTTATTTGCAAAAAAAAAAACTACAATCTGTTGTTATCCATATTTGGTACCTCATTCTTTATTTTGTCCTTCACCCTTTGTGAAGTGTCTGCCCCAACTTTGGTTTTGTGATATTCATATAAACATCATATGTAATCTGTGACTACATAGAGGAGATGGCAAGAATGCTTTCAGAAGCACTGATGCCCATCAGCACGCGGTAGCAGGATTCATGAGCAACACCAAGATTTTGCATCTGGAGACAAAAAATGTACAAATGATCTCAAAGCATGTAAGTAATTCAATAACAACTAGATAACTCGGTCGCCACAGGGACCGAGTCGTGCATCTCCCCAATCCCCAAATTTCAGAGAAAATGGCCGCCGGCAGCGATATTGGACGTCCGAAATTCGCGAAAATTGGTCTTGAGCATTGTCCAACCAATATCTTCGCCTGTGTGAAACTTGGAGAAATTCCTGTAATAATTGTGGCATCCAGAGCCGGAATAGAAAATCTCTGCGGCAGCCCCAGAACTAAACCATAGTATCTCCCGACTATCGTCGTCGGGGAGGTACAATTATCAACCGAGTTATCTTAGCGGTGGTGACATCTTGAGTGCCAATTACTGTTAGCTTGTTTGTTTTGAAGCAGGCTACAGGTGCAACTTCTCATGAAGCTAGGATTAAACATCCTATGCATTTTCTAACCGTAAAAACAACGGACTACCACACGTTTTTCAATATGCATATTATAATTTATTTTAATGATTCTGTTCACACTTGCAGGCAATTTAATGTTCTCTTCTGCATTCTGTTTTCGAATTTAAAAAAGGTGATCGAGCTAATTCTCCAGGCTGTTTTTTTTTTTTTAGTGGAACGTCCAGTTCACCACTACTTTTTATTTTAAAAAGTCGCTTTCTGTGTCAAACCACTAAACGCGAGGAAACCTTCGCTGGACATGAAACGTTAGAAATAGAAACATGATGTCAATGAATGCATCATACCTCTGCTTGCAATCTTCATGAAGTGAACGTACTGCTTAGCAAAACTGGAGTGGTCTTCAATGCAATGTTTATTCGCTGACTTTGTACCTTAACTAGCGAGCTAAATGCAATATTGGAGTGCCAAGTTAACGGAATCCGTTCGCAAATGTCACCACAAAGATTTAACCTCCATGGAATATTCAGGCAGACTATGTAAGAGCTGTCACAGGGACAGGTGAATACGATTATATCCCGCGGGTCAGCAGGCTTCAGTTACCATTTGTGACTCATTCAAGTTCTGTAACGTCTCGCTACCTAGCTAGCAAGTGCATAATATCAACTGCTGCTTAGTCTCCTAAAATATTCAGAACTGGTTTGAGAAACCTAACAATTCACGGCACAACTCATGACCGCTTCTCTTAAGGTGTTTGAGCATTTAAGTGTTTTCTATGCCTTTTCCTGGCACAAGGAGCTGAGAGATCCATCTTCTATATCTTGCACTTATGATATTAGTGTTTTACGGCTTGTATTTTCAAACTGTGTATACTTTACACTTACTACAAGAGTTAGTGTTTTAGTCTTCGTATTTTCAAGCTGTGTATATCTTGCCCTTATTATAGTGAATATTTTAGTGCATTTTCAAACTGTATATCTTGTTTTATCATCAATTTAAATTTTTTAAGCCAGGTTTCATTTTGTTCAGCATTTTGTTATTTTCGTTAGAGGCAAAAACAGCTCTGCCTTGTTTGCAAGTACCAAAATGATAATATTGTTAATTTTTCGTATTTGCAAACAAGGTAATGCTGTCTGGAAAAAGAAGATTCACACATCTACTGTACATCTTGCTTTTCCAAGCTGAATAACTCACTGCGGTCACAAGTTGTGAAATCATTATCTGCTTTGGTACATAATATACCTTGGACAAGAATGAAGACACTGAATGCACAACTGTCATTATTGACTCCTCTAAGAATTCCAAGTTGGCTGAACTCATCTTCCATGCTGATTAATTAAAATAGAAGCGGCTACAAACTGCGACCATGTCTGTTCTTTATGTATCATAGTATAAAGTTTACAGGGCAAGTAGAGAAATAGTTTGGTAATCCTGAATTCAAGAAAAAGCTTTTGGGAGTGTCTTAACACTGGACTATGAACAATTGGTACTGTCAAGTCAGTTTTTTCTAAATATTATTTTTTGGGATTTTCTCCTTTATTGGATAAGTGTACAGTAGAGAAAGAGACAGGATAGAGGGAACTAGAGTGGGGAAGGATATGCGGCAAATGGCCCGAGCTGGAATCAAACCCGGGTCTCAGTGAGCAGGCCACAGCCTTTATGATGCGCGCTTAGGCCACTGAGCCACCGGGGTGCCCCGTCAGTTTTTTTTTTTTTTTTTTTAAAGGGCTCATGATTTCCTGAAAAGGCCCATAGAAGTTCACTTTGAGGGGTCCATTATCTCATTGCGCCTCACACCTAGATTACACCCTGATATATATGTAAACACCAGGGGAAGAGTAACCGAAGTGTGCGCGCACACACACACACACACACACACACACACACACACACCTCAGAAGAGCCCACACACCTGCAGTCATGATGCCTGTGGACGGGACAGGCACCACAGCAATGTTCTGGGAGGTGTGCGGTGGCTGCAGGTGCCCTCCCCCAGCCACTGTGGTGCCCCCCCCTCCTCCTCCTCCTCCACCTCCACCTCCACCTCCACTTCCACTTCCACTCGCTTCTTGCTTGGGAGCCCGCGGCCCTGCCGTCCCTGCATCCATGGCGACAGGGCCAGGCACGGTGAGCACTGCCGTGGGGTAGTGCGAGGAGTGGGGGAAGGAAGGGTTCTTATCTGGGCCCAGCTGCTCCTTCATCTTATTCAGGAACATGGCATTCTCAATCTGCAGCGCACCAGTCATGTAGGTCCAGGCCCAATAAAAGTAAGAGAATATGGGGGACACAGGGAGAAAGTAAAAGGCACCAGGACAAACACACCAACACACAGGTCAGACAACAAAGTGCAAGTACTCAATGGAATAACCATCATTTGATATACTCAACATTCAAATAATTGTGGTTTGCCACCACAGTAAAATAATAATAAATAGTAAGAAAGAATACGGATGCATTCTTATTTACCATTGGTGATGTCCATACCTGTCCTTGCACTGTTGGGACGGGAGACCAGAAATATGACGAATTAAAATGGGAATCTTCCATCATTCCTACAAAATGGAGACAAAACCCAACAACATTAGAAAGTATAGGTCTGCCCAGCCAAAAAAAAAAAAAAAAAGTCACACACCCTAATATTTTGTTGGACCTTATTTAGCTTTGATTAAGGCGCATATTCTCCATGGCATCGTTTTGATAAGCTTACACAATGTCACAACATTTTTTTTTCTTTCCAGAGTTGCATTAATTTTTTGCCAACATCTCGTACTGATGACAGGAGAGTCGAACTGCTGTGTAAAGTCCTCTCCAGCACATCACAAAGATTCTCCATGGGCCCTTTCTCCCTTCTTATCATTTAAAAACTCAGAAAAATTAAAATAAAAGAAACCTTTAAAATTTGCAGAAAGGTGTCATATTTAACTCTGTAGCATTTAGTGTTCAGGTTTGCTTTCGATCACTTGAAGATTAACTGTAACAGACATTTAAACCAGGGGTGCCCAAATTTTTGCTCTCCACTGTATGTTTGATGTAAAAAAGCACTGGTAGACAAGTAGTGTAGCATGTAAGTTATCGTTCACCAACCCTGTAATGCAAGAATTATACGCCCAAAAACATGATCACACATCCAATTGTCTCCATTCGCACATCAAAAAGTATCAAATTTGAAGGACTTTTATTTAATATTTCTCCACTGGAATCTCTTCTCATTCGGTACGTTTGTGAGAGAGCATGTGCAGTATGCTAGGGAAGTGCTATTTTTCACAAACTTTTTGATTTGCAGGAATTACCGGCCCTCAAATATGGCCACCCATTATTTTGCACATTTCAAAGTAACAAGTTTGACAGCTATTTATTTAATTATTCCCTTGTGGAATCTGTTCATATCCTGTGTGCTCTTACTAGAATACATGTACACTAGAGGCCAAAAGTTTGGGGCCAATCAACTGTTTGTTCTTATTTTTTGCACATGAAATGATTTCAGTGCATAAAATATGGGAAGCCAATAGGTTTTGGGTGAATTCCAAACCTCAGACCACATTTTAAAGCTGTCTTGACTGATTGATCACTGACCACAATTTTTTTATAATCGAGTTCCAATGCCTTTGTGTTAAAATTGTTCACATCCTAGTGACATACATCATGTTATGTAGCATGAAGGCATGCTGTATAAATGCCTTCCCCAAAACCAAGGGGACAAAACCAATGGTGCACCATTAAAACTCTGAGGGTGGCCCTAAAATTTTGGCCTGTAGTGTACTATTGTATGAATTTGGCACTTCATACAAACTTTTTCCATTTGCAAGAACTACACGCTCTAAAATATTGTCCCCCATTCAATTGTCTCCATTTGCACATTGCAAAGCACCATTTTTGACAGCCATTTATTTAATAACTCCACCATGGAATCATTTCATATTCAGTCCTCTTGTACTAGAATGCATGTAGAATGGTATGGAAGGGTTATTTACAACAGACTTTCAGCTTTGCTGGAATTACGGCCCTCAAATATGGCTCCCCATTCACTTGCACATCGCAAAGTACCAATTTTGACAGCAATTTATTTACTAATTCCGTCATATAATCTCCTTGTATTCAGTAGGCTTGTGCTAGAATACATCTATTATGGTATTTAAGTGTTATTTTTCACAAATTTGTTGAATTTCAAAAATTACAGGCCCGCAAATTTTTTTTTTCTGAAACATGGCCCTCCATTCTATTGTCTCTATTTGCACGTTGCTAAGTACCAACTTTATGGGCATTTATTTAATAATTCCACCACAAAATGTCTTCATATTCAGTATTCCTGTATTAAAGACATTCATTCTGTATTGTATTCAAGTGTTATTTTTTGAAAAAATTTTTGATTTGCAAGAATTAAAGGCCATGAAAATGGCCACCCATTCAGTTGTCTCAATTCACACATTGCAATGTACCAGCTTGGACAGTCATTTATTCAATAATTTTGCCATAAAATCTCTTCATATTCAATGTACTTGTTCTAAAATACATGTAGTATGGTATGCAAGCATTATTTTTCACAAACCTTTTGATTTGTGGGAATTACAGGCCCTCAAACATGACCCTTCATTCTATTGTCTCCAATCGCACATTGCAAAGTACCAACTTTGATGGCCATTTATAAAATAATTCTCCCATTGAATCTTTCCTTATGCAATACACTTGTACTACAGCACACGCAGTATGGCAGTGTATTTTTCCTCAGTTTTCTTTTTTTCACCAGATACCAATTTTGATGGCAATTTTGTGTATTAATTCCAAAGTATTTTCAGCTCTTTAAGAGAGAAGGATATTAGGCACTCATGGGATAAAAAAATCTTTAGGTTGAAAGAATAAGTCTGGTGCTCTTGGAAAAGTGGGATGAGAGGACAACCAAAATTAGTAGGTCTTCCAGGCACTCAGAAAGAATAGTAGGGTCCAAACGAAGCCCAAGATAAAAAGCCTTTATTAAAGCATGGCTGAAACAAATTTAAAAAGCCGACATGTTTCGACCTACATGGTCTTCATCAGGGCGTAACAAGTCACATGGGTAAAGACTGACTTATATAGATGGTACCAACCAATAAACAACCAGACTAGTGTCACCTGGTAAACTGCTAAAAGCAAAAGTACAAAAATGAGACTTAAGTGAACAAAAATAATCAAACAATAAAATAGAGAGGTGACAGAGATAATACAGACGGGTGGTTGTAAAACAATTAAATAGAGAAGTGACAGATATACTTCGAGTGTGGTTGTAAAAATACCAATAACAATGAAGAAGAAGACACATGAGGCGATATTGAAAAATAAATGGCAAGAGGTATCAATATTAAACGGGTGCAGGAAATATCAATATAAATACAGAAGGAAGTGAATAATAAAAATAAGTAGAAAAATCATTAAGGCCAGGATAATGAGGCAATACCGAAAAATAAATGACCAGAGGTACCAATATTATGGGTACAAAAAGTAACAATATAAAAACAAATACAAATGGGTACAAGAAATGTCAATATAAACACAGAAAAAGAAGAGAATTATAAAAATGATAAAAAGTCAAGATCCTCGTTAAAGCTAGGATAATTAAGGGCATCAAAAGCATGTATCCAGAATGCTTCCCTCTGGCAAAGCTTGCGGAATCTGCTACCGCCTCTGATAGGCGCTTGAACGTGTTCAATGCCTTCAATTCTGAGAGCGGAATCGTTACTATCATGAGCCTCTGCGAAATGTCTTGCAATAGGATAAGTAAAATTCTGCTTGCGTATGGCATATTTGTGCTCGGTTAGGCAATCGCAAAGACGTCTCTTCGTACGGCCAATATAAAAAATTCCGGGACAGGGACATGAAAGACGATAGACCACATAGCCAGTATTGCAATTAATGAAATCTGTATGCATGTACTTTTTGCCAGTTTTAAAATCAGAAAAAGATTTGGTCTGAATGATACTGCCACAGTGATTGCAGTTATGACATTTGAAAGTACCAACAGGTTTACTAAGCCAATTAGTTGTTTTTCCGGCAGGGAGATAACTTCGCATAAGTTTCTCTCTTAGAGTGGGGGCACGTCAAAAAGAAAACATCGATGGTTCGGGAAAAACCTTGCAGAGGTTGGGATCACTCTCAATGATGGACCAATTGGATTTTATGATGTTTCTGATATGTGCCGCACGAGTGTTGTATTGTGTCACAAAGAAGGGCCGAGATTGTGGACGGTTCTTACGCTTGCGTTTATTTAACAGGTTGACACGACTGGGCGAATATGCCTTGTCTCGCGCTTGTTTAATGACTGAGGGCTTGTAGGCCCTCTCACAAGAACGATTAGACATATCAACAAACTGTTTAACGTAGCCCTCATCTCTGTCACAAATGCGTCGTAGTCGTTGAAACTGACAAAAAGGAATATTATTTTTGAGGTGCACAGGGTGAAAAGAATTCGCTCTCAGAATTGTGTTACGGGAGGTAGACTGTCAGTGTGTAAGAACCCAACATTGTCCTTAGAGATAGTAAGACCCAAAAAATTGATACTCTCCTTAGAATATTCAATCAACAATTTTATATGATCAGTGATGGAATTTAAATATTTATGAAAAGCCAATAAGCTAGTTTCATTACCATCAAAAATGAAGCACAAATCGTCAATATACCGGCCTGACCAAGTTAAAGAATCACAAAAAGGGTTAGCAGAATTCATCACATGGGTTTGTTCCCAGAGACCCAAATACAGACAAGCATAATTAGGTAAGAAACAAGAGCCCATCGGAACACCAATTTTTTGCCTGTATAGTTTATCCATGAAGATAAAAACATTATGTAGAATCCACTCCGTCAGTTGCAGGAGGAAGTCCGTAGGGGGCACTTCATCAACACGGTGTGAAAGAAAATGAGCCAGGGCGGAGAGATCCTCTTGGTGCGGAATGTTCGTGTAGATACTTTGAACATCCATAGTAACCAGGAAGTGAGTGTGGATGTTGTTCAAGCCGGACAGTTTGTAAAGTACATCCGTGGAGACCTCGAGATAGGACGGTAAGGTTTTAACAAACGGTTTGATGAACGAGTCAATGAATTGAGAAGCCGGTTCCATAAGTGTTCCATTTCCACTCATAACTGGACGACCAGGAGGGTTATTTTTGGGTTCCTTATGTATTTTGGGGAGCAGGTAAAAAGCTGCAGTGACAGGGTGATCAACACATAGGAAACCGAACTCGTTGTCAGAAATCCAAGAGGAGTCCTTAGCCCGGGTGAGCATGTTGGTAAATTGAGTCTGCATATCCATGAGGGGATTTGTGCGGAGCAGCTCATAATATTTGGTGTCGTTAAGTTGACGTAAGGCCTCTACAACATACATGTCATGAGATAAGACAACAATAGCACCGCCTTTGTCTGCAGGCCGAATAATAATATCCCCGTTATTTGACAGTTCGTCCAAAGCCACGCATTCCCCCCTTGTCAAATTATGTTTATACCCTACGGAGGGTGCCATAAAAGATCGCTCAGCCTTTCTGTCAACTTTATTCGTAAAAGTTATTAAAGCGGGATTTGCCACAATGGGGGCAAAATAGGATTTGGGCTTAAAAGCAATATTGCCAAATTCATTAGGCGTGGAGGGTCCCTCAGAGTCGGGCTGAACCACAACGGTAGGAGTAGAGCTAGGAGGGAAAGACGATTGATCCTTATTGTAATACCACACTTTTAAATGGAGATTACGGTAGAAACGGAAAAGATCCACCCTCGTATGGAATAATGTGGTATTATAAGTAGGAGCAAACGAAAGACCTTTCGAGAGTACGGATACCTGGTCATTAGTCAGGGTAGTCTCCGACAAGTTGATCACCGCGGATACCGCTTGGGAGGCGCGGCAGACCTCCTCAGGGCATCCCTACGTTGTTGGGACTGGTGTGCGCCTCTTCCTCCCCCTACGCGTTTTTGGCCTCTGCGGTCCGTGCGGGAGTAGGGTGGATCGGTTAGAACTCCCTCCAAAAAATGCTGCTCCTGGCCAGTGGAGGTGTTGGACGTAGGTTCCTCATCACTACTAGTGAGATTGAAGGAGACCCGATCTAGTCGTCTCTCCTGAGAAAAAATCTGTGTGCAGTACTGCGTGTGTGCCAGCGATAGACCTGGCCTCGTTTATAATCCTCCGTGTCCCTCTTAAACTTTTGTAGCTTGGTTTGTTTAACCATGCTTTCAAAGTCCGGCAAGTCTGCCTCGATTTTTTGTAAGGCAGATTGCTGCTGTTGCGGTTCAAAAAGGAAAGTTGACCGAATGTCATCCGCCTTGGTTTTTAATTCCTCTCTTTGTTGTTTGGCATCCTCAATCAAACGTAACATGAGATCACTGGAGCATTTATTGAGAATGGATTCCCATTTGTCTCTAAAAGCATCATCGTCATGTCCAAAGGCGGGGAATTTTGAGACCTGGAGGCCTCTGGGAATACGGCCTTCTCTCCAGTATTCGGACAAAGAAATAATGTGCCATATATTGTTTGTTCATACATTGTTTTCTTTAAAAAGGAAGCGCAAATCCGAAGAAAATCATGAAGAATTGCAGGAGCTCAATGGTGAAGCGCAGCTATCTTGGTTGTTGTTATCATCCATCATGGCGGACTTCCTGTTTGGAAATTATGCGTGCCGTCACGTGCACACCAAGAATAGACATGTCGGTAAGGAAAAAAAAATTTGCGAGCCGGTCGGCGTTAATACGAGTACACACGTTTCCGCGCAAGTGTGATAAGCCAACTGATAAGAGATCGTGAGGGCGTGAGTTGCCCTAATGTAAGTATTCTTGGTGTGCAACCACGTGATTAAATAGCACGCGCCGCCATGTTGGATGATATACAAATCAAAAATGGCATCTTGTGCGAACAACAGCAGTGATACATCTCCAAATTTTTCGAAATATTATGACTCTCTGGAGTCCTCTGCCAAGTCAAGATACAGAGAAAAGGTTTAAATTTATGGTTTTGACCCATATTATGTTAAAGCCGTCTGATTATATGGAGGATTTGGCAACATTACCGTTGATTGAATATCCCGATATCGTAAACCATCTCATTATTCAAACCTCGTGGGCAACCAACGCACAAATGAAGGCTTATAAGAGTCTAGATGCGTATAACTTTTTTTGTGTCTGGCTGGGTTAGTATTCTTCTCACTAAAGAAGTGAAAGAGAACAGGGTGCTGGTTTATACTCGGGTAAACCATTCTCAAAGAACTTGAGAAACACCGCTCAGGCCGTGGTTTGTGAGCAATAAGAATGGCGATGTGATCCTCGCACATTGTGATTGCATGGCTGGATTAAGCGAGGCTTGTTCCCACATTGGAGCTTTGCTCTTTGCCACTGAAGCTGGATATAAGCGTGGGCGTAGCCAGCGGGGTTGAAGAACACGTGGCGTCCCTTTTGACTGCAATTAGTAGTTCTCAATCATTTTCCTTTATTGACGCGTTTTCCAATTATCGTAATTGGCAACCGAAGACACGGTTTCTCTCCATATGCAATCTAACAGCGATTAAATCGTGGGCTAAATTCAGTACAGTTGCGGAACAAGAACAGAGAATTGGGTTCGACAAAACTTCCGTTTAAAACAATTATTAGTCCTGACCTGTTCTCAGTCATTTTCATAATTAACAGAAGGTTCACTCCGAGAGCACTCCACAGTTAACAGGTGCTGCTTGTTCTCCCGGTTTAGGTAAGACGACAATCATTCATCTGGACTCCAGATGAATGATTGTCTTACCCAATCGGTAAAATTATGAAAATGACTGAGAACAAGTCAGGACTAATAATTGTTTTAAATGGATGTTGGGTGCAACCCAATTCTCTGTTCTTATTCCACAACTGTACTGAATTTAGCCCATGATTTAATCGCTGTTAGATCGCATATGGAGAGAAACCGTGTCTTCGGTTGCCAATTATGATAATTGGAAAATGATTGACAACTACTAATTGGAGTCAAAAAGCACCCCCGCTGGCTATGCCACTGATATAGAATCGGGAACTCGAGAACATGTACTTAAGTAAAAAGCAAGTGGCTGCCAGCGCAAGTAAACAAAGTGCCGTATTTGCTAGTAAGTGACATTGATTTCAATGAGATGGGATTCTGAAGAAACTCTTGTCTTTATCACGAGTTGCATTATTGCCGCAATTAAAAACCGTACACAAAGTAGACATCGTTTTCTTTTAAAAGGAAGCGCAAATCCGAAGAAAATCACGGAGCGTTGCAGGGGCTCAATGGTGAAGCGCAGCCATCTTGGTTGTTGCTATCATCCATCATGGCGAACTTCCTGTTTGGAAATTATGCGTGACGTCACATGCACACCAAGAATACGGGAAACAAGGGGTTCAATAGCTTGTTGCCAGCTGAAAAATATCAATCCCTCCAGTAATTAGCTGATGGAAGCCTTTTTCCTATTTGCTTAGTTAAATCCAGGTGGGGACTTATTTTAGCCGGGCAGTGTTTAATGTTGGGCTGTACCGAACGCTTCGAAATATCGTACCATCGATCTTGACGTTCACAATCGCATTCTAAATTCAGACTCGAATGGAGTATAAGTTACGCAACTTTTTTCCCACGTCAGCAATTCATTCTGTTTAAACCAGTTTTTTTTCTGCACACTTGGTGACGAAGATTGGAACTTATCTGAAAATTGGTTCATTTGGCATGGAATGAGCTATGTTTTACCTGTAAGACTCACATTTTAACACCTTTCTAAAACTTTGCAGTCAGAGAAAATAAGTGCGCATCCTCATAGTTCAGGCATAAAATCCCAGCGCATCATGGAATGCATCTCCTAGTGGGCCGCTGACAGTACTGTCAGCTCTACCGTCAATGGCAGTAGATATTGTTGAACCACCATCTGGTTTCATAGTGGTTAGCCAAATGACAGTCATGACCAGAGCAGAGAATGTGCCTCCGGTATCAAGCTGCCTTCCATTTCAATCACCCTTCTCTGTTTCCATTGTAGTTCATTTTGTGGTCATTTTGAGACTCTGAAGCATTTAAAGCCTGCCATACTCCAATGATGCAAGTGAAAAAGCGAAAGTGCATTCATTTGATGACAAAAGCAAGCCGTTATGGGGCCAGCTTCCCTGGTTACAAACACTGGCCGGGAAGGCTGATGCAGAATGGTGGGCAGCACCTGCTCAAGCCTGCTAGCTGACCAATCAGAGCAGAGTGAGCTTTCCGGGAGGGGGGTGGCGTGCCTAGTTTCCTGTTTTTAGGGGAAATATGGGCGTAAATATGCGTAATAAATTGGCACCCTGCTAGCCGTTTCATGGGGACTATAAAGTCAAGCTTTTAAAACCGATTTCACCTATCAAACTACAAAAATGATTCATCCTTGTCAAAGGCACAAAACCATGAAAAGTAACCATTAGAAAAGATGTAAAAACCACACGGCTAAAGAAGCAAGTGAGAGTTAACCAACAACAAATACTAACATCTGCACCCCATCACCAAAATTTATGGAGATGCTCTTCATATCACTATTGACCCACAAAACAAAAATGAGAAGGATACAGCAAAAACTGCACCATGGAGAGAGAGTGAGTTCGGTGCCGCAGCTCCATGAAAATTTTTCCAATCATTGCCAAAATCAACAGGGATCCTCTTCATATCGATAGTGACAAATTACACACACATGAAGTGGACAGAGCAGAAATTGTACCCAAGGAGTGGCATGTTCCTTCCCACAACTCCAAAAAAATTTTCCCGACATCACCAAAATCAATAGGGATCCTCATCATATCATTATTGACCCACAAAACAAAAATGAAATGGATTCAACATAACCTATATCCTACAGAGTGAGAACAACCTAAATATAAGCCATGTATGGGGATGTGCCAAGTTCAGAGTCACAGTTCTGTGAAAAATTTTCCGATCATCACCAGAGATGAAAGGGATCCTCTTCACATCACCAACACTGACCCACGAAACAAAGAAGAATCCAACAAAAACTGCAGCCAGTCGAGTGAGAACAATAAACTGTGGACAGAAGGATGTACAGACCAACGGATGGACAGGGCGATCACAATGTCACAAAAAACATACAAATATACACCGATGAGCCAAAACACTAACACCACTCACAAATGCAGCAAATACTGTTTATTTTCTCATAACAGCACATGTCAAGGTCTGCGAACAGATCTTAATCAGTATGTGAATGGTCTGTTCTCATATTCAGTGTGTTGGATTTTGGAGAAATGGAAACTGAACTACTTTGACCAGGGCCAAATCATTATGGCCTGACAAGTGGGTTGCGACTTCTCTGAGGTGGCAAGACTTCTAGGGTGCTCTGTGTGTCAGCAGACGTTGAGTTCCAACTGACAGAGGTCCAAGGAGGGACAAACCATTAACCCAATACGGGATTTTGGGTGCCCAAAGCTCATCGATGCACGAGGACTATGATGGCAATCCCGTCCGGTCCAAACTCACCTAAGGGCAACTGCAGCAGAAGTCACTGAGAATTTCTATAATATTACATAAGGACTGTGTCACAACACAGGGCATCATACCCTGCCGGTATTGGCTTTTTTAGCCCGCAGGCTAGTCAAAGGGCCTACTCTAGTCCCGGTCCACCTTTATAAGCACCCCCAATGGGCACCTGTGAGCTTCAGAACTGGACCTCGGAGCAGTTTAAGAAGGTTGCCTGGTCCAGTGAGACCAGTTTTCTCATAAATCAAGTGTTTTGGCTGGGTACCTGTGCATCCTTTACCTGGGAAGAGATGGCATCAGGATACACCATTGGAAGAAGAATGTTCTTCCAATGAATGGGAAATGTTCTTTGGGGAAACCCTGAGTTTGGGCATTCAAGTGACGTCAGTTGCAAGGAGCCGTTTTGGCAGCTCAAGAGGGACCTTCACTTTATTAGGTAGGTAGTTTTAATCCTGTGGCTGATCGATGTATGATCATATAAAACTAAACACAGAAATAAACGTATAAAGAAATAAATACTTAAATTAAAAAAATACTTCGGATAGATGAGGAAATCCATATGGACAAAAATGGCCATATAAATGTGGGGAAAAAGAAACAACTTAAAAAGCCTAACAACGTTCTCTAGCCATAATCGGCTTGCACATTTTCTCAAGTCTACCTGCTACCAAGAAAAACAAAATGCTACGGTATCAATCCACAGTAACGTCAACCTGTTCTTGTCATAGTAGCTAACGGTAAAGATGCATGGATAGTTCACGAAAGCTCTTTGGGAACGCTCTGGTTCCACGGCTGACTACCCAATGAGCCATCAATCCAATTTTGGATAGCCATGTTAACGCTGGAGCCCAATGTTAGCGTAAAATAGCAAACTCAACTCTTAAGTTGTGAACGGAGCAAGCGGTGCGGTTATGTGGCTAATTTAGCTGACTACATAGCCACCCAAGTTCAAATTACTTAGCTATGATTCAGTCAACGTGCTTGAATATTACCGATTAACCACTTAACGTTAGCTAGCTAGCTTCTCATGTAGCTAGCTCTAGTTAGCTAAGGCCAGCTACCGTTAGCTACAGGACAGCTGGGCGTTTCGAAAGATAGCTAGCTAGCGAACTACCAAGGTAAGTTAAACACATGACGTTACGTAGCCAAGCCGCAGTCTCATTGTTGAGGCTGTCGTGAATTGTGGTACAGTAGGCATTAGCCACGTTAGTCATGACGATCATTTTCGTAGGAGAATTTCGTAACCTCAGCCGGCGAGCGGCATCACTAGCCAATTTTTTGACTGCAGAAACGTTATTTTCATTACAAGCCAACGACAGAATTGCATACCAAATTCATATTTTTATGAATTTATATAGGTTGCTAGCTCAATAAACGTCCAGCTTAAAACAATACCATCCATGGGCCTCAATCTCAACCCATGTCGTTCGACCCTCAGCGAAAAAAAAGAAAAATGTTTCGGGAATTAAAAAAAGTGTAAGCCAAGATCCCAGTGTGAAGCGTAGCCTCAAGCAGACTTCCGGCTGTCGAGATAGCAGCAAACGGCTCGCGGCTCACGCGAATCACTCAAATTAACACAGAAGAACACGAACAAAGTGGGGAAAAGTGCAAGTTACCGATGCTGGCCACGGTCTCTCTTTCCCGGTGCTCCCACGACCCGGGGCAGTTCGGAAACCCACTCCAAATCTGCCCGATCCAACAAATTGAGCGAGTTTTTTTTTCTTCTCGATGTTTTGCCTTTTCCTCCTCACTAGCAGAGCAGCCGGACCGTCTGCGCCCTACTTCCGGTGAATGAGGTCAAGAAACAAAAGCATACTGGTTAACGCACGGGCAACTTCCGCTGATTTGGGTTGAGCCAAATTCATAGAGTTTGATGATGGGTCGAATCTTGCATGGGTTGAAGTCCAACATTCCGATTGTGCTGCCGATCGCCATTTGAATAAGAATATGATGTTTTATCAAAATGCGTGATACGTGAGATCTGCTCAGAAACTGTGCATCGGTTGCTGCTCTCGTGGTGATCCCATGGGTGAACCAGGCGCCTGAGACTGGGCTGACGGAATTATTATTTGGAGACTTGAGTCAGCATGTCAGAATGGAACACTGATGAAAAAACAGAAATTTATTTGGGTAGAGTACTTCACGTGGCTAAGCCCAATCAAACTACTGAAATGGGGCGGCATGGCCGTTAGAGGGCGACATATAATAAAAAAAGGAACAAAAGCTAAATTACGCTCTAACATGAACGTCTATTAAACAGTTTCATGATGCCATCACAGACCATTAAATGGTCTTCATTTTATTTCCCCACTGAAAATCCCACTTAAGATCAGGTTGAATTCCACTCTGGTTTAAGATGATCCAAGCCAGTGGTGCCCAAACTCCAACCTGGGGACCCACTGTGTATGCTGGTTTTTGCTCCAACGACAAGTATGAAGTGGGAAGGGCAAAAGGAACTGCCCAAAGAAACAAAACACCTTCTACTCTCACTTGTCTGTGAAACATGGTGCTGGGTTGTCATGGTTTGGGCATGATTGGCTGCATCAGTCAGCTAATGGCCCTCTTTTCAATGATGCAACAGTAGAATTAATTTTGAAGTTTATATTGTTAGCCTCGTAGCATAATTGCCTATCTCATTATTTTTTACTTTTTTTTATTATTTAAGATAATGGATTTTATTTTTTAAGGTTTTGAAAAAAAAGAAAAAAGCTTTTTTTTGCCAACATGAAAGAACAGGCAGCTGATATCTCAATTTGACAAAAATATAAGGTCACACTTTAGATGAAGTGTTGCTCATAAAGGCTTTATACAGCATGTATAATGCCTTCATAAATGAGACATAATGTCTTCATTAATCATACATAAGCAGAGATCATGCTTTGTAAAGGGTGAAATAACACATCCTCATTCAGCATGTGCTGCCAGATGTGACAATGACAATGTCACTTAGCTGGCAATGTTAAGGACGTGTAATTTCACCCTTTACAAAGCATGACATTTGCTTATGTATGATTTATGAAGACATTATGTCTCATTTATGAAGGCATTATACATGCTGGATAAAGCCTTTATGAGCAACACTTCATCTAAAGTGTGACCAAATATGACATAGGCAATTACGCTATGAGGCTGATGATATGCTGCCTCCCTGGCAAAAAAAAAAAAAAAAAACGTGCTCGCTCCACTTTTAGCTTTGATAATGTTGCACATTTATTGTGGCATTAGGCTTGTTCAAGATTGATTACAATAGGCATGCTGGTTATATTTGTGTTTGACATCATCCCATCTTGCTCCGATATCATGCACAAGTGGGAAACAATAACCCAATGAGATTGAGGCAGCTGCAGTTTTTACAGCCAGAGTTGCTCTCCAGAGACTGAACTACTTTGACCAGGGCCAAATCATCATGGTCTGGCGAGTGCGTTGCAGCCCATCTGAAGTGGCAAGACTTCTAGGGTGCTCTCTGTCAGCAGATATGAGTTCCAACTGACAGAGGTCAAGGAGGGACAAACCATTAGCCTGAGGCGGGATTTTGGGTTCCCAAAGCTCATCTATGCACCGATGCCCAAGTGGGAAACAATAACCCAATGAGATCGAGGCGACCGCAGTTTTTACAGCCAGAGTTGCTCTCCAGAGCCTGCTCAGCACAAAAAATCTTACCAAGCATTTTTTTTTTTTTTTTGCATTTAGACTTACATCTACTTCAATTTTCTTTTTCTCCACTTGACTGTGATCATTTTGACTAATTTGTGGATTTCTCCATAGGGTAAGTGAATTATCTTACCCCACGGACAAATCTAGAAATGAGTCAAAATTATCCCACATCAGAGGTAGAACTTTTTTCTAAGGGAAAAAAGTGATTAAAATAAGTGTTTTGAGTCCAAGTACAAAGTTAAAATTCTTGGTAAGGTTTTTTTTTTTTTTTTTTTTTTTTTTTTGCAGTGCAAGGATGCAGGTGATGGGAAATGCCTGGCTGTCCCCTGAACAAAGAGCTGATAGGCTCTTATTTTTTTGACCACAGACACTATGTTTTGGGGAAAATCCAAATTTTTTGGGTAACTGTAATATTTAACGATATATTAAAATTCCGGTAATTCTGTCTCAAATCACCTAGGCCTGACACCCACACTGCAAAAAGTGTCTGTCTTGATAGGTTATTATGAGTCTTACTTTCTTGTTTTTTCTCCTCTCAGAAGTAGAAAATACTTGTCACAACCCTCGTATCCTCTAAATTGTCTTCTCCCCTTGCCAGCAATCTGAGTGTGTTTTGCGGTATTATCTCCTGCAATTGATTTATTGTCTTTTCTTTTTCTCTGCACCCAGGTACAACCTATTATGTGCCCAGCTCATTCTGTGTGTAGTCAATGTACATAACATAGACTGTATAAAAAGACGGACGCAGCACCCGGGTCTGAAAACTGAGGCCAATGCGGAAATCTCTAAAATTTGCAATCATTTAATGGCCAGCAGATGGAGACGCTGGTGGTTGCAGAAAGAAGTTCAATCCTATAGAAGTCTATGAGAAAATGACCCTACTTTCCCACTTGATTTATTATTTCAATGATGATTTTCCACATAACTTTATTGTATTCATCGCAAGTTTCAAGTCTCCTTCGATATATCATGATGTTCATTTTTGTAAATTATTGTCCCAAATAGACTAGAATAAAGGATAAAGCCAGAATATGCATTAGGGGCGCGGCTATATTCTGGTCCTCGACTGATATGGTCAGATCCACCCGTAGATCCATCCCACGCTCTTCCCTGGACATTTAATTCATGTTCTCATCGAACAGGAATCACATCCGATTTCAAAGTGACAAAATGGCGCTATTCAAATTGCCAAAATCGAGGCTTCCTAAATGGCATGCTGAAACCAATGGGTGACGTCACGGTTGCTTCGTCCATCTTTTTATACAGTCCATGGTACATAAGCATTTGTTTTGTCTTGTAGTGTTGCTAGATTGTAACGTTTTGTCCCTCTTAAGCCTACCAGTCAGTCGGTCTTCTAGTATTGGGCAAAGTTCTCCTTTTGTGTATTTATCAGTACGTAAATGATAGAGAAAAATGTAATTACTCTTCAGCGCCTTATTAATAGGAACAAGCTCCAAAGCCTTAAGACCGGTCTCCAGGATTGGGATGGCCATCTGTTCCAGTCTGTTGTTCTTGGCAAGTTTATTAAGGACACCTCCAAAATCTTTATCAGTCTCCAGGATTGGGAATGTTTCCTGCTAAGCTCATCAGTCTCGCTGTCAAGCGGTTCTGCTTCGGAGAGGGGCATTCGCCGCTTGGGTTCTGCCCTAGAATGCCCAGTGACCAGGCATGGACATGCCCCCTACTTTCCCCTGTTAACACCAACCAAGATGAATTGCTATGAACTCTTGCTAATCTGGGCTTCAGCCTCCCCACTCTCATTACCGCATTCCTATCAATAAATACCCATCTTTGTATTTGCATTGTAGCCTGTGTCTGTGTTTGGTTCCTTGTCTAGATCAAAACAGTACAATCCAATCTGCAACAGTCCCTCCCTTGGGCAGTTGCCCTTCGGGAGCTCAATCTAGCTGTGTTGGCCCCCTATGACGGCAATCCCTCCACCCGCCAAAGGTTCCTGGCCAAGGGTTCAATGGTCTTCGACCTCCAACCATCTTCATTCCCCACCAAACAGTCCAGAATGGCATTTATCATCACTCTCCTCTCTGGACAAGCCCGGGATTGGGCTGCTACCTGTTAGGAGGCAGGGGATACTGCAGTTCAGACCATAGCTGCTTTCGCTGCGGAGATGAGGAAAGTATTCAACCAGCCCCGCTCCAGTCATACTGCTGCCCTGGAAGATCTCCAGCTGCATCAAGGCAGCCTGTCTGTTTTGGAGTACTTCATCAATTTCTGGACACGGAAATGATGGATCTCCAGGTGCTCTTCATCACCTACCTGCTCAGCCTATGTGAGTGGATCCTATTTGAGCTTACTACCTGTGTCCTCTCCCTAGACCTGGACCACCTCATCAAATTGGCGCTGCAGATAGATGCTCGGCTGCAGGAGAGACGGCTGGATTGGTGGGTAAGCACCTGCCTTGCCTATGTGCCAAGGTGCTCTGCTTTGAGCAGCATCCCACCAACTCTGCTGGAACTGATGGCTGTCAACCAGGCCCGGCTTCACAAGCTGTTCCCAGAGGAACGGCTGCAACAGATGTTTTAGTTCCCATTCAGAAATGTTTTCATATTTTCGAGGTCCCTCCCATCCTCAAACAATTGGAGAGAGACAGACTCTTCCGAAAATTAGACTTTATTAGATACAAATATTATCTAATAAAATTAGATAAACAAGGATCCCAGCTAAGTGGCTACATTGGACATTTAGGCTAAAAACATGGTGAAAAGACATCAATACGAGTCAAATTTGAATATCAGGGCTTACAGACACTTGGATTATGCCACACGAACAGCATGGAGGCATTTTGTGTTTTTCAAATGTTGTTTTTTACGCTTGAAAGCATGGTCACTTATGACTTCAGTTGATTTGGATTGGCCGTCAATGCTATTTTTCTTTGTAACTCCAAAAGTGTTTTGAGGACGAAAAAAAAAATCACTGACACTTCGATTAGCCTTGGGATGAGTAGATGATGAGTGAATTTTCCTTTTTGGGCGAACTATCCCTTTTTGAGGGATTTCAGCGCTCCACCCTAATTTCAGCCGACCAGCCCTCACTGCTTAACATATCTACCTAAAATGCATCTCCAGTGACTATACACACACTTCAATTTTGTAGCAACAATTCTAAAAAGCTAAAATTAGCATTTATTGGGGCCCAACATATCAAATCACACTACATTTACAATACCATTAGTGACTCAGATTTTTTTTTGCCTTAATGTGACACAGATCTGATGTTTTCAGTGCTGTATGGAAACAGAAAACTGATCTTATATCCAATTTTTAAATCAGAATTGAGCTACTTTCATATGTGGTCCTAGATCTGAGACAAATCTGACACAAATCTGGCCATGTGACATGAATGAGGATGGTATGATTGGGATCCAAGTGGCTTTTTGCCTGTACGCATGCACTGAGTGCAGTTAAAAATCTAAGATGCTATCTGGCTTTTTTCACCATCTCAATCACATCAGATACAGCTAACAAACTGTTTGCTATAATCCAGGACAAAATCCCATCCATATATTCATTACAAGCGTGTTGTTTTTCTCAGTTTGAATCAGCTTTTAATACCATAAGTGCTCTCAAAAATATGGCATTTTTTATTGTTGATGACGCAGATGACTTGTGCAAAAAGGTATCAATGTGCACATGCTTGCCATTTCAGAGGGCAGAAGTGTTCACATTACAGATAGATACAGGTCATTTGAAATTATGAATGTGAACCGTCAAGATAAGCAAATCTGATCCGAGCAAGAAATCAGAATTGAAGAATGAGGTTTGTAATGTGAACGTCGGGTCAGACTTACTTCACTCTTTGATCAACCTCTTATACCCGGGACCTTCAATGACTTGCTATCGAAGGTATAAAAACCCTATAGTGACTTCTCCCTATAATGCTCAATAACCCCAAACCGGTACTCATTTACTTTTCCTAGCAATAAACAAAACATTAATTTCCTCACTTGCAAAGACTAATTGGTAGAATTTGCGGCCAATTTGTTTTTAGGGGCATTATAGTTCATTTCATCACATAGACTGGTAATCAGGCATTTTCCTATCTACATTAAAGATGACATCAAATGGAAATGCAGTTAGACTTTCAAAGATTCTGAATTCCGTTTGCACCTATTTTCTACAGGTCAAGGCCTAGGGCTCTAATTTCTTGGCGCAGCGCAGGGTGGCGCAGCCCACACAGTGGTAATTTCGTGCAGTGCAAGACCGTGCGCAGCCACTGTGGCAATTTGGTAGACGGACGTGCGCCGAGATGGGTGTGGCGGCGTAGTAGGGGGAGGTGTCACATATTCATCAAGACACAATCACAATTTCGTGGCAAAAGTCTCTGCTGAAATTGCGCAGAAAGCTCGCCAGCTCCAACCTGGTTTACTTTCTGTGCAGTGGTAATTTGGCTGACCGGCGCACAGGGCGCACACGTCACCGAAACCTCATAGGCAGGTTTCCAGAATGACAGGCACATTTCAATGCAATAAATAATTACAGCAACCACTATTTAATGTAACTATCTAAATCAGCACATAAATTATAGTATCTATATCGATTGCCCTTATGTCAGATCAAAGAGAGAGAGAGAGAGAGAGAGAGATGTGTACATGTGGGTGCGAAAAGCGTGTGTAGGCTATGTGGGTATGTGCCCTTCAGCTGCTTTCACACCGGACTTGAAAACGAATTTTTTCGCGACTGATTACATTCAAAGTCAATGCAAAGACGCGAATACACGCGTCTTTGCATTGACTTTGAATGTAATCTTGAAAAAATTCGCTTTCAAGGCCCAGTGCAAGCTGCTTAATACTATTATTGTCACTTAGGTTTTATCGTTTTTAGTGGGGGAAAGGAATACAGCCTGATTGCTATGATCTCGCACTGAGTTAAGATCACATATTGAAAATAAATGTGTAACGATCTTGCATTGTTGTCCATGCATGTTAATCCCAAAATTTTAAGTAGCAACAGGGTGTAATAATAGGAACAAGCTATCCATCGTTTCTCTTCCCAGTGATGCAGGCAGAAGAAATAAATGAGCAACCGTCGTATTTCATTCCAACTTCATAAGTTTGAATGATCTGACGTAGTTTCGCTTTTGAAATTCCATTCAAGTTCGCTAATGGTAATAATTGCGAATGCCCTAGCTAGCCAGCTAACTCATATTCGTAATGCTTAATATAGACGTAAGCGGTGCAGAAAACATGCCTGAAGCAGCAAAGTAAAATGCCACATTAATGCATCATGCAGATGTAGGACAGAGGCTTCTATATTCCAACACATTAAAGGTGAGGAGAGGAGCTCATTTGATTGGTGAAGATTTGACTCGGCTGTGTTATACCCAAACACGCCTTCTCTCCTCCCTCTTTCCCACTTGCGCCGGCAGGAGGGACCGAGGCGGGACAGAGGAGAACTTGCGCCGGGCTGCACCGGGCACGAAATTGCAACATACACCTGGACACACCCCGTTGGCGCGGCGCTCCCCCCATTCGCCGTGCCTGCGCCTGGTCTACTAATTTAGAGCCCCTAGAGTTTGATATGCTAAAGAGGATGTTTCCCATTTAAAATGTATTCATTTTTACAAGATAGGGGAGAAAAGGAATCCAGGAACATAGGGGAGTTGCTGACCACAGTAAAATTACAAATGTGAAAAAGGCAGTCGTACACTTGTAGCCTCTGTGCAACAATAACCAATTGACTAAGTTTTTCAATTACCAATGTTGCGATGTAAGAAGCAAGTTAATTTAATGAATTAATTATCATCGCATCGTTGCTAATGTACGCAACTGTGCTTCCCCGCAAATGTAGCCTATTCTTACAGACATTGAAAACATTTTGATTTAGTACAATCTTAAACAAAATTTGGCTGTAATTCTGAAAAAAAATGCCAAAATGAGAGGTGTAATTCAGTCTTGGATTAATTGATTAATGATATTATCACTATCCTAACAATATCACTGTTAAGTACAATGTCAATGTAACCCATCGGTGATCTCAGTCATTTCTTAATAATTTCTTTATCATCAGCCTCATATATTGTTCTTGATTAATCAGTAAATAAATTGTTTGATAATTAATCAGGCGACCTTAAACAGGAACAGGTTGAAAGCAATAATGCGTAAAAGAGTCAGAGGCTGATGGCACGCCTCTGAAAATCCCGTAGTGCCAGCGCACCCGGCAGGGGGACGTAGGCCTAATCACCAAAAATATTTTTCTTGCAAGTCAAAGTTTATAGAGACAAGATTAATATACAATTTACTTTTTTAAACTTTATTATTCTATTTAAACTACTTTACCATAGCACTTAGCATTATAAAGAACAGCTTGAATGTGTTACTGCAGCAGTAAATTAACAGCTTGAAGGTCCTAAAATAGATTAAGTAAATGATAAAAATAAAGTGGCATTAACCATTAGAGGTGCTCTGATATGACGGAGTATTAGGGCCAAGCATAAAAAAAAATTGAGAGGAGGAAGATTATTTTTTAATTCTGCATTTCAAGGAGAAAGTCAACATGTCAAGAATAAAAGTAGAAATGTCAATGATGAAACAGTGGGGGATATTTTTTCACATTTCGAGAATAAAGGCAAAATACTGCGAGTAAAGTTAAACTACCATTTCAATAATAGGCAAAATTTCAACAATAAAATCAATATCCATCAATTCAACTTTAGAGAAAGCAACTGGTGAACTGACCGACCGGTCTGCTAGCTATGTGTACATCATGGTATAACGTTAACATCATCTTTGGAGCCGGGCATCCTCCCAGGCATGCAATGGATGTCAGAAAAGTGGTCCACCATTACTTTGGGTCATTGTTTATTCTGTAAGCTTCCATCCACACAACATAGCGGCTAAAACCATCAATACAACCATTGATGGCAATGCTGTATGGCTTTAACTTAGCATACAAATCCATATGCTGTAGCGTGTTGGGACCTTTGTTGCGGTAATGCCTGTGTCTCATACGCCATGCCTGCCTGAGCTCCACACCTTCAGGGTCAATCAACTTGATCAATTGTCTTATTCTGTCCTGGGATACAACATATCCTCACAGTATCGCACACAAGTGAAACCATCGATACCCTTGCATCTGTCCAATACCAGCTATTTAATTTTGCACGAATGCTACTCCCTCTTCTAGTTTGTGTGGTTTCTCTGATTGAACAAATGCAATTTTCGGCAAAATCTCATCAAAGTCCTTAAAACTTATTACCACGCCGTGTTTATACGCTAATGCTAGGTTCCCACTATCACGATTCGCGGCACGATTGAAGTCGTGGTCTTAATCATGGAGTAATCGTGGTGATCCTATCAGATCTTATCAGATCTTGAGGTCAGTGGCGGCAATCGTGTTGATCGTAGAAAAGTTTTGGACGATTCAAATATTTCCTACGATCAATACAATTGATCGTCAATTGTGATCATCGCATCACCTCATATCCAAACCTGAAATTTCAGAGAAGTTCCACGATCAGCTACGAATGGCCAATCGTGGCGTTCGTAACAGAACGCACAACTGTGGGAACTAAGCATAAAAGAGAAAGAATTTCCTTGTGACAAAAACCAATTCTGAAGAACAATTTGACTAATTCATCTACATTAGGCATTTTGTAGAAGCAGCGATATGTGCTAACATTTGTAGTTTGATTTGAATTTCCTCTTAAATCTTGAGATGTCAGCTTTATTCTCGATATTTCCACTTTATTCTCTGCATTTCTACTTTATTCTCAACATTTTGACTTTAATCTCAATATTTCAACTTATTCTCGGCATTTCCACTTTATTCTCGACATTTCAACTTTATTCTCGACATTTTGACCTTATTCTTGAAATGTAAAATACAAAAAAATCTTCCCCCCTCTTGTTTTTCTTTTTTCTCCTTATGCCTGGCCCTAATATTCCGTCGTAGTTCTGAAGATCTCACTTGAAACGTGAAATCCAACAACACCAGCAATGACAGCGATAAGTAGCCGAGCAACTTGCAGCCAAGTTTATTCTGCTGAGGTGACAGACTCCTCAGTATGGCATTCTTCTAACATAGTTCACCGAGAATCCAACAAGAATTTTTCCTCAGCTTCTTTTCAAATGACATCATTTGGTTTCTGATTATATTGCTTGTATAATAATCTGAGCTTCTGAGAATTCAAGAGAAGGTGATTAACCATGCTACATATGCATCATGTCTCAAGAGGTTTCCAAAGCAGCAGGGCGCCAACTGAACTATTCCAGATTAATAGTGTACCAAGATGCTCACTGCTGTAGTAGGATGCTGACCATATTATGTATGGTATTTTGATTTCTGTTCATAGTCATTTTATTCGGCAACACAAAGAGGCCTTAAGCTGCACAATGTAGAGTAGCTCTCCCAGTGGAAAAGAAAAGATTACATCAGAAGAATGAGTTAATAAAGAGGAGAAAGGAAAAGGAGGTGATAATGTGACAGACTGAGTGAGCGTGGCACAGTGGATGTGAGAATGACTGATTATTTTCGGTGTCAGTATTCCTGAGAACTTCAGTCATAATCATTTAATTGTATGACATTTCTGTTGATGCAAGCTTTACCATCTCATCTCCCTATATTGCGCATCTCCCTATGTTTGTCTCTTTCTCTCTTCCCACACTCAGTAATATGAATGCATACTGTACTGTACATAATCTTTCCCTGAGCTGCGTGAATAACCCCCTCTCCTCACTTAAAGAGACCACATCTGGCTTTTTTGTTAAAAAATATGCTGCAAAATAATAGCAGTTTGTTTTGAAAATGTCACCTTGACAGTAATTCATAAACACTTTGTGTTGATATTTACGTTTTCATACAGCCTGCTCACTTTCTGAGTGAGCAGGTATTCAAAAAATATTTACTACCCTATCCAAACTCTCATTTTCCTGTTTTCAAAAATGTTACTGGCCACTTTACTGATATACTTAATTGCCAATAAGGGGTATAATCATCTGCTTTCGAGCTAAATGAACAAGCCTTTAAGATTAGTAATCCACTAGTCCATCTCTGTCATAAATTCCATTTCTCAGTTTGTATCGGTCACATTTAATTATGCTCGTTAAAAAAAGCATAATTAGCATATAAATCTCTCCCACTTTTTCTCCCTCTCTCTCACACTCCTCATGCCTCTGTTTCCAAGGCAACTAATGCTTTTTCCCTCTCCCTCTCCACCTCTCATTTCTCTTGTTCACTCCCTCTGTTCTACTGCGAGAGGTAAGCATGTTAATTTATATCGTGTCCATACACGTGTGTATCATTGAACATGCATAAATGACAGAATGTGTTAGAGCTATATTTGAGTAGCCTATGTCTACAAGTGAAATGTATGTGTTTCCTTCAGTAAGTGTAAAAGGCATGACAAGTATGGTGAAGTCTATTCTAATTTTTCAGTATTTTTATTTGGATCAATCATGTACAGAAAGTGCGTAACTATTTTATGTTTGTAAATTTTAAAACTGTGTTTTTTGTGAGTGTGATCATCTATGAGCATGTGACATCTGTCACTCGTCTTTACCTCTCTCTGTGCCAGTCGTTCACTTCCTCGATCAGATACTGTCCGAGTAAACCTGTCTCCCTCATATTCTCATTCAGGAGGGATGAGAGAAAAAAGCAGCTATGCTGTGAACATCTGAAGCAATGGGGAGATGGTGAGAAGGAGCAAGAGAGTTATCCAGGCTAACATATGACTGCCCTGACCGTAACTCTTAGACGACACCTCAGTCTTTCCTCTGTACTTTATAAACCTCTCTCTGCTCACCTCCCTCTCCTCTTCTACTGGAATGGCTACCCTCTGCTGTCTCCTGTTAGCAATGGCAATTCGCCTCATGTCATGTAATGAGGGCCAGAAAAGTGAAACAAAGCAAGGAGGTGAAAGGCAGCAGGTGAAAACAACAGCAAGGGGCTCACACTCACCTCACCTGTCCGTCACAACTCAGGCCACTCCTACTCCACTGTGGGTGGTCGTTTGGGGTCCCACTGAAATGAACGAAGATGAGACAAGCCTCTTTATATCTGGCCAGCAAACTGACCATTATCAAAAGGCGACCAAGCCTTGGAAACGACACCAGAGTGCTCCAACCAGTGGACCACAAAAGATCTTACTGGGAGAGACTGAGGGAGATGGGCAGGAAGCTGGTGAACAGCAAAACAAGGAGGTGGTACTGGAGGAAGGTAAGTGCAAAAAACAGTGACCTTTATCAAGACGTATAGTAACATTAGACTTTTTAATGCAATCATGTATTCAAATGTACTGTGTGTGTTCAAAAAGAATTAACACTGGATATTTTACTGTGAATGACAATTTAGGAGTGAAGGTTAAGGGAAATTTTGATTGTATCCAACTACTTTTGCAATGTTTTTTGTGATTAGTTAAACAAATTAACCTATTTCTGTCTAAACAAATTTTATTTTGAGCCTGTAGAAAGTTAAATTTTCAGAATAGCAATGAAAAATGTATTTTTCTTTTAACTGAGACAGGTTATAATGACTTCTATCTTTTCCAGTCGACCCTCAGTTCTATGTCACTGTGACCATATCCTCAATATTAATTATGTCAGCAATCATCATAACTGCTAAGCTATGGTAAGCAAGATCTGAATATCTCCTACATTCAGTCTAGAGTGGAAGCGCAAGCGATATGGAGTCATTTATGTGTTCTGCGCATACTGTACTGACTGTGTCGAGGGTCTTTACCACGTAATACTGTGTGATAGTGTATCTTGCTATATGCATGTATCTAGTACCTCCAAATTGATATATGCATTCCATATTAAAATACTGTTGTCCTGTGAAGCTTAAAAATGGAAAAGCAACATGATTAGGCAGTGTCATTTCTGAGCCAGGTGCAAATCTGCATATTTTAACCACCAAATACTGTACATTAATTGGTATAAAATGAACAAAGATACTGCATTTGAAGAATGCTGAGTCTCCTTTCCCTCTCCTTCTTTCTCTTACTCTCTGTCCACTAGTTATGATCACAAAAGGTCCTTGCATCCCCCGCCTCTTTCATATGCTATGTCGCCCCCTCTTTCTCTTTCTCTCCCTTGTTCCCTTCCTCCGGAGGGGAGCAGACAGACGCTCCAGAGTGCACCCTCCATCAGAGAACGGTGAGATATCTTAGTGCTTGCTTAGCTGGAAGTTATCAGAGAGAATAAAGATTTTGGGTCTCTAATGTTTGTAGATCATAACACGTGTCCATTAGCTCTTATCCATAGAGAACCATAACCAGTTTTCAACGGTTGCATTGTTCCACTTGAATATTGAATATGAAGTAAATATGTTTCATGGAACCCTCTGGAAATTATCTGACCTTCTAGCCAAACTAATTGAGTGATACACGTTCTGATATTGCATCTGCTTTGCTCAATTAATGGTATAATTTTCTTTGGGTTAATTCCTCGCAAAGAAAAGCCTTTTGGCTTTTCCATCTTTGTTTTAACAAGAGGGTGAATATGGCTTTTCAAATATTAGAAAATCGTTAGCCTCATAGCATAATTGCTTATCTCATTTTTCATCTTATTATTATTATTATTATTTAAGAGAATGGATTTTATTTTTCTTTTTTAAGGTTTTGAGAAGAAAAGAAAAGGCATTTTTTCACCAACAGGAAAGCACAGGATATCTCAGTTTGGCAAGAAAGTATGACTTTGGGTATTTTGCTATGAGGCTAACAAAATATAATTGATTGCACACTGCATGACAAAAAAAGACTTAAAATAAATTGTGAAGGAGATTGTGAGCTTTCAAGGGAGGCTGAAAATTTGCCTCCTGAAATGCATCTTGGCTCTGTAAGATCAGATTTTCCCTTTTCCTGAAGCATCTATATAAAACCCAATGATCTTCAAACCTCCCTCTCTACTGGTACTTCAATTCATACAATTTAAATTAATAACCAAATTACTGCAGTCTTTGTTCATGCATGCTTTCAAATATCTCCATGATTACAAATTTAGGCAGGGCAAAAGGTTAATTGCAATATTATTTCATTCATTAAGGCTATGATTTGACCCTCACTGAGCCCTATCAAGTGTGTTTGCATAATAAAGCTGCTAAATGAATTACTCTTAATGCCAATGAAATGTAGTGGGATGAAACTTTATTCATTGTTTTGAAGCAGAATATCACCAACACATTACTCCTATTTTGTAGAATTCCTGAGGTGATCCTTTAAGAAGATTCAGAGGACTGTTTACAAATTCTGTGATTACGCATCTACTTTATATTCTGGTTGCATCAAAAAGCAAATTCATATTATTTTGTTTTTAAACTGTATGACTAATCGGTATTTATGGTTGAATTTGTTGAAATAATCTCAGCTCATTCAGAATCTGTCTTTGCTGAAATTGTCTTAAAATTGGTTTTAGATGTCTTGTATTGCCCTATATACACCAATGAACGAAAACATTATGACCAATCATAGATGAAACGGATATTATCTCTAAACAACAGCAAACAGTCAGTTCTTGTAGTTGAGGTGTCTGATGCAGGATAAACTCTGATAATGGGCAAAAAAGGGCCAAATTATTATGGCCAGGTGACTGGGTGAGAGCATCTCTGAAGCAGCAAGGCCTCTGGGGGCTCCCTGTTAGCAGTGGCAAGAGCCTATCAACAGTGGTCCAAGAAGGGGAAACCCATGAACTGATGGCTGGGTGTTGGGCATGCAACGCTCATCGATGCATGAGGGAATAAAAGGCTATCCTGGCTGGTTTAAACTAACAATAGGGCTACAGTAGCACAAGTCGCAGAGAAATTTTAATGATGTGTTAAGGGAGGAACATGTCACAACACTAAGTTAATTGCACCCTGCAGTATGCAGGTCATTTTAGCTGCTGTGCCTATTCTGTTCCCTGTCCACTGTCAAACATGCGAACAACCTCTAGTAAAAATAATGGAATCACCAAACATAAAGGATGTGCATCCAGCTTTTTTACACCAAGGCAAATAAACAAATTGCAGATATGACACAAAACTATTTTTTTTCATCAGCTTAATATTCAAGCTTCATGAAACCCATCTCAAACAAATTAGATTAAATTATTTCAATTGATGGCATTTGTTTTCATAATCATGTATAGGAAAAAATAATGGGGATGGGGATTATTTAAACTCCTAAACCGGAACGGCCCCCGGTACCTGGGGCAAGCTGGGTATGGCATGCCGTGAACTTCTGACCCTTAAACGCATAATTGCTTTCAAGCAGTTCCTCTTTAAGATCGCTTGATTAATAATCACACGACTTATTGACTGAATAATCAAGAGCAATATATTTGCCTGTAATTATTGAGAAAGTATTAAGAAATGACAGAGATCACGAAAAGGCCACAATGACAACATCCTTATATAGTCGTATTGTAGGGCTGGGGAAAAAAACTAAACAAATAATGAATTAATCCAGTACTTTTCCTGAATTCCATCTCCCGTTTGAGCATTTTTTATTTCCCGCATTGCAACCTGATTTATTTTAAGATTGCATTCCATCAAAAGAATAGGCTACATTTGTGGGGAATCGCAGTTGCACACTGGTTGCTGCAAAGCAATAATAATTAATTTATAAAATCAATAACACTTCTTACGTTGAAATGTTGTTAATTGAATAATTTCATAACTAGTTATTAGTGCATCATGAAAGTTCAATGCATGGCATATATTTAAACTCATTTAAAATGCATTCCATGCATCGAACGTTCATGGCAGAAAAATCATTGTAAGGGCTTGACACCGTTGCTGTGCACAGAGATCAGGAATAGTGGACTGGACTCAGGTGCGAAGATGGATCTGCTTTGTATTTATTATGCTTTTGCAGCAGAGAAAGAAGGCACAATAGAACACAATACAAAAGAACAAAGAATCGAGGTTCCTGGATAACAGTATTAGTAATACATACAACTGGGACGTTAGCTACAGTACTGTGTATTACAAATAGAAAAGAACAAGGAATCGAAGTTTCTAGATAACAATATCAGTAATACATACAACTGGGATGTTAGCTACAGTACTATGTATTACAAATAGAAAAGAACAAGGAATCGAGGTTCCTGTATTATGATATTAAAGTACTGAACATAAACATTTACAGCACTAAGATTAAGAGTTAAAGTTTCACAGGCGAATGCAGGAGTGAAGTCTAAACAAGACTAGAGAGTAAATACAGGCTTGTGAGGCTTACGAGACTTCTCAACAAATGAGTGCAAAGCTCAGACTTAAATAGGAAACGCTATCACACAATGGCAATATGGAACAAATACAGGTAATGATCACAGACTGAGGAATACGATCCGGGGTCTTAATAGGCTGGTGAGTTGGATCGCTGGAGGCATGACCTTACAGTACCTCCCTCCCCCCGAGGCTTGACTCCCAGTGTGCCTGATCTTTTGGCGCAGAGTGGGCCGGTTCGGATGGGCCTGGTGGAATTCGGCCAGGAACTGAGGATCCAAGATGTCGTCGCGATCCCCCCAGCTCCTCTCCTCCGGACCGTAGCCCTCCCAGTCCACCAGGTACTGCAACCTGACTCCACGACGTCTGGAACTTAGCAGGCTGCATATCCAGTAGGTTGGATCTCCATCAACCACCAGGGCAGGGGGTGGGTCTTCTGGGGAGGTAGCCTTCGCCAGGGGTACTGCTATCACTGGCCTGAGTAAGGAGACAGGAAATGTATTTTTAATGTGGTAGTAGACAGCAATTGCAGTGAGTAGGCTGTCTCATTGACCTTCCGGAGGAGACGGAATGGTCCGATGAACCGCGGGCTGAGTTTTCTGCCAGGCAGGCAGAGGCGCAGGTCCCTCGTGGAGAGCCAGACTCGATCCCCTGGCTGGTACTTGGGGGCATCCCGACGTCTTCGGTCTGCCTGGATCTTCTGGTGGCGGAGAGCTCTTTGGATCTAGACATTGGTGGCTTCCCAGACCTTCTCCGCCTCCTTGAACCAGGCATCCACCGCCATGACTTCAGTCTGGCTCTGGTCCCACCGGTACAGGGGAGTTTGCCATCTGAGCTCACTCTGGAAGGGGATTAGTCCAGTGGACGCGCTTTTCAGAGAATTCTGGGCATATTCCGCCCAGGGCAGGTATTTGGACCAATCCCACTGGCAATGGTGGCAGTAGGCTCGGAGGAACCTCCCCAGGTCTTGGATGGCTCTCTCCTCCTGCCCATTCATCTCCGGGTGGTATCCCGAAGTCAGGCTACTGAAGCTTCCAGCTTCCTGAAGAATGCTCTCCATACTTGGGAGGTAACCTGCGGCCCACGGTCTGAGAGGATGTCCTCTGGAAGGTCGAAGTTTCTGAACACCTGCATGAACAGCGCCTCTGTCACTTGGGGGGCAGAGGGCATAGTGGCGAAAGGCACATATTTGCAAAATTTTGAGAACTGGTCGATTATCACCAATATTGTTGCGTTACCCTCTGAGTGAGGAAGGTCTGTCATGAAATCCACGGTAACATGTGACTATGGACGGTGAGGGACTGGTAATGGGTTTAATTTGCCTGCTGGTAGTTGTCATGGGGACTTAGTGATTGCGGATGTTGCGCATGACTACATGGCTGCCTCCACATCTGAGGCCAGGTGGGGCTACCGGTATCTGCGAGTAATGATTTAGGTTGTTCTTCTGGCTCTGGGGTGTCCTGAGGACAGAGAAGTATGCCCCCACAGAATTACTCAATCTCGAAGAGTGGAGGGAATGAATGTTTCACCCGCAGGCACCGAGGTGAGAGGAGGATTGTTCCTGGTGTCCTTCGCTATTTCCTGGTCCAACTGCCTCTTGATTGGGGTGAGGATACAGGCGGATGGCAGGATCTGCTCCACAGCCTCTGGATCTTTCACCACTTGTGTCTTTGGGATAGAGCGTGTGCTTTGATGTTCTTGGAGCCTGGGCGATAGGTAATGGAAAAATTGAAATGTGTAAAGAATAGCACCCACCTGGCCTGACGTGGATTCAGTCATTGAGCCTTTTGGAGATATTCCAGGTTGTGATGATCAGTGATCACAAGGAATGGATGACGGGCCCCCTCTAAGCAGTGCCTCCACGCTTCGAGTACCAACTTTACCACTAACAGCTCCTGGTGGCCCACATCGTACTTTGCCTCTGCGGGTGTGAGTCTGTGGGAGAAAGAAGCACAAGGATACAGCTTCTCAGGTACCCCATGTCTCTGGGACAGGATCGCTCGCACCCCCGCATTGGAGGCGTCGACTTCTACCACAAGGGCTTTTCTGGGTCTGGTAATTTGAGTATAGGAGCAGTAACAAACAGGCTTTTTAGTGTTTCAAAGGCGTATTGAGCTTCAGGATTCCATCCCAGTTCCTTGTGCTTACCCTTCAAAAGACATGTTAAAGGTTGGGCAACCGTGCTTAAATTTTTAATAAAGCATCTGTAGAAGTTGGCAAACCCCACGAAATGTCAGAGCTCCTTGATGGTCCGTGGGACTGGCTATGCTGCTACTTTATCTCCTCCATAGCCAATCCCTCTGTTCCAGTTACTTATCTGAGGACGGATATAGTGATCTGGTGGAAGACATATTTCTCGGCTTTGACATACAGCTGATGTTGCAACAAACGTTTGAGCACTCTCCTTACACCACCCACATGTTCCTAATAGGTGGACGAGGATGTCATCGAGGTAGGCGATGACGAATCTTCCCAGCATCTCTGGTAGTACATCATTGATGAAGGACTGGAATACAGATGGGGCGTTAACAAGGCCATAAGGCATTACACAGAGCTCGTAGTCACCGGAGGTGGTGCTAAAGGCCGTCTTCCACTCATCTCCCTTCCTGATACAGATTAAACTGTACGCGCTGTAGAGGTCAAGCTTGGTGAAGATCTTTGCATCTTGTAGTTGCTCCACAGCACTGGGGACCAGAGGGAGTGGATATCTGTATCTCACCGTGACATAATTTAGTCCTCTGTAGTCAATACAGGGTCATAGACCTCCATTCTTCTTCTGGACAAAGAAGAAGCTTGCGGATGCAGGTGAAGTGGAGGGATGAATGAAGCTCTGCTGTAGAGCTTTTTGTACATACTATTCCATAGCTTGAGTTTCAGCCACCGATAGGGGGTATACATGGCTCCTGGGGGGTGAAGTGTCGAACAGGAGCTCTATGGCACAGTCCCATGGACGATGAGGAGGTACCTGTGTAGCCTTAGATTTATTGAATGCTTCTTGCAGGTCCCAGTACAGGGATATGAAGTAGGGAAGCTGGAGTAGGGAAGGAGCAGTTGCGCAAGTTCCTCCAAGTGGTGCTCTTCGATGCAGAGGGAGATTGGCGCAGACTGGTGGATGATGCTACCGCTGCCTAGAGGTTTCCCGTCCACTGCTGTCACATCAATGGGAGTGTGGAGCCGGTGAACCGGAGTTAAGGGGTGATCTGGGGTTAAATGAAAAATGACACCAGGAAACGACTCAGAATTAATCTAAAGAGGTATATGTAATATCCACCAAAAAAGATACAAGTTGGCTTTTTTCTGTTTATGCGGTTGCCATGGTAACCGAGCAAGCTCATTAAATATGCAGAAAACTTCTGGCACCAATTCCTCTTTAACTCTATGATAGAATTCAGTTTTTCTTTCATCATTTAAAAGCCATTGCTTATCCAAATGCAATGACATAGCCATTCTTTGCCCAATTATTATCAGTTTTGTGATTTTGGGGCACTTTACTCAAATTTTGAAATTATTTAGTGCAGAATCTGACGAATACTCAAAATATTCAAAGTATGTAACAGATAGGGAAATTTTGCCTATGTCATTGCATTTCTAATGAAGTAAAGTACCTGCAGCCCAAATTTCATTGATTTTCAATGATAAATAAAAAAGTTACGGCTGCCACAAACATGAGAAACGTGGAAAAAGTAATACCTTAGGAAATCAATGGAAAATGCATTAGACCACATTGAAAAGTTGAGTTCAGTCTTAGTCTGTGGCTTACACCCATTTTTCAGACTGTATTATCTGATTATTCAAATGTTTATCACTTTCCTGGAGTGAAAAGCATAAATTTCATCATCACAGTTGCTTTTTCAATCATGATTTTATGGCAAAATTCAGTTTTTAATCCTTGTAGCAATTAGTGATTATTAAAGGTGTGTTATTATAGAATATTTTTATTCAAAAAAAAATTTTTGGAAAAATAATCAAATTTTGCCCATTTAACCCCAGATCACCCCTTAAGAATCACATCATTATAGGCCACTTCGAGAGGGATCTTGAATCTTTGTCCAGCGATGGCGGTAGGTGACACCTTTACCTTGACGGGTGCAGGGTTCTCCTCTCTGCAGTGGTTGCAGGGCCCAGTTCTCCTCCAGTGGCCTTACAATTATTGATGAGGTCTTTATAGTCCAGCTTCTCGGAAAGTTGCAGGAAGGCTACAAATATGAGTTTGCATAAATGGAAATTATGTAATTAATTCAACAGAAACTAAATCTAAACATTATCTCAATACCGTCTTCAGCAGCAGTTACTACATAACATTTTACTTCAAGAGGGAATTTCGAGAAATTTCAGTCAGTTGCCATGCAATCTCAAATTGAAGCCTTCTTCTTTGATGCAAAGCTATACGTCTTAATCATTAATGGTAACACAGCTTATTGATAGCCTATTTGCTCAGAAAATTAATTCAATGAATCATCAGATTCTTAGTTGGAAACAAATTGACAATTAACCTGCATTATGGTAATGTCACTGGTTGTAGACAGTTTTATTTTTACATGAACAAACTTAACACATGGACCTGACATGGCAAAAACAAATTTTTTAAAACAATTTCTAAGGCGTATCAAGCTGATTGGACACTGATGCAGGAAAAAAAAAAAAAAAAATATATATATATATATATATATATATATATATATATATATATATATATATTCAGAAGCTTTGAAAGACATTGATATGTTATGTCACAATTAATGTCGATAGGAAAATGCATAATGACCATTTCAATGAACAATAATGCAAGCTTGGGAAACATGCTAATTGTACTGATTGATTCTTGCAACTAAACGCATTAACACTTACTTCCTAATTAGGAACTGTAAATTGGAACAAGTTTGGAAGAAGTAATGCACTTTAAGGCGAGCAGAGAGCAGGGCTCTAATCCCTCCGATGGCAAGTCCAGGGTGGAAGAGGTTAAAATAATTTCATCTAATTTGTTTGAGGTGTGTTTCATGTAGCCTGTATGTAAAGCTAATAAACAAAAATCGTTTTGTATCATATCTTTTTCTTTTTTTTTTTGCTATGAAGCAAAAAAGCTGGATAAACATCCTCCATGTGTAGTGAGTTCATAATTTTTGCCATGGGTTGTGCAATGGGCACGAGAGCATGGGAACAGGACTTTGGCGTTATGGATGAAGGTCAGTTGGTCTGATCAGTTCAGTTCTCTTTTACACCACATACTTCAACCAGTTACATATGCACCATTTTCCTGGTGAATAGATGGCACCAGGATGCACTAAGGGAACAAGACACGCTGCTGGAGGCGGTGTGATGCTCTTAGAAATGTTCTGCCGGGAAACTTTGGATTTGTGGACATAAAATTAGCAGAGCTGTTTTGGCTGCAAGTGGAAGACCAACAGCATATTCTGCAGGAGGTCATAAAGTTTTGGCTCAGTGGTGTATATCCCTTGTCGGCTTAGAATATGCTTGTATGATCTAAGTTTATATGTACCCAGTGACTTTTTTTGGGGGCAAAACCACACTTGAAGTGCTAATCAAAAAAAAAAAAAAATTTAAGGCTCCATCCAAGTACTTGTTTGTGATAAGTGCTTTCGGTTCCTTGTATGCATGTGCTAATGCTCAGCAATCATCCCATTACCACTATTTACCATCCAAAAATGAGTAAGCAGCACTGAAAAAAATAAGTTGTCATTTTAGGCAATAGATTTGTTACAAAGTTTCAAAAGTAATTGTATAGGGTTTGTATTCCATTATAAATACTAGACAACAAAATGGCAAACAAATGCCTTTACTTCACAATCAGTCTATCTGATTGCTAACCAATAACAACTTGTAGCTTCAAGGCTTTCTTATGGCAGAAGACCCACGGAGACACTTTGATCAATGCAGCAGTGCTTCAAAAAAGATTGTCATTTCTGTCAAATTATTGTCACTAGCTTCAATCCAACTCCGTCTCCATTGTAAAGAATGGCTGAGGTCTCATTATTAGCCTGCAAAGCAAGCAAGCAAAACATCATGGTTTGTTGCATACCATGTTAATTAAAAGACTTCACCTCCTATTCGTGCTTCCTCGAACTAAGAGATATTTTTGCCGAATGAAAACTTTAGCACAGAATGTTTTCTTTGGAAATTCATTCAACTGTAGCACTTCAAGATACTCAAAACAAGTGTCAATTTTTGCTAAACTAAATATTTATTTACATTAAAACAATCAGGTGTTGAAATGTACAATCATTTCATATCTATTCCATCAGGTTGAAACATTATGTCATTCTACAGTATACAAGTAATGGAGGGTAATATTTATTCGTATGTAAATTTTTTTTTTTTTTTTTTGGGGGCGGGGGGCATTAATAATGCATTATGTTCATGTAATGAATGGAGGGTTTGGGTGTTGTGCTAGTTGTTATATGTGGATTTTTGTATTGTAAGATGTAATGTGATTGCTTGGTTCAGAATGAATGCACATACAATAAAACTATTCCTCGGTGTCTTGAGTCTACCTGTACTTGGTTATTTACTGTAGTTTCGCTTGACAGCACAAAACAAGCTGAGGTAAATTTAGGACATATGCTATGTGGGCATAATGGAGGTAAGTCCACTTGAAACTAATGTTTTGGGGAAAAATGATCCAATACAAAAGATTTGGAAATCACTTCTAGCCATTTTATCCAGTTCTCTTGTCTTTGAAAAGAAGTTGTCCAAAGGTTTGCATTTCCTACAAAGCACTTTTACAAAGTTGCATTTTCTGCACAAAGAGTATTTTTTCTGGCATTCACTATTTTAAATCTAAACAAATAACAAGCCAAAAAGGCCTACTTATTGGTTGGGTATGCAATATTTCTCAGCAAAAATAAAGTTAAAGTAAATAGGATAAAGCAAGCCAAAAGTTTTTCTTGTGTAATTGCCTTGGAAGGGCAATATGATATACATCACAAGAGACAGGACAGATAATAGCCAGGGAAGGAGGAAAAAGTGCATAATAGTTGATAAACTCGCTGTTGCTTATTGTTCACTACAATTACTTGAACTGATTGGATTCATCCTTCTAATAGGGACATTTATTTTATTTTTTTTTTTTTGCCAAAATCTGTCTTCCTCAACCATTAAAAACACAATGCATTGATAATTAAGACAAAGAGCCCCATATACTTTTGGTGTCCTCTCGGCAATATTCAATCACTGTTATTGTTGGAGTTAAATGGTGAGCATCATAAACAGGAATATCTTTCTATGCATTTCCTCATAATTTCCACTGTTTAACCCAAGGGGACAACTAATATAAAAGTGCAGCTCACACGGCACATATGCCCGAGTGTATTCATGCCCATGGCAATGTTTGCTGTAAGTGTTCTGCCCCCAATTGTTCAGGCCACGAAGACCTGCAACACTGTGACCGAATCTGAAAAACGCAAAAACAGAGAGAGATAGAGATGCTGTATTAAAACTTGACCACTGTTGCGTCCCATCCATGGTAACGAGTAGCACTGCCATTGAAGCACAGCGTTATGTTTATGAATGGACCCAGGCGCAGACAGTAATGAAATGCAAAATATGGATTTTAATACAGAAATCAGGATGAGACAGTCCAGGTCAACAACAAAAAGGCGGATTGCAGTACAAAAACAGAACAAAGAACTGTGGTAGAAATACAGGCCAAAAACCAGAAGGTGACAAGACACAAGGGCAATTCAAAAACAAAGACACGTGGAAATGACCGCTAAATGGAAAAACGACAGCAAAGGGGAAGGATACTAAAAATAATACAAAAAATACAGAAAAACCTTTGCACTGACAGAATAAAAACCATAATAACCGACATGATGAAAAAAATTTTTTCGCCGTTGTTTAAACAAAAAGTATTTATTTGCTTTAGATTCCCTCTGAATATGTTACCAGGTATATACACATGTTTTGATGCTAAATCAGTATATTTATCCCTGCTTTGACAGGCAGGGTTCAAAAAAACACAAGAATAAATGAGAAGCACATTTTGCATCTCTTCACAGTTTCCATTCTGACTTGACAGTCAAAGACTTTCCTAAGAGATGGTGCAATAAACCACCCAGAAATAGTAAAGTTTAAAAGTACATTTGTACATGAAAAATACCTTAAACACATTTCTTGGCATGAACCCTTTACTGCCTGCACTGTTATAAATTGCCATAATTTTACAGTACATTTCTGGTTCAGATTTGCAGTAAATACAATGTTCCGCATGCCCACATGCATTTCACCGAAATTTACAGTTAATTTACCTGTACAAGCATTTTTTGCACCCCGCATGCATTGGAGGTAAGGACCACCTGCTACATATCCCAGCCACAACCTGCCTAGCACCCGCCTGCAAAATTTTTGCCCCCAAATGATAAAGCAATTGGACGAGTTTAATTCAGGTAAAATTTTGGTTTCCATTACCCATAATTTCGCCATTTGGTGTCATTTATAGTCTCCTATTATTTTACTGAAAGAAGTACTGGCACTGCTGCTGCCAGTTAAATTAACTGTAATTTTACCGTCAATTGGTAACAGTGTGGGTCATCAGGTAAACTAACATACTGCATAGAATTTTCATGTGTTTGTAACATTGTTTAATTTACATTTATTTTGTTCAGGTCAATTTGACCCAACACTGAGAAGGCTGCTAAAAGTGGTCGGAATATTGCATCTAAACAAAAAATATTACAAAAGTCTGCCAAAATTATCTACCCCCCACACACACAGACACCTACACTGAGGCTCACAAAACATACTTTGTATCTTGACTCCAATGATGCCTATTCCCACCCTTTCAGCCTCTCACACATGTCAAGTTTGAGCTTAACAGTTGTAAGATGAGCAACATCAGAAAAATGACAGCCCAGAATGCATCCTAAATCTTGAAACTTAAGACCTTAGTGAAGCCAAGCAGGAACTCTCCAAAAATTAGGACAATTTTAGATCAATTTTGATCATGATGATGACTAGAATAATAAAGTCTTTATCCCAGAGCCATCTCTAAGAGAGACATTTACTTTAAAAAAAATGGCCTAATGGAATGGTCCTCAACTCCCACTCAGTGTCAGGCAACAACAACAGCTGCAAACATACTAAAGGCAATGCCAGGTCCCACTAGTATTGGCAGTGATGTGTATTATAGAAATAAAATCTTCTTGTGAGCTATTCATTCCAGATTTCACTGAGAAAATGGTTCTGGACATGACAAATCGAGACCGGAAGCTAGTTTGTTGACTGGAGTGGAGAGAGCTGCATCAACTGTATTTACATACTAATCTGGGGCCTTTCATCCTAACTAGGATCTATAAATCCAAAGACCAATCAACAGCCAGCCAGATGCAGAGACAGGTAGGGCCGTACTTTGACGCACCAGCGTTTTGGAGACGTCACACATTTTCAGGGTTTTCAGGTTTGACAGTTGGGAGACAAGCTGACAATTAGGGCACTTTGGGACAAATGGGTAGAGTGGCTGCCACCATTCCACAACGCAAGTGGTGATGTCACTGCGGATGAAGGGCTATTGGCACTCAAAGGTCTCTGTTCCTTTAGGAAATACATGCCTTCTAAACCAGCAAAATATGGCATTAAAATCCTGGCAGTTCATGACGCAGAGTCAAGCTAGGCATTAAACATACAGGTTTAGATGGGTAAACCTATTGCTGATGCACCTGAGCGAAACCAGTATATGTGGGTGGCCATTGAAATGACCTACGGTCTCAGAGGTCATATTAAATTTGACATCTTTTTACCTCCCACAACCTGGGCCTGGAGCACCTGAAGAGGAAGCCAACAATGTTGGGAACTGTTTGGAAAAATAAACCTGAGCTCCCTGCTAAACATCTGTTAATGAAGAATAGGGGCCCTCATTCCTCAAGGTTTACCAAGACAGACACCACATCCATGGTCTCTTACTGTCTAACAAAAGGGAAAAATTTTATGCTTATAAGCACACAACATGAAGATGCCAAGGTTTGCACCAGAGAGGACCTGAAACCTGAGATGATGCAGTTTACAACTGCATGACAGCACACTGGCCTTCGGTTAACTCTTACAACATCTTGGATGTTGCCATCCTGCAATGCTCTTTTGTCATTTGGATTGTCATCTTCCCAGATTGGAATTCTTCCAAGCTTTACAAAAGATGGCTCTGCCTTGAAAGGGTCCGAAGAGCACTTATCGCACCCAACATGGAAATGAAGAAGCACCTGACAAGAAGCCCAGCTGCTGTAGCAGTGGTGAGGAGAATCCAGGAGAGGGCGGCACCTACCCCACCTGCGCCGTAGGTAAATCAGTATGCGCGCATGTGTGTATTTCTGCATGTGTGTGTGTGTGTGTGTGTGGGGGGGGGTTTGGGGACCAGTGTCATCAAAAAGAGAACAGTTTATACTAAATACAATATACACTAAATTTCATGTATAGAACAGATATAAAACTTCCAATAAATAAAGTAATCATTTTCTTTGGAAGAGCTACCAAATCTGCAAGCCTTCAGATGATAGGACAACTGGGACCTCAGGCTTTGATAGTAAAATAGGATGAAGGTCATTTGGGACATGTTTTGGTACATTGCAAAGAAAACCAATTAAAATTCTGAAGATTACCTTAAGTGTAACTTTTAGAACTTGTTATGGGTCTCTGCTATATTTATATAAAGAACGTACATACAGTATGTTGCCAGGGAAAATATGTTAGAAACTTTGGACCTTCAAGTGCATCAAGAACCCCAATCTCACTCTGATGACATGTTCATGTAAAATGGGACAGCTGGTAAGATAAAATGGGATGGTTCCTGATGGTTAAAAAGGACACCAAAAAAATTCACCTGAACTGAAAAACAGTTGAAGAACGACTAAGGAAAAATGATCAGAGTCCAAACTCAGCATTTTTGTGTATTTATATGTTATATATTATTATAATATTTATAATAATATAGAATAATATTCTATATTATTAGAATATTTTATATATATTTTTATTTTTTGCATATTTTTAGTGCTTTGTTTCGAAGATCGTTTTGAATTTTTAATTCATCATTTCTCCACAATGTGATTCTGATCATTTTTCTATTGTGGTCTTCAATTGTATTTCATGTTTGTTTTTTATGGTTAAATCCACTTATCAGTTCAGCCATAACCTACCTGAAATGTACAATCTGTAAATATTTGTTCTCTGTTTGACCAGCAGAAAAATGTGGAATAGAACCAAAATGTTGATCACAATGAACCAAAAGCACGCCCGTCTCTGGCTTGGGAAATCTGTTTACGAAGCCAATAAATGGACCAACGGACGCACAGGGGGAAATGATATTTATCTGAGTCCTTGGCCATCGAATCATTTTGAACAGTAACATTCAATGAATTGGATTTTTAATGAAGAACAAATGCAAACTTGCATTTGAAAAATGTTGGAATACTTTTTCTGGGTGGTTTATTGCACCATCTTTTAGGCAAGTCTTTGACTGTCAAGTCAGAATGGAAACTGTGAAGAGATGAAGAATGTGCTTCTCATTTATTCTTCAGTTTTTTTTAACCCTGCCTGTCAAAGCAGGGATAAATATACTGATTCAGCATCAAAACGTGTATATACCTGGTAACATATTCAGAGGGAATCTAAAGCAAAAAAATACTTTTCGTTTAAACAACGGTGAAAAAAATTTTTTCATCATGTCGGTTATTATGGTTTTTATTCTGTCAGTGCAAAGGTTTGTCTGTGTAAATCCCAGATACTTGTATCTTCAAAGAGAATATTCTATTTGAGTAAAAAACATCATCGAAAAAAAGGAAATTCTTCCTGTCAAAACTGTTGATGAACAATGAATATAAAGACTGCATTCGAAGATAAAAAATATTTCTCAACCATTGTTTTATCACACCCTTACTCTCCCTATATTTCAATGTCACAAAGTGAGGTTGTCACGCCTGGCACCCATGTCAAAACGCTCCAGGGCAAGGAGTGGATGAGAATGCAAGTGCAGGGACAAGGATTTTAAGGCGCAGGAAAGCGCGCAAATGCAGGAAAAGCACCTGCTGCAACAGGTGCAAATGCCCGGCTTCTACGGGTGAAAAATGGAGGGAGTAATGGGTGGAGTAAAAGTCCCTGCTGGGTCCTCGAGGTGAGGTTGCCTTCTGTCACTTCCTGGCACCTAGAGATGTTAAAAGGGTGCCAGGGCAAGAATTGCAGGGACAAGAATTTTATTAAATAATAAAAGTGAATATAATAAAAGCAAACACAAAACTTCAGGATAATGGGGTGGTCACACATACGTTAGCCCCCGTAGTTATCTGTAGGGGGGATTACCGTAGCCCAGACTATGTAGAAGTACTTTAACTCACTTCACTGTACTTTAACATACTTCAGTGACATACAGGGTAGCCTAGTACACCGTAGTTAGACATAGTGAGAGGTACTGACAGCCGCAGTGTAATGTAGTAGCCTTTAGTTGCCTGTGGATTCACGCCAAATTTGTTGATTATGGGGTACACTACGTTTGGCTACGGTAGACTACGGTTGTTACTACGGTAAACCACGTGTAACTACATTAAACTAAGTTACTGCTACAATAATAAAAATGCCTGCTACCTTTGCTATTTTCTGAACATGCCCAACAGATAAACCTCCGCGCACGGTTTTCTCACGTTGATGGCCAAGTTATTTCTACAGATAGCTAGCCACAGATGGCTACGGATCGCTACGGTGCGCCACGTTAGACTACATTAAGCTAAGGAGGCTTCCACTATGCTTAACTACGTTATTTAACATATGGGTGACCACCCCTTAGCTGAGAAGGGAGTGCACATAACAAAAAGGAGAAACAGACTATGGCTACTTGCCTGCGAAGGGGGAAACTAAACAACAAAGCTTAAAATAAAAAGGAGAACATAATTAACTAAACAGAAACAGGTGACAACCATTAACAGTTCCAAGGGAACTGAGGATAATTGATAAATTAACTAAGGGCAGGTAGCCAGGCATAGGAATGCTCAAGGGGAGGGGCAATACAGAAGTAGACATTAAGCCCATGAGAGCCCTAAAATGGTGCAATGGCTCTAAATCAGTCATGCTGGCACTTATTAGACTTCCATCCATTAAACCCCGGGAACAAAAGCAGTGTGGGCACAAAACAATATGGCCATCTGTGTACTGCATATGACATTTATAATCACAGGCTGCATTGCTCAAATAATACTAAGTAATCGTAGTAGAAAAAAATAATGCACATACAGTACATTTATTCCTCACTTGCTCACATATTTCCTTATTATCTTTCATACTGCACCTCAATCTAATATGAATATCAGCATAAACAGTAATATGGGTGATGCAGGCTAAAAATGAAATCTCCTTTGACTGGAGGTTGCCAGTGGCAGCATTCCCATGGCTGCTCTCTCCTCACAATTGTGGCTTAAAAGCATTGATTCTAAGCTTGGTTCTGGGCCAGAGCCCTGCTCCAAATCCTCATCAAATTTTTCTTTCAAAGGCTTCAATTTTTGCACCAGGAAAATCCTGCCCACAATCAAAAATAAATTAATTGAATAATATATTAACCCTGTATTAACCCTTAAAGTGCCAATCACTGCTATGGTCACACACAGCGCAAAATACACAAAGCAAAATTTCAGATTTCAGCCTTCAAAAGGTCAGCTATTTTGTCAATTTTTAGTTGGCAAATTAGTTGGCAATGACCTTCAGAAGAGTTCGCAAGTACCTGTGAGTCCCTCTGAAGGTCATTTAACTTTTGGCAGGATAAGGTGAGAAAAAAATGTAGCACTTTATGGGTTTATATGGACAAAACTAATAACAACAGGCATTCAAGAGATACTGGTACCAGGCTGCCACATGCTAAACTCCAAGATTATTCCAACTTCTGTCCTTCTGTCAAATATGAAATTGTGTGGGGTGTTTGAAAGACACCACAAACATTCCAAGCTGTGGGAGTGCATGAGGGAAGGACAGAGTAATTTGACAGGAATAGTTGCTAGAGAAGTCCTCTATCCTCTGTTCACCAGTATGACCTAAAAGAATATCCAGTGGCCCTGAAGCCAAAAAGGTTGACAGCGCCCTGAAATGAGTGAATAAGAGGAATGTCAACTGCTCACGAAAGTACAAGTATAGACCTGAGGAGCTAAACAAAGAAGACCTCTGGGAGAGAGATAGAAAGAGAGTGAGAGGTAGAGAGATTTGAACAGTGCATGAATGATTCCAAATAGTTTATCATTTGGAATATGGCCAAATATGGCCTTACTTTTGAAAATGTTGCTTTGCCACTTCACCTTGCTCTGCTCCAAAATCTCAGTTTGAATCTGGATAGTAACTTTAAACTAGCTCCTGGTTCTGATAGCATTTAATTCTGATACATATCAACATTATTTAAGAGCTATAGCCATCTGTTATTTATTTTACCAATTTGATATTACTTTTCAAAACGTTAAGAACAGAAATTTGAATGCAAGTTTTTTTTTCTTTTTTGTTTTAGCAATTTTCCAGCTCTTTGTTCTGGGCCCAGAATTATACTTTCTTGTCAGCATATATTTCTCTTTATACTCACTGGAGGGACTGCACTTGCAGTTCAAGAGGCACTCTTCCATTTAATTAGTCTGAGATGATGAATGAGGTGGTTTGATTTGTTTTACTGAAGATCTTCTTACTGGTAGCAGCAATAAGGGCAAAATCAATAAAAATAAATCAATAACAAGCAATAACAGCAAAAGCAATAAAAGGAGATCTTTTTTCTCTGAGCGACTGAAATTGAGAATGTACAACAGAGATAATAAAATGAAATAGAAAATTCACAGGCTATGACTTTACCGTATTTATTATACAAGTTGTGTGTGTGCGTGTGTGGGTGTGCGCGCGCGCATGCGCGTACGTGTGGGCGTGCGTGTGTGTGCATGTGTGTGTGTGTGGGTGTGTGTGTGTGTGTGTGCGCACGTGCGTGTAAGTGTGTGTGCATGTGTGTCTGTGTGTGGGCAGATGTGTGGGCAGATGTGCGAAGCAGAGAGTAAAACAGGATAAAGCCATTGGCAGGGCTCGAGTTTCACGACGGCATCGACGGAAAATTGCCATCGATGGCCTACCTGTTTGCCGTGCTGCCCACCTATAAAAGCCCCAGTTCACGGCAGTAGAAAAACCTTCCCCCTTCAAAGTGCTCCTCGGCCAAAAACCAAAATAAATAAATCACACAGCATATACCGTTTTTTACCAGAACAGCAGTCGTATCAAAGGGAAGCCAAAACCTTGCCCTTCAAAGCTTAACACTTAAACCTTTTATTAGTTTACTTTTCTTGAACAGCAGTTGCTCATACGAATTGGTAGAAGGACAGTCAAATTTATTTACGATAGCAAATGACAACGTGTGACCAACGAATATATGAAAGGTCTTGGCTCCAAAGTGCATGACTACGCCACCTGGGGCCTTTCACACCAGGATACAGTACAAGGGTAGGCTGCTACGCACCTTGTTTGAGACAAGCGGGTTCACACACAGATACAATGAGTAAGGACAGAGACGTGATTTAATAAATTACAAAATTTATTGATAAATAATTGCAATGAAAGGCAATTTTGTCATTGAATTATTTGAGCCCTGGCAAAGAGAGGGGGGTAATGGCTGCCACCAGAGAGGGAACAAAACTGATACAATACAGCAATGATATGGCAAAAACTGTTGGGAGGAGGGGCAGTTACCTGTCTTGGAAAATGACCGACACACCACTCGTGCTCTCGTTTCCAGTGCCTAACCACACAGACAAACACACGCACGCATGCACAGGCACTGCAAAATATGGATAATCACAGCAATAGTGGATAGGAGCATGCATAGGCACAATGGGCTACCAAATGTGGGTAATCACAGCAATGGTGAATAAGTGCACTTTACCACTATAAAAAAACCACGGGGCGCAGTGCATGAAGAAGACTCGGAATCCTGCACCCTGTCCAGTAATCAGCGTCACTAGTTCTGGAGGGGGAGACGGAACAAGGAAAGCTGAACATTAGATGATGTCCAAGGCAGCCAAGTACTGGGACAGCCAATACCCCATGTATCTTAATACCGTGAGGGAGAAACCAATAAGAGGCAACTAGTTATAAGGCCAAATCAAATAATACAAGATAAGAAAAGAATAAGAGAAAGGAACAAAACAAAAAGGGCAAAAGCTAATGTTACACTGAGCTTATGGTAGGCAAAACAGCAGTGGCAACTGTTTCCTTTGTTAACTATGTCTCCAAGGCAATACTGCAGTGTATTCGGCGAGCGTCTTTTCACCCGAGACCTTCAGTAGTGCTAAAGTAGCTGACTACTCGGAAGCGTCTGGCGACAGTAGAACGCCTTTTACTGACGAGCAACCAGGAAACAAAGATTGTAACTGCGGAGTACAGAGAAGCCATGGATCTCCATCAGCCTACTGGGGAGCTTCTTTTATAGAAGATAGCTGATAGGAAACTAGCCGCTGACCGGCTAACTGGAGGGCGTGACAGAGGGAAGTGGAGCTACGGCACCAGCAAGAAGACAAACCTCATGACAGCGGTCCTGCCGGTTACATTCTATCCCCCCATTTGTTATCAGCGTCCCGCAGATAAAGTAAAAGAAAATGCCACAAAAAACCCCAAGAAAGAAAACAAAAACCCACACAGGATATACTTTTAACACCAGGGGCGGAAAACTACGGTCACCCTACTGTTAGAGCCAACCACCCCGGAGTTCATAGCCCCATCTGCCCTGCTCACCACTGACGCTGGGAGGTGATGAGGGTTTCCGTGTGTCCCTGCTGTGGCCCGGGCAGTCCTCCGTGGAGCTACTGGACTGGTAACCTGGTCGACCCCATTGAGGGAAACTGGAGGCGGAGCAGGTGGAACAGGCGGAGCCACCTCCACTTGGGGCCTGGATGTATCCGGCCGTTCAGAACGAGGGGCAAAAGGCAGCTGGACCGGCCGTGTCTGACCTCGGGGAGAGTGAGCAAGGACCCACTGATCATGATCATCGTTTTCCATAGATCCACTCACGGCAGCCTGCGGTTCCAGTGGAATGGAGAGAGGCTCTGTGCCTCGGTCAAGGTGAGCAGGTTTCAACATGGTCTGATGCACTTGTCGAATCTGGCTGAGATCATGCACCGGCGCAACAGAGTACACCACCCCACCAGGAGCGGGTGCACGGACCACTTGATGAGCAACGGAACTCTAGGCATCCTGGATCTTCGTGCGCCCTCTCACGGTGCAATCTCTCAAATACAAAAGCTGTCCTTCTGGCAATATGTCACTCCGAGCCCCCTGGTCATGCCGTTCCTTCCTCTTCAAGGCAGCTGCTTGCAAGCGTTCTCTGGCATGGTGAAAGACCACGTCGAGCCGCCGCTGGTGTTCTCGCACCCATTCATTCACCTGCCCATCCTCTGGCTCTCATACGCTGCCTAGAAGAAAATCGACAGGTAACTGCGGTTCTTCACCAAACATCAAGTAGTGCGGTGACTCACCTGTTGACTGATGCATGGTCGGGTTGTAACTAAACACTAACTGTGGTAAGTACTCAGGCCAGCGGCTCTTCTGCTCCCTTGGCAGAGAGCGTAGCAGGTCATGCATCGTGCGGTTAAATCTTTCGCACTGGCCATTGCCCTGTGGGTGGTAGGGCGTGGTTTGGGTTTTCTGAACTTCGTACAGATTGCACAGCTGGTAGACATTAGCATTTTCAAAGCTGCGGCCCTGATCAGAGTGGAGGCGAGCAGGGACGCCAAATCGAAAGAACCACTCCTGGACAAGCACGCTAGCCACAGTCGTTGCCTTCTGGTCTCGAGTGGGCACTGCCTGTGTGAATTTAGAAAATACGTCAGTCATAATCAAGACCTGCTCCCTACTATCCGTTGCAGGCTCCAACAAGGTAAAATCCACAGCCAGTATCTGATGTGGACGGGATGCCAGAAGATGTCCCCTAGGTGCATGGAGCTTGGGCTGGGAGGATTTTTCAAGCGTACACCGTGCGCAGTTCTGACACCATTGTTTAATGTCTGCTCCCATACCAGGCCAATAGCACCTCTGCCGTACTAGCTCCGTGGTATGTTCAATGCCCTGATGGCCGTGATCATTATGGAGCTGCTGCAGAACTTCATCCTGAAGACATGCTGGCAATACGAGCAGAAGAATTTCTTCACCCCCTTCAGGCCTGTGTATCCGGCGGTAGATTAGACTGGTGGTTTCCACGATCCTTTCCCACTGCTGTAACAGCACATGGGTCGGTCCAGACAATCTTTCCTGAATGGTTGAGTTCGGTGTCTCCTGGGCCCGCCAGAAAGGAAGGAAGGTGCCAATGGTAGGGTCTGCCTCTTGAAGCATCCTCAGGTCATCAGGGCTACGGGAGAAAAAGACCCCGATGGCTGTTCTTGCCTTCTGCCAGCTTGCTGCAGGGGCATAGGAATGGCTGTTCCTACCACAGATGGCCCTGTGCTAGGTCCTTGACCCTCTAAGGGAGGCTGCCTGGACAAGGAATCAGCATTTTTATTGGAGCGACCCGGCCGATACCTGATGTTGTAGTTGAACGCCGACAGTTCGGCTACCCATCGTTGCTCAGTAGCGCCTAGCTTGGCCGTCTGCAAGTGACTCAGTGGATTATTATCGGTCCAGACAGTGCAGTGCTGGCCCCACAGGTATTCCCGGAACTTCTCAGTCATTGCCCATTTCATCCCGAGAAATTCCAACTTCATGGAACTGTAGTTCCTTTCCGCAGGGCTGAGACTGCAACTGGCGTAGGCGATTGGTCAGACCTTGCCATCCTGCTCTTGGGACAACACTGCTTCAAGACCGGTATGACTGGCATCCACCTCAAGCAGAAATGGGAGATTAAAGTTAGCAAACGCAAGGGTGGGTGCACTCACCAATCTCCACTTCAGCTCCTGGAAACTGGTCTCACAAACATCGGACCAAGCCTCATCCAGTCGTGTGCCTTAGCCCTTCCGTGTCTCCATTCCCGTCAGTTCAGCAACCAGGCGGTGTAATGGGGCGGCTAGCTTAGAGAATCCCTCCACAAATCGTCTATAATAACTAGCAAACCCCAGGAAAGACCGCAGTTCTGAGACATTGGCGCAATGAGGCCAGTTAGCCACAGCAGACACCTTAGCTGGATCTGTAGACACCCCTTCACGAGAGACGAGGTGACTAAGGTACCAAACTTCTTTCCTGAAGAAGCAGCATTTCTCCAGCTTTGCCTTCAGCCCTTCTTTATGGAGGCGAGTCAACACCAGGTCCAAACGGCTTATCTGATCATCCACGTTGGAAGAAAACACAATTATGTCATCCAAGTACAGTAGGAGGGACTGCCCGTGTTGTGCCCCAAACATTCTTTCCATCAACCTCTGGAAGGTACTTGGGGCGTTACACAGCCCAAAGGGCATGCGGTTGAATTCGAACAGCCCGAAGGGCGTGCAGAACGCAGTCTTCGGGCGGTCTTGTTCACTTACGGGTACCTGGTTGTAACCACTAGCTAGATCTAGCATGGAGAACCACTGAGCTCCACAAAGTGCATCCAGAGACTCCTCGATGCAGGGCAGGGGGAAAGCATCCTTCCAGGTCTTGCTATTAAGCTGTCTGCAATCGACACACATGCGAAGGCTGCCATCCTTCTTTCGCACTATAACAATGGGAGAGGCATAGGGGCTATTACTTTCCCAGATGACTTGGCTGTCTAATAGCTGTCGCAAGTGGGCCTTCACTGCTTCATAATCTGAGGGGGGGAGGCACCTGTATCTCTGCCTAACAGGCTTATCATCAAGCAGACGGATGTCATGTGATATAAGGTTAGTGCCCCCGAGGTCACCCTCAAAAGCAGAGAAAACGGACTTATGTTTGAGCAAAAATTCCCTTACTCATTCCCGCTCAGACTCTGCCAACATTAATAGGTCGAGGGCCTGAATTTGCTGTTTTACAGAGCTAACCTGCCCAGTATGGGCCTGAACCGTGGCTGTAACGGCGTCAGACTCCGGGGGGAGCTCAGAAATTCCAGCTGGAAGGCCCTCAACCGTGGTATGAACCAGCAGGCCTATTGCACAGCGGGGGTAGAGTGTGGCATGGGTGAACCGCACATTAACAAAAGGGATAAAGGCTGTACATCGCTCTACATGAATCAGGGCAGGTGAGACAAGAAGGCCATCTGGTAATGAATTGCTAGCTGGCTCAAGCAAAACAGCAGGGGCATTACAGAAGTGGGAAGCACAAGTAGCCGCTACCAACTTAACAGTATCAACAGGTGTGTGGATAGACTTACGGCCTCTAACTTTGGCCGCCCCCGTTTTAGCTCGAGGTGATCTGAGCTGGACTTGGTGGCAGTGCTGTAAAGCGTGTCGCCATGGGGGAGATGCATGAACCACCGGTGGGAGATTGAACAGTGATGGGCCATGCTGCCCAAATAGTTCCTCATAACACTCACGAATTACATTCATCCCGAGCACACCCGGCACGACAGGGGGTGAAGCCTGACCTGGGGGATCTTTGACCACTAGCTAACCACGCTGAGGGATTATCTTACCCAGTACTTAAACCGTTAACTCTGCATAACCTGTGTAGGGTATGTCTAAACCATTTGCAGCGCGAAGCTGCAACCAATGACAATCTTAGAGCTTGTCTTTAAAATTCTGGAGAAAGAAACTTTTCACAATCGTGGATACCATGGACCCCGTTTCCAGAAGACAATTAACAACTACTCCGCCTAACCTGACAGCTACCTTAGGGCACTGTGCGACAAGGGAGGTTGCAGTATGACTGGCTGGGTTCGCATCCTGAGAGCCATTCAGGTCCCCTCCCAACATGTGGCTCTGCACGTTAAAGGGAGCTAGTTTCCCGCCACCTGGGAAGGGGTAACTGAGCTAGCCTGAGCTTGGGACGGGGCCGCAGTGTTCGGTGCCAGAACAACTCGCTCATTCTCACATTCCCTAGCATAGTGACCTGGTTTCTGGCATCGCCTACAAATGACAGGGGAGGGGTGTCGGGGCCTCACCTGGTGCACTGACCCCTGTAAAATGGATAAGGCACCAGTTAACTGCTAATCTGTTCTTGCTGTTGTAACAGCATAGCACGCGATTCTGCCATCTCTGAGTTAGCTGGGGAGGAGGGAATGTTAGGCTGGGACCTTGAACACTGTATGGCACTGAGGGAGGGGACTGAATAGCTCCTACCTCGGGTGAAGTCATTGGGCCTACTTTCGCGCTCCCACTGGATGGCTGCAGCACGCAACTCCAACAGGAACAGCCCTGGAGTCCAAAGAACAAGCCTCTTCAACTCTCTGCGGAGATCAGAATCAATAAAATGTTCTAAAAACTGATCACGCATCAGCTTATCAGAATGGGGTACTGACTCAGGAGAAACTTGCTTAATTTTGTCCATTAACTCTTTCAACCCCAGATATTCTAGCATCATTATACCCTTCAACCCCACAGCCCTCTGTAGAGGGCTGGTCATTATCTGGACATTGTATCTTACTGTTATCTCTGGAATCCCATTAAATGTAACCTGATATGTTCCAATCAATTAGTCAGATTGTTTGAATTTTCCCTACAGGAATTTGGGGTTGAAGGGAATATGTTGGTCAGCCCTCTGTAGAGGGCTGTGGGGTTGAAGGAGTTAAAGAGAAAAGGGCATGGGAGAACTCTTGTAGGGACTCCTCATCTAGCTGTTTCCGAGAGAAAAAACTCTCTGCAAGGCCACATAAAATTTTGAGCATCCGTACAGCTCCTTTAGAATAGTAATAATTTTCTCTGGGTCCTCTCTGTCAGCCCTTGGCCTATATTGTATCTCATCCTCAGCCTCACCGTCCAAGTGATCAAAAATGAAATAGGCTTTGTCAAGTGAGCCCAAATGTCTAGCATGCACACAAGCATCTACCTCCTGTACCCATTCATCAATAGCAATAACTGCCCTACCCCTAAAAACAGGACATTTCCGTTCCCTAGGCAGATACACCAGTCGTTCTACAGGTACAGGGTCAACAGGGTTAGGGGCGTCACCCGGGTTGGCCCGCTGTTGTAGTAGGCGCTCCTTGTCTGCTAGGAGCTGACGGAACAATGTCTCAGTTACTTCTGGACAGGTGCCGGAAGCACAACAGCGTTCCAGGTGACTCCTCCAGGTCCCACAATGTGCCAACTGCTGTTTTGCCTTGGATACCTAAAAAGCTTATTGCCCATCAAAATAAGAATAACAAATAAGAAAGAAAATAAATAAAAGAAATTCACGTCTCCATTTACAGAATCCCTGCCGATTACGCCAAAATGTGACCAAAGGATATATGAAAGGTCTTGGCTCCAAAGTGCATGACTACGCCACCTGGGGCCTTTCACACCAGGATATAGTACAAGGGTAGGCCGCTACACACCTTGTTTGAGAAAAGCGGGTTTACACACAGATACAATGAGTAAGGACAGAGACGTGATTTCAGTTATAAAAAAAAATGAACAAAATTTATTGATATATAATTGCAAAAAAAGGTAGCTTTGTCATTGAAGTATTTGAGCCCTGGCAAAGAGAGGGGGGTAATGGCTGCCACCAGAGAGGGAACAAAACTGATACAATACAGCAATGATATGGCAAAAACTGTTGGGAGGGGGCAGTTACCTGTCTTGGAAAATGACCGACACACCACTCGTGCTCTCGTTTCCAGTGCCTAACCACACAGACAAAACCTGCACGCATGCACAGGCACTGCAAAATATGGATAATCACAGCAATAGTGGATAGGAGCATGCATAGGCACAATGGGCTACCAAATGTGGGTAATCACAGCAATGGTGAATAAGTGCACTTTACCTCTATAAAAAAACCACAGGGCGCAGTGCATGAAGAGGACTCGGAATCCTGCACCCTGTCCAGTAATCAGCTTCACTAGTTCTGGAGGGGGAGAGGGAACAAGGAAAGCTGAACATTAGATGATGTCCAAGGCAGCCAAGTACTGGGACAGCCAATACCCCATGTATCTTAATACCGTGAGGGAGAAACCAACAAGAGGCAACTAGTTATAAGGCCAAATCAAATAATACAAGATAAGAAAAGAATAAGAGAAAGGAACAAAACAAAAAGGGCAAAAGCTAATGTTACACTGAGCTTATGGTAGGCAAAACAGCAGTGGCAACTGTTTCCTTTGTTAACTATGTCTCCAAGGCAATACTGCACTGTGTTCGACGAGCGTCTTTTCACCCAAGACCTTCAGTAGTGCTAACGTAGCCGACTACTCGGAAGCGTCTGGCGACAGTAGAACGCCTTTCACTGACGAGCAACCAGGAAACAAAGATTGTAACTGCGGAGTACACAGAAGCCATGGATCTCCACCAGCCTACTGGGGAGCTTCTTTTATAGAAGATGGCTGATAGGAAACTAGCCACTGACCGGCTAACTGGAGGTCGTGACAGAGGGAAGTGGAGCTACGGCACCAGCAAGAGGACAAACCTCATGACAGCAGTCCTGCCGATTACAGACGCAAATTATCAACACGTCTTTATAAATTAGTTTGCGAGGCTTCTTTTGCAAGAAGCCACAACAATCTATTTTCTACAATCTTAATATAGAAGTAAAGAATGCGATGTTGCACAGCTTAATAAGCCTCACTAATCAATTTGCGAATCTATACCATTTCATGAGCTACATGAGCGCAAAATTTATAAAGATGTGGGCCTATGGTAATTTACGTTGTAATTTATGTGTGAAAGAAAACCCCTCATAATTTCGTGGTGCAATTTATAACAATGTTACCAAAAATAAATTTGACTGTCTTTCTACCAATTCTTATGACCAACTGCTGATTAAGAAAAGTAAACTGTGAAAGGTTGAAGTCATTAAGCTTTGAAGGGCGAGGTTTTGGCTTCCCATTTGTTACGGCCGATGACCCGCCACTGGTTTTTACAGCTGTCTTTTTCGCCCTTTTCTTGCGATCGTGGGCGCAGAATTACTCTTGAATAATTTATGTATCTCCTCTATTTTTAACTCCGATCACGATGCCGACAGGTGAAAGGAACAAAAAAAGAAAAAAAATATGCCGAATTACAGTCGGCAGCCGCAAAGTATGGCAAATTGACGAAGTTATGGAGGTATTGAAATTCTCTTAGGTTGCGTGTTGTGTGTTGATAAAGCTTGGAAAGTGGTCTTAATAGCCAGTATCTAGTGCTGTTGTCAGTGTGAGTGTTGGAATGACAGGAGAAAGTCCGAATTTCGCGGGTGGCAGAAGATGTAAAAAATGGCTAAATATGATTATTTTTTCAATGACCTGGTGTTTGATTGCAATGTCCTTTGCTTGTACTTGCATTATAGCAATGCCCAAATGATGTCCCAGTGCAATACTGAGCCAATTTCCAAGACAGCAAGTGGGGAAAAATACGGGAAACGTTTTCATTCAAGAATGGTTTTGATTTGCATAGCGCATGCTGATTGGTCACTTTAGGTGAGGAACATCTGAGACTACAGACCTTTACTTTTATTAGCTAAAGTGATGACCTAAAGCTCCATGGTGGATTTGCTGCTGTGCCCCCAAGGTAGCGGCAGACTTTGCTGTGGTGCCCCTTATATGGAGGCACATTTGCCGTAGTGCCCTTATATTTTCAGCATGGACCACAGCGACTTTTGCTGTGCCCCTTATCACCTGTAGTTCGAGGCCTGCATTGGTTTTTTTTTTATTTTGACAGAAAAAACGCAATGATAATAGGTTAAGAGACTACGAAAGTTTCAAGAAGATATGGGCTGAAAGACAAAGTTAAACAGAACTGAAACAAGAACACGTCATGTCTGGACAATTCACAACCACTAAAGGCATTTTTTACACTTTTGTTCAACATCAAAAAGTAGATAGTGCTCTATTGCCACACAATGATTAAATAACTCCAGGACTGGTCCAAAAACTGCTGCTGTTGACTATGAACTGCCAACTCTTGCAATGGCTTGTCTGTCCAGTAACCATCGATCTAGGAGGGAAATGGACTCAAGCACAGACAGTTGTGAAACAGCACGATTAGTTCAATATTCAAGAAAACAAGGTTAATTTGTCGCGGGCAAAAACCAGAGAAGGAATGCAGTGCAGAATTACTGGGTACAAAACGTAGTCGTAAACAAGCTGAAATCCATAGACCATTTGGGCAGAGTGCAGTACAAGAACGAAGGCAAAATCAAAAAACCAATGATACAAAGTTGATGAGTAGAGGGCAAACAGACGCAAAGGGTAATCCAGTTCTCATGATCAAAGAAAGTCTGAGCACAGGGAAAAAACTGAGAAAAAGGCTTGTAAGTAACAGGACAAAAAGTAAGCCAAAATCACGCAGAGAGGAGAAAATAGAGCTGAAATAACAGGGGAGTAATCAGTGGCGTCGTTAGCTCTGGGCCCCGGATGTTTTAAACCTAGCCCCGGATGGTTTTTCCTGGCAAAAATTACAGTTTTTAATACAGAAATAGACACGTCAAAATCGCCCACTTCAGGCAGTCACAGCCAGAGATGACTCTGGTCACAACTCTCATAGCTACAGCCCCGCCCACCCCCTCCGCCCCCACGAGCCCAGACCTGTGCTGCGATGCTAATGCTGCGTTCGAGATAAATCGGAACTGGGATCTTTCCCAGTTGAAAACTCCAAGTTCCGACTTCAAAGCGTTCGAGACGCACCAGGTCGGAATAACCAAAAAATGGCAGACCGCGACAAACTTTGCATTCATAGTGCTTCACGTAGGGCACAAAAACATTACAAATTGCAGGTGGTGTTTGATTGCTCTTTTTCCAGTCAGAGGTCGGAAAGATCCCCGTTCCGACTTGTCTCGAACGCAGCATTAGTTGCCTCAACAAAGTAATGCGGAGAGACGTCTATGGATATCCGAAGCTTTTTCAGCCCAAAGGCGAGCCAAAGAGTCAAGAAAAACCAACTTCAGGTAACGTTACCTTAGTATTTGTAATGTTTACAACATCTAATGTTTGTAAGGTAGGCTAGCTAGCTAGCTAACCTAGCTAGGGTCCGTGTAATCACGTAGAAAAGGAACAGACGCTTAACTGAGCGTTGCGTTGATGCTAAACCGAGCGTAGCATCGATGCAATGCTTGCACGTTTTACAAAACATGAAATAAGTTCTGAACCGTTTATGATAGAGATGAGCTGTAAACAACATTTGAATCGTGAGATTCTCTGCTTTCTGATGGTCCTTGAATGGTGCCTCTATGACAACAAGGGTCCATATAGGGTGTGTGAGTTACTATTGTGAATCACTTTGTTACTTGTTTGTTATTAGTTTTATTATTACTATCATCACTATGATCAATCATTTGTCTTCAGAAAGTTCCCATTGGAAGGCATTGGTCTTCCATTTATCAACAGATTGGCTATTTTCCAATATAACACTTTTATGAGAGCCAAAGTCATCATTACACCTACTTAATTATTGTTGGTATATGATAAATGTTGACAAAATGTTCATTTTTTGCTGTTAGTTGCTGATGTTTACTATATTGTGGGTGTATACTAGGCCTTTAGTGGTAAAGTCCGACTCTATGGTCATGATCAATTAACTGTAACTCACAGAAGAAAAAGTGTATTTGCACAAAACTTCACATGTAGCTTCAAAACACCTAAGTACAACTTTTCACATTTGAAAAAAAAGAAAATTCCCTGGTTGACTAGGGAGATATTCAACAAAACACAAGTTTTCTTTACTGGGCGATTTTAGTATTATTGTTGGTTTTTTTTTTTTGTGTTTGAAATATGGCCAAAGGTAAGGTATAAATGTGACTTTACACGCAGCAGATAAAATGGCAGGTTTCCCTGAATCATATAATGTATAATACTTGGTAATACCTGAAAAAATTAGCTCAAAATTGGAAAAAATATAGAACTATTTCCAGTTTTTAGGTCTATGTAGGCTTTTAAGGGAACATCATTTTTGGCTCCAACATTTCTGGTTTCAAGATGTACTGGAGTTGTATTTATAGGCTACAATTCAATTTCTACCTCATAGGCTACTACTAGAAGCCCTGCACTTCAGTAAATCATGCAATACAGACCAGATTTAATAGTAATACATCTTTATTTCAGATCCGTAGATCCTTAAAAAATTGAAGAAAGCAGCATAAATCATAAAATGTTGACCCTCATGACCACTATGTTTCAACTGTGAAATACTCTGGTTTCACATTTTTAGAAAACAACATTGTGCAGATGTGAGTGCAGTTTTGTTGTGATTGATAATGTGTAGGTCCAAGTCACATAAATGCATCTTAGTACAGCTAGTCGAGCTAATTGTTTATTTTGTGGAATATTGTTACAGGTGAGCCAGAGAGGAGCGAGGGAGGAAAGCAGGGAGAGAGAAGAGTGGAGAGAGAGGGGGCACTAGGCCCCAAGACGAGTCAGGGAGGAGAGCAAAGAGTGAGAGGAGAGTGGAGAGAGAAAGCTGGACCATCACAGCTTATGAGGAGCCAGAGAGGAAAGAGAGAGAGAGAGAGAGAGAGAGAGAGGGACCACCTGAGTGAGAGAGGAGCGAGGGAGGAGAGCAGAGAGAGAGAGAGACAGGGACCACCAGAGACAAACAGGAGTGAGAGAGGAGAGCAGAGAGAGAGACAGGGACCACCAGAGACAAACAGGAGCGAGAGAGGAGAGCGGAGAGACAGACAGGGACCACCAGAGATGAACAGGAGCGAGAGAGGAGAACGGAGAGAGAGACAGGGACCACCTGAGCGAGAGAGGAGCGATGGAGGAGAGCAGAGAGAGAGACAGGGACCACCAGAGACAAACAGGAGCGAGAGAGGAGAACAGAGAGAGAGAGAGGGACCACCTGAGCGAGAGAGGAGCGATGGAGGAGAGCAGAGAGAGAGAGACAGGGACCACCAGAGACAAACAGGAGCGAGAGAGGAGAGCAGAGAGAGACAGGGACCACCAGAGACAAACAGGAGCGAGAGGGACCGGAGAGAGACAGACAGGGACCACCAGAGATGAACAGGAGCGAGAGAGGAGAGCACGGAGAGAGAGACAGGGACCACCTGAGCGAGAGAGGAGCGATGGAGGAGAGCAGAGAGAGAGACAGGGACCACCAGAGACAAACAGGAGCGAGAGAGGAGAACAGAGAGAGAGAGAGGGACCACCTGAGCGAGAGAGGAGCGATGGAGGAGAGCAGAGAGAGAGAGACAGGGACCACCAGAGACAAACAGGAGCGAGAGAAGAGAACGGAGAGAGAGACAGGGACCACCAGAGACAAACAGGAGCGAGAGAGGAGAGCGGAGAGAGAGACAGGGACCACCAGAGACAAACAGGAGCGAGAGAGGAGAGCGGAGAGACAGACAGGGACCACTAGAGACAAACAGGAGCGAGAGAGGAAAGCGGAGAGACAGACAGGGACCACCAGAGACAAACAGGAGCGAGAGAGGAGAACGGAGAGAGAGACAGGGACCACCAGAGACAAACAGGAGCGAGAGAGGGGAGCGGAGCGAGAGAGAGGGACAACCTGAGCAAGAGAGGAGCGATGGAGGAGAGCGGAGAGACAGACAGGGACCACCAGAGACAAACAGGAGCGAGAGAGGAGAGCAGAAAGAGAGAGAGGGACCACCAGAGACAAACAGGAGTGAGAGAGGAGAGCGGAAAGAGAGAGAGGGACCAGTCAAGGATTTAGGGAGCAAAGAAGCTAGCCCAATGCAGATTATTCTCAACTTTCTTTTCACTGAATTTGGAACTCAGAGGAGGGCTTTTCAAAAGACCTGGTACAAATCTTTTGAATGGATGGAATACTCTGTCAGTCATGATTGTAATGTGGTAAATAGCCACTAGATGGCAGTATTGACTTTTTTTTGTGAAGCCCAGTCTGAAGCTAGGTTGGGCATGTCCAGGGCATGCCCAGAGGGGAAAGTCCCAGAATGGGAGGGGGCTGGACAAGAGTATATAAGGAGAAAAATTGAGAGAGTAGTAGTAGTAGGAGAAATTGCAAGAAGGATACATTTGACCAGACCTGTCACTCTTTTCAAGACCTGTTAAGCTTTTTGTGGATTTTTGCCTGTGTTGGAGCATTTTCCTGTCCCAGGACATCACAACATAGCAGCCCATCTCCATTACCGGGAATTGTAAATATCTCATTTTTTATTTTCTTTTCAATCTTGGTCAGTAGTGTAGGGTGTAGATTAGTTCTATGTGTGTGCTTAATTAAATCTGTTGAACTTAAAGGATTTTGACTGTCATTCCTTGCTGTCCGTGACGCCATAACAAATTGGGGCCATAACATGATGCAGCATTCTGCTTCGCTTGCAGGTTGTTTGGGAAGAGTCACCACACAAGAGAGGGCAGAGACTCCCTCATACACACTGGATTTTCAAATTGGAAAAGAGCTCTCAACTCCTTTAAAGAGCATGAGAAGACAGCTCTGCACAAAGCAAGCATGATCTGCTGGAAGAGCTTCCAAGCGACAAATGTCCAAGGCGACATTGTAGAGCAACTGATGACTGCCAACATTGGTGAAATCACTGAGAGGAGGGAGTACCTGCGCCGCATAGTAGCCATTACAGCCTTTTAGGGGAAGCAGGGACTACCACTCCGTGGTCACCGTGAAGGAGAGGAGAACCTCAAACAGGGTAATTTCCTGGAAACTATGAAGCTAGTCAAACAATTCGACCCCTTTCTCCAAACTTACACTGCACCATCAAATGCAACGTACTTGTCTGCAGAGTCACAAAATGAGCTCATTACCTGTTGCTCAAAAGTCATCACAAACAAGATTGTCAAAGAGAAGCCAAAGTCTATTCAGTGATGGCAGATGAGGCCAGGGATGGCCTGTGTGAACAACTGGCAGTGTGTGTGCGTTACGTTGTTCCTGACATGAGGTGAAGGAATGATTCCTGGCTTTGAAAAAGCTTGACCATTTCGATGCCAAGTCCATTACTGATGCCATAGAGGAGGTTCTGGTTTCCAATGGCCTCTGGACGGTCTTTACATGCGTGTCTCAAGCATATGACGGTGCCTCAGTCATGAGTGAGGCGAAGGGTGGAGTACAAGCACGCTTTCGAGAAAAACACCCCCAAGCTATATATGTGCATTTCTATGCGCACGAGTTGAACCTCATACTATGTCACACATGCAAAGCAATTCCAGAGGCCACAGAGTTCTTTGAACTTTTGGAGAGCATGTACTCTTTCTTCCACAGGTCTCCTGTCCATCATGACATGTTTGCTGATGTCAAGAAACACTTGGGGTTGGACAACAGTGAGCTCATTCATCTATCAAAGACCCGGTGGGCATGTCAACTGCAATCTGTGAAGGCCATGCTCAACAACTTTCCTGCTGTGAAACAGTCATTGGAGAGCATTTATACAGCTGTAGCTGTAGGACTCTGGTCCAAGCTATGCAAATTCACCACAGTCTGCATGCTTGTTATGTTTAAGCACCTGCTCAGCATCACAGAGGGACTGCACAAGTACCTGCAGAGGGACACTGTGGACCTTGCACAGCACTGCAGTCCAAAACAGCTGTCTATGACTGTCTCAAAGACCTGCGCACATCTCAGACCGCAGAGGAGATCTATATGAGTGCAAAAGCCATCTGTGAAGCATATGACATGAACACAGAGCTCTCTGTTGGTAAGAGACAGAAACAAAAGAGGATGCAGGAGTATGTCTTGGAGTCATCGTGTGGAATGCAGAGCAGCTCAGATGTGAGTACACCAGAGAATCTCAAACAGAGTTTGTTCTTTCCCTGCCTAGATTGTATGACAGAGGAACTTGAGGATCGATTCTCAGGCGTGGAAGCAGAACTAATGATGGGCACACAGGCGTGCCGCCCAGCCTCAGAGGCCTTCCTGTCTGAAGAGTCCCTCACACCCCTTGCCACACACTATGGAATCCGGCTTCAACCAGAAGAGCTCCTGGTAGTGAAAAGGTACTTAGCGAATAAACCAGCACAAGCCATTCCTGACATTCTCAGTGTCTTTAAGCTCCTGGATCCCGATATGTTTCCGACCCTGAAATCAGTCTTCCAAGTGGCACTGACTGTCCCTGTAAGTAGTTGCAGCTGCGAAAGATCTTTCAGTGCTCTCCGCCGGCTGCACACATGGTTAAGACAGACTATAGGCCAGGACAGGATCCATCACCTGGCACTGATGTCGATTGAAAGGGGGCTTCTGTATGAACTGGATCATGAAAAGGTGATCGATACTTTTGCACAACTAAGCAACAGACGGCACAGTCTGATGCTCCCAAAAACCTAGAGAAAGACTGACAGATGTGGAGAAAGAGGAGAGACTGACAGACGTGGAGAAAGAGGAGAGACTGACAGACAGACAAGGACATGAATACTAGACAGTACGGAAGACAAGACCATGGAAGACCAGAAGAACAGAGACCAGGAAAGATAAGTTAGAAGTAAAGACAGGAGACCAGGAAACAGAAGTCACAAGTACAGACAGGAGACTGTTACAAGTACAGACATGTCACAGACAACAACAATGATAAAATGGAAGACACACAACATGGAAGACCAGGGATAAAAGAGGAAAATGGAGACTAGGAAACAGAAAAAAAGAAACTGTCGTCTCTACCAGGCTGGGCTGGACTGCATCACTGCACCCCATGGTCAGTTCAGGTACTGAACTAAACCAATAACAAGAGAATACTGTCAGTCTTTATTTTCTTTGCACAATGGTGAAAGTCTATATGCTAATGCATCATGTTTATTAGTCTTATGTACATGCTGACTGGATTGTAATTCCATATCTTTGTGGTAATGTTTTTCAGGTCCTGGGATGGCTGAGAGGGAACTGTGGGGTGACGTTAGAGACGTGAGACTTTACCGCAACTGTCATCTACCAGGCTGGACTGCATCACTGCACCCTGATGGTCCAGTTCAGGTACTGAACCAAACCAATGACAAGAGAGACTGTCAATGTTTATTTTCTTTGTACAATGGTGAAAGTCTATACGTGTTAAACATGATGCATATTTGTATTATTAGTCTTATTGTGTTGACTGGATTGTAACTCCATATCTTTGTAATGATGTTTTTCAGATCCTGGGATAGAGGAGAGGGAAGCAGAGCAACGAGGAAGGCAGACACACATACACACACACACACGCACACACACACACACACACACACACACACACACACACACACACACACACGTAGATTAGACCTATCCCTTTTTCCATACAAATTGACAAAGAACCACATGCTGTACAAAAGGACATTGAACCCTGTCTTTTTCCAATAAAAACAGCATCAATTCATTCAGTCGCTGGTTCCAGTCCTGGTTTTGACTTTTTTGAATTTATTCAAAGTCAGATATCAAGCTAGAGTCTCAGAACAGGCATATGAAACTGGAGGCACAAGTTGTTCTCAGGATAAACTCTGCTAATCACCAATCCAGTAATCAGTCTGATATAAATGTCTTCTTTGGTCATTCTGTTTATTCTTATCACTTATTTTAACATTTGTTAATGTTCATTTGACTTTTTTTTTCCAGATAATGCACTTGATGCAAGTCTTTTGTTCTAAGTCACTTTGAGTTGAAGGATTATAAAACGAAGTGACACACACACACACACACACAGGAAGCAGACCAACGAGGAAGACACACACACAAAGAAGCACACTGACACTCACCAGCAAGCACAGGGATTTGGTTTGCCTGTTTTTATCTGTTTCAACCACTAGCAGTTGATTAAGACACCATGTGAATAATGCACTATATTTACCTGGCCCTCGCTATGTGACTTAGGCTGCACACATTTGCTCATGTTTAAAGGGATGTGCTTCTATTTTGGACATCTAGCCCCATTTCCCACATCCCTAGCATGTGTCTGAAGCATACAGACCATAATTTAATTGATCCATCCAGTATTAAGCTGGTAGAGAGTTCCGTTGGACCTGATGCTGAAAGATCTTGAAAATCAGGTCCGAAGGAAATTGCTACCAGCTTAACACTTGATGGATCAGTGAAATTATGGTCTGTATGCTTCAGATACATGCTAGGGATGTGGGAAATGGGGCTATATGTCCAAAACAGAGGCATATCCCTTTAAAGTATTTGTATGCTTGATTTTATTGTAAGTTTTAACAGATAATGAGTACATTTTGATTCTGCTCTATTAATGTAGCTTGATTATTATTTTTATTTACATGAGGGTTTTCTAATCTTATGATAATGAACTGTTTAAGCAAGATTGGCAGAGCATAGGTGCTGTGGTGTCAGATGGCGTCTGTTTGATATGCACTTATGTAAGTGGCAAAGAATACAACTACACACACACACTACACAAGTATTTTGTGTAATTTGTGGTTTACTTTGCAGTCTGGATGAGCTCTAGAGTCTAGACAGTGTAGGCCTATATGTCTTTTTGCATGGTGCATCGATACGCTGGCGAGCTACTCCACCGTGGCGCGACAGAGACCCCCCGCCATACGGGGCCCCCAAAAATTTTCCGTGCGCGCACAACTTCAGCCCCTGTTCCTTTCCCCTTAGCCCCTGATGTTCTTGAATCCTAAAATCGCCCCTGGGAGAAATCAGGGAAACACTGCACTGGTAGAAAAGACAGCAGGGGCGTAGAAAGCAGTTGTGGTTACAAACAAGGAAATTCTACATCGTAAATGTTAAGGGAATCGAACAGAGAGGGTAAGAAAGGAAAAATAGGGAAGATAAACTAACACACGGAAACAAGAGCACAAGGACAATAGATGAAAGAGGAGCAAAGTAAAATAAATACAAAAGTAAGAAAACAAATACAGAATTGGGGTACACTGACACCATGTAATCTGCTCTACTGAAATCCTGGCTCTATCCCATCTAACATTAAAGAGCATACAATACTTTTTTCATCAATTATCGCTATGCTGCTTGTTTTTCTGTTCACAGGTCTGAGTAGTTTTATTCAAGCTGTCAGAGAAAGCCCAGAAGGCCTATGCTGGGCAATGTTTTAGGCACCACATGCAGTACACCACAATTAGAATAAATCATGATTTGATATTGTCACCACACAGCAAAAAGTGTCTATCTTAACAGGCGTTTTAAACTTATTATTGTCAGTTCCTGAATGGTCTGTCTCATGCAGCTGTTAATGAACCAGGCCCAGATCCACAGGCACATTAACCCCTTTGCGCAGAAGCCAAATCTGGCAATTTATGCGTTACCCTATTTAAGGCTTTATAATTTAAGATTTGAGCTTCAGACATAGACGGTCAGACAAAGTTTCATCACACCCAAGCAGGTCACCCAGCTCAAAAGTGCACAGTAATCCTGTATAAACACTTCCCATGCTCTATAAGGAGCAAGTATAACTCACTGACTGTAATATCCAAGATACCTTATATAAACAAAAAAGATATTCCACCATCAGGAAAAGGCAGGTGTGATGACCCATCCCCCCTGCCCCCAGGGCTGTTTCTCAAAGCAAAGGCTGCATAGGGCTGAATTTTTAGGCTGCTACGTCATCGCAAGCTGTACCATTGTGAACGCGCATTCGAATTAAACCAAGTCATGCACCTTTCATCTAGCCTGATATCAGACAAAATTTTCAGCTCGTTTATACTCGTTTCCATGTTGACAATTCCATCTGAGATCAGGCAAGATGAAGGCTGCAGTTCTCGGTTGAATTCAAAAGAGCATTCACAACAGAACATCTTGCGATGACGTTGCAGCCTAACAAATGCAGCCTTCAAAGGATGCAGCCTATGCTTTGAGAAATGGCCAAGCTCTCTGTTTTCTTTGTTGCTGCTGTTCTTCTTTGTCTTGCAGGAGGGTTGTTAGTGGGATGATCCACACCTGGGCCCAGTGTGCTCTCCCTTTCAAAATGCCGCCCCACTCCAGTCTTTGGCCTAGTCCAAGTGTACACAGGTATTGTTTATACAGATATTTTTCTATGCCTTTTAGAAAAAAAATCCCATCCACACAACTGCGTTTTAGAAAATGACCCCGTCCACATGAGAATGCAAAAACGGCTACAAATGCTCAAATCACGTATTCTGTCCCAGTAAGTGGCGATAACATCCACATTTAAATGGTCTAATACCAGAGAAGAAAATCACACAACGCAACAGTGGGCTTGCGTGAAATAAGCCGTGACATCATCGTTTTCCAAAAGCTCCGTTTTGCATGTCCACACTGATACACAGAAACTGACTTTTTAGAAAATCCTCACCCTGGACGGAGTTTTCAAAAATGTTCATTTTTAGTGACCTAAAACACTGTTTGCGTGTGTACCAAAGGCCAAACTGTAGAGGAAAAACTATGTTTTTTAAAATACCCGTGTACGTGTGGACTAGGCCTTTGTCTCTCTCCCCGGAAGATACAACCTCAGCAGCATGACACTGATTTGAAACTTTCTTTTGTTTGCTCTGCCACTCACATTCACACATCCATACATGCTTTACACTACTGATTTACTGATCCTCATGCATTATATTGATTTATTGGTGCTTTTGTAAAATGCATTAAGTTTTTTTTCGGCCGCCATCTTGTGTCTGTCTCCCGTCTTGTTGCAGCCCTAGAGCAGGGCTGGGACACAGGCAATATGCTACCCTATATTAAGCATAAATTGGTGGATGATAATATTGGGTATACTGAAGTCCTTGAGCAATAATAACACACTATTATTGTGAGGAAAACAATTTTTCAAGGTCTTTGGGTCCCCAGTTCAGTGACAAGGTTTGAAGATAGGATTGATTCACTTGGAGACAACAGGATAAGAGATGAGTCAAGTGAACTGAGGCTGTCCAATCCCTGTAGCGAAAATCATTCCTCAACTTAGACCAAATCAACATCTCAAGGCATGTGTGGCAGTTGAAGGGTCCTGTCACCATTAATGCCTCCTAAGAAGTACGCGCCCTGGCTACCTTGCCAACGAGCCTGGCTCATTGGCGATGTGGTCAGCGTGTTTGACTCTTGCCCGGCAGGCTGGGGTTCAATTCCCCGCCCGGGCCCTCCTTCGGCCTGCTACATTTTGGCGTAATAGATGTGACAGTTGAAGGGTCCTGTCACTTGTAATGCCTCCTAACAAGTACGCGCCCTGGCTACCTTGCCAATGAGCCTGGCTCATTGGCGATGTGGTCAGCATGTTTGACTCTTGCCCGGGAGTCTGGGGTTCAATTCCTCGCCCGGGGCCTCCTTCGGCCTGCTACACATGGGTGCTGAATCTGATCCTTAGCTGTGCCCTGAGACAGCAAGACATCAACTGCAGCAGTTAAGGGCACAGAAAAGTAGCAAACAGGTAGCATATGAGCCATGGAAAAATCTGAGTTCCAGCCAGGACTCAAGCCTGAATACCCATTTCTCAAAACACAGAGGTTACTCAGGAAATGTCCAAACAGTGTTTGACCTATTCACATCACGCTATGGTCATTGGAGAGTCCTGGGCAACTTGGCGTTCATACAAGACCCAGGTTTGCCAGTATAGATATATTCAGGTCAGAACAGGGTTTGGGTGTGTTATTTCTCCTACTTTTGCTTAAATTGTGAACCATAGGAATCATACAGTTAATAGAAATATTTAAATATCAAATAGCTAATTAAATTGTGACTCCAAATTGAAGAGTTTGGTTCCAAGATGCAATAGATCCATTTTCATTGTTTTTAGGCAATATTTTCATGAATTTGAATATCGGGCATTACATGCAGTTAACAATGTGTACAGTACAATACATTTCAAAATTGATTCACTAAGATTCCATGCTTCTGTAACGAAGGGAAGGTGTTTAAATTTATGTCCCCATTCACTTGCATTGAAAAACCCTCAATCTAGCATACATATTGACATCACTTCTCAATTCCGAAGTTTCCAAGATATTTTTACACACAAGAATAAAATGATCTGTACCTGTTAGTTATATCTGTACTGGATATTTGTGTAATCATCATTTTTAAATTGTTTTAAGTACCACAAGTAGATCTGGTCTTTGTAACAGGGAGTCCTTTGACCTCAGTCATGACCTGAATGCTCTGCTAGACGTTCTCGCTTTGGTCCAACCCCCTTGCCAGGGCAGGTCTGTTCTAGAGTAAAGAAACTCAGCTGTTTCAGGGTGAAATTACTCTTTTAGCTACCAATTATAAACACTACCTTTTCGGAGCAGCACACAATTGGCTTTGCGCTGCAGGGTAGTAAATTGGGAGAGACTGCCAGTTTGGGATTATTGAATTACAGCATTGTTCATTGCTCAAGCGCCTCCTGTTGGCCAGTCAGGCATTTGTCAGTAAAATTCTAAGCTTGTACATATTCCGGTATCCTCCGCCTTCATCCTGAGCTCGCAAAGTTTTGAGTGATGAGTGTAATGAGAAGCGGCGGCCGACAGACGCATGCTTCGGAGAGAGCCACAAACTGCCTTTGCTCTCCTGAGATGGCAACATGGGGTCTCATACCAGCAAGCTTGCATATTTAGTTAGCTAATTGGGCATTCCAGATTCAGGAGGGATTGGAGATGCCAAATTCAATAAATAAATAAATAAATGAAAGAGTATTGTAAATAACACCTACCAAAATTAAACCAGCTATTAAACTCCACTTATTACATCATGTTTCACTTGGATATAAAACGTGGTAACTCACATGCAATATCCCTTTGTCATCCAACACCATGAGCAAAACAAAACAACTGTCAGTTTAAAAGAGGTAGATGGTCATAGACCTTCATAAATCTGGTAATGGCTATAGAAAGATCCACATAGAACTGAATATGCCACTGAGCACTGTCAGCACAATTATTAAAAATTCAAAAGATATGGAACTGTTGAAAACCTGAAGGGAAGAGGACACAACTGCATTTTGCCCCCCAGGATACTGAGGAAAATGGTGAGAGAAGGAACAAAATCCCTGAGAATCACTATGAAGGAATTGAAGGCCTTACTGGCATCTTGGGGTAACCAGGTTTCAAAAAGCACCATCAGGCGCCACCTCCACAACCACAGGCTCTTTATAAGGGTGGCCAGAAGAAAGCCTTTTCTGACCAGAAGACATAGAAACAAGCACTTAGAGTTTGCCAAAGGTGATTTAAATTATGACTTGAACGAGGTTCTTTGATCAGATGACACCAAAATTGCACCTTTCGGTCAGATACAGCTTCGGCATGTTTGGTGTCGAAACAGAGAAGCATACTGGGAAAAACATCTCATACCCACAGTGAAATATGATGATGCGTTGATCATGTTTTGGGACTGTTTTAATTCAAGCAATCGTCAATGCACAAAAAAAATAGCCAGATGTAGCTTGATCTAGTTAGGTTGAGAGTTAAGAGTTAATTATGGTAATATCACTGGTTTTAGACAGAGATTCATTTTTACACAAGCAAACTTAATGCGTGAACCTGAGCTGGAAATACTGCATTTTTTGAAACATTTTGTGGGCATATCAAGCTGATGGGACACTAACTCAGAAAGAAATATATATACCACTTTGTGAGCTACGGGAATTCAGTAGCTTCAAAAGACACTGACGTTTTATGTCACCATTAATGTGGATAGGAAAATGTTTGATTACTATTGCAATGAACAACTAGAGGGTGTGTCCGGAGGCCACATACCCCACCTGCGCCCACAACCTTCAAATATGGTGGATATTTTAGAAGTTTTTTATCTGTCAGATCCGGATCAAACTACTCATGGTTGTTGCCCTCCCTGGAGGGCTATAGTGTGTTGATGTTCAAGTGATTCATTATGTTTTTGATGGAGTTATTAGAGCAAATTTCCACATTTTCTTTATCTCCCAATGTTAATGAAATTTTCAAAGTGAACCAGAATCCACAGTTTGATCTGGATCTGCACCAAAAACTAATCACTTCTCACTTGGACCATTACCAACCCCTCTGTGAAATATGAAAACGATCCGACCAAAACTGCGGCCTGTAGGCTGTCCACAGACAAACACACACACACAGATAAATAAATAAATAAACGGAGACAAACACATAACCCCTCCTGCACTTCGTTTGTGGGCGGGGTATTAATGCAAGCTGAGGGGAAATATACAGTAATTCTACTAACTGATCCTCACAACTGAACAAATTCATGCTTAGTTGTTAATTGAGAAGCGTAAATGGGAAAAAGTTAAGGGAAGTAATGCGCTTTAAGTCGAGGTGAGAGCTGTGCAAAAGTCCCTTAGATGGCAAGCCCCGAGTGGAAGAGGTTAGATAAGGTTTAGATTTCTTTTCTTATTAATTAGATAACAACTTTCCCTGAAGCTGGAAAATAAAGACCCCATCAATGATTTTGCGACTATTTCCTAAAAAAAAAAAAAAAACAACAAACACGGACAGCTATTGAATGTACCCGGTGCAAGAGGGTTTTTTGGAATCGCATTACTTTGCCTCTATCCCATTATCCATCCTGATTGCCCATTGAATTTATATGTGATTAACGGGACTTAACAGGTCCTGTCAATCACAAGATAGTCACAGCCTAAAGCTTACATTGCTTTATTCTTTATTTTACTCTAAATGGGACTATAATGTACAAAAGAATGAACAGTATACTGTACTGGAGACTGAAAACTAGCTACTGAGACCATAAAATAATGAGGACAAAGTTTACGGAGGTGATAAATCAAGAGAGAATGGTCATTTCTCTTGACTTCCATTAAATTGGAATTCTTTATATAACCACCAAAGTTGATCTACTGGCCATTAGAAACAATGCAAGTTTAAGGCACTTCCGCATTGGCTTCACTTTTCAGTCTCGGGTCCATCTTTTCATACAGTCTATGGTTGAACTATGTGTAACCTCTTATGGTAGCTAGCAGGCTACATTAAAACATTCTAATATTGAGTTTTTAAATTGGTTCTGCACATTTAAGGTTATGTTACCTAGCTAGCTTAGTGAGTGCAGTGACTGCAAAATGCAAATTGGGGTTTATCAATGTTATTAATTAATGTTAGCTAACTAGCTATTACCTAGCTAGGTTATAGCAAAGTTTACTAAAGCTAAGATATGATTCATGAACCATAATGGAAACAATAATTTTATCGTTACAGTTTCATTAACTATTGATATCTTGACTTGCAGTTCTTTCAAGAGGCAGCAGATGGATATTAGCTCAGAAGAGTTGTCACCGAATGCTGTTATTGACTAGCTTAGTGTACAGAGCAGCGCCCGGGGACCAACTCCAGCTCTAAAGCCAGTTCCTTGGTCAGGGGTACTAGAAGAAGTGTTCCTATGATGCATGTTTTTGTGGGTGGGGGAAATCGGAGTACCTGGAGAAAACCCACACGAACACTGGGAGGACATGCAAACCCCACACAGAAAGGCCCCAGGCCGTGGGTTTGAACCCACGACTCTTGCTGTGAGGCAACAGTGCTAACCACTGCACTAAATGAGTTAAATGAATGGAGTGCAACATTATGTAAGTGTACATCAATATTAACGTTCTTTGGTTATATTTTAGGCAATTTTTTTCGGTCTTGTTCATTTCATTGTCGATAACTGGTGTCAAAAACATGTTTTAGAATGATTCTTTCTTTCAATTTATAAAAAAATAACATTTGGCTGCGTGCTTAAAAACATTACAGCATCTGTGCCCACACAATGCCCAAGACATGAGTAATAGTTTCTTTTCTATTTCTATGTAATGTAAAATAGAACAGCAGACAGTTTTTTACAACTATGCTGAAGGAATAATGTGTTTTCAAATAACTGTGTGGATCTCATATAATGAATGCTGTTTTTTTGCCTTTCTTCTATTGCCTGCAATATGGTACAATTCTCACTATTACACTGTATTTTCCAAACAGCCGAGTGTCTGCTTCATTAGAGACAGCTACGTCCGGCGAGGGGCCAAGAGAGCTGCAAAGACCATGGACAATAACCTTGCTGTGGATGCTTATGTGATGAGTGTTTCTGGTTAATATACTTAGCATTTTTATTATTTTTTTATCTGACATTTGCAGCCAAAGTCTTCCCAGCTGTGCTCTTCCTTGTTCCCTACACCCTTTCTTACTCCCACTGTCTTTTTCACTAGCCTCCCAGGTCTTACCCATGGTCTTTGATGCTCTCTGCCCCCATGTTGGGCATAGCTGTAAGAAATTGTAAAAAGTTTGAAACATAACAGTTCATAGTTCTAAATTATTATAGAAAATATTGTGTGCTGTTCCAAAAGCATTGTGTATTTACAGAAAAGCCATTAGTAGGGCAAATTTACATTCAAATACTAGGTTGTTTTTTTGTTCCTTTTACAGTGACCGTGTAAACCAAGAAACATGGCACATAGCACCATTTATGGAAAAATAACTTTTATTAACTCATTAGTTGTATCCCAGTTTACATACTTATTTATTGCATTACCAACCCCTATAGAATCATTCTTCAAAATATATGAACAGAAGATATTCAAATTTATATGGAATGATAAACCTGATAAAGTTAAACGTACATATCTCTACAATGATTATGTATCTGGTGGGCTAAAACTCTTAAACTTAAAAGCTTTAAATCTTTCACTGAAGGCTTCTCCTTATTCCAAAATTCTACTATAATCCAAACTGGTTTTCTAGCAAATTACTTAAAAGTGTCCATCCTATGTTTGATAAAGGCTTCTCTCCATTTCTGCAAATTAAACCTATGCATTTTGCATTAATTAATGACATGTTTTCTGGTGTCTCCACTTTTTTGAAAGAAGCTCAACAAAGTTGGTTACAATTTCAGTTTCACCCACCAGAAAATGCAGAACAAGTTCTACAACAAATAATATGGTTAAATTCTAATATACTTGTTTATAGAATGATGATTTTTTTTGGAAACGCATGTTTGATGTAGGTATTATTTTTATAAGGGATATAGTGAATGAGGATAATAAACTCATGTCCTACAAACAATTAACTGGTTTTTATGGAACATTCTGTACATTGCAACAATATAATCAACTTATTGGAGCTTTACCAAGTGCTTGGAAATCAAAAATTATAAAAGGAACAGGATGTCATGGTTTGTGAATGTGCTTTTTGCTTTCTTTGTTACTCTCGTCCCTGACGACATCGTTTTCTTTCCCCATCGGATTTTTTACCCAGCTGGCTGATTATTCCTGGGCGGTCCTTCCCCGGAGTCTATTTAAGCCGGACGTCGCCACGCCTCCTTTGCTGGAGTGTCTGATGTTATGTTACTGGCTTCGGCTCGAGAAATCTTTAGTCAGGGTTTGCCAGTATATATATTATCTTTATTTCTGGGAAGCTTTGCTTCTTTAGGTTTTTTTTATGGCACAATTGTCTTGTGCCTTGTTAGTTTCTCGCTTATTGAGATTTCTTTGGCCTCTGTGGTTGCTTGCTTCGTTTCTGGCACTTAAGTCTTTCGTGTATTCAGAAACGCGAGCTCCTTTCCCTTCTAATTTTCGCTCTATCACTTTCAGCTGCGCCGGCTCCGTGCTTGGTGCACGTTCGCCTGCCACGGCATCTGAAACTCCACTTTTACCAGCCATTACACAGGAGGGCATTTAGTCTGTAGGCCTCATATGAAAATGGAAAATTGGTTAAATAGAATAAAGATCAAAAAATATAAAAAAGAAACATAGCATGAATAGACATCAGAACAGCTTCTTCCCCCCAAGCTCACATACAAGGACTAATGATGAATAATGCCTTCTGGACTTTTTGCACCTTACTACCATTACTTATGGACTGCTGCAAATGCCTTTTCAACTATGCAGTTCAGCCAACCTACAGACTGTTGCCCTATGCCCCCTGGAAGAAGAGATCTTGTATCTCAATGGGACCTTCCAGGCTAATTAAAGGATAAATAAAAAAGAAATAAATAGTAAAGGCAGCGTTTATTCCTTTACCCAGGCTTTGGATTTTATTCACTGAGAGTACAGACTGCTGCATCAAATGCTGTCAGCTACATACAAAATATTATTCTGATATTGTACTTTCTGATGTCTACCATTTCTACTGTCATTTACAGTACACTTGTTACTAAAAATTATGTTGAACTAGAAATTCAACTACCTCTTTTCATCATGCAATCTTGTCTTGTGACAGTTATGTTCAACTTTACCTTGATCCCACGGCTATATTTTTTAAGTATTTACACTTGATTGTGAATTTCACACATTATTAAATTCATCATTGCTTTCTTTTATAAACATGTCAAGCGTTGTTGATGGTTAATAAAATTGTAGATATCAATGCAGTTTTTAGTGTGCAAAATGGTATTTATGAACTCTTGCCCTGAGGTTTTCATGTTGCATATCTGATATGAATTTTAAAAATCACAGGATGTTTCATACTGTAATTATACAACACAAATTGCTGGAGATTTTGCCAAATTTTAATAAATTACACGACTACTTCTATGTTTGCATTAATCAACAACATAAATAAGTGACAGGTTCATTACCTCATTACAGATGATACAGGTGATTACAGATCACCATGATATAAGGGTTAGGGTTTAGGGATAGGGTTCTAATGCAGGAAGAGGGCAAAGCAGTATTGGGGATGAACAATCCAGGGACGAAGAGTCTGGGGACGAAAATGTCTGGGGATGAAAATTCCATGGGGACAAAGAGTCCAGGGACAAAAATTGCTAGAGGATGAAAAGTCTGGGGACGAAAAATTCGGGGACAAAAAGTCCAGGGATGAAGAGTCCTAGAGCCAGCAGTTAGGGGCTGCAAGGACGTCACTCTGACGTAAGTGCATAAGTTCCATTTTTGCCAAAATGATTTTTTTTTATTCTGTTCTTTAGACAATACGATATATCTTTTCACCTTTTTTGAATTTCGATTTTGGCAAGTTGTTGTTCTAAGAATGACCGTTCATTTGTTTGTTGTTTGTTTGTTAGCAGGATTACTCAAAAAGTTATGAACGGATTTCGAGGAAATTTTCTGGAGGAGTCAGGGATGGTACAAGGGACGATCCATTAAATTTTGGTGGTGATCCAGATCACGATCCGGATTCCAAAATTTTTAAAGGAATCTCAACCATTGTGGGATAGGGGCATTTTCAGCATTATTGTGCATTACACCATTAAAAAGGGCTATAATGCAAGCACAAAAATTACAGCATATCCTTTCCATAAGTTCTGTCACGTATCAAAGTTCCGTTAACCTGAACCATCATGATGTCTTCATCAATTTTTTTATTAAAATGACCTTTACATTAATAGAGCAAATTAAGGTATACTAATGTTAGCGCAATATACTTCAACTGAGCCAGAAACACAAAAGAAACATCACTAGCATAGCTTTGGTTAAGTCAAGTCTCCATCAGGCTTTGACCGAATAGCTAAACATTTTATTACTGCATATCGTTAGTTTAATAGCTTTCAGCCCGGCTGTGACCAATTCCATTAGCAGAGCAAAAGCCAAATTATCTACTAGCGCCAGCTAACTTGGTTCACAAAGTGCATCTGAAATTCATGCAAACTGATATAATTGGGATGCTTATTTTAACTTTGGAAAAAGATGTTTTAAACAAAATGTAGCTACTTATCAGGAAAAAAAAACTGACAAATTTATAAAGTGCCTTTAACTGAAGGCTGAACAGGACATTTTTAAGCAAACAAAATATTACAATTAACTTTCATGAAATCACACTGTCAAACTGTCAAATTTCCTGGCTAAACAAAAAAAAAAAAAAAAAAACCACAAAAAAAAAAACAGCTATTGAATGTTCACAGTGCCTAGGATATGCATTATTCCTCTTTCCCATGATCCATTCTGAATGGACAACAACCAAAGCAAGTTCACAGCTATTGAATGTTCAGAGTGCCTAGGATATGCATTATTATGCCTCTTTCCCATGATCCATTCTGATTGACTATAGCCCATATAGTCACACCCTTAAGCATACGTCGCTTTGTCCTTTATTTTACACTAAATGGGACCATATCTTATAAAAATTAACATTATGCTGTATGAAAGGAGACTTCAAACTTGCAACAGAGATCATGAAATGCGGAGGAAAATGTTTACTGAGGTAATAAATCAAGTAAGAAGTAGGGTCATTTTTCTAGACCACGAATGAATTGGACTTTTGGCAACCACTGCAGTCGCCCCCTACTGGCCATTAATAAGAATGCAAGTTCAAGACACTTCCACGTTCGCCTTACTTTTCAGACCCAGTCAAGCTTTTTATACTGTCTGTGGTCGCAGAAGAAATCGACATGCATCAGATCAGACTTTGCAGTCTTTAACTGTCAAATATCGGTGAGCCTGCAGTCACAGCAGCCTTAGATTTCCGTTCCTGACCAGTGGAATCTGAAAATGTTCTTCCACTGCCGTGGCCTATCGGCCTCAAGGTTTGATGTCTTGTACATTCTGAGATGCTTTTCCGCTCACAACGGACGTAAAACATGGTTGTCTGAGTTGCTGTAGTCTTTCTGCTTGTTTAAACCTACCTGTCCATTATTCTCTGACGCCCCCCCCAGCACTTTCAGAAATTGGCAACTCAGATCAGCACGTCTGGCCACAAAAACATGCCACGGTCATTGAAAACTCTTTTTTTCTGACCACATTCCAATGAACGATGCGAAAATTAATTAAATCTGATTTGTATCTGCATGATCTTATGGCACTTCAACCGCAATATTCGCTGATTTGGATAAATGCATGAATAAGCAGGTTCAAACCATGTGCTTGGATAGTTTGTGTCAAACATAATATAAGGTTAGGAAACGTGTCTTTGTAAATTTACATTGGCAAATTTCCAAACACCATTACAGAGGAAATGATTAGAATATATGGTGTTGACTGCTGCATATATCCTGGAAATAATAAACAGGGTCAACCCATCAGTTCATTGTGGGGAACTGATTGTGATTTGTTGCTTTATATTTTTGGTCGACCCACAGTCCCAAACAGAAAGCTGTATGCCACCGTGTTGAAAGTTCTCGCCAGCACAATTACAATGCCCCAGATGCGCGGCTAAGAAAATTAAGCGATTGGGATGTGCCTGGAGGCTATTCGCCCCGCGGCGGTTCAGCGCGAAAGATCAAAGAGTGGGGCGGATTATAAAATTAAATCTCTTATTGGCCCAACTGCGGGGCAAATAGCAGAAGTGCTTCGCTTATCCGTCCCACCGCGGTGCGAATAGCTGAACTGCTTCTCTTGTCGGCCCCGTCGCGAGGCAGATAGCCGAGCTCTTTCCCTCAGATCACCCCGCTGCGGGGCGAATAGCCACTTCCTATCAGGAATTCGAAAATTCACGCCCCCGAATCTTCTTTCCTCTAGTTTTCTCTGGTTTCCCTTCTCCGATGGGCGGAGCTAAGAGTAAATAAAGGTAAGAGGAAAAGGTAGGAACGCCGCGAAAACTGAACGATTGGGTTGTGCTCTCTCTCTCTCTCTCTCTCTCTCTCTCTCACACTCTCTCTCACTCACGCGCGCGCGCTCACACTCACGTGCACTCAGGCGCGCGCAGTCATTCGGCAAGCACACGCTGCATATTATTATCGGCCCATTTTCAGAGAGGGCAGTAATAAAGTTCTGCTAGTGCAGCAGACGTTCCCCAGATCCCTCTCGCAACAAAATTAAACTAAAGAGATAATCAACATTTGCAGTTGCCAGCCTTCGATTCCAAGTGTTGGTTATTTGCGATGGCAATGTCGGCGGAGATGGGGTCAGTGGAATGTGAGAGTATGTACTCCAAACTGATTAATAAAGAGGATGATATACCATATGAGGACGCACACCAGAAACTGAGAAGTCCCGACGTTCAAGGTAAGTTACAATAAAAAGTATATGGTACATCACATGAGCTTATTATTTTGACGCGTTCCTTAAACTCATGATTTTTGGCAATTAATTAATGCATTAAAACGAAAATGATTTACAATAACTTGCATTCTTAAATTATGTCCGAGCAACAGATTGTTCGGCATTAACTCGTTATAGACCTGTTGTTTACAATATAGCACACCCTTGGTGTACTGATTATGGCCTGGTTAATGCCTTCATAATCATCGCCGTCATAGTATGTGTTACCGTCAGCATAAAAACACACACACATACACTCAAAAAAAAAAAAAAAATAAAATAAAATTAAAACATCTGCACTTGATGAACTGCACTACTGAACGGTGGTGGGGAAATATTCATAAACGCTAAATATGCTAATAGTTTCATTTCTGTCACGTAAATCATCAATCATATCAGCGCTTTTTCATGTGGAATTTTAAAGTAAAATTCTTAGCTGCAACGACCTCCGTATATTTTAGAAGGGAAAAGATTACTCTGTCAAAAGGTTTTTAGTCAGACTTGTCCGAACAAGGAGCTGACATTTTCATAAAATGACTGCAAGATTACTCTCTATCCCCAAGCTATAAAAACATGTGAAAGGCCACAGTAGCTCACGATCGGTGCCGAGTTTCAAATGCATGCTTTCTCTGCCATAGGCCACTCTGGCCCAATAATTTCAGCAGTGGAACGTCCACGGACGAAAGTCCGGCCACTTATTGTCAGTCAGTTTACGTTCGATAGGGGAAGAGTGGGTTAGTTGAGCCACTTTTCAAACAAACCAACATTTGCTCTATTGATTTCACGATCTGAAAGTAATTAAAATTGGATTGGATAGACCCATCATTCGTACATTTTCAGTGCAACTATAACTGTCTAGAAAATTGTTCTACTGGAGTAATCTGTCTCTAACTAGTGATTTGCGAGTTTAATTCCAGTCCGATCTGTAGCAACTTGCTGTCTTCCAGGTGTTTCATGAACATAGTTATACAGGCAAGTCAAATAAGTGATGTACATCTTGAGCATTATTGTATTAAACCAAAATTAAAGTAATGAAATAAATAAACTCATTGTACATGTGATACATTTGAAATTTACAGGACACCGTTCCTTTATTTTGAAAATTTTATCACTTCTATCAGAGTGAGAAACAGGAAAAATAAACCACTGAAGTTAAACTGTATGTGTGGAAAATGTTCAGTCTTAAATCTACTCAATATTCCACTTTAGGAGATTAGGAGCCATGGCTCAACTAACCCACATGAAGGTGGATCAACTAACCCAGCATTGGCCATTATTATTAGGAAACATGTCACGTGTGTCACGCTTGCTTCCGACCACAAAAAACTTGAAATGCATAACAGTGGTGAACTGGTGCCTTTTGACAATCAAACAATATTGGGAAATGGAAACATGGAGAGATGTCCATTACAATCAAACAATATTGGGAAATGGCAGGAGAGATGTCCTTACTATGTGACAGACATTGGCACTTTTGGATATAAATTGGTTGGGACATATGAAGTAACTTACCTTGTGATTGGAAATTCACTTTTGGCGAGAGATAATGAAGTTTTCATGCTAGGACAAACGTGTCCTCCATTCACCTGGATCAACAAACAACAGGAAGTTCTGTACCAAATCCTAACACCAGATGGCACCACCAATCACCAATCTCTTTGCAAGTGCTGTAGAGGTAGGGTAGCTCAAATAACCCAGCGGCTCAACTAACCCACTCTTCCCGTATTTTTTCTCTGCAATGCTGACAGAATAGTTTTAGCTTGGCAACGTCCTGGTCTCTAGCTGGTCAGCCACTCATAGACAGTGAATTGACACCAATTCACTGAACTAGCTTAACCAGCTTTTTCCAGCTAGAGAATAGTTTTGACCAGCCATGACCAGTTGGACACAGCTAAGACCATGTTAAACCAGCCTAGAATGCTGTCTGGTCTTCGGGACTGAAAAATGTAAACATAATACAGATTTCAAAGCATTTATTAATTTTGGGGGTTTTCTACTATAGCTTGTAGTAGCCCGCAGTTCTTCTTCTTTTTTTTTTTCCCAAGGAGAAACTCGATTTCTGAACCACTAGGGGAAGGTATCATCATAAAGTTATATATTTCCAATTGTGACACCACATAGGCAATGATAGCATAGATGGCATAGCAAAATTAATAAAAAAAAACTATCTCACTTGTGACACATAGGTGACATAGCAAACTTCAAAAATGAATTAAAAAAAACTATCTCACTCATATATATAATACATGAAACATACAGTGGGCTCCAGAATTACTGGCACCCCTGACTGTCAATGCACAAGCAATGCAAAAAAAAACCAAAAACAAAAACAAAAAAAAAAATTATAGAGAAGGGAATATACCAACGTGTGAAATACTTTACTTTATTAATGTTTAAATGGAAACAGATATAATCATAACAATCATTTAATACAAAATAAATTTCAACAAAATCAAGTTTTCATCATGATAGGCACCCTTCATTTAGTACTCAGTGCAACCACCTCTGGCAAGGATAACAGCATGGAGTCTTTTCCTATAATTTTTGACAAGGTTAAGGCACACATTGGGGGGATTTTGGACCATTCCTCTAAACAGATCCTTTCAAGATCCTTCACATTCTTGGGTTTATGTTTATCAGCTGCCCTCTTCAACTCAGCCCACAGGTTTTCATTTGGATTGAGGTCTGGCGACTGGGATGGCCATTGCAGAATGTTAATTTTGTTGTCACAGAACCATTTCTGTGTGGATCTTGAGGTATGCTTGGGGTAATTTTCTCTTTGGAAAGTCCACCTACAGCCAAGTCCCTGCCTTCTGGCAGAGGCAACCAGATTATCAGACAAAATATCCTGCTAATTGGTGGAATTCATTATGCCATTAAGCTTAACCAGTGTCCCTGGACCTTTTGAATTAAAACAGTCCCAAAACATGACCGATCATATTTTACTGTGGGTATGAGGTCCTTTTCCTTGTATGCATCTCTGTTTCGACACCTAACATGCCGGTGCTGTGTCTGACCGAAACGTGAAATTTCGGTTTCATCTGACCAAAGCACTTTGTTCCAGTCATAATTTAAATGATGTTTGGCAAACTCCAAGAGTTGTTTCTGTGTCCTCTGGTCAGAAAAGGCTTTCTTCTGGCCACCCTTCCAAAGAGCCTGTGGTTGTGGAGGTGGCGTCTGATGGTGCTTTTCTAAACCTGGTGACCCCAAGATGCCACCAAGTCCTGCAATTCCTTCACAGTGATTCTTGAAGACTTTGTTGTTTCTCTCACCATCCTCTTCAGTATCCTGGGGGGGCTAAATGCAGTCACATCCTCTACCCTTGAAATTTTCAACAGTTTCATATCTTCTGAATTTTAAAATAATTGCCTTGACAATACTCAGTGGGATATTCAATCGTTTGTGAATCTTCTTATAGCCTTTGCCAGATTTATGAAGGTCTTTGACCATCTGCCTCTTTTGAACTGAGTTTTTTTTCTTTTCTTCATGGTGTTGGTTCTGTTGGATGATAAAGGGATATTGCATGTGTATTACCTCATTTTTACACCCTAGTGAAACAGGAAGTGATATAATGGCTCAATATAGTTTCTTAACATGTTGATAGAGCTTAAATAAGTGCAATTTAATAGCTGGTTTAATTTGGGTAGATGTTTTTTACAATAATCTTTAAGGGTGCCATTAATTGTGAAACCTTGAGTTGACGGAAAATTATTTTTTTCATTAAACCAGTAAATGATTTTGGTTGGTTCCATTGGAATATTATTATCATACAGTATTCCTCACATTGTTTCTTGGGAAATATATTTTTTCGGATTTTGTTAAAGTATTCTTTGTGCATTGCCAGCCAGGGGTGCCAGTAATTTTGGGGCCCACTGTACTGTAACTGTATCCTTTAAGTAGCTCGCCAGTGGTCTCACTGTTAGAGCTTCCCAATCCAAAAATACACTGACTGAACAAAAAATGTCACACCGCCTTTAGCTTTGATCACGGCATGCATTTTTTTTTTGTCATTTTTTCAGTTTTATTAAATTTTAAAACATTTATTTCCAACCAGAATTGCATTAATTTTTGGCTGAGACCTTGTCTTGACGACGGGATAGTCAAACCACTCAATAAAGCCTTCTCCAGCACATCCCAAAAACATTCAACTGGGTAAGGTCAGGAGACTGTTGTGGCTGATTCATGCGTGAGAATGATTCCTCATGCTTGCTGCCCCACTCAAATTCATAATTTGAGCTCGAAGAATCTTGGCATTGTCATTCTGGAATATGCCTGTGCCGTCAGGGATTAGAAAATCCACCACGGAAGAACGGGGTCATGCAGTGCATTCAGGTAGTCTGCTGACTCCATTTTATTGCTTCATAACTTTGCTGAGCCCAGACCTGACCAGGTGCATGGCCTTATGGCAGGGGTCTCAAACTGGTCTGTAAAAGGGCTAAAGGGCTGCGGGTTTTCCACCCAAATGAGCAGAGGCACACCTGGTGCAATTAACTTAATCAGCTAATCTCAGTTGGCACAGTTGTACCTGGTTTGCTCCTGCTTGGCTGTAGTGAAAACCTGCAGCCCCCTGGCCCTTTTACAGACCAGTTTGACACTCCAGCTTTATGGGATTCTTTTCTTACCCTGATGTGCCCATCCTACTGGGTAAATCTGGACTCATCAGACCACATAATTTTTTTTTTCCATTGCTCAACAGTCCAATCTTTTTGTTCCCTAGCAAATTGAAGTCATTTTTCCTGATTCACCTCACTAGTAAGTGGATTTGTTGCGGCCACGCTGCTCTTTAGTCCCAATCCTGCAACTTCTTGTCACATTATGCATGTGGAAATATTCTTACTTTCACAATTAAACACAGCCATGAGTTATAATGTTGTTTTTTATGATGAGACTTCACCAAGCATTTGATCTCTGATCAAAATCATTCATGATTTTGTGACAGCATTCATTCCTTGCAGTACCCGTGCCCTCAGCTTCAGTCGCCCCCAGCTCTCACCCCTACAAACTGGCCGCAGGATGTCTTGGTTTGCTGTGTGTGGTGTTTTTGATTTCCATCGCTGTCCTCTGTGCCCATTGTGAGTAAGCCTCATCCTCATGGCAGTTTGAACATGCGCAGTAAATGAGATAAAGCAGTGGATATTCTGCCGTTAGATGGTTCAATAAAGTAAGCGCTATTTGACCGCCACATCCGTTTTGACATGCGCAGTTGTGGCTTCAGACAGTTTGCAATTTTCATAAAGGAATGAAGTTTCGCCTTCAACATGCAGGCGATTGGGGACGAATTATTGTCATTACTCGGACTAGCCGTATCTATATCCAACGTCCTAGAGATACGGGTTGTATTTCCATATTATGCCTTGAGCACCATAAAATGACGTTTGGGCAGATGCCCTGGGTGTCAGTATTGATAATTGAAAGAGGACCTTTCGTGACTGTTTTGATACCAAAGCTATCCTCAAAGACTTTTATACAAAACAAACCACATCAGTTAACATGAGAGAAAAGTATATCTAGCAGGAGTCAAACCTGGATTTCTCCACACTCTAGACTAGCGCACTAACCAGTGTCCTACCGCACCATCATTATAAATTTGTGGTGGTTGAAGTTGTGTTCATACCCCTTATGCCAACTCCAGTCCAAATCCTAAACATAACCAAGTAGTTTTAGTGCCTAAACCTAGCCCCAATTCGAACCCGGACCCTGCCCATCTCCAAACGTAAGTGCCGGTCAAATAGTGCTTGTATTATTGAACCATCTGATGGCCAAATATCAACTTCAATGAGATAAATCTTTTTGAGTGCATTTATGGTCCCTATTGGACTCCAATGTGCCTTTTCTGAGTCAAACAAACACTGTATACATTACTGTCTGCCAATACTGACGGCATGCTCCTCAGTCACTACAGTAATGTCCATCTTGGAGTATTCAAATGTCCTTAAGCAATTATGCAATGTACGTACGAGCTCTCTTCTTCCCCAGGGTAGTCACCAAGAGTACTAAGGAATGCAAAAGCAGCTCCACCCTGAGTTCAAGTCCTAGTTGTACATTTCCCAGTCATGCAGAAGACTATGGAATGAATATCATGCCATATTTCAAAGCTGCAAAAAAAAAAAAAAAAGACATTTCAGAATTTCAAATCTGGCACTGTTCTCCCAGTGCAGTTTGTTTGTCTTCCTGTTTTGAAACCTTGTACATGATGATCGGAAATAAATATATATATTTTTTACATAATACGCTTAGTAGGAGGTGGTAATACACCGAAATAGTTATTACCAGCCATTGAACTCGGCAGGTGAAGAAGAATAATAATCTTAGCCTTTTTTTTCAGACCGTCATTTTCAGAGTTTCAGATCTGTGAGGGAACCCAGCCAGATTTGCAAGCCTGCAATTGTGTAACTGCGTGAGTTAATCTCTGAGAAGTGGGTGTTGAAAATGCGGTCCGCTATGCGAGTGCTAATGGACATCCGCTGAAGTTTTAAAATAAATATTCAAACTTTCAGAACTCAAGTTTCAACATTTCAGCACCTTTTGCTGACGTATACACACCTGTTTTCTGATAATCATTTACATTGTTTCAAGACTGGAAAACAAACTAAATGCACCAGGAGAACAGTGCCAAATTTGAAACTCTGAAAATGAGTCAATGAAACACTGTAAAAAGAGTGCTGCAGTTGCGAAAAGAGAACTCAAATACAAATGAACATTTGCAGAGATTCAAATTGTTTTCAGCCTATCAAAACAATATGCAAGTTTGCAAAACATAGCTTTGATCTTGCAAAACCCTTTTGGTTAGATTTCAAGCATTCAAACACTGAAACACGGCCTTTTAAAACTTTTTTTTCCAGTTTCAAATTTTTTTTTTTTGTAGTTTCAAAATTTAGCATGATATTAATTCCACAGAAGACAGCCTGCTAGTGGTATCAGTTCTAATTGGGTGTTGTGTTCTGTGACTTTTCCCTCCTGCAGATAAGAACTTGTTGTCTGGTGCGAGCGAGGAACATGAAGTGCTCTCCCAGAGCTATTCCTCAGCAAAGGGCACAATGCAGCTCCTCTCAGTCAATATATCAGCACTGTCTGATACAATCAGCAAACTACGGACGGAGAAAGGAGATTTGGAAAAAGACAGAGACAGACTGCAGGAGAGGGTCAAGGAGTTGGGTATGTATGTATCTTTTGTGTGTGTGTGAGAGAGAGGGAGAGAGTGTGAAAGAGAAAGAGACAGGCAGAGAAAAAGAAAAATGAACATTTCCTGAAATCTCAGTCTTTGATCAGCCGATATTACAATTTTAAACTTGATATTGCTTTTTCAATTTTTAAGGTCTTTAATAGAGAGTAATGATACTCTGGTGTACCTCACTGCAGAAGCTGTTGACCACACATCCCCAAGATGATGCACAAATGACTGTATCTCAAGAAGGGATTCTTTTCCACAGTTTAACTTTAGAATTTTTTGAAGGGGACATATTACTAAAGACTCATGTTTTCAGTTCTTGTGCACATACATTTTGGTATCTGGAGTGCTTACCAACCCGCAAACTGAAATAAGACAACCCAGTCACTTTTTGTTGGCTGCTTTTTTTATATAACATGGCATTTGGCATGCCATTCAGATTTGACTCCCCTTCCTACGTAATATGCAGGCTAGTGAGAATTATTCCGCCCCTTATCTGAATATCTCCACCCAAGGCTTTTTTTTATGGCAATATCCCAGCTTCAGTCGGCAAAAACATATGTGCGCGCTATCCACTTTTTGTCTGACTGCTCTATACTTCAAACCTGAGTCAGTACAACGAAAGACTGGCAATAAAATTATTATCACAGGGGACCCATTATGCTTTTTTGGTAGATACAAAGAAGCGCTGGCTTTGATTTGTTTTTAAGAACAATCTGTAGCAAGCAATCTAGGAAGATGTTCCCAATTTCAGTCAATATCAAAACTGAATTTCAAGTGTAATGTTAATTAAATTTGTATGGCTTGGTTGTTGATGCAGCTATCTTGCCAGTTAAGTGCCACTCTCAAAACTAGCATGCATGCACAGATTCCCTTTCCATAATCATTGTATAGTTTATTAGCTAGCTAGCTAGCTAGCAATTAAACTGATTGTAAATTTACAAATCATTGCAAGTTTAGCCGGAGGCAATGTATGAGACATGTTGATAAGAACAAATAGAATGGGTGATATTTAATGGAACACAGTCCATTTTAAATGGAATTACAGTAAATGGAATGTTCGCTAACGGTTGCTATCATACAGATGCTAGCTAAAGACGGCGGAATCGCGTTTCATTTTGTTGACGGGGGGGGGGGCGGCAGGCAGAATCGTGTTTCATTTTGTTGACGTTTTTCATTTTATTCGCATTGCGCACTCCTCTTAATTGCGCTAAAGTATGCGTCAGTAAGTCAGGAGGCGCTGGGGGGGCACGGATAAAATCTGGGGGGCGTACCCCACTCCAGCACCCCCCTAGATCCAGCCATGTTAGACGCACTTATAAGTGTGGCCAAGATTCACATTGCTCCATTGCCCACACTTACTTCAAGTGTGTCCAAAGCTACTTTTTTTTTTTTTTTTTTTTTTGGCCAAACTTATTTTTTACGCTGTGGCCAAGGGAAAATTTCTGCATTGGCCACACGTGTAAGTGCAAAGTGTGGCCAAGCAAAAAATTCTGCATTGGCCACACGTATAAGTGCGAATAACATCGGCCTTACAAATTAAGCGCTGAATAGTATATCACACTTTTGCCATCAAACTCGCATAGGAAGACATATGGTTTTGCCCAAAGACATAACACCTAATTCAATTTTGGCAAATCGTTTTTGGATTTATTGAAAAACAGAAAACCGCATCACAATAACCAATCAATGTGACCAATAGACCGACAATCACATTACATCACATATTTTTGATAGTTAGCCCGTTAACATAAAACTCACAACTCAAATTTTGTTTTACGTTTCTTCTTTTTTTTTGATAAAACAAAAACAATCAGCACTGCACATACTTATTTAAATCCTGACAAAACACAATGAGGAGAAAAATAAACAGCACACGTTTCATTTTGAATATTTATGTTGCTGAACAAGGCTTGTTAACATAAAAAAGAACGAGTCATAACCCTTAGGTCTTTCTGTCTGGTGATTTCTGTCACACTTTCAAACTGAAGCTAACAACCTTTTCGTCTCAGTAAATCTTTTAGTTAAAATCAACCGATTCAGCCAGGTTCCCTGTGAAAGCGGAGATATTTACTTTTTGTCAGAACAGAATTTCATGCGCGCACAATTCAACTCATACGAACTCAGTTGGTAAAAAATGAATTCTGGACAAATAATGAAATGGCAAACGAGTGAAACCATCCATTTACAATAATGTAATGTAATATTTATAATGTAAATTTATATTTTTTCCACAATCATTCAGAGACCCCCTAAAATCATCTCGCGACCCCCGTGGGGGTCGGGACCCCGAGGTTGAGAAAGGCTGGTCTAAAGCACACATAATGCAGCTAATCAAGAGCTTAATTAGTTGCATCAGGTTTGCTTGAGATAGAACGCATCAAATACTTGCACTCGCTAGGGGTTTGTAGACAGTGACATTTGATTGCATATTAGAAATATGGCTGTCAAAAGAATTGTCCAGAAAGCTAATGGAGGAGATCATTGCCTGGCACAAACAAGGAAAAGGATACAAAAAGAGAGCACAGGCACTGAATTTTCATAGAGATACAGTTAGAAGCATAGCTCGCAAGTTCAGAGTTAAAGGAAGAGTGGCTACAGTACCAGGATGTGGCAGAAAGAGGATGCTATCAATGGCTGTCACCAGATTCCCGAGGAGACGGGTGGTCAAAAACCCTCGAGTGACTGCAGGAGACCCACAGCAAGACTTGGAGGCAGGAGGCACTGAGGTTTCAGTTTGCACAGTAGGGCGCATACTAAACGTTGAAGGTCTCCAAGACATACTCCATGACTGATCCAAAAGCACAAGCTCCAATATGCTCAAAACCATATAAATAAGCCACAGAAGTTTGGGGATATTGTTCTGTGGAGTGATGAAACAAAACTGGAATATTTCGGGCTTATGAATCAGTGGTATGTCTGCAGGAGGAATAAAGAAGCATATGCTGAAAAGTACACCCTGCCTACAGTGAATAATTCTGGGGGCTTTTTGATGCTCTGCGGCTGCCTTGCTTCCTCTGGCACTGGAAATCTGCAAAGTGTGGAGGGCGAGATGGATTAAGTCAAGTACCAGGATATCCAAGGAGAAAATGTCATGCTGTCTGTTGGGATGCTGATGCTTGGGCATCATTGGACCTTCCAAAAGGACAATGATCCTAAACATACCTCAACATCCACCAAGGCTTGGTTTCAGAAGAAGTCTGGGAAGATTCTAGAGTGCCTATCACAGTCGCCTCACTGAAACCCCATAAAAAATCTCTGGTAGGATTTGAAGAACACAGTTGCAGCATGCAAACTCAAGAATATTGGTGAACTGGAGGCTATTGTCCATGAGGACTGGGCTAAGATTCCTTGGGAATGCTGCCAGAAGCTGTTGTCTGCCAATGCATCACATCTCCAGCAGGTCATAGCGGCAAAAGGGTGCTCTAATCAGTATTAAAGATGCTTGTCATGAAGGGGTTGAATAATTTTGAGCCTGCAGTAGTCATTAAAAGTGGCATTTTGTGTTGAATTTGGAGAAGCCACTTGTAATATTTGTTGTGTTGAGCTATTTAAATTGTTCTTGTTTGATTTGTTCATAGCAAACAGCTGAAAGTTCAAAAATTTGCCTATAAACCTAATTTGCAACAGGGGTTGAATAATTTTGATTGCAACTGTACATTGATCCCTATTAATGATCTGGTGATGGTTGAATGGATGCTCTGATTCATAGGCTACTTGCTTCTGTAGCTACCTAACTACGCATAATTACCATAGACTGACATAGTCATACTGCTACTGATAAACGTGATTGTGATCGCTGAAAACACAGCATAGAACTTTTGTTTAATGTGAAATATATTCTCACAAGCACACACATACATACACACACACACACACACACACACACACACACACACACACACACACATAAACACAGATATATATCTGTTACAGCCAAACTGTGTATCGGGCATTTTGTGGAATGCCTGGAATTTTGAATCGGTCACTTAATGAAATGGAAAGGCTTGGGACCATCAAACATTAAGCTTGGAAACTTCGGCAGGTGAATGGATTACCGTCGTAGGGGTCTAACCCAGCTGGGTTAGGTTCCTGTAGGGATGTCAGTGATTGCCACAAGTTGATTGGTGACAGGACCAATGGATAGGTGTAACTGGCGGAGCTCTGCTGCTTGCTGACCGACTTGAACCTCTTGGTACCCCCGGACATCAACCAGGCTAGGGGAATCTCCTGGTTCTAATCATTGGCTGGATTGTACTGTTATGAACCAGACAAGGAACCAAATGCAGATTCAGGGTACAATCCACAAGGGAGTATTTATTTTTCTGGAATATGGTAATAGAGGAGGGAAAGGCTGTAGCCCAGAACTGTTGAGGGGCAGTCCACCATATTTGGTAATGACTAGAGAAGGGAGGGGTGTGTCCGTGCCCAGGCCAGTGGCCGTCCCGGGGCAGAAGCCAGGTGGCGAATCCCCCTTGCAGAAGCAATACTGCTTGACAGTAAAATTATAGGGTTTAAGTTAAGTGAAGTTCACCCTCCAGTGGGCACAGAAAAGAGAGGCTCTGGAGTGGCCATCGCAGTCTCCTGACCTCAATGTCATCAAGCCGCTTTGGGGAGATCTCAAACGAGCAGTTCATGCAAGATGACCAAAGAATTTGCAGGAGCTGGAGGCATTTTGCAAGGAAGAATGGGCAGCTATGCCACCTGAGAGAATTAGGGCCTCATTGACAACTACTGTATCACAAAAGACTGCATGCTAGTATTGATGCTAAAGGGGGCAATATATAGTATTAAGAACTAAGGCTATGCACTCTTTTGAGCAGGGTTCATTTAATTTTTTTTCCCTTATTGCCATATTTTGTTTGATGATTGTGCCATTCTACATGACCTACAGTTGGGTATGAATCCAATAAGAAATAAAAGAAATGTGTTTTGCCTGACCATTAATGTTTTCTGTAAAAAATGTTACCTATTTTACAAATTCAGCCAGGGTATGCAAACTTTTGAGCACATCTGGATTTGCATGGAATAGTAACAAAAATAACTTTTTTAAATTTAATTTTTAAGGGACATCTCTGTCCTTTGCATGCTAGAACTTAAATATACTTCTTTTGAATATGTCAGCGGGAAGTCAATTCCTATTTTGCCATTTCTTTATTCATGTATACATGAAGGTCTGCCCATAAAAAATATGAAGTGAAACAGCTGTGTCATTTGACTTGAGTAATGCACTTCAGTATGATGATTTTCTGAACACATGAGCACTTGGGGATTGGGGATTTTCAAAGAAGTCATTGCTAAATTGTTGCCTTTCACCCAACTAAGTGGCATCATATTTTGTTTCCAAGATGTTCTCTAGTTATTTGGAGATAAGCAAAGGGATGTGAATGTAAGCATATCTCACATATTAAGACCAGAGCTCATGGTCTGTAATTACATACATTGGAAATAACTCATATTTTTTTGAGGAGACAACAGCCCTCTATCATCCCATCCTTTCCTGCACCCCCTCCCCCCCCATCTCCACCACCTAGTTTTTACTGTGCCACCCTGTAGTTACCAATCTTGTCTGCATACATGGGAATTTTCCATCAGGCACATGAAAGATTTATCTCCAACTTATGCCAATAGGAGGCTGCAAATGGGAATTGAGCTTGAAAACCTGAGCTATATACTTCCTTTATTTGCCCCATTGCCCTGAAAATTCATACACTAAAGAAAAGCCCTACATACCCTCTACCCTCTCCCCAAAAATCATCTTCAATGTCCCGCAAATAGGGTTCTGAGATTATTAATGTTTTTGTTTGATAGCTGTTGGATAGTAAACTAAAGTCATAACACAGATTTGTAACTGCAATAAGAATCAAAATCCAGGGTGGATCTGTCAGAACACAACCTTTCACAGCTCTCTGTATTGCTCAACTTTCCAAAGAAGGAACCAAATGCTTGCAAAATCTCCTACAGTTGTTTGTATTCTGTACCACGTGTTATACCAGATTGAAGGAGTAAGCAGAATGCAAATACATATTCTGCCTCTCTATTGCATTATATTTGTTGTACCTCAGGCAAACTGGCAGTATGTTTGCCAATTCCAGTTGTATACGTTGCAGCAATGAACAGTGAGTTCAAGAAGACCACACAGGTCATCATACACACCTTTTCTGTGGTATTTCTAAATGTGGAATAAAAAAAAATGCAAAAATAGAAATACTGGCCTTTTTTGAGGCATGCTTCTCATTCAATCCCGATTGACATGATGTTTACAGATGAGGGCTTTCCCAAAAAGTTTACTGCATCAGGTCTTTCTATATCTATAATATATGGATATGAGTGAACTTGAACAATAAATGTGGTTACACACTGGGTATCAGAATGATGTTCCCAATAAAGCGCATTCAAGAACTTTATCAGGAACACCATATTAATACTGGATTAGCCTCCCTCGAATAATAACCTCACATCCTTGTGGCATGGATTCCACAAGATGTTGGAAATATTTCTTTGAGAGTCAGATATTGTCTGCTGATTTGGCGGCTGCACATTCATGCTGCAAATCTCCCATCCTACCACATCCTGAAGGTGCTCCTGCACAGATCTGGTGACTGGGGGGGGTGCTATTTAAGTTCCCATTTTCTTTGTGACATGGTGCAGTATCATGGTGAAAGTAGCCACCAGAAGATGGGCTATTAAACCTATGCACAAGGTTAGCTCCATACTCAGACAGGCTGTGGCATTCAAATAATGATTTATTTGCATTAAGGGGCCCAAAGTGTGCAAAGAAAATATTCCTTCAGACCATTATACAACCACCGGTCTGAACTGTTGACCCAAGGCAGGTTGGATCCATGGATTCATACTGTTCATGCCAAATTTTAACTCCTCCATCGGCATATCAAGATTTAATCAACCAGGCTATGTTTCGCCAGTCCTCAACAGTCCAGTTTTGGTGAGCTAATGCCCTCGAGTCAGATTTCTGTTTGTGGCTGACAGGAGTAGGAACTGATGTGGTCCTCTTTCGTTGAAACCCATCTGCCTCAAGGTTTGATGTGCAATCTGAGATGTATTTTGCTCCCCACAGTTTTAAAGTGGTTATCTGAATAACTGAATGAAGCCACTCTGCCAACTCAAATCAGTCTTGCCATTTTCCTCTGCTACTTTGTCCCACTTCCCGAACTGCTGCCGTGGGCTATGCATTACAAATTGTGGTTACTCACTCACTCACTTACTCACTCACTCACGGACATTTAGTCAGGATCTTTGGTAAGCATTATGTACTGTGGGTTTTCACGGTTTTGTGCTTGTTCATCAACATGGCGTTTCCACCTGCAGGACTTCCACTCACTGGATGTTTTTTTTGTTTTTCACACCATTCTACGAAACTGAGACTGTTGTGAGTAAAAAATCCAGCTGATTAGCAGTTTTCAGAAATTCTGAATCTTGCCTGTCTGGCGCAAAAACCATGCCACCGTCAAAGCGACTGAGCACACAGTTTTCCCCCTGTTCTGTTTTTTGAGGTTAATATGAACTTGAACTCCTGCATGATCTTATACTTTGCACTGTGGCCACATAAAGTGTATATATATTTAAGGCGTATATTTTAAGTCTTCGGGTTCAAATTCCAGATGGCCACTGTTATTGCACATTTGCAGAAGTTGTCTAACCTCAATGGCTTGTGGTAAATAAAAAAAAAATAAAAAATTTGTTCAAAACACCATGTAGAACATTTCTTACTTAAGCATCTAAGAAGCTGAGTTTTTTCTCAGAGACTGAACAAGAAGACAGCACGTATCATTAAAAATCCTGAATTTTATATATTTTCTGTGTTTGAGAATAGAAGAACAGGTGAAGCCCAAGTTCTGCCAGCCTGAATGGGTTCAGTTCAACACCAGCTGCTACTACATCTCCAGCAGCAGCAAGTCCTGGAAGGACAGCCAGGAATACTGTGTAGAGAGGGGTGGATACTTGGCCATTATACAAACACCAGAGGAGCAGGTGAGGACAGTCAACTTTGCATTATTGCAGCAAATGCAGCCACTGGTATTTTTCATTCTGTAAATAATTTCTGTGGTCCACTTTCACACTGTGCCATAAAAAACTATTTGCCCCCTTAATTATTCTAATTGTTACATTTAATTGTAACAAAGACTGCTGAAGTGAGCAAAAATGGTAAATATAGTTTAATTTATTGAGTGAACAAATTAATCCAACATCAACTGGCTCTTTGTCGAAAGTAATTTCCCCTTAGTTACTTAATTAGCTATTTTAGCAAAGTGAATTAAGAATTGGGCATTGCTGCACAACCTCCGTCTACAGACGTATTTTCGTCAAGACTGAATTCTGGATTCCATCACAGTCGTTTATTTTCAACCCCTGGCAAAGAAAATTTTTTTTGCTATCATTATTTTTCTTGAGTAATGTGAAAAAAAATTGTTTTTGTATGAATCGTCTTCAACATAGAAGCTACCATTACGCATCCCAAATCCTTGTAATACACGGCTTGTGATTGGTCCATTAGCCTTGGCTCTGCTGCCATGCATGCACTTTTTGCTTTGTATATGCTTAAGCAGTAAGAACAAGAGACCCTTGACATACGATTTGAGACGTCAACATGTTCTCGAGCGTCCCACTTTTGCATCTCTTTAATTTTGCTGATCTAATTTGCTGAAATAATTAGAGGTATGTAATTTTTGTTGATTTTACTCTAATTTCTCTATCATATCATGATAAAAGAATGGACTGATGCTAGTTTTTGGTAAGTTAATGCCAAGAAGCTTGGTTCCAAGCAGGGGGAGAAAATTAATCACTCTCACCCCATAAGGACACATGGTACTGGTCCACTGCATTTTACTGTAACCTCTTAAACCCAAACATCCCTGGTACCGGGGGCAAGCTGGGCACATCATAACATACACCATTAAAAAGCGTGTTACTGTGCGTCTCAACTGTAGACGTCTCGACTGTACTTTCAGATTTTTGCAACGTTAGTTAGCTGGCTAGCTAGCTCAAGAGCGATTACTATTACAGCTAGCTAGGAAGTTAGGGCAAAAACCATGTTACATTGCTTATACATGATGATTATTTACAAACATTTCCCAAAACTAGTGCCAGCTAACTAGCAAGATGGCTATATAATCTGAAGAGTAAGGGGCCTTTTACACTGAACACACTTTATTGGCGCAGAAACGCAAGGCGCATCTGTCATGATTTTTTTAAGTCTACATTGTAAAAAGCACTGGACGCAATTTTTCTGAGGGGGCTAAGTAACGCTCCAGTCACTCGCTTTGCAAACACTCTGAACAAGGATAGCGGCTGTGGCCCACTAATTCCGTCACAAAGCCAGGCGTTTTGTTCGTTTTTTGTAATACCAGACAAGTGGTTGGCACTCGCTTTTGCTCTAAAGGAGAGTGAGAAATAAAATTTGTGGGGAAATCAAACAACTTTAGTGAAATTGCTGTTTTAGTGCCAGACAGTGCTAACAGTAACAATAGATTTTTCTGCCATCTTCATTTACAATGGAATGCAATGGCAAATAAAACTCCATCCCTGCTTTCACATGATTGGACAGCAGGGGAAAGACAGACAATAACATGAAATGCTTTTTTATCAAGGCGCCTCAAAAAAGGAATTTTTTTCAGCTGAAAGCGCACCTGAAAACAACAGGATGCCTGGAGCACATGAACATGAGGCGCTCAGTGAGTAAAAGCAGCAACCAAAACATTTCAATTATAGAAAATATTAACAAAAAGGGTGCCCACACCAATAAAAGCATGTCCAGTGTGAACAGCCCCTAATGTAATACGTGGTCGCATACACAGCAGTATAGTGCGACTAAAAGTACCAATGAAAAGATGTGTCTCAGGCCGAATTTTCTGCTTGATTCCATGGTTGAAGGAGGTTGCGCGGGTGTAATTGCGTGGAAATTGACCAGATTTGTCAGAACTTCTCCCATAGCTATATGGTTTGGGTATCACAAGTTCCCCTGCCGGTCAGGTGTGCTAACAGGGCGGCAGTCTTTAATTTAAAGGTCAGGGCCGTTAATGACAAAGGGTGCTTGGAATCCTTTCTCTGACACATTTCTATTAGTTTACAAGTTGGTTGGGCATCTTCCTCAAAGGAAAAAATGATTGCTTGGATTATCATTTCTCCATTGGCTGATTTTCCGTGGAAAATCTGGGATTCCATTCATGAATGCCAATTCCATAATTCAGAGATCATGGAAAATTGGTAGGCTACCCCTACTTACTGTCTGCAATGAATTTCGTAAATGCACTTACTTAAACTGGGTCTAACTGGATTGTTTGTTGACATCCCTTAAAGGAGGACTATCATGGCTGGGAAAGTTGGGTGTTATTATTTCAATATATCACGAAAAAAGCTCCCACGACTTTGTTTTCTTTATTTTGCGATTTCTTTAATTTTTATGAGCGATTTTACAAAACTAGTGGGCCGCGCCATTTTCACCACAGCAGACGAATATTCACCCTCGATCCGCTTGGGGCGCCCCTAATCGTGACGTCAGTGCGGCTGTCAGCGCCATGAATTTCCATTGTCCTGCGGTCCTGCATTGAGATTGTTGAATAACCGAGATATTCCCGCTTCCTCTATGGGGCAGACAGACAAGCTTGATTATTACCTTTTTCTATCCGACACAACTTTAATTTAGAGGTGAACTAACATCAGAGGCCATATGAAATGCTTCCGGAAAGAAAAGTGCGATTTGAAGTCTGCTAATTACCAGCGAGGCTGGACAGCTGCCGTCACCTTGGCATAATTAGCTCACCTTAAATCAATTCCCGTGTACTTTGCCTAACTTGTAATCAAGCCATTTATTCAGCCAACTGACCAATCAAAACCAAAATCAAGTCAATAATGATTTAGAAGAGATAATGAGAAGCAGACAAACCGAACCAGGCTACAGTGCTAGATTGAAATAATGTCAGTAATCTGAATAAATAGCAGACCTCTGAATTCCACCTCTCATCGGAAAACTTTCACGCATTATTAAAAAAGATTTCTTAAAAATAAAATCATGTTAAGATGGCCCTGGTTTTTAAGCGTCTAAAAATATACGCGAAGTAGAAAATATTGTGTGAAGCGCATCAAACGTGAATGTGAGAGAGAAATTATTTTCGCATTGCAAGCAATGGACAAATGCACCGAAGACAGGGCAAGCGCGTTCAGGCAAATCTTTGCCGCAAATTTAAACATTTTTTATTTAATAATTGAACAAGATTCACACACAACGGCCAAATGTAATAATCAAGCAAACACATTCAGGCAAACTGCGTGCTGAACTAAGCAAAGTTAAGGTCTTCAAAATCATCCTCCTCTACTCGACAATTGCTTTCACCCCCTTCCAATTTACTTGGTTCAATTTGCAATCAAACTGTTGATTCACTCAATGAACAATTTTAAATTGGTTGGTAGTCTAATTTATTTAGATATCTATGTATTCAGACATTTTGACATCGCATGCGTCATGCACATGAATGCATGTGGCAGCCGCAGTGACGTTATGGTCTCTCAAGTTCTCATGCCACTTGTGGCATTAATGGCGGCCTCCTGGAAACAGCAATTCCGGCTAATTAATGGTCATTTAAAAGAACAGGGGGTATGTATGGACAAAAAAATCGACCGTGGATATTATGTTGGAGTTAATTACTATAAGATTAAGTCAAAACGTGTAGGTCAGTACAGTCCTCCTTTAATGTCTCTGGGCTAGTTCTCTCATAGAGCCCAGGTAGCCGCAAGAAGTAAATAAAAGCTCTCGCTGACCTGAAGTGTCTGCTAACAGCCGAACACACCGATAATGTACAAATCCCAATTCCATTGTTGGGAATTCCTCCTACAAAGTTTCTACAATTAGTGTCCTCAGTTCCCAAACGCTTATTGAGTGTTGTTAAAAGGAAAGATGATGTACCGTAACGCAGTGGTAAACATACCCCTGTCCCAGCTTTTTTGGAACATGTTGCAGGCATCAAATTCAAAATGAGTGAATATTTCCAAAAAAACAATAAAGTTTATCAGTTTGAACATTAAATATCTTGTCTTTGCTGTGTACTCAATTGAATATAGGTCGAAAAGGATTTGCAAATCATTGTATAATGTTTTTATTCACGTTTTACACAACGTCCCAACTTCATTGGAATTGGGGTTTGTAAAAATCAGTGAAGAATCCCTTCCAATAATACAACAAATGCTCTGCTATATGACCAAACATGTACAGTACATGCATAGTAATCTAAAAATAAGGCTAAGCCAGTGGTTCTCAAACTCGGTCCTGGTACCCCCTGTGTATGCTAGTTCTTTTTCCAACCACAATTGCGTTCAGGGGCTTTTAATGAGCTGTTAATTTGTCCTAATTTAGTATACTTAGTGCCATTAAAAACGCAACGGTGAGGTATGTACTGAATTTGCAGCAAATTGAAGAATCGATTGATTTTTATTGCTTTTCCAGTGAGGCACGAGTGGAAATAAAGAAAAGCACATGGTGCATGGCGCCGTTCCATTCTCTTGATGCAGTAGCATTTTTCTTTTTTTTTTTGCTGGTTTTATGTAGGCTATTGACCACACCCAAAAGACCAAGTCAAGTGTCACTGTACACATCGAGGGTTTGGAGCACAATGGTGAAATATCCAAATTTTTTGATTTTGAGATTTTTACCTTCTGTCACACATTTCTATCAGCTAATTCTTGGAGCACAATAATTATATGTCCATGCACCGCAGTTTTAAAAAGAATTCACATTTTCATTTTGTGGTATCTTCAACAAAATCTGCTTATATGAATTAAACATTGATATTTTGATGAATAAACATGAATAGTATTACAGAATCATCTGTCTTCCATTGCAAACAAACTTAACTTCAATCTATCACCATTGCATTATGTCACATCAAGTGCTAGAATTGTTGGAGCACCGAGGTGACATGTCCATTTTGGCTATTTTGGCCATGATGTCGCAGTACCACACTTATGAAAACTTACATGTTCAGTATACTTCTGAACCATGCATTAAAAGAGGGACTGACATAAAAATGATGTAAATGATGTAGCTGATTTAACCCCTTAAGCCCTGAGTCTCTTTTTCGAAAAAATGGCAAGCCCAAAATGAAATGAGTATATCTCTGCAAGTATTTGGTCCATTTGAATAATCTTGGTATCATAATAAAGGTAAAACCATTAGGGATTTCTGCCATGGTGTAAAAATCAGTGTATATGTCACTCAGTCAGAGTAAATGAAGATGGAACACAGTATAAATCAAAGACCTCATTTTGCACCAATCAAAGTTTTACTTTTATCCCCTGTAAACTTAATTAGTTGCAGTCTGAAACCTAAAAATTTACAGTGCAGAATCTCACCATTATCTGTGCCAAAGTTTATCCTAATCAAGTGAACCAGTACAAAATTAGAGAGGAATGTCTAGGTGGCTTCTCCAAATTGGCAATTCAGGTACCTTGTGTAGGCATGGGCAACGCTCTGCATAAACTCTAATGGAATGCGTAACAGCTGAACTGGGGCGGTAAACAAGCCTCAGAAAACTTATTAAAAAAATGATGTAAATAACATTTTCATACAAAAAGAACACTATGGTTTGATTAAAAGCAACCTTTTCAATAGGATACCCGCATTTCATACATGAACTCTGCGCGACACGCCAATAACGCGATTTGAACAGAGCTATTATTCGCCCGTTGGATGAATGCGTGACCTCAGTTTGCGCCGTGTTTACAAACTTTCAAGTGCATGGCGTGGCAAAAATATCCATTTTGGAGGTAGAGCCCGCGCTGACGTGATATCCCAGCTATGGCCCTGATTGACTTACAGCCATCTAATTTGAGAAATTATGAGTCTATTCGTCCAAACTAGACCTCCAGGGGATGTGAAATAAGTTCGACAGAAGTTGTTGAAGTTCGTCGCGAGTTTGCCGTGACTTCTTCTCAACAATAGCAAGAAAGGTGAGTGTATTTTTACTGTAACCTACATAGTTAGTTGACAGAATATCCTGTGACCCTATTTGTGAAGTTTCAGTAAAATATACCAAGGAATAAACCAGCGCCAGGCGTTCAAAACCTACCAGTGTTCTGACAAATTTTGCTACCTATCAAAGTATGCCACCTCGCGAACACCGGTCACAAGATTCATTCACTTATACCCCTCAATTCGAGACTGCGAGGATGGAAATCTGAAGAATCAATTAGGAAAAATTCTCGGCTCTCGGTAATTCTGTATATCGTTTAAACATTTTGTTAATCGGATTATGAAAGAAGACTGAAAATAAGCGCCCGCTTTTTGTTTGGGTGTAAAAGCACGTATTTAAAGGAGAATACATTGTATATTGATTAAGCATTGAACTCTGCATTAGTCGAACTGTTTTAATATTTGTTGATGACATTGCTTCGGCTTCCTGGAAGCAAGTACGCGCAAATCTGCTGTCTCGTGAGCATTTCAGGTTCGATGTACTGAGTAATAACGACGCTGAAACTTAAACTGGCCCGTCATTCTGCCGAATAGTCTTACTAAACTAGTTAATCGTCTGATTGCTAATCAAGCAAAGGGGAGGTTTCTGCCTCGCCAAACTAACCTCCGACTGCACGTCACTGTGTTTTACTATGAATTATTCACAGTAGCTCATTGAAACTATCATGGGAGGAGGGTATATGGACATTGTAAAAAACAGTGCAAAGGTTTTTTTTTTTTTTATCACCACGGGTTATTGAAGGGGGAACGTTTGATTCATTTTGTAGCAGTGGGAGGGCAAACAACTGCCGGCATCAGCGACTTCACTGCATTTTATATAGTAATAGGCGAGTAGCGTTAATGTTTGCCCTCCCACCGATAATTTTGACATTTTTGCAGGCCATTGATCAAAAAAAACTTCACAGGCAACCCATTCATACCATTTTTTAATATCAATGCAAAACCTAATGTTTGTTGAACATAATTGGGTGAAATTCAATGCATTTTCCATTAAAAAAGGGCCTAGGGGGGGTGCTGCTGTACTTCAGAAAAGGGGTTGATGACTTTAGCATCAATTATTTCTGTTAGGGTACCCTAATGGATAATTTGGCCAGGTTTATTTCTGAGTAGACTGCATTTTCGAAAATGCCCTCAGGCTTCACCCCCCAATTTTCACAATGGGTTTTGTTGATAAATGCCGAAATCAGCCATTTTTGGGACTCTGTGGCTCTGAGACCCTTTCCTGTAAAGGCGTTGGACTTCTGGCAAACTCTTCGTCTGTGTCTTCTGTACTTACCTGCAAAAAATCATTAGAAAATAATAAAAACTTTTTTCTCAGCAACTCAAGAAATGTTGTCATTTTATTCATTTGTATTGCCCATGCCTACCTTGTGTGCCAAATCAGATTTCTCAGATATTAAACTGTAAAACTCATCTAATTTCACTTATGTGTCACTACAGGCATACATTCCACCCAATTACAACCAGTTTTTAATTTCTAGAATTTATGTTTTTTTTTTAATTTTTATTTCTGCCAGTCCTATAGCCTATACAATTTCCCATTCAAAGACAATAAATGGGGCAGATTTATAAAAAAAAAAAAAGAAAATTAGATTATGAATACAAAAAAAAAAAAAAAAAATGGGGAAAAAAGTCACAGAATAAAAACCCCAGCAATTATTTATACAAGCAAAATGCTACTATTGTCTAACTAAAAGCACACCTGCACAAAGACTCGAACCCTGGTCGCCTGAGTTGTAACCTTACACCCGGACTGCTAGGCTATACCACATCACAGCAACAGAGCTCTCAAATTGCCGATATAAAGAATGAGTCAAAAAAACAAGTCACTCACCTTGTTTGTACTGTTGTGCCCTCAGTATTCACACATTTCTGTCAGACAACGACTTTGAAAAGGACGGTTGAATATTTAGCAGAGAATTATACCGAAAATACCACAAACAAACCTGTTCAGCGTTTATATTGTTGCGCTATTTAACTACATTCAAATGGCCCATGGACTCGGTTTGACGCACTGGGAACGCAAGGCTCCGGCTCAGGCTAGCTTTGTGCGATAAAGGTGCTTAAGGGCTCGTTGGAAACGCCAGAAGCCATAGAATCAAATGACTACTGGCAACGTCTTACTGACAGCATCAGAAGCCGATCACAGAGAGGAAAATACATTGCAAGCAAGCTGAATGCTGAGGAGCTGAGATCTTTGAAGCAATGCTCTAGAAGAAAAACATGCTTTGAGACTCTAGTTACGTTATAACACGTTTCGTTCTTCTAGTTTCGTTATAACATGGACACATTGAGCTAACAATAGCAAGTGTGGATTTACCCTCAAACAGTTATTTATTACAAAATATCAAAGGTAAGAAATTTCTTTGCTCATCTCTGTAGACTGTAAAGTGTATGCCTGCTTTTCTTTGAGTGTGGTGTCGGTTTAAAATGACAGGGCTCATATCGTTGGATTCTATGGACTTTCCTCTTTCATTTGAGGTATCATTTGTATGCATAGCACAAATTCAGGAGAAATTTTAGCGATTCAACGCTGATATGATTTTATCCTATGTTTTGCAACATGCTTATTTACTTGCTTAGTGCTTGAATTGTGTTCGGTTGAGGTAAAAATGGTCTACATGAGCTTTTTGCCGAGTTTCTTCGCAAAATGTAGATATGCCGCATGACAGTGTTGCGATTTGGAAACATGCTGTATTTATTATGCGTAACCACCGCCCCCCGGTACCAGAGCTCAGGGCTTAAGTGGTTAATTAATAGAACATTTGCAAACCTAAAAATCTATTTTTCTCAAAACCTCTAAAATGGGCATATAACCATTGCGCTCCAAACCCTCGACATCACAAACAGCTCAATGTTTGTTATTACTGAAGTGCTTGGCCCGTTCACATGGCGCGCGTCAGGATTACAATACCACGCGCCTTTCTTTATTTCCACTTGTGCCTCACTGGAAAAGCAATAAAAATCAATTGATTCTTCAATTTGCCGCAAATACAGTACATACCTCACCATTGCATTTTTAATGGCGCTAAGTATATATTTCATGGATGAAGTAGAAGTAGTTACGGTATTTACCATCTTAAGCCACATTTTGACAGATAGCTATTTGTGTGATGAAGAATGAAAGAGTCTTTAACATACTCACTGTGTTTATATTTCTATATTGCAATCAACCATCTCCAAATTCTGTTGCTGAACACAGGTGTTCAGAAGTCTTTCAAAATAATTTGCTTGAAATTACTATCCCTTGAAATTACTAACATAAATATGGCCCAGAACAGGTTTGACTCTATCATTTGTTCACCCAATAAATTGTTTTTTGAAGTTACTGTGTATTGCTGGTATAAGGCAAATTAACCAATAAAAGTAGACAATAAACTGGTAAGGTTCCAAAATGGTGAAATCATGGACACACAACACTTAAACTAATAATTTATTATGCAAGCAAATGTCAAACCAGTTTTGAGATTTATGTTCGTAAGTTCAAGCAAATTATTTTGAAAGGACTCTAAACACCTATGTTCAGCAGCACAATTAGGAGCTGACTGATTTTCTCAGTGTCTTATTTGATCTGTTTCAAAATGTTGCTGTTGCTGAAATTGCTTGCTATCTATAAATATACACATGATGGGCTCTAAATTCGTTGACCAGGCGCAGGCGCGGCGCAGGCGCGGCGAATGGGGGGAGCGCCGCGTCAACGGGGTGTGTCCAGGCGTATTTTGCAATTTCGTGACCGGCGTAGCCTGGCGCAAGTACTCCTCTGTCCCGCCTCTGTCCCTCCTGCCGGCGCAAGTGGGAAAGAGGGAGGAGAGAAGGCGTGTTTGGGTATAACACAGCTGAGTCAAATCTTCACCAATCAAATGAGCTCCTCCCCTCACCTTTAATGTGTTGAAATAAAGAAGCCTCTGTCCTATATCTGCATGATGCGTTAATGTTGCATTTTACTTTGCTGCTTAAGGCATGTTTTCCGCACCGCTTACGTCTATATTAAGCATTACGAATATGAGTTAGCTGGCTAGCTAGGGCATTCTCGAATTATTACCATTAGCGAACTTGAATGGAATTTCAAAACAAAACTACGTCAGATCATTCAAACTTATGAAGTTGGAATGAAATACGACGGTTCCACCGCACGAAATTACCACTGCGCGGGCTGCACCGGACGAAATTATCACTGCGTGGGCTACGCCATGCTGCGCCACCCTGCGCTGCGCCAAGAAATTAGAGCCCTCCACGTGCCATGAATTTGGAACAAAGGAGCTGCACGCAAGTCACAGATAAAACAAAAAGGGCGCCTTTAATAGATTGAAGATTGGAGTCATTTTAATCACAAAGAGGATTGTCAGAAGGCAATCTGAGGTCAGGCGGGGACGGACAGGAATACTGAGGGTTAGGCAAGGCGTAGAAGAATGAACTGGTCTGAGGTCAGTAGTCACGGTGACAGCATAAGGGATCAGGGCACACTGGGCATATGCACAGTGGATTTGGATGAGGTAGGTTCGAAGTCAGATAAAGCTTTTTAGCTCTTTTGGTCTAACGGACCTAAAGGAGCTTATGCAATCACATGGTGGCATCGGCGTCTGCGTTACCTTTGATCTTCTTCTGCCAAACCACTGAAGGGATCAATGTGAAATTGGTGGGGAGGTACGTATGGATGTACAGATTAAAAATTGTTAAATTGGTGCAAATCCGTCCATAGGTGGCGCTATAGAGATGTATAACGCATGTCAGGCCATATCTTCTGAACCTCAAGTCTTAGAAACAAAATTCTATTCTTGTATTGTTCTGTTTAAGCCCCATCCATTTGCATATATGCAAATTTTCCACCATTTTGAATTGTTTGTAAAAATTTTAATTTCTATCTCCTCCTAGACAGTGCAGTCAATTTGCATAAAATTTTGTAGACAGCATCTTTAGACCAAGATCTAAAATCCCAGCTTAAAGAGTTTTGCTAATTGAAAGGATGTAGCCACAGTAAGCCTTTGAATTTAAAGGGCGTGGCATCTATGGATATAATGAACTGTAAATCGTAAGTGCGAAGTCCAATCCTCACCCAACTTGAGATCTGTCATCCACAGGCCAGGTCACTGAAACACTCCAAATTTGGCATAAATCTGTCCTTAGGTGGCGCCGTAGCAAACAAATGGTCATAACTCCTAAACCATTTGTCCGACCATCAGCCAATTAAATTTCATTAGCCTGTGTGCTCACTTTAACTGTCATCAATCATGAAACTTTGTACTATTGTTAAGGATGTGTAAAAGGGCTGTCTTAATGCAAATTACTTTAATTGGCCAAATGGTGGCACTGTAGAGAGGTACAGCAAATTTGATTCCAGTTGGCCAACATGTGGTGCTGTAGTACGAAAACAATGAAATATTGCATAGTCGTATTCAACCATTTGACTCAATGGTTCTAATTTTGCAGATTGCATCTCTGGATGAGGATCAAATAGTCTTTCCAATGAGCAAAATAAATCTTTAAATATCTGGCTGCTATTCATCGATCAGGTAACAGCTGCTATTTCAAAGACATGGCAATGACTAATCAATGTGAAATTGGCAGGGTGAAGTATACCATACAGTTATGTGCCATGAACAGGAAATTGTTAGAAAACTTGTACAGAACTTGTAAAGCCATTGTCCTCACTGCTTCAAAACTGATGATTACATCATGTTGCTTGGACCCTATAGTTACCACTTGTAGTTTTATATATATATATATATATATATTTTTTTTCCCAACTCAAATTGCAGAAGTTTTCTTCATTTTCCCAGTATTGGACCCAAGCATAAAAAATACTACCTCTTGTGGGCTTACATAACGCTAAAGCCTGAAATAAACCAAGTGAGCTACATTGCCCATGGCACAATTTTTTAAAATATTTTAGGTCAATGTCACATACATATTCTGTATCCGCTGGTTGCAGTGCTTCACTGAAACCTCATCACGCCTTTATAGCAAGAAATATTCAAACCCAGCATGCCATGTTTTATGCCTACAAAATTATATCAAATGGAAGCGATCTAAATCTTCTACATTATTGTATAACTATTTCCCTGTAATTCAGCAGGACATGTTTCGGATTGTTGGAAACCTTGGGTTCTCCACTAGAACTTCGAATTGGCCTGAAGTTCTGCAGGTTTCAGTACAGCTGCTACATTAGATGGAACCATTTATGGGTCTGTTGATTAATTTCACAAAGACAACAGTTAAGTGGGAATGTGTGCAGAGCATGGGGGAGGAAACATCAGAGAAGGGGTAATGAACAAGACAATGTTAGGTACGGTTCTGGAACCAGACGCGAGAGTCGAGCAGTGAAGGTAAAATGGGATTTTATTGGAAAGGGGGCGAACCCCCGCAGAGCAGGAGGCGACAGTACAAAGTCCACAATCCAAAGAACACAATCCCAGGGACAAAATCCAAAAGTCGAAAAACCAGGGCAGCAATCACAGAACTCAAAGTCGGGCAAAAAGGGTTCAAAAAACAGATACAGACAAAAGTACAAAAGAGCAGATCCAAAAATCGTAGGTCGGGCGGTCCAGTCAGAAGATAAACACAGAGAGTACAAGGCGAAATGAAAGCAGCACAGGTAAACTTGGGAAAACGTTCTGACGGGGAACTGCAGTGAGAAGACAGCTTAAATACATTCAAGGGAAGTCACATGCTATGATTAGGATCGGGTGAAGGGGATCAGACTAATTACAAAGGAGGGAACATGAGGGAGAACCTAATCACATGAAATTGGCAAAAAGCCAAAACGCGGACAGGGAACACGAGACAACCTATGACAAAACATACAGCTCCGGTTAGGGAGTTCTAATGTGCACAGATAATGAGAGGTAGGATAGAGTGGAGCAGGTGCGGAGGATCCGCTGAATTGCAGGAGAGACAAAGTGAAGGCAAGAGGCGGAGACTAGAACAGGGCGAAAGTGCTGAGAGCTAGTTAATCAATTAGTAAGTGCAGCTATACAATCCCTAGTGCTCGTTAGTAAGTTAGTATTATATACAATGTTAGTTTGGGTTAGTAACTTTAACAAAAACAACAAACTGTTAGTATTGGTTAGTAATATAGAAAAAGAGAGGCGAAGGAAGCAAACGAGATTGGAAGGAATGTTTGAAACCCAGAAACCATGAAATCACCTAAGCATGTGACACGCAGGACTGGGGAGAAGCTGTAACTTAAGAAGAGACCAGACAGGGGAGACAAAGTGCAATGCTGGGCATGAATAAAACATGGACCGAATCTAACAGAAAAGTGGAAGGGGATGGCAAAAAACGAAAACATGGCAAAATGCAAAAACTAAACAAAACATGGCAAAACCTAACAAACATAATCATAAACATAACAGGGACTAGGGAAAATCATAATAAACATGGCATACAAGGCAGAAACAAGACAGAACAGATTAGAATCATAACAGACAATAACTGAATAACAAGAAACGATTAACTAAACAAAACTGAAACCAACAGACAGCTAGACTGCGGGGAAGAGAATAAATCACAGTGTTCAGGACACAACACTATGGAGCATGACAAAATCAAAAGATTCAATGAATCTGGAGGAAGTCCTGCACGTAAATGCAAGGGCTGAATACACAGAATCTCTGTTCACTCAGGGGGCACTGAATCAGATTTGTATGTGATCGAACCACAGAGGCTCAGGACTACTTTGGTAAATCTTTGTCAAGTACTACAATGTGTAGTTGCATCTGCTTATTTAATTAAAACTTTTATGTGTAATTTGAAGCCTCATGTCAACAGTGCCTAACTCTGGACTTAGAGGCAACTGCGATGAACCATCACACAGTGGAAACGTGCATTGTGATCTGGGTCAGACAAATTTACATTTCAGGTTTGTTTTGGAAGCAATGGACCGTGCATGCTCGGGATCAAGGAAGAAAAGGACCATCCAGACAGTTACAAGCAACAAGTCCAAAAGTCATGCTCTGATTGTATGGGTTTGTCTGAGCGCCCTAAACAAGGGTAACTTGCAGTTCTGTGCAGGCACCATTAATGCTGAAAATTACGCTGAGATTTTTGGGCAACATATGCGATCTTCAAGACGACATCTTTTCCAGGGTGCTGAACTGGCTTGCAGTCTCAGGTTGTCCCTGAAAAACACTGTGTGCCACATTTGGAAATCCAAAATGCAACAACAAAAACCCTGTTGCTTGTCTGAAGGCTTTTTTTGTATGAAGGAAGGGTGAAAACTACACCTGAAACATTTGAAGACCACAAACGAAAAACAATCAGAGTCCAAATTTTGCATTTTTGTATATTTTATATATTATAAGAATACTTATACATTGTATAATAATATTATATATTATTATAATATTTTATATACTTTTTTTTTTTTGCATATTTCTTCAGTGTTTTGTTTCTAAGATGGTTTTGAATTTTTAATTCATCATTTCTCCACAATGTGAAAATGTGACTCTGATCATTTTTCCATTGTGGTCTTCATTTACTGTGTGTCTTCAGTTGCTGAATGTTTATTAAGTGTCGTGGACAGGAATCCAACTTCACTTTCCAAACTTTTTTTTTTTTTAATATATTGCAAAGAATTTAAATTTAGATGTGTTTATTTTGAAAAATCAATAGAATTCATGTGGCAAAACATATAAAAATGTGCTCTTGTGTTCTTGTTGAAGTAATACAAAGTTAATTTGCAAATCGTTGCTTTCAGTTTTAATTAAAATTTAACATACTGACCCAGCTTTTTCTGAATTGCATTTCCATGTATGAAAATGTGTAGCAGCTGTATGACAATAAAATATTCCAATTTTTATGCATTTGGGCCTTTTCAGGAAAAACTAATCAAATTTAATGCTATGCCCTTTTGACAAAATTGGTCAGATTGGACCCAAATAGTGCATATGGGCAACTGGAGAGACTATAACACCAGCTGGATTCTCATGTGTTCACAGTGAAACTATAAACGTGTAGGTAGCATTGATAACAATATTGTAGATGGCAGAGATTTGAAGGTCCCAATCTGGAAAATGAGCAGGACCAAGACCAGCCATGCTGAAAATTCTTCATTGAAGAACTGCTCTAATATACTGTAGTTTGCTGAACTGAAATAGCGTACGTATTATCCATATTGGAATCATTTAAACACTATTGGAGATGATCTGATGTTAGGACTCTGTGCTGGAATGATGTCTGCTTTTACTCAGTGAAAATAGAGGTGACAGTGTACTACAGTATTGAGAGGGGTAGAAATGTGGGAAGATTTTTTTATTCTGTGTCATTATCTTTTGAAGAGCTTTCTGTGGAACCAGCTGGTCAGAGGACACTGGAATGCATACTGGTTTGGGCTCAGCGATGAAAAAGCAGAGGGCGACTGGTTCTGGGTAGATGGAACCAAACTTGTAGGAGGGTAGGTGTACTCTCCACTACCAAGAAGTGTAAATTTGTCAATTCTCATTTCCTGTGCTTGTTTGCTCTCTGTTTTTGGCTCTGATGTAAAACTAAGTGTGGATTTAAGTGATGATAAAGGGGTTGACAAAACTGAAAATAACAACAGCAAACTAGAGGCATTCCGAGAGTGCAATGCTCCACCAAGGCAGCACAGTCGAAATCTTGCTGCTGCCATGAAACCCAAATTGTTTCGCCGATCACGGTCAAAATCAGTAGGATCCATACCTTATGTAATAGCAACCCACCCGGAAAATTTCAGAGATATCGGTTCATTACTTTTTGAGCTATCTGTTACACAAGCAGACAGACAGACAGACAGACCAACGTAGGCAAAAATATAACCTCCTTGTCAGAGGTAATAAGAAAAGGTATACTTACACTTGCCAGTAAGCTACAGGACCCTTGGTCCTATTTTTTTGTGTTTCTTCTCTCTTTGTTGTTAAGCTTTTCATCACTCCCCAGCCTTGCACATGAGTCCTACTTCAAGTTCCCAGGTTTTAGAGTCCGTCGGACAGCCGTGAGGCATCCAGCGGGCTGAACCCTTACAACAAGAAAATGTGCCTAAAGTGAATTGGTTTGAATACTTTCTGAAACTACAGGATAAAAGCTTGCTTTCAATATGATCTGTGCTCATAACTGATTTGCACCAACAGCCATGATTTAAGCATTAAACTGATTTGTGAGCAGAGTAATCAGAGCCATCTGGGGATAATATTCTTTGTATTTTTCCTCTTAATCTTTATTTTTCTTAACTAAATTGGCAAGGTTATTTAAATGCTTGTGAAAGATGTGGATGAATTTAGGTCGATTCTTTGTCTTCTGTCCCAGCAGTAAGGGAATGCTGATGTTATCACAATATTTCATTTGTGCAGATTTTTCAACTGAAAAAGCAATATCTTTGTAAACTCAGTGTGCTAGCCTTGATTGTGCCTCATGCTTGACAGATATTTTTAAGGTCTTGTTATTTTTAAATTATGTTTGTACTGTAAAGTGAAATGAAGAAGATGATATTGTAGGGTAGGTAACAGTTGAAATTGCTCACTTGTTGATGTACTGTAGATCCCTCAACATCACATTAATGTTTCTTCCTCTATTTGATGCCAGTTGATTGATTTTGCTTATCGATTGCAGGTTGATAACACTGCTAGTTAAATCAAAATTACAGGTTTAAAGTAGGAGATTAGGCACATCTTTTGCTCCCTCTGGAACAAAGCACCTTATATCTTTTCCCCTTATCTCTGTACTTATGAATTGCATGTTGATGCTCTACTTTTAGATTCTGGATGGACGGTGAGCCCAACAACCACATTGATGAGGACTGTGGGTATATGGTGAAGACCCGCAATCCAACCATGCTGGCCCTGGGAAGCTGGTATGATGCACCCTGCAGCATGTACTGGCCATGGATTTGTGAGGCTCCAATCAGTTAGATATTGACATTTGCGCTGGTAATTGTGGATGTACCAAAGCCATTGCTTCAGAATTGTATGATTTCAGAACAATAGTTGTACAGCCAAAAGAAATTATGCCCGTTTTGGAGCCTTGAGGGTTGATGTTAGAGAGGTCTATATTTTAAAGAATAGGCTGTATGAGAGAGAGGCTATGGAAGTCTGTTTAGTATAAGCATCAAGAGTATTATATATTTACTATGTATACATTATCTGTACCAGTCAATAGTTTGGGCACACCCATAGTTTTGTGAATTCAGAGATTGAAAAAGAAAGAAATGAAAGCATTTTCATCAAAAAAAAAATGAATCCTAGTTTAATCAAAAATATCCAACACTTGCAATTCTAATTGTTGAGCATTCTCAAATATGATTTTCATCTATGGCAGTTGTATGACTCTGAGCACTCCAGCATGACTGTACTCCTCCTCACAGATGTGCGGAACTTTGCCTCCCCCTGACCTCTCTGTCCAATAAGTCCCAAACCATCTTGAGATTAATTCTTTTTTGGGCAATTGGAATGAATTTTTCCATATTTTTATATTTACAAATATGAATTATTATGAATTTCAAAATTTTGGACACCATCTTGTGACATAAATCATGTTTTCTTTTTACCTCTGACAATTTACCTCTTATCCTGTGCCACAGTAGAAGTAAAGCATGACCAAGCTTTTGACTGGTACAGTAAATGTACTGTATATATGTTACAGCCAGACTGTGAAACTAGTCATTTTACAAAATATTTTGTGAAATGACTGAAGCTTAGCGCTAGCCATTTCATGAATGACTGGTTTCACAATCTGACTGAAACATATACAGCCCGATTTACAAAAAAATTGGGATACTGTGTAAAATGTCGATAAAAACACACTGCAATGATTTGCAAATCAAGCCCTATATTTAATTGAAAATTGTACAAAGACAGCATATCAAATGTTGGAAATGATAAATTTTATTATTTTTTATTTTTTTACAAAACCCAAAACCAGTGAAGTTGGCACGTTGTGTAAATCGTAAATAAAAACAGAATACAATGATTTGCAAATCCTTTTCAACCTATTTTCAATTGAATACACTGCAAAGACAAGTTACTTAATGTTCGAACAGGTAAACTTTGTAATTTTTTGCAAATATTAGCTCATTTGGAATTTGATGCCTGCAACATGTTTCAAAAAAGCTGGCACAAGTGGCAAAAAAGACTGAGAGAGTTGAGGAATGCTTATCAAACACTTATTTGGAACATCCCACAGGTGAACGGGCTAATTGGGAACAGGTGGGTGCCATGATTGGGTATAAAAGCAGCTTCCCTGAAATGCTCAGTCATTCACAAACAAGGATGGGGCGAGGGTCACCACTTAGTGAACAAATGCGTGAGCTGATTGTCGAACAGTTGAAAAACAACATTCCTCAACGAGCTATTGCAAGAAATTTAGGGATTTCATCATCTACGGTCCGTAATATCGTCAAAAGGTTCAGAGAATCTGGAGAAATCACTGCACGTAAGCGACAAGGCCGAAAACCAACATTGAATGCCCGTGACCTTCGATCCCTCAGGCGGTACTGCATCAAAAACCGACATCAGTGTGTAAAGGACATCACCACATGGGCTCAGGAACACTTCAGAAAACCACTGTCAGTAACTACAGTTCGTCGCTACATCTGCAAGTGCAAGTTAAAACTCTACAATGCAAAGCGAAAGCCATTTATCAACAGCACCCAGAAACGCCGCCGGCTTCGCTGGGCCCAAGCTCATCTAAGATGGACTGATGCAAAGTGGAAAAGTGTTCTGTGGTCTGACGAGTCCACATTTCAAATTGTTTTTGGAAACTGTGGACGTCGTGGTCCTCCGGACCAAAGAGGAAAAGAACCATCCGGACTGTTATAGGCGCAAAGTTCAAAAGCCAGCATCTGTGATGGTATGGGGGTGTATTAGTGCCCAAGGCATGGGCAACTTACACATATGTGAAGGCACCATTAATGCTGAAAGGTACATACAGGTTTTGGAGCAACATATGTTGCCATCCAAGCAACGTCTTTTTCATGGACGCCCCTGCTTATTTCAGCAAGACAATGCCAAGCCACATTCTGCACGTGTTACAACAGCATGGCTCCGTAGTAAAAAAGAGTGCGGGTACTAGACTGGCCTGCCTGTAGTCCAGACCTGTCTCCCATTGAAAATGTGTGGCGATTATGAAGCGTAAAATCGACAACGGAGACCCCGGACTGTTGAACAACTTAAGCTGTACATCAAGCAAGAATGGGAAAGAGTTCCACCTGAAAAGCTTCAAAAATTGGTCTCCTCAGTTCCCAAACGTTTACTGAGTGTCGTTAAAAGGAAAGGTGATGTAACACAGTGGTAAAAAGGCCCCTGTGCCAACTTTTTTTGCAATGTGTTGCTGCCTTTAAATTCTAAGTTAATGATTATTGCAAAAAAAAAAAAATAAAGTTTCTCAGTTTGAACATTAAACATCTTGTCTTTGCAGTGTATTCAATTGAATAAAAGTTGAAAAGGATTTGCAAATCATTGTATTCTGTTTTTATCTACGATTTACATAACGTGCCAACAACACTGGTTTTGGGTTTTGTATTTATGTGCAAGAAACAAGGCCGAAAACCAGCTCTGAATGGCCGTGATCTCCCGGCCCTCAGGGAGATCAAATTGCCAATATAAAGACCGAGTCAAGAAAGCACGTTCTGTATTGTTGTACTGTCAGTATTCACGCGGAATTGCAGAAAGATTCTGTCAGAAAATGACTTTTAAAACGACTGTTGAATATTTAGCGGATATTTATACGGAAAATACCACAAACAAACAGGTTAAGCGCTTATATTGTCGCGGTATTCAAGTACATGCGAATGGCCCGTGGACTCATTTTGACACATCCGGAACGCAAGGCTCTAGCTCAGGCTAGGTTTGTGTGATTAAGGTGATTTAGAGCTTGTTTGTAACAGCAGAAGAATCAAACCCATAGAATGTAACCCATATAATCAAATGGCTACTGGCAAAGTCTTACTGACAGCATCACAAGCCGATCACAGAGAGGAAAATACACTGCAAGCAAGCTGAATGCTGAGGAGCTGAGATCTTTGAAGCAATGCTCCGGAAAAAAAACATGCTTGAAGACTGGAAGATCTAGTTTCGTTATAACACGGACACATTGGGCTAACAATAGCAAGCGCAGATTTACCCTCTAAACAGTTTTTTATTACAAAATATCAAAGGTAAGAAAAATTTTTTGCTCATCTCTATAGACTGTGAAGTGTATGCCTGCTGTTCTTTGAGTGTAGTGTCAGTTTAAAATGACAAGGCTTCTATCGTTGGATTCTGTGGACTTTCCTCTTTCATTTTAGATATTGTTTGTATGCATAGCACAAATTCAGTAGAAATGTTGGCGACTCAGCGCTGATATGATTTTATCCTATGTTTTGCTACATGGTTATTTACTTGCTTGGAGCTTGAATTGTGTTCAGTTGAGGTAAAAATGGTCAACGTGAGCTTTTTGCCAAGTTTCTTTGCATAAAGTGGATAAGCTGCATGATGATGTTGCCATTGGGAAACATGCTGTATTTATTGTGCGTAACGACCGCCCCTGGTACCGGGGGCATTTGGGTTTAAGGGGTTAAAACTCTGCCATGTAAAGATGAAACCATATATAAACAAGATCCAGAAATTCTGCCATCTTCTCTGGGCACAAGCTTTTTTGAAATTAGCTGGCATCACATTCAAAATGAGCTTTTTTTTTTTTTTTTTTAAAAAAACCAAGATTTCTCAGTTTCAACATTTGATGTTGTCTTTGTACTATTTTTCACTCAATGTAGAGTTAAGATGATTTGCATATTACTGCATTGTTTTTGTTTACATTTTAAACAACATCCAAACTTTTTGGAAAGAGGGTTGCACATACCAAACATTATGAGCCAAAACATTCTGACCACTGACAGATGGCAATTATCTCGTAAAAACAGCACAAGGTTCTGTGATCAGACCTTAGATGGTCAGCGAACAGTCGATTCGATGCAGGTGAAACGGGACCTGAGCAATTCTGACAAGGGTCAAATCATTATAGTCAGACAACTTGTTCGAATTATCTCCAAAGCCGCAGTGCTTTTGGTGGTGAGTACCAACTGACAGTGGTCCAAAGATGAACAAACCATGAACCAGAAACAAGGTGTTGGGTACCTAAGGCCCAATGATGCAGGAACCCAACAAAGGCAATTCCATTTGGTCAAACTGGCAAAAGGGTTGCTGCGGCATAAGTTGCAGAAATTGAATGACGGTTATGGGAGAAATGCATCACAACACACAGTGCATCATACACTACTGCATAAAGGGATTTGTGACCACTGACTGGCCAGATTGCCTACTCTTGGTCCTGTCCACCTCGCACCAGCAATGGGCACGCAAGCGTAAGCACTGCAACCTGGACCAAAAGAAAAAGGTTGCCTGGTCCAAGGAATCCCATATTTTTTTACATCATGTACATCAGCCGGGTACATGATACCTGGGATAGAGTTGGCGCCAGGATACACAGTGAGAAGACAAGCTGGCGGAGGAAGTGGTGACGCTGTGGGAAAAGTTCTGCTAGGAAACCCTGGGTCTGGAACTAATTGTGGAGGTCAATTTGACAGAGCTATGCTGATCAACAGCATGTATTAGGTAGATGGTCTTAATGATTCGGCTCATCTGAGTTTATGCATAATAATCTGAGTCTGCATTATCTGCTACAAATTCTGTATATTTTTTTAAAATGTGTTGGCAATGGGAGCTGGACTCTTTCGTTCCTGTCAATAAATAACCATGTTTAAAAACATTGAACTCTTGAAATGCTTCTTGCGAATGACACAGCTATTAAAAGGCCTACCTTACCTGCCCCCCCCCCCATGGTAAGTGCTTCGACTGCATTTGTTGACAAGCTTAAAGCTTGGGAATCAGCAAAGACAACATCAGAAGCCAAATAACCTTGTGGATTGACATATTGTGTAATTCTACAGGATTTTACACAAATATAACTTTGCACAGTTTTGGTTATGGCGACACTGGAGATGAACACTTTCAAAGCAAAATGAATAACAAAAAAAGAGTAACTGACAGTTTTTGTTTTGCCAAAATACTGCTGCCATTTTCAGCCCATACACTTTGTTTACTAAACGTTTGAAGGTGGAATGTGTGTCATTTAATAAAATGCCGCAGGCAACATGATTAAGGCTCCTTCGCGTATTAGACACACTGGACACAATAATTCATTACAGGCTTGCTGACAAACTTTGGAGGCTTACTTAGTGTGAGATTGCCAAAAACTGATCAAACTTTTTGAATTTATATATCTGCATGTTTGCCAGTGATGATAAATTTAGGCATCCAGAAAAACTACATAATTCCATGTGACAGGGCCATACAGTTACAGCCTACATTGCAGAGTTTCATTAAAAGTATTGTTAGGGCTATATACCCTGCTGTTGGATTGTCATTGTTTTTGTTATCTGTGAGACCGACAGCTACAGTGCCGTGTAAAACTATTTGCCCCCCTCCTCTATTTTTGCTATTTTGCCATCGTTAAATGTTTCAGATCATCAAATTAGTTTTAATATAAGAAAACGACAATGTAAATAAACACAGAATGCAGCTTTTAAATGTTACTTATTTATTGTTGGTATGAAGTTTTTCAAAACCTATATCACCCAAGTGAAAAAAATAATTGTCCCCTAACTGCTTATGCCGCCCTTAAATGGCTACCATCAGGTGTTTGCAATAACTAGCAATAAGTCAACTACATCACTGTGGAGGGATTTTGGTCCACTCTTCCTAGCAGAATTGTTTTTATTCTGCCACATTACGGGGTTTTTGAAAATGAACTGCCTGTAGAAGGCCATGCCACAGCATCTCAATTGGGTTCAAGTCAGGACTTTCACTTGGCCACTCCAGAACATTCCCTTACTTTCTTTTGACCCATTCATAGGTGGACTTGCTTGAGTGCTTTGGAAGATTGTTCTGCTGCATATCCTAACTGCACTGATGATGATCTGAAACATTTAAGTGTGACAAATATACAGAAAAACAAGAAATTGGAAAGGGGGCAAATACTTTTTCACGGCACTCTGTGCTGCTAACACCAGGTTATACCATATAGGAATGCTGGGGGATGCTAACAAACACAGAACAGTTAGGGTAAATTAAACTCGCAAAACTTGGATTCTTTTGGCAGAAAGTAATGCAAACTTGAGAGGCAGGCCAGCCAACATAGCTGGATGGTAACAGATGCAAGTGAGCTTATTACCATATCCATGTCTGTCGAGACGTGCTCACTTGGCTTATGATCAAAAACTGAGATTCAGCAACTTTGCTACCACAACCAAACATCAAGCAAGTGCAACAACACAAGACATAGCAAGCCAGCTAATATCACTTACTAGTCATGCACAGCTCAGATCACGGGTGCACGTGACAATGGGTAAAAAGAAAATCATGTTTCTCCAAACTACACTGAGACATGAAAATGTAAGCTTTAAGTGGATATTATGTAAAATAGAAGCAAGCTGAAGCAAATTGAACAATTCATTTTGCACATCTGACATTTTTACACACTTTTGAAGTGGGTCATTTGGGAAAAAAAATGGTGACCATTTCTTGACCTTCCATTTAAAGTGCCAGGAGGCCGTAAAACTTTGTTTTGTCCATTCAAACAACTCACTATATGCAATTCATTGATTGATTCCCGACAAGTAACTACCGCTTTGAAGAAATGTGCATTTTATTGTTACAAAAAATCTGCCGATTTGGGAGTCTGAATCTTCCAAGAAACGTCTTCGGAAATCTTTGGAAGTCTTCAGGTGATGACGTATGCGAAGGGACTCGTAGGGATAATGGCTGCCATTGTTTACTTTGGGCACGTTGTTGTTTGTTGAGTTTTTGTCGAACTATAAATTGGAAGGACTTTGTCCCGAATGATCACACTGTAGTCTGCAGTACTCATTTTGTCAGCGGCTGGCCCGACTTCGTTGACCCAAATGGTGTTGCCTTCGCTCCGTCTGTGTTTCCCTACAAACGAAAAGCGCTCACACCGACACAAGCTAAAAGGAAAGAGCGATCTGATTGGAGAAATATAGTTAAGATACTGGTTGATATGGTTGGGAAATGTTGAAAGAGTTAGTGTTGATGGGTCAGTACTGGAGGAGGTTGATAATTTTAAGTATCTCGGTGCGAGAATCCAGAGTGATGGTGATGTCAGCAAGGAAATTAAGAGTAGACTGGCCCTGGGTTTAAAAGCCTTGAATGGTGTGAGGAAATGATGGCAGGACAGGATAAGGAGACAAAGCTCAGAGTTCTCAGAACCTGCATCTTCCCGATAGCTGCTTATGCCTGTGACGCTTAGGTTCTTCGGAAGACATGAAAATAAAATCACAGCATTTGAAAATAAATGCTACCGCAGGATTCTGGGAGTCCCCTGGGTGGAAAGGCGCACAAATGAAGACATCAGGAATGAGCTTGAAGTAATTAGTGACTGGCTGCTACAATATGTAAGGAGACAGAGGCTGGCATACTTTGGTCAGATACTGAGGCATGATGGGATGGAGAAGCGCGTGCTTGAGGCACACATTCCTGGAAAACGAAGTAGAGGAAGACCAAGATGTAGACGGGACAGAACAGTGAAGGAGGCTTTCGGGTCTATGGAAAAAGCAACAAGTACTGCTCAAAACAGACGTTTTTACCGTACTGCCGTAAGAGAAGCTACGCCCTGACCAGAGTATGCTACGATGATAACGACTGGTTGATATTAAATTATTTAAGTTGGCCCCCTAATTGACTAAGAATTATTTCATCTGTTGTTGTTTCAAGCTGTTGTTGTTGCAGTGTCCAGTTTTTGTATCCACATTTTGAAAAGGGACTGGCTTTGTTCGATCCTATAGGCTACATACAACGTTAAGTAGAAGTTAAACTCTACGCAAACAAAACAAAAAGCCAAAGGGGGAATGTTAGTGCCATATGACGTTTACAGTCTAGGTCAGCTCTGAGGGGCTTACATTATAGAACTTAGCCCCTCAGAGCTAAGTGTAGGTGTGGTTTTCATTTCGTTGCTTGCAATAATCATTTGGTTTCCTTGTGATTTTGATTTCATAATTACTTGCTATATACGGCCAACAAAGTTGAATTTGCTCACCAGTTAGTTCTGCGGACGTGGAATAATCTCATTAACATCACGATGATTGGGTCCCACGTTCTTGCAACAAGTTCGCGTTGTTATAACAACCGGCCAGCACACATGATCTCAACATGGATAAATGCACATGTACACATAACATAATATAATATAACATGAATGGCGACAACAGGCTGTTCAGCGCATCTAGCTCGCCAGTTTCTTTTTACTATTGTAAATATATCACGTCAGATACTCAATGACTCAATGGTATCTAGCTTTAAGTCAAGCCTGCTCTTGAAAATTCCCAAGGATTCTGCCTCAACAATATGGTCAGGCAAGCTATTCCAAATCGAAATTACTCTTTGGGTGAAAAAATATTTCCTAATATCAGCGCTAAATTTACCCTTTGTCAACTTCCATTTGTGACCCCGAGTTCTACTAACAAAACTTGGCTGAAGGAATCCTACATAATTCACTTTGTTCATCTCTTTAACATATTTGAAGACCTCAATCAGATCAACCCTAAGTCTCCTTTTCCTAAGACTAAAGAGGTTAAGGATCTTCAGCCTCTTCTCATTTCATCTTTTATACCTGGAATTAGCTTAGTGGCTCTTCTCTGAACTTTTTCTAGAGCCTCTATATCTTTCTTAAAGTATGGTCCCCAGAACTTTACACAATACTCCAGATATAGTCTGACGAATGTGTTTACAGAGAAGTATGACCTTGAATTTGTACTCAATACTCTTGGCAATGTATCCCAGCATCCGATTGGCTTTTTTAACTGCTACGGCACAATAGCTAGAACCTGTGAGGGTTTGGTCAACAATCACTCCCAGATGTTTTTCATGTGGAGCACATTCCAGTTTTAAACCTCCCATGAAGTAATCCTGTCTAATGTTTTTATTCCCTACATGTACAACTTTACATTTCGCTACATTAAATTTCATTTGCCACATTTCCCCCCAATTCTGGATTCTATCCAAATCATCCTGAATCACTTTAGTGGACTCTAAACTATTTGCCAAACCTCCCAATTTAGAATCATCTGCAAATTGAACTATCAAGGTCATTAATGTAGATGAGGAACAGCAAAATCGGTCCCAACACCTATCCCTGAGGGACTCCACTCCCCACCATACCTAGCTCAGATGAGATTCCACTGACCACTACTCGTTGTGTTCTGTCCTGTAACCAGTTTTGAATCCACTCCAGAATACCTCCTGTAATTCCAATGGAGCTCATTTTAAAAATGAGTCTCTTATCTGGTACTGTATCAAATGCTTTCTGAAAATCCAAGTATATGACGTCATAAGCCCTGCTCTGGTCATAAGTCTTGGTGGCCTCTTCAAAAAATTCCAGAGGGTTTGTCAGGCATGACCTTCCCTTACGGAAACCATGTTGGCTATCCCTCAAGATATTATTACGTTCAAGAAATATTCCAGCTCGTCTTTTATGATAGATTCCAGTATTTTGCATGCAATGCAAGTTAAACTGACTGGCTGTAATTTCCTGGCTCAGTACGGTCCCCTTTCTTATATATTGGTATTATATTGCCCTGTTTTCAATCATTTGGTATTTCTCCAGTTTCAAAAGACCATTTGAAGATAGCTGAGAGCAGTTTAAAGATGATCTCACTAACATTCCTGAGCACTGTAGGATATAAGCCATCAGGACCCGCCGTCTTATCTACCTTTAGTTTATGCAACTTGTCTAATACTTCATTATCCATAACCTCAATTTCCACTCAATAATCTTGAGCATTGGACATGCCCTCTGGCCGAATAAAAACCCGCTCCGAGGTAAAGTTCTCAACAAAGTACAACCCCAATTCCGAAATAGTTGGGACAAAGTGTAAATTGTGAATAAAATCAAAATGCAATGACTTTCAGATCTCATGAGCCAGTATGTTATTTACAATAGAACATAGATAACATTTCAAATGTTGAAACTGAGACATTTTACATTTTTATCCACAAAATTAGCTCATTTCAAATTTTCTGGCTGCAACAGGTCTCAAGAAAGTTGGGACACCGGCAAAAAAGGGCTGAAAAAGCAATTAATATATAAGAGAATCAGCTGAAAAAACATTTAGCAAGTAATTAAGTTAACTGGCATCAGATTTGTAACATGATTGGCTATAAAAGGGATGTCTTAGAGAGGCTGAGTCTCGCAGAAGTAAAGATGGCCAGAGGCTCTCCAACCTGTGAAGATTTGCATAAAAAATTGTTGAATACTTTAAAAACAATGTTCCTCAACGTCAAATTGCAAAGGCTTTGAAGGTCTCATCATCGACAGTGCATAACATCATCAAAAGATTCAGAGAAACTGGAAAAATCTCTCTGCGTAAGGGACAAGGCCGAAGACCTTTACTGGATGCCCGTGATCTTCGGGCCCTCAGACACCACTGCATCACTCACCAGCATGATTGTGTCATTGACATTACTAAATAGGCCCAGGAATACTTCAAAAAACCACTGTCTGTAAACACAGTCCGCCGTGCCGTCCACAGATGCCACCTAAAACTCTATCATGCAAAAAGGAAGCCATTGTTGAGCATGATCCGGAAGCGCTGTCCTGTTCTGTGGGCCAAGGCTAAAATGGACTGTAGCAAAGTGGCAAAGTGTCCTGTGGTCAGATGAGTCCAAATTTGACATTCTTGTTGGAAATAATGGGCGTTGTGTTCTTTGGGCTAAAAAGGAGAAAGACCACCCCTCCTGTTACCAGCGTTCAGTTCAAAAGCCAGCATCTCTGATGGTATGGGGATGCATTAGTGCACATGGTGTGGGAGACTTGCATGTTTTAAAAGCACCATGAATGCTGAAAGGTATATTAAGGTTTTAGAGCAACATATGCTCCCCTCCAGACGACATCTATTCCAAGGAAGGCCTTGTGTATTTCAGCAGGACAGTGCGAAACCACATACTGCAGCTATTAAAACAGCATGGCTTCATAGTAGAAGAGTCCTTGTGCTGAACTGGCCTGCCTGCAGTCCTGATCTTTCACCGATTGAGAACATTTTGCGCATAATTAAATGAAAAGTCCATCAAATAAGACCCAAAACTCTCCAGCAGCTGGAAGCCTGTATTAAACAAGACTGGGATCAAATTCCAATGGCTAAACTCAAGAAACTTGTCTCCTCAATGCCCAGACACCTCCACTCTGTGTTAAAAAGAAGAGGGGATGCTACATTATGGAAAACAGGCCCCTGTCCCAACTATTTTGAGACCTGTAGCAGCCATCAAATTTGAAATGAGCTCATTTTATGGATAAAATTGTAAAATTTCTCCCTTTCAACATTTGCTATCATATCTCTGTTCTATTGTGAATAAAATACTGGCTGGTGTGAATTTAAAGTCATTGCGTTTTGATTTTATTCACAATTTACACTTTGTCCCAACTATTTTGGAATTGGGGTTGTAACTGTTTAGGGTATCCGCAATATCCTTGTTATCATATAGCAGCGATCCATCTTTATTCTTTATGCACTTAACCTCCTCTTTGATTTTCCTTTTTCTGCTACAGTACTGAAATTAGTTTAGGATTTTGCCCCTTCCATGATTTGCCTTTCATGCAGTCTTCTAGCATTCCTCAGCTCTCTTTTGACCACAGCCCGCATTTTACAGTATTCAGCCTTAGTATTCTCATTGTTATGCTTTATGTACATCTTATAAAGATTCCTCTTTTCCCTCAAACTCCTACGAATAGCTGTGGTCATCCACTGAGGACTCTGCTTTTTCAGCTTACTTTTGGACAGCTTTGGAATGAATTTGCATTGTGCATCAAGTAAAACCCCCTTAAATCTTTCCCACATCTCATTTACAGACTCACAGTCCAGGAGTGTCTCCCATTTTATTTTACTTAGATATGAGCGCATCCTGTCAAAGTTTGCTCGCCTAAAATTGAACATTTTGGTTTTTGAAGACACCTTTTTAACTTCCCATGAAACATCAAAATTAACTGTAGAGTGATCACTAGTCCCAAGTGGTTCCAGTACCTCAACATTGCTAATTCTATCTGGGTCATTACAGAGCACTAAATCTAAAATTGACTTCTCTCTAGTAGGTTTATTAACATACTGCACCCAAAAGTTGTCATTTATAACATCTAGAAATTCTTCCTCCCCTTTACCCTCTCCTTTCACCATTTCCCAATCGATACGAGGATAATTGAAGTCTCCCATAATAATAGTCCCTCCTCCTCAACAAGCTTGCCTAATCCTCTTAAAGAGCATTTAATTGACAATACTGTCTAAAGCTGGCGGTCGATAGCATACTCCTATGTTTAAACCTGTCTCGTGTTTGCCAATGAGCCTGACCCAGATATCTTCACAGGGCAAGGAATGTTCAATTTCAAGAATTTCCGGCACATTTATGTTTTCGTTCACATAGAGTGGTACACCCCCTCATCGCCTATTACATCTATCCTTCCTAAAGAGCTTATAACCTTCTATATTATATTCATCTCCATCCTCTTCACTAAGCCATGTCTCTGTAATCCCAACTATGTCATAGTCCTCACTAATCATAACGGCCTCAAGTTCTGGAAATTTATTTTTTATGCTTCTTGCATTTAAATAAAAACATTTCAGGTTATTATGAGTGCTCTTCCCCTTCGATTTCCCATGTGCCTGCTGCTCCAAGCCCCCCACTACGCTTTGTTGCTTTAAAAATATATCATCAATAGTGCATGTAGCGCTGTCAGCTTCCATCAGGGCAGTCTGCATTTCTGCAGTCTGTATAACACTCTCTAACCTCCCTGCCCCCCAGGGAGCAAAAATACTATGTAAAATACTATGCCATATCATTTCTGACTGAATGCTACACATTTAATTTATGATTTTCCTTTGTGCTGAAAATAACAACGTCGAGGACTTACTTTGACAGTATCTCGCCGATAAAGACACTTTCAAGTCTACATTGCGCTGAAAAAGTCAATACTTTCACTTTGTAGGAGAAAACTAATGGAACTTAATCTAGCTATATCGTCAGGGGGAAAGAATTTCATATCCAACCTCCACCTTTTCTGGCTTTTTATTTGCCAGAACAATTTTAAAAGAGGAGCGCCAATATATTTTAGGAGGTTTATCAGTGAGAAGGGGGTTTAGAATTTAATATTAATATTGCAAATGAATTTAGGAGCTGCCGGATAGCTCACTCGGTTAAAGCATCGCACTGCGAAGCAGGAGTGACTATCACAGCGCGGGTTCGAGCCCCGGTTATACCAACTAGCAGTGGTCGGCAGCTTTTTCAGAGTAGCGCACAATTGGCCATTGCGCTACAGGGATGCAAATTGGGAAGTGTCTGCCGGGAAAGGTAATATACAAATGGTAGCTTTGTTCATTGCTTAAGCACCTCCTGTTGGCCGGACGGGCGTTTGTCAGAAGGATTCTAAGCTTGTTCATGTTCGGGTATCCTCCGCCCTCGTTCTGAACTTGCAAGGATTCAACCAACGAGTGTATAAGAAGCAGTGGCTGACAGGCGCGTGCTTTGGAGGAGAGCCGCAAACTGTCTTCACTCTCCTGAGTTGGCAGCATGAGGTCGCATATGACCAAGCCTTGTACATAGGTCCCCAATTGGGCAATCCAGATTCGGGTGGGATTGGAGATGCCAAATTAAAAAAAAAAAAAAAAAATATTGCGAATGAATTTGCTGTGCCTGCCTAGCAACCCGATGTGCCATCAGTAACATGGCAGCCACAGTTACAATATGCTACAAATAGGAATAGCAGCACTTGAAACTAAACTCTATATTTCCTTGACTGGATGTATACTTGATGCGTTTACATATCCTAATGTTTCTCTGGGTACCCAAACATCAATCGATATTAGCGTAGGTTGAATACAGAATTCTTAATCTCGCCATCCGGACACAAAATGTGCGCTTCACACCCTAGAATGTTCCTGAACGAAAATTATTCCTGTTTATAGTCTGAATCCACGCTATAAGCTGCCTTTTACCACGGGTAGAGCGAAAGAACTATAATTCCCCCCCTTTTCAATGCGATTCGTGCATCTTCTGCACCACATAGTCTGCAAAGAGTATACGCGCAACCTAAATCTCGCTTCAGCTGAATTGGGGCCTATTGCACAAAGGCGGGATTAGGGATTAGCTCAGGATCAGCTCGGGATTAGCCAGATCTCAAGCCCCATTTTGGTTGCACAGAGCCTGTGGGCTAAGCCACGGCACTAGTTACTATGGAAACAACGTCTGTGTAGCTAGCCAGCTCCAGAGCAAGCTTACCAACAAGCTTAGCTCCTGCCTCCAGCCAATTTCACCTCACCTCAGTCAGCAGTCACCTGACTGAAAGTCAATGTCCTTAACAGTCGTTCTAAATTGTCCACTACACATTGCTATCTCAATTTTAGTTGGCCCAGAGTAATTATCTTAAAAACTTGTGACCATTGATGTCAGTAAAATAGCCAATATTCAATCATTATATTCAAGAGTCCATGTGATTGTCACCATCTCATTTCGGTCAATCCCCCTTCCATGTCACATTTAAACATATTAAAGGTGACATAGAATGGTTGAACGGGGTATTTATCCTTGTTCTGTGATGTGACATATAGACAACAAAATTTTGGTTGGGTCTATAATGCCTCAGAAGCTTCCTAAAAACCTCTCTCAAAAAGCTATGTTAGGGTGGAGGATTTTGAACGCGTTGTTTTGCACCTATTTAGCGACCTTTAGGCCTTAACTGGCAACCTCATTATGAAATGCAAGCACTTGACGAGGATTGGCTGGCTTTGCTGCCACTCAAAAGAATATAACTTCGCCCAGAGCTGTAGGGAAAATGGAAAACACTCGCCGGCTTCGGAACACGGACAGACCAACTTTATGCAGCTATGGCATATTCAGAGATTCAGCCTGATATGTTTGAGCCTGAATCGGATGAAGACACTGAATTGGAGGAAGAACCAGTTCAGCAAAGGCTGGATTTAAACCTTTCTGAATGGTAAGTATTTTTGAATGTTTTTTTTTTTCCAAACGTAATAACCATTCCCAATGTCTCAGAGACAGCTAGATAGGCTACTTTAGAGCTGCCAAGGCTTACGCATGGAGTCTCTCGCGTTGACGTTCCTGTGCCGTAGTCAGCAAGTATTCAATCAAAGTGCACTGAAGAAATTCATTTGCGGAATTTAGGTCCTTGTGCAATAAGTTAATCTGTTTCATGTGCATTAAGGTGGATTTCCCCACTAGTGACATGGAAATCGATTATGACTCTGGAATTCTCACGCTTGTCTTTACTGAGGGATTGGAAGCAATGGAATTGCATAAAGACGTGTATGCAAATTATTTTGAAGGGGAGGAAACGGAATGAGAGTGTGGGGGGGGGGGGCAGTGAGATACATGTGACATCATGTGTAGGCCTATCAGTTGTTCAGATTGGCCCGTTTTCTGGCGGTCATTTTTAAAAGAGGAATTTCTATGAAACGGAGATGTTCAGAATGTCTAGCACTTTTCATATGTTCTTGAATGCAGGTAGACTACCGTTATTCAACACAGACAAGGTAAAAACGGTTTTCGATTCTATGTCACCTTAAAGCTATAGTGCGTAACTTCTGTCTCCCCTAGAGGAATTTTGCGTTATTAGAACAATACAGCCGGCACTTTCATATGACATATGCCCATGTTATCGATTCGCTAGCTCCACATAAGCAACTGTTCACGCTAACGGAATTTACGGTCTGTAAAACCTGTATTATGTTCATAACATAACCGGAGCTCTCTCTAGCTGTCGCGTACTACCCATAACGCGCCCATTTTCCGCAAGCAAACGCTGGTCATTCCGGCACAATAAGTAAACCATTACCACGGGCAATTTCCGAAAAGACCGTTTAGCCTGGAGCTTTCGCCCTTCCGTCATATACCAGCGCAGAAGCAGTTCGTTACTCCACGCTAACGACACACCACAGTTCTGCACATGGACCAGCAGTTCCTTATAGTGCACACCTAAGCAGTCCATAAGTTGTTGGTCCACTTTTTGCTGCTCCTCACTGTCCATGTTTCCCTCTAAACTCAGCCCCACCAGATTACACTTGAGTATGTCGACTCGTTCTACAAGTGCGTCTATATGGGGTGGATTCTAGCTTTCCCTGAATCCTATAGAGTAGAAACACAGCTATACTCACCACAGCAGCCATAGGTAGATAGCAAATTCGACCCACTTGAATCAGAAGGATGCAGCACTGGATCGCACCGCCGAAGGCCGATGACGACTGACGACAGTGTTCACACTGTTATAATGCTTGTGTTATTTTGGTTAGTATCATGGTGGTAGTTTATTATAATGATACATGACCGTAGACGCAACAGTTGATGGAGGTTGAAAACGGAATACTTCGCCCTTGCGTTTTTGGCCGATTATGCTGTCCACTGCCTATGCCACGAAAATTTATCTTTCTCATAACTTGAGCTGCCAGACTTTCACACTGCGTCCTCCACTTTGAAATATCGCAGCCGCAGTTTCTTTAGTTTGTCACGGCACTGTTCTACTGTTCTGTGGTAACTACGCAAATGCAAGTACTCACAAATTATTCCATAAATCTCTGAGTCCGTAATATTTAACCGATTTCATTTTTCAACATAAAGTCCAACGTCGTTCGAATTAAAGTGAGTTGTGAACTCAGAAGGCTTAAAATCTGCGGTGCTGGTCTAAACAAAACAAGTCACGTGGGGTCCGGAGCTCTCTTGCTAGGAGACTCTCTGCTCTTCCTCTCCCTCCCTTCTTGTTTTGAAATAAAACGCGTCATTTCTTGCGTGCCAGCACGGGAATGTCGCCGGTCGACACGCAATACAAAACAACAAATACTGAAAAATACAGCAAGATGTTAGAGAAGCCGATCGGCTTAATCAGCATTGTGTCATCTCTTCTAGTAGTGACTTGGATGAAACGGACATTTACAGATATGCAAAAGTTACGTACTATAGCTTTAAACATATTTAGAATGTGTCATCATCAGATTTGTCCTTATTCCCCAAGTTGAGACTTCCATCTGAGTAGGAGATGAGCAGTGCTGTATATACAGCACTGCTGCTACTTTTCTCCGTCTTTATTCGGACTGCGATGGGTAAGATAGAGTCGTTGCCTTAGCACCAGATACATGTGCAATGTCGCTCGCTACGCGATACTGAAATCAAGCATTATGAGGAGGTTGGTTATCTTCTGACGTTAACATTTTACTTTTTAATTTGAATATGCCTCCATCAGAAGTGATTAAAAGCAGAAAATAAAGTCAACTAGAGTGAAAACGTCTTCTACATCGGACTTTCATTTCAGAGTTTGTGCACGACAAAAAGGGGCTTAAGCAAAATTTTGGTATATCGGAAAAAAGTATGCTTGTAAAAATTTGTAGGCACTTGGGTTTGCTTGGCAGTTCACGTTTGCATTTTATGCACAATCACATCTGCCCGTTTTCTTGTCTCGATGTTATATCTTAAATAGGGTATGTCAGCAACGACGGCTTATCCCATTCACACTGACACCGAAGTGCATCAGCTACTCCTTTTCGACGGCACTGAAACACTTGAGTTCACTCTAACTTGAGTTTAGCTCACTTTCATACTCCTCTCAAACACCTTGCACCATTAAGACAGAAACTGAAAGACTAGCACAGGCGTTTCAGAAATGGCGTCGTCCCTCTGTCTGAACCATAGACTGTATAAAAAGATGGACGAAGCTACTGTGACGTCACCCATTGGTTTCAGCATACCATAAGGGAAGCTTTGATTTTGGCAAATTGAATTGCGCCATGTTGTCATTTTGAAACCGGATGTGATTTGTATTGGACGAGAGCGTGTATTGAAGATCCGGGGAGGACCGTGGCTCTGGATCTGCCCGTATCAGACAAGGACCAGAGGATAGCCACGCCCCTAAAGCATATTCTGGCTTTATCCTTTATTCTAGTCTATATGGAACCATAATTTACAAAAATGAACATCATGATATATCGATGGAGACTTGAAACTTGCTATAGCTACCATAAAATAATGTGAAAAGTCATTATTTAAATGAAAAATCAGGTGGGAAAGTAGGGTCATTTTCTCATAGACTTCTATAGCATTGAACTTCTTTCTGCAACCACCGACGTCGCCATCTGCTGGCCATTAAATAGAATACCATTTTATGGTACTTCGGCATGGGCTTCATTTTTCGGACCAGGGTGCTGTGTCCATCTTTTTATACAGTCTATGGTCTGAACGCGGTCTTTGGCTGTATCCAAATCTCCACCCTCTGGACTTGCAGACTGAGCACTCACGGACTTCTGGCGTGCGTAATGTGACGTCTTCACCGTCATCACGTAAAGTCTGCAAGAGCGGGAGTCTGCAGCATTATAAAAGGAGCTGATAGACAAGCTTCGAGTCTGCAGTATTAAAATGCATAATGATTACCTCTATAGCCTATATTTCTGGATCATGATGCTGAATTTTATATCTGGCCTACGGTATTTAATTAACGTTTTAATATTATAAATTTATAATAAGTTCATGTGGTTTTGTGTGTGTGTGTGTGTGTATGTGAATGTGCTTTTTTTCTGTCAGCAATTTGGAAAAATTAAAACGTCACGTCCGTATTGCAATGTATTGCGGGTAATTACACTTGTGAAGTCTGCTGAAGTCTGCACCCCAAGCGGACTCTCTGGAAGTCCACAGAAAGTCCGCTTGAGGCCCCTTGTGGACTGAATGAATTGTGGATTTGGACAGCCCTCAACACTCCCGTATCTCTCGTGAACGCGCCCGCAAAGTCCGCGAAACCGCGAGTGCGGTGAAGTGCGGACATTTGGATGCAGCCTTTAATTGAAAGCTGGCGCTTGCGTCTGCTGCATCTACTGAGTATCCATGGTGATGATCAGCAATTCTGTGCTCGATCTCGGGGTCTATTTGAGGTAGCTGTTTGCGCGCACTCGGGAGGATCAGCTGCTGCTGGCTTAACTTAGCCAATCATTCTCCACCCGCTGTTGGCTTTGTGCAATCAATTAAGCCAGTGACGCGCTGTTTGGGATATGTCAATCCCTGCTTTGACGTTGATCCAGGATCTCAGGATCCAACTTTCGTGCAATAGGAACCTGTTGTTTGAAAGTAGAATAAAGAAATCCAGGATAAGTGAAAAAGCCAGGTTAGACAAAGTCTCATAAGTCCATCCTGGTTTAATTGGTTGTTTGAATGCTGAGCCAGGCTGATGAGGGGCAGCTTTGTCAAGCCAGGTATAACTAATTTGAGTAAGTGCGCGGCCACGGCTTCCTTCAGTAGACCACAGAGGTTGATCACAGATGAGAGGACAGGTGTGGCTACTTTCCTCCAATGATCAGCAGATCTTAATGCTGACGTAAGGTGACACACCTCTTAAAAAAGGAAACACCGCCGCTGTCATGAAGCTCTGAGACGCACGGCGGACTGATTAAATAAGCAAGTAATCCAAAACTATACTCAGTCAAAAAAGAAACTTCACACTCGTTTGGAGGTCGATAAGTTGAACATACAAGAAAAGTGGTTGTAAATAATGATTTAATTCCATTCTGTACCCATTAAGGACGGTGTACCATAAAAATCATGTTCATAATGTAACCAGTTCCACCGGAAATGCTACGGAAATGTAAGTGAGTAAAAATGGTAAGTTACAACTTGATGAAAGCATGTCAATAGCGCGTATGCCCTCCATGAGCGTTCACAACTGCGACGCAACGTCTCCTCATGGATTGAATGATGCGTCTGAACACAGCTTGGGGGATGCGTCGCCATAATTGAACCAACATGGCACCAAGTTCCTGCAAATTCTGTGGAGGGTTCCTTACTTGACGGAGTCTTCTGCCCAACACATCCCATACATTTTCTATGGGATTAAGGTCGGGACACCTTGAGGGCCACTCCATGACATTGATGCCAGCATTCCTAAGAAAATTTCGCGTTAAATTGGCCGTATGAGGTCTGGCATTATCGTGTTGGAATGTCAGACCTGGGCCATCAGCCGCCATGAATGGCAAAAGCTCTGGAATGAGCACTTGATCTCTGTATCCTGCAGCAGTTAGGTTTCCTTGAACGACCATCAGTCGGGAATGGGCAGGACCATTAAAGGCACCCCAAACCATAACACTACCGCCCCCAAAACGGTCCACTTCCTGCACACAACACTGGGCGTTGCGTTCACCGCGTCTCCTCCAAACTCTAACTCTCCCATCAGCGGCGCAAAAGTGAATCTGGATTCGTCACTAAAACGACCCTATTCCAATCACGCTGAGTCCATCTCAGATGTCGTTGTGCCCAGAGAAGCCGTTGACGTCGGTGTAACTGGGTTAAAATTGGTCCACGATATGGCCAACGTGCATGGAGACGAGCAGTGCGCAGGCGATTACGTATGGTTTGGGCAGTCACACGACCTCTAAACAATTCATTCCTAGTGGACGTTGCAGTGAGAAATCGACACGCAAATGACGATGACGACATTTGTCGGTCTTCTGCTTGTGTCGTCACCGTGGTCTACCCGAACGAGGTCGGTCTGCTGTGGTGCCAGTTTGTTGGAGACGTGTCCGAAGATCATGGATAGTCCGTCAACTGCATCCCATAACCCTGGCAACGTCAGTGACCGACGTTCCCGTATTCAGCATGCCAATGGCACGTTCACGTTGAATGTTTAACAGTCGTGGCATTGCAAATCAACGGATAATTGACTGTAAGAACTTGTTTTTCCGAGATGTCACTCTACCGTACTAACGTGGGCTCAATTGCACGTGTCTCATAAGGTCACGTGACTAGGAACACGAGGAAACATGCTTTTTACCTTGATGTATGCTCGCACGTGCTGCATGCTTGTGCACGTCGGAGTTGCTGTGTGTCATGATGTCTTTGACAACGCATTTACCCCTAATAATAATATCTCTTGTATTAAGTTTCAAGAAAATATTTAGAAATTTATGAGTGTGAAGTTTCTTTTTTGACTATATAATCCCTCTTAATCATAATTCAAGTTCTTTTTGCAAATTAACAATTGTGCTCTTTGCCTTAATGATTAAGATACACTTTATTGAACCCCGTGGGGTAATTTGTCCTCTGCATTTGACCCATCCTATAGTTAGGAGCAGTGGGCAGCCACAGAGCAGCGCCCGGGGACCAACTCCAGTTCTAAAGCCAGTTCCTTGGTCAGGGGTACTGGTTGGAGTGTTCCTATGATGCATGTTTTTGTGGGTGGGGGAAACCGGAGTACCCAGAGAAAACCCATGGAGAACATGCAAACTCCACACAGAAAGGCCCCAGGCCGGAACCAAACCCACAACCTTCTTGCTGTGAGGCAACAGTGCTGACCACTATGCCACCGTGCCGCCCGATAAGCAGTGGAAATTGATCCATTGCAAAAATGTCTTATAATGTAAAGTAACGTTCATACTGCACAAGTGGTCAAAATGTGAAAATTGAATATAAGAACATTATGCAGTCTGGTGCTTGAATAAATTGCTGATAATGTTCAAATGAGGTGTGTGAATTCTTTGGAAGGATCCTGCTCATACATTAATTTTATTCTTATTTACTTCAACCAGCATTTAGTCTTTACAGGCGAAATGGAGAGGACACGCGCAGCTTACTTTTCCCCGAACGAGCAACAGCTCTTAATGGAGACATATGAAGAGGTTAAACATATGATCAATACAAAGGGTAACACTGCTGCTATAATAAAAATACGGGAGCATGCGTGGCAGACAATTGCGGACCGACTCAATGCGCAAGTAATCTAAAACAATACACTTTAAGCTTCAATGAATCCTAATCATTGTAATTCAAGTTCTTTTTGCAAATGCTGTAGCCTTAAATATGAGCAGTGGGAATTGATTCATTGTGCAAATCTTTTCTATCTCATGTAACGTTCATACAGCACAAATACAAGTGGCCAAAAACGCACCTGGCAACGAGTGAAAATTAAATACAAGAATATTTTGCAGTCTGGTAAGTGCTTCAATAAATAGCTGATAACTATGCACAAACGAGGTGTATAGATTCTTTGGAAGATCCCGCCTCACAATTTTCATTTTATTCTTATTTTATTACTTCAACCAGCATTTATATAGTTCAGTATAGGTTATATTTTTTTTTTTCTGCTCCATGCCATTTTCGTCCTTTTGCATGCCTTTTGCCACAGCAAATTCCTTGTTTGTGTAGAGTTACTTCAATAAACCGTGTCTGATTCAGATTTTCATGTATGCACTGATTTTTAGCAGTCAAGAAGAAGGCACACAGGTTTGGCACGGGGGGTGGCCCACCAACCGCGACCAAACTTTGAATGTATGTTCAAGTCAACCTACACCTGTTCTTGCTCTGCAACAATGCTTTTCAGTTTCCTGAAACACAAAGTAACGCATCCATGTAATTTTCGGCAAAAACTTTCTCATTTCAAAGTTTGATACATGTTACACTTTGTGTGCCCATGATCTCAGCTGCACAAGGTCCAACAGCAAAAGGTCCAGCTCGCAAAGCTCTGACTGAAATCCTGTCCAAAATTTACTCTTCTCTGATCTTTGGGTTGGTTACTCTCCCTTTTACTCTATGTAGCTTCCTCTGCACATGTCCTCTTCTGTTTTCACCTCTGTTGTGATGTCCACATACTGTAAATAATGGGCTGGCTTCTTCTTATTGCAAGCTGGAGATCCACAATTAGCGGTGTGATGTTGCTACTTCCAGTATTATGCACTTTTTGCGGGTGATCATACCTGATCAGTCGAAGATGCAGGCATTCAAGGCACGGAGTGGGAATGAAAGATGAGCCGTTCTTCCTATTGTAAGTCAGAGTACCATAAAATGATTTTGAAGTCAGTATTTTAAGATAAAATAGTTGCAAAAGGTTACTTTAAATCTAGTGCAAATGGTTCAAGAATAATTCTGTTTGTATGAGTGGTTCCTGCAAAAAGCCTACTGTCTTGACTTACATATCTTGTATTGTCCCCATGTCTCTTACAGCTTGTATCATCTTATTGTTTCTTGTGTCGTCTACATCTTATATGACCTGCTACTTTCCCTCTTTTTTTATCTTTCTACTCTCTCCCGAATGGTAGTTTGATATTTTAGTGTATATGTCTGTTTGTTTTGCATGTTTGCTAATGGCAGGTGTCCTCTTTCCCTGTTACGCTCCACTCAAAATTATCAAAAATAAATCTGTCCTCTCCTCCGAAGTGGGGCCAGGGGTTTGTGATGGCAAACTAAAAAAAAAGAAAATAAGCAACTTCCAAACATAAAGCTATGTCTTTCAAGTATGCATGGTGAAATCAGTAAATGGGCATGTGAATAAAAATAATGCTTTAAAGAAGTATGCAGAGTTATTTCATTACATTTATTATTGCTTCATGGGCGCTCTGATGTTTACCATTCCTCCTTAAAAGGAAGTTCTCAGTGGTCAAACAGCAGCTTCCTTTGATACCACCACAGTTTGCTAAAGCAAAGAACAGGCAGGCATCAGGAGCTATCTCAGACTGAACAAACTTACATATGTATTAAAAAAAAGAGTGTGCATTGCTTTCTGATAACAGCTAAGACATTGGAAACACCAACAATGGATAATTCATACGAAAATCAAAAAGGCATCTACACTGGACTGAACTTCCTCGATAATCATGTCTACAGCACGTTGGCTCCAGAGCCACAAAAACCTGGTAAGTACCTGTTTGTCTATTGAATAAAAGCTTACTCCTTGAAAAATACAAAACTAAGGGTCCATACCCTTCAGAAACTTGAACTGTTCTGTTGTTGTTGTGATTGCTTGTTTCTGTCGTTCTGTTGTCGTCTCAGGAAAATGTCTGAACAAAAATAATAAAATAATATGTTGTGAAAAGTGCATGCCATTTTCATCCTTTTGCATGCCTTTTGCCACAGCAAATTCCTTGTTTGTGTAGAGTTACTTCAATAAACTGTGTCTGATTCAGATTTTCATGTATGCACTGATTTTTAGCAGTCAAGAAGAAGGCACACAGGTTTGGCACGGGGGGTGGCCCACCAACCGCTGAATTGTTTAAAAATGAGGCCAATATGTAGCCTCCATCAGAACATGGAATAACTGTATAAAACACATTGATTTCTGATCAGCGTAGTCGCTGACTCCACAGATAAGACAACAGAATCAACTAAGCCTGGCATTTGGCCTGGTCTGGAGCAGGCTAACTGTGGAGAATAAATCACCATGGTAACTTGACCAGGATGAAGTTATCCAGCTTTCGAACAATTGACTGCAGGCTAAATTAAGCCAGGATAACCGACATATCCTGGCTTAATGCCTTATCTAGGTTTCGAACAACAGGCCACAGGTGTATCCCGTGTTTAGGGAGTAAATTAAACAGGTGCTTGCCAATTCGCCAGGACATTTACGGTAATTCCTCCTCTAAACCATCTTCACCAGGCACAAACAAAATATTATCGTGTCAAATTCGTCAGAGGAGTCGGTGAAAAAAGCCGAGGAATCAGAATCGCTCTCCATGTTTTCCATTCACACGCTGGCTTCGTTTTGATTGCGAGTCCCTTTGATGATGTCATGCTAAATATAGCGCCAAATAGAGGTTCGCTGAATATGGATTCTGAAAACGCGCGGCAGCAGTGAATAGAAATATCTTTTTTTTTTTTTTTTTTTACCAAAGTCACTAATAAAACTTATTTTTTGAACGGAATTATTGTTTATGATGATATGATACATGTTTCTGATGCATAATTGAGCATTTTTGTGACTAAGATCTCCTGGCAATTTAATATGAAAATGTTTCTTGCTTCATATGTTGTATAAAGCTACAAACCATGAGAATAAGGATTTTTCCACTGTGTCCACTGTGCAATGCAGTAGTCCCTCAAATAATTTTCCCTTCCACTAATAACGCATTGTGTCACCAGAGAAATCTGACAACAACAAACAAAAAAACTACCTATTTTTAGGAAAACAACAATAGTGCAGGCCATGAAGTACAAATTCAGGATATTTGCTACTTATAAAGTGTTTTATGTGTTAAAAAAAAGTGGCGCTGTGTTTGATGTAGTCTGAATTATTTTGTTGAGTAAGTTTTATGTACAGTATGAGATGAGCAAAATGATCAACCTCAGCTGAATTCAGAAGTGCATGTGGAGCTGCATTAATGCACCCTGGGGAAAACCCAGATGATGTTAGCGAGTGACATCACTTTGCGCGCACAAAGTCACATGAAAGCCTGTGATTTCAAAACATGTCGTCATGTCCCCATGCTGCAGCGGATGTGATGAGCATTTGAGAGTCTTCAATAAATTGTGATTTTTGTTAAAAATTTGTTGCTGGTAAAATTATAATATACTATACATAATTTGGCAGTTTTACTTTGATACAGTCACTTTTACTGCACATTTTAAGACACCACATCATTTTGGCGACCAAACTTTGAATGTATGTTCAAGTCAACCTACACCTGTTCTTGCTCTGCAACAATGCTTTTCAGTTTCCTGAAACACAAAGTAACGCATCCATGTAATTTTCGGCAAAAACTTTCTCATTTCAAAGTTTGATACATGTTACACTTTGTGTGCCCATGATCTCAGCTGCACAAGGTCCAACAGCAAGAGGTCCAGCTCGCAAAGCTCTGACTTAAATCCTGTCCAAAATTTACTCTTCTCTGATCTTTGGGTTGGTTACTCTCCCTTTTACTCTATGTAGCTTCCTCTGCACATGTCCTCTTCTGTTTTCACCTCTGTTATGATGTCCACATACTGTAAATAATGGGCTGGCTTCTTCTTATTGCAAGCTGGAGATCCAAATTTAGTGGTGTGATGTTGCTACTTCCAGTATTATGCACTTTTTGCGGGTGATCATACCTGATCAGCCGAAGATACAGGCATTCAAGGCACGGAGTGGGAATGAAAGATGAGCCGTTCTTCCTATTGTAAGTCAGAGTACCATAAAACGATTTTGAAGTCAGTATTTTAAGATAAAATAGTTGCAAAAGGTTACTTTAAATCTTGTGCAAGTGGTTTAAGAATAAATCTGTTTGTATGAGTGGTTCCTGCAAAAAGCCTATTGTCTTGTCTTTCATATCTTGTATTGTCCCCATGTCTCTTACAGCTTGTATCATCTTATTGTTTCTTGTGTCGTCTACATCTTATATGACCTGCTACTTTCCCTCTTTTTTTATCTTTCTACTCTCTCCCGAATGGTAGTTTGATATTTTAGTGTATATGTCTGTTTGTTTTGCATGTTTGCTAATGGCAGGTGTCCTCTTTCCCTGTTACGCTCCACTCAAAATTATCAAAAATAAATCTGTCCTCCCTCCGAAGTGGGGCCAGGGGTTTGTGATGGCAAACTAAAAAAAAAGAAAATAAGCAACTTCCAAACATAAAGCTATGTCTTTCAAATATGCATGGTGAAATCAGTAAATGGGCATGTGAATAAAAATAATGCTTTAAAGAAGTATGCAGAGTTATTTCATTACATTTATTATTGCTTCATGGGCGCTCTGATGTTTACCATTCCTCCTTAAAAGGAAGTTCTCAGTGGTCAAACAGCAGCTTCCTTTCTGATACCACCACAGTTTGCTAAAGCAAAGAACAGGCAGGCATCAGGAGCTATCTCAGACTGAACAAACTTACATATGTATTAAAAAAAAGAGTGTGCATTGCTTTCTGATAACAGCTAAGACAATGGAAACACCAACAATGGATAATTCATACGAAAATCAAAAAGGCATCTACACTGGACTGAACTTCCCCGATAATCATGTCTACAGCACGTTGGCTCCAGAGCCACAAAAACCTGGTATGTACCTGTTTGTCTATTGAATAAAAGCTTACTCCTTGAAAAATACAAAACTAAGAGTCCATACCCTTCAGAAACTTGAACTGTTCTGTTGTTGTTGTGATTGCTTGTTTCTGTCGTTCTGTTGTCGTCTCAGGAAAATGTCTGAACAAAAATAATAAAATAATATGTTGTGAAAAGTGCAAAAGACCAGAACTGTGAATTTCGTGGAACTGAGTTGGAATTATTCATAATTTATTTTTTCTTTTTTAAAATTTTATCTACTTGCCACCAAAACACCAACTATATTGTCTACATTTTCCAATTTGGTGTCTTTTTTTAGTTTTGAGTAATTTTAATCATTGAATCACTTTTTGCATTATACATTTCAAAATAATTTTCTGCATACTGCACTGATAATTCATGGGACAGTGACACTTTTTTTGCTATATTTGAACCTCAAATAAGAAAAGGTTGGGATGGTATCTTAAATTAAACTTCAACTGAAAGTAGTAATTTTATAAACAATACAGCAGTGCATTATAATGTTTCACCACATAAATTTAGGTTTTTTCAAAATGAACACAATTACAATTTTGATTCTTGCAACATACTTCAAAACAAGCTTTGACAGTATTTACCACTTTATAATGTGGCCATTCCTTTTCACCACACCCAATAAACGTTTAGGTACTGATGATACCAAGTCATTAAGTGTTTCAGGTGTAATTTTGTCTTGTTCTTTGTGCGAACGAGTCTTAAGGTGTGCAACAGTACGAGGTTGCATTTCAGAATGCGCCACACATTCTCAATTGAGAGAACTGCAGGCAGGACAGTCTAGCACCCGCATCATCTTCTTATTCCAAAGCCATGCCTTTGTAACGTGTGCAGAATTTGCTGTCTTGTTGAAATATGCATGGGTGTCCCTGGAATAGATGTCATCTTGAGGTCAGCTTATGTTGTTCAAAAAGTCTCTTCAACATTAGTTGTGCCTGTAGAGGTGCAACTTAGCCTTTCAGAAGGCGCTGGCACAACCCCATACTTCCCACTTCTAAAAAAAGACAAAAATATTGATTTGTCTGACCACAATACTTGTTTATGTTGTGTAATAGTGCACTGCAAATGCTTTTGAGCCCAGAGATGTCAATTGAGGTTTTGAACACTGTTGTCAAAGGAGCATTGTAACAATTGCTGCGCATGCTCAGAACTCAAATCTTAAGAAAGTGAATCTGCTTGACTGCAAGTCATAATCTGACTCCATCCTAGCCAATCCACTTTTGTTTTTCATTGTGTTTATATACTGTAGTTACTCAAGCATTATGCTTTTTATATTAAAGAGTTTTTAAATGGAAATTCATGGATTCAAAACACTATTGTAGCGCTTCAGCCAAAGGATACAAAGAATGTAAGTTTTTTTTGCCATTGTCAATAATCATAGAAGAAGAAAAATACCTTCTTCCTCTTGCTTTGGATTAACAAGGACATCCTCCCAATATTTGCTCATTTCATCACTCCCTACCATAATACAGGGGTCACATGAGTAATGACTTGTTTGGGGCTTTTATTTTTCTCACCTCCAATGTATTTCTCTACAGCTAAAAGCAAGCACTGCCCTCCTCCTTTAAGACAAGTCACTGTGAGTCTGGGACTGCTATGTGCCTTCCTAGTGGTTGTCATCATTTTCCTGGGTGTCTACTGTGAGTACAATGCTGTGATACAACGTTTTCCTTAATGCATAAAAATCACAAAATATGCCACACATTCAAATATTTTAATGGAGGCACACTCCCATTTTATACTTGAGCTTTAGATATAATTTCATTTGGGCACACATTTACAGACTTGCATAGATTACATGAAAACTATTTATAGAACTGGATCTTTAGTGGAGAATTTCAGTAGACGTGTCCCACCAAGAAATTCTTGATTTCCAAAATATTGCTCTGTACTACCACGCAGGCTGTGTTGCATCATTTATATCAATGGTTCACAACAGCAAAGCCAGGGCCCCGAAACGAGGTCTCAAGGAGATGCCAGGAAATTCCTAAATTTTCAGTCAAAAAACATTCAGACATGAGTAATTATTCAGATAAGTATCACAAAGCAAGCAATTAATGGTATATGAGGAACACTAAAATTTTCATTTCTGTAGATGTCTCGTGTGCAATGAATTGGAATCAGAAAATTGTGGCTAATGCTTTGCGAATATTTAAAGATTACGACAACATCTAATTCTGAAAAACCACCTTTAGCCCTGAATGGGATTAAATTGAATTTCATAACTTCTGCACTAGAGTGGGTACAGATAGAGATGATGACCAGCAAATGTGTAAAATAGCAAATAGCATCCCATGAGGCAAAGTATGGGGGGTAAGGTGGTTGTCTGGAGTATGTCCATACATGCAGGTGGGCCTTGAATAAGAACCATTGCTTTATATGCTGTACAGACCTCCTCCCCAGACAAATCCTGTTATTTAGTTTGGCATCTGGTTGTGTTCAATAATCAATGAGACAAAGGAATATTGCAAGTCCCGCAACAGCAGAGAAATGCCAAGAAGTGTGGTTTATTGATTGCAACAGGGAATGTCAGAGCGGTCGTACACCCTACAATTCATCAAAAAATGGAGTCATTTTCATACAAAGATTCTCTGAGAACTGAGGAAATATTTCATCGATTATTTCTAGCTGTCACAAATCAGAATGGGTAAACGCTTAAATGCCTATTTGCAAAGGGTGATGCAGCATGTCTTGTATTCACTTCGTGGAATCTGAGAACACAGGGAAGACAACTGTGTGCCCCCTTGGATATTTACTTCCACTACATAGCAATATCAAAGTGTAAGCAGAGCCACTGCACAAGAGTAACATTTGAAAAGTGAAATATAAGTGAAACAGGAAGCTTAGCTAACCAGGCCCTGAGATACAGCTGCAGACTGCAGAAGAAAACCAGCAGAGAAGGAAGGTGAGACAGAGTGGGAGAAGGCCTGACTGCTGTAGACTTCACAGCAGGGATCATCAAATTTGGCCCTTGAATTACATCCAGCACAGGTTTTTTTTTTTTTTTTTTTTGGCTATTGAACCAGACAATTAGTGTCACAAATTGACCAGATCACATCTGATTTCCAGGTTAAGTGAAGGTAGAAAACCATGAATTGATGACCCCTTATTTATAATATACCAAGAGTTTAAGAGAAGTTGAAGACAAAGGCTGCTACAGGGCCATGTCACACCCTTGGTGCCTTCCTGAAAAACCTGATTAAACAGATGTAAACTAATAAAATATAAAGCAAGACTTTGGCACTGGTACTCATATGTCTCATTATTGGGCACTGTGTATATGTTAGCATGATTCTGTTAAGTATGATGACCAGGCACACAGTGTGAATTCATTTACTGTACTGCATCCTTGTATTTAAATAGTTTTTTCCATTGACAAAGGCACTCATAGCTGCACTGTATGTTATTGTTGTTATCAATCCTGTGATGTGCATTTCAATGCTTATTGCCATATTGAAGATTGGTGTCTCTCAGGGTCTGGCCTCATGCTTTGTCTGACTCATACTTGAAGAGAGACTGCGCATCTGGAATAAAAATAGCTCAGCACCACACCTATTCTGTCCAGCAAATATGTTATAACACAGATGGACTCTACCTGTTAATCCAAGCAAACAGAAAGTCATTTTTTGCATTTTTTGCAGTGAAGACAACTCCAGTAATTTTGATTTTCCACCTCAATCTCATTTTAAGCCAAAAACATATGATTAAAAATGTTTAATAATAAGGATGCTGGGCCCCTGTAAATTGCTTTCTGAGTAAGCATATGTTTGGGTTTCCTCTGCCTCAATCTGTGTGTGCAAGGAATGTCACCATGAAGGAAAAGAAGTGGTGGGTGACGTGTGTGATGGGCGCATGTTTCAGAGCTGTCTGTGTTCTCCCGAGGTGGCAGCATTAGTCGTACAGAAGCATTCCTGAATATAGATTGCTAATTGGACATTCCAAATTCAAGTGGGATGAGAAATTGCAATTTTATTTGAGAAAGTAAAAATAAATCAATAAACAATAAAAAAAAAATTGGCTTGGATGCTTGAATTGAGAAAAGCCTACATGCGGGAGGTTGGAGACACTAGGGAGATGTTTATGTAAGCACTAAACAACCAACCACATGCCAGTCATTATACAAAAATAATTGCACAAGTAACTAAAAAAAAGTAACACAAAGCATACTGATAACCTCTTAATACCATGGTTTATTTAAAGGCATACTTTTTTGCGTCTTTGTATGAAAAATGAATTCATATATGGATTGTGTAACACAAAATGAACGTTATATTTATTCTGCAATTCAAGGGTGGTGAACAGAGACAGTTTCAAAAAAGTTGGCCAAACATACTTGATCTACCACGTAGTCATACGGTTACTGGTACTGACCACGGCAATGCCACGACACTGTTGAATATTCAACTGTGATTGGTCGAAGGACGTTCTAAAGGTAGGCATTATATTCCTAAAACTACAAAACTAACTGGCACCACACTTTAGATGAAGTGTTGCTCATAAAGGCTTTATACAGCATGTATAATGCCTTCATAAATGAGACATAATGTCTTCATAAATCATACATAAGCAAATGTCATGCTTTGTAAAGGGTGAAATAACACATCCTTATTCAGCATGTGATGCCAGATGTCATATAACTGACAATGTCACTTTGCTAGTGGCTAAATACTATAAAGGGTGACATTGTCATTGTCACATCTGGCATCACATGCTGAATAAGGATGTTATTTCACCCTTTACAAAGCATGGCACTTGCTTACATATGATTTATAAATACATTATGTCTCATTATGTCTCATAAAGCCTTTATGAGCAACACTTCATCTAAAGTGTGACCCTAACTGGCAAGCAAATTCAACTCTGTTGGCTATATATAGCAAGTAATCATGAAATCGAGATCACAAGGAAACCAAATGATTATTGCAAGCAGCAAAATGAAAACCACACCTACACTTAGCTCTGAGGGGCTAAGTTCTATAGTGTAAGCCCTTCAGAGCTGACCTATACTGTAAACGTTGTATGGCACTAACATCCCCCCTTTGGAAATAATGATGATGAAATAATTCTTAATTCTTGGTCAATTAGTGGGCCAACTTAAAAAATTTAATATCAACCAGTATCTTAACTATATTTCTCCAATCAGATTGCTCTTTCCTTTTAGCTTGTGTCAGTCTGAGCTCTTTTTGTTTGTTGGGAAACGCAGACGGAGCGAAGTCAACATCATTTGGGTCAACAAAGTCGGGCCAGCTGCTGTCAAAATGAGAACTGCAGACTCTAGTGTGGTCATTCGGGACAAAGTCCTTCCGATTTATAACTCGACAAAAACTCAACAAACAACATCGTGCCCAAAGTAAACAATGGCAGCCATTATCCCTACAAGTCCCTTCGCATATGTCATCACCCTAAAACTTCCGAAGATTTCCAAAGACGTTTCTTGGAAGATTCAGACTCCCAAGTCACCAGATTTTTCTAACAATATGCGAATTTGTCAGTTAACGGTAACGGTTAACTAACAAAACGGTAGTTACTTGTCGGGAATCAATCATCAACATGAATTGCATATAGTGAGTAGTTTGAATGGACAAAACGAAGTTTTACGGCCTCCTGGCACTTTAAACCAGCTAAATAAAACCTAATTGACATTTTCTGCTAATGTTAGTTATACCAGCATTTTACTCCAAACCGATTTTTACGACAAGCTAACTTTACCTATTTCGGCTGAACGACTGAGATTCAGAGTCTGAATGTAGCTAGTTAGCTGGCTAGCAAGCTAACAAACTTTTCTCACGTTAAAGTTCCCAGCAGACTGCGTCATGCTATTGCAAAATCCACCTTCACCACCTGGCTTAATGTTTTTACTATTATCCATTGTTGTGAATGACTGAGCTGGGTGCCATGAAGGAATCATATTCTCAGCAGAATACTGGTTTGTGCATCTTGTGGTGTGTGTGAAAGTCCACTGAGGAAAAACTATATTTTATGTCTATAACAGTGATGGCGATTGTGTAATTCTGTCTTCTCAGCAAAAAGATTTCTTTTACATAAAATTTGGAGACAGATTTCATGAGGCTGTACAGAGTGCTCCTTGTTTAAACTACCCTGGCATGCGAGCTCCAACATGATGGCTCATGACCCTGTGCCTGTCTCAGCTTTTCAGGCCGGGCTGGACCAGAAGCTTGATCCAGTGTTATTTTTAGATCTGTGGCTGCGCCTCATTACTGTCAGCCAACTCACGTATGAAATGTCAATAGCAGCAGTAACGAGTAGATACAACGAAAGTTTGGCATCTTTGCTCTGACCCTGACACACCGTAGAGGATACTAAGGCCACTCCATGCAGGAATGTCCTGCCTAATAATGTCCTGCCTAATGAAGCTATCAAAAACACCAGCTACTGTTTGTCCATTCCGTGGCAGGAATATTCTACCTTGTGAACCTATCAATGTGTGGTCATGGCACCAGCTGCCGTAACACCGTTCCACAAAGGAATGTACTACCTAATGAAACTATCAATGTGTGGCCTAGGCACCAGCCACCACGAGGCCATTACATGCAGGAATATACTGTCTAATGAAACCACCAATGATTGGCTGAGGCACCAGTGCTCAATGTACACGGTCCGTCCACTATGCTAAGGTGATACTCCAAAAACTAAATAATGGAAAGTCATGTCAATGGGCCCCTCCCTTATTTTTCAAGGCTATAAATACGAAACATGATGAATATAGCTTCACTAGTACATCATATCTTCACCAGTGAATGCATGCAGAGGATTGGCAGAGGCCATAGCTGATCTCAGGTTTGAAAGCACACCGTCTGATGTCGCCACTGAACTTGGCATGTCCCTGAGTGTTATCAGTAGACAGTGTCAATGTCATCAAACCACTGTTGGCCTCCATGATCTGCCCAGAAGTGGAGCATCACGTGTAACTGATTGGGGTGATGACCAGTACCTCAGGACCTACACTCTGAGACATTGTGATGCAAGTGCCGCCCAACTCCAACCACGTCTACAAGATGTGAGAGGCACCAGCGTGACCTGAAAGACCATCTGCAACTGACTTAAGATTAATGGCATAATGAACTCCACCAAGCATCAGGATATTTTGGCTGACAATCTGGTTGCCTCCGCCAGAAGGCTGGGACTTGGCTGTAGGGGTACTTTCCAACAAGACAATCACCCACAGCATACCTCAAGATTTACACAAATATTTCAGTGACAACAAAATCAACATTCTGCAATGGCCATCTTAGTCACCAGATGTCAATCCAATTGAAAATCTGTGGGCTGAGTTGAAGAGGGCAGTTGATGAATGCAAACCCAAGGATCCTTTGAAGGATCTTGAAAGGATATGCTTTGAGGAATGGTTCAAAGTCCCTCCAAATGTGTGCCTTAACCTTGTCAAAAATCACAGGAAAAGACCCCATGCTGTTATCCTTGCCAGAGGTGGTTGCACTAAGTACTAAATGAAGGGTGCCAATAATTATAAAACCTTGATTTTGTTGAAATTTATTTTATACTAAATGATTGTTATGATTTGGTTGTTTGCATCAAAACATTAAAAAATAAAGTATTCCACATGTTGGTATATTCCACTTCTCCATAATTATGTTGTTTATTTATTTATTTTTTTTGTATTGTTTGTACATTGCCAGTCAGGGGTGCCAATAATTTTTGAGCCCACTGTAAATGTTATAAAGCCAAAGAAAAAGATCTTGTCTCGCCTTTTTGGCTTTAGGGTGCAGAGGGCAGTGAAGAGACACAACTTTGTGCATCCATGATAATAATAATACTAAAAATAATGTTCCTCTACCATCTTATGAAAGAATATACAAAAGAACAACAAAACGATCTGTCAAGGCCAGAACAACGCTGACATTACATTTCATACTTGCTTACTACAAGAGGTAGACCCACATTTCACGCAGTATAATAAGGGGTAACGGATCATAAGGAGTAGCTGATCACTTGGTCCTCAACAGATGATATTTTCACAAATCTGCCATTTTAGGACTTCAATAAAACATTTGTTTACTGTGGGGGCGCCCCGGTGGCCCATCGGTCTAAGCATGCGCATCATAAAGGCTGTGTCCTTCCTGCGGCGACCCGGGTTCGATACCAGCTCGGGTCATTTGTCGTATGTCTTTGCCCATTCTTCTCCCTAACTTTCCTGTCACTCTGCACTATATATCTATCAAATAAAGGAAAAAATCCCCCCAAAAAAACATCTGTTTACTCTGAACAATCTAGTACCAAGCGATGTGACAAATGGACTTTTCATCGCTGTTTTTGACATTTCATAGCATGGGTGGTATGAAATTACGTGATCTGGCCAGAATGAAAGTTATTATTACGGTACAAACATTAATGCATAATGTGGCTATGGTGCCAGTTATAGCCAATTTTTAACAACCAGCGATGGCAGGGTAGGCTCAATCGTGCTCCTGAGTCTTCAAATAGAACAGCTAAACAAATTCTATTGCAAAGCCTATATCTAACTTTTTTTGTGGTATCAGGTTGAGGCGAGACCAAGCAGCGCGTTTCTTTACTTTCTAAAATATTATTCACACCAACACGAGGGAGCTGAACTCGCACTGCCCACCACTTCCGTCCTGCCATGAGTCTGACTGTGACCTCAAGTCAGCATCCACCTTTTTAGCTTTTAGGAAATTTTAGAATTTTCCTGTAAATTTACCATAACATGCTACTAGACCATGGGCCCTATCTTATGCCAGAGTCCCTAAACCCGTTATTTGGGGATTTAGCATTGCGTAAGAGGCGTTCCCCCGCAAAAGTTGCTATCTTGCACACCTGCCTATATCCCTCTAACACCTGCGCTACCTGGTATATTATGCATAGGCATGGTTTGGGCGTTACACCAGTTAAACCAATCAGTGTGCCAGGTGCCATTACCTTTAAGAGCAGGCTGCGCTATCCCAAATCCTCAAACCGAAACCCGTGATGGAGAGAGGAAGGTCGCACGTTTCTCCGCAGACGAAGTTAAATTGCTCTTGCATGAGGTCAAATCCAGACAGGGGAGGATCAAAATCCCATTTTAGAAAATACCCACAGCCAAATAAATGCCTACATTGACTGCAACCATTTACAGTTTTTTCTTTATAAAGCGACTTTGAGTATTTAATAAAACGCTATATGAATTACATGTATTATTACATTATTAGTAGCCTACTGATTGCACAAATTACTTACCAGGCAGGCTGCAGATGACATGACTAGCGGTGTCGCAGCTCCGCTGCCAGCTGGTCCCTCATTGCCCCTGCTACTGCTGGCACTATATCAGCATTTGGAGTCGGCACCTGCGCTTCAGCTTGCCGCCGTCTATAGTCCGGTAATAATCTATCCTCAAATTCCAGCATCATTCCATGGCGTAGGGCAATGTTGTGCAGCACACAGTATGCCACAAAGAAAGATGCTACTTTCTGAGGACCATACTGTAAGACCCCGCCTGCCATTTGCAAGCAGCGGAATCGCATTTTGAGCACGCCAAATGTTCGCTCAATGACAACTCATGCGTGTGAGTGTTTTCTATTGAAAGCAAACTCACGCACACTTGTTGGTGTAATGTATGGCATCATGCACCACGTCTTTAATGGATAGCCATTGTCACCCAACAGCCACCCATCCAGAGGTGGGTCCCATTCAAGATGTAACCCCATGCATCGCAAATCACCTGGACGTTGATGGAATGGGTTCCCTTATGATTCACATAGGCGCCACTGTTCTGAGCCGGAGCCTGAATCAGAACGTGTGTGCAGTCGACGGCGCCCAGAACCCTAGGGAACCCATATCTTGCCAAAAAATCCCTCTTTACCCTACGTTGTCTCTCAGGTGTCACAGGGATGCCAGTGATGTACCTACTGGCATGTCGGACTATGCTGGCAGTGACTGCAGTTATAGCCGAGCTTAGGGCAGATTGGGTCATGCCTCCAATTGAGCTGAGTGGGTGTTGGAATGACCCACTAGCATAGAAAAATAGTGCCACAGTAACCCTAACAGCAACGGGCAAGGCATACGGACAGCTGGCAGCAGTGTCTACATCATCTGCAACCAGGTGACATAATTCCGTCACTGCCTGACGGGAGTGGCGCAGTTTTGTCACACATTCTCGTTCTGTGGGAAATAATACTTGTATTGTATTATTATGATTTTAGAATATTATACATAATAAATATCATTAATATATATTATATATAATAATTATATTTTATTATAAAAGCGGAAAAAAATGATTGATACAAAATACAAACAATATAGACTTACCTGAAAGGCCCAGGTAGCTGGTGCACTGGCGGTACATGCATTCTGGGCATCTTCTATTATTTAACTGGCGATCAAGGCGATTTAGTACTATCTCTGCCATTTTCTCAGGGGTTCAACTGAGGCTAAAGCAAGGTGGCTTTTTATAGGCGAGTTAATTTGGGAAGTGGAGCCGCATGTGCATGTCCACAGGTGTCCAAGTGGATGCGCATTGAAGCCGCCTGGGCGCGCTCTTGTAAAAGCCCAAATGGGTAGCAGGTGGTTTGAGGACCCGCTATACGCTTTCCCTAACGTGTGTGGTCAAGATAGCAATTGTAGAGAAAGCACATAAACATGCCCACGGGCACACCTCCAGGCGCAAATGAAGGAGTCGGCATAATGTATAGCGGGTAGTGTGGCTGCAAGATACGGTTTAGGGATAGTGGAAGCTGCTGAATGCGTAATTCATGGGTCGCGGGTAGTGGCAACGGGTAGGGCAGTGTGAAAGATAGAGCCCCATATCTCCAGTCGGTTTTTTTGGATTTTTGATTGAATCATTTTTGTCCATTTTATGGGCCCTTGAAATTTTGGCCCCAAAGTTAAAGATAAGACTGTGAAATTTAAAAAAAAATCATTTCTGAAAAACTGCATGATAAATTTTTTTCTAAATCAGGCAATCAACTTACCTTGGTACCGTCAATATACAGTGCGAGCGCCATTTTGATTGAATCGACGAAGTGGGTCTAGTGGGGGCGCTGTACTTTATGAATATGCAAGATGGTCTGTGGAGGCCAAATGGTTGCAGATAGAGATTAAGTTTGTATTATTGACATACAGGAAGTCATATATGACCTATATTTTGGCAATATTAAATTTGACCATAGATGACTTTGAAAGGTCAAACTTGAGGGAAAATATTAACCATATAAAAAGATAGGACTTGAAATTTCAAAAAAATATTTCTCAAAAACTGTCTGATAAAATTTTTTCTAAATCTGGCAATCAACTCACCTTGATACACTTTATGTGCAGTGCTAGTGTCATTTTGATTGAATCGACGGAAGTGGGTCTAGTGGGGGCGCTGTACTTTAACATTGGATCTTATGGAGAATGGGCAAAATTGCCTGTGGAAGCTGAATGGTTGCAGACAGAGATTAAGTTTGTATTATCAACTGTTATGACTTGCAAATCACAACAAAGAAAACCAGCAATGACAACTTGAACAAATTTATTCTTCACTGATTAGGTCCAAAAATTTCTACAAATAATCCACTGTGCAATCTTATAATAACACTCTAATGCCACTAATTAACTCTGATGCAAAGAAAAAACTCTCTCTAACTGAGCAAAATCACAGCATTTATAAAGACTAGGATTATTCTGGAAAGATCTACAGGAGTCCTGGGTATTCCGGCCCCCTCCAGGCAAGAAGGTGCCAGAAACCTCTAGAAAGCACTAGTCTAGTTCTTCACAAACAAGTGGTATTGCATCAGATCATGTTTTGCTACAGACATACCACCAGAGGGTGCTAAATGATGAACAAAATAAACAAATCGTTGACCAGTAAGGCAGCACAAATAATATGTAACAAATCTCCATTTACAAATGATATACAGTGCTTTACATAAAACACTCATACATAACACCTCCCCTCTTTAAGAAAAGAAAGGTTTGCTAAAAGCTTTCTTTTGTTAAAATTAACAGTTTTATAATCAGTATAATCTTGAACTTTACACATAAAGTATCATTGATCATTATAACAATCATATACATAACAACCATTGCAAGTTTCACAATCAAATAGAAAAGTAAAATTACATGCGAGAAAGTGCATCTGGAATAACATTATCTTTTCCCCTGTCGTGAGAAATATCTAAATCATACGCTTGCAAAAGTAAACTCCATCTCAGTAATCTTTGATTTTTTTTTTTTTTTTTTGATCTTATGCAAGAATGTGAGGGGATTGTGATCACTGAAGACCTTGATGGAAGTAGCTGAACAAGACAAATAGATTTCAAAATGTTGTAAAGCCAAAATAAGTGCCAAACATTCTTTTTCAATTGTTGAATAGTTTTTCTGATGTTTATCAAACTTTTTGGAAAATTAACAAACAGGATGATCTATTCCATCAGTGTCCTCTTGCAGTAAAACTGCGCTTGCACTAATATCACTGACCTCAACAGCCAACTGAAACTCCTTTTTGAAATTAGGAGATAAGAGAACTGGTGCGTTTTTGAGAACAGCTTTCAGTTGGTCAATGTCAATGAATTTTGACATTTTTCATCCCAAACAAATTTTGCATTTTTCTTCAGTAAATTTGTCAAAGGTTGAGAAATGATAGAGAATTTTTGACAGAATTTTCTGTAGTCTGTCACAATTCTATATATTCCATTGGGTTTCGGAACTAGGATGCATGGAGAACTCCGGTCACCGCTACTTGGTTCAACGAAGTGATTTTCAAGCAGGTATTTGACTTCTTGTTTAAGGTATTTCTGCTTCTCTAGATTCATTCTGTAAGGATGCTGTTTTACAGGCTTGGCATTATCTTGTAGGATGACATCATGGTAAACCATATCAGTCCTTGATGGAACGTCAGGGAAGATGTGACTATATTCAAATATGAGCTGCTTTAGCTGTTGTTGTTGAAAAGGGTCCAGGTGGGACAACTTGCTGTCAATATTTTGAAGAATGTCTGAATTTTCAAGTTTGGCTGGACCAGGTTCATTTTCCAAGGGACAGTCACAATCTTCTTCAGAATTTTCCAGTTCAATCGTATTTACCACATTGACTGGCTTTTGCTGAGTGTCTCTGTCAATGTATTCTTTCAGCATGTTGATGTGACACATTTGTTTTTGTTTCCTCCTTCCAGGAGTTAAAATTACGTAATTTATATCACTGACCTTATTGAGGACAGTGTAAAGGCCGAAATATCAGGCTCTTAGAGGGTTTCCAGGGACTGGCAAAAGCGCAAGGACTTTGTCACCAGCTTTAAAACTTCTATCTTGGGAATGAAGGTCATATCTAGTTTTCATTTTGCCCTGAGCCATTAGACTTAGCAAAGTCACAAGCCTTAGAGAGACGATTACAGAAGTCAGAGACATACTGAAGCAAGTTCATTGGGACATCATCTTCGACCAGCAATTTTTCCTTCAGAAGCTTCAGAGATCCGCGGACTGTATACCCAAAAACAAGCTCAAAAGGATTAAACCCAAGAGACTCCTGAACAGCTTCACGGGCAGCAAACAGAAGAAGATGGACACCTTCATCCCAGTCTTTCTCTGTGTCAAGGCAGTGGGTCCTTATCATGTTCTTCAGGGTTTGATGGAACCTCTCCAAAGCACCTTGACTCTCAGGATGGTAAGCTGATGACCTGTATTGTTTAATACCAAGCGCATGCATAACTTGTTGAAATATGCCAGACATGAAATTTGGCCCTTGATCAGACTGAATAGACGTAGGAAGACTAATAAAGCTGAAAAACTTGGTAAGAGCCTTGATGATAGTCTTCGCCATGATATTACGAAGTGGAATTGCCTCAGGAAACCGGGTGGAAGCATGCATGATAGTCAGAAGGTGCTCACAACCAGATCTAGTCTTCGGCAATAGTCCAACACAGTCAATGATGATCCGACTGAAAGGTTCTTCAAAAGCGGGAATGGGCTCAAGTCGAGCCTTTGGAATATTCTGGTTCGGCTTCCCAACCATTTGACAAGTATGACAGGATTTGCAGCACTCCTGTACATCAGACCTCATGGAAGGCCAGAAGAAATGATTCCTGACACGTTGAAGGGTCTTCTTGATACCCAAATGATCTGACATAGGATTGTCATGGGCCAGACTAAGATTTTCTAGACGATAAGACTTTGGAAGAACAATTTGATGGGTGATCATCCACTCTTCATCTGCAGAAACATCAGGTGGATGCCACTTTCTCATAAGCACACTATTTTTGTAGTAAAAACAGACAGGAACTTGAGTAGCCTCTTGTTCACTTACAGCCTGTCGTAGAAGATGCGCTAGATCACGAGCTTGTTCTTGCTCCTGAATAAGTTGTTTCCAAGACAGAATGTCAAAAGAATGACCTGACAAGGACAAGTCTGAAGATTTCCCAGACATCTCAGGACTGGAAGGTTCCTGATGAAAAGACTGCCCAATGAAGGTGTCAGCCAGGTTGAAGTCCAGGTCAGCATCATCTTGAATAGCTTTTTTGGCCATAGAACGAGTAACTGCACATGACGGATAGAGGTCTGGAATTTCCTCCTCTATAGAGTCAGATTCTTGATCAATCAAAGGAGTGTCAGTTACAACAGGGTAAGGCACAACCTTATCCCCAGCAAGATCATTACCAAGAAGCAAATGAACACCTTTGAAAGGAAGAGAAGACCTAACGCCAACAGTAACAGGCCCAGAGACTAAGTCTGACTTGAGATGAACACTATGGAGAGGTCTAAAACCACATTCTAATCCTTGAATATGGACATTAGCCAGAGTAGACGATTTGTCAGAAAAAGGCAGAATATCTGCAAGAAAAAGAGATTGGGAAGACCCAGTATCCCTAAGAAATCGAACAGGAGCAGATGAGGAAAAATCATGTGAAAGTGAGACAAAACCATCGGTGATGAATGGCTCAAAACCCTCCATAACAGAATCAGACACAGAAGCTAGAAGATCAGGCGAACTGACCTTTGACACAAGAGATTCTCTCCTAATGAAAGCAGTTGGCTTGGTTTCTTCTCGTTGTTGTTTTTTCTTGAGAGCATAACACTCAGAAATAAGGTGACCTTGCTTTTTGCAGTATTGGCAAGACACAGAAAGTAAAGAATCAGAGGATTGCTTCTCACTGGAAGGCTTCCTCTCAGAAGTGGCCTTCGAATCATTAGAAGTGTTATTAGAAGAATTCTTGGACTGAGACTTGCCTTGAAATTTAGAAAAAATTGATTTTTGGACAAAAGAAGACTTATGAGTCAATGCATAACTATCAGCCAGGGTGGAAACATCTTGCAAAGTATTGGCTTGTTTCTCCTCAAGGAAAGTCTTGATATCAGGCTGGATACACCTTTTGAATTCCTCAACCAGAATAAATTGCCTCATTCTGTCAAAATCTTTCTCAACTTTCATGGAAATACACCACTGATCAAACAACTGTTCCTTCAACCTGCCAAATCCAACATGAGTTTGACTGACTTCCTTGCGAGAAGTCCCAAATATTTGCCTGTAAGCCTCGGGGACCAATTCATAACCCTTCAGAATGGCAGATTTGACAAAATCATAATTAGAACACTGTTGGACAGATAACTGGTTATAAATTTTCCTAGCTTTACCAGTAAGAACACTTTGTAACATCATTGTCCAATGCTCTTTTGGCCATTTCAAATTTTCAGCAATTTTTTCAAAATGGGTAAAGTATTAGTCTACATCATTTTCTAAGAAGGGAGGAACAAGTCTGATGTGTTTAACCGCATCAAAATGATCAGAAAGTCCAAAAGATTTTGTCACAGTACCTGCTTCTATTTTCTTCATTTCCAGTTCATGCTGCAAGTGCATCCTTCTTTCTTCCAGTTCTCTCTCCAACCTTCTTTCTTCCAGTTCTCTCTCCTTCTCCAACCTTCTTTCTACCAGTTCTCTCTCCTTCTCCAACCTTCTTTCTTCCAGCTCTAGTTGTTTCTGGCGTAGCTGCATCTCAAGTCTTTGCAGCTCTGTTGCAGGCACTTCCACATCTTTAATCAATTCTGCTGCTTCTTCCCCAAAGATATCTTCATTGATGAAATGTTGCACCAAAATGTTGAATATTTCTTGTTTCTTCATTGATGATTTCACATCAGATAATCCAAGGGTTGAGGCCAAGGGTTGCAGCAAGTCCTTTCTTCTTTGCCAGCACAATTGATTCCTGGGTTGGAGTTTTCAAAAAAATTGCTTCCAATTGCTTCATGATTGCTGGTTTTTCAAATAGTCACAAGATTTAAAATAATAGTTCAGCTTTAATCTTTGGTGAATCCAATGGTTGATCCAATGAATGGTTTCTCGGTAGAACCTCCAATTTGTTATGACTTGAAAATCACAATAAAGAAAACCAGCAATGACAACTTGAACAAATTTATTCTTCACTGATTAGATCCAAAAATTTCTACAAATAATCCACTGTGCAATCTTATAATAACACTCTAATGCCACTAATTAACTCCTTCTAATTGAGCAAAATCACAGCATTTATAAAGACTAGGATTATTCTGAAAAGATCTACAGGAGTCCTGGGTAATCCAGCCCCCTCCAGGCAAGAAGGTGCCAGAAACCTCTAGAAAGCACTAGTCTAGTTCATCACAAACAAGTGGTATTGCATCAGATCATGTTTTGCTACAGACATACCACCAGAGGGTGCTAAATGATGAACAAAATAAACAAATTGCTGACCAGTAAGGCAGCACAAATAATATGTAACAAATCTCCATTTACAAATGATGTACAGTGCTTTACATAAAACACTCATACATAACATATAGGAAGTCATATATGACCTATATTTTGGATATGTTAAAGTTGACCTCAGACTTGTGGTCAAGCAAAATGTTACAATTTTCAAAGGCTTCTAGGTTTGAGAATATTGAAGATTGGGAACATATGTGTATTGAACACTTATAGGACGTCATATATGAACTTTCATTTGGTGACCTTGAACTTGACCTTCAGTGACCTTCGAAGGCCAAACTTGACGTGGTGAAATTTCAATGACCTCTATCACCAAAGCTATTACAGATAGAGCGTAGGTTCATATTGTAGGCATATAGGAAACCATGTATGAAGTTTTGTTTGGTGACATTGAACTTGACATTCAGTGACCTTCAATGGCCAAACTTCACAGTGAAATTTAAATGACTTATATCAGCAAAATCGTTACAAATAAAGTGTAGGTTTGTATTGGAGACGTATAGGAAGTCATATATGAACTTTCATTTGGTGGCTGTGAACTTGACCTTCGGTGACCTTCGAAGGTCAAACTTCACATGGTAAAATTTCAATGACTTCTATCCCCAAAACTATTACAGATAGAGGTTAGGTTTGTATTATGGGTATAAAGGAAGTCATGCATGAAGTTTCTTTGGGTGACCTTGAACCTGACCTTCAGTGACCTTCAACGACCAAACTATACAGTGAAATTTCAATGACTCATATCAGCAAAATCATTACAGATAGAGTGTAGGTTTGCATTGGAGACGTATAGGAAGTCATATATGAACTTTCATTTGGTGACCTTCACATTGACCTTCGAAGGTCAAACTTGACCTGGTGAAAATTCAATGACTTCTATCTTTAAAAAGGTCACAGAGCCTAGGTTTGTGTTACTCTGACATCTAGGAAGTCACATATGAACTTTCATTTGGTGACATTCAACTTTACTGTTGGTGACCTTTAAAGGTCAAACTTGACATAATACAATTACAATGACTTGTGTTGCCAAAACAGTCACAGATGGAGCTTAGGTTTGTATTAGAGACATATAGGGAGTCATATATGAACTTTCATTTGGTGACCTTTGTATTGACCTTCAAAGGTCAAATGTGACCTAGTGAAAATTCAATGACTTGTATCACTAAAATGGTGACAGATGGAGCCTAAGTTTGTGTTACTGACATCTAGGAAGTCACATATGTACTTTCATTTGGTGACATTCAACTTGACTGTCAGTCACCAGAGGGTCAAACTCGACAGTGAAAGTACAATGACTTGTATCGCCAAGATGGTCACAGATTGAGCCAGGGTTTGTATAGAGACATTTAGAAAGTCATATATGAAGTCCATTTGCTGACCTCAACTTGACCTTGTGTGACCTTTAATGTTCACAATTGACATATTGAATTTTCAATGACTTGTATCACCAAAACTGCTTTAGAGCTTAGGATTGTGTTTGTATTACAGGAGGTCTTATAAATGTATGTGAACTTTTATTTAATGACCTTGACATTGCTTTTCATTGATTCAAATGTCAAACTTCACATGAAATTTTCATAACTTGTATCATCACTATAAGACCGCTTGTCGGTGAGCTACAGGACCCTTGGTCCTATTTTTATTTTTTTAGCATCTTTTTTCATTACTTATTGATTCCTTGCAGCAATCACAGTATTTAACATGGCTACATTTTAATAAATGGAAAATTATAAAAATTACATATTTTGTTTAAACGGATATTGATTTTCCTAAACGTTTAGCCTGTCGTAAACGTTTATACGTTATAAGTTCAAGTGGAACACCTCTAGCACACCCTGTTTCAGTAATTTAGCCACATGATTTGGGTTGGGACAGCTAATGTTGGATGGATGATCCATCTTGGCTCCTCGCTGTAGACAGCTGGGCTAAGGAGATAGCTATGCAGGCTCATAAAATCTGACTTTGCCTACAAGCGCGCTGAGGAACGCTTGTGTGGGCAACAAGTAAATCACTTCCGGAATAGAATTTCCTTTGAAAATTTATCGGCAATATAGCTTAAGAAAAGATCATTGGAATAATAAATAACATAATTTACTGGTAATCTGAAATTCAGAATTGCATTTCACTCTTGAACTACTGAAATGGATTTTGTTCCTGTTTTTGATCGTGTTTATCCCAAAATTTTGTTGCTTTTTGGTTTTCATTTTTGTTCTTTGAACCAGTCTGAATCCCTGGGCACAGCTGAATTAAATACTTATTAGCCCGTCTGGGCCTGTATTTTTGAGAATTTAGTGGCCCAAGTCTAAAAAAACATCTGGGTCAGCACTACTGTTGAGGCCAGCTTGAATTTCTTCAGTTCATGGCATCATCTGCAGCTTTTTGCCTTCTTCACTTTGCAAGACAGGTTCTATTCAAGGGATTTTTAGATTCATCTGGGCTGGCAGTAATCATGCCTCGCTGTGTCTAATGAAATAGAGCCCACTTATCAACTAAATTTGTTTAATTTAATAACTTAATAATAGAGGGGGTAATTGCCCTTTCACACAGGGCCAGGTAGGGTTAGATAGCTTTTTTTCCTTCAATAAATAAAACCATGATTTGAAAATTGCTTTTTTTTTTTCCTTGAGTTATCTTTGACCGGCATTAAAATAAGTTTGATCTAAATCATATATGTATGACAAATATGCAAAAATTTAAGAAATCAGGAAGGGAGCAAATACCTTTCACAGCACGGTAAGTGATATTACACCACTTTAATGTGCAATTATTTTTGAGTAATATTGGACATGATGTTTTGTCTTGTGTATGTAAACAATCATGAATGATACAGCCTAATGTGATTTCATCATCTGGATTAAAAGCAGTGAATAAATGATCTCACAGGTGTAGACTGTTGGGATATCAAGCTGCTGCCAGTAAACTGCATACCACAAGCTTGCTTTGTTTCTCAGTGGATATAATAGCTTGCTGTGAATTCCTGCTACTCTCCTGAGGACTCCTGACAAGAAAGTACTTCACAAGAGAATAGGTTTTTTTTTCTCCCCCCCTCTAGTGGAGATCCCCAAACAGTGTCCTCTTAACTTCGTGCTGTTTGATTCACGGTGCTACTACTTTTCTCCTGAAAAGAAGAACTGGACTGACAGCCGCACGGACTGCAAAGGACGAGGAGCAGATCTGGTGATAATAAACACTAAAAAGGAACAGGTAAAATCTTGGGGATGTGGAAGCAAAGGCATGCTTTTCGGCTAGTGCAGTCACTGTCAAGCTGACAGAAACGGGGTTGGGAAAAATATCAGAAATACCCACAAATGGAATTAGGTAGTTATCTCGGACGAATAGGCCCGCTCTTTGCCTCAGAAAATATTTTAATTCTCCCATGAATTCTGACAGAACATTTCTGAACTGTGAGTTAAGTCAATTGGTCCATTTCTCAAGAAGGACAGCCTCCAGTTTTTTGAGCGATGAAGGAGGTGGGAATCTGATTTGAACTCTGAGCTCCACAATGCTCCATAAAAGTTAAGATCTGGAGATGTTGCAGGCCATGGAAGCTATTTGACCTCATCCACATCTTCATACAACCATTTTTTTTACGTGTTAGCAGTGCATATGGAGAGGTTATCATGTTGCAATATGGGGGCAAAATGAGGGAACAGTGCTTGCACAATAGAGTATCTGGTCTTGTAGGCTACATTGGTTTCATGCAGTGATGTGCTTTTCTCTTCCCACCTCCACATCCCACCACAAAAAGCAGTCAACCAAGAATATAGGGAATTAGAACTCCTTATCCGCTTCAAAGCTGACATCGATAATTAATGGAATAGTCCTGTTTAAGCGTTATTTTCAGCTGAGCCCAAAAACAGCCTTGCAGCCCATCACCATTCTTTAATGTGGTGAGCCCATTGACAGCCGAAAAAAATCTTGCAAAGTTTAGAGCATAGGTTTCCACAGAATTCTGTGAAATTTGCGTTGGCAGTGCAGGCTACAGTACTCTGCAAACATGCACCTGACATTACTAACGCGTAAACCCGCTATTAAAATAAAGGTGCATTCAGCCATTTTAACCTTTCTTGCTAACTCCCATTTGACTAGCCACAAAGAATTTTGCACCCCCATCCCCCTCCCCTCCTTCTTAACCTCCTCTGCTTCCCTCCCTCTCAGGCCCTATTCTCTCCCAAGAATGTGCAGCTACAGCAGTGAAGCTACAGAGAGCTCCAGCCCCTCGTCTCCCTCTTGGAGTTGAGTGGCTGAGTGAAATGTAATACTTTTTTCAAATAAATTGTGGCAATGAATATAGCAGTTTATTGTGGTCATGGTCAATGCATTATAGGTGATTTTTTCTAAACTTGCACGCTCCCCGTTCATCATTATTAATTGGAGTGGTGTTTATATAAGTTTCTGTATTTCATTTTTTTCTCGCAGGATTGTCTCATTCTCTTCATTGTGCCTTTAGCCAGTTTTAGTCTAAAAGTTCAGATATCTCTCATCTTTGGTAATAAAATCAAAACTAAGGAACAAGTAACTATTTATTGGGGGTTGCGGTGTTCGATAGTGTGCGGCTACTTCGTTCTGCAGCAACAGGACGACTTTATACCCCTGCTCTCCATCAGAATGCCAGTTGCACATCTGGGTCACTTGATTTTTCCCATCTTGCTCTCCATTGGTGGAATGACCTGCCCACCTCCGTACAAACTGCTCAGTCTCAACAGATTTTCTGTCGAGGCCTTAAGACTCGTGTTTAGATTGCACCTGACTTAGTGCCCCCCTCCCCCGCGCAATTAAAAAAAAATAACCTGCTCTGTAATGTTTGTTTCTATTTTCTGCTTACTAACTGCCAACCATTTAGTCTATGCTTTACTGGTTCATTACTTATGGCGACTAATGCTCTATTTGGATTGTACCTTGTCTGGTCTGTTGTGTTACAATGTCAATGCCTTAATTCCATGCACTTACTGTAAGTCGCTTCGGATAAAAGCGTCTGCCAAATAAATGTAATGTAATATGTGCACAGTCCTGCTAACCCTGTTTCCCATGGATTGCCTTCTCGGTATCAACCTTGGAATAACCACCTTGATCCTATCAGCCAGTGTGCCGTCCAAGACTATGCTGCTGCTGAGCCCCTATTGTGTTATTTATTCTTCGATAGTGCCAATTAAAGCTTGATTTTCATTTTCAAAGAGCATGGTGGCCTTTTCTGGATCTGTGCCTGGTTTCTCCTCTGAAGTTCATAACGCTTGCGTCCTCCAAAAAATGCCACTTTCAACTCTTGAGGGCCATCAATATGCTTCTGGGTGAATTCTGACCTTTACTGAGGCAGGTAAGCCCTGCAGTTCCGTAAATGTTCGTCAGGATTCTTATGTGACGTAACAAATGAATCATTAATTCACTCTTGGTGCTGTGGTCCAGACCAGGAATCAAGTGTGGAGGCAGAGTACAATCCAGTAGGTAGTAATATACAGTATTGACAGCTCCTGCGGTAATAAGGCGATGTAACCCCTAAGGAAGAGGAGGGGATGGAACCCAGGAATAGGATAGCACTGCTCAATGTAGACGTTGTGGGCAAAGCTGAGCTGTCAATCACTGGCCAGTGGCCTCCGGGATAACAACCAGGAGGAGTGCACACTTCGCCAGCACCAACTGTCCCGCAGGAGGATGGAGTAGCTTGAGGAGAACTCTGTTTCAATCCTGATGACCGTAGAAAGATTGGGAGCTTATTCCTAATAAAATGGACAAAGAAACAAACTTAGAAGGATTAACAATAATTCGGTTTCAAACCTCGACCCTGATTAGGCTTGGGAGCTTGTTCCTATTAAACTGGGCTGAGGAATTGACTTGAGCTGGGTTAACTTGAACGGGGTCCCTATCCTGGACCCGGATTAGGGTTGGAAACCTGTTGAGTTGGCTAAGTTTAGAGGAAGGTATTCAGGAACCGCTGTCATTGAAGTACAAGTTGCATTAGGCAAAGATTAACAGTGCTTCCTGATGATAAGCATAAAAGGCAAATTACAATCAAGCAACTTTCAACATGCAGCAGAGGGCTTAAATATCTGTTACATGGCGAATAGAGAATAACCATATTACGAAACGCAGCCAGGAGTTTGCAGACACACAAAACATAAACCAATCAAAGGGAACATGCTTCTAATTGGCACACAAGCAGCTGAATAGAAAGAGGCAAGAAAGGCATTCACTGGAGGGCTGTGAATCATAGAGGAATTTTGGTGGGTCGGCTACTCATGGGGAGATTCACTATGGTTACAAATTTTCTCGATTTGGAAATAATGACTCTAACTGTGGTTCATTAACTTGTTTAATCCCACCGGTCACATTTGTCAGATTTTTTTTTCTCTTTTTTTTTTACTTCTAGAAGCACTAAAAGTGTTGTTGTAGACTTTGGCCAAAAAATGCAACTTTGAACGTAACCATCATGAAATAAAAAAAACATACAGTTTATGTGTTAGGAAGGTCTAAGGAGTAAAATGCATGCACTTACATTGCAAGGAAAAATTTGGGATTGAACAAGTTAAGGTCCGAATACCTTAGAAATGGCTCTGAAACACTTTCTAGCAGATTATATACCAGTGACTGTCTTCCTCATTGCCAGAATTTGCTGCTTGTTGAGTTTTTTTGGCCTTCCTCTCATCGCTGGAAAGTTTCCAGTAAGTTATGATTCCACTGGGTAAGCAGTAATCAAGTCTAGGTCTGTCTAGTGTGATTTATTCCAACAATTATGAACCCATTTCAAAAAAATTTGGGACCATTTGGAAAATGCCAAAAAAAAAAAAAAAAAAAAAAATCATCCTTGACCTGCATTAAATTGAAAACTTTTAGAGACGCACACAGTGGAAATCACTCGCAGCCATAGAAATTGCAGTAACCTAAAAACTTTAAAGGGGTCATGTTATTCCCATATTATATTAATGTTTGCATGTTTTATAGTCAAAAACTTCCCATTACTGCTGTACAGACTGTGTGTGCAGCACTTCAGGATCACTCTGCCTGAAACAGGCTGTTTTGGATTCTGTTTCTTTGAGGCCTATTCTGTTGCAATTGGCCAAGCATGGTTCAGGAAGCACAGCTCGCTAAAATGAAAGGAACATGATAAAAAGTTGCGGTTGCACAGCTGAGGTATAGTTGTAAAAATGAATTTTAACCACTGATTCTTAACTTTGTCTTCGTCTTTGTTGCATCGTGATTTTGACGTGCCACGGAAGAAAAGGCTGGACTACAAATGAGGCTTTTCAAGCAGTTTAGGAGCTGTGTTTTCTGTCAAAGAGAATTTGGCGTGGACTGTGGGCTTTGCAATTTTGCAGATAATTTTTCATGCACAAAAAACCTATAAAACGCACAAAAGGAAAGGGAAAAACCAAAAAAGCATAATGCATCTGCTGTAATAGAAATTGACAGTCCCAGGTCAGAGCAACCAGACCAATAAAGAGAAGGCCAATTGAGGTCTCCTGAAGTCTTGAAAGTCATTGCAAGAAGAGGGCAAAGCATTATTGGGGGTGAACCATCCAGAGACTAAGAGTCCGGGGGCAAAAGTCCACGGGGACGAAGAGTCCAGGGGCAAAAATTCCTAGGGGACGAAAAGTCTGGGGGCGACGAGTCCTAGAGCCCCAGCTAGCTTGCGTGTGGGTTGCAATTATGGAGCAAGAGCTCTGTGGCCATTATCGTGCCCTTTGGCAGTATTCAGTGTTTTTATTGAGAGGAGTTGAGGAGTTTTTAGAGGGGAAGGAGGGGAAGAACCATCTAAATCAGGGCAGGTGGAGGAGTTCAGCTGTTTACCGGCTCAGATAACCAGTTTGGATAGGGCTGGCATGAACAATAAGAGCTACCGAGTCTCTCTAAGTGTTGAAAAGAGTAGATTGCTAGCAGCTGAAAATTCCAGTTAAAACCAGTGTAAGCTGGTCAAGCTGGTAAACACTGCATTGTGGACACTTAAAACTGGTCAACCAGCTGGAAAGTCAGCACAGTCAGCTCGTCCACCAGCTTGCTGGATTTCCACTGTTTTTTATTTGATTTCTTGTTCCAAAAAAGTGCAGTTGTAATGAAAATGGAAAGCTGCTCTTTATTTTAGTCCATTTCATCAAATCACTCTTGTGTTTGCACTTCTTGCATGGGGTTTTGTGGGTATAAATTTCAGAGTTGGCTGTGTCCTCCCTGGAGACATGTCTTGTGATTAATGCCCTTTCTCTGCTCACTTGCGCAGTGTACAGTCTTGAGGTTTCAGGAAATATTGTCGTGAAGCTAGAGCAAATCAGAGATTTATTTATTCTGAATTTGTGTAGTCTTAATCTGTTTTAAGAGGACTCTTTGGTCCATATTACTTTTCACCGTTGCTCAGGGATCCAGATTTTGTGTTCATTGCACCAAATGTGTTTTGAATTTGATTTTTTTTTTTTTTTTTTTTTTGCCTTGGATGCAAATGCCATAAGAAACAGGTTTGGGAAGTTCACACCATGCTGTTTTTATGGAAACTGGTTCAGATTGCTACAATTCCATGGTGATTTTCAAAGAAGTAATACAGTGGATATTAGCAACCATTCTCTGAGGACTCTGTCTGTCCTTGTCAGAAAGCTTTTACCACAGCACTTTTCTCACTGTTGCTGTTTTGTGTGTGTGTGTGTGTGTGTGTGTGTGCGTGTGTGTGTGTGCGTCCGTGTGTGTGTGTGTGTGTGTGTGTGTGTGTGTGTGTGTGTGTGTGTGCGTCCGTATGTGTGTGTGTGTGTGTTGCATATGCGTCACAATTTTTTTTTTTACATTTTTGAATTTGTTTTGACTAAAGCACTTTCAATTTGCCCAATGACTCTTTGGCTACTTTAGAACTGTATTGGTATCCATATTTTGCTTTGGAAACATGCCTTGCAAAGTGCTGCTGGTTACATATCTTTTTAAGTCAACACATCCACCTAATTAGCATTCAGTGTAATGGGAATTACCAGTGTAGAGACATTTGTAATTGTGGTTTACACACTTCAAATCTATTTTTCAGGGTGTTTCTGATATTTTGTCCAGATTCCTACCAGCCTACACTTCATACATCACTTCAGATGCTCCAATTCCATAATTGTGCAATTAATTGAGACCCAAATTGTTTTGGTCAGAGTATAGGAATGGCTTAAACACTATGCTTCAACAGTGTACTTGTTTCTATCACTGAATACGTGTACTGCATTTGTTGTTCTCCCAGATGTTCATTCACAGTCAAAGTAGACAAGAATACTGGATTGGGCTGTATTTCACCACTGACAGGACCTGGCTGTGGGTAGATGGGTCTCCACTCACTATAAGGTGAGATTGCTGATCAATCACTAATACATGGAGTTGCTATTGGCTCAAACTCATTTTGCTAGGGCATGAATTTAATGTTGTCACAAATACACGGGATATTCATCTCAATATGTTGAATGTTTGCTTATTTAAGGTTCTGGAGAGCAGGTGAACCCAACGGATTCAACGACAAAGAGAACTGTGCTCACGGATCCAAGCATCATACAGCTCTGGAGGACTGGAATGATATTAAATGTATAAAATCTTTTGAGTGGGTGTGTGAAGCCAAACCTCAGTGATGTCACTCACTCACATGCACACACACACACACACACACAAAGCAGAGGTCTGATGAGGCCTGTCCAAAGACAATGACAGAATATTATGATACAGTTATTACAATACTGAATGTATTCATTCTTTCCCACTGTAATGTGCCTCTGTAACATTTCAGGTTTCAAATTTATGAATTTGTTACATGTAAATAAAAAGCTTAATTTATTTCTGAATATTAAATATTATTCAGACCATATTTTGAGATATTTTGGCCCATATTTTAACACTTTGGGCTAATCCAAATACCCCCCTTGGCCCTACCACTTTGTCCTACCTCTGTTTTCTGTGGAGGGGTTGGCATTCCTTTTATTCTCGGGATTGCAGATAGTGGTCATCTTGCTGGACAGATGGCCTCCAAATGAAGCATTTTCAGTCTACTAATTGAGGAGTGAAAGAAATTTCCCAAAATGCTCAGCAAAGTGAGTGAATATGACTGCCAGTGCGGGAAAAGAAACCCATAAATCTAAGTACGTCTTTGAGATAACCATGCGAATATTGTGAAATCCCTCAGAGAAATCTTAGTTTAATGCTGATGCAGTACGGTATATAATTGGTTCTTTATGTTTAAAAGTGATTTGTGCGTGACAGTACAGCGTATTTCCATGTCCCACTTTTGAAGTGTGAAAATTAAAATCCAGCAATGAATTTTGTACACTTCCCCATTTCTCTCATATCACTGATAGGCAGGATTATGTGAGCCAGGAATAGCTGTCCTGTCCTGTCTTAGGCGTCATACAGTAGTGGAAAGAAGCGCAGTAGTGTGCAATGAAGCATTAGGGTACTGTTTTGTCTGGGAAAAAAAAATGAAATTCTAAATTTCTTCCGTTATTCTGAAATAGCTGGCCTATATGTAAAAAATTGCCCATGTGTAAACATGTTTACTGGTTCTTGCCATCTGTCAAGTCCTGTCCTGCAGTGTTGGTCAGGTTAAACACCCAGTAATTGGCTTTGATATAAAATGTTATTATGACGTAAAAAAAATGTGATGTCCGATTGCCTTGGTGGATATTTCAACCCTTGCCCCTAGTCGTTTCATTTTGAAGAGCCACCACTTTACCAAGGGTAGGGCCAAGAAAAGGGCATTGGAATTTGGCCATTGAGTGTCTTCCTTACTGACTGAAATATAAGTAAATTTATCCTGAACCTACTTATCTTCTGATACCGACTGACAAGTTATTGCTTTGTATTATAACATGGCTCCTCTGTACCTCTAAAGCTACTGTCTTTACTTTAAGGATTTACTTTCAACCATCACACTCCACAAGTATATTAATTTGCCACAGACATGCCATCAGGGTTTGCAGTCAATCCACCTCATAATGCAGGATGACCCTTGAGCTGTTCCCATGTACTCTGCCTGATTAAAGATCAAACAATTTGCTTACTGAATAATATGGGCTGATATGTAGCCTATAATAATTAATAAAAGGCAATAAGAAAGAGATCATTAGGATATATGTGAAAGGATGGCATTAATATGAATAACTAATAAGAAAAAAAACTTATCTCCTGGCCGATGTACAATTTTGCTAAAAGATATTATGAAAGAATCATAAAAAATCATGAGATTGTATTAACCCTCTGTTAACCAAGTACCTTTCCAACTGTGTAAAAATCATTTTCCTAGGCAAATATGTTAATTATGGGCCAATATTTGGAAAAATAGTTAAAAAAAAAATTTCGACATTTTGGCCCACCTTTCCAAAATGTAGCAGATCTGCTACATTGGGTAATAATGCGAATGGAAAAATTAAAGTGACGGACCATTCAAGTTATTCTCAAATGTTTATTTAGCAATAAGAAAGAAAACCAGCAGGGTGTCCAGGCTGTTAACCCTTTCACTTTATGTAGCAGATATGCTACGGTGGTTAATAGAGGGTTAAAATGGCACATAGTTTAGCTTTATTCAGTAAAAATCATAAATTTAAAATAGAAAAGACTGGTTGAGTGTTTGGAATCAGCATTGATTACAACATGGAAAATATTTTCTTTTTTAGCAGTTTTTTCCCCTTTATCCTCCCTCCAAGACACAGCTGCTCTGTTTAGGCCACCACAGGGACTTGCTTCTATCCACTCAGGACGAGGATGCCATGGCACGTAATTCCTCTGACTCATGTGGTGACTGGCCCTCACTTCTTTTAAACCATGCAGTGTCACTGCCAATCACACGATGCCTGAGTGGAATGGACCAGGAGTGGTCGCTATGGAGTAATGAAACGGACATAGTTTGATCAGCTTAACCTTTTAAACCCAAACACCCCCCGTACCGAGGGCAATCATTACGCATCATAAATACAGCATGTTTCCTAACAGCAACATCGTCATGGGGTATGTCCACTTAACAGGAAGATACTCGGCAAAGAGCTCATGTTGACCATTTTTACCTCAACCGAACACAATTCAAGCACCAAGCAGGTAAATAAGCATGTAGCAAAACATGGGATAAAATCACATCAGTGCTCAATCACTAGCATTTTTACTGAATTTGTGCTAGGCATACAAACGATACATCAAATGAAAGAGGAAAGTCCACAGAATCCAGCGATTCAAGTCATGCCATTTTAAACAACATCACACTCAAAGAACAGCAGGCATACACTTTACATTCTACAGAGATGAGCAAAAAAAATTTTCTTACCTTTGATATTTTGTAATAAAAAACTGTGTTTGAGGATAAATCTGTGCTTGCTATTGTTAGCCCAATGTGTTCGTGTTATATACAAACTAGATCTGCCAGTCTCCATGCATGTTTTTTCCAGCACACTGCTTCAAAGCACTGTCAGCTCCTGAGCATTTCGCTTAGCATGGGCGACACGTGGGTGACCAGGGTTCAAATCCCAAGTCGGCATGTTTCTATTTAGACAGGAAAAGCATTATGCTTGTATAAATAATCACTGAGATTTTTGTTCTTTTTACTTTTTACCATTTTTACCTTATCTTTGTATTTATAATTTTGTTTATTTGCTTGTTTTTTAAAAAATAAATCTGCTCGAGTGGAGTCAAACTTCATTTTCTTTCAATGGGAAAATGTATACAGGACTGGCAGAAATAATAATAATAATATTTAAATTTTTAAAAAATTTTAAAAAGTGCTTGTATTTGGATGGAACGTATGCCTGTAGTGACATATCAGTGAAATTAAATGAGTTTTACAGTTTGGTACCTGAGAAATCTGAAATGGCACTCTAGGTACCCAAACTGCCAATTTGAAGAAGCCACCTAGACATTCCTCTTAAATTTTGCTCTGAATTACTAAATTAGAATAAACTTTGGCACAGATAATGATGAGATTCTGTGCTGTAATTTTTCAGAGGATTCAGACTGCAACTACATAATTTTAAAAGAGTAAATTTTTGTTAGGTGGAAATGAGATCTTTCATTTATGCTGTGCTCCATCTTCATTTATTCTGATTCTGAGGCATATATAGTGATTTTTACACAACTACAGAAATCCCCAAGGTGTTACCTTTATTACGATACCAAGATAATTCAAATGGACTAAGTACAACGTAGTTGCAGGGAAAATCATTTCATTTTGGGCATGTCATTTTCGAGCCAGAGGCTCAGGGCTTAAGAGGTTCCCTATTATCTCTGGTGAGGCTGGGCCAATTGTTGCCTCACCCATGCAAATCTCTGGTATAGTCGGTAATGGCATGGCCGGAATTTGAACGTCTTAGCTGTGAGACTCTATGAGGGCTCCATATGTTCTATATTGACTTTGATGGCAAACATATAGTTGAGTGAGTACAGAGGTGGAAAGTCCACATTCACAAAGAAAAAAATCCTGCTTAGTATTTTGTTCCAGTTACAACCCCAATTCCGAAATAGTTGGGTCAAAGTGTAAATTGTGAATAAAATCAAAACGCAATGACCTTCAAATCACACCAGCCAGTACTTTATTGACAATAGAACAGAGATAACATAGCAAGCGTTGAAACTGAGAAATTTTACAATTTTATCCACAAAATGAGCTCATTTCAAATTTGATGGCCGCTACAGGTCTCAAAAAAGTTGGGACAGGGGCCTTTTTACCATGGTGTAGCATCCCTCTTCTTTTTAACACAGAGTGGAGGCGTCTGGGCATTGAGGAGACAAGTTTCTTGAGTTTAGCCATTGGAATTTGATCCCACTCTTGTTTAATACAGGCTTCCAGCTGCTGGAGAGTTTTGAGTCTCCTTTGACGGACTTTTCATTTAATTATGCGCCAAATGTTCTCAATCGGTGAAAGATCAGGACTGCAGGTAGGCCATTTCAGTACATAGACTCTTCTACTATGAAGCCATGCTGTTGTAATAGCTGCAGTATGTGGTTTTGCATTGTCCTGCTGAAATACACAAGGCCTTCCCTGGAATAGATGTTGTCTGGAGAGGAGGTTGTCTGTTGCTCTAAAACCTTTATATACCTTTCAGCATTCATGGTGCTTTTTAAAACATGCAAGTGTCCCACCTCATATGCACTAATGCATCCCCATACTATCAGAGATGCTGGCTTTTGAACTGAGCGCAGATTACAGGAGGTGTGGTGTTTCTCCTCTTTCGCCGGGAGGACACGACGTCCATTATTTCCAGCAAGAATGTCAAATTTGGACTCGTCTGACCACAGGACACTTTGCCACAGTCCATTTTAAATGAGCCTTGGCCCACAGAACATGGCAGCGCTTCTGGATCACGCTCAACAATGGCTTCCTTTTTGCATGATAGAGTTTTAGGTGGCATCTGTGGATGGCACGGCGAACTGTGTTTACAGACAGTGGTTTCTTGAAGTATTCCTGGGCCCATTTAGTAATGTCAATGACAGAATCATGCTGGTGAGTGATGCAGTGGCATCTGAGGGCCTGAAGATCACGGGCATCCAGTAAAGGTCTTCGGCCTTGTCCCTTACGCAGAGAGATTTTTCCAGTTTCTCTGAATCTTTTGATGATGTTATGTACTGTTGATGATGAGACCTTCAAAGCCTTTCCAATTTGATGTTGAGGAACATTGTTTTTAAAGTATTCCACAATTTTTTTTACGCAAGCCTTCACAGGTTGTAGAGCCTCTGGCTATCTTTACCTCTGAGAGACTCAGCCTCTCTAAGACATCCCTTTTATAGCCAATCATGTTACACACCCGATGCCAGTTAACTTAATTACTTGCTAAATTTTCTTTCAGCTGATTCTCTTATATATTAATCGCTTTTTCCAGCCCTTTTTTGCCTGTGCCCCAACTTTTTTGAGACCTGTTGCAACCAGAAAATTTGAAATAAGCTCATTTTGTGGATAAAAATATAAAATGTCTCAGTTTCAACATTTGAAATGTTATCTATGTTCTATTGTAAATAACATATTGGCTCGTGATCTGAAAGTCATTAAATTTTGATTTTATTCACAATTTACACTTCATCCCAACTATTTCGAAATTGGGGTTGTACATGGATTTGCTAATTGGCATAATTTTTGATGAAGTAAATCATCTCGCTGAGCTAATGGGTGGAACGAGGACATGCCTCTGAGTGACTATGACTGATTACATATTATGATATAAAACCTAAAGAGCCTGGGAAGTGGAAGTCGTTACTGCCATGCAAATGCTGTCACTCATTCTATGATTGCAAAAGAAATGTTAATGCACCAGCTGCCATACAGAATTATATTTGAAATAGCAACATTATGTGGGGTTGGGAGTAGTAGACATATGCATTTATATTATGGGTTTGCCAATTTCACAAGCACAAATATTATTAACTCACACACTGTTTTGTCACAACAGGCTCGCCATTACTATGACTCATGCTGTGACTAATGTGGTTCACTTGATCCTTCCAAAAAACAGCGACTAATTGGCTCCAGAACCCATGAGATAAATACAGGCAATAACACATTCCATCTTTATACTAACAGTTCTCTTGAATTTCACCATCTGTATGAGGACAGGGATGCTGGCAGACATGGGTTACATCCCCTGCCTTGCCACTACTCAGACAGTCTTTCTGTATGGCAATCTGGTTCTTGGTGGGAATGAGCCAGAAGTTTCTAAAAGCTGCAAATCAGGCCATGTCAGGTGTCATGTCATACACTTACACTGCTTAAGTACTGACTATTAAGCATAAGTTTAAGTAAAATTGGTAAGATTTGTCACAAACTCAAATCAAAGCAAGCAAGACATTTGCGTTTTGTTGCTGTTTCATGCCTGACCAAGGGACTTCTCAGAGAGGACTGTACAATAAGGTATATGAGATATTCAAGCATATCTGCAGGAAAAAAGATTTAACAGTACATAATGAGCTCTACTTATACAGTATGTAAGACTGCTAATGGAATACTGTGTGCTAGGGGCTGAGTTAGAGAACAGGCAGTGTTCACTCACCACATCCGGGGCCTGCTCTCCTAATTCGAATCAGTGGTGCCAAAACATTCGCACAAAGCAGTGGCACATCTTCCCGTTGCCCGGGCACAGAGCCCTCACTCCACCTGCAGTCCCAACTCACGAACACTCCTGTAATGAAGTCTATTGACATTGAGTCTTTCCTTTTCTTCATCCCTCCAGAGTTGACTACTCATGCACAAATAAAAATTTAGCATGGCATAACTATGTTTTTCAAGTCTGTAGCAGGAGTTTTAGATCAATCAACAGGCATACACTCTTTTTTTTTTTTTGCTTGGGACAACAACGCAACACTGAAAGAAGGAGAGAGAGATTGAATTATTTGTCTAACAATACATTATGTTGATGACAAATAAATCAATGATGGGATATGGTGCAAGTGGAGCATGGAAGAACCGGGGGGGTCATTGAGGGATTATGAGCTAGAATTTTCGGGTGAACATATCTCTTCCTCTAATTGCATTTCCCTTTTCCAAACATCTAATTGTACATCTGAAAACTACTTGGATCTGGGACACTAATAAGGTGACATAAAATACAACAAATTAACAAACAAGTACAGCATACAGAATGTATAAATTTATAGACATATTTGTTTTGATTTCTTTGTATCTGTGGATTACTTGGGTTGTTACCGACAGCTGGTGAAAATTTTATGTCAATAGCGTGATATAAATATATTTACTGAGAAAAATGTTGACGCGTTCAAATACTTATTTTCCTCACTGTATATTAATGAATATAGGCAAGATGTGTAGTAGTGTGCAGTGATGATTATACACCACCACTTTCATTTAAAAGGGGTCCTAATAAATTACTTCTCTGTAATTTTTTTGTGAAAATGTATTGAAAAATACTATTGTAGGCAATAATAACACACACACAAAAAGAGAAAAAAATTTTAATCCCATTAGTATATTTCAGTAAAAATATGGGAATACACAAAAACACTGAAAACTTCCATTTCTTATAAGAATTTAAGGGTGTCACAAATTTCTTTTTTTTTTTTTTTTTGAGTCTTGCATTGCCTGAATGCATGTTTGAAGGCTTATTCCATAATTATTGAAGCTAAAAAAGTTGTTTAAGCAGGTTTGACACAACTTCATTTTGCAAAATTACCTCTGATGGTCAGTTGTTCCAGTTAATTGGGTGACATGAAAATTGAGCAGTGATGGTTTGGGGTTCAGTCTGCTCAAAAGGACTCGGTGATCTCATAAAAATTGACTGAATCATTGATCAAAAGAAGCATCACATCATCCTTGTGAGGCATGCATTGCCATTGGTCGGGGATTTTATTTTCAACAAGGTGATGACCCTCAGCACACTTCTAAGTTCTGCAAGAATTCTCAGTCGGAAAGAAACCTCTGGTGACATAAAAGATATGACTTGGCCTGCTCAAAGTCATGACCTTATTCCGTTTGAGCAAATCTGTTGTAGCAAGGAAAGAATCTCTTTGGAATGAACTTCAAAATGTATGGAATTGTTTAACGAGTGAGGAAATAGAAAAATATGCGAAAACTATGTCTGAAAGAATAAATGCTGTAATCAAAGCAAAGGGTGGCCACTCTTGATATTGACTTTCTCTCAAAAAGACATTATTATTTGTTTTGTTTACTGATTTTCACCTATTTGATCCAATATTACATGAAATGCTAGAAAAGTACTTGGTAACTGATTTATCTTCATTTTGTTAAGTGTATAATCATCACTGCACATGACTGCAAACAGTAAAATGATTAAATAGACCAAAATAAGCTAATTTACAAAAAGACCAACATTTGACAATGCGATTCACAGAAAACATGTGGGCCATGTTTGTTGCACCTAGGAATTTCCTTATAGGATAATGCCAATGGTCTGTATGCGGACATGAACTTATTCTAAAACTTGCTGTTATGATTCAATGTAGAACAGTACAGTTTTCAGAAGGAATAGCAATTTAACTCAATATTCTAGATAAATCCAGTCTTTCTTCTTTGTCCACTTGTTGGGCGTGAAGTTGAATAAGCCGCAAAGTAATGGGGGAAAGAAAATTTGTTAAATAAAATATTGGAATGTTTCTAGTTTTCCATCAATCATCATTTCCCAATCATTGTGAAAGGTACTCCAGGAGCCTTTTAATGTACAGTTTAATGTTTTTTTGACTGAACAGTGCACAAGACTTCAACATGACACTGCTAAGCCAGTCACTCTCACTAATTTTATCTGAAAGTTTTCTGCTGAAATAGAGGTGCCCCAGTTATTAGCATGCAATGTCCATTGCTCTGTACCTTGAAAAAATGGGAAAGCCAGAATTTTATGAGCCATATTCCTCTATTCATCTTATGGTTTTCCCCCAGTCCTTTATGCTTCCCTGTAGTATTGCAGAATTTGCCCCCGCTCACTTTCTTCTATTTTTGCATATTTGTCTCACTTAAATGTTTCAGATGAATATAATTTTGATTTTAGCAAATGATAACCAGAGTAGATTCAAAATGCAGCTTTTAAATGATGACTCTGTTTATTGGAGAAAAAAGCTATCCAACCCTACTGGCCCTATGTAAGTGCTCCGTTAGTTACTAAATCATTCAATTGAACACATTGAATTGATCATTGGGCTCAATTTCACTAAACACACCCAGGTATGATTACTGACAGTAATGTTAAATCTAAAAATCTCCAATGGGGTGGTCACAAATACGTTAGCTTCCGTAGCTATCCATTCGGGGGAGGGGAATTTCCGTAGCCCAGACTACGTAGAAGTACGATAAAATACGTTCAACAAAGTTAAAGTAATTTATGTACTTCAATAACGTACAGGCTAGCCTAGTACACCGTAGTTAGACGTAGTGAGACATACGGACAGCCGTAGTGTAACGTAGTAGTCCTTAGTTGCCTGTAGATTCACACCGAATTTGTTGATTACGGGGTATGCTATGTTTGGCTATCGTAGGCTACGGTTTTTACCACGGTAAATTACGTGTAACTACATTAAACTAAATTACTGCTACGTTAATAAAAATGCCCACTACTGTGGCTATCTTTTGAACATGCCCAACAGATAAACCTCTGAGCACAGTTTTCTTACATTAATGGCCAAGTAATTTCTTCAGATAGCCACGGATGGCTACGGTGCGCCACGTTAGGCGACGTTAAGCTATGGAGGCTTCCACTACGCTTAACTGCATTATTTAACGTACATGTGACCACCCCTTTAAACAGAACCAGTCTTGCAATGTGATGTAGGTGAAAAGCAGTACATAATGCTGCGATCTAAAGAAATTCAAGAGCAGATGACAGTCAACATTGTTGACATGTATTAGTCTGGAAAGGGTTAAAAGTCATTTCCAAGGCTCTGGGACTCCAGTGAACCATGGTGAGAGCTATTAGTAGTGCAATGGTATAGTAACAATGTGGAAATAAGCACTGACCAAAAAGGCTTGTCTCGCATTTGCCAAAAAAACATTTTTATCACCCCAAAGACTTTAGGGATAATATTCTATGGACTAATGAATCAAAAGTGGAACTTCTAGGAATAATTGGGTCTTGTTACATCAGGCATAAATCCATAGGCGCAGAATTTCAGACGTAACAAAAATATTTTGACCAACTATGCATCAGTGGGGGAAGCGAAACAAACATGGGTTCGTAAATCTAGCATGATCCAGTCTGATGGAATGTTTGGTTTGCAACTTTTTCCAGTTCATAGTCAATGGTCCAATTTGAAATGTTTATCTCAGCTGCAGTCGCAGTGCGAACTTTTTTCAAGAAAACAACATTGCTCATAAAGACGCTTAAAAAGATTGCCACCTGGCTAGCTCATAAATGTAGTAATGCATCTACTCACTTGGTTTCAACTTCCACTCAACTTGAACTGAGCAGGTTTCGGGAGTCTGCTGACATGATTCATAGTGATCAGTGAAGGTTGTGGATAGTGAATGAAATTCAAAAATTAGTTGATATTCAAAAACTTAATGATCAGTGGTGGAAACACCGAAGACCCAAGCCTGCCTACGATAGGGGGTGTGGGGTCCATTATCAATTTAATTGAATTTATTGATATGTAGCAATCTTAAAGAAGAATGAGCATGGCAGCTGTACTCGCGATGGTGCTCGAGTGCCAACGCAAAATTTTCTAGCCTTATGCTCGACAGGAAAGGCAAGTAAATGTCAGTCGTGGAAAGTAACATTCTTAAGATCTCAATTCATCAGTGACTGTGTTTACATGATGCTAGAAAAAATCAATTTATTGCGTTATTTCGACCAAAACCGGACTTTTAAAATTCATGTAAATATGTTAGTTTGACTGTAATTGTACTAAATCAAATTTCTCAAAGTTGGACTAACACACCCAGATAATGCAGTTACTAGTCAGATTACTCCTCCAAGTATACGCTTGAATCGAACCAAACTGGATCATATGCTCTGTGCATGCTCCAAAGTTCATCGTCCAGGGCTTTGACCCGGAAGTCTTGAGATGATCAAACTGATTAGCAACAACTCTGTACTCTGTACTAATAGCAAGTTTGTACAGAACAGTAGCAATCCTCATCTGCAGCGGTATAGGTGCTCAAACCGTCACGTCTTGGGCATAATTTTCACCACCAGTCTTTGATCCTGACTCGCATCCAACATGCATGAGATGGCTGGGGATGCGTTTCCCAAAAGCACAGATGCTAACTTACACAGATAAAACCACTGACTGTGAATGGACAAACTATGTAAGTTACTAACTTAGTTAGCTACTACGCTTTTGAGAAACACACCCCGGGGTAGTAGTGAGAGCACAAAGGGGAGCATAGCTGAGGTTGCACTGTTGGAGCACTCCAGGAGCGTACGTCATTGCTGCCATCTTTCGACTATGTACGAAAAGCATAGCATACAGCACGTACAAAATGTACAGAGCTGCAAAGTTTTCGCCACTCAACATGATGCTACCAGTTTGCCGCCAGCTAACTTGCTTGTAAATTATTTGGTCTGTGACGCAATAGGTCAACCAGAAAAAGGTCCAACACAAAAAAGCTTAAAGGGGACATATTGCCACCTATCATAGCGAAGCTGGACATGCTTCGGTCAATAAACCGATTACCCTACCGTGCATGTATACTGGGACAAGGACAGTAGTCCGATTAAATGGCCTAATTGAGCTATTACCGTAGCTCAACTTAACTGTGCATGTAAACGTACTGAGTGTTAAATAATAATGTATATTTTCAGTGGCCTACGTTAGATGATAGAATTTTTGAAGTTGATAGTGGATAGGCTGCTTATTTTCTGCTCACATTATGGAAAATATCCTTCCACTTGCTTTCTTTTTGTGAATGTTTATGGGAAATATGATGACCAATCAAATTGACTTCCTTGAAAATGCGAACAACAGAAAACAAACACAAAAATGGGTGAAAAAAGAAAGTAGAGAGGAAGATAAGGAAAGGGTAATACTGCCCAAAGTAAATTCCTATTCTCTTGTGCAATGTGCGGCATTAGAACACCTGAGGAAAATCACATGGTGTAACCACGGCTAGCCGCAATGTTATCTGGCTGGCTAGGTAATTCACCTATTCCTGTCCTTTGCCATGGGACTTTGTTTTACTTGCAACTGGTTCATTGTTTCCAGATCAACCAATTTGCCTATGCAAGACAGGTGGCGAGTGGATGTGAGTAGCTAGCAAACACCCAGTTTTTGTTTGAAATTCAAATGGACACTAAATTGGAGATTCAAGATCTGGGCTACAAGAATGCATTTAATAATGAAAAATTGGAGGGTTTTTTTTTTTTTTACTTTAAGCAATTAAATTTGGATGGTCTGAAAATGACAAATATTGGTTCTTTTTTTTTTTTTTTTTTTAAATCTTCGTGTTAAAATTGTTACCTAACTCACGTGGGAATGATGTGAGATGTTGAGCTACACAGGAATCAAGCTAGGCATTTCCAATTCTGATTTGTACAGCAGTTAATTGTGAAGCTGGCACTAGAATGCAACTAACTTTGCTGGCTAGCTAGTTTGCGAGCTATAGCCAGCTAATAAATTGCTGTATATTGATTGTATTGATTGCTAGTAATACAAAATACCATCACGTAATTTAGTCACTTATAAATTGGGAAGAGTATTTGAAATGTTCTATATTGTGAAACTTCATCATAAATGTTCATAACATAAATAACAGTTGTAAACTTGTATTCAAAAATCAAAGTATTCGGATACAAAACAGAAACAAGTGTATGAATGTGGCATCTAGCTTAGCATCATAAAAAAAAAAACAAAAGAAAACTCATTAGGATAATCTCTGTGTATGGAAAAGGCAGCATTTGCACTCGGATTATTGCAAAATTTTTCCTGCTCGTGCAATACGCATGCTCCGATTACATAGGTGTCCCTACCAACTCTCACATTAAACTTAAACCCTTGCATTAAACTGACACAGCAGTCCACAATAAGAATATCATGCCAACAATTTATCATAATGTTGGAAGTGTGATATTCTGAGTCTGCTTGACTGCTTCAGGACCTGCGCAACTTGCCATCATTGATGGAACCATGAATTTCGCTCTCTACCATAAAATCCAGAAGGATAATTTCCAGATATCAGTGTGTGAGCTAGAGCTCACTGTTGGGTTATGTGGCAGGACAATAATCCAAAGCACACAAGCAAGTCCACCTCTGAATGGTTAAAAAGAAACAAAATGGAGGTTTTGGATTAGCCTGGTCAAAGTACTGATTGAAAGGCTTTGGCATGACCTTAAACTGGCAGTCCATACTCGAAAACCCTCCAATGTGGCTAAATGAAAACAATGCTGCCAAGAAGAGTGGGCCGTAATTTCTCCACAGCGATGCAAAAGACTCAGTGCCAGTAATTGCGAATGTTCGTTTAATTTTTTTCAGATGGGTGATATACGTTTTTATTTAATATATAATTTCAAAAATTGAAATTGAAAGCTGCATTCTGGGTTTACTCTCAATCAGTTGGATGATCTGAAACACTTAAATATGACAAATAAGCAAATAAATAAGAAATCAGGAAGTGGGCAAATACTTTTTCAGAGCCCTGTATATTGGTCCGCCCTACATTTGACACCTTTTAATCTCTACAATTGATTTCCATATTCTTTTTCACACCTTTCCAGATGCTGTTCCCTTTTCCAGATAACACTGATGTACTTGGCAGCACCTCAAAGAGCTCATGAGGGTGATTTGATTTTCATTCACAATCTGCTACAAGTGATGAGCAATCTGCGTATAAATCTATTTAAAAAGAAAATCAAAGACTCTTTCAAGAGATGGAGTTGATCCAATCTGCATCGTGACAGAATCAAAATTTCAATCAATGAGTTATGACGACAGCATCAATGAAATATAAACATGTACAATAGTATTTTGACCATTGGTAGCCTCGTCAGATTGTTGGTTTTGTTTTGTTCTAAAGACCCTTTTCACAGATGCATATAGGAAAAGCACAGCTGCCACTACTGAAGTTGATTTTAAAAGGTTCTGTTACTCTTTTATTTGACAATTGGCTTATTGTTTTATGGTTCAGTTGTGACATATGGTATTTTTGATAAAAGTTTGATTCAGTTGGCAGGGAAGCTGTGGGGTAGGCCGTGGACCTCTTTCTCAAGTGACTCAAATGAGTCGATTCAAAATACTTGCCTAACAGTCATGCAGTCTGAGAGAATAGATTCCCATAAAAGAATCAGTTTTCGTAGCACTATCTGCAATGGTTGTTGCTGCTTATTGCACCAGTTGTGCATCTCTTAAATCTGCAAGCTGAATTGGCATTTAAAAAATTGCAAATTTGTAAGCTGGGCAGATTTAATTTCTGTGGCGTTAACAGAGCATTATGTTTTATAACCCACTAATTTTTTTTTTTTTTTTTTTTTTTTTTTTTTATGAATGAACGCAAAATACCAGAATAGATGCTTTTTGTGACCTCAACCAGTCAGTTTAGTTTTATACATTACACTATTCCTGCTGAAATGGAGAAAAGCCATCTGTGATTTCTTTCCCCAATGTTCCATTGTTTGAATAAAGAGGCATCAAATAGCTTTTCGTGAAGGCCTTAGTGAAGACATTCAGCTTTGATTGACATTTCATAAATTTGTACGTGTAAACACACCCCCACATAGGGGAGTGATTGATTCCAGCTGCAGCTGGATAACACTGAAATAGGGCAGCCCAAAGGAATGCTTGTGCTTGGGTGCTGATTACTTAACTGCCAATCCTGAGAGGAATCACATGGAACATGCATTCCTCATCTGTCAGCGAGTTGAACATATTTTTACCAAATAACCTCCAACACATATGGTGAGTGTCTCACGCTAATAATTGCCAGCACTTCCTCCAGCAGGTCAAATTACAACAACACTGTATGAATGGCCTACCATTTTTTTTCTCTGTGAATAAGATCCATGTTTTTTTTTTTTTTTAATTGACCAAAGCAGTTTAGCACAAGTGATGGGCTTGTTATGTTATGTCTTCTCCCTTGGGTGTGTTGCTTTCCTTTTGTTTTCTTTTCTATGATTTTTGTGGTGACGGCACTCATTGGAAATCATGTATTAGAAGCCCAGTGCTGCCTGAGCACATTGTCAGTTTCGATCCAGATGCAGATTCAGGGTACAATCTACAGGGGAGTATTTATTAATAGTAATACGATTATAGTTGAGGGAAAGTTTTTAGCCCAGCTCAGAAGAGGGGGCAGTCCCACTAGGTTGGAAATGGCTGGAGAGGGTTGGGGAATGCTCGATTCTTGGCCAGTGGCCATCCTGGGGCTGAAGTCAGGTGGTGAATCCCCCTCACTGAAGTAGGACTGCTTGACAGTTGAACTGAATGGTCTTGCAGGAAGACAGTCCCGATCCTGGCAATGGATGAAGGCTTGGAGGTGTTCCTAATAAACTGACTTTGGGGACAGATTGGAACAGATGATTAACAAGAGTGCAGCCTCAATTCTGGATCCCAATATAAAGGCTGGGGAGTGTGTTCCTATTATTAAGACTCTGAAGAGTAATTACATTGTTCTTTATCATAAATTTACTGAAAACACACGAACGGAGAGCGTTGCTCACACTAGCAGGCACAAACTGATCTGTAGGCGTTGTAGAGAATAAAGCGTGACAATCCAGCAACCATGCTGGAGACAAAATTGGCTTATATGGACAAGACACATAAAAGGAGCATGGCATGCAAATGACAACACCTGGGGGCATGGGAGAAACAAGACAATAAATCAACAAAAGACAAAACCATACAACCCATGCAGATTGATGGAAAGGGGGAGGAACCAAATAAAGACACACAGGGGTTGTGACAGCATTCACTCTGGCAGCCATTTTTGTCATGCACTGCCAGCATTACTGGTATTCCTTACTGATAAAATTGTTTTTTTTTTTCTAAATAAATAGCTTGCATTGGCAAACATGCTTTTTATGTGTCATGTTGTGAATCGGCCGAGAAAGACTATTACAATTAATAGTAACCCATGACAGACAATGAAACCACAAAAGTAAAACAAGGAAACACCTTGTTGTGGGAATTTTAAATTGTATTCCTGAAAGAAATCCGACTGAGACAGATGAGTAAATAGGATCCTTTACTGCTTGCAAGAAGGGTCTTCGTTACAGGCAAGAACAAAGACAAAGGAATCTCTCCTTGGATTTGGATATATGTAAAAGCATAATGTCATGATGTACGCCCTCTGCGTCAGCTGCGTGCGTGCACATCCCACGTAAGTCTGGCTCCAGTAGTCCTAAAAAGTTTCTCCCCCTGCAGAAATTTACATTTCCTTGGGTCTTATCTAGAGCACTCCAGGCTTCAGAAGGAACACTCTGTTTCAGTAAACACACTTCATGACGCTTTTACATAGGAACAAGCTAGATTATAAAAGTTGCGATCACGCATGGCCTAGGTCACCTAGGCCACTCCAGAACAAGTAAGGATAAACACTTAATGACTGAATAAACAAGTAAATCAACACTAAATCAAGAGCAAGCAAGGATAAACAATTAATAACCAAATAAGCAATAATAAGGAATTTATGACTGAATTCCAACAACATTTCCCTCTTCTTTATAATTGATTATCCGCTAACATGCCACTTCTCTCGATTTTCAGCATGTGCTTCATTCACAGGAAATGCTAGAAAAATCGCTTTACACTTCTGTTCAAACAAGCCTTCTATTTCTATCACATCACTGTATGACTCCCCCAGCTCCTCCAGCAGAGAATGTCCTCCGTTGATGTCCTGTAACATAAACATCTAATACCATGGGTTAGCATTCAACATTTTCTATATCAATCCTCTTATTATTGGGACCCCACAGCAACTGTAAAAGCGTAGTATTGCAAATCCTGCTGCTATGAGGCTCAATACAGATGATATTGCTGCTTTCCACCCCCCTGACATGAGCCACTGCCACCAGGTACTGTCAGATACATAGTCACTCAGCTGTGCATCTTATAGATCTTTTAAACGTTGCAAGGCTTGATCTATTACTCCCCCCTCCTCATTATTTGCTGGTATGTAGGTGCAACATGAAGGCCCTATAATTTGACAAACTCCACCCTGTGCTGCTGTCAATAAATCGAGTACCATTCGATTTTGCAGTGTCATTAATCGTAAGGCAGTCAATTCTTGCTGTACACTCCTAGTGATATTACAGGTCTCAGTTATAAGTGCACTTAGGCGATAGTTCACAGTTTCCATTCGCAAAAATACCTTTCCAACTCCCAGATGCGGAAACAGGGAGAGGGCAATCTTGTCCCCTACTGACCACAACTTTGCCTCTGCTGGAACATTAGTTCCCCAAATCGGGTCACGTGGTGCTGCTGCATCTCATCTCCGTTGCGTGGTCATAGTGTCTGCACTCACAATGTATGTGTGATCACTTAATTGTACATAAGCACATGCCCCTCCCCAATTTGGCGGTAACACTACATATATTCAATGTCCACACAACCAATACCAACCATCCACAGCTCTCGTCCCATTCCAGTGAGGTGCCCACGGGTGACATAGTGTGCCATTTGGACTGTCTTCTCTCCCAGTGAAATAGGATGTTTCTGTTATTTTTGGATAACCACAGAAAATCAGTCATTTCCCCTGACACCCCTGAGTTACTCCCACAGATACTGTGCCATTACCTTTGACACATCGCCAAAACTTCTGCCCCGAACTATAATGGACTACCATGAGTGGAACGTTAGAACTCATGTTTCCCAACTTCAGGTACCCATCTTTGTTGGTGCAGTACTTCAACCCAGAGTTCATTACTATGTTGAGCGGGGGTAAACTGGGGTCCATTGAGATCAATCCACTATGAGCAGTAGACACTGCCATAGCGCACTTAATCGTACTATTCACACTCATTGTGGGCGCTGCAACTTGTAACACCTCTACTCTAGGAGTAGGTAAGGAGGCTGGTAGGTGTGTGCACACATAACACTCAGTGCGGTTTACAGAATGTGCTGATCTGTTTGCATATCTCCACCATGTATTAGTTGCATATATGTGAGAGGGATCTCCTAAGTCAAACAAGTGGCCAACCTCCCCCACATACCTTCTTGCCCTGGGTGAGGCTGGCATGTGGGCTGCACTTACCATGCATACACCTAGAATCAACAAACACAGGGGGAAGTGAGCCATGTTATGAGCCAGTCTGGAGTCTCTACTGACTTGGAGCGTAAATAAGTTCTTCCACTTAGATCCTTCAAACCTCCCATTCAGGGCGCAGTCCCAGGCTAGATCCCTTTCCACAGAGATCTTCGCCCGGGCTCCCCCAGGTTGGGAACTCTGCCTTCTGCTTCCCGGTGTCTTCTTTTCAAAGCCCACCGATCACAGAAGCACCACTCGCCGACTGACGCATTCGCTTTTGGCTTGTGGTGGCCTGACTGTACATTAAGCCGAGCGCAGCGGCCACCTCGTGGTCTGACTGCCATATGCGACCCGACCGGCCAGTGACCCAGTCGATAGCGATCCCCGAATCCTGTAGTGGTTACCAGCCACCCAGGTGGGAACCGACAGTCTGATCCCTACCCCACTTTGCTATGGGTATAGAAACTTTGACCGTTTTCACCAGCCTTGCCTGTTCAGAGGTCATCTCCAATGCCCCTCTGCAAGGTGTGGGCTGTCACCCACGTACCACGTGTTGGCCTCACTTACATGCGACAAACACGCCGACTAGACAGTACCACGGCAGTATATCAATTCATACTTCACCAGACACGGGGGCCTTTAGTCCTCTCTAGCACTATATGTCAGATTTAACGTGCCCTCGGAACTTTGCAGTCCCGCCGCCGCCGCCTGTTACCGGCTAGGTTCAGGGGGCCCAATCCCCTCCCTAACCGGGTTTGAGACGGGCGAGCTCTATATTCCACGCCCCCCTTTGTAGCCGGACTCCCTCCAAGTTTATCCTGACTTATTTCAATCGATCAATCAGATGCACCTACACACCAGTTGGAGGAGGTACTACCTTGCAGTGTGACTGATGTATCCACGCCTCTCTCTCGTATCCTCACTGCAGTCGGTGCGGTCAGGAGCACTTGATATGGACCCTACCACGTCGGTTCACTCCACTTCTGCTTTTTACCGACACTCCGCACCAGGATCCAATCTCCAGGCTTAATCTCCCCTGGTGGCAGCTCCGCTACTGATCTGGGGGGAAGCACATTTCGAATCTCACTCTTGTTAGTTAACATCCTATTCATATATTCTGCCAGAGTTGCTTCTCCTATTTGGGTTCTCTGCAATAAATGTGGTAATTCAAAAGGTTTCCCATGTACTACTTCATAAGGCAACAACCCCAATCCGCGCTGTGGTGTTATTCTCATACTGGTTAATGCCAATGGCAGACATGCAACCCAATTCCATTTAGTTTCTGCCATGGCTTTGCGCAATTTTGCTTTCAGGGTTCCATTAGTTCTCTCCACTAATCCTGCTGATTGTGGATGATATGCACAATGCTTTTTCAATCCTATTCCCAATTTTGCTCCTAGGCGGGTCAACACTTAATTCCTAAATTCTGGCCCACTGTCACTATACAATGCCTTTGGAATCCCCCGCCTAGGAATAATTTCTCTACGCAGATCTTTTGCTACTGTGATTGCATCTACTACCCCAATTCCGAAATAGTTGAGACAAAGTGAAAATTGTGAATAAAATCAAAATGCAATGACTTTCAAATCACACCAGCCAGTATTTTATTCACAATAGAACAGAGATAACAGAGCAAATGTTGAAACTGAGAAATTTTACAATTTCATCCATAAAATGAGCTCATTTCAAATTTGATGGCTGGTACAGGTCTCAAAAAAGTTGGGACAGGGGCCTGTTTACCATGGTGTTGCATCCCCTCTTCTTTTTAACACAGAGTGGAGGCGTCTGAGCATTGAGGAGACAAGTTTCTTGAGTTTAGTTATTGGAATTTAATCCCACTCTTGTTTAATACAGGCTTCCAGCTGCTGGAGTGTTTTGGGTCTCCTTTGACGGACTTTTCGTTTAATTATGCGCCAAATGTTCTCAATCGGTGAAAGATTAGGACTGCAAGCAGGACAGTTCAGCACACGGTCTCTTCTACTACGAAGCCATGCTGTTGTAATAGCTGCAGTGTGTGGTTTTGCATTGTCCTGCTGAAATACACAAGGCCTTCCATGGAATAGATGTCGTCTGGAGGGGAGCATGTGTTGCTCTAAAACCTTTATATACCTTTCAGCATTCATGGTGCTTTTTAAAACATGCAAGTGTCCCACACCATATGCACTAATGCATCCCCATACCATCAGAGATGCTGACTTTTGAATTGAACGCTAATAACAGGAGGGATGGTCTTTCTCCTCTTTAGCCCGGAGGACACGACGCCCATGATTTCCAACAAGAATGTCAAATTTGGACTCGTCTGACCACAGGACACTTTGCTACAGTCCATTTTAAATGAGCCTTGCCCCACAGAACACGGTGTTGCTTCTGGATCATGCTCAACAATGGCTTCCTTTTTGCATGATAGAGTTTTAGGTGGCATCTGTGGATGGCACGGTGGACTGTGTTTACTGACAGTGGTTTCTTGAAGTATTCCTGGGCCCAACTAGTAATGTCAACGATAGAATCATGCCGGTGTGTGATGCAGTGGCGTCTTAGGGCCCGAAGATCACGGGCATCCAGTAAAGGTCTTTGGCCTTGTCCCTTACGCACAGAGATTTTTCCAGTTTCACTGAATCTTTTGATGATGTTATGCATTGTTGATGATGAGACCTTCAAAGCCTTTGCAATTTGACGTTGAGGAACATTGTTTATATAGTTTTCCACAATTTTTTTACGCAAGCCTTCACAGGTTGTAGAGCCTCTGGCTATCTTTACTTCTGAGAGACTCAGCTTCTCTAAGACATCCCTTTTATAGCCGATCATGTTAAACACTTGATGCCAGTTAACTTAATTACTTGCTAAATGTTCTTTCAGCTGATTCTCTTATATATTAATTGCTTTTTCAGCCCTTTTTTGCCAGTGTCCCAACTTTTTTGAGACCTGTTGCTGCCAGAAAATTTGAAATAAGCTCATTTTGTGGATACAAATGTAAAATGTCTCAGTTTCAACATTTGAAATGTTATCTATGTTCTATTGTAAATAACATATTGGCTCATGTGATCTGAAAGTCACTGCATTTTGATTTTATTCACAATTTACACTTCGTCCCAACTATTTCGGAATTGGGGTTGTATAGCTTCTACACCATTTAGAAAAAGGTCATATCAATACTAACCCATACCTCTTCCCCTCACACGGTGTTAAATGTATGAATCGTATGGAATGGCCCAGGGGGTGTAGGGATTGCCCCCTTCTGTACTACTACCCCTCCCTGTGTGTCCCGTGTGTTATAACTTTGTCATGTTGGACATTTATTAGAAAAATTTTTTTAGTAAAGAAGTGATAGTAACTTTTCTCTGTTGCTCTATTAACTCCTTGATCCCTCCTCTTGGCACATGGCACTGCCCATGCACCAAATCTGCAGCAATATGGAAGAGGGATTTCGGCAATATAGGCTTACCATTGGGTCCTACCCACCCGTCATCAGTGTGTTGTGTTCCATGTGATGTCCATTGACGTTTCTCTTGTGGGGGAGCAGCATCATGCTCTGCTCGCTGCAGGTCACATGAAATTGAGTCTTCAGATTGGTGTAATAGCCCCACAAGAGTGTGTTTGGCTGTTGCCCTTGCTTCTCTGTCTGCAAAGGCGTCAGCCAAACTGATTGGGTCAACCTGTTTGGTGTGCAGAGGGCCACAATCAACACAGATTCAATCTCAGGGTTTGATAGAGGGGTGTCCTTGAGTCCAAGACATGGAGCAGTATTAGATAGGACTTCTTTTAAACAATGGGGAATACCTTTTTTTTTTTTTTTTTTTTTCTTAAATGAATTATGATTAAGCAATCCACCTCAGTCTAGGGTTCCGCTAAGAGCATGGAGGAAATGCACAGTCAGGGCTTGTTAGCTCCAGCCATTGTTACAATTCCCCACGTCATCAGCAGAACCGGGTGGAGTTGCTTTAGACTATGTTACAATATGCAAATTTTTTATTCACAAAAAATTGGTACATATTGAATATTCAACTAATAGTTTTCCCGTTGGGCTCCCAGCACATAAAGGTCAACTCAGTCAGTACGTTTTATTTGATTGTCCACTTAATCAAAAATAAATTTAGAAATGAGAAAAGGAAAAAAATGTGATCACGTTATTAGTCGACCTCTTCAATTATATGGCGGTCCACCTTTTGAATTTAGTCTTGTGATAATACTCCAAATTGGATTACCCCAAATTTATTTCAGAAGGTAAACAAATCCTTAGCTGGCCACCGTATCATTTTCACTCAAGACTATTTTAATCTCTACTCTTCTGCAGTATCCTCAAGGTTCGGGGGGGGGGGCCTAATACCCTACCCTCAGCACCCTGTGGAAAAGTTTCAATAGAATGAATTAGATGCATACAACAATAAACAAACGCAATCATCGTAGTTTTGCTGGTTTGCCTCTCGTTTGGATCCTTTCCTGTAAAAGTTGAATAAACAGATTAAGGTTATTAGCCCCTCTTAAATTTTTCCCGTGTAGAATCACTGGTTGGTCCTCAGTTCCTGTTTAAAATGTAGAAAAGGTCTTTTGTTAAACATTCATTGCATTTCTTCGGTCAGGAAAGCTTTCAGTCACCTTCTTTAAATCACAATGCATCATTTGTTATAAAATTTGGTCCTTCACATTACTCGTTTGCTGGGCAGAACTTGTTCTCGTTTGAAAAGTTTGCATGCAGTCTTAGACCTCGCTGCTGTTCTCTGATTTCTGTGTGTCGACCTTTCACCTATCTGTGTTCCCTTATCTGCTTTGGCCGTTAAGGCCCATTCGCTCTATTATTTTGGCTCTGCACACCCCCGTCTAAAAGCCCATCCAGTCTCTAATCCCACAATAGTTCACTTGATCTTTTATTTTATTTTTATAAATCTTATATGTACCATTAAATTTCATATTATATTGTATATTTCCTGGTACTTCTCTGATCCTTTTCAAATATCAATTGAAAATTTTCAACACTTGATAGAGAAACCTCTGTATCAATTAAATTTGGCACACAGGGCCCTATCTTACGCCAGAGTCCCTAAACCCGTTATTTGGGGTTTTTGCATTGCGTAAGAGGCGATCCCCCGCAAAAGTTGTTATCTTGCACACCTGCCTATATCCCTAAAACACCAGCGCTACCTGTTACATTATGCATAGGCGTGGTTTGGGCGTTACGCCAGTTAAACCGATCAGTGTGCCAGGTGCCACTGCCTTTCGGAGCAGGCTGCGCTATCCCAAATCCTCAAACCGAAATCCGTGATGGAGAGAGGAAGGTCGCCACGTTTCTCCATTGACGAAGCTAAATTGCTCTTGCATGAGGTCAGATCCAGTCAGGGTAGGATCTGTTTTTGTTAAGTTAATCATGAATTGTAGTATTATTATTATTATTATTATTATTATTATTTGAAATTTACATATTGTTTAATGTTTGGTATGTAGTAAAAAAAAAAAAAAAAAAAAAGCCTACCCCTTTTGTGATGGAAACATCAAAAAAAAAAAAAAAAAAAAAAAAGCGTTTCCCCATGCACTTCCAATTCCCTCTCCCGTCTAAAATGAAGCATAGAACAAAATCCCATTTTAGAAAAATAAAATTAGGTCTATGCACTGGCACTCAGCAACGGTATTTTTTTTCCAGACCGGAATTTCAGAACTCTTTTGCGAATGAAGGTAATTTCGGCGACAAGTACGCACACTTGTTTTTGCAGTACGGTCACGCAACTTGCTGTAAAAAAAATAGACAGCGGTCCGATTGGAAAATGTAAATGGACGAAACCACGTACTTGTCACCAGAATTACCTTCATTCGCTGAACAGTTCTGAAATGCCGCTCTCACTGGAAAAAAAAGTTACGTCGCTGAGTGCCAGTGCATAGACCTAATTATAATTCATTATTTTTCTGAACTGAATGTAGCCTATTTGTCGCTGTTAGATCGCATAGGGGGAGAGAAGCCATATCTTCAATTGCCAAATGGGTAGCGGGTGGTTTGAGGACCCGCTATACGCTTTCCCTAACCTGTGTGGTCAAGATAGCAATTGTAGGGAAAGCGCATAAACACGCCCACGGGCACACCTCCAGGCGCAAATAAAGGATTCGGCATAATGTATAGCGGGTAGTGTGGGCGCAAGATACCGTTTAGGGATAGTGGAAGCTGCTAAATGCGTAATTCACGGGTAGCGGGTAGTGGCAACGGGTAGGGCAGTGTGAAAGATAGAGCCCACAGTCTCTTACTGTATACAATGTTAAACAGTACTTTGGCAAATTTTGAACACACTTTGTTATTCTTGTTTCTACTTTTCCTTCATCCTCTTCTCAGAGATATGCTTCTAGCACACAAATCTCACACAGTCTAATTATCTACAGAAAACTGCTTAGATTTTCCAGCTCTCTCGAATTTCACAAATCTGAACAAATTCAAATGGTGTTATTACTTAAAGCTCATCGAGGATATCACTGGTGGTTTTCTCAGCAATGCGTTACTCCTGCCAAATATTGGAGTATTTAAATATTGGGCTTTCTCCTGCATCAAACGGTGCATTTTTTCTTTTATTCACAGTTTTATATTTTAATCTCACTTATGCCCATTCTATGTTAATTTTATGTGAAGCTCTCAATACATGTAATCACTTTGTTTTAAAGGACTCAGCAATGTATTTCTTTCTCGTACACTAAACATTTTCCCCGATTTTCACTTTTTACTCGAAGCAATTCTATTAGCCACAACATTAGAAACACTTGTCCATGTTTGTGTAATTTACATACAATTGTTACTTCCTCTAAATTTCCCTCTGTTTATAGTTTCTGATCGTTTAAGAGGGGTAAGCATTTATTTTGTCAAGAAATAAGGACTTTTGTTCGGTTTCATAAGGAATAATTATTCTGCTCACTTCAGCAACTTTGTCCTTTTACAACTCCACAGTCATTAAAATAGCTAAACTCCTGCAAATTTGCACTGCTATTATACCCATTTTTCTTAGAAATTTCACTTTTTGCCAATCCTGTAATTACAGTAAGAATTCCATAAAATACTGTAAATATAGGCTAATCAACAGGCACCTTAAATTAATCTTGAATAGATGCTAATTTTATTGTAGACATCTATATGAGCACTTCATGGAACAGAATGACAACTGTATTCAATCTAACAAAGACAGAACTAACAAATATGCCAGCCATGCAGTTGTTTACAGACACTCACAGGGTTAGGTTTATTCACATTGATTTCCACACACACAATCTGAGTTCAGAATACATACACACACACACACACACACACACCTCAGTGCACTTTCCTCTCTCACATTCATTCACATTGGAAAAGATCCAAGGCTCTAATTTTCTTATGATCTGACACCATTGTTGCTTTGATAACATACGCAGACAACGCTCTATTTCAATAGCATTCAATCGGTTCCCCCATGAGACGAACCTGCGTGCCGTGTAAATTCCATTGTAGCGTTATTCCAGTAATAAATTGGTGTGCCGTTTACTATCAACGTTTTCAAAGCACTCGTTGGTGCTGCCATTAATGCAAATAATTTAGTTTCATCATAGGGTAATGGCTCCCCAGATGTTAACCCCTTCTCTGGGACGGTTAGTCATGCCAAATTATTTTCTTGTTCTTGATTGTTGAGCCTGATTCGGGATATTTCGAGCAATATGACTGTTTTTCCCACAAACAAAACAAACTTGATTACCCCCAGGCAGTCCGTTTTCCCCACAGCTACAACCGCGCCTATGCCCTCGGGCTTTGACCTTTTCACTTTGCCACTTAGATCTCTGATACTCAGCTTCTTCATGCCAATGAAGTGCTGCTTCATAATCAAACTTTTTTAACAGCTTTCATCATCACCCGCCCGCTTCATTATATCTCTCACAAGTGTACTCGCATGTGCAGGCCTCAGCTGTTTACTAAACCCAAATTCCTTTACCCACAATGATTTCCAGAACAATTATGTCAGCGTTCTACACACTCCCCAGTCACAGACCCACAATGATTCCCTGAACCATTATGTCGACGTTCTACACACTCCTCAGTCACAGTCAAAGTCAAGTCATCTGTCACACAACAAGACTTACAACAGTTACAGCAACATCCCCCTTTACTATTAGTTTTCCCCATTTTAGTTTTACTCTCTCAGTCTCACAGCAATAAAGCCGAATTCGGAAAAGTTCCGTCACTCACCCGCTCCTCTGTTTTATGGAGAACCTCCCTCCTGGCCTCACTACACCCTCGAGAGCCTTGAATTGTGGACTTTCCCCTTTTATGTTTCTCAGGACGACCGTGCACGGTGCCGATTCTCCAGGGAGTGCAGGTGAGATATTGGAACCCCGGACGAAGCCCCCAATGTTGTGGGAATTTTAAATTGTATTCCTGAAAGAAATCCGACTGAGACAGATGAGTAAATAGGATCCTTTACTACTTGCAAGAAGGGTCTTCGTTACAGGCAAAAACAAAGATTAAGGAATCACTCCTTTGCTTTGGATATATGTAAAAGCAGAACGTCATGATGTACGCCCTCTGCGTCAGCTGCATGCGTGCGCATCCCACGTAAGTCTGGCTCCAGTAGTCCTAAAAAGTTTCTCCCCCCGCAGAAATTTACATTTCCTTGGGTCTTATCTAGAACACTCCAGGCTTCAGAAGGAACACTCTGTTTCAGTAAACACACTCATGACGCTTTTACATAGGAACAAGCTAGATTATAAAAGTTGCAATCACGCATGGCCTAGGTCACCTAGGCCACTCGAGATCAAGTAAGGATAAACACTTAATGACTGAATAAACAAGTAAATCAATACTAAATCAAGAGCAAGCAAGGACAAACAATTAATAACCAAATAAGCAATAATAAGGAATTTATGACTGAATTCCACCAACACACCTGGTTCAGCTGGTCTGAGTGGGTAAACTATATAACAAAAATTTAGTTCCTGGATAGTGTGTTTCATTATTGTTTATGTTGTAAAAGAATAGAAAATACCCATTATTCCCTTCAAACTTTGCTTTTGTGACCTGGATAATGAAATTTAGTAATTCACCTATTTTCTGTGTAAAAATGGGCAAATTTGCACATTTTCATTTACATAAGGTCTGAATAAAACAACATATGAATCAAATTTTATTAAATGGGTATACAATCAAATCTTGCTCTTCTTGCAAGCAAAAATTTTTTGTCTTACGTTCTAGAGTTCTTTTGCAGTGCTCTTTGGTATAATGAGGCGCCCAGAGTTTGTGTTGATCCCTGTCAAGCATGCTAAAGTATACCCCCAAAGCTTCATGCATTTTAGCAGATGCTGTCATAGAGTACTTTTTTGCCTTTGTTTTGATAAATTGGCCACATACTTTGCAGAATGCATCTGGAGAATGCTAGCAGCTTCTAGATGCCATCTCTGAAAAATTCAAATATGTCTATGTGTTCACTTAGGCAGCTAGAACAAAACTGAGGTGGTAAGTGGTGAGCCGCTGTATATATATCACTATGGAAAGATCTAGAAAATTTTAAAAGGTTCTTGAAATTCTTGTAAGGTCTACAGCATCCTAGAAAACTCTAAAACTTGTTCCAGAAAATTCTTGTAAGCTCTAGAAAATTCTCTACTAGCAAGTCAGCACTGAATCTATCTTTAATGTTCTGGAAAATAGATAAAAATCGAACATTATATTACCCAGGTCACAAAAACAAAGTTTGAAGACAGAAATAGGTCTTTTCCATTTACTTTAGGTATAAGCAATTAGGAAATAACACTTTCTGCCCAGGAAGAAGAAAAAGCCAAAATTTTGTTTCAGTGTAATCAGGGGAAATGTGAAAATTATTGGCTATAAGAATTGTCATCCATACCACAATGAGGGAAAAAAGGTGAATCACAGATGGCTGAATTCATCAATCGTGGCCTCTGACGGAAGATTTACAGAAACCTTTAGCCAAAATTGTGCTATGTACCAGCGTACTATGAACACGTGCTCGTAATGAACTCATATCAGAGCATGGCATAAACACATTCTGTACTGAATATGTTCCATTCATTGACTGAGTTTGATAAATTAGGCACGGTATCTTGTCTGGACTAGTCTCACTTGTGGTGCTTGCACCACTTGACCAAATGTGGTGTTGCCAAGAAAAAATTACTAGTGCAGAAATAAAATGGAAAAGTCGCACCAGTAATTTGTGTGGTATCACACAGTATTTATATAATTCATTTTGCGGTGTTTTTGAGATACAGCATGTAAAGTACTGTAAAATTACTAAACTTAAGAAGCATGAATCAGGTGCTTTGTTTTGCCTTAGTTTAACGTACATTTACTTCTGTTTCTAAAAATAATAATTAGGAAAGGGTACGATAACTATTAGAAAAGGGTGGAAAGAATTAATTAGTTGCTGGAGCCAGAGCTTTATTCAAAATCAACGGTATAGAGTCAAGAGCAATACATGGCGAACAGAACATGTTCGCGGAATAGGCAGAGGTTGGGTGGCAGCAGTCGAGATCCAAGGAACAAGCAGAGCAAAGTCAAGATCCGAAGCCGAGGTGGAAACCAGGAGAACTTTACTCAATAGTTACGAGCTGTTTTCCTTAAATGTTTTTGGAGGGATAGGGTATAGCTCAAGGAACAATCCATTAGATTTTGGTGGTGATCTGGATCACAGTCCAGTTCCAGGAATTTTTGAAGGGATTTTTCAACATTTGTCTGCTTGTGTTTGTCTGTTAGCAACTTTACTGATAAGTTACAAATGGATTTTGATGAAATTTTTTGGAGGGATAGAGTATGACCCAAAGAACAATTCATTAGATTTTGGTGGTGACTCAGATCACTATCCGGATCCAGCAATTTTTTTTAAAGGATTCCAAGACTGGGCATGTGCCAGAATAAATCCCAAACATCTTAAAATCCCCAAGATGGTAGCAAAGTTCAAAGCAACAAAACTTAGCCAATTGTAGGAATACAATGGTCGTGCTTACAAATTTGCATAACATGTGAGAGTGGAGATTTGGCCTAGTCGGTGATCTGCATTCTCTGATTGCCACTTGAGCTAAAACGTTATTTTGCGGAATCAATACAATGAAATTGTCTCATGAAGTGCAGATCTTTCAACCTAGGCTACAGAGTGCCTGAGTTCAGTATGCTAGCTAAAATTAATTAACTTGGATTAGTTGGGCAGTAATTTTTAATAATTTTATCCTGCACAAAACAATGTTTTTCACATAATAAATATAGTCCAGCCAACTTCACACTAAATTGGTGTCCAACACAATTTTTAAATTAGTCTTTGCCGTAGGCTACTTCTGTTATAGATCAACCGTCTACACCCAACAATATTCAGGTGAAGAAAGTTTTACCGTGAAGAAAGTTTTAGCTTCTGCTATTCAGATGCTGGCAGCAGATGGCCATTTCTATATCCAAATTAGCCATTTTGGCTGTGGTACATAGAATTTTGCAGAAATTTACTGATTGCACCTTAAAACATTCAAATGCAACTTGTTCATTCATCTTCTTTTTTTTTTTGGTAATGGGAAAGTCTTATTTATTGTGGCCACAGGCCACAAGTCTTGCCAAGGTGCAGCATCAACTTGGACTCATAGCCTGCCAGTGTGTAATGTGAGGCGCACTGAAGGTAAAAACTTGCAGAATCTAGGAAATAACACACTTCAGTATTTAACTAATTTCTATGTCACTACTTTCAGGGCAGTGGCTAGACTTTGCTTGGAGCCGGTCTAGAATGGAGAAGTAAGGCGTCTCCTTCCCTCCACTAGCCTGGGTGCGCACCTTGGGCAAGTGTCAGTACACCCTAAACCTCCCTTGGCCGGGGTTATGGCGTGCATGCTCACCAATCTGGTGTGTACCCATCAACAACAAGACCAGGGTATGTCTCAAAACTACTTCCAAGGATGCTGGCAGCAGGGTGTCTTTGGTGCTCTGTGGCAGAAGAACCCTCTAGGTCAATGGCACATCACCGGATGGCATGCAGAAGAACCCTATAGTCGGTCAACGGATGCCATCACCAGGCAGGACTACTGCCACTGCGGGCAACCTCCATGTCTGCCAAGTCTGTGGCACACCCGTGCACCACTTGACACTGGACCTCGAGGTCCAGAGAGGCAAAGCAGTGGGGGCATGACACCGCTTGCCTTAATTACTGTGCAAGACATTATGTGAGAGGAGGACTTAAGCCCTGCGGCGATGGGATGAATGCGACGGTAGCAGGTCTGAGAAGCTCGAAGCTGCTAGCAAGATTCCTGCACGTAGGCGGCTCACATCTGATGGTCGCAGCTCAACTGAAGATCTGGGTGACAGTAGGTTGAGGCAGCAGTGTGAGTGTCTAGGTTGCCCTATTTAGGGATAGCACAGCCTGCCCTGGTACCGGGATGCCCCTAGAAAAGGTGGGGTAAAGAAAGCTCGCCCAGAACTACCTGGCTGGTTTACCATGGCCAGCGGGTCTTCACTACAGTGGTAAGAAAAGCAAGAAGTTGAAACTAACAGTCGCTACCTGGATGTCCGAACGATGCTTGACAATGACACTAGACCTGAGAGACGTACAGCTCTCATTGCAAAAGAACTGGAGCGCTACAACATCAATACTGCTGCTCTACAAGAAACAAGGCTACAAGGTCAAGGTCAACTCCAAGAGGAAAAATACACTTTCTTTTGGAGTGGGAGAGTAGATGAGAGGAGAGAAGCAGGTGTCGCCTTTGCCATCTCCAATTGATTTGCCAAGAAACTGCCATCACTACCAATTGGAATATCTGAAAGAATCATGTGTCTGCGCTACCAGCAGCCAACCAGCGCTTCCTGTCCATGGTGTGTGTTTACGCACCAACCATGATGCATTCCAATGAGGATAAGGAAGCCTTCTACCAGTATCTGGCGGTAGTTGTAGACAAAGTACCCAAAGAAGACAAGCTCCTCATCCTTGGGGACTTCAATGCTAGAGTGGGGAACGATCATATTACCTATGAAGGTGCTATTGGGAAGTTTGGGAAAGGAAAGAAGAACTCCAATGTGGAACTATTGCTGAACTTTTGTATCCAACATGATCTTTGCATTACCAACACATTTTTCTATCAACCAGGGAAGAACTACTTCACTTGGAAACACCCAAGATCTAGACACCCTCACTTGCTGGTCTATGTTATCACTCGCAAGTCCAATATATCAGAAATCCTTTCCACAAAAGCCATGAGAGGTGCAGAATGTTCAACCGACCACTACATGGTGCGCTCCCAGCTCAGACTCAAGCTGGTCCTTCCAAGACACAAGAAACCAGTAAATGCCCCTTCCAAGAAACTAGACATGAGCAAGCTCAGACACACAGAACATCAGGAAAGACTGGCCTCCGCCCTTGCTACTGCCTTGGATGCTAACAAAGTGGATAGTGTTGACGTTGAAGAACTTTGGAAGAGGCTGAAACAAACTGCTTACTCCACAGCTGAAGAAATGCTTGGTTATTCGAGGAGAAAATCGCCAGACTGGTTTCAAGAAAACAAGAAAGACATCCAATATTTACTTGCGGAAAAGCAGAGAGCATATAACAAACACCTTAAAGAGAACACAGCAACCACGGAGGGAGCCTTTAGGAGCATCAAGGCCAAAGTGCAGAGTGAGATTAGATCCATGAAGGATAAGTGGTGGAACAAGGTAGCAGAAGAGCTGCAAGAGATGGCGGACAAGAATGACTTGCATGGTCTATTCCTTGGGCTAAAGGCCATCTATGGACCCAGAGGCTACACCGTGACACCAATATGGAATGCAGATGGCAGCCAACTGCTCAGCAACCTGGACGACATTAAAGCAAGATGCATGGAACCACTTCTGCAATCTCCTTAACCAACGAGGCACAGCAGACGCTTGCAACATGATTTGACAAAGAGAAACCAGAGAAGAGCTCTCAGCACCCATCACTCACCTAGAGCTGGAAAATGCACTGAAAACCACAAGATGCGGCAAAGCACCGGGGACAAGATGGTATCCCAGCTGATCTGTGGAAGAACGGAGGCCATAGCCTTAAAAACGAATTACTCAGGCTATACAACGCATGCTGGACGGAAGCCTGTATCCCACAAGACTTCAAAGACACGGTCATAGTAACCATCTACAAGAAAAAGGGCCCACTTAGTGATTGTGGTAATCACCGTGGTATCTCCTTACTGTCTATTGCTGGCAAGATCCTGGTCAAAGTCATCTTAAATCACATTGAGAAGATTTCTGAGGAGGTGCTACCTGAAAGCCAGTGTGGATTCAGAGCTGTTCGATCAACCACAGACATGATTCTCACTCTGCGTCAACTCCAGGAAAAGGTCATCAAACAACAGCAAAATTTGTATGTAGTCTTTGTGGATTTAATCTTGCAAGGCTTAAATCTTCCACAAAGACAAGAGAAATATGTGTGAGAGAGCTCCTCTACACTGATGACTCTGCCCTGGTTTCAACAAATGCTGAAGACATCCAAGAAATCGTTGATCGCTTTGCAACTATCTCCGCTTTGTTTGGTCTCAAGATCAACGTGACCAAGACTGAACTCCTATATCAAACACCTCCAGAAAACTCGCTACCCTGCCCTGATGTTCTGGTGAATGGATCAACACTCGTCAAAGCTGAGAACTTCATCTATCTCGGTAGTGCAATCACATCCACCAACTCATCTGATCTGGAAGTAGAGCAGCAAATTCAAGCTGCCACCAAAAGTTTCGGGTCCCTGCGCAAGAGACTGTGGTCAAGACATGACATCAAGAGGTCAACAAAGGTTAAGGTTTACAATGCAGCCGTCCTGCCCGCACTTCTCTACTCTACCAAGTGCATGATCCTCTACCAAAGGCACATCAAGAAGCTCACCAGAACCCAGTTACGACATCTACGCCAAATCCTAGGGACCCACTGGCAAGACAGAATACCTGATGTCTAAGTTTTGAGTAGAGCCAAGATCCCCAGTGCAGAGGCACTGATTACAGCATCACAGCTACGCTGGGCTGGGCATGTCCAACGCATGTCTGACTCCACACTCCCTAAAATGGTCTTCTATTGGAGAGCTTAGTGATGGAAAGAGGAGGCAAGGAGAGCAAAAGCCTCGCTTCAAAGATGCTCTGAAGAGACACATGAAGAACACAGGAATTAGTCCTGACACATGGGAGCAAGCTGCTGACGTCAAGAACAACTGGAGAGCATCAGTGAGGAGGTCAATAAGAAGCATTGAGGAGAAACGGCTCAAGGAATACCAACGAGCCCATGAAAGACGACACGCAATTGCAACATCATCTGGACACGTATGTAATGTTTGTGGACGGCTCTGTCGCTCACGTGCAGGCCTTGCGGCTCACCTGAGAGCATGCAGGAAATAAATACCTCCCTCTATAACAGTCATAATCGAAACCGATGGACTGCCGAAGAAGAAGAAGATGTCACTACTTTCCAGTGGGTACAACTCTTATTTGCATTCACAAACAAAAATGTTTGCATTCATATTTGCATTCATGAAGAAAAACAATCTTATAAAAATATTTCCCAGTAACCAATATCTCTAGAACTATGTTTTACCATCCTGCAGGGGTAGTTGCCATTTTTGCCGCAAGTTTAAGTTCTTCTTCTCACAGAAAAACAAGTACACGTGCTACCAAGTCTTGGCCACATTGACCAAGAGCTGTATTATGGTTGTTCAAGTGTTCCATTTTCGGTTGCAAATTACCAAAATTCTGAATGCCCTCTGACCAACCAGTGAATATTTTCAAAGTGAATTGACTAATGAGACCTATAGTCCATGATAACAATGGACACTATGCCGCTCAGTAAGCATATAGCACCAAAAGCTTCAGAAATCTTGAACATAAATATGATTTCACACAAGTATGCATTTACACCTTTTCACACAAGTTGTGAATTTTTAGATTATTTCCTGGTGTTGTTGACTGAAGTCAGAGTAGGTGAGTCCAGCAAGGCGGTCAGTACAGTGCAGAGACACTGTAGATGCTGAATTGAGAAAACATCAGTGGGGAACCACTTTACTATAACATAAGTCTACGGGATTATAGGCTACAAGTAAATTCACTGATCACTTCATAATTTAGCCAGTATATGAGCAGAATTTAATGACCTTCCTCACAGCTCCATAATGTCTACCCGACAAGGCAGTTTACCAGTAGATAAGATAGAAAATGACCAAATCCTATTCCATCTGTGCATTTAGATTTCATTTTAGCTGGCTAGCTTTTCAAGTGTAACAATCTGTTAGAGTTCTCCACAGACAAGATGTTAACAACAGGCTTTGACAGGATCTAGAGAGGAAATTGACAGGATCTAGAGAGAAAAACTCTGCCTTCATCCCAAACTTGACCGAAAAGCTGAGCGATCATTTTACAATGCTAAAATGGAACAAACTTTCACAGAGATTGCAATAAATCAGCCAAACACTATCCAGCAAGCATACAAAAAAAAACTCACAGAGCATGTCTTTGTGTGCATACATGCAGCCTTTTCTGGCCTTTATAACTGCTTCATAAATCAAACCACCATTTTCCACTCACTTTATGATCCTATAAATATGTTACCTATTAATTTGCTAGTTTAAGAATCATCTCAGCGAGCTACCAAACTCTACAACAAACTTCACTACAACCCCGTTTCCAGAAAAGTTTGGACACTGTAAAATGTAAATAAAAACAATGCAATGATTTGCAAATCATATAAACCCCAAATTTAATTTAAAATAATACAAAGACAATTTGTCAAATGTTGAAAGTGAGAAAATTTGTTTTGAAAAATATGTAGTCATTTTGAATTTGATGCCAGCAGCATGCTTCAAAAAAAGTCGAGACAGGGACAACAAAAGATTGACAACAAAACAGAAATTATCTGATTGGTCGTGTTGCTGCAAAGAGCTGGGAACATCAAATAAAAGAACTTGAGTTAGCCAAGAAATTCAAGGATTAGACACCAATGGACCGGGAACAAGTCCTTTAGACGATGAATCAAAGTTCAAAATTTTCTCATCCAAACACAGACCTTACGTGCGCCGTACAGTTGCAGAACATTTCAAAAATGTAAAGGAGGTAATATTATTGTTAGGGTTCAGTCTGCTCGAAAGGAACCAGTGATCTCATAAAAACTCACTAAATCATGGATCGAAAGAATCATCACAGCATCCTTGCATCCTTGTGAGGCATGTATTGCCATCTGGAAAGAGACTGATTGGTCAGGGATTTTATTTTCAACAAGATAATGACCCTACACACACTTCTAAGTTCTGCTCAAAGTCCAGACCTTAAGTGAGTTAGCAAATCGGTTGTAACATTGAAAAAAATCTCTTTGATATGAACTTCAAACCATATGGAATGGTTTAGCGAGTGAGGAAATGAAAAATATGTGAAAAATATGCCTGAAAGATTAAATGCTGTAATCAAAGCAAAAGGTGGCCACACTAGATACTGAATTTTTCTCTCAAAAAGACAGTTATTTTTGTTTTTATATATACTGTTATGATCTGTTACTTATTTTCATCTATCTGATCCAATATTTCATGAAATAAATGCTTGAATAGTATTTGGTTTCTAATTTATCTTCATTTTGCTAAGTGTATAATCATCGCTGCGGTATAAATGTAATGTAATATACACCTTACAATGAGTATTTTATAAACAAATTGACAAATTAACTCATCAACAGGACAATATCAATAAAATTCCAAAAGGAAATCCAATTAAAGAATAGAAAAAAGGTAGCCATAGAGCAGGCTGAAGAGGTGGGTGTTCCCTTTGTGAGAAAAGATGGAACTGCTGGAATGTGGGGGCGGGTGGTGTTTTGAGCCGCCACACATCCCCCTGCCCGGTGCTTATCATCCAAAATGTATTCCCCATTGGCACACAACACGCTCAACACCAAGCATTATCAGACGGCACACAAATCAAGGCAGAAACAATCATTTTTATTCATCAGAGCTGGTGGAACACAGCAAATCATTTGGTCAACTTCCTCATTGTTATCACTCTACACAACATTTCACAAAAAGAGTAGCACTGCGCCTGAAGTGTGTTCATTTAAATGCATATCTTTTTGGAGAGAGCAGCAATAACATCACAAATGCGGCTAACCATTGAGGAGAGGAGTGAGGTTGATTTTGGGGAGTTTAAGGGGGAATGGGGAGCAGCTAATGAGTAGTTAAGACAAAAAACAGCCATGAGGGAGGTCTTTTTGAGAGGTGTGAGAAATGGTAGACACCTCTGTCCATTCTCCCCTTAATATAAACCCTCACTCGCTTGAGTATGTACCTGTCTTACAACCGCATGTTAAAGTGGCATTGACTCTCCTCTTTGGTTCTCTCGACTTCAACTGCAACATCTCTTATTCATCTCCCTCTCTTTCTTTCTCTCAACATCTCTTGGACATACAACTCACTCCGTCACTCTTCTATGAAGGTACAGGTGCCTCTAGCATCTCTGCCAGACAAATTAAAGGCACCCGTCACTCGCCTTCCCTTACTGTCACTACAAAATATGGTTTTTGTCACCCATTGAGGTACTCTGTCAGATGGATCGATCTCTCAAAGTTATTCTGATATGAAATTACAGGTATCTCACCCCCGTTTTACTTTGTCCAGCTCCTGTTGGTCCGCAGGAACCTAACTCCCTCTCTCACTCAGTAACCTTCAGGAAGAAGCACAATTACTTCCCATCACTCTCTGATCTCTCCTGTAGAACAACAGGTTTCTCTCCCTCTGTCCCAGCTTCTCTTTCACTCAGTCACTCTCCTATAGAAGTACAGGTATCCCAGGTCCTTCGGAGGCTTCTCAGAGGCACACACTTTCTCATCATTGAAGATCACCCACCTTAAAAGAGAAAAACATTTTTTAGATGTGGTTATGCTACAATAGATAAAGCACATAGTCTATAAAGAGGAAGTATTCTGTTTGAGATGTAGCCTACTCATTAGCTCTGGTGGCCTTGCAGGACTGACTCCAACAGAAAGCTTGGCATGATGGGATTGTGAAGCTGAAGCGTGAGGGCGGCAGTTACTCGCACCCTGCTGGTGTCGCTAAACACAAGGCCCTGCATCTGCTCCATGCACTCGTGGGTCATGGTTTTTGCAGGGTGCAAAGCTCTTGAAGCTGAAATTTCTTTTGTACAGGTTGATCTACACATCTTTATACTGTGCTATTTGGCCCACTGGGCCCCAAGAGTTATTATTTCGATGTAAAGCTGTATATATTTTATACAGGCAAAGCCACAGGAGTGTGACAACACAGACAACCAAAGAACTTCCATATGAAGCTGAACTAAAAAGTTTGTATTTCCAGCCAAACATTTCCCCTGGGTTTATCTCTCAATCCATAACAAATGCTATTCAGCACAACATCAAAGAGGAGAGGACCGCTGGGGGACAGTACATGATATCTCATATCAAGGATATCCAACTGGCTTCAGTTAAATTTAAAAGCTATTTCCAAAGACTATAGCGGAAACCGTGCTCTCTAAATGATCCTGCAGGAAAATAAAAATGGTTTTTGAAATGAATGTGAAAATATATCTTCGCAGTGTGACTGGCACAAACAAGGAGTGAAATGAATTTTTGCGGTGCACTGCAAGAACATCAGAGAGAGTCAGGATGATTTTTTTAAAGCAAAAATTCTCACTGTTCATCCTTCTTGATGTGGCAGACATAGTGACCACACATGGTACTTGTTCCCATGTGACTGATGAAGGCGAAAAGTTCATACTCTGGTAGGAGTGACAGAAAAGAAGACTGGTTAGTGAGAGATTAGTGCACAACAGTGCATGTGTCAGCTTATTTGTGCATTTACATTGACACAACATTAATGGACATATACTCATTAAACACTTGATTAGGCACACCACTCTAATATTGGGTAGGACCTCCCATAGTTCTAGAGAAAGCACTATCATATTTACATAAATTGCAATATTAGAGAGATTACTTTTAACAGATATTGGACAAAAAATTGATGGGTGTTTAATTCTCTGAGTGATGTTTTCTTTTAGGGCTTTAACCCCATAAAACCTACAGACACATATACGGGTCTATCAGATGTTGGGGCTGTGTTCACACTTGTGGTACTTTAAATTCCAGTGGAGATCGCAAGGGTTCCAATGATCCCACATATGTCCTGTTGAATTACAGGAAAAAGCGTATGAAATTATGTGCAAGATCTAGATACGCATTTTCCATTTGATGTAATGCTGTGGCCTTAAATACATAGCATCCTGGGTTTGAATATTTTCTCAGTATAAGTGTGATGTACTGTAGCTTCAGTGAAGCAATGCAAACAGCAGATACAGAGTATTTATGTGACATTGTCGTTCAATAAGAAAAAAATGCATTTTCTGACTTTGAGCCTATTTAAGGGAAACCTTCACTGAAAAAATAGAGTTTACGGGGTTAAACTGGCTCAAGTTTTGACGGCACAGCAGTACTGAGCAAAGTGCTAACATGATGGCATAACCAAATGCTCATTCTGCAAGCCCTCTTGCCACATTCTCCATCTCTTCTAACTTCCTCCCTCCCCCTCATCAGCACGCCTGTCTTGCGACTAACTTCCATCTCCATCCCTCACGCGGGGTGCGGTGGGGGGCTCTCTGCCACCCTCGCTATCTGCCGCAGAGCGCCCCCCCTCCGACACCTCCATGGACTCCAGGTCATCCAGGTGCGAGAAGATCCAGTCCACCGCCCGCTCCAGAACATTATTCTGAGGGAGAGAGCAATCTTAGGTATTATCAGAGCAAGCTTCTTAGTGATGCTGCTTTAGCGAGACTGCCTTGATAGAAAGTGATGGAAAACCTATCCTAAATGAATGTGAAGGAAATGCTCAGGAGATTCTGCAGCCTCATATTATTATTTGGATCCACTGAAATGGTATATTGTCTTTTTTCAGCAGTGAATGGAGTTGTGCAATGTGAATGCTGTAAGGTAATATTAATTGGCTCTGAACGAAGTAGAATAACCTTTGAAAACTTGAGTGCTTATGTCTTAGCTCTCAGTTAAATTTACTGTCAGGTTTCCTTTGTTTTTGCCCTTCATACTCAGTAACTAGAAAAGCTTTTATTTAGCATTCCAACTGACAAACTTATGGATAGTTTCAGCAAAATAGTACATGAAAGAGCAAAGCAATCATTCCTAAATTTAACAAAAACTTATGCTGCATATGAACTATTAGCTCTACATTAAAGTTACACATACAATTCGCACATAACCCGACTTAACATACAATACACATTGTTCAGCAAAACGCCTATATCCTGACTACAGAAGGTACGTGTTTTTACCTCTTTTGGGAACAAAGCAGAGCAGTATGTACTTTCTGGACTAACCGTGGCCCGCAGCGCTCGGGTGGCCTGATCTCGGCCAAAGCCCATGGAAAGGATGGTTGCCAAGTCATCCTCGGACATTGTTTCCGTTGGTGTGGACCCTGGGGCTGAGCTGCCGCAGGGCAGTACCATGGGGGCAGAGAAATCTGCAACCAATCATGAACAGGAGGAAAGTAATGTTTCAGGTTGGGCAGAATCATCATCATAATGTTCATTCTGACTGAGCCATAGCTCCTTTTTGGCTGCATTTCCACTCATTTTTCAGAGCTGTTTTAGAGTTACATACAGTTACAGCTCACCTGGGTCATCCATGTGCTCCATCACCCAGTTCCTGGCAGCATCAATCCCAGTGTTGCCGGTGCAGTACACTGCCTTTCTGCAGGCCTCCAGGGGGAAGCCCATCTCACACAGCTGGGTCACAGTGCAGTCATCCAATGAAGGGGCTGAGGGAGAGAGGAGGAGGGGGGGGAGCAAATGTTTATTCAGCCCACATAACTTACTAGGAAAACAGCATTGCTTAAGAACACTTGCAAAATGGGCAATTTTACTTTATTTCCTAATTATTCATGTTAAGATAAAGAAGAAATAAACAACTAAGAAATCTGAGTCAATGCAATATACTCGCAACAGAAACACACTGGACCAAATAAGGAGTGTGACTAGGCACAAATGTGAAGAAGCAATAGAGAAAAGAGGAACAGAAAACCAACGAAGGAACAGAAACAAATTGAAAGGAGTGAAAGAGGGAAGGTAAAAGCCACATGTTCGTGTTGCGGACAGATGACAGATCTAGACAAAAGTCAAGAGAAAAGACAGAGAGACTAACACAGCAGAGGGGAGTACAGTGAATCGTCATCCTCGGTGCCATGGGAGCCCAGGATACCTTTGACCTCCACGTCAGGGGTCATGAGAGGAGGCGGGGCCACCTCTGGTAGCACCTCCTCCCCTGGCTGTAGCCCCATCCCCCGAAGTGAACTCAGATCCAGTGTTTCGGGCACATCAATACTCACATCTCGAATCAAATGAACAACAACAAACTTATTCATCCCTGTTTGTAAAGCTACATCACATTTCAGGTCAAAATACTGCAGAAAGCATTTAACAGTTTCCCACTTCCTTTCAGTTCACTGCAAGCCTGGGACCGTACAACAAGAGAGCACCATGGTGGAAGCAGATTTCATTAGCAGTCACCGGCAGTCTGTTGGGTCACTCATAAGACCTCCTAGCAGCAGTAAAGATCCTACAAAGACGCCAAAAGCCAATTCATGTAGGCCTCCATATTTGACTTTTGGCACCACAGCATGCACACTAGGGCTTTATGGCACTACAGCATATACACTGGGTACCAACATACAGCATGAATAAATTAATAAGAATGATAAGATATCTTATATCTTTTCCTATGTGACTTCAAGCATAAAGTGCTTAGCATGAAGAATTTTTTGAATAAAAAAATACAACCCAAAGGAGTATACATTTGCCAGAATAAATTTATAATTCTGAATGAACCTCAAAAGGGAAATTCGCTTTTTGGTCCCCAAGACCAGAGTAGCTGAAATACCTCTGGTAACCACTGTGTTTGAGAGTATATAGGGAAATGTAAGTTCTTGGTGCCTTGGCAAACTCCTAGTTATAGTGGACTAATAACAGGTACTGATAAAGGTGCTACCACCTTTAAAATAACTTAACAGATTCCTTAATCAGCAAAGCTCTTAAATATACTACCACCTTTGGAACAAAATGAGGTTAATTCTTTAATTTCCCACAATTAATTTTGCCTGATTACAGTTATAAAACATAGTATAAAACATAGTGAGTTGTTCATAGTTGTCAAGAGGCAAGCATTAGCATTCTGAAATTACTTCTGATTTGTAAAGCCCACAATTAACAGTACAAACAGAGATCATTTTGAGAATAATAGCTTTTACCAAGCTTCTTAGGTACCCAATCCACGCCAAAAGTGAATTTCTTGATCTGCATGACGAGAAAATCAGGGAAGGAGGCAAAGCGGGTGGTCCTAAGCAAAACACAGAACAGTTAAAAATATTCTTCGTCTGTTCACTGGTCAGAATTATCACAGAAATACAATTCACCAACATGCCACTTAAAGTCCTAAATCTAAATATTGCTGATCTACTTCTTAAAAATGAGCCTGGGTTCACTCACTCATTTGCATAGCAGCTGTCAGTAAACTTTAGCTTTTGTGGACTTGTTTCTGTACCTCAAAACATTTCTACTGGGTCTTAATAGTACTGACTTTACTATGAGTAAAATGTTCCATGACTTCACTCTTCTGATACAGAGACTATTTATTAAACATTCAGCTCTTTTTGTGGTCAGTTAAGCAATAGTTGTCATTACTGATCAGCATAAGTCAACTGTTATGTTGAACAATGTCTAACTGTGGACATTATATTATTTGTGAGTCAGCCCGTACTTGCTGGCAGTGGTCTTAGCCTGGACAGCAGAGCTCCAGAAGTCCACCAGAGTCTCAGGCTCACTCAGGGCAGCCAGACAGGCATCAAATGGAATAGAAGCCCTGGGGGCGGGAGGCGGGGTCACGCCTGCAGCTTCCGCCTCTTCACGCTTGCGTTCCGCCTCCTGCAGTTCATCTGATCAACAGCAGATGTCAGTGATTCTCCATTTTTGTGACAAAATTTCACGATGAAGGCTCAGAAAAAATCAATATGCCAGCACCTGCTGAGAAATGTGGTTCACCTGCATTGGTAGCTTCATCCATAAGCACAGGTAACTGCACAATGTAGTCCACTCTCTGTGTGTACTTTACTTTGTTTGACTGCTGACACACAATCCTTTCCTCCACTAGAAAGCGAAAAGCCTCAGAGGGATTTTCCCCATAACGGCAATTACGCTGCAGAAGAATTGATTTGAGAGATTAAAGACCCCTCTACCTTTGTATCGAAGCACAATTGTCAGTGAACTATTTCTCCACGGTGGAAAGAGCACACTCAATACCATCTGCTGCAGTGGCATGGGAAAGACTGTGTTAAAAACAGTTATTCAGAATTGAAGAAGTTACACAACCACCGGAAGTCACAAAAAATCAACAGCATGTACCTCCACCATGTTAATGAAGTGCAGAAAAAACTCCTGAGCATCTTGCTGCCGATTGGTGGAGAACTCTGGGTGTCCTCGACCAATTAATGCTTTGAATATTCGAGGCGCAATGCCAACCTGATTGCCCTGAATACCAAAAAAGACAATATAAAATTTTAATTAAAAGCATTGACCACAAAATGCAGAAATTTATGCATCCATAATCATAGATTCAGAGCTCACACAAGGGCCATCTTCAGAGTCACAGGCAGGTTTAGAATATTCTCCAGACAACAGGGCATGGCCCAACTTAGCCCTGAAACAGAGATGAGGAAATTAAGTGTGTTACTGCAGATATGGATCCACCAGTGCCACAAAGACACTGACAGAACAAGTATAAATTCCAGGTACGCTTCCCATGAATGACAAAATAAGTGAACAAATTGGGCAACAGTCAAACAACAGTAAATGTTTATAACAACAGACAATTGTGTTCAAAGGCCAAGGCCATGTACTCCTGCTGTGTTTTCATTTAGAACTACTGACTACAGACATTTGGGAGAGCTCGAGAAAGCCTCCAGGGGGTGTAGGAAATGTTCTTCCTTATTTTTTGTCAAAGGTAATTTAAAGGACTTGACTGTGGCAAAATATCCACATGAAGTATTCAACGTCATAAACACTCACACTTGCGATTTGAAGTCCAGCGTAGGGTCGCTTGGAGCATTGGCAAAAATCTTTTCGATTCTGGAGACATACCTACAGAGCAAGCAGGTACGGCATACAGACAGTGGAGCTCACTCTGACGGGACAGGCAGAGCAATGTCACACCCCATCCCGAACTGGCTAATCCTAATTTTCTTCATCATGTATAATCTTTACCGCCTTATTACACTCAATTTATTTATAATAACTTTGACAGTCATACTTTTGTAATAAACACCACCCACTTTGTCACGTGAATTAAGTACACAGCAGTATCATCCCAAAACTGACCTAAAATTTACAGGATCTTAACAAAGGTATCCCACTATTTTCAGCATTAACTCAGTAAATGGGAATGGTTGTCTCTGACTGTATAATTTCTCTCTCTGTCCCGTGACTTCCACACTGAATGTGATGCAGGCAAAAACCGATACTGACTTGCGCTGGAAGTCCGGTATGGTGAAGAGCACTTGCATGACTGAGTTGAGGTAGCAGCTGTTCCCGAGGTTCCTCATTCCTGTGAAGCCGGGGCCTGAGAGGGGCTGCAGTGTGGCCCCTGACTCCTGAATCACCTCCCACTCCCCCACACACTGGTTAGCAGCAATCTCCAGCTCTGTCATGGTGCTCTCTGTCTAACAGATACAGCACAGATGGAGAGAACATCAACCACAATGGCATCAAATTGCTTTCCTGTCACAGTCAAATCAAGAGACAACTGAGTCATGAATCAGAACATATGATCACCACTCTGGAAAAAGTGCAGAGCTCACCAGGACAGGAAATAGACAGAATATAGTTGAAGTATGAAACCTAATTTTAAAATAAAAATTAAGAATAAAAACGGGCATGGCCACGTTCTCAAAATATAGGTCACTTGCAAACCTGTTTGTAACTATGGTCACGCAGTGTCTTGTCAATCAAAAAATTTTTAATTTTTTTGGACCCAATGATGTGGGTCAATGGAGGGAAAGGGTAAAAATACCTTCTCCATGGTCATCATATCAATGCCAAAGTGAGCCAGGTGGTCGGCCAACTTTGAGTCCAAAACCATGTCATCTTCCTCATAGGAGTAGACATCTGAAATGATCAAAACAAAGAGCAGAAATGACCATGATCTCAGACTCCTGTAAGCATTAATTAATGTTCAGTGTACAGTTTAAATGGGAAATCCTATGAAGTTTTATTTTTGAAAATTAAGGATGGAGAAGACTGAGACAGATGTAGGAACCATTGGGAGAATTTCAGAGAACCCTGACTATAGTTAACACCCCTGTGGTTGAAATGATCCACAGGTTCTTGAGCTTTAATATCTGGCCTCCACAACAGTAGGTGCTTCTACATCAGACATGAATAGCATTGAACAGGCAGAGCAGGCAACCTCCGCTCTTCCAGCCCAGAGCATTGTGGGGGCTAAAGGGCTGAGTTTTGGGTGTTTCCAGTATAAGATGATGCTAAAGAAAGTCAGTTAATATTCTGGAATTTTCTGTGGAGCGTACCCTCAACCCAACCCCTACAAGACCACCAACACAAGGTCTAGAAATTAAGCAGTTTCCGTCAGAGAGAAAGACATTACCAGTTAACATGCAATGAAAGAGGCATTTCTGCTGTTCTCATATCACACATATATGTGAACCCAACACTCCCCTTCATCCTTACCCGCTCCATCAGGGGTAATAGTACCCAGTTTGACAGCTAGGGGGTATCCGGTTTCTTGGTAGTGTAGGAGGGCATGATTGTTCCCTCCGGAGCCATCAAAATTCCTGCGGCCGCAGAGCACCTTCCCGTCTGAGAGATTCATCCACAGGTTTTCCTCCAAGTCGCATATTTCACACTTCCACCCACTAAGAGAGAGAGAGGGAGAGAAAGAGAGAGATGAGGACAGACATTGACACTGCCAAATGAAGAATGGGGCTGTGTCTGAAATCACTCACTCATTCACTATTCCCTACTCACTATAAAGGGACTCACTATGTTGGTGACTGTATAGTGAGCTCATTGGCAGAGGGAATAAATGCTTTCGGACACTACCTGGCTCGTTTTGTCGCAGCTGTTAATAGCGTCATTGCTGTCGCAAAATAAAATCGTACCTATTCAACTTCAGTAGAAGGATTTGGGCGTATTTCTGTAATAACCGAACGGAGTATATTTCCCACTGTCTTTGTGTTTACCATTATCGATTAAATAATAAAATTTGCCATAAATTTTTAACTTCGTCATCTATTTTTTGTCCTCAAACTCATCATTATTCGTTTTAATAGTACCTAAAATGTCCGTTTATATCCTGTGTAAAAAAACGGGTCTCCTGCACTGCTTGGTTTCCAATTAAAAAAAAATATATATATTTTCGCGCCTGAAGCTAATAAATGTCTCGTGCCTGTTTTCAAACTCCGTTGACTAAACGCAGCTCTTTCGGAGCTTTTCGGTTTGTGTGCAGTGCATGATGGGATGTATAGCTGGGTTAGTGACCATCGGATGTTCACTACATTTTGCGGTGGATTGTGGGATGTAATGAGTGCACTATATAGGGGATAAAAATTCTTACAAACAATTCGGACAGCCCTAGAAAATGGCGAACCCACTATATAGTGCACTATATAGTGAGTAGTGAGTGATTTCGGACACAGCCTGGGTGAGTAGTGGGGAAAGGGCTTAGTGGTGCACAGGAAGTGAGGTCTCATCGAATCTTGCAATAGAACCATGAGCTCAGCTGGTTAGATTTTCACTGTAAAATCAGCATCAAATTCAGAATCAAGTAACATAATTGACAAAGAGAGTTAACTCTGCAGTGAAAATGCCCAAATTGATAAATTATGGGCAGAATAACAAAAAAGACGGCAAAGTCTGTGGATCACCAGGACCAGAATTATACACTGCTGGTCAAAAAAAAAAAAAAAAAAAGTCGTACACTCTAATAATTTTTTGAACTGCCTTTAGCTTCAATCACAATGCGCATTCATCATGGCATTGTTTCGACAATCTAATGCAATGTCACACACTTATTTCCGACCAGAGTTGCATTAATATTTGGCTGAGATCTTATACTGATGATGGGAGAGACAAACCACTCCATAAAGCCTTCTCATGCACATCTCAAAAATGTGCAATTGGTCATGGTCAGTTCCCTGTGGTGGCCAATCTACATATGAGAATGATTCGGCATGCTCACCAAACGACTGTTTCACAAATTGAGCTTGATGAATCTCTGCAGTGTCATTCTGCAACATGCCTGTGCCGTCAGGGACTAAAAAATAGATTGATAAGATTACCTGGTCATTCAGTACAGTGATGTCGTCGGCTGACTTAGTTTAATTGCTGCATAATGTTGCTGATCACAGTGAGCATTCATTGTGGCATTGCTTCGACAATCTCATGCAACTGCAGATCATAACATACAGCTAGCAATGGTAATACCAAAGCTTATCGTCACCCTATTAAAATAATGGCCTAAGTCATTTTTTTTTTTCAAGCTTTTGGGAAAACACAAAAAACTTTACCAAATGCAGAGCATATGATATTTATTAATCATTTAAAACTTTTGTCAAAAAATGACTTAGGCCATTATTTTAATAGGGTGACGTTATGTAAATATCTGCTACATATAATGGATACAAAAGCCAACTCAGGTTTCACTCACGCATACTTTGTAGAGAGGAAACTGACAATGAGAAGAAAAAAGGGATACTAAACCAATCTCCTGTTGCTAGACAACCAACACAGCGAGGGAGGGGGAGCACTAGCCTGTTCATTAATCAATTTAAGCCAACAAAACAGCTCAAATGAGTGGGAATTTAAAACAAAATGAGATTAGCCAATACAGACTTTGATTATGCTATGGTAGGTCAATGTCACAGTCACGTGACTGTCAAAGCGCTCCATGGCCACTCATCGGCTAAACCTTTCTGAAGGATCTAAAGACAGTGACATTGCAACAAATCCAAGTTATAATACCTGGAATCCATGAGTAATTTTTTTATTTAGCATTGATTTTCTGCGAAAGTTGTCTTTTATTCTAAATCCAAACGGGGACTTCTGTTTGGATGGGCAGTGCAGGCTCCCGTAATATACTTCTGGGGTTGGAGCTGAGGTCAGTCAGATAAGGAAATGTAATGAAAGTCATTTACTTCCTGCAACTGACAGAATTAGACAGTCAACCCAATAAAATATTGGACAAAATGCTTTACCATTACATAAAAACATTGACACCCAGGGAAGCACATACACAAACACACACACACACACACACACACAAGCATAAATACGTAGTGACTGGCCTTGGAGAGACACATAGAGGCCTGTTTTTTCACCTGGGAGGAATCTTGACACCATTGTCCTGCTGGCTGAGCTCAGCCGCGTGACGGGACTCCTGCCGCACCTCACCATCCCACTGCTGCACCTGCAATGTGTGGCATACTGAGTCTGCCGACATCACCCCCGCCATGGACAACGACACCTGTGGGCAGAGGGACGACTCAGCATCCACCATTTTATTCCACCTGCTTGAGATGTACGCCATTTAGGGGCTATGAATCAGTCCAATCCGATCATGCAGTAATCCTTTAGCCTGAACAGGGTAGGGGCTAAGGTTCACATTACGCCCTCCGCAGCAGTAAAAACCAATCTATTTCAACTCAACAGGCCTCACCCGTTCTCTCACAACATCAGGCATGGTTGTCAGGTCATCTGATGTCACTTCCTGTTTGTCAGGAAAGATGACAACCTTTACCTCCTCCTCATATTGCTCCTGATCTGCATCAAACCCTCCTTCTATGCCTGAAAGAACAGAGAGAGGGACTGTAGGAACATTACACTACGTTCTGCTCATACCCACAGACATAGACTTTTCCAAAGTCAGAATTAAATAACAAATTGAAGTAAAATGAAAATTTAGAATTTTACCAATAGCCAATCGTGTTGCCTTCTTTTTTGGTGTGTCAGAATTCGAGTCCTCATCCTTCTGTAAAAAACATCGCAACGAATAGATTTTCACACGTCATGGTTACAAATCAGTAAATGAAAAATGACTCATCGAGGCGAAACTGGGAACCCGGTCAGCCTTTATTGTATCTGCAGTGTAAACCGTTACTTGCTATTACACGAGATCGAATAGCTGACATTCTAAGTTGAATATGTCATCGAGGAAATCAAATTTTAAGGTATAGTCACAGGAACTACACACCACTGATTTCATAAGTAAAAAAAAAAAAAAAAAAGGTTCGTCAAGAAGCCAATATTGGTTCATCAATATTGTAAAATTATATGTCAAAATGCAGTGTAACATCGTAGCTTGGAGGGCAATAATTTCTGGCATTAGGGTCTTCCCGATCATTGATGAGGGAGCAGGAGGTTACCTGGGCTTTACGGGTACGCTTGATGTGCAAATACGCCCTCTGGCCAGTCTTATTGTGATGTATTTCCACATACTGAGCGCCTAAGCCAAGAAAACTGTTCATACACACATACAGACCACCCTCTGCCTCCTGCGAAAGAAGTAAACAGAGGGGGGTTAATAAGGTGTCGCAGCTAGCCAGCACGGCTACATTATTATGATCGCAGATGCTGATGGCTGTACTTGGAAAAAATAAACAAACACTAAGAGAAAGTGGACTCAATATAGCAAGTACCAAGCTGAGGAGAAACAAGAGATGCTAAACGCAATATTCCTTATCAAAGACAAAGATGAATTAAAACCAATATCGAATGGGATATAACGTTAGCATCCCCAAAGTGACACAGCAGTGACTGGGACAGCATGACAAGGGAAATGCAAAGTAGCAGAAAACGTGGCGATGCACAGAGAGCAGATTGTAAACATAAAACCGTGAAATTAAATGAAAACCAAAGTGCAGGCTCGTTATGAAGGGATGCGCTCACCGGACTCGCAAAAGAGAAGGCGCATTCGTCTTTGTGGACTCTATCGCCGGGCCTTGGAACCCGAATCGTGGACAGAATTGACATCAAAACCTCGCTCACATCACCCATCTCTCTAGCTAGCGAAATCTCTACGTCTCAGCCTATATCTACTGGACCCTCCCTTTCCCTAGCCAACTCCCTATTTTTCCTATCACTCACAGCCTCCTCTTCCAATGAGGTTTCCCTACCTCCTCCATTTGGTCCAGGTTCATCAGTTAGGCTCGTAACCCTGGCAAGCACGGTCTTTCGCGCGTGCCTATCGTAAAACTGCGAGTATGAGCGACAGAAAAAAGTAACCACAAATAGTGGCGGAACTAATTGCATTCTCAAATCATACAATCCGTATTGCGTATTAGGCGTGCTTATATTACAACTGATTAGGCTGAGGTAGCCTACAGATATACTTTAGTTATAAGCGAACACTGAGGTAAAATGGAGTGCATGATTCTTTTTTTACTAGGCTTCCAGGTGTGGGTGTCAGTAACTCTCTTACAGTGATGGGATATAAAAACAATGAATCAATTCTGTTTGTTACAGAGTCACTATTCCACAAGACTGAATTACCCCTCAGTCAAACAGCGATGCGGGGTTAAACCCGGATCTTTCTCAAAGTTGGTGCATGAACTGAAGTTAAATTAACAGTTCTGGTGTTCAGTCGACTTTATTCTTTGCCAATAATTATGAAACAATAAATAGATAAATAAATAATGTTGTTATAGAGAGGCGGAATATACCAACATGTGTGGAAAAACTTTATTGATGTTTTGATGGAAACAACTAAATCACAACAATCATTTGATAAAGAATAAATTTAAACAAAATCAAGGTTTCATAATAATTGGTACCTTTCATTTTGAACTTAGTGCAACCACCTCTGGCAAGGATAACAGCATGGTGTCTTTTCCTGTAATTTTTGACAAGGTTAAGGCATGCATTTGGGGGGATTTTGGACCATTCCTCTAAGCATATCCTTTCAAGATCCTTCACATTCTTGGGTTTGCGTTTATCAGCTGCCCTCTTCAACTCAGCTCACAGGTTTTCAATTGGATTGAGGTCTGGTGACTGAGATGGCCATTGAAGAATGTTGATTTTTTTGTCACAGAAACATTTCTGTGTGGATCTTGAGGTATACTTTGGGTCATTGTCTTGTCGGAAAGTCCACCTACAGCCAAGTCCCAGCTTTCTTGCGGAGGCACCTAGATTGTCAGCCAAAATAACCTGATACTTGGTAGAATTCATTATGCCATTAATCTTAGCCAGTGCCCCTGGACCTCTTGAATTAAAACAGACCCAAAACATGACTGACCCACCGTCATATTTCATCGTGGGTATAAGGTGCTTCTCCTTGTATGCATCTCTGTTTCAACGCCAAACATGCCAACGCTGTATCTGATTGAAACGTGCAATTTTGGTCTCATCTGACCAAAGCACCTTGCTCCAGTCATAATTGAAGACAATGTCTGACAAACTCCTAGCGCTTGCTTCTGTGTCTTCTGGTCAGAAAAGGCTTTCTTCTGACAACCCCTCCAAAGAGCCTGTGGTTGTGGAGGTGGCACCTGATGGTGATTTTTGAAGCGGTTGTTGTTGTGAGTGACCAAACAGTCTAGAAAAGGTATAGAACCTTTCTCTTCGATCTGTTTGGTAAACTGTATGTGAGAGTTCTGTCTGTTTAAGTGGTCGTGGAATGTTTGAATGTCGTCATTAAGCAGTGCTGTGATAGTGTCATCAACGTAGCGATGTAGCTAGGGCTTTTTCCTCGATGTCCTGCATGACAATTTCTGCTACAACAACAGAGACTGGACAACAACAACCGCTTACACACTACTGTTTACCGCAAACTGACTCACACTGACAGACTACTTGACCAAATATCTTACTATCCCACATCACACAAGGCCACTACTATTAAGACATTGACTCGATGTGTACAACTTTTTTTGACTCACCCAACAAACTACGTGACAAGTACGAATATTTGCAAAGTGTGTTCAACAAGAACAATTACGATGTGGATTTCGTTAAACGAATCATTCACAACAACAATTCACACACCAACAGAACTGACAACAAACCCACAGCCACCACTACCATACCGTACATCAGAGGTACCTCTGAGACCATCCAACGCATCCAACAACCATACAATATACGAGTCGCACACAAACCTGTCACGACTTTCAGACATTTATTGACTAACGTTAAAGACTTAACAGACAAGGGGCTATTTACAAACTTGTTCTGATTGTGATGCGACTTACATTGGTGAGACTGGTAGGAACCTAAACACCCGACTTACAGAACACAAACGCGCTACTAAAAGCAAAGACCCTAACAATCACATTGCCGAGCATCACAAACACGCTGGATATAGCATCGACTGGGACTCTGCCGCTTGCATTACACATTGCACAAACTATCACCAACGCCGCATACTTGAGAGCTGGTATACAAATTCACAAGAGAATCATTGCCAGACACTCCCAACACCATACAACAGACTACTTAATGACTTAAAACACACCTGCAACACAATGAGTAATGCCTTCACACGCACCTGACATTCCTTTCAACAAAACTTGTTTGTTTGTTTATTTAATTTGCACATAAAAATAACATAGTACAACCATGATAATCAATAGCAATAATACAATAAAAATAAGTAATAAATACGGTGGGATATTATGTGCTGGGGGAGGAATGAAACCATGCAAGGCTTATACAGCCCTCCCCCATCTAATGTATTGTAAATGTTTGATTTTCAACATATAAATTAAATAACTTAGGTATATCTATACATATCAACATCATGAATTTTTCTAAAAAATCATCAGTAGGTGTGACACATTTTTACAACGTAATTGAGTTTAATGTAAAATGGTAGAAAAGGATTTGGATGAAAGTTTACATGCTTTTAACCGTTAATACAAATGGAAGGATTAGGCTGGTTAAAAATTACTTGAGTAAGAGTAAAAGTACTTTTTGAGAGCACATTTTAACCCTACCAGAGATGCGAAGTTTCTTCTATATAAAGGAAGTTCACTTTTCACCTCAGTGGTTGTAGTGTTACAGTATTATCTTAGGCCTACCAGGACCAGAAGCAATTTTTCTTTACATGCAATACTAAAGGTGACACAATGGCTTGCATATGGCCTTGGAACTGAAAAATCACTAGAATGCAGGGAGGTGTAGCTATAAATGGGGAAACAATCAATTAAACAATGAATGGAAGGAGGTGCATGAGGGAGTGAAGACAGACTTGCTCAGTGAAAGGGTAACAGATGCACAGAGCCACTACTTATTTGCTCATAAACTGAGAAATAATTGCAGCAAAATTATAAACTGTCCATCAAAAGATGGGTATTTGTCCACTTTAAAACATATCTTAAAATGAACACTTGCAAAAAAATATTTGACACATATCATTACCAAAAACTACTGTGAAACGGATGCACTCAAAATTAACACTCCCTTGACCGAAACCCAATTTTTCCTCGTGTGAGTGGTTTTAATGTTTTCACTCATTGGTGTATAACAAGATCTGCAGACAGACATTAGACAGTAAGAGAACAGTCAATTGTCCTAGTCGACATGTTGGATGTGGGAGAAAAGGGAAAAGATTGATTTTGACAGGGGGCCAAAACCTAATGGGGTCAGAGAATCTCAGAAGTACGAAAGCTTCTTGGGCTCTTCCAGTTGGCCCTGCTGAGTCCCTCCTCACGATGGCCCAAGGAAAGGCAAACCATGAACCAGCGAAAGGTTTCATCAATGCACAAGAGCTACAAAGGCTGTCCCATCAGGCCCGAACCAACAGAAGGGCAACTGTTGCACAAGTTAGAGAGCTTTTTGATTATACTTGTGCAAGGAAAGTGTCACAACACAGAGAGCATCGCACCCTGCTGTATACAGGGCTTTGTACCTGATGACCAGTCAGTGTGCCCAATTGTAGCCCCATTTGCTCACCAGAAGTGTCTACAGTGGGCTTGTGAGAATCAGATCTGGACCTTGGAGCAGTTAAAGAAGGTTGTGCGATCCAGTTAGCCCATTTTCTTTTACATCCTATGCATAAGCTGTTGGAGAGAATGTGATATTTTGGGCAATGTTCCACTGGAAAACCCTGGTTCTGGGAATGTGAGTGGACAACAGGTTGAAAGAATTGTTCTAACCACACAAGGAGGAACCATACTTCATTCGGCAGATGGTTTGAAAATTGTGGTTGATAGGCGCATGCCTGCCCGTTTGTGAATGTAAATAAAATACAGTGCAATTTTCACTTTGACCTGCAGGGGTCAGTAAGGACAACTGTGCGGCATCCGCACAAACTTAACATGTTGCATTGCTGGCATGGGATGAAGTTATGTACAGTATTTGTTTCTGTTAACACAGTTTTGGGTAGTTTCATAATGAAATACAGGGGCTAGTCAAATAATCAAAACACAACAATAAATAGGCTTCCTGATTTGTTGAGGTAAAGTCATGCTGAATTTATTGGGACTGCTTCAGGTATCCATTGATTAAATTTTGTGTTTATTTCTAGGGCTGTAGTTTTGTGATCAGCAAATATCCTTCCAGGTATCTGTCTGCCACTGTATTGGAGCTTTAACTCAAGGCTACCAGTATCTCTTGCTGTTGCTGCTTTTTGGTATTTGGCATACATCATCATTATTTTTGGCACAGTTCCCCTTTCCACCTTGAATAATTTTTCCTCATTTATGACCCGCTTCTCTGCAATTCAGGAACCAACTATTTGGCCAGTTTTGAATGCTCTTAGTGTACTTCTGCTTTGGAGACCTAGCAAAATGATGCCAGTCAGCCATCCAGCACATGATGCTAATGCTTACTATACACTAGGGGACTTTGATAAAACTTTTAGAAAACTTTAAAAAGACTAACATTTGACGCCGTCTCACAACAAAAGACAATGTGGCAGCATTGCTAGACTATTTTGACATTTCAGCCTTTCATCAACACGCAAACTGTGTTTTCAGTTACTGAAAATGGACCTTTTAGAAAACGCCTCCAAGGGCAAAGATTTTTAGAGACCCTGTTTTCACTGTTTACGTGAGGACAGGGAAAAATGAGTTTTTGGCCCGTGACATCTGAGAGTGTGTGTGCCTTATTGCAAGTTTTTAAGGCTAGTGATTGGCCTACATGGTCTTACTTTCAATTTTAGCATCGCTGTCTGGTGGTTTGGCGTGGTTTTGACAGCGCTGTAACTGTGTTTTTGCTTATTTGTTGGACAGGGATTTTTTTGAAGAACAAAGGAAGAAAAACCCCGCTTTTAGTAATATCAGTGTACATGTGGACAAGGCCTTTGTAAATAAAGGCTTTTGATGAATAATGTTTAACATATTTTAAAAAATGTTGCAGCAAGATAAACTATTAGGCAGGTAATCATGTGCGTCTGTGTATAAGATAGTGGGCATGAAGAGAATGATAGAAAGAGAAATTGAATGATTGCGATCAGTCTTCAAAATCTTGTGTGCAATAGTATTCCGGTAGTTCTCATGAGTTTCCTCATAAATGCAGTGGTGCCCCCAGCTGGTCCTGAAGAAAAAAGAAAACTTTTTTACTTTTTTTTTCTTTGACAGCACATTATGTTACAATGGTTACAGACAGGTTGGGCAAGTAGCCTATATACTCATAATGTACTTATGTCTACGTTAAATTTGACCCAGAAGTGTTCTACTCACTTGTTTGCAACAAGAAGAATACCACTCATTAACTTTATTTAAGTTGCAAATTGGAAGTGAATTGGAGGCTGTAAATACAAGCTGCACAGATATCTTCAGTGATTACTATGGGTTTTCTTATAGCTCCATCCTGTTATTTCTTGCCCTGCCCTGCCACTGCACTCAGAGGAGTCCCTGTATTAAGGAGTCAAGCGAAGTCAATTGGTGTCCACAAGATTAACATGCTTGCAATATGTGTGCTATATATGTGTGCTATAATCTACGTCAAGCACTTAAAAGGGCTCAGAAGAAAACAAAGAAAACCCCCTGGGCAACTGACTGCATCCTTCTTTACAGTGTTTATTCCCCCATCTCTTGTGCAGATCTCAGTCAATGTTTATTCCCTCTCTCTTGTGCAGATCTCAGTCAGTGTTTATTCCCCCTCTCTTGTGCAGATCTCAGTCAGTGTTTATTCCCCCTCTCTTGAGCAGATCTCTGTCAGTGTTTACTCCCCCTCTCGTGCAGATCTCAGTCAGTGTTTATTCCCCCTCTCTTGAGCAGATCTCTGTCAGTGTTTACTCCCCCTCTCTTGTGCAGATCTCAGTCAGTGTTTATTCCCCCTCTCTTGTGCAGATCTCAGTCAGTGATTATTTCCTCTCTTGTGCAGATCTCAGACAGTGTTTATTCCCCCTCTCTTGCGCAGATCTCAGTCAGTGTTTATTCCCCCTCTCTTGAGCAGATCTCAGTCAGTGTTTATTCCCCCTCTCTTGAGCAGATCTCAGTGAGTGTTTATTCCCTCTCTCTTGTGCAGATCTCAGTCAATGTTTATTCCCCCTCTCTTGCGCAGATCTCAGTCAGTGTTTATTCCCCCTCTCTTGAGCAGATCTCAGTCAGTGTTTATTCCCCCTCTCTTGAGCAGATCTCAGTGAGTGTTTATTCCCCCTCTCCCACGCAAATCTCAGTCAGTGTTTATTCCCCCTCTCTTGAGCAGATCTCAGTGAGTGTTTATTCCCTCTCTCTTGTGCAGATCTCAGTGAGTGTTTATTCCCCTCTCGTGCAGATCTCAGTCATTGTTTATTCCCCCTCTCTTGTGCAGATCTCAGTCAGTGTTTATTCCCCCTCTCTTGTGCAGATCTCAGTCAGTGTTTATTCCCCCTCTCTTGTGCAGATCTCAGTCAGTGTTTATTCCCCCTCTCTTGAGCAGATCTCAGTCAGTGTTTATTCCCTCTCTCTTGCGCAAATCGCAGTCAGTGTTTATTCCCTCTCTCTTGAGCAGATCTCAGTCAATGTTTATTCCCCCTCTCTTGTGCAGATCTCAGTCAGTGTTTATTCCCCCTCTCTTGTGCAGATCTCAGTCAGTGTTTATTCCCCCTCTCTTGAGCAGATCTCAGTCAGTGTTTATTCCCCTCTCTTGCGCAAATCTCAGTCAGTGTTTATTCCCCCTCTCCTGTGCAGATCTCAGTCAGTGTTTATTCCCCCTCTCTTATGCAGATCTCAGTCAGTAAATCTACATGCTTCTTAAAGCAGCCAACACAGGGTTGTGTATGTCCAGTTGCCTCTTTCATTTCAAAACTCTCTACACCAGGTTAATGGCTTATTTCCAACAGAACAGGACACGTGGGTTACAGATCTTCAGTGCAGAAAAATCATCTTCCTTTTAGACACATGCAGTGGGTTTCAGAATTACTTTACTCCATTCCTAAGAGTCAGTGGTTGTAGAGGTGGCACCTGATTGCGCTTTTGAAACCAGGTGACCCCAAGATGCAACCAGGCCTGCAATTCCTTCACAGTGATTCTTGGGGATTTTGTTGCTTCTCTCACCATCCTCCTCAGTATTCTGGGGGACTAAATGCAGTTGCATCCTCTACCCTTGAAGTTTTCAACAGTTTCATATCTTTGGAATTTTTAATAATTGCCCTAATAGTGCTCAGTGACTTATTTAGTTGTTTGTGAATCCTCTTGTAGCCATTACCAGATTTATGAAGGCCTATGACCATCTGCCTCTTTTGAACAGACAGTTGTTTTGTTTTCTTTATGGTTTTGGATGATAAAGGGGTATTGCATGTGTGACACCTCATATTTATACAGAAGTGATGTACTGGCTGAATATATTTCCTAAACACTTAGATATGTAATGCTTTGTATTTCGTGCAGAGTGCAGATTAACGGAGGACAGGAAGTTGAGGACTGGACTCAGGTGCAGCGATGGACTTGGTTATGTTTAATGACTAACTGCATGGCAAAAACATTGAAATACAAAACAACAAGCAACTGAATTTCCTAAATATGCACACTATGATTAATACAAAGTCTGGGCTATGCTACAGTGACATTGTATTCCAAATAGGAAAGCAGATAGGAAACAAGTTTCCTTAAGATTAAATGTGCTGGTAAAACAATTACGGCATGGATTCTAGGTTTTAGTGAAAATTAGCGACATGCGTTAAATAAGTCAGTTTCAGACTAACAGTGTAGCATAGGCATGCATTGCCACAAGATTTAGCCCTAACTAAGTGCGAAGCTTGGTCTTAAATAGCACACAGTGACAATGAACAACAGGTGCAGGTAATAACTGAATAATAAGGTAGGGTGCAGTCCGGGACTTAATAGACCCCTGGGCTGAGGCTGGAGGCGTGGCCTCACATGATAAAACTTCAGAAATGGAATTTAATACCTGGTTTTAATTTGGTAGATGTTATCTACAATCATCTTTAAGGGTGCCATTAATTGTAAAACCTTGATTTGAAAGTTTTAATTCTATCAGTAAATTATTTTCATTGATTCCACTGGAACACTAATATCATACACTATTTCTCGCATGTTTTAATTTAGAGTTTGTCTATAAATATAGAATTTTTTAAAATTGTTTTTTTTAAAGTATTTTGTTTGTAACAAACCAGCTGTTTGCCAGCATCCTCAGGCTTGTAAAAAGCAAAAAGTTATTTTGGAGGCCATTGTCATAACAAACCTGCATATATTTTCTCTTGATTTCTGATCCTCAGCAAGCTTGATAAAAATGGAAAAGGAAGAACACTTGTTGTTTTATTATAAAGTGCAATTAAACCAACTTTTTTGAAGCAGTTTTTTAATCATGGCTCCTGATGTCATAGTATGCCTGGACCCTGATGAAGTGATGCACAAACTGAGTGTTTTGACTCAGGGGTCCAATATTACTGCTCAGGTTTCAACCCATGACTTTAGCTCTGTTATACTCATAATCACCCTCAGACCCACTCAAGAACACAATTTAACCAATTTAAGCTGACAAAACAGCTCAGAATGAGTGGGAATTGAGCACAAAATGAATTTCACTCATACAGACTTTAGTTTAGCTATGGTCAGTCAATGTCACATGACTGTCAAAGCATTCCTCGACCTCTGATTGGCTTTTTGAGGGATGGAATGATGGCAACCTCCAGTTTTTTATTGCTTGGCCATACTTGTCATTTTTTAAATCAGCACAACTTCACAGAAAAATTACAAAAAATCCAAGTCAAAATATCAGGACTCCATATGCGTAATGCTTTCATTTAACATTGGTTTGATACGAAAGTTGTCTTTCACTGTAAACTATAATATACTGTGCGGAGGATCTAGAGCATCAGATTATTTAATTCAGTGTGGCTGAATGTTGAAGAAACTGATCTGAGTAGCTTCTTGCACTTGCATGAGGTAGGCTACTGGTCCCAGATTATCTAAGCACAGTGTTGCCTTTCACTTGTTGCTCTCCTGTTTCTGAAGATCAAGTAATCCCATGAGGATTCAACCATGTGTTTTCAATGAAAGACACTGATTGATAGATGGCAGAAAACACAATGTGTATGAATAAAAATTTTAATTTTCCCAAAAAGCAACTCCAGCACTTGGCAAAAAGACTAGGGTATGCATTTACTTTCCAGTCTTGACACAGATTATTTAGTGCACTTGGCATAATTAAAGTATGAACAGAAAAGTAAAATAAAAAATTATTAGAACATCTTTTGGTGGCATTTTATTTATGAACTAAATGTGCAAATTTAATTTGTATTGTTTTTGGGGTACATCTACAAATGTATTTGGCAGACGCATTGCTGTACGTGGTGCCTGAGAACAGAAAAACTCTCCTCCTTTGCACATAATGTGACAGTTGTAGTTTTTTTCTGGTGAATAATGTGAGGCTCTGCTCCACATTTCTGACAGTGTTCTGCCGTGTGCTCAGGACCTGCACAGGAGGGCTGCTAGGGCATCACCTTTTTCTGAAGAAGCGAAGCTCGCGCATGAGGCCAGGAAATTGGGTTCTGTTGGTGAGGACTTACCAGCAGAGTCGCTCCATGCAACTGCTCATTATTACTTTCCCCATTGTCTGCTTTTGCCGTTTTCTCATTCTCTCTTTGTTTGTGATTACGTATGTTCATCTTTGGTTGTTCTAATTCCTTAACGAGATTACAGATTCCCCCGGATATCCAGTTCGATCCCGATTAACTGGGGTGAGCTAATTAACGCTGACAAACGAATGCAACTCCTTCATCCTTAAACCTCTGCGGAAAAAGGAAATAACTTCTCTTGCTCACCTTTCAAGAGCCATTCTATTGTCGATATCTGGATTTTATTTGTTGTGGTGAATATGATGATAGTGTCTAAAGCAATTAATGCTTAAAAAAACAATAGTTTTGTTGGTTTCAGACTGTGTTGACAATAATGAGGACAGTAATGAAGCTAATTAACTGTGGCTACTTGCATTAGATGGATCCATATGTAATTTGGATGGCTTTCACTGGCCGTGGAAGAAAAAAAAAATAGTATCCCTACAATTCTGCTCTCCATCTGGCTAATGTAGCCTTCCGTTCATCAGTTTTGCCTCCGATCTGTTCTTCCACACAACAAATCTCAATCTCCTCCTGTCTTCTCTCTTCAACTACCTCCTATTACTGGAGGCTCTAACGGACTTCTCTCTTTTTGTCCCCCACACAAATCTGCCTCCTGTCCTCTGTCCCTTGCTCAACTTGCTCTTTTTGACCTCATGACCTGATTCCTCCCTCAATCCATTTACTTGGCAACTTCATTCTCTTGTGCTCTGATTCCCCTTCTTCTCTCTCGCTCCCTCTCTCTTTCTTCCTCTCCTCTATTTCCATCTTTGGGCTTATCCCTTCAGCCCTGATCTCCGTTCATCCCCCTCAATCCTCAGCTTTTCCTTGGTCCTCAGAGAAGGACAGGAGAAAACCCTGAGAGAGATTCACAGGTGAAGGTACATTGGAGTGTGTTGGAGTTTGAGAGACAAGTCCTGGAATTGGGGGAAAATTTGGTGTGTAAAACAGGGAAAGAGGACAACAGAAAGTCAGGGGACCTTCCTCTTGTAAAGGTAAAGGTGAGACTTCTTTTTGACCATTTGTCTGAATCTTCTTTTGGTATATCTGCTTAATAGTTTAGCAGTAAACAAGTGAATGTGTGATGTTAGCAATTTTCAAATTCACCAGTACCAGAAGTAACAACTTAAATTGATGCGTACTGCAAAATTTTGCAACAGTTGAAGCTATTGTCCATGTTGAAAGAGTCCCAAGGAAAAACCATTAGGTTATTAGGTCATGGAGTGCCTGGACCCATTTTTTTTCTGTAAATCAACTGATTCATGTCAATAAAGACTTGATAAAATGTATGATATTTAAAATATACATTATGGTGTATGTATACCATGATACTATGATATGAGATAATGGGGTGATGTTTGCAATGCAGAAGTGCCGAAGATCTTTTTTTTAATATACTTACATATTTATCGCGCATAGTTAATTTGTTTGCATTCCATTTCAATTTTCTGTCAGAATATTATATTTCAATTGCTGGCTGTCATGCCACCAATGTATTGATGGATCCTGTTGGTCACAGGTGCTCTGAACGTGTTGTATTCTCATGGTTTTAGTTGGTCTGTATGAGAAAACATTCTTAATTGCACCACTGCTAAATGAGGAAGAATTTAGTGCGTCACTTAGATCTGATATCATTTTGACCAATATGGTAATTTATGATTAAAGTTGTATTACTTAATTCAAAGGATTGGGTAAATGAATTTTAAGCAATACTGAACTTATATTTTCCTGTAAATTTAGGATTCAAAACATTTCTGTGCTCTGTATTTATTCTTCCTGACAGAAACACTCCTCCTGAGGAAACTCATTGACAATTTCAAATAATAAAGACTTTTTTAATTTGTTAGCTTTGTTCCATCTGAGTCTTTATTATTTGAAATTGTAATTACATGTCCTCTGGTGGCAGTATTTCTGTTGGGGAGGATTAATGTGGACCACAATAATGAATAATTGGAAACAGGACGTCAGAAAACCGGGTAAAAAATGTAGAAATCTGCATTTTTTGTCTGCGCACCCCTCCCCATCCCCCATCTCCCATTTCCCCCTCCCTTTCTTCCGACGTGATCCCATGGTAAAGAGCAATCAGTAATCGGATGACTGGGGATTTGACTCAAAAGGCTTGTCTTTAAGGATTTGTGCACTCTTCACCATGTTCCCGACCCTTTGTCATTACTGGCTTTAATGCTCCCTGGTGTCTCAAACACCCCTGCAAAAATGTTCTATAGGACTTCGTGGAATTCTATAGAATTCTATAAAACTTTATCGAACATCAATGGAACTCTATAGAACATTTTAGTAGAACAGCATGTTCTATAGGATTTTCCGTGTGTTCTATAGGAATTTGCTAGAAACCTATAGAGCACCTCTATGGAAAAGAAAGTCCTATAAGATTATTGCTGTTCTAAAAGACCTTCCTATAGAACACCCGAGTTGAAAAACCTGTTCTATAGGACTTTGATGGTCTTTAGGACCTTCTAATAGAACAAAAGCTTCATGGGAAAGACATCTTAAATAAGGGTTAAATAAAAATAAAAATAAATCTTATGACTCCTTGCAATGCTCTGTCGAAGGGTCAATTTACCTTATGTGTACCCCGGTTTTAGAAGTGAGAGACTGAACTAATGGCATGAAAATGTGCAATATGCAGTGATATCCACTATACTGTAGTAGCAAGGAAATCTTGTCCCTTTTAACTTTAAGGTGTGCTTATAAGCACATGGGGTACCAGGCACATACCAACTCATTGATTCTCTGATCAGACCATTGATTGACTGACTGACTGCACAACTTAGCAGTTTTTCAGTTACGGTATATGAAGACCTCTTTCCATTACGTCGGCAGCAATTCAAAAATATAAATGTAAGGCATTACAACTTTATTATGCTATAATGGAAAACTCGTGTTCCTCTTTTGCTTACGAAGACAGAATTATGTTGAAAGTTTGAGCTTTTGAACTTTTCCCTTAATTTTAAAAATTCAATCAAATTATTCCTTTCCATTTACATGCATGTGAGTGCAGATTATATGCAGATTTAGAATTAATTTGAATTCAATTTGAGGTCTGCTAAGACTTATTCCCACCATCTTTATACATGTATCATGGTCACCTAACAGGATTACTAACATGGCGTTCCTTTTCAGCGAAGGCACTCAGTTCCTTTTGAATTCCCTAAGACCCTGAGATACAATGGAAAGTTTCCCAGTTGCCTAATAGCTCACTCAGTTAAAGCATTGCGTTGCGGAGCAGAAGGGTCTGGGTTCGAGCCCCGGACAGAGTAGCGGGCAATTGGCCATTGCGCTAGAGGGATGCAAATTGGGAAGGGTTTGCCGGGAAGGGTAATATAACATGGGTGCTTTGTTTTTGACTTCTAGATTCGGGTGGGATTAAAGATGCCGAAATGAAAAAAGTTCTACCAGAGCTGCTTTATGGAACTGTTTCTTATAGAAATTTTCTGTAGAATTATTTTTCTATAGGACTCGAGGTACTAAAGTTCTATAGAATTCTATTGAACTGTCCTATAGGATTCCTATAGCACATTTTTTGCAGGGACCCCTTGAATATCCTGCATGTTTAAGTCAATACAAAAAAAGTTATAGAATGGGAAAGTTAGAGACTTCACAGTTAATTTTGTATTAGAGGCAAATAATAGTATTATGAAGCAATTAATCAAACCAGTTTGAAATGGCATTCAACAAGGTACTGAAATGTTGTTCTGATGGTACAGTGATCATGGTACCTGCTGCAGATGATTCTTTACTCTGTATGCTTGGGTGGGTTTAGCTATTGCCTGCTTTCATTGGCATCATCTTTTACTTGACTAAAGATTTTCTCATAAATACCAGGCATTTCTGTTTATCACTCTCTCATCATACTAAATTGCAAATCTGTCGTGGTCAAATTTGTCACCTGATATGTCATTTAGGAACAGTGAATTTGGGCAAAGCATAACATAGAAAACTGACGTGTGACTAGAAGAACTCCATTACACATTTAGTAGACATACACACACATGCAGAAGGTAACTGTGTTTATTATTTCGGTTTATCTGGCTGAGCATTTTTATTAATATGAAGTTTATACCATCCAACTGTATGTTAAACCACTGCACTTGTATCTCAAAGCTCGAACAGAAGGAAAGATATCAGCGAACAACCACTAAACAAAATATTACATTTTGTATTAAAAAAAAAATTTTTAAATCCAGATTTCAGAAAATGAAAATATCTGTGGTTCAAAGCTATGAGTGGTCCTTAGCATGCTCAAACTCCAACATGGCTACAACTGTCAAAATGCCCACCTGCTGTCCTACAGCTCTCATTACAATAGGGCGCCTTTGTGGTTTCGATCAGTAGCGGCGCCAGAACTAGAAATTTGGGGGCTACAGAACATCCCTTTGTAACAACTGTTAGTCCTGACTTGTTCTCAATCATTTTCTTAATTAACAACAGATTCACTCCGAGAGCACTCCACACTATCAGGTGCTGCTTATTCTGCCAACTGGTTTGGGTCCAAATGGTCTTGGGTCCAACCGGTACTGGGTCCATTCAGTTAAGGTCCAACTGATATGTTGTCTAAACGGCCTATACCCGTTAGATTGCATGGGGAGAGAAGCCGTGTCTTCAGTTGCCAATGGATTATTGCTATCATTGGAAAATGTCAATAAAGGAAAATGATTGAGAACTAGCCAGGAATATTTGTAGTTATAAAGGGATGTACTTTAGCCCCCAAACTACCAGTTCTGGCTCCACCACTGGTTTTGATGGTATTACACACCTCACAGAATCATCCTGGCTTAAAGATTTATTGCAGACACATGCTGTAATGGTTGACAGGTCTCTATTGCCACAATAATCTTCAAATTAAACTTCAAAATTGATGCTGCGATTTTTCAAGGCAAATATACTGGACTGTTGCACATAAATGCATGGCACTTTAAAGTCTGCAGAGACAATGACGTGGACCTCTAGAATATGGATGTCTACATTGCGTCCAGTAAATTTGAAGCCTTGAATTTCTTCTTCAACATCGGGGAAAACCAACCATGTTTTGAAGACGGGAATATCCATGTCTATTTATGTGTCTATTGGTAAATACGCACTATGGATGTGTGTAAATGAGAGCATGTGCTCATTTATGTGGGATTTCAAGACTGTGTGTAGGGTTCTAAAGTGTGTGTACACTTTTTTGCATGAAAATGCGTTCATGTCTCAAGCTGTATGAGAGCAGTGACCTCTAAAGGCAATTAAAAGAATGGATAGAGAATTCCACAGTCACCATACAGCAGAAGATCCATCAGGATATTACCCTTGTACAAAACTTAATTCAAAAATTAACTTACAGTTAATACTCATCTGTTAGAAAAAATGATAATTATTATGCAAAAACCGCATGAACTGGAAATTAAAACTTTTATTTCCTCTTCCTCACGTAGCCCTCTGCCCGTGTGATTGCACTCCTCCATTTGTGAGAGCACCAACCAGACATAACCATGGGTGACTTGGAACAGATGCGTAAGGAGATCAAAACCATTAAAGAGCAAATTGCAGTAAGTATAATGGATCATGATACAAAAACCTTGTGTAGTTATCTCTGGTTTGAGCAGTGATCATTGTTATATCAGAACTGGCACAATTGATGACAAGTTCTTTGCACTGTGATACGTATATTTAAAAAAGTTTTTACCGTAAAATTAATCATCATCAAAAAAAGACCCTTTCACAGTTTATTATATTATCAACCACATTATACTGACAACTACAAGTGGTTGTAGAATTCTTTTACATTCCCGTCCATGTTAATATGAAAGTAGTGTGCTATTTTTTTTTTTTTTTTTGGGGGGGCGATAACTCACTTTCTCCAAATAAGAGGTATTATACAGTGAATTTTATCACATAACACTGCTCCATAGCTGAAGGAGGTTTCCAGGCCATTCTCACTACCACTGAGCAGTATGTGCATTGTTATTGTTTCTATTGAAATCACGGCGACAATTTCTCCTCCCACCACAAGGCAGCTCGCAAGACAGCTCAGGACACAACCTTTGATTCTGTGACATCGGGTTCAGCAGCAGTTGGACGCATCCAGCCAAAGACCAGGAAGACACTAAAGGGTCACCTGGCCAAAATCTATGGCATGCATTGGGCCACTGATTCCAGGTAGGAGACTTCCATGTACTCCAAAATAGACACTTGTCCACTCTAAAATACCCATGTTAAGATTGACCTGATATGTACATGGTTGCTCTGTCTGGTCAAGGGTAGACAATTCTAACCCTGTTTAGCAGTGTTGATCCATTATCCACGCATATCCTTAATCACTCCATTGAGTTTTTAATGTTGTTGTTGTTTTTTTTTTTTTTTTTTTTTACAGAGCTTTTCAAAAACAGTTTTGATTTCACTGCATTCTTCTGAGTATAGGGTATGGGTGGAAAAACCATAAACTAGGGCTGGGCGATAAATTTATTGTGATCACTTTAAGCGCAGTAAAAGTAACTGCCACTATGGGGCAGACAGATGAGCTTGCTTATTATCTTTTCTATGACAAATATCTGATGCGGTGCTGAACAAACCTCAGAGGCCATTTGAAATGCTTCCGGGGAGAAAACTGCTTTTTGAACTCCGCTAATTACCAGCGAGGTTGGACAGCCTCCATAACCTTGGCATAAGTATTCTACCTTATATCAATTCCTGTGTACTTTGCCAAACAAGCAATCAAGCCATTTATTCAGCCAACTGACTAATTAAAACCAAAATGTAGCCTATAATTATTAAAAGAGATAATGAGAAGCAGACAGACCTAACCAGGCTACCATGTTAGATTGAAAGAATGCCAATAATCTAAATATATAGCAAAAAACAAAAAATTAAAAACAACCTCTGAATTCCATCTCTCATCGTAGAATTTTTAAATATTATTAGAAATTTTTCTTAAAAATAATATCAAGATGGCCCTGGTTTTTAAGAGTTTAAAAATATACACAAAGTGGAAAACATTTTGTGAAGCATATTGAACATGAATGTGAGCGAGAAATAATTTTTGCATTGTCCGCAATAGTCAAATGCACCAAAGACTTGGCAAACAAATTTGTTGCATTTTTTATTTGATGTTCGAAAAAGATTAATTTAAAATAAAGTAATACATAGCTTTGATTTCGGTTACTTTTGAGCGTCTACATAGCCTACAGTGAAGGTGGAAAACATTTTGTCTAAGAGTATCGCAAGTGACATATAAATTGTTATCCCATTTGCATGCAGCAGCCAAATGTAAACCTAGAAATAATCTAGCAAACACATTCAGGCAAATTTGTCATGTTTCATGGTAATTTCAATTTCAACATGTGAAAAACAGAAATAATAAATATTTAAATTAGACTACCAATTTAAATAGTTAATTGAGCAAATCAACTGTTTGATTGCTAATTGCGCAAAGTAAATTGGAAGGGGGTGAGATAAATTGTCGGGTTGAAGGTAATGATTTTGCAGACCTTAACTTTGCTCTGTTCAGCACATCACTGATAAATGTTGGGGTCAGTGAAGTTATTTTCTGGAAGCATTTCATATGGCCTCAGATGTTTGTTCAACACCGCATCAGGTATGTGTCATAGAGAAGATAAGCAAGCTTGTCTGTCTGCTCCACTGTGGCAATTGCTTTTATTGCGCTTAAAATGATCACAATAAATATATTGTCCAGCCCTACCATAGACCTATAGAATCTGATTTTACGACCTGATCTTGCCTCTGTTCATACACCCATGGTTATCCATCCATTTGCTAATGGCACAATTAGGGTACTCAGGCACACACTATAGTAACAAACTTAAGTTGTTTACCATCATCCTCTTTTTTCCTTCTTCTTATTAATATAGCTTTACTTCCTCCATCTCTCTACTCTATCTCTCTTCATAATTTTTTCAGACTGATTTGTTTATTAAATATATATTTGGACAGGAACTCACAAATACGCAGTCATGACATTTGAAGCGCTGTATATTCTGACTGTAGTTAAAGGAAATATGAATGCACAAGCTTGTGCCACACTATTTTTTCTTTTTGTCTTTAAAAAAGACTTAACTCAGCCCCTTAGTTTTCAGGACACCAGCCTCCCAAACAATCATTAATAATTTTGAGTTTAAGAATGGAAAGTCAATGTGGGTAGATTTTTGCTTCTTTTCTGATGTTGAAACAGATATTTTACTGTTGTCTGAAAAATATTTGCTCATTTTCAATTTGATGCCAATTTAAAAGAAATGAAACAGGCAAATGTTTTCCACTGTCTTGGATTACCTCTTCATTTAACAACACTCTGCAAACTTTTGGTAACTGAAGAGACCAAATGCTGCAGTTTTGAAATAAAGGTGGTTTTCCATTCTTGGTCAATGAAGGAGTTCACAAAGAATTTCACATTTTGATTGGTTAGGCCATTTTCTACTTTGGCTAAGTCTATCTTAAATGAACTCAGGAGAAGGTGGCCCCTATATTTATATATACAGTACATGGTTTGATCTTTTCATGGCAGAGTTCTAACTTGCATTTGAAGATGCAACTGTACTCACTGAGGATGGTTTTCAGAGTTGTTCCTGAGCCCATGCTCTGATTTCCACAAAAGAATCCTGTTTGTTTGTAATGCCATGTTGCCTGAGGGCATGAAGATCACAGCAATCGATTAAATTTTGGCTCTCGGCCTTGTCTCTTCGCATAGATAATTAAATCTCCAAATTCTTTTCAATTTTACATTGAGAAATGTTATTTTTAAGTTATTGAACTATTTGCACATGTAGTCCTTCACAGAGTGGTTAAGCCCTCGCCATCTTCATTTCTGAAATGCTTTCTTTATCCTGTTACTCACCTGTTGCCATTAACCTAATTAGCTGCAAGGTGTTCCACCAGGTGCATTTTTTTTTTTAAGCATCATGCAACTTTTCCAGTCTTTTGTTACTGTGGCTGGCCATAGGAGGGCTCAGGCAGGGAACTGAACCTCCAGACTCCCGGGTGAGAGTCAAACGTGCTGACCACGTCGCCAAAGAGCCAGGCTCATTGGCAAGGTAGCCAGGGTGCATACTTATTAGGAGGCATTTCTAGTGACAGGACCCTTCAACTGTCACATTACCCCTGTCCCAACTATTTTGAAATGTGTTCCTGGAAACAAATTCAGAATGTGCATATTTAAAAAAAAAAAAAAACACTACAATTTCTCAGTTTCAAAATTTGATATGTAGCCTTTAAGCTATTTATAAGTAAATATAGGGTTTAAGTCGTTTGCAAATCAATGCATTCTGTTTTTATTTACATTTCATGCAGCATCCCAACTTATTTGGAAATAGGGCTGTATTTGCCCAAAAATATTCTCCAAAATATTCAAATGTTTTCAAAATGTAGTGCATTTTTTCATCAAATATCTCGTATTGCATCACAGATTTGTTTTTTTTTTTTTTTTTTTTAAGAGAGACATCAAAGACCCCTGTGTGTGACTGAGTAGAAAGTTACACAGATTTTTAAGGATTTAATCTCCCTTATTAACTTTCTTATTTATTTCTCTCACCCAGGTTAATGGTTAGTGCTTCCCAGGATGGCAAGCTGATTGTGTGGGATGCTCACACCAGTAACAAGGTAACATGTTCACACAGCATTAAAAGTGTTATAGCTTGGAAGGAAAAATATTTCACAGTCTGTACTTTTTGAAGCGTATTCGGCTATGTGAAACTTGATATGAAAAATGCCCGATTTAAATTACATTAAAATATCTGATTTGCGTAAGTTATTTTTTGAACTCCACATCACGGTTCCCCAACCATTTTAAGAAATTGGAATCTCCACTGGCAGAATTTGATCAAACTGTAGGCAAAGCACAGGGAAGGGATAGAAGGGAAGGGATAGATTCTAAGGGATAGAATGGAAAAAAGTGATTGGCATACTAATGCTAGAGCACTGACACCCCCCCCCCCCCTTTCTCCCCCATCCTCTGTGCAGTTGAACGCCATCCCCCTGAAGTCCTCATGGGTGATGACCTGTGCTTTTGCACCCTCTGGAGACCTAGTGGCAAGTGGAGGCTTGGACAACATTTGCACAGTTTACAACCTGAGGGGCAAAGATGGCAATGTCAGAGTGTTGAAGGAGTTGGATGCCCACTCAGGTAACTAAAGTGAATCTAGGTTCTCTCAGCAGGACTCTTTGCTTTGTGAGAGCAACTTCAGTTCAGCAAAAGTTGTGTTTCAGTTTTGCAGACATTGGCTAGTTTTACCTGTTCTGCATGTGTGCTCCCAGCTACTTCACACAACATACTGTCTGCATGTTGTCTAATTATAATTTTCACTAACTAACACAAGGAGTCAAGAGGCAGTAGGCAGTAAGATTTTTCCTCCAAATTAATTTAGAAATATTTGGAATTTCATTTCAGTTTGATCGCTTGGGCACAGGTACAACAGGTATACCAAGTTCTGGGTGAAGTAGGCATGCTGACATGTGAGATGTCCTGCCCTTTTACTGTATTCACCTCACAGTGGCAAAATGGAAAGCTGCTCAGATATACACACAAAGCACTAACACACAGCACTACCAGTCACTACTGAAGCAGGATCATGAGTCAGATCCCTAAAGCAATCTGTATCTCATCTCTTTCTTTTAAGTCAGGTCTTGTACCTTATGTGGTTGTTCAAATTATTTGACCCCTGAGAGATGCCATGGTACTCACAGACTTCCTCTCATGGAAATGCAGAAAGCGAAGAAAGGAAATGGATTCTCAATCCGAAAAGATGTCCGGATTTCTTCCGCTTTTATGATAGATGGAACGCAATAATACACAGTGTCACTGGTTAATGCTTGAGTGTTGCCTATTGGGTGAGTCGGGTAGTGTCTATATTTTAGACAAAGTAAAAAATCAGAGTCATTCACACCGCTCACCTGAACTCACCATTAAAAGAGAGCTGCCCCTGAACTGTGAAGCATTCTTCTCCAGCCAGCTGTGGCTGATGGCACCCTTCTTTGTATTCGTACAGGTTACCTCTCCTGCTGCCGCTTCTTGAGTGACACCGAAATCATCACCAGCTCCGGTGACACCACTTGGTAATCATTATCAGCGCCAACGTTACAGAATGGAGATGTACAGCAGCCATTTGCTCTCCTCAGGCACATCTGCCCAGGCACACGCTCGCTTTGTTGTGTTACAGGCATTAAAGCAGCTTTTACAAATGTGGGCCGTCCGGTAACCATGTCCCAACCTCTTAAAACTACCAATATATTTGCTTTCATAAGTGGGGGTGTGCCTGTTGGTATGCTTGGCTGTCCTCTAAAGGTACCCCAACCTCCTAACACCACCTCTCTATCTGCATGTGTTAGTGGGGGTGATGCCTGTGAGTGACTGTGCTAGGACTCTTCGCCCCCGGACTTTTTGTCCCCGAATTTTTCGTCCCCAGAATTTTTGTCCCCATGAACTTTTCGTGCCCAGACTCTTCGTCCCTGGATTGTTCGTCCGCAATAATGCTTTGCCCACTTTCTGCATTATAACACTATCCTTAACCCTAACCCTAACCTTCACTCTTATAATAGTCCTTGGGGACAAAATGTCCAGGGATAAAAAGTCCTCAGGGACAAAAAGTCCATGGGGATGAAAAGTCCAGGGACAAAAAATTTGGGGATGAAGAGTCCTGTAACCCTCCTGACCTTGCCCCGCTTTTCCTTCCAGTGCCCTGTGGGACATTGAGACTGGCAAGCAGAAAACAGTCTTTCTGAACCACCTGGGTGATTGCATGTCCCTGGCCTTGAGCCCGGATATGAACACGTTCATCTCTGGAGCCTGCGACAGCTCAGCCAAGCTGTGGGACATCAGGGACGGGACCTGCAAACAGACTTTCGAAGGCCACACGAGTGACATCAATGCCATTGCAGTAAGACACACGGACATACAGTCCGCATCACTGATACAGTCAACTGAATATCAATAAGGCACAGAATCATTCTCAATCATGCAAAAAAAAAAAAGATGCACCAATGCTTACAAAAACACGCACCCGCGTGAAAATATTTACACTTTTACATACACTCTTATCATACTGAAACCCAATACAGAGACAGTCCCCCTTGAGCTCATCTCGAAGTGCACAATTACCATATGGCTTTTTGTGTTACACTGAACATTTTGGCTGAACTGGGTATACTGTCAAACTGAGCCATTTGAAATCAAGACTGTTACATCAGAGTTGCTCAACTCAGTTCCTGGTGATCCACTGTGCTGTAGTTTTTCATTTCCACTCATATCTTGAGCAGCTGATTCTACAAATCAGCAGCTAAATTGGCTCCTTCATTATTGAATGAGGTATGCTGTGTTTGGCCTGGAGTGCAAATCTGTCGGACATTAGACCTCCAGGAGCTGTGTTGGGAAGCCCTCTGCATCAAGGTTAAAATTGGCAGCGCTTAAGATGGCAATGACCACTGGTTGCTGTAATACCCCCAGCAAGGCCTGTTTTCTCACTGCCCTCCTGCTCCTCCTCCTCTCCAGTTCTTCCCCACCGGCACTGCAGTGATCACAGGCTCCGATGACTGTGAGTGCAAGATGTTCGACCTGCGCGCAGACCAGGAGCTGGCTACTTACAAGGACAGCAGCATCAACTCCGGTGTCACCTCCCTGGCCCTGTCTGTCTCTGGCCGCCTTATCCTGGCTGGATACGACGACTTCAACTGCAACATCTGGGACACGCTCAAGACAGAGAAAGTTGGTGAGTGAAATGAGTGAAGGACTCATTCGGAAAAGGAAAGGAGCGTAGAGGTTAGGAATGTGAAGTCAATGAAAGACAAGCGAAGAGGAGAGGGCAAAAGGAGAGCTGGAAAAGAGCATGACTACTGTGTTCGGGTTAAAATGCCTGAGGCTGTGCAGCATGTAGTTGTTATTTATGCCAATTGACCTCCAACTTGGGATGTTTGGCAGTGAAAGAGTGGTTAAGATGATTGACAGCACAATAGAGCGGCAAGGCATAATTACCCTCTCTCCAAACAGGGGTGCTGTCTGGTCACGACAACAGAGTGAGCTGCATGGGAGTGCCCCCTGATGGTATGTGCGTCTGCACAGGATCCTGGGATAGCTTCCTGAAGATCTGGAATTGATTTGGTCCTCCAAGGGCAGGGTGAATGTGAGAGATAGAGGGAGGAAAAGAGAGATTGGGTGAACGGATAAGGTTAGGAAGGAAATGAATCAAACAGGGGCTGAGTGCTCCGTCTGAAAAGGCAGAAGTGGACTCCTTAGGTAATATTAACTACATCTGGGACAGCATAATCAACCAAGATGCATTACTCAGGTAACATCAATATTTCATATTGACCATGAAAAATAGCAATAAGTAATACAATTAACATTATAAATATGCTCTCATGTAAAAATTATAATTTTACTGGTAGTTTTTTTTTTGTCCAAACTGAGATAAATGCATACAATCACAGTAAGATTTAGCATTTGCTGTATTTTTTTGGTTGTCGTGAAGATCTTAAATTGTGATTTAAGATTTTTTCTCCTATTAGCTGATTGTTGCTCTATTTGTTTGTACATTTTTTTAGTAATTTATTTAGGATGCAGAGTTATTCTACAGCACCATGTTACGTATGCACTGTGTGTGTGAATATGACTTTACTGAATATTATCAGCTCTTCAAAAGAAATAAGAGCCGACTAGTGACTTCTGCCCATTATGGTTGGAATGAAACTGCATGCAGGATGCTACATCTACTGATTGAATAATGTCGCTGTCACATTTTATGGCGTGTGCAGGGCAAAACAGAGCATTGAAATACATCGCATCGCAGCTCTTTGTCCATAAAGCAGCTACGGTGCAATGTTTTCTTTTGGGCAATGTCAGGATAATCAAATGTACAGTACGTGTTGCATTATGAATGAAAATATACAAAACGCACTCCTTAAACATATACTGTATATTGTAGTTATTTTTACATTGTCAGGCTGTCTGTTAACAAATATGGTTGTTTAAAAATACCTTTCTAATAAACATAGAATTCTGCATTGAATAGAACATGGTCTGCATTTATGTGTGAACTACATGGGTGTCATCACAAAATGGACCATACCCACTGATAGTCACCTAAATCCAAAAAGCACATTAAAAAGCAGGGTTTCTACTCATTTAAAATGAAAGGAAAAAAAGTTGTTTTTTCTGGCAACACTCTGTTGGCTTTATGACCAACTGCCAAAGCTCAGATTAAGGCATAGGTGCACATCATTATTCTGTTTATCTCAGAATTTTATTACATAACTGTGCTACTTTTCCCATAGCTCAGCTCATGACATATTTTTGATGTTACCCTAGGGTAATATCACTTTTGTGAAAATTTCATTGGCTGAGAGCATGTGAAAAAAAATCACTTCGCCTAACTGCTGAATCAGGATGGCATAGCGCTGTAGCGAGCAAGCTAAGTACCACTTTCATGACTTTGTACATTATCATTACTGAGCTAGCTAGCAAGCGTATACGGTATACTTTTCCATAACCATTATGTATCACTAGTTTGTTAGCTAGCTAGATATTTGTTTTTTAGCCAGTTGACTTAATTTAAAAGCCATGGCAACTTCAACCACGGATGTCTGTGACTTAGTGACTTAGGGAGTATCAGAGTGATAGTGTTAGCTCAGTGCTCACATAATGGGAATCAGCTGCTATTATGGCACGAACGGAAATTAAGTTTGTAGTCATGAAAAATAGAATCTTATACTGTTGGTCTTGTCATATGAAAGCCAAGAAACTCATTGAGTAATCTTTGGATTAACGCAAAATTTACTCAGCAAGCTTCATAACTTTCATGACACGCCCACTCTTGTTAGAACCTCTTTATCTCATCTGGCTGCAGATATTTGTGACATCTGTGGAGAGCAGTCACGCATCTCAAAGCAAGCCAACCCATTACTCCAGCTATCCTTTAGTTCACCTAATGGCGCTGCCCAATGGGCTCAATTAAATTCGATTTTTTCGTCAATAAGCCAACTGAGCTATATGAATGCAGTTTAACTAGCACGAGATTAACAAATTGAAATAACAGGAGGGCAGAAATTTTTTGATGATAGTCCTTTAAGTGCACACAGGTGAGGTAGTGTTTAAAAAAATCATTTAATGTAACACCACCGAAAAGCATGCTACCACTGAAAAGCAAGATAGAAATGGTCATCACTTCCAAGTGATGACAACCACACACTCATCTCTCAGTTACTTATCTTAAATCAGGAGAGATATTTCGTATGAACATTCATTGCTCCCTCTAATTCCACACATTTGACACATGGAACATCAGAAACAAAATGCAGACAACAGTTCACCATTTTATTTGATTATTTAATCTTAACATGATACCTTCAGCTTGTGTATGGCAATATACAAACAAACAGCACATACACATCATTCAGATGTTTTTATTATTAATTTCATATCAGTACAATGGGTCAATATAATAATTTTACACAATCATTGTATTATGAGTTTTCAATGGGCACTACATAATGATCATGGTTATATTAATACATTATTAATGCAACTTCATTTTCATATTACTTTGAAAAAACACAGGCTTAATTTAGTGACAAGTCATCACTGTACACGAAAACGCACAGACACACACCTAGGTAAACAGGGAGAGGTGAAAGGAAGCCGGACAGAGAAGGAGCAGTAAGCTACATGGACAAAACACAAAGGGTGCAAAACGTCAGAAAGTGTGAATAGAGAGAAGGCCTGGTGAAAAGGGTAAGGAGAAAGACTGCAAGGAAATTTACAGGATTAAGAAGCCGTCGTCGGGGGAAACAAAAAAGCATGGAGGAAACACCATTAAATCACAACAATGTGCCTTTCAGTTCACAGAAGTCCAAATGCTTGACAAACAAATTAACTGACACTAAGCGAGCTTGTCGTATTCATAACTATTACTACTATTATTGTTGTTGCCATAACCAACAGCACAGGTGATAGTTAAAAATGGGAAAAAGTTAGAATTGATGATAATACTGAATATTTCTCTGAATTTTTACCGGAGAAAGCAAGAAAAAAAGAGCGCCACCTCTGTCTACATAGGCACAGTGGGAGAACTGCAGCTCATCAAAATAAAAGTAATAATACTGTATTAATAATATTTACAAAATTTCAGTACAATCAAAAGTGCCCAAGCTGAGCTGACATTCAGAATACAGTGGGGTAGTGATGTGAGGGTTGCGAAAAGTCAGTGCAGAGGAAACTGTACAGCTGTGAACACTGTAAGTAAGGTGTTTTAAAAACATAGCTCAGGTTGCACTATCTCGAACAACCACATCAGTGTGTCACACATTATTATTACAACTCGTGTGCTCTTTCATGCGTCAATGGGATGTTCAAATTGCACAGCTAGGTGAGATCATGTTATGAAACATTTTATGTATTAGCTTAGTAATTCAGTAGCTTTCTGTGGTTTTGCATCATACAGTCTGATATTTATTTTTAATATTACTCTCTGTATGTGTTGAACCATTTCTGAAACTATAGCCTCAACGCTGACTACACAAAATAAACAAAAAAACAATTTTAGTGGCAATTTCAACAGACATACAATAATAAATGATTTTCCCAGTTCATTTGGTGAAAACAAAGAAACTGCTTGCAGTGAAATACTAGCAAGAATTGAGGGTAACACAAATACAATAATAATAGGCAGGTAAGGCTGGAAAAAACATGTCAAAACTTCCCCAACATAAAAATGTATTGTGTATTTGGTTTTTGCCTCAGACATTCTGTAGGGATATTTCATGTGAATAATAATTAAAAGGAGAGCTAACTGTGCGGTACACAGCATATTTTGAGTAGCAAGTGCAGAGCTGATAACACTGTCTGCGCAGTTGACGAAAATGACTGAGTAGCATTGTGCACGTCATGCATAGTCCTTGTGAATTTACACTCTTGTTGTTTCTGCTGTGGTATACTTGGTTTGGTTGTACATGTTTACAGTATATTATAGTGTATGCTCTGTGCTGTAGTGGCTGTGTCGTGAATGGGCTGTGATTGTTTTAGTAACGCCGAGGGGCAGAGTCTCTCCCTTCCTTCTTGATGATGATTTGCTGATCATCGCTGGCATCACCAGGTGACTCCACCCCTTCTTCATCCTCATCGTCTTCTCCCTCCACATCTGTGGATGCACCCATCCTTGACTCATACGTCTGTGACAGAGGAAGAAAAGGCTCTGCTTAGATCACCTACATTCACACACAAGTGTAACAAAAGAGGGAGATGTGTGAAGGGACTCCACATCACAATTTTCAGCAGTTATCACACATTTTCAGTGTTTGTACATTTTTAGCAGTTACCACACATGTTCAGTATTTGAACATTTTAGCAGTTACCACACATTTTCAGCAGTTACCATGCATGTTCAGTGTTTGAACATTTTTAGCAGTTACCACACATTTTCATTGTTTGTACATGTTTAGCAATTTACAAAGCTTTGTGAATGTAAAATTGGTCAGGTTTTTAAAGAATAGTATCGCTTTTAAATTAACAGTAGCTTAGAAAAATTGGGTCAATAGCTTGGGAATTAGGTTCAAAAATGTGAAAGGTCTAAATGTATATCAAGGCAAAACTGCAATTGACACATTTTTAATAAATTATATCTTATAAGGCAATCTGTCACAAAGCACTTTATTTGGGTCCTTCCATAATCCGGTGGCACAAACAAAAGGCAGTTTTAAAAAATGTGCAGCCAGTTTTGTGCTCACATGTAATCTACAGGGTGTCTCAAAAAGATGGACCCAATTTCAATGCGGTATATTTCTTAACCGAGTCCATCTTTTTGAAACACCCTGTATTGCCTTTGGTGTCCAATTGCACGTCTCTTGTGCCTTATCATGGCCATAAAACTAATTAATTTACCTCCATGGGGTTAACTATGATGGTGAGTGCAGAGTCATCCCATTGCCCACCACCTTCCTTTTCTCCGCCCCTGACCCCATCTCCGCGACGATGGATGGAACGAATTCTGAACACGCCCAGGATCACCATGACAGCCAAGAACCCCACACAGACCATAATAATAACCGTGGCTGCTCCTGGCACAACTGAGACGACAAAACCGGGGAAGCCACAATAAAATCAGAGACCAAGACAATCGAGATAATTATAGTGTTGTGCGGCAGGTGCGCCGGAATTAGAACGGACAGATTTTCATAATGACACAAAAATGAACATGTCAGCGTGTGGGCGATGAAGCATTCACCACAGGCAGAGATGGTGCTTCAGGCATCAAACGAGGCAGACAACAGGCTGTGGTATAAATTTGGGGTTCAGGTGTAAGAATACGACATTCAAGTACCTGAGCTGTGCTGGGAGCTGGGCACATTATGACCGCTCAGTTCTCCGGAGTGTCGGGATGGGTGCAGGAACTGCTGTTCGGAGGCCAGGAGATGAGAGGGGTGGTACAGACTGTCCAAAGAGTGCAGGAAGTTCACCTGAGAGAAGATTGGGATGAGTAAGATTAAGAGCTGAAGTCTCTGAGAGGAGATTGGCATATGTGAATTGAGGAGCTGAAGTCTCAGGATGGTTCTGACAGGCAGTACATACGATGGTGAGGCAGCTCTTAACACGACCATAGGGATAGACACTAGAAGAACAGGGAAATTGTTCATAGAAGACTTTGGGGGGGAAAGTTAATTCCTATATCAACCGGCTGGGCCCAATACAAGAAAAAAATGCACAGGGAAGGGCAGGAACTGAACAGTTTAACTCAAAGAAATTAGTCTTTTAGGCCAAGGGAGCCAGCCTTGGACAGCAAGTGAGGCAAAATTGGTGTGTACCTTGCTTAAGTAAGCATGATCTTGGGAGAATGTAAGTTGAAGAGCTTGGTAGTTGGCTGAAATGACACTTAACCCTATACCTGCCAGTTGCCGATATATAGAGGACCCACACTTGTTTCCCCGTGTGCTGGTCTTTGATATACCGTTACCCAGTAGCTATTTCCCTGAATAGCAATACTTCATAAACATTCGCCTAGAGACAGAACTAGGGTTAAACTAGCTTACTGGCAGAATGGAATTAGGTCATGTTGCATTTTCGGGATCATAAAGCGAGTGGAAAATGGTGGTTGACGCTATGGAGCAGTCATAAATATCAGAATAAGCCGCTTGTATGTATATACTGATGTGATCGGTGATTTATTTACTACCAAAAATCGGAAAAGGTTGGGACTTATGAGAAATGAAAATTAAAAAAGGAAAGCAGTGATTTGTGAATTATCTTTGACCTATATTACATTAAAAACATTTTGGGTTTTTTTAATGAAGAGATTCATGGGTTCAGTCTCTTCCTATTGAGAGTAAACATGAATACTGTAAGAGGTAATTAAATTCATTTATCAAATCACACTGAAAAGTTTTAATACTGCTCCTAAAAACATAAGTGGTATGGGCACTGAAAAAGCGCTGGAAAAGTAGCAGTGATAAATAAAATGAACTTTTGGCTTGACTAAGTTATCAAGCTGCAAATAGCGTTTTGCTAAACATTAGATAAACTTTATTTAATGCTTCACCACATGAATTTAACTGATTTTTCAAACACATTTCAATTCTGATTCTTACAAGATGTTCAAGAAAATTGGGAAAGTATAAACCACATTGTAATGTTGCCATTCTTTTTCACTACACTTCACATCCCTCCTGGCATTGACGAGACCCTTAAAACTCTTCATTGTTCATCGAAATCATATATTTAGAATTTAAAAAATCCCTTCATGTCTTAAAATGGCCAACATGTAACTCTACACCTTTGCCTTCATTTAGTATGCACGTTTCTATGAATATGCAAATATTCCCCACACCTCTTTTCCAATCTCCATCCATCACTCTGGTGCTTGCCTGCAATTCGAACTATCACCAATACAAAAAAAAAAAAACCCCGGATGCTGCAATCAAGCCCCATTTCCAGTGCTTTTTGGCATAGTTTGGTGGCCAAGTCGCTTCTGGTCTTGCACAGCTGCGGAGGAAAAGTAGCGCTAACCTCTATGGTTACGGATACTTGGCCGTACGATACTGAGGATAGAAGCCGTATTTATTCTTCATGCTCCCAGTGCTTTTTCTTGGCTCGATTTTAGCGTTAATATTGTTTGCAGTTTCTCAAGTATAGCTGAATTGTTGTTGTCATGCCGCTACACAAGCTACGCACCAGTCCCAGATGTGTAAGAAATTTTGGTGAAGAAGCCACATCCGGGTATTTTTTTTTGTATTGGTGATAGCTCGAATTCAGTGATACTGTGCATACCTGCTTCCCTTCGACTCTCCTCACAAAACATGCAAATCTCTGCTTGTTTATTGTTCTGCTTGCTACTTGTCAGGGAAGTGAAGTTTAATTGAACAATTCCCGAATCCTACAGTTTTATAAATTTGATGCCCGCGCTAACTGTCCAGCACTCTGAATACCGATAACAAGGGCATCAACTCTTAAAACCCCCCACTAAGCCAACACGTAAATTAATTTAATCAATGTGATTTATAGTCATCAAAGATCTCAATTAACAATTACATTTTTAAATTTGCTGATCAACCTTTATCAAAAACACAACTCAGAATTTGATTCAAAAGAAGGAAATAACCACTTGCAACAAAATATACAACTTAATCTACTGACAAGGGTGTATACAAGTACTTCAAACAAGAATTAAACAAACATGAACAACCGAAGAAGACGAGAAAGAAAACACATCAAACCAAAGCTTTTATCTCATGAAATTTTCCAAGGAAGGCCAAAGTCAAGGTTTCAGAATAAAAAAAAAAAACAGCAAGATCTTCCAAAATGGCAATGCATTTTGTGTACTACTGTCTACAACGCCGGAAAAGTAGCAGTGATAAATAAAATGAACTTTTGGCTTGACTAAGTTATCGAGCAGCAAATAGTGTTTTGCCAATATAGATAAACCTTGGTCCCGATCACCAGGTCTGACAAGTTAGCAACTTTGCAAAGATAAACATCCAGATGTATTGGCGAGAGCGAGAAATAAGTGTTTTATCCCATTTTATCTCATTTATTATTTAATTTTATCCTAGTCTTCCGGCAAACAAGTCTTAAGGTGTGCAACCATGCAGCGTCTTTGTCATTGCATTGCATTTCATTTCAAAATGTGCTGCATGGTCCCTATGGAGGACAATTAGAAACTGCAGGCAAGACAGACCAGAACCCGCAGCCTCTTCTTACGCAACCATGGCTTTGTAATCAGTGCAGTGTGCAGTTTTGCATTGTCTTGTAGAAATATGCATAGGCATTCCAGGAGAAGGTGCTTGAAGGCAGCATATGTTTCTCCAAAATCTCAGTGTACATTTCAACATTAATGGTGACTTCACAATGTGCGAGTTTCCCTTGCAAAGGGCATTGACACAACTCCATATCATGACAGAGCATGGGTTTCGGACTTGTTGCTGGTAACCACTTTCGTGTTTGGTCCAGCGCACACGACGTCCATTTCTTCCAAAAAAGACCTGAAATACTGATTTGTTTGATCACAATACACATTTTGTCTGTGTGATGGTCCACGGCAGATGCCTCCAGGCTCAGAATTGTTGATGCTGCTTCTGAACACTATTTTCACAAAGCTTCCTTTGTCCACAGTAAAGTTTCATCTGGCATTTGTGGATGTAACAACATATTGTAGTGCTTAAGAAATGTTTCCAGAGAAACTCTGAGCCTGTGGCAGTATCACTTGCAGTTAAATGATGGTTCTTGATGCAGCTCCTTTCCCTTTACTCTCCGCATACACAAATTCCTCTAGATTCCTTCAATATTTTAATTCTGAAATAAACCATAGAGGGTCAAATATTCTTATACCTTACCATCTTTCTTTGAGGAACATTGTTTTTAAACCATTCAGTGATTTTTCTCACGCATTTGTGAGCCAGTTGGTGATCCTTGGCCCATATTTACTCCAGAATGGCTAGGCCTTTCCTGGATGCGGCTTTTGTACCATATCATGACTGCAATCACCCACTGACATTAGCTGCATTAAATCACATCATTACTCATAATTTTTACCTCATAACCACCTCGTTGTTAGCATGGATTAAACAAATGTACACTTGAGACCTTCTGTGCCACCATTTTCTCATTAACTTTTGCTGCACTGAACTGCTTGAGAAAAAGCAGAAACCTGCTTCACTGAGAAGCCAGGCTGCTTCACTGGGTAAAGTAAATTAATGCTTTGAAATATTGCAAAAATGTTCACTTTCCGCAATCGAAAAGTTGTTTTCTAAGGAGGAATGATCGGATTTAATTTTTTAACTCCTTTCTGTCAAAAGCTGTCAGCAAGTTTACTTAAAGATTACGACTCAAAGATTTCAAAATATCAAAGGAAAATGCCACCAAGTTACTTTATCGATTTGTTTAATTCTTGCTAGTTTCCTGACCAGTGATATGTTGTTAAGACCACTAAAAACTAAATATTTGCCATTTTGGGCTTTTTTTGCCCAGGAGTCTAGAAGACAATATGCTTGTGCATGTGATGCTCATTACAGCCCTCACACCAATGTGGTCAGTGAGTTTATTTGTACACCTGTTAAGAGTGGTTTGCATATGGCTGCTGTACTTTTATATCCTTGAATGTCTAATCCGTTTAAACACTGAGCCGTCGATATGATTATTCATTAATATTAGCTTATTTTCCATGCCTTTTAACCTCACTCCTATATTGAGTTGCCCCATGTACCTGAGCCCTTTCCCAGAATACTGTCACACAATTTAACATTGAAATGAATTTAAACAAACTATATAAGAACCCCCTAAAATGATTTTGCCAGAAGCAGATTCATTGTGCTGGACTGACCTGACTGCCACGTCTTAATACAGTATGCACGAGAACACAGTGGCCACGTTTGGCATCGCCTGCTTACTACAGGGACACAGATCACAGCCAAAAGTAGCAAGTGGTATGCAGTTCCCTATGTGATCAACAAAAATTGCTAACATAGAAAAGAAACCAGGATGGTGCAATACATTAGCCAAAATTCAGGACGCAGCCAGGGCCATCTTCATGGTATACTGTAACCTACAGTGCAAAGCAATGAAAGGTAACGTCCTAACATGACCCTGTTGAACTTAATAGCTTGGTGGTTATGTGGCTGTGTAGTACACCACATGGTCAAATCACAAATTGGCAACCACACTTCGTACTACTATTGAGAGTAGCATGTTTTGTGTCCAGTACACTACCAGTCAAATATTTCAGAAGTTTACTTTTAATTTTGTTCCACATTTCAATGAAATATAAGCAATATTAACTCATGTAAATAAGTTCAAACGGCACAAGGCAAGATGTGAATGTGAGAAGTCAAAAGAATCAGCGATGACTGTGGCAGCCGTATTCAGTGGCGGGCGGTGGACAGAGAACAAGGAGGGCGATAAACATGTCTTTAAACTGCTTATTAGTCTTGATCGGTTTTCAGTCAATTTCCCTGGAAAAAGACACTTGAACTCTCCCCTCTCAGGTGTAGCTAATTGTCTTCTTTAAGACGAGAAATCAAACGCGCCAGTTGAACGCAAAAAAGAGCGCATTTCAATCTTTTTCAATTAACCAATCATTACGCATAGGTTTGACGACTTGCTTAGGATGTAACAAAATTTAACGCAGAAAATCCACAGTGGTTTTTTCGTGAAGAGTTGCCTATTAAGGCATGTGAATTAAACATTTTATAGAATTTATTATTCACTCGCCTAAACATTTCATTATAAGGGAAACTAACATGTTGACCAAGAACAATGATTGAAATTGGGTCATTAATATCATACGTTTCAAGGGATGTTTTCCGCACCCCCAGTTTTCCGTCCACCGCCCGCCACTGGCTGTATTGAAAATGGCAGCCTGCCCATCTCCAAACAAACCTTCCTCTACCCACCACCAACGCATACAGGAAATCTGAATTTGATCTGATCATCCGCTCTCCTCAAAATTGATGGAAACTAACTTGAAGATGCTGCTGTGACAGTCATGTTGAAGATCACAGCGCGCTGAACCTCAACCCCCCACAAATTCACACATCAAATTTGAATTTGATCAGATTGTCAAAGAATCCACAAAGAAGATTTGGAAGAGTCTAGAACTAGTAATGTTAACAAGGCTGATACTGGAACGAATCTGGCTGAAAACATCTCAAATTTCTCTACACCCATGCGCACCTTCACCCATTTACCGTGATGCAACTTTAATTTGGAAATGATCCTCAAAAAACTCTAGGAAGAGCTGCATTTTGAAGAAAACTTCATGGACAAACAAACGGGCAGACAGGCAGATGAACGTATGGATGGACTGCACCATACCAACATTATTGATGTTGTGCATATAAAAAAAAGAAGCTGGACTTATCAAAAAGAGTGACTAAAGAGTCTGACTGTAAACAAAATGAAACGCGTGTCAATATCAGCACAACATTCCAGAAACAGAGAGATTTTTGCGACTGCTTTAGCCTCAAGTTAGATTCCAAGCTTGCCGTCACTTCCTGTAATATCTCAATGTGTTGTAGTGGTTGCTTAGATTGCGTAGGTAGATTTACCAGAAAAGCAAGCAATGAGTGGCCATGGTGAATGTTGATAATTGTAACCAAAAGCTCACAGCTGCAACTAATTCAAGTTCAGGTGTCTGAAACCAGCTTAATCCTCGAATCACAGTATGTCAAGTCAGAGGCCTTTACAGACCCACAAATTTGCAAAGGAAACAGGATAGAATAGAATTAAATAGAATGATAGAATAGAAACAGGATAGAACAGAATAAGGCAGCAATTCACATAGAATTGCTGCCTTATTGTCACACTGGGGAAGACTGAATTGTCAGTCATATGGGGATGATTGAAATGAATGACTAATGCTTGAACAAGTTACTGCACAGAGTACTACGTTGGTCATCCATTTCATTCTTCCTGATTTTCTTAAGATCTATGCAAAAGCAGAGAAATGAATGTCAGAGGTGGGAATGGCAAGGATGATGGATCCAATATTGCGCTGTTTTTCTTCAATTATTAGCTCCTTCCGCTCGCAGTGCAGGAGCTATGGTGGCGGAGACTATGGTATCAACGGACTCCGTGGACCATCTCATAAAGCCCTACAGATGACATGCTAAAGGTAACCTTGGCCTATTTTTCAAGGTCACTGGCCCATCAACACTTTTGACATTTTGCTATCTCATCAACGATTTCAGTTACAGGCTCCAAATTTTTACTGGACATGCATCTCATAAAGCCCTACAGATGACATGCCTACTGGGACATTTTGCTTTATCTCATCAACCAGTTACAGGCCTATTCTTTTTTCATAAAGGTCAAACTGGCCTTAAAAATATCACCAAAAATTTTGACATTTTGCTTTATCTCATCAACTATTTCAGTTACAGGCTCCTAATTTTTATTGGACATGCATCTCATAAAGGCCTACAAATGCCTAAAAGTGACCTTGGCCTAAAGGTGACCAAAAATTTTGGCCTATTTTTTCCAAGGTCACTGGCCTAAAAATATCACCAAAAATTTTGACATTTTGCTTTATCTCATCAACTATTTCAGTTACAGGCTCCTAATTCTTCCTGGACATGCATCTCATAAAGGCCTACAAATGACGTGTTTCTAAAAGGTGACCTTGGCCTATTTTTTTTTCCAAAAAGGTCACTTTGGCTCAAAAAATATCACCAAAATGCATCTCATAAAGGCCTACAAATGAAATGCCTAAAATGATGGCTATTTTTTTTATCTTATTTTCTTTAACATTTTCAGTTACAGGCTCCTAATTTTCTGGACATAATTAAAGGCTCCTAAAGGTGACCTTGGCCTATTTTTCCAAGGTGGCACGGGAGTTATGGTATCAGGCTCCATCCGTACGTGTGTCCGTACATGCGTGCGTCCGTCAACAAAAACTTTGACATTTTGTTTATCATAACGGCGGGAGCTTCTGGGGCCGCCAGTGCCCTATATTTATTACTGGTTTTTGATATGGGACTGCATGCCCTGGGAGAAGTAAGCCAGCAATGCAAAGCATGAGTTTCTCTTCTGTTGTGCTTGGCATCAATCAACCCCATTCAGCATTGTGTCTTGTCCCACAGGGGAGAAGCATACTCCCCTGAGATATTCTAGCGTCTATTTAGTTTTAAAGCCAATTGAGAAGGGCTCAAAAATTTTATTTTTTCCAGAAAACTGCATACCCCAGCTTTAACATTTGTGACGGTCACATCGGCATGTTCAGTAAATAGCGTTCTGTTCACGTATTTGTAGTCTTACTCTTCTATGTTTTAATGAATACCAACTCAGAACTCCACATACATTCATGTTGGAGAAGAGGGCTGGATGTACCTCCAGGGTGAGCTCATTGCTGGTGTATCGGCCATTCATCTCTGAACAGGACAGACGGAAACGCCTCTCAAAACGGGCGGAGTCCTTTGCCAACCGGTAGCGAATGGAGCGGAGGACATCCTCATACACAGAGATGGACTCAGCACCTGAGAAAGACAGACATAATCCTGTAAAGTGCAAAATAGCAGGCTAGACTTCGATGACTGAGCAGAGAGAGTATCCACTGGAGGTAGTAAGCTACTAACCCTTTCCTCTCCTGGACCCAACAGGTGGGCCAATGGCAGATCACTGTGACCTCAACCAAATATTATCAAATATTAAGGAGATAACAGTGTTAACTGTCGCATGGTGTATTCAAGGGGTTTTGTCTATACGTAACAACACTAATGGTTCATTCATACAATATCATAAAGGCAAAGCATCAAGCAATACAAGCAATAACATGCACCTGTGATTGCTATATAAGCCGTTGTGTTGATGATGTCGAGTCCTCTCTCCTTCAACGACTCCATATCCACCATAAGCTCCTCCCTCTCTGGGTTTAACTCCTCTCCTAGGGGCTGGACCTCACAACCATCCAGCGTGTGGGCCACAGCATCGGACATGAGTGCTGAGAGAGGGAGGGAGAGAGGGAGAGAGAGGGGGAAGAGGGGGGAGAGAGAGGGATATGGAGATAAAGAGAGACAGATAGTGGATAGAGTAAGATTGATATACAAGAGAGGAAAAGAGCATGGCTCGAGTTAACAAACCTTAGTGCATATGAATGTCACAAATATCAATCACAGGAAAGGAAATGCAGAGTCCTTTTAATTTTCAAATTTTACATCCATGTTATTATTCATTTTCTGGGGAGGCAGTGGACAAAATCTGAACGGACCATTAAAATGTCTGTATCTTGGTTAAAGCTGGCCTGTTTATTGGGAAAATTTGAAATGACCATCATGAAAACATTCAGAGAAAATACAGTGGGGTGCAAAAATTTGGGCACCCCTGGTTTAAATGTCTGCTACAACTAATCTCCAAGTGATTGAAAGCAAACCTGAACACTAAATGCTTCAAAGTTAAACGTGACACCTTTCTGCAAATTTAAAAGCAAGGTTTCTTTTTGTTTTAATTTTTCTGAGTTTTTAAATGATAAGAAAGGAAAAGGGGCCCTGTGCAAAAGTTTGGGAACCCTTTGAGATTATTCTTTGTTACCTTTTAAGAAGATGACTACTAATGCCCAGACCCAGGTGATTTACTCGTTAGGGCTTCAGTGAGTCAGGTGAATATAATTCCAGGGTTGAACTATATATTCTGAAGTAACTCAATGCCTTCTAAAGTATCCGAATGTGGTGGCTGTTGTGTCTGGTGTTAAAAACCATGTGTTCTTCTAACAGTTGTCTAAGGATGTCAAAATTAAGATAATTCACTTCCAACAACAAGGAGAGGGCTACAAAAAAACTCTCACAATGTTTCAAACTACCCATTTCTACTGTCAGAAACATCGTGAGAAAATGGAAAATAAATGGAACAATTGAGGTCAAGGCAAGATCTGAAAGACCAAGAAAAATTTCAGATAGAATGGCCCGAGATCTGGCGAGAAATGCTCAGAAGAACCGACACATCACTGCAAAAGAGCTGCAAAAAAAAAGTAGCAGACACAGGTCTAGTTGTTCACAGGACAACAATACAGCATACCTTGAACAACAAAGACCTACATGGCAGAGTTGCAAGAAAGAAGCCTCTCCTACGACCTCAACACAAAATGAAGTATGAAAAAGAAAACCTTGAGAAACCTCAAGCCTATTGAAACAATGTGCTTTGGACTGACAAAACCAAAATTGAACTTTCTGGCCACAACCAAAGAAGGTATGTTTGGAGAAGAAAGGGCGAAGCATTTGTAGAGAAGAACACGTTGCCAACTGTTAAACATGGAGGTGGATACATTATGCTTTGGGGTTGTGTAGCAGCCTATGCAAGAAGGCCGAAGAATATTTCTGAGCTAGAGGTTTTCTGTCAGGAAGAATGGGGAAAAATTCCAAAGACAAGAATTGAAAAACTCTCAGCTGGCTACAGGAAGCGTTTGCAAGCTGTTATAGCTGCCCGAGGAAGGAGTTACAAAGTACTAGCTGAAAGGGTTCCTTAACTTTTGCACAAGGCCTTTTTCCTTGTATTATTATTTTGAAACTATAAAAAGTTAAAAATAAAAATTATTCTTGTTTAAAAATGTGACGAAATGTGTCATGTTTAACTTTGTAGCATTTAATGTTCAGGTTTGCTTTCAATTACTTGGAGATTCATTGTAACAGACATTTAAACCAGGGGTGCCCAAATTTTTGCACCCCACTGTACCATTATTTGTTGTCCTTTGTTGTCCACGTGGTATACAATGAGGTAAGTACAACTGTTTACTTAAAAAAATTGTCCATTATAACTGTATTGAATTGGAATGACACAAAAACTTTAACTCTCAAAGTGGTTTGCTTGAGATGCCCGGAGGGCGAGAATGCTATCTGCCCTGTATTTGACCAGCACTGAGGATCTGTACAGTTGGGCAGTTCTATCAGGCACTGCAGCATATTGGGCAGCTCACCCCCTCCCTCCATGTCGTGCGCTGCAGTGTTGACAGTGTGGGACAGCGAACAGGTAATCCTCAGCTCTGGGAACAGGGGAATACCACGCAGCCCCTCAAACTCAGGAGCCGGTCGAGCCAGGTGGGGTCCTACGCCGGAGAGGGAGATCTGAGGGGCATCTGGCTTCAAGACCACGAGGTACCCTTCCAACGGCTTGAGAGACAGACAGCTTTCCTCACTGAAACACCTGCAGAGAGAGGAGAAACAGACAGTCAGTGCATGCTCTAGTGCTTGTGTGAATAACTCATTCTTCTGCCCCTAACTAGGGTCAGTGAGTGTGGGTGCTTTTCATGTTTAGAGGGATTATTTACCTTCTGAGACATCAGTCAGAAAAACTCATTTTAAAAAATAACAGTGTCAAAGTTCTGGAATTGTAGCTGTGGTTAGGGGAAGAGAAAATCATACACAGGGGTCCCAAGGACCCAGTTTCCACTGCTCTAGGTTACCTAGCTACCCCCGCAGCAACATTTGCTGATGAGTTATTCCTGTCCCCTCCGCTATCTGTCTGCCCATCGGTCTGTCTGTCTTCCCATTGAAATTTGTTACCACTCCAGCCAGTGAACCACTGTAGGGACAGCCCTCAGATTTAAACTAGTAATGCATATTGGAGGCCTACAAAAACCTATTTGACCTCATTTTAAGGTACGACGAGGCAATATATAGCGCCGAGTGCAATCTAGTTTTTAAATTTCCTTTGGAAAATGTGCAACATGCAGCAATTCAAGATAAGGGGCGGTAGAAATTGCTCCATAGGAACACACTTTAACTGGCATACTGACAGGTATCCTGGCACTGTGCAGGTGATACAGAGAAGCAATGCAGGTCAATAGACAAATATTAAAGAAAGCCCACCTGAGGGAGGTGGTGAGTTTGAGAGGCCGAACTCCGGGGGTGGCAAAGCGAAGGGAGTTTCTGTAGGTCACCTGCTGCACTGCACGGTTGAAGCTTTCAATGTCGTCTCCTTCCAGGACCAGAGTGGACTGACTCGGGTTCACATGCACCTGAGAGAGGGAGGATGAAAAGCATTGTCTTTGCGATCACATCGGAAGCCACAGTTTCAGTGTGTACATTGGTCCCATGGTAAGATATTGAATCAAGCCTAATTCAATTGGCTCAAGTATTAGCAAAGCAGGGGAGTATTTAATTTCACTGAAATGACAGCTCCTTGTTGTTCACCCATAAGCCTTGCCGAAAATTCGGGCACCCGCAAGTCCAATCGATGTCTGCAGTCCAGTGTGATAGGAGGCTCGGGCTTACATCTAATTCTTTGAAAAAGGCTTCAGGCTTGTTTGCACTATGCTGAACTAATACCAGAGGTTGCGTCATTATGCACTAATAAAATATAACTGAGCACTGCAAGCAGTGGATAAAAGAGTGTGAATGTAGAACATAAAGTGCATTTAAAATAAATAATAAACACAGCAAAGAAAACTTAATTTTAATCATAGCCGGTTGTTTGCTCCACCTCACTAGAAAGAACACAGAGCCCAGCAGCTGCAAACAGGCCACAGCTCATTACCTTCATCCCTGAGCCCAGCGTTTCCAGGTCACCGAAGTCCAGCCCCTCCCTGCAGGCGTACAGGCACTCAACCACACTGTGGGGTTCCACACTACCTGGGCGCACAGTCACCCCCGACAACAGCCCCCGGTAGCCTCCCACAAACCTCCCTGAGGGCAAAAGTGATGAAGAACATAAATCAGTATCCTTGAAACACACCCAGGGCTGCACCCCAGAAATAAAAATAGTGTGGTGTTTCTTTTGCAGCAGTATATACTAGTGCTTGAAACTTATCATGTTTAACATACAAAGTCTGAGCCAACAACCATTTCTGAGCTGAACTTTGCTTTCTTATTACGCACAAAATATAGCAGATTCAAATTGTGACTCACCTGCATCTTTGCTCTCAGGAATTGTGTTGTTTACAAGATCATTTTGTTTATCCTCTGGATTAGAAGGAGAGAGAATAAAGAGCCATTATGACCATCAGAATACATGATGTTACTTAATTTAGTACTGATATATTACACAAGTGTACATTATGGGTCATTAATCAGCTAACATAGATTCAGTTATGTTTGGCCCAGTGACGGCTGCTTGGCTAAAATTAGAGGAGGCACAGTATCCCTCAAAACCTACACATATTCTTGACCGGTTTTCACTCAGTTTCCTTGATTAACAAGTTCTCCAATGATTTAGAATAATCCATCAGCAGATTAACGTACAGCTCCCTTCTTAATGTAATTTTTCTACATCCGAAAATGTTTTACACACTTGACGAAAATAAAATACAAGATAAACTACTCCGTTTATGTATGCAGCTGGGTTGGCTCAACCGCAACCAGTCCCCACATCGCCAAGATGGCAGCATTCGTCACGTACGAGCATGCTTGCACATAGTTCAGAGATTGGAAATTCCAGATTCAGGTGGGATTGGAGATGCCAAATTTAAAAAAAAAAACTACTTTGTTAACTTCAGTGTTTGCTTTTAGCACATTTTGCAGTGCATGGCTATCTATCCTGAACTTCATGATTGTTTACTGTAAGTTACAACAAAAAAAAAAACAAAGATTATCAAGAGGTATACCCAATTTTGGATAACGTAGATTGAAACGCAATTTTGAATCGAAATGAAGCATTTTATTTCTTGTCTTACCTCATTGAGTAGAACTGACCACACCTGATTGTGTTGGGGTTTTTCAGAGTTTGGCTAATATTAACTAAAAAATACATTTTCATTTGAAAATCATTGAAATCATTTGAAAAAACGTCAAGACTAATCATAAGTTTAAAGGGATGCCATCTGCCCCCTCTGTTTTCAGCTCACCAGTCGCCATTGGTTTGGACAAATTCAGGCATAAACCGAACAAAGATTAAGTCGCCATTACTGATGTCTTATTTCTTACGTACATCCAAGATCTACCCTGATTCAAGAAGGCAAACAGGACGAGAACATTTCATTAAGAGCGCAACAGTAAACAGCAAAGTATTTGATTTTATTTCTATTTCTCCCGACCCCCATGCATTTACAAAGACAATCACATCTCGTGGAATTAAACTGCTCAATTCCTTATTTAATTCTCATAGCTCATGGTCACTCCATCAATGAAATGTCTCAAACCACATTGAGGTAATGAGAGTAATAATTCACATAAACCATAAACTTTGAAGGAATGCAATCAAAGTTATGTGACAACGATCATGAAAACCATAACACACTGCATAAAGTCATTGTGGTTTGGCTGGGCTGGACAATAGGTACCCCAGCATGCTCCGATGACGACACGCTGACGAGCAGCAGGGTTGGGAATAGCACCATTGTCGTGGATGAGAGCGGGGTCGAAGGTCACACCATCAACATAAAGAGTGACCGAGGGGAACTGTACACTCAGGGAGAGATGATGCCACTCGCTGTCACACACCTGAGAGAGTGACAGGGAGAGGAGTTAAGAAGAGGATAAAGCCACACACACACACACACACACACACATATACAGTGAAGACTGACTAAGAAAGGAAAACAGAAGAATTCTTTCATCAGTACGTTGCTCAAAGGAGCCATCTTAGTCGGCTACCAAGGTGAATCCAGGAGAGAGTTATGGTCTAGGCCTTGCCCTGACCCCCTAAATCCCCAGTACTGGTAATGCCCCATTTCTCTGACATGTCTAGAGTTCCCAAGTGACCTGTTCCAGTTTCCAGAGGAACTTGATGGGACGCGCCGCAGTAACATCAGGCCAATAGAAAAGAGATAAGCGGCAACCATGCACTGACAGGGAGTAGTGAGAGAATGAGTCATCTGAGAAAAGAATGAGAAAGAGGGAAAGATATTAAATTTACAACCGATTCGTTCACTGCTAACACAATTCAATAAAAGAAAAAAGGGCAGGAGTGACTCTTTATCACAATTGCACATCATTGAGCAAAAAAAGCTTGACCAAGGACAAAAGTAACAGCAGTAGCAAAGAAACCCAGATAATCTAAAGAAAAAAAAATCTGTTTGTCAAACACTTTCGGTCACATCCCAACACTCTAATCTTGATAAACATCAAAATCAACAATCATCGACTGACCATTCTTGACTGTGTTACAAATGATTGTCTCTTCCTCCCTGCGGCTTCCTCTCCCCTGATTGGTTGGCGTGTGAGCGTTTGCCCCTCCTCTTCGCATCCACAACTGAAGGGTGAAGTGATCACCTGCCACGGTGGCAGCTACTGCATCTGGGACAACGGCAACATGGTTTGTGCCATTGAAGGAGAAAATGAGTGATGAATCTGAGGAGGGGAGAGTGGGGAGTGCTGAAGTCCAGTTAGCTGCTGGAGAAGGGGGAGGGAGGAGGTCCACTTCCCCCCTCAGTGCACCTGGAGGGGAGGGGAAGGCAAAGTTAACCTGAGTGCAAAAAGTTAGCATTTTACAGCAATGTCAAATGCAGCCATTTTGACATGCTAATCCCTTGCCTTATAATTTTGCCAAAGGTATTTACAAGAGCTTCCAATTAATATACAATTTGTGCGGTGACACGAAAAATGTGCTACTAATTTCACACTACTAAATACATGAGTGGCACAAGAAAACCTTGTCCTTAGGAGCATTTCATGCAACTCTGTAACCACACTTTTAGCAACAACTCTCTTTCTAATTTACATAAAACTTCATTAAATATCGCCTAAGGTGCCTTTTAGGCAAATGTGGCTCTGTAACTGTTCAAATACAGATTAAGCTTTGGACAAATAAAAAGATGTACAACCCCAACTTGAAAAAAGATGGGATGGTATGGAAAATGCAGACAGTAAGGAAACAAGATATTTTATGTTTTGTCTGATCAACTGCATATAATCAGGCCTGCAACGCATTCCAAAGAAGTTGAGACCAGGCAATTTAAAATTAGTAGTAAGCAAAAAATTTTAATAATAATTTGATTTGAAACAGCTGATGTCTGCAGGTGATTGTAATCACGATTTGGTACAAAAGCGGCATCCAGAAAAGGCTGAATCCTGCAGGAGCAAGACAGGCCACAGATCGCTGATTTGCAGCGTCAATCACGAGTCCCTGACCAGCCTTTTGAGTCGTGGGGGACCAATTAATAAGTAAATAAAGGGTAAGGGTGCAACCCAATGCTGAATACCCACCATCTCCTATAACTCATGCGGCATTTCTTCAAGAATCATCATTTATCTATAAGTGATCTAACTACATGAGCTCAGGACTACTTTGGCAAACCTTTGTCAAGTACTACAGTATGTCATTACATCCAAAGGTACCAATTTAAACTTTACTGTGCAAACAGCAAACCTTAAGTTAACAGTGTTCAGAGGCGGCATCAATTTCTTTGGGATAAAAGGCATCTATGATGGCCCCTCACACAGAGGAAGCAAACATTGTGGTCAGACAAATCAATATTTCAAGTCTTTTTGGAAGAAATTGCATTCCAGATCAAAGAAGAAGAGGACCATCTAAACTATAACTTGCAACAAGTCCAAAAGCCATGCTCTGTCACAGTATGAGGTTGTGTCAGTGCCCTTGGCAAGGGTATCTTACACTTCTGTGAGGGCACCATTAATGCTGAAAAGTACACTGAGACTTTGGAGCAACATAAGCTGCCTTCAGGACATTTTTTCCAGGGATGTCTACGCATATTACAATACCAATTCCGAAATAGTTGGGACAAAGTGTAAATTGTGAATTAAATAAAAATGCAGTGACTTTCAGATCACATGAGCCAATATGTTATTTACAATAGAACATAGATAACATTTCAAATGTTGAAACTGAGACATTTTAGACTTTCATCCGCAAAATGAGCTTATTTCAAATTTTCTGGCTGCAACAGCTCTCAAAAAAGTTGGGACACAGGCAAAAAAAAAAAAAGGGCTGAAAAAGCAATTAATATATAAGAGAATCAGCTGAAGGAACATTTAGCAAGTAATTAAGTTAACTGGCATCAGGTGTGTAACATGATTGGCTATAAAAGGGATGTCTTAGAGAGGCTGAGTCTCTCAGAAGTAAAGATGGCCAGAGGCTCTCCAACCTGTGAATGCTTGCGTAAAAAAAATTGTGGAATACTTTAAAAACAATGTTCCTCAATGTCAAATTGCAAAGGCTTTGAAGGTCTCATCATCGACAGTGCATAACATCATCAAAAGATTCAGAAAAACTGGAAAAATCTCTCTGCGTAAGGGACAAGGCCGAAGACCTTTACTGGATGCCCGTGATCTTCGGACCCTTAGACGCCACTGCATCACTCACCAGCATGATTCTGTCATTGACATTACTAAATGGGCCCAGGAATACATCAAGAAACCACTGTCTGTAAACACAGTCTGCCGTGCCATCCACAGATGCCACCTAAAACTCTATCATGCAAAAAGGAAGCCATTGTTGAGCATGATCCAGAAGCGCCGCCATGTTCTGTGGGCCAAGGCTCATTTAAAATGGACTGTAGCAAAGTGGCAAAGTGTCCTGTGGTCAGACGAGTCCAAATTTGACATTCTTGTGGGAAATCATGGGCGTCGTGTCCTCCGGGCTAAAGAGGAGAAAGACCACCCCTCCTGTTATCAGCGTTCAGTTCAAAAGCCAGCATCTCTGATGGTATGGGGATGCATTAGTGCATATGGTGAGGGACACTTGCATGTTTTAAAAAGCACCATGAATGCTGAAAGGTATATAAAGGTTTTAGAGCAACATATGCTCCCCTCCAGACGACATCTATTCCAAGGAAGGCCTTGTGTATTTCAGCAGGAAAATGCAAAACCACATACTGTAGCTATTACAACAGCATGGCTTCGTAGTAGAAGAGTCCGTGTGCTGAGCTGGCCTGCCTGCAGTCCTGATCTTTCACTGCTTGAGAACACCTGGTGCATAATTAAAGGAGAAGTCCGTCAAAGGAGACCCAAAACTCTCCAGCAGCTGGAAGCCTGTATTAAACAAGAGTGAGATCAAATTCCAATGGCTAAACTCAAGAAACTTGTCTCTTCAATGCCCAGATGCCTCCACTCTGTGTTAAAAAGAAGAGGGGATGCTACACCATGGTAAACAGGCCCCTGTCCCAACTTTTTTGAGACCTGCAGCAACCATCAAATTTGAAATGAGCTCATTTTGTGGATAAAATTGTAAAATTTCTCATTTTCAACATTTGCTATGTTATCTCTGTTCTATTGTGAATAAAATACTGGCTGGTGTGATTTGAAAGTCATTGCATTTTGATTTTATTCACAATTTACATTTTGTCCCAACTATTTCGGACTTGGGGTTGTAGAACAAGACAATGCAACACCCTATTCTGCACTCATTACAAAGGAAAGAAAGCACAAGAGGAGGATACAGGTGCTCTACTGGCCTGCCTGAAGTCCTGACTTGTCTTCAGCAGAGAGCATGTCCCGCATTTTGAAATAATATAAGTGTGACAATGACGACCCCATACTGTTGCACACCTTATGACTTGTTGGCAGGAAGAATGGGACAAAAATACACCTAAAACATTTCACTTGGTGTCTTAAGACCGTAAACGTTTATCAGCTAAGTGACAATGGAAAGTGGTACACACTTTACTGTTCCAACTTTTTTGAAATATGTCACAAGAATTGAGCTTGGAATATATGTGTTTATTTAAAAAAAAAATCAATAAAATTCAAGCGGTGAATCGTCAAATATATGCTGTTTTATTGTTTTCATCATAATACAGCTCTAAGGTAACTGACAAATCACTGCTTTCAGTTTTAATTTCATTTCACATTACGTCTCAACTTTTCCTGATTCTGGGTTGTAACACACAGATTATACCTCATAAGAGGTGCATCAAGTGTACACTTGTGCGCTGAACACACTACGCTGGAATACCTGTTCAAAAAAGAGAAGCAGCTTCTCGGCAGAGCCAAATTACTGGGTCACATGACATAAATATTAGAAAAAGAGATACTCACCGCACAACCTTCGGACAGACCTATCAGAATAGCTGTCTCGATCACACCCTTTCCCAATGTGGCCAGTCTGCAGCTCTATGGTGGCCTGGATATTCCACACAGTCTCCTCACAGGTCTCCAGGTGAAGACTTGGGAAAAGAGGGATGCTTCCCGACCCAGGAATGTACTCTACTCGCTTTAACCACCCTAAGGAGCACAGAGGGTTCAAAATGTTGGTTTTATGTTTCACACTCATGTGTTTTATGCATTTTTAAGGTCAGCTAACAGCAGCTAATGGTGAACATGTTATGGGTGAGTGGGGATTTCTGATATCCACCATGAATTCAGCCATCATTTATTCATCAGAACTGATTGAACCAATGAACAGAACTTGTACTCTCAGCAGAAAAATACAGTGATCTGGAATAAAGCAATTCCAATAGCTTAGTAACTGACATGTCTTGATATTAAATTCCATTTTGTGGTCCATGGAAACACAGTAATCTCTCTGCTGGTCTTCCCAAAAGCCAGGGAAATTATGATAGAGTGGACTACATTACTATAAATGCAGGTCTTTAATTGTGCAGTTGCGATTACCGATCCAGCCAGGCTTGCAGGAAGGTTTGACAGTGACGATGACCTGGGCATCTGCCTGGGCGCGGTTCTTGCCGCAGTCAAATGCAGTTACCCAGAAAGTGTGAACCCGCTGGCGCTTGGAGTCCAAAGGCTCTGTGTTCTTTATGTTCCCTGTAATGAGAATTTAAGAATAAACTGGGCCTGCAAACTACAGCACCTCTGAGGCAAGGCAATCTCAGAGACAGTTTATGGGAAAAAACAGGCTATTTTATTCAAACACAAAAGTACCACTTTTTTTGACATTTTAAGGTATCTATTCATTGCAAATTATATCTCTCACATGAACACTGAGGGAAATGTATCACATGGAAAGAACTTCACCCAAAAATGCCACTGACTGGAAAATAGTCATGGTTTACCATCATTGTCAATGGCAAAGGGCACATCTGGAGTGATGATGTCATAGAAGCAGATCTGACTGTATTGTGGGGAGCAGTCGGCATCCAGTGCCTCCACCCTCACGATGCGGTCAAACAGGCGACCCTCAGGCACTGACGCCTCGTACCGCCGCTCCACGAACACTGGGGAGAACTCGTTCACATCGTTGACGCGCACATGCACTGTAGCTCTGAGGGAGATAATATGAGAAATTGAGAGAGAGCTGAGGCAGGATTCATATATACACTGACGCAGCCAGGATATTGCATTACTGGAACATTGGCAGAGTGGAAATACAAGATACACACAATTCCTGCTCTCTGCCAACTCCATTCAGCAAGATAAGCAAACACTTTATTACTCCGTATAACAGGGTTAATAAAGGCCCTAGCAAGCCAATTTTTCCAGTTTATTCACAAACTGTCAAGGCGTCCAAGTTCCAGATATCCATTTTGACAGAGCAAAAATGAATTGGCATTGACACCAGATGATTGGTGGCACTACACTCCATTGCATTATGCGAGAAAACTGACAAGGGCATTCTGTTTAATCTTGAAATGAAATAAATTGAAATAATTCAACTCCCTGAGCCACAACGGTTATTGTCAGAAATGACCGTTTCCATCTTTTTGTTCATCAGTAAAAGCGGTCGTCCCCAAAGCTCTCTGGGAAATGTAGTTTCTTACTTGTGAGATTTTTTGCTGTTCGCCCCATCAGGGCCCTCTCCGCAGTCATAGGCTTGAATGGTAAAGCTGTGTTCCCTCTGGTTCTCACAGTCCAGAGGCTCCTTCGAGCGGACCAGCCCCTCCCCTGTGGACCGGTCCAGAACCACCGCCTCAAACTTGGCTGAACCTGAGCCTGAGGTCCCACTATGAACTTTGAACCCGCAGATCTCACCTGCAAAATTGGAGAGATGGGGACACTCAAATAATGAACATAATAGAATAATAAAGAGAGAGAGGGGAGAGACAAGGACAATAAAAGTGACACTTCAACCACAAGCATGCTTTAGTTCAGTCATTTCAATTCCTCTGAGCACAGCAGATGTTAAAAAATTAGTTTCTTATGTCAGAAATTTCGTCAATGTTTTTTGTTTATTTTATTCACATTTTACTTACTGCTTAAGTCATTAATAATATTTGAAAGGCTTTACTAATATACAGTATATTTACTGTTGTAAACTGAAATACCAGTAGGTTCTTGATGTTCAGACACAGTCCGTGTTTTAACGTTTCAGCAGAACTAACAAAAGGGGAGAGCCAACAAGTAAGAAGATTTCCTTGTGCCAGACTTTAAAGAAACCCCCACCATGGAGGAATACATGGGGGAATGCTGGGATTACTGGGAGAAAATGGGGGAAACATGATCAGAGGTAGGGGAGCCATGAGAGTTGTTTTGTGGAGCTCATAATGGATCAGATTACGCAGATAACAGCGAGTATACCTGAGTCTTCTTCAAAAGATCTCTCGAGTAAATAAAAATGCTAAATGGCATTTATAGTTTACGTCACCTTTCATGGGTATTAAAACAGTTTAGAGGGAGGACCATGACTCAACACTTCCACCACGATACACAGCGCCCACCTGAGTGAGTCACAGCAGCAATAATGCACCATAATGGTAACTGTACGTCAGCTGAAATGAAGAGGGTATTATAATATAATATATATATTATAATATCACAATATGCAGTGTTTCCCCGTCATTATTTTCGGAGGGGGCATCCAACTGCCCCCCTTCCACCCCCTCCTCCAAAAAAAAAAAAAAAAGGCGGGGGGGCTGAAATGCACTGCTAAAGTAGTTTATGTGAAAAGGATGCTGCAAACCAAGTTCTGTCAGATTTTATGACTATCCGCGCTGCCAAAGGTTATGGATCATTCAAATGGGTGTCTACGGGTGAAGGACTGAGAATGGCCACAAAACATTCCTTTTTTCAGAAATAGTGAAAACCTTTCAATTTAACTTTGAGATGTGTTTTATACTACATACATACCAAGTTTCAGCTCTTTATCTGTATTATAAAGGTCTAAAATGGCCAACTTCAGTTTTGGTTGGTGGCGGGTGCGGGTAAAGTGCTATCACAAGGTAGCTTGTGTGCTGAAGACATTGCATACCAAATGCCGTCAGATTCTATCTAAATCTGTGACTGCTACAGGTTATAAGTTGCATTGTTCATGAAGAATAGATGACAGATGACAACAGACAATGGATGGCAGGAATTATACCATCTCATCAACTAAAGCTGGGCAACAACCAGTTGAGTTAAAAATGCACAGGTGTATCTTTACCCACAAGGAGTGATGTAACCTTAATTTGGAAAGAATCAGCAAAGAAGTCTAGAACAAGTAGTCTTTTCTAGGTTGACATTGGAAATTTAATAACTCTTGGGCAATACAGCCAAGATTAATGAAAAATGCGCACTCCCACCTTCACCCATATATGGTTATGCAACTTTAACTTGGAAGCGATCGAAAAAAAGTCTAGGACTAGATGCTTTTACAAGAAAACTTCACAGAGCAACAGACAGACAGACGAACAGCACCATTCCATACAACGTCCTTCACTAATGATGATGAACATATGAAAAAATTTGCTTCTTGTTAAAAAGGGAATGATTTCCTGTTATAACAGAATACTTTTTAAGCCTATATTTTAACAAGATAATTTTGTGTAAAACATAATGGCACGTTTCTGTGTTTTAACACAAAATGTTTAATAGCATAACAGCATCGGCACACTTTGTTTTACTCAATACAACAATCCATCCATTATCTATAGTATAGATATATAGTGGTATAGATTCTATACCACTTCTTCCTCACTGGGGTCGCGGGGGAGTTAGAGTCTATCCCAGCTGACTATGGGCAAACGGCAGGCACACCCTGGACAGTTCGCCACACACACACGCACACACACGTACCTATGGGCAATTTAGACTCTCCAATTAGCCTGAAATGCATGCCTTTGGACTGTGGAAGAAAACCGAAGTACACAAAAAAACCCACCGGACATGAGAAGAATGCACAAACTCCATGCTCCACACATGCAAACTCCACACAGAAAGGCCCCAGGTCAGATTCAAACCCACAACCTATTCGCTGTGAGGCAGCAGTGCTACCCACTGTGCCATCGTGCCAACCACAATACAAATATACACTGCTTGGCCAAAAAAAAACAAGTCTTCACCTGGATTTAATAAAGCAAATAGGTAAGACCCCTCCATTGGATAATTACTGCAGTGATTAATATGTTTCAGCTGGCAACAACTTTTTTTAACCCTGACTTACACAGTGAGTAGCTTCTCATTTCTGAAATAAACATGTCGGAAGACTAATCATGGTTGTGGAAAATGTAACTCTGTTTCAGAAAGGTCAAATTATTGGGCTGCATCAAGCAAAGAAAACAACTAAGGAGATAACTGAAAATACTAAAAATGGGTTAAACTGTCCAATGCATTATTAAAACCTGAAAGGATAGTGGTGAATCATCATCTTTGAGCAAGAAATGGGGATGGGAAAAAAATCTTGAGCGATCGTGATCGGAGATCGCGTAAACGTGTGGTGGTGTACAAAAGTAAGATCGTAAAAAAATCAACAGTAGAATTCGTGGCTACGTTTAATGAGAAAATAATAGCATTTCCACATGCACAGTGCGAAGAGAACTCAAGGGATTGGGACTAAACAGCTGTGTAGTCTTCAAAAAACCACTTTTATCAGTGAGACTAATTGAATAAAAGGCTTCAATTTGCTAGGGTAGGGAGCATGACGATTGGACTCCGAAGCAATGGAGAAAGGGCATGAGGTCTGATGAGTCCAGATTTACCCTGATAGGCTCATCAGGGTAAGAAGAGGGGCAGATGAACTGATGCACCCATCATGCCTCGTGCCTACAGTACAAGCCTGTGGGGGCAGTGTTATGATCTGGGGATTCTTCAGTTTATCAGGTCTAGCAACGATATGTGCCCAAAAAATGAGGTCAGTTGACCACCTAAATATACTGAATGACCGGGTTTTTCCATCAATGGACTTTTTTCCTCCCTGATGGCAGAGGCTCATTCCAAGATGACAATGCCAGGATTCATTTGGCTCAAATTGTGAAAGAGTGGTTCAAAGAGCATGACACATTATTTTCATGCAAGGATTGGCCACCACAGAGTCCGGACCATAACCTCATCGAGGATCTTTGGGATGTGCTGGAGAAGACTTTATGCAGCAGTCCAACTCTCCCATCATCAATAAAAGATCTTGGCAAAAAATTTATACATCTCTGGATGGAAATTAATTCTGTGACATTTCATAAGCTTATCAAAAGGATGCCACGGCAAATGTGTGTCCTAATCAAAGCTAAAGGTGGTCCAAGGAAATAATAGAGTGTGTGACTTTTTTTGACCAGGCAGTGTATCTTGCTACAATAATGTTTCTAGTAAAAAATTGATATGTGGGTCTGTAGAGACAAAAGGTTGTGGTGCCTCACTCCCAACTTAATAAGTTTAGCTTTGGTTCTAGCACGCCTTATATCAGACAGGCCCACCCAAATTAATCTTTCTGGCTAAGCTACTCTCTTAACTATAAATACAGAACATGAGCAGCAATATAAATGGAAATGCACTATAATGTATAGCTTATGTGCTGTAAACCTACATGACTCATTTATTAATCCAGTAAAATTCCCCCAGCTCCCCCTGCTTGTCTTGCGCCACATAGAGAGTGCATGTTAGTGTCAGCACTCATATCAAAAAGGGTTCAATCTATTGCAATGAATGCACGGCACGTGTAAAGTAAAGAGAAATGGTTTGTCAGGATCAAATATTTTCAAGTTCTCCAATCTTTTGCTGGAATGGCTTAATATCAAAGAGGTAATAAGTCAATATTAAGTTATATCATTGCCCTGCTTTGAAACTACCTTATATGGTGCAACCGGTTTATGAAGTCATAACGCAAGTCGACACCTTCAAAGTCAGCTAAATTTGAACTGGCATATGACTGATGCAACAGGCTGTAGGAGAGGAGAGACTGGTCAGGTGAAGTGAACGTTCTAGTTGACAGCAACTGAAAAAAGCAAGTTACCCAAAAATGGACTGATGTCAACCAACCCAAATGTCTGAAAATCAAACTAAAATATCAGCATTTTTCAAACCCACCATCCAAGCAGAAACTGGAAACAAAGGTGAGGACGCAAGCAGTACTGCCCTTGAAAGTTCCAACAACTGTTTTTTTTTGTTTGTTTGTTTGTTTGTTTTGTTGAAATAAACTAACATAATATGTTATCTAATACCAATATCAATCAAAGCAAAGTTCAAATCTTGATCATCTTTAAGATGAGCCTTTATTCTGAAATTTCAACTGCGCCTCTATCAACCAGATCACCCACCCCCTCACCCTAGTCAGTCAACCTTGGGGAAGCACTGATATGCGATGTAAACTGGGATGTTTCAGAGGCCAGACAATTTCTTTTTTGTTCCAGAAGTACAGTGTAATTTAATGACCACAGTTAATTAGTTTCTTGATGTCATTGTTCAACATTTTAACCAAAATATGTCCTCTTTATTGCAGTTTCCCAATCACTGTAATGGGGCTCATGTAATTCATGTAGTTTAGTCTTTCTAACCTAGCAACCTTACACATTAGAATTTTGTGCCCACAGGAGTGAAAATTCCAGACAAGTTTATTTCATGCTGAAGCATATGTGAGTATAATGGCTTCATCGTATCACAAAATTGTCATACGTGTTATGCTACAGCACTAGCTAGCTGTATCTGCAGTTTGCGCCATGACCATTGAAGTATTTGTTTATGCTCAAATATTCAGATTTCAAAATAAATACAGCCGTAGCAGTATACAGTGAATGTGATCTCAATATCCCTCACCCAACGCCATTCTGCCATTGCAATCTGAGACACACAACCCCCTAGTCTGTGGCCATGATCTCAAACTGACCAGATTATATTCCAGGTTGTAAGCGACCTTGCGAGATCCATACAACAATGGTGGCCCATCCAAAAGCTTACCACACCTAACGCCCATTTAAATTCCACCATCAATGGATACAGACTCCTAAGCATGTCTATAATTCTAAAGTTAGCCTTCGAATCAGATGTGGTTGGACAAAGCGCAGTGTCATTGTAAGAAATAGCCATTGTACATCTACACTATTGGATGATGAGAAGATAAGGAAGGCAGGAGCAGTGAGGCATGTAAACATAGCTACCTGCATAATGCAATGGTGCGTCCTTGTCCACAGCGAAGAGAGGTGGGTTCAGCAGCACTGTGTTATCGTTCTCCATCACAATTCCTTGGTACTCCGTCTCTATCCATGGTTTGTGTTTATTGGCTGTGCAGTGTAGAATAAAGGGGGGGGGTGGGTTCTGATCAGCACAAAAATCGCAAACTTCTAGCTATAAGCGGACGAGAGCACGTCTAATGGTTATCGATCGACAGGATAAGTTGATGAATATCTATGCAATACAGGCAGACTAATCAGAATGTAGGTTAGTACACACAGCCAACGACTAATTTGCTGTGTAATCAATGGATATAAAAACTGCAGTGTACAGTGGGTTTCCAACACCGAGTGAATCCTTATTTACTAATCTGATAAAAGAGACTGACAATGACAACTGTTCAATTGAAAATGCATTCATGATCTCACTGCCCTACTAGTTGGTATCCTTGAGTGAATTGTCGAAGAGTGAATATCTAGAACACAGGAAAATTGTGGTAAATGAAATTATTTGTTACTATTGAGTAGATTCGGTAAATAATGACAGCAAGGTCAATCAACAGTGTGACTAAGATTAGCCCGTCTCAACCAAGACTAACACCGAAGAGCATGAACTGAAAACCACTTTCCCTTTTAGAAAAATTTACCATCTCAACTCTTCCTCACATCCATTCATTTTTTTTAATTTTCTCCACTCACTATGATATCGTCCCTCTGTCACCTCACCTCAGCTCTTCTTATGGTGTTGGATAACAAAGCGAGAGACGCTGTTTTCAGTCACACCTCACCTCACGTCTCTCTCCCTGTCGCTATGTCTGTGTCACATTCCATCTCTCCCTATTCTACTGGCTAAACAGTTTCCCTCTTCCTGTCACTGTCACTTTATCTTTTTATAGCAATAATTTTCTCTCTTCCTTTTTTCTGTCTCCTTCAGTCTCTCAGACTTCCATCGCCACACTGTTTCTCCTTTAAACCTAACACGTAACTAAAGCAATGGCGGTTATAAAAATGCATATCAGGGCAAAAAATATCATTGATATTAAAAGTAAAAATATTAGTTATGGATAATAAAATAGCAGAAAACATTGACATGAATGCCAAAGGCATATACGGATATTAAAATAGCAAAAAATATTGCTATTCATGCCAAAGACATAAAGTAACAGAAAATATTATTAACTATATGTACAAGTGTTGAGAGTGAGGTGCATAAATAAATGCGAGTGAGATACTGCGCAAATACAGTTTGCACCAAGATCATAAATTTCACATAGAACCCAAAATTATCATAATGTTAAGGTAAAAAAATCAGTTAATCCTAGAACAGCTATTTAAGCTATTTTGAACTCACCTTTATTACCATGGGTAATGGAGGTCAAGCACAGGAGAAGAAAGGAGAGAAAATTCACTCTATCCATCTGAGGGAGGAGAGGATGGAGAGAGGTCTTGGCATGGGGATGCATATAATTATAAATGCATTAAGCAGACCAAATCAGTGAATTGACACAACTGTAACAGATGGATGGACGGAAAGTTTGAAAAACAATACAACACAACATAGATACATCAAGATCATCCGCTCCCCGAAATATCACCAGCTCTCGACTCAGACATCTTATTTGGCCGAATTATATTTCATCTCCTGACAGATAGCTCAGTAACCTCGATATTTGCGTTACCTAACCATGGGTAACATTTGATCCAAGAAAAGCTTACAATATTTAGGACATTATTCATTGCTAATCAAAAAGCTAAAACGCAAAAAGGCGAATAGGCAAACGTTTGGAAATATAATGCAACATTTTTAAATGCGTTACATCTTCACACATAGGCTAATTTTCGTCAGCCCAGCGTATCAGGCAATGCGTGTGATCATGAACGTATAATATCTTTAGAAAATCGACAAATATGAATTGCCCTAAAAATGTTCCCAGCCTTGCGTATTCAAATGTGTCCATGCATCGGTATATGCGGACTATTAATGTAATTATGCACGTAGGTCTACAATAATAATCATAATGTAAATTATGTTCAAAATCAGGATATTTTACCTCTATTAAAAAAAAACCGTTTAAAAGCAATGACGTTACACACAGGTAATTTTAGATTTAGCTTGTGGAAAAAAAACGGACACGGACAGACCCACAGACACACGTGTAGGCTATGCGACAACAATTAATCGATTTTAACAGCAGAATATCCTGTTAAATTCGCACATCGAGATTAATTATCAGCTCCCTAATAATGTAATCAGCACTGACAGGGACTAAAAAACTTACTATTCTTTAGAACAACCTACCGCGGCAAAGTGTTTTGGAAGCCTACTCGACCGCTCGCTCTCGCAGCATCCGCCGAGCAATCCCCGCTGTCTCTGTCTCCTCCGCGGAGACGAATGCAGCCCAATGGGCAGGTGAATGAATTGCTGTTTTTTTCTATATCTGCTTAATATTATAACATATATTTATGGTATCAATGCTCGAACTTGGTGTCGTGAGTAAAATCGAATTATGTATGTAATTATTGATTTTGTCAAACCGGTGTGGAAAACGACGGTACAACATCAATTCCCCGCCCTCACTCCGTTCCTCATCCCGCCCCCAGTCTCTCTCTCTCTCTCTCTCTCTCTCTCTCGGCCCGCTCAAAGCGCCCATCCCGTGATTTCATCTCATTCGTCCTCGTCAACTGTTTCTTAATATGTAAGATAAGCATTCATGGTTCATTCTGTGCCAAGATAGGCCTATTATTATGATTTCGCTTGCATGTTTTTATCAGCAGACAGTAATAGTGTGGACTGCCTGTACCTTAGGATGTTGCCTGTCCCTCCCTTTTTTCGTCCTCACCGCAAAATGATGTCACTCTCTTACCGTACAGGAAAATGGACACAGCAAATAACCGTCCAGAAGGGCAATGAAGCTCAAGCATGTCAATCAGTAATTATTTTCGTTTTAGTAATTTGGCAAACGTTTTACTCAATACTTGGGCTATCATTGACCGCAAATGCTAACACAACCTCTGCAATTGGTGGAAATCATAAGGTCAGCAGTGGCGGCCACAAGCATCTGGGGGCTGCTTCAAAAGCTATTGTGGAAGTCTAAAAAAGGGAAGATTCGAGTTGGTTTGCATCAGTAATGGCATATTTTCAAACTTGAACTTAAATACTTCGATACATAATGTGCTCTTTTGGTATCATGGACACCTGAACACGAAAACAATCCAAACAATTGCCTTAATTTAAAATTGAAACAACATAATTTTTGCTCTTGAATGAGAGGCCTCTCCCTTCTTGGCACTGAATAGCTGTCATAAGTCTCGTGTGAAGCCCTTTCGTGCCTCCTCCTATCCAGCAGCTTTTAGATATATTGTCTCCTTTGATTGGTTTGACACCCTGCATGCCTCTCCTCCAGGTATTGCATTTGCGTTTCCCATTCCCTTTCACGTGTCTTGGCATGTAGTATATACTCCTTACTTTGGGTGTGTAAGTTGCTGGATTGTTTCTCACTTCGTGCCCTTTAGCAGCCAATCAGTATCTTCCAAGTAAAGGTTTAGTATCTTTGGACATTATTCGTAACCTTTAATGATAGTAAAATATGGAAGTACTCTTTCCAGTCTTATGAATAGGAACAAGCTCCCAAGCCTTTCTCTTGGTCTCCAGGATTGGGACTGCATTCTTGTTAATCATTCTTTAGTATGTTCTTCTCTCCAGTTTATCAGTATCACCTCCCAAGCATTCTGTAGTTATTGGGATTGGGACTGCACTCCTGCTGAACTCTCCTTTCCTGCCATCTGACAGTTCAGTTCTGGCGAGAGTGCTCTCTATCTGGCTGATGACCCAGGACACCACTGGCCAGGCTCGGACACGCCCCAACACTGAAGCTTACTGAATCTGAACTGAACTGTGCGATTCTGCTTCGGGCTTCGTCCTTTACAGTCATTACTGTATTGCCATCAATAAACCCACCTACTGGGTTGTACTCTGTGTTTGCATTTGGATCTTTGTTTGGATCATAACAACTATTTGTTACCTACCAGCTGTAAAAAAAGCCCAAAAGAATTCCCTCAAATTAACAAGAACAGCAATGCCATGACCATGGGTGCCTGGCTCTATTTTAAAGAGGGGAGGGAGCAATGTTGGTGGGTGAGGGGGATTGTTCCCCCAGAAAATGTTTTGATCATTAAAACTAATTTCCTGTTTTTATGCACTACCTGGCATGACTTATACCAACATCAGAGGTTTCAAGATTTTAAAAATCTATTTTGTGAACAATGCAGTCTCTCCTTGGACGCTACTGTCAAGGTGCCAAGTGATCATTAGGGAGTTACATCTAATATGTGGATGAGAGGAAGAAAGTAACTGTGGAGTTGCTGTATTTATTGTCACTGTGTTGAACTTGGCACAATATTGTGAGCACAATTTGCACTGCATTGGCCAAAGTATTCATTTATAGGGCATCTAATTTATACATAAGTTGCAGCTCAAAGTACTTTACAGTGAAGCATTGAATAGTGAACAAAACCAGAAGTGAGGAAAAAAGAACAAAATTAACTAGTCAGGGGCCAGAAGAACCTGATGCAATCTCAGCAACCTAATGTTTCTGGGTTTGATAGCCAACAGCAACAAGCAGCCAGTGGTCCACATTACAAATGCACTCAAGGGTTTTTATAAGAGCGCTTACACTTATTATGAGAGCAGGTTACATCACCACTGTTTGCTGACTAGCTGATTTGCTTCTAATAATGATTATTTCCCAGCTAGTAGGCTGTGTTTTCCAGCTAACATTTGCTGGAATCGTGCAACTTCAAAGGGGCACTGCCACAATAAAACATACATAGTAAACATGAAAAAATTGGACAATTTTTAAAGTTCATCACTGCTGGAAATTGCTAGTTTATTGTTATGTCATAGCCATGTTGAAGGGCACTTTCACACTAGGTACAATTGTACCCCCACTGGTCAGCTTTCATACTAGCAATGTCGTTCCATGCCCAAGTACGGTTGCTTTTGTCAAAATTCCCATACCGTAGGTAGCAGTATGCACCTAGGTGGTTTTGAAGTAGCAGAATATACACAATGAAGAAGAAGCCACAGAAATGTATCTTTTTCATCACTTGAGCTGCCAGACTCACACCACGTTCCACACTTTTAAGATGTTGCAGCCGCGTTTTCTTTTGTTTGTCATGGCACTGTTCTATTGTTCTGCGATAAGCACGTGAATGTAAGTACTGAAGTCAGATCAGAAGATCAGAATGTGCTTTATTGCCAAGTACATTTACACATACAAGGAATTTGCTGTGGTATGACAGTGCAAAAACAGTCAAAAACACGCAAGTGCAATGGGAAAAAACAAGAGTAGAAATATATATTGTAACAATAAATAGGCAGTTCTTGTGTAACTAAATATGCCGAGGCGGGGGTTCAAGACAAACTGAGCAACAAACACCAATATGCAAATACAACAGAATTTGACGTAAGACAGTGCATATGTGTGCATATTATACTGTGTGTGTCAATGACATGTTAAGAACACTGACTGCACATGGGTAAAAACTGTTCTAATGGCGTGAGGTTTTGGTCCTGATGGAGCGCAACCTCCTGCCAGAGAGGAGTGGATGAAAGAGTGTGGCCAGGGTGAGAGGGATCAACTAAGATCTTTCCTGCTTTCCTCAGAGTCCTGCAGGCATACAGGTCGTGAAGAGATGGCAGGTTGCAGTCTATCACCTTCTCTGCTGAGCGAATGGCACCCTGCAACCTGCATTAATCCTGAGCAGCGGCAGCAGCATACCAGACAGTGATGGAGGTGGTGAGGATGGACTCGATGATGGCAGTGTAGAGGTGCACCATCATTGACTTTGGCAGGTTGTACTTCTTCAGTTGCTGCAGAAATTACATTCTCTGCTATGCTTTTTTGGCAAGAGAGCTCATGTGCAGTTCCCACTTGAGGTCCTGAATGATGGTGGTGCCCAGGAAATGGAAGGACCCCACAGTGTTCACCAGAGAGTCCTGCAGGATGATGGGGGCGGGTATGGCTGGGTTCTTCCTGAAGTCTACAACCATCTCCACTGTTTTAACAGCATTTAGCTCCAGGTTATTCTGGTCACACCAGGATGCCAGATGTTCAATCTCCCATCTGTGGGCAGACTCGTCCCCATCGGAGATGAGTCCATTGTGGATGGTGCCATCTGCAAACATCAGTAGCTTGACGGACTGGTGGCTGGAGGTGCAGCTGTTAGTGTGCAGGGAGAAGAGCAGAGGGGAAAGGATGCAGCCTCGAAGAGAGCCAGTGCTGATGACCCTGCAGTCAGAGACGTGCTTTCCCAGCTTTACGCACTGCTTCCTGTCAGACAGGACGTATATGAGCCACCTGCAGGTGTGAGCAGCCATGTTCAGCTGGGAGGGCTTATCTTGTGGCAGGGTGGGATTATGGTGTTGAAGGCAGAGCTGAGGTTCACAAACAGGATCCAGGCAAAGGTGCCTGTGGAGTCCAGATGCCGGAGGATGAAGTGAAGTGCTCGGTTGATAGCTTCATCTATAGATCTGTTGACTCTGTAGGTATACTGTAGGGGATCCTGGAGTAGGTCTGTGATGTTCTTGAGGTGGGCCATTACAAGGCACTTAAATGACTTCATGACCACAGAGGTCAGGGCAACAGGTCTGTAGTCATTAAGCCCTGTGGACCTTAGCTTTTTGGGGACCGGAATGATGATGGAGGACTTGAAGCAGGCTGGCACGTGACATGCCTCTAGTGATGTGTTGAAGATGCTGGTGAACACAGGAGACAGCTGATCAGCACAGTGCTTCAGGGTGGATGGAGAGACAGAGTCCAGCCCAGCTGCTTGCAAATTATTCCAAAAATCTCTGTGTTTCTGTGTGTAGTATCCAGTTGTGATTGTATGTTTTTGTCCACCCAAATTTTGAGCTTGCGTTTAATTTTTTTTTTTGACCAGAGATCCTTCGCCATTATGTTTCATAGAACAACAGAGTCGAAAGTTAAGATGTCACATAATAGCCCACTTCCGTGCTCAAGTACGGTTGCTTTCAAATTTGGAACGAGTACGGATGAACCGTGCCCGAGACCACCTCAAGCGGACTTGTGTTCACACTTACCAAATAAATTTGACTTTGGGGTCAAGTGTACTCGGATCCATGCCCGAGTCCCTAGTGTGAAAGCACCCATAGTTGTTCTTCTGAAAATGAATTATTTACTGTAGAGAAGGACTTATAGTATATTTTCTTTTTTTTAAGCAGCCACTTTGCTTGCGGGAACTTTGAGATATTTGTTTGTGTGTAGGGATGCCTAGCCATGGATACTGGAAAGAGATTTACCATGGTGGAATCTCTACTGATTTCACTGTCCATAATATTGGATTACAGGCAGTATGCTTGAAAGTAAACAAAACGGAAGCCAAAATGTAAAAAAAAAGTTCTCACAGTTAACGTGATTGCAAGAAATCAAAGTCACACGGCCTTCTAAAACCAAAATCTTGGACAGCTAATCAAGTAAGCACAGCTCAGCAGTTGCCACAATGTATTTTAAAAGTGGGTGAATTATTCAATTAATTGCCTGATGAAAATGATTTAATCAATTGAAACTGATGAAACATAGCTAAGGCATGCCAGTGAAAGTCAGTTCGGTTACAGGATTCTTCCTTCCCGGATTTTTCATCCACAGACTTCTTGTCCCCGAATTTTTCATCCCTGGACTTTTTGTCCCCGAGGACTTTTCGTTCCTGGACTCTTCATCCCCAAGGACTTTCCGTCCTCGGAGTTTTCGTCCCCTAATGATAACGAAACGTGCCACTATTGTTGATAGACGGATGGACAGAGGGACAACTGACAGATCACCATGATATAAGGGTTTAGGGTAGGGCTAAGATTAGGTTTAGGGTAAGGGTTATAATGCGGCAATAGGGCAAAGCATTATTGGGGACGAACAATCCAGGGATGAAGAATCCGGGGATGAAAAGTTCATGGGGACAGAAAGTCTGGGGACAAAGAGTCCATGGAGACAAAGAGTCTGGGGACGAAAATTCAAAAGGGATAAAAAAATTCAGGGGAAAAAGTCCATCGATGAAGAGGCCAAGAGCCGGTCAGTTGATAACCACATTTGTTGTGAATTAGCTGACCAGAAAAAAGAATGGCAAGGATGCAAATGCATGTTGTCGCCGCGAGGGGTGAGGAAGATGGATGAAGAACCCAAGAATTATACTAAGAATGGCAGCAACTGGTTTTATCCTCGGGTGACCAAATATCCATAACAACTATAACATGCCACTTAGAAACTTTCTGGAAAGGCTGCATGAAGAGAGCCTTCACCGAGCACAAGATACAACTAAGCAGCTGGACCGTGCCATCTCAGTCATGGACTTAATCCTATTAAAATTTTGTGGTCTGCAGGAGCAGTCCTGAAACGCAAATCCAAGGATATATTGTGATCTTGTGAATTTGAACGGAGGAATCGTCAAAAATCAGGCATGTTCTCTAACCTTGAAAAAATGGGGAAAAAGTCACACTACAGCAGGTGGAATACCACAGGGAGTGCCGACCACAAAAAGGAATATATAGTATAGTACTCTCAACGACGAGAATGATCGCACATCCAAATAGATAAATCAGACGAAATACAGATTCACAATTTATCATCAGGCAAACACTAAAAAATGCTGATGCGTTTCGGCTAAATCAAGCCTTTGTCAGAGCGTAGGTTAGCCAAAAACGCATTAACGTTTTTCAGTATTTGCCTGGTAATAAATGGTAAATCTATATTTTGTCTGGTTTATCTATTTGGAAGTGCAACCATTCTCTGTGTTGAGAGAGCTATACTATTTGTTCTTCAACCCTACGGCAATTTTTTATGGAAATGACGCACAGCTGTCATCTTTGCCAAGGGTGTTTGCACAAAGAAGGAAACTAGCAGTGCCAGTAAGTTTGACACTTAAGGTTTTAATCCACATAATTTATAACACTATTACATGAGAATAAATGCAATAAAATAATATTGTTTTCCCTTTGGAATTGAAATATGGATATTTCACTGTGTTATTAGATACAGCCTTCTTCGTTCATAAGTAAGAGTCTGACTAATATAAATGTGCAGTGAGGTCTTCCACCTGGGTTCAAGGAACAATGAATTAAACAAAATGGACAATAAATTAATTGATACTAGGGCCACCCATATATGTCCCCCAATACTAAAGTGCAATTATTAACAACAAACTGTACTGTTCATTTTCTACTGTACAGGAAGCACTCTGCCATTTGCCCAGCAGCCCACACTATTTAATTGTACTTTTTGCCTTAAGAGTTGCTGGTATCTGGAAAATTCAATTTAGTCATTTTACTGCCCTTCACATCTCACATACTTTATGTTTGCTATGGTATGCCTCTCTCTCATCAATCTCTCAATTCATCTCTACTTGAGACGAGAGATGATATGTGGGGTGGCAGAGCTACATATTTTTCTAGACATATGATCTAATTTTCTGATCGCCTCAGGAATAGTCTGGACAAAATGTAAAGCTTTGTCACTCCACTCTGATTGAAATTAGGGATCCATAAAAACATGATGAAAAACACTGCGAACTGCCAACCATTCTACATAAAGATGTCAAACCCATTCCTTGCCTTAATAAACCTCAAACAGAAGATTTTTGGCAAATGTTTGTGCTGGATCAAACAAATACATTTTTATGGTGGGGGCAGAATACTGATATTCATTGTATCCTACTCAGTACTCCACTGGATTCGTTCACTGGACCATGGAAAACCCCTCTGTATGCTGGTTTTCAGTTGGACCACTGCTTATCTTTCATTAGAACTGACTTGTTTGATAAGTTTCTTGTTCAGAGTGATTTGTTCCCATCTTCAGAGTTGTGACCGAAATAAATATGCAGGCAGTGAAGAGCAAAATTCCAGTATTCAGAATGTGCTAGCAGAGCTATAATGCAAAATAATTGCACAAAACAGTTGAACTTATCGAGTTAAAGACTTAATTAAATCTGCTGGCTCCTAGTTAGGTTGTTGAAAGTGTGTTTAATTCATTTCATATGTCTTCCTTCAAGTTTTCAACTCATGCAAATTTCGCTCAAATTATTCGCTTTGTCTTTTAGTGTTACTGATTTTTTCTTCAAGTGGTTAGTTTTAGTGGCTGGATTTCAACAATTTAAGTGCTTATTAATTCAGCCCAGGCTGTAATGCATCAAGTGATATGTAATGTAATTGTTTACAGTCTACCTCTATAAACACATTGTGAATAGATTTCATGGTATGCAGTGCGTAGCTATTTCAGACATTATGTGGCATAAAAAGGTAAATCATTTCCCTAAATTCAAATGCATTGAAATAAGAACAAGAGCACTCTGAGACGGTATACCTCCGCCAAGGCCTTTGAAACATTAATACCATCAAATAGATTTCAAGATGTATGGCATTCATTTTTTCCAATCTTCCAATCCCATAATGATGAAGAATCCTTTCAAAAATCCTGACTCCAGAATTTGATCCAGATCACTCCCGAAATGAAATAACCTCTAGGATTGGCTGAGACACACCACTGGTAAAAATTTCATAAAAATCAGTCCATAACTTTTTCTGTAATGTTGCAAACAATCAAACAAACATATGAACAAACCAAAGGTGATCATAACCTCCTTGGCTGGGGTACTGCAGTCAGCTGGTTCCCCAGGACTACTTACCGCAAGATGTGAGTAGCCTATGTATTATTATTATTGGAGAAACTGGGTTGCTATTTGGAGCACTGCCTTTAAAATTCAGACCTTAGCTATCTGATATCTGAGTAAATTGTTTTTCAAAATTGTAAGCCATAGCCAAACATGACATTTTTTGCAATATCATGACAAAAATGGATATAAGGGTACCGGTACATGATCATGTGGCATGATAGCTGAAATGGGATAGATTTCTGTTTAACCAACTTTAATTTTCAATTTAAACACGTAAAATAGAAGCTCTCGGTGAGCGCAAACCTCCGCCAAGCTTATCCCACAATGGTAAGGAATCCTTTAAAAAAATTCCTGGATCCGGATCACCACCAAAATTTTATGGATTGTTCCTTGTACCATCCCCGACTCCAGCAAATCTAATCGAAATCCGTTCATAACTTTTTGAGCAATCCAGCAAACAAGCAAACAAACAAACCATCGGCAACTAAAACATAACGTCCCTGGTGGAGGTAATAACTTATTGTGGCGCGCCGGCTTATTTCCCAGCTCTTGCACCTTCTGTCATGAAGACAAGACAGGGTTACAAGAGCTCTAGCAGTAACCACTTCGGGTGTGACCGCCTGCGCAGATACTTACTGCGCTTGCGTCGACTGTCAGATGCGGAAATACAAACGAAAGCCTCCTCCCCTAATACATCAATGCTCCTCCCTGATGGAGTTTTTACCTGTCAATCCTGCTGCACGTCACGGTCATCCAAGAAGATGGTGAAAAGCGGAAGACTCTATGGGCGTGTCTATGGAACACCAATGATATGCCGGTGATGTCCCCCGCAGCTCAAAGTAGGGAGGGAATTGAATTATTCTACTCACAGCTTTGTGAGTTACCACAGAAGCTGAAGGTCAATCGTCCGCACAGGTCCGCTCTCGTGACAAGGTTGTGTCTGAGCTCCTCTAAGACATCATGTCTCCGAGAAAATTTTTTGTCGGTGGCAACTGGAAGATGAATGGTGACAAAAAGAGCTTAGGCGAGATCATCAAGACTCTAAACACTGCCCAGCTCCACGACACTGGTAAGATAAAACTCGTTAACTAGCTAACCAAAGTAGCTGGGGGAAGACCCATTTACACTGCTACTCTGTACTATCCCTTGGTTCATCCGCTATCTATCTAGTTAACTGGAACATTCATTAGCTATGTGGACGCCAAAGTGAATCTCATCGTACTTGACAGGTGGATGCTAGCAACATATTAATGTTAACGATCACTTTAGCAACCATATTAGCTCTATCTGATCGCTCAAACTGAGCTCGTTCACCGGGTGACCATCGTCAGAACATCATTATTCTGTAGCGGCACGAACGTGTAACTTTAGCTTGCTGTTAAGCCGCTTTCACACCGGAAGCGAAACGAATTTTTCGCACGACTGATTGCATTCAAAGTCAATGCAAAGACGCGAATTATCGCGTCTTTGCATTGACTTTGAATGTAATCTGTCGTGCGAAAAATTCGTTTCGCGTCCGGTGTGAAAGCCGCTTAAGTCTTGTTATACGTTGACTGACGAACTTCACTATTGCGAGCAGCAGTCAATGAGCTCGGTTTACTGTGAACTTAGTTAGCCAAGGGCGTAGGAATGAGTTTAACACTGGGGGGGACCAAGGGCGTAGGTTTAATGTGAGAATTGGTAGGGACACGTAAGTGATGCGAGCTGGAAAATTTTGTAAATCTGAGTGCAGATAGGCCACTGCCTTTACTGTATGCAGAGATTATCCGAATGAGTGTTTCTCCGTTTTTTTAATTAGGCTACGCAAGGTGCCTCCAAAATTTTCATACAAAGATGCCACATACATAAACTTGCCACTACCTTAACTGACAGCTGCAAACCATATCAGCGCACTCATGAAACCCGCTCAGATTTATTAACCTGGACATTGATACCAAGCGAGTGGATATATAACTACGTTAGCAAGCCAGCTCGCAATCCTCTCTATTAAGCATCTTAATATGCGGTAACGCAACTGCAGCCACGATAAACACCTCAAAATGGACCACCGACCATGAATTGGACAAGCCGCAAACCGAGCATTAATCGGACTGGATCTTGTTAAAATTCACGATTACGTGTTTCTTTCATTTCCACCACTGAGCCAAAGTTGGTTCGGACATTTTGACTTTCAAAGTTTATTTGCTGAACATCATGAGACTAACTTTAATGCTTTCCCTATAATTCCACAGAACAAGTCATAATTATGACCTCACCTGAAGCCCTGATACACCCGTATCCCCAACAGCTTGCTCTGTTTCCCTAGCTTGCTGCTGTGGTTCCTGCATATAAAATAATTAATTAATAATGGCACCTTCGCGGGATTTCTCCTGTGAAATTTGCCTCATAATTTGACATATCCACCTGGCTTATTTTTAGCTATACGGCTAGCAACCCGATTACTAACCAACATGTGACAGAAACCAGGTTTAGTGCGCTAGTTGAAACTAGCGAACATGGTTCATTAACATTCGTTGACCCTTATAGAACTGTGGAAATAATGAAGAGTTTCTGTCATCACACCGCCTGCTGTCGACTGCTGCTGTCTCCCGCCTCCCAGACACTCTCAGGGCCGGTGAGGGAGGGGGCGGGCCAGTGACATGACGCTGTGTTGCGCTTTCAAAATTAAAGCACGTAGGTAAAAAATTTAAAAATCAAATATTTTTCTCCTCCGTGATATAATTTTTGGGTGGGACAAATGCGCCTGTCTCCAATATCGGAGGGGACACGTCCCCCCCCCCATATATATATATATATATATATAGAACACCGGTTCCTACGTCAGCTTGTCATTTAGCTGAATGATACTGGCTGGCTGTATTCTTACAGCAGAAACTGTACTGTCTCGTTAAACGTTGCGCTTCAGTTTTGCAAATGATGCCATGCAAGCGCTCGCAGACGTCATCTGACGTTATCATAATATTAGCGAGCTATCATTGAGTTTCAGTGGTTCAAACTGACGAAGGGCTGCTGCATCACGAATTACTTGCGCATTAAATGGAACCTACGGAATAGTAGCGCTTGGAAGGTTTCCCTAAAAATTCGTGGAAGTTTTACGCTGTTCGTTAAATTTTTATGTCTGTATTTGCGGTCATCACATGGCGATCGACTCTTATCACTGCTCTGCGCTGAACGTGCTCTATCAAAAATTGCCTTGAGTACGCCAGTGCATTGCTCCATAGTGCACAATATTTGCATGTGGGATGACCTGGGAATAACCCTTCAATTTCTTCTACAACCGCAATTCCGAAATAGTTTGGATTAATTGTAAATTGTGAATAAAATCAAAATGCAATGACTTTCAGATCACATGAGCCAATATGTTATTTACACTAGAACATAGATAACATTTCAAATGTCGAAACTGAGACATTTTAGATTTTTATCTGCAAAATGAGCTTATTTCAAATTTTCTGGCTGCAACAGGTCTCAAAAAAGTTGGGACACAGGCAAAAAAGGACTGAAAAAGCAATTAATATATAAGAGAATCAGCTGAAAGAACATTTAGCAAGTAACTAAGTTAACTGGCATCAGGTATGTAACATGATTGGCTATAAAAGGGATGTCTTAGAGAGGCTGAGTCTCCCAGAAGTAAAGATGGCCAGAGACTCTCCAACCTGTGAATGCTTGCGTAAAAAAATTGTGGAGTACTTTAAAAACAATGTTCCTCAACGTCAAATTGCAAAGGCTTTGAAGGTCTCATCATCGACAGTACATAATATCATCAAAAGATTCCGAGAAACTGGAAAAATCTCTGCGTAAGGGACAAGGCCAAAGACCTTTACTAGATGCCCATGATCTTCGGGCCCTCAGACGCCACTGCATCACTCACCGGCATGATTCTGTCATTGACATTACTAAATGGGCCCAGGAAAACCACAGTCTGTGAACACAGTCTGCCGTGCCATCCACAGATGCCACCTAAAACTCTATCATGCAAAAAGGAAGCCGTTGTTGAGCATGATCCAGAAGCACCGCCGTATTCTGTTGGCCAAGGCTCATCTAAAATGGAATGTAGCAAAGTGGCAAAGTGTTCCGTGGTCAGACGAGTCCAAATTTGACATTCTTGTTGGAAATCATGGACGTCGTGTCCTCCGAGCTAAAGAGGAGAAAAACCACCCCTCCTGTTATCAGCGTTCAGTTCAAAAGCCAGCATCTCTGATGGTATGGGGATGCATTAGCGCATATGGTGTGGGACACTTGCATGTTTTGAAAAGCACCATGAATGCTGAAAGGTATATAAAGGTTTTAGAGCAACATATGCTCCCCTCCAGACGACATCTATTCCAGGGAAGGCCTTGTGTATTTCAGCAGGACAATGCAAAACCACATACTGTAGCTATTACAACAGCATGGCTTCGTAGTAGAAGAGTCCGTGTGCTGAACTGGCCTGCCTGCAGTCCTGATCTTTCACCGATTGAGAACATTTGGCGCATAATTAAACGAAAAGTCCGTAAAAGGAGACCCAAAACTCTCCAGCAGCTGGAAGCCTGTATTAAACAAGAGTGGGATCAAATTCCAATGGCTAAACTCAAGAAACTTGTCTCTTCAATGCCCAGACGCCTCCACTCTGTGTTAAAAAGAAGAGGGGATGCTACACCATGGTAAACAGGCCCCTGTCCCAACTTTTTTGAGACCTGTAGCAGCCATCAAATTTGAAACGAGCTCATTTTGTGGATAAAATTGTAAAATTTCTCAGTTTCAACATTTGCTACATTATCTCTGTTCTATTGTGAATAAAATACTGGCTGGTGTGATTTGAAAGTCATTGCGTTTTGATTTTATTCACAATTTACACTTTGTCCCAACTATTTCGGAATTGGGGTTGTATATGCCCGACGTCTTTTGCTAAATGTCTTGCCAAACATTTACGATGTCGCATGGTTTCCATCATGTGACAAGATTGATCCTGGTAATTGCACTGAACATTTTTTTTCTCGTGGATTGGCTTGTTGAACATTTGTTCAGGGACTAAAATCGCTTGTGCGCTAATACATGGAAAGTGCGCATATTAAGTATTTTTTTATATTTTTGTGTCAATATTGTTGATACTTACGGAAAACCCAGCTTGGGGCCCGATTACTCAAACGATGGTCTTCCATAAACAAAGCATGGGAAATCACCGTTTTCAGTCTGAATCTTTACCGTTTGTGAGGCAAGGAAAACCAGAAAAGAACGCTGTTATTATTACAGCTGCAAATTACGGTGATGTCTTCCTTGAGAGCTTTTATTCTGGCCCTGGATAGAAGGCCAACCAATAAAAATAAACTGCACAAACTTTAATGCTTCAGCATGTATAGATTCTCTGCCACTGTGTTAATTTGTGCTGCGGAGTCAGTTTGTAGATCAGTGGTTTTTAACGTCAAGGTTGGCTTGAGAATATTGAGTCCTTGAGATATCCTAGGTAAGATTTTTTTTACACCTACGCTTGGTCACCTGAGGAGCTGTGGTAGGTCCAAGGAGGTCTGAAATTTGAAAAAGGTGATTGTATTCACCTTCAATGTTACTGAATTTTTTAAATTTTTTTTTTAACCATTACCTCTTCTTTTGTTTTAGAGGTGGTCTGTGGCGCCCCTACCATCTACCTTGATTTTGTCAGAGCAAACCTGAGCTCTTCGATTGCTGTGGCTGCACAGAACTGCTATAAGGTTTCAAAGGGTGCATTCACTGGAGAGATCAGGTACTTGCTGCCACCTTTTGAGAAGCTTGCTGACAGTATATACCAGACTCAGAATGAGTAGATGTGATGCATACAAGTGTGCTCTCAGTTCTGTTTCTTTACCTCTCTGTCTTGCTCTCTCCTATCCTCTCAGCCCTGCCATGATAAAGGACTGTGGGGTGGAGTGGGTGATCCTGGGGCACTCAGAGAGGCGCCATGTTTTTGGGGAGAGTGATGAGGTATCTTCAAAAATTATTTGCTGTTCTCGTGTAGTTTTTTAAATTTTTGTTTGACTATTACATTACACTTGTTCAGTTCTCTAATTTTACTTTTCCCTGTCCGTTTATGGTATTTTAGAGAAGTTGGGCAAACCACATTCCTATCAATAAGTATTAGTAAAAAAAAATAATAAACAAAAAAACTTGGTCGGTGCAATCTGGCTGTCATCCAGTAACCAACTCTCCCCTTGTCCTTTGATTGGCTGCATCCTTGTTGTGTTGACAGCTGATTGGTCAGAAAGTGGCTCACGCATTGGAGAGTGGGCTGGGTGTCATAGCCTGTATTGGTGAGAAGTTGGATGAGAGAGAAGCAGGAATCACAGAGAAGATTGTCTATGAACAGACCCAGGCCATTGCAGGTAGAGGGCGCCAGAGGCGTCAAGTTATAACTGACTAATATAATGTGAGATGCTGAGGCGTGAGTGACTGAAAGTGTTTTCAGATTTAATAAAACTCACTTTTAAAAAATATGATTCGTAGTACCAAGGCAAAGGTAAAATGTTTGTAAAATGCTTGCCTGTAAAATGAGGGCAGGATCTATGATTGTGATGAGTTTTAAAGGTTGATCATTCGTAATTGGCATTATAATGCATAATAACACACATGGTTCAAGCAAGTGGCAGGTAGTTATATAATGATTTTGATTATAAAATATATGGTTTATGAAAAGTTGTGATGTGTTTCAGACAATGTCAAGGACTGGAGCAAAGTTGTTTTGGCCTATGAACCGGTCTGGGCCATTGGTACCGGCAAGACTGCCTCACCGCTACAAGTAGGCTTCATTACATTCTGTTTTTGATGGAAGGGCTCAACAAGTAATTCCACATACACCTGAAAAAATCCATCACACGTCATTCCATGTCAAGTGGACCAATAGTAAGAATCAGACCCCTCTTGAAAAAAAAATGGACAAAAAATATGTTTTAGTTTCATTACCAACCAGTTTCACATTTTAACCCCTGCCCCACATGGCCAAAATTGTGGGATAAAATGGGTTAATTTTGTGACTTTTTGGAGTGAAATGAAATTTGAAGTTGAATATTCTGGGAAAGATGTATTCAATTGCCTCAAACTCTCATCTAACTTGATAACAGACTCACAAACAGTAACTGTACTGATTTTGGAGGTTTTATGTAGCAGTGGTTCCGAATTTGGTCCTAGAGACCCATTTTGTATGCAGATTTTTGCTCCAACCTCAATTACAATCCCAGAGGTAACAAGCCATCAGTTTTTCTTAATAGTTGCTTTTCGGGCTAGAGACATTTCAGTCTCATACACCAGTTGACGGAAATGGCTATGCATTCCATGACGTTTATTAGGCTATCGTTCATATTGTGTTTATTTTGCGATATTCAAAGTAAGCAAGGCGAGCCTAGGTTGCAATATGTTTTAACTGATCAAACTCAAGACTGTCGGGTAACACTTCAGTTCTCTCCTAATGTTTTTCCTCAAACCATGCACTGAAATGACACCAAACAAGTTTGACTCATTTTAATTTGCTTTGTCTTTGAATGTGTAATTGCCAAATAATTGGTGACCACATGTCCACAGTTTCAAAAATTAGAAGTCCATTTATTCTTTGATTTCAAGAGCAACAATTTCTTTGATTTCAAGAGTCATGCAAGGGACTGCTGAAAAGCTAAAAAAAAAAAAAAAAAGAATAATTCAGTTAGTCGGAATGTTTCTGATTTTTTCCACAAGGTGGTGCCACAAAGATGAGGAAGAGCATGGATGTGGCTCTGATTCATAATCTAAACTAAAAGTTCCTCAAGAATGCAAAGCTAATGTTCTACTCCTAGTGGAGCTACGAGTTTAGAGCACCTGAAAAAACATGGTTAATTTACATTTGGTTTTCATACCCTGCTTTCATCTAGCCATATTTTAGCAACTGTTTTATTGAGAAGAATAACATTTTGGATTTGGAGGTTTAAGATCATTTACTATGACAAATATTTTTACATTATTTGAGGGGGTCAGTTTCCCAACTTCTGCAAAATTTGTCCAGTTGACATGGAATGGCCCTTGTGTCTATATATCTCAATGAGGATTGGAGTTACTTGATTAAAAACTGATTTTCATTTGTTACTTGTCGTCAGTCTTACCTTCAAATGTGGTTTGCATGTACACTATGCTGCCTGAGAATTGAACTGCATTGTGGTTAATGTGCTCATTGACAAAATGACCTCCTTCACTGTACTCTCTCTTAAACCCTGTTGAAAAGGACTTTATTGTGTAGATCTGTGGCTTTGTTCATATGCCTGAATAAGTGCTTGTATTTGTTTGTGTGTGTTCTTGCGTGTTATCAAAGATAAGATTTTTCTGGAAAAACTTGCCACAAAGTGCTACAGGTATTTCTATTTTCCCCATCCAATCTTTATTGCACAACTTCATCAATTGTTTGAAGTCTGAGTCTCAGTGAATGGAATGATGAGTGCTGCCACTTATAAGTAGTTACCAGAATTCATTAAGCCAAAATGATTAATTCATTCATTAATTCAAAGTTATAGAGAGAGAGTTTGATGAAGTGTGAACCATGAACCTCTCTTGCCCTCATGAAGTGGGGTTGCCTTTCCCTGATATAAAGCGATACGAGAACAATCCCCCCATCATTCCACAGGCCCAGGAAGTACATGAGAAACTGCGGACGTGGCTGAAGTCCAGCGTGTCTGAGGAAGTGGCCAGCTCTGTCAGAATCATCTATGGAGGTCAGCTGGGACGTGACGTTCTCTAGAGAACCAAACATAGACCTTAAAGACTGCAGAATTAACCACTAGCTGTGTCTGGTTGTGTACTACAGAATAGTCTTATGTCAAGATTTGACGGTGCACACGATTGGTCTTGCCTGTGTGGAGTAAGATGCGACATATGCAGGAATGTGTGTGAATTCTCTGATGCGTAAGAAAATGCTTATATCGGCATAGTCTCATTGGGCAGAAATGGCGATAACATGTTGCCACTCTGCATGGTAGGGAAGCTAGCCAAGAATAGGATGCTCATAATATAATACTGTGACAAATGGTGAAATGAGTCAATTTCAGAGGTTAACAATGAGCGGAGGGTTTTGCTGGTCCCGTGGCTGGACTGATTTGATTGTGATTTTGCCTGGCTCAAGTGCTGCCTCTGCACTGCGCAGAATGCTAATGTGAAAATGGCTTTGGCTAAAGCAGTCTGATAAATGACTGTGCTGTCGAGAGTAAACTGAGGTATGAGCCTGCTGCTTGTGACCGGCACCTGTGGAAGAAAAATTGTCACCTACCCTGAGCTGAATAACACCTCCGTGTAATTATCTCTCAGACCATTTGTGGAGTAAAAGTGCCATGACACTTTTTACTGCTAGCTTAGTAATTGAGAAAAAACAATTGCCTTGAATGTGTTAAGATTTTTGAAGTTGCAATATAGCGCTGCTAAAATGTCTAGCTCGATCTTGCATAAACTCAATGGCTGTAATCCGCTACTGAGTGTGATGGTTTATTATGACCGTTCTCGTGACAGTTTTGGGCCACACAGCAGTACATGGGGACAGACATGGTTCTCAATAGGCTGAATGCAAGTTGATTCAAAACTGATATTGGTACTGCTCTTAATGATGGACCACTGTGGCATCGTAACTGATCATCGCTGGTCATGTTCAGTAGCAACAGTGCAGAGATCAGGAGAGGTGGCCAGATAAAGTTGGAATTTCAACTGAAATTGCTCCCACATCTTTCAGTTACTGCTCTTCAGCTGTTTGAGAACCTGCATTGTACAATGAAGTTAAAAGGGCACTCAGATGCAGCCTATGTTGAAGGCCTCCCACTGCTCTCTAAGCATTTTTCCCATTTGACCATTGTTTACTTGTTTCCCTTCCAGTCTATTCATTTAATGCCCTGGAGCAGGAAGTTCAATATCTTGAAGCTTTTGACATCAATACATTTTTTTTTTCTTGTTGTATTCAGACGTATCATTAGTTTCACATCCGATAGTTACTTCCATAAATACTGGCTCAGTGTCTCATTCCCTACCAAAATTCTTTTGGCAGAGTAAGAATAGTTAGACTGATCTTGGACCAGCTTGGGGTGGATAGTCGGCGAATCTTCATGATCTTTATATTTCCACAGGTTCAGTAACGGGTGCCAACTGCAGGGAGCTGGGCTCCAAGCCTGATGTGGATGGTTTTCTGGTGGGTGGAGCTTCCCTGAAGCCAGAGTTTGTCGACATCATTAATGCTCGGGCGTAAAATGTAGGGGAGAACACTATCGGCTGTCACTTCTGTCAGGAGCTTAGGGCAGCGTAGCACATCATTAGTCAATCCCATGATTTCCCATTTTGACCAGGGATTATGTGTGATGTCATTTTCTCTATCTTTCCCATTCTAAGGCGACAAATGTCTCAACACTGTACTGCACACTACTGAAGGTATGGAGATTACCCTGTCATTATACCATTTCTTCACTTTGTGTCCTAAAAGAATAATTGCACTTGATAAAACAACCATGAGAGTATGAGATGAACGCTCTTACAAAAGTTTACCAGGTTAATGTGTTGTTGAATACCCTTAAGTGGGTAACTTCTGTGTAACTGACATGTAGTGCTATCTAGTGGGTGAATGCCTGGCTCGGCTGGATTCCAGTCTCGTCTCTGTAGGAGACTGTAGGAATTCTGAGGAGACAATTCAGCCAGAATAAAGAACTAAGTGAACCAATTAACAGACTGAATTTGTCTTTATTTTCCCACGCATATAGAGACCGGTCTGCTTGTGTGGCCATTCTTAGGTATTGGACACATCTGCTATGTACATTCTGCATGTTTGTGGTTTCCTTTCAATTTAAGACTAATATTTGCAGTTCTAAACCAGATTACACTATAATGTCCTGTCAAATGCACTGAATACCAGTTCGATAGGAATACTGAAATGGGCCCTCAGAGCTTGAAGGGGGAACTTTTAGTACATTAAGCAAGCTTGCGAAACATGGTCAAAGTGGAGACAACCGTGCGTGAGGAAACGAAATCTCCTGCATATTTCTTAAATGTTTGGAAAGTGCTCACCAATTCATTGCAGGGGATGTTTGAAAAGAAGGACATGGCAGGTTACAGAATTAACACAATGGAGCTTAAAGGGCATCTAAAATCGATTCCCGTTGTTTTTGTTAATTGGCCAATCAGCAGGCCGCACCTGCGCAAACGAACCGAAATAGAAGGATTATCTACGCATGTACACAAAACATTGGTTTATATGAATGAAATTGGTCACGTGACAAAGCAAGATGTCAACAAAAGCAAGTGAGCATTGGACGTTCAACGTACCGTTTGAGAATCGACTTTAGATGCCCTTTAATATACTTCATGACAACTAGCAATTTGGGTGCCCTCCTGAAATCTGCAACTTGCTGATTTGCAGCATGTACCAAGGCTACAAAACAAACGTGACTACATTTGTATTCCTCTGATCTGCACACATTGTCTGCTTACCTACAGGGCTAGAGAACTTGGTGCATGACACTGTTTAACAGTGCATAAAGAAAACTCCCATAACAATCCTACTAAGTGTGCTTGTTATATTTGCAGTTTGCTTCAATATAGATGGGTTGTCATGTTGTTCAGAAGTGGGTGTTTCAATTGCACTTTTGTGGACAGCTGATGACCCTTTAAAATAATTGCATGTTTGGGTTCATGTTTACAGAGCATTAGCTGCTGGTTTGCTGAAAAAGGTTGCATTAAAGGAACCGTGTGTAAGATTTAGTTCCATCTAGTGGTAAGATGGTAGATTGCAACCAACTGATGACCCTTCCCCTCACCCTCTCCCTCCAAGTGTGTGAGGCTGCAGGAAAAACTATGGTGTCCACAAAACTTGCTGGAAAATCGGGAACGGCATTCTCTAGAGCCGGTGTTTGTTTTGCCCCTTCTGCACTACTGCATGGTGGTGCAACACAGCAGGCTCTGTGGAAGAGGACCTACTCCTGTTGACATAAAGGGCTCATTCTGAGGTAAAGCAAACAACCATTCTTATTTTCAGATGATTATAAACTAATAAAAACATACTTATGAATATTAATTCCATTCCTCCCAATATTTCAGCAAATAGATCCTCCCTAAATCTTACACACTGGTCTTTTAAATCATCTCTGATGCCATACTTGCAAGTCCAGTTGGGGACACAGTGAGCATAGTAAAAGATTACACCAGCACTTGGAGGAACTTCCCCTCTCTTCACGTGCTATAGTTATGAGATCTTATACAGACCCTACAAACCCCAATTCCAATGAAGTTGGGACGTTGTGTAAAACGTGAATGAAAACAGAATACGGTGATTTGCAAATCCTTTTCGACCTATATTGAATTGAGTAAAGACAAGACATTTAATGTTCAAACTGATAAACTTTATTGTTTCTTTGGAAATATTCACTCATTTTGAATTTTATGCCTGCAACACATTCCAAAAAAGCTGGGACAGGGGCAACAAAAGACTGGGAAAGTTGAGGAATGCTTAAAAAATACCTGTTTGGAACATTCCACAGGTGAACAGGTTAATTGGAAACAGGTGAGTGTCATGATTAGGTGTAAAAGGAGCATCCCTGAAAAGCTAAGTCGTTCACAAGCAAGGTTGACCACTTTGTGAACAACTGCGTGAGCAAATAGTCCAACAGTTTAAGAACAACGTTTCTCAACATGCAGTTGCAAGGAATTTAGGGATTTCATCATTCATCATTCATCATTCATCATTCATCATTTACAGTCCATAATATCATCAAAAGATTCAGAGAATCTGGAGAAATCTCTACATGTAAACAACAAGGCTGAAAACCAACATTGACTTCCTGTGACCGTCGGTCCCTCAGGCGGCACTGCATTAAAAACCAACATAATTCTGTAAAGGATATTAACATGTGGGCTCAGGAACACTTCAGAAAACCATTGTCAGTTAACACAGCTCGTCGCTACATCTATAAGTGCAAGTTAAAACTCAGCCATGCAAGGCAAAAGCCATATATCAACAACACCCAGAAACGCCACCGACTTCTCGGGGCCCGAGCTCATCTGAGATGGACTGACGCAAAGTGGAAAAGTGTGCTGTATCTGACGAAGCCACATTTCAAATTGGTTTTGGAAATCATGGAGGTCGTGTCCTCCAGGCTAAAGAGGAAAAGGACCATCCAGATTGTTATCAGCACGAAGTTCAAAAGCCAGCGTCTGTGATGGTATGGTGATGTGTTAGTGCCCATGGCATGGGTAACGTGCACGTGTGAATACACCATAATTCCTGAAAGGTACATACAGCTTTTGGAGCAACATATGCTGCCATCCAAGCGATGTCTTTTTTCAGGGACGTCCCTGCCTATTTCAGCAAGACAATGCCAAGCCACATTCTGCACGTGTTACAACAGCAAATGTGTGGCGCTTTATGAAGCGCAAAATACGACAACGGAGACCCCGGACTGTTGAGCAGCTGATGTCGTACATCAAGCGAGAATGGATAAAAATTCCACCTACAAAGCTTCTACAATAAGTGTCCTCAGTTCCCAAATGCTTATTGAGTGTTGTTAAAAGGAAAGGTGATGTAACACAGCAGTAAACATGCCCCTGTCCCAGCTTTTTTGGAACATATTGCAGGCATCAAATTCAAATTGCGTCAATATTTAAAAAAAAAAAAGCAGTAAAGTTAATCAGTTTGAACATTAAATATCTTTGTCTTTGTAGTGTACTCAATTGAATCCGAAGTCGAAAAGGATTTGCAAATCATTGTATTCTGTTTTTATTTGCGTTTTACACAACGTCCCAACTTCACTGGAATTGGGGTTTGTACTTTTTCATTTACCCTCATCAATAAATGTGAACTATTCATTGATGTCTCTCTGGCTTTCTCTTGATTTTTCCTTTGGTCGCACACCACAATGTTGTATATAAGTATTACTGCGTTTGTGATGTAAACTTCTAGTATGCTTAACTGAAGATGCCTTGGTTGATTTTTGTGATCGCTAGAATTGCAAAATGGTTCAAGTGTTCCATCAAAATTGTGCAGCAATGGTAATTACGGGTATAAAGTTAACATTTGAAGCATTTCAATATCTTAAAAGTGCACACGGGGATTGGAGAATATAATTAAATGTTTCTTTTTTCACATTTTCTGAAATTATTTGTTCTCAGCTTCTCTTACTTCTCAGTTCAGTAATTGAATTGAATTCAGTTAAATGCCTGTCCTCAGTATCTCCGCCATACCTGGCTATGCACCTGCTGTTCTACTGCTAATGCCTGTTCATTCCTTTTGCCTGTTCTCCCATTGAAAATATCTGTCAATCATCCAACACAGGGCCTCAGTGGACAGGTTGTACTGACCTGTTGACTTAGGTAAAGTGGTCACTCTCAACTTTGCTGCTCAGCAGATAATTTATGGGAGACACAACGTTTTCCAGAAATTTAAGATATAAGATCCTGGCAGATGGGGGAAATCATTGTTGGACAAACATATTGACATCAGAACAGAGCATATGTGTGATCATTGAAATACATTAATAGACCAAAAAAAAAAAAAAAAAAAAAGTATTCGTATTTTGATTGAGCTTCAAAAATGCTATTTCCAGAAATGTTATAAACATTTGAAACTAAATTATTTCACAGTTTGAACACTGGTGTAAATATATGTAGTATAAACAAGAGTACCTTTTAGGATAATGAGTTTTTAAAGCAACTAAGCAAGATGAATTGTTCTTTCAAAATCTTGTTTATCAAACACTGCTAACACACACACACACACACACACACACACACACACATATACACCCCAATAAAGCAGGAAACTGATTAAAAGTATACAAGATAGAATGAAATAAAGGATAACATACTTATGCCAAAACATTTAAATGACTTTATACCTATGAATTTTGTTCATAGGCTTTCAGATTTCATTTGCCTTATGAAGTAATTATGGTTGATGGGGAGGATTTCACAAACAATAGCTCCATTGGTCAAAAATGGTCCTGGTTTGACACCTGGAGAAATTGTTGATTAACTGTCGACCCCATCATGCCTGTTGCGGGGATGGGACAGGAGACCTTGATTCCTGAGAAAAGAGCAACCACTTGCACACCCACAAATGTTACTGTAAGACAAGACAAGCTTTAAATTGCAGAAACTATTTAGCAACTTATCTGTGTTTTCTTAAATCCTCAAGTCCAACCCTCTGAAATGTCCAGTCAGTCTTTGATAGCACAGGCTTGTCTTTGGTTCTTTGTTCTTTCTGCTGTCCACCAGTCAAGCAGTGCAGCAATTGTGCTGGAGGAGTCAGACTGAATTTTATGTGCCACCAGTATTGACAAAACAGCTATTTGGAGGAACACAAAGGATAAAGGAAAAAAAAAGGATGGGCCAATGAATCCATCATTGCTTAAAGAAGCAGCATGTTAGCTACGTAGATATGCTAAGGCCACAAGATAATGCCAACTATCATAGCTGATAAAGCTGAGGAGATGAACCTTAGTATGTGAAAGCTCATCTTAGCCTGATGCAGAGCCAGAACATACATGATGGTTTGAGCACTTGCAGTTAAGTTAAGCAGAATAATCAGGTCATGCCATCCTGGGGAATCAGCATGAAGCCCACAATGAACCCCATGTGATACAATGGTCCCTGGTACTGAGAGTGTGCATGGCTACGGTTTAAATAAAGAAATCATTCCATAATTGCTAGTTTTTTTGTTCCTCATTTTGATAATTGCCAATTTACATTTTTGGGTGGAAAAACCGAGCAAGTCGTATTGCCATGGATACTGACAAAAAAGTCTTCCCTAAATATTGCTTATAATGTAATGACTAAATTACTGCCTAGTCTGGTCCATTGTTGGACAAGAGCTTAACTCCAGAGGGATGCAGTTTTTTGTATTTTTTCTCAAAACCTGCTTTTTGTTACTTACTAGGTTCTTCCATAACCTTCAAGAACTATTATTTTACATTTGAAAATAATTTCTCTCCCTATATAATAGCATTTAATTTACATTGCAGTTCGATCTATGTAATTTACTTTTATCAAATAAAATGGCAAGAGCTACTTCAATGACCAGTGATTCCAAACTTTTGAGCGCTAGTCTACAAATGCTACCAACAAAGCAAATTGATTTTCAATTGCACTGCAGTGTTCACCAATTACTTCTTCCTCGAAGCTATGTTACTTTAAAATTCTACGTGTTCACCAGCATTTTTAATTATGTGTATCAAATAAGTTATTAAATCTGAAGGGGGCATCTGCCCGTAGCTCACAGGCTAAACACAGAGAGGCTTGTGCTGCTTAAGATGAGCTGTTATCAAAAAATAATGAGGCTGTGAGAAAATTACATCAGCATGATCTCACGGGAAGCCTCATAATACACTCATAAATATCTCACACTTACTTGACTCATTTTTCAAGGTAGTTTTCCATTTTGAGATCTCATATTAGGCCTACATCTGCATTTTGCAATATGTTGTCCATGAACACAAAGACAGAGGATGCTCATTTTGATGAGATTAAAATATTCCAGCAGTGAACAGTTGCTTGTAGCAAAGCTATTATTCTTGAATACCTCAATATCTGACCTTTAGTGTTGACACTGTATGCAGTAAGCGAAAGGCTTTGTGATTCATTATCTGTTAAACATAAAATGGAAAAGTAAGGATAGAACAGGGTAAACGTACACACTTAACCAATGCCTGGAAGTCCCAATTCACTTGTGATTCATTAAACTGAACTTACGAAAGCTCACACTTTGGTGCACTGCCAAAGCTCCATTATAATTATATAAACATCTTGAACTCACCACTGTGTTCCTCAAGTCATGCCTGAACCATTTTTGCATTGTGGCAGGGCGCATGATCCTGCTGAAAGAGGCCACTGCTGTTAGCGAATACTGTTTCCATGAAGGATGTACTTGGTCTGCAACAATGTTTAGGCAGATGGTACGTGTCAAAGTAACATCCACATGAATGGCAGGACCCAACGTTTCCCAGCAGAACATTGCCCAAAGCATCACACTGCCTCTGCTGGCTTGCCTTCTTCCCACAGTGCATCCTGGTGCCATCTCTTCCTTAGGTAAACGACACACATGTACCCGGCCATTCACATGATATTAAAGAAAGCATGATTCACCAGACCAGGCCTCCTTCTTCCATTGTTTCATGGTTTAGTTCTGATGCTCATGTGCCCATTGTAGGCGCTTTCGGTAGTGGACGGGGGTCAGCATGGGCACCAGACCGGTTTGCGGCTATGCAGGTTTTAGAGATGCCGTTTTAGAGATGCTCCGACCCAGTAGACAAGCCATCACAATTCGGCCCTTGTCAAAGTCGCTTACACACTTACTCCTGCTCATTTTTCCTGCTTCCAACGCATCAACTTTGTGGACAAAATGTTCCCTTGCTGCCTAATATATCCCACCCACTGACAGGTGCCATTATAACAAGATAATCGCCTGTCAGCGGTCATAATGTTATGACTGGTCAGTGTATGTTTCTGTAACACAGCGGCACTGAATTGAATGGCAAAGAAGTTGCCTTGATTGCATTTTTTTCATTTAGGCATTTATGCAGTAATTGTATATTAATGTGTTTATCTTTACCTGGTATCCAGCCTTATTAAACCTTTCTTGCATATCTAGTGAATGGTGTGTTGTTCAGTTCTGTTGGTTTTATGACCACTTTTTGAGACCATATTGAGGTAATCTGAATCACACTCAAGCAGGCAAAATGTACAAAATGCACAGACACAGAAAATGTGGTTGATGTAACCATCATAAATATTTCTTTTCATTTTATTGAATATATCTATGATACATTTCATTTGAATTCAGCTAACATTAGGAAAGAGGGACAGGGATGTAGGAGATAAACAGCATAGAATTAAAAACAGTAGAACGGACAATGTCAAAGAATTCTTGTGTTCAGGAGTGTGCTAATAATGGGCACCATCTTGGGTAAGACTGAATTTCTAGGGCATCTTATGTATAAGCATATAATGTCAATGCAAGAAGATAAAGCAACACAATTGATAAATTCTAGTTATAGCAAATTAATGATTCATTCATATCAAATAAATTATATGTGCAGTCAGAAAATGTGCCTCTGACCAAAAAATGACAAATAATTTGTATCAGTAATATATTACTACTAGTCCACACCTGTGGATGCGCGAGCCACAATGATGTGCAGACTTTCGAGGATATGCCACAGCTCTGTGCAAACTTGTCAAATGGCTTAAATTTGTCCTCAAACAGCTTAAATTTTGGAGCATGGAGAAATCAGCTTTGTCAGTCCCTGCCTACACCAATGCTCAATGCCCATGCGCAGTCTCAGATTGACTGGCCAGTGGTGAATGAGGGGAAAAATGGATTCAGACAGATGGGCACACAGACAGTTTTCCTCATTTGATAATAGAACGGAGAGGAAAAGTTGGGCCTGAGTTTTCCTACCACGTACGATACACGTAATAATCATTGCAACCTCATCCGTGATCATCACAGGGACTGGTTTTTCTGAGTAGGCTTACATTTAATCCTTTTACAGGTCAATTTTCTTCCTGCAACACAGTACAACTCTGCGAATTTTTTTACGAATAAACTGAAAATTTGCAGTAATGTATCAAGAATTCCACTTCAAAACATATGGTTCACGTTTTTGTATTAACTGTTAATTAACCATATCTGTAATTACAATAACAACTTCAACAATTGTATGAATAATTTCGCTCTACTGGTACGCCAATGGCGACAGAAATATCTTTTGATCAGTAGAGGGATGAAGCATATACGCACATTCTGCAATAGCTGCAAGTAGGCGCGATATCAAAAGCGGGGAACCCTCAAAAGAGGCTGGTTCAGTTCCATTGCTAATACTGCAACCCTATGTTGGGGCTCTGGAGTGCACAAGAGGATGATGCACATGTAATAGACTTTGCTTACTTTCATTAAGGCACTTGCCTTTATTTTGTGGACATTATTAAGAATCTTAGTACTTGCATTATCTATTACTGTACATTAAAGAAACTTCCTTGGTACATTTTTGTCATTTAAATAAATGAAATGCAGGGAGCTCACTAAGGCAACAATAGCCATGTTTGAAATCTCCGCATAGTATTAGGCCCCGTTATGTATTAGCAGGCATATGACAATGAATATGTTCGTTACTGCACAGTCACATGTTCATAAAGTTATCACAATCACCCAGGTGTCGGTGGGACTGGGACATTACCATTGATTGTGGATATTCAAACAATATAGTGACCTACATCAAGAAGCCATGGCTGCTTACTGTGCAATTTGGCCACTGTAGTATGACTAGAGCCACAGAGAGAGGGCACGTCTGAATCGCCTTACCACATATGTCCGTGCAGAATTTGCTTTAATATCTTCAACCAAACCATCAAAGTAGTAAGTAAAATGTGCATGTATCAGCAGTGCATGCACAAAATCAAACATGCAATACTGCCGCCAAATGTATGCCTGCTAGTAATACAAATTCATGATACAATGAAACACAAGACTGTCATGATACATCATCCCCATTATTTCCATTAAATATTGACATATTATTATCCCCCCGGCATAATAATGCGGGGAGATACTGTCATCAGTGCGGTCGTCTGTCCGTCCGTCTGTTCATCCGTGGTCATTTCGTTTCTGGAACATAACTCGAATACCGTTTAGTATTTTTTAACGAAACTTGCTGTGCATATTAATCAGGTCCTAGTCTGGTGCCTTTCGATATTTTGGGATTTCAGCGATTAGATTGCTGGAGCCAGGATGATATTTCATCTTCTGATGACTCTTGATCTCTTTGCCTGCACCCTCAGGTGAAATAAGAAAATTGGTGGCACCTTAGTTTAGATGTGGATCTGGCAAAACAAGTCAAACTGTGTTATGTATCAGAAAAATACCAAAAATAGCCTTGCACAAGCTCATTTAAATGGCACACCCACTGGGGTTATCTAATTACTAGGGCTACCTGTAAAGCTCGATTCTATCTATCTATCTATCTATCTATCATCTAGGGGGTTAATTGGAAATTACCCAGAGGCATTTGGGTATCATGTCATGAAAATGAGGCTATGCATGAGAAGAGATCATGTGACAGATTTGAACAACTGAGTTTTGTTCAGGGGTAGCCCGTGTGTACGCCTACTTGGTTTACTAGTCTAGTTTACATGAAAAATGTCTCCTGAAATATGACTAAACGTTTAATATTTGTCTGTATGCCCAGTTGCATGTAGCCTTGGCAGAAAAATATCATTTATTCCTTGCAGTTGGAGGAAAATAGGAATTGGTGTAGTGATCGGTCCGTGTAAGAGTCATCAGAAATAGTGCATGCAGAAAAATTGGGCCCCTAAATAGGACGCCAACTTTAGATATATTGATAGGCCCTCCCTTGAAATGCTAGTAAGTGGCAATATTGCTCGAAATATTGGAAACACTGGTTGACAAATCTAATCAGAAAGTAAGACCAGAAGAAAAACTAATCCAATGTTACAAAACAATGATGTCGCACCATTTCCCAGGCAGTTAACAACCGTGTAGCTTGGTAACATGAAAATAGACTCAATAACTGATTTTCAGAAATTGTTTTTAGACAGTATAGGTTAAAGGAATTAAATAGCACTGGCCCCTCACTTTCTTTTTGGCAACAAAAATTAGCTTAAACTAGCTGGATAAGGACTTACAGGTGAGATATAAACTGACATGATTTTAAAGCAGTATCAATGCAATCAAATTCTTTTTACTAGGTGGCCTTTTTCCCCTCCACTTTGCATTTCCTTGGCCTTGCTAAAAAACACCATATAGGTGAAAGGAAAGTCGTAGGGAGATTTTAAATTTTATGTTTGATAAAAATCTGATGTTCTTTCCTTTAATACGTTGTATATCATGAGATTGATGGCAACGATAGCCTTTGCAATTAATTAGAAAACTTTTGGACCGAATGGCATTTCCAATTGCTACAGCTGTGAAGGATTGAGGTCCATATTCCATCTTTACTTCTTCCAAGGTTGGTCCCGTGTTTCCTTGCAGGAGGGAAGCAATTAAGGAGCTAATTGCCTCCTTTCCTTCAGAGAATAGGCTATTCAGAGTTCCTTATCATGGGTACCAGCCAAATAATTTCCAATTTTTGTCAGTTCATGGGAAAGGTTCCTTCCTCTTTAGAGAATTCGGATGCAGCTATTGTTTGTGTAACACTGCTTGACAGTTAGCCAGCTAACATCGGACTGCATTAACCTGACATAATTTATCTATCTTAAGCGTGAAAATGGAGGGGAAATATCTGATACACAGATGTTTTTGTCTCCAAATTCTTGGTCATAGATTAATTTTGCTGCGTAAACTGGTAAGCTAACATTAACTCGCTCAACTTGTCCATCAAATTGAAACAAATTCCTTGGCTAATGCTAACACTGTACAAATCTTAACATTAATGAATATTGGTTGAGCTAACAGTTGGCGACTTATGTTATTTTAAAAATTTGACTTCTACTATTCACAGCAGTCACTACGGGCCAAACTTATGAAAGGTGATGTTTTGGCTGTTAGAAACGTTCACACTTTTCCTGTGGCAGGTTGCCACAGCACACACCCACCCCATTCTGTCTTACCCACTAATGTTATACAGGTAGGCCAATGGTAGCAGGCAGCAAATAAAGTCTTACCCATTATGGCCCACAGTTTGACACAGTCACGCAGTAGTCATGTCCCTTCTGCTGTTTCAGAATTCTACCAGAAACAGTGACCAAATAGAAGGAAAGATCAGACCAAGAACGGGATGGTTTAGAGACAGAAAATCAAAATTATTGGAGTAATAAAGAGCAAGCAAAGAGGAAAAACACAGAGTGCAATTCGGCCACAAATTTAGTGTGAGATTGTGTCACACACTGTTTGCAATTTTTTTTTTCTATTTTATATTGAAGCAGTCAATCTTTTAGTGTTCATCACCCATGCAATTGAACAGTCAATCAGAGCAACTGACAGTTTGTACTTGTGAGTGCCAATTATTTGCTGTTTGATTTTGTTCTGTGAGTGAGTTTTAGCCAGTGTCAGCCTCTGTCTGGTCATGTCTGCCAGACAGTCAGCACAAATATTAAGGTGTTTCACTGTGTCAGTGCATTTTTTTGTCTATGCAACTCTCAGAGGGCACTGGGATTCCGGAAATTGTGCCCAGCAAAACGAGCTTTATCGCCCAGCTCCTCTTCAATCCTGAGTGAGAGATAAAGAAAGAGACTGATGTGATAATTGCTCTGATATGGTGATTCCTCTGAAGCGGGCTGGGCAACTTTGGTCCTGGAGTACCAGAGCCGTTTCTGGATTTTGTTCTATCTGAGCGTGACCGCCTTAGTTTGATGCATGATTGAAACTCAAAGCATGAATTGCTGAATATTCTGAATGATGAAAGTCTTCAGCACAAGTGCTCTTCAGCACAAGGTCAATTGCTTTCATAAAAACAAAATAAATTAAAATCAATTCAGTTGTTCAGCTACATGTTTGGATGGAACAAAAATCCGCAATGGTGCTTGCACCCCAGAACCAGGGTTGCCTACCCGTTCTAGAATAATGTGGACAGGGCATTAAATGGTAAATTAATAGGTGAAGTTTTCTTTTTGTGGAGCCAGCATATTCTAACATTATCTAGAGCACAGGATGGCAATAAAAAAAGGGTTAATTCATACTCAGAACCGAAGAGTTCAAACAAGTATCAGTATACTGCCTGAGTAGAGGGGTAAGATAACTATCTTTCAGGCTAATTACTGTGTATCAAAGAGCCAAATTCCTCTTCAGCTGGAAACCCTGATGGGCTGGACCTGACACCACCATGTAGCACAATGACCACAGTAGCAAGGTAGAAATAACACTGACCTCATCAGCTGGTTGTATTTGGCAAGACGTTCTGACCTACAAGGAGCTCCGGTCTTAATCTAATTGAAAAATGCAGAGGGGAACGGAGAACAAGTGAGAAGGAGGGAGAAAGAGAAGGAAAGAGAAGTGAACATGAAGGCATGGACTGTGTGCAAGAAAAACAGTTTGCATGTGCTCTTAGCTACGAATGTGTGTACGCAATCTAGGTGCAGTCAGTACCTGTCCTGTGCAAAGTCCCACCACCAGGTCTGCGATGAAGGTGTCCTCTGTCTCCCCAGAACGGTGACTAACCATGACTCCCCAGCCATTTGCCTGGGCCAGTTTGCAACTACGATAGAAAATAGACACCATACATGAGTGTATTATTATTCCTGACAACATTCCCCAAAATCACAATGAAAGACAAATTTCTTTTGCAGTAAAATTTTTTGACATAATAAGCATTTAAATCAGGTGTTACAAACCACAGCTGTAAAGGTCATGCGGTCTTTGTGGTTTCCTGTCAATCAGGTGTCAAATAAGACCAAGAGAGCAGGTTTTTTGTATTCTTTTGCCAATCTATGACTTGATGGATCATCACTCACAGTGAAACAAGCAAAAAGCACCAGGCAAAGAGACCCCAGAACTGGAGTTTGACACAGAAATGTACATGGTAACTAAGCGCTCCATGTATAATTTGTGCCAACACACGGTAATTATGATATACTGACCAGAATTGAAAATGCACCACCTTAATTTTATAGCCAAGATTCAAATTATGTGTGTTTATGATGTGTAATGTTATAAAAAACAAAATCAGATTGATGTTTCTTAAGATCAAACTTGACAAAGACCAAATGATTTAGGTTTAGGTTTTCTTGTCTCTAGTTTGGAGTAACCCTTGCTTTTAAACAGTACTACAGTGGTGTCTTTGGTGAAAATGGGCTCAAGTGGGAGTTTAACATGCCACTTTTGCAGCTGTTAGGCAACTTATGACTGGATTCGGACACTCGACCCCTTTGACATCACGTTGGTGAGTCTTTCGAGTCAACTGGTATGATCTTGATTTTTTAATTTACACCATGGCTGGCAAACTGTGGACAGTCAAGCACTAGACAGATACCTCCAAACTTTCGGTCAATCTTCCCAGTGATGGAATAAAAACAATGCTGTCGCGTAGCAAGAGCACAGACCTGCATGCATGCTCTCAACATTCTAAGGGTGTGTTTCTGCTTATTTTCATCATATTCTCCCCTCATTAGCCATCTAAAGCTGATGTTAATCAACTGACTTAGGGTGGCTTTTGCCTTGCAACCTTTTGAAAGACCAGATTTTGCGGACAGACCCAGAAAGATGTTATTGCATTTTGCCCTGGTGACAAAAATATTGATTTTAGCATTTTCGGTCTGAAATGGCATTAAAACAGGCCATAGATCTAATTCTGCATTTCACCAACTTTTCAGGAGGCATAATACACTTTGATAACAATTACATCTCACAATCATGCAAAATTTGTATTTTGACCTTGAAATTAGGGTAGCGCATTTTCAATGCTGGTCAGTAATGGCTTATTGGCAGTGGTTCCCAAAACTTGTCCTGGGGCATCCCTGTATGTGCTTGTTTTTGTACCTATCACAGTTGCAACAAGAGCACTCAGAGAGCGCAGCACCTCCGCCACGCCAAGGCAACTCTGTGCATTAGTTATTTTCGTTGGCTGATGTAGGGTGTTGTTGCATTCCACCGCCAGGTGGCAGCAAAACCCAAAAGCACGCCAGTTGGAAATCCGGCCCATTGGAAAGACTTGAAATCTCTGCCAGCATAGCTGGATTTGAACTCTGGCCTATATCTCAGCTGTACTTTGGCCTAGATATGCAAAATTTAATCACTTGTTCCTCTTGTGCTACTCTAAGATCCTGCAAAGTTTGGTTAAAATCTATGCGGCCATTTCTGAGATATCCTGCTAACAGACAAACTGACAGACAAACAGATAAACGCCGGCAAAAACATACACCTCCTTGGCGGAGGTGAATTATAGGTCTTTAATAAGTTGTTAATTTGTACTAATTTCATGCGAATTAAAAAAGCCCGATGGCAAGATTTTTAGGTTTTTAACTGCACTCAGCGCATGCATACAGGCAAAAAGCCACATGATTCCGATCTGACCGTCCTCATTCATGTCGCATGACAATGTATCAAAGTTGTATCAGATCTAGGACCACACGTGAATGCGGCTCAAGTCTGATTTGAAGATGGGATATAAGATCGAATTTATGAAAAACATGAAAACATCAGGGGCCATATTTATAAAAATTTGCATGGATTTCATACCTAAATAATGCGTACGCACAAAAAAATAAAAATGACATTTTGTGGAAAATAAGCTAATGTATAAACCTATGGGTAAATGAAACTGCATAGAATTTTCATTTATTCAATCAGGATGGACTTGGAATTTATTTACATTGTGCATAATATTAATAATTTCCCTTTTTTTAATGTCAAGTTTGTTTTTATAAATGAGAAATCTGCAAAGAAAGTGATGTATGCATCTTTTTTGTGCCTATGCACCATTTATAAATGAGGACCCAGATCTGAGTCTCATTAAGGCAAAAAAATCAGATTTGAGTTTCTGCAGCCTGGTAATGTGAATGTAGCATAGATGTTCACAGTCTCATCAATTAGGAACCTATTGATTGTTTACTTTAAGTAGCTAATTTTTCCCCTTTTTACCCTGTTCTTTCAATCACAGTGTGCATATTGACAATTAATTTTTCATGGCATGTTTACATGTATGTCACAGTGTGGCTGAAGAGGATAAATAACTGCTCTAAACATAAATGCACCAAATTAGATCAAATTAGCAGCTTGTAAAAATCCTATAATTGTGATTGTGGTTAGAACAAAAACCAGTATAATAAGCGTGCCCCAGGGCCAATTTTGGGAACCACTGGCTTATTGTCACATGTACAAAGAATTGCCCAATAGAAATGACTTTTACCCCAACAGTGATGAGTAGGGATTTACTCTACCAGACCCTTTAGCACAAAGGTGAATAGTAAGGACAAGGTTTAATGTGAGAATTGGTAGGGACACATGTGAGCGCGAAGAGCGCGCAAGCTGGAAAATTTTTGCAAATCTGAGTGCAGATAGGCTACTGCCTTTTCTGTGTACGGAGATTATCCGAATGAGTGTTTCTTTGTTTTTTATGATGCTAAGCAAACTGCCTCCATAATCTTAATAGATAGATGCCACAAAAATAAACTTCCATTTTTATTTTGTAGCCATCCAAATACTTTTGATTTGATTTTGAATACGAGTTTACAACTGTTACTAATGTTATAAACATTTACTGAAGGTTAGCAATATCGAACAGTCAAAATTCTCTAACCAATTCATAAGTTTTTTAATACATAATGGTATGTTTTATTATTAGAGAATGTCAAAATCATTATAGGCTATTTATGCCTATTAAGCATCTCTCTGTGCGTTAACGCGACTGCAGCCGAGATAAACACTTCAGAATGGACCACTGACTATCTGGGAATTGGACAAGCCGCAAACCGAGCATTTTATCGGTCTGAATCATGTTAGATTTACGATAACGTGTTTAACGATATTTTTTCCTCACGCTCTCAGACAATGAAATTCCCGTAAAAATGATAAGTACCTAAGGTTGTATCAAATATATGTCATGAGTCGGGCCATTGGAAAAGTGCTGAAGTGATAAAGAAAAATCAGGAACAAATGCCAAATTACGGTTCTCTTCCACAGGCAAGCCACTGCAAACACCATGTAATCAAAACCGGCAATCCAGTTGCACACCTCAAGCCCCGCTTTGGACAAAAATGAATATTCATGACCTGAATAGAGTGGGCAATTTACACTTGACTTTCAGGCTTCAGATAGCCCCTCCCTTTCAACCAATCAAATGCTAGAATGCGTAAATAGGTTGTCTTGGAGACAACTGGGTCTAATGTGGCTTATCTGGAAAGATGATAAGAAAGAGTTCGCTGAGATATTGGTAGGGACATGTCCCCATCGTCCATACGCAAACCTACGCCCTTGAGTAAGGACAAATATATTACGCCTGTATGGCTTCAGTGACTGAGCCGATCTGGTTCACTTTCAGCAGCAAGCAGTTGCAGGCCCTCTCCTCAGCAGCCTTCTCGATCCGCCGAGGGTTGGTCACTGTCAGATCATCCCCAACTATCTGGATCCCCATGGAAGCGGTCAGCTGAGACCAGGCAGGCCAATCATCCTGATCGAATGGGTCCTCTATGGAGACAACTGGAAGAGGGAGTTGCTTTGACTGAGTATTCACTGTGTCATTTCATGGTCTTGTTATTCATGTTATGCATTGAAAGTAAATGTTTTTGTATGGAATGTTAGATTTACAGAAACATGTACCATTCTGGGGAGGAAAATGATCTAACCCAACCCCCAACCCCGCTAGTTTGCCCCTTGTTAATAGAGAACACAGCTTCTTATTTGTGAATTCCAACAAGTGCAAAGAACCAAAAAGGACAGAGCTGAAATGTATGCATGAAATATTGTCGTGGGTACACATGAAAACAGACCTGCCCATAGCCTCACCTGGGTAATTGTTGACAAAGCTCTGGTAAATCTCAGACAGCTCCTCTGCGCTAATGTGTCTACTGGAGTCAGGCGGGGATTTGAAGTCGAGATCATATTTTCCATCACGATAAAACTCTGACGCTGCTACGTCCATCCCAACCACCACTTTGTCAGTGAAGCCTGCCTTCTCAATGGCTGTTTTCAACAACTCCAGGGCTGAGGGGACAGAGAGCCTGAATGAGCGAAGCATGGTGAATACAAACACATACTTACAAGCCCATCTCCCTGCTGAATATCAATTGGAAAACTGATTATAATGAGCACAAGTTTCCATAAGGTAACTTATCTGATTCAATGATCTGACATCTGATCCAAATAGAAAGAAAAGGGGAAGATGAACAAAGTTTAGATTAAATGAAGGAGAGAGAGGAGAGTGTCAGAGCTGAGTGGAGGACTGAAGTAAAACAGTGGAGCACCATGGCTCGGCATCACACACCCTCACTGTTCTCCAGGATATTGGGTGCAAACCCTCCCTCATCCCCAACGTTGATGGCATCCTGGCCATATTTGTCATGGATAACCCCCTTCAGAGTGTGGTAGAGCTCTGAGCCCACGCGCAGTGCGTCCCGAAATGACTCAGCCCCCACCGGGAGCACCATGAACTCTTGCATAGCCAGCTTGTTCCCAGCGTGAGACCCACCATTGATCACATTGAATGCCTGAGCAAATGGAATCAAAAAACAAGACAATTAAAAATCCATCCACCCAGGGGATTGGAGGCGGGGAGGGTGAGGGGTTGGTGCCTATTTTAGTCTACAGTGGGCGAGAGGCATGCACTATGGGTGGGCCGTCAATGCACTGCAAGGATCACACACCATTCACATACTCACTCATACCTCTGGCCAATTTTTTATAGTCTCCAATTCACCTAATATGCATTTCTAATGAATGTACCATATGAGAAAACCAGAGTACTCAGTGGAAACTCATGCAAACACAGTGAGACCATGCCCTAGGCTGGATTCACACTCATAAACTTCTTGCTGTGAGGCAACAGTGCCACCCATAGCCCCTCTGTCTCACCCAGACAGCACAAATAATTGAAATCATCATCATATCCCCCTGTACTGCGGGAAAAAAAATGATGAAACAAAGATCTCCCATGGATATTGGAGTTATCTCTTTGTTTTTTACAGACTAATTACTGTCTTTTAATGGATTCACAGCTGTACCAGGTTTCCTCCCACTCATCTACCCAAGAGAAATCTAAAAAATTTTCCCCAATGTCTGCGGTAAAATAACCAACCCCTGGCTAAGAATCTTTAATGCAATGAAATTACTAATTACTCCTCACCTACTCAACTTTAATCAGTAATACAAAAATTATGTAACAAACTAGATATGATCTAGGTATGCATACACTGCAATTTATCATAAAACTACATGCTGTTGATCAATACAAGGTAGCCATTTGGTACAATCTACTTAAGTACAATACTTTATTAAGAAAGATAAATGTTTATTGAATTCATGTCATAAAGATTTTTTACATGAGATAATGGACATGTCAGATCTAAACAATCTTTGAGCAAAACCTACTGTATTACTATGCTTCATGCATTAGTTTAGCAGACAGACTATACTGCAATACTGGTACTTTTTACAGGGTTAAATGTAGCAGTCTTGCGATTGGTAAGCTATATAGCCTTACGGGAACTGGTAGCACAAGTTCTGTGTTTCCTGCCAGGTCAGCAATATGGCGATACAGGGGAATGCCTTTCTCTGCTGCACCAGCCTTGCATATAGCGAGAGAAACGCCCAGAATTGCATTGGCTCCGAACTGAGCTGGAGAGAAGGCGAAGCAATGAGCAGGGCGGCATATGTGAGTTCACATTATGTATACGACTGCAAAAACCCTATAGTACGCAATCAACAGTAAACAGTTTGAAGAATTTTCTCTAATGAACATAAGACTAATCAGGAACCAATTGTGACAAAGTCAGATGGTGATAATGAGGATCAAGTAATAGAAGCAGCGCTTGGTTCACAACCAAAACTTAACTTGTTTTCTTTGGATTACTTAGAGGTTCAGCATGCATATAGGTCATAATGATCTGGCTGTGTAGGTCACAAATTGTAAACAGTTTATGCTAAAATATGTGTCCTAAGTTGCCAGAGAGGTTTATTGTTTGAGGATGTTAAGATGGATTGTGTGACTTACACTTGTTCTCTGTGCCATCCATCTCAATCATCATGTTATCCAGCTTCTCCTGCTCCACAACACTAACTCCCTGCATGCATAACGATAGTAAGCTATTCAAGTACAGGTAGGAATAAAACAACTCCCAATATAACCACAACTGTTCAAGACTTTGTCATATTCAACATTTAAACATGTTATTTCTATCCGCTAGCAGGAAAAATGTCTCAAGTGGCTATTTTTGAGTCAATTGGCCTCCCACAGAGCCCTTATTGGGTGGTGTTATTGGTGTAATTTTCATGAGAAAAATCTAATTTAATGGGAAGATATTCATGCTGAGGCCTGGCAATGAAGCAATAATTCATGGCTGTGCTTGTGACATTTATCCAAAGATTCCCTCTTGAGTGCAGGGCCTCCACCATGTTTTTCAATCGCAGCTGGCAAAGACATAGTGCTGCCACAGGTTCACAAAGAGTTCACAAAGAGCGTAGAGCCTATTAACTATTACAACCCTTCTGAGCTTATAACTCACAGACTCGATCAGAGCTGGGCGGATAGTGTCATTGATATTAGCCACAGCCTTGAGCACACCTGAGGGAATGGAGAGAGGGAGGGAGGGCAAGAGAGTGAGGGGAGATATGAGAATGTAATAACATCAAACTTTCAAATCGTCAAATAGCAATTAATGGTTCTACCTTCAGGAAGCTTTCCACAGAAAAGCAAAGCATGACTTCATAATTATTTTGATAATGGAAAAACCAGTATGTATAAGTATATTCCTCAGAAAATATTCTTAATTGCCACAATTTCTCACAACACTGAGACTCTAAAATTGTTGCTTTATTCAAAATGAGTTAGGCTGTCTTCCAATGTTTGAGAGCGTGTGCCTCGAAGTATCCTGCCATTTTGATACACCCTTACTGAATAATATTACACAAGCAATCTGTACAAATAAACTGCCCACATCTCACAGTGGTGTGAAAAAGTATTTGGCATTTTCTTTTTCATGGCCTATTTCTCCAGCTGAATGTTTCCAGATAATAAAATAAAATGTTATATTTGACAAGGGAAACTTGAGCAAATAGAAAACAGTTTTGAAATATTTATTTCATTCATTTTATTAGAACAATAAACAATTGTCCTGTGAAAAAGTAATTGGCATCTGTGTATTGAAACAGAGAAATCAACAAAATTGTGATTGATAATTCACTCATAATCAGATTCTGGTGATTGGGCACACCTAGGCTTCATTACAACCAGCCTAGGTGTGTTAAAAATGCCAAAATAGTAAGCCTTGCCAGCAGGAAGAAGCTGTTCCATGATTCCATGGAGTTTCTATAGGATCAGTATCCCAAAATCCAAAGAAATCCCAGAGCAGGTTAGAAATCAAGATATTGAAATTCACCTGTCTGGAAAAGGCCACAAGGTGATTTCAAAGCTTTTCGACTCAATCACAGCTCAGTATAAACCATTCTGTTCAAACTGACAAGATTGGGAGTGGTAATGAATCTTCCCAGGAGTGGCCATCTTGCTGAAATTTCATAAAGTACGCATTGCCTCCTCATCTAGGAGGGCACAAAAGATCTAGGGAAGACAACCAAAGCTCATCGTAAGTGTGCATGACTCTACAATAAGGAAGAGACTCTGCAAAAGTGGGCGTAATGGAAGTGTGTCAACATGCAAACCATTGCTCTTCAGAAACAAAAACATCAAAGTTTGCCTCACACTTGCAAAAACACCTGGATAATACCCAAAACTTATGAGATTACATTGTTTGGATAGATAAGTAAAAGTCAAACCTTTTTGGAGGGTCCAAGTCATTCCATGTTGACACTGCATTCCACTCAGAACATAATGCCTACAGTGAAACATGGTGGTGACAGTGTTATGTTATGGAGATATTTTGCTGCCTCAGGACCTGGAAAACCTGCCGTTGTTGAAGGAAAAATAATTTCTGCTTCATATCAGAAATTTCTTAAGGAAAATGTCCGACCTTCAGTGCACAACTGAACCATACGTGGGTGATGCAGCAGGACAATGACTCAAAACTTACACACAGGTCCACTTCTAAATGGATGAGGGAAAAAAAAAAAAAAATTTAATTCTTGGAGTGGCCTACTCAAAGCCCTGTCTTAAATCTGATAGAGATGCTGTGGCAAGATCTGAAAAGAGCAATCCATGCAGGGAAGCCTACCAATTCGCTTGAGGTGTCGAAGATGTTTTGAAGAGAGAAATGGACCAAGACTCCTTCGTAGAGATGTGGAAGACTTGTATCAAATTATGGGAATTGATTGGTTGCAGTTACTGCTGCAAAGAGTGGTTTCATCAAGTATTATGTTTGAACGACTAATTACCATTTTCACAAGGCTGAGATTTCTGTGTGTTGCTAATACCTACCATAGAAATAAGACATTCAAAAGACTGATGTCTGACACTTTCTCACATCAAAAATCAATGTGTCATGAATTTATGGAATGCATACGCACAGACTATAAGACTTTGCAAGGACTGAGTATCTTTCGGAGTCCAGCAATTGATTGTTGACAGCGTTCACATCCTTGAACTTCCCTATTTGCGAAGTCGCGGCTAAAGACTTTCGATAGTACTGAAGTTGTTTGATTCTGTCAGAAAGTCAAGAGGAGAAAAGGATTGGGTCGGACTGAGTTTTTTTAACCACCTTACACCATATGATTGAGATGAGGGGAACGTGCCATAACCCAAGCAATACTCCCATGATTTTATTTCCATATTAGAAATTCGTCTGCGACAGTGAAATCATTTAAAAAGTCATCTAGTATAAAGCCAGCATTACTTGACAGAGGGAATTAAAGAAAAAAACAAAAGCTGTGTTTTCAATTTCCCTTGTCTAATCATACATTTTATTTAATTATCTGGAAACATTCAGTTGGAGGCCATGGAATAGAAAACGAAGCAAGGTCAAAATAGTACTTCACACCACTGTTCTTGTTTGAGGTGCCAATCATTCTGAGACCTATGGATTGTCATGAAACTCTGCAGAAATACATATTTGGCATATCCCTAAAGCACTGCATATTTTGGTTGTGTTGAATCAAATCTCTCACCTTTTCCTTTGTATCGACTTGCATCCCCATCTCTCAATTCGAGAGCCTCATAGATACCTGTGGATGCTCCACTTGGGACAGCTGCCCTGAATACACCTGGGTTAAGAGGTAGTTGAGCAAAAGCAAGGGGAATGGAAAGAGGGAGGGGAGAGGGGTAGTTTCACATAATTATTGCTCATTTTCACGGAGCTTATCCAACCCGCGCCACTACGCATGCTGTGGGTCTGGGTATCGCAACAGTACCGTGCACTGTAACAGGAATCCAGGCATCTTGAATCTGGAAACTTTGTGCACCACAAATGATTTCACACTGATTTGAGGCACTGCTGTTATTCTTGTGCTATTGTTTTGCAATTACCTAACATGGCTGTGATAAGTATCCATCTATAAAAACAGGATGCAACAAAAAGTTGCATCAAGTTATCTGGATAACTCATGCCTGATAAGTATCCGGCGAATGCTAAAATGTTATAATCTGAGGTTTCTACCATTTAATTTGGAATGTTTCTTTACTTCATTTCTTCCGAAGTAAGGCTTGATGGGTGAAATTAATTTGGTTTTCCCTTGCATAGATGCCAGCTCCCTTTTCTTCCAGACAAACCACATTACACAGCGTATTTTGCTGAGAACGTGCCCGGAGTTTTTGGCATTAGCACCACTGCCATCAGAGGCAGCGCTCCCAGCAGGTCTACGGGGTGGCTGAGAAATAACAGCAACTACAGCAAAAATGACAAATGACTGCAATAAAAAATGTGTATCTGTTGTCAGCCTCAAGCTTACACACTTATTCATAAACAGTAACCAAATCCATGGATGTTATGCAGTCCCTGGATGACCAATAAGCCGCTGTATTTCTATAAGGCTTCAGTGAACGGTGAATGATATTCAGCATTTTCCTCATTTACAGTTGTGAGTTGAGGGGTTATCAGCTGTTCACCTTTCTCAGTGTGCAGGTCTACCTCCACAGTGGGGTTTCCTCTGGAATCCAGGATCTCCCTGGCCACAATGTTCACTATGGACATCCTGTGTGAAATGCACATATACTGGTGACCCTGTTCTACTGTGAGGATCTGGGCTCATAATCAAAACAGTTATGGCTCAGTCCCCAGGTGGTGCTGCTGTACCCTTGTGCCAGGTGCTTGACCTAAATTGCTCCCATGAACATCCAATAATATTAAAGGAAAGAAACATATAAATCATTGCACACTGCCCCACATAGGAGTCTGCATCGCGCAAACGCAGAACCGTTCAAATTCTAAGTCTCGTATTTCAGATTTAATTTCAATAGCTAAATTGCATTAAGAAAGGAAGTCTGGTGGTATTATGTAGGTATCAGTTACATGAACAAAGACACAAATTAGTTTCCAGAAAACACACTGAGACTGTAGTGCGTACCACTGAAAAACTGTGTCTCTTCCAGAACTGGAAGGAAAGCCAATGGTTTAAAAAAAGCTGGCAGTGAAAATTCTGCATATGTAAATTAAGAGCAGCAGCTATATATGCCAGATAGCTCATTCAATATATCATAGTAGCATAAGCTCCACTCATTACGGTGGACTGTCTGCATAAATATCAAAATAGTGTGGAGAGGGTGAGAGGAAGATGAACAGAGGAAATGAGAAGACTGAGATAAATAATTTAACACATTATGGCTCAAAGAGAGAATATTTTGACATGAGTGAAAACATACATATCCATGGAGGGACACAGAAACAGAACTATTACAATTAGCAGGATCAGAGTAGTAGAGTGTATTATATTGCCAAGGAAAGCAAACCAATGCTCGAATAAGCTGACAGACACATTATATGGACACACACATGCACTTTGTCGCATCATCTGTAAAAGACGCTGGTGGCAGTAATGAAATATTTGCTGACATGAAGATAACTGAATAAACAAATGTGCATGCACGCATACAGGTCCATTTTACGTCTCACTTAAATACATACTGAAGCGCCCTGACATACATTGATGAGTAGCCATTTACACACACAAACACACACACCCATACGTTCACCTAATTTCGAGCATTATCAGAAATGACAATGCATAAAATCAGCAGACTAAGCAAATGACTGACCAAATACAGGCTAACGATAAGACTGAGGAGAGATGAGGAGGAGGAGAGCCAGAAAAGGCAGGATGAGATGGTGTTTTTTGTCATTACCTGCTGTGGTTGCCTTCAGCCTTGCAGGGTTAGCAAGCGAATGAGAGCGATGCAGAGAGTGAGAGAAGGCAGGGGAGGGAAAACAAGAGGGTGGGAGGGGGAGGGGTGGGGGTATGAGTCACAGGAAGGAGCCAAGTAATAGGGAGGGAGGGAGGGAGGAGAAACATCAAGGAGACTGGGAAATTAGGGAGAGCGATGCAGCGACACTGACAGAGGAAATTATACACTACCGTTTTAGTTCTCCAGAAAAGGAGGGTGGGTGAGGGGAAGTAATACTGACTCCCCACATTTCTCCACCCCATGGATAACATGATCAGTCTCTGAGACAGAATGCAACATTAGGGCACATCATTGCCAATGGGATGAATTTGCCTTTTCGGCTCTACCATTTTAGGTGTGCCGGAGTGGGAGTAAGAATTTGAGAGGCATCGAGTTAATGATGCATACGGTACCATTTTTGACAGTTTCATTTATGACAGTGCCTTGGAGTTCCCTGCCACACATAAGACATCAGGACAGCTTGATGCCCCCCACCTACAGTGCAACTTGAGGTTTTGCAAATCTGTTATAGCGGTCTTCCAGTGGTATGAGCTCTGCTACAGGGTAGGTGCATGACTGCTCAGTGTCCTGAGAGTAATTTGGAATGGCAGAAACATGGAGACAGTACTGGCTTTTTTCATGAGAAAAAAATTACTGCTTCCAGTTGAACTACTCAAGTATTTTATATCCACAGAACGTTGGAAAGGGTGGTACTGGCAAAATAAAAACAATTTTCTTTAATTGAGCATATCTCATAATTTTTATAATTATTGACATATAGTACACTTTTTACACAAAATAGTATTTATTTCATCATACCTGACCGATCATAATGTCCTTGCGTAACTCTGAATGTTTCCTTGGTGGGACGTTACCTAATGACTATGATGAGGTGATCAGACAAATGACTGAAGCAGCCGTGCAGCAAGTCCAGTGAAAATCACATCAGAACACAAAGACTAACATTATCTTTATTTAACTCTCCATCCTTCAAGGAGCGTATACTGTTGGCTTAAATAAACCAGTATACTGCTTATAGATTGTTTTTGCAAACAGAAATACATCTTACTCTTTGCTGTGGCTCTGTCATTCATTGGAAAGAGTTTTGTGCATACTGTAAGAAATTGCTGTCCAAATAGGAACAACGCACATGGCAGGTGCCGAGATGGTAATATGAACAGACAGTGAGGAAAACCAGTGTCCCTTAGCAGCTAAATATAAAGAAACCAGCTAATGTTAAAAAAAAGTCAGAAAATCATTCAAAACCTATTTCATATGTCTAGTCCTGCACATCCATACTGCTTATAATGTAACAAAGGTGAAAGGGAGAGACAGTGTAATTGGCTTTAAACAGAAAACCATTAAAACACTTAAGCTTAGTTGAAGACCCTACATGGACATACAAAAGCATCAGAAATAATCTATGAGTAAATGGCTGAATATAATGAGATTAGCACAAAGGACTGACATGCTGTCCTTGCACGAAGAGCTTGGAGGGTGTTTGGATATGGGAAAGATAGACAGGGCTAAAAATAACAAAGATGTGCAAAGGGATAAAGAGCACAGGCTGAGATCTGCCACGGGAAGCGTGAATATGCACTACATTGGTCAATTTCTTCTTAGCGCTTGGTTTATAATAGATGCACACCACTTTGTTTAATCCCATCTTAATTTTTAACAAACTCCTAGCTCTGAAATATACAGTACCAGTCAAAAAAAAATCTAATTCTTAAATCCATCAAACTAACCAGCATTTGTTATCATATTTGCAGGGCATGCTCACATTTTTTTTTTTTACTAGAGCAGTTATATGGCTATAATGAGTTTGCTGCTGAGCGGCCGTCTAAGTTCCCAAAGATGTAAGGCACTTGTGGTTTGCTTTACATTGAATTTTTTGCCCAATAAATTCCAAAACAGCTTGTCTTTAATTTGGCTGTTGGAAAATGGAAAGAGCTTGTTTGTCTGCTTATTTTGAAAAATATGGCTTCTTTAAGAATTCCAAAATTTTGGACACTATTCAAACAAGTAAATTATTCTCTTTTAACTTCTGACTGTTTGACTTTTACCAGATTCCATTTCAGATTATATAGAAAAGTTCAGATGGTTAAATTTCTCTAAAAACAGAGTGCTGTGACATTAGCAAAGTGTGCCCAAATTTTGACTGGCACTGTATGTGACTAAATCACTGCTCCATCAGGGTCCAAGATTGAGACCGAGTTCAAGTTAACTCTACTCAAGCCAGTTCATCAACTCCTGTTTTCAAGAACAAGCTTCTAATCCTAATCAGGGTTCAGGACTGGGACTGTGTTGTCGTTAACCCTTCCAAGTCTGCTCTCTTTGTCAAATTTGTCAGGAACAAGCTTCCAACTGTGATTCAGGTCCAGGACTGGGACCACGTTCCTCTCAATCACCTCCTCCTCGCTGTGAGCAGTTCAGCGCTGGCAGAGCCAACAGAGCATCTGGTAGCATCCCGGAAGCCAGTGGCCGGCGACGGCAGCCCAGCAATGCCTATTACAACTGTGCTGAGCTGTCTCTTATTATCCTGGGGTTCCAACCTCGCCTATTCTCTCTGAGGTTCCATCCCCTTCATTACTGTACTGCTCTCAATAAACACCAATTGAATTGCACGTCTGACTCTGTACTTGATTCCTGGTCTGGACCATAACACCTGCAGATTAATGTTGGTGGAGGGGATCGTTATAGACGGACATAGACCAAACAAAAAGAGGGCACTGCTGGCAGCATTGTAGACAGGGGTATATTAATTGGTGACAGTTGAAAAAAATGTTAAAAATATGCACATTTTCCATAAATTTTGAAAATGTATACAAATAGCAGTGATTGTGAAAGTAGGAGAAAGAAGAGAGAGATGAAAAATACCAAAAATAAAAACTAATTACTTCCTCACTTTAAAAGAATATAAATGAAAGTAAATTGTGGTATACAGTAGTGTGTAGTGATGATTATACACTTAAAAAATGAAGCTAAATCAGAAACCAAGGACTATTTAAGTAGCTACGTTGTATTTATTTAATGTAATATTGGATGTTGATCCCAAATGTCAGAATCCAGTGATGACAGCTTGGCAAAAAATCTGAGGCCAGAAAACATCCCTGTAAACTCACAATTGGTCTTGACCAGTTTTCAATCATTTTCCTTGATCAACACATTTTCCAATGATAAAAATTATCCTTTGGCAATTAACCCCTCTGGGTAAATGTAGATGCCAGCGGACATGGAGCTGCTCTATTTATGCACGCAGTTACACTATTCACTAGATGGTACCCAGATCAGTTATTGAATATTCACTAGCGAGATGAGCTCGAGCATGGTTTAGAATAGGGATGAGTTCAGTCCCATCCCTGTTTCCCAGGAGTTGCGTGAATTAAACTCATCAGCTAAGCCTGATGTGCAAACTACTCAATATACTTGCCCATAGTATCTATCCAGCAGTTAAAGAAACAGATCTCTTGCGACAGAAAAAAAAATCGTTGTCCTTTGTAGCAACCACTTCAGCTATAGCGCGCCAATGGTATCCCAATTAAGTAGTTAAGAAAAATTAGTTTTCTCAAGCTGGTATTGTACTATGTCATTCTACTTTCAATTATAGTCATCACATATCAAAAACGCATAATTCCCTACTGTGGATTTACATGTAAATTCCTCCATCGATGAATTCAGGGCTCCCTTATATCCTACTAAGTACTCTCATTGATTAGCCAGTCACTCAATTGCTTACTTAGGTTAATCTGCATAAAGCACAGTTATAGGTCACACCCATGTGAAACTTCCCCAGTTATGATCTATTGACTGACACATTTCTTATCCAATTCCAGAGGTTCCAAACTTTCCACAGTAACTGAAAGATATTGATTGGACCATCAGAAAAGTATTTAAACCTTTGCGTAACAACAAATTAGGACGTTTTCTCTTTATGTTGCGCAACAGAAGACACGATTGCACAGAAAAAAGACTTCAAAAAACCAGCCTGAGGTGCTCACTTACTTTTACAGGATTTAAATAAGATAAGGACTTGGCCAATGGGGATTATTTTGAATGAAACAGGACTAGAGGGTTCCTTCTACCAAATAGATCAATGTCTCTGGAGGAGGAATACAATGAAGAAAGGTTTTTGTTCATTTTGGGGTCTATTCTCCCATTTGCGCGTAAGTCCTTTTTTACACGATTCGAGTTAAGCGCATTTGAGTTACGCGTATTCTCCCCTACACGCTTCGATCACGCCCACAGCACTTAACTTCAAAATGTAGGCGGCCTTATGAAAGAGGTGTGACTAATCCAAAAGAGAGGCAGACTCTGTACCAAGCTCATTGATTATGGCTATCAGGAAAACATGGAACAAGGATTTTCTGATGAAAATGAAAATGAAAATGCATGTTGTAGTCCATGGAAAACGCAAACCAGACTTTAAATTTGAATATCGTCGGCCTGCTGATAAAACCTTGTATCTCTAAATTGATAAGAAACAAAAACTTGTATGTCCACTATTCTTACATGCAAAATTAAACTTTTTTTAATTTTATTTATATTTTAAATTATATCTATCGATTTATATTATTTTTTTATTTTTATTTTTTACTTTCCTGTGAAGTTTATCATTTTGAAGACACGAGGTTTTATCAGCAGGCCGACGATATGCCGCGGTAATAGTAGGCCTATGTATGTCTGTGCCAATTACAAAAAGTAATGCAGGCATCTCTTTTTTATTTCTTATTCTAGCCACCATGACATTAAAGCTATGCAAACAAACAAATTGCCGCGATAGTGAAATAACAAATAAAGAATTTAGCGCTTCTCAACCAGCGCAATCAGAGCATTGAAATGTGCCCCTCTTACACCAGCCTGTTTGTTCCGTGGAAGACAGGGAAGAAGACAAATAAAGATATAAAAATAACAATCAAAGACAGTTTATATGATCTCATTTAGAAATTGCGCTCTTGAAATCTCAAACTACTCCAATGTCAGGTTTGCAACTAAAGGACATGGCAACGCTTTGACAAACAAAGGATTCTTACCCCGCACACGGTCACCCCCGCCCCGAAACCGCCTCAACAATCACACAATTCCATATCTGTAGCCTGTTATGTCCCCTTTGATTTGAGCGACACATTCACTTGAACGTATGTCTAGTACTTTATTATAATCAATTATCCCATTTACTGATAATGATTCTTCCCATGTCAGCTATTCTTTATTGGCTAAAATTGATTAACAAATGGGTAGTGCTTTGGTATTGGCCAGGATAGAGCGCAATCTAGAGTAATAATATCTTTATTGACATATGAAAATACACAGTGTTATCAATGCTAAAAAAATTAAAACAAACATATTTACATAGACACGGGTTAGTTAACCCTTTCATTGCCATTGTCGCCTTTCCGAAACAGCGCCGATCCCGCATCGCTTACCATTGTCGCTATTATGCACCTAGAGAAAGTCCCTCACAAAAACTGTCAAAGCTCCGCAACAAAACACCCCTTTGGACAAGTCTGATATCGGACAACACGTCAGTGATGTCATCAGGCCTCCCGTAGTTCCCAATCCTCCGGTTATGAACAGTTTTATTTTATTTTATACAGGTTCTTGCAGGCAGTGCGTGCTGCAGCACGTGTATCTCCGTTTGTACAGAAATGCGCATGTATCTCCGTTTGTACATAAATCCCACAGAGGAGAAATCGTCTTGTCTTGACAAACCGAAATACGGTTTTATCCTCATTTTCTGTTTTTACTTTTGGAAAAACTAAGCAAAGATATGAGTCAATAGAAAGGTAAATGTATTTTGAACATGTTTTCTGTACATAAAATTGTCAATTTCTGGCATTTTTAGTTCAAAAAAGGGGGTGAAAATCCACATGCAATATCATGCTGCAATAGCACAAAAATTTACGGTAAGCAAGGGTTGTCTTATCCCCAGTAAGCGGTAGTGAAAGGGTTAATACAGATATCCTCAATTAGAAAATCAATCTCCTCCCTAGTGAGAATATCACAACTTCTTAGATTATCACGAACATATGGGGCAGTCACATTTGTTAACAGAACATGAAGACAACGATGGCGACATCGACTGAAGCCGAAAACCAAATTTAACAGATGAGGAGTTAGAGTATTGGTGAAATCAGTGAAAAGGCACCACGAGGTGTTGTATGGCAAGGGGGCACTGAAGGCTGATCCGAGGAAGAAAGCTGCGAATTGTTCTGGATGTGGCTTTGGTGGGGAGATGTAAGCGCAGTATCTCCGATTTTAAAGCATAAATGGAGAGATCTGCGGGTCGCTGTAAAAGCCAGGCTCTCTGCACACCGGAGAAGTGTGCACGCAACAGGTGGTGGGCAACCATCATCCCCTGTGCATTTCACTGCACTGGAGGAGGAGGTGGCATCCACTCTTTCTGCAGTAGAAGTGCATGGAGAACTTGGAGTGGATACAGATGAAGGAGGGTTACGTAAAATGGTCATTTTTATTTGCCTATAAGTATCATTGTGATAAATACTGGAAACAAGCTCAATGTGGTTTCAAATATTTATTGTATTTTTTGGCATTTCAAGCAGTTGCACAGTACATAGGCGTCATGGGCCGAGCCAGGGAATTTGGCGCAGATGGTTAATACGCACGCATCATTATCAGACACAACCTGAACATTAATGCTGTGCCGACGCGATGTTTACAGTCTCTGTACATATTTCCAATAGTGGAAGGGGTTCTGATTGCAGCGTAAGTACAATCAATGGCTCCCACAACACTGGGGAACCCGGCGACCTGGTGGAACCCCCCCTCAACTCTCCGTCTTTCAGGGGAGCTTTATGAAATGGCTGATGTGGTGCAGCATAGCGTCAACGAACTGTGTCAGACACCTTGACACGGACGCTTGTGATATGTGCATGACATCACCAGCCACTCTCTGGAACGACCCAGATGCCAGGACTGACAGCGCAGTCGCGACCTTGATGACCAGGGGTATGTTTTGTGGATGATTGCTGCGGCTGGATAGCTGTTCATCCAGAAGTCGGCAAAGATAGATGATTGCCTCATGGTCCAGACGAAAGCGCTGAATGCACTCGGTGTCTGGTAGTCCCAGGATGTCCAAACGAGGCTGATACATGCGTGGTCATCTTCGAGCTTGGCGCGCTCCTCTTACTCTTTCCCACTCACGCAAGAGAGCAAGCAAATGCAGGACTGGCATTTTGGTTTTAGATTTTAAGGGCATGATAGAATGATGGAGAACAGGCTGTTGCATAATATCATGTGATGATTTTGTTTGATAATTTAGTATGGTTATGAGAAATGTAGTTTAGAAATAAGGATGAACAATCGAATATTGAATGTCTCAACCTTTACCATGTTAAATAAAATAAAATATATGTTGAAATTCGGCCTATAACCGACATCAAACGCAATATTCTATTTTGCCTTATATTGGCGCTTGACCTTAATACAGCCCTCAAAAGTGCTTAACAGAAAAAGCGCGTAAGCCTGGGGGAGAATATGCGTAAGTATTATCTGCCTGAAAAACGCCCAGATTTTGGCCTTGCTCCACCCGAAGTGCGTAACTGCCTTCGGGGCGCGTAATGCACAGACTTAAGTCAAGGGGAGAATACGCGTAGGCTGAAAAGCGCGTAGCTATGCGCTTTTTTCGACTTACGCGCATGGGAGAATAGACCCCTTTATGAGTAAGTAGAATTTTATATTTTTTCACTAATGGCTAGCTGGCTAGCTGTTTTTTATTCTCAGTTTACCATAGCCCTGATGATCACAGAGCTTGTTTGCCACATTGGTCAGTAAGAGTAACAGTTGGTCTTTGCTAATAATACTGCATGTGGTGGCAATTTGCTCATTGTGGCTCTTTGTTTTTTTAAATTTATACCGTATTCAATGGAATCGAATGCTGAGGTTTCAGCCCGTTTAAAATGGGAACAGCTCAAGCACTTCGGTAGACCCCCTGCTAACGTTCATCACACCATTCTGTTCAATCTAGGGTAGCATATTGCCATTTTTTTTCTGACAGTGGAATGTTTGTTCTGTTATAATAAGGTATATTTGAGATATACTGAGTAAGTGAGTTATACCTATTCCTTATAAGATATGGAAAGTGTTTATATGAGGTTGTGAGCTTGGAAGTGGGAACTGCTAGGTTCTCATTGCAGGTTGAATGTTCTGACTGTTAAATAAGCAATTCTTTTAAATGAGTATGTGTGCTGGCTTGTGGGACTCTGAAGAAAAATTGACAAAATTCTAAACTTTATTATGGAGAAAAGGCATGTTGATAAACTCATGCTAAATTCAATCAGAAAATCATTAATTCATATGAAGACCACAAAGGAAAAACAAGTCCAAATTTAGCATTTCTGTTTATTTTATATATTATATATTATTATAATATCTATAATAATATAATATTTTATATTTTATAATATTTTATATATTTTATAATTTTTGCATATTTTTCAGTGCTTTGTTTCTAAGATCATTTTGAATTTTTAATTTATCATTTCTCCAAAACGTGAAAATGTGACTCTGATCGTTTTTCTATTGTGGTCTTAATATTGAATTTCATGCGTCAAAAGTTGATTTGTATTAAATATATGATTATTTTATGATTTGACAATACACCATTTTTAGGGATCTGTGAGTTGGGGGAAGCACCTGGAAAGCTGTCTTGTTTGGCTCCTAAAGAGTAGACAATTTATAATTTCATGCTCAGATGAACAATACATGTGATTTTATGTTCACAGAAATGTATAATTTTAACCCCCAGCCACTTTTCAATTCTCAATATTATTTTTCTTAGAATTTCAATGCTGAATTTTCATGAAGATTTTTTATTTTTGCATCCGTTTTTTTCCCACCAAAATCATGAAAATAAACTGAAATACGATGGAATTCTAAATGCTACAAATGTCTTCAGTCAGTTGAGCCATTCCCTTCCTCTCTGTGAAGCCGCAATCTTGAATTTAAAGCCTTAAATAAGGTAACACGTAGATAGCCAGATTTGGCTTCTGCACAATGAGGTTAAACAGTTTCCTTCTTAAAGGATCTGTGTGTAAGATTTTGGGGGATCTATAGGCAGAAATTGAGTATAATTTTCATATGTATGCGTCACTATTGTACAATCACCTAGCAATATGAGTTGTTGCGAATTTTCTTTACCTCGGAATGAGGCTTTTATATCAGCACAGGGAGTGGGTTGTCTGTTACGGAGCTCACCATTTTGCAAACCGATATGTTTCTACAGTTGCCCAGAACAGACAAAAAGAACTCAGGCTCTAGACAGTGCCTTTCACGTTTTTTGCCATTTTTGCAGCAACTGCAGGTTTTCCTTCATGCTTGAAAGGAAAGGGTGAGGAGAGGAGTAATCAGTCAGTTGCAATCTGCAATGTCACTGCTAGGTGGCACTTAATCCTACACACTGGTTCTTGCATGCAGTGTTACTATGGCTGAATAGAAATTCAATTCAGAAAAATATTCAATTTACCAAATTGGCTTTACAAAAAATGGCCGTCGGCAGATAACAGTGGTCCACAGACCTCATAAACATGAACAAACAAGTTGAGGGGCTTGCAGAGCTTGAGGATTCATAAATAGAGCAAAATGTTTTTAGTATCAAGGTCACTGTGCCAAGGTTAAAGGTCCTAATTCTTCTGAATTCAAAAGGCACATGCTTTCATTTTAGCCTAACATCAAGGCTGTCATATTAGTTTCTGAGATACACTCTGGAAACAAATTTTCAAAAAGAAGGTCATTGTCGCAAGGTTAAAGCTCTGGATCATTAAAATCACTAAGGATTAAAATCAGCAGGATCATTAAAATAAGCTCCATGACTTCCCAAGTTCGTGTTTCTTTAATAAAATTAAGCATCTTAGCCAAATAACCTAGATGGCAAATTTGGCACAAGACATTTTAGTTTCAAGGTCACTGTGCCAATGTAAAAGGCCATATATCTTACTAACAATCAAAACGCACACCAATGGAGTAAATACCTTCATCTGGGCCTAACATCAATACTCACTGAAAAACGCTCTAAAAAAAAATACCGGCTTTTGGGGGGGGGGGCGTAACCAGCAATGGATTAGCATCCTATCCAGGGGGAATGGCAATACTCCTAGTCACTGCCTGCCATGGAACCAGATATAAGCACTGGCCTGATGAGTTTTTATGACCAAAGCATTACATCAAATACAAAATATTTAGATCTTCTACATCATTTTATACATATTTCCCCACAATTCAACAGGACATAATATTTGAGGTTGTTGGAAACATTGAGATCTCCACTAGAAATTAAAATAGTCCTGAAGTTCCACAGGTTTGAATACAGCATCTGCATTTGACGGACCCATATATGGTTCCATTGGTTTTATGGGGTTAATCGTTTCTGATTCAGATATTTTAATTCTGATACACTCTGCCAAAAAATTGCAAGGTTAAGGGTCAAAATTCTTGCTAACCCTAAAAAGGCATACCTGCGATATAAGGCATGAATGAGAACATTCACATCAAAGCTCTAGTGACAATACCTTCTGCTATGTGCTCCAGCTTTCAAGGTCAAGGTTGCTGTTGCAAGGTTATGGGTTAAATCTGGCGCAAGGATCATTAGATCGTTAATGCAATTTCCATGACCTCTCTACGAGCATCTTCATTGAAATGAAGCACTTAGGCTACGCTGAAAACATGAGGTAGAAAAAGTGCCACTTATATTTTAGTTTCAGCTCACTGTGCCAAGGTCAAAGGTCACAATTGTTAATAACCCTGAAAAGGCACAACAATGAAGTGAATGCTTTCATACAAGCCCAATATCAAGGTGCTACAGTCAATAGTTCCTGAGATATGCTCCAGAAACAAATTTTAAGGTCAAGGTCTCTGCATCAAGGTCAAAGATCTAATCAGCCGAAACAACCAAGCAGGCTTGTTCCCTCACTTCAGGTATTTCTGTGTGCAATATCAAAAGGATAGCGTCGACAAATCCCGAGATATAGTGATATAGCCCCAAGAAATAGTGACAAGCACCCCCAATGGCAAGGGGGATGACAATAGTACACATGACCTAACTGTCTGTGAGCAAAAAACAAACCATTTTAACTTCCCCATTTACTTTTACAACTCCTGGCAAAAATTATGGAATCACCACACTCGGAGGATGTCCATCCAACTTTTTTACTTCAGAGCAAATAAACAAACCGCAAATATGACACAAAGGTATTTTTGCTTATTAGCATAACATTCAGGCTTCATGAAACCCACCTCAAAGAGGTTAATTTATTTTAACAACTGGCTTATTTTTTCATAATCAAGTAGAGGAAAAAAATATGGAATCACTCAATGTCAAGGAAAAAATTATTGAATCACCATGTAATTGGCACTTCTAAAAGAAATACCAGCACAAATCTGAATATGCAAATTAGTATGCAGAAGTGCTTGCAAACCTTAACAAGGTGTTGGACTTTGCTAATTGAGAGGAAGCATGGTGGTAACAAGAGAGCTAGCAACTGAAACAATGGAAAGGATTAGAAAACTGCTCCAAGGAGAAAATTCAACTCAGAAAGCAGCAAACAATGTTAGTTGTTCCCTGTCAGCTGTGTCTAAAATTTAGTGCAAGTATAAAAAATGTGATGTCTGGCCAGTGAGGTCAATAGCCCCAGGAGAGGAAGGTGATCTCACTGCTACTGTAGCGTTACACTGATTAAATCAGTAAGCCAGTACTACCAGCATACCGCTAACACCGCGCCCCAGGCAACGGTAAATAACCTGGCCAAGTCAGGCAACCTGAGTGGGATAGTGGGACCCCTGATGGAGGAAATGCCATCTGAAGGCGGAGGAATTGCCCTAGATCGACAGTATCCACAGCTTACCAATATGCAACCGCGGCCTGCGTGGTGAGCTTGGGCCACACCCACCCTCAAGACTATGGCAAAACAAAGAGACAAATGGCCCTCGGTCCCCAGAAGCTCAGGACTAGCCAGCTACGAAGGAAAGGAGCAGAGGGTACTAAGAATCTCTGGGCAAGGACAGGCTCCTTAAAAGATTTCAGGTCTCAGAGAGACTAAGTCTTAAAATGATCCAATCATACCTTCCAACATCCATACTGATGAAGAAGTCAATAAGGTTTATGAGGAAATTGACATACTACTTGACGAGCAGAAGGCAAACCACACAATAGTCATTGGACACTTCAATGTTAAAGTTGGCCAGTGGAAAGATGACAGCAAGGTGATGATAGGGAAATTTGGAATAGGCACTCGGAGTCATAGGGGAGAAATTTGCCCTCAACTATGGCTTCAAGGTAATAAGCACTTTCCTCAAGACAAAGGAACCTCAAAAATGGACATGGCCAAATGGTACCACTAGGACTGAGATTGACGTCATCCTCACCAATAAAACAAACATTAGCTATGTTTACATGGACACACATAATTGGAATAAAGGCCCAATCACATTAAAAATGCTTCATGTAAACACGTCAATTGGAAGATTCTGATCCGATTCGGTCCATTCGGAAAGAAATTTCATTCCAAATGAGAGAGGTGGTTTATGCCGATCATCATTCCGAACAACGTCCATGTACACACCCATTCGGATCCTGTCTTCGTGGTTGGGGTAAAATTGTCTTCACTGCGCATGTGTGCTACAAAGAGTGAACAAGGATGTGCAGACAACGTGGCATTTGTTTACACAGAGGCGGAAGTACAGCTTTTTCGTCTTCTACTTCTTCTAATATTTCTGGAAAATTAGACAACTCCACGCATGCCCAAGTGATTCATTCTGATTAAACGCATGGTGATGTATACACAAGTCATCCCTGCTGAAAAAAGTCAGAGAAACCATTAGGCATATTCTATTGGTTTCAAATGGTTCCTGGTGGTTTCTAATGGTTTCTAATGGCTACTTATGTTTTCCTAATGGTTCGGTTTGTTTTTCTAATGGGATTCTATAATCTCCTACACAAATCTACAGGACTTTAACTGGTCCCTACTAATGGTTCCTACAGGAGTCTAATGGTTACTACAGGAGTCTTAATGGTTCCCACAGGAGTCTAATGGTTCCTACAGAAGTCTTAATGGTTCCTACAGGCGTTTCTATACCAGTCTAATGGTCACTATACAGCGGTCTAGTGGTCACTACAGGGTATAGTGGTCTTTAATGGTTCCTAATGTGATGGAGGAACACAGATGTTATAGCCTTCTTTGGCGATCACATCTGTGTGATTTCTAGTGGGTCCTTGTGTAGGCTATACAGTATGTTTGTAGATTGCAGTGTTCAGTGATTTCATTTAGTACATTCCAAGATCAGCTTTGGCCTTTTGCGATTAAATTTGTGATTAAATCATATTTGGCCTTTTGTGAATAAATCATTGTTCATGACTCATCCATCCAAGAGGAGGGAAAAGAACACAACCTGATGGTTTGATGGTTCATGTTCTGAAAAAATTTAATTAAAATCACAAACTGCAATGAGTTGTCACGCCCCATATGTCCTGTTCCCAATTCGGAGGGGAAAATATCCGAATACATACACAATTACACATATGTATAGACATGTCTCTGGCGCCCAGTGTTAGGACTCTGCTATAATTTCTGTTGCAGCAGTAGGTTTCTCAGTATGTTTTTCTAATAGTTTTAGATCCTAATGGGACCAGTTTTCTAATGGTTTTACCTCCTAATGGAACCATTAGCTTTCTAATGGTATTGCACTCTAATGGAACCAGTATCTTTCTAATGGTATTACATTCTAATGGGACCAGTAGGTCTCTAATGGTATTACATTCTAATGGGACCAGTAGGTCTCTAATGGTTTTATATCCTAATGGGACCAGTAGGTTCCTAATGGTTTTACATCCTAATGGGACCAGTAGGTTCCTAATGGTTTTACGTCCTAATGGGACCAGTAGGTTCCTAATGGTTTCTTCTAATGGTTCCTAATGGAGCTCCAATTCCCATTAGACCATTAAAAACCTAATGGTTCCTAATGGTTTTTTTCTAATGGTATTCTACTGGATTTTTCAGCAGGGATGATCGGCTCATTTCATTTAGTGTCCATGTGAATTTGGATTTGGAATTTCCGATCAACCGGGGTTAGGATCGGATTGGAGAAATTTTGCACATGTAAACATAGCTATTGTCAAAGATGCTTCAGTCCTAAATCGTTTTAACACTGGCAGTGACCATAGGCTAGTGAGAGAAAAGCTACACTTCAGTTTTAAACTTGAAAGATGCAAGCTAATTAGGAAGAAGGAGGCATTTCTAAATGTAGTAAAACTTAAACAATGTAGGAATGAATTTCAAATAAAATTAAAGAACAGATTTCAAATGAAGCCAATCAAAAACATGTAAATGATATTTGTGATAATTTCATGCAAACTGTCCAAGATTGTGCTATGGAGGTTGCAGGTATAAAAGAATCCCAAAAGATTGATAGGATCTAAAAGGACACACTTGATCTGATGAAAAAGAGAAGAGAGATGAAGGTATCAACACAAAAAGAGAGTACAGGGTACACAGAACTGTGTACAACCATCAGAAAATGTATTAAAAATTAAATCCGCACTACGACATCAAGAAAGTCTGAGAACATTGAAATTAACAGCAGCTACAAAACAGCTAAGCATAAACTTGCTGGTGGGAAATCTCAACTGATAGCTTTAAAAAGGGAGGATGAATAATCAATGACAGAGACCAGATTATTACCCAAGTGAAGGATTTCTATCAAAATCTGTAATCCAGTATGGCTCACATCGATCCACCAACCATCATGACAGATACAAATGACCATCTGTTGGAGCAGATACGAATGATGACATGCCACCTGTTGGAGCAGATACGAATGATGACATGCCATCTGTTGGAGCAGATACGAATGATGACATACCACCTGTTGGAGCTGATACGAATGATGACATGCCATCTGTTGGAGCAGATGAGGTGGCTAAAGCCCTGAAAGAAATGAGGCAAGGGAAGCAACAGGTAATGATGATATGCTTGTGGATATCCTGAAAGTTGGTGGAGATATCATCCTGGAACAACTGGCCAAGTTATTCACAATTTGTACAGAAAAATTCAAACACTAGACAGCTGGAACAGTACACTCCTAACTCTCATCCACAGGAAAGGAGACATTAAAGATGTGAAAAACTACAGACCAATCACCTTACTCTCGATCACCTAGAAATTATTCACCAAAGTCCTCACTAACTGAATCACTGGAATCCTAGATTTCAACCAACTAAGGGAAAAAGCTGGTTTCAGGGGTGGATTTTCCACAACAGGCCATCTCCATACCCTCAACCAGTTACTAGAGAAAACCTGTCAACACATACAGCCATTGGCTTTAGTGGATTATGCGCAAGCCTTTGATGGCAATAAAACTCAGGCAGTTATAGCAGCTCTCCAACCACAGGGTGTCCACCACAAATACACCAAACCTAAAGAGATAATGCATAGCAAAGCAAGTGCAACCATTATATCTTCCAAACTTCAATGCCGCACTGGAGGAAATCCTTCATAAACCTGACTGGGAGAGTAAAGGGATGAACGTAAATGGTGAAAGACGAGAATAACCAATGATTTACTGATGACATCATCCTAATTATTGACGATGGTCACAAGCCAGAATAAATGCTCAACACCCTTAGTTCTGCAAGTAATAAAGTTGACCTGAAGAAATACATGGAAAAGACAAAAGTAATGTTCAACCACTTCTCTAAAGAGCAGAATTATGATGGAAACCACTGAAACTGAGAGAGTAGACCATGATATCTATGAAAGGCAGCACACTTGATTGGATCATGAGCAAATGAATGAGGTAAAAAGAAGGACAAGAGCTGGTTGGAGTGCTTTGGCAAACCTCAACAATATTATCAGGAGTAACATGCCTATCTGCCTCAAGAGGAAAGTTTTCAGTCAATGTGTTCTAGCCGCAATGATTTATGAATCTGAAACCAGGGCTGGAACAGAAACAGAATGGAACAGAAACTGAAAACGGCACAGCAAAGCGTGGAGCGCACCATGCTTGGAATATCTAAACACAACAGTAAAACATTACAGTGGAACAGAAACCAGACTAGACCAGCATACATAATACAAGTAATCAAAGGAAAGGAATGGAGATGGGCTGGCCACCTTGAAAGAGCATTTGGCAATAGGTGGACTAAACATGTCACAGAATGGGGACCATGGTCAGGCTCAAGACATCGGGGAAGGCAGAAACTGAGATGGAGTAACAAGCTAACAAAGTTCATTGGCACCAAGTGGATCGCACCAGCACAAGACAGACATCTTTGGCGCCAACTTGCAGAGGTCTTAGGCCTGCAGCGGGCTGATCTATGCTGATGATGATGATGATGATGATGAATAAAATGGAGAGGTTATAAAAGGAAAATGTACGGGTACATCACAAAAGACGTCAAAGCATCAGGAGAGAAAACTCGAAGCAATACACCTTGTGTAGGGCAGACACACTTTCTCGAGCTCCATGTTGATGTCTCGAAGGCCCTGTTAGTGGGGGGCCTTCATTTTATGGATGGAGATGTGATGACCCTGGGCCGTATGACTGTCTGTTTTGGTCTGCCTCTGCTTCTTGTTTTCAGCCAGAGAAAATGTACAATAAATGAAAAACAAATGTGAAGAAACAGGAGACAATGTTTGAGAGAGAACTGTAAGAAATCAGAGGAATTAAATAGGATTTACACACAGAAAAGCCAAACCAGCATTAACACCTAAGCTGAAGAAAGCACACTTACGGTGGGCTAAAGAAAAGCAATCATGGAGTGCGGATGATTGGGTCAAAGTGATATTCAGTGATTAATCACAAATCTACAATGGCCAAGGTGATGATGCTGGAACTTCCCTGCAAAAAATGTTCAATAGGACTTCTATGGAATTCCATAGAATTCTATAGAACTCTATAGAACATTTTAGTAGAACAGCATGTTCTATAGGATTTTCCATGTGTTCTGTAGGAATTTGCTAGAAACCTATAGAGCACCTCTATGGAAAAGAAAGTCCTATAAGATTATTGCTGTTCTATAAGACCTTCCTATAGAACACCTGAGTTGAAAACCCTGTTCTATAGGACTTTAATGGTCTTTAGGACCTTCTAATAGAACAAAAGCTTCATGGGAAAGACATCTTAAATAAGGGTTAAATAAAAATAAAAATAAATCTCATGACTCCTTGTAATGCTCTGTCAAAGGGTCAATTTACCTTATGTGTACCAGGGTTCTAGAAGTGAGATACCGGACTAATGGTATGAAAGTGTGCAATATGCAGTGATATCCACTATACGGAAATAGCAAGGAAATCTTGTCCCTTTTAACTTTAAGGTGTGCTTATAAACACATGGGGTACCAGGCACATACCAACTCATTGATTCTCTGATCAGACGATTGATTGACTGACTGATCGCACAACTTAGCAGTATTTCAGTTACGGTATATGAAGACCTCTTTCCATTTCGTCGGCAGCAATTCAAAAATATAAATGTAAGGCATTACAACTTCATTATGCTATAATGGAAAACTTGTGTTCCTCTTTTGCTTACGAAGACAGAATTATGTTGAAAGTTTGAGCTTTTGAACTTTTCCCTTAATTTTAAAAATTCAATCAAATTATTCCTTTCCATTAACATGCATGTGATTGCAAATTATATGCAGATTTAGAATTAATTTGAATACAATTTGAGGTCTGCTAAGACTTATTCCCACCATCTTTATACATGTATCATGGTCACCTAACAGGATTACTAACATGGCGTTCCTTTTCAGCGAAGGCACTCAGTTCCTTTTGAATTCCCTAAGACCTTGAGATATGCGACAACAATGGGCCATCTGTTGGGTTCAGCAAAGCAATTCAAATTGATCAGGATCAAGTACAATGGAAATTTTCCCAGTGGCCGGATAGCTCACTCAGTTAAAGCACTCTGTTGCGGAGCAGAAGGGTCCAGGTTCGAGCCCTGGACAGAGTAGTGCACATTGTGCTAGAGGGATGCAAATTGGGAAGGGTTTGCTGGGAAGGGTAATATAACATGGTTGCTTTGTTTATTGCCTTCCAGATTCGGGTGGGATTAAAGATGCCAAAAAGAAATGAAAAAAGTTCTCGAAGAGCTGTTCTATAGAAATTTTCTACGGAACTGTTTCCTATAGAAATTTTCTATAGAACTTTTTTTCTATAGGACTCGAGGTACTAAAGTTCTATAGAATTCTATTGAACTGTCCTATTGGATTCCTATAGCACATTTTTTGCAGGTTTTTGTCTGGTGTTGTTTCAATGAAACATAAAGATGACTGCTTGAAGAAAACAAGCTAGTTTCCCCATTTATTTATGATATGGGGTTGCACGTCAGGTAAAGGACCAGAGGAAATGGCAATCATTACCTCAACAGTCAACGCGCAAGTGTGCAATGAAATTTTGGACCATTTTCTGATTCCATCAATCAAAAATATGTTTGGTGATGAAGTCATTTTTCAGGATTACAGTGCATCTTGCCACAGAGCAAAGAATATAGAACCTTTTCTTCAGGTTAGGCATATCAACTCAATGACTTGGCCAGCGAACAGTCTACTTGGCCAGCGAATGGTCTGGATCTCAGTCCAATTGAAAATTAATGCTGGAAATTAAAACAATAGGACCAAGGGTCCTGTAGCTTACCGGCAAGTAGTCTTATGGTGATGATACATGTTAAGTTTGACATTTGAATCAATGAAAATCAATGTCAAGGCCACTATATAAAAGTTCACAAACATTTATAGGACCTCCTGTAATACAAACACAATCTTAAGCTCTGAAGCAGTTTTGGTGATACAAGTCATCGAAAATTCACTTGTGAATTGTGAAATTAAAGGTCACTGAATGTCAAGTTGACTTCATATATGACTTTCTAAATGACTCAATACAAACCATGGCTCAATCTGAGACCATTTTGATGATACAAGTCATTGTAATTTCACTGTCAAGTTTGACCCTCAAAGGTCACTGACAGTCAAGTTGAATGTCACCGAATGAAAGTTCATACGTGACTTCCTAGATGTCAGTAACACGAACCTAGGCTACATCTGTGACCATTTTAGCGATACAAGTCATTGAATTTTCACTAGGTCACATTTGACCTTTGAAGAAATGAAAAAAGCTCTAGAAGAGCTTCTTCTTGAAAAAATGAGCACTTTAGGCAGTTGTTCATGTGGTTGGAAGAATCATGGCATGTGGATGAAGACATTCTGAGTTCAATTGAGGAATTTACTTGAGCTCTCTATGGGAAACAGAGGATTAAGAAGGTGAATGAACTCAGATTCTTCCTTTTAGAGACAAAGTGTGGTGGAAATAACGGAAAACTTGATACGACGAGAAGTTTTGAATTGAGTGCACTTCCACCTTGCGCGGATACTTTGAAGGAACTCCTGAATGGAGTCAACTACTAGGTTGGCATTTGGAAAAGGGCTCATATTGCCAAATCTGATATCCTCAATCCAGTCAATGGACATGGGTGGACCCATGGTGAAAATGGTGAACTGAAACCAAAATGGACAAGTGGTGATATCATGCCAGTTCAGCTTGCTGATGTTCTTGATAGACTTGAGCATGAATCTGATGTTGAAAGTGAGGACGATGATGACTATGACAATTTGGAGGAAATTTCAAGTGACACGGACAGTGATGATGATTCCGATAATGATGATCTTTAAGCTGCAGACAATTTGAACAAGATGTTATGAATATCAATTTGGTGAATATCAATTTGTTTCACAACCAACACAATGGTTACGGGCTATATGATCAGACAGGGGCGCGTTTCCCAAAAGCATAGTTGCTAAAAAAGTTAGCAACTTACATAGTTCGTTCATTCACCTTCCATGGGCCCAATTATGTAAGTTAGCATCTGTAATTTTGGGAAATGCACCCCAGGATAGGATCATGACAAATGAAAAATATAAGGTTTGCAATTTTGCATCATACCTGGTCTGAAGAAGGTCTACCTGCAGTTTAGGTCTGAGTTCATATTAATGCCAGGTACCATTGTGGAAGTTGTAAGAAACATTGATGGGTGTGCTTTGATGGTTAATGCGGAAATTAAAGGGTCTAGGTCATTTCTGCAGTTGAGATACAGGAATTTTACATCCATCATTAGTATGTGACCCTTTGACCCCTAGTGATGTCATTGATTACATAACTGAGAAGTCCTGATATCATTTTATGGTAGAGCAATCATAAATCTACAAGAATATATCAAGTTTATCAAAGCAAAAGTTATGGCGCTTAAAAGTTCCCCAACCCCAGAATCCATATTTGATGCGTCGTCCATAAGGGGTTAAAAGTGGTGTCTGGGGTGCCGCAGTGGCTCATCGGTCTAAGCGCGAGCACCATAAAGGCTGTGTCCTCTCCGTGGCGACCCGGGTTCGATCCCGGCTCGGGTTATTGGCCGCATGTCTTCCCCAACTTTCCTGTCTCTCTCTACTCTGCAACTGTCAAATAAAGGTGAAAATTCCAAAAAAAGTGGTGTAATAGGAATGGAAATATTTTCTGTTAACATCATTTTGGATGTAAAATGCCTGAAAATCAACTCTCACAACATTTTTGAGATGTTTAGCACCAACTCAGTCTTGGAAAATGCCATTTTTGTCAAAATTGTTAAAATTTTACTTTTGAGCTCTAGTAACATTACTGATTACGTAACTGAGAAGTCACAACATCATTTTATGGTAGAGCAATCATAAACCTACAAGAATATATCAAGTTTATTAAAATTGGTGAATCCAAACCAAAGTTATGGGACTTGAAATTTCCCTACCCCGAAAGCACAGATTTGGCGCGTCGTCCGGAAGGAGTTATAAAACCGTGTCTGGGGTGTAGTGGGAATGAGAATATTTCCTGTTAACATCCTTTATTTTTTTGCCAGGGCCCAGGGCTACCAGAAGATACCCATTAAATATAGTTTTGGGGGGGTTGCATGTGGACCCCTTGTAGCCGACCACCTATAGCCTCATCTGCTAGTGCAGTGCTTGCAGAGTTCAAAAAAAAAAAAACAGTAAATTAAAAACCTGATTGAAAACAGGTCATGACTAATCATTAGTTTAAAGGGAAGTTATGCGCCTCCTGTTCACAGGTGGACAGCAGCCACTGTTAGAAAAGTGCTGAAAATCTCAATGTATTTAAATATTAGCCATATTAACCCTTAAATGCAGTGAAGTGAGTTGAAGAGTGAAAGGAAATGGACACAAGGTGCATAACATGTATTGCAAGCTTCATTGGGTTCTTTGACTGGTGGTAAAGAGCAGTGGTTCCCAACATCAGTCCTGAGGCGCCCCAGTTATTTCTCATTTTTATTCAAATCGCAACTGCCATCATAATTTTAGACAGCTGTATTCTCAGTATGACCCTTTTAATTTTTGAGCAGATTACCCTCTTTAGCAACATTGTGTGAAATGTCTATAGCTTTATGCCATCCATGACAAAAATTGTGCTTAATTGCAAACATGAAAAAAGGGCAAGAATTTTTGACTGACTCAACTGAAGATCACAGGGAACAAATGAGTCCTACTTTTTCCCCGTTTACACAATGCTGGATTGTCAACAACTAAACAACTACAAAATGACTATTTTTGAGAGAGCAAGTGTCCACACTTTCACAGTGACAAGACAACTGATAGTTTAATTTCATCAGTGACAACATCTCCCAGCTATTGTTAAAAAATAGCCATATAAGGAATAAGGAACTCTATAAAACATAGCCATTTCATTTCAAATACTGTCACTTAAAAGTGCAAATAATCCTTATAAACATAAATAGCACAATTAAAAAAAATGAACCGCTTGTTAAAATTCAGGGATTAAAAAATTGCAGTGGAAACAATCCAACATGCACAGATGGTTCCCAAAAATCGATGTTTGGAAACACTGATATTGAGGAAATTACCAACCATTTTACACGTTTTCTGTACATAATTTATTTTATTTTTATTGAACATGCTCCAGGCAGATGTTTTCAAACAAAGTAATCGCATGTTGAGGTTTATTTATCGATTCCATATCTGCTCATGAATGCCTTGACTTCCCCTACTTGAGATGGTACAGAAATTATAATGCCTACTAGTCACCCAATCAACAACTATACAGAGACCTCGGGGGGGGGGGGGGACATAAAGGGAGAGATGAGAGACAAAACATGAAGACTAATTTATGAAAACTGCTGACTTTACAGGCAATGAGTCAGACAATACACGCTCATCAAATTATTTAACAATGTTTATTTATGAATATCAAGTTTAATTGATCTACAGTGTACAATTCAACCCACGCACAGACCTCAGTGTCAACACCATCCTACTTGGACCAAATGTGTTATGCAATACTGATTTAGCAGCATTTTACATATTTTGGTTGTGTGTGTGTGTGTGTGTGTGTGTGAGTGAGTGTGAGAGTGTGTGAGTGAGTGAGTGAGTGAGTGAGTAAATGAGTGAGACGGGTTGTTTGAATGTGGGTGTGCATAAGAGATGTTCCATAATGGTTACATTTAAAGTTCTGAGGCATGTAAATCCAATGACCCCCATAATAGCAAAAATCTTCCTTCACTTTCTGCCCTTCTGTCCCTCCTTGCCCCTTCTTCACTGTTATCACCATCACAGTCACACATCATCTATCCTTTGGGGGGGGGCAGGGGGAAGGGGTAAGAACTCATGACCGAGGGGAGTTAACTGACTGAGACCGAACATTACAAGTTAAACACGGGCAACATTTAAATCCATACATATTTTCATCACTACATTGAGCTGGGCATCCCAAACATGGAAGAGTAGCTCACTAAATCTGGAAAAAACATTGTTTTGAAAAGGAAAAAAGGAATACAAATGTATACAGACCAAACGAAGATGTCCATCAAAATGGGTGCGTGACCTCTGGTTCAATTGCAGCAAATACCATTAGTCTAATTAAAGGAAGCTTCAAACTAGGAGACAAATTTTAGTACAATAAGATCTGCAGAGCAGGCAATGCCATATGCCGACTGGTTGCTCAGGTAAGCACAAGCCAAACCGAGACAGTTGACCATCTACCACAAATGAATGAAAATGTAGAGTGGCTTTTCAGAGGAATAATAACCAAATGCACTTAGAGGTTCATGAAGAGTGGCTAAAAGCCTCTAGTTAAATTCCGCTCTCATTGCTGCATATGAAACTGCATGCACTACAAAACAGAAAATTCACTTTTGTTGCCTTTCTAAATGGTGAAAGAAAAAAAAAAAAAAAATACCAAACACGCAATGCACTCCAAGTCATTTTAACAAAAATATTTACGCATAATCCAGGTAGCAAGAAAAATCCATCTTTTATCCTCCACCCACTGCAGGTGTCTCACCATTCACAGTAATGAAGTCCAATTTTGCAAGCCAAGAGATGCATTGTTTGGAAACGAGTTTGAAAGCAAACCCACATTTGGCTGCAAAGTTCAATTACTGCACAGCAAAAGCCATTTCACGATTAACTTCACTTTGAATCGTGATTCTCACAAAAATGCAATGAAATGGAATGACAAGATTATTAATCAGAATTTAGTCATCACTGAGGTAGGCTTACATGGTGCTCCAATGTGTTCCCATCAGACTGTATCAAAAGTGTGCCATTCTTCAAGTACAACCCAAGTACTCTCCTACATGAAGCCTCACCCAACAATTTCAAGTTTAAATGTCATAAGAAAGAAGTTTGAATTCAAATTCCTTAGAGACAAGAATATGTATTTGGACATAAGCAATAAACATTGAGACTTCATAATCTGACGGAGCCAAGACTGCAAAACCATACCCTCTTTAGTCATGATGTCAAAATACAAATCTCCGTGTAATTGAGCTGCGGTGTGTAAAATGTGTGGCTCAGTGGCGTGAACATTGCCAATGACATGCTACAATGTCACCCACAGCCCAGAATACAACAATGTCTGCATTCCACTTACAATTGGGGGGGGGGGTTGTTGTCAATAATTTGACAATTGATCTAAATAAAAATTCCCTAATGCAGTACTGAGGGTCATGGGGCGCAATGCAGCACTTAAGAATGTTCTATTATCAAAGATCTCTGAAATAACCTCAGGATGTTTGCTGCAATTGAGGCAGACTCACTATGCAATGCTATAGTACTGTTACTGTGCCGTTGTTGTATTCCCATTCTTTAAATGAACCGGTTAGTTCCTCTGTTCCTGCTCCTTGGTCTGACCTCTCGCTCACCAATCGTAGCGTGGGCGAGACGAGGGCGGGCGGTGCCTCGGGGAGTCGTGGTGAGCTGCGGGCGGAGAGGAGGAGCCGGCGGGGCCGGGGAGAGCCAGCTGCTGCCCACCCCCGGCCGCCCGTCTTTCTCGGCCGTAGTCCAGCCCCCGGGCGTTGGGAGGGGGGTACCTCCCGGCCTCCCTCCTCCACTCTTCGTCGAAAGCTGCGGCCTCGCCTGCGTGAGGGGGGCAGAGGCGGTTCGTGAGGGGGGCAGAGGCGGTTTAACTGAATAAACTTGTTCCAAACACAGGCGCCCATGTGCTGACTCGGGGCTGTAACAGCTCCATGTTCTGTACACTCCCCTCCCACATAACCCTCCCCTTCCTTCTGCTCACCTTCCCCCTCATGCCACACTTCAACTGTTCAAACCTGTCCTCTAACAGGGCAGCTCTTCCTTCAATGACCACTCGTTCAAAGAATGCAAAAGGTTCACAGATTTGGACAGAGGAAGGGATGATAAAACTGTAATATGCCCTTGGCATAAGCACTTTTCAATCAAACGAGAGAAGAGCTTTCATTCACTGAATACCATGACAATATACAAAACCAGAGGTAAATGGAGAACACATTGTACCAGCCTACAAAAAGCATCAAGTTAGTCATTGTGGCTGCACTTCGTAGTCACAGCAATTTTTATACCCCAGTCCCTAAAATGGGGTAAGATTTTAACCACAGATACTCCTTTTCCACCAAAAAGAACCTGGTGCTTGTGCTGTGCTGGTGCTAAAGCTAGGTCGGTTCAACCCACGCACCTCCTGAGAACCTGTCTGCTTTTCCATCGCCCAGGAGCCAAATCTGAGCCACGCGATTACGTCACTGTATAACGTCAGTACATCTGGCAATACAGACATACAGTATGGACTGCGGGGAACCATGAATAAAAATTTAAAACTGAAATAATGCTTGTGTTTCTATGCTATGCTCAGTAATACTATTATTGTCACTGAGGTTTTATAGTTTTTAGAAGGGGAAAGGAATATAACCTACTAGATTGCTATGATCTTGTACTGGGTTAATATCAGATATCTAAAAAGCGACAAATTAAGGCGCAAACATTAAATGTGTTCCGTATCTTGCGTTGTCGTCCATACATGTTAAAAATATCGAAACCTTGTACAGCAATAGGGTGCAATAATAGGAACACGCTATCCATATTTTCCCAAGGATGCAGACAGGCAAGAAATAAATGAGCAACTGTCGTATTTCATTCCAGCTTCATAAGTTTGAATGATCTAACGTCGTTTCGTTTTGAAATGCCCTTCAAGCTCGCTCAAGGCAATTAACAATTTGCGAATGTCCGAGAGACAGCCAACTCATATTCCTAATGCTTAATATAGACATTAGCGGCATAGAAAAAATGCCTGAAGAAGCAAAGTAAAATTAAATATAAACGCATCATGCAGCTACAAGACGGATGCTTGTATATTCCAACATTTACTGCGAGCAAAGCCCTCAAAATACTTCCGCTATTGCACCCACTTCGGAGACAGAAAGTGTGACCAATTTCTTACAATGGGGGTCTATGGGGGATTTCTTTGGCTTAGCCTTCTACATTTTTGTTTGTTTCAAAACGAAAGCAGACTACCCTTGCTCAGTTGTTGTTTTAAAAACGGCGATACAGTGTTTGCACTGGTCTTGTTGGTCACTAAAACTCCACCCCCACTCCCTGACGTAATCGGTGCTTAGCTCGAGACCAGCAAGGAGTTGGTGCTTGCTCTGGCACCAGTTCTGAGAGCCAGGAGCTGGTGCTTAGGCTGTGGAAAAGCAAAGAACCAGTGCTAAGTCAGGCTCTGGCTCCTAGCACTGGAACCAGCTCGGTAGAAAAGGGGTAAGAGTCAAAACTTAAACATCCTGGAGTGAAGACACACATCATCAGAAAGGATCCATCAAGGTTGCTACTTCATTTCTTTCATGGACCATGAATGGTGGAGCATCTCCCCATTTTCCACAGGTATGGTGATGACACCAATACTTCCTGAACACAGGCGGGTCATGCACAATAGTAGGCACTCACTCTCTTCCAGGTTGATGAAGTCCTGCCTCTCCTCACGGTCTCCCGTCCTGTGGTTGCGGGACCTCTCCATTACGTGGCCCCGCTCTCGAATGTGGTGCCCGATGGACAGGCGTTCTACGCCACTCTCGCTGTCCCTCATGGCCTGCCGAGTCTCCCTTATCTGAGAGGGACAGGGCGGGGGGAGGAAGGAGAGTTTGTCAAATCCAAACTAAGAGATGGAGCCTCCCATAACACACAGAATTAAATGGCCCAGTGCCTTACGCAGAAGTGGGATGTACAATTCAAGTCCGCCCACACGTGGACCACATTTCCCCAATTCAGTCAATGACCAAACTTATTGTTCATAAAACAGGCTTAAATGTACCCAGTTTTAGAAGCCACCTGCTGGCATCACAACCGGCCTTTATAAAATTGCATACAGGGGTTGAGGTCAGAGTTTACAATCATATAAAGAAAGGAGTGGGGAGATTGACAGGTGACTAAATGCGCCCTCTAGCTTCTCACCCCCCCGGGCGCAGTCCTGGTGGAGCTGGCCTGTTGATAGACTCTCGGGGCCCCGGACCCTGAGGATGAGTAGGAGATGACGGTGGAGGAAGAGTACGTCTGACAGGCAGGAGAACCAGACATTCGCTCCTGAGGCCAGAGACAGGAGAGAAGAGGTCAGAAGACAGTGTAATCAGCTAAAGACCAATTAAGGTGGCAGAAGCAGCGACACAAAGCAAACGGACACGTACCATGTTCTCCAACATTCCTCCCATCATTCCAAACATGTCCATGAAGCCTCCACCCTGCACATCACACAAGGAGTTTAGAACGAGGGAACGAGGACAAGCAAAAGAGTAAAAAAAAAAAAAAAAAAAACTATGCAAAGACAGTGAAAATTAAACAAATGCACAAGAGGCCAGCTTACCATTCCCATCATTCCAAAGGGGGCCAAGGCACCTGCCTGTGAACAAGCACAAGAACAGCAATCATTTCATCATTCAAGTTCAGTCCAAAAATTTGCAGTGACCTCATCCAAAATCAACTGAAGAATGTTGAGACAAACGCGCAAACTTCAGCAGAGGAGCACCTGAATGTGGGGGTTCCGTGGTGGCTGTATTTGAGGGGCAAAGGGAAACGGTTCAAAGCCAAAGGACCCGAACATGCTTCGCATTTGTTGCCGATGAGCTGAGAACGGATCCCTGGAAATGACAAACACACTTGCAGTCATATCAATGACGTTATCCTCAATAGACATGTTCTGTCTCGGGCTGTTAAGCGTTTCACATTTACATAGTGTAAAAAAATAAATGTCTGCCTATATATATATATAAATTTTGTAAAAGATGAAAAGACCAATAAATTAGAGTAGGGATCAAAACAGTGCCTAAATTCTGATTATGCTTGCAAGTCTTTCAAGTTTCAGCTCTATCAAATGACTAGTTTTGACCTAGTTTTGGTGCATTGACAGTAGTCAAAGAATGACTAATCAAGCAGGAAGTGTCAAAACAGATACCAAACTAAAAGATACCATGGCTTCTCAGAACCTGAGTTTGACCCAGAAGGGTACAATCACATGATTTGAAAGTCCTTAACTAAATATTCAAATACAGGCACGATAATTGCCACTGCTAGTCACAACTACTGAGTAATAAGACACGGACTCAGAAGAAAGCTACATTTAGAAGGGAAAACCACAAGAGTATATTTTTGACAAGGAATAGACGTCTATTGTTAAGAGATGCAGCCAGGAACCAAGTACAGTACCAGTAGCTTTCCATTCATACAAAAGTTCACAGCTCATCACGGATTCTTGTGCCCACTCTAGTGTTAAAGAGACCGTGAATACGGGTCAGTCTCCGATGTATTGCAGTGACAGACCGCCACAAATAAGCCTTCATGTCTAACAAGGCTTTAGGCCTAAAACTTCAAACTCAGTTTCTCAGCAAATGTGATCAGCTAGTGGCATTCCTTGAGTTCAATACCCCACCGCTTGCGATGAGGCAGCGGTTCATGAAAATTGACTTCACGCAGAAAAAGAGAACACAGGAGACGTTAATGTTTGCAAACGTTAGGCACAAAATGCAAACGAGGTACTTACATCATATACGGGCTCTCGTCCACGTCACTTAGGAATCGAAACATATTGGTTTATCCAGCAGTTTCGTTTATTCGATTCAAAACTTTAAACTAACTAAGCAAATGTAAACTGCCAGCTATCTATCGAGTGAATTCACAACCCAAAATTTAGCATTAACTATTACGATACTTGACTTAAGCGATTTTACAGATACATTCACCAAGCGCCTGCTAGTAGGCGCGCTAGCTTATATATGCAGTTTTACCAGCTACTTGGCTACCTAGCTTGCTAATGCTATCAAATTGACTTTTTGCCAAGTGTTCCCCGCATTAATTTACGACACACCACTCTTATTTGACGGCAGCGTTAACTAACCTCATAATATGCATTCTACCATGTAAAATACTAAGCATGCCAGTAGTTTAATTTTATTGATTTTCCCCGGAAGATGACAGCCAATCGAGACTATCAAATAAGCACAGGGTAGCACAATGTTAAAACCCCAGCAAACCAACAAGCAAGCAAGCTAGCTAACTGAATGGCTAGCTATATTAAACTTATATGGATACCAAACCGGTTTTCTTGTCAGGTAAACTGTCTCCGTAAACAAGAAGCTAGTTGCGTTAAGCTAACGGTACTATTTTCGCAAATGCTTGAACGTCGAAATGAAACTGACAATGGAAGCCAGGAGGACGACTTTTGCTGATTGTTGTTTTCTGTGCATGCATGCTCCGAGCTGGTTTAATCAAGGATAAAACTGACAGGCTCCGCTTTTTTTTCGAAACAATAATATCGAATACAAGTTAACACAAGTATACATACAATAGTACGTGACAATGTTCGAAAATTTAAGTCGAAAAGCCAAGTGAAGACGACGAACATTCCATGTTACCTAAGGACACACCGGAAATGGCGTCAAACTATGCTGCCAAACTGGCCCGTGTTTTGTCCATGAAATGTGGACTGCATCCGAATTCTCTTATATAGGTGGCCTTGATTCCTTGCCTCGTCTCTTTTCCTTGACCTCGCAAAAAACGTCACATAGGTCAAGGGCTATTTGTAGGGAGATTTTAAAGGTGCCTTGGGCATAATTGAGAAAATTCAGACATTCCTCCTTTCTGCATGTCTGGAGCTCTATGGTGAAGACAGCTTTCCAAATTTATCGGAAAACTTTGGTACACGAACGGCACATTCAATCTCAAAAGCAGCAAAGTATTGTGGTCCACATTCGATTCCTCTTAACTTCCAAGGTTGGTCCGTTGTTTTCTTGCTGGATGGAAACAACAAAGGTATTGAATGCCTCAATTCTTTCGTGAAATAGACCATTCAGCGCTTGCCATTGCTACCAGCTAAACTATTTCTAGTTCATGATCAGTCACATGCTCTTCACAGAATTCAGCGGCACCCACAGTAACAAATTGTGGGAAACATGCTCCGACTGCACCTGACCTCTTGCGAAGCAATTTAATAAATGTGTGCCTTTGGTCTCAAGTTGAATTTAACCAAATGTGACCTGCTACACAGTAAGCATTGCTTTTACACTTTTAACCATGGATTTCATATTAAATAAATAAGGTTAAAACCAGGGGGTCAGCATAATAACGATAAAAATGGTAATGTGCGAAAAAAAAAAATATCGTCGGCCTGCTGATAAAACCTCGTATCTCCAAATTGATAAGAAACAAAAACTCGTATGTCCACTATAACATGCAAAATTAAACATTTTTTATTTTATTTATATTTTAAATTATATTAATATATTTATATTATTTTATTTTTATTTTTTATTTTTCTGTAAAGTTTATCCTTTTGAAGATATGAGGTTTTACCAGCAGGCCGACGATATATAAAAGTCTGCGAGCTTCAATCTTGCTGTAATATACTCTATGGTTTCAGAGGAATCTATGCTTTACAGGACAATCTGTCATAATATTGAAATCTGTAGATTTTACTGCTCTAGCAATGGATGTCTTAAAAGAAATTGGCAGAAAAATATCTAAGGAAATATTTTTGTTTGGCAAAAAAAAAAAAAAAAAAAAATATATATATATATATATATATATATATATATATATATATATAAACAATTTTCAACACTCTAGAACTCTTCATCCAAAATTTTACTTTGCTGAAAATTCCAGCTATGCTCAGCTGGGTCCTACTGTAAGTTGGTTTACAATGTTTTTGGACACTCTATCTGGTAATAGCTGGTCCAATAGCGGTTAAAACTCGTCTTTTTCTAAGCAAAGCTTCTGTCGCTGGTAGAGTAAATTGCCAGTCAAACAGGTGAATCAGCTGAACATAGCTGGTTAACCCACTTTAACTGTCCAAAACACTGCTGGTTTTAGTTGGAATTTTTGGCAAGGAAGGGATCAAAAGACCCCATCTCAATGTAGAATATTTTGGTCGTTTCTTAATGTGCAACTGGCAGGTTAAATGTCCTAATGATATTAATATGTAATTTTGTGCAAAATTACGATTTGAAAACATAATTTAAGATTTTTTGGACATAAGGACCAAAAAAAAAAAAAAATCAGAGTAAACGGTAGTCTTTTCGAGCAAGACCCTTAAAAAAAAAAAAAAAAAAGACCCTGGTTTTTTTTTTTTTTTTTCACGCGTCATATATGCGAAGAAGAGGTAAACACTGTGCCTGAGTCTGCCTCTGACCAGCGTGCAGTAGTAGGTGGTATTGAGTCTGAGCAGTTGTCTTCTGGTGCGTGCGTATGTTTTAGCTTGATTTACATTGCAGTTCAATTCCGGTGACCATGCCGAATCATTAAGTGTGCTACGGGTGCCCAAACTCCTGTATGTTAGGACATCGAGTCCACGGATTTCCTGACAGGAGAAGAGCGGGTGCTAGCTTTTGTTCCTGGGTGCTGATAGCAACTTAGCTAAGTGCCACTCTCATAATCAACGTTACTGAAATAGCTCACCTGCGTGCACGCAGTACCTTTCCATAACCATTATGTCATATTTGTTTGATTGCTAGCTAGCTAACGTTAGCTAGCTACTCAATTAACTGAATTGAGAAACCCTTGCTGCCTTTAAATGTGCATATCTGCGACTAGGTGACTGAGTTGGAGAGTGATTTATGTTAAGATATAGCGAATGGGAGTAACAGTAAAGGCACTAACAGAAATGGTGTTTTTCCCAATAAAATTACACAATTCCATGGCAATAAACAGAATATTATGCTCTTGGTCTTCTTATGAAATGCGTTGAGTAAATTGTGGGTTTGTTGCTCTCCGTAGCTGGCTACAAATGCCAAATTTAGTGACTGAACTTGTGACATAACTTTCATATGCGATGACCATTCGTGTAAGATCCTCTATACACTGACCGGTCAATTTGGAGACCTACGCGCATCTTTCCGCAGTGAAAGACGTCTGGGCTCGGACAGTGGTAACAATTTGAATTTACCAGTTGTAATTGGCTTTCTCTTATGAGCTGCAATTTCAACTTTTGATCTTCTCCACCTTTTCTGGGCTTCGCTTCACTGTAATGTGTATATGAGTATATATATTTTTGAAAATGTTTCTAAATCATTTTTCTAAACATTGATTCACTGGGGCTCCAACCTGCAAGTTACACTTTAAAGCATAGGCTGCATCCTTCGAAGGCTGCATTTTTAGGCTGCTACGTCATCGCAAGCTGTTCCATTGTGAAGGCGCTTTTGAATACAGCTGAGAAATGCAGCCTTTATCTTGCCTGATATCAGATGGAATTGTCAACATGGAAACAGAGTGTAAACGAGCCTACAATTGAGTCTGATATCCGGCTAGAAGGCTGAAGGCTGCATTTCGCGGCTGTATTTGAAAGCGCGTCACAACAGAACAGCCTGCAATGACGTAGCAGCCTAAAAATGCAGCCTTCAAAGGATGCAGTCAATGCTTTAACGGCCTTTAACTGCCCTTGTGTTCAAACCCCTAGGGGGTTCAACCTCCTGCTGAAATTTGCTATCTCCAAGATAGCGTGTCCATGAGCAAGCCATTGACCATTTCGGGGAAGAAGCCAGGGGATGAATGCCCCATGCAGGGGCAGGACTGTTTCACAGTATAACCGAAGGATACAACAGGAACACAGTCCCAATCCTACAGACCGATGAAGGCTAAGGAGGTAATCCTGATAAACTGACTCAGAGGAACAGACAGGAACAGTGGATTCACAACAATGCGGTCCCAATCCTGGAGAGCAATATGAAGGCCTGGGAGCTTGTTCCTGTTCATAAGACTCCAAAGAGTAATTTTGTATTTCTTTATCATTAATTTACTGAAAACTCACAGAGCAAGAGCTTGGCTCAATACTGGAAGATGCAAACTGATTGGTATGCTTTGCCGGGTATGAAGTAGAACAATCCAACAACCAGTTTGAAATCACAATTAACTCATGCAACAGGGATTTAAAATGTCCATGCAGATCCAGAAAATTGTGTTTCTGTGAATAAAAAGTCATTTTCACATTTTTCTCACGGACTGAAAAATAAGTTCTATTGCGAAAATGAACACAAAATAATGCAGATTTTAATACAAACCAGATAGTCCATGGCGGTGGGGTTGGTGAGAAAAAGTAAGTAAAAAATCGGCTGCCAGAGAGCTCACTCGGTTAAAGCACTGCGTTGCAGTGCAGAAGTGACTATCACGTCGCGGGTTCGAACCCCGGTCGTACCAACCGGCAGTGGTCGGCAGCTTTTTCAGAGCAGCGCACAATTGGCCATCGCGCTACAGGGTTTCAAATTGGGAAGGGACTGTCGGGAAAGGGAAATAAATAAATAGCTTTGTTCGTTGCTCAAGCGCCTCCTGTTGGCCAGACGGGCGCTCGTCAGGAAGATTCTAAGTCTGTTCATGTCCGGGTATCCTCCGCCCTCGTTCTGAACTTGCGAAGATTCAACCAATGAGTGTATAAGAAGCAGTGGCTGACAGGCACGTGCTTCAGAGGAGAGCCGTGAACTGTCTTCGCTCTCCTGTGTTGGCAGCAAGGGGTCGCATACGAGCAAGCTTTGTACATAGTTCACCGATTGGGCATTCCAGATTCGGGTGGGATTGGAGATGACAAATTAAAAAAAAAAAAAAAGTTAGTAAAACACCTTTCACAACCCTTGTGAGAATGCCTTTTGTTATCTCCGCGATTGGCATGTGGCCCAACCCTGTTTCTAGGGGCCTGGTCTACAGCCTTCGCTTTGTGAAAAGGCATTTGTGACGAAACAAGTTTTTTTGTTCTTGAGTAGCTTGCTGCCTGTCATCTTCTTCTTTGTGGGTATTAATGAAGCTTATTTAAAAGTTACATTACTGCCATCTTCTGGTGTCATTTGTCAGTGTCCAGTTCTCACTCAAAAAAAGAGAGAAAAACTTATGATCCCATTGCTAAACCCACCTTCATAACAAACTTTTTGTTTTTCCACAACACACTGGCCTGTTCTTTTTTCCATCTTCCCTCTACTTGTTGCCTTTTCATAATGACACATTTTACCTCACACTCTTGTCCATTCTACAGTAACTCCCTTTTCATTTTCTTTCCTTCACACTGCTGTGAACCTACTTTGTGACCGACAACCTACAACCTGCCTCTTTGAAGCAATAATCTTTCCCACACTACCTACACCTGTTCACCCTTCTACACCCTGCTTCAAGTGCCTATACTCCTGACATCAGCTAAACCAAAGTGGAGCCTTTTCATATACCCTCACCCTTTAAATGACATAATATAAATACACCCTTTCATTCCTCATCATTGAATTCTTGTAGCTGGAACTAACTATCCCGTCGTTTCCCTCCTGATTGCCATTCAGCCGCTGTGCCCAACAAACAAGGATCAAAAAATACAAAAGTCAACAGTTTTTACAGCATAACACCAATACTCCCTTAACTGTTCCAGAGAAGCATTTGTCATCACTTTCCTCTCTGAACATGCCAGGGACTGAGCTGCCACCTGCAAGGAGATAGGTGATCCTGCTGTGTCATCATTTGCTACTTTTGCTGAAGAGATGAGGAAGGTATTCGACTGGCCCCACTCCAGTCACACCACTACCGGGATATTTCTCCAGCTGCGCAAAGGCAATCTGTTGGTGTCCGAGAATTCTACTGATTTCCATATCCTGGTTGTCTCTAGACACTGGGATGCCTGGGCGCTGCACAGCACCTATTTGTTCAGCCTGGCAGAGCGGGTCCAGGATGAATTAACCACCTGTGCCCTTCCCCCAGATCTGGATAGCCTCATCAGTTTGGCGCTCAGAATATATGTCTGGCTGCAAGAGAGGCGGTTGGACTGGTGGGCAAGGTTACAGGCACGTACTCTGCCTGCATCCCAGGATGCTTAACTTAGTTGACTCAGGGGCAGATGGGAACTTTATCCATCCTGGTCTTGTTTGCTGCCTGAGGGTCCCAATTGTTCCACTGCCAGTACCCCTCTGGTCCCAGGGTCTCCCTGGGGTTTCCCTCCCAGATGTTACAGAGGTAACTCAGCTGGTGTCCATGCTGACCTCCGGAGACCACACCAAATAGTTGGCTTTTCTCATGATTGAGTAACTACATGCCCCAGTGGTGTTGTTCACAGTCCTGTCTTCATGTAGCCTCTAGTCCCTCTGCACTTCCATCCTCTGACCTCCACGAGGAGCTGCTGGATCTGAAGGGGGTTCCCCCCATCTATCACAACCTCTGTATGGTATTCAGCGAGGTCCAAGCGACATCACTTCCCTCACACAGACCGTATTATTGTGCCATTGACTTACTGCTAAGCAATTTGCCTCCCAGGGGTCGTCTGTACTCCCTAACCACTCAAGAGTCCTAAGCTATAGAGGAGTACATATTTCAATCCCTGGTTTACGGAATCATTGGGCTTCTTCTTTGTGGCTAAGAAAGATGGGTCTGTACGTCCCTGTATCAACTAATCAAGCTTTATGCAATTACCATGATGAATCGTTATCATTTACACTTGATAGACTTGGCATTCTCAAGTCTCCATTCTCCATTGCTGATGCTATTTTACCAAGCTGGACCTGTGCAACGTTTACCACCTGGTGCACATGTGGAAATGAAATGAGTGTAAGACAGCCTTTAACACCTCCTCAGGCTACTGCAAATACTTGGTGATGTCGCTCTGGCTCACTAACACTCCCTCATGTTCCAGAACCTCATAAATGATGTCCTCCGAGATGTAGTCTCCTGGATTGTCTATGACTATCTAGACAATGTACAGTACTGATCTCCTTTCAGACTCTGGAGGATCACATGTCCTATGTCCACTTGGTAAGTCAAAGGCTCATGGAAAAACCAACATAACTTAAAACCAGAAAAGTGCTAATTCCATCGCTTAGGTGGGGTTGGCTCACAATTAGTTACCAGTAGCTGGTTTGAGCATGTCTCTACTTCAGTGTTGTCTGGGTTACCAACCACCTTGATTCTAATCTGAAGAGAGAGAAGTGGCATTTCCCTCTGCTCAGGTTCTGGTATGCCGCACCCATCCGGGGTGGAGAAGAGCCTGTGCTTCACTACTCGGGCATGTGTCCCCCTTCCAGAAGCAAGGGAATCGTTGTCGCCGACCAGCTCCCGCCTACCAACTGGGACAGAAAGTTGGGCTTGCCATGAGGGATACCCTGCTCTGGGAAACAAGGAGGAAGCTCCCTCCCCAGTTCATTAGCTCATTTACCATTTCAAGAATCCTATCTTCATCCACTGTCAGGCTCCTCCTTCCCCTTTCCTTTCATAATATTCACTCTTTATTTCATGTCTCGTGAATTAAACCTATGTCTTTGTCTTCCTACAGTCTACCCTCCCGCTCCCCTCTTCCCCCAGGCTTATCGATGGTGGCCCCATGTGCACCGTGCACCGGATCCTGGATATCTGATGCAGCGGACGTGGATGACAATTCTTGGTGGATTGGGAGGAGTACGGGCCTGAGGAGTGTTCCTGCTTTCCGGAGCAGAACATCTTAGACCCCTCCCTGGTTTGTGATTTCCTGCTATGACGTCTGGGGTCCACCACTGGGCCGCCAGATGGCGCCCATTGCAGGGGTATGCAGGGGTATGAATGCCTTCTGTGTCTCCACCCATCCAGCAACTTGCGGGTCTGTTAAAAGTTTTGTCTTCTTTGATTGGTTTGCGTCTTTTTTCATTCCTAATCCCAGCTGTGTCTTATCTTATTGTTACCCTACCTCACAAGTGTGATGAATTTATACCACCTCCTTTGAGTATGCAAGTTGCTGGATTGTCATTTGCTATATGCACTTTAGCTCCAGTCAGTATTTCCAAACAAAACTCTTCATCTTTTGGAAGTAAAACATAATCTTTGATGATTGTAAAACACAGACATACTCCTCCTTGTTCGGTTAATAGGAACAAGCTCCCATGCCTTCCTCACGGTCTCCGGGACTGGGACCATGTACCTGTTAATCTTTTCCAAGTATGTTCCTCTGACCAGTTTATTAGGAACAAGCTCCCGAGCCTTTTATGGTCCGCAGGATTGGGACTGCATTTCCTCCTAAGCTTCTCCATCAGACAGTTCGGTTCTGGTGAAGTGTGTGCACTCTTTCTGGCAGTCATCTCAGATTGCTGCTGGCTGGGCATTGGCCCACAGAGCTTCACCAGGAACAATTGAAATTAACTGCAGTATCCTCCTCTGGGCTCCGTCCCACTGTCTCCTTTATTATCATCTATAAACTTTACTATTGGATTGTTCTTTGCCTCCGCATTTGATTCCTGGTCTGGATCATTACACCTTTCCCATTTTTTTTTATAATTCCATATCTTTCTTTTCTTATTTCTCTCTCCACCACATTGTACTCCACATTTTTAAAGGCCATTCATCTGTGATCCAACCTTTGTCCCAGAATTCATCAATAAAAAATTTTGAAAACCGTTCATCCATTGAACAAATTCAATCTTGTGTCTAATTTCTCTTTGTCACCTTCCAATAGATCCTATCACTCCATCTCCTCTCTCCTTGTGCATTTATGCTCCACTTCTACTTCTGTGTTGCATCCATTGCACGTTCTGCATGTAAACAACGATGGGGCAGCATTGTCTGTCTGAATGTTATAGTATCTGTTCTTTTATTTATTTATTTATTATTAAGCTTTATGGATACAACAATGAATTTAAACATAACATAAAGTACACAATTAAAAACATGGAAACAAAAATCGACTCAATATAAAATAAGTTCAGGTTCAATACAGAAAGTTGTATCCAAGGGCCAACCACAAAGGATAAAACTTGTATCAGTGGCTCCCAAAATCAGTTCTGTCAGTGCTACAATGTGAATCTGCATTTGATCAGCCATCCAAGTGGATGCAAAAACACATAATGCAAAACATAAACTAAAACACAAGAATAAGCTCAGTAACAAGCCTCTTTTTAAAGTATAGCAGGTAAGGTAGATTTTTGTTTAAATGTAAGGAATAAAATTTCAAGAAATAGTCATGAGCGAATTAAATTCACAAAAATTCTACTCCAGCACCATAACAAAGTATTGTGGCAGTGCTGCCATTAATTCTGACCGGCAGATTGTGTAATTGAATCAATAAGAAGGTGTACGGGTGTTTGAAATAATGTGCATGGTGAGTATAAATCATGATGGTACACACTAGACAGACACACTCATTCACTCATTATAATTAAAGCTCCATGAGCAGTCAGAATGAAATTTGGTCATGATAACACAAGCTACTCCAATTATTTTTTGCTCAAGCTGCCTCAATATGTCCATGAAGATCATTTATACATTTGAATAATTTTTGGATCTGACAGGCCTTCTGAAGCAGATTTTCTGTGAGCTGGGAAAGAATTCCATTCCAAGGTATTAAGTGCCTTCCCAATCAAGCCATTTCTGGTATGAGGTTTTCAGCGGTCACACAGCAGAATTGGCTTTATTTAAATTGCATTGTCCATTTATTTCCACCCTGATTCCAAGAAGTGTCATTTAATGAAATAAACCATGGACTCACAATGAAACTATTTGTGCTGCATGATTTCAGTACAAACATGCACATTATGACATTTGTGTTCTGATGTGGTGTCATTACATTGTCACATGAGAAATTGCTATATCATTGCTATGTGAATTACTTCACAGCCCTTGTTATGGGCTGCTTCTAGTTAAATTAGAGTTTTGTGACATAGTCTTAACTGATCAGACTTGTAGTTGCCTTTTTATTATATTCCATGTTTATATATTTCAATGATAATTTTTAATATAATTTTTGGCTCTCCCTTTGTGCACCATAAACATTCCTCTCATCAGTTTTAGAGAAAATGTAAGTTCAGGTCAATCTGTTGATGAGTGAACTGATGATGGCGATGGATCGTTTTTTTTACCATTGGCTGAGTTTTTTTTTTCCTTGTTTTATCAATAGTTAAGCTAGAGTTTTCAGAACATCTTATTTCTTCATTTTTCATGATAGTAATCCTCAACTAAGTAACCTCTTCTTTGACTGGTATGTCAAACATAGGGTGTATTACAATATGATTACCAACATTGATCACAGAAGAAGGTATTTTTTTCTTTCTTCTAAGATTTTTGGCAAAGGCAAACCAGCTTAAAGTCTTTGTATCCTTCAGCTAAAGCGAGAAAATAGTGCTTTGAATCCTCAAATTTCCATAGAAAACTCCTAAATATAGAAAACAGAATGCCTGAGTAACTGAAATATATAAACACAATGGAAAACAAAGACGGATTGGCAAGAATGGAATCAGATTCTGACTTGCAGTCAAGCAGATTCTCTTTCTTGGGATGTACAGTGCTGTGAAAAAGTATTTTCCCCCTTCCTGATTTCTTCTCTTTTTTTTTTTTGCATATTTGTCACAATTAAATGTTTCGGATCATCAAACAAATTTTAATATTAGACAAAGATAACCCGAGTGAATACAAAATGCAGTTTTTAAATGATGATTTCATTTATTGAGGAAAAAGCTATCCAAACCTACCTGGCCCTATGTGAAAAAGTTATTGCCCCCTAAACCTAATAAATGGTTGTGCCATCGTCGGCGACAACAACTGCTATCAAGCGTTTGCAATAGCTGGCGATGAGTCTTTCACATCGCTGTGGAGGAATTTTGGCCCACTTTTCTTTGCAGAATTGTTTTAATTCAGCCACATTTGAGGGTTTTCGAGCATGAATAGCCTGTTTAAGGTTGCATCTCAATCGATTTAAGTCTGGATATTGACTAGGCCACTCCAAAACCTTCATTTTGTTTTTTGTTTTTTTTTTAAGCCATTCAGAGGTGGACTTGCTGGTGTGTTTCGGATCACTATCCTGCGCATAACCCAAGTGCTCTTGAGCTTGAGGTCATGAACTGATAAGACATTCTCCTTCAGGATTTTCTGATAGAGAGCAGAATTCATGGTTCCATCAATTACGGCAAGTTTTCCAGGTCCTGAAGCAGCAAAACAGCCCCAGACCATTACAGTACCACCACCATGTTTGACTGTTGGTATAATGTTCTTTTTATGAAATGCTGTGTTAGTTTTACGCTAGAAGTAACGGGAGGCACACCTTCCGAAAAGTTCAACTTTTGTCCCGTCAGTCGACAGAATATTCTCCCAAAAGTCTTAGGGATCATCAAGATGTTTTTTGGCAAATGTGAGACAAGCCTTTGTGTTCTTTTTGGTCAGCAGTGGTTTTCGCCTTGGAACTCTCACATGGATGCCATTTTTGCACAGTCTCTTTCTTATTGTTGAATCATGAACACTGACTTTAACTGGGGCAGGTGAGGCCTCCAGTTCTTTTGATGTTGTTCTGGGTTCTTTTGCGTCATAGCACTCTTGGAAGTAATTTTGGTAGGCCGGCCACTCCTAGGAAGGTTCACCACTGTTCAAAGTTTTCTCCATTTGTGGATAATGGCTCCCATCGTGGTTCGCTGGAGTCCCAAAGCCTGAGAAATGGCTTTGTAACCCTTTCCAGACTGATAGATGTCAATGACTTTGTTTCCCATCTGTTCTTGAATTTCTTGAGATTGCCACATGATGTGTTGCTTTTTGAGATCTTTAAGCCGACTTCACTTTTTCAGACAGTTTCTATTGAAGTGATTTCTTGATTCAGCAGGTCTGACAGGAATCAGGCCTGGGAGTGGCTTGTGAAATTGAACTCAAAATATGTGGTTAATCACGGCTAATTCATGATTTAACAAGTGGGGACAATTACTTTTTCACATAAGGCCAAGTTGGTTTGGATAGCTTTTTTCCCTTAATAAATGAAATCATCATTTAAGAACTGCATTTTGTATTTACTCGGGTTATCTTTGTCAAAAATTAAAATTTATTTGATGATCTGAAACATTTAGGTGTGACAAATATGCAAAAAAATAAGAAATCAGGTGGGGGCAAATACTTTTTCACAACACTGTAAGTTCTGAGCCTGCACAGTCCAGAATTGGGACCGAGCTCAAGTTAACTCAACTCAAGTCTGGTCCTGCTCATCTACTCTAATTATCAAGAACCAGCTTCCAGTCTTAATCAGGGTCCAAGACTGGGACTGCGATCTTGTTAACACATCCAGTTTGCTTTCCTTGTCCTGTCTGTTAAAAACAAGCTTCCAGTCCTTAACTGGAGACAGAACTGGGACTGCGTTCCCCTCAAGCCACCTCTCCGTCCTCTGAAACAGTTCAGTGCTGGTGGAGCCTGTATAACATCTGGCGGCATCCTGAAAGCCTGGCCGGTGAAAGCAGCTCAAGCTTAGCTATTACTTCTGGGCTGAACTGTCTATCCTCCTTAGGGCTCCATCCCTGCTATCCTATCCTGGGGTTCCGGCCCCAATCTCTACTGTATTGCTGTCAATAAACTACTGGTTGGATTGTGCTTCTGACTTCGCGCTTGACTCTGGACCATAACATTTTGATGATCGCAGATTGCTTGGGGGGTCAAAAGGTTAAACTCGAGGAAATCAAAGTTTTCTTAGAGCTTTTAGATGCAGTGTTGACCACTGTACAGCTGATCTGTACTGGAAGTAAATATTTTCCATAATAATGCGCAATATCCAATGAAATTCTGTACTACCAGTGTTTGATAGTTCAAATAAGTGGCACTCTATCCAAAGTCATGAGATAGTACTTCAGCTATGATCATCAGAATCCAAAAGAGAAGATTGTCCCAAAAACGCAGACCGGCACACATTTTCACTTTGGTTCAGAGGTAAGTCGCAACATGTCAGATATTCAATAATATTTCCCAAGGACGATTGTCAAATCAGACTTCAACCAATGGGCGATATTTACTACGTGAGACACGTCTCGGTCATGATGAATAAATGAGCGTTTTAATAGTTTTAAGTTAGTACTATTGGGCGGCTTTCTGGAATGACACGCCTCTACTAGCGCGGTTACATTTGTTACTCTCGCAAGCGAACCCGGATGTAACAACGCCTTGTTGGACTGAGAGGGTAAGTAGGAAAGAGTTCTATTCTCGGGAGAAAAACTCATACATCAGTCACAGTACTGACCAAGCGATTTAGAATTACGTTTATTTTATAGTACAAACTACAGGTAGCACTTGTGGCATTTTTTTTTAATTTCCGTAGGAACTGCATGGCTAGCATGCTATGCGTGAGGGGCTAGATTGCTAGCTAGCTAACCGGCGGACGTATGGCCATCATATGATGGCTAACCAGCCTCTAAGTTTTGAGCAACTTTTTTGAAGTTTTGGAAGTAACAGTGCTTTGAAACCTGCGATTATGTTCAGCTGTCTGCTCTACTTAAGTTTACTGTAGTCGAAGGTAAAATGGAAAATACTGTTGATTTGATCTAGCGAGAGTGCTATTGCTTCATTTTAAAAACATTGGCAGGATAACTTTTAGATGAGGTTTGCGCTGAATTTAAGCTTGGGTATCCATGAGTTTAATTTTCAGAGTATTATCGTTTAAAGGTTGAAGATTGTCTCTAAATGTCATGATTATTTATGTAGCTAACGTTATATTCACTCACTGCTGAACGTGGCTGAGGAAGTGGTTTACTGGTATTTAGAGCTGTTAGGAGCAGGGATGAGTCCCCGGCTTTGCTTTATATCGTACGCGGAAGTGAATGGGTCTGGTGTCATGAAGCTATTGCTCGAATAACGAGGTAACCTTAGCAACTCTCGGAGCTGTAAACGATTTACGGCTCGTGTCGTAATGCTTATTCATAGTGGCTAATTTCTGTACTGTTTTCCTTGATTTAGCATTTCGAACAGCAGCTGGCTGTGTGTGGCTAAGAATGACTATAAGTCATTTATAGTGCATATCAATGAGGATTGTATCGCTGGATTTTATGCGTATTCATCCATCGTATCACAAGCACTCGCACATTTTGATCATTTAATTGGTAAAATGAAGGACTATCGGTGAAATGCTTTGGAATGGATGTTGGTAATGCATGATGTGTTCCCGTAATGTCGTCGCATACCAGCAGTTCCTGTTTGGAAATTCTGATGGCTCCTGATTTTCAGTTGTTAACATGGTGCAAATTCTTTTCCCATTCACCACACAATCACAGTATTCAACGTTGTACTGATGCCAGTGTACTGGCAATGTGTTCAAAATCTTTTTCACTGCTGTTTTTCTGTAGATGCAGACAATAAAGTGTGTTGTGGTGGGGGACGGAGCTGTGGGGAAAACCTGCCTGCTGATCTCCTACACAACTAACAAGTTCCCTTCTGAATATGTGCCCACGGTGAGAAGCACTGATTCTGACTTGAACTGACCATACGGGAAGCATATCCATATTTTATTTAAAACGATGGTGGTGGGAGGTCGATGGTTGAGCTGATCGTGGATCAGTTTTGAGGGACACAGATGACCCACAGTGAGTCAGCCCTCTCGACGTCAGTGTCAGTAGCCACACTTCTAGCTGTAAAAATGAGGCCAATTAATGACAGTTTCACAAGAACATTCTTGGAGGAACTCCCGCAGCTGTCAGCATAGCAAATTGGGAAATTGTTCCGGTGCTCCATGCTAACATTTTTCTACTGATCCCAAATTGAAAAAAATTACAGGCAACCTAACACATGAGTGATTAAATGTATACTTAAGTTACATGTCCAGTTAACACGTCATTTTTCTGGAGAAAATGTTGCTAACATGGGAGCACTGTGGAACCCTGGGTTCTCTACAAGAAGAAAATGAATTAGATTGCTACTCCCAGAACCCTGTCATTGGTATTGCAGTGGAAATCAGACAAAGGAGGGTTTTAGACATGATCAGATGGGGAGGGCATCTAGTGTATTCTGTCCTCATGCCTTTCTCTCCCCCGGCAGGTGTTTGATAACTATGCAGTGACGGTGATGATTGGTGGAGAGCCCTACACTCTAGGGCTGTTTGACACTGCAGGTGAAATATGGCTCCTCCTCTTCCTGTGGCATTAGACCAGTCCTGGTCCTGGTCCTGTCTTCAGTTCTAGTCGTGGAGAGGCACACTTCTGCTGGTTTTTTTGTTTTTGCCTTAATACCAACAATCAGTTTGGACCCAAGTAGCCAGGTGCTGTGATTTAACTGTATAACGGAAAGCTTTACTTGATTGACTAACTAAAGAAACCACTGCTGCTCTCCAAGACCTGATATAAAGATCTCTGCATTTCAGGCTACCGGTTTGGATACCCTGTCCTCCTTCATGGTTGCTGGAAAATTCTGTTGCTGACTTCTCTGCCTGATCTCTTTCATGTGTACCCTCAGGTCAGGAAGACTACGACCGTCTCCGGCCTCTCAGTTACCCCCAGACGGATGTCTTCCTCGTCTGCTTCTCCGTGGTCTCCCCATCGTCCTTTGAGAATGTCAAGGAGAAGGTCAGTACACACCTTTGTTCTAATGTCCTTGTTCCGCCAGCACTTTCACCACTTTACAACTGTCTGTTCTGTGTCTCGTTCTACCTGTCTGCACCTCTTTCCTTATATCCTGTGGGTTGTTGCGCGAGCCGGTGCTCATTCTGTGTCTGTTGCCTCTCGTGTGTTTTTCAGTTGGTCAGGCTGGCAGCGTGTATGTATTTAACAGCTGCATCAGTTTTTGTCCGTTATGGAGTGGATTTCAGGAAGCATGATTATTGAATGGGATGGATCACAGAGCTGAGTTAAGAATGGCTACGTTTGTTGCAGTCCATGATCCGGATTAGGGAGGATTTTGAGTTTTGCTTCGAACAGTTATCCTGCAAACTTGGTAATCCTGCTTTGCGAAATGCCTCCAACTGTGCAGCTTGCTGCATAATTCCCACTGAATCACTATGGACATGCTGCCTCCTTTCTCCCCATATCTCTTATCCTCTCTCTATCACCTGTCCATTTTCCTATATGTCCTGTCTCTTGCTTTTATGATTCTCACTTGTTTTACTGGATCTGTCTCCCTGTCTGCCCTCCCTGCTTCCCTGCAGTGGGTTCCTGAGATCTTGCACCACTGCCCCCATACGCCTTTCCTGCTGGTGGGAACTCAGATGGACCTGCGGGATGATATGAACACAGTGGACAAGCTTGCCAAGAACAAACAGCGCCCTCTGACGCCAGAGGTCGGCGAGAAGCTGGCGAAGGACCTGCGTGCTGTCAAATATGTGGAGTGCTCTGCCCTCACACAGGTATCGCATAGGCTGTTTGTTATTAGCCGTCTTCTAATACTGCAGTGAATCTGAAATATAGTGGCCCGGTGTAAGACTGAAAAATTTTTTTTCGGGCATACTGACATTCAAATCTATTCCTCAGAATTTTATTGTGTTGTCACGTATTGGAATTAATTTCTGCAGTCTTCCATTTTTGTAGCTCTGGAGGCTAAACCAGTATTGAGATTTCTGTTTATTTCTGCTGTACAATAAGACTTTTAGTGGCACACGCTGAACAAGGTCTTTTTTTTGTGGAAAAACAGAATTTGTAATGAGCAATTGTAAAATGAATATAGGAGAGCAATTAAGTGAAATGGTCACCTATTTGGCTCAGCAGTTCAAAGGACCTAGTTACAGCGCGTACATGATGTAAACCGTGACATAAAAAATATTGGTTTCCTTCATGCCTCTCTTCAGAAGAACCAGTGCTTCAACAAATCAGAATCAGTCAAGAATCCAGCCAGGCAACATACCAGTGAGAGAACTGATGCGGATGGGTCACACATGTGTACAGTTAAAAGATAGAAAGTTCTGGAAAAAGCCGACAGGTTAATGTAGACAAGCTCAATGAAGCTCTATGAAGCAGTGTTTGGATGTCATGAAGAGAAAAGGGATCTTGCTGTGGAGTCATGTTAGTCAGGAGTTTGTGTTCTATATAAAACAAAATGGAATGGTAGTGAAGTAGTATTTTCAAAGCTATGTTCTCTATAATTGTTCTTAGCCAAATTAATTGTGATTTAGAAGGTAGGTTGGCCATATAACTGAATTAACAGTGTCCAGTGACAGGTGTGATTGGCGTGGGACAAGAGACTTGTCAGATGACTGTAGATGTCATGCTGTTGGAAAGAATCAGGTTAAACCTGTTGTATTGCTGAAAAGGCTTTGATTTGGAAGGGTAAACCTCTCTGGCGTACAGCAGTATTGTTCTTGGGTTTTTAAATCTGGGTGTTAACACCTCTATAAGAGAATTTTAGAAACTCGTGGCTGATCCGTCACATCCTGCTGAATGATGAGTTAGTGTGGTCAGATCAGAGGATCTATAAGTTCATGATGGGGCCAGGCTGTTTCTCTTTCGTGCGCATGAGGTGTTTTTTTTTTTTTTTTTTTTGTATTTATGTATTTTATAACTTCTGCATAATTTATCATGTCATTTAGTTATATTTTAAGTTCCCATATTATGCTGTTGTTCCGCACATTATTATAAACCCAAATTCAAAAAATTTGGGACTGTTTGTTTAATTTAAAATTAAAACTGAAAGCAGTGATTTGTAAATGATCTCATTTAAAACAATACAGAAGCACATTATCTGATGTTTCACTGCATGAATTTTATTGATTTTTTTCGAAATAAACACTTATTTCACATTAGATTTTTGCAACACATTTGAAGAAAAGTTTGAATGGTGAAGCATTTACCATTTTGTCATGTTGCCATTCCTTTTCACACTTATTAATGGGATTAAAGAGCCTATCCAGTGAAAATGCTACTTTTCTGTTTGAAAGTTTATAACAGAGTTTATTAATGATTCTTTAAAAAAATTCTGGCAATCAAAAACATTAAGTACAGATTTGATAAATTTAATCGGCAATCTGTGGCCAGTTAGCTGCACAGCAAACTGCTGATGTTTTTGCATACTACTTGCATCACTGAATTTAAAATTCAAAAAAGGGTGCCATCCCTTTAAGTTCAAAAACAGACAGCACAGGGAGCTGTTGTTCTTTCTACTTTTTCAGGGGGCTGGGGTTACTAGATTGATCTGCAAAATAATCACTTTGATAATGTTAGGGTTAAATTTCGATGAAATTCAACCTTGGACATCCCACCAATTTCATTCTGCCTGTGATTTGTGCTTCTGCCTAGGTTTAGCAGCATGTTATTACTCATATTGCCAGTCCTAAATGTAATGTCAATGATTTGCATTTTTAGCATCGCACAAGGTGACTACATCTTCAGCTGCTTTGTCTGCGAATAAAGCAGCCTTTATCCACAAGTATTCACTGCCTTTTACACCGTGTTCACCATTTTAATTTGTTTTTTTTTTTTTTTTTTACAATCGCAATGTCATGTGAAGGGCAGAGCATGGTTGTTTGCCCAAAGTTGATTTAGCTATGCTAAAATGTGCAGCTCCGAGCATATACACTGAGAATTGTGGTCAGTGCAGTGGCAACATATGCAAACGTGACTTCAGTGAATTAATTCTGAGAGTATTGGCTATCTGGCCAACTACCAATGTCTGTAGAGTAAGAGTAGGCAACACCTCGTGGCTAGCTCGGTCTTCATGCAACAGATATATCTGACAGAAAACCAGTGACCCCAACCGGTGAGTTGCTGCTGCTCTCTATGGTGCACCTTAGCTATATTAGACTACAGGGTTCTGCCCAGGATGCTAGGAGTGCTGGTCGGCAAATTTCTTCCATGCCGGTTCCATTTTGTTGAGTGGGGGGGGGGATGCTGAGATGCGTTTTCTTTTGTTCAGCAGGGGCCATGGTCTTGGCCTTGCAGAGCAGACGGCCCTGCCTGATTCATTGTCGGAAATCCTGCAGGTCCGTCTTGCCAACTACCGTCGTCCAACAATTTCACGGCTAAATTTTTTACGGGCCAATCAGGGGAAAGAGAGGCGGGAGCTGCAAACGTGACATCACCAGGAAGCGACTTTGTGTTTGAATACAATGGCGGCGTGCGAAGCGGTTCCTGTGGATGGGTCAATATCAGCAGTTTTAACAGAAATGAACTCAATTTCTTCATTAAAAGAGGAGCAAAGAAAGTCACTAAAAGCTTTTCTGACTTGAAACGATGTTTTTGCTGTTCTCCCGACCGGTTTCGGTGAGAGTTTGATCTACCAGCTGGCTCCTCTGGTCGTGAAAAAGATGGGAAAGACCCGATTGGTCGGTGATGAGTGTGACGAGAAGAACCATCGTCCAATCAGCAGCCGCAGATTTTTTTTGAAGGTTCCTCTGAAAACTTTTTTGAACGGCTCTTTCCCAGATGGACTTGTGAAATATTTCCGTGGCGGATATATGGAACCGTCCGTCTGGCGTGTCAGGTTACCATGGTCTTCCAGTACTTCTGAATTTTATTATTTTTTTTTTTCTTTGAACGGGCGGCACAGCCTTCTGAAGTTAAGTGAGAGAAGCCACAAATTATTTTACGGAATTGTTAGGGGAAAAAAAAGGTTGACGCACTAGTCAAACCTATGGCTGGAGAGCGCGGTGCTTTAATTATCTCGAGTTTACAGTAGGCCTATGATATACTTACTATACATCTCGGGTACAAGTAGACATGCAAAGACCTCGATCTCGATCATTATGCGGGCTACTGTGACTTGCTTTAACATAAATTGAGATAATGGTGTTCAAAAGCCATGAGGAAAATAAATAATTTCTTCATTCACGTTACGCTGAGGAAAATGGTTTGTATTTTTTTAAATCGCATTGAATACACATCTATTATCAAAGTCAAAATATGCTTTGGTTATTTTGACATAGCCAAGTGTACGCTTTCTTGGGTTAGGAAGAACGCTGCCGTTATTAAGGTCATGAAACTTGATCATTTTGTTCATTCTAATTCATGAAACATCGCGCTTAAAGAATACCGTTCATGTACACCGAAGTGCGGGATATATAGCCAACACTGATACGACATCAATTAACATATCTGTGCACGTAGGAAGCTTACTTTTTCAGTTGAGCTGTTTATTATGCATAATTTCACAGAACAGATAGCCTATTCAATTCATAAGGTTAAAGACATTTATTCATCTCGAACAAATATAAACAGTTACGTTGGCGATCTACCTTTTTGAAGTCAAGGAGCTTCAAAACGGACCATTTAAATTTAAAATGGGCATTTAATTTCATTTTTCCGATTAATGCGTTCGCGAATGGGTGGGAGGACGTCTTGCGATATGCCCCAGGGCAGTGAACACTATTGGCGCCTTTTGAAATCGTTCTAAGAAATAAAAAGCAGATAAAGAGGTTGGCCACGGAATTCTTTCCATGTTGACAATATTTTATTAGACACTCGGACTAGTTTGAAGACAAGTTGACGAGTCCGCCTTAATTTTTACTTATTCACCTTATTCCCACGTCCCATGATCCCTTGTGCAAATTCTGGGAGCAACTTCCGCTGCATCCTGTCACTGAACTGTTTACCATGGTAGCGGCTCACGCGAATCCTTTTTTTTTTTTTTTTAAACGATTGGAAAATAATATATGAGGGAACATCACCTTTTAGCCCTCAGACGGGATAAAGTTACGGTACCGCTGCCTTCTACTATTGAAGAATGTGAGAACGACCTGAAGCAGTGGCCACACTAGCGCATTTGGCTACATTAGCGACTCCGTTGCCACAGACTGCGAAGCTATGAGCAATCTACAAAGCTCCGAAGCGTATGCAGTACTTCCACAGCAACAAGGTCAGTCGCGTTTTGTTAAAGGAGGTAGTATACAACCTTATGTACCTTAAAACAGATATACAAGTACTTTCTGAGAATATTTATGAAGGAAACAATATATTTCAGCGGTAAATATTGCTCTACATATGAAACGTAATGGATTTTTATACAGAGTAAATTAATCCATCCGACAGTACGAGTCAAATTGGCTCTACTCCAGCCAACTACATTATACGGTATTAAGTTGCTTGCTAATCCAATACTATAACATGTAAAACACAGTGAATCCATTTTTCCCATACTTCTAATTTTAGTGAAATGAGGTTTGGAGTGCAAGACTATTGTTTGGAACAGAGTAGGCTATTTTCAAATTGTAGTAGACTATTGCTACTTCTACAGCCTCATCTTAAACTGTACAGGATGAAACGTTAGTTACACTGACTGGCATTGCCGGATGAATACAACAATTTTCTGTCCTCCCTACACGTGAAATCATACCTTGTGCTCTCCTGGCACTGCTGTCAAAATGCTTCTGAGGACTCGGCGTCTCCTCTGCGGCGGTCTGTCTGAGCCTAGCCATAAAGTAGGAATTATTGTTTGTCGACATAATGAAATGAGCACCTAATGTTTTTGGGGGTCTTTTCAAATTCAGGTTTTTCAGCCAAATTCTGGCTTCCTCTTCTGTAGGTAGGCGATGGAAACCGTTTCGCTGAACACAAGGACAATCCCCTATGTTCTGGGTGCGCGTTCAAAACACTGTTGATCAAACCATAAATTTAGCTTCCTCTGGTTGTTAGTTCAGCCTCGAACAGCACAATAGGTGCCGGAGCTCTGAAGGGACATTTTAAGAAAAGCAAGTTAATTTGTTAACTTAGCGATTACAGCTCGTTTTTTTAACTGAAAGAAACGCTGCTGTTCTTGACTAGCCCCTCGCCAAAAACTACTTCTGCCGGAAGTTGCACCCTACATCATATCTACAGTAGCGCCCTCAGGAATAAGGTGGATAAAACTGGTGCTTCCCATCCTTAAATGTGATTGGCTGAACCGCGTTCCATGTCGGTATAAAATCAGTGTAACCCACTGCATTCTGAGGCAGACCGCAGTACAAAATACCCCTGCGCAGCTGGCCTAGCACTCTGCGCTCAACTGACTCGTTAGGTTACGTTTGTTTCAAGACTTTTAGCTCGCTATTTCAGTGTTAGCGAAGTTTAGCCTTTTAACCCGCTAACCAGGTGGCTATCTACCTAGCTAGCTATAGCATTATAGAGTTCGATATCACTTTAGCTTGCTAGCTATGTTGCTAACTAGCTCGCTATTTCAGTATTGGCGATAAATTGTTGATTTTTTTTTCTTGTGTGTTTATTTTATGGGCTATGTGTAGGGTAACCACATCCATTGTAGTGAACGCTAGCTAGTTGACAAGCTGGCTAGCAAACTAATGCACAATTCAACATATTTTCCTGGACACCGGCAAGTGTGGAGGACGAAAGTCAATCTTGTTCCCTACTCTCGCTGCTGGTAATGATATGGCCAATTGGCGCGAGTTGAGAACAAGGAAACTCAAAAACCGAAACGAATGTAAAATTATTTAACGGGGCCTTCAGGAGACCGAAGGAGACATTCCAAATAGCCTGTTTTCATAGTATATCTACATTAACAAGCCCAAATAGCCTGATGTGACATGATAATGGCGCTAGATGAAAAAGCAATCTTGGCGTCTGTGTTGCTTGCCAACCATTCTGTCCACTCTATCTTGCTTGGAGGAAGAACAAATAGTTCTCCATTTTATTGTTGCATTATTACCAATAAATAGTTGATTTTTTTTCTTGTGTGTTTATTTAATGGACTATATGTAGGGTAACCGTTTTATAAAAGCAATAAGCCCCTTGAAGCAGTGGGTTACAGTTATTTTATAACGGCGGAGGGGCACTAAGGCACTCCGCTGCGTGTCGTGCCTTAGAACACCCCTCCACCGTTATAAAATCACTGTAACCCACTGCTTCTCGGGGCTTATTCCTTTATTTTGTGTGCACTAGCGGACTACCGCGAATTTCGAACCCTGTTATTTTCTTTTAAGTGCAACACTGAATCTCACCTTAAAAATCTGTCAATTGGGCCCTAATTCTTCCGTTTGGCCATCTCTCCGTTAGCCGTCTGTTAGCCGTCAGCTACACTCGTGGCAAAGCATAATACATGTACAATTCTTGGTGTGCAACCACGTGACAAAATAGTGAGACGTAAGCATCCATCGCCATGTTGGATGATATACAAGTCTACAATGCCGTCTCCACTGCGGCTGGCGAACTGGCGATAGAGGAGGCTGAAACCAGTGATGCCAAGTCTCACGCATTCGGTGTAGGTCTTATGCATTTTTTAGGCTTATTCACTGTAGTCCGCTATTATTCATTGAATGCTTAATGAGATTCTCACGCGGAATTAAAATCCTTGTGCATTGAAGTTTCTGCTTCACTTGCGTAAAGGTGCACCTCATCACAAGTAACATGGAAAGCGATTATGACTCTGGACTTCTCGTGCTTCTCTTTACTCAGGGATCGGAAACAATGCGTGTGTTTCATGATCGTTTAAATTGTTTAGCCTAAATGAAATATGATCAATTGAAATGTTTTTCTTCCAATGAACTTATTTCATTGGAAATAAACACTTTCATAGCGCTAACAATGTGAACCATCGCCTTCTACAACAGTGGGGGACACAGAATTGGGTATTGGAAGCACCGTGAAGAACCGTAATCTTGGTTGTGGTTATCATCCACCATGGCGGACTTCGGGTTTGCTAAATATGCGTGACGTCATGTGCACACGAAGAATTGGCGGATTGCTGTGACGACCACCGCAGACGATTCCCGCGAATTGGCTATGTCAGGGAGCAGGTCGAAAACGAAAGTTCGCTATTCTGACAGTAACATAAGGGGGGAGGGGACATATTTAGGGTCATTTATGTTTTGTTTCTTGCAGTTTTATTGGACACTGGATGCATTCGTTTTAACTGATCTTTGAAAAAATAGTGCCATGCGGAAAAAGCACTTTCTGGGCTAAGTGGTGGTCGGTGGATTCCGAGTGCTGGTCGGTGCATTCCGAACCAGCATCGGCAGAACCCTGAGACTAGCTTGCTAATTCTGACTTGAACTACTCCAAAAAAAAACTTTTTGTGTCCGTTCAAAATTGATCTCAAATCATTTGCCTCTGCAAGCACTGATCTACATCGGTCCATATTGGTCCACTTTTATCCAACACAGTGGGTTTTAACCATAAAAAAAAAATTCTAATGGCATGAAACCAATGATATGTACTCCAGAACATGGCGTAGAATACATATATGAAAACGGGGAAAAAAGCCGTTGGGAAATTTTTGAGAAAAATGTGTTTTTCAGAAATTGCAATTTTTGAACTTTGAGAAATTCAAAAAAGTGTTAAAATCCCCAAAAATGAGACATTGAAGGGTCATTCGTGGGCGTAGTCTCTTCACTATTGATTCCACAATGGTTATGTCACATTTCATGGTCCATAGGTCATTGCACAATTGCACAATAAGCCTTATTATGACTGGGGATGGGTAACATTTATTATATCATCATTGATTACATCAGACTTGCCTACATTCACAAAACTACGCCCTCCTTATATTGTGCATTGTCCCTGAATTCTTTCCTTTTCCCTGAGACATGCAAGGGGCTGACGGCAAATATGGACTACTGCACAGCCCGCAGGAAAGTTTGTATTCTCTGTTTCCGAAAAGGAAGCTATTCCATCGTAAACAAGCCCCACCTTATCTCTGTCATCCATGATCTGATATCTGAGTATGATGTTGATGACAGACGCCTCCCTAGAGCTCTCTGCGGCCCCTGTACCACTGCCATCTATGCCATGCAACGAGGAAAGGAGGGGGTAAAATTCAGGTGCCTTAGCCAGATTTAGGTCATCCGCGTTTAATAGCAGCTTGGATCTGCTTGGGTTTGTTTCCATTTGATTTAGCAACCCAAGCAGATCCATCTTTGATTACAGACAACATTCTCAAGCTGGCTAAGGCACCTGAATTTTACCCCAATCATTTGACATGGATTGACCCAAAGTAATCCTGAGCCCAGGTAACTATCACTTAATAGATAAATGACAATTCTTCAGGCAGTGCCGTTTAAGTGATCAGAGATCACAGGTATTCAGTTAATGCTTGTACCCTCGCCTTTTACACTCCAGATTCCTTGAAATTTGTAATTGTGTTAATGGATGGTGAAATATCTAAATTCCTTATATTTTTTTGAGGAACACAGTTTTCAAACCTTTCAATTATTTTCTCACCTGTTTGTTGGCAAATTGGCAAGTCTCAGCCCATCTTAATTCCTGAAGGACCAGGCCTTTCCAGGATACTGCTTGTGTACCAAATTATGATTACAATCACCTTCTGACATTAGTTATTTCAAATTGCATCATGATTCAAAATTTTTACCTCATTGCTAGTCTAAAATTGCCACCGTCCCGGCTTTTGTGTAGGGTTCTGTCCACGGTGGGCGGCAATGGGCAGGGCCGCCCGGCACATTTTAGGCTGCCCAGCACTCAAGCTACAAAGTTAAATCGGCGCCCGGCATTGAAAATAAAAATTCATGCAGTTTTCACGATTTATTTGTTCCATTTAACGGTGTGACGGTCATGTTATTTAACTTAGAATTGTGTTTTACAAAGTCCCCACCGGGTGCCGGTACTTGCTTTCATTTATCAGAGCTGTCTATAAACTGAGTCTGGTCAGCTGGCTGAGGAGGAGTCATTGTTATTACCCTGCTCGCGCTCAGGGCGCTATCAGGCAACATGGCTTTGGTACTACTTGGGCGGCACAATTTTCTTGTGCGCACAAACTAACCAAAGTTTAATGGTTAAAATTTGTGAATATATATAGGCTGAAAGTTGCCGTACACGATGGGATACCGCTAGAGTCGTGGAAAACCACAGTGTTCTTTAGCAAGAAAATGGAGGTTGTACGGCTTTATATCAAAACTCATGAGTACTCTTATATTCGGTAATCTAACACCGCTAAGAAGCGGGAGCTTGCAGGATTTATAGCTCTCCTCACTCGTCCCAAGCTGTGTAAAATAGTTTGGCTCTGTTCTTGCTAGCGATATGGCGAGCTAATGCCAAGTCCGATTAGAAAGGGAAATGCAGTGTCATCCAAAGGAAAGACCCGTCTCTGCCTGAAATTGTGATGGAAGGTACAGTTCCGAAATATTAAGGAAACTGTAAGCAAATGAACCAAGCTTTTGAGTTGCGGGAGAGTGGTTTTGGTTAGCAATTGTTTCGCTTGACAGGACATTTAACTTTAGGTATTTCATTGCATTGTTCTAATTTCACCTGTACGACAAATTTAAGCTTTATTTAGCATTATTCAACTTTGTTTTTCCTCTCAAATTGCCTGCTGTGGGTCCATAGGTCACTGTATTTTTGGAGTTTTTTTTTTTTTTTTGGACACACTGATGGCTAAATAAATTGTAAAGGTTATTTTTTTCAATTTTTGTGATTGGTCCACCCTGTTGGTATTATAAAAAATATCAATCTAGGCTTGACAAGAATATCATGGGCTGGAGATGATTTTTAACTCTTTCAACCCCAGATATTCTAGCATCACTATACCCTTCAACCCCACAGCCCTCTGTAGAGGGCTGGTCATTATCTGGACATTGTATCTTACTGTTATCTCTGGAATCCCATTAAATGTAACCTGATATGTTCCAATCAATTAGTCAGATTGTTTGAATTTTCCCGACAGGAATTTGGGGTTGAAGGGAATATGTTGTGGGGTTGAAGGAGTTAATATGGTATCCTGCAGTTTCAGCCAAGGGAAAATACTGCATTTTCCTTGACTGGAACTGCAGGAAATCATAAGTAATTCAACCTGAATTGAAGGGTCCAGTGCAATAACTTGATAAATGCCAATCTCATCATGTTTTTTGGTATTACACGGAATATACTTTCACCATATACCAATGTTGTGTACTGATCAGGATGACATTGTAAAGCACATGTATTGTTGTTGCATAAATAAAGTCATGTAACGTAATTGCCCTCAACCATTAAATTCTATAAATTTTCTTAATGTGAGGGGGGACGCGAACCCCCCCATCCCCAGTCTTCACCATGGCACCCGGCACTGAAAATCCTGGGCAGAACCCTGTTTGTGGGATGTCTTTCAGGCCTGAGTGACAGGAATGGATATGTATTTACAAAAAAATGAAGTTGACCAGACAAAACATTAAATATCTAGTCTTCATGCTGTTTGAAATGAAATTCAAGTCAAATTTGGAACCATCCGAACTTTTTCTGAGTTGGGGTTGTATATCATTTATGTCCACTTTTACTTTTTAGTAAAAAAAAAACTGCATAAAAATACTGTGAATTACATAAAGTATTTCTGGTTAATTTGCTGCCTGGAATACTCCTCCCACTGATTGGGCTGTTTGGGGTGGGTGCTCTCTGTGTGATTATGAGCTCTGAGCTACCAGCCCCTTATACTGTGCAACAGTGGATGGTGGCTACATACATCAAAACCCCCTTTCTAAACTACCCACAGCCTCTAAATACAGGTGAAGTGACTTACTAGAAAGCTACACCATGGGTGTAGAAAGGTAATGTGTGCAGGCCAAGCAGCTTTGAGGATGGCATTTACATTCACAACCAAGCATGATAGGAACAGAAATTGGAAATGTTTAGTTTTGGATTCCAGGTTTACAGTTTATTCATGGACACTTGGAATGGAGCCATCCTTCTTGCATAACTTTTTGGTGAATGTGGCAATGTACTGGCCTCTGTTTGATTGTAGTCCAGTATAAAATGACAAGCACACACAAGTAGATATTGATTAATATCACCTGGAATGATAAATGTGAAAAAAGTAGCCTTACTTAGTACTATGAGGGAGAGGTAGCTGGGGAGGTTGGTGGTGTCAGTGGGAGGGAGGACAGCTGGTAGGCGTGAACAATGCAGAGCAGATTTGATTTTGATGTTGAGAATGGCGGAAATTTCAAACGGTACATTTCAAATGTTGAAGTGGACAAGGAGGTTCTTGCAACTAAGTTGGGGGTTTTAAAAGTGAACCTTGAGCTGCTGGGTACAGAGGAGACAGCCATACTGGTGGTCTGAACTGGTAAAATGTATTTTCAGTGATGGGTGTCTTTCCATCCTGACATTCATCTCATTTTGTTTTTCTGGACATCATACAGATTACTTGGAAAAAGAGATTCTGAAACTCAGTGTGCTCACCTGGATAAATGAAGGTTAAATAATGAATTTTAGGAATCAATTGTAACAGAATGCTGAATAGACGGAAGGTCCCCTAGTTCACAGCCCAAATACGGACTGCAGTGTTGAATATGCACATTATTGCACAGCTCCGGTGTCTTCCTATCCAGTTCAGACCAATCACGTGTATTATGTGCCCCATATTTCTGCAGTGATGTCATCCTAGCTCAGGGCTGCCCAACCCTGTTCCTGGAGATCTTCCTTCCTGTAGGTTTCCATTCCAACTTTCACAAAGCTCACCTCTTTTGATAGCGAGAGGTGTTTTTGAACTGCTAGGACCAGCTGTGCCAATTCAGGGTTGAAATGAAAACCCTCAGGATAGTTGATCTCCAGGAACATGCTTGGGCTGTTGTGTCCTCGCGGAATTGGCCTTTGTGATAAAAGGCATGTTAGCTTTGCTAGTGCTTTCTTTGGATATTCCTTTTAAAATCATGCTCATGATCTGTACAAATGGTGCAAATGTCAGTTGAGTCCACTCCAATTAAATACGTTCTTCTTCGGGAAGATTAAACTCTTAATTTATACATCAGTTAGTGTCTGTTCATTGTAGTATACTGGAAACTTTTCCAATGCAGATATTCATGCACTATTTCATTTTTTTTTTCAAATTAACCACCAAGTGCTAAATGTATGCTCCTACTGTCTCACTTCTTAAATTCTGTTCCACTATTTATGACAAATTGCAGGAGGATTAAGATTATTGTGTATTTAAATGTGTGTTGGAACTGATGTTGGAAAACCAAAAAAAAACTTGCAAAACTGCCCTACTCTGAGTGAGTTATTGAAGGTGACAGCTTCCATGTGAAAATATCTACTGCCATGTTGTATGTCTAGCTAGTCCAGGGCACTAATGCTGGGTTATTCAATGGGGCTGCAAATCCTGCTTACGCCTACTTCTTTTGTGTTGTTGACACTGCCCTTTGCACTTCAGTGTTAAGGTGAGAGTATGAATTGCATATACGGAGCGCTGGGTGTAACTGCATGCAAGGTTTATGTAGGCTACGCCACCATTTGGTGGTCCCATCTGGTTTGGTCTCGTCGTGTTCTGTATTTCACTGCCCATGCTTCTCTGGTCTCATTTCGGCCTGTCTGGAATGCTCCATTTCAGTGTGTGTGTGTCAGCCCATGAGCGTAGTGTCACAAAGCAGGGGTTATTTTAGGAGGCAGGATCATAGCGTTGGCACTGGTATACCATACTGTGTCAAACCCCAAAACCACGTAAATCTGAAGCATGGACTGAAGTTACCAAGCTGCTCCAGGTTTTTCTTTGTAGTTACCCAGCTGACATGATAATCATGTTTATAAACAAGTGCCGGTCTCTTTGTTTGAGACCGCTTGTGTTGCATTGAATTTACCTCTGGAAAATGGCAGTTAACCCTGTTTCATTCTTTCCATCTCAGCGAGGACTGAAGAACGTGTTCGATGAGGCCATCCTAGCTGCACTGGAGCCGCCTGAGCCCAAACCCAAGAAGCGCTGCAGCCTGCTCTAGAGAGGGAGGGAGCAAGGGACAGAGTGAAGACAGGAAGGCAATGGAAGAGGAATAGGGGAGGTGGGCGTGACAGGAAAAGGAAATGGACAAAGGGACTGACTCGATGACAGAGTGCCTTCAGCCAATCCCGAGGGAAGCAGAGGAGACAAATCCAGTTCTGTAAGGAAGGTCAAGGAAGGGAGTTGAATCACATTATTCTCCCCAGGGGGACTAAGATTTAATTGGAATCCTCTTGTTAACCTTACAGTTTAAAGCTCTCTAAGGAGGAATGGCAAATTATATTATTTGGATGATAAGAAGGAGCTGGCCAGGTAATTGCTAACGGTTAATTTCATACTGCAGACTGGACTCAAATGCTTACTTATCCTCTTTTCTTCCACCTGCTGCCACCTTCTGGTACATAATGGGAACTTCAGGTGCATTTTTCCTTAGAAATCTGCTGGCCTCAGAGAACTGAATTTATATTACTTTTCTGTTTTGGAGTATGATGTTATTGATATTATAAGATATTGTGTTTTCCTCTGTTTGGGGATTTTTAGCGGTTTTCAATTTTAAGACTTGAGTTTTTTATTGTTTTTATTATTTTGTGATTATGTGCCACAGTATCACTTTGGTTGCAGTTTGTTACATAACGATCATAAATCAAATGTGTAAATTACTGATCTGAGTAATTTTTCTGGGTGTAATCAAGGAATATTTAATAAAAATGGTTCTTCTGGCCAATTCTGATTATTATACTGCTGCAGCTAAATCACTTTTGTTGATTAATTGTTGGTGAGATTTCTTTTTTTTTGTTTGGGTGTCCAGTTGTCTCCTCTTTAATCCCGTTACATGAGATTTCTAAGTTTCAGTGGTTTGATGTTGTAAAATCATTACTTTGTGCTTGTGTGCCTTTTTAGTATTGGTACATTTATTCTCTGATGTACTCCATCTCACACTCAGATATGGGCAATTCCACATGAGAGTTGCTAAAACAGCAATTTTTAACAAGCGTTTCATATTAGGTTGTCATGTAGATGACTCATTGCCAAATCAGAAATTGAAAACCGTTTTGAAATATCTTTGACGGTCTTCTCAAAATTTAGATTTGAATTTTGTAATACTTTTTTTTAGCTCCAGGACAAGGTCAAAGGTTATTTTTCCAAGGCTGACAACTCCTAAAAGATATTCAGCTATTTCCTGGTATTTACTGTATTTCCATATATTGGTAGCGAAAGTATTTGAGACTGTAAGTCATTGCAGGAAATTTAAATGCACAATTCCAGTGGCTCATTGTGAAATTTGTCATTTTTCAACGTAATTCCGTTTCCGAAATTGCAGTATAGTTCTCTTCATCATCACAGAAAGCAAAACCTTTATTGTCCAGTTGGACAGATTCTACCCATCATGTTTGTAATCCTTTTTATCAATCCTGATTCTCTCGTTGTTGGGTATAAAGATCACAAAGTGCTTTACAGTTTATTGTTTTTGCTCAATGCCATTGCTTACTCGCGCATAGAGGAGCATGGTCATTGGTATTATCCTCTGGTCAGAGCACGAGACGTGTATCCAAATGAATGAATGTCAGCCATTCCATAATTATGCATCTGCAACCACGCTATAGTGTTACTGGGACTATTGCTGATTGGCCCAGACCTGATCACCTACTTCAACCGGTGGGTAGCTATCATTTGGGCCGCTGTCTCCCGCTATATTTACACTGGTCTTCACTTTATTGAGGTAAATGTAGCTGCAGACATATTGGGAATACATACTGCTCCCTCTTGTGTGCCCCCTCACTGAGCATGTTGGATGTGGAGCAGTGTGCCAGTGGGACAAAGCTGGTCTGATATTAAGGCTGATATTCGCCCTTGGCTGGCCATCAGTCCTGACCTAAACTGCATAGAGAACCTCTGAGATTAGTTGCAGGGGTGTGTGCGTCGACGTACAGGAGTTCTGCCAGTCAGTGACAGGAGAATGGGCAGGTATACCTCAAAATCAGAATAGAAGCTATTCTTTGTCCACGAAGAACTGTATTCTGGCTGTTACTGGCGCAAATGGGAGACACACTTGGTACTGACCAGTGCCAATTTTATTTTCTTCAGTTTGGAACGCTTGCACTTTAAGAACTTTTTGACTTCCACTTTTTTGTTGAATAAAATGTGAAAGTATGCCTTTTGTTCTTCTACTTGATTGTTTTTGAAACACAAATTGTAATGTACTGTTAAACTGAACCACAGCATAATAGTTTTAACTTTACAATTTTGCAATAAAATCTAAATGGTATGTTTTTAATTTCCTTGAGCATAAGGGGAAAAGTTACTTCCCTTCAGGCATTTCAGTGATGCACGGAGTCTGCTGTGCATTTTCTCTTTGTTGTGACAGTTCTATTGATAGTTGTGGATGACTTTTATGATGAATGACATCGCTTTAGTTCAAAACAAAAATGCCTCTATTTTTAATTCTTTAGAATATGTATCATATTGACCATGCTCTATTGTTTTAGGCACTATGGCTAATTGTTTCAATCAGTCATCCCATAACTGGTGTGTGCACTCTGCCATGCTTTAAAATCGCTCCATGTGACCTTGGTCTGTCCCATGCTTTGCTGCCAAGGTCCATCTTCAGTGGGCGGTAGATGGACACAGAAGAACTTGATGGAAGGGGCTGGGGTGAATTAACAGCAGTTTGGGCCAATGGGGCAAATACATTTGTACGCAGGACTGTGACAGATAATTGGGTTAATTTTCATGACCTTTTGAACAATTATCGAAAAACAAAAACAAAAAAAAAACATTAATAAACACAGGGAAAGCACTCAGTAAACTTTAATTTATCAAGTGCCTTGAATCCAAAACAGAGGAATTTTACTCCGTCTTCTGTGAAAACAAGGAAAGCTCATTTTTAAGCTACCTCCCTTTAGTTTTGCTGACATGGTGATGCGTGTTCTGGCTCTGGACCAGCACTGCATCAGGAAGTGGAGCGGTTCCTGTACACAGAGCACGACTGCTGCTAAGTGATCTCATAATGCCTCCTCAAACTGGCGAGCCTGCTGCAGAATGCACAAACACCTGAACATTGTGTAACAGGAAGTAGACCTATATCTGAGAAGACATGTTTATGGGTGGGTCCCTGTAGAATATACTCCTGGCTCTTTACTGGACCAGGGCCAGGATGAACAAAGCCTCCACGAATTACTCTTGGGAATTAACTCAGACTTTTGCTGTCCAAAAACTGAGACCTGAGTGTAAAGCATGCTGAAATGATACAAGGAATTACCGTGAGTTGAGATTTTTCTCTAAGTAATTATTAAGATTTCCTTCCTCGCAGTTTTAAATCAAAGCGTAAACTGAAATGAATCTTTTTGTCACCATCACCTCTTAATCATTACAGGTTACATATAGCCTAGGCTAGGTCTTAATTGTTCGGTAAAAAAAAAAAAAGTTAAAAATGATTGATTGTCAATTAGGCAAAGTACGTGGAAACAGGTTGTGCGGCTGTTGGGTGTTCAAACGAAACAAGCGATCCAAACCTGACTGATGTGAGCTACCAGCCTGAGTGACGTAGGCATTCTCTTCTAGCCGAACAGACATGGCGGCTTGTTTGAGCGGTCTTATACCCGACATTTACGCGCAGATTACACGCTGTAAAATTTTTTTTTTTTAAATAATGGCTTATTGTTTTGGATAGCAGAGATTATGTATTTTATTTGGTGATGTAGGTTTACCATATGTTTACCTTTCCTTTAAAATGGACTGAGAGAGAATGGAAAATTGTTCTGTGGTCAGATGAATCAAAATCTGAAATTCTTCTTGGAAACCAGGGATGCCATGTCATGTGGTCTAAAGAGGGGAGGGACCATCCAGCTTGTTATCAGCGCACAGTTCAAAAGCCTGCATCTCTGATGGTGTCGGGTTGCATGAATGCCTATGGTGTGGGGAGCTCACACATCTGGAAAGGCATTATCAATACTGGAAAGTATATAGAGGTTTTACAACAGCATATGCTCCCATCCAGACACCAAGCCTTTCAGGGAAGGCAGTGCATATTTCCGCAAAACAATGCCAAACCACATACTGCATCCATCACAACACCATGGCTTTGCAGTGGAAGAGTCTGAGTGCTGAACTTGCCTACCCGCAGTCCAGACCATTCACTAATAGAAAACATTAGGCGCATCATAAAACGAAAAATCTGGCAAAGAAGACCCAGGACTGTTAAGCAGTTAGAATCCTAAATCTGACAAGAGTGGGACAACATTCCTCTTCCAAAACTTCAGCAATTGGTCTCCTAACTTCCCAAACATTTACAAACTGTCGTTAAAAGAAGAGGAAATACTAAACAATGGTAAACATGGCCTTATCCCAACTTTTTTGAGATGTGTTGCTGCCATCAATCAAAATGAGCTGATATTTTTCATGAAATGGTAAAATTTTTCACTTTCAACATCTGATATGTCGTTTATGTTCTATTGTAAATAAAATGTCAGTTTATGAGATTTGCAAATTATTGCATTCTGTTTTCATTTACATTTTACACAGCATCCCAACTTTCTTGGAATTGGGGTTATACAGCAAAATCCACATAGAAAAGCTTGAGTAAAAAGTGAAAACAACATCCAGAATCAGCCACCTCAGTCCCATGGATGTGACGTCAATATGGTTTGAACTAGAAAGGGCAGAGTCCATAAGTACAAACTCAAGGATATGGATGGTCTTGAAAATCTTTGTTTGGAGGAATGGTCCCAAATACCTTCAATAATACAATAATCTTATTACAAAATATAGGAACAGACCCAGCTCTCATCTTTGTGAGGGGTATTTAATAAAGTAGTAAATCAAGAGTGACAATGATTTTGAAAGCTATGGTTTTCAGAAAAAAAATTATCCTCAATGAGAAACATCTACAAATGAGAATTAGTGTATTGAAATATACTACTCAAAATTTGATAGGGATCATAGGAATTTTTTTTTGTAATGACATGCAAATTTGGTAACTGCCACTGATGAACAATATATTGGATAAATGACATGCAGTCAGACACAAAACACATTTGCACGTGCATTTCATGACATTAAATGAGCATGCAGCCTCACATTTTGGCTTTGACTAACACTTCACCATTTCAACTCAGCGTGTGTGTGTTGCTTGTTGGTGAAAATTTGGAAGTTCCCAAATTTTTTGCATTACATTTAGCAATAACAATGTCTCCTGAACGTCTTAGACATCGATTGACTTCAGAGCAATTGGGAAGATGCATCGGAATGCTTGACTCTGGCTTCTCACAACGTCACGTTGCTAATGCACTAAACGTCAGCCAAAGCGTTGTGAACAGAGCGTGGAACCGGCATCAAACGTTTGGTACAGCAGCACACCGTCATGGGGGTGGTCGTAAGAGATCGACTACACAACGACAAGACCACTTTCTCACACTTCAGGCACGACGTCATCCTTTCTGGACTGCCACCACCCTACGAAATGACCTTCATAACGCCTCGGGGGTCAGGGTATCCACTCAGACGATACGGAATCGTCTTCATACTGCCGGCCTCAACTCAAGAAGGCCATGTGTTGAATCCCACTGACCGTGCGTCATCATAGGCGTGACCGTTTGGATCGGGCTCACGATCATGTCACATGGACACACAACGATTGGGCTCCAGTTCTCTTTACTGATGAGTCCCGATATTGCTTGGACTTTACTGACAGGAGGCAACAGGTGTGGCGAAGACAACGTGAGCGATTTAATGATGCCTACATCAACGAACACGACCGTTATGGTGGCGGATCAATTATGGTCTGGGGAGGAATAAGCAGGAACGGCAGAACGGACCTGCATGTCATGGGGAGAGGGGCGATGACAGGGAAGTGCGGTAAAGGGATGAGATCCTCAATGTGTATGTAAGACCATACGCTGGTGCTGTTGGCCCTGATTTTATCTTGATGGATGATAACGCCCATCCCCATCGTGCTAGGGTGGTGAATCAATTCCTAGAGCAGGAGACAATTGTCCGCATGGACTGGCCAGGCGTCCACGGACCTAAACCCTATCGAGCATGTGTGGAACATGCTGCAGGTCGCCATTTCGGTCGTAGGGCACATCCCACAACTCTAGAAGAGCTCGGAAATGCCCTTGTTGAAGAATGGAACAACATTCCAATTGCAAGCATCCGGGTTCTGATTGACAGTATGACCCGGCGTTGTCAAGCCATCATTCAAGCTAGGGGGAGGCCATACCCGTTATTGACATTAACTGTGGTAATGAAACATCAAACGAACACTGTCTGTTTTCACTTTACATGTCAGAGGTGAAACCATGAAGTGTTCGTGAAAATAAAGTGTGAGGCTGCACGCTCATTTAATGTCATTAAATGCACTTGCAAATGTGTTTTGTGTCTGACTGCATGTCATTTATCCAATATATTGTTCATCAGTGGCAGTTACCAAATTTGCATGTCATTTCACAAAAAAATTCCTATGATCCCTATCAAATTTTGAGTAGTATAGTATGTTACTGGACTCAACATATAGATCATTAATAGAGTTGTTTATTCAGTTAGTTGAGAAATTATCCCCCTGGACAGAATGTGCAACAATATTCTGCAACTTCATAGAACCAACACCAAATACATCAAATCTGGGGCTCCTCCCTGACCAGGCATCCAAAAGAACCTTCAGATAAAATTAGCCTTCACCGCAACAGGAAAATGCACTTTAATGCATATAAACAAAATAATAATAATAATACTAATAAATCAGTTTTACACAATAATCAACATGAGAAGAATATTCTGTCATTTAACATGGTATTGTGTCGTGCAGAAAAATACTTTGTAGATCGGGCTTGACAGTTATAAGACTAAATGCAGAATACTTGATGATACAGTACATTCTTAGAGCAGTAGGGGGTGCTTTTGCATACAATTTCAACACAACATGCATTATAACAAATCAATTAATTTCATTCTTAGTCACCTGTAAACCATGTGTATGTGCACATTTGTAAAAACACAAACAAAACTGATACTCCTGTTATCATTTTATTTTAAAACAAATTATTTTTCACCACAGATTGTGTCAGTTCCTGTCCCATCTCCCATGTGAGAGAGAGGGGGGAGGGAGAGGGAGAGGGATGGAAAAATAGAGAGAAAGAGAGTGGGGTGAGTGAAAGAGAGGGGTAGAGGGGGGAGGGAGAGAGAGAAAGAAGAAGAGAGAGAGCCAGAGGGAGAGGGAGAAAGAGGAGAGAGAATGAACAAGGGAGGGGCGAGGGAGGGAGAGAGGGGGTAGAGAAAATGGGAAGAGAGAGGGAGGGAGGGAGGGAGAAAGAGAGGGGGGGGGGGTGAGAGAGAGAGAGAGAGAGAGACAGAGAGAGAGAGAACCAGGTTTACCCTTGTAATTATACATTGGGTCCAGTCATTCTTTGGGATATAAAATGAAGAATTGATTTCCATTGGCCATTTACAACGTTAATTTTGGGGCAGAATGTTCAGCATATAAGCAAGAAGTTTCATGTCTTCAATGCAATCTTTCTCCTCATCGACTATTTTTGTCATCACTTGTTCTTGAGTTTTGATTAACCACATACATAGAGACAGGAAAAGATGCTTGGCCCTAATTAGTGCAAATTAAGCACAGGGTCCTAAACGCTCTAACAATTATGCACAAAAAATAGCCTTGAGTGGCAATTAACAGAGTCCAAGAAGCATTGGATGAATGACACAATGACACTGCAGATTCTGATGTGTCAGTATGTAATGGACAGCACACAACATCTGACTTTACAAAATCTTGAAAGGAAGGTATTTTGAATATATTCCAAGTATTTGAAAAGTTTGTTTCAAAAATATATTCAAGTACATGGAAGATAAAAATCCCTAGCTGATGGATGGTGGCGCTACAGAGCACCACTATTGTATTTGCACTCAATATGTGCTGTGTGCTTCAGACAAGCATGGGAAGCATCACCTTGTTTTTAAAGAGGTTACAGAACACATTATACATATAAAGACTAGCCATACCCGTGCTCCACCGGGGGTTGATTGTGACCACTGATCCTAAAGAATACTGACGTCACCTGTCATCATGGTAACGAAAGGCTAAAATGGATAAAATGGCCCAAATTTCAGTAACAGAGCGAGTTGGTTCGATCCCACATGACCCAAGACAAAGGCAGGCTTGTATGGAACGCATATGCCAGAGGCCGCAGGGATCCGTTGGGCGGTTTGGGAGGAGATACGTTGCAAAGGCCAGGCAAACTGAGAATTAATATATAGATTCACAACAGATTTTGAGAATGTAATGTTGCTGATTGCTTTGGATCACAAAAATATTTTGATTACTTGGGGCGCCCTGGTGGCTCATCGGTCTAAGCGTGCGCACCATAAAGGCTGTGGCCTTCCTGCGGCGACCCGGTTTGATTCTGGCTCGGGTCATATGCCGCATGTCTTCCCCATTCTTCTCCCCAACCTTCCTGTCTCTCTCTACTGTGTGATTATCAAGAAAGGAGAAAATCCCACAAAAATTATAAAAAAAATATATATATATATATTTTGATTACTTTTCATCAAAATACTCAGTCAAGATTTGTGAGCTTAGTGAATACTGACCCTCTGGTCTTGGCAGTTTCTTTTGCAGAGGAATGCAATATTTTACAGTAAGGGGAAGGATATAAGGCAGAAATTAAGCTGCCGCCGTCATTTTACCTTGATCTAATTACTAAATGTATAAATGTCCCATTTTTATTGTAAGCCTCAGAGTACTACGATTAAGGTAAAAATGCTCAGTTACCTCAGGGTGGCACTACAAAGCATGACATTCTGTTCAAAGTCCACAGTGCCTATGATACATCTGTGAGAGTTCAGTCCCATTCATACGTATGTATTCAGGAGATGTGTCTGCCTCACTTCCTATTCCATTTGATACAAAATTGGTGTAGCACTGTGAAACAATTTTTTTAGTTTCTTTGGCAATCATGACCAATGGTCAAACAGTGTAGCTGGAAGTCAAAAATCCAAGGGGTCAGAGGTCAAAATATTTTAAAACTTTTTGCAAAATTACAAAATAGCCATAGATTGTGAAGATTCTGCATGAGACAAAGAATCTAATGAATGATTAAACATTTCAACAGCTAAACGTTCAAGAAATACTGACGACAATTTTAAATGACCTAGTCAGTGGATGCATTCTAGTGAATGAATGGTGGGTGAAATTTTCAAGTTACTATGAAATTGGGAAGCTTCAAGCTTGAAATCTGACAATTTAGGTGAATCATGCATATCCCTTCATTATGTGTCCTGCTGAGTGCTGGTCAGGGTTGCCTGCAGCTGGATCCTCTATCAGTATCCTTTGGGCAAGAAGCTAGAATACAACTTAGATAGTTCACCAATCTATTTTTTATCATTTGTGGATGCATGGTCTACAGTGCCTGACAAAAGCCTTGTCGCATAAGGACATAGTAACTAAAAATAGCATATAACTTTATTTCTAACCAATCAGTTGTTACAATAAATGGTCCACTTTAATGTCAAGGGCTTTCACATTAATAATTTGGTGCAAAATGAAACCGTTAAAAAGTGTTCTGATGTTCACAGCTTGGCTAAGCCCATAACATCTGTTTTTGCTAGGACAAAAGTCTTGTCGTCTCTTCAGATGATGCAACAAATCGCAGATTAGAGTTTAACCTATGACAAATACTGTAATTAACACATTCCCAGATGTGTATAGAAATAACCCCAGCACACCAGACTTTCATATGAGGTGCGACTAGACCTCTGACAACATACCAAAGATTCAACCACAGACCAAAGTGCTGATCATCAAGAGCCTGAAGACTGAGTCTGCTGCTGAGGTGGCAGACATCTTTAATGTATCCAAATGTCAAGTGGAGGGGATGAGAAAACGATTTGAAGAAACTGGTGACGTTCATGGCAAGCGCCAGGTCAGACAGACCCCGGTATGACAACTGTTTGAAAGGACCGTTTGTTGCTTCAACTGTACAAGGCTAGCCCTTCTTCAACTACAGCGGTTACATGAGGAAATGTCACCAAAAATCCGGTATCTACAAGAAGAGTTTGTCAAATTCTCTCTCAAAGTGGTTTTCATAGCCAAATTAGTACACAGAGGTCTGCATTAAACAGAAAACAAAAAAACCTGCATTGCATTTTTGCCAAGGCCCACAGCTCGCAGAAAGGATTGATACTGGAAAAGTGGCTGAAAGTTTATTTTTCTGGTGAATCATCCATTGAACTGCATGCCAGTCGCCGTACAAGACCTGTTGGAACCCTCATGGACCCAAGATTCTCCCAGAAAACAATCATGTTTGGTGGAGGAAAAATCATGGTTTGTTGTTACATCCAGCATGGGAGTGTGAGAAAGATCTGCAGAGTGGATGGCAACATCAACAGCCTGAAATATCAAGAAGTTCTTGCTGCCCTACTTATACTGCTGCTCCTTCTCATTCTTCTGCCTCCATGTCACAGTTCCTGAAAGCGAAGAAGGTGAAGGTACTCCAGGATTGGCCAACCCAGTCACCTGACATGAACATTATTGAGCATTTCATGGGTAAGATGAAGGAAGAGGCTTGGAAGATGAAACCATAGAATCTTGATGAACTCTGGGAGTCCTGCAAGACTGCTTTCTATGCCATTCCAGATGATTTCATCAAGTTATCTCAGTCATTGCCAAGACGTATGGATGCAGTCCTCCAAGCTCATGGGAGTCATACATAATATTAATTTTTTTTCCAAGGCACCATGGCTTTATGTTCTGATATTATAGTGGCATATTTGTGTATTCAAAATAAAGTGTATGTATAATTTCCACATTTTTTTTCAATGCGACAAGACTTTTGTCCAAGCAAAATCTGACCTTTCTGTACAAATTAAATTATAAAACTCAATCAATGACACAAATCTCTATTTTGGCATATTTTGCATAATCTAGAGGGCTTTGCCTTTCATATAAGACATTTTTGATTCCAATTGATCAACTACAAGTCAGGTTATTATTTGTTGTTCCTACAACTTGGATAAGTGACGAGACTTTTGTCAGGTACTGTATATTTCACAGCCTTTTCATCTATTTTTTCATCCTAAAAGATACATTCTTTTGCAAGGTAATAGTGGAGGGAAGTATGAAATCAATAAGAATTATGAGACTGTATGTTGTGTTCTCAAACCAGAGGGGAAAGTAAAAAAAAGTCCCAACAAAGGCAGTAACCTGTTAGAACCTATCAATTCACCAACACACTCGGCAAGAAAAAAACCTTCATGTTTGAGCTGATGTAGTGTAGTTAGTGTTTTAACCACATACTACATGAGTGCATTTCCAGAAACTAAAAGATTTTGCTGCTCAAATGAAGGATTATACATGCATTTTGGCCATATTATTATCAGCTTTCAATTTGCGACATAAAATAGACAAAATCTAAAAAAAAAAAAAAAAATGGTGGCTTTGTTTAACTAGAAGTCTTCACAATACTGTCTACTGGTTTCAGCTTCTCAAGAACGTGTAGGACAAAAACCAGGCCTTTCAATGCAGATGGCACACATTGTGATGCCACTGTTCTTAGCCATCACAATTCGTTTTCCTACTTCTTGCGGTTTTTGTGTCTGTCGCTGACGTAGAGGTGTAGAGGAGGTAGTACTGTCAGGGGGTGGTTATTCTGGGAATCCCCTCAACTACTTGGAAGCAATAGGCGCAAAGTATGTAAAGGGTTAGCTGTAACATATTCTTCTCTCTTGTCTTTTGAGCATCAATCTTCCATCACCCTTCTCTTTTTTCTTTGCTTTTTCCTATCCTGTGATCATTTTTGTATTTTGTTCAATCAGGTTGAAAATTAATTTAACCAGAATATTGAATTCCTGTTTCATTGACACAAGAGCACTCTGAAAACATCTCAAGAATCTGTACTTAACCCTTTAAGAGATGAGATCGCAAGTAAGTGATAAAGAAGTTCTTAAATAAATGCCCTGATGCTGATGTAACAATGCTGATGACTTGAAGAAATAGAATGACACAAAAGCACCCACTCAGAATTGTGAAAAAATAAAACATGAAAAAAATCCAAAGAACCATTTCTTTAAACTCTTTACAGTGCAGTCTTTTTTTTTAGCTAATTTCCTCACAAACTAAAATGCTTACTGCTCTTGAACCACTTTCACTACATGCATAATCATGGTCTTGTTTGAAAGGTGACACTCAGTAGATTGCTGTCAGATGGTCATAATTGCTGTTATGACCCAAGTTAAGTTACAACACTGGTTATGGTCATGCGTGTTCCAGCAGACAATTTTGGAGAGTGCAAATTTCCCAGCGTTCCCAGCCATGGTCGCATTTGCTTTTACAATAGTTTTAAAATGTCCTTATTTCAGGTCATTTTGCTCATATCCAAGCAAATTTTCACTCCAATATACTCTTCCAATTCCCTGCACTGCTGTGCGATCGTACGCGTGTAATAAAGTCACTTCCAAAACGCCTTTGCTTCATTGTCAAAATTTTTTTCTCCTGGCATCCTATACTATTTCTAATACCACCAATGCTCAATCCCCTCCCTTTCTCTTACATCAAACACAGCTCCACCTTTTTGTCATCTTCCTCGTCTTTTCTTACACCTCCTGCTCCCTTTTCTTCAGCAGCATTGTTAACTCATTCGTCCCATCTTGTTTAGACTGGGAAACATCGCCACACCACCTGCAGCCAACTTATAAAGGCCTGCTTCTTAATATGGGCAGTAGGGGATGTGACAGGCACACCACACTCCTGGATGCTTCAAATCATGTATTTATTTATTTATTTATTTTTTATTATTTGAATTTCTTTGAAGCATGTCAGAACATGCGGGTAAGTGGAATTGGTAAAAATGTAACAATAGAGACTGGGAGGCTTCAAACGTTCAAAGGTACCATTTCCTTATGACCCTGTCACCCTAGGCTTCATCTAATATCCAGTATTGTGTTCCTCCTCCTGACAGCCATATATGTTCATTGATAAAGGTGCATGGCCTGAGTCAATACAAATTATTTGAGGTTCAGGCTGTGTTGACCTACAAAACCAAATGCATGGCAAAATCACAATCAAATACCTTTCATTAAGCATTAAGCATTCATTAAGCATTAAGTTTTACAGCATGGAACAATGGAAAACTTACTATGTAGAATGTACACGCACTCTCACTCTCAAACACACATGCCCACACATACAGACACACACATCCCCACACACAGGCATCAAGTTGCCAATACATACAGACACACACCCCTACACACATGCGCAAACACACACAGACACACAAACGTGTACACACACACACACACACACACACACAAGCCTCACATTGCTTCAAGCTGTATTCAAACTTCTGTGTAATGACAGACTACATTTTTTTTTTCTGAATGTGATTTTATTAAAACTAATTTAGGGACAAGCTTAAGCCTGTGCATATCAATGTACACATTTGCTGATCAGTTTTCTGTGACAGTATGCAGTATGTGCTTCTGTGCCTCCTGGAGCCTCTTAGTCACAGAGGTTTGTGATTATTATTGGATGGCCAGTTGACCTCATTATAAGATGGTTGCCACTGGTAACCATAGACGTCTGGGGCAGAATTATGGGATAGAAAGCCAACCCCTCCCTCTCCACTTTTCTCTCCTGAGACACTGCTTCAAAAAAAAAAAATGCAGACACTTCCAGCATACAAGACCAACTCACAAACTACACCTAACACGTGATCACATCACACTCAATCAAAAATATAGAATATAACAGTCAGCTTTCCGTCAATATTTGGATTAAACATGAATATGAGTGCTAACAATACACTCACTGGCATAGTATGCTCAAAGACTGTTCATATCAATGGTGGGCATACAGACATACTTATCTCTCGGTCTCTGACATAACCGGTTACCATGCTGACAGTCACACTGAGGCGGCTGTGGTTGCGTGGCAGGGTGTATATTATGGGATGTTCTTTGTTTTGTCACAACGTGTCCTGGTATGGGATGGAAGGTAAAAGGCAGAGATAAACTGTTAGAGCACACATCCGATTTGTTTGCAGGGAGCAGCACTGTGCACTATCCACATCTAAACATTAATTAATCTCCTCCAATAACTGGGCCCAATTTGCAATTTCACAACCTGGTGTTTCCTTCTGGCCTGCACCGTGATTCAGCCAGACACTAGCCAACATTGTGATCACTGTGAGGATTTCATGCATTGGTTAAGGATACCATGAAAATCGCGAATTTGTGAAGAACACTCCCACTGTCTTCAAACATGGGGCATTTTGTCACTGTACGGACACACTGTACTCCCAACTACAGAGACGGTGTGGTGGGGAGGGTGAATTAGCACAGTGGGGGAGGGGGTATAGCTGTGGTTATTATGGGCTGTCTGTGTTGTTAGGTGGGGGAGGGGTGGAGGGGGTGCAGTGGAGTATTATGGTCTAGCTTTGGCCTGTACTGGGGTGGTTCCTAAGTAGGCTATGTGTCTGCATCGCTCAGTCCTTCAGAATTTCAATCAATGCTCAATGTGCCGACTGTGGAACGTGCTGCAATACAGAACAAACAAAGGATGATAACATTGAAAGAGTATAAAACCACCCTCAGTTCATTTTTTACAAAAATGAAAAAACTGAGGGAGTGAGATGTTAACAATGTTCAAAGAAGCCATTGCTCCGATTAATATAATTTTTGAGACACTAAAGTACTGTCCTTGTACAGTCCCTGTACTGTAAAGTTCAGCAGATAATGGCAAAGCTGAAGTGAGAAATTCACCTTCAAAAGAACTAACAATTCAAGATAACTATTTTAGAAGAGCAGAACCAGTTTTACCTCAAACCTGCAGTTGAAAATAGCCATACATCAAACTGCAAATTTTTGTTCTCACCTTGAACTTGCTTCATTTGAGGTCACATATAGAATCACAGTTGTGCCTACCTAAACTTCAGAATTGGTGGAATGCATATTTTTACACTATGCAGCCAGGTAATGAACCTGAGACTGTCAGCTGTGTCTTTGTCCTGTAGAGTTTCACCAATTGCAGAAACAGCATTTTTTGGTGGTCAGCATTGATCAGCCTCACTTGGCTCTTGTATCCCTGTCTGCACTTCTATATGCCACATATCCCTCTCTTTCTCTCAGTCCTGTCTGTATCTGTATCCTTTCATCTGTCTGTCATTGAATTTAAGTCTATCTGTCTCTGCTCCCTGCCCACTGATGGTGTGACATTATGGGATGTCTGGAATGGGGGTGGAGATGGGGGATGGGGGAGCAATGGTGAGGTGGGGGTGGGTGGGTCGGTGGGTGAATGAATTGTATATTTTGGTCTGTTTTTGGGTTTACATGGTAATCTGACCCAGCCAGGCTCCCCACCCCCTCTCTATACTGCTTATCTCCATGACAACACTTGGTCTAGTAAGAGTATTATGGGATGTAGCTTATTTTTATAATGAAACTATATTATGGGATGTTCAATCACTGTGTGTGTGCGGGGGGGGTCAGTGTGGTGCGGGTGTAATGACTGTGGTTTCCATGACAACCACCCACACTGTCTTTCCTGATTGGTGATTATGGGATGCCGCCACCCCCTTACCCCTAGTTTCCATGGTGATGGAGTAAAAAGGGGGAAAAAAGAAAGAGATTTGACTGTGTGCTCTTCATTTCCGTCGTCCTTTGTGTGCACACACAGGCCTGTGGTACGAAAATAAGTGCCCCGGGAAATGTACAGAGTGGGACAAAGGGAAAGATGGAGGGAGGAGACAAAGGAGTATAAAACAAGTGTCAGAAGAAGCATTTGCTGAGTCAGAGTCAAAGAAGTTCTCAAAATTCAAGAAAGTTACCAGGATTAGAAAGAACAAAACCAATGGGCATTAGAATAAGTTCAGTAAATGGGATAATGGTATAAGAGCAAAACAGAAGTACAAAAGAAAAATGTCTTCAGTTTCTTATATATATAAGTTAAATTTTTGTTCTGCAAAAAAAAAAATTCAGTCAGTAGCTTTGTACACCATGATTATACATTTGTTAACCAGCATCTTCTTTCAATACCAGCCTCAACATATAACTCACAAAATGTATTCAAGTCGTGCTCTGTCAATCATTGAATTAACTCATTTACACATATTGTGTGCACTTGGCATTGGATCACGTGTTGGCCCACTGTATTGTACTACAGGACATTCATTCTTCTCAAGACGGGGTCACAAAACCCCGAATGGAGATAGAAGACATCGTAATCTAATAGTCAGAGGCCTTTGACAGAGGCCTCTGCCAGTCTGGATCCTATTTATATGAAGGCAATGTGTACACATTGACCACAATCTACTACGAGCAGATTTTCCAACAATGAGTACATACATGCATTATGTTTGTAAATGACCCCGAGTGCACACAAAGCATGTATGCTCTCAGCACATTTTGGGAACATACATTCAATGCAATTGGCAGTATGTCTAACAAAGTCATAGAATGTCTCATGTGACTCAGCCAGTTCCAGCATTACCTTTGCCATGAATACTGCATGGATCAAGCATGCATATTTGCTATGCAATCTTTATGTGCCATATTTAACACGTTTGTATGTAGTGCTATGTGCTCTTTCAAACATGCATGTAAAAGGTTACACATGCAGCTACACAGAAGCATAATGTAGGCCTAACTGTATGTCAAGTGGCTTGGAGTTGCCCTGGAGACCACGTGACTGCTATATATTTTCATTTTCACTGAAGTTATGCCTACTGTGTGATGTAAGTGACTGTGCTTATTAGTATTATGGGATGGCGAGTGTAGGTGGGAGGGGTGGAGATCTCCATAGTAACGGTGGTTGCTAAGGGGCCGGAAATAGTAATAAGGGGGTGGGGGGGTAGTATTATGGTCTGTACGTTGCAAGGTAACTATGCAGAGGGGGGGGGTATTATGGGATGTCTGCCCCCTGATCCCTTTGTGTGTATGTGAGGGGTGTTTGTAAAAGAGAGGGAGACGACGAAGGCGTATGTCACACTGGGCAATATTTGAACATTTCCAACAAGCTTACGTTCATGCGTTTTTTTTCCTGCCACCAGAAAACTAACACCGAAAGAAGCGGTTTCAACGTGAGATAATCTGGTAACACCGCCAAAATTTATTGGCCGATTTTAAACATTTGTTGTAACATTTCAAAGAATAGCTAGCTCGGTATCTCTGCTTGGATTTCATTGTAGTGACCGGACGGTATCGTTCCAAGACTAACAGAACACCGGACAAAAAAAAGTCTTCTGTCGGTCATTATCACTCAAGATCCACTCGGATCGAGCAGCGTCTTATCGGAGTCAGTTTGACAGATTTTTTAAAACTAGCAAGCTAGCTGAGGAAAGTGCAGCTGGCGTGCTATTTGAATAAACGCACATTGCCAGGTAGCAACCGAGCTAACGACAGAATAATTAAGCAAGACCGCTAAGTCGTTGATGGTTAATTAGCCACATGTCCCGTAACTTGCCAGCAACATAGTCCTGTGCTGGCTGTTAACTAAATGACATGGACTGAGAACGCAAGTTCGTGCATAGTTTCTTTTCATCTTTGTTGCAAGGTACGTTTAAGGCATCTTTAGCCGCTTAACGTTATATTTGGATGTTTACATGACTAGTTAACATCAGCTACCACTGTCCTGTGTGAGACCATTTTGTTAGTTCAGTTTCTGACCTGGAGCAAATGAAATGCGCATAGATTTACCTTATCCAGCTCGCAAGCTAACCAAAGTTTCCGTTTTCTCCCCCCATTCTCTTTACCTGTATCTCACTCCCCGATTCTCACCTATCCGCTTTAGACTTAAACATTCAGGATTGAGTGAAACGCATCGGATTCAACTAAATTGATTTAGCTGGCTGAGGAGCTAGTTAATTTTGAACAAAACATGTCCGGGAGTGAAGAGGACAGGGACGATTTTGGACCAGCCGAAGACCGGTCCCTGATTCAAGGTAAGATGTGCCTCCGTAACGTGGCTTACGCTTAGAAACGTGATGTAACCGTCGTGCTTAACGTTACGTTAAAATAATTAATTGCTTGGTTCTCACTTTGGTGATAATGCAGATTTGTTCGTAATCTGCGTGAACATGCTTAACGTTGAACAGCTGACAATAAAGGCTGATCGCTGGCTTAAGATGCTTTCACACCGGACGCGAAACGAATTTTTCGCACTACAGATTACATTCAAAGTCAATGTAAAGATGCGAATACTCATTGCATTGACTTTGAATGTAATCTGTAGTGCGAAAAATACGTTTCGCGTCCAGTGTGAAAGCGGCTTAACTAACGTTAGCGAAGCAAAATTGATTCACAGTGGGCTACCTAGCTCACAATGCTAACTCAGAATTGAATTCCGATAACTTCGCCTTGTTAAGGTTCATTGGAGCGAATTTTAATTATTTCGCGAATTTCGAGAGTTTCTGCGATGGCCAAATAACACACCTAAAGTGCAACTAGAGGGATCATGTGGATTAGTATTGTTTTTTCGACTGAGTAGTTCGTGCTAAGTTTGCGAACTTGGCTGATGTTCGCCGCTCAAACACTACCACGGTAGGCGAAGTTTTTGAATTGGAAAGTTGGTTGGCTAACGTGGCTATACCGCAAGCTAGCTTTGCGTGCGTACGACCATTTGAAGCAGTTTTTAATTTTCAAACAAGACTGGAAAACGAGAAGTAATTTAAGTTCGTTGTACTATAGTCGGTTGGTTTGCCGATTGGTTTTAGCAACGCGGAGTTAAAATGCCGGTGTCTTTTGGCGCACTTGGCAATCTGCGGCCTACCGGCATCTTCACGTGTAACCGGCTTAGCTGCTAGCTAACATTGGCACATGCTACGTTATTATCAGTCATTGTGATCACGATTACAGTTTCCATTGAGCATTTATGAATTTCATTTTTGGGACCTGTCTCTGTGTTGATCTTTGTAAACTTAAAGTTAAAATTTTTATGAATTTTTTCATTTTAAACACCAAAAGTTAGTTCGTTTGGGGGGGGGCGGTTTGCTAGGGTTAACTTGGCTAAGTCGATTAGGCGAGCAGTTTGTCTAGCTGCCAGTTCCGGAATTTTGATTTATTTCTGGCGAACCAATTTACTTTTGCTTATGCTTCAATTTACTTTTGGTGAATTTTGCTGTTTGGAATATTTATATAAAATAAACCAGATAACGTTTTAATTTTCGGATGTGAGTTTGCTGTAGCGAAGACTACGTCCACACCGTTTTCACGTCAAACCGGCATTTTAAAACGAGAACTATCTCTGTCCACGCTAAAATGCGATCCCAAAGTTTTCAGCTGAAACGGGGCCAGCGGCGCTGTCTAAAGCCTCCGTTTTAGGGGTTCGAAAACGCCGGGTAGTGTGGACGCTAGGCGAAAACGTAGTTAAAATGATGTGTTTTAAGATTACGAAGTATGAATGTGGACGTATTCTATGTGTTCAGTTATATTCTACACAACTGAGACACCATTTGCCATTACGCTGATGGCCTGTGAATTGACAGTGAATCAGTTACTTTAAAAATGTCAGTCTGTCAGCTAGCTACGTTAACTTCGATCTCTCGCATGAATGCAGGACATTGGCCATTAGCACTCGAGGATGTAACCTTACTTCTGCTTGGAATGTGTCGAACAAACATACATACAACCAAAAATGGATCTGAATTTTGTGTATATCACACACCGATGAAATCTAGCGTGTTGCGAAGTGGGTATGGTGTTTGCATTAGTGAATGCACACTTGCGTTACAATGTAGGTGTAACAGTTATCTAAAAAGCCGTGCCGGTGCTCTTCTTTTATTTCAGTATTCCTTTCAACGTAACCGTCGAGGGTCGGAATATTGTTGCGCTCTTGAGGTGTTCAATTAGCTGGTTAGATCTCAATTCACTTGCTTTGTTTACTTTTTTATTAGATTTAAAATGCGCCCGCCGGCACGTAAAATGTACTTTGAAGCTGGGTTTCATTGCTTCCATCAATGCACTGAGCTACTGGGCTTAAGACTTGATTCGTATACCTTGTTGAGAGAAAAAAGTATTTGTCCCCTCCTGATTTCTTCTTTTGCCTGTCACATTTAAATGTTTCAGATCATACCACTAATTTTAATGAGACAGACAACGTGAGTAAACCCTAAATACAGGTTTTAAATGAGGGTCATGTCACAGTAATCGTGACAAGATTCAAGAATTTATTGTCACATCCATCATGCAGTAGGAATGGATTAAAAAAAAAATCATTCTGCTGGGTGATGGCAATGGAAACGTTTTCTTGAATTCCTTAACCTTCGGAAAAATGTATTTTTTTTCAGCTCTCACATCATGTTTTCATATATTATTTAGGATATTAATATGAAATTTCCCCAAATAAGCATTTTGTTGGTGACATTTCCTTTTTTTTTTTTTGGGGTAGCTTTGTCAGTTTTTGATCTATTGACTTAACAGTTACAGTTTATTACAGGACAAATGTCACAATCAAAATGTGATTTTTTTTTTTTTATTTTATTTTATTTTTTTTTTTAATTGGCAAGACCTAAAAAAATTTGGCCAAAAACAGATTTTACTGAATTTCACAAAAATACATTGAAAAGTTTACATTTCTTCAAAACCAACAAGAAAATAGGTGTTTATACACAATATGGTCTTATCACTGATTAAGACAGCTGAGAGGCAACTGAATTTTCAAGAAAAGATAGCATGTCCAAAAAAGATTTTGTCAAATTTCGCATACAGGACAAAAATACATTTTTATGAGATGATAATGGACGAAACTGAACTGAAATCTCAGATATCTGAATTGTACACAGGGAATGCAACAGGTTCATGAAGTTTGTTCCAATTGAAAGTCTTACAGAAACGAAAGACGAGGCACCATGATGTCCAGACTAACAATGCTCACTTGCAGTGGTCAGCAAGCAGTCATGATTAACCTGCCAAGAATCATTCAAGGTCACAAACTTTGTGTCACGTGCCGCTTGCGTAGCTGCACTGCTTTGGAAGCTAATTGTTGCATTAATTATACAGTGACTAATTAGGACAAAGTCAGCCCACGTGCAAGTGATCAGCGTCCAAATGCCTTCACATTTTCAGTGAAACCTGACATTTTATGGGTACAGGCATCCAACATCGTTGAGGTGGTTGAGACGCCTTGCATGGATGCTGGTAATGGACATTTCTAGTCAGTGAATAATTGGTAATCATGTATTGAGGTGTTGGTCATTGTTGGCTATATCTGTGTGTTTGAAGTCTCATTTTTGTATACTTCTACATTATTTTCTATCATTTATGGCATTGCACATAGTCATTCTGGTCATATTCTCATTCTTCTTATTATCGCCAATTAGTAATCTGCAATTTTATACTTATCATTGGGGAAACATCATTCATATGTTCAACTCAGGTTTAGGCTTCATCATGGGTTAAATCATTTTGTAGGTAATGGAGAAGACCATCCTGTGGGTGCTTTTATTGAATATTCACATTAATTAATAACATCGGGTATTGATCATTCAGTAGAATAAATATGCATGCTTGATGATCACTTGACAATTGATGAGTCATTGTACTTGAATTATACTTGAATTACCCCAGCAGTGGTGCTTTTCTAGCATCCAGATAGCAGAGCGACGGATCTGTCCCGTATGCAACGTTTTTGTATCCTGTATGCAACATTGTCTTAATGAGCTCACATTTCTAATTGGGGACAACATGGAAAATCCTGTTTGGCCAAAATATAGAGCAATTATCAGTCAAATATCTTGGTTAGTATCCGTTTGATAGCTTCTTTTCCTGAACAGGATTCTTGAAGTTCCCTGAAGCTCCAGAAATTCATGTTGTAGCCTGTCCCATATGCAACGCTGATACTTTCAGCTAATTAGCCTAATTCAACAATGGAATTTAAGAATGTTACCTAATGGATGAAAGTTTCATAGATTTAACCAGGTGACACCAAATTTTTTGTTCTCTTGTCTGTTGTTTTTCCACAGCAATATTGAAAATTTTGTTATTGTACTGTATGCAGCAATTTGAATACCGTGAAATTGCCCATGATTCTTTCATTTACTGAAGGTAAAGTGTTATTCAAAACCTACATCACCCATGTGAAAAAATAGTTTCCCTGAACCTAATGACTGTTTGTGCTACCCTTGGCGGCAACAACCGCAATCAAACGATTGTAACATCTGGCAATGAGTATTTTTAATTGCCATGGAGGAATTTAGGCCCACTTTTTATTTTTTTTTTTTTTGCTGAAATGTTTTAATTCTGCCACATTGGAGGGTTTTCTAGTATGAACTGCCTGTTTAAGATCATGCCACAGCATCTGTTGTATTTAAGTCAGGACTTTGACTTCGCCACACCAAAACAATCATTTTATTTCTCTTGAGCCGTTCAGAGGTGGCCTTGGTTGTATCCGTCGGATCATTATCCTGCTGCGTAAACCCACAGGCAGCGCTTCAGCTTCAGGTCACAAACTGATGGCCAGACATTCTCCCTCTGAATCTTCTGGTAGAGAGCAAAATTGAAGACCTGTGCGCAAGAAGTACCTAAGTCACTAGGTAACACTTGTTATTTTGGGGGTCAAAGTTTTCAAAACATAACATGTTTTGAAAACTTTGACCCCCAAAACCACAGAAGTGTTACTTGGTGACTCCCATGATCCCATCAGTTATGGCAAGCAGCCCCAGATCATCACACTACCATCACCGTGTTTGACTGTTGATATGGTGGTCTTATTGTGGAAATACTGCGTTGGCTTAACACCAGATGTAACAGGACCTGTCTTGCAAAAAGTTCGACTTTTGACTCATCAGTCCACAGAATACTATCCCAAAACTGTTTGGGACATCAGGATGTTTTTTTGCGAATGTGACTCTTTAAGTCCTTTAAGTCCTCTTGTGTGCTGTGGTTTTTGCCTGGCAGCTTTTCAGTGGATGCTATTTTTGCTCAGTCTACAACCCCAATTCCGAAATAGTTGGGACAAAGTGTAAATTGTGAATAAAATCAAAACACAATGACTTTCAAATCGCACCAGCCAGTATTTTATTCACAATAGAACAGAGATAACATGGCAAATGTTGAAACTGAGAAATTTTACAATTTTATCCACAAAATGAGCTCATTTCAAATTTGATGGCTGCTACAGGTCTCAAAAAAGTTGGGACAGGGGCCTGTTTACCATGGTGTAGCATCCCCTCTTCTTTTTAAAGGTGACATAGAATGGTTGAATGGGGTATTTATCCTTGTTCTGTGATGTGACATATAGAAAACAAAATTTTGGTTGGGTCTGTAATGCCTCAGAAGCTTCCTAAAAACCTCTCAAAAAGTTATGTTGGGGTGGGGGATTTTGAACGCCATGTTTTGCACCTATTTGGCGACCTTTAGGGCTTAACTGGCAACCTCACTATGAAATGCAAGCACTTGATGCTGATTGGCCGGCTTTGCTGCCACTCAAAAGAATGTAACTTCGCCCAGAGCGGTAGGGAAAATGGACACTCGCCAGCTTCGGAACACGGACAGACCAACTTTATGCAGCTATGGCATATTCAGAGATTCAGCCTTATATGTTTGAGCCCGAATCGGATGAGGACACTGAACTGGAGGAAGAACCAGTCCAGCAAAGGCTGGATTTAAATGTTTCTGAATTGTAAGTATTTTTGAAATTTTTTTTATTTTTTTAAACGTAATAGCCATTTCTTGTCCAAAGTGTCCTAACGAAGTTAGCTACTTCAGAGCTGCCAAGGCTTACGCATTGGAGTGAGTCTCTCGCATTGACATTCTTGTGCCGTAGTCAGCAAGTATTCAATCAAAGCGCACTGAAGAAAATCATTTGCGGAATTTAAGTCCTTGTGCACTAAGTTAATCTGTTTCACGTGCATTATGGTGGATTTCCCCGCTAGTGACACGAAAATCGATTATGACTCTGGAATTCTCACGCTTGTCTTAACTGAGGGATTGGAAGCAATGGAATTGCATAAAGACATGTATGTAAATTATTTTGAAGGGGAGTAAACGGAATGAGAGTGGGGGGGGAGTGAGATACATGTTACATCATATGTATCTGTTGTGCAGATTGGCCCGTTTTCTGGTGGTAATTTTTAAAAGAGGAATTTCTATGTAACGGAGATGTTCAGAATGTCTAGCACTTTTCATATGCTCTTGAATGCGGGTAGACTACCGTTATTCAACATAGACATGGTAAAAACGGTTTTTGATTCTATGTCACCTTTTAAAACAGAGTGGAGGCGTCTGGGCATTGAGGAGACACGTTTCTTGAGTTTAGCCGTTGGAATTTGATCCTACTCTTGTTTAATACAGGCTTCCAGCTGCTGGAGAGTTTTGGGTCTCCTTTGATGGACTTGTAGTTTAATTATGCGCCAAATGTTCTCAATCGGTGAAAGATCAGGACTGCAGGCAGGCCAGTTCAGCACACGGAGTTTTCTACTCAAACCATGCTGTTGTAATAGCTGCAGTATGTGGTTTTGCATTTTCCTGCTGAAATACACAAGGCCTTCCCTTGAATAGATGTCATCTGGAGGGGAGCATATGTTGCTCTAAAACCTTTATATACCTTTGAGCATTTATGGTGCTTTTTAAAACATGCAGGTGTCCCACACCATATGCACTAATGCATCGCGATACCATCAGAGATGCTGGCTTTTGAACTGAACGCTGATAACAGGAGGGGTGGTCTTTCTCCTCTTTAACCCGGAGGACACGACGGCCAAGATTTCCAACAAGAATGTCAAATTTGGACTCGTCTGACCACAGGACACTTTGCCTCTTTGCTACAGTCCATTTTAAATGATCCTTGGCCCACAGAACATGGCGGCGCTTCTGGATCATGCTCAACAATGGCTTCCTTTTTGCATGATAGAGTTTTAGGTGGCATCTGTGGATGGCACGGCGGACTGTGTTTACAGACAGTGGTTTCTTGAAGTATTCCTGGGCCCATTTAGTAATGTCAATGACATAATCATCCCGGTGAGTGATGCAGTGGCGTCTGAGGGCCCGAAGATCACGGGCATCCAGTAAAGGTCTTCGGCCTTGTCCCTTACGCACAGAGATTTTTTCCAGTTTCTCTGAATCTTTTGATGATGTTATGCACTGTCGATGATGAGCCCTTTAAAGCTTTGCAATTTGATGTTGAGGAACATTGTTTTAAAGTATTCCACAATTTTTTTTACGCAAGTCTTCACAGGTTGGAGAGCCTCTGGCCATCTTTACTTCTGAGAGACTCAGCCTCTCTAAGATATCCCTTTTATAGCCAATCATGTTACACACCTGATGCCAGTTAACTTAATTACTTGCTAAATGTTCTTTCAGCTGATTCTCCTACATATTAATTGCTTTTTCAGCCCTTTTTTGCCTGTATCCTAACTTTTCTGAGACCTGTTGCATTCAGAAAATTTGAAAGAAGCTCATTTTGTGGATAAAAATATAAAATGTCTCAATTTCAACATTTGAAATATAAGATGTTTTATTGTAAATATTGGCTCATGTGAACTGAAAGTTATTGCATTTTGATTTTAATCGCAAGTTACACTTTGTCCCAACTATTTCGGAATTGGGGTTGTATTTCTTTTTGTGGAATCTTGACCACTGGCCATAACTGAGGCAAGGGAGGACTGCAGTTCTTTAGTTGTTAGTCTGGATTCTTTTTCAGAATTATGATTGGCCGGCCACTCCTGGGAAGGTTTACTGGTGTTCCAAGTTTTCTCCTTTGTAGATAATGGCTCTCATTGTGGTTTGTAACTCTTTTCAGTGTGATGGATGTGAATAACTTTGTTTCTTATCTGCTCTTGAATTGCTTTAGACTGCAGCATCGTGCTGATTTTAACTGTCTTCACGTTGCCAGTCGGTTCTATTTCAGTAATGTTAAGATTCAACACGGCTGTCAATCATGCCTGGGTGTGTCTAGTGAAATTGACCCAATTATAAATTAAATAGGTTTGATCTGGTTAATTTGGTAACTAAGAGGGCAGTAACATAATCCATTTTGGACCGGGCAGAGTTGGATAGGTTTTTTCATTCAATAAATGAAATCATAATTTAAAAACTGCATTTTGTTTTTTTTTGAGTTTGAGGTTAAAATTGTTTTGATCTTAACCGTAGTCCTGCCTCTCGGCTGATGCTTATCGAGGACCGGCATACAGGGAAAAGGCTACTGGGGAACGATATATCAACGACAGGCACACAGGCAAACGATTGTGGGTCTGGGGTTAAACATTTACTAAGTGCGACAAATATGTAAGAAGAAATGAGGAAGGGTGCAAATCCTTTTTTACAGCTCTGTAGTTTCATGAGTCAAAATATTAAAATGAATGCCAATGCTTTTTTTTTTTTTTTTTTCATTAATAGCATGATTACTTTGTCTGATTTGGCTCCTTGCTCAGATGGGACAGCCTCCTAATTTTGACTCCACTTTCATCATTATTGGATTGACAATCTGGTCGCGTTACTGAAAACATGTAACACATCTGGAGTCTTCACTGGAAACTTAATAAAATCATGTTTGCATTGCTTGGTTAATGGCAGATGAGGAGGATATGGAGGAAGATCTGTCCGAAGGTGAGGCCCCCAAAGTGAAGAAGAAGAAGAAGGCGAAGAAGAGTCGCGAGAGCAAAGGCAGTAAGAGGCAAAGGCTGCGCAGAGAGGTATCATATCCAGCCAGGGCAGCCCGCTCTGTATCTTACTGTGTTCAGAGAGGTATCATATCCAGCCAGGGCAGCCCGCTCTGTATCTTACTGTGTTCAGAGAGGAGGTATATCCGGCCAGGGCAGCCCGCTCTGTATCTTACTGTGTTCAGAGAGGTATCATATCCGGCCAGGGCAGCCCGCTCTGTATCTTACTGTGTTCAGAGAGGTATCATATCCGGCCAGGGCAGACCGCTCTGTATCTTACTGTGTTCAGAGAGGTATCATATCCAGCCAGGGCAGCCCGCTCTGTATCTTACTGTGTTCAGAGAGGTATCATATCCAGCCAGGGCAGACCGCTCTGTATCTTACTGTGTTCAGAGAGGTATCATATCCAGCCAGGGCAGACCGCTCTGTATCTTACTGTGTTCAGAGAGGTATCATATCCAGCCAGGGCAGCCCGCTCTGTATCTTACTGTGTTCAGAGAGGTATCATATCCGGCCAGGGCAGCCCGCTCTGTATCTTACTGTGTTCAGAGAGGTATCATATCCAGCCAGGGCAGACCGCTCTGTATCTTACTGTGTTCAGAGAGGTATCATATCCAGCCAGGGCAGACCGCTCTGTATCTTACTGTGTTCAGAGAGGTATCATATCCGGCCAGGGCAGACCGCTCTGTATCTTACTGTGTTCAGAGAGGTATCATATCCAGCCAGGGCAGACCGCTCTGTATCTTACTGTGTTCAGAGAGGTATCATATCCAGCCAGGGGCCTGTATCTGTGTTATCTTATCCAGCCTGTGTTACTGTGTTCAGAGAGGTATCATATCCGGCCCGCTCTGTATCTTACTGCCAGGGCATAGACGCTCTTCATCTTACTGTGTTCAGGGCAGCCCGCTCTGTATCTTACTGTGTTCATCATATCCGGCCAGGGCAGCCGCTCTGTATCTTACTGTGTTCAGAGAGGTATCATATCCAGCCAGGGCAGCCCGCTCTGTATCTTACTGTGTTCAGAGAGGTATCATATCCAGCCAGGGCAGACCGCTCTGTATCTTACTGTGTTCAGAGAGGTATCATAGAGGTATCATATCAGCCAGGGCAGACCACTCTGCCGCTCTGTATCTTACTGTCCGGCCAGGCAGCCGCTCTTCATCTTACTGTGTTCCAGGTATCATATCCAGCCAGGGCAGCCCCGCTCTGTATCTTACTGTGTTCAGAGAGGAGGTATATCCGGCCAGGGCAGCCCGCTCTGTATCTTACTGTGTTCAGAGAGGTATCATATCCAGCCAGGGCAGCCCGCTCTGTATCTTACTGTGTTCAGAGAGGTATCATATCCAGCCAGGGCAGCCCGCTCTGTATCTTACTGTGTTCAGAGAGGTATCATATCCAGCCAGGGCAGCCGCTCTGTATCTTACTGTGTTCAGAGAGGTATCATATCCAGCCAGGGCAGCCCGCTCTGTATCTTACTGTGTTCAGAGAGGTATCATATCCAGCCAGGGCAGCCCGCTCTGTATCTTACTGTGTTCAGAGAGGTATCATATCCAGCCAGGGCAACTCTGTATCTTACTGTGTTCAGAGAGGTATCATATCCAGCCAGGGCAGACCTCTGTATCTTACTGTGTTCAGAGAGGTATCATATCCAGCCAGGGCAGACCGCTCTGTATCTTACTGTGTTCAGAGAGGTATCATATCCAGCCAGGGCAGCCCGCTCTGTATCTTACTGTGTTCAGAGAGGTATCATATCCAGCCAGGGCAGACCACTCTGTATCTTACTGTGTTCAGAGAGGTATCATATCCAGCCAGGGCAGCCCGCTCTGTATCTTACTGTGTTCAGAGAGGTATCATATCCAGCCAGGGCAGCCCGCTCTGTATCTTACTGTGTTCAGAGAGGTATCATATCCAGCCAGGGCAGACCACTCTGTATCTTACTGTGTTCAGAGAGGTATCATATCCAGCCAGGGCAGACCACTCTGTATCTTACTGTGTTCAGAGAGGTATCATATCCAGCCAGGGCAGACCGCTCTGTATCTTACTGTGTTCAGAGAGGTATCATATCCAGCCAGGGCAGACGCTCTGTATCTTACTGTGTTCAGAGAGGTATCATATCCGGCCAGGGCAGACCGCTCTGTATCTTACTGTGTTCAGAGAGGTATCATATCCAGCCAGGGCAGACCGCTCTGTATCTTACTGTGTTCAGAGAGGTATCATATCCAGCCAGGGCAGACCACTCTGTATCTGTGCATTACTGTGTTCAGAGAGGTATCATATCCAGCCAGGGCAGACCGCTCTGTATCTTACTGTGTTCAGAGAGGTATCATATCCAGCCAGGGCAGACCACTCTGTATCTTACTGTGTTCAGAGAGGTATCATATCCAGCCAGGGCAGACCACTCTGTATCTTACTGTGTTCAGAGAGGTATCATATCCGGCCAGGGCAGACCACTCTGTATCTTACTGTGTTCAGAGAGGTATCATATCCAGCCAGGGCAGACCACTCTGTATCTTACTGTGTTCAGAGAGGTATCATATCCAGCCAGGGCAGACCACTCTGTATCTTACTGTGTTCAGAGAGGTATCATATCCAGCCAGGGCAGACCACTCTGTATCTTACTGTGTTCAGAGAGGTATCATATCCAGCCAGGGCAGACCGCTCTGTATCTTACTGTGTTCAGAGAGGTATCATATCCAGCCAGGGCAGCCCGCTCTGTATCTTACTGTGTTCAGAGAGGTATCATATCCAGCCAGGGCAGCCGCTCTGTATCTTACTCTCATATCCAGCCAGGGCAGCCCGCTCTGTATCTTACTGTGTTCAGAGAGGTATCATATCCAGCCAGGGCAGCCCGCTCTGTATCTTACTGTGTTCAGAGATATCATATCCAGCCAGGGCAGACCCGCTCTGTATCTTACTGTGTTCAGTATCATATCCAGCCAGGGCAGACCACTCTGTATCTTACTGTGTTCAGAGAGGTATCATATATCCAGGGCAGACCCGCTCTGTATCTTACTGTGTTCTGTCATCTCAGCCAGGGTGTTCTGTGTTCAGAGAGGTATCATATCCAGCCAGGGCAGCCCGCTCTGTATCTTACTGTGTTCAGAGAGGTATCATATCCAGCCACTGTGTTCTGTGTTCAGAGGTATCATATCCAGGGCCAGGGCAGCCCTCTCTGTATTACTGTGTTCAGAGAGGTATCATATCCAGCCAGCTCTGTATCTTACTGTGTTCAGAGAGGTATCATATCCAGCCAGGGCAGACCCTCTGTATCTTACTGTGTTCAGAGAGGTATCATATCCAGCCAGGGCAGACCACTCTGTATCTTACTGTGTTCAGAGAGGTATCATATCCAGCCAGGGCAGACCACTCTGTATCTTACTGTGTTCAGAGAGGTATCATATCCAGCCAGGGCAGACCACTCTGTATCTTACTGTGTTCAGAGAGTATCATATATCATATCCAGCCAGGGCAGACCACTCTGTATCTTACTGTGTTCAGAGAGGTATCATATCCAGCCAGGGCAGACCGCTCTGTATCTTACTGTGTTCAGAGAGGTATCATATCCAGCCAGGGGACCGCTCTGTATCTTACTGTGTTCAGAGAGGTATCATATGCCAGGGCAGACCACTCTGTATCTTACTGTGTTCAGAGAGGTATCATATCCAGCCAGGGCAGACCACTCTGTATCTTACTGTGTTCAGAGAGGTATCATAGACTGTGCAGTATCATACCAGGGCAGCCCGCTCTGTATCTTACTGTGTTCAGAGAGGTATCATATCCAGCCAGGGCAGACCCCTGTATCTGTATCTTACTGTGTTCAGAGAGGTATCATATCCAGCCAGGGCAGACCACTCTGTATCTTACTGTGTTCAGAGAGGTATCATATCCAGCCAGGGCAGCCCGCTCTTATCCTGTGCCAGGGTATCATATCCAGCCAGGGCAGACCACTCTGTATCTTACTGTGTTCAGAGAGGTATCATATCCAGCCAGGGCAGACCACTCTGTATCTTACTGTGTTCAGAGAGGTATCATATCCAGCCAGGGCATCTTATCTTACTGTGTTCAGAGAGTATCATAGAGCCAGGGCAGACCACTCTGTATCTTACTGTGTTCAGAGAGGCCAGGGCAGACCGCTCTGTATCTTACTGTGTTCAGAGGTATCATATCCAGCCAGGGCAGACCACTCTGTATCTTACTGTGTTCAGAGAGGTATCATATCCAGCCAGGGCAGCCCGCCTGTAGGTGCAGTATCATATCCAGCCACCGCTCTGTATCTTACTGTGTTCAGAGAGGTATCATATCCAGCCAGGGCAGACCACTCTGTATCTTACTGTGTTCAGAGAGGTATCATATCCAGCCAGGGCAGCCCCTCTGTATCTTACTGTGTTCAGAGAGGTATCATATCCAGCCAGGGCAGCCCGCTCTGTATCTTACTGTGTTCAGAGAGGTATCATATCCAGCCAGGGCAGCCCGCTCTGTATCTTACTGTGTTCAGGTATCATAGAGCCAGGGGCCCTGGGCCAGGGCAGCCGCTCTGTATCTTACTGTGTTGAGGTATCATATAGCCAGGGCAGCCCGCTCTGTATCTTACTGTGTTGTTCTTACTGTGTTCAGAGAGGTATCATATCCAGCCAGGGCAGTATCACTGTATCCAGCCAGGGCAGACCACTCTGTATCTTACTGTGTTCAGAGAGGTATCATAGGCCAGGGACCACTCTGTATCTTACTGTGTTCATCATATCCAGCCAGGGCATCATATCCTGTGCCAGGGTATCATATCCAGCCAGGGCAGCCCTCTGTATCTTACTGTGTTCAGAGAGGTATCATATCCAGCCAGGGCAGCCCGCTCTGTATCTTACTGTGTTCAGAGAGGTATCATATCCAGCCAGGGCAGCCCGCTCTGTATCTTACTGTGTTCAGAGAGGTATCATATCCAGCCATATCTCTGTATCTTACTGTGTTCAGAGGGTATCATAGCCAGGGCAGACCTCTGTATCTCTGTGTTCAGAGAGGTATCATATCCAGCCAGGGCAGCCGCTCTGTATCTTACTGTGTTTCAGAGAGGTATCATATCCAGCCAGGGCAGCCCGCTCTGTATCTTACTGTGTTCAGAGAGGTATCATATCCAGCCAGGGCAGACCGCTCTGCATCTTACTGTGTTCAGCCAGGGCAGCCCGCTCTGTATCTTACTGTGTTCAGAGAGGTATCATATCCAGCCAGGGCAGCCCGCTCTGTATCTTACTGTGTTCAGAGAGGTATCATATCCAGCCAGGGCAGCCCGCTCTGTATCTTACTGTGTTCAGAGAGGTATCATATCCAGCCAGGGCAGCCGCGCTCTGTATCTTACTGTGTTCAGCCAGGGAGAGGTATCATATCCAGCCAGGGCAGCCTTACTGTGTTCTGTATCTTACTGTATCTTACTGTGTTCAGAGGTATCATATCCAGCCAGGGCAGCCCGCTCTGTATCTTACTGTGTTCAGAGAGGTATCATATCCAGCCAGGGCAGCCCGCTCTGTATCTTACTGTGTTCAGAGAGGTATCATATCCAGCCAGGGCAGACCACTCTGTATCTTACTGTGTTCAGAGAGGTATCATATCCAGCCAGGGCAGACCACTCTGTATCTTACTGTGTTCAGAGAGGTATCATATCCAGCCAGGGCAGACCACTCTGTATCTTACTGTGTTCAGAGAGGTATCATATCCAGCCAGGGCAGCCCGCTCTGTATCTTACTGTGTTCAGAGAGGTATCATATCCAGCCAGGGCAGCCCGCTCTGTATCTTACTGTGTTCAGAGAGGTATCATATCCAGCCAGGGCAGCCCGCTCTGTATCTTACTGTGTTCAGAGAGGTATCATATCCAGCCAGGGCAGCCCGCTCTGTATCTTACTGTGTTCAGAGAGGTATCATATCCGGCCAGGGCAGACCACTCTGTATCTTACTGTGTTCAGAGAGGTATCATATCCGGCCAGGGCAGCCCGCTCTGTATCTTACTGTGTTCAGAGAGGTATCATATCCAGCCAGGGCAGACCACTCTGTATCTTACTGTGTTCAGAGAGGTATCATATCCAGCCAGGGCAGCCGCTCTGTATCTTACTGTGTTCAGAGAGGTATCATATCCAGCCAGGGCAGACCACTCTGTATCTTACTGTGTTCAGAGAGGTATCATATCCAGCCAGGGCAGCCCGCTCTGTATCTTACTGTGTTCAGAGAGGTATCATATCCAGCCAGGGCAGCCCGCTCTGTATCTTACTGTGTTCAGAGAGGTATCATATCCAGCCAGGGCAGCCCGCTCTGTATCTTACTGTGTTCAGAGAGGTATCATATCCAGCCAGGGCAGACCGCTCTGTATCTTACTGTGTTCAGAGAGGTATCATATCCAGCCAGGGCAGACCGCTCTGTATCTTACTGTGTTCAGAGAGGTATCATATCCAGCCAGGGCAGACCGCTCTGTATCTTACTGTGTTCAGAGAGGTATCATATCCAGCCAGGGCAGCCCGCTCTGTATCTTACTGTGTTCAGAGAGGTATCATATCCAGCCAGGGCAGCCCGCTCTGTATCTTACTGTGTTCAGAGAGGTATCATATCCAGCCAGGGCAGACCGCTCTGTATCTTACTGTGTTCAGAGAGGTATCATATCCAGCCAGGGCAGCCCGCTCTGTATCTTACTGTGTTCAGAGAGGTATCATATCCAGCCAGGGCAGACTGCTCTGTATCTTACTGTGTTCAGAGAGGTATCATATCCAGCCAGGGCAGCCCGCTCTGTATCTTACTGTGTTCAGAGAGGTATCATATCCAGCCAGGGCAGCCCGCTCTGTATCTTACTGTGTTCAGAGAGGTATCATATCCAGCCAGGGCAGACCGCTCTGTATCTTACTGTGTTCAGAGAGGTATCATATCCAGCCAGGGCAGCCCGCTCTGTATCTTACTGTTTTCAGAGGGGTATCATATCCAGCCAGGGCAGCCCGCTCTGTATCTTACTGTGTTTTGTCTTTTATAAGGTTACAGCTGTGTTAATTGCCTTTCCCTATGGAATTTCTGGAATTGCTGTAGAGTCTATATGTCTTCACTGTGCTCTTGCTCTCACAACTTTTGTTTTTATTAATTTTGTTTAGGACATGGCCGGCAGTTCCCCTGACCTGATGGAAAGCCCAAATGGGGCAGATGGGGATGAGCGGGATGTTGATGGAGTGGGCCGGTCAGACAGTGAGGGTAGTGACTACACCCCTGGCCGGAAGAAAAAGAAGAGGGCGAGCGCATCGAAGGACAAGAAGAGGGGTACGGGTGGGGAGAGGGAGAGGACTGCTGGAGCGTCGTCTGGGGGGAAGACTAAAAGAAAGGAGCTGGAGCTGGAAGAAGCGGAGGATGAAGAGGAGGATGAAGACAGCCAGGTAAGAATGGGCTTGATGTTAAATATTCATTTCCTGGTTGCATTTTGAGTGCTGCATGTGTGTGCACTGGGATAATGTATAAGAAAGAAGAAACTATAGAGGGTGTGGTCATTCAGATGAGCACATTGAAAATGGGCACAGTTCTGCAATAAACAACTCTGCAGTTTAAATCATAATATGGGATTTATTTAACCCTGTGGGGTAATTTGCCCTCTGCATTTGACCCGTCCTATTGTTGAGAGCTGTGCACAGCCACAGTGCAGCGTCTGGGGACCAACTCCTGTCTGAAAGCCAGTTCTCTGGTCAGGGGCACTGGTAGAATTGTTCGTATAATGCATGTTTTTCTGTTTGGAGGGGAAATGGGAGAACCTAGAGAAAACACACGAGAAGATGCCCACTCCATGCAGAGATGTCCTCACTGACTGGGGCTGGAACCTAGAACCGCTCCCTATTGCAAGGCAACAAGAGAACAGATGTAATAAAATACTAGAGTGGTGTGTTTTTGATGCACCGCGATGTCCGCCCACCCCCAGATATAATCTGAGTTGAAAATGTTTCCCGGAAACCAGGAACACTGAAAAGTAATTTTGATCATAGCGTCAAGAGGTAGTCAGCCCGTAAGTAGTTTGAGATATGACCTGGAAACGGTAGTGTTTCGGACTTACGGAGTCACGGAATGACGGAATCATGGAATCGCAGAATTGCAGAATTATGGACAGAGGGTAAAACGGTATGCCCTCTACTTACGCAGGGGACATAATGTAAATGGTCTCACTCGGAACTTCCACAAAGTAGGTATCTCTGTATGAGTTCACTTTCTCATGTCATCAAGAAGTCTACATTTATGCACAATATTTTTTGTGATTTGAGTGCTTAATAACCAAGGATGGAAGAGAACAGGTGCCAACCAGGGTATTCGACCAGTTAGCCAATCGCGTGCAGAGTCGTGCACCGTACGAACATGCACACTGGACAGACCATTTGAATGAGGGCTGCATTTATTGCTGCCATCTGCTGGCAGGAATGCTGTGTGCTACAGCATTGATTTTTTTAAATTTATTTTTTCCTTTTTTCCCCATCAGTACAAAGTGAGACAGGGCACCAGTGTGGACAAATTTGTTTGTAGTTGGATGCGTAGATTTAGATGAACATTGAATAGTGTTTGGTACGTATGCCTATACACTGCTGCTGGGGTGTGGGGGCTGAGTTGTTACCCCAGGTGGATGAGTTTAAGTATCTCGGGGTCTTGTTCGCGAGTGAGGGTTGGATGTAGTGGGAGATCAACCGAAGGATCGATGCAGCATCTGCAGTGATGTGGGTGTTGTACCGGTCCGTTATGGTGTAGAAGGAGCTGAGCTGAGGGCAAGGCTCTTGATTGACTAGTCGATCTATGTTCCAACCCTCATATATGGTCATGAGCTTTGGGTAGTGACTGAAAGAACAAGACTGCGAATACAAGCGGCCGAACGTAGCCATTTGTGGAAGGGTGGCTGGGCTGACCCTTCGGGATAGGGTGAGGGGCTCAGAGTAGAACTGCTGCTCCTCAGCGTCGAGAGGAGTCAGTGGAGGTGGTTTGGGCATCCAGTCTTGATGCCTCCTGGACGCCTCCCTTTAGAGGTGCTCCGGGCTTGTCCAACCCTGAAGCAGACCCAGGACACGCTGTCCTCATGCTCGATGGACCCCCCATTCACAATTTGAGCTCAATGAATCCTGGTATTGTCATCCTGGAATATGCCTGTGCCATCAGGGATTAAAAGTCCATTGATGGGTTGCTGGTCATTCAGTATAATCTTCTAAATTCAGTGTGCTGCAGAACAGTGCTGAGCCTAGAGCTGACCTACTGAAGCAACCCCAGATCATGACACTGCTTCAGAGGCCTGTACAGTAGGCACTATGCATGACCGATGCATCGCTTCATGAGCTTCCTTTCTTACCCTGACGTGTCCTTCACCCTGCAGAAGGGTAAATCTGGACTCATTACACCACATGACCTTTTTCCTTTTCCCCAGTCCTTCCCCAATAAGCCTCACTAAAAAGTGGCTTTCTTGAGGCCATGCAGCTGTTAAATCCCAATCCACCATGTTCTTGTTGCAGTGCGTATGCAAATTCTCTTACCTTCATAATTAAAAATAGCCGTGAGTTCTACTGTTGATTTTTTTTTTTTTTTTTCCCCAAGATGAGACACCTCCGAGCATTTTGGTGATCCCCAATCAGGATCAGTCATGATTTTTCTCCAACCCATTTCTTCCATAAATTGTTTGACAGTTCATTACCCAGTTCCAGTGATTTTGGCAATCTCCTTAATAGGTTTTCTTTGCCTGATGCTGGCCAATAATTTGCCCCTCTTGAAACACTAACGTCTTTCCAGCAACCATGAGATGCATTTTCTGACATGGGGTTTTTTTTTTTTAATTTTTAATTTTTTTTAAAAAAAGAATTAGGACTTCCGCACTAAATCAATGAGGATTAAAAGAATTATTGCCAGTGAAGCATATTCATCACGGTTATAATTATTAAATCACAAGTACTTGAGTGTTTGCTTATTTAAATCCAACTGGTGGCTTTTTTTTTTGGACAGGCAGTGTATTAACAGGGTGGCTTAATTATCAGTGCATGAGTTTGAGCTTCAGCCTACATGAATATAAACGTGTAAATCAAATCCAAAAGAATACAGGTTTTTCATGGCAGTATCTCTAAATGTTTGTACATCACTTTTAGGAGCCAAAGAGCTCATCTCAGCTGTTGGATGATTGGGGGATGGAAGATATCGATCACACCTTCACCCAGGAAGACTATCGTGCCCTCACAAACTACAAGGCCTTCAGTCAGTTTGTCAGGTACCTTTTTTTTTGCCTGTGTGTATTTATGGTCATAACATCCTTTCCTCACTTTCTCTTGCAATGAAGCATCCCTGTTCTTTTTGAGTTGGCTGTCTTTGCCTTTTTGTGCTCTTATTCCCTTCTTGTGTTCCTCACCAGTTGTCATCATTCTGCCTGGTCTTGAGATGGATCTTTCTGTGTCTCTCCAACCTTCTGTCCTCCCTGCAGGCCTCTCATTGCTGCCAAGAACCCCAAGATTGCGGTGTCTAAGATGATGATGGTGCTGGGGGCAAAATGGCGCGAGTTCAGTACCAACAACCCGCTGCGGGGTTCTGCCAGTGCTACCGCTGCCCTGGCAGCCGCCTCAGTCGCCGCCACCGTGGAGAGCATGGTGGCCAGTAACGCAGACGGGGGCTTGCCCACAGTGGCTTCAGGTGCCGCCAGTGCTCCCCTGACTATTCCTGCACCTGTGGAACCTCCAGCGTCAGCCCCAGCCCCACCCCTACGAAAGGCCAAGACAAAGGAGGGAAAAGGTACCGTTGTGTTAAACTACATGTTTCGATGAAGGAAAAATCCTTAACCTTCTTGGCAAAACCCCTTTTGTCTGAGTATTTTCCAACTGAATGACTAATTCTGTGAATTGGAAGGTCTGTTTAAGAATTGAACGCCATCTAATTAAGTTTTTAGTATTGGGGTGAAACCTTTGGTTCCTTGTCCGGGACAGAAAAGGTGCTCTTTGCAGTGCAAAAAAGTTGGGCCCTGAAGTTTGATCCAGCTTCAGACTCCATTTGAGCTCTGTCCTGGATGCCATAGCCTTTTCTGGAGAAGCCATTCTGACCTGAATCATGTCTCTTCCCCTGCTTCTTTCTGGCTCATTTCCCATCTGCCTTTTTCAGGGACGTGGGAACCATTTTCGGGGAGGGGGTGCGGTAAAGGCTTATATTTCAAATAATTGTCCCCTGCCGCCACGGTAGCAAGCGGAGCGGGGGACATAGTATTCAGCTCCGTCCGTCCGTCCATCACGTCCCGTTGTGAACGCAATATCCCGTTGTGAACGCAATATCTCAAGAACGGTTTGACCGATTTCAATCATCTTTGGCTTCAATGTGTATTTGTGTGAGACGCCGACCCCAGTCAATTTCCGTGACTGTGTTCCGGGACATGGCCACGTTGAGTGGCAACACTTGTTTGAGATGTCTTGGCCAGAGCTATTAATTAAAAAAAAAAGGATAAAGGACTATTTAGATATTTAGAAAGCTTTGTCATCATTACAATAAAATGTTATGCGTGCTCTCATCAATCAAAACGCTTATAAAATCCTTAAAAGTGCAAATTACTTGAATGAGGCAATCTCAAAATTCTCAAAAATGAATTCCATAGGGGTCTGTGTTAGATCTAGATATTGATTTGTTTCATTGAAATTGAGCAGTTTGACTGCGTATATTCTGTTTTGGAACAGATGGTTCTTGCTTTCCTTTTGTTAAGATTTATGGAAAACATTGGTAAGCTGGCCTTTCACTGTGGCTTCACTGAAAGTACAGGCATCAATTCAAAGAAAAAATCACGAGTGGGAGCAGAGTAACTTGGAGAGGAAGAGGAGGCGAGAATAAAACTGCCTAAATTACGTATTTTTTTTGTCTTTTCGTGCAATATGTAGCAGACGCCAATCTGCTCTCGCCCTAATGTTGGGCATCTCATGTTCAGATTCCTCTGGTTTATTATTCCCAGCTCAACCATTTAGCCCACTGAAGTTGGCTGTTTTTGTAGGTACCCTGCTAGGACCCTAGCACCCAGTTTTTGTGCAGAGTTGGCTGGTGAAAGCTTATCAGCCTGTAGTAAGATCACTCGCTGGCTAGCTATCCATCTATTTATCTACCCTGTAAGAATGACAAAATAGATAATAATACAACTTACTCTCGTGTAATTAAATAAATTGTAAAAAGTTTTATCAATTGTTCAACATTGTGAAAGTTCATAATGTCAATAACATTAGGAACAGTTGTCACATTAACTTGTTTTCATTTTTATTATATGGCTTGCCTGCTAACTTGCTGTGTAAGATTTTGTGAGGCTGTTTTTCATTGGGATAAGTAACTATATTGCTTAAGGTGGAAACACGGAATCAAATACTTAATGCGCATTATGCCTTCCCTAATGCACAGACTGATGTGATATTATATTCTGCCAGTACATTGCTGTTTGTGGGTGCATTAGTATGCGTAAACTAACAGGATTTGATCAGCTTGCATATATTGTGAATTAGTGGGCTGGAGGGAGTGAAAATAACTCTGTCCGCAAATCTATCATCACATGCTTCCGCCGCTTGTCAGACTGCATATATTTACACACCATTTTGGTATGTGCCATTTGCAGACATTTTTGTTCATTATTTTGTATTTTATGGATGCTAATGGCGACAGAGATGAAAGTCATACAAATTTAAGAACCAATTCTTTATTGTAGAAAAATGAAGTAAAGGGGAGCAGCCGCAGCCTACTTCCCATGTCTATGGCGTTCCCACTGTGTTTCCGGACCATAAGTCAGACACGGCTCAATATTTCTTTACTAAATATTGTAGGTTCATGGATCGGATACTAAACTAGTACCTTTTGGTATTTCAGGGTTTCTGGGGGGTGGAGGGGAGGGAGCCCATTGTTTTTACGAGTTAAACACTGTAGTTTGTTTTAGGACTAGGCCTAATGCTATGTTAATCTGCAAAACTGGCCTCATAAATTTCAAAATTTCTTGCATGCTGCATTTTGGTTAAGAAAAGTCCTGTTTGAGCAATAAACCATGAGCTCCATACTAGCACTGCTATTTTACCTCTCACTTGTCTTCTGTGCTGAACTCATATCAGGTCCCAACGCACGCAAGAAGCCCAAACCGCCTCCGAAACCCCAGGAGAAGAAGGTGAAGACCAAGAAGGTGGCTCCGCTCAAGATTAAGCTAGGTGGCTTCAACAGCAAGCGCAAGAGGTCCTCGGTAAGAGCAATCTCCCCCCTGCTTTCCAATCTGCCCCTCCTGTACTTGATTTCCTGCGACTAGCATTGTGCCTCACTGCCCATTCCTCTCTTTCAGAGCGAGGAGGACGATATGGACGCGGACAGTGACTTTGACGAAGGCAGTATGAATAGCTTCTCTGTGTCAGACGGCTCCAACAGCCGCAGCAGCCGCTCTAAGAAGAAGAGTAAAACTGCGAAGAAGAAGAAGAAAGGTGAGTTTGTACTAGATGTAAGCTCTGGGAGGGTGGACTTTAATTCTGTTGTTAATGGCACTAACCCAAGGTCCTTCTGTCTCGTAGTGGAGGATGATGCCGATGGGTATGAGACAGACCACCAGGACTACTGTGAGGTGTGCCAGCAGGGTGGCGAGATCATCCTGTGTGACACGTGCCCCCGGGCCTATCACATGGTGTGCCTGGACCCAGACATGGAGAAGGCCCCTGAGGGAACTTGGAGCTGCCCCCATTGTGTATGTTTATATAATCTGTTAGAGCTTCATACAGCTCGCCCTACATGCAGCGCTACCACCATAACAAGCTATACTACGTATTGTACCTCCACTGTTCACCAAGGATACGAGGGTACTGCCATCCTGAAATTTGCACAACCAATTGGTTACGCCATGGCACGCAATTTGGCGTGCCAATGTGGGAGGTACTCGTGACTCTGCGTGGGGGGTTGCGGGGTAGGTGAAAGTGTGTGCCAGGCTTTGTTGGGAATTTCAGGATGTTAAAAAATTTTTACCTGGATGTCATGACCAAATTTTTGTGCCCTTTGCGTGAACAGTTTGTAAACTACGAACAAACTAGGTGCAACTATTAAATGAGAAGACGTACCAATGCATGCGATGACATGCTATTAGGCTAAGTGGTCCACATTTTAGCTGATGGTCACGTCAAGTTTGCACATAGTTTGCGCATCGTCACGCTAAGTCGTGACTAAAAAGTTGGCACTACGACTTCACGTATGCACAACCTTGTCATTTCAATGAGTGACAATGCGTGCCACTGCAGTAAATTATGCAAGAACGGTGCTTAACTTTGGTGCAAACATGGCGTGCCCATGCATGACATTGGAGTGTCACGCATTTTGTGAACAGATCTTATCTTATGTATAACAGGTGGCACGACATGGCGCTAACTATGCGTCACCTTGCCATCTTGACATGCTTTATGCCACTAAAAGAGTACGCCTTGGCACACCATCCTGTGGGGCATTGCGGGACCAAAATTCGTGCAAGTGTCAGGCAGGCATACCTCTCACTGTACCGCCAACAGAAACCAAAGCTGTGCCAACCTCTGCCACTCACTGTTGAAAGCTTTCGTGTGCTGCCATCTCGCACTTAATGAACCCTCCCCCTGCTCACCTGCTTCAGTGCGCCTGTCCCAGAGTGATGAGCTGCCAACTCACTGCACTCACCCATCATGCTTTACCTTCATCACAGCAATTATAAGCTCCCTGTCTGCCATTTTTTCCTCAAATCCAGCTTTGTTTTTTCTGCCATTAGCGTCTCTAGGTATCCCGTTTGTTCATTTTTATCGTGACGCCACTTTGCTTCAGGACTCAGTGTGGCTCTGTTTACCCCACTTGTGAGATCACAAATGTGATTATTGCTCTCAACTCAACATTGTAATGCTGATGAAAATACTGGGGATCAAGTTTGCTGGGAATTTTGGGGATTTGCAAATATTAAAAAACATTTCTCAAAGGGTTAATGTAGCACTGGCTGTGGTGTTTTGAAGGCCTAGTTTGCGCTTACACTTGTTGGCATTTCTTGTAAACTGCGTAACTGAGCCCCCTCCCCCCTTTCAGGAGAAGGAAGGTGTGCAATGGGAGGCGCGGGAGGAGGCGTCGGAAGGTGAGGAGGAAAACGATGATGGCAGGATGGAGACTGAGGAGGATGATCACCACATGGAGTTCTGCAGGGTGTGCAAAGATGGCGGCGAGCTGTTGTGCTGCGACACTTGTCCATCCTCTTACCACATCCACTGCCTCAACCCGCCCCTTCCTGAGATACCCAATGGGGAATGGATCTGCCCACGTTGCACAGTAAGTCAGCTAATCATGTTTGAAGAGAGAATGTGTGATGGTTGAGCCTGATTGGCGAGGGCCAGGCAGTTTAAAGAGGAATGGGATTGATGAATGGGACCTGGGGTTACTGGAGGATTTCTGTCTGCATGAGACTGCTGACTCTTGCTCTAAGTGCCTATGTTATGCGAACATCTGCTCTCATTCTCCCTAGTGTCCAGCTATGAAGGGTAAAGTGCAGAAGATTCTGACCTGGCGCTGGGGACAGCCGCCACCTGCCACTCCTGTGCCCCGCCCCCCTGATCTTCAACCCGATGCTCCTGACCCCGCCCCTCTTGCTGGACGCCCGGAGCGAGAATTTTTTGCCAAGTGGAGCAACATGTCGTACTGGCATTGCTCTTGGGTCTCTGAACTGCAGGTACTCATACTAACGCATGTACACACCTGTCTAGATAAAATGCATATCCTTCGCTTTCATTACTAGTGTGGTTGCAGTATATGTGTCCACAATTTTACGGCACATCAAACCTATTGCTGACTACATATGAGGCCGAGGACAGTTTTCAGTTTCACCCTAAACTAGAGGCAATCTCTTCCCACTGCTGTAAAACAGTGTTGGTATTCGAGGAGATGTGGAATGGGCGGCTTCATGACGGATTTGAGAAGTCTGAAAATGCCTGAATGGAGCTTGCTTCACGATGCCTGTGGGCATTTAGCTATGTCTCTGGATGCCTCGTTCTGTAGATTTGGCCCCATCAGTGCAGTCTTGAGGCATCAGCCTGCAGCACTGCCAGCTTGTGACTGTAACGCTGGTTCTGTTTTCCCTCTGCTGCACAGTTGGAGCTGCACTGCCAGGTGATGTTTCGCAACTACCAGCGCAAGAACGACATGGATGAGCCCCCATCCCTGGACTTCGGCATTGAGGGAGATGAGGACAAGAGCGTGAAGCGGAAGAACAAAGACCCCTTCTACGCCCAAATGGAGGAGAGATTTTACCGCTTTGGCATCAAGATGGAGTGGATGATGATCCACCGCATCCTCAACCATAGGTAACCATGCAGTTTCGACTCACTCAAGGAGTGATGACCGCTCCATAGCTACCCCCTCAGTAATGGCTCCCTCAGTTAGTGATGACTGCTTCACATCTACTCTCTCAGCAACAACTTGCTCAAGTAGTGATGACCGCTGTACATCATACCTCTCAGAAACGACTTGCTTGCCATCTTGTCTACCTTAATATACCTTAATATATTGGCTCAATGATTATGGCATTGCCACTGGCGAGTGGATACATATTAAAAGTCCTTTTTCTCCTTTGTCTCTCAGTATTGACAAGAAAGGCAATGTTCATTACCTGATAAAGTGGAAGGATCTGCCCTACGATCAGGCCACGTGGGAGACTGAGGAGTTGGAAGTCCCGGACTACGATAGCTTCAAGCAGCAGTACTGGAACCACAGGTGCGCTGCAGCTCAGCCAGGCTCATGAACCATCCTTCTAACCGGCGAAAACAACCTGGAGACTAATGTGCATTTTTCTCTCTCTCTCCTTACCCCAGGGAGCTGATGATGGGAGAGGAAGGCAGGCCAGGGAAGAAGCTGAAAATAAAGGGGAAGCTGAAGAGGAGTGACAGGCCCCCGGAGAACCCAGTTGTGGATGTAAGGACGCTTCCAGTTTTTCATTTTTTGTTCAGTACTTCCTGTAAACATAAGCTGAGTAGTAGTGTAAGATGGCCGCCACTGTCATTCTACAAGCGGGGAAGTGTATATTTAGTTCAGGGCCAAGCCCAATTCTCAAAGAGGAAAATGTATATAAAATCAAGAAGGGGTGATTTTGTTAAGTCCATTCACCCTTTACTAAATTGAAAATGTTTCAGCACATTATTTGATGCTTCAACTTGTGAATTTTATTGTTTGTTGTAAATATGCTCATTTCAAATCTGATAATTGCAGAAAAGATGGCTCCGCTAATGGTCTTATAGGTTTCAAAGGAGCCTCCAAAAAAGGCTTCATCCCTCAAGAGTAAAAAGGGGTTGCAGCTCACCAATTTGCCAACATGCACGTTAGCTTTTAATCCATCACATTGACTAAAACGCTGTGTAAAGACGTCGGTCGGATTTTGGGCATAAGATGCGATACAGTACGTGATGTATATTTGAAAGATGCTGGGAATCCATACTAAACTTGCTGTAGGTGGCCTTGGATAAAAACATCTGCCAAGTAAATGTTATGTTATCTCTGCGTAGAAGGCAAAGCCGGAAACCACTTCCGAATGCACATGATCTCAAATCCCTCGGACGTCACTGTCTTAAGAACAGTCGTGACTACTGGCCATTACAGCATGGAATCAGAAGTAGTTTGGTAAACCTTTGTCCAGCAAGCACATTTTTATCAGTGTCTGATTCAAAAGCCAGCATCTGCCATGGTATGGAGGTGTCTGTGCATATGGCATGAGTGATTAGCATATTTTCCAGGACAACATTAATGCGGAAATATGTATCCAGTACGAATTTAGGAGTGACACATGCAGCTGTCTAGACGTTGTTTGTTCTGGGACATCCTGGAATTTTCCTTCAAGATGACGCTAAACCACATCCTGCGTGGATTACAAATGCATGGCTGCTCAAGCTGTTTGTGGATGCTAGATCAGCCAGCCTGCAGTCCAGACCTCTCTCCGACTAAGAATGTATTATGAAGCAGAATATTCAGCATGAAGGCCCTGTACAACTACACAACAGAAGACGAACATAATGGGGGAACTGTGGGAAATCTTGCTTGCTGGTCTTGATTAACTGCTGCCTTCAGTGCCCAAATACTGAAAGAGTGATTAAAAGATATGAAGTTACACAGTGGTTAACAGTCGACTGTGCTAGCTTTTTTGGACTCTTGCCGTCATCACATTGTATATTTTCAGTAAGCAATTAAATTCATGTTGGTGCAAATGATATTTTTCTGCTACCTAGCAGAGGTGAACAATGGACTTCTCAGATCTTTATTGATTTTATTAGCATTTTTCCTGGTGTGCCAACTTTTTCGGGACAGGAATTGTGAAAGAAAAGAGTGCTATTATAGAAGTATAAATTATTTCAATGGCAGATGAATGCTGTCTGCAGTAAGAGATGTGCTAATATGCAGTTGATTTGTAGAATGTTGCCTGCAGCATGGAGTTGCCGCATCTGGACAAAGGTGGCGGCACACCCTGCCCTCAGCCACACCTCCCTGCAGCCAGCCTGCCCCAGAGCTTTTGGAGTGGCGGCCATGTTAGCATTGGTGCAGTTAGAACAGGAAGCGAGGCTGTGTCCAGCGGTAAAGTCAGTCAAACCAGTGGATAGCTAAGCTGCTAGGGAGGTTCCAGCATTATGGAAAGTTCTGAGGTGAGGCTGTCAGGCATGTTCTTTTGGCCTGCTGAAATGCCACATATGTATATATACATTGAGGTTTTAGATCAACAGCTTCAGCAAAGGTTTTGCGTTTCACATACTAGGAAGCCATCTTGCTACCCGTGTGTGTCGGTAGTTTTAGTTCTAATTAATGTAAATCCTGTTCGAGATGAGAAACTAAAATGAGTTTCAAGTGTTATTTTTTCAGTTTTCCATCATATACTGGTTTCAACCAGTGAAGAGGAATGTGCATTCTAATGCTCTCTACAGCTACCTGATGGCCTAGAAGCCAGTTCAGTAACCGTTAGAGGAGCTTCTGATACAGAGCGGACATTCTGGCATTAACTCCATCCTCCAACCCCCCCTCTCTGCACCCCCACAGCCCACCATCAAGTTTGAGCGGCAGCCTGATTACCTGGACAGCACGGGCGGCACCCTGCACCCCTATCAGCTGGAGGGGCTGAACTGGCTGCGCTTCTCCTGGGCTCAGGGCACCGATACCATCCTGGCTGATGAGATGGGTCTGGGCAAGACTGTCCAGACCGCAGTCTTCCTCTACTCTCTCTATAAGGAGGTATGAGGGGATTCTTTCTGCTTTGGTGTATAGAAGTCGATTGTTGCCTTGCTACGTTGGTTTGAGAGTGTGGGTCGGGTTCGTGTGGCCTCTGACGGTCCTGTCAGTGGACCAAAGGACAAGGATTCCCCGAAGGTCTGTGTTTTTAATGTAGTTGGTATCCAAAGTGTGGATTTTGTCTTAAAAAGCAGGACCGTATAAAGTTTTCCACTGCATTGCCACCCTTTTCCTCTGTTGCCCGTCTCCCTGTCCTGCTCTTCTTTCCCTGCTTTCCATCAGTCTCATATCACCTCCCCTTTGCCTTTTCTCCCCTTCTTTCTCTGGCTGTCCTTGAGTCGGTTTGTTGTGTTCAGGAAGTCGCTCTCTGTTTGTCCTCTAGGGCCACTCCAAGGGCCCTTTCTTGGTGAGCGCACCCCTCTCTACAATCATAAACTGGGAGCGTGAGTTTGAGATGTGGGCCCCTGACATGTACGTGGTGACTTACGTGGGAGACAAGGACAGCCGAACTGTCATCCGGGAGAACGAGTTCTCCTTCGAGGACAACGCCGTCCGCGGCGGGAAGAAGGCCTCCAAGATGAAGGTGGGAATTGAGTGAGGGAATGGATGAAGAATGCAAATGTGCTGTACAAACTCATGCACTTCCATAATTGACGTGAAAGCTGCATGTAATGCAGATGTACTGTAATATGGAGACCAGAAAGAATGACCTGGGTTTAATGCACTGTAGCAGCCAGGCACTGTGGGGGCTATGTAGTGTATTGCAGTGTATTGGAACCCCCCCTTTTCCCCTATTGACAGAAAGAGGCAGCTGTGAAGTTCCATGTGCTGCTCACCTCATACGAGCTCATCACCATCGACATGGCCATCCTGGGCTCCATCCAGTGGGCTTGCCTGGTGGTTGATGAGGCCCATCGGCTGAAGAACAACCAGTCCAAGGTGAGCAATGGGGCTGGCTTCACTCACTCCTCTGCATTCTGTTATCTTGCATTATGTCATTGTGTTGATGTTGGTGACTGTAGCCTCCATCTTCTGTGGCCTCCAGTTTTTCAGGGTGCTGAATAACTACCCCCTGCAACACAAGCTGCTACTGACTGGAACCCCACTTCAGAACAACCTGGAGGAGCTCTTCCACTTGCTCAATTTCCTCACCCCTGAGCGATTCAGGTGAGATTCTCCAGCCTGGCTGCTGTGGTCGTCCAGCTTCAGGTTCCTGTAACTGACTGCAGCCCTCTCTGGGATTGGTGTTTTCCAATTTGTCTGCTTTTTGGGGGTCAATAATTCTGATGGATCAACCTACATTTATTTTGCGTACTCCTGTGTTGGGGCATTGTTAGGACTTTTGGCATCGGCAAAACCTTATAGCATGTGAACTGTATCGAGTAAAAATTTCATTGCATGATACTTGGACTTTTTTGACTTTTTGCTATAGGTGTTGTATGTACCTATTTGTGTTTGATGTTGTTTTTTTTTTTTTTTTTTTTTTTTAATTGATTCACCTATTAGTTACAATGGAGTCGTGTAAGAGGTAAACTATTGCAGATCAAGTAAAAAGTGCCCAACTTTAAACAGCCTTTATCTCAAAATCAGTGTCATGAAATGTCAGTTTTTACTTGATGCGTTCGCAAATGTGAGGACACAATCAATGGTGCAAAATGATTACCTCAACCCATTATTGCTCAGGTCTGCCAGGATGTTTTGCGCGTTTAGAAAATCTCTGTAAATCAGACCCCTGTTCTCCAGCCAGCGATGGTGCTTTCTATACATCTGTGCTGTTGATTTCCCTGGTGCTGCTCCTCTTGGACTAATTTGGAGTAACTTTACTCTTTTCACCCTCCTTTCAGTAACCTGGAGGGTTTCCTGGAGGAGTTCGCTGACATTGCCAAAGAGGACCAGATCAAGAAGCTGCACGACATGCTGGGGCCGCACATGCTCAGGAGACTGAAGGCCGACGTCTTCAAGAACATGCCGTCCAAAACCGAGCTGATCGTGCGTGTGGAGCTCAGCCCCATGCAGAAGTGAGTGGTGGAGGCAAGAGGGATTTTTGATCTCCTTTTTTCTGGAAGAGCAGGAATTTGTTGTTTGACTCTGGTTTTGTAAAGAATATAATGCAGCTGTTCATTACCGCAAGCCTCCACCCTCTCTCTCTCTATGGGTTCCAGGAAATACTACAAGTTCATCCTGACGCGTAACTTTGAGGCCCTCAACACACGTGGCGGTGGCAACCAGGTGTCTCTGCTCAATGTGGTCATGGACCTGAAGAAGTGCTGCAACCACCCCTACCTCTTCCCTGTTGCTGCTATGGTATGGTCCACCGCATATAGCGGACTTCTAATGGTAGAAACCTCTGCTGTTGTGAAGGGTATGGATTTGTTATTGGTCTCTGGTGTTGGAGTTGTGGGAGTCACTGATTACATCATTGACATAATCAGTCCAGCCTCTCATCCCCTGCATGATAAGAAGATTCTAGAACACTTATGCTGCTGCCCCTGTGCCAACTCCTTAGAATCATCTCCTGGAGTGCTGAGGAAATGGTTTCATTATTTAATTCCACCTGCACTAATATGCATGATACTGTTGCTCCTCTTAAGAACAGATGAGCCAGTGTAACTGATGCCGTCAGGAATTTTTTGCTCACCCTCTATTGAAATTTCCCTTAAACTACGAATATAAATGATTGTGTAATATTTTAAGTCAATTTAATGGTGTAGAAGGCTAATTTCTTGTCTTTGTAACCAGATATTATTTTGATCATTTACTTGAGCTTCGTGTTTACTAGAGTCTGCGAAGGGATGCTAACGCTTGTGATTCTGCTGTGTGCTAACGGGCTGAGTGGGACACCTGTAGCTGCTTGCTGAAAGCACTGTGCAAGGGTTTTGGCAAAGTTGTTCCTGAATCGACAAAATCAACATCGACACTGGGTTTGGCCTAGATTTTAAACTACAATAAAAAACATTTGAGTAGTTTGAATAATTGAACATTTGTAAATGGTTTCGCATTAAATTCTTATGAGTACGGTCATGTTCCAGAGATCAGAAAATAACAGCTGCATTTTGCTGCAAGATTCTTTGTTTGACTTTCTTTCGATTTGCAACTTTTTTTTTTTTTTTTTTTTCAGACATCCAGCATTTCTGCCTCCCTAGTCCCGCTGACTGTAGATTGTCACCCATGATCCTATATTTCATTGGCTAGACAAAACGGTGTAAAAAAGCAGCATAAAGCTTGCTAGTTGTAACTGTACAGTGATAACACAGGTATACTGTAAAATGGGGAAAGGCATTGCCCAAGCAAATCTGTGTTCTTGTGGTTTTCTCTCATCAGAGTGGCTTCTATATAGTTATGAGACATAAATATTTGTCCATGACTGAAATTCCTCCCACTGCGCTTTGTGCCGATGCTCAAATACGAGGCCCGTAAAAAAGTGAAAGAGCGTCAGGCCAGAAGTATTCCACTCTCCTCAGTTAGCGAACGGTGTCCCACTCTTGAAACCATTACTAGAAATGTAAACCCCAGCCCTGGCTTAAAGACACTGCCTGTGCTTTTAGGCAGCTGCAGGAAGGCTGAACGGAAACGTAAAAAAAAAAAAAACCAGCTAAATATCTACAAGATGCTTCAAAACTACTTGATTCAATAGCAGGACACTTAAAAAGCAGCAGGGGCAAAATTCTTTGATTTCATAGCAAAAAACTGCCATACATGCAAACCCCTTTCTTGACCAAATGTGATGGGATCTGGGAGAACCAGTCACATGGTGAAATTTGACCACCTGGAGATTCTGATACCACCTGAAAGCTGATTTCAAGCTGATTTTAAATCTGTTTTCATTATTTTCATATCTTGTCTGTATCAAATGTTATGGCCACCCAAGGTCAGATGGATTTTCTCTCATGGAATTTTGAGAAAAATGGGTTTAAAGTCAGGGATTCTAAATGTCAGAACGGCAAGGTTCCAAAAGGTACATGTCAGTCACTTTCCTTTAGTAAAACACCTATGTGTAGTCAATGTACATGTTGTAAAATGTACAGAAAGTTGATTTTGGCATCAAGCAACGCTCAATCATAAATTAGTTAAATTCAGTGCCTCTATTTATGAAGACGTTCGGTGAATTTAACATAACGCCAAAGTTTTGTCACTTTTTTTTTTTTTTTTTTTTTTTTTTTTCGGGCTCCGTGCGTGCGTGTGTCCGTCAACACATTTTGCTTTATCTCATCAACGATTTCAGTTACAGGCTCCTAATTTTTACTGGACATGCATCTCATAAAGCCCTACAAATGACTTGCGTAAAGGTGACCTTGGCCTATTTTTTCAAGGTCACTGGCCTCAAAATATCACCAAAAATTTCCACATTTTGCTTTATCTCATTAACTATTTCAGTTACCGGCTCCTAATTTTTACTGGACATGCATCTTGTAAAGTCCTACAAATGACATGCCTGAAGGAGACCTTGGCCTATTTTTTCAAGGTCACTGGCCTAAAAATATCACCAAAAACTTCAACAATTTGCTTTATCTTATCAACATTTTCAGTAACAGGCTCCTAATTGGCTCCCGCCGCCCGAGTGGCACGGGAGCTATGGTATCGGGCTCCATCCGTCCGTGCATCCGTCCATCAACAAAAACTTTTTTTTTTTTTTTTTTTTTTTTTGATCTTAACAGTGGGAGCTTCTGGGGCCGCCAGTGCCATATATATATATACACACACACACACACACACACACACACACACACACACACACACACAGGCGCCAAAAATTCATACCCCTACCAATTTTTTTTTTTTTTTTTTTTTTTTCGAGATATTTTTTGACAAATCAAATTTATTCTTGCACAAATGACACAGTAAGTTGACATAAGGCTGTAAGAAGTACAGTAAACAATTTTTCAAGAAATACAATACTTTTTGGTATTTTATTTGATAGATTTACAAAAAATGCCATGTCCAGAATTATTCGTACCCTTTTCTCAGTAATTGATGGCAAAGCCTTTATTCACGATTACAGCCTCCAAACGCTTCCTGTGGTTGATCACAAGGTTTCTGTATGTCTTCACAGGGATTTTGGCCCACTCCTCTTTGGCGAACTTCTCCAGATCCTTAAGGTTTAAGGGTTTCCTTGTCATGACCTTGGTCTTCAACAGATTTCTCGATAGGATTGAGGTCGGTGCTCTGGCTTGGCCACTCCAAAACGTTCACTTTGTTGTCCACTAACCATTTCTTGACGGATTTGGCCGTGTGTTTAGGATCATTATCCTGTTGAAAGATCCATTCCTGCCCAAGACAAAGTTTTTCGGCGGATTGCTTGATGTTTTCACTGAGGATCTGGATATACTGGTCCTGTTTCATGATGCCATTCACTTTAACAAGGTTTCCGGGCCCATTCGCTGAAAAGCAACCCCAGAGCATGATACTCCCGCCGCCGTGTTTGACCGTTGGGACAGTTTTTCTTGGGTTGAACACTTCACCTTTCTTACGCCACTTGCACTTCTCCAACCCAGACACACAAGAGCTTGTCTAGCCTTCGCAAAAGCTCAGCTGGATGAAGATACAAGCTTCTGGCTGTAAATGTTATGGACAGATGAAACAAAGATGGAGCTGTTTAGGCACAGAGATGGGGCTTTTCTTTGGCATAAGAAAGGTGAAGTGCTCAACCCGAAAAACACGGTCCCAATGGTCAAACAAGGCGGCAGGAGTATCATGCTCTGGGGTTGCTTTTCAGCGAATGGGCCCGAAACCCTTTGTTAAAGTTAACGGCATCATGAAACAGGACCAGTATATCCAGATCCTCAGTGAAAACATCAAGCAATCTGCCGAAAAACTTGGTCTTGGGCAGGAATGGATCTTCCAACATGATAATGATCCTAAACACAGGGCCAAATCCGTCAAGAAATGGTTAGTGGACAACAAAGTGAACGTTTTGGAGTGGCCAAGCCAGAGCACCACCTCAATCCTATCAAAAATCTGTGGATGAAACTGAAGACCAAGGTCATGGCAAGGAACCCTCAAACCTTAAGGACCTGGAGAAGTTCGCCAAAGAGGTGGGCCAAAATCCTGTGCAGACGTAGAAACCTTGTGATCAACTACAGGACGCGTTTGGAGGCTGTAATCGTGAATAAAGGCTTTGCCATCAATTACTGAGAAAAGGGTATGAATAATTCTGGACATGGCACTTTTTGTAAATCTGTCAAATAAAATACCAAAAAGTATTGTATTTCTTGAAAAATTGTTTACTGTACTTCTTACAGCCTTATGTCAACTTACTGTGTCATTTGTGCAAGAATAAATTTGATTTGTCAAAAAATATCTCAAAAAAAAAAACAAAAATTGGTAGGGGTATGAATAATTTTGGGCGCGACTGTGTGTGTGTGTGTGTGTGTGTGTGTGTGTGTGTATGTATGTATGTATATGTATATATATATATATATATATATATATATATATATATATATATATATATATATATATATATTTTTTTTTTTTTTTTTTACACAACAGTTGCAAGAATGGGGGAAAAAAAAAAACATTTCATATTGATGAAACATACACACCATAAGATCTGTTTTATCATAAAAATATTGTTGAGCTATTATACGGTTTTACCTTATTAAACAATAAGGCTATACGTACCAGTACTATGTACAGTAATCGTTTTCTTAGACATTACTATTATACAATATAGGTTATTAAATATGACGCATATTTCATGTGTGCATATCAGGCGAACAACAAACAATTTATTACACACTGTCTTAAACAATTATGTACTTCACATTAAATGTATCACAAATTATTATGTATATTAAATATCTCATTTTGACACAAACCACTACTTTCCAACGCATCCCTTTACAAAATTTAAACTTTTGCCAAGACAAAGGCCTATTACTTCCAAAGACACATCAAAATATTGAGATAAACAGTAATTTCATACTATACCCTTGGGTATTCAAAACTACAATAGAAATAAAATACTAATCCAATGCAGCATATTAATTCTAATACAATAGGCTAATCATCACCAACAGGGATAATGTCATTTAACAAGGTGCCTCCAAAACATTCTGTCTGGTCTGAAAAAAATATATGTACTGTATATAACATGTAAATCATGATAGATGAATTCGCTTGACTATTCTAAAAGAACGAGATCTTCCAGGAAACTTTCTTACCCAGTCAGACCCTTGAGTAGATTAGCTTGAGTGCTATCCATAGTAGTAAATTACAGTCTATGATTAATACAGAAAGAGAAGTCACCCGAAGGCAATGGCTCTTTCAAATAATATTTTGTTGCTTTATGAAAGATGACTGACTTGACTGTTTTGATTGCACCTTGTATGATCAGATTGCCGAGCAGGCTAACTGGATGGGGGGGCTGTGGATACTGTAGTTAGCTGACCTTCATCAGACTCCTCTTGCTCTTCTTCAGCACTAAAATCATCAGTGTTAATGTCCAGCTCATCTTCTCTGGATGTGAAATAATCCATTATAACATCCTGCAAGGCATTAGTATCTCCTGAGTTGAGGGGTTGATTTGTCCTAATTCGTTTAACTGGGCAGCTAGTTCGCTCTCCCTTCTCTCTCGAAGCTCCGCCATCTCTGTATCATCTCGTCAGTCGCAGATCTGATCATCAACTGAGGAAATTTGATGCATAGCTCATAAGGACTGGCAGGAAAATGAGCATTAATAATATTAATTAAAACCAAGTTACATGAAGATGAAGTAATATTATTGTATTATTACTTCATCTTTATGTGGTTTACTTTGACAGTTGAACTGTCTTCATAGTCTCTGTAGACAAGCAGTTATGAGCGATTTTCACGCACCTCCGCCACTCGCGATTTCAAATGTAGGAGGTAACGACAATCAGACAGACACAGAGTGGTTAATAAAAATATCTTTTTAAACATATTAAATGAGCGAATAACAGTGAGATATTTTCAGGGATGATAGACAAGATGTTGTAGAGTATTAATTTCATGAAAACCCGATTTCACCAAAATATTGACTTTCGACCTATTTTCACTCTTTCCTGGAAAAGTGCCAGCGCGACATCTGACGGGTTTTCCCAGATTCCATCACAAATTACTTTGGTCAATTCGTGATCTAAATATGCTATAGAGATAAATGACTTGACCTGATGGTGAAAGATGATGTGCTTGTGTGAAGTAGATGTGTCATTAACGTGTTGAAGTTCTTGCTGTGAACTTCTGACTTTGACATTTTTCACTGGCTGGTTTTTGGCTGCAGGAGGCACCAAAGATGCCCAATGGCATGTACGACGGCAGTGCCCTGACCAAAGCTGCCGGAAAACTGATGCTGCTACAGAAGATGCTGAGGAAGCTGAAGGACGGCGGCCACAGAGTGCTCATCTTCTCCCAGGTGCCTGCTGGCGCCCTGCTTACAGTCCTGCATGCGCTCTGCGTATGGCCATGGCCTCATAGGCACATTCACTCTCGGTCCAGCTGTTCCTTTGTCAAGATTTATCACTTGCGCAGTGGTGGAAACAGCTATGTTCTGTAATTTTTGTGAATCAAATGGACAATTTTGCTCTAAAATCTTTGGAAAGGAAACGTAATTCATTGAGGTTACATCAGTTTTGGTCATGGGGCCTCAACCCCAGCCCTGACTATGAATAACTCTTCATTAGTTTCACTACTCCCTCTTGACACTTCGATTGATTGTTGTCCTTCTCAGATGACAAAGATGTTGGATCTCCTGGAGGACTTCCTGGAGAATGAGGGTTACAAGTATGAGCGCATTGACGGAGGGATCACTGGAGGCATGAGGCAAGAGGCTATCGACCGTTTCAATGGTGAGCCGCTGAGATCCTTCCCCCTTGGCTCTTTGATTCTTACTTCAGCTATAATGTTGACGTCCCTGTCTTTTTCTGTCAGCTCCCGGGGCGCCTCAGTTTGTCTTCTTGCTGTCGACGAGGGCTGGAGGCCTGGGTATCAACCTGGCGACCGCTGACACCGTCATCATTTACGACTCTGATTGGAACCCCCATAACGACATTCAGGTGGGGCAGTCATTCCTCTGCCTGCTATTCTCCACTCAGTGCTGATGTCGTAATGCGCACTCCGTATCTCGTTATTACAATTCTCTCTGTCTCTCTTCAGGCATTCAGTCGAGCTCACCGTATTGGACAGAATAAGAAGGTGATGATCTACCGGTTTGTCACCAAGGCGTCTGTGGAGGAGAGGATCACTCAGGTAAGCACCCTAATGCAGTGCGTTGTGTTCTGTCTGTTACTGTGATCAGCAAGGCAAATATCAGCTGCCTCTGCACTAATGCTGCAGTGTCCACTATCAGGGTGCCATGTACAGTCAGTCTTTGTCGGCCATTACTTGTAGAACTTACTTACATTAGGGACGCAGTTTTCATCGTTTGAGGTTATGACTTGTCTGGATGATCTGTGCTTTGTTGTGCAAGCCTGTGAGCAGACCTTTTGACCATGTTCGATGCTCCTGTGTCAGGTAGCAAAGAAAAAAATGATGCTGACCCACTTAGTGGTGCGACCAGGGCTGGGCTCAAAAACGGGCTCGATGTCCAAGCAGGAGTTGGACGACATCCTCAAATTTGGCACTGAGGAGCTCTTCAAAGATGAGATTGGGGAGGGTGAGTCGGTCTTTTCCACTGTTGTCTTCCAGGGTGCCACATAAGTGTGTTAGTGACTGGGGGACTGCGTTATTATCGCGCTGTCATATGATGCATGTCATGTTTCATTCATGAACAAAAAGCCAAAGTTGATGTGATTGTCTGGTTCATGTTTGTTCAGTCTTTGAAAATTGGCCATTATATCTCCTTGTACTGGAATTTACACCAAAATTAACTTTAACTCCCACCAGCCAGTGATGATTCTAAGGCTTGCCGGACAGAATCACCATTATCTCGGCCACTTGTAGAACATTACAAAATCTGCTAGTTAACTACTGAAGTGACTGCTGTAGTTGAGAAGAATCTTACTTCCCAGAATTCAAATTGAGCCAGTATTTGACTTGTGGCTGCCTTTAATTTTGCATCCAGCGGACTGCTGGCTATCAGGGATGGTGATTCCTCCCTTGCTGTTACATTGTCAGAATCTAATACTAAATGGAACTGAACTAGTCTTTCTAAGCCTTGAATTTTTTTTTTTTCTGGCAAAACATGGCTTTTTGCTTAGCATTAGCTCAGGACTTAACGTGTCCCGTCAACCCAAGGATGAAATAAAATGTGTTCTGGGGAATAAGACTTCTTTCCTGGGACTCCAACAAGACTGTGTGTGTGTGTGTGTGTGTGTGTGTGTGTGTGTGTGTGTGTGTATCAGGGCTGAACGATTAATTGAATTGACTTTGATATTGCGATGTAATATATTGCGATTTGCAAACCTCTGAAGTTGCATTTATTAATCTTTCTGATCAGCTTTTACTGCCACATATTGACTGGCGAAAGGTTTGAGCCCATCAGATGGCATTCATGCATGCCTGTGGGCTGCATGTGCCATTGGGCTTCACCGCCTCATATGAGCCAGTTATGGTTGAAACAAAAACAAAACTTATGCCATTCAGCTTATTCTCTGAGCTTTACTTCCATGTGTTAGTTTTGTAATTGCACTTCCATTTTAATGAATGAAAATAACTGACTGAAAAGAGTCTGTGGTTAATGTGTGGAATGTGTTGCTTTTTTATGTAATAATGTGGTTGAAAACTCTGAACTTCTGCAAAAATGAAAGGCTTTGAGACTCTAAAAGGCAAATGTTGCCATCGACTGGTTATGGTTGAAGTAAAACATTACATGCTGGTCGCAGATCATTAGCTTGTTCAAACATTGTTCATGACAACCATTGTGGGCGTCTGCTCGTAGTTCAAGGTAGCTCATCACTGGCAACATTTTCAGTCTATGGACTATGTTTTATTTTCACATGGTTGTAAGGAAATGCGTATATATGGTTAAATAGAACGGACATCAACTAGACCCACATGTCAACTCATGAACATTATTTTCACCGACATTCAAAAAGCCGCATTCATTTTTTGCGTAGACACTTGGAGCAATGGATGCGTAAAAAATACTAACGATGCCGCATACAATATGATGACAGGACTATGACCCTATTTGCTTGGTATTTACATCTCGATTCTGTTTTGTTTATGCCACTAACCGCTAACAACTGTAGTTGATGGTTACAAAGTGAAGACACAACATCTTTCATTTTGGGATGGTGCCAGGACGGTACTGTAAAGTCATTCTGGAGCAATGTGAATTGGGTTGTCTTCACTTGTAAGAGATATTTAACCTTGCACTGTGATTGCTGGGGTCACACTAATTTCCCTTTCATCTCCCTCGGTCCCCTCCTTGTCCTCCCTCTGCCTCCTGTCTCCCATTTCCCCTCCCTCCCCCCTCCCAGGAGAAAATAAGGAGGAGGACAGCAGTGTGATCCACTACGATGACAAGGCCATCGACCGCCTCCTGGACAGGAACCAGGACGCCACAGAGGACACTGAGGTCCAGAGCATGAACGAGTACCTGAGCTCCTTTAAGGTGGCACAGTACGTGGTGAAGGACGAGGAAGAGCCGGTGAGTGTGAGAGCACGAGGTTTAGGACTCATGACCCAGCTGTTTTGTTCGATCCATGAAACCTTTAGAAAGAAAATGACTCTAGTGCACATTCTATTATGTTGCCAAGAGAATGGAAAATATTTATATATTTTTGACCAGTGCCTATATGCCTTTCCTTCCCTCCTCTCTGTCCTTTTTTCTCCCCCTTTATTGGATGTATTTCTCTGCCCTTTCCCTCCCCTCTCTCAATTCCGTCTGAAATGGCCTCAATCTTCTCCTCCCCGCATTGAAATGGCACCCTCTTCACCCACCTCCCTCTTCTCTTGATTGGTTCCTCCCGCCTCTTCTCTTGGCTGGACCTGGAAATGGTTCCCCCCCCTTGCCTGGTGGGGATTTGGTATCTCCCTCCCCAGGAGGAGGAGGTGCAGCGGGAGATCATTAAGCAGGAGGAGAGCGTGGACCCAGACTACTGGGAGAAGCTGTTGAGGCACCACTACGAACAGCAGCAGGAGGACCTGGCCCGCAACCTGGGCAAGGGCAAGCGCATCCGCAAGCAGGTCAACTACAACGACGGCTCGCAGGAGGACCGAGGTAGTAGACGGGGTACAGAAAACGCAGCGCACTTTTACTTCCTCTTTGTGTTTTGCATGTCGCATCCGTGTCTGCTCCTGCACCTGCTTGTCCTCACTATTCCTCATGTGGCTCTCCTGTGAACCTGGGTGAGGCTGCACCCCTCTTGCTCAAGGCTGATTGTGTGTGTGTGTGTGTGTGTGTGTGTGTGTGTGTGTGTGTGTGTGTGTTTGTTGGTGAGAGAGAAATGCTAGACCACGACTGCAAGCAGATTTGTTCAGAAACCTACCATCCATTTTGTGGATCTTTGAAAGCTTGAAGTATGGGTTTGTGACATTAGCTGGCTTATGTCATTCTTTTGCTGTGGCAGACTGGCAGCCATTTGTAAAAGACAAAAACTCATCTCTCTACACACACCTGCAGTTAGAATCTTGCTGGAACTGCTGTGAAAGTGTTGCCTTCAGTTTCTGCTTTAACTCTTCTGTAACTTCACTGGCTGCTCTTCCCCATAAGGCTGAAGGCGGCTACAAATTGTGTGTAATAATTAGTTGGGAAAACACAAAGCTGATGTCACACATCATTTTTGATTAAATTACAGTGTTATTAATCGCCCTACCCTTGTATCTCGCAGTAGCAGTTGGATGCATTGAGTTTCCTGCCATTGTGCTTAACTGAGCTGCTGTATCAAGGCTTAAATAACGGCTGCACGCCTGCAGTACCATGTTTGCGAGGATTTTTTTTTTTTTGTGATGGAAATGGCATAGCCTGATGCTGGTTTTTTTTTACTGAGTCTAAATTTTAGGATGTCAAATGCATAGTTAGTATCCCTGCCACAAAGTCCAAAATGACTGCTTGCGTATGCTGCGGCAAAGAACTAAATGGAGGAGTTGACTATCGGGGCAGTGCGAACCGTCTGAAACTTGAGATGTCATTTGTTGCCAGTGCTGCCCTAACCCTGCGGTCCTTTGCCACAGTCGGCTGGTTAGCAGGTGTCCGTCTGTTCGTGTTCCTGCTTTACTCTTTCAGTCCTCTGTCTCCGTCATTCTGCCTCCCTCTCAGGAGCAGCCTGCTTCCATTGGCTCATTCTCCTTTGTCTCCTCAACAGATTGGCAGGATGACCAATCGGACAACCAATCGGATTACTCCGTGGCCTCGGAGGAGGGAGATGAGGACTTTGATGAGCGATCAGAGGGTAGTGTATCCAGACAAGCCAGCATAGATGTCGAGAGGTCTTTTCCCTATGATGACACACGGTGTGGTGCTCACATTCATCTCTCTCTGCAGTGAACTCTCGCAGACCCAACAAGAAGGGGATGAGGAATGATCGGGACAAACCACTGCCCCCCCTGCTGGCCAGAGTGGGAGGCAACATTGAGGTCAGTCTTGGCTCATTGCTCCTCTTACGGTGTGGGAAGTACAAATTGTATCCTCCCACAATGAGAGATTCACCATTCTTATGAGCAGCACCTTCTGGTCATGAAATAATTGTTGCCATTAATTTTTTAGAGATGCTGAGCAGTGAATTTAAGATTTTTCATCCTAAAATGGATGGTTCTCCTTTTGGAACAAAACTGTTCAAATTCAGGACTCAAATTTCATGTCTGTTTTTGTTCTGAACTGAACCTCTCCCTCTCTCAGGTACTGGGCTTCAACGCGCGACAGAGGAAGGCTTTCCTGAACGCAGTGATGCGTTATGGGATGCCTCCTCAGGATGCCTTCACCACGCAGTGGCTGGTTAGGGACCTTAGGGGGAAGTCGGAGAAGGAGTTCAAGTGAGTGGGGCCCCTTCGTTTGGTACCTACTTATGATGCCTGGAAAATAGATTCACAGTAATGCTGCAAAACCCTGTTACTACTCAGACCCTCCGTCGCTCTCGTTTTCACACTTCATTTACGGGTCCAGCTTGGTAACACACCCTTGTAGTGGAGTGCCTGCTGTGTTATCTTTTGTCTAAGGTTCTAAGACCATTCTGTATGACATTCAGTGGCAGTGATAATGGTACAGTCATGCATTGAGTATATCTCTGTCCTCTCTCTCAGGGCTTACGTCTCCCTCTTCATGAGACACCTGTGTGAGCCAGGTGCCGATGGAGCGGAGACTTTTGCTGACGGCGTTCCCCGAGAAGGGTTATCGCGGCAACATGTGCTTACCCGAATAGGCGTGATGTCACTCATCAGGAAAAAGGTAAGCCCACCTCGAGTTGGGTACCTCCTGTCCGATATTGTAACCGTAGATCCATTAGAGCCCGTAAGCCTGTAGGCTTGGTCGGTACCATCTGGGGGGAATAGTTTGTAGTGATTTTTGGCAATGAATACAACCCCACAGTGAGAAAATGGGATGGCATTGCATCAGTAGTAGCTTTTTTGAGTTATGAATCTGTTTACAGTGCTGTGAAAAAGTATTTGCCCCCTTCCTGATTTCTTTATTTTACATTTTTGGTTGTGCCGCCCTCGGCGACAACTGCAATCAAGCATTTGCAACAACTGGCAATGAGTCTTTCACATCGCTGTGGAGGAATATTGGCCCACTCTTCTTTGCAGAATTATTTAATTCAGCCACATTAGAGGGTTATCTGATCTAAGTCCAGCAGTATCCAGTTCTTCAGTCATTTCAAAACAAGTCATCAACATGGATTGAAGGAGGGATGCTAAATTTTGTAGCGTTTATTCCCGGCTCGTACGCTGAAAAGCAAATAACTTGAGCTACATACCAAACAATTTTCAGAAAGATATGGCCTGTAGTATGCGAGACCCATAAGTATTAATGGAATGTTTTCCTCTGTCTTTCTTTTGTTTTTGATAAGTTTATAATGGAATATGGTTACTAATAAAACACAAAAAGCGACCACCAAAGCGATGCTATCTTATCGTTTCTGACCCATTCTGATTTGTATGCTGCCAAAAATTACAATGGGAATTATTCCTCTGGAATGGTACCAGTGGTCCAAAATTACTGGATTTGGATCAAGGCCTATTGCTGACCATGGCTGGATGCCCAACAGGTGCAGGAGTTTGAGCATGTGAACGGCCAGTGGTCCATGCCCTGGATGATGGAGCTGGAGGAGAGCAAGAAGGCTGCTGCAGCCGCGCGCCCCGACTCCCCAGGGAACCCCAAAACCCCCTCCACTGGAACCCCCGCCGACACCCAGCCCAACACACCAGCCCCAGGTACATGAGACACCTGTACACACTACTCTACCCTGTTCTCTGTACTCACAGCCAGTTGATTTCCACTGTATAGGCACATGATTCACCTGTACAAATTAGTTCCCCCTACTATATACCAGGGGTGCAAACAACTCACTTCTCAGCAGATGTTGCTTTTTTATGCCAATTTGGGTTACTTGTTTGAAACGTCCAGATCTGAAGAGGGTTTTTTTAAATTTAATTTTTTTTACTATGATGATGATGATAAATGGCTTTCCTCTTTTAAGAAAGAATATACAAAAAACTACACAGCGATCTGTCATGGCCAGAGTAATGCCACATTTCATGTGTTCTTATGATGAGAGATTGACCAACATTTCATATTTAATCTTTACAAAATAAGTAAATCATGAAACCAAACCATGTTACGTGAGTCAAGCCTGTTTGTTAAGCCGAGGACAATGGAAAAAACAGCCTTAACATAGGTTTTCCTTAAACAACAAAAATCGAGGCATGTCTTTCCCTCAAAGTAAAGAAAAAAAGCATGAACAATGTTATAATGACAGTGCAAACATTAATGCATAATTTGGTTATCATGACAGTTATAGCCTATTTTTAATATTCAGCGGTGGTAGTGTTGGCTCAGTCATTCTCTTTAGCCCTCAAATGCAACAGTTAAATAAAGTCTATTGCAAATTCTACATCTAACTTTTTTCCCAATCTCTGGTCAAAGTGAGTCTAAGTGGGGCTTTTCTTTCCTTCCCGAGACATTATTCACAGTTCGCACCAACATGAAAGAACTGAACTCGCACTGTCCACGACTTCTGTCCTGTCCTGCCCCAAATGAGCATCCGTACTCTTTAATTTTAGTATCTTTTTAAAATATTTATTGATTCCTTGCAGCAATCACAGTAATAAATTACATTTTAATGCATGGAAAATTATAAACATTAAATATTTTGTTTAAACAAATATTGATTTCCCTAAACGTTTAGCCTCTTGTAAACATTCACGCGTTTAAACGGAATACCCCTAACTGATACCTGTTTTGGGTACTGGAAGATGGTTCATTGCCTTTGTAGAGGCACCTAATACAGCTCTACTCACTACATCTCCCTGCTCTATTGGGCTTGTGCAAATTGGCGATCATTACTACACCGATATTACGGCAACTTTTATTAGTTAATCTTACTGGAGTTTAAAAAATGGGGATTCAATTTTGGCACATCCCGCCTGAATGTTCTGTTACTAATGCTCGCACCCCTGTGTCTACACTCCTGTATCTGCCCTGTACACTGACATCCACTCATGCTGTTCATATGCTGTACCAGTCCTCTCCAAACGCACGCACTTTATTCCTCTGCATTACACACTCATGAAGGTGCTGTGGCTCTCATACTAGCCTCCACGTTTGTAGCAGGCCGTGCCATCCCTGCTCAGGTTTTCTCCTGCAGTGGTAACACTCAGTGTCCTCTCATCTGTGCCCTCCCCAGCCCTCTACGTACCCTCCCGAGCCCTCAAAACGCCCTCCACAGGCACACCCGCAGACACGCAGCCCAACACGCCCTCCACAGGCACACCCGCAAACACGCAGCCCAACACGCCCTCCACAGGTAACGCTCCTCACACTCCTGCCCCGGCCCTCTCTTACAGCGCACTCCGCACCTCTCGCTAACACAGGCTCCTAATCTTCCCTCTAGATGAGTCCTCCAAGCCTGAAGAGGTTGCAAAGGAGACGGAGAAGGAGAAGACTGAAGGAGGAGAGAAGGAGAGCAAGGAGCCGAGCAAGCCGGAGGAGCCAGAGGCAAGACTTCTAACAGCTTCTTATCAGCTCGTTTCCACTTATTTTCCCGCGGCTCTCAGCTGCTGTGTTGACACATGGAGTCCCGAGATGACTATGTCACTGTGGTGCCGGAAGTGAAATCAGCCAAAGACCCTATTAAAAATTTACTTTCGAAGCACGTCCTGTAATTTTTAGAAAACGATACATTATTTCTCGAAGGAATTGCATACTGTGATCAGCCACAACCTTCAAACCAATGACTGACTGAAGTGAGGCCGGCAGAGGCAGCATGATGCACCGGGCAATGGCCCGCTGGGAAACTTGGAGTCGTGTCACTCATGTGGCTGTTACATTGACATGTGCCACCTACTAAAACATGGTTGCAGACCATGTACTCCCCTTCATGCGACAGTACTCCCTGACAACAGTGGTCTGTTTTAGCAGGACCTGCATGATATTTGGGAGGTGGTTTTAATATTGTGGCTGATAGGTGTGTATTGTTTTTTTGAATGCAGTCAACTGTAATTTGTGATTTACATTGAAAATTTTTGCCAATATGCTAACCCCCTTTTTTTGTCTAAAACTGCACTTCCTAAGATCCATTTGGTTCGCTTAATAAAGGGGCAGAGACTTGCATAGAAAGCTTGCTATCAAATGAGTTTTAAGAAACATCATCATAGCCTGGTGAGCTAGCTAATTAATTAGCTACCATATACTCTACTTGGCTGACTATCCTACCTATTGTCAAGTTATGTAGCTAGCTGATACCATTTTAAATTGGCATAATGGTTTAGTGCTGTTGTCATTGGATAATGTTGGTTGGAGTTAAAAATTGGTAGCCAGCAAACTAGCTAACCAATTAACTAACCATTGCATCTTCGTCATTGCTCATTACCTTGCTAGGAAATCACTACTTGCTGTTCTTACGGACCAATTAAACAGCTAAGTCTTATTCGCTGTTCTCGATTCATATCTACGCCCCAGGGCAGCTAGCTAATAGTAGCCAACTGTGAGCAAAGCTAGCTCTGTAGCAATTAAGTTCTACAGATGTCTGGTGATGTATAAAGGCAAAAAAGCAGGGGACTAGATGTATCAAATTTATTTTCTCCATTTCTTTCTCCATTTGATCTGTCTTTTCAAGTCACGATCATAAAGTTTGCTGAATCTGAGGTATCTGAGGGAATTGGCCAGGAAAGACTAAAAACGTTAATCTTTGGAAATTGGCTACAAAGTGAACTCCAAATGTTTACATTTTGGATAATCAAATATGAATTTGATGTGCCCACATGCATTAATATATTTTATAGATGAATCTGCTGATGTGTACTGGTTCTTAAAATAATTTCTTCTTTGAGTAATGGTAGAAAATGTTGAAATGCCAAAATTTCCATTGGGATTTTACTTCTGATACCAGTAGCAAACTGGTAATGGTGTAGTCACCTGAGTACTCTATACTGTAGGCTCTGGTAAAGCACGGTGCAGTTCAGCTAGTGTATAAGCCACTGCTTGTCTCTTCAGGTCATTGCAATTCCTGATGATGAAGAGAAGACGTCCTCCTCTCCAGAGAAAAAAGACAAAGAGAGTGAAGGAGTGGTAGCTGCCTCGGAGAAGGATGTGAGCAATGGAGAGGTGGAGAAGGACGGAGAGAAAGAGGAGAAAACGGGAGAGATTGATGAGAAGGGCTCTCCTACAGAGGTCAAGCCTGACAGCTCTGAGGCCAAAGCTGAGGATTCGGGGGCCAAAGGTCAGTGTGCCTGGGGAAATTACCTCGATACGGACCTCACTGGTCTCCAGTAAACAGGATCAGTTCATCACTTTAGCGCCCAGTAAGGAGGTAATGCGTTCTCTGCTGATCGTTGGGGCGAGGTTACTTACTCTTGGTTTTTTTTTCTTTTACATTGACAGATGAAAAGAAGGATGATAAACCTGAGAAAATGGACACTACTCCTCCTCCAGAGGAAAAGAAAGGTAATACTCCTTCTCCCTCTACCATCTCTGTCCAAACGTACTGTAGAGTGGGATACACATGACTTGTCACATCAGTTGGCACTTTCCCTTCCTGCTTCTTTTCCTCTTCCCTGTCTTTTCTCACTCATTCCTTGTTTGTCCCCTCTCCAGAATCAAAGGGAGAGAAGGCAGAGGAGGCAACGAAGCTACCGAATGGAGAGAGTGTGAAGGAGGGGGCTGCAGGTCAGATTGAGGAGAAGAAGAAAGCGAAGCAGAGATTCATGTTCAACATCGCAGATGGAGGCTTCACAGGTTGGCACAAACATTCACACAGTCTTCAGATCAGCTGTCCAGGGTTCCCGAGCAACCCAATTTGGCCAGTCACTTTGGCCGCTCAAATTCGAGTAGACTGGCTTCATTGCGAATCCTCATGTCTGCCTGAGGACTCCTCTCTGCAGCTCTCATGGAAGATTTACTTCAGTCCGGTGGTGCTTGAGCGTGTGCCACTAGTTTTCATTCCAACCAATCGCCTCACCTGCTGATTTCACTTAATTGTTTCCATTGCTCTGGTTAGTGTGATTACTGGTGAAATTGGTTTGTGTTTAAGGGTTGCTTTATAGTGAAACCCTGCATGCTCTCAGGCCTCAAAACCTCCCTTGCTGTTAATACCAGCTAAGACCAGCTGCAGTTTTAAGATGGTTTAAGTTGGTCTTTGATGTGCTTTTGACACTCTGACTGGTCAAATGAGGTTTCTGGCTGGGCTGAACTGAGCTGTTCAAGCTGGTTCAGTACCCTGGTGTCAACAGGTGGATTTAAGGTCCCCCATTATGCTGCCAGGTACACAGCTAATTAGCCATTATGAGCCAGTTCAAAATCCCCCCCTTCCTGATATCACGAGGGGGAGTGACCACCCAGAATAATGAAATCTGATTGACTGCTTGGCTGAAGTTGATCAGTTCTTCTTGCCTCTGGTTGGTTATTTCCCCATGTGATGTCAAGCGGGGAAAGATTTTGAAATGGCTTGTAATATCTAATTGGCTGTGATCCTGGTGACATAACAGAGGACTTTTTAGGGACTGCATAGTTTAGTCTGATGATAGACCTCTGCTGAAACTGGCTTGGTAGTAATTATGCTGGAATTTTCTCCTGAGACGATGAGTGGACAGCACTTCTTTAGCTGCTGGCGAATGCATTAAGGCCTATGTGCTCATGCTGTTTAAATGGTGTTCTTGCAATTTTTCTCCTACTTTCTCCATCACCTCAGAGCTCCACTCCCTATGGCAGAATGAGGAGAGGGCTGCTACTGTCACAAAGAAGACCAATGAGATATGGCACCGTCGCCATGACTACTGGCTGCTGGCTGGCATCATACAGTATCCTTTTCCCCTCATTATTACTTTGGTCTCTATACCTGCTCTGGTTGATATGGCCTGGCCCTCTGCCAAAATAATGCTTCATTTGACTGTTCAGGCTGCGCAATACACAATCCATAAACAGACCTGCCAGTCAGTATCTAAAAATAATTGCACAACTAAGTGGTGTGCTACCATTTAAGTGTGCAGTTATTTTTGTACAATGATCGGCATGGAGTTATGGCACTTGTACCATGGACACCACACACATTTGTTTTGCAGAAGACATAATTTTCATGTTTCTGTCTAGAATTTACGTTTGTATGCGGGCAGTTTGCTCCCACCTCAGTTTAATTGTGTTGCTTCGAAATGGCCGAAACATCTGCTATGTGCAAGAGTGTGATTGTTGGTTCCATGTTATGTTTTGATGCTTCATAAGAGCTGTAGATTGGGGGCTGACTCTGCAGCATCATGGTTCCACTCGGACAGTCACTGTCGCATTGTGCCTTTTTCAGTTCTCCCCAGACTCGCCAAAGATTTTAATACTTATAGTAGAAAACTCAACTTCGTTTTTATTGTCCACTTAAACCTTCACTTCATATGTTTGCAACTTAGTGACTCAAGTGTCAGTTAAATTTATCCTTGAATTCAAACATGGCAAATTGAGAACGTCAAAAGGCTCAGGTGTTTGGGATTATTTGTGCATCAGTGTGCAGTCACAGGATAGAAAAGCACACCTTTAGAATGTAGTTCAACCATTCAGAATTGAATGTTCAACTAACCTGTTGTGCAAATTTAATTGTTGACTACTTTGTGCATTCAGCCTGCTGATATGCCCCTGTGAAATTCGCAATTTGATTTGTTGTCGTGCAATCTCTAAGTCCTGCCTACTTAACACTGCCTGTCTGGAAAAGACAAAATTGATTAATCCATTTACTTAAAGATTGAAGTAAAATCATTTTTGTATTTTCCACGTTTTACATGCACAAACAACCAGAAATTGCATATTAACAAGGAAATCCCGGAATTGCCTTTTCTGGGCCCGTAAGGTAGTACATCTTGGGATGTTTTCTGTGAATACTGTGGTGTGATCTCGGGTCAAAGGGCACGTTCCATAACTCCATCCTCCAGACATGGCTACGCCCGCTGGCAGGACATCCAGAATGATGTGAAGTATGCCATCCTGAACGAGCCCTTCAAGGGCGAGATGAGCCGAGGAAACTTCCTGGAGATCAAGAACAAGTTCCTGGCTCGGAGGTTTAAGGTACCTTGTTCCTTTGTTGGATAAATCTTGCATATATGCCATGTGTAGGTTCAGTTTCAGGCCTTTTTTGTTGTGGTAATAAGGTGGTAAGCTGGAGGAGGAAGATGGTGATTTTCAAAGCTTCAGATCCCCTTGGGTTTTAGTCCCAACGGCCTGAACGATGGGCCGATAGGCCTCGAATGGACTATTGGTATGATGCGGTGTCCGGCGTCATCGTTAGCAATTTTTCTAAGAATTTTCTCCAAAACCATCAGCCAGAATGATTTGGTATTTGTTACGGACCATCCTTGTGACAAGGCCTACCAACTGTGTAGAGAAGGGACTTGCCAGAAGCCCCAGGATATGATATTATCACGATACTTGAGGCACGATACAATATTATTGCGATATTGCGAAGTTTCTCCAGTTGCACGTCTCCATCCTCCATCTTTGTTCTGGCCAGCTTCCAGCTGAATCTCGTGAGAGTCACTCCTTTGCTGTGCTGACCTGACCAGACATTGAGCACCATCTTAGCACTAATCTGGACTGAGAAGTCAATTGATTCTTATCATTCAGTACCCAAAAGTTCTTTGCATTTGCAAAATTTAAGAATTAATGTAATAAAATCACAATACTTGGGGTCTCTGAATTGATACAATCTTGCCACGCAAAATGTTGCGGCATTACGGTGTATGGATATTTTTTTTTCCCCCCTGCCCCTACAACTTTGTTCTAATTATTTGAAATATTGATTATTGAATTCATGAATTTTGGCCTAATCCTCCCATTTACTCAATATTGGGTGTATTTCAATGGGCTATAACATGGAAACAATTGGAGATATTGATATAAATAATATTAACAACAGATAGAAGGTCATATAGGGCCTTTCATTTGGTATCATGACCTTTGACCAAGAATGACATTGAAGGTCATACCCAAGGTCACTAAGTGGAAAAAATTAAATCTTTTCTGAAACCATCAGCCAGAATGACTTGATATTTATGGAGCAGACAAGGTCGCCCAAGTTTGTTCAGCAAATAGTTTTTGTATCTGCTGTTGTAATCTTCATGGTCATAATTACAATTTCATGCGTCTTTTAATTAGAAAATTGTCATTTCCGTATAAAGTCTGTAATTTATAATGTGCAAACCTTTGCAAATAGATTTTACCAGCCATGAGTGTTGAAAAAATGTACAGTATACCTGCTACCATGACCTTCAACCTTGAATGTGCTGATTTGTTGGAAAAATTTATCAAGTTTACCAAGTTTAGCTGTTGGACTATGGAAGCCCTGGATCGCTATGTTTGTTCTCGTCTCATGGATTAAGTTGCCCTATCCAACTGGGCAGTTTTACCAAGGGTTGAAATTTGCTGGCGGAGTTCCTGCATGCAAGAGGCATGAAAAACTTAAAATTGGAGTCTTGAACTTTACACTCCTGAGACTGGCTTAGTTTTGATTGTACAGTGATCTCTGAGATTGTATATGGACCCTGGGCGATAGTAGTAAGTGAAAGCATGCTTTTGTGTGTTTGCACGGTCTCTCACCCTCCCCCCTCCTCACCCCCAGCTGCTAGAGCAGGCCCTTGTGATCGAGGAGCAGCTGAGGAGGGCTGCCTACCTGAACATGTCCGAGGACCCGTCTCACCCCTCCATGGCTCTCAACACGCGCTTCAGCGAGGTGGAGTGCCTGGCCGAATCCCACCAGCACCTCAGTAAGGAGTCCATGTCTGGGAATAAGCCTGCCAACGCCGTCCTGCACAAAGGTATCTGCTCTGCCCTCTTGCCACACTGATTGGTTCATTCATCCATATTCTAGAGACTGCTCTCACTGTGGAGTTAATGCCTGCATGCCCATTCCTGGTCAGCTCGGGCGCTCATTTACTAAATTGAAATAGAATCAAGTCCCAGCCATCCAGGCACATTGAGGCTTCATTTTTGGGACACCGGTTAGGGGTCTCCAAGAGACAATGCTCATGAGTGCCAGCATGGCTAACTCCAGTTTACATCAAGAAAACCATTGAAGTACGAAGTCTATTTGTGCCTTTAATTTTTTTTTTTTTTTTTTTTTTTTACTTGGGTGCAAGTTGATGTATGCTCACCATGCTTTTTTGGGCTATTTTTTTCTTTATGTGCGAATTTGGACAAAGTAATATTGTTATGCTGACAAATCAGTTGCATCACTGTATCTAATACATGTCGCGAACAACTCTTTGCGGCTGTACTGCAGACTGGCACGAAATCTACGTACAACATGACAGCACCTAAGAATTGAACTTCCATGTGCCATGTGTTATGTCTAATTAAATTATACTGTGCACAGGATCAAAATAAACTAAACTAAATGCTTTTCCCCAAATGAAGGCTGACTTCTCAGTAACTTTGCCCATAGTTTCATGCATTCTATGGCCCCTACCCTACTTCTGATGCTTTTCCACTCCATGGTACAGCTCTGCTCGACTCTACTCGATTTTTTTTATGCATTTCCACCTTGGATAGTACCTGGCACTGAATACTTTCCTTAGTACCACCTTGGACGAGGTTCCAACCCAGTCAAGCTAAAACATGAGATCAGTGTGCTACTGACAACAGATAGATCAGAAATACTCATTCGCGCAACACGGGACAAGCAGACACAATTTATTACATAATTGACATTACGGTGTGATGGTATGATTTTGCAGCAACACAATCAAAAATGTGAACATCAAGATTTGACTGAAGTCTGTAAAAACAGAGCCAGACCAACAAGTTAGCTTGTTTTCTTATAAGCTAACTTAACACAATATAAACTTTTTGGGGTCACTTAACAAGATGGCAACTTTCAGTCAAGATGATATATTATCATAAGCTTACGGACAAAGGGAGTAGCGAACCGTAGTTGGCAAACGTACAGCAACTCACCTACAATTAGCAGCCAAATGCAAGCGAGTTAGGCACCAGCCAGAAACCCAGAATGTGACTGCATACAGCGCTAAAACGATTAGGCCAAAATGGATAAGCAGCCAGACAAATGGCCACCGACATTGTCATCGAGAACCAGGAGCACCAGCCCTTCTACATCCCCCATTGTTCTGGTGGTAGTGTCGCGTGAGGTTATATTGTGTTATGTGCCTCATTGAAGACAACGCTATGGCAGTTACCATGGTTGATCCCACCTGCAATTGAGCAGGTACTTTGCTGCGTGGAAAACAAGCTCTTAATACCGAAATGCTCTAGAGTCGAGTTGCACTGAATAGAGCTGGTACCATGCTGTGGAACGGCGCCATGTGATGCATGCAGGACACCGTACTGCATTCTGCTTTCTCAGGACACACACTCAAGCCCCCCCCTCCTCCCCTCTCTCTCAGTGCTGAAACAGCTGGAGGAGCTGCTCAGTGACATGAAGGCCGATGTCACCCGTCTCCCTGCAACTATTGCACGGATACCGCCCGTGGCAGTGCGCCTGCAGATGTCAGAGAGGAACATCCTAAGCCGGCTGGCTAGCAGGGGCCCTGAAACACAGTCTCAGCAGGTACCAGCCCCTGCCCCCATCCCTAACCCTTTAACTAGGGACCGCTATGTAATTGGTCAAGAGTAATAATTCCTCTTCTGTTGAATCTGCTGAATATGGTACTTGGATCGAGTGACAATGACTGCTAAGTTCAATTGCGCCGCCCCCCCCCTTTCTTCCCACCCCTTCTTTTTCAAGGTGTCACAACAGTAGCCTGTTTCAGTCGCCGCCTTTTCTCTCCGCCTCCTCATTCCTGATTGGCTCCTGGATGATGTCACATGCTTCTTGAAGCCATAGCCCTTTCTCCTGTCAGAAGGTCATGCTGTGTCAGTGGGCCAATCCCTTGGAGGCAGTGAAAATGAAAGCAATTTTATTTTTTTTTTTTTTTTTTTTTTTTTTTTTTTTTAAAGTTTCATCCTTATTATTATTAATATTATTGTTATATCGTTATGATCTTTTTTTGGGGACCTCAAATAAAAATGTAATAATTCTGGCTGCTGTGTTTTGTGACTTGAGATATTTTCTGTGATGACCACCTAGCTGTAGCACTAACTGACAACGATGAAAAAATATTTTAAAAAAGGGGCATTTTTTTCCCTTGTCATTTCAAGAACGCTTAGAGAATTTAAGGCCAAACATAAATATTTTTCTGACCAATTTGGCCTTGCACATGATTGCTACAAGAAATATGGATGCATATTGTTTCAGTAATCCCCTGCTGGCTGCAGTTGACGAGAGATCCCACACATGATTTTGTTCGCTTTTTGTTTGTTGTTGTGCAGACCCATGGAATGCTTTGGATGAAGATTTTTGCTGTACAGCCGTACACTTGCCTCAAGATGCAGTACAACCGCGCACTCACGTCAGAAGTTTTTGTTGTGTGCGAACATGAACTAATGGCACAGTATGTGCAGAGGTCATATTTTTAACCTGTTTACGAGAATCATATATATGTACTGAATCTTTTTGCAAGCTGGTAGCATATGCAGAAATGTTTGAGCAGGCCCCTGAAAAAATGAGCATGCCAATTTGGTTTCTAGTGGTACAGTGTGTTTTCCATTTGTGCAATGCCCCACTACACCATGGAGCTGATACTGTGACTCATCAGCAATCGAGGTATTGTCCCAATTAATCTTGGTTGACTACCTCATGGCACAAAAACACAAATAACCTAGTATATCCTCAATACTCATTGGTGCAAGTGGAAGCGAGGGGAACTCCAATTTCCCCTTAACCAAAAGCTGCTATGGGCTTATTCTTGACAAGGTCTTGAAAGCTCTTGAAAAATCTCAATTTCTGTAATTAAGGGAAACTGCAAAATGAAGGAAAAATTAGCTGAAGAATTGTAGAATTGTAAAAGCACGTGCTATCAAGCACCTTGCAATACAGCATGCCCTTAGCCAGACTAAAAATGCAAAACTGCCCAAAAGTTTTGTAAAAATTTTTTCACTTTGGACATCTAGTGGCAAACAGATGCCATTATCAAAAAAGACAGCCCCTCCTTCATAGGGCAATGGAGGAAAAGATGCAATCCTTCCATTGCTGACTGCTGGTAACGTATTCCAAATGGGGTCTTCCCTGCGAGTCCAAGGCTCTGTTCCTGGCGTCCCATGTTTACCTTGGTGAGCTGATTTTTACATTTCCTTAGCATGAGAAGACCACTTAACATTCACACCTACAGCACATTCACAAACATCCATAATGGGTGTTTTATTCGCCAATATCTGCCGTAGAAGTTCTGCACAATGTAGTTCTAATTATTGTAGATTCCCTCATCAAAACTCGCTGGATTCAAGAATGGTTTTATTATCCCCCGCCACGAAGTGGAAGGGGGATATAGGAATGGGTGCTGTCCGTCCGTCCGTCCGTCACGCTTCGTTTCCGGACCACAACTCGAAAACCGTTAAAGATTTCTTCATGAAACTTCACATGCATATCAGTCTAGTGGTGAACTGGTGCCTTATGATGGTTTGGTATTTTTTAAAAAATTTTTTTTTGCGTTTTTGGGGAAAACCGTTGGAATTTGGTTGAAAATTCAGGGTTGCATTCGTTTCCGGAGCAGATCTCAAAAACCATTCAAGATATCTTCGCGAAACTTCACATGCATATTAGTCTAGTGGTGAACTGGTGCCTTTTGATATTTTGGTATTTTTGAAAATTTTTTTTTTTTTTTTTTACCAATTTTTCATAAGGTAATTTAGGAGACAAGTATCTTTCAGCAATCCCACAAAATACTTAATTTTGCGAAATTCAAAAAACTGACTGATCACAATCTAATCTTTCAAACATTATCATTATGTCATTATCATCATCAATAATCTCTCAAATCAATCTTCATACATATAGACCTACTTTTAAAAAAACCCATCCGTGGCGGGGATGTGAGTATTTCATGCTTGTTAGAAGTAAACATACAACCAGACAGGAACTAAATTTAAAATCATTAACGCTAGTGCTCTCCTTAAGATTGTCGGCCATCCCATGATGTTGGCAAATGGTAATGACCATCGATTCCACATGCAAAATAACAGCTTTTCTTCCCACCCTAGAGGGAGTGCATTTCCTTGAGTAACTGTTGGCTGGGAGATGGGACAGGATTGTAGTTTCCTTCTCACGCCCAGTGCTGACTCACGATTCCTCCATCGCATTCACCTCCCTCACGATTAGGACAGATGGTCTGTGTAAAAATCTACTAGTAGAATATCAACAGTCGAAAAAAATCAGTGTACACCCACTCATTGAAACTCTAGGTTTTTAGCTTACCGGCCCTATGGGCCAGAACATTTTTTTTTTTTTTTGGCCTGATGAATTTTCGTGCAAATTTGCAATAACAAACTACTTGACCATATCTCTAGATGTTATTCTCAGATTTTTGATTGAATCATTTTTGTCCGTTTTATGGGCCCTTGAAATTTTGGCTCCAATGTTAAAGATAGGACTGAGAAATTTAAAAAAATTATTTCTCAAAAGCTGCGTGATAAATTTTTTTCTAAATCAGGCAATCAACTTACCTTGGTACCATCAATGTACAGTGCGAGCGCCATTTTGATTGAATCGACGGAAGTGGGTCTATTGGGGGTGCTGTTCATTATGAATATGCAAGATGGCCTGTGGAGGCCAAATGGTTGCAGATAGAGATTAAGTTTGTATTCGACATATAGGAAGTCATATATGACCTATATTTTGGCAATATTAAATGTAACCACAGATGACTTTGAAAGGTCAAACTCGAGGTCAGGGAATATATTAACAATGTTAAAAGATATGACTTGAAATTTCAAAAAATTATTTCTCAAAAACATAACTTTTTTCCTAAATCTGGCAATCAACTCACCTTGATACACTTTATGTACAGTGTGAGTGCCATTTTGATTGAATCGATGGAAGTTGGTCTAGTGGGGGCGCCGTACTTTAACATTGGGTCTTATGGAGAATGGGCCAAATCGCTTGTGGAAGCTAAATAGTTGCAGATAGAGATTAAGTTTGTATCACTGACATATAGGAAGTAATATAAGCTATATTTTGGCTGTGTTAAAGTTGACCTCAGATGACCTTGAAAGGACAAACTTGTGGTCAAGCAAAATGTTAGCATTTTCAAAGGTTTCTAGGCTTGAAAATATTGAAGATTGGGAACATATGTGCATTGAACACATATAGGAAGTCATGTATGAACTTTCATTTGGTGACCTTCATATTGACCTTCGAAGGTCTAACTTGACCTAGAGAAAATTCAATGACCTCTGTCACTGAAAAGGTCACAGATGGAGCCTAGGTTTGTGTTACTGACATAGGAAGTCACATATGAACTTTCATTTGGTGACATTCAGCTTGACTGTTGATAACATTTGCAGGTCAAACTTGACATAACACAATTACAATGACTTGTCTTGCCAGAATGGTCACAGATGGAGGTCTAGGTTTGTATTAGAGACATATAGGAAGTCATATATGAACTTTCATTTTGTGACCTTCGTATTGACCGTCAAAGGTCAAACGTGACCTAGTGAAAATTCAATGACTTGTATCACTAAAATGGTCAAAGATGGAGCCTAGGTTTGTGTTACTGACATCTAGGAAGTCACGTATGAACTTTCATTTGGTGACATTCAACTTGACTGTCAGTGACCTTTGAGGGTCAAACTCGACAGTGAAATTACAATGACTTGTATCACCAAAATGGTCACAGATTGAGCCAAGGTTTGTATAGACATTTAGAAAGTCATGTATGAAGTCCATTTGCTGACCACAACTTGACATTCTGTGACCTTTAAAGTTCACAATTGACATATTGAATACATATTGACATATTTGAATGACTAGTATCACCAAAACTGCTTCAGAGCTTAGGATTGTATTACAGAAGGTCTTATAAATGTATGTGAACTTTCATTTAGTGACCTTGACATTGATTTTCATTGATTCAAATGTCAACTTCACATGAAATTTTCATAACTTGTATCATCGCTGTAAGACTGCCTTCCGGTAAGCTACAGGACCCTTGGTCCTATTTATTAAATATTAAGCCAGTAATGAAAACAAGAATGTCAGATTTCTATCCATCTTTAATAGACTTCTCAACTTAAAAAAAAATCAACGTGGTGGGTTGGGGGGGCGAGGGAGAATCATTTATTAGGAAATTGCAATCACCAGCACAACACCGAGGTTGGATAAGACACCACTGACTGTATAATGATGGACAACCCAACAGCTCCCCAAAAGGGAGGCCAGAACATCTTGATTGCCATCTAGTGGCTGGCTACAGTACAAGTTATAAGCCCAGCCCTTCCATGTTAGTAGATGGGACATGGGCCTCACTAAAATTCTAAAATTTTTAAGTGCCTGTCAAATAGGTTTTTTTTTTTTTTTTTTTTTCCCCCCAAAGATTGTTTCTGTCATTTTTTTAAGTGGGTCTTACCATGCTGACAGATGTTCAATTGTTATTTTTTTTTCCAGATAACTTTTATTTAATTACATGTGCAGGACTAGGAAAAGGGGTCACTTGGGATTTTTTTCCATTCTGAGATTAATAGGGTATATCAGTGATATCCCAGTGATAGTGATATCCCAGCACTACTGTACTGGCAATTTACAACACTTTGCTGTGCACAAATTCACCCAATTTTTTTTCTCAAAATGAAAAACTTGGATCACTCTTTGATTTTGTTGGAAAATCTCAATTTTCATAAAATGACCCAAGTGACCCCTTTTCCTAGTTCTGCACACATATAAAGACGACCGATACATCCAGGTACTTCGCCAAACGTCAAGGCTGCGCCCCTTTTGGGGCATAGAAAACCTCAGACCCCATTGACCCTAATGTAATTTGATGTGTTTTCAGGTGTAAAATTTAGCCGATTTATTTAACTAAATTTCCTGTTTATATTCATTTATTGACTTATTGATATGTCTAGCGATTATTTTGCTACCTTGCCCGAACCTGAGCGTTCGCGTTATCTCAATAAATTAAGGTTGATCGGTCCACCCTCTTGTCCTTTCACTACCGCGAATTTTGAAGTCTGTGTCAGTTTGGGGTTAAGAATAACTTACGAATGCACATAACGTTAGACCGCAAACCTGACTCGGTTGGCAGACGTTACTGTACGTTAGCTAGTTCAGCAATTAAGAATGAATCATGACACGAGACAAAAATCGTTGTGAATAAACCTATTAAAGTATAGTACCAAGTCTTACATATTAAAAGGTACTTACGTTACTTTCTAAGTTTAAAAAAAGAGTGGCATGGCCTGTTATGAAGCGTTTCCCACACATATAAACATGGGAAGACACTGGATACATAGCTTTTACTCCTCATCTTCTCTTAACTCTCCTTTTTGGATTTTCCCTTTTCCAGGTAGGATGGGGAACCTGAGGTCCGGACTGGTCATTTTATTGGAGGTGTAACCCGGCACACAACAACTTTTGGGCATTTTACTGCTCAGTTATCGCGCTTATTTCTCATTGATTTCAATGCGTAAGAGCGTTTGTTTTCCCCCAAAAAGGGGCGCGGCCTTTGCGCTGAGCTCTTGATGACGTTGAACCGATCGTCTCTATGGTATTATAAAAAGGGGTTGTGAACTCCCGATTGACGAGTTTGATTGGCTGCTTCTCTTAAATTGTTAGCAGTTCATTTACTTCTGGGAATCGTACGAAGCTGGAGTGTGACCATTGGGAAGCGATATAATGTTAACATTTCACTCTCATGCTTGGTCCCATTACAACTGACTATAACCCCTAGCAATTTGCAAGTCTGACAAAAAATTGATTGTAAAATGGCCTTTGCTCTGAACATGGTGTCATACTGTTTGCAGCAATGCTACTACAGAAAAATATAGCAAGCTAGCTAGTTCAGGGACATTTTATAATGGGTCACCATTTACAGCAATGGAAATCGGAGGCGAAAAGGCTCTTACTTCGAACGTAGTGCGATGTAGCTACTACTCACAGCCATGTTATGTTCACAGCAAAGGGCCTTCTACAATCAATATTCGTTTCTAGCATAACTATCCCAAAAACTAATGGCTCGCTAGTTGGGTCAGCCTCGTTAGTTCTAACTGGCTAGCTACAAGCAAACGTTAAAATCCATTATAGCGGGGAGTCTATTCACACAGACTCAATTTACCTTCTTCTTGAAGGTTGGCTAGCTTGGAGTTTTACAGTAGGTTTGTATGGTGAAGCTAGCCAGCTACTTGCCCATTATCAATGTATTAAATAGCTAGCTTGTATCGGACATCAGTTAAGTAACGAACTGCAAAGGACGAGGAAAATGGCAAACGTATTTTAGCGCTATATGACTGTACTTGGAAAAGATCTGAACTATTGAACCCTTTAATATGCATTGTCGTAGAGGAACTGGTCAGTTGTCTGTGCACTTGATGCAGCCTTTACTGCATACAGAAGGAGCCAGTTGGACTACGTGAAAGGTCCGGCCCGTATTCATAATCCGTACTCAGGGCGCTATGCACGCTCTTAACGCTAAGTGTAGTCGCCGGCAAAAAGGTGGGCATTAATAAACCCTTCTTAGCGCTACGTGAGTCGTAACTTCATGCCTAAGTCTAAGTATGCCGGGGACCAGTACTACAACCGAAGACGAAATCCAAATTGGCGGCAGCATCTTACCGATTGCGCGCTTGTCAACAATTGCAAAGAGAGGGGTTGTTTTGAGGCCAAGCCAATCCTCTAGACTCGCTCGATCATGTAGAACTATACTCGAAGTAACGTTTTGAAAGACGACATATCTTAGATTTAGTCGACAAAGTGAGCGAGTTTATTGAACCGGTGGACAGACGTGGTGGCGCTGTGCCTGCTGCCTTGCAAGTGTGCATCGTGTGCAATATGATAGATTTCTAAACAATTTTATGCAGTTCATAGAGTTGCCAAACCCTACACTGCTGCACTGCCCTCCATTCACATTTTTCTTTTCACTTTCAAAATGACCATATTACCTTTTTGATATTCGGCCCATAGTACTGCTCCTCCACCAATGTAACTATCCGTTTTGTATATGGCTAGACCAACAAACAGTGTTTGAAGCGAAACGTTTCACATGGTTCCACAGTTGTTGTTGTTATGGTTTTTTCTTTTTCTTTTCTCACTTAACAGGCTACTTGCAGCCTTATATACTGTGCTCTTTCTTTTCCAGTGAGCAAAGCGCATGCTCAGAGGGAATACTGCGAGGGTGTTTCCCAGTCTTGGCGCTTTCGCACATCAGCACTAAGTGGAGCCAGTGATGCTTTATATAGGTCCATGAGTGGAGCCCTGCACATCGATTCTGAATACCTCCTCTACGCGTGTACTGGGCTCCGATGTACTTAAGCCTACGCACAACGTAACTTGCGCACGGTTTATGAATACGGGCCCAAAGGATGTGATTGCGAGTAGGGCAGGTGTATGGGCGGGACTTTGACACCACGGCTCAACCCCTTGGTTACTACTGCGCAGACTCTGGCTCCAAATGTGCAAGATGGCAATGTCTGTATGAAGGATAGTTTGGCTCAATTTTCGTACAGCGCTAGGAAGTGAAGACTCGTTCATCTTTATATACAGTCTACGGTCAACACGGACACCCCCACCACTTCTCCCACCCAACGTTTTGTTGCGGATACTTTTTGAAGTCTATTTTAATTCACTTTTGGTCATTCCACTCATTTTTGATAGGACTGAAGCTGGGCCCAAACTGGGCCATTCCTAGCACTAACCTTTTCTGAAGCTATACCTTGCTTGACTTTGTGTGCTTCATTTTAGATGAGATCCCTCTCTATTTTCAGATTTTCTGTAGGCCGAGGGTTTGTGGCAAAATACCTTCATGTGAGCAATTCATATTCCTTTGACCAAGCGTTGTTAGTAGAACTCGGGGTCACAAATGGAAGTTGACCAAAGGTAAATTTAGTACTGATATTCAGAAATATTTCTTCACCCAAAGAGTAATTACAATGTGGAACAGCTTGCCTGACCATATTGAGGCAGAGACCTTGGGAGTTTTCAAGAGCAGGCTTGACTTAAAGCTAGACACCATTGAGGCATTGAGTATCTGAAGTGATATATTCACAATAATATAAAGAAACTGGAGAGCCTAGTTGGGCTGAACGGCCTGTTCTCGCCATTCATGTTATGTTATATACTGCCTGTCCAAAAAAAAAAAAAAAAAAAAAAAGTTGCAGTTTGGATGTAAACAAATACTGTGATTGGATCATTAATGTAGCAATTAATACTTGTATGTTTCATCTAGCAAGAATTATTTTAACCCTTACTGATGAAGTGCATGGCTTCTCATTTCTTAAAAAATCATGTCAGAAGACGTATCCCTTGGTGGTGGAAAAGATGTTACAGTATTTCAGAAGGGGCAAGTTATTGGCCTATCAAGCAAAGAAAATGAATGAGGAAAACAAGCATGAGGAATCATTTGCACGCACAAATTTTGCCACCATAAAGTCCTGACCTTAATCACATTGAAAGCTATTGGGATGTGCTTGAGAATACTACAGAGTAGTTCAACCTTCTCGAGCCAAACATTAAGGCAACTTTGAAAATAAATGCTCTGACATTGCATGAACAATGACAAAACAACACAACGAATTTGCTCTGTAATTAAAGCCACAGGGGTTCCAACTAAACATTTTAGTCTGACTTTTTTTTGGAGGGCAGTGTATACCTGTATCTTAATGTGCTTCTGTTACCCCAAAGAACAGTAGCCTCAAGGCATAATGCTACCACCACCATGCTTCACAGTAGGAATGGTATTTCTTAGATGACAAGCGGCATTGTCTGTGGACTAGACCTGTCTTACAATTAAGGCCATCAGACCATGTCCCACGTGGTTTGGAGTGACAATGTACAGCCCTAATTCCAAAAAAGTTGGGATGCTGTGTAAAATGTAAATGAAAACAGAGTGCAATGATTTGCAAATCTCTCAAACCCACATTTTACTCACAATAGAACATAGACAACATATCAGATGTTGAAAGTGAGACAATGTACCATTTCATGAAAAATATTAGCTCATTTTGAATTTGATGGCAGCAACATTATTGGGATAAAATTCTGTGGACTGATGAGTCAAATGGGGATCTTTATGGAACATATGGGTTATGTTACATTTGATGTAAAGCAAACGGAGCATTCCACAATAAGAGCATCATACCAACAGTTAAATGTGATCGCCTGAGGCTGCTTTGTTGCTTCAGGACATGGGCAACTTGTCATAATGGATGGAATCACACATTTTTCCAGAAAACCCTGAGGGTGAGTGTCTGGCCGTCTGTTTGTGAACTAAAGCTCAAGTGCAGCTGGGTTATGCAGCAGGACAATGATCCGAAGCACCCTAGCATGTCCACCTCTGAATGACTTAAACAAACCTGAGGTTTTGGAGTGGCCAAGTCAAAGCCCTGGCTTTAATCTGATTGAGATGCTGCGGCATGACTTTAAACAAGCAGTTAATGCTCAAAAATCCTCCAATATGGCTGAATTAAAATTCTGCAGATTAGTGGCTCAAATTCCTCCACAATGGCAGTTTTGGCAAACATTTGATTGCAACTGTTGCTGCCAAGGGCAGCTCAACTAGTTGAGTTTGGAGGGCTATTAATTTTTAATTTGAGTGATACAGGTTTTGAATCATTCTTAACCTTCAATAAATGAAATGATAATTTGAAGCCTTGTTTTATGTTTAATCAGATTGTCTTTGTTTAATATTAAAATTAATTGGATGATCTGAAATATTTAAATATGACAAATAGGCAAAAATAGAAGAAATCAGGAAGGGGCATATAATTTTTTACAGCGGTGTCCGTTTGAAATCTGTTCAAATTTTTAACAAATAAGACCCCAGGACTGCAGACAGGCCAATCAAGTACCCATACTCTGCTTATGCAGCCATACACCTGTAATCTCTCCGGAATGTGGTTTGGCATTTTCTTGCCAGAAAATTCTAAGACTAGACCAGACAACATCAAGATTGCTGCTCAAGAATATTTACATATCTTTCTGCATCAATGGTGCTCTCAAATGTGCAAGTCACTCTCTGCATGTGCACTGCCCCGTCTCCATACAATGACAGATGCTTGCTTTTGGATCTGCGCTAATAACCACTTGGGTTGTCCTTTGGTCCAGAGGACACTGGCAGTTTTTTTTTCTCCAGCAAAAATCACTTGCAATGTTGACTCATTGGACCACAAAATAAGATTCCACTGTGCTTTTGTCCATCTCAAATGACCCTCAGCCCTGAGAAGTTGGTGGCGCTTGCACTAAGTGATGATGTATGTCTTCGACTTTGCATAGCAAAACTTTAACTTGAGCTTGTAGATGCATTTGCAAATGGTATTGACTGACAAAGGCTTGATAAAGTATTTCCGAGTCCATGTTATGATATCCATTATAGTCGCATGATGGTTAAGATGCCTGAGGGATCGGAGATCACAAGCATTCTGGCCTTAGATTTCATCCATATAGTAATTATATTAGACACGGTAGCAGGTGGAATGCCCCAAATTCTACTTATTTGTCTTTGGGGAATGTTGTTCTCAAAATAAGGGATTATAACATTTCACATTTGTTGGCAAATTAGTGAACTTTGTCCCATCTTTGTTCTGGGGGTCTGGGCCTTTTTGGTGGTTATATCGTTAAACACAATTAGTTCACCTGTTTAAAATCTGCGGTTTCACATCACCTTACTATCGCAACTTGACACAATTACAAGTATTAGTCATAAATTGAACCTGCGCTAACTTTTTGGGGTTTGTTGCAGTCATCAGATTTAAAATGAGCGTAAATTTTCAATTTAAAAAATAATTCCACAAGTTCAAGTATCAAATAAGGTGTGGTTGAAGTATGTTCAATCTAGTTCTGGGGAACTGAATTTTTCAAATGACTCCTTTTTGTTTTCATTTGCATTTTCCACAGTGTGCTAACTTTTCCGGAATTGGGCTTGTATCGAAAAAAAATTATATGATGGGAATTCACGTTCATTCATTAGCGAGATGAATAAAGGTTACGGATTTCCCAAACATAATTCTAGTAATGAAGTCCAAATGAACAGTAGCCTATATTTTACCTGAGTCCATCTTTCCCTAGCCAGTGCCGCAATGCATCTCAGTGGACTCCTCGCCGCTCCGCCACGAATAGGGGTTGAGCTAACCTTAAGATTTGTTAAGACCCATACGCCAAGTTTCGCTGAGGTTCACGACTGTTAACGTGAAATTGTGCAGTGGATCTTCTTGACATTCACTGTTTCAGATACGAAATATTAGGGCCAAGCATTTCGCGTTCCCCGTACGTAGGCTATATCGCGCTCGCTACCTGCGCCAATCTGGCCAAGATAACGGACGGAGTGATGCATCGGGAGGAATGTGAAGTCCTTCAGCGCCTTCATTTTGCTTCACTGCCCTGAAAATTTAAAGAAGGATCAACAATCAGCAGATTAATGAAGAAGACGGTAGGATCAGTAGGTTAAGGAAGAAAGGATACTATCACCGCGGAAAACTGGTGATCAAGAATAAAGGAAAGGACATTCAGCTCGTCGTTCATTCAGGCTCGTTTTTAGGCTGATCGCAGTTGCTGCATCTTCTATTATTGGGCGAGTGTCAGCAAGTGCATGCTGCGCGTTTTGATGGTAGGGTCGATTAGTAATTTAAGGCTGTTATGTTTTAAGAAGGGGGAAAAAACATTAGACCCGAATAATGATTAAAAAAACTTTCTCAATAATGATCAGAATTGCGATGATGAGCTATAGGCCTGTATAGCTCAGCCTAAACAAATGCATGTATGATTTAATTCCTGCGACTGGCCATTGCTGGACTTTACATTCGGCATTTTGAGGACTAACATATGGCCAGATTTGATCTATACATGCATGAATAATTTGTATAAATAATACATCAGGAACCGTAGTCTATTGTGATTGAAGCGTGATTTTGTTTCGAAATTGGTGATAAAAAAAAAACGAACAATCGTAGATATATGGATGACACAGTAATTGCTTTATTGCACAGTGCACACATCAAGAATCTCAGGGCAGATTGAAGAGATTTTTAAAAATGCAATAGGCCTGAGCAAAAGACATAAGCAATAACGTGATGCATTTGCAGGACGAACTGCGATTAAACCTGTGCCAAAGAGGGTAAAGCACTTTATACGACTTCCGAAATCTTCATGTACTGCTGCTGTTAAATTGTGCAGGCATAATTAATTTATATTTGCACAACCACGTTATGTTTACTGTGCTATTAATTAATCGAATTAATCGTTCATGCCGAAGAAATTAAACCCTATAGTATAGCCAATTACAACTAAGTAGTGTCATCAAACTCGGTTAGTTTAAGCTTTTATACACCCCCAAGAAATTCCGAAGTCCATTCAAATTCTGACCATCTGGCAGGAAACATATTCGCGTGGGCCTCTGAAAGGGAGGCTGCGACCGATAAACTCTGTGAAGTAACATAGCCTATTGATATCGGAAATAGAAATAACATTTGCTTTATTATGTGTCTTAACTGTAGACCTGCGTCCGGCGTAGCTAAGGCCTCGTGGGTACACGGAAGACACAATTAATTGCTGGTTAATAGGTTTCACGCCGTAAGTCTACATTGCGGCAAATGGAAATTCTCTTACATAATCAGAAGGCTGGTCGAATTTATCTGCGGTAGGCTATTATCATTTTACCGCGCTTCCGTCAATTTTGCCGGGTTTTTTTTTATGGAAATGAAAAGGGATCTGGCCAGATTTTTTCGCGAGAACATCAAGAAGAAGTCATAAACCTCGACGAAAGATAACAAGAAAGCGAGGGAAAACTCTTTGACTACAGGCTAGATCCTTTTATAGTTATTCGAGACCACGCAACGAAGTCTGCGTTCTCGTGTGCTGCGCTCCGCTACGACAAAGTTAAAGCTTAGCAGTGTGCATCAATCCGGGAGCATGTCTGCACTGCGGCGGCTGCTGATTCCGGTCCTGTTGTGGGCGCTGCAAGGTAAGTCCTCTGGTAGGATTAGCCTATTCCAATTGTGCCTTTACAAAAGTAACGCATGGCACCATGTTTGAGACTTTATATGTGTTAATTTTACTGAGCACTCAAATTCATTCGTTCCTAAGAGTAAATGTGCTTTTGTATTGACTAAGAGTAAAGGCGAGGCTTGCACTATAACCAGTTCTTTTGATTTAAGTCTCCTATTTCGACGGCTTTTACATGGGCTGTCCCACGTAGCCTAAAAAAAAAAAAAAAAAAAAAACCTCTGGTGGGCCATCACAAGAATTCTTTAGCCTAGAATTTTCAGTGTGCGTGCATTCTGAAAGCAGCCGTTGAATGAATTAAAATGATTACTTGAAATTTAAAGTCATGCATTCTGTATTAAGAAGCTACTTTCCATTAATGATTTTTTTTTTTTTTAATTTAACTACCTATACAGATAAACCCAAAATGTTAAGCATTCAACTTAAATTAGCGATAGTTTTTTTTTTCATCCTTAGGATTTAGGATACATTGAAATCTGACTTTAGTACTGTGCACTCTGATTTTGGCCAATATTAAGTTTAAGTTCCTTTCGTGTAGAATTTACTGTCTATTGCAAATGAGCCAAAATGGTTTCCCAGTGAATTAAAGTGTTTACTTGGAATTTCAAGGCATATATATATATATATATATATATATATATATATATATATATATTCCTTTTAATACCCATCCAGGAGCACCAAAAAATGTGAAGCGCTCAACTTAAATTAGGGATACGTTTTTTTTTTCCCCCTCACATCAGGACAGTAGCTCCACCCATGAGCAGATTGAGGCTGTATTCCCACAAATGAGTCAAAATACATTTACTCACTAAAAAGCTCTTGGTTGGAGATAAATCTTTCTTCTAAACCAATATATTCCCTTAGTATTCTATGCAAACTAACTAAACTCAGATACGGAGTCCACTTAAACTGGTGAGAAATGTACAATCAAAGATGCCATTGACTGCATATCGTTTCAGCAGATTTTGAAACGCACACTTGTTCTTTGTCACAAAGCCAGTGATGCAGATAGATGTGGAAATGTCAAGGCTTAGCAACAAGGGATTTGTTTGATTGTTATGACACCATTTATATGCCTGTGGACTTGCACATCCAGTTTTCCTCTTAGTGTTTTTAGCACACTATTTTTTGGTGCTGAGGCAAGTGCCCCTTCAAACCTTAGGGTCTCACACCCCTCACATCTGTACAATGATATAGCCTTCTTTCCTCATTCTTCAAGCCATGGTTCTCTGGGGGTACTACAACCCAAAATCAGAAAAAGTTGTGACAGATTGTTAAATTAACATTGAAACTGAAAGCAGTAATTTGTATTTTGTTAAATAATACAACACCACATTATTTGCTGTTTCACCACTCAAATTACATTGATTTCTTTAAAATAAACACCTTTTCCAATTTTGATTAAAGGAAAAAAAAAATATATATATATACCTACAGCTTTGAAATTGTAATGTTGCCATTTTTTTCCAAAACATTTGATAAATGTTTAGGGGCTGAAGACACAATTGATTGAATGGTTCAGGTGTAATTTTGTCCCACTTCTCCTGCAAACAAGTCTCAAGGTGTGCAACGGCACAACATCTTTGTCACATTTTAAGTTTCAAAATGCGTCATCGTCCCCTATTGTGTCTAGTCAGGACTGCAGGCAGGCCAGTCCACCACCATGCAGCCATGCCTTTGTAATGGGTGTCGGTGCATTATCTTATTGAAATATGCATGGGCATCTCTGGAAAAGAGGTCATCTTGAAGGCAGCATATGTTGCTCCAAAATCTCAGAGTACTTAAGTTTTCAGCATTAGCAGTTACCTGTTTCAAGGGCACTGACACAACTGCAGTTGGGTTCTTTGCGGATGCTCTTTTTGTATCCAAGCCTGATAGCATTGCCTGTTTAACACCTGTACAAAATAGATTGCCACTCTATCAATTTTTTATTTTTTTTGGATGGTGTAGCAGGCATCAAATTCAGAATGTGAGTGTATTTCCAAAAAAAACTAATATTCATCAGGTAAAATGTAGTGTTTATAATGTAATACAGGTAAAAGATAATTTGAAAATCACTTCTTTCTTTTTTTACTCACATGTTCCAAACCATACTGTCCTAACTTTTTTTGTATGGAGTTTCATGTTAGTGCTGTGCAAAAATATTTTCCCCTTTCCAATTTCTTCTAATTTTGCACATTTATCACACATTTGAGATTATCAAACTAATTTTAATATCGCACAAAGATAAGCCATGTAAACAATGATGATTTAATTAATGATTTCATTCATTGAAGGAAAATGCTATGCAGCCCTCCATGGTCCTACTCTTTGTGAAAAAGTAATTGCCCCTCATTTATTAAAAAAAATAAACAAATGTAATTGATAATTGGGTTCAACCTCACAAACACACCCAGGGATGATTACTGTCAGCCCTGCTTAATCAAAACATTGTTAAATAGAACTTGTGTGGAAATGTGAAGTAGTCAATAAGCAGAAATTGAAGAACAGATAAGAAACAAAGTCATTGACATCTGGCATCCGGGAAAAGATTGCAAAGCCATATCTAAGGCTCTGGAATTCCAGCTAATCACATTGAGAGCCACTGTCTACAAATGGATATAACTTAACACGGTAGTGAACTTTCCCAGGAGTGGTTTGCCCTAAAAAATTCTTTCAAGAGCTCAGTGAGGAATCAAAAAGGAACCCAGACTAACATCTAAGGACGTCAGGTCTCACTTGCCTCCGTTAAACTCAGTGTTCACGATTCCTTAGTAAGAAAGAGACTGAGCAAAATGGCATACATCGGAAAGCTGTATGGCGAAAACAACTGCTGACCAAAAAGAACACAAAGGCTTGTCTCACATTTGCCAAAAAACATCTTAATGACCCCTACGACTTTCGGGATAATATTCTATGGACTAATGAGTCAAAAGATAGAGATACACTTTATTGAACCCCATGGGGTAATTTGTCCTCTGCATTTAACCCATCCTATGTTTAGGAGCAGTGGGCAGCCAGAGAGCAATACAACTGGCATAACCACTTATCAGGTTTAGGGGAACAATTATTTTTTCATGTATGTGATATAAGTTTTGAATAATGCTTTACCCTCAAAAATGAAAATGATAATTAAAACGCTGCATTTTGTGTTTACCCATGTTGTCTTTATCTTATATGTATTAAAATCAGTAAGATGATATGAAACATTGAAATATCCTCTATTTTTGCTTATTTATCATATCAGGGAGGGGACACACTTTTTCACAGCACAGTATTTGTTTAATCACAGTTTGAGAGTACAGTTTGAAACACCAAAGCGTGATCTGTGTAAACACTATTAGTCTGTTGCAGAGGTTTTGATAATTGCGGGCATAATGTATACGATAAAAAACTCCTGTCAAGGCAAATGCAGAAATGTTTCCTCCATTGTGGCAGAGATGTGCATCAAGTTTTACAGTTGGGCTACACAGCTGTGAAAATGAAACCGAACCTCTCGGGAGTTCTAGGCCTCTCTAGCCCACTCCCACTCACTGCAGATGTTTAGCTGTTTTAAATGACTGAAACCTCTCACTGTCTCTGTACTCCTGTTTTTCAATGTCGCAGTATCCCAGTGCAATGCAGCTTGTGCGGAGGTGGATTCGGACACGGAGGCTGTGGAGGGCCAGGGCTTCAAGGTGGGCTGCATCTCCTGCAAGATGAGAGGAGAAGTGGAAGGCAGCGCCACTGTTGACTGGTTCTTCCAGGCTAAAGGGGAGACCGAATTCGTTCATGTAAGTCCCAACAGAAGTCAGAATCTGGGCTCTATGTCTTATTGTGCTGTGGTTCGACCATATGTTGTGGATATTAGCAAATGTTGGAGAGGAGATAAATGACCCATGTTAGTCATATCTGCTTCTAAGTCTTGCAGTGTCAAAACTGTGCAGCTGAGGTGGTTGACCATGGAGTGAACAGAAACAGCTTACGCTTTAGTCTCTGCTCTGGCTTTGAACAGGACACTTCTGGTGATGATGGAATGAAGCTTTGTACACTTTGTGGTGGTGGAAACACTGACTTAACCAATCAAAATACTCAAAATTGAAAGATTGTTCCTCATAAGCATGTCCCTTCTGTCTTACCATAGCTACACCCATTTTATGCTTATGAGAGGCATGAGGACCCATCAATGGCTGCCTGTTTCCGAAGTGAAGCTGAGATTTGTTAGCAGTTTGCAGGTGGTATATGAGCTGTCAAACCTCCCCAGATATACAACTATGACGACATTCCCACCATTTTGGATGAAAGGTTTGAAGACCGATTGGATTGGAATGGCAGCAGGAACACGGTCGACCTGCAAGATGCCTCCATTTACATCCTGAACGTCACCTTCAATGACTCAGGCACATACCGCTGCTTGTTCAATCGTATCCTCACCTACCCCTACTATGAGTTCTCCACCAAAGCCAGCAAGCTGATCCACCTCACTGTGGTGGCCAAAGGTGGGTCTGACAGCAATGTGATGACAGCAGCTCTTATTCAAGAACAGGTGTGTGTGTGTGTGTGTGTGTGTGTGTGTGTGTCAATGTGAAAGTATGTCCAAGGTAATATGCGGTATTAGCACTTTAATTCAGCTAGGGGAGAACTGCCACAGTTTTTGTTTTTCTCCAACCCATACAGGCCTACCAAAGAAAACCGCCTGGCTATAACAAAAGTTAATCAGATGTATACCTTTTTCAAATAACCAGCAACACAAAATCGAAAATATGCCACATTCCCTCAAAAATTTGCAGAACACTTTGAAGTCGATACATTTTCACCAGAACCAAACTCAAAAAAATCGCACAGCCTGTAACAAACCCAGAGACGAACCAAATGAGCTTTCAATTGTGTGTTGCTGGATCTTTGAAAAAGGTAGACATCTGACAAACATTTGTTACAGCTTGGCCATTTTCTTTGGTAGGCCTGCCATATATGCATCAAAATTCGCGCACAGTTCCCTCCATATGGATGGGGTTGCTAGAACAGAGTCGCTGTGCAAATGCTTTCAGACATCAATAAATACATCTTCTGCACACAATGCCTACCAATTATTCTGTCGGTGGACGCAATTAATACTCCGACTAGGGAATATTTGAAGGACCTGCAAAGTTGGTGCTCATCAACGAGCTGGCAGTTCCACTGCAGCCTAGACGCGGATGCCCTTCTTCATGCGTAACTTGACTCTCGTTTATGCAGCCACGAGGGGGACAGCATCCATCGTGTCAGAGGTGATGATGTACGTCTCCATCATTGGGTTGCAGCTCTGGCTGCTGGTGGAGATGATATACTGTTACAGGAAGATCGCAGCGGCCGGAGATGAGGCACTGAGAGAGAGCGCGTGAGTCACCCCCTCCCTGTCTATCCCTTCCCCCTTGCCTGTCCTCCAGAGCCTTCCTCTTTCGTTCCTCCTTTTCATACTGGTCCACAGTTTCTTTCCAACGCCATCCTATCATGAGCCCCTTCACCTACATGGGGATGACTTTTTCTCTACCAACGGAACTATTCTATATTTCTCTCTTCCCCCATTCGTTCTCTGAAATGCATTTTCTTGCTGTATCTACACTGACCTTTGCCATTTTTCTGTTTCTGGACTCTTCCGTTTATCCCTCACAGGGCAGAGTACTTAGCGATAGCCTCGGAGAGTAAAGACAACTGTGCAGGGGTGCAGGTAGCAGAATAACACAGGTATGTAACACACAAAACAAATACATTTCTGGACCATTGGTTGGTTTTTTGGGTTAGATCACCGTAGGAATGCTATAGAAGGTTACAGTTGAATTTGCACCTCATGCAGACAATGTTGCAAAGTTTATAATTTAAATAACACAGTATGAACATCATACACATCTGAACAGTCTTAACCATGCCATTTCATTTTTTTAATTACACTGGAAAAGTTTACATTACAGAAGTAACATTAAATTATATACATTATAAAAGTAACATTACAGATATTAAAAAGTGTAACATTTTAAACTGGCCCGACTCAGTTTAAAACTGGTTTACCGCAGGTTCCAGTTCTGCAGCACAATAAGACAGGATTGCTTTACAATAAAAATATAATAATATATTACAATAAACAATACAAAGAATGACAGAAACAAACCAAGAAAACATTAACAGCTACGCAGACAAGAGAAAGGAGAGGACTTCAGTGGAGTAATGATAGATGTGTATCAAATCAATGGCTACAGATGTATCCTTTCATCAGGTAGTGTTTGTATGCCTGTTAAAAGTGTGTGATGGAGGATATTGCCCTAATGTCATATGGGACCATATCTCAACCACAAGGCACACAACATAAATTCTGTTCTTCTCATTTCAGGGCGAATTAGGGGATTGACTCGCTGATTCATGCCATCCCCTCACCAACGTATTTACAGTGTTTCTAGCCTGCCTTTCCACTCTCCTTTCCACCAAAAGATATCTGGTTCTTTCACTGACCACTGCATGAAGATGCCATGAAGCGGAATTTTAAGCCGTTTTTTTACTTCTATTTGAATACTTTTCCACTGGCATAAAAAGCAAAAAAAGGAAAACGCAGCATGAGCACAAATATAAAAATACGGTGAAGACAACTTTGTATGAATGCAATATAAAGCAATGAATATGCGCCTTGTAGAATAATTTACTCTCAATTAAAGGAAATGTAGTATCGTTCTAGCCAACAAACTAACTTACACTAGCTAGTCCCATCATATAACAGATGACAGACTAGAAGATGGGTACTGTTTAACAAAGCAATATGTGTTACATGACTTATGTATGGTGAGGTTTACTTGTAGTATTTAGCTAAGGTAAGGTAAAGCTCCAAAGAAAAAAAAAAAAAAAAAAGGCAAGGCAAGGTCTAAGGGAATGAGTCAGGGCTGATATGCAAGTCGTGATTTTTGTTAGGGCAGAGACTGGGACACTAGAAGTGGGGCTGGTATGCGAGTTGTAATTTTTGTTGGGGCAGACTGGGACAGTAGCAGTAGAGCTGATACGCGAGTCGTAATTTTCCTTTGGGCAGCAACTGTGACTGTAGCAGCTGAGTACTTATGCAACCTTCGTACTTACCATCATGTTAACCAGCAAGCTACCTGCCACTAGGTTGTTGCATCATATCACAGATGAAACACTAGAAAAAGGGTTCTGTTTAACGAAGTGATATTTGTTGTACAACTGAAACACTGAGTGGTTTACCAATACATTGGTAAACCACTCTGTGATTTTGGCTAATGTACAACTGCTCTTCCAAAAAAGCAAGGGTGTCAGTTGAATGGAATGAGTTGGCAGATGTGGGCATTGCTCTTTATTTTGGTAGACTGGGACAGTTGTGGTTGATGACTTATAAGCACTTTTTGTGGGTCATAAATTGATCTATATAGACTGAAATATATATCTTTTATCAGCATCTTTTGCTGTCAAGGCACAAATCTTGTATGCTTAAAGGTAATCCTGAATGCAGTCCCTGGGTTGGTGGTAGGTTGAGGTATCTGTAATTGGAATACTTTAAGAATTCATATTTTCGTACCTAGCAAATCTGTTTCAATTGTATGCAATATGTACTTTACTCAAATGTTAAATTATAGATACATACTATGCATAAGATGTTGACTACGACAGTACTGAGCCAATAATGACTCTGTAACTACATATCGGCACTCTACCTCCATCAAATATGGGCGAATGGATACAATATCCATATGCTCTATTACATCAGTGTGCTTCACCATTTTAAGTTCACCTTATCGGCTCATATATGCATGGATAGTATTCCACAAACATTGCATCTGCTTTATTATAAACAAAGGCCCACTAATCCCACTTTGCACATTATAAGGGGTATATTAAAGCATAGATAGCACTGAATTTATTTTTTCTGCTTTTTTCTTGGAGTGCAATTTTTGTTCACTCTTTAAATCTGCCTGTAAAACCAAGTATTATTCTAAATAAATCCTCAAATATGCAATCCTGTCTTCATGTTGCAGTGTGTGTTAGTGTACGCCTTTACAAAAGTCTTGCATTTATATACACCCCTTAGGTACAGCATGCCATACATACTGTGAGCTTCAGAATTACTGGCACCCCTAACTGGATATTTTAAGGCATTTCATTAAAAAATGATAACATTTAAGAACTTAAAATGTCTGCATGTAAGAAACGCTGAATTTTATTAACCCCTTTGCATAGAAGACAAATATGGCTATTTATGCATTACCCAATTTAAGGCTTTATAATTCAAGATTTGAGCTTCACTGAGAAGGGGCAAATGGCTTAAATGAAACAAGGCACTTCTGGCATTTGAAATTATATCGTATTTCAGGTTCTTTTCATAATGTTAGTTCAGAGCAAGGGCTACAAACACAAAAAATCTTCATGAAAATTCAGCAATGAAATTATTTTAAAAAATTATGCTGAGAATTGATAAATGGCTGGGAGTTTTAAAAAATTACATTTCTGGGATCATAAACTCCTTGACCACAAGTATACTTCATCTGACATGGCAGCTCTCCAAGTGGATCCCCATGCTGTCAGAGCCCTCAAAATAGCCCACTGTCAAATCATAACATTGTTGTATTTTTTAACACAAATCAACTTTTGACTCATTAATTCAGATTGAACTTCATGATTGTCTAGTAGATTTTAGCATGAGTTTATCATGGATGGATATCCATGGTCACCAGTAACCTCTCCAAACAAAAAACATGCTTCTTCTCCATGATAAAGTTTAGAATTTTGTTCATTTTCTTCAGAGCCCCAACAGGCAACACATACTAATTAAAGGAACTGCTAATGTTTACGGCAGAACGTTCATCCTGCAATGGACAGATTACTTTTTTCTAAACTTCCCGTATTCAACCAAGACGCGAGCTTGTACAAACACTTTTCACACCCTATAAGGAGCAGGTATAACTCACCAACACAGTAATGTCTGAAATGTACTTTATTTTAACAAAACAGACATTCCAACATCAGGAAAAAGCAGACAATATGCTACCCTAGATTGAACCCCAGATTGAGTCGGTGCAATGAACATAGTAGGGGATTTACCAAAAGTCTTCAAGCTGTTCGCATTTTAAACAAGCAAAAATCCTAGGCATTCTATTTCATTGAATGCGGTATAAATTCTAAAACAGACCTCCACATTGAACAGAATGCCGCCACATACAGTATTATTGGCAAAAGCTAACGGTTACTCCTGTTAACCAATGTGGCAAACTAACACTGTGGTCATGATGGTAAGCTGAAAATGGGAAATAACTCACTAGCTAGCTGGCTTATAAGTGAGACAGAGCTATTCCATACAAAGACAGTTGTACTCACACTGGCCCTCATTTATCAAACTTGCGTAGGATCTGGTGTAGATTCTGGTATAAATATCAGTGTTCTCCAGGTGTCACGTCTGATTTACTAAAAGTGTGTACGTCGCTGATTTTGGTGTAAAACTAGCGTGGCATTGATAAATCTGTCAGCTGAAACCATCGTTAATTTACATGACACGCCCCTATAAATTCATGCTCCGGGAGGCATAGTCCTGCCCACTTTACGACATGGACTCTCGAAAGACGGCAAAGAAGAAAGAACTTCACTGAGGAGGAAATATAAATTATCACGTCCGAGGTGGAGAAAAACAAAATAATTTTATTTAGAAGCCTTAAGAGTGGCATAAAGGGTGCTCAGAAGGCAGCAGTTTGGAAAACCATTGCTGCTGCGGTTAACACCGTTGGGGTGGAAAACCGGAGTGCAGCAGAGGTTTGATTTAATTCAGTAAAAAATCGAAGTGACTATTCGCACTTATTTATGTGCGTCCAAACACAAAAATTGATCGAAATTCGCGTTAGACGCACTTGTAAGTGTGGCCAAGATGCATATTTCTCCATTGCCCACACTTGTTTTAAGTGTGTCCAAAGCTAAAATTTTTTTCTTGGCCCAACTTATTTTAAGCGGTACTTTCTAAGCGGCACTGGAATGGTCATCAACTGGCGCACTTATAAGTGTGGCCAAGAAAAAAAATCAGCACTGGCCACACGTATAAGTGCAAATAACATCAGTCTTAATAAATTCAATTTATAGATCCATGATATTTCATGTTAAATAGCTTACATAATTGACAATCCAAATGCTTTACATGTAGGTATAAAAAAAAAAAAAAAAAGTGGTCCGATTTTAAGATCGCGCTCAGGTGCAGCAGCGCACGGACCGGTGGAGGCCAACCAAACTCAAACCTCCAGCTGTCACCGTTTGAGGAGCGTGGCAGCAGGGCTCCTACTCCATCGTGGGAATACGAGGCAGTCCCCGCCGCCTCGATCGGAGCTGCATGAGAGCAGGCCTAATTGTTAAAATACAGTCTGCAGGGATCGCTCTTCACTGTTCTTTCATTAGTATTACTCCATGACTTTTTATTGGGAGCCAAACAAAACGAGCAGCCACTCGTCACTTTCCTGGAGGAGATCTCCTCTGCGCCGAAAGTTCCTCTCACGTCAGACAGAAGCTTATTCCTCTAACAATAGAGGACCTGCCATTGTCAAAAATGTGATCATGGTCAAAGTTTCCGTAGGCTGAGCAACAAAAGAAACGTTGATGTAGTTAATGTACTCTTATGGTTACTCAGTCAAAGTGACCGCAAAATAAAGAAAAGTTTGATGAAATGAGTAAATGTGTACGTGCTAGTAATAAATTTGATTTTCTAAAATAATTACGTGCAAACTTATTTTCCAGTCTGCCTTTAATTAACTTGCGTTTCTTTAGTTGTTCAGTATATATCTGACTGGATGAACATCTGACATACCACACTGCATATCTGCCAAGCCGCGCATTGTGCTTAATCAAATTGATTGTAATTGTCAGCTGTCTGGCCTGACAAGCAGGTTGTCTCAAAATATAAGTTTAATTAATTTCTCAACACAGGTTTTTTATTTATTTATTCATTCATTTATCTATTTAGCCTATTTATTCATTTTATTAATATGAGCAACAACAGCATGACGCCCGCATTGCTGCATATGGTTTATTACTTATTTTGACAGCTGCACTCGTTCCTCCATGTTGTTCGCTGGTTTCAAATCTGCATACACCTGGTCAGACCTGGTGTGAGATTTTTGCAGACCGTTCGCTCATGTTCAGATTGATAAATGCCGATCCTTGCGGGAGATTTGGCATGCACCCATTTTTTTGGTGTACGCACGTTTGATAAATGAGGGCCACTGCATGCACAAAAACTCTCCAGCATTGAATTTCTCCTCCTGAGAATCAATGCTATCAGCCCTTCAGTCTGTTCCATTTGGAATTACTGCCATTGTCCATCTCCGTATCACATTAAATCTTGTAAATGGAACTTGAGCACTCCAGGGTTGGTTCTGGAAGTCTTTTTTTCTATGTAATCACATCATTTTCAGCAGAGCAAAGTTGAGAGAATACAAACTAACTTGCTGTTACGCAAGGGTTTGAATACTTTTCTGAGGGTCCAATCAATGTCTTTCAATTACTGTGGAAAGTTTATACTGTCTGGAATTGGATAAAAAAACGTTGATCAGTAGATAATTACCGGGAAAGTTTCACGTGGGTGAGAACTATAACTGTGCTTTATGCAGATAAGCCTGAGCAAGCATTAAAGTGAGTGCTTTGCAGTGAGATCGTACGAAGATGTAAATAACAAATGAATTCTTCTCAAGACGAATCTATGCGTAAATCAATGGTAGGGGATCACGTGTTTTTAGTATGTGATGACTATAATCGATAGTAGGATAACATATTATCAATACCATGTTGAATTCTTGCTTCAGAAAACATTTTTTTTCACTACTTATATGGTATACCATTGACCTATTATGGCTGAAGTGGTTGCAACCAAGGACGACGATTTTTTCTGTCACAGGAGATCATTTCTATTAACTGCTGGATAGAAACTATGGGTAAGTATATTAGGTAGTTTGCACATCAGGCTTGGCTGAGGAGTTTAATTCAAACAATTCCTGAGAAATGGGGATGGGACTTAAAGGGGAACTCAGGGCTAAATTTTAATGCTGTTTCATACAAACATCATTAGTAAATAAATATTGTAAAATACAAAAATGTGGAATTTTTGTTTTCAAAAATGAGATAAATGAGGTTTTATTCCCCCTAATTAGGTGTCGTCTGCTTCAATGGTCGCGTGATAATGACTTAACGTCGCCCTTCGCCCAGAGGTATGCGCTGTTATTGTGTTGGATAGGGTGATTGTCCCAGTCCATTATTTTATGACAAAAGATCGTTCAATATGGCCCATTGGCTAGTTGCACGAGATGGTGTTAAGAACTTTCTGAAATACGTAGGGTGGCTTCAGCATTAACGGTTTGCTTCTGTCACTTATCAGTCTATATCAGATGCTGAGCAGATGACAGGTATATCATCCCCGATATTTGATTTTAGCTATCGCCGATATTCCCAGGATTTGGCTTAAATTAACCACGAATGATGTTCACAAGATTTGTCTTGATTACCCGTGACTGATGTTTGTTCTTTGGCACTCTTAATGAGACATCAGCTGCTCCACCGAGAAACGAGAGGGTTTTTTTAAAAACTAGCATCACATTTCCAGCCGTTCTCACTGATGAGTGATGAACTGGCTTTAAGCGACAGAAAACAAATGTGAAAATATCTGGTGATTAATGTGTAAATGTTCCATATGGTCGAAATGCCGTTTCATAAATCTAACATACGATTGACGCATATTTTAATATTGTCGATACTTCGTTTACCTTCCACTTGGTGTCAGTTGCACTCTCAGGATCATCACTTCTGTAGCCATGGTTAGCTGAGTACATCTAAGAAAACCATAACGATGTAGCAGAACTAGCTAGGTAGTTGCATCAGAAAATGTTGAAGTAAATTCACTATAAAACCGAAACAATTAAGCCAAATCCTGGGAATATCGGCGATAGCTAAAATCACATATCCGGGATGATATACCTGTCATCTGCTCAGCATCTGATATAGACTGATAAGTGACAGAAGCAAACCGTTAATGTTGACGCAACCCTGCGTATTTCAGAAAGTTCTTAACACCATCTCATGCAACTAGCCAATGGGCCATATTGAACGATCTTTTGTCATAAAATAATGGACTGCGACAATCACACTATCCAACACAATACAGCGCATACCTCTGGGCGAAGGGCGACGGTTCGTCATTCTTGGGCGACATTACCTCATTATCACGCAACTGTTGAAGCAGACGACAACTAATTAGGGGGAATAAAACCTAATTTATTTTGTCTTTGAAAGCAAAAATTCCACATTTTTGTATTTTACAATATTTATTTACTAATTATGTTTGTATAAACAGCATTATGATATAGCCCTGAGTTCCCCTTTAACTTGTCCATATTCTAAACCATTCACAGGCACTGCTACCTCGTGAATATTCAATAATCATTTCGGGTCTGCCCCTATTGATAGAATAGTGTAACTGCGTGCATAAATAGAGCAGCTCCATGTCTGCAGGCATTTACATCTGCGCAAACGTATTCATGTTTCAGTGGAGCAATCCAAAATGTATTCAATTAATTATAAAAAATTTCCTCCATATCAAGGTTTTACAATCAAGGGCACCTGTAAAGATTACGGAAACTAGATTCTACCAAGTTTAATCCAGGAATGAAATTCAACCTAAGTTCAAAGTTTTAAGGAACGAGGCAACATTGTCACCAATATCCCCCGCCATGGTAAGAATGGTCACGGGGGACTGGGGAAAACTTGTCCCCATTAAACACCCATACACCAAGTTCAGAGTCAAGGGCCATAACTCCGTAAAAAAAAAATGTCTCGGAATCAATTGTCGAACTCATGCAATATGGTCATTAGTACTGGCCACACACAAAATTTCTCCCATGAAGGTGCAATACTGGCCGAGAAAACTTGCCCTCATTGCAAATCCCATACATCAAGTCGACGAACAGAAACAAGGACCGTAACTCCGTAAAAATAAATTTCTCGGAATCAACTGCTGAACTCATTCAATAGGATCATTAGTACTGGTCACCCACAGAATTTTATCCACGTAGGTGCAATAGTTGCCAAGAGAACTTGTCCCCATTGCAACACCCACACACTTGAGTCCACGAACAGAGTCAAGGGCCGTAACTCTGTAAAAATGAATTTCTCGGAATCAATTGTCGAACTCATTCAGTACGGTCATCAGTACTGGCCACATACAAAATTTCATTCATGTAGGTGCAACAGTTTCCGAGAGAACTTGTCCCCATCGCAACACCCATACACTTAAGTCCACGAACAGAGTCAAGGGCCATAACTCTGTAAAAATGAATTTCTCGGAATCAATTGTCGAACTCATTCAGTACGGTCATCAGTACTGGCCACATACAAAATTTCATTCACGTAGGTGCAATAGTTTCCAAGAAAACTTGTCCCCATTGCAAATCCCATAGACCAAGTCAACGAGCAGAAACAAGGACCATAACTCTGTAAAAATAAATTTCTCGGAATCAACTGTCGAACTCATTCAATAGGATCATCAGTACTGGCCACCCACCGAATTTCATCCACGTAGGTGCAACAGTTGCCGAGAGAACTTGTCCCCATTGCAACACCCACTTTAGTCCACGAACAGAGTCAAGGGCCATAACTATGTAAAAATGAATTTCTCGGAATCAATTGTCGAACTCATTCAGTACGGTCATCAGTACTGGCCACATACAAAATTTAATTCATGTAGGTGCAATAGTTTCCGAGAAAACTTCTCCCCATTGAACCCGGACGGACAAGCGCCATTCCAATATCCCCCGATCCACTTCGTGGCGGGGAATAATATTGCATTTTATCACTTTGCATTTCATTAGGGTATAAAAATGAGGTAGCATACAAGTAAAATCTTAGCATCCAGCAAACAAAAGAAAACAAAAGAAGTGTTGTTCAAAATAAATGAACAGGCCCTCATAAATCTGGCAATGGCTTCAAGAAGCTCCATAAAAGATTAAATATAACACTGAGCACATTAAGGGCAAATATTCAATTCTTTAAGAGTTAAGGAACAGTCAGACAGGTATGAGATGTACATGCATGTGGCCTCATGATAAGGAAGGAAGGAGGATGGTGGCAGTCGCAAAAAAAAAAAAAAAAAAGAATCACTGTGAAAGATATATAGGCATTAGTCGCACCTTATGACAACAAGGTTTGAAAAAGCACAATCAGAGGGAACCTCCATAACCACAGGCTTTTTTGAAGAGATGCAGGGAGAGAAAGGCCTTTCTGTAATTAAACACAAATGAAAACATACTGATGAACATTCTACTTAATTTCTGCCACCATATGCCTCTAAATCTTACGCACTGGTCTGGCCCTTCAAGCCACATTTTGAGAGATATATCCATCATGCCATGAAGGAAAAAAAAAAAAACTTTTTTTTTTCCATGTTTGTCATTCAAGATATACAGAGAAGGATTTCTCAGTCTAGTTTTAACTTCCAAAGTTGGCCCCTTCTCAACAACATCAGAAGCGCTATGCTGCAGTTCAGAGCGTTTTATGCCTGCGCACGCTAAACACCAATATTGGCTGGGGGCGATATGTCCCCCGCCCAAAGGCTGCTGCCAATGAAACGTCCCATAAAATAATATGAAAGTACAGGCAGACGGCAGGGTCTCCACAGATGCAGGCACTGCCACACACCTCTAGTGGGTGGTAAGTAATGATTGAGAAGGATTATTTTCATGCGAGTTTATATATTGTTTTTTTTTTTTAAGGAAAATCCTATGAGTACACCTTTAAGTTCAAGTAAAGAATTTTGAACAAACTCAAAACAATCGAGTTCAGGAACCGAACTGATTTTCTCAGTGTTGAATTTGATCCATTTACAAATATTATTACTAGCAATTACATGAAATATCTTTGTTCAATATCTCCCACTCTTCGTGGCATACATCGTTATTACTGTCAGAATGCGGCTAAAGAGGGTAAAGAACTGTCCTAATTGTCAAAGTCCAAATATTTATGGGCCTAGCCATGTTAATTTAGCTGTTGACCACAGCATATCGGAGTTAAAATTAAACAATAATTATGAGTTCTAAGTGAGGACATTTTGCTTCAGTTTTTGGGTTATATTCTTAAAAATAAAGAAAGCACTGAAGGGTTCAGGAAAACCAAAAGACTAGGAAGACCACAGATAGCAACGGAGGTGGATGACAATAGAATTCTTTCCCTGGTTCAGAAAAACTTTTTAATAGATGGCCAGATCAAGAACATTCCTGAGGAGGTGTCACAATGCCAAAGCCAGGAATCTGCGGAAAACTTGATCAGAGTTAATACAGAGGAGTTGATTTTCACATTATGAACAATAAGTAAGGCCTAAAAACAGGAAACTTGCCAAAGAAACTTAAAAATGCCTGGATAATTCTGGAACAAAATCCTATAGACAAAGTTACCAAAGATCAACTTATTCCAAAAAGATAGGAAAACAAGGATATGAAGAAGGGAAGGAACTGCTAATGACCCGAGGCAAACCACCTCATCTGTGAAGAGTGGTTATGTACGGGTACATATGGCAGCTAATTGAACTGGTTACCTTTTATTTTCTGGTGTGGAAACTGTTGAAAAAAGCTGGATGATGAATTCTGAATTGCATTGGGCTATTTTAGTATATACTTCCATTCCGCCAAATGGATCAGAAATACAACGGAAAATGCTTTACAGTGCAGATGGACAGTGACTTAGATGCATGCTGCGAAAACAACCCAATTTTAATGCTTCCTAGCACATTGAAGCCTCTTTTCCCCCTCTATAATCCTCAAAGATAAGTGGCATTCTGGAGGCTAACACATCTTTTTAGACCCAATCCCTTGAATTCTCTTCACATCGTGCGTGCGGAAATGCTCTTACTTTCACTACTAAACATAGCAGTGCATTCTACTGTAGATGTCTTACAATTTGATTTCACCTAACATTTCAGTGATCTCCGATCATGATCATTCAAGATTTTTACACACCTCACTTCTTCCTTGAAAATGATAGTTCACCCCTATCATTCCAGGTTTTAAAAATGCCCTGGACTGCTCTTCACCCAATTTTAGCAGTTTCAGCGAACTCCTTCATTGTTCTCATTGCTTGATGCAGGCCAATAAGTTGATCCTTCTGAAACAGGATCAGTAAAGTAAAGTACGAAGTTACACATGTAACTGTTGTCATAGATGTTTGAATTCATTAATTTCATGGTCAAAAAGCGATAGCATGCTAGCTAGCAAATTTTTCATCCAGTTGACTTTAATAGGCTGCCAACCAGAAGCTAATGTTAACGCTGTTTTTCCATTTTCCAAATATTACAACATTGACTTTTATGTGATAAATAGGATCTCAAATTTATGAGCCCAAAAAATCAAATTCACAAGACTCAAGTAGAAATTTTCATTTATTCTTTGCCAAAGGCTCATATTTTTTGCATATTTTTTTTCATTGCCTTGCTTCTAAGATCGTTTTGAATTTTCAATTCAATATTTCTCCATAACCGGAATATGTGACTCTGATCATTTTTCCATTGCGGTCTTCATATAAATGTACCCATCTACTCTTTCTGGTCACAACCAAAGCATTTTGATACCAAATATCAATACTACACCAGTGAATGAAAGAATGAATTAACTAGCATTGCACTCCTCATCCTCTGACACCCACGCAGGTTAATAAGACGGAAGTTTTGACAATTTTCATTGTATTGTTCGTCTTCAGCCCGATTTAAAAACAAACAAGCTAACCAGTGTTTAAAAATTGTATTTTCAATATAATCCATGCATTTACAGGACATTACAAAATGTATTTCCCAATGATTTACTCTGGGTAATAACCAAAAAAAGGCTGCCTCTATTGCGTGGTAAGATTTCTTTTTTGAAATGGGGAAATGGCAGCAATTCCCAAAATAAAGAACTCTTTTCAGGACCGTAAAGTGGTACTGATCACCTCATAGATCACATGATGACTCATGCATTCTGGGTAATGAATTGTATATTGTGGCCAAGTATGCAAGTCCTTCCCACGGCACAATGCATGTGTTGTAACCCAGCGAAGAATTCTTGATTAATGGGAAAATGTGCTGCAAGTCAACATCCTTGCCCAGTCCTACAGCTGAACAGAGCAGTTTGACCCTGTCCGCCGCTCCCACACAATCAAAAAATATGCTAGCATGAATTTGGATGGCTTATTTTTCCCATTCTGGATGAAGGAAGGCACCACAATTGGAAGTTTTTCTAATTTTTTTTAATGTAACTAATGTAAAGCCAAGCCATAACACTTTGAATGACAAATAAACACTAAAAATGGCACAAACTAAAATAAAATTGTTTAACTATTGACATGGAAAGTAGTAGTTGGGCGACCCCTGCCTGATGCCAGAGAAGTTTCATTTTTGCACGAAAACATTAAACTCTGTGTGGGTCTTTTGGGACCAGAAACAATGGCATTGCCTAATGTGTTTTCATATCAGTGCATGAGGTGTCGAAGAAGCATTGAGTTACATTCTTTAAGCAGTTTTTCAAATTTAGAAAACCTTTTGAAAAAAAATTAACCACATCTTTTCTTTCCAAACATCTTAATCTTTATTAAGCAAATAACATCATAAATAAAAAAGTGCATAGAAAATTTTAAACGGGTTTAGAAATTTGTATACAACTATGTACACACAAATTTTTCATTTACAAGGTAGGAGCCAAGGTTCACCGATTTTCTGTGCCAAACTTTATTCTTTGTTAAAATAAGCTTACATTTGTACACACAGTTCTCACAGCAGTTCTCTGGAGAAATATCAACACTGAAGTCAAGTTTGACAACATAATTGCATCCTTCATTGCACCTTCAGGCAATTTCTGCAGGAGAACCAAGCCCAAGCAGACATCTTGCATTTGCAATCCATACGGTTTCACAAGCTACTGAGGTAGTATCCCTGTGAGAAACTGGTGACCAGAGACACAAATGAACGACTGCCAGTTAAAATCATAAATATTAGATATTGCAGGTGTAATGCTGGGTGCAATCACTAATTATCACTCAATCATAAAAATCAGTTGGGCTTCAAATGCAATCAAGTAGCATTTCTGTGCCAAGATGAATGCCCACATGCACAATTGTGATGCTGGCATGTTCTCAGAGTTCAATCACTTCAACTATAAATGCTCTAGACCTTTGTATTTAAGCACAGTATACATGCGTGTAACAGAAGCAAGATATGCAATAAAGATTCAAACAGCCAAAATGCATATTATGGAATAAATTTATGCATAGGAGTATGAGTATTCAACTGTGAGACTGCAATACTAGGAGAAATGGAACAGGGAAGTAAACTAGCTTTTGCTGCATTTCTCACAGATAATTCTCGCGATTCCTGCTAGTCTCCAAATAAAATTTCAAATATATTAATAAAATTCAAAAAACCTGGCTCAAAACAATACATCTGTTTCTACAATAGGATACATCACAATATATTGCTGTCCTCCCAACCCTAAGCACGACCATATTTTCAAGTAAGAGTAACTAATATCAAGTATAAAGAATTAAATGAAACAGAAAAATATCCATGGTTTCACCAGAATAAGTGTATATATAATCAAACACACATAACAAAACAAACAAAAATCCCTGGCAGAAATTGCCCCACGTGGAATTACTATTTAACAATTCCATACTGAAACACACATTTAGAATGAGCTGCACTACGAAATACAGAAGCGCCATTTAACACACAATGCTTTTTCCTAAAGACAGACATTTTACAGTGAAGTGCTATATACAACAGAGTAACGCATCATAAGCTTTAAGGTGCTGAAATGCTTCCTCCTAATTAAGTAGCAGATTGTGCGGAATTAGCCTTCTTTTCATTTCTCTCATGTGAAAGATTGCGTGCCTTCTGGTTTCAGAAATGCACTGCCAGTGGGAAAAAAAATGCTACCTGGTCATTTTCAACATTGCATTCCCCAACCCAAAAACCAATGGGAAAAAAACATACACATACAAGCTGTAGAAAATACTAGAACTGATCACAATGACAACTCTGGAGGGTTCCCCCACTGGTGGAAAGATTTCAAAGTTTTATCACTGTTTAGACCAACTGAAACCTGGGCCGGTGACGAACACCTGCATCAAAATTAGAACTTAATTAGCACAGTCGAATAAGGGTGCTTGAACAACAAGGAAGAGACACTCCAAAACATTTCAAAAAGAAAAACCACACAACATAATAAATGAAAAGAACCAGTAACTGAAGTCCTTTTAATAAATATTGGACTCTTATTACTTACATCTCCAAACAAAAGGTATGTTTAACTATATATAAAAAGCTCTGACGGTAGTGAGTGAGCCCCTTCTCTCGAGTTTGTATTTGTACTCTGAAGGGGGGGGGGGGCTCTGCTCACAGCTGGATCAAAAATCCCTGACAAGCAACTTGCACCAAGCAGATAATTACAATAAACTTCACACTGGTGCGTACTTCACAATGGAGTGAGTACAAGTGCAAGAGAAATACGAGAAAAAAGTTGGCCATTATTGGATTATGAAAATACATTAACTTCTGCTATGCACTGTTCTGCACAGACCTGGCAGCAGTATGGAAATGGCTGCTATCAGCTCTTCCTGGGGTGGGGTGTGGCTGAGATGCACAGAAGAGCCGAAAGCACGGCATAATAATAATACTCGCCAGGGATGATGGTAAAGAGAACTTGGCACCACATTTGCTGATGTACCTACAGCAAAGACTAGGAAAGGAGCCATCTTGTGGATGACTTGCACCCTCCGTCAGCTGTAGGAGCCTTCAAGAATTAAGAATTGTTACATCCGAGAATAAAGCAATGCAGGCCTGGAAAAACTACACCAAGCTCTGTATAAGGGCTATGCCTGAGCCAGAATTCTGGAGTTCATCATCATCTGTAACAAAAAAGACAACCTTGGTACTTGGCTCAGGGGTTAGTTAGCACTATCACTAACCCAGTTCTTGTTCAGCTGTTATTCTGTAATGACTGAGTGTATAAATTCAAGATTACAGATGCAAGAACTGAATGCCAGTAGAGGTTCATGTTTATCATTCAGCCCTATGATAAAACCATCCATTTCTTCATAAATTTGGACACAGAGCTGCGACTGTTAAGTTAAAGTGAAACCAAATTCAGCGCCAATGATAGTGGAGCCATAGGTCAGAGTACTCTGGACATTTCTTAACTTTTTAGAATACCTGCTCTCTCTCCTCAGCACTTTCATTTGCAGAGTAGCTGAATGTTACTTTCCTTTTTTCCTGTACCCTGCCATGACCTTGTCTCGATCACCCCCTACCATCTCTTGAGTAGTCATGGAAACCCTGGCCCCAATTTTGAACCTGCTCCCCGTCCCCCTAGTTGAGGAAGCGTCGGCAGCGACGGGCCCCGCAGTTGCAGAGCAGCTTGCTGCTGTCGTCCTCGATGGGGAATTTGTAGTCGTAGGTGAGCTCCTCGCCGCGGTAGATCTTGCGGAGTGCAAAGATGACGATGTGCTTTTGACCCTCTACGTTGATGACGCGAGAGTAGCAGTTGGGCTCACACGAGTGGTTGATGAAGCGCGCTGCGTTTCCGTACATGGTGGCGTCCACCACATCAAAGTCATCGATGCGGAACATGTAACAGCCGATGCCCTACGGATAGGTAAGTGGGGAAACGTTTGGCAGGTTGGTAGGGACAGAGAGAGGAAGTGGTCATATGAGTGAATGCTTTATAGGGCTGTTATCCGATTCCCTCATCAAAATAGTTATTTTATGAAGAACAATTGAAGGAATTAATCTCATCTCACTTTACAAAAAAAAAAAGAATTAGTTGTTAACTGAAGCTTCAGATTGCACACCTGAAACACAGAGCCATGGAGATGATGGGACTCAGGCAGAGTCAAACTCCAGTTTACATTTGAGAAGACAATCCTCAAACAGGTGCAAAAACCATGTCAGATCCAAGCCATGGCTTACACACAATTAATATCAGCCCCTGCTCAGTAGTAGGCCGTTTCTGACACTGTTAGACCATCAAATGACTGAACAGCAGATGCGTAACAATATTAAGGACGTTTTTATGTGCTTTCATCACTGTTTTATTCAACCCTGTACTTGCAGATATATGCACATGCAGATATAAATTTACCTATTTTCATGTTACTACTAACATGCAGTATTTAACACTGGTCGAGATTGATTAATGCATTCCCTTGGAGATATCAAACTGATGGCTCGAAATCAGCAACCGACTGTGGTCGCTGCACTGCCCCAGATGGAAGGGCTTGATTCAGCAGGGAATTCCCAACCTCCATTAATAGTGATTGTTTTCTCAAAGAGGAGCCTATAGCCCGCATGTACAGTCCTGCACAAGACAATACAGTCCTATAATGCACAACACACAGCCCAGTGAGAAAAACCAAAAGCTGTGGCATTTTGGAGGAAGTGCACTTCAGTGGACTGCACTATAATTTTCAACTGGGTTTTTAAAATTGACGAAGCAAAAATAAAGACACAAAAAAAACAAAATAATCCAACTGCAGATTTACTAAACCAATCTGGTTAGAGAGTATATCCAAGCGTACCCCACCCTCCCTGCCCCAACAACAGTCTCACCTTGCTGTCGTAATACTTCTCGCGTTTGTCAGTCAGAACAGCGCGAATAACCATGCCTGCGTACTCAATCACCATCTCCCCAGCGTCAATGTTCCTCTTGCAGAACAGACCGCGGCCATGAATGGCAGATCTGTATCCAGGGATATTACAGACAGTAATGTCAAACTCAGTAACAGTAAGGATGGAATAACTCACCAAGACTTCTACTCTCATGCCACAGCTAACATGTTTCCTCTCCCTTCCTACTAATAAACCCTACATGGATTGGCCATGTTACGGTGGGCTGATATCTTGACAGCCCTTGATTTGACAGAAGAATGGTCAGATAACTCTACCCCACCCACCTGTAGACCCCAACAGCCTCTTTGGACGTCCTCTCCAGATGTCTGTAACGCATGGCCATAGGGAGCTCCAAACTTGTGGCACGTCTGTAGAAAAGGGCGAGGGGGATTGCAAACAATTTAGCACTGCTGACGTGCCAGCAAAACGTATTTTAATTTGAATTAGAGCGCGAGAAAACATATGAGAGAGATTGGAACACACTCATTAAAGGACCCCGAGGCACAAGGAACTGAGTACAAACTTAGTCTCTGTGCTAAATGTTACTCATTCAGAACACTGGCTAGTCAGACTTATTTGGATGCCCAAAATCCTACAATGGCATTTTCCTCAAAGGTGACCATCAGAAGGTAAGTAGTTGCATGTCCAATGAAGTCAAAATAAGATAAATGCCGCTGTTGGGCCCTTGCTCGTAACCCCACACCATGAGACCCTTCAGATAAAGACGTCAGTAAAATAAAGGTAATGCAATGTCTCACCTGGTAGATTTGAGTGGAACTTCATCCTCCTCCTCATCATACAGCTCTATATCTGGGAGTTGCCGGTGCTGAGAGGCCAGGAAGTTGAACATATCGAAGGTGGATTTCCTGAGAGGGCAAATGGGTGGGAAAAATGAGAGGCTTTATTTTGAAACATACTCACCACCAAGTAGCAAAATGAACAAGACGCATGCCTATGTAATCATTACACAAATAGTAGTCAACCATAATTTCGCCAAGAATTAACAGTAACAAAAGAAAAAACACCAGTTCAAATCAGCCAGCTATATATGCATATACCTCAAAAGCAAAGTCAGTTCAATGGCTCCATCTAAAAATCAAAGTCAATTCCATGGGTACACCTCGAAACCAAAGCCTGTTCAATGGGTGGATAAACCACAAAACCAAAGCCAGCCCTCACCGCAGGTGGACCTCGGCGCGAGCGCAGCCGCTGGGGTTGATGGGCAGCTCCTCCTCCTGCCTCTCCTGCCGGTGAAACCGAAAGCGGTGGCTCTGGCAGCGGGCGGCGCCCTGCAGCTGCTCCAGGAGGAAGAGCACAGCATCGTGCAGCACCCCCAGCATGCGTGCGCCGCTCACGCCGGCGCAGGACAGCTGCTTTAGCCTGTAGTCAGCCCGTGCCTCCTGCACTCCCTCCACCACTGTTCGCCATGCCACTGTTGCCACCATGCCCAAGAAAAAACAACATGGGTTCAAAATGTCATTTTCCCAGGCAGTCATTCAAGAGATAGTTTAAGTAATATTGCAACACAGACATCAGCATTGATTGCCATTCTTCTTCATTTTTACCCCTTTTTACCCCACCCTGAACACAGCCAAACTGCTTATTCCTCGCAGCGACTTGCTCCCATGAACTCAGGAGGATGATGCCGTGGCAAGCGATTCCGTCAACTTGCATGAAAACCAGCCCTCGCTTCTCCTACACGATGCATCCTCACCGCCCATCACAAACTGCCTCTTCCGGCAGAGGATGACGCAGCCAGCATACAACTTGCTCGTGCACCTACATGTGCCTGGCTGACCAGGAGTGGGCGATAGAGAGCAAGGAGACTAACAAATTTTCACTGGCTTAACACCTATTACCCCCAGCAAGGCTGAGTGAGTTGCTGCCTCACCCATATGTCCACCCGAAATTATTAGTAACAACATTGCTGAGATCTGAATACCCGACCACAATACTCCCAGAAGAGTATCTCCACTGTGAGCCACTCAAAGGCTGTTCATTAAATTCCATGTGAAAGGGACACGGCAACTGAATAAGGCCTTCCATTGCAATTTGAACCTAGTACATAAGTCATCCGTAAAATATACTTGACTACACCTGCTGAAGCATAGCTAAAATGCTCCCTGAAACAAGGAAACCAAAGGCATGTTCTTTTCAGTGAAAAGACCCTAAACCCTTTTCTACATAAGACATAATAACATAATTTACATTTATATTCAACAGCATCGTTCATCTGCAGCACCAAATACTCTATTCACAGTGAACATTAAGAAACACATTCATCCTCACCCTCAATACTGTCAGCTTCCACACTGAAGCCGTCATCACTAGTGATCTCAAAGCGTAGGTGGGGTTGATCTTGGTTGGGAAGGGTTTCCTCCTCCAGCTCAGGAGTCTCATCATCAGAGCTCAGGCTTGCGCCTGAGAGAAGGGTGACACGATTTAGAAGTGCATCTTTACAATGCTATGATGGGACAAGAGCATTTCACAATTAAACGTACCAGATGGCTAATCTGTGCATAAAATGTCGACTTAACTACTTACAAGTGAAACTATCGGATTTCTGAAACACTGATCAATTTTGGGGAAAAAAAATCATCCCTAGAGTCCCATTTTATGGGTTAAAATCTTACCTAAATTTACACATGGAGGCATACACTCATGGAGAAACAAAAACATGGCTACATGCAAAGGACACAGCTGATGAAACTGATGCAATGGAAAGAGGGATGGATGCACCAGGAAGAGATAGCGGGCAGGAACTAACAGACAGGTAAAATGAGGGTGACCTACTTGAGAAATCGCTATCGGTCAGGGACCTGCGCCGAGTGTCATCACAGTTTGAGGGTTTTTGAGGCATCAATGGACGATTCCAGTGGTCAGACCTGGCAAACAAACACAGAACCAGATGAAACCAAAACATTTATTTCATTCCAAAATGGGCTGAAATAACAAAAAAAAAACTGGAAAATTTTTTTGTGCAATCACGAACCCCGTGTTCTTAAAGTCATCATGGTAATTGTCCTTCAGCCTGTCCAAATCCAGATCCTCTTTCGCAGTGGGCATCTTGATGCGAACACCCCCAAGCCTGCAGTAAAAAAAAAAAGAAAAATTCATGCTTAAAATATTCACCTCCAAAGACGGCATGAAAACATACTTTTATCTGTTCTACCAGACCTGACTGGTACACAGCTGGCTTTGTGTCGCTCCTCCAGACCATCAGGGGACTCTGAATCAGCAAAGGCCACCTTAGCTTTCTTGGTACTGTCGTGCCCCAGTGCCGAGGACACCCTCTTGACTCTGACTTGAGAGTGAGAATGAGGGGTGGTGGGTTCCGGCTGGAGACGCAGGCCAGAGGGCAGCATCATGGGGCTCAAGGCTTGGACTCCGCCAGAAGCAGGCTGGACACGGAAGTGGGAGGGGTTTAGGTTGCTATTCTGAAGTGAGTTCTGTTGATTGGTCAAGGCTTGGCTGATTATAGCCTCAGCACGACCACTGACAACAGACCAAACTGATGGGTCAGGTTGGGGATCAGACTTGGGCCTCTTTTTGGCTGCAGCCCCTCTCCTCATGGGCTTCTTGCTGTCAGCAACATGGCCCTCCATGGACCTTGCAGTCACTAGTCCTGTTTTCCTGTATGTTACAATATGGGTAGGGGTAGCAGGATTGATGACTACTTGTGGGGACGACACCACCCTTTGGATCTGGGGCACACTGCTAGTTAAACAGGGAGTGATTGAGACTCTGCCACCCTGAAGAAGACTGGCAATCTTGTTGATGTGACTAAAGGATGGGCAATTGGAGGTAGGCAGTTGGAAGGAGTTGCTTTCAGGGTTCTTGGTGAAGATTTGGCCTTGACTATTGACAAGCAACATCTGTGGGGGTGCCTGTTCCACGCTAGAGCTGCCTATTTCCCGCACAGTAAAGATTGTGTGACCTTGCGGCGTCTGAGACATGACACGTTCCTGAGGGGATTGCATTGGCTTGGACCTAGAGATGTTGATAGAGATGGTTCTGGGGGCATTCCTCTGGGTGAGTGCAGGGTTCAATCCGTTTATGACAATGGGGGCTGAAGATGGGGTATTGAGCACTGGGAATGAATGGGTTGAAGTGGTGGGAGAAGTTGGCAGGATCCTCACAGGCGTTGAAGAAACTGGAAGGAATTCATTTGAAATTTGTTTTTTATAGCATGTGGAAGGTCTCATCGTGGTCAGCACAGTCTGCAATGATGGAGACCTACTCATCATCCCAGGTGTAACAGGTGCGGGATTAACTGTGGACGTAGTTGGTGGTATGGATGGACTGGCTCTAGAAGAATCCGCAATGTTAAGGTTTTGTTGGAGAATGCTGCTCCCTGTGAGGGAATATGCTGTTACTTCCCGGTCTTTCACAGGTGATACTGCTGGTGAGTCATCATCCTCCTGCCTTTCCGTAAGATACAGAATGGTACCATCATCGGCAACAAAATGTCCACTGTCAGGATCAAGAAAGATCTCTCTTTCGATTTCAGAAGGCTCAGAGTCCATCGCGACTTCCTCTGAACCTGCAGCGTGTTCATTGTAAGCAGCACTTGACTCGCCAAGTTCACTGCTTTCGCAAACTAGAAACTTTCCAGAGACCATTTCGGAGTCTGACCCCTGCAGTGGAGAGAGCCCTCCATCTACTGAGGATGCCTCTTGAGTGCTGGACTCCATACCTTGTGCTGGCACAGTCTGCATTTCAAAAATAATTGTGGGCTCCTCTTGGGCTGCAGCATGTTCTACATCTCCATTTTCTAAGTCAGAAGTGACTTGAATCGCCTGACTGGCTTCAGGGTCCACGTCCATGGGACTATTTCCACTTGAGGAAATGGTTTCCTGACAGATTTCCAACAGTGGAACAGCATCTTGATGGGTGCAACTTGCATTCAAGGATCCAATAGGCATGTTCTCATTCTGGGCTTTTGCAGATGAATAAGCTTTGGTTGAGGTTAAGGATTCCTCACTGTATGAGGCGGCCTCCAACTGCCCTTTCAAACAGGCTGGACTTGGAGAGGGTGTGCTTAAGTGATTAAGACCATTTCCTTGATTGTCATCTTTGGGTGGAACCTCAGGCAACTGTGCCAAGTTCTGGGCTTGGTTAGTGCTCTTTAAGTTACGATTTCCATCATTGGTTGCTTCGCTAGCATCACTTTCAGTCCCATCATCAATGCCATCCAACTGAGGGATAGAGTTTGCAGAGGGAGGGACAGGGGCCTGTTCCGAATCCCTAGGAGCCTCAGAGGAGACAACCGTACGAGAAAAGTCAAAGTAATTGTCCATGTCATCATTGGAGGAGATATTTCCCCACTCGTCTTTTGCGGACACTTTGGGGTGACATGGGCCTTTGACAACTACTGTTGCTTTTTCACCATCCTCAGCTTCTCCAAGTCCTTCTGGATTCACCTCCATTTCTTCCCCACCAACCACAATCTGGACCTCACAGCTGCTCTCATTTTGCAAGGTCTCACTGAACTCCAGCTTAGAGTTCAACACAGACACCGCCACATCCGAGTCCACATCAAATGAGGCACAGGGGAACTCCTGTTCAGAGACTATGTTGGTGCCATGTTCTTCAGCAAAGCCATCACAGGGTTTGGGCAGGTAAGGTCGGTTCACCTTCGCTGCATCTTCAAGTACTACTGCTATTGATGTGTCCTGGGGCAGCTCTGCCAAATCTGGCTTACCATTTTCAAAGGAGAGTCTGGGCATGGGAAAGTTGCTGGTTGTCTGCGAGCACGGAATGCCATGAAGAGCGGGCGGACTGCTGACAGAGGGGAGTTCAGAGGTAGAGTGGGATGCAAAGATCAATCCTCTGACAGATGCAGTGTTTCGACTGACACGTCTGGGAAAGGAAGATGGTTGCAGGTTTTCAGTGGCGCTGAGGGGAGAAAGTGGAGATGAGGCTTGATGGCTTTTGGAATGAAGAGACCGGCCTGAACGGAGTGAGATGGGTTCTGATAAAACGCGCGAGAGAGGCGATGACATGCGGCTCCGAGTGCTGAAGCCATGGGAGATGGGGCCATGGCGCCGCGGTCGGCGAGCTTCCTCCAGGTCACCAATGGTCAGAATTTTATGGGACTTGGAGGAGGCATTCCCTGCGGGTAGAATGAGAAGCATGACATTAATGTGAGATCTCTTGCAGAGTTGTAATCCAATTAACCTGCAGGCAGAATTCCGTTCTGACAGTTTAAACAGAGACAATTTAAAACAGCATAGCAATTGACTCATAATTTACTCCATATGGAAGTGAATATCCCCAGATCTAACACTCATCTAGTATATGCCGACTATTTACATCTGACTGTACTGGAATGTATAGCCATTTACAGCCCTTAAGAATTGGATAAAATCTTCAGAACCTCAATCAATTTTTCACTCATTTATATTTGACAATTTACTATTCAGTCAAAGCAGGAAAACCACAGCACAAAGTGACAAAGGCTACAAGGACTACCTGGGGATGGCAGAGGTCGGCAAATCCCCCCTGCTGGTCTCCTGGCTTGTGTGTAGGTAGGAACTTTGGGAACAGCTCCTACATCTGGTCTGGAGGTAGGAGATTCTGTGCCAGGTGGTGCTTCAAGTGGTGGAGGTTTGGGATGGGTCATCTCAGGCTCTGGCATTTCTGTTTCTGGCAGAATTTCATATTTTTACTTTGTAGTTTCAAGCATAACATGTTATTATTCCTTCATGCTGCATATTACTGTCAGGGAAATGGCATACAGACTGGTATACGATCATCAGGTGTTGCGAGGGTCTGTTCTCTTAGACTGTGATACTTACAGTTTTCATTTCAAATTTTTTTTCCAACCACGTCCGGACACAAGTTCTCATAGCCACTTACATACACAGTTAGCACATTCTCCTCTGCCCACAATAAAATATTGAGTATTTAACACACAGAACGAAAAGCAGTGTCCTCAGGAGTGCATATGACAATATATAAAAATGCAAGAGTTATGTTGGAGATTTACAGTTTAGAAGTTATGAGCTAAAATGTGACAGTTGTGGTAATAGCGCCACCTTGTGGTCAAACAATGTAAAGATCCCAAAAGGAAAAAGGCACTTCTCCAGCATATGATTGATTTGTGTGCAGAGTTTTACAGAAATATACTGAACGGGTTGTTGAGTTACGGTCCAGAAATCAAATTATGACAGACAGATAGACAAATGAACATGCTGACATAGCCTAACTCAGGAGGATTACATACAGGGGGGATAAAAAACAAAGGAAGTTGTACTCATTGCTGTCGCAGGGCTGTAAAAAGCCCTGTCACTTATTTCATTCGACCCAAATGAATTGACTGGACGGCCTATCCCCCATCTAACTAAACCACCTCCCTATGCACACCTGAGCAACCTGCCCATGCACTCAGGAGGGTACGTGCACAATGCAGGTAAAGCTAGGGAGCTAGTTGAACAAGAGTGACAGACAATGCTAAGGAAGTCAGTCAAAATTAGCAGTTCCATCTATACCTACAACAGCTGACACTCAAAGCAAGACAAGAAAGACGAAAGAGAAAATAAAGACAACCAAGAACTAGATAACTCTATCGCCACAGGGACCGAGTTGTGCATCTCTCCGATCCCCAAATTTCAGAGAAAATGGCCGCCAGCAGCCATATTGGACGTCCAAAATTGCCAAAAATCTGTCTTGAGCATTGTCAAATAAATATCTTCGCCTGTGCAAAATTAGGAAAAATTCCTGTAATAATTGTCACTTTCAGAGCCCAGAACAGAAAATCTCTGCGGGCGCGGTGGTGGTGGCGGCGGCCCCGGAACTAAACCATAGTATCTCCCGACTATCATCGTCAGGGAGATAGAATAATTTTGGCAGATAGCTCTGCCTGCTGCACGTCCTTCCCCTGGGGCCAGTCCCACCCGCTTCAGCATAAAGTGGTCCAGCAATCACAATAATTAAAATGGATCCCGTTGGCAGGGTGCTCCATAAATGCCAGCAGCTGGCGGTTTACGCACGGTTGTTTTCCGTTCTACTGCCGGGTGTTTTTGACAAAGTCTCAACAAGAAAAACAAACAAAAAAAAAAAACTGGGCTCCATTTCAAATTAATGCTTGACAATGCACTGACCAGTCTAGAAAAACCTCACAGGGATGGAAATTATGAAGTTAACGTTACTGGCTTGCCAGCTTGGAGCCAACAGTAGTATAATGGTATGTTAAGCACAGGGGCTTGTCACGCACGTTCGTGGACTGAAGCATAACTTCAAAAGCAGATTGCTTATTAGCACAAAGCCTCGGTTGATGACAAATTTATCATCTGTTACAATGGCTTTAGATGAGCACAAGCGACATAACATTGATTATAAAGAATAAACAAGGAAGCTACTAGTTACCTGAAAAAATAGATAAAACAAATCACTTAATTTTCTGCATAATTCTGTAACTAAGCTAGCTGGATAGCAAGCTAGTTTCCACTACCGAGGTCATTGTGGACTTCAGTGGGAGCATCATGAACCTTTTGTGACATGAATTTACCAAAATTCGCAAAAAAAAAACAAAAACGTTAGAGTATGTAACCAGCTAGAAAACGTGACGTAGCTAAATAGTTAGCTAGCCATTGTTTCCATAAGCTTCAAACAATGGAAACAATGCAACAAACTCAGCATCACCGCTGCAAGCAGACAAGCAGTGTGTCAAATACAACATCAAGTTACAAGGTTAGAATAAAATTACTTGCTTGTAAACAACAGTCAATAGTCGGAATGTCTTCACTTTTGTCTGTTTGCAGACTGCATTGACGTTAGCATTCTGGCTTTAACATGACCTTGTTTCCTCACGCCGGCAATTCTGTCTTTGAAGAGTAGAGAAAAACCCATACCTGCCTTTATTGATAGGAGACGGTAGTAAACATATTTATTGTCAACTCAAACACAGAGTAGCCTGGTGTTGATAATGCGTGGTTAATATTGCTGACCTGCAAAGGCTTCTTTAACCTTGTTTCAGTTTCAATGTGACTCTGATCCATGTCCATGACCGACTGTACTGCCAGATAGACCTCTAGTCCTGAATTAATATGGTGACGGGAAACGCGCTCTTCTGAACTTTATTCATGACTGATGATTCCTACGAATATCAACTGTAAACGCCAATGATTATGAGACTACTTTGCTTGTATTCTGCAAGTGCTTAAAATCTCTGACAATTTCCAAGTGTCTCGACATCCTGGTGACTGAGGGCCACAGGACCCCAAACCCCAGTCAATTTTTCATTGCGCTGCGCTCGGCAGACATCTATAATTTACAGTAAACACAGGTGATTTCCAAAGCGTGGAGAACCCTGCGTAGGACTGCAGTCCTGTGCAGCGCTCGACTTAAATCAATCTGCATGGACTGCACTGTAGATTTCTTTGCACAAGGCATTTTACAGACCAGTTTTATCTGCTACACTTTTCCTGTGAAAGGCAGGCAATGGCTGACCTGTCTGGTCCTTAGAGTCATGAGCAATGGTGTGATTGTCTCCCTGATCAAGCGGCTCCTCTGCAGGGTTCTCGAGCACGGGAGGGCGGACCTCCTTCACCTTGCAGGTGTACCTACAGCGGCGACGGGGGTCCAAGGTGCTCCAATACCATCGCGAGCACCTGGGTATGGGGGGGGGTTTAACAAGGAGATGTACAAATTCCACAGTTAAAAAAAAATGTCTTCAAATGCTGTGACCAGCTGCAGCAGTAAACTGAGCCAGGAGGTCAAGAAATGACGTTTAGCAGAAGAATTTTCTCCAACATTTTGGTCTACACACAAGTATTTTAAGTATACTGATGGACTTTAAAAACTTATAAGTCTGACTAGACAGAAATAGTATAGTTGGGTTAGGGGAACTTTAATTAGATGATTACATGATTGATATGCAGTTGTCTTTGAGTAAGGAGACAACAGTGCGTGACGTCATGACCTTGTTTGTGTCTGTGGAGCAGGATTTGAGGAATTAGTGATGTAACCTCGCCCGGCTTCACTGATCACAATCGCAATGCTGTCAAATGCCTTAAAACAATTCTTGAGGTCATTAAGGCCAGAACCCGAGAGCATTTGTTCAAAGACATTACATGCGCCATGCCTCGCCTTTCAAGACCCTAACGTGATCAAGCCATTGGGCTGTGGATGGATGGAACATCCCAAAATCGCATTGCCCAGCGTTTTAGGGTAAGCCAACCCACAATCTCTAACCTAGTGGCTCGTTAGCAGGAGACCGGAAGCACCAATGATCAACCCTGACCTGGTCAGCCAAGGGTCACGACCCCAGCCCAGGACAATCAGATCCGCCTCGTCCACCTGAGAGACTGGTTTCAAACCTGCACCAGGACGGCTCAGGAGACCCTAGGAATCTACAGACCAAGGATCAGCAGAAGAACAGTGAGTCACCGACTTGCAGAGCGAGGGATCAGAGCCCACAGGGCATGTGTTGGAATGCAGCTTGATGCATGGCGCAGGGCTACCAGGCTTCGCTGGGCTGAAGAATATGGTCAGAGACGAGTCCCCAACCGATTCTGGAGGAATGTTATCTTCAGTGATGAGTCCAGATTTTGTCTGTACTGACATGATGGAAGACAGAGGGTCTACAGACGACATGGTGAGAGATACGCGGCCCCCTGCATTGCTGAGACAGATCGCTTTGGAGGAGGCTCGGTGATGGTCTGGGGTGCTATTCGGTGCGGCTGGAGGTCCGACCCGGTCATAATCAACGGAAATCTTAATGCAGCCCGCTACTGTGACTTTGTCATCAGACCGCACGTCGTGCCTTACATCAGACCACCCTGAGGTCACGTTCATGCAAGACAACGCACGACCTCACTCAGCACATGTGACCCAGCAGCTCCTGGCCCAGAATGGTGTGCGAGTCATGGAATGGCCATCTTTCAGCCCTGACATGAAGTGCATTGAGCACATGTGGGACCTGTTGGATCGGCGGGTTCGGCAACGCACTCCAGAGCCCAGGACGAGGGCGGAGCTCCAAGAAGCCCTTCTCCAGGTGTGGCAGGCCATTCCCCAGCAACAGCTCAACAGAATGGTGCTGTCCATGTCAAGACAAGTGATGGCTTTGTTGCAGGCACGTGGCGGTCACACTCGGTACTGAGATTGGAGTTGATCTTAGTTGTTGATTTTGTTGTTAAACTTGTCATTGTTGATTCTTTTGTCGTTATTTTTTTGTTGATGTTATCTGACATTTTGTTGAAGTTGTTGTTATGGGTAAAGTCAATAAATGGTTACAAATTTGAATCAGAGTTTGGCTTCAATTCTGGTTATAAGTTTTTAAAGTCCGTCAGTGTATTTGAATGCCAACAGAAGCAAACAACTGGACAGCAAAATAGTAAAATTTTTACTCACTCATAGCCTACTGGGAAGAGCTTTCCCTTACTCGCAGACAGCTCAGTCAGCACTCCCAGATTGTTAATCAACAAAGACCCTAGATGGTGACAAATATAATGATTAGCCACACATACAGCACAGAGAAGAAGTATTTGCTCCTTTGCTGATTTTTCCCATTTTTGCATATTTGTGACAGTTATGAAGTACCAGATCGCTCATTAGTTGTGCATTCTGATCTCAAGATATAAATTTCAAACGTCCGGGCACGCAAGTCAAAACATACGGGCAACTGCTATAACTGATATATAAGCCGAGGTTTTTCAGCACATTTGTCTTTCGCATCTTGCAATAAGGAGATCAACAACCAACTGAACTAAACTCTCACATCATCTACTTCAGTAATTTTCAAGCCATGTCACGACAAGTTGATCTAGCCGATTTGTTCGCGTCCACTGAGTCCGACCGTGAACAGAAGTCGCCAGCTCTGAACAGACTCCTTGGAGGACACTTCTTGGAGAGCCATCGACCCACGGCAAAGACCCAAAAACCGCGGAGACACTGCATCGCCTGTTCCAAAAACAAAGTTCGCTGTGAGTCCCGGTTGTGACACTTGTTAAGTTAGTTTGCGCATCGAACTGTGTAATAAACTGTGCCACACGAAGCGGGCGTACTGGAATGTGACGGAGTGATTTTGTATATTTTTCTGTATTAATTTATACAGAGTGAAAAATGAAGCATAAAAATTCTGTTTCTATTGTCGTGTTGTGCCATCATCCAACAATTGTGGATAAAATACTTTTCCTGGCAATCAGCACAGCAAAGAGGCAAAGAATGAAATAGTTCCTTTGCGATCGTCACAAGAGCCAGCCAACAATCCCGGCCACGGCAGCGCGCCCGGATACTCAAATCAGGCCACGGTGGTCAACAGAGCACTACGCACATTTGCGGTCCCCGGTACGCGGGTCAGTAAGCCAGCCCGCGTAATTGTGCTTCCCGTAAGCAAGGGGTTAAAACAAGTCTACAGAGAAGACTGGGCAGAAATTCCTCCACAGCACTGCAAAAAACTCACTGTCAGTTATCACAAACCTCTGACAGAAGTTATTGCCTCGAAGGGTGGCACGACCGCTTATAAGGTTTAAGAGGGCAATTAACCTTTCACATGGGTGATGTAGGTTTTGAAAAAGTCTTTAACTTCAAAAATTAAATGATTGTTTAAAAGCTGAATTTTGTGTTCACTCAGTTTCTCTGTCTTTCAATAAAATAAGTTAGCTGACCAGAGACATCTAAATGACAAATAAGTACACATAGACAAAATCAGGAAGGGGGTAAATACTTTTTCAGCGCACTATACAGACTTTTGATGCATAATCCTCTTCCAAGTGTTATATATCATCACATGGTGCAGTTACTGATTAAAAATTACACAATAAATATCCAATATAAGGCACATGTTTATACAGCTTTTCTCGCCAGAAGAAAACGCAGGAGAAAAAGCGTTGATGCGACCCACCGATCATCACGGTAACAGATTCAGGCTCCAAGCCCGTCAGGAACTTCCTGCGGAGACTGATTCCCTCAAAGTCCACAAAGACTCGCCGAAGAACCTCAAACCCATTCCCACTGACCACCTGCCATGAGAAGACAACCTTTTCACAGCATTTCCAATTCATGAGACATTAACAATCTGAACATATCGTAAGCACCAGAATTTATTGGACAGTGACAAAGCTTTTATTCGGTTCTGAGCTCTAGCACTGAGTCTTAAAGAATACAGTGACAATAAGGCTGAAGAGCAGACTGTCAGCTTTGACAATCCACATCTTATGAGCAGTTCAGAAATCACAGTACCTCCGTGCATGATACCCCCATTTTAAGGAACAGTAAGTATTTGTTATATTGACTTTACAGATGCATTTCAGTAGAAAATTGAGGTGACAAAATGATCCAATGCATCAACTGCTTATATGGAACCCTTCCCATTGGGACGTGCCAGCAAAGCCAATTAGCAGTATACCTGAAGAGGTATATAACAATGTTACATTTTACCTCAATAAAAAATAAGCAGCTTGTAAGCATAAAAAAAGGTACAACTCACCGCAAAACCATAGCTTCCTACACCCTAAAGGTTCATCCTCAGTCCCCATATACACCAGACCTTAACTTTTGATTGGATGACCTCCATAAGCTATTCAGTTCAGCTACCTTCTCTTGGGGAGTTAGCATGTCTGATTTGGAGAAAATCCCTCCACACATTCAGTAGATTTAGCGCTGACAAGTCCTTTGTGACAGACGCAAGCACGGCCGGACAACCGGCAAAAACTACGCCTCCTACCCACCTTGTAGCAGTGGCATTATTACACATTACATAGCATAATACCTTCTATGTATTCATGCTGTTATTAGCCATGCAGTGAGCTGAGAAGCAAGATTAACAGCTCAAATGGAGAACAGAATGAGAAAATTGTTTCGGTGAACGTAATATCGCTTACAATACGCAAAAACGCAACAAATGCAGGCAAATCAGCGAATAGGTTTCTTCTCTTCCCGATTCATTCCTCAACACTTGCCTTCTCAGTGATGAGGTCTCGATGTGCCTGGCAGAAGACCTTTTTGTCATCCTGGAAGACACAGTTGCGAAGTCGGGCACACATGAAGTGGTAGTTACTCTGACAAGAGGTCAGACAGCAGCCCACTGTTGCTCCTGTCTGATTACACCGCTCACAGCGCTGACAAAAAAAAGCATTAAGGAGAGATGAGGGGCCTGTATGCACGCCCATGCAGAAGAACAAAGTCTAAAATGGGTGCAGAAATTAGGAGTTACAACAAGTATTCTGTAGAAAACAAACATAACTGAGCTAAAGACGTCCTTGCGTAGATGGACTGTGTAAGCGGGGCAAACTGTACTACTGGAGCCTTTACACATTAAAGAGAGCGTTTGTTAAGAAGCTGAACAACCGTACACTAGAGGAGGAATGGAAAGGATTTTGCATTGAATTTGACAGGACGATATGAAATAACACTGACCATGAGGCGCCCCCTGGTGACAGCACTATGCACGTGCATCAGTGAGCCGTTGTCCTCGTACACCTCAGCTGACCACAGGGCGCAGTTCAGATGGGCCCACTCATTTTGTCCCAGATACAGCAGGCGGCCTGCATCCTGGACACAGCGAGGAGAGGGAGCTCATCAAAAAGCATTCCCACTTGGTTTTGGTACAATCACCAATTGATTACATCTGACCCAATTCTTTTTTTTGGTGGAAGTGCTACTAAGGCTCAGCCCACACCAAGAATTGGGGAAAAAAAGTACAAGGCAGAATGTTGCATAAACAAAAAGACAGAGGGGCCTTTTGTATTCTGGATGTGAGGGAGAGCAAATGTGTGTGTGCGCTCTTCATCAGAGCTTTGAACTGCAGAGGCGCCCACTTGAAGTAAAACACAAGTTCCAGCTATTGAGAAGCTAAAGCTTGTTCTGCAGGCCTAAGCAGAGAGATATGCTCACATTGGGCTTGGCATCCCCGTACTTCTGGCACAGAGAACACTGCCGCTCATCTTGCGTGATCCAACTGGACTCCGGGCCGGCAATGACCTGTCGCCCTCTCTTTTCTGCACAGCAGTACATCAGTGGAAGAGATTACACGCTTACAATTCCAATCATCTAGGCTATAAACAGTTAATACTGAAACCCTGTGTTTTGATGGGAATTCTGAACCGCAAAATGGCATACAAATGAATTAATCCATCAACATTATGCTGACATCACAGACTGTATCATCCAAAGCGACATACAATATGTGCACACTGAAGGTTGCAGGAACAAGTACAGAAAATAATCTGTCGTAAAGGGTACTTTGAGCTTCTCTCTATAATATTATTTTTCATAGGATATTTGCTGCATTATACGTTTGCCAATAATTCTGGAGTCCTCTGTATATATAATTGAAGAAAAAATGTTCCAGGAAGAAACCCCCATGTCTATTTTTATTGCATTCCAAAAACCCTAGCATTAAATTAACTTAAGTAAGATTGCTCAGCAACAGCACAACACTGTCCTTGTACCCTGGAATCTGTGGAATCCCCCAGTGACCCCAGCATGGTGGTTGAGTGATTTGAGGGTAGCAGGCGTGACAGGAGAGGGGCCCTCGTAGGTGGTGAGCTCCAGAGTCCCTTGCATCCCCTGCTTGGGGTCCCCTGGCTCACTGGCGCAAGGGTTCTCTCTCTCCCTCCAGTGGGCATAGAGGTGCTCCGAGGAGGGGGGTAGCACGGCATTAGGGAGCATCCCGCTAAGAGGATGAGAGGATGAGCATTATGGGAAAACATGCAACTGTGCAACATCAGCCACTACAGCACAAATCTCAGATATCCAACCACGGAAATCATTAGTGCGGCTAATACTGGCATGGTCTGCAATACACTTCAGAGAGTAGGGCCAATTACACAGTGAAATAGCTTCTTTTCAGAATAAGCTATTGGAAGCTCCTCATAAATCAATTTAAGACTACTTATAAACTTATAAACACTGATGGTATCCTGTACCACATCTCTATGAACACCAAGATTCAGTATGGATTTCACTTATTCCCTTACAAAGCATTCACAAATCGGGTATTGCAAGAAAGTCATTTTCTACGGCATGCATTTTTGAGACAAACAAAAAGTGAATGAACCTAATACAGCATTTGTATAAACAGTGACGTTTGACATGGCAATGGAAGATTTATGAGCCAGAAAAACGACATATTGCCCCACTCAGATGACTTATTTCCAAAAGAAAAAAAAAGCTCAACCTACGGTGGAAATTCTCTAGGACAGGTGTACCACGCTTTAAAGTCCGAGCTATTGAGCCAGCTGAACACCTCCTGCAGCATCTACAAGCAAAAGGGAAACAATGAGCCTGTTCAGTAGATCCACAAATGGCATGGACAGCAAGGGCAGCCAATCCAGACCCTGGAGAGCCACTGTATCTTCTGGTTCTTTGCTCGGCGTATGCCCATTTCCCAGTTTAATATATGTGTCTTTTCATGATACTGGGCAACAAAAGCGTGACCGTGAAACAAGCAAGAAAACGCCAATTCATGTTGAATTTCAAAAGTTGTCATCACTGCTTACGGGTAATTAATTAATGCAATATTTTATAGGACAGTGTTATTCGGGAGCATAACTTTCATCACGATGGCTTACGGTGGACAAGAAATGGGTACGAATGAATCTGTCACTGCATAAGAAATCGCATTATAATCCTAAAATATGAAATCAATAATGCAAATTATGCAGAAACTTCTTGAAAATAGCAGTCAGTATCGTCATTCCTCGCGGGAGGATGGCCAGTTGCTGAACGATGATCAAGAGTTAGGATGGATTCAGACGATGTTTATCATAATTCCCATTTCACTTAACAGTCGTTGCTGCCATAATTGTGGACACGAAAGGTATAGTCGCGGAAATCAGCCGACTCATCGCAGCACACGGGAAAACATTTGTTGCCGATAAAATATGCGCAGAGTCATTCCATTGGACATGAAAACTCAATAAATTGATACATACAATCAAAGAATAAAAATCAAACTTCGTCTTCAGTAACGGTCGTGATTTACTAGAGGACACATGAGGCAACGACCATCACCCAATAATTTCAGTCTCATATCGTCCCATGTTCTGACCAGAAAAGTTTTGTAACAAAGTGGAATTCATTCACTGGACTGTGAGTGAATAACTTTTGGGCAAATGGACTAATTTTAACTTCCCACATCCTTTCTGATAAAAACTTATTTTTGATGTCACACTCTGGTGTCCTTACTTGAGCCAAAAATCACCTCAGTTAATTTAATTTAAAAAATCTACTTGAGTTCAAGTGGTAAGTTTATCCTCGCTATTACTCTTATGTGTGCTAAACAAAATGAACATAAACTAGACAGTCCGGTTGTTCGCAACTGCATGGGTGTAGACCCCAAAAGCCCGGTTCTCCCCTTTTTCTGCGCATTATTCGGCCAATACTGTTGCCACGGCAACCAAAATCGATAGGTGTCATAACTGAAGTATAACACCTATCCACACCAAATATGAAAGGAATGGGTCAAAAATTACAGCCTGTAGAGCATCCACAAGAAAGTGTCTATGGACGTGGACGCGGCGGCAGCAGAGATGACAAGCATGAATCCATAGTAGCCGCCCGACTTCGTCCAGGGGCTACAATTAAAAGCATCAATTATTATCTGCTGATAATAAAACAATGAAAAACAACTATCCCTGAAATCTGTCCTGTACTGTGAAAAGACACATTCATTTTTGTGGTTTATTGACAAACCTTTTGCACGTTTTAATGGTCAAAAAGCACTTTGCTACAGCTGTACATGCTGTGTGCAGCACCTCAGTCTCACTCAGCTTGAACAATGATTCGTCACTATGTCTTTCTTTTGGAGTCAATGCAAAGCGATTTTGCTTTTACACTGAAGAAAATGGCATCATCTCCACATGGCGACACGCCAAACTCCCGGTCATCCGCGCTACCAAGCTTTGTCGGAAGGCGTGCCAAACTAACTACTTGTAAGGCATTATGCAAATGCGTTACATCATGACACAGACATTTTGCATAAAAAAAGGCTTGCCAGCAAACAAGGTGTTTCAGGCAAGTCAGGAGCCGTGTTTTCTGTTGGAGTTAACGTGTTTTACCCTAGTTATTTGGGTCTAAAGCGGGTGGTGACAGCAAAAACCAGCACACCCCGTAGCTTTCAAGGACAAGGGTTGGCTACCCCCGATGTACACCCACTGGCCAGACTGTAGTCGACAGACCGGGGAATTTATTGTGCCATTAAAACCTCAAGGTGAAACATTAGCATCCAGAATAACAAAGAAAGAGCTGACATTTCCCATTGCAGAGCAAAACTCAAATGTGTTGTCCACTGGTTTGAGATGAGAACTGCAGATGGACAGAGTGCATGCCAAGAGTGAGCTCACCTTAAAGTAGTAGGCCTTGGCCAGTGTGGTGGGCCCCTTTTCTTCTGGGATCGACTCGTCAGCCTTCTCCTTTTCCAAACGCTTGACAATCACATGGACCACATCCTCATGGAATGATTTCTAAGGGAAGCCAAGGGACAAATGTTTTACTTTAGATTCCTAATTCAGATAAAGACAGTGAAAGAGAAGATCTCTTTCCCCAGTATCTGCTGTCAAGACCAGAAAAACCTACCAGTGTAGTGTAGAGGCCCTTGCCAAATTTTTTGCTGATGGCGAGGAGATCACAAACGGGCCGCTTCTCCAGCCTGGTTTCGGGATCACTGTATGTTGTACACTGTGGGATTGTGTATAGAACAACCACAAGATGGGATCTACATTAGGTGAAACGATTCACTAACAAATTTCATGCTGACTATGGACAGATGAAGTCGGAAGTTTACAAACACATCGATCGAAGTCATTAAAACTAATTTTTTAACCACTCCACAGATAGCATGTAAACAAACTTTAGTTTTGGTCAGTTAGGAAATCTACTTGTGCATGAGAAGTAATTTTTCCAACAATTGTTTACAGATCATTTTACTCAAAATTCACTATATCACAATTCCGGTGGGTCAAACGTCTACATACAGAGCATTGAGTGCACCTTTAAACAGCATGGAAAATGCCAGAAAATAATGCCAGGGCTCAAGAAGCTTCTGACATGATTTAAGTTAACTGGAGGTGGACCTGTGGATATTTTTAAGGCCTACCTTAAAAGTCAAAACCGATTTGCTTGACATCATGTGAAAGTCGAAAGAAACTATAATGTGTTTTTACTCGTAAAAACGTATGTCTCCCCCGGGCCCCTTCCCTGCCTAACCCACCCGATGGACAGACAGATGGACAGACAGGCACAGACCAAAAGGCATCACTGCAGGACCTGAGTAGTAAGTTTGCAAAGTTTCTTTAAGGTCATGCAAACATTTTTGGAGTTACGCTCTGGAAACGAAGTGGGAACGCCGACGTGAACGCAAACGCAAACGGGAACTGAGCCTAAAACAATATGTCTCCCCTCTCCCTCCGGGGGGGACATAATCAGCCAAGACATCAGAAAAAAAATTAAAATAAAGAATTTGTAGACCTCCACAAATCTGATTCATCCTTGGGAGCTATTAACAAACGTCTGAAGGTGTGAAGGTGTACCTTACTCATCAGTATTAAAAAACAGCATGAAAGTACAAACGCTATTAAACAACTGGCATACTGCTAAAGAATGAGATGCGTTTTGTCTCCGAGAAATTAACAACCTTAGGCAAAAAAAGTCCCAATCAACCCCAGAACAACAGTAAAGGTCCTTGTTAAGATGGAGAAGAAGGATATAAGACTGTCTATTCAAAGTAAAATAAGTTTTATACCAACATAACCTGGAAGGCCATTCAGCAAAGAATATTCCACTGCTAAAAGCCATCATAAAAAGCTAGAGTACAGTTTGCAAATGCCCACGGGAACAAAGATCTTACTAAAATGAAAAATGTCCCCTGGTCTGATAAAACACAAATTGAACGGCTTGGCCAGAGTGACCATGGAGTGACCATTTTTATGTATGGATGAAAAAGGGGGAGGCTCGCAAGCTGAAAAACACCATCCAAACCATGAAGCAAGGAAGTGGCAGCACCATGTTGTAGGGATGCTTTGCTGCAGGAGGGACTTGTGCATTTCACAAAACACAAAACAGTTTCCAAAAAAGTTGGGACGCAGAATGAACTGATTTGTAAATCAACTGAACTCTATACTAAAATGAAAATAGTACGGAGACAACATTTTGTTACGACTCGGCTCCAAAATCCGTAACAAGGAGGGAGATGCACACTGATGCACTTAAAAAGCAAGATTCAATTTATTTCACAAACTTCAACTTAACAAAAAGACAATACTGTGAAAGTCAGTATCATCAGTAATGTAAGTGAGTGGATGTGTGTAAAGAGTAGTGAAGCAGTCTTGTACACAATCCAACCAAAAAGCAAAAGTCACAAGGGAGAGAGAGCCCCCAACATGGGAAATGGGCTTTTTTTATTTGCTCAGCGAACGAGCCATAGGTGGTCTCCACTGTACCAATGAGCCCTGGCTCCGCCCACCAGGCACCTGCAAATGAACCTGAAATGCGAGCAGAGTAGGGGCCGTAACAATTTAGACAAAATTTTACTGCTCATTTTGAATTTGATACTAGTGCCACATTTGAAACAAGTAGGGATGGGGGAAACAAAAGACTGCAAAAGTTGTATGATGCAAAAAAAATGGAATTCTTTGCAGCTAACTAGGTTAAATCTAGTGCACATATGTGCAAATGTGCACCTGAGAAGCATACGTGGATGAGTGTTTTTTGCTTGAGAGCACATGAGCTAAAGGGAATGCAAGCACATTTATGTGTGAGCATATGTTTGTGAGTGTGTGTGTGTGTTTGCACGCGTGTGCTCGCATATGTCATGAGAACATTTGTACATGTGAATGCGTAAAAGCAAAATTGCACAGTCACGTGTCAGTGAGACGTTCATATCTGTGTGTGCACGCACGTGTGAATGAGTGTGCACATTAGAGTATGTGTGCATGCAAATGAGAGTGTAGGTATGCACATGCATTTCAGTGGGTGTGTGATTAAGCTTATTCGTGTGTACGCGGCCAAATGAGCGTGTGGCAGTCCTGCTCACCTGGCCACACCGGACCAAGTGCTGGCTGATGGAGGAGGTGAGCAGGCAGGACAGCACCTTCTCCAGCCCAGCCCTGAGCTCCTCCTGCAGCACCGCCCTCCAGCCGCTGGGCTGAGTCCTACTGCAGGGTGTGCAAGTGTACTCCACACTCTCCGGCAGGTTGGACAGGATCTCATACAGGTCGTCTGCAGCCCAAATAACCCGGGAGACAAAAACATGCGTCAGACTGCGCCACTACACAATATAAAGAATTTGCTGGGAAAAATGGGGCTGTACTGGTAAAAATAAAGGTGGGTAACCTATAAACTTCAGTCACCCATACACAAAACTAGACCTTAGACTATAACAAGTAAAACCAGGTCACAGTGCATGCCACGAGACGGGCGCAATCGCGCCGGCGCCCGTAAACGCCTGTCAAGTCCTCCTCACGGGCGCGATTTAACACGCCCGTCAGTCACTTCAGGGGCGCGCCACTATTTAATACAAGCGCTAGCCCATTTGATCTACCCCGGTAGACCATGACAATGACGACAATGTCATAATCAAAACTAGCAATCACAACATTCTCTCAGATCAAGGCAACTAGTGCCAGCTGTGAGGAAGCATGCTCATATTTAGTTTGGCATATCAGACCCATCATCATAGCCCTAACGAGCAATCTCAGATCTCGGTAAAAATTTCAGAGAGACAAAAAAAATTCTATATCTTTATCATTCAGGCTTCGTTCTAGGTATCTTAAGTGTAACCCGTGTGAACATGCAGCGTTACATTTCACCAAAAATCAATTTCTGTTTGCACATTATTATTCTTTTCCTCTTATCTATGCATATATTGTTTTGGGGAGTTTTCTTTAGTTCAATAGAATTTTTTATTAATACTGTTTGATCTTTGACATTTTGGAGACGTAACTTTCTGCAAACTCGCGGTATTCTCCTCAGTATTGAGCTCTGCTGTGGAGAGGTAAGATGAAACAAGTGCTCCATTCAATGGTTTTGAAAAACGTGGTAAAATGCTAAACGGAGGCGAAGATACTTCTTTATAGAGGTCAAAGATTTTGTTCATTATTGCTTCGATGGTTACTTTGGTGTTTATACATTTTTATTTTATCGTGTGCAGCACTTTTGTGAAGCATGCTAATTTACCTATCCTAAGTCCAGGCTAATGGAGCATTAGGTGGTTTCTCATGCGGTTCACCGTTTCTTCCATCTCCAATTTAAAGGTGTGCTTGTAGAAACGTGACATGCAAAGTTGCTGTACTGACATTAATGCGTTACATGCAGGTACGTGAGCTCCCGATTTCAACATTACCTCCACCATCTAAGGTAAAAGGAGGTTATGTTTTCAGTCTCGTTAACCGGAAAATGTTGTAATATGCTGTATACCAGTGTTTCCCAAACTTTTTTCTCTCGCGGCACACTGTTTACTATGAAAAAATCTCATGGCACACCGCTATGATATTATAGCGTTCCGCTCGCGTTACCTACCCCGCAGCGCGACCGAGTGACGAGACACCCACTCAAGCTTTCCAACCAGGTTTCAGGCTTTTATGCAATCATAAAATACATGACTCTACGCAGTCTTTCCAGTTCAGCCCCCACTTCTCCAGATACTCAGATGTCACTCGAAACACTTCCTCACCTGTGGTTTTCTCCGGCAAAATTAGACAAAAAAAAAAAAAAAAAAAAAAAAAAAGTAATTTTCTTTAATTGTCTCCCCATAGACATATCTGACATTGGCCAATAATTGTGCATGTCCACTGACATCGGTTGTTTCATCCACCTGCAGTGCAAATTTCCCACTCCGTTTTATTTTCTCCATTACAACGTCCTCTTTATCTGCCGACATTTCTCCTATTCGTCTGCCAATTGTATTGTTTGAGAGAGGAACCTTGGATATTTCACTGGCAGCATTTTGACCCAACATGGTCCCGACAATAGCTTTGCATGCTGGCAGGATAAGAGATTCGGCGTCTTTGATTTTGCTACTAGTTCTGTGACCAGATAGCTAGCTTCTAATGCTTTTTCTGACACTGTAGCGGTTTTCATCATGAAACTAGCTTGTTTGTTCGTCTGGCTTCTCAACCGCATTACATATTCACGGTCTTTTTTTTTTTTTTTTTTTTTTTTTTTGCGAGAGAAGGGTGTTTGGTTGAAAGGCGTCTTTTTAATTTATTTGGCACCATAGCTTCGTTCACCAGCTTTTCGCTGCAAGCAAGACACAATGGTATTGGGGTAGCGGGATCTCCGGTGAATATAAACCCATAAGTCAGATATTCCTCACTGTAAAGTCTGCTCACCACTTTGATTTTCTTTTTCTGGCCAGCGCAGCAAGAGTGAGGTGGTTCAGGGTCTTAGTTGGACGGCCTTTTCGAGGTTTTGGTCAGGAGTTTATCCATTTTCGTTGTTTCATTTCAACTAGCCTACAATGCTGTTTTAGCTGAGTTTTACCGGGGAATGTTTACTTTTTCGCGTTAGACCATGTGTGATTGGCCAATCATGTGAAGGAATTGTACAGTAGAATACAAGATGCGGAAATATCGAGAAGGAATTTTAAATAGGCATTATAATAAACTGAATTGAATGAATTGATAATGACATGAATTGTTATTTTTATATCCTGTAAGTTCAGCTGTTTTATATTATTAGGCTATCTGGAAAAAAACAGTAAGTGGGTTTTCTCGCAGTACACCTAGGAAGCTCTCACGGCACACAGTTTGAGAAACACTGCTGTATACTCAGCTAGTATTAAGCTCTGTTGCGGAGAGCTGTGGATGCAGAAACTAGAGGTGTAACAATACGGTGGGGTCACGATACGAATCGTATCTCAATACAGGGCTCGTGATACGATGCATATCCCGATACACTACAAATTATTTTACTGCTGATTTTGGTTTTGATTAGTCAATAAGCTGAATAAATTGCTCAACTGCAAGTTAGGTAAAAGTACACGGGAATTGATTTCAGGTAAGCTAATTATGCCAAGGCGATGGAGGCTGCCCAACCTCGCTGGTAATTAGCAGACTTCACAATGCAGTTTTCTTCCCAGAAGCATTTCAAATGTCCACTGATGTTTTGTCCAACAACGCATTTCGCATGTGTCATAGAAAAGGCAATAAGCAAGCTCGTCTGTCTGCCCCATAGTGGCAGTTATTTTTATTGCGCTTAAAAAAAAATTGTGATTCAATTAATCGCCCAGCCCTACTACTGGCTAACTAGCTTGAGGTCTTTCAATTTGAAGATAATGCTACAGATGGTTAATGAAATCAGAAGCAGTGAAATACTCACCCGACAGGCCTTCACACTTGGCATGGACCCAGTGGTTACACAGCGAACACTGGATCATCTGGCTTTCATAGTCGTTCTCCTCATAGCACTTGAAGCAGATGGGGCAGAAGTTACCTGTAGACATTGACCAGGAGAAACCATCAGCCACGAATGAAGAAACCATCAGGAAAAGCAAAAGAAAAACTTTGACTCATCAGTGACCTTTTGCAGCAATATTTGCAATATTGAATATCTTTTCTAATGTAGTTCTGAAAGCTCATACTAATGGTAAAATTTCCGAAAGATGTGTTGCACGAGTGGGTTACATATCCAAAGCCTGTGTGTCCAAATTTCCACCCACCTTTCATTTACTTAAAGCTGCAGTTGGTAAGTCTTATAAAAGTAACTTTTTGTCATATTTGCTAAAACTGTCACTGTGTACAGACAGTATTACATAAAACTAGTACTCTGTAATTTAAAAAAAGGCTCCTGTAGACCCATCTACCGCTCCTACTGCAATTTAGCAGAATCGTTCGGACTGACCAAAAAGAACCAATCAGAGCTAGGATGGTGTCTGACAGCCGTCAATCACTGCACATGCACGTGCTGCGGACGGCCTCCTTCCCCTTCCTCCTCAGTTCACGCCAGTGCTCGGTCAAGTTCAAACCTCCGAGAGAGGCTTCAGGAGCTTAGATAAACTAATGACGCAACAACAACCATCAGCGAGGAAAAAAAATACCGATACCGACAACAGCACACACGGCTAAGACAAGTAGGAAGAGGAAGCCAGAAGAAAAAAAAGCACAAAAGAATTAGACAAAGCCTGGGGTAAAACCAGAGTGAACATCGGAGTGGCTTTTCAGAGGTGGAGGGAACTCCGTGATCTGACTGGAAGGATTAAAAACCGATGCAGAGTTGGCGACTTTTCTGCTTGACAGGTAAACCCCTTCTTTATTTACGTAATGCTTGATTTTCGGCAAGAGCTAATTGTAATTGTGACACTACTCCGTAGTCAGAGATGTGCGGTGAGGTGAGGCAGTGACCCAAACTTTTATCACAGGATTTTGCGAACCTGTTCCCACGTACTATTCCTGATTGACAATCAAAACAATTCAGACCAAGCCTAGAGGAAGCCTGTATACTGATAGAGGAGATAATGACAAAAAGATTCATTCACGCATATGCTTCAATTTGAGACTGCAAGGATGGAAATCTGAATAATCAATTAGGAAAAATTATCGGATCTCAATATCGTTTTAACATTTTCTTAATCGGATTATGAAAGAAGACTGAAAATAAACACCCGCCTTTTTTGGGGGGGGGGGGTAAAAGCGCATATTTAAAGGAGAATACATTGTATATTGATCAAGCATTGAACTCTGCATAAGTCAAACTGTTTTAATATTTGTTGATGACATTGCTTTGGCTTCCTGGAAGCAAGTACACGCAAATCAGCAGTTTCGTGAGCATTTCAGGTTCAATGTACTGAGTAATAATAACGATGTACTGAATAATCACTGTCCGTAGTGCATGTAATGTTACTGTGATGTTGTAGTCGGGCTAACGTTGGCTTGTTTCCGATGCTAGGGCTAACGTTACTGGCATTTCGTTGGTTCATTTTTGCTCCGCAATGCTCTGCAAATAAGCGAGTTGGCGTCGCATACATGCACAGCTGCTAATAACCCCAGCCTGAATCCGGCATCAATTCATTTTCGCTCCGCAAATAAGTGAGTGAACGTCGCTTACAAGCACAGTCACTGTTTGAATAGCCAGCGTCCTGTAAATGTTACACTACTCCGTAGTGCATGTGATGTTACTATGATGTTGCAGTCGAGCTAACGTTAGCTTGTTTCCGATGCTAGAGCTAATGTTACTGGCGTCATTTTATTAGAAAGTAGCAGAAAATATCTTTATGGAGTGACCTGGCAGTCTTATCGGTCGCATGCATAACAGGTCGCGTGCCTTCGCGTGCACGGCAGCCTCCTCTAGGGGAGGGTCTTTGGAGGCAGGGCAGGAGAGCAGTGGAGAGGGAGGGATCTGAAAGTTGCATTTTTTCAAATTTTCATGCTAAGTCCTCTCTCTCCTCAAAGTTACCAACTGCAGCTTTAAAGAGATAAAACAGCTAATAGTTAGCATAAACAAAACTATGAAGTGAAGTACATTATAACTAGTTAAGTGTATTAAAACCTTAGTCTTCAAGTGTATGCAGGTGTATTCATTCAGAAATACAAACTTGCATAGAATGTGGACATTTCTCAGTGCAAGCATGCTCATCCATAAGGGAGGTGAGAATGATTTAAAGAAAAAGAGCTGTTAACTGCAGAATGCATTATTAGCAAAGTAGGAGCCAAGTTAGTCTTTTTAAATGCAGTTTCATTCAACCGACTATTTGTCTCACTAGATACAAATCCAGCATCCATCAGCAATTGAATAAAAATACCAACTATGCATATACTGTGGATCAATGGCTCAAAATTACACATTGTGCTGACTGAATGCAGCAGGACACATCTCCGGTCGCTGTTTCTATGGGCTCGTACCCTGGTCGTGGAGCCAGCTGCAGTCAGGACAGAGGCTCCGTTCATGGTCCCATTCCGTATCGAAGCTCTTCCCCGGGGTCCCATCACAACCTCTACAGCGAATGCAGGACATGCATGTCTGCCGGATAAAGTGAGGCCTGAATGAGTAGGCTTCCTCTGAACCCTCTGTAAACCGTACTGGCTGCACCCAGTTCCAGCCAAACACAATTGAAAATTGTAATGATTGTAAATTGCATTTTTTTCAAACAATTAAAAGGGTCAAGTGCTTCTTTGGCTTTTCCCCTTCCTTCAGTGTATTATATAGTTTATTGTGTATATAAAACTTCTCCAAAGTTACAAAGCCTAAAGCACACACCAAAGGGTGTTATTCTCCCCAAGAGAAAACATAACTCCTCAACTGCCTGAACACCTTGTTTGTAATCCTGCCTTTTGTTTTGCAAAACGTCTATGTCACAATGCATACATCATAATTCCCCAGTATTGGCTAGTTTAGCACACCTTTGAACAAAGCTAAATAAAGCAGAGGCTGATTAGAGTTTGGTTATCAACAGGTTTTCTTCAGTGCGAAGGCAAATTCCCTTTGTATGGAATTTCAAAGAAGGACAAGGTGAAGAATCAGAGGTTAAAATTATTTTTACTGCTATTCCCCTCTAGTAAATCCCCAACCTTTTATGCTCTTTCCCTGATTTTACCTGCGTCCTGAACCACGGATGGACAAACACAACAGAGTGGGCTTTGAAGGGGACATAAAAGAGACTCATATTTTCAGTTCTAGTGCATACATTATGGTATCTGCTGTGCTTACCAACCCACTAACTGAAGTCAAATTACCCAGTCATTTTTGTGGGCTGCCTTTTTCGTAAACATGGCATTTGGCTTGGCATTCAGATTTGGCTACTTTTCCTACATCACCTGCAGGCCTGTGAAACTGATAACTGTTCAACCCCTCATCTGAATATCTTCACTCAAGGCTTATTTTTTATGGCAACATCCCAGCTTCAGTTGGCAACAGCCCATAATAAGCTATATGTGTGCTTTTTGTCTGACTGCCTAATAATACTAACCTGGATCAGTACAACGGAGGAATGGCCACAAAATTTATATTGAAGGGGATCCATTATGTTTTTCGGTAGATACAAAGAAGCACTGGTTTCAATTTATTTTCAAGGATAACCTATGGCTAGCAAGCTCAGTAAATGTTTCCAATTTCAGTTAATATTCAAACTGTATTCCAAGTACATCCTCAATTAAATATGTATGGCTTAGTTGCTTATGTAACTAGTTAGCTAGTTAAGTGCTAACATCTTCCTCACTTACTTAGCTAGCATTTGTATAATCATTGTGTGGTTTATTAGCCAGCTACCCACCAAATTGACTGAATTTAAAAACAGTCAGCTGGAAGAAATGTACGAGACACGTCCATAGGACCGATAGAATGGGTGATCACATTTTATTGAATTCAGTCCATTTTTAATGGAGCAGCTAGCACAGTAAATGGACTGTTATCTAATGGTTGTTACAATACAGAAGCTAGCCACAGATTATTCTTAACTTTAGACACTGGATTACAAGTGCAGTACAACTAATATGGGACTGCATGTCTTACTGAAGTGAATCTAACGTCCATGCTCGCTTTGCCTGCAGATGTTACCTTTCCGTACTAATTGTGTGGTTTTATGGCTAGCAAGCTAGCTACTTATTCACTCCTCTGTATTTAGAGATTTTCCAGTCGCTGGGCGATCATGATGTCTTCCCTCTCCGTTGACACAGTGGCTCTGATCACTGGCCAATTAGACTGAAGCTTATGCAATAGAGGGGATGACCCTCAGAACAGACCATTTTTCGGAGGGTTCGTAATGACAGGAATCAAATTGCCTAGAAATGATTGAATTTATGTTTTTTGCTTAAAAGTAAATAAACTTCCCTTGAGGACATCCAAAAATATTGAAAAAAAAAAACAAATTAGATCTCCATTAAGGGAAAGGTCCATGAGATACGAGAACCAAAATGTTTTGTTTCATGCTGAGTGAGCCTGAGGTGCTGCATACTCAGCCTGTGTGAATAGGTGCTGTCAGACCATAAAAGCATGCAAATGCTTGTCAATAGACCACAAAAATGAAAATACTACATTGGGAAACTGGCATAATACGAGCCTGTAAAAATACCAACATTTCTGTCCAATCTTGGATTAAAACTCAAATTACATAACAACTGACTTCAAAAAACTTACCCAAGATGTTTTACATTTGCTTGGTTTAGGATAGTTTGGTCCCAGGCAGGCGAAGTGATAGCACTTCTGACATTTCCCACACTCCAAGAGAGACTAAAGATTGCAGAAATACAAGACATAGGAGTAAGCAGACAAGACACCCAAGTATGCATCTTCTTGAGGTTTTTGTGCAGGTGAGCATCAGAACCTTGGAGAGCTTGTTCTTGCGGCCACAAACGTGACAGAATTTGCAGCGACGGCAGCACCAATTCTCCTTGTTCTCCTCTAAGGGGCGCTCAGCAGGGTCCAGACAGAACCCGTGGAAGGGTTCGCAGCAGACCTGACAGAACAGCATCTCCAGAAAGAAAAAGAAAAAAGCTCCATGGGCTGATATCTCATACTGAGGCAACACGCATACAAGGTCTTGCAAAATCACTGTCCTACCTTGATTACAGCCAACAAAACCAAATTCAATTCACAAACAGGCATATATCTGTGCCCACATTCTGACTATTTATTTAAACGATTTTGTGCAGAACAGTTTGAGTTATCAAAACATCTTATCCAAAGTAACTGATAAATGTGTACATTTTGGCAAAGAAATACAGTGACCCAAGTCATCAAGGTCAAAGTCAATAGCAGCAGATAGAGAATGTGTTATGTTTGGGAAGCATAGTGGTGCATTTCCACCAAACACAAAACAAAATTTCTCCTTGTTTAACTCGGGGGATTATTTTTATTTTCTCAATTTGTAGATTTGTTTCTCTGTTAGCGACAACATTACATTCACGTCTATTGGAGGTCAACTTGGTTTGACGCACCATTTCACGCCACTAACCAATAGCGAAGCAAGTTGAACCTTTCATGAGGCGGTACTTCCTAAAACCTCCAGAAAATCAGCGACAAGATGGCGACGCTAATGTTGCTATGCTAACGTCAAAAAGATTTTACTTTATGAACGCTGTGCTCACTTAATAAAAATATTCAAAAAACTGATGATTTGTCATATCCGATGTTGAGCTAGACCACTATTTTTTTTGGGTCATTTGTGACAGCTAGCTCACTAGCAAGCCAACGATCATTCGCATTGACTCTCCCACACAATACGCGTCACCCAGTGCAAACTTGCGTCTTCTGGCATTCATTTGCTCATTCGCATGGCCTTTGTATGTAATCTGTTTGTGCAAATGATTTGCTTCACGTTTAGTGGAAACGCACCATTTTGGTAAAAAAAAAAAAATAATACTAAACATCTGGTCATAAGTCACCAATGTGGCTAAGGTAGATAGCATCCACAGCCTCTGGAGATCGAGCAATGAGCAAGAAACAAGCGGGTCAGAGACCGCAAAAGTCCCCTGCCAACGAACGCAAACACAGACAAATACGGCCTGAACGGTCAACCCTGACCTACCATTTGCATGGCGAAAGACTAAAAAAAAATTTTGACAGGCCACTGCACTATTCAGGAGATATACTCCAGAAACAGAAATGAGGTCAAGGTCACAAGTCAAAGGTCGCAAACAGTAGTCCAGTAGAGGTCATAGGTCAATCTCAATACTTGCATTGGTTTCCCTGACCTAAACTTAGTAGATTTTGATGTGCTGCATTAAAAGATCAAATGATTTTCTCAGAAAGTTGAAAACTGCAGAAAAAGGTTATGTTCAAAGGGAAAAAAGGTTGAAGATCACAGATGAACAAAACATTCCAAAGGCAAAACTAGAGGATATGACCAACCTAAACAAGTGATTTCGAAAGGCCACTGTCAACAACAAATATATGCTCCGGGATGGAAAAGTGATGGAGGTCATCTTTGAAAGGTCAAGGGCCAGAGGCCACAAAAAGGGAACGGATGTGAAGCTTTGGTAACAGTAAAAGACCGTATTAAATGGTAAGGCTGCTGCATATAGCTTCAGACAAATGGATCCGGACAGATGACCAGACCAACAGATGAACATGGGCTAAAAAATTACTTCCCCGAACTTCCCTTTGGATGGCGAGGGACTAAAAAGCCCACAGAAAAAGAACACTAAAATGTAGCAGCAATGGTAGAGCTGCCAATGGTTTTGTCTGCATTGCATTTGAAACACTTCCTGGCTAAGCTGAAGCACAATCTCCTATAGTTAAGAGCCAGTTTTTGTAAGAGTCAGGCAGATTTCTATTAGAGGGCGATTCATGACCCCTTCGGATTTGTCCGAAATTTTTTTTTATTGATAGATGTATGTTTGAAACTAACAAAAATCACATTTTCTATCCTTAATAGGATCTGCTTTTTTTTTTTTTTTTAGGAGGTCCTGGAATATCGGGGTCAAAATCAGCCAAAATGGCAAAATCACTAAAATTAGGTTTTTGAATGCTTGTATTTCTGTGCGCCCTTAGTGAGCCAAATTGATTTCTGTTTGTGCAAGTCTATCGGGTATGGACGCTCCAAAAATTTGAAAAATTTGGCAGCTGACTTAGGGCGCAGCCCATAGGTGGCGCTGCAAATCACTACTTTTTGTAATTATGCATACTTTCCCAGGGGTTGTGTGGCTTGCGCCCTAAGTCAGCCAAGGTATTTTATGCATGTCATGATAGATCAGCGCCTCTTATTTGGATTTGGATGAAAATTACGGAGACCGACTTAGGGCGCACAAGTATAGGGGGCGCTTTTTTGCCGCCGAAAGGTGAAATTACCACATTTTCGCACAGCGATTTCTCCATGTGCCCAAAGTCCAAATTAATGAAATATGGCTAACATTGTCACTCAGCATCTCTAGTGTCAGTGATAAAGAGAGTTCCATGGCTGGTTTCGGTATTCACCCTTTTTGCACCATTTTTGTAAGGCCATTTCACGAAAAAACCAAATATGGTAAACTGGGAACTTCCTCCGATTTTCATGAAACTTGCAGGATTTGCTTCCTTAACTGGGAGAAAGGTGTTCTGTAAGTTTGAGTGCAGTGTCCTAACCTATAATGACATGCATAAAATACCTTGGCTGACTTAGGGCACAAGCCACACAACCCCTGGGAAAGTGTGCATAATTACAAAAAGTAGTGATTTGCAGCGCCACCTATGGGCTGCGCCCTAAGTCAACCGCCAAAATTTTCACTTTTTTGGAGCGTCCATACCCGATAGACTTGCACAAATGAAAATCAATTTGGTTCACTCAGGGCGCACAGAAATACAAGCATTCAAAAACCTAATTTTGGTGATTTTGCCATTTTGGCCAATTTTGACCCCAATATTCCAGGACCCCCTTAAAAAAAAAAAAAAAAAAAAAAAAAGCAGTCCCTAAGGATAGAAAATGTGAAAATGTTCGTTTCTAACATACATCTATCAATAAAAAAAATTTTGGACAAATCCGAAGGGGTCCTGAATTACCGCCTGCCTGACTCTTATAAAAACTGGCTCTTAAATTACTAACACTTCAAAATGAGGCAGTCACTGTGGGACCTCTTAAAACTGAATTTTCCTTCATTGGGGGGGAAAGAGTTTGAAAGGACAATACCTGGTGCTGTCCTTTGCTTGCACACAGAAGACAGACCTGCTGCGGGATGATGGAGTTTGATGCAAGGATACTGAGGCCCCCCATCAGCCACACATTCTGGATGCTGCAGTCCTCCTGTTGAAAAAGACAAGACACATGCATCGGCTAGCCCCCGTTCAGTCACTGGACTTCTTACATGAATAATGTCAAAGGAATAGAAAAATACTAATGCAACATAAAAACCAGAAAATCTGTGGGTCAGAATGCATCTGACATCACCCATTACACAGACAGGAGTCCGTTTACTTATTATACCACTGCACCTTCAGAAGTTACATGGGAGTCTTGCATCAAAGGTGTGTAGGTACACCAGTGATTATGCTGATGTATCTTTTTTCCCCCTGAAGCTTCTGAGAAAAGGCAAAAATATCCAGGCAAAGCCTTCAAAAATAGGGAAACCCAGCCATTTTGCAGGCTACTGCATCTGATGAAGAGGTAACATTCATCCATCAATCATAGTGATTAAATGTCACAACCAAATATTGCTGTCAAATAAGGTCAAAAATTTTATGCATATGATGCAGTTCAAACCAATTTCAAACATTTTCAATGCAAACATTGATTTAGCAACTGGGCCAAAGGAACAGAAATGAGACCAACTCGTGTTCACCTTAAAGTCGACGCGGATCTTGTGTGACGGTTTGGACTGATCCCTCTCCCGCTGAGTGAATCTATTGGCGATCGCGGCCAGGACGCTCGGGGGCGTTTGGTCCAGGGGACTCTGAGAATCAATGAGAGAGCCGGAATCAACAAGGACACCATCCCACAAACCCTTCTCCTCCTCTCCCTCCTTGTCCTCTTCATCCGCCGACAATTCCGTCTCACCGCCTCCCTGTGTTTGCGCTGTCGCTGGGGCCGCAGGGCAGGGCCCATCGTGCTCTGCACTCAGGAGTGAGGTCGCTGTCGCTGGGTCCTCTTGTTCGGGTTGCGGAGGCAACCGCTCTGCAAGCACTAATGTGGACTCCAAACGGTCGTCAGAGGTGTCCAGTGAGATGCCTGCAGTGTCCTGCTGTGCCTGTGTGAGGGGGGACTGCTGAAGCCAAAGCAAAAAAGCACCAGCATTACACAACTACAGCAAGCTGCCTCACGCGCACACAAATGCACACACAAACGCACGCACGCACACACACACAGTCACACACGCTCAAAGGGGACAGCGGCTCCCACCACCAATCACCACCAGGTGAGGAAGGAAAGTAATCAGGGTTCCAGCTTTCCAAGGAAACCACAATTATGTAATTTCCATGCTCGGCATCATAAGATCTTAAGAACAGGACTTTCAAACTTTTATACTCAATACATCGAAGGGACTATATGGTTCAGAAAACAATGTAGATTCATGTACTTGCAACATTGTGAATTTAAAATACAACGACGGGGCTTGGGAGGGTAACGTAGTTAACAATTCATTAAAGTGCACAAACTGAACAGCACTATCAAAAACCTTATGTAAAATCCAAGCTTTTGAAAGCTCTAATTTCCTACATTAAATATTTGACATTTTTGGAGTTTGAAGTCACTGGAACCCTGATTTTTGGCAGAGCAGGAGAGGAAAGAGGCTGTGATGAAGGAGAAAAGGAGAGAGGCCGTGCCGTTCCTGCAGGATTGTTATCCCCCTAGAAGTGAGAGTGGAGCGTTAGATCATGCAGTTAATTCTGGAGATGCAGGGGGAGGCTTCCCCAGACACTGAGAACCACCTGCCCCATTTTCAATAATCAGACCCAACCCAAACCAAACAAGCGCTGGAGCTGCCGACCAGCTATTCATATGAAAATTATGGTTTATGAAAATTATGAAAGGCATTTTTCTTACCCAGGAGTTCTGGAGCTGCATGTCCAATCTAGGACTGGACTCTAAATAATCTGCTACATAATATAAAACTAATTGGAGGGTGGAACATGCCTACTTACAAGGTTATTGCAGTTATTTTTCATGAATGTACTGTATTGTGCAACATACAGTGGATTCTCGAGTTTGGGAGCTGCCCACCACTGCGCAGGCAAATGGAAAGGTTACGTGTGAGAGGCAGGCTTGGCATATGTCCATGTTGGCTCCACCACTCCACCCGTGAGACCATTACCTTCTCCGTTCTGCGGCGCCCTCCTGGAGGACCGGGCCGGTGCTGGCCAGGCCTGCGCAGCCGCGCTGCGTCTCCGGAGGCCTCACCCTGGTCGTCGTCGACGGAGGCCCAGTCTGCGGAGGGGGGAACAGCGGAGAAAGGATGGCGTGACGAAGACACTCTCTGCTCTCGTCACAAATCAAAGAACGTTCGTCTCACCCAAGCCGATGCCTCTATTCCAAAGATTCCCATTCAATTCCACGCATTAACGTATGTTGCAGTGGGGCAGACCTTGCGCTCAATTAATTCTGTTGCACTTCAGAAGACCAAAATATAACAGGCCAAAATGGTAGTGTGCATTATTGTGAAACGGACAATGGAAACTGAAATGACCAATTATGGCCTCTGTACCCCATTCTCTGCTGCACCCCCAGCACTTCACCTTTTCTGCAGTCTCCTACAGACAGCCCTTCAGCTCCCCTACCACCCAACCAACACTGTGTGGCTGTGGGTGGGTGATGTATTCTTACAAATGTGAAGATTTTGCATGCGACATGGCTCTGATGATATCATGCATGAGATGCACTGAGCTAAGGCACCTAAAATTTCAAAGGCAGCGTGTGTGTTTGTATTCAGATTCATCAACAGCTTGGCTTTAATTGGTCAGTGATTGCCAAACGGCTGGAAAATTTTATTAGGAGCAAAGAAATATTTTCATATTCAAGCCAGAGATCCACATGCGGTTGGTGAGCACTGGAAGATGCCGACAGGCCCATTTTCTTCAAAAACACTGGCCAGCGCTCCCCCAAGAACAGAATAATGTATCTCCTACAATGTATGCTAATATTATGAAGTGTGAAACTACAGTGGCCATGTACACCAGATGCATCTCACTTGATAGAATTTTATTCATTTCCATGCAATGAAATTTTGTCGAGCTGAACAGAGCGTTAAAGCTTCATGTCTATGACACACGACAACGAAGTAAATCCGCCACAGCCATGAACACAGGAAACGCACAAAATCTATTGCATTTTTGCGTGATTTATTTGCACATGCTGATGTGATGCAACACACAATAAAAAGACTGTTCCTTAATAAAAGCTTATGTTTTGTGTCATGGTCTTCTGAAATGGAACATAAGCACATTTAAAAAATAAAAAAAACATCATAAAAAAGGTGACATATATGGGTAGTAGTGTCCTAATGGCCTGAAAATGTCAGGAAATAATTTGCAGTCCTTGGTGCCCACCCCTACGTGAGGCAGCGGCCTTCCTCTTGGCCAGAGAGGCAGAGCTGGATCCTGGTGTGGCCTCCAGGTCAGAGTCTGAGTCAAGCAGGTCGCAGTAGGAGCGGGGCTTCACGCCTCGCCTCGGCTGTTTCCGCAGAGACGGGCTCTCCTCGTCAGCAGGCGGCGGCAATGCTGGCTTCGGCTTTTCTTCGGCCAAGTCCCCATCCTCATTGCCGGAGTGGCAAGCGCTGGTCGAAAGTCGCTGCCGCTTTCCGTAGCCTGCAGGTAAACGGGACCAGCTCAAGGAGTGAGGCAGGCCTCATTAACACTACATATGACCTGAGTGTTTTCTCCGAGTTACACTGACATCTTGTGGATGGATTTTGCAAAAGACGTACCCTTGGGCTTGTAACCCATACGCCTCGCCTTTCGCTCCTCGATTTTATCACACCTCCTGTGCCTGAATGGGGAAAAACAGAAAAACAGAAATTTCACCATTTGACTTAATGAGTTGTAAATAACATTAAGTGCATTTTACGGTGCAGAAATTTCAATGCTTTAGAAAAATACCAATAATTTCACCAGGATAGCATTACATTGGGGTCTTTCCATATGAACTCAACCAAAGTACAAGAATCTTCCATGCTCATGGACTCAGATTTGGCGCAAATTCATAATGAAAACATGCAAAATTTTAGGGTCCTACTCCAAGGGGTTTGCAAGATATGGCCCCCTAGAAATCGAGGGCCATGCCCAAGTGAATCGCAAACGTTAATTTATAGGGATTTTGGAGGCCAATATTTTTGGAACAAATCATAGGTATGGGCTGAAAATTGCTAGGGTAATTTGGGTCCATGCTTTCAGAATCTCCTGTCAAAATTTATCTATCGCCTTTCATTTTCAAGATATTGGCCTCTCAACTATGAAACTTTTAAAGGGCGGAAATCAAAAATTCAGTTTTCAAGGGCCCCCTGTGAAGCCAGGATCTTTTGCAGAGGCTAAATTGTTCTGGATTCCTTCCATTTGAGGACAGGTCTGTCTATACAAGGAGGATTGACTGCATCCAAGGCATAATAGTGGAGTTAGGGGACCCTGGAAAGGGTCTCCACTGAAAAAGTCACCTTTTTGACAACACTGGATTGGCAAGTTCACCATGGCAATGAAAATTGTTCTACATAAATCTATATATCTTGACTTAATTTGTTAAAAACTACAACTTGTTTTCTCATCGCCTTCACTATTTCATCATGTTATCAAATATAGGCATTTTGGGGTAAAAACACCCATTATTATGCCCTTTGTTCTGCAACTAGAAGTTTTAAATAGACAGTGCCTACTCAGGGGTCGACAATATAAATCCGGTGGCCTGGATGTACTTTTAAAACCGTCAGGGCCACCAGAACGCTCAAATAATGCCTTGAAAATAAAATAACAAGTAAAAAATGTAATAAATCTAAGTTCATATTAATTCCCTGTGGTACTGTGTCTTCTAATGATTTCTGTTAAATCCTCTCGGTAATTACCGCTGACACATAGTGTTACGTGATCCCGATCAAAGACAGAGACATCTACTTTCTGTGAGCAGCGGGCACTGTGCCCTGGGACGTACTGTAAGCACACCGAGCAACTGCACTGTGCACAGCTCGCTCGCTCCCGCGGAACGCTCGCCGCTCGCTCACTGCTGCTGATTGAAGACGCATCCTGACAGAGTTTTCATCAGTTCGCTACTTTAAAATGTTTCTAAAGCCCCCAGTACCCGGGCAAAACATACAAAGCAAAGAAAAAGTCACCGGAAGAGTTGAGGGAGAGTGAGAAGGAGTACAAGAAAAGAAGGGAAAGAAAGTTCCAGCCTCAATGGCGAGACCGCTGGAATTGGCTGGGATATAAAGAGGCCAAAAATGAGGTCTTTTGTGAACTCTGAAAATGAATGCCCAGGTTTGCAGACAAGTTAGAGAAAAGTTAACGTGTATGAAAAGAAGTCTATGATAACGAATTGCTGTGGAACTACGGAGAAAATAACATCATCATACGACGGTCTCGCTTGAAGACGCAGATCTGCAAGCACACAACGTGTCCCATTTGTGACACACTGTGATCTTGTAGATCGGCGTTTTCCGCGCTGTACCGCAGCAATTCGTTATCATACACTTCATTCTCTACATCAGTGTTTCTCAAACTTTTATATCAAGGTCTCCCCTTTACTCTGACAAATGTAGATATTTCAGCCTCCCAATCAGAATAGGGTACTTGGAATTATTATGGTACAATTATTTTAATAATCTAATGATAAACACTTGCTTTATATAAATGTATAGTAGCTAGATGTAGTAGTTATTAAAGTAGTCCGATTAAACAACACCCTTATCGGGTCAGTCTGGAAAAGCTACCGTCACATATCTGGGTCAAGTTATTGGAAGGGGTCAGGTGCGTCCAGTAATGGCTAAGGTACTTGCTATTCGCGAATATCCCGTTCCATGTGATCGGCGTGAATTACGTCGTTTCTTAGGAATGGTAGGTCACTACCGAAATTTTTGCAGAAACCTTTCTTCGGTGGTGTGTCCTTTAACCGATCTATTAAGTCCAAAGGTTGAGTTTGTTTGGACCGAGGCGTGTCAAAATGCTTTTGAAAATGCCGGAGGTTTGCTCCTCTCTGCTCCAGTGTTGGTGGCGCCAAACTTTGCAGAGCCATTTCGTCTCGCAGTGGATGCGAGTGCCAGCGGCGCGGGTGCTGTTTTGCTGCAGTGTGGAACTGACAACATTGAGCACCCTGTATGTCATTTTTCAAAATAATTCACGCCTTCACAAAAAGGGTACTCTACAATAGAAAAAGAAACGCTTGCCTTAATAATGGCAATCCAACATTTCAAGTATACCTCGGTCGCCACCCCAGCCAATTACCGTTTATACAGATCATGATCCCTTAAAACTCCTTGCTCACATGCGCAACCATAATCAACGACTAATGCGTTGGAGTTTGATACTGCAACCCTTCGACCTTAAAATTTCACACATCCGTGGAAAAGATAATATCTTGGCGGATGCCTTATCGAGAATTGACCGTTAACTTTAAACCTGTTAAAAGTACATCTGCAAATATTACTGTATATACACATCTGTTTGATTGTAGGCCATTTAACTTTCTATAATGTAGCACTTTGTTTGACTATCATGGTATGAAAAATTGAAGGAAAAGTCTCACGCTGATAACGCGGCGTGCAGATTCATTAGCTTGCGTTAGTTTTTGTGTATAGGCCTACTAGAAATTGATGCTGTAAACTGGTGAGTAAAAAATAAAATAAATAATTAAAATATAATGGTTATATATAAGTATAAAACTAAGGTTGCTGCCTTAGTTTTTTTTTGAGAAATGTGTAATGGTCTGGTTGTCTTGGTGCTGTGCTCTACTCTGAACTGGCGGCCCAGTGACAATATTTGAGTGGTTAATTTTGTACGAGATGTCTAATGTAATTTGTAGGGACTAGAGTCACCATTTTGGGGTGGGGGTGCTGCGTCCCTCAGCCTACTGTGGCTCCATTCTAAGGTGTGATTGGTTTTGGCTACCTCTGCTGGTAGTGGTCTGTCTTTTAATTTCTCCTTAAACTACAGGTAATGCAGAGCACCTGCGGTGGCTAGGCCGTGCCCACAAAAACCCTCCTCCTGGACCCCGAGGTTGGCAAATAGGAGCTGGCAGGGACGCACACAGTTCCATGCGGGAACGGTTTCCTCTTTGTGCAAGACTGGTCGTCGATCCAGGCGCCGTCGTTGCGTTATTGTTATAAGTTTTTTCCCCCTATACCATATCCTCTGTTAAATGTGAGCAACAGAACTATTGTTGTACGTGCCAACCCGGTGTTGTCCACCCTTGTGTTGCGTTCAGAGGTGTCCGGGCACAACATCATTGTTTAATCGTTATTATGGGGATCGATACCTGACATTGTCCTGGGCCAGTGGGTACAATGGTGGGGCCAGCGATCTTCAAAAGCGGCCAGTGGCAAATTTTCCTTATCGTCTACCCCTGCTACTCATTAACTCAAGTTCCACCATTTCCTAAGAAAGTCTGACATCTGACATGATGTTGCATTCCCTCCCTAGGATCTCCCAGGTACTGCATTATCTTCCATGGGTATTAAATCATCTCTGGTTAAAACAACAGGGTAGCTAATTAATGAATTCATTGAAGCTTCAGCATGTCGAGGGTTTGGGGCACAATGGCTTTATTTCCAAAATTTTTCGAATTTGAGATCACGTTTGTGCTCCAAGGAAAAGCATCAGAAACCACTTGTTTTAGTATGAATGTCAAATTCGAAATTTTGGGCATATAACCATTGTGCTCCAAACTAAAGCTGTAACGAATTCTCGGATCGGGAACCGATCTACCTCTGATCATATAATGATCGGGGCGTTCGAGCCGATTGCCGATCTAGCAAAAAGATCGGAGGAATCGGTAAGTGATTCCACCACGGGCCAATCAACTACAGTAACTGGCCCCTGAACTGTGGCAGCCTTACAGCTTTATATCTACACGTAGTGACTTCACGGCAGTGCTCAAACTAAATGTAGTTTGTGGCTCTGCTGTCCTTAATAAGGTCACAGAAACTGCACCGCAGACAACACGCAACACCAATTAAACCGGTCTAGCCTAAAAGTGGTCTTTTTCGGTTTCTAAAAGCCGATGAAATTGGATGAGAGGAAGAGAATACTGATAGACAAAATGCGTACCCAGGTGGTGGGCAGATGCAGGAAAGGCTTGAATTCAGCAACGGCGGAGAAAAAAGTCGCACGTCTTACTTTTCTCCAGCAGAGTTGGACCAATTAATAAAGGCGTATGCTGAGTACGAACACTTATTTTTAAAAAAAGGGTACAGTTGCAGCTGCAATAGTGCATGAGTTTGTGCGGCAGAAAATTGCAGACCGTGTCAATGCGAGAGTATTAAAAACAACCAAATTAAGGTTAAATTACGAATTCAGAAAACTAAATTCGAAATCCAAATGCTGGAGCATCAGTTACAGGTGGATGAGAGGATAACAGGCGGATGATTTTACTTGTTTGAACAACAAACAAAATATACTGAGCAACAAAAGAAACGCAAGTTAGCTAGTTAGTTAAGCCACTTGCATACTGGACGCGAAACAAATTTTTCGCACAACAGATTACATTCAAAGTCAATGCGAAGACGCAAATACACGCGCATTCGCGTCTTCGCATTGACTTTGAATGTAATCTGTCGTGCGAAAAATTCGTTTCGCGTCCAGTGTGCAAGCAGCTTTAATGTACTCTTACGGTTACTCAGTCAAAGTGACCGCAAAACGAAGAAAAGTTTGATGAAACTAGTGTAAATGTGCACGCGCTAGTAATAAATTTGATTTTCTAGGCTATAATAATTACGCGAAAACTTATTTTCCGGTCTGTCTTTAATTAACTAGTGTTTCTTTTGTTGCTCAGTATATTAAGCACTGCATTTGTTTTTGCAAGAAGCAAAGAAATGAAACAATGCAAGTTTAAGTTGTCCTTATTTTATTCAAGATGATACAAGTGGAATCTCTTTTCTCATTCCAAGCTGATGCAAATACCTTATTTCAGGATAATTCCACAGACTTTGATTTTCACATTTTAAAACATTAGTTGTTCCATCTTGAGGTCCTTTGACTTGGAATGAATTGAACATATGAACTCTGCTGATAATTCATTACAGAAAATTAGTAGACTTTCCAACATGTATTTGTGAAGAATTAAAAACTCTCCAGAGTTATTCATTACTTTGTACTTTGAAGAGCCCACTCGTGGTAGAAACTGACTGTGCCTTTAATGAATGAAGTCGTGGTTGTTTCTTTCCGTAATAAAACAAAACAATAATGAAAACTTTTGTTTGGGAAAAAAAAAATAAAAAATGAAGAGCTACGCAATTTGTTCTCAACTGAGAGCGTGTCCTCGGTGTCACACGAACAATATGCGGGCTGAGAATTGTGTTGAAATAAATTATAGATTCCACAGAGAAACGGAACGCTCAAACAAATATTCGTCCGGAAATGATAAAACATCCAAATGTGGTCGGATAACTGTCTCCTAACAGAGATTCCTTCTTAGTATTTGCGCTTTAATATCCACTGCCTCTTCAAGGAACGGACAAGCCATGTCTAACATCTCCTCAGTCTGCAGTTTCAGGGGGAGAAGAAAATCTGAGTTACTTGAAGAAAACCTGCCAGCGAGCAGGTTAGCTTCACGGAGTATGTTGCCGCGGTAACTGACTCAGAGTTGGACTGAACTTGCATTGTGAACCGGAAAACTAACAAACTCAGAGTTACCACAAACCCCGCTTTCTGAAACGGGGCCCAGAAGTGCGGCGGCGGGTGCAGCGGATCAAAAGATAAACAGAAAGCAACAACGTATATCCCCCAGGGAATTAATGTTGCCAACAAGGTACTGAGTAACGTTTTTTTTAATCACTGTTTAGGGTCAGGTAAGGTTAGGCAACAGGCTTGCTAGCTCGTTGTGTGCTTGTGAGAAAAAAATATATAGAAAAAGGGGGAAAAATTGCCGATTTTTTATCCTATTTCCGAACCGATCTTGATCACCGGTGGCAGTTTGCCGATCCGATCCTTGCTCCAACTTACAGCTCTACTCCAAACCCTCGATGTCTTCTTATGGGTGCAAAATTGTTGCAATCCTCATTCTAGGAAATCCCAAACATACATACTGTCGCATTCCTCATCCAAGGAAATCCCAATTTTGTACCCGTCAGAAGCCACGCTGAAGCTTCAGTGAATTTGTAAAATACCTACCCTACTGCATCATCTCTGGATAAAAGAATACCCATGGAGGATGATGCCATCCGTTATAAAGCTCATTTTTTAGTATATAGAAACAAGAGGCCTGTTGGCCTAGAGAGCTCTGCTGAGGATGAGTGAAATGTCCATGTCATAACTTAATTTCAGAAATTCTTGAAAACTATTGCAATATGAACACATGACACATTTGGTAACCAGAATATACTGTGAACCAGTTTGGTGTCTCAATTTATGTAGTATAACAATAGAAGCAAATGGCAAATTGCAATCATTTATTTAAATCATCTTACCACTAAGCAATACTAACAACCAACAAATACCCTTCCCCCCCAGCACGTCACAAATATAGCAGTCACAATTCTTCTAACACTGTCAAAGGACAATATGATACGGAACAATATGATGCAGAACAATCAATCCAGAACGATGATCTGGAACAACATGATCCCGAACAATGATCTGGAACAACGTGATCCAGAAGAACATGATCCAGAATAATGATGAGGAACAACATGATGCAGAATAACATGATCCAGAGCAACATGATCCAGAACAATATGATCGTTTCTGTCATCCTCAGCGGAGCTCTCGAGGCCAACAGGCCTCTTGTTTAGATATTAATGAAAGACTGAAAAAATGAGCACAAACACTGATTTTCTAAGCGCAAAATGCTGAATTTCTCAAAAACCGGGACATAGAATTTTCAAATTTTCGCAGGGGATCATCAGAACATCAGAAGAAAGGCTCACAACAAATTAGACAAAAGGTTATCACACAATTTTTGAGATGTTAATGAAAGACTGAAAAAATGAGCACAAACACTGATTTTCTAAGTCCAAAATGCTGAATTTCTTAAAAACCGGGATGTAGAATTTCCTAATTTTCACAGTGAATATTCAGAATGTCATAAGGAAGGCAAGCACCAAATGAGAAAAAAGTTATCAGACAGTTTTTGAGATGGTCAAATTTGAAGTGAAAAGTTGACGGCGGACGGAGAGACAGACAGACCGACGGGCAGGCAGACAGACAGACGGACGCCGGACGACTCGGCACTAGAAAAGCTCCGCTGACTGTTGTCACACCGGAGCTAAAATTTCAACCTTTATAGTTCAATGACACAGTGCTTCATTTGTTGCAAATGAGGACATGTGTTAATGTCTAAAGGGGCTTTCACATAGCGCGCGCTTGGCGCAGATCTCGGCCGCCGCAGGCATTCATTGTGTATGTTAGAGATGTCACGATACCAAAAATTTAGTAGTCGGTGACCATACCAGTAAAATTGCATGATTCTCAATGCCTATTCGATACCACGGTAAAAAAAAAAAAAAAAAAAAGAAGGATTTTCAAAGATCCCATGGCAACGCGATTGTTTTTGCCCAGAAAGTTGAGCAACAAAGTCCCATGATCTGATAAGAAGTTATCATAAAGAACATCGTTGTTTTGTTCACGTTCACTCCGTTCAGAATAAACTTTTAGCCCAAAGTTCATTCAGCCAAAGAGGGGTGCGTTCAGTTCCCGTTCTTCAAAAAAAGGAACATGTTCAGGCACAACACTGGACAAGGCATAGCAACACGTGCCCGCGAGCCATCCCAAAAATCATGTAACGTGTATTTCAGTATGACATTAAAAAAAGAAAACGATAATTCGTTAAAACGTTTGGATGTTGTTAATCAGTGATGTGCGTTGATCAAGCATTGAACTCTGCATAAGTCGAACTGTTTTAATATTTGTTGATGACACTGCTTCGGCTTCCTGGAAGCAAGTACACGCAAATCTGCTGTCTAGTGAGCATTTCAGGTTTGATATACTAAGTAATAACGCCGTGGAAACCTAAACTGGCCCGTTATTCTGCTGAATAGTCTTACTAAACTAGTTAATCGTCTGATTGTTAATCAAGCAAAGGGCAGGATTCTGCCTCACCAAACTAACCTCCGACCGCACGTCACTGCTTGGTTCCTTTTCTGTCAACGAGTCGGGGTGCTGCAGCCGCAGTTTCCATCTTTCACATGGGGTTTGCTGTGACGTGAGGTCTACTTCTTCGTGACCTCCTTCTGAATTCAAGTATCAACTGGAACACTCTGAAGGGTACACTGCCCCCGTTAGTTCCGGAATAGTCACAGCACCGAAACTTACCGTGCCTCGGTGCTTACGGTGCCTCAAAATAGGTATCGTCGGTGTTTTTTCATTTAAGAATCGAAAGGTATCGCAAGTATCGGTTCTTGAATGAACATGACGTGTTGATGTGAAGCCCTTTAAATTCCGACGGATTTGTTTGGCGGTCAGTTTTTCTGTCATTCATAAAACCGCTCTGAAAGTGATCACAGCGATATCGTTTGCAGTTATCATTGTCGTTATAGTTGTGGCGTGGACTTCGCCATCTACATGAGTTAGAACGATTTTTAAAACTATATCTTTATAGTTCTCGTAGTGTGGACGGCCCTTTAGGCAGATATCCCAATTTGTCCAAAATTTGACGATGAGGCTAACGATATGATGTTTTTAATTTCCACAATAGGGAAATTTCTTTTTCTTTTCTTCTGCAATTAAAGACCAATACTGTTGTAAACTGAAGCAAATGATTTTCTAAACGGACAGGAGGTGTATGTATTCAGAAATCTAGATGATTGACATCATGAGGTATGCACTACTCTTGCAAAGACAATGCAGTATACAATGAATGGCTGCGGCGGCCGAGATCTGCGCTGAGCGCACGCTATGTGAAAGCCTCTGCGACAGTCCGCGCCGTACCAAGCGCAGAGCGCCGCCCAAACCGCGCACTATGAGAAAGGCCCTTAAGAGTGAAAGGGCTGTAGTCCTTAAATATTTTATTAAACACTGTGATTTATCAAATAAAAATGTTCCTTATTATTAGGCAAACAACTTTTCTTACATTTCAAGACTTGATATTGCCTAAATAAAAAGATATTCGTCTAGTTTCTTTATCAAGCCCATGGGATTTGGGTGTACCTCCATTACATTACCCCCGGGACTTAAAGGGTTAATTGTTTATAAACTTCCCTTTTGGACACCAAAGGATGGATAGATGGATGGATGGATGGATGGATGAATGACTACTTCACTGAACCCCATAAGGTAATTTATTCTCTGCATTTAACCCATCCTAAAGTTAGGAGCAGTGGGCAGTCACAGAGCAGAGCCTGGCGACCAACTCCAGTTCTAAATCCAGTTCCTTGGTAAGGGGTACTGGTATGAGTATTCCTATAATGCATGTTTTTGTAATAATAACTTTCCAGAAAAGTTTTTCACAACAATGTGGGTGACATGAATCCGAGAAGGACATAAAGGTGAAATTCAGCAACACTTACACACAGCACTGACGCTTAGTGTTGGGGCCCCCAAACTTGGGCTTATCCAAGCAGTTGATGCATTCGCCGCAGTCGTCCTCGTGCAGACAGCCCTTGCACCGGCCACACCTGCGAGACCTCAAGCCAGATGGCCCATAGTCCCCTTGGTTTCGGCTGCCCGCACTTAACCTCCGCACCTTAGGTGTCCTGTACTCCTGCACTGTGGGGCTCTCTGGTTCTGAGGGGGACCCCACGTCTGGTGGTCAACAGAGAACAAGGTTTGGTTAACAAATGGAAACAACCTTCATAAAAAAATGTGCTCAGTCTCAGTGGGGTTTTTCACAGCAGAACAGCAGGGATTAAGGATGTCAATCGCTGCCAACCACAATACTGACACCCAGCAGGAAAAGCACATACATTTTGCCTGATAGGACTGCTGTCACACGGCCCACATAACAAAAAAAAGCAGAGGTGGTGAAACATTACCTTCCAAAGCTGGAGAGGGAGTGATGCCTGCCCTTTCGTGAAGAGGCAGGGCACTGAGTCGAGGGATATCGTCCGGCACCATTGCGCGGGGCTGTCCTAGGGCCACAGCTGCTGCCCGGCAAACATGCTTGATCCGAGGGCCGCCCAGTGGCTGTTCCTTCAGTTGTGCATTGAGAAACAGACAAATACAAAATGACTGAAAAACATACAATGAAAATGAAATTCATGTACATGCTTTGTAGTGATGATTTTGGGAAAATGTGATGAGAAATTTGTTGACGTTCAGACGTTGTTCTTTGGTGTATACCATCGGTTCAAAAACTTGGTCCTAGGGGGCCAAACAGAGTACACTCTAATCACAACTTCAATCCCAGTATTTTTTATATATATATATATATATATATATATATCAGTGGTGGCTGGTGAACTGGCAACTGGGGAGGCTCAAGACAATCCTTAAAATTCAATGATTGGTCACGACTTGTTTTCAATCATTCATTTAAATTACCATTACAGAAACTCCAATGGCTCTCAACATTATCAGATGTGGCCAGTTTTCATTTATAACGCATACAGATTATGACTCCGGACTTCTCATGCTTTTCTTTATTCAGGGGTTGCAAACAATGCATGTATTCCATGATCGGTTAAATGAAATAAGATCATTTGAAACATCTTTATGCAATTCCATTGCTTCTAACCCCTCCATGCACAAGGACTTCAATTCCGCACGAGAATTTCGTACATACGCGTTGATTGAATAATTGATGACTACAGCAGAGGAACGTAAATATGCCACTTAAAGTCACACCGAATGCGTGAGTTGACAGGTATGCGTTATAAATAAACTGGCCACACCTGATAATATTGAGAGTTTTCAGAGTTTCTGTAATGGTAATTTAAATTAATGACTGAAAACAAGTCGTGACCAATCATTAAATTTTAAGGGATTTTTTGAGCCTCGCTTATCGCCAGTTCACCAGCCGCATATATATATATATATATATATATATATATATATATATATATACACACACATACACACACACACACACACACACAACCCCAATTGGGACGAAGTGTAAATTGTGAATAAAATTAAAATGCAATGACTTTCAGATCACATGAGCCAATATGTTATTTACAACAGAACATAGATAACATTTCAAATGTTGAAACTGAGACATTTTATATTTTTATCCACAAAATGAGCTCATTTCAAATTTTCTGGCTGCAACAGGTCTCAAAAAAGTTGGGACACAGGCAAAAAAAGGGCTGAAAAAGAAATTAATACATAAGAGAATCAGCTGAAAGAACATTTAGCAACTAATTACATTAACTGGCATCAGGTGTGTAACATGATTGGCTATAAAAGGGATGTCTTAGAGAGGCTGAGTCTCTCAGAAGTAAAGATGGCCAGAGGCTCTCCAACCCGTGAAGGCTTGCGTAAAAAAAAATTGTGGAATATTTTAAAAACAATGTTCCTCAACGTCAAATTGCAAAGGCTTTGAAGGTCCTATCATCGACAGTACGTAACATCATCAAAAGATTCAGAGAAACTGGAAAAATCTCTGTGCGTAAGGGACAAGGCCGAAGAACTTTACTGGATGCCCATGATCTTCGGGCCCTCGGACGCCACTCCATCACTCACCGGCATGATTCTGTCATTGACATTACTAAATGGGCCCAGGAATACTTCAAGAAACCACTGTCTGTAAACACAGTCCGCCGTGCCATCCACAGATGCCACCTAAAACTCTATCATGTAAAAAGGAAGCCATTGTTGAGCATGATCCAGAAGCGCCGCCATGTTCTGTGAGCCAAGGCTCATTTAAAATGGACTGTAGCAAAGTGGCAAAGTGTCCTGTGGTCAGACGAGTCCAAATTTGACATTCTTGTTGGAAATCATGGGCATCGTGTCCTCCGGTCTAAAGAGGAGAAAGACCACCCCTCCTATTATCAGCGTTCAGTTCAAAAGCCAGCATCTCTGATGGTATGGGGATGAATTAGTGAATATGGTGTGGGACACTTGCATGTTTTAAAAAGCGTCGTGAATGCTGAAAGGTACATAAAGGTTTTCGAGCAACATATGCTCCCCTCCAGATGGCATCTATTCCCAGAAAGGTCTTGTGTATTTCAGCAGGACAATGCAAAACCACATACTGCATCTATTACAACAGCATGGCTTCATAGTAGAAGAGTCCGTGTGCTGAACTGGCCTGCCTGCAGTCCTGATCTTTCACCGATTGAGAGCATTTGGTGCATAATTAAACGAAAAGTCCGTCAAAGGAGACTCAAAACTCCAGCAGCTGGAAGCCTGTATTAAACAAGAGTGGGATCAAATTCCAATGGCTAAACTCAAGAAACTTGTCTCCTCAATGCCCAGATGCCTCCAAAAAAAAAAAAAAAAAAAAAAAGAGGGGATGCTACACCATGGTAAACAGGCCCCTGTCCCAACTTTTTTGAGACCTGTAGCAGCCATCAAATTTGAAATGAGCTCATTTTGTGGATAAAATTGTAAAATTTCTCAGTTTCAACATTTGCTATGTTATCTCTGATCTACTGTGAATAAAATACTGGCTGGTGTGATTTGAAAGTCATTACGTTTTGATTTTATTCACAATTTACACTTTGTCCCAACTATTTCAGAATTGGGGTTGTATGTATGTATATATATATATATATATATATGTGTGTGTGTGTGTGCGTGCGCGCACACATGTATCTGGATACAAAATGGAAAATGCAAAGTGCAGTATTACAATCTCATTTTTTAATGAAATGAATAATGTTTCTGCTTCCTGAAAAAGACAAAGAATTTCTGAGAATGCATTTCATCTCAATATTGTTAGCTATATGCTTCCATGCTCTCAGGGCAAAGACATGAAGGTACTAAAAGAATACAACATTTGAGAAACCTGTCAGGTAGAGGACGCAAACGCATTTTGCCTCTCAGGACAGCAAAGATGATGGTAAGAGAAAAATCCCCATGAATCACTGTGAAAGAAATTCAGGATCTGATGGCATCGTGGGGTCACAGGTTTCAAAAAACCACGAGAAACCACCTCAATCACAGGCTCTTTGGAAATGTTACAAGACAGCCTTTATTGTAGTGTATAATAGCATTTTTAGGGCATTTTAAGTAAAAGGTGCCAATAATTCTAGATCCCACCAAATTTCAATAAGCCCATTTATCACAGAAGTAAAACCAAAGTTATTTTCACCATGTAATAGCTTGGGCTTCATTTCTATGAAACCACCCCACTCTACCAGCTTCGGCAGCACAGCAGTATCTTCATTTAAACAGCGATTTGTCAATTTTTTTTTGCAATTTAAATGTTAAAATTTTTCAAAAACGATCATTTCCAAATTTGACTTCCGTACACTAAATATTCAGCATGAATGCTTGAAGGAATAGCAGCGCTTACCTGTGGAGGGTAATTCTTGTTAAATGTCCTGGCCACTCTCCTCCTCTTCCTCAACTTAAGTGACCCTCTATCTTGGGATCCCAGGTGGGCAGATCCAGAAAGGGCCTGAGGAAGATTTATGCACAGTCATTTTATTAACAAACAATTAATGGTTGCCGAGTTCAGCCCAAAAATCCACAACATGTATAACAACAGTCCTACTGTCTGAAATAACCATACATCTGACAAGAGAGCACTTTTAAATGCAGCACACATTAATTAATTGAGGACTTAATTCGGCCTCCAGGTTTGAGAATACCCAAGGAGAATTAGTCGTTCTGCATGGGAGTTGTGTAATAAAAGGCAATTTTTGAAAAAAAAAAAATTAAGGTCAAAAATGCATGCTGTTGTTTCCACCTGAGAGGTCTTCAGCTGCTTCTGCTGGTCAATCTTGATTAGTTGGACTTTAGCTCTCTTGAGTAAGTGGAACATCTTCTTATTGGCAGAAGAGAGAGAGATTCTGTGGGCGGTCCCCTTTTCCTCCACCACCACCTGCTCTCGCTCCTTCACCTGCTCCTGCTTTGGCTCAGGACAACTAAGATTCAAGGAGTAATCTTCTCCTGAGGACAAAATACATTCCATAAAACATACAGTTCTTTTAGCATGCAGACAAGGATGCAAGTCTTACGAAATCTATGAAATCCCAAATGCAATTTCTATTTTAACATACAGTGAGCAACATAATTCAGTGCAGTGACCCTATTTGTTTCTGTGATTCTGTTGGCCAAGTCAATCACTAAATCTGAATCCAATTGAACATGGATTTTATAAGCTGAAGTGGACACTGGGGGCATAAAATCTCCGGAGCGAGCAGGAGCTGAAAACAGCTGGAGTGCAGGCCAGGCAGAAACCCAGGGAAGATGCCCACTGTCAGGAGGTATTCATGTGTCGAGACTTCAACCAGTCATTACAGGCGAAGAAATAAAAGACCAAAGGTTTAAAATGATCATTTTATTCCACACTGCTTTAAGCCAGGGTTGCCCAACTCCAGCCCTGCAGGTCTGCAATGTCTGCTGGTGTGTTTGATGCATTACTGCACTCGCTAATTCACCAACTGGCGCAAACAGTCCCCATTCCCTGTTCTCAAGGAACAAATTAGCCGGCAAGGCATAAAAAAAAAAAATCCTGTTTAAGATAACCCGACCGACCCTCCATCAAAAACGCAAACCCTGAAGTTTTTAGACCCCTGTTCAAAAAATAAATAAATAAGCTGCCAGGTGGGCTCGCTCAGCTCAGCCGCCTCAATTGCGGTGCAGTAGTGACTACTACGGCGCAGGTTCGAGCCCCAGTCGTACCAACCAGCAGTGGTCGGCAGCTTTTTCAGAACAGCGCACGATTGGCTAAAGCGCTGTGGGAATGCAAATTGGGAAGGGACTGCTGGGAAGGGAAATTAAAAAAAAAAAAAAAAAGATTGCCTTGTTCGTTGCTCAAGTGCCTCCTGTTGGCCAGCCGGGCGCTCGTCAGTGAGATTCTAAGCTTGCTCATGTTCGGGTATCCTCCGCCCTCGTTCTGAACTTGCGATAGTTTTCGACCAATGAGTGTAAAGATGCAGGGGCTGACAGGCGTGTGCTTCGGAAGAAAGCCGCAAACTGTCTCTCTCTCCTGAGCTGGCAACGGGGTTGCATATGAGCAAGCCTTGTACATAGTTCTCGGATTGGGCATTCCAGATTCGGGTGGGAGTGAAGATGCCAAATTTAAAAATAAGTAAATAAATAAATAATTCACGAATGGTGATCGGACTTTGTTCGTCCTTGAGCAGCATCCAGATTTTGAAGTTTTTTTTTTGTTGTTGTTGCATTTAAGCAGCACCAAATGCAAAGTAATTGAAAAACAACAGAGAATGTGCCCTCAAACATGTTTTATTGTTGCTTCCGATGAAACTGAATTAGATAAATGCATTTCCTAAACTTGACAGTAGACAGTACGATGTAGTTTGCCAAGATTGGCGATATCATAAAGATGTGGACTGCCACTTAAATCACAAAATTCAAGCAACCATACATCGAACAGTCCCTGTAAGCCTCAGTACCAGCTTGCTGACAGCGACTCGCGCTTTAAGTGATAGGCCAGGATTAATCCACTGTCATGGTTTGTCCTATTTACTGTCAACTGTTTTTCCCCAAAAAGTAGGCATACAGTATCTTAAAATATAATGAAAAGGGGGCAACAAAGCTGCATTTCTTCATACGCTGCATCACAAAGTAATTCAAAAAAGCCCGGAAATGAGAGGTCTGAGACAAGCGGTGAGCATCACGTTGCATTGCCTTGTCAATCAGCAACTAAGGATGCAGGTTCGTGAAAAAAATGAAATGAACCCCGTTAAAAAGTGTGCATACCCTTAGTTTGTAATACGGTGTACTGTCCCCTTTAGCATCAACAACAGCATGCAGTTTTTTGTGATGGTTGTCAATGAGGCCCCTAATTCTCTCAGGTGGTATAGTTGCCCATTCTTCCATGCAAATGCCTCCTGCACCTGTAAATTCTTTGGTCATCTTGCATGAACTGCACATTTGAGATCTACCCAAAGCGGGTGGAAGATACTGAGATCAGGAGACTGTGATGGCCACTCCACAACCTTCACTTTTCTCTTCTGCAACCACTGGAGGTAACCACTTTGATCTCACCACTCCAAATAACATTATTCCAGAAGTTGTGAGGTATGTGAAGGTGTTGTCCGCAATATTTTTGGCAGGCTTTTTTGTGGGATTGGCGCAATAATGGCTTCCTTCGGGCAACTCGACCATGCAGCTCATTGTTGTTCAAGTACGCCCTCTTGTGATATAAAAGTCAATATGTGTGAGCTCTGGAAAGATTCTAACTTACACAAAACGTACATTGCCGGTTGACACATTTCAATCAGTTAAATTCTTAACAGCAATTAATCGATTAATGATTGATCATTAACATCCCTAGTAGACACACCACCTGGACTTTTCAAAGTCCAATTGGTGTCCATGTTAAGTTCACAACCCATCAGATCAAATCAAGTGACTTTTTTATCCTTGAGATAAATTTATCTTGCCACATATATAGTGTATTTCTCCAAGTTTATAACAATATGGGAAGCCAAGTATCTATAATTTATTTTGAATTTGAAAAAATAGGTTTCATGTCACACTTTGGTTCCCCCTTTTCATGAACTGACCCACAAACTGAAGAGTTCAGCATTTGGCCATTGAGCTCAAGTGTGTTGCTCAAGGGAGTAGTATTGTAGCAAATTAAGGTGGTAACTACCCCAAGGAGACCAATTTTCACCTACTAAGGAATCTTTTCATTCCAACTTATCAGATAGTTGTTGGGAGAGAAAGATTACACTTGACCCCAATTTTGGTCATTTTGGTTACCATGGCAATGAGAATTCAAGGTGGCCACCACTGTGTAAACAAAAACTTTAAACGATAAATACTCCATAGCTAATTGATATATTGATTTGGATTTTTTTCCAAATAAAACAAGACCATTTCCTTTATGCAACCTACCAAAATCTAGAATCTCAGTCCATAGGTAATATTTTTACAAATTTTATTTAGTTTTAGACCTTCACATTCAGTGTTTTGAGGGGTATCCATGGCAACAGCTAACTCAGTATTTACAGTTGAGAGTTCAGTTCCGTAGGTTGCATATAACTCCATAAATTCTAGCTTCTGTCCAAAGCTCAAGTTAGTGGGACTAAAACTTTTGGCAACATTACTGTTCAAAGTCATAAAACCAAGTTTTAGAGAAAAACGCATTGGAGGTTTGTGCATTACTTTCTTACCCACCAGTTTTCAACATGCAACGATTTGGCCTCAAAAGGCACCAGACTCGTAGAGCGTTCCTTCCTTTTCTTGAAGCCAGTCCTGTCTGCCCTTCTTTTTCCAGCTGAGATATTTTCTACTCCTGGATTCCTTTTCAGAGATTTTACGCTCAGCCTGGTATTGCCTATTGCCATCCATTTTGTTATACCCTGCCAAACAGTATGACCCAGGATCAAGTCCTGTGTGCTTTAGAACATCTCTGCAGACTTTTAGTCCACTATTATAGTTGATTATTGAGTCATACACCCCACAGTCCAGCACATCCTGTCCAGGGTTCTGCCGATGCTGGTTGGCGGTGGTCGGCCCCGACCAGCACTTGTAATGCACCGACCAGCACTCGGAATCCATCGACCACTACTCAGTCCAGATAGTGCTTTTCCCGACCGGCACTATTTTTTCAAAGATCAGTTAAAATGAATGCATCCAGTGTCCAATAAAATCGCTAGAAACAAAACATAAATGACCCTAAATATGCTCCCCCCATCTTGTTATTGTCAGAATAGCGAACTTTCGTTTTCAACCTGCGCCCCATCTGCGCTGGTTGTCACTGATATTGGAAAACCTGTCAAACAGTGATGGAAACGCCGAGTGCCATCCGAGCCCGCGTGTGCTGGGTATTCATGGGCGAATTGAATCCGAGGCTGTGGAGAAATGATCGGGGCGGTTGTCTCAATCTAATTAAAGACAGGCAATATAATCGGGGCAGAGTGATTGATTTCTGTAGCGCTGTACTTCGCATGTCGAGAGAAAAGTTTTCTTGTTATATAAATGACAACAAAGCTAAATAAATCTCTGTCGAGGACAGCAACATTCTTTGCACCTTAATCTATCGGTGTTTAATAACAGTGGTGGTCGGTGGATGGAAAACAGAGGGGTCGGAAACCATACCTTGAAACGGATGAGATTATAGACCTGATTTTAATCATTGTTCTTGGTTAACACATTTTCCAACAATATGAATAATCCATTGGCAGTTAAGTACACAGTTCCCCTTTTAATGAAATGTCAAGGCGAGAATAATAAATTGAATAAAAATGTTTAATTCACGTGCCTTAATAGGTAACCCTTCGAAAAAAAAAACTACTGTGGATTTTGCGCGTTAACTTTTGCCACATACTACAAAGCAAGCAATATTTGCATTCAACTTGTCGCAAGAATTTTTCCGGCTTGCACGCATTGCATATATTCATACGAACTCTCAGATTAAACCTGCGCCCCTCATATTTCATGAGTACTGTCTATTATGCTTCTTAGCTCCTGGAAGGCGGATTGTCAGCTTAGGAGAGGGCAGAAATTTTCCGTCCAGCACTCAGAGCATCCTGGGCAGAACCCTGCTTTCCTACGTAAACTCCTTTTGGACATCGAACCCAGTACAGCTGATTCTGATTCTGAGTGTGACCATGAAAACACCCCAGAAGTTGTTCATCTTTAGTGAGAATTCTGTTGTTTCTGAGGGAAGTTTATGACTGTTTGAATATATAATGAGGATGTAAACAAACCTGCACGAAATAAACAATTTTAAAACGCCATTTTCTGCAAAATAGACTTATTAATCAAAATACTAATTAGCTGACTTCAAAGTGTATTCAGTATGGTAAGCCAGTGAGGATAAAAAAAAAATTTCTTGAAATTTTGACTTTTTCATGAAAATGATGGGAATTTACCACCTTAAGCTTTTTATTTTTATTTCCTCAAAAGTATGTGTGTGCAAAGTTTCAGCATTCTAGCCGCTTCAAAACGCTATCCAGCATAAAATAGTTCAATTATAAATATGGCTAACTGGCGGCCATGTTCGCCTTGAACAAATTGTACATTGTACATCCACAGTGATGATTCAAGAAAATTTCTAAATCCCCCACTGACTTAAAAAAGGTGGGCCAATGGGAAAAAAAAGTGGGCCAACTGGGTATACCTGGTAAAATGCCATTTATATCAAGTTTTTGAACAGCACCTTGACTGGCTCACATATTTATATGTACACACATTCAGTTTTTACACCTTATTGACAAAACTAAGACATGAATGACAGTTTGAGTTTAAAGTTTTAATAGAAAACCTTCACAGTCTGTGCCAATCATAACAATTATAAAGTCAATGACAAAATAGCGCATGAAATGATAGTTCCTAACGCCTGATTTGGTGCATAGCTTAAAGCCCGCCTCCAAACCAAAGTCCTACTGCTAAAGTTGTTAGTAAAGATACTTCACCAGGCAGTGAAGCCATTCTCTTCATAGGTGTACGTTGAGCAGCGCGCAGAGACACTCAATTTTACCTACATTTCATTTTATTCAAACGAGTTCTGAGCCATGTATCGTTTTTTAAAACCTGCTATCAAGCCTTGTGCTGCTTCAACCTCAAGCGATGCCGTAGCTTGCACACCAGAAGCTATGACTATGGCTATGGCTCCGGTGTTCCGTCAATTTGTGCTCCCTTGCCAAAAAATACTACCGTAATGCAAAGCAATCATAAAGCCTTTGTTTTCGCCTTGATATTGCAATATGAATCAGTTTACAGTAGTAACTATTATTCGTTAGCTTATCATAACGTAAGCAGATTTTATAACAAGTTGGATAAGTTTGTTCAAAGATATATGCCCACACACGCCATTATCATCAAATTTCTGCATTTTAAGGAAAACCCAGCGTGTACATGCAAATATAAGTATGCTCACTGGTCGAAAAGCGCAATGAAAATAAATGTATTTTTATGATTTTTGAAATACTTAAGATATGAGCGAGGAAACAGCCCGAGATTTTAGGTTTGCGCAAGCGCAGAACCGCGAGGTAGCATTTTTTGATAGGTAGCAAAATTTGTCAGAACACCGGCTCCAGTGCCCTCCACAAGCACTGCCCCAAACCAGTTCCCTCTCTCTGCTGCCTCAGCCCTACCTCACGCAGTTTGCGACTTGAATGGCGATGCTCCATCCCAGCCAATATTAGCTAGCTACCCAAAGCATGCATTCGGTGCTTTATGGCGATCATTCAAACCAGCCTGGTATCGTACACGACCGTGGCTGGAGTACTCAGTTCAGCGGGATGCATGCTTTTGCTTTCCCTGCAGGAAATATGTTACTGCCGGTGAGAGGGATGCCGTTTTTACCACGCGTGGTTTTACCAACTGGAAAGCAACATTCGAGCGTGACAGGGGGTTTCAGAAACATGCATCCAGCCACAGTCATATTCAGGCATATACAGAAGTCTCTTGCTGCCGAGTGCCAACATTTTGACAACAATCTTTGCAGTAGGTTTATAAATTTGTTGAATAAATGCACGGAAGTTTGTTATAGACCATGTTTTCATATCAATCTACGCACTAGAACAAAGTATTCGCGCCAAATCATATGTAATGCGTAGTTGCTAGCGCATTAAAATCTTTGTTTGGCGCCAAGTTTGTCAAACTTGCGGGATCCCGCAAATTACGCATCCTAAAATCATCACTGCATCCATATGCACCTCCCCACAAAATTTCACATCTCCCTTCAGTGGTTCGGCAAAAGAAATCAAAGTTAACGCAAACACCGACGCGAACACCGCCATGCGATCCTATAAGCCCTCTTTGGTCCGGTGGACCAAGTGCACAAATGAAATTTTTTTTTTTTTAAATTTAAAAAAAAAAAATCCTTCCTGCCTATTCAAGCCCAAATCCTTGATGATAGCAGAAACATAACATTTTTTTATCGGCCTAATTGGTCGGATGACACAAAAGCCTGCAGATACTGAAGCCCAGCAGGACTGGACTTTGACAACTCTGGGTTAACCTGTCCAAAATTTCTTGATCTGCCAGAAAACTGGGTGGGTGGGGACTATGTACAAAAGGTGCTGAAATTTCAAAATGGCTCATCCAATACAGAAGACACAAATTAAAACTGCCAGTGTGCAGTTCAACCTAATTGTAATTGTATGGATTCAAAGTACAGTAGAGAGCCAGAAAAACAAATGTGTCACTGTCCAATGAATTATGGTGTTCACTTCATATCTACTTCACACTCACAAAGCACATCCATCAACCTTGAGAACAGTTCAATAATTTGAATTCAATGAGGAATGTTTATATCGTTAAAACAAATTCATAGTTTCTTTCACTAAGGAAACATTCATTTGAACATAGAAAATACAGCCTAGACATTGATAATGTTACAAATTACTATGGTTGAAAATGCACATATTAATTCAGAACTTACAAGTGATTACAAATCCCAATTTTAATCAGCCATTACTCTACTGTACTCACAAAATACTCACTTTACACTTAAATAAACATGCAGGGGTCAAATTTGTTTCTTAAGAAACCCAGCTTGTTAAGTACAGCTAAATCCCAAATAATTATAACAGTTGCTATATAATACAACAGTCTTCATATTCATAGAGCTAAACTTCAGAGTTTTGAGATCAAGTTTAAACTGGAGAAATTCATGTTCATGGGACACAGATACCGTCACATCTGGGATTCTCATCAAAATTTGACCAAGTTCAAACCCCTGAAAAATTATGGTATTGATAGCCAATAAATGGCTTGATTTTTATTCAGAAAAAGAACACTGGAAAATGTTCAGGGTAATCATGAGGTGCTCGAAGCTATGCAATCTCACTGGTGATTTGCAAATTTCTCAACACCATTTTTTCCCAGCAGGCATTTCATGTAGTGAAGGACATTCCGCTGCTGATGCAAGAAAAAGGCACAAGATAGTCCATCTGCCTTGTGGTGGCATTTATTATTATTTCACTTAAAAACACTAGAAAGCATAGCACTGCAAGATACTGATATTTACCACAGCCTTCAGTTTGCCAGCCAGCTATGCCTTCCTCAGCTTACTGCAAATGCATCTTTCCTGGATATCAGAATTTGCAAAACGGCCCTGTTTGAATTATTGAAAAATGATCTTATGATCATTGCAGTAAATTCTTGAGATTTTTGGTGTGAGCAAACTTATGCCAGACCCCCGAGCAATGTTTCAGCGAAGCAGGGCGGCAATCAGAGCAATGGCTTGCCTTGCAACCCCGGACAGATAGACAGAGGCACCACCAATTATAGAGGCAGGACTGCAATTAATTGTACAGCTCTACTTTGTCGAGGAACTTCTAAATAATTGTTTGACTGAATGATTCTATTGACGGGCTATTTCATGAGCGAGATTTCCAAGAAATCGAAGACTATATAGAAAGTCATGCGCTATAGTAACATTCAATTGCATGTACTATTCAATAAAGCAGCTGATTAATTAAGCACCTGCAAAGCCACCATTTCTCAAACTTGAAACTCTGATGTACTTGTCGTCTTAAACAATCACGCACCTGGGCATCCATTCAGGAAAATTTAAGGGGCCTGCCAGCTGAATGCAAGAGTGATTTCATTATTTTTTTTTTTTTTTTTGCGCAGCACAGATTGCCACCGCACTGCGCAGAGGGCCACAGATTCAAAAACTTATCCACAGTGGCCTACCAGCTATTGCAGGTATGGAATAGACAGTGGCTGCATGGCAGCAGTGTTTTTTATACATTGGTGTATTTTGTACCTGAAATCACAGGGCACCTAATGTGGCCTTTCTCTCCAGAGTGCAGCTCAGGAAATGTTCAATGACAGATGGTATATTGATTCTGTCCAGAATGTCATTGTAAGAATGCACGACACCACAGTGCGTAAACCTCTTCAGGCTCATGGTGCTTGATGACGCCCAGGGTCACATACCCCACAGCTGTCGAAGATGCTGGCGATAGTCTGTGCTAAAGTCCCCAACTTCAGATAATTTTCAGCAACGAAGCAGTTCATTGTCAATCCCTTCAGCTTAACCTAACAACTGCTTGGGGATAAGCGCAGTGGCTTGAGTGCGAATATTTCCAAATGAGCGAATATTTCCCAAAAAACAATAAAGTTTATCAGTTTGAATATTAAATATCTTGTCTTTGTAGTGTACTCAATTGAATATAGGTGGAAAAGGATTTGCAAGTCATTGTATTCCGTTTGTATTCACGTTTTACACAACGTCCCAACTTCATTGGAATTGGGGTATGCTGGTTAACGTTAAGCAATTAAGCAATTGATTCACTCAACATTACTGTTGATTGCTTTCTGAACTTAAAATTCTCACAAAACAGCACAGCTATGCATAAATTCCTTGGCTTTCAGTGTGTTGAGCTACTGTGAACCTGAAAATATTTTATACGTCACAAGGATGGCACAATACAATTTTTTTCCCGCAATAAATCTATGTTTTTGAAGACTTAAAACTGAATCAAGAGCCATCTTAAAACAAATTTTTAAAAATTTCATTAATTTTTTGTAAGTTCTCCTAAAAATTTCCCACGACAGGAGATACAGAGGGTTTCATTTTTTTTTTTTCACTCCAACAATCTCACACTGTAACCTAGCAAGGCAAATCTGCTTCTCAGCATCACTTCTTAGTCATTATACAACATAGTTAACACACTGGTTTTGGTTTTTCAATAGGCTAAAAAATAGCTTCATTGTTATTCAGGGTAAGTACACGGGAATAGGTGGTGAGTTATGTGCGAAAATATGACAAGATTTGCAACTGCACAGGTGATCAGCTGACTTCACTACAGAAACATTTCACTTTGCCTCTGACGTTCAGTTGCTGTTTGTATAAAACCCAAATTCAGGTATGAAGGTAAGTTTTCCAGAAAAAGAGCATACATATGCTTATCTGCCCTATGGCATGGTTGGTCTTACTACGCCGTTTAAAAAATAAATAAATAAGTAAATAAATAAATCGGGATCCAAAATTGGCACACCTCTGTTGCAATGGAAACGATACAATGTCTCATTCTGTCGCACAGCGTTCACTGGCAGGTCTTAGGAAGGATGCAGACATCTTGCATTAAGGATCTTCTGTAAGAGCTGGAGCATTTAATCTTATCCCATTGCATATCTTTGCTCTATACTGGGCTTTAGGCTTCTGCTGAGTTTAATGTCATGGGAGCAGTTCTTCAACTATTAAGCACACATTCTAGTATATCATCATGTTTGCATGATTTCTAATGGAGGAGGTGACACCTTATTCTTAGTACACTGGGGTAATGGCTGCTGAAAACAAGGTCAAAAGTTTAGACAGACACAGGCCCACCCACCTTTTAGAGGGGCATTTTACATTTAGAGGGGTTTACAAGAGTAAAAATCAAATAAGACACTTAATTTAAAAACTCGCACCCGTCTAAAGCAAGCAGAAACCTCTTGAGTGTTATGGAAAAACCTAGTAAGTCTAATTTTGGTTGAAACTGAGTTAGGACCATTTTTGTACTTACTAGGCTTTGCCTCATCATATACAATAAGATACATGAAAAATAATCATTGATATCCTATGTTTTGCAATGGCAAAACCTAGCAACTCATCGGTATTTAAAGGTGACACAGAATGGTTGAACGGGGTATTTATCCTTGTTCTGTGATGTGACATATAGACAACAAAATTTTGGTTGGGTCTGTAATGCCTCAGAAGCTTCCTAAAAACCTCTCTCAAAAAGCCATGTAAGCTATGTTGTTTTGCACCTATTTGGCGACCTTTAGGGCTTAACTGGCAACCTTATTATGAAATGCAAGCATTTGACGCTGATTGGCTGGCTTTGCTGCCACTCAAAAGAATGTAACTTCGCCCAGAGCGGTAGGGAAAATGGAAAACACTCACCGGCTTCGGAACACGGACAGACCAACTTAATGCAGCTATGGCATATTCAGAGATTCAGCCTTATATGTTTGAGCCCGAATCGGATGAGGACACTGAATTGGAGGAAGAACCAGTCCAGCAAAGGCTGGATTTAAACGTTTCTGAATGGTAAGCATTTATGAATGTTCCCCCCCCAAACGTAATAACCATTTCTTGTCCAAAGTGTCCTAACGAAGTAATAGCACGGGCTACCCATTTGGACATTAGCCTAATCCTTTTGCACCATTAAATCGAGAATAAATAATAATTTCACTCTAATGCATAAATATGCCCAGAGGCTCCAAGTTTGGGTCTTAGGCTGACGATAGCCAACCATTCGAGCAGAATAAAAATAGAACCGTTTCACCTAGGCCTATTAGTGATAATATGAGCATCAAAATAGACAGGAGGCTCGCTCAAAGGCTGATGCTTATATGGTTTGTATGAGAAGTCGACACGTGTATATAGATTCTTAGGACAAAAGTTGGAATGCTAACTATACAAATGTTTCCCATTCCCAATGTCTCGGAGACAGCTAGATAGGCTACTTCAGAGCTGTCAAGGCTTACGCATTCGAAGTGAGTCTCTCACATTTACGTTCCTGTGCCGTAGTCAGCAAGTATTCAATCAAAGCACACTGAAGAAATTCATTTGCGGAATTTAAGTCCTTGTGCAATAAGTTAATCCGTTTCACATGCATTACGGTGGATTTCCCCACTAGTGACACGGAAATCGATTATGACTCTGGAATTCTCACGCTTGTCTTTACTGAGGGATTGGAAGCAATGGAATTGCATAAACATGCAAATTATTTCGAAGGGGAGGAAACAGAATGAGAGTGGGGGGGGCAGTGAGATACATGTGACATCATATGTATCCGTTGTTCAGACTGGCCCGTTTTCTGGCGGTCATTTTTAACAGAGGAATTTCCATGAAACGGAGATGTTCAAAATGTCTAGCACTTTTCGTATGTTCTTGAATGCGGGTAGACTAACGTTATTCAACATAGACAAGGTAAAAACGGTTTTTGCTTCTGCGTCACCTTTAATACGTTGACTACCGACTACGAGATAACTCGTAATGGCGGGTCAGGGCTGGTGCTAGACCTGAAAATTTGGGGAAATATCCATCCTTTTTTTGACAACAATTAGTCCTGGCTAATTCTAGATGGTTTTCCTTTATTAATACGTTTTCCAATTCAAGAATAATCAAGTGGAAACTGAAGACATGGCTCCTCCCCCCCATGCAATCTAACAGTGACAAAATAATGGGCTACATTCAGTACAGAAAAATAATTAAATTATAAATAGGTCTATGCACTGGCACTCAGCAACGGTAATTTTTTTCCAGCGTGAGCAGCATTTCAGAACTCTTTTGCAAATGAAGGTAATTTCAGTGACAAGTATGTACACCCGTTTTCGCAGCATGGTCACGCAACTTGCTGTAAAAAAGAGACAGCTGCCCGATTGGAAAATGTAAACAGATGAAACCACGTACTAGTCACCAAAATTACCTTCATTCACTGAAGAGTTTGGAAATGCCGTCGCCAAGTGCCAGTGCATAGACCTAATTGTAATCAAATTATTTTTCTGTACTGAATTTTGCAATCATATTGCCATGGATACTGATAAAAAAAAATCCTCCATAAATATCTCTTATTATGTAATGAACAAATAACTGCCAAATATTGTCGGACAAGAGGAATACAGTTTTCGGTCTTTTCTCGGAATCTGCTTTTTGTGACTTACTAGGTTTTTCCATCACACTCAAGCACTGGTGCTGAAAAGTGACGCCAACACTGAGGAGCCAAAAACTGCAGTTCCTCGAATGGCCACTGGAGGCCAGCTGCAAAAGCGAGTCAATCCCCATTGACCCCCCATGTTAAACAAGTAACTGTCCCAAATGCGACTGTGTCCACCCCCTCAAGGTCACCAAAATCGACTGGTGTCGTGGGACTGTTCGTCTCGCAACCGCTTCACTGATATGAACAGCGTTCTGCCCGCCACCTCATGCTATGCGCAGGCTCCATCCCCAGGTATGATCTAGCTTCTCGGCCATGGCGAACATGTAGCATCGCGCTAGGCTAGCATCGTCCACAAAACAGAGCTTCACTTGGCCCGCCTCAGCTCCACCAATGCTCCACCTCTTTGCCCATTTTTGGATTAGCCGGGAGTTGGGCAAAGTCAGGCACTGCCAAGATGGCAATGGCTGGGAGCACTGGCGAGCACTAATTGAGCTTCATTCTGGGTTTTTAGAGCTCTATGGGTGACATCACAAAGACTAAGTCCATTGTTTTAAACACCCTACGGTCTAAACCAGTCAAAATTTTAAAATGCCCCTCTATGAGACAGGTTAGACCAGTGCCTGGCTAAGCCATTGAATTGACTTGGCAGTTTGTAATGAAGTTATTTCAAACAATAATATTTCACATTTTTATGTATTGGGAGTGCTTCTAATGGTAACTTAGTGAATTTAAGTTTTTTTTTTTTGTTTTTTTTTCAAAAACAGGTGTTTCTCTATTTTCATGCTTAAAGGAGCTGTGTCATGACTAAAGCTCATACTCACGACTGTGAACAAAGTAAATCAGCTCAACTGAAAGTCATAACCTAGAAGATATTTTTCTTCTATGATTATTGGCGATTCTTCGTATCCTATGGCTAAAGCTTAAAATAGTGCTTTGAATCCTATCCTTTCCAAAGAAAGCTCCTTGATATAAAAAGCATGATGCTAGAGAGACTAAAATGTATAAATACAATGCAAAACAAAGACAGATTGGCAAGGATGGAATCAGATTGACTAGCAGACAAGCAAATTCACTTTCTTAGGATGTCCGTTCTTAGCATGCGCAGTAATCGTGACACAGCTCCTTTAAACCAACTCAAATCCCCTGAATTCTGATGGGCAGACAAAATGATGGCTCAAAATGAACTATCAAAAGGATGAAGCATTCACATGAATATCAAGTGCTCTCTGAGGAAAATTAGTCAACTTTACGCTAAAACATAGAGCAGACATTTCCCACTAAGTAAAGTGAATGGGGAAAATTTTGAGCAAAAATCCTTACTTTTGATGGGGTCTGCCGGAGTGAGTGAATTTCCTTCAGCTGTATCTCCCTCGAGCATCTCTGTTCCATATCCAGGAACCAGGGGATTGGCACGAACATGCACCGCAACTTTTCGCACTACTCCAGGGGAATCAAGGTCCTTCATCTTCAGTTTGGCTTTTCTTTTCCTCCTCTTTGTGGATGTGAATGGAGATAGACCAAGATGACGAGGCTGCCCTTCTTGTACACTACACAGGGTTTTCTTTGCATGCATAGAAGATCGGTATTTTCTGCCAATCCCTTCCTTCACTTTCTTCTGGCTTGCACCTGAGGTCAGCTTCTTAAGTTTCTCATAGATTTTTAGCGCCGAGTGCTGGGTGAGCTTAGAAATTTTCTTCCTGGGCATGGCAGGGGCAGATATAGATTCTGTGGACATTAGGTCTCTGTAGGACAGCTGGTTCATACCATGCTGTGCGCTTATCTCCTCCTCAGGATCCACCATCATTCTCCACTTAAAATTCGGCTCTCGCAAAGGGGTTTTGCGCTTTCCAGAAACAACACCTGAAGACTGACCTTCAGCTTTAGGTTGTGGACCACAGTACGTCTCCATGGTTTGGGACACTTCAGTGTCATCAGATTTGAGGACAGGTTGAGCGACAAAGTCTTCATCATCCAAAAAAGAGAATATATCTTCTAAAGAGCCATCGTCTTTTTTCCTGGTTGACCGAGGGTGCAGGCTGAGGAGACCTTTTTTTGGGATCATTCTAGATGGAAGCAAGTACATGTCGTCATCATCAATGAATCTTTTTGGTGTCTTGATGACTCTAGAGGACCTTGCGCTCACCACAGCCAAAGGGTCGTCTTGAATTGCACCGGACAGGCAGTCCGTGGTGGCAGAATGTGACTGTTCTGCATTTGCTCCTCCTTCAGAAGCATCTGAGATTGGTTCATAAACAAAAGTGACAATCTTACGCCTTATTCGTTTCGGCCCACAGTTTGGCTTGAGTCGTACAGGAAGCTCATCAGGCTTCCTTCGATACCCAAATATTGATTTGCGTCTCTTTTGTTTGAAAGGCTTCCTAATTCGCCGCGTTGGTTGTTCACTCGACTCAAAGCCATCACCATCTCCAGTCATCTCCACTTTAATTTTTGGTTCACTTTCTGCCATTACATTCTTTGCAGCTTCAGAGGTTTCTGTACCCTCATATTCAAGGCCCTCCTCATCCTTTGGGAAGAACAAGTCCTTTGTAATTCCAGGTCCATCAGCTAGCTGCGGTGCACATGAAGCAAACTCCACTCCAGAGGATCTCCCTGCATTATCTGTAGGTTGTTTAGAATCACTGACTCTCTGGACCTTTTCTTTCTGTGCCATCTGTGACTTATTGCCACCCTTTGGTGAGGGGAATAAAACAGACCTGATATCTGAGATGGAGATGGTTTTATGAGATAGTGAGTCATTCAATTCAGTCAATGTTGACGAGTCTCCTGAACCCCCACTGCTGTTTCCAGTCTGGGTTTCTGGTTTGCTGACATCACAATCATTTGGACAAATCACAAGTGACTTGTACAAACCCCTCTGTTTGCTTGGTGAGGAAACAACCTTCAGCTTCAGTGGTGGTACAACATCTTTCCCATCAGTAACATTTTCAGGTCCTGCATCATTTGAAAGGGTTTTCATAATTTTTCCAACACCAAGCTCGCTGCTCATTTTACGTCCTCTTTCAGAGGTCATCTGCTGCTGCTGGGAACATTTGTGAGGTCCAGAGACAGGAAAATCAGCCGTGTTTTCATCAGTAATCATCGCTTCGCCTTTCCTCTTTTCACCAGAATCCTGCCTTTTGGGTACCTTCTCCCTGCCCTTCACTAGTGTTAGGGTCCACACAAATTTGCTTTGTTTTTTACAAGTTACATCCTTTAAATCCTGACTACTGGTTCGAGCACTGGCTGATCTAGCAAGTACGGCTCTCGGGTTCCTCACCCGCTTTAGTTTCAAACCTGGCACACCAAGGTCTTGACTCTTGCCTTCAATGGCAAGACTCTTTGTCCCAAAAAGCTTTTCTGGCTCAGTCGGTGGAACTGCTGAAGCTTTTCGGTTAGTCCTTCCCGTCCGACTGCCCTTCCTGCTTGTGCTCTCAAAAGCTTTATCAGCTTTGATTTTCCCTTTGGACAACGGCTCATCTGGACTTCCCTCTTTACCAAGGCTTTCCAATTCTTCCATAGAACTTCCATCAGCTTTATCATTCTGGCTGGCTTTTTTATCATGTCTCTGCCCCTTGGGCTTGGTTGCTCCAATACTTGCCTCTGAATACTCAAGTCCACATGTTCTTTTCAAACCTTCAGGTGCTCCTTTCTTAGTGACAAGCTGGGATTTATCCAAAGACCTTCCCTCATGTACACTCTGGCCCTCACCTTCGAGATTCAATTTCTTCTTTCCACTGCCGGCTCCCATTGCCTTGCCAACAAAGCCCTTTCCTTTATTTGCGGTTGTGGCTCGTTTTTTATCAAAACCAGCTTTTGCAAGAGATTCTTTTTCACCAAGTTGTTTCCCTTTCATTAACTTCACTCGAGCAATGGAAACCTTTGGAGCATGCAATTTCTTGCCTTTGGAAGGAAACCTAAGCCTAGATAACTTCACATTTTTCAGAGGTTTCTGACCAGATGCAGTAGTCGTCTTGACAGTCTTTTTTGGCCACTAGTTTGACTCCAATTGTGGATTTTGCCGCCATTTTCCCAGAATCTCGATCTGAGGCTGAATCAATTCTTTTTAGGTTGTTTTTGGAATGCTTTGTACCATTCTTCAGGGGTTGTACAGCAACAGGTCCCCGTCTTGGTTCCTGAGGTGGTTTAGAGCCTTTTTTCTGATGCGATGATACAGTGGCTGTTTCTTTTTGATCCGCTTCTGGATGCGACCCTTCTACCAGTTTCTGAGATTCCAGATTGAGGGAATAACCTGAAAATACAGTTTTAAATCAAAAATATTAATTCATTTCATTCAAAAGGTTTCCAGCAGTCAAGCAGTGTTAAAATATTTCAAAGTATAATCATCATCTTACTAGAAGAGTGTATTAGAGTTGGGCGATATGCAAAAATTTTCCAACCAGCCACTGTCAGCCCAACAGCCGGCCATTGCCGATATACCCATGCAGGTGTGTGTGGGGCGTGTTTGGGCTTCAGGGGGAGTCCGCATAGCCCTCATGCCATTGTGAGTGACCATTGTGAGTGACCACAATCATGCAAGAGCTTGGTTGCAAAGCGAATACAAAAATTCCCCTATTTGAGATTGTTTTTGCATAAAACCAAACGTAAATGGCCAGCCAAAGGACCAAAACACAGTGATCTGCTTTATTTGAACCCCGCACCCCGGATTGGACAGCGGACATAGATGAACAGTTATCTCAGTGAAGAGGTCACTGATGGTGACGAAGACCATCTGACTTAATGGAAAGCACATGAAAAGCATTTTGATTTAATTTCAAACATGGAAAGGAACATTTCTGCATACCAGCCACAGGCATCCCGTCAGGAAGGATGAATAGCACAGCTGGCAATATCGTTATCCACCTAAGTACTTTGCTAGATAAGCCAGATAAGGTTGCCATGTTTGTTTTCCTACTGAAGAATCAGTAAGTCTTAATGGTGACATGATGTGCCTATTTTTTGCACTGAGAAGGTCTATAATTTCTTAAGATTTATTTTTATTTCCAATACATTTTTTGGACAATTCTTTGTTCGCTGTTCTTTGCAGGTAATAAGCTAATGGGCGTCTTTAGCTACGGTGCGAAGCACCATTATTATTTGGCGTGATTGTTGTGTGATTTTTGCACTTTATTTTTCCATCCTTCTTAGTTCATATTTACTGAAGCAAAATAATTTCATGTGTCATCACAATCTAATGGAAACACCAACCTGGAGGACAAAAGAAAGATTCCTCTGCTTCCCGCCAGAGATTTTTACCGTATTGTTTTGCCAAAATGCTGGTTAATTATCGTCCAATCGGATGCAGTGACCAATGAGAAAGAAAGCCTGGGTTGTGATGTAGGCTACAGAATCCCATCGGAGAATGAAAACCCAGAGAAGAGACAGTTCTGGATTTGTCGCCGACGTCAATAACACTTGGTAACTGTTTATTCAACTAAAACAATCAACGTTTGGTCGCAAGCTAAACAGCACTCATCTTTGCTTTGAAAATGATTTTTTTTTTTTTGTCCTTCACCTTCCAACCAGCAACATTATTGACCCATCTAGATCAAGCATACATATAAATATCCACGCATTAGAATGCATTCATTCTGATGGGGAAGATTCACGATGGAAATGAAGATAAGGGCAAAGATTCTCTACAAGATAGCCTGCTAAATTAAAAGTGAAAATAGCGACAGTGGAGCCAGGAACGTCACTAGACATTTACAGTTGGGTGGGCTGAGCAATCACGCGGAGGGGCAGTGGACTAGTTTTAAAAATTAAAGTCAGGTTTTGTCATCATCTTTAAAGCATAAAGCCCTGCAGTAGATCTTGTCATAATTTCTATTGAGCACAGATCTACTGAAAGAAATTATATCCATCAGCTTACAGCATTCACAAAGCAAGAGAGGGCCATCTCCTTTCTCAGACAAATTATTGGTCCAAATTAATGGTTTAATGAAACAGTCAACAGGTTTATTCAATTTTCATCTGCTCAATTTGAAAAAGAATAACTTCACTTCTACTGTCCATTTACAAAACCGAACACTTGTCAGCACAATTATGAACATTCATTAATTACACTGTTGCACACATATGGCCCTTACCCTATCTTTACAGTTCAGAGGAGACATGAGGATAAATACAACAGTATGAATGAAAAAAGTATTTTTCATGTAAGCCAAGTTTAGCCAACTCTCCTTCATTTACAAAAACTGAAAAATATGACTATGGCGCTAACTGCTATTAAACAATTAAATTCAGCTTATCCAAAACTCCACATGGCCTATGAATAATAAATCAAAGCTCTATTGAATCTTTAAGTTTTTCTCGCCGGACCAGCCTTTAGAGCTACTGCTTCTACAGAATTTTAGGATTTCCATCTAATGATCAGGAAAACGAAGGAACTGCCTCAATATGAGTGTTCAAGAAACAACCTATGGCCAATGCCAACAATCATTCAGATATTCTGAAGTTTGAACTCTGGCAGCTGCATTTGGTTACATTCACACCATGTCTTTTTTTAATGAAAAATGATAACCAGAGTGCTCTTTCATGAAGAAAAAACGCTGTTCTAAAATACAGCTGCGAGTAATGATTACAGTGCGCGTCGCTTTGGCTGAGAGCTTTTGTTTTTCCAACTATAAAAACTTATGCTAAGAGTTAACGTTGGGTAAAATGCTAGTTTTGATAGTGATTTTGACCGCCCCAAACGCTGACCAGAAACGCTTCCGACTTGTCCAGTTTTACTCCCTGAATTCATTTTAGTGATACAGTTTAACAGTCATGTCTTACAGCAAGTTCACTTCGCTCTTATTCAGGTCAGCAGGGCGTCGGCGGTTTTTATGGGGCCATTTACAAATGTGCATATCAATCTGTGTGCGGGTAATCAGATGTGTAAAAGTCTAGTGTTCATGTGAAGGTTTGAACCCCGAGCTGCGAGCGAAGGCTAGTTTGACTGCAGGTAAATTCACTGTGTGCCTCAGCGGCTATACAGCCAATACGCCAAAGGAATATGATGTAAAACAGACGCTGTCAGCTTCAAAAAAGACGTCAAGTGTGAAGTGAACATAGCCTATGGTCAACATTAACTTGAGCTGTATCTGTCGGTCAAAAAAAAAAAAAAAAAAAAAAAACTGCAAATGACAGCTGTTTTGCAACATTTATTGAGCAGCATCTTGCCACAAATCATAAATATAGGGCACTGGCAGCCCCAGAAGCTCCCACCATTAAGATAAACAAAATGTTGAAGTTTTTTTTGACAGACGCACCTATGGACGGACGCACAGATGGAGCCCGATACCAAAGCTCCCGTGCCTCTCGGGCGGCGGGAGCTAATTAGGAGCCTGTAACTGAAAATGTTGATAAGATAAAGCAAATTGTCAAAGTTTTTGATGATATTTTGAGGCCAGTACCCTTGAAAAAATAGGCCAAGGTCACCTTTAGGCCACGTCATTTGTAGGCCTTTAAGAGATGCGTGTCCAGTAAAAATTAGGAGCCTGTAACTGAAATAGTTGATGAGATAAAGCAAAATGTCAAAGTTTTTGGTGATATTTTTAGGCCAGTGACCTTGAAAAAATAGGCCAAGGTCACCATCAGGTCATTTGTAGGCCTTTATGAGATGCATGTCCAGTAAAAATTAGGATCTTGTAACTGAAATCGTTGATGAGATAAAGCAAAATGTGTTGACGGACGGACGGACAGACGCACGGACGCACGCACGCATAGAGCCCAATACCTTAGCTCCCGCACCGCGAGTGGCGGGAGCTAAAAATGTTAGGTGGGCTTTTTAACTTCAGAAGGCTACTTAATATTGCAGCTTCTCCACAGTCCACATGTGAATCGTGTACCTAGTAGAAAATGCTGAATGCGAAATCAAAGATTCTCTACATTTTCTGTTTGGAAACAGTCTCTCGTAAAGTCAATGTGTCATAACTCCCGGGCGTGAAAGACGCATTTAAGGTGCATCTATGGTAGCTTAATTCTGTGCCGTTTAAGGCTGTGTTGCTTGTGCAGCTGAAACTTACGACAGACACAAAATCTACTTTTTATGGACTCAATAGCACAATCGTAATTAGATTATAACAAACGTTTGAGGCTTTAGCCAACCATTCATCGGGGGGGGGGGGCACTGCAGCATGCAGCATATAGCCCCCCAAATGGAGCTGGGGTCACAGGGACCTGGCTAGCTGTTTTTAATTAATGAAATAGGCTTGCTATGGCAAGTGCTGCACATGAGATCACAAGTGCCAATAAAGTCATCCAAATATCCATGAGTTAGAACAAATGAAATAATGACAAGTTCATCCACACCTCAGTAATATGATGCAATTACCAAATGCAAAGTAATCTGGGGGTAACAACAAGCATCATTCTCATAAAATGTTATCGTGAAAATTGACAAAATCCAATACATCAGTATGCTTCAATCCTCAATACAAATATCCAGCTGCAACTTGAGTCTCTTTGTTGAGCATTTCCCCTTCACTAAACTTGTGCATTTTCCAGAGTTACTTTCAACACATTCACTTATAAAATCACAGGTTTGAACCTTTCTGTAGAAGATAATATCTAGAGAGGATGCTCAATGAAGACAATGAACTTACGATTGGAGGATTTATTTTCTGAGCGTAGGGATTTGGTGTGGTTGCCTTCAGTCTGTACTTCAAAGCCTTTGAAGTCTTCACCCTGAAAGACATGATCAGATTATTTAGCTGCAGGCACAGCTGTTCCAGGACTTGCAAAGCATTGCAACACTGGCTAGAGTTCCACTCAGGCTGACGTGCACACATGATGCAAGCTTCTGGCATTACACAGCACTGTACCCACTGCTCCCCCTTCACCCTCAGACAGTCTTCATAACAAACACAATATCTTTGTTAAACTTTATCATGAAATACTGAAATATACATTAAACCTATTATTTTTATATGAACCCATCATTATCCAGTTATCTAGATGGTCCAAGTTGCAATTCCATGCAAGATCATTAACATCATTTGTGGTATTAGAGTTCTGTAAATTCATGAGGATGTGAAACGATGCATTTCACAGTAAAATGTTTGATGCAGACAGCCACAACTTTTTACTCTAACAACGACCAGCTAAGGCACACAAGAATAGTATCCGAGGACCATCTATAACCCCAGGTGAATTTTATGAAATCACCACACTTACTTAAGCCAGAGGGTTAAAACACAGTAATGGTGCCCTGGGTGTCAGAATTTTTTTTGTTTCATTGAAACTTAAAATTCTTATATATTTGTAGAAAACAACCTGAATTTTCAGATAACATAAGTTTCATTGATATACACCCAGTACTTTTTCTGTGAGACACTGGGAAACATAAAGGGAAAAAAATTGCCTCTCTGATGGGACACATTGTAACATTGGCCTAGGCCAGAAATTAGGTTATTTTTTCATATTCTTATTATTCAAATATGTTAAACTAATGAAAAATAATAGTTTAACATAGAAAACTGCCACCCAATACTTATATTGTGGAAAAAATATTTAGTACTGTGGGTGGTGTGTCCCGTCAGATATTTGACTTTGAAAAGTTTTCATATTTTCCACAACTGTTAAGTTATATCAATAAAACTTGTACTCTTCTTTTTACTATGATATGTAATCATTATAACTACAAGTTATAGAATTAAAATCATTTACAGGGAAAATATTGCCACAATTCTATTATTATCTCTGACGGGACATTTTCTGACAAATCTGATTGACTAGGTTTTGTTCTTCAATTAAGTTACTTTTGACTGTTCTGTTGTGTTATATTTCTTTTTTAGTGTATCCATATTAGTATTGGGCACTTTTAATGATGATTAGCTATGTTGCCTTTCAGTGTTCAGGTGTTGGCATGTGTTGTCAGGCCTCAATGAGTTGTGTTTCACACCTCACTGCATTACCTGCCAAGCAGGGGCTGTTTGACATGTGGATGTGCATGATTTGCTCACAAGATGTCTTGTGACTTGCAGTCCATTGTCTTTTTGTTTTTACAATGTCTGTTGCAACATGTCATATGCAGTGGCGGTGGTGGACAGAGAACAAGGAGGGCGATGAACATGTCTTTAAACTAAAACTAAAAAACTAAATTTTTTATAAGAACAATAGAACGTGTATCATGAACAATGTTTATTATTACTGACTACAGGTAGCAGTAATGGATTATGAATTGCTTAAAAAATTATATTGTGCCTTATCGATGTGTCACTATAATTATTAAGATTCTCAACACAATGCATCTGGTGATGTTTGTAAAGTGCAGAATGTTATTTTAAAGTTACCTTGTAAATACATTTCTTCAGATACAAAAGGGTGTCTTTTTTAACCTCTGTTGTCATATTTTTATATAGTGGTCAAAAGTGTCCCGTCAGAGATGTCCCGTCAGAGATAATGACTTTTTACACTTACAGCCCATGCTGCTAAAGAAAGTACAAAAAAATTGTTTACTTATGCCTTAATTATTTCTTAAGACTTATACCTTGCAATATAAATTGCAAAGGTATAGATTAAATGAAATTCCAAAGAGAAATTTTAGTTGGAGTTTTAGCCTAAAATACTAGGGGCCAAAAAAGTCCCGTCAGAGATTGAACTTTAACTGATTGTCATTCCAACATTTATTTAAATATAAATTGTTTTGAATAAGCCCTTATGGTCCAATTAAAGCAAAAATGAATTTAAAAGTAACATTGTGGATCATTTAGCACCAATGATCTGTCATATTGTCTCTAAAATGTCCCGTCAGAGAGATTTCGAATACCGTGTTTTGACCCTAGACTTTCTTTTGACCTGACTCCCAGGTAAAGGGAAGGTGGAAAACCTGCTGGTCTCGGCCCACGAGGACCATGATTTGGGGAACATTGCCATAGAGAATGCCATTAAAACCCTCTTCAGACCATTCAGTTTCACCACAGGGTCATTCCAGCTCAAATCAACTAATTTCTGAGAAGTTTACCAGATCACCCTCTCAGATTCTTCAGAAAAAAATCAATAGTGCTCCTCTGCCATATTTATGCAGGAACCCAAAACATTAGCTCTGTATCTCAAATAGTTTTGAAGTTACAGCCCCTGGAAATTTTGATTATTTTTTTCCATTTTACCAAACTTGCCTCTCGGTGCAACTTCAAGCAAGAATATCTCCAAGTGTTTCCAATGTACAGCTTTGAAATCAAGTGTCTTGGGCCAACTCTTTCTGTAGATTATGAAAATGCTGTCAGATTTGATGAAGCTTGTACCCTTTTCTTCTCACAAGGCTCTAAAAATGGCCGAAAATCAAAAACGTTAAAATCACTGCCTCCTTTGAGCTCTAATAACTCAAAGCAGGGCTCTCAATTGCATCGCCTTATTTTGGCCCAAAAAAAGAATTGGCAAAAAACGCACCCAAATTATGGGAAACGCGCCCAAAATCAATAATGGTCAAAAAAAAAAAAAAATGAAGCATGTTACTAATATTACACAAACTATTCAGCCAGAAATACCGCCTACAAACTCGAGAGAAATCCGATATTTTGCTCAATCAGCTGGTCACGTTTACCCCCTAACTGTGAAATACACCTTTATTCCGGCGTCATGTGGCATATTTGAAGCTAAATCCTTCAATCAATCTGCATGGTGCGAAAAAGCATGTGTGGTGCGCGCGCATTGTTGCCCCAGACCGGAATCGGATGGACGTAAAATTCCCCAAGACTGTCAACCCCGATACCAATCGTAACATGCTCGGCTTGTTTCGACTGGCTTGTTCGGCTAGAATTTTCACTACGCAGTTTCCGTGGCTCGCTCAAGACTACAGTATTCTCCCAACCTTGTCACCCGCAGGCCCAAATAATCTGATTTTTTGCGCAAGCTGCCCTCTGGTATTGGTTTATGGACCTCTGAAGAAATGGCCTGTAGGGGGCGCTTTTCAAAACATGCTGTAGAAAAACCCTTGTATCTCTGGCCCCATTACTGATACGGGTCTGGGGTTTGGATGGATTTGTAATATGAGGCTTCCTCTAGCACCACCATCATTTACAATGGTTGTATCTGTTCTTGTTTCCATGGAAACTGAAGTTGGACAAATTTGAGATTTTTTCCACTTTTTGGACCCTTATTACTCACCAATTACTGGTGATGCTGAAAAAGCGACAAAAGTAACTTTATTTCAGATAGATCGTTGACACTTTTATCAAAAAATTAAAGCAGAATGTAATAGTTTATCAGATGAACCCTTTCAAAGTTGCTTACAACAGAAAAAGTCACAAGTTCAAGGGGTCTGTCCATCCCCGGGGAAAAGTTGCATCATTATGAATTTGCACCTGTTGCATGTAAGATGACCTGAATTATACTGGAAAACACCATTGGTCCAGTATATAGGCTTTCATCACCACAAAAAAACGGACACAAAAAGTGAAAAATCTCAAATTTGCCCAATTTCAAACACTGTTTCCATAGAAACCAGAACAGATACAACCATTGCAAATGATGGTGGTGCAAGAGGAAGCCTCAGAGATATTCATTATTTGGGCCAAATGAACAAACAGACAAAGTAAAATCCAAGACGATGACGGCCCAGGTGTGTTTCCTCTTGGCATGGAATGAGCCTGATAAGGTCACTACAACCGCAAAGAATATCAATATCAGGTTTTCAGCTCAAATAAAGTAACCCACATGAAATTCAAGCGGGTTTCTTTATTTCCAGCACACAATAGTACAGTGCCATGTACATTTCAATGCAAAGAATAACCGTGATTTTTACAACTTTTTAGGCCAGCTTTTTGGTGGGAAACTGGCCTATATACTGGATTTTTGGGCCATAGCAGTGTAATTCAGGTCATTAGACACTGCTCAGGTGCAAAGTGATGTCAGTGCAACTTTCCCCCAGGAGCGAGCCAGGCCCTTAAACTTGGGCTCTTTTCAGCTTTGAAAGGGTTAATCTGAACAACTACTACGTTTTCTTTCGATTTTTTGATAGAAATGGCAAGAATCTACCTAAAATAAAAGGTTCCTGGCATCGGTTGATCACTCCCTCCAACTATTAGCGAGTAATTAGGATTGAAAAAGGGGGAAATATTTTTGTTAACCCCAACTTTGACCTTAATTTCCATGACATTCACCACTGATACACTGATACAAGCAACCGTTAAAGCAACACCAAGTAACTTTTCAACCTTCATATAATATTTTCAGAACTTTTGTGATGGTAAATCAACTTAGAACAGGTTGAATGACACCTCTGTCATGGCCTGAAGGCGTCTGCATCACTTTCACTGGCACTATGCAGTTCCGAGGTGAATGGTAGGAACCCCTCCACACGAAACACTACAAATGTGCTCACTGCTTTACGGCATACGTCACTTCCCCCTTTCCTCATTCGTTAAAAAGACGGAAGTCAATGCGAGCGCCTATGTGGGATTACCGCTATCATGGCAGAAGCAGCAAGAAAACCGAAGAAATTGAAAGTTTTGTCTGATGAGACTAAAAAATGAAAGAGAGAGTGTAACAGAATCAAAGCCCAGACAAGGATCAATATTGGCCAAGCTTTCACTCGCAGGCGTGAGCTCAAAGACGAGGAGGGATGTCCGATGGATGCTGCCTTGGCCCTGTTACTGCTGGACTAGTAAGTAACGTTACACATTTTTTTTTTTTTTATAACGTTACAGTACTTCTGAGTTTGTCGTGTGGCTGGTCGTGTCACTGTGGAGCTGCGAACTATCAAGCTGGTGGCTATTTACTGCTACAACGCAAATTTCCGATAGCTAACATTAGCATTATCATTGTGATTTGAGCATCATAAGCGATGACTGCAAACCGCAAATATAAATGTTTGAGTAAAATATGTTGCTTCCTCCTGTGGAAAGTACCAAAGATGGAAGATCAGTCATACTGAATCATTGTGGGATTATCGTCTCAGTTTGTGTGTACTTGACCAAGTAGTTTCTGATTGTTAGGTAATAGTTTCAAAGAAAAATGGGATTCTTGTCGTGTTCTTTGTTGAGTTGAGTACAATGATTGCAAAAGAAGTCAATCAAATGTGTTGGCGCATCAAACCGCGTTGCTTGCTCTAAATAATCAGTAAAACAAAACCCCTGTGCATTGAGTTATGACTTTTGATAGTCCTGCTTATCACTAGCACCTTGCGCTGCGTGTAGCTAAAATTACAGGGATTGTTGCTCGTTTAAACATTTTTTATTTTCAACATCGTCATATGATAACGTTTAGCCACAATTAGATGCATTACCTCATCGCTATTCATCCCTCAAAAGCCACTGGAAACAAAAAAGTAGTTTGGACCCATCTTCTGTTCATTTCCAAAACAACTGCATGCGACCGGGAGATCAGGATGTTTACGATGCTACGCACTGGTGCTCATAGGAAATGGGGTCTTCCTTCAGGCAAAACACTACCGCTTTGGTCCATAGGCACCGCCAAACTCAACCAAAAATGAAAGTTCCTTCGTGTTGCTTTAAGATTGTCAGCCTAGAGCAAGGTTCATGTCAAGGATCAAGCCACCTTCCAGATCTGTATCTATCATAGAATCAAAGATATAAGACTTTTTCTACAGCATGTTTTGAAAAGCGCCCCCCACAGGCCATTTTTTCAGAGGCCCATAAAATCAATTCCGGTGGGCCGTTTGTGAAAAAATTGGAGATACCCATCATTAGAGTTCAATTGAACAAATATACAAAGTAAGAGAAAAATCTGAGACCATGATGGCCCAAAAGGTACCTTAAGCGTTTCCGCTTGGAATGGAATGACCCGGATGTAAAATTAAGAATAAAATTATTCCTTTAAGATAATACATCAGAAGAGCCTTTTCCACATCCGGAAACAAATTTTCATTCATATGATGACTGCAAACAATTAATAACTGACAATATTTTACCAATGAAGTACATTTATTAAATGTCACAAACAAAGCATTTAAGGAGAAATACACAGCATGAATTCATATTTCAGTAAGTCTACAAATACTCAAAACCATTGCATTTAATCAATACACATCAGTATTTTGAAAAGCAGCATTCAAGCAAATGCTTTACTAGTTATAATTCTACTTTGTTGCATCAAACAGTATTGGAGCTATTGAGACATGTAATTGTAGCATTATAACAGTAAAACTGCACAGTATGAACAATTACTATAAGAACCATTATAAAATACTTAATATATTAATTTTAATATTTTTTTTTAACTTTTTTTTTATACCACCCTTGACCACTGAAACACTGATAGCCACTGAAATGATGAAAATTCTCAAATAAATAGCATAGTGCCTGATTATTACCTGGACCACTTCACTATAAATTATGCGCTTCTCTCTGTATGATTAACATAACACATAGAACGCTCATAATTCATATTCACAAAAAAAATCTTAACTTAAGAAGGAAGGCTGGTAACAATGTCATATTTTCATCATCTCATCTTTAGTTATATAGGAATTCATGGTAAAAATATGGTATTGTTACATAACTAGCCACATGCCCAAATAAGGATGTGAAAATAAGCAATTTTTAGAACATTTCCAACTCAACCAAAATTATAAAAATTGTTTTCGCTCTACCAATGTATTGCTAAATGTGGTTGTCCTCTAGATGTGGTCCACTGTGTCAAGAATTACAGCAGAAAAATTTTCATTGCTTTATCTAGCATACCCTTTGAGTTATTAGAGCTCAGAGGAGGCAGTGATTTTTAATGTTTTTGATTTTCGGCCATTTTTAGAACCTTGTGAGAAGAATAGGGTACAAGCTACAGCAAACGGACAGTATTTTCATAATCTACGAAAGAGTTAGCCCAAGACACTTGACTTCAAAGCTGTACATTGGAAACACTTGGAGATATTCTTGCTTGAAGTTGCACCGAGAGGCAAGTTTGGTGAAATGGAAAAAAATAATCAAAATTTCCAGGGGCTGTAACTTCAAAACTATTTGAGATACAGAGCTAATATTTTGGGTTCCTGCATAAATATGGTAGAGGAGCACCTGTGAATTTTTTCAGAAGAAACTGAAGGGGTGACCTGGGAGCCACTGGTTGATTTGAGCTGGAATGACCCCACAGCATGTGTATGGAAATGTACACAAAATGTACACATAATACATAGCCAAGACAACTAAATGCAAAATACAAGTTTCTAATTCTAAACTACTTTCATTAATTAAATTTCTTTTTTTTCCAGGATAAACAACTTCTCTAGAGTAGGGCAATTCCAGCTGTAGTGTAACATGATCACTGAAAATTCAAACATGAAATGGCAATACAATTTATGCACAGCTGTATCGTTAGTATATCCAGGTGTTTGGTTCAGGAGAAATTGAAGGTCTAACGGAAACCAAATTTTTTGGTACGCATATTAAATAAAAGTTTGACATCATTCACATACTGAAGTTGTGAAAAGACTACTTGGTTGGTGGAATTATGAAAAAAAAATGTAAATCAAACTGTCATCTCATGGTTATAATGCCAATCAAGTTTGAATGATTTCCAGTAGAAAATGAACAAAATATATCCACAAGTATCATTTTCGTATATAAACTATAGTAAATTTCACCCCCTCCCCAGGGGCAAACATGGAGCTCGAGGGTCATGAAGTTCAATTTTGATAAAGCACCTCAAGAGCCTTCCATCCATGAAGAGTATTGGTTTCCAGCATATCTGGGTCTGGAGAAGAAGATTTTTAAAATTTCAGCCAATTTGACCAGTTGTAGCCCCGCCCCTCAGAGCACCTGGGGGTGGGCACCATATAATTCACAATTTTGGTGCATATTTGACCAAGGAAGGTTCCTACAAAATTGTATTGAAATCGGATCAGCGGTTTCTAAGAAGTCGAAAATGTACTGACCAGTTTTAGCCCCGCCCCTCAGAGTCCCTGGGGGTGGGCACCATATAATTCACAATTTTGGTGCATATTTGACCAAGGAAGGTTCCTGAAAAATTGTATCGAAATCAGATCAGCGATTTCTGAGAAGAAGTGGAAAATGTATTGACCAGTTTTAGCCCCGCCCCTCAAGGTCCCTGGGGGTGGGCACCATATAATTCACAATTTTGGTGCATATTTGACCAAGGAAGGTTCCTGCAAAATTTTATTGAAATCGGATCAGCGGTTTCTGAGAAGAAGTCAAAAAATGTATTGACCAGTTTTAGCCCGCCCCTCTGAGCCCCTGGGGGTGGGCACCATATAATTCACAATTTTGGTGCATATTTGACCAAGGAAGGTTCCTGCAAAATTTTATTGAAATGGATCAGCGGTTTCTGAGAAGAAGTCAAAAATGTATTGACCAGTTTTAGCCCCGCCCCTCTGAGCCCCTGGGGGTGGGCACCATATAATTCACAATTTTGGTGCATATTTGACCAAGGAAGGTTCCTGCAAAATGTTATTGAAATGGATCAGCGGTTTCTGAGAAGTCGTCGAAAATGTAAATTGTTTACAGACGCACGACGACGGACAAAAGGCAATTCGAGTAGGTCACTTTGAGACTTTGTCCCAGGTGACCTAAAAATCTGAATCAGGCATTTTGGGTTTCTGACGCTGGTAAAACGATGTGTGTGGGGGACATGTAACAGTGACACTCGATATGCCGATTGTGTTAAAGGCGTGTTTTTTATTCCATTTCCAAAACTATAATAAGCTTTTTAATGTATTCCTAAACTAATTAAAAAAAGATCTAAAGCAGTTGTGAAATTAGTCTTTTTCATTGGTGATAAATCTCACAAGATAATCACAATTTACGGCATAAGAATATTACAGAAGGCACTTTTATCAGACAAACCTACTCATTTGTATTATTATGCCTTTTGCAGCAATATTTTTTTGAAGGGCAGTAATAACACGTTTCATGCGTAAGTTATCGTAGAAACGCAAATTTGTAACTTTAATAGAAAAAAGCGTGCTAGCTAGCTAATTAGCCGTTCCATTGACTTGAATAGACCACTGACTAACAACAAACGCAAGCAATTGATCACGGTCACCATCGAGCTACCTTGGAACCCTTACCGTCGCGGGGACTGCATTAACTTAGCAGTTTATAAAATTAACAAGGTGGCTAACAAGTCAGCTACTTGTAATTGACATTCAACGACAATAATTCTTACCTGCGTAATATTTAAAACAGTGGACAAGTCGCTTTGTCTCATTACAGAGAGTTCCAAAAGACAAGGAGGGGAGAAAGGCTTGACTGTTAGAAATCAGGAGAAAAAACTTTTCTCTATTCCCTCGATCCGTGCTGTGCAGTGATCATTTTTGAGAGCATTGTTTCAACGGGACAGGGGCAAAGAAGAAGCTTAGTAAAGGAGGAGCCAGAGTTAACTAGTGCTTCCTTTTAACAAAGTTGGCATTAGCCACATGATTCAATATGAACAATTCGGTTGACAGCAAATATGCTCCACCAGGGTACAATGACGTGAGGAAACCAGAGAGTAATTTGATAAAGTATACGGACATTCATCGACGTTTTTTGTAACGGCGAAAACGTCCAAGCAATTATCTTATCAGAGGGTCATTAAAAGCCTCAGTCACGTTAACTTTTCTGCTTGCACTTTAACGTTGACAGAGTCACGTTTCGATCTTCCCATTAGTAAGTGTGCCCCTTCCCATCCTCCAAAAAGCACATATTTTTGGGAGACAAAATGTTTCTCTGCACAGCAATAGCAAAATAACACCGACTTGCATGCAACACATCAGTCAACGGAACCAGCGTCGCCATGCTTGTTGTTTTGAACTCAGGCAAGGCTGAAGTTTCCTGGTTAGTTGTCCAACCTAGCAACAGTAACAATGGGAAGCGGGGCTTGGGATTGGTCAATTAGCTTTTTTTTTTTTTGGTTGTTTGTAGACCATCAAGCAGCCAGCATTTTTGGAAAAATACCACATTTGGAGGACTCGTCGGTAACATCTAACATTAAGCAATCGGATCCAGATACTTCGGAGGCTGCATTTTGAGCCATCTATGGTATACTGAAAAGCATGGGTGCATTAATCACAGTTTAAGGCGGTAGAGTGATCAGTGCCGGCGTATTGATCCAAAACGCACAAGCAAGCTGTTCTTAATAAATATAGGTTGTTAAAAATAACAGGGCATATTGACACAGCGTTAAAAATGTGATTACCAGTTGATACATTTCATCATCTCAGTAATTCCGAATAATTAATGTCTTCCCAAATAAAATTTAACATACACAGAACAGTGACGGGGCAGCCAATGTAAAATCACTTGGCACAGCAGCCTATTGAAGTATCTTACCGTTTGATGATCATATGGCTAGCCGTTTCGCCCGCTCAGAAAATCCATCTATGGCCCAGAACCCACGGCAGACAATCCTAACAATACAGATTTTCCTTCTTGGCTCATCCTGACATGGGTATCGTGCGTAATTGCTGGTGTTGAAATGCCTCTCAAAAGCCTTGGTTTTTTGCGCCAAATTAAGATCTGGTGTAGGTCATCCCAAGTTGATTAACTCCAACTTCTCATTGAATGTTTATCTGAAAAACTGCGTGTTTAGTAAACTCGAAACAATATCCTAATCACTTGCAGCGCTAAGCGCTACTCGCGTCTTCCATCATGAAACAAGAACACAGGCTAGCTAGGTTATTTACTGCCGTTTTTTTTTTTTTTTTTCCCCCCAAGCTTGTGATTTACCCAGGGGACAGTGGGCAGAACTTGTCATAGTTAGCAATAATATAGCCCATTCATAGGGTAAATATGATTGGTCAATTTTACGGTCATTTGAAATTACACTCACTGGCTGCCGGATAGCTCACTCAGTAAAGCATCGCGTTGCAAAGCAGAAGTGACTATCACGTCGCGGGTTCGTTGCTCAAGCGCCTCCTGTTGGCCAGACGGGCACTCGTCAGGAAGATTCTAAGTCTGTTCATGTCCGGGTATCCTCCGCCCTCGTTCTGAACTTGCGAAGATTCAACCAATGAGTGTATAAGAAGCGGTGGCTGACAGGCGCATGCTTCGGAGGAGAGCCGCGAACTGTCCACACTCTCCTGAATTGGCAGCAAGGGGTCGCATACGAGCAAGTCTTGTACATAGTTCACCAATTGGGCATTCCAGATTCAGGTGGGATTGGAGATGCCAAATTTAAAAAACAAAAAAAAAAAAAAAAAGAAATTACACTCAATGAATTACTCTGCTTACTCTGCTTGATTCTGCTGGAAATGGGCGTGATCCAAACTTGGTCGCAGTTGCCTATTGTCCTAGTTTGAGACCAGTTTTCTCTTTGCAGAATGGGTGTCCAAAGGTACTTACCCATTATTATTATTATTCAGGCACATTTTCTTTATGAGAAATAGTCATAAATTCCATGGGCTCTCCAATCTGTCAGGAGCGAGGCCAAATATCTTGTATCCAAGATAATACAGGTGGCGTTAGCTTCAGGCAGACACATGTGCCCACAAATTTTTTTGGTAGAGATGGTACACCTTAGCCATGGTAGTACCCTGTAACAGTGAAAACCATGGGCCAACAGTTCTGTTCAAAAATAAATGCCCTCTAACAGCTAGGGTTGTTAAACTATCCCAAAAAATGGGCATGGCCCACACAGCAGGGGAGCGGTTAACAGGAACAGACATGGGTGAGCCTTCCATTCCAGACATAGAACTTCAAAAGTGTGAAATATGTACAAATCTGGAGATGGTGAGTTTCCACCCCTGAGTGTGCAGATCTTCGAAAAGTTGCCTGTCAACATGAGTAGCAGCAATATTCCTTCGATGTTGAGTAAAATTACAAGATGAAAGAATGGAGTAGGTTTTTTTTGGAGCAAGACAGTTTAATGTGCATTTCTGCTGCACTGACATTTCAGTGGGTAAAGGCACTAATTTACCTCAAATATGAAACGGGTAAGGTGGCGCAAGGTCAGTTGCAGCCTCCCATCATGATGGGTGTTAGCTATGTAAGTGAACAGCTAGGTGCCTGAAGGATAGCTTTGTAAGCATAGTCTATTGTCAAGCAGCGTAGCATAACAATGATGCTGGATTGAGAAAGTTATGGCATGTGACATGGATCTCATTAATAATCAGCTAAGGTGTAATAAGGCAATTCATTAAAACCATCACATGATAAATTATTCCCTATTTGAGTAAATCAGTAAATTCTGTTTGGTGGCCTTAATTTAAATATTGAAGAGACAGGAAATATGGTTAAAGCACCATCAATGAAGCCCTGAATGAAGGAAAGAAATTTAAAATTCAGGGGCCACTTATTTCAGCGCTTGGCAAACGTCACAGTGCTCAGGTAGCTATGCACTTGGCTGGATATTTTCATCAATTTAGTCCAAATCACACTAATTATTTGCTCACACTTTAAATTGGTTACAAAGCTATTGAGACACACAGAAACATAGCACCTATGCCCAATATTAAAAAAAATAACTATCCTTGGAAATTCGTCTAGTGCACGTTAGTGTGTCCGTCAAACATATCAAGATCATGGCCAAGGGTTTTTTTTTCCCCCACAGTCGTCAGTGACTGCTCCATAACGTATGCACGATAGTGTTTTCATTCAAATATACTGAAGTTAGAGAGTCATGCCTCCACACATCAGTAGTCAGGCGTTTTAGAATCGAAGTCCAGAAAAAATTCCAGCCAATCCATAATGTAAATAATTTACGTCCCTTAAAAGACAATGATTTGGAGGCCACGTGACATCTGCATTTCCAGGAAATCTCCCCATACATGGCATGCAGTCTGAAGTCGATGTTTCTTGTGGAAGAAGGCAGTTATGATGGTATGTTTTTCGACGTGCGAATAACGTACGAATAATGTAACATACATTAGTATAACAGCAGCATTGACCTGATAAAAATGAATCGTTATGTGTACCGAATTCTTAGAAATAGGAGGCGAGTTGAAAGAGGTTAAATAAACACCAAAATGGGGTCAAGTAACCTCCGGGAGCTCAGTGCAGATCAGATTCTCGGGTTTTTGACAGACTCTGTGATTTGCAGGCTATAATTTGACGGATTCTTCTCGGGCTGGGTGATTAATTTAAATTCAACTTCTATTTCGATTTTGGCTTCATACAATCATGAAAACAAGATAATTGACATAAAACGATTATTGTGCCATAGACTGTTCGCATGTTGCTTTCATTCTGTCCTTTGATGCAAACAGCAGCGCACACTAAATTTTACAGCGGTGCGCTCCGCTCCTCCCCCTAAACTCAAACCGTAGTTTCACTCAGCTCATTTCAAACTGTTTGCTGTTACTCTTTTTGGCCACAAGATAGCACTACCTCAAAAGTAGTTCAACATGTTTAAGTTAAATATTTCAGTACTGATCATACAATGTATGTTTGTTTAGACTGCACTGCAGTTCGTTGTGGCATTGAGTGCACTGGTTTAGGATTTTTGCAGAAATTCCCTAGATGGGTAAAGCAAGTGCCCATTGTGCAGTAATGCATTCAGTGCATCATTGCATAGTGTTGTTCCATTTGGAGTTCATATTTTTTAATTTTTTTTAAAGTTCTACTGGGTTAGTATTATGTGAATAGGCACATCAGACACTCCTATTCTGAAACACTGGGGACTTATTTCACCCACCCAGGGAATGAAAATGTTCAATTCAAGAATGATCTCCTGAACTGTTATGATCTCTACTGTACCTATAAGTATACTACCCTGACTTCCTAGTCAGGGTTTATAAACAGATTTTCCAGTCTGGCACTGCTGTGATTTAAAAGGCCTTGTTTGCCCGTAAGTTATGATAGTCTGTCAAATATAACATGCGAAAGTGTCCCCCAGATGATTGTGATTTTGCTTCTTGTGGGTCTTGTGTTTTGTTCAAGTCTTATGTTATGGTGCCAAATACAAGTGTAATACCATTTCTGTAGCAATATTTGCCCAGATTTATGTTAGTTCGTAGGATAGAGGATATATAGGCAAAATTTTCAATAGGGGTTAAAATGGGAGAAATGTATGTCCGGGCTTATTATCTATTAACATGTTCTTCATTTACAGAAATATGCACACTGAAGTTTGAATGACATTCAGCCTCATTTGGCAAGAAAATGCCATCTCTCTGCTACTTTTAATTATTTAGTGAGGGAAGCTGGAATCTTGATTTTTCACCAAAACCTCAGCATCCGAAATCAGGGTGGCTGTGTTGTCAGGCATAGAAGTCCGCAAAAGTCACCAAAACAAGTTAGCAAAAATTTTTTTTTTTTATTCATTATTACCATGTTTAACATAGCTTCAAAGTTAACCCCTTACACCATTATTAGATAAAAATCCACTTTTGTACATTTCCAGAGAAATCCACTCCACTCCGTAGCCACCCATGCAGTGTCCCCCCCATGGAACAGAGATGAAACTAGAAAGTTCTGCCCCTGCAGACAGTTTTTTTGTGTAAGCCCCATAGCTGCAAGTGCCATGTGCTGCACTGTCCTTGCATCTCTCCTCCAATGTTTTCATTTTACCTGATGAATCAGGTGACTATGCTTTTTCATTTCCACTCAGTTACAATAAGTAATTACCATAGAAACAGAAGCAAAAAGTTGGTCATCAGAAAGATGATGCATGACATTGGGTGCAAAGATGACAACCCTCAATCTCAGCCTCAGTGTGTGATGTCTATCTCCACTTTTGTGAAAAACACTCCACTCCATTACCATTTTGTGGTAACGGAGTGGAGTGCACTGATAATGGAGTACAAATTATTAATATACTTTTTATCTGATGCCTAAACTCTAATCTAGCAGTATCAGGGAATAGCTACACCTTTATTTGCACTTTTTATTGTCTTTTGCCATTCTGACCTTCTAATTTCCATTACAAAAAATAGACAAAAATAGATATTGGAAATGAACAAAGGTTTCAACCCAGGGATTCTGCCAGCCTGAAATATCCAGTTTACCTGGTGAGCCATTCCAGCACGAATGGACCAGGGAGTGACACCACCCTGTCACAGATTTAGTTGATTTTTGCTCCAATATTTGCTATATGTACATGGACAAAAATCCCAAAATTTTGGTTGCCAACTCCAACTGGTTACAAAATGGCAGCCATTTTAAAAATCGCCTTTTACGCGAATCGCAACGTGCCCTCCCACTTTTTTCAAACTCTTTTTTCGCAATAAATCAAAAACTATAGCACCTATTGGCACCAAAATTGGCACCCTAATGTAATTTTTCATGCTGATTCTGAACATGCAGTCTCCTATGGTTTGGAAACCCTTTATGGGGGTACCGAACTTTGGCCCCCCTTATCTCAATGCTGCCACCTGATATCAAAATGGAACTTGTTTTATGCTCATCACCATCACTTCAACTCTAGAATATCAAAAAATAGAGCACTGTCACGAGCGGGACCCCTCAAACTTGCATTTTATTGGCGGCCACATTGATTATTGGAACGGGACACAAATTGAAGGGGAGCTTCCTGTAACCACCCCCAACACACCACCTAAAAATGAGAACATTTGGCCAAGGCGTTTTTCAGTTATCGTCCGGAAACGAAAATGAAGTTGGCTGCCATGGCGGCCAAAGTGATTATCGGAGCTGGACAAAAATTGATAGGGAGCTTCCTGTGACCACCCCCAACATACCACCTAAAAATGAGAACATTTGGCCAAGGCGTTTTTCAGTTATCGTCCGGAAACGAAAATGAAGTTGGCTGCCATGGCGGCCAAAGTGATTATCGGAGCTGGACAAAAATTGATAGGGAGCTTCCTGTGACCACCCCCAACATACCACCTAAAAATGAGAACATTTGGCCAAGGCGTTTTTCAGTTATCGTCCGGAAACAAAAATGAAGATGGCTGCCGTGGCGGCCAAATTGATTATCGGAGCTGGACAAAAATCGATAGGGAGCTTCCTGTGACCACCCCCAACATACAACAAAAAAATTAGAACATTTGGCCAAGGCGTTTTTCAGTTATCGTCCGGAAACAAAAATGAAGATGGCTGCCATGGCGGCCAAATTGATTATCGGAGCTGGACAAAAATCGATTGGGAGCTTCCTGTGACCACCCCAACATACCACCTAAAAATGAGAACATTTGGCCAAGGCTTTTTCAGTTATCGTCCGAAAACGAAAATGAAGATGGCTGCCGTGGCGGCCATATTGATTATCGGAGCGGGACAAAAATCGATAGGGAGCTTCCTCTAACCACGCACAACATACCACCTAAAAATGAGAACATTTGGCCAAGGCGTTTTTCAGTTATCGTCCGGAAACGAAAATGAAGATGGCTGCTGTGGTGCCCATATTAATTATTGAAGCGAGACACAAATGGATAGGGAGCTTCCTCTAACCACCCACAACATACCACCTAAAAATGAGAACATTTGGCCAAGGCGTTTTTCAGTTATCGTCCGGAAACGAAAATGAAGATGGCTGCTGTGGTGCCCATATTAATTATTGAAGCGAGACACAAATGGATAGGGAGCTTCCTGTAACCACCCCCAACATACACAAAAAAATGAGAACATTTGGCCCAGGCGTTTTTCAGCTATCGTCCGGAAACGAAAAGTTAACGGACAGGTGGACGCCGAAGCGCCACGACAATACCCCTCGACCGACTTTCGTCGGCTGAGGGGTAAAAATTAGAGAGGTGTTCTGCTTGGTTTTGATGTAATCCTCCAAAACGTAAAATAGATATTTTGTGAAAACGATATCACCATGTATACACACAGATGTACAGAGTATATAATAGTATGATATTGGAAAACTATAGCAAAAGGTCAGCAGTTTGAGCCTAGTAATCTAGCATGGATTTGATCTGCACAATCTGTACCCAGGTACCTTGCTGACTCTGTAAGAGGTCACATAAATAGCACTTGTTTACTGCCTTGAAACAAAAACATAGCATCAGTTGAAGTGGGCTCTCATTCATTAAGCCAGTGGTCTTCAACGTCATTCCTGGGGACCCACTGTGTATGCTGGTTTTAGTCCCAACCGCAATTGTAATTGCAGATTTTTAACAAACTGTTAATTTGTCTAAGTGCATTTAATGTTTAGAGCAGTTATGTGCCCTCTTAACTCACAAGTTAACAGAAATATCTATGTTTGACATCAAGAATAAAAAAAAAATACCATACCCACATTGCAATGTATTGGAAATAACAGCATAAAACGAGAGAAAACAATGTAACTAATCAAATTATAGATGTAGTTGGCTCCTAATTTTTGAAAACTGATTGGCACATCATGACAAATTTATTTGACAAGCAAATGGTAAAAAGTCAAACCAGTTTTGTGTTATGTTAATCTAATTAAGTTCACTTCAAGTTTTTTGAAATAACTTGAAACAGTTGTGCCCAGCAGCCTAATTTGGGGTTTCTGGATTTCCTTAATGTCTAATTTGATCTGTTTGAAATGTTATATAACTTGAAATTTCTTGCAGTACAGATATAATCACACTATCTTCTTCACGGCATGTATGGATGTTTCTATGTAACATTTGGCTAAAGAGAGTAATTAACAACTCTAAACATGAAAAACACCTAATTAAGACATTAACAGCTTGTTAAAATCCTGCGATTACAATTGTGGTTGGAACAAAAACCAGCATACACAGTAGGTCCCCAGGAACGACGTTGAAGACCACTAGCTTAATGAATGAGAGAGCCCACTTCAACTGATGCTATGTTTTTGTTTCAAGGCAGTAAACAAGCGCTATTTATGTGACCTCTTACAGAGTCAGCAAGGTACCTGGGTACAGATTGTGCAGATCAAATCCATGCTAGATTACTAGGCTACAAACTGCTGACCTTTTTCCACAGTTTTGCAATATCCCTACAGATACTACTATATACTCTGTACGTGTGTATACATGGCGATATTGTTTTCACAAAATATCTATTTTACGTTTGGGGAGGATTACATGAAAACCAAGCAGAACACCTCTCTAATTTTTTGATATTATAGAGTCGAAGTGATGGTGATGAGCATAAAACAAGTTCCATTTTGATATCAGGTGGTAGCATTGAGATAAGGGGGGCCAAAGTTCAGTACCCCCAAAAAGGGTTTTCATCCAATAGTTTCCAAACCATAGGAGCTATCACTTATTTGACTACATATTCTAAATCAGCATGAAAAATTACATAAGAGTGCCAATTTCGGTGCCAATAGGTGCTATAGTTTTTGATTTATTGCGAAAAAAGGGTTTGAAAAAAGTGGGAGGGCACGTCCCGACGCGCGTAAAAGGCAATTTTTAAAATGGCTGCCATTTTGTAACCAGTTGGAGTTGGCAACCAAAAACTTTTGGGAGTTTTGTCCATGTACATATAGCAACTGCTGATGGAAAAATCAGGACAATGTGAGAGATGGTGGTTACAAATGCCCAGGCTACTGGTCCATTTGAGATGGAATGGCCCTGGTACAATTTTGTTGCATGCGATTCGGAACCATGTATGATTAGACCATAAGGGACGCTTGGCTATGCCATGTTTGTGGTTGCCATAATGGCTAAATCACCCACTCACCTGACAATGCATGAACCCAAGTTGCACGTGATAATCGCATTGAAAATTGCTTAGTGCAATCAGCCTTTAGACAAGTGAAAGTAAAATTTCACAGAAAGGTTTTACAAAAAAAAAAACAAAAAACAAAACACGGCCACATTTTAACAGCTGATTTGCTGAAAGATTTACTTTTTCTGTAGTTTTTTCTGTTTTAATGTTCACCTGTTAATGGATTGTTAACTAAACAGTCCAGTCAGCCGTGACCGAATGGCAGTAGCTCCCAAAAGCCCGCTTCTCCCCTTTTTCGTGCATTATTCAGCCAATACTGTCGCCATGGCAACCAAATTCGATAGGTGTCATTAGTGAAGCATAACACATGTCAATACCAAATGTGAAAGTAATCAGTCCAAAATTACAGCCTGTAGAGCATCCACAAGGAAGTGTCTACGGACGTGGCGGCGGAGACAACGCGCGTAAATCCATAGTAGCCGCCCAACTTTATCTGGGGGTAACAATAAAACATTTTTAAGGCAAACTAAATCCAGCTTTGTCAAATTATTTGCTTCATACTGTAGTTTCTTGTGAAATAATTCCTTTACATTTCAATTTTACCACTCCGTTACTCTATTTTCCACTCCGTGACACAATTTTTAAACTCTGTTACATTTTCTGCTAAAAAACATTTTCTGTCTTAATTTCACATTTAAACTGTATCTGATGAAAACACCCAGGAAACATCAATCCACCATAAAACATCAGTTTTACCCAGGTGCAAGGCATTTAGTTGGGATAGAAATTATTTTTGTGAAAACTGTTACGGAGTGCAAATTGGCTGCATTAAAAAAATGGATGGCAAGAAAAAAAATAGGAATCCAGCTCTGCTGGTATGCTGGTTGCATACCACAAGGCCACCCCTGTCTAACATGGAAAATTGAAAATGATGCAATTTTTATTTCAGGGGAATTACACTGACCCCTATTGAAAATTTGTCCATATGGAGACAGGTGGCTCATGCAAGTTAATGCACTAGGGTCAGAGATCGGCTATATGCACTTCCAGCATCTTGTTTGGACTTCTATGAATTAGTAAACATAAAAATACCTGTAAAAATGTCTTCCCTCACCTGCAAATGGTGCTACAAGGCGAATAGCAGCCAAAAACATACCATTTATTACATCAAACAATAACACACGCAAGCAGTCACATCTCTGGTGAAGAGGTCACTTTTTAAAAAAACTGGGTAAATAGCTGTATTTTCTTTACCAAATTAACTAGTCAGAAATTCAGCTTTTATGAAACAAAAATAAATGATAGAAGATCATAGATAGAAGATAGTGACAGTTTATTACACCTCAGCTGATTTTGACTCCAAATGCAGTTGTGAAACCTTGTATACAAATTAGGCTAATGCAAAGGGTTCCTAATTTGAAGTAGGCTATTCTAGAGCTGAACAACTTGACTAATGTTGATTTTAGCTAGCTAATGTGTTATGTTAAGGTAGCTCGGGCCCTATTGAAATCGCGCTGTTTATTATTTTTTTATTTTTTATTTTTTTTTTTATTATTATTATTCTTCCGACATTTCAAAGGCCAATTTAGCCCCTTTCCCAATGGTGAAAAACGTCTAACTTTCCACATTCGTCGGCGGATCCGAAATTCGATATTTTTGGGTGCTCGTTCATGGTCGACGCAAAATGCCAAAATAGCGCCCCCTAAACACGTTTCAAAATTCCCATAGGGAAATTCGGTTACTTTCTCGTAGGCAGACGAAATTCGGTACACATATGTATCATACCCAGACATACAAAAAAATTCATTGGAGCCATACCCTAAACTCAACAGGAAGTCGGCCATTTTGATTTGAATTTTTGAATTTTAAAACGAACTCCTCCTAGGGATTTTGCCCGATCAACTTCAAATTTGGTCCAGATCATCTAGAGACCAAGCTGATCAAAAGTTGTGCTCTGCATGTCTGTAGGGCAAAGTGCGTGGCTGCTAGGGCGTGACAAAGTTTGGCGACTCGCCAAAAAAATTTCAAAATGCTGTCACGCCAACATACTTGACCGTATAAGCTTCAATCTTGCTGGAGATGATGATGGCTCCGCCCTGAACGTCCAAATATATTAACTTCCTACTTTGCTAATAGCACCCCCTGGTGGTAACAGGAAGTGACCATTTTTTACTTTAACATGTACTGATGACACATAGTTGAACCCATCAACTTCATTCCACGTCTAAAACATGCAGAACAAGTTGAAGCTACATTATGAATGCTGTGAAGCTACAAGTAATGGCGTTCGTGTGGCAATGCGGCGAAGATGGATCCCTCGCCATGAAAATACATTTGTGTTTTTGATGTCTTTACTGAACTCGTATCAGCATAAAAATTTATACACAGGTCAAGGATGGCAAGCTGTTAAATCTGATAGGGGCCTCGCCTATGGGGGGAGCAAAATGTCTCCATAGCGCCCCCTTGTGGAAACAGGAAATGCCACATTTTACATTGACATTGGCCGATTTGCTCGAAACTTTGAATTTGTGCTGACGGTCTGCCCCTGAATGCACCTGCCCACATTTGGTTATGCTCAGAGCGCCCCCTGGTGGATGAACTATCAACTTTTCATAACTCCTTCCTCATTTGTCCGATTCGCTCGAAACTTTATCACAGGTTGGTGCCTGTACTTGACCTGTCCACTGGTGAGTGCACACCTGCACCCGTCAGGATCTCACCACTACTCCCAACGTGCACAAGGGTGCGAGGGCCCGTTGAACGCTGCTTGCAGCTTTAATTTGAAGTAGGCTATTCTAGAGATGAACAACTTGACTAATGTTGATTTTAGCTAGCTAATGTGTTATGTTAAGGTAGATCGATAATAGCCATTTAACGTTAACATATTAAATCACAATGTATCCATCTTCACTGCACCCTGTGAATCGTCTAGCCAAATCCCTTGATGAATGTTTGCCGCGCTACAAAGATGCACTTGGGGTCAGCCCTGCCATAGGATTAAATGTTATGGTTGATTACTACCGGCCGGGCATACCAATACGGCCGCTCGGTTGCTTCAACCTTCAAGCGTAGTTACATTTGCATCAGCAATCAAGTTATTCTATACAGATCAGTGATTCAACTGTGCATTTTGACAGTATGGCGGCGCTTACGAAAGACGAAGATCTTCTAGGTTATTGATCGCTCTTGGGGAAAATGTTAGTGCAATGCTGTGAATTTTGGTTTTAAAAAAAAAAAAAAACTTTGCATTTCTGAGGTAAAATTCTGTATCGCACCCCTAGCGATGCAAGGCGAGATTTGCTTCACTGAATGGGAGCTTTTGTGGCGTCAACTGCGATGCGGTACCGTGGAAAATATTCCCTGCAATAGCCACCCGGAATAAAGAGAGTTTATTAATTTAACCAATTTTCCGCGCAGTTTTATCTACCCAGAATTGGATAAGTTCTTCGAAGTGAACAAATTGTATATTCTGGGATAGGCCTATTCTAAGGTGCAATGCAAGTGGACCAGAAGGTGAATTTCTAACTTTGCGCACTGGTGGTTTAGAATATTTGCAAAAAATATGCATATTAATCGTCCATATTAATCAATTTAGGAGCAGCTGACCGATTAATCAATCAAGTGATCACTGTGGCACGTCCTCAATTTACTGAGCCACAGTCAGATAGCGATGACAACAATGTTACAATTTCAGGCAGTTTCTACCACTTTATTCAACATCGAAGCAGTTCTCAATCCTTACGAACAGCAATTCGAGCTTTTGCGACGATTTCAAGCATCCGAAAGAAACCTTCACTCTCCAGTGGCAGCCAGAAGGGTAAGGCCCTTGCTGCAGTGTTCCCAAAAAATGAATGAAAATGAATGTAGCGCGGTAAATGAAAATAGTAGATAGTCAACAGCTGCACATGGCGCCACACTGTCACTCCGTCACTAGGGGGTCCCTTGGGAATTCCCCCCCAATTGTGCTCTTTAGCGCATTCCAGTGCACCTTGGACAGCTTAATTCACACATTTTTTTCAAGGAAACTTTCTGAATTTTCTAGTCAAAGTTTACGTTTTTTTTTTTTTGTCATGCAAGCTTGAATACCCTTACTTAATTAAGCAACAAACTACTATTTCAGGCACAACACTTGTTAGCACAACAAACATGAATACATTAAATACTAAAAGCAAGCATAAGCAAGTGTTGCCAGGCAGAATAAACCTCGTCTGCCAGCATGTATTTTAGTTCTTTTCATACTGACTCAATTTTACAAGTGTGACCTGAACAGTTTTCAATTTATAATCCTTTGAAAATCCATGACCTTCCATTTGATCTCTCAATGTCACCCAAGGTCAATGGTCATAGTGTGAAATAAAAGCCCATAGGAGTTCCTACATGGTCATTTTTGATAACCATTTAGTAATATCGTCATAACAACCAAGTAGGCGCAGGCAACAGCTACAACAGTCTAGTAAGAGCAGAAAAATGCAACCCTTTACTGTAATGCAGCTTTTAAAACCGGAAAAGCCAACACTTATCTCATATCATGATTAGGGGAGTAACGATTCTGAATCGCGGTTTTTTTAAAGCATCATAACGCCACCTGCTACCATGAGGCGAACATCCGAGCTTTCCCTTTTCCTTTATTAACCCCCGTGCTGTCCTGAACGAAAGTGTCAAACATCAAAGGGCATGGGGAAATGCTTCCGGAAAAAACTTGACTGACACATCAGTATTTTTTGGCTACGTGCCGAAAGGAGCCAAGCAATTGAAAACAGAATCGTCTATTAACCAATTGGGCAACTCTAAGAAAAGTATACCTGTTCCCGTTTACTTTGCTTGATTAGCAATCAAATGGTGGATTCTTTTACTCTTTAAGTTGAATGAAAAGAGCTGTTTATTAAGACAACATGTTTGATTGCTGCATTTTGAAATTTTACTGGCCATAGAGCGCACAGATTTGCATGAACACGATTGCCATAGCCACGGCATTTCGTGCAACTGTGATCATTTATATCTCACATTCACGTTTCATCCGCTTTTCAGAATGTTTTCCACCTTGTGCATTTTTTAGACGCTTAAAATCCAGGGCGATCTTATAACAAATCTGTTTTAAATTAATCTTGAATGATGTCCTAAAATGCTACAATGAGAGATGTAATTCAGAGGAAGATTTTTTCTAATTATTCAAATTATTGGCATTCTTTCAATCTAACACCGTAGCCCAGTTAGGTTTGTCTGCTTTTCACCATCACAACTTAACATTATAGACTACTGGCTAAATTTCTTGATTGTTATTTAGGTCAAGTACACGGGAGCAGATTTAGGGAAGGGAGGAGCACCTGCAATCAGTGAAATCTAAACTCAGGCTTCTTCCCGACGGCATTTTAAATCGTTTAAGTCGCCTCAGGTGTGTATGTTTCAAGAAATTACACGTGACTGCCTACACACCCCATGACTGCAAGTGGTCTCATGATCACACTTTAAAAAAGAATCCTCGTTCAACATCACCACAACATCACCCAACTCAGCATTTCATCTCTGATTGTAGTATTTTTAGGAGATCTATAATGATAAAATAAAAATAAAGAGATTTTCAGATCGCCCTGGATTTCAAGTGTCTAAAAAATACACAAGGTGGAAAACATTCTGTAAAGCGGATGAAACGTGAATGAGAGACATAAATTATCACAAATCACACAAAATGGCCAAATACGCATTCTTGCAAATCTTGGCTGTTCTATGGCCATTTAACTTACAGAATGCGGCAATCAAACATGCCATCTTAATAAACAGCTCTACTCATTCAGCAAAGTAAATAAGCGAATCCCCTGTTTGATTGCTAATTGAGCAAAGTAAACAGGGACAGGATTAGAGTAACCTAATTTGTTAAAAGTAGACGATTCTGTAGTCCTTTACTTGGCTCCGTGTAGCATGTCGCCGAAAAATACCAATGTCAGTCAAGTTTTTCTTCCGGAAGCATTTCTCACGCCCTTTGATGTTTGGCACTTTCGTTCAAGACTGCATCGGGTTTAATAAAGGAAACGGGAAAGCTCGGATGTTCACCCCATGGCAGCAAGTGGTGGGACTACGCCTTAAAAAAACCGCGATTCAGAATCGTTACACCCCTAATCATGACATTACAATATCCAAAATCCGTGACAATATTTTACTTTGCACCACGATATCGATACAATATCGATATATTGCCCAGCCCTAATACAGACACACAAACAGATAAACAAACAGCACTGACTGCCCTGCTGACTCGCAGGCAAGGTAATAAAACGCGAACACCACAGCACTTAACTTTGAAGCATGCATTCTAACATCTAAAACCTGCAGCCTATCTAATCCTGTACTCAGTCAAACGAACTATAAAATATACAGTGTACCAAAAAAAATGAATGTAGCAGGTCAAATGAAAATGGTAGCCAGTCAAGAGTTGGACGTGGCGCCAGACTGTTGCTCAGCCCCAAGGGGACCTTACTCTTCACTCTATATTTCTAATGCAATCTGAGGACATAGAGTACGAGAAGAAAAAAAATCCATAAATTTGATGCAAATGTAAAAATGTTACAACATTATGCATGTTTTTTGAACATTTTATGCATGCGTTTTTCCTTAGAATTGGCAAATGTTTGTTGCATTTTTAAAAATAGAACCAGTTTGATACTTAAAGTGAAATTTGCAACAAATAATCTTCACATGTATGAGAACCCATCGTAAAAATCTCAGGACTGTCATTAACTGTCAAGATTGAATAAAGGTCTTTTCATAAAATCAAAAAAGTATGTTATTTTGAAAATTTGCAACAAATATTTACATTTTAACACCATGGAAGTGTTAAAATATATTAGCTCTGAATTGTATGGCACTCTACTGCAGCAAGGCTGCAAAGTTTGGACACAATTTCGGAAATTTGGTTTATTCCATATTTGGAGCTCTCTGGACAATCGAGGATAAAAGATAGGCCCATTTTCATAGCAGGAATGGAAAATTCAGCAAAAGTTTCCCTTATTTAAAAAACCTAAACTCTGTAGCTTTAACAGAATGCTCCATATGCTCCTTTGAACATGCACAAAAGTAAAATTTTCAAAAAATGAAAAACAAAAAAAAACCTGAAATATTTAGGTAGCTGTATATCTGAAACTATTGCTTAGATTGACCTAAAATTTAGCACACATTCATCTCTCAGGTAGTACTACATCTATGACTTTTTTCACATTTTTTTGCGATGGTGACCTGGGAAAATTTTCTCATTCTGGTTGATTTGGCATGAAATGACCTCCCTGATATTACTGATCAAATAGCAAAAAGTAGAATCTTGCAACGCCCCTTATAGGACGCACCCTCGACAGCCCACAAAAATTTTCAGATTACTGCAAGCCCTATAGACAATAGATTGACATGGAATTATGGGTTATCCCATTCCAAGTGGACCAGTTTTCTGAAAGTTTATACCACACCACCTCAGAAATTTTTGAAAAAAATCATGGGTGTTTGCCATCATTTCAACTAGTCAAATCCCAAATCTTAAGTTCCAACTCCAATTTCTCATGGAGTAATTACCAAATTAAGGAGGCAGTGTCAAGTCACTTGCGAATGTACCAATGACTTGTAAACATTTTTGAAGGGACACAAATACAATTTCCAGTGCTCCTAAATTAATGTCAATGCCTAAATGATGTTATGGCCGCATAATGCACAGCCCCAGACCGCAAGCGAACTGAAGAGCGGTTGACTAAAACATTCAAGCAAATCCGCCTAGAAATATATGCATTTCGCGACACTACTTAATTTCTCCGATGATGCGAACGAAATTTGGAACAACTAAACTGGTTAACCTCACTATGTTATCTAGTCAACTGGCTCGCTAAAAAAAACCCCGAACCTAACAGTAAGCTAACGTTAGCATATAAATATGCCTCCACAGCCTCAGTGTAACTGACCAACCGAACAATTAAAACCAACCTGGATTGGTACCGATTTAAGCATGAAAACACTTAATAGATCTTAAGATGGTTTGTGACTTTGGGCCATTTCCTAACTTGTAATAATCTCACCAAATTAATCAAAGCAGAAAAATGCGCTGTTAACTGGCTAGTTTAAGCAACTTCTGAATACCACTTAGCGCGCTAGTTAGCTAGTCAGCTCATGGGAAATAATAGACGCCATCTTGGAGCACTTGATTTGTTTAGAGCGTGTAACTCCCAGCTACCTGTTGCTAGGACGGTGACGAAGGCGCTCTAGCAACTCAACTGCGGCTAAAATTATTGTCCCAAAATTAGTTGCATTTGGTTTACTCCTTCGGTAGACCTAGCTAGCAGCATATACTTAATAGCGGTTACGTATCAGACTGGTGGATAAACACCACCAGCAGCGCAGCTAAATATGCCGCACGCTACAACAACAGTGCAAATAAATTAACTAGCTACACAGCGAGAAGAGTTCATTAATCAATGTGAGAGTAGCGAACTAGCTGACGAGCCCGCGGCCGCAAGAACACGCCCGCACGAATGTTAGTTACCACATCCCATAAAGCGTTCTTTTTTTTAAACGAGTGAACCCATAGGTCGGAGCCTGCCAAGCGCCAACAGCATCTCAAAAGCTGCTTTCACACCGGACGCGAAACGAATTTTTCGCACGACAGAATACATTCAAAGTCAATGCAAAGACGCCAATACACGCGAAACGCGTGTATTCGTGTCTTTGCATTGACTTTGAATGTAATCTGTCGTGCGAAAAATTCGTTTCGCGTCCAGTGTGAAAGCGGCTATATACGTAAACTTAACGTTACAGTGCTACACAAAAAATGCACAATTAAGTTAGCTAGCTAGGCAGCCGTCTTAAGTGTTCGCAAGATATTTAAAGGTATTTGGCCAGTCATCTACTTTGCCGGCTAACCACCATTAGAGCGTATTTCGCGTGCATAGCAACTTAGTTACAAATTACTTGGGACGCGTTTGCCACGCCCCTCGTCAGTCAGTCCGGGCAGTATGTAGCCAGTGCTTCGGCTATCAGTAAATAACCGCCCTGCAGGGCAACGATAATTAGCACACCCAGACGTTGAAGCAACGATATAAAATCATCGCGATGAACACAGATCAACAGTGATCAATAAACCCAGCATGTGCAACGTTAGCTACATATATAGCTTTTAAACGATGAATAACGATTTGCTGGGAGTTTCGATGTTCATGACAACAATTTCACCCTTCCCATCTACAGCTAGCTACCAAGAACTTGCTATCTGGCCCAGACCAGGCTATCAGATGAGTTAGCAAGCAAGCTAAGTATCCAGGAAATCAAATGTAGTCAATGTATCAAATAACGCTGAATTCGCTTTTAAGTGTGCAATATCACAGCTAAATCAAATTAGCGTCCTCCTGCTATGCTCACCTCCTCACTGCCACTTGAGCTGTAGCCGGCCTCTGCACCGTGCTTGTGTCTGTCCACCATTCCAAGTAAGCGCAAAAGTGTCGGATCATCATTAAGCGTAAGTCCAACGCCTGTGGGCCTCGGGCCTCCAGTCGCATTTTCTTCATCTACGGTCCATGACCGACCAATCTGCAAACGCTTCTCCGAACGCAATCGACTACGAGACGTCCATGGTCGCCCCGGAAAGCGCCCACGAACCGAGACTGTATTACTTGGACCACTGACGGTAGTTGTAACAACTGATCCGCATCCTACAGCCGCCATTATCAACCTCAACAACAACAACGATAGATTCTGGGGGCGCGAGACGAGAGGGAAGGGCGCGAGATAGGAAGGAGAAACGAAGAGCTCTCTGGGAAATCGAGTCTTTTCGCAATTAAGTGTGCAAAGAAATGGAGGCGGAGGGATAACGATGCTGGAAGGTGGAGGAGGACGGTGTTTGGGTTCTGGTTTGGGTCGATAGAGTTACAACAAACCATATACAGAATTCAAATGATGGGTCGAACAGTAATATTGTTATGGTTACCAGCACACACTGGTGTCAAAGGAAATTAAATAGCAGACAAAATTGCAAAGGAGGTTAAGAAATAGTTGCATTGAGTCAGCAAGACAGAAATAAAGAGCATTATTAAGCAGAGATTGAGGGAAAGATGGCAAAAGCAGTGGGAGGAAGAGAGGACAGGAAGATGGTTTTATAGAATTCAAAGGAAAGTGGGAGAATTGAGGTGTGCAGGAAGGAACAGAGGAGTGGAGACACTAATATCAAGACTAAGATTTGGACACAGAGGCCTTGCCAGTACATTATTTAAATTAGGTAAACACAATACAGGTAAATGTGACCACTGTGAACAGGAAGAGACAATAGAGCATGTGTTGAAATACTGTGAGAGATATGAAGCTGAGAGAAGGCATATGACTGAAAACTTAAAGAGAAAAATATGGTTTGATTTAATAGATATCCTACAAAAGGACAACATTTCTGCTGTCAGGATTATGGGCATGTGGCCGAAGTTCATTAGAAAAAAAGTGCACAGGTGTAGGCTAAAAGGTGTGAGCAAGATGGATGCAATGCAGAGGAATGCAAACTCGCCAAAGAACAAGCTATATGTTTTCACTGTGGATTAAATCATGAAGTGGGGGCAGTTCACTGTGAGAGAAGGAAAATGGAGAAGGAAGTAGAACTAACACTGGCACCGGGAAAAAAAATGCAGAAGCGACTAAAGGAGTGAGAGCAGAAACAGGAATGGCAAAAGCAAGACTTGATTGAGCAGGAGGAGTAGGAAAAGAACAAGAGAAATGTGATAAAGAGGTACTTAATCTGGACAGAAGGAGATTTTTAGCATTTATTGTAATGGTCATTAACTGTGCAAGTGATTTTGAGACAATGTCAGAACAGATCAGGCTGGTGGTGGATGCAGCAAGGGAAATATCAGGTATTTCAGATGTGAAGGGAGATGAAATCCAGGGAATTTAGCCTATCTCCAATCCTCATGTATTTGTGGAGTGTATTGTTTCAAACCAGATGGAATTATTGTTTGCACAATTTACAGGGAAATTTAAGTTTTGATGTAGGAACTGCTCTGCAAAGTTCTGCGATGATCAAACAAAGTTTCGTTTACATGAATTGACAGTAGTTCGTTACAACCGTAGGGCACAGCCTGTATCTGCCGTAGTTGAGTAGGCAGTCATTCTCTGTGGAAATGCATGGACTATATGACACCACAGCAGGTATAGAAGATCTCTTTCTCACAGCAGATATCAAGTAGCGCTTTGTAAATGCTGACTGCAGTTTTGCATCTGAATATAGGCCACGCCAATAGCCATTTCAAATTTGCATTTACTAAACACAGTCGTAGTCACTGTTTAATGTAAAATTGCATTTTCATTTTACGTAGTGCTCGTCATTACAATAAGGATTTGGGACATATTATTATTATTATTATTATTATTGTTGTTGTTGTTATTATTATCAGAACTGATGTTATTTGCGAGTTTTGGCATATGGACTCGGCCTACTGTGGAATATAATTATAAACAGTAAATCTTATAAATTGTGGTAAATAGTAAATAAAGTAGTATTTCAATTCAACCTTCACCTCCACTTAATGGAATTTTAAAAAGCATTCTGTCTAGTGCTTTAATGTGCCATCTTATTTTGTTTTCAGGGGGCAAGGGATTGGCATTCCCCATTGGTTACCGGTGGTATTGCAGCTTACTAAGCCTCTGAGCCAAAAACCAAATTCCTCGACTTCAGTTCATTCAAATGATAATCTTACTGAGGCAAAAATACTCAATATTTTACATTCTTAAATTCCTTTTACTGAGCAAATTACCCCCGGGACCGATTCCTTTTTTTTTTTTTTTTTGTTTTTTTTTTTTTTTTTCCTGAGTGGCAGAACTTGAAGGCCCAGTCCAAATGTCCACTCTAAATTCTCCAGGACCTTAAAGGGCATCTAAAGTCGATTCTCAGACGGGACGTTGAACGTCCAATGTTTACAAACAAATCACTTGCTTTTGTTGACATCTTGCATTGTCACATGACCAATTTCATTCATATAAACCAATGTTTTGTGTACATGCGTAGATAATCCTTCTATTTCGGTTTATTTGCACAGGTGCGGCTCGCTGATTGGCCGATAAACAAAAACAATGGGAATCGACTTTAGATGCCCTTTAACTGACCCTTCTTCTGCACCTAGCCTTTGAGTATTTGTAGGCTACTTGATTGCTATAGGGCTTGATGCTATAGAGAGAGGAACAAGATAGTGGTTTCATCTTAAGTATATTTAATGCAGTGTTTTTTCCTTGGACCCTGAATATCAGCTGCATATTATATGATAATATTTGTAAATATAGCACTTGAATTCACAAGCTGCCTGCTATTTTTGAATAACAAGCTATTTTTACGAAGAGTTGAAAGGTTTCTTCTGAGTTGATTTGTTTTTGTTGACGAAAGCTTTTAGACTTGCATGGCATTTCCTGGAAATCCCCACACACTACAAATTTTTATTAAGTCCTTCAACCAAATCGGCATGGATCTGGCTTACCTCCTTTCAACGCTGTATGTGGACATCAAATGGCTGTCAATCAGGACAGGAGTCTTACTTGACATAAGAACAGCACTTCCAGCGTGTGAGCTATGTGCTCTGAGTTAGCCCTCATAATGTGGGTGCCTGATTTGAACCATGTTTCATTGCGACCCAAGCTAACTTTTCAGCCAAATATTTCACCCTCATGCTCTATTAACCAGCAAAGCGACCATGCTATGACAGGGGACAGGAGAGCAGCCGAATAGAACTATGCTGGTCTGGTTGCTTATGCGCTATATTGACGTTGTAGCAGCTTTGTGTGGATTGATGAACTGTAATGCTGAGGCACCCACCCTTCTAAGCAGAGGCTGGCCAACTGGGCATCATAGTGAATGGCCTCTGTGTCCCTGCATATCCACTCTGTGTATGCTCTGGCAACATCATGGGTTGTGCATAGAGGTGTGCCTCAGTTGGAGATTAGCCTATGCAATTTGTTTTTTTTTTTTTTTTTCAGTAGAGTTCAAGTGGTTCCAGTGCCATCAGTGTGTGCTTCAGTGACCCCTGGTAGCACTGTGCTGCTGTGTGTGAATTCCTTGTGGCTACAGTTGAACAGGTTTTGTATGAATGCAGAAACACCGCTCTCTGGAGCGCTATGTCACATAATTCTGATCACTTATGCAACTGTGGTTCTATGACTCAGGGAAGACTACAAGGCTCCCTGGTGATTCTGCATAAGCAGAAATGACCTTGAGGCTTGCAAAATAATAGTTGAGATACATCATCCCTCACATGGATCACATGTTCTCCACGAGTGCAAAAGAACAACTACTTGGCAGTCCTCCACTTTCTAAAAGAACCTGTTACATTTAACAATGTGCATAGGCCAATTTCATGGCACTGGTATTGATATTCAGCATGAACTCTTTAACATCTCTTTGGCAAGATTGATGAAAACAGCATCATATATGAATGTAGTTGATAAGAGGAAAATGGCATAACTACTGCACACAGCTGCAGTGAAAAACATACGCAAAATTTTACAGTGAAAAAAGCCCGTGTCTGACTGCAGATATTTATATGTCACAAGCTGTTTCATGTTGACACAGCACTGCTTATTACAAAAAAATGAAACACAAAATTCTTATGTTGTATATTATTTTACTGATGACTTTCCTGACAGTCCACGCAAACTTTTAGTTTCACAGAAACAGCCTCATGTCAAAACATAACTTGGGAGAAGCTTCTTGTGATAGCGACAAGAACAGTCAGTAAGAAGTAATTAAAGCACCAGACCTTGGTCTCAACCTCCTGTCGTCAGAATCTGGTGGCAGAAAACAAAAATTTACTCCCACAACCCCTAGGTGACAGCAAAGTTTATGTGATTAAGTCATGATCACTGTCTTCATGCAGTAGCAGTGGGAAGAGTAGGCTGATTCATAGTCTCTGGTCTTCAGGAGCGTAAACCCCGATTTTTCCGTAAGAAACAGCAATTACTTTGAGTTTTGTTGGCATCTGATTTATTTTATTGTGATCAAAATGATTTTTTTAATGATATTGGACAAAATATGTTTTGACTGAGTAACTAAGTGTACAGTTTATTATCTGAATATTTTAGCACATTTTTTACATTCATGAGTGCTTTCCCTGATGATAATATACACAATATTGCAAATCTAATTGTTGTTAATGAATGTCTAATGCAAAAATTACAAATATCTGTGTAATAGCCCAGAGCTCCAGTTAGTGTAGCAGATAAGTGAATATTCTAGGGGAATCTTTTAAGTGGCGATGCAAGCACAAAAATTGGCATAAATACTGCTTTTTTTCAAAAAAAAAAAAAAAAAGCCAGTTAGTGACCAGAAATTTAGAGATAGCTGCCAGTTTTCAAGATGGCTGCCACTTTCTCATATAAAAATACAGTACTATTTTCACTATAAAATTTGGCAAAATTGCCTGATTTGAATGATTTTGTTAAATTATATGTTTATGACTATACAGAAACTGAATTCATAACCCTAAAATATTTCAGGCTTCCCTCCATCATATATGGTTCCTTTAATTAAAATACTAAAATAATTTGTCAGGATCTGAATCTGTATTTGTACATACTGTATTTTGTGCATGTTTCAAGCCTATTTTTCATTGATCATTTGTTAATTCTTTGTGTTTAATTTAGCATTCCTTGTTTTGGTTCATTTATTTTCTTTCTCCTGTCACTTTAAGTGTTTTCTGTTTTCATTCCCCCACACTCACACACTCGCCCTCACACTTTTTCTTTTTCTATTCAGGCACCTCATGTCCTTGTTTGCAGCCACACTTCACTGCACATTCTCTCAGCTCACACTCACCTGTTCCCCATCTCATTAGCCTCCTTTCTCCTTTCATATTCCGCTTCCTGTCAGTGTCTGATTGCAAGTTTGTTTGCCAGTGCTTCCTGAGGCAAATTACAAGCATTCCTTGTTCCTGAGATCTTTTGGTAATGGTTCTTTTTTGTTCAAGATTATAATTCAGCCTAGTCCTTAGTGTATGGTTGATTCCTTGCATATTATCTTTGCTGGCTTCGCCAATTTACAATTTTGCATGTTCCTTGAACTTGGCGCACCAACTGTTTGGCTTTGGATCTGTGGACTGTCATTGGATTTCAATTTGGATTACCTCCTCCATGCTGCATTCTGCCAGTGTGTGACTGAACTGGAATCTCTGACTAAGATCACCAATAAAACCCTTGACCTGAGCCTTTGTCTTTGACTGAGTTCTGACCCTGCCTTCTGCCACAATTATCCTGCATGGGTGTAGTAGTAGTGGCACTAACCTGACTCTCACCTATGGCTCTAAGTAGTTGCGAATGCACGGAAGCAGCCACACCTCAGCAAACCGCATTGGCTTGCAGGCTGAACTTGGTGAGGGTAGCACATGCAGGGGCTTTCTGTATGTGAATGGAGTATTCTGACTCTGATCCATTGTGCACAAAGACACTGTCTGAGAGACTGAAGGGAGGAGATTAAGTCAAGTGCTTTTTGAAGCCAAGTTAGTGAGAGAGGCCATCTCATGGGAAGAACAGGTTATGACTTATTCAGTCCATGATCCAGGATTGACGATATAGTGGAGAATGTGAGCCAAGTACTTGGGTGACAATCCCTTCCCCTGCTTGAGATGCTTGTCAGTTCAGATGCTGGATCTTTTCTGCGCATTCAGGATAGGATCCAGCATACCAGCAACTTTTTAACATGTTGCAGACCACACAACAAAATCAAGTAAAAACTTTCTCAGTCTTAATGTACGCCTACATGAGTCCAACCCAAGTGGACAGTGGAACGCGGGTGCAGTGTCCGCTAACCAACTGGGAATCTGCAAATCCTGGATAAGTTTGTTGTCACTATGTATGACAGGTTCAGTACGGCTGCTGGTGTAGATGATGCATGGCTCAACATGATTGCTTAAAAGCAGAGACCATATGAAGCCATCCCTCCCATTCGAGCAGCTCTTCTTCAGTATGTCAAGCATGCCACCCACCAGGTAGGCTGCATATGGAATCAGTCAACAGTCTGCCAGCCAGAAACCTGCAGTCCTGCAGACTCTGAATGGACAAGGGATGGTGAACTGTTGCAGATCTTCTGGACAGCGCTGCCACCCATTGCACAGAGTTGTCAGCAGCTGACGAAGTGAGATGAGATGAGATGAGATGAGTCTTTATTGTCTCCCTTGGGAGAAATTCATTTTGGACAGACAAGAGGCTCCCTGCGCCACAAATATACAGACATATACAATCAACATTTAAGAATACAAACAACACCTGCTCAACACAATACATTACCATATCACCTCCACAAAGTTCCACAAAGCCCCACAAAGCTCCACACACACCCCCCACAGATGCCCGGAAATTACAGCACAAAAAATTATTACACATTGTTCTGAGATGATTGCACAATGCCCTGCATGAAAGAACTTACTACAAAAGATGAAATAATTGCACAATGCCCTACACGAACATATACAGTAGATGAAATAATTGCATGATGCCCTATTTAACCGCTTGCTACAGCAGCAATGGCCTATGTCACATTATTACACATTCCCCTCTACACACAGCAACACACTCACTGACTCTCACCCACCACCCTACCCCACCCACGCACACACACACACGCACACACACACACACACACACACACACACACACACACACACACACAATTCATTTCCCGCTATTAAGTGGCTTGATTGATAATGGGATAAATGAGAATTTGTACCTATTAAGCTTACAGTTGGGTAACCTGTACCTTCTGCCTGAAGGCATCAGTTCGTACTCCTTGTGGAGGATATGATTCAGATCTGAGGTGATTTTTTGACCTTGCTTCATAACTGACTGCTCAAATATCTCCTGAAGAGAAGATGAAGGCAGCATGCTGATTATTTTACCTGCCCTTTTGATCAGGTTTTGGAGTTGTGATCTAAATTTAACGGTCAGGTTACCAAACCACGTTGTAATGCTATAGCGGATGATGGTTTCGATGGCTGCTCTGTAAAACAACAACATAACATTTTTATCCACTCCATGAACCCTGAGCCTGCGCAGAAAGTACAAGCGCTGACTGATTCTTGAACAAACATAATCAACAGGATGAGCCCACCGCAACTTAGAGTCAAAATGAATACCCAAGTACTTGTGTACTGTAACCTGCTCAACCCGCTCCTCATTCATAAAAACTGAACTGTGGTCACCAACAGACCTGGGATCGAACAGCATTTCTTTTGTTTTCTTAACATTAAGAATCAGATTATGCTTCTCACACCACTGCACACATCTTTCTACCTCTGACTTACACACGGCGATATCTGAGTCCACTGTCAGTAGATTCAGTATGGCCGTGTCGTCAGAGAATTTAAAAATATAGTTGTTCGGGTGGTGGTTTCTACAATCATTGGTACATAATGTGAAGAGAATAGGAGAGCTGATGCAACCCTGTGCACCGCCAGTGTTAATCACCTGAATGTCGGAGAAAGTTGAGTTGATTTTAACCTGTTGCTGCCTGCCTATGAGAAAAGAAAAGTACCATTTACCAAAGGACTCACGTTCATCTGTTCCAGCTTGTTTAACAGGATGTGAGGGAGTATAGTATTAAAAGCAGATGTAAAATCCATGAACAGTAGTCTTGCATAGGCAGCGGAGTTTTCAAGATGTTTAATAATTAAGTGTGTTATGGTGTTTAAAGCATCATCAGTGCCTAAGCCATGCTTGTAAGCAAATTGGCAGGATCCAGGAGATGTTCTACTTCACCCTGTAGATTCCCTATCATGATGCGTTCAAGTGCTTTCATCACAGTCGATGTTAATGCTACCGGTCTAAAATCATTATTGTCCTGCAGACAGGGTTTTTTAGGGACTGGGATGATTACAGCTTTTTTCCATATTGTGGGAATGGTATGTGTGTCGACAGAGAGTTGGAACAGAGGACTCCAGGCTGGAGTCAACTCGTCAGCAAAAGTTTTTAGAGGAAGTGCCAAAATGCCATCCGGCCCACATGCCTTCTTAGTGTGTAATTTTTTAAAAACCTTGGCCACAGCACTTGGATCAATCACAATTCTATCTGTTGGATCACATGATGATAGTAAAGTATCACAACATTCCTCGACGCCATCACTCACCACACAATCAAATCGTTTGTAAAAGCTGTTAAGTTCATTTGCTTTTTCCATTTCATTTAACACCTGCATACTCTCTTTCTTACAATTCATGTCCATTGCTTCTTTCATAGTGTCCCACAGTTGTTTGGAGTTTTTGTTTGAAAAAGCTTTTTTAATGCGCAGACTATGTTGTTCTCGTGCTTCTTTCAATTTGAGCTTTAGCTCTTTCTGTATTGTTTTCAGTTCAGTTGTGTTATTGTCCCGGAAAGCTTGCCTTTTCCGTTTAAGGCAGTGTCTGATATCAGGTGTAATGTAGTCTTTGTTATTTGGGTATATTTTGATAGTCTTTTTAGGTACTACAGTGTCCACACAGAGTGTATATACCCAGTTATTGTTTCTGCAATATTGTCGATACAACTGTCCTGAAAGAAGATATCCCAGTCTGTGGCCAGGAAACAGCCACTTAGCTCCTCCTTGTTCCCCTCCTGCCACATACAGACAGTCTTCACAGTCTGTTTGCTTCTTTTAAGGGCTGACTTGAAAGTGGGAATTAACTGTATAGTGCTGTGATCCAAATTAGCAAGGGGTGGTTTAATCTTAGCAGCATATGCTTCCTTAATATTGCCATAGCATTTGTCTAATACCTTATTTTTCCGTGTGCTGTTGTTAACACACTGGTGAAAACCTGGAAGAGCGTAGTCCAGTTTGCACTGGTTAAAGTCCCCCAGTACAAATATAGGAGCATCAGGTTTATTTTCTAATTGCTGGGGTACGTAATCAGCTATACGTGAGGCAGCTCTGGAAGCATTCCCACTGGGCGGGACATATACACCACAAATAAAAATGTTCCCATAGTCTCTCGGTAGATAAAAGGGTCTTAGATTTAAGCATAAAAGTTCAAGGTCCGGTTGTGTCTTTAACTGTAAAGTTTGAGCACCAGGAGTTCTTAATGTATACACAGATTCCACAACCCCTTGATTTCCCCGAGTTATTATTCCTATCCATACGCACATTAGAGAAACCCTGTACCTGCGCCAGTGGGTCGGGAAAGTCTGCTTGAAGCCAGGTCTCTGTGTATATCATAAGGCAGGACTCACGGTATTCATTGCAAACTTTTGTGCTCAGGCGTAGCTCCTCAATCTTGTTCCTCAGGGAGCGAGCATTGCTGAAGAGTATTGATGGTAATGGTGGTTTGTTGCACCTACGGCGGAGTCGATGTAAAATGCCGCTTCTCTTCCCTCGTTTCCGTGGATGCCTGCCTCCATGCCGTCGCAACAGCTCCTCCGGCACGTCATCCAACAAGCCCAGCCTTGGTGTGGCTTCCCTCCGAAGGGACAGCAGCCATTCCCTGCTGCCCGTCTGCAGCACCTCGTGCCCCCGCGGAGCACGGTGTTGGTGTCATGCTGTGTGTAAACGCTGGATGTAACCAGCACCAGCAGCAGAAGCAGTGCAATAGTCTTTGTGTTCCCCATTGTGACACATTCAGCGCACACTGACTAACTTACACAAACTAAAGAAAACAGAACAAACACGGCACCTGTCTCTAGCGTCCGTGTCGCAGCAGCGCCTGCGCCACCGGAAGGAGTGCAGATGCAAGAAGGAGTGTTGTGTAAGATGCACCTGCTATGGCTTAGTTCTCACCTGTACAGCACTCGGCAGCTGTAGATGCCAGAATTGGCTCATAATCTGTATATTTCACTCAAGGAGTGCCGCAGATGCAACGACAATGTAAGGACAACTTGGACAAACAATGCAAAGACAAAGACAGGGCAACAAGTTCATAATTTAATTTGAACATTGAGCGATAATGTGCAAAGGCAATAATGGAAGGACAAACAAGTACATGTTAATGGACAATTAGAAGTCATAGACAAATTTAGACTCATCAGTCAATTGCTTATACTATTGTTGATGTGGCGGAACATCTGATCAGAGTGACTCATAGCTGTTTTTCTGATGGTGCAGTAATGTGGACATGGAGAAATGTGGAAGTAAACAATTGATGTAGAATTCTGAAGGTGCATCAGACACTGCTTAATGAATGGTAGTAAACTGCTTCTCTCTAACTTGACATGCATCTAATTACATCTCAAGCCTTTTTCTCATAGATTCTGCAACATGTGATGGAAAGCCACATCTGAGAAGGTTTAGATGTGGAAATTCAGCTTCTGTATAGTCAGCCACATATCATTTGACAACAAGATCATTCAAATCTGACTATTTTGTCAAAGTCTACGGCAAAAATAGTATTTGTATGTCAAAAGTGGTGGCCATCTTCGAAAATCTTCAAAATGTCAGGTGGCTGATGCGCTTTTTTTTTTTTTTTAAATAGACCCTCATGAGTAGTTATGCTAATTCTGGTGCTTGCATCACTATTTGAAAGATTGTCTCACTTATTTATAGGTACAATAGTTAACACCTTCCTCACCAGAGTATACGTCTGTTACCAGCCATCGCTTGCATTTTTGACAATATTCACTGATCTTTCAATACCTCCAGAATATTGAGTTCTATTAATATGTAAACAGAAAGAACGGAGCTTCTAGTTTTAGACACAAGAAACCATTCCATTCTTGCTTAATTCTCTCTCTCTCTCTTTTTTTTTTTTACAAACACTTCAATGTTGGTCATTTTTATCAAAAAAAAAAGTTGGACAAAAAGCTGAGAGGAGCGTACGGACGTTATTTTACATTGACCTGTTGCTTTGTAAGTTGTCCACATGTATCAAGGAGATTCACCACAGCTCATGAAAAAAGCACATGATCATTGAACCTGCTGGAGAAAAAACATATTTTCTGTCTTTACATGTTTTGAGGTGCACCAGAATGCACCTTTTTTTTTTTTTTTTTTGTTTGCATGACCTATGTTTCTTAGAAGCACCCGCCACCGCATAAGTGGAGACGCTGATTGACAGAAAATCTTGTCAAATGCAGAGAAAGTGTAAATTTGGCTACTCCTAATGTTTTAGCTATTATTTTGATGGGTTTGCTTTGATTGTTCAGCCTAATAATGGCTTACTTAATTGGCAGTGACCCCTCTTTGGAATTTATATTGAGATTTACCAGCAACAGATTCTAAATGCTTCTAGACAAATGCAGATAGCGGCAGGGTATATCCTTGAAAATATAGTTTTCTTTCCGTGGGCAAAATTCATAGTTTTCCCTAGTGTTGGCTCTACAGGAAAGGGTATAGGGTACGGAAAATCAATCGTAAAACTACTGTAGGCTCTAGGAATGTTCACTGCAATTTTACCTGAGTCCGGAAGAAATGTTTGACTAACTGCATTTTCTAAAAAGTTAAAGGAACACTTCACTGATTTTCAACCTTATCTCAATTGATCCAAGTTAGGGAAAAAACATTCAGTTTTATCTGATTTTTTATATACCTCTGGAAGTCAGCTGCAAAGTCTGTCTACTCCTCCCTTCTGTGTCGTCATTTGACAGGTATAGTGATGTAATTGGAGGTAAGAAAAAACTACAAGCTATTTCAGCATGGATTTCTGGTCTCATTTTCTGGAAAGCTAGGATGCATGCCCCGGATGGGCTCTAGGACTCTTCGTCCCTAGACTTTTCGTCCCCAAATATTTCCTCCCTGGACTTCATGTCCCCTGAGTTTTTGTCCCCCAAGAATTTTCATCCCCGGACTCTTCGTCCCCGGACTTTTCGTCCCCATGAACATTTCGTCCCCAGACTCTTTGTCTTTGGATGGTTCATCCCCAATAATGCTTTGCTCTCTTCCTGTATTATAACACCATCCCTAACCCTAACCCTTATAATAGACCACGGGGACGAAAAGTCCAGGGATGAAGAGTCCTCGGGAACGAAAAGTCCATAAAGACAAAAAGTCCAAGGTCGAAAAATTTGGGGACGAGGAGTCCTGTAACCCCTTGCATGTCCGTCGGAAACAAATTTTTTGTGAAGGTTTTTGTTGGCTTGAAGTTGTAATGGACTGGAGCAAGCTAGTGAGCAGAAATTTTCACCAGCCATTTTGGCGACATAACATTAAGGTGCAGGCTCACCAAATCCGTTGACGTATGTGAATTTGACAAATCCTGGTACAACCCTCGTGTGAATTTACTTTGCCTTTCCATCCATACAGCCACTTCCATGTCTAATAGATGTATTGTCTCCTTTGATTGATTTACGTTCCACATGCTTTCCTCACCAGCTGTGTCCCATTCATGTTTCCCTTCCCTCACGTGTGTTTTGGTTCATGGATAGCCCTTATTTAGAGTGTGTGAGTTGCTGGGTTGTCACTCGCCAGATGCCCCTAGCAATCAGTCAGTTTTATCCAGTAAACTTGTCGTCTTCGGAAAGTATTCGTAACCTGTAATTGATGGTGTAATATACGGAAGTTCTATTTGTAGGAACAAGTTCCAAGCCTTACTCTCGGGTTCCAGGATTAGATACGCCTTCACACCCAAGTGTGCATTTCTATTTCTTGCTTCAAATGTTTTCAGAAACATTTCTCTCACTCATTTTCATGTTTTGATCTTCCCTCTGAAACTGAAATCTCAGACCTCATTAAAACATCCAAGCCTGCTACTTGTCATCTAGACCCTTTCCCTTCCTTCCTAGTGAAGGCCTGCCTTCCCTCCCTTGCTTCTCTGATTACCACCATAATTCACTCCTCTCTTGTCTCTGGTGTTGTTCCCTCTTCTTTCAAATTAGCTTCTATAACTCCCATTCTCAAAAAACCTGGTAGTGAGCCTAACATTTCAATAACCTCCACCCTATTTCTAATCTACCTTTTCTATCCAAAATTCTTGAAAAAATACTTGCCTCTCAGCTCAATTTTTACCTATCTGACAATAACCTATACGAACAACTCCAGTCTGGTTTCCATCCCCTCCATAGCACAGAAACTGCTCTGGTCAAAATCCCTAACAATCTCCTCATGGCAGCAGATTCTGGACTGTTATCTATTCTCATCCCTCTTGATGTGACTGCAGCCTTTGATACCATTTCCCACAATATTCTCACTGACCGACTGTCCGCTACTGGTATTTCAGATACACCCCTTCAGTGGTTTAAATAATATCTCTGCGGTCGCACTCAGTTCATTCAGCTCCATTCTTTCAAATCTCAACCTTTTCCAGTTACCTCCGGCATTCCCCAGGGTTCTGTCCTGGGTCCCCTTCTTTTCCTCATCTACTTACTTCCTCTTGACAATATTCTCTGCAATTTTAACATTAATTTTCATTGGTACGCGGATGACACCCAGCTCTCTGCTAAACCCAACTCCACCCTCCTGCCCACTTCCCTCTGTGACTGTCGACATGAAATCAAATCTTGGTTCTCCGTCAACTTTCTGAAACTTAACACTGATAAAACTGAAATTTTACTTATTGGCACTAAATCCACCCTATCCAGATCTGGTACTTTTTCCCTCATTATCGATCAGTCCTCAATATCTCTTTATCCTCAGGTTAGAGTCTGGGTTTCATCCTCGATTCAACTTCATCTCTTCATGCTGACATCAATAATGTTATCCAGACTGCATGATTCCATCTAGGCAACAATAATCACTTCCGCCCATACTTCACTCCAAACACCACCGCTATTCTCGTTACTTCCCGTCTTGATTATTGCATCTCACTTCTCTTTGGTCTTCCACATAAATCCCTCCATAAACTTCAACAAGCCCAGAATGCCGCTGCCCACATCATTTCCAGAATCCCGTCCACTCATCATATCACCCCTGTTCGACAACTTCTCCATTGGCTCCCAATCCGCTACTGCATCGATTTTAAAATTCTTCTTCTTACTTTCAAAGCCACTCAAATCCTCGCTTCCCCATATACAGTGCTGTGAAAAAGTATTTGCCCCCTTCCTGATTTTTTTTTTTTTTTTTTGCATATTTGTCACACTTAGATGTTTCAGATCATCAAACAAATTTTAATATAACCCGAGTAAATACAAAATGCAGTTTGTAAATGATGATTTCATTTATTAAGGGAAAAAAGCTATCCAAACCTACCTGGCCCTATGTGAAAAAGTAATTTCAATATGGTCATTCTCATTATAAGCTAGGACTGGGACACTGAGCTTTTATAGTTGAATATTTTAATTATGGCAGAAATTGATGAGGATAAAAGAGCATCAATTTCTTGGTTATTTAACCCCTCTGCGCAGATGTTGACGCCAGCGGACATGGAGCCGCTCTATTTATGCACGCAGTCACACTATTCTATCACTAGATGGCACACCCGCATCAGTTATTAAATATTCACTAGCAAGCCGAGCTCGAACACGGTTTAGAATAGGGACAAGTTCAGTCTCATCCCTGATTCTCAGGAGTTGCATGAATTAAGCTCCTCAGCTAAACTTGATGTACAAACTGCTTAATATACTTGCCCATAGTATCTATTCAGCAGTTCAAAAAAAGATTTCTAGCAGCAGAAGAAAATCGTTGTCCTTTGTAGCTACCACTTCAGCTATAGTGATTAAGTATTCAGAAAAATCAGTTTTCTAAAGCAAAAATTTGACATGTTATTGATACTATGTCATTATACTATCAATTATAGTCATCACATATCAAAAATGCATAATTACCAACCGTGAAATTACGCGTAGATTCCTCCATCGACAAATTCTGCGCTATCTTATATCCTCCTAAGCACTCTCCTTGATTAGCCAGTTACTCAATTGCTAACTGAGGCACATCTACATAATGCACAGTTATAGTTCATGCCCAGGTGAAACTTCCCCGGTAATGATCTATTGATTGACACGTTTCTTATCCAATTCCAGAGAGTATAAACTTTCCACAGGAACTGAAAGACATAGACTGGACCATCAGGAAAGTATTTAAACATTTATGTAACAGCAAATTAGGTTGTATTCTCTTAATCAGTTGCGCAACATTTATGAAATAAAGCACTTTGTTGAGTTTAAGCTTTCTATCATTAATTATGTGCATTTTATAAAATAATGCTTGAATATGCCTTTAATGCCATTAAATGCTGTGTCCACAAAAATACCATATTTTCAAAAATTTATTTTGAGAAAATAAATCAGGACCCCATTACAAATTTTGGATATGTTAATAACAGGCATCTAATCTTTCGAAAACAGTCAATTTGTTGTTGGTGGATGGTGTCTTTTTTTGGTATAAAATGTTAAAAATAGCACAATTTTTTTTTTTCATTTTCAAGCCTTAATATTTGCTAGATTATTCATAAGAGAGGGCCAGAATTAGGAAACAAAATACACAACATATATGGGAAGCTGTATGTTCAATACCAAATCCCAGTATTTGACTTTAGGCTTTTTACAATCCCTCAAATATGCTACCACAGAGCGCACAGTAAAATTTTCAAGCAAATTTAAACGCCCAGAAATATATGATGAACTAAAAGGACACATTCATAAGTCCATATTCCTCAAGTTAGTGTAGCAGATTTTCACCCCTGAAAATTTGAGGGACCTAGCTGAAATACTTTTCTAGATATAGCCATGTGAAAGTGGCTCATCAGAAATCGCTGTTCGAAAAGGGCCGGAACTTAGTTGCAAAACTATTTTTTTTAAGACAAAACTATTTGGAGTTGAGAGCTAAAATTTTGGATTTATCCTATTAGGCGGTGTAATTTTCTCAGCGAAATCTGAGATGGTCAAGTGGGAATGGGAAGTTTTTCTGAAATTCGGACATTTGACATGGAATGACCCAAAAGCCTTTATTGGTAATGACAGCTTCAAGATGCCTCCTGTATGGAGAAACTAGTCGCATGCATTGCTCAGGTGTGATTTTGGTCCATTCTTCCACACAATCTGTCTTCAAATCTTGAAGGTTCTGGGGACATCTTCAATGAACTCTGATCTTCAGTTCTTTCCATAGATTTTCAATTGGATTCAAGTCAGGTGATTGAGTGGGCCATTCTGGCAGTTTTATTTTCTTTCTCTGAAACTAATTGAGAGTTTCCTTGGCTGTGTGTTCGGGATCATTGTCTTGCTGAAATGTCCACCCTCGTTTCATCTTCAGCGTCCTGGTAGATGGCAGCAGATGCTTATCAACAATGTCTCGGTACATTTCTCCATTCATCCTTCCTTCAATTATATGAAGCCTGCCAGTGCCATATGCAGAAAAACAGTCCCACACCATGATGTTCCCACCTCCAAACTTCACTATTGGTATGGTGTTTTGGGGGTGATATGCAGTGCCATTTGTCCTCCAAACATGGTGTGTGCTATTTTATCCAAAGAGTTCAATTTTGGTATCATCTGACCAGACTATATTCTAGTATTTCATAGGCTTGTCCAAATGTTGTGTAGCAAACTTTAAACGAGCTTCAACATGCTTTTTTCTTCAGCAATGGAGTCTTGTGCGGTGAGTGTGCATAGAGGTTATGGTGCTTGAGTACATTACTTATTGTATTCTTTGAAACAACTGTACCGGCTAATTCCAGGTCTTTCTGAAGCTCTCCACGAGTGGTCCTTGGCTCTGGGACAACTCATCTGATCATTCTTTTGACTCCTCAGTCAGAAATCTTGGAAGGAGCACCTGGACGTGGCCGGTTTATGGTGAAATGATGTTTTTTCCACTTCCGAATTATGGCCACAATGGTGCTCACTGGAACAACCAGAAGTTTAGATGTACGTCTGTAACCAATGCCATCAGTATGTTTTGCAACAATAAGGTTGCAAAGGTCTTGAGGGAGCCCTTTGCTTTTACCCATCATGAGATGCTTCTAATGTGACACCTTTGTCATAAGAAACCTTTTTATTGGCCATCAATAAGGACTAAATCACCTGATATTAATTTACACTGATAGGGGGCAGGATTGCTCTTTAAATACTGACAGATTTCAGCTGGTTTCTTGGCTTCCCATGCCTTTTTGCATGTCGGCAAGGGTAAACCAAAGAGGGCTCCGACTCCGTGAAAAAATGGCTCCGCCGCAATAGCACGTAAGTGCAAAAGGTTTATTTACAGTGCAAAAACCACAACAATCCAACCAAAGTGCAAAGAAAGTGTCAAAAAGTTGTAAGAAATCTGTACAGTGCATGAGGGGGAAAAAATATATACAAAAATATATATACAAAACTACCAAAAATAGAATCAGGGAATTTACAGCTCCTTTCTGTTCTCACAAATTCCCACCTCACTCCTCTCTGAGGTATAAAAAAAAAAAAAATGGGGCCCTGATATACCCCAAGCCCCTCCCTGGAACATACCATCTTTTACCAATAAAATATACATTGGTGTAATGGCCACAAAACACAGGGTACATAATATTATAAAGGAGCACACAACATTTAAGCAACAAAACAATACTTTTATTATGCAATATTGTTACATTAAGCACAATTTGCGCTATAAAGCAATAGACCGATCCAGAGTACAGCCCACCCAGGCCTATCCAGCCAATTAGATCAGGGCTGCAGTCACGTGACCGCACCCAACTAGCGCTCGCCATAACCTCGGACAAACAAACACTTACTGAACTGCTTTCTCTATTGGGAAGAGTACATTCACGCTTTGTTTTCGCATTTTTGTAATTATAAAACCTCACAATGGCAAAGCGGTGTTGTTACGGTGAGTGTAAATCGGACACGAGATACCCAGGCAGGGTCGTAAACACTACTTTCAGGAGGGAGAGGGCTGGATATGGCAGTTTATTTGCCAATAATTACTCATTATTCTGAAAGCTCAACTCGCGTTGTTTACGAACAATAACGCCTCTTGATGGCTTTGCACTGCCCGTAAAAGGGTCAAGAGGCTGCAGGTTTTCATTCAAACAGAGCAGAAACACACCTGATTCGATTAATGCAGGCTTCGCACAGAGCTCCGTTTCAAAGACTGTCTTGGGCAATAACATTTGGGTGCTCCGGAAAAGGTTTATGATCTTATCACACCATATGTAAATTGAATGCTAGGTACCCTGCTTTGCAAGAGCACTGGCCCTGAACAATGCTTCTCTGTTCCTTGTCGATCGTTATTATCAATGAGTGTGCCTTCTGGGACTTCAGCATTGACCGATAGAATTTGCATTTCGCTTCAACTTCACGGGCATTTATAACAGAAAATGACACTTTGTGAATATACCCAGATAAAAAATAATTATAACCCTTGTCTTTTGCTTTTTTTTGCGATGCGATCCGTTTTTAAAAACTCGAGATTGATGTTTTCAGGAAGCGCTTCCAATGAGGTTATAAGGGACGTTGCCGCCATCTTCAGCAAAGCTTGACCTAGGTCCGGCCGTTGCTATGCGTAGTTAGGGGGTGGGCGGAGCTATGGATCGGTCTATTACCGGTGGTAAAGCCCATTTTACCCGGTACTACGCATGCGCAACTTGGGTCAGGCACTACTTAGCCAGCCCGAGTTGCGTTGCCTCATCAATGGCTCTGTTTGGGACCTTCTCCACAGGACCCACCCGGAAGCGCCAATCTTCAGCATTACAAACAAACCGAAGACCAGAAGACGGAGGAGTGATAGAAACTGAACACAGAACACAAAGTAGCGCTACAACCTACAAGAAGTACAAATAAAGAAACGACAAGCTCAAAGACATTTGTGTGTGTGAGCGTTTGTTATATTAGCGAACTGTCAGGGGATGGGTTTGGCATGGTAATGTTTGCGTGCATGAACTGTGAGCTGGCAGATAGCTTCGGGTGTGCACCCCCGAAGTCAGTGCGTTCTATGGCGGATTTGAGAAAATACGATAATTATGTGAGGAAGACATGAAACACAAAACGAACACTGTTTGCTATGGTGATGTTAATGATTTGGAGCGCTGCTCGCAGTCTGAGACAGAACCCTCTGTCACATTGCACCTCCTTTTCTTCATGGGTTCAGTACTTATTCCCTGTGTCATTCCACTTTATTACACATAGCTTAATGTATGGACTTATTTGTTTTGATTTCTTTGTATGTGTGGATTACCTGGGTTGTAACCGACGTCTGGTGAAAATTTCATGTAAATAGCCCCATTAGAAATATATTTACTGAGAAAAATGTTGACGCGTTCAACACTTATTTTCCCCGCTGAATCTAACTAGAAATGTGTAAAATTATTTGCTAAGGAATCTAACTAGAAATGTACAGAATTATTTGCTAAGAGATTATTGTAGGAAAAACTTAGTGGATAAAGTGGATAAAGTGTTCCACTGACCCATGCAAATCTATCTCCAAAAAATAGATCCATTCTCCAGAGTCCGGTGTTATTGGGTTTATTGTAAATCCACCCAGATGAAGCACAAAGAAACCCAGGCTGGTCTGCACAAACCGCATAGCATTCATTCTTCATCAATCACCCCACACCGGTGCCCTCCGGCTGTCCGAACCCTCATTTTTATTGGCCTTTTGGCACGTTCCTTTAGGTGGGATTAAACGTGACTCCTTCTACCTTATCCATTATTGACTCTAATTGGTACATTGTCCCATAGCAACCCCCCACCCTTAGTAACAAGTTTGTCATTACATAATAGTGTACCTTCATTTTCGGCCATCAGGGACGCTCGAAGACCACACCTAAGCCTCCCAAACCTTGGGTCACCTAAAGTTTAGTAAGTTATCTGAGGACATGGATGGTTCCAGAACACTCATATGCGCATGCTCAGGAAGTGGGACCAGGCTGACCGATATTGTCATTCCGGAAGGTTAGCTCATTAGGCCGGTGTTGAGGGTTCTGCAGGTGCATTTTTATCAGATTTTTTGACAGATTTATGAGTTTTTGCCTCTTTCTCAGCTCCAAACTCCCTCTCAGTATTTTTAAAGGGCCATAGGATCCTAGCTACATTCTGTTGAACTGTGATTATAGTAACACTTTGATTTTTACAGTATTTAAGATTATTTTCCCACCACAAGATACACATTCAAATGTGACTTTCAACAAAGTATCCTCCCTTGGCCTTGATTACAGCCTGACATATCCCAGGCATTCTTTCCAGCAGTTTAAGGAGAGAACTTCCTGGTAACTCATTCCAGGCTTTCAAGAGGTCCTTCATGAGCTCTTTTGATCTTGATGGGCACATTTCTCTGACTGCCCGGTCAAGTTCATCCCACAGCAACTCAATGGGTGACAAATCTAGTGACTGTGGGGGCCATGTCATCTTCTGAAGCATTCTTGCTTCTTCTTTTTTGTCAAGATATCTTTAGCACAGCTTGGAGGAGTGCTTGGGGTCATTGTCCTGCTGAAGAACAAAGTTTTGACCAACAGTCTTTGCCCAGAGGGCAAAATTTGCTGGTGTCAAGGTATTCTAATAACAAAGTACAATCAGTTTGACCAACAAGTTTTCCAAGAAAAGTTATAATTGGCAAAGCTATCAACCCATGTCTGTGGGGCTCTAATCCAGACCAGAGGAATACGTGATGAAAGTTGAATTTCAAGATGTACAGTTGTAAGCAAGGAACATTTTTAGTCAATACAAGTGTCCCTTTGGCATATTGTGTGTCTTTGTTGCTCAAAATTAACTTTAAGATGACAAAAACCAGCCAAATTCTGAAAAATGCAGGGTGTTCGTAATATTTTGGCCTCTAATTTAAAGGGATAGTCCACCCAAAAACTATAATTTGTATATCAATTACTCACCATTAGATGTCTCGAACAGACGAGGTTGTTTTCACCTCCGCAACTTTATGGCCACTGGAGAGTTTTAAAAAATTATCCAAATTTCTTTTTTGCTGGAAGCAAATGGGGTCACCCAGTAGCAACGGAAAAAAGTCCACAAAACGTCCGTTGACAAACTTTCAAACCATCGTCCAACACATCTTCCAGTATAATCCAAGTCTGCTTTGTCCACTCGTATCCTCAGAACTCTAGAAACGCGGTTATTTTTCGCTAAAAATAATAAAATACCACAGTTATGCTTCAAGTAAGCTCGCGCATTCAACAGAAGTCCCGCCTCCCGGCTCGTTCCCAGAGACTAATGAAGTTTTTGAAACACGTCTTCTTCCTTCTCTGAAAAACAGTCCGTTGGTGCCAAATCCTAGAATTTCTTGGCAAACTGGAGTTTTTTTTTTTTTTTTGATGTTGTCAGTTCTTGGCAGCAACACAACCAATCAGACCATTTTCACGCAGACGTCTGGAAATAGTAGATCTTGATACTTTCATCTTCTCACTTCTGGTGCTATTAATATCATCACAGAGTTGTGCTGTCAACCACTGATCTTTTTTTAACTTGTCACTTGTCATACACGGAGAAGGAACATCAGAGGCACTTAACTTCCATTTTGCGCCTCTATTGCCACTAGTTTTCAGTGAACTGGTCTCTTTGAAACACTTGATGGTGTTTCTTACAGTGCTATGGCAGCATTTGATGTCTTCAGCGTCATTTAAGACCACAATGTGCCCACCAACAATCTCAGAGAGCTCCTTCTGTTGTGCAATCGTGTTTAACATTGTGACACTGCTCAAAGTTCATGTTACCCTTTATACTGGAACAATTGACCATCAGAGATAATTATGCAGAATAATGTTGCCTAAAACCAGTTTAAACAATTTTTTTTGTGTCAGTAATCATGGAAGGAAGATTGTTTTAAACTTTTTTCCTGATTTGCAAACGTGTTTGTGGTTAAACAGGCGATCCTCAATCAATCTTCCCTTCTGAAGGACATGACCTTTTTTGGATGTGACTGTCGTACCAAATCATGATTACAATCGCCTGCTGACATTACCCTCATCCCAATTTTTTTTTTGGAATGCATTGCAGGCCTGAATGGAAGGAATGTATATATACAGTATTTACAAATAAAATAGATTAGACCTGACAAAACATTAAATATCTTGTCCTCATACTTTCTGCAATTGAATGAAAAGTAAAAGTAAATTTAGAAATCACTGCTTTTTTAATGTGAATTTTCCATTCTGTCCCAGCTTTTTCCCACTTGGGATTGTTGTACGATTGGCAAACTGTAAGCAGATGAGTTTGTTTTATTGTTGACAATTGGGGCTTTTTTTCAGGCAATCTTCCCAAACATTTTGTAGTTGTGTAGATGGCATCTGGTTGCAGTTATGGAGATTTTCTGATTCCAAGTAATTAATATTGGGAATTGTCCAACTACGATCCTTTGTCGAGGAGGGGGTGGGAGTGGTTATGGACCCAGGCGCAGACGAGGAGCGCAAATAATTAACCAAAGTTCATTCATTCAAAAGCAAAAAAGGGGAAAAAAAACAGGTTCAGGAACAGACTGGGCATCAGACTGGCACAGGAATAGACAGAATAAATATAGCTCTACCACACTGAAGAATAACGGCACAGAGAAAAACAATCAGTGATGAATGCACAAAAGCCAAAATGAAGGTATATGTGTACACAGAGACAAGATGAGCTCGCACAGATCATGTGGGAAGAGACATGGGAAACACACTGCAGGCGGACAGAAAATGCAGAAACAGAAACCACAAGGAACCAGGGAAAACCAGACATGGAACAGAAAACAAAACAACAGAACCCTAACACTCCCCCCCAAAAGGGACCCCCAAGCAGAAGCAGGCAGGAGGAGGGGGCAGCACTGGAGGGTCAGAAAAAAAGGACAAACCTGGACGAAACTGGTATAACTGGTCTGTTTGAGGCTGGCAGAACTGGTCTAGACAAGACTGGCAGAACTGGGCAGGAACAGACTAGAAGCACTGAACTAGATGGGACTGTACAGGACCGGACTGGACTGGACTGGACAAGAATGGCTGGGACTGGAATAGTCTGGCTGGGATAGGACTAGGCTGGACTGGACCGGCAGAAATGGACTGGGCTAAAGTGGACTCGCGGAACTGGACTAGAGCAGCTGAGGATGCCTGCCTGGCTTGGCCTGAGGGAGACGCTCGGGCTGAGGACCACCTATGTAATCAAGAGGTAGGGGACCCATGGGATCATGGGTGGGAGATGGACTGACGACAGAATCAGGAAGTGGAGGGCGGCTGACAGGGACAGGTGCCGGAGAGACCGGATTGCCATAAGGCTCAGGAGGCGGGCTTCCTCCAGGATCCGGCACCAGGGGCGGCAGCTTGCCATCAGGATAGGGCTCCAGGGGAAGCACACTGCAGTCAGGAAGAGGCTTCTGAAACAGCAGGCCACCCATAGGATCAGAGGATGGGTCACCCACAGGGTCAGATGGCAGGCAGCCCACAGGGACAGAAGGTGGGTCTTCCACATGGTCAGAAGGTGAACTGCCTGCAGGGAGAGAAGGCAGGCAGTCAACAGGGTTAACCATGTTACAAGCAAAACATAACATATTTACATATTAACATATTACAAACAAAAAATATGTTAAGGAGGCCATGAAGTGTTAAGCAGCTGAGATCCTACATCAACCAAGAATGGGAGAACATTTTGCTGTCAAAACTGCAACAGTTAGTCACCTCAGTTCCCTAACACTTTAGAGACTGTTATTAAAAGAGGAGGTGATGCAACACAGTGGTAAACATGCCCCTGTTCCAACCTTTTTGAAACATGTTTCTGATTTGAAATTCAAAATCAGCATATTCTTTTCAAAAAACAATTAAATTTCTCAGTTTCAACATCTGATATGTTGTCTTTCTACTATTTTCAAATAAATAAAGAGTTTGAATTATATGTAAATCATTGCAATCTGTTTTTATTTACATTTTTAACAATGTCTCAACTTTTTTTGGAAATGGGGTAGTAACTTTCACAGAGATTTCAGAATTGCAGCAGGACTAAACCAAGGCTGGAAAAACTTGCATCCTAGAAGAGTCCATGTCCAAAGTTTCCCACTGCTCCAGCTCTGAGATCTATCTTTTACTGTATTTATGTATTGAGGGTTTGGAGCACAATGGCGATATGTCCAATTTTTTGTGATTTTGAGATTTTTACCCCCTGTCACAACTTTCTAGCTGTTAATTCTTGGAGCACAATAGCTATATGTCCATCTGCCTTTGTTTTAAGCAGAATTCACATTTTCATTTTGTGGTATGTCCAACAAAATCTGCTTAAATTAATTAAACATCAATATTTTGATGAATAAACATGAATTTTTCCACATAATCCTTTGTCTTAAATTGCAAACAAATTTAACTTCAACCTATCGCCATTGTATAATTTCACATCAAGTGCTGGAATTGTTGGAGCACAGAGGTGACGTCCCGTTTTGGCTTTTGCCAAGACGTTGCGGTACCACCCCTGTGAAAACTTACGTGTTCAATATACTTCTGAAACATGCAGCAAAAGAGTGACTGATATAAAAATGATATAAAGTACCTGATTCAATAGAACACTTGCGAACCTAAAAATCCATTTTTCTAAAAACCTCTAAAATGGACATATAACTATTCTGCCCTTCAAAGGCTAAATGCGGTGACTACAAAACTATTCAAGCAATAAAAAATGGCTTCAGGGTTTGTTTGCAGTCCAAACAAATGGTTAGCATATTTATGATAGATTATGGTTAACTGACTTGCCGTGATCCAATTTCCATCCAAATAAATCCTGACCTCCAAACTTCATTACATTTCAAGACTGGAAACTCAAATTTTACCCAATACGTAGGTACAGCACTTAGGCTTCGTCGGGCAGTATTGTGCTCTGATCCCTCAATATAGCCTTTTAAAAACCAGTTTCTTCCTCATTTATTGGAGTGCCGATGCGTACCCCAATCAGTGCTTGCTTTGGTCCATATGAATGTGTGTTAAACATGTGTAAACAAAGACAAAGCACAAAAGATGCGAATCCTAGCATGGCAAAAAAAAATCTGCTCAGAAGACATAACAAACCACTAGACTCACTTGTTACATCTCTGCCTACTACGCCATTCTCTCCTTCCTTATTCTTGATGCCTGAGGGGCTGTCCTGGGTGGGTCTTTGCGAGTGCCAGGGTGCCCAATCAGCATCTAATGCTAAATCCAGGAAACAGGACATGGATGCTGAATATTTCTATGTAGCACTAGTTTCTGTCCTCTCCCCCATTTCAAGTGTCTGTGAATAAACAGGGCTAGACTGTGTCGCCACAAGATAGGGTAACTGTTCCCAGAAATATGAAAGCTTATCCTCATTCTCTGTTCCTCACTGCTGCATCAGTTCTCTTGCTGGGCAGCAGAGGGGTATTTTATGGGCAATAGTCATGGCTTCACTTCTAATATTGCTGAGATGCTTCCAGTTTATCTACAGCTTTTTGATGCATATAGTGAATCTTCCAGTTATGCCGCTTTTCTTATTCTGTTTGTGACAGGCTGGTTTTATGAAAATGCCAAGTGTATTCCATAAAGATTTAAAAGCTCCTGGGTGGCTGCCAGCCAAAAACTGGCCACTTGACAAGAATAGAAATGTATTGGGCTTTCCAAATAATGGATGGCATGCTTCCACATTGCACTAGCCCTAATGTTAGTTGATTGATCCCTCATTGTAACGTTTTGCACTTCGTGCAGAGTGCAAATGCATGGAGGACAGGAAGTTGAGGACTGGACTCAGGTGCAAGGATGGACTTGGTCATGTTTAATGACCAACTGCGCGGCAGAAGGCACAAATGTAGAAATACAAAACAACAGGGAACAGAGGTTCCTAAATATGCACACAATGAGTAATACAAAGTCTGGGCTATGCTACAGTAACATTGTATTACAAATAGGAAAGAAAATAGGAAATGAGGTTCCTTAAAAATAAACATACTGGTAAAACAATAAACAGCACAGACTCCAGGTTTTAGTATAAGTTTGCAAATTCAGAGAATAAGCCTATATCAGAATACTATGTCAAACAGGTATGAGGTTACACAGACTTCACAAAGAGACAGAGGGAAGCTCAGTCTTAAATACACAATGCTACCACTCAGTGGAATCGAGAGACAGGTGCTGATGATAATCGGATAATAACTGAAGTGTGATCCGGGGTTTAGGAGACTCGTGAGCTGGACAGCTGGAGGCGTGGCCTTACAGTATCCCAAGGTGAGGTTAATGGTGGCTTCCAGCTTCTCAAAGAAAGCCTTCCACACTGAGGACATGAATTGAGACCCATGGTCGGAGACAGAGGTGACAGAGGACAAAATTTCTGAAAGCCTGCTCAAAGATCACCTGGGCAACTTGGAGTGCAGATGGTAATGCAGTGAAAGGCAAAAATTTACAGAACTTGGAAAATCGATCAATAATCACCAGGATGCATGTGTTGCCTTCTGATGAGGGTATATCGGTAACACAATCAACAGCGATATGTGACCATGGATGATGGGGAACCAGAAGTGGGTTAAGTTTACCTGCAGGCAGCTGTTGTGGTGTTTTGGACATTGCGCATGTAGAACAACAGCGCACGGCTGCTTCCACATCCAAAGCCAGGTGAGGCATGTTGCATAAAGACGTTTCAAATGATCTCATTTTATTTAAACAATTTAAATGATCTTGAAACACATGCATTGCTTCCAACCCCGAAACGCAGGTGGAACTGATAAACCTCCATGCACAAGGACTTCAGTTCCGCACGAGAATCTCTTACATATGGGTTGATTGAATAATTGCTGACTACAGCAGGGGAACGTAAATATGCCACCAAAACTCACGCCGAATGCATGAGAATTGACAGGTATGCGTTATTAATGAAAACTGGCCACACCTGATAATGTTGAGAGTTTTTGGAGTTTCTGTAATGGTAATTGAAATGAATGATTGAAAACAGGTCATGATCAATCATTATTTTTAAGGGATGGTTTGAGCTTCCCCTATCACCAGTTTACCAGCCGCCACTGCCAGGTATGTATATTCCAGCGTTTCACATGTTTGAACATCAGCTTTCATTCCAAAGCGCAATAAGTGCTTAGCCAGTTTTTCCTCAAAACTGCCAATCAGTGATGCAGAAGCCCGCACTCCCAAAAGGCTTTGATTGTTTAGCGACTCTTGTATTGGGCAAAAACAAAAATATGAATGCTATATCTATGCTACAAGATCCACAGAATAAAAGATCCCCTAATCTATCAATTGAGTTTGTTTGCCATTAGAGGACATAATTTTCTCTCAGCTGACAGAGTTTTTGGCCACACTCAGCTGCAGTAAAAAAAGGTCAGTGCACTCGGAGGTGAATCACAAATTATTGTGGAAAAATGGAAATGTTTACATCTATGATATTGACTGGCAGGCCTTTGACTTCAAATTGCAAATGATAGGTACACTCAGCGTTCTTATTCATCAAGAATGCCATAACACCTGTGTGAACTGAATAAAAGTCTGGACAGTTAGTGGGAAAAACATATGCAGATTATCAGCAAAGATTGCAGTGTTAAGAGTCTCTGTCCTCTTTCTGAATCTCAGCACATTAATATCTCCTTGTGATTTTGTGATGCTGTTGTGTATTGCCTCCATCAATGTTCTTCATTATCATGACCTCTCTACACGCTTGTCTAACATAGATGGGAGGCCAGTCCATGTGTGTTTTAGGGTAGATTTTACAAAGTTTTGGTATCCATTTCATTTTCATTCATATTACAATGGTCTGGGATGCAAAACCGCGACAAGACATTGACAAAATAAGGTTAATTTAACCCCCAATTTGAAGCAATGAATTGTCTTTTGCAAAGAAACATTTCTGTGCATATATGGCGTTTTGCCAAATAATCACAACAAAGATCACTTTTTCACAAAATATATTTTTCTAAGATTAAATTTCATCACGGTATTAGTGTTTTGATTCGTTTCATAGAACATATTAACAAATAAGAAACCTCTTCTGTACTAAGTTTTCCCATGACAAATATCAGCAATTTTCTAAAAATGCTTCAAATGCAAATATTGCGTTTCGCGATGAAACTCTTCATTTGATTGGTCAGACCAAAGGAAAGTTTTCCACTTTGCCTCAGTCCACCTTAAATGAGTTTGGGCCCAGAGAAGGCGGCAGCATTTCTGGATCTTGCTAATATTTGTTTTTATCTTTATATGATAGAGTTTTAACTTGCATCTGTGGATGCAACGATGAACTGTGTTCACTGACAGTGGTTTTCAAAAGTGTTCCTGTGTCCATTCATTGGATTCCACCACAGAATCCTGTCTGATTTTAATTTAGTGCCGCCTGAGGGCCTAAAGATGATGGCCAATCAAAATAGACTCGCAGATTTCACCAGATTCTCTGAATCTTTTCATAATAATATGTACCGTAGATGATTAAATTCTTTGTAATTTTACACTGAGGAATGGTATTCTTAAATTGTTGAATTGTTAAATTGTTAAATTGCTTATTTGCCTATGCAGCCATTTATGGGGCAGTAAAGCCCTCCCCATTTTTATTTATGAAAGACTCAGCCTCTTGGGGATGCTCTTTTTTATCCCCTTTGCGCAGAATACAAATAATGCCAATTTTTCCTGTTGTGCATGAGCCTAATTAAGGCTTTATAACTCAGTATTTGTGTCACAGTGACTGTGGAAAATTATTCCAGTGAAGCAAGGCATTTGGGAATTCAATTACAGAATTATTTAGCAATTAAATTTTGGAATTTATGGATGCCGGCATCTATATCGACGCTAAGGGGAATCACGTTGGGTAGAAAGTATACCCTATCATGATTCGTTGCCAATTAACCAAATTAGCAGTGAGATTTTCCACCAGGTGAATATTTTTTTGCATCATAAAACTTTTCTTGTCTTTTGTGGCCTTGTCCCAACTTTTTGAAACATGTTGCTGGTATCACATTCAAAATTTATTCTATTTTTAATATAGGGTTTAAATGATTTGCAAATTATTGCACTCTGTTTCTATTTACATTTTACACAGTGTCCCAACTCTCCTCAAAACAGGGTTGAATGAACTTTTTGGTCACACTTTAGATGAAGTGTTGCTCATAAAAGCTTTATACAGCATGTATAATGCCTTCATAAATGAGACATAATGTGAAATATTATCACATTAGCTAGTGGCTAAATGCAGCTAAGTGACATTGTCACATCTGGCATCACATGCTGAATAATGTGGTGTTATTTTACCCTTTGCAAAGCATGACATTTTATGTATGCTTTATGAAGACATTATGTCTCATTTATGAAGGCATTATACATGCTGAATAAAGCCTTTATGAGCAACACTTCAGCTAAAGTGTGACCGACTTTTCAGCTTTACAATAACTGATTATCTTCTTACAGTAAGAAGGTTGCGGGCTCCAATCTGACTTGGGGCCTCTCTGTGTGAATCTTGCCTGTTCTCTCCTTCTGCGCGTGGATGTCGTTTGGGTACTCTGGTTTCCTCTCATAGTCTCTAGGTATGCCTGTGTGCACGAGCGCGCGCATGCGCGCGTGTGTGTGTGTGTGTGTGAATGGTGTGTGTGCCCTGGGATGGATTGGTGAGCTGTCAAGGGTGTGCCCCTGCCTTTTGCCCATATTCAGCTGGGATAGGCTCCAGCCCCCTGATGGTCCTAGTGATGAAGAAGTGGTATTGGTAATGGACAGATGAATCCCTTTGTGTACACTCCTCACTGAAGATCTCTCTTTCTTCGGGAAATACGTGCATCAATTTTATTTTTACTCAGGCTACCTGTAAGGTTGCTCAAGTCTAGGTCTGCCATTTTATCTATCTATCTATCTATCGTCTGCGTTGAGAATTAGAAATTACCAAGAAGCGTTTGGGTATCACGTCACAAAAACAACACTACGCACGATGTGAGATCATGTGACTGAGTCGGGAAGCCCAGGTGAACTTGACATCTAGTTTTTTTTTATTTATGCAGTATTTATTACGTACCAGTCTGCATACTAACAATTCACATATTTGATTGGCTGTTGTTTTTTCACCATGCCCAGTGTGGTAAGCAAACATGATCTGACACCAATAGAAGTGGCCAGCCTTACAGTCAGCCAAAAATGAAGTCATTCTTTAGACCTACCGCACCCATGGAATTCCCCGGTGCAGTTTTTCTTAAATGGGCAGCTTCATCTTCAGATTTATCTGTAACTGCAGGTTTTACACTGTAAGCTTGATCAGTGCATTGCAAATACCACAAAATAACATTTTCAAATCACATACATTTTTCAAATAATGTACATTTACTTGTTTTGAAGGCTACAGAGAAATACAAATCTGAGCATAAGTACATGGAAGAACTGATGTTGATATTCTTTATAGATAAGATGGCAGAAACCATTGCTATTGTCAAAATGAGGGAGTTAATAACATACAGGTAAGTCCAAAAATATTTCGACATTGACAAAGTTAATATTTTTTATTTTTTTTATGTCTACCACTGCACATTGGAGATTAAATTAAATCATGAATATGACCACAAGGTGCAGAATTTCACCTTCAATTTGTGTTTAAACCCAAATGAGATGGCTGGTGTTGGAATTATATCTGTCCCCCACCCCCTCTTGTCTACTGAAGTAAAGGTAGGTGTTCCATGGCCTGGTGTGCGTTATTCCTTCCTTTACAAAAAAGCAGCTAAAAGGTACAGAGTTGATTGGAAGTGTAGCATTTCCTTTTTGAATCTGATGCTGTGAACTCTCAATATTAAGCCCAAAAAACTGTCACTGCAAGTGAAGCAAGCCATCGTTAGGCAGAAAAATCAATACAAACACATAAGAGACAATTTTATATGTGGCCAAATCAACTAAGTTTTACCATCTTAAAAAGAAAGAGCAGTGGGCAACAACATCAAAGATCAATTTGCACCAAAATAATGGGAAGGGAAGAGAATGGAGAAGGGAAGGAACTGCTCATGAACTGCTCACTGAAGCATATAATTTCATGTATGAAGAGTGGTCATGTCTGGGAATGTATGGCAGCCAATGTAACTGGCTCCCTTGTACTTATTGATTATATGACCGTTTACAAACGTAGTTAGATGACTTCTGAATTGTATTGGGCTGAATCATCCACTCAGGTTTGATCAAATTCAAAACCAGTGGGAAAGTGCTGCCCAGTGTTGACAGACAATGAGCATGTCTACATGGACAGCAATAATCCGATATTTACTCGATTAAGGCAATACTCCAAATATGACACTGCCATATAAATGGCATGTTCTGATAACCTTAATCAGAATATGGCCATTGAGTAAGCAATCGGATTAAGAAGTGAACTATTCTATTTCATTTGCATTGAAGTGCAACGTTGACATGTTTTCGTCTCAATCACACCATAACTCCTATTGGGAGTTTTAACAGCATTTTACAACACGTACGGCAGTCAAAATTTACGCCATAGCCCAAGCATCTAGTTTGTTTACATTACGACTGCTGTTGTTAAAAAGACGTCCCAACATTTTTGGTGTGAGACTGAAACTATGTGCGTGCTACATGTTCTGAAGGAAATGAATATCATGAAGTTTTTGGATGGGCGCAAACATTGCAATGCGGACTTTTCTAAAAAGGTTGCTAACTGAATGAAGGGTTATGTATGTTTGTAACATATACAGCGCCCTCAATAATTATTGGCATCCCTGGTTAAGATGTGTTAAAAGCCTTAAAATAAATTCAATTTTTATTGCAGAAGCATACTCTCCACTGAAAATTATAGAAAAATGTAACCTTCAACTCAAGTGAATTTTAAGGAAAAAAAAAAAATCCTGACTAAGAAATAATTATTTTTCATAAAATCACCTGTTCCACAATTATTGGCACCCCTAACAATTCCTAGGAAATAAATGTAATTGAAGTATTTCTGTTATTTCTACAGTAGTTTACAAAGTTGATCAGAGTATCTAGGAACATTTAATTAGTAATTCATCACTTCCTGTTTCCCTGGGGTATAAATATGACGTGACACAGAGGCCATTTCTCTTATCCACCCTTCAACATGGGAAAGACAAAGGAACACACCATTCAAGTAAGGCAGGTGTGTGTCGACCTTCACAAGTCAGGCAATGGCTACAAGAAAATAGCCACTCGCCTGCACCTGCCCATATCTAGTGTCAGAGGAATCATTAAGAAGTTTAAAACAACTGGAACAGTGGTAAACAAGCCTGGACGAGGACGCAAGGTTATTTTGCCACCACGCACAGTGAGGAGGATGGTAAGAGAAATAAAAAGTTCTCCAAAGCTCACTGTTAAAGAATTGCAACAAATGGTAGCATCTTGGGGTCACAAAGTCTCCAAAACAACCATCAGGCGCTATCTACATGCCAACAAGCTGTTTGGGAGGCATGCACGGAAAAAACCTTTTCTCACTCACAATCATGAACGCAAATGTCTGGAGTTCGCTAAGCAGTACTGGGACTTCAACTGGGACCGTGTCCTTTGGTCAGATGAGACCAAGATAGAGTTTTTTGGCAACAAACACTCTAAGTGAGTCTGGCGGAACACAAAAGATGAGTATGCAGAAAAGCACCTCATGCCCACTGTGAAGTATGGGGGAGGATCGGTGATGCTATGGGCCTGTTTCTCTTCCAGAGGCCCTGGGAACCTTGTTAGGGTGCATGGCATCATGAACGCTTTGAAATACCAGGACATTTTAAATCAAAATCTGGTGGCCTCTGCCCGAAAGCTGAAGATGGGTCGTCACTGGGTCTTTCAGCAAGATAATGACCCTAAACATGTGGCCAAATCTACACAGAAATGGTTCACCAGACACAGAATCAAGCTCCTCCTATGGCCATCTCAGTCCCCAGACCTCAACCCCATTGAAAACCTGTGGAGTGAGCTGAAGAGGAGAGTGCAGAGGAGAGGACCCAGGTCGCTGGATGATTTAGAGAGATTGTGCAAAGAGGAATGGTCGAAGATCCCTCTTTCTGTATTCTCCCATCTTGTGAAACATTATAGGAGAAGATTAGTGCTGTTTTGTTGGCAAAAGGGGTTGTAAAAGTATTAACATCAGGGGTGCTAATAATTGTGGCACACATGATTTGATGTAGAAGAATTATTTCTTAATGTGGGATTTTTTTTTCCCACTGAATAAATGCACTTGAATTAAAGGTTGGATTTTCCTCTTTTTTTCATTGTGGTCCTATATTATTTAGAAAAAAACTGAATTTATTAGAAGCTAAAGAACACATCTTAACCAGGGGTGCCAATAATTATGGAGGGCAGTGTATGTATGTAACTGGAATATGTATGGAAAGTTCTATAAGGAACTCATGTAAACACCTTAATCAAAATATCGACTCATTTAGAATAAGGCCAGTAGTCGGATTATTGCTGTCCATGTAAATGTAGTCAATGTCTCAAAGCATGCCAAGAAAGAAATCCAATATTTTTGGATTTGAAGTGGCATAATCTACAATGTCAAGTCAGAAACCTGACCTCAATCCAAATGAACATGCCTTTCTCTAACTTAAGGCAAAACACCCTAAGAACAAGCTAGAACTGAAGACAACTTCAGTAAGGGAGTGGCATCGGCGCCTTTTTTGCCTTGCTCTTAGACACTTAATTTGGTCATCCCTCTACTTAACATTCCTCAAAATGTGAGATGAAATTGTCTCTGCATCATTACTGTGGAACCATTCAAAAAAAGAAAAAAAAAATTTATGCTTTTGAATGACCTGTTTTGATACTGTGCCTCTTTCAACATCACAAGGGAGGTCACTTGCATAGTATTGCCCAGTATATGTTTTGGTTTCGGCTGCCATTGCTCATTTCACACCACAATGAGACCACCAATCAGAATAAAGCCTCATTTTCACTGACTCAGCGTTCGCTCAAAACGGTACAAACTGAGACTGAAGACTGAGGGGGGAAATGGGAGACTAACAACTGGCTGTAAAATACTGAATTATTGTTTTTTTCTTACATGTTTCAAAACCTTGCTTTCCAGACACCAGAAAAATTGGCTTCCATTAAAAAGCATCATATGGGACATTAAAATTAATGATGAATGTCTACCTTTCAGGAATGTCTTGATTGGTTCATTTCAAATCCATTGTGGTGGTGCACATGCCAAAATGATGAAAACTGCATCACCATCCAAGTAATTATGGACCTGATTGTGTATGAGAACAAGGTAATATCTTATTCAATTACATTTATCTGATTTGATTAAAAAAATTCACAGTTTGGTTCAAAATGCTGAAATAATGATTATATAAATGCATACATAATTTATTTTCAATAATAGACAGTTAGTAAACAAATATGTTTCATAAGTTCAACAATGCTTGATTAAAAGCTACTCTAATTAGGAATGAATATGTAAGGGTTGTGCTTCATACACAGTTCAGGTGCACGGAGGACAGGAAGTTGAGGACTGGACTCAGGTGCAAGGATGGACTTGGTAGTATTTATTATGCCTACTGCGCAGCAGAAGGCACAAACAAAGCAATACAAAACAAACAGGAATGGAGGTTCCTTAATAAACACTATTGGTAATACAGACTCTGGGCTTTAGCTGCAGTAACAATGTATTACAAATAGAAAATAACGGGAATCGAGGTTCCGTCATATAAAGTGCTGGAAAAAACAATACACAGCACTACGTTAGAGTTTGAGTTTAAGTACACGTGCAACGCGGGGAATACGTCAATACAAGACTAGGAATCCAGCACAGGTACGTAGTTTCGAGACTTCACAATGACCAAGTGCGAAGCTCGGTCTTAAAAAGCACTCTACTACCACACAGTGGGAATGAGACACAGATGCAGGCAATGATTGATGGGTGAAGAATGCAGTCCGGGTCTTAGTGGACCGATGAGCTGGACAGTTGGAGGCGTGGCCTGACAGAATAACATCACCCTGCTGCCGGATAGCTCACTCGGTAAAGCATCGCGTTGCGCAGCAGAAGTGACTATCACGTCGCGGGTTCGATCCCCGCCTCGTACCAGCCGGCAGTGGTCGGCAGCTCTTTCAGAGTAGCGCACAATTGGCTATTGCACTACAGGGTTGCAAATTGGGAAGGGACTGCCGGGTAGGGAAAAGTAATAGTTGCCTTGTTCGTTGCTCAAGCGCCTCCTGTTGGCCAGACGGGCGCTCGTCAGGAAGATTCTAAGCCTGTTCATGTCCGGGTATCCTCCGCCCTCGTTCTGTACTTGCGAAGATTCAACCAATGAGTGCATAAGAAGCAGTAGGCTGACAAGCGCGTGCTTCGGAGGAGAGCTGCGAACTGTCTTCACTTTCCTGAGTTGGCAGCAAGGGGTCGCATACGAGCAAGCCTTGTACATAGTTCACCAATTGGGCATTCCAGATTCGGGTGGGATTGGAAATGCCAAATTTAAAAAAAAAAAAAAAAAGAAGAATAACATCACCCTGCAATTTGGAAAAAAAATTTCTACTGATTTCCCAAAAAGGCCTCATATTACCTCACTTGAGGACGCTGAGTTTAAAAAAAAATGCAAGTAGAAGGTTTCTATCTAGTACAGTTTTTTTTTTTTTCACAAAATAAGAATGAAGATTTTCCTTATTATATATACGTATATCTTTTTTCACAAAGTCTGTAATTTTCTGTCAATGTTTGGGTGTAGTGAAACACCCACCCAACATCTGGATCATGTTAGTATTTTCTGATGTCAGTGGTCATATTACTAGGCCTGAAATCCGGATTTGGCAAAAATAATGTCTTTATAATCATTCATACATGTAAAAATCATCTGAGAATTGAACCAATGGTTCTCACCTGGCTCAGAGGAATGCAAATCTATGAAATCACATCATGTATTGTGAGAAAATACGGCGTGCTAGACAAAAACGAACACTATTTTGGAATCAGCAGGATTTTATTCAGCAAAAATAATGCAGGGTGGTGTAATTCAATTAAATGCTTCCATAGATTATGCTATGAAACATTATTATTAATGATTGTAGGGTAACTTGCATAAATGCTGCTGTTATCTGCTACCCTGCCGAAAAAAAATACCTTGTAATGATTTTCATCTATTCATGGTCATGAAATTAAATTTTCATGAAGAAAATGACAGAACTTATAAGCATCCTCCCTTTATTTTCCTACTCAAGGACTTGTTCACTCAGTCCTTCTTCTCTCATGTTTAATAGCGAAATATATTGGCTTATGACTAAATACATTGCATTATCCCCACTTATCGGATGCTCAAATCCAGAGTGATTTAGGGACGAGAAGAACATCTCTGTCATACTTTACATGACTAAAAATATATTTAATTATTCTGTACTAAAATGTTAAATAGTTTTAATGGGTTTTGAGTAAAAAAAATGTAAATGAAATTATCTGGACTAAGCAGGGAGATATGGTTACCATTAGCATTCTGATAAACAAAAATAAGCTGTTCATTTGCACAGTTTTTTTTTTTATGAATTATCCCCAGTCATACACAATACTTGCTGTGCAAGAAAGCATCTTAAAACATTTGACTTTATTGTCAGAGCATTGCATCTCGGAAAATAGTCTTGAATGAACCATGATCGTTCTTTGGACCGATGCATTGCATATTACACTTGAAAATAATTTGGTTGTTTGACTGTCTCATTGAATGCAGCCTTTTGTTAATAATGCTGTAAAAAGCCTTAGGAATAGGGAGCCAGGAACGTGAATCGGATGTTGCCATGAATGGTCAGACTGTAAGCCGATAATATGCCAGTAGTCATGTGAAGCACAATTATCTTCCTAACTGATTGACAGCATTTTATACTGTTGTTGTCAAGGACTGAAGTCCAAGATTTTAAATATGTTAGTCAAGATATTAGTCATTTTTGACCCGCTGAGCTGAAGGGTGGGTGTCCTGGCCTGGTTACTTTTATTTTATTTTATTTTATTTTTTATTTTTATTTTTTGCTGGGAATCTGAAAACAATTTCTTTTGCTATTCAATATGACCATTTTGGTGCAAACGCCTAAATTTTAATTTTAGATTTCTCTGTTCAAACAATAGTATTAATCTGAAGAAGCATCTACAGTATGAGTACAGATAATTTCAACCACCACTGCCCCCCCCCCCCCGTATACAGTTATTCCTCTGTGTAAGCGGTGGTCCCAACTGATAAACATGATTACAGCCGTGATATCTGAACTGACTACGTATTTTCTAAGGCTCATCACGTGTCTAGGTTGCAAGGGAATTTCTATATTCCAGATGTTTTGCTTTGGGCCGTGTTTTTGTTTTCCTCCACGTTCTCCTTGACGCCGCTTTTTTAAGTCTGTCTCATACTGTTGGAGCCTGTGGGCCCTGGCATGCTGCTTTTCCTTTAAAGCCTATCGATTTAGCGATCCCAGAGTGAGCCTAAAGCAATCAATACCCCCCGACTTTTCAAGATCAGTAGCCACTGAGCATCCTTCACACATGCACACTTAAACCCTGCCCCACAGGTGCTGATTGTCCTTGGCTGGGGAAATAGTCATTCTGCATTAGGGCTGAAGTACTAGCACTGGAACTGTTGCCCCCAGAGTTAATGTTGTTATTCTGCGTATGTACAGGTTTTTCTAAACAAAGGCTCCTCAGGGACATTGTACTAACTATTTTCTGGGAGGTAGTGCCGTTAAGGCTTTGATTTCAAATAATTTGAGATTTGAGTATCGGCCACAGCTATTTAAAAAAGTAAGATTTAGACGTTCAGAAAGCATTTTATTAAGACAATAGAAAAAATGTCATACATGCTCAAATGAATCAAAACCCTTTATTAAAGTGCTAATTACTTGAACAAGAGAATCTCAAAATTCTCAAAAATGATTTTTTGGCCTGTGTTAAACAGAACAGGCTGAATGACAAAAGGCAAGTATTAAATGAGACAAAAGCTCTGTAAAGTGTGTATCGAATAAGGAGAACTGTCCAATGGGAGAAATGCTCTTATTATAAACACCACCAAAGCTAAACAATTATCTTTTCTGCTTACTTGTCTTTTAAGGGTTTTAATCATTCTGTGTTGAATACTTATTTAAATATGTAGGGGTCTACGTTAGACCAAGATAATGATTTTTTTTTTTTTTTTTTTTTCCATTGAATTTGACAGTGGTTAGGCTTAGGATGACCAGATACTCACAAACCAAATGTGGGACAAATGGTATGTTTTTGTACGACAATGTGGGACATGTTGCCAATGCTAAAAGGTGGTCCAAAAATTCTGATAATTGAACATTGAGATTCTGTCCCTTGGTTTGCTATAATTCCGTGCTTTACCATGTGACTGATTCAGCATCTCACAATATGATAGCATAAAGACTGAAACATGTTTAATATGACCACATTGAGCTGCATATATGGGCCACTTTTCTCAGAGACAAATTAAAAAGTCGGCAGTATCTGAACAAAAATTTAATTGCCTCATCTGTTAGTTCCATGACACTATCATGAAGACTGACTCGTGCCAAACTATGGCCATTTTAATTTCAGAGGTAGGCTACACCGTAAAAATAAATATCCATAACAATAAAAATTAAAGTTCTATTTTCTGTCACCTTAATAAAAGACAATAACTGCGCCAGCAAAGATAACTGTCCTTAACTAAAGCTGAAGCAATTTTCTGCCTAGTAAAGGCTGATTAGGTGTACGTGTGATGAGAGTGAGCTTAAGTGCTGCACACATACAAGGCTGTCAATATAGAATCTCTTAAGCAAGTAACTCCGCTGAAGTGTTCGATGTTCTCGTGTTAAAAAATTGAAGGTGTGTTCAGTTTACAATGTCGATTAAAGCATCCAACCACAGCCGAGACGCAGAATCCACCTTAAAGGTGTATTTTCATGGCCGAGCTAGCCCAATAAACTTGAAAATTTGGCCACTTTATATCCAAGTTTGTCCCGGGTGTAAATGGCCAGTTTGTATCCAAGTTTGTTTTGGGTTTGAATTGCCAGATTAACGTCGCACAGAGTTTACTCAGAGCTGTCCTCCCCAAAAACGAATTAGTTACCTTAGGGCAGGACTCATAGTATTTTTCAGTTCGGGTTTTTTTTTTTTTTTTTGAACATTCATTTTGTTGCGCGAACTTCGTTGTTTGTGTGAAACTGTCTGGCTGTCTGGTAAAAAAAAAAAAAAAATAATAATAATAAAAATCGCGGGTATTCTACGGAATTCTATTCATTTGTATTTCAAGAGATCAAACTCATGAATACCAAGATCGTGCACAGCTTTAAAATCTCTCATTACTCAACCACCACACATCCTTGGCCGTGTCATTGCCCTAATAAAGTCCGATGTAGCCGTTGAACGGCAGTAACCTACTTGTCAGCTTCATTAAATCCGTTAAAGAGTTAATGAGTATGTTCAGAATTTCATTTATTTCTTCTCAACTTTAGTTTCACTTTAAAGCACCAGTCAAATACAGTGCTTTAATTGTGTTTGTAATGTACAAGTTCCAATAGAAAATGTAATAACAATAACTGCGTTTTTGGCACATAACGCCTAAGATCCAGACCTGTATTAAACTATCAGCTACTGAATAAGGGTACGATTTTAGAACACTGATTTTAGAACACTTAATTGTCTTCGGGCATTCAAAGTGCGCTACAGAGTCTTAATTTGCATGACGCTGGAAAATAGACTGACATGCTGTGGGGTCTAATGCAAAGCGGGACACCTGGTCATATTTTCTGTTAATTTTATGGAAGATATCCCTGTCCTGCTTTCCTTTTGTGAAGATTTATGGGCAAATATGATGACCAATCAAATGGCCAATTGGGCTTTTCTTTTTTTTTTTTTTTTGGCTAGCTAGCCTTTTACGGTGACTTCCTTGAAAATGCAGGCATCAGTTCAAAGAACAAACACTGAAGTGGGAGCAGAACAATTAAGCAGAGCAGATTAGGAGGAAAGGATAAAACTGTCTAAATTACACTTTTTTTTTTCTTTTCATGCAGTGTGAAGCAGACTCCTATCCTGCTCTCACCCTGGCGGCAGACTTTTTTTTAATTTTTTTTTAACAGATTCCTCTGGTTTATTATTCCTAACTTAACCATTCAGCCTACTAAAGACAGTTGGCCAATGAGTGTAGGTAGCCTACCTAGCCAGCACCCAAGCCCCCAGTTTTTGCACGAAGTTGGCTGGTGACAGCTTATCAGACTGTGGCTTGAGCAGTCGCTAGGAAGCAAGCTATCTACCCAGTAATAATGATGCTAACATTAGCTAATAATACAACATACTCTTGTATAATTAAATAATAAATTGTGAAAAGTTTCATCATTTGTTCAATGTTAAGTTTCATAATAAACATTAGCAGCAGTTGTTTAGTTAACTTTTGTAATTTTTACTCGATAGCTGGCCTGCTAATTTGCAGAAGATTTTGGAAAGCTGGTTTTTATTGGGCTATTTTGCTATATTCCTTAAGGAGGAAACACAGAATCAAATATTTTATGCACATTATGCCTTCCCTAATGCAGAAACTGATGTTATATTATATTCTGGCAGCATATTGTTGTTAGTGGATGCTTTAGTATGTGTAAACTAACTGGAATCGATCAGATTGAGTACATGATAAATTTGTGGGCTGGGGGGCGAAAATAATTTTAGTCCCCGAACCCATCATAACATGCTTCCACCACTGGTCAAACTGCATATGTGTGCATATCATTTTAGTATCTGCCATTTGCAGACATTTTCATTATTTTGTATTTTATGAATGTACTCATAGACATAAATGAAAGTCAAAAAAATTTAAAAACCAAATCTTTATTGATTAAAAAAAAAAAAAAAAAACCAGTAACAGTGCAGTAAAGGCAAGCTGTCGATCGGGGGGGCGTTGCTGCCACATACTCTGCACCCACATTTCTAAGGTCCATCATGAGCCTCCTTAATGAAGGAGGATGGGGAAAAGGATTTCGGCTCCCATACATGCATCCCCCACCACCTCCATCCCTCTCCCTTTCACACCAAAACTTACCACAGTTTTTGCTTGAAGTAGAAGGCAAAAACTGAAATAAGCTCTTGTGTGAAAGGAACAGAATTATAACACTATGAATTATGGTATGAATATATAAAGCATGAATTTGAATTAGCCCTGAATTCTATCAAATCAGATACGAATTTAGTCATATAGTTTTTCTTTAATCAATGGGTCACTGTATCTTCAAATCATGCCAAAGAAACGAAAATTGATTCATTAACCTTCTCAGGTTTTACATTTGAGTCTGTACAGATTGGCAGATGTAGCACCAAGCACAAATGACATGCATATAAATGTGCAACACAAAGTCATCATCTGAAATTCTATAACAGTTGATGGGCATATTAAATTTTCTCAGGGATATGAAGATTGTTCATGGCAGAAGACTGAATTAATGAAAAAAATCGCTCTAGAACAGATGTTTGATTTTAAAATGCACCCATGCATAATTTGCAGTTTAATATGAGCATACTGTAAATAATACACACAGGAACTCACAGGCGCAAATAGGAATGTACTGGCACAAGATTCATTTTAAAGGGACATAATTAACAATTTCATGAATTCATAATAAATAAATTCAACTGAACTTTGTCAGGTATTCACACACTGGCAGACACTTTGATCCATTTAATACACTCAAGAATTACATTGACGTTTATTGGCTGCATAAGGGATAGAGCATAATATCCAGGTACATTAATCGTTAATTATAAGCAGAAGCACTGCGCCATGTTATTTTGCAGGGATGGATGACTTGAAACTCTTAATTTTTTCAGAATGTGTGAATTTTCAAAGCTTAAAATCACATTCTAAAAGTCTCACCTTTAAAACTGAGGTTGAATTCAAAGAGTCTTTTTGCCAGAGATTTAATAGTTAGAGAGCAACTGAAAGAAGAATCAAAGCGCCTTGACAACGCAAACCTGCAAATGTAGACATTCGCTGACACGTGAGGAGTGATGAAATTAACTCATATCAATCTTCTTGGTCATCCCTCTCTTCTTCTACTTTATCGTTCCCCCTTTTGGTCCCCCACACCCTTGCCTTTCCCACCCTCCCTCTCTCTCCTTTCTTTCTAAGTTTGTATGTAGAAGGAAGCCATGTAGCATTGCTGTCAGGGTGTTCCAGACTGAAACAGTTTCTCGTTCTTGGGATTTTTATTTCAATTACAGAGAGAAACATTCACTAGAAGTACTTTTTTAAATCTTGGATTCCCTGAAAAACTAAAACCATGAGTTAAATGTCAGCTCAGTCAATGTATTGGCAGTCTAAACAAGTCAGAAAAGTATGATTGATGGAGGGAATAGGCAAGATGTTGTTTCTGTGCTTAAAGGAATGATTAGGGACAGAGTATTGGTGGAGTTAAAGTTTCAAAAAGCAAGAGAGAGCTTGAATGTGCCTTGAGTTTGTGGTGATCCAAGGATTTCTTAAGTTCAGCAAAGGAAGACGAGTTGCTCTGTGCACGTGGAGTGGGGTGAAGGAATGAGATTAAGTGCCTCTTAATAGTCGTTCTGTGGTGTTTATTTTGATTGTGATTATCTTTGATTTTTTTAAGATCATGTTGAGTCCAAATAAATGATGGTTTTATGTGTACTTCTCTCTCTCTCTCTCTCTCTCCCTCCCTCTCGCTCTCTCTCACGCAGCTAGTGCTGCTTTATGCCTGTGTGTGCATGTGCAGATTGGAAGGGAGAGGTCAAGACATAGTACTTAAACGGCAAGAACACGCAAAGCGCATTGCCTGAGCGAGAGAAAAAGAAAAAGCAAACGAGAGTGAAAGAGAGAGAGAGAGTGAAAGAGAGAAAGAGGATTAATCGCAAATATGGGGCAGCATTCGGGATTCAGCTGAAACAGGAAAATTAAGTCGAAAAGAGAAGGTGAAAGTGGAAAAAAATGAAACAACGGCAAAGGCGGAAAACATATTTCAGCCCCCTCCCCTTCCTCTTCCCCACAAACACACTCCTCCCTCCCTCCCTCTCTCTCTCTCTTTCTCTCTCTCAGATATTCCTCTGTGAGCCACCCCCCTCTTGTTTGCTCTCTGGCTTTCTCTCTCTTTTTCACTCTCTCTTCCCTTCCCACCCTTGGTGCACATGCACGCTTGCACACACTGGCTTTCTCTCTCTCTTGCTCTCTTTCTCACACACACACACACACACACACACACACCCGGGCTGACTCTCGCGCGCCTGCACTCTACTGCCACTGCTTTAGCTCCGAGCTCAGACTTTTTCCGTCGCGGTATTTCTCTCCTCCCCGGCGTGAGCGGAGAGCCACGCTCCCCACCGGCTCACTTCAGCGGGGGCTACGAACAGGCACAACATTGTCAGCGCAGGACTCGCTGCTGGTCACCGGTTCCTGCATTTTTTCTTTTTATTTTTGCCATCTGTAATTTTTGCTCTCTAAAATCTCAACCCCCCCCCCCCCGCCCTCCATTTTTCTCCACACCGATATCCTTGAGAGAAGGGAAGGAAAGAGGTGACAGTGGAGGGGGAGATGAGAAGACAGAAAGAAGAAGAGAGGAAAATGGACAGCATGATTTTGGAGGAGAAAAGAGAAGGAATGGCACTGGGCAGCGGGACAAGAGGGGGAAAGCGAGGGAGTGAGAGAGAGAGAAGGAACGAGTGATGGTCGAATGGGAAAAATCGCGGGAAAAGAAAAAAGAAAAATGACTAGACTCGTCCGACCTAGGCTGGTATTTTCCCGTCCCTTCATTTTGCCTCTGCTGCCTTATTTTCTGATAATTCACCCCCCAACGGTCTCTTCTTCTTCCCTCTCGCTGAGTGTGCATGTGAGTGTCTGTCCGCTCATAACATTTTGTTTCGCCACCGCATGCGCTTTCTCTTCTGTGATTTCTCTTTTCATTGCCTCGGGACTTTTTTTTTATCCCACTCCATTCCTCGCAATTTTTTTCCTTCTATGCTTCCATACTATGCTATTTATCCATTCTGAATGTTAGACTTTCTTTCATGTGCCATGCTGTCTCCATTACCTGACTTTCCTCTGGAATTCTCTTGTATGAGATCGGTATGGCCTTTTTCAGCTTGCAAACGGGATCCAGTTCTGGGGCCCTGCAGCGGGAAGCTGGAATACAGACGGGGGGGGGAGAAAGGGGGGGGCGGTTGACAATGGGGGATGGAGGGGTGGCGGAGGTCGCTCGTTTTCATTTCTGCATGCTTGCAGCTAAAAGTTGGTCATATAGTGCAATGCAACGACCATGTGCATATGCTTCCTTACCATGTTGCAGTTTTGTGTTTGTGCACCATCACAAATGTCTCATTTTTTATGTGCATGAGAAATCAAAGTGAAAACATTGAAACAAAATATTGGCCAATTTTCACATATGATCCGCCTCGCATAACTCCCTCTGTGTCCCTTCTGTTTGTCCATCTGTCCGATCATCAACTGATACGGTACGAAAAAAACTTGGCGGGTCAGACAATTGCAGATTCTGACGGAATGTATTTTCTGAACTGGACATTGCAGACCCTGTGTCACGATAGGCAGTTAGTTTTACTGTTGTCTTTTAACTTAAATGTATTTCTTCATATTAAATTAATATCACAGAACGGGCAGAATCACACTTCATATAGGCGCAAGCTAGTAATGTCTTGGGCAATGTTATAAGGAGATGACAGCTATTATGATTTATGATGCATCACATGTAAAATCCAACAGAGCAAGCGTCCCGCAGACAAAGGTCCACTACTGTTGAAGTCCCATCCTTAACTACCTGCATGACTGTTATTTTACCCAGCTTCATCAGCAGTGTTGCTCTGCACCTCAGTACCACTCCTTATTCAGATCACTCTCCTGAGCTTGATTCACATATCTTTGTGCATCTATGGAATCTGTCCTTGTCCACGTATCTGTCGATCAGCATCGCATCCCCAGTATTTGTTGAGCGTGCAGATTTCTGTAGGGGCACATAATGCATTGTGGTTCCTCAGATTTGTGTGGCTAGCTGATTTATAACACACGGTGCCCGCTGTTGAGGCTGGGAGCATGAAATACTGGTTGTGTTGCGAAGGCTCGACTGCAGCTATTCAGAGTGCTGCTGAGGGAAGACTGGGAGACAGTTTGGATCAGTCTGTCGGCAGCTTTGTGTCTCAGTAACTGCTTTGCTAAAGATAGATGGCGCGCCACGCATCCCAAACAAGCTTGTGATTTTTCGCCCCGTTCCCCCTTAGTCTTTTACCCTTATTTTTGAAGCAGATAGCCAATGAAGCCTAAAATCTGCAAATCGAGAGGCTGGTCTTTCTCTTACGGAGTGGCATGGACACACATCGCCCAGTCGATGACACGCTGCCTTGGTGTGTGTCTGTGTCGGCCCCTGTCATGGCGTGACGCAGTTTTCCACCCTTTTGCAAATTTCGCTCAAAAGGTACCGACCTCACCAGCGTGGAAACAAGTCAAGGGTCCATTTGATGGTGATGAATGTGAATGCAGTGACATATGAGATGGTACTGAAGCCACTCCACTTGTTCATTCATTGTCCCTCCAGTGAAGTATGAACGCCTATGCAGAGATATAGCTCTAGCTGTCTGCTCAGGGTGCCTGACATTATCTGGTGTCTGACTGCTGAGATCTTGCCATACTGAAAGGAGTTCTCTTTACTTGTTAGAGACCTCAGGTTAAATTGAAAAGTATTGAAGTCGTAGGATGACTGGAGTGCACTGAAATAGCATTGCTGTGTACTCTGCTGTGAATGTATTTAATACCTTCCCCCAAATGTCAGGCTTTTGATTTAAAGACATCAATGTCAATATCCAGAATGTGCTAAAGCACACAGCCTGTGCTTTTAATGTAAATTGAGTCAATAATGCTAATGTACTGGCATGTCTTTATTATTAAATATTGCTCTGCAAGCCAATGAGTTATGTTATACTGATGGAAGCACTTTATGTCACATGCTATTGTGCCTAATAGAGAGGGAGGTATATGATCACTGCTGATGGAGTTCTGTTCTTATGTCATGGAGTCAGGAGTCAGCTTAGCATAATTTTCTTCTACTGCTTTTAACCTGCGATTTTCTTAAGCAGTCATGGCACTGCTGCCATCTATTCATTCATCATGAATTTAGTCTTTCAAAAAACCATTCATTCAAAACCATACATGTATTTTATAAGGACAGTGAACTGTGTGCAGACTGCATTTTTATACTAAAGAAAACAGTATGTTGGTTTGTTGCTTCTCCCACAGATGCTGATTGTAAAAGAACTGAAAATTATCTGCAAAGACTTTCTATTAGTTAATGCGTTGATGGGCTGCATATGTTTTGATGAGAACTAAGTTTTAATTCAATGCATTTAATTTAATTGAAATGCAGGTTATATTGAAAATGAATCCCCTTAGAACTTCCACTTTATAGGATTAGTAATATGTGTGACCAAGACTCATTTGTGTGAAACAAAATGGCGTCAGCTGTTTATGCACAGTGGCCTATTTGCAGTTTCTGCTGGAGCGAAGCTTCACTGAAATGTGTTGAGTCTGTCCAAATATTGTTCACATTTTCAGATGCTGTCAGAAGTGTGATTTTAGTGTGTTACATTTTCCATATGATTTGAAGATTTGCTGTTGCGTTAATGGATGAAAACAGAGTGGTGAGCTAGTTGTTTTCACTCAGAATGCAATGGTAATTCTGATAAAGAAAAGGCTATCACTATCAGCAGTGAATCTGTATTTCGTGAGCTCATTGAATGGATGTATTTCTGCTGAGGGCTGACCAGCAATCTCAACTACAAATGAAGCCAAACTGGAAAATTTGTTGGTGTAAGTCAACAATAGTGGACAAGATGTCTACGGTTTTTTGGCTTCACATATGGAATTATATTCCAAAAACATTATACTCCTTGACAGGAAGTGGCATTGATGCCACAATAGTGTTGAATATTGGATGACCTAAAAGCAACTTTCATTAGCACTACTACTTCAGGGAATACCAAGAAACAGAACAACGACATACTTTTACTAAAATTTTTTTGTGAGCTGTCATACATGAAATATACATTTATGTGTTGTAGAAAATAAAGGGGAGAGCTTTTTATTTTTCTTAAATAAGCTACCAAGCTGAAATTATTTGAAAATGATTGTAATGTAATATGGAGAGGTTTGAGATACGAGTCTGTTTCAGTCTTTGTTTTAAAATAATTGGATTTCAAATGATTAATGGTGGAAATGCACTGAATGTGACACCTTGCAAAAATGTTCTGTTATTTTCTGCATCACCCAGATCTCAATCATTGTCAGATAATCAGCGGTTTTTGTACTGTATGTAATTTTATCCTGACTCATGTAAATGCAACAGGGAAATGAGTCAGTAACATTTGTTACAGTTGATTGCAATCCATTATTTCCATGTGAATTTAGTTTAACAATATATTCTATCTCCTCCCTGAGATATGACTGGATTAATCCAATCTTTTATTCCTGATAGGATAGCTAGCATTAGATAAAGCAGTATTGTTCAGTGTGGTCTTACAGTGTGTTGGGGAGGTACAGTGAAGTGAGGATCTGTTGCCTGCAGTGGCAGCTTGTGGGTTAATGTCTGCAGGCCGTAGGAATGTGTTCGGGTCGACAGTGAGAATTCCTCAGTCCTGCGTTAGTAGGTCACAGCACTGACAAGAGCCTGCCTCTTATTTTAGCACACACTCTTCTCTCTCTCTCCCTCTCCCACCTCATCTTCTTTCTCCTACCTCCAGTTTGCCTTACTGCCTTTCTTCTCTTTCTGTCCCTCTCTCCCTCTCTCCTTCTCTCTCTCTCTGTCCAGGCATTAGCCATATTTCCTTTTCTTCACTCTGGCTGTTTGCTCTCTCTTCCTCTGTTGCTCTCTCTCTTTCTCTCTCTCTCTCTCTCGCTCCCTCCCACCATCTTTCTGATCCTCCTGACTGTCTGACACCCCCTTCCCTTGCACTTGTATTGCAGAGGTTTTGGGGGTTGGGTAAAAGGAATAGACAGAAAAACATTGCGCATGTGTGTGTGTGTGTGTGTGTGTGTTTGTGTGTGTGCGAGCAAATACATGTGCAGTGCGTATGTGCGTATGTGAGTGCGTGCGAGGGCATCTGTGTATGAGTGCGTGTGTGCGTGTGCATACATGCATATATACATGCAAATTATTATTGTAGCCCCACATGATAGGTGGCTGTATGCGGTGCGTGTGATCATGTATGATTGATGGTGTTACTTCCTGAGGGAATGCTCCTGTGCTGCAGAATGCAAGGTTATGTGAATCAATGGCCATACAGCATACGAGCCTTTCTGATATAGAAACTCTCTATAGCATCTCCAGACTGCCACCCTGACTACCTCTCTCACACATACAAAAACTGAAATACTCTTATGACGACGCTGTCGTCCCCTCATTGGTTGTTTGGGACATATTTTTAACAGCAGGGTGCAAATAATTATGTCCCTCCCACCCTTGCATACACAGGGCCGTCTTCAAAGATACAGATTAAGCTAAATTCTGGATTACATTCAGTTTCAAATTTTACCAGCTGTCAGAAATGTGAAAAGACGGCGTAACCGATAAAGTTTGACTGACTGTGCGCTTGTGTGGGGGACAGCAGAGTGAGGTACCTGCCGGGGCAGGCTGGTGCAGGCAGGGTGAGGGGCAGTGTGGCAGTGAGCAGCTCTGTGTTTGGCCCAGGCTCGGCGTCCCATCACTGCAGTGCCAGACAGCGAGGTGGGGTGAGATGTGAGTAATGCGATCCGTCTCCCCTTCCTCCGGCTCACGGCCGTGGCTCTGGGCACGAATGCCACTCCGAATCAAAGCAGGGGAGAACAGCAATAAAAGGGTAGAAGGGAGGGAGAGATGGTGTAAGGGAGAGAGCAGTCAGTGAGGGGGAGAAAAGGGAAAGATGGAGAGAGAGAGGGACAGAGGGCAAAGAAGGTACTGAGGGAGAGAGTGAGAAATGAGGGGAGATAATATGAGGGGTGCAGAGAGGGAGAGAGAGAGAGAGGGTTGAGGGAGGAATGTGCAGAGGAGATTGGGGGGGAGGGGGTGATTAAATGCGACAGAGATGCCTGATGTAGCCTTGCATGTGTTGTCTCACTGCCTGGGCTCAGACATGTCTTAAGCTGAAACGCGCGTATTTGCGTCTTTGCATTGACTTTGAATATAATCTGTCGTGCGAAAAATTCGTTTCGGGTCCTGTGTGAAAGCAGCTTTACCGAGTGAGCGTCAGTGCTTCAGAGCTGGCTCACGGCCTCGCAGCACCGCGCACAGATATGACCCTGCTGCAATGAAAGCAGACAGAAACCAGCCCGTCGTACAGCACCCTGCCAGTTACGCCAGTGTGCTCATTCAACCACCTCCATGCGCACTGTGCCGCTTTTATTTCTGTTTGCCTTTTAGAGCACGTTTGTTACTTCCTTGTGGGTTCTTTTGATTTTTACAGTAAGAATTCCAATGAGGTTCAAGTTCAAATTTGTTTGTTATATTCGTTAATCTTTTGTGTTCTACCAAATGTATATACTGAGTCTACTTAGTTTTATTGTACCTGGTACCAAAATCTTATTAATGGCGATTATATTCATAAATATAATTTAAATAATATTTATTTTAAATGGAAAGTAATGCATACATATAAATGTGAATGTAAACACAACATGCATTGAATTATAGTTGAAAAGCACATTAAATATGATGAAGATGGGCATGTTTCTAAATGTATGAAGTAATTCCATATCATATTGTTCTCAATTTGATGATTGAATTATAGAATTGATATGCATTTATTTGTATTTGTTCATGTACATACAATCATGTGCATACTTTATTTTTATTTTATTATATTGTTGAGTTATATGTATGCTGACATATAAAATTTATAAACTGCCGTTTGCATAGCGATCAAAACAGGAAGGCCCAGATAGGAGAAGATTGAGCCAATATAGATAAAGTTTCCTTTTAAACTCGATAAAAATCCTCTACCTATGTAATGTTTCAGTGGACTGTGTTTTTGCGCATTGGAAGCTCTAGCTTTAATTTTTGTAGTTTGGCCCATCTAGTTATGAAGAGAGGTTGCAGCTCACAGCCCCTTCTTTATGTTCAGTTCATTGCCTCTCGCTTGTATACTAACCTGTGTCTGTTCAGTACCTTTGTTACAAAACCTTCAATTATCAATGCCCGCCGAAATTGCTACAGACTTCTGCATCTCAATTTCAGGTTAAGATAAGTGTTACTAGTTTTAGAAGGGGGAAGGGGAGAAGACGAGAATTACACAGCAGTACAATAATTACCTCTGGAGAATATGCATGTTGAATGAAGCTTGCACAATAAAATATACATTTAAGTAAATCAATAATGGCTTGATTTTGCCACCTACTCAGATGGCAACTGCTAAAAGAGATCCCCCGAGAAGAAAGCCAATGTGCTGAAACTGAGATTGTGTCAGACGCTGAGAGGGGGGTTTCACAAATTGATAGCGAGAAATTCATGATCCAGCTTTAAGCCGAGCAGGAGTTGCAAACACAGCACACTGCATGGTTCTGACTGCAGAAAGACTTTATTTATGTCTGGATGTAAAATAGGCAAGGAATCAATGTATATCCTTCAAAGAATTTCAGACTGCACCACGCTTGGAAGGCAGGGTCACTTTCACTGGATTTTGGCAGCAGAACACATTGCACATTTCCTCTTATTCTTGTCTTTTTGAAGACTCATTTGTTGTGTGTTTCATTCAGCTGCAATGTAGTACCCTCTCAGGACTTGTTTAGTGCAGTACATATCAATGCAGTTGAGCTGTTGACCCTGCTTGAGACAGGGCTTTCTCACTGGTACCATGTCTGGCCTATTTTGATGAAATTTCCAGATTAAATGTCATGTTACAAATATAAAAGAGATGTAAAATTAAAAAAAAAAAAAAAACACACATTCTAGCAATATACAGCATTCTATAATAACAAACTGTTTTTTTTTTTTTGCAAAGTGAAACATTTCACAGGCACAGCTGCGGAATAATGTTAATCCACTAATTGGATACTTTATTTTTTTTTAGATGTCTTTATGTTATGTTCTTATTAAAAGTATAGCATCCTGTTCAAAAGAATACATTCAAAATCTGGTCATTGTTTATATTCTCGCTCACACTAGATTGGGTATTGATTAGAATGTGCCAGATCCCATAAAAGGTGGTCATATAGAATGACATGTCCAAGCAAACATCTATAATAACTGTTTTGCGGGTAAGTTGGCTGAATTGGTCAGCAGCAACCTGGGATTGTCATCGCTTTCTGCTTCAACTAACAAGGCCACCACAAAGCTCTCCTGTCGCCATTATATACTACATGAATAGAATTCCTGAGATGCATGGGACTTGCAGTTCATTTGGTGGCATGAATTGCTATTTGTGGTGATCTTTTCCTGTTTTCATTTGTCGTGCTTTTTATGTTTGACTTGACCAAGAAAGCCATAATAACATTTTTTATCACTTGTTGCCCTCCATCAAAACAAATGGACTAAAATTTACAGGATATGTTGAATTCAGTTGAGTGATCCACACTGAGAGAGAAAGTAGCTTGACAGTCATAAGACTGCAATCAAGATATTGATGATGGAAATTACTATCTGGCTTAGTGGAGTGGGAGTTAGGCTTGGGTAAGTCATTACCTCCGCCAAGGAGGTTATGTTTTCACCCGTGTTTGTCTGTTTGTCTGTCTGTTAACTGGATAGCTCAAAAATATATGGATGGATTGGCACGAAATTTGGAGGGATGGTAGGTGGTAGTCCAAGGATGAGTTGATTCAATTTAGGAAGTTATCCGGAACATATTCTGGATTCCAGATCCAGAAGAGGTTAAAATATACCTGAATAGAATGATTGTCCCTAAGGTAGTGAACACATTTTCATAAAATTTTAGCGTTAAATAGGATCTATACTAATGTAGAATTGGTTATAGTTGTAGATGATCTGGATAATATTCTTGAGGATCCAGAACCAATAATACTGATGTATGGCGTGGTGGAGGTATGCACTCTACCGAGTGCCTTTCTAATATTGGGAGTGTAATTCATACTGTGAAAATTTATTTAGGAAATGTTTTGAATCGTTTGGCTTATAAAATACTGTGAGTTCTAAAATTGTAAAGGAGTAATGTGATTGACTTCAATGAGAAAATCTTAAAATAGAAAATCTGTTCAAACAGTTGATCGAAATCTTCCTTTTACTGTCTGCTGCTTTATCTGTTTGTCAGTCCAGTTTTAAAATGGCATAATTAACCACCATCGTCATTTGAGAAGCCTTTTAGAGAATGAGTGAATTATGGACTGTTTGGTTGATTTATTTTGATTTCTTGATTTTTTCATTGGGCCGGCAAGGTTGAGCAGTGTGTAGCACCGTTTCCTCGCATCAAGAAAGTTATGGTTTGTGCATCTAGTGTAAACTTATAATCAAAACTTTGGAGTATCTTAATTGTTCACGGGGTACGAACCCCCCCCCAGCCCCAACCCCTAATCCTGATCAGAAAGAAGCAGATCAGATAATAGATGGATGTACTCAATGTAGTCATACTTCAGAAGCTAGATTAAGAATGATGCTGGTCATAACTTTGAGGATCAGACATTGACAGAATGAGCCATAAAGCTTTCAAATGAGGTTGTTGAGATCATCTTATGAATTGATTAGTATTTTTAGACAATGGCCGCTGTTACTGCTTTCACAATCACCTAATGTAACATAGACAAAAAAGACTTAGTCACAAGCTCTGTTTCGTGACCCAGTCAATATTGCTTCAGTCAATATCACTCACTTGCAGAGGTAAAATTGGCTTTTTATTTGCGGGCTTTATTATAAGAGTCTAGAATCTTGAAGGTACAGGGTATTCAAACTCAAAGCTTTTGGCTTAGTTAAAATGGAGAGTTGCATATGTGGGTGGCTGATAGCTTAGAGGTCAGTGGTGATCAGGCACTCAGCTGCTGCCAGTCAGCTTTCTTGGACAACATGGGAAGTTCTCGGCCAGAAGGTCAGAGGTCAAGGCTGAGGGGACCCAGCACTTCCTCTTCACCTCCCACATATCTTTTGTAAACCTACTTCTCTTGCCCATCGAGGAACAACTTTTTGCCTTGTCAGCACATCTAAACAAATCCTTATTTTGTCTTATATCAATATATGTATGACAGCAATATATTTATCAAAACTGATGAGTATGAGTGAATTTTGTAACTTCAGAAATTTTGTTCAATCTTGCAGTAAATCGTACCATGCAAAACTCCTGTGGCTTCAACTCCTCGTGTGAGGAAGTCTTTTGTTTACATTTTCTTTTTCTCTTTTGTCAAAAGATGGATTTTTTTTTTCCTATTTCAGGTTTACTTATTTAACTAAAAGAGAACATGCAGTAGTGTTGAGCACTTTCAAATATAAGTCTTAAATTATAAATTATAATTAACCAGGAAAAATCTATGATCTGTTATTTCTCTCTGCAAACTGATGTGAATGTCGTACATTCCCATACATTGGTCTGGGTTGTGACACCCTCTGTTGAGAGAGGAGTCTCCCTTGTCTTGAGACTTCTTGAAATGCTCTCCTTTCTTCAGGGTCCTGTGTGTGCGTGTCTGCATGCGTGTGTGTGTTTGTGTGTGTCTGTCTGCAGTTGCCGCACCCACCAATCTCCTCCCTCCGCCTCCCTTCCTCCCTTTCTCTGTACTCCCCTCTCCTTCATTTTCCCGTTCTCTTGGCTCTGTATTGATCTGAATGCATTTGCTTCTCATCGATCCACTAAAATCCCCTCTGCCGCATTGAACAAGCACAAAGACACGCACACTATCTTGACGCGTGCACTGGTCTGTTCTAGTAGCTCAGACAAAGGCTAGCAGGATGTACACAGCATGCATGTAGGCATGCAAGCATAATGATATGTGTATGGTACACATGCAATGTGGGTATTGTATTTCGTGGTCAGGCTAGCACAGTCTGATACACATATTGACATGCATGTGTTCACACAATTGTATGTTGTTGACATTTTGCGGACACCCACAAACCAATATTGTTCTTGAACCTTCATGTTCAAAGAAATTCAAAGAAGATAATATTAAATAATATTTATGCTTCAGTAGCCACAATAGAATGGAAAGATTAGATCTTTCAGAGGCAGTGTATTGACTGAGTTAACTAAGATATCAATTCAAGCGTACAATGTCAACTTAATAATTCACAGAATAGAAATCTCATTTATGTTACATTTAACTTGATTTTTGTATGCTTCTTTTATGTGGTTGAAGCAAAAGAACAGCACAGACATATACATTATTATGAACAAGCAAAAGGTAGAAAAATATATATCTTGTAGAAAATTATCAACTAATGAAAGATGGTTGATATGTATGCATGTATATTGTATTTTATATTACTGCATAAATGTACACTTGGTTTAAAGCTCGGCTGTTCTGCTCTTCCAAACATAAACCTTTTTTAATGATGGATTGATGGGATTCCCAACCCACCTCCTCACCCCTCTTCCCCTCTGCTTGGTGGCAATCGGGTTGTCATGACACCAGACTGTTTAGCTTGCCCCTTGACCCTTTTTTGGGGAGGGCACGCTGTGGTCGATCAGGCATCACAATTGTTCATGGAATTAAAAGGGGGAGGGGGAACTTTTTCTGGCAAGGGAAACTGGGTGTGAAAGGCAGAGATATACTGCCTTTATGTGCGTACAGACAAGAATATAGATGAACGCACGTGCGTGCACCGACATACACACACATACACACACTCACACTCACAGATGCTTTATGTCTCTCACACACACACACAAAAATGAGTGGACTTTAACAACCCTGCCCTCCCCTACTTATTTTAGGCATCCAACATTGTACTCCTGAGTGCTTCTCAACCTTCTTCGATGGACTCCGAAACAGAGTTGGGAGTACAAGCCATTGGAAGAATGCAGGACAATAGCATCCTCTCAGGTAAGGAAGGACTCTTCCATCCCTTTCAATGCCTGCACTTGTCTAAAGCCTCAATGGACTGTTACCCATCAATGAGGTCTTTTATGAGGGAGCCACTTCTGATTTGCCCTTGACGGGCAGACACTTCAGTCTAAGAAATCAACGGAGCAAAGTGTCACCTTCTTGAAGGACATAACCTGACTTGATGCATTGTTGACTGCTACAAAATAGGAAAAAAAATTATATCACAAAGTAAAATTGTTTAAGTATGGAATAAAATATGAATATACGCAAGGATTTAAAATGCTGTTATATTGAATATTATAAATGCCATCTATAGATTTAAAAATTAGAGTGGAATGCAGTATTCAAATCCATTCAAATGAATTTAGAGTTAGCAAGAATAGTTGGTGCTGTACAGATTCTGAACTATGTTTCATGCGAAAGATGAATGCAATTTGAGGGTTTAGCTGAGCAGAGAGTTCAGTTTGGTCGTGCAACTGTACCCATGTTGATGCAGAAATATATGCGGGAGCTTACAGTAAATTGCCATGGCCAAAGAGGGGCTTGGTGTAGATCTTGTGTCTTACTGTGCTCCTGTTTCCTTGAGTGTACTTTCTCCTCTGTTTGGAGAGGAGAAGAAATTTATCATCACTACCCCTATAAGCCAGCCAACCCCTCAGGGAAATAGAAGATGTGGGCAAAAAAAAAAAAAAATCACTCCAACAATTTAACTTATTGCACCCTAGGTAATATGCCCTCCACTGACATTGCAATATTGGCATGCTTGGTAAGTATGAACAAAAGTGCCCATGAATTAATGCCTTAATTGTTTATCTTAGTCATACTAAGGGCAAAACATTTACAGAACCTTTAATTGAAATGCAATTATTGATAGAAAAAAAAATATCTTCATGAAAAACTATTTTTCTCAAAAGCATGTGCGCCACAATTATTGGATCCCCGTGAATTAGCCTCTTTTTTTGAAGATACTAGCTCTGAGCCATCTCCTAATGTGATGAGGTAGGGCAAACCATGGCAAGAGATTTGAGACCGTTCCTTTGTGCAGAATCTCTCCAGTTCCTTTAAATTTGGAGTCCATATTTATGGACTTTCCTTTTAAGCTTCTCCCACAGGTTTGCTGTTGGTTTTTGGTCAGGGGACAGAGATGGTGATGGCACACCCTTGTTTCTGTGGTTTTGTAACCATTTGCTTTCTGGTGGAGCCAGTTAGACTTTTATTTAATATCTGCTGGTACTTGGTGGAGTTCATGATACCTTGAATCTCTTCAAGTTGTCTGGGGACTTCAGAAGAAACACAGCCCCACAACATCAAAACTCCACCGCCATACTTTGCAGTGGGCATGGTGTTGCTTACGGAATGGCTAAATTGTTACCTTGACCGCAACAGAGTCAGCGGGGCGAGGTATTGTAATCAGTGGGGTTTGTTCATTTGTCTGTTTGTTTGTGTGTCCGTGAGTCAACAATCTAGCGTCTACACAGTGGAATGATTGACTTCAAACTTTCATAATAGGTGGGCAAAGGTCCATAGATAACCTGATTAAATTTTGGGGGTGATCAGGTCAAGGTCAATGTCATCAGAAATGTCAAAATGTTTTTTTTTTTGTGATAACTTGTTTCAAATTCATGACATTGACTTCAAACCAAAACCGAAAGGTGTATCTTTCAATTCTGCCTCCAACCATATGCTGTGTGATGGGGTAACTTTGGTTGCATATGCTGTGTGATGGGGTAACTCAAAAACGGTTGCAGATAGATGGACGTCTACTATTAGGAGCATATAGGAACTCCTATTTGGGCTTTGATTTGACACCATGGCCTTAGACCTTGAGTGACCTTGAAATGTCAAACTGAAGGTCATGGATTTTCAAAGGACAAAAAGTTGAGTATGTTTGAGGTCACGCTTTAAAATTGACTCAGTATCAAAAGCGCTAAAATAAGTGCTGGCAGGCAAGGTTTGTTTTGCCTGGCAACACTTGTTTTTATTCAAAATCTGCGTCTTGTGTTTATTTCCATAGTGCTTTATTTTTGTCTTATCAGACTATAGAAGCCAAGTCCTGTTGGAAGTTTCTGAGCCATTTAGCAAACTGAAGGTTCATGAGTTTGTTTTTTGATGACAACAGAGGCTCTTTTTCTGTTTAAACTTCCAAACATCTTTTAGTTGTGTTGATGGAGTCGGGTCATAGCTCTGGAGACTTTGTGACCCAAAGACACAATTGAGCCCCTAAGAACCATACCGGGCCATCCCGCACTTTTGGCGAAATAGAGTTGAGGTAGTCAGCATGTGCAGAAAACTAAGATCTACATTTCCTAAATGAGCCAACCCAATCTACCCACATGGATTGTTCATACAAGCAAACATCCTCTCTGCCCCTGTACATATGCACTGCACTGCCTTATCCATAATAGGCCATCCCAGAACCTTCCCATAATTCATTGCAGACATGGCGGCTAGGTATCTCACTGATGAGGAACTGCTTGCTATGATTGATGATGATGGTGAAGTGTAAGATAATGGAGACCCAGAGTTTGTCCCAAATTAATCAGAAGATGATGATTCCGCTTCAGAAGGAGGTACCTTTCACTTTAAACGAAACAGAAGGGCATCCAAAACCTGCAAAAGAAGTGCATTATGTAATTGAACATATCATGAGTTTTTAACATAAGCAGTGTTTCTAGTTCCCAGTTACTCTAGGTGACACAGGAGGCTGGCAACTTTAATTCCCATTTTCTCAAAAGTTCCCCAACATGGGTTGGCCCAGTATGGTTCTTAAGGGCTCAATTATAGCCAATTCTACCTGTGTGAAGCTCAGAAAACTTTCTGCTGCACATCATTGCTCTTTTCTTTTGTCTTTACCATACTGATGGATGACCAAGGGAAAATGGGCCTGTTTGTCACGTCATTTTTATACCCCAGGGAAACGAGACATTATGAGTGACCATTTATTTTTGGAAAGATTTTTTCAGGGGTGCCAATGATTATGGCTTACATGTTTTCGGGAAAATATTTATTTCAGGATTAAAAATTGTTTTCCTTCAATACTTAAAAAAAAAATTCAAGGTAACAATAAATGTTTAGAGTAAAAGATTAAAATGATCAACCATAGCTACATTTTTCATGGCCTTTTCAGCTAATATTTACCAAGGTTGCTGATGTTAGTGGAGCGCTCCGTAAATTTAATTGAAGGGAGTAATATGGCTCTTCAACATCAACATTCATTTAGCATAAAAACATTGACATGTTTTTGGATTTTGTTAAAATATACAGCATTTTAAATCGAAAAGTCCTGATGGCTCACTTGTGCATATTTCACTATATTTAAAATATTGCAATTAAGGACTACAAAATTAAATTCTCTCTAAAACAATCAGAATCAAATGAGATTTACAAAGTGTTTTGCATCTCCAGTAAAATAAATAAATAAATAAATAAATAGCTATAGCTATAATTTAGCAGTTTGAATTGGTTTGTTCTGAATGCACACTGAGTATAGCCACATGACTGGCACAGCACCCAGCATTGATTGACAATGGTGCCCTAGCAACCATTGGGCATGTTGCCAAGCCTGGGGTTGTCAGGGAAGTGGTTGCCATAGAAACCCTTTTTTGCTGCCTTTGTATGTAAGCGAGGGAGTGAAAAAAGAGGGAAATGGAGAAGGAGGGGATTAGTGAGGGTTATCGTGTTGCGTTCAGTTGATAAATTGAATAAGAATGCAGATTCAAACTGTAGGCACTATATTTTTTAGACGGCTCAGGCATAGGCACAGTTTGTGTGAACTTCAGTTTGTATGGGGATGCAGGATTTGCTGTGGACAATATTCAGCTTGTTATAGCACTGGCATTGCAATTACTGTAAGCAAAGATTTCTTTCTCCATGTCTGTGTTCTGAGTCCGTTGGGAGATCTCCTGTCCAGTTTAAACCTTTTTCACATCTGATAAAGAACCACCACAAGGAACTTGGAGCACATAAGGTCTGAATCCTTGATGAGTTTTAGTCACCTGTTAGACAGACTTATTCAAAACATACAACGTGTCTGTGCACTACAATCTTGCAGTCAGTGTATGAATAAAACCGTACAGGAATATTGATTGTTTCTGGTTAAAACATTTCCAATGAATTAAGAGCAATTAATGGCAAGCAGTTTTTGTCTTTACAAAAGTTTAGCCTTCAGCAAGATCCTTTGTCAAAATTCCATCATCTGTTTTCATTGAAAGATAGTAATTGACCCATTCACAAACAATGATTAACATTATTCTAGAATTTTGAAGTATTGAGCTTATGAAAAATAAGGAATGTCATTTAATTAAAAGTACAAAATAACTACAGTGAAACTGCTGTATTTGTGACTATGTCTGTGTGAGCTTGAAACTTTGTAAACTCTGTAAATGTCCTCCTTACTTAGACAACTGAAAATGAATACTTCTCATTCAGTTTTAGTTTGCTTTGTGACCTTGATGTTGCCTTTGAATGTCACATGTAGCACTGCAGTACTAAAGCACAATTAGTTGAAATTATGCTGATATTGCCAGTCAACAATTAAAAGATTAGTCAAGCCCAGCCAATTCCAGACAACACAGAACTCCCATCGAGCCATTGAGCTTTGAACACAACAGTCTTTTCTCCTTCACGTGTTCAGCTTTGGTCGCATGAATACCAACTGTGTTTCACACACATTTGCTGCTTGGTTTGTGGAGATAGGATGGGTGACCAACCATAAAACATTCACAGAATTCTAAGCTCCTGACTCGACTTTAGTTCCCTTCCTTGTTGTCTGTGCTGCTTGCATGATTGACCACTAAAAAAGCTTTACTAGCACATTTGATTGTGGAGACATCGGCCTACCAACTTTTTGCCCCCTGAATTTGGCCCTGATTTCTGAAGCGTCCATCCACATGAAAGCATTCCTGGCCATAAACAGCCAAAGAGCTCTTATCAGCAGCACGGCACAAAATTATTTTGAGTGTTGTTAAGAAGAGAGTTATTCAGAAAAGTTGAATCCTGAGATCCTGGTAAAGGTGGAAAAGTGCAGATTTGATGCATCTGCCTGAAAAAGTTGGAAGTTGGGAAAATGAGAGATGGGGCTGGGGTCTGGTGGTCGTTATGACAATTGACAGGCAGTATCATACCAGTTACCTAAAAGCCACTGAAGACTACTGTTTTAAATGCCTCTCACAGTTCACCGCTAACTAACAAGTGAGCTCTCACTCCCAAGAAAGAATGTCTTAAAGATCCCACTCACAGCCTCACTGGCAGCTAAAGCGGGGTACACACATAAAGATAATCTGGCTGATTTTGCCCCGATTTTCCCCCTCCCAACCAACGATGACAATCGGAAGATTATCTTATGTGTTATAAGATTATCCTGTGGTCTGAGGTGTGTTAAGAGTGAATTTGTCCCGATAATCGGGTCCGAAACAGGTTGGGCCCGACAATCGTAAATATTAAACTTGTTCAATATTTACGACCAAAAATCTTCACGTGTGTGGGGAAAGCCAACGACTCCCAAGCCATGACTCCGTGAATTGGGACGTGAAACGGAATTAAGCCAATCAAGAAGCAAGCTGACCACCATCATTCCCTCCTCTCGTGTGTCCTCTTCCATGTTGCGTCTTGTGTTTGTTGTTGCTATGTTTCTTCTTCTTCGTTTTTGCCAGATCACGTTTAATCACGCGAGATTTCTTACTTGAAGGACTAGATTCTAGATTGGTGGTGGAACAGAATCGTTATGTGTGTGGTGTGCTGTGTTGAGGTTATCGGAGCACACCACACACAGTACAATCAAAACTGTTCAGTGCCTGATTTTTTATCTTTATGTGTGGGGTTTGTAGCAGATAAAAAATCTCTTCAGATTTAAAAAATCCTTATGTGTGTACCCCTCCTAAACTCAATACGCAAGCTGCCAATTTACACTTATGATCATGTCCTAAAATAATGTTAAGTGTGGTAGCCTCACCATCATTTCTTTCTGGTGCAAGGCCTCATCTATATTGAGAGTATATGGTAACATCACATTGATTAATAAGTTTTTTGCAGTCCAAATCTAGTGATCGCTTGGTTATTTTTATTTCTAATGTGATCATGTTTCCATAATGAAAGCAAATTGCCGCTCTTAAATAACTGTGTAAATTAAGCCAAAACATTATCACCCTAGCATTTTGGAACATAGATTAAATAGTCCTGGTGACATCTTGCTGCTGAAATGAAGGAGCATTAGAACACTCAAGGATGCAGTAACACTGGAAATAAATGCTATAGTGCTAGCTAACTTTCATCCATGACGCAAGAATTTTCCATGAATATTTTGCTTATTACCTTTGGTATCATTTGCTTTAAAATAAATTTATTTAGCAGCACAAAAAGGCGATGTAAGGAGTTATAACACACTTTTCAGCTCTGACTGACGACAAGTGGCGCGCGAACACTCTTCAATTTATCACTCGTACATTGAAATGAAGCTCTTCATCTGCAAAGCCTTTCTAAAGAAGGCATCAGGGAAAACCACATGAGGAGACGCTTAACCTGTCTACCAGTCAAAAGACAAATCTTTATTGTAAGCACAGATACAGGTAATAAACAGTTAATGCAAAAAATGTGTGTCATTTAATTTTAAGAGAAATTTGGTTTTGTTATTTTTTTAGCTAATTTGTAAAAAAAAAATAAAAAATTGACCAAGTGGTACTGTACTGCTGGAAAAAAATCAATCAGTAGAAGGGTTAAATTGCAAGCTCATTCAACACTCTCTTTCATCCAAAAATCTGACATTATTGAAAAAACTCCCAAGGATGGCCATGCAAAGAAATGGTTATCAGAGTGCTTTCAGATCCAGCTCAGGATACTTCACAAAAGGTATGTAATAGAATTATGCAATGTTATATGTCACCATTGAATCAGTATCAGAACACCCTTTTAAATAACGGCACCTTATTACACACTGCTTGTAACCCATTAACTCTCAAGTGACCCAGACTTATATTTTTATGTGCCATTTTGATGTATTGAATCTGAAAAATGTTTTCTTCCATGATTTTGTCAAGCTATTCTTTTTCCAGCTTTTCATAGCTTTTTAGAGGAATTAGACTATTGGTGTGGCAGGGATAATTGAAAGATGTGCAAGGTCAGGGATATTAGAGTGTTTCGCAAGTTGATAAAAGGGCACTCAGAGGCTGCATACCTCAACCAAAACAAATTTATATGATTCCCTGGTATATAGAGATAGAAAATATGTACCCAGAGGAGGCATACCATCCATGAACTTACAAAAATAACTCAATCCATTAATCCTGTTAATCAGGCCTATATTCTAAATTTTTTAATATTTTAAGCTCCTTAGTACTTTGACCAGTTGAGATCAAATTTTAATGATTTGGTCCAATATAGACCAATATCTACCACCGGTTTCATTTTGAGTAATACTTGGCTCACAAAAAAATATTGTTCAAAACCCTTAATTAATTACATTAGATCATTTAATTATATCTGTCATGCATAAATGGCTATAGCTGAAGTGGTTGCAACAAAGGATAATGATTTTTTCTGTCGCAAGTTTTTTGAAACTGCTGCATAGATACTATGAGCAAGTATTTCAAGCAGTTTGCACATCTGGCTTAGCTGAGGAGTTTCATTCTTGCAACTCCTGGGAAACAGGGATGGGACTGAACTTGTTCATATTCTAAACCGTGTTTGAGCTCGGCTTGCTAGTGAATATTCAATCACTGATCTGGGTGTGCCATCTAGCGACAGAATAGTGTAACTGCGTGCATAACTACAGCAGCTCCATGTCCGCTGGCGTCTGCATCTGCGCAGAGGGGTTAGCATCTTCAGCATCATCTAAGGCCTCAATGCAGCTATGAACAATCTGACAGAGCTCCTTCCATTCTGCCATCATGTTGGACACTGTGACATTGCTCAAAGTTCATGTCACCTCATATGCTGGAACAACTGAACATCAGAGGTAATTTTGCGCAGTAATGTTCCCTCAAACCAGTTTAAACAATTTTTTAGCATCAATAATCATGGAATGAGCCTTTACACATGCATTTTCCAGTAGTATTTTCCAATACATTTGCACCAAAAAATTATAGAGAAGTAATATATTAGGAACCCTTTTGACAAAAGTGGTGGTGTATAATCATCACTGCACACTACTGTAGTAGCTGTGCATCTTTGTGAATTTCACTATAATTAGCTTTTTTACTCACAGTGCAGTGCTGTATATGGTACAGTAGCCATTTTGGAATAAAATATGTGCACCCACTGGCTATTATATACTGATACCCTTTCAGCCCTCCAATAGGAGGAAAATCTAATTTTTTAGTTTACACAGAAAGCCAGTGGTCTGAAACTTTAAAAAGTCTGATTTGTATGGCAGCCAAGGGATTCATTTTTACGAGGAGGAATTGTTTCAATGGTTTCTGACAAAAGCTATTTTGTCAATGAAGCAAAGGAGGTTGGGAAACGACTTTATTATGCATGTACGATTGCAAACCAGTGCAGGGAGTTGGAATGGTCCATCAGAGTGAATATTTAGCTACAGGTGGGGGAAAAGACCTAAAAGAAGGAAATTGTAACAATTGAATGCAACCGTGACTAGGAATGCAGGGAAATTTTGACTCTCGAAACTGTTTGCTGAAAGACACATAAACATAACCAAGAAAGAAATCTGTAAAATAGTACTTTTGGATACACAATCATAATGTTTGAACCTGCAGTTGTTTGGGAGTCTGGCTGTGGCTGTATTATTTTTCTAGGCTGATGAGGCATGGTCACTGCACCAAAGGGGCAGAAGAAAGCATAAAATCTTTTTCTGTCAGACAAAAACTTGTATTTCCAGTGTTGTTACTCAGTTTGCGTATTATTCTCTGCAGTTGTGCCTATTTAAGTCAATCTATTGAGTGTCATCTTTCAAACAAAGCCATGATTATGCCTGTAGTCAAAGTGGTTTAGGAACAGTAAGCACATTACTTTGGGAGGAAATTTGCTGTCAAAAAAAAAGGACTGAACTTCATGGGGTTAAGATCAACAGAGGTGAAGTGGAAAACTGCCCTTTCTTCTGAGCAATCAAAATATGAAATTCTCTTTGGAAATCATGGATGCCACATCCTCCAGGTTCAAGACAAGCGGGACCAACCAGCTTGTTGTTAGCGGATACTTAAAAAACCAGCATCCATGATAGTATTGGGGTGCATCAGTGCACATGGCATGGATAACGGGCACATCTGTGAAGACACCACTAATGATGAACAATATCTACAGGTTTTGGACCAAATGCTGCCACCCAGATGTCTTTTATAGGGAAGGTCTTGCTTATTTCACTAAGACGATTCCAACCACCACATTCTGCACATATGACAGCAATACAATTCTGTAGTAAAAGAGTTTGGGTGCTAGATTGGCCTGCCTACACTCTTGACCTGTCTTTCACTGAAAATATTTGGCCCTTCATGAAATTAAAAATATCACAAAGTGCTGAGGAGCAGAAATCTTACATCAAGCAAGAAAGAGAAAACATTTTGCTTTCAAAACTATTGCAGTTGGTCTCGTCAGTTCCCAAATGCGCATAAAGTGTTGTTAAAAGAACAGATGATACAACATAGTGATAAACATGCCTCTGTCCCAACATTTTTGAAACATATCACTGATATCAAATTCAAAATGAGTGGATATTTTTAAAAATACATAAAAATTTCTCAGTTTCAACATGTGATATGTTGTTCTTGTAGTACTACTTTCAATTAACTTCCTAAACCGAATGTCCCCTGGCGGCAACACCGGCGTTACAGGATGTGCCATGAGCCTCGAACCCTTAAACGCATAATTGCTTTCAAGCTGTTCCAGTTTAAGATTGCTTGATTGATAATCACACAATGTATTTACTGAATAATCAAGACCAATTTACTTTATAAGCCTGTAATTATTAGGAAAGTATTAAGAAATGACAGATCATTAAAGGGCTACATTGACAACGTACTTAATAGTGATATAGTATGGATGGAGGGAAAAAAACTAATATAATAATAATAATAATAATAAAATCATTAACCCAGTGCTTTTACTGAATTCAATCTCCAATTCTGGGATTTTTTCAGCAGTGCAACCTAATTTATTTTAAGATTGCATTTAATCATAATGTTTTCAGCGCTAAAAAGAATTGGTTACATTTGCAGGGAAGCCTAGTTGCACACTGGTCACCAAGCAAAGCGATAATAATTAATTTATTACGTTGCTAGCGCTACTTACATTGAAGCGTTGGCACTTGAATAATTTAGTAAATTGATTATGAGTGTATCGCCAAGGTTCGACGGATGGCATGCATTTAAAATCATTTAAAATGCATGCCATGCATTGAATTTTCAAGGTAGCATGAGGTCTTTACAGCCTAACTTCTGTGAAAGTTGCAGGAAGGCTATAATATGAGATTATATGGACGGAAATTATCTAATTAATTAATTAATTAATTAGAAACAAAATCTAAATCTTGTCTGAATACCATCTTCAGCAGCATTTACTTCATCAGATTTTGTTGTACATCAAGATGGAATGTCAAGAAATTTTAGTTAATTGACATCATCGCAATTTCATATTGTAGCCTTCCTCTTCAATGCAAAGCTGTATGTCTTCAGCATTAATGACAATGCAGCATATTGGAAGCCTATTTGCTCACTAAATTAATTCAATTAATTATCCGATTCTTACTCGGAAACAGGTTGAGTGTTAACCTGCATTATGATAATGTCACTGGTTGCAAACAGAGTTTTATTTTGCAAACTTAACACGTGGACCTGGGTCAGCAAAACTGCATTTTTAGTAACATTTTCTTTGGCATATCAAACCAATTGAACTCCGATGCAGAAAAAAATATGCCATTTTGTGAGCTGCAGGAATTCAGAAGCTTCATAAGACATTGACATTTTATGTTACCATTAATGTAGATAGGAAAATGCTTGATAATTACTGTAATGAACAAAAATGCAAGATGATGGGAAATGGATAAGGATTGATCCTCCTAACTGAACAAATTAGCATTTAGTTTCTAATTAGGAGCCCTAAATGGGTACGGGTTTGGAGACGTAGTGTGCTTCAAGCAGATGATGTTAAAAATAAAGTTGAAATGATTTGCAAATCATTGCATTCTGTTTCTATTTACCTAATATACAGTGTTCCAACTTTTTTGGAAACGGGGTTGTCATAAATAGCAGAAGTGCTTGTAGTATTGGAGGGATCAGCAGCCATTGTCAACTCAGTAGAGATAAACTGATGAGATAGTAGAGAACTAAGTCTGGTTGCTTATTCTGTGGTGATGAAAGTCAAACAGGCTTTGATTGATGCCTTGTGGGGGGATTGGCAGAGGTCAGCAATGAGCGCAGTGGGAGAATAGAGAGATGGTGGGATGCATAAACAGCCAAATGAACAGAAAGTGATTGACACAGCCATGAACCACACAGGCCCTCTGCATACATCAGTCAGGTGTGTTTTGCGACACTGCATCAAAAAACATTTTTATTCAGCTACACCATGGGGTTCATTTTCACCATGATATTCTAACTAAGGCTACAGCATGTATTTGACAATGATTACTTACATAAATAATAAACAAATTAAAAATTTTACAGAAAATCATTTGGATTACCTGACATTTTCGTCACCATGAAACCAAATACCTCCAATGAGAGACTTCAGTGCTGTCAATAACAGCAAATTGCAAGTCACAGCCTCACAGGGATGTAAAATTGATGACGAAATGTGTGTGGCATGTGTGGCATCCTTGTCTTTTGTGTTATCTAGCGAGTTAATCAGTCAAATCCTAGCTGACCTTTCTAAATGTTTTATTTCCACAGAGTGAATGAATGCTGGCTAGATGGCAAAATGTAACTGTTAACATTAAAAAGTTTATAATATTTATTGATAAAAAGTTTCAATAAAACTGTGAGAAGCAAAATGTCCATATCTCAGTTTACAAAAGAAAAAACCTTATTGTCATGAAAGTACCGGACATTATACAGTTATTGACTTCAGTTGAGGTGAATCCAATGATTTATCCACCTTGGACGAGTGATATTCACCGAGATGCAGCCGAGGTGAATATCACTTGTCCAAGGTGGATAACTCATTGGATTCACCAATAACTGAAGTCAATAATTGTTTTATTTATATGACCCTACTTGAAAATATAAAATAAGAGAAGAGCGACAGATATAATGTAAATCTCCTCACTGGGACGAAGGGACACGAAACACGAACACTGTCAGGTGCTCCTGTGGAGAAGGCTAATCTATTTACAGCTAAAGGTCGCTGGATTGTTATATTCACCTCTGGTGCACTTTCACATGGTGAATATCACTGTTTAAAGTGACCGGCGGAGCTCGTGTCGACTAATCAGGAGAGGGCAAATCCTAATGTCCTGTAATAATCGATGTTACAAATTAGATGTGGAAAAAAAATTGCTCATAGAATTTAAAGCACTTTTTTTTTTTTTTGCAATAGTCTGAAGTAAGAGCGGTTCAAATTAAACCAGCATTTCGGTCGGGTGTTTCAACTTTGCATACTTTTAAATGGAAGAAATCTATTTTCCCTATGAAATTTATTTTTTGAAAATGTGGCTCCCCATAAAATATTAATGAATAGCCCTGCTATACAGGATTAACTTCATATCAGAGTCAGGCAAATACTTCCACCAGTGGCTGCAGTGACGGATACAAAATGGATTTTCCTAGGACAGTCTACATGGTCAACATTTTTTAGAGCTGGATTTAGTGAAATGGGTTCCGAATATCGGCATGCTCAGAAAGTGAGAATTTCTCCACAGGACTGCTTCGTCTTCAGTGGATGTGCAGCATTGGCAGTTCCAGTTGTCAATTCAGAGTCATCAGGGCTACTAAAAGGCTTTGGAACTTCTTACTTCAACCACTTCATACTTTCTTGCATCATTACGCTTCAGGTTAGAACCAAAATTCTAGTCAAGCAAATAAGCAAATTGGGGGCCAGAGTAGAGTCTCTGCTACCGGTATTATATATAAACTAATGAGTATATCTTGCAATGTAAACTTTCTGTCCTGTGCTTCAATATTGTTTAAATTACAAAAAAGATGATCAGCAACATGTATTCTCAATTTTGAAAAACATCGATTGAAACAGATTCCAGCCGTGACTGACAGGGTTGAGTATTTTCGGAGTTCACATTATGTTAATGTAAAAGGTTTGAAAACTGGTCAAACCAATATTTAGGGACTGCAGACGGACTGCAGACAGCAAGTGATTCGCAAGTGTTTTGGGTATAAATTTGTCCCATTCATCTAATGACCAAGTTTTTAGGTGTGCAACAGTATGGGGTCTTTGTTGCCATGTTCTGCATTTCAAGATGTGCCACACCTTCTCTGTTGGGGTCAAGTCAGGATTGTAGGCTTGCCAGTGTCAACAAACGGCCTCCTTTCTTGCACAGGAAAGTTTTAACTGGCATTTATGGATGTAAATACATATTGTAGTACTTGGCAAAGGTTTGCCAAAATAATTTTGAGCCCATGCAGTTATATCACTTATACTGTAGATAAACAATGGTTCTTGATGCAGCTCCGTCTGAATGATCAGAGGTCATGGGTATTCAGTTTAGGCTTGAGCCCTTTCCCTTTACCTCCAGAAATTTCTCCAGCTTCCTTGACTCTTTTAATTATGTTATGCAATATAGAGGGTGAATTAACCCTCCTATTATGTTCAAATGAATAAACCGTTTTTGGTTCGAGGTTATTTTGATCCCCGCAGTGTAAAACTACATTACATGTTTGTGACTGAAAGTGTTACCCAATGTCCTCTCAGCTCATTTATGCCTTTCTCTGACCATTTTAATAGCCAAGTAAATTAAACACAACGCCCCTATCCATCCCTTATACATCAAGCATTGATTTTACATGATTGTAGAAAAATTAATGAGCCAAAATATGAGATGAATGAGAAATTAATTTGATCATGCCCCCAGTCTTAGGCAACACTACAAAATTGAGATCAAAATGATGGTTTTACGTAATAATTGATCCTGGGGTCAAAATGACCCAAACAAAATTGATGCTTACAACACGTGTACAGAACATAAACTTCTTTTTTTTTTTTTTTAGATAAATTCTTGATTTACCTGTAAAGTTAGGGAATAACTCTGGCTGAAAAAGTATGTTAACCATGTTTTAGAGACATTGGGCCTCATGCAACAACATTTTCTTAAATTTCTCTTATATTTTCTCTTATTTTTTTGCTAAGATTGTGAGGTATCGTTCAGGAACCAGTTGCGATAACCAGGAAATGCAATGGAAGTGATTTTTATTAGCGAGGGGGTAAACCCCCGCAGGACCGAAGGCAACAGTGCAAAGTCCACAATCCAAAAATCACAATCCCAGGGGCAGAATCCAATGTCGAAAAACCAGGGCAGCAATACAGAAATCGTGGTCAGACAAAAAGGGTTCGATACACAGGAGCAGATAACAAAGCCAAATCAGAGCCAAAAAGCGGTAGTCGGACGGTCCAGTCAGAAAAGCAACACTATGAATACGAGGCGAAAAACGAGAGCAGCACAGGTAAACAAGGGAAGTCACATGCTATGATCAGGGACAGGTGAATGGGATCAGACTAATTACGTGGGAGCAAACACGAGGGAGAACCTAACCACATGAAATTAGCAAAAGCCAAAACGCGGACAGGGATCACGAGACAACCTATAGACAAAACATACAGCTCCAGTTAGGGAGTTCTAACGTGCACAGATAATGAGGCAGGACAGGGTTGAGCAGGTGCGGAGGATCCGCTGAATTGCAGCAAAGACTAAGAGAAGGCAAGAGGCGGAGACTAGAACAGGGCGAGTGCTGAGAGCTTGTTAATTAATTAGTAAGTGCAGCTATACAATCCCTGGTGCTCGTTAGTAAGTTAGTATTATATACAATGTTAGTCTTGGTTAGTAACTTTAACAAAATAACAAACTGTTAGTATTGGTTAGTAAAATAGAAAAGCAAGGTGAAGGAAGCAAATGAGATAAGAAGGAATGTTTGAAACCCAGAAACCATGAAATCACCTAAACATGTGACACGCAGGACTGGGGAGAAGTTGTAGCTTAACAAAAGACCAGACAGGGGAGACAAAGTGCAATGAAGGGCATGAACAAAGACATGGACCGTAGAGTAACAGAAAAGTGGATCTGGCATGGTAAAAACAAAAACATGGCAAAGAACTAAAACTCAACAGAACATGGCAAAAACATAACAGGCAAAGCAGAAACACAACAGGGCATGGCGAAAACATAACAGAGCATAGCAGAATCATGACAGACATGGCAAAATCAGGACAGGCATGGCAGAATCATAACAAAGATAAAAAATAAGAGAAATAAACTCTGGATGCACCAAATGCTCTTACCGTCCAAATCTGCGCTTACCCATGTGTGCAGAATGTTGAATCCCACTTGATCACAAATTGGATGCACGTGGCCAGTTGTTTTAAATTAGCATATATGACACCCACTTAACACCATATAAGGGCAGGTGACGTGCCCTATGCAAAGAGCCGACTGCTCGTGGCAATCTAGGGCACTTTCACACTGGGTGCGAATGTTCCGTACCGTGCCACGGTACAATTGTCCACCCTCCCCTCTCCCCCCGCTGGTCAGCTTTCACACTATCGTACCGCACCCGAGTACACTTACATACATGTCCAAATTCCGATACAGCGCATTGCAGTATGCACCTAGGTGGTTTTAAATAGGGAACAATTTTAAAAGGAGGCGCCAATATATTTCGGGGGGTTTTATTATTGAGAAGGGGGTTTAGAATATAAATATCGAATATTAATATCGTGAATGGATATGCTGCGCGTGCCCTAGCAACCCAGTGTGTCATCTCTAACATGGATTACCACGTATAGCAGCACAAAAAATTAAACTCAAAATTTTCTTGGCTGAATGCTTGATGTTTTTACATATCCGAATCTTTCTCTGGGTACCCAAACATCAAGGTAAGCTGAAAATCTACTGATTACATTCGATATTGATGGATGTTGCATACAGAATTCTTTTGCCCTTGCGTTTTTGGCTGATTATGCTGTCCACTGCCTCATACCACGAAAATTTATCTATCTCATAACTTGAGCTTTCGCACCTCGTCCTGCACTTTGAAATATCACAGCCACACTTTCTTTAGTTTGTCAGGGCACTGATCCATTATTCTGTGATGACCACGCGAATGTAACTACTCTCTAATTATTCCTTAAATCTCCTTTGTGTGTACTATCCAGTTGTGATTGTATGTTTTCGTCCGCCTAAATTTTGAGAAAGCATTGAATTTTTTAATTTGAATAGAGATATCTTTTCACTGCTGCATTTGTTAGAACAAGAGAGCCGTAACACATAACAGTAATCCTCCGTGCTCAAGTACGGTTGCTTTCACATTTGGTATGAGTAGCCATTCATCTGTCTCAGCAAACAGATCTGCACAATCTCTAAAAACGTGCTGTCTGCGCAAGGTCTGGATGGCCAAAGCGTCCAACAGCAATAGGTTAGCCATTCAGAAGCAGAATGCACGCAAGTATCTAAGGGTTTTTATAGCTTAGTCTTAATTAGGATCAACTGGCCAAACTCTTTAGCCCAAGAATTAAATAATAAAATCATTATAATTTGTCAAAAACATAAAACAATCAAAATTTGATTATATGATGCATTTTTAATGTTTAAGTTTTAAAACTTGTGTTTCCCTGCATTGGACAAGCAATTTGTGGACAGAGATAACAGTTTTCTGTTTTCTCTTATGTTGGTAAGAGTGCTCTCGACCACTCGTAAAATTTTCTCTTACCTAAGAGAAAAGCAAAAATAAGAAAACATTGTTGCATCCCGGAAATCAAGTAAGAAAATAAGAAAAAATCAGGGATACGAGCAAAAATAAGAGAAAATTTGTTCTTATATGGCTTCTTGCATGAGGCCCATTGAGCACTAAGTCAGGTCAAATTGACCCAGAACATAATCGGAGGGTTAACCAAATCCTCTCCTTTCATTCTTTCAGGAACATTGTAAATGATTATCTCATGTATCTGTAGGCACATTGGTGATTTTCGGCCCATCTTTGCTTCTGTAGGACTAGGAATGCATCTGAATACCCATACCACATATTTGTGAACAAAATTTGCTTTGATACCTACCACCCAGTTGTTGATGTAGTGGGTACAGTGTGTATGCATCAACTCTGTATGCACAAAATGTGGAATACAATACAGCTGCAATCTCACTCATCTCCTTACCCAGTCTGCAAATGACAGCACATGACCTTCACCCCAGGCAATCACCAGATGACATAAGCTGTTTCAAATCACATCATTTTAATTTGTTTTAACCTCATCACTAGTCCTAAATTGCCCCTGTCCAACTCTTTTTGGAATGCATTGCAAGCCTGAACGGTAGGAATGGATGTATATTTACAAGTTTACCAGACAAAACATTAAGTATTGTATCTTGATGCACTCAGCAATAAAATACAAGTCAAAGCACATTGAGAAATCACTGCTCTGTTTGTACATGCATTTTCTGTAGAGTCCCAATGTATACATCTGGGCAAAAGTTAAGTACCTCCAAATTCAAAATGAAATTTTCACAAAATTGGCAAGTCCTGAACTCTGTACATTAGCATGAAGATTTGAGGATGCATTAGATGTGCTCTTCACATTCAAAGGGTTTTGTCATAAACTGTGCTTAATTGCAGGTGTTGAATGTTAGCAGTTAGGTGGCACTATTGAAAACTTAGATTTCATCTCAGATATTGATTCTTCCATTTGAAGTTTAGACTTTAGGGGACAGTTTTTTGGCAAATACAGACCTCCTTGCCATCTTTAAAGGTCATACTTTCGATAGCATTAAATATTTTGAAAACATATCCTTTCTTTAAAAGCTAATGAAGAGTGAACAAAAGATCAAATTCTTTTCAAACTCATTTTTTAATGTCAGGAAAGGTGTGTCCAAAGCATATTTCCAAGAATTGGGCAATGTCTGTTGATGCTATTCATTTAGTCCTTTGGTGAGGTGGGACTTATTTTTAGAATTGGGTGGTGCATAGCTTTTGCCTAGTAATAAGGAAGTGACAGCAGTATTTCCATCGTAATGTTATGCAAATTGCTTTGTTTCTGTGTGGTTCTTTATCCATCAGACATGGTTTGAGGGTTGGTTGAGAAGCTTGAAATGTGTGAACAGTGTTGAGACTTAATGACATTATAGCTAAACTGAATTCTCGGGAGTTTTATGCAAGTGATTGAATTGAAATCAAAGGCAGATACTATAGGGTATATGTATCTCTCAATGGCTGTGTTCTGGTGGACATATGGAGCTTCTACCTTTGTGTGAATTTCATGAAGAAGAAGGCTGATGGAGTTAATTGATGTTGATTTCAGAATACTAATCTGGGTGAGTACTGGTTGCCGAATAATCAGCCTTGAGGATGCTTAAATTTAAAAAATATATTTGTAGAAAATAGATGATGGATAATGAAGAGCAGTGTAGGTGTTGAAAGGACCCATGGGTGTTACTGTATTTCATTGACTTATTCAGGCATTCAAACTCGCAGATCTAACATGGATTATGCCCTATTTTTAATACAACACATTCGCGCAGCAGGATATTAACTGATGCAAATCAGGTTAAGTGCCTAGCGCGGTGGCACAACAGTGCTCAACCTGGGACCTTAAGAGCACTAAAAAAGCACTAAAGATTTCAAATAGTATCCTATGTACAAATTATTGGCACTTTTACTTCATTGCAGTGAAATACATTAACCGTTAATTTTCTAAAAAGCCAACTGTCATGCAGTTCATTGAAGCTCTTCACTTCCATTGGGAGCATGAGCTGAGGGGCTGATCCAGGGAATGTTGAGTGTTAAAGATGTGGAGTGTGGAGTTGTGTGTGCTCTCTCATGTCTGAGGAATCAGGCAATTACAGATGAATTTGATCCACCTTCATCAATTTCAATTGATGTAACTGCTGTCCCCTTTAATGTCCCCTTTAATGAAGACTGCTAATTGCTGTAACAAGTGTAGTGGCAGAAGGACACAAGCACAAACTTTTCCCCAAAGCAGCGCTTCTTTTAATGAGTTCCAACTTAAAACAATAACTAAGAAGGCCCACTGGCTAAGATACAATAAACTAAGGCAGGTTTTAGCAAACGCTCTAACAGAGCAAACAAAGGCTGTGGAGTCATCAAGAATTCGCACTGAATTCAGGAGAGTTCAAGTTTTTAAGCATGTGCTTGGGGAAAGCAGGTGTGGGTGTGGGCAGGTGCAGGTGATAATTAAATCAGTACTCTGGTGAGGCTGGTCGTTGACTGGATGAGGGAGGTTGAGCTGGTGAGGGTGTTACAGTACCCTCCCTCTGACGCACGGCTCCCGCCGTGCTGACCCGCTGGCCTGGGCGTTGTCCTCTAGGGCGAGGAGCAGGCCTGCCTGGGTGGGTGTTGTGGAAGTCTGAGATGAGGGTGGGATCCAAGATGTCAGAGGAGGGGACCCAGCTCTGCTCTTCCAGTCCATACCCTTCCCAGTCCACTAGGTACTGTATGCGGCCCCATCGGCATCTGGGGTCCAGGAGCACCCACACGTGGTAGGCAGGGGAGCCATCAACTTCCAGTGCCAGCGGGGGAGAGTCATCGGACACCGCATCAGCTATGGGCCCCGGAATCACCGGCCTAAGGAGGGAAACATGGAAAGATGGAGAGAAGCAATAGTTAGTGGGGAGTTGAAGCGTGTGTGTGACCGGGTTGACCCTTCCAAGGATCTTGAAAGGTCCCACAAACCGGGGGCTAAGTTTACAACTGGGCAAGACCCTGTCTCCAGACTGGTACTCAGGAGTATTCCCCCCGGTGACGGTCAGTGTGTGTCTTTTGGTGCCGGATTACCCTGCTGATCTGCACATTGGTCATCTCCCAGACACGCTCTGCTCGACGGAACCAGTCATCTACGCCTGGCACATCTGTCCTGTTGGGGTCCCAAGGACAGAGTGGGGGTTGGTACCCCAGAGCACATTGAAAGGGGGTGAGTTTAGTTGATGAATGTCAGAGTGAATTCTGGGCATACTCAGCCCATGGAAGAAACTCTGCCCAATTTCCTTGACGCGATTACAGTATGTTCTCAGGAACCTCACCAGACTTTGTATGGACCTCTCTGCTTGCCCGTTTGTTTCAGAACAGTAGCCGGATGTGAGGCTTACTGTCACCCCCAGTTTTTTCATGAAGGCTTTCCATACCTGGGATGTAAACTGAGGGCCACGGTCTGAAACTATGTCCTCGGGAAGGCCATAGAAACGGAAGACTTGACTGAACAGCTTCAGCCACCTGAAGAGCAGCGAGCAAATTAGCAAATGGAATAAAGCTACAGGCTTTAGAAAACCTGTCCATCACAACCAGAATAACTGTGTAACCCTTCGATAAGGGTAAGTCAGAGAGAAAATCAATGGCAAGGTGGGACCAGGGTCAATTTGGGGTAGGCAAAGGCATTAATTTTACAGGTGGCAGATGACGAGGACTCTTAGTGGTGGCTCAGGTTGAGCAAGATTGGACATACCTCTTGACGTCTTGCACTAAGGTGGGCCTCCAGTACTTCCGATTAATGAGGTCAGTGGTCTTCTCTATTCCTGGATGCCCCGATATCAAGGAGGTGTGGGCCCAAACGATGACCCTGTCACACACACTGAGAGGGACAAACAGCCTGTTAGATGGACAAGCATTAGGGATTGGTTTGCCTCCGAGTTCCTGGCGGATGTCAGCATCAATCTCCCAGATGACTGGGGCAACTATGATGGACTGTAGAATGATGTGTTTTGGCTCAGAGGGAGTCTCTGACACAAAGTGCATGCGTGACAAGGCGTCTGCCTTCCTATTCTTGGATCCAGGCCGATAGGTGATGGTAAAATTGAATCTGGCGAAAAAGAGAGCCCACCTGGCTTGCCGCGTATTCAGCCTTTTGGTCGATTGAATGTATTCCTGGTTATGTTGATCAGTAATAACCAAGAACAGCTCCTTGGCCCCCTCAAGCCAGTGCCGCCACTCCTCGAGTGCCAACTCCACCGCAAGCAGCTCTCGATTGCCCACATCATAGTTTCGTTCTGCCTGCAACAATCTGTGAGAGAAGAAAGCACAGGGATGTAGTTTAGGTGGTTCACCTTGTCGTTGTGAGAGCACGGCGCCCACACTTATATCCGAGGCATCAACCTCCACCACAAACTGCCTAGATGGGTCAGGGAATCGCAAGATAAGTGCAGTGGTGAAGCGTTGTTTGAGTGCATCAAAGGCCTCCTGTGCCAAATCTGTCCACTTCAGGCTGCGTGGCTTGCCCTTGAGGAGGACTGACAGTGGGGCGGTAATGGAGCTGAATGAGCGGATGAAGCGGCGGTGGAAGTTGGCAAAGCCAAGAAAGCGCTGCAACTCTTTGATGCTTCTGGTCAAAGGCCACTGCGTGACAGCATCAACCTTCTGGCTATCCATTCGAGCTCCCTCAGGGCCTATGACGTACCCGAGGAAGGAGATGGTGGTCTGGTGGAAGAGGCATTTTTCAAGTTTCACATACAAGTGGTGTTGCAGGAGCCGTGTGAGAACTTGTCTGACATGCATGTAAAGCTGGCTAAGTGAGGTGGAATATATAAGAATGTCCTCTATGTAGGCAATTAAGAATTTACACAGCATATCCCTGAGTACGTCATTGATAAAGGATTACAAAAAAGAGGGAGCATTCACTAAACCATAGCTCATGACTAGATACTCATAGTGACCTGAACTTGTGCTGAATGCCGTCTTCCAATCCTCTTCCCCCTGGATACGGATCAAGTTGTAGGCACTCCATAGGTCTAACTTAGAGTAATAGCATGCCCCACGGAGCTGTTCAACTGCTGAAGGCACAAGAGGGAGTGGGTATTAGTACCTCATAGTGATGGCATTGAGACTCCTGTAGTCGATGCAGGGGCGCAATTCGCCATCTTTCTTTTCCACGAAGAAGACCCTGCTGAAGCTGGAGAGGTCAATGGGCGGATGTACCCCTGCTGAAGTGCCTCCTGGATGTACTCCTCCATGGCCTGTGTTTCTGTGGCTGAGAGCGGGTATACTCGACTACGGGGAGGTGAGGTACCAGGCAGGAGGTTGATAGCACAGTCCCAGGGGCGATGAGGCGGCAGATATGTGGCTTTGACCTTGAAGACACTAGCGGGGTCTTGGTATTGGCTGGGGATCTCAGGAGACACGGTTGATCCAGGGCTTTCTACTGTGATGGAGGCACAAGGAAATTTCAGACAATTTCGTTGACAAAGAGGTGACCAGGATAGTATGTCTCCTCCCTTCTACGAGATAACAGGGTCATGGGTTTGTAACCAAGGGAGCCCTAGAACTATGGAGTGTTGAGAAGAGGGTAGGATGAGTAAAGTGATACTTTCATGGTGCACTAAGCAAACAGTAAGCTGAACAGCAGATGTGCTTTGTGATATGATACCACTACCAGCTGGTCCTCCATCTAGGGCATGGACAGAGACTGGTGGGGAGAGGGTGTGGAGACGTAATTGAAGTGATTCAGCCAGGGCTGGCGTAATGAAATTTCCGGCTGCTTCCGAGTCTAGGAGGGCTGAGAGGGAGAACCACTTCTCACCAGAGCGCACAGTTACAGGAATAACAAATGGTTTAGATGTGAGGGAAGAAGGTGAGACATTTACCTCGTGGGAATTATCCGGCTGAGGACGTCTGGCTTTGGTCTGAAGCTATCTAGGGCAGGCCATGACTCGGTGGGAATGGTCATCGCAGTATAGACAGAGACTCTGCTCCACTCGGCGACTCCGTTCTTGAGGAGTGAAGTGAGCAGATCCAACCTGCATTGGCTCTGGCTCTAGGCTTCTGTGATAGAGAGGTAATGGAGAGGTGTGGCGGTACCTGCGTAGTGCTTGAAGTAGAGAATCCAGACTGATGGAAAGATCGATAAGTTTGTCCAGGTTAATATATTGGTCTCGGCAGGCAAGTTCTGTGCGCACATCATCCCTCAGTCCCCGGCAGTACAGTGCAGTGAGGGCTGGTTCATTCCATCCGCTGGCTGATGCAAGCGTGCGGAACTTGAGGGCATATTCGGCTGCCGTACTGTTCCCTTGAGAGAGCACCAGCAGTCTCTCACCTCCCTCTCTTCCATCTGTGGGGTGTTCAAAGACAGCATGAAACAGAGCAGTGAAACGTTTGTAAGAGTCTATGTTACCTCCTCTCCAAACGGCAGTTGCCCATTCTAAGGCCTTTCCAGTGAGGTATGTGATGATGGCTGCGACCTTTGACGGGTCAGACATCTGTGGGTAATGAGAAAAATAGAGAGAACACTGGAGAAGAAAGCCCTCATCCATTGGGATCACCATCATAGGGTTCAAGCAACTTGATCACTGAGGCAGGCTGGCCAGGCATGGAAGGAAGAGTTGGAGCTGGAGTGGGAGCTGTGGGATTAGCAGGTTTGAGGGCAGCAGAGATTTGATGTAGGCGTTGGATAACCTCACCCATTGCAGCACTGAGCTTGGCAAGTTCATGCTGCTGACCTTCCACTGTGGAACTGAGAGAGGCCACTGAAGTGGTGAGCGAGGAAAGTTCCGGGATTCCTTCAGAGGCATCGGCTGGAAATGGGTAGTCTGCTGCGTCCATTGTTTGGCGAATTCTTCTGTAACAAGTGTACTGGCAGAAGGACGCAAGTGCAAACTTTTCCCCAAAGCAGCGCTTCTTTTAATGAGTTCCAACTTAAAACAATAACTAAGAAGGCCCACTGGCTAAGATACAATAAACCAAGGCACATTTTAGCAAACACTCTAGCAGAGCAAACAAAGGCTGTGGTGTCATCGAGAATTCGCACCGAATGCGGGAGAGTTCAAGTTTTTAAGCATGTGCTTGGGGAAAGCAGGTGTGGGTGTGGGCAGGTGCAGGTGATAATTAGATCAGTACTCTGGTGAGGCTGGTCGTTGACTGGATGAGGGAGGTTGAGCTAGTGAGGGTGTTACAATTGCAGCCATTTTCAGGCAGTCAAAGAATACTTTTCCAGCTTCCGAACCCTGCCCCAAGATTGTAATTTGAAATGGTGTGGTAGATGATCAAAATACACTTCATGTATATCATTTTGAGCCACAGAAAAGCACATTTCATTTGTTTGGTACTGTATTTAGGTGATGTATATTTATGTATTTAGGAGGATACTACAACCCCAATTCCAAAGAGGTTGGGATGCTGTGTAAATTGTAAATAAAAACAGTATGCAATGATTTGCAAATCTCATAAACCCACATTTAATTCACTATAGAACACAGGCAATATATCAGATGTTGAGACTGAGACATTTTACCAATTCATGAAAAACATTGGCTCATTTTGAATTTGATGGCAGCAACACTTATCAAAAAAGTTGGGAGAGGGGCAACAAAAGGCTGGAAAAGTAAGTGGTACTAATAAAAAAACAGCTGGAGGAGCATTTTGCAACTAATTAGGTTAATTGGCAATAGGTCAGTAACATGACTGGGTATAAAAAGAGCATTTTAGAGAGGCAGAGTCTCTCAGAAGTAAAGATGGACAGAGATTCACCAATCTGCAAAAAACTGCATCTAAAAATTGTGGAATAATTTCAGAAAAAATGTTTCTCAATGTAAAATTGCGAAGACTTTGAATCTACAGTACATAATATGATCAAAAGATTCAGAGAATCTGGAGAAATCTCTGTACGCAAGGGATAAGTCCGAAGGTCAGTATTGGATGCTCGTGATCTTCGGGCCCTCAGGCGGCACTGCATTAAAAACAGGCATGATTCTGCACTTGAATTCACTGCATGGGCTCAGGAACACTTCCAGAAATCATTGTCGGTGAACACAGTTTGCCGTGCAATCTATAAATGCAAGCTAAAGCATCATGGAAAGAAGAAGCCAAGCGTGCACACAATCCAGAAACGCTTCTCTGGGCCAAAGTTCATTGAAAATGAACTGAGGCAGAATGGAAAACTGTTCAGTGGTCAGATGAATCAAAATCTGAAATACTTCTTGGAAACCAGGGATGCCATGTCATGTGGTCTAAAGAGGGGAGTGACCATCTAGCTTGTTATCAGCGCACAGTTCAGAAGCCTACATCTCTGATGGTATGGGGTTTCATTAGTGCCTATGGCGTGGGGAGCTTAGACATCTGGAAAGGCATTATCAATGCTGAAAAGTATATAGAGGTTTTACAACAAAATATGCTCCCATCCAGACAATGCCTCTTTCAGGGAAGGCCTTGCATATTTCAGCAAAACAATGCCAAACCACATACTGCATCCATCACAACAGCGTGGCTTTGCAGTGGAAGAGTCTGAGTGCTGAACTTGCCTTCCTGCAGTCCAGACCATTCACTAATAGAAAACGTTTGGCGCATCATAAAATGAAAAGTCTGACAAAGAAGACCCAGGACTGTTGAGCAGCTAGAATCCTACATCTGACAAGAGTGGGACAAGATTCCTCTTCCAAAACTTCAGAAATTGGTCTCCTCACTTCTCAGATGTTTACAGACTTTTGTTAAAAGAAGAGGGGATACTAAACAATGGTAAACATCACCCTATCCCAACTTTTTTGAAATGTGTTGCAGCCATCAAATTTAAAATGAGTTAATATTTTTTATGAAATGGTAAAATGTCTCACTTTCAACATCTGATATGTTGTCTATGTTCTATTGCGAATAAAATGTCAGTTTATGAGATTTGCAAATCATTGCACTCTGTTTTGTTTACATTTTACACGGCATCCCAACTTTTTTGTTACTGGGGTTGTTATATTAATACTAATAAAAACAGCTTTTATCAGATGTTAATATTTTTATTGGATGCAGTGTCCACTGTTACAATGTCTCTCTGTACAGCTGTTTTTCAGCTTGGTAGTTCAGCCACTTAGTTCAACACTGGCGTCCTCGTCATGGCAATACTTTATTTTGTGTTTAAATGTTATTTTGTTTGTAAAGGTCTTGCAAGTTCATCTGAATATGAATATATTATGCCATTGTATGGTACAGTAATTATTGCTATTAAAACCACAGTATTCTCTGCCGAGTGGATAAAAGTTCACAAATGGAGAGAGATCTGAGAAGGTTACTCCCTCTGGTAGGCCAACTCTGTCGTGCACATACACTCCCTCCTCCAGGGCTTGGAACGCTTGGGTGAGGAGGACAAACCTGATAGGTCAGCACTCAGATCAATGTGGCCAATAAAAAAGGTGCTAGACGTTGCAGGGGGAGGAGCTGACTGCCAGGTCTGCGCCGTTGCTTTGATGCAGGGGGAGGGGGAGAGGACCTAGGGCTTAATAAAGTCCACACTCCAAAGAGAGTTCTGAGGTCAGTGTAGCCAAAGAGTAAGCAGGCTCTCAGCTGGGGCTGTCATCAGGTACTAGCAGACCTGCCTCATCTCGGCCACCTTCACATGGGGCAGGGGGACGCAAAAGGAGATGAACACCTGGGCTCGGGCAGGTAGTCATATTCTCCAGGACGAGGATAAGGACAGAAATAATAATTCGCAAGGATGAAAAACACAAAGAAGAGAACAGGAAATACAGCTCAAGAGAATATAGGGACATGGGACCGCTGCACTCCACCACTGGTGCTTACCTCACCCCGAATAACATGACCATGAAAGATTAGCCCTCACCGGTTGTTGGCTGGCACCTAGCTCTGGGTCCTGAACAACCAGACAGGCAGGACTGAGTCTTGCGCAGCACCAGCCAATAACTGTGCTCGGCCTGATGAACATAAATCATTGTTATGTAGATTTGCTTTCAGACTGCTAACGTTGCCCTCGGGATGCAGTGCTTGGCGCAGCCCAGATTGCCATGTACCAAAGAGTGTCTCAGGCAGAATCTGCCAGGGATCTGTCTCTTTTGTTTTAACGTGTGGGCACAGCAACGACGGGCAGGAGACGCAGCCCCTGGCAAGGGTGCAGAAGCCTACAGCCAACCCACGGTCTGGAGCTCCCAGATCTCAGTGGACGTCTGGGCGAACCCATGCGAGGCAAAACGGAGCATTGCTGGGGACGATGCTAACAGCAGCGTGTGACATGAATACATTCCTGCCTTTCTGTGAAAGGGAGGCCAGGGAACCGTGGAAATGTGACGACTTCATTGTTGCAGGATGAGAAAGCAGCACAGGGTCACATGAATATTTCAGACAGGCTTTTTTTTTTGCTGCTGAAGTGGGTCAGACTGCAGTGGATCGGCGGCTAGCACTGCCAGCCATGTTCTTCAGAGACAGAAGCGGGTTTACCAGATGAAGAGGAAGGTTGCTGCCATTTTTTCGGTGGCCAGTAGAGGGAAGACAATTGGAAATTTATATATGCTTTCATGTGTGGAATGAGAGAGCTCTGGTTTTGTCCGAGTTTTTCCCTTTCCCACAGTGTAATACCTGAAATCAAGCAAACCCATATATCTGTCCATGGATTGCATCATCTGTTTGGCTCACAAAACATATTTAAACAGCTATGCTATAAATCCTTAAGAAAATGTAACCCAATTAAAAAAAAAAAAACAACCCTGAAATAAAACATATTCAGACGATATTGCAACACTTCATCATAGATGGTCATGATATAAATTATCATCACTGTCAGAAGTATGTGACAATATGATTTATATACTTACATTATATTGCTGTGCGCTCAATTTCTTTATGGGTATAATTTACTTCATTTTTAAATTCTGGCATTTAGCAGATGCTCTTGTACAGTATATTGACATTTGCTGAATATCCCCAGTGTTCCCTCCCTGCAGTGAAAAAAAAAATAGTAACAGGCTTAGTGGAAGGACAAAGCCCTGTGATTGATTTTACGACATTTTCCAAAGCAAATTCTGTTCATTCCTCAGAGATGGTGCAATTAGGTATTTGAAAATGCCATTCCTGATAAGTATAGAAAAAAAAACTCACAATAATACTATTACGTTGACCAGGTTGGATATTTTTAAAGAGCTTTTAAATATGGCAGTCTGCAGAAAGGTTACTTGATGAGTGACTCCTGAGAGGGAGCACTCGTGCCGATGAGCAGGCGGATTGGTGGGCGGTTCCAGAAGGACGGGGACCTGGCTGAGCACGTGCACTGCGGCGTGAGGTAGTTGGTTGTATGGTTTCGCATAATAAACGGCCTGGAGATAACTGTACAACCTTCTAGCTTTCACTGCGGTGTCACCAGACCAACAGGAGCGTAGCCCTAACAGAGCTGTGAGTATATAACCCCACCCCTGGCCCTGTGTGTGGCAGCGAGAGGACAAGGTTGTAGTGTAACACTGTGTTACTTTCTCAGCCCTTGTGTTATACTGAGTTGGCTTGCTGAGATGCCGTTTGCCAAATGTACTGTACGTAGAAAGGTCTTCATTTTTGATAAAGCGTGATGCTCTTAGTGTCGAGCCAAAACCTGTTGTGTCAATTTTTTGTCATGCTGTTTTTTCATGCATTGTGAATGATCATTTTGAGCTATTTAATATAAATATCTCACCACGCAGTCATAACACAATAGGTTAAAACCCCCATGTGAATACGTTATGTCTCACAACTCCATAGGTATTTAAGTGAGTCATAACCCCACTTGGGCAATCGTAATATTGTGTTAGTAAATGGAGAAAAATAATGGGATTTCTGCAGTTTGAAAAGTCTTTTTTTTCCCAGGACAAGTTCTTCAACAGCAATGGTTATGTGCCTTTTAAATAAATTCTAAATATGTGACTTTGAAGTATGGTTTTTTTTCTCATTATTTTAAAATCATATTTTACAAGGTGGAAGTATTCAGATATCTATGCATATATATTAATGTTTTGAAAAAGTAAATATGCAGTCATATTTATGAAAATGCTTTGATTGTTAAATCTGCTTTTTCAGTTGATTGTCATACTCAATACGGAATATGCCTAATTGATGTATTCTTCATGGTATAACCAGAATGGCACTTACTGAAATTATCACTTAATTGAGGTACATTATGTTCATAATGCTTTTAGAACTAAGCTTGTAGCTCAGGCATGCTGATTTCCAGCTGGATTGCTACACTGCTGTACATTTGAGCTACTTGTGCTGAACTGTTACAGTAAAAATTCTGCTTGGATAATAAAGTGCACGTGTAAATAAAAATCAAAACTGTTTATATTTCTAAATAAGAGCATCTGTTAAAAGCTGAAGTATTACACTAGTATATATATTGTTAGTATGCGTTATACTTGTTGTTTAATTGTATATATATGCGCACATGTCCAGATTAGATCTGCCGATTTGGTATGCTGCCTTTTTTGCGAAATGCTGGAATAGTTTGGTGAGCGAAGGGTTTTTATTGGTAACAGAGCGGCTGTGGGTGATGAAGAGGGAATCTCAGTCTTTCTCTGTGCCTGGGCAGCCGCCCAGTCCTCCGAGCAGCCCAAGCGTCTGTCTCATTCCCTGTCCTGATCGATGACGAGGAGGGTGATCCAAACACAATCCCCCGCCCGCTACTCACAAGCCATTGTCCCGCAGACACCGCCTTTCCCTTCCTTAAAGTACCTATCGGGTCCCAACCCCACCTCTAGTTTCTCTATTCGTGCATCGAAGTGGACGTCGTCTGTGGGCACCCCCCTTGCTGTACCCCTGAGCACCCCCCTGCCGCACCCCCTGCACTTTTCCGCCACTCATAAAGCACACCCCCCACCACCCCCCCACCCCGCCTCCATGGTTAGTCTCCCAGTGTGTCTGGCTGGCGGCTCAGACAGCCAGGGTCCGCATTGCGTTGCACTCTCCTGTAGGGAGAAAGGGCAGATATCAGCATTCTGCGCTTGTGTCTGCTCTTTTTTTTCTCTCCCATAATTCCTTGCAAGCCCTAGCAAGGAGCGCCCACCTTTGTCTGCAAAACAGGGTGATTCTGCACTGCTACACTTCCTCATCACGCAGTCATTCGCCACGCCGAACTCTGGTCTGTGGAAATTTCATACCCCTCTCCACATTCAAAAATGTGTCTAACATAGATTGTTCAGTTTTTATGGCACCTGGATGCACATCTCCTTTTTTTTCCGCGTCCGTCATTCCTCTTAGCAGCCTCATCTGTGCCCCGTTTTCAGCATTTGGGTTTTCTAAGTGCACCCATTCCTGTTACGCCCTGTATCCTGTGGGGTCAGGTCCTTTGGAGGGGCAGTATCCGTAAATGCGCTCTGCGGTAATTTGTGCCATGCTCTAGCAAATACTGCCTCCATAGACTGACAGTTATTAGTGTATTGCATACTAGAATATGTCTGCACAAGATGGCATACAAGCTAATTTGTTTGGGTATTACGGATGTTTAGTTCCACGACCACTAATCAGAAATCACAGAACTGAGCCCGATGGCGGATTTGAAGTAGATATTAAGCATTTATTTGAGCCAGAGTTTTTTTAATGGAGACAACATTTAGCTTTAGAAGCTTCCAGAAATATTCTCACATAATGGCTTCCATGGTTCAGTCCTTTTCCCACGTGCCAAAGCTGAAATTGACGATCAGAAGGTACACAACTGGTCAAGATGAAAATCAATTGGAGGTCGCTTCTGGAGTTAATGTGGTCTCAGCTCTTACATTACATTGTGTGAAATCCTGGCACTCCCTGTCTGTCTGGATCCCCCCATCTCTCTTTCTCTTTCTCTCTCTCTCTCTCTCCCCCTTCCCCCCTCTCTCTTTCTCTCACATGCACACACGTTCTTCGCTCTTCCTTCCCCAGGCACACACACGCACTGACTGCAAAAGTGAGAGAGCGAGACTGCCGCTGTGGTGCCTGAAAAACGTGAGAGGGAAAACAAGCACCCGCACAACAGAGGAAGAAAGAGAGGGAGCGACAGAGGGAGAGAAATAGAGAGAGTCAGAAGGAGGGGTGAGGGCATGAAAAATGACCAAAGGATGGAGAGCAGGGGCAGTGACTGTACAGGCTGGGAAGTGACAGAGCAGGAGAGACAGTGACGGAGGGAAAGATGGAGACAGAAGTGGAGAGGGAGAGTGCACGCTGGTGTGCGTGAACGCATGTGTGAGGCGTATTTGTTGGTGACACAGATTTATGAAGAGAAGGGGGGCTGCTGGAGGATGGGAGGTGGGCGATAGGTACAGCACCCAATGATGGAATCAATGCGACTGTCTGTTCTCAAGCTCTGCATGGTTTGACATAAAAGACCGTAGTAGACCAGCTAGGCAGGGACGGTGAGAGAGAGAGAGAGAGAGAGAGAGAGAGAGAGAGAGAGTCTGTGCAAGACAGACAGAAAGAGAAAGGGAGGGAAGCAGAGAGAAAGGAACATGGGTTGATTTTTTAATTTACCTTCTTTATCCGCAAAAAAAACTGAAGATAAGGAAGACGAAAGAAGAAGAAAAATTTTTCATAAAAAATACTACTTACGGATATTTTTTGTGTTATTCCCCTAGAAGAAAGCTAATTCCACCGCATTTTCCTTAATTCGTGCATTAGTAGGTATCTATGTGTTCATTTCAAAGGACCAACGCAAAAAAAATGTGTGCCAGCAAACACAAAGTGGTGAGTGTATATTTTCTTGTAAAGACGAAACAATGAAAGCGACGGAACCGACTTACTGCGCTGCTAGGTTAATCTATTTTGTCTATTGTCTGTCCCCAACCTCATTTTTTGTGATCATACGCATCTGTCCTGTGCTGCCTTCATTTTTTATCCATCTTTCTTGTGTTCGCTCCACTCGATTGCAAATTGGGAGAACAGGAACCAGAGAAACAGAGAGGGGATGTGATTTCAAATGAAACGTCAGGGAGACAGGCAGGGCCTGGTTTTTTGGAGACATTGTAATCAGTATGTACCCGCCGTCGCCCGCTAGTGAGCAGGGGCTTTGAACACATTCACGTGGCTGTGCCCAGTGCATGTGTGTGTGCCAAATCTGAGACATGCATTTGGTATTCACTTTTGCAGAGGCAAGAGATGAAATTGAAACTATGTCCTGAATCTGTTTAGACTCTAGGGTAAAAATAATGTTATTACATGATGGTAATAACACATTAATTGATCAGTAATATGACTCCACTCAACAGCAACCTGAACAAAATATTTAATTTCCCATATGGTCATTTAATACTGCTGTGAGCGCATATTTACAATTATGTCAGAGAGTGCTTCACCTTTTCCCTGTAATTAAGACTGTGTAGCTTTGTTGAAGAGCTTTGAAGTAGGGTGTTGAAGTGTGTGCACACGGGTATATTAATTGTGCATATGTATGTGCTCAACCTTGTATATGTGTTTCTTTGTTTCTTTGCATGTTTGTTTGTGTTTGTGCGTTTGTGTGTGTGTGCGTGAGAGTATATTCATCTGCAGGGATAAATCAGTCTGATAAGCCGATGAATCAGTTGCTGCAGTGGTTTACCACTAGGTGTCAGTAATGTGCTATGTCAGCAAAACAAATTAATCAAATTTCAAGTTCTTTATAAAAATCGAGTGTAATATTCAGAGCACACTTTAAAGTGTACATTATTCAGACAAAAGCTTTATTCTTCTTTCTGCAGAGCGGATTCCCAAACAGGCCACTGGACATGGTGGAAACATCCTACTGACTTCTGGAGACAAAAGAACGTTCAACTAAAACTTTTACCCCCTCCTTCCTTCCAACCCACAATTCCTCTGTCCAGCCCCAATCCCCTTCCGCCTTCTTCATTTTGTCTGGTGAGTGATGAGATAGCCGCAGGTTGTTGGTAACTCATTTGACACCTCAAAACAAGAGAAAATAAGGTTATCCAGCGACTATCATTGATAATTACAATTTTATACCTATATTGCCAAAGTCCGTGATGTTGAATCACAATGAGGGTTGCCTTTGTCTCTAAGCTGGTCGCTACCAGATGACATAAGAAATATTCCCAGGTACCCAATGGGGTATGCAACATTGCAGTGAGAGTAATGATGAATTTAATGACATAGGAAGGAGTTTTGTAAGGCCTGTGCAGTGTCATGAAGGTGTATAGCTAAATATTTGTCCCTTGTAGTGCCTTAACTAATGTAGTCTTCACATAAAAAATAGAAAATTCAGACATTTTCTATGGGGATCATTAGTTAATTTTTCCAACTTTAACATTCTGTAATGATACTGTAATATGTGCAATGGAGTAATGTCCTCTTTTTTGTACATGCTTGAGTTACCTCCTGCAAAAACTGCATTTCCCAGTATGCTTCTTTGTCCCTGAGACCCTTAACCTGTGAGGTTGATAGAGGTCGCAGGTGAGGTCCTCGGGAACATTAATGCATACATTAACAGCATTCAAATGTGATCAAGTGCTCTTCAGTAATCCTCCAATTATTTCATTCTGTTTGGAAGATGGCAGAAGAAAGGAGACCTATATCATCTTGTAACAAAACCCCTAAGTTATAGGTAAAACATGTTCAATATTTCCACATGCTCTATATGTACACTAATGTTAAAGACAATATTTCATTATCACTAATGGCAACCCGGGGACAGGCCCTATTGGCTGACTTTGTGTGCTGACCATTGAAATGGTCCAATGAGAAGACAGCCTATGGCAGTGGCCCCTCAATGCATTATCATCACTGAGAATCTAAACTTGATTGAAAAGAGCACGTGAGCACTAATAAACCTAATTCAGAGACGGAGATTTTCTCTGTGAGAGGTTAACGTTTCTTTTCATTATTATTATTGTTATTATTATTATTTATTAGTCACGGACTTAGAACTTTGTCGTATTTTCTTCAAAAACAGTTGGTTAATTCTGTTTTTTGATGAAAAACATGCGTTTGTAGCAGTTTAGCAAATATCAGTAGCAAGTGAGAATACACGGAAACAGAGATTGTTTTATGCTGAAATTTATGACAGTTACATAATCCCAGTACTGGTACACATTTGTGTGACAAATTAAAGTTAAAAAAATCTGAATATGACAAAGGCCCAAGCCTCACAGGACAAAAGGTTTTTTGAGTATAAAAATGATCCTAAGCATACACTTCCACTCTCACAGTCACCAGATCTCAAACGTGAACTCATATGGGAGAGTTTGGAACAATGTGCTTGACAGCGCTCTCCATCACCATCATCAAAACACTAACTTAGGGAAAAGCTCTGTGGAGAAAAGTACTCTATCCCTCCAGTAAAGTTTTACACTCGCAGTCTCTTTACCAAGGTGTGTTGAAATTGATCTGGCAGCTTATGGATGCCCCACTCCTTAGAAAGACTGTTTATGTTGATTTTTCCAATAATTTGTTACTTGTCCGTATCTGTGGCATAGTATTGTTATTACATTAACATTTCAGTGTGCAGAAAATGTTTTAGATAGTAGTCAAACACTCCCAACAGGTATCACACATTTTAAAGTCCATTTGCAAATATTAAAAATTCATGCATTTAATGAGAATTGACAAACAAAATCCTGAGAAAACACACACGCACACATATGCATGCACACACACGTGTACACACACACACATGCGCGCACGCACGCGCACACGCATTCATACACATTCACACACACACACACACACACACACACACACACAGCACTGGCTGACTTTAAGCTTGAGTTTGCTGAACCTGTGAGACACACACCTTCGCAGTATTGATTGGCTTATCTGTGTGGATAGAGATAAATACATTAGTACCCAACTCATCCTGCCACTGGAAATAAATTAACTGCCCATGTCTGGTTTCCATGGTGAAACACAGAGAGAGGCGATGGGAGGTGATACAGGTTAGGGCAGTGGGTTTAATTGGTAGCCTGTCTTTCTGTCTTCCTTTTCATTGTTCTACAAATCAGCCCCTTTAGAACAATACTCTGCTTTTTCCTTTTCACTGTTTTGTTCTCACCTCGCCTTTTTGGTTTATTATTTCCCCCCATCTCTCTCTCTCACTTCTTCATCAGTACTTAATTTCATCTTACTCTTTTCCTCATTGTTCTAGTTTTAATAACTAATCATTTTCCTTCCCTTGTCTTTGCAGACTATAGCCCACCGAGTTCAGACATACCTTTTCATTTCCTCTCTGGCAGTCTCCGCTCCTCACTCCTCACTCCCTCTGGCACCATCTCCCCCAATCTTTTTCATGCTGCAGCAAAAGTGCTGCATTGTGGAGGCAGACGGGGTGAAAGACAATGAGCAAGAGGGGGAGAAATAAAGGTGTGGAGAAAGAGGGACGCTGAAGAGGGGTGGCAGCGGATACCATTATCATCAGGAAACAAACAGGCGATGAAGTGCTTGTTCCATTATTTCCTGGCCTTTTGTGTTGTCCTTTAAAAAGTCCATCATGATCTGGGGCTCGGGATTTTTTTTGTTTCGAGTGTCCTGAAGATGAAGGTTCTCAATGGCAGCTCGACACTTGTTCATTTTCAACAACTTACAGCAGCTCTGATGAAATAAGGGCTTGATTTTGCCACAGGGAAAAGTTTCTGCGGTCCGTGGCTGGCTGTGTGCATGTCAGGGTATTAAAGATGCTCTCATCACATCCACAGTCCAGGAAAAATACCCATTCGGCCTGGCAGCAGCATCCAGAACTGCAGGAGTATTATATGATGAAAACTAATTCATAAATGTATATGTGATTTTCAATAAATGTCCACTTGCAAAGAGTTTAAAAAGCTTTGTCTGGCTTTATGACATACAATAACTGTCAATCAGATTTGTGCTTTTCAGGTATGTTTATTCTACCTTGAATTAATATAATTATTCCATAATATAAAATAAAAATATGATCTATGACTTTATTATTTTACTATCCATAGCAGTTGTCTCAGAACAAGAGATATTTTTTTGGTCCAGACTGGGACTCAGTGAGGACAGGCAGGGACGAAACCCCAGAGAGGAGGAGAACCAATTGAGCACAGATGTAGTAGGAAATGCTTGGGCTGCTGTCGCCGACTGGTGGCTTCTGGTGCGCAGCCAGATGTTGAAGCGCTTGCCAGCACTGGACCGCCCACAAAGAGGAGGGCTGATGCTTGAAAGAAATTCGGTCCCAATCCTGGCCCCGGATTGGAAGCTTTTTCCTGACAAACATGAAAGAGAGAGTAGACTTGGAAGGGTTAAAAAGAATGCAGTCCCAGCCCTGGACCCTGATTAGAATAAGAAGCTTGAGCTTGAAAACTGGAGTTAAAGAACAGGATTGAACAGGATTAAGCTGACTTGAATTTGGCCCCAACCCTGGACCCTGATGAGGATTACACGTTTGTTTGAATTAACTAATGATAATAAAAGTTCAAATAGACTTTGGCAGCCACTAAGATGAAGACAAAGATGTTTAACGAACACATACATGACTAGGATTTCAGTGCAAATTCGACTTTACAATCCAGTAACAAGCAAATGCACTCGAAAGCTTAAATACCCATCACTAGCTCACTAGGAAACGAGTGAGTAGTGAGATTCAGCCGAGAGGGGAAACAATCAAAATGTAGACCAATCACAACATACACATACAGCTAATAGACACACAGGCGGCTAAATTGCCAAATGTGCTAGGGATACACATGAGGGTTTTGACAAGATCAGACACCATGGGTAGGCCATGAGACACAGGAAAATAAAAAATCTTACACAATTTCCAAAAAGAATTCAGGCTAATCACTTGCATCACTGCTGTAGTTACATGCATGGCATTTGGTATTGAGTACCTGTGGCATTTCATTTTCCTATTTAACCACATATGAATACATACATACAAACATTCTTGCATGCATACAAGGCGCATGTTGGGCCATGCAGTAATATCAGAGAATATTTGCACTCATATGGATGGTTTCAGATTATGGGTTGCCACCTACTGGTGGGTCCTAGCAGAGGGACAGTCGTGTGATGGCCATAAGAAAAGAAAAAAAAAATTTTAAAAGACATGAAATTGCAATGCAATTCCTGTAGAGAGCGCACTTGTCCTTGACTACAGCTACACTGAGGTCAATGGCACAGGGTGCTCAAAAGACCAGCACGTGCTGCTGCCATCAAATTCAAAATGAGCTAATATCTTACATGAAATGGTAAAATGTCTCACTTTCAGCATCTGATATCTTGTTTATGTTCTATTGTGAATAAAATATCAGTTTATGAGATTTGTTATGTGTTTTGTTTTTATTCACATTTTACAATGCATCCCAAACTTTTTGGAATTGGTGTTGTACATACATAACAGATATTCATCTTTGAATAGCAGGATTTTACAATCATGGTTATCTGTGATGGCAGCCTAAGACATGACATCAGATCGTTGATATTGCCTGGCATAATCCGACACCTAGCATACAGCCCCTATCCAGAAGGACAGGATCACCACTTGCGCATGGTTCTCTTTATGTAACTACCAAATATTTTACTCATATGGTTGTTCTATTACACCCTCTCCGCACTCTTTTGTTTGGATTTGGGTTTGTTTTAACCTCTTGAGCCTGAATGCCCCTGGTACTGGGAGCAGCAGTGCATCTCATCACAAACTCAATGCAAGGCAAGGGATAATAACTGTGTAGCAACTTTTTCATGTTATATACCCACTTAACGGGAAGAAACTTAGCCACTATAACAACTTTTCATAACTATTTTGACTAAGTATAACTACTGTAACTACTATGACTAGCTATTATGAAAACTTTTTTTTTTTACCAAAACAAAACAATTCCATCACCAAGCATCTACAATAAATAAGCTTATAGCAAAAACACACAAACGGTGCTTTTGTTTCATATGCGGTACTAGCAAATCCGTAACTTCATTTTACTGCACCAGCGATATATAAAAGCTGACACTGTACGGATTATAACCATATAAGGTTTAACGCTCTATGACTTAAACTCACTGACTTATCAGCCGAAAAAGCACAAAAACAAACTGCCCTTTGCGCAGCCATAACCATAAATCATGTCTTATTTTAGCTGTCTTGCAATTAAAGTCATGTTTGAGGCACAACAATTCTGCAAACATTTCTTCCAAAGTCTCTTTGTTGCTTTGAATCAATTACTGACAGTTCCCAGATCATTTGCCCTGTGCAAGTCAGTTCTTCCAAAAATTAGGGAATCTGTGCCATACATATCAACAATCTGATGTCACAAAGAGAGGTTCCTACCAGAGAAACATAGGTTTAATGGCACAGCCCATGAATTATTTATCGTCTATGACAGTATGAATTTCACAGTTGGTGCGGGACAAACACAAGTAAAACTGATTCTACACGACAATTTTAATTAATGTTGCTAATATGTTGCAAATTCTGACTGATACAGTCCGCCTTTATGGAAGTGCACTCAGTGCTCACCTGTTTTCTGTGTTCTGTAGGTCCTATGGAAATGGGCTCAGAGTCATCAGCACCCGTCATTACTTTCAGAGGTGAGGTGGATGTCGTGTGGCAAGATGCGAGCACACCTCTCTGAGCGCGAGAAATGGTGCACTGGTTACATCTGAAAGACGGCTCTCCTCTTGCTGCGCATCATTCAGATAGCATGGAGCTGGCCTATCCGGCCACTATCTTCAGCCATTTGAACGTGCTCCATTTAAGCACCCAACTCATTCATCCAGCAGCTCAAGGACAAGATAACAACTTTTACCATCAAACTGCAGCTGTGGAAGTCCCAAGTGGAGAGCAATGTTTCCACCAATGTTATATATGGAGGGTGGAGATATCATGGATACTGTGGACACAAAACTGGTTGGGCTGATAGATACATTTCAAGTCTATTTCTCTGATGCTGCTGGTGAGGTGTCACTCTTTTCCTTATTTTTTTACTTTGTTTTCATTCAATAGGTTATGATAGGTGACAATGAAAAATAATTTTACGTAATTTTCATCATTTCTCTGTCACTGAGGTGGTGAAGTGGGTCTGGGTGCAAGAGCCTTTTAGCGCCCAATATATACATGTGCTTAAATAGCGCAACAATATAAACACTTAGCTGGTTTGTTTGTAGTTTTTTGGTATAATTATGCGCAAAATATTCAACAGTCATTTTCAAAGTTGTTTTCTTACTGGAAATCCTTATTCCATTCTGCATAGCCTAGTGGTTAGAGTGATGTGCTTCACCATAAGTGACCAGGGTTCAAATCCTGGGACAGTCTCTGCTTATATAGGCAGTGACAGCATTTTTCTTGTATAAATAACTGTTTTTCTTTTTACTTTTTACTATTTTGTACCTTATCTTTGTATTTATAATTTGATTATTTGCTTTCATTTTTTTTTTAAATAAATCTGATGCAGTGAAGCCAAACTTCATTTTCTTTGTATGTATTATCTTTGAATGGGAGAATGTATACAGGACCGGCAGAATAATACTAATAAAAAATAATCATTAAAAAATTATGAAAATTGAAAAGTGGTTGTATTTGGATGGAATGTACGCCTGTAGTGATATATAAGTGAAATTAAAGTTTTACTGTTTGATACCTGAAAAATATGAAATGGTGCACAATGCGAGTTTGGAGAGGCCACCTAGACATTCCCGAACTAAAACCGCTATAATTTTGCTCTGATTTACTTGGAATAAACTTTGGCACAGATAATGGAGAGATTCTGTGCTCTGATTTTTTAGAGGCTTCAGATTGCAACTGAATAATCTGAAAAAGGATAAAAGTAAAGCTTTGTTAGGCGCACATGAGATGTTTCATTTATGCTGTGTTCCATCTTCATTTACTCTGACTCAGTGACATATACACTGATTCTTATTCCATGAAAAAAATCCCCAAGATGTTACCTTTATTATGATACCAAGAATATTCAAATGGACAAAGTAGTCGCAGAGATATACTTATTTCATTTTGGGCATGTCATTTTCCAACCAGAGGCTCCCAGTTATGACTGATCCATTTGAAGTGTTTATAAGTGTATGATGCACTGCCTGGTCAAAAAATAGTTGCACACCCTAATAATTTGCTGGATCGCTTTAAGCTTTGATCATGTTGCGCACTCATCATGGCATTGTTTTGACAATCTTAGGCAATGTTACATTTATTACAACTAAGGTTGCATTCATTTTTGGCAGAGGTCTTGTATTCATTGACATCGGGTGGGTCAAACCACTCTATGAAGCCATCGGCAGCATATCCCAAACACTTTCAATTATTTAAGTCAGGACTCAGCGGTGACCAATTCAATTGTGAAAATGCTTTTGCTCGCTGAGCCACTCTCCACAGTGAGAGCCTAATGAATCTTGGCAGTGTCATCCTGGAATATGCCTGTGCTGTCAAGGATTAAAAAGTCTATTGATGGTATAACCTGGTCAGCATATTCTGGTCGTCTGCTGACTTCATTTTATTGCTGCATAATGTTGCTTTGTTCCCTGGCCAGTCAGAACAGAGTTTGTTTCATAGAGGGGATGCACACTCAGAACAGCCTTTTTATAGAGATTTAGGAAAGACAGGAATCAAATTACACAGAAATCATGGATTTTTATGTTTCATTTGCTAAAAATAAAATGTCTGCTTTGGACATCCAAGAATATTAGGCTTACAACCTGAAAAAAAAAACAGCATAATGAGTCCCATTTAAGTTCCCAAGTTTACATATTTGCACAAAATGGCACTTTAAGTTACATCAAAGATCTTACATAAACAATAGGTGAAAGGTGATTGGTCAATCCATAGCAACAATAGCGCTCAGCCGTAGAGCTACGACTCCACCATTTCGGACTGAAAGCGAATCACACAAGGGGCATTTTTTTCAACTCTACTTTAAAAATCTGATTCGTGCTTGCTGGTTTATCCAAAGTTGCCTTCCCTACCTTACATTTAAGACCAATACGTAGCCTGCAATGATTGAGGACTGATAATGACAAAAAGCCTGTTAGCGACATTTATATAATTGGTGAAATTAGACGGATGATAATAATCCAAATACCTGCACCAAAAAAAAAAAAATCCTAAGTTTGCACATAGTTCCATGTCTAATTTTTGCATTTTTTTTCAGCAGCATGAAAACATCTTAAAAAAAATGAAAATCAGAAAAAGTTTTGGGTTATTTGCATTTAATCAGACTATTGCCACCGTTACATTGTCACTCCACTGTGCATTGTGAGTAACAACCCAATTCAGCCATGACTTTATTCACAATATAGCACAGTCTCTCGTACCCTATTGCTTAATAAGCCTCACAGACTACAAGTAATTTTTGCAAATCTGTGCCATTTCATGAGATACATAACATAACATAACATAACATGAATGGCAAGAACAAGCCGTTCAGCCCAACTAAGCTTGCCAGTTTCTTATTACTATAGTAAATCTATCACTTCAGATACTCAATGATTCAATAGTATCTAGCGCTAAATCAAGCCTGTTATTGAAAATTCCCAAGGTTTCCGCCTCAACAATAAGGTCAGGCAAGCTATTCCACACTGAGATTACTCTCTCCTATTATCAATGCTAAATTTACCCTTAGCCAACTTCCATTTGTGACCCTGAGTTTTGCTAAAAAAGCTTGGCCTAAGTAATCCTACATAATTCACTTTGTTAATCCCTTTAACAAATTTAAAGACCTCAATCAGATCGCCCCTATGTCTCCTTTTCCTAAGATTAAAGAGATTAAGGATCTTCAGCCTCTTTGCATAGCTTTCATCTTTTATACCAGGAATTAGCTTAGTGGCTCTTCTCTGAACTTTTTCTAGAGCCTCTATATCTTTCTTAAAGTATGGTCCCCAGAGCTGTACACAATACTCTAGATGTGGTCTAATGAATGTGTTGTACAAGAGAAATATGACCTCCTTGGCTTAATACTCAATACCTTTGGCGATATATCCCAGCACCCTGTTTGCCTTTTTAACTGCTGCACCACAATGGCTAGAACGTGTAAGGGTTTGGTCAAAAATCACTCCCAGATCTTTTTCATGTGGAGCACATTACAGTTTTAAACCTCCCATGAGGTAATCCTATCTAATGTTTTTATTACCTACATGTACAACTTTATATTTTGCTACATAAAGTGGCTCATGGTGCATGATGTCACTAATACATACAAAAACGTATTTTGCTACAACTGAAAGCCCAGACAATATCTAAAAAAAGAACCATATCTATTTTCTATTTTCTCCTATACCATGGCATACTGATCGTCATTGGGGACAGACACATTCCAACAAAAATTTTCCAGATTGGCAACGGCTTCACATTTTTTTAGTGGCGGATTGCGTTACTTGCTCTATGTGCCTGTCCCCACTGAGAACTAGTAACATGTCTGCGATCCGTCTGGACCATCCCAACACCTGCTCTAAATTAAGAGATGCCTTCAACCCGGAGCCATCTTTGTGCAGTGCGGGAGTCGATTTGGTCACGGTGCCGTCCGGGAACTTAGGCAGTGGTCAAAATTGCTGGACAAAAGCTGTCTCTGAGATGCATCACACGAATGCTATGGTCTTGCACATGCATGGTCACACATGGCTGACCTGGCCGTGGTCGATATTGGGTACTTCATGTATATCGCATTTGCTGACGCAAAACAATCGCACAATTCACACCAAAGTGTGTCGCAACTCTGGCTGCACTCATTCCGGCCATCAGCATTCCAATCTCCTGTTCCTTTTTTTGTTGTGTCAATGGTGGCATCATGACTTTTCACAAACGTCAAGTTTTCAAACCAGGATTTTTATAGCCAAGGTTAATGTTGAGCTATGCATACAACATTTCTTTGCTCACTCTCCTTTCTGTGGAGATCATTTGAGGGTTGGCTCATGTATCCGACCATTGTTGTCGGCATGTGGTCTGCTGACTTATCCATTTGTTAGAATTGACCATTTGTGAGCTAAAAGTCAACTTTAAACATTCTCGTATTTAGTTTTCCCATATCAAATTATTTGCACAAAATTGCTCTTTGAATTTTAATACCTCTTAGTTTAACAACTGAGATCAAACCTTTCACTGTGGATGGGCATGCTGTGGAGTACGTGCTGATTGTTGTCTCTGTAACCGCCCGATTGGTTAATATTTTGATTAAGCATGCAAATTGGGTCGACTCATTCACTGAAAATAGTCATTTTTTTCACCAAATCGTTCGCAAATTGGGCTTTGATAATCGCAAGTTGTGTATTTTCATGTGGAGCCATTAGTGTTTGGAGGACTAATCAAAAATAAGTAATGAAATAAATAAAATGACTCAATATGTCAGTATCTGAGTCTGTTCCATTTATTGTATATTTTTACTTGTCTTTATAATTTTTTCATGTTCTCATTGTTATTTTCGCCATTCTCTGTATTAGTTCAGCCATTCCTAGAGCCTGTCACCTGCCACATACTTTTTTCAATCCTGCATTTGCACTCCCCGTTCTCATTGTTAATTAGTGTGATTATTTCCTTATTTGTAACCACACATCCCTGCATGTCTTCTCAGTTCACTGCACCAGTACCCAATGCAATTAGTCACTCAGCTTCCTCTCTCTGCGCTCAGGAAATCATGAGTTTGTTATTCAGTGTCTACTCATAAGCATTTTTTGAGGTCTTGGGTATGGTTTGTGTTGGCTTTTTGATAGCGATTGAGTTCAGTCCTTTTTGTGTGACTGACCCCTTGTGCATAATTGTTCCCTGACTTTTTAATTTTGCATGGGTTTTGGCCTCGGCATACCAACTTCCAGGGTTATGATTTTAAGACTGTCTACGGATTCTCATTTGGATGACCCTACTCGCATTGCATTACTCCTGTGTGTTACTGATCTGGACTGCTTAACTAAGAGCTTCAACAAAACCTGTGAACTGAGTGTTCCCTTGTTCGGGAGCTCTGGGTCTCAATCATTACATGAAATGTAGACATAAAAGGCTCAATTATCAGATAAATGTGCAGGTCAACTTGAAAAACAAATATGCTAAGAAACTGAAAAAAATAAATGTAATACATTGATTTGTCAATCCCTCATTAGTATATTGAGCTAATAAAAGTCAGTATGGTCAGCCATCTTGCTTTGATGTCACACACAGACCAGTGAACTAGGGGTTCAGAAATCATTCTGGAGCTTTCAGTGGGAATTCTCACTGCTAGAGGAGGCATGCAAGAGTATTTTTCCCATCTGGGACCTGGGATCATTCCCAGTTTCCAGAATGTCTCAAACGCATGTCTTGGCCTCGGCATGTTAGTTATTTGCCAAGCCAGTAGCAGATTCAGTTGGTTGCTGTGTTAGATGCATGAGTTATCACCTTGATCGAATGAATAGTCAGCTTCTTATATCCCACCACGGGCTTACTATTGGCCAGATTACTACATAGCTTTGGCAAGTATAAATCCTTCTCCATCTTCTCTGTGGTCATAATTTTGATTCTGATTCTGCGCCACAGTGTGTGGGTTTGATTACTAATGCCAGACTAGTCAAGACACTCCCTCTTTTTAACATATGGGCGAAGAAATGCAGAATGAAGAAAAACAGAAATTAATAAACGTGGCAATTAATAAATAAGGAAATGAAGAAGTAGGGCAATTAAAAACAAATATAATCAGAGAAGAATAAATAGCAAAATAAATATGAAATAAATTAGTACAAAAATAAATCATTTGACGAATAAATACATTTTATTTATTTCTTCTATTTATGTGCATATTTTTACTGAACAGAAAAAGAAACACAAGTCTGGATTGTTCAGATAATGATTTATCATTTTATATGATTATAACGGTAACAGTAATTGATTCGTGCGACCAATGAACACAAACTTTATTGACATTGACCTGGGTATTATCTTTGACAGTGACCTAAGCTTCAGCCAGAATACAAAAAAAAAAAATGGTACTCTCTTGTTTCTATCACGTCAGGGATATTTTTTAAAATAACAACAATATTAACTTTTAGAAATACAGAGATAATAATGAATGATTTTATTTATTTCCTCAAACCTGATGTACTGTAAGGCCTTGTTTAGCTGCTTCAGTGCCAGAGATATTGCTCAGCTCCAGACTGTACAGAACTGCAGCCAGACTTTTCACTAAAAACCAAAAACTTCTCTCACATCACCCCAGTTTTAGCCTACCTGCACTGGTTGATTGACTCTTTTAGACTTCATTGTAAAATTTTACTCTTGATTCATAAGGCTCTACATGGAAAGACATCAGAGTACATCAGCAAACTTTTAATTCCCTATTGTCCTAAAAGGCCTCTCAGATCTGTTGGGTTAGGCCTGTTAACTGTTCCAAAGTCCAGGTTGGGCAGCTTGCCAATATTCTGAACAGTGAACGCGTTCATTTTTGAACGGACGCCTGTTCATTTTTGGATGCATTCGAGGCTGCAAACCTGGTCACTGCGTTCGATAATGAACACCCTTCTGTTAATTTTCTGATGCTTCATTTCCCGATGCCTGCCCAAGGCCTGACGCATTCATCTAAAACTGAACGCCACTCATATAAAACTTAACTCCGTTCATTGTAAAATGTTCGCAATCCAAGAATTTCTGTTTGTAGTCAACTGTTCTGAGTTTTTTATTGCAGATTTTGTCGATGTATGTGACAGTTTATGGGGTTAACGCCATCTCCCCGTTTTCCGTCATTTACTATAGATAGATTTTATAGATAGAAATTATCACTGTTACAGCTGGAGTCTTCTCTCTGTTTTATGCATCAGTTGTATAAAATATTGTCATCACTCATTTCTTTTTTCTGAAATGTAGGCCTACATTTGACTGGCGACGTGGTACCAGAATTTGGAAAATCGAAACTCGCATGTATGTCACTCATTGCCCGCCGAATTAGCTTATTAAGTGAGACGTGTTTCCCACTTAAGTAGGCAAGTTAAGGGGGATGCCTTACTACTATTATCCCACGAAGCTACTGTAAGGAACCTCTTAAGTCATTCTCTAATGACATTGCCACGTTTCGTTATTCGTTTGTAATTTCGAGGCATCTTTCTGAAATAAAAAAAGGTAGAAAGTCATTCAGTGAGGTAATTTGATCCCAGGTCGTCCCGGCACTGCTGACTCCTTTTGTTTTATAAGAAACTATCTTATCTTTTGTTTAGACTTTGCTGATTTCTGCAATTTGGCGCTAACATGTGTTAAGTGAGCTTTTAGATTATGGGCGCAGATATTCTTTTGTGAAAGACGACTGAATATGGATGACGGTTTATATAAAAGCTTGTACAGGCCTATTTTAAATTCTAAGTTCCTTAAAGTGAATAGCTCTCATTTTCATTGTTAGTTTTTTTTTTTTTCATGTACTGGGTATAATCCGCCTGCTAAAGATCATTTGCCAATTTAGGTGACGCTTCAGGAATGGGATTATATACGACCTACTCCTGTTCTCTGAAGAAAAACATATTCCGGATATCTAAACAAAAACAAATTAAACTTAGTTGACTGAACAAATTAAATATTAATTGTGCACATCATCCAAAAGTCTTGTCACCGGTATTCCACCGAGCCGCATGAATTCAGGTCTCACTCTGTGGTCTCGTATCCCTGAACCAGCTGATCCCCATGGCATCACAAGACTAGACTACTTAGTCGTTTATCTTGCAATCAAGCTTATTAATTAATTGAACTGATAACACCCTTATAATAAGGGTTATATTCATAAAGGGGGAAGTGGGGGGGGGGGGGCATAAACATTTATTAACATTCAGACGTGCTGATTTTATAATACTGTGCACATGCAGAGGTTTTACTTTGCTCATCTGCTTATCTAGATCTGGACTTGTCGTCGGCAGCTCCCACAGAGCGGTGGTTTCATGTGTTGTGACTTCAATCTGAAAAAAATACTGTACAATAAATTAGAACAATATATAATATGACAAATGGAAGCCTACAAAATCTGCGACAATCAATGGAACAAAATCTAAATATCATTGCAGAACTCATCGCGTACGTAGTGGGCTGATAAAGTGTGGCATTTTTTTTTTTTGGCTTGCGCGTTCACCAGTTTAAAAAGAAAGGATTAATATCGCGGATAATTTTGCAATTTGATATGAGCGGGACTAAGTTATCCTAGTTCTTATACTCGCAGAATACTAGAATTAAACTTGGGCTGTCGTGCACATGATGTGATACAATGCGTAAACTACAATTTTAATGTATTTAATTTAATTTATTTACAATCTTTTGCATACAAATTGCCTAGCGGTCACATCATGATTTGGAATTCTAAAATGCTTTTTTATATAAGAAGGAAAAAGTGGCATACTGACACCACACGGAAGCGATGTTCATTCCAGTAAAGTATCACACAGCAACATTTGCATGTTTTGGCTGACTGAACGTAGCTACCCCGGTACCATTGAATCACAATTTATCTCCGGTCTTGAGTGTGGAATGTGTTAAAGCATCTTATCGAACTCGATGAGAAGTGTGAGCGTATAGCGGAAGATTAACGATCGGTAGAGATATAATCTCGAAACTGGAGATTTGGTTGGATTTTTTTTGTCGACGTGAAAACTGTCATTTTATAGGCATGTACCTTACAATATACTTCTAAATTCTGCAGGATGGGAGACGGGGAATTTTTTCTCGTATGAAGGAAATATTTACGCATGTTGGTGTAAATTTTGCGAAGTGGAGAGCAGATTCATTTTGTAACATGAGAGAGGGTAGCTGCTTTCGTTTTTGGATGCCGTCCAGTCAAAAATGAACGCATGCTTTTTCATTTTTGAACGCAAAATGAACGCATGCTCGTTCATTTTTGAGCGCTCTGCCGTTTGGTTTTTAGCTGAACACGAACGGAGACTTGTTCATTTTTGAACGCCTGTTCAAATTTGAATGCAATTCAGTATGTTGACAAGCTTCCTTAAGGTCAAGAGGTGACCTGTTATTCTCTTTTTGATGAGGATCCTTCATGCAATATTAAAATATGTCGGTCACAGATATTCTTCTTCTTTGTGCCACTTTTTAAGTGACTTTTAATAAATCCCTAGACCTGATAAAATTTTGCTTCGAGTCTTGCCTGTTCTATTATATCAGTGAGTCACTCTAAGCTCACATCTTTAAATTCAAGCCATGATTTCTTCCTGTGGGTTTTTTTAAATTCGCTGAAACTGCTGCGTATTTGGTGGACAGTTCTACTCATGAGGTTTCACGGATCTTGTTTGAATCTCATTTTCCTTTGCTGCCCCCTAGTGGTGAAATGAAAAGCGGCTTAGGAACTAAATGCTAAATCATCACAAAGTTCATTGCCACCGCCAGGTGTGGTGTGTGTGTGTGTGTGTGTGTGTGTGTGTGTATGTGCGCGTGTTTGTGCGTGTGTGTGTGTATCAGCAGGAGTACTCAAAAACTATGCAACAAATTACGACAAAATTTTATGGGAAGTTGGACTGTATGACTGAGAAGAGGTGATGAAAGTCCTAGATCACTTAACTAATCTAGATTCAGATCCACATTCTGCAGCTGATTATGGATGCCTGTGGATCAAAACCTGCTGGCAGAGGCATGTGCTCTCTGAGTGCCCTATAGTTATGGATATTATTTATTTAACATATGCATATATGTGTATGCATACATACATTCTTGACAACATTCGAGCATGCTTTTCACCAGGTGTTGGAAATAATGTTCAAGGATTGCGAGCCACTCTGTGACTAAACACTGAGCCAGTTTCCAGTGGTTGATGTCAGGGACATGATGTGATCGAACTCGCCATGTAAGTTCGTCCACACGTGCTTAACCCCTATGCGCAGATTTAGACGCCAGCGTCCATGAATTCCGTGAATTCCATGAATGTGTAAGAAGTCTCAATTTTTGTACAAATAATTTTGTCACTTATTGCGTTTAGGTAACAAACTCTTCATATACATATTGTCTTCAGAATTACCTTAATTCTTACTGGCATAGACTCAACAAGGTGCTGAAAACATTCCTCAGAGATTTTGATCCATTGACATGATAGCTGCAAATTTGTCTGCTGCACATCCTTGATGTGAATCTCCCATTCTACCACATCTCAAAGGTGCTCTATAGGATTGAGATCTGGTGACTGAGGAGCCCATTTGAGCACAGTGACCTCATTGTCATGTTCAAGAAACCAGTTTGAGATGATTTGAGCTTTGTGGCACATTACCCTGCTGGAGGTAGCCATCAAAAGATGGGTACACGGTGGTCATAAAGGGATGGACATGGTCGGCTACAATATTCAGGAAGGCTGTGGCGTTTAAACAATGCTGAATTGGTACTAGGGGGCACAAAGTGTGCCAAGAAAATGTCCACCACACCATTACACTACCACCATCAGCCTGAACTGTTGATGCAAGGCAGCATGGATCCATGCTTTCATGTTGTTTATGCTAAATTCTTACGCTACCATCTGAATTCTTACTTTTTTTCATTCTTTCTCATTTTTTCATCATTTTCCTTGATTAACAAGTTTTCCAATGCTTAGACTAATCCATTCATCCATCACCATTTAAACACTTCTGTCCAGACTTTTACCAGCAGTAAGCCCGAATGCCATGTGCTGTAATGGTATGTGGTTGCGTAAGTGCCCTCTGCAAAGATAACATGCTCTACTGTGAAGGCACCATTAATGCTGAAAAGTAGTCTCAGATTTTGGAGCGACAACTCCCTTCAGGACGACATCTTTTCTGGGGATGCTTATCCATAGTTCAACAAGATGACACAAAACTGCATTCTTCAAGCGTTACAAAGGCATGGCTGCGTGCAGATGTTGGACTGGCCTTACAGCAGTCCTGACTTGTCCTGAATAATAGAACATGAGGCAGATTTTGAAATTCAAAGTGCGAAAACGAAGACCAAATACTTTTGCACACATTAAGACAATTCCTGGAAAAATGGGACAAGATTACACCTGAAACATTTTATCATTTGGTGTCTTTAGTCCTTATAGTTCTTGAACATTTATTAACCCTTGATAGGGCACTAAAAAATACCCTAAGTAGCTGACTGTAAAACAGTGCCGTGAGTTGGGCGGATGTCCATAAATAGTCTAACCATCACTTGCTCTTGGCTTAGCTGAAAAGGGCGTATGATCAAATATGACCTCACCACCAAATTTTTTGTTTTTCACGCAAAATTTCACTGATTTCTAGAAATCCTACATAAACAACACCTATCTCAACTTTTAGCAAACCTTTTCAACTTTTTAATGCGTGTGTTTTCATCAGTTTTCTTTCGTGAGTAATGATGTGAGGTCCTTGTGAGTAGGACTGGGTAAGGGCACACAACCGCTCTGTGAGAGGCCTGGAGAAGAAAAGAAGTTTGAGATGCTCTAGGCCACTGCTGATTGGTCGAGCGCCCTGATGTCACTGCCTGTGATATAGCCTGATTTTCTCTCATTGGCTGGGAGAGATCGCCGCTGGTCTACTGCCTCACGGAGAGGCATGGGGGCGCCACTTTGGATGCCGACTGAAGTTACCAAATATGGTTCCTCGCCCGATAAATGGTTAAGGGTTGTGAAAAGGAAGGGTAACATTACAAAGTGGTTAATGCGTTCTTCAATGCAACCTTTTTTGAAATATGTTGCAAACATATAAATTGAAATGTGTTTCTTTTTGAGAAATTAGTAAAATTCCATCCATTTATCTGTCGATTGACATGGCAATGTCATCTGTTATATTATGATGATACATATGGGCTAGCAGGGCCTGACTGTACCAACTATGAGAGCAATAGATATGAGCTGGTGGGGCCAAATTATACCTATGCATGCAATTCAGAATTTGTTCTTTTCATTACGGTAATGTTATGTTTCAGGGTTAGGGAAAGGCGTTCATGGTTTTTAGAAGGTTAAGGTTGGAACTGAGGATTTGGGAAAGGCAATCATGCCTTTATAAAACATAGCTGACTCTTTTAAAAGGCAGTCATACCTCACGCTAATAAATGTAAAGCTGCTAGGAGCAAAGATCGAACCTAGGTCTCTTTTGGGAGAGTTCTCTTTGTTTATGCACGCCCCCCTCAAATGCCTCAGCTTCCATCCCAGAGCGAATTTTCGCTCTGTAAATACCAATTGTCACTTCTTGCTTTGCAGCATTCATCGTGTCAGATAATGCATCTTCTGTCTCATTGATTACCAATATCAATCGAATATAAAAATGTGCTCAATCACCTAGCCACAGTTGAGCCCTTCTAGCCCATATCTATGCTGCTAATAACAAAGATGATAACCGCCATTCAATCAACTGATAACATTCAAATCTGCAGTAAAATATATGTGGTCAAACATCAAATAATGTGCTGTTGTATCATTTTCATTCATACAATTAAAGAGATCATTTTTTGAGGGGATTTTTACCTTTATTTGACAGTTGCAGATAGAGAGACAGGAAGGTTGGGGTGAAGAGTGGGGATGACATGCGGCAAATGACCCGAGCCGGAATCGAACCCATGTCACCACGAGAGGGACACAGCCTTTATGGTACGCACGCTTGGACCAATGTGCCACTGGGGCGCCCCATTAATACAATTAAAAGATAATTTAAAAATCAGTGTTTTCAGTTTAAATTTTTATTCAACATACCGTCCTAGCTTTTTCTTATGAAGTTGTTATTTTCAGAGTTGTAGAAATGGGTATTATTTAAAAAAGAAAACAACAAAGATGATTTGTTAAAACAATTCTTTTTTGTCTTTTTTTAAATAATTGAGAATTGGTTAAAATTGATTGCAAATGACTGTTTGCTGTTATTATTACACACCCACTCCACCGGATGGGTGTCCATGGTGATCACCCCTGTCATCATCCCTTGGTCCGTTTGTCGGTCCATCCACAATTAATTATTTTCGTGCTACAGATTATAATTTTTGTTGGATTCTTTTTATTTTTGTTTTGTGGGTCAAGGGTGATATGAAGAGGATCCTTATTGATTTTGGTGATGATTGGAAAATTTTTTGTCAAATAACATGTCATCGACAATGCTGTCATGTAGGCATATTACCATGCTTTGCATGGCTATCTTTAAAGTGCACCTATTATGGTTTTTCATTATTTTTATGTCGTAGTGTGAATCGTATCATTTTTATGCGCATTTAAGCCCACAAGGCTACACCGGTATTTGGTTCTAAAGCTCTTTTACACTCTGGAGCGAAAATCTATTTGTGGTTAGGGGCGTGACATTCTCGACAGACGCGCGAACGGCGGACCAATCACAAGTGAGTGATCAAGTTGGCCAATCACAGCACGCTGGGGTTTTTGGGAGGGCGAGGGCAGGACCTCAACAGAGGGTGCATCTCAAAGCATGGGCTGCATCCTTTGAAGGTACTTTTTAAGGGTCGTCACTTACTTCCATCCGCCAAACTGACATTTAGGGTCAGGGACAAGGTTAACCCCTTTGCGCAGAAGCCAAATCTGGCTATTTGGGGGTTACCTTATTTAAGGCTTTATAATTCAAGATTGCAGCTTCACAGACAGGAAAGGAGTGGCTGAACTGAGTCTAGACACTTGAAGCATTTAGACTCCCATCGTATTTCAGTTTAATTTCATGATTTTGGCAGAGAAAAGGTAGCCTGACTCCGCCAGCCTTCGTACTTCCGCTTAATTTATTTATTTTTTTAATATAAAATTTATATAATTTCATTTCGCTTCAGTACTCAGTCTGATCACTCGGAGCTCTGCCTCGTTTACCATCCGCAGAAAATACACCGGACCAACCAACTAACAGAAGGCGTGGCTGAGAGCCATGATGTAGCCGCTGCGCCGAGTTTGAAATTGTAGTCTCCGAAATCAACAATGGCTACGGACATAGATACATTGGAGGCCATTCGCTCTGTCGTGGAGAAAATCCCGGGTATCAGCGACTTATAGCCACAACAAGATGATTGTTTGGTTAGTTTTTTGAATGGAAATGATGTTGTAGCGCTACTCTCTGCAGATTGTCATATCTATTTAATAGCTATCATGAAATAGGCACCCTGTTCATCTCTGTGAGAGACAGTCGAACCAACTCAGCTAGCTTGTAGCTTCTAGTGTTACACTGCCCGCGAATTTCACACTATTTAAGTTAGCAGCGAACTTTTTAAAAGCCGTGTTTTTGTTCATGTCACAAGACCAATTCGCTGTCTCAGTGTTATGTTGTCATTATCCATGAATGAAATGGCCAAACTGTGTTGCTATAAAGTTAGATAGCGAGCTGGGTATGATGTTAGCGCAAGTATGGTTAACGGTTCAGTTTTCATGTCAACGCAGATTTCATCCTGATGTAAATAATGCGTTATTCTCGCCGATTCTGCCGTTGGTTTTGGGTCTCTTATGTTTTTTTTAACAGCAGCAGTATCTGCAGGAAAAACGATAGCTCAACAGTTTGTTTCTTGTAAGGAGAACATAAAGAGCACCTTTGGTTCTTTTAAGTGAATGAGTGAAGGCTAAAATTTGGTAGATGGGCATATGTATGGGTACAGTATTAACTTTAATGTACTGATCCGTTTGTTTTCACTGCATTCCTGGTATGAAGGACTGTAGCTTCCAGCGGAAGTACTAGGTGGCTGAGCCGGCGCATAACATACGTCATCGCCAAACATTAGTGATTAGTTTACGGGTACACCAATGATTTTAAACTTCTGACAAGCGCCCACCCACCAAGAAGTAAACACTTGTCGCTGACGACTACCCAGACTCTGTGTAGGAAGCAAAGCGAAGTAGCAGAGTCTGGTTTTACCAGGCTAGAGAAAAGGGGCTGCAAACACAAAAAAATCTTCATGAAAATTCAACATTGAAATTGAAAAAAAAAAAAAAAAAATACTGGAATTGAAAAAGTGCTGGGGTTTAAATCTATACATTTCTGGGATCATAAACTCCTTGACCACAAGTGTAATTCATTTTGACCATTACATTCTAGATTATTGACTTGCCAAATTAGAGAGCTATCCAGGTGGCTCCCCAGAGTCTGAGATCCCTCAAAATGGTGCACTGTCAGATCATATAATAATGATATATTTAACTCAAATTAAGTTTTGAGGCATGAAATTTAATATGAACTAATGATTTTCTGGTTGAGTTTAGATTTGATTTTTCTTCAAAAAAAAAAAAAAAAGTCCCCCAAGCCAGCACACATACTCTGCTGATTAAACGGTCAGAACATTCACCCTGCAATGAAAGCTAGCAGTTCCCCCTTCCAAGCTCACAACCTTATTTCAATGCTTATAAGGAACAAGTACAACTTACTAACTCAGTAATATCTGAATTCTGAAATATACCTTATTTTAACAGAACAGACATTCCACTTCCAGGGAAAATCACACAATATATGCCTCCCTAGATTCAACAGAACGGTGCAATGAACGCACCAGGGGGTCCACCGAAATACCGAAATGATGAAAATATGTCAGTTCGGCAGATGGAATTACGTGACTCCTAAAAATGCAGCCTTCAAAGGATGCAGTCTATGTTTTGAGATGCACCCAGAGCGTTTCACGGACAGGTACTGCAGAAATGGCCAGCATGAGAAAACTGAAGTTTTTTTTTTTTTTTTTTTGAGGCATTTAAACCTTTTTTTAGTACACTTCAAGAATACAAGAATGTCCAAGGAAAAGTCACTTAATAGATGCACTTTAATCACATTTTGCACATTCCTTATTCTTCTGCAGGTGAGGTTGTAAATGGAACAAGTGGGAGTTTCATTTAAATGACGATGCACCAGGTGATAATTGGCATCTCCCTGAAACATTAGGCTGCCCACATATGACTTGTGAGGACCCCTTTGCGCAGAATACCAATAGTGCCAATTTTTCCTGTTGTGCATGAGCCTATTTAGGCTTCATAACTCAGTATTAGTGTGACAGAGACTGTGGGAAATTATTCCAGTGAAGAAGCTCTCCAGGAGCAGGCTAGGAGACCATTGCTCTAAGGTTCTCGGTTTATTGATTTGATTTTATTTACATACTTATGCATACACAATCTAGCGCATACATTTTTGGAATTTGAACGGTGTACATTTGTGTAATTTGACGGAGAATGATATACATAATTGCTTAGTGGTAGGCAGCTATGTTCAAAGAGTGTACCGGTACATAACTGACAAAGAGTCACAGAGACAGCTGTTCGTACATCTGTCATTCAGATTTGCAAATTACCTCCCGATTGTAGTCAAAAGAACAGTTACCATGGCCTTCTGTGCCACTGGGTCATTTTAGAGACTACTTGCATGCCTAACCAGAATTCAGTTTTTAAAAATTGATGCTTGTGTTTTGGTCGCTAGACTCAGGTGATTTAAATATTTCAATGGTCATTTGACTGTGCAATACAAAACATAGTTATTGTCACATAGTCGCTAATTCACTGTATACCTCTTTGGAGAACAGCATGTAAGAACCCTGCATATTTTGGCGCAGACAGCAATTTCGATCACAGCCATAGTTATCTTGATAAACACCCAGATTATATTTGTTTGTTTAATTAAAAAAAGAAAACACCAAAATAAAGGCCACAAAATGCAGGAAAGTGGACTATTGGAGACAAACAGAAAAAAATAAATTACACATACCTCCCTCTTGTGCGTGTACCAGAGGCCCGACACAGGGTGGCAGTACTGGTATTGAAGTTGTGCTTGGCTTTTTTGACAGATCACTGCTCTTTTTAATCACACCTGCTTGCAGCTTTTGAATAATGCATGTCTATGAATTTACTCAGACGAAACACTCCCATTGATAGATTGCGGCAGGGGTTGCGACAGCTTTTAGATATATATTACAAACGATGGCGAAAATCAGTTAATGTAAAAAAATGTCTTCTATTAATCACTATCATCTATCACTGTCCATGTAAGAGGCTATATTTAGACCAAATGAGACTACAGAAACTCTGCCTCTCATATATAGATAAACCATTTTGCCCCACTATTGTCTTCTTGAAGCGGTAATGTTCTCTGTGCGATTAAAATTCCAGTAATCTTTGTCTGATTGAAAATAAGTGCACTGTACCCTATGTGAGAACATTGCCTTTTATATAGTTTTTATTTGGCCCTGGTCTGCAAAACATGTATTATCAGCTAAAAATAATGAATTGCCTCATTGTTTTCTTAATTCAGTATGCAGTGGGATTGACAAAGTAACATCATTTTATAAGCGTACTTTGTGTGGTATATAGTTAGAGATGTATTTTATACCCCAGATAATGTACATATTCTTATGGTCTCAGTGAGTGTGCTTGGGAGCTCCCATTTTGAAAGTGATTCCCCTCCTCTTTTTCCCCACCCTGAACTTAACAAAACTGTTTCTTCCGCTGCAGCAAATCAGGGGGAGGTAGCCATGACAACGTACCACAGTGCAGGTTAACAGGAATGGCCACTAGGAAGCAATGAGACTAACACTTTGTGGCAGGGACTCAAACACCTAACCACTGAGGAATGTCTTTGCTGTGAGCACCCCAGAGGCCCCGCAAAATCAGTATTTTTCAGTGGTCCCACAGAGAAATGGAGACACAGCCATCTTTGGATCCAGTCACAGATGTGCAGCTTTTAATTACGTTGTACAAAGAAAGATGTCTTGCCACATTTCTGCTGTATCATTGGAAAAAGAATATGGACCAATTTTGGCAGTAGTAGTCTATACTTCGTAGGTAGTGTGTATATTGAAGATAGTTATGATGAGGTTGTTTCTGGCACAGCAAAGACTATCAAAATGCTGGAAATACATCATTCAGGGATTTTAAATACACTACATTTAGATAAAATATTACTTTCAACTGTCATCCATTCCAATCAATTTATCTATGAAGCAGTAAAAAATTTTTTGACACGGCCTTAGTCAGTCTTCAGAGGCTGATGTTTTTAGGATTCAGCTATCAGCTCTGTAAAATCACAGACCTTTTTATGTTTTTTTTTCAAATGCATTACTTTTGTTAAAAAAGTACTTTTCCATTGTAGAGAAGCCTGAATTTACCTCCTTTCCTTAGTGTCCAATGAGTATTTGCTGGTAAGTCTGAGTTAATAAATTCCTTTTGTTTTATATCACTTACTGAATTACAGAGGTGAGCCAACACTCTAACATGGCCCACACTATCACAAAAATTTTATTTTGAATGCCAAAAGAGTCGCAAATTTTAGCCTCTGTGCAAATGATTATGGTCAGTATTATATCTTGCCACAAGATGGTAATAAATAACAGTGTCCACATTGACAGACTACCCCAAGGAGCCAATAACCAGTGGTGCAAATTTTAGGTGGTTTAAAGATGCAGGGATTAGCTTCAACTAACAAGGGGGGAGCACTACATTTTCTAGGACTGGCCATTGTTGTAGAGCTGCAAGACAGACATTCTAATGGTCATTCTTGTGCCAAGCAAAAAGACTCGTGCAATTAAAAAAATACTGTCCTTTTGGTGCAATTGTCCTAGGATGACTATCATCTCTGTTATTTGACTTATCGGTTTCAATATTAGCCAGGCATATTTTCATCTACAGGATGCTATATGCATTCAAATAAAGTTGAATACATAAAGAACCAGTTACATGTGCCAGTGTATGTTAAATGGTGCTCTTACACCAGTGATGTTTTATGCTTGCTGGTACTCAGTGCTTGTGTAATATCCAGTTTTTATTTTTAATTTGAAAAATAACTTACATAAATCTCTGTACTCAACCATACTGTTCCATGACATAAGCCTTGGCAGGAACACACTGCACCAAGAAAAGAAAAGGCATTCAAAAGCATTCAAAAGGGTAAATGACACCCGTCCATCATAGGAGGCATGATTCCTGTTCCAGGTCAACAAGCTTTGTATATTAAAAATGATTTCAATCTTATCAGTTGGTATGTACAATGCAAAATTAAACATACAACTTGTTGCACAGAGGTCTACAGCATACCTCTACATGATACATTTTTTCTCCAAGGAAAGGGAATCATGTCTCACAATTTTATTTTTTTAATGAAAATATTTCAATTACTTTAAATTTGTATGCTCCCCACTTTGAGAGGCAATCATACTCACTTAGAAACAAAGGAAAAAATAAAATCACATTTATTACAGTTTCATTATTTTATGGTAGGTGTCTGCATTTAAATAAACTAACCAAATATAGCAAATTAATTTTATTTTCTCAAAACAGAAAACAATTAAAAATCCATGTTGTGTGGCAATTCGTGGTTTCCAAATACCATGTGATGCATTCCAAGTTTCACAAACAGTGCCTTGTACAAATGAACACAGCAAAAGTCAGTCTATTACAGAACAACCCTTTGCTGTTACAGTTGGCCTGGTATATTTCATCTTGCTATACCAACTAATGCAACCCATTTTGGATCTTTTTTTTATTTTATTTTTTTTTTTTACTTTGAATCAATATTAAAATAAAATATACTTGCAACCTTCAATATTTTTTTCTGAGTCAACCTCCATTTAATATAAAACTTTTATTGTATTTTTTTTTTCAATTTTTCCTCAGAAAGAAACCACAAATCTTGGAGGTGGAATGTTTCGTCAAATGTTTGCATGGTTGGCATTGAGAGCCCAGTCACCAATTTGCAGAAAAATTCAATTCAAGGAGAGGGAGAAAAGTAACTTTGTTTACATGCACTGTACAAGAAACTGCAAAAATTCCAAATATGTTCTCTATCAAAACATGCTGAGTTACTGGAAGTGTGTCCAAGCCATGTTGCAAAAAGGAAAACAAAACAGAAAAAAAACATTCAACATGCTTGTAAAACAAATAGTATCCCAAAGGAATATTGTGTTATACAGAGCTGTAACATAATCTACAGTCCTGAAAAATTTGGACACATTCCGGGGAAATCTGACAATGATTAATTAAACAGTCACCCTGGGATGGAGGAGGGAGAGAAGAGTGCACAATTTGCACATGTTTATCTTCATAAGGCTTTCACCTTCACAATGAAATAAATACTTTACATTTCATTTATCCTCTCTTTATCACAGAATTTCTCTTCAATATCTGCAAGTCTTTTTTTAAGTTTCCCTTTTCTGAGCATCTGTAAAAATACAGGTCAATAAATGGCCTAAAGGATGGTAAATCATAGTTTATTTTTTTTATCACACCCTTGCACTCTCCTTGAAAACCATGCATTAGTGAAATTCATCTTTAAAAATAATATAAATTGTTGAAAATGGCTGATCTATCTTTTCATTTTTGTTGAAGTTGCAGCCTCAAGAAAATAATTTTTTAAATATAATTTTTTTTTTCAGTTCAGCTAAATTTGTGTCCATGCAAAAAAATCCTTTGTTTTTTCTTTTCAATTTCACGGAAGGTATGAACAGAGAAATAATTCTATCAGCTCACAAAAGTTCCTTTTGTTGGTGTGGGTTCTACTGTGTACTGGATCCTGGACAATAGCTACATCTGTATTGCCATTTTTTTTAAAAAACATTGATTATTTCAGTCTCTCAAGATCAAACTGATTCTGAGCACGTAATGCATATGTGGAGTATCGGAGGGGTAGGCTCATCTGGGCGTAGGTTAGCCCGTCCCCACCCAGATTCATCCCTCAGCTGCTGATAGTCCCTGTGGCTCACATCTGGGCTTGTTGGCATGGCATTTACCAAAGATCTGGTAAGAAACATTGTCACCCCATTGGGTACAACGGGAATATCAACAACAAAAGCAAAAACAAAAACAAAAAAAAAAACCAAACAAAAAAACTATGACCTCTTCTCTTAAAAGGGTTTCTATGAACTCATTGATCGGTTCTCTGTTAATTTCTGTTTTCTCCATGGCTTCAAGTTGGATTAAAACAGAGAACCGGCGAGTTCTGGGTGCTTTTGTCAGTTCTGACCGCCATCTTGCGCCTGGTGTTTCACCCACAGGGGGGTTTGTCCGTGTGCGATGTTGGCTGGCAGCTAAGGCCCGCCCCTCATTCCCTTAGTAACCGGTTCAGAAGACACAACATCAAGCATGCAGTGCAACCGGGGTGTGACCGCTTGACTCCGATGCTGGTTGCTACGACAACGCTACTTGTCCCTTGCAGTGCTACGATCGAGCGCAAGGTCCCAAGGAACTATCCAAGGAGGATTGGGAAGCTCTTCTAGTTAAAGGTGCCAAGGTTGGGTCCACCAGTGAGGAAGGGGGAAAGAGTTTGAACCAGCCAATCACCATGTTGGACAAGTCTAGATCATCTAACAGTATCTGAACAGCTCCCATGAAGGACTTGTGATCCATGCGTCCATAGTCTCCCCAGACAATGATCTGTCAACAAGCACAAATGGCCATGATCACAATCATATAATGAACCACATACTGTCTGAAAAGAAAATGCTCAGTGTTAAATTAACACTGATGGAACATGCACCCAGGCAGCATACATTTAATTCATGAAATCCACATGGAAAATTAGGGTGAATGACAACCTACACCCAAAAATAAGCAAGATTTATATGAAAGTTGCCAGCATATTACAAAAAGATTAATATTTATAATTAAAATAATATGATAATTTGGATGGTACCCATCAGTAACACAAAAGTTTGTGAATAATGTTATCCAGGTATCCACCCTTTAAAAGCAAGAAACAACTGTAGCTCATTGTCACTTATTAAAGGTCCCTACTGTGATAAGATGCGAGAGGTGGCCACAGTGTCATACCTGTAACACTTTTCCTGTGGGACTCTCCTCAAATGACAACTGCTGCTGGTAGAGGGGGTCCAGGGTTTTTCTTGCTACTTTAGTTTTCTTTTTGGCTACACAGGCTCCATTTTCCAACAGGTACACTTTCACATACGGTGCTTTTGAGGGAAAAACATGAAGTTACTCCATGCAGCAATAAATTGCCCAGCTGTATTTCAAATTCTTTAAGTCCCTGTGTATTTTGGTAGTGATACTAATCAAAAGGGCAGCAATTCCTACATAGTTATCATAATATGGGTGTAAATACACAAGAAATCTTCCAGTCACCACTTTATCCTCATAGTCACCCAATATTCAAGCATGCATACAGCAAAAAAGAAAAAAACTTGCAGTACAAATACTAACAAATTGCACAGTACACTGTGTGGCATCCTCACTGCACAGTAAACTGTAAAGTCTTCTCACTGCACAACACATTGCACAGCATCCTCACTGCATAGTACACAGTACACATCCCCACTAAACAGTACACTATGTGGAATCTTCACTGCACAGTAAACTGCAAAGCATCCTGACAGCAGCTGCAGTATGGCATACCACAGTGATGGATTTCTTTAAACAGTCATCTGCTCTTGGCACAGGGTCACTGAAAAAGGCTAACTTCTATTCTGGCAAAAACACCAATTGTTCTGTCGTCCACATTATGTTAAATGTTTCAATTTTCTGCTGTATTGAAACATGCAAAAATGCGGAGTCTTAGATTTTTTTTTTCCAAGGAGAGTCTGCAACATGCTTGGTAAGTATAACCAATTTCTGTAATATTTAAACAGAATTCCAAGAGTAACAGAGGTTAACTTGAATGGCTAAGTTGTCTATGTAGCTAAGTGTAATTCTAAAAAGTACTTAGGATGCACACATTATCTTTCCATCATCATTGTGTAGTTTACTAGCTAGCTCGCTACCAAATCGAATGTGAATTTAGAAACTGTGAATAGGTTAGCCAAAGGCGATGTAAGTGACATTTTGATACGAACTGATGGCTGACCATTATTAATCAAATTCAGTAGTGAAAGAATAGTGCTGGCATTCACAATAAATTAAAATTAGCTAACAGTTGCTACAATGCAAATGCTAGCGAAAGACCATTCTTATCGTTAAAGACTGAATCTCAAGTGTCATTACACTTTTAAGGCAACTGTATGTGGCACTTCTTTGTGAACATACTGTAACTATCAGCCTCATAGTTGCTTTGTTTGCTGATGTTACCTTTACATACACATTGTGCAGTGTACTAGCTTGCTAGCAACTAAATCAGTCGTGTATTTTGACGTGGTGGGTCTCCGTTGACATACTGGGCCAGTGGCTCTGTTTGCTAGTCAAGAAGAGCAGAGCGAATTACACTGAGGGAACGCCCCTTCAGAACAGCCTGTCTTTCAAAAAGTTAGGAATGACAGGAATCAAATGGCCAAGAAATCAATGATTTTTTGGGGTTTTTTTTTCTTTGCTGAGAAGTTTGCAAACCTCCCTTTTGGAAATCCAAGAATATCATGACTTGGGGAAAAAAAAAAAAAACAGCATGATAGGTCCCCTTTAAGTACTGTACAGGGTTCATACTTGAAAAACGCGCGTAGAACTTTAAAGGTGTTTAGTGTCAATTATTACAGCTTACCAGGCAGTGCCTTCGAACCAGGTTTTCCCACAAGACCACGGGCTCGGATGACCTCAACCTCCAAGGATCCCTTCTTGTCCACCATTCCGATCTGAATGTCACCTGAATACAAAAATGGCGAAAATTTCAGCAAGTCAGGGCCATGACCCCGCTCTTCTCTCGCAGTTGTGCTACCCACAAAGCAAGAGGTAACATTAGTGGTGCAACAGATCATCGTTGATCCGTAATCCGTACGGATCCCTCTTCACGGTTCGGTACGCATATGATCCGCGGATTGGTTGATGAAAAAAAAAGGTTGTGCTAGGGGTGTGACGTTATCGAACCGCCATGCTCGTGAAGCGAATTGAGACAACTTGCCGCTATGGGGTGTGTGTACACAGTTGCGTCCCATTTCTTCTTGAAACATACAAGCGGTCTGAAATAAACGGCAATCATTTGAAGTGCTTCCGGGAAGATAATTCCCATTAGAACTCCTCTGATTGTCGGCGAGGTTGGGCAGCTTCCATCACCTTTTAGGTTCACCTGGCCAACCCTAAATCTGCTCCCGTATAATGAGCCTAAATGACAATCAAGCAATTTAGCCTGTCGCCAATAATGATTATGAAATGATAGAGAAGAGCTGCCAGACGTAACTGCGCTACAATGTTAAATTGAAAGAATGCGAATAATCTAAAGAATTACAAAAAAGCCTTGTCCAAACTCCATCTCTCATCGTAGCGTTGTAGCTGGTTTTTAAACTCTTGCACCCTGGACTTGCCATCGGAGGATTACCTAGCCCTGCTTTTCACCATACCTTCTCCAAACCTGTTCCCATTTACGTTTCCCAATTAGCAACTTGGTGTTAATTCGTTCAGCTGCGAGAATCAGTTGGTAGAATTACTGTCCCGCTCCCCTCATCTTGCATTGTTCATTGCAATTATCAATCATTTCCCCATCCATGTTAATTGTGACATAAAACGGCAATGCCTTTAGAAGCTTCTGAATTCATGTAGCTCAGAAAATGGCATATATATATATTTTCTGTCTGTGTCCTGCTTGATACGCCTAAGAAAAATTTCTATTCAATGCGGTTTTGCCGACTGAGGTCCGAGTGTTAAGTTTGCTTCCGTAAAAATAAAACTGTCTACAGCCAGTGGCATTACCATAATGCAGGTTAACCCTCAACCTGTTTCTAATTTAGAATGGGACAGTTACTTGAATTAAATAACTGAGCAGGTCGGCTACTGATAAGATACTTTACCAATTACCATGGATGATTAAGACATAAAGCTTTGCGTAAGTGGAGGGCTACAACGAGATCGCATAAACAGCAATTAACGGAATCTTCTCGAAATTCTACATTCTAGGAGAATATTAAGTAGCAAATGCTGCTGAAGATGTTGTTCAGATAAGGTTTAGATTTTGTTTATGATTAACTGGATAATGGCCGTTCATACAATCTCATATGGTAGCCTCTGTACAACTTTCCCAGAAGCCGGACTAAAGACCCCATAAATGATTTTGACAAGATGAAAGTTTGATGCATAGTTTGCATTTGAATTGATTTTAAATGCATGCCATGAGGTGAACTTTCACAATGCACTAATAACCAGTTTACTAAATTATTCAATTACCAATGCTTTGATGCAAGAGCATTAGTAATTTAAAAGCCTACATTATTATCCCTTTGCGCATAGTGTGCAGCTGCGCTTCCTCGCAATTTGAAACATTTTAATGAAGTACAATCTTAAAATAAGTTAGGTTGCACTGCTGGAAAAAAAATGCTTGAATCGCATTCATGCAAATCTGTGCTGTTCAATGGCTATTTAAGTTCATAACTGCGACAAAAGCAGGCCATCTTAACTGGGCTATCTACAGATTCGAATAAATTAAGCAGATTAACCGTTTGATTGCTAATCCAGCAAAACTACAGCTGACTCCATCAAAGTGGAGGTGGCATCTTACCAGGCAGCAAGCAGCATTTCAGTGGATGGTGATCCACTGACATGGTGGAAAAGCAATGCCAAGATGGCAAGATGCTATCTCGCTGTGCCTGGCACTTCAGTGCCTAGCGAGAGGGTATTCTCTATTGCAGGGGACATAGTGACTGCAAAGAGGTCTACACTCTCCCCAGACAATGGAGACATCCTTATCTTTTTGAAAAAGAATTTAAAATTATAAGCAGAGGTATACTTTGCTTTCTTTCTTTTCTTCTTTTTTGATGATGTGGACATAGGCTAGTTTTTTAATCACGGTCCATGTTTAAAGAGAAGGTATCGTGAAGGTATCATTGCTTAGTGCACTTTAAATTGTTTTTCATTCATGCTCCATGTTTAAAAGAAGAAGGTATCATGCCTTAAATTGCACTATAATTTGTTTTTATATAATTTAAATTTTTTTTTTTTTTTTAATGGGCACAAGTGTTTTACAAAATAAATGGAGGACAAAGTTATACTTGTCTTGTCTTTTTTTTTTTTTTGATCCGAAAAGTGATCCGATCCGTGACTCAAATCCGTGATACGATCCGAACCGTGAGTTTTTTGATCCGTTGCACCCCTAGGTAACATACTTCATAACTGACAAGATGACTCATAGTTCCCCACAATCTATAATCCGTTGATAATATGCATGGATAATCAGGTATAAAGAGGACACAATGCTTACCCATTGGAGGCGTGGCCAGCGTTTGTCTACCGACCAGCTGGGCGGGGCCTAACCCATCCAGGAAGTCGCTAAACTGGCTGTCAGATGAGAGCCGCACACTAGGGAAGATGAGGCTGAGGAAAGGAAGGAGAGAGCTCAGATCACATCCTACCTGAATCAGCCCCCAGCAGCAGAGAAATCGAACACTGCACACAGCAATCCACCAACATAGAGGCCAGCATGAACATTCGCTTAACATTATCTGCTTAGATTGTTTCACAGGTGCTTTTGCTCAAACAGTCTATTGTACAGAGTTCAAGTCCTTCTCAATGTGTTTATTTTTAACACAAGGAACAATTCTTCCCACTAGGGTTTTCAGCACTTGTATGCCTGCCGCTGCACTTTGCGTTGTACTTTGTTTCCGAAAAAGCTTGTCCTCAATTATCTAGACGGACGGACGAGCTCCATTGCAATATCCTCTATTCCACTTCTTAGCAAGGGCTAATGATATAATTAAGTTTAATCCTAAAACTAAACTTAATTGCAAACACTCGCAATTTAGCACTTAAGCACACCTCCAAGTTCTGTATGGATTTTGCAGTTGTTTTGTTGAATTTATTTTTACTTCCAGAGTTGGGAGAATTAACACAAAATTGTTTGGAATTGTTTGGACAGCATTGGCGGGTTGGTGGATGTAGGAGGGCAGAACTTACTTTCCCTCCGAGCTGTAGCTGTTCATGCTGCCGTCGGTAGACTCACGGCTTGCCTGCCTCGTCATTCGGCTCCTCATCTCCACGGCGAGCCCCGTCTCTGTGCTCCTCTGTACTGTACTGCGCAACTTCTTACCCCCGGCTTCTGAGAAAGAAAGGCAGAGAGATAGAGGGAGAGGGAGAGTGAGGGACACAGAGGGAGAGAGAGGGAAGCAGAAACGTAAATAGTGAACTTGTGTATTCAGTGGGCACTGTCCAAAGGCCACCAGCAGGGGGAGCATGGAGTCTGGATCCCTGTGCTGTGCGGGGCTCATGAGAAAGAAGCCAGCCCTCAGCTCCTGGGACTTGTGCAGAGGGATAGTTCATCCAGTGTGTTAAACCTGCCCTCCTCCTCTGTGTAATCGATGTGACGGATGCGCTGGCGCACACGTGGCCGGAGCTGTTTTAGATGCCCTTCCACACCGATCACTGGGCCTCGGGCCGCTGAGCCGCGTGTTTCAATACCCCCAAACCCCTATTTTTAATGCATCGCTCCGCGCGCGGTTTGTATATTACATAATCGCTACAGAGCACTCCATAAGTATTAGGGCAATTGTTAGGCATAAAAATGGTCATAATGCATAAGATCAAGCTATATGGCTATAAATGCAATCAAAGTACAGCTACGAGTTCACACTTCAACCTGATGTTCATGGTTTCATTTCAATATGCAGGCGTAAAGGGAGACCGAGAAAAAATGCCTCCCTAATACAAATTACAGTGCGTACAGTTTGCACTGCATGCTGTTTGCACAGTATCCTAAAAAGTGCTCCAAAAATGAAGTTATTAGTTACTGCAATTCGCTACATGTGATGGAGATTATCTTGAGCCATCTCTTCTGTGATGGCAGTCATCATTTGTTGGTTTTTCAGAATTGATCATATGACATGGTCAGTGTACACAACTGATAATCCATGTGTGTAGGATTAACATAAAGGGAACAAGTAGAGTGTTGCAGAGTTAAACAACATAAAGCTTTTTAATGTCAATGGCAACATCATACTTCCTACCCGTATATACCCTCTTAGGTTGATATTGTGTGGATACCAGGCGACCACAGGCCTTGGACTCAGAAGTTAAAGGACCTAACCCTCTTCATGAAGAGCTTCTCTTCGTTAACCTATGTCTCAAGATGCAAGCAACCCTCTCTCACCTTTCTGAATGTATCATTTAATTAATAACTCACTGAAAAAACACTCAAGTACTTTCACTGCGCGGCTTTAAGAAAAACATAAGATTCGAACAATTGCAGACCACCTTCAAATGAAGGTTGACCGAAAAAGAGGATCCTGTAGAAGTACATATTACTATCCCTTGACCTTCACTTTGTTCAGTTTAAACCAGATCTCTGCATTAATTATGGACAGATATATGTCAGTTAATTTGTTCATTTTAATGTTCTGAATTGCTCCATACAAAAAAGCACATAAAAATGTATACATACATACCGTATACTCTGTAAACTCAGTATACCAAATCACATGCAGATGGATGCACAAGCTCATAAATTCAAAAGTGACCCGTGCTTGTACATTACAAACTGATCCAGTGTGATCCACGAATGTAAATTTAATGATGTCCACTTGGTGTGTGGGAGTGACTGCAATGGCTTCATAATTACCAATAGCCCCTTTACGGTACTCAGAGCCTCTAATTAATAGCTGAGGGTAAGATTATTATTCTCACTTTCAAGCTCCAGCTTCTGTGATCTGTTATTTCCTGCTCACTGCTGTATCAGTCCTATGAGAGAGCTGTTGCTAAACATGCTCTATTAAATAGTCAATTAAAACTGTCATTTAATGACACACAACAAATGAAGACGGCTGTGATTCTGGACTCTTTAGTTCACCTCAGAAAGAATCAACTTAAACTTGAAAATGGTTTTATCTCAGATTCTCCTTTTTGTTAAGTTAAACAACTTCATTATACATTTGATCTGAGTGGGATACCGTTTTTTTTTTTTTTTTAAATAAAAATGACTAAAGACTTCTTTCTCTAATTTATTTTCAAAGACTTAACATATTTTGATTTAAGGTTTGAACAAATAAATTTGAGAAATAATGCTGTGTAATACCAAAAACAAAATACTGTTTAATATCTCAGACTGAAATGCGACTTGAGTAACAAAATTAAATCACAGTAGCCTTCAACTACAAATAATATTACACAATATCACTTCCAAGCAGCAGCCAACGAACTTCAGAGGATTGATGTATGTCATCCCAAATGCATTCTCACAGCAGTGAAAAATATGCTGAGGCACTTCAGATGATTACATTTCTGTAATCAACATCGTAAGAGCCAAAGGCCAGAAAAAACTGGGACGACAGAAAGCTATTTTCATTGATTAAAAAGGAAGAAGTGAATGAATGAGTACCTCAGACTGGGATTTTTTTTTCTTCCTCTAAATCAAAGATTAGGAGAGTGCTGGAAGCAGTGAGCAGTCTACGCCTGGCACACAGACCACAGAAGTGCAGAGAGAGCCGTGCTGAGAATATTTTCATCTCTCAATTCCCCCTTCATCAGCTACGAGTGAGCAGACTGCACTACAGCATAATCAAGCCTCTCTGCTGGGGAGCCAAAGCAACTTTCTAGTGCATTTAAGAACTTCCAGTGAGCCCAGTCACTCAAAGGTGCTGTGTCAAAGCTCAAATTTAACAGTGAGCCAGAATTGACCCTCACCAGTTCTTAGAGAAAGAGCTACACACACAGTAGCTCAGACAGATGGCAGTAAACTAAATCTGGTGAATCCATGAATGGTGACAAAACAATACAGCATTAACTGAAAAAGAATGGGATTTTTTTTTGGAAGAAGGCCCCAAATTTGTCCTGAAATAGGCTCAAAATTTATGCATAATATACTGTATAACAAAACAAAACACACCAAAATCACAGAGGCCAAATGAAATAATATGTCAGTTTCTGACTTTGCAGTGGATATCAAATTACCTACTTTATTTTATTAATTTCAACTGCAAGTGCTTTCATACAAGTTACACACTTTTGTTGAGCCATTACCAGCTAAGAAAGGTCTTTTCATGCACCTGGAATCTTAAGAGCTGAACTGACGGTAAACTTGGCAGTAAGAAAGCGCTTAATCATTCAATTACAGCGTGTCCCTGTCAGCCACAGACTTGCGCACCCATCCTGTTTAAGACTCCAATAACCTGGCTACACACACAGCAGCCTGGCTACACACAGCACCAAGAAAAGAAAACAAATGAGCAAACAGAAGACCTACATTTATCCCTGGCTGTCAGCTCTTGGCCAAACGTCGACCTCAACACCAATCCCGGACCATCAATTCCAGATCAAATTAATGTCAACCTCAAGCAATCTCAGACCATCAGCACCACACCAAAACTGTTAACATCCTGCACCAAACCAAAGAGGAAGAATCCCGAAGAGAGGAGGGTGATCTTACCTCCGTCATCCTCTTTGAAGGAGTTCATGCAGTGGAAGTAGACTGCCAGGGCCTCGAAGGAGGCGGACAGGCTGATGCGGCTCTGTGAGCGCTGTATTCGCATGCTGGGGGTGCCGGTTGCGGCCCCGTCGTGCCCCTGCCTGCCCATCTCCCACTCTCTGCCCTCTGCACGCGCTCAGTGATGGACGGGGAGCTGTGGCCACCAGTGGTGTCTTAAACCTGATGCCTCTCGCTTTCTCGAATTGAGAAAGTCAGTCACAGGATTGACCAATAAGCGCTCTCTGTGGTGCCGTCTTGAGTTCCTTTCCCAGCAGGGCTGAGGAGGTTTGTAGAGAATGAGTCGCAATGTGGACTCCGTCTGTGCTGGGTGCTGTTCTAGCCTGCTTTATCTGTGCCTGTCCTTAGTGTCAGCGCAGTCTGGCTGTCTAAGTTCCTCCCTAGCGTTAGTCTGGCTCTCTAAGCTGATACTTAGTGTTAGCGCAGCGCAGACTGTTTCCCACTGTCTCTTCAGCTCCTCTCCTCCTCCCCTTTCAGTAACAGCAAATAGGGCGGGGAAATGAGGAGGGGCCAGCAGAAACTGCTTGGTAGGCAGCCAGCTAATCACACGTCAGCCAATCCGACAGGGCACTGCAGTTCTCCAGGAGAAGGAGCTCTTGCCTAGCATTCATACTCCGCTCTCCATCATGAGGGCTAAAGAGCTGCACATGTACCCGAGAAATTCTCCTTCTACAGCTGGTCACTCACACACCTGCCAGTCACCGGTCATGTGACCACTGGGAAGTGCACAAAAAGAGTTCCCTTCCCCCCTACACCCCATTGGCTTGGCATTTTTTCAATGTCATGCTAGCCTAAGACACAAAATCAATGCAAGAGCCTCTCCAGGGAGGCCAAAGGCAAATAGTCAGCGCTCACATCGCCAAAATGTCCACATGCCCTTCCATTAAACATCAATAAAAGCCAATGACTGTAAGAGTGAGATATCACAATTACCACATAAAAATAGGGGTTAAAATAGAAATTATCCAGGCTCCATCCTGTTTCATAGTTCAGCACTATGAAAGGGGCAATGACGGGACGTGCCAATATGCCCCGAGCAATTTTCTTTAATATAAAAATGAATATTTTAAAATAAAAACAAAGGAGATAACCGTAAGTCTACCAGCCTGTGTGAGTCAAATGACTGCACAGATTTTAACAGCAATGGAAGTTTCAGGAAATATTATTAAATTGGCAAAATGTCAAACAAGATAACTGTCTACACCCAAGTTGAATGCAGAAATGAAATGCAAAAATAAAAATATATTATTAAACAGTATTATTAGAAGGCTTTAACGCCTTCTGTAACAACAGTCCCGCGTCAGCCAATGTCATAAGGGATAACAAGCAATCGAGTAATTTTATAGAACATTTTATTTTGATAAGTCAGGAAGTCATAAAGAAGATTCTGAAAGACCTCTAAGATACGGTGAAAGATTATAAAGTCTCTGTTCTCCTTAAAATGTTTTTTATTCATCCTTCTCAGTTCCTGGTACATACAGTATTGCAAATTTTCAAATCATATTAGATAATGCATTCATAATATTGTTTTTAATTAAATGTATTAATTTAATATTAAAATACATGTTTAATAGTTGAAGGATAAGCTAGCACAATTCAAAAGCATTTTCCTCATTTTGCTTCACACTAATTTTTTATCATACCAGATGAAAATTTTGCCATACGGCAGCAAAGACTGTATAAAAAGATGGACGAAGCAACAGTGACGTCACCAATTGGTTTCAGCACCATTTAGGAAGCCTCGATTTTGGCAATTTGAACAGCACCATTTTGTCATTTTGAAACCGGATGTGATTTCTATTGGACGAGAGCGTGAATTGAAGATCCGGGGAGGACCGTGGCTCTGGATCTGACCGTATCGGACGAGGAACAGAGGATAGCCATGCCCCTGAAGCATATTCTGGCTTTATCCTTTATTCTAGTCTACTTGGGACCATAACTTACAAAAATGAACATCACTATATATCGAAGGAGACTTGAAACTTGCGATAGATACCATAAAATGATGTGGAAAATCATTATTGAAATAATAGAGGCAAAGTAGAGTCATTAGACTTCAATAGCATTGAAGTTCTTTCTGCAACCACCAATGTCGCCATCTGCCGGCCATTAAATATAATGAAAATTTTTCAGATTTCTGCATCGGCCTCACTTTTCAGACTCGGGTGCTGCGTCCATCTTTTTATACAGTTTGTGTACGGGACAACATTAATTCAGCTTGACCCCATTGTGACATTTGTTATTTAGAATGCCACATATATTATAACCATTTTATAGTATTTTCCAGCTGTTTGTGTGGTTTTTTACATTTTCAATGAATAAATGTGTATTTTCCTGTCATGGTTTGTGAGGTGTGCATGTTGTCTGGACTTTTCTTTGCGGCTCTCGTCCCGGAACGATATCAAATTCCTGGGCCATCGAATTCTTTACCCAGCTGGTTGATTGAGCTGGGGCGGCGCTTTCCCAGAATCTATATAAGCAGGATGTCCGACACGCCTCCTTCGCTAAAGTGTCTGTGTTTAGATTCGCACTATAGCTGTAGATATCTGCAGTCAGGTTTTGTATGACTTTCTATCTTCTTACTGTTGGAGTTTCTTCTCCCTTTTTCTATCTCGCTTTGCTTCCGTGGTTTGGACTATTATACGTCCTTTGGAAGCGCGAATACTTGCGTTTGGTCTATATTATTCTCTGTGTTTGTACTGTGTTTGTGCTACTCTCTTTGTCTCTGTCGTTGCGCTTGGCCTCCGTATACTACCGGCCATCACATCTTCTTTATTGATGTGTGATTATATACTTTATTATTCTTTATTATTCAGTTATGAACATATTATAAGCATACACTAACCACAAATTACATCAAATAAAGCTGACCCATTTCCTATAGAGGAATATCCAGCAAAGAAATAAATAAATAAAGGAAGGTACTGCAAGCTAATGGTACAGCAAACGAGTGCAGTTCATTGAAAAGAAACAGGAGTTTTGACACAGGTTTATTTCTTATGAAAACGTGAATTACTCTCAAATTAATAGGAAGGTTTTCATCTAAGGTTAGTTGATTAAATTTATCTACTAATTACAGCTAAATAATAAATATATTTCATTGAAAACAAAAACTTATCTGAGTGAAAGTTCTCGCAATAGAGACCCATTGTTGTCAGACTAATCAACTGGTCATTATACATCAAGCTATTGTTGTCTATGTTACGGAAGTCATTTAGTTGAAAGTTTCACCCCCTCAGGCTTAGTTATCTTTGTTAATTTTTCAAAACAAAATAGAGCCAAAAACCATCACACAATATTTCATGTTCAACTTTTTGATCGTTTAAAATCTGTATCGATGTTGATAAACCAAAATTGCAAATAAATGTAAATTAAACTCAATTTTTTGGAAAAACAATTTGTCACTACCTTGCACTTATATAGCCCAAAAAATGATTATCTAAGTATGTCAACATTCCTAAAACTGTGTTAAAATGCCATTATAGGGAATGCTATAGCATTATATTCCATGTAACAATTTCAATTAGTATGGATAACTCTGTAAATTGAACATAGATTGCAACAATGGAGTGATGTTGCATACAGTAAAGCATGCATTTTCAGACTTTTTCTAGCTAGAGTTTTGTTTTGGGGGATGGACTTTACCAAATGGGCCCTTGTTGAAAGAGATCAAATGTTATAAAAATAATTAAAATTCTTTCATTATTTGAGCACTTAATACTGGTTAAGACCATACTGAGTGTATTGAGACAGTATTCTATGATAATAATAGTTTAAAAAAGAAATATTTTAGAAATTTATCACCAGTTTATTTTTCCCAGTCATCAATTTCTCAAAAATATCATATTACTCCATAAACTGGCCCAAATAACCAATTCTGTCACTTTGCAAGATATAATCACAAGTTGCAATAAAAAACTACCTTTACAATAACAGGAAATATCAGATATCTTGGCATTAATGTCTCCATCTAGCTGTCAGAGCTTCCCCCCCTCAACTTCTCTTCGTTATTGAAAGATTTTGAAGAAGTCCTCATCCACTGGAATAAACTACCCATCTCACTATTAGAAACAATAGCAGCCATAAAAATGCCCGTCCATCCATTATCTATGCCGCTTCTTCCTCACTAGGGTCACAGGGGAGCTGAAGCCTATCCCAGCTGACAATGGGCGAAAGGCAGGGACCCACCCTGGACAGCTCACCAATCCATCATATGGCGCACACACCATTCACCCCCACACTCACACCAATGGGCATTTTTGTGTCTCCAGTCAGCCTGAGGTGCATGTCTTTGGACTGCGGGAGGAAACCCACGCAAACATGGGGAGAACATGCAAACTCCACACAGAAAGGCCCCAGGCCGGATACGAACCCACTACCTTCTTGTTGTGAGGCGGCAATGCTAACCACTGTGCCCATCATGCATTAAAGGTGTGGTTACTGAAGGCCTTCTAAACCTCTGATACACCATTGCTGTTTGGAGTTGAAACATACTGAATGATTTGGCAATGAGTGAATGGGAAGTCAAATTTTGCTGGGCATAGTCAGCTGAGTAGTGAACAGACTATTTTGCAGTCTAATTGGCTGGGAGTCAGCATCTTGGCACAGTTTACTGTGTGTCCAGTCAGAACTATGCCTGCTACACTAACTTCATTTCTGATAAACTGTATACACTCATCAAGGTGAGTTCACAAATATTCACGGCTATATTGATAGCTACATGAATATGAATTTCATTGGGCGAAACATGTGGCTAGTTCACAGAATCAACAGTTTTTATGCTAAAATTATGCACATTATTTTGTTTCAATTGGAATATAGAACAATTATATGGCATGATAAATATTTTATACTTGCAGAAGCTTACGCAGTCCTGTGGTCTTTTTATAATGGCTGTTATACGACTGCATAAGGGCTTAACATCACTTCAGGTTTGCACAGAAGACCTTATGCATCATGATTTATGCAAAAACCACTATTCATCACATCTCTGGCCATTCTATAAAAAACTAAGCTAATTAACAAAGCATCAGTTCACCTTTTATGGGAAAAGTCTCCTAATATGCCTCAGAAAATCCTTGAAAGGTTGCCATTAGTCTGCAGTAGGGACACCAACAAGTCCAAAGTAAGGCCACTAGCCTTAAAAACATATGATGAGGTTCCTCAGTGCATTCTGCAGTTGCCAAAACAAGATTCAAAAAAACTTCCTGAAATAGCTCTTCTCTTTTGGCATCTCTATGACAGAAGTGAGTGATATGCTTTCCTCACGTTAGGGCGCCCAGTTATAGCAGAATATTCACAATGGCAAATTACAGCCACAGGATGCATAACAGTGCCTGATTCCGAGCTTGCGCTTTCTGAAACCTAAATTTTACCTGGTACTTTTAGACTGCACTCAATGGCAGTAGCAATGCAAACTTGAGAAAGCATGAGCAATACATCTGCTCAGAATAGGAAGTTAATAGTATCAGTGACATTGAAACTAGGCAAAATATTCAAAGCAAGAAGGAATTTTTAAGGGCGCATTAGCATAATATACAAAGAATATTAAAACAAATCATTTTTAAACATGACTGAATAGGCATATCTCAGAATGAAAGTATTATGAAGGCAGATTAATTGAATTAGTCATTCACATGCACATTCAGCAATGCTATGCACAACTCAGTTCCAGTAAAGTGGGTCAAGCGCTACCCACGCATGTGGAACTGTAGGAGTACAGAACCATAAAAGGATAACGCCAGGCAAAGATAACAGAAAATAGGTCTAACTGACCCACTGCAGCACATCACACTTCCTTTGTTTAGCAATGAAGAATATTAGTGAAAATAAGTGCAGAACAGCTCAAAACAGTCACAACTGCATGGCAACAATTTCTATATTGATTTAGAGAAGTATGAGCAGAGCTGACAGGCTAATTCTCCTACTTTTATGTTACTGAATAAAAATGCCAAGATTTCTCCATTTTTTAATGATCATAATTACATGGAGGGAAGTAAAAATTGTGCAGTTTGAATTTATATTAGTTTTACCTACCTTACAAAATCAGAGGTGTACAATCCAGGTTCAGAAATTAAAAGTCCTCCCCAGTATTTAGTTCCAACCTCCTGGATTTGCTAAATAAAACAGCCCTTCAGACCAGAGGTTGGACTAGTCAAGAAAATCAGCTGGTTGAGTTGATGGGTGGAAGTAAAACATGGTGGGACTTTTACTTTCTGACCCCTGGAATGTCCACCTCTGTACAAAATACAGAATAATGGCAACATTTAAAATTAATATTTTGAACTTTAGCTCACTATTTACATTTTAACATTACTTTTTTTTGCAGAACACTTTATATACCCATTACCCAACACACCTGACTCAAGTTTAAGATCTATTAATGTATTGAGCTGAATAGTGCTGATTTCCCAAATTCTATTAAAATGACTGCTATGGCACAAAAACTGTTGCAATTATGCTGTTTGTAATTAAGATCAATACTATGGCAAAGATAGTCAAATGCAAATGTAGTTGTAGTGGAAAATTCTAGGTCAGCTCACTAGAATGTTATTCTCAGGGTCTGGGCTCAGCGCCTGGACCTGAACCAGAGCCAGTTAAAAAAAATCATTGCAAACACAGCTGAGGATGGCTGCTTGAAAGGGGACGTCTCACACGTCAACTTAATCAATGGCTGAAGACTAAATGTTCAGCCTAAACTGTTGAAGCAACAATAAATCAAAGCAGGCTATTTCCACAACTAAACAAATCATTTTATTTTCTCTAGTGGTTGAGGAAATTCAGTAGTGTAGTGGTCTCTGGAGCAATGAGTATGCTCTATTAAGCAGATGGGTAGATCGCTCTGGAGAAAGTGGGTATACCCCTCTGTATACTTAAATTGCTTTTTGGCTGATAAATGGGTATTTTGTAAATTGACAGAAAAAAGGGTGGGTATACTCCATATCACTGCAAATACCCTCCACTGCACCACTGACTTAATTACACCACATGATGCACAGTATTTACGAAGTGCAACCAAAGAAATATATGCAGACATCATGTGCAGGCATGAGTTAAACACTGCTGCAGATGATTTTTTCATTTATGTAATGATATGATATACCGGTAATTTTTTCAACTTGAAATAGTAGCCTTTCATATTTCAAATTATTGAAATATAAGAACCTCAAATAAAGATGAACACAGACTGGCAGCCAGGGTGGCTCACACAATAAAGGCATTGCAGTGCAGCAGTGACCACCACTGCCCAGATTCGATTTTGGGCCATGCCTGTGCTGACTGTGGCTGGCAGCCTTTTAAGAGCAGTGCAGAATAGGCTTTGTGCTGCTGAGGGATATGGGAGGGACACAGTTGGTTAGGGTCAGCATTGTTTGTAGCTAAAGCGCCTCCAGCTGGCCAGCTGGGCACTCATCAGTAAAACTCACGTTGGGGTTTCCTCCACACTTGCTTTGATTTGATACCCTTAGCACAGTCTTGCTGAAAGATTCATTTGTGGCCATGTTTTATTCTCTTTGAAGGCAGCCACCAGGTTTTTGGCCAAAAATGTCTGTATTTTCTAAAATTCATGATTCCATTGACCTTATTAAGAGCTACATGTTGAGTAGACTGAAACAACCCCATAACCTTAAACATCTGCTATAAATCTACCATATTTCACAACTGGGGCTCCATTTCAGTGCTTTCACAAACAAAAACGCATGGGGTGGTAACGTGATGCACAACAGTCATAGGCAGCATATTTATCGTCTTCACCCAGTTTGATGGTGTCCTGCTATAAAATTAAAGCATTTGCGTCTCAAGGGGTTGGACAGCGCAAATGGAGGTGTGTTAATGCAACAAGCTGGTGCTGTGAAATTTTCATGGAGGAAATACAAATAATTCACTTTAGTCTCACCCTTGTTTTAATACCGCAGGTGCCATTTTGTATACTTTTGTATGATCTACAATGTAAATTACCCACATCTTTTCATACAAAACGGCACATTACCTGATGAACTGACCTCTATCTCCCAAACACCTTCATGTATTATTGAATTGGAGCAGGGTTCTGAGGACTGAAGACGGCAGTGGTAACGCAAGTAAGGTGCTTGTTCATCACATGATGTAATTGCCAGTTCGCAATGGCATTAATGCATTAGTTTGAAGGGGAATAATAGAGGCTAATCTGATTGGCCATAATGGAGCTAAACTCCCACTACATGTTGAAGTAATTAATTCATCTAAGTCTATCCCCTTTAACATCAGTGCCAATGCTGCGCTATCACCTCCAGTCACAAAATTACTGGAGTGAAGCAGGACATACCCAGTTTTGCTCAGCAAAACCATTAGCTCTTAAATTGGCTGACGGCGTTTGGCCCATCATAATAGGGCCCTTGGTGTGACTTCATCTTTGATCCAAATTTCCTAATTCTGACACAAAGCCAACTCCATGTTAAACATGGCCAAAAATTTGTGTTCGACGTGACAATAAACATTTGCTGTTTTTTTCCTACTGCTGAAAGTAAGTCATTCAGAGCAAAAGCAGTACAAGTTGTGTAGTCCCAGTCACAGGAATGAAGACTGCATATGAAATTTGAATGGATATCTGAGGCACCGCGCACAGACTAAGAGACATGTACGCAGTGTGTTTTGTGAGCTGAGTTGCACATCAGGCTCCAAAAAACAGAATAGAAGTGCTAATGGAAGTCTCCACTTGACTAACACTTCCAGACTCTAACATCTGATACCTGTCACAGATAATTAAAGGAATGAGTAGTCCCTGCTGCTGCTGCGGTGCCTCCCAAACACACTCCGGAACATTCCGACCCTTTGGCGTGCACTGAATATTGCTAAATAACATCAGCAACTCAACAAGAACCATGCGTCATGAAAAAAGTTTTATCTCTGTTAAATCATCGCTAGTGGTGTTTAAAAGCTGTGATATTCATACCGAGGTAGATTACCGTAATTGCAAAGCATAAAGAAACCTAAATGTTCAAAAACAGGTTCGCTGCTTTACAGTACACCAATTGGTAAAGCTTACTTAAAAAGAAAAATTAAAGTTGTATTTCAGATAAAAATCTATGAACAGACTGGTGACAGATAAATAATAGACTTTCGAGAGAAGTAGCAATTCAAAAGTAGCAATCAATATACCAACACTAAAACGATATAATAAGAGGGCGAAGCACAGAATTTAAGAAACTCAATATTTTAACCAACCAGCATGTATCAAACATAGTCCAGCATGACCGAACAAAAGCATTGCCCTAGAAAGCCAACAATGGGCACATACAGAGCTGGTTGCTTTGTCAAAACAATCAGCGCTTTAAGTTAGCCTTCTGCTTGGCCCCATGCTCACTGTGCTGGTTATGGGATAGAGAAATAAAAATAGTTTTGTGTTTGTTCCTCAGCTGCCAGTGACAAGCTGCAGCCGCCGAAAAGGTGCAACTCAGACTGCCCTTACCCCCCACATAGACACGTACCTCCTTGTACCCCAAAATAGAAATGTAATGCACTTTTATGTATTCAAATGAACATATATTTTTGAGAACATTAAATGTATTGTGACAATTATTAATAAATGGTTGAATACACAACATTACAGCTGGTATCCATGCTCCCTCAGGCTTAAATACATTAATTTATCCCCAGTGTGGAAAGCCCAATAATATTGCTGAGGGTTATGGCCTTTGCTATCGATCCGGAAGAGTATAGAGAAGCATGTACTGAACTACAAGAAACTATACGCGATAGCCACTAAGCTGGGCCGGCACAGACATCAGAGAAGGAAGCAATCAGATCTAATGAGAGGTTCAACAGACCCTCAGGTGTCTGTTTGGTCAGAGAGTTCTGAAGCAGTAGGATGAGACTCATCATGGTCAACTGAACCCTGCCACCCAATGGGAACCCTGAGGCCAATTAGACATCGCTTTGTGGGGGAGCTCATTTCAAATGGCTAAGGCAAATCCTGGATTTCATACGTACATGCATTTTCTAAAACATCACAATTATTTATTTATTTATTTATTAACCATTATTTAACCAGGGAAGTCCCGTTGAGATTGAAATCTCTTTTTCCAGGGAGCCCTGGGGGTTGAGGGCAATTTGCACAGCCAATTATATCACGGGATAATTAGGTGGCAGGTCGAAAGAGCCAGGTTGGGACTTTACCCATGACACCGCGGAACCCCCTACTCTTATCGAAGAGTGTCATTGGATCTTTAGTGACCACAGTAAGTCAGGACCTCAGTTTAACGTCTCATTCGAAAGACAGCATCTCCTTCAGTACAGTTTCCCCATCACTGTACTGGGGCATTGGGGATTATTCCACGAGAGGGAAGATCGCAACCTAGTGGCCCACCAACACCTCTTCCAGCAGCAACTTGGTTTTTCCAGATAATCTCCCATCCAAGTACTAACCAAGCCCACACCTGCTTAGCTTCAACCACGCTGCTGGAGCAGATTGAATTGTGGTATGGCTGCTGGCATTTGCAGGGGAGAACTCAAGCCTCTGCGAACTACTGAGATATCATGAAAAAATATATCAGAAAATTATGAGTCATAATCCATATATTTACAATATCACATGGCATATTCAATTTTTATTACCATATAAACACCCACTGGCAGGTAAGTGGTTAGAGAGAGAGAGATTACAGAGATTACAGACACAGCAGCGTCGTACTGGAAAAAGCAGGTCAAATTAGTTCACACTGTAACTAAACATTGGCATTTTAACAGTGACAGATGAAGGCAGAGAGAAAGAATCAGGGCCCGCTCCTCTGGAAAGAACCTCAGAGGGAAACAAACTCTAAAAACAAGTCAAAAATGGTATGAGCAAGAATAGTTTTCTAACAAAGTGCCAACATAATGTATAATGAAGTTCTCAGGAAAACCAATAAAAGGGTTGCCATTTCCAAGTAAGTTCCCAGGAAAAGGCAGGTTTCCCATCAGCCAGATTACAAATAAAAAGCTAATGTTTGACCTTTCACCCTCAATACCCCCACTCCCAAGAAAGTGGGATCTAGGCTTCGAATTGATCTTCCCCCCCAAGTCAATGAATACCCTAAAATCCACCAATAAATGGTCAACTAACCACAAAATGATGAATAGCCACAGCCATTTTCAGTCACCAGACTTGAAATGATTGAATATTTTCAGATTTGGTTGGGAGGAGTGGTCGACGGTGTTGCTAAATAAGCTAGTTACACCCTAAGGAAGAATACACCGGAGCATTTCCATTTTTGGGACAGAAAATAGTCCCTGATAAAATGTTTTCTCTGAGCAATTCAATCAGGATAAAATAATTTTACAATTTTTTAACATACAACATGACTCCTTTGCTCAACAATTAATATTAAAGAGCCTTTCCCCTCATCCTTCGCCAAACTGCTGCAGTACACCCAGTGGCCATATTGTTAGGGAAACTAGCACACCTGCTCATAAACAGCAGCTCAAATAACCAAGTGTTATAACGGAGCTATGCAGAAGAGGATCTTTAAACTCACAATACGTTGAACCTTGAAGCGGAAAGGCTACAACACAGGTCCACACTGGATGTTGTGGCTCTACTGGACAAGGTCTTACCAAACCAGAAATGAGAAGATAGGAAAAACATTAACGGGTCTGGCAAATCTTAATTTTTACAGCAAGATGCAGATGGTAAGATCAGAATTTGACATAAACTACATAAACCAAGGATCCATCCTGCCTCATGTCAACGACTCAGGCTGCTACTTGCGATGTAATCGTAGAGGGATTTTTTTGGCACTCAGCATCAAGCAGATGCCGCTGCCATCCTGAGTTTTGTCGATGGCCATATGCATCCCTTTATGGCCACAGTCCACCCATCCCCTAATGTCTGCTTCTAACAGGATAGTGTTCCATTTCACAGGGTGCAAGTCATCTCAAGCTGGTTCAAAAAAAAAAAGTTCAGTGCGCACCCATGGCGTCCACACTCAGTTGATCTCAATCCGATAAAACGCTTTCAGGAAATGGTTGAACAGGAGAGCTAGAGCAATGCCAATCGACAGAGCCGCAGCATATAAATATGGACAAGAATCTCTGATGAAAGTTTCCAGCACCTTTTTGAATCCATGCTGCAAATAAACCAAGCTTTTTGGGGGGCAAAGGTCAGTCCCATCCATGAATGGGACTTCCTCTTGAGCACTCTATGTGCCGTCTCTTGCACCTGATTCCCATTGTTACCTATTGTGTCTATGCATTTAAGTTCCTGTCTTTGTCTTTTGCGTGGCCAGATTGTTGCACTGGCATTTTGCACTGCTCTACTCTTCAGCATTAATTGTGTTTTTCGAAGTTCCAGTTCCCCACAGCCCCGCGTTCCCATTGGTGTTTTCCTCATCGTTTGTTCCCCCAGTCAGAGTCATCAGTCTTCTTCCCCTGGTCTCCACCTCCCTTTGGACTGATCACACAGAAGCTACTCTGGAACAGATTTTCCACCTTGCCTTGCCTGACCACCTGAACACAGTTCGCCGCTTCCGGACCTCCGCCTGCTCTACCACCAATTCTAGCCAGCCCGACCACTGCTTGTTCATTCCCTGAATAAAGCTTCATATTTCTTTGTACTCGATTCTGCTCCTGGCTCCATCTGTTTGCTGAGCCAGAGTTACCAATATACTGTAGATCATTTACATCTGCAGTCCCTGGGCAGGAAAATGTCAAAATAATAAACATTTTGAATGCAATAATGCCACAATAGCTGGCTTATGATTTTCAGAAGCACAAACACACTTTCTCTTGGGAGTACTCACAATAGTCTAAACTACAAATATTAAATGATAATTTTGATAGCTATCCATATTCTCTGAACAGCTTAGATTGTAATTGCGATAACTGAATCTTTCTTTATTCACTCCACTTAATTGTCTATATTCAGAGAAGAATAAAAGCCATCAATTGCATTTTAGAGATACTAGACATAAACCCAAATAGGACATGATACTGAAAGATATCATAGATTCCTGCATGATGATGCTTCAATATGATCTGAACTCTGTTCTCATTGAATTTACCTTGTAATATTTAAGTGCAATATCCCTGAAGCTGTTTATGTCCAGTAAATCTTAATGGAGTACTACTGTGTTCTCTGGGTGGTCTTGGCAACATTCATACTGATCACAAAGGTTACAAATAGTTACTTGGCTTGAGCTAGATGGCATTGCCCATTGAAGGTAAACAAAACCATGGTTCTGGATATTAATAGCCTCAAGAATAGGAATGCAAATGTTTTGGTTCACAATAGTTCCAAGGAAGAGGATGCATAACAAGACGCAACATTAATATTAAAGGAATTTTCTTATGGCAGTATTATGAAGTCTGGAGATTTAAAAATAGAATCAAAAAGTGGAAAGCAGTGCAACAGCTGCATGTTTTATTCTGTAAACTGAATGAAAGTTCTGCTCACTGGAAACAATTACAAAGTTAGAACAATGCTGTCAGAATACATCTCGCTTTAAAGAAACAATGTACAATTCATTCCAAAACTTGCTGTAAGCCGGTTTCACCCCAGTCAGAAAATGCAGCTTATTAAAAATTGCCAACTGGATATTTACATGATACTGAAATTCACTCTTTCATCGTATGCATAATTTTCTGTTGACAGTTGGCAAACTCAAAACATTCACAATTAATTTGCTAACGGTGGCATCTCATCAAATCAATACAAAATGAGTCAACTATCAGCTAACCAGGCAGTGCCGAGTGAGTATTACTACATCCAAAACACATCCCCAAAAGGAAGAGCCCGTTGCATAAAAAAGATTTTAGAGTCCATAAGGCAGAGAAAACTACAGTAATTTACAGTGCATTATAGCTGAAGCTGTCCAGAAGGATGGATTTTACGGTTTCAAAAAAACAGGGTGCTGAAGCAGCAGGTGATGGCACCTGGGCCTTACAAACAAGAATCGATCGTCTTTTTCTTTGTGGCTCCTCTCATACAGGCTCCACCAGGACAAGCAAAATGAGTTTGCTTATCATGGCTACTCACAAAGTGACAACATCATAATGTCCACATGTGTCTTAAGCAGGGGGTGGATAAAATATCGGATCACGATTACAAAAACATCTACACACGATTCCCATTAATCTGAAGCGTTTTACCATTATGTGTCCACGAATACATGCCAATGGTACATGCTATTGTGAAAAAGCTGGTATTCACTGTTTCTGAACAGTCAGTCATTCATTTTCATACATCTGGATAAGGTTATGTTTGGCTTCAGCCGAAGGACACATTCATTCAACGATATCTGTAGTTAACTTTTAGTATGGTACCAGTTCTGTAATGGCACAAGCAACCATTTCATGGAGCTAACTGGGTTCAATGACTGCTCTTGAGGGGCATGTAATGGGAAAGCAATATGGAACCATTTTAGGAGACCAGGTCCATCCAATTGTGCAAGCACTGTTCCCTCAAAACGCCCCCATATATCCACATAACAACACCGCAATACGGGCTGCTGAAAAGTTTTTTTTTCAGTTAAAACTCTACAGAATGATTCCAGAACAGGAAGATGCAGGACACAAGGGTAAAATTAATTGCAGCTTTATGGAGAGTTCCACAGTGCTGATTGCGCACTAGATTTCCATGGAGACTGTCCTTGATGAATGAGCCTTTATCCAACTGCACACTCCTTTGGGGACTCACAGTCTCTCTATCAACCTGTCTTCTTCAGTGCATTGTAGCGCCATGTCTCCCCTAGGTTAGCAGCACACACATAACAGGCCATCCATGTGATGTTAGACAAAATGGGATTCATCGGACCAGGCAATGGTCTTCAATTGATCCAATGTTCTTCTGACGCTCTTGTAACCATTATAAGTGTTTTTGATGGAGGACCAGGGTTAGCATGGGCACTCTGACTGGTCTGTGGCAATGCAGTCCCATACACAGCAAGGTAGAATGCACTGTATGTTCTAACACAGCCTTCCAGTAACCATTTCTGAGACCACAGCGGTCCCTCTGTAGGACCAGACAAGATAGTCTTCTTTGCCCTTGTGCATCAGAGAACCTTGGGTGCCCAACTAGCTGTCACTGGTTTGTGGGTTGTCCCTCTTCAGTCCACGATTGGTGGGTACTCACCACTACTGATGGGGGACATCCTGCAAGACTTTCCATTTCAGACAACAAAAACATTGACTATGAGGACCAACTATTTGTTAGTGGGCTAATGTACAGTAAAATACCCTAGACTTTGAAACATGCCATTTTTAATAATAAAATCAATGCTACTTGTATCATCTGTGAATGCTCATACTGTTTTGTCTCATTGGAGTACATGTAATTAGATCAATTTCACATAATACTAGTGCAACAATTGCTTCATTTACAGTACATGTGATAAAATATAAAATTTATGGACTTATATACCCTGATTTAAATGCTAATAATATGAACAAGAATAAATTGGCAGAATTATACAGCAAGTACAGTAGATGTGGGAGATACAGAAGTTATGCGAACATAAGAAAATATGTAAGCAAGACAGCCCTTCTGGCCCTGTCATACATGAAGTGTATAGATCTTAGAACTGTAAAATAATATTTTTCAGAAAAGGCTGTTAAATGGTATGTGTGAAACTCAGAATGCAGCCAGTGTATGGTGCATTTGTGACAAAATATCCTGGCATGAAATAATGAAAAATAGCTAAACTAGAGGGCGCTCGGCAGAGCATACCTCCGCCATGCCGTATATATGTTTTTTTTGGTGATAGAATATGTTCCAGATGACACACAAAGTTAAAACAACTCTTTCTTGGACTACTATTTATCATCCTGCCAAATTTCGTGCCAAACTGTTCATAACATTTTGAGTTTTCCGGTCAGAAATATCATACAAACCCGCCATAGACAGCTATATTTTAATTCTTCCAGATCCAGAATCCAGAACACAGTTGCAATCAAAATTATTTAACCCCTGTTGCACATTAGGTTTACTGACAAAACGTGCAAAATTTCAGCTGTTTGCAAAGAACAAATCAAACAAGAACGATTTAAATAGCTCAACACAACAAATATTACAAGTGGCTTCTCCAAATTCAATACAAAATGCCACTTTTAATGACTGCTGCAGGCTCAAAATTATTCAACCCATTCGTGATGAGCATCTTTAATACTTAGTATAGCACCCTTTTGCTGCTGTGACCTGCTGGAGATGTGATGCATTGGCAGACAACAGCTTCTGGCAGCATTCCCAAGGAATCTTGGCCCAGTCCCCATGGACAAAGGCCTCCAGTTCACTAATATTCTTGGGTTTGCTTGCTGCAACTGCCTTCTTCAAATCCCAGCAGAAATTTTCTGGTGACTATGAAGGCCACTCTAGATTGTTCCAGGACTTCTTCTGAAACCAAGCCTTGGTGGATGTTGAGGTATGCTAAGGATCATTGTCCTGTTTTAAGGTCCAATGATCCCCAAGCTTCAGCTTCCTCACAAAGGGAATGACATTTTCTCCTTGGATATCCTGATACTTGATTGAATTCATCTTGCCCTCTACCCATTGCAGGTTTCTACTGTCAGAGGAAGCAATGCAGCTGCAGAGCATCAACAAGCCCCCACAATGCTTCTCTGTAGGCAGGGTGCTCTTTTTAGTTTATGCTTCTTTCTTCTGCCGGCAGACATACCACTGATCCATAAGCCCGAAAAGTTCCAGTTTTGTTTCATCACTCCACAGAACAGTATCCTAAAACTTCTGTGGCTTATTTATATGGTTTTGAGGATATTGGAGCTTGTGCTTTTGGGCCAGTTGCGGTGTATGTCTTGGAGTTTGGGCATGGAGACCTTCAATGTTTAGTATGCGTCCTACTGTGCAAACTGAATCTTCAGTTCCTCCTGCCTCCAAGTCTTGCAGCAGGTCTATTGCAGTCACCCGAGGGTTTTTGACTCAGAAATTTGGTGGCAGCTTTTGACAGCTTCCTCTTTCTGCCAGGTCCTGGTGGTGCAGCCTCTGTTCCTTTAACTCTGAACTTGTGAACTATGCATCCAACTGTATCTCTACGAACATTCAGTGCCTGTGCTACCTTTTTGTATCCTTTTCCTTGTTTGTGGCAGGCAATGATCTCTTCTGTTACCTTTTTGGACAATTCTCTTGACAGCCATATTTCTGATATGCAATCAAATGTCACTGTCAACAAACCCCTAGCCAGTGAAAGTATTTGATGTGTTCTATTTCAAGCCAACATGATGCAACTTATGAAGCTCTTGATTAGTTGCATTAGGTGTGATTTAGACAACACCTGATTTGCAAATGTGCTCTTATGACAGATTCTATTCAAGGGGTTAAATAATTATGCCTCGGTGCGCATGCGCAAGCAAGTTATACGGTAGTTCGTTTGTGTTTCATTCATTCATACATTCATTCAGTCATACTGTCTGTTACCAGGATAGCTGCTACGCTGGTCAAAATTAAGTCCTAGAATATGGCTCTATGGGTTAAATGCCATGATCTCTTCAATTTAAATTTGCCAGATTTTTGAGATAAAGCTTTGTTTTTGAGTTAGAGCAATATATGATTACCACGATGGCTGCTCCGAGCGATCAAGACTTCAACGAAGAAAAAGCTCTTCACAGTGGATCGCTTTACAACTTGTGAGTTCGAATTATATCACAGCAATGGCTACTGCTGATGGCAAAACTTGACAAACGGAGCACAATGCCGACAGTGATTCATGTAGACACACATTGCGTACTGTGTTAAATACAGCACTGCGTGGATTTTCGAACTTACTGCTGTATGAACTTTATAAATCATCACAAATGATTTCTCCCCCCACACAGTAACAGTGTGCAAATGAACAATGCTTTCAGTTATTGCTGGGCTTCACTAAGCCTAACAACCGCAGTCTCGCTAAGCGGTCCTACGAAGCTGCTTATCAACTCGTTATGTGAACCGCGGCTTTCCCGACCTAGATATCTGCGTGTTCACATAACAGAGACGGCATTTGTAGCATATGACCAATCATCTACCGGCAGCAGAGCCGCATATTTTACAAATGAAGAGCAAATTATCATATTAGAAAAATATGAGGAATACAGGATCATACAGATCAAAGACAATGCTCAAGACAATAGGACACCCACCACCAGTTGGACGGGGGTGTGAATTACATTCTGTCAAAATGACAGAAAATATTCGGTTAACGTGACCTCTGTCCTGCATAGTATGAAAGGTGCTTCCCTCCAAAAACCTACTGCTCCCACAGAGTCTGAATTGCACTAATTATTGGTCAGTGTTAAATAGACCCAGAATAGTGTGAAAGGTGTTTCCCTCCATAACTGTACATTAATGTTCATCAGACTGCCACTGGTGGGTAAATACATGAGTATGTCAAGCATAGATGCACAGCTAGGGCACTCTGACATGTCCACACAGAATTTTATAGCTTCATTAAGGGACATACTTGTCACTGCTGTAAGCACCGAGGCATCAGCACCTTCAGTGCTTTCATTTTGAAACTGCAGTAGTCATTAAAAGTGGCATTTTGTGTTGAATTTGGAAAAACCACTTGTAATATTAGTTTTGTCGAGTTATTTAAAATGTTCTTGTTTAATCTGTTTATTGCAAACTGCTGAAAGTTTGTAAATTGCCAGTAAACCCAATTTGCAATGGGGGTTGAATAATTTTGATTGCAGCTGTATGTTCTGGATCACTTCCAAAATTGAATCAACTCATCCTTGGACTACCACCTATCATCCTACCAAATTTTGTGCCAAACCGTTCATAATTTTGTCAGATGGACAGACAAACAAACATGAAAGGTCATTCATAGAATGATGACTAGCCGAAATCGTGCACAGCTTTCTGAATCAGAATGAACAGAATGGAGTTAGTTTCAAGTCTCTAGCTGTAATAGTAGCAGAGTTATGAACCAAAATGCGTTTTTTAATGTTTTTGGTGACCTTGACCTTTAACCTAAAAAAAAGTTTAGGCTTCTGGCGACGAACCTATCATATGGTGAAGTTTAATGAACATAAACGATATGGAAAGGGTAAAAAAGTGTTTTACTAACAAACAGACATACAAACAGACGACTAACGCACCAACTAACATACTTTCGGCAAGTAACGACTAACGCAACCGACTAACATACTTGCCGAAGTAATAACCTCCTTGGTAATAATCTCCTCGGCTGAGGTAAGCGGTGAAATCAATGGTTCAGAGAAAGGACAGATCACCAAATCCCTCCCCAGCTTTTCCCCCCAACTGCCACCAGATTTTCATCCTTCATTATCAGTATACTTTGGCCTGACATAAGTGGTAAGCTCTGGAAAAGGAACAAGCCATAAGATGTCAGCACTTCTACTTCAGATCACTGCAAAAGTGAGAAAAAGGGCTGATGGCTTCAAACTTTGAGCAGCGAGAAAGGACGGCACATTAGTACACAAAATACAAAGAAGTTTGAGACTCAGAACCAACAGCAGTTAAGTAAATCACCCGAAGGTCCAACTGGTGGAAAAGATTGATTAGTCCACAGTATTTAATATGTATTTCCTATTTCAGCCGATTTCTGCTGAGGAGTATGAGTAGTATGTTTTGTTCTTCAAATTTAAAGCACTTCACTTGCAATTGTTATTTGATTTGCATGAAGCCTTCACATCAGCCTGAATTTATTCCAAAAGCTGTCTTCACTACCAATAGAACAGGAAAAAATAGCTGAGTGACAACCACTTATTATACAGCACTCAGCTACAGGTCACAATGCTTGGGTGCAATATAGCTCAAAAACTCACATCAGTGCATTAAATTACATGGTAAATATAGGTCTGAAAAAAAGCACTGTCAACCTAACAGGGAAAGTGACCCACATAGTTCTAACACAGATTGTTCATCATACACAAACAAGCATTTTTTATTTTACGATCTATTTTTTTTTTAATTAAAAATCCCCTGCAATTACTAAGTAAAGAGGCCACATGTGGCAGCATTTAATTGCGTTCTATGCCATTCTGCCATTGAGTAGCAGCAGTGCACTGGTTTTTCCGTCCTCTCCCCTTGCCTATTACCAGCCCAGTGTTGAAAAATGGAGTGACCTAATAGTGAATCCAGCTGAAAATATTCTTATATTAATTTCACCTGCAATGCAGCACTCTATCCCATTTGCTGTCTAGCCTGAGGACTGGCAATTCCCTGCAGTAACAATTAAAACTGCCTCACAGCATATTGGCCAGCTGCAATTTTTTTGCTATCCCAAAAAACTGCTCCATTCGAGATTACAGCATTGTTGAATGATAATAAGAAGAGTTCACACAGATAGGACCAAGCCCAGTGAACCAGGTCATCTTCCAGTCGCAAGTTAATTGAGGTGGGCAGAGTCAAACTGTAAACTGTAAGCTGCAATTTGACCGGTTTTTACTGCTTACAGCACGTTCTCAATACCTCAGTTTTAGTCCTGTCATTTACACGCTAGTGTGAGCATTGTAGGTGATCTGGATTTCTCAGTTAAAACATTTCCCCACACTAAACTGAACCAGGGTGTAAGGGTCACTCAAAACTACAGTCAAGAAAAAGAAGTCCGAATTGTGCCCTCAACATTGGAGCCACATGAAAATCATTTGTTTTTAAATTACTTGTGCACAGAGGCACAAAATCTGCTGAGTGAAATTACAAACCACAATGACTCCAGGCTTATTTTTTGAGCTATCAAATGCCCTGTCACAGAGGCAAGCACGATCAAACACAGCAGCCAGTAAGTTTAATCAGGAAACTAAGAGTATCTGAGTCCTTGGTGAATCAGGGATTAGAGCTCATCCTTCTATCTCATAGGCAGCCCTACTGTACCTGCTGAGAAAGCAAGAAGCTCATTTTCTGCAGGGCTTGCAGTGATCAATACTAGAAGCCTTTTAATTGGAAATGGAGCATCAGCAACAGAGCCGAGGCTCCTGGTAATGATTACTTTGCCTAGTGCATTGCATTACAGTTCCCATCAGCAGTCTCCAATGCAGAACTGTATCAGGACTGTATGTATTTCAAGCATCGCACCTACAGGTAGACATTGCAATATGGCTCTGCTAACTGAAACTACCAGTATCTACCCTGTGACTGCAAATGTACAACATTCCCAGTATTAGGCACTCATAAACACTTAAAAAGGATCTCAAAAAGGTGTAACCATAAACACTCATAAAACCGTAGTCCCTCATCTATGGGTTTAATAATTAATTTGTACATTTCTAATTTATACAAGGTTAACTGTGACTTGTGAGTTAGCAGAGAACATTTTTTCCCTTACAAAGTCTATTTTACAAAAGTACTCCATAAGAACAAAAATGTACGTGCAATATATCTTTATTTCTGAGACAGGATCAGAGGAACTTGTGAACAAGAAGGGGGGCTGGTGACATAGCATTCTGAACAGCTGTCTTCCACCAGGTGTGCCCTTCAGCTACCCCTGGTACCCTCTCCAAAGCAAATCACATAAACACTCTCCTCCTGTCAATGGCTGACCCCTCTGTGTATATTACAACAAAAAGTGGGTCACTGTTTGACTTCTGCTTTGAGGGATAAACCCTGGCAGGGCACACCACTGGTTCCTGTCCAGGGTGGAGATTTAAAACTCAGCCCTGGTTCATCTCATGAAGAATGTGCTTTGAAATATTCATATGTGCTTAGAATTAAGCCGTCCATATCCACTTCAAAGAGCACTGTGGAGCACAAATCCAATCTCTCTCGAGAACCGCTGAATACCCTGTTCATAAGTATAACAGAAAATGTCACGGCACTTAGGTAATTATTAACGTTTGAGTAAGTATATTGACATTCAATAAATATTAAGAATACCTAATACTGTTCTAGAGAAATATCTTTGGAGGGTTCTGTTCCCATTTAGCTTTCATTCCATGATTAAAATGATTTTAGACTTTGAAAGGCAGAGTGAGGGAATATGGATCCTATGTTAAATTTCAGCATACGTCAGTATAATCACAATATAAACTTCAAAATAAACATATACTTAAAGTGTAATAAAATTTAATAATGTTGTCTTTTTCTTTGTATGAAAACAGGAATTCATCATGGCATTTTGTGTCATTGATTAGACGTGTTACTCCTAGATTCCACCGGGCGCGTTACATCTTCAATGTAACATGTGCAACACTATTTCGCTCCGTCTTCCACGCAACTTTATATCCCACCGAGAGCGGAACGGAAGCGAAGCGTCCTGCCGGCTGATAATATTGATCTGCTCTGATTTAGGTAATTTCGTCATTTTTCCTGGATATTACTGCATCTATCATGGGTGAGTAGGCTATAAAGTTAAATGCTTTCTATTCTTGTCTGTTTCAATTGTACTAATTGTCATTTCTGACTTTTTTGCGCTTTGTTTTTTACTCTGTTATGTCTTATGTGTGGGGGGAGGGTGTTCTGGGTTTGGGGTTGGAAAATGGGTTCAGTCTGTGATCTCATAACGTGTATTGTTTACTCTAGTGATGAACCCTGAAAACTAATAAATATACTTATAAAAAAAAAAATCAAAGACAAATAGTTGAAAATGAAGTTATAAATGAATTTTAGATGCAATTGGTAGCTAGTTTCTTTTAGTTAAAAGGATATCCCCCTTGAGAGTTCCTTCCTGCCGGGCACGATCTGGGGTGCTTTCCCATATGCACAGATGTTAACGTAGTTGGAACCATTGACTGTATGTGGTCGAACTTTGTAGGTTTCTAATGTAGTTAGCAACTGTGCTTTTGGAAAATGTACCCCTGCTCTGTTCAGCTGGACACGACTGTGGTCAGCCTCTTTCAAAAATAGACTTGCCGCGTATTCTCCGTGGAACAGAGAGGAGAGCCGTTTCTGGCATGCTGCCAAGACATGCTGTAGTGCAGCTGGTGGAATCACCAGCATTGTCTAGAATGGTTGTAATCAGCTCCGGCGACCATTTCGCAGCAGTCATGCAGCCGTGACGCTCCCAGTGGAATCTAGGGGTTAGCATTCCATAATTGCTCCCCAACACACTATTTTCCAATGGTGCCTCAAGTTTCACAACACTACAAGTACAGCTCAGCTGAAAATCATAGGTTTTCCATTACCAGCTGGATACAAACTCTATAATGGCTGGGCAATTATTGCAGTCAATGCCGAAGATGAAAGCGTACTGCTCTATGTGGTCAAGCTGAAAGTAGACCCGGCTCAGACAGCTGGCTGCTCACAGTTGGGAGAGGTTATCACAATATGGCGCTCATATGTAAATGACTGGCTGGTGGTCAGAGCATGTCAAGTCGATCCTCCCTGTATTTTTTTCACCTGTAAGCTCACAAAAGTGCATTTTTAGATGTCCACCATTTCAAAAAGAAATTTTGACATAAAACCCATGATTTCAAGGTAACCAAATTATATTCTGTGATTCCAATTTATACTGGCGTAGTTTTTGCATCTATATACATGTACAGTACAGTATATTAAGGGGTAACAAATCATGCGGAGTAGCAGATCAATTGGTGTTTAAAAGACAATATTTTCACAAGTATGTCATGAAAACTGCCATTTTAGGACTTGAATAAGTGGTCTGTTTAATGCGAACATGCAAATACCAAATGATGTGACAAATGAATTTTTCCTCGCCGTTTTTGAAGTTTCATTGTATGGGTGGTATGAAATAACTTGATCTGACCAGCGCAAAAGAAAATGGTTTTTCTGGTGAGAGCAGAAGCGCGGCCGCCACTTCAATTTAATCCGTAATAAAGTATACATTTTTAATGCCACAATTTTTCAGTCCTTTATCAGATAAAATGTTTTGGACTTCTGCCGTAACATAAACGGCGGGATTTGTTTCATTCTCTCATGTGGTAATTCAGCTAGTAGTGGATGACTTGTGTTGTATGTTAAGCACGTATGTAGAACAATGCGCATTAGCATACATGTACAAGTGCATTCACTGAAGGGTGGTCACACAATGTCGACATGACGTTAATGATTACTTGATGACTTATTCTTGGTTCTGGTTCAATTTGTTTTTTTAATACATGGCCCCATTTCCAAAAAAGTTGGGACACTGTGTTCAGTGTAAATAAAACAGAATGCAATGATTTGCAAATCAATTAAAACCCTGCATTTAATTGAAAATAGGACATAGACTACAAATCAAATGTTGAAAGTAATAAAGGTGGAGTCCCATTTAGGGTGCCCATGGGGTTCATGAAACCACCAGAGAAACCTGCGATATAAATTTTCTTTATGACAAAAAAATGATATTTTTAACATTTTTTTAGTTTTTGGGAGGGGCCACCCAATCTGGGGCCCCACAAAGTGTCACCAATGATTATAATCATGTGCTATTCAATACACATTGTAGCTGATATATTTTCCTCATGAATGAAAAAAGAATTTGTTGAAATTGATGTCATACTGCCGAGATAGGAAGATATTTGTTCAAAAAATATGTTCTGAAATGGAGATTTCCAACGCCCACGTGTGTAAACGACAGTACATTTGACAAAGTTCCCGGCCATAAGGGAATTTGCTGAAATTTGCCCTAGGGTATGGCCAACATTCAATTAAAAAACCAAGATGTGTCGACACTGGTAACATTTTCATCTGAACACTTGCATCAACCGACCGTTGTAAACCCAAAAATGGGGTGTGTTGATACAAAATAGATTGTCTGAGTATGGGTCTCACTTAATTCTTCTTGTTTAAGTTTTTTTCAGTTATATAGTTATTAACTATGACCCTTATGATGTTTTTGCTTAAAAATATTGCCTATTCTTAGACCTTCAAACTGAAGGACCCTCAAGACCACGACAAGGTGATAGGTCCCCTTGAGGAATAACTACCATGCTATCATGCTTGTTAACATATGATATATTTGATACACATTTGACTAAATTTCGCACAAATTAAATAATCTATTTACAATTTATCACAGATTTGAATTTGGCTGTTTGTGGCTGCATCTTTGTTTGTGACTGAGTGATAGAGGTATCTGAGATAATACAGGATGCTGGCCACACACATTCCGATAGCACGCTTACCTGTTGGGCAAACACAGTAATAATCCTTGAGTGGATCATCCTCATCAGAGGAGTCAAATTCAATCCAGACATTACATTTAGTCTGAGACCGATGTCTGGAGTGAATCTGACCTCTGATAAGGTTTGGTGTGCACTGGCACACCCACACCTCAGAGTCTCCACCAGGGGTGAGATGTTCTGAGACATAACCCGGTGCCTGCTTGAGCGGGTATAAACCACATGTGACTGTCTTCAGGTACTCTAACAGCAAGAGAGAAAAGTGTATATCACTAGCATCCATTTTTTGCCAAACAACTTTCGCCTTTCGAGTCATGTCTGGGGTCGCTTTAACTCTATCTGCCAGGAGTTTGGCCTGGTCAAGGTAGACTTCATCCTCAATGCGATCGCAACATCTGCTGCTCTTCGCTCAGAATCAGGTTGGTAGATAGCTCCATGAGCAGCATTGAGACAAACAGTTGTTCCTCAGACTAAGGTTCCAATAACTGGAATAAAATGATTTGAGGTTAACCGCTCTTTGAAAAATGTCCATTGCTTTACCCACCCGTGGTAGCTCTCTACCACCCATCTGGTTTTCGTGCAGAGGCAATCAGCATTGGCCTGTTCAGTGTCATGCTGTGAGTTGCCACTTAGCACAGATGGCATATGTGCATCATAACCATGGGACTAAAGCACAGACATGACATCCCTGAAGCCTCTGTCGACAATCGCACTGTCTTGCTCCTCCATCCAGGATTTCAGATGGTCCAGTGTGTCAAAAATGCGCTTTGATATGCTGGCATCATTTTCACTTCCATAATACAGACCAACTGAATCCAAGACATAACCATCAGGGAGCACGACACTCATGAACTTCAAATAATTTCGTTTTTTGTGTCCGCAATAGGACTTTCTCAAAAGTTCATGGTCTTCACTCTTATTTATATACAAATACGTGCCATCCATAACTAGATAACTTGGTCGCCACGGGGACCGAGTCGTGCACCTCCCCGATCTCCAAATTTTGGACAAAATGGAAGCTGGCAGCTTTGCGAAAATTTGCGAAAATCAGTCTTGAGCATTGTCCAATCAATATCTTCGCCTGTGTGAAATTTGGAGAAATTCCTGTAATAATTGTGGCTTCCAGAGCCTGGAACAGAAAATCTCTGCGGCAGCGGCCCCGGAGCTTAACCATAGTATCTCCCGACTATCGTCGTCAGGGAGATACAATGACAGTGACTACTTCACCGAAGGATGTGTTTGTGAAAGGCGTGTTGTGTGATATACAATCATCTTTTCATATATAAGCAGGACTGAGATGATGAGGAAAAATGGTCTTCTCCACTGCTTCAGTCACAGCATGGAATGACTTTGAGACCTGCTTCTTATCCAGACTAGTCATAGCACTTATCTGATCCCAAGAAAGATTTGTCCTCAACTTTTTTTGGTAGTTATTCCTCAAGGGGACCTGTCACCTCGTTGTGGTCTTGAGGCTCCTTCAGTTTGATAGTCTAAGAATAGGCAATATTTTTAAGCATAAACATCATAAGGGTCATAGTTAATAACTATATTACTGAAAAATCTTAAACAAGAAGAATTAAGTGAGAGCCATACTCACACAATCCATTTAGTATCAAAACACCCCATTTTAGGGTTTACAACGGTCGGTTGATGCAAGTGTTTGGATGAAGATGTTACCAGTGTCGACACATCCTGGTTTTTTCATTGAATGTTGGCCATACCCTAGGGCAGGGTCATTCAACAAGGGCCAGTGTAGGTGCAGGCTTTCATTCCTACCAAGCACTTAAACACCCAGGGCATTCAAAAGTAGCCGGCGACCAGCGATAATCGCCGTCTACTCGGGACATGACGACCAGCTACTCGCGACTCTGATTCTCCATATCATGAAATTCTTTTTGTCACCTTCCTCGTTTCTTTAACCCGGAGTTTAGCATTATTTTCAATAAAAGGAGTCATTGCGTTATTTCCTTGCCTTAGTCAGCCATCATGGTTTCCTTCATCGCGCATTAACAAGCCTGGCGCAGCCTCAGTATACTACTTTCGTACAGTTTTGATAAAGACTTGAGGTGCTTACGCAGGCAGAAAATTACTACATCGCCTGCGTTCAAAAATTCGCATTGCCGTTTGACCGAGGATACGAGATGGCAACCCCTTAGTAAAATACTAAAAAAAACCTCAACAATATTGTCCTTCTTTAACAAGAAAGGTAAATATGCACTATGTCTTGCTAACATATCTAAAAAGAACCATCATTTCATATCGAACGTTCTGATTACCGCCAGATTCCATAACTGTTTCCTGCATGGGAAACTTTATTGCAGGCATTCAATTGACATTTCCCTTAAACTACAAATATAAAATGATGGCATTATTAGTCAGTGTAATTGTGTTAAAGTAAAGTGTAATGTCTTACCTATATTACCAGATATCGTTTTAATCATTTACTGGAGCTTTGTCTTTGCACGAGTTGGAAAAAGTATGCCAACACCTGTAATTTAGCTCTGCGCTATTCCCTGAGTGGAACACTCATAACGTTAGCTCCTCATTGCAAACTCGTTTTGCAGAATGTTGGTAAAGGTTGATCCTGAGTCGGCAAGATCAGCATCTGTATTGGCTTTCGCTTAGCTAAGTTATTTGAATAGTTATTAGGAAATGGTTTAGTGGTACATCTTTATGCGTACGGTCATGTTTCAGAAATCAGAAAAAAAACAGCTACATTTTCTCCATGATTCTTCCTCGCGGCGGTAACCCACCCAGACATCCGAAATTTCTGCTTCTCTCATCCCTTGACCACAGATTACACTACCGCTCAAAAGTTTGGGATCACTTGCAAATTTCTTTGTTTTCCAAAGAAAAATACATTTTCATGCATTTCACAAACATTTTTTTCCATTTCACAAACATTTTTATCCATTTCACAAATGATTAAAATCAATCAGATGATTTTCAAAGAATGATCTACATTTTTGCATAGAGGCCTATTATGAGCAACTGTCAGTCCTCTGCATCAATCTCCTGGTATGGCTGCTAATCCAAGTTAAGCATTTTATAAGGCTAATTGATTATTAGAAAACCCTTCTGCAAATGTTTTGCACAGCTGAAAACCGTTGAACTAATAAGGGAGCGCAAAAGGGAGCATGGCATTCTTGAGGTTGGTTTAGTACCTGAAGCATCAGCAGTTGTTTGTTTGTTTACAGGCTCAAAATGGCCAGAAAGAAGAGCTTCCTTTAGAGACTCATCAGACTATTGTTGTGCTTAGAAAAGAAGGCTATTCAATGCGAGAAATTGAAAACTCAGAATCTCTTACCATGCTGTCAACTACTCCCTTCAGAGAGCAGCATAAACTGGCACTAACAAGGACAGAAAAAAGGAGTGGGAGGCCCCGATGCACAACTGTGCAAGAAGACAAATATCTGAGAGTGTGTAGTTTAAGACAAAGACACCTCACAGGTTGTCAACTAGCAGCTGCGCTAAATAGCTCCGCCAAACACCAGTTTCAGTATCAACAGTGAAGGTGGTTTTTTTTTTGATGAAGGCAAAGTTTGAAGTACATATTCATCATTTTCCATTAAAATCATTATTTCTAACTCAGACAATGTCAGCATGTTCTGTTCATTTGCTATATTTCCTATTCAGACTAATTTCATGTGTGTTTCCATGGAAAACAAAAAAATTTCCAAGTGATCCCAAACTTTTGAGCGGTAGTGTATGTCACACAATAGTCAATATTTTCGGTGGCTGGACAAAGCAGTATAAAAACGGTGCAAAACTAGCTATAAAGCAGTAGAGTCAGTGAAAATACACACTCTTTAAGTGTGAAAGAGCGTCGCCAAACTGTGATTTAATTGTTCACGCCGCTGTCTAGTCCAAGTCACTTTCGTATACATACATCTGAAATTTGACAAATAGACTCTTAAGCCTGTTTAAATTACTCGAACTCGCGCTTCGTTCTGGGATGCTTTTCCCGAAATCACAGACGCTAACTTGCATGGTTGGAATTATTGATTGTCAATGAACGAACTATGTAAGTTGCTACCCTACGCCTTAGGGAAACGTACCCCTGATCATGCATTTCTATGCCCGTAAAAAGGCTGGGAAGTGGGTCAGACCGAAAGTGTCTCACTCAGGAAATGGTTATCAAACGGCGTCCCACTCAGGACACCCACGTTAACACGTCAATACAAGTTACTTCTGTAACACTATGTGACACAAATTTTTTTCCTGGCTTGTGTGTATTATTTCTTTATTGCTTATGTTGTAAAAAGAATAGTAAATGCCCATTATTTCCTTCAAACTTTGCTTTTGTGACCAAGATTATGAAATTTAGGAATTCGCCTATTTTCTGTGTAAAAACGGGAAATTTGCACATTTTCATTTACATAAGGTATGAATAAACCTAAACATTATACAAATTAAATAAAATTTGATTTATATCAAATCTTCCTATTTAAACAAGCAAAAATTGTCTGTCTTACCTTCTTGAGTTCTTTTGCAGTGGTCTTAGGTAAAATGAGGTGCCCAGAGTTTGTGTTGATCCTCGACAGGCATGCCAAAATATACCTTGTTGGCTTCATACATTTTAACAGTTGCTGTCAGAGTACTTTTTTTTTTGCACTTATTTTGATAAATTGGTCACATACATTGCAGAATGCATCTAGAGAATGCTTTGCAGCTTGATGCCAGCTCTGAAAAATTTTGATATATCTACATGTTTACTTGGGCAGCTGAGGTGGTGAGCTGCTGTATAGATATTACTGTGGAAAGATCCAGAAAATTTTAAAAGGTTTTTGAAATTCTTGTAAGTTGTACAACATCCTAGAAAAATTCTTGAAACTTCTTGGAAGTTGCACAACATTCTAGTAAGTTCTTGAATGCTTGTAAGCTCAAGAAAATTCTCTGTTAGCAAACCAGCTCTATATCTACTTTTTAATGTCTTGGAAAATGGATACCATTTGAAAAATTCCAAGTCACAAAAGCAAAGTTTGATAGGTCTTCTCCTTTTACTTTAGGTATAAGCATTTGGGAAATAACACTTTCTGCCCAGGAACAGGAAAAAGCTAAAATTTGGTTACATTGTGTAATGGGCAATATGTTTCAGTCAGATCATGAAACCAGTCATTTCTTGAAATGATAACTTTTTTTAGTCATTTCATGAAATGACTTAAGTTTGATGCCAGCCATTTCATGAAATGTCCAAAAATTTGATTTTGAAAATAAACTGAAATATGATGGTATTCTAAATGCTTCAAGTTTCTGATTTCACTGAAGCCATTTTCCCCTTGCTGTGAAGCTCAAATCTTGGATTATAAAGCCTTAAACAGGGAATGCATACATTTTCTGATTTGGCTTCTGCACAAGGGGGTTTGTTGCTGCATGTATCTAATTCTAATAACTGATAATCAGAAGTGACAATACATGTATCCTGTACAGCATCATGAGCAAATAATGACAAGCATCCTCAAAAATATGTATGTTAAAACTAAAAAAAAAAATTGAATTTACATCACCAAATGACAAGGAAATCAGACACTAGAAGGCACCAGAATGCATCATAGAGCTTCAAATTTTTTAATTTTTCCTGGTAGAATGTGCCCTCAATGCTTGGATTCTCGGCACCTCCACCACCAGCCATAGCCGCCTACTCTACTCTGCCAGCCGCCTACTCCAAAAACTTTTGAAAGCCCTGCACACCTGATACTACTAATCAATCTCTTTAGGCAAGACTCTTGGGGTTGATTAGTGGTGTCAGGTGTGTAAGTGCCAGGTTGGAATGAAAGCCTGCACCCACACCGGCCCTTGCAGGATAATGTTGAATAACCCTGCCCTAGGGCAAATTTCAGAAAATTCCCTTAGTGTGTCATGGCCGGGAACTTTGTCAAATGTACCATCATTTACACACGTGGCCGTTGGAAATCTCTATTTCAGAACATATTTTCTGAACAAATATCTACCTATTGTGAATGAAGGATCCTCGCGCATCAGCTAGTGAAGGCTAAGATCCGGTGCTTCTCAGTCTCGGACAAAAATTTCATGGAAAAGGAGAAAAAACTGGAGCACTCGGATACCAAAAGCCTTTAATAATGCGAATCGGAGAAAAAAACTGGCGGGCGTTATCACGTCTTCATCAGAGTCACACAATTCACAATGAATGTCTCATTTAAAAGTTTCCAACAGATGTACCTCATAATTAGTCAATTAACAATTACCAAACAAAACATTAATATGAAACAACCAATTATGACGTCACACACAAGTTAGCCGTTCACAAGAACACTTAATTGATCACTTAATTAAGTGAATTAATTGAACGTTTCAAAATGCGGGGATACCCTATGACGCAAATCTCTTCGGCCTATCAGAGAGCAGCACGGTCAAATCGAAGAACACTCTTAATTAGAAAGCCAAAGGCTCCAAGTCAGTCGCGCATTTGTTTTTCTACTGAGTTTTCACCATTGGCTGGTAAAATCAAGAACATTATTTTAAAACATTGGAGTATTTAAAAGTGACCCTGCTTTACAGCAAATGAGTTCTAATCTCCCCCTTTTTTCATTTAGGCGTTCGCCAAATCTAAGAGATCGCCTTGTTCACTCTGAGATTCAAAGACCTTTAAGTTCCTCATGGTTACCTAGTCAACCTCATGGATTTTATCCATGTGGTCATTGTGTTCAATGCTCAAATTCTTCTAAACTAAAAAAGAGTTTACTCATCCACGTTCGGGCAAAAAATACAAAATAAAATCTTTTATCAATTGTGATACAACCCATGTGGTTTATATACTTAATGTCCGTGTGGTTTAGTCTATGTGGGTCAAACTAAACGCTCGTTGAAAATTCGTATTTCGGAACATAAAACAGCGATTCGAACTAAAAACCTTGATTACGCTATTGCACGTCATTATGTGCAAGCTAATCACGGTTCTGTTGCTTCTACGGTTTTGGGGAATTGAGAAAAATCTACCCATCTTCGAGGGGAGGTGACATTGTCAATCGTTTGCTCCGCAGAGAGGCATTTTGGATTTATACGCTTCATACGGTTGAACCGTTCGGTCTCAATGAGGAACTTAATTTTTCATGTTTTTTGTAAATTATGTTTTCAGAGTATAATTTTGTTAAGTGTTCTTGTGAACGGCTAACTTGTGTGTGACGTCATAATTGGTTGTTTCATATTAATGTTTTGTTTGGTAATTGTTAATTGACTAATTATGAGGTACATCTGTTGGAAACTTTTAAATGAGACATTCATTGTGAATTGTGTGACTCTGATGAAGACGTGATAACGTCGAAACGCGTCAGTTTTTTCTCCGATTCGTACTATTAAAGGCTTTTTGGTATCCGAGTGCTCCAGTTTTTTCTCCTTTTCCATGAAATATCTACCTATCTCAGCAGTATGACATCAAATTCAACAAATTCTTTTTTTATTCATTAAAACAATTTATCAGCTACAATGTGCATTGATAAGCACATGATTATAATCATTGGTGACACTTTGTGGGGCCCCAGAATGAGTGGCCCCTCCCAAAAACTAAAAAATGTTAAAAAAATCATTTGTTTGTCATAAAGAAAATTGATATTGCAGGTTTCTCTAGTGGATTCATGAACCCCATGGGGTGGTTTATCAATGCTGAAAATTATTTTGAATTCGGTGTTTGGGCAAGAGAACGCCCTTCATGGGTCTCTACCTTTGATTGTTTTTTGAAAAATATTAGCTCATTTTGAATTTGATGACAGCAACATGTTTTTAAAAAGTTGGGACGGGAAGTAAAAGACTGAAAAAGTTACATGATGCTAAAAAAAGAACATCTCACAGCTAATTAGATTATTTAGCAACAGGGCAGTGACATGATTGGGTATAAACAGTCTTTCATGAGTAAATATGGTGAGGGCTTAACCACTCTATGAATGACTGCATGGGGAAATAGTTCAACAATTTAAGGATAACGTTCTCAACTTAAAATTGCAAAGAATTTGGAGGTTTTTTCCTCTATGGTACATAATATATATTATGGGAATACATTACCCTCCACCATAAGGGATTGTTCCACTCTGGCCACCTTCAAGGGCCACTTGAAGGCGTGGCTTAGAGACAATCAACCTTTCAACCATCTCTAACTGCATGATGTATTGTACTTTTAACATAATAGCTCTCTAGTGGGGAGTTCTTCTCCAGGGCGTTATGACAGCTATTTTGCTCTGGAGAGGAGCTCTTCATTTACGCCCAGTGGCATGTTATAGAGGGCAATTTAGTTTGTTCTCTTCCCTTTCCATATGTTGTAATTTTTAACACTGCATTTGTACTATATTGTTTGTATGTAACATCAACCTGCCTATAGGACTACAGATGGAAATTAGTCCCTGGACTATAATCTGTCATATTTACGTGTGCTACATGTTGTTGTACATGTTCATTAATATGCACTGTCCTGAATTTCTAAATAAATTAAATTAAATTAAATATCATTAAAAGATTCAGAGAATCCAGAAAATGTCAAATCATCAAATATACAAAACATCTTTCACCATGTAGTCATAGATTGCTTCCATATTTGCACATTAGATAAATATGTATTAGTGATGAACAAATCCAAAATTTCAGCTCATTCAGACCAAAAATGAATTTTTGGTGAATTATTTTCTGAAGGTACTGTCCGTCAGTTTTGTGTCAATTTTTTTTAACGAATTCACATCAATTTACAGTTTTCTTGAATTTAACATGGCAGAACTTTTTTATGATTACACCTATAGCTTTGAAACTTTGCATCTAAGCTAACGTTATACTGCTAAATCAGAAAATGCAGTCCATTACTTATCTTACTTTACTTTATCTTTCTTGGTTGTGGAGCTATGAGGACACCAAAAGTGCCTTTTGTTCAGGCAGTTCCATGTTTAGGTCCCCAAAGCACCCCCAATAAAAACCCTAGCATAGGCTCTCTGGCATTTTTTCCATTCATTTGTGTCTGCTGAATATAAATCATAGCCTGGAATCCATCCATATCAAGCTTTGGTCGCTCCCAACGGTCACTTGCTGATATGTCTGGCCTCAGTGGGTAGGCCAGCGTTTGACTTTCAAATATTCGCACAAAATCCATGCGAGATCTGTGATTGGCTCACAGTCACAATTTTTAGGATATAGCTACATTTTTTGACTCATAAATAAAATGAATAATAAATAATCCAAACTGCATTTTCATTTTCTTCTTCAAGACTGCTCATTCTGTGACTTAATTAAAATGAAAAAGAAACGTTTAAGATTTCATTTTCAAAAGATGCCCCAGCAAATAGCTACCAAAATTCAATTTGAAATGTCAAATTTGAAAAATGCATTAGCAGAAAGGCTTTTTCATTTCAAGGTTATGGCGACATTATTTGACTCATAAATAAAACTAATAATAAATCGTCCAAACTGCATTTTCATTTTCTTCTTTAGGTTGCACATTTCATGACACAACTAAAAAGCAAACAAAGAGGACATTGCTTTTTCATTTTCGTGTCCGCCACGCAAAAAGTGTTCCATAATTAAATTTGAATTGGCAATCCCAAACGGCGCAGGAGAGTGATGTCATACAATGGTAGCCGTGTAACACGTCGACCTATATGCGAGTCTGTGGATGATTCGCAGAGGAGGACTGAGCTAAGACAGGGACAGATTCATCCTGTTCGATTGCGGCCTGCTGCTGCAGAAGAAAGACTTACGAAATCCATAGATCTGTGATTTTTGTTATTATACCGTTAAGTTTGTAATAATAATATGTTGTCGCTGGCCATAGCCAGCTGTCGACAAAGTGATATGTTTCGGCCAATCGATGTGTTGTTCCTGAACAGTCAGATCGGTAGACAAACGCGATGTTAATTAGCTAGTTAACTACTTTCCTGCAAGATGACGAACATTACGAAGAACTACTGCATAAAACGTGCTTTCAGTCCATTAAACTTGACCAGATTGCGATCAGTTTCGCATGTCTGTTTTATGAGGCATCACTATCTTTGCAGCAGGATGCATCTCTCTCCCGCAGCTCAGTGCACCCCTGCGACTCATCCACAATTCATCCAGTCCTTTTATTCCAAAGTCGTGAAGAAAGCCACGGAAGTAGCTACATATGCAGCCCCGGTGGGCAGGACCGTATGAACCTGCTTGTAAAACAGATCGCGTGTCGATAATCCGTCCAACCATTGATTGATCTGAGTGTAAGCACACGGTTTGAGTGGAAGCATAGTTGGAGGCACTGACTCTGTATGGACGCACCCCTGGACATGAGGGAGTTTCACTGAGAGTATAGCTAAAGTTTTTCCCCAAAAGATCCTGCTCTCGCACTCTGCGTGCGCTTGGATTAGACCTGCTTCCACTCAAACCATGTGCTTACACTCAGATCAATCAATGGTTGGACGCGATTTGTTTTACAAGCAGGTTCAAACGGTCCTGCCCACAGGGGCTGCATATGTAGCTACTTCCGTGGCTTTCTTCACGACTTTGGAATCAAAGGGCCGCTTATATATTAATACATCTGTGCCCTTAGTTTTATTCTACCTTAATAGCCGCTAGTTGCCGGGTAACAAACACATCGGCCTCCAGTTGGTGTGCCTCACTACAATTTTGCGGATGAATCGCAGGGGTGCACTGAGCTGCGGGAGAGAGACGCATCCTGCTGCAAGCGTAGTGTTGTCACATAAAACAGACGTGCGAAACTGATCGCAATCTGGTCAAGTTTAATGGACTGAAAGCACGTTTTATGCAGTAGTTCTTCGTAATGTTCGTCATCTTTTTTTTATTCCTTTATTTGACATGGACACACAGTAACATTGATGCTGTGATATTTAAATATACACAGGACCCAAATGCACTGCTGTAAGTGTTTATAGCACAGTGCTAATTTTCAACACCAGTCCATGGGAGGCTTTTAAGGATTAAAGTTGTACAGAGAAAAATTTAGGAAAAAAAAACAAAAAAAAAAAAAACAGAGATACCCAAAACATACATCAGAATTAAAATACCCAGAACAGATAAAATACAAGTTCAATAAAAAAGCTGGATGAGATGGTTCCTTCAGGTAAACATGTATACAAGCAAATGTTTTATATGTGGGAACAGTATTGTTGCTCCTTCAGCCATGATTTAATACCTTTGTTGAAACCTTTAAAGTTAGTTTGCATTTTCAGCTCAGTAGGTGGACTACTCCAGAGTTTAGCTCCTGTGACAGAGAAGGCTGATTGTCCAAAGGACGTTTTGCGCATTGGAATTCGACAGTTACCATTAACAGAAGCCCGTGTGTTCGCTCGACTGGAGTCCTGACTCCTGCTAGCAAATTCACAGAGCATAGATGGAACTAGACTATGTAAGCATTTTAAAAACATTTTAAGATTACAGTAGCTAATTAAACTTTCAAAGCTAAGCATATTATGTTTCTCTAATACGAGACAGTGATGCCATCGGGCAGGTTTTTTGTCCATGATTTTTATTGTCGGGTTGTATATGGATATGATTGGTTTTAAATTTGTTTGTGAGGCTTGGGACCAGGAAGTGAGGCAGTATGACAGATGTGAAAATATCATAGCGTGAATGTAAAGTCTGGCTGTGTTTAATGAAAGATAGATTCTGATGATCCTGAAACAGTTTAAGTTGAATTTAACTTTTTTGCAAACATAATTTGCTTGTTTTTCAAATTGCAGGTGTGAGTCTAGGATGATTCCTGAGTACTTTACAGCATTAACCACATTAACGGGCTCATTATTGATCTGAATCAAGAATGATTTTGTATCGTGTTGTTTACGCGTAGAGAAACACATTGAGACAGTTTTTTAATGTTCAGTGTTAAGTGAGAAGACTCAAGCCAATGTGCTACAGAGTGCAAAGAATCATTTAACTGCTCAGCGGCTTTCCTTGCTGATCTAGCTGATGTGTATAGGACCATATCATCAGCATACATTTGGCAGCTGACAGCAGGACAAATCTCAGGTAGGTCATTGATATACATGCTAAAGAACAGTGGACCAAGAACTGACCCCTGGGGTATCCCGATGCTATTAAAACAGAATGTGGACTTTTGCCCATTGACTCTGACACACTGTTCCCTCCCTCTGAGGTATGAGTCAAACCACTGTGAAGCCTGATTTGAAAATTTAAATGTAGAGAGTTTGGACAATAGTACATCATGGTTAACAGTGTGGAAGGCTTTTTTTAAGTCTTGGAAAACTGCTCCCACAATGTAACCACTGTCCAAAAAACCCTTGATTTTTTCAATTAAATAGAGGTTTGCGGTCTCCGTGGAGTATTTTGGTCTGAATCCAAATTGTTGTTGTTGCAGTAAGTGATTTGTTTCAAGATGTCACACAAGTTGCTCTGCAATGACTTTTTCCAATATCTTAGACACAACTGGAAGAATGGAAATTGGTCTATAATTGAAAGTCAAATCTGGCTCACCCGACTTATAAATTGGACTGATAATAGCTTTTTTCCAGCTATCAGGGAAAGTTCTTGTTTTGATTGACATATTTACCAGATGTGTTATCGGTTTAAGTAACTGGGATCTGTGTTTCTTAATCATTTCACAGTTCAGATCATAGACATCCTTTGCTTTTGAGTTAGCAAGATTACTCATGATTTTACAAATTTTTTTGGAATTGACCTCTTGAATATAAAATAGATTTGGACTATTCTCAACAGGGATGTTTGTTGTCGACTCCACAGGTTTAAAATTCTTAGACAATTCTTGGGCTGATTTGATAAAAGAAATATTAAACTCATTTGCAATTAATGCATCATCAGAAATATATTCATTGTTTATTTGCAACCCCTTTATTATCTGTTTTTTAGTATCGGAGTTGGCAAGGCTGTTGATGTGTTTCCACAATGTAGAGCTGTTACCATTGGATTCTTCAATAAGCTTAGTGAAATAATTCATTTTAGCCCTGTGCATTTCAGCTACCACTTTATTTCTTAGACCTGTGTACACCAGGTAATCAGTATTAATTTTGGAAAGAAGAAATTTTTTAAGAGCCAAATCCCGCCTTTTCATTAGCAGCCAGTGGTCTGGGCTAAACCATGGAAGTGAGCTCCTTCTAGGGCTGCTTTTCCATGTTTTAGTGTATTTGTCAATCAAGCCAGTGATAGCTGATACAAAGTTATCACAGCATGTGTTGACATCATCTTTTTCTGTTACTTTAGACCAATCCAGTTGTGTCAAATCATTTTCAAATTCAGCCATTTTATTTTTAGGAACTGATTTGACAGTTTGTTATTTTTTGCATGATAAACCAGTCATTTTTTGGTCAGCTTTCTAACCAACAAAGTCATATTGTGGTCTGATAGACCTGTAATCAGATTGTATGTTCTAGTTATTCTTTCTCTCCTGTTTGTGAAAACAAGGTCAATTAAAGTTTTACTTGATTTTGTTATTCTTGTTGGTTTATCTATCAGTTGATGGTAATTAAATTTTGAAGTCAGGGCTTTAAATTTTCGTTTTGCCACCTTGTCCAATCCACAAATAGAATGCATTCAGATGAGCGATTAGCCATTGTAAGAAGTTTTTTCAGTTCATCGTAAAAACTTACATCATGTGAGGGGAGATTATATAAAAGAATGACAGTAAAATTCATTTGGGGTGAAAGGATAATATTCACTCCCAGGCTTTCAAGATCACAGTCCAGCTGTATTTCTGTACATCTAAAATTTTCTCTCATATATAAAAGAACTCCTCCCCCTTTCCGTGACACTCTGTCTTTCCTAAAGCAGGTGTAACCTGAGATATTTATGAGGTTGAATGGTATATTACAGTTAAGCCAGGTCTCCGTAAGACATAAAAAGTCCAAGTTTGACTCCACCAGCAGGTTATGTATTTGATCAATTTTGGGCAATACACTTCTGATATTTAGATGGCCACCAAGCAAACCTTTGGGTTTAGATGTACTGTCCCAGACTACCTTAGCGTGGTTCACCGTTTGAAAGTACAGATGCTGACGCTGTTTTATCACAGCGCGGTTATCTTTTGTTCCGTGGTGAACTTTAGCTGATCTCAGAGCAGTTTGGGGCTTCCTCAGCATTATTCCCACATCAACAGGCGAGTTCGTAATGTCATTGGGCGGGATGCCATCTGGATGTCTGTCATTATGTGTAGCATATGAACAGCTATCAGGATTCACCTCGTGTCCGTCTGAATCTGTCCACGCGCGGGGTCGCTCCGGGTCGGTTGTGGCTGCTGCTAATGGCAGGGCATTCGCATCCCAAAACTCGGCAACCGGGACAATAGGAAAAGCGCCCGTGGGTCCAGTGGAGTCAGTGCTGGCAGATGTGCTCACGATGTTGTTCACAGAGAGTGAGAGCAGTGGATCCTTAAAAGGTGTGACGTAGAGGGGCGCCAGTAAATCCTTTACTGAGGGTGGCGAATTCAGCGCTGAAGAGCCAGGTGTAATATCCAAACCACTTGACTTCAACTGAAGTGTAGGGCCAGGATTAAGGTGAACGTCTCCAGAGAATAGGAGGAGGGTAAACAGAATCCGAGCGGCTCTCCAGCCGGCCTTCAGTGGTTGTGTGTCCAGCCCGAGTCTTGACGCGGCTTTTCGGCCGCTATGGAGAAAAGAGGAGAATATCACGGTATAGCCATGTCCACAGAAATTAATCCGTGGTTTGGTGGATAATATGCCCACCGGACGGAAGATTGAGTTTTGAAGCAGTGTTTTGCGATCGGGTCCTCCACGTGGCTACAGGTGTTCACCAGGTGAAGCAGCAACAGTAGAACGCTGAGCAGGTACGTGCAAACGTGACCATCTCTGTACTCATTTCCAGCCGATTGTTTGGGAAAAGTCCTTTGATTTTTGCTTAACTTGCAGTAACACTTGACCAACTGGTGGATGAGATAAAGTAGAAATGACAAAAAAAGGGCTAAAATTTGGAGATGAGCGTAGCCTACCAAACCACTCACTTCTGCTGTCGCCATCTTTTTCTTTTATGCAAGGAATACAGTGAGAACTCGCTGAGTGATAGGCAAGAAAATCGAAGAAAGAAAATTAACTACTCATTTGTTAAAAAGCAAGCATTCTAAGCCTGGTCTTCAACGTCGTTCCTTAGGACCCCTGAGAAGATTAGACACTGAGAAGATTAATGAGCTCCAAAGTAGGTTGCAGAAAAAGTAGGAAAAGCAGGAAAGTAGTTAACTAGCTAATTAACATCGCGTTCGTCCACGATCTGATCTGACTGTTCATGAACAACACATCGATTGGCTGAAACATATCACTGTGTCGACGGCTGGCTATATGGCCAGTGACAACATATTATTACAAGCGACTTTACGGTATAATAAAAGAAATCATAGATCTATGGATTTCGTAAGTCTTTCTTTTGCAGCAGCAGGATGCAAGCGAACAAGATGAATCTGTCCCTTTCTTAGCTCAGTAAACCTCTGCGATTCATCCACAGACTCGCATATAGAGAACTGGAGGTCGACGTGATACACGGCTACCATTGTGTGACGTCACTCTCCTGCGCCGTTTGGGATTGCCAATTCAAACTGAATTATGGAACACTTTTTGCGGGGCGGACACGAAAACGAAAAAGCAATGTCCTCTTTGTTTTCTTTTTAGTTGTGTCATGAAATGTGCAACCTAAAGAAGAAAATGAAAATGCAGTTTGGACGATTTATTTTTAATTTTATTTATGAGTCAAATAATGCAGCCATAACCTTGAAATGAAAAAGGCTTTCTGCTAATGCATTTTTATTTTAAAATTTGACATTTCAAATTGAATTTTGGTAGCTATTTGCTGGGGCATCTTTTGAAAATGAAATCTTAAACGTCCTTTTCTTTTTCATTTTAATTAAGTCACAGAATGAGCAGTCTTGAAGAAGAAAATGAAAATGCAGTTTGGATTATTTATAATTCATTTTATATATGAGTCAAAAAATGCAGCTATATCCTGAAAATGAAAAAGCATTTCTGTTAATCCATTTTAATTTGGATTATGAGACAGATTTGTTTCCATAGCAAACTACGAATTAAACTTTCAAACTGAAATAATGCTTGTGTTTATATGTTCAGTGATACTGTTATTGCCATCGATGTTTAATCGTTTTTAAAGGGAAAAAGAATATATTTCATCGCTATGATCTTGTACTGGATTGATATCAGATATTAAACAAGCGGGGAAAAGCGGCAAAATAAGCGTTGGCCATCCACGTTAAAAACGCCGAAACGTTGTGCAGCAAAAGGTTGCAATAATAGGAGCAAGCTATCCATCTTCTCTTTTCCGAAGAAAGTAGACAGGCAAGGAATAAATTAGCAACTGTCCTATTGCATACCAGCTTCATAGGCTTCAAAGTGATACTCCACCCAAAAACTAGAATTTGTATATCAATTACTCACCATTAGATGTCTTGAACGGACAAAGTTGTTCTTCACCTGGCGCAACTTTATGGCCACTGGAGAGTTTTGAAAAATTATCCTAATTCCTTTTTGCTGGAAGCAAATGGGGTCACCCAGTAGCAATGGGAAAACTCCACAAAACGTCCATTGACAGACTTTCAAAACATTGTCCAACGCATTGTCAAGTATAATCCAAGTCTGCTTTGTCCACTCGTATCGAAGAAAGACCACTGCAAAAATTGTTGACGTGTTTGGACCAATATAAATTCTGCAGGTGTCTGAACAGGGGTGGGGTAATCTCGAGAATCGCGTGGCACTTTCAGCTTCTTACACATTTAACTCTGCAGGATTTTATGTGTTTTCGATCATTAGTCAATCACATACTAAATTGTACAAATTCCTGTATTATAGTAGACATAACAAAACAAAAATTGTTGATGTGACTTGAACAACATACATTTCAGAACTGTCTGAATAGGAGTCAGGCAATTTTTGAGAATCACACTTCTTTGCATCAATAAAATGTACTGACACTAATTCTTGTAAACTGGCTGTCAGTTGGTTTTACAGGACGCGGCGGCAGAGATGACTTGCTTGAATCCATAGTAGCCACCCAACTTCGTCCAGGGGCTACAATAAGTACAACCCCAATTCCGAAATAGTTGGGACAAAGTGTAAATTGTGAATAAAATCAAAATGCAATCACAGAACTCTAGAGACGCGGTTATTTTTCGCTAAAAATAATAAAATACCACAGTTATGCTTCAAGTAAGCTCACGCATTCAACGGAAGTCCCATCTCCCGGCTCGTGTTTATACGAGTATTCATCTGAGTGGCAGCAGAGTCTCTGGGCAATGAAAGAGCGGAAGGCGGGACTTCCGTTGAATGCGCGAGCATTTGAAGCATAACTGTGGTATTTTATTATTTTTTTAGCGAAAAAATAACCGCTGTTTCTAGAGTTCTGTGATACGAGTGGACAAAGCAGACTTGGATTATACTGGACGATGCGTTGGACGATGGTTTGAAAGTTTTTCAACGGACGTTTTGTGGAGTTTTCCCATTGCTACAGGGTGACCCCATTTGCTTCCAGCAAAAAAGGAATTTGGATAATTTTTAAAAACTCTCCAGTGGCCATAAAGTTGCGCCAGGTGAAAAACAACTTCGTCCGTTCAAGACATCTAATGGTGAGTAATTGAAATACAAATTATAGTTTTTGGGTGGAGTATCACTTTCATCTAGCTGATGCAATCATGCCCTTCGAGCTATAGCTAATGCCAATTACAGTGAAATACCTTATGTAATTTGAGTATTAATTAATTTAGCCTTTATTATACTGGGGAATCCCACTGAAATAAACAAAATGCAGATATGACCAAACATTATCCTGTTCAAAACCCAACAACCACTCTAAGAGTAAACGCAAGCAAGCCACAATCTAATTTTTAAGCTCGTGTCAAATAACATTCACGAATGCGTAGCTGGCCAGCTAACTCATATTCGTTATGCTGAGTACAGCCGTTAGTTGTGTTGTAAAATGCTTGATGTAGCAAAGTAAAAGGAAATATACACGCAACATGCAGATATAAGATAGATACTTGTATATCCCAACGTTTAGCTACCTGCTTAGCTACCACTTCTGACAACAAGATGCGACGGATAATCCGGTCAGCATTCACTCTGCAAATGGCGCCGCACGATTGGTGGTTCTCGCCAAAAGGTCATCCAATCAGCCAAGAGCAGAAAACATGAATATTTATATATCCAGTTCATTAGTGACGTAAGGGCTAAACGCTGGCCTATACGACTGATGCCAGACTGATATCAGTTAGTGACCATTGGAAGCGACCAGCACTTGATATGTATGGATTCCAGGCTATATAAATCAGGCTGAATTCACCATGAATTCATCACCAACTGCAGTCAGTACCTTGTCAAATGTGAAAAAAAAAGCTAAAATGCTCATAACATTGCCACCTGTTCAAACCCCCGTGTCTCTAGGGGCACACTTTGGATTTTCTTCTATTTTTTTCTACTGATTCCTCTATTATGGTAGAAAGACCACTGCAAAAATTGTTGATGTGTTTTGACCAATATAAATTTTGCGGGTGTCTGAACAGGGGTGGGGTAATCTCGAGAATCGCGTGGCACTTTCAGCTTCTTACACATTTAATTTTAAGTGTTTTCGATCATGAGTCAATCGCATACTAAATTGTACAAATTCCTGTATTATAGTAGACATAACAAAACAAAAATTGTTGATGTGACTTGAACGACATACATTTCAGAACTGTCTGAATAGGGGTCAGGCAATTTTTGAGAATCACTTCTTTGCATCAATAAAATGTACTGACATTAATTCTTGTAAACTGGCTGTCAGTTGGTTTTACTGTGTAAGGACGCGAACGCGGCGGCAGAGACGACTTACTTGAATCCATAGTAGCCACCCAACTTCATCCAGGGGCTACAATAAGTACAACCCCAATTCCGAAATAGTTGGGACAAAGTGTAAATTGTGAATAAAATCAAAATGCAATGACTTTCAGATCACGAGCCAATATGTTATTTACAACAGAACATAGATAACATTTCAAATGTTGAAACTGAGACATTTTACATTTTTATCCACAAAATGAGCTTATTTCAAATTTTCTGGCTGCAACAGGTCTCAAAAAAGTCGGGACACAGGCAAAAAAGGGCTGAAAAAGCAATTAATATAAAAGAGAATCAGCTGAAAGAACATTTAACAAGTAATTAACTGGCATCAGGTGTGTAACATGATTGGCTATAAAAGGGATGTCTTTGAGAGGCGGAGCCTCCCAGAAGCAAAGATGGCCAGAGGCTCTCCAACCTGTGAAGGCTTGCGTAAAATAATTGTAGAATACTTTAAAAACAATGTTCCTCAATGTCAAATTGCAAGGGCTTTGAAGGTCTCATCATCAATAGTGCATAACATCATCAAAAGATTCAGGGAAACCGGAAAAATCTCCGTGTATAAGGGACAAGGCCGAAGACCTTTACTGGATGACCGTAATCTTCGGGCCCTCAGACGCCACTGCATCACTCACCAGCATGATTCTATGATTGACATTACTAAATGGGCCCAGGAATACTTCAAGAAACCACTGTCTGTAAACACAGTCCGCCGTGCCATCCACAGATGCCACCTAAAACTCTATCATGCAAAAAGGAAGGCATTGTTGAGCATGATCCAGAAGCGCCGCCGTGTTCTATGGGCCAAGGCTCATTTAAAATGGACTGTAGCAAAGTGGCAAAGTGTCCTGTGGTCAGACGAGTCCAAATTTGACATTCTTGTTGGAAATCATGGGTAGCGTGTCCTCCGGGCTAAAGAGGAGAAAGACCACCCCTCCTGTTATAAGCGTTCAGTTCAAAAGCCAGCATCTCTGATGGTATGGGGATGCATTAGTGCATATGGTGTGGGACACTTGCATGTTTTAAAAAGCACCATGAATGCTGAAAGGTATATAAAGGTTTTAGAGCAACATATGCTCCCCTCCAGACGACATCTATTCCAGGGAAGGCCTTGTGTATTTCAGCAGAACAATGCAAAACCACATACTGCAGCTATTACAACAGAATGGCCTCGTAGTAGAAGAGTCCGTGTGCTGAACTGGCCTGCTTGCAGTCCTGATCTTTCACAGATTGAGAACATTTTGCGCATAATTAAACGATAAGTCCGTCAAAGGAGACCCAAAACTCTCCAGCAGCTGGAAGCCTGTATTAAACAAGAGTGGATCAAATTCCAATGGCTGAACTCAAGAAACTTGTCTCCTCAATGCCCAGACACCTCTGTGTTAAAAAGGAGAGGGGATGCTACACCATGGTAAACAGGCCCCTGTCCCAACTTTTTTGAGACCTGTAGCAGCCATCAAATTTGAAATGAACTCATTTTGTGGATAAAATTGTAAAATTTCTCCGTTTCAACATTTGCTATTTTATCTCTGTTTTATTATGAATAAAATACTGGCTGGTGTGATTTGATAGTCATTGCGTTTGATTTTATTCACAATTCACACTTTGTCCCAACCATTTCAGAATTGGGGTTGTAACTTTTCAGACAGGACAAATGTCTCAAATCCAGAGGAAATTTGGCTTTTCAGCATTTGATGGAGAGATGGACAATAATAACATAAACTCCATGTATCATTGTAAGCGGTACACCGACAAAAATGGTCATGAAGAGCAAAGTAAATATCCAGTACAGACAATTAATCTCCGGCAAAGACCAGAGCAGCAAGTGCCACAGAGGTGTCAGGACTTGCAATTCAGTAATCGCAAGTTTGAGCTCTGAAAAGGAAGGCACAACAAATGCACCTGCCTCTTAATTCTGATCTCTGTTTGTTCTGAGCTAACGGTAAGTGCTTGTTGACCACAGACAGGTAAGGACAAATGGAAGGGATGTGCAAACATAAAGTGCCCCACTGTAAATTACATTTTGAAATGACAGAGCACAAAGCAAAAATGAGACCAGGTGCTCCAGGTGGCAGACTGGCCTCTTTTTCAGCACTCTCTGACAGCTTTTACAGAGGCCTTGAAGGAATATTTTCAAGATTTTTTGAATAAATGACGGTAGTTCACATTCTAATCATTGCCCACAAAGTCTGTCTCTCTGAAGTTATAAAAACAGACCTCAGGGGAAGAGTTATCTGCATTTCCTTTGGATTGATAGATTTTTTTTTTTAATTTCACTTAATATTTTAGACCAAAAATTATTTGATCGAGGATTGATTTACTCATACAACTCCAACCCCAAGGGGCAATAAAATACAATATATTTTATCCTCAGTAATGGCAATGCTAAACAATCAATTAAATGTATTAAAAATACAACAAGTGTGATCAATTCTAAAAAAATAAATCTTGAGTGTGAACACAAAAAATGGCTTCTGCAATGCCAGGAACTGAAAAAGCATCTAATTTAGCACTACACATACATTTACTTCATATCTTTGTGTAATAAAATTACAGAAAGTTGCACAGAAAAAGAGGTTAAATTAAATTTATTAATCTTGTCTGGCAACCTTTGATCCAATAAATTGACCAATCTTGTCTGGCAACCTCTGATTCATTTGCTGAAAACTAAGTTATTTGCATATCAAACTTGAATAATTAAAACTACACTCACCCAATGAAAAAATTGTAAACAACTAAGTGGGAAATTTTTCGGAAAAAAATGTTGAAAAAAATTTTTTTCTTTTGTTCTTCCATATCTGTCCTGTTCTGGTATTGTTTTGCCATGAGGACTGTACAAACAAAACACACTACAAGTGAACTGACAACATAGGAAAATTCAAAATGTAATACATCAAACAAGCCATTCTAATCCCACTCATTTAATTTCAGCCTGCAGCTAGCAAAAACATATTCAAAGCATAATTAGCCTTTGAAACACATGTTTATTCTCAGCATATTGATCCACCTTATATAGAACATTTCAAACATCCCATCCCAATCAGATGTGGACTTTGACCGATGTTGTCATCCTTAAAACAAACACATTATTTTTTTTATCACCAGCCTCAATGTCTGGTTAAGAAGCTGTGTGTTGAAATACTGGATGAAATACAGTATTTGACTTCTGAACTCGTATTCAGTTAATTTTAAAAATACAGCAAATTTTAATTCAAAACAGTGAGGGCCCAATTTTCCCAATAATCCCCGATCCACAAAAGGACTTTTGCAACCATCACAGATATCCATCAATTTCAGTAATTCTTCAGTGTCAATTTAAATAGATTAAGGCCTTATGTGACAGCCGCATATGGGTGTGGTAAAAAGAGAGGCAACTCGTCTGAAAAAGTTGTGTCAACTTCAACACCAGTACTGCGACCCTGTGTTGAACCTTAGGTGTAAGCACAAGAGGGAGACACACACGTTTCTTCTTTGTTTTTGCATATTTTGTGGACATTAATAAGGTATACTATGAATATTATTATTTAGAATTTGGTGTATTTATGCAGAATGAAAAAAAAAAGTTCAAATGAAAAAAAAATAGGACCAAGGGTCCTGTAGCTTACCGGCAAGTAATCTTATAGTGATGATACAAGTTATGACAATTTCATGTGAAGTTTGACGTTCGAATCATTAAAAGTCAATGCCAAGGTCACCAAATAGAAGTTCACATTTATAAGACCTAAATATAATCCTAAGCTCTGAATCTGTTCTGGTGATACAAGTCATTGAAAATTCAGTATGTCAATTGTGAACTTTTAAAGGTCACAGAAGGTTAAGTATAGGTCAGTAAATGGACTTCATATACGACTTTCTAAATGTCTCTACACAAACCTTGGCTCAATCTGTGACCATTTTGGTGATACAAGTCATTGTAATTTCACTGTCGACTTTGAACCTCTAAGGTCACTGACAGTCAAGTTGAATGTCACCAAATGAAAGTTCCTATGTGACTTCCTAGATGTCAGTAACACAAACCTAGGCTCCATCTGTGACCATTTTAGTGATACAAGTCACTGAATAGGTCACATTTGACCTTCGAAGGTCAATACGAAGGTCACCAAATGAAAGCTCATATATGACTTCCTATACATCTCTAATACAAACCTAGGCTCCATCTGTGACCGTTTTTTGGAAATACAAGTCATTGTAATTGTATTATGTCAAGTTTGACCTTCAAAGGTCACCAAGTCAAGTTGAATGTTACCAAATGAAAGTTCATGCGTGACTTCCTTTAAGTCTGTGATACAAGCTTAGGCTCTATCGGTGACCTTTTTAGTGATAGAAGTCATAGAATTTTCACTCAGTCAAGTCTGACCTTCAAAGGTCAATATGAAGGTCACCAAATGAAAGTTCATATTTGACTACCTATATGTCTCCAATACAAACCTACACTCCATCTGCAAAGATTTTGATGATATAAGTCATTGAAATTTCACTGTAAAGTTTGGCCGTTGAAGGTCACTGAAGGTCAAGTTCAAGGTCACCAAATGAAACTTCATATATGACTTCCTATATACCCACAATACAAAGCTCTATCTATAATAGTTTTGGTGATAGAAGTCATTATAATTTTGCTATGTTAAGTTTGACCTTCAAAAGGTCACCCAAGGTCAAGTTCATGGCCACCAAAAGAAATTTCATATATGCCCCTATAAGTGTTTAATACATATATGTTCCCAATCTTCAATATTTTCAGGCCTACAAGCCTTTGAAAATTGTAACATTTTGCTTTGACCTCAAGTTGACCTTTCAAGGTCATCTGAGGTCAATTTTAACATAGCCAACGTATAGGTCATATATGACTTCCTATATGTCGATAATACAAACTTGACCTCAATCTGCAACCATTTGGCCTCCACAGGCGATCTTGCTTCTTCATAAAGTACAGCGCCCCCACTAGACCCACTTCCGTCAATTCAATCAAAATGGCGCTTGCGCTGTACATTGAAGGTACCAAGGGAAGTTGATTGCCTGATTTAAAGAAAAAAATTTATCACGCGGTTTTTGAGAAATAATTTTTTGAAATTTCAAGTCCTATCATTTAACATTGATAATATTTTCCTTGACCTCAAGTTTGACCTTTCAAAGTCATCTGAGGTCAACTTCAACATAGCCAATGTATAGGTCATATACGACTTCCTATATGTCGATAATACAAACTTAACCTCTATCTGCAACCATTTGGCCTCCACAGGCCATCTTGCTTATTCATAAAGTACAGCGCCCCCACTAGACCCCCTTCCTTCGATTCAATCAAAATGGCGCTCGCACTTTACATTGATGGTACCAAGGGAAGTTGATTGCCTGATTTAGAAAAAAATTTATCGCGCGGTTTTTGAGAAATAATTTTTTTAAATTTCTCAGTCCTATCTTTAACATTGGAGCCAAAATTTCAAGGGCCCATAAAACAGACAAAAATGATTCAATCAAAAATCCGAAAAAAACCTCTGGAGATATGGCCTAGTAGTATGTTATGGCATATTTACACAAAAATTCATCAAGCCGAAAAAAAGATAAAAAATGTTCCGGACGACGGACGCCACACCACGACAATAGCTTATCGGCCCATAAGGCCAGTAAGCTAAAAAATAGCGCAACACTGCTGACTTCACCAAAACGTACCAACTCTCTGAAGAACTGACTTCTTGGTCAAACAACCTTCATCAGAGTGAAGGTCGTTTTCACTCTGATGAAGGTCGTTTGACTGAAACGTCAGTTCTTTATAAAGCTGGTGCATTTTTGTAAAGTTACCAGTGTAGCACTATTTTCTTTATTTCATTTGAACTTTACTGTTCTATGGACAGCAGCACCTGAAAAGAACTATACAACGTGTGCAGATACTCCTTCTTTCTGGATGAAAAATGAAAAAATAATCCATGCAAGGAAGCAACAGCTGTGTTCAAAATTTCCCACCTGTTTACTTCATACTGCATACAGCAGCAGTATGAACTGGAAACTCCTACACAGTCACATGACCACCTGGAGAACTTTACATCCAGAGAATGCGTTTTCTGTCCAGGATGTAGTTAGAGGGCCCAGCCCAAAGAGAAATTAGGGCATGTGCTAATTTTTATCGACTGAATGATTTCAACAAGCAATACAAACAAAGGTCTTAAACAGTACAATACTCTACAGAATAACCACAAACACAACAAAGAACTACAACTGATGGTAACCAGCGGAAAAAAAAATACATGGAAGCAGCCAGCGATTTCGCGCTCGTATGCTCTAAAATCACGCTAGTAAAATACAAAATGAGAGTGAAAGTCTCAATAAGAGTTGCTCTCGTCCGGCCCCTGAGCTGGCCCAGTGGCAAATTTATAACTCCAAAACTTAACTGATGCAAGAATACTCTGATTGGCACTCACTGAGCACGTGACCAGCAGTGTAACTACCATATATGCAACTAATCCAGGTGCATAAGGGCCCATGGCAGCTACGGGAGAAGTTCTGACGACTCTGGCTGAAAACAAGTTGAGGACATGCCCACCCAGGCACCCAGCCTGGAAGCTTTCCTTTCAACGTGATCACGCACCACACCTATACTACCTCCTTCAACGCTGATTAACAGTTTCTGTCTACTGAACACAAGCACGCGGTTAGGTCAGAGATGTGTTATTTATGCTATGCATGCGATCGCGTATTATGTTACTTTTTTTATTATACAGCGATCTTGCTTACTAGCTATCATTAGTAAAGGAAAATCTTTGTAAATAACTGTCATATTTAGGAAATGTGATTTGGTTTTCACCCTACCTTCTCTAGCTAGCTGTAAGAGATTACGCTTGAGCTAACTAGCAAGCTAGATAACGTCCCAAAAATATAAAAGTACAGTTGGGACACATGAATGCACTACAAATCATATCAGATAAGTCCATGCCTAGTACAGGTAGCTAGTAAAGTTATGACAAAAACCAAATCATATCACTATAATATCACTATTAATTACCAAGATTTTCCTTAGCTAACGGTAACTGGCTAGCTCGCTGGATGGCTATATTATGTAAAGAATAGCTTAATGTGCGATCGCATACAAAGCAGTATCACGCAGTGTAACCCCCATGACATAATCAATAGGCAGGCAGTTAAGTTATTCCACCTTTACTATCAGTTTTTTTAGAACTTCATAGTAGCTTCCAGCCCCTGAGAAAAGAAAGGCGTGAGAAGTGTGGAATTGCTTTCGGTGGTACTCGTAGTAAAATCTGCCCTAAATTACTTAGCGCGGGGAAAATCCTGGAGAGTCCAGCTCTCTCAAACTTATCATGTGTTTGACGTAAAATGATCCTAAACAATCTTGCTTCATGTTTATATGGCCTATGCACTAACATACAGTGCTGTGAAAAAGTATTTGTCCCCTTCCTGATTTCTTTTTTTTTTTTGCATATTTATCACACTTAAATGTTTCAGATCATCTAGCAAATTTTAATATTACACAAAGATAACCTGAGTAAATACAAAATGCAGTTTTTAAATGATGATTTCATTTATTATGGGAAAAAGCTATCCATATACCTACCTGGCCCTATGTGAAAAAGTAATTGCCCCCAAAACCTAATAACTGGTTGTGCCACCCTGAACTGCAATCTAGCATTTGAGATAACTGGCAATGAATCTTTCATGTTGCTGTGGAGGAACTTTGGCCCACTCTACTTTGCAGAATTGTTTTAATTCAGCCACATTGGAGAGTTTTCGAGCATGAACGGCCTGTTTAAGGTCATGCCACAGCATCTCAATCGGATTTAAGTCCAGACTTTGACTAGGCCACTCCAAAATCTTCATTATGTTTTTTTAAGCCATTCAGAGGTGGACTTGCTGGTGCAAAACCTGGTTTTTCTACTCTATAGCTAGGATTCAGGGAAAGCTAGAATCCACCACATACAGACGCATTTGTAGAACAGGTCGACATGCCCAAGTGTAGACCGGAGACCGTAGAAATCTGGTGGGTCTGAGTTTAGAGGGGGACATGGACAGTGAAGAGCAGCTAAAAGTGGACCAACAGCTTATGGACTGCTTCGGTGTGTATTAGGACCTGCTGGTTCGTGTGCATAACTGTGGTGTGTCGTTAGCGTGGAGTAACGAACAGCTTCTGCGCTGATATATGACGGAGCAGTGAAATCTCCAGGCTAAATGGCCTTTTCGGAAATTGCCCGTGGTAATGGTTTACTTATTGCATCGGAATGACCAGCGTTTCCTCACGGAAAATGGGCGCGTTATGAATAGTGCGCGAGAGCTAGATAGAGCTCCGGTTATGTTATGAGCATAATACAGGTTTTACAGACCGTAAGTTCCGTTTGCGTGAACCGTTGCTTATGTGGAGCTAGCGAATCAATAACTTTTACAGGAAAGAATTTAATATTCAATCGCCGATTTAATATGCAATCGACGGCAATGCAGAGAAATCATTTGTTATACCGGACACGTTATAGCCTGTGCGCTTCCCTATTGCTTTCACCGGTAGCATCAGAGAGCTTGCCCAGGTATTGGAGAAGTATCAGGCTGACCCCAGTCATGGATAAGTAAAGCGATCGTTTCACAAGCACCCAAAAACGTGCTCCAAGCTCTGCAAAACCTACGTCTGGTCTAACTGCAGCCTTCGCAGCCCAACTCCATACAGCACCTCTCCGGTCAGCTTCAACTGAAGTGGCTACAATCAGGCAACGTTATGATGGAACTGCCACATTGATTTTTACCGAAGTAACACAAGCATACCGATCATAATTACTGCATATAAGTTACCAGGAGCATTTTAATTTGCACAGCACGCGAACTAACATGCAGTAGCTGATAACCGAGTGGTCATAACAACTACAGAGACAAACGTTACCCTGCAATACAGGTTTTACAGATAGTAAATTCCGTTACCGGGGGGCTGTTGTACCAAGCATCCAACTTACAAACAAGTAAAAAAAGTTCACTTCAAATGAGGTTTATGTTCACACACACCTTCTTTTGAATTTCCCCTGATATTACTCTTGCATATTTAGGACACAAACATTAGCAACAGTAACTTGGCTATGTTAGCCGCAGTGCTACAGCCACATTCAACAGGCCATCAGTTGGGTAGGCTTATGCTGTGAAGCAACTGCTTCCGCATCTGTAGCCATGTTTCTATCCACGCGTTCTTATACGAATTAAGTAATATCGAATTAAAAATGCCTCACGGAGACTGTGAAATTAGACTTGATTTCAAGACTATCGACTCATAGTTTGTACGGTCCATCTCATCGGATTTTCTCTTGATCGGTAAAAGGCTTACGCGATAAATGCTGATGGAAACGTTATTTGCCGAATAAATCTGCTACTGCATCTTGACGGTGTTTTGATGCCGTCGTTTCCTTCTGATAATGGTCTGCTATGCTGCTAATAGCTGGCACCTAAGCACTACTACAACTTGAGCAATTATCGTCATTTGTTGGTAAACGTGATCCATTTTAGCTAACCAGCTAAATTAGTTGGCTAACAAACTACTTTTGTTCACTTGAAGGTTCTGCGATTCAGTGCGAAAATGAATGGAAACAGCTTAAAATGTCAGAAATGTACTCGATACACCAATTTGATCGCATAACAGCATGTGGCGTCATTACAGACTACTTTTTATTCGCTTTAATGCCGTTAGGTGGAAACGTATTTTCACCAGCTTTATTCGCATGAATATTTTTGGTGAACTTCAGATAATTCGATTGACAAGTGGATGGAAACATAGCTTGTGAGTCGCGGACAGTCGCGACCGATACAGGCTTTATCTTCAGATATTTTACAAAGCCTGCGTTTGAGGCCAGTTGTTAGTGCTAACTATCGTTAGCGGTCCTGCTAGCCTCCTGTAACTCGTTAGCTTCACTTACATTATTTGCTTTTATATTGTTACTTACAGTTTGTGGCTCCGAGCGCTTGATCAATGCAACCGCTTCAGGTTTGAGAAGCAGCTGAGACGCTTATCCTGTGTCAAATAATCCTTTATTGACAAAGCTGTCTTTGGTGAAATGCTGAGCACAAACAGCTAATGTTCCCTTTGGCCGTGGCTGTTCGCCGCCAGCAAACGAAAAAGCTACCCACAGATTTCTGGAGGCATCATCTTTTGGGAGAGAAATAGGTGCTTTTCTTCACGTCCAAAAGTAAACGGACGAGCAGCTTTGGGAGAGATACTGACAAAATTGAACCTCAAATGATCTGCGGTTCTTCTTTTGTATTTCTGGAAGTGTAGATGCTACTAAGGCATAGTATGATCCGCGGTTGTTCATGTCTGCTAGAATAGTTTCCAGTGTGGGCAGGTCCAGCGCCGTTATTGGCTTTGGCTAGGTCTGTACCAATTGGACGGCACAACCTGACGTCAGGTTTTGCCCAGATCTCGTGAAGATCTCGGGAGGAGCCGTTCGGAGGGGACATCACGTTCACAAAATCACGTTCTTGGATTAAGGCAAAACCCCTGTATCTTATGTTTAGAAACTTTTCAGAGGTTGAGTATGGACATCCAACATTATAACATTACCTATATGTATTAAAAGAAGGATCAACATAATAGGTCCCCTTTAATCTTGCCAGTGTCATTCTACTTTCATATTTTCAACTTATGATGCAAATGTAATGACTTTCTACTTGAAAATGAAGTATGAAAGAAGAAATCAAAATACTTGAACAATTTTTCATCATTTACAAGGCTTTCAGTCTCTTCAGCTCAGGATAACTCCCACTTTTACATATTATCAGTAGCTATTGGTAAAAGAAGCTACTGTACATATGTTTCTAACCTTTTTGTTGGTATCCACTTTTGGGAAATGAAACTGACAGGAAAAAAATAACAATGACATAATAATCACTTGGTTCTGTTGTGATTTTAATTATCATTAGTTAACATAAAGTTAACATTATCAATTGTATAGGACTTCGGTCTTGTCCTTGCATCTGATGAACATTAGATCAGCTGCTGCTTTGTCAACAATTACTCAATTTGTGAGGTTAATGAAAAAAAAAAATCAAAAAAAGAGAAATGCCAGAATAACTTGAATGACATCCAGTTTCCCAAATATTTATATAAAATACACATTTGAGATTCTATACAATTTATTTCATGTGGATATATTGTAGATAGGCCTCCAAAATCTACATAGGAGCTCTCTCGAGGTTCAAAATAGTTCCAGCATAAATTTTGACGGGAGCTTCTTTTTCCATAGACTTTCAAAAATGAGCTACCGTCAAAAAAAAAGTATTTGTTTCCCTGATGGTAACACACCATTTCCTTTCCGTTAGACAGGAAATGGCCTCCCAGATAAGTGGTAATTTTATGCATTGAGCACCACTGGACATTGACACATTTCCATTTTGTTTCTGTACAATGGTACTTTGAGATTGCAAGGATACAGTGACAATGAGGTTTCAGTGCAGACTCTCAGCTTTAATTTGGGGGTATTTTCATTCATATCAGAAGTACCATTCAGAAACAACTTCACCTTTTGTACACAATCCAATCCATTTTGAGGTACATAAAAAATTGGACAGTTTAACATAATGTAGAATGAAGTAGTTCTTTTAAAAAATTGGCCACATATCCTTTTGTATGCAATTAGTGCTTGAAGTCTATGAAGCATGACCACCACCAGGCACTGAGTATCTTCCCTGGTGATGCCCTGCCAAGCCTATACCGCAGCCATCTTCAGTTCTTGCTTGCTTCGAGGACTTAGCCAACAATCACCTCTTCAACATGTAAAATGCATGTTCAGTTGGATTCAGATCCAGTGACTGTCTCAGCCAATAGTAGCAAAATAACAAAAATGTGCCAATATCCAATGAATTGTAGTGCTCACTGTATATAATACAGTTGGGCAGCAAAATGCCCATTTATTTTGGCAACAGAGAATTCATGCCTTTAAAAATAGAATGAGAATCTCAAATTTCATTCAACAAATACTGATAATCCAAGCAAATAGGGGAAACCACAGCAATTTCAGACTTATATTTGCGAAGCAAAAACCTTGCTATGATTTTCATGTCATATTTCAGATCCATGACTTAGGACATCACATATGGCATGTCATCGCTGCTGTAAAGAGCCACCGTCTCAGACTACAGCAGGCTACAGGTCACTACAGACTCAAGCATTCTACAGGTCTCTGCAGACTCAAGCAATCTACAGGTCACTGCAGACTCAAGCAATCTAATGGTCACTACAAACTCAAGCAGTCTACAGGCCACTACAGACTCAAGCAATCTCCAGCTCACACATACTCAAGCAGTCTACCGATCACCACAAACTCAAACAATCTACAGGTCACTACAAACCCAAGTAGTCCACAGGTCACAACAGACTCAAGAAGTCTACAGGTCACAACAAAGTGAAGCAGTCTAAAGATCACTACAATTTCAAGCACCCTAGAGCTGACTACAGACTTTAACAGTATGCAGGTTACAGAAGACTTAAGTAGTATCACAAGTCAATGCAGACTCAGGCAGTCTACAAGTCACTGCAGACTAAAGTAGTCTAGAAGTCACTGCAACCTCAAGTACTTTATAGGTCCCTGCAGACACAAGTAGTCTATGAGTCACAAAAAGAGCAAAAAAAAGCTGCGCTACACACCTATGTCAAAGTTTCAGACAAATCAGCGACTCTGCACTCTGCAATAAGATCTGCAAATGTTTACTAGCGGACACCTACCTGATCCCAACACTCCAAACAATCCAACGCCTCATCCCTACCTGTTTGGCTTAGTTGAGAAGTGCTCCGGCTTTTCCTTGAGAGGCCGACAATTGCCACCATTTTGGCACCGATGCTGGAGCGCCTCTTCTTATCCCCCGTCTCTACTGTCCCCACGGCTGTGTCTGATTGGCTGCCGTCCGTCTTCTCCAGGGTGTACATGTCCCCGCCAATGCTCGAACTCTTGGCCATGTTGTTCCCGGACACACCCATCTGCCTGTTTTTCATTTTGGATGTAAAGTCACTGTCAGCAACGAAGCACGTTGGTTTGCCACAGTGGGGATCAGAAGAGAAGAGGATTGAGAGAGAAGCGGAAGGAGGCGGAGGGAAGGAGGGAGGAGATGAGGGGAAAAGAGGATAGGAGACACAGAAGGACAGGCTTCAGCTACAGGACTGTGGAAGACTGCACAGGTATATCACAGGTATATTTACAGGCACAATGACAATTGGACAGGCAGGGTAAAGCTCCTCACTCTACAAAGGATATACAGTACTGTGTGAAGGTTTTAGTCACATTTACAGCAATTTCTTCGGGCAAATATGCTTTCAAAATGATGAAATTAAAAGTTTCTAAACACTAAGAATTTGATGGCTGGTGTTTCGAGACGTCAAAAGCAGCGGCCGAAACGAAAGGAAGTCCAGCAAAATAAGAGAGACAAACCAACAAAAGGAGAGCGAGAGACTCGCGCTTCCAACGGACAAAGACCTAGTCCGGGAACAAAAGGAAGCAAAACGAGCTCGACAGAACGAAATAAAAAGGAAAAATCTCAGGAACAGAGATAAAAAGATTAGCACCAGACGGTGCCCAGAAAGAGGAAGAAAAGAGAAAGATTCCCTTGCTAACTAGCACTTTCCTCTTTGCAGCTAATTCCTCAAACAATTCTCTAGCTAGAGACCTTACCGGCTATTGTGCATAGTAACACTGACACTCTAGCAAAGGCGGCGAGGTGGAACTTGGGTTTAAATAGAGTCCGGGCACCGCCCACAATTAATGCCAGCTGGCCAAAGAATCCGATTGTGGGCAAAACGATATCGTCCCGGACGAGAGAAACAAAGAAAACTCGCCAGCCTCCAAAAACCATGACAAAGAAATGCACTAAACAGAGCTGTAGACTGTTAAAAACTAAATCAAATCAATATTTGGTGTGACTACCCTTTGCCAAAAAATTTGGGACACGGTCTTGTTGTGCCAGTGGCCTGCCGTCAGGTGTTCTGAGGCCTTCAGTAACCCCATCCTTTACCGCTCAATTGTCCTCAAGTTGCTCTCATTTAAGTTCGCCTGATTAACAATCAAACAATTTATCGACTGAACAGCCAAGACCAATACATGTCCTAGAATAAGAAATTGAAAAATTGATATTGAAAAAGTGAATGCCTATTGCCTATATTTATATCATTGATATGGTACTGGAAGGATGGCAATATAAATGCAAAAAATCAAAAACTTTCGTTGACTTCGCAGCAGTTATTTTCACCATCCTTACTATTGTCACTCAGCTCTGCATCATGCCTAACAACTCCCTTTAGCCATGACTACATTCAGAATATAGAACAGATTCTCGTGGCATATTGCTTAATGAGTCTCGCAAACCAATTTACGCAAATCTGAGCCGTTTCAAGAGCAATATAATCGCAGAATTTGTAAAGACATATTCATATTTTAAGTCGACATTTATGTACAGAAGAAAACGCCAAAAAATGTTGTGGTGCAATGTATTACAATGCTATCAAAAATAAATTTGACTGTCATTCAAGCAATTAGTCTGAGCAACTGTTGCTAATCAGGTAAAGTAAACTGTGAGAGGTTTAGGTTTTTATGTATTGGAAGGTGAGGTTTCTGAAGGCCTTCGTTACTGCCGATGGACCGCCTCTGTGCTGTGCTATATGTTTTATAAGATGATTCGCTTTTTGCTTGTCCCAAAAAGAGTGGAGAACTTGCAAACATTCTTCTGCAGACTGTCTCACTTGCGTCTATCCCTCTAAGAAATTACAAACAGCTATGATGATGCTGACATCAAGGCTCTGTCAAGACTATAATGTCTGTATCAACAATTTTTAATGGAATACAAACATTTACTTTTGAAACTTTTCTTTAAATTAGCATTTAGAATTTATCATTTACTTATTATCTTTTGGAACTCTAGTACGGAAACAAAAATTAAACATCTAATACAGATTTGAATTCTAAAAACTACAGGGTACCTAAGACTTTTGCACAGTACTGAATATATATATATATATATATATATAGCACTATCCAGACTCCCAATCATCCATGGTGATTCTGATAAGATTAAAACAAACTAGCACAAATGATTGAGAGATCTTTCTTAATTCTATGACTGTCACAACCCTCATATGAATCCCTTGTGTGTCTCTTTGCAATGCAGCAGCTTGCATGTCTATTAAGTGTATGTTTGCTGTGATTGGTTTACGTCCTGTGCCACCTTCCCCTCAGCTGAATCTCCTTATGCCGTTGTGCACTTAACAATGGCATAACGAGTATTTCAGCCCTCTAGTTCATGTGCAAGTTGCTGGATTGTAAATTCACTTTCACACAAGTTGTCCTAGTCAATGGTTAGTTCTAAAACTTTTCTTACATCTTCATCTAATGCAACTAGTACTGTAGTGACAACTTTTTCCCCTGAAGTCATTATAATCATTTAGTTGATTGAAAAATGCTTCCAATCCCAATCAGGGACCAGGATTGGGACCAAGTTCAAGTTAACACTGTTCAAGTCTGTTCCTGTTCGATAGTCAAGTTATAAAGAACAAGCTTCCAATCGTGAACAGGGTCCAAGACTGAGACCGCGTTCTTGCTAACCCATCCAGTTTGCTCTCCTTGTCCAGTTTGTTAGGAACAAGCGTTTAATCCTGAACTGGAGCCAGGACTTGGGCCATATTGCCCTCAAGCAACCTCTCCATCCTCTGAAACAGTTCAGTGCTAATGGAGCCTGTGTAACACCTGGCAGCATCCTGGAAGCCTGGCCTGCAGTTGCAGCTCAAGCTTAGCCTAATACTACTGTGCTGAACTGTCAATCCCGCTCAGGGTTCCGTCCCCACTATCCTTTTTTGGGGCTTCGCCCCAATCACTACCATACTGCAAACTAGTTGGATTGTGCTACTGACTCTGCTTGATTCCTGGCCTGGACCCTAACACTGAGTGTATTATTCAATTATGTCCAGCTTTGCTATACACCCACAAAAAAAAAAAAAAAAAAAAAAAAACTATCATTGTGTGACACGGCTTAGCTTAGAAATTCAATTAACGAACGCCAGGGTTTGTGTGCCAAAGTACGCACAGTGAAAGCCTCACTTGGTAAAAAAGTTGGCAATGCTAATGTTATCTCTGAGGTTTGGGCAGAGTCGGTGAAACAAATAGCTGGCAACTGGGCGAACCAAACTGTAGAAAACATTTCTAGATCTAATTTCACAAAATAATGATCCGCTATAGTTGAATTACCAAATGGCAGAATGAAGCAAATCTCACTGTTTACATTACTGCAGAAGTTCAAAGCATTCTACCCGATAAAAGACAGATAAACTGTTGCTTCAAAAATGCATACTATACCATGCCAGCTACGCTTCAACTCAAACCATAGAAACCATTGTCTTTCACCATCCATGCTATGAAACATGAAAAACAGCGACGAAAATCCATTTGTCACATTGTTTGGTACAAGCTTGTTCATAGTAAACACACTTTAAGTCTAAAAATTGCAGTTTTAATGACGTATTTGCGAAAGACCAAGTGATTTGTGATTCGTCTGTGAAAGACTAAGTGATTCGGCACTTATTCTGATCCGTTACCCCTTAACACATTGTATGCCTGTAGGCTATGTCTCTTGGCATTCCAAGCCCATCAAATTAAATACATAGACCGAAAAGAAGCTAAATGACGAAGCAGTCTAAAAATAAAACAAAAGGCTGGTCAGCCTGTATTCCTTTTTGGCCGTTCATTTAATACTCGTTCGGTCTGTAGTAAGAAGGCTTTATTGGCAATTGTTGTATGGTCTGCCAGGGATCTAGACTGACAATTTTGACTTGGTGGAACTAGTACTAGTGGCAGGGAGTAGAATGATTCAATAAAAGAAAGATGCATTAGGTAACTCTGTGACAAAAAATATATATTTCTGATCGCCAGATCCCCAATACGACTAGAGCACAAAAAACACTGCAAAAATCCTGGCCTATTGTTTCAACGGTATTTCCTAACGTGATCAAAATGTGAAAAAAACTATGGAAATGATCTAAATGACTATAACTTCCGTAAAACTCAGTGGAAATTTATGAAAATTGTGACAAATCAGGAACGACGTGCACTTTCTCTACTGCAACCAAAGATTTAAGCTTACGGCTATCAATTGATTTGAGACAGATACTGCCGCTACAATTTTTTGGAACATGGTTATGGAATGGCCGGTAGAATTGAGAGGCCAAGTGCAGCGGCAAGAGGGAAATAGAGCAGCATGGACACAATACAAATACAGAGAATAATACAGACCATACGACAGGGACAATCCTCACGCTTCCAAAAGCACGACCACACATCCGACAAAACGGAAGCAAAGCGAGAGAGAAAAAAGAAATATCTCAGGGAGCCGAGAAAAACAAGGCACCTAAAATAGTGCGACACAAAGGATAGAGAAGATACAAAGGCACATAAATCCTTACTACAGATATCTTCGGCTAAAGCGCTAAACTTCAAACAGACAGTCTAGCAAAGGAGGCGTGGTGGACCTCCGGCTTATATAGAGTCCGGGGAGGCGCCGCCCAAGTTCAATCAGGCAGCTGGGTAAAGAATGTGATTGAAAAGGAATTCGATCTCGTCCCGGGACGAAAGCCTCAAAGAAAAGTCCTAAACACACGCACACCTCCCAAACCATGACAGGACCCCCCCCTCTAAGGCACGGGTCCGGACGTTCCCAGATAACCCCGTGCACGGAACTCTGATATAAGTGTGGGATCCAGGATATCCCGAGAAGGAACCCAGCACCGCTCCTCAGGACCATAACCCTCCCAGTCGACTAAAAACTGAGCCCCAAGACCAACACGTCTCTCGGCCAAAATACGACGCACGGTGTAAACCGGCCCCCCCTCAATCATCCGCGGCGGCGGTGGGGGTTTGTCGACCGGTGCCAGGACACTAGTGCTAACCGGTTTAAGCCAGGAGACATGAAAAGAGGGGTGGATGCACAAGGATCTAGGGAGCTTTAAACAGACGATCCTCCGCACTATCTTGAAAGGACCAATGAAGTGGGGAGCCAATTTCCGTGACTCACCTTTTAAAGGAAGGTCCCAAGTGGAAAGCTAAACTGTTTGGCCAACCCAATAATATGGGGCCAAACGGCGCCTTCTATCAGCGGCAGTCTTCTGTTTCCACCCAGAGCGCAACAGAGGGGACAGGACCCTGGCCCAGACTGACCGACAACGCCGAACAAAGTGATTGACCGAGAGAACCTCTGAATCCCTCTCAGTCTCCAGAAACAGCGGAGGTTGATAACCCAACTGAGCCTCAAACAGGGAAAGGCCTGTGGAGGAGTTACAGAGTGAATTATGGGAGTATTCGGCCCATGCCAAAAACGACTCCACGAAGATGGGTTGTCAGCTGCTAAACACCGAAATGTATTCTCCAGCGACTGGTTAATTCGCTCTGTCTGCCCGTTAGTCTCAGGGTGGAAATCAAACGAAAGGCTCACGGCGGCCCCTAACTGGTTGCAGAAAGCACGCCAGAATTTAGCCATAAATTGTGGGCCCCGATCAGAGACCGCATCCTGAGGGAGACCATGCAGCCGGAACGCATGGTCCACAACAAGAAGGGCCGTCTCCCGCGCTGAAGGGAGCTTAGGCAGGGCAATAAAGTGGGCTGCCTTAGGAAAGCGGTCGACCACGACCAAGATGACAGTGTTGCCTTCAGAAACAGGCAGCCCCGTAACAAAATCTAGAGCGATATGGCTCCAGGGTCGCTTGGGAACAGGCAACGGCCGCAACAGACCAGAGGGGGGGAGATGGGAAACCTTGTTCCTAGCGCAGATACAGCACGCCGCCACAAATTCCCGTATGTCCTCAATCATGCTGGGCCACCAAAAACATCGGGCCAAAAACCACTTGGTCTGATGAACCCCAGGGTGACTCGCAAGGCGAGAAGAGTGCCCCCACTGGAGAACTTGGGACCATATCGCTACCGGAACAAACAAACAGCCAGGCGGCTCCCCACCAGGACTGGGATCGGACCTCAAGGTGCCACTCTTCTAACACCAACTTGACAGCTAACAAGTCCCGGTCACCAATGCTGTAATTCCGTTCGGCCGCTGACAACGACAGGGAGAAGTAGGCGCATGGGTGCAACTTATTATCCCGAAGGGGGCGCTGGGACAAAATGGCACCCACCCTGACCTCCGACGCATCCACCTCCACCACGAATGGGAGGGAGGGGTCGGGCAAAACGAGAATGGGCTCTGAGCTAAATCGTTTCTTTAACTCCTGAAAAGCAGCCTCAGCAGCTGGGGACCAAACAAACGACGATTCCTGACCGCTGCCACCTTGTCCGGGTCCATGCGGACCGACCCTTCAGATACAATGTAGCCAAGGAACGAGACTGTCTTGGCATGAAAAATGCATTTTTCAGCCTTGACAAAAAGCTTGGCTTTAAGAAGGGCCTCAAGCACTTGTCTGACGTGTTGTTTATGTTCCGAGACAGTTGAAGAAAAAAATCAGAATATCGTCAAGGTAGACAAAGACGAATTTCTCCAACATCTCTCGGAAGACGTCATTAACGAGTGCCTGGAACACAGAGGGGGTGTTAACCAATCCAAACGGCATGACCAAATATTCGTAGTACCCGTCATGCGTATTAAATGCTGTTTTCCCACGCGTCCCCCTCCCGGATCCGAACCAAGTTATAAGCATTCCGGAGGTCTAGCTTGGTAAAAAACAACGTCTCCTGCAGACGTTCAAACACAGAGTTCATCAATGGAAGGGGATATTGGTTTTTAATGGTGATATTATTCAAGCCCCTGCAATCAATATGGGGTCTCAAACCGCCATCTTTTTTGCCCACAAAAAAGAACCCCGCTCCAGCAGGAGACGTGTAAGGCCGAATAAATCCATTAGCCAGAGCCTCCTGAATGCATTCTCGCATGGCCTTACGCTCAGGCCCTGACAGCGAGTATAATGAACCACTGGGGGGAGTTGTACCAGGGTGGAGATTTATCTCGTAATCGTATGTGCGATGAGGAGGTAAAGTCGAAGCCCATTGCTTACTAAAAACCTCCGCGAGATCGGCATAATCGTTAGGAACATTGGGAGGCAGACAAAAGATCAGAGCGGCCCCAAAATTCTCACCCTGTTCAGAACCTGCCATCTCTATGTCTGATTCCGAGAAAGAGAAATCCTCTGAATCGCAATCCTCCTCTGGCTGCCGCCAGTCAAATTGAGGATCCCACTCCAACCCCTCCTCTGCCCCTTTTTTTAGATTAGGAGGGTTGGGTGAGACAACCTCCTCAGAATCGCTCCAGGCGTCAGCCTCCCCCATAGGTTGATGTCCGGGATGACAGGCCAAACTCTCCTTACAGTGGGACCTACAATCAGTGCCCCACTGGACAACCGGGTTATTCTGACTGCCCCAAAAGATGTGTGGCCTATGTTTCAGTAGCCAAGAGTGTCCTAAGACCAAAGGGAAAACAGGGGAACTGATCATAAAAAACTGGACTTCCTCTGAATGACCACCAAATGGGATGAACATAGTCAATAATTCAGAGGCCTCCGTTATAAGTCCAGTTCCCAGCGGGCGACCGTTCAAGGACCGGACAGTGCTTGAATGTAAAAGAGGACGGATGGGAATGGAATGTTTCCTAGCCCACTCCACATCCATAAAACAATCCATGGCACCTGAGTCCAAAAAAGCCTCGCCAAATATTTTCTGTCTCCCAACAGTCAATTCCACAGAAATAAATGTTCGAAAGGGAAATGGGGTCTGTCCCTCTAGCGTCCCCCATACCGCCAGAGGGCCTTTCCGTTTCCCTTTAAGCTTGGGGCAACGTGGACGGATATGTCCCGGTTTGCTACAATGATGACAAATTATTCGTCTGCGATCAGGCTTACGAACCTGGCTCTCATATGAACCGTCAATCTGCATAGGCTCACTAACAGTGGGAAATTCAATGGGCGGAGCTCGGGCTGTGTGTATCTTGGGAGAATTAACCCATTTGCTTGTATGAGCCTGAGCAGTTCCTTTCTCCTTGTTTCGCTCGCAGATTCGATTATCAATTCGTACCGGAGTACGAACCAACGAATCTAAGGAAATGCAAGGCTCTAATGTCACTAGAGCGTCCTTAACCTCCTCTGCCAAAGCGTGAATAAAAACGGTCATGAGAGGTGCCTCTGGCCACCCTGTCTCTGTTACGAGAGAAAGGAAAACAATGGAGAAATCTGCGACACTCTCAGAGCCCTGCCTCAAATGCATAAGACACGTAGCTGCCTCCTGACCACAAACGTCCTGATCAAATACTGAAATCATTTCCCCCACCTGAGTATCGACAGAATTTACCACCAGCGATCTAGCGCGAATGAGTGGTCCCACCCAAGTGAGAGCTGTACCAGCTAACAAGGATAAAATAAATGCATGCGTGACTCTTCATTAGAGAATCGTGAGGGTTGCGTTTTAAAAAATATTTCACATTGAGCGATGAAATCTTTGCATTTCCCTGCCTCGCCTTCCTATCTTGGGGTAACTGAAGTTTAGGCTCTCGGAGAAAGTGTGTGGTTTGTGCTTGTGAAACATCCTGGGTGAGCTGAGTGGTCAACACTCTAGTACACACAGTGAGGCTTAATAAGATATTTTCCTGTCTCTTAATAGCAGTCTCCTGCAGGCGAATCCTATCCGTCAACTCTGCCTGCTGATTATTTAAGCAAGTGAGGCCCTCGCCATAACCAGCAAGGACCGACTGTTGACTAGCAACAATTCCCTTCAGCGTAGCCGTTGCTGGCGACTACATAGCTGGCTAGAGTGTTCTGTCATGGCCGGTAGAATTGAGAGGCCAAGTGCAGCAGCAGGAGAGAAATAGAGCAGCATGGACACAATACAAATACAGAGAATACTACAGACCATATGACAGGGACACTCCTCGCGCTTCCAAAAGGACGACCAAACATCCGACAAAACAGAAGCAAAGCGAGAGAGAAAAAAGGAGAAGTATCTCGGGGAGCCGAGAAAAACAAGGCACCTAAAATAGTGCGACACAAAGGATAGAGAAGATACAAAGGCACATAAATCCTTACTACAGATATCTTCGGCTAAAGCGCTAAACTACAAACGGACGCTCTAGCGAAGGAGGCACGGCGGACCTCCGGCTTATATAGAGTCCAGGGAGGCGCCACCCAAGTTCAGCCAGCTGGGTAAAGAATCCGATTGAAAAGGAATTCGATCTCTTCCCGGGACGAGAGCCTCAAAGAAAAGTCCTAAACACACGCACACCTCCCAAACCATGATAGGTTCATTCCTTTTGCAATGTCCGATTTGAATAAAATTCTTCTGATATTGCTCAGATGCACAATCAGCACTGGAAAGAGTTGGACATTTTTTGCTTCCCCTCTACAAACGTTGTGAGGGCAAACTTCTGGCCTCTTTTCAATCGAATTAGAATTAGAGCGTTGTTGCCAACCGATTGGAAAACTTCAATGAGGAGGGAAAAGCCTTGGATGTAAATTACGTAGTCAGCCTAAAGTAGCAGAGGAGAAGCCGAATTTCAAATTGGTATTTTTCCCGCTACAGCAGCAATGATAACACTGAAAAGTGGCTTGCAGCAGTCAGGCAATGACGTTGATTTATCACATACCTAAATTAGGCTAATGTCATCTATTAGATAGTTTGATTACTTGACTTATTATACTAGAATTGCTTGACTTTCTATCAGAGGAACATGTCAGGCTTGTCTAACTATAGTGTATGATAAACATACCACACCTGACTGACTTGAGAAGGCGACTGATAATATAGTGATGTCAAAAAAGAAAGCAAGGATCAGAGTTGAAACAACTCCTTCATTGTGAAGACTGGCAGCATCTCTAATCTTTAGAGTAAATCATGAATGAAAACACTCATACAGCAATGAAACACACAATAGGCTATATATAGAGACGCATTAAAAATGCACATGAAAATAAATTGTTTTACAGTGATGGTAAATGGTTTCCTTTTGTAGTTGCAAAACATGGTCATGGGAAACTGGTTTTGGAAGTGAGACTTGCCTTTTCTGCAATCATTACATTGGCAGTCAATTCAGCAGTTCTTATGCATAATCTGAAATGGCAGAAAACGTTTTATGGAATGTGTTTTTGTGACGTCACAGATGACGCACTTTGTCAGGGACGATAGCTGGCACATCTGGTTATTGTGTGTCATCCTGGCAGTCTGAATACAGTCATTTAATGGACATTAATGCGTCAAAAACTTTTATTTGAGACTAGCCATCATTCAGCATTCAAAATGTTTTATTCTTCCGAGATTCATTTGTTTGTGGCATTTGAAATGCGAATGATGTGACTTTCTCAAATTTTTTTTTTATTGGCCCTAACCTTGAACCTTGCATGTGCAAAACAATTTCTCACAATATGTGATTCACAACCATGACCCAGGGAATTTTGTTGCATTTGGGTAATCACGAGGTGTTAAACGAAGAAGAGACTCAACCCCAGAAGCCTGACATTTTGCAATGCTTACCATATCAATGGCCTCATGCAAGAAGGTGTAAGTAACATTTTACTAATTTTACAGGAGAGCCAAAAAAACTGCCACAGCACCACCTGTTAGCTATATGCTGCACCAATGTTAAAAAGGCATTTTAACCCCTTTAGGACAGGAATTGAGACTCCAGACTTGGTCAGGAGATGGGCTAGCCTCAGTTATTACAAAACAACCAAAAGTCATTTTTTTGACCAAAGTGTCACTTACGCCCTTCTTGCATGAGGCCATCGATATCTGATGATCATTATATGAATCAGCAAAAGGAAAAACTATCAGTCGTCGACTTAGACCGTAAAAACCACCATGCGTTTTTAATGCCTCTCAGTACATTTTAAAAGGCAATATAGTCTAGAGGTGGAGAGAGATATCCACGCGGGTGCAGGCCTATAAATCGGAGAAAATAATAATTGTGGGTTGGTGGGGAGTGGATGATTTAAGCGCGTATGTGGATTCAGACGACGTGAGAGAGAGCTGATCAGCACATCTCTAGTCCAAAATGACAGTTGTGAGCATCCCAAATCAATGTTTTTCATGGCCCCAAGACAAGGAGACACAGTCAATTTGGAGCCCTGGTTTGAAGTGTGAAACAAGAGCTAGAGGGCTGCTCTTTTCAATCCAGGTAACTTAAAATTGCAAAATCTTTCTTTCCACTAGATAGCAAATGAATGGAGGATGTCCACATGGAAAGTTGTGGACATCTGTCCACAGTGGGACGGTGATAGCCAATGAGTGGACAGCAGGCATGGGGCGATTAACGTGTTGGATTAACTAGTTAAGTTAATACTAAAATTTCATCAATTAAGTTAAGTTAATGTCTATTTGGAAATTAATTAGTTAAGTTAATTTTGACAAGATAACTACTTAAGTTAAAAGTTAACTTTGTTGTTTCCATGCCATCGACAATATTTTCAAATATGTTGATTGACTTAACAACTACAGAGTTAAGATAAAGTCTTATTTCAACTGCATCTAGTTTTGTCAATACACAAATATATATTGAAAACAAGTCATCATATTGTCAGCAATGTATCATATTGTAATCATGATCTGTATGTACTTCAGCGCCGTTGTATGGGGGGAAAGGTGATGACAATTCTAAAGGCCCACAGTCCATTAGGGCCCACAAAACCCACAGTGGCCACCATGACGAAATTATTCTGAATAGATTTACCTAATATTCATACTAATACATCAGAGTTTAAACAAAGCCATCAAGGCATGCAATATTGATGAAATACATTTCAGTAACCCCCTTCTTAAAAAAATGGTTCGGTCCATGCTTCGTGCTTGCCTTGGAAAATTGTCTGTGCGTTTTTTCTGGCGAGGTCACGAACTAAAGTAGCAGACAAGGAGTACCGCCCTTGCAAATATGATGTCCAAAAAAAAACAAAACAAAACAAAACAAAACAAAACACGCACACAAATCTGGACGCCATAAAAGAGTAGAGAGAGGACAGCAGGAACAAAGCAGGGGTCCAGAACATTACAAAATTCTTTTCAAATAAACGTGAGTATTTAACTGGCTTGCTATGTTAGCTGTTCAGGCTGGCTATTCAGCTGCTAACGTTACATTAATGTAACATGCGGTCAGCTGTGTAAATAATCACCTGACAAGAATGACATTACACCGTTATTAACGGTATCATCCACAGAAAAGATCGGTAAGGTTATCATTCGCCAGCCATTATAATATGCCGTCAGAAAATTTGGTAGCAGCAGGACACGTTCCTCCATTCTTATTAGTGGTTACTGCATACTTAGCTCTCTCTAGCTGTAAGTGACTGTACAGGCTAGGTTTGGCTAGGGAACTACATGCAGTCAGTGTGGTAACCTTAGGTGTAACTTAAATAATCACTTGACAAGGCTGACAGTGCTTTTACCTTCTTACATAAGTGTTTACTAATACTAAACTGCTACTTTAGCCTGTTGACATAAGTCTTGTTCACGCAGGGGGTAATTTTACAGAGCTTGCCCTCCTCTTTACAATAGCAAAGTGAAGCTGAGTGCTTAGAGCTATGGTACTGAGAAGCCCATTTAGATTGTTGTGGTTTTCATCCAGACATATTTTCAGATTATGAGGTTCCCCCATCCCCAAGCAATTGGAGAGAGACAGATTCTTCAGACGATTAGGCTTTATTGAGGCATATTGATAAATGTAAAGCCGAGTTCTTTTTGCGCAAGAAGAACTGATTTCTTATTTTTAACATCCAGCTTTTATACCTTTATCACAGGAAATATCTTCCAAATATGGTCTTTCCAAATTCTCATTCTCGCGCTACAATTGGCCAGGCGAACCAAAACGCCACTACCTAATCCTTCAGGAACTCAAAGCAAAGACGAGCTGCACATGACTAAAAAGGAGTGGAAAGTTCCACTCAAGAGATGAAAAGTACAGACAAAGGAATAGGATACAAGTGGATACATAAATGATTCAATTGTTTTTTTCAGTAACAACGAATGATTTTACTGAACAAACGTTGATCAAAGCTATAGAAATCAAATGCATCACCTGATTATGTTTTTGAATCAACTAAACAGAAGCCTGCTTACTAATCAAAGCTACAGAAGCGCGCTGCTTATGTGTGTGTGTGAGCTGCTCATGCATGTATGAATTGAATTGCTTGTATGTGTGTGTGTCTGTGTGTGAACTGCTTGTGTGTGTGTGTGTGTGTGTGTGTGTGTGTATGTACATGTGTACATGTGTGTTTGCACTGCTCATGTCCTCCCTATGCGTATGTGAACTACTTGTATGTGTGTGTGTGTGTGTTATGTTATGTGTGTGTGTGTTACTGCTGCTTACATAATATGGTTATTGATTATGATTATTGATTATGGTTATTAAACATGGCAATTAATCTACTGATGAATATGATGAGAAATATTGAAATATAATCTTCAACATTATTTTGTTTATTCCAAGACTTGGTAGGTTGGTTCTTCATCAGTTGTTCCATACAACATAACTTTAAATGTTTACAAAAGTAATATGAAATGGAACAACTAAACCTTTATGCACTGCTACTCCAGAATCATCTGTGGTCACTTCATCTGAACCTGACCCAGCAACAGACCCTCACCACCAGCAGTCTGAAGATGTTTTTGATGCTGAGCAAGTGAGTGAATGTGAATAAAACAACTAATAATTGATAATTTACATAATGATACTCTGACTCTTTGTTGAGTGGTTAATCGTAAAAAAAGGAAAAATTGGGTGTATTGCATTAGGCACTGCCAAGAACACTGAGAAACAGAAAAACAAAGAAAAACATCATGATACATTGTCGTAAAAAAAATGGCAATGAAAAGCTGGGGGCGGGGGCCCACACTGATATTCTGTCAGGGGGCCCAGAATTCCTAGCAACTGCCCTGATGTACTTCATACATAGCATACAAAAACTCATAGCATACATTTACATGCACTTATGTATTTCATTCTATTAATGCTAACACAAAAGGTTATTGGCAATCTCCAGTGAATGTCAGACTTCCAATGTCTACTAGCCTTGTTAAAATTCAAGAACATAACACAGCAGATATAAAGTATATATATAAAGTATGTAGAACAACATCATATAAGTGAAGATTCTTTATCACTGTAAAAACAATAATAATTATTATGGGGACAAAATCTCATCATTGCGGTAGTTATATGTTTAGAAAAAATACATAAGTAGTCTGCATTATCAGGTCAACATTGTAGCAAAAATTATGAAGTTAATCAAAACTTAATTGAAAATTAATTGGAAAAAAATCTGACTCGTCGAGTCATTGACTCCACGTCTGAAGGTGTGCTGTGGTATTTGGTGCCAAGAACATTAACAGCAGATCGTTAAAGTTCCTGTATGTTGCAAGATGGGGCCTCCATGGATTGGACTTGTTTGTCCAGAATATCCCACAGATTCTTGCCTGCATTGAGATCTGGGGAGTTTGGAGGCCAAGTCAACACCTTGAACTCATTGTTGTGTTCCTCAAACCATTCCTGAGCCATTTTTGCAGTGTGGCAGGGTGCATTATCCTGCTGAACGAGGCCACTGCCATTAGGGAATACCACTCATATGAAGGGGTGTACTTGGTCTGCCACCATTTTTAGGTAGGTGGTACGTAACATCCACATGATGGCAGGACCAAAGGTGTCCAAGCAGAACATTGCCCAAAGCATCGCACTGCCTCCACTGGCTTGCCCTCTTCCCATAACACATCCTGGTTCCAAGTCTTCACCAAGTAAGCAACGCACACGCACCCCGCCATCCACATGATTCAAAACATTCAAAAACGTGATTCATCAGGCCAGGCCACCTTCTTGCATTGGTCCCTGGTCCAGTTCTGACGCTCACATGCCCATTGTAGGCACATTTGTCAGTGGACAGGGGTCAGCATGAGTGCCCTGACCAGTCTGCAGCTGCATCGCCCCATTTGCAACAAACTGTGATGCACTGTGTGTTCTGACACCTTTCTATTGGGACCAGCATGAACTTTTTTTATCATCAATTTAAGCTACAGTAGCACTTCTGTTGGTTTGGAACACACGGGTCAGCCTTCCGACCCACGTGTATCAATGAACCTTGGCTGCCCACGAACCTGTAGTCAGTTCACTGGCTTTTCCATCCTTGGACCACTTTTGGCAGGTACTCGCCACAGCAGGCCAAGAAAACCCCTCCAGGGCTGCAGCTTTGGAGATGCTCTGACCCAGCCATCTAGCCATCACAATTTGGCCCTTGTAAAAGTGGGACACATTCTTACGCTTGACTATTTTTCCTGCTTCCAACATGTGAACTTTGAGAACAAAATATTCACTGGCAGCCTAATATCCCTCACCTACTGACAGGTAGCACTGCAACGAGATAATCAATGCTATTCCCTTCAGGTTTCAGTGGTCATAATGTCATAGCTGACTGGTGTTTATACGATAGGAAAGACTTGGAATCGGATTATAATTATATATAATTGTCAATAAGAAATACCTTTATTTACCAAGAAATACTGATCTTATTCTATTCTTTTTGCAAAAAAAAAAAAAAAAAAAAAAACGTTTCCAGACAGATAATTCTGGGCCAGGTACAGTACAGATCACATCAAAACGGAATTCTATCGCGGGAGGGTCGGGAGAAGGTAACGGTAACTTCAGAGCAACATGAGGCTAGAAACGCGGTAGGTTGTCTGAGAAAGCACAGCGCAGGGATACAAAGCATTTATAAATATAGTACCCAGTCACGAAGCCCTTTCAGGATACTCATCACAGGTGGTCCAGCATGTGCTGAAGAATGTCATGGTTGGCTGAGCGGCCGGTAAGCATCTCCCAGCAGGGGATGCTTTCGCACGCAGTCACTGTAAATGGTGAAAACTTACCAACCCCAAACTACCACGTAAGATTATTTCTTCCTATTCATACATTTATTTGCTTAAAATAGGTGCTTGTTCTTGTATTTTTATTATTGTAGATAGCTTTAAAATCACAGGTTTTTAAATCGGTAAACCATTGTATGTAAAGGAACGATGTATGAGATGTAACCAGAAGTATACTGCATGACGCGGCTTGATGTGTGGGGTTTGTTTATGAGAACAGCGGCGAAAAAGAGCGGTTCTTTTGGACAAAAATCATAAAGCTTTCTATATATTTTAATGCTATTTAGTGCAGACAGGAAAATTCTTTTATATGTATCAAAGGAAGAAGTCCTGGAGCACCCAGTTATATAAGGCGATTTACACAAGAAGACAGGTGACGAAACGTTTAGTCACCTGCACCTTAATAAATCGCCTTATATAACTGAGTGCTCCAGAACTTCTTCCTTTGATACTTGCATTTTTATCCCCCTCTTTCTGAGAGGCACCAGTTTTTGGCTATAGTCCGCCAGCTGATGCGCGTCTTTCCATCATATTAGGAAATTTTTGTTGTTTACTCTTAACGTTCTGTGAATATGAATGATACATGTTACCGTATAGGACACATCCGCTGTCATAGTTTAGAGAAATTTTCACTTTGTTTCTGTTATATTGTAGATTGCTGGACTTTGTGGCGCTCTTGACATCCAGAGAGAAGATTATGAACTCACACACACAGTTGACACACGTCTTCAAAAGCAAATTTCTTCCGCGCTTTCACGTGCACTATAATGCGGTTTCCCGCAAGTTTTAAATTGAAAGTGCATGTTATGTTTTTGAAGTGGCTATTCGCCCCGCAGCGAATAGGAAACCACACGTGGTCAGGAACTATATTTTCTTACCTAGCGCCGCCTCACGATCACTGTCGGCAGTTAAAAGGCTGACAGCATTAATCTAGTGTAACAACGAGTTAGTCTGGTGGTAGAGTAGCGATACAAAGACGGCAAGACAGTGGTAAGTTAGGGAGAGTTCATGCGATTTTTTCCGTTTTGATGTGAGCTGTATGGTAACTCCGTTACGGACCAGTTTTTTTGCCGTTTTCACCCAAAATAAATCAAATGAACAAAATTAGCTACTTTCTTGTTTGAGGTACTAGGGAAGATCTGCACAAAGCCATTTAAATTGTTACTATCTTACTTAGTTTTGGAGCTATGATACAAAATACACCAATTTTGAAACTCCGTTACCGCGTGACCTGGCCCTGCTGTATACGTAGATCATCATCATTGCCATAACACTATTTTGGATGTTCTTCCCGGATGATTTTATGTCTTCCCTACTTCTCTTAAATTGAATGAAAAACTATGATCATCAACTACATGTGACATCCTTCATAATGTTTCTAACACTGCAGCAAATAATAATGTGATCTCAACATGTAGCGTGCATACTGGAATATAGCCTACTTAATTTATCAACCGTAATTGTGCAGTACATCCAGAGACCAATACCTTACTGCTGGACAGTAAGTACATAACAAATGTGCATACTGTAGCAATATGAAATTGAACTGCATGATATAAGTTTTGCATTCTGAAACCGTTTTAGCAATTACATAAGGCAGGGACAAGGTAGCAGCATGCTTATGCAGGAACCATGGGACACAGTCGACATGAATAATATTTTAGGTAATCCTCTAAGCATGACCTTTTGAATAAACCATGCTCTCAGCATGTATTCAAACCTGCCATCCTGTAAGGATATAATTCATCTGTTCATGCTGAGCTCAGCCAGTATGGGTTTGTTTTAAATAAGTCAATTAAAGGAAACTCTGCCAGAAGATAATAACACACAAATAAAATATTAAGGCCAGTTATAACAACGGCAGACCTAAATGTTTCCCATTACTTACAGACAAAAGTGGCTCTTTTGGGGTTCGCCCTCACTCTGAGTTCTCATCCAAATAATACTGAATGAGGCGGACTGGTAAAGCACCTATCCATTTGGTCTTCAAACCAAAAAGAGAAAACCAACTGAAAGTTATTTGGCTATAACAACTTAACAAAATCCTCAAATATGATGTAATTTAGTCCCTAAAATGAAAAACAATGTTAACACATACCCACAGACTCTGTGCAAGCAATACATGCCGGATGAACTCATTCTCTGCAGTACTTATCCTACACTACATCCTATATCCTATACTACTTCCCGAGCAGCGTTTCACCACTGCATTCTCATTCATTTGAGTATATATGGCTTTATGTTGTTGCTACGAGGTTAGACAAAAATTTCATAATCATAATGGTACTATGAAATATTCCCTCATAATCTCTGTGGCCACATATCCCAGGCTGATAGCAGATGAGGTTTTATTGGAGGAGAAATGAATCAAACAACATCTATACCACCATTTTAATCTGAAGAACTTTCATATTATGAATAGCTCTAGGGCAGCACCGCCTCGTGCGTATTCAATCTACAGTTAAGTGCTTCAGGAAAAATTGCAATTACAGCATCATTTAGATGCTTGCTCCTGGGGTTATTGCTTGGCCGTTCAAAAACAAATGAATTACCTGTAGGTCTGATAGAGGTTTGGTACCATTAAGGCCAATCAGATCAGCTCGTTTTTCCCTTTAAAACCAGTGCGCTCACTCCATAGTGAACTGGCTATTTTCTCATGTCGGGTGCAGAGAAAGGGAATCAGCTTTGCGTGAAAAGATGTGGGCTATTTAAAATGTCCACAAAACAATGCTCTTGGTATTAAAACGAGAAGTTATAACCCCACTTGTAGTATTCTCATGTGGCTATGGTTAAAGATCTTTGCTTCATGTAAGGTTATCTTGGGAGGATTCCAGCTGGTCCCTAATTGCATGTTTATGGCACTTTTAAGGCTGTTGCTATTCCTCGGGGGGACTCTCTCTTCGACCTTGTGCTTAGCACTTGTGGATTGAGACTATTTATTTGTGTTTTGTGTTTGACCAGTTTTCCCTGGACTTTCGATTTTTGCCTTGCCGTTCCTTTGGTTTGACTGGATTTTTGTGGTTGGCCCTTAGCTTATCCCATTTGACTCCAATTCTCACCTTGCAGGGTGGATCCACTATGCAGAAAGGCAACGCACGTAAGGTAAAATACTTCCTCACGTAAACTTACTGCTGAAATTTTGTGTCCTTGCGGAAGCTTACTGCAAACAATTTGATTAGCTTTAACGAAATGTTGCGTAAGTCTGTGTAAGATAGTGTTAAATTGAGGGTCTGGCGTAAACTTGCGGATGGAACTGGGCACGCAAAAACATTTCAAGCATGTTGGAAAAAAGCTAACCACGCAACATAACGTATCTTCATGTTAGAATAGGCAGTATGCAGAAATCTGTAGCCAATACCTCAGAATATCTATAAGACATATCAAGTGTTTGGAGCACAATGGTTATATGTCCATTTTAGAGGTTTTGAGAAAAATTGATTTTTAGGTTTGCAAATGTTCTATTAAATCAGGTACATCATTTACATCATTTTTATGTCAGTTACTCTTTTACTGCATGGTTCAGAAGTATACTGAACATGTAAGTCTTCATAAGTGTGGTACTGCGACATCATGGCCAAAATTGCCAAAACGGACATGTCACCACACGTGTGGACAACAGAACTATTCAATTAAGATGATGACTTTTCACCATGTGGTGCAGGTCACATCCAGGTTTGAAAGTGGATAATTATGTTCAACTAAAACCAAAATGTCCAAGCAATTCGGCAGAGCATTGAGCGTTTTGGATGGGTTCCAAACTTATTATCTTACTTCTTCATTTTAAAAAACAGAGTTGATTGCAAAGTGGGACTAATGACAAATTAAGAGCAAGAGCTTAAGTAAACTCAATGTATGCCCATCATCAGGCAAATTGTTTGTAAAAACAATAAATAGCCGGTATCTTTTGAAGTGTACAGCCATACAGAGAGCAGTTCCATGTTTGGTATCTAATATGGAAAGGGAAGGCAACTAATTGACCATAATAACATAATAAAATGAAAGCACTGAAGGTGCTGATGCCTCGGTGCTTACAGCAGTGACAAGTATGTGTCATGGTTTTGGAGGTTGGCATTTGTTTGGGAGCTTTCTTTGTTACTCTCGTCCGGGACAATATCGTTTTGCCCACATCGGATTCTTTGGCCAGCTGGCATTAATTGTGGGCGACGTCCAGACTCTATTTAAGCCCAAGTTCCGTCTCGCCACCTTTGCTAGAGTGTCAGTGTTACGTTCGCACTATAGCCGGTAGCTTCTCTAGCTAGATAGTTGGTTAGGAATTAGCTGCAAAGAAGAAAGTGTTAGTTAGTTTGCTAGGGAGTTTATTTCTCTCTTTTCCTCTCTCCCTTCCTCGTTTGGGCACCGTCCGGTGCTTAATCTTTTGATCTCGGTTTCCGAGATCTTTCCTTTCTTTCATTTGTCTGGCTCGCTTTGCTTCCTTATTTCATTCAGACGAGAGATATGTCCTTTGGAAGCGCGAGCCTCTCTCTACTGTTTTGTTTGGTTTCTGTGTTCTTCGTATTGCTGTGCTTCCTTTCGTTTCAGCCACTGCATTTGGCAATAATCAGCCATCACAGTACACTCTAGCCAACATGGAGACTTCAGCCGTGGCCGCTATTGAAAAGGTTGTTACCAGCCAGCAAGCTATGCTTTCTGGCTTCGGCGAAGGGCTTTCCAGCCTTGGCAATCAGCAGGCTGGTTTGGCTGAGAGACTCCGCCTTCAGGAGAATTCTTTGCGGAAACAAAAGAGCGTTCTGTTAAGTTTGACCGAGAGTATTAAATAGGCATGGGCAATACAAATGAATAAAATGACAACATTTCTTGAGTTGCTGAAAGAAAAAAGTTTTTATTATTTTCTAATGATTTTTTGCAGGTAAGTACAGAAGACACAGATGAAGAGTTTGCCAGAAGTCCAACGCCTTCACAGGAAAGGGTCTCAGAGCCACAGGGTCCCAAAAATGGCTGATTTCGGCATTTATCAACAAAACCCATTGTGAAAATTGGGGGGTGAAGCCTGAGGGCATTTTTGAAAATGCTGTCTATTCAGAAATAAACCAGGCCAAATTATCCATTAGGGTACCCTAACAGAAATAATTGATGCTTAAGTCATCAACCCCTTTTCTGAAGTACAGCAGCACCCCTTAGGCCCTTTTTAATGGAAAATGCATTGAATTTCACCCAATTATGTTCAACAAACATTAGGTTTTGCATTGATATTAAAAAATGGTATGAATGGGTTGCCTGTGAAGTTTTTTGGATCACTGGCCTGCAAAATGTCAAAATTATCGGTGGGAGGGCAAACATTAACGCTACTCGCCCATTACTATATAAAATGCAGTGAAGTCGCTGATGCCGCAGTTGTTTGCCCTCCCACTGCTACTTAAATGAATCAAACGTTCCCCTTCAATAACCCGTGGTGATTAAAAAAAAAAAAAACCTTTGCACTGTTTTTTTACTATGTCCATATACCCTCCTCCCATGACAGTTTCAATGAGCTACTGTGAATAATTCATAGTAAAACACAGTGACGTGCAGTCGGAGGTTAGTTTGGTGAGGCAGAAACCTCCCCTTTGCTTGATTAGCAATCAGACGATTAACTAGTTTAGTAAGACTATTCGCAGAATGACGGGCCAGTTTAAGTTTCGCGGCGTTATTACTCAGTACATCGAACCTGAAATGCTCACTAGACAGCAGATTTTGCGTTTTGCTTCCAGGAAGCCGAAGCAATGTCATCAACAAATATTAAAACAGTTCGACTAATGCAGAGTTCAATGCTTAATCAATATACAATGTATTCTCCTTTAAATACGCGCTTTTACACCCAAACAAAAAGCGGGCGCTTATTTTCAGTCTTCTTTCATAATCCGATTAACAAAATGTTTAAACGATATACAGAATTACCGAGAGCCGAGAATTTTTCCTAATTGATTATTCAGATTTCCATCCACGCAGTCTCGAATTGAAGGGTATAAGTGAATGAATCTTGTGACCAGTGTTCGCGAGGTGGTATATTTTGATAGGTAGCAAAATTTGTCAGAACACTGGTAGGTTTTGAATGCCTGGCGCTGGTTTATTCCTTGGTATATTTTACTGAAACTTCACAAATAGGGTCACAGGATATTCTGTCAACTAACTATGTAGGTTACAGTAAAAATACACTAACCTTTCTTGCTATTGTTGAGAAGAAGTCATGGCGAACTCGCGACGAACTTCAACAACTTCTGTCAAACTTATTTCACATCCTCTGGAGGTCTTGTTTGGATGAATAGACTCGTAATTTCTCAAATTAGATGGCTGTAAGTCAATCAGGGCTGTAGCTGGGACATCACGTCAGCGCGGACTGTTTGAAATCTACCTCCAAAATGGATATTTTTGCCACGCCGTGCACTTGCAAGTTTGTAAACACGGCGCAAATTGAGGTCACGTATTCATCCAACGGGCGAATAATAGCTCTGTTCAAATCGCGTTATTGGCCGTAATACGCAGAGTTCATGTATGAAATGCGGGTATCCTATTGAAAAGGTTGCTTTTAATCAAACCATGGTGTTCTTTTTGTATGAAAATGGTATTTACATCATTTTTTTAATAAGTTTTCTGAGGCTTGTTTACCGCCCCTGTTCAGCTGTTACGCATTCCATTAGAGTTTATGCAGAGCGTTGCTCATGCCTATATTAAATCCCTGTCTACACAAGTTTCACGAAATGTTGCACAAGCATCATCCATACACCTTCCCTGAGAACCCAAGTTGCAATTGCCCCAAAGATATAGCGGCGAGGCCAGAAAATGTAAAGATTTCATCGCCCAATGTGAGATATTTTTTAAGGCTCAGCCTTCACGGTTTACTAATGAGGATTCTCGGGTTGCTTTTATTTTATCCCTGTTGACTGACACAGCACTCACTTGGGTCGGCCCACTTATCAGATCTAATTCACCGGTCGTGAACTCTGTGGAGGCTCTTGTTAAGGAAATGTTGTCAGTATCTGATCAGGATGTTTGTGGTCAGGACGCGGCTACGCGTTTGATGCATCTGAAACAGGGCTATGAAAGCGTCGCGGAGTTTTCAATTTTATGTCGCTCCCTGGCGACAGAGACAGGCTGGCCGGAAGCTCCTCTTATGACTGTGTTTAGTCATGCCCTCACTGAGGAAGTAAAAGACGCGTTGGCTACATTGGAGCCCTGTTCGACTTTTGATTCTTTGGTTCGCACTGCAGTGCGAATTGACAATCGCATCCGCGAACACAACAGGGAGAAATTAAACAGATTGCCGCTTGCTGGCGACGGGGCCAAGGCTTCTAGTGGCAAGTGTGCGGTTCCTATTCCACCCACTGAAAATTCCACTCCGGTTGAGGCTATGCAGGTTGATGGCTCGTTTGAGAGTCAGACTCATAAACCTGCTCGCAGAAGAATAATCTGCTTTAATTGTAATAAACCGGGTCACACCCGTCCACGTTGCCCGAAGCTTCAGGGAGAATGGGAAATCCCTCTAGTGGTATGGTGGGTGCTAGAGGGGCAGACCCAATTTCCATTCCGAACACTAATCCCTGTTGAACTGACTGTGGGGAGCAAGAGAGTTATTATTGAAGCGTTCGTGGATTCGGGTGCCTTGAATTGTTTTATGGATGTTGATTGGGCTTGGAGGCACTCCGTTCCTACCTGTCTTCTTTCACAGCCACACTCTGTTAGAACTTTGGACGGTCGCCTGCTGGGAACAGGATTTATAACCGAAGTTTCTGAAACGCTAAATATGTTTATTTCTTTTGGGGGTCATTCTGAGGAGGTTTGGTTCTTTATTATCAGTTCCCCTGCTTTTCCCATTGTTTTGAGGCATTCTTGGCTACGGGAGCATAGGCCTTGCATCACTTAGGGGGAACAGAATAATCCCATCATCCACTGGGGTACCAATTGTAGGTCCCATTGTAGGGAGAATGTGACTTGTTTTCCTGGACATCAAGCTATGGGGCAGACTGATGCCTGGAGTGAGTGTGAGGAGGTTGTCTCACCTTACCCTCCTAAACTAGAAAAAGGGGCAGAGGAGGAGTTGGAATGGGATCCTCAACTTGATTGGCGACAGCCAAAGTACGATTACCTTTTAGAGGATTTTTTCAATTCTGAATCAGTCACCGAGACGTCAGGTTCTGAACATGGTGAGGATTTGGGGGCCACCCTGAACTTTGGTTTGCAGTCTAATGTTCTTAAGAATTATGCTGACCTCGCTGAGGTTTTTAGCAAGCAAAGGGCCTCAACCTTACCTCCTCACTGCGCGTATGATTGCGAGATTAATCTCCACCCTGGTACCACTCCCCCTAGGGGTTTGTTATACTCGCTGTCAGGGCCTGAGTGTAAAGCTATGCAAGAGTATATCCAGGAGGCTCTAGCTAACGGATTCATTCGGCCGTCTACCTCTCCTGCAGGCGCGGGGTTTTTTTCGTGGGCAAAAAAGATGGCGGTTTGAGACCCTGTATTGATTACAGGGGTCTCAATAATATCACTGTCAAGAATCGATATCCCCTTCCGTTGATGAACTCTGCCTTTGAGCGTCTGCAGGAGGCGTCGTTTTTTACTATGTTAGACCTCCGCAATGCTTATAATCTGGTCCGAATCCGGGAAGGGGACGAGTGGAAAATGGCATTTAATACGCATGACAGGCAGTACGAATATTTGGTCATGCCGTTCGGATTGATAACACCCCCTCTGTATTCCAGGCGCTCGTCAATAACGTTCTCCGAGAGATGTTGGAGAGATTCGTCTTTGTCTACCATGACGATATTCTGATTTTTTCTTCAACTCTCTCGGAGCATAATCAACACGTCAGACAAGTGCTTGAGGCTCTCCTTAAAGCCAAGCTCTTTGTCAAGGCAGAAAAATGCACCTTTCACGCCCAAACCGTCTCGTTTCTTAGCTTCATTGTTTCCAAGGGGTCGGTCAGTATGGACCCGGACAAGGTGGCTGCGGTCAGGAATTGGCCTGCCCCTCAAAGTCTTAAGGAGGTTCAATGCTTCTTGGGCTTTGCTAATTTTCAGGAGGTTTATCCGTAATTTTAGCGCGGTCGCTGCCCCCATTATTGCGCTCACCAGAAAGAATTCCTCCTCAGCGTTTTTTTGGTCTCCAGCAGCTGAGGCTGCCTTTCAGGAATTAAAGAAATGTTTTAGCTCAGAGCCCATTCTGGTTTTGCCCGATCCCCCCTTCCCATTTGTAGTGAAGGTGGATGCTTCGGAGGTTGGGGTGGGTGCTATCTTGTTCCAGCGCCCCCTTTGGGACAATAAGCTACACCCATGCGCATACTTCTCCCGGTCTTTGTCCGCCGCGGAACGGAATTACAGCATCGGTGACCGGGAGTTATTGGCGGTCAAGTTGGCGCTTGAAGAGTGGCGCCACTGGTTGGAGGGAGCTGAACACCCTTTTGTGGTATGGACAGACCATAAAAATCTCCAGTATATTCAGCAAACCAAGCGACGTAATTCCCGGCAGGCGCGGTGGTCATTGTTCTTTAACCGCTTTAATTTTATGCTAACCCACCGCCCTGGCTCTAAAAACATTAAGCCTGACGCCTTGTCGCAGATTTACGACCGCTCTGATCGCGATCCCACCCCGGAGCCAATTATTCCGGCTGCTCGGATTGTGGCGCCCATTCAATGGGAGATTGAGGCGGTGGTTCAGGAGGCTTTGAAGACCGATCCCGGTCCTGGGGGGGATCCTCCTGGCTGTTTGTTTGTCCCGTCTAGGGTTAGGTCACAGGTCCTCCAGTGGGGACACTCTTCCCGCTTGGTGGGGCACCTGGGAGCCCATCGGACCAAGCAGTTCCTGGCCCGACGTTTTTGGTGGCCCGGTATGATGAGGGACATTCGGGAATTTGTTGCTGCCTGTGGCATCTGCTCCAGAAACAAAACTTCCCATCTCCCTCCCTCTGGTCTGCTGCGACCATTGCCCGTCCCCAGGCGCCCTTGGATGCATATTGCGTTGGATTTTATTACGGGACTGCCTGTGTCTGAAGGCAACACGGTCATCCTGGTCGTGGTTGACCGTTTTTCTAAGGCCGCTCATTTTGTCGCGCTACCCAAGCTGCCTTCAGCGCGGGAGACGGCCCTTCTTGTGGTTAATCATGTTTTCCGGCTGCATGGGCTTCCGCAAGATGTTGTCTCTGACCGGGGTCCTCAGTTTACAGCTAGATTCTGGCGGGCGTTTTGTAGGCAGTTGGGGGCCACTGTGAGACTCTCCTCTGGGTTCCACCCAGAGACCAACGGGCAGACTAAGCGTAATAATCAGTCATTGGAAAACACTCTTCGATGTTTAGCGGCAGATAATCCATCTTCATGGAGTCGATTTTTAGCATGGGACGAGTATTCCCATAACTCACTGAGTAATTCCTCCACGGGCTTTTCCCCATTTGAAGCTCAGGTGGGTTACCAACCCCCACTGTTTCCTGAGATTGAGAATGATTCCGAGGTTCCCTCGGTCAACCATTTCATTCGTCGTTGTTGGTTGGTTTGGACCAGGGTCCGTTCATCTCTGTTGCGCTCGGGGCTCAAACAGAAATCCGCCGCCGATAAAAGGCGTCGTTTGGCCCCATCTTATCGGGTGGGTCAGAGAGTTTGGCTGTCTACCCAAGACCTCCCCTTGAAGGTAGAATCATGAAAACTGGCCCCCCGCTATATTGGCCCGTTCAAGATAGTGCGGAAGATCAATCCGGTCAGTGTCCAGTTAAAGCTCCCTAGATCTCTGCGCATCCATCCGTCGTCCCATGTCTCTCGGATTAAGCTGGTTAGCACTAGCGTCCTGGCACCTGCCGACACACCCCCTCCGCCACCGCGAATGGTTGAGGGGGGGCCGGTTTACACCGTACACCGCATTCTGGCCGAGATTCGTGTTGGTCGTGGGGCCCAGTTTCTTGTGGACTGGGAGGGATATGGCTCTGAGGAGCGCTGCTGGGACCCTTCCCGAGATATTCTGGATCCCACTCTCATTTCCGAGTTCCGTGCACGGGGTTCCCTGGGGACTTCTGGAGCTGTGCCTTGGGGGGGGGGGGGGGTGGGTCGGGTCCTATCATGGTTTTGGAGGTTGGCGTTTGTTTGGGAGCTTTCTTTGTTACTCTCGTCCGGGACGATATCGTTTTGCCCACATCGGATTCTTTGGCCAGCTGGCATTAATTGTGGGTGGCGTCCGGACTCTATTTAAGCCCAAGTTCCGCCTCGCCACCTTTGCTAGAGTGTCAGTGTGACGTTCACACTATAGCCCGTAGCTTCTCTAGCTAGATAGTTGGTTAGGAATCAGCTGCAAAGAGGAAAGTGTTAGTTTGCTAGGGAGTTTATTACTCTCTTTTCTCTCTCCCTTCCTCGTTTGTGCACCATCCGATGCTTAATCTTTTGATCTCGGTTTCCGAGATCTTTCCTTTGTTTCGTTTTGTCTGGCTTGCTTTGCTTCGTTATTTTATTCGGACGAGATATATGTCCTTCGGAAGCGCGAGCCTCTCTCCCCTGTTTTGTTTGGTTTCTGTGTTCTTCGTATTGCTGTGCTTCCTTTCGTTTCGGCCACTGCATTTGGCATCTCGAATAATCAGCCATCACAGTATGTCCCTTAATGAAGCTATAAAATTCTGTGTGGACATGTCAGAGTGCCCTAGCTGTGCATGTATGCTTGACATAAGCTATGTTTCCATCCACTTGTCAATCAAATTATCTGAAGTTCGCCAAAAATATTCTTGCGAATAAAGGCGATGAAAATGCATTTCCACCTAACAGCATTAAAGCGAACAAAAACTTGTGCGTAATGACGTCACTTGCTGCTATGCGATCAAATCATTGTATCAAATAGATTTCTGACATTTGAAGCCATTTCCATTCATTTTCGCACTGAATCGCAGAACCTTCGAGTGAATAGAAGTAGTGTGGTAGGCAACAAAATTAACTAGTTAGCAATAATGGATTGCGTCTCCCAACAAATGATAATTGTACAAGTTGTAATAGTGCTTATGTGCCAGCTATAAGCAACATGCAAACCATTATCAGAAGGCAATGACGGCATCGAAACACCATCATGATGCAGTCGCAGATTTATTCGGCAAATAACATTTCCATCAGCAGTTATCGCATAAACCTTTTATCGATCAAGAAGAAAATCCAATGAGATCAACCGTATAAACTTAATGTCGATATCTTGAAAATCAAGTCAAATTTCAACATTTCCATAAGGCATTTTTTATTTGATATGACTTAATTCGCATAAGAACGTGTGGATGGAAACATGGCTATTCTCAAGTATTTACCCACCAGTGGCCGGTTCACATAACGAGTTGACAAGCAGCTTCGTTGGACCGCTTAGCGAGACTGCGGTTGTTAGGCTTAGTGAAGCCCAGCAAAAACTGAAAGCATTGTTCATTTGCACACTGTTACTGTGTGGGGGGAGAAATCATTTGCGATGTTTTATAAAGTTCATACAGCAAGTTTGAAAGTCCACACAGTGCTGTATTTAACACAGTGCGCAATGTGTGTCTACATGAATCACTGTCGGCATTGTGCTCCGTTTGTCAAGTTTTGCCATCAGCAGTAACTATTGTTGTGATATAAACCGAACTCACAAGTTGTAAAGCGATCCAGTGTGAAGAGCTTTTTCTTCGTTGAAGTCTTGATCGCTCGCAGCAGCCATCGTGGTAATCAAATAGTGCTATAACTCGAAATCAAGGCTCTATCTCAAAAATCTGGCAAATTTAAATCCAAGAGATCATGGCATTTAACCCATAGAGCCATATTCTAGGACTTAATTTTGACCGGCGTAGCAGCTATCCCAGTAACAGACAGAATGACTGACACACAAATGAACTACCGTATGCCCCGCTTGTGCACCGAGGCAAAATAACTAATGTAATACAACCCCAATTCCAAAATAGTTGGGACAAAGTGTAAACTGTGAATAAAATCAAAACGCAGTGACTTTCAAATCACACCAGCCAGAATTTTATTCACAATAGAACAGAGATAACATAGCAAATGTTGAAACTGAGAAATTTTTCAATTATATCCACAAAATAAGCTCCTTTCAAATTTGATGGCTGTTACAGGTCTCAAAAAAGTTGGGACAGGGGCCTGTTTACCATGGTGTAGCATCCCCTCTTCTTTTTAACACAGAGTGGAGGCGTCTGGGCATTGAGGAGACAAGTTTCTTGAGTTTAGCCATTGGAATTTGATCCCACTCTAGTTTAATACAGGCTTCCAGCTGCTGGAGAGTTTTGGATCTCCTTTGACGGACTTTTCGTTTAATTATGCGCCAAATGTTCTCAATCGGTGAAAGATCAGGACTGCAAGTAGGCCAGTTCAGCACACGGACTCTTCAACCGCAAAGCCATGCTGTTGTAATGGCTGCAGTATGTGGTTTTGCATTGTCCTGCTGAAATACACAAGGCCTTCCCTGGAATAGATGTCGTCTGAAGGGGAGCATATGTTGCTCTAAAACCTTTATATACCTTTCAGCATTCATGGTGCTTTTTAAAACATGCAAGTGTCCCACGCCATATGCACTAACGCATCCCCATACCATCAGAGATGCTGGCTTTTGAACTGAACGCTGATAACAGGAGGGGTGGTCTTTCTCCTCTTTAGCCCGGAGGACACAACGCCCGTGATTTCCAACAAGAATGTCAAATTTGGACTCGTCTGACCGCAGGACACTTTGCTACAATCCATTTAAAATGAGCCTTGGCCCACAGAACACGGCGGCGCTTCTGGATCATGCTCAGCAATGGCTTCCTTTTTGCATGATAGTTTTAGGTGGCATCTGTGGATGGCACGGTGGACTGTGTTTACAGACAGTGGTTTCTTGAACTATTCCTGGGCCCATTTAGTAATGATAATGACAGAATCATGCCGGTGAGTGATGCAGTGGCGTCTGAGGGCCCGAAGATCACGGGCATCCAGTAAAGGTCTTCGGCCTTGTCCCTTACGCACAAAGATTTTTCCAGTTTCTCTGAATCTTTTGATGATGTTATGCACTGTCAATGATGAGACCTTCAAAGCCTTTGCAATTTGATAGTTTTTAAAGTATTCCATTGTTTTCAAAGCATTCCACAATTTTTTTACGCAAGCCTTCACAGGTTGGAGAGCCTCTGGCCATCTTTACTTCTGAGAGACTCAGCCTCTCTAAGACATCCCTTTTATAGCCAATCAAGTCACACACCTGATGTCAGTTAACTTAATTACTTGCTAAATGTTCTTTCAGCTGATTCTCTGATATATTAATTGCTTTTTCAGCCTTTTTTGTCTGTGTTATAACTTTTTTGAGACCTGTTGCAGCCAGAAAATTTGAAATTAGCTCATTTTGTGGATAAAAATGTAAAATGTCTCAGTTTCAACATTTGAAATGTTATCTATGTTCTCTTGTAAATAACATATTGGCTCATGTGATCTGAAAGTCATTGCATTTTGATTTTACTCACAATTTACACTTCGTCCCAACTATTTCGGAATTGGGGTTGTACTTAAAATACCCTTAGGTCCAACAGAATCATATTGAATTAAGGCTCAATTGTAGCTTGAATGCTAGACATCTTCGCTTTTTATTTTCATACACTTATTGAAAATATTATGTCGAACTAAAGTGTTTAATGTAGCAACAGAAAATTGATCTGGAAGCAATACTGTAGTTTAATCAATTTTAAGCCACATTCTGCCAGATCATTTCATCAGCGTATGTCACTGTTTTTAACTGCTTGTCCGCTTCAAAGTCCATGGACGATTGGATGGTACAACACACAGTAGCAGGTGACATTTGAATTAACCTTCATTTGGAAAAAAGTCCATAAAAACTGTGCAACTATTTGCATATATAAAGCTGGTATTAGATGGGGAATAACATTTGGGAAAAACATCACTGGACAAGAGCAACACAAGGCATGGCATATGCCCTTGACCCAGCAGCTGAGGAATCTGTGCAGAAAATGCATGCGCAAATTCTCGGTCGGGATGCAACGATACTGATACTGCATTAATGTACTCTACTTCTACTCATAAAAATGCTCTGATATCCAAAGCGATACCAACGTAGTGCTTCCCCTATATGCTTTTAGAAGCGGCGAGCTGCCATTGTTGAATAATGAGTGCCGCTACAGCATTTTCACACTGTACACTATGAATCATGAAAAACACAAACCACTTGCCCTTTCTCCTCTTCACGCAACTGTCAGTATGAACAACTTGAGTCCTTACCACACAAAAACAAATATACAAACCTATACACACACGTAAAACGTCAGCACAGCTAAACCAAGCATGCATCAGCCTGTTTCCTCCGCATGCACAACCAAATTTATCAAAACTCACTGTCATAAGCATAAAGTGGTCAGATCTGCATTTTACATTCATTAGGTCTCTCTCTCCCTAGCCTGTCCTCATAGAGTTTCAGTTTCCCTGATCTTCTTCCAGTTTGTTAAAATTTATAAAATCAGCTCATCTGCTATATTTGTTATAAATTGTATGCTTTTTCTAAACGGTCAACCGAATACATTAAAAGACACAGTCTGCATGGTTACCGAAGCCTACTGTCTGCCATGTGTTGAAAGAGCACAATGGACAAATTTTTATTTATTCACAAAAATTATTTGATTACATACTCTCCAAAATAACAGAATTTCAAGCAGGAGTCATAAAATATTACTCATAATAGGGAAAACAAGCCATGACGTCCATACTGAAATATCCATACAGCCAGTTCATTTTCGAAAGGAACATTCCACAACCCACCCCAACGCACACAGCAAATTCAAATTTGATTGGATCATCCATTGTCCTTGAAATAAACAGAAACTAAATTCAAGATGACTGCTGTGGCAGCCATCCTTGAAAATCCCAGAGAGACCATTCTCAAAAGAATCTTCTTCTAGATTCATTCACAACATTCACAACAAATTTGAATGGAATTGGATCGTCTGTTCACCTTGAAATCGACAAAAGCCAAATTCAAGATGGCTGCCAGGAAGGTCATATTTAAAATCCCATTGAGCCCATGTGCAAAAGGAGCCTTCCTTTACCTACTCCCAACACACACAGCAAATTCAAATTTGATCGGATCATCTGTTCTCGAAACCCATGGCAGACATACTGGAAAATGGCAGTGCATCCATTTTTGAAAGGAATCTTACCGTAGCCACCATCAACACACTCAACAAATTTGAAAAGGATCATCCTTTCTCCTCGAAATCGACAGAAACCAAATTCAAGATGGTTGCTACGGCGGCAATATTGAAAATTACAGTGCACCTATTTTCAAAAGGAACCTTTCTGTACCCAGCCCCAATGCACACAGCAAATCTGACTTTAACCGGACTGTCCAAGAATCCACAATGAAGTCTCGGACTAGTCCCATTTACAAGGTGGATATTGGAAAGGGGAATAACTCTAGATAAGAACATCACAGAGTGCTCTCAAACGCACCTGTGCACCTTCACTTATATACGATTACAGAAACAAATCCAGAAAAAAAAAAACTCTAAGATGAGTTGCGTTGACGCAAAAACTTCACGGAAGGACAGAAAGACATATGATTATAAATTTGAGTAATTCAAATATGTTGATTAGATAAACATTCCTACCCTCTTCTTAGGCACTCCAAATCAAGCTAATGTGTCTCATCTTTGTATTGACTATTTTAAGAAAATATCTCTAGAATAATATTACAACTGTAGTTAATACCTCTAGAACTTGATTGGAGTCTACTTGTGCCACTTACTACTGATTAGACTTGATTTACTGAGACTGAAACCTGTGTGCATAAGGCTTTGAAATTCACAGCACATATCAGACCAAAAACCTATTCATGAAGAAATTCTCCATAACCCTCAGCCAAAGGTGACATCACGTACGGGCAAACCTGGGAAAATGCCTCCTCAAGAATTTTCAGGTCAACTCAATTTAATCATTAAATGTCAATTAAATCCCATTTGTGCCAACCCAGTTTTTGAATCTAGTTTGTGGGACTCAAAGTTGCCAGAGTAAACACTGCACCTAGAGTCATCTAGTTTAAACACTGCATTTGGTACAAACTCAAGATATGTAAAATCATGCACATGCACTTCTTTGCAGGTTTGGGTGCCCTTCTGCTGCATTAAATTGAAACCAACCTGCAGCATAATCTTCTGATTCATTTGGGACAAACTTTGGGTCTCTGTCATCTTCCACTTTTAATCATTTTTCAAATGAATTTATGGGAAGGTTGTGGGATGGCGTAAATGTCAATTAAGTGCAGTGATGTTAAAATGTTATAAAATAATTCCCCCTTGTGGATTAACTTATTCCTGAGGATGGCAGTGTGAGTGCCCCTCTATTCATGAAGAAATAAATCACTTATTATCCCTCCATTGTCTTTTCATTAAGTTGTATTTTCATCAAGCTTTCCGATATTTGCACCCAAAAGTAACTTTACCAGGTAAGTTTCATTTTCATCTTGTATCATGATAACACATGACAGCCATTCGCTATCCGGTGCTGATAAGAAGCCATATGTGTGCTGCACAATTAGTGTATTCTTGATCTCAACAGGCCTCTGATATATAGGTCACGTGTGAGAAGTGAAAATGTCAACACGGGGCACCTTGAGCCAGCTTTTGTGGGGAAGCTTGAGCCTGGCTCATGAGGCCCCACAGTGGTGGACTAAATTGGTGTATATGTCAAATTTCCAGTTTTGCAAGAAACAAAGCTATCCAAAGATAGTTGTTGCATAAGCAGTTAGAAATACATCGAAAAGATGTTTATGCATTTAAATCCATGCAGTGAAATCAGCGCAAAATTACAAGAGAATCAGCGTTGAAAAGTTTGCATGCGAGTAGGACATGGAAAGAAAAAAACTTGAAATGAAAATTTGGCAGGCAACTCGGTGGTGTTAGTAAACATTTCAAGTAACCGGTAGGCTACCTGCTACATAAAGCACATATTGTGTGAAGGTGTTTAGACAGTCATAGAAACAAATTGTAGAGTTGTAATGTCATTGTAGGAATAGAAATTACAAGGTCGGGGCACCATGAGCCACCTGACTGACTTTTTTCCGAATGAAATTAGACCTGTTAAGAGCAAGATCCCTGGCTCAACGATATATCATTAAATAAAGAACAGGCTGTAGTACATTCTGCAATGGTAATGTGAAAAAATAACGAAATACATACATTGCACAGGGTACAAAAATTGAAAAGTGGCTCATGGTGCCTCACTCTCCCCAAAGCGTGATGCAGCTTCAGTGTAGCGCTGCAACCAGTAGATCAAAAGAATATGTACGTGATATTGCCCTGCAATATGAAAAACATGTATCTTTAATGTTTAATCTACTTCAGGGAAAATTTAAGTGAAGAGGTCAAGAGTTTAGGGAGCTAAACTTCAGGATTTAAGGGGACTAGAGGCTCAGACAATGTAAGAAAAAGGACTAAACTAATATGGTCTGATGACACAAAACTGAACTCCTTTAGTTGAACTCCAAATGCCTGATGATAATGTGGCAACAGCATCATACTATAGGTGTAACTTGTCAGTGGCAGGGATGGGGAAACAGGTCAAACTAAATGCAGAAAGACCTTCGAAGAGAATCTGCTTCAGATTGCAGTAACCTTAGACTAGAGGCTGAAAGTTCAACTTTCAGCGCGACAACAATCCAAAGCAAACAGCCAAGACAACGCTGGAGTGGCTTTCAGACAAGTCTCTGAATGTCCTTGAGTGGCCCAGACAAAGCCCAGACTTGAAACCCAGCTGGCACTAAACAGTTCCCCATCCATTCTGATTATACTTGAACTGGCAAGAATGGGGGAAACGGCCCAAACCAGGAGTGCAAAGCATTTGGAGACTTGCCCAAGAAGATGGGAAGTAGTAATTGCTGTCAGGGGGACTCCTGCAAAGTACTAAATCTAAATGAGAGATTTCAGTTCTTGATTTTTAATAAATTTGCAAATATTTCTATAAACTGTTTTTTTTTTTCTTTTTGTTTGTCATTATGATAAATTTTGTGTACAACGTAGATTAATGGCAAAAATAAGCAGAATTAATTTCAATTTAAATCTTAAAAACAATGGTATGCAAACTGGAGGAGTTTGAATACTTTCCAAGCCACAGTCCCTGCAGACACTTTGGCCCACAGAAACTGAGAGGCCCTGCTCTGGATTAATGTAACTTCTTCAAACCTGACAGAAAAAAGGTTTTGGTTTCAGCATTGCAGAATAAGGCTAATCTCTCCTACAGGGTACAAATATGGATTGAGAGAACTTTGGAGGATATGACTCATTTTGTTGAATAAATCTTGATTTCTGTAGTATGGCAGCGTACAAGCCCAATTCCAAAGAATTTGGCACATTATGAAAATGATTTAAAAAGTCCATTCACCTTCTAGTATATTTAAAACTCTTCAACAACACATTATTTCAAGCTTTAACTTGTAAATTAAATTGGTTATTGAAAATATATCCTTATATATTTGTGAAACAGGTGATGCTAAACAGATCAGCTTATAGTGTTACAGAACAAAAGGAGCTTATCCCTCACTTTGAGAACAACGTTCCCCAAAGACAACTTGGTAGGATTTTGGGCATTTCACCCTCTACAATGCATAATATAAAAGACAGAAGAATCTGGTCAAATCTTGATGGGTAAAGGGCAAGGCTGAAAACCACTCTTGAATGTGAAGGCTCTCCAATCCCTCAGAAATCACTGTCTTCATAACCGGCATGCATCCATAATGGATGTAATGACATGGGCTTTGGTAGACCTCTGTCAGGCAACACCATTTGCTGCAGCACCCATTGAGGAAGCATGTTTTGTGGCCTGATAACTGAAGTGGAATTTGGAAAAACAGCTCCTCTGTTCCCCTGACTAAAGACGACAACAACAACCAAAGTTGTTATCAGTGTCAGGCCCCATATAGGGGTATGTTCGTGCAAATGGTACGGGTGACATGTACAGTTGCGAGGGCACCATTAACCCTTTCATTACCATTGTCGCATTTCTGCGACAGCGCCGGTCCCGCATCTCTTACTATTGTCGCTATTTTGCGCCTAGAGAAAGTCCCTCACAAAAACTGTCAAAGCTCCGCAACAAAACACCCCTTTGGACGGGTCTGGTATCGCACAACACGTCAGTAATGTCATCAGGCTTCCCATAGTTCCCAATCCTCCAGTTATGCAGTTTTATTTTATACAGGTTATAGCAGGCAGTGCGTGCTGCAGCACGTGTATCTCCGTTTGTACACAAATGCGCGTGTATATCCGTTTGTACAGAAATGCACGTGTATCTCCGTTTGTACATAAATCCCATAAAGGAGAAATCGTCTTGTCTTGACAAACCGAAATACGGTTTTTATCCTCATTTTCTGTTTTTACTTTTGGAAAAACTAAGCAAAGATATGTGTCAATGGAAAGGTAAATGTATTTTGAACATGTTTTCTGTACATAAAATTGTCCATTTCTGGCGTTTTTAGTTAGAAAAAGGGGGTAAAAATCCACATGCAATATCATGCTGCGATAGCACAAAAATTTACGGTAAGCAAGGGTTGTCTTATTCCCAGTAAGCGGTAGTGAAAGGGTTAATGAACAATAATCTGTACAAATTTTGGAGCAACGTATGCTGCTATTGCAACATCATCTGTTCCACTGATCATTTTCCAACAATACAATTCTAAACCACATTTTGAATGAATCGCAAGTGCATGGCTGCATAACCAGAGGAGTGCTGGGGCTAGACTGGCCTGCCTGTGGTCCTAATGCTTTATGAAGCAAAATATACAGCAACGTAGACCCCGTACAATTGTGGAGATGCACACCCGAGAAAATGTCCCTTGTTAGACTTGACCCACTTTTGTCTTCAGTGTCCAAAGGCTTAAGGAGTGTGATTAAAAGACATGGTGAAGTTAAACAGTAGTAAACAGTCAACTGTGCCAATTTGTGTGAATTCTGTTGACCACATTCTATATTTTAAATAAGCAAATTAATTCAGGCAAGAACATCAAATAATGTGCAGTTGCACTGTTTATAGTAGAGGGTAAATTGACTTTTCAAATCAGATGATTTTGATTTTATTTGTATTTTCCCTGATGGGCCAACTTTTTTTTGAAATTGGCGCTGTATATGCACATGCTGCGACCAGCTCTATTCCCCTGGGCTTTTCATTATATTTTCCTCATAGGCACATGTTGCCTCTTATGCATGTGGTTAAGCACATTCTTAACTTAGCCATGATGTTAATTATAGTGGAAAAAAAAACCATGGACGTCACACATGGTTATATAACATCTATATTTTTTTCAGGAGATTGGCTTCAAAACATTGTAATGTCACATGTTCACCACATGGCTTTATTGAGAAATAATTAGATAAATATCACATAAACAAGGCTATAAACGCTACACAGATACAAGAAAGTTATAAAAATTACTCATTACTGCAGTATAGCAGGTTGGCAAACCATTTATGGCACCATCAATTTGATTGTATTGTAAACTCTATTTAAATAACTTATCAACATTAATATTTCACTAGTTTCGGACACAAGTTAAATGAAACCTTTCAGCTTGTGTATGAAAGAGGGGAAAGGGGTATTTCAGTCCATTTTCTCCTCTTAAGTTTCTACGCAGAATGCACAGTCCTCTGAAGAAGGTGTTTTTTTGCAGCTGTGGTGATGCAGAAGACTCAGTTTCTATGGCAACCGTACAATAGGTTGATCTCATGGTCACATATAAAACAGACCCATTAACCTTAAACGATCAGGGTAAATACCATTTGATATCAGCCACGAAGAATACTGTATGTTTTATCTCTGAATTAGGGTATTCTGCAATAGTCTGAAAATTTGTTGATTTGCACACAGCTGTGCTGCGTTGTACTGGCATTATTCTGAAATGTGAAAAGTAGGACCATAGTTTGAAAGAAGGTTGTTTTTGTGAAGACAGCCCCTACTTTCAGCCTCACCCTTATCGAGCAAAATGCAGTTAGTCGTTACCGAGGAAACAAGACAGGCCCAGAGATTGGTGGTGATGTGTGTGTGGGGGGGGCTTTAAAGTGCTGAACTCAGACAGTTCACTTCCTGGAGACTACTCACAGTGAGCTCCTCAGCTGGAAATCTGTGCACTAACATGATGAGATTTATTCAACCATTCATACGGAAGACTAAATGGGCACTTGAAAAACAATGTTGAGGAAATGAGCAATACCATATAAGTTCAGTTCAGTCACTGCAACATGACCTCAATATTCCAGGTCACTCTGAATATTGGATAACATTGTTTCTGGATTTGTTTTCAGCCAAATTACACAGGAAACTTTCATTTTTTTGATTGGCACGTATATTAGGTATTAATTTTTCAATGAACTAGCTAAAGAAGAATTTTCAAATACACCAAAAACTAAAATCAATTTTCTTTGAATTTTTTTTTTTCCCAATTCTGCTTCTAAACTAGACAACCATATTTGTGATGCTAGTGATCCATACAGAGGTGCAGCATTAGGACAGGCATATAAAGCATTTGCTTGGGGCCCCAAGAACTGCAGGGCCCCCAACAGCTGATGACAATGAACCATAACAAGAGTCACGAGGAGACGGCATATCCCCCCAGCCTCCTCAAAATCTGAAACATGAAAAATTCCAAAATAGCAAAAGGCAGTACCCCAGCATATAGTTGATAGGTCTCTCACACATCCAAAATAATAGTTTCAAGAAGATACATAATTGATCAGAGAGTAGAAGGGCTGCTAAAATGTGATTGGTTAATGGTGGCCATTTTGTTTGAGCAATCGCCTTGTATATACAGATATCCAGAGAGCCCTTGACCTACATGAGGCGTTCAAAATTTTAAGTTGACTTAGCAATTGGTTTTGAGGTAACAACTATTTGTTTGCGCATTGCTAGATTTAGACCAAATTTGGTAGGCTTTTGTCGAATGGCCTGTAGATGAGGGATCTGAAGTTTAGTTTTGAGTGGACATTGCATTCAAAAGTAGGAGATCATTATAGCGATAGTGGCCACACCCACAAAATTCATTGGCTGACTGCAGCCACATCTTTAATGTAGAAACTTTGCATACATACAATTAAATGACCTTAGTCAGAAGATGCTGCTACCAAACTTCATGCAAATTGGACACACCGTGCAGGAAAACATAAGCCTCCATCTTATACCCAGTGCAGTGGGGCACAAAATATAGCACAAGTATTTCTGCTATCTTATGACTGATTAAAATACCAATTTCCTGTCCAGTGTCCTCGCTGCATAAATGGCTAATTCATTTGCGCCAAATTGAGTGCCCTTGCACTTTTTTTTCCCTTGCTACTAGGCAAATACACCCTTATAATAGCAGTTTGCCAAAGTGCAAGGGCATCTGGCTTTTAAAGGACATGGGAGATGACACTCTGATTGGCTTATTTTGTGTCACGCCCAAAACATGCCTATGATTAATTAAGAGATTAAGGACGACCCCTCTGAACCTCGCGCCCTGCCTTGCGCCCGGACAAGCCACCTTTAAACTCGCAAAAATGGATTTGGACACGCCCTAAAAACACTTGTGCCATGCGCTTCAGACTGCGCTCTTAGATCGTTAAAATAGGGCCCATAGAGTTTCAATATTTCAAAAAAAAAATCAAAATGGCGAAACATGTACTCATACAAAATGGGCGTGGCTTATGTTAATTGATTTGTGTGGACTGGCAGAGTCCAGAAAAAGAAAAATTTTAAAATGGAGACCCATGGTAGAAAAGTTATAGACCAAAACCCATAAAGTTTGTTGTTTAGGGTGCCACCTTGTGGTCAAGAGATATAAAAATTCCAAAATGGCAAAAGGCACAACTCCAACACTCGGTTGATATGTGTAGCAAGTTTTAAGGGAAACTAGAGGCACTCGTCGAGTGCAAACTTCCGCCAAGGCAGCACAATCCAAATCTGCATGAGTGGGAGCAAAGTTGAGTTATCGCGTGTCATAGGATTTCAAGATGGCTGCCGTGGCAGCCATATTGTTTCACTGATCGCGGTTAAAATGGATAGGGTCCATCCTTGATGTAATAGCAATCCACCCACAAAATTTCAGCCAAATCCGTGTGGCGTGTCGTAGGATTTCAATATGGCTGCCATGGCGGCCATATTGTTTCACTGATTGCGGTGAAAATCAATAGGGTCCATCCTTGATGTAATAGCAATCCACCCACAAAATTTCAGCCAAATCCGTGCAGTACTTTTTGAGTTATGTCGTTCACAAACAGACCAACTAACAAACAGGGGCGAAAACATAACCTCCGCCCCAACTTCGTTGGCAAAGGTAATTATTAAATGATTCTCAAATTATGCTCAGGACAAAAATGTTTACGGATGGACAGCATGATAGCTATATCCCCCCGCATTATCAGCCAGGAGGGTAAAAAGTTCAAAAACCCCCTTACGGTCACTGAATGGGTTAGGGGTAGTGTACTGGGCACAGTCCTACGACGGGGCCCCATTTAGCCACCCAAAAGTAGTGTCACTTTTGCCTATGGAAGCTTTGTTTGAATTGAACCATAAACTCAACAGTGGTCAAAGCGCAGTAGCACATATTGCTTTTACCCATATTCTGCCTTTTTTCCCTTTTGTCTTAGCATATTTAATGGGTGGCTAACACTATTCAGCTAGCTAACCATCTTGTTAAAAATAGGGCATGTCAATATTGCCTTGGCCCATTTTATACCTATACATGATAATAATAGCAACAGCACCCTCCATCCTCCATAAATATTGGTACCATCAGTAACTACCAGCGAAACAGACCATGAAAAAAATGTAATTGTTACTAATCCTCCCAGTCTTTCATTCAAAATAGTAACAAAAATCCAAGTGTGAATTTATGTGTGCCACAATTATTGGCATCCCAAGAAAACCTTACACAAAAAATCTAATAGAAGTTTGTTTCTACTCATATTTAAGTTTTTTTTAAAATTCACCTAATGATTAAGAAAACTGTAATGGCCATTCATGACTTCCAGTTTCCCTAGAGTATGAATATGAAGCATTACATATATGAGGTGTTGGTTATCCATCACCATGGTTAAGACAAAGGGCTATAATTTCTTGGCACAGCGCAGGGTGGCGCAGCACAGTGGTAATTTCGTCCGGTGCAGCCTGCGCAGTGGTAATTTCGTGTGGTGCAACACCGTGCGCAGCCACTTTGGCAATTTGGTAGACGGACTGCGCCGAGTTGGGTGTGGCGGCATAGTAGGGGGAGGTGTCACATATTCATCATGACGCAGTGACAATTTCGTGGATCAAGGCTCCCCGAAATTGCGCAGAGAGAGCTCGCCAGCTCAACCTGGTTTACTTTCTGTGCAGTGGTAATTTGGCTGACCCGGCGCACAGTCGCTACGTCACCGAAACCTCACAGGCAGGTTTCCAGAATGTCAGGCACATTTCAATGCAATAAATAATTACAGCAACCACTATTTAATGTAACTATCTGAATCAGGACATAAATTATAGTATCTATATCGATAGTCCTGATGTCAGATTAAAGGCGGTCGGCACGCATAATGGAAACTCGACCTGGTTTAATCAACACAGCTGAATCTGTGATGCAAACAAACGACTTCACATCTTTCTCAGCCAACCACAAACTGCCTCGGCTTCAGGCAGTGCGTATAATGCTTGCGTTCTATGCTCAGTAAAGCCGCTTGCACACTGGACGCGAAACGAATTTTTCGCACGACTGATTACAGTCAAAGTCGATGCAAAGATGCGAATACATGTATTCGCGTCTTTGCATTGACTTTGGATGTACGCAGTGTCTACGTGTCCGAAAGTCGGACAGGGTTTTAATATATCTCCGTGTCCGACAGTCGGATGGTTTCAATATAACTCCGTGTCCGACAGTCGATTATTGTTTTTAATTTCTTCAAATCTACTGAATCTTTTAGATATTAAACGTGAATGTTTTGATAAGAGGGCTCAGTTCTTCAAGATGAGTACCGAGAATTTCAATCAATATTTCTGTTTAAGCTCTGCTCAATAAAGTGAGTCGACATTGGCGCGGGACTTTGTGCATTTATGACGAATTTAGCGGCTGTCGGAGAGAGATCCTAAAATACTCCGTATCCGAAAGTCATAAAAGTTCTAATTTTTCGAGTATTCCAGGAATTATTAGGCGTACAAACTTGGTCATGTTTGTGTTCGACCTTCACAGAATGCAAATTGATAGCTATCGACTTTTCTTGGTCTTTTTATTCGTCTGTTTTCTTCCGTTGAAGATAGACAACTGTCTTTATTTGGTCTCTCTTTTGAAAATTAGTCAGATGGTTCGAACAGATCCACGCTTTATTTCCACACCAGAGATAAAACAGTGCTTGTAGTCAGTGAGCAAATCAATTCCATGAACATTGACAGTGTGAATAAATTATCGCATGCACGATCAAGGCTGTCCGACGCGAAATGCAAAATACTCCATGTCCGGCAGCCAGAAAAAAGTATTGATATGAGAACAGATTTATAACGAAATAAAGAATAAAAATATATCACCAACAAACAGAACATCCAAAAAAGATGGCCCGCAAATAAATAAATCGCAGTGTTCATTGGATGTTCTGTTAGTTGTTAAAATGTTTCTTTTTATTCTTTATTTCGTTATCAATCTGTTCTCGTCCTCTTTTTTCTTTTTTTGGCTGTCAGACACGGAGTATTTTGCATTTAATGTCCGACAGGCATTGTACATTGTCCCGCGCCAGTGTCGACTCAATTTATTGAGCAGAGCTTAAACAGAAACATTGATTGAAATTCTCGGTACTCATCTTGAAGAACTGAGCCCTCTTATCAAAACATTCACGTTAAATATCTAAAAGATTCAGTAGATTTAAAGAAATTAAAAACATTAATCGACTGTCGGACACGGAGTTATACTGAAACCATCCGACTGTCGGACACGGAGATATATTAAAACCCTGTCCGATTTTCGGACACTTATAGACACTGCGTTCAACGCAATCAGTCGTGCGAAAAATTCGTTTCGCGTCCAGTGTGCAAGCGGCTTAATACTACTATTATTGTCACTTAGGTTTTATTGTTTTTAGTGGGAGAAAGGAATACAGCCTGATTGCTATGATCTCGCACTGAGTTAAGATCACATATTGAAAATAAATGTGTAACGTATCTTGCATTGTTGTCCATGCATGTTAATCCTAAAATTTTAAGCTGCAAAAGGGTGTAATAATAGGAACACGCTATCCATCGTTTCCTTTTCCCAATGATGCAGGCAGAAGAAATAAATGAGCAACCGTCGTATTTCATTCCAACTTCACAAGTTTGAATGATCTGACGTAGTTTCCTATTGAAATTCCATTCAAGTTCGCTAATGGTAATAATTCGAGAATGCCCTAGCTAGCCAGCTAACTCATATTCGTAATGCTTAATATAGACGTAAGCGGTGCAGAAAACATGCCTGAAGCAGCAAAGTAAAATGCAACATTAACGCATCATGCAGATATAGCCCAGCTAACAAATTTTGGTTCCCAGAACGTTCTGGCAACGTTATTTTTTGGTAGTGGGAACGTTCCCTGATGGTTTGTTTTGGTTGTCCTGTGGTTCCCCCGGAAAGTTTTCCTGACGTAAATACGACGTTAGTTTTTGGTCGCATATTTTGGTTCCCCTACCGTTCTCCAAACGTTCTCCTAACTTTCATAATGTGGGAACCTTTGGGCAACCTTTACAGAACGTTCTATTTTGGTTGTAGGAACGTTCCCCTAACCTTAAAGCTAACAAATTCTGGTTGTCTGAATGTTCTGGCAACGTTATATTTTTTGGTTGTGGGAACGTTCCCTGAAGGTTTGTTTGGTTGTCCTGTGGTTCCCTAGGAAAGTTTTCCTGACATAAATACAACGTTAGTTTTTGGTTGCATATTTTGGTTCCCCTAACGTTCTCCTAACTTTCACAATGTGGGAAACTTTGCGCAACTTTTATAGAGCAGTAGCGGCTACTTACTTAACTACCAGAAGCCGCGAGTGGTTAAATAAACGAGATTTTTTGCGATGCGCATAATGCTGAGAAAAAAAAACTCAGATTCACAAACGTACTTGCGTTTGACTATTTATTCATTTTGCACAAAACTGCAGCATGGCGAAAGGGTTAGAAAACAAAAACGCCAGCATTAAAGAAGAGTTGAGTGAAGCGGTCGGCAGAAGGTATGCTCTCCCTACTCACCCCCTCTCCATACTGCCACACCAGTGCACAGGTGCGAATAACTTTAAAGCACCACTTCCGCTATGCCCACGTGATGTGAAAATTACCGTGGATAACGTAGTATAGGTTGCAACTTAAACAATGTTTACATACCATCCATATATGGCTCCAACACAGAACGTTCTATTTTGGTTGTATTAACGTTCCCCTAATCTTCAAACTAACAAATTCTGGTTCCCTGAACGTTCTGGCAACGTTATTTTTTTGGTTGTGGGAACGTTCCCTGAAGGTTTGTTTGGTTATTCTCAGAGTTGTGACCAAGTCATCATGTCCAAATCAAATCAATTCACTGGTCATTAGCTCAAACTCAAAGCAGACGAGGGAGAGCAATGAAAGGGGGCAGGGGAACAAATTAGACAATGAGCCAACTAATTAACAAGTAGAGTGGGGAAAGCTGAGAGAGCCATGAGCTGCATTTCATGTTGACATTGACCCCTTTCTGATCCTAAATGTTTCTAAGCTTTTAACTCTCTCAGCTTTCCCCACTCTGCTTGTTAATTAGTTAGCTCATTGTCTAATTTGTTCCCCTGCCCCCTTTCACTCCTCATTTCTCTCCCTTGTCTGCTTTGAGTTTGAGCTAATGACCAGTGACTTGATTTGACTTGGACATGATGACTTGGGTCACAACTCTGGTTATTCTGCGGTTCCCCAGGAAAGTTTCCTGACGGAAACACAATGTTAGTTTTTAGTTGCATATTTTGATTCCCCTAGCACTCTCCAAATGTTCTCCTAACTTTCATACTGAGGGAACCTTTGGGCTACCTTTACAGAACATTATATTTTGGTTGTAATAACATTCCCCTAACCCAGGGGTGGGGAACCTTATCCAGAAAGGGCCGGTGTGGATGCAGGCTTTCATTTCAACCAAGCAGCTACACACCTGATTCTACTAATCAACCTCTGGAATCTTTGCTAAGGACCTTGATTAGTAGAATCGGGTGTGTAATTACCTAGTTGGAATGAAAGCCTGCACCCACACCGGCCCTCTCTGGAAATGGTTCCCCACCCCTGCTTTACATTATAACTAGCCTTTGGAAAACTTAATGCCAATGCTTCAGTTAGGCTCTCTGGATGTTAGGAATAAGCTGGCCCCTCATTTTGCAGTCATTGACGAATGGACAGACAAACTCAGAGATGGAACAGAAAGCTCAGTTATTTGGAAAATAATTTAATTAGTGCATATATGAATGTAGGCATGTATGTAAATATGCAGGTTAGGGCTAATGCCTGCATGCTTGTGTTGCAGCTGTCATGAGCCTCATTCCTCCACTCGGCTGTCAGCTTGCCTAAAAATTTGAAAAAGGCACAATTAATGAAGTTTGATATAGTACGCCAGAGTTTGTTGCTGTAAAGAAATCCATAACCAATGCACATGGTTAGGCCCTGTAGAAAAATGTTCAAAGCTTGTACAATACCACTTCATGAGACAATAGGGATTCATTTCTATGATAATGAGATTGAATTTATGCATTCAAAATATAAAATATTTTGTTGTGTTTATGAATGTCTTGTTTTTTCTTTGGAAGAGGCTATTTGTCCCGCAGCGCTTCAATACAAAAGTTAAAGGAGTGTGGGGCGGATTATAAAAAGAAATCACTTATTGGCCCAGCTGTGGGGCAAATAGAAGTGCTTCTCTTATCCGCACAGCCAAGGTACGAATAGCTGAACTGCTTCTCTTGTCTGCCCTGCTGCGGGGCAGAGAGCTGATCTCTTTCCCCCAATTCACCCCGCTGCTGGGAAAATAGCCACTTCCTTTTTTGGCCACTTTTCTTCTCTTTTCCTGCTGGTCTAGTTCTGTTTAGCTTGTAAACTATGATACTGAAGAATTAAAGATGATTTATGCAATCAGTCGTAATTCAAATTTTATTTAAATTGAGCGCTTGTGGGCGTTTACTTTAAGTTAATCCATGTGAATGAACAATAATTAAATAGTCATAGGAAATCAGGCAAGACACAAACTGATTGATTTTAAAATGTGACTGGAATATGTTCCCTCACATCCGCATTTGTGCACAACGAGGCTTATAAACAAAGCGCAAGGTCGCTGTTTGACTTAGCAGTTCATAATGCAACACAGGTCAGACAATACTTGTGCCGATGCTGCTTAAGGCTAGCAGTGGATAGTTCTGGACTTCTGAACTGCACTGAAGTGCTCCATTGAAAATCGTTAAAATCCACCGCCTAACAGTAACTTGTATACCATTATGGCCGTTGTCACAGCAGCGCAACTCTAACTTCTCAGACAAATGTTAGCTAAGTTAGCTAACAGTTCAACGGTACAACAAAACTTTTCTATAGGCTAACATTTGATAATTTTACTTACCTTTACTGAGTGTTGCGATGGCACCAACACTAATCTAAACAGTAATGAAATAACTTTCCATGGTATTCCATTCTATACTTAAATGTCCTATTTCCAACGCTATGAAATAATTACAGCTATAGAAAGAGTAAACTAAAAGAGAAACCACCTTCCCTATTACCAATGTCACTCATTCGAAACTAATCACACAGAAACGGATTCAATAGCCCTTTTTCCATCAAAAAGATAATTCGCTTCAAAATGATGCACATCAAAAAGATAATTTGCTTGAAAATCTGATGGAAAAAGGGCTAATGACACCTATAAATTATCCTCTAATCACCTAAATTGAATATCAAAATTATGTAAATAAAATATGGAAATCCTCGCTAAATTCTCAGTTTCTCTCCGTGGAGCTGCCTCTCTGCAATACTTTAATCTCCCCGGAGTACCTGATTTTATATTTTTATAGCGCGAGACGAGATAACGTTTGAATCTGTTAGATTACGCGAACAATTGAAGACATCAAGTTCTTCTTTATACCGTTCATAAAAATTTAAAGATTAAGTCGGGTGTATTCATTTTTTTAAAATCTTTAATCAGATCATATATTCCTGCTTATTATTATTATTATTATTATCGTTCGTGTGTTCATGTGTTTATACTGATATATCTCTGAAGCTTTCCTATTTTTCCATCAGTCCGTTTATTTTGTATCTTTATATTTTGTCCTGAAAAATAAGACAACAGCTGATTTATATAAAATAGTGCTGGTCCATCGATAATCCTGTCAACCACCGCGTAACGTCCTAGGAACGTTCTTTTTTGGTTGTTTTCAGTAATACCAAAACACAACCAACTGGGAAAGTTGCGTGAAGAGCACAATGACACTCTTAGAGAACGTTGGAATTTTTAGTTCCCCGAACGTTAGGGGAACGTTCTGTGAATTCATAACCTTGAGCGAACGTTCTCTAAACGTTAGTTTTTGGTTTTTGTGAATCTAACCTTAGGAGAACCACACGCTAACGTTAGTTGAACGTTTTGTGTTTGCTGGGAGGACAGAGGCTTCTTTATTTCAACACTTTAAAGGTGAGGAGAGGAGCTCATTTTATTGGTGAAGATTTGACTCGGCTGCGTTAAACCCACTTACGCCTTCTCTCCTCCCTCTTTGCCACTTGCGCCAGCAGGAGGGACAGAGGCGGGATAGAGGAGTACTTGCGCCAGGCTACGCCGGGCACGAAATTGAAGCATACGCCTGGACACACCCCGTCGGCGCGGCGCTCCCCCCATTCGCCGCACCTGCGCCTGGTCTACAAATTTAGAGCCCAAAAGGTTAAAGCTCGAAAGAAAGTTCTTGAGCTTCACAAATGTAGAAATGGTTTAAGGACAATAGAAAAGGAGTTGTAAATAAGTACCTATAATGTCAGTTGGGGAAATAATAAGTTTAAGGCATACGGCAACATTAACAATCCAAGTGGAACAGGAGATGTGCCTATTTTGAGAGCTTGCACGATGGGGATGGTTCAAAAAGTAAGGTAAACTCCAAAGGTCACAGATGGAGAACAGCTGATATGTCTCAGGATCAGAAAGTCCCCGAAACTATAATCAGATGGTAGCGGAACAACAACAAACTGTTTAGCAGGATTGCCAGAAAAAAAGCTTTGATTTTCATCAAAAACTAACTTGTGCACCAACAGTTTGTCACGTCCTGAGTGTTTCCTGAATTGGTTTTCCCTCATATCCAGTTGGTTTCAGTTTCGTTTTCTTCTTTGACTCTCATTATTCAATGATTGTCTTGTTCTACTCCCCTCCCTCCTTGTTTCACTCCTTGTGCTTTCACTTTGTTGATTGTCATCTTGTGTATTCAAGTTCCTGGCCTCCATCTTCCCTTTGCTGGATTGTTGCATTCTTTTTTGTGTCTAGAGTATTTGGGGAAATACTTTGCACTTACTAAATCCAAGAGTCTGTTTATTAGGAAGATTCTTTCCAGAGTCTGTGATCCTGGCTGGGTGGCTTCTCCCAGATCCTCCTTCTCTCCAATTTAACGTTGTGCATATGAAGAGTGGCCCAGGTTAATTCGGCTTGCCTTCCCAGTTACAGACCTCACAACAGTATCTTCGACTATGCTTTGCCTTAACATTCTTGTTTGCTCCTGCCTGACCACAGGTCGTCCAGTGATTACAGTCCAACTCAGAAAGCTCTTTTGTACTCTCTTACAGTTTTGTTAATAAAGCCCAATTTTGTTGTATTCATTGATCAGAACTTGGTTGTGTTCTGCTGTGGGTAAGACATTTTGGCAAAATCTACAGCTACTTCCAATGGGACTAGGTTCTATTGTCAGATAAGACCAAACTATAGCTCCTTGGCAATACACACCAGAGGTGGGTTTGGTGTAAAAACAATCTGTGTAGGATCTTTGATGTTGTGGGTCTGTTTCTCTTCCAGAGGTCCCACACAATTTGTTAGATTTCATGATATCATGGATTTCACCAAGTACCAGCAGATTTTAAGTGAACCTGATTACCCCAGCCAGAAAGTTTAACTAGGTTATGGTTGAATCAGGACAGGACAATAATCCAAAGCATGCACTGAAATCAACAAAAAATGGTTCAACAAGCACAACATTAAGGTTTAGTTATGGGCTTCTCAGTCCCCCGACCTAATCCCAATAGAAAGCCTATGGCACAAGCTGAAGGGGAGAGAGTCGAGACCATAAATGAGGATCAAGAATTAGAATGATCTGAAGAAATTCTACATGGATTCATGTTCTCAGATTTCTTGCCATATCTTCTCCAACCTCATGATACTCTATCAGAGATAACGCAGAACTTTTACCCCAGTAAAGGCAGGCTGCATAAAGTGCAAATTGAAGGGGATCCAATTATTGTGGCACATAAAATATATGTGTTTCACAATAAGTTTTCCTTTCAATAACTTTATTTCAATTAAAGGTTTAATTTTTGTTAATACTGTATTTGAAGTTAAATATCAAGTAGATAAAAAAAGAAAGGGATTCGTTCGTAACCAATTTTGTCATACTTATCAGGGGTGCCAATATTCATAGAGGGCATTGTATATCAGTCAGTCAGTCAGACAGGAACAGGCTCGGCCTACCGGGTGCAGCATTGAACACATCAGCTGATTCGGGATAAGTTTCCTTTAAAATGGAGTGCTGCTATAGGAGCAGCCATGCTCCAGCAAGCTGCTCTCATGTATTTTTAACCATCTGGAGATTAATAATTACTGTAAAGCATTTACAACTAATGTCACCATCAATATGAAATGGAGCTGAAGACTGAGGCCAGCAGAAAAACTCAGTGCATGGAATTAAAGGCAGTTAAAACTAAGAGACATGTTTTTAAACACAAAATAATCCACTGGAACAAAAACATTTTGAAAGCAGAAGGAGCCCAGAATCATCCTGACTACTTGACCAAGCATCGATATATGATGAAAAAGGAGGCTTTGGCGTCCTTATTTGATGCCAGTTTAAAACAAACCCTGCACCCTAACTCCTAACCCTTAACCCGAACCCAACTCCTAAACATCAAATAAAGACACCATAAGTCTAACTTTTAATAGTATATCAACGCTTGGTGAAGTAGCGTCACTAAATGAGGAGTCGGGATCAGAATGTGTTGGCAGAGGCAATTAGATAAGCTAACGTTAGTAATTGAGCCACAAAACAAGCTAGGGATTACAAGTTCTGAGTACCGCAGTGGCTCATTTCCAGAAGAGCTTTGTCCAAGATTTAATCAACATTTGTCTTCAGAACAAGCTAATTGATGACCAGACTGTTTGAATAAAAAGATATATCATGATAATATTCTACATTTAATTAAAGACGATTGTCCGGGCTCTCATGTTTTGATGCGAGGACCTGAATCTTTTTGATCCAAATTAATTTGCCTAAGATGGTCAATGCAACAGAAACATCTGTGTTCTGTGTACCTCCTCCCCTGAAGGCAGTGGACCATGGAAAAATAAAATCTCTCCGTACTGTGGGACCAATGCTGTAGAGGAGATAAATGATTCATGAGTACAGCGTGTCCTCTTAGGCAAAACTAGTCCAAAAATTTGTGCTTCATAAGTCAGTGAGTCTAAAGGGTAATGCTAAGTGCATTGACAGACAGCTGGTGGTCAGTGACGATACAATACTACAAGCCATACTGACCTATAAGTGCCTTGTTTTTTTTTTTTTTTTTTTTTTAACGAACTTAAGGCAGAACATTAGTTACAGCAAGGTATTGCACCTATTAAAAGTAGGATAGCCAGTTTCAACCAGACAGTACAAAGACTGGATTTCAATGCTAGTCCTAACACTCCTCTTCTTTGCTTTCTTAAAAAATCATATCTACTTTATTTGATATCTGATGTCACACAAACTGCAGTCCATAAATCTCATCGCTCCCTGAAAATTCTACCTGACGCAAAACACAGCCCAATGAAGGTCCGAGTGGCAGATACCACAAATGAAAAAAATTACGTTTATGTAACAAAACTATAAATGACCAGAGAAATGGAAATTATTTAATTTTTAATAGGAGTCCTTCATGCAGTTAAATATATTGCCACTTCCATAATGAACACTCAACACTCATTTGATAACTCACCTCTACAAATGCTCTCTCTAGTGGCAAACAAATAGCATAGCTAGCTCTATTACAAAGTTATCATAGCTGCAATGTTGAACATGACAGATGCAGTGTGTATTCCGGAGGACAGACAGACACTGAGACACAAACTCAGAACCTCATCGGTCAATTAATAATATCTTCGGTAACAAGCAGTATTTTTCAGCACTACATGCTTTAACATCAAGTCGCTTTCACGCAATCCAGTGCACAACCACAACCTGTTGTGCAGGGGTAAATGTAATGCATTACTTGTAGATTCAACATCATCAGACTGCACCTAACTGATTCTTCTGATCGCAAATATATTATACGCTGCAATCTTATTAACACCCATTAAAATAAGTTTTGTTTAAAGTTTGTGACTTGCACTCAAAAAGACGATCAATCAATAATAATGTCAGATGCATATCAGGAGGAACTGTACGTCAGCTGGTTTCACAAAACAAAAAAACAACAAAAAAAAAACATATCAGTGGAAATGTTTCATTCACCTTGATACAAAATCAGATACACTCTAGTATGAAAAGCCTGGGAACACCATGAACTTGTTTAGTGTTGGAACCCAATTTCAATCAAGAATCAAAATCAGGAAATGACATGTTGAAGATACACAATGTTTAGATATGCAAGATACAGACTTCCCTGAGATTTTAACTGTAAGTTCAACAAATTCATATCCATGCATGGCAGAAATAGACATTTTCTCAGTCAGTGATTTATGTTTGGGGATCTGCTGAAAAATCTGTGTAAGGCCACACTCAGGAGCAGGATCGACTTTAGTCTTCATTCTGTATCATCAAAACCTGTTTTCTCCTGGGTATTCGCAAATTTATAAGAAAACAGAGAACCTTGTGCTGTTTATTGTTTTACCAGCGTGTTATTCTTTAAGGAACCTCGTTTCCATTTCTCTTTTCCTATTTGTAATATAATGTTACTGTAGCGTAGCCCAGATTTACTCATAATGCTCATTTTTAGGAACCGCTGTTCCTTGTTGTTTTGCATCCCTAAGTTTGTGACTTCTGCCGTGCAGTTCGCTTATTAAATACAACCAAGTCCATCCTTGCACCTGAGTCCAATCCTCAACTTCCTGTCCAGTCCTGTCCACTAGGATGAATATAACAATGATTTTGATTGGTGTGAATCACACAAGGTCGACAGTGCCATATGGCACTCTTGGGATTTTAATGCAGTCACGCCTGAGAGCCATATGGCACTCTTGGGACTTAAAGCGTTAGCTGTAAAATACTGACCATTGACTTCAGGCCAGGTTTCTGTTGGTCAATGGTTGCCAGTGTCATTGCCTCAAGATAGCAATGTGCCTGACCACACCTAATGAAAGGACCAACATGCCCATGTGCGGCAGGATTGACACAAGTAACTTTGCTATTTAAACAAAGTGGGTGCTGAATGGGAAAATGGCAGACAAATGTATGGACTTATTTGTTTTGATTTCTTTGTATGTGAAGATTACTTTGGTTGTTACCAACATCTGGTGAAAATTTCATGTCAGTAGCCCCATTAGAAATATATTTACTGAAAAAAAAATGTTGACACGCTCAGTACTTATTTTCCCCGCTGTATCAGAAAATTTTGGCAGACAACCTGGTTTCCCGAGGCAGAAGGCTGAGATTTGGAACTATCCAGCAAGCTAATGACCCAAAGCACACCTCAAAATCCATGCAGAAATGGGTCAGGGACACCAAAATCAATGTTCTGCCATAGCTGCATCAGTCACCAGACCTCAATCCAACCAAAAACCTGTGGACTAAACTGAAGGGGGCAGTTCATAAGTGCAAACCCAAGAACAAGACTGATCTCAAAAGGAGCTGCACAGAAGAATAGCCCAAAATCCCTCCAAATGTGTGCCGAAGCTTTGTCCATCATTAGCGATATCTTTGCAGAGCTATCCTTGGCAGAGGAGACTGGACCACACACAATACCAGGGATGCCAACAATTGTAAAACCTTAATTTTGGTGAATTTTTTAATGCACTAATTAAATGCATAATTTTGGTTGGTTTCATTGGAACATTAATAATTAACATTTTTTGCATCTTGGGATTTTGAGTATATCTCAATCATCTATATAATATTATTCATATTTTAATAGCATTTTTAATGCATTTCCAGTCAGGTGTGCCTATCATTCTTGAGCCTACTATATGCATACAGACTGAAAACCTTTTCCAAGTATCATTCAGGTTATGAGTTAAAATTACTGCCAGCTTTTTTGGAGGTTTGAAAATTTGCAAGCACAAAATGTAGTCTAAATAATTGTGTAATTTAAAAATATAAGATGGAATACACAACTCTCCTAGTTTACATGATCACTAATCAAAGGAGAGTCACAGTGACCAAATCCTAGCAAATTAGCAATTATTACTATTTATTTGGCCTAAATCCCACTTGAATATTGGAAACTTGAAGTGACTGCTTTTTTGCAATACAAATGTCAGAACATGTGATTGGTGGTTTCATAATAATCAGTGGTTTCAAAGTCAATTAATTATTAAGTGCATACTGCTAACATGCAGCATATGTTATGAAAAATGTGACCATAAAGAATACATAACCACTATGAGGAAAGATGTGAAACACTGTATGACTCATAGCTTGTCATGACTGTAATCTGCTATATCTTCCATAGGCATCCTGATACTCAGAGAAGAATAAGAATATTTTGAGGCTACAGAAGCCATTAATGATTGTGGGTGGGTGCTATTAATACAACCAAAAAATTATGTGTAGCCTTCCTAAATTTGGACTTCTATTCACAATGATAAAATTATTCCAGAAATCCAATTTGTACGCCTAAATTGCGTTCTTTTTGAGAAACAATTATAAAGCCAGAACACAGTAACCTGAATCTGAGTAGTTGCTCATCATTGGCTCAGATATGTACACTCTTCACTTCTACAGCAGTCACAGTCACTGCGTCCTCAAATCCTTCTATGAATCCTTCCATCAATACACCATTCCACAAAATCCCAGAGTTCCTTGAAAGCCTGCTGGGCGCATCCTAAGCAAACCAAGGCATAATACTTGGTGATAAATGAAAATTCAGCCAGTTTCTTTAGCCCCACAGCCAACCAGAGCAGTTTAGCCAGTGCTAGGGGTGGTGCTATCATTGTTAGAAAGGGAAAATTAGGGCAGAATGCCGGAAAACCCATCTACAGAAACAACAATTTCACATTAGGTATTGCACAAGTGATATATTAAAAAATGTGATCAAAGGAGCGGGTAAGGAGAAACTACAGTCAACAATGCCGCTACTCTACGACACATGTAGGAGGGACACCAACTGTTTTTTTACCTGACATCATTCTCTGAGAACCTTCTCTGCAGCTCCCCGTCTTCCAGCTGAGCCTCCTGCTCCACTTCCACTTCTTCCATTCTCCCACCCCCAGCCCCGCCCTCCCACGCCCTACCCTCCTCCTCAAGCCCCATCTCCTCTGCCCCTTCAAGCAAAACCTCCTTGTCGCCCTCCCTCGACTGACTTTTGTGCTGCAGCGTTTGCGATCGGCTGATGTCAAACATAAGTGCACAGTGAGGCATGCAAAATAAAAGAAGAGCGAAGTTACAGAGACATACAGGGAAATTCTTATGGAAGCAAACAGCAACCAGCAAAGTGTTTGTTTTTCACACAGGATGAAAAATGGATAATAAACAAAGGAAGCGATTAACTTTAACAGGAGCTTTTGCACTCACAGAAATACAGGTAAAGAGAATAAAAGTAAAGGCAGTTTGTGTAAAAATAGGGCACCGCCCCAATGATAGCTGTTGTGCATTTGAAGGCACTTTTTCATATCACTTTTCCTATGAGTGTACCCAATATTCGTAAATTCAGAATGAAATGACACAAAAGGTGATATTTGCAGCCATTTGCAGTTCTAGCAGTGAGCAAACCTGCATCTAAAGAAGAGAAGTTGAATAATTTGGCTCAGCCGCAACTCTGGCAGAACCAAACCTGAACTCATAGTAGAATTCAGTCGGAAGCCTTCAATAAAAAGTTTCCATTCTGATACAGATGCCCGGTGCAGACCTTTTCAAAGTGAAAACGTCTGAATGCAGCAACTTTGGCCTGAACCATAATCATTTTGAGTGAGGTTCAGAGCCTGCTCACAGGTTTGCTCATTGTAGTAAATGGTGTCTGAATTTCTGATCTCCCCAGAGAGCCAGAGTGCAGAGCAGGCTCACCTGATCTTGCGGTTCCCCCGCGGCCGTTCAGACTGAACAGACATGTAGCTCGTGCTGCTGAATCGAGAAGCACTGCTGGTCCTCGACACAGCGGACACGTCGCTTACATCACTGTCCGACGACTTCGTGGAGAGGTTGTCTGAGCCTCGTGGATCCCGGCTCGACCGCTGTTAGAGGCCAAAACACAAATTCACTGTAAAACCAGCAGATCAAAGAGCTGATGTGAACTAAACATAGAAGCACCTGAAAAGACCCGAGTAACAATGTAAATAGGACAGCCAGGACTCTTGAGCAAGACACTTTCAAAAATATCCATTTACTACATGTTTTCCAGACCTTAAGTTCACTTCAAGTACTAATTGGAAAACTATTTAGACAGTCTTCCTTAAGATTAATTTCCTAAGAACTGCTCTAGGGGTTCATTGACCGAACTCTTCTACAAACATTAGACAAAACACTAGAGTGCCAAGGGCCCTGAAGGTTGCCGGCAGTTACAGCTCCAACAGGCGAAAAGTAACTAGCATCAGTCCGCGGATTCAACAGCAAGCCAACACGAATTCTTGCGAAAGCAACACGTTGTCTACACGATATTGGCGTTAAAAAGCTCCAGCTTGGACATCCGCAAAAAAATTAAACCTGTTTAATTTTTTCGCAAATTTCGGCGGTGATGACGAATGGTCCCGTACCACTGCGAATCAATTCACGGTTCTTCGAATCAATTCTTCACTGCGAAAGAAGAGAACTGTTTCATCCGCACACTTCCGTGGGCCAACGCAGCTCAGTGAGAAAGGGGTTTTGGTTACCATTATCGGGCAACTCGACTGAGCGGTCACACTTTTTCATGAGTGACAGACAGCAACATTTCTGCCATTTAGCATAAATATAATCTTTAAGAAGTCTACATCATGAAATCTGATTAGATTTTTTTCTAACCTGAACTTTCACTGTCGTCTGCTGTCAATTTGTGAAGAGCGCATCTTCTCAAGTCACTAGGTTCTGGTTCTTGCTCTGCTTTCAGACAATGATTTTTTTTACACAACACTGCCACCGAGTGGGTCCAATCAGTATTATTCTTTCTATTCCATGATGCTAATAGGAACAAACGTCCAAAAATGGGTTTTGACCAGTTTTATTGCCACAATTGATCGTGAAAAAAGGTCGACCATGCGGTTACAATGTCCGTAAAAAATTTAATTATATATAGGTTAGTGCCTAATACATACTAATTTCTAAAGACATTATTAAACGAGGAAATAAATATATTGATTTTGTCACATGACCTTGACCTTGAAGACCAAAGTCAAATCCAATATGGTGTGTTTGATCAGCATACATGATTTGTCATTAGTATCCAATACATACCGAAGATCTAAAGCCAACATTAAAGGACTTTTAGGCCGTTTTGTCATTACCTGGACCTTGTTGCCCAAGGTCAAATCCAATATGTCGAAAACAACCAGCATACATGATTTGCTATTAGTGCCCAATACATACCTAAGCTCTACAAACAATATTAAACAAATATGGGCCATTTTTGTCATATAACCTTGACCTTGAGGCCCAACATCAAATTTGACTGACTGCCAAAGAATGTTCAGCATACATGGTTTCCTATAGATGCCCCAAACATACCTTAGCTCTACTTGCCATATTTGAGCCCCTAAGAACCATACCGGGCCATCCCGCACTTTTAGCGAAATTGAGTTGAGGTAGTCAGCATGTGCAGAAAACTGAGATCTACGTTTCCTAAATGAGCCAACCCAATCTACCCACATGGATTGTTCAAACAAGCAAACGTCCTCTCTGCCACTGTACATATGCACTGCACTGCCTTAGCCATAGTGGACCATCCCACAACTTTTCCATTATTCAATGTGAACATGGCGGCTCGGTATCTCACTAATGAGGAACTGCTTGCTATGATTGATGATGATGGTGAAGTGGAAGATAATGGAGACCCAGAGTTTGTCCCAAATGAATCAGAAGATGATGGTTCTGCTTCAGAAGGAGGTACCTTTCACTTTAAATGAAACAGAAGGGCATCCAAAACCGACATAAAAAGTGCATAACGTAATTTTACATATCTTGGGTTTATAACATAAGCAGTGTTTCTAGTTCCCAGATACTCTAGATGACACAGGAGGCTGGCAACTTTAAGTCCCATTTTCTCAGAAGTTCCCCAGCATGGGTTGGCCCAGTATGGCTCTTAGGGGCTCATTTAGCAAGTTATAACATTTTTTGACATTTGATCATGACGCCCAATGTCATATTCAACTTGCCGAGAATGTTTGGCTTACATGATTCCCTATAGGTGCCTCACACATACCTAAGCTCTAAATGCCACATTAAGCTGTTATAACACATTTTTGCCATTTGACCTTCACCTTGAGGCTCAAGGTGAAATTTGAACGACCGAGAATGTTTGGCATACATGATTCCCTTTAGGTGCCTCATACATATCTAAGCTCTAAATGTCATATTAAGCAAGTTATAGCACATTTTTGCCATTTGGCCTTGACCTTGAGGCCCAAGGTCAAATGTGACTGACTCACAATGTTCGGCATACCTGATTCCCTATACGTGCCTCATACATACCTTAGCTCTAAATGCTATATTAAGAGAGTTATAGCACAAAACACCCCAAAAAATGATGAAGTCCAGACACGTTGCCTAGGTGGCGCTATGAAGGAGCGATTCAATCAAAACGCTGTTTACACCGTTGAAGCAGGTCATGATACTGATTCCATTGCTGCGATTAAAAAAAAAAATTCATCAGACAGTTTTTGAGAAAATCACGTCGCGGGTTCGAGCCCCGCTTCGTACCAGCCGGCAGTGGTCGGCAGCTTTTTCAGAGTAGCGCACAATTGGCTATAGCGCTACAGGGTTGCAAAATGGGAAGGACTGCGGAAGGGATTACAAAAAGTTGCCTTGTTCGTTGCTCAAAGCGCCTCCTGTTGGCCAGGCGGGCGCTCGTCAGGAAGATTCTAAGCCTGGTCATGTCCGGGTATCCTCCGCCCTCGTTCTGAACTTGCGAAGATTCAACCAATGAGTGTATAAGCGGTGGTTGACAGGCGCGTGCTTCGGAGGAGAGCCGCGAACTGTCTACACTCTCCTGAATTGGCAGCAAGGGGTCGATCTGAGCAAGCCTTGTACATAGTCCACCAATTGGGCATTCCAGATTCGGGTGGGATTGGAGATGCCAAATTAAAAAAAAAATAAAATAAAAAAAAATTTTTGCTCGGGCAGTAACTTGATGACCGATTTGATCACATCCCCAAATTAAAAAAAAATTCATCAGACCGGTTTTGAGATATGGCTTTAAACGGACGACGCCGACGACGCCACCGGACGCAAAGTGACGACAATAGGTTACTGGCCTACGGCCGGCAACCTAAAAACAGAAAATCAACCTATTAATAATACTTAAATTGATTCCCTTAAAATTCTTAATATACTATAAAATACTTAAAATTCTGTGAATACTTTTTGTAACTGTAGTAAATTGCAGTTTAATTTATTGAACAGGTGGACTTGAAAGGGAAAAGACCCTAAACCACTGCAGACAGGCATACAGCTGAGCTGAATATATTCAAAGGCTTTAAATGAGAGAGGAACATTATGCATTTAGAGGCTGTGGAGGAAATGCATCAATTGCATCAGCAAGTATTTGGCAACCAGGGCCCTCAGTGGTTCAAAAGAAAGTTCTGGACATCTGGTCCAAAGCAAGCCTTTCCTGAACCTATGCACTTTAGGAGATGATTTAGAGGTTCTTTTCTCATTCTACACTGATGTATCATCTGTCAAATTACAAATTTCCCAGTATTATTTTCAATTTGAATAATTTTTTTGATGAATAACTCAAAAAATATTCTCACATATCCTGCTAATTGTCCAGCTAAGTTTAGCAAGGAATATATGAAGCTAACAAGTCAATGAATTTCATATTAAAATCAATGATTAGAGTATAGATGTTGATATAAATGTTGAGCATAGCCTAACATTACTGAACACTAAAAAAAATGTGGCTGTTAGCAAGGTAGCCACCATTACGAATACTTTTTCTAGAGTGAAATTGGTTGTGGATCGGTGCTAGAGGATTGTGCATGATTGCCATGCTAAGACACTGTTTAAGTGCTTTGCTCCTGTAAATTAATTACAATACTGAAGTGCGTTGTAAAATGGCAGATAATTTCAATGGTGTGCTTCTTAATCAGCATCATAGTCAATTCAACACCATTCATGGTAAACTACAGATGATTCTGAGCGGAAAATTAATTAAAGAGGCATTTAAGAAAAGTAAATTTAAAGATCAAGGACAAACTTTCAAGGTGGTAAAGTTTTGTATATTACACTCAATACCTAGCGGCATTAACCTACAATCTGACCATTACGTGTCTAGCTACAATGATAGGCTGTTACACAACGATTGCTCATCAATCAAAGCTCAGTGAGGCTTAGCAGCATCAATGGTGAAGAAAAGGCATGAGCTGTTTTAGGGTGGTCTTTGAACTGTAAATTTATGAAAATGTATTTTAATATTTCAGATTTACATTAAACAGTATAGACTCATCACCCATAATTTGATCCACGACCTCTGTGGGCATACGGTGTTCTACAACCTGCATTTTCCTGCTTTAGACCAGTAATCCCTGAATGCTCCATGTCAGACATTGCCAGCAAAGCCAGGAAGTCAGCATTAACTTGAAAATTCTGTGCACCGCCTGGACCAATGAAAATCCTACTGCAAAACTAAATTAAAATGTAAAAAAATCATAGACAGAGAAATATTCCCTGAAATGCAATCATTTTCTTTGCGTGCTGACCTGCTCCAGCCTGGAGTCGGAGCCGGCACCCTGCTTATACTTGTTCATCTTCAGCTTCATTTGCCGAGTTCGTTCTTCCACCTCCATGGCACCTATTTTGATAAAGACCAAGAGAATTACAGCGTTAGAATAGAGAGAGAAAAAGGGTGCGACCAAAAGATTGCATATGGGGGTCAAAGCTTGGGAGTTCTTAGACTTTATGTGGGTACAGAATAGACAATGCTTTAGTATGCAGACCATTCTAATTTCACAGAGTATAAATATGTTTCTTTGGCCCATAACCCCCTGAAGCCAGAACCAATGAGCAAAACCGTATCCCAGGAACTGCTGTCTTTCAAAAAAAACCAAAACTTGGAGGGGACCCTAGAAAAAAAAAACATTCAACCAACTTACAGTTCGTATCGCAATAACATGATCTACACAACCACTCAAAAGTTTGGAAACATTTGTCATTAAGCAGTTCTTGCAATGTAATTCAATAAGAGTGTTAGCATTATAGTAAATCAAATCATTTATATGAAAGATGTATTTCAAGATATTGTACCAGGTATTTCAAGTTTTTGGGGAAGTTTGTACATGATCAATAAGACATTTTTGTGATTTCTCATCAAAGTACCCCCATGAGTTTTAATCCCTGCTTTGCAAATTGAAGGTATTTTGGTTATCAGCCACAGGAGGAGGAGGCCCACAGTCACAACTATCAACTGCAGATGAGCGCATCACTGGCATAATGGGGAGACCTCTCTGTCAGGAATTATACCTGGCGGAGACAGCGACATGCCTCCACTTCTATTATTTTTTATTATCATCATTCAACATGTAGAAAGAATGTGTAATCTATTGAGTCGATTCACATAGATAATTCACAATCATGAACCTAATCTGGATTTTAAACCTGCCAATTGCCAACTAATTTAACTAAATGTGTTATATTTTTAATCGTTTGTCATGTTTAGGCTATATCACGCGTTTCAAAGGCATCTGCATATTGTGTACATAACAGCGCAATATGAATTAAAATTGTAATTTCCAATAGTGACAAGCATTATTTATGTGCATTCTTAAATTTACACAAGCACTACGCGTAGTCAGCAGCATGTGAAGATTTTGTTAGTAGCTACGAAAAGATCGGAGCTACTAAAATATTGATGAATGCGGAGATGCACGTAAATTTCCGTCTGCGAACAGTTTACGCACAAATTTGTTCTGCTCACGTTTCATGAATGAGACCCAATGACATTTAGAATACAAAATTTACTACACTTATCAGTAGACATCAGAGGTGTTCATCAGAGACAGAGGGGAGTTCCAAAGCTTTGTGAATAATTGCACTCACAAACCATATGGGGAAGAATTTTGTGTGAAACACTGACACGAACGTTATTCTGAACATTCAGCCCTTCCATCGCTTCATCATCCAGACACTTCTCTTGCCGGTAGGATAATAGACAAGTTTGGTGAAGTGCAAACATACTTTACGCTCTTTCTGAGAGGTAGGACGGAACTAGAGAAATGAAAGGCACTTCTAATTACAGAGATTTAGATTAGACAGATTGTTCATGAATTGGAAGCTTTCATGAATGCAAAGATATTCCGTGTCATTACAAGTCTGCGATGTTTGAAACAGTCATTTTTCTGCGTAAAAATTAACACATGCTTGAGGCATCAGAATACAAACCAAAAATAGGACCAAGGGTCCTGTAGCTTACCGGCAAGCAGTCTTACAGCGATGATACAAGTTATGAAAATTTCATGTGAAGTTTGACATTTGAATCAATGAAAATCAATGTCAAGGTCACTAAATAAAAGTTCACATACATTTATAAGACCTTCTGTAATACAATCCTAAGCTCTGAAACAGTTTTGGTGATACAAGTCATTATAAAATGTCAATATGTATTCAATATGTCAATTGTGAACTTTAAAGGTCACAGAATGTCAAGTTGTGGTCAGCAAATGGATTTCATATACGAATTTCTAAATATCACTATTCAAACCTTGGCTCCATCTGTGACCATTTTGGTGATAAAAGTCAGGGTAATTTCACTGCCGAGTTTGACTCTCAAAGGTCACTGACAGTCAAGTTGAATGTCACCAAATGAAAGTTCATATGTGACTTCCTAGATGTTAGATACACAAACCTAGGCTCCATCTGTGACCGTTTTAGTGATGCAAGTCACTGAATTTTCACTAGGTCACATTTGACCTTTGATGGTCAATACGAAGGTCACCGAATGAAAGTTTATATATGACTTCCTATATGTCTCTAATACAAACCTAGACTCCATGTGTGACCGTTTTGGCAATACAAGTCATGGTAATTGTATTATGTCAAGTTTGACCTTCAAATGTCATCAACAGTCAAGCTGAATGTCACCAAATGAAGGTTCATATGTTACTTCTTATGTCAGTAACACAAACCTAGGCACCATCTGTGACCTTTTGAGTGACAGAGATCATTGAATTTTCTCTATTCCTTCGAAGGTCAATATAAAGGTCACCAAATGAAAGTTCATACATGACTTCCTACACGTCTCCAATACAAACCTGCACTCAATCTGTCACAATTTTGCTGATATAAGTCATTAAAATTTCACTGTATAGTTTGGCCGTTGAAGGTCACTGAAGGTCAAGTTCAAGGTCACCCAATGAAACTTCATACATCACTTCCTATATGGCCACAATACAAACCTAAGCTCAATCTGTGATAGTTTTGGTGATAGAATTCATTGAAATTTCACTATGTGAAGTTTGACCTTCAAAGGTCACCGAAGGTCAAGTTCATAGCCACCAAATGAAAGTTCATGTATGACTTCCTATACATCTCCAATACAAACCGAAACTATCTGTAACCATTTTGCTGATATTAGTCATTGAAATTTCACTGTGAAGTTTGGGCATTCAAGGTCACTGAAGGTCAAGTTCAATGTCACCAAATGAAACTTCATACATGACTTCCTATATGCCTGCAATACAAACCTAAGCTCTATCTGTAATAGTTTTGGTGATAGAAGTCATTGAAATTTCACTATGTGAAGTTTGACCTTCAAAGGTCGCCGAAGGTCAAGTTCAAGGCCACCAAATAAAAGTTCATACATGACTTCCTATAAGTGTTCAATGCACATATGTTCCCAATCTTCAATATTTTCAAGCCTAGAAACCTTTGAAAATTGTAAAATTTTGTTTGACCTCAAGTTTGACCTTTCAAGGTCATCTGAGGTCAACTTTAACACAGCCAAAATATAGGTCACATATTACTTCCTATATGTCAGTCATACAAACTTAATCTCTGCCTGCAACCATTTACCTTCCACAGGCGATTTGGCCCATTCTCCATAAGACCCCATGTTAAAGTACAGCGCCCCCACTAGACCCACTTCCATCAATTCAATCAAAATGGCACTCGCACTGTATATAAAGTGTATTAAGGTGAGTTGATTGCCAGATTAGAAAAAAAAGTTATCAAAGAGTTTTTGAGAAATAATTTTTTTAAATTTCAAGTCATATCTTTTAATATTGTTAATATATTCCCTGACCTCGAACTTGACCTTTCAAAGTCATCTGTGGTCAAATTTAATATTGCCAAAATATAGGTCATATATGACTTCCTATATGTCGATAATACAAACTTAATTTCTATCTGCAACCATTTGGCCTCCACAGGCCATCTTGCATATTCATAAAGTACAGCGCCCCCAATAGACCCACTTCCGTCGATTCAATCAAAATGGCGTTCGCACTGTACATTGATGATACCAAGGTAAGTTGATTGCCTGATTTGGAAAAAAATTTATCACGCAGTTTTTGAGAAATAATTTTTTAAAATTTCTCAGTCCTATCTTTAACATTGGTGCAAAAATTTCAAGGGCCCATAAAACGGACAAAAATGATTCAATCAGAAATCCAAGAACAACGCCTGGAGATATGGTCTATTAGTATGTTATTGCAAATTTTATATGAAAATTCATCGGGCTAAAAAAAAGATAAAAATGTTCCGGACGACGGATGCCACACCACGACAATAAATACATGACTCAAAATGAGGAGTTTTTCAAAAGAAGCAGCGTTCATCCTTTACAAATTAAAAGTTAGAATGGGAATCTGGAAGACGGTGCGCTTTGTACTCATTCAAAGTCAAACAATAACGTTAACAAATGGAGCCCTGTTTTAACGATCTAAGCACATGGTCTGAAGCGTGTGGAGCAAGTGCATTTACGGCGTGTCCATATCAATTTTTGCTGGTTTCACAGCGGGTTTTCAGGGCGCAAAGTGAGGCGAAAGGTTCAAAAGGGTCGTATTTAATTTCTTAACTAATCATAGGCGTGTTTTGGGTGCAACAGAAAATAACCCAATCAGAGTGTCATCTGCCATGCTTTCTAAAAGCCAGATGCAAGCCAGATGCCCTTTCATCTTAGCAAATTGCTATTGTAAGGGTGGATTTTCCCAGTAGTCAGAAGAACACTTCTCTGCAGAGAAAGGTTAACTCGTGCACGAAGGCATGTGAGCAAACCACTGCTGAGACCTGATCTCTGTAATGCCCAAAAATGTTTGCTAATAAGAAACATATTTTCAAATATTGTTCAAAATTGTTTTAATCATATTCCAATGAATAAAGTCTTCATAAACCAGGAATCCTGGGTTGCATCATAACGAGTGCAGAAAACAAGGAAACAAAATTTAAAAAAAAAAAACAACAACAACAACTATGAATTTAGGGTTGTTATGTGTGGACGGGGCAATGACAGAGAGATGAATTAAAATGAGCAAGGAAAATAACAGCTTGGGAGAAAGAAACAAAATAATGTTATTTTGATTACACTACTGTAACCCCTTGAATAATTTCCAGTGGGAGTGAAATGAACTTGCTTCTGCTTTATTGACAATGAGGCAAGGAAAGAAATAGATCAACCGAGATGACTTAAGAACAAAAATAACTGTTGATGAATACCAGATTGTTGAGATCTCATCCTTGAAGCCCAAGTCGGATGTATGGAAGAAATTTGGATTAATTATAGACGGAGACCACAATTTCATCCGTCGCTTTAATGCTCATAAAGTTCCGCATTTTACGGTTGCTTCGTTGTCAGTCGACCTGTAAATTATAATAAGCACATTTCAAACAAAATGTTCTGTTGTATATTTGGTGACAAAAGTGGGACAGTCGGGCCGTAGGAATTGTTTTCATGGGTCAGTTCAGTTCAAAATTGTTTTTGAGATGATCGCGATTAACTTGTTGATCCAATCCAAGCGCTTCAAACCTCTGAAGTGCTCCAAACATTCTTTCGATACTGAGCAACAAAGGAAATGAAAATTAACCCAAGACTTACCTGAAACTAAGAATATGTGTAATTATTATAGAAAATCTCATTTATGATTAGCACATGCTCATTTACACTCATTTCCTCAAACATTTCATTGTTTTGCAGTCACTTCTACTTGGTGACCATACGAGTATATTAACTAACTAGTGTTTCCTATATTTGATTGAGCAGAAATTTGCGCAGTTTTAGGCACGATATGCCATGGTCCCCTAACAGCTATCCCTGGGGGGGGGGGGGAATGGTGATCACCTTGTAGACTGCAAGAATGACAAGAGTTTGCTAGGATAGAGGAACCATGGCTTTATCCTGAATAATTTGTGAATCTTGTATGCTAAATTACAAATCACCTGAGTGTCGATGGATTAGGTTCCCTCACAATGTAAATAAATCAGAGCATTCAGTGATCAGGCACACAGTTGTACTGGCATGCAAAAGATTGCGCTCACCATTAGACATCTATTCTTTAAATATTTTGATTTACACGATAATAATCTTTCACATTGTAATGTTTTTATTTTTAATTGTTTGCATGGCTGCACGCTGCACCCTGTGTGTGTCACAAGCCGAGGGTATGTGCCTTGTGCACTCGCCTACAAAGGAACATAAAAACTACTTGAAAAACAATAAATGTAACTGGAAATTGGCATTTTGGCATGATTAGCATCAGAGATCAGGCTTAAATGTTCCCAGTCACTGAAGTAAACATTTTCTTAACTGAAAACCGTCTGACACAAATTCAAATTGCAATTTGTGACAATGCTGTCCTTTAGTAAGAGTATACTAAAACAGCAGTCACACAGAGGAACCATTACATGTCCATTGAGAGACTTACAAACAACTTTGCTGTCATGCTGGATCTGGTAGCATGACAAGATGATTGATACTTTGAAATGAGAATACTCCAGCGTCCCAGTGCCTGTTTCAAAATCACAACTCCAAAGCATTAATGGCTTCCCTCTCAAAGACATTTAAGGAATATGGACATCCAGAGAAGAAAATTCTAAGCAACAAAGCAATAATTCAATAAAAATAATTTCAAAAGACTGCCAATAATAATGAAATTCACACTGCAGAATTTCCTGCCTGACTTAACAAAGTGGTGGACAAATGATTCGAGATAAACCATTGTCCATAGGCCACATAAATATCGTTGCTGTGAAAATTTGTTCGATTTTCATGCAAGCATCAATGACAACTCTGGCAAGGTTTATGTAACTCTGATATGACATAGGAAGCTCCTGATTTCATCAAATATCTCCAACATGAGTCAGCCAAAACCGTCTTTTCGGACCACTGGAGGCAGGGTCAGCCAGGAAGAGTCAGTTCAATCACAGTTTTCTATAATTCAGGTCTAACTCACCACCTACAATGCTGCTCTAAATATCGCAGAGAGGAAGGGGAACTACGCATGTCTACACTAAGAGCATGACCTAAGAGCAGAAATGGGGCCCCTACATGGACCCCTCAATTGGCTGAGAGGCAGGCTTTCACATCAGGGACAAACCTGGCTCGGCGAGAGAGGAGTGATGTCCTTTCAGGCCATAGGGTGCTGTACCATTGAATTTTCTCTGTTGGTCCTCCAACATCACTTCTGATACAAACCAGACGAAGAAACACAGCTGGCCACACCAAAAACTTACAACAACACCCCATACAATGCTCAAACAGTCCAATAACTCCATCCATTGGGAGCATCTGAACTCAGTCTGCATATATTGATTATTCTAGTCAATGTATTGAAATTATTCGGTCACCTAACTTATGTCGTCTCACAATATTTTGAGCAGTGCACCTTTATTGCAAATGAATGAAAATTTGCCTTCAGGTCATTTTTGATTTCCAACAGAGCGTAAAGTTTTATTCCATCCCTATCAACAAAAAAATTAGTCAGAGACACGAATGTGATTTGTTACAGCACAAGTGAAAAGGAAACAGAGGTCCCTTGTGACAGAGAGGGTGTAAGAGGCTTAAGTAGCCACATTTATGATCCATCCATCCACCGTCAAACCTGTTCACTATGCACAGTCCGGTAACTTACAACTTTAATAGGCGTTTGGAACACTGTTAGCTAATTTTGTAATTCCAACCAGCAGCTTTTGTAATTTTGTCAGAAAATTACAATTCCAATTCATATACATTAAAGTATTTTCGTGTTCTAGAGAGCCAATAAACAACTGCAATTATACAACTAGATTGTGTTCATCAGGAGAAAAAAATATGTTCACTTCAGCAAGAAGCAACCAACTCCCCGAGTCTAATTTGAAATACTGCGAGTCTACATCCTACATGCATTTTAGTAATTAAAGCAGAAAATACCTCATGCCTATGTTTATTCTGATATAATGGTAAACATTTGGGGGAAGACTCTGCCTGGACCCAAGGCAGCCAGCATTCATTGCTCTGCACAGATCTGTTTGCTAGACCGTAGACTTTTCCTGTAGCTTAGGGCAATTTCATAATGAAATAGTGACGCCATCAGCGCAAGCACAGTCACAGTAAAAATCCACAATTTTATTTTTGCTCTACTGCTCTTAGGGTGGTTTGTTTATGCAACATGCTATATGAGGCTTTCTATCAAGTGGAATAATTCTCCAAAAATTAATACACTCAAATGGATCCAAGCCAATGTTAGGGCAGGAATCCACGGTTTTAGTGTGCACAAACAAAAATTACATATATGACACATAAGCTATGTCATTCTATTTGTCCTTATGACAAAATGCATTTTAAATATTTTTACTGGTATTTAACAACTAGTAGCAGCAAACTGGGGGCTGAAAGACAAAAGACAAAAATCCTCAATTCCAGCTCTTTAAACAGGAACAGTTCCGGTCTGAGAAAATAAAACGTGAGTTTTGCGCCATCTGTAGGTTGTTATATGCAAGTACATATGCTAAAGAAAGGAGTGCTCAGTCTCAACGTCGTCACTGGATTTTAAGCAGAACACTGACATCCAGGGCATCTACAGTGGGGTAAAATAAATGTCTCTTGCAATTAATCTCCAAGCGATTGAAAGCAAACCTGAACACTAAATGCTACAAAGTTAACCATAACACATTTCATCACATTTTAAAGCAAGAATAATTTTTATTTTTAACTTTTTACAGTTTCAAAATAATAAAACAAAGAAAAAGGCCTCGTGCAAAAGTTTGGGAACCCTTTCAGCTAGTACTTTGTAACTCCTCCTCAGGCAGCTATAACAGCTTGCAAATGCTTCCTGTAGCCAGCTGAGAGTTTTTCAATTCTTGTCTTTGGAATTTTTCCCCATTCTTCCTGACAGAACACCTCGAGCTCAGAAATATTCTTCCACCTTCTTGCATGCACAGCATGTTTGAGGTCTCTCCACAGATTTTCAATAATATTCAAGTCTGGGGACAGTGATGGCCATTCCAAAACCTTCATCCGTCTTTCCTGGAGGTACTTCATGGTGGATTTTGAGGTATGCTTCGGTTCATTGTCTTGCTGGAATACCCAACGTCTCTTCAGCTTCAATTTCTGGACTGAGCTTTGAACATTAGCCTCTAGAATGTCTTGATATTTGGTGGAATCCATTCTTCCTTCCACCCGCACAATATTGCCTGTGCCCCCAAAACCCCAACCCCAAAGCACAATGGATCCACCTCCATGCTTAACAGTTGGCAACGTGTTCTTCTCTACAAATGCTTCACCCTTTTTTCTCCAACCATACCTTCTTTGGTTGTGGCCAAAAAGTTCAATTTTGGTTTCGTCAGTCCAAAGCACATTGTTCCAATAGGCTTGAGGTTTCTCAAGGTTTTCTTTTGCATATTTCAGACGCTTAACTTTGTGTTGAGGTCATAGGAAAGGCTTCTTTCTTGCAACTCTGCCACGTAGGTCTTTGTTGTTTAAGGTATGCTGTATTGTTGCCCTGTGAACAACTAGACCTGTGTCTGCTACTCTTTTTTGCAGCTCTTTTGCAGTGATGTGTTTGGGTTCTTCTGAGCATTTTTCACCAGATCTCGGGCCATTCTATCTGAAAATTTTCTTGGTCTTCCGGATCTTGCCTTGACTTCAATTGTTCCATTTATTTTCAATTTTCTCACGATGTTTCTGACAGTAGAAATGGGTAGTTTGAAACGTTGCAAGAGTTTTTTTGTAGCCCTCTCCTTGTTGGTGGAAGTGAATTATCTTGATTTTGACATCCTTGGACAACTGTTTAGAGGTACACATGGTTTTTAACACCAGACACAACAGCCACCACATTCGGATACTTTAGAAGGCATTGAGTTACTTCAGAATATATAGTTCAACCCTGGAATTATATTCACCTGACTCATTGAAGCCTTAAAGAGTAAATCACATGAGTCTGGGCATTAGTAGTCATCTTCTTAAAAGGTAACAAAGAATAATCTCAAAGGGTTCCCAAACTTTTGCACAGGGCCCTTTTCCTTTCTTATCATTTAAAAACTCAGAAAAATTAAAATAAAAAGAAACCTTGCTTTTAAATTTGCAGGAAGGTGTCACGTTTAACTTAGTCGCATTTAGTGTTCAGGTTTGCTTTCAATCACTTGGAGATCAATTGTAACAGACAATTAAACCAAGGGTGCCCAAATTTTTGCACCCCACTGTAACAGCTAACTTTAACTTTTAACTTTACTGTGAGCTGTGCAAATAATTTAAGTCAAAGAAAGTTGAATTGACAAGAACTTTTAGGCATGTTAACCTGAGGCTCAAGGAACTGCACTGTCAGTCATGCCTTCTGTGTCTCCTATTTAGTGACTTGCATGCCTACTTTTTTTTTTTTTTTTGCATAGAACTCTCTTTTTATACATCAAGACAGGAAACAAAAAAAGAAGAAAAAAAATTCAATCATGAACAGAACAGAACAATATATGAGAGACAACAACAATGAGCATTAAGTATCAGCCAGAAACAAAATTTCAGGAAAAAAATAGGGTGGCTGTGTGTGTGTTATGTCAGTTTGATGTTGGTTTATGCGAGTGTGTGAGTGTGTGTGTGTGTGTGTGTGTGTCTGTGTAGCCTGATTGGTTCTCCTGAGTTGAGGTCTTTTGAGTGGATTGATGGAAGGGGAGGGGAAAAAATAAATAAAACAAAATTTAAAACATGCATACTTTTATAAATTATGATACAGATACACTGCTCATCCAAAAGAAACAAATCGTTGCTATTCAGATTTAAATTAGCAAATACTCAAAAGCCTCTGATTTTTACAATTATGAATATGTTTCTGGAGACAAAAATTATTTTAATCCTGACTGATTCAGTGAGTAACTTCACATCTCTTCAAAGACCATGTCAAAAGACGTTTCTCATAGTCATTGAAAAGATGTTACGGTCTTTCAAAAAGGGCAAATTATTGGCCAGGATCAAGCAAAGAAACAGCTCCGGAGATTGCTGAAATCACCAGAATTGGGTCTGGAACTGTCCAATAATTTATTAAAACTTGGAAGGATAGTGGCAAACTGTCAATTTTGTGGATGAAATGGGTTGGAGAAAAATCATGAATGATCCTGATCGCTGATCACTAAAATGCTTGATGAGGTCTCATCATAAAAAAATCAACAGAAAAGCTTGTGGCTGTGTTTAATTATGAAGGTAAGAGCATTTCCACAAGGGAGCATTAAGACTGGACTGAGGAGAAATTGAAAAAGGTCATGTGGGCTAAAGAGTCCAGATTTACCCTATTCCAGAGTGAGGGACAGGTCAGGGTAATAAAGGAAGCCAATGAAGCGAACGACCCATCACTCATAATGCCAACTGTACATGCTGCTAGAGGCAGTGTTATGATCTGGGGTTGCTTCAACTGGAGAGGTCTAGGCTCAGCAGTGTTCAGCAGCAAAAAATAAAATCAGCAGACCACCAAAATATACTTAATGATCAGTAACCCATCAATGGACTATTTAATCCGCGATGGCACAGGCATATTCCAGGATGACAAAGCCAAGATTCATTGGGCTCAAATTGTGATAGAGTGGTTCATCTAGAATGAGGAATCATTTTCACACATAAATTGGCCACCTCAGAGTCCAGACCTTAACCAATTTAAAGTCTTTTGGGAAAGCTGGAGAAGGCTTATCGGAGAGGTTTGACTCACCCATTGTCAATTCAATATCTCGGCCAAACGTGAATGCAAATCTGGTTGAAAATAAATGTAACATTGCATAAGATTGTGGAAACAAGGCATCAACGAATGTGCACAGTGATCAAAGCTGAAGGTGGCCCAGCAAAATACTATAGTGTATGACTTTTTTTTGGACGGGCAGCATGTAATATTCTTTTATTCACTGATCAGCCATAACATCAGAACCACATGCTCAATATTTTACACGTTGCCCTTAAGCCAAAAAAAACAGCTCCATCAAACTGACTTCAATTTAGATTCTCAAACTCTGGATTTCCGAGCAGATAATTTCCCAAGCACTACACTCCCTCCACCAGCTCATCTTCCACCTACAGTACATATTTATAAGCAGTAACTTCCAGGATAGAGCTAAAAAAAAAAATCGTATTTCTCCAGACTCAACGTAGGCATAATTGTCAAACTAAGTTTATTGCCTATAATTCTAAACATTTATTATTTCGTTCGGATGTCAATCTGCATGCAAATGGAAGTCATTTAATTTAATAATTAAAACTGGCAAAATATACTTCTAAAACACAAAAAAATGACTGGTGCACAATCACATAATTGCGAGTAAATTTCTGCATCACTTTCATATTGTATATTGCATTCTACGATACTATATCTAGCCTAATTTGCTACACAGAAGCGCACACTAGGGAAGACCAGAGCGTGTATCACTATGGCTCTAGACCGTCTTACTACTGGCACACAGTCACAAGAACTTGCCTTTTCTCTCATTAACAGGACCCTCGGGCTTTGCTCACTCTTAATGGTGTAAAGGAACAGACAGTGAAATTAATGGAGGATCTTGGCGCCATGGAGCAACAGAAAGACATGGCATGCAAGAGAACCATCCACCCGCACGCACATTTACATTCAAGCGCAGATCTCACAATCATGCTGTTATCTGTGCATGTATGCATGCACTCATGCAAGCACACATGCAGGAACGCACACACACATACACACACACGCAAGCACGCAAGTATATACACTCACCTGTACACTCACACACATACTCAAACACACACCCACACACATTCATACATAAAATACAACTTCATAAAAAAGGGAAACGATACACATGTATCATTTGTTTTTACCCAGAAAAGGGAAAGCAATAATACCACCACTGAGATTGTGTTCTCACCTATAAAATGTGCTTCACAAGAGAAAGATCTGGGAGTGATTGTTGACCAAACCCTCACAGGCTCTAGCCATTGTGCCGTAGCAGTTAAAAAAGCCAATCGGATACTGGGATACATTGCCAAAAGTATTGAGTTCAAATCCAAGGAGGTGATGCTTCTTTTGTACAACACATTCGTCAGACCACATCTAGAGTATTGTGTACAGTTCTGGGGACCATACTTAAAGAAAGACATAGAGGCTTTAGAGAAAGTTCAGAGAAGAGCCACAAAGCTAATTCGGGTATTAAAGATGAAAGCTATGAGAAAAGGCTGAAGATCCTTAATCTCTTTAGTCTTAGGAAAAGGAGACTAAGGGTGATTTGATTGAGGTCTTTAAATATGTCAAAGGGATTAACAAAGTGAATTATGTAGGATTCCTTCGACCAAGTGTTGTTAGCAGAACTCGGGGTCACAAATGGAAGCTGACCAAAGGTAAATTTAGCATTGATATTCGGAAATATTTCTTCACCCAAAGAGTAATTTCAGTGTGGAACAGCTTGCCTGACCATATTGTTGAGGCAGAGACCTTGGGAGTTTTCAAGAGCAGGCTTGACTTAAAGCTAGATACCATTGAGGCATTGAGTATCTGAAGTGATATATTCACGATGGTACAAAGAAACTGGCGAGCCTAGTTGGGCTGAACGGCCTGTTCTCGCCATTCATGTTATGTTATGTTATGTTAATGAAATATTACTGCACTCAAACCAGAATCCAATCCAGGGGTGTTCTGTATGAAACACTTTTCAATCCAATCAGTTTCTTTGAGTGCAATTACTTAATTGGCCATGTTCAGTTAAACAGCCAAGAAATCTCCCTGAGGACCGAAGTCATAAGGCAAGTACCTGGTAGAAGGCAAAAGAGAGTGCTCAGCTTTGAGCTCTCACTTGAACAATGATGTCAGAAACTCATAGCTAATGGCAATGCGAACACACCAATCTAAACCTAACACACAACACTCCAGAATGGGGAAAAATAGGGCACAATGGAGACTGAGAATGAGTGAAATGGGGACACAGGGAACTGAGAAATGGAACGATGCAGGCTAGTAGAAAACTCTCTTCTGCCAGAAATGGACAGAACTAGAGGACTGTAACAATCACGCCAGCAATATGCAATCAGCTATTAAGGCTGCCTCTCCTCTTTTATAACCCTGTCCAACACAAAAATACTATTGATCAATAAATGGCTGGCTAACCTTTGAATGTGACTTTCCCCACACAATACAAGCAGTATAGAGACACAACACTGTCTTTATGAACGCATCATTGATTAACCCATGTTTTATGAGGTATTAAACCAACAGACTTCTGTTGAAATGTTTTGTCACACGCTGCTTCACTAACCTATTAGCAAGTGAGGCACTCTAGGCTTCTAGCATTGGTTGTGGATGAGGGTGAGCCCCTCCTATTGTAAGACAAACCTGCCTAGGACACCTGTTGTGGGAGGGGTTTGTTGTTTTGAGGCTCCTCCCCTGAATGCTCTGTGGGCAGGCTCAGTGAAGGGAGAAAATGAATGTGGAAAATTCAGCACTGGGGGCATTTAACAAACTAAAATGGATTTAAGATTAAAACTATTTACGCTACTACCAGTGATGCACAGTGTTTGCTTTTTTATTGCATTGCATCAAGAATATGCATATGAATAATAGAACAGATCAATATGGACCAAGTAAACGATCGTCAGGTCCATACGTATTTGAACAGTGACACAATTTTCATCATCATCTTTGATTTTATCATTATGTCAAAAATATTGTATAAAACACGAAGGAACTGCAACCTCTTTTATATATCACCCACCTAATTTTAGAGTAATTGGTCAAATAAATTATCATAAATGTTCATTTTTAATACTTGGTTACAAATCCTTAGCAGTCATTGACTGCCTGAAGTCTGGAACCCATAGACATCACTAAACTGGGTTAGTTCCTTGTTGATTCCAAGCATTCAAAGGAGCTTTTGTCAGTTTTACGCTTGTTCTTGGAATGTCCTGCTTTCTGCAGCTTAAGTGCATGCTCAGTTGGATTTAGGTCAGACGATTGACTAAGGCATCGGAAAACATTCCATGTCGTTGACTTAAAAATGTCTAAGGTAGCTTCAGCCTGATGTATCAAATCATTGTCCATCTGCTCTGTGAAGCACTATTCAATGAGTATTGAAGTGTTTTTCTGAATTTGAGCAGATAATGTCAGGCTCCATCTGTGACTATTTTGAAAATACAAGTCATTGTAATTTGATTATGTCAAGTTTGACCTTCAAAGGTCACCAACAGTCAAGTTGAATGTCACTAAATGAAAGTTCATGCTTGACTTCCTTTAAGTCTGTGATACAAACCTAGGCTCCATCTGTGACCTTTTTAGTAATAGAAGTCATTGAATTTTCACTGGGTCAAGTTTGACCTTCGAAGGTCAATATGAAGGTAACAAAAAGGAAGTTCATTTATGAGTTCCTATACATCTCAAATACAAACCTACACTCCATCTGTAACGATTTTGCTGATATAAGTCATTCAAATTTCACCTTGAAGTTTGGCCATTGAAGGTCACGGAAGGTCAAGTTCAAGGTCACCAAATGAAACTTCATACACGACTTCCGATATGCCCACAATACAAACCTAAGCTCTATCTATAAGTTTTGGTAATAGAAGTCATGAAAATTTCACTATGTGAGGTTTGACCTTTGAAGGTCACCGAAGGTCAGGTTCAAGGCCACCAAATGAAATTTCATATATGACTTCCTATAAGTGTTCAATACACACATGTTCCTAATCTTCAATATTTTCAAGCCTAAAAGACTTTGAAAATTGCAACATTTTGCTTTGACCTCAAGTTTGACCTTTCAAGGTCATCTGAGGTCAACTTTAACACAACCAAAATATAGGCCATATATGACTTCCTACATGTTGATAATACAAACTTAATCTCTATCTGCAACCATTTCGCTTCCACAGGCGATTTTGCCCATTCTCCATAAGACCCAATGTTAAAGTACAGCGCCCCCACTAGACCCACTTCCGTCGATTCAATCAAAATGACACTTGCACTGTACATAAAGTGTATCAAGGTGAGTTGATTGCCAGAAAAAAGTTATCATACAGTTTCTGAGAAATCATTTTTTGGAATTTCAAGTCCTATCTTTTAACATTGTTATTATTTTCCTTGATCTCGAGTTTGACCTTTCAAAGTCACCTGTGGTCAAATTTAATATTGCCAAAATATAGGTCATATATAAAAATCTATCACGCAGTTTTTGAGAATTATTTTTTTTTAAATTTCTCAGTCCTGTCTTTAACATTGGGGCCAAAATTTCAAGGGCCCATAAAACAGACAAAAATGATTCAAAGGAAAATCCAAAAAAAAACTGGAGATATGGTCAAGTAGTATGTTATAGAAAATTTACAGGAAAATTCATCAAGCCATAAAAAATTCCATATGTTCCATATGACAGTAGACGGACGACGGACCACAATAGCTTATCGGCCCATAGGACTGGTAAGCTAATAAAAATGAATTTAAATTTTTACTACTGGAGAGTGGTTTCCAATAAATCCACCAAGGCTGCCATGTTTGAGTTACTGTATTTGGAAATGTAAAGTTTGACCTGATGGTGGTGCAATAGGAAAGGGTAACACGAAACATAGGGTCTGTCCTCAATGCACCAGAAGTGAACACAAGAAGTTTCTTGAGATTGCGCCATAAACCCTGTTCTAAGTAATCGCGCCAACGCAGCATACAAGGTGAAACCATAATATCCCCAAAAACTCCATTTCGGGGAAACAATTACTCATCATAATTCAACTGAGGCAACGGATAGACTGGACCACTTGGATGCACCAAGAAAGCCAGTGGATACCTATGTAAGTCAAAGCCAAATATACACTTGTCAAGAACTAAATATTTTTTGCAAGGCCTCTGACTTGAAAGCTGATAGATGGAGCTGTTACACAGTCAGCTTACAATCTTCCCGATTGTATTTTTCTTATTTTAATGACACTATTTTCTTAAGAGGCAAAGATAGATTCCTAACTTCTTAGCTGGTGATTAAAACAGCTATTTAATAACCAACAAACCATATTAAAACTAGTTGAAAATTAAAAATGCTAGCAGTTGGTCAACCATAAGAATGAATGGTTTCATGTTTCTTTCAAATTCTACTCTGATTACCACCCTCTGTTCCTGTATCTCCTTTGTCAATTAATTCTTGATCAAAATTATGACAAACTATGACAGCCTCTTCTACTGGAAACATTACTATTCACATCACAGTTGAAGCTTCTACCACTAAGGCAAACCTGGCTCAAGTGCTGGTTCTGAGGGGGATTCAGAGAGTTCAGGCTGTGCCCCTGTTTGTGGAGTAGTAAGGAAATACAGAGAATGGCTATGAGGGCATGGCTCAGTTTTGACTAATATGCAAATTCATGAGACTATAGAAACAAGAGGAGCCGCTCGAAAACCATTTTTGGTTTTAAACCTCTATAGAACAGGACTACGGCTGTTACACTAATACGCAGATCCTGGTACTGATAGAGATGCTTGTTTTGAGAATGATTGAGAGTGCTGAGACACCTCCCTTGCATGTACTGTGCTTGAGTACATGGCTCTAGGACAAACATGGGTCTTTGTCCATTGCTGTACCTTCTACAGTGGCAGAATTAAGCAGCATCTAACAGGGTATGCATATCTCACTGTCTCACTCTCAGACACATGCAGATATTTTGTACAAACAAACATTTTGATATGCTGTAATAGTAACCAATACAAATTTAAAAACAATATCTCAAAAGTATAGCATTTTGTCATGTGACTTTACAGAAACCGTGGTTCACATTTCACACTGTGAAAAAAGTTTTCATACTTCTGACAATATGGCAAAATTTCAGTTGAATTCATACAATACTCATCATGCTCCATTATTCAGTATTATTTGAAAAGTATTATTCACACCCAATTGCCTGCACACCCACAACAGAACCATGTAAGCAAACTAAAAAAAAAAAAAAACTGAAAAGATCGTTTTATCATTTACAGTGTTCACTGTATTACCGGTAGGATTGATTGTTTTGAGAGGCTTTATGAGAGATATAGCTCCTCTGACGCTTGCACTGAGCATGGGGTCAGTTTCCTCATTAAGATGCTGACAATGACATGGCATAACACAGACAAGAAATACACTCTCCGACTAGCCTGCTTAAGCCTTGAAGTATCACCTTCTCACGTGAAACTCATAGGAAAATGCAGGGAAATCCAAATGCTTTACCACTGGCTGAACTTATGGGTCAAAGCTGCGCCACTGAAAAAAAAAAAAAAAAACAGCAAAGTATCGAGCCAGGCCGGCCTTCCAGAGGCAAAAGCTTCACTGCCTGCCAGAGACAGACAGGGTAATGGCTGGACTAGTCTCCCTGCTCCCTGACAGTGATTAAAGTGCTCTGACTGGGCTTTTTAAAGAGCTGAGATTACTCCATCTCATTTGTGTCTTCTAATCAGTGCAATGCTGCATTGTACTAGTTTAAAAATAGGACCAAGGGTCCTGTAGCTTACCGGCAAGCAGTCTTATAGTGATGATACAAGTTATGAAAATTTCATGTGAAGTTTGACATTTGAATCAATGAAAATCAATGTCAAGGCCACTAAATAAAAGTTCACATACATTTATAGGACCTCCTGTAATACAAACACAATCTTTAGTCATTGAAAATTCAATATGTCAATTGTGAAATTAAAGGTCACAGAATGTCAAGTTGTGGTCAGCAATTTGACTTCATATTTGACTTTCTAAATGTCTTTATGTAAACCTTGGCTCAATCTGTGACCATTTTGGTGATACAAGTCATTGTAATTTCACTGTCAAGTTTGACCCTCAAAGGTCACTGACAGTCAAGTTGAATGTCACCAAATGAAAGTTCATACGTGACTTACTATATGTCTCCAATACAAACCTACAATCAATCTGTAACGATTTTGCTGATACAAGTCATTGAAATTTCACTATACAGTTTGGCCGTTGAAGGTCACTGAAGGTCAAGTTCAAGGTCACCCAATGAAACTTCATACATGACTTCCTTTATGTCCAAAATACAAATCTAAGCTCTATCTGTTATAGCTTTGGTGATAGAAGTCATTGATATTTCACTATGTGAAGTTTGACCTTTGAAGGTCATGGAAAGTCAAGTTCAAGGCCACCAAATGAAATTTCATATATGACTCCTATAAGTGTTCAATACACACATGTTCCCAATCTTCAATATTTTCAAGCCTAGAAGCCTTTGAAAATTGTAAAATTTTGCTTGAACTCAAGTTTGACCTTTCAAGGTCATCTGAGGTCAACTTTAACATAGCCAAAATATAGCTCATATACAAACTCAATCTCGATCTGCAACCATTTCGCTTCCACAGGCAATTTTGCCCATTCTCCATAAGACCCAATGTCAAAATACAGCGCCCCCACTAGACCCACTTCCGTCGATTCAATCAAAATGGCACTCGCACTGTACATAAAGTGTATGAAGGCGAGTTGATTGCCAGATTTAGAAAAAAAGTTATCAGACCGTTTTTGAGAAATAATTTTTTGAAATTTGTCATATCTTAAGTCATATCTTCTAATATTGTTAATATTTTCCCTGACCTCGAGTTTGACCTTTCAAAGTCATCTGTGGTCAAATTTAATATTGCCAAAATATAGGTCATATATGACTTCCTATATGTCGATAATACAAAATTAATCTCTATCTGCAACCATTTGGCCTCCACAGGCCATCTTGCATATTCAGGCCTCGAATTAAGTTATTTTTAGGGCAAGGCCACTTGGCCTTTTAAAATTGGGGCATCACGGCCAAAATGTAGGGCACCAAGGCCAAAACCAAATTAATCAATTTTGCAAGAAAAATAAGTGATAATGACATTGTATGTAAATAAGGCAGTATAAATCAATAATTAGGAGCGCATTGAAAACCAATATTTTATTAATTTTTAAAATTGTTTTTTTTTAATTCAGTTTGCAGCAATTTTTCGACAGAACAATCAAGACCATAACATGACCAATAATTGGAAATGATAATGAAAAAGTGAATGTCTATTGCCAACATTTATATAATTGGCATTGTAAGGATGATAATATAAATGCAAAAATCCAAATCTTTTGTTGACTTCGCAGCATTTATTTTCACCATCCTTACAGTTGTCACTCAGCTGTGCATCATGCCAGACAAAGCCCTTTAGCCATGACTACATTCAGAATCTAGAACGGATTCTCAGGGCTCAGGCCTATTGCTTAATGAACCTCGCAAACTAACTTACGCAAATCGGTGCTACACGAGCGCAGAAATTATAAAGACATATTGATATTTTACGTCGTCATTTATGAGCGGAAGAAAAAGCTTCAATTTTATGTTGCAATGTATAACAATTCTATCAAAAATAAATTAGAATGCTGTCGTTCAACAAATTAGTCTGAACAGCTGTTGCTACCCAGGAAAAGAAAACTGCGAGAGGTTTTGGTTATCAAGCACTGAAAGATGAGGATGGCCTTTGTTACTGCCGACGGACCACTGCTGCTGAGCAGTCTGGCACAGCAGGAGACGCACTGCCCTGGCTAACGTTTTTAGCGAATGTTCGCTCCAGCTCGCTCTCAAAGTTTAGTTTCTGTCGAGGAAAGTTAAACAAATCACCGTTTTCACCCAGCCCAAAAACACATCTATACTTGACACCAACAGTATTTAATTGTTTGTGCTTAAAACATAATGTGAGCTGATCTTTCACATGTCGGAAGGATGTATGGTTGTAGGATACCAACCTCACACAACGTTGCCTTATTCGTGAGTGAGTGGGCATGTCGTTGGTCGCACAAAGTGCTCAGAAGTCCAGGGCAGCGTGACAACAGGAGCCGTGCAGCTCAGTCGCTGTGTCGAAAATCGCCACTTTGGGTAATTTTTGGGCACCACGGCCACTTGAAAAAAGGGCAAGCCAAACTGGCCGTTTGAGTAGTTGGGCATTACGACCACACAGGGGGACAACCACGGCAATTGCTGCTAGGCCGTGGTATAATTCATGCACTGCATATTCATAAAGTACAGCGCCCCCACTAGACCCACTTCCGTCGATTCAATCAAAATGGTGCTCGCACTGTACATTGACGGTACTAAGGTAAGTTGATTGCCTGATTTAGAAAAAAATTTATCCCGCAATTTTTGAGAAATAATTTTTTTTAATTTCTCAGTCCTATCTTTAACATTGGGGCCAAAATTTCAAGGGCCCAAGAAACGGACAAAAATGATTCAATCAAATATCCAAAAACAAGGTCTGGAGATATGGTCTAGTAGTACGTTATCGGAAATTTACACTAAAATTCATCTGGCCAAAAAAAGAAACGTTCCGGACGACGGACGCCGCACCACGACAATAGCTTATCGGCTCATAGGGCCGGTAAGCTAAAAACTGGCTTCACTGGCTTCACCGAGAGTTACAAGTATGCCACAAGATCATGGTAATAATTATTGTTATGCTAACCAGCAATTACGAGAAAACACTACAAAGAACTGAACCTTTATGAATCTGCGTGGTAAGAAGTGACACGAGAGGCCATTACAACTTCTGCACATAAATAAACCGTTCTCTGACACTGTAAAATCGCAGCACCAACAAGAAAGGAGTGTAGAACAATGACAAATAGGGACTGGCTGCAATAGGCAATTACCTGGTTTCTGTAGGAGGCATCATAGCATAACAACCAGGTGAAAACCAGACTAAACGGGAACAATGACAGCATGGCACTAGAGGAAACTAGCCAACAACCATTGCAGATCTGTTTAGCATCACAAAGCTGGCCTTGATCAAGCCACCACTGCAAAGCTAAACCCCAAACAGACAAGTACAGACCTTTATAAGGCACTGTTCCCTGGTCTCCATCTTCTGTGCAGGAGCGCAGAGAGGAACCAAGCAAGCATGGTCATTAAGAGTACTTCATGAAACTGGACCATGATACACCATGGCGCTGAATATTGGTTTCAGAGCCAGCAATTCAAGGTCTCCAGTGATAACAATAAAGTTGGTAAGTCTGAATCACATATAACATGGAATATATGAAGGTTTCCTCCTCTTTTGTCAACCGCACTACATGCTGAATATTGTTGAATTGTCCATACTTTCTCAACTAAATTTTTTGTAATGGATAGACCCAGCTCAGAAGGTTGTATTTCAGCCTTTTACATACTGAGAGCATTGATTTCTGGCTCTGAAAAAATAAAGTCTTCTTGAGCAGGAGTATGTGGGCACAATCCAAACTGTTTTCTCAGGAGTCACTCAGTCACTTACTTCTGTCCAGTGTCCCCTTCGAAGGGACTTGGGGTAGCTGTCGTCCTCTTCGACCGGACATGGGGGTACTGGTGGGGCTGGTTTGGACTGATCCGCTGCGGGGGTGCGCCCTACAGGACACAGAGTGGTTAATGTTGTGATGTTTCTGATGCCATCGTTCTCAAACGAGCCCCCCACAAAGCTATGTCTTCTTGCAGGCCAGAAAGAATAACAGTACTGAAAAACAAAAATACAGTCTACAGCAGTGCTCTGTACAAAGGAAGAAAATGATTTGGGACTGAAACACAAGACAACATAAGAACATTAGACACATAGCTTTTCTGGTCCCAGAAGAGACCCTTTACCATGCCAAACAAGAGCTGATATGTGTAAATTATTTAAAGAAAAAAAAAAAAAAAAAGATTGCGTACATTGTGCAGATATATGCTGTTTCACATGTGTGCATATACCACATTTCACATGTGCAACCATCAGTTAATTTTGGAATCATTTAAGACCGACAATGATGAAAGCAAATGACCGCACTTTTAACTATAAACATTTATAAAAGGGTAATTTAATCGGATTCCATGACCTTGACTGCATATCACAAAACCTTTTTCGTTCTTACCATTCCCATACTGCATGTTGTGAAAAATAGCCTGGCTACGACCTCAATACTCCAGGCCCGATTTTCCTGCATGAGCTAAGTTTGATGATGCATGCAAAGACAGATCACTACCTCTATTCCAATTTCCCTCAGGCCACAATGACTAATTGCTGATTACCAGCCAGCGAAACGTACAGGGGGGAGAGTTGGATCTTGAGGATGTCGTTCTATTACTCGGGGGTGGAAGCGGGTGGTTTCCATGTAAATTAGATGGCCGCAGTGAGAGTGTCATTTAAATAAGGTCAACAAGCTGGTATTTTCCTAAAACCTAGGGCTTGGGAAAATTACATCTACACTGAAATGCAACATATTTTGTGATTTCACCAGTAGGTGCCAGCATACATGCCGAAAATGGACAACAGCTATGCTGACTGATGTAAATCAAATGTGTCATGCTATTAAAGGAATTAATATAAACAGTGTATCATTATTGTATCATGTCTTAGTGTAACATCGTTAAATTAAAATCAGTGCTATTACCTGTAAGCATGTATTTGGCATTCATAATAATGTTACTTCATGTGGAGCCTGTTTGCCATTTCTCAAAGCCAGCTCCACCCCATCGCAGGTGTATATAAAAGCATGGTTGAACAATACTAAAAACATGCGCACATGCCCTTAAATTTACCCAGAAGAACCACTCCCATTGATATTTTGTGGTCGAGGTTGCGATAGTCCTTGCCTATATTGCATATGATATCGAATATCGGGTTCAATATTAAAAAAGAAAGACAATTTAAAAAAAGCTTTGAAAAAAAGGATGAACAAATCTGGCAAAAAAAAAAAAAATCCATTAAACCTTTTTGCACAATTTTGTAACGGCATATACCATGAACTAAATTAAAATAATTCAAAAATTGTATTTGTCCACTATTGATGGATTCTAACAGACATCTCTCCTTCTCCCTCTCACACACACATATTTTGCACATAAAAACATTTATACGCTGCCATTCGTACACAAGTAAACTGCAAAAATGTATGTGTATAGCAGGGAGGAATGTGGCTGTACAGCACATATTTCACACAGTCAAAAAGAGTTTTCATAAATCAGACAAAACATGGTGAAGTAACTGCATTTTCACTTTCATAAAATACTCAGGACTTCCGCTGTAGGATTTAATTAAACCAGGGGGTGAAAAAAAAATCATGCACCAAATGATAAAGGTAGTAATCAAACTTCCTGACCTATACATCTTCCAACATGTACTGTAAAAACTTCTCACAAAATTAAAAGAAAAACCTTGTATGGCTTTATCATGATTGTTACTCACATTATTGAGACAAATGGCTGCGTTTCAAGCGTAGAAAGTGCTACAAAATGCGATTTTCGAGTAGTATGCTACAATTACCATTAAAAAATGAGGATGCACCTTCAACTAAACCACATTTCTGACAACAATCATCTTCTTAGTACTTCACAGCAGGAAATTATTTATCTTGGTTGCTTTTAACTGAATTAAAAAAAGAACAGGAGTCTGAGTACATCTGGATTTAGACTTGACCATTCATTCAGATTTTTCTAAAACAGTTCTGTCAGTAGCAACTCTACTGACTATTTATGCACAGTTGGAAGATTAATGCATATTAGTCATTTTGCTGAATATGGATCACACAAGTCTGGTTATACCATCAAAACTTAGTATCATGAAGTCTGCCACAAGGGTGATGTCAAATGTAAAATAAACAAACAAAAAAACTTGCAGTTATCTGGTTATGCTGCAAGGAGAAAGTAAGTAGCCTAGAGTGTCTAAATGCAAGACAAATTTAGACACTCATAATTGCTTGATGAGTCAAAAGAAGAAACAACAGCCAAAAGTTGATGCTGTTAAGTTTTTTCACAACACAGTTAGTAAGGAAACAATGGCAGTCACACACCATTATATCCGTCAGGAATATAAATGGTGTGTCCAAAATAAAAAAAAAAGTTAGTGTCAACCATCTCTATTGTATGCATCTAATCTACAGATGGGAACAAAAGTACAGCACTTCACTGGGGAGGAAAATAAAAGGGTGAGCTAGCAAAGGGGGAGGGGTTACGGCGTGAAGAGGGGGCGGAGAAGGGAGGGGTGCGGTTGAATTAGTTGAGCTGTTGTAATTCGTCTGGGTCACCTCGTTAAGGCGGGTGAGGGAGGGGCGGATCTTCCAGACGATAAGGACGGCATGGACCTCATGTAGTCTGAGTCGGGGCGCTCCGTGGACCGCGAACGGGAGGAAGAGGAGATGTAGGGGCGCTCCAGCGCTGGTCTCTGGTCTGCTGACCTGGACCTGTGATATTCATGCCTGTCCAGGTTTCTGCAATGCCTGCAATGTTATTCAGAGAAGCCACTCAGTGCCTCCCACCAACCTGGAGGGGGCAGAACACAGGACAAAGCCTGCCCGACTCGGCCTAATTCGACTGCCCGGCGTTTTGGGGGAGATGATTTGGGAGGTTCCTCTAAACACGACCAGCGGCAGACAGGGAAAGGCATGCTAGCTGCATTCCAAAGCTACCCCTCACACAACTCAAGGAGTGAACTTTCTGCATAACACAGCGTGTACAGTAATGCATTTCCATATCAAATTGTGTTACCTAGTATGCAGTAAAACAACTTTCTCATCCTTGGCTGAGTATGTGCGAGTATGTGAGGCAGAAGCGGGCTTTGAAAAGTTACCACCAATAAAAAGCTTCATCAGCAAGCAGCCATTTCCTATGCTATTATCATTCAGTTACACATTTTCAGCATTGCATTAGTCATTGAGATGATTTTTTACTTTTAACATCCTGTAAAATTTGCTTTTGATATGCTTATATCACATCCAACTCAAGCTATACTGTCCTCAGGGTTAAAAACGTAACCTTCAACCAAGGCCACTTTCACTTCAAGGTTATGTGCCACGCTCTTTGTAATACACTATGGTACATGTGAGGGCTCCAATATTATACAGCCAGGAAATTTTCTTGCAGTTTCTGGTAAAAGCATAGCCTGGCCTTGACACACGAACAGAAAATGCATATAGATGGCACCAGACCAAAAGGAGCTGTATCGTGGTTGCTGCACATGCTCAGAGGGTACATCCCAAGAAAGCAATTCTGCTCGACTGCAAGTCATAAACTGATTCCTTCCTTGCTTATCCATCTTCGTTTTTGCATTGTACCTATATATTTTAGTCACTGAGGCATTATGCTGACTATATTGAGTATTCTGTGGAAATTTGAGAATTCAAAACACCAATTTAGTCATTTAGCCGAAGGCTATGAGGAACGTAAGCTTGTTTGCAAACCTCTAAGAGGCATCATAGAGGAACAATATCTCTTCTTCATGGGTATGTGCATAGCTAGCTCCATAGCATAGCTATGACAGCTACATAGCTAACGTTATCTAGCAATTCGGCTAGTCATCTGATGAAGTTTTAAATGAAGTAGCTAGCTACTAAGTTAAATACTTTACCAACAAAATTTGCAAGTGAAATAAATACATATGGTGGATATCAGTGTAGCTAACAATGTAGCATAGCCGCGATAGCTACATAGCTAACATCAGCTAGTTATTCGGCTCGTTGTCTGATGATTTTTACCTCTGCCAAGGAGGTTATGTTTTCGCTTCTGTTTGTTTATTTATTTATTTGTTTGTTTGTCTGTTAGCAGGATATCTCAAAAACAATTGCATAAATTTTAACCAAACTTAGCAGGATGTTAAGTGGCACAAGAGGAACAAGTGATTAAATTTTGGCATATCTAGACCAAAGTACAGCTGAGATAAAGGCCAAAGTTCAAATCCAGCTATGCTGGCAGAGGTATGGGCTCTCGCGAGTCCAGCTCTAGTCTTCAAATTAATTAAGACAACATTTATCTAGCTGGCTAGCTAATTTTGCTAACAATGCTGGGTGTCAAATAAAAGGTTTTTGTGGATATCTGTATAGCTAGCTCCATAGCATAGCAATCATAGCCACATACGGGATATTAGCTTGTAATTCGGCTAATAGTCTGATGATGCTATCTAAATGAAGCCAGTTAAGTAGCTAGCTACTTAGCTAACAAAGTTTGTGAGCTAAATGAAAGGTTTTTGGGGAGAACTGCGTTTGTCCGCTACTTTAACTTAATATTTGGCAGCTGCTTCCAAATCATTCACCATGTAAACTGCATGCTTCCAGTTCGGTAGACCTCCCAGTCATTTTGACATGAAAACGCCCATAAACAGCCAGCGGCTATGAGCGTCTTTTCAAAGCTCTGAGCAGACGCAGTAATCGTGACACAGCTCCTACAAAACGGCCCTACACAGGCATAATACATCATGTCCAGTACCCAGCATACCAGGTTTTCAGGTTATTATTACCTCTGCCAAGGAGGTTATATTTTTGCTTCCGTTTATTTATTTATTTGATTGTCTGTCTGTAAGCAGGATATCTCAAAAACGGTTGCTCAGATTTTGAACAAACTTTGCAGGATGTTAAAGTAGCACAAGAGGTACAATGATTAAATTTTGGCATATCTAGGCCAAAGTACAGCTGAGATATAGGCCAAAGTTCAAATCCAGCTATGCTGGCGGAAGTATGGGCTCTTGTGAGTCCAGCTCTAGTTCATCAATTTTTTTTTTTTGCATTTGCTCTAAATCTGGACTCCATACGGACACCAGCTCTGAGAATGCTTTCATGATGTGGTCTTATCTTCCAACCCCAAAACTGTAAGAAAAAAACTCCAGTTAACTCATACTATAAGGGTAGAACCTGGGTTAGTAGGAAAATTAGTAGAAGAAAAAAAGCAACAAAAAAAAATAAACAACTATCAACTCCAGTGAGACAGAGGGAAACCATCTAAAAGTCAAAATGGTATGCTGAGAGAATAAAGTTTAGCAGCATAGTATTTTCTATGATGAAAAGAAAACTACACAGCATTCCAGCAAAACTGTTATTGATATTGATGAGTAGAATGATTTCGGTTGATTTTCATTGGGACACACAATTCATATGCACCTCATTTAACCTGAGAGATTAGGGAATGTGAAAATGTCATTTTACTGACTGTCTGATGATGATAATAGTCTTGAAATCTCAATCTTTCCCCATCGATTCTCGACACAAGAGACTTCGTGAAAATGAACACAACTTTTTGCATGTGAACATGGAATGATGCCCAGGAATGCCAGAAAATCAGCATCTTGAAGCCTTTGAGGGACAAGCAGCTGGACAGTCCTGGCAGTAGGTTGCAAATCACTTCAACTTCCATCATTCAACCAAATCCCATGTGAAACAATGTGTATGACAAACAGGACTAGTCAAAGACAGGCCACGATCAGGTAGGCTACAGAAACAACGAGACATGAGGATTGGCATTTGGTGACGGAATAACGACATGACAGATTTGCAACTGCTGTCAGTTTGGCAAGAGTCTAGCGGAAAGCCACTAGCACCACCATTCATCCCAAAACTATTCGTATTCGTCTTTGTTTTGCAGGACTCGTGCCCGAGATCCAGTTGTTGCTGTTCCCCTGACGTGGCATCACAAGGTTGAACATCTCAGGTGAGCTAGAATTCATCAGCGTTGGCGACATGCCCAGTGAAATAACGCTTCATTCCTTGATGAATCCCGATTCTGTCCGGAATTTTCTGATGTAAGACGCAGGGTATGGCGTGGACGTGGTGAGCGTTATCATGCTGTTAACGTCATACAGCCTGACAGGTGCGGCAGTGATAGCGTTATGGTCTGAGGTGGAATTTATGGCAATGGCAAAACTGATCTTGTGATGGTTTGTGCAAACTTGAATGCTCAACGTTATTGTGGTCAGATCATCACACCTGTTGTCCATCCTTTTTTGGATAATGCCAGATCCCATCTGGCTCGATTAACCAGAGATCTCCCACTGAGGAACAATGAGCAATTTCTGCCGTGGCCTGCAAAATCTCCTGATCTCTCTCCCATAGAACATGCATGGGATATTCTTGGCAAAATGGCACTGGAGAATGATCCCAATCTCCCGAATCTTATCGAACTTGAAAATGCTCTTGTTCAAGAATAGGAAGACATCATCATTCCATAAGTAAGGCAACTGGTCAACAGCATGAGACGCTGGTGCACAGCTGTGATGTCAGCAATTGAATCCCACACACGATACTGATATTTTGTGATGATACCCCCCTCTTCAATTTAAAGGCTCACGATTAAATGAAATGTCGTCACAATGAATTGTTTCTGTTTTTTGATCGAAAAATGATGGGTTACACGTTGTTATTAAGTATGAAATTAAATGTTCATTGATGCTAGAGTTTGGGTAGAAATTCTGAAAATGAGCTAAACTTTTATCTCCCAGTATAGTCTCATTGTTATTTTTTCTGCAATGGATCAAAAAAAAATCATAAGTAGATTACATACATACATCATAAGTAGATTACAAATTGTCCACTGAGTGTACAAAAATGCATACTTCACGCACAAAAAAATAAATGCTTCCTTATGAAAGAAGTTATGATTGCTTGCATGAGCGTTATATAAGTGCAACTGGATACATTAGAACTCTAAAAAATACAAAAGAAGATCAAGTAAAGATAAATTTTAATTACAGAGACTGGGTATCATAGCCCTAACGCAGGTGCATTATACTGTGCTTACAAGATGAGCAGCAAGCACATACAACCCCATTTCCCAAAAAGATGGGTAGCTGTGTAAAATGTAAATAAAAATAGAATGCAATGATTTGCAAATCATGTAAACCCAATATTTAATTGAAAATAGCACAAAGACAATGTTTCAAAATTTGAAACTGAAAAATGATATATTTTTTGGAAAAATATCTGCTCATTTTATATTTGATCCCAGCTACACGTTTCAGAAACATTGGGACAGGGGCAACAATGACCAGTTGAATAATACCAAAAAAATACACCTGTTAGAATATCTCAAGCTAATTAGGTTAACTGACAACAAGTCATTAACATAATTGGGCATTAAAAGAGCATCCCAGAGAGGCTAAGCCTTTTAGAAGTAAAGATCAAACCACAGTCTGCCTGTATTACAACAACATGGCTTCATAGTAAAAGAGTCCAGGTGCTAAACTGGCCTGCCTGCAGTCCAGGCCTGTCACTCAGTGAAAACCTATGGCACATTATGGAATGAAAAATATGACTAAGGAGGTGGCAAAGTGTTGAGCAGCTGCAATTCTACATTAAGAAATAAAGGGAAACCATTTTGCTTTAAAACTATTGCAATAAAACTATTGGTCTCCTCAGTTCCAAAATGCTCACTGGGTGTTGTTAAAAGGAGAGTTAATCATACACAGTGGCTAACATGCCACTTTCCCAACTTTTTTGAATAATGTAGCTGGCATCCTATTCAAAAGAAGCATATCTATTTTGAAAAGCACTACAATTTTGCAGTTTGAACATTCTGCTATGTTGTCTGTGAACTATTATAAATTAAATATAGAGTTTAATGGATTCATAAATGACTGAATTCTGTTTTGCATTCACATTTTACACAATGTCCCAGCTTTTTTTTTTTTTTAAACCGGGTAGTACTAAGAGGAATTAGCTTCAAGTTTCAGATGGATGCTAATATCACATTTGTGGGACATTCGCTGAGTACAACAGCACCATTACTCCAACTCCATCACTGTAAATAGAACGATGGGAGATTAATTACCATAATAGAATGAGGGATTATGGGAATGTGGGTTAGATAAGATGTTCCAGATGCATTATGTAGAGGTACAACGTGAATCATATTTGTTTTCGCTGATCACTGCTAGACGCTTGTGGATGTTCTCACAAAATGTCTGGCAGGTCTGGCGAAGAAGCTTATTTGGTGATCTGGTAGTTGCTACCAAATATTAAGTCAAAGTAGCAGACAAACGCAGATATACCCAATAACCTTTTATTTCACACACAAATTTTGTTAGCGGGCCAAGTATTTATGTACTTCACTTAAATGACATCATCAGACAACTAGCCAAATAACTTGCGTAGCTAGCTTTGAGTAAATAACCCTATACACGCATAGGCTACTCAAGTCTGTATCAATTAATTTGCTTAAAAAATGAAACAGAATATTATAACCCACAAGTTACTCCCACAATCACCAAAACTCTCCTGTATACATCATTTTTTCCTTCTCCTGCATTGAACAATCAAAAATGAAAAAATTTCAGAAAATACAATCGCTACGGCTATTATTAGCCTCTCCTCCATTTTGAAATTCGAGCCTCCTAGCGTGATTGTGATTGGTCAGCAACTGATGCTTGCTCCTGCTCCTCATTTGAATAAGGTTTAGCTTTTGGCTGCTTGCTTTGCCTATTTTGCATCGCTTTGCTCTGCATAGTGAACTGCATGGAGGCTATGGAAAATGAATGGGAATGTAACTCTGCCTTCTGCCACAGCAGTGTCTTTGTACTGTCAATCCTTAGTCTAAAATTCTGTCTCACCTTTTTCTTTTCAAACATATTTAGAGCACTCCCATTTAACCAAACTCTTTTGCCAAATAGTTCTATGCTAAACAACGTACAAACTGAATACAAACTGGCAAGAAGGTTGTCCAGCAAAGATTTGGGCTTGAACAAAACAGTACAAAAATAGTATGTCAGGAAGAGTGAGGAATATTTGCCATTATCTCCATCCTTCATGATACCCAATGCTGAAAATCATTTACCAGGCCTGTTAGTACTGTAGCTTTGCTGGCATAGATGTTTGCTGGCTTTTTTATTGTTCATTGAATGCCTTGATTCTGTGCATTTATAATGCTTGTTAACTTTGGATGCTAATCAGAAACACAATGAAGCAGTTCACTTACACGGTCAGTCTCATAGCGAGGGGACCCAATAAGAAGAGTTACTGGACTGCTATATATCCTTTCCTCTCATCACCATTTTCCAACAATGCCCATGAGTACTATACACAGTACACTCATTAACTTGTTTTCTCCACCTGAGGCAATGGTTCTGCAGAGGAATTCTATTTCATTAGCATTAAAATTAAAGTGCACTTTTGATAATGTAATTAAAATGGCTTAAAATTATATTCCAACAACCTAATATGCATAATATTTGTTTGTTAATGTAAATAACCTTATTTCTGCAGGCCAACTCACATGTAAACCATTAATAACAGCAATAACAAATAAATACCGTGATAGTTTGTCATCTAGGCTCTGAACCTGACACACTCTGCAGCTTAGTAAGCATAAGGAGAGGAGAGTAGGGAGTGTCAGTATATTCCCCTCCAGGCAAGATTCAAAGCCCACAGGTGGATGCTAGGGTGCAAATGGGATGTTAACTAGCGACAGGCTATTGCGTTGCAGCAGCAGAGAGTGATGCAGTGCAGTAAAGAGGTATGCTATGCCTCAAAAGCAAAGCAAAAGAGCCACTGAGGAGCTTATATAGCCAACCTTCTAGAGGGGTGGAGTAGTGTCTGATAAACATGGGAGTGTTTATGGGAATGTAAGTGCAAAAGCTATTTATCCAATAAATTCTACCTTAATCTTCCTAATTTCTCCTAGCACTCAACGAGATGCAAAATTTCGGAAGTGAAGATGCTTTAAAAGCTGCATACGTAAAGCGTTTTGCCATGCAGTGTGGTATAATGTGATGTAGTTGCCAGACGTACTATACACCTCAAACCTTAATGTTACACTCCACTAAGTAAAAATCTTTCCGAGAGAAATCACTAAAAATATTCAAATACTGTGCTTATTGAAATACTCTATGTCCTTTAAAAAGGAATAATTAGACGGTAGCAACTAAGTTGTGAGCAGTGCCAGCTGGTCAGCCAAAAATTGGTGAAGCACAGGACATCCCTTGAAAATAGTGACTGGTCTTGACCTGCTTTCAATCATGTATCTAAATTGACATTACCTGAACTCCAAAAACATCTGAGACTATCAGGTGTAGCCAGTTCTCCTTATTAACCTGTCTCCGCAGATGTAGACGACTATGGGCATGGATCTGCTCAACTGATGCACTCTGTTACACAATCTCGATATTATCAGCAAGACGTCAGGTAGAGTGAAATGCAAATTGGACATTCACAAGGAGGCAGTGCCCGTAAACGATTTAGAATATGAACTTGCTAGGTCCTATCACTGGCTGCGTTTACATGGATTGTTTTCCTCAATCTGAATCAAACTGATTAAATGAATCTGATTCGATCTGTATACATGAACGCAAAGGAAAGCGATCCACGTTCAATCCGCGTATACATGGCCCCAGCTGAGACCAATTACAGTTTCTTTGACATGCGCAAAAGGTCCCACTACCTGAACGCGAACGTCATTACGTCATTACATGACTACTACGTACTAGGGAGCACATGCGCAGAACGAATAATCCAATCCATCAACCGAATCCATTCTGTTCAGCCGTTTATATGCGACATCAAGCTGATTATCAATCGGCATAGACTTCCTCTTTCAATCCGATCGAAAATTTAAACCGATCTGGGTGAATCGGATCAGCTAAGGTGATTACATGAGACATTTTGAATCTGACTAAGGTGTCAATCCGATTATAAGTAGGATTTTTGGACCCATGTAAACGCAGCCACTGTTTCCCAGGAAGTGTATGAATTAAGCTCCTCAACCAAGCCTGATCTGCAAACAGTCCAACGTATTTTCCAATAGTAGCCATTCAGCAGTTGATAAGAATGATCTCTCTCTCTCTCTCTCTCTCTCTCTCAAAAAAAAATCAATTTCCAATGTACAACGACCTTGAGTCACAATAGCCCAAAGGTACGTCAATTTAGTACAAAAAAATCAGCTTTCTGAAGCAAAAACTCAGCATGCTATTGCTACTAAGCCATTCTACTATCCTTTATAACTATCGGAATGAAATAGACACACAATACTACAGTACAGCCCTCAGTAAAAGTCAAATTAGGGTGCTAGTTCATGCGCCTAATGCGCTAGTTTACGCGCTAGCTCAAACGCATCACTGAGGACAAATCACTCCAACATTTTCTGTTTGCACGGCAAGAAAAAGTCCTAGATTGTTCTTGCCAACTGTCTCTTGTGTGTTTATTGCTTTGACAAAAAAAAAAAAAAAAATACAATTTAATACGTACGTAATCAGAGAAACGGTAATTTCGCATAAATCTGCCGTTTTGAATTATTTTCAATAGTGGGCTTAGCATAGGGGTTGCAGCGATCCATTCAGCTGTGCAGGGGTATACAGAAGGGGTATACAGAACCAGCGGAAAACCCGCTTGACATTCTGTTCGTTTTTTCGTGTTTGCAAATTGCGAATAATCTCTATTTATGTGGCTACTTATCGTAAACCATCGGAAAACCCATTAACCCTTTGACATTCTGTTCGCCACGGATTAATTTTGGGTTTTCGTGTTTGCAAAATAAAATTAACACCAAATCTCATAATAAGTTTCCCATAACTGATGTTTTTATGTTTTAATCCTCTCCAGAATCGCTAAAATTTTGGATTCAAGTCACTCCCCTCTGGATATTTTCGTCAGAGTCATTCAATAAACAAAAAATTTTGTTAAGGCGGCTACGTAGCCATATTTCGGAAGTACGTATTTAGCGTTTTTTCTCTCAACTAAAAAAATACAGTGCTGGGTGACAGCCAATGGTAATGAGTGTAACTAACAAGAGGCGACCAATTTACGACATTAAAACTTCTACCTCAAACTTGATTTCGGCAAGGCAAAGCGTGGGGGGGGGATACAATTAATGTACAGTTTAGACAGAAAACAAATATTGCTTTCATTTCTAAGTTTCGTTCGGTTAGGGATTCAGCGTTGATATAAAAAATACAATACTTGACGCCGGTTTTCAAAATAAAATTATTCGTTATGTCGTTTTTCTTTCTGTTTTCTACATGAATCTGTCTTTTGTTTTTCTCCTGAATTCAACAGTTGTCTCCAAAGAGGAAATTAATATTGTAATTACGCAGTCATCATTTAGATATCGATAACAAATGACATTTAATTGTACGAACGGGCGGGGACAGATACAGACCAGACATAAACTTGGTCTCCTGCTATGCAGCGGCATTGAATATCTCAGTTATAATACCGAAGTAAGGGTACATTCTGGGTGCCATTCAGGCGTGACCAGCGGGCCTTGCGCGCCAGCCGGTAGGAGCCAGCGCATTAACTTGCACGCTGCTAGCGCGCTAGTTTTTACTTTTTCTGAGGGCTGTATTGTGCCATTGATTTACGCGTAGATACATCTCTCGCAGCATTCAGTGATCACTTAAGACAATTAACACTCTCCTGTAGTTCACACCCACTTCACTCTTTCTCAATAATTATCTGATGATTCACACGTGTTTTCTCCAAATGAGGACAGCATTACCATTTCGATAATGATTTAAATAAATAATCGGAGCTTTAGAAAAACAAAGTATAGTTGTGCATAACAGGAGTATAGGTTGCGTTTTCCCAACTTTGAGTGTTTGAATTACGTGAGCGCACAGAAATATGCAAAATAAAGCATTCCCTTGAAAAAAGCTTTACCATCATCTTACAGATGTGGACACCAGGAGTGTATCCAAGCAGACAGTACTGGAGGGGTTTCTGATTTTGATACCGCTATAGTCACATTAGTTTTTATCACTAGCCATTTACCTTTGCTGAAAACACTGAAGATAGTGGGATATTGTGCAGTGTGGCTACCTGTTTTCAAATTTTTACCGCAGTAAATGAAACTGAATGTTTTTCAGTTGGTTTATGCCATTTTATTTTGTGGACAGCTGGAGGGCATGTTTGGCTTTTATGAGATACGCTGATTTGCATTAGTTAGGGTAGCCTATTGCCAACTTTTTTCTGGTGGTGGAATGTCTTTTTTGTATATAAGGTGCATTTTGAATATTTGTCAGTGAGTTACACTTACTTCTCATAGAGATTGGAAAGTGTTTATAGAAGATTACGGTGTGCTACTGTTCTTAGTGAATACTAGCAGGTCAATGGCATAGGTCTGATGAGACTTTGTTAAACTGCCTGTGGATAGAAGTGTTCAAATACAGGAGAGTGTGATTGCATATTTATGTGTATGTTACTGCTCCTGCATGCCATTTGTTCATATTCACACATTTCACCAAGTGTGCAGCATGCAGCCTGGTGTTCCTAGTAAATAGTTTAAATAAAATTGAGAAAGTAGAGAATTTTTTTTTTTTTTGGGTGGGGGGGTGTTGGTTTAGAGACCTTTTTGGAGACTGTTTACTTCCATCCCTGCCTAAATTCATGGTCTCAGATCATTTCCTCCTGAAAATCTTTAATTCATACTGAGCTTCATCAGTCAAAATGGCTGATTTGAAGTAAAAACAAGTAAAAACATGATAATTTTATGATTTGACTGAGCAGTTTGCTGAACCACTTGGAAAACAGCTTGGAGAGCCACCTGGAAAGCAATTCAGGGAGCCACCTGGATAGCCATCTTATTTGGCTCATTGACAGTTGGTAATTTTTAAGATTACACTCAGATGTTGCACACACCTTAAAATGTATTGTTTTACCTCCCAACCATTTCTCAATTCTGTTTTTTTTTTTGGTTGTTTTTTTTTTACAATTTCAATGCTGAATTTTCATGAAGACTTCTGTGTCTGCAGCCCTTATTTCAACCTAAAATTATGAAAATAAACTGAAATAAGATGGTATTCTAAATGCTACAAGTGTCTTTACTCATTTCAAACATTTCCCCTCTCTCTGTGAAGCTCACATCTTGAATTATAAAGCCTTAAATAGGGGAACACAAAAATGACCAGATTTGGCTTCTCCACAAAGAGGTTAAGGTAAGATGAGAACTAACACATTTTGATCTATTTTCAATCATTTTCCTTTATTAACAAGTGTTTCAATGATAAGAATAAGCCTTTGGCAGTTAAGTACACAGCTTCCTTCTTAATGCAATGTTTCAAAGATTAAATATAAAATTCTTTATTCGGTTTTCAAAAAAGATAAAGTACTATGTTCACTTCCGTGTTTGCTTTAAAGGCAAAGAAAACACTTTTTTCAGCTCTTACCCCAAAAAAGCACAAGTTCTTCTCATTCCATGAATGCTTCTTGCAAATTTTTGTGATTTTATGCACCAAATAATCAAACCTCAAACCTCTGAAATACAACTAAATAGCACAAGCTCATGAATGCAGCCATTCCATATATACAAGCCAATCAAAAAATACTTTGTGTGGCAATGTCCCCGACGTTATGACGCGCTAGGACACTAGGAAATCAGCTGACCGATATAAAGTGCGTACACATATTGGTCTTGATTATCACTCATGCTGCAGCTTAATTTTATGCCGAACAATCGAGATTTGATATTACCAATCATTATTAGAACCTGACTGACAAAATTAGTCATAATGTTGCTGTGTGCGGCCATTGATTGCTCCAACAAAATGGCAGACTCGGAACTACCTGTGGGCATAAGCTTGCGCAGATTTCCCTTGGCTAATCCTGACAGTGGCTGCACAACTTCGGATTCAACGAAGAGTCAGCAGTTATGTTCTTTGTGTTTTTTACCCAGTTGTTTCAAGGAGCACGTTTACGCAAGTAAGGAATTAAATCGCCCTGTAAATATCAGAAAATTTTGAAAGATGATGCCGTGCCAACGGAATTCAGTCATCGGCAGGCCACCGAACCCAAGTGCCAGTCAACTTTAGCAAGGCTGGAAAAACAACAGCTTCAGTTACAGATAGAACAGGTAGGCTTTCCAAATCTTACGTCAGCTTATAATTTGTCATTGCAGTTATATCGATTCACAAATAATTTGGACAAACTTTTTCTCACAGTAGCCATGTTTTATTTCATTTTTAACCTCCTTAAGCACAAGAGTTCCAGTGACGCGGCAAGCTACCCCCATTCAAACAAACATGGCAAACTGCAAATAATGCACAAATCTGATCCTCTCAAGCTGATTTAGTCATGAAATTTTTTTTTCAAAAATCACCCCAAAAAATATAAATTTAAATAGTAGGGGCAGTGTACTTTTATTGGGTAAGAGCTTAAATAGTGTTTTCTTTGCCTTAAAGCACATCCTGCTCTATTAAATCTTGGCTTCACGATTGTTTAACAGCAACCACGAAAGAGAAAACTAGCAAATGGCTATTGATGAATAGCATTAATTGAAATGCAATTTTGCATTGAAATGATGCGTTTTCTTTCATGTCACTTTATTGAGAAAAACTAGCCATACCTGCTAATGTAGAGTTTTTTGGACTTTATGCAATGTCAATTTAAATGATTGATTGAAAACAGGTCAAGACCAATAATTATTTTCAATGCTCTGCACTTCACCAATTTTCAGCTCACCAGTCCCAACTGATTGTGACTATGGTGATATCCTTGAACAATGAGATTTATGGGATAAAAGGATGCAAGAGCAAACCACTGCTGCTGAAATTAACAGAAATTTTAACCCACTCCCAACTTCATTATTATAAAATAAACCACTTTTTAAATTGGCAAACCGTCACATAGCGGATAAAGCGGTTAGCGGGCACCGTATTTCTCTTTGCACCTCAGGCCATCTGTGACATTTCTACTGAATGACTACACGTGGACTCATGCTCCCAAAACCTCAGGGAAACTCCATAGGATGCTATAACAGTCCACTAAGTGATCCTCTAATACCTTTAAAAAAAACCTTCTACAACTGAAAAGGTACACCAGCAGTGGGGGACACCAACAAAGCCACTATCTGCTATCACCATAAGGCAAGCATACTACCCGTATTCCTGGTACCATTCAGGGGAATTATATTGGCCATAGTAAGCACTGAACAGCCTTCACTCCCAATTTCAACTCCTAGGCATGGGACACATAAGATAATATATTTAAAGCCAGACATAGGGTGTGGAGAGAGGAGGAGTGACTGTCTATCAGAGATATCACTGTCTCTTACTGCCGCTCATGTGAATAAGAGTCTCTGGGCCCAAAGAGCACCTTCCCCCAACCCCATTCCCTAATACAGAGTGTCACTATGACCGTAATGATATGCCTGGATATAGCAGCACTTTTTTTTAGTAGACTCATCATTTCCTTTGCAGGAAGAGCTGTCTGGGGCACAGTACCCCAATCGGTCACTAGAGAGCAGCAGGGAGCCATACAAACTGATCAACCCCGGCTTCCCACAAGCACCCACCACTGGGTGGAGAATGACACAAGCCCCACTCGTATAAAACCCCTCTCTTGGGGGCTGAGGCTGACAATCGCCACGATTGCAACAAGGAAACATTTCATGACTAAGAGATGAGACAGAATCTCTCAATCTCATAGAATGCAGACATGTAAAGCCCAGGGGTCAGAAAGTTCAAGAAAGTTTAAGTTCTGCCATGTCTTTCTTCCTCCCATGAACTCTGAGCCAGCCGAATTCTCTTATCATTTCTAAATTCTGATTGAGGAATTAGACTAATACACTCTGTAACGTTAGCCATCTAGAACAAAACAGGGGCTTAAATTGAGGAATAAACAGCTGCTTGACAGAGCCATGATCTATTTGGAGACCATAACACGGAAAACACACAAATACATTTATATAAAAACATTAGTCCACATCGTGTAACCTGTTGGTTTTTATTTTGTGGAAGGATTTTTAAGTCAAGGAGGAAACAACTCCAATATGATGGGTTTCAGTGGGACTTGCCATGCCAGCCTCATTAACTTCAAAAGAAGTGGCACCAAAGTCTGGCACCAATGCAAAATCTGAAGGCTGTCGCAACGACTTAATGACCCTTCCTTCTTTTGTAGTTTCATTGTTTGTCAGTTAATTTTATTTCTCAAACAGATAATTGGGGTGTTGTTAACATTTGGAAGTAACCACTACCATGGCAACCAGGTTGCTGTTCTGGCATGTGTCACAAGCTTACGATGGCGCACTGTCTCATTTTGAAATATTAAATTGAGGGACCGTCCCTGCCTCTTTTCCTCTCAGTGGCATGATGGTGAACATTGTTGTGAGCCAGCTCTTCATGTTATCCTGTATTTCACCACAATTGTAGCATTACAGCCTTCATTATATCTCTCTGTGATATGTGTTTTTTATCTGTCAGTCATAAGTGTCAAAGTCAACATCATTAGCACTAACATTTAAGTGAACATTGAAACACACTGACAATTCTGAAGTTATTTGGCTAAAATACCCATGCACTGGGCTAAAAAAATGCTAAAATGTTTTTTTTTCTCTCTCAGAGCTGGGACAAAAAGCTCCAGGGGGACGAAGAGTCTGGGGATGAAAATTCCTAGGGGACGAAGAGCCTTAGAGCCGTACCGATCATGCTTCGTGCCCACTGTAAAAGCCTCTGGAGGCAGTGTTATGATCTGGGGTTGCACTGTTCTGCAGCAATAAAATGAATTAAACAGACTCACTGAATATACTGAGTGACCAGTAACCCATCAATGAACTTTTTAATCCCTGATAGCACAGGCATATCTCAGAATGGCAATGGCAAGATTCACTGGGCTCAAATTGTGATAGAGTGGTTCATCAAGCATGCGGAATCATTTTCACACATGAATTGGCCACCTCAGAGTCCAGACCTTCACCAAATGAAAGTCTTTGGGATGTGCTGGAAAAGGTTTGACGGAGTGGTTTTGACTCACCCATCATCAATACAATATCTCAGCCAAACATGAATGCAAATCTGGTTGGAAATAAATGTTGTAACATTGTATAAAATTTCAATTTGCTTTCTCATGTGAGCAAAAATAAAACTATTAAATATTGTGCTCATCACCCTATTGAAAGGGTCACTGAGCATGTTGTGGAAAAAAACGCTGAGGAAAGTAAGGCAGGAAGTCACTGGCATGGTAATAAAGGGCGGAGTCTCTTCCGCTGTTGTGCACTGTGGGCCCCTTCAAAATTTGCGTGGGCCATCCTAGTGGAGCGCAGTAAACTTACTGCATCTTCTTGTTAAATCCAGTGAGTGAGACTGATGCTGCTGCCAAAAGATGTCACAGTTGGTCCAAACTTTGGAAAAAAATGTATGGTAAGCAGGAAAGCATAACAATACAAAATGACCAAATATGATTTTTTTTAACCTTTCTATAATCCCTGCAAATGCAGGAATGTTCCAAAACCTAACTGCAAATTTAATACAAATCTGCAGCATTTAAAGGTGCACTAAGTCATTTTCCCCAAATTTCTTCTTCGCGTTAAGCAGCACCCTGCTCTTGATCCCTACTACGACACCCACCGGCATGGATGAAAAACGGCACGTTCTCGCCTCACCTTTGCCCCCGCGAGCCCTGGAGGCCACACTGCGCTCATTTCACGGCAAAAAGTTAAACTCATTCAATCACCGTTTTTATTCTTACCCAAGTGATGTTAGAATCGGAGGTAAGTTTTTTGTTGTTGCCTTTTCATCATGTCATTTGCAGCAGCTTCTTTGTAAACAAGCAGCATGGATGATGTTACTGTTGTCATTTTAGAAACCTTTTCTTCTTAGTTTACCTCATGACATCGGTAAGCTTTTATTATGTAACGTTATCGTTATTCAGAAGGAAGGACCCATGTCCAATATTTTGCCTCCGAGCTTTGTTGTTTATAATCTTCATTTCTCGTTGCGGCCCAAAAATAGCTGTAGCTCTGCTGACGAAATAACAGCAACTCAGCGAATATTTCAGATCTTATCTGACAAGCTGCTCTTCCACCGAACGCGACACGAATTTTTCGTGCGACAGATTTTACAAAGTTAGCTTTTACAGACTGAGCACTCCCGTTCGGACGGTACTAAAATAGCAGAGATGCTCCGGTAAATATTACATTAACCCCCGCCGGAAAACTAATCCCATCCAAACAGGGCAGAAGTTGTAAAAAATATTATACCTGTTACTTACCTATCCAGGAGAAAGCAAGTGACTTCGGCGTCACTTCGAAGGCCTTTCTTTTGCATAAGGTTTCTCCATCTTTTGAAAGCCACTCCGATGTTGACCCATGTCCTTTGCCTTCTCTAGTCTCTGAGTTGTTTCCCTGCGTCCTACTTATGCTTTTTGGGTCTGACTGCTTCGGACCCTGCTGCATAGTGGTGGTCTTCCATTATTTTCTGGATCTAGACTGCAATGTGTTACTCTGACACGGAAACAGCACTAACTTGGCACGGGAGCAGCTCCAGCCAATGATCGCGAAGCTCGTCTTCCTCTGCGGACGTTAGTTAGTTGTTTTCAACATGGAGGCCTCCATGTAGTCGCGGCCCGCGACATGTTGAATAAAATATGAATAAAATAGCTCCTTTTCATCATATAGAGCAATTTGACTCCTCATCTCATGCGAGTGTACATAATTTTAAACGTATTTATTAATGCAATTATTCATATTTATTATTTTTGTTATATGTTTTTTGTCTAAAAAAGACTTAGTGCACCTTTAATGTAATAATCCCCCAAACCTTTCCTCTAATGTAAAACACATCCAACGTAATAATTATTAAATTTATTACATATGTGAAACAAGTTGCAGATTTGTATTACTTTTGTGGTTTATTCCTTATATGGAACTTTACAACATTTCTGGGTCTTACACGCCTCTGAACACAAAGTATGAATATACAGTAAGATGAATGACCGGAGAACTGACAAAAATTCCTATCTGCTACAACTTAAAAGGAAATAAAATACTCCCCCTGCTGGACAACTTTTCACCAGCATTCCACAGTGCCAGTGAGGGTTTGTTTGAAAGAATCCTTCAATAATTATTTTCAAAGATTCCAGAAAATCATTGAATCCAAATACAATCACATCACACAGCTCATCACAAAGGACACTGTATGCTGGCTTCACCTTCAAAAAGTCATTGCTTGTAGTTTCTGAAAATAGGCAAAAATGTTCTAAGAGCACGATAGAAAGACCAAGAAAAAATATTCCTCCAAAAGCATTTTAGCAACACAGAATCACACTGTATATTTCTGTATGAGGCATAAGCCCTATTTCTTTATTAGAGCTGAAGAATATCTTTGATTGTGCACGAGGCAAGGATCTATGATGTCACTTCCCATGAACCCTTGCTGCTTAGGGAAGGGCACAAACACAACAGCCACCAACTCAAAACTTTCCACTACCACACCACTGGAGAACACAACATCAAGGTAGGTCTGAGAGTGAGTATGAACTATTGTGTATATTTGTCCTTACAGGGAGAAACATACACCTTTATACACCACTCAGTGCTGTAGATGGCAGTGATGGTAGTTTCCGGCTCTAAGAAGGGAAATGGTTCACGAAGGGGAACAAGCTTGCTTGCAGCCTTACGTCCCACCAAGGATGAAGAGGAATAAAGAAAAAGTGAGTGATGCTTTGTCCCACTGTAGATGAGGCCTGCCACAATATGACCTGTGACACCGAGGAACGGCCTACCTCAAAGACGGCGGGGGTTGTTAGTTTTGGACAAGACTGAGGGGCCTTGTCTCTCATCAGTAATTACACATGTCTGTGATTTGCTGCAGTAGCAGCACAGTGAGTAATAACAATGAATGCCAGGAAGTGTCACTACCAACACAACACGTCTCAAATACTAGCCAGCTACAGACCTCAACGCCACTAATAAGGAGGGTTTGGGTAGGAGACAGACATGCACATGAATTCACACTTAAGGTGTACCTGGGATCTGTGTGATGTTGACTAGGCTGGCTGTGCCTGGATCGAGGAGGTAGGGTGAGATAGTGGCTGGAGGGGTATGGAGAGAAGAGAGAGGATGAATGGGTCTGAATGGCGGACAGACAGGAGGCCTGTGGAGGAAAATAATTATGCAAAGAGAGACAGATGTGAAATGGGAAGAGAGAGTGGGCTTTGGGGGAGATGTAGGCTACCCTTCAGTCCACAGGAACATGGAAGGAGGGGGCATGCCAGAGGGCATGCGATGCTCACCGCTGTACGCCGCCCCATTCCGTAGCACTGAATCATCATTACACTCAAGCATAAAACTATCTTCATACAAAAACAGACTAATTTTTTTTTTTTTTTTACATAAACATTTAAATCTTAATTTTCATACAACTTTTTTTTCTGCATGAGAAGGCATGATAAACACTATGGACGTTTAGAACATTTTTAGGATTGTTGCGTTCTAAGACCATTTAAGTAGACTAATACATTACCTGCGCAGTATTTACATTTGACCGGTAGCACATTTGCACTTGAAATTAAATGCATCTATGATTTCAGTGACAACATCAGTGCAACATTATTGTACCATACACAGAAAATGTCAATTGCGTGAAATTGTTTGAGAGCATACTTGTCTCTAGCAAGCACCGCTCTTTGTCAGAAAACAACATGCAGCACTTTTTCACAAAATATTGCATTTTGAAAAATACTTGAAAACATCTTCATGGGAAAATTTTGCAACCAGGATTCTAAAGGAGTGATCAAGTGTTGCACACTAAAGAAAGCTTTTTCTTTACCCATATACTGTATATACACTCACAGAATTTAAAAATGTACCAGCTGCATTTTTTTAAATACGAAAAAAAAAAAAAACTGTCCAGATTGTTTGTTAGGATAAGCATTACGGTCAGGTATTTGGACAGTAACACAATTTTTATAGATTTACAGTACTGTGCAAAAGTCTTAGGCACCCTGCACTTTTTGAATTTAAATCTGTATTATATGTTTACTTTTTGACTCCATATTAGAGTTTCTGAGGACGAAAAGTAAATTTGAAATTCCAAATGCTAATTTAAAGAAAAGCTCCATAAATAAATGTTTGTATTCCATTAAAAATAGTTGATACAGATATTATAGTCTTGACAGATCCTTGATGTCAATATCATCATGGCTATTTGTAATTTCTTGGAGTGACAGACGCAAGTGAGACAGTCAGTCTGAAGAAGAATGGTGGCAAGTTTTCCACTCTGCTTAAAACAAGCGAATAAAAACTTAAAAAACTATAGCACAACAGGAAAGTATATATTTTGGCAAAGGGTAGTTGCACCAAATATTAATTAGATTTAAGTTTAAACAGGTTACAGCTCTGTATAGTACATTTCTCAGTAATTAGAACCATTTTATTTAATCATTTTTTGCGAGCATATTTGCCCAACGAAATTGCTTTAAATATGCCTAAGACTTTTGCACAGTACTGTAGCTCTGTACACCGCCACAGTAGACTTGATATAAAGTAATCAATATATGTTTGAAGTATAGACTTAAAACTGTAATTTCAGGGGGGGTTTTTTTGTTTTGTTTTGTCCCCCCCCCAAAAAAATAGTAATTGCAACCATTTTGATACATAATTTTAAAGCCCACAAAGTAATTAGAAAAACCAACAATCATAAATTGACGGTAGTCATATCATCATTCAAGGGAACCTGATCATTTGGCAGCCATACATTCCCATACAATAACACCATCTTCACCATGTTTCACACTTGAGGTAGTATGCTTCAAATCACAAGCACTTCATTCCTTTTTTTTTTCCAAGTTCCTCCACTCCCATCCCCCTGTCACAAGATATTTTTTTATCTGTCCATGGATTTGGTTCCAGAACTCTATAGGCCTTTTAATGATGTTATATGGCAAACTCTAAATTAATGATCCTGTTGCTGAGGGTAAACAATGGTCCTAATCTTGTGTGAATTCTCTGTATTTACTCTCGTGAAGTTTTCTCTTGATTGTGGACTTGACAAAGATATGTCAACCTTTAAAAGGGAGTGTTTGACCTGACTAAATGTTGTGAAGGGATTTTTTCTTCATCAGGTAAAGAAATACTCTGCAATCCAACAGAGTTACACGAGGTCTTTCAGGTTTTTTGGTATTCCTAAGATCATCATTGTGTACCAAGTAGTTGATTTGGCCCCACCTAATGTTTTCGCTATCTATCTGATGAATTTGTGTTAATTTTTCAGCTCAATAATGGCTTTCCTCATATGTGGTGATAGCTCTTTGGACTTTATTTTGACAGTTCACAGCTACAGATTCAAAATGCAAATGCAAACTTGAAATCAACTCTTGACCTTTTATCTGGTAAACTGTAAACCACTCACTGCGCCGAGTAAATGTAATATGTACATGCCCTCAATTGAAAGCAGAGGGTATTTAAGCTCAACTCCAATTTGAGGGGGTAGACAGGTAAAATAACTATAGATTTGTCAATGTCTAAATATTTATGGGCCTCATTGCATACTCTTTAAATGTTTCTGCTCGGACTGCTTCAATATTTTTTGATTAAAAGAAAACATTTAATTTCTGGTTGGGTAGACATAACCAATCATTTGAGTTGACAATCCTTTTTGAGTTGACAATCCTTTTTAACCAATCCCGATTATTATCAAGCCTTTTGGTAACAAGAGATTGCAAAATGATTTCTAATTCACGGTTCTGCACAATGCCACTGCTTATACAAACACAGAGGAACGCATCATTGGTATGCTCCAATCTGAGCAGTACACAGGAAGTGTATCCAGATGAATGAATGTCAGCCATTCCTTGTGCATCTGTAGCAGCGCTGCAATGCAACTGGGACTGCTCCTGATCGGCCCAGACCAGGTCAACCACTTGCCACGACTGTGCGTCAAGATCGTCTGATTTGCCTGACCCATCTAGAAAACAGATTCCAGCCAGCTACAGAAACCACAGCACACATTAGAGAAAGATATATGGGTCTTTCAGTGCAAGAACAGTGAGAAACCATCAGTGTGATGAAGGGAACTGTCTGTCCTGACCTCATACTAGTCCTGTCCTCGCAGGTCACTACAGACCATCTAAAACAAAACATCACTGATACCCTCCCTTGGCCAGCCATATGACCTGACTTTCACTGCATAGAAAACCTCTGTAATTTGTTGCAGTGGTGTTTGCATCAATGTTGGAATCTTCCATACTCATAACTCATAGCTGTTTAACCGTCTCTTCATAAGGAGGTCAATTCTGGCTGGTATTGGCACAAGTAGAGGAAACACTTGCCACAGACAAGTGCAGATATTGTTGTCTTCAGACTCATATATTCTATCATCTTATTGACTTTTATTTTTTGTTTAATAAAACATGGCACATAAACTTATTACATGAGATACTGTTTTGCTGCATGAAAAAGTTAGTTTTACATTCATCTAAAATGTATAAACGCAGGGTTCTCCCGATGCTGGTCGGCGCTAGTCCCTGACAAGATCATTCATGAATAATGTGTATTATGTTTCTTAGCTTGTGGAAGGCGGATTGTCAGGTTAGGAGGCGGCAGAAGTTTACCGTCCAGCACTCCTAGCGTCCCGGGCAGAACCCTGTAAATGGTGCATTTTCTAATATCTGTGAGTATAAACATGGCAAGGTTTTAAGCAACACTGTTTTGCATAGGGCAGTACAGTACACTCCTCATCGATGTTGAATTATCAACTTTTTCAATGAGTAACCAGATATTATTCAATTTAAGGCTGAAATAAAGTCCATTGAACATTATAGTGCTGAGTGTTCAGTATTTTTTTACTTTGGTTCAGTTTAGATAAGATACGCTTTATTGAACCCCGTGGGGTAATTTTTCCTCTGCATTGAACCCATCCTATAGTTAGGAGCAGTGGGCAGCCACAAAGCAGTGCCTGGGGACCAACTCCAGTTCTAAAGCCAGTTCCTTGGTCAGGGGTTCTGGTAGGAGTGTTCCTACAATGCATGTTTTTCTGGGTGAGGGAAACCGTAGTACCTCGAGGAAACCCATGCAAACACAGGGAGAACATGCAAACTCCACACAGAAAGGCCCCTGGCCAGATTCGAACCCACAACCTTCTTGCTTTGAGGCGGCAGTGCTAACCACTTTTGATTACAGGTTTGTTTTATTTTTTAGAAAAGAATCATAAATGCTAATGCTAAATGTTAAATGCAACTTTCTCAAAAGCTGCATCATTTCAGTTCCACCGTGGTGCATATTGCAGCAAAGCCCTAGCATACATAACTGTCTGTATATCAATTTCAGTGTATGTTCTGTTTTTAATTTCCCTTTTTAAAATGGAATTATGAATGATAGTATATCACACAATTGCCTCTGGAAGCAAAGATATTTTCTATTTGGTTGTTGTTCCCAGACACAGAGTGGTTCAGTGTTTCCAGCCCACTGTTTTCATTGCTCCAAAAGACACATTAGCCAATTAACTATTAATATTAGCAAAAATATTATACTAGTTTTTCAGGAAATTATAACAGTCTGCTTAGTACAACTACCAGTTTGTTAGAAGTGTTGCTATGGTACATAAAATACATTTGCTGTAGGATGCAGTCCCACTGTACATCTCTCCAATATCTTTGTGCTGTAAGAGCACCAGTGAAATATATTCAAACATGATGCCACTGAGAAGTTCTGTTTCTGAATGGTCACATGACATATACAGTGCTTTGAAGAAGTATTTGCCCCCTTCCTGATTTCTTATTTTTTTGCATATTTGTCACAATTAAATGTTTCAGATCATCAAACAAATTTTAATATTGGACAAAGATAATCCGAGTAAATACAAAATGCAATTTTTAAATGATGATTTCATTTATTGAGGGAAAAAAGCTATCCAAACCTACCTGGCCCTATGTGAAAAAGTAATCCCCCCCCGTTAAATCATGAATTAACTGTCATTAACCACATTTTTTGTTCGATTTCACTAGCCGCACCCAGGCCTGATTACTGCCAGACCTGTTGAATAAAGTGGTTCACTTAAATAGAACCTGTATGACAAAGTGAAGTAGGCTAAAAGATCTCAAAAAACAACACATCATGCCACGATCTAAAGAAATTCAAGAAAAGATGAGAAACAAAGTCATTGACATTATCGGTCTAGAAAGGATTACAAAGCCATTTCTAAGGGTTTGGGACTCCAGTGAATCACGGTGAGAGCCATTATCCACAAATGGAGAAAACTTGAAACAGAGGTGAATCTTCCCAGGAGCGGCGGGCCTACCAAAATTACTCCAAGACTGCATCAAAAACTCATCCAGGAGGTCACAAAAGAACCCAGAACAATATCTAAAGGACTGCAGGCCTCACTTGCCGCAGTTAAAGTCAGTGTTCGTGATTCAACAATAAGAAAGAGACTGGGCAAAAATGGCATCTATGGGAGAGTTCCAAGGTGAAAACCACTGCTGACCAAAAAGAACACAAAGGCTCGTCTCACATTTGCCAAAAAAAACATCTTGATGATCCCCAAGACTTTTGTGAAAATATTCTGTGGACTGGCGAGACAAAAGTTGAACTTTTTGGAAGTTGTGCATCCCGTTACATCTGGCATAAAAATAACACAGCATTTCATAAAAAGAACACCATACCAACAGTCAAACATGGTGGTGGAAGTGTGATGGTCCGGGGCTGCTTTGCTGCTTCAGAACTTGGAAGACTTGCCGTAATTGATGGAACCATGAATTCTGCTCTCTACCAGAAAATCCTGAAGGAGAATGTCCGACCATCAGTTTGTGATCTGAAGCTCAAGCGCACTTGGGTTATGCAGCAGGACAATGATCCCAAACACACCAGCAAGTCCACCTCTGAATGGCTTAAAAAAAAAAACAAAATGAAGGTTTTGCAATGGCCTAGTCAAAGTCCAGACTTAAATCTGATTGAGATGCTGTGGCATGTTCATGCTCGAAAACTCTCCAATGTGACTGAATTAAAACAATTCTGAAGAGTGGGCCAAAATTCCTCCAAAGCGGTGTGAAAGACTTAACGCAAACGCTTTATTGCAGTTGTTGTCACTGAGGGTGGCACAACCAGTTATTAGGTTTAGGGGGCAATTACTTTTTCACATTGGGCCAGGTAGGTTTGAATAGCTTTTTCCCCTCAATAAATTAAATCATCATTTAAAAACTGCATTTTGTATTTACTCGGGTTATCTTTGTCTAATATTAAAATTTGTTTGATGATCTGAAACATTAAAGTGTGACAAATATGCAAAAAAAACAAGAAATCAGGAAGGGGGCAAATATTTCTCCAGCACTGTAGGGCTAAAAGAGTTTAGGATAATGATTATTGTGGTTGCAATGCTTATTTCTACGTAAACTGTATTGAGCCCAGGATTCCAGAGCTTGAAATTCCCCCACAGCTGCCATACTATAATGTTTACAAGAGCTACTGCAGAGTATTAAGCCTCTGTTGCTGAAAAGAAAGGTTCCCCATTGAAGTCCATTCCAAACTATAGTTTTACAGTAGCTAAATTATTCTCTTTTTGACTACCCTTTTAAACTCTAATATTTTTTTTTAATCTTTGAAGTAATTATGCTCCCGGGTCCAATAGTTTTCTGAGCTGCATAAAAAACAACATTTAAATGTTTATTCCTATTCACCTATTCCCATCCTCCCAACTAGTGTGCATGCTCTGTTGGAATAAACCCCAGAGTTAAATACAACAGCCTCCATAAATGAATATCTTGGACCACTGAGCAGCTCCCAAACGAAGCGGTCTCGAGTGCAATATATATAACGATGATTCAGCCCAAGTTTGAACCTGACTAGGCTTTTAAGAACAGTAATTATTTTCATGCATGAAGCTTGGAGAAAAACACTGCTCATCCACCACATTTAGAAAATTGAACCAAGCAATTGGACCAATTTCCACTGATGAATTACATACAGAAAAAAAACTAAATTCCTTTTAATTGCTCAACAATAGAACACTGGAACACGCAATGCAGAGAAAATCACTTTCCTCTGATGATTTCATGAAAGTTATGCGCTATGCAATATTAATTGGAACAAGGAAGTTTGAGGTTTCTGTTTAAAGATCTACAGGCTGTGAGAATCTCATTCAGAGATCCACTGGAGTCTGCAGAACTACACTGTCTTGACTGGAAAGAGTTACAGGTAAATCATTGATTACAGTGCCCAGTCCAGAGGCCTGATCTAATCAGATCTGATGAACGTTGATATTGCTTTCATTTGTAATCCCCAGCGTAAATTGGTAAAACTGTGCTTGGTGGGAGGGTTTTTTCAGAGAGAACAATCTTGGCCCAAGTTCTCATGGAAATTTCTGAATTTTGAACTTCTGAATGGGACTAATTTACATGGTGAAAGTTCACAGGCATTTTGGGACACCAGCCACTGAAAATGTTGCGTTGAGTATACAGTAGGTGATAAAGAACCATTCAGAAAGTATACATTAAAACCATTTCTCTTGACCATAAATTAAATTTCGAATGGTCAAATCAAATGTCGTTGTATAACTAGCACCAAAACAAACCACGAATATGAACCACAACAGAACCACAAAATACTCAGCATATACTATATCTGTTTCAGTCACAAGATTTCACAAAAAAATGAACCAGATGAAAATATCTGCCATCCATTGGGGCAGTGGACACCACAGAGAGGCCGATGAAGATGCAGTTTGGGTGTGCTGGGGGAGCTGATCTACAGTGTGGAAGTACATACCGATCCGGGGAGTACCGGTCCTCTGAAGTGCGCTGGCGGTCCATCCGGCTTGTGGTGTTGTACTGTGGGCCACCCCGGGCACCATGGTCCAAACTCCGACTGGGGAACGAAGAGCCGTTGGGTCACTCCAGAATCTGAGAAAGTCCCTGATTCACTTCACAATTCAGTGAGCCCTCACCTCTTGCTTAAAGGGTAACTCACCACAGCCAGAACTTGGAAGGTTGCACCACCCAACAGCACAGTACTATACACAAGCATTTTGTCTTAATAGAGGTCCCAGGATTATATTAACAAGTACAACCTCACATATTATCCCTGTCATCTCTTTGTCATTATCACTTCTTAATCAATATATTCTATGGATTTGTCGTGATCATTTGGCAGATAAATACTTTTTTAATGAAGAGTACACTGGAACAGGTTCTCTTTTCAACAATAGACAGTCTTGCCAACTATACTCTGTAAAAAGTCAGCAAACAATTTTCCCTGTCTAAATCTGAAGACTTTGCAGCATATTTTCTGGACAAGATTAACAACATTAGGACAGTGTTTAGTCACCTAAGGAGTGACACTCAAATATTTGGCTCCTTTATCTCCCCATTTGATGCCAAAATTGAGTCATTTGTGCTGGTTAGTACAGAAATGCGCAGTAAGGTCATGATGCAATTCAAATTGTCTACCTGTTCCATTGAGCCCATTCTGACCACACAATTTAAGACTATTTAAAACTGTCTATTGGATAAGGTGCTGTCAATTCCTCCCTTCAGACTGGTTTTTTCCCAACTTCACTCGAGACTGCCTAAGAGAAGCCCCTTCTGAAGAAACCTGACCTTGATCCTTCAGTGACAAGCAATTTTTGACCAATTTTCAATCTTCCTTTCTTCAATGAAATTTTAGAAAATTAGTTCTTCATCGATCACATTCTTTTATTCACACAAATAACATTATTGAAAAATTGTAGTCTGCCTTTCAGCCACATCATAGCACAAACACAGCCTTAGTAAGAACTCTGAATGATCTGAGGACAAACTTGGATGTCAAGAACTTGGATGTTGTTCTTGTTCATCTTGACCTTAGCACAGCTTTTGATATGCCTGACCATTTTATTCTTTTAGATAGGTAACAAAAAATGTTAGTCTCTCTAGAACTGTTCTCAGTTGGCTTCAGTCCTACCTCTCAGAAAGAGAATTCTTTGTTATCAATGATGAATACTTCTCTAAGAACTACAACATTACATGTGGTGTTCCACAAGGTTCTATTCTAGGCCCTGTTCTGTTCAGCCTATATGTTCAGCCCCCTAGGCAATATCATTCGCAAACATAGCACCACCTTTTAAAGTTACGCTGATGATACACAGCTCTACATTGCTGTAGATCCCGATGAGACTAGCCCCATTGATGCCTTTCAAAATTGTCTCTTAGATGTGAACACATGGATGGCTAAAAACTTTATCCAGCAGAACCAGGATAAAACAGATGTGTTAATCATTGGACCAAAGGCACACGGAGACAAACTAGCAACAAAACTGTAGTCACTTGCACCCAGTCCAAAGCATGAGGTAACTAGAGCTGGACTCACGAGAGCCCATTCCTCCGCCAGCATAGCTCAAGCTGGCTTGATTATTGTAATGCTCTCCTCTTTAGTCTACCAAAGGAAACCATTGGTCAGCTCCGGCTAATACTAAAGTCAGAAGCACATGATCTGATTAAAACCAGAAGGTGAGCACCCATTACTCCCATTTTTAAGTCCTTGCCCTTGCTACCTGTGAGTTTTAGGATCAATTTTAAGATACTTTAATTAATTTATAAATTTTTAAATGCCTTATCTCCTGACTATATGTCTGAAATACTACTGAGATACAAGCTTGGTAGACCTCTCAGGTCCTCCGCCAGTTGACTCCTCGCTGTCCCATAGGTCAGGACGCAAGCTCATGGAAAGGCTGTTTTTACGATTATGAAGCAATACTCTGGAGCAGACTACCCGAGGCTCTGAAATCTATGGAGAATGCACACATATTCACCAGAAATCTCGAAATCATCTTTTTGGTGAGGCTTTTAGTTAAGTTCACTTATCCGCACTTTATTCTTTCACGCATTTGTAGACTGCTGCACTTCATTTAACCCCAGTCCTTCCCCTACGGGCAAATTCTTATCGACGACCAGCACACAGGAAAATGAGTGTGGGTCCTCTATATATCAGCAACCAGCAGGACTAGGGTTAAAATGCTGTATCTTAACACGTATGTTTTATTTTCCATCTTATTTTCCATTAATTTACTTTTGAATGCCGTATTGTTGGGTCATGTTGTTACTTTATTACTTGTTGATCAAAAATATTGAATTATTTGTTTTAAAGTGTAATTTAGTCCAAAGAGGGTTTGGTTGTTTAACATTTTATTGTCTTACGCTTCATTGTGTTTAGAACCCCAGGTGATCAATAAAGTAATTTTGAATAGATTTAACTCAGGGCGCTTTCTGAGTGGTGGGCACTTGAACTGATCATTCAAGGAAATAAATCCAATCCGTATCGCTGGAAATCAGTATTCTTCTGTCAACTTGGTCACCTTTCGGTTGTATTTTCCACCTTATTTAAAGCTCTGTACTATGTTCATTCCACATGCTTTTAGTTAAGTTTCGGTTTTTTATCATTATACCCCCGATATAGTATATACCAAAGAATTTATGTCCGTCTGTCCTTCCGTCTGACCGTCCGCACCAGTTTGTCTGATCAATTTCTCAAAAAACGCTCAATAGATTGTTTTCAAATTGCAGTCATGCATTCCACACTTCATGGAGAGGTGCAGTGCCAAGTCTCATGAAAATTTGATTATTTTTTTCAATAATTACTTTTGTTTTCCATATTTTGAAATTTGAGAAAATTTACCACTGCAAATGTTGTCTGACCAACTTCTCGAAAACTGCTCATCAGATTGTTTTTAAATTTCAGTCACGCATTTGGTACTTCATGCAGAGGTGCAGCACCAATTCATATGAAAATATGCCATAATCTCTTCAGTGCACAAGGGTCGAGAGTATTAGTGACCTTTGCTCACTTTTTAAATTGATATCTTTGTCTTGTTGTCAGACCTCCTGTTTCAATATTGCAATTCTTGTATCTTTTGACATGTATTTAAAGTCCTGTATTTCACTTCATCTTAGGTAATGCACTTTCAGTTGCATTTTTTGCAACAATTGTGTGGTATAAGGTGACATAAATTAAGTTTGATTGAGTTTGTTAAAAAGATTACCAGCTACATGCCATGCTGCATGAAGTCTGATTTTATTATTGCATCAACAATGAATGAGCTTGAACAACATCCAACGTCTGCATAACAATGTGATGGTGGGTGGCAAAGGTGCGCAATGGTTACACCAGGCAATTCATCCTATTAGTCAGCAGCTAAAGAGGAACATATGGCTTTATTCCCCTTAACAGCAATATATAAATGAACAGATCATAGTAGATAGATAGATTTCTGTTTTCCAGCCCGGACAGTAATGTGAGTGCTTATTCATGGATTCCATGACCAAGGCACTTTACAACACTCTCACGGTACAGATGCATCACCCCAGCACTGCCAATATAATTGCAGAAATATAAACTGCTTTTCTTGTATTAATGCACAAAAGGCCAAAAAATGTGGATGCAAATTACAAAGAAACACAATCTGTCTGCCTCAAAACCTCCTTCATTCAAAAATTAATGCCAGGGCACTGGAACGTAGAAGTTACCTGTGTGGAGGGGGCACACTGGGTGAACGTGACCGGACTCGGTTCACTTCTGCCGACCGGGAGCAGTGGTTGGATGACAGGACTTGCTCTGGTACGGACAGCGTGGAGCTCTGTAGATCCCTGCCGTTGTGCCTGTAGTCTGTGGGACAAGACTCATGTCATGAAAAAGCAAAGTAACTGCTGCTTACTGTAGTGCGTGCTTCAGCCTAAGAGCCCTGCCGTCAGCACAGGGCTCCTCACTCAATTCGCCCGCACTCATTCACAACTGCAGGGACTGCTAAATCTAACCTGCAAATTAAAATCTGATCCAGGGTTTTTTTCTCCCTGGTAATTAGCCGAACAATCACTGCAACTGTTAGGCAAGAATGCCTTCACACCTGACTCCCATGAAGAGCAAGGATGGAAAACCATCAGTTCTCGCCTCTCAAGGACTGTGCTTGGATGATCCCCACAGTACACTCAGAAACAACAACCGTGCATTCCTCAATGCTACATCCTCTTCTCCCCTCTTGAATAACCGTATCAGTCATCCTAAAGGCGGCTTGAGCATGAGCAATAATCAGTGGGGAGAGGGAAAATAAGGGCAAGGTCAGAGGAGAGGAATAGAAGAAGGGTTTCCCTCCTACATAAGGGATTTGGATATGAAGGCCAGAGAGGGCATGATGGGAATACTGAAGAGACAAGAGGGCTTTCTCCTGACAGAAGAGGCTCGGCCCTGGCAGACTGGCTGAGGAACATAGAAATCTACTCTCTGCTTCCACTCATTCATTTTTTGCAGGGCAGATGCTCTGTATGCCAGGGCATCAAAGCCAACAGAGAAAAACACTGTGCACAGTGTCCTGTGCTCTGCATATTATTCAAGCGAAGAATGAGCCAAAGCCATTATTAAGCTGTTACAGAGCACATCTTTTAAAAATGTATTTTTAACATTCAAAGTCAGTGTTCTAGAATTCTGCTACTTTCAGTTAAGCCCAGAGCACATCAGTCAATCATTCTACAACAACTAGGAACATTCTAATGTTGGCAGTTGTCATAGAATGTTGTCTTAGAATGTTGTTACATGAACTGCCATGGCACAAACATCTCCAAACAACTCCAGATAAAGACAGACAGTCATGGCACAACAAACAAACATCTGTATTTGTCTGTGTTCGTTGGAGAACATTTCATAGGTACGCTCTGGGCTTAGCTTCAGAATGTTCTGATGAACATTCAAATAAATTTACGATCTGACATACTAAAGAGGTCAAAATAGACACAATGCTTTGAAGAATTCCCAACACCCAAAGAAGAAGCCCTTCCACTCTCCTCCCGCCAAAAAAGGCATGCAATATTTCCCAGTTCCGTGCAATCTCACCTGACACCACTCCAATGCCATCCTCACAATCAAAATCAGAGATCTCACTGTCACTGATTCTCTGGGATCCTACGGGCAGAGGATGAATAAGAAGGGGAAGGGTTATTATTCAGAGAGGAGAGTGATTTACGCTGTATTAAGGCTTCTGTGGTCCTTATTTGCACTTAGTCCAGTCTTGCGCCTTAAAGGTTTGCTCATTTCGGGATGTCCTTACTGCCATGAAAGCATACATACCCACAACTGAGAAAGTGACGATGCGAGTCGTGCTCGCTGTGACAGTCAGCCTTGAAGGCAAGGTCACGACTCATGACTGTAGTTTGGCAACAGTTGTTTTAAAAGGCAGACTTCCAAAATATTTCATCATGTGTGGATATGCCAGCATTGTTGTAATGGAGGATCTTTTCAAGTTAGAATATTTGACGTCAGTTCTTCCTTTGGCTTTACTAACATACTGCATCTAGATAGTATGTCATTTTACAGAATTTAAAATAACTTAATAAAATTACTTATGAAATCATATTTTTCATCTTAAAGTCAATATGTGAACATACTCTTACTCCATTACTATTTCAAATAATGAACACCAAAGACACAAAGCAGGGGCAAATCACAGGAAATACAGTGAGACCACACAAACAACCACAACTACACTGGGCACCAGGTTATGGGACAGCAGCTGAATGGAAAGCACTTAACAGAGACTCAGCTGCCATGACAGCTGAACATCCATGCTGGGATAAACAGGCCTAACATCTTTAAAAACTGGGGCCTGACACCAGCTGCTCTGGTGTCTGCTACGGATGAGCACAAGCATTAGGAGGATCGGAGGGGACAGACGGATGTGGCTAAACAGAGAGGCGAAAAACATTTGTAAGTTCGGCATTACGGTACAAAACAGAAAGAGGGAAAAGATTCAGCAGAGCCACACAGCATCAGAGCTCTATATTCCACCAGGAACACGCAGAAATTTACCTGAGTGGAACAAATATGGGCCTTTGTCTGGAAAAGTATTGTGGTGAAGTGAAGGACATAAAAACAAAAGCAAAGATAAAAAAAGCATAAAACACTGACATTTATGAAAGAGTGGCCCATCTCCCCAGCAAACGCTTAGCAGTCAGTCGGCAATGACTGGTAAAAAAAGAGCCAAAACAACAAGAGAAGACAGTGCTCAACAGCAGCAGGAGCAGGGAGCTGTTTGAGGGTTAAACTGCTACAGCATTTCATCCTCTATTACAAACTCACATACACAAGAAACTGCAAACTTGCAAGATATTTAAGATGAACATTACAATAACAAAAAAAATAACTTTTGTCTACCCATAAATGCCACAGGTGGCACACTGCAATCATAGGCAACTGTGGAACAAAAATATCAGTGCTCTACCAAAAAGCAGTAACAGATACAGTTAAATTAATGGTGCTTAATTTCAGGTTATTAGATGGGTTTGTTCTCAGCAGATCACCAGTGAATAAGGAGAGAGGCAATAAGAATGGAGTGTTCTAGAACAACTATAACTAATGTAAGTGGAATACCCTTCAAAAGACTACTCAGGTCAACTAAGCATGGGTGAAGCTACAGAATATGAGAGGTGAAACAGAGTAATTAGGGTAAATGCTGTGACCATTTGGGGCAGTCATGGTAACTAGGGTAAGGCAGGTACTGTCAAAATTCAGAACTGGAGCAAGGCACACATCACAGATAAAGCTGAATTTGGCCTTTAAATACAGAGGAAGAATAACACTTTTGCCAGACAGTTTCCAAAGACGGTCCAAAGTCAGGCTGGGCCAATCAAGAGCACAGAGAGTCAGGCAAGGCATAGTGGAAGGGTCTGGTCTGAGGTCAGTACCCAGGATGGCAAGCCAAATGAACAAGGGCGCACAGGGCAGATGCACACCTTCAACTCAAGGGATGGAGAGACTGAAATAAGTCATTCACCACGATCACGGGTTGTGGGAATTTTCCCAAATAAACAGTAACTTGATTTCTTTAGATCAAGCACCAAAGATGGAAGACTACGACACAGTAAAGGGAAGAAGTGATCCAGGAACTTAAATGCACAAGATGACAATGAACAACTGGGAACAGAAAGAGCACAAAGTAGGGAGGAATAAGACAATACTTAAATAATGCAAACCAATCAGGGAAATGAAAGAGAAACTGACAATGACAGCGACAGAGAGATTGCTGGGAAAAACAGTGAAGGAAAAGACGCAGGGCATGACAGTGCCTGCCTGTGGCCGACCCTGGAAGGCAACTCAGGAAAGTGTGAACTAGCGTGGGCCCCAAGATGGTCTGCGCCGGCACCCAGAAGCACTCCTTGATTATTCCTCCCAGTCCATTAGGAACTGGTGACCACGCTGCCTGGGCTGAAGAAACAGGATGCGATGCAAGGTGAATGCAGTGTCACCATCGATGAGCCATGGGGGATGTGGGGACAAGGGTGCAGGACTGTGGAAAGACAACCAAACAGGTTTAGCACAGGAGATATGGAAATCTGGGTAGATGCGCCAAAAGGGAGGGGGCGGATGAGTCTCACTGCTGAAAGCTATGAGACCTGTGAGACGGGGAAGGGATTGTTGAACTGGGGGGGCCAGCTTTTTTAACTGCGCCCTCAGAGGGATGTCTCTGGTCTCCAGCCACAGCTTCTGACCAACATGGTAGATGCCCGCTGTCACCGGTTGCACTGGTACTGGAGGGCCAGGCAATTTTTCAGCAGGAAGGTGCAAGCCCTTCTCCAGCCTGGGTGGATGCAGCAAACTAAGAGCGGAGCAAAAGGCACCTTCACTTCCCTTACTTCAGCCTGGAATAAAGGGGTTGGTAGCCCAGACAGCACAGCAGAGCAAGGGGGGACATTCAAAGACCTGCCACAGGAATGGAATTATGGATGTGTTCCATCCATGGCACGAGATATGACCACGTGCTGGAGGAACCTTTGGAGAGACAGCAGAAAGTCTTGCCCAACCCCTGGTTCAGCCTCTGAACTTGACTATTGGTCTTGGGATGAAAGCTAGATGAGAAACAAGGCATGGAGCAGAAGGCCTTCCAGACCTAACAAGAGAATTGTGTCCCACAATCAGATAAAACCTCCTAGTTGATGTCCTGAAGGTGCCCAACATACTGACGGAGGAGTTCCGCAGTCTTATTGGCCATGAGAAGCCTCGCCAGCAGGACAAAGTGGGCTACCTTCGAAAACCGATCTACAATAGTCAAGACCACTATAAACCTGTCAGACTCTGGCAGCCCAGTGACGAAGTCCGTGGCCGTGCATGCCCACGACCGCAGGGAAACTTCAATGGTGCTGGAGGAAGTCACTGGGGGGCTGGTTACTGAACTTTGCCTGAGCGCACAGATCACAGACAGCAACATACTTCCAGGTGTCCAGCCTGATGTTCAGCCTCCAAAAGCATCAACAGATGAGGGATAAGGTGCGGGAAACCAAGGCATGCTAAGGGGGAGGTGTGAACCCAGGCGAAGACTCTGGCTCTTACTCCTCCTGGGACGAAAAGGCAGTTCATCGATCACCCCCCCGGGCAATGATCTCGGACAAGAAGGCCTCCTCCACAAAGTGATCCAGCTCCACTTAAGTGGATGGCAGAAGGCATCCATCAGGACAACAGACTTTGGATCCTCCTTTGGAGTGAGGGAGTGCAGGCACGACACGGCATCAGACTTCACATTCTTGGACCCCAGTTAGTAGGTAAGAGTGAAATTAAACTGGCAAAAAAGGGACCACTAGGACTGTCTGTGATTGTGCCTCATGGCTGCATTGAGGAAATCGAGGTTTTGTTAGTCTATCTATCCAAACCAGGATTAAGATGCTGGCCCCCTCAAGCCAGTTTCTCCACTCATCAAATGCCGGCTTCATGGCCAGAAGCTCAAGACCCTCAGGGCTAAACTAGTTCCTCTCCACAGTAGACAGTCGATGAGGGAAGAAGGCACAGGGATTTGTCTTGCCATCAGCTGCTCAGTAAGTGAGGATGGGCCCAGAGTCAATCTCAGAGGCACCCACTACAACTATGAACTGGTGTTGGGGATCTGCGAGAGCCAGCACGGGAGCGCTGATAAATCAGCCCTTTAGCTGGCGAAAGGTGGAGGCAGCCTGAGAGGTTCAATGGAAGGGGATCTTGGGTGACATGAGGAATGTCAATAGGGCAGCAATAGCGGACAGCAGACTTGGAGCCAAAACCCCACCAACAACTAACTGAGGCCTAATTTATTCAGTGCATCCACTTATTAGGCTTGTGTCAGTAAGTGACATTGCTTCATGTCCTTTCTATGAGGTCTGTAAACTAAAACTACATGCATTTTACTTGCTGAAGGCAAAACACTCCAACAACAAGGCAGGAACTGAGGACAGCTGCAGGGAAAGCTAGGCAGAGCATCACAGGGAAGAAACCAAGTGTCTGGTGATGTCTATGGGTTCCAGACTTCAGACGGTCATTGATTGAAAAGGGTTTGCCAGTGAGTATTAAAAATAGCAATTATTGATTTTTGCCAGTTTGTCCAATAACTTTTGAGGCCCTAAAAGTTGAGGGGGCTGTGCATAAAATGGGTGCAACTCATCCATGGTTCAGAAGTCTGAGCTTGAAGCACATCTCGATTATTTATTTTCAAGATACACTGTGGTGGCAAACAAAACAATAACAATGAAAATTGTGTCTCTATCCAAATATTTATGGATTTAACTGCATATATACTCATCCATTGTTCTGGATTCTGGCACTGCTAGGGAGTACAGCCTGCTCCAAAGTAGCGACGTTCCTGGGAGGAGATCAATGGCACAGTCATCCGTGTGGTGTGAAGGAAGTGACATGGCTCAAGATTTGCAGAAAGCTTGGTGCAGGTAGATGGAAGGGACTCTTTTAAGGTCTTGCAGCTCCTTGCGGCCAGGAGAAAAAGCTGTGACCAAACAGGCAGACTACAGACAAGTCCTAGAGCTGGAAAGACTCCACACAATTACATTGCCGCCAGCCCAATTAATGTGAAGGTTATGGCTTTCTAGCTATAGTTCATGAGGGCTAATATCATGGTCTGGGTGAATACTCTTTTCTGATTGGCTGGCAGGTATTGATTAAAACCGTGGAACTGCACAGGTATTTTGGCTACGGTAGTTTCACCGTTCGAAATCATCCGCTAGCCAACACATTTGGCTGGGTGTAACGGAAACCTACTCATTTATCACCAGTAAATTTGGCGGCGTCATAAAGTTGCGTCCCGCCGGTTGGTTAACAATAGGCACTCCAGCGATAATAACCGTAAATATTTAAGTAGCGAAGTAATCACGCTTTATTCATTAAACGATAGTAAATGTGCACAGTTACAAAGGAAGCTAACATGTCCACTTCATGTATCAGCAACTGTTGACAGTTCGCCTTAAAACCGTGTAATGCACACCTACGAGTTGATTATCCTTTACATGCGCTGATTTTATCAGATAGAAAAAAGAATGTTCTCAAAATAGTTACTGAAGGCTCTCATCTGAAGCAGAATGGTGGCTTCAACAATGTCAGAAAGTGCCATTCCTGTCAGGCCTGGGATTGGATGGGCACGAGTAGGAATCTGTGGGAATCCTCAACTGCCCAGCAAGGGTCAGATGGAGGAAATTACCATGTGCCCCGGAATCAATTGAAACTTTGGCCGAAAACTGCAGCCATGTATGAGAAGTTGAACAAAAAAAAGGTCAGCAGGAAGGGTCCCCCGAGAACACTCCGACTGGCAATCAACTGGGCAGAGGCCCAAGTTGATACAACGTTGGTTTAATATGGCATGGTCCACAAGCATGGGCTCCAATGGTGGTGGTTAGTCAGGGGGTCTGGTGAGTTAACTGGCTGGTCCCAAAGGAGAAGGTGCCTAAAGGCGAGTATACAAATCTACCAGTAGCTCCTGAAGACAGGTGTCAATCCTGAGAGCAAAGTAATTTAGGTCATTCAGGTCAGGTGGCAGGAGGCACGTGGTCAGCTCCTCCTGTATGCAGTCAGCCAGGCCATACAGTAAGCTGTCATACAGCACCCACCAGGAGGAGGCAGCCAAAATATTAAATTCGATGTAGCAATCAAAGACTGATAAGTTACTCCGGGGGAGCTGAGGGAGAGGAGGTGCTGTGCAGCTGCATGCCCTGGGCGGGAGCTGTCAAAGATCATCTTGTCAGCAAAGGCGGAGAAGGTGTGTACGGCCGGATCCCCAGCCTCCCACCAGGTTGCGGCCCAGTCTGGGCACGCCCAGTCCGGTGGGTGATGGCAAAGGTCACCCTGGAACATTACCGGAGAAGGAAAACAGCTGAAGGTTGAACACCACAGAGCACTGTACCAGTAAAATGTGGCATATACATGTGTTGCTGTCGTACAGCTCCAAATGGGGAAGTCCATGTTCCAGTGGTTTTGAGGACTGGGACTGGGCTTGCAAAAGGAGTGAGCAGAGAGCCTGGACAGCAGCGATGGAGTCCTGGGAGATGATGTTGAGCTGACTAGAGATAGCCCCGGCACATGGGTGAGGTTGATAAAGCTCTGTTTCTTTTTGCCCAGGTGGATTCCTTAAAAGTGGATAGCCTCAGCAGGAAGAAAGAGACCTGCTGACTCCATGCGGTGGCTGGATTAGACTGTCATGAATTTAGAACAGAAATCAGGTGAAAATCACAAGTAATGCTAAATTTTCCCTTTAACAACAAAAGAAAAATAACCCAAATCACTTTTGGCCAGTAATCGGGATGGCAAGCCAAATAAACCAGGGCACACAGAGCAGGTGCACACCTTTGCACTGAGGTAAAGGAGAAACTCGAAAAAGCCACTCGCCAGGACTGCATTCTCTGTGCAGATTTTTCCTGATGAAGAGTTACTTGCTTTCTTTAGACATAGCACTGAAGACAAAAGATGACAATCAAGCAAAGGGAAGACATGGACCAGGAACCTAAATACAAAAGATGATAATTAACAACAGGGAACAAGTGAGAGGAAGAGTACAAAGGAAGCGGCAAAGTACAAGACAATTAAATAATGAGGACCAATTAGCAAAAATGAAAGAAAAACTGACAGGGACAGCTGGACTGCAGGGGAAAACAATTAAGGAAAAGACTCAGGGTGTGACAGGTACGTACTCTGCAGCCTGCGTGTGGGGCTCTCTCCCTGTAGCAGCCTCCGCTGCATGTAGGGCGAGGGGTTGGGCAGGGGCATAGAGGATACGTCATGTGTCTGAAGCTTATACCAATGTGGCTGGTCATCCAAAAGGGCTGTCTCCAACTCAATAAGGATCTGCAGGAGGGAAATCCAATGGAGGATACTCAACCTAAGCTGCATCTCTCCAAAAAAAAAGCAAATAAATCATAATGATTAATTTATCAATTTCAACAAGGCCTAGGCTGTCGCCCCCAACCGCAAAGGGTATATCGGCAAAACCCCCAGAGAATGCTCCCCCCAAAAAAGCCTAGCTACTGTATTGCCTCAGACAGACTTATGAAATCATAACAAACTGAACACAATTATATCTATATATGCTCAGCCTGCTCATATTAACTCATTAATAATGAAAAATACATTTTTTATGTGGTCAGTAATACATTTAACGACTAAAGTTATTATTTAATCTATTGATATGTTTGGTGTAGTATTCAGTAATAAATGATCAAGACGGAAAGAACCCATTGGCAAAATTTCAAGGTGATATTGCTTACATATAAGCCAATATGATGGAACTCAGGTGATCCAGAAAATTATTGGGTTAATTATTTTTATTACCAGTAATACAAAGCCCAAAATTAATCCAGTTCTCCTCCCTGATAAGATTGAAAGGCATATAAAATTTGAAAAGGATCAATAAAACAGTTTTTGAATTATTGTGTTAACACAAAGGATCTGTGGTGAACACGCACACGGCATATGCGGACGAGGTGGTGATGATGATTCTATAGTATCGACTTGCATTATGGAGGCATATAGCTAACCACATTAGAATTAAAATTCATTCACAGAAATGTGTTTTTGTTTTCAAGATGCAAGAGCATTATTTGTATCTGTTGGGTTTTTGCTTTGTTTGCTTTCTAGCTCCGGTCCGGTCTGCCAGTTGGGATCCACTTCTCCAGTCCGCATTCCATGCCAAGTTTTGTTCCTGCGTGCTGCATCTTTCATTGCTTTGGTTTGGCTGGTGGTGTTTCCACTTCCTTCACAGCTGTTCTGAATCCGGGGCTGTTCTAAGCTTGATTGCCTCTTGATTGTTTTTACTCATTACTAACAATTACTAGCTCACACGGGAGGTGTTTCTTTAGACAGGCATGCACTAAGCCTTACTAATTTAGCCCCCGTTTACACATACACGGTTATTTTGACAAACGGAGACATTTCCCTGCATTTGTGCCATTAGTTTACACGCAAACTGAGAATTCGCCTCTGAAAACGATTCTTTCTAAAGACTCCGGCCAGAGTGGAGATTTTTGAAAACTTCAGTGGCACGTTTGCATGTAAACTGAGAAAAACAGTTTTAGGCAGCCGACATTACAGTATGCGCCAGAACTTGCACCTGCGTCAAAAGTGCGACCTATGTTTACATTTTCATTTGGCTGTGGTGATCATGGATGATTGTGATTCGTTTCTGTTGTTGCTATTTTTGGGATTCTGATTGGCTAACGTGGGCTTGAGCTTAGTTACACTGCCACCTACAGGTTTGATATGCTCTTGAGGGCATATATACACATGTATGTGTAAACAAAAACTTTTCTGAAAACTGATACGTGTGCATGATATTATTTTTGAAAACGGAGACGGTGAAATGTTCGTTTAAGAAAATAGCCGGCCACGTGTAAACGGAGGGTTAGATAGGGTATCGATTGGCATGATTTCCCACATTTGCTATTTTCTAGATCTCGTTTGCTTTTCTGTTAACAGTCTCACCCTTTCTTCTCTGCTGCATCTTACATTGGTACTTAAGCTGACCACGCCCATTCTCTTAATGGGCTCGTTAAGTCTTAAAGCTTGTCCCATGTCTCATGCTTCTGTGCCTTGCCCCTCTCGTTTTGCCCAGGTGTTCCTTGTTTCCCTGATCCCGCCCCGAGCCCTTATACTCTGAGGTGGAGCTCCAATCTGGCAGACGGATCCTTGTTTCGCTACAGTTTGTTTCGCCACAGTCCTGTTTCGCCCTTGTATTGTTCAGTGCTTGTCTAGTTCTTTGTTCTTTGCCTTAATCTCGGTGTCTAATCATAGTTATCCACATTATAATAGCCGAGTGGCCTCTGTGTGCGTGCGTGTGTGTGTGTGTGTGTGTGTGTGTGTGTGTGTCCGGCCACTCGGTGTTAGATTCCACCGGGCGCGTATCTGCAGCATAGCCGGAGCGACACTGTTTGGCTCCGCCTTGAAGGCGACTGTGTCCGGCCAATCAGTGCTAGACTCCGCCGGGCGCGTATCAGTGCTAGATTCCACCGGGCGCGTATTTGCAGCATAGCGGGAGCGACGCTGTTTGGCTCCGCCTTGAAGGCGACTGTGTACGGCCAATCAGTGCTAGACTCCGCCAGGCGCGCACCTACAGCATAACGTGAGCGACGCTATTATAATATAGACATACAGGGGGAATCCCGGGGAATCCCCAAGAGCGGGGGATACCGGGGGATTTGGCTATTTGGCTCCGTCTTGCAGGCGACTGTGTCCGGCCAATCAGTGCTACACTCCGCCAGGCGCGTATCAGTGCTATATTCCACCGGGCGCGTATCTGCAGCATAGCGGGAGCGACGCTGTTTGGCTCCGTCTTGCAGGCGACTGTGTACGGCCAAACAGTGCTAGACTCCGCCGGGTGCGTACCTGCAGCATAACGTGAGTGACGCTATTATAATATAGACATGCAGGGGGTATTCCCCCTTTGTCCTCTCCTGGGGATTCCCCTGCGTGTCCTCTCCTGGGGATTCCCCTTCTGAACCCAAGCCAATTCATCCACAGGAGTCCCGAATCCCAAAAAACAGATGCCAAGCCGCAAGAGAAAGTAACGCGTAATCTGCAGCATAATGTGAGCGACACTATTTTGTTCCGTCTTGCAGGCGATAGTGTTCCACTGAGCGCGGAATGTCAGCGCAGCATATTCCCCTTGATGGTTACTTAGTTTTAGTTACTATAAAAACATCGGTCGCGTGACAGCCACCTTGGTGTTTATGGAAACACCATAGCAACACCATAGCAACGTGATGACATCATAGAGGTGCATGTGATGACATCATAATGCTGCACAAAGTTACATAAAATAGAACCCGTGGATCCCCACGGGCAGAGTGCTAGTTTTATTTATTAGCCTTGTTATTCCCTCCTATTTTATCAGCTCTTTGAGTGTAGTTTTTTGTTGGCCTTTGTGCCCCCTTATGTTCCCCAAATTAGGTATTTCTGTTCTGTTTTTCAGCTCCTTGAGTTTTCAGTTGGCCCTCGTGCCGTGTTTATTTTGCGTGTTGTTTAATAAAAGCCTTTTATTTTGGATCAATGTCTTGTGTCTGGTGTTTCCCATCGCCGCACCTAACAGCATCATAGGGAAAACAAAATGTAGTCCTCCACTTTGCCTTTTCATTTTCAAGTCCATGTATGCAATTTTAATAACAAATTGAAAATTAAAATACATTCCCCATTTGCATTTTCAAAAAGTGCCACGCAATATCACTAACAAAATGAAAACAAAAATGCTTATCTTATAATGCAAATACATTCTCGGAAATGCTTTTTCTTTTTCTAGAAGCAAGCGCATTATTGGTATCATCGTGAAAATGACAACGTAATCGTCCACTTTATGTTTTCATTTTCAAGTCCATTTAGGAACTTCTTATATCAAATTGAAAAGTAAAATACATTCCCTATTTGCATTTTAATTTGCAAGAAGATAAAAATAATTGTAGCCTTATAACACATTGGCCTCCAGTTCTTTATGTGCGATTCTGTGAACACATCGCAGAGGTGCACTGAGCTAAGAGAAGGGAAAGATGCATGCTGTGTTGCTAGCATCGTGCTGCTGTAGAAGACTTGTTAAATCTATAAATTAATGATTTCTGTATTTATTATAATGTAAAGTCACTTGAAATCATATGTTCTCACAAGCAATAGCCAGATGTCGACACAGTGAGATATCTTGGGCAATCAATGTGTGTTTTTCACAAACACGGTTAGATCGTTTGACTAACGTTATGTTAATTAGCTAGCTGACTATTTTCCTGAAAGCTGGGGAACATTACGCACAACTACTGCATAAAACTTGCTTCCAGTTTATTAAACTTGACTAGATTGCAATCATTTTTGCAAATTTTTTTTGATGCTTGCAGCAGGATGTGTCTTTCTCTTCCTGCAGCTCAGTACAACTCTGGGATCAGTCCACAAAATTGCAGTGTGGCACACTAACCAGAGGCTGATGTGTTTGTTATACAGCAACTATTGTATGTAGCTAGGTATTAAGGTAAAAGAAAAGTATGGGCACTGGTGTATTAATATATATAAGCTGTCCAAAGTCGCGAAGACAGCAATGGAAGTATGTAGCCCAGGAGGGCAGGAGCGTGTGAACCTGCTTACTTACCGAGTAAACTGTAAAACAGATTGCGCGCAGAAAATTTGTCCAAGCAGCAACAGATCTGAGTGTAAGCACACAGTTTGAGTAGAAGCTAGGCAAATTGAAGTGCACGCAGGGGCTAATTGAGCGCGAGAGCACAATTTTTGGAGAAAACTTTACAAAATATACGCATGAAATCTATATGTCTACTCTCAAGTCGAAATACCACACCCTTCAATAGGAATGAAATCCCACAATATCCAGTTTGTGGAGCACTTCTCAAAAATTAAAACGCAAATGGGGAATGTATTTCAATTTTTAATTTGTTATAAAAATTGCATACAAGGATTTGAAAATTAGAACGCTAAGTGGAGGATTAAATTTTCATTTTCATTATGATACAAATAATGTGCTTGCATCTTGAAAACAAAAATGCATTTCTGATCATGCATTTCCATTTTACTATTATTAGCTATATGCTTCCATATTGAATTAAAGAATCAAATGGCAAAATTGAAGCTGATATTGCTTACATATCGGACAATATGATGGAAAACAGGTGTTCCAGAAAATTGAAATTTTTTTTTTAATTTCAAGGTGATATTAAAAAATTGGGTTAATAAATTTATTATTGCTAATAATACAAGGCCCAAAAATCAATCCAGTTCTCTGTCTTGATAAGATCTAACGCATATTAAGTTTGATAAGGACCAATAAAATACTTTTTCAGTTATCGTGAAAACACAAATGATCTGCGGTGGATGCGGCAGACATGAACGTGGCAGAGATAACAATTCCAGAATATTGGCCAATCCATTTTGCCAATATAATTACAAAGAGGTTGTATTCACAACATGAATGCAAGTAAGAATTTTCCAGCGTCACAGAACGTGAAATCATCACGGCCTTTTACTTGAAATAACACAAGTTTAAATCCTGTTTGGAAAGCACTGGTGTTACCAAAACTTGGATTTATTCAGTAAAATTTTTGATTTTAACACTACAGTATATGCAATGTAAGCAACAAGTTGCCCAGTATGAAGATGTTTGTCAAGCAGATCAATAAACTTAAACATTTTGGCTTGAAATAACCACGGTTATTGTGCTCTCAATCCACTTCAAGACCTTCTTCTTAAGACAGTGGGGCAGCTTGCCAACTCACAAACTGTTGTGCTTGAGGATGTACACATTTCATGCAGGTTCACGGGTTTATGGAGATTGGTTATGAGGCACAAGTGCAAGGGATGATGCATTCATTCACCTAACATTGACTCAGATAAAGGAATAATATAAAGAAAGTATCGACAATGGGTGATATTTATTTCACCCGCAACTGACCCAAACAAAACTGCAAAAGATGCTCTTTCTTACCCCCAAACAACAGTTTCTGGTGTCAAACCTGTACCAAGAATAAGCAGGAAGGCAGCAGTGTCTCACCTCTCCCAGGAACTCGCTCTCCTCCTCCCTGACTCGCGCCTGGTCCCACAGAGTGATCTCCAGCATGCGCTCACGGAACTCCCGCCGGTGCACCGGCGAGTACATGAACGTCTGGTTCCATTTGGGCTCTAAAGTTTTCTTTACCGTTTTTGTTCTTCTCTTGCTTTTGTCACTAGACGAACAATGATTGACACTGTTTTTATTTACTAACAAGATATAAAACCCCCAAAACATCTGCAGCAGTAAAATGGAGACTTCTGCATCCTCATTATCCCCTCCCTGCACAGTGAGGATAATGCCGCATCTCCATAAACAACTGCAGCACAGATGCACATCACTAAGACAGCATTCAATGGTAGATATAATGCAATTAACAATGTGTACATGAAAGCAAGTTACTAAATTTTGAAGATCAGGAAGCTACATCTGAATTGAATATACAGTATAAATGAAACACACTAGGACAAAAATTTTATATCAAGCTGAGATTCTAACCAAGGACCTTTTTGCAAAGCCCAGACTCATCCCGATGCATCAAATATTGACCTGACAAAGTGTTGATATGCAACGCTAAAGGACGCTGTTGGCATGCTTATTTGATGCCAGTTTCAAATGAACCCTACCCCCTGACCCCGAGCCCTTAACTGGAACCCTAACCCTAAGCATCAAATAAAGACGCCAAACGCTTCCTTTTGTGTCGTACATCAACGCTTGGTCTGGTAGAGTCACTATATGGCGAGTTGAGATGAGAATGTGTTGTCTTGCAACAGTGCTATCTGAGCCATGCCACCAAGACCATTTAAGCATGCACAAATGTAATAACACAACCAATCACTGGTCCAAACTAAATGTGAGCAATCGTTGTTAATGTCAAAAGGTTTTCAGTGAGCAAACGTTTTTAGCGCATCAGCCCCTTAAGATATATGTCAATGTAACAAAAGGAGCAAAATATGTCTTCTCCTACCTTCTGTCAGGGAGGAAATAGATTTTTATGTAGGGATTCCGTGGCCGCCCATCTTCCCTGGAAGGCAAGTCTTTTGCTCCCAGGATTGTGACAATGAGCTGATGACCCACTTTATCATACCAGAGTTTTACCTGTAAGGAGAGTGACATCCATTTTTAAAAGGCTTCTTTTATAACTCATAATGTTAACACGGTGGGGCTAATTGATCTGTGAGGTCACATGCCCAGCAGAGATCATTCTCAAAAACACATATACGTAACTCTGATGGCAGTTCTGGTTCTCTCCCTGTTAACTTCAAGTTGTGTGCAACCGAATTTGAGAATAAAATTATCACAGAAAAAAATCATGCAATCTTTCAGCTTCTACTTCATGATTTGTCTTCACCGGTTGCGTAGTTAAACGCAGGACTGCCAAGAGCAATACTGAAAGCACGATAACCATAAAAACTTCATCTAACATGAAGTACAGTATTAGATTATGTTATTCCAGTTGACTTTGACAAGCCTAGTGTAAGGTGGAGTCTCAGAAGTGGTCAGGAGTGACTATTCAGTCAAAGCAGGTCCATTACAAAGCATCTAAATTAAAAACTTGAGAAATGTAATGTAGTCCCAAGCCTCCCTCTACAGTGGTCTCCACCAGCAGATAAATAGAAGAGGGGACGAGGGCGAAGTCTCGGATCAAGGGGCGAGCCCTAGACAACACTCAGGGTTAATCATCACCCTACAACTTCAATAACTGCCCTGGCACACCCTAGACAAGGCCCATTGCTGCTTTCTCACAAAACCAATGCTCCTCTATCTACCTCAATGAGGTACAGGAATTTTGCAGAGGAGTCAAAACCCATTGAGCATATTCCAAATCTGACCAATCAAAAATACCAGAATGAAAAGCAATATTATAAAATTTGCAAATTATAGAGTACAAATAATTAAAAAGAACTTAATTTTTACCAAAGCAATGCTTTTAAAGTATCAGTTGAAGCTGTTTTGCTAAGCAAATTAAACAAGAAAGGAACAGCTCGTGAAGAACTTGTGTGGGCTAGCTGAAAGATAGACAACATAATTTAATAATTAACTCTTAAATTAATTATTCTCTTAAATTATGGTATTCTTTGATAGCAAGGATATTACATGAGTAGTTACTAAGATTTTATCAGGAGGTGGCAAGAACTTTACTGGCTGTTTGCTAATATTTTTAGGGTCAACGTTAAAGCTTTACTTGATGGTTGCTTGTGCCTAAAAAGGTTACCAGTGCATTTCTGGTGGTTGCCAGGTTGCAAACTTGTGATTCCCAAACCATAAGCTATGAGAAAAGTTTTGATGACTCTGATTGGCAGAGAAATAATGTACACCACACCTATTACGTACCGTCTATGATGAGCTGACGGAGAGAGATAATCGCTGTACAGTTGTACAGTTTTGCGTAGTGCAAGCCATACATTCATGTGCATGTGCATGAATTTGAGTGGGACTCGGAAATGAAATATGATTTTGCTTGCCGAATTTAATTTTTCATTTCTCATTTTTGTTATTATGCATGACATGAAATTGCTGATCCACAGCGTGAGAACTTGATATGCCACTAAAAAGCTTGAGACTCACGGCATAGCATTGAGAGTTGGCAAGTACTGGCTATCGAATTCTGCAATGAAACAACTGATAGCTTAGGTTTTTAAAGTTTATTTCATAATGTGTATGTATGTGGAGTTATACGTAATCTTTGCTTTACATCTATGATACCTGGGCATGTGGACATATACATATTTTTATGTATAGATGAACGATGGCTTTATAATTTGAGTTTGCCACAAACTGGCTCATTAAAAGGTAGCCTGGCCTGGGACATTCACACTCAAGTTGGCCTGCCCACTGTTGTCTAGTGTGAGGCTACCACCTTCACCCCCCAAAAAAATAGTCTACTAACTCAACCCTAATATATAAAAATTTACAGAAATTGTGTTTTTCAATGCAGAATATGTTTGCGTGAATATAAAAAGTCCAGAGGCAAAGCTTTTATCATTTTAGGGGGGAATATGTAAAATAACTTATCATTTTGATAAAAATTGATCTGTAGCCTATATATTGCATTTTATATACTATAAAAGATTTGCTATTCATAAAATGATTTAGCCTGTACAACAACTGCACATATGATTGGCAATTTATGACAGATTTAGCCAATACAAGAACTGCGCATATGCACATTGAGTGATTAGCTATTCATAAATGATTTAGCCTGTACAACAATTGCGCATATACACCAATGAACCATAACATCATGACCACTGACAGGTGAAGTGGATAAAATCACGTGTGCACATGCAGCGAGCTCTAGGTGGGTGTGTCCTAAACTTGTTTTAAAGTTACTTTTAGCATAGCAGAGTCATCAAAACTTCTTCCATAGCTATATGGTTTCAGAATGGAAAATTCGCTGACAGACTGGTACTAAGTGGTTGCTCAGTGGTAGCTGGGGCCATACTAGGTGATTATTATGGTGTTAGTATGCTCCTGCTTACGTGCTATATATAGTACTAGGGATTCGTTAGTGGTTGAGAGGGTCAAACAAGGTGGTTGCTCGGGGTTTGCAAGGATATTAATGTGTTAGTTTGCAGTTTGTAAGATGTTGTAGGTGGTAGCGAGGGTCTTACTAGATGGTTGCTGAGGTGCTGTAAGGGGTGACAAATGTGTCAGTATGTGATTTCCAAGGTGTTGCAGATGGTACTATGTGGTTGCTAGGGAATTGCTTATGTGTAACTATGTGGTTGCTGTGGTATTGATGTGTAGTTGTTAAGCTGGTACTAAGTGGTTGCCAAGATACTGTGTGGTTTGTTGGGGTCATACTAGAAGATTTTTTAAGGTGTTAGCATGTTGTTGCTTAAGTGTTCAATGATGAGTGTCAGGAGTTTAAGAGGGACAAATTAGGTAGGCGTTAAGGTGTTGCAAGAATATTCGTAATGTGTTAGTGCATATTTTTCACAGGTGTTTTAGGTGGTTGCTGGGGTCTTACCAGGGGGCTAGTAAGGTGCTGCTAAGATGCTAAAAAAGGTGTTAGTATTTGACTAATAGGATGTTGTAGGTGGTACTAGATGGTACTGAATGGTTCTTTGTGGTCGCTGAGGTATCAGCAACTGTTAGGATGATGCCAGTGGTTCAGTGGTTGGAAATTTTGATCAATAAATTATGAATATAAAAACTGAGAGAGAGCAATTGCTTTTTAAAAATATCAAGAAATTTACATTCCAATCATCACTTCTCCAAGATCTCAATATTTTTCCACTCAGCTGAAAAAAACTGAAATAAAGAGGGGTAACTTATGATTTAATTGAATGCAAGTAAGTATCTAAAATAAATCCATCCATCATCAAACATGTCAACTGAGGTTCAAGATGAAGGTATTCCAAAGTACAACAAAGTACTATTGGAGAATAAAGAATAAAGTGTGGGCAGAAAATAAGTGTCCTCGTTTACAGCTAGCCCATTGATAAAAATAAAATTAACTAATTAGGAGCCAACAGATTAATATAATCATACAATATAATTAAAGCCATGAAAGGTAATCTGAGCATCTTTACATGCTACTATGGGTATATTAGCTTGTCCTTGAGAAGTATGGGCAAAAGCTTTCATGAAACAAAGAGACTGTCAGACACTGACATCAGGCTAATCCCACTGAACTCTTTCATAGTCATCTACCTAGTCAAATGCAAACCACTAAGCTCCTGCCCATACTTAATAAGACTTCACAAACAAAAGAACTACATAAACTCCTGTTAATGTCCTACACTGCTGAAGTGTTAAAATTGTAAATGCATGCAGCAAAGCCACAGGAGGCATTCAGTATAAAGTATAACAGATCAGATCTCATCATCAAACAGCTGGGGGATGAGGAAAGGGGATACACTCAAACAAATTGTACCCTAGTTCTTGCCATAATGAAATCAAGTACAGACCAATGCAAATAGAATAAGTTTAATTTATTTTCCATATTTAATTCATAATCAGTAAAAGTTAAATATGCTTAGCAATAAGAATTTTTCATTTAAATAATTCATTTTATGACTTCAGATTTCTGAGGGCACCAGTACACCCTTACATGCAGGTTTGAAATAACTCCTTAAGTGGACCGTGAAGCAAAATTTTGGAGTCAAAAATGACTTTAGAAAAAGTTTTCTTTATTTGTCTCAATTTGTTTTTTTTTAATATAAATTTGGCATCTCCAATCCCATCTGAATTTGGAATGCCCAATCCGAGAACTATGTACAAGTCTTGCTCGTATGCAACCCCCTATTGCCAGCTCAGGAGAGAGAGACAGTTTGCGGCTTTCCTCCGAAGCACGCGCCTGTCAGCCCCTGCATCTTTACACTCATTGGTCGAAACCATCACAAGTTCAGAACGAGGGCGGAGGATACCCGAACATGAGCAAGCTTAGAATCTCACTGACGAGCGCCCGGCTGGCCAACAGGAGGCGCTTGAGCAACGAACAAGGCAATCATTTTTAATTTCCCTTCCCAGCAGTCCATTCCCAATTTGCATCCCGACAGCGCTTTTAGCCAATCATGCGCTGTTCTGAGGAGGCTGCCGACCACTGCTGGTTGGTACGACCGGGGATCGAACCCGCGCCGTAGTAGTGACTACTGCACCACAGTTGCGGCGCCTTAACCAAGTGAGCTAACCCGGCAGCCCCCCTTTCATAAATGAATCAATAAGAGAAGGCGAAGTGAGGAGATATCCACTGAGGAGATGGGAATTCTGTCGAAATGGCCTGTGTTTTCAAGGGATTTTAAGGTAGCGAAATTAAAAGAAGCTCTCATTAATACAGTATTTTTTGTCAGTTTACACTTTACATGATGCTGACAAAGGTACAATTTGTTTTTTCATCGTCAAAAACTTGTCTGTGAGCTTCACTGGAAAATGCAATCTCCTTTAAGAAATGGGACAGTAAACTTTACCCAACTTTTCACTGTAACATGGAACAGGTCAGACTCAATCCAATAGCAAAAAAAAAAGAACTTTGCTGTGAGGTTTGATAATTCAGCTGAGGAATGTCCATATTTTAGACTGTATTTTTATTGTAAGAATCTTGTAAATAACACAAATTTGAATGGTACACATTTAAGCTTCATAAGACGAAAAGTTCACTATGAATGGATTGAATAAACTAAAAAAGTATGTTTCATGTTACACAGAAAAGCAAAAGATTTAGTTATCCCAGAAAATCGTACATAAACATTTAAAGAGACTCAACCTTCCATGGCCAAAGCCAAAATTAATTTACCCTCATTTTTTAATCACGTTTTTTTTTCTGTGCTTCAGGCAATAGCAGATTAGTCTCTTTAAATTCAATTTATTCAGGATTGTTAGACATGCAAACTGTTCCAGGCTCCTGGCAAACCAGCACAAATCATGTAACAAACAACAGTAAGAGCAGTAATAATAGCAATATTAATAACGGAGGTGATGACATAAAGTACCACACTTTAAAAAACAAACTCAAAAGGATAACAGATTGAAATGCTGCCATTTCCCTGCTATGCATTTTCCATACAAGTAAGAAAAAAGATGAAAAGAGAAAAAATGAGAAAGGACCAAGTAGAGAAGTCTGTCAATCAGACAGGGACTGTTACCTGAACCCTAGGGACAAAAGGCGAGGTTCTTCTACTAAGGCTTTGGCTCTGGGTAAGCAAAATTAACAAAGAAAATTGCAATAAAATAAAACCCAAAATGACAGGGCACACAAACACAAAAAACATACTCAAAAGAAGACTTAATACTCTGGTGCCATTTTCCTCTTTTCATTCATCTTACAAATTTTCCTTCTCTTTTCTCAACAATCATTTTGATTTTAGTCCTGAGGACACTATGTATGGGCTTTGACGATGTTAACCACTGCAGTTATTAGCAGGGACTCAAGGTAATGTGTTTTTTTTCAATATTGTTAGGTGTCTTTATGGGTTCTCGATCGCAACATCCAACAAACATCTGAGTTTTGAATGAGAACCCCTATTTACAAAAATGATCATTAGGCATTTAACTTTTACACTCTGGTGTTTAGATTATAAACGTCACATGTTCCACAATCTTGCAGTGAATGTGATGGCCCCAAGTAGGCATGATAAGAACAGTGATCCATCAAATGAGGCCAGCTAATCTTCAGTACTTATAATGCCAACCTATACTGGGGCTCTGCTGTACGCACAAGAGGAAAGAGGATGCATAATTCCCATGCATCTTTGTTTTTGTGGACATTAAATACAGCACTTTATTCATGCCATTATCTATTACAGTAAAGAAACTTTAATGCTTTTGTTCATTTAAAAAAATCAATTCAGTGCGTTCACTTTGGCAGCAACTGCCTGTTAGAAATTGTATAGAACTTCTTTACCACATCACGGTAAAACACGATAACCCCATTAAGTAATGTGAACTCATTTCTTTGCTTTAACTCCAGCTGCCATGATAAGTTTTAGATATTGAACTCAAGTTCATAAGTTTACAAAAGTTAAAGTTCTCCATTTCTTGACTAACTGTACCCTAAAACAAAGCTTATTTTCAAGTTGAGTTAACTCACATTTTTAAGGCTGCCAGCAAAATTTTGTTTCTGAGATTAACAAGCCTGAAATGCACTACTGTGTACTGTTCTAGTGTACACTGGATACCTTATGCTACTCTACATAGCCCTAGCTATACAGAGCAGTAGCCTGCACATGAAAATGTGTCCCTTACAGTCACATGTCCACCAAGTTATCGCAATCATCTGGACGTCAGTGGGACATTACCATTGATCACATTAGTTTGTGGAATACAGCAGGCTAAATCGAAATTCTGTGGCCATGTACTGTGAAATTTAGCTATTGTATTATGGAATTCACATGTCAGTGACACATGGCAAATTTCATATATCATTGCCTTGCTCTTTATCCAGGGTAAGTTGCTTCCAAAACGCAATTCCGGAATTTTACAAAATACATAACTTCGTAACAAAACATGAAAATTGGCATATTCAAGGCCTAGGGAAGTGTTATCTTAAAACAGATGTCCACAACCCTCAGAAAAAGATGTCTCTGGCATGCCTCCTCAGTTAAATTTACAACAATCCTTAACCATATATACTTAACCGTATAGGCCAATTCTACAAGTCAGTTAATGCAAATGTAGGCTAGTGTACACCGTCCACATACCAAAAAATACTGTTACAAACTGAGAGGGCGGAATAAAAAAAAAAAATCAAGCAAACGTAATTTTTGAGTCCCATGTCACAACTGACATGTCGTTCTGAATATTTGCCCTTGCGTAAACCTGCAGTAGGGTGAAGCTGGCTGTGAGAAATAGCACACAGGATCCACATTTAACTTACATTATTATCAATGTAAAATGTAACCTACCAGCACAAAATAAAAATTGATGCTTCAATTGAACATCATGTAATCACGTTAAATTATTTGTAGCATTATTGTTAAATATGAGCAAATTATTCTGTTTGGCTGCACCTTCAAGTGAAATCAGATATAGGTAGCGCTTCAGTTTGGATGTGAATCTGGCGAGTCATATGCAGTCTGTTTTGTTAAAGAGAAAGATACCAAACATTGCCTAGCATGACCCCATTTAAATGAAAGTCCCATTGGTGTCATCTAATTCATGTGAAAAACACACCCTGAAATAAAACTTAGCCATCAACATTCATCTCTCTGCCTGATTGCATTCAGCCCAAGCAGAAAAATATGAGTTAGTTCTGGCAATTGGAGGAAAATAGGAATTCGTCAAGCAATCGGTGTGTGCGTGTCATCTGCCTTGGTGCATGCAGAAAAAAATTGGTCCTAGAAACATTTGAATGGAATTTAGAACGCAGTCCATAGTCAGGTTCACAGTTATCTATATGTAAAAATCACAAGGAAGCCCACTGCAGCTATATAATAGTGAATAAATATTTTTTCAAAAGGATAGCTATCCTGTACAGTCTGCAGCAAGCAGAAATATTACATAGCAGGAAATAGCTTTGGCATGCAATATTAAAGCTCCATTGTCCCAAAGAAAAAAAAACTACTGAAAACACGTCACCTCTCCTATGCTGTATGAGCAATAACTCCTGAAGAGAAAATCAGAGTGCAGCTTTGGGTCCTCGACTCAGTGATGAGCTAACCCTCACCTCCCGATTCTCCTGGCAGGAATTGTTCGCTCTTCCAAAAAGTCAACCAGTAAAGCACGATATTTCCTTCCAGTTAGTGAAAATGTTATGCAAGACACCTTGATAATCTGCCAAAGTAATTTTAGAACCTTGTCTGCTGAAATAAGGAAACTTGATTATATTCACTTCTCTCTTTGTTTCAAACAGGGTTTGTCACATTAAACAATCTTTCGTTCCTTTCCCCAGTCACTTTCTCTCCCTCACACAATTAATTACAAGAAGAGCAGTGTAACCTGACATATTGTGTTGTTTTGCACTGGAATCAATAAAAATTTCAGCAGGGAGAGTCCCTATGACCTGCTATACCTTCAGCCAGTAAGCACTAGTCCTACTCCTAAGCTTACACTGAAAAACAGTAAATTTTCAATTTTAGCTCCTGTTAAATGAGTCAAGAGCAGTCAATGTTTTGAGCAGCTCTGTGCATTTTGGTTTTGGCACGTAAAATGTTCTGTCTGTAAAGAACAAATTTCTTTGTGATGCAATTACAATATACCCTCTAAAATGCCCATACATGTCACTCTCAGGATCATCTGCCTACATCTCAAGGCATACACTTTTTTGGGTACAGCTGCCTTTGTTGTAAAATAACTCAGACGACTTGATTTGCAGCTCAGCAGATAGAGGACCCTGGCGGCTGACAAACTGCCGGATATGGCCATCTTCACCTGTCCATTTTCTTATGGCAAACTTGCATGAGTTGGAAGGTGCACTGAGGGTACTTACTGACAGCTGTCCAGACAGGTACTGGGGTGCATCTCTCAGCATGCCAGGGCTCATGGGAGAAGTAACGGAGATTGAGGGGCGCTCCATTTTCTGGGACTCAAAGGAACTCGAGCCTGCAAAATTAAGGAATGGAGAGAGAAAGAGGATAGGGAGCATTTGAGGTAAATAGCAGGCCTCTCCATGGCTTTTCCTCCGCTGACATTACCTGTGTCATGGCTGATTAATTTGTGCAACTACAAAACAAGGCCAGGGATTGACGCAACCTAATCAATTGATAGAATAAATAAAATCTAAATTCAATTTTTTTGGTCAGCACTCCACAGACCTTCATGAACTGAAATGCAATTTATTCACCAAAGACTCCTTCAGATGAATTAAATGGCACCAATCCATTACCCCTGATTTCCAATAAAAATAAAACAGCCCTTCAAAAGTGATGATAAGACTCACTTGATTCCAGTTGTGCATGTGTGCTGTCTGGTATTCTGGGAACATCCCTATAAAAAGATGGAGAGGGTGGGGGTTCATTTTGAAGGTGGTGAAAAATGACAGTTAACATATAATGACCATTTGTCAATCATGCACTTTCTATGAAATACAAAACCAGCCAAAGTGCATAAACTTACAACTGTATCTCACTTTTCTTTATATTTAAAATTCAGAATTTATTTTCCTAATCTCAGTTTAAAATACAATTCAATTGGCACATTCTCCTCTTTTTTTTCAGAGATAGAATGATGCACAGCAGAATAACATAACTTGCGCAAACCTAACTGAACTTCCCCAGCTTATACATACTGATCCAGCTCATTTCATGCTTGTATACTGAACGTTCCATCAACAATTTCTGCCAAAATTCACTGACTCCAATTTGCTGTTCTACATCTCAAAGAATAGTTAAATTTTACAACAAATACCTGAAATTTCAAGCTTCGGCGTACAGCTGCTTAGACGAGCGTCTTTTTTGTTTATCTTTTTTATAAAACTGAATGTGTGCACTTGAAAACACAGAAAACAATTCGAATTGTTGATAAAATATCGAAATACCTCTGTGAGAAATAAACCATACTTGATCTACAGGTGAAATACCAGTCTAGATTCTGACATCCACCCTCAGAGAGGACAATTCAAGGTGTACCAAAGCATCATTTGGTGACAGCATTCCAGGTTTAACAAAGTAAAAGAATTACCCAATAGGTCGTGAAACCACCAGCTCCACCTGGGGCTCAGGCTTAGACTCTAAAATAATATTGTAAACTTCTTTAAATGTGGCTCCTTGCAAATGTCTCCCATTCCACTCCAGTACCTGATCGCCTGAAGCATAAAAGATTAAATTACTTCTCACATGAATCAAATATTTACTTAAAGCAGTTATTACAATGTTGCTCAAACTAAAACAAATCTGACTCTTTACTTCAGGATTATTATTTTTGTAATAAATGTGAATATAAAGCATCACTGCAATACCATATCAAGATTTCAGCAGGGCTACAGAAAAAGTGGTCTAAATTCAATCAAAATTTAAATTAATCATCCTATCCTTTATGTGTAAGACTTGGGTAATTAATTGCTCTAGAGTGAAAACCTGTGAGCTAGCTTTTGCGAGCAAGAGACTCAAAATTGCTGACACAACAGGAGCAATGCCTTCCTGCCATTCATCTCTGATGTGCAGTGGAAACTGCATGGTTTATATCAGGCCAAATGAGAACTAATACTCTAGTGGCAATCAGTCGAGTCAACAGGCCAGTGGCACTGCTCAGACTGTGTCCTTTCTCTCTCCTAGCATGTGAGGCACAGGCATGATAAACAATCGAGCATGCGGAGCAGAATAACATGATGAAAACCCAGATACAAATAACTGCCAGTGCTGTACCTGGTCGGAGGTGTCCAACAGTATCTGCTAGACTTCCTTTCTTCACTTTCGTGATGAAAGCACAAAGTCTACCAGATTCTGTCATCTTTCCTCCAACCACCTGTCAGAAACAGAAAACATAAACTTAATTTTAGCAAATAACGACCATTTCATTGACAGCAACTGATTTACAGTATATCAGCCAGTGAAGAACTGAAACTGATATTTGTAACTAAAAATTAAAGTTCCAATAAAACAGCATTACAAAAGCAGGTTTAAATACATTGGTTCAGAGAGAATAAAATAATTACTTTCAATTTATCCCAAAACCCTGGAATTGGTGTTGAATTATTGCCACAGTAATGTGTGATTAAAAAAGAAATCTTAAAATTAATATGTCCATTCAAGTCAACAGTAAAGAATATGCCTCTGACAATGATTACTTTCAGCTGCAGATGCCTGAAGTTATTGCGAAAAGTGGAGGAAAATAAGCAGGAATGTTAAAAGCATGCTAGTTGTCTGTAGACCAAAACATAAACCTTTGTTTCCACACAGCACCGCAGTGCCTCCCATTTGTGGTCCAATTATGAGGGAAAGCCTTTTCGTATTAAAAATATTTATATACTGATGGACTTTAAAAACTTATAAGTCTGACTAGACAGAAATAGTATAGTTGGGTTAGGGGAACTTTAATTAGATGATTACATATTGATATGCAGTTGTCTTTGAGTAAGGAGACACAACACTGCGTGACGTCATGACCTTGTTTGAGTCTGTGGAGCAGGATTTGAGGAATTTATGATGTAACCTCGTCCAGCTTCACTGATCACAATTGCAATGCTGTCAAATGCCTTAAAACAATCCTTGAGGTCATTAAGGCCAGAACCCGAGAGCATCAAAGATACTACGTGCGCCATGCCTTGCCTTTCCAGACCCCAATGTAATCAAGCCATTGGGCTGTGGATGGCTGGTACATCCCAAAATCGCATCGCCCAGCGTTTTGGGGTAAGCCAACCCACAATTTCTAACCTAGTGGCTCGTTACCAGGAGACTGGAAGCACCAATGATCGACCCCAACCTGGTCAGCATAGGGTCACAAACCCAGCCCAGGACAATCAGATCCGCCTCGTCCACCTGAGAGATTGGTTTCGAACCTGCACCAGGACGGCTCAGGAGACCCCAGGAATCTACAGACCAAGGATCAGCAGAAGAACAGTGAGTCGCCGAGTTGCAGAGCGAGGGATCAGAGCCCACAGGGCATGTGTTAGAATGCAGCTTAATGCACAGCGCAGGGCTACCAGGCTTCGCTGGGCTGAAGAATATGGTCAGAGACGAGTCCCCAGCCGATTCTGGAGGAATGTTATCTTCAGTGATGAGTCCAGATTTTGTCTGTACCAACATGATGGAAGACAGAGGGTCTACAGACGACGTGGTGAGAGATACGCGGCCCCCTGCATTGCTGAGACAGATTGCCTTGGAGAAGGCTTGATGATGGTCTGGGGTGCCATTCAGTGCAGCTGGAGGTCCGACCTGGTCATAATCAATGGAAATCTTAATGCAGCCTGCTACTGTGACTTTGTCATCAGACCGCACGTCGTGCCTTACATCACAGACCATCCTGAGGTCACGTTCATGCAAGACAACACACAGCTTCACTCAGCACGTATGACCCAGCAGCTCCTGGCCCAGAATGGTGTGCGAGTCATGGAATGGCCATCTTTCAGCCCTGACATGAAGTGCATCGAGCATGTGTGGGACCTGTTGGATCGGCGGGTTCGGCAACGCACTCCAGCGCCCAGGACGAGGGTGGAGCTCCAAGAAGCTCTTTTCCAGGAGTGGCAGGCTATTCCCCAGCAACAGCTCAACAGAATGGTGCTGTCCATGCCAAGACAAGTGATGGCTTTGTTGCACGCATGTGGTGGTCACACTCGGTACTGAGATTGGAGTTGATCTTTGTTGTTGATTTTGTAGTTCAACTTGTCATTATTGATTCTTTTGTCGTTCTTGTTTTGTTGATGTTATCTGACATTTTGTTGAAGTTGTTGTTACAGGTAAAGTCAATAAGTGGTTACAAATTTGAATCCGAGTTAAGCTACAATTCTGGTTATGTTTTTAAAGTCCATCACTGTAATACAAAAAATTACCACGTCAAACTAACCTTACCTAAGTCAGATGATAAATACGCACGCCCTGTAATGCTACCTCAATGCAACAACACAGACCAGTCAGAAATGAAAAAGTTACGCAACAAGAATTAGAATTTATGAGGGAATGGCTCACTAAAAATTGGAAACAAAGCAAATACTGGAGAACTGAGTTTGGGCCAAACACAAGTATACATAGACCCCATTTTTAATAATGAATGATAGTCAACTTTCCGGATTTCTCCATTTTATAATTTCCCACTTTTTCCTCCATGCTCTTGTGATCTTTCTGCATTTGGTCGACTGTGACAGTGACATCTTCTAGACCATGACATGAAGAGAACTCTTGTGAGTTGTGTCCGATTCCGTTTTACCGTGGAAATCCACCTCCCGTTTAATGAAGTGGGTGATGTAGCCCATTCTACCGTTGTATTCATTGGCAAAACCGGTAGCTGTCAGCCATGATGTAAATGAAAAGGGTCATAATTGCCGAAATCCAAAGGAAATTGCTAATTTGGTGCAAGAGAAACTACTGCCATTATATAAAGTCCAGCACAAGCTAAAAATATTGTTCTTTCAGTTCCTTTGCGGAAGGAATGCTATTTTTAGTTTTAAAATTGCATTATAGGATGAAAATAGTTTAAATAGTGCCAAATTTGCATACAAGCCTGATTGCTTAAAGGTCACATGCAAAGGTTTCAGATATCATAACTAATTTTCCTGATGAAAGTGTATTATATGTAAACTCTAATACTAACAAAACTTTGGGGTTCTTTTCCCCTTTTTTCAAAATATCACCCTTTATAAAATGACAAGTAGCGGACGTTCTCTACTGAAAGAGGATTGTCACCAACACAACGTCATTGGTGTCCTTGTGTCTATGAATAACAATGGCAGCCTCTATGAATTCCATGCGAGTTGTTGGCGAACACGGTAAACACATTTGAAAAATTAAAGATCATATTGACACAACCAGCGAAGAAAAACAGCGATGGCAGGGCAGTTTATCTATAAGAAATAATGAAAGAGCATCAAGACAAGAAAGAGTCATCCTTGATTGGACAACTCCACTGTACTTCTATTCAAAGAGTTTTTGCTTTGGTACGCAAACCCAGATTGAATTAATTGAATCAATCTGCTGTCCGCTCAGCTACAGTATGTATAGAACACAAACCATTGGAGATCAATTTTCATATTAATAATTCTTCTTTGTTTTGGTGTTGTTTAATGCTTCTACTCTTAGCAAACATCTCAATAAGTCCCATATTTTGCCATCAGTAAAATTAATTTCCCTCTTCTTTCAGTTGGTGTTATCCATAGCAAGCTGCTAGGTAACTTGTTGAAATGAAGAAGTTAGAGTGCGCTCTGAATAATATTCAATAATATTCAAAATAGCTTGGCAAAGATCTTTGCTTTGCATGTATTCACGCATTTGAGCATGGTAAGATCAGGAGCGGCTAGTAACATATTCAGTCACGTTTGGTACACTCGGTTAAAATTAAAATCACACAGTCGAACATACAGTAGCTAATAGCTAAAAATCTACTTTTTTTACACCCAGCTTGTGCCTGCAGCTCCTGCATCGTATCAGCTGAGTGAACAACACACAAGTCAGCAAATGTCAATAACCTTACCCTTATCTTTGGCCAGAAACAATAGTTTTAATGTAGGGTTAGGCTATGCGGTAGGTCGCTATGATAATACTAAAATTACCCGGCAGTACAGGAGCAGCTCTGTCCAAAAATATTCTCATCCTTTATGACCACAGAAAGGAGATTTGGCTTTTCACTTTTTCGCATACGTTTCCATTGAATAGACTGAGGTCAACCTGAGTTTGATGTCTTGAACAGCTCCCATTGCATGGGCAACCGCGGAGCCAGCTGTCCATATTTTGAGCTTATTTGCAAACAATCCACGGACCCGAAGAGTAATTGCAAATCACAGATTTTTGTGGTGGCTACTCTATAAATCCCACAGGTCTTTCCTGGGGATCCTGCTACAAAAGTGCACAAGCGATCCAGTTACCCCATCCCAAGCTACAAATTGTCAACAAAAAAAAATCAACAAATCCCATGCTATGTCCCGTATGTCCCTGAGGTCACCCCCCAGGATGGCCATTGATAAGCACATTTATACACGAGAAGTGCTTACACGCTCTGACGGAAAATGGAAAAAATGTATATCATCTGATGCAAGAGCAATTTGGGACCACATAAAATACCATGGCCACGCAGATAGCGAGGTGAATGTTCAAGTTCAATAACTCATTTTAAGTGCAATTCAGTGACTTGGTGCTAATGACCAACCTGGCTCCTATAACACCACTGACGTCATTTCCGCAATAAATAATTGTAACCTTCCAAGCATTTTCTGTACATTGCTGAATGAAAAAGTAATGTACGAGCGGTTTGTTTTGGCTATATTTGCACTGGTAAGAGCCAGTCCAAAAAAAAATATTTTTACTAAGACCAACATTGCTGACCAAAAATGGGAAAATGTTAGGAGAACCCTTGCATGTGACCTTTAACCTTTGTGTTCAGTTAGAATTGGCTCTATATCCTCATTGTTTCAGGGTCTCAGAGGCACCAACACTACACATGTAATAATAAAAACATTATTTTTGGTTTTTCACAATTTTTAAACTAAAATACCTCCTTCCTTCTGATCACACGAAAACCCTTTATACAGAAAATAGCTGAAGTATTGCTTTCCCCCCCAGGCATTTTGAAAAAGGCGCGGAAATAAGTAAAAGGCCCAAAGTCATTATTATTCAACCAATAATGGACATATTTCGTATTTTACATAAACTGTGTATCATTAGTCAACTGGAGTAAAATAATCTGTAACATTATAAGTGGAATGCTACGGTGATAAAGGTATCAGTTCCTGTACAAAAATATAAACATCTCCAGGTGATTCCAAACTTTTGAATGGTAGCGTGCATATTAGAAACATTTCACTACTATGTACAGGATTTCAAACAAAAAATGTAGTTCTGTTTCATAAATTAGGTTTTAGACAGAGTGCCTCTCTGAATACCTTTCATACAACAATGCATATGAAAAATTTTAAGAATGTGTAGACTTTGAGAAACATACAGGATAAAAGTAGCACATGCTTACCTTGAGCCCCAGCAATGCTCCTGTATCTCGCGGCACACTTCCATCTTTCATCCGTTTGTTTAGAAAAATTCGCCCTATCAAGCGCTCTCCATCTTTGGATGGTTGCCATGTCACAGGATGCTATGAGGTCAAAGTAACAACACAACTTGTGTTTTACAACAAGAAAGATCTCAAAACAGGCCAACACACAGGGGAGACATGCTATTTAAGTTCTGTGAGAAAAAAGTCACGATCACACAAACTCAAGTTTTTAATGAGTTTTTCTTAAAACACATTCTATCATAAAGGAAAGAGGTTATTCATTTTGGGCAGGAATAATTAAGATTTGGCTACAATATGCTGAGTATGCTTAAATGCTGCCGCATTTTTTGTACAACAGTGTAGACCACTTCTGTGTTATGAACAAGATGTATTCTCTAATTGAAACAAATATTTTTTAAAATAAACTATTTAGCTGGGTGTTGTGTCATGTAATGGACAAGAAAACATCAAGCAAACTAGATAGAACGGCACTCGGTAGAGTGCATACCTCTGCCGCGTCATGTCAGTATTATCCTATTCAGGTATATTTTAACTTCTTCTGGATCTAGAATTCAGAATATGTTTCGGATCACTTCCATAATCGAAGAAACTCATACTTGGACTACCACCTACCATCCTACCAAATTTTGTGCCAGTCCATTTGTAACTTTTTAAGTTATCCAGTTAACAGACAGACAAACAGACAAACACAGGTGAAAACATAACATCCTTGGTGGAGGTAATTAGCTCTTCTAATGTTATGCATGGATAAAGGTCTACTTGTGCTTGATGGCAGGTTGGTACAATGAAAGTAATTGTGAATGTGAGTGTGCTTACAGTATGCGTTTGAATTTTTGAGTGTAATTTTCAATGACGTCTGTACCATGCTAGGTTGTAAGACTAACTATACTTAAATCGCAGCAATAAGCAACTAATCAATGTTATAGCAGTGGGGGAAAGGTATGCATGTTACATTCGCCCAGGCTATTGCTCCTAAGCTGTGCATTTTGTTACTTGGCAAGTAAATCAAGCAAACTGTCTTGGGGTTTGGCGCATAACTAGGCTGTCAACACATTAACACAAAGCCACTGGATCCAAGGCCTCCTGACAGCACTGCAGAGTTGTTCAATAAGTTAAATTAGTAAACTATTTCTCAATGGAGTCACTAAAAAAGGGCAGCAAAAACTGACTTTATTTCTTGTACAAGCAGCAGCCTTCCCAACGACAGCATTATCTATGTTTGAATCAGGCAATGCCCATGCACACACATAACAGTCCTGTGGAAGATGGTCATAGGTCATATGCTGTACAAATAATGTTGTGGGACTGAACTGATCAGTAGGCCAGAGTGAAGCTTCACTTTCAGGACCTCAGCCCCAGCTCAGACCCATGGAACTGTAACCCACAGTACAGGGCTATGGGGAGGTATTTGATAAGGACATTTCAGGTTGGTGCACAAGAATCCAAATTTTTATTGAATTATCATTTCCTCGACAGGCCATGTGAGTTTGTGTGACCATATGAAATGTGATTACGAGAGACATGCATCAACCCATGCAGCAAGCAGAGTGAACATGTATGCCTGTCAAACCCCGAGCTGCACAGAGAGATCCACCACTACCACTCACATATACCATGGGGACAGTAAATCGCTGATGGAGAGATCAAAGTGGATGAATGAATAAAAAAAGATTGCTGAAAAAAGACAAAAATGTTAAAACAGACTCAATACTACATGGACTGCACCACAAGCTCACCGGACAGAAATGAAAGGACATGTACATGACAGTGGAAGGGAAAAAAGAAAAACATAACTTTGTGTGTGCAAAACAAGTCCAGTCTCCCGCTAGTAAAAGCTGTGCTGTCTTAGTGGAAAAATCATAGCCGGAGTAAGGGTGTGGGAAAGGATTTCATAACATTTCAGAAAACAGTGAAGAAGTGAGAGAAGTAGCCCATCCACTATTGAAATGCCAGCTACAACACAAAGTACCCAGAAAGACCAGCATGCATCAGGTGGACTCGCACACTCCTGAGTGCTGTGACGATTGAGCCATTTCACTTCTTCTTTTTTTTTTACTATCACTTTTCTGAACCAATAAACTGCTCGAGAGCAAACAGCAAAGCAAGCAAGTGAGCTCCCAAAGAACTACTAAGGCGCCTACGTCACACTGGTGTCCGAAGTAAAGATTCCCATTCATTTCAGTCATTGACATTTTTCAAAAATTCACCTTTGAAGCACTTCATTTTATTTTTTCAAATTGTTTTCTGAGCCTCTTGATTTTGAGATATTGCATTATGACCCCAAGTAAAAACACGTTCTTTTTCTTGACCGTTGTCAATGATGTACTGTGTAACGTTAGTCGACAAATACATGAAGTGACTCACATACCCAAAATGAAAACTCCAATGACAGTATGACCCATGTGCAAGAAAAGCTATTCACCCTGCTTTACAGGTATAGTAAGATTCCACTATTTTGTCTGGCTGGATTTCAGTGATGGGTTTGTGAGGGGTTTCATTTTTCTACATGGATTGCCAGCACTTCACTGAGACTGACATCATCAATTCCATTATAAACTCTTGATTTCCTGGACATATCCTTGAGTAAAATAGTTAGGGCCTCTCTGTAGAACTTTCTTGGACAAGTTAGATGTATTTGACATGTAACACACCGCAGAATTGTTCAGAATACACAAGTGAGTGGCGATCAAATTTCTGCTGTGTGTTCGCTATTTCGGAACTGTGCTGCAAAGTTTGTGGGACATAGCAACAATAACAAGGGGGATGGAGCATACCAGTGCATTTTGGAAAGGTCCATTGATAGCCTATCAAGTGAGGTGTAAAAAGCAAGATGGCCTGGTGAGGTACCTAATTAGTTAGCTACTGTGTATTCTACTTAGTAACCAAGGAAGCTATTTATGAAGTTATGTGGCTTTAGCGAGCGCCAATTTAAATGGATAGTCAAAAATTGATGACCAAAGCTTGCCAGCATAAAATCGAGCAAGGTAATCAATCTCGCCAAACAGTCAACTGACCTAAAGTTTTCAACTGCCTGAAAATGAAACCCGAACTGAACTGCATCAAGTGTGTTGAAGACAAATTATTCAAAGTACACAAAGCCACAGACTGATCAAAACTGAAAAGGGGGGATATTGTTATTGCCAGAGAAGGCTGCACAATTTGCATAGGCTGCAGAGAGAGAAAGCTTGGGAGCGACTCCGTTTTGCTACGAGATTTGAGATGCCGCCCATGCAGAAAAAAAAAAAAAAAAAACGACTGGGAGAGCCTGAATCCTAATGTCTCGACTTAACTGCTTTTGCAAACTCTCTGAGTTTGCGGGTGCATTCTTGGGAAGTCTGCCAATGCTAAAGGCTGACCAAAGCCACAACTCATCCGGTCAACAAGTGGCCTCAAGCAAACTTTCAGCAGACTTCCAGAGAGTCTGCTTGAGGAGCAGACTTTACCAGAATTAGCCAGTGGGACTACCCAGTATTTATAGTAATAAAAATGTGACAATATAGATGATGCCACAGGATTTCAAAAAAGGAAAATATAAACTGAGGTGCGACGGGAAAGTAATCAAATAAGGTATCCCAATGCACAAATCTTCCAGTGTAAATGCATACTAATTTCCAGATACTGATTTATTCATATTTTTGATTGTGGCGTTTACTGCAAAGGTGACTGAACTGCTTTGTGTCATGGTGTGACACCTCATAGAGAGCAGGGCTACATGCCTCAATGCATTAATGGGACCTGAAGTCCAGTCCCATTACTGCATTGAGGCCTGTAGCCCGGCTGTCTATAAGGTGTTACACCATGACACAAAGCAGTTCAGTCACTTTTGCAGTACGGAACACCTAAGTTCAAGAGGGCCGAGTCCGCTTGTCCAGAATTCCAGATATTTTGGTTACATCTCTGTTCTCTTACATTGCATCCATGTTTCCCTCACTTGCATCTTTTCCGAGCATCTCAGTGTCTCCTGCTGAGGATACATGGAGAGACGCAAAGAAACCATGCGAGAAGAGAGAAATATGGAAATATGTTTTCAGAGAAATATGACACACTTTTCTTTAAAGGTCAAATAATGCAACGTCCATTTTTAATAGCAGCCCACAGCTGCATTTGCTGCCAGCATCTGTTATTACCGGTCTGCAATAATATCTATCTATCAGCACTGATCTCAATTCGTATTTTGCCAGGTTTTTTTTTATTGCTTTCTTTTTTGGTGTCTTGGCTTTCTGCCGCCTGGACTCTTTTTCTTCAAAGCTGAAACATCTGCATCCTTGTCTGCCTTTGCTCGTTGTTATCAGTAACTTAGTAGAAGGCTCTGTGGGTTTCCAAAGATGGCCAACAGCAAACGAATGATGCATGGGGCTTGTTTTCTGAAATTTCTGTCTCTGATTGGCGGCTGTCAAGTAACAGGTGTGAACGTTTTACGAAACCGAGGTACCGGATTGGTTTAGAATGAATCACAGGCTATTCAAGTGTACATAGCTTGTAAAAATGGACAACAAGCTGGACTACAAGTGTGTAATAGCTATACATTTCCAGCAATAAACCACAAATCCGCTGTGCCCACTTACATCCATATACGCCACAGATTAATCTTGGAGCACATCGGCTTATGAAATTAATTCTAATTCAAGTAATGTCGGAAATGTTTGAACCCCGTTATATATTTCCATTTGGATTTTACTTCCGACACCAGTAGCCATGTAGCAGAAACGTAGTCACCTGAGTACTCCATTTTCTCTTTCAGCAGCATTCCCCATCCAACCACCAACTCCTTCCACTGTTGGGGGAGGGGCTGCTGGAAGAACGCCCAGAATAAAAGTGCAACAAAAAACAGAGAGGAGATATAGACATTGACCTATTCACATCAGTGACAGAGAGCAAACAAGACCAGATGAATTGATAAATCAAAAACAAAATGCAAGCTGGATAATCTCAGTACCTTCTCACTATGGCTATGCTCCTCGTTTAGGGTAGTGCTACTGCACGTATCAACACCAGAGTCTTTAACTTGGGGTTCGCACCATTCCAAGTCCTCTTCGAATGAGTCACCCCCAAAGCGGACCGTTTTCTTTTGCCTCTCTGTTAAGGTGTAAGCCGTGTCAGACAAAAACGCCTGCTCATTTGCTTTTCTTTTTCCCCTTTGACTGTCCCCTACAGGTGTGGAATATAAAAAAAAGAAAGAAAAAAAAAAAAAAAAACATGCACAGGTGAATTAAAACAAAGGAAAGGTGGAATGACGAAGGTCTCCGGAAAGGGGGCGGGGCTCCGCATGTCTCACCAAAGACATTGGGGCCTCGCTGCTATGCCAGGACGCGTGGTCCCACCAGTGCCCGTCCAAATCTGCTGCGGAAGTCCGACACACAAAAGAGGACAGCGGGGGGACAGGTGAGGACAGAGAATACCAGCCTCACACAAACATACGCATGCACAAACGCACGCGCTCATACACACACACCCACACGCACGCAAACTAACATTCACTCACACACACACACACACACATTCACTCAAATACACACACATATACACACACTCACTCACTTGCTCACACACAAAAACACTCAGATGCAGGCACTCATACACTTTTGTATACGTACACACACTCAAGCACACCTGTAAAATTGTATCATTTGCAGGCATGGTCATGCACCCCAATACCTCGCATAAACTCGCACTTAGAAGGGCACATGCATGCTGACATTCAACTCCCAGAGACAGACAAGAAAATTCATTTTTAAAGTCCGACCACCTCACTATTCAATCACAAGGCAGATGGTAGGGATAAACCTGTAACTGTTAGATCAGAAGAGGGGAAAGGGAAACAAGCATTAATATCCACAATCTTACATGTGCCATCCACAACATTGCTGCAGACCTCCATAACAACATCCCAGACATTACTAGCACATGCATGTTTTTCAGATTCAGTCAGGGAACCCAAAGGTGTCCAGCAGGTCAAATGTTTTGATCAGCAGCTCCAACAAAGAGACAGAATGCAGTCCACGTTCACCTCTTTGAAGTTTCAAACAGCACAGCTCAATCACTTTATACGAGCAACTTGAGGGCTTACAGCAGGATTCAGTGAATGCAGCTCAATTTAGATAGAGACCGCTAAAACATTCTATATTGTTTATATTCCAGTACACTAACATTCTTTGAGATGAAATGCTGACCTACTGGATACATGCCTTTGTGGTATTATATGGGATTATCATGATGTGGTGTTTTGTCTCATTGATGGGATTTAGCCTCAGCGCTCTAAAACCTCTGCGAGCTGGCTACATGCTGCGAGGTCAGCAGTTGTGAAGTGGACACAGCCACAGGGCTGGAACCTTAGATAGCCCCGGGCTGGGTGCAGGACATGGAGTCCTGATGGAGCATCTGGAGGCTGCACCAATGAGTGGAGCCTAAAGCAGCATGGGGGCTAATGCATTGCCTCTCCACCTATGGCAGCCAGAAATATCACTTCCTCAGAACTCAGGTCCATGAATGCAGTCTTTTTGCTGAGGACTGAGATGGATCAATACACACTAAACTCCTCAGGGATACATCCTGACCCCTCCACTGTAAACATTTTGTTGGACTGATTCCAGTAATGTAAATGGGCAGATGCTTAAGATTGTGGGCAACAAATATTCAAAAAAGCCATTATGGTGTTGCCGATTTCCCACACGTGCTGAAAACAAAAACGAGAAGAACTGTGTAACTTTTTGGAAGTTCACATTTTGAAATCGTGCAAGAAATTCGGAACAAAACAGCATATGCAAAACCAACAGCTTTACTTTGAGCAACAGATATGGCAAGAGATTCCACAACTAACAGCAAATTAGCTGAATCAGTTTCATCACTTTTAAAAGTTGGGGATCAAATGCTGCATTCTACCAAAATGATTTTACGCTCCAGTGTGATTCAAATATGCTTTTGTTACCCATCCACAGCGGGTTTCTACACTGAATTTCACCCTCCCAAGATTAACTGTCCAAAACTGATTTGTTGAGGAGAAGCTACTCAGGTTGGATTCAGAATCAGAGAGAAGTCAAAGATCACTTTATGTACACAGACATGGGCATAGCTTTGAAGGTGATAGGGGCACTGATTATACAGATTTCCAAAGATGTTTAGGGGGCCATTAAAAATCCAAGAATTTAAAGTTTTTTTTTTGCCATTTTTAAAGATCAGCAGACCAAATGAAATTAAATTGAATCCATTGGTTCTCCAGGTCACCAATGGTTGGGCCCACATCACGCACAGAGCGCGTTCATTTTTTAAAAACAGACTCCAGTTAAGTACTCAATGACAAATGCCAAAATAACCTCATGAAGAAAATAAAGTCTGATTACCAAAAATGTACAGAGAGGGAGAATGGAAGGATAACTAAGCGAAGGGAGAGAACTCACTCATTTATATCAAATGAAAAGTAAGCACTAGTTGTGTTGTCCAAACCTGTGTATTGGCATGCTATCTAGTTACTAAAAATAACACAGGAAATGTACAAGGTAATGATAGCAAATTTAAATGTGTTTGAAAGATGTGTGATCTTTCATCATGAACTAATACGAAGATTGCTTATTGGTAAAATAGTGAAATAGGTTCTTTCAATTAAGTTCTTGAGACCAGGTTGCTGTTTGCAGCACAACACTATGATTTCCCCTGGATGTAAAAGAGTAATTCATTTGCACTCTGCATTCAATCCATGCCTCAGTACAGTATTAAAACAATTCTCAAATCCTTCCTGATTGGTTTACTCCACCTTTATATTATTTTTCTATGCTGAAAAAAGGTTACAGTTTGCAGCCCAGAGGAACTCATCCTCCCTGATGTAAGCAATTTCATGAAATGAAACAGGTCACACTGTACACAAAAATCCCGTGACATAACAATAAAGATTCACTGACTTACAATTATAAAAATTCTCCAAACTGTAATTCTTAACCAGAAAACCTTTGATAAATCATTTAAAGGTATCAATGCGGTCAGAGACCGCAAAAGTCTCTGCCAAAGATTGGATGCACGCACAAAAAGATGGATGGACACGGACAGACCAGTAGTTCCCTGACCTACCCGCTGGATGACGGGGGACTAAAAAACATTCTTAAGATATTCTCCAGAAACAAAGCTTAGGTCAAGGTCATGAGTCAAACTTCACATAAAATGTCCCGATGAGGTCATAAGTCAATTTTTTTATCTTGAATTGGTTTCCTAGACCTAAACCTTAAAGTTGTTTAGCTCAGGTGGCAGGGGACTAAAGTAAGCTTCATGCTATACCAGAGGGATGCTGGCAGGCAAACAATGAAATACTTTCTCTTGCTAAATTCAATAGTTTGCTTGTATAACTACATTCACAGTATGTAAGCCCGGGGACGAATATCTACTCAATACAAACAAAGTGATAGGCAAGGATCAGTAATTATATATGTATGATAAACAAACCATGCCACCATGACAAAAACACTGTAGTTGCATATTTAATATTTTAGGCTATTCTTGTAAACCAGGATTTAATCAGGGTCCAAAGAACAATTATTATCTCTGCAGCCTGGCCGACAGTCAGCTTACTCACTATAGAACCAAGCTGTGCACAGTTCACTCTTCAAAGTGTGAAAGTGTGTGATTAGAATCTTCTGAATTCTGAAAAAATATCACCTCTGGCAAGTGACAGAAATTGAGATTTAAGAGTCTCACTCCATACTCTGAAAAAAAAAAACATTGCAATGAAACCTCACATCCACCTAAGTTTTTTGTGGTAACTGATGCAATACACCCTCACACAGCCAGCAAAGATGGAGCAGAGGATTTCTGAAGCAGACAGCTCATATGCAGCAGCAGAGCAGGGCTAGGGGCATGATGCCATCTCTTACGAGCCATAATAGTACCCCTTTCAGTGAAGCTAGCCATCTCTCATCTTCAACATCACTTTCTCTACCCAGAAAATAGAATCTTTTAAAATGCAAAATCTGAGTGACATCCCTCCACCAATTCAGTACTAAAGTTGTAGTGAAAGTTCTAGGCCAGTAGTTCTCGACCTCATGCAGAGAGTGCCAGTGTGAGTGCAGGCTTTCATTCCAACCAACCAATTACACAGCTGATATTACTTATCAATGTCGTTAGCAAAGGTTCAAAGAGTTGATCGCTAGAATCCGGGGCATGTTCAAAGTCGCCGGTTTAACTGAAAGCCCACAAGGTCTTGATTCTTGAATGATTAAACTACATTAGGTCTTGTGTAGATGAGCCAGGCCCAGAACGCCTGCAAACAGTCACACTTTGCTTTTTAAGGTGCTGTCCAGCATTCTCAACATTGGTATCCACACTTTTGCACAGATCTTTCCATATAATTTGACATGAAATTTTGTTGGCAGCCATGTTGGATTGATTATTTAATGAAATTTTCAGCAATTTTTCAGCTACCTCATATCAACATATATTCATACCAATGGGCAATTTAGAGTCTCCAATTAGCTTGATATGCATGTTGTTGGACTGTGGCAGGAAACAAGGGTAGCTGGAGGAAACTCACATAAACAAGTAGAGAACATGGAAACTCCACACAGAAAGGCCCAGGCCAGATTCAAACTTACTACCTTGTTGCTGTGAGGCAGCAGTGCTACCCACTGTACTACCACACGACCCCACAGCCATGATGGAATATGTGCAAGAACTTGCAATAAAACTCAGGTGTCCTTCCCGTACGAGATCAAGCGCGAGAAACCTTAATCTTGAAATCTTGCAGTTGCAATCTCAGGTGTGCAACTGCATGGCTGGAACGAAAGCCTGCACCAACACCAGCCCTTCCTGGATAAGATTATGAATCCCCAGTCAAGAATGATTTGCCTGCCACTACTTGTCAGACAATAGGAGGACTTGCATGTAGAGCATAAGAGAAGGGTGAAAACAGCATGCTGGAGTAGAAAATAGAATGAATGGCTTTTAGCAAACTCAAGGTCCATCTTTTGTATAATACAGAGATGCCTTCCTAAGTGTAGCTTTTAATGCAGTGGCAGAGACAGAGCAATAAAATATATGGGCTGATTCATCTGTAAAATGGACATTTGATGATTCTGCGCATCATAAAGACAAGCACTCTGGGCAGGAGACTGTGTTTCTATTAGCCCTATTGCAGGACTATGCGTTTTCAAATCAATAGAGATGTTTGCAAAAGAAGAGAACTGTTAGGAGTAAATCGGTTTGTGGGAAAAGCAGGAAGGAGCCAACCCCATTATGCTCCGTCAATTAGAAATGTGTGGCCTGCTCAACATTACAAATGCAGGTCTGGCTTCTCACAAGCTCCTGTAATATTTTTTCAAAGGATACAGTAAGATTAAGCCCCCTCTGAAGACACTGATACCTTTGTAGAATGACAACCTGTTTTTGGGAAATCAAACCAATGATAACTGGGTTTTAATTGCCCTATACAGAGATAAGTACGCATCTTAGTACACCTCTTCATGAGGAAGGGTATTAATTTGCTGCAATTCTGTTCTTCAAGAGCTGCACCTTCTCCAGCCAAACACTCCAGAAGAATCTGCACCTCAACCTCCTTGCACTGAGACCTGCTTTATCCTAGGTTTATGGGAACTTGCTCATAATCTGTCAAAGTAAAGAGTGTCCTACAGAAAAGACAGGTACACAAGAGGATTTCTGTGTTACAGTCAGGTCAGCAAGTTTATAGAACAGATGGATGGGTTTCGGAATCTTTCAGTATTGTTATTTTCACCAAAAGGAAGAACATGTAGAAACCTGGCAGATGTGTGAAATATTAACCTCCTCCACCCGGGACTTGCCATCAGAGGGACTGCAGCCCAGTTCTCACCTCGCCTTAAAGCGCATTACTTCTCCAAACCTGTTCCTATTTAGGTTTCCTAATTAGCAAGTCTGTATTAATTTGTCCAGATGTGAGGACGCAAGTAGGATTACTGTTCATTTTCCCTCAGCTTGCATTACTGTTCATTGCCATAATTATCCAGCATTTTCCTATCCACATTAATGGTGACACAAAACTCTCAAAGTTTCTGAATTCCGTAAGCTCACAAAACGGTGTATTTTTTCCGCGTCAGTACCCGATCGGCAGGATTCACCAAGTAAAACATTTTAAAAACTGCAGTTTTGTCGACTCAGGTCCATGTGTTAAGTTTGCATATGTAATAAAAATAAAACTTTGTCTACAACCAGTGACATTACCAAAATACAATTTAACTTTCAACCTCTTTCCAATTAAAAATCAGTCAACTAATTGAATTAATTTCCATAGCAAATAGGCTACCAAAAAGCCACATTGCTATTCATGATTATGACATGCAGCTTAGCGACAAAAAGGAAGGCTACAATATGAAATTACATGGATGGCAATTAACTCAAATTTCTCGAAAATCCATCTGGAAATAGAATTTTATCTAGAAAAGGCTGGTATTTAGATTAGGTTTGGATTTAGTTTCTAATTAATTTGATAATTTCCGTTTAAACAATCTCACATTGTGGCTCTCCTACAACTTTGCCAGAGGCTGGAGTATGAAGATTTCATCAATGATCTTGCTACCATTACAGTTTGACACGTGGCATGCATTTTAAATGAGTTTAAATGCATGTCATGTGCTAAACTTTCACTATGCACTAATACCAAATTTACTGAATTATTTAATTACCAACAATTCGATGAAAGTAACATTGGTAATTTAATGAAGCAATTATTATCACATAGTGGCAAGGAGTGTGCAGCTGCACTTTCCTGTAATTATAGCCTATTCTTTTGAACGCTTAAAACATTGTGATTAAGGGGAATCTCAAATTTCATTTGGTTGCACTGCTGAAAAACTTGCTAAAATGGCTGATGGAATTACAGAAAGTATTGGATTAATTAATAATTAATATTGGATTAATTAATTATTACTTAATTATTTTAAATATTTTTTTCCATCTGCACAATATCACTATTAAATACTGTGTCAACGTAACCCATTGGTGATCTCTGTCATTTCTTAATAATAGACCAGTTCGGCTTCAGTGAGATTTGGGTCGCGCACATGCTCTCTGCAGAATACACATGGCAGAAGGTGAAAATGGTAGTCTCTTGCTGCGTTGTTGGATGCACAAATTGCTATGACAAAGAGGCTTACCCTGATGTTTGGGTTCCCAGAGAAACATTTGGGTTAGTGAAAACGTCAAGTGTACATCCAGTTTAGAAAATTTACAGTTTAATTTTTAGTGCTGCTATACGTGGTAATAGCATGTAACGGTGGTTAACCATGTTACTAATGACACATCAGGTTGCCAGGGTATGCACAGCAAATGCAGTCGCGATATCAAATATTAATATTAAATTCTAAATACCCTTCTCACTAATAAAACCTCCCAGATAAATTGGTGCCCCTTTCAAAATCATTCTGGCAAATATAAAGCTGAAAAAAGTGGAGGTTGGATACAGAGTTCTTTTCTCCTGACGATGTGGACCAAGCGCCATCAGTCTTCTCCTTCAAACAAAAACCAGGCTCTTTTGGCGAAAAGTAGACTTGAAAGGCTATATCGGCAAGATATTGTCAAGGAAAGTCTTCGACATTATTCTCAGCACAAATGAGAATCTGAAATCAAATCTGTCGCGTTCAGTCAAGTAGTACTGATGATTCGGTATGTCTAGGCTTTGTAATTAACATGTGTACCTGCGCACCTATCCATGTTGAGAAGAGGTTAGTATCATGAGTGCTTGCCAGTTGTTTTTAACAGTGCAAATTCGTCATCGGAACACTGTAGCTATTAGCTGACTTATGGCATGGGACCAAATTATCGTGGTGTTAATGACCATTAGGCAAGCAAATTCAACTTTGTTGGCTATATATATATGACAAGTAATTATGTAATCAAAATCACAAAGACATCAAATGATTATTGCAAGAAATCTGTGCTGAAAACAGCCGAAATGAAAACCATGCCAACCTAGTTTTCAGACGTTTTAAGTGACCCAATTATCATGATGGTTCAGAAAGAGGAGGCAGTAAAGGCAGATGGTTAGCCTGTCGTGTCCAAATGTTTTGACTGCAGACATTTTTCAATTATTGCTCCAACTAATTCTCTCTTGTCAAACTTTTAGTGTCGTAGATCCAAATCTTCGCACATCAGTCTCAATTCACGAACCTTGAGTCAAGAGACGGCTCTCCTCTTGCTGACTGCAGATTTGTTAACGGTCTCCAGTTTTCATTCTGCCATACACAATGTCCAGTGCTTATGCGCTCTCCAAATCTCACTTTTTCACTCCCTTAAACTGAAAGGGTCTATTACAGGCTTATATGTTGATCATTATTATTCATCTTAAATAGGAACAGCTTGAAAGCAATTATGCGTTTAACGGACAGAGGCACGTGGCACGCCATTGAAAATCCCACAATACCGGCGTTACTACTTGGGGGATGTTGGGCTTTAGGAGGTTAATCAAAAACACCATCCTAAATTTCCCAACTTACAAACAGAACTGGACATAAAAGGATTGTTAGTCAATTTCCTGCAGCAGACTGACGTATATTCTGAACAGTTAAGGTTACTATACAATATCAAGTATTGTATAGTCAAGTATTCATACAGCACTAGTATGGCACACACATACAACAACAGCAAGAGGAATGGCTGATAAAAACAAGACCAATGCCAGCTATTGTTGTAGTAGGTGACTTCTTTGTGTATCGTTTGATCAAACCGTTATCGACTACAAAATTATAGACCTCTCAAAATATGTCATTATCTCCCATTTGAGTATTAGTACTTTACAGTTCCTTACTCTCCATTACATAGTTGAGCCTGCATAAATAATTGAAGGGATGCTTGGGCAGAGTACTGCTGTATGCCAGAATACAGCAAACACCACAAGTCAATAACGGTTGATTATTCTTCTGATTCCAACTTGAGCTTGGAAAAAGGCAGATGTACGTATAGCTTGTTAATCATTTTTGCAGTGTGTTAACATTTTTTAGAGAGAGGGAGGGCCTTAAAAGTCTCAGCTCAGTGGCGAACAGAATCATGTAAAATGGTGACCCGAGACAAACCCCCAAGTACAGAGCATTCCCAACAGCCTAAAAAAGGAGGCAAAGATTCACTTCTTTTTCCCTTCCCTTCAGGGAAGTTTCACAGAATAATTTTAATAAAGTGTATCATGAGATTGATGTTTCTTCACCGTTCAATCGTTGAGCCGCTGCCTCAGAATCTCCCTCTCTGACCCTTCTGTCAACTGAAAAGTGTCAAAAGCCTCTTCTCCTTCTCTGCAGTTTTTGATATCAGAGGTACCTGAAGGCTAAGGGGAACCCACCTGTGTTACTGAGGAATTCCTATCACATTTAATGATAAAATCAAATTGGAAATCTCACAGGGAGAATTGTACAGTATGTCGTTTTTAACCGACCCCAATTTGTGATAGAGGGAAACCCAGGAAATACTGATTAAAACAGCAATTTTTTTTAGCCCAAAGAGAATGGCCTGTTCTGAGCCCTTGTGCTGCATCCCCTAGTCCAATAACACTGCTCGAGAGGTCACAGGCTACTACTGTCCACCTTTTTTCACACAGCCAGATGACAGCAGCTTGTAATTACGACTGTCACCCTTCCATCAAATTGCAATCACTATACCATCAGCAGCATTGAGCCACCAATATCTGACTTCCTGTGGGGTGACTTAAGCTGTTCTAAATTCTGCTAAAGGCTTAAACATGCATTGTGTACATTAGTACTACCTATGGGTTGACACAGCGATACTTGAAGAGTCAATTCTGAATACTATCTCCAACAATCATAAGCAAAATCTCAAGCAAAAAAGGGACATATTCAGCCAAGTCTGCAGTGTGTCTACATGGCGAGGAGACGAATTAGCAGATATTGAAAAATGGGTCATAATAATCAAAATATACATCGATCAGCCACAATATTAAAATCACCTGCCTAATATGTTGAAGGTGCCCCTTGTGCCTGCCAAAATACCTCAATCAAACTGACGTCACTTGAATTCCGATTTAGGAATTTACCAGCAGAATATCAGCCCGAGTATCACACTCCCTTCACCAATTTGTATTCTTCCCACAGTGCATCCAAATGCCACCTATGCCCTGGTAAATAGTGCACATGTACCAAGCTGATGCGCATGGTGTAAAAGAAAATGGGGCTCACTGGACCAGGCAACCTTCTTCAACTGTTCTACGGTCCAGTTCTGAAGCACAGGTGCCCATTGAGGGCGCTTTTCGAGGTGGACCAGGGTTAGAGTAGGCAGTTTGACTGGTCTGCAAGCTAAAAAGTGCAATTCACAGCAGGGTATGATGCACTGTGTGTTGTGACACAATCCTTATGTTAAAATTATTTAAATTTTCAGCAACTTTGCCACAGTCACCCTTCTGTCTTGGACCAGTGGGTTAGCCTTTATAACCCTTTGTGCATCCATTAGCCTTGGGCACCCAAAACCCTGTCTCTGGTTCATGGTTTGTCTCACAGTCTGCAGGTACTCACATCTGCTGATGGGAAGCACCCCAGAAGTCTTGCCACTTCGGAGATGCTGCAACCCACTTGTCAAGCCATGACGATTTGGCCCTCGTCAAAGTTGTTCAGTTCCCATGTCTTTTACATCCAACCCATTGAATATGAGAAGCACCTGTTCGCTGACCGTCTAAGATCTGTCTGCACACCTTGACATGTGCCATTGTTATGAGGCAATCAACATTATTCACTGCATCTTTGAGTGGTTTTAATAATTTGGCTCCTTGGTGTATGACAAGATACAACAGCTAATTGCTAAAGGAACATCTTAAAGAGAGAACTATGTAATGAGGATTACTTAATATGCAACGCTGGCATGCACTGTAGCATCACCATCATGTATTCAACGCTCATGAAGGTTGTAATGTAAAGTAACCATTGCTTTAGTGAGATTCGTCTTCAAGGCTTGCTAACTCTGTAATCAGTTCAGTTCTCTAGGAGTGGGTCGGTAAGGTTTAAACAGGCTTGCCTTGGCATAACAGGGAATAGCATCGTCTTTGGCTCCCATGATGTGTTTTTTGTTTTTGCGCTTCTGAATAGTGCTTCTACTGTCTGAGATGCACGACACTAACGGCCAGACTTGCATCGTGAAAAATCCAGGAGGGTGCAGTCTAATTTTCTTCAAACAAGTAATTAACTTAACTGTGCCTCCATTAATTAATACGCGCAACTGACAAAGGTGTCACTCGGCTCCTCCGAGCAGTATTGCTGGCGAGGCACAATAAAACGCAATGTTATTCTTTTAGAGAACATACAGCACTAAATCTGCATTCCTCTATCTCATCTGCTCCCCGAAAGATGTAATGGTCTCAGCACAAGCTACAAACTGTTATGGCTGGTCTATCAGGAGGACTTCAGCCGCTGTTTGCATCACCAAGACCAATGTGCGAGCTGAGCAACGGGTGTTGGAAAAGGACAGAGGCAAACAGACGGGAACGCTTTTTCTCAGCACCAAACTATTGACATGCCCACTGAAATATGCCTAACTGAAATCTCTAGACCAACTACAGCAGACAAAAGCACAGCACTGTTCTGTTCACAGCACTGTTAGGATCACATAACCAATACTTGAACAGCTCCATAGGCTGGGGGGATGCTAGACAACAAGCAGCCTTATGTCACTCCAAGGTCCAACGCACAGACTCTGCACTAGCATACTGGTCAGACAGCCACTTTCAGGAATAATGAGGTTGTACTATGCCAATCAGCCACAACAATAAAACCACCTGCCAAATATTGTGTAGGTCCCCTCTTGTTGCCAAAATACAGTAGTGTACAGTAATGATCATACAGCACCATTTTTCATCTAAAATGGACTGGGAACAAGTCCTGTGGACCGATGAATTCAAATTCAAAATTTTTTCTACCCAAACGCAGAACTTTTGTGCCCTGCAGAGTTGGAGAAAATCTCAAAAATGACTGTTCAACCCCTTCAGTTTGATATCTAAAAAGTTTTGTTTGATAATTTTGACACAAATCTGATTCCATACCAATGGGTTCCTGCATACAACAGTTAGAATCATAAAAAAATACAACTGTGGCAGATACACCAAGATAGATACTGCTCACAAAAATATAGGGATATTATGGTAATGTCGCATGTAAAAGAAAATATCGAGGAATGAACATTAAATGTACCATTTACTCTTCTTCCTGAACACTTCAATTTAAAAAAAATCAACCATTAACAAAAACAGTCTACCAGTCCGTAGCAAGCGAGTAATGGAGTACCCATATCCTGATGAAAACCCGGAGGTGGGTGATAGGGCTCAATATCAAGTGTGACCACCTCTAGCATCAGCCACCACCTGACAACGTCTTCTCATATGTTCACAAGTCTCCTTGTGATCCTGAGGGAAGTTTTGCCAGTCCTCCTGCAGCGCCTCCTGGAGCTCTTGCCCGTTTTTGGTGGCTGAGGGCAATCCCTAATGTGTCTTTTCAATTGATCCCAGAGGTGCTTGATGGGATTCAAGTATGGAGAATGTGCAGGCCACTCTAAATGAGGAACTTCAGCCCTCTGGATGCACTCAGTGACAATTAGCGCGCAGAGTGCTCTGGCATTGTCATCCATGAGCAGGAAATTAAGGCATTAGGGCGGTGATGGCAACGTAAAGGCATGATAATTGGGTTAATCATTGTGTTCAGATGGTTTTGGCCAGTGATTTGCCCATTCATGAAGATTAAATTGGTCTTAAAGTCACTAGACATGCCTGCCCACACTGTAGCACCACCACCTCCATGTCGTTCATGTTTAACAGCATTGACATCAGCATAACGCTCACCCCTCCATCACCAAACATGCCTCTGACCATCTGATCAGAACAAGTTTGCCTTTCTTTCATCAGTAAAGAGCACTAATGACCACTGACGACGTGTCCAGTTGACATGTTGCCTTGCCAACTGCAGCCGTTCCTTGCGATGTCAGTTCGTCAGGGGTTCAGCCCTCAACGGACATCTGGCATTCTGCCCATGCTGATGAAGGAGGTTCTGAATAGTTTGTCTGGACACCCTTAGTTGCCTGACCTCCCTGAGACGCATCTGCAGTTGTGTGGACATTGACAGTTCAGTGACGTAAGCCGAAAGTACAAATGTACTGGCCACATATGTGGGTTGTTACATGACGACGCCCTCTGCCCTGTCTTTCCTGAACACAGCCAGTCTGTCTAAAGTGTGTAAGGAGTTGAGAGCTGATACTCTGATCACATCAAGCTCCAGAGCTACCTCAACATGGAACTTCCTGTTTGGAGTCTAGCCAATGCTAGGCGGCGTTACTCTACATTGAGATGTCTCTGGCTCAGCATTTCAACACAAATCACTGTATTATCACAGCAGCTGGCTGTCTCTGACTGAGAAAATGCTCCATGACCACTTTTATAGGAATAATCTTACCCCTGAATTTAATCAACTACCCCCTGTACACAACACTGAGTACTATTGAAAAACAAATAATGATGTGCATTCAGTGTTAGTTAATTCTGAGAGCAATATGAACAAGGTATCTCTCATAGAGAGATTTAAGGAGTGCCACATACATACCTTAACAATATCCCTATATCTTTCTGAGCAGTATAGTTTGAAAAATGGGCAAAAAAATGTAATTCAAGTCACACAGAAATGCCCTATAGCAGCCCTTCTGTTGGCTTGGACCAGATGGGATTGAAGAGCCTTTGGCACCCAACACCCTGTTACTGCTTCATGGTTGCCCCTCCTTGGACCACTGTTTGTAGTTGCCACTTTGGAGCTGCCATGACCTGCTTGTCTGGCCATATTGATTAGGCCCTTGTCAGAGTGGCCTATAGGTCCCATTTCTGCTACATCCAACATGCTGACTACAAGAACCTACTCTTCACTTACTGTGTGAGGTCTGACTGCAGACCGTGACATGCGCCATAGTTACGAGATAATCAACATTACTTGCCTCATCTGTGGCTAGTTTTTATGTTTTGGCTCATTGAATGTAAATATATGAAAATAAACTGTGAGGTTTAAATGGAAGAATGATTCACGTACATCAAGCAGAGGCAGCCACAAGTAGGATTCGGTTTTGAGAGGGAGGAACAACAGAACAGGCCTAAATACCAGAAACCCATACCAGGGCCAGCTGTCTAGGAATACTCTCCTGAAAATCGCCAAGGTGTATAATGCCATAAGATTTGCCAGAGAAGAACTAACAGGAAACATTTAACATGGCTGGCAGTGGAGGGCCTACCTTTCTCGCTGACGGACTCACTCTCAATCTCAACATCGTCGCAGCTTGTGTACTCGGGCGTGGTGGCCATCTCTTCCTCCGAGCTGCTAAAGGACAGCTGTCGCATCTTTCCCAGCTTCTTGGATTTGTGAGGCTTTGGCGGTGGTGGGCGGACAGATTCAGACTGGTCCGAGCTGAGCGAGTCGTTGCGTAGCATGGTCTCCATCTTTTCCCGCTTGGTCTTTCGTACAGCAGAGCTGGGGTCCAGGTGGTGCTGCTGCACCCTTGCAGCCCCGCTCTCTCCCCCAGCACAGGGCTACGCCGCGGGGTCGGGGGGCTGTGATTGGACCGGTGGCCGGGGGAAGTTCTATCCATTGAATAGGAGCGCTGGCCCTCACCCGGAGCGAGGCCACGGGGGCGGGACATGCGCTCGCCCCTCCCCCCAGGCCCCTGCAGCTCATCCACCTCAGTGTAGGCCAGCGAGACGTCGCTGTGGCGTCGTTCATGTCGCGCCCGGGACACTTGGGCGTGGATGCGCATCTGTTCCTCATACGGCTGCGGCTTGACTGGGTAGCGAGCCAGGTTGGGGTCACTGCGATAGCGGGCCTGGTACTCCTCCTCCCTCCTCCGCTGAAGCTCGTACTCGCTCATGGGGGGGTCCAGCTCCTCATCTGGGGGGTACTCCTGCGAGCGCCAGCGCCCCCTCCTGGCTTGATATTCTCCACGGGCCGTGCTAGCGTCCTCGTACATCCGCGAGCCCCGCCCCGCCCTGCGGGGATCGTGGCCCCCATAGTCAGATGGAGATCTCGGAATTCCGCCGTCTGAAAGGGCATACTGCGAGCCGTCACCCCTCTCATCCCTTTGGTCGAATTTTTGGTTTGGATCCCTGGATGCTGATGGGCTTCTTTTCCTTCAAATCAAAACAGAAATGGACCAATCAGTGATACAGTCAGCAGTTTTAGTTTGCAAGAGGAAAATTTCCCCTAAAAAAGACAATAATGCATTTTGCTATTGCAACTGCTTTCCCAACACGTTTTTAGTTTCAACAATTTTGATTGCTTTTCTCCATGGAATGAAAAACTAAAACTAAAGCCAACACTGCCTCTTCAATAAGATATGTACAAGGCCACAAAGAAACACTTTCAGTATATTTTTCATACTGGCTCACAGATCATAAATGGGGATGGAGGACTGAGTGTCAGAAAAGAGAGTGAGAAAATGCTCAGGTGATTGGAATAACTATATTATCCAAGAGCGGGGCTGGTGTGTTCAGTGCGAAATTGTATCAAATTCACCCCTTTCTCTGAGAGTATTCTCTTTGACTTTTTTTTTCAAAGGGAAACAATAGTACACGAAATCACCATGCCCAAGACGATGGGTTACGTATAGTTTTCATTACCCTGCAAAATAAATGGGATAACAATATCATTGTCTTCAAGGGGCGATAATGTAAGTGTATAGCAAGATTCACAACATGAGTTCTGGAATAGCCTTCCTGTTTGCTTATGGTGCTTTAAAATTTCACTCTTTGGCTGTTATAAAATAATTTAAGGATTTAGTTACTTTTAAATGCAGCTTGAATTACCACTTTCAGAGAGAATGAAGATGTCAATGCATGCTGAAGGGCACCCCCTTTGCAATCTTTGCAGTCGATTTCTAATCAATTAACATTAGATACTTCAGAAGGATTTCTGAAGGTGCTCATTTTTGAATGAATGCAATGTTTAGCCAAGTCCAAGTAAACATAAAGCAACAGTGTGGAAAATAGAAGCTCAAGCTTCAGTTTTTAAGACATTTTTCCAGACTTAAATTGGCTCTATGGCATTCACTTTAGGACATGTACAAAGCTCTCTTATCAAGTTCACAAAAAATAATCTAAAAAAAGCCACTACTGTACTCTGCCTGCCTATCTGCACTCACAAATGAAACAGCCTAAATTATACTATCCTAGACAAAATAATAACCTCCCAAAATCCAACTAGCTCTGCGGCAAAAATTTACTATCCCGTGTAAAACTAATCCTTTGTAATCTAAGGATAAGGCAACACTCATTGTTTTGTGAATAGTGTTCTGATACATTTTTTTTTTTTTCCAGATTCAAGGTTTCATTCCCGGAATAAAACAGAAATATAATCCTTGCAAATGAACTGCAGCTGAGTATGTAGTTCTTAGTAGAAAATACTCAGTAATCTCTCTCCATTTTTATCATTCTCTGGCCTTTCTTGCTCAAAGCTGACATGCAAAACTATAACTGCACAATGCCAAGTTACAACATAACAATGACATTCAATATGCAAAATGAAATAAAAGATAAAAGAAAATATTTCAAAAAATCTATGCACAATCAATTAATGATGGGTTATTTTAAATACATAATACACGATCAACACCAAGTACATAAACCCAGATCATGTTACTGCGGCAACTTTCTTGGGAAGATTTTGTTTATTGTGTAAATGGTTAGTGCCATCATGGCTCCGGAAATCTGCAGTTGAGAAAGGCTCAAGCTGAACACCATCTCTCAGCCTTCCACAAGAAAGCTGGTGCAGATGGAATGTGTTGGGTAAGGGAAGCCCAGTGAAATGCCTGTTGGGTCCCCCACACCAAATGTAAGCATACATCATTAGCTTATTTTCAACAGCATGCTAATTTCTCTCAGTAGCCTCTCTAAACCTCTAGGCCTATTATTCATATTTCTATTAGTATTGCGGCACATCTTCGACTTTTCTTCCCCAATAAAGCATTATCTGATTCAGCCTTTGCTCAGTATTCCGCAGTTTGCCATTTTTTTGTACATGTGAGGAATTCTATGTACTGCGTCATTGACATCTGACCAAGCATTAACAGAATATGAAAACAGCTTCATTAATAAGTTCTAAAACCAACTGAGGTGGAAGCAATGTTCCTCTGGGCAGGATCTGTCTTGAAATGTGAAAGAGGAGCATGTCGTGGCCCCAAGATGGCCCTCTTCCTCAGTATTGTACATCTCTTTTACACCAAGCGCTTAAAAGCTTGACACAAACATTGCATAATTCGATCCCTGCCTGGCACCGCATGCTCCCGTCCCTGCAAAGAAGTGTCAGCAGCCTTCACTCTTAACACATCGGATCTGTGACTTGCCTTCGGAAGCCTGCCGCAGCAGTGACGAGCAAGAAAAGGGGTGGAGGTGAGGGCAGCCGATGGGACAGGCTTTAGCACAGTCGTAGCTCAGCTGCCAGCATTTTTTTTCCTGTGGTCCCCCCTTAGGTCAGATGTGGGGGGAACGCTAAAATGCGCGGGCTGGTAGAACGTTTGACTCTGTCAGTACTGGGTTCTATGCTGCAGAGCTGGCTGCTGTGACTAAGCGGCAATTTTTTTCTTCCTCTCTCTCTATCTCTCTCTCTCTCTCTCTCTCTCTCATTCTCGACTATCACTGCGTCAGGTCCTCAGTAACAGTCTCAGTTGGTACTTCGCTGATGTTGGTGCGCTGTGTCCCTCGAGGGTGGATGGGGGAGGTGGAAAGAGAGAGAGAGAAAGCAGAGAAGCAAAGAGGGACTGCATGGTCTCGAATGACACAGTTCACTGATCTTAAATTTGCATTCAGACACCATTTGTACTCCACTGCAACATATAAAAGAGGAGAGATGCTGTGTGCATTGTGACATTAAGACCAGACCCAGGCAATGCAGCGGCAGGAAAAATACAGGCTTATGCAGATGAAAGGTCACTATGATTCATCCACCGACAATTTCATTACACGCAGTTTTAAGCCTTTATTCTCAAAATGTGCACATCAAAAGATGCATGACCAGCTTCTACATCAGATTCCTTAAAAGCTTCAGAAATCAGTACCAGGTAAACAGTGTATTTGTGGTGGGTAATGTGATACAGTTCATCCAAATCTATAATCACACAATCTGTCCTACATTACTGGAATGGACATCATGTCTAGCTGCTGAGTGGGAACTAGCAAAGGTACACCATGCAGTAGCTCATAGTCAGTCGGAATATTTTGGCCATTTTGTTTTTCTGTTGTACTATTCTGCAGTTTTAAGGACTAATGAGGTAGGGAGAAAAAAAAACAGCCTTATGGGGCGCCGTTTGTAAAATAGGGTGTGTTATTTTATACCGTACTAAGTATAAATCTAAATTATATATATAATTAAATATATAATTATATATATAATTTAGGATGTAAGATTTAAGGTTTGGATTTAACCTGTTCGCCAGTAGATGGCACTGTCAGCTTAGCATTGCTGTTCTGTGGGTCGTACCTGACTTAAGCGTGAAGACAGCTCGAGCGAGTAGTCAACAGCGCGCTAGCGAGAAATGGCGACGGGTATAAGCCAAGATTTGGCAACAGCCATACAGATGGCTGTTTCCTTAGGTACACAGGCAGCGATATCTTTTTCCGTACCGTTAATGCGTCGCTACTCTGTGTTATGTATGAGTGTTTTATGTAAAGCACTGTATAACATTTGTAAATGGAGATTTGTTACATACTATTTGTGCTGCCTACTATTTGTTACTGGTCAGCTATTTGTTTATTTTGTTCATCATTTACCACCCTCTGGTGGTGTATCTGTAGCAAAACATGATCTGATGCAATATCACTTGCGTGTGATGAAATAGACTAGTGCTTTCTAGAAGTTTCTGGCATCTTCTTGCCTGGAGGGGGCCAGATCACCCAGGAATCTGTAGATCTTTCCAGATTGTTGCTAGTCTATATAAATGCTGTGATTTTGGTCAGTGGAGGCAGAGTTTTTGTTTTGGCAACAGAGTTACACAGTGGCATTAGAGTGTTATTACAAGATAAAACAGTGGATTATTTGTAGAAGTTTTTTTTTAATCAGTGAAGAATAAATTTGTTTAAAATCTCATTGTGATTTTCAAGTCATAACATCTGGAATTCTGGTCCCTCCACTTCACTTTTGTCCCATAATCGCATCAATTTGCGTCTTGATTACGCTGACAAAATAAGGCTACAGTTTGCATACTGTCTTACTTGCTAGCGAGCTGGTTGGCTATCTAGCTAGCAAACTAAAGTGATGTCGAACTGTATAATGTTATAGCTAGCGCGCCAATGTATTTAGCTACATAGCCAACTGGCTAGCGAGCTAAAAAGGCTTCAATTCGCTTACAATAGAATACTCGCGAGCGAGCTATTTGTCTGTCTAGTTATCAAGATTAAGTGACATCGAAATCTATAATGTTATTGCTTGCATGCCAATGAATTTAACATCCCAACTTTCCTCATTTCAGTAGGGCATTCACAGTATCTGTCACTGGGAATGATTATCATCTCTTCAATGATGAAAATCTGTAGTGCTCAGCTTTATTCACATTGAATATCAGGAGCAATGTGAACTATGGAAGTGTTTTCTTTTAGGGGGACGTTTTTTCCCTCTTGGTCCTAGAAATTCTGATGTGTTAATGGTTCAGAAAAAAAAACTGCAGCCTGTGAAAAGGACACCATAAGCACTTGTCAAACACAAAAAGGCTGTAACTGGTTATTATCATTATATACAGTTTGATATCACTTTAGCTATGTAGCCAACTAGCTCGCAAGCGAGTATGACAGTGCACGCAAACTGTAGCCTTATTTTGTCAGCATAATTATTTCTGAGAATACTTCGGTCATTGAAAGTGAACTGTAGTCTTTTTAGCTCGCTAGCCAGTTGGCTATGTAGCCAAATACATTGGCGCGCTAGCTATAACATTATACAGTTCGATATCACTTTAGTTTGCTAGCTACATAAGTTAGCCAACCAGCTCCCTAGCGAGTAAGACAATATGCAAACTGTAGGCTTATTTTGTCGGCGTAATCAAGACACAAATTGACGCGATTATGGGACGAAAGTGAAGTGGGGGGACCAGAATTCCAGAGTAGTGACGCATTAATGGTACGGAAAAAGATATCGCTGCCTGTATACCTAAGGAAACAGCTATCTGTATGGCTGTTGCCAAATCTTGGCTTACACCCGTCGCCATTTCTCGCTAGCACGCTGTTGACTCCTCGCTCGAGCTGTCCTCATGCTTAAGTCAGGTACAACCCACAGAACTGCATTGTTAAGCTGACAGTGCCATCTACTGGCGAACAGGTTAAATCTAAACCTTAAATCTTAAATCTAAATCCTAAATTAGATATATAATTATATATTTAATATATATATATATATATATAATTTAGATTTATACTTAGCAATTTGATTTATATTTAATGTTTAGATTTAGTATTTAATGTCCTCTGTTTTCTTCTACAAAAAGTTATACTACAAAAAACGATATCACCTTTTCTACACCAATTAACACATATTTGTGCGTAAATGTGTGAAAAAGAGATGGTTTAAAATGGCAACAATCTTTTTTTCCCGGTTTTTTTGACGCTAAATGTGCAAAAACTGTACGGTATAAAACAACACACCCTATTTTACAAACGGCGCCCCATACAGCCTAACATTTGACAGCCTATTAACTGGAACAGCAAAGGCATGGTCAAAGAAATGACCCTTGAAAGAGGAAAGAAAGAGACTCTTGAATATTCTATGGAGCTTTTCTTAAAAACGTTGATTCATCATACACTAGAATGCATCTCCTGCAATGCTTTACGCACACATGCTGATACAAACGCATGCACATTGATGAATACACACAGGAAAGTATGCACATACTGTACTTTCATATTAAACCTATGCACAAATCTGGGGAAATTGAACAATTACATGTACATTCAATCTCAATTCCACAAGAATTGTAACAGTATATAAAATGTAAACAAAAACAGAATTGTGTCATTTGTAAATTCTTTAACTATCATTTAATTGAAAACAGTGCAAAGAAAAAATATTTAAACCATCAATTCATCATCTGTTTGGACTTGATACCTGCAAAATGTTCCAAAATAATTGGGACAGTGTAATGTAAAGACTGGAAAAGTTTTGGAATCTTCAGAAAAACAAAAATTCTGAACATTCCAGAGGAAAATAGGTGAATGGGAACCTTGTGAGTTATGATTGGGTACAAAATAAGCAGTCACTAAGCATATGATCTTTTGCCAGCAGGTGGTTTGAGGTTTGCCATGCTGCTAAAAGCTGCGTGAGGAAATAGTCAAGCAGTTTAAGAGCAACCTTTTTCAATGCGCGATTGCATTGACTGAAGGTGATAAATGCCCGCACACTTAGGAGATAAACCTACAGTTTTTTTCGAACTCGAGGTAGTTATTGTAGGATAGATACCTGGAAATTTCATTTGAAACTAAGCGCTTGCGCGAGGTTTCAAATGTAAATTTCCAGGTATCTAGCCTACGGTAAATACCGAGTGCTCGAAAAAAAATGGTAGGTTTACTCCATTCTACCATGACTCTTGTCAACACCCCTACGAATATATTTTTTTTTGCAAAGTTGGGATCAACCACTGGCTTGGAGGTTGTCTGACGAAGAAAGCACAGAGTGGATTGCATAACGAGTTCCGAAGTCGAAGTTTGAAGTGGAAATGTCAGACGCCATAGCGGTCGCCTTTTTTGGACATGGAAATTAATAGCCTACGTTTTCTATTGAAGCGGCTCGATAATCAAAAGAGAGCCCTTCATGCAGCGCGAGGTCTTGACCCAGTGCGAGGTAGTTTACCAGTGAATAGATACCTGGTAACCAATCAAAATGCAAAATTCGCTGGAATGAATGGTAGAATGGATTATAGCTCCCAATACTTCATTGACTAAAAAGCAATGTTTCATCCCAACAGGGTTTCCATCTGGCAAATGACTCATGAAAAGTATTTGGCGTTATAATCCAAAACGAGGACATTTTATTTAGACTAAATATGTGGACTGCTATTGTTAAATCTGTACCATTGCATCTGCTGAACACACCAGGCCACCTGTCTAAAGAAAACCGTCACAGCACATTACTACAGACAGCTGTAACCAACATGGACCTTATAAACTGGTCGTTAAATGCAATTGACAAAATTATTTCCACGAGGCGGACAGGTTCTGGAGAACCGAAATGCCGGATGGGACATTCGGCTGGTTACACCATGGATGCATGGGGAAAGTGGCGTTCGCTGTGTTTGGCAGTCCTGGACATCGAGGATGTAGAGGACGTCTATCTAATTGGATTTATGATAGCGGGCCTGCTATCATTGGGGCTTGGTCTGTTTTTGATCGACCATAGGATAAAGAAAACTTTGAAAAGCATGGTTATCCTCGACAGAAAGCTCAATAAAATTGGATTTGACGTCAAGGAAGGCAAGGACGGACTAAACATACTGCGAGGAGTCATTAAATCCGATAAGGCAAGGGTGAACCAAGTCGACGGAGATGATGACTAACTAAGAGATCTATGCAAAGATCTGGTATTATTGCACCTTCCACCTACTCCAAATCACTAGGAACAAACCAAATGATGAAGAAAGGAGTTCAGGTTTTTCTGGACCAAGTCTAATGGATTAAATCAAGAGTGACACTCAAATCTAAACTTACATAGACACTCAGCCATATTGTGATTAAAATTCTTCATGATGTTCATAAATCTTTATGATCTTATGTTGTGACGCTTAAATCGTAGTGTAAATGGACACTCAGCTCTGTTGTGATTTATGAATCTTTATGATATCTTAACCATAATCAAACTGTTTTTCTGGAAGTTGGGGGCGGGACTTTGACAAGCGATCTCGCTTCTCCCGCGACCCTTTCGGTCATGATACATGTTGTATTGAAATTGTCATGAAACGACTATACAATCATGCCGAAATAAAAACAAATAAATAAATAAATTTATTGCCTTCAATTTGCATACATACTTTTGTTTTGCGCCTGGCATAGAAACAAGTTGGATGTGCACACAGCTACTTTACTGTGCTACATGGAATTTAAGGATTAAACCATCCACAGTCTATCATATAGTGGAAGGGTTCTGAGAATGCGGAAAAACAGGAGCCATCTCCATATGTAAAGAAAAGGTCCAGGCCAGCCCTGTGTCTTGCTCAAGCCCAGATGATCTCCAGAGCAATCCCACCACTCCTGTCCCGCTGAATGGTCATAAACACACACACAATACATGTTCCATTTGCACACAGAAAAAGAGCTCTCATATTCCACACAATATTGAATACAGAGACACACTGAAAGGGCTTAATAACATAACGTAACACAACAAGCTATCAATCAGAAACAATCTTTTGCGGCACGATAATACTCTCCCTAGATTCTATTGAGAGTGTGTACCATGAGAAAAGTCCCTTTCTTGCGACAACCAACTTCGTGTGATACACCAAATCATTTTTTGCATTATAGGGTGGGAAAGTAAAAATGTTTTCAACTACTTTGTCAAGGAAAATTAGGAAGATAACAATAACAACCTTTAATGTGACTCAGAAATATAATAATAAGTTTTCACAAATGCATTTTTGATCAATTATTTCAGCAGATTATTACAATGTTAGAGGGCCCAGGCCCAAGACAACTGACCCAGTGTTCCCCTGGTGTTGGCAGGCCTATAAGGCCAAAAACTAATAGAGGATGTGCATAACTTTTCAGCCCTACAGATAGCAATGAATTAAGAACCAGGATGATACTGTAATGGCTCATCAATACTTCAGAAGCCCTATGTCAGTGAATACAGTCTAACGTGGCACCATCAAATGCAAGTTGAAGCTCTACTATTCAAAGAAGAAGCTACATATCAAGACCATCCAGAAGCACCGCTGACTTCTTTGGGCTGAAGCTCATTCAAAATGGACTAACACATCCTTCAAATTGTGTTTGAAAACGATGGATGTCTTGTTCTCAGGGCCAAGGAGAGGGACCATCCCAATTGTTACCAGTGACGTTTAAAACCCAGTGTCTGTAATAATCTGGGGCCCCATTTGATATGGTTAACTGTGAGAATAAAATTGGCACAGACGGGTACAAACACATTTTGGAACAACATATGCGCAACCCAAACGCCTTTTTCAGAGACGCGCCTGTGTGTTCCAGCATGATAAACCCAAGTCGCGCTCTGCATGTATTACAGCAGCTGTAGCTGGCTATCCAGCAACTAGTGGTTGCATGATTAATCGAGCACTTGACAATGCATGCAACCCAAGCGAACGCTTCAGCTTCCAATGAATCATACAAATTCTGGAAATTCTGATTGCCAAGCTTAGCCTTGGCTTGGGGAAACCCTGCCAAGATCAAATAAACACAAGCACTAGATTATGCTGGACAGCAAATCACCAGTTTTACACCTAACAGAAGGACTTCAAAATGACCAGTGATACCCAGATGTGATACAAATAAAATTCCTGCCTTATATCAAGTGATTTTGTTTTGCTTTTTTCCTGCTCACCAATTTCTTTTGGCCAGTACCAAGCCACATGACCCAAAAGCCGCCATATTGTTATTCTTCTGTTTTTTGCACATGTGTAACTACGGCTTCCAGTAAGGAAGCATCGTACTTTAAGATCGTTCCAAAAGTGAGTCACTCGTGCAACAACAAAAGGGACAAAAGCCTATCTTACTCCTGAGATCTGCCAAATCTTGGATATGGAAATGTGGATGTTGAAACATCATACATAAGATAGCGTTATAATCTTCACTGGCTCTCAGGGTTTGAGCAGTTTGATGAAATTTTACAAAGTCTTGCCCTTCTGGTAGTTAGTAGTTGGCTTCGTGTATTACCGATTACAGGAAAGTTAGATTCTCTGGACCCCTGTTTGGATTGACTGTTTTCTGCTTTCAGGAGGAATGCCTCCTTCCATTTCTTTGGAGCAGATGGAGCCCTCTTGACTGGTGTTCCGTTAAAGTTACAAATAAATAAATTATAACTAAAATCAGGGTCACTCATGTTGCTCTAAAGGCTTTATACAGTATGTATAATGCCTTCATAAATGAGACATAATGTCTTCATAAATCATACATAGGCAAATGACATGCTTTGTAAATGGTGAAATAACACATTCTTATTCAGCATGTGATGCCAGATGTGATACAACTGATAACGTCAGTTAGCTAGTGGCTAAATACGATAAAGGGTGACATTGTCAGCTAAGTGACATTGTCAGTGCCACATTTGGCATCACATGCTGAATGAGGATGTGTTATTTCACCCTTTACAAAGCATGGCATTTGCTTATGTATGATTTATGAAGACATAAATGTCTAATTGAACACCTCATCTACAGTGTGACCAAAATCAGCTTCCTGAACCGGGCTGTGTCTGTCATAGCAGCACTTTGACTTAAAGGACGGGGCTCAATTCATGCCACAACCATTGAAAAAGGTACACATTTTGAAGACAGAAACGTACTTAGCCCATATACTAGTCTGTTCGCTGTTTGGGTGCTGAATTGAGTGAGCAAATTGTAGTTTATTTAAATTACGATTTGCATTGCACTGCCCTGAGACAACTTCACAATTTAAAAACATTTTCTACACTTGGGAGGGAAAGTCAAATACTGTGAATACAATACAAGAATAACTAGAAAGTCAACATTTGTGAGCAAATGCAGGATGTTTCACTCCCCATCCATCACCCCAGCGAAAATGGACTCGTCTAAAATTGTCCCCATGCAAAAAAAGACTATTATAAAATCACCTCACATCTTTTGTAAAATAGACTTTTTTGTGAAAATAACAGACAGAAAAAAACATTAAAAATAACATTTTTAATCAAAGCAAAATGTTCGCCTTCAAATGGTAAGGTTATACCGTAACAGTGTTACTATCTAATAATTTCCCACCGTACAGGAGCCTGAATTAGATTTTTTTGGGAAAGGAAACAAAAACTAAAAAAAGAAAGAAACAAAACAAAATTAAAATCGCCTTATTAAAATGATTTAAACCTTGGAAATCTTCCTCATTCGGACTCAAACTATAAGGGGTTCATTTTAATGACATAGTGCGCTTTGCAATGAATTGAGCTAGACTTCTTTTCAACTGTATGAGTTGCCAAAATCTTAGTCCAATTATTGTACGCTTGAAAAAGAAAAAACTGATATTATAGAATTTAATTCAGCGGCAAGTGAATTATTTCGAATTCATTAACACAGCGGTGATTGTAGGCGTGATCTGCCATGGAATGTGACATGCAGAAACAAGATGACATTGCAATGCCAGCCATACTGATTGCAAATTATGCAATGTGTGAGCTTTTAGTGAAAGGAAGCAAAAAAAAACTAGCTATCTCCATGCCAAATTTTAGGTCATTTGGCCTGACCATAATGGCACAGGAGGCAAAAATATACATTTTTGGCTATTATTACCCAAAAAAAGCTTATTTAAATCATTTCTAAGGCCAGCATCCAAAAAATGAGAAAAAAGAAAGTCTGGGCATATGTTGCTAAGCTACCCCTGTTCCAAATTTCAGGTCATTTGGCCTTGAAATGAAAGCGTGGTGCCCATTTGATCAAAAAGCCAGGAGGAGAAGAACAAGAAACGGCGCTAAAACAGTATATTTCCCTCCCCCTTTAGGGGAGTGAAATATAAATATCTAAATGAACTGCTGTTCAGTTGTTTCCAGCATTTAGAGCTTCAAATAGTGACAGTAGTAGTTTGTCTGGTAAAGTGTTCCTGGTGTAATATGACGGAGACATACTAAGAAACATGTACACTGCCCAGGAAAAAAAAAGTCACACACTAATATGTCGTTGGACCGCTTTTAGCTGATTACTGCACACATTTGCCATGGCATCATTTTGGTAAGCTTATGCAATGTCACAAGATGTATTTCTGATTACAGGTGCACTGATTTTTTTGCCATGATCTTGTGTTGATGATGGGAGAGCCAGACTGTCGCGTAAAGTCTTCTACCGCACATCCAAAAGATCCTCAATGGGTTAAGGTCTGAACTCTGGTGGCCAATCCATGAGAGAAAATGACATCTCATGCTCCCTAAACTCATTCACAATTTGTGCCAGATGAAACCAGGCATTGTCATCTTGGAATATGCCCATGCTCTCGGGGAAGAAAATATCCACTGATGGAAAAACATGGCAATTCTGTATACTCAGGTAGTCAGCTAACCTTATTTTTTGGGCACATATCATGTAGAACCCATAGACTGTACAAAAAGATGGACGCAGCACCCCGGTCTGAAAAGTGAGGCCGATGTGGAAATCTCAAAATTTTCCATTATATTTAATGGCCAGTAGATGGCGACGTCGGTGGTTGCAGAAAGAAGTTCAATGCTATTGCAGTCCATGAGAAAATGACCCTACTTTGCCACCTGGTTTATTATTTCAATAATGATTTTCCACATCATTTTATGGTATCTATCGCAAGTTTCAAGTCTCCTTCGATATATCATGATCTTCATTTTTGTAAATTATGGTCCCAAGTAGACTAGAATAAAGGATAAAGCCAGAATATGCTTTAGGGGCATGGCTATCCTCTGGTCCTCGTCCGATATGGTCAGATCCAGAGCCACGCTCCTTCCCAGATCTTCAATTCGCGCTCTCGTCCAATAGGAATCACATCCGGTTTCAAAATGACAAAATGGTGCTGTTCAAATTGCCAAAATCGAGGCTTCCTATATGGTATGCTGAAGCCAATGGGTGACGTCACAGTTGCTTCGTCCATCTTTCTATACAGTCTATGGTAGAACCTAGACCTGACCAACTGAAGCAACCTCAGATCATAACACTGTCCCCACCGGCTTGTATGGTAGGCACTAGGCATGATGGGTGCATGACTTCATCAGCCTCTCTTCTAACCCTGATGAGCCAATCATACTGGAACAAGGTAAATCTGGACTCATCAGACCACATGATCGTCTGCTATTGCTCCTGAGTCCAATCTTTATGCTTCTTAGCAAATTGAAGCCTTTTTTCCAATTAGCCTCACTGAAGAGAGGTTTTCTTCAGGCTACACAGCTATTTTGTCCCAATCCTTTTAGTTCTTTTCACATTTTGCACGCTGAAATGCTCTTACTTTCACAATGAAACATAGCCACGAGTCCTAACATTGACTTTTTACAATTTAATTTTACCAAAGTTTAAGTGATCTACGATCACGATCATTCTTTTCCATCCACATTTCTTCCTCAAAGATGATGGTTCTTTATCCCTCCAGGTTTTAGTAATGCATTGGACAGTTCATAACCCAATTTTAGCATTTTCAGATATCTCCTTAGTTGTTTTCTTTGCTTGAAGCAGGCCAATAATTTGACCTTTCTGAAAGAGAGTGCCATCTTTTCCAGGACTACAGGATATGCCTTCTGACATGGTTGTTTAAGAAATGAAAAGCTCCTCACTGCATCAGTTTGGGTTAAATAAATTGTTGCCAGCTGAAACATATTAATCACTGCAGTAATTATCCAATGGAAGGCTCTTACCTATTTGCTTAGTTAAATCCAGATGGTGACTTTTTTCTGGCGAGGCAGTGTATTTTCTAAGCGGAATGCATTGAACTGGCTGAAAAACTAATAGATACTAAAAACTAATGAATACCATCATACCTAACACCTGACACCAGCGGCGTTTTTGAACAATCTTTGGCATTCGATAAACTATGACAAATCTGACTTAGGCAAGAACTTACAGTCTAAAAATGTGAACACAATTCTAATCCATCTTTCACTATTACTGAAAGGGCTTTTCTCGACTGTAAAGCCTTTTTTTTGTAATAGAAGTCTGACCCTCTGTGATTACATGATAAAAACTGATGACAATCCAGTTTATTTTATCAGCAAGATTATGCGTGGTAATCATCCAAATAAAATAAAAATGTGTCACGTGTTATAAAATTTTGCACTGCGTAGTTTTGCTGCACATGTAGAACATTAGGTAAAAGCGCCTAAAAGGCTCCCAGCTAAAATTACTTTCCGCAAGACATTTTCTTACTTGCTTTAAGGTTTTCAGGATGGAAATCTGCAAATGTATTGTTGATTGGGCTAAGAGACTGTGGTGTACAGTGCCCAATCACAACAGCAGGGAAAATACATACATGGAAAAAAATGTTTCAAAATTGACCCCCTAACTTGTAAATGCAAGTTGCTCGTCCTTATCCTCTCACTGATTGTCAATGAACCACCAGATACAAATGTACCACCTCAGTGCATGGTTTACAAACAAAAATGCCTGCTTCTTGCCTGAAAACACACATGAAAAAAAATTTCCCCTCCAAATATGTCAGCTCAAGTGCTAGAAAATTTTCCAAGCTTAAGTTTTCAAATCCAACTGTCTGGTCTCCTGTTTCAAACAGTATCATCTCTGGGCCAACATTCTATGAGCTGTGATGTACGGACCGCTGGGAAGTCTCAAATGGGTAAAAGCAATCAAGGTAAAAACACAAAAAGTTCCCCTTTGAGAATGTGTGACTTTGCAGGCTGTGGAGGGGAAGTCAAACACTTGTAGACCAGCTGACTCAATCAGGTCTGTCATAATAAAACATACCAATCTACAGTACAACATAGCGATGCACACCATCAAAGTTGATATGTATTTACTGGAAAATCAGAGATGCCCTGACTAATTAATCCAGAAATTAGCACCATTTATTCCAAGCATGCTATTGCATTTGATCTGGCTGATAGCGAAATGTGCTGTACCTGCTTGTAAGCCACTGCACATCTGGGACATCCTGAACATCTCGCACAGACCAATGCATCAGTCCTTCCCCAGCCCTCAGATCTCCTGTGATATTGCCTCAAAAACTCTCCGCTTTGCTAATGTTTCAGTATCCCGAATCACCCAAAGCAATCTTTTCCATTGACCTTCTGCCATGGACATCCTTCCCTTCCAACCTTGCTGGTTAAACTGCAGCCCACTGCAGGGTCTGCAAAAATTTCCAATATAGTGAGCCGCTGCAAGAAAGGCTGGTAGCTCAGAGCTATGCTGCTGTTTAATGCTGTTATCAGAGACTGTGTATAGCTGGGGGTCAAGTAAGACTTTACGCAGCAAGCAGGATTATGGTACTTAGCTGATTACTAGCTGCTAGGCAGTTGGTGGCTGGGGGATCTGGCCTGTTTACATTTCACATTGTGTTCTGAGATAATCATCTGAATAAATGCCATCTTTTATCCCTGGGACAGATGACTTCTGCTGAAATGACCCCTGTGATAATTTGGGGGCTGGACTTAACTCCACAGATTACAGCTTACTTACAGATTACAAACCAGTTTGGTAAGAATGAAATAGAAAATTAAATAGTACAAGAATAAATTTATTGCTGAATTCACATTACACATCACATTAGAAGCTGGTTAACAGTTTGAAATATGAGTAGTTGCCTGTGAACCACAATGAGAATGCGACTGCTGTCACCGAGAACACAAGCTTCCAAGATTGTTGGTCCTAATTAGGCAGAAGACCAGGGGAAATGCTTACTTCTTTTAATTTTGATTTATTCTTCTAGTCAATTCAAAATGATGGTAAATATACGATATTCTGTCATGTCACTTCATGTATCTGAACAGTTTGCACAAACTACCACAAACTACTTACTGTCACATCTAGAACCTCGTGCAGAAGGCAGGAAGGAAGAGGAGGACCGGACTCAGGCACAGGTATGGGTTTTGGTGCATTTGTTATTATGGCCATGCCGCAAGGCAATGGACATAAATGTTACAGATCAGGCAAAATTAAAAGGGAACAGAGGTTCCGCGAAAACAATGAGTAACCCAGGCAATGGCTATAAGACTGTAGCTGTGTATTACACAAAAGAAAAAGGAAGCAAGGTTCCTTTAAATAAGTTAATGAAAGTGCTAAAATTAAAGGTAGCGGCACTTAGCTTTGGAATTCAAGTTTAACACGCGAGATACGGATGGAGTTACAATACTTGCAGCACCGTTAGAGGGTGGCACTGTGAGATATCACAAAGACATTCACAAAGGAAATAGTATTTATACAACTCCGCTACCACTCAGAGGAAACAACAAACAGATGCAAGTGATAATTGAATACTGAGCAATGAGCAATCCAGGATTAGTAGACCAGTGAGCTGGATGGCAGGAGGCCTGTCCTTATACTTACCTAGCTAGCTACCAACTATTGTCATCTCCTGCCTCACTGAGATGCTTCTGGTCAACAGCCATGGGGCAACTATACGTCAACTACCTAGTGATCCCTTTTGCAATTTCAACAGGCTTGCATGCTTGAGGACAATTCTCTTACCAATCGACTGAGCAGACGTCAGCTATCCAGCCAGATGAGCCAACTGGAAAGTTATTAACAGCCTCATACTTAAATTCTAAAGCAGGTCTAATGTACTGGCTAATGCACAACGAGCCAACTTTTTTCAGTTTAGCATATATGAAACTCAGAATTTTCTTATCATAATGCATGGGCATTTTACACCGTCTAACAAAAATTGTTTTAATTTGCAACATGGACCTTCATCCAAACATTTCATTCAAATAAAAAGCTGCCAACCTACAACCAATTAACAAACTAATTACCAAACCCAAGTATACGTGAAGAAAATAATTCAACTCAGAATGTCAGCATTTTTAGCCACATTATTGCTTGAATGGATCATCCTACAAATAAAGCACAACCCGCTAATTCAACTAGAATGCAGAGTTTGTGAAAAAACCTTAAGTCGGGTTAACAAAGCCAAACTGTAGCAATTAGAATGATGCTAACATTTCAAACAACCCAATTCCCAACTCTACAATAATTGGTTCAAAAGAAGGATAAAAGCTAATCTGATCGGCAAAAGAGGTGGGCTTTTCTCCATTAACATGTGACTGTTCCCTGAGCTCAACAACCCAACCCCCTGCCCTTGATGACACATGGATCAATAGTTACAAAGGGGGGAAAAAGCAATCAGGAAAGGAGGCAGGGCTTTGTCAATTAACAAAATCCCAAATCTGAACTTTTGAAGTCAAACAGTTCAATGGTTTTGAAAAATAAAAGACATGCAAATACGGAAAGGGGACAGGACTTAGTCATTTTACACATGATACAACCAAAGCTCCAACTCTGTTGGACCAAAGTTTCAATAGTTATTGTGGCAGGCCGAAGGAGGGCCCGGGCGGGGACTTGAACCTCCAGACTCCCAGGTAATAGTCTAACGCGCTGACCACATCGCCAAAGAGCCAGGCTCATTGGCAGGGTAGCCAGGGCACGTACTTGTTAGGAGGCATTACCAGTAACAGGACCCTTCAACTGTCACATCTCTCCCCCTCTTTCGGGAGCGTGTCCTAACGCTCCATGCCTTACGCATGCTGCCATCCATTCGGATCCCCCAGATCCTGCCGATTACGCCAGAATGTGGCAGGCCTATGGAGGGCCCAGGCGGGGACTTGAACCTCCAGACTCCCAGATAATAGTCTAACGTGCTGACCACATCGCCAAAGAGCCAGGCTCATTGGCAAGGTAGCCAGGGCGCGTACTTGTTAGGAGGCATTACCAGTAACAGGACCCTTCAACTGTTACATTATGAAGGGATGAAACAATGGCTAATCAGGAAAAGGTGTGGGTCTTCTGACATGGTTGTTTAAGAAATGAGAAGCTCACTGCATCAGCTAGGGTTAAATAACTAATTGCCAACTGAAACATTAATTACTTCAGTAATTATATCATGGAAGGCCCTTACCTATTTGCTTGATTAAATCCAGGTGGTGAATTTTTTTTTTTTTTTTTTTTTTTTTTTTTGCAGGGCAGTGGTATGTATGAAAACAACAAATTCACTAATATGATGCATCCCCATCCATGTTATAAACTCTGTCTACATAATTCCATTAGAGGAGTAAAGTACTACCTCACAATTACATATGTATCATATATTCATGATGTACTGAATGCAATCCTTTAAAAAAAATAATAGTAAAAACAGAATGAAATGAATTAAAAATCTGAGCAAAATTTAAAAGAGAGTAAAGGTTTTCCATCACTCACTGATGAAATACAGGAAACGCTTCAATGTAACATTGATCAGAAGCCAGTTTAAGCATCTGACTTAATTTGAGGTTGATTTAATTCAAATGCAGAAAAATATGGTTTTTTTATCTTCCCTGATACTGCAAACCAGCCTATGTATATACCTATTTCTCCCTTTTGTTTTGCTCAACATGCAGTACATATGATTTACATAAGTACAAATGCATATACTGCATTTGAGATCAAAGAATCCTATATAGTAATAAAAGTTCTCAAAAGGCAGGCGATGCAAAAAAGATTCAGATGATACCTTAATGATTCCTCCAAAAATTTAAAGCAGGACCTCTAAACAGTGGCTTCACAACAAGGTGAATGTTGCCAAAACTGTTAAATTGCTAACTTGTCAATGATCTGTAACATTTTCACATGAGTAGCAGACAGCCTGAACAGCATCCTCTACCTGTAGACAAGGATATTGCCATTTTGGCTCAGGGACCCAACACTTGCGCTCATACTGGAGCGCAACTATCAAAAGGGTGATTTTTGAGGGAATTCATAATTCTTGGCTGTTGGGAGTGCCAAAATTTATTTGAAAAAATCTGAACTAAGGACATAGTCATTCTGAGACTCAAAGCTCTAAACACCTAGTCATTTATACCACGCAGTGAAAAAGTATTTGCCCCATCTTGATTTCTTCTATTTTTACTTATTTGTCACATCTAAATGTTTCAGATCATTCAACTAATTACCTCGCCAGATTCACTTTAAGGAATTTCAAATGTGCATTCGATTTGAGCCTGGAACGATCTTCATTTTATAATTATTTTAAAAAGCGTGCACTGGGTTTTGCTTGGCTTTAACTCCCTCCCCCACAAACTACGCTTTGTACACTTGTAAAAATGATGATAAAAATGGATGGCCCCTTACTCAGATCATCTTTGTTTAAAATTAAAATTAGTCTCATGATCTGAAATGTTTAAGTTTGACAAATATGCAAATATAAAGGAAATTGAGGAGGGGCAAATGCTTTTTCACAGCACTGCATGGAAAAATAGAGTTAGCTCTCATTTACTGAAGCACATGGGAACCTTATGCATTAAGTTCTCAGACACGTAGGACAGTCCATTCTGCCTAACAGAATGAAAGACGTATGCAAAAGCTAGACAAAGGCAGAGGGTCAGAGAGCAATAGTGCAGAAATGTACAGTGCATAAGAAATTGCCATCTTGCTGAAGAATTTCAGTTTCAGTTCAGTTCAGCTTCATTCCATGCCAGTAACCATTGTGCATGCCTCAGGGCTGCTCCATCCACAATAACCATCAAAGATATTTTTATCACCAGTAATAATTTAAAAAGCACCACAGAAATCGTCTGAGAAAGCTAATTACTTCACACACATCCTCTTCAAGAGCTTTGTGAATGAAACTGTTGTACATCATTTAAAAAGAGGAAGGTGTAGCAGAATGACAAGAAAGAAAAACATTATAATGTTCCAGAGGCCCTGACATCTGTATACCACACAGCTTGCCTAAACTCTTCAAAATAAAAGCCAAAGTGTGAGAACATCTTCAAGCACGTAGAGTGCAGCAAATGGGACATACTGTTGTGCTGTTACATGATTGATTTTCTCAGTGTTGTAATCATCTTTTAAAGACTGTGGGGTGGAATGCAGAGCAGCTGCTGATTGACTTCCTGATTCACTGCAACTGCTGAGCACTGCAGCCCTGAGAAATTCCCAGTGGCCCTAAACAAGGGAATACACCAAAGCAATGGACTCCTGATAGTCAGCTGATTATGGCAAAAGATGTGTGGCACTCATCAGTGGTCATTGTAAGCAACCTGTTCCAACTCTCCCAGAAAGTGTTCATACTGCCCCGAATGTGACCTCCTTATTGCATTTATTCGCATTACTCGCCCCGGCAAAAGCGTCATGTTAGAGATACATGTGTTGTTCTTGACTGGAAGTTAACACAACCGCAGAACATCAACAAATAAATATTCAAATACCCACACAACATAAAATCAAATTTACAATTACTCCAACACTGAATACTATAGACAGCTTTCTTGTTTACAAACATTACTGAATTTGGGTGCATTCAGGGGCCAAGAATGCATTGGTAGCCAATCAAAAGATTGAGTCAACAACTGTAATCAAGGCATTTTTTTCTCACTTTTGCTAATTCTTTTTGAATCAATAATAAAATGAGGGCTACTTTACAATCTGCCACATTCAAAAGAAATTTAGCAGCTAGGCTTGCTCTTAACATAGGCTACTGCACATGACCTACAACATATTACAGCTAGGTAGGTCTGGTACGGTAAATGCCCTGCGCCAAGTACCCTAAAAGCCCTGGTAGCTTAGACTGCGCCTACTGCATTGCAAAATAATAATTTTCAGCCGTCGAATAATAAGGAATTACAAGATCCCAACACAATTCCATTCCATAAATGGATTTTTGAAGTCCACATACTCAAAAATCATATGGCTCAATGCATACGCCTATCTTATAGACAAGCCCAGCATGTACAATGTATATAAAGGAAAAGCTGCATGCATAGAAATCATTAGGGGTTTATAATTATGTAGATTTTAGTCATGTGCAAAAAAAGTTTTATGGCACTGGATCAGATTTTTAAATTTTGAGGGCAGATTTTCTACCAATAAAACCAACGACGAGGAATGAAGATAAAGGGTTCTATCTTACACCCAGTGCAAAGCGACGACAAGTGGAACAAGTGTCTTTGCTAGTTTAAGACCGATGCAGTAGTCATTTTCCCATCCAGTGCCCACATTAAATAGCAAATGTACTAGCACTAAACCAGTGGTCTTCCACGTCGTTCCTGGGGACCCACTGTGTATGCTGGTTTTTGTTCCAACCACAATTGTAATCGCAGGACTTTAACAAGCTGTTAATGCCTTAATTAGGTGTGTTTTTATGTTTAGAGTTGTTAATTATTCTCTTTAGCCAAATCTTACATAGAAACATCCATGCATGCTAGGAAGAATAAAATACCCCAGATGATAGTGCGTTTATTTCTATGCCGCAAGAAACTTCAAGTGATAAAACATTTCAAACAGATCAAATTAGACACTGAGGAAATCAGTAAACCCCAAATTAGATAGCTGGATACAACTTTTTCAAGTTCTTTCAAAAAACTTCAGGTGAACTAAATTAGATTAAAATAACACAAAACTGGTTTGACTCTTTACCACTTGCTTGTCGAATAAATTTGTCATGACATGCCAATTAGTTTTCACCAATTAGGAACCAACTACATCTCTAATTTGATTGGTTCCATTGTTTTCTCTCATTCTATGCTGTTATTTCCAATACATCGCAATGTGGGTATGATATTTTTTATTCTTGATGGCAAATATAGATATTTCTGTTAACTTGTGAGTTAAGAGGGCAAATAACTGCTCTAAACATTAAATGCACTTAAGACAAATTAACAGCTTGTTAAAATCCTGCGATTACAATTGTGGTTGGAACAAAACCCAGCATACACAGTGGGTCCCCAGGAACGATACTGAAGAGCACTGCACTAAACTAAGCACTCATGGGTGTGTTGGTTTTAAAATGAGGTGTGGTTAAGCACATTGTTAACAAGTTGCTATCTTGAGGCAGTAAAAAGCGATTGCGCAATTGTGCAACAAAAACCTTTTCGAAATTAAATTGTCAGTTTTTGACTGCGATTTTAAGAGCCCATCATTAAAATAGTATTTTGCGCTTTCGTAGGACAGGGCGTAATGCACATACACTCTGCTTCTTACACACAAGGACAAGCAGCAGCTCTCATGCATGCAAATGATTAAAAATAAAAATATGAGAATATGAAAGATTTTTATTGTGTAAATTATTCATCATTTTGAATTTGATGGCAGCAACACATCTCAAAAAAGTTGGGATAGGGGCAACAAAAGGCTGAAAAAGTAAGTGGTACTAATAAAAAACAGCTGGATGTGCATTTTGAAACTAATTAGGTTAATTGGCAACAGGTCAGTAACATGACTGGGTATAAAAAGAGCATTTTAGAGAGGCAGAGTTTCTCAGAACTAAAGATTGACAGAGATTCACCAGTCTGCAAAAAACTGTCTAAAAATTGTGGAACGATTTCAGAAAAATGTTCCTCAATGTAAAATTGCGAAGACTTTGAATCTACAGTACATAATATCATCAAAAGATTCAGAAAATCTGGAGAAATCTCCGTGCGCAAGGGACAAGTCCGAAGTCAATATTGGATGCTTGTGATCTTCGGGCCCTCAGGTGGCACTGCATTAAAATCAGGCATGATTATGCACTGGAATACACTGCATGGGCTCAGGAACACTTACAGAAATCAACGTTTGTGAAAACAGTTCACCGTACAGTCTACAAATGCAAACGAAAGCTGTCTCAGGCAAAGAAGAAACCATATGTGACCATGATCCAGACACGCCTCCATCTTCTCTGGGCCAAAGTTCATTTAAAATGGACTGAGGCAGAATGCAAAACTGTTCTGTGGTCAGATGAATCAAATTTGAAATTCTTTTGGGAAACCTCGGATGCAGTGTTCTGCAGTCTAAAGAGGAGAGGGACCATCCAGCTTGTTATCAGCGCACAATTCAAAAGCCTACATCTCTGATGGTACTGGGTTGCATTAGTGCCTATGGTGTGGGGAGCTTACACATCTGGAAAGGCATCAATGCTGAAAAGTATATAGAGGTTTTTTACAACAACATGTGCTCCCATCCAGACAAAGTCTCTCTCAGGGAACACTGGGCAAAATACCTCGGAATCCGGAGATATCTTGACCCTGTATATTTCGTGACACGCTGCGTATTCAGATGTATCCGGCTTTATCCTGATCATTGACGAATCCGGGGGAATCCGGGCGTGTTTTGAGTCAAGATTTGTTTATCACGTATCCGACCGTATACGGAAACACATTTTAAGGCACATGGAGTGTGAGTACCTTAATGCAACAGGGCATAATTGCATGAAGAGATGAAGAGTTTGGTTCCAAAATGCAATAAGTGCCAAAATGACAAAATTGAGATAACACCATAAAGCAATAGCCCTGTGCTTCTTACAAATGGTGCAAATTTTCATTTTTAGAATTTCATACTATAGAGTGTATTTTTTCATGGTCAAAGTTTGTGTTTCTCTATAAAATGCTATAGGCGCCAACATAGAAAAAGTTGATTTACTCAAAATGAGTAAAATGGATATATTGCGTAGTGGAAACAAACTCTTAAGATGTTCCTCGTGTTTTCCCCATTTACAACCTTTTAAATGTCTATTCCAGGGGCGTCACCTTTTTTACTGCCTGTGGCCGGGTATGAATTTGAAGTGTCATTCACTTTCATCACTAACAAAAATTTGGTGTTGTATGTGTTTGGTTTATCACGGATATCTGTCCTATTCAGACGGATGTTTACTCCAAATAAAAGTTACGTGCAAAATGGTCTGCGTTTAATTCCTAAACTTGTGAATTATAAGGCTTACGTCCCGCATCGAATTCAAAATCATCCTGTTAACATCAAAGCTCATGTACAATGAGATGTAATTGTTAGAAGTTATAACTTTAATCCGTTTTCATATTAACCTTTTAAACTACCAAAGTCTATATCTCAAGTGATATCAATTTTATGGAGCATAATGGGCATAAGCATAAATGACAACCTGGGCGGGATGAGGGTGGTAGAAAATATTCGGAGATAAAATGAGCCCGGATATGGATGGTATTTCCTGGGACATATCCGGAGTTCATATGCTCCAGATACTGACGGATATCCGGAGATATTTTCCCCAGGATACCTCAAACACGTCTGGTATCCGGGTGCGTGTACGGAGCCCGGATACGATGCGTATCAAAACAGTCCCAATCCAGAGTTGGGATACTCCCAGATACGAGACGTGCACAAACCGGTATCCAGAGCGTATCAATCTGAAAATCCCCAGATACAGATAATATACGGACGTATCCGAGTCGCGATATCTTCGGAAAACCAGTGTTTTTGCCCAGTGGAAGGCCTTGCATATTTCAGAAAAACAATGCAAAACCTCACACTGCATCCATCACAACAGCATGGCTTCGCAGTAGAAGAATCTGAGTGCTGAACTGGCCTGCCTGCAGTCCAGACCATTCACTAATAGAAAACATTTGGCACATAAAAACAATACATCCAGCAAAGAACACCCAGGACTGTTGAGCAGCTAGAATCCTACATCTGACAAGAGTGGGACAACATTCCTCTCACAACCCCTTCACACTGGGAGTTAAAGCGCTTCAGAGGCGGCCCTGAAGCGCTGTAAATCCCAGTATAAAAGGGTCATGAGACTCGCCTAAAATTTTAGGGTGCTCTGAAGTTACAGCGCTCTCGGGGGTGGATCAGGGTTTCAGAAGCGGTTAAGTGGCAGTATAAAACATCGCAGAGTGTGTAGACCGCTCTAGATTGAGAGGCCCGTACACCGAAATGTCCAAGGTCAGCAGCAAGCACCGCAAATATCAATATGTAGGTGAACTCCATTGTCAGGCGATGCTCAATTAATTGAGAAAAGACAGTATTAGTGTAGTAAATGCCATTAAGTATATTTTGATGTAACGTTCGAAGAAAGGTTGAATTTACGTACTATTTCACACCACGTAGGCCTACCCGTATACACTGTAAATCGTAACCAGACGTAGATATGCATGTATGCATAACCTTACAAAATTTTGTGCGCGCACGATGCATACATGAGGGGGGCAATTTGTTATCGTGGCAACTACACTGGTCTCACACACACCCTGGGTGGTGGCAAAGGGCAGTATAAAATGACTTTAGGCCAGACCCAGTTAGGCCGCTTCAGAAACGCCCTAAATTCTAAGCAAAGTGTGAGGGGGGTATTAGGCAGACTTTTACTAGAAGCGCAAGTGGCTTTTAGAAAGAGCAATAGTGCCCAAAGCATCAACTAGACAGGTTGTATGAGAGTTAGTTATGGGAGATCAAGTACAAAGTCCAATAAGTGGTCCGGCATCCAGACCTGGAGAGTTCTTGTAAAGGGCAAATCAATTTACTTCCACAGAAATGGACATCAAATCCAAAACGATGCAATTCTTATCCTGGGAAGTGAATCGAATCGAGCCATTCAAGAGCCCAAACATACTCTACAGAAATCTTGAGTAAATAATGGATTTGCACAAAACAACACATTTAATGAAGGATTCAATCAACAAAATCAGTCAGTCTGATGTATTTCGGATATAGTTTCAAAGGAAATTGATGGTGCTGGTGAATAAGCATCTTCCTGAATGGAACTCATCACTGCTCATTAGCATGCATAAATGTTCCAGCATCCCATAACAGGCAGTGTTATGCTCTGCTGAGAGTGCTTTCCATGGCATTGCTTATAAAGAACCATTCCAAATTTGGAAAGGAACAAGAAATAGAAGATATACTTTTGGCTACCACGTCACAAACAGCATCATAAAAACAGCTGTCTCAGTCAGAATCTTCTAGCTGTCAGCTGAAATGGAAGCTTTCTGAGTAGAGCCCTTCCCCCGACTGGATGTGAACAAATTGTCACATGCCCAGGGAATTCAGCTCAGTACATACCTCACCCTAGTACACTATATACTTAGTCAAATTAATCATTAGCAAAAAGGCAAGCAGCCCCAATAAGGTCTGATCTAACCAATGTGTCTTGAGTTGGCCCCCAGCCTACTCCAGATTAGTGCAATATCCTTGTGCCGCTAAAACAGCTTCATAAAACTGAAATCCAATTGAATTCAAAGACCCAATGTTTTTCAACAGAACACTTCCCAGAGTCACACTCACTCCACGAGCTTGGCTTCTTTCCACAGTGCATCCAGGTGCCATCTCTTCCCTACGTATATGGTGCACATGTACCCAGCCAAGGCACATGACGTAAAACAAAATGGGATTCACTGGACAAGTTGACCATCTTTAATTGCTCCATGGTCTAGTTCCAACACTCACATGTCCATTGTAGGCGCTTTCAGCAGTAAACTGGGGTTATAATGGCCACTCAGTCTGTAGACTGCAGCCACAAAGAGCAATACGCAGCAGGGTACGATGTGTGTTGAGAAACATTCCTCACATAAGTGCCGTGAACATTCTGTCAGTTCAGACCAGATGGGATTGCCCTCGTTGACCTAGTACATCGATGAGCCCTGGGCGCCCAACAACTTGTCGCCAGTTCACAGTTTGTCCCTCTGTGGACCACTCCACTACAGATGAGTGCTTGCCACTGCTGACTGAACGGCCCAGAAGCCTTACCACTTTGGAGACAAACTAACCACTTTTCTTGCCATAATAATTTGGCCCTTGTCAATGTCGTTCAGGTCTCATTTCTCCCACATTCAACACATAAACTATAAGAACCGACTGTTCCCTTACCGTCTAAGGCCTTGACAAGCACCATTATTATGAGATAATAAATTTAATTTGCTTCCTCTGGGAATGGTTTTAATGCTTTGTCTCATTGGTGTAAATGGAATGAACTTTCCACCATTTGATTTACATAGTTATAACACTGAGTTCAAGCATCTCTTTAAACTGATTATTTCTTTTCAGGACGGATCAGCTCAGAAAACTGCATTTATTTTTCTTATGTATTATATGAAAAACATTAAACCTGATTACAGAGAAGAGCAGAAGCATCTCATGATGTTGGATCCTTCAGTGGAAAACTGTGGATAAACCTCTTAAACCTGAACATCCCCAGTACTGGGAGCAATCAATAAACATCATAAATACAGCATGTTTCCTAATAGCAACATTGTCATGCAGCATATCCACTTTAAGCAAAGAAAAAAAAGTAACTTGGTGAAAAGCTCATGATGACAATTTTTACCTCAAATGAACACAATTCAAGCACTAAGCAAGTAAATAACCATGTAGCAAAACAAAGGATAACATAACATCAGTGCTTGATTGCTAGCGTTTCTACTGAATTTGTGCTATGCATACAAACGATACATCAAATAAAGGAATGTCCACAGAATCCAACGAAATAAGCCATGTCATTTTAAACCAACTCCACACTCAAAGAACAGCAGGCAAGCACATTACATTCTAGAGCAATGAGCAAATTTCTTTCATACCTTTGATATTTTGTACTAAAATTTGTGTTCAAGATTAATCTGTACTAGCTATTGTTAGCCCAATGTGTTGGTGTAATATTGAAACTAGATCTTCCAGTCTCCATGCATGTTTTTTTTTTTTCCCCATGGCACTGCTTGCAGTGAGATCAGGCCCTGAGCATTCCGCTTGCATGCAATGTATTTTCTTCTCTGTGATTGGCTCGTGATGCTGTCAGTTTGACGTTGCGGGTGGCCATTTGATTCAATGGTCTCTGACATTTCCAATGAGCCCTAAACCACCGTAACCGCACAAACCTAGCCTGAGATGGAGCCTTGCATTCCCAGTGCGTCTAACTGAGAGTCCTATGCCATTACGTGCATCAACTAAAAGAACTCAACAATGTAAATGCTCAACTGGTTTGTTTTTAGTATTTTCAGTATAACTGTCCACTAAATATTCAACAGTCATTTTCAAAGTCTTTTTCTGACTGAGAATCCCAGTGCCAGTACGCGCGAATACTGAGAGAGCGCAACCATACAAGCGCTAAATCGGGGTGTGTGACGTGTTTTGTTGTCTCACTCTTCATATTTCCAATGAGACAACAGTAAAACAGTCCCCTCAGCTAGTGTAGTGGTCAAGGTGGTAGGCCCTGATGTGGGAGACCTGGGTTCAAACTTCAATGAAGCGTGAGTAATTTTTTGGCATTGGAAGCATACCTCTTGCATAAATAATTGCTGAGGTGTTTGTTCTTTTTACTTTTTACCATTTTTTACCTTATCTTTCTTTTCATTTGTATAATTTTGTTTATTTGCTTGTTCTTTTAAAACTAAATCTGCTCCAGTGGAGTCAAACTTCATTTCCTTTGAATGTATTTTCTTTGAATGGGAAAATGCCGGTAGGACTGGCTTTAATTTTTTCAAAAAAGAATAATTAAAAAACATTTCTAAAATTAAAAAAGGTTGTATTTAGATGGAATGTATGCTTGTAGTGACATATAAGTGAAATTAAATGAGTTTTACAGTTTGGTACCTAAGAAATTACAATTGACACAGTGCCCAAAAAGGTACCCGAATTGCAAATTTGGAGATGCCGCCTACACATTCCTCTCTAATTTTGCTCTGATTTACTTGATTAGAATAAACTTTGGCACATATAATGGTGAGATTCTGTGCTTTATTTTTTTCAGAGGTTTCAGACTGCAACTAAATAATTTCAAAAGGGATAAAAGTAAAATTGTGTTGAGCATAAAAGAGATCTTTAATTTATGCTGTGTTCCATCTTCATTTACGCTGACTCAGTGACATAAATTCTGATTTTTACACCATTAAAAAAATTCTGCGGTTGTTACCTTTATTATGATACCAAAATTATTCAAATGAGCCGAGCAGTTGCAGATATACTCATTTCATTTTGGGGATGTCATCTTCAAGTCAGAGGTTCAGGGCTTACTATGGCTAAATTGGAAATAAAAGTTGGCTATATGACCACATACAAGCAGTCATTGCATGCCTGCTGGTGTCATGTGTGACTTAAGGTCACATAGGTTGGTAGTTGAAGTAATAATCTTGAAGATTTTAAAGCGAGCAAGCAAGAAGTGGAACAGCTCAGTAATACCCCCAACCCAGCATGAAAAAGCATTCAATGAGGTGCTAGCAAACATATCAGGACATCTACATGCTGTCCTGATGGTTTTGTGCTCAAGGACTTTGAGCACAAAAGAACCAAGGACCAATATCGGGTGACAGAAATAACGTAAAGTCAAATAAACCTGGTCATTGATATGCATGATGTCAAGTATTTGGGACATGACAAGGCTTACTAGAGCTATTTGCCTGGCATGCATGCATAATGTCCAATATTTTTGACAAAGCATAAAATCAGGTGTATCCCAACAAATACATATGCATATGAAAGAAGATATTCGGCGCTCTTGGGATGAGACCATGGCCGTAACCACCATTGAGGACACCGAGGTCCGAACCTCGGTTAACTGTCCCTGAATTTTCGTTTTTTTTCCCCACCCATTTTTCCCCTCACTGTGCCCGTTTATTCAGCAAATCATGTGTGTGTGTGTGTGTGTGTGAGAGGGAGAGAGAGAGAGAGAGAGAGAGAGAGAGAGAGCGAGCGAGCTCCCGCATCCTCATAGTGCAGTGTAGGCTATCACATCACCGTGCGTTTTAAATACCACAGCTTGCGCTGCGAATGCACGGCAGCGCAGGTTGAGGTAAAAGGATAAAGTCATTCACAAGTCTTGAGAGAGAGTGTTCAATTGTATCACTGTTGTGAAGGGAGACCATATGCTATCCTGAGACTGACCCAAAACGCGCGGAACACTGAGGCAGACAAAATTGTTATTTTCAAAGCTGACCGAAGAGCAGGCAAAGAGGAGGAGGCAGGGCTCTCAAGTTTTAAATGCAGGCTAGAGTGAGATTTAGATTTAGTAGAGTGAGATGATACTCTCGTTTTCAAAGGTGCATGGTAACGAAGTACATGTACTTCGTTACATTCGTTACGGTACTTAAGTAGTTTTTTTGAGGATTTGTACTTTACGTAAGTTTTTTTTTTTTTTTACCGGGACTTTTACTTTTACTCTACTACATTTAAAAGATAAAAAGTATACTTTCACTTTGTTACTTTGGCAACTTAGTTACTCGTTTCAAATTAAAATTTGAATTTAATTCATCATTTGCGGATTATCTGGATTTGGCGTGTTTGAGAAGAACAACGGTGCTCGGCAGGGAATCTTTGTGCAGATGTGTCCGCCAGTGGACGTGGAGCTGCAAATTTATGCACGCAGTTACAATATTCTATCACTAGATGGCATACCAGGATCAGTTATTGAATATTCACAAGCACGCCGAGCTCAAACAAGGTTTAGAATATGGACGAGTTCACTCCAATCCCTGTTTTTCAGGAGTTGCCTGAATAAAACTCCTCAGCTAAGCCTGATGTGCAAACTGCTCAATACACTTGCCCATGGTATCTATCCAGCAGTCAAAAAAAAAAAAAAAAAAATCTCTTGCTACAGAAATAATCGTTGTCCTCTGCAGCAGGCACTTCAGCTACAGTGAGCCAATGGTATCCCAATCAGTAGTTAAAGCTGATGTCGGCAGGATTCCTTGACCGAGAGGACGAGAGTCAGATTTTTGAACGAGTACAACTTTCAAACCCCTCCCCTATTTGCGCTGAGATCCAAACCAGTCCCTCCCTCGATTTTTCTCGCACATCCGATTGACTGTGATTGTCAGGCAGTTAGCTGATTGGTTATTTGAGCCGGGAGCGGTTAAATTTTGCAGATCGTATTACAGGCTGTGGGCGGAGATAAAGTTGCGGATTTTTTTTCTAAAATCACCTGATTCATATTCGCATGTCTAAGCATAGTGACAGTTTCAGTAAATACGACCAAAAAAAGCTTCCCGACTTCAGCTTTAAGAAAAATCAGTTTTCTGAAGCAAAAATTCGACATGTTATTGATACTATGTAATTCTACTAATAATTATAGTCAATTATAGTGGTTTTTAAACTGCCAATACACTCAAAGAAGAAGAATAAGTATATTAAGGAGAGACTGCCTGTTTTTTTTTTTTTTGAATACTGTATCTTTCATTCACCTGAAAATTGATTAAAGAGCACAAGGAGAGGACAAACAGTGGTTGCTTTGTTTCTTTCTATGCGTATTATGAAAAATACTTTCTACTAGTACTTGCACTTTTGACACTTAAGTAAATGTTTTCACAAAATACTTTTGGTACTTAAGTACATTTAACCCTATTCATATGTTTTTTTTTTTACCTACGTTGCCCGTGTTTTGGGGCCCAAGCTTGTTTTCCTACCATTTTCATAACAAATGTGTTGCACATGAAAAGTCATTTCTCGCTTATTACTGTTGGATCTTGTGATTATAATACACATCCATATAACGATAAAATCACCATTTTGAGGGCACAGTCCGGATTCTATATGAAACCTTCAAAATTTAAGTCACAAGAAAATCACCTAATTTTATTGCTTTGCATAACTTTTTTGTTTATTATTTGATTGTTGAGCGGTAAAAAGTATTGAATTCATGGAAAAGTGCCAAACTAGGAAATCTGTCAAATGGAATATTTTGATGCAGGGAAACATTCTATTTGGAACACAATAAAAAACTCTTTTTTTCAAATCACTTTTTATGACAAATATTTAGATTGAATCCGAATGTCTAGATTCCAAGGATTCCAAAAATATAAGCTTTGTTTTTGTATGACTACCGATTACCGAGATATTGAGCTTTGAAAACGTTCCAAATACCTCCAAAACATTCTAAATGTCACCAAAACGTTCCAAATGTTCTAAATCATGGTAATTTGGATCATTTGGAATATTTTTTTTTCTAGAATTCAACATTTCAGTGACAAATAATCCCTAAGAAAACATCTCCACTGTTTTGATTATGTTTGTGATATTTTATTTGATTTTTTCCATGACAAAATTACCTCTAAATAGGCAAGTTCTGCTCTGGGGTCCATTGGACCCCAAAGCCTTTTTCATGGCTACTGAAGGAACCGCTTTGTCGAATTGACCGATTTTTTCGGTGAAAGTGTAAAACGAGTTGCCTGAGGATTACATGAGAGAAATACTTGGTTTATTCTCATCCGACAAAGATATTCCATTTTAAAGTCATCCTGGGTCCATTGGACCCCAAAACACAGGAATAGGGTTAATGTGAGCCACTTTTCTTATGGGTGACTTCATCTTTTACCAAAGTAACTTTCAGATATGGTACTTCTACTTTTACTTAGTTATTTTTTTGCAGTACTTTATATAGCTTTGCCCGTTTATATATCTACAACGTTGTTGTAGCAGGGTCACATAAATAATTCCAGGGTAACTTTATTTTTTTTTTCATTGGTTGTTGCCCTAAATCTTACCCAGATACGATAGTGCTATTATTTTATTGGCTATTGTGTAGCCCCTTTCCTTTTTGTGATTGGCTGGCAGGTGGCAAGCTGCCACCGAGAACTCCAGGGGGGTGTTTGATTCCTGCTGGTTTCCACAGTTATAGCGGTGATGCTGTGCATATAGACCTACTGTTGGAAATTGTTTTCGTTTCAATCCTTATTTTTGCCAGAGAAATAATATGTTTGGCGTAAATGTGTGACATCCGACTGAAATGAGTGACAATCATGCTCATTGCGTGAGACTTCAGAGCCCTGAAGAGGTTAGGTGAGAAATGAAAAGTTATGCAACACATAAGTCTCTTGCTACAGTCCAACTGTTACCACTCAATGAGTTCCTGAAGAGGTTATTGGAAATAAATGTCTCAATAGCAACAAAACAATGTAGTGGTTGGAGCTTGGGGGGGGGGGGCCATTATTGGACCTCGGTATTTCAAAAGTCCTGGTTACGGCCCTGGATGAGACAGTTTTTTGAAAATGTAAAGCTGGTGTTCCTGGAACCGTGGGAAAGAGAATAACCAGAAACTGTAGGTATTTCAGGCACTCAGAAAATTGTTCAGTCAAAAAGAGGCAAAATGAATAAAAAGCCTTTATTAAAACATGACTAAACAGTTTAAAAAGCCGACATATTTCGACCGACACAGAGTCTTCATCAGGTCATAATACACATGTATTACAAAGCTCATGTGTTTCAGTGTTTGCAATATAATGTATTTGCCTCCTCCGAGAGGAAAACGTTTGATCAAAACTTGAACAATACAAGAATATTTCTGACTTTCCTCAACTTACCTCTTACTCCCTCCCATTGTAATTGTTTGTAGTAAATCACGTGACTAATCAGAGAGGCACCTAATGGGGAAATTCTGAAATGTCCAAAAAAAGTGCATTATGTGTTTTCAGGGTATCTATGAGCCTAGACAACATAAATTCCACTTAAAATATGTCAAAAATATTGGACAACATGCAATAAAGGGTTAAAACGACTTAAGCTGAGACTTTGTGCTCGCTCCATTCTCCTTGAGGCAATAAAATAATTGCCCTTCCCCCGATCAGATTTGAGGATGCAGATTGGCTAAATTGAGGTCATTCATTCATGTCTTGCATCTGCAATTGGCTAATCTGCGGGTCAAACACTCCTGCTGTGAGCGATTTTTTATTCGCCCCTAAACTGTTGAGATATGCAGCGCAGATGTGCACACACAAAGATATGAAAAATGAATGATTTATTATCAACATTTCTATTATCTTTGTTTTGTTCAGGTAGCTCAGCACCCCATTGCCCTCTATTGGTCAGCTGCCACAGACTACGAGATTACAAAGCACAGATATGAATGCGGTGAATGAAATATGCTAAAACTTATTTTCAATTATTTTTATTTTTAAAACAAATCATTGGATTTCTATGGAACGAGGCACTGTTCCTCTCCTATTAACCCAGATTAAGTGTGCAAAATTTGAAAACAATCTAAAGCTAAATTTTTGATAAATCAGTCAGATGGGCGGATGGAATCCTTTGTATGACAATATAGCCCTGCGCTTTCGGGTTGGGGGTATAATAAATGGCTGTTAAGTCACTATCTATCGCCGAATAAGGTAAAACAATGATGATTCAGCCTATTGCTGTTTGATGAAAGCTAATGGATTTGCATTATTTACCAGTATAAATAACTGCATGTCTGCGGTAACATTCCTGGGAAAAATCACAAGCAGCGCACAGTTAGTGATACATTTTCCATTACCCATCACTGGTTGGTCCACCAGTGAGGATAGGTAGAGCAAACATTACAGAGACGGTCTTCTTTTTTTTCCGGTTTTCATTAACGTTACGAGTGCACTATGGCCGAACAAACAAAAAATGTCAATAGCTACAGACATGGAAACTTCAAAAAACGTAAATCCAAAGAAAAAGAAACAAGTTTGTTGTTAGGAAGAGGGCAATCGGTCAAAAAAGGAAAGTGACCATCAGTGAGGAAGAACGAGAGTTACCATCGGTGTAGCCCAGTGGAGAGCCCTGAAAGCAGTAAAGGGCCTGAGGGGAGATATAGAATGAAATGGAACAGTGTGTCTTTGCAGACACAGGTGAACCCCTTAGAGCTGAGGAAACATTACTCACAGGGCACAGCAGGTGTCCTTGTCTCATGCTGTTTCTAAGTCTGTTGCTCCTTATTTTGTCATTGTTTCCTTTGCCTCTGTCACCACATCAGCATTAATCTTGGAATGAGGCAGTAGCTGGAATCCCTACAGCTGCAGCCTGTGATCCATCTTTCTATTTCTGCAGACATCATCTGCCCCACCTCACCCCCCAAACATCAGTTTTGCTCGTTCCACATCGTTTTCCTCCTCCTCTCCCTCCACCAAACTGCATCATTCCCTTCTATAATCTCCACCATTGTATAATAAAGTGAATGATGGTATTATGTCTACATGTAACTGTGATTCCTGTGATGAGTCTCATGTCATACTGACTGCTGATGTTCAGGATGCTATTCAGAAACTGAATCTGTTCAAAGGTGACGCCAATTTCGCACTTTGTTCGAATAATCTGATTTATGGCTGTGATGAATTACATGTGCATCTTGCTTCATTGTTCACTGCCATGTTGCATCATAGTTATGTACGGATATGAACCTGTCTACCTTAGTTCCGATACCTAAGAGTAACAAGAAATCTGTGAGTAACAGTGATAATTACCGTGCTATCACGATTGGAAAAGTTCTTGATAATATTATTCTGTTTAGGAATCTTGACAAGCTTTGTACCTCTGAGTTGCAATTCGGCTTCAAGGCTAAGAGTTCCACTACTAAATGCACCTTTGTTTTAAATGAAATAGTTGATATGTATGTTAGGAATCACTCAGCTGTGTACCTTGTACTATTAGATGCGTCTAAAGCATTCGACAGGGTCCACTATTGTAAACTTTTTGAGGTATTGATTGGTAGGAATCTGTGTAATAAAACTATTATGTTATTATTGAATATGTATTCTACCCAGCGCCTCCGAGTTAAGTGGGGCCGCCATGTCAGTGATGCCTTTCTCTGTTTAAATGGTGTAAAACAAGGAGGGGTACTATCACCAATTTTGTTCCGTATTTACATGGATGTTTTGCTATGTAAACTTGCCCAGTCTGGTTACGATTGTTATATAGGACGCCATTTCTGCGGTGCTTTGTGTAACGCCGATGACTTGACTTTGATTTCTCCATCTAGATGTGGTATGAAAGGATTGTTAAATATTTGTGATGAATTTGCCAAGGAATATTGTGTCATTTTTAACCCCTCAAAGAGTGTCAGTGTATCATTTAATTGTAATCCTGGTACTTCATTCAAAATTTGTGATGCTCCCATCAAGCAAGATGACTCTGCTGTACATCTCGGTCATATTATAGGTTATGATTGTAACATCAGGAACATTAATCAAGGGATCAATCACCTCATCTCCAGCTCTAATACTATGTTGGCTAAATTTAATATGTGTGCCTCGAGTACAAAGGCCAAGTTATTCCAAACATATTGTACCTCTTTTTATGGCTCGGTGCTGTGGAATTTGAATAGCAATCATATTCAGCGTTTCTATGTTTCATGGCGTAAGGTGTCGCGGCGTATTTGGCGTGTCCCTTATAATACACACTGCAGTTTGCTTCCCTCTCTTATGTCCGCTCCTAGCATTGAAAATCAGTTACTGTGTCGGTTTGCCATGTTTATGTGCAATATTGCTAATGGCGTTAACAAGTTAGTTTGTCTGTTTTAAAAGGGGCTTATGTTTAGTAAATCATCAGCTGCTGTCAACATGAGACATCTTATGTTCAGATTAAATGTCAATACTCTGTGCTGTGACCGTTCTGCTTTGAAACGCAGTTTAAAAGGTGATTGGAATGATGAAATTGCCATGTGTATTGCCGAACTTTGTGATGTAAGAGATGGCCTGAGAGTATGCGACTTTGAAATGAATGATATTGCATGTGTGACCACTTCACTGGCATGTATGAAAAGCTTACAACTACTGTGCCTGATTAATGCTTCCCCTCCTTTTGCTGTACTTTTTCTGAATAAATAAATTATTATTATTATTATTATTATTATTAATTTTTGTTTCGTTTAATAGCAAAAACTTTGGTTTTTTACAACCACATTCATGGAAAAGTTGGGATGTCATTTGAAATGCAATTAAAAAAGAAAACAGTGATTTGTTAATCAGACTTGAACTTAATTACATTTAAAAACACTTAAACACTTACACTTACATTTAGCAAACACTTGATACTTAATCTTCTGGAGAAGCTGGAGCAGGGGCGTATTTGCCACTATGTTACACCACCATCCCTTTAAACAGTCCTCCAAGTTATTGGTTTGGAAACTAAAGACACCAGTTGTTCTAATTTTTAAGGATTTTTTTTCCCATTCTTCTATGGTAGAGTGCTGTGAAAAAGTATTTGCCCCCTTCTTGATTTCTTATTTTTTTGCATATTTGTCACACTTAAATGTTTCAGATCATCAAACAAATTAACAAATTTTAATATAAGACAAAGATAACCCGAGAAAATACAAAATACAGTTTTTAAATGATGATTTCATTTATTAAGGGAAAAAAGCTATCCAAACCTACCTGGCCCTATGTGAAAAAAAAAAAAAAAGTAATTGAAAAGTAATTCCCCCCCCGTTAAATCATTAATTAACTTTGATTAACCCTTTTTTTGAGTTTAATTTCCCTAGCCACACCCAGGCCTGATTATTGCCAGACCTGTTGAATCAAGAAATCACTTAAATAGAACCTGTCTGACAAAGTGAAGTGGCTAAAAGATCTCAAAAAGCAATAAATCATGCCGCAATTTAAAGAAATTCAAGAACAGATGAGAAACAAAGTCACTGACATCAATCAATCTGGAAAGGGTTACAAAGCCATTTCTAAGGCTTTGGGACTCCAGCGAACCACGATGAGAGCCATTCTACACAAATTGAGTAAACCTGGAACAGTGGTGAACCTTCCCAGGAGTTGCTGGCCTACCAAAATTACTCCGAGAGTGCATTGACAACTCATCCAGGAGGTCACAAAAGAACCGAGGATGACATCTAAAGAACTGCAGGCCTCACTTGCCTCAGTTAAAGTCAGTGTTCATGGTTCAACAATAAGAAAGAGACTGGGCAAAAATGGCATCCATGGGAGAGTTACAAAGTGAAAACCACTGCTGACCAAAAAGACACAAAGGCTCGTCTCACATTTGCCAAAAAAACATCTTGATGATCCCCAAGACTTTTGGGAAAATATTTTGTGGACTGGCGAGACAAAAGTTGAACTTTTTGGAAGGTGTGCGTCCCCTTACATCTGGTGTAAACCTAACACAGCATTTCATAAAAAGAACATCATACCCAGTCAAACATGGTGGTGGTAATGTAATGGTCTGGGGCTGCTTTGCTGCTTCAGGACCTGGACAACTTGCTGTAATTTATGAAACCATGAATTCTGCTCTCTACCAGAAAATTCTGAAGGAGAATGTCTGACCATCAGTTTGTGACCTCAAGCTCAAGCACACTTGGGTTATGCAGCAGGACAATGATCGAAACCACACCAGCAAGTCCACTTAAAAAAATGGCTTAAAAAAACTAATTGAAGGTTTTGGAGTGGCCTAGTCAAAGTCTGGACTTAAATCCGATTGAGATGCTGTGGCATGACCTTAAACAGGCCGTTCATGCTCGAGAACCCTCCAATGTGGCTGAATTAATGCCATTCTGCAAAGAAGAGTGGGCCAAAATTTGGAGTGACTAGTCAAAGTCCGGACTTAATTCCAATTGAAATGCTGTGGCATGACCTTAAACAGGCCGTTCATGCTCGAAAATCCTCCAATGTGACTGAATTAACAGTCACTCCACGGGTCCACCATGCACAAATGGCAAGGTGGCGGGTTTGTGGATCCGTTCTGTATATTGATCATAGGTTGGCCCTGGGGCATGGAGGTGACTGTTAGAGCCATTCATCAAATGATCATGTAGGGTAGGAGAAGGGGCCATTTTTGTTTTTCGCTTGTTATGAGCAGCTATTTCCCCCTAAAATATACTGATAATGTTTCAACTTTTTTCACTGCAACTACAAAAAGAGCAGACTTTTCCCTATTATAGAATGAAAGTGGACATGTTGAAAATTTTTTCCCTGCTACCAGTAATTTTTTCGTGCTTCTGGTAGTGCTGGCCGGGGGCCCCCAAAAGGGGCCAAGTTTGACACTACGAAATTAAATGCCATATTTCAAGGTCGATATCTTACCTTCTGCAGGGTGTTGATAAATGAATCTTTGCCAAGAAATAGGTAGATGCCTATGATTTTATATTCAAAAAGAACATTTTTGCCAGCTGTTTTCGTATTTTCACACTAGACTTTCAAAAACCTTGTCATTAGCTATTTTTTGTAGTTTCACCATAACACTAGTTCGACAAATTCTGGTCTCACTCGCAAACGGTAAAAGTTCACAAATAATTTTTCTCTGTTTCCAGTAATTCAAGTAATGGTTCTAATCTCTTACGAGTCCTAAAATCCAACTCCCTGCAGAAGGCAAGTTATTGAGCTCGGAACATGGTCATCTCAAAATCAGTGATTTGGGGTAGGGGTAACATTCTCACCCATACCTCCCACATTAGGCAATATTTTTCATTGGTTCTCAGGGGAAACATAGGCCTTCCTATAGGGAATCCACTTACCAAAATATCCCAAAGTATCCCAAGTTGGACCATTTTCTGTCAAGACTTAATTTTCTCTTGCTCATTGAAATCCTTGAAATAGTGTTTAAATGAACACCCAAATTCTACTTCTAGCAATTATTCTGTAATCACTGGAGAAAAACCGCTCATACTGCACATTCGAAGTAAGCTAGGTCAGACACATATATCCACCAAAAATTGTTCATTTTGGCTGACCCTCCCCTTGCCGCATTTTGCATGGTCCATCCGCCGAGAGACACTTAAAACAATTCTACAAAGAAGAGTGGGCAAAATTCCTCCACAGCGATATGAAAGACTCATTGCCAGTTTTCGCAAATGATTGATTGCAGTTGCTTTCGCCAAGGGTGGCACAACCAGTTATTAGGTTTAGGGGGCAATTACTTTTTCACATAGGTTTGGTAGGTTAGGTTCGGTAGGTTTGGATAGCTTTTTCCCTCAATAAATGAAATCATCATTTAAAAACTGCATTTTGTATTACTCAGGATATCTTTGTCCAATATTAAAATTTGTTTGATGATCTGATTTGTTTGATGATCTGAAACATTTAAGTGTGACACATGTGGAAAAAAGTAAGAAATCAGGAAGGGGGCAAATACTTTTTCACAGCACTGGATGTCTTCAGCTGCTCAGAAGTCCGGGGCATTCATTCTTACGTATTACACCTCTTAAATTACCATGTTTTCAACAGGAGAAAAAGTATAAAGTGCAGGTATGTCAGTCTTGCAGCCATCGGCTCAGGGACCCATGCTGTTGTAACACATGCAGAGAGTGCCTAGCTGCTATCTTGTTGAAATTAGTACAAAAGACTTAATCTGAAAACAGCATACGGTTTTCAAAAATGCAAGTATTTCCTTCAGCACAAATAGTGTCTATGCAGATGTTGAATTTACCTAAGCCACACCCCATACTATGACAAACACTTTTGAACTTTAAGCTGGTAACAACTTGGTTCTGCTTTTCTTATTAAGCCTGGAGAACATAACACCAATAATTATTATAAACAATTAGAAAGGTTGACAGATCCAACTGCATGTTTCCACTTTTCATCCGTTCATTTCAATTGAGCTCAAGCCCAGGGAAAATGAAATCATTGCTGGACTTTTTAATAAATGGCTTCCCTGGAGTAAAGCACAGTCTTCACTTAAATTTGTGGATGCAAAGAGTACCGGAGTTTAATCGCAAAAGTTTTCCAAAGCAGACCCATATCAGTTTTCATTGCGGTGCTATCTGAAGGATCAAAGATCAGGAGCACTCAGTGCTAATTTACAACCTCATACTTAATGCAGTGATTTCTCCAGATTCCCTGAATCCTTTAATAATATTATACAATTTAAAGGGTAAAATCACTAAAATCCTTAAAATGGCAAATTGAGATATGTTGTTTTTAAACTGTTGGATTATTCAATCACGTCTTCACCCCTTGTTGCATGTAGACAAATTTGCCTCTTGAGTTTTCTCTTTCTAGATCAGAGTATGACAGTCACCCGCTTATCGCCTTTACCTTTCTTTTTCAGCATTCCAACACTTTCCGAGTCTTATATTACCTCAGTGCCTACGTTTTTGGAATGTGCTGAAGGCACCAAATTCAGAATGATCATGTACAGTATTTCCAAAAAAGCTTATGAGGTAAAACATAAAATACTGTACCTCATACTGCTTTCACTTACATACTAGTCAAAGTTGATTTACAAATTACTGCTTTTGTTTTGATTTCAATCCATACCCTCCTAGTTTTGTTGGAAATAGGATTTTATTTGCACTGAGCCGCATAGCTGTTTATGAACAGGACTGCTGAAGCAGACAGAACATTCCACTCCTGACACGAGCACAGGCGATAGCGCTCCGCTGCACCCGGGCCCTTCCTGACAAGAACTCCTCCAGCTCACAGAACACAGCATGCTCTGCCCTGCAAGCTTCAGGGCTTTAAGCACTCCGCTGCCATGCCATCAGGCCCTCTGCTGAAACGCATGCATAATGCACGTAGAACCCTATATAAAAGCCTTTGCCATTAGCAGTGTAACACACAGAGAACCCTGGAAAGGTTGATGAAAAGGGCCTTAGTCACGTGGGCTGTTAGAAGCACATTACTGTGTTGGCTGGATTGGTGGGTCTCTGTTCTATACCGTTTTCAGCTATAAGGACTGAGGAAGCCTCCTGCAGAGCTGGACAAGGAATGCCTAACCCATAAAGTCGCAATCTTGGGAGTGACATCAGGAACTGGTCCAAATTAAATGCAGAGACTGCAAACATTCATTTATTAAAATGAATGCCACTCTCAACATGAACCAATGATTAATTTGAGACAGATTACATCCATTAACAATACCACAACCAAACAAATCACTAATTCAATAAGGCAATTAATAAAAAAAAAGTGTGGCTATTTATTATATGGACTCGAGGTAGTGTTGAAAATTGTCACTGGTAGACTCTGGAGAGAAGATTGAATTAATCAAAGATATTCACATATTTCATCCACAAAATCTGACATCAGGCTGAGCTGTCAAAGGGCAGAGACTGCCCTACCTCCTTCTCCAACAATTAGATCATTGCCAACCCACGAAATCTGGCAAAGCTACTATACAACTTCTAACTCTAGTTACACCCTCAACATTATGTATCCCTGACCCCCCTGCAAAAAAAGTTATTTTTAATTTGGAAATACATAAAATATAGGAAGTAATGTTCTGCCAACCTCCATTGCATGGTGATTTTAAAGGGTATATTACACACATTTCGGTCTCACCATGGACAAATTACAGCACTATCAACATACATTCTTCCAATTTCAGATCAACATAGCCATTAGAACATTGTATTTCATACTTCTTTGTCATTTAAATTGCTTTCTGAATACACCATTAAAAGAGATTTGAATATCAACTTTTCATTCACCCCAGGACAAGAGCAGTGCCAGTAAAAGTAAAGGAAGCCATTATGAGGCAGAGAAATAAGAACAGAAAGAAATCAGACTGAGATATAGGCTAAACCTTAGTCTTACCAAAATCAACTGTATGGAATAACATTACGAAAAAATACAGCATTGGTGAGCTCAGGAATGGCAGTTTAAGGTAGGCCAAGAAGGATATCAGCCTGTTAATGAGCAAATAATACTCAGTGAAATTAAAAAAAAAAAACCCCAACCCTGTTCAAAACACAACTCAGTTGGCAGGCATAAGTGTGTCAGTGATTGTTGAAAAATTAATTGCCCATGCTTCACAAACTTTTGCACCCTGTATTATTTACAGGGCTCGTGACCCCCACCCTGAATTATTTTCATTAATTATATTAATTTTGTGAGGCAAGGTCACATGACAACCAAAAGTCGTGTGATCAAATTCATGTGAATGGAGTCCGGTTTGCCGGCATTCCGATTATTGTCCGTTCTCTAAGTAGCCACTAAACTGGTCCATGGGATTCAAAGGGTTAAATGGTAACATCTGTGATCGGGCTTGTCTCAGCCGACAAAGATTTTCCAAAAAACTGAAAAAAAAAAAAAAAAAAAAAAAAAGGTTACGGGGTCACAAGTTGGTTTTGGTTAGCCAGAAATGCATAGGCGACCGAGAGCAAGGTTGATGCTTGCAAGCGTGCATACATGCAAATTCATATGTCACATGCTACACATAAAGATGCTATACAACATAGCATCACTATTGTTATTCATTAACATGGAAATTGCTAAATAAAATGCACACATCCTCTTACAGCTAAAAGAGATATTCTAGTTACAGCAACGTGGTGAGAATAAGTGATGACTGTATTCAAGCTACTAACAAAATCGAGAGACGGCAGATAGTCTAGTTGGCAGGGTTCGATACAGTATTGTGTAAGAAATCCCATTTCCACCTGATGGTTATTGGTGAAGTACTCCCTCAGGTCTGCAGATGAGATGTTACCTTACACGCCAGTGGAGTTCTCACTGGAAGGCCAACCAGCAATGCAAAGCCACTCACGAGTTCTCACATGCTTAGCAGTGAAGGCATTGAGTTTGGTGGCGCTTAGCAGCCAAAAACGCTACTTTATCACCCATTGCCAGATTTAAAAATACAATGTGCCACATTAAACTACAAGTTGAGAAAGGCAAACGTTCACTGACTATGGCAAAATACTATCAACGTGATGACTTGCGCAAAAAATAGTTGGTCAAGCTGTACTTCTTACAAATGAAATTGAAAGCTACTACTACTGAAAGATATAGGCTAATTCCACTAGGAGTATTTTTTTTTTAACTCATTTGCTATTTTAGGGATTAGGCCGGGCACTGCCTTTTTTTTCCCCTCTGAAAAGCATCTTTGTGACATTCTTTCAGTGTGGGAAGGGGCTACGCGCAAGGCAGCCTTGTGGCTAATTTCCAATCATCAATTCGTAAGGCAAGACCCTGTGGCCAGATTGGGAACTATGAATTTTGCCCTTTTCACATTGTTAAAGACACGTAAACTTTATGGATTTATCATCTGTTGGTTAAGAGTTTTCAGATGACACCAAGTCAATTAAAATCAGACAATTTTGAAGAGTACAGTGAGTGTGGAATCTTGTCCCATGATGGTGGGGTCACCCTTGACTGCTTAGTTTGTTAGTAACTGTAATTCCCAGTTGCGCCACCAGGGTTTTGCCTTGCAAAAAGCCAATTTGAAATTGGCCACAGCCTTGACTTGCGAATAGCCCATTGGTATTGCCACAAGGCTGCCTTAGGAATAACCACAGCCTTCAGTGAATAGCACAACACAGTAAAATCAAATTTAATTGAATTCTGACAGTGGAAAATAGCAACACCATACGTACGTGAAGGGTAAACGATGGAAAAACAACAACAAAGACTAACTGTAACAAACAATAAAATCTACAACCTACAATATAGGTGATGAGCGAATATCTCTCACCAGAAAGTATTAGCTAATAACATTAACAGCAGTGAATACTTTGACAGCTTAACACACTGGACAAACTATTTTATAATAAATAGCGACTGCACCCACAATGAAAGTCTGCGCCCTTTCAAATATAGCTTTAATCCTGTGGGTGACATACAGATAGACTAGACAATGAACAGATGGTTGACCGTCCATGTAAGCATTTCCAAGTGAACACATGCTGCACATTTCAAGCAGCAGGTGCGTGTTCAGCTTGATTTTTTGAAGTTAAAACCGATACTGGCACATTTGGGGTCAAATGCACTGAACAGTATTAGGCCTATAGAGAGGTTCTCAGCTCAAAAAAGTGCATGAGTGTGTTGAAACTCTTTTAGCAGTAATATGCAAAAGGTGTGTCATAACTAAACATGACTACTTTCATGTACCAATAATATGTCCCAAACTTCCTTAGTTACATTAAGACTGGTGTCCGAGTGACCGCAATGAACTTTAGGGGCTGAAGGATTATTTGGAAAACGCTTGTCTCGTGAGCTCGCCAATCCGCCAGAAAAAAAAAAAAAAAATGCATGCGCGCGCATGTACATATATACAAAACATGACAAGACCGTTAAATTTAGTGAAATTAGACAGTTCTTAAAAAAATATCTCAACACGCATTTCCGCTCATGGGTTACTGCAAATTGCAGTGCTCAGGGCCGGGAAAAACATTTTGCCAGATGTAGCGGGCTGAATAGTTTTCCGAATCCCTGCGCTTGCAAAGACATTTTACTTGGATAACTACATAAATCAGACTATATGCAGTATATTCCAATAAAGCAAAATATAAGGTTGCGTAATTCTTAAACGCATATAAATGAAGATTCATCGATGACACGGAGACACTGAGAAATTCGATGCCTTTATAAGTTGCCATGTAGAACAGCACAAAATTTCTCGAATAAAATGCGGTTTTATATAACTTAACGCGATGCAGAGGTTAGGCATTGATGTCTATGATGCTGCTTACTGCGTAATTATAGAACCTTTTTTGCTTGAAGGCAGCTGATCCAGTGACAGGAAACCATGCGACTAAAACAGCAGAAATATGAAAAGGCGTCTCTCGCCATCTACATGCCGAATGTGATCATTTCAGACATTAAAAAAAAGCTTTCCACCCTGAAACACTCCATCCTCCATCTTCACGATCTTTCCATTTGCTCACCGAAGCTTTTTTTAGTTGTTTTTTTCCCGATATGACTCCTCAAAGGCTGGCGATCAATAATGGGACCCCTCGAGCATGAACACGCCGCTGGCCTGCCAACGGGGAAGCCCCTTCATAAATCACTTGTTCTTTCAAATGCATCACTCACCCGATGTTGCTTAGCGCCTGCTCCAATAGCTCGGTCTGCAGGATATTCTGAGGTGCGGAGAGAGCCCCGTTGAAATGAGAAAAAACAGAGCTACAAAACTGACGCAATGTCTCAAACTGCATTTTCTACACCTCCGTTCTCTTTTTGCCTTCTCCTTACGGCGCTTTCATCCACAAAAATACAACCCATCCACGTGTCCAGCGGATCCAGTAAACTCTTTGGTGATGTTATACGTTGATGCGCAAGGTAAGTTCCATATTTTTCCGGATAATAGCAAAAAACGATATTCGAATGCGCAGCAGATGATTGTTAATCGCTCAATCATTATCCTCGAAAATTAGCCTGAGAAGACTTCGATGCAGGGTTTTCAGCCTGAGTGTTGCAAGATCCCCTCATAGAGAGAGAGAGAAAAAGAAGGGAGGGAGGGGAGGAGTATTGGGGGTATCAGCAGCGAGGCGTCTTTATTGAAGCATCCCTATTGGAACATAAAGGATTGCTTCCACATAGAACCTGTTTCTCACTTAAACAGACACAGAGACTCTCTCTCTCTCTCTCTCTCTCTCGCTGACTCTGAAAAGCAAAGACAAGAGACATGTTTCTATCCCTTTCTCTTTCTGTAAAGTAATGACAACAGGACGTGCCTGCATAAGTGAATTCCATTACCTCCACTAACATATTCGTATTACCATAAATACTGTACATGATTCCTGTAATTCTTCAAGCACATGCATTGAATCAGGGGGGAGGACAAAACTGATTCCATCTGACACTGACAACCACGCCATGGTCAAACCCATTGAGATTACATATTCTCCCCATCCTGATGATTAGTGTGGACATGAACTGAAGCTTCTGACCTGTGTTTGCTCCTGGCGTTATGCATCACACTGTTACCACATGATTGGCTGATTGTGTAATTGCATGAATAAGCAGGAGTACCGGTGTTCATAAAAATGATTGGTGAGAATACTGAGTATACTGAATTAAACAGACATCACAGCTACAAAATACATGCAACTGTAATGTCTTTTCAGTGCACGCCTGTAAGTGCACTGAAAACTGGAAATGACGGTGACTGGATTCAAATGCAGAGGAAAAGGATTTTTTATTTATTACTTATTAAGCAAAGTGAGAATTCAAAAATACAAAAACGGGAAACAGCAATTCTCTTCAAGTGAATCTGTCACGCATTTCCAAGTGGTCGAATTGCTGAATCTTTCAAATATGCTAAAGATATTGTAAAGACAACAAATGGATATCAAAAAGGTAATTCAGATGGGTAGACTTTTAATTTTAAAATGAAGTAGCTGAACTTCAACCACGTAACCGCAGCAGAGCGCAACTATTTGCAACGACGCCTCAACGAGAACACAGTGGCAACATAAACCACTGGTTACTATGAAGCCCCACGCCCACTGGCGGTGAAGCGAAGCTTCCCGTCAAACGCCCAATGATTTTGAATGCCCATTGGAAGCGTCAGTTTCATCAGTACAGACAGATGACCATAGCACCGAGAAGCAAACCATGGGTGTCACTCTCAAAATATTCAACAAGACAGCTTTTAATTTTTAAAACACCTACTGATAAAGCTTATTTTAAGTGATGGCAAAGTGCGACGTTCAGCTCACTGAGCATTATACATTATCTATAGGCATAATTTACCTCCTATATTTGGCCTTCTCATAAGTTAATATGTTTTACTTTAATTAACCCAGCAGCGAGTTAGCTAGCTAGCTAGCTAGGTAACTTAGCAGTGTTACGTTCTGACCAGTGTACCTCGGCTAGGTACTGTCTAACTGTAGATCACTTGATAACTTAAATGCCCACAAAATAATTGATTTCCATTCAAAAACCGCAACTTGGTTAAAAAGCAGTTATATCAGTTTCAACCACTGCATGTGAGGTTTCTGCTAAATGTGTGACACCAACCATGACATGGCGCAGTTGTTAAATAGCCTAAAAGACAAATGCGTTTCTACTGCGTTGACGCTCAAGAAATAGAACAGTGGCAAAAAATGAAAAACGTGTCACGCCGTAAGTGGCCACTGGGCTTGACAGTTAGCTCAAGTGCAAAGAAAGTTCGGTTTTGTCAGTGTCAGAAAGTTTGTATGAAATAGATAATTCAGACACCGATGGAAATGCGAGCATAGAGGAAATGGTGGGAAACATACGGTATTTGTACGAGCCGTATGCGTCAGAAGGTGACAAAGAAAACACAGAGAGTGACAGTGGCCAAGGTGCCGTTGGCCTTAGCCAGCCTTCGATCATGCTCAGTCGACTTGGCAGGACTGAACAATGTCGAATTGTATGTTAAAAAGTGGCATCTCGGTCGTCTTAATTGACATCTCTCGCTTCAGAACTAACGTTAAATATTTTGTGGTTGACTGTGTGTGCGCCACACGGTCATGACAGCTGCGATGGAAATGAGTTCCTTTTGAGTTTCGTACCCCACTCCCCCCAGTATACAGGTGTAACTGGGATTCGTGCATCTAAGGCTATGGGCTCCAGGGAAAACAGAACAACAGAAATTCTACTCAGCTAAATGATAAATAGATACACTGACCTGATTTCTTCTTCACGAGTGAAAATCACACCTCCAAGGTATTTTGTACAGGCTTAAAAATTATTTTGTTTACATCCAGGCAAGTGAGAGGCAAGGGGAGCCCTACAGGGAAACTCTCGCTCATACGTCACTTCCGCTTTCTCCTATGGCCAACACTGCTGATTGGGGAATATTGGTCGCTAAAATTTCAAATTGTTGTCAATGCTTTAATGTTGCATTTTCTGTCATTCTTCTTGTCGTTTGACAGCCAAGAGTGTGTAAACTATCATTTTTCTAACAGCTGGAAATAAATGGACTTTTCAAGCCACAGTATTCCTTTCCAATTTGCGTTAGTGAATTTCAGATGAGCTTGAGCCCAGAGATGTCAGCAGTGCTTCTGGATGGTGTTGATATGTAGCTCCTCTTTGAGTTGTAGTTTCAACTTGTATTTGTAGTATTTACAAGCCAGTGTGATTATGTCTATTACAGAGGCAGGTCCGTTCTTAATGCAGTGCTGTTTGAAGGCTTCTAGGTCCTGTGCATCCAATATTGGTACTCAGCCTCATCTTTTATGCATTGAGATTGCTCCAATATCTCTGAGTTCTCTGAAGCCTTTCACAATATTTTGCATAGAAAACTGAAATCCCTTAACCCATTAATGCCCTACTGTCTTTTCAAAGTAAAATTTACATTTTATTATCGGATCCGAAATGTGTAATGCTTAAATTCCAGTAAAAATAATTATTTTGTCATTGAGGACCCCAAATACGTATATCCCATTACAAATGTTCACATATCATTGAAAGCATTAAAAAAACTTATTTAGATAATGTTATAATCTCCTATCTTTGTTTTTAGCGTTTTATAAAAATGTGTCTCAGAAAAAAATGGCACACTCACCTTTTAGAGGATTGCATAGTGATGTTATAGATTCAAGAAATTCATGCCAATGGTAGCCCCCACCACTGCTGCAAAGGAAGACTACTCTATTAAGCACTTTTCCTGGATGCGAGTTAATTCCCTTGATTCACCTACAGCAGCTTAGTCACAGTAACACATTCACTTGGGTTACAGAGATTAAACTATGCTGTGTCCCAAAAATGGGACAGTGGTTATACATGGGTTAATTCCATTGCATCCTGAGAAACATTGTTCTTAAACTATTTGACTATTTGTTTGTGCAGCTTGTGACCAAGTGGTGATCATTGAACCATCATGTTGTTAAACGACTGTGCCATTTGTGACTGCTCATTTTATGCCTAAACATTATTGAACTAGAGGCACTCCGAGAGTGCAAACTTCCACCAAGGCAGCAAAGTCGAATTTTTGCTGAGAGAGCATGGCTCATCAGAAATTTCAGGATAAGGTTCCATCCCTGATGCGAGACCAATCAACCCACAAAATTTGAGTGATATCACTGGGAGCAAAGTTCAATTATTGGGTGTCATAGGATTTCAAGATGGCTGCCTTGGTGGCCATGATATTTGACCAATCAAGGTCAAAATCCATTGAATCCATCCCTGATGTAGTAGCAACCCACCCACAAAATTTCAGAGATATCCATTTATTACTTTTTGAGTTATCTTCAACACAAACAGACAAACCAACGCCAGCAAAAACATAACCTCCTTGGCAGAGGTAATTAACAGTTTCTGATACACCTGTTTATCTGTGGAACGTTCAAAATGGATGTTTTTCTGAGGACTCCAGTCTTTCCATTCCCCTGTGCCAACTGTTTTGGAATATGTTGCAGGCATCAAGTTCAAAATTTGCAAATATTTACAAAGTATTCAATAAAGTTCATGCAGCAAAACATTATGTATTCGTGTTTGTTTTGGTTTCAACTAAATGTAATTAAAAGAGAATTCACAATTCAGCCAGTTCTCTTTATTTACATTTTATGTACTGTCCCAATTCTTGTGGATCCTTGGCTGTACAAAGTAAACACATAATTATGTTTTTCAGATAATATACAGTTTATATGCAGTAGTGTGCAGTGATGATTATACACTGCCGCTTTCATCTAAAAGGGGTCCTAATATATTACTTGTCTATAATTTTTTGGTGAAAATGTATTGAAAAATATTATTGTAGGCAATGAGAACAAAGGAAAATTGTTCCCACAAGTATTTGAGATAAAAATATGGGTAATAAACAAAAACAATGAACATATCATTTTTATAACAATGGAAAGGTGTTGCAAATTTTGAGTTTTTTCCTTCGCATAGCCTGAATGCATGTTTGAAGGCTCATTCCATGATTATTGATGCTAAAAAATTTGTTTTCAATGGTTTGAGGCAACATTACTCTGCAAAATTACCTGTAATGGTCAGTTGTTCCAGTATGTAGGGTTTTTTGAGCAGTGTCACAGTGTTAAACACGATGGCACAATGCAAGGAGTGCACTGAGATTGTTCGTAGCCGCATTGTGGCCTTATATGATGCTGAAGACGTTAAATGCTGCCATGGCACTGTAAGAAACACCATCAAGCATTTCAAAGAGACTGGTTCACTGAAAACTACTAGCTATAGAGGTGCAAAACGGAAGTTGAGTGCCACTGATTTTTGTGATCTGTGTATGACAAGTAAAAAAAAAGTCGGCAGTTGACAGCATGACGACTCTGTGATGATATTAATAGCACCAGAAGTGAAGAGATGAAAGTATCAAGAACTACTACGATCAGATGCCTGTTTAAAAATGGTCTGATTGGTCGTGTTGCTGCCAAGAGCTGGCAACATCAAAAACTTAAGTTTTCCAAGAAATTCAAGGATTGGACACCAATGGACTGGGAAAGTCCTTTGGACTGATGAATCAAAATTCGAAATTTTCTCACCCAAACGCAGAACTTAGAGTTGGAGAACATCTCAAAGATGACTGTTTATCCCCTTTAATAAAACATGGAGGTGGTAATATTATGGTTTGGGGTCAGTCTGCTTGAAAAAGGAATTACCGGCCTGCATCAAGCAAAGAAAACAACTAAGAACATTGCTGAAATCACTGGTAATAAGTTAAGATCAGTCCAACGCATTATTAAAACCGGGAAGGATAGTGGTGTTCCATCAACTTCACAAAAGAAATGCGTTGGAAAAAAAACATGAATAATCGTGATTAAAGACCACAAAAATGCTTGGTGAAGTCTCATCATAAAAAACAACAGTAGAACTCATGGCTATGTTTAATTATGAAGGTAAGAGCATTTTCACATTCTCAATGTGACAAGAACTAGCAGGACTGGGGCTTAACAGCTGTGTGGCCACAAGAATGCCACTTGTTAGTGAGGCTAATTGGGAAAAAATAGTGCCATGGGCACTGTAGCTCCCTTGGTTTATGTCAGGCTTCAGTGTTATGTAAGCTCACAAGTGGTAGTATTTTTTATACTTGGGTCCAATACTGGGAAAATGAAGACACCTTTTCTAGTTTGTGTCAGAAAAAAAAACAGAAATTTCAAGAAAAATTCATCTTGGTTTGCATCTTGGTTTGATGTTTCATCCTGTCTTTTTTTTGCAGCTCAGTGCTCTTTTCATTGTGCCGCTCCATTGAAATTTCAAGCCCCAGACACCAGATTATTATACCCAGCATTACGTACAGCAGAGTTGACCAGTTGGCTATTGGGCTTAAATGTGTCGCCCAAGGGTGCAGACATGCAGCAAATTAGGGGCTTAGCTTTTTTTTTTTTTTTTTTTTAATGTCCTCTAAAGTATGCATATACAAAGTTCCAGCATTCGAGCTGCTTTCAAATGCTCTCCAGCATGATACAGTGCAATTTCAAATATTGCAGACTGGCGTAGCCTGGAATCCATACATATCAAGTGCTGGTCGCTCCCAACGGTCACTGACTGATTTCAGTCTGGCCTCAGTCATATAGCCAGCGTTTAGCCCTTATGTCACTAATGAAGTGAATATATGAATATTCATGTTTTCTGCTCTTGGCTGATTGGGTGACCTTTTGGCGAGAACCACCAATCGAATATGAGTTAACTGGCCTGCAATGGCATTCGTGAATGTTATTTGACATGAGCTTAAAAATTAGATAGTGGCTTACTTGCGTTTACTCTTGGAGTGGTTGTTAGGTTTTGAACAGGATAATGTTTGGCCATATCTGCATTTTGTTTATTTCAGTGGGATTCCCCGGTTTAATAAAGGCTAAATTAAATAATACTCAAATTACATAACGTATTTCACTGTAATTGGCATTAGCTATAGCTCGAAGGGCATGATTGCATCAGCTAAATTAAAGTGATACTCCACCCAAAAACTATAATTTGTATATCAATTACTCACCATTAGATGTCTTGAATGGACAAAGTTGTTCTTCACCTGGCGCAACTTTATGGCCACTGGAGAGTTTTGAAAAATTATCCAAATTCCTTTTTTGCTGGAAGCAAATGGGGTCACCCAGTAGCAATGGGAAAACTCCACAAAACGTCCGTTGACAAACTTTCAAACCATCGCCCAACGCATCGCCCAGTATAATCCAAGTCTGCTTTGTCCACTCGTATCCTCAGAACTCTAGAAACGCGGTTATTTTTTGCTAAAAATAATAAAATACCACAGTTATGCTTCAAGTAAGCTCGCGCATTCAATGGAAGTCCCGCCTCCCGGCTCGTTCATTGCCCAGAGACTCTGCTGCCACTCAGATGAATACTCGTATAAACACGAGCCGGGAGTCTGTCTAAAGGGGCGGGGCACCCTTACGACTGTGAGCTAATCACAGATCTCGCATGGATTTTGCACGGATATTTGAAAGTCAAACGCTGGTCTACCGACTGAGGCCAGACGTATAAGCAAGTGACCATTGGGAGCGACCAAAGCTTGATATGGATGGATTCCAGGCTAGACTGGCGGCCATGTCTCCGCCATGTTCAATGTCAACTTTCGATGCCTGGAACAAACTTTAATCTGTACATAAATATGTACCTCCCCACCAAATTTCACGTTGATCCCTTCAGTGGTTTGGCGGAAGAAGATCAAAGTTAACGCAGACGCCGACCCCGTCACATGATCCCATAAGCTTCCTTTGGTCCATTGGACCAACTGAGCTAAAAACGACTAAAATTTCCTTGGCAGCATGAGGATTGAACTGTGGAGCAATGGACAAAGGTTATGGGGTCTGACAGCCCAGATTTCCCCCATTCTGGAGAGATGGGCACGTCAGGGTGAGAGAGGGAGCCCATGAAGCCATGCACCCATAATGCATTGCGTCAACTGTACAAGCCTCAGGAGGCAGTGTTAAGATCTGGGGTTGCTTCAACTGGTCAGGTCTGGGGCTCAGGAATGAAATACGGTGATAAAATGAAGTTAGCAGACCACTTGAATATACTGAATAACTAGGTAATCCCATCAATAGATTTTTTAATCCCTGATTGCGCAGGCACATTCCAGAATAACAGCGCCCAGATTCGTCAGGCTCAAATTGTGAAAGAGTGCCACATTTCGACTCTGAAGCAAAAACACAAAACAGTAATCAATCTAAATGACAAAACGGCTGAAATAGTCTGGAGTGCAAGGATTGCAACTATCAACACTCGATACTTGATGATTCTCAAAAATGGTTTGGTCTGTTTAAAACGTAATGGTAACGATTTCATTAATGGAGCAAAAATGTCATGATAGTGCCCCTTCAATAGCCATGAGACCAAAGCAGTTTGGGGTTGTGTGGATCTATCAGAAATCCAGTCATTTTTGCATCACAAATGGAATGGTGCATTTCCAATGTCGTGGAACCGAATGATTAAAACTGGTACTTTTATGAAATTAATTATGCTGGTCAAATGCGGAAAGATTCCATACAAAGTCAATGCATGCGAATAAAGACAAAAAGATGCGAGTTCGCACTGGGCAACGCAAATCGAATGAGAAACATGATGCGAAAGATGCAAATGCATGAAATTTGCATATCACTCGAGATGAAAATATTCAACTTGAGTGATAAAATTGCTTGAATGTACGTTGTACAGTAGCAGCGTCCTGAACAGTATCAATGCTACTGGTAGCAACATTGGCTAGCAAAGCTACCAACATTGCTCGAACCGCAGTTACATTGCTTGAGATAATGGGCATCTAATAACCAATGTAACGCAGTTTCCCAAAAAAAAGTTGTCCAGCTCAACATCAGATTTGACATCATCTGTTTTGTTAATATATTTATTCTCTTGTGAATCTTCAAATCAAGAAAATAAAAATGATCCCGCAGTCAAAATTATGCGAGGGAAGTGAGGCAAAATTTGGCTTTGCGTGTAGGGTGGCTGGGTGTCCCCCTTTGCATTGTACCGCACAGCATTTTTGTCTCTTTTCCAGCGTCCCACAAATTGAGACTCTCCAGGCAATAAAAATGCAGGACAGACACTCTTCTTAAATCATGCGCTTATTCAAAAGCTGATAGTTTAAAATCAGTCTGGATCTTAGGCCTTATGTGCTGGGGAAAAAAAACAGTTATTTTCTATTACATTTTCTATGGGAACTTGTGTGCTAAAACACAAATGAAACACAATATTCAATTGGTGCTATAAAATGCAACAAAAGCAAATAAGAGATATATGAAATTCTGAACCTACTCATTAATTCTTTAATGGAATGAATGCAGTTGACAAGTAGACTACTGCCGCTCAATGGCTACCTCGGACTTTATAGTGGCACTGACATGGCCAAGTATATGTAGTGGTTGAGTTACGACAGATTTTAAAGCTTTGCACAATCTTCGTATTAGTAAGTGAATTTGATCTCGTGCAATATAACTGAGGATATACGTAATTCCTTAGAATACCCGCAATGTTTTACGTAGTAGAGATTACACGAGGGTAACATTAGGTCTCTTTCCTGTATCAATGGCCAGACAGCTGCACACTAACAACAAAATAAGTGCAAGCAAAATGAATGTTCAAAAAACTAAACTCAAAAATATGTATGTCACTGCCACTTCCAGTACTTTCTATTAATTTCAGATTTTTTTCACATGGGCATACATTATGAACAGGCGCCAATTGCGCAATGACTCAGAATTAACGGGAATCAAGGGGGTGCTGGGGAATAGTAAGGGGGCGCAGCGCCCCTGTTACCCTGTTTAGGAGGAACCCTGCACGATAATATCGAAAATTTCACCAGAGTTACTTGCATAACAGATTCTATATTGACAGCCTTGTATGTGTTCAATGCAGCACTTAAGCTCACTCTCATCACACCATCCCCTAATCAGCCTTTACTTGGCATAAAATTGTTTCAGCTTTAGTTAAGGACAGTTATTGCTGGTGCAGTTATTGTCTTTTATTACAGTGCTGGAAAATGGAGCTTTTTCATGTGCATATTTTTATTGTGTACCTTTTAAATTAAAATGGCCATAGTTTGGCATGTGTCAGAGGGATGACAAAGTTAAAGCAAGTGATGCCTGCTGCCTTCATGATCGTGTCATGGAACTAACAGATGAGGCAATTAAATTTTTGTTCAGATACTTTGTTTCAGCGCAAATTGGCCCATAAATGCAGCTCAATGTGGTGCAATGGTGGCTGAACACATAAGTTACGGTCACCTTTGCCTACAATGGCAAGGGCATATGGAAAATCTAAATTTAGTTTGATAATTATTAATCAGCACAATCCACAAATGCTATATGCCAAGTTTCCCACTAATCAGCCCTTCAGCCTTACATTTCTATGAACATTTTTTCACAGCAAATAGCGTAAGATCAAAGCAATGGATTACATGGCTGCAAAAGGCAAAAAAAAAAAAAAAAAAAAGTGTATTCACTGCATTGAATCATCAAAAACATTTTCAGTAGGTCAAAGGGTGTGAAAACTACAGATGAGCTTATTTTTTGACACTTAACTCTTGCATCTTAAAAGGAATTTGGGTCAGAAATTTTAGGGAGATGATCTGCTGCACTTCAGCAATACACTAAATAACATTCCACGTCGATGGTGCTTTCTTGAAGTGAAAGACAACTTTCTTGTGAAGTGAACTGAAAACGAAAGAACTGCCCCTTAGGTGATACAAAATATATGAAAGGAACGGGCATAGACTCCAAATGCAGTTCAGCATCGGCAGGGCGTTTATTAGGATTAACAAAGCTCATGGTCAAGACAGAAATGGATCAATAGCCAGGCAAACAGATGCAGAATAGGCAGAATCGAAGTCAGGGGACAAGCAAAATATCCAGTAACCAGAGAATCAGTCCGCACAAAGACAGTAACAAAGAGGGCTGAAACTAAGGGAATGGAAGGGAAGGAAAAAAGGGAGTTGGATGGGATAAGGAGAACACAGGAGAAGCTAAACAGATAGGTACAAAATGGGAATCAGGGAGAACGAAGTACTAATCAAACAAACCGCAATCTCACAACGCAATACAAACAATCAATTACAAGACTTACGGGAGAATCACGAGAAACGAGCTTTCAACAATCGCAACGAGAAAAAGAGCGCAGAAACGAGACTGACCAAGACGAGCTGTGGTAGAAACGAGTCGACAAGAAGCTGAGGGAAAAGTGGGTCTTTTATACGCAAACAAATTAAGTGGAATCCCAGCTAAACACAGAACAGCTGTAGAGAGAGGTGGAACTAGAAAAGCAAGGACGGTGATAGGAGAGAGAAGGGAAAATGGGTGGAGTCCTAACTCTAATCTAACTAAACACCCGTGCCTCAATAAACTACTCTCAGGTGCGGATAGCCAATGAGAACAGCGAGAGAGAAGGAAGTGGAAACACCCAACCGAAATTACAGGGAAGAGACTGTGATGAAAAAGACAAGACGCCACGAGACAGAAACGAGATGAAGACACTGAAGACCAGAGACAAAGCAATCATCCAGAAACATACATGCTCTAAAACGAATATATATAATAAATATATAAATAATTAGCAATACTAAAAACTAACAAGAAACATACTAGGAATTAAAACCAGAAACTAAAACCAGAAACTAACTAAAAACAAACATACAAATCACCGATCTCTAACAGAACCCCCCCCTCTATGACCGCCACCTGGCGGTCTAAGCTTCGGCTTAAAAGTCCTTTTGTGAAAGTCCTTGATGAGCGATTTGTCGAGGATGTGACCAGCAGGAACCCATGAGCGTTCTTCTGGGCCGTATCCTTCCCAGTCCACCAAGTACTGGAGACCCCTTCCTCGCCGATTTAACGTCCAGCAACTTGTGCACCGTGTATGTTTCTCCTCCATCGATGAGCCTTGGGGGAGGAGGATTAGTCGGGGCAGGGGTGTGGATGGAAAACAGTACAGGTTTAATGCACGACACATGAAAGACTGGGTGGATACGGCTCATAGAGGCTGGTAGCTTGAGTTTAACAGAGACAGGGTTAATGATTTTCTCAATCACAAAAGGACCAATGAAACGGGGGGCTAGCTTGCGACTTTCAGTCCTTAGTGCAATGTCTTTGGAAGAAAGCCAAACTTTTTGTCCTACTTTGTATTGCGGTGGAACAGAGCGGCGACGGTTGGCCTGGCGACTCATCTCGTCAGCAGCTTTTAGGTGGTTGGTAACCGAGACAAGCTTGGAAGGGGGACACACCTGAGGCAGCCGAGGGGAGGCTGTTGATGGAATATTCGATCCAGGGTAGTTGTTCGCTCCAGTCCCCCTGATCTCGGGAAGTGAGGCACCGAAGGACACTCTCCATCTGCTGGTTGGCCCTCTCTGCCTGCCCATTGCTCTGCGGGTGAAATCCAGAGGTGAGACTGACCGTTATTCCCAGGGCTTGACAAAAGGCTCTCCAGACCTGTGAGATGAATTGAGGGCCACGGTCGGAGACAATGTCAGAGGGGATGCCGTGTATTCTGACTACGTGTTGAACGAGTAAGTCAGCTGTTTCTCTGGCAGAGGGAAGCTTGGGAAGAGGGACGAGATGTATTGCCTTGAAGAAGTCGTCAACAATGGTCAGGATGACAGTGTTACCTCTGGAGGGCGCAAGGCCAGTGACAAAGTCCAACGCGATGTTTGCCCATGGTCTGAAGGTACCAGAAGCGGCTGCAGGAGACCAGCTGGTGCCGTGTGGGTGGCCTTGTTCTGGGCGAGACCGACAAGCCGTCGAAAAGTTCTTTCACATCTCTCCGGACCGTTGGCCACCAAAACCTGCGAGTTAGCATGGCTAAGGTCCGGTTAGCACCAGGATGGCAGGCGGGACGGGAGGAATGGGCCCACTGGAGAACTTCGGCTTGGAGGCAGTCTGGAACGGAGAGGCAGTTCTTGGGACAGTTAGTAGGTGGCCCCCCAGAAGGTTGTGACCTTTTGACTCGATCCTCTAGTTCCCATACTAACGCTCCCACTACAACACGGCTGGGTAAGATGGTTTGTGGCTCCTTGGGAGGAGCGTCTGGCGAAAATTTATGTGACAGGGCATCAGGTTTCTTGTTCTGGGAGCCTGGGCGATAAGCTAAGGTGAAATTAAATCGAAGAACAGTGACCAACGGGATTGGCGGGAATTTAACCTCTTAGCTGTACGGAGGTACTCCAGATTCTTGTGGTCGATCCAGACCTGGAATGGAACCTTAGCCCCCTCTAACCAATGACGCCACTCTTCTAATGCCATCTTCACCGCCAGTAACTCCCGATTACCAATGTCGTAGTTACGCTTCGGCTGGGCTGAGTCTGCGGGAGAAGAAGGCGCAAGGGTGTACCTTGTTATCTTTTGCCATTGCGCTGCGACAGGACTGCCCCCACGCCAGTGTTAGAGGGCGTCTACCTCGACGATGAACTGCTTTTCAGGATCTGGCTGTTGGAGAACAGGAGCAGAGGTAAATCTTTGCTTTAGTTCCAGAAAAGCCTTTCCGCCGACGGGGTCCACACAAAAAGGAACTTTGGGGGAAGTCAGAGAGGTCAGTGGAGCAGCAACGGTACTGTAATTACGAATGAACCGACGGTAAAAGTTAGCAAACCCTAGGAAGCACTGTAGTTCCTTGCGTGTAGTAGGGGTAGCCCAATCCTTTACCGCCTTCACCTTCTCCTGGTCCATTAGGATGCCTCCTGGAGTGACCACAAATCCGAGGAAAGGGACTGTGTCCAAGTGGAATTCACACTTCTCTGCCTTGGCGTAGAGTTGGTTCTCCAGGAGGCGCTGCAGGACTGCACGAACATGACGTCTGTGTTCTTCTTTGGATCGAGAGAATATTAATATATCAAGGTACACAAAGACAAATTGATTAATCATGTCATGCAGAATGTCGTTAACGAGGTTTTGGAAGACAGCAGGGGCGTTAGCTAGACCAAACGGCATGACCAGGTACTCGTAGTGCCCCCTAGTGGTGTTGAAAGCTGTCTTCCATTCATCCCCTTCCTTAATCCTGACGAGGTGGTAAGCGTTATGAGGTCAAGTTTGGTGAAGATAGTGGCCCCCTGCAACAGCTCAAAAGCAGAATTCATTAAAGGAAGGGGATATCGATTCTTAATGGTAATGTTATTGAGTCCCCTGTAGTCAATACATGGCCTGAGAGATCCGTCCTTCTTGCTAACGAAGAAGAACCCAGCGCCAGCAGGAGAGGAAGAGGGACGGATGATGCCAGCAGCCAGTGACTCCTCCACATATCTCTCCATGGCCTCTTGCTCTGGACAAGACAGAGAATAGAGACCCCCCTTAGGGGGCGCTGTGCCAGGTTGGAGATCGATGGCGCAGTCGATGGGTCTGTGAGGAGGCAGAGACAGGATACGAGACTTTGAGAAGACTTCAGCCAGATCGTGGTACTCACTGGGGACCTTGGACAAATCTGGAGTGACTGAGGCTCACTGGATCCCCCCCCTCGTCCTGCTTGGCGGGAGCCTTGGCGGAGGCAGGAGCGCAGGCAATGAGTACTCCACTCAGCCACCTGCCCAGTCCTCCAGTTGATGGTGGGGTTGTGCTGTTTCAACCAAGGGAGGCCCAGGACGATGGGAGCAGAGGAGGAGGTGATGACATGGAGCCGGATCTGCTCCTGATGGTTGCTGGAGACAATGAGCGTGAGTGGGGGCGTAACCAGGGTCACCTGACCTAGCGGTTGCCCACAAAGGCCAAGTGCTTGGAACGGTGTGGGTAGCTTCTGGGGCTGGAGTTGGAGCTGGTTGCACAGGTTGGCGTCGATCAGGTTGATGTCTGATCCTGAATCAAACAAAACATCAGTAGTCAATGATCGCTTGCCAAAAAGTAGAGTGACAGAAACCAGCTTACGTGGATCATTGTTATCTTGAGCCAGCTGTCCGATCCTCCCACTCACCCCCTCCTTCTTGAGTAGGGGACAGCACTGGATACGATGACCCGCCAGCCCACAGTACAGACATGCCCCCGGCGCAGTCTCCGAGCTCGCTCTTGTGGCGATAACCGCAACGGTCGACCTGCATGGGTTCTCCGACCCCGGGGCTCGCCGGGTCTCCTGAATAGGAGAGTCGCCCGAGGAGATCGAAGTTACCACGCTGGCCTGACCGTCGGGACTCTGAGTGGCTCTGGCGCTCTCTTACACTGCTGGATCCGAGAATCAATCTGGATGGCCACTCTAATGAGCCCCTGTAGATCCGATGGAAGCTCGCGGGATGCCAACTCATCCTTTATGTTCTCTGCCAACCCCCGGTAGAACACATCAAACTGGGCATCTTCGCTCCAGTGTGTAGAGGCGCCAACGAACGGAATTGGATGGCGAATCGGAGACACTGCAGCCGGCTTGCCGTAGAACTCAGTAGTGCGCTTCCTGCCTCTCGCCCCTGGTAGGACCGGTCAAACACCTCCCTCATCTCCGCCATGAAATCTTCAATGGTGCGGGTGCAGGGGTGGCCAGCGTCCCACATCGAGGTTCCCCAGTCCCTTGCTCTGCCGGTCAAGAGTGTGATGACGTAGGCCACTCTGGAACGTGAGGTAGGAAAGGTTAGGGGCTGTAACTCGAATATGATCGAGCACTGGGACAGGAATGCTTTGCAGGTGGTGGGGTCTCCGTCATACTCCCGCGGAGGAGTAAGACGTGGCTCCCGAATGGGAGCTACCTCTGCCGGTGCGACTGCTGGACTGGGAATGGTGGGGCCCAGAGTGAGATGCTGTAGAGTTGCTCTCATCTCCTGCAAGTCGCGATGCTGCTGCTGAATGACGACCTGTTGTTGTTGATAAAGTCGCTGTAGTTCAGCAGTATCCACTGGAGTCTGTACTGGTCAACTCGTACTGAAAGGAACGGGCATAGACTCCAAATGCAGTTCAGCATCGGCAGGGCGTTTATTAGGATTAACAAAGCTCATGGTCAAGACAGAAATGGATCAATAGCCAGGCAAACAGAGAAATGCAGAATAAGCAGAATCGAAGTCAGGGGACAAGCAAAATATCCAGTAACCAGAGAATCAGTCCGCACAAAGACAGTAACAAAGAGGCTGAAACTAAGGGAATGGAAGGGGAAGGAAAAAGGGAGTTGGATGGGATAAGGGAGAACACAGGAGAAGCTAAACAGATAGGTACAAAATGGGAATCAGGGAGAACGAAGTACTAATCAAACAAACCGCAATCTCACAACACAATACAAACAATCAATTACAAGACTTACGGGAGAATCACGAGAAACGAGCTTTCAACAATCGCAACGAGAAAAAGAGTGCAGAAACGAGACTGACCAAGACGAGCTGTGGTAGAAACGAGTCGACAAGAAGCTGAGGGAAATGTGGGTCTTTTATACGCAAACAAATTAAGTGGAATCCCAGCTAAACACAGAACAGCTGTAGAGAGAGGTGGAACTAGAAAAGCAAGGACGGTGATCGGAGAGAGAGGGGAAAACGGGTGGAGTCCTAACTCTAATCTAACTAAACACCCGTGCCTCAATAAACTACTCTCAGGTGCGGATAGCCAATGAGAACAGCGAGAGAGAAGGAAGTGGAAACACCCAACCGAAATTACAGGAAAGAGACTGATGAAAAAGACAAGACGCCACGAGACAGAAACGAGAGGAAGACACTGAAGACCAGAGACAAAGCAATCATCCAGAAACATACATGCTCTAAAACAAATAAATATAATAAATATATAAATAATTAGCAATACTAAAAACTAACAAGAAACATACTAGGAATTAAAACCAGAAACTAAAACCAGAAACTAACCAAAAACAAACATACAAATCACCGATCTCTAACAATATATAACTTTTTTGGTAATTTCAAGACACAGCTGAACTGAATGATAAATACTTTGACATTCTGTTCAGAAGCACTCAAAGAATCTGCCATTTTCGCTTATTGATGTCAAATGTCCAATGGCTTTTTAACAGCAAGAGGTTAAAAAAAAAAGAAAAGCTCTCGTTGAAGACCCTAAATGTCTGCTTTCCCGTGTTTTCTGACACCCAACAGCCAAATATACAGGCAATTTAAGGATCTGTGATGAATTATACACAACAATACAATAAATGCTCTGCTATATAACCAGACAAACACAACTGTAGTGTTTTTAAAACACGACGAAAACACCTCTTTTTTGATAGTGCGGGCATAAGTCAATGTGGCACAGCTGATAGTGAAATGATTTCCGAATGAAATCTATTCTGGGCTTTTAGGGGCTTTATAAAACTTCCATCCACCACATGTGCACTGGTAAGAAGCAGACAGAGAGCAGAAGACCGCTCACCCTTTTATACAGCCCTTCAATAGATATACAAAGTCATGTATATGAACGAATCAAGTAAAAATTGACAGTTCATGACACAGGGACTTTTTTGATTTTTTGCTATAGTTTGTTGTACGTACCTATAATGTATTTGATGTCAATAAATTAGAGTCATTCCCCCATTAGTTTCAATGGAGTCATGTAAGAAGTAAAGCGCCATCACAGATCAAGTAAAAAGTGCCAAACTTAAACAGCCTTTAGTCAATTTTTACTTAATGCCTTCACATGTATTAATGGATGGAGCAGGAAAGCATGTATGGTTTTCCTAGAAGAAAAAAAGAGAAAATACAAACCCCAATTCCAATGAAGTTGGGACGTTGTGTAAAACATGAATGAAAACAGAATACAATGATTTGCAAATCCTTTTTGACCGATATTCAATAGAGTACACCACAAAGACAAGATATTTAATGTTCAAACTGATAAACTACTGTTTTTTTGGAAATATTCACACATTTTTAATTTGACGCCTGCAACACATTCCAAAAAAGCTGGGACAGGGTCATGTTTACCACTGTGTTACATCACCTTTCCTTTTAACAACACTCAATAAGCATTTGGGAACTGAGGACACCAATTGCAGAAGCTTTATAGGTGGAATTCTTTCCCATTCTTGCTTAATGAACGACTTGAGTTGCTCAACAGTCCGGGGTCTCTGCTATCGTATTTTGTGCTTCATACTGCGCCACACATTTTCAATGGGAGACAGGTCTGGACCTCAGGTAAGCCAGTCGATTACCCGCACTCTTTTCCTAAGAGGCCACACTGCTGTAACACGTGCAGAATGTGGCTCAGCATTGTCTTGCTGAAATAAGCAGAGACGTCCCTGAAAAAGAAGTCGCTTGGATGGCAGCATATATTGCTCCAAAACCTGTATGTACCTTTCAGCATTAATGGTGCCTTCACAGATGTGCCAATTACCCATGCCATGGGCACTAACACATCCCCATACCATCAAAGGTGCTGGCTTTTGAACTTTGACCTAATAACAATCTGGATGGTCCTTTCCTCTTTAGAGGACATGAAGCTTTGATTTCCAAAAACAATTTGAAATGTGGACTCATCAGACCACAGCACACTTTTCCACTTTGTGTCGGTCCATCTCAGATGAGGTCGGGCCCAGGGAAGCCAACGGCATTTCTGGGTGTTGTTGATATATGGCTTTCGCTTTGCATGGTAGAGTTTTGACTTGCGCTTGTAGATGTAGCAACAAACTGTGTTAACTGACAATGGTTTTCCTAAGTGTTCCTGAGCCCACATGGTAATATCCTTCACAGAAGGATGTCGGTTTTAAATGAGGGACCAATGGTCAAGGGCATTCAATGTTGGTTTTCGGCCTTGCCACTTACTTGTAGAGATTTCTCTGGATTCTCTGAATCTTTTGATGATATTATGGACTGTAGATGATGTAATCCCTTAATTCCTTGCAATTGCACATTGAGAAACGTTGTTCTTAAACTGTTGGACTATTTGCTCACGCAGTTGTCCACAAAGTGGTGAACCTCACCCCATCCTTGCTTGTGAACAACTGAGCCTTTTGGGGATGCTCCTGTTATACCTAATCATGACACTCACCTGTTTCCAATTAACCTGTTCACCTGTGGAATGTTCCAAACAGGTGTTTTTTGAGCATTCCTCAACTATCCCAGTCTTTTGTTGCCCCTGTCCCAGCTTTTTTGGAATGTGTTGCAGGCATCAAATTCAAAATGAGCGAATATTTAAAAAAAAAAAACAATAAAGTTTATCAATTTTAACATTAAAGGCTGTATCAGCGATATGACGTCACTACTGTTGACAGTTGAACGTTCTCAAAACACACCAGAGCCGCTTGCCCCTCCCCTTCAGAAGCTTGGAACATGAACGCGTTTTTCTTAAAGTGAAACTTCTGAATGTATTCGCGTCTTTACATTGACTTTGAAGGTAATCTGTCGCGCAAAAAATTCATTTCACGTCCGGTGTGAAAGCAGCTTAAGAATGGCTCACTCAGCTGGGTAAATGGCCGTGTACAGCTCGTTGTGATAAACGCCGGGTAGCAACAATGACGACCATTGCCAGATGATAAATTTACACCATTAGTGCTAGCTACAACAAGGTATCTGACAAGTATCTTAGCTCGGCATTACAAAATTAGTATTAACAACGTCACATAGATCACCACTTTTAGCTAAACTTATCACGCAGTTATACATTCATCAACGAATTTCAACTCTGAGTACTAACCAGATAAAAAATGTTATTACACGAACACAAACTCTGGTTTGATCAGACAGAATTAGCAAACTCACTAGCTTGCCAACCGAGAGTTAGCAAAGCTTGCTAACTCGCTCCAAAGAGGAAATATCGATCTCTCTATTGTTTGATTCATTCTGACCAGCATGATCTATGCAAGATAGCCTTACAGAAACAATACATGCGCTTCCCTCAATTTTGCTTAGGGTGACAATTTACAATTCACATCCAGCCGAGTTAGCACCAGCTCTACTCACCTCCAGTAGAAACAAGGCAACCTGGGCGTCAAAATTAAAACCATTCAACTCCCGGAATTCTCTCCAACGTTGGTATGCTTTCCCTATGTTTATTTGGGACTTCGCATAGCTGTGATCGCGTTCCTTTTCCCTCGACAGGCACTCGTTCGAGCGTCTCTTTTTCGGTTTAGCTTCCACCATGCTTCACTCTGCCGCATAGGTAGTGCCACCGCCACTCAGTCCCACCCTCTTGTCATGCATGAGCACAGAACTGGTGCAGAAGACCCACCCCTGCCCTCCAATTCTTTGGAACACTTTTGTTGATGTTTGGGGACGCGGGTAGGTCCCCACGAGTTTGTCTACCTGGCTGTAGGTGGCCTACAGAGACCGGAGTTTTTCACCGCCCACTCATGATAGGAGCTGCTTACAGTTCGCGAGGAAAAATTTCCTGTACGTGACAAATTATGTTTTGGCTCAGAATCGCTGATACAACCTTTAAGTATCTTGTCTTTGTTGTGTACTCAATTGAATATAGCCCAAAAAGGATTTGCAAATCATTGTGTTCTGTTTTTATTCACATTTTACACAACATCCCAACTTCATTGGAATTGGAGTTTGTATATTTATAGATACATTTTTAAGTAAACTATTGCACATGCATAGTGGTCTTACAATGATGCCAGCTAGGCTAACTACATGAGATAAAATGTAAATTAGTTTAGTAAACATACTAGCTAGCAGTGTGTAATGATCAAATCTGCGGTGAACTTCCCAGATCTCGGAACTATAAAAGGAGTGACGCCTAATTTATGGTCATCCAACTCCGTCAATGTACAGACACGCAGTTGTATCGACAGAGATGTGGACCTTTCAGACTTCTCCATTGCTTAATGAGCGTTGCAAAGCAATTCACCACCAGGACAATAGGGGGTGTAGCATTTTTTTCAGAGACCCGCCTACTATTTCATGACGTTCATGAAATTCATGATGTTCATGTAGTTAGCTGACCAATCACAGGCTTGCGCTATCCGTGGGGCCTCCATCGTTTTGACGGATAGTTTGAAAATTTGGGAGGTGTCCGTCATGAATCCGAGAGCATGTCGGAGAGGGTTTGCGACGTCGGAGAGGGGCTCTGCGTGTCTGCGCATTGACGGAGTTGGACGACTATAAATTAGGCTTGACATTCTCATAGTAATGGTAGTAATGGTCTTCAAACTCAATTGCAGTAGCATGTAAAATAATGTTGCAATATCAATCTGCTAACAGCTGAGTAAGCAAGTGACTCATTTGCATGTCTTAGTCTCCACAATAACTCGTTTCTCTGCTTCGCATTTTCTGGAGTTAAAAATGGAACATTGACAGATCTCCCTTTACTAGACATCCAATACAGAAAACACTTACTCATGCATTAACCAATTTAAGCTAACAACACAGCGCAAAAGGATAACCTGCCCCCAGTTTGTTACCACATTCAAATGGCACTCTGGGCACAAAGTTGAATCAGTCCCCTTCCACACTTTACATGATGTACTAATTGGCTATCAGCATTAATCTTTAAGAAATATAAAGATTAGCTCTATGCTTTTCCAATGGCTGTGGTTGTAATTTTTTCACATTTATGGCTTCAGTGTGTGTTCAGTTTATAAGAACACAGCCATAAGTGATCACAGTTAATCAAGATATCTGATGCCTATGCAATTTAAATTTTTGTTTAACATCAAATATTTAGTCATTTTAGACTTTAGGTTATTGATGATTTGATAGAAAGAGCAATATTTACCATATTATTTTTGACAAGATAACACAAACAAGTTCTTTATACTGAGCAGATATTCAGCGCTGTATAAAATAAAAATTCACTCTGAAAGTGAATACGGGCTGTTTCACAATCAGGGGTAAATTCTAAAATATTGAATAAATTTAGCTTTTTTTCTCAAATTATTAGCAGCAAGGTGACACATTTTAAGTTCTGCTATCATCGACTAATCTACAGAAGCCGTTTATTTGATGAAAAAATGTCAAATGTCAAAAATTTGACAGTACGATATCTTTTTTTTGACAATTTGGTGTCTCATTTTCTTTCAGATACATTTGTAATACCTCACCAATAAAATACCACTGCACCCAGTAGCTTGTGCAATCATTATTTAAATTAGAGTGTCAAGGGCCCTGATGGTTGCCGGCAGTTACAGCCCCAACAGGAGAAAAGTAACTAGCATCAGTCCGCGGATTCAACAGGAAGCCAACATGAATTCTTGCGAAAGCAACACGTTGTCTACACGATACTGGCGTTAAAAAGCTCCAGGTCAGACATCCGCGAAAAAATTAAACCTGTTTAATTTTTTCGCGAATTTCGGTGGTGATGGCGAATGGTCCTGTACCACTGCGAATCAATTCACGGTTCTTTGAATCAATTCTTCTCTGCGAAAGAAGAGAACTGTTTCACCTGCACACTTCCGCAGGCCAATGCAGCTCAGTGAGAACGGGGTTTTAGTTACCATTGTCGGGCAACTCGACTGAGCGGTCACACTTTTTCATGAGTGACAGACAGAAACATTTTTATGTCACTTTTCTTCCATTTAGCAAAAATATAATCTTCAAGAAGTCTACATCATGAAATCCGATTAGATTTTTTTCTAACCTGGACTTTTACTGTCGTCTGCTGTCAATTTGTGAAGAGCGCCATCTTCTCAATTCACTAGTTCTGGTTCTTGCTCTGCTTTCAGACAATGATTTTTTTTTTTTTTACACGACACTGCCACTGAGTGGGTCTAATTAGTACTATTCTTTCTATTCCATGATGCTAATAGGAACAAACATCCAAAAATGGATTTTGACCAGTTTTCATTGCTGCAATTGAACGCGAAAAAAGGTCGACCCTGCGGTGACAAAGCCTGTTAAAATTTTAATTATATATTGGTTAGTGCCTAATACATACTAATGTCTAAAGACATTATCAAACGAGGAAATAAATAGATTGATTTTGTCACATGACCTTGACCTTGAGGACCAAAGTCAAATCCAACATGGTGTGTTTGATCAGCATACATGATTTGTCATTAGTATTCAATACATACCGAAGATCTAAAGCCAATTTTAAAGGACTTTTTGGCCGTTTTTGTCATTACCTGGTTGTTGCCCAAGGTCAAATCCAATATATCAAAACAACCAGCATACATGATTTGCTATTAGTTCCCAATACATACCTAAGCTCTTAAAACAATATCAAACAAATATGGTCCATTTTTGTCATATAACCTTGACCTTGAGGCCCAACATCAAATTTAACTGAGTGCTTAAGAATGTTAAGCATACATGGTTTCCTATAGGTGCCCCAAACATAACTGAGCTCTAATTGCCATATTCAGCAAGTTATAGCACATTTTTGCCATTTGATCTTGATGCCCAATGTCATATTCAACTTGCCGAGAATGTTTGGCTTACATGATTCCCTATAGGTGCCCCACACAAACCTAAGCTCTAAATGCCACATTAAGCTGTTATAACACATTTTTGCCATTTGACATTCACCTTGAGGCTCAAGGTAAAATTCGAACAACCCAGAATGTTTGGTATACATGATTCCCTATAGGTGCCTCATACATACCTAAGCTCTAAATGCTATATTAAGAGAGTTATAGCACATTTTTGACATATGGCCTTGAAGTTGAGGTCCAAGGTCAAATGTGTCTGACTCACAATGTTCGGCATACCTGATTCCCTATAGATGCCTCGTACATACCTAAGCTCTAAATGCTATATTAAGAGAGTTATAGCACATTTTTGCCATTTGACCTCAAGGTCAAATTCGACCAACTGACAAAGCTCAGCAAGCATGATATGCTGTACATGCTCAATTCATACGTATACTATAAATGCAATAATAAGCAAGTTACGGCACATTTTGTGACAAAACACCCCGAAAAATTATGAAGTCCAGACACGTTGCCTTGGTGGCGCTATGAAGGAGTGATTCAATCAAAACGCCGTTTACATCGTGGAAGCAGGTCATGATACTGATTCCATTGCTACGATAAAAAAAAAAATTAATCTGACAGTATTTGAGAAAATTGCTCCAAAGTGCCAAAAATGGTCATTTGACATAAAAATGGCCGCCAAGTCTAAACGAACGATTCAATCAAAAAAAATTTTTGCTCGGGCAGTAACTTGATGACCCATTTGATCACATTCCCAAATTAAAAAAAAAAAATCATCTGACCGTGTTTGAGATACGGCTTTAAACGGACGACGCCGACAACGCCGCTGGACGCAAAGTGACAACAATAGGTAACTGGCCTACGGCCGGCAACCTAAAAATGGGAAGATTTTTAAGCTACAAATAATATTTGGGGGATCAGAAACGCATCGATTCATGAAAACTTGACTTTCTACCAAGACATTCTGTCCGTCAAAAAATGTCTTCTCCGGAAATGTTTTTTACATTATTAATATTTCAACAGAGGAGGGGGATAAGTTTGGATGTATTGTACGATTTTGACTCCACATATTCATATGATTGCGCATGAGGAAAACTGTGTCAGTATATGCACTGGTCATTACACTGTGTACCATGTTATGAGTATATGTTCTTTGTCCTTCAAAAACATGTCTTCTCCGGAACTGGTTAAAAAGGTGGAAATAGGCAAATTGTCATTTGTATGAATTTTAGGAGAACCTGTGCACCCAACACTCAAATATTTTCAGCATGTGTCCTCAACAACAAATGTAAACAAATAGGCATCAATTTGATTCTATATTCCACATTTGATTTTTGGGGGTCCGTGAGACAAACTTTGGTCCCTGATTGTGAAACAGCCCATTCACAAGATTGTACTTACAATTTCCTGCTCTCAGAAGAAAGATGAAGGACTATTCAAACGCACACATTAGTGGCAGCTCATGAATTCAAAATTGGGGCGGAAGAGGACATTCTTCCAAAATAGGTTGGTATTGACCTGTTTTTGATCATGTTTTTAAATTAACATTTTATCAACTCTGAAAACACCCATCAGAATTGGGTGTGGCCAGTTCTCCTTGTTAAGGTAAGAGGAGTAATAAAAAGTGTCATTTTGATGCAAAATTGCATTTAAATCAACATTATTCAGTTGCAGATTCTGATCAATCTTTTTTGTGGATACCCTGCATTGCGAGATGTGTTAAAAGCAAACATCCATCCATTATCCATACCACTTCTTGCTCACTGGGGTGTGGGAAAGCTGGAGCCTATCCCAGCTGACTGTGGGCAAAAGGCAGGAACACACCCTGGACAGCTCGCCAATCCATTGTAGGGTGCACACACCATTCATTCTTGCCTATGGGCAATTTAGAGTATCCAATTAGCCTGATACACGTCTTTGGACTGTAGGAGGAAACTGGAGTACTCAGAGGAAACCCACACGAACATAGGGAGAACATACAGAAAGGCTCCAGGCCAGATTTGAACCCAAAACCTTCCTGCTGTGAGGCAGAAGTGGTAACCACTGCTTATTGCTTATTTTCATAAACAATTTTTTTTTTGTACTATTTAATCGCCACAAGACTGCATTGGGAGCAAAACTGGGTTTAACTGCTAATGGATTTCCTTGTTAAGCAAGGAAAATGATTGACAAATAGATAAAGACATCTTATTAGTTAAAAAGAAGTTTTCTATCCTCCTCTAAATTTAGCAAAGCAGCAATTGCACACAGATGTGCATGTACAATGCAGCTGCGACTGACATGTTCTAATTCAGGTTCTAAACAAAGGGCTGCAATCAGAGCATGGGACTTTAAATTGCAAGGCTGAAAATTTTGAATATTTTATATGGTACACTGCTCTGTACCCTTGACGCAGGTACCATAAACTTTTCGGGAAATATCTAGCACTAAACATTAGCATCCAAATTAGAAACTTTTAATAGCCAACCAAGATAAGTATATGCATCTATTCTTATCCAGTGCTCAGCAGCCTCCTTTAGGTAAATAATTTAACGTTCTGATTTCCTGGATGATGGGTTGCTGAACCTCAAAAAGGCCCGAAGTGCTGATTGGCCAAAGTCCTTTTAGGCAGGTTGACGGGATGATGTATGAGTTTTGCTAAGCAATAAGGTGTTACCCTGCTGTATAGCCACAGCAGTTGAGCACAGGCCCTTGGCTGCTGACGTCATCATTAAATATGTGCACATTTCCTGTCAGGCCCTTCTACAGATAAGCGGTACATTGCTTAGAGGAAAGAGCATTCTGCATGCATATCTTTAGTAAACAGCTGAACAGTGCTGAAGTATCCTGAGTTGCCTTTCCACACTAAGAGGAAATAAGGTCGTTTTTGTAATGGCCGGTAGTATACGGAGGCCAAGCGCAACGACAGTGAGAAAGAGAGTAGCACGAACACAGTACAAACACAGAATAATATAGACCAAACGCAAGTACTCGCGCTTCCAAAGGACGTATAATAGTCCAAACCACGGAAGCAAAGAGAGAGAAAGAGGGAGAAGAAACTCCAACAATTATAAGATAGAAAGTCATACAAAACCTGACTACAGATATCTTCAGCTATAGTGCGAAGCTAAACACAGACACTCCAGCGAAGGAGGCATGCCGGACTTCCCTTATATAGATTCTAGGAAAGCGCCGCCCCAGCTCAATCAACCAGCTGGGTAAAGAATTTGATAGCCCAGGAATTCGATATCGTCCCGGGACGAGAGCTGCAAAGAAAAGTCCAAACAACACGCACACCTCACAGACCATGACAGTTTTTTTGAGAAGGCGTGGGGGAAAAGGGGTCTGACATTAGCCTGTCCCACATTAGGAGAGTGGGGGGAGGATCCAACAAACACTGTTCGAGAAGCCCAAATGCATACCAGAGTTATGTCCCACAACTTGAAAAATGTGTCTTGCTTTCCCCCGCTTCAAGATAGTGGAAGGAGATGAGACGAGAAAAGGAGGATAGAATTTTTGAGCATTGGGACACACACCAGATTTTATTCACAGCAGATGCCATTACTCATGACCTACAATCTCTTGTTGCCAGCAAAAAGGGAAGCCCACAGATGACAAGAGGGGAACAAGAGGCCCACAGAGATTCTGACAAAGAGTGCCCAGCACCAGACAAGAGAAAAGGACCCCAAACATGAAGGTATCCAATATTTGAGCTCATTTCATGTGTCTTTCCCCTCTACTACTTTTGGAAGCAGTTTGCAGTTGGAACCACCCGTAAGTAGTTAAAAAAGCCAATCGGATGCTGGGATACATTGCCAAAATTATTGAGTACAAATCCAAGGAGGTCATACTTCTCTTGTACAACACATTTATCAGACCACACCTGGAGTATTGTGTACAGTTCTGGGTACCATACTTTAAGAAAGATATAGAGGCTCTAGAAAAAGTTCAGAGAAGAGCCACTAAGCTAATTCCAGGTATAAAAGATGAAAGCTATGAGAAGAGGCTGAAGATCCTTAATCTTTTTAGTCTTAGGAAAATGAGACTTAGGGGTGATCTGATTGAGGTCTTTAAATATGTTAAAAGGATTAACAAAGTGAATTATGTTGGATTCCTTTGGCCAAGTTATGTTAGTAGAACTTGAGGTCACAAATGGAAGTTGACCAAGGGTAAATTTTGCACTGATATTAGGAAATATTTTTTTTTACCCAGAGAATAATTTCGATGTGGAATAGCTTGCCTGACCATATTGTTGAGGCAGAAACCTTGGGAATTTTCTAGAGCAGGCTTGACTTAAAGCTAGATACCATTGAGTCTTTGAGTATCTGGAGTGATATATTCAAAATTGAAAAAAAAAAAAAAAAAACTGGCGAGCCTAGTCGGGCTGAATGGCCTGTTCTCGCCACTCATGTTATGTTATGTTCAGTATTTGTACGGAGACAAACATTTTGGGTTTTGGCTGGAGTTCCTGCACATGGATTTGAAAGAAATTTAAGGTTAAGGTTGAGATGAGCCTCCGAGTGACTCGCAGCTGAGACGTTTGTCGGGGAGTCCAGTGGTGGAGTATTTGAATGCCAGCCACACCATAAGCGGCTAAGGCCGGAAGTCCATAATGGCTCTGCTTCGCCAGGGATAGTAGAGGGTAAAGCCTGTTAAAATTTGAGAGTCTCATCGCTCTCTATCGACCACTCTTGGTCAGCCAGGCGCATGTAGCTGCATGGGCAGTGTGCGATTGGCAGTGCGACTGCAGTGTAAAAGAAGTGAGGGCCAGTCGTAACATGAGTTGGAGGAAGCATGTGCCAAAGCATCATTCTCCTGAGTAGACGGTACAGGTTGCTGAGATGTTCTAAATAGTTTGGCTGTGTTCAGGGTGGGACAAAAAGGAAGAAATCTCCCCCCAAAAGAAAGGTTGAGACATCACGTAAGCATGTACATCCATATTGTGTGAACCATGTAGAAACTGCAGCCTTTTTCATACAATGTTAAAATGCTTACAGACCTCACAGATAGGCACCTTAGTCATGTTTCAGTCATTATTCACTCACCTAGGGCCCTTTGAAATCCGTTTTATTTTTTTCCAAATTCCATTTTATTTTTTTCCAAATTCCGTTTTTCCGTTTTAATTTTTTGGAATTCCGTTTTTTTACCAATTACTCCAATTTTACCATCAGAGAGAGTGTGCTATTTATGTTAATGAATAAAATGTTCACTAATTAAATAGAAATAACCTTAAATTAGTTGATGCAACCCTCCATTTTCCTCAGTACTTAAAGTCAGAACAAGTACTGCATAATGACGCAATATAACATTGCACTGTGATGAAAAATTTTTTTTTTACCTAAAATAATACTACAAAATAAAATTGTCTCTTTAAAGGAAGTGTAAGGTACAGTCAAAAAGGCAGACAACGGCCGTACTGACATGTATTATTCTGACAGCCCCTTTTTAATCATTTATAATCTTATTGTACAGTGTTTCCCATACATTGACGAGACTATGGCGGCCCGCTATAGTCTAATTTACCCCACCGTAGTGTCAATATGCGCAATTTCCGCGTGTTGAGATTACATGCGCACATTTAAAAAAAAAAAAAAAAAAAAAAAACCGGAAAAATAGGAAAGGTACCGGAAGACGCAGAATTTGCGCAATCCCCCGCTCAATAAAATTAGAATAATACCTCCTCCCCCACTCAAAAAAAATGAGAATAATCCCCCCCCCCACCAATAGAATGAGAATGACCCCCTCCAGACATCAGTCTGCCACCACACATGTGCCCCCATAGTCTCCAAAAATTCAGTGGGAAACACTGTTGTATATACATTGTGTATATATATGAATGTATGAGAGCAGTAGTAATGACACTCAGTTTCCCCCACGAACCAACAGTTGTCTGATTTCGATGCATCAGCTATATTTAATTTTTTTTTTTTAAGAAACTTTTGTTGAGTAATCCCAATACTGTGTAGTCCATCCTTTTGAATTTGACGAAGGCTGCTCACACTTTCGCGTGCATTCGCGTCTTTACATTGACTTTGAATGTAATCTGGACGCGCAAACATTTTGTTTAGCGTTCAGTGGAAACGTGGCTTTACGAACAGCATTTCAGTCAAATTATGCCGATTTCCGTTAAATTCCGCGTTTATCAGTAGATTCCGTTTTTATTGGCCAATTCCGCGATTCCGTCCGCGATTCCGTGATCGCGGAAATCATAGGGCCCTAATCACCAGGCACAACTGAAGAGATTTTACAGAGCAATCCAGATAAACAGTCCTGTATTCTTGTGACATTTTTGTCATAGGCATCACACCCAAAGTAGTTTTCTTTTCAACACCTACTAAAAAATAGAGCTTAAGTTTTTAATTCAATTTGAATATAAAACATCTGTGGCCTGATTTCACCAACACTGCATATTTGATCCATTGCTTTCCATTGCTGTCCTTGAGAGGAGAAATTAGGTCAATTCTTCTTGAGAAACTAAGTATGAACAAGTTATTAGGCCATGGCTACTGTTACACTAAGATTTGCAAATGCAGTATTCACCATATTGAGGCAGCACAAGAGGCATGTCAAAACTTACCCGTCGGTGGCGTCGTCTTGACCCGAATGCCTCAGACCGGAGCCATTTCTGAGGGATTCTTGCCGTGGAAGTCCGTAAGGTCTGTTTTTGTCGGGCAGGTTGGGGTATGGGCCCTGCAGTTTGGCCCTTTTCTCCTGGGGGGCCTCCTCATGTCTCTGACCCCGGGCTCCGTCGATGCTGCCTGGCTGCTGGGATGAGTTGGGGCCACTGTAGAACCAGGCACCCGACTTGGTGAGGATTTCTTGTTGTTTTCGGCACAAATTGCATACCCACATTACCTACACGTAAAATGAACACAAAAAATGTTAGACGACCCAGACACTATAACCTAATTTGTGTTATTTCAACAAATGATCTAGGGCTGTCCGTGACTTAAACAAATCTTGGTCGACCAACAGTCGGACATTTTTTTCTGATTGGTCAAAATTTTTCAACTCTGTTCTGAGCTTCATATTCATGCTACCCTTGCAGACTCTGATTTGGACTTGTGAAATTAAGTATGACCACTCAATGGGGTGATGATTTTATTTGGCCAAACCATACTACATTCCAATGTGTAGGCTATATTTTATTGAATAAGCCTGGTTGTTTCTTCTGCGAAAATAAATTTTTATTGTAGACAATGTAGAAGTCTGAAATTCTCATAGACTCTGATAGTGTAAGGAATAGTGAAAAGTGGACTCGCTAGAGTGCACTATATTCAGACGAAAAGCTAAGGTACGAAGACCTGAGCCACTAAAGTCTCGAAGGAGACGGACAAGAAGGGAACAATCCCTAAAATTACTTAACTCAAAAAGGTACACTCCTGTGGGAAAATCCCAATAAAAAGAAAACCGAATAACTGAGGCTCCAGGAGTAAACCTACTCCCAGCCCCAAAAGAAAAGAAAGGGCTAGGAGAGAAATACTTGAGACACTAAAACACAAAAAGAAGCTCGGCGGAAAAAAAAGGCAAATTCCGCGAGCAGAAATAAAGTATTAAGCACAAGATAATACACTGCCTTAAAAACTCTAGGCTAATACTAACCGCACATCGGCGGACAAAACCTCTGCCTAAACTGAAGCAGTGCAAGACGACACTAACACAAAGAAATGCTGGAGCCCTGGGTAATATATAGACTTCACACACCTGAGACCAATTACTAATCAGCCACACAAGCAGTCAGCAGATAGGAAAAGATAGCTGATTAGCAAAAGGAACGTAGTTAACTCCTCAACGAAGGTAAAAAAGAAACAACCAGTCCTGACAATAAAGAAAAATACCCAGAAGCTGAAAGCAGCTTTGATTAAGGCAGAAAATATTCAAAGGGAAAACCTGTAACATGACAGATAGTGTCTCCAAAATAGCTGCAAAGTGGAAATAACATTAAATTATGAAGAGGTTTGGTTTGAAAAGTTATTTTTTATTTTCATTTAGGGAATTAATTGTTTATAGTTTAATTTTTTTGTTTTTGATTTGTGCTTAAACATCTGAAGTTACAGACAATTCCAACAGACTACTGTAACAAATGCCTTATTTTTCCACATTAATTGAAGCAGCAATACCTAGTAAACCAGCATAAGTATGCCTAAAGGTCCCATGACACCCAATATTTCAAAATTTTCTTTTAAACCCTTCTACAATACTTTTACCACTTTAATTTGAATCTGACACAAGCCTTTCAAACTGCTATTCATGAGAAGTGTAAAATGCAAATTAAAACCTTGCTCAAGAACGTCCATTTGATAATTAGTAAAAGATTACGTAATCCATGTAACTTCATCTCCAGAAGGAAAATGCTCTAAGTAGAGTTGGTGGAAGGGGGTTTTGCATCCAGTACCAAACACATCTGTCTCAAGCTACCAATAAAGTTTGCATTTTTCACTTCCGAATTCAATATGAATCATGTGCAACTCTTCCAATAACAGGAGTGAGGATGAGAGAAAAATGCTTTGTTTACAGAGACTGCTGAAATATCAGATTTATCAGAAGCTTGTGAAACTCAAGCTGGAATTTAGGTGGCTGGAATAGGTCAGCTGTAATGTTAATGAGCCCCAGGTGGAAGCTGGTTTTATAAAGTCAATGCAATGTAAATATCAGTCATTTTTGGTGCTATCTAGCCAGCAAAAGTGGCGGCTTATACACCAATGGTGCCTGGTAAACTGAAAATTGGTGAAGCACAGACCATTCCTTGAAAATACGATTGGTCTTGACCTGTTTTCAATCATTTAACTAAATTGACGTCTCATGAACTCTGAGAACAGTCAGGACTATCAGGTGTAGCCAGTTCTGCTCGTTAAGATAAGGCAAGCGCTCTTAAGCCGCAATCTGTTTTCAATCATTTTCCTTGAATGCGTTTTCCAATGATAAAAATAAACCATCGTCAGTTAAATGAGTTAAATGTACAGCTTACTTCCTAATGCAATGTAGCAATGACTAAAGAGAAAATCTTTAATTCACTTTACAAAAAAAAGATAAACTTCAACGTTAACTTTTGTGTTGGCTTTCAGCATATTCTGCTCTATCAAATCTTAGCCTCATGATTGTTTAATTACAACACAGAAAGGGAAAATTAGCAACAAAAATTCGCAAATGAATGACGTTGATTGAAATGGAATTCCATGTGTTAAATTACTGAGGAAAATTCAAACCTGATAATGAGTGTTTTCGGAGTTTACGTAATGTTAAAACAAATTAATGATTGAAAACAGTTTAAGACCAATAATTTTGTTCAAGGGATGTTCAGCGCTTCACCAGTTTTTATTTCACCATCCGTCACTGGCGTACATTACTCGCGTGATCACGGCCATTTCTGTGGCATCGCGAGCTGCAGCTTGCTTAGATTTACAAGGTCATATTAATGACATTTGACATTGTTTATTCTTGCTGACTAAAATGTCATGGAGCATATCTTGACTCGCAAAGTTGCATCAACCTTAGCTATTACATATAAACTGTTGTTTATGCCAGCTGCCTTCCGCTGCCCAGTAATGTTAAACGAACATGTAAGTACAGCATGCAGTAATAAGATGGTAGTTTTAGGCCATAATCTATGCAGCAAGTAAGCATGAAATGGCTTTCTTTCATGTTCTACAAAAAGAAAAAAAAATTCTATATCAAGACGCACTTTTCTGATAAGCTGACTTTGCACCAGTAAACTTCCCTCCTGAGATGATACATACAGTCACAAACTCACATTGGGCCACGAAATAACTAAGTGGTATTTTGAACTTAAGGGAACGACTTGTATTTTTGGGGGTTGAGGATAATTTAAAAAGCACACACGTCTTAATTTTTTCCGTTCATTCTTTTCAAAGCAGTGATTTCTCACATTCGTGGTAAGAACTTAAGGGGCGGGGTTGAAACATGCAAAAAATTTTAATCAGTATACATATTTACGTGTAAAAATGAGCAAAATTTTTTTGATTACATGGGACCTTAAGTCAAACAATCCTAAGCAGATGTTACTGATAAGAAAATAAATTAACAAAATGAATAGGATAAAACAAATTCACACATAATGCCTCAAAAAGCAATTTATAAATGACAATGCTGAGTGAACATAAACAACTCTCAATTGTAACAAGGTACCCATCTCTGAAACCAAACAGCCATTTTTTAAAGTTCCATCTCATAATAAACGATTAAATGGCGCAAAAAATTCATTAGTATTACTGGTTCATGTTCCATGACGTTAAGTTTGATATGACATAATAGTGGTCTGCTAATAAATTAAAGGTGCAAAAATACAAGTTTTATTTGGTTAGTTGGCTCTAAATTTCTCTTATGGATTAGGCCAGTCTGACTGGCTTGGATGACAAGATCAGTGAACGTTATCGCTTTTTCTTTTTCCTAGACACTGGCTTCAGCTCCAAGTTTGCGCTAGACAAGAATTTGCAGCGGGACTGCGCACGATGTGCAGGGGATGCACCTCTCATTGCAAAATCAAATTAAGTAGCCTTTAAATAACCCAGGACACATAATAGCGAAAATATAACAACTCAATCTTAAAGTGCTTTTTCATCCAAAAACAGGATTCGGACCATAGAATCTTGTGACGGTGCGTTCAGGAACCACTCGCGAGAACAGAAATTCCAAAAATCGAAAGCCTTTATTACAAAATGGGTCGGGACCAGAAGACACAGGAATTGCCAAGCCAAAAACAGTATCCAAAAAGCGAAGTCAAAATAACAGGCAGGGGTCAGAACCAGAGAGGCAGATGTGCAACGATACATAAACAGTTAGCCAAAAATCGTTGTCAGAATCCAGAAGGGTAGGTCATACACAGGGCATCAAAACCAGGAATCGAGGTCGTACAAAAATGGGTCGAAATCCAAACAGACAAAACAAGAATAGCAAGGGCAAGGCAATCTCAAGGTCGGACAAAAATAGTCGAGGAATAAGCAATAAACAAAAGGCATACAAGGAGCTCTGCACAAGTGAATTTTGATCAACGTTCTGACGGGGAACAAACTGCAGTGAAGACTCTAAATAGACAAGAGGGAAGTCACGTGCTATGCAGGAACAGGTAACTGGATAAGAACTAATTACAAAGGGAAGCACACATGGGGAGGTCCTTAACCACAAACAATTGGCAAAAGCCAAGACACGATCAGGATCCACGCAGACATCCTATGACAGATAGACAGCTCCAGTCAAGGAGTTCTAAGTGCACAGACAAAGAGTGCAGGATAGCAATTAAGCACGTGCGAGAGATTTCGTCGGAAACGCAGAAAGATGCAGAGAAAGTAAAGCAAGAGGCGGAGACTAGAACAGGGCGATAGCTGAGATTGAATTAGTGGTAATTAGTAGCGGTGCAGCTTTACAAATTAACCCAAGTGTTCATTAGTAGTTAGTAATATATACATGGATTAGTTAGGTTAGTAAACTATGATACAAAATATAAATGTTAGTATTATTAGTAATCAAGGAAAGGAAGGAGAAGGAAGTAAACGAGATTGAAGTAATAATATGAAACACCAGAAACCACTGAAATCACCCGAAGCATATAAGCACACAGACTGGGAGAACGGACTGAACCAAACTGATCACAAGACAGGGGTGACAGGTGCAATGAATACTGAAATGGCATGAACAGAAAACCAGGATGTATAATAAGCAAAAAGAATAAAGAAAAGACATGGCAACAAACACATAAGCAAGGCTGCAAAACACGGAACCATAACAAATCTTTAATATAAATACACTTCGAGCACTGGTCATTTCAAATTGTAATCAGCTCAGGCGTTACAAATTTATTCAGATTTTAATCACAGCAAATCGCAATTATCTCAGAAAGAATTTATGTTCGGCGATCTTTGGCGATGACATTGCCGGAGGTATCTAGCCAGCGGCAGGGCATAAATTAATGTCATTGGGCTCAGTGATTCGATATCTGCCTTGTTTAGGGCTGCAACAACAGAGGCATCGTGGTCCATAAATTAAAAAAAAAAAAAGTCCACAATTTGAAAGGCATGGGTGGATTTTGTGAAGAGGAAATGAACGGATTTCACGGAGCCTGGATCAGAATCAGTCATCTGCTCCAAACACTTCACTGATGATTTCTTTTATCAGCCAGATCCCGGGTAACAGGTTTTTTTTACAGTGAATTTTGGGGCAGGCAGCTAGCAGATCGTGGAGAGATGTCGGCGAATTGAGACAAAAATATAATCGCGCAGAAAGTAAACAGACTTGCATAGTGCACCTTTAAGTAAAATCAAAACTTTGGCCATGATAGCGAAGCCAGAACAAGAACAGGAACTGCAACTGGAGAATGAAAAAAGCATAAGTTTCTAGTCTGTTCAAGTCAATTGTATGAATAATTCACTAGCTAGCATGCTGACGCTTTTCCCCATTAAATAATGAATAAATTCAAGTTTCCACGACGACACTTACACCTCTAACTTAATACTTTAATAGCGAAAAGCTTAAACATACTAGTCAGCCAGGAGTTCATTTCCTAAAAGCATTCGTCCATTCAGTCAATGGTTCCAACTATGTAAGTTAGCGTCTGTGATTTTGGTAAATGCACCCCAGCTGTGCAAACAGGGCCTAATTTGACCTGCATGGGCCATGTTGTTTGTCATGTGTGCACTGTGGAATCAGAGTTAATAGACTCTGAAAGTCTCGCTTTGCTATAATGTACATAGGCCACCTATTTTCGGACACATTTCCTTGTCATGGCTTAACAAAACTCTCAGTAAGTAGTTTTGCAGCACCATGCCTACAGGCTGATTGCCACGTTGTTCCTTTTCCCTCTCTGATGAGAAAAATATTTGTTTTCATCATTTTATGGAAATAATATTCTTTGATAACATCTTGTTTTCCCATTGTTTTCAGCTTGACTTCCACATTTGAAACACCTCCCATTATGCCACATCTGCTAATTGGCAAAGGTGGAGTCCCATTAAAGCAATTCTTACCTTTCTGGCATGTCGCACAGCACTTAGTAAAAATTTGAACATGAACAACTCCGCCTCCCTCCAAAGTCCCACCCTCCTCCCCCAGATTCCCAGACTTCTCCTATGAAAAAAAATATAACAGACTACAAAGGTAACTAAACGTTACGAGGGCATTTTATTTTATACCACATATAGAATTGAATATTATTTAATTACTGCATGAATTTAGAGTTTGTGGCGTGCTCAGTCCTTAAAGTTTAGTGAATTAATGTACTTGGGTGCTCTTTGGTCCAAGGTCAAAAATCTTTGGTGTAGAAGGAGTGTAACATTGTAAACATTGTGAAGATGTCATACAGAGTAAAACTTTTTGCGATCTGAAAACACAAAAAGAGTACAAAACCAATGGCTTTATCAATTGTAATTCTGAGTTTGTGGTATATCGCCTACAGTGCCCATGTGAGTGCTTCTATGTTGGTAGAACAAAAAGGAAATTAAAAGAACGTTTTTCTGAACACAAATATGCAATTCGAGTTAACAATGAAGACTACCCCATGGCCAAACACTATAAAGAAATGCATCATAGTGACCCCTCATCCTTAAGGGTCCAGGGTATTGAGATTATAAAGAAATCTATACGTGGGGGGGATAGATTGAAAATGTTGTTGCAGCGTGAGACTTTTTGGATATGGAATCTTAAAGCAATGGAATATTCAGGCTTGAATGAGGAAATAGATTATAGGACTTTTCTGTAAATGTTCTAAAATTGTGCTGTTTTTTGAGCCACTGTGTTTAATTTGATGTATTTTTATTTTTCACTAGGTTTTTTTACGGAACTGTCTGTGTATTTGTTTGTTTGTCTGTCTGTTACCATCATAAGTGACAGCGTGGCATCTAAAGTAACAATGTGACAAACACTGTTTCTCTTGATTTTAAATGTGGAATTTTGAAAAAGGAAGGAAGTTCATTTTTTGTAGCACTTCATGTTTCAGTATACACTTTGCCTTCATAATGTTAAGACCACACCCACATGATTTAGGCACAAGGACCGCACTTATTTGTTTATGTATTCAAGCTTGCTTTTATGTTACTGTACAACTATTGTACATCAGTAGTGGCTAAGCAATTTTTAAGGCAAGCACCTCTGGTGCTTTCATTATAGGTTTTTTTTTTTGAACTGTGATTGGTATGAGATTTTTCTAGTTTGGGATCTGTGTAAGGGAGGGTCTTAGAAATTGGTTTGATTAAGGAATCAACACCTGTGCACTTTGCCTTCATAAGATATTTTTTTTTTCTTGTTTTATGCCCTCCTTCTAAAACAAGTCCTCTGTGGATATGTCTATTTAAAAAGATATTTTTAAGTTTGGAGTGCCTTGGTCAGTGGGAGATATTTTTTTCTCCTTTTTCTCCTTCTACGCCAAAAATTATTTAATTACTGTTGGTAAGTTTTCACTCACCGGTGCCTCTGAATCTGACTCAATTGACCCGTTTCACTCGTGCTGCTCACTTCCTCGTGCCACACGCTATATTTTTTTTCGTAGGAGAGTGAAACGGGTCAACGGAGTCAGATTCAGAGGCACCAGTAAGTGAAAACTAACCAACAGTAATGACATAATATTCTATTCTATATGTGGTATAAAATAAAATGCCCTCGTAACGTTTAGTTACCTTTATAGTCTGACGAAATACCATTAACGTTATTATTCGTAATTATAGCATTTCAGCACCCGTTTGTTTACAGTCAAATGCGTCGTGTTTTTTTTCTGCTAGAGAGGCGCGTGACTCGCAAGCGGTGACAGCAGTAGGCAACTGGAAGGGGCGCTGCGACGGATGACAGACAGGAAGCTCGGCAAATCATTTTATTTGGACTGAAGAAAATACTTGGTCAGACTTTTATCAGAAATATATGAGAATTGAATATTGAAGAGTTTCAACACCTGGTGGATTTCTTTTACATTTTAGTGTGCCATACGCTTATTAGGAGCATTTTAAGATTACAAAAGAGAAGTGTAAAATTGCCAGAAAGGTAAGAATTGCTTTAAGGGCGTTTTCTGGTCCAAACTACCGAATTCAAAATAATTTTCAGCATTGATAAACCACCCCATCAGGTTCATGAATCCACCAGAGAAACCTGCAGCATCAATTTTCTTTATGACAAAAAATGATATTTTTAACATTTTTTAGTTTTTGGGAGGGACCACCCATTCTGGGGCCCCACAAAGTTGTGCTTATCAATCATGTGCTTATCAATGCACATTATAGCTGATATATTTTCCTAATGAATAAAAAAAGAATTTATTGAAATTGATGTCGTACTGCCGAGATATGTTTTGTTCAAAAAATATGTTCTGAAATGTAGATTTCCATTGGCCACGTGTGTAAACGACGGTACATTTGACAAAGTTCCCAGCCATGACGCACTAAGGGAATTTGCTGAAATTTGCCCTAGGGTACAGCCAACAATCAATGAAAAAACCAGGATGTGTTGACACCAGTAACATCTTTATCCGAACACTTTCATCGACCAACCGTTGTAAACCCTAAAATGGGGTGTGTTGACACAAAATGGATTTTGTGAGTATGGCTCTCACTTAATTCTTCTAGTTTAAGTTTTTTCAGTAATATAGTTATTAACTACGACCCTTATGATGTTTATGCTTAAAATTATTGCCTATTCTTAGACCTTCAAACTGAAGGAGCCTCAAGACCAGACAAGGTGACAGGTCTCCTTGAGGAATAACTACCAAAAAAAGTTGAAGACAAATTTTTCTTGGGATCAGATAAGTGCTATGAGTAGTCTGGATAAGAAGCAGGTCTGGAGGTCATTCCATGCTGTGACTGAAGCTGTGGATAAGACCATTATTCCTCATCATCTCGGTCCTGCTCATATATCAAAAGATGATGCTATATCACACACGATGCCTTTCACAGACACATTCTTTGGTGAAGTAGTCACTGTCATTATGGATGGGACATATTTGCATATAAATAAGAGTGAAGACCATGAACTTCAGAGAAAGTCCTATTGCGGACACAATAAAGGAAATTATTTGAGGTTCATGAGTGTTGTGCTCCCTGATGGCTATGTCTTGGATTCAGTTAGTCCGTACTATGAAAGTGAAAATGATGCCAGCATATCAAAGCACATTTTTGATACACTGGACCATCTGAAATCTTGGATAGAGGAGCACGACAATGTGATTGTCGACAGAGGCTTCAGGGATGTCATGTCTGTTCTTGAGTTCCATGTTTATGATGCACATATGCCATCTGTGCTAAGTGGCAACTCACAGTATGACACTTAACAGGCAAATGCTGATCGCCTCTGCACGAAAACCAGATGGGTGGTAGAGAGCTACCATGGGCAGCTAAAGCAATTGACATTTTTCAAAGAGCGGATAACCTCAAATCATTTTATTCCAGTCATTGGAACCTAAGTCTGAGGAACAACTGCTTGTCTCAATGCTGCTCGTGGAGCTATCTACCAACCTGATTCTGAGCGAAGAGCAGCAGATGTTGCGATCGCACTGAGGATGAAGTCTCGCTTGACCAGGCCAAACTCCCTGCCCAACAGAGTTAAAGCAGACCCTGACATGACTAGAAAGATGAAAGTTGCTTGGCAAAAAAAATGGATGCCAGTGATATACAGTTTCTTCTCTTGCAGTTAGAGTACCTGAAGACAGTCACATGTGGGGTATACCAGCTCAAGCAGGCACCAGGTTATGTCTCAGAACATCTCACCCCTGGACGGAGACTTTGAGGTGTGGGTGTGCCAGTGCACACCAAACCTTATCAGAGGTCAGATTCACTCCAGACATCGGTCTCAGACTGAATATAATGTCCGGATTGAATACGACTCTTTTGATGAGGATGATCCACTCAAGGATTATTATTGTATTTGCCCAACAGGTAACCATACTATCGAAATGTGTGTCTATGTGACCAGCATCCTGCATTATCTTGGATACCTCTACCACCAGTCACAAACAAAGATGCAGCCACAAACAGCCAAATTCAAATCTGTGATAAATTGTAAATAGATTATTTAATTTGTCTAGTCAAATGTGTATCATATATATCATATCGTCGCTGTCGGGCGCAAACCTCCTATGTCCAAAACTGTTGCTTTTCAGGAAATAAAAAAAAAGTGTGGTTTTGTAATAACTGGACATGACGTCATCAAACTTGGTATTCTGTCTTTGCATATAGTCAGATATTTGAATGTGTCAATACTTTATTGATATTTTACCCAAATCAAGCTCACGTGGAGTTAGGAGGATTGTGACCAACGAAAGTGGAGCTAGAAGGTTTTGCCGTCACTGATTATGACAGCCGCATCGGCTGCAGTAGCTCATTGCACTACGTTATCATCAACTTAGAGATAGGAGCGCTTTTAGAAACTCTTAGGTCCAGAGCAAATCTTGAAAAAAATGAAGAAGAAAAAAATGAGGCACTCATCTTTAGAAAAATAGATAAAATACCTTTAACAGCAGAACATGATTAAAAACTATTACTACTGCTGGATGGCGGATGGCTCACTCGGAAAGCATCGCATTGTGAAGCAGAAGTGACCATCACGGCGCGGGTTCACTCCCCGCCTCGTACCAACCAGCAGTGGTCGGTAGCTCTTTTCAGAAGTAGCGCGCAATTGGCCAATGCGCTACAGGGATGCAAATTAGGAAGGGTTTGCTGGGAAGGGTTATGTACATTAGTGTTCCCCTAGGCGCCTCCTGTTGACCAGACAGACACTCATAAGGAAGTTTCTGCACTCACCTCTGTTCTGGTTTCCTATGCCCTCTTATTGAGCTTATGAAAGCTCAACCTATAAATATATGAAAACTAATGGTTAATGGGCGCATACTTCGGAGAAGAGCCGCGAGCTGTGTATACTCTCCTAAATTGGCAACAGCGGGCCGCACATGCGAAAAAGCCTAAGTATTTGTTCATAGCTCCCTACTTGGATGTTCCTGATATAGGTGGGATTGGAGATGCTAAATTAAAAAAAAAAACAAAAAACTATTACTTCAACACGTTTCGACGTCCAGCCGTCAGACCGGTGTACTCTGATTACTGAACGCTTTCACAGGCTAATGACTCACCGTCTGTGTAGAAGTTTGTTTCCTGAGGAAGGCTGGATGCTCAAATGTGTTTAAATAACAGTTTTGATTATGTTCTGCCTGTAGAACTTGCCATGGAATAAGTGTGCCTCAATTTTTTTTTTTTTTTTCAATAAGTATAACTTTCGGTGAAGTATCGATCTGAAGTTAGCTAGCAAGGGACAGGCTGTGAATAACGTTATTCTGGTAATTTCTTATCACATTGCTAGCTAGCTCAGCACTTCGACACGTTGTTAAAATCGATCAATCAGGTACACTACATACTTTTTAACCGAATTTGCAATCACCGAAGCCTTATATGAAAACACTTTGAGCTGTTTACCTCAATGAAATCCAATAGTATTGTATCCGCTCCTCTTGCTGACGTCCTTTGAAATATGGCGAGGGGTGGGGTGGAGTTAGGAGGTTTGGTCGACAGTTTCAGGATCCAATGGAGTTAGGAGGTTTAGTCACAGGCGGATTTAAATACTAATTATTGGTTAAATATTTGTAAAACCACAGTCAGACATAAAGGGTGACCAATAGTACTGATTTTTAAAAAAAAATAAAAATCATGATTTTTGGACATAGGAGGTTTGCGTCCGACAGCGACGATATGTTAAATAGGCATGATAGCATGGTAGTTATTTGCTCAAGAGGACCTGTCACCTTGCCGTGGTCTTGAGACTCCTTCAGTTTGAAGGTCTAAGAATAGGCAATACTTTTAAGCATAAACATTTTAAGGGTCATAGGTAATAACTATATGACTGAAAAAACTTAAACTAGAAGAATTAAGTGAGAGCCATACTCACACAATCCATTTTGTATCAACACACCCCATTTAAGGGTTTACAACGTTCGGTTGATGCAAGTGTTCGGATGAAGATGTTACCGCTGTCGACACATCCTGGTTTTTTCATTGAATGTTGGCCATACCCTAGGGCAAATTTAAGCAAATTCCCTTAGTGTGTCATGGCCAGGTACTTTGTCAAATGTACCGTCGTTTAAACACGTGGCCGTTGGAAATCTCCATTTCAGAACATTTTTTTTAACAAATATCTTCCTATCTCGGCAGTATGACATCAATTTCAATAAATTCTTTTTTTATTCATTAGGAAAAAATATCACCTACAATGTGCATTGATAAACACATGATTATAACCATTGGTGACACTTTGTGGGGCCTCAGAATGTGTGGCCCCTCCAAAAAACTGAAAAATGTTAAAAAATCATTTTTTGAAAGAAAATTGATGTTGCAGGTTTCTCTGGTGGATTCAAGAACCACATGGGGTGGTTTAACAATGCTGAAAATTATTTTGAAATCGATGGATTGGGCCAGAAAACTCCCTGGGACTCCACCTTTGGGTAAATCTTCATTTTGTTTTTGGAAATCTCCTCTTTGACTGCAATGAAAGGCTCATTTTTGAGAAAAAGCAGCAAATTTGAGGCATTTAATTTGCAGGATCTGTCCATGAACTGTTTGGTCAAACGTGTACCAGATTAGTTATTATTTGAGAAAATTCAGTGAATTTGCACCTTAAATATTCACCTGTATAGTACATAAACACGTTTACACACAGAGAGAGTATGAAATAGACCGATTTACTATTTTCAAGTAGTTGGACATGTGCGTTGTTGAACTAAGGTAGGGCCCTATGAAATCAGTTTTATTTTTTTTCCAAATTCGTTTTATGTTTTCCCAAATTCCGTTTTTTCCATTTTAATTTTTTGGAATTCCGTTTTTTAGCTTACCGGCCTATGGGCCGATAAGCTATTGTCGTGGTGTGGCGTCCATCGTCCGTTGTCCATAACATTTTTTATCTTTTTTTTTGGCCTGATGAATTTTCGTGTAAATTTGCAATAACATACTACTAGACCATATCTCCAGATTTTTTTCTCGGATTTTTGATTTAATCATTTTTGTCCGTCTTATGGGCCCTTGAAATTTTGGCTCCAATGTTAAAGATAGGACTGAGAAAGTTTAAAAAATTATGACTCAAAAACTGCGTGATAAATTTTTTTCTAAATCAGGCAATCAACTTACCTAGGTACCGTCAGTGTACAGTTCGAGCGCCATTTGGATTGAATCGAAAGAAGTGGGTCTATTGGGGGCGCTGTACTTCATGAATATGCAAGATAGCCTGTGGAGGCCAAATGGTTGCAGATTGAGATTAGGTTTGTATTATCGACATATAGGAAGTCATATATGATCTATATTTTGGCAATATTAAATGTGACCACAGATGACTTTGAAAGGTCAAACTCGAGGTCAGGGAATATATTAACAATGTTAAAAGATATGACTTGAAATTTCAAAAAATTATTTCTCAAAAACTGTCTGGTAACTTTTTTTCTAAATCTGGCAATCAACTCATCTTGATACAATTTATGTACAGTGCAAGTGCCATTTTGATTGAATTGACGGAAGTGGGTCTAGTGGGGGGCTGTACTTTAACATTGGGTCTTATGGAGAATGGGCCAAATCGCCTGTGGAAGCTAAATGGTTGCAGATAGAGATTAAGTTTGTATTACTGACATATAGGAAGTAATATATGACCTATATTTTGGCTGTGTTAAAGTTGACCTCAGATGACATTGAAAGATCAAATTTGAGGTCAAGCAAAATGTTACAATTTTCAAAGGTTTCTAGGCTTGAAAATATTGAAGATTGGGAACATACGTGCATTGATCACTTATAGGAAGTCACGTATGAACTTTTATTTGGTGGCCTTGAACTTGACCCTTGGCGGCATTCGAAGGTCAAACTTCACATAGTGAAATTTCAATGACTTCTATCACCAAAACTATAACAGATAGAGCTTAGGTTTGTATTGTGGCCATATAGGAAGTCATGTATGAAGTTTCATTGGGTGACCTTGAACTTGACATTCAGTGACCTTCAACGGCCAAACTATACAATGAAATTTCAATGACTTGTATCAGCAAAATCGTAACAGATTGAGTGAAGGTTTGTATTGGAGACATATAGGAAGCCATGTATGAACTTTCATTTGGTGACATTCATATTGACCTTCGAAGGTCAAACTTGACCAAGAGAAAATTCAATGACTTCTGTCACTGAAAAGGTCACAAATGGAGCCTAGGTTTGTGTTACTGACATAGGAAGTCACATGTGAACTTTCATTTAGTGACATTCAACTTGACTGTTGGTGACCTTTGAAGGTCAAACTTGACATAATACAATTACAATGACTTGTGTTGCCAAAACGGTCACAGATGGAGTCTAGGTTTGTATTAGTGACATGTAGGAGGTCATATATGAACTTTCATTTGGCGACCTTCGTATTGACCTTCAAAGGTCAAATGTGACCTAGTGAAAATTCAATGACTTGTTTCACTAAAATGGTCACAGATGGAGCCTAGGTTTGTGTCACTGACATCTAGGAAGTAATGTGTGAACTTTCATTTGGTGACATTCAATTTGACTGTCAGTGACCATTGAGGGTCAAATTTGATAGTGAAATTACAATGACTTGTATCACCAAAACTACTTCAGAGCTTAAGATTGTGTTTGTATTACAGGAGGCCCTATAAATGTATGTGAACTTTTATTTAGTGGCCTTGACATTGATTTTCATTGATTCAAATGTCAAACTTCACATGAAATTTTCATAACTTGTATCATCGCTATAAGACTACTTGCCGGTAAGCTACAGGACCATTGGTCCTATTTTTACCAATTACACCAATTTTACCATCAGAGAGAGTGTGCTATTTATGTTAATGAATGAAATGTTCACTAATTAAATAAACTTAACCTTAAATTAGTTGATGCAACCCTCCATTTTCCTCAGTACTTAATACAAAACAAGTACTGCATGATGACGCAATATAACATTGCACTGTGATGAAAGAATTTTTTTTTTAACCTAAAATAATACTACAAAATAAAATTGTCTCTTTAAAGGAAGTGTAAGCTACAGTCAAAAAGGCCGACAACGGCCGTACTGACATGTATTATTCTGACTGCCCCTTTTTAGCCCGCTTGGCCGACAGGCCCATGGGGCTTATGCTGTACTTAGGGTCATTAGTGGTGGTCTGTTGTGCATGCGTGCGTGCGTGCGTGCGTTACGTCGTTTCAGCGCGATACAGCTTTCAGTTTTCCACGGATCCTTTTCATATTTTATATGCATGTATATGGGCCCAAGATCTGGCCCGAAGTTCAATTTTGGGCATGCTGCCATTCTTGGTTTGGCCAACAGGTGGCTTTTTCTGCAAAACTTCTACAAGCTAAGATGCTCAAATTTTTGCTGTATGGTGTTCTGCCAAGGGTTCATCATACATGTCATGGGTTTTTGATTTAACCTAATTTTAAAGGTTACATAGGTCAAAGGTCATAAAATGTGCCGATTTTGTTTCAGCACCATAGCGCCCTCAGTTCTCAACGGATCCTTTTCCTATTTTATATGCATGTATATGGGCCCAAGATCTAGCCCGAGTTCGATTTTGGTCGTGCTGCGATTCTTGTTTTGGCCACCAGGCAGCTTTTTCTGCAAAACCTCAAACAGCTCTAGCTCCCTTATTTTAAGAGCTAAGATGCTCAAATTTTTACTGTAGGTTGTGCTGCCAAGGGGTCATCATACATGTCATGGGTTTTTGATTTGACCTAAATTTCAAGGTTTTGTAGGTCAAAGGTCGTAAAATGCACAGATTTTCTTTCAGTGCAATAGTGCCTTCAGTTTACAACAGATCCTTTTCATATTTTATATGCATGTATATGGGCCCAAGATCTAGCCCGAGTTCCATTTTGGGCTTGCTGCCATTCTCGGTTTGGCCACCAGAGGGCTTTTTTTGCAAAACTTCAAACTTCCTATTCTACAAGCTAAGATGCTCAAATTTTTACTGTCAGTTGCTCTGCCAAGGGTTCATCATATATGTAATGGGTTTTTGATTTGATCTAAATTTAAAGGTTATGTAGGTCAAAGGTCGTAATGCACAGATTTTGTTTCACTGCAATAGTGCCTTCACTTTTCAAAGGATCCCTTTCATATTTCATATGCATGTATATGGGCCCAAGATCTTGCCCCAGTTCGATTTTGGGCATGCTGCGATTCTCGGTTTGGCCGCCAGGGGGCCTTTTCTGCAAAACTTCAAACAGCTCTAGCTCCTTATTCTCGAGCTAAGATGCTCCAATTTTTTGCCCGCTTAATAAAAAGGCCCAATGGGCTTATGCTATGCTTGGGGTCTTTAGTGGTGGTATGTCGAGCATCCGAGCGTGCGTGCGTAAACTTTTCGCTTGTCTGCGCTCTAGCGTCTTCAGTTTTTCACCGATCCTTTTCATATTACATATGTGTATATAGCGTCTTAAGGTCCTGACCAAGTTCGATTTTCAGCCCAATTGGACCGATACTAAGACCAATGGGGGCGTTCCATTTTGGCCACGTTTGACCAAGCGGGCTTTGCCACTATTTTTAATCATTTATAATCTTATTTTATATACGTTTTGTATATATATGAATGTATGAGAGCAGCAGTACTGACACTCAGTTTCCCCCACAAATCAACAGTTGTCTGATTCCGATGCATCAGCTATATTTAATTTAGTTTTTTATTTTTAAGAAACTTTTGTTCAGTAATCCCAATACTGTGTATTCCATCCTAGGACAAAATGTTCTACAGTAATGATTAAACATGAACAAACTGACATGAAGATGCATCAGCTATTATTTCACCACTGGGGGACGACATTACATCATAATTTGCATGCACACAATTCACTAAGTAGACTGTGAAAAGAAATATTGTTGGCTATTTAATGGTTATATAAGTTGTTAAGCTAACATTAGATGACAAATGACGATGTTTAGGACCCTGCAATCCCTGGCATCAGTGGTCTCATCTACAAAAACGAAAAACTTCTTCCCACAGATCTTCTGTAGCACCGAAGAGATGTGTTGCTCGACCACTCGGGGCAGGTGAATTTGACGAAGGCTGCTCACATTTTCGCGTGCATTCGCGTCTTTACATTGACTTTGAATGTACTCTGGATGCGCAAATATTTTTTTAGCGTTCGGCGGAAACGTGGCTTTACGAACAGCATTCTAGTCAAATTATGCCGATTTCCGCAAAATTCCGCGTTTATCAATAGATTCCGTTTTTATTGGCCAATTCCGTGATTCCATCCGCAATTCCGTGATCGCGCAAATCATAGGGCCCTACTAAGGAAAGTGAAAGGTTGCTTGCAAAGTCATTCCAATCTTTTGATAATCTGCAACTAGAACGAAATAGGGCCATGTTCTAAATATTTTCTTTAACATTATGTACCAAGGTTATTTTGAAATGAACAATTAAAGTACGCTTACATCACTAATCTTTTCTGTAGGGAAAATCTTAGGCTACCATTAAAATGCACATTTGCAGGCTTGTAACTGGTAGATTCCACCGGGCACAAATCTACAACATAAGGCGTATTTGTGTTTCTACCATAGGTGAATGGGCTACGAAGTTAAATGCTTTCTTTTTTTGTCTACTTTAATAGTACTTAATGTCATTACCAACTTTGTTGCGCTGTAGCCTACAGTCCAGCCATGAACGCCATAGATCAAACAAGTGTGCCTGTGTTTTAGTTAAAAACAAAATCACACACAAAGAGTTGAAAATTAAGTTAAATATGAATTTTATATCAATCATTTGTGACTGGTTTCCTCTAGTTGAAAGCATATCCCCCTTGATTGTTACTTCCTGCCTGGTAGGATCTGGGGTGCATTTCCCATAAACACAGATGCCAACGTTGTTGGACCCAATTACTGTATATGGTCGAACTAGGGGAAACGTATCCTTGCTACATTCAGCTCGGTGCGACTGCGGTCTGCCACCATCAAAAATAGACTGGTCCCGTTTTCTCCCCAGAGCAGAGCGGTGAGCCTGGGCATGAAACAGGGTGTTACACGTTAGTTTTACATATACAAAAACAGTTATTATAATCTGTTGTTTTATTAGTTTTGCTGAATTATTCACAACATTAATGCTACCTTAATGCCTCATGTAATTTATTTAGAAAGAACATAGGTTTAGTTTAGAATGAAGGACTGTCACTGCCATACCCACAGCATCCAGAATAGATTTTTCTTTGTAGATGGAATTTTTGCAATTGCTTGATCAAAACAAATACTGGGTGACAACAGCCCATCAACCAAACAATCAACAGTCAACTAGATGGGGTCAACCTTAAAATGATCACATAATTTTGGTTATTCATCTGCAAAAATGAGACTGCCTTGAAAGGTGTTATATCTATTTTTGGTTGCATTGAAGATTTTCACTCAGTACAGTGTTACGTAGAAAAAACAACTTTTCTTCTTCCCAAGAATTACATTTCTGGGGAAACAAAGGTGACACCGATGGTATGCATACTGTATATAAAAGTAGTATCAGCTAGAGGCCATGCATGTTGTTTGAGCTGTGCCACACCACTATTTTAAAATCATAAACTTTCTGCATGTGTAACCTTAATAATTAAGCAAACAGTTACCCCTTAAAGCCCTGTGAAAGGAGATGAAGCCCTATGAAAGGAGGTGAAGACTGTGGTTTCATTCCAGCTGTTACAACTGCTCATATTGAAATTGCAATGAGGTTACAGGAAATTTAGACTCTAAAGCTCCTTGACGACCATTCACTTCCCAGCAGGTTAACTGTTTAGGCTCTGTCCTGTTGTTGGAATAACCATGTCTTACTACCATATGTCAGAGAAAGAGAACCACTGCAATACGGCACGATTTCCCGCAAACCAGGATTTAATCTGCCTTTTTATGATCACAACATTACATGGAGAGGGGCAATCCCTGTCAAATATATCTTGTAAACTCTTTGTCTATTGTACTGTTATGATTCCTCACTCAAAGGTAGGTCAAGAAGCATCTGTTATATTTAGTCCTACTAGATGTGATAAGAGGTCAAAACATACAGAATGCACAGTTTTCCTGGTGAGGTTCACCAGGGGAACAGATTATGTGTCACTCTTACAGGCAGGCAGTCAGCAGAACATTACAAAGTAAGGACTGTGACTAAACCTTAGCAAGGCCCTGTGGAAATGACTTGATGGCTCACAGAGTGAAAGGTAGAAAGCATGATGGTAGGGGGTTGGCTGCTGAGTCACCACTGTTTCTTAAGATGTGTCTCAATTATTTTCTCTCTCTCTATCTATATCTCTCTCAAACACACAGGTGCACACACACACACACCAACACATATGCGCCAACACAAACAGAATCAGAATAGTCGCTCATAAGCTTTGGAATCAACAAGATCCGGGTCTCACAGAATGGCGCCTGCACTACTCCATCTCACTCAAGCATGAAAGACAAGAGCTCTGGCTTTCACCTTTAAACATCCACAGACATAAGAGCTTCACAAATGTAAGTGAATTTGTTGTGTGAAATTCAGATTTGATATGTGCAATGCATCTGATTTTTATGGACAGCCTTACATTTGGAAGAGTTGCAGAACAATAAGCTAGAAGGAAGCAAATGAATATTTACTCATGGATAAAACATCTGTATTCAAATGTGATTGCACTGCAGGGCAAAATAAACAAAACAAACCAATCAGTTACCATGTTACCAAGGTTATCTCTGACATCTAACGCAATGGTTTACCTCTAAAGACAAAGAACAGCGTAGGCCAATTCAGGAGCAGCAAACCTAGCTTTGCAACCACTGCAAAATCAAAGGTCCCTTCCCACAATGACTGACTGTATGGATGCAGCACTGACCTACTTACATCTCACAAGTACAGTACAATGTGCATAAAGCCAGGATTGTGGGTAATTTTTCTGTTATCATTTCAGTGTCAATTAGGCAACCTGACAGTCTCTGAATCATTCATTTTATCACTGAATATCATTGTTTTTCACTTCTTTTCTTTGTTCAGCAGATGCCCTTTTCCATAGTGACTTACAATGCTTTCATGTTATGCTCCGTGGATTCCATTTATATAACTGGATACTGCGGCAATTCAGGTTCAGTACCGTGCCCAAGGGTACAACAGAGTTGTCCTGTTTAAGACGTGAACGTATGATGTACTGAGCAGAAAACAGTCGTTTTTGTGCAGCATACTGTGCACATACACCACAGTGCTGTATGTGACCTACTTTTATGTTCATTACACACGTTGCTGAATCTACATGGTACCACACTATACATCTTAGCAAATATAAAGTGCCGCATGGACACCAAATGACTACACAGCTCCCAAATACCACGTCTGCATATATACACAATACCACCACATCAATGCACAACTAACATTCTTCTACGACACCACGGCACACATTTCATGAACAATACAGGACAGTATGCACATAGCTGCCCACATTCAATCAAATGTGTCAATATGGAAACACATTTTTCTCTTGCAAATAACAGTTGGTAAGGTTCCGCAGAATGCAATGATCTTTGCTATTCTGTGAGGAAATGTTTCAATTAGGGTACTGCAAAACCCCCTCCACTCTTAGACCAAGCGTAATCTGTGTGTTTTTCACACTAAGAAAGACAATGCAGGAAAACAAATACATTGCGCTGCAGGAAGGCTGATATATTGAGGTCTTAGGTTACAATGAACAGTGACCTAGGCATGAACAAAATAAAACAGTTACTCGTGCACCAGTGTACCCATAAACTTTGGGAGCATAAAATCTGTTTTGCTTTAAAGTCATAATATTTAGGCTACATAGCCTCGGTTTACACTTTATGAATGCGAATTGAGAACGAGAGGTCGCATTCAGACACGATTACACTTTTTTCTGTGTGTGTCACTTTTGTATTTAAGTCAATTAGTACTTTATCAGAGACTCAAGAAAAGAAAATGAAAGGTCAGCACAGTAAAATACAAAGGCTGCAATTCATACTGCCATTATGAGGTTGTCCTGACTCCTGTATACAAACTGCATTTCAATAAACATGAAGACCTTCACTACAAGCTATCAGTCATAAGTTAAATATAATGCACCATATTTTATTGATGCTGTGGAAATGAAGTTGCTAAATGTGATCAAAAGAGGATGGTTTTGTCTAATATCATAACATGATGTTATTATTTGGCATAGATTTTTCTTAAATGAAAAATCTACATCTCATTTCAAAAACGATTGGCACATCATGGAAAATGTAAAGAAAATCAATAAGGACTGACCACTGACCCTCTAGTCTAGATTATTGAATACAGTACATGCAAAAAATTGATGTTATTACAAGTGACTGTGTTTATGAGTCCACCAGGCAGGGGTGCTCCATTGCCATCTCACCGATTTTCATGAAACTTGGCATGGTAATAGGTCCTACCCTAAATCTCAGTCAGCCAAGAGGGTTTTGAATTTTGATGTATTCCCAGAGAGTTATTATGTATTCACAGTTTTTGAGGCCAAAACCTCAAATTTACACTCGTACAAAGGACAAAAGTGGAAAGCTCTCCTGCTCACAAAATTCAACCGATTTTTTCTCTGTTGGCCCAAGCATTTTTCCACCTTTAAAGAGTTTATGGCCGAGAGATTGAGTCATATGATTGACGTCTTGTAAATCAAGCAAAATTAATATTTAACCATGTAAACAGCTCATAGCAAAAAGGCAAAAATTCATGATTTTTGAAGCCCAATATCTCCAACGGGGATCCTCCATTTGAAAAGCAGATACTCTCATGGTAGAGAGCAATGCATGGACTACCTAAATCAAGAAAAAAATTTTGAGCATGAAGACCGTCCAAAATATGCTGGTGAAAGAGCCGGTTGTCACCTCAGACCTACTACAATCAAGGCATAAATAGACGCTTCTAAATCAATGCGCTCATTCAACTTGTGAAATTCCTTTCTATATTCACCAGTCTACTCATTAAAGACCAGAAGATAAATGGATTTGAGAACTGGACTTATATTTTGTAAGAAATACTGGTAATGATTTGTTGATTTGGACGAGAAAATTCATAATCAATGATATTCGCGAAGACAACGCACAAGATGGAGCGCCTAAACACACAAAACTTAAAATAAAAGACAACAAAGTGTGTTCACATGCTTCTCTGACTCCATTGGTTGATCGATCTAATCGATCTTATTTCAAAACATCCAAAACAAATCTTGCTACTGGACAATTACCTGAGGTCAGCAACACTGTTTTGCTCATACCGACAAAGCAAATTGCTGAACTATATATAGACTTTACTACTGCATTAAAAGGGCTCCTTACCGTGAAAAAATAGTTTTTGAAAAAAAAGAGGTGCTTCTTAAGTCGATCGAGCGGATTGCGTAACAGACCCGCGCTCTTCTAACCCACTAGATTCGTACGTGTTTGCTACTCAACAGGTCAATTTCCTTCGCAGCGATTGCTACAATCATTCGCTTTCTTATGATATCAAGGTTCTTCAAAACCAACCCACTGGTCATTGGCTATATAATTTGAATGTATTGTCCAATGGGAAATTGTCACTCCTTTGTGGAAGGATATTTAACTATTCTAGCCTATTCTATTCTAGTCTTGGCCCTCTGTTTGACTCTGAAGAAGACTGTGTTGAAACATCAGTCGCCACCGCCACGAAGAATCGCCAATTATAACTGTGTGCCCCAGGACTCTTTCCTTTGATATTTGATCATATACCCCTTTTTTCTGAGAGGCACCGGTTTTTGGCTATAGTTTGTCAGCGCATATTTCTCTTCTGTTTCAGTAAATATTCTGCATGGGTCTAAAAGAATGTGGTGGGTAAATGAATGAATGAATGAATAATAATGATAACTGAATGAATGAATAAATGAAAAAAAGTTTTTAAGTACAAAAATGTAGTAATGTAAAATGAAATATGTGACCATTTAAATGAGTCTTAACTGTTAGTTCAGGTCCAAATGCTCTGTAATCACAGGTAATAGGGTCCCATGGGGAGAAAGTCCTCTGAGGAGCCCACCCACGGACCGCTCATATCCAGCCCAGTCCCCCCCCCCCAAAAAATACTAAATACCATAAATACTGGGTCGTTTTCGTGTTTTCAGCATACAAATAAGTAAATGGACTTTTCAGATCACTCCTTTTTGATTTTATTTAATTAGGCTTAATGTGCCAACTTTTTTGGAATGGGGGTTGTCATTGGTTTACATGATGATTTTCCGTCTATGGATATGCATGCTATATTGTAGAATTCTTGATGCTAAGGGATTTTGGGATTTCTGTCGGCTAGTCTTGTTTTGTCTTCAATTTAGTAAGCTCCATCTCAGCTGCAAGTAATTACTTCTAAATTGCGGCTTGGGTATGTCACGATCAAGGTTTATTAAAGGTGCACTATGTAAGTTTGTTTATTTTCTGCGTGATTATATTTTTGTCTCAATTCGCCGACATCTCCCCACGATCCGCTAGCTGCCTGCCCCTGAATTCAATGTAAAAAAAAACCCGGGCTCTGGAGACCGCACAGGCGTCACAAACTGCAAATAAACAGAAGGGCCGCAGGCTGTGCCCTATAACATAACAAACCGTTCCGGCCAATCACCGACAAGAGTTGACAGTTACGGAAGCATGGAAGGGAGGGAACTATGGGAGGGAGGGGCAAGCTACTTCTGTTTTGTTTGAATTCGAATGTCAACAGAAGTGAAAGTAAACAAACTTGCATAGTGCACCTTTAAGGTGGATGTAGCATTGTTGATGCGAGATTGTGAAGACTGTGCTCTAATCAGTGAATTAGTTCCGCTGAAATATTTATTTTAAAAACAATAACTTAATTGTGTTTTTTCTTTTTTTTTTATTTTTGGCATGAATATGACCAAGGCTGTCCCTCCAAGGAAAATGACCGGGTAGGTCATAAATGCAAGTGACGATCTAGAAGGTCCTTGGACCTCTTGCTTTCCCCAAGCAACAGGACTAAGCACAAGCGCATCAATTATGAGGAAACGGCCACGAAACAAATGAATATTTTCATTGGCAATAATGAGTAGAGGATCAAAATATCACCCTTTCAGGAGAGGCTCCGAGGCCTGTAACAAAGGAAGAATGGCTTTGTTGTCCGCATATTCTGAAAAGGACCCATTTTAAGGGACATTATTGGCCCATTTTAAGAGACATCTATCGGAGAAAACAAATTCTGATTGAGTACCTATAATCGCATTTATGGGGCTCTCTAACAAAATGGGTAAAAATTATGAAAGGGATAGTGTACTGGAAGCAAGTCATTATTGCTAGATAAACCACAACAGAGCACCTTACCGCTAATTACATAGCTACAAATTGTTTGTTAGATGCTTTGACTGGAGCAATAAAAACTCAGTAGCCTTCTTATGATTAGCCATCTTAGCATTAAAATTCCCTTCAAATGGAACATTTCACGTTAAACTGGACTGAAAATGCTTCCAGATTCTAATCGGAACTGCATCCATAGCAACAGTCTGTTGTTGACAGCAGCTGTCTGCTATTCAGATAAAACAGACCATAGAATGCCATAACTGACCGATCAGAATCAAACTTTCAAACAAAGCTGCGTAATTAACTATTATACGATGTGAAATTCACCATAATATCAGGAGGAATGATGTTTGGCAAACTCCAAACTTAAATGAGTGGAATTTCATGCCTGGTTTCATTTTGGTGGATGGTATTTACAATAACCTTTGAGGGTGCTATTAATTGTCAAACTTTGATTTGGGGTAAATTAATTTTTAATTAAATCAATAAATGATTTTGGTTGGTTCCATAGGAACATTGATATCATACAGTATTTTTCACATGTTGTTATTTAGAGTTTTCTCCTTAAATATATATTTTTTTAATTTTTAAAGTTTTTTTTGTGCATTGCCAGTCAGGGGTGCCAATAATTTTGGAGCCCACTGTACTTGCACACACAAACAGATATTTATTATTATTATTATTATTATTATGTTGTTGTTTAGTGTATTCCAGTATTCAAGGTAGGCTGTATGCTTTCAGAACCTTGGACAGCTCTCAAGCCAAGGACAGCCAGTCTAGCCACGAGCGGCAGGCTATTTTGGCTTTATTGCTTTGTTTCTGTAAGGTGAAGCTAAAATCAATGTAAACTATAGGCAGTCCGAGAGTGAAAACCTCTTCCAAGGCAGCACAGTTGAAATATTGCTGAGTGAACATGGCTCATATGAAATTTAAGGTATCTGCAACATAGGATTTCAAGTAGGCTCCCATGGCAGTCATACTGTTTGATGCAGCGCTTTCCAAACTGATATGCTGAATTCGATTTGGCTCGGAAGTTGGAAGTGGGAGCTGGGAATGGCTCTCCATTAAATAAGTCAGAAAACTGACTTGGGGTCAGTGGGGCGTCCTCTGGCCAGAATAGCATTTATTAGCTATTGTTAGCAATACTAGTTGACAACGATTACTCTACATTTTTTGTATGCAAACACCGTAGCAACAAGTCCACTGATAAACTCTATTAGGTACTGTGTGTACGACTGATTTAATGACACACAAATAACACAGAATATCAAATATACAGTTTATTATTACAGCTTCCGCTTACTGTTGATGTACGGTGCAGCCATCTTGAACTCGGAACTCGGGGTAGGTGAAGACTCTCAGACTTTCCGAGTCGGATATCCGACTTCAGAGGGTGTTCCAAATGAAATTTCCAACTGGGAGCTCAGAAATCCCGACTTCCCAGTACAAATGGAACGCAGCATTAGAATCTGCCCCTGATGTGAGACCTCTCAACCCACAAAATTTGAGTGATATCCCTGGGAGCAAAGTTCAGTTATCGCGTCATAGGATTTCAAGATGGCTGCCATGGCAGCCATATTGTTTGACCAATTGCAGTCAAAATCAATAGGGTCCATCCCTAATATAATAGCAACCCACCCACAAAATTTCAGAGATATTCGTTCAATATTTTTTGAGTAATCTTGTAAACAGACAGACAGACAGACAGACAGACCAACGCCGGCAAAAAACAACCTCCTTGGCGGAGGTAAATATGCTATTAAAATCATTGTCAATGTCATGTCAACAGCAGAATTAGCTGTTAGTGGATAAATTCTCTTCATAATAGGAAAAAATTCTTTAGATTTAGATTAGATTATTTTTCTAATTTTGTTCATGGTTATGAGACAACATTTAACAAGAATTTTACAAAAATTTAACAAGCTTTAACAAGAACAACAGTTTCCAAGAATTTCAATAGCACTAATGAGCGCACAGCATGTGAGCCTCACCTTGATTGAATAGTTTCAATTCAAAATAATTCTTCTGTATTATTTTTTTTCCCAAAATCTATGTGGTAAAATTTTGTAAACACATAAAAGCCATATATAGAACCATTATAAAACCTCCCAACAGCTCAAATGTTTTGACATGGCAGTGGAAATATTTGATACATCTGAGCCCATTACATAATCTGAGGCTTTGTTCCAATACCCACGCTTACACTCTTACGCTCATGTGCCACCAAGTAAGTGTGGAAGAGTGTCCAATTTCAGTTCAGGTGCAGGTATTCGTCACTTTATTAACCCTTATCCTGATACCGAAATTTAGGGTCAAGTGTATCCCAATGCGTCAGGATTTTTTATGGAAAAAGGAAGGAACTGTTATTAAGATGACAGGCAAGGAAATATTCCAATGGAAATATAGTCATATCAAGTCACTGATTCTTCCGCTATGGGGCAATATGCTCAGTGTAAATTATGTAATAGTGATCTCATTGGTTGGTTATTCATTTATGCCTTTATTAGCTTTATATTGCCGTATTTATGATTTTGGATGACACTATTACATTTTTTTCTCTTAATGATTAGATCACTAATTGGGCCTTTATTCACAAATTTATTCAGAAAATGTATCTTCTTTATGGCATTTTTGGCTCATATGCTTCTCTATCTGCTGCTGCCTCACCTGAAAACATTTCCCTTTCGTACAGCGCGTCCAGAGGTGAGATGTCAAAATCTCACACCATTTGCAGTTTTTAAGCTTTCTTATACAGTTTGGCCAGATCCCAGAAATACGTCACTCAAGTGACCACTTCACTAAGAACGAAGACTGAAAGTGTTGGTATTGAGTCAAATGTGTTTTTGAGACCTGTACAGTGGCCTTTTAGTGTTTTTCTAGGGCTAAAAAAGGCAGCACAGTTTTTCCAAAAAACTTTGAGAGTGGGTTGTAACATTTTGTGTACTGTAGTGTCTTGTGGCACGGGCCGTTAAGCTAGGAGTGCAGTAACTGTCCTACTCCATTATGGGGACTGGCTTGGGGCAGAGGCTTGCCATTGCAGTGACTTTCCTGCTACACTAGGGGATTGGCCCAGACAACTGAACGAGAGTCTCGAGACTGGCTCGGGGTAGTGGCTTGCAATTTCAGTAACTGTCCTGCTCCACTAGGGGACTGGCCCGGACCACTGAACGAGTGTCTCCAGACAGTGGCATTTTGCTGTGCTTATTGGCCTTGCACGGAGGAAAGTAGCTCTAGACAACGGTAGCCGATGGTGTCCGAACCACCGACTGTACAGTCCATGTTCGGAATACTGTAATTACGTCTGTACATCGTTCATGCCTGCCTTACCCTCAGCATAACTGTTGGGCAACTTATTTATCTAGCCTGCCATTTTGATAAATAAATTGTTATGAATTGCTAAAATATTTGAAATAGTCGGTAAAATGAGCTAGTTACAATCAATGTAGCCTAACAATACGCAGCTTGCTGCTTTTTACTGCTCTAATTTGTCATATCAATAAGCTAGCTAATGGTACCTGACACAACCCAACAAATATAAAGTGGAGATAAATGAGATTTGTGTCAGCATATTCAGAAAAAAATTTATATGGCTTAGCTAGTGAATATTAAAACACAATTGGCAGATTTGGCAAGTAATGTTAATGAACTGTATGCACACTTTGCTGTCGGCTGTTAATCTCGGTTGATTATTGTGCTTTCTTTCTGCAGCATAGAAACATAATTTTAATTAGATGGCTATATCTACTGTATACTCAGGCAGAGGGCCTAAGATTTTATCCTTGAAATGGAGTTTTGATTGCAGCGCCGTGTAATTCATTTGCAATTGCGGTGGCAGTTTCCAAAAAGCAATTTGGCTCCAGGTAAACACTAGAAAATGTCCTCATGGTTTAACCATTCAATCCCTCCGAGCAAAGGATAAAATTGTTTAGACTGTCAACGGGAAAGGGTGTTTGAGCTATGCAGAGGGCTATTGTCGCTGTCCATCAGAAACGGGACTGAACTTATCCCGCGACTTTAATAGGCTATAGCCTAATTGTGTTAGCTGATTTACCACTGCTCGTCGTACAGTCCATCTACCCAGATTAGCCATGAATATCTCGGGTCAGTGTTTATAGCCTGACTGTTGTTACCACCAAGCTTATAACATTTACTAGCGAGGAACCTCTTGTTTTGATGGTTTTTTTTTTTTTTTTTTTTCCGGAAACGGCCACTGCATTTTCAACTGAATTAACATATACAAAGTTGTAATCAAAACTCAATTTTAATGATAAAATCATTAGGCTATATTTCACCCTTCTCCCACAGTAGAGTAGCCTTCTGCCTAAAATTATGTTTCTGTGCTGCTGAATAGAAGCTCCACGATCTACTACTGATATAAAAACCGACTGAAAAAAGTTATCAGAATTCATTAACATAACCAACTCACGTGAATGACTTTTAATAAAACCAGTTGAATATAAAATAAAAATTCAAATTGTGTTTGAATTCTCATCCTGAGCGACAACTTTTTGAAACAGTATTTATTTATATTCTCTGATTTTCACTTTCACCATTCAGGCTAAGTAGTCCACAAAAAAGACACAATGGCAGTCCAAACTGGGAACCAACTGAATCTAGGACCACAGGGCTGTAAAGCCTGTTCACCTCCCATTATTCTACACTGTGGCAATGCCAAACTTCTTCACATACTTTGCTGCTACAATTTAGTAATGTGTCATGCATGACTCACTCAGACAAACAGATCCCATCACAATATATGTACTTTAACTCAAAGTACTCAGTTTTTTCATAGTGGGTCAGCTTTTTCACAGATGTTAGAACGATGCATTCTGTTCCTACGAGTAAGTCATATTGTGCAGGGTTACAGTCCACCCACAAAGCAGCTCAACACTGTCAAGAAACTGACGCATGTGCAGTAGCGTGGTATAAACTAAAAAAATTGCCAATTTTTTAAAGTTCATTGCTGGAGGAAATCACTTGTTTATATCGCGAATTATCATTGCCAGCCCGTGCTGTTCTTTCCAAAAATGAATTATTTGCTTGAGGCAGGGCTCATATTATATTTTAGTCCAGTTTATTTTTTTAAACATCGATTTTGTTTGCGCTGACTTTGAGATATTTCTTTGTGAAGAGTGGAGGAATTCCCATGAACGCATGCTTAGCTGTGACAGTGTCCCTTTTTCTGATTAACCTTTTAGATTTTATCTAATTTAACAAATTAAATTATTTTGAAGTGACTTAAGCTAAGTTACTACAGACTTAATTGTAAATCATACATTTTATTTTTTTGAGTGCTAGGGTTTTCCCTTGTTTTCTGGTGAAACATTGCCTTGGTCAGTTCTGAAATCAGAATGTAAATTGAAGACATTTGGTGCCAGTGTGGTGATTCAGAAATTGAATTCAAATTATATTTATGTTTGCTTCAGTATTTGTGTTTAAAGTTTGACAATGCAGTTCCATTGTGCAGTCAATATACAGCACTCTGTCAAAAAATGTGTCTGTGTCCTGGCTGTGCATGACATTAGACACACACGAGGGTGAAGCACATTCAGAAAAAAAGCACATCTACTGAACGGAACAAAAATAAGGAGGGGATGCTAACCACTTTGTCCTCCTGTTGCAAGTCCAAGAAGGCAGAAATGCAGCAGAGAGAGAGAGGGGGAAGAAGAGAGAGCAGAGCGCACATGAGATTAACACAGATTTACATGTAACACTGAAATAAAAGCACAGATCCAGAGAAAATGCTCATGGACAAACCAAGTTCTTGAGCAATTTCTGTGATTAGAAATTCAGTCACTTATGAGCTAAAGTACTAGCAAGAACACAGTAGCCGGATACTGTGCAGGGGTACAGTTTGACATGACACTGCATGTAGAGAGGGTTGCCAGATTTAGGATCTGTCATAACAGCAACAGAGTGCTGCCTGAACCAATCGCGTATCAGAAGAAGGGGAGGGGGGTGGCCAGCAGAACCCGGGCGCATTCACCACAATTCAAAATTACCACAATACTTCGCTACGATAAAATTTGAAATACACGGAGTACTGTGATAAGATACATTGGACCTCATGCAGGAGGCAATATAGGAACTAATTTTCCCTTATTTTTGTCTGTATCCACAATATTCTCTTATTTTGTTAGTGCTCAGTGATTTCTGGGATTCTTCAATATTTTCTTATTTTTGCTCTTCTCTTAGGTAAGAGAAATTGGTCACACTTTAGATGAAGTGTTGCTCATAAAGGCTTTATACAGCATGTAAAATGCAGGGCTCGAAATAGCGGGTGCATAGGTGCACGTATGCACTCAGTTTTCGGCAGATGCACCCAAAATTTGAAGTCGGATGCATCGCGTGCACCTAGTAAAAATCTGCCCCGAAATAAACCCTCTTTCTACAAATGCGCTCATCCTTACCTGGAATAATAAATTTTATCGGTAAGCGACGAGAATGAATGAAAAAATCGATGGGACTACAAGACTGTGGAAAACGTTTGGTCTGAGGCCGCGTATGTGTTAACATTGGCTGATCGATTTCTCATCAAAGACTTTCCCTGATCCAAGATCAGGGAGTTTGTGGGACATCTGCCCTCCGCGGCACCAGGGGGCGCCGCCAGCACAGACCACGACTCGTACCAATGGGACTGCATCCTAACGTGAGAAATAAATGACGTTTTACACTGATTGGGTAGACACTTGAAATTATGCACGCGCATACTCGGGTAGACATTTGGGAAATTGTAATTGAGATTCATGTTTGAAGATCCATTCTCGTTGGATGATGTTTGCACTTACTCGTTGGATGTAATGTAAGTGGCTGCGGGATGATTAATAAAATCTTACAAAAAAAAAATACTTCTAGATTAAATATAATCTAGGACGAGAGGGTCTTAATAATGAAGTTATGAAGAATGTAAAAGTATAAAAACAGCAATAAGCAGCACTGTTGCTGCTATTGAGGTCAGAGAGGTTCTATGATGGAGTTGTGGAAAATTACTTTAGTTTCTTGGCCAAGTCAAAGTGAAATTAAAATATAGATTGAATATTATCTGACTGTGATAAATAACAAAAGTACACTCAGTTTTACCGATTTCTTTTGGGTTTTTTTTTTTTTGTATTTTTTCCATTATTTTTCTTATATACAGCATCTTATCCCACCAATAATCCTAACCTGTTGCACCACTGCAAATTTACAGTAGTCCTATGGCATATCAAAGAATCTGAGTTTAAGGATATTTGTTTATTCATTTTGTACTGCTGCAAAGCAGCTTTTTTATTTAATTAAGCAAGTTTTAGACTGTGCACCTAAACACGCACGAGTGCACCCATTTTCAAAATCTGGGTGCACCATGTGCACCCAGTCAAAAAATCCTAATTCGAGCCCTGAAATGCCTTCATGAATGAGACATAATGTTTTCATAAATCATACATAAGCAAATGTCACGCTTTGTAGAGGGTGAAATACGTTGTAACACATCCTTATTCAGCATGTGATGCCAGATGTGACAATGTCAATATCACTTAGCTGACAATGTCACCCTTTATAGCATTCAGCCACTAGCTAAAGTGACATTGTTAGTTATATCACATCTGGCACCACATGCTGAATAAGGATGTGTTATTTCACCCTTTACAAAGCACGACATTTGCTTATCTATGATTTATGAAGAAATTATGTCTCATTTATGAAGGTATTATAAAGCCTTTATGAGCTACACTTCATATAAACTGTGACCTAGAAATTTTTACAAGAGGTCAAGAGCACTCTTACCAAGATAAGCGCATAACATCCTGTTTACACAGTCCAAAAATTGTTTGCCCAATGCATGGAAACACGTTTTACATTTTAAGAACATAAAAACCGCATAATACATATACTCAAATATTTACTGTTATTTGTTTTAGATGTTTTTTTAGGATTGGATTATTTAATTTGTAGCTAAAAATACTAATGGTCAATTGATTTCATATGAATATCACATTTACTTTTTAAAGTTGATTTAACAGTAGCTCAATTTCTCTACTGCTGAAGGTCTTCTTTTCACCTTTTTTATTGGCATCTCTCCAATTGCTGTGCCAGCGTCGGCTATTTGCGCATAGCACAATAACTGTCCTTATTTGGCGTTTAGAGGGCATTATCTACACTAATTACAACCAATCAGAGACGCACCTCCATTTTATGATCAAGAGAGATTCATCATTCAGCACTCCTGGGTAAGAGCAGATTTGAATGGTAAGAGCATTTGGTACATCTGGGGTTGACTTCTCTAATTTTTGTCTCAATAATAAAAAAAAGAAAAACTATGAGAGAATTTTAAGAGAATGTTGCAGCATGAGGCCCATAGAATAGCTTACAATTTATTCCTTATATTTAAGATATTTTCCCCATAATTTAGCACAATTCTTCTTCAGATAATGTGGTCTTCATTCTGCTAATCTCACTTCAATCTTTATTGTATCCAAATAGAATCATCAGAAAAGTCATAAACGTATCCTCAGTCATAATCACTGCACATTTAAAATATGCATAATGTGTCATGGGACACTTAGGGAAGAGGAAGTTGAACAGGAAGTTATGTAACTGAGCAAGAGATTTAATATCAAATACACAGTAGTAACCAATGGACATGAACTATGAGATGGCTAACAAAACAAGACACTTCTTAAGATCTAATACAATGCGGGAGATTAAGAACACAAGACAGAATAACTAGAACAGAAATACACCAACACAAACAAAAGCCAAAGTAACAAATGAAAACCCCAAAGTATCAACTAAACAAAAGCACTAAGTAACAAAGGAACTGAATGACTAGAGAGTATTTTTAAGGCAAAAAAACAAATGTCTCCCCCCACCTCAACCCAGCCGCCCCTAACTGATGTTCACAGACATTTAGAAAGAAACTGGAAAAGTTAATAATCTCAAAACGGCAAAAGGCACATCTGCATGACCTGGTGCAAATTTTCATGGAAATATATCAAACGGTTTCTGAGTTATGGTCCGGAAATGGTGGGAACGCGGACGTGCATGTGGACGCACACGGGAAACCGGACAAAAACAATATGTCCCCCCTCCTTTCGGGGGGGACACATAATGAACTCAAAAGGCAAAATGCCAAAAAAAAAAAAAAACCTGCAAAATACGGAGACTGAGTTCGGTAAATATAATATACAAATTGCGAGAGTAACTTTAAACCGGTAAACACTGGAGCTAGGAAATACAGGAATTCCGAAATACTCAGGAGCAACAAGAAGAAGGAAACACGGGAGCTAGGGAAACCGGAGTGTAAATGAGGACGCCCGGTGATCACTGAGTTGGGATGCCTTTTTTTCGCCACATTTCAATTAATATTTTCTCTCTTTTAGAACTGCTTCTGTGACATCTTTTATAACATCACATCCTTATTGCTATGAATAATAGGTAATCCTACAAACCAAGTGTGGTCAAGTTCATCTGAAGGTCCGCATAAAAGTACAAATCAGCCCCCACCACGCAACCCCCCTTGCAAACTAGATAAATCGCATAATTGGACAGCTCTTACCACTACAGACTTCAAGGAGCGTCTGCACTTCCTTGGTACCTTTCCTGCCTGTTCTCTCCCTCTAGTGGTCCAATGAATTTACTGCATCACTGACTATGTTTACATGGACTTGAGTATTCCAGTTATGAGCCTTATCCCAGTTTTGATCATGTCCGGGATATGGCGCTTGCATGGAGAAACCTGGTTATTCATATCCCTGTATACCCGATAAATGCTCGTTTGCCGGTTCCTGATTACGGCATCTTATTCGCGCAGGCAGGCGCCTGTGATGTGTATTTTTTACAACACAAGGCGCGGAAATTTTGATATCTGAGAAAACTGAGACCACTGTGGCCCATGGACCACATCGGAGTTAGCTTAGCAATACCCATTATCCATTGCGCGTGACGTCACGCATTATCAGCTGGGGATATAAACTCCGCCGTATCTCATATAGATTTCCATTGACAACCACCTTCACAACGTTCATTCTTACTATTTATACGCGATATTTGCACACTTTCGTTAGAAGTTGCAGAGCAACAATGACTTGGAAAGTATGCGATTTGGTGGTGTTTGTTTTGTAAAGTTTTAGGGGTTTAAAAGGTTGAATTACGTGATGAATGAAGAGGCTGCATGCATTCACTTTCATTACCTCCGCCAACGAAGTTGGGGCGGAGGATTATGTTTTCGCCCCTGTTTGTTTGTCTGTCTGTCTGTATGTCTGTCTGTTTGTGAACAACAACGATGGACCTTATTGATTTTCACCGCGATCAGTGAAACAATATGGCCGCCACGGCTGCCATCTTGAAATCGTATGACACGCGATAACTCAACTTTGCTCCCACTCATAAAGATTTGTTTTGCGCTGCCTTGGAGGAGGTTTGCACTCTACAAGTGCCTCTAGTTTTGTAATTCGACTATGGGCTGCGAACTATACAGCGAGATGTGAACTAAAATTTTAGCACATGTAAACAGTGGGGCTTACGTTAAAAAGAAATTGTCACGACTGTTGGCAGAAAAAATGGAAAATAACCATTCTAAAAGCAAAAAAGTTTAATTTTTTCTTTCCTTTTATTTTAAATTGTCCATGCTGGCAGTACATAAACAAATTCATAGAAGTAAAGCTTATCTTTTCTCTCATAATTACATTCCAACTACATGATGCGCTGTCAAGGGCTGCAAATGTCACATACTATCTTCGTAAGGGGAAAAGGAAGATCTGCCTAAGACATGCTGGCCTGTTCGGTCAAGGCGCATGCGATTTCCCTCCGCCATTCCGAATTTTACGCTTCCTAGCTGACAACGAGCTAAGGCGAGACTGGGTAAAGGCAGTCAACAGGGTTAATGTCAGAACTGGTATGTGTTCGGATTTTTATCTCGATCCGAACTTGATTCATAGAGATAGTGGTTTCTGTTGGGCTATTAAAATTAACTCTTCTTTGCTTTTCGAAGTGGTTAGTTTCCATTTTTCTGCCTACTGTCGTGACAATTTATTCTTAACATAAACCCCACTGGTTGCATACACTATAATTTTCATTCCCATCCCGCTAAATGGTTCACAGCCCAGGAGTCGCATTACAAAATGAATGATGAATGTAGCCTCTTCATTCTTCACGTAATTCAATCTTTTAAACTCCCTAAAACTTTATAAAAAAAACCACCAAATCGCATACTTTTCATGTCGTTGCTGCTCTGCAACTTGTGACAAAAGTGTGTTAATATCGCGTATAACTGGTAGGAATGAACGTTGTGTAGCTGGCTGTCAATTAAAATCTATATGAGATACGGTGGAGTTTATTCCCCCAGCCGAAAATGCGTGACTTCACGCGCAATGGATAATGGGTATTAAAGCTATCTCCGATGTGGTCCATTGCGGGCTTAGCACAATTAAATGCCAAGATCGTGTTGCAGATATGGCTTATCCACCTCATGTCCAGCAATGGGAGAAGAAGTGACAGCAAATTTGAAACTTGTTCTCAGTTCTGACTGATGTCAGCCTGTTACAGCCACATCGCAGAACAAGAGAGCATCAGGTGAAGATACGCTGCCGCGACTGGTAGGATAGGTTCGTCATCATGGAGTTCACCAATTCCGAGTGGAAAGAAAACTTTTTGCGGGGTAGTTGAATCATTCATGAAAAGAAAAGAAACAACAGTCAGAGTACCAGTTCTGCTACCCATGAGGGTGGCCATAGCATTGTATAAACTGGGCAGTTGTGGGGAATATTTCTTTGTTGCTAACCCAGTTTGGCGTTCACAGAAGCACAGTAAATTAAATTTGTGTACATGTTCTGTCGCCATATGGTGGACAAAGCCATGAGCCACAATGACCACGTTTCTTCTTAGTAAGACACTCGTGTTGCCACCGCGATGTTTGTTCCACTGATACGACACTTCATTGAGGCCATGCCTGCGCAGGTAGTCGGCAGCTGTCAGAAACGGGTAAAGCATATTCATGCCACAGTATCCCATTTTCTTTCTGAGCTCTCCAGGTAGCAAAATCAGGTTTCTCAAAACCGGGATAAGGGTTTATCCCAGTTTCTGAAATCAGGATATGATCAGTTGTTTGAATAGCTTGGCGACAAGTATCTGTCACGCGGCACTCACGCAAACTTTTTTTCCAAATACCGATTGTTGATTGGCGGGTCATTCTTGATGCCAGGTTTGGGGGGCTTTGTCAGCCCTTGGAATGCTCAACGTTTTTTTGCATTTTTACAATCATTCAGCAAATACGCTGAAGTGCTGCGCCTAAGCCTTTATATGGTAGGGAAAACCCTGCTATAGATTCGGATAGCAACCTTAGCCAATATGAAGAATGCAAAATTTAGAGTTGATCGGACAATTGGGTTCCGAGTTATGACCATTTGTTTGCTACAGTGCCACCTATGGATGGATTTACACCAAATTCGGTGTGCTGAAGTTCCATAGCCTGTAGTTGAATAATCTCAACATTGGTCATGATTGGACATTGTGTTCAGGAGTTACAGCTTATTATATCAATAGAGGCCACGCCCTCAAAGATCACAAGCATCCAATATACCCAGTCATGTTACTGACCTGTTGCTAATTAACCTAATTAGTTGTAAAATGCACCTCCAGCTGTTTTTTTATTAGTACCACTTACTTTTCCAGCCTTCTGTTGCCCCTATTTCAACTTTTTTGAGATGTGTTGCTGCCATCAAATTCAAAATGAGCTAAATTTTTTTCATGAAATAGTAAAATGTCTCACTCTCAACATCTGATATGTTGTCTATTTTCTATTGTGAATAAAATGTGGATTTATGAGATTTGTAAATGATTGTATTCTGTTTCTATTTACATTGTACACAGCATCCTAACTTTTTTGGAATTGGGGTTGTATGTTATGAACTATTATTATGAAGCTTAACAATATCGAACAATATATAAAACTTCACAATTTATGAGTAACTTCATTACATGATCATGTCGTGTTATAAACCTGATGTGTATTATGTCTGATGTCATCAATATGTGTTAAATGTTTTTCTGTGTTAACTGCAACCTTAATTTTCAAAGAAGAAAGTGGAGTTGGCGGCGCGACGCACGTTGCAGCGGCCCGGAGCACTTTCTCTCTAAACGTAAATCTTGTTGTTACTCTGTAACAATGACAATAAAGTCATCTGAATCTGAATCTGATAGTATGTTTTATTGAATGTTACAATCATTCATTTTTTTACCGCTTCTTCCTCACTAGGGTCGCGCGGGAACTGGAGCCTATCCCAGCTGACTCTGGGCGAAAGGCAGGGACCCACCCTGGACAGCTTGCCAATCCATCGCAGGGCGCACACACCATTCACACACCATTCGCTCTTACACTGCCTATGGGCAGTTTACCATCCCCAGTTAGCCTGACATGCATGTCTTCAGACGGTGGGAGGAAACCGGAGCACCCGGGGGAAACCCATGCGAACACGGGAAGAACATGCAAACTCCACACAGAATCCCAGGCCGCATTCGAGCCCACATCCTTCTTGCTGTGAGGCAGCAGTGCTAACAGCATGTTTGTCTTTGGACTCTCTTATATTTATAAAACACTTTCATGATAAAAAATATGGCTCAGTGCTTAACTGTCTTTAACACACTTTTAGCTTGGAAGGATTGTAGGAGGAAACTTGGCACTACCAATTGTATTTCTAGCTATTCCACCATCTACCAGAATCCCGATCTGATTAAACACCTAAAATCAATTCATATAAATAATTGGACAAATTCGGGTATAAAACAATTTAACGATTTGTTTCATAAAAATATGCAGTTGAAATCTTTTATTGAATTGAGAACTGAATATGGCTTTCCCACTACAGACTTTTTAAAATATTTACTAATTCGGGATGTCATTCGATCACTCGTCAAAGAAAGTGAGCAAAGTTTTGAGTTATCTGAAATACAGGATATATTAATATCAGAGGTCGCGTTACACTTTCTGATTGTCCGTCATTGTGACGGACAGGGTCATAAAAATTCCGTCATAATCAATTATTATTCGTCATTGTAATTTTATTTTTTAAAATGATAATCGTTTATTTTTTTAATAAAATAAACAGAATAATTTATAGATCATGCATTAGCTGATGCCGACAGTGATTCATGTAGACACACATTGCGCACTGTGTTAAATACAGCACTGCGTGGATTTTCGAACTTACTGCTGTATGGACTTTATAAAACATCACAAATGATTTCTCCCCCCACACAGTAACAGTGCGCAAATGAACAATGCTTTCAGTTATTGCTGGGCTTCACTAAGCCTAACAACCGCAGCCTTGCTAAGCGATCCTACGAAGCTGCTTATCAACTCGTTATGTCAACCGCGGCTTTCCCCACCTAGATATCTGCGTGTTCACATAACAGAGACGGTGTTTGTAGCATATGACCAATCGTCTACCGGCAGCAGAGCAGCATATTTTACAAATGAAAAGCAAATGATCATATTACAAAAATATGAGGAATACAGGATCATACCAGAGATGCCAAGTCTGACGCATTCGGCTTGAGTCTCTCGCCTCTTAGTGGCATTCACGTTCCTGTGCCGTAGTCAGCAATTATTCAATCAACGCGAACTGAAGAAATTCACTCGCGGAATTCAAGTCATTGCACATTAAGTTAATCAGTTTCACATGCATTATGGTGGATTTCCCCACTAGTGACACGGAAATCGATTATGACTCAGAAATTCTCATGCTTGTCTTTACTGAAGGATCGAAAGCAATGGAATTGCATAAAGACGTTTCAAATGGTCTTATTTCATTTAAACAATTTAAACGATCATGAAATACATGCATTGTTTCCAATCCCTGAGTAAAGAGAAGCACGAGAAGTCCGGAGTCATAATCGCTTTCCATAGTGAGGTCCACCTTTCACGCAAGTGAAACTGAAACTTCAATGCACGAGGATTTTAATTCCACGTGAGAATCTCATTAATAAGCTTTCATTGAATAATTGCGGACTACGGTGAATAAGCCTAAATGAGACCTATGCCGAATGCGTGAGACTTGGCATCTCTGTCATACAGATCAGAGACAATGCTCGAGACAATACGACACCCACCACCAATTGGACGGGGGTGTGAATTACATTCTGTCAAAATGACGGACGGCCCTCAAAATATTCCGTCATTATTAAAAAAAATCCGTCAATGACGGAAAATATTTGGTTAACGCGACCTCTGATTAATATCCTCCTCTACAATTAAAGGTAACATAAGTGAATTTTATAATATTTAGCCAAAGGAGTTAATTCATCTTTTCCAACCCTGTTAAAGATCTGGGAAAAGGACCTGAGGATGGCTTTAGATGAAAATACTTGGTCAGATATTTTCCATTTAAAAGTAACAATATTAAGGAAACTAATTTTAAGTTAATTCATAGATGCTATCTTACTCCCATAAAAATGCATAAAATTTCCAAAGAGTACACACCTAACTGTCTGAGATGCAAAACTAAAGAAGGAGCATTTATGCATAGGTTTTGGCATTGTCATTTATTGAAAACTTTCTGGAATTCAGTTCTTCTGCTTACTGCATCAGCTCTGAAAATACAACTTAATTTGAATCCTTGTTTGTATTTATTAAATAACAAGCCAGATCTTCAGTTAGATCAAAGAAATGCGGAGCATTAATTACCATTACATACTTTGCAAAGAAATTTATACTTTTACTTTGGAAAAAATGAATCTCCTCCTACTATCCAGTTATTTTTGGACCAACTGTCACAATTCCTTCCATTAGAGAGACTGACTTTGGAAAAAAAATTAATCGAGGTTGTGTTTTTCATGAACTTTGGCCCCCATTATTTTCTTATTTCTCAAGAGGAGACGAATAATGAACTTGGACATGTTCTTCACTCTCTGGTCCTGGACTTTTATGGCCTATAACTGTCTAAACATCAAAAATGTGATGATGTTGCCCCCCCCCCTTTTAATAAATTTCTTTTTTTTTTCTAATTTTTGTTATTTTATTTATTATTATTTTATTTTATGTTTTTTTTTTTTCTTCTATTGTCTGTTTGTTTATGTTGTATTGTTTTGTGTGGTGTAGTTTTAGGTTTTTTTATTTGTTCTTTTGCCTGCTTATTTGTCTATTCTGTCTAGATGGGTATATGGGGTGGAGGGAAGAGCTGAGGGACATGACAAAACTGTGTACCCTGTCATGTTTGTATGCTTGCTTACTGGTCCTGGTTATGGTAAAATAAAAAAAATTTAAAAACAGTAATTTATTAATTCGCTAGATCGCTCACTATCTAGCCTAGCTAGTGCTCTATCTACTGCTTGATGCTAGCCACACAATGAACGGCTGCACAAATCAGGCTTGGACATGCCTAGCTCGGTTTCTGGGTTGCCCAACATCCCACAGAGTTCCCAAATAAGTTAGACGACAGTTTTAACATGAAGAATTTTTTGAAGAGGAACCAATATTTGGCAGTTTCAGACCCCTCCCAATTTAAGCGCAAAGCAAAACTTGATTTTTTTCACTATTTAAGACATTCTTGTAAATGTAACATCTCAAATTCAGTGTCCACAAAAGCTTAAAACAAAAACTGGATGCTATCCAGGAACTCACATCCAGTTGCTGACTGTCTTGCATAGGTGAAGTGGTCGAAATAGACACATTAAATCAGTGCATGTGAAAGAAAGTTGGTCTCAGCAGGCAGTTAATTAGCTAGCAAGTTGTATAGCACCGTGGCTAGCTAATGTTATGCTGTCTGTTTTTCTGCAGGAACTCCAAAAATAGGAGACAAAAATAGGAATCTACTTTAGGCAGTTTTCCCTTACCTCATCTTCCCCTCTACTTTCTTTTTATCTCTCATTTTTGTGTTTGTTCTTTGACTGTATTTTCAGTGAAGTTGCTTAGAAACGTTAGCTAGCTAATCAAAATAGTCTACTGGGACTTTTGATTGATCATCATATTTCGCATAAATCTCTACAAAAAGAAAGCAAGAGGAAGTATATTTTCCCATTACATTAACAGATAATATGCCATCAAACCACTGTCAATTTCAATAAAAGAATTCAATTAACTAACGTTTGTCTAACAAGGGCCTCTATATTTTTACATAATTATGAAATATTGGTGGATTTAAATCTTAATGTTACTTCCAACAACAGAGATTTGTTGTTTATCATGCTGAAAAATGACTTGCTCAAGTGAATCATGCAGAGCCTGTTTCAGCCTTCTATAAACTGTGTAACATCTAGCTTTGATACATTATATTTTCTTTAACTAATTAGTGCCACAATTATCATCTCGCCACAGCCAGGATAACTTGTCAGCAGATCCCCATCACACCGTATACACATGGGGGGCATGGGAGCAACTGCTACCCCCATGTTTCTGCCACCGGTCGTCAACTACTTGAATTTCAACAATTGATTGAAATTTGTTCACTTTCCACAACCTCCACTGACTGCTGCAGATCACCTCTGCAGAATCCTAAGACCTGGTCGGTACTTGAGGACTGGACATTGAACCCAACTCAGAGGTTATATAGTGACATTAGCTAGCTAGCCAGTTCACATTCCTGTCTATTATGTATCTTTGGTTGCGATTTTGTTTTCTTGAAACAATGTTGGTTACGCGACTACAGCCAGGATAAACACTTCAGATTCGACCAATGACTGCCTATGGATAGGACAAAGCTGAAAACCGTGGAGGTACTGACATTACATTGGACTGTTGCAGGTAAGGTTTATGATTCCGCTTTTCATTAGTTTTCCCCATTGATCCAAAGTTGGTTGAGATATTCTTGCTATGTCTGAAAGTTGGTTGGGACACATCGCAACCATCCCTACTCAAATCTACGCCTATGAGTGAACAATTATTTATTTATTATTTATTTCTCGCTAACATTATTCAATTATTTCATCAGTTTGTCGTCATGATGTTGATTTGTTTTCACAACAGTTATTTCAAGAACTGAAAAGTTTGGAGGGCAGCTGGTGGGGGGGCAAGTTCTTCAGTTGGTGGGCAGCTGCCCCCCCCGCCACCCTATAGATCTGACCCTTGCCTATTCAGACTTTGGTTAAGCTATAGTCAGTCAACTTCACCATCACATGACAATTCCCTGGCCTCTCATTGGCTAAACTTTTTGAGGGATGGAAAGATGGTATCTTCCGATTTTTTTATTGATCAGTCATATTTTTGCAATTTGAAGCGCTATATGACTGAAAAGAAAAATTGCAAAATCCAAATCTTAATATCTGGACTCCATATGCGTAATTCTTTAATTTCATGTTGAGTTTGTGTGAAAGTTCTCTATCACTTTATGGGGGGAGAGAAGATTGTGTGTTTGGGTAACTATTGTTGAACACTTTTTAAACAAAACCAAATATGAACAGTTGAACACCCTGTAAATGTTGAACGTACGGGCAAACACCAAACACATCTTACAACGTGGTAGACATGACAGCTGAACACCCTGACAGCACTAAATGTGCAGATGAAATTGAAAGAACTTCGCTAATACTTAACATAAAGACAAAAATCGGCAATATTGAAGACATCAACTAAATACAACAAAGGCAGTACACATCAACCACAAAGGGTCTGACAATTATCTACAGTCCTCACAAACAGCATAAATTGTCAATACTGAAGCATTGACAATGCTGAGCACTAGCAAAATCGGTACATGCTCGTAATACTGAAAAAACAAACATGGTTGAGAATTAGAACATGCTTCATGTTTTCTCAGTATAAAAGTTTTTAAGCAAACTAAACACTTAACTCGCATGAATGCGAAACAACATCTGCCAAAAATACTTCTCAGTTTGATAGTTCACCAATGAAATCACTGGAAATCAAGTGGGATTTTTTCAAAGCAACATTACTTAATTAGCTAGATAACTGCACTGAGAAAACCAGGGACAGCACTTTTACATTGGTTCATGTTGTAGTTCCACAAGGTCCTCGGATTCACTAAGCGGACTTTTCCAGCTAACTTAGCCATCCTCTTTTGTGAAAGGAGGCCTAAAATAGTGGGAATGGTTGCATGAGCTTTGCCAGAACAGAAACAGAAAAAAAGAGACAAACCTTATTTGACCGCAGAGCCACACGTCCTCCGCATCGTGCACAGAATTTAGTTTGGCAATATGAACAGATATGGCCGCAGCCATCAGCAAACTTGGTCTTGTGGCAGATCCCGCAGGTGGGCGTGTCTCCTTTTTGCTCCTGTGTCAACTGTGCTTCTTCTCCAATCTTTTTCACCTGGTCTTTGTACATTTCAAACTGCTGGTGCAATTTCCTGCAGGTCAAAACAATAGTTCAGGGAAGGGAAAATGTCAGAAGTGAACTTCCTCTTGATATTCACCTAATCCTGCTTTGTTTTATTACCACAGGTAAAAAATATAAAAAAAGCGAGCTGATCTCTGAAAAATTGCTCTGAAAATGCATCAAGAGCGCCATATATTCATGTTTATTGAAATTCAATCAACTCACTGCAAACAACTTGTTCAACTGCTGAAGGCACATATTATGACCCATGTGCTGCAAATATTTTCAACTATTTAAAAAAAAAAAAATTAAAGCCATTTATATCAAAGGTTCCATGTCATAATTGTAATTGCAAAACTAAAATGTTATTCAGATCAAAAATCAACAAAAATATACTTTATTTACTCCAAAGGATGTACGTAGTGGCCTGAGAATTCACTACAGTCTTTGAAGATACTGCCAAACTGCTTGGCAAACAAAGAGTAAGGATCATCCCAGATTGTTTGTATTTGGCTGACCTTTACTGGCCTTTGGCCATTATAATCTTCCTGATCTCCTCATCAACTATGTTAATGTACTTACTGTGACTATGGAAAGAATGAGCAATTACTGTCACCTAGGCTGGATTTCAACAGACATGTTATCTTAACTGACACAATAAAATGCAAATGTAGTTTGGTGAGTTAATGAACGAATAAACATGAATTAGTTTATCTTAGTGAAACAACTTGTTTACACTAACATATTTGTACGTCACATTGGGGGTCAAACAATGCACACACAAACACACACACACATATACACACACATATCAGGACTTAGAGTCAGGTCTTTCAGTAGTATTGCCAGGAATCCTGATAGAATACTGGATAAAAATCATCTGCATGTACGACTGAAAAGATTACTCAAAATATTTTCCTATCTGAGTGGCCACAGTATCAAGTAAAAATTAACCTCTTGTCCTTTTCTTGTGGAAAATTTAATATTTGCACATAAATAATATTTAATCAAAAAAATTTATTATTAGCATACAGCAACATCTTTGCCAACAATATACAAGTCTGTTTTAAAAAGACTAGACCTGCTTCTTCATATCAACAGGTAGACATCTACTTAGGCTAGCTGTAATACACAGCCAACTTCTCACATGTGGATCTTATAATTGGCAAATGCTGATTCTGCTGTCCTTTGCAGGACTGTTGGTAGGCAATGAATTCACCATGTCACAAGCATGTACAGACGGGTGACAAATTCGAGGAAAAACCTGAATAAATGGATAAACGTAAGGAATGCAGATGCTTCTGTTAATTTTCCTGGCATGGTGTGGGCCCACTCATCCCTATGAAGGCAGAAGGGTCACAGCAAATTCATGTAGACTTTCTGTGTTTCTGTGTGATCATCTTTATATCCATTGATGAAGCATCCCCACCATTAGGGGTGTGGTGTCTTCCAGGATTACAATGGCCTAAGCCCCATGGGGCAAAAAGGGTCACTGAATTCTTTTATGAGCATGAAAATGATCCTAAAAACCAAATGAGGGAATATCTCTTGAAAGAAAGGTACTCCATCCCTCCAGTAAAGTTCAAAACCTGTGAACTCAATGCCAAGGCATGTTTAGCTGATCTGGCAGCCTGTGGAGGTCCAACACCTCACTGAAACTGCTTATTTTGATCTTTCCACTAATTTGTCACCCATCAGTAACTCGGCTGCAAAATGGCAGGTCATCAAAAATTAAGCGTAAATAACCCAAATAACATATCGAGACAACAGTGCAATGGCCAAACTTGTTGCAGCATGTTGTAGCATCCAGTAATTATGGAACACATAACCGCCTCTTGGTTACAGTCATGGAACAATCATACTTCCTTGTCTGAGGAGGGAACTTTGACTTATGTCCAGGTCATAAATTACTTGACAAACATAGGTTAGCCTGCAACTTGGACTCCACTTTAAGCCTTATTTAAAACTGGCACCCTGCAGGATATATTTTTGTCACTGTTACGACCCAGTACATTTATGCTGCCCCTAGTGGCAGGAGGACCTTTTGTGTATCTTAAGTGTTTAATTGCAGGATTGGTGGCACCTGGCAACACCCTATAAGAAGAGTTTGGTGTTGTGCAAAGAGTCTCTCAACTGTCAGCCTGTTCTCCAGCAGCCACTCGTTGCCTTGGCCAGCTCTCTTAATTTTTGGGCCAGCTGTTTTTTTTCAGATAAAGTGTTTTTAGGAAATTAAATCCTATTTTTTTTTTTTTTTACAACCATGTTGTTCTCCCATTTCATGATGCGATCAGTCAGTGGGCTGGTCGTAACAGTCACCTTCACTGGGTGTTCTCTAAATAAAGCTGAATATTATCAAATTCTTCTGAACGCGCAACTCACAACTAAGGTTGATTGGCGTAGACACAGTGATGAGTAAAAATATTATGACCACACAAAGATGGAGTGAAAATAACACTATTTCTATGATGCATGTCAAGGTCTGCAAATGAGCCTTAGATGGAAAGCAAATAAAGTTCTCGTAGTTAATGTGTTGAATGCAGGAGAAATGGGACCTGAGCAACTCTAAAAAGGGCCAAATTAATATGGTTTGACGACTGGGTTAGAGCATCTTGTTGGATGCTCCTGATCACGAGTCATGAGGGCTGACCTACAGCGGTCAGAGGAAGGACCAACCACAAATGGGGACTGGTTGTTGGGCAGCCAAGGCTCATCGATGTGCAAGGGCAACGACGGATAACCCATCCTATCCAAATCAACTGAAGGGCTATTGTGGCACAATCCACCATAAATTTTAATGATGGTTGTGGGGAGGAGGATATCAAAACAAGTGCATTGCATCCTGCTCTGTATGCGGCTTTGTGGCCACAGAACGGTCAGAGTGCCCACAACGCAACCTGATATGTTATTCTGATCTATTTCTACTGTTAAAAGCACCTACAAAATACATGCCTAATGAAGGCCCAGTGCAACAGCACATCTGAATACCTACATCTATTTATAAATGGAGACGTCTCTGTCTGACTATGTCCCATGATTTTTCTCGAAAACCGTTCATCCAATCAACTTCAAACTTTAAAGGAGTATTTATGAAGAACCCCAAGGAAGTGCAGTGTTGAGAGCACTTGGTTGTGTCATTCTCAAGAAAGCTGCAAGCAGCAATAATGGAGGCCAAGCAGCGATCATCAAAATTCCATTTTGAATGAGCATTTTCACTAGTAATGTGAGAATGGGGGGAAATTTTGCTTGCTAGACTTCATCAGCTGGTGTCTTGAGCACTGTATGAGTGTGAGTAAAAGACATGGTGTTGTAACAGAGAGGTAATCATTTGACCGTGCCAACTGTTTTACTTTTTTGTTTCAGTTATTCCATTGTATATTTTCAATAAGCGATAAAATTCACTTGTTTGAACATCATATAATGAGTCGTTCTACTATTCACAATATAATTGAGGGTGAATGGGTTTTTCAAATTGTTCCTTTTTGATTTTGTTGACATTTTCCAGAACGTGTTGAGTTTTTTGGAATTAGGGTCATATTGTGGCTCAGTATGTCTGCTTCATTTACCTGGGGAAGAGATGGCACCAGGATGCCAAGGATGAAGACAAGCTGGTGGAGTAATTATAATTCTCTGGGAAATATTCTGCAAGAAACTGGATCTGGGCATGCAAATGGATGTTGATTTGACGGAGCTGTTTTAGCAGCATGCTAAGAACCGATGGTGTATTAGGCAGGTGGTCATAATGTTTTGACTCATCAGTCTACATATATTTTTTCTGACCAAAATTTGACTCTGATCAATGGTTTTTCAGGGCACATGCTCCAAGACAAGTCTTAGTCAAGAGACATCTCCTTTCAATTTGCATTAAAACATTCATTTGAGGGACTATAACAAACTAAGTTGTAATTAAGACTGTCATCTCCTGCTTTAATTATTATGCCTTTTCATAGCCATTTGCCCTGTGATGTCTTTAGAATCCAGTAAGGATCCACAAAGGCACATAGTTTAGTTAAGATGAATTAAAAAGTCTAGTGAAGAGACTCCAAGTAAAACAAGGCCACACTACTAACAGAATGTATGGTTTCACGAAGCACATGCAGAGAAACATAGAAACTGACTGAGCAGACTTCTTCGTGACCTTATGTGTGACTGTTTGGTTGCTCTGACAGATGCACCCCATCATATTGCGCCCCTTGTGAAAGAGTTGATATACAGCTCGTAATCCTGACAGAAGAATGTGTCTGAACACGATTCAGCATCCTCTCTTTCTAAAGCTGCCAATGCTAAACAAAAAGCATCAGAGGACATTTCACACCTCTAAAACATGGTTATTAAGAGTATTCTCATAAGAAGCATATAAATGCCCGAATGAGTTTGATTAGCCTTTATTTTCAGACCAAAGCGACATCATAGTCCGATGTTAGGACATTTTTCTGACTGTGAGCGAACAAAAATTTTGAACTTGGGGTTTAACTTACAGATGAGGACATTTAAAGGCCTCTGATGTCACCCTACACCTCATTGAGACTCCTACCATGTGAAATTTCCTTGAATAGCAAGAATAAAGGAAAATTTTTAAAAAGCGGACGCCACTTCCTTTAAGCCAATCAGACCTGCTATAAACAGGATCTTGCTGTTAGAACGCATAGGGAAAAAACAGCTTGGTGCTCCATTAACAGTGTCTCAGACGGTGATTCCCAAGTGACCTCACTGGTTCAGTAGTCCTGATTCCAAGTCATAAACTCAGTTGACTTTTTAACGTGCTCATCATGCTTCAGAAATTTGATAAGTAGCAGAGGTTAAAATTAATTTTCCTCAGAAAAATTATTTTCTTTTCATTGATGGTTTATGTAAAAGGAGGGTCCACAGAGAAATTGAGTACTTGTTCATATATAACAGGAAGAAGCGTATTCATTTACACAGACAGTAAAATCCATCTCACTTGAAAGGCACAGCATCTTTGACCACTAGGGGGAGGAAGAGGCATATTGACTCGGGGCATCTCTACTGTACTTACGTATCAGGCTCCTTCTCATTTTGGGATTTTTGCTGAGGCTGTAGAACGTTATTAACCAGCTCAGTGATCCCACTAAAGGGAAACCACCTGTTCAAATAAGCAAATAACATGACTGAACAACCATAGAACACACAACAGACACTTGGGCCAGCGCTCGTAATTTTGCGAGACAGCAGGTCTCAGATCAGTGATTATTGGCTACAGGACACTGGCACTGCTGTCAGTAGCAACACATCATAATGACTGCAGAGACATGAATCACAGCAGTGTTGGTTCAGGACACTAGCAGGCACTGTCAGCGTTAAGAGAAAACATCAATAACAGCAACGACCACAAACCACAGAGAAATTCAGCGTAAGAACAGGAACAAAACAACCAAGCAGGAAAGCTACAGCCAATGGAGATGGGAATGGCTACAAAAATAAGCCAATAATAATGTCAAAACAGGGCATGAACAAAGAAACAGTGTTCAAAACCCAAGCTTTTATTCAGTTTTTGAATATTTGTATTTTCCTCACTGTTTAGAAAGCAGACAGCAGAGTATTGATGCATCCAGCTCGCCCTGGGATGAAATAAGAGGCAGAGTACAGCTCTCTTACAAGCCAATCAGGAAGCACATGGCACATCCGGGGAAGACCTCTGTCTTATCAGGGGGAGGAAATGACACCCCCCAATACAGAGGAGGCTACAGAAAGCACAAGGTGGGGAGGAAGGAGGGCAGTGCGACAGGAAGAAGTGTCAAAGCCTAGAGCACTCTGGGTAATATGTTACTTACTGTGCTGGCTGAGGCTTTTGTTCTTCTTTGTCCCTAGAAAGATAAGTTTGCACAGCTCAGTGCACACAAAGGGCAAAAATGAAGAACAAAACAATCAAAAGAGACATTAAATAATAGCAAGAGTAGTCATGGTGATGTGAACGTAACACTGACAAAGACAATGACAATGAAATAAGACCACAACAAAAATAATAATAGTGTAAATCATAATTGTGACATTTGGGTCAATGACTGAAATTAAGGATGATTGATTCTGTAATTGTTGTTGCTTCCGCTGAAGTCTGATTGGCAAAAGGGCGTGTTCTGCGCTTGAAACAGAACGCAAATGCTAAATGCCTAGGGGAAATGAAATAAAAACAAAGAAGACTGGGATCACTCTCAAGTGACTCTACGCATTCTCCCCTTGGGCCATATCAGGAATGCTACTCTAACAGGGGCACTATAAAATTAAAACAACCTCACAGCAATATTCTCAGATGGCCATATTTATATGCAAGGAAAACTCAACCGCATAGGAGACTGATATTACAGCACAAAGGGACCCAAACCATTGCTTTTCACCACTTATCAATAACCACACTGACGGTACGAGGCAAAAAAAATTTGTACATACAGTCGCATGAACTAACTGATTAAAATGTCAGTCTTAAAACATTACTGCGGTGAAAAAGGTATACCAGAAGTGTAATCAGTCAACCTGTCAAACGGCTAACATAGTGATTTGATGCTGACAAATCGTATGCTGTTCAGATAGTTTAGACAAATGCAAAATTAAAAATGGCTGAAATCCTGTAATCGCACATCAACTCAATGTAAAACTAAAACCTGCCCACTTTGATTAACGCCAATAACACATGTACACTCATCTCAAGGAAAAATGGTACAGTAACACAGGATTGTGATGAGAATTTCAGCTCCATACACACAATGTACCCAAGACTACACACTTCGACTCATTCTCAGTCTCTCAGAAGATGAGCCCAGTCACGCACAGGGCAGGACAAGCCATGAGTCATGGCTCATACTCCAGTCAGCAGAGAATTCAACCAATCACTGGCCATTTCTTTTCTCCCTTTGTTCAACATTATGTCCAGTCCCTCTGACCAAGCTCCCTTGCCGATATTTGGGTTTCATGGTTGCCTTGGCACTGGGGCACAACCACAAAGACTGATAAAGACACATGAAACTAGTGGACATTGCTGTCTAATCCCACCACTCCTTCTCATCACCTAATCCGCACCTCCTGCAGCTCCAGCAGGGAATAATCTTATGAATGGTAACGCGACTGGAATAGACTGCTCCTGTATGCTATCAAATATTTTTTCGACAAAAATTATCCCTGAACTAATTAAGTAGAGGAGGTAAATCTCTGAAACAACATATACAGTACATTTGTCAGGCATTTGCGTGATGTGTAATAATGAGAGCTTGTCACGAGCTTTTTCGACAAATGTTTTGAAGCACACTGCTCTCCAGTGGAGTCACATTCTCCATCGATCCTTGAGGAGGCACAAGTGATATAGTGTAACGTGGTGTAATGAGCTCCCATAATTAGACTACATGTAGGATGGTACGGCAGTAGGATGCCTGAACAAGCACCCAAAACAACAATGTGGAGCAATAAGTGATAAACATTGAATGTGCCAAACTGTTGATCTGGCCACTCCTAAAGTTACTACTACAAGCCTGATCGTTTTTTTTTTTTTTTTTTTTTCAGCTTTATGATGGCCTCCTTTATGTCCATTGACAACTCTTTGGACAGCATTTTGAGAGTTCCCATGAACTGTTACCAAATGCAAGTTCAACACTTTAAACAAGCTCCAAACTTTTATCTGGTTCATTTGTAATGAAATAATGAGAGAACAAACCACACCTGGTCATGAAACCAACCCTTGAATTAAAGCTAAAAGTTTGCACTTTAGTCACATATTGATGGTTTTGCTTCATATCCATTGTGGTGGTGTACAGAGGCAAAATTACAAGTATTGTGTCATTGTCCAAATACTTTTGAATCTAATTATATGAACAATTATAACCATAAGAACATCAACAACAGCAGCAGCAAAACAGCAACATCACATGCTTGAATGTGCTGGCATAAAACACTTGATAATGTAAGCTGTTAAATATCATTACTATGTTCTCTGAATACTAAGAACAATGTGGTTACACCAGTGTCAAATCCTCTCTAAGTGACATTGGTCCAGAGCCAAGGCAATTTTCTATTTTCTAGTCCACTGTCTATAATGCTTCATTGCAAGGATGTGGCAAAATAGTGCTGTTACACAACATTTGCCACATTTAACTGTGGATTTCATCATGCTAAGCACAGTAATGATACTGTCCCTTCAATTTCTATTGATTAATGGTTTTATGCCAGACCTACCCCCAGGAACCATGCAGGTCTTGGGGGCGAGCCATCCATGCATTACCACACGTAGCTATTTCTTTACACAGTCATTGTATATTTGGTACTTTATGCACAGGGATAATAAATGAATGTTAGCCTAAACATCTGATAGATTATAAATTGGTACTGAAGAAATGAATAACTCACATTTAAGGTATGATGCACACGCATGAACAAGATTCAACAGAGTGAGGTAATCTGTATTTGCTGCGGTCACATCCCCTTCAAATATCCATCTGCAGCCAAGGCCAAAAAAATGTAAAGACAAGCCATAGATCATAACTGAGTACTGCCTGTGAACACAGGGGAGAATGGCAGACTACGCTATGTTGATTCTTTAGACGTCACACTTACAGCATCTGGACTGAGAATTTACATGGGCTGTTTACATGACAGTTTATTATCCACTCCTATTAAACATGTTTCACAAAGTAAATAGGATGTGGCTAACAGCTAAAAAGAAGCCTTTCAAATGGGTAAATGTGATTACATTTATTCATGGTGCAGATATTTACAGTCAACAGCAAAAATGCAGCTCTTTGTACACTTTCGCCTCCTGTATCTGCACTATCATTATTCACAATTATAACTTCTCAAGAAGCAGTCTTCAGTGCGGTTGTTGAGATGGGTGATGATACTCTAATATCGTCACAGGTTTCGGCTTGTCCTTTCAATTCAACATTCCATCATCATCATCACCTGTAGTTAATCCTTGGCCTCATCTTTCCCAGATGCTGCCTTGGCACTGGTAGGCGCTGCTCCAACAATGGCAAATCCTTGCTCTTTAACAGGTCCTCATATATTCATACTCTATTCCTTCTTTGTAGCTAGTAGAATCTATGCAAGCTCTCTCATCTACCCCAACTCCCTCTGCTTCTCTAGTCACACTGACCTCAAAATTAGGCCAAGTTGTTTCTATATCTTTATCGTTCTCAGCTGTTCTGACCTCAACATCAATCATGTTGATTGCTATAGCCTCCACAGTCACAATAACTGAATTAGACTGATCTCTCATTTTCAAAATTTCTTCTGTCTTTATCTATTTCTATTCCTTCTATCACAAGACCTGCTCCGAAATCCCAAATCCATCCTCTTCAGTGCCGACAGCCATTTTGGCATTAGGCAAACTTGCTCCTATATCTTCTCTGGGGTCAGCTGTCACAACCTCTGCATTAGTCACAGTGGCTCCTACTGCATTGACAGTCCCAACAACTTCCCTCCATTCCTCAATTTTGCAGGAGCTGTGTGTTATACTCTCCAGGCTGCTTTAAGAAGTTTCAGGAGATTGTAAACAACAGTTATCATAACCATCCCTTTGCACGCACAATAATATAATTCGACTTGCATCTCCAGTCAAAACTCTGAGTTCAGTAGTAAGGTTTATGAAAGTGTTCAGATAGAACAGCTCATTTTTTTCAGTCACAGCACCTCTATGAACATTCAGCAGTTGTTCACAATCCTCCAGCACAACTGTCACTATTGTTGTTTGATTAATTCCACTCAGGGCACTTAGTTGACTTTTCTTCCGGGTTATCCAAAGGATGAGCTCACTCACCTGGCCAATTACTGTTTATTTGTCCAGTTTTATGACAAGAAAAAGCTTTTCCTCAGATAGTATCTACATTCGCCAGTCATTGCCAAATCAGTTTGAACATAATTCTGTCTTTAGAAGCATCCGTTACTCCCGAGAAATAATACAAGCAGCGATAAACAGGGGCAATGAATTCACAATGGTAATGCTGAGAGTGGACACCAGCATAATGAAATGGGACTGAAACTGTCTCTGATGTCCAGAGTGTTTCCTAAACAGCTTTTTCCTGCAGTCCAGCAATTGGAAGATAGTTTCAGTCCCATTTCATTAATTGATTAATTATTGTATCATTTCACTCCCCTCCCTTTTTGTTTCTCCTTGTACTCAAAAGCCCCCTCATTCATTTGTTAAGTGTGATTTTAGTGTATTTAAGTTTCTGTGTTTCATTTACCCTTTGGAGGATTGTTACTCTTTGTTGTGCTTTAAGCCTGCTCAGTCTAAGTGCTCTGAATCTTCTGTCTGTGGTATTGAATTCAAAGTGAAAGTAAACCTGCAACTATTTATTAGGGATTGATCTCCTAGTCTCAACCTGCTTATAGAGTGGCAGGCCTTCCACAAAGGCTTGCGGTTTGACAGTATGCACAGTCCAGGGTAAACGCAAAGGATCTGTGGTGGAAGCGGACCTGGCAGCGATGACAATTCCAAAGTATCGACTTGCGTGACTGAAAGAATCAAATGGAAGAATTTCGAGCTGATATTGCTTACATACCAGGCAATATGATGGAACTTAAGGTGTTCCAGGAAATTAATGGATTAATTAATTTATTACTATGAATATACAGCCCAAAATCAATCAAAATCTCCGTCTTCATTAGATGTGAAGGCATTTAAGATTTAAAAAGAATCTAAAAATGCTATTTGAGTTATTGAGTTAACATAAAGGATCAAGTTAACACGAAGGATCTGCGGCGGACACAGGACACAGTGTTGGTGATTCCATAATAATTACTATCAATTAAAGGTTACGATTAACTTACAAAAGATGAAGAGGTCTACTGACAAATACTGACTGGTGCTAAAGCGCATACAGCAAGTGACAATGCAACAACTAGCAAACTCAAAGTATGGGGTATAACTACATCAACATGCACGTGAGGAGGGTTGATGATGAATGGGTAACAGTTAATGAAAGGGAAGCACGCAAGAGGCAAACTTATCAAAATCGACAACACCTCTAACAGATACACAAGCTGGTGGATGGGAAGAGACACAAATGACATTCACGCAAGAGCTCTAGCAGTACCCCCCCGAATGCTAGCACAGGAAATCAAAGCCTGTTTGGCTGTGGGCAAGTTAGCCAATGGTGCAAAGTAGCCTGCTTTAGAGAAGCAGTGAACAATGGTGAGGATGACCATAAACCCATCAGAGGGAGGCAGGCAAGCTCATGACAAAGTCCATAGCTATGCAGGCCCACGGTGGGATGAGAACTTCCAAGGGCTGTAATAGATTGTAGAGTCATTTGTTACTTTATTTGGAGCGGGCGCACGCAGCACAGGCTGCAACAAGCACACAGGAATCCTGGCAAATGGTTGGCCACCAAAAGTGCCAACAAACAAGGGCAAAAGTATGAGAGATGCCAAAATGACATGCCACCTTAGAGACCTGGGCCCAGGAGAGGACCTTGCCCCACTTTCTCCAGGACAAAGAGATGAGTAGGTGGAGGGTTCATGGAGAGGGACAAGACTGCAACTTCTCTTCGACCTCACACTCCACTTGTAGCTTGGCAGTGGCTAGGAGACAGCTATCTGGGAGGAAGGTGTCAGGTGGATCTTCAGGCACTGAAGGGTACAGATGAGAGGGAATCAGGCTTAGTATTTTTAGTGCTGGGGTGGACATTAAGATGAAGTTGAATCTTGTAAAGAGGAGAAACCAACGGCCTTGGATGGGATTCAGCCTCTTAGCAATCGAGAGGTACTCCAGGTTGTGATGATTTGTCCAAACAAGAAAGGGGAGCCTGTACCAACCAGTGCCTCCACTCTTCAAAGGCAAGCAACAGTAAAGTACCCTCGAATGAATCACAGGTAGAAATTGGCGAACCTGAGGAACCTCACAGCAGATGAAAGGGAAGCACGCAAGACGCAAACCAATCAGAAGAGACACTACTTCTACTGGACATGCAAGCCGCTGGATGGGTGGAGACACAAAAGGCATTCACACAAGGGTTATGACAATTATCAATCAATCAGCATGAACTTTTTTTTAAAGATTTTTTTTTTGGGAATTTTTCCTTTATTTGACAGTTATACAGTGTAGAGAGACCGGAAGGTTGGGGAGAAGAATGGGGGAAGACATGCAGCAAATGACCTGAGCCGGAGTCGAGCCCAGGTCGCTGTGGGAAGGACTCAGCCTTTATGGTACGCGCGCTTAGACCGATGAGCCACCGGGGCGCCCATCAATCAGCATGAACTTTAAATAACTAGCCCTAACTCTTTATTCTGAAGACTCCTCAAGCAAAGGTCATGGAGTTACCATTATCTAAATGCCCCATTCAGTGTATGAAAATAACACGGGAGACGGAGTTTAACTGATAACCCAATGAGTGAATTGTATTAAATATCAAGTTTTTGTGGCATTATAGTGGCTCACATTGGAAGTTATTGGAAAATCAATGCATGAGATTATGGGGATACAGACTACATGCAGGATACCCTGCTCGGAGTCATTACCTTCCCATGAAACGTCTGATTAAACATCTTCACGTAAACCACATTGCAGTTCCTCTGAGCAGCATAACAAATAGCAGGAACTCTCAGGTGAACATCTCTCGAGCTTTAATGTTCCTTACATAGACATTGCATCAATTACAAAAGCGTGTCTTCTGTATCCGGGGATTCAAGAGGAATCTATACTGTAATTAATTAATGTGGCTGATCTGTGTGAATGCAGATAAGTGGCCTGATGAGTGAATATAGGCGAAAAATGAAAATACATCCACAAGGTGGTGCTGAAACAAAAATCAGTAAAAGTACACTGCATCCAAAAAAAAAAAAAGTCACCATTTAGATTTAAATCAGCAAATATTCAAGACCATATAATCAAATGATTATTGCAGAGATGAATTTGTTTCAGCTGGGAATAATTCTTTTAATCCTGACTGATTCAGTGCCTAACTTCTCATTTCTTAAACAACCATGTCGGAAGACATATTTCATGGTACTTGAAAAGATGTTACTTTCTTTCAAGAGGGGCAAATTGTTGGCCACCATCAAAACAGCAAAGGAGATTAATGAAATCACTAGAATTGGGTCATGAACAGTACAACAATTTATGAAAACCTGGAAGGACAGTGGTGAACTGTCAACTTCACAAAAGAAATGGGTTGGAGAAAGATCGTGACTGATGCTGACTGGAGATCACTAAAATGCTGAAGTCTCATCTTGAAAATTGTCAACAGTAGAACTCATGGCTGTGTTTAATTATGGAGGTATGAGCATTTCCACGCATTTCCACATGCGCGATGCAACAAGAACTCGGAGGATTGAGACTAAACAGCTGTGTGGCCGCAAGAAAGCCACTCATTAGAGAGGCTTATTGGGTAAAAAACAAGCTCAGTTTGCAAGGAGCATAAAGATTGGACTGTGGAGCAATGGAAAAATGTCATGTGGTCTAATGAGTCCAGATGTACCCTATTCCAGAGTGATGGGCACGTCAGGGTATGAAAGGAAGCCCATGAAGTGATGCACCCCTCATGCGTAGCGCCCACTGTACTTGCCTCTAGAGGCAGTTTTATGATCTGACGTTGCTTCAACTGGTGAGGTCTAGGCTCAGCACTGTTCTGCAGCAATAAATTGAATTCAGCAGACTACCTGAATATACTGAATGACCAGCAACCCATCAGTGGACTTTTTAATCCCATGTTGGCAGAGGCATATTCCAGGATGACAATGCCAGGATTCATCAAGCTCAAATTGTGAAACAGTGGTTCATCGAGCATGAGGAATCTTTTTTTTTGGATGGGCAGTGTATATTGAGATGATCACTGCTTTACAGTGGAACTAATGTTACACACTTTCAGCGCTACGTATGATTAGGTCAGTGACATGTTGAACCCATAGATCCTGCATTTATGAAGCACACATTTGTTATTCCTGAGTTGTCTTCCTGCACTGTTTATATTATCACAGCACTTTCACAAGTTAAATGAACAAAAACAACAAACTTATAAAGACCACTTTTGAACATAGATGAAATGTAACAGCCAGATTTTAGTCTATTTGCATTTTTAATTTTTCATTCCTTTGCCCTTTCACTAATTTCAAGTTGACTTCAAAACACATCTCTATATTATTTTCTCAACAATTAATTACAATTCCGGATCCACATCAGTTAACCAAATCCCAATTCTGAGTCAAAATTCCAGAAATCCACCAAAACTCCAGCTCTATCTAAATAAACTGAATTTTGGATATAAATACAGGAAATGCAATTCATGATTGAAAAATCCTGATTGAGCAATACAGGAGTTTTAAACCTCATGAAATGAATTGCAATGTCAGCTTGATTCTTTCCTCATTAGCCGCGGTGATGTTAAATTTTTAATTCTTCAGACTTCAGAAAGATGACCTCCCCGGGCTCTGTACAGCATCTGGTCCCCCCAGTATTTGGAGCATTTATTTATTTATTTATTTTGGGGGGTTGGGGGTGTAGCTCAGATGTCTTTCTCACCAGGACACGCTGGCTCTCTCCAAAGTTGCCTGTCACATAACGCCTAGCGTAACATAAGGTGATCCTGGGAGCTATAAGAATGCCCCAGGCCCTTACAGCTTTATAAATAAGGCAATAATTAGCACCTGCTCTTCAGCCATGACGCAGGAGCTCCTCGCTGCGCATCCATATGTGACTCCACACACAACGCCTCCAACATTATGTAGAGTAATCCCCACCTCCTTGGCCTGAAGCCATCTGACTAACAGGGCCGGGACACCCTCTTCATGACTGCAACTGCCTTATTTGTCCTGGAGGTTCCTAAAGAAACATGTTTGCAACTTTAACATATTTGCTCAGCTATATTTGATGATTTGAAAGTAATGATGAAGTATAGGTTATTGTCCCAGAGTCTGTTGACCTTGGGTCTCAATATAAATGCCAGATCAGGAGCTGCAGGGTGGCTTATCCTGTGAAGAAGCTACTGTCGAGCATGGATGTTCAGGAGTCAATTCAGCACCATGATCGACTGAGGCTTGCAGCCCCCCAGTGCAATGCAAAATCTACTTCAAGACTTTTATTCAGATAACATGATAGATTCCAGAGCTGATTAACTGAGTCACTGTAAGTTAGTCTTTTAAAATGCATGCTGTATGTGTCTTTCATTGACTTATTTTGTCACAACTTTGACTTGACTTTGTGGTATGATAAGGAGTTTTAACTAATATTTTACACTTTGGAGGAAAGTACTTGTCTGCGCTCTCAGAATTGACAATGGCAGTCCTAGGCCTTCTTGCATGACCATAATGGGGCTGGTATTCCAGGTCCAAGATAAAATTAGGAAAAGCACACACAACTTTAGGAGCCAAATCAGACTAACCATTCAGTGAGGGCTAGAACAGGAAACACTTAAGAATAATTTGTTTTTAGCATTACAGCACTTTATTGAGGTTCAGTAACCCAAGGGAAATGTACCAGCCGAAAAACTGTCCGGCTTGACCTCCTGGGGCTGTGTTCTAGCCTGAGGGAAGAAGCCTGAAGGTACCACATTCAGGGGGGCAAGACTGAGATTTATGGAGGCTAAAGAGAAGAGAAGGAGCCAAGACTGAACTCAGTAATATTTCAGGGTTCTGTCTGATGGCTCCTAGCAGCTTATAAGGCTGAAGGCCTTTAGAGTCCTCGCAAGTCATAATGTTAATTGGATTGGGCAAATTATTAGCTTTAATAGCCAAATAAGATATCCTGCGCAACTTTAAAAATTTCTAAGGAGGAACAGATGTATGATTGCATTGTAGCTGTATACTATCATATTGATTGTAGTCATAAACACTGGATTCTGGATTATGTACCAATTCCAAGAAAGCTGGTGTTTATCCCAGGTTCAACAGGCATACAAAAACAAGAGGCAAAAAATCAAGCAGCAATAAAATGGCAAAATTTCAGGCAGTGAGCCAAGATTACTTTATTAGTAAGGTTTGCCACAACTTCTGACTGATGGAACAGTGCATCTCATTCTTCATTATGCCTCTGGCATGAGGAAGCAGCTGGGGACCAAAGAGATTCTGTTTAAAGATACACTTTTATCCAAGCCTGAGAGGAAATTTGCCCTGTGTATTTGACCCATCCCAATTACTCAGAAGCAGTGAACAGCCACAGTCCGGTACCCTGGGACCAACTCCAGTTCTAAAGGCAGAGCCTTGGCCACAGTGCATGTCTTTCATGGTAGGAGGAAACCTGAACATGGGGAGAGCTTACAAACTCCACATAGAGAGGTCTTCACCAACTGGGCCCAAACCTGTAACCTCCTTATTGCAATGCAACAACCACAGTGCCACCATGCCACTGATACTGTACTACCCGGCAGGGTGCTTCAGAGAGTTTACACATTGTGTGCCTCAACTCTGTGTTCTATGTCCCCAAAATCAGGAGGGACTCTCTGTGCTCTCCCCAGCCCTGCAGAGTAAAGTGATCAGTGCTAATTCAACTCTGCCTGAGTACATTTAAATCCAGTTTGGACCATATAAACTGTTGATTCAACACTGAACGTTTTGCTGAGTGTCAACTGTCTCTCTTACGCCTGTTACCTACATCAGTGTAGCCCTGTGATGATGGTTGAGGGTGAGGCTGTGGAGCTGTTCTTTTATTGTTGCAGCTACTGGTCATTTAAAATAAACTTGCATTAAAAAAGAGAGAAAATGCACTGGTTCTAAGTTCATTGAGTCTTATGTAGGACCGCATGGAGGTTGCACTTAGAGCATAAAATTCCATCTTTATTAAGAAACTGCAATCAAAAGGCAGAACTAGAAGAGGACCTCCGCTTCAAAACAATTACCGCTGAGCATGCAGATTAATTAACACCAGAAATCAGTGTCATGAATGCACAGTACCTTTCAACAGAAAAAAATCACCTCTGGACAGCAATGCAGTCAATGATCTGAGACAGACTGTAAACTAAATTTGTCTGGGCATGAAGATTCTCCCAGGCAGCCACAGAGATCCCTGTTTACAGCAATCGGGTCAGTTTGAGAATTGTGAGACAGTGGGTCCATCACTTAGACAGTGGTCAAAATCACACACTCTTCTGCTCACATCCCAAAAGACCTGATCTTAGGACGCGCGAGTGAAACATATTCACCAGTCACCTTGTGGCATAGAAGGGAGAGGCACGGGTCAGCTGGGTGACAGTTGAGCCTCAACACCTTTTTCTCACATCCCCACAAACCTCAGACAGTGAATGGTTTTACAGTAATTTAAAGTAATCTTGGGTCAATCACAGGCCGTGGCAGGATTAAATCAAGTGTGCAAATAGCAGAGACCTCAAACAAATGTCATTTAAAAAGTATGAGCTCAGTCTCTGGTACAAAAGACTGGCCTGATGAAGTGCTGTCACATGCTTCCTAACTAATGCAGACTTACAAACGCCTGATCAGGCTATTTTCAAATGACCTGGTGGTGCATATCATAAAAAGCAGTGCAATACAGAAGAGCATTGCATGAATAAGAGGGGCAGCAGTGGCGTATTTAGGAATTCTAGGTCCCCAGAAATAATTTTACTCCCGGCCTCCATTTTACTACATACAGTATTTGCAGGCCCAATCTCGCAGTGTCCCTCTCCCCAAATATCTAAGGCCAAGCTTTGTTTATTCGAAAAGATAACTTTTTGCTCTGGTTTAAATATTTACGAAAAGATAACTTGTGTGCTCTGGTTTAAATATTTACAAATGGGCAAGCTAGGATTCATTTAGGAAAACTACTTGTCATGTACTGTTTGTACATGTGGGGGCAAGTTATGTTTGCCTGCATCAATGATGACAGTCGTGCTTTCACTTCTATCCCAAATATTTTTGACAAAAAAAAATTAATAGTATATCACTGACCACCTGAATCCATTATAGTATGTAATAAAATGCAAATGCAGCATATTTACTTGATTTAAAGTGATATTACAGCACACATGATTTGTTTCGGCTGAGTAAACAGGCAGGATATAATTTCACAGTGGTAAACATATAGCACTCTGAAAATTCCCAGATTCCCAAACCACTTCCAGTTGCCTTTCCATGGCCCAAATGCGCTTGGATGTCAGCTACACAAAGCACCAGGATAGCGAATCTCACTTCCTGCTTGCAGACCGTCTTGTGGGAATACATTACTATGGTGGCTGTCAGTGCAGCCATACATATTAAAGGGAGAGTGATGTAATGGAGCACATAGGACGGTGCTAAAACAACATTTGATTGGGTCTGTCAAACAGCAGGTCAACAATAATAGCTTGTGTGTCCAACCATTGATCTGTAATGGATACCCAAGCTTTTTAAGCGGGCCCTGGTTTCTTGGTCCTGTTCCCCAGTATTGTGCAGTGCAGTACATCCACACTTCTTACTGCAGTTAAATACAACAACAATTCATGAGAAGACCATAAACCCATACAGATATCTGTAGGCATTGACTCATAAGTCAGCCCAAGACCATACTCAAAAAAATGAAGTGTTAGATTTACTCAATAATGTTATGTCAACTGGTTCCACAAAATTGAGTTAAGTACATTCCACTCAATGCAATTAATTAAACTGGCCAAAAATGTTAGAAGTCAAATGAAGGTTAAGCAAAGCAATTGCGTGGAAGCAGTTGACATAACATTATTAAGTAAATCTAACATTTCATTTTTTTGAGTGCATAGAAACACACAGATTCACAAAGATAATTGCAGACATATGATTAAAGCTACACTAAGCAATTCCTGACCAATAGAGGGTCCCAAAAGTACCAAATTCGTTTGCAAATTAAAGCCACTCTTCCCTCCCCCTCTCCCCTTGAGACTCCGAGGGTTGGTGCCTCACGGCCTGAGTCACACAATCTAGGCTTGATGCACGCTCTCGTTGGATTGCATTGGTCTTGGTCACTCTTTGCATTTCGGGAAAGATAGTGAAACCGTAAACTAACAAGTTGTTTATTAATATAATCTTTGCCTTAACTCCAAGATTAAACATACAGGAGGCCTCACGCTTTATTGTAACTTCTAATTGAAATGGTTAATTTAGTTTTGCACTCATCAATTGGATAAGATAAACCTTAAATGTTGCTCCTCGTAGCCACAGGCGACTGCCACTGTGACTACACCTCCCCGCGTATTTTCACATTGCCTTTACCCAACTGATGATAAATTCTCAAGTGGACCAACATAACCAGTCATGGGCTGATGCAAAATGGGAATGTTTGCTTACTAGCGACAGCATGCAAGCTACCGTCCACAACCAGTCACATTGATAGCTAAAGACATACCGGTAAATGGAATTCTATCAGGCAGGAGTCCACTTCTATCATATTCACAGGAAGCGCAAGTCTTTTGCCATAACAAAATAAATACGACTTCTGGTTTTCCCATGTGTTAGCCAGCATGTAAAATTAGCACTTTGAAACAGGGGCTACCTTAGCAAGCCATATTTAGCAAGCTAAGTTACTCCTCAAGCTAACGGTAATCTTCCCCTATCATTACCATCAACTTAGTTTTACTTGGGTACCGATTGCAAAATATGTCAGATTAGTGGATAGTTTCACTTAGTTATGTGCGAGCCAGGAAACGCTTCCAAACATGAGCAAAGCCATGCACATCCCCTTATTGTGCATTCTGAACACAGACCGAGGTGTGCACTACTACATCCTACAAAAGCATGCTCTTCTGGGTGTTATAGTGCATTTTAGTGAGTCCTGTGCAAGAGAGGGATGAGTAGAGGAGGAACTCATAGTCGGGCCGCCAAAAAAATTTTGTATTCTAAAAAATCAGGCCAACAACAGCAAATTGGCAGTAAACTGAGTGGTGGAAAGAGACCCACAAATGATGACTCTCACATTGCAGAGACATTTTACTGAAAAAATTGCACAAAATACTGCTTAGTGCAGCCTTAAGCAAGTGCAACTTAGTTGTTGTGAAACTGACAAAGGTTTCTTTTTAACTGGTGTGAGGTGCTGCCATTTTGCTATCGAAAAAAGGAGCTCAGCGCCAAATACACTAAATATTTTAGATCGCCAATGGGTGAAAATATAACATCCTGTTGAACCCACTGCTGAAAATTACAAAAGTTGCATAGACAAATATATGATGTTAAAACGTATGTAAAATGCAAAGAATGTATCTTATAATGAGGGATGTTCAAGGGAAGTGCAGCCAACGACAAGCACTGTGCCTTGAAATCCACATAACTTTGTGTGACAGCACATATTTTGATTCATATTAAAATAATTATGATTTTTTAATGTGCATGATCACTCATAAACATTCAGATATGACAACAGTGAAACCAGGAGCATATTTTATGATACTAGAAACCAGTGGGACAAGTCCCACTTGCATCCAATGTGGAACATATGATTCAATATTTGCTCCAAAATGGCTGCAGAGGCTCTCATTGCAGGAAACAGCCTTTAAACATCAGCCACACAGATAAACTCATCCCATTCCCTCAACAACCAGCATGCTGTCAGGACTGGCCTATTTCGGCATGAGTTGGGTTTCAGTACCTACTTTAACCCACAATGCTCCTCTGGAACTACATCCCATAAAATAGTGGCCTGATCACCACTGCTGTTGAAGCCTCCTCTGAGGCGAGCAATATACAGATTAGCCCTGGGTTCGAACAAGACATCTTTAAAGCCAGATAGGCCAACAAAGAGTTCAGTACTTCGCCACTTCTCTGGAGCGACTAATAGTCTCAATTCTTACAGTGGGATTTGCACTCACCAAACGCTTTATTAGGAACACCTGTAAACCTGATTATTCATGCAATTATCCAATCATCCAATCACGTGGAAGCAGTGTGATGTTTGTAATCATTGCAGGTGCAGGTCAGGAGCTTCAGTTATTGTTCACATCAGACATCAGGCTGGGGGGAAAATGCCTTCTCAATGGCTTTGACAGTGGCATACTTGTTGGCCCCAGTCAGGCAGATTTGAGTTGTTAATCAAGTGCTGATCTAGCATTTTCATGCATGACAGTCTGCAGGCTTTACACAGGATGGTGTAAAAAAAAAAAAAACATCCATTGTGTCGCAGTTCTGTGGTCAGAAATGCCTTGTTGATGAGACAGGTCAGAGGCAGACTAGTTTGAGCAGATAGACAAACAATGGTAACTCAGAGAAACACTATAATAGTGGTTAGCAGAAAAGAATCTCAGAATTCACAGCACTGTGAACCTAATTGCAGATGTCAGCCAAGAACAGATATCTGAGGCTGCAGTGGGCACAGGCTCATCATAACAGGACCGTTGAAGATAGGGACAAAGTAAGCCCAATGATGAATCTCGAATTCTGCTGCAACATGCAGATGGCAGGGTCAGAATTTGGCATCAACTGCATAAATGCATGGAATCACTCTGCCTTAGTGCAATGTAGTGAGGAATGATTTCTTGGCACTCTTTGGGCCCCTTAATAACAATCGATCATAATTTGAATGCCACATCCTATATGAGCATTGTTGCAGACCATGAACAGCTTCTTATGGGCTCAATCTGCTTATCTTCTAATGGCTATTTCCAGCATGATAATACACCATGTCACAAAATAAAAGTCATCTCCAACCAGTTTCATGAAAAGGACAATGACTTCAATGCAATGCCAGCCCCAGTAAACAGATCTGAATACAATAATACAACTACGGGTTGTTGTAGAATGGGGAATTTACGGCATGAATACGCACCTAACAAATCTTTATAAATTGAATGAATTAATTGCGTCGCCATTGCCTGATGAATGTTTTTAACACCTTTTCCAATCCTTACCATGAAGAATCACGGCTTTTCTGAGAGCGAAGAAAGGCCTTACACAGTTTTAGGATAGTGTTCCTCATAAAATGGTTGGTGAGTACACTGTTATAAATTGACTGAATTTAACAGTTAAATTAATTCATTGTTTTCTTGTTATTTTAACTGTAAGTAGAGTCCTGCGCGCATTTACCTGTGGTTTACAGTTAACATACAAGGGACCTCTGTTATAAACTGATCATAAAATTACACTTAAAATAACTGGCAAAAAGGTGCCAGTTTATAACAGTGTACATTGTTGGAAGGTACAATGGCAGTGACCCACCCGGTAATGAAGCCTGCAACCTTCATGTCACAACCCCATTTCCCCACACATTTAACTTCACTGATGAGCCAACAAAGATCCTCATGCAGTTCTACAACTGAGTTAATCAGACCCACACAAAGTAACATTAAGGTCAGTAAGCCAGAACTCAGCACTGTTGATAATACTGTTGCAGGTGAATAGACACCACATTCATATATGTGCAAGGGTGGAATAATACCTAGATTTCCAGTTTGCCTTCCTCGGGGCTCCTTCCAAAAGTATCATATCAGGTATTAAATGTGTCATTCACTGTCCATTTACATGAAAATCTATTCAGCTGTTCTGAGATCAGTAAAAGGACAGAAAAATATTCTCTGCCGATGCTCAATTTGTGGTAGAAATGACATTCAAGGAGCATAATTCAGTGAATAAACACAAATGAAAGGCACCGGCAATAATTTTTTTTTCTATGAGAAATGGTCAATGAGTATCAAGTCACCAAATCAATAGATTTTTTTTTTTGGCATATTAATCAACATATCCTCCTGGATCCTTTGTCTGGACTTTCTTAGGCGGCAGAACAATCCTATATACATGCATGTCCCTTCTTAGGTGATGTAGCCACAACATTGTCATTTCTTTCTGTACGCATCACTATTATGTTAATGTGCAACTGATCTCATTCCACATCCCAGATCACGTGATGTACAGATGATGTTACTGGCTATTACATAAACACGCGTGAGCTTTCTCTGCCCAGCCTAAAGCGTTTGTTATGTAACAGCCCCTTTTGTTGGTTAGAAAGCAAAGCTCCTCCCCAAGACTCTATCTCTCAGAGGAGCTGCCCCATGCCCTGTTCGCCCCTACCCTCTGGCCACTCCCACGTGTGTCACAGACTATCACAAAAACCAGTCACCAGCTGGCACCTGCCCTAACCAGCTGTGTCCTGTTTAAGCAACCGGGAGAGACAGAGAGAAAAAGAGGGGTGGGGTGAGAGAGAGAGAGAGAGAGAGAGAGAGAGAGAGAGAGAGTGGGTAAAATAGAGACAACAAAAATGAAATAGAAAGAGAGAAAGAGAGTGAATTGGACAGAAGGAACACAGGAGTTACAGTGAGACACAGATATCGCTCCACATGACCTCCAAAGCCACCACAGCTCTCCAGTCCCAGATAAGCTGCAATAACGTTGGCTGATTCCAGCCTAAACCCCCACGTTACCCTTTGTCTACTCGGTCGTTCAATGCCTTAACTAAGCAAATAAATACCATCTCATATCTCCCAATCCATCCTCTGACAATCGTAACTTTAGATTCTGTGACAACAAATAGCGTGCTTTGGTCCCAAGAATGCAGAAAGACCCACTAAATTAGCTTGGTTGCATGTCAGCTTCATCATCCTGTTTTTGTTTAGTAAGGACTATGTGTAGTTACAGACTCCTAAGTAGTTGGTGAAGAGGTCATTACTGTCCTCAGTTCAGTGGGTCTTCTTCTTGGTTTGTGTTTATAAAGCAGTGCTGGGTAGAAGTGCTGATCCATGATCAGTTTTGCTTTTGACCCATCACAAAAGACTCACTCCTTCAAGCACGTAGATCAGCCATAATGTCAACATAAAGCACAGCATATTACTGAGAGTGCCCTTACTTTCCTTACTTTTTTATACTAATGACTCATCAAAAAGCCACATGACTGAACTTTTTACTCATGCTGATGGTCTAGGTATAGCAGCGTGAGACTCTGTTTTCTTGGTAGTTGGAGAGAGGGTGGCCAATCCGCGTAACCATTTAACACCATATTACAAAGAGAACCGCTTTCGTGCTAATCAATTTAAGATGCGAGTGTGTGCTTTCCACCAAAGAAATCACGATGCTAATCAACACCCTCAGATAAACTGGTCTGAAGCAGTATTGATACACTGCAGACATCTGGTCTATCTGAGAGTTACCCTTGACCACGTTTCAAATTTAAAAAGCATGGTCAGAACACAAAGAAACAAAGGTGAGGATGTGTGTTTGCAACAACACTGTATGCAAACTTGCAACCTCAAGATGGGGTGTAACAGACCCTAAAATCTCTTGCATTAGCTCTCTGTTATTCTGCAGCAGAGTATGGATGTCCTGTGTGGGGAAGATCTTAGAACAATTTTACTTCTGTGCAGGAGCAGTAATCAAAAGTACATTTTGCTAAATCCTTGATTTGCTGAAGCTAAATGAAACAAGCAGATATTTTTATAAACTCACTTCTTTGTCTCCTGCTTTGACATAAACTTGATGAAAGCCCAAAACAACAAGTTATTTAAAAACATAGCTGCCTGAAATTTGAACTATGTGCCACAAAGCACTTACTGCAGATAAGCCCTGGTGATAACGGAAGGGTGAACTTGAGACTCTACATGGGTAAACTGTTCTAAAAAGAGACAGAGGTTCTGAATTGCCCACTTAAAGAAAACACCATGTTGCCAAAGTAGATAACACAAATTATTTTGTTGTTGGATCTATGAAGAACAGATTTCTAATGACACAACACACCCAGACAGCTGCCTTTCCTTCTCCAAACAGAGTTCATGCAACTATGCTACTGACCTGTGCTCCTTCAGCAAATAACAGGAAATAGATGTTGCCAGGTAACCAGTCAAATAAAGGAAGATATTCAGCATAAATATATTGGTACTGCATAAATGAATGACGTACTTTGTGACTGAATGCTATCTTTTTTCCATGAAACAGCTCAAACAATTGGTACACTTGGTTGACTGTTTTTTTTTCTTTTTTTGGTTGATGAACTTGAGTAGGATAGGTCAATTGAGAACACACAGCAGTAAAGCACAACTAATCAGAGAACGATTTTAAGGACTTTCCGTCAGTCAAAAATACATTTAAAAACAAAGCTTCACAGCTTGACTAATCTGACAGCTATATTACATGAAGAATTCATATACCATCTAAAAAATACAACTTTTGTTACCAGACAGCAGAGGATTAAATCACAAATAACCACCCCACCCAAACTACTCATTGTATGGTCACACAGGGCAGATGCTGAGCAATGATAATGACTAAAAAGAGTGAGTATATTTTGGCAGAGGTAGACCAGCACCTTTCAGTCCTGATGCCTCAAAATGGCTGAATCCATACGTATGTCTACGGGCGGACTCGGCCCTCCGGGACATAGGTCTTGCGTACTGTGACTTGACTGAACTCTTCTGTATCATTTCTTCCGTATTGTTACATGAAGTCTACAAGAGCCCAGGCTACAAGCTTGAATGTGCGAATGGGACGTGACTTCAGACCTCATTCATTGCCGTGGAGACAATTAAAAAAAGACTAATTCGGTATCGGGAAATATTTGTACATTCAGGCTAAACAATGTGTGCATTAAATACATTGGGATACTTAATTTGGTTATTTTCTCATCACATTTCAATTAATATTTTCCCTTTTTTGGAACTGCTTCCGCAGCATCATTGATATCGTCACATGCTATGAATACTGGGTAATCTCACATGCAAAATCCAGTGAAGTCAGCAACTGAGTTACTCTAAGAAAGTCCATATAATGACCTGCATGAGCCCCCAAGCAGACTTATTTAACTGCTGAACTGGACAGACAGCCCAAACAACTCCGAACCTCTCCGAAGCACTCCTGCAAAGTACGTCAGCATCAAATCATGGTGAGGATCCAAAAGGACTTTGACTTGAGGTCAAAGGTCACGTGCATTGTCCTATAATTATATACTCGTGATTGAAGGATTGATTTATAAGATCTGCTCAGTGGCCTACTTCTGAGGCAGTGGGGGTGAACCCTTGCCCCTAGGCCACACTTTAAGATCATCAAAAGCCCTATTCGGGTGGGATGAGCTTCCAGGACATGCAGCATGTCTGTAAAGATTTCCACACAACTGTCTGTCAGTTCACAGGGGATTTGCGATGTCTGGATAAACTGCCGAGATGGAGGTTTCTTCAACATTTATAGGTTGAATTCAATCAAAACAGCCCCAAGCGTCGTATCATGTAACTTCAGATGACTGAAACTCCTTTAGATTTTGCTTGGCGGAAAAAAATGTTAATATTTTGACTGGTCAGTGATGGCCAAAATTACAATTCAAGATCTTTTGTAGTTTTATGGTTTGACTCTTTCCAAAGATCGAGGCCAAGCAATTAATGAAACATACTAATAATAATGAAAAAAATGGGTCACAGTTCTCGGTGTAACACATTTAAAGTCCTTGCCTGCCACAAAACTGATCAGACAAAGTCTTGCAATGTAAAAAGCTTCTTCGAGCAATCAAGAAACTTATGAAAAACTAACTGAAAATACCAGGAAAACCCTTTCCCAAGGAATATGTTAACATTTTACTCATATGCCAATTCCCAAGGGACTATTATAACCTTCAGCCTAGATTTTGGAGGTGAAAGCAAGCTAAGTCTTCAAACACACATGAACGTATTGATCAGACCACAAAATTGGAATTACACTGTGGGGTTTCTCCATGGCTTAGAAGTAACCTAGACAGTACAATGCACGTGTGTGCTTCAGTAAATTAAAGTCTAACCAACAATTGTTATGGCATTTTGCCTGTTTAACATAGTGCCAGCAGTCTATAAATGATGATAAATCAACTGATCCATTATAGCAGCACAGTGTGTCCATAACGCAACACATCTGCCAATAAATTACCAATCAGGAGGGAGCACTTTATTAAAAGGGCTGGTGCCTTATTTTAGGAACAGTGGGCTGATTGTTGTGCATTCCCTGATTTAAAAAAAAAAACTATTAGCCTACACATCTTGTATGATCACATGGGCCGTCAAACTCCTTTCTCACACAACGTCATGCCACTAGGCCCAGGTTGTTTAATGGTTCCTTCAGCCTAACCTCCTTCTTTGGTTTGCGTTATACAGCAGCATCACATATAGGCAAACCTCTTCATCACCCTTAACAACCTTTTCAGTATTACGCCGACATTCCATTACGTACATTGCAGCCGCGTTAAAACATATATTTCATCTCTTCATCCTACTTCTTATAAGTTACACTTTCGTTATCACCAAAAAAACTGCCAGATATTGGCCCCCTACCTCTTGCTCAAGTTGGCTCAGTGAATGATATCGAATCACAGTACAACATCTGATGTTTGAACAATACAATGACCTGGCATTCTGCACACAAGGATTTTAAAACACAGTTGCGCTCAAAAGTTTGCATACCCTAGTTGAATTTGTGAAATTTTGCCATTTCTTTTGAAAATATGAAAATATAGACAAAAGGTGACACACTCAGATTTAAATGGCCATAAAGGTTTGCTTGTCTTCACCTTTTTAAATTGTATAAAGTGTCATTGAGTTTGTCAGCTTCTGAGCGGATGCACTGATCTGGTTAGACACTGAGCCATTGGGAGCAGAAAAGAACTGTCTATGGACCTTAGTAACAAGATAGTTCAACTTTTTAAAGATGGGAAAGCATATATAAAGATATAAAAAGACTTGAAAATGCCAGTCAGTACTGTTCAGTCGGTGATTAAGAGGTGGAAAATTACGAGATATGTTGACACCAAGCCAAGATAAGGTAGGATAAGAAAGATTTCAGCCCAAACTGCCAGGAGAATTGTTTGGGACACAAAGAAAAATCCACAAGCTCCCTGAAGAGAAATACAGTATGCTCTGGAAAAAGATGGTGTGGTCGTTTCAAGGAGCAAAATAAGGAGGTACTTATCAACAGTGGTCGAGTTGCTAAAAGGAAGCCATTATTGCGCCAATCCCACTAAAAAGCCTGCCTAAAATATGCCAGACGACACCTTGACACGCCTCACAACTTCTGGAATACTGTCATTTGGAGTGATGAGACCAAAATAGAACTTTATGGTCACAGCCATTAGTACTATGTTTGGACAGGCCCACAGTGAAAAATCTACCAGTCCCACTGTAAAGCATGGTGTTGGCTCTCTGATGTTTAGGGGGGGTGTGAGCTCTAAAGGCACAAGGAATCTCGTGAAAATTGATGGCAAGATAATGCAGCATGCTATCAGAAAATACTGGCAAATAATTTGCATTCTTCAGCACGAAAGCTCACATGGGACGCACTTGGACTCTCCAGCATGACAATGATCCAAAGAACAGGCCGAGTTGACCCTCCAGTGGTTACAGAAGAGAAAGATGTAGGTTCTGGAGTGGCCATCACAGACTCCTAATCTCAATATCATTGAACCGCTTTGGGGAGATCTCAAACGAGCAGCTCATGCAAGATGACCGAAGAATTTGCAGGAGCTGGAGGCATTTTTCAAGGAAGAATGGGCAACTATACCACCAGAGAGAATTAGGGGCCTCATTGACAACTATCGCAAAAGACTGCATGCTGTTATTGATGCTAAAGGGGGCGATATAGAGTATTAAGAACTAAGGCTATGCACAATTTTCATTTCATTTTTATTTCATTTGCTTAACTTATTATCATGTTTTCTTTGATGATTGTGCCATTCCATATGACCTATAGTCAGATATGAATCCAATAAGGAATAAAATAAATGTGTTTTGCCTGGCCATTCATGTTTTCTTTAAAAAATGTTACCTATTTTACAAATTCAGCCAGGGTATGCAATCTTTTGAGCACAACTGTAGTTCAATTACCCACCCAGGGAAAACTTCAAACTGCATCCACAAATGACCACTAAGGGGGTGTCTATTACAGTTCAAAGCAAAAAGGCATAAGATTAGCTCACTGTATACTGCAACAGTCACACAAAATAAAAAAACATACTACTGTATATTGATGTCAAATGTATCCCTGCACCAATGCTAGCTTATGTTATGTAGCCTATCAAGTATGCTGCCTTGATTTGTATCTAACTAGCTTACGAGGCAACATTTATTTTATTAAGGAATTCCAAGATAACATTCATGTTCACAGAAAAAAGGAAAAGTTACCAGTCCTATTTGGCATTCCAAATGTGGGAAAAAACAAAGTTAACGCAAGGACATAGTACTTGCAATGACAGGCAAAGAGGGTTAGCTAGATAGCTATTCAAAGAGCCAACATTAAAAATGAGTGGGCTAGGCAGCATCGAGCTATCTAGTAACGTCAGCATGCTAGCTAACTACAGTCTGGCATCGTATTCAATTTAGCAGCAGTCAGGGTAATCTACATTTCAAACAGTGACAAATCCATTTGTGAGGCACTTGATAATCCACTTTCAAATACAAGGAAGAGTGGGGATATAAATGCATTGCACAGCCTACTTAGCTAGCCAACTACTTTCTTTGACCAACTGTCTCTTAATTTGCTTGCAGCAAATATCACTAGGCACAACAGCATAGGGTCGAGAGGCTCAGACAAAGATTCAGAAATTATATGACCCATTTTTGGGGTGTCTCAGATCAAAATACAGTGTTTTTTTTGACACGGATATTAGAAAATATGCTTTAATATTTAATATTTCCCATAACAATTATTTAGGATATTTATCTGGTATATTTGGTCCTTATTTGACACATACATACTTTCTTCAAGTTAAATCAACATCATACACTCATAGGCGCATCATTTGAAATGATATCTTCCACAGATTTTGTAATATTATATGTACGGCACGATGTGCACTAATATGAATACTATGACTGATAAACAACTTCTAAAAAATGAGGATCAGACAAGCTGCTGTATCCAATGCGGAACTGATTTCCTCTTCAATGAGACCAGTGTGGCTGTGGCAGAAACACCGGACACAGATACCATCTCAGACGTCATTGCGTCTCAAAGCTCTCCACAGTGCCCAGCAGAGAGGTCGGCCTTGATTGATCTACGCTTGGAACTAAATCAAAGCTGTGTGTCCTCACAAACTGAGAGCATGTTAGTAATGATCTCTTTTCATTTAAATTAGTTGTGTTTGTTCTATTGAATGCTATAAAGGCCTCCTATGTTTAGCTCAGTAATTAAATACACGAGGGTAGTCAGATCAGGTTTGCTGAGATCATGCTTTTATCTTTGGGAGAGAGAAAGAATAAACCTCAGATGGACCGAGACACAAACTGCAATGAGAGAGACAGATATTGAGAGTCATACTTCAGAGAAAGGAGTAGTTGACCCCAGAGAAGAGGGTGTACTCAATTAGGTAGACTGGTAGATCACTAAAGAGAAAGTGGTTATATTCTCCTAAGTATTTCAAAGGCTTTTTAACTGATGGGCAATTATAAAGAAGTGGATATAATCAGCATACCTGCATATAACCCTCCACTACACCACAGACTCCAGAGACTATAAGATCTGAAAAATGAATATTATACTTTAGCTGAGCCATTGGTTCAGTTCTTTGCGATAAAGAAATTAAAATGGGGAAAATCTGCCACATACTTCTCTCAGAAGCTTCCACACTATAGACTATATTAGTCAGAACGTAATTGGTGGACGTCAGGGAACAAAAAGGAGGAAGTATAATTTTTTCACCAGTAGCCAATGGCCGCTGTAACTATACAACAGGATAATTATTCACCATAGAGAAGCTGAGGAGCAGCATTTTGATAGCGATAAAAGTTGAGAGGGATGGGGGTGGGTGGGTAGGTGAATAGCATTCTGTTTCAGTTGAGCATGAGGTCCCCAGTGTGAGGAGGGATTTGGCAGGTGAATACACAGTTACTCTATCAAACCACGATTAGAGAGTAGGAAAAAGAGAGTGAGAAAGAGAGAGATGCAGAGGTACAGGATGATGATACGGCAAATAAGTTCAGTCAACAAATCGTCCATCCATTCTCTATACCACTTCTTCCTCACTAGGGTCACAGAGCTGACAATGACTTATTCCAGCTGACTATAAACTGACTTATTCCAGCTGACTATGAGCGAATGGCAGGGACTCATCCTGGACAGCTCGCCAATTCATCGCAAAGCCATTCACACACCATTCACTCACACACTCACACCTGCGGACAATTTAGAGTCTCTGATCAGCCTAATCTGAATGTCTGTGGACTGTGGGAAGAAACCGAAGTACCTGGAGGAGAGCCACTCGAACAATGGGAGAACATGCAAACTCAACACTGAAAAGCCCCGGGCCGGATTTGAACGCTCAACCTTTTTCTTGTGATGGGGCAGTGCTTTAAATGAAGAGGATTGTACAGTAGCAATGTGATCTCATCTCAACACGTCATATAATGACGCTTTTTGCCCAAGCATCAATATAGGATGATATAGAGCCTTTTCAGAATCCTTATTTGATCCCATTGTTAAACAGTTATTTTTACCCATCAAAATAACTTGGTCAGATTTATGCACTAAAACTACTTGGTTATGTTTAGGGTTGGGTTTAAATTAGGGTTACGACAATGTTTAGGCACTGAAACTACTTGGTTTTCATTAGTTGAGTAATATCCCCTTTGTCGATTTAAGCCTAAGTTTTCCCCCTCGCTGACAGGTAGCCTTAACATGTAACCCTCTTTTGTTTAGAGCACTTCCTTTTTGTTATCCCCTGAAGTTTAGTATTTTTGTATTGCTTAATCGCTTTATTTATGTAATAAATCCACATTCCTGCACCTGGGTCCTCCTGTCCCATCACTCCCCTGGTGCCCTTTTACCATCTTTGGGCGCCAGGATGTTACAGCACCAGAACGAGTTGTTTAAGTTTAGGATTAGGGCTGGGGTTGGTGTTAGGAGTATAATAACATGTCCGTCTTGTTTGAAATACTTGGTTTGAATCTCACCAGATACATCTTTTTCACGTTGACTGATGTTGTCAAATACTGACGCTACCTTCAGCATTCAAACCTGACGCCCAGGGCATCTGCCAAAGCGTCGCTAGGGTGTGAGGTCAGCCTCACAGTAGCCTCGCAGAGGGACTGTGCCAGCCATAGAACAAAGCTAACATCATTTGTTGCAGTCACGCTGTCACATGGCTATGCAATTACATAAAAACATCTTGAAACTTCCACTTCGGAAAGAAAATAAATGAGAAAACCCCTCGCCACAAAAAATTCAATGTTGCTTTTGCGAATAAAATATGACTAATTGCTACCCTAAATCAAGCAACTCATCAATTTATGCAGATTGACTGAGTTCACAGTACATGTTCAAAATCCTGAGGACTACAGGGGTGACAACTAGTTGATCTATGTCCCACACACATGCAAGTAAAAGACATTCTGACTCAAATGTCATCTTTACCAACATCATATTTTGTTTTGCCATTTGATTCACACACAATATTGACTGTCAACAGTACATAAGAATCTCTGTCCTTAGGGAAGGGAAAAAAATAAAATAGTCTATTATATTATGGCTTCAATTTCAGAATGGCCTATTTTGGCACATACAACAGCTGACCTGAGCACACTGCAACAGGACCTAGACAAACAAACAACAAAGAGCATGTCTGACCTCTCCTTTTCTTGACCCTGGCCAGAGTGAAGGTGGGAAACAGTGTGGGTGACAGTGGTAGTGAGATCAAGCGCATGCAGATTAAGGTGAGGAAATGTGATTGGGTGAAGTAATTATGACTGAGTAAACAGAGTTTCCAGCTCTACTGGCCTTTGCTTTCCTCTTTGATTCCCCAGGAACGTTGACAGGGAACTGGCAACTTCTGCTCCTACAAGCACAGGATTCCCTGTGTCTTATTACAGCCTGCCCTCCATGACTCCAGACATCCCCTCTCACACCCCCAACCCACTCTCATGCAGGCATGTGTTGCAGCCCCTGGCTACCATAGTAACGGCTGAGGTCGGGAGACTCAGTGATTCGGCTCTGCCCCCGCCAGTGCTAAAAGAATTCCTATCAGACGGCAGCTAACCAATTAACCTGTCTGATCCATGCCTCGGCTGCCTAGGAACAGCCAGAATATTCCACTCCACACTATTCTGACACATACAAGAGGACATCTTTTAGCCTGGAAATCAGTTAATGCACAAGCATCTGAAATACCCCTAAAAATAGCTTGAACTTCGAAGTATCTAAACAAAAATAACGATAGCCCCCACATAGGTGATACATGTTCATCTGAATAGTAATTTGCAGAGTGTAGGTGTCTGCTTGAAAAAGGTTCCAGCGGCACTTTTCTAAGTAAGCCTCCAAAGCAAGATGCCGAGAGTACAGTTGGTGGCCGAATTACAGTTTTATAAAAAAAAAAAAAAACAACATAAGTTGAAAAAAATGGCAAAAGTTCTTAAGATAGCACAAGGAACAATGTCAAGAATTATGACAGCATGTGCTCAATACCAATAATCATTGCAGTACAAAAGAACTGGGGCCACTATGCCAAAACAGATAGTTAGTATCTACCCTAATATATCACTACAGAATAGTACTAATTCAATACCAGTCTCGGCAAGAACAGAACGTTGTGGGCCTCCCAAAGCTGGCATTTATAACAGAGCCGCAATTTGGAGACAACTTGTGTGCAAAACTAAGGCACAAAAATGTATAACATAGTGCAAGAACACACAAACCTGTACCCAAAAGTGATGGAGAATGGTTTCATTACTCATCGTTTACACTTTTCAATATATTTTCGTATTTTAAGTAATCCAAAGGAGGCATTCCACTGACTGTATTTGGTTGCCAACTGTTAAATATGGAGGCGGTTCTGTGATGGGTCATTTTAATCAGTCTCATTGGGTCCAATGATTACTCTCCATGGACACGTACTGGGCAAACCACACAAGATCAGATGAACCCTATGGTGCAAACACCATATGTTCCCATATTCCAACATGATGACGCCCCAACACACTGCTGAAAATGTGGTTCCAGGGGCATAAGGACAGAGTCAAATTCCTTCCAAGGCCTGCACAGTCAACAGATCTGAACATAACTGATTCCTTCCGAGGCCTGCACAGTCAACAGATGTGAGCATGACTGAACCTTTACGAGAGGTTCTGGAGCACACAGAGCTACGTAGCTTTTCACTTTCTTCACCTCTCTATGAACTGGGAACTGTCTTCTAGAAGGATGGGTTAATATCCCATTACACACAGTTCAGAGATATTACAACAGCATAATATGAAGCTGTTTTAGGGTAAAGAGTGGGCCGACTCCTTATTCATCACAAGATATTCTGTTGTTGCGAGTGTTTGTAATTTTCCTCGAAACTGTATAAGTGCTGCATCACCTCTTAATTTTACACCGTTCCCTAGAATTAATTTGATTAATTAGAATCAATAAATGTGTGTAAATATTCACACATGACTTATAATGCAGAGTATGTCTCCTACTGCAAATGGGTTCAACAAGAAACTGCATCAGTGAGGGTCCTCAACTCAGAGAAGCAGAGAGGCCACACGCATGATGAGAGCATGAGAAACAGTGAGCCATTCGGCAGGGATGATTCACACACGATCAGACATTGGCTGACAACGTCCCCACGTCAGTGAGTCACATATGCACCACAGTGTTACAGTTACCTCATTAGAATGCACAACTGCTAATGTTCGCCCAATGACCTAAAAAGCAGCAAGCCAGTGCTGAGGCAGATCCCAGGGCTCAATGTGTCACATAAACAGCCTTGTGAGATGGTTTTCTGAGGATAAATGCACTCTATCCATCAACTTTAACTCAGCTGGTTTTCTACTCCCATCACTACCCACTCCACAGACTGCAGTATGTGGAATTATAAGGAAATACCTTCAAACTCATCAGTGATTCATTTCATCATGGGTGGTTTCACTGTTACTCAGTTAGACAATAAATACAAGCAGACAATGCACAGAAAGCACATTCTTTTTCAAAAAGGGAGCTCAAATGAAACAGCAGGAAATATACAGTTCACCCTGCTGAAGGTGAATTCTGCTGTCGGTTTGACAATCATTCACAAGATGCTTCACTTGTATTCAACCTCCCCATCCATCCATCCACCCCACCTCACACCAACTTTCTTGGTTGTCTTTGCCTGCGGACAAACCTGCTTATTAACATTCCGGACTGAGTAGCATTCCCTTGTCACTTGGTTAAAGAATATCAAGAGTATGGACTCACTATAGGCGGAGTGGACTTCACTTTTGGTCATTATATAACATGCATAACGCTTTGTTTCTGAGGCAAAGATGGCTGCAGATGCTTGCCAAAGTTTTGCAGGTGCTGTGACAAACTGACCTTTCCTAAAATACCTTGGATTCCACCCGTCTTCGTAACATCATGTCTGCAAGTGATGGACATCTCACTTGAGAATCATTAATCCAAAAAGCAATTATACTGTGCAGTTTTGACCCTGCATCTACTGACTGTTTCCATCTAACCTCCGTGGAGGAAGTTTGTCTGCGGCTTGCAGACGCTCATCTACATGAGGGGCTGCCTGCCGAACTCCCAGCACCCCTACACTCACCAAGTCCACTCATTATAGATCCCTCTGCTCTAAACGTAGGGCAAGAGACCGTCACGCATTGGCAGCATCATGGTAGCAGAGGAGCTTATGCTCCTGAAAACTAGATCCTGAAAAAAAATCCCTCTGCTAATGGAGATGTTCACCTCAACCCTGGTCTGGACAAACTCAACTGTGATGTGACAACATGCACCAGACCACAGATGGAATTTGAACTGCAGTTTAAGCGTTCCTCACTTGTAAGACTGCAGGCAGATTTTAATGTATCTCAAGTTAGCACACTGGTCAACTCCTTATCCCTGCAGAACAATGACACTCACACCTTGCTTATTGCTGACCCTTCCACTACCACAACAAATGAGCTATAGATTATTATAAATGCTGTTACAAAAAAACAAAAAAAAAAAAAACAGCCTTTGAAGCCATCCTTATGCTATCCCTTGAAATGTCCTTGACAATAGTTTATTACCCACAAAATGCTAGGGACGCGTTCTTTAGTCATTTATGCAATGTGATGGTGAAGAAGAGCTACTAATGTAAAACCAATCTAAACTGATTCAACAAAACTCAGAGGGAAAAAAATTTAAGGACTTTGCCAATAAGTTTCAGTTGATATCAAGGTTAAACAGTTCAATAGTTAACATAAACATTCAAAATCCTTATGGATTTAATGTTTACATAAATAGACAAAGAATTAAAAATGTTGTTAAGCTCTAATAAAAGGGAATTGTTTTGGATCCCAAACTTAGCTTCATGAGGCATATAAGGAAGATATATGAGTCATACACCTTTTCAAATTTAGTTCTATTTTAAGGAATCATACAGGTGATGCATCTAAAACTTTTATGAGTGCAATGACTCTTTCTTGTTTTTCATGTACTATAGGATGTGGTCTCGGGCAAGCAAGACAGCCTTAAAGCCAACTGAGTCATTGCAGAGCACTTCAAGTATTTGATTGGATAATAGCCACATGCTCTTATAACCATTTTCCTATATTTCTTAAGTAAAATAGGTAGCACTTTGAGCATCTAATTGAATATTCTGAGGTCCATTTGTTGTTTGAAGAACTTTGTTCAACTCTGTGCTAACCAGGTAGCTAGGTTCACAAGATTAACCTAAAGGGGGTGAGTATAGCATCCTCGAATGAGGAACTGCCCTTTGCTCGATCTAATTTTTAATCTAAAGCCATAAAAGAAATGGAATAACCTCTCTAGACATTTGACAATTTGCACAAATTTCTCTGTCTTTTTTCTCTATCTCTATCAGAAGGTAAAAAAACAAATGAGAACCTATCGTGTCCACAATAGTCATGTCTCCCTTAATCAAACAGATATTTTAGATAATGCTCATGCTGATTTTCTATTCCAGATCTTTTAATGGTGGTGCTTGTGCGTGTTTATGTGTGCACACGTGTCTGTGGGTATGTACAATGGGAAATGCATGGCTGCAATGTAGAGTGTCCATAGGCTTTCAGGCTGGGATTCCGGGGGCTGGATCTTGTGTTAAAACGAAGAGCCTAGTGCTAAAATACTGATGTCACATTTTCACACACTGGGAGGTAAGGATGGGATAATTTCATTCATAGTTACCTAAGTATACTACTGTACACTCCCTCTGTTTTCTCAAAATGGACATGTTGTGACTTAAGTACTTTTAGCACTGAGGTGTTCAATTGTATAGTGCACTTATCTGCATTATTGTACTTTTTTATGTACTTGTCCAAGGAATGCAGAAGGAAACAAGCAGTTAGCTAAATCTGGTGCAAAGAATCTGCTTTCATTGACAGTAAGTTTCTTTGTACACAGTCTTTGTAATAAATGAACTTGATAATGAAAACTAAAAATATAGGGATTCACTCAAGATTTTAATAAAATTGTTTCCTTCTCTAAAAGAGCTAGATATAGGATATTAGGACGCAGGAGTTTACAGGATACACATAGGAATGAAAAACGCTGTGGACTTCTATTTTAGAACGACTCCAACGTTGAAACACAGCAACTATTAATATTGCCTCGTGAGCAGACTATGTTGTGCAGAGGAGTAATGCACAGAACAAAGGGTGGAATTTAGAGGCCATTTAGCACTTATAAACATCAAACGCCAACATTGTCCCACATTGGTTACATTCTGCATTTGTGGCCTAGAAAGAGTCTAACACGCAGGCCCTCAGGCCTTGATCATTTAGATACACAAGCAATAAAAAATCAAAAATTAAGAAAACACAATTAATTAAGAAAATAAAATAATTCTAAGATGCCACAATCATATAAAAATAATTACACGGATTGCATCAATCTCCTCCGCATCACAATCTACAGACCGCAATGACAACAGCTTTACCTTCCTTACGTTACGACAGTTCAGTATAAAAAGGTCGTGTTATGCCACAGTATAAATTTTGTCCGAAAACCTTCAGCGCAATAACGAGCATTGACAAGCAACTGCGAAAATTCAGCTCCTCCTTAAAACTGGACAGCGCCGTGGTACTGAAAAATACACGGAGAAACAAACCCAGCGATGAGGGGGGGGAGGGACAACCGTTGTTTTCAAACGACAGTGCAGGCTACTCCGTGGCCTTAGAATCAGCGGCGATTAATAATTGTGTAAGATCCTCGAAACAGATTTAATCTATGCCCCGTTCGTATGAGACCATTATACATGTAATCTGTGATAAAAGGGAATTGATGGGGCTTTTAGGCGAAGATGGCGGCCGTTGCTAACCCAACCCAAAGCAACAGAGTGAGAAATAGGCCCGCGCAATGTTGATAGTAGAGCAGGAAAAAATGTATTGAGATAGCGGAGAAAATAAAAGGCAACCGCACTGTTATTTGTACATCTGACTATAACTTATCAACATGAACCGCCGAGGATGCGGTTCGGGTTAACCTCTTAGCCCTTCACAACATCCCCCAGTCAGGTACTAATATTTCGGTTATTTTCTTAAGCGAATATCGGTACCAGGCGTAAGGCTACACGAAGCCTATGTAAAGATAAAGGAATACAAGAGGCACACTGTCTACACCACCAGAAAATTTTAATAAATTATATGCGGGTGTGCAGCCTATATTCATGTGCAGTTAACATATGCTATACGACCACTGCGGTGCAAGGTTCATTACATGGTTCCTATTTACATTTACTATTCCAGCCACCCAAGAATGTCCCTCGTGTTTTTGCTTTTGCAATTCAGCTTGTTTAAATGCCTTACTTTAACATTGACTGTTCCTTTTCCTCTTCTTTCTTCTGTCGGTCCATGACAGCGAGGATGATCTTTCTCTCCTCCTCAGTAAGGTGGCTGAGGTCCGGCATCTCTGGGAGAGCAGCCGCAGGAGGAGCGGCCGGGCCGCCCCGGGGCCCAAGCGGAGCAGACATCTTTAGATGTAATTGCTAAAAAGATGAACATTAAGTAGGCTAATATAAATGCCGGAATTTAAATAGACCACATATTGTATTAATAAAGCAACGTCGATTTAAACTGGATCCCTTCTAATGGTTTACCGCGCGTCTAGCACGCATTTTGAAAGACCCATGTTCTTAAAATATGGTGAACCAGTTCGGTCATTTCGTTGGCTATTCACTCCTTTTGACGCGTGTACACAGTTATATACATTGGCCAGAGACGTGTAGATATCAACAGACAAACGCGTGAAAGGCAACACTAACCCGGACTTCGAACACGACCAAATAGCCTAGGCTTATAGCCTTGCTCACTGGCAGGCTATAAACCTCACCATATGTCTTTGAATGAAGAGACAATGGGTAACAATTGATTTTTTTTTTTTTTTGGTCGAACGCACATCAACAGAATTGTTTAGTTATCACTGGCTGCAGTAAATACGACCTAAAACCCCATTTGTGTTGCCTGATTCACACAATGGCTTTTTCAAAATACATAAATTCCAAGGCTACTTGCGAGTTCTTATGACTGACATAAGGACAACAAAGACTTTTTTTTTTTTTACAAATAAATGTTCGATCCATCCGCAGGTATGCCAAATAGCCTTCACTTCTCCCTATCCATCCATCGATGCATATGGAGAAAAATAAAACAATCTCTTGCCTTTTATTTTGCAATCATGTTAAATCCTGTCTAACCCATCGCTGCCCTCTTCTAGACGGCGGCTATTCGCATCATGAAGGCGTCCTGTCCTTTTCACCGATATTGTTGCGTCCTTAGTATCTATCTTGCGTTCGTTAATTCTTGAATATTTCTTAAATGCACAAAAATGGATGCAATGAGGAAAAAATCTCGTCAGCATAGGTAGGCGGAGCAATGGAAATACGTGGAACAAAGCCCAGCAGCTCCTGGGAAGATGAGCGGAAGATGAGTGGATCCAGGCTCGTTCATTGACAGCTGGCGTGGTAATCCCTTCAAAAACACGGACTGGATGAACCACTGCAGATGGATTTTTCATTTTTAGAGACCACTTAAAAACCAACAGGTTTCCCTTTAAAACCTCTAAAATGTGGAAATGAGTTTTGTAATGTTCAATAATGTCAATGAAAAAAATCATACTCTTGACTGATGTAATCTGTGACAGGTAGATGGCATTCATCAGCTAATGAGCAAACAATGTTTCATATCATCATCTCTTATTTCCCATGGGTTGCAATCAACCTTTTTCCATTCTACAACAATGCAATTGTTTGGCGGGATGATTGCTGCTTGCCTTGCGCTTTCCTTAATATGTTTTCCTATCAATTTTACTACAATTTTTTTTCCTTCTCATTCTCAACAATACTTGCAGATGATGAGTTAATTGCCACCTTATTGTTCAGTAACTTTATATGTGCAGGATTGATAATTTTGCTTTTTAGAATGACATTTGATTTGACTTAGTCATCAGTGTTTACCTATGGACACTACTATTGACCATCTATGGGGGACATTTAGCCTATCCATCAATTCATGTCTCAAGCAGGCCTACTAATTTCTTATTTTGGTTATTAGAATACTGAATGCCCTTACTGAGTTAAATGATAGATGCATTTGAAATTTGGAGATTCCCTTTAAATGTTTGGACAAAATACTGCACAAACCCTCCAGGAATTCCAACCAGTTTTAGACCCCCAGATTTAGGGACTCAAAGATAATTGGACAAACAAACATAATCACACATTTAATTATCATTCTTATTACTTGGTAGCAAATCCTTTTTAGTCAATGATGTCTGGAACCAAAAGATGTCACCAGATGCAGTTTCTCCCCAAGTTATGTCCTGCTAGATGTTCACTGCGGTGTCAAGTTCCTCCTCACTCTTAGGCCAATATTCCTTCAGTAAGATAAATGGTCGTTTGGATTTGGGTCAGTTGATTGACTTGACTATCATAGAACAGTCCCCTTCTTTGCATTAAAGTGAAGCACACAGTGAAGTGCGTCAAATTGAGCTTGAAGCATTTAGCTGGATCTGAGCTCACAATATGTATACCCTTACACAATTCAGAGTTCATCCTGCTGCTTTTGCTCAAGCTCTTCTCACTGTGAAACCAAAGATCCAGTGGAGGGTGCTTGATCAGATTCCGTTCCACCTACAGCCCCAACTCAAAGGAATAAGCCTAACAAATCAATTTAAAACTGAAACCTGACAGCCATTTTGAATGTACATATAAGATTAAAACTAAGGGTGAACTTGAATACAAAATTGAGAAAGATATATCAAGCAGTTTCACAGGAACAGTGATAACAAACTCCAGTGTCAAAATTCAGGCTTGAGGCCCGCTGACCATTTTGAATATGCAAATGAGGCAAATATATTCCATGGTGCCCAACTAGGCAGTTGGGGAAACCTGTATACAAAATCTGGTGAAGCTGCACTCAGTAGTTTTCTTAGAAGAGTGACAACAGATTGACTTAACCTGGCAGTCATTTTCAATATGCAGAAGAAGTTAAAAACCAAATGGTGCACAATTATACCTCAGGGAGAACCTTTTATGATCTGTGATTTATGTTTGTTCTGATTGATGTTTATTTCCACTTGGTCTGTTTAGTTTAAGCATTCAGTATCATCAGCCAGTTTATGCACATTGTTTTCCCCTGCGATGTCTTTATGTTCTTTTATGTTTTTTTTATGTTTTTGCCTCTATGTTCTTTGCCAGTGCAGGCCCCCTGTCTACGAGCTGTCACATTTCGGTTGATTTCGGAAGTTTCTGGTGTTTCACAAGTTCCTTCAAGCCTCGTTTACCTCCTTCAACACTGATTACTAATGAAATACTAATCACACTAACGTTATATGTTTTGTCTAGTTTACCTACTAACCCTTACTAATATACTAATCCTGTAAATAACTAGCATACTAACTTGCACATTTGGGTAATATTAATTCTAAACAGACTACTAACTTAACTAATTGATTCTCTCCACTTTCCACATTAATCTGCAACTCTGCCCTCTTTGCTCTCCCAGTGCTTTGCCTTTGTTCTGCAGAAACCTTCCAACTATCTCTTCTACTAATCTGTTTCTTCCATTTCTCCCTACATAGGCACTCCTTGAATGGAGCCGTTGTTGTTTAAGGATGCCGCTTGAAAACTAGTCTTTGTCATTGTTTCCCATTTTGTATTGTGTAATTACCTCTTGTGTTTTCCCCTGTCAGTTAATGTTTAGATTATTCCTCGCACCTGTTGCCCCGCCTAGCTTCTTGCCTCCCTTGTGTAGTCCTTCACTTCTGCCTAGCTTTGTCAGACTGATCAACTTTTCTCTGTGCCGAGCTCCATGTACGCCAGTTATCTGTTTGTGATTCTGCGACGCCCTTCGGTTTGACACCGAATTCTGTCTCTACCTGCCTGGTTCTGTTTGCTCCTGATTACAATCAATTTTCTGCCCGACCACAATTGCTGTGTATTACTGCCATGGCTTTTGGAATTCAGATTACGGACGCTGTACTTCCCCACAGCTTCACTATTTGCTACTGTTGCCTGTGCTTTTTGGTTTTTGAACCCTTGCCTGTCTTCGGACTCTGTTTTTTGGATTGCCTCTCTGTACCGTCACTGTGTTTACCTGGCTTTGAACTCAGACTCAATAAAGACCACGATTTTTGCACTTCTGAACTACTTGCAGTTGGAATCCTTTACCAGACATTACAGAACCTGTATATAAACTTTTAACCAAACTATACCATAGGGAGGAACTGTATGCAGAATTTCTCTAAAATCCACTGCATATGCTTCTTGGAATTGCTATTAAAAATAGTGTCATGGGCACTGTAGCTCATCTGGAATGTTTATAATTGTACAGGCTGTTAAATAATGCCATGAACAAACTTTGGTGTCCTCATGGGTAGGAACATATGTGCCAAGTTTCAGCTTCATAGGTCAAGTGTTTTCGGATAAGATGTTTTAACACCTTCAAAAGTGGGCACGGCCAAAGAGCTGAGGTGAAATCAAGGGCAAATTTTAAGATTTCAAAACACCCATCAAATATGTTTTAGGGCTTGCTTCCATCTACCCATATACTAAATATCAGCTTAATCGCTTCAAAAAAAAAAGCTGCTTCACAATGACCCTATAGGCCTATGGCATTTTCAACATGGCCGTCATGGTGGCTATATTTGAAATCGGATTCGAACGTCATGAACAAACTTTGCTGTCCTCATGGGTAGGAACATACAGTATGTGCCAAGTTTCAACTTTATAGGTCCAGTGGTTACGGATAAGATATTTAAATTCAACACCTTCGAAAGTGGGCGTGACCAAAGTGCTGAGGTCAAATCAAGGTCAAGTTTCAAGATTTTACAAAAACTATCATATGTTTTAGGGCTTGCTTCCATCTACCCATGTACCAAATATCAGCTTAGTCACTTCAAAAACTTCCACAATGGCTGTACATGTCATTTTCAATGAAATTGGATCAGAATGCCATGAAGAATTTTTGGTATCCTCATGGGTAGGAACATATGTGCCAAGTTTCAGCTTTATCGGTCCCATGGTTTCTGAGAAGATGTTTACAGACGATGCTGACACCGACGATGGACAGACGGCCCATGACATAAGCCCACCGGACCTTCAGTCCAGGTAAGCTAAAAATTTATTCACAATGATGACCTGGTAATCATTGTGAATATGCAAATGAGGTGAAAAATATGGTGCACAAGTACACCTCATGAAGAACCTGTATGCAAAATTTGGGAAAGATCTACTCTCGTGAATGGCGATAAAAAGCTTTAGAGTCAAAGTTTAAGATGCAGGCTTGTTGTCCGTATGAAATATGCAAATAAGGGAAGAAATGACAGTGCACAACTAGACCACGGGGGACCAGTACACTGAATGTGGTGAAGATTTGCTCAATAGTTCTTTTGGAACAGCAATTACAAATTAATGCAACATGACAACCTAGTAAGCATTTTGAATGTGCAAATTAAGTTAAAAACTTCAAATGGATGTATTGTGTTTTGCCATGAAATTCTTCCATTGTTAACGGACAGATGGCCGACAGCAGACAATGGACGACAAACCATGGACAAAGAACAATTTGATCAGGCCACCATCGGTGACAATGGTCGGCTAAAAAACAAAGGTTGAACACTGTGTTCTAATTTACAATTTTATTCAGAAGACTTTTTGAATAGTACAGCAAATAAGCTTGCAGGTTATGTGCTTTGGCGCACTCTCCATCTCTAAAATGGTTCTAACAGTTGGGCTTGGGGCACTCCAGTGTATGCTGCTTTTTGTTCCAAGCACAGTTAATAAGCTGTCAATGTGTCCTCATTAGGTGCATTTCATTTTTAAAGACGTTACATTCAGAACAGTTTTTAATCGTATATGCATCTCTGCCTCCGAGAAAATTATATATTTCATACTCTATGAATTGATGCAAATGATTGCTGGAGTAGGCTACACATTCTGTATATCAAAAATTGCTGTTCCAAACTAAGTGGGTAGAGTCAAATAAAATCGGCGGGTAGCAAGGCTGGGCGAAATAGATTAGAAGCTGACATGCTTAATAACAGGATGTAAAATGCTTGGATATTTTCTTTAAATGATGATCCGATTACAAATTGAAGTTTATCATTGTCGTAACTGGCAAATGAAGCTAGCTAGCTAGAGCGGCAAATTGTCAAGCAACATTACCATTTTCAGGACGTTCGTGGTTTGAGCAAAATATTGAAGCGGCTCAAGTTACACTATGACTATAGCTTTTGCAGGCTATTTTTACCATTTCCCAGCTATGAAATTAATTAATGAAAAGTAACTAGATTTTGGTGTTTGTCTGGCCTTTCAGGAAAAACACTACATTGTGTGCATATTCCAGGGTTGCCAATTCTCACACATTTTATGTGAGACATATTAATTATGTCCTGAGTCACGTCGGCATGAAAAATAAATTCTGTTCACTTGAGTGCATCTTCAGGATCCGGGCTCCCAGGCACCGTGTTAAGCTGCTGAAGTTCAATAGACCCACCTATAAATGCCACCCCCAATGTTATTTTGAGGAAGAAACTCCAGGCAGATGGATAGATCAAAGGAGGATACCTAGGCAGCGTAGGATCCTGACCGATTAGAGTACTAGGAAGGGTTACAGGCAGGAATCAACTTGCCGATGTCACGCAGTGTCCGGATCAGGTCCATCATGGTGAATTTCTAATTTGACACAAGCTATGTTTACAATCCTTGTGTGGCTTTGATAAAACTTTCCGTGATAAAGTAAAACAAAAAATTATGTTTTGGCACCACACAGGTTGTGCTGAGATTTACATTGCTGACCTTCAAAGGTAGGGGAGACTGGGGTCCGATGAGCCATGGGGACCAATGACCCATATCACTATTTTGCGATCAATCGATGCCGAAGGTGTTTAAAATAGGCAAAATAGTGATATGGCTCATTTATCACCATGACTCATCAGTCAATGGTCAAATATTTTGCCTATTTTAAGCAGCTCTGTCATCGATTGATCGCAAAATAGTGATATGGCTCATTGGTCCCCATGGCTCATTGGACCCCAGTCTCCCCTACCCTTTAAGAAGGTCAACAGCAAACAGTTAGCAAGGAAAACAACTAATAGGAATGGTCCAGTAAAGATCCTTCTAATGCAGAAAGCAAACAGACTCACCAGACTGAGCTGCATGCGACCTCTTGCATGGAAAAGAAGCAAACCATGTTAGCGGATTTACTAAATTTTGTAGCATTCATATGAAAAGTGGTTGACATTGGTTTTAGATTAAATGACAGGAATGAGAGAATTGAAACAATAGTGGATCTCAGGTTTACAGTGTAAGACTATACATGAAATGATTAACCCTTTTGCACAAGAGTTGTCGAGTAGTTCAAGTAGTAATGTTAAATTGCAATTTACAGTGGAATTCCAGAAGTTTAATTGCAAATGGACTGGAATTTAAGATGGTCTAAAGGATTGAAATATCACACCTGATAAATGCATTCAAGAAACATGGCTGAAACCAAATTTAGAGTTTGTTGTGGTAGGATACAATTCAGTGAGAAATGACAGCAAAACTAATCAATAGGGTGGGCTGTATCACATTCATTGAAGAAACAGGATCATTTCATATGAAACAATTCAGAAGAAAGTTCTGCCTGACCCTTTTAGAATGAGCTGATTTTTTTTCTTTTGCGCAATGACTTTAGTGTCACTACCCACGTGTGAATGTCTTCTGTGTCTTCTTCCATTCAGCAACCTGAGTGTCAATTAGACGTAATGTCCCCTTTGACTGGTTTGCACGTTGCGCGCTCCCTTATCCTTGGCTGTGTCTAATTTCATAGTTAGCTCTCCCCTTGTATCTGTGACGTATTTATACCCCCTTTTTTGGGTTTCAGGTTGTTGGTTTGTAACTTGCTATGTGTGCTTAGAACAAGTCTGCATTTATTAGTAAAACCCTTGGTCTTTTGGAAGTAAAATGTAACCTTTACTTCTAGTGATTTATGGTAGCTTCCTTATTCAGTCAATAGGAACAAGATCCCAAGCCTTTTTCACAGTCTCCAGGATTGGGATGGCACTCCTGTTAATTCTGTTCCAAATTGTTTTTCTGTCCAGTTTATTAGGAACAAGCTCTCAATCCTTTTACGGTCATCAGGATTGGAACTGTGTTCCTCCTAAGCTACTTTTTCCTGCCTTTGAATAGTTCAGCTCTGGTGAAGTGTGCACTCCACCCGGCATTCAACCCAGAAAGCCACTGGCCGGAGATTGGCAACGCCTACACAGATTCACCAACTACATATGAACTGAACTGTGCTATCCTGTTCTGGGCTCCTTCCCACTGTTACCATATTACTATCAATAAACCCTACAACTGGGTTGTATTCTGCCTCCGCACTTGACTCCTGGTCTGGATCATGACTGGTAGAGGAGGTTAAACCTAATAAAGTGGTGATATGCTCAGATTATGTAGCCGCAAAACAAACCATAAAATTAAGACTACCAACTCAAGAGGATCTTTTAATTGAGGTTTGCCCAATCCTATTAAATTTACAGCATTTAGGAATAAATATTCATTTCTCTTGGGCACCGGCATATGTTGGGGTAGAGCACTAAGAAAAAATTATGGTGAATATTTAAAAATTTGTGTTGGAATATTAGAAGCATAACCACAAATTATGGAACCACAAATGGAATAATGACATTTTGGTGGGAAATCTGGAATAATGACATCAAGGGAAGAGATTTCTACAAAATTCAGACGTCTATCAGAGTTAGAAGCAATAGAGGTAAATGAAAGAAAGAATTTTTTTTCCCCCCTAGGTTAAGATTATGGCTTACAGGGCTCAATTCTGCTTTTTATACCATGAAAAAGTTTATGTCAGATACATGTGAGGCTTTTAGTTGAGGGAGTTTCGGTGTATAGGGAGAAAGATTGAAGGGTGGGGAGGTAGACATGGAAAGGGAGTAGCGCATAAAACGTTTGTTGCAGATTGGGGACAAAGAAGTCTGGGTACACCGGGCTGAATGTATTTCAATAGTCGCGTTTCCATCTCACTACTCCTATATGCATTTTGAAAATTCACATCGGAAAAAGCATATGGAAATGGTAGAATGCAAATGAACTTCCTCTAAATCCACAGGGTGTGCTGCGTTTGTTTTTCTCCACCCTATTTAAACCTAAAACACCAGGTGAGATGAGTTAAGCGTGTAATCAACTGCTTTAATTCATCAATTAAGTGCTGAGTGAAATCAAAAACCAGCAGACACTGCGGCTCTCCAGAACCAGGGTTGACCACCACTGCTCTAAATTAACCGCTTTGATATCCAGAATACTGTAACTCCTTAAAACAGTCGTGATGTTATGCACCCCAAAACAGTAGGTGGCGGTATGCACCATTAGCGGTTCAATCGCTAAGTCAATCAAAGAGAAGGAAGAAGTAGCTATCCTTGCGGAGGTCATGGCCAGACGTACAGCGATAGTTGTTCTCCTTGATTTATTTTTTGTTTTTTGGGTCAACGTGATTTGGAGGCCTAATTACAGCTAGCTAAATTATGCCTGGGCTGCTTTCAAGCGGACATTGGCGCGCTTCATGGGATTTCATCGCGCTTTGCGTTTGCAGAACTGCATGATCCGAGAGTTGGCTAATGTTGTTGAGCTAGCTTACTAGAGCTTGTTGCTAGCGGACATGAGTCCTACTTCTGAATCGTGGAGGGCGAGCGTTACTGCTGCAACTATCCCGGTCGCTCGGGATGCCGCTGATGTTAGTGCACGTTTCTCGCTAACGGCTGACCTCCTGCGGCTCTTCAGCTATGTGAGATACGAGAATTTGGCTGCCGGGCTGAGTGGAGGGGTCATGTCGACAATTGTGCTGCATCCCCTGGATCTTGTTAAAATTAGGTTTGCAGGTGTGTTTTACTAATGATAACTTGTCCAACTAGCAAATTGGCATACTGGTTACCTTGGGATGCAGGCGTTCAAGCTCGTTAGCAAGCTAACGTTAGATATCTCCATAAATATGCTTGTGGCAAGTTTGTATTGAAATGTGACGTTTACTAGATATGAGTTTACAAGTTATTTTAAAAACGTTGTGCATGACTTGATCTCAGCACTTTGCTTCATTAGCTAACTTGCTTACGTTAAATTGCATGTCGCGTTACTCCGCAAGCTGGTGAAACGTAACGTAAGTTGTCTTGGTCCATGTTTACTTGGTTAACATTACATTTTCTGAATTCAAAATCATGGGATTACGTGTGTTGGCGCGATGTTTTGCTCTAGCTGCAGTTCTATAGGCGAAAGGCTTGTTCCATTCTTTGAGAACCCCGTGTTCCGCTGTGCCCCCCCTCCTCCCCTCCTTCGCTCTCTCTGAACAGTAAGCGATGGTTTGGCGCTGAGGCCCAAGTACGACGGAATGCTGCACTGTATGAAAAGCATCTGGCAGGTGGAGGGAATTAGGGGGCTTTACCAAGGAGTGACGCCCAATATCTGGGGAACAGGAGCATCTTGGGGCTTCTATTTCTTTTTGTGAGTACAATCCAAATGCCGGGCTTTACAGAAATAAGCCTGTTGCTGTATATGTATTTTCCTCAAATTCTCTGTGCGTAGCTCAAGTTTTCTAGTAAAAACTCAACCTCTCTCATCAAAACACTCCTGCAATACATGAGCAATTGCTGTTGTCCAGGAGGTGGCATCATGAACATCTAATACATTTGCTGCATCAATCCTGTATAGCACTGATTTTAAAGAAAGTCTGTTCTTTGCAGCTATGTAATCATCTTTGCTTGTGGCAGATGGTTTGTTAGTCAGTGCACTGTTAGATGTCCGAAGCTTTCATTGTAAGGGATAGGCTTATTTTGAAAGCCTCTTGTTGTTGCACTGATTAAACAAGCATACACAATTTTACAATTAAAAGGAATGCAGCCAATTCATACATTGATGCATTTCATTAGACATTGACTCCCTTTGTCTATGTCTAAGTTTTGTGACTGTTGTTATGCTGTCCACAGCTACAATGCGATCAAGGCATTCAATCAAGAAGGTCGCCAGTCTGAACTGAGCGCTGCAGAGCACCTGGTGTCTGCAGCACAGGCAGGTTAGTACTGCCTCAGTCAGTAGGCGGTGCTGGACTGTGAGCCTTATTTGGCATGCACTGCCTCAGACAGTTGGCTGTACTGGTTAAAGACCCTGATGTGTCTAATCTGGTCCTTGATCAGACATAACAAGGACATAGGACTCTGTTGGGCACTGCTTCCCTGTAGGTTCATAGAATCAGTCATTTATTTGAAGAGTAAATATTTGTTTTTCCAACAAGGTGCGGCCGTCACATGGCATTTGCCTGGCAAGCTGGTAACTCCAGAGACAAGACTGTGCAAGTTTTGTGCGTTTGCTGAGATGGCAAAGGAAGAAATATTTCATTTTTCTGTAACGCAATAATGATAAAATTAGAGCTGTGCCAAATTTTATGCAATTTGAACCGCCTCCAAATCTAAAGCCAACTCTAATGTGTGACTTCACATAGCTGCTGAAGTTCAATAGACCCACCTATAAATGCCACCCCCAATGTTATTTTGAGAAAGAAACTCCAGGCAGATGGATAGATCAAAGGAGGATACATTGAAGTACTTGAAAATTTTTAATGGCAGGTGATGGCATGTTGATCCGTAATCTAAGAGTAAGCCAGAGAATAAGACTGATATGTCCAAAAATTGCTTTTTTATTTATATATTTTTTAAAATAAGTCATGAATCAGGGTTCCCCTTATTTTTGAGTTACCAGTTTTGTGAAGAAAGTAACAAGATGGTTGTTTGCGGTTGGAAGACTTGGTCATTACTCTTAAAGTTGTTCTGCAAAATTGGAAAATATGCTTGTCTAAAAGTTGTTGGCTAAGCAGAATTCTGTAGTTGACTGTTTAGCTCAGAGCCAGTGGTTGGAAGAAGTAAGCAATTGAGCAATAGAAATGGCAGAAAGAGGAAGTCTGGTGCCTGGGTAGTGTTTTGTAATGGCAGAACTGAGCATAGTCTGCTGTAGCCTGGCAGTTTAGCTTTGATGTTTGACACTGTGACTTTTCAGTAAATATGAGGTGGGTAATTTCTACATTTCATTGTTACAATACAGTCTACGTTATCTTGGTGATCCTGAACGTTAGTTTACGTAACGCAGCTCATGAAAAATCTATTATGATTTAATGTCCATTACTCCTCTGGTCTTCTGTTGGAGATTTGAGTCTCCTTTACTGCTTTTCAGGGGTGCTGACACTTTGTTTGACAAACCCAGTCTGGGTGACAAAGACCCGCCTGGTCCTGCAGTATAATGCTGATCCATCCCAGAAGCAGTACAAAGGGATGCTGGATGCTTTGTGGAAGATCTATCGCTATGAAGGGATTCCAGGACTGTACAGGGTGCGTTTAACCTCCAGCATTGTTCTGTGCTTCTTAAACTTTCAGTTGTCAAAGGGACAGGTTTATTGCTTTACATGTATGTGTGCAGAAAGGCAATGTTTTTACCATTAATAAAATTTCAAATGTCATAGTTGATGATTAAAGTTTTTCAAGGAAACATATTTTCCTATATCGTGTCTTTACATTAATTGATGGAATCCATTGCTCTAATACTTAGGCCGAACCAAAAAAAAAAAAAATCATGTGTTTCGGGTATAAATCAAGAATTTGGGGTAGGGTAGGTGTCTTGAGATAACTTTGGATATCAGCAGTCTCCAAAAAAAAAAAAAAAATACCGGGTCGGTATCAGAATTGGACGCAAAAATCACGTCCCAGGCGCTTAATCACATCACAACCTGGAAATGCCTATCCTGGAGATTAACCTTTCTGTAAGGAAGAAACCATGTGCTGGAATTATTCCAGGAAATCAGGGGAATCTAGTTCCTCCTCTTTACACGTGCAAGAAGGCCTGATTTACATTTTTTTGAATTACACGCAAGTACTCACTACATGCAGAAAAATCAAAATAACGCATTCCCAGTTGGTGGATGGAGTAATGGTTCATAATTGCGGTCAGTGTTAATGCACCATTCACACAGTTCTTTTCCCTCGAATGCCCCCCCACCCCTCGGCAGGGATTTGTTCCTGGCCTCATAGGTACTTCCCATGCAGCGCTTCAGTTCATGCTATACGAGAAATTGAAGAGGGACTGTAACAACTATAAAAAGATGCCTTCTCAAGCACAGTTGGTGAGTAAAATGAACAATTGTGCAAAAAGCTTTGTTTAAACCTAGATTGTTGAGTTGCAGAATGCAGAGGAGAGAAATTTTCCCTTTGAATTACAAAATGCAAAGGTAAAGAAAAATCAGGCTCCAGTTATTGGCACCTTTGACTAGAAATGCACAAAAATACTATTTAAAAATACTTTATACACATGAATTCAAAATGCTAACATAAATTGTGTACTTTATTAATCTTTCAATGGAACCATCCAATGTTATGAATTCAGCTAATTGAAATTCGCTTTCAATCATATCAAGGTTCCACAAGTAATAGCAGTACAGTTAATGAAATTAACCACATTTAAACCAGGATTTTAAGTAAATTGAAGTCCATCTAATGTTTAATGAACTATATTGTCTTTACATCATTTCCATTTTTAGTAGGGTTAAAAAATGGGCCAGCGTACATGCAGATCCTCTGGGTTGAATTGTAGTGGGCAGTTGATGAGTACAAACCCAAGAATGTGACTGATCTCAATAGGATCAGGAATGTCCAAAATCCCTCCAAAGGAATGCTTAAACTTTGTCGCACACTACAGGAAAAGACTTTACGCTGTTATCCTCAAAGTAGGTTACACCAGGTATGAATTCAGGGGTGCCAATAATTATCAAACCTTCATGTAGGTGAATTTGTTTGGTAATTAAATGCATCTGATTTTGTTTGGTTTCATTGGAACATCAATAAATAAAAAAATTCTGCATCTTGGTATTCTGAATTTCTCTTTAGTTTTTTTAAATGGTATTTTAGTTCGTTTTCAATTAGGGGTTTGAATAATTCTGGAGCCCACTGTATCATGTGGATTCAAAATTCCAAAATGTTTTTGGCTCGAATTAAAGCACTCATATTTACTTCTAAACAGGCTCCATTGGAATACATTGTGATGGCAGCAGTGTCCAAAATATTTGCGGTGGCCGCAACTTACCCATATCAAGTAGTACGTGCGCGCCTGCAGGACCAGCACAATACGTATGATGGGTTTTTCGACGTGATTGGAAGAACATGGAGGTGGGCCTACTCGAGAATGTTCATCAGAAAAATATACTAGATTACATGAGTGCTATGTATTTCACCATTTTGGAATTTGCCCCTTAAATTAAACAAGTCTGTTTTCTTGTCTTGTAACCTGATTTGATGAGTGGGTTTTTCTGAGATGCTCAGTTTCAGATCTTTCGATTAAAGATTACAATTTCTTAATGATTTTGTACTTGCTCCATAGGCATTATATTGTGTTCAAGGAAGTTCATGACCCTGTGACTAAAATTCTCTGCCAGTGTTACATGGGCTGTTTTGCTTGTTTTGATGGCTATATGATTGTTTTCCATTCTGTCTGGAGATTAAGAAGCTGTTTTCTGTCAAGTGAATGCAAAATGTATTTCTAAGATATTAACTCGACTGTGTAACTGTCACGTAACATACCAAGAATGGTTATCATTGAAGAAAAACTTCCAGAGCTTCACATAAAGAAAATATAGCAGTCTCACAGATGATGATTTTAGTTGTTCACTGATTGTTTTTCCCTTGCAGGAACGAAGGAGCAGTTGGATTTTACAAAGGGATGGTGCCCAATCTGATACGAGTCACCCCAGCTTGCTGCATCACTTTTGTGGTGTTTGAGAATGTGTCCCGAATTTTGCTTGGGCAAAACATATGAGATATTCATGGCGTCTGCTGAGTTGCCCAGACGGCCAGTGCCAGGTTGCCATGTGAAAATACCACCACGCTGGCCTCTTAGACTCTGGTGTGGGGCCAACAACCTTTTTTCCAACATAAGTCTTCCGTAAGAGATGCTGCGAACTTTACATGGATGTAAAAACTATTATTTCCCATCCATTTAGCTGGATCTAAAATAAAAAATTCTGTTGACAGGGAAAAGCAACCATGAATATGATTGTTGCATCCTTAGATATTTGGACAAATATGATTGTTGCATCCTTAGATATTTGGACAGAGCTCCTTTTCATGATCTGAAGACTTGTTATCCGACCGTTTTGGAACTATTGGAGTACCATTGAACTTGGTTATGAACTGTATTGTTTGAATAATACTGCCACTCATTGTGTATACAGCGGGGTATTACTTAAGTCACGTGAAGAAATAAGGTGTTGACACCTACCATCTCAGGTGTTGCAGCTGAAACTATGTGATGGTGTACACTGTCGAATGAAGTGCACATTACACATTTTTGTAAAAATGTTCATTGGTTTCATCAATAATGATTAATTTATATGGCCTAATTTGGCCACTTGGACTGCATAAGCTTTTTCCAACTCTTTATGACTTTAAAGTTATGGCTCAGATTTGGAACAGCCTTGGCTGATTACTGATTAACATACAATGAAACCAACCATCCTTCATTCAGCGACTGAACCCATTATTTGAATGTTTAACTCGGGTGTATTCAATACATTGCATTATGTTAGACAAGATATATGGAACTGAATTTCTGAAATTCATTTCTGTATACTTTATTGTCCTCATTGAAAATTGCGATGGTTATTTTTTTCTTTCAGTATTAAATCTGCAAATTTATCACATTTAATATGACTATAATCACTGCAGCAAAAGTGACATACCAATAGGGATGTCTAATGGACTGTGCAGGTGCTTTAATTATAATGGATTCCTTGTACCTTAACCAGTAAGACTGCAGAAGCTGGTGCAAATCTTAGCCCGAATTTTAAAGTGGTTGAGAGTTAAAAACAAAAAAAAAAAAAAAAAAAACTGTAGTCAAAATGGCTGACTTGGGCCATATAAATTAATTATTATTATTAAAACCAATTCACATTTTAAAAAAATGTTCAAAGAATACTTCTTTCTGCAGTGTACACCATCTGATAGTTTCAGCAACATCTGAGATGGAGGGGTTGTCTGTCCATGGTGATTTTAGACTGAATTACCCATAATGTACTCTTTGTCGCCTCAACTAATGAATGTAATGTAAATCATGAAAGTTTTTTAATGCACCCATGATTCATAGTTGGGTAGGTGTTTGTTTTTGAAAACCCTAAGCACTTTTGAGTCAACGTCTGTGAGGGTTTTTGTCATATTTCTTGGATTTTAAATTCAAATGTCCATTCATTTCAGATTACTTATAAATGTAAAATGTTACTCAATATGTGAAAAAGCTTAAATTTTAAGCAGGGAAGCCCATGCTTTTTGTAAATTTGTATTGCAGTATTTTGTGAATAATTGTTGTGTTTATTCGGTCCTTTTTTATGTCCAGGGTATTCCAATGTGCTGTTTGTCTATTTGGTGTGCTTCACTCTATCCATTCTGTATTTCCTTATACTCTGTGCTGCTCTCATTCAGTACTTGATTCAAAACTCAGAGATAATCAATTTAAAGTATACACAATAGTGTACCTCTATTTCACACACGTGTGCCATATTTGTAAATTCTGGTGCTATATAGGAGATTTCAGTGGGTCGTCCCTTTCCCTTTGTCTTGTGTTTTTGTGTGGAGGCAACAAGCCATATCCTTGTCTAATGCAGGGCACATTGTAGAAATGTTGATATAATAAAGAATTTTTTTATCCTGTACCGTCATCTACAAGTCCTTGTGATGATGGTGGTGTTCAACTCTTGGGCACTGCCATCATGCAGTGGTTTGTTCTGTAACCTAGTTTTAAGTGTAATGTGTCCAATCGCTCATCTTTTTTGTATTTGTGGTAAATCGCAAAGGTACTCCAAGTAATTTCTGACTGCTTGATGGCCTAAAAGCACCAACTTTGTAAATAAACATCCCTCCCTCCTCTTTTAGCCTCGGGACCCCGCAGGGTGACGCCTTTCATCGTGTGTCAGTGTTTAGTGAGAGATGTGCGCCCTCGTCAGCTCGCATTGGATATTGGAGTCTTCTTGTTGAAATCAGTATATCGTCGGCCTGCTGATAAAACCTATCTCCAAATTGATAAACAAAAACTCGTATGTCCACTATTCTTACATGCAAAATTAAAAACATTTTTTTTATTTATATTTTAAATGATATTTATATATTTATTTTATTATTTATTTTTTATTTAATATTTATTTTTTATTTTCCTGTAAAGTGTATCATTTTGAAGATACAAGGTTTTATCAGCAGGCTGACGATATGCTAGCAAAACTGTAACCTAAAAAGTTGTTTACTTACTGAATCTTTGCCTTAACCCCAAGATTAAACCTACTGGAGACCTGAAGTCTAATTGCAACTTCAAACCGAGATGATTTTTAACATTTTTTGTTATTATCGATTGATGAAAATGCACTGACATTTTTGCCCCTTGTAGCTAAATTTCCCTGCGGATTTTCAAATGACTTTTACTGAACTGTTGATAAATTGTAGATTTAGGTGGACTAAATTATGTCAAACAAAAGTCTACTCAAATTGGGGGGATATGTATTTTGAAAAGATCTTGCATCTGTTGATGCCAAGGATGAACAAACTACATTCCACAGTTCCCGTGAATGTTTGATGTCACCCCACAAGTTTTCAGTGGAGGTTCAGGTCGGGGTTGAGCTGGCCACTCCATTACCTCAATCCTGTTTGTCTGGAACCAAGATGTTGCTTGCTTACTTGTGTGTTTGGGGTCGTTGTCTTGTTGAAACGCTCATTTTGGAGGCATGTTCTCTCTGGCATATGGCAACATAATCTTAAGTATTTCAATGTATTGAAACTGATCCATATTCCCTGGAATACGATAAATGGGCCCAACACCATAGTATCCCCAAACCATGATTTTTGCACCACCATACTTCACTGTCTTCTCAGTGTACTGTGGCTTGAATACAGTACCTGGAGTACCTGTCTTCTGTCTGGAACAGTGCTTACAGGTAATTTTATATCATCTTTGATTTTTCTGGAGGTGATGATTAGCTGAATCTTTGCCATTCTGGGGGGGTTGGGGGGGAGTCAGGTGAGGGGCTAGCTGTGGATGTGGAGAGTCCACGTGCACTGGAGGGGTTGTTGACAGAGGGAATTAAAGGGGCTGGGGGCTAGTCAAGCATGAGGGTGCAGTTGCCATCTGCAGCTGTATGAGGGAGAATGATTGGGTCTGGCAGGCAAGAGGCAACCAGAACTGGGGGGTGGAGGATATTGCTGGCCTTGACCCCAGCGCATCATAAATGTCAGCATGGTAGGGCCAGGTGCTTGGGGTCAGTACACCCTGGTCTGTTCCTGACTGTGTTACAGGCTTTCTCAGTTCGCGTGGGTAATGGGGTAAAGTATATTGACTCTCAGCAGCAATAACTTACCTTTAACCAGAAACAAAATAAATCATCTTATATTTCTTTTTGTGGTTTTCTCACTTCTAAGATGCCTGCTTGTGGGTTATGACTCCCTCTGTGTCCATCTCTTTTATCACAGATTTATAGTGCAACATAACATAAGGAGAGAAAAATAAGATCGGTCTTTGGTATACTTTCCCAGACCTGGAATACCATGACTCATGATTTAAATTGTTCCTATTTTCAAAAGACAGGGTTTATAAAGTGACAATTCATCTTCTATATTAACCAGAAAATTCTGCAAGAAATTTTGAGTGCGCCGGATGCTCTCTAAGTCATAACTTGTACTCTATAGGGCCTTCATTTTGAAAACCAAGACTCATTGTGAGCTTACTATTTAAGTAAAGTTTGTTTATGGGCTTTTATTGTGAAAAACAGGACTCATCGCGAGATTCCTATTCATTTAAGTTATCTTATGGAGCTTTTTTTTTTAAAGAGGCAGCCTCTTTCTGCACTGTCCATAGCAATGTAAACTGTTGAGTCGATGTAAATTACATAGGTAATTCAGTGGCTCGGTTGGCGGGGACTTGGCCTGAGCCGGAGGATCGCCGGTTCGAGTCCCACCCCGACCAGTCAATACAAAGTGTGGACTGGTGGCTGGAGAGGTACCCATTTACCTCCTGGACACTGCCGAGGTTTTCTTGAGCAAGGTACAGGACCCCCTGAACTGCCTCCTGGGTGCCGCAGATGGCAGCCAAGCCAACTGCTTTGGGTCTGTGTTCATTGCTTACAGCTCCTCCTGTGTGTGTGATTGTGTGTTTAAGTGTGTGACTGCGTGTATGTTTGTGTGTGTGAGACTCGTTGTGAGATTCCTAGTCATTAAATGACAATAATAAACGGTAAGTTAGCATTTCAATGACGGTAGCGAAAAAAATGTGATATGATGAAGAAGACTTTGCTTTATGCTTTTTTCCCCCTTCGGCTCATAGTTATGATATAACAGGTGTCACTGTCAGTAAATTTGCCACAGTTACCATTTTGAAGGATAACAGCTGAGTCACAAAGGTCATTTTAAAGTGCTTTTCCCCATGAACCACCCACTCGAAAATGCAAAATTTCTGGATAACCGTAGGTGGTATCATTAAATTAATGTCAGAGCAGGCAAGCTGAGGCTTTACTGAACATTTCACTGTAAATTTTGCATTGTTAAAGTTGAAAAAAGTTAGCTTGAGAGCCCTTTGAAAAAAGTGTTCCTGGCTGGTTTCTAGTGAAAATCGGGCTGTCAGTTACTATAGTGTCAGATGAGAGATCTGGCCAGATTTGTTGTCGTTTTCGGGCTCAGACAGCTAATAGTGTGGGTCCGTTTGAGACCACTGGTGCATCAGAAAAACTGGCAGAGCCGGCCCTAACCAATTTGGTGCCCTTGGCAAGATTTTTGCTGTTGTCCCTTGTATTGCAGCCGATTCCACTGTGTTGATACACTGAGGCCGCATATAGCTTTTTGTTTCAATATCACAAACCCTCAAACCAGTATAACATAAACAGCAATATAAGTGGCATATATATATATATATATATATATATATATATATATATATATATATATATATATATATATATGACGCATTCTGCGTCGACAAGTCAGAGCTGTTTTTGTGGCACTAGGGGCACCTACACAATATTAGCTGGATGATTTTCATGTCATGGCTGATCAGAGTAGGTCAACCATCTGAACTTTGCCAGCTGAAATTTTGTAGGGAAAATAAGACAAAGGCCCATATTTAATTGGCATATTTCTCAAAATCTTAGGGACAAAGACAATTTCTCAGTTTTCTCAAAATAAAAGATTTCAGATTTGGAGTCAAAAGAAAATAATGTTATGCCTGAAGTGTGGAGTCAAATGCTTTATAAAATGGCTACGTTATTGTGACATTGGCCACCCAAGCAGTTAGCCAAGAACGGGTCAATTGACATCCAATGGGACTGCTTTGTACTAATATCGTCCGTACCATGTCCGGGGGAAAGGCCCACCTTCTTGCAGAGTGCATTTTTTTAAATTTTGTTAGTTCAAGTGCTTAACACCATGTAATCAAAATTGCAATAGGAGACTGCAATATTGTTTTAATGAGAAGACAGACTGCATTTGCCTCTTGAAAAAGAAGAGGCATTTCTGAGAATGCATGTTCATGATAAATAAATAAAACCGCAAATCTTATTTATTTTGGTACTGATATGCCAGGGCACTTTTTGAAAATTAAATAACAAATGGGAAATGCAGTTTAACGTTCAATTTGTTATAAAAAATGCATAAGTGGACTTGAAAATGAAAAAGCAAAGTGGAGGATTATGTTTTCATTTTCATTATGCTACAAAAAATGCATTTGCTTCTTAGAAAAAAAAAAACATGCCTGAGAATTCATTTTCATTTTCATTTTATTAGCTGTATGCTTCCATACAGATACAAGTTATGCTTCCTCTATGTACAGTGCCGTGAAAAAGTATTTGCCCCCTTCCTTATTTCTTCTTTTTTTTTGCATATTTGTTACGCTTAAATGTTTCAGATCATCAAACAAATTTCAGTATTAGACAAAGACAACCCGAGTAAATACAAAATGCAGTTTTTAAATGATGAGTTCATTTATTATGGGAAAAAAGCTATCCAAACCTATCTGGCCCTATGTGAAAAAGTAAGTGCCCCCTAAATCTCAATAACTGGTTGTGCCACCCTCGGTGACAACAACTGCAATCAAACGTTTGCAATAACTGGCAATGAGTCTTTCACATCACTGTGGAAGAATTTTAGCCCACTCCTCTTTGCAGAATTATTTTAATTCAGCCACATTGGAGGGGTTTTGAGCATGAACGGCCTGTTTAAGGTCATGCCACTGCATCTCAATGGGATTTAAGCCCGGACTTTGACAAGGCTACTCCAAAATCTTCATTTTGTTTTTTTTTAAGCCATTCAGAGGTGGACTTGCTGGTGTGTTTCAGATCATTGTCCTGCTGCATAACCCAAGTGCACTTGAGCTCAAGATCACAATCTGAGGGTTGAACATTCTCCTTCAGGATTTTCCGTTAGAGAGCAGAATTCATAGTTCCACCAATTATGACAAGTCGTCCAGGTCCTGAAGCAGCAAAGCAGCCCTAAACCATCACACTACCACCACCATGTTTGACTTTTGGTATGATGTTCTTTTTATGAAATGCTGTGTTAGTTTTACGCCTGATGTAATGGGACGCACACCATAAAGTTCAACTTATGTCTCGTCATTCCACAGAATATTTTCCCAAAAGTCTTAGGGATCATCAAGATGTATTTTGGCAAATGTGAGACGAGCCTTTGTGTTCTTTTTGGTCAGCAGTGGTTTTCACCTTGGAACTCTCCCATGGATGCCGTTTTTTGCCCAGTCTCTATCTTATTGTTGAATCATGAACACTGAGTTTAACTGAGGCAAGTGAGGCCTGCAGTTCTCTAGATGTTGTTATGGGTTTTTTTGTGACCTCCTGGATGAGTAGTTGATGCGCTCTTGGAGTAATTTTGGTAGGCCAGCCACTCCTGGAAAGGTTCACCACTGTTCCAAGTTTTCTCCATTTGTGGATAATGGCTCTCACCGTGATTCGCCGGAGTCCCAAAGACTTAGAAATGACTTTGCAACCCTTTCCAGACTGATAGATGTCAATTTCTTTATTTCTGATCTGTTCTTGAATTTCTTTAGTTCGCGGCATGACTTGTTGCTTTTTGAGATCTTTTAGCCTACTTCACCTTGTCAGACAGGTTCTATTGAAGTGATTTCTTGATTCAACAGGTCTGGCAGTAATCCGGCCTGGGTGTGGCTAGTGAAACTGGACTCAAAACTCAATTACTTTTTAACATAGGGCCAGGTAGGTTTGGATAACTTTTTCCCCTTAATAAATGAAATCATCATTTAAAAACTACATTTTGTATTTACTCGGGTTATCTTTTTCTTATATTAAAATTTGTTTGATGATCTGGAACATTTAAGTGTAAAAAATATGCAAAAAAGTAAGAAATCAGGAAGGGGGCAAATACTTTTTCACGGCACTGTATTTGTTATGGCTATATGCAGTCCCTATGGTGTTCATCCCTTTTCTCCTCCTGTCCTCTTCAGCTCTGCCCAGGTGTGGCATATGCTACATCTGATTGCTCACTGAGGCGCACCTGGCCTGGGATCTGAAGGGGTGAAATGCTACTATGCCATCATTAAAGGGGAGAGGCTTCTGGTGTTAGTTTTTTTGGATGTTTGTACAGGTATGTCTTCATGTTAATAAATCACAAGGACTTTAGGTGTTTTTTTGTGGATTTTGGTCAGTGGTGGAGTGTTGTTCGTCCCATCGGGCTAACCTAAAGGTGGGCCGTAACACTGTTGTAATGACTTGTACTGGTTCATGGAACAAAATCAATTAAGATGAAATGTATCATAAATGGAAAATCCTGCACCATTAATCTGATTTTGGATCCTGTACTGCAGTTAAGTACTCACTCTCTTGCCTTGCTCTTTTGATGCTAAGGCACACTGCGTCTCTGTAAAAGTCCTATAAAGTACGAATGCCTATATAGTGCAGCAACTACCATTACCCCAAAAATTAGATGTCCCAGTAACCTAGCTGTCCCTGTTATATGGGATGGTAATATTGCATACAAATATATTTACAATTACATTTCGATCAGTTGTGGGTATTGGGCCATTACATTACAACTTCAAAACAATTATAATATGCTCCAACTACCATTGCTCCGCAGTTCAAATTGTTGTAATCACAATCACTTTTCATATATAATACAATCATATGAATTACAATTATATTGCAGTTACATGGAATTTGCAATTGAATTTGAAATTTGTCATTATATTCCAGCAATTCAGTCGCTGGCATCCCGACATGGTTGGTGCTGTCTGGGGATGATTGCCCAAAGTCTGAATATATTGCGCATGTTTGGTTTTTTTACAGATAAAACAGTCCAGCTTCCAGGCATTTAGTTTGTAACTAAGTGCGCTGTCTTCATTATATCCAAAGGCCCTCTGCTGCCAGTGAATCCTCCTAGTAACGCAGGAAATTAGGCATTTTGTCTGGATGATGTTTAATATTTGAGAAGAAAGACATTGATTAGGCCTATCTTCCATGTTGATTTTAAAGGGAAAAAGATTATTCTGGCCTTACTCATGTCCAAAAATTTGATTATTTGAGTTGATGCCAGTCAGAGTGAGGTATGAAGGAGATTTAAACACATAAGTCACATTAGATTGGAAAGGTGCTTCAACAGAACATTTTTATGAAGTTTAACCATGACAAGTAATTGGCAACTCCTGCCAGCAGGTGGCAGAAGAATTCCATTATTCTCTGAAAAAAGTTTTCTCTGTGAAAAATGAACGTACTTACTGGAGACCGTGCAAAACGAAATGTAAATCAGACGAAAATAATTTTCGAACCACTGCACAAAACAGAAGTGCAAGATCATACCACCTGGAATAGCCCTGCAGTTATGTTGAAAACTTACTGAATTTAAAACCAGGTGAAAAAATAAATGTATGTGGAAAGGTAACACCAGAGGCTGAAGATAATTTTTTTAGACTGGGCACTATACCTAAAACAGCATGGATTCAAGCCTGTGATTTCTGTCCTTAGAAACAGGATAAAGTTAGCCTTTTGCAATGTGGTGTCACCCACAGCGGTCGATTCGAGTTTTAAGAATTTACTTTCTCGGATGCGGAAGATGGAACTGCTCTTAAAATTATATTATTTTGGTAGTTTCACAAAAAATGTATTCATTTTTTGGCCTCAGTTTCCCTTTAAATTGTGGGGTGCCTAGGACTTTTGCACTGTATTTTGAAAGGAATTCTTCCGTGATCTCAGACTATGCATCTGGACTCCTTGTGGATCTGTGAGCGTACCTCATTTTTTGTGGGTATACACATCTCATGGTGAGGTGAATCAGGGTTAGAAACGAGTCAAACTATAGGTCAGGCTAATGCAACAAACATATGAACAGAAAATAGAAATTGATTAACACTTTTAAGAGTTGCTCAGATGTATCCCCTCCTGATACATTGCTAGCCACCGTAGGGTTAAGGTTGTTGTGGTTTCCCAAATAGATGTTTACATATTTTTGAGGTCGCCTTGTTCGTGAATAATTGGAGAGAGACAGAATCCTCAGAAGCCATCTTTATTCCCAGCCTTGAATCGTGCAATAATCCAAACCCGATGAGCAGTCCCTGGCCAGGAAGTGCTAACTCGGCATTCTTTACAGAGCAATATTTATGGGAAAAACTCAACCAACTTTGCTCCATTCAAAATACATGGGTTGTAACCATCTTATCTCTAACGTTTTTTTAACCAACTTTGCTCCAATCACAATTCATGGGTTGTAACCATCTTATCTTTAACGTTTTTTCATTCTCTAGCTTTGTTTATTAAACCATGGTGGAGCACAGAAATGCTGGTTTTTAAAAAAATAAAAGAATATATACTAAAAATGGTGTGGAAAATTACAGTCAAGAGAGGAAAAATACAGCCAAAGGAATAGGATACAAGTAGATACATAAATGATTCAATTGATTATGTTTTTTTTCAGTAACAACTAATGATTTTACTGAACAAATATTGATCAAAGCTACAGAAATCAAATACATCACCTAATTATGTTTTCGAATCAACTTAACAGAGGCCTGCTTACTAATCAAAGCTACAGAAGCGCGCTGCTTATGTGTGTGTGAGCTGCTCATGCATGTGTGAATTGAATTGCTTGTATGTGTGTGTCTGTGTGTGAACTGCTTGTATGTGTGTGTGTCTGTGTGCGTGTGTGTGCATGTGTACGTGTGCTGCCTGTGTATGTGTGTGTGTGCATGTGTCTGTGTGCACTGCTCATGTGTGTGAACTGCTTGTATATGTGCGCGCGTGTGTGTGTGTTTTATGTGTATGTGTGTGTGTGTGTGTTTGTGCATGTGTACGTGTGCCTGTGCCTGTGCCTGCGCATTTGTCTGTGTGTTTGCACTGCTCATCCCCTCCCTATGCGTATGTGAACTACTTGTATGTGTGTGTGTTATGTTATGTGTGTGTGTGTGTGTTTGCACTGCTCATCCCCTCTCTACGCGTATGTGAACTACTTGTATGTGTGTGTGTTATGTTATGTGTGTGCGTATGTGTGTGTTACTGCTGCTTACATAATATGGTTATTATTTATGATTATTGATTATGGTTATTCAACATGGCAATTGTTCTACTGATGAATATGATGAGAAATATTCAAATATAATCCTCAACAAGGTCAGTCTTTCCTCAGGAGATGTAGGAAGACAATACGTCAATCTACAGTTATATCCATAAATATTTGGACACGGACAACATTGTTATTATTTTAGCATTCACCATAGAATATTGGACTCAAAATTAAATGATAAATATCAGTTCAAAGTGGGATAATTCTTTTTCAGTTTGAGGGCCAACTCATCAGAAATTGGGTGGACAGTGTTGGATGCTCGGCTGTTCCATGTCCAAGTGTGTTCTATTCCCTAATAATTTAATTTAAAAGTTAACACATAAAGGGTCAACAGGTGTTTTCAAGAGTTACATTTTCATTTGGAATCTGTTGTTGTTAACTCTCAGTATGAAATCCAAAGAGCTGTCAGTGCCTGTAAAGCAAGCCCTTGCTTGGCTGAAAAATCAAAACAAACCCTCCAGAGAAATCATTAGCTGTGGCCAACTTAACTTTTTGGTATATTTTTTAAAAGAAAGCACTGGTGAGGTCAAGAATACAAAAAGGCCAGGAAAACACAGATTAAAACTGTGGTGGATGACAGAAGAATTCTTTCCCTGGTTCAGAGTAACCCCTGCACAACAGTTGGCCAGATAGAGAACATTCTCTGGGAGACAGACATATTAGTGTCAAAGTCAGCAATCAAAGGAAGAGTTCACCAGAGTCATTAGAGGAGAGGGGTTGATTTTACCATGTAAACTATTGGTAAGGCTAAAATCAGGAAAGAAAGAAAAACTTTAAAATGCCTGTATAGTCCTGGAACAACACACAATTGACAAAGGAGACAAAGATCAACTTACACCAGAAAGAACTGCTCATGATCCAATGCACACCACCTCATCTGTTGAGAGTGGTTAAGTATGATCATGTATTGCTGTTATTTAATCTGGTTCTCTAGTATTTCCTGGTGATAAGATTGTTGCCAGAAGCTATAAGATGAATTCTGAATTGAGGGTTTACCACTGAGTATTAAAAATGACAATTAAATTGTTGATTATGACATTTTGTCCAATTACTTTAGAGCCCCTAAAACTGAGTGGGTTGAGAAAAAAATAGGTGTAATTCATACATGGTTCGGACAATATTTTTGAAAAATACTCTTAAATTGAATTTGAATCCCAACACTTCAAGCATTTTTCTTTTCAAATCCATCATGGTGGCGTTGAAAACAAAAACAAGGAAAACTGTGACACTGTCTAAATATTTATGGACCTAACTTTATGCTGTAAACTTATTGCAACTGTTGACAATGGATTGAAAATGCTCGGAAGCATTCTTACTGTATGAATCAGGTATAATATCAAACTAATGGCCCACTATTGAACTCAAATGTTTTGTGGAAATTGATTACCTCAAAATAATCGTGTAGGTCAACTTAATTGCATTGTGTGGAAGGAACTTAAACAAAATAAGGTAAAGTTATTTTTTGCATGATGTTTTAAGTGCTGTGAACACAAATCGTTGTGTTGGTATGCTCAATTTTTTTGAGGTAATCGGTTTCCACAAAACATTTGAGTTCACCACACTTCACGGTTTACAGTTTGTGAATCTCAATTCTCTGACGAGAGAATTGTATTCTCAAAATGGATGCCACATTGTACTGACATCCCTAACATATTCCCTCTTGGTTTGCTTTCTCTTTTTCTCCTTTTGAGAGGAAAAAATACTGACCAAAATGAAATTAAGTGGAATTATTTCTTCCCCCATTGTCTGCAGCACAGTTCATTGTTGGAATGTTACAGGTTTATTCTTTTTCATGACAACAACTACTGTCCCTGTTGAGCGACACTAGAGCGCTCATGAAGGTTCTCCAGTATCTGTCTGGTGACACACTGTCGCTGTACTATGAACTGTCCAATACTGGCATGGATTCCACCAGATATTGGCAACATTCCCTTGAGATTTTGGCCAAAATTCCTCCATGCCGGAACGAGAACAGCACAATACTCCTTTCTTAACATGCAATAAATCTGGAATGGAACATAACTGAGTGCTGAGGCGATCAAGTCTCTGCTATGATGGCAAAAAGCTTCGTCGACACCTGTTGAATTTAAAACCTACCAGACGGAAGGGGGTTGATGAATTCAACACGTTAAATTCACAATAGGTACATTCATTTAAGTGCATCTTGCCTAGTAAAAACAATTGTTATTATTAATGTGATTTTGTTTAATTGGATATAATTTTCTTTATTGCAGTCCTTATGCAATAAAAAACTCAGATTTCATTTCCATTATTTTATCATTTAAAGCCAAAGCATCAAAGAAATCGTCACCAGCCTATACGTGAAGGAGCAGTGTCACGACTACTGTGCATGCTCAGAACTTACATCCTTACAAAAGTGAATCTGCTTGACCGCAAGTCATTATCTGATTCCATCCTTGCCAATCTGTCTTCGTTTTGCATTGTATCTATGTATTTTAGTTACTCCAGCATTTATACTTTTTATATTGAGAAGCTTTCTATGGAAATTCAAGGATTCAAATCGCCATTTTAAGCTTTAGCGAAGGGATATGAAGAATGTAAGTTGGTTGCCATCGCCAATAATCATCGAGGAAAAAAAATCTTCTAGATTTTGACTTGCAGTTGAACAGATTTACTTGGTTCAAAGTGTTGAGCATGCGCAGTAATCGTGACAAAGCTCCTTTAAGCTTTCGGCGTCGGAAGTAGAATCCCTGTGGAAATTTATTATGGGGTTTGGACGCTTTCTGGCATTACTCAAATTAGTATTACTTGAATAAGCTGGTAAGCGCTGAGATTATCCTATGGGGTATACAGATGCAAGTGAGCACATCAAATTCATAGTTTATTATCGAAAATATATTGCTAGTACTAGTGATGGGTAGATGATGCCTCATAAAGTGTGAGGCACATTTCCCTAACTGTGTTGACACTGTATTGGTGTATCGCTCAGTGGCGACATCTGCTGAAATTCAAAAATCATTGCAGGTAACCTGGATATTGAGTAGGTGGTGAGACTGAACGAGATTCATTCATTCTGAGACATGGACACCAAATGAGTGATAAATGGTCCTGTTTACATAACATGCGAGGGGAGAAGACAGGGTTTACACATTTTTATTCAGAAACAGCAGTTTTTGTAGCATAGGCCAAGGCGATCTGATCTGGTTTTATGAGATCAAAATGATCCCAGACTGGAGAAAATGTCCTTTTTCTCTATGCTAGTTCCATATCACTGAGTGATGACAAGCCAAAAAAAGAAAAAATTCACAGAACAGCAACAAACGAAGTCTCCTCCCCCACCAGCACGAAGCAAACGAGTGGGAAATGTCACTTGCTTTTAAACAGTTTAAGGCTCGCCCGCCAAGCGATACAGCAACTGTATTGGTCACGTGATTTTTCTGAAAGCGATACATGCACCGACACGGGGCATCGCTCTTTGTGCTCGATACATGCACTGACGCGCCAGTGTTGTTTGACCCATCACTAGCTATTACACTTGTGGTCCAATTTGTTGTGCATTTTCCCCAGCTACTTAACCAGCTGACAAATGCGCAACTAGCCCCTGATTTGTTCCTGATTCATCAGGTACCTCAGTTTCAGCACTCGTTCATGACAATTACTTGAAGGAGGCCAATCAGAGACAAAAATTGGAGAGAACAAAGTCAAATGCTTTGTTTGCTAACCGTTGGTTGCCTTCGGAAACCTGTGTATCCTGCTACCGAGCAAACTTTCACAGCTCACCGCTATTAGCTAGTGAACAGATGGTGCAAAGAAATCAACAGAGAACAGCGAGACGTTGCCTCGCAACAGTGAGATTGATTACTTGGCTAGGTAGTTAGCAGACTACTATTTGCTAGCTACATTTGGTGCATAGAAATCAGAGAACAGAGAATAACAATGATTGTGCTACTTTACCTATTAGTGTAAGGCAGTGGTTCTCAAACTCGGTCCTGGCGCCCCAATGTGTATGCTGGTTTTTGTTCCGACCACTATTGTAATCTTAGGATTTTAACAAGTTTTTGATTTGCCTCAATTAGGTGCATTTATGTTTACAGCAGTTATTTGTCCTCTTAAGCCACATTTGACAAATCTGCACATGCCATGAAGAATTAAAATTTCATATCCACAATGAGATATGTCTGAAACCAGTATAAATAACTGCAGAAGGAAACAATTTGCCCGAACCATTAATCAACATATACAATCAATAGGTTCCTCATTGGTGAAACTGAACACATGGTTGCAAAAACCAACAATTTATTTGGCAAACAATAAAGTCACACCTGTTTCGTTTCATGCTTATTTTATTAAGTTCGGGCAAATTATTTTTAAAGAATTCAAAACAACAGTGTTCAGCAACCCAATTTGGAGCTTACTGATTTTCTCAGTCTAATTTGATCTGTTTAGAAATGTTTTTACCTGAATTTCCTCACAATATGGAAAAATAAGCGTAACATGTTTGAAGATTTTTATTCTTCATGGCACTGTGGATATGTCCATGTAAATACGGCTAAAGGTGGTAAATAACTGCTCTAAACAAGGGATGCAGCTAATTAAGATAAATCGAGACCTTAAAATCCGAAGATTGCAATTGTGGTTGGAAGAAAAACCAGCATACACAGTAGGGCGCCAGGAATGAGTTTGAGAACCACTGGCGTAAGGTCAGTGAATAGTGATTATTTAGCCAGCGAGGTCAGTGACATATTGACGAGATTATGTTGGCTGGTTAGCTTGTTTACTGGCTACCAGGTTTTAATGGTGACTAAAATATGCCAAATGCTCAAATTGGCACTAGCTACATATCTACAACTTGATAACTAAGTCAGGGTGACTAGGTAGGCCATACAGTGGACAATTATTTAGCTAGCCATCTCACCAGGATGTCTTGTCATTTAAGCCCTGCTTTTTTGCACTGGGAACCAGGTGGATCATGGAACATGTAGTTTTTAGACTAATAAGGGGGTGAACATGACAGTAAAAATTGATATAATGTAATTCATAGTCGATTGTGGTCTAGAAAAATAGCTTTTGGAGTTACTAGGAAATACGATGCAAAATCGACGGAGGCTTAAAAATAACAGAAAGGTACATTACAAGTCAGTTTTTAAAAAAGTCTATGAGTAAAGTGAGTGGGCATTTATACTTCTGTGACCAACATGACATCTTCACCTCAGAACTTAAAAATGGTGCTCAGTGATGACGTAATATAAACCAATAACTGCAAATACATTTTGAAATCGCAAAAACCAATGTTGGAACTCTAAATCGGCCGGGCACGACTGGTGGAACTCCATCATTCAGCCACTCAGTCAGTGAGTAGCGGACATTCGCATTTGATGGGCTGATCTTGCTGTTGGGTCTCCCTAAAAAACAGGCACCCTCAACCGCAGTGCATGCAGCCTCCACTGTCGAGTCCACCAGTTACCACATCTACCCACAGTGAGAGAAACATTTAGTACCTTGGAGTCAGGGGCAGCAAACTCCTGTCCTCCACAAAATCCAGGCACCTTATCCTCCAGTTCAACCTTGTCTGTTTCCGACTTAAATATGGATAGTCCATTCCAGCCAATTTTAATAACTTATCCCGAGCGCCTATTTGGAAAAACTGTGAGAAGCTTTAGTGCAGGCCGGTACCAGTCTCGACCATGGCTAGAATATTCTCTCGCATGATTCCTGCTGTTGGAAAACATGGGAGGCAGTAGCAGAGAGGCCTTGTGGTGGGCCAATACACAACCTCGTCTGGCCCTAATGCTTCTTGTATATACTTCTTTGATCATTTCCTTTGTGTGGTGACCTCAACATCCTCAGCCCTGTGTTTTAACCCCATCACCCTTCAGCCCTCACCCCAATGTCCCCACACCTTGTTTGTCTCTCCCCCCACCTCCTATCATTCTGGGCAAGTTACCCTGTTGTTCTTAAGCATCCTTTGAACTTCAAGCTATAAGTGTTCACATTTTCCCTCTGTAGTTGGTTCTTGTTCATCTTTACTTGGGGAACAGACCCACTCGTTCCTCTACTCTATTAAACTATCCACTTTGCAACTAAGACGTGCCTGCATTTATTTTTCTACTAAGAAAAGTACGGAGGAATACAGCAAACCCTTAAAAAAACCCCACACCTGCTTTTGCTTTGCCTATTGCAAATTTGGTGTTTCCAATTCAAAATGAGGAAATCTTCACAAATCGAGGATATGCTAATTGGAAGATAGCTCTTTAGTGACACAATAGTTTTCGTAAATATGCCTCTAGTTTTCCTTAAGTTAGGGCAATGACAGCATGGCAGGAATGAAAGCATTGCTGAGACTGGTGAAAGTATCGTGCAGCTACTTGGCCAAACCTACTCTCAGGAAGTAGCCTTTGTGATTTAATTGCTCAGTAAGTACACAGAATATTTGAAGAGTTCAGAAGCAAAAGCCTCCAAATGCCACCTCAATCAAAAATGAGATAACAATGGTGAGTGAATGCTCTCCACACATAGTATACGTTAATCAAATAATTTAGCTTCAAAACCTGCTAAATACCTCTCTCTTCCTGGTCTGAAATATCGATTTGTAGGCAAAAACCTCTAAACGCCACTTCCCTTTGCTAGCAAAAGCTTCTATGTTCCAAGAACCAATCAGAACACAACACTGAATCATGCGACTTCAACTAGTTTCAACATGGCGGCGTGCTGAGGAGCCGGCTTTTTGTAAACAGTGTTTTGGTAATTGAGGTTAGTTTGAGATTTTGGTTGCTGATTGGAATAATTTACTCAAAGCAACTGTGTGACTGTTTTTTTTTTAATGATATATTTAGGCCTTTTGCCCTAATTCAGTGACTGCAGAGAAATGGGGTGGGACTAGTACATGACTGCAGGTCTTATCCGAAAATGGGTATGGAACATGGGTATGAGTATGGATGTACCCCCCGCCTGCCTGCAGAACAGACAGGTAACCCAAAAAAATGTGACAAAGAGTCTGCAAAAGTATTGAGCTGTTGAAACCTAAAATCAAGCAAAAGTGAGAAGACATTTTGCTTTCAAAACTACAGTTATTGGTCTCCTCAGTTCCAAAACACTTAAAGGGTGTTGTTAAAAGAAGAGATGATTTAACGCAGTGTTAAACATGGCCCCATCCTTGCTTTTTTGAAACATTTTTCTGGCATCAAATTCAAAATGAGCAGATATTTTTCAAAAACAATAAAATTTCTCACAAGGACTTCAATTCCACGCGAGAATCTCTTACATACGCACTGATTGAATAATTGATGACTACAGCAGAGGAACATAAATATGTCACTTAAACTCTCACCGAATGCGTGGGAGTTGACAGGTATGCGTTATAAATGAAATTTAAGGGATTTTATTTAAGGGATTATTTGAGCCTCCCCTGTTGCCAGTTCACGAGCTGCCACTGGCGAGCACACTGGCTGAGTAATGTTAACTTAGTTATGAGAGTGGCACATAGCTAGCCTACGACAGTGCGAAGCCAAACCGATTCTGTCAATTCTTGCTACCTATCAAAATATGCTACTTTGCGGTTCTGTGCTTGCGCAAACCTAAAATTTTGGGCTGTTTCTTTGTTCACATCTTAAGTATCTTCAAAAATAATAAAAAAATTTTTTTTTTTCAGAGCGCCTTTCCCCTGTAAGCGTATATATATATATATATATATATATATGTATGTTTGTATGTACAGTCGCGCCCAAAATTATTCATACCCCTACCATTTTTTGTTTTTTTTCCGAGATATTTTTTGACAAATCAAATTTATTCTTGCACAAATGACACAGTGAGTAGACATAAGGCTGTAAGAAGTACAGTAAACAATTTTTCAAGAAATGCAATACTTTTTGGTATTTTATTTGACAGATTTACAAAAAATGCCATGTCCAGAATTATTCATACCCTTTTCTCAGTTATTGATGGCAAAGCCTTTATTCACAATTACAGCCTCCAAACACGTCCTATGGTTGATCACAAGGTTTCTACACGTCTCCACGGGGATTTTGGCCCACTCCTCTTTGGCGAACTTCTCCAGGTCCGTAAGGTTTGAGGGTTTCCTTGCCATGACCTTGGTCTTCAGTTCCCTCAACAGATTTTGGATAGGATTGAGGTCGGTGCTCTGGCTTGGCCACTCCAAAATGTTCACTTTGTTGTCCGCTAACCATTTCTTGACAGATTTGGCCGTGTGTTTAGGATCATTATCCTGTTGAAAGATCCATTCCTGCCCAAGACCAAGTTTTTTGCGGCGGATTGCTCAATGTTTTCACTGAGGATCTGGATATACTGGTCCTGTTTCATGATGCCATTCACTTTAACAAGTTTTCCGGGCCCATTCGCTGAAAAGCAACCCCAGAGCATGATACTCCCGCCGCCTTATTTGACCGTTGGGACTGTGTTTTTCAGGTTGAACGCTTCACCTTTCTTACGCCAAACAAAAGCCCCATCTCTGTGCCTAAACAGCTCCATGTTTGTTTCATCTGTCCATAATATTGACAGCCAGAAGCTTTTATCTGCATCCAGGTGAGCTTTTGCCAAGGCTAGACTAGTTCTTGTGTGTCTGGGTTGGAGAAGTCTAAGTGGCGTAAGAAAGGTGAAGTGTTCAACCTGAAAAACACGATCCCAACAGTCAAATACGGTGGCAGGAGTATCATGCTCTGGGGTTGCTTTTCAGCGAATGGGCCCAGAAACCATGTTAAAGTGAATGGCATCATGAAACAGGACCAGTATATCCAGATCCTCAGTGAAAACATAAAGCAATCCGCCGAAAAACTTGGTCTTGGGCAGGAATGGAGCTTCCAACAGGATAATGATCCTAACACACAGCCATAGCGCACAATTGGCTATTGCGCTACAGGGTTGCAAATTGGGAAGGGACTGCCGGGAAGGGATTACAATAGTTGCCTTGTTCGTTGCTCAAGCGCCTCCTGTTGGCCAGACGGGCGCTCGTCAGGAAGATTCTAAGCCTGGTCATGTCCGGGTATCCTCTGCCCTCGTTCTGAACTTGCGAAGATTCAACCAATGAGTGTATCAGAAGCGGTGGTTGACAGGTGCGTGCTTCGGAGGAGAGCCGCAAACTGTCTACACTCTCCTGAATTGGCAGCAAGGGGTCGCATACGAGCAAGCCTTGTACATAGTTCACCACTTGGGCATTCCAGATTCGGGTGGGATTGCAGATGCCAAATTTTTAAATTAAAAAAAAAAAAAAAAACACAGCCAAATCTGTCAAGAAATGGTTAGTGGACAACAAAGTGAACGTTTTGGAGTGGCCAAGCCAGAGCACCGACCTCAATCCTATCCAAAATCTGTGGAGGGAACTGAAGACCAAGGTCATGGCAAGGCAACCCTCAAACCTTACAGATCTGGAGAAGTTCGCCAAAGAGGAGTGGGCCAAAATCTCCGTGGAAACGTGTAGAAACCTGTGATCAACCACAGGGAGCGTTTGGAGGCTGTAATCGTGAATAAAGGCTTTGCCATCAATTACTGAGAAAAGGGTATGAATAATTCTGGACATGGCATTTTTTGTAAAACTGTCAAATAAAATACCAAAAAGTATTGTATTTCTTGAAAAAATGTTTACTGTACTTCTTACAGCCTTATGTCAACTTACTGTGTCATTTGTGCAAGAATAAATTTGATTTGTCAAAAAATATCTTGAAAAAAAACAAAAATTGGTAGGGGTATGAATAATTTTGGGCGCGACTGTATATATATATCCAAGAAATGATGTTTGGGCCTATTTTAGGGTCATTTTGACTTCAGAGAGCTATAGAAAAAAAAAAATAATGCACCATTCTTCCTGTTGCTAGTCTCATTTGAAAGAAAACATCCAAGGCTTCAGAAGAAGGGCAAATTTGCATATGTCGGCCCATAATTTTGCAAGTTATTGAACCCCAAAGTTAACAAATTGCCCAAAATTGCCATTTTTGGGCCATTTTCACCTCATTCCAAGCCATGTATTGCCAAGCCAAATTGTGCTAGACCACCATAAACTTATTTTTTCCTTTGTGGGGGGTCATATCTAACATTTCCATGTGGTTTAGCCATTTCATGACCTACATTTTTTTTTCCCATATCTTTTCATTGGAATTTCAACTCGTTGAAACACGAATTAATGAAACTTTTATACCATCAACTAGCATACTAAGAAGATAGTTCCACTGTTCATATAACATCCAGCCAAGAGGGTCCCTATCAGGGTTATGTTCACCGAAATATTTTTTACATACATTGACCTGAGCCTGTGCCAGCTTGAAAAAACTATTTTTCAACACTGGCCTCGTCACTCACGTTTCACTGACATTTACCCATATAAAGGGCAAACTACTGCTAATTACTTTACTTCCTACCATCCAAACAAAGTTATAGGGTATATGTAGCAACCCTAAACGTAAAATAATAAAGAAAATTAATTCAGGTTGGCTCTATGGGGCGTTGCTCGGTGAGTGAAACGTGAGTGATCATCCGGCGCTAAAAATGTCGCGAGAAGAGGAAAGCGACTTCCTGTTAACTGGCGAAAGTAAAGTACATCCGGGGTCCTTCGTAAACAACTCAGAGGATCTCAAGCTTCGATTGAGGCAAGTTTACGGCAGATTTTACTGCAAAATACAAGAGAAATTCTTCAGAAAGGTAAGGAATTTGGATGAAATTCTTACAAAATATTGTTGAGGGGGTGTCTGGGTGTATTCAGATGTCTCAATTTGTACCAAAACAATGTAATTTGGGTTCTATGGGTTAAAACCGATCGGCGAGTGAAATTTCCAAGGCGGTACGGCCATTGGTTTGCGTATATGGAGCCATTTGCCGTGCCTGGGATGTGTTTGGGGAAAAGTGATACGTGAGTGACCAGCCAGCCACCTTGCCGAAAATGGCCTCTGCGGCTTGAATTCCTATATCCTTGGCTGTAAATCGATGTTAATTCTGTAGAATGAGGTGCCCCACGTGTGTCACTACCTTTTTAGGCCATGTTTGGGCATTTTGAGTCGACCCCCCCACCCCAAAGAAGGGCGGAATGGTGAAATTTTGTCAGAATTTTCACTTTTTGGCCCCCCAAACGACCTAATTTCGCTAGATTGCATGCCTTTTCCATGTTATATTCCTTACCACACCTACTCTTAATCGTTTTAGTGTGTTCAAACTATCCTGGGTAGTATAATATTGCCACAGTGCAGGCCTAAAGGTATTTGGCTATGCCGCGTCACTCACGTTTCACGTACTACAATTATGGCCGCCACACACCTCTATATGCACAGCCCCGGAATTTTCACTTGTTAGTATTTTAGATAGGCCTATTCTCTAATATCCTGACCAGAAGTAATGAATATTGTGCAATAACTTCACTGCTTTTAGGTACATTTTCCCATCGTCATTCGCGTTTCAATTTCTATTTTTTCATCAGAAAGGGCACCTCCACCCCATTCAGCCTATTCATATTTCACCAGAAGATGGCCCTATGGTACCCCTAACTTACACAACAGCCAATATGTAGATACTGCATACTTTTTTTTTTATCGAAAATTTCTGGGTGCTGTATTTTGGGTTTTGACTGGATATTTGGTCACTATCAGTCGTGGCTCGTGAACTGCCAACAGCAGAGGCTCAAACAATCCCTTAAAAAGAATGATTGGTCATGACCTGTTTTCAATCAGTCATTTAAATTACCATAACAGAAACTCTGAAAACTCTCAACATTATCAGGTGTGATGAGTTTTCATTTATCACGCATACCTGACAACTCTCACGCTTTCGGTGTTAGTTTAAGTGGCATATTTTCGTTCCTCTGCTGTAGTCAGCAATTATTCAATCAATGAGTATGTAGATTCTGGCGAGGAATTGAAGTTTTTGTGCATGGAGGAGTTGGAAGCAATGGAATTGCATAAAGACGTTTCAAATTATCTTATTTCATTGAAACGATTGCGAAACAATGCATTGCTTCCAACCACTGAGTAAAGAAAAGTGTGTGAAGTCCGGAGTTGTAATCGGTATGCGTTGTAAATGAAAACTGACCACACTTGTTAATGTTAACAGCTGGCCCGCGCAGAGTCGCTGATGTCGCGAAAAAGAGTTATATTTTATTTTCAAAGGCATGGTAGAAACCCTAGATGGGCCAGATATGTGTATTTATGCCCTTAATTTAATAGTAGAACATGTTTTGTATATGTAGGAGTGATATGGATACAATCCAATGATGTATAGTGGTGCTGAGGTGGACTTTAGAATATGTTGTCAGAGGTGAAACACAAGTGACGAACAATAGGTTTTCCGAGGGTCAAGGCAGGGCCTGACTGAGCTGTTTAAGTAATTTATGGATGGCAAAGGGTAACTGTTTTGTATTATAGACACACTGTAGGCAAAGTACAGTGATTTTGAAGAGTATCTGATGAGTTTTGAGGAAATGACGGTAAAGTTAAGAATGTGGGTCAGTTTTTTCCAACTTTTACCTTTTGCACTATATAGTCGATGACTCATAATTCTATAAAATTTCAACCCCGGTTTTTGATTTTTTGTACACTTAAAGTAACATACTGTAGTAGTTTGTGAACAAAATTTGGTGTAGATATGACAATTATTAAACGTACTTTTGATGTTGCATTTAATTTCATCGCTCATGTTTCATGCGTTTCGGAAGGTTTTACGGCGCGTGCGATTAAAAACTGACCCGTTAGGAGTTGGTGACTTGAATGAACCATTCCATAAAGCCAAGATATAGGGCTATCAATAAAATAAAGTGTTATTAAGTAATACTAAGTTTGTTATTTTCATCCCCCTGAGCATCATTTCTTGGACTGACCCCTATACATACACAGTTGCAATCAAAATTATTCAACCCCCGTTGCAAATTAGGTTTACTGGCAAAATTGACAAACTTTCAGCTGTTTGCAATGAACAAATCAGCCGAGAACAATTTAAATGGCTCAACACAGCAAATATTGCAAGTGGCTTCTCCAAATTCAATGCAAAATGTCACTTTAATGACTACTGCAGGCTCAAAATTATTCAACCCTCCATGACAAGCATCTTTAATACTTAATGAAGCACCCTTTAGCCGCTATGACTTGCTGGAAATGTGATGCATTGGCAGATGTCAGCTTTTGGTAACATTTGCAAGGAATCTTAGCCCAGTCCTCATGAACAATGGCCTCCTAGTTCACTAACATTCTAGGGTTTGCATGCTGCAACTGTGTCCTTCAAATCCTACCAGAGATTTTTTATGGGATTTAAGTGAGGCGACTGTGATGGGCACTCTAGAATCTTCCCAAACTTCTTCTGAAACCAAGCCTTAGTGGATGTTGAGGTATGCTGAGGATCATTGTCCTTTTGGAAGGTCCAATGATGCCCAAGCGTCAGCTTTACTACAGACGGCATGACACTTTCTCCTTGGATATCCTGGTACTTGACTGAATCCATCTTGCCCTCCACACTTTGCAGATTTCCAGTGCCAGAGGAAGCAAGGCAACTGCAGAGCATCAAAAAGCCCCCACAATTCTTCATTGTAGGCAGGGTGTTCTTTTCAGCATAAGCTTCTTTATTCCTCCTGCAGACTGATTCATAAGCCCGAAATATTCCAGTTTTGTTCCATCACTCCACAGAACAACATCCCCAAACTTCTATGGCTTATTAGTATGGTTGTGAGCATATTGGAGCTTGTGGTTTTGGGTCAGTTGTGGTGTATGTCTTGGAGACCTTCAATGTTTAGCATGCGCCCTACTGTGCAAACTGAAACCTCAGTGTCTCCTGCCTCCAAGTCTTGCTGCGGGTCTCCTGCAGTCACTCGAGGGTTTTTGACCACCCATCTCCTCAGGAATCTGGTGACAGCCATTGATAGCTTCCTCTTTCTGCCACATTCTGATACTGTAGCCACTCTTCCTTTAACTCAGAACTAGCAAACTATGCTTCTAAATATATTTCTACAAAAATTCAGAGCCTGTGCTACCTTTTTGTATCCTTTTCCTTGTTTGTGCCGGGCAATTATCCCCTCTATTAGCTTTTTGGACAATTCTTTTGACAGCCATATTTCTAATATGCAATCAAATGTCACTGTCAACAAACCCTTAGCGAGTGCAAGTATTTGATGTGTTCTATCTCAAGCAAACCTGATGCAACTAATTAAGCTCTTGATTAGCTGCATTAGGTGTGCTTGAGATAACACCTGATTTGCAAATATGCTCTTATGAGGGGTTCTATTCAGGGGGTTGAATAATTTTGAGACTGCAGTAGTCATTAAAAATGGCATTTTGTGTTAAATTTGGAGAAACCGCTTGTAATATCAGTTATGTTGAGCTATTTAAAATGTTCTTGTTTAATCTGTTGAAAGTTTGTAAATTTTGCTATTAAACCCAGTTTGCAATGGGAGTTGAATAATTTTGATTGCAACTGTATATATATATATATATATATATATATATATATATATATATATATGTGTGTGTGTGTGTGTGTGTGTGTGTGTGTACATACACACACAGTGCTGTGAAAAAGTAATTGCTCCCTAAACCTAATAACTGGTTGTGCCACCCTCGGAGATGACAACAACTGCAATCAAGCATTTGTGGTAACTGGCTATGAGTCTTTTACATCGCTGTGGAGGAATTTTGGCCCACTCTTCTTTGCAGGATTGTTTTAATGCAGCCACATTGGAGGGTTTTCAAGCATGAACATGTTTAAGGTCATGCCACAGCATCTCAATCGGATTTAAGTCTGGACTTTGACACTCCCCACTCCAAAACCTTCATTTTGTTTTTTTTAAGCCACTCAGATGTGGACTTGCTGGTGTGTTTCGGACCATTGTCCTGCTGCATAACCCAAGTGCACTTGAGCTTGAGGTTACACACCGATGGTCGGACATTCTCCTTCAGGATTCTCCGTTAGAGAGCAGAATTCATGGTTCCATCTATTACGGCAAGTCGTCCAGGTCCTGAAGCAACAAAACAGCCCCAGACCATCACACTACCACCACCATGTTTGACTTTTGGTATGATTTTCTTTTTATGAAATGCCATGTTAGTTTTACACCAGATGTAACGGGACACACATCTTCCAAAAAGTTCAACTTATGTCTCGTCAGTTCACAGAATATTTTCCCAAAAGTCTTGGGGATCATTGAGATGTTTTTTTTTTTTTGGCAAATGTGAGATGAGCGTTTGTGTTCTTTTTGGTCAGCAGTGGTTTTTGCCTTGGAACTCTCCCATGGATGCCATGTTTGCCCAGTCTCTTTCTTATTGTTGAATCATGAACACTGACTTTAACTGAGGCAAGTGAGGCCTGCAGTTCTTTAGATGTTGTTCTGGGTTCTTTTTTGTCCTCCTGGATGAGTAGTTGATGCGCTCTTGGAGTAATTTTGGTAGGCCAGCCACTCCTGGAAAGGTTCACCACTGTTCCAAGTTTTCTCCATTTGTGGATAATGGCTCTCACCGTGGTTTGCTGGATTCGCAAAGCCTTAGAAATGGCTTTGCAACCCTTTCCAGACTGATAGATGTCAATGACTTAGCTTTCCATCTGTTCTTGAATTTCTTTAGATCAGCGCATGATGTGTTGCTTTTTGAGATCTTTTGGCTTACTCCACTTTGTCAGACAGGTTCTATTTAAGTGATTTCTTGATTCAACAGGTCTGGCAGTAATCAGGCCTGGGTGTGGCTAATTAAATTGAACTCAGAAAATGTAGTTAATCACAGTTCATTCATGATTTAACAAGGGGGGGGTTACTTTTTCACATAGGGCCAGGTAGGTTTGGATAGCTTTTTTTTCCCTTAATAAATGAAATCATCATTTAGAAACTGCATTTTGCATTTATTTGGGTTATCTTTGTCCAATATTAAAATTTGTTTGATGATCTGAAACATTTAAGTGTGACAAATATGCAAAAAATCAGGAAGGGGGCAAATACTTTTTCACAGCACTGTGTGTGTGTATATATACTGGACAAAGTTAGGGATCACCCCAAATTTTGAATTTGAAATATTTGATAGTTTGTATTTTTTTCCATATCATATTTTAATATTGAAAAGTTGGGTGATCCCTAACTTTCTTTGTCCAATATATATATATATATACACACACACACACACACACACACATTTGCATGTACTCGCTGGATTTTCTTTAAAATGTAGCAATTAGATGATAATGGCATGCGGCATGTACCTATAAGCAAACTTATCCAAATAATAACATCTGCTTATGTTATAAGAAGCTATAACATATAACAAAGTCACTACTGTAGACAAAACGACGACTTTACGATCGCTTTACATTACGGTAGCATTTTTTGACTAGGCAGCACATATTGTCAGAACACTGGCTCCGATGAAGACGAACCGATATTTCCGTTCAACGCTAAATTTATTCAGATTAATAAACTCAGTGAGTCATTTCCATGACTGAATATGAGATGGCTTGTAAACCCTAGGCTTGAATGCAGGAGAATTTTAAAGGCCGAAAATTTTATATCGTTAATTATTTGATAGTATTGTGTGATAAAGATAGCAAGAGCCGGGGTAGCTCACGGAACTTCAGAACTCAAAATATTAGAAAAGACCAGCAAATACAAAATCGGTTAGCATAGTAATGCGCTTTTATGTGCGCTGGGAAATTACAGTACGCGGTAAGAGAGAACCGGGGAAGGCCAGTTTGTCGCCGACGGATACAGATTCAAGTGGGAGGAGGAATTACGGTCGTAGCATCAGTTTTATTGGCGACATAAGCGTGCTTATCGCTCTCTAAGGTATATCTTCCTGCCTAACTGTCCATCAAGGTGGCGAGGGAGGATACAGTGTTACTCGTTAAGCCACTTCTCATTCTGGCGGATTTCAGAAATTTCCGCCCGGAGAAAGCCTCCTGCATCCACTGGTAAGTTTCCTTATTCAAAACTGTTGCGTGTGACCGCGAATTTGGGCTATTGCACATACCTTGTTTATTTCTTTTATTTCTTGAAATATGAAGTAACAGCATAAAAGGTGTTGGGTGTGATTGCTTGATCCGTCTTAATCTCATGATGGCATACTGGTCATCCGACAAGTAGCGTAAGACATGAAGACATCATCGTTTCAAAATGTTGCATGAGACGACTTGCTGATAAAGATAAAACAGCAACACTAACGAAATTAATAGGCTAATTAAATATACAAACGATTATGAATTGGCGGTGCAAAATTTTGCTGTCACGAAGTGCGATTAATGCCGACTATATTGTGATACTGATATTGTGCCTGCACGAGCTCTCCATGTCTTTTCCACTGAGACTTAAGTCTGGGCATTGTTGACTGACAGGATACATTGGGCGACTTCAGACGAGCTCTTCTTTCATCCTTCGTTTATGCGCGGTATGATGCACAGATAAATCGGTGGTTAACAGAAGCAAAACCACGTTTTCAATTGTTTTACAGACTTTTGAAGTTTCCCACTAATATGTCCAGTTGCTTCACTGCCAAAATGTTTTTATGTTTGAGGGTTAAGTCTGAAGTGGCGAAGGTACGAAATTGCGAACAATTACAATGCACACTTAATGTTGTTTACTTGCGGAGCAACACCTCGAACAACAACAGAAATTTTAAAACCTACAGTCTGCTAACGCTTGCCTTTACCGTTATCTACACGATGATGTTCTGACAATCCATTTTACACTATAACCCAGCATTTTGCTGTCAACTTACTGGTCTAAAAGAAAGGACATCTGTACTGCCGAGGGGACACACTGTGGTTCCCGACGAGAGGACTCCTGACCTCTATGATTTTTCTTGATCATAGTGTAATCGTTTATGAGTTAAAGTAACCGGCGATTAATCTTTAATGGATCTCCCTAATGGTCAGATCATGAGTGGGATCTCATTGCACAGTTTTTAAATAGAAATTAAACTCGAATTGTAGCTTCAACAGTGCGGTATACTAGCGTTTGGTTTAAATGTTCTTTCAAGCGTGTCTACAGAACGAACCGATCATGCCATCAGTGACATGAATGAAAAACACGGATTCGCTCAAAGGCGATACATTCTCTCACTTTCTGCTGCGGTCTATTACTCGTCATATAAAAACGATTTAACCTTTTCGATTATATGCATATAAATTCGTGTGTGATTTGAGTGCATATACAAGAGCTTTTAATGTGTATGACTGTCACCATGTCACCAAGAAATAGTGCTGTAACTTGTTCTGAACAGAAGGAGATATGTGCTTTGTGCTTGAAAGTCTCACTGACCCTGGGCTTAACAGTAGACCTTGTCAAAATGGATGAATACATTTCTTTTACTTGAAAACAGCTGAATTGTTCTTACTTATGTTTCAAATCATGAGGTTTCACCAAAGAATAAAAAAGCTTTCACATTCCAGGACTATTTCTCATGCACCAAGCTGGTTCCTATAGTCTAAAAAAAATCACCATGTATAAGGCCAGTTAATGAAACAAAATAAAATGATATAGGTGAATAACTGAGGCTTGGAATAGCACCTAGCGCCATTCTTACACAAATACAACCTTGCTAGGGTTGGAGGAAATCTTGCCATAGTGTCTAAATGAACACATTGTAAGTTATTCCTTACAGAGTAGCAGAGCTGCATTTATTACTGCAACAATGGCTTGGTCAAAAACAGGGAAAATTTTACATATTCTCACTTGCCAAAAGTAATGCTGTAATATGGAAGGAGAATTAAGGCTTATAACTCATAAAATTTGTCTGAATTCTTTTCTATTGACAATAAGATATTTATACTACTCTGGAAGTGGCAGAAAGAGATCAATATTTTCATTCAGTGGTTGTCCATGTATGACACACTTGCTTCTTACAATGCAGTTAATGTCCATTGCCTCTGATTTAAGCTGATACAATACACAATAAGGCTGTATTCAAAGCAACTGCAATGACCATGGTGCTCTGAGAATTCCAGATAAATGCATGCTTTTTGTTATGCAGCATCATTTATTTGCATTTGTTGAACTATCTTTGATGTATAATAATACAGTTGTTTGCTGTTCCTCAAAGATCTCCGCTGTCAGGCCTCACTCACAATGCTCCGCATCACCGGATTATTAGCTCTGGCCAGCTCTGTACTCCAGCACCACACCCATTCTCATCTGTCATCAATTATCTAATAATACAATTCTACCAACAATCTTTGAATAACCAGATGGATGTGGTGGATATGGTCCCCCAGAGTTGGAGAGCAATCCAGGATATTGTATAAGTAGACATAGACGAACTGGGAGACCATTGGAAAACATCATTAATGAGATTCTGGAGCACTGTGGGGGCATTAGTGAGCCTGAATAGCATCACCTTGTATTTGTAGTTGGAGATATTGTATTCATGCAACAGGTTGATTCAAAATTGATTTTGAAATAATTGTGAGTTATGAGTCGATCCAAGCCGGATTCTGACCTGACTTATCTAAACGTCTAAAGAACTCCAGATATTGTTTTTAGACTGAGCAACAAAAGCAAAGCAAGTTAATACAAGGGTGACCGGAAATTAGGGGTGGGCGGTATACCGGTGAAGTCACCGTCAAGCCACGCGTTATGCCACGATAATAGATTTTGCAATACCGTGATAACACTCACACGTTTTGATTTTTAGTGTGCACATGGACCTTTACTTGCCACAGCACAATGAACTAACATTACATCAAATATTTTCCTTACTAAGTAGATTAAGCCAAAGAATTAGCAACCTCTAGTGGCAACAAAAAACATTTAGGAGTACAAGCAGCTGTTTCAATGTATTGAGGGCAGTGGTAGACTGAGGAGACAGAGCAAAATATCTCATTTACATTTTTCCCCCGCATCATATGGCACCCAATTGATACAATTTTCAGTTTGCCAAGGGTCTTCTGATTACTTTTATGCCACATTTGAAGTGACTGTGATTAACAGTTTTTATAAAAATAACCTTGATTGAGGTCTCCGCAGGTTGTCCTTCTGGTGTTGCTTCATAACAAACAACATTAGTTTGTTAGCTAGCGAGCTAACATTAGCTAGCCAGATACTCAGTTGACAGGGGAGGAAAACCGTGATTCAGCATTGGTTCCAGATTTTTCTCTATCACATAGCTGACTAACGTGGCTAATGTGGAAGTGATCAATACAAACCGTTGCTTGTTCAAACGCGAGAGTAATGGGTTGACCGCTGTGAAAGTTAGCAGAGTAATGGCGTCAGCTCAGTGTTATATATACATATATTGGGAATTACTATTCAGTTGCTTACGGAAATTACATTTTTAGCTTACATGGCTGAAGGCCATATAAGCTATTGTAATGGGTTTGCATCCGGCGTAGACTGTCGTCTGTAAACTTTGGTCTTCTTCTCCGAAATTGCAGGACGGATTGTTCTGAAATTTTTTGTGGATGTTCCATATCAGTATGGGACTAAAGTTTGTTCAAGGCTTTTGAAAATTTTCAAAATTGAATTTTTGAGAAATTTTTGTTACAATGGAGCCCTATGGGATGGAAATTTTTGATGGGCTATATCTTTGAAACGGTAAGAGATAAGGTCATACTTACTATTAATCTTAAATAGGGAGTCATATATGGGCTTCAATTTTCCACCCTAACTTTTGAGCTCAGATGACTTTGAAAGGTCAAATTCAAGGTGATGGAATTTCATTTGCCTATATCCCTGAAACTACTAGACGGATTGTTCTGAAAGTGAGATGATTGAAGTGTATACTGGTTTGTTCGAGCTCCTGCCGGATCACGGTTTTATTGTTTAAAAACTGCCTTTTTGATTATCAAAGTCTTTCATTTTTATGTTCACGCCGCTAAAAGTGTAATGTAGACATGCCAAGTAAAGCTGCACAAGGCGGAAAGGGAGCTGCTCCCCCACCAGCAAACTGCTATTGATAGCCATGACCAAGCTAGCATGGAGCCTTTAGATGTGTCCTCAGTTGAAGAGGAAGACGAACTTCCACTCGTGGCAAAAAATGTCAAACAAGTTCTTGCAGTCTTTTAACGAACGGTTCGACAAGTTCAAGATGACTTTCCAAAATCTTTTGTCTGCTCAGCAGACGCTCTCTGAGAGGGTAGCTATCCAGCACCGAAAAACAAAGTGGCGAACAATCCCAGCAAACATGAGACATCCGCTCGACGTGCAGAGCATGTCTATATCGCGTCGGTAGGTCCAGGATCGTAATAGGACGCACAAATTAGGTTCAAGATTGAACCTTAGACTGAACCTCAGAAGATCGTCTGCCTGACGTGCAGATCACGTCGGCAATTTTTAAGATCGCATTTAACAGTTTGTATCGCTGTTTAAGAGCATGAACATCCTCATAGTCCAGTCTCCACAATACAGAACCCACCACTTGCTGTAGCTCAACGTATGTTCTCTTCAAAATAAAACACCCTGCAGTGGGAACTCAGATGACACAACTGATATGTGGTTCTACACTTATATGTCAATATAAGGTATTTTTTGGACGTCTATTGACATGCAAGACAGGTGCAGGATTTAGGTTGTTTTCACAGTTGCCATTTTACAAGACAAAGCAGGGCAAGCAAATGCCTGATTGGCTAATAAAATTGATCATGGTTCGATTCCATATTGGTGTGCCACAACTATTCTAGTGAGACAGCAACCACAGCGCACGGGCAGTATGGTCCCGAAACACCTAAATGGAATGAGACCATAATTTTTTTTTTTCACCTGCACTTGCTGCTTTGACATGATAAAATGGCCTTTGTGAAGAAGGTCCGACAAGTAATTAAACAATTAATCGGCAAGAACTGGAGCGAGAGCATAGAGGTTGTGGTTGGTGATGATAATGATGATGATGATTATTATTAGGCCTATTAACCCAGCAAACATGAGACGCCCGCCCGACGTGCAGATCATGTCAGCAATTTATGAGTCTCTGCATGCGCGCTCTCCAATTCTTGCCTATTAATTGTTTGCTCATGTCAGACCTGTTTCACAGAGGCCAATTTGACATGTCATGCATCAAGCACAGGTGTAATAATTATGGTCTCATTCCACCCAGGTGTTTCGGAGTCATATGGCCCTTATGTTGTGGTTGCTGTCTGACTGGAATGTAACACACCTATAAGCAATGGAACCATAATCACTTTTATTAGCCTAATTACATCGGTGCTTGCCCAGCTTTGACATGTAAAATGGCAAATGTGAAAAGGATCTATTTCCTGCACCTGTCTTGCACGTCAATAGACGTCCAAAAAATACCTTTTTTCGACGTCCAAATACAGAACCACATATCTGTGGTGTAATCTGAGTTAACACTGTAGAGTGTTTTTTATTTTCAAGAGCACATATGTTGAGCTACAGGAAGTGGTGGGTTCTTTATTATGTAGGGACGGGACTATAGGGGTGTTCATGAAGTTAAACAGCGATAAAGACTGTTGAATGTGACTCTTACAAATTGCTGACATGATCTGCACATCGGGCAGACGTCTCACGTTTACTGTCTGGGTCAAGATTGATTCACAATCATATATACCCTGGGGGGTGGGACTAAGGACCATTGCACTTGAAAAGGATGGCACAGAGGATACTCGCGTGAAAAGCGCATAACAGTAATTATGTGCGGCAGAAAGTATTACAGCTATCGAGTTTCGCGGTGTTTTTATGGTTTATTACTGACAAACAAACAAGGAAGAGGCAATTCGTCCCGCAGCGCTTCGGCGCGAAAGTTCAAAGACTAGGGCGAATTATAAAATTAAATCTCTTATTGGCCCAGTTGCGGGGAAAATAGCAGAAGTGCTTCCGCCCCGCCATGGTGCCAGTAGCAGAACTGCTTCTCTTGTCCACACTGCAGATAGCTGATCTCTTTCGCCCAATTAACCCCGCTGCAGGGCGAGTTGCCACTTTCAACAAACAAACAAAAAACAGCCAACTATGATAACATTAAAACACAAAATTGCCTGTTAATATATTTCTTAATTGTTTTTATTTTTCCAACATTGTTGTATAAGTCCAGGGGCCTATTGCACGAAGGCGAGATAACGGATTAGCCCAGGATCGGCACGGGATTAGCCTTATCTCAAGCCCCATTTCGGTTGCACAGAGGGTGTGAGCTAAGCCATGGCACTAGTTATTATGGAAACAAAGTCTGTGGAACTAGCCAGCTCTGGAGCAAGCTTACGAACTAGCTAAACTCCTGCCTCCAGCCAATTTCACCTCACATCATTCAGCAGTCACCCAAATTGAAAATCAATGTCCTTAGCAGTCGTTCTGAATTGTCCACTACACATTGCTATCTCAATTATGATAGGCCCAAAGTAATTATCTTAGAAACTTGTGACCATTGATGTCAGTAAAATAGCCAATATTCGATCATTATATTCAAGTATCCATATGACAGTGACCATCACAGTTCAATCAGTCCCCCTTCCATGTCACGTTTTAACCATATTTAGAATCCGTCCTTATCAGATTTGTCCTTATTCCCTAAGTTGAGACTTCCATCAGAGTAAAAAACGAGCAGTGCTGTATGAAGTAGGTTACCGTGTTTCAGCGCGGTCTTAAATCGCTGCGGTAACCCCCTACCTACAGCACTGCTGCTACTTTCTCCATCTTTATTCAGACTGCGACGGACAGTGGCGGTTCTAGAACCGGGAATTCGGGGGGCACAAACACGACCCTTTATGACAATTAGTCCTAGCTAGTTCTCAATCATTTTCCTTTACTGACGCGTTTTCCAATTATCGTAACGGCAACTGAAGACACGGTTTCTCTCCATATGCGATCGAACGGCGATGAAATCATGGGCGAAATTCAGTACAGAAAAATAATTTACTTATTAATAGGCCAGTGCTTCGCGTTGATTGAACAGGTCCGCGTTCCAATGTAATATCGCCTTTCACTCTTGGTATTGCGTGGGTTGAAAAAAAAAAAAGTGGCACTTGGCAGTTAAATTGGCAGCGTGCGGCTCAAGCTATTTGCGTGAGAGTAGACAGGTATGCAAATTTGAATAACGTTGATTTAAATACAGCAAATACGCGTCCAGATGAATGATTGTCTTCTTACGTAATCAGGGAGAACAAGCAGCACCTGTTAAGTGTGGAGTGCTCTCGGAGTGAACCTTTTGTTAATCATGAAAATGACTGAGAACAGGTCAGGACTAATAACTGTTTTAAATGGATGTTTTGTGCACCCCAATTCTCAGTTCTGGTTCCACCTCTGTACTGAATTTAGCCCATGATTTCATCTCTGTTCGATCGCATACCGTGTCTTCAGTTGCCAATTGCAATAATTGGAAAACGCGTCAGTAAAAGAAAATGATTGAGAACTAGCCAGGACTAATTGTCATAAAGGGACGTGTCTGTGAGCCCCCAATTCCCGGTTCTAAAACCGCCACTGGCAACGGGTAAGGTAGAGTCGTTTGCCTTAGTGCTGGACACGAGTGCAATGTCGCTCGCTTCGCGATACTGGAATCAAACATTTTCAGGAGGTTCCTTGACGTAATTTTCTGATGTTAACATTTTACTTTTTAACTTGAGTATGCCTCTGTCAGAGGTGATTAACAGCAGAAAGTAAACTCAACTAATCTGTAAACGTCTTCTACAACCTCAATTCCAAAATAGTTGGGACAAAGTGTAAATTGTGAATGAAATCAAAACGCAATGACTTTCAAATCACCCCAGCCAGTATTTTATTCACAATAGAACAGAGATAACATAGCGAATGTTGAAACTGAGAAATTTTACAATTTTATCCACAAAGTTAGCTCATTTCAAATTTGATGGCTGCTACAGGTCTCAAAAAAGTTGGGACAGGGGCCTGTTCACCATGGTGTAGCATCACCTCTTCTTTTTAACAGAGTTGAGGAGATTGAGGAGACAAGTTTCTTGAGTTCAGCCATCCCACTCTTGTTTAACACTGGCCTCCAGCTGCTGGAGAGTTTTGGGTCTCCTTTGACGGACTTTTCGATTAATTATGCGCCAAATGTTCTCAGTTGGTGAAAGATCAGGACTGCAGGCAGGCCAGCTAAGCACATGGACTCTTCTACTACGAAGCCGTGCTGTTGTAATAGCTGCATTATGTGGTTTTGCATTGTCCTGCTGAAAGACACAAGGTCTTCCCTGGAATAGATGTCGTCTGGAGGGGAGCATATGTTGCGCTAAAACCTTTATATACCTTTCAACATTCATGGTGCTTTTTAAAACATGCAAGTGTCCCACACCATATGCACTAATGCATCCCCATACCATCAGAGATGCTGGCTTTTGAACTGAACGCTGATGACAGGAGGAGTGGTCTTTCTCCTCTTTAGCCCAGAGTACACGACGCCCATGATTTCCAACGAGAATGTCAAATTTGGACTCGTCTGACCACAGGACACTTTGCCACTTTGTTACAGTCCGTTTTAAATGAGCCTTGGCCCACAGAACATGGCGGCGCTTCTGGATCATATTCAACAATGGCTTCCTTTTTTGCATGATAGAGTTTTAAGCGGCATCCGTGGATGGCACGGCAGACTGTGTTAACTGACAGTGGTTTTTTGAAGTAATCCTGGGCCCATTTAGTAATGTCAATGACAGAATCATGCTGGTGAGTGATGCAGTGGTGTCTGAGGGCCCGAAGATCACGGGCATCCAGTAAAGGTCTTCGGCCTTGTCCCTTACGCACAGAGAATATTCCAGTTTCTCTGAATCTTTTGATGATGTTATGCTGTGTCGATGATGAAACCTTGAAAAAGAAGAAGAATGTCAGCACCCGAAAATGTCCTTTTGAAATAGTTTTATTAAGCTACTAAACAGACGCATTTCGACTTGTGGTCTTCGTCAGCGTTGTGAATGCTGCACGGAAGTTCACCTTAAATACAGGAAGTAATACAAGCATCATAGATACACTTTTTTTTCTTTTTTCTTCTTTCGACTTCCTGATAGGAGCTACACCGCACAGTGATAACTTGTACAAAGACCTATATAAATAACAGTGAATATGTATTTGCTATAAATCACAACAACAAGTACAAAGCAATACAAATATTAAAAAACGATTACAAAAAAACATCCAAATAGGAGCTCCTCATATTCAAATTTGGACTCGTCTGACCACAGGACACTTTTCAACTTTGCTACAGTCCATTTTAAATGAGCCTTGGCCCACAGAACATGGCGGCGCCTCTGGATCATGCTCAACAATGGCTTCCTTTCTGCATGATAGAGTTTTAGGTGGTATCTGTGGATGGCACGGCAGACTGTGTTTACTGACAGTGATTTCTTGAAGTAATCCTGGGTCCATTTGGTAATGTCAATGACTGAATCATGATGGTGAGCGATGCAGTGGTGTCTGAGGGCCTGAAGATCACGGGCATCCAGTAACGGTCTTCGGCCTTGTCCCTTACGTACAGAGATTTTTCCAGTTTCTCTGAATCTTTTGATGATGTTATGCAGTGTCGATAATGAAACCTTCAAAGCCTTTGCAATTTGACATAGAGGAACATTGTTTTTAAAGTATTCCACAATTTTTTTTACGCAAGCCTTCACAGGTTGGAGAGCCTCTGGCCATCTTTACTTCTGAGAGACTCAGCCTCTCTAAGACATCCCTTTTATAGCTAATCATGTTACACACCTGATGCCAGTTAACTTAATTACTAAATGTTCTTTCAGCTGATTCTCTTATATATTGATTGTTTTTCAGCCCTTTTTTGCCTGTGTCCCAACTTTTTGAGACCTGTTGCAGCCAGAAAATTTGAAATAAGCTCATTTTGTGGATTAAAATGTAAAATGTCTCAGTTTCAACATTTGAAATGTTATCTATGTTCTATTGTAAATAACGTATTGGCTCATGTGATCTGAAAGTCATTGCATTTTGATTTTATTCACAATTTACACTTCGTCCCAACTATTTTGGAATTGGGGTTGTAGATCGGACTATCAATTCAGTTTTCATAGGACAAAAAAGGGCTTGTAGCAAAATTATGAGGCATAAATGGGACATTAAGATGCATCTAAAGCTTTGTCGATCGTAGAGCTGCTTCAACAGATATCTTGCGCATTTCACAGACAAACTCACTTATTTGCTGCCTAGCTCGATGTTAAATCTTTCTCACAGCGACGGCTTATCTCGTTCAGGGTAACGCCGAAGTGCGTCAGCTACACCTTTTTGACGGCGCTGAAACACCTCCCGAGTTTACTTTCACTTGAGTTTAGCTCACTTTAATACTCTTCTCAAACGTCTCGTACCATTCAGACAGAAACTGAAGGAATAGCAAGCAGAGGCAATTCAGAGATCCCATCGTCCCTCTGTCAGAACGTGGTCTTTGAGTGTAGCTGGAGCATGCGTCTGCTGCAGCTACTTAGTGTCCATGGTGATGATCAGCGATTCTGTGATCGATCTCGGGGTCTATTTGAGGTAGCCGTGTGCGCGCACTCAGCAGGATCAGCGGCACCAGGCTTCACTTACCCGGGATTTACACCAGGCGCGCCTGCGCAGCGCCGCGGTTTTGTTCCGTCATGCTCGCGACTTCAATTTACACCAGCAGCGTCTTACAACGCGGAACGTCAGCGCAGCGTCCTGCCAGCTGATACAATCGACTTGCTCAGATTTTGCATATTTTGTCATTTTTACCGGCATATTTTTGCAACGACCTTAAATGCTTTGCTATTTTTTTCTGCTTTCATTGCATTTAATGTCATTTCCATCTTTGTTGTGCTGTAGAACCTACTACAGTCCAGCCGTGAACACCATAGATTTAAAAAAAACTGTGCCCGTGTTTTAGTTATAACAAAATCACAACTTTGAAAAATAAGTTATAAACAAATTTTATATCAAAGATTTGTGGCTAGTTTCTTTTAGCTAAAAGCGTATTCCCCTTGATAGTTATACTTCCTGCCTGGCACGATCTGGTGTGCGATTCCCATTAGCACAAATACTAACGTAGTTGGATCCACTAAATGTATATGGTCGAACAATGGGAAACGTATCCCTGCTATATTCAGATCAGCGCGACTGCGGCTCGCCAGCGGCAGAAATACTTTGCGCATCCGCGAACGTATTTGTGCGCAGTTGGACGCGGACACGTCCTCTTCCAAATGTAGTTAAACGCATTGAGCGCTCCTGTACGTGGGAAGAAAATGGCGGCGCGAATGGAAGAAGAGCTTCTTTGTATGTTTTATTTATGTCAGATTGATAAAAGAAAGAAGAGAAAGTGTTGCATGCGCCCTCTCCATGTACACAGAGCGCTCTGCAGAGAATTTGGCACGCTAGTGCGGGAAATGCAAGCAATCGATCCCAAAAAACATCATCAGTACTTTCGGATGTCAGCTGATGAGGGAGGGATTATATAGGTGCAGGTACCGATGCACCTCCTCACATTACTGCTCCTCGAAAGCATCCATGTTTGTTTGCTAGAGCATGCGCAGTCGGTGTTTTGATCACGCGTTCCTGTGCACTCCAGTGCGCGAGGTCAGAAAATTTTGGAGGGTACGCGGTCGACCGCGGAGAGCCATGCGCACACTGTTTGATGACGAAAATTGCGTGAACGCTCTCTAGCGCACAACTGCGCACACGCAAAGTATAATTCCGGCTTAAGCCAGCGACGCGCTGTTTGGGATACAGCAATCCTCGCTTTGGCGTTGATCCAGGATCTCAAGATCAGACTTTTGTGCAGTAGGCCCCAGTACATCATTTTCATATTATGAATACAAGTTGTTATGACTTCGTTTAACGACCCGTGGAATGTAGTCGTTGGGAAACACATCTTGACTCCTCATCGCATCATACCAAACTTCGTGGCGCAGTCGGTAGCGAATATGACTCAGAGATTGTCAGTTTGTAGGTTCGAAGTCCTTCAGTACCACAGTAAAGAGCATAGCTTGTAATAAATGTTGAGTGTTCATGTCAGCTGCTTCGGTCTCTAAAAGCTAGTTAAACAGTCGGAGAGATAGGGAAGCATTGTGAGGGAAAAGACAGCTAGGCCTAAGTGAATCTTTTTTTTTTCCCGTCAAGTATCTCTAAAATGATTCGCAGCTGACGTTGAAAAGACGCCCAGAATGACCTCATTTGAACTTATTTTTAACCTTGTGCAGAGGTCTGGTGGACGTTAATACGGGACGTCCAGAGGATGTCGTAAAAAGACGTCATAAAAACATTGTGGCTCCTCAGGGGATGTCATTTATACGTTTGTGGAAGACCTCAAAAAGACGTTGTTTGGGCGTATTCTTGCTTGGCGGGATGAGCAGCGGATTCATGCGGTTGAAGCTTTTGTTTCTGAGCTGCGGGAATAGACTCTGAGCTAAGTTGTTGGATCTCGAGGGGAGATCCAGGCACAACAACATAAAGATTGTTGAGGTGCCGGAAGGTGAGGAGAAAGGGAGACCAACAGAATTCGTCTCCAGGTTGATTTCCAGGCTGGTGGGGGAAGACAACTTCACTTAGCCTGTTGTAGGGCCTAATCGATAGGGCACATCGTCTTGAACAGCCCAAACCACCAGATGGCTCCAGATCTCGCACGATAATGGCACGAGTGCATCTTGCACTGGAAAAAGAAAAAATGCTGCGGCTCGGAAAGCTGCGTTTGCTGAATTACAGAGGTCTCCGCAACCTAATCTTCCCTGGCTACACCGCCGAGGTGATGCAGCAGCGGGGGATTTCCCGCCACGTGCTACAGCGCTTGCGGGAGAAGGAGGTTCGGCACTCGCTGCGCTTCCCGGATAGGCTCCACGTGCACTATCTTGGGCAATATTCACCGATCCGGTTGAGGCGAATAATTTTGCTGACCAAGAACTTTGTAAGTAATGAATGAAGGGTTAAAGTGTACATTGAATGGACTTCTCGTATCACAGTTTTTTTTCCATGTTGTAATATCTGTCTCTATAGGCCTATGTGCCAGCGAGGGGCAGTGAGTTAAAGGAGTCTGTTTTCCCTTCACGCCTTTTTTGGCCGGTGTTCTGACAATTTGTGCTGCCTTGTCAAAAAATGCTACCGTAATGCAAAGCGATCGTAAAGTCTTTGTTTTCGCCATAATATTGCAATCAGTATACAGTAGTATCTTTGTCATTTGTTATCTTATTATAACATAAGCAGATGTTATAATGAGTTGAACAAGTTTGTTTAAAGAAATATGCCCATATACGCCATTATCATCCAATCTCTGCATTTTCAGGAAAACCCAGCATGTACAATCAAATATATTTACGCTAAAAGATCGAAAGGCGTGCCAAAAAAGACATATATTTATGATATTTGAAGATACTTGAGATGTGAGCGAAGAAATAGAGCCCAAGGTTTTAGGTTTGCGCAAGCGCAGAACCGGGAGGTAGCATATTTTGATAGGTAGCAAAAATTGACAGAACACTTGCGATCCCTGATGTGTATAGCTAGTATGGGCAAAAAAAAAAAAAAATTATATGGTGGTTTCATGTTGTATTGTGGGGTGCACTAACCAGTTTAAAAAGGGAGATTCAGTCAAGTTTATCAGCTTCCATCGCGGTAAGAGACAGCGAAGAGCATGGATACGTGCAATCAACCGAAGAGATTTTGCACCGAAGGACCATTCAAGGGTTTGCAGTGCACATTTTGTTAGTGGCTGGCCTGATTACACAGACCCGAAAGATGTTGACATCGCGCCATCGGCCTTTTCTTACAAAGAAAATAGAGTAACTCCCGTCCAATATCACGAGATTGACTAGTGAGGCAAGATATCCGTTAGGGTAAGGGTTGGATTTTGTTAGAAGTGATGCGGAATCGAGCTGCAGTTCAAAATGTAATTCTGTGTTGCTATATATCTTGAGCGCGTGCTGTTGTTGTAGCGTTAAAAGCTAACGTTTGTTGGTTACTCTTTACAATTAAAATATTACTCTTTACTGCTGCAGTTCTTGCAATTATGATTTGTTGTTTATAAAAAGAACAAGATATGATTTGTTAATGTGTGGAAATTTTATATATATTAGCATACATGCCAACTCAACCACTATTGGCAGTAGACAACCGCTTTCGGGGCATTTCATTCTGAAAAAAAAAAAAAACGCCCCAAAAGCACCGCCAAAAGCGATAGAGTTGGCATGTATGTATTAGTTTAGTTCTTTTTTTTGTTGTAGATAATTTCAGACGTTTGAAGAAGCAGATCCTGCAACGACGATTTGTTGAAGCACAGCAAAACACATCTGTCCAGTTTCACGATTACTGCATGCCGCAGTAAGGATAATTACTTAGTTGGTACGTGTGATGTGTAGAACACCTCCGTGTCCGCGGACATCTACATCTACTCGAACGGGTTTAACAGCCAGCAGGCTGTAACTATATACATATAATTATCACTGCTATCCAACATGTCCAATGACAGCTAGTGATGCCTACCTGTTTGTAGCACCATTCCTGGATGTCACCTTCATCAAAGTGTTTAATACCCCAGTCTAAACACTTGTTGTTTCTGCTACTCTTCTCCACAATGTGATCATACACATGAAGCAATTTAATTGGGGGTATTAAATCAGTGGTCAAGGTGGCAATATATCCGACCTCCTCAAAGGCTGCGGTAGCACTTATAGTCTCGGTTGTGGGGCCTGTATTTTCTTTCGTGAGGCTCTATTCGTCAATAATCGCTTCAATCAGTTCAGCCTTTTTCATTCCCACGCAGTTTATGGTCAAATCCTTGCACTTCTGCCATAATTCTTGCACTTTAACCCGTTAAATTGCTTATCGCTCACTAACATAGGTTTTGACAGACGCTATGGCACTTCTTCTTGCCATACAAACTTCATCTTACACATACGCAGAAAAAATCTTGTGCTTACTCCGAAACGGTCTTGTTGCTTTGTTTAAAACAAGTGAATTTTGTGTTGAATCTTTTGATTTTGATGAACTTTTGCTGCGTTGTGGTGAATAAAAGACCCTTTTGGCTCACCAGGCTTCATTTGGGACCATTCTGGGCCAACTTAGATTGGACTCCACTTTCACGATTTTTCAATATTGGTCAACTTTTAGGGTATTCTGGGCCATATCACCATTTTGGGTTGCCAGTGGTCATTTGGCACCATTTCAGGCCAACTTCGACCAGACCCAACTGTCATACATTTTTAGCTTACGGCCCTATGGGCCGATTTATTGTCATCCTGGAATATGCTTGTGCTGTCAGGTGTTAAAAAAATGCTTTGATGGGACAGCCTTGTCATTCAGTGCATATTGCTGAATAATATTGCTGAACCTAGACCTGACCAACTGAAGGAGCTCCAGATCATAATACTGCCTCCAGAGGCTTGTATAGTGGGCACAATGCATGACGGCACACCACTTTATGTGCTTCCTTTCTTACCCCGAAGCACGCATTGCTCATGAAGAGGGTAAACGCGGACTCAACAGACCACGCAACCTTTTTCCATTGCTCTTCAGTCCAGTCTATATGCACCCTAGCAAATTGAAGTAATTTTCTTTCCAATTAGCCTACCTAATGAGTGGCTGTCTTGTGGCCATGTAGCTGTTAAGTCTCATTCCTGCAAGTTCTTGTCACATTGTGCGTGTGGAAATGTTCTTATACACACACAATTAAACTTAGCCATGAGTTCAACAAACAATATTTTTTTTTTATGTTGAGACCACACCAGGGGTTTCAGTGATGTCTGATCAGAATCACCCATGATTTCTTTCTGACCCATTTCTTCCGTGAAGATTTTAATAGTACGCTGGACAGTTCTTAACCCAATTCCAGTGATTTTGGCACTCTCTTTTTTGTTTTCTTTGCTTGATGCTTTTGAAACACAACTATTTTACAACCATGGGATACGTCTTCCAACATGTTTATTTAAGAAATGAGATGCTACACACTGCATGAGTCAGGGTTAAAAGAATTGTTTGCAGTCCTGCCTTCATTTAGCCTCTGGCTCCATCCTCTGACCACCAGGAGGAGCTGCCAGACCTGAAGGAGGTTCCCCTCTTTTACCACAACCTCAGTCTGGGATTCAGCAAGGCTTAAGCTATGTCCCTTTCCCCTCAAAGACCCTATGATTGTGACATCGATTTGTTACCCAGAACATCACCCCCCAGGGTTTGACTGTACTCCTTAACCACCCAGAAGTCCCAAGCTATGGGGGAGTACATAAATCAATCCCTGGCTTCCAGAATCATTCAAGCGTCTTTGTCGCCAGCTGGACTTGGTTTCTTCTTTGTAGCCAAAAAAAAAATGGGTCTCTGCATCCCTGCATTGACTACAGGGATGGAATTACTATTAAAAATTTTTACCCTCTTCCTTTGATGGACTGGGTATTCTCCAACCTCCGGGGCTGTCGCCATTTTACCAAGCCAGCAAGTATTCCATCAGAGATTGGGAGCTGTTGGCAGTGAAGCTTGCCTTTGAAGAGTGGGAGAACTGGGTGTAGAGGTCCAACCTCCCATTCCTTATTTGGATGGACCATTGCAACCTGGAATGTCTCTCGACTGCTAAGAGGGTGAATTGCAGGCAAGCCCAATAGTCCATCTTCTTCATAAAATTTGACTTTGTCTTTATATACCATCCGACTACTAAAAATACGGAGCCTGACTATCTATTTCTTCTGAATGCTTTGGTACCAAAAGATCAAGGATGATCGTTTCTTGGCAGCCTCCAAGCTGGAAGTGGAGAGTGAGGTCAAAGAGGCGTTGCGGTCCTGTCCCTCTCTATGGGACTCTCCACCCAATCATCTTCACGTCCCTGAGAGAGTGAGATGCATGGTCCTGTCCTGGGCCCATACCTCTCAGGATATCCCATTACGTGATACTTGAAAAAGCTTGCCCCTCGATTCACTAGCCCGTTCACCATTTCAAGGATTTTATGTTCATCAGCTGTCAGGCTCCTCCTTCCCCATTCCCGTTGTAATTTTCTTCCTGTCTTTCATGTCTTAAGAACTAAACCTTTCTCTTTCTTTCCCCACAGTTCTCCCTCCAGCTGTCCACCTCCCCGGGCTCATCGATGGTGGCCCTGTCTACACCATGAGTCAGATCATTGACGTCCAGCGTGGGGGACGCAAATGCCAATTCTTGGTGGACTGGGAGGGGTACAAGCCCAAGGAGTGCTCCTGGGTTCTGGAGCAGTACATCTTAGATCCCTTCCTGGTTTGTGATTTCCTGCGCTGGCATCGGGGGTCCACTGCTGGTGTTGATGGTGTAATAGGCACTCAAGTACTGTCCTGACATGTTCCACACATTCTTCATAAGTCCTGCAGTAGATGAGGATGTCATGGAGGTAGGCGATGACGAATCATTCCAGCATCTCTCGTAGCACATTATTGATGGACTGGAACATAGAGGGGGTGTTAACAAGGCTGTATGGCATGACGCAGTACTCGTAGTGCCAAGAGGTGGTGCTAAAAGGTGTTCTCCACTCATCTCCTTCCCTGATACGAATTAGGTTGTATGCGCTGCGGTGGTCCAGCTTCATGAAAATCTTGGCACCTCTCAGCTGCTCCACAGTGCTGGGGACCAGGGAGAGTGGATATCGATATTTCACCGTGACGTCATTCAGGCCTCTGTAGTCTATGCAGGGGTGGAGCCCCCCATTCTTCTTCTGGACGAAGAAGAAACTTGCTAACGTGGGTGAAGTGGATGGACGAATGAAGCCCTACTGTAGAGCTCCTTGTACATACTGCTTTATTGCATGAGTTTCAGCCACCGATAGGCGGTACACATGGCTGCTGGTGGATGAAGTGCCAGACAGGAGCTCAATAGCACAATCCCACAGACAATGCAGAGGTAACTGGGTCGCAGTGGTTTTGCTGAGCACCGTTTGCAGGTCCCAGTGCTCTTTGGGAATTTCAGGTCTCCCTGGTCAGACCTCAACAGTCGTGGAGGCAATGGTGAGGGGGCCACAGTGCTGCCAACAGAAGGGTGATTGGAAGCAGAGACGTCTTGTGTGCCAGGAGGTTGTAGTATTGTGCAGAAGCAGCCACGGAAGTCCGAGGATGAGTGGGTGGCTTGAGTAGTTCAGAAGCAACAGCGGAAGTTCTTCCAGATGGCGCTCTTGTACAGAGAGGGAAATCGATGCCATCTTCTGGTCACGATGCTGTTGCCCAGAGGTTTCCTGTCAATAGCTGCCACCGTAAGGGTGGTGTGGAGCTGGTGAACTGGGGCCCCGAGCTGTCACACAAACTAGTGGGACATGAAGTTGCCTGCTGCAGCAGAGTCAATCAGGGCCTCTGTTGGAAGGGTCACACCATTACAGGATACCTTGACTGGAACTTTGAAGTGTTGTTCAGTAATGGCTGTAGGTGACACCTTTATCTTGGGGGGGCACTGTTCCTCCTCCTTGACACTGGTTTCAGGGGCTGGTCTTCTTCCAGAGGCGATGCTCTGATGGACTAGAGTGCCCCAGTTCCATAGGCTCCCTCCCTTCAGTAGGCAGCTGGATGGGGCCGCTGGGCTGGGCCCGCCTTCTCTCCTGCAGGAGCTGGTCCAGGCTGATGGCCACATTGATGTAAGACGGCAAGGACATTTCGAGGTCCCTGCAGGAAATCTCTGCCCTTAGCTCTGGATGCAGCCCCTTCTGGAAGATGGTCTGTAATGCAGGCTTGTTCCAGCTGCTGGCGGCAGCCAAGGTGCGGAATCGGAGGGTGTAGTCCGGTGCGGTCTTGTTGCCTTGGCTCAGGTCCAGCAGCTGGTCCCCAGCCATCTTCCCGGGGTGGTCAAAGACTGAGCGAAACTGCTGGAGGAAATCGGTATAGGTGGTAAAAGCCGACTCCCCCCAGACAGCAGTCACCCAATCAAGCGCCTTACCAGAGAGGCGGGTCACCACTGCGGCGAGCTTCTCTGCCTCACTCAGGGCTGGATGGTACGTGATGTAGAGGCCACACTGTGGAATGAAGCCTTTGCACGCTGTGGGGTTTCCGTCATAGCACTCTGGTAGGCGCACTGGCGAATCACCCCGGGGAATAGCTGGGGGAGCCTGCATCCCAGCAGGAGAGACGGAGGTGGGTGGTGGAAGTGGAGCACAGGAAATAGAGAGTTTGCGGACCCCATAAACTAGTTCATCCAGGATGGCCCCCAGATGGGCGATCTCCCTCTGCTGTTCTGCCACTAAGTGGTAGATGTCGGGAGGGTGGGCAGCAAACTATTCCCGACTCAGGAGGCAGAGGAATCCTTGCTGAGTCCATAGGATTTTTATTTTTGATCAAATTTTTTTATTTATTCAATATTGGAAAAAGGAAAGTGTACAGTAATAATCAGTACAACAGAAACCAATAATTAATAATAAAATAATCCAAATAATAATCAAGTAATACATTAATAAAATAAATAAAACAAAACAAAATAAAAATTCCATCCCCCACCCCCACCCCAAGGCCCATCAGGATCAGCAAATGTCAAATATGAAACATTCAAAAGGTTAGATTCGTTCCTTTAACTTTTCAGCTGCTGATACCCACAATCCAATATTGCAGTCCTTAACACCAATCACACATGAAGTGGATCGTTCTAGATAAATTACATCAAGAAATGTGAGTAACCAATTGCTAGCTGAAAGCTTATCAGAGTGTTTCCATCTCATGGCCACCAATTTCTTAGCTGCAGTGATACCAGCAAAAATGAACCTTTTCTGGTAGCCAAGGATCGGCAGCTGAGAAACGTCATTCAAAAGTAAAGCCGTTACAGACAGTGGCACAGGCACTGAGAAAATATCCAATAATTGAGAGGAAACCTCATTCCAGAAACGAGCAACAGGAGGGCACTCCCAAAACATGTGAAAGAATGTACCAGGCGCTTTAAGGGGGCATAAAGTACATCAAGAGTCAGCCAGGAGACCCATCAAGTATAGCTTTCTTGGAGTCAGGTATATTCTTTGAACATAGTTAAGGTGAATTTGTTGATGATTGGGATTATGAGAGGTCAAGAGAGTATTAGCCCATACCGAATTCCAATCAAAATCAGGTCTCAATTCCAGGATATCTCTTCTCCAAATTTTATCGAAGGGGAGATCCTTATATGAAGACATCAGTAAATAAGAATAAAAAAACAGACACAAAGCCCCTGGAAGTTCCTGTTAATGATAATTTTGTGAAATGGGTGCTGATTCAATGGCCGATTCCATGGAACTCCATAAGCTTTGAGGGCCGCCCTGAGTTGCAAATAAAGAAAAAGGAAAACCCTGGGAGGCTGTAAGAACCTTTCAGGTCCTGGAATGAGCGGAGACCAGTGTTACTGTAAATATCCCCTAAAGAATAAATACCACTTTTACTCCATTGGGAATAACTTATAGGTCTCTGTCCTGTATGTAGTTGATTATTGTGAATATTGGGGAGTTAAAATGCCATGGGCAGTGAATAGCGCACAATTCCTGGGCATAACGCCATATTTGAATTGTATGTGTAATATTAGGGCCGTGCTGAGTCCATAATTGAATCACAGGGCGAAGTGCTGTCCGGGTCTTGGTAGTCCAGTGAGCTAGACAGCTGGAGGCGTGGTCTTACACCTAGTTGTGTGGTAAAATAAAAATGTTTTAAATTTAATCTCTTTTAATCTTCTACTTGGACTTTTAATTTCAATTATGACCTAAAGTATACTCCATATGAGTCAACGCCCGTGGCCGGAGGTCAATGATCGACTTTGTGGTCGTGTCATCTGACCTTCGGCCGTATGTTTTGGACACTCGGGTGAAGAGAGGGGCTGAGCTGTCCACTGATCACCACCTGGTGGTGTGTTGGATCCGCTGGCGGAGGAGGAAGCTGGACAGACTTGGCAGGCCCAAACGTGTTGTGAGGGTCTGTTGGGAACGTCTGGCAGAACCCTCTGTCAGAGGGGTTTTCAACTCTCACCTCCGGGAGAGCTTTGACCAGATCCCAAGGGAGGCTGGAAACATTGAGTCTGAATGGACCATGTTCTCCACCTCCATTGTTGATCGGCCGTCCGAGCTGTGGCCGTAAGGTTTCGGCGCCTGTCGCGGCGGCAACCCCCGAACCCGGTGGTGGACATCGGAAGTAAGGGATGCCGTCAAGCTGAAGAAGGAGTCCTATCGGGCTTGGTTGGCTCATGGGACTCCTGAGGCAGCTGACAGGTACCGGCAGGCTAAGCGTGCTGCAGCCGGGCGGTGGCGGAAGCAAAAACTTGGGTATGGGAAAAGTTCGGGAGGCCATGGAGGAGGATTATCGGTCGCCCCGAAGAGATTCTGGCAAACCGTCCGGCGCCTCAGAAGGGGGAAAGCAGTGCCCTGCCAACACTGTTTACAGTGGAGGTGGGGGAGCTGTTGACTTCGACTGGGGATATTGTCGGCCGGTGGAAGGAATACTTCGAGGATCTCCTCAATCCCACTGACACGCCTCCCCTAGAGGAAGCAGAGGCTGGGGACCCAGAGGCTGATTCATCCATCACTCGGGCCGAAGTCACTGAGGTAGTTCGAAACTCCTCGGTGGCAAGGCACCGGGGTGGATGAGATCCGCCCTGAGTACCTCAAGTCTCTGGATGTTGTGGGGCTGTCTTGGTTGACACGCCTCTGCAACATCGCGTGGCAGTCGGGGACAGTGCCTCTGGATTGGCAGACCGGGTGGTGGTCCTCTTTTTTAGAAGGGGGACCGGAGGGTGTGCTCCAACTACAGGGGATCACACTCCTCAGCCTCCCGGGAAAAGTCTATTCCAGGGTGCTGGAGAGGAGAATTCGGCCGATAGTCGAACCTCGGATTCAGGAGGAACAATGCGGTTTTTCGTCCTGGTCATGGAACACTGGACCAGCTCTATACCCTCCGCAGGGTGCTTGAGGGTTCATGGGAGTTTGCCCAACCAGTTCACATGTGTTTTGTGGACTTGGAGAAGGCATTTGACCGTGTCCCTCGTGGCGTTCTGTGGGAGGTGCTTCGAGAGTATGGAGTCCGGGGCCCTCTACTAAGGGCTGTGCGATCTCTGTATGACCGGAGCAGGAGCTTGGTTCGCATTGCCGGCAGTAAGTCAGACCTGTTTCCGGTGCATGTTGGACTCCGGCAGGGCTGCCCTTTGTCACCGGTTCTGTTCATTATTTTTATGGACAGAATTTCTAGGCGCAGCCAGGGGCAGGAGGGAGTCCGGTTTGGGGACCAGAGGATCTCATCTTTGCTTTTTGCGGATGATGTCGTCCTGTTGGCTCCTTCGAACCAGGACCTTCAGCATGTACTGGGGCGGTTTGCAGCCGAAGTGCGGCGGCTGGGATGAGAATCAGCACCTCCAAGTCCGAGGCCATGGTTCTCGATCGAAAAAGGTGGCTAGCCCCCTCCGGGTTGGAGGAGAGCTCCTGCCTCAAGTGGAGGAGTTTAAGTATCTTGGGGTCTTGTTCACGAGTGAGGGAAGGATGGAGCGTGAGATTGACAGACGGATCGGTGCAGCGGCAGCAGTAATGCGGTCATTGTACCGATCTGTTGTGGTGAAGAAGGAGCTGAGCCGAAAAGGCGGAGCTCTCAATTTACCAGTCAATCTACGTTCCTACCCTCACCTATGGTCAGGAACTTTGGGTCATGACCGAAAGAACGAGATCTCGGATACAAGCGGCTGAAATGGGTTTCCTCCGCGGGGTGGCGGGCGCCTCCCTTAGAGATAGGGGTGAGAAGCTCTGTCACCCGGGAGGAGCTCAGAGTAGAGCCGCTGCTCCTCCACGCCGAGAGGAGCCAGCTGGGGTGGCTTGGGCATCTATATCGGATGCCCCTGGACACCTTCCTGGGAGGGTGTTCGGGCATGCCCCACCGGGAGGAGGCCCCGGGAAGACCCAGGACACGCTGGAGGGACTATGTCGCTCGGCTGGCCTGGGAACGCCTCGGATACCCCCGAAGAACTGGAGGAAGTGTCCAGGAGAGGGAAGTCTGGGAGTCCTTGCTTAGACTGCTGCCCCCGCGACCCGGCCCCGGATAAGCGGAAGAAGATGGAATGGAATGGAGTCAACTGTCATTCATATGTTGTCTTGTCTACACTAATTTAAGAAGTGCTAAAGAATTCATGTTACAGTGCTCTGAAAAAGTATTTGTCCCCTTCCTGATTTCTTCTCTTTTTGCATGTTTGTCACATTCAAATGTTTCAGATTATCAAACAAATTTTGATATTAGACAACCTGAGTGAACTCAAAATGCAGTTTTTAAATGATGATTTCCTTCATTAAAGTAAAAATATTATCCAACCCTACCTGGCCCTATGTGAAAAACTTCTTGCCCCCTTAGTCACTAAATCAACCAATTAAGCAAATTTAATTGATAAATGGATTCAATTTCAGTAGACACACCCAGGATTACTGCTCGCCTTATTGAATCTAAACATCACCTAAATAGAACCTGTCTGGCAATGTGGACTCGGCAGAAAGCAGCACACAATGTCACAATCTAAAGAAATACAGGAAGAGATGAGACACAAAGCACTTGAAATCTATCAGCTTGGACAGGGTTACAAAGTCATTTCTAAAGCTACGGGACTCCACCAAACTATGGGGAGAGCCAGTGACGTGCCGTGGGAGATAAGTAAGGTGAGGCAGAATCCTCCCTGTTACTTTGCCTGATTTGCAATCAGTGGATAAATTAATGAACTAAATAGGAGAATGACGTGCCAGTTTCAGTTTACATAACATTATTGCTCAGTGCATCAAACTTAAAATGCTCACGACAGAGCAACTTTGTTCATATTTGCTTACAAGAAGCTAATGCAAAGCCAATGCATTCAATGCTTGCTCAATATGTTTACGATAATGTTTTCCCCTTAAATACTTACTTTTTAATGCCATTCAAAAAAATAGGGAGTTTATTTTCAGTCTTCTTTCAGAATCTGATAAACAATGTCTAACTTGCAAATAGCAAAAGTTTAATGTGACGTTTCAGTACTTAAACCTTCATCAGACAAAAAATCCTAGTCCGACGCACCTGTCGTTAGAAATAGATGTGCGAAGTATCTCCTCGTCTGTGCAATAATCTGCTAAACGAAAGGTCAAAACGATACACGGAATTACCGAGAGTTGAGATTTTTTTCTAATGAATCATTAATATTTCCATCCTTGCAGTTTCGAATCAAAGCGTAAACGTAAATTAATCTTTTTGTCATTATCACTTCTTAATCATTACAGGCTACATATAGGCTGGGTCTTAATTGCCGTCAGACCCCTGCAGCTCATCCAGAACACCATACACGCCTGCCAGAGCACTCCGCTCTGCTGCTTCTGGTCGCCTGGCTCCACCCCTTCTCTGCTCCTGCCCTTCCCGCTCAAGGCTGCTGTCTGTCCTGGTTCCTCGTTGATGGAATGATCTACCTATCGAGGTCCGAACGTCAGAATCCTTGAGCTCCTTCAAGCGCAGCCTGAAAACCCACCTCTTCAGGCTCCACCTTTCCCCTACTCCACTGCCCTGAATCCTTTGTCATTACATCCCACATTGCTTTGTTGCCCTTTTACTCGATTATGTTGCCCTTTTACTTGATTTTGTTGCACTTGATTTTGTTTCCCTTTACTTGATTTTGTTGTACTTGATATTGTTGCCCTTTACTTGATTTTGTTGTGCTTGACTTTGTTGCACTTGATTTTGTTGCCCTTTTACTTGATTTTGTTGCCCTTGATTTTGTTCCCCTTTTTCTTGATTTTGTTGCGCTTGACTTTGTAGCACTTGATTTTGTTGCCCTTTTACTTGATTTTGTTGCGCTTGACTTTGTTGCCCTTGTTTTTGTTGCCCTTTTTCTTGATTTTATTGCCCTTGATTTTGTTGCCCTTTTCTTGGTCTTTTTTATCAGTATATTTGTTGTTTACCTATTGGTCTAGACCTATAACAACTGAATGTGTTCTCTGTCACTTTTACTGTTAGCATTGTACTTGTCTCCTAGGAGCTCTGCACTTTTGTACCAATCTCTTGCACTTGTGTACGTTGCTCTGGATAAGAGTGTCTGCTAAGAACCTGTAATGTAATGTAATGTAATTGTCCGGTAAAAAAAGTCATAATTTATGGATTGTCAATTAGGCATAGTACGTGGAAACAGGTTGACAAAATCCAGCGATAAAAAGTGAAGTAACTGCCTCCCCTGATTGCATGTCTCTGGTGAGAACCATTGGCTACAAATTGAGAAAACTTGGATCAGTTGTGAACCTTCCCAGCAGAGGCCATCATACCAAAATTCCTACAGGAGTGCATTGAAAACTCATCCAGGAAGTCACAAAAGAACCCAGACTATCATTTAAAGAACTATAGGCCTAACGTCAATCAGTCAAGGTCATTGTTCCAAATTCAATGATAAGAAAAAGACTGGGAAAAATGGCATCTATGGGAGAGCTGCAGACCAAAAAAAAAAAAAAAAAAAACCACAAAGGCTTGTGTCTTTTTTGCCAAAAACAACTTGAAGACCCGCAAGACTTTTGGGACAATATTTAGTGGACTGATGAGTCAAAAGTGGTACTTTTAGGTAGACATGGATCCAGTTACATCCACTGCAAAATTTAACACTGCATTCCACAATAAGAACATCATACTAACAGTGAAACATGATGGTGGTAGTGTGATGATGTGGGGCTGCTTTGCTGCTTTAGGACCTGGATGATTTGCCATAATTGATGGAACAATGAATTCTGCTCTTGACCAGAAAATCCTAAAGGAGAATCAATTTGTGACCTCAAGCTCGAGCACAGTTGAGTTATGCAGCAGGACAATGATCCAAACCACGCTAAAAAGTTGACCGCTGAATGGCTCCTAAGAAACAAAAAGCAGGTCTCGGTGTGGCCTAGTCAAAGCTCAGACTTAACAGGAAGTTCATGCTCAACAACTTTCCAGTGCAACAGAATTGAAACAATTCTGCAAAAACGAGTGGGCCTGAATTCCTCCTGCTAGATGTAAAAGACTCACTACCAGTTATTGCAAATGTTTGACTGCAGGTGTTCCTGCCAAGGGTGGCACAACCAGTTATTAGGTGGAGGGGGGAAATTATTTTTTCAGGAGTGATGTAATTTTAAATAATTATTTACCGGTCATCAATAAATCAAATTATGATATAAAAGCTGCATTTTGAGTTTATTCACATTCCCTTTGTCTAAAATTAAAATTAGTGAGGTGATCTGAAAAATGTACATGTCAAATGAGTAAAAATATGGGAAATCAGGAAAAGGGAAACAGCAAGCTGCAATGTAAATGGCAACTGAAATAGAAATCCTCTCTTTCTAATGTGTCTTTTAGACTGAACACCTAAGAGGGACAAGTGGTTTTTTCACATGCATACCAAGTTGTTATACACTGGGGATCAGAAGTTCATTTTCAGCAAAGGCCATTTTAATTAAGATGAGTTCATTTTATTTCAAATATTCAAATTAAAAAAAAAAAAAAAGTTTTTAAATGAAAAAATAAAGTGCCTTATTTTCTGTCCTGAGATGATGATTCATTGACGACTTGTGTGGTTCAGTGATGACTCAGCCATATTGATTCAGGATTTCTTGAGTGCAGTGATCTGTTGGAGATGCAAAAATGAGGCAGCAGGGCAAAGAGGACATTGTGGGTGAAAACCACCCCAGCGAACTGGTTATCAGATGTTAGAATTTGAAATGGCTGTGGAAATGAAAGAATACAACTATTTAGTTACTGGAAGTGATGCAGTAGATCAATACCAAAAGAGCCATTTTCAGCTCCCCTGGTCTGAAGGGCGAAGGGAGCTACCGAGGCGCAGCGTCGTCGTCCATCCATCATCTTTTTCTTTAGACGATCTCTTCACTACTTCCACTGGTCAGATTTGGATCGAACGTGGTGCCCATGTTTGTCTCATGGTGCTCACCAAGCTTTGTTATTTTTCAGCTCAGTTTGAAATCATTTATAACCGCCCTGGCCTCTGATTGGCTGACATATTTTCGATTTCTTCTCTAGTTCCATTGACCACATTTGGATCAAACATGGAGTATTTATTTATCTTATGGCCCTGACAAAGTTCTGCAGTTTTTGGCACAATTCGAAATTCAATATGGCCGATCTGACTTAGATTTGGAACCAACATGGCACACATTTGTCTCATGGCCTTGAACAAATGTTGTCATTTCTCCGTTCAATTCAGAATCCAATATGGCCACAGCCTCTAATTGGCTGTCACATTTTCAACTTCTTCATCAATTCCATTGGACAGATTTGGATCAGACGCAGTGTAATTTTTTGTCTCATGGCCCAGATCAAGTGCTGTTATTTTTTGGCAACATTCAATTTTCAATATACCCGCCCTGGTCTCTGATTGGCTTACGCATTTTTCGACTTCTTCTCCAGTTCCAGTATCAAAGTTGGATCAAACTTAGTGCACATACAAACTTAAAAAACAGTAAAATTTCTCAATTTCAACATGTTCTATATTGTATTGTATTATCTTCAATAAAATATTGGGTTTAAGTGACTTGCAAATCATTGCATTCTGTTTTTATTTACATTTTACACAGCATCCCAACTTTTTTTTGGAAATGGGGTTATAGAAATGTTCGCCTCAAAGCCCTGACCAAGTGTTATACTGTATATTCGGTCGATTTAGAATCCAGTATGGTTGTCCTGGTATCTAATTAGCTGATATGTTTTCCCACTTTTTCTCCAGTTGCAGTGGGTAGATTTACATCAAACTTGCTAAAAGTGTCAAAGTTTTGGTCCAGATTAAATTGAAATTATTTTTTTGAGTGGGTGAATTAACAATCCATTTAGTATGGAACTCATGACTGACTTGCCAACCCACATTTTATAATATTAGCATGCATAGCCGTGGGAACATATTCTGAACTGGGGATGCTGAGGAAACTGGTGTGTGTGTGTGTGTGTGTGTGTGTGTGTGTGTGTGTGTTAGCATGCGTGGGTGTACTGGCAGGAATGACGTTATCAGTGCCATATAAACCCTTCGCTATCAATCCAAAAAATATGGTCTACCGGCGGGCGTGACTTTACTATGGAGTACTTGTATGATGCTTTATCCTCCTATTGTTTAAGTTAACAAATGCTAGAGTCCTTCTTCTGGAAAGAATTCAGTATCCAACCTTTACCTTTTTTGGCTTTTTATTTGCCAGAGCAATTTTGAAAGGGGGGCCAATATATTTTGGGGGATTTTATTGGTGAGAAGGGGTTTAGAATTAAATTTTAATTATTTAATATCACAAATGCATATGCTGCGGATGCCCTATCACCCCGGTGTGTCATCAGTAACATGGTTGTCGCCGTTATATGCCATTACCACGTTTAGCAGCACTGGAAATTAAACTATAAATTTTCTTGACTGGACGCACATTTGACGTTTTTGCACACCTGAATGTTTTTCTGGGTACTAAAACATCAAGGTAATCCAAAAAAAGTGCTGATTTTATTTGATATTGGTGGAGGTTGAAAACAGAATTCTTTCCCTTTCCCTTATACAGGAAATTTGTAAGTCATCTCATAATCAGCAGCCCAGTTAAAAAATGTACATAAAGTTCTTCAATCTTCATTTCGCGCTCATTTGTTTCTTTCTTCTGGGACTCTCGTATTGTCTAAGGGCAGATAGATAGATTCAGCCGCATCATCGAATCTCCGTAGCATCAATCCCGTACACTGATGCTGCTCACTAACAGTGCGTCCTTCACATTTCATCTTGTCCGGCGTTTCCCGCCCATTCAAAACTTCTAGCTAAAAAAGGCTGAGCTAAAATTACTGTGTCTGTTTGTGCAGTACTGTCATGCAAGTTCGGCGCAAACATAAAACTAGATAACTCGGTCGCCACAGGGACCAAGTCGTGTATCTACCCAATCCCCAAATTTCGAACAAAGTGGCCGCCTGCAGCCATATTGGATGTCCGAAATAGACGAAAATCGGTCTTAAGCATTGTCATATATTATATATATATATATATATATATATATATATATATATATATATATATATATATATATATATCTTCGCCTGTGTAAAATTTGAAAACATTCCTGAAATAATTGTGGCTTCCAGAGCCTGGAACATAAAAAATTTTGGACAAAATGGCTGCCGGCAGCCATATTGGACGTCCAAAATTGACGAAAATTGGTCTTGAGCATTGTCATATATCATCGCTGTCGGGCGCAAACCTCCTATGTCCAAAACTGTTACTTTTCAGGAAATAAAAAAAAACTTTTTGTAGTAACTGGACATGACGTCATCAAACTTGGTATTCTGTCTTTACATACAGTCAGATATTTGAATGTGTCAATACTTTATTAATATTTTACCCAAATCAAGCTCACGTGGAGTTAGGAGGTTTGTGACCAATGAAAGTGGAGATAGAAGGTTTTTGCCGTGACTGATTATGACGGCTGCATCGGCTGCAGTAGCTCATTGCATTACGTTATCATCAACTTAGAGATAGGAGCGCTTTTTGAAACTCTTAGGCCCAGAGCAAATCTTGAAAAAAGGAAGAAGAAAAAAAACGAGGCACTCGTCTCTAGAAAAATAGATAAAATACCTTATTCAATGGCAAGTCTTAACAGCAGAACACAATTAAAAACTATCTCTTTGTGGGCTGCCGAATGGCTCAGTCGGAAAAGCATCGCGTTGTGAAGCAGTAGAGACCATCACGGCGCGGGTTCGCTCCCCGCCTCGTACCAACCAGCAGTGGTCGGCAGCTCCCTTCAGAAGTAGCGCGCAATTGGCCAATGCGCTACAGGGATGCAAATTGGGAAGGGTCTGCTGGGAAGGGTTATGTAGATGAGTGTTCCCCTAGGCGCCTCCTCTTGACCAGACAGGCGCTCATAAGGACGATTCTGAGGCCACCTATGTTTGCGAAAGCTCAACTAGTGAATGTTTAAGAAGCAGTGGATAACGGGCGCATACTACTGAGGAGAGCCGAAAGTTGTGTACAATCTCCTGAGTTGGCAACAGGGGGCGGCACATGCGAAAAAACCAAAGCATTTAGTTACCTACTTGGATATTTCAGATTCGGCTGGGATTGGAGATGCCAAATTAAAAAAAAATAAATAAATAAATAAAAAAAAAAAAACTATTACTTAAACACGTTTCGACGTCCAGCCGTCAGACCGGTGTACTCTGTTTACTGAACGCTTTCACCTCACCGTTTGTGTAGAAGTTTGTTTCCTGAGGAAGGCTGGATGCCCAAATGTGTATAAATAACAGTTTTGATTATGTTCTGTCTGTAGAACTTGCCATGGAATAAGTGTGCCTTGTCTTTTTTTTTTTTTTAAAAATAAGTATAACTTTCGATGAAGTATCGATCTGAAGTTAGCTGGCGAGAGACAGGCTGTGAATAACGTTACTCTGGTAATTTCTTATCACATTGCTAGCTAGCTCAGCACTTCGACACATTGTTAAAATCGATCAATCAAGTACACTACATACTTTTTAACGGAATTTGCAATCACCTAAGCCTTATATGAAAACACTTTGAGCTGTTTACCTCAGTGAAATCCAACAGTATTGTATCCGCTCCTCTTGTTGACGTCTTTTGAAATATGGCGGAGGGGTGGGGGTGGAGTTAGGAGGTTTGGTCGACGATATATATCTTCGCCTGTGTAAAATTTGAGAACATTCCTGTAATAATTGTGGCTTCCAGAGCTCGGAACATAATAATTTCGGACAAAATGGCCGCCAGCAGCCATACTGAACATCCGAAATTGACGAAAATCGGTCTTGAGCATTGTCATATATATATCTTCGCCTGTGTAAAATTTGAAAACATTCCTATAATAATTGTGGCTTCCAGAGCCCGTAACATAAAATCTCTGCAGCGGCGGCGGCTCCGGAACTAAACCATAGTATCTCCTGGCTATCGTCGTTGGGGAGATACAATAATAGATACTTAATATTCTGCATCTTATCTTAAATGATGCTGAAAAGTTACGACATCAAGTATGCATATCTGCTATTGGTTTAATAATTAAGAGTGTGCATGTACTGGAAAATAAATGATTAGCTATGCAGTTTTTTTGTACGGTGGCCGACGGGCAAATTCACTGCAATGGCCAAAAACATCTCCAATCGAAGAAACGCACTGCAAAAACAGAAATGATGCAAATTCAAAAACACGTGAACCGCAAAAGCAAATGCAAAAGAAAAACGCTGCATATCCATGTCAACACATGTCCTGCAAAGGCCCAAAACATCTTCATTTGGAGAAACTGGCTGCAAAAACAGAAATGATGCAAAGCCAAAAACACACAAACCAAAAAGCAAATACAAGAGAGAAAAGTGCTGCATTTAGACATCACCACAACGGAAGTGCTCCTAGTCGCTATGGGGAGCGCCAACAAAAACAGCTTTTACTTCCGTCCTGAGTGAGACTAGCCAGCTAAGCCTTTCTGGCTAGCTAGCCAGCTACCTAGCTAAGGTTAGTTAGCTTGTTTAGCTAGCAAGTTTGCTAGCCTAGCTGGCCAACTGTTTGGTGCACGGAAGTCAATAAAAAATAAATTAATTAAAAAATCTGTTATTTTGCCATCTCACTTAGCTAGAGTTGAACTGCGAGCATTTACGTAATACTAAATATAACTGTCTGCTAGCTAGGTTAGCAAACTAGCTAGCTAAGCAAGCGAACTAACGTTAGCGAGCTAGCTAACGAGCAGTTATATTTGGTATAACATAGATGACCACGGTTCAACTCTAGCTAAGTTAGATAGCGAAATAATTGATCATTTTTATTCATTTATTTTCTATTGAAATTTGTGCACCAAACTGTTGGCTAGCTAGGCTAGTGAACTAGCAAGCTAAGCAAGCGAATTAAGGCTGGGGAGCAGCTATATTTGGTATAACATAAATGCTCGCAGTTCAACTCCAGCTAAGTGAGATAGCAAAATAATGGATTTTTTTATTCATTTATTTTCTATTGACATCCGTGCACCAAACTGTTGGCTAGCTAGGCTAGTGAACTTGGCAGCTAAGCAAGCAAACTAACATTAGCTAGGTAGCTGGCTAGCTAGCCAGAAAGTCTTAGCTAGCTAATCTCGCTCATGGCAGAAGTAAAAGCTGTTTTAGTTGGCCCTCCCCATAGCGACTAGGAGCACTTCCGTTGTGTTGATATCTAAATGCAGCGCTTTTCTCTCTTGCATTTGCTTTTGCAGTTTGCGTGTTTTTGAATTTGCATCGTTTCTGTTTTTGCAGCGCGTTTCTCTGATTGGAGATGTTTTTGGCTTTTGCAGCGCGTTTGCCCCTGTTAGCCACCGTATTTTTGGGCTGAATTTATACCGTGCTGAAAGTGCGCACATGGACGTAGTCAATGCTACTTAGCTAGCACAAAATACATGAAGTGGCAAAACACAGTACCGCGAATCGGTGTAAGATATTCAAAGTAATGGAAATCTACAACTCAGTTTAGGCACATCTTGAACATTTTAATACGAAAAAGCAAAGCAAGTGTTAGCTACATGCATAATTATAGGACCTTCAATAGTTACCGAATACACGCCCGTTATCCAATGTTAGTTAACCAACAACAGCCTTTGCTAGTGTACTGTTTATTCTGTAGCGTTACATAAAGGCTAGGTGTAGCAGTCGAGTTGCTTCATAACAAAGCCATTCATAAAAGACAATAAATGAAAACATTCGTATTGTTGCGCCTGCTCACTTTACCATCTTGCCAATCACCTTTGACAGCACGGAATCACTGAAGACTCCAATGCTCAACACTTACATACTCACATCCACAACTCTACTACGAGAACGCAGTTAGAGACAAGGTCTCCTTGGTGTTCACATAGCCTGAACAAAAATAAAAAATTTTGTCGCTGCCGTGGAAGAAGACACCAATTTAAGTAATGGTATGACAATTTTGCTGTCATTTATGGCTTAATGTTACAATTGTGCTGTTTCTATAGAATATTAATGCATTTTCATAGATTTTATTTAATTTATTTAATTTAATTTAATTTAATTAACATTTTTGGGTGCTGCTGTGCCAACAGGGGGTGCTGCAGTACCTCCAGCATCCCTACTTCCCACGGTTATGTTCAGAGATGCCAAGTCTCACGCATTTTCGCCGTAGTCCGCAATTATTCATTGAATGCTTAATGAGATTCTCACGCGGAATTAAAATCCTTGGACATTGAAGTTTCCTTTTCGCTTGCGTAAAGGTGCACCTCATCACAAGTAACATGGAAAGCAATTATGACTCAGGACTTCTCGTGCTTCTCTTTACTCAGGGATTGGAAACAATGCATGTGTTTCATGATCTTTTAGATTGTTTTAATGAAATAAGACCATTTGAAACGTTTTTATGCAATTCCATTGCTTTCAATCCCTCGGTAAAGACAAGCCTGAGAATTCCCGAGTCATAATCGATTTCCGTGTCATTAGTGGGGAAATCCACCGTAATGCACGCGAAACTGATTAACTTGATGCACAATGACTTAAATTCCGCGAGTGAATTTCTTCAGTGTGTGTTGATTGAATAATTGCTGACTACGGCACAGGAACGTGAATGCCACTAAAGCTGGATTTATGCTTCTGCGTCGAATCGACGCCGTCGCTAGGCAGAGCCTCTGCGGCGACGTGAACCCCCACCGCAGAGCCTCTGTGTCGCCTGCCGTGCACCTCGAAAATTTTCTAACTGCGCGTCAAAGTGACGCAGACCGCAAGGGCTCTGATTGGTCCGACCCGAGCCTAGTGACGTGCGTGATTCAACGTCATTCAAGAAAATGACAACTGCGGCTAGTAGCTACCTAGCGCACAGAAAGCTGACGAACCTAGCTTGATGGTTTACTGCAGTCAACTGGTTATCGCTAGTTATGTTGTCTTTTATTTTTATCCACAGCTATTTGTCGCCTTATGAAAGCGATGCGGTTGCTTATAAAGCTACCGCGAAACTGATAAATGGCCAGTGAAAACAGTTCTCCCGTGAACTGGCTGCGTTTGTTTACACTTGCTTAAGCAGAAAGCAGCAGCCGCGAAATATGTGGAAGGACATTCCAAACGACCGTTAATTGAAAACCCTACTCCCTGCTGCCCTTCAGAGCATAGACTGCATAAAAAGATGGACGAAGCAACCGTGACGTCACCCATTGGTTTCAGCATACCATAAAGGAAGCCTCGATTTTGGCAATTTGAATTGCGCCATGTTGTCATTTTTAAACCGGATGTGATTTCTATTGGACAAGAGCGAGAATCAAGATCCAGGGAGGGACGTGAGAGGTAGATCTGACCGTATCGGACGAGGACCAGAGGATAGCCACGCCTCTAAAGCATATTCTGACTTTATCTTTTATTCTAGTCTACTTTAGCCTTGCTGAGCAGACGGCCCTGCCTGATTCATTGTCTGAAATCCTGCAGGTCCGTCTTGCCAACTACCGTCGTTCAACAATTTCACGGCTAAATTTTTTACGGCCCAATCAGGGGAAAGAGAGGCGGGAGCTGCAGACATGACATCACCAGGAAGCGACTTTATGTTTGAATACAATGGCGGCGTGCGGAGCGGTTCCTGTGGATGGGTCAATATCAGCAGTTTTATCAGAAATACACTCAATTTCTTCATTAAAAGAGGAGCAAAGAACGTCACTAAAAGCTTTTCTGACTTGAAACGATGTTTTTGCTGTTCTCCCGACCGGTTTCAGTAAGAGTTTGATCTACCAGCTGGCTCCTCTGGTCGTGAAAAAGATGGGAAAGGCCCGATTGGTCGGTGATGAGTGTGACGAGAAGAACCATCGTCCAATCAGAAGCCGCAGATTTTTTTCGAAGGTTCCTCCTCTGAAAACTTTTTTGAACGGCTCTTTCCCAGATGGACTTGTGAAATATTTCCGTGGTGGATATATGGAACTGTCCGTCTGGCGTGTCAGGTTAAGTCTACTTGGGACCATAATTTACAAAAATGAACATCATGATATATTGAAGGAGACTTGAAACTTGCTATAGCTACCATAAAATAATGTGAAAAATCATTATTTAAATGAAAAATCAGGTGGGAAAGTAGGGTCATTTTCTCATAGACTTCTATAGCATTGAACTTCTTTCTGCAACTACCGACGTCACCATCTGCTGGCCATTAAATAGAATGCCATTTTACGGTACTTCCGCATGGGCTTCTTTTTTCAGACCAGAGTGCTGCGTCCATCTTTTTATACAGTCTATTCTTCAGAGTTTTCACAACGAAGGGAAGTGACTTCGCAGGGTGTAGGGATTATTACCAAGGATGGTCCATGATTATTACCCTACGGAATGAAATACAGCCCATAATGTAACGCAAACACCCTACCAACGAGTCTCACATGAATTCATGACAAGTCCTTCGGAAACCTGACGCCACCTAGCGGTTTGGCGGTGAATTGCTTTGCGGCACAGCACGACGCAAACGAAGTCAACGCAGAACTTCAAAAGGTCCACGACGGCGTCGAGGCAACGGCGTGCCCTTTGCATGGAGTCGACACAGAACACATAAATCGAGCTTAAAGCCTAATTTATGGTCTTCCAACTCCGTCAATACGCAGACAAGCAGAGCCCCTCTCCGACGTCGCAAACCCTCTCGGACGCATGACGGACACCTCCCAAATTTTCTAACTATCCGTCAAAATGACGTAGAGCCCACAGATAGCGTAAGCCTGTGATTGGTCAGCTAACTACATCATTTCCGGAATGCCTCTTTTCCGGTTTTTCTCTGCCTCGATTCGTTCAGTGGACGAACATACCACCGCCGCCTCTGTCTCCTCTTTCACTCTTGTGTCATTCTTTGCAACAAAAGCATTTGTTGCTCAATGTCGATCAGCTCCAGCTCCATCACAAATCGCTCACTCTTGGTCTCCATTCTTCCCCGTGTGTCTCTCTCTGTGCGTGTGTGTGTGTGAGACAGGGCGAGGTAAATCAACAATCCTCGACCACAGACATCATGAAATAGTAGGCGGGTCTCCGACAAGAACGCTACGCCCCCTATTGTTCTGGTGGTGAATTGCTTTGCAACACTCATTAAGCAACGGAGAAGTCTGAAGGGTCCACATCTCCGTCGATACAACTGCGTGTCTGCGTATTGACGGAGTTGGACGACTATGAATTAGGCTTAAGAGGAGAGACTCACGCCTAAGGCGTGAGACTTGGCATCTCTGTATGTTGGTATGACTTCACACCAAGTTAATCCTGCATTTAGTGCTACAACTCATTGCATTTCCTTATTAAACATATTTCTTATCATTAAAAACAATTTTTTTTCACGGAATTGTGCTAGAGCTGAGTTTTCATTTGTAGGATCACCAGCCTCAGAAATGAATAGAAACCACGCACTGCATAGATGTCAAAACTGCTTGTACGCAAGTACTTTTGTGATAAATGCCTCTACCGGCTGTTTATTTGCCTCTCTTGGCTCAGTTGGGAAAGAGATGGAAATCCCAATGGGATTGACCAAATAAAATAAGTGTTGAGTAATTACCTCCGGCTGGAGGTACTGTGATCACTTGAGTGTGTGTTTATATCAGCAGGATTACCCAAACACTATTCGATGGATTACCACAAGATTTTATGGGAAGGTGGACTGTATGAATGGGAAGAGGTGATTAAATTTCCAGACCAATCCGAATTCAGATCCAGATTTTTAAGATCATTACAAGTGCTAGAGGATCAAAACCTCGTGTCGGAGTTACGTGCTCTTTGAGCATCCTTAAAAATAAATTAAAAAGACGCTGTGACTAAACTGAATTTTGGTGTAAGTTTTTCAAAGAATTTGGTCGTCTTACCTCCTAACTGAACCCTTCTCCTTTTGACCTGCAGGAAAGGACTCCTTTGCAAAATGACCAGAGCTATACTCAATTGATACCTGAGGACTGTAGGTTAAATCCAGAGGGATCCCAGACAAGATGAATGTTTCTGAGGCATACGGCACACTGGAGCCTTTCTTTGGCAACTACGGCTCGGTGTCTCACAATGCCACGGTGATCCCTGCCAAAACCAAGTCCGCGGCCTGTGAACAGCTCAACATTGCCCCTGAGGTCTTTCTCACCTTGGGCATCATCAGCCTTCTAGAGAACATCTTAGTCATCTGCGCCATTGTCAAGAATAAGAACCTGCATTCACCAATGTACTTCTTCGTGTGCAGTCTGGCTGTTGCCGACATGTTGGTGAGTGTCTCCAATGCCTGGGAGACCATCGTCATCTACCTGCTCAACAATCGGCAGCTGGTGGTAGAGGAGCACTTCATCCGGCAGATGGACAACGTCTTTGACTCCATGATCTGCATCTCCGTGGTGGCTTCCATGTGCAGCCTGCTGGCCATCGCTGTAGACCGCTACGTCACCATCTTCTATGCTCTGCGCTACCACAACATCATGACGGTGCGACGTGCGGGCTTCATTATCGGCGGCATTTGGACCTTCTGCACTGGCTGCGGCATCATCTTCATCATCTACTCGGACAAAACACCAGTCATCATCTGCTTGGTGTCCATGTTCTTTGCCATGCTGGTACTCATGGCCTCGCTCTACAGCCACATGTTCATGCTGGCACGTTCACATGTGAAGCGCATTGCTGCACTGCCGGGCTATAATACCATTCACCAACGAACAAGCATGAAGGGTGCCATCACTCTAACCATCCTCCTGGGGATATTCATAGTTTGCTGGGCTCCCTTCTTTCTCCACCTCATCCTCATGATCACCTGCCCCCGCAACCTCTATTGTGTCTGCTTCATGTCCCACTTTAACATGTACCTCATTCTCATCATGTGCAACTCAGTCATTGACCCCCTCATCTATGCCTTCCGCAGCCAAGAAATGAGGAAGACCTTCAAAGAGATCATCTGCTGCTACAGCCTGCGTAATATTTGCGGGCTGGTCAGGAAGTATTAGGGTAATATATATTGTAATCAGCTCATTGAAATATATTTGAATTGTCATTCGCACATGCATTAATATTTCTGTCATGCATTACTGTGAATATGTACCAGCCTATTATTTTTCAAGTGGTATTTTGAAGTGTGTGCTTTCTTGGAGTGATCCACTTAGCTGTTATTTTTCAGGCCACAGGGATAGCATTATGATTTTTATTTGATTTCTGGTTCATCTACTGAGACTCAATGTCGTGCTCGTATGAAATACTCAATATTTATGGGTACTTATTTTTTCCCTATTGTTTTATCTCAATAGGTTTTTTTGTTTTCCCTCTCGCTTCAACTTACTTTTTCCATCTGCTTTATTTCATCTGCTTATTACTGTGTACACAAGTGTTTAGAGCAAAAATTTCACCATTTTATTTTACATTTCATACAACGTAGTTTTAGAGAAATAAGTAATGGTGAACGCTTACTTTTGCAATTTGTTATCACTATTTCAATTGTCAACCACTGAAAAAACAATGTATCATAAAACACACTCTATGTAAGACTTCAAATGCTGCAGCATTCAATCATCACTGAATTGTTCTAATTTGACTTGGAAATAGTTCATCTCAGTTGATGGTGTTGTTGTGATTCATGCAGGTGTCTACAAATAAAATGCACCGTCTCATGAAAATAAGGCTCAGATTCTCTGCTGCATATTGTAAGGCATATTACCATTCCCGCGGTGATCCAGTTATTGGCCAGGGGTACCATAAGGATTGTGTTATTAAAACCTGACTGAGCCTCATGGAATACGGATGACAAATGAATTGGATAATTAAGTTTTTCCTAGCCTGATGATTATTATATGAACAAATATGGGCAATAAAACATTTTTCTCAGTCAAAACAAAGATTTTCTGCCAGCTCTATGCAGTCTGGAAATCACATCTGTACAGAAATGTTCTATACGGATAATCAGGGAGCCTTTTAACAGAATGTGCAGTTAGATTGGTAAAGTAAGCTCAAAGTTAGAATGGGAACAAAAATGTGGATACATGGCTCCAGTTTTGTTTAAGGTAAATAATGAGTGATTTGCAATCAATGGATTCCAAAGACTCGTTGGATAACAGGGTTGCGTCATGCCTTATGATGCATAAAAAGCAACAGCAATGCAATTTACATCCCCACCAATGTGTCATCAATTTGCATTAAAGCATTCTAATTGTGGCATAATCCAGCATAATTCTTTAGAAATGGTAAGCATGATCATGAACTGGTGTGTAGAAGTGTTCAGTAAGGTCTTTATATCTTGCTGTTATGCATGTTTGTTAAGCAAGCTGTCAATGTATTAAGAAACAAAAATTTAAATAAAATGTCCTGTGAAAAGCCATGGCTTTGTGTGGTTTACATTACATAAGTATATACTTGTGTTCACATGTTTATAAAATCTATATCTCTCTCTGGAGCGCTCCACGTATTATTTCTTGATTGATCATGGTCTCGGACTCCGATTATTATTTATTCCATAAATTAATTAATGTATATTATTGAGAAATGTATCATGCTTGCATACTTAAGATTTGTGACTGAATATGAAATAGCTGTCATAAGAGACCACCATAATTAATTGGACAGCGACTTATGGGCTCACCTGGACAAGGGAATACATGCATATATTAGAAATGGTTTCTAGAATGTTGCACAGTTCTTGCAGGGTCCAGCAAATCATTTTCAAAATGGTTGAATGTCCAATTGAGCTGCTGTGCCACTGGGACAATTCTTTTGATTTCATTTTGATTATGTACTCAAGTGCTTTGAGTTTTTAAGGACACAATGAGATTTACGTCAGTGCAGCTTCAATTTGAAGGTGTTTTCATTCACAATGTCATCAGTATTTTTCCCTCTTGTCTCCTCTTAAGCAAGTAAAGTGCATATTCAACTGGATTCTCATCGACTTATTGACTCAGCTAACAGAACCAAAATAAGAAAACAAATGCCGCTATTCAATACATTATGTCGCTCACTGCATCTGTGAATTTGGAAATTTCCATGTGACTCGCATGATTTTTTTCCCCCACTTTTCAGACGATATCTTAGTGTATCTGTAACAGTTGTATTTTTTAAGATTCCAACTATTGTATGCAGAAACTAATTTGCACAATTTAGTTGATGATATAATCAGAATATACTTGTATGTGTGTGTGTGTGTGTGTGTGTGTGTGTGTGTGGATTTTTACTATGATTGGAAAACATGTCAAAGGAAAACGATTGACAACTTGCCAGGCCTAAGAGTTGTTAAAAAGGATGCGTCTGGTAATGGTTAATCTTTAATTTTAATGATAATTTTTGTATTTTTTCATCATAATGGCTTGCCAGAGAACATGCTGTCCTACTTCAAAACAAGTATATCTGTGCAGCTTTTTTGTCTGATCAATTGCAAGCTGGCGAATAATGACTTTGAAGGAGACCCAAATTTAATGGATTGAGCAGTACCTGTATAACCTATTAGCAAATATTTGCAGTTGCTCATATGGGTCCAAATTACTTATTCTTGATACAGGTCTATACCAATGACTTGCATCACTCTGAATCAGAATTTTTACTCTATATTAAAACTATACCGTAATTATGCTTGTATGGTTAAAAAAAAAACTGGAAATCAAACCAAAAAGATCTCAAATGAGGGTACAATGACCCATACAGTCCTGCATACAAAATGAGTGAATTCTTTTAATACAGTAAAATCGACTTAGCAACACAATTTTTCCAAATAGCAGCAACTGAAGGGAAAAACTCCTCAATAAATGAGGTAGATTTTGCAGTTGGCAGAATATGGCTGCAGCCTCATCAATCAATATTCAGTGATTCTGTGACAGGTTTCTCTGTTGATTTTCTGATTTAACTTTTTGGAGAACCCTACTTGAAGTTGCATCCTCTTGAATTTACAAAGGCTCAAAGAATTGCATTTCAGAAAAAAGAATTAGATAACTCGGTCGCCACAGGGACCGAGTCGTGTATCTCCCCGATCCCCATGAGAAATCACTTGAAAATTTTGACAGCCGCAATGTTACTGTTTTTACTCTTGCTATGACATTAATATGCATCCCTGTACGTATATATATACATACATATATATATATATATATATATATGTGTGTGTGTGTGTGTGTGTAAATGTGGCTCAAAATGAGCAGAAAACACAAAATCTGCAAAAAAAAATTTTCGACAAAATGGCCGCTGGCGGCCATATTTGATGTCGGAAATTGCCAAGAATTGATCTTGCGCATTGCCAAATAAACATCTTTGACTATGCATATTTAGAGAAAAATCCTATAAACTTGGAAGCCTCCAGAGCCTGGAACAGAAAATCTCTGTGGCGGCGGCCCCAGAATTAAACTATAGTATCTCCTGACTATGGTCGTTGGGGAGATACAATAACCAGAAACACAAAATCAAATTAATGCTTTTGCAGAATTCCCATAGGCGGCAAGTCCAACTGTGATAAGATTTCACTCACATCAGGTTTATCACATTGGTGTCACCAATTGCAGAATTCCCTCTGAGTCATACCGATAGTTGGAAATACCCGAGAGGTGAAGGAACACGTGCCGGCTCTTTGTGTTACAGATCAAGAGAAATTTAAAGCTTAATAACTGTCACAACCCTCTGGTGTCATTAATTGCTTCCTCCTTTGTTCCAACAGTCTGCCTGCATCTTTGCAATTTGTCTTTTTTTCTTTTTAAATTTGGGATCTCCAATCCCACCCGAATTTGGAATGCCCAATCCGAGAACTATGTACAAGGCTTGCTCGTATACAACCCCCTTTTGGTAGCTCAGGAGAGAGTGACAGTTCACGGCTTTCCTCCGAAGCACGTGCCTGTCAGCCCCTGCATCTTAACACTCATTGGTCGAAACTATCGCAAGTTCAGAACGAGGGCGACGGATACCCGAACATGAGCAAGCTCAGAATCTCTCTGATGAGCGCCCGGCTGGCGAACAGGAGGCGTTTGAGCAACGAACAAGGCAATCATTTTTAATTTCCCTTCCCAGCAGTCCCTTCCAAATTTGCATTCCCACAGTGCTTTAGCCAATCGCGCGCTGTTCTGAAAAAGCTGCTGACCACTGCTGGTTGGTACGACCGGGGATCGAACCCGCGCTGTAGTAGTCACTACTGCATCGCAATTGCGGTGCTGAACCAAGTGAGCTAACCCGGCAGCCCCGATATGTCTTCTTTAATTGATTTATTGTCTCGTCTCCTCCCTTGCTCCTCCCGTCTCGGCTCCTCCCTTGCTCCTCCCGTCTCGTCTCCTCCCTTGTAGGCCTTGCCCCTTTTTGTGTCCCATCTGTATTAGTGCATTGTGGTGTTTAGTGTGGTTGCTGGATTGTCATGGTTCATACTGTACTAAGCCTTCCAGTCAGTTTGCGTCCTCTAGTAGTGAGCGTAGCTCTTCTGTGTGTTTCCAGTGAATTCATGTGAAAGAAAGCATAATTACTCCTCAGAGACTTACTAACTGGAACAAGCTCTGAAGCCTTTATATCAGTCTCCAGGATTGGGACTACATTATTCATTCCTGCCTGTTCTTCTCCCAAGCCTTCATTGGTCTCCTGCTTTTGTGGGGACAGCCACTTGCCAGCTCTTGGACACACCCCTACCATTCTCAGTCATTACCAAATTAGCTGGACTAACCCCCGACAATTCTCGGCTTCAACCTTTCCCTCTTCTATAACCATATTCCTGTTAATAAATACTCTCTTGTGGATTTTACTCTGAATCTGGTTAAGATTAATTTCAATTATTATAAAATATATGAATCCCAAAATGTGTCACAGAATGTGGTGAGAAAAATGACCATACAAGAATGTTGTGCAGGAGCCTCTCGAAGATCAAAGGAAAAACCAAGCATCAAACAGAGCTACAACCAGAAGGAAACAGAAACATCAATTATCTAATTTGCCTAATCTCTGCATGTCTTGCAACCTGGTTAACTTTTGTAGAAGTGCACGTTGTTGACACCAGTTATAAAGCTATTTCATCGCCCTGACAAAACATCATTCTTATAACACATTGTTGAATGGAATACATAATGCTGTCCATCCTCAGTTATTTGTGAGGAGTCTAGATACAGAGGAAAGATGAGGGCATTGGGGCCATGTGACCAAACAAGTGTCTCTTATCCCTCCTCCATGTCAGCTTAATAAACAGTCTTGTTTCCTTTAGGATGCTGACAAGGGGGCAGTTCTATAAACACTAAACACATTATTTTTCTTTCATTCATTGTATGTAAGGAATATGCACAATGAACAGAACACTGCATACCCTGTTCAATAATTGAAACCACAAAACGAAGGCAAGAAGTCACCGCAGTGTGCACGCTAATTAAATCAGTATTAGCAGAGTATAATCAGGGAAGACAGCAGGTCAGCACACATTGATAAAAGACCTATCACTGATATCACCAGTTTGACTCAAGCTGTCTTATTCAGTTTGCAGCTGTGTGGGAGGCATCAATATTTCAAAGTGTGAATCAGAGAAATCTTCAACAAGTGCAATGATTAATGCCTGGGCAAGAGAAGCAAGAACTTGAATATTTGAATCCACAAATTTGGAGAAGCTAAGGAGTTTTAGTCATGTTTCAAGAGAGCAAAAACTGACCTTTTTTCTGTGACACTAGGCTTTAAGAAATTCCAAGACAAAAAATACGAATGGCTGTTCTTATTTGAATTGCACCCCATACTGAGTCCAGGCTGTATTTTAAGCATTCTATTTGTGGGGCACTCACTAAAAGCATCTTTTAATTCTTTCACAATTCCTATCTGAATCACCTTGATTCTGGGTTTGAAAAATTTATTGGAATTTGCAGATTAAGTTCCTTTCTTTTCCTCTTTCTGCTGCAACACACAGATGGTACTGTCAGAAGTTGGAGTTAAAATCATGGATATATTGACCCAATCTGCTTTGTGTCTGGTAGTGGTTTTGAAGTGGGGAAGAAATGTTTTCTTGGTAAACTTTGGGCCCATTAATTTTATTAATATTACTGATGTATGAGTATCAAGTAATTTTGCAGAACTATTTTAGACCAGCACCCCTCACTGCTACATCTACAGTTGTGCCTAAAACTTTCCATACCCTGACTGAATTTGTAAAATAGGTAACTTTTTTAAAGAAAACATGAATGGCCAGGCAAACCACATTTCTTTTATTTCTCATTGGATTCATATCCAACTGTTGGTCATGTAGAATGGCACAATCATAACACCTGTCAATAAGGGAAAAAATGAATTCAACCCCATTCAAACGTGTGCATACCTTCAACCAATGAGTGTATAAGAAGCGGTGGCTGACAGGCGGGTGCTTCGGAGGAGAGCCGCAAACTGTCTGCACTCTCCTGAATTGGCAACAAGGGGTCGCATACGAGCAAGTGTTGTACATAGTTCCCCAATTGGGCATTCCAGATTCGGGTGGGATTGGAGATGCCAAATTTATTAAAAAAAAAAAAAAAAGTGTGCATACCTTTAGTACTTAATACTGTGTATTGCCCCCTTTAGCATCAATAACAGCGTGCAGTCTTTTGTGATAGTTGTCAATGAGGCCCCTAATTCTCTCAGGTGGCATAGCTGCCCATTCTTCCTTGCAAAATGCCTCTAGCTCCTGCAAATTCTTTGGTCATCTTGCATGAACTGCATGTTTGAGATCTACCCAAAGCAGCTTGATGATATTGAGGTCAGGAGGCTGTGATGGCCACTCCAGAACTTTGACCTTTCCCTTCTGTAACCACTGGAGGGTCAATTAGGCTTTGTGCTTTGGATCACTGTCATGCTGGAAAGTCCAAGTGCGCAGCTTTCGTGCTAAAGAATGCGAATCGTCTGCCAGTATTTTCATGCTGCATTCATCTTGCCATCAATTTTTGCGAGATTCCCTGTGCCTTTAGAGCTCTCACAAACCCAAAAAAATCAGAGAGGCACAACCATGCTTTAAGGGGGGGATGGCAAATTTTTCATTATGGGCCTTGTTGACTGCTCTCCAAACATAGCGCTTACAATTGTGACCATAAAGTTCTATTTTGGTCTCGTCACTCCAAATGTCAGTATTCCAGAAGTTCTGAGGTGTGTCAAGGTGTTGTCCGGCATACATTTCACAATTCAGCTGTGATATGCAAACTCTTGAGCTAAAGTGTACATGCATGATGAACGCACGCATGTTAAAATACACATGCACAGATTAAACCCTCTGATCTGGCACTAAAATTCACACACAACAGGCCAAGCCTGTTTGGATACATAAACATGAGACAAATGCCGGTGAAGTTGGTTTCATATTGGAATATTCAGAATTTGTGCTACAGTAGCTCACTAACAAGAAAATAGCTTAAATGAAATAAGAGACTCGCAGCATTTACAGTACCATCTTATTTCAGTTTATTTTCATAATTTTAGCATGAAATAATGGCCCCAAACACATGGAAATCCTCACGAAAATTCAGCAAAAGAAAAAAGAAAACAGTGAGAATTGAAAAATGGCTGGGCGGTAAAACAATACACTTCCAGGATCATAAACTCCCTGACACAAGTGGGCAAAATCTGAGTGTAAAATTCTGGCTTTTCAAATATAGTCCAGATCTGAATTCGACAGGCTCTACACAAGCTATACTTCCACCTTTGACAGTGAGCTATTTGTTCGATCCCGGCCAGTGAGATTTAACCTGAGAGAAAACGATGGGATGGCAGAACACAGAGCTAAAAATAACACTAGAGCTGACACTGGACCCTTTTTTGCATTGTTTCTCGTTACCATCATGGGATGGTTGGATGCGGTTGGCACCAAGTCCAGCAAACAGCCATTACCCAATGTAGAAGTCTCTGGGTTTCCAAGCTGCTTGGAACCTGTAGAGCACTCACAATAAATCTTTAAATTGCATATTCCCAGAAACTTCGGGCTTCCGCAAAAACAGCTAGTGGAGAAAACTGACGCAAGTTATCCGTCCCCGTTCTTGGTTATGCAGCTTGATAAAAGAGTCAGTATAGACTGTCATCCTTAATTTTTATGCGAGAACTTACATCTCTGTCGCATATCTGATTTCGCAAAGTTGAGTTCCATTGAAAAGCTTTGGAACTTCATCATTCAATCTCTTGTCAAAATGATGAACACAATGTCATAAAAATGAGATTTGGACACGTCACATCGATTTAAAAAAAAATGAGTGTTTTGTGCATTTAGTCAAGAAAAATGTACACATTCATTTTACAGACACAGGACAGAAAACATTTATTCAGTGTTTTTATGGAAAGATCTTGATGCTAGAGTGTCTCGTAGCTGAAGAGGCAGTGTGAAAATTCAACGTTGAAACCCAGGAACCTGCTGCTATACTAGGCTAACCCTGGCTATCACAGGGACAGCTATGACCATTTTACCACATTTTACCAACATAGCAAACATAAACAAGCCCAGAGAAGACAAAAGGTTGATTTATTTCAAAAGAATACTGTAAAAGAATGTTAGTCTCAAACATGCAATGAAAAGGAGTGTGAATGTGGATATTAAACTTCAACTTCATAGAGGAAACACAGAATGGAAATCAGGAGAAAGTCACAAGATTATTTCATGCATTTTTGAGAACTTAAATTTATTCTGTGTAACCCACTGATACAGCATGCTTTCTGTTCCACTATTGTCAGATTAGCAATATAAAACCCCAGCTGAACATGTGCATCCTTGTCCATTGAAAGCTAAGTTTGAAGGATTGAGAAGCTGATCTATTAAATAAATCATACCACTACACTCTCACCTGCCAGATTGTGTCTCAGGAGAAGGGGCATGTGTGCACCTAGCTGCAATGGACACTGTTGAGATGAAGAGAAGCATAACATAAAAGCCCCACACTCAGTCAAATTACTTCTTAATTCCAATGTCCTCTGCAAAATTAAAACTATATCCCTTCAAAACAGCCAGGGAAAAGACCCAGGATGTTGGCTCCACATCATCTCAGATGATGAACTCAAATGAGAAAAACACACACGCGCGCGCGCGTACAAACACCTGATACTTTTCTCCATGAGTGGTGAGACAGAATAGGTGATTTTTGGGGTCTACTGAAGATAAACATGAAAGCATTACTACCCCTTACTTCTAACACTTTAGTACTAAGCCACATTTTAAAAATGTGATGCATCTAATTCAGTAGATTAGATTTCTGGAGGATAACAGAGAAAAAAGCTGAAAGTATGAGTATATACAAACCTGCCCCAATGATGAAACTGTGATGATGGGTCATTTGAGGTTGACTTGGTAAATTAAGACTAAATGATATACACTATAAGGACAAAAGTATTGGGGAAACCTGGCTCTACACCTGCAGGAACTTTAAAGGGGACCTATTATGCTGATCCTTCTTTTAATACATATAAGTAATGTTATGATGTTGGATGTCCATACTCAACCACTGAAAAGTTTCTAAACATAAGATACAGGGGTTTTGCCGTAATCCAAGAACGTGATTTTGTGAACGTGATTTCCTCTCTGAACAGCTCGTCTCGAGATCTTCGCGAGATCTGGGCAAAACCTGACGTCAGGTTGTGCCTTCCAATTAATACAGACCTAGCCAGAGCCAGTCATGGCGCCTGACCTGCCCACATCGGAAACTATTCTAGCAGGCACAAACAACCGCGGATCATACTATGCCTTAGGAGCATCTACACTTTTGGAAATACAAAAGAAGAACCGCAGATCATTTGAGGTGCAGTTTCGTCAGTATCTCTCCCAAAGCTGCTTGTCCGTTTATTTTTGGATGCGAAGAAAAGCACCTATTTCCCTTCCAAAAGATGATGCCACCAGAAATCAGTGAGTAGCTTTTTTGTTTGCTGGCAGCAAACAGCCACGGCCAAAGGGAACGTTAGCTGTTTGTGCTCAGTATTTCACCAAAGACAGCTTTGTCAATAAAGGATAATTCGACGCTGGATAAGTACAACTCCAATTCCGAAATAGTTGGGACAAAGTGTAAATTGTGAATAAAATCAAAATGCAATGACTTTCAAATCACACCAGCCAGTATTTTATTCACAATAGAACAGAGATAACAAAGCAAATGTTGAAACGGAGAAATTTTACAATTTTATCCGTAAAATGAGCTCATTTCAAATGTGATGGCTGCTACAGGTCTCAAAAAAGTTAGGACAGGGGCCTGTTTACCATGGTGTACCATCCCCTCTTCTTTTTAACACAGAATGGAGGCGTCTGGGCATTGAGGAGACCAGTTTCTTGAGTTTAGCCATTGGAATTTGATCCCACTCTTGTTTAATACAGACTTCCAGCTGCTGGAGAGTTTTGGGTCTCCTTTGACGGACTTTTCGTTTAATTATGCACCAAATTTTCTCAATCGGTGAAAGATCAGCACTGCAGGCAGGCCAGTTTAGCACACGAGCTCTTCTACTATGAAGCCATGCTGCTGAAATAGCTGCAGTATGTGGTTTTGCATTGTCCTGCTGAAATACACAAGGCCTTCCCTGGAATAGATGTCATCTGGAGGGGAGCGTATGTTGCTCTAAAACCTTTATATACCTTCCAGCATTCATGGTGCTTTTTAAAACATGCAAGTACCCCACGCCATATGCACCAATGCATCCCCATACCATCAGAGATTCTGGCTTTTGAACTGAACGCTGATAACGGGAGGGGTGGTCTTTCTCCTCTTTAGCCCGGAGGACATGACGCCTATGATTTCCAACAAGAATGTCAAATTTGGACTCGTCTGACCACAGGACAATTTGCCGCTTTGCTACAGTCCATTTTAAATGAGCCTTGGCCCACAGAACACGGCGGCGCTTCTGGATCACGCTAAACAATGGCTTCCTTTTTGCATGATAGAGTTTTAGGTGGCATCTGTGGATGGCACGGTGGACTGTGTTTACAGACAGCGGTTTCTTGAAGTATTCCTGGGCCCATTTAGTAATGTCAATGACAGAATCATGCCGGTGAGTGATGCATTGGCGTCTGAGGGCCCAAAGATCATGGGCATCCAGTAAAGGTCTTTAGCCTTGTCCCTTACGCACAGAGATTTTTCCAGTTTCTCTGAATCTTTTGATGATGTTATGCACTGTCGATGATGAGACCTTCAAAGCCTTTGCAATTTGACGTTGAGGAACATTGTTTTTAAAGTATTCCACAATTTTTTTCACAGCCTTCACAGGTTGGAGAGCCTCTGGCCACCTTTACTTCTGATAGACTCAGCCTCTCTAAGACATCCCTTTTATAGCCAATTATGTTACACACCTGATGCCAGTTAACTTAATTACTTGCTAAATGTTTCTTCAGCTGATTCTCTGATATTTTAATGGCTTTTTAAGCCCTTTTTTGCATGTGTCCCAACTGTTTTGAGAACTGTTGCAGCCAGAAAATTTTAAATAAGCTCATTTTGTTGATAAAAATTTAAAATGTCTCAGTTTCAACATTTGAAATGTTATCTGTGTTCTATGGTAAATAACATATTGGCTCATGTGATCTGAAAGTCATTGCATTTTGATTTCATTCACAATTTACACTTTGTCCCAACTATTTTGGAATTGGGGTTGTATTTCGGCTGCTTCTCAAACCAGCAGCAGTTGCATCAATCAAGCGCTCAGAGCCACAAGCTGTAAGTAACAATATAACAGCAAATAATGTAAGTGAAGCTAACATGTTACGGGTGGCTGTCAGGACCGCTAACGATAGTTAGCACTAACAACTGTAAAATATCTGAAGATAAAGCCTGTATCGGTCGCGACTGACTCACAGAAGCGGAAGCTGTAAGTTGCATTTACGGCATAAGCCTACCTAACTGATAGCCAGTTGACTGTGGCTGTAGCACTCCGGCTAACGTAGCCAAGTTACTGTTGCTAATGTTTGTGTCCTAAATATGCTAGAGTAATATCAGGGGAATAACAAGAGAAGGTATGTGAACATAAACCTCATTTGAAGCTAACTTTTTATACTTGTTTGTAATTTGGATGCTTGGTACGACTGTTCATGGTAACGGAACTTGCTATCTGTAAAACCTGCATTGCAAGGGTTTGTCTCTGTTGTTGATATGACCGCTCAATTACCCGCTACTGCATGTTAGTTCGCTTGCTGTGCTACTTAAACATGCTCCTGGTTAACTTATATTCAGTAATTCTGATCGGTATGCTTGTGTTACTTCGGTAAGCATCAATGTGGCAGTTTCATCATAACGTTGCCCGATTGTAGCCACTATAGTTGAAGCTAACAGGAGAGATGCTGTATGTGTCTGCAAAGTTGGGCTGAAAAGGCTGCCGTTAGACCAGACGTAGGTTTTGCAGAGCTTGGGATATGTGTTTGGGTTTGTTTACGGCTGCTTGTGATCGCTGCACTTATCCATGACCGGGATCAGGCGGATACTTCACCAATATCTGGGCAAGCTCTCTGATGCTACTGTGAAAGCAATCACGAAACGCACAAGCTATAACGTGTCTGGTATAACAAACAATTTCTCTGCACTGCCGTGGCATAATTTCGTCCCCCTTTAGAAATTGTTCTGGCTAATACATCTGTATTATGTTCATAACATAACCGGAGCTCTCTCTAGCTGTGGCATACTATCCATAAAGCTGCTTTCACATCGGACGCGAAACGAATTTTTCGCGCAACAGATTACATTCAAAGTCAATGCAAAGACTCGAATACACGCGTTATGCAGGCGCGTTAAGCCGCTTTCACACCGGACGCAAAACGAATTTTTTGCACAACAGATTATATTCAAAGTCAATCCAAAGACAATGCATTGACTTTGAATGTAATCTGTCACGCAAAAAATTTGTTTCGCGTCCGGTGTGAAAGCGGCTTATCGCGGCCATTTTCCGCGAACAAACGCTGGTCATTCCGACACAATAAGTAAACCATTACCATGGACAATTTCCGAACAGGCCGTTTAGCCTGGAGCTTTTGCCCTTCCGTCATATACCAGCGCAGAGGCTGTTCGTTACTCCACGCTAACAACACACCACAGTTATGCACACGAACTAGCAGGTCCTTATAATACACACCTAAGCAGTCCATAAGTTGTTGGTTCACTTTTTGCTGCTCCTCACTGTCCATGTTTCCCTTTAAACTCAGACCCACCGGATTTCTACGGTCTCCGGTCTACACTTGGGTATGTCGACCCGTTCTATAAATGTGCCTGTATGAGGTGGATTCTAGCTTTCCCTCAATCCTAGCTATAAAGTGGAAATACCGGTGTACTCACCATAGAAGCCGTAGGTAGATAGCAAATTTGAGCTTGAGCTGCCAGAATTTCGCACTGCGTTCCCCACTTTTGCCGCTGCATTTATTAGAACAAGCTCTTTTCATTAGATCTTTACACATGTACAGTGTTTGATTGTGGCACTTCCCCGCCGATTCCTTGGCTCAGACGGCAGACGTGTCTCACATTTCACACTAGGGAGGCGAACCTGGAAAACTGCATTCTGCCGAGTCCCGCCTAGATCCGCCCTCCACAGAGCTGGCCAATCAGAAGAAAGTGGGCACACGGGGAGGGGGGGGCCATAGCGGAAGAGCCGCCGAAACGAGGCGTTTCAGGCAGAGACTGCAATGGACTACAAATGGGGTTTTTTGAGGATGGCAGTATGAGCTAAATAAGGGCCCTTTTTTGGACTTTGAATGATCAGGAGTACTCTAGGGGAGTCCAAGATCAAAATATAAACTTGGAAATGTAATAAAATAGGTCCCCTTTAATGACATCCCATCCTAAATCCATAAGCATTAATATGAAGTTGTTCCCCCCCTCTGCAGCTATAACAGCTTCCATTCCTCTGGAAAGGCTTTTCAAAAGTTTTTTGAGTGTGTCTGTGGGTACTTTTGCCCATTTATCCAGAAGCGCATTTGTGAGTTCAGGCACTGATTTTGGATGAGAAGTCCTGGCTCACAATCTCCATTCTAGTTCATGCTAAAGGTGTTCAATGGGGTTGCAGTCAGGGCTCTGTGCATGCTAGTCCACAATAAACTCACCAAACCATGTCTTTATGGACTTAGTTTTGTGCATTGGGGCACAGTCTTGTTGGAACAGAAATGGGCCTGCCCCAAACTACCATGACAATAGCATGAAAATTTCCTTTGAATGCTCTCAGGTCTGCAAGGCTTTCTCATCTGATTGTAGGAAATTAACAGTAAGCTGAATGCAAACAGATCAACATGCGGCAAGACACAGTGACATGATACAAAGGAAATATTTGTGCGCGTGCAGTTCCTCTGAACTGAGCAAGATTGCAGATGACAGCATTAGCTCAGCAAAGTAGATACATAAAATATAAACTCAAGTTAAAAACAAAAGAAAACATGGGGAAATTTAAGCAAGTAAATGAGCTTGGGAATGTGAAGCAGAAACTGGCGGGGCATCAGGATGGTTCGCCTGCTCGGCAGCATGCTCTGATAATGACTGCACTAGCTTAGAGCGCAGGGGATGAGTCATGGCATGAGGAGGTGAGGCCGATACTAGAAAAGTATTTGCAATGCTTGTCTACTAGGCAACATGCCTGCATATGCATTGCAATTGTGGGAGCGATTGAAACAGGCCACAAGATTCAAGCAAATTATCTGAAAAATTGGTTGCCTACTAAGCATCGTGGTTGGTGCCAATTCAGTACAGGGGACATTTACCCCAGTTTGACAGTATGAGCTTCATGCTGGCAAAGATTAATGCAGGGGTCTCGCAAGCCTGAAAAAATTACGCAGCTGATTGAGCCGTTACGTTGTTTTTTTGGGTGTGTAACGGGAAAATGATCAATTTTCTACGTTGATTGTCCCTGGCTAACTAATGTGTATTCAGGCTAATATTTAGCAGCCAGCGCCACTACTGAGTTTTGGCTTGTTTTTACATCTATCTATGTGTGTTTGTTTGCTTCCTATGCTGGTTATCTAGGTTAATTTATACCAATAGGTGGCTCGAGATCGGCTCCGTCATGCGTGTGCCGCTACCAAGAATTTCTCATTGCTCTCGTAACTTTGTTGTTACTTCATGAATATTACCCATCAAGCCCGTAACGCACATTTTTTGTGTTTGAGAAACCACAAAGGCTTGCACATAAGAAATGCCTTGTTCACACACCACTGGCTGAGTGTGTTGATCAACAGATTCCCTAGTAACTGATATAATATTTGAGCCAATCAGTGATGTCCTTACTAAATGTTTAGGATTGTTAGTTTGGAGGGTATGTATTTTAGGATGATTCTTATTCGATGATCAATTCTGAAGATTCTTGCACGAGGCTGGAAATATTCATAAGTCATGCTGCTCGCTCATGTTGCTCTCGCAACGGTCATAACAGCACGCATTCGCACGCGTACGTCAGTATCATTCTCGCGCCCCTATTACCGCTAGCGCTGCTAGCTCCCTCGCTATGCATACTGGCTCATGTGCTGTACTGTGTGTGCGCGCATGTCACGCATGTGTGCTGCCTAGCCTCGCGTCAATCAGTGTTTCCAGATATGTGATATGCTACATGACAATACTGCTAAATAAATTGTCTTTGTCACTCTTTTGTTTGCCAGGTTTCCTGTACTGTCCCTGTTTCCTTGTTCTTTTTCTCAGTTTGCTTATCTTTCTGTATTGAACATTTCTGTGGAATTTTACGTTAGGGGTCCTTGTTCAAATCGCTTGTCACATTGTGTGTGAATAGTAAAAGAAGTAGACCAGGTGCCAACAAGTTCTCCAAATGCTTGTCTGAACAGGTATGTTTTAAGTAGACCTTTAAACATGTCCACAGAGTCATCAGATCGTACCCATTGGGGCAGAGCATTCCACATCTTAGGTGCTAATGGTTCAAAAGCTCGATCGCCACGAGTTTTGTGTGGGGTGCAGGGAACAGACAAAAAACCTAATTCTTTCTATCTAAGGGAGCGAGCTGGTATATAAGGAAGAAGCAGATCAGCTATATATTTAGGAGCCTGTCCATGTCTTTCACTTTGATAAGTAGCTCAGTCTCTGCAGAATGTGTCCATTCCTTGAGAATAGATTTACTAGTGTGAGAGGAACACTTAGTCCACTGGCCCAGACTGAGGTTATTTTTCTCCTGAAAGGCTTGTTGTGGACATACAGTCTTGTGCAAATTAATTGGATAAAGCAGGCTGGAGTGGGAAAAACCAGACAACAAAGGTTTTCAGGCTTTTTATTACTTTAATAGCATCTACATTCAGCACTCAGTACGAGATGTGTCCTCCACTGTTCTTGATAACCTGTTCCACCCATTTCGGCATGGAGCTGACCAAGTTTTTGCAGGTTGCCTTGATCTCTTTGTCGAGATGCCACACCTGGGCAACTGCATCGATGACTTTGGCTTTCGTGATGCAGTCCTTTTGCTGCAGCCTTGATTGATGATGGACCTCAGATTCTCAATGGGATTGAGGTCAGGTTAATTACCAGGACAGTCCAACACAGTTACAGTACGGTGTTGATGATGCAATCACATTAATTGCATCATACAAGTCAAGGAAATTAATGAAATGTGGTTAAAAGGCACCATGCAGTGATCTTTGAGGTGGTTATGTAAAATGTCCATCACTTGGCACAGCTATTTGCACTACATTCAGCTCATTCAATTGACAAGCACCTTTATCCAATTAATTTGCAGAAGACTGCAGGTGAGGACATGCTCGACTCACCACGCAGCCCTGAAGCCCGCCCCCGCTGCTGTTCACTTGCTTATTCAGTTTTTGCATATGAAGCTTGTGAACTACTGTTCTTTCTCCGAATCATCCTAATTATTTTCCTTCTCTTTCTTCCCAATTTATAAGCAAAATCTAGTCCAACAGTTTTTATACATCATAAACGAAACACATTCCATATTATTTGTCTGTTTGTGCAGATGTATGCGACTCAAAATCTTAATGGTATTCATTAAAAGTTATTAATTATTACTGAATAAAATTACAAAATTTTCCATTGAAAGGAATTTAAGAATGTTCCGACCTGCCAGATCTCTGATGTAAAAAATATCCTCTCCAGCTGCTCTGCAGACTGCAAAGGCTTTTTTGTGTTTTGTGTTTATGCAGTTGTTTTTGCTAAAACTGCCTCTACTATTGCTGCTGCTGCATGTATCCCACGCACTGATGCTACTACTGCTAACTACAAGTCTCCCTATGTCTGCACATACACATACATGCACACACGAACACACACACACACACAAATGTACATTCAGCTAATCCTTTTGTGAAGTATGTGCTACAGCACTGAGCTGAGTTCAGCTGCTCTTACATTACAAAATGATTGCTTGTACTTTAGTATTTCCAAACTTAAATAAATACAGCACCCCTAACCACCCATATGCTTAGCTAGATGTAACTTGGAGCAACCACAATGTGTGCCTATTAAAAAAATCTTTTTTATCCTCATATGTAACATCAACAATTGGTTTTCTGAATCAACCGTTATGAAAGGTTGCTATGGATACATAGGTTCCTTGCAGGGAGGCAAACAGGCAGTGAACTAGTGGTGTAAAAAAAACTAATTTTTTTGGTGATTCAGTTCATTTTGTTCAGTTCACTTAAATGACTTCATACACCTTCATAAATCTGGTAATGGCTGCAAGATGATTCACAAATGATTGAATAGGCCATTGAGCACTGTCAGGACAATTATTGAAAAATTCCAAAGATGTGGAACTGTTGAGAACCTCAAGGGTAGAGGACGCAACTGCATTTTGTGCCCCAACATACTGAGGAGGATGGTGAGAGAAGCGACAAAATCCCTAGTGAGGTCCTGGAGCATTGATTAAGATTAATGGCATAATGAATTCTACCAAGTATCAGGATATTTTGGCTGACAATCTGGTTGCCTCCGCCAGAAGACTGGGACATGGCCGTAGGTGGACTTTTCAAAAAGATAACCAGCACTCACAATCAGGTCCAATTGAAGGACAATTTAATAGACGTAAAATGCACAGAAGCAGCAAGCGGACGTTTCGACTCACAGGTCTTTTTCAACGTAAAAACAGGAAATAAGTACGTCCTTTAAATAGGGCCACCGGTGTGTAAGAAAACTGTGACCAGGTGGACTAAATAAGTGACCATATCATTCTTAGCGATATGAGGGCATACATAGAATTAAACAAAACAATGAATTACAAAAAAAAAAAAAACACCACCAGCAACAACAAAAAAGAATCAATGAACAAGACTAAGTCAATCCATCCATCCATCCATCTTCTTCCGCTTATCCGGGGCCGGGTCGCGGGGGGCAGCAGTCTAAGCAAGGATGCCCAGACTTCCCTCTCCCTGGACACTTCCTCCAGTTCTTCCGGGGTATCCCAAAGGCGTTCCCAGGCCAGCCGAGTGACATAGTCCCTCCAGCGTGTCCTGGGTCTTCCCCGGGGCCTCCTCCCGGTGGGGCATGCCCAGAACACCTTCCCAGGAAGGCGTCCAGGGGGCATCCGATATAGATGCCCGAGCCACCTCAGCTGGCTCCTCTCGACGTGGAGGAGCAGCAGCTCTACTCTGAGCTCCTCCTGGGTGACAGAGCTCCTCACCCTATCTCTAAGGGAGCGCCCCGCCACCCTGTGGAGGAAACCCATTTCAGCCGCTTGTACCCGAGATCTTGTTCTTTCGGTCATGACCCAAAGTTCATGACCATAGGTGAGGGTAGGAACGTAGATTGACTGGTAAATTGAGAGCATTGCCTTTCGGCTCAGCTCCTTCTTCACCACAATAGATCGGTACAATGACCGCATTACTGCTGCCGCTGCACCGATCCGTCTGTCAATCTCACGCTCCATCCTTCCCTCACTCATGAACAAGACTCCCAGATACTTAAACTCCTCCACTTGAGACAGGAGCTCTCCTCCAACCCGGAGGGGGCTAGCCACCTTTTCCCGGTCGAGAACCATGGCCTCAGACTTGGAGGTGCTGATTCTCATCCCAGCCGCTTCGCACTCGGCTGCAAACCGCCCCAGTACATGCTGAAGGTCCTGGTCAATGACATTTACAAAAAACAATTAAGTAAAAGCTCCTCATTTATGCCCTTGGGAAATTCAGTTTGGAGAAAATGAACCCATTTCGCCTCTTTTTGGAGAAGTAACCGATCAGGATCCCCGCCTCTCTTGGGCGGTGTTACCACTTCAATACCCTGGAAACGTAAGTAACATACATCTTGTCCCACTTCCATAAAATGCCTAGCAACTGGGGATTTCACATCTTTGTTACGAATCGCACATTTATGCTCAGTAATTCTGAGTCTCAACTCCCGAACTGTTTTGCCTACATAATGACGGCCGCAGGGACACTTCAAGAGAAAAACAACATATTTAGTTTTGCATGTACCAGTGCCTTTTATCGTCATCTCTTTGCCAGTATGTGGGTGTATTAAATAACTACCCTTAATAATTGCATTACAATTAATACAGTTATAGCACGGAAAATTTCCCATGGGTCGGTTAGACAAAAAATGTTGAAGACGAATATAAGTATCAGTCTTAACTAGTGCATCTCTCAAATTACTAGCGCATTTATGTGCGAAAATTGGTAACTGATTAAATGCGTGACCAACATGAGGGTCACCAGATAGAAGGTGCCAATGTTAATCTTCTAATGTATGCGCTGATGGGAGAAAATGTAGTGGAGAGTACAATTCTAATGTCATTAAGTGGGGGGGGGATTAGCGAGGAGCAGGCTAGACCTCGCTCTATCCACTGTTTTCTGTCGGCAAACATCCAACAGTTTCCGACTATACCCTTTAGCGGTGAAATTCCTTTTTATCACAGTGACTTGTTTTTGAAAAGCTTAATCAGAACTGCTTATAAGCCCTGACTTCGAACCATTACGGTGCAAAGTCTTGTAAAGTTCTAGTCTAACAATGGCTTTTGCCTTAGTGTTTCGCCTATCTTTGATTAGCCGACTTTGTTTGTTCAGCTCATTGTTTTTGTAATACTTTTGGGAGTTGCGTTTCCTCTAATGTTATATTCCTCAAGTAACCTTTGTGGCTTCGCTGTATAGGTAATAAACCTAAACTCTTCTTTGCATACCGACCCACCTTTTCCTGTTTTCAGTGCACATGCAAACATGTACTGGGAAAATTTTACACTGTCAGCATTTTACTATTCTATTTGATGCTTCTTTGATTCATAATTATGCTGCATTAATGCATGTGGGTCATTTTACTGCAGTGGATGTTTAAGGTGAGCTCATTTTAACCACTTTGTATACTGTTGGTTAATGTAATCTTAATTGATGCATCATAGTCTATAAGATCATCATATGTTTGGAGTATCGCTATCCTGTTAGGACCACTCATCTCTAAAAAGTTTTATGTTGTCAGAAAAACAGCTTGTTTTCATCTTTTTGGTGATGCATTTCCCAGCTGATCCAAAAGGACTTATACTGAGTTTCAGTTAAGAAGGAAGGGAAATTTAGCAATACGTGAAAGAATTCCACATTTTATCACAAATATTCGACATCACCACATTTAGTGATATATCATTGTCACAGGACCGGACGGAGATTAATGTTTTTGGTCTGAAAAGTAGAAAGCATCTAAAGCTTTTAGACAAATGGTACAGATAAAACTAAATGGTACAGATAAAAAAAATACTTGAGTGTTATGGAAAAACCTAGTAAGTCTAAGTTAGGTCAAAACTGAGTTGGGACCATTTTTGTACTTACTAGGCTCTCTCTCATCACATGCAGTAAGATGCATAAAAAATAATGTCTGATTCCCTTGGTATTGCTGTGGCAAAACATAGGAAGTCATTGGTATTTAATCATTTGTGAAGCAAAAACCTAGCGAGTTGATCTTCCTGGGTTTTTCCACATTAAATTTTCTATTTTTTCTTATGGCAAATCCTTCCATGTTCACTTAGCCAATTATGAGGCTGCTTCAGAGTACATAATATTGAATGATACTATCTCCTGCTGGTACACCTGCAGGCTGGAGCAGCCTCTTTTGTCCTTGCTCTCCTCTTCCACCTAGACCAGTAGGCCAAACTGTCAAACTGCATGTACACCCGTGTAATATCATATACACTTATCCGTTTGATTTTACTATTACCAAGGTTGGGAGGGTTAATTTATGAATGTATTCTGATAGTTACTAATCACCTGTTAAGAAGTGTAGTCAGTTACAAAACTCAGGTGTCACAAATTCACAATATTAAAGCTATTAAACTTCATTTCCTGTTACTTTTGGATTTCTTTCAGTACCAAACATATGCAAAGAAAGACAAGAAAAAAGAAATATGAATTGGATGGCTTTTATTTAATCTTCATAACAAGTGTATATTGGGTTTCACTCATGAGCAGAGTGATAATATGTAACACTCGCAAGTGTTGTTCCCTGATTATGAAATCGTGTTACATGTATTCCATGACTCCCCAAGCCTGAATACCTCATTAGTTTTATAATCACTCCAGACATGACCAAATGGGGATATTTGTCATGGGCTCACAGAAATATTAACTGATATTAAAAGAGCAGGAAAAACAAAAGATAAATTCAACAATTGATGTACAAAGCCCTCCACCCTAGTTTTGTTTGTGCCAGGTAAGAGAAATCAAGGTGACTCTGGTGTCCTGTCTCTTATAAAAGAGATGCTAGTATCAGAAGAATAAAAACTGCAAGGAAAGCTATAATCAAGTGTAAGGTCTTGAATTACTGAGGGAGCAAAATAAGAGAGGAGCTGAAGAATATGCCCAGCCACAGGCTGAGGCAAAGTGCCAGCAGGCTCCTTTTCAAGAGGGGCTTCTAGTTAATTTGATTAGGCTTACGGCACAGGTGCAAAACCTAAGTCAGTCTGCACTTTGAAGTGAACTGATCCCCCCCAAATTTTTTTTTTCGATCTTTTCATTTATCATTTAATCTCAAAAGCCAGCACTTGAAGTTTAGTCTTAGTGTCTTTTTAAAGGTCATTGCTATAGAGGATAGAGCTAAAAATAAATTGTCTGCCTTTGCACATGTATACTCGGAGCCATTATTTATTTATTTATTTATTTATTTACATTGTATTTGTAAAGGACCCCCATTAGCTGATGCCATAGCAGTCAGCTAGTCTTCCTGGGGTCCTCATAAAACATAAACAAACATATACAAAACCATATACAAAGTCACGATAAAAAAACTACAAATCAATATACATCGTAAATTCAAAAGGGTAAAAACCATAACTCAGGATGGTAACCAAAACAACAATACAACATCCAGAGAAGGGGAGAGAGAGAAAGAAAAAGAGAGTGAAAAAATCTGAGCAGACAATTAATTTAAAACAAATAATATTAATAAAAAATTTTAAAAAGATAAAAAATAATAAAAAACAATAATAAAAAAATCTAAACATCTGTGTCCATATTCACAAAGCATCTTAGCGCTAAAAGTAGGTCCTAACTGCCAGATTTGGGAGAAGCTCCTAAAAAAAATGGGCGTGTCAGGCGTAAATTTAGGACTCCTAATTATTTTTACTAAGTGTTATTCATAAAGCATTTTTGGCCTAAAAGTAGCTCCGAAGTCTGAGAGAGCTTAAAAGTAGTCAAGAGGACTCCTAACTCGCTAAAACCTATTCACAAAGAATCGGAAAATGGCTGCTGGTGTTGAAAGACGGAATGACTTGGAAATTCTGAATGATGCGCAGTTGTTGAAAAGATATCGGATCGACCGTGAAGGGATTTTATTTGTTGTTGACTTGGTGAGGGAGAGAATTACCTCTCCAACCATGAGAAACAACTCAATAAGCCCAGAAATAAAAAGTTTGACAACACTTCGTTACTTGGCCACCGGAAAAATGCAACCTTGCAACGCGGACAATTTAGGGATTTCACAATCATCTGTCAGTTGCTCAATTCAACAAACAATCAATGCGCTCTGTGAACTTCATATCATCCGACAGTTTATCCGGTTTCCAATGGACATTCGCCAACAACACAGAATCAAACTTGAATTCATGCACATCTCAGGTACGCCCGGTATCATCGGTGCTATTGACGAGACCCATATTCGAATTATTTCTCCGACGCAAGATGAAGAGGTTTTTGTAAATAGAAAAAAAGTTCATTCCATCAACACCCAGATAGTATTTGATGCCGAATACAATATTTTGGACATTGTTGCGAAATGGCCAGGATCCACGCACGACTCGCATTTTAATGGAAAGCAGCTTATGCCAATTATTTGACAGGCATTATGTGCCTGCAAGATGCCACTTGCTCGGGGACAGTGGCTTTGATGCTGTACCTCCTGCTATGCATGAATTATTTTATTAGGCTATTGAGCGAGGGTTACATTTAATAGATCATCATAATAATACCAGCCTATGTCATATTTTGTATGCATATCTAAATTGTAGGCTATAAATTACAAACCAAGCTTAGTATACTTTCCTGTTTGAATGATAGCTCGTTTATAGGCTGCAATCTCTGACCTCCCCTGCGATTGCAGCCCATACCACCGCTTCTCGCAGTTGTCTGCCGTCCGAGACACGAGGGGAATGCAGCATTGATCTGTAGGCTGATATTATCCCACGCATTCCGCTTGGATTTGCTTTTCACCCCCGAGCCAAATTTCCCTTTGATTACCCACACGGAAAAAGCCTATATAAAAATATAGGTTTTAATATAGGGCCACATATAGGTTTTGCATATATGCAACATACATAAAATTGGCCGTTTTCATACATTATAGGTATATATATGTACGTATATGTACCTATAATATATGAAAATGGCCAATTAAAACCTCAAGGTTTTTTTTTTTATTTGATAAGGCAGTGGAGTGTACACAGCCCGCGACTGTTAGCAATTTCTTTTTTTACATTTGCTGGGCATAACTTCAGAAGCTCAGAACAAAGGCAAAAGAAAGGAAAAAAATCAGGTCAGAATCTTATTTATCAGTGCCCGTCTAGCCAACAGGATGCGCCTAGGGGAACTCTAATCTACATAACCCTTCCCAGCAGGCCTTTCGCAATTTGCATCCTTGTAGCACATTGGCCAATAGCGTGCTACTTCTGAAAAGAGCTGCCGACCACTGCTGGTTGATACAAGGCGGGGATTAAAACCTATATGTTTATATAGGTTCTTTCCGTGTGGGAATTTAAGAATCCTTGTTACTTCATCCCTGTAGGAAAAAGTCTGGGACCTTTAGTTGCTATACAAGCATCTCAGATAAGAGACAAGTGTCTGTTCATTAAAACTGTGAACAGAAATGTAGACTTTGTCTTCAAATTCATTAACCACAGTGAAATGCTCAAATAGATGTGGGGATGAAAATGACTTTTGAAAGGCAAGTTTACTTGAATGTATGTTCTTCTGTGTACTTTTATTTTGTTATTTTTGTTTTATTTTGCTACATTTAGACTAAGGACCTCTGAGCCATATTCATCTAGAAACTGCATTACAGACAAGATAGAAAACATTGCATTTGGTGAATGTAACAGTGTAGTGTATAACCTTTTAGTGGATGTGTATAAGCTGTAATGATGTGAATCCAATTTCATCTAATGTGGTGAATCTGGCAGTGACTTAAACTTGAAAAAATGCTTAATTGATGAAATAAACATAATCAAACCATTTTGTTTTTATACATTTCCTTCTCTTCCACAATACACAACTCAATCTTCATAGAATGGAAATAAGTATGGTCAAGAAAGAATTGATGACCTTGTTATTGTTAATGTTTCAGGAAAAAAATGTAACAAATAGTTTTAGATGTTTGTGTTGATATCATAGCTTTTTGTCTCCTCTCACTTGCCATAGTTAATAATGACTGGTTTACACATTACATGCCGTTGTCACATGTCAACATGTATTTAGGATCAAATGTGATGCCAATTTCACGTGTTCACATGCGATTAATAAGGTATTGCGTGAAATTCTTGTTATTTCTGTAAGGGACTTTGGACTAATGTGCAAATATTACCTTGAGAATAAAAATATGAGCTAGGCATGATGTATGCCAGTTGCAAAAGTGAGATATGAGCTATACAATAGGTATGACAAACAGAACCTGCCACTGGGTATATGAGCTATATAGGAGACCTATATGCCCTCTATAAGCACATATATGTACCTGAATTTGGCCTATATGCGGCATGCTGCATATAGGTTGCATATATGCGCATATATGTTCGTATAGATTCTTTCCATGTGGGATAGGCTACATGTTTTCGCTCCAGCACCAACTGGGCCAGCAGCAGTAACTGGTCGTGGCTCCAGTTGGGCTTTCGCGTCCTTTTTGAACTTTCATCCATGACAGTATAGGGCAAACAAACTTGAACAGCCTGACATTTAAATGATCGCAACATATTCTCATTGGGTGATAAGTTGCTAATTATTGGGGCAAATGACACATTTTATTATTGACTCATTTTATGATATTGGCGTTTTTACAACTACCTCTTTCCTATGTATGTTTATTTGCCTAGAGCGTGGTATGTGGGGACTGCGCATAGTGCATTTTCAGGAGTGCTCAACATGTTATTATTTTATGGGACAAAGCAGCCGCTTAGACTATTTCCTCATTTTTTCCGCCATGGGTTGTATGTGGGATATTTTTTTTTTCAATGGGCCGCCCTGTCACCAAACAACCAATCACCGTGCTCATTGTCCCAAGACTTGTGCATGAGAATTGACGTCATGCATAGCAACGGAGATTTATTCCCACCAATCTCAGAGCTACTCCTAGTCTAGGAGTTACCAGTTTTCTTAACTAAAAGTTGCTCTCAGCGGCTTTGTGAATAACTTTTAAGATTTTACTCCTACATAAAATGTTTTAGCGCGACTTAGGAGTACTCCTAGTGGTAAGATAAGATGCTTTGTGAATACGGGCCCTGATCCCCAAATAAAATCAACAAAAACTATTAACAAACACATCACAGATTTAAATGAGATTTAAGTTTCTTCTTAAAAACTGATTTGCTAAAAGTGCTGCAGCATAGATGTGGAGGGCAGGTTATTCCAGAGGAGTATCGATCTGTAAATAAAAGATCTACGTAGAGCATTAGCTTTCGGATGCATTAAAAACGCACTGGTGAGGTATGACTGTTTTTGCTGAAAATTGAAGAATCAATCGATTTTTATTGGTTTTCCAGTGAGATACGAGTGGAAAGCATGTGGTGTTGTAATCCCGACAGGGGCTACATGGACGCGCTGAGCACCTCAGTAATATTGAACATTGAGTTGTTTTTGATGTGTATAGTGATGATTGACTTGTTCTTCAGGGTGTGTTCAATAGCTTACATAAAGCCAACAAAAAAACAACAAAAAAGACCCCTCATCTCACAACCAGTTCGGGTTGCTGTAATCTGTTGCGTGGTGGATGCAGTAACTGGGTGTGTCGCTCTTAAGCTACAGTTGTCATTCGTGGCTGCCATAAGCGGGGTCAGTCAGCGACAGGGCCTGTTTTCCGTTCTCGGACAGACAGCCAACTGATTGTTCACCAGTGGCAGTCTAAATGATGCGCCACTTCTCAGCGGCTGAGACCTGCCTGTAACATGTCAGTAGCTCTTTCTCTCTCCTGTGTCATAAGCTGTGCCATTTTCTTGATGCTGTAGCATTTTTTTGTTTTTTTTTTTTTTTGTTGGCTTTGTGTAAGCTATTGAACACAACCAAAAAGAACAAGTCAAGCATCACTGTGCACATCAAAAAAATGTTCATTATTACTGAAGTGCTCGGCGCATCCATGTGGCACATGTTGGGATTACAATACCAAGCACTTTTATTTCTTCTTGAATCTCAAAGAAAAAGCAATAAAAACCGATTGAGTCTTCAATTTGCACCAAATACAGTATATACCTCACCTGTGCATTTTTGATGGCCCCAAGTATGCATATTGTAAAGAACAATTAAAAAAAAAAGGTTTGTTAGAAGATTTGGTTTAGTGGCGTCATTTGTGCAGGCACTCACACTACAGGTCAAACCATGAAAGTGGACAACTTGCACAAAATGAGGCTGGGCATTTTAAAATTAATTTATTATTTATTTACCTGTTAAACCCGAACGTCCCCAGTACGCATTTATTACGCATAATAAATACAGTATGTTTCCTAACAGCATCATCGTCATGCAGCATATCCTCTTAAAGGGAAGAAACTCGGTGTAAAGTTCACAATGACCATTTTTACCTAAACCGAACACAATTCAAGCACCAAGCAAGTGAATAAGCATGTAGCAAAACATAGGATAAAATAATATCAGTGCTCCATCGCTAGCATTTATACTGAATGTGTACTATGCATACAAACGATACATGAAATAAAAGAGGAAAGTCAACAGAATCCAATGATATAAGCCTTGTCATTTTAAACTGACACCACACTCAAAGAACAGCAGGCATACACTTTACAATTCTACAGCAATGAACAAAATTTTTTCCTTACCTTTGCTATTTTGTAATAAAAAAACTGCATTCGAGGGTAATTCTGCGCTTTCTCTTGTTTGTCCAATGCGTCCACGTTATATTGAAACTACATCTACCAGTTTCCATGCATTTTTTTTTCCGGGGCACTGCTTTCAAAGAGGACAAGCCCTGAGCATTCCCATTCCAACAATGTATTTTCTCCTCTGTGATTGGCTTGTGTTGCGGTCAGTTTGATTTTGGGGTGGCCATTTGATTCAATGATGTTTCCAACGAGCCCTCAACGACCGTAATTGCACAAAACTAAGCCTGAGATGGAGCCTTACATTCCCAGTGCGTGAAACTCAGAGTCCGTCTGCCATTACGCACATGTACTTATAGAGCGCTACAATATAAATGTTAAACTGATTTCTTTTTGGTATTTTTGCTATAATTATCCACTAAACATTCAGCAGACATCATCGAAGTAGTTTCTATGGCTTGCCGGCGATGAAGCAAAACTAGATGACCCATTGGAAATAGCTTAGTGGGTTAGTAATTGAGCTATTATGCAGGTGATGGCCATATATATTCTTGCATTTTGAGCACCCACAGTTGAGCATACAAACACCACTGCAAACACAGTTTTTGCATATGTAGTTGCTGGGGTGTATGTTGTGATTGCTGTTTTTCTTTTTCTGCATTCCGGCTGCCAGGCGACATTACGCGCAGAGGCTCAAAGAGCACAGCAAAGAGCGCAGATATGCAATCGCTAAACCGGTTTGTTTTTAATTTTTTCGCTATGGTTGTCCACAAAATATTCAACAGTTGTTTTGGAAGTCGTCTATCTAAAGAAACCATGCACTGTTACACGCAATTACTGAGAGAACACTGAAATACGAGCACTAGATGGGGGTACATGATGTGTTTTGCACAATTTGTGTTTTGCACATTTTACAATGCAGCAGTGATGAGACTGCCTATTCAATAAGATTAGCAGCTAAGGCATTGTGTTTAAATGCGGGAGGTCTGAGGTTCAAATCTTGGTTCAGGCCGGGGATTGCTTTTGAGCAGCAGGGGCATAGTTCTTGTATAAATAATTGCTGGGCGTTTGTGGTCTCTACTTTTTACCATTTTTGACCTTATATTTGTATTAATACTTTTGTTTATTTGCTTGTTATATAGAAAATAAATCTGCTCCAGTGGAGTCAAACTTCATTTCCTTTGTATGCATTTTCTTTGAGTGGGAAAATGTATACAGTACTGGTTGCAATAAATAAAAAAAAAAATAAAGTAATAAAATTGTTGTAATTAGATGTAATGTATGTCTGTAGTGACATAAGTGAAATTGAATTAATTTTACAGTTTGGTACCTGAGAAATCTGAAATGGCACACAGTGCCAATTTAGAGATGCGACCTCGACATTCCCAATCTGAAACTTCTCTAATTTTGCTCTGACTTACTTGATTAGAATAAACTTTGGCACAGATAATGGTGGCATTCTGTGCTGTAATTTTCTAGAAGTTTGAGACTACAACAAAATTATTTCAAAAGGGATATGCTGTGTTCCATCTTCATTTACTCTGACTCGGTGGCATATATACTGATTTTTGCACCATGAAAAAAAAATCCCCAAAGTGTTACCTTAATTTTGATACCAGGATTATTCAAATAGACAAAGTAGATGCAGAGATAGACTCATTTCATTTGGGGCATGTCATTTTCGAGCCAGAGGAACAGGGCTTAATAGGTTGAGACGTGAATATATCAAACATGGATTGAGGAAAGTATATGTGTCGTGGTTGAGTAGCTCTGCTCAGAAAAGGTGGAATCAGGAGGCTCAATGTGGCAAGTAGTACAAATCACAATAAATATGGAGACATTGAATAACAATTAATTGAATGCACATGAGTAGAAAACATATCTTCACATTCAGTGTACAATATGTAACATGTTGACACAGACAAGATGTAACTCATGAGAAACTGATTGTGCTTTCATCTACCACTGTTAAACAGAGCAAAACAGTGGCATTGGATCTCAAACAGAATACACATGCATGTGAGCCTGGGGCCTGTTATTTCCTTTGTTTTTATGCAGTAAAATTTGGGGTTGCTGTGTTGAGTTGCGTGCATTATGTTTGCTTATTTTATTTTGGACATGGTGAGGATTGCTTACCCTGCATTTCAGTCAGTTGTGGGTTGCCTAGTTCTTGCATGTGTTTAGTTCACTTCTACGGTGTTGTATTTTGACTTGTCTACAGCTGTCAGCAAAATGGAGCCCACCAGCGTATGCTAGCGTGTGTATGGGAGCAGCAGCGGAATGTACACATGCGCGCACATGCATGCCCACAAACGCACATGTACACATTGCACTTTACGTGGATAAGTTACCACAACCTTCCAGGCCATGTGGCTCCTTTGGGACGATATGTCATGGCCTTGGTTCATTGGAATGCCCATTGAATTGGGCTCTGCAGCTCTGTCAGCCACTTCTCTGCTTGCTGGCATGTGGTAGAGGAATGAAGTTGGCACGCGAAGGCTTGGAGGGCTCTGCTTAATTTGAGCTTCCTTATTGCTAAAGCGTGCCAGCACTGCCCCCTTCACTTTGTGAATCCGCTACTGTGTTTCCATAGAAATACACCTCAAACAGGTGTAGCACTGTTCCCAGTGATCCCAGAGTTCTGTAGTCCCTCTCCAGAAATCTCATGCCACCATCCTCTTCTCAGCTCTTATTTCCATCCTTCCCCCCTTGCTGCAGCAGCCAGTAATGTTGCTGATGGCTGTAGCCAAGTTTGAGATACAGGGCTTTGTATGGTACTTGATAAAAAAAAAAAAAGGAAAAAATTGATTTCTGAAAACTGCTCCAGAATTTAAAATCGAGATATCAACCTACTTTTCCCCCCTGAAAATATTTTATGAATATGTACAGTATGTACTCCAGATAGGTGCCATTTCATCATAAAAAAAAACCCTCCAAATTTTGATTTTTTTTTTATATTGAGTTTAAAGACCACGTGCACTTACATTAATCATTTCAAGAAATAAAAAGATGGGTGCACCGGATTTAGATTTCCATCTGCAGTCCTAACAATACACATAATGCAACACAATTCTTAGACATTTTGTATGTACAAATTTTTTTTTTTTTTTTAACTTTGCAACTGGAGTATGTATGAAAAAAAAAAAAAAAATTATAACTGTTTGGTCAGAAAAAAAAAAATGCCATTTTCTAGTTTCAGAAAAGCCTTAAACCATATCTCTGGAATTTATATTCATTATACCAATTTACTCGTGGGCTGGAAGAGGTTGAACAGTGTGTGAGCGCGCACACGCACCCGCCCGCCGTGTATGGAACCCCACACTGTAGGTAAGCTGTGAGGGAAGGGGTTTTTAGTGGAGAACCAAATGCGACAGTCAATAGGGGGTCAGACAGCCAATCACCCGATTGGCCACTGGGTCCCGTAGGACTGGGGAATAAACCAAACTAACCCAAAAAAAAAAAAAAAAAAAAAAACCCCCCCAACCCTGTGGGTGAATATAAAGACTCAAGGAGAAGTGCTGCAAAATATGCACCAGCAAAACAAAATGACAAAATTGGTTTTAAGAGAAAAAAAACCCAAAGTGGTAAATAAGGAAGCTATTGCCAACTGTGCCGAGAGACAAAATATCTTCAGGTGTCTAGGTCTAGACAAACGAAACCTAAAAATGGCACAGAAATAAGACTGAGACTCAGCTCAGACAACTGAAATAAATCAGGCTCTGTATATAAATGCCTAGACACTGAAAAGGGGAAAAAACCTAACTTGGACACAGCCCAGTGACACAAAATGAAATGGGCAGAATCAGGGAAGAATAGATCCCAACAGGGAACTCAATCTGAGATACCCCTAAGAGGGCGACGCTGACTTGATAGACTGGGTTGGGAGAGCAGATATGCCGAGCCGTGGACCAGGGAAAAGCGAGACGCAGCTCATCAGGAACAAAACCCACAACACGAATGCAGTTGGGAGTAAGCCCCCACTAGGAACAACCTAGCGAAAAAACCCAACCCCAAGAGTCCCCAAGCAGGGTTGCAGCCCAAAAGAAAGACTGGTCTTAGTAAAGGTCCAGAAAGGACTACTCAGAATCAACAGAAAATGGGAAGAGTAATCCTAGAGAAAATGTCTCTTTCTGGAGGCATATAAACTTGGAAAGAACCCACTAAGTGGACACAGAATTTACAATTTCTTTTGACAAAGATTCTGCCATACCATCCACAACTAACTATACCTTTACTGGCTTTGTGTGAAGCAAGATAGCACAGACTGGAGGGAGTTCAGTGTTTAAATAGAGGTCTGCCCAGAGAAAAACGCAACGAGGAACACCTGCTACCAATGAAGGCATTCCAGAGGGCAGATTGTCAATTAGTGGCCATAACAAGGAGCTGCTCCCAGAACCATGACAAAAGCGACAAACAACTGTCATCTTGTGGCAAATAAAATAAGTTTTGAATTAGCCTAAAAATGGCTGTCATTTTCAAATTCAAACAAAAATGTCAAAATGGGTAATTCAATAAGGAAATAATCCAGGCAGCAACGAGTGAGTAACTTGACTCAAATTGAATGGCATAAAGTCAAGAGCATGTAAAAGCTCCCTCATGTGTTTCATGATCGTTCAAATTGTTTTAATGAAATAAGACCATTTGAAACGTTTTGATGCAATTCCATGGCTTTCAATCCCTCAGTAAAGACAAGCCTGAGAATTCCCGAGTCATAATCGATCTCCGTGTCATTCGTGGGGAAATCCACCATAATGCACGTGAAACTGATTAACTTGATGCACAATGACTTAAATTCCGCGAGTGAATTTCTTCAGTGCGCGTTGATTGAATAATTGTTGACTACGGCACAGGAACGTGAATGCCACTGAGAGGAGAGACTCACGCCTAAGGCGTGAGACTTGGCATCTCTGTATTACCTTGCAAAAAGTAAAGAGTGGCAACCATGTTTAAGGGTTATTTTGCCATTTCCCTGACACTTTTTGACTGGCAAAATAATGTAATTAGGCCACGGATGCTGAATCGCAACATTATCCAAACTCACGTAACAAGAGACTGCCGGATTTGGTAGAAAAAGTTTCTTCAGCGATTTTTTGCCTCATACAAGAGACCCAGATATTGTTCACTGGCAGTAATATTGTTACTTTCAAAAATGTACCTCCCAATTGAAATAAGACAGCCATGGCATTACGTTGTGACAAGTAAGCTACATTTAGCAAAAGAGAAAGGAGCTGTCCGATCATACGTGCACAGATACTCAAATAGACCCTAAGTGGTGCACAGTCACCTGTTCTTTGGCTTGATATGCGCCTTTATTGAAAGACAGTTTTTAAAAATTCATTTCTTGTACATAATTTTGTAATTAGTTAAAATTTGGCCCACGGCATCAACTCCTATATATGTCAATAAAAGAAGCATATGCACAACAATGAGACCCCTACTATGTGGCCAACTCTACACACTTTTCACAGTGTTAAAATCAAAGCCATAAACAAGCTGATGTGTCCAAATCTTTGTGTGATTATAACAACCAAAATATGATCTGTTACATACACATATTTTGCTGACAAATAAAACATTATTAACCAGATCATTTTAAAGCACCATTTGGCATATTTATCCTAAAGTTCTCAATAGTATTCCACTTATTCTAATACAAAACACTATTCAATGTATAATTTTCCTGGGAAGCTGGGATCCCAGTTTCCATCAATTAATTACAGGACCAGTCAGCGATTGGCCTTGGCAAATTCTGAGACAAACTGATCCATGTCCAAATTTTTACCTCCGCCGTTTGGGGCGGAGGTTATGTTTTCGACCGTTTGTTTGTTTGTCTTTTTGTCTGTTTGTGAACAACATAACTCAAAAAGTAATGCACAGATTTGTATGAAATTTTGTGGGTGGATTGCTATTACATCAAGGATAGATCCTATGGATTTTCACCGCGATCACTGAAACAATATGGCCGCCACAGCAGCCATGTTGAAATCCGATCACACGCAATAACTCAAAAAGTAATGCACGGATTTGTCTGAAATTTTGTGGGTGGATTGCAATTACATGAAGGATGGACCCTATTGATTTTGACCGCAATCAATGAAACAATATTTTGAAATCCTATCACACGCGATAACTCAACTTTGCTCCCACTCATGCACATTTGGATTGTGCTGCCTTGGCGGAGCTTTGCACTCTATGAGTGCCTCTAGTTTGTGATGTTTTTCTCATGTGCCAAAATGGCTAAATCTTGTTTCCTTGAATGACAAATGGATCTACGGAGAGGGGTGAGAATGTGGGACAAGGCAGGAAAAGAGCTTTCACATGCAGCTGATGACACACTAATGATGAGTGCTGTGACCTACAGCCTGTGCAAAATAGGGAAGGCCTCTTTGTACTCCTGAATGTATTTGCATATTTCAGAAAGGCTAGCATCAATGGGCAGTTTATTGAGCAACATTACTTTTGCCACGGCAATTTCATTGTGCAAGTTCATGTTGTTTTGCTCAGTGCCTGCAAGAGCTTGAAATGGCTTCAGGAGAGAGTGGTCAAGAAAGGATGCTGATTTTGGCAGCAAACATGATGTGGACCTCATTAAATCTAGATTTCTTGTAGAGAATCTTGTTTCCATCTCCACAATCGCAGCGTCAAGAATGCTAAACATAGCTCTTTTTAAAGACTGATTTGGTGTACTAGTTTGGCCATCAGATTCACCATGCCCTGTAGTTGACGAGATAACACCATTGTCAAGCTGTGAGCTCACTGTCCAGCGCCGATTAGGGGGATTGGTATTTCCACACTGAGAGAAATGCTCCTCCCAAAATGAGTCACATCTTATCTCCTTCAGTGTTACCAGTGACGCTGTCACCACTTCCCCAATAGTGTACAAATCCACTGTTTGAGACTACAGAATTGAATTGGCAGGCTTCAGTGCACCAAGGACATGAAGGAGAAATCTACAAAGGTCAAAGAGTTTCTGTCTATTTAACTGTGTCAAAAGACCACATGCCTCTGTGCAAACATCAAAAGGAGCACAGTCATCCTCTCCTACCTCAGATAGAAGACGAATGATGGTTTCCTCATTGTCTGCAATGGACTTGGTGACATCATAATGATGGTCCAGCGAATCTCCAGTAATCTTTTGAAAGTGGGAGTAGTGTACTTGTGTGTAACATAATGTCTGTGACAGAATGTATTCAATGAATTGGACCACTTCTTTGCAAGAGGTTCAGTCTGCCTTGCATGAATGACTGCCAGGTGGAGTTGGTGGTTGCAGCAGTGAACATAAGGAATATTCTTGCTAACTTTTTGTTGCACCAAAGTTTGCACACCACCCCTAACCCCAGACGTCACTGAAACGCCATCATAGCACTGAGACACTAAATTGTTACCACTGTATCCCAGGTGAGACTTGAGACAGAATTTGATTGCAAATATTTTCAGCATCAAGCTGGTTCAATTAAATCAAGCCAATTAAATGTCCTTCAGGGTTGGACTTGAGGAAAAAAATCTTACCACTATTGAAAAATTCTCAATGTTACAGCCATCCCTGGTTCCATCACTTTTAATGCACAGTCCAGGAGAATCAGCTTCCTCATATTTGGCTCTAATCTCTTTTAAAACCATTTTGGCTAGAGTCGGAATATGTGAGCAGCAAGCAGTGACAGTGGCAGGGAAATCCAAGGCCCCTCCCCCCACCCCGAATTTAACAATTTAGCTGCTACTGTATTTCACATTGCTACGCTTTAACTGTAATCCCAAAAGCTTAATACTACCTTCATTCTGTATTATTAACTAAATATTTTGCGAAAAACGATTCTTTATGATTTTTTCAGCCATCCTGCTTTCACGTCACATACAGTCTCTCAGTGAACTTGGAGTTGATAAATCAAACCTGAGCTCCCCAATGGAAATTCCCACTAGGAGAGGTGTTCAAGAGTACTTTTCCTTTTGGGAATCGGGACTATTCCTAGTTCCCAGGACATGTCAAATGCAGCATTAAGTTATCTCTATAAATTTTAGTAACCTCCATGCGTTTCCCTGAAAGTTCTTGTGGTTTAGGCATCCTAAAATAGGCTAAAATTGAACATTCGGTGCGTGATCTGTTCTCTTGCTTACACCTCCATAATGGCTGCACATCCAGGAAATTGACCAAACCTTGATGTAGGAGCAAACAGCAGGTGTCATCCCTGTCTCCGTTGCGCACTTTCTTTCATTTTTTGAGAGAACAGTGACATGCAACAAACCCAGTTCGATTTTCTCAGTGTAAAGAATTCCTATTCTCTTTCATGTTTCTCCATTATAGACAGAATGAATGAACAAACCTGCACTTTTTCTCCTTTTTAATTCTATTGTTACTCCCCCCTTCACACCAATGGCAACCCCAGCTGTTAATGAAAAGCTGTGAGTGAAAAGCAATAATGTTCCTGAACTATTTTATAACTATGCGATGCATGTCATTACGATGTCTTTTGCCTGTTCCCAAATTCAATATAAAAATATGACAATTTCAGTTTACCTCTCCAGTTAAATGCTTCTTGTCTTATTTCCAAATTGGAGGCAATCATTTCTTCACCAAGCAAAAGGATCCTGATGTGTTTATGACAGCAGCGAAAACAATAGCACCACCTGGAAATGCAAGGGGGAAAGCAAAAAGTTGTCTCTTGCCACTTTAATGCATGTTGCAGTATCATTAATGATAAATGGGATTCTACTCTACATGCATTTATGCTAATAAACCAAAACATTAAAACCAGTCACAGATGAGGCAAATAACGATGATTATCTTGTGACAGACCTTAGACTGCGCGCAAACATTTGGTTCTTGTAGCTGATGTGTTGGATGCGGGAGATATAGGACCTGAGTGACTTTGACAAGGGCCAAATCATTATGGCAAGGCTTCTGGGGTGCTCCTAGTCCGCAGTGGTGAGTGCCCACAGACAGTGGTCCAAGAGGGGATAAATCTCGAACTGGTGACAAGATTTTGGCCTCCCAGAGCTCATCGATGCTCCAGGATCTCGAACCATGGTCCACTTCTAGAAAGTCCCAACAATGTGTGCGTGAATATTGGAATTGGAGCTTGGAGAAACTGAAGATGGCCTCCTGGTTCACCGAGTCTCGTTTTCTTTTTCATTGGAAGATAACATGGGCACCATCTACCTGGGGATTGAATTGAATTGAATTGAAATCTTTATTGATAATGAAACACGTAGTATAAAATGTATGGTCCACACATTATCAAAAGGATAAAACACAATAAAGCTGATAGGTTATTTCCATTGCGGTCCTTAGATGAGATGGCCACAGGAATCACTGTGGGAAGAAGACGAGCTTGTGGGGGGAGTGTAATTCTCTGGGCAATGTTCTGCTGGGAAATTCTGGGCCCAGGAATTCAGGTGCACAAAAGTTTGACAGACTTGTTTTAGTGGTATGAGGGAGACCCTCACAATATTAGGCAGATGGTTTTAATGTTGTGGCTGATCAGTGTATACGCATATAGAAATACATTTACATTTTACCCAGCTGTCCAGTTATGCCCCACATGACTTTTTGCATAACCAGATATACAGGGGCACAGCTTCAATTAAATCACTTCTTTCATTATTCATATGCATACCATCAGTGAAACATACTGCATAATTTATAACACAAGTTCATTATCAGGGTGTTACATTGACTTTTTCATTTGGGTACTCATAAAAATCATCTCCACCACTGTCACATTACATTTTGAGTTTAATGAGTTCAAATATTCCTGAACCACACAATGTACAAATGGATGATTTCCAAGTCTTTTCCTTTTCAGGAGTCTATATCACAAATCGAAAATGTTGCTTGAGTCCAGTGAGATTACAACTGATGAAAATTTAACCCTGTGCCTAAAAAAACCTGTTGGACTTTTCTTCCCTCTTTCTCAAATTCACAATACATTAGATTGGCTAATCATTGAATCCATTTCTGGTGTGAGCATGAAGGACCCTCTGCTACTTTGAATTTGCAGAACATGAAACTTTAATTTCCTGTTCAATGTGCTGCTTAGAGAGTTACTACAGGTCTGCAACCTACCTCAAATTTGTGTTTTTTGAAAGCCTGTTTTTCAAACTGTACTTGACCCAGCTGGTCCAACTGCTGATACAGTCCTGCCTGAACTACTGCAACTCTCTTTTTTTGGCTGGTCTCCCAGCATCTGCCATTAGACCTCTGCAGCTCATCTAGAATGCAGCAGCTCATCTGATCTTCAACCAACCCAGATGCTCCCATGTCATCCCCCTTCTCGCTGATCTCCGTTGGCTCAGTACATAACCTTCAGAAAGTTATCAAACCCTACGCATCTGCTCGACCTCTCCGTTCTGCGCTCCTGCACTTCTCGGTCACTTCTGCTGACTGTTCTGGCTCCAAGATGGTGGAATGACCACTCCACTGTGGTCAGAATAAGAGAGGCCCTGGTCTTCTACAAGCATTGTCTGAAGACTTACCACTTCAGAGTATACCCTTCTCCCACCTCCTAATCTTTTGGCAGCCAGTATGTTCTTTATGTTCATAATGCTTTTCAACTTTATTGTGGCTTTATTTTTTTCTGGCAGGACACTACAAGATCCATGTTTTGTTGCCACCACCTGCAAGGGTTTCCTGCACTTATGGTCCTTAAGAAATGCTCTGCATGTTTTAATTCCCTCCGGGTAAGAGCATCTGTTAAATGCCTGTTTGTAATGCAATCTTCACTCCATGGAGAAATGCACACTGCCCATATTCAGGAACTGTGCCCCTCATAACAAGCTGTTTTGACTTCCGTTATTATGTGATGTCAAAGCTATGCGCTCATTTGCATAGCCCACCCTCAGCTAAGCCACTGCCCCAGTAGCACCAACCAGTGCCTGACACACCCACTGAGCCAAAGTTAAAGTTACGTAGTTAAATGCAAGGTGGACAATTAGGCCCCCAGCACCTAACACATAGATAGATAGATAGATAGATGGAGTGATTTCATATTGTCCCTTTCGGGAAATTTGTTCTGCATCCGTATCTCATCAGGTACACGTCACCATACCAAACACTTACACTACAAGTGTTAACATTAAAAACCACAATACATCACAATACAATACCAACAATCACTTTACAATTTACAATTACAACTCCCCCTTCCATGTCCCCCGACCTTCCCCTCTATGTACCCCCCAAATTGCAACCCCCCCCCCCCAAAAAAAGGACAGAGACAATATGTTAACTGTCTGTCAAGCATAGAAATGTACAGAAGAGATTTATAGATTTTACAGGTCTGCCAGTTCTTCACAGCGAGCCCTAATGTATAAGCAAAGTTGGCATTTGCATGGCAGGCTGAGATGTTTAAAACTGTTACGCTTGTGGGTACGAACGATCTCTGAGCCCTGGCCTGTAACCTGGGCACAGTATATCGTCTCCCGGACTTCATAAGTTCATATTGCTTAAATAACAGGTGTGTTTCATCACTTGCGATGGCCTTTCCCTCCTTCACTACATGGGCCTCATAAAGTGACGTCATGGTATTCAGTTGTACCTCTGCTATCTTGCTGGAAACGTTGACAATCTCATGAAGTTTATTTTTGTTCCTCACTGTTAGGGAGCCATACCATACAACAAAACAAAATGTCAAGACACTCTAAATAAAAGCTCGATAGAAGAGCGTCATTAAAGGATCCATTACCTGGTATTTACACCCATTAAAAATAAGTGATTTTGGGTCTAAAACATAATGTTTTGCGGTAATTTGCAAAAATTACAACATTTATATTTATTTTGTCCTTTTTATCAAGCCAATCTTGCTCTCACAAGAAAATTTTGAGATTTTGACCCGGCTGGAAGATAGAGGCATGGCTGGGCGGAGGGGGTGGTGCATGGGAAGAGGGTGGGAGGAGGGAGGAGTGGCTTGAAAGCACAGCCATAGCAACGCGTGCATAGTAACACAACGTGTGACCTCACCATGGCTGAATCTATCGACCATTCTGGGTGGCTTAGATGTGCTCCTGCCATCTGAGTGCAATTCACTGAGCCCTGCGTGAGATGTACTAGCGAAATCGCCTAAAAACAGGGGCAATATAAATGTCACATGCAAGCTAACATTAGTACATCTAAGCTCCATGATCATATAATCAAGAGTAACACGCTGCGTTTGGACAGCATAAAAAGACAATAATATACAGCCATCCATCAACACATTAACAGAATGTGCAAGGTTAATGCTGGCCTAAATTAACTGAGCTAGCTAACGTTAGCTTTTTGCTAGCGGAAATTTAGCATATGTTTGAAGCATTATTTTGCCTGTTTAACAACATCATAGCATAGTGTTTTTGACATCTATAGATTCCTTAGGTTGTCTAGTTTCATATAATGTGTGTATCTTCACTTGACTGAAAGTGAGCCCGCTACAGCTACGGAAATACGGCATGTCAGGCGAGCCCTTGGGCTGTGAGGGAAACGTTTACGTATCGGGTACAACCTAATGTTTATACTTCTAAGTTCCATGATCTTATAATCGAGAGTAACACACTGCATTTGGACAACATGAAAAGACAACAATATAGCTACAGCAACCCATCAACGAATTAACAGAATGTGCACGGATATTCCTGGCCTAAATTAACTTGGCTAGCTAACATTAACTTTTTGCTAGCGGAAATTTAGTGTATGTTTGGAGCGTTATTTCACCTGCTTACCGACATCATAGCATAGCGTTTCTGACATCTATAGATTCCTTAGGTAGTTTCATATGATGTGTGCATCTCCACTGTAGCTGAAAGTGAGCCCGCTACAGCTATGGAAATACGGCATGCCAGGCGAGGTTGTGGGCTGTGAGGGAAACGTTTACGTATTGGGTATACTGCCAAGTTTCTTTTGAACTGCACCACACTCCATCCAATAGCTTATGGTAATGTAATGATAACATTGAAGTTGGGGGAACAAAGTTGTCAGCTAATGCGAAAGTTGACATTTACGGACAATATTAAAGTGGCAGGTTCCGTAGTGTTGGAACAATACCTTTATGGAGGTACAGGTTTTTAGCTAAGCCAGCTTTGTACTGGCCTAAGTTGGAGAAAGAGTCCGACGTGAAATGAGCACACAGGAATAGGTTTGTGGCAGGGGCTGCCACAAATATCAGCAAAAATAAATGCAATCCACTTGTTCCTCGGCGATTCATCGCTCAATGGAAAATGTTTTTATGTGGATTCTGGCAGCCAGCTACAGAGCATTTGTGTGCACCAGAACCTTTAGCTCTTGTCTCCGATATTTGTCTTGGGCGTGTTTGCAGAAAACAGTGGGCGCGGTTTGCTACTCCCAAGCCACACCTCGACTCCTCCTCCTCTGCGCTGTTCACGTCATCAGTGTGCCCAAACTGAAATCTCTAATTTTCATGCCTCCGGAGTAGAAAGCCTCTGGATAAGGAAAAAAGGGAAGGAGGGAAGCTGCTTTGACTCCAAAACTTTTCAGATTTTGTCAGAGTGAGGGATGACTAATGTATACATGTAATAGCTGGGAAAAATGTGTTTTCCCGGTAATGGATTCTTTAGGCTCCTATCTGCACCATACAATCTCAGCCTGCACATAAAATGCAATCTTTGCTGATCCTTTTTGCAAATGCCATCAGTATTGGGGTTCCATGACAACCTGGACTCAATCGTCATGCCTAAGTACCTATGCTCATCTATGTTTTCTATTTTGTTTCCCTCAATAAATATGTGCTGGTGCATTTGAGCACTGGTCCTAAAATCAATTATCATTTCATTAGTTTTCTAGTTACAGTAATCAATCTCAGAAAATTATGTTCTCTGCACAAAAGTTATTCAAGGAAAACATTAAAACTGCTCAATAAAACAAATTTGATGAAACATCAGGAGATATACAGCATTTACTGTTTTTTGCTAATTATCTACCAATATAGCTAAATGCTAACACATTTATAGAGTAATGTGTGTTTATGTTCTTGAGTCAGTGAAGAACAGGGTTGGAGGACTTGGACTTGGATTCGGACTCGGTCTGCAGTCCAGACTTGAGTCCTTTCTTCATGGACTCAGGCTCGGAAACGAAGGACTCGGACTCGGGTCTCGCCGAAAGATTTTCCTCTGTGTCTTTGTTTCTGTTTCTTTTCATTTGTGAAGCACTTTGGTCAACTGTATGTTGTTTTTAAATATGCTATACAAATAAATTTGACTTATCACCTGTAGTTTAGTAGTGATGTGACTGACTTCATGTTTTGATTGCCATATTACATCTTTTGCTTCAAAATAGAAGCCTAATAACAGTGTGATACATGTACTTTGTTTCTAAGATATGCAACCGATAAACACATCACCAGGTAGGAACAGCAGTATGGTATTTATAAGAAAATAACAGAAGACTGATACTGAGCTGCATACATTACTTTAGTATTGGTGAAAGCTTAGGGGCTTGAAATCCTTACATCAGGACTTGGACTTGGATACTGAGGACTCGGGCTCGGACATCAGAAAGTGTAGGAACTCAGAATCAGACATCAAGGACTCGGACTCGAACCCTGAGAACTGGACTACAACACTGGTAAAATTTAAACGATAATGAAACACATGCATTGCTTCCAACTCCTGAGAAAAGAAAAGCGTGAGAAGTCCAGAGTCATAATCGGTTTCAAATTACTAGTGGTGAAATCCACCGTAATGCGCGTGAAACTGATAAACTTCCATGCACAAGGACTTCAATTCCGCACGAGAATCTCTTACATATGCGTTGATTGAATAATTGCTGACGACAGCAGGGGAACGTAAATATGCCACTAAAACTCACACCGAATGCGTGAGAGTCGACAGGTATGTGTTATTAATGAAAACTGACCACGCCTGATAATGTTGAGAGTTTTTGGAGTTTCTGTAACGGTAAGTTAAATGAATGATTGAAAACAGGTCATGACCAATCATTATTTTTAAGGGATGGTTTGAGCTTCCCCTATAGTTTAATAAATAATGGCATGATGGAATCTGGTATGTGTTGTGTTACACGAGGTTAGATCTACCGAATCGTAGTTCCTGATAAGGACCAGCTGATTTGTTTTTAATGTCCTGATACGTAAAACTATGGAACTGAAAGAGGGTGTACTTTCTGTTTCTTGTGACTGTATATTTATTAATGTATATCAATAAGAAGACATATCAATACATATAGTACTACATAATTGAGGACCCAAAAGCAGATACACCAGAGGCAGGCAGATACAAAGAAGAGGTTTTAATGAACAAAATGGTGAACTGCTATTCAGGCAAAGTAGGTCAGCAGATCAGCAGAGGCAAAAGAATTTCCTGAAATTAAGTTTAAACCAGGAATAGTCAAGTAAGTAAAATGGGGATCCCCTGGACTACAAAGAAAATGAAAGGAAACACAACAATCTGGCTAATGACTGGAAAACGAACTGTTAATACGCAGGCAGGGTGATGACGAAAGCGGAAACTGGTGCGTCGGTAGGTACAGGAGTCAAGTGACTGGGAGTATAGGGCAAATCTGGGACATCTGGTGGCTGGAGGGGGAAATGAATGCAGGTGAAGGCAGTGACTGAAACAAAAACAACTGAACCAGGAATCATGACACAAATAGATTTTGATCGCTGACTTGCAAGTACTGAGATTGCCTAATCTTTGTCTGCTACTGTGCAGAAATACCAGGTTTAAATATAATGAATAAATGCAAAAAAAAAAAAGCTGTGCAGCATACGAATGTTGATTTAGAATTTGTGCGTCAATGCTATGAATGAAGCTTTGAACTATTTGGAAGTAAGCCCTGATTTCAAAATATATTTAAAAATAGCTCAATAAACAATACCCTTAATGCAGCCTCCATTCATTCAAAGACACAATGTCTGTAGACTGGACCACATGAAAATGTTATGTTATGTTCCTCCCTCAGAGAGGCTTTTCAATATAACATTTGTTATTAAAAATAAAGTTGTCCTCCAAGGAAGGGGACTGGTGGTGGGTCAAAAAAGAAAAGAAAAAAATACATCTCTCCCTACTTCAACTCAGGTCATTCAAATGATTTGCTTATTATCAAGCAGCTTCAGCGGGTAATAAAAAACCTGATCGTTTGAGTCACCTGTGCGGGAGCAGGAAGAGATCTAAAGCATGCAGGACAAGGGGTACGCCAGGAGAGGTTTGGGAAACACTGGGCTACACAGAAACCAAGATAAGCATTTCCAAGTCTGATTTGTACAGCCGTTAATTGTGTGGCTGGCCTCAGAAAGTAACTAATGTGAGATCAATAGCTAGCTAGTTCCCTAACTTGTGAGCTATATGTAACTAATAAATTACCATATAATGATTGTAACATTGGCTAATAATACAACATACCATAATGTAATTAAGTAAGTTATGAATTGGGAAGAGTATTTAAATTGTTCAATATTGCTAAGCTTCATAGTAAATGTTCATAACATAAATAACAGTTGTAAACTACAACCCCAATTCCGAAATAGTTGGGACGAAGTGTAAATTGTGAATAAAATCAAAATGCAATGACTTTCAGATCACCAGCCAATGTTATTTACAATAGAACATAGATAACATTTCAAATGTTGAAACTGAGACATTTTACATATTTATCCACAAAATGAGCTTATTTCAAATTTTCTGGCAGCAACAGGTCTCAAAAAAGTTGGGACACAGGCAAAAAGGGCTGAAAAAGCAATTAATATATAAGAGAATCAGCTGAAAGAACATTTAGCAAGTAATTAAGTTAACTGGCATCAGGTGTGTAACATGATTGGCTATAAAAGGGATGTCTTAGAGAAGCTGAGTCTCTCAGAAGTAAAGATGGCCAGAGGCTCTCCAACCTGTGAAGGCTTGCGTAAAAAAATTGTGGAATACTTTAAAAACAATCCTCAACGTCAAATTGCAAAGGCTTTGAAGGTCTCATCATGGACAGTGCATAACATCATCAAAAGATTCAGTGAAACTGGAAAAATCTCTGTGCGTAAGGGACAAGGCCGAAGACCTTTACTGGATGCCCGTGACCTTCGGGCCCTCAGACGCCACTGCATCACTCACCGGCATGATTCTGTCATTGACATCACTAAATGGGCCCAGGAATACTTCAAAAAACCACTGTCTGTAAAGACAGTCCGCTGTGCCATCCACAGATACCACCTAAAACTCTATCATACAAAAAGGAAGCAATTGTTGAGCATGATCCAGAAGCCCCGCCGTGTTCTGTGGGCCAAGGCTCATTTAAAATGGACTGTAGCAAAGTGGCAAAGTGTCCTGTGGTCAGACGAGTCCAAATTTGACATTCTTGTTGAAAATCATGGGCGTCGTGTCATCCTGACTAAAGAGAAGAAAGACACCCCTCCTGTTATCAGCATTCAGTTCAAAAGCCAGCATCTCTGATGGTATGGGGATGCATTAGTGCATTTGGTGTGGGACACTTGCATGTTTTAAAAAGCACCATGAATGCTGAAAGGTATATAAAGGTTTTAGAGCAACATATGCTCCCCTCCAGACGACATCTATTCCAAGGGAAGGCCTTGTGTATTTCAGCAGGACAATGCAAAACCACATACTGCAGCTATTACAACAACATGGCTTCATAGTAGAAGAGTCTGCGTGCTGAACTGGCCTGCCTGCAGTCCTGATCTTTCACCGATTGAGAACGTTTGGCGCATAATTAAACAAAAAGTCCGTTAAAGGAGACCCAAAACTCTCCAGCAGCTGGAAGCCTGTATTAAACAAGAGAGGGATCAAATTCCAATGGCTGAACTCAAGAAACTTGTCTCAATGCCCAGACGCCTCCACTCTGTGCTTAAAAGAAGAGGGGATGCTACACCATGGTAAACAGGCCCCTGTCCCAACTTTTTTGAGACCTGTAGCAGCCATCAAATTTGAAATGAGCTCATTTTGTGGATAAAATTGTAAAATTTCTCCGTTTAAACATTTGCTATGTTATCTCTGTTCTATTGTGAATAAAATACTGGCTGGTGTGATTTGAAAGTCATTGCATTTTGATTTTATTCACAATTTACTCTTTGTCCCAACTATTTCGGAATCAGGCTTGCAGTATCCAAGAATGAAATTAGAAGTATTTGGATCTAAATAGAAAAAAATTAATGAATATGGCATCTATCCATGAAAATTATGGCGGCACCTGTGTGTCATAAAAACACAAATGCAGTATCTGCGCTCAAACTATTGCTAAAATTTTCTAGCTCTCGTCACATTTGTGTCCCAACCAACTCTTACATTAAACTTACACCCTTGACAGATACTCATACGAATCAGACCATCTATTTGACCAATTATCATCTCCACAACAGGGGTCAACAAAATGCCACTTTCAACATATTCTTAAGGTCATGCCATATGTCAGTCTTTGTACTCTTATCAATGCAATGTTGAGATCATACCTATCCAGTCACACAGTCAAACCAGTTTGAAATTTTTAAATTAATTTGGCTGGCATGCATGTCAGTGGAAGGAAACTGGAGTACCTGGAGGAAACCCACAAACTCCACACAGTACAGTCTCTAGCCTCATATACATCAATTAGCAGTGGGAGTTGTTTCACCTCATAAAACCAACAGAACCATATATGGTTCATCAAATGTAGCTGCATTCAAACCTGAGGCAATTCAGGCCCATTTTAAATTCTAGTGGAGAAACTTAGGAGAAAAGTTAATTGTTTTAGGGGTGAAGGGAATTATTAAGCCATGTTGCAAGTTAATCAGAGCAGTTTATGATCAGTATTTTTGCTGGGAGGAGAGGTTGTCAGGGTAATTATTATTCATGACAGTAATAATATAATGTAAGGCAGTTGGCAAATGTAGCCCGCTTTCCATTCCATCCAAATGAAGGTGTGCACGCTACAAAATAAATGAAGTTGTGCACAGACTACATTGAGTAGGCCTAATACTGTGGCAGGTACTTGCAAATTAAGGAGTTAAGCCAGTGACTACATTGTGTTCGCAATTTAATTATTTTCTGCGAAAATATCTAAAATCTGTGTAAAATCTCTCTCGCCCCAATTTTTCACCGTATAAGTGCTTTTTACCCAAGTGAAATACAGGTATTTGAAAGCCTGATGACACAGACTGCCAACAACTGAACAACAGACATCAATGGACCAGTACTGAATTATCCTCCAAGAGAAATCAGTACAGAATTTCTGCATACACAGCTGACTAATTGAGTGAAAATAGACTGCCAAGAAAAATGCATTTGGTTCTTGAAGTAGTGAGGGTGCGAAGAACACGAAAGTGAAATTCTAAGATGAAGAAAATTGATGGTGCATTTCTTACCGCCGCAGCAGTCCTGTTGGACATATTTTGTGCTCGTTTACGCATCCTCATCCTTCATGGGGTACTAAACCCTGGATTTGTGTGTTAAACTGATGCTCTGTGGTTCCTCCATCGCCTGTGGAATGTGACCGTGGCAAAGAAGCATCATGGGAGATCATGAATTTTTTGCAGGACAACTGGTCCCCTACACACCCCACCAAAACAATTTCCACCAACCATATTAGCATGGTTTTGCTCTGGCTGTGAACTGCAAAGTTCTTTGGGTCGCACCGGTTTCTTCTGTCTTAAGTTGCCTCAGTTCAGATATGATTCACACTTTCAAAATAGTGGAAGAAGCCATAAAAATTAAAATGTTTTTTGAAGGCAGAGAACCAGAAACAATTTACAAATTTAACTTTCAAAAGCAGGCCTTAATTAGGTTCTTTTGGAGTCACTCAAGCCTCTCTAATTTCTGATATTTCTAAGTAATGTGCTTTGCAATGTATCCAAACTTCATCTTATCTTTAATGTAAAGAGTACAGGTCAGGCATAACAGGAAAATCAATTATTTCAAAGCAGAATTGTAAGTGCTGTGAATTAGAAGCAAGTTTGAGTTCTAAAGGTCGATAGGCACTTGGACGAAGTACAATTTTACAACATAGAAAAAATAAACTGGACAGGTGAAACCCCCTATGCCATGGAGAGTGGAGCCAAAATAAAAATTGAACTGTAGTGCCCTCTAGAGATGATTCTTCAGCAGGTAACCACAAAGGCAAGTGACAGAAGCACATTAAAAAAGCAAGAGACAAGAGAACACTGAGCTCTCTATCCTTGCATGCTGCCCAAAATTAATAATGCATTCCAAAATATTGAAGTCCCCAGGAACTATAATCAACCATCTTTTTATCTGTCTTTTTTGGATTATGGGGGAATATAGAATACATACACCAGGTATGAGAGGATGACTTCCTTTGCAAATAAATCTAAATATTTTCCTTTACCAGTGCCTGGATTTTAACTGGGCGTGAACCTTTTCATCCCAAGGTGATATTACATTGTACTGGAAGTAATCGACCAAATTTCATCAGTTAGGAACTAAACCAATTACAGTTAGTATAAAACACCCTCCACACCTTACAAACGTTCATTACAGCCTCGCTCTCAGTCTGCAACACAGCTCTGATGAGTCGATTGAGCCATTTTTGTCATGCGTGTCATCATATGCATGTTGATTTTTTTGACCCATTCAATAACTTTTGTGGATGCTTCTGAGCAAAATCAAGTTTGAGTTCAGTTTTCCTACGGAATTCAACATTAGCTGTAAATCCACACAAATATCAAATGTATTGACATTACACGCATTTGTATTTATAGTTTTTGTAAATATTCATCCAAAACACAAAATATGACATTTTTCCCATGACATACCATCATGTGAGGAAAAATTGTGTCAGTAGCAACCCCACAGGCATCATGCGACCTATTTTTCATACATGCACTTCTCACACAGTGCTCTGCAAATTATAGATAACTATAAAATGTTGATGGCACAACATTTGTTAATTTACCAACACCTGCCCTACTTAGTGAATTCAAAACAATGCACCATTTTGCACCTCAACATTTATTTCTTACATAAAAAAATTCAAGGTGCAGTTAGGCTCTTCGATAATAGCTCATGCCGTCAGAGATGACTGCTCAAATGCTTCACCAATGCCAGTAAATCATCACTAGTCACAAATGATTTTGAAGAACTTGAGCAACTACAGATATAAAATGCAACTGCATTTAATACCATAAACAGAGCCTTCAGCCTGTGTGTGTTAAATGGATACTGAATTCACTGGCATGCACACATCAGCAAAGTAAGAGCTCAGAATGCAAATAGTGACTTAATATGGCTGTGGAGTCCATTAACTTGGCATCATCAAAACTAAATAACCAGCAGAGAAACCACAATGGCTTCAGAACTTTGAAAGCAAATTGAGCCTTGAGCCAAATGACAGATAACCACAGTTCTACACTGTCTCACCACGCATCTGGAACCTCAGGGAAACAACAGAAGACATTCAAGAAACTTTCATGAAAGCAGGTATTAAAACGAGCATAAAAACAAGGTTTTTAGTTTTTGGACCCAACACAGATGGACATCAAAAATAATTATTTTTCGAAAACCAATATTTTTTCTTAGCCTGAAAAAAATTGAAGCCAACCATAAATTGAACAGTAGAGCGAGGTGGAAAATCCATCAGTCTTGTGCCAGCAGTAATTGCTCTCATTCCCCTGGCATAAAAATACAAGGCACTGCAAAGGTGAGTAGTGTGTTCTGAATTTAACCATGAAATTAAAAATTCTAAATGTTACTTCTACAGATGCACCAAAGCCTGAAAACTGGTATGGTTCGAGCAGTCAGAGGGAAAAGTAGCTCCCCTTTCACCATTCAAGCCCATCTGAAGTGGCTGCTTAGGACCTCTAAATGGCTCATAGCCAAAATGTTCACCTGGTAGCTGTGCAGTCAGACGTTCGAATCCCAGCCATGCTGATACTGGCAATGGCTGAAGATCCACATGGGCTAGGCAGAAATTGGTGCCTCACCGCGAATAACGGGGGCTGAGCCGGTTAATTTGTTCGCTCATGGTTCTCTAGCGACCACTTCTGGTCGGCCAAGCACATGTAGCTGTACAAGCTAAATGGTTGGCCAACTAGGTGGTCCCCTCCAATGTCACGGGTGGTGTGATTGATGATGCAATGGCATAGAGTAAAGCAGCGAGGACAAGTCTTCACTGGAGTCTGAGATCACATGCCTCAGTATCTTCTTCCCAAGCTGAAAGGAGCAAGTCACTGGGGTGGACTGAACAGTTCAACTACATTCAGGGTGGGAAAAAGCAGGGAAAATCCCAAAAGAAAGGAGAAGGACCTGCTTTGAGTAAAGCAGTCACTTAAGAGATGAGAGGGCGGGAGGCGCCCCAGTGGCTCATCGGTCTAAGCGCGCGCACCATAAAGGCTGTGTCCTTCCCGCAGCGACCTGGGTTCGATTCCGGCTCAGGTCATTTGCTGCATGTCTTCCCCCATTCTTCTCCCAACCTTCCTGTCTCTCTACACTGTATAACTGTCAAATAAAGGAAAAAATTCCCAAAAAAATAATCTTTAAAAAAAAAAAAGAGATGAAAGGGCAAGAATGCATGGTAGGATTTCTATCATTTAATAGTGATAGCAGTTCAATGCATCAGGTTCAATTTAACAAGTGCAAACCTCAGGAGATAAAGTCATTTAGGCGCTGGACTATTAAAGAGTACACAAAGAGGGGTTTACATTTGCAGTCAGGAAGAGGTTCAAGGTTCTCAGTTCATCACCTTAGGAAAATGCTGATGACCGCCTAGCAGGTCACGTCCACGTGCACCAAGTTCACAAAATAAATTTGGCCTCCTTCCAAGTTTAAGACACCATTTGCTGTTCCTCACTTACCGTTGTCAATGAGTGGCTTCTTATGGCAAAGCTTGGCTCAGTTTCTTTTCCATGTAATTCACAAATGCAATCTATTTTGTACCCATTACTATATACCACGTGAATCAAACGGATTTGATTTTAAAAGTGCAAATGTGATCCTCAAATATGCTCTCCATGAAGGGCAACACATTAAAAAAAACAGTATTAACTTGAGTTAATGCTTCAGCTCCCAAATCATTTTTCAAGAAAATCTAATTTATCTCGTCAGATTAGCTTTGCAATAATATTTATCAAATACATTTCTTAACCACTAGAGGGCAGTCTCTACTCTCAACTGATGACAAGAGGTCGTGCAGATGAAAATGGCTGAATGCAACACTACAGACAACCGCCGCTTGAACGCAAATGGCGACGCAGTTTCTACAATGGTAAATGGAAGCCGTTTCTTCCAAGATTTTGCTTACAAAAGATACCATCTCATGAGATATTGTTTCAGAATGCGTTTGACAAACACCAGTAAATAAAATCAGCACAATAAATTAGCAGAACATATGCTTTTATTTTCATGATCATTGTGCAGTAAACACTAACTTTTCGCACATTTTCCCAACGTCATATCACTTAACAAAAAGCACAAGGCATTTAACATGCTTTTCAAACAACTACTGAAATTAAAATTAACAATAAATATACACTCACACACATATCTTCAGTACCAAAACAATGAAGTTACCAAAACAGTAATAAAATAATAAATACAATAAACATTGGTAGTTGTTACACATAGTAAATGTTTTCCAGGACAAAATTTTTTAAACAATTCTTTTTCCTTGAGCAAATCAATAGCTGTGCCTCAAGGTTCCTTGAGAAAGTAGCCAAGCACATTCTAGAAAACGAGGAGCTTTCCTTGGGCAAACAAGAATGTGCCACCATAACACAGTAAGCCAGAGTTAATTAGTGCATTCCCAATTAAGAACCCTAATTCCATATTAATAATAAAACAAAAATAACAAAAACAAATGGCATGAAAGTTACAGTACCAATTATAAAGAACTAAAATGACTGAACGCAAGCATTTTTTCAAAGGACAAAGGTTAATTCAGACCTTTACAATTTTTATGTTTTTTGGCTCCACTTTCACTTACAGTGAGAAGCAGCTGTAGCCCCTGCCTCTCCGAGGTCTAATTTCACGTCTTCAGGCTAGAATGTGATATATACCGTTTCGAACCAATGTTTCAGAAATGAATCTGTAAAACAAGAACTGGAGATGCTAAGTGTAAGCATACCGACTCGCAGCATTTGTACCAACTTGTAGTGTACGTACCAACTTATAGTGTAAAGTACCGCAATGAAATGCATGACCTACTGACCATTTTCAAATGGACATCTTTCATAACACCTTGGGCACATTTCGCGAATGCACTCATCATCTTTGGGTGGGGGGAGCTGGAACACAGAGACGCAGGGAGAGAGGTGTACCTTTAATGCGTACCTAACAGAGGAGCAATGCCTCGTCGTCACTGGTCTCAGTTCTAGCCGTGGCCTCCAAGCAAGCGTCGGGCACCTGGGCGGTGTGGACCATGCCACAGTGTTCACAGGGCCCGTCCCGGAAGCCCAGCCGGGGCCTGCTGACGGGCGGGGGGAGGGTGGGGCTGGGGCTGTTCTCCAGCAAGGGCCGGGAGCTGTCAGAGTCACTGTCAGGGGCGGAGTCTGAGACGGGGATCAGCAGCTCCACGTCGTCCTCCTCGTCCCGGCTCCCGCCCGAGTGGTCCAGATGTCGCAGTGGGCTGTGGCAAGGGGCGGAGCCTCCAGCCCGGCCCAGTGAGTGGCGGACCCATCGCAGGCTGCGGCTCACCCGGCTAAGGGCGCTGGTGAGCTGGCTCCTCCCGGAGGCCGGGTCCTGGGGAGGGGGAGGGGGCTCGGCGGCGTCGCCCTCTCCGCGGCCCTCAGTTGCCGGCGCGGAGCCATCCCCAGTCGTAGGTGGGGCGGAGCTCGCTGACACCGACACTATGGCCTCCACCGCCGAGACAGGGGGCGTCTTTTGGGGAAGGGGGGCGACGAGTCCCCCCACGGCCCCGGGGACATCGCGCCGGTCGCTTTCTGTGTCCGTATCGTCCGAATCGACCGGCAGCAGGCCGCGGTGAGACCCAGTCCTGTCGGGATCCTGAGTGCCTCCGCTCCCCGTCCCCTCTTCAGCGTCGGCGGACACCAGCGCCAGCGAGCCAGAGCGCCGTGAGCGAGTGAAGTTAAACAGCCGTCTCCACAGGTTACTGCGCCGGCCTGAGGTGGGCAGCCGGATGGAGGTGAAGCCCAGCTGGGAGCGCACAGCCAGCCTCAGGTTCTCCAACACAGAGGCCTGCAACACAAGGACAACCTCACTGCTTTAGCACACCTCAGACCAAATGCAAAAGGAAGACAAACCATGAACAAAGAGGTCAGTTTTGTTGAGTATCCTGCAGGCATTCAGATATACTGTACACTTTTCATCAAGTGCGCATTTGGAAAACCTTTCTGCTCATGGTGGACAAATCAGTAGCAATACAATCACAAAACTCACATAAATATAGAAAGTGCAGAGGGGTCTTGATTAAGTTGTAAGACATAAAGAAGGGTACAGTTCTCACCTGGTTACCAGAGCACACTGGAAAATCTTCCACAGGAGGGATGAGGCCCTGAGCAATCAGCTGACCATATGAGGGCGGAGCCTCTCTCCTCAGAAGCTCCGCCTCCACTCTGGACAGCTGGGTTTCAAAGGACCTGGAGAAACATTCAGGAATGAACAGAGGCAAACTTCACAGCCTGTGAGAAGGGCATGCCTTAATTGCCATTACAGCAATTAAAAAAATTCTCAATTCTACATGCGAAATCACAGCTCAACTGCAGCTGATGGACGACAGAAAAGTAGTACCATAACGTCAGAATAATTTATATTTGAGAAGTAAAATTATTTTTCAAAAGGGGAAATTTGCATGAGCTCCATTCTCTAAGCTTCTCCAAGTCCTAGAATGTCGTAAAAGCGTTGCATAACCACTTGGCTGAGCATAATGGAAATGCACTTAGACTCCGCTTTTATCCTTTATGGCGTTTTTTTTTTTAATCCCTAAAATTACATGAGATGGACTGAATGAAAGTGTTTTTTCAACTTATCAAATAATCAGTTTATCAAAAGTCCATACTTAGAGCTAAAAAGAGGTTTATTACTAAGAAATGAAGACCAGACAGGGAAGTAGCAAGTCTGGATGCAGAATGTATTTCACAATAGATAAGTTTTCCCAAGTTTCTGTGGCCTAGGGCTGGGCAGTATACAGATTCATCAGATGTACCATTTTAATATTTTGTACAGTACAAACTTTGCATATGTGACACACGTGAAATATAAAGGGTTGAGAAAGTTTAATTTCTTGGTGCTCTTGTAATCTACAGAATGTAATTAATACTTCTGACTGTTGGGTGGCACTGCTTAATAAAATGTCACATTTCTAAACAGGAGCTGTGAGACGGTCTGGCACGATGACGTAGGGAAACTAGACTGTGCGCTCTCTATTCCTGGTGCATTCAATTTCAAAGGCATGCACCGTTGTCGAGCTCAAGGAAATCTGAATTGAATGACATCCGATTTTCTCATGTCCCAAGGTATCTTTAAAATCTCCTCACAACATTTCCTTGACTGAAGTGACGTTTTCTTGCAAGGTCCAGGAAAAGCAAAGAAAGCAAAATGATCACCCGTTTTAGACAATTTGGATGCACCCCGACCATTACGTGAATCATTTCACAATCATTTCTATTATGTTAATCACTGGGTATTAGATATATACCTTCCAGATGAATTTAAATACATGTTGGTGAGAGCTACCAATCGGCTAGTAGGCATATGCACCCCATTAGAAGCACTGAACTGAGCGTCAGTGGCATCTTGCTGGCAACCCTCCATAATGAAGCCTGCCAATATTTATAAGTGATCTTTGGTACTGTTACAGTGCTGTGAAAATGTATTTGCCCATTGCCAATTTGTTCCACTATTGCTTATTTGGCATATTTAAATATTTCAGATCATCCAACTTATTTTAACAGAAGACAGACAAGAGAAAACACAAAGTTCAGCTTTTAAATCATCAGTCCTTTTACTGAAGGTAAAGAGTAAGTCAATACCCATTATCACCCATGTGAAAAAATAATTGCCTCTTATGCCGAATAACTGGTTGTGCAACCCTTGGCGACAACGACTGCAATCAAACATTTGCAATAAGGACAAGTTGTTCATGCGCTCTTGAAGGAATTTTGGTAAGCCAGCCACTTCTGGAAAGAGTCATCACTGTTCCAGGTTTTATTCATTTGTAGATAATGACTCTCACAGTGGTTCGCTGCAGTTCCAGAGCCTTTGAAATGGCTTAGTAACCCTTTCCAGACTGATATCACGTTAAATAACACCTGATATGAATGTTCAGTCATACCACCCAACACTAGCTTGACCCCGACCATTATGACCCCAGGAGATAAAAGAAATTCTTAGGACTAGCATCATTTGATTAAGTTCAGTGTACCATTTTGTGGAGTATCCTACTGCATCATACCGTTTTTGAAAAGTCTTATATCGTGGAGAGTATCACACAATTTTGAATGAAAATGTATTACACTTCAGTTAATGGAATATTTAACGGTGCACGTGGAAATACCTGCGCTCAAACATCCTGAGAGAGTAGAGCTTGCAGGTACAGCCCAGAGCGATGACCAGCAGCAGGCCGCAGATCAGGCTCCCGATGACTGCGGCAGTGATGACCCGCGTGGGCACGATGACCGGGCAGCTCTCCTCATCACTGCCGTCCCCGCAGTCATCCTGCGCGTCGCACACCCAGCTCTCGAACACGCAGCGGTTGTTCCTGCAGTGGAAGTTTCCCGGCTGGCAGAAGAAGCAGTTCTTCTCATCCGAGCCATTGGGGCAGCGGTTCTGGTAGTTGCAGCGGTCTGAGCGCGGGTAGCAGGCGCCGTTGCGTGAACAGGGGAACTCGTCGCCCTGGCAGGCACTGCAGTTGGCCTCGTCGCGTCCGTTGGGGCAGTGCCAGTACCCGTCACAGCGCTGCTGCTCTGTGTAGCAGCCCCAGTTTCCGCCACACGGGATCTCCCATGGCAGGCAGAACCCGTCCACCTGGTAGGTAGCGTTGAAGCCGCGTGCTGCATTCACCTTGTCAGCATAAAAGTGGACCCGGAGCTGGCCCGAGGGGGACACCACAGCTACTGGCGCACGCGAGTCGAAGGCTGTCAGCACTCTAAGCAGTCGCCGCGGGTTCTCCTCCAGCCCGTCGTACACCTTGACGTAGTCACCGTAGCCAGTTCCGTCGAGCTTGAAGTCAGTGAAGCGCAGGATGACCTTGCGGTGGTCGCCCGTATCGATCAGCCAAGTGCAGTTGCTTCCTGGGGGGTAGAAGTCAGGGTAGTTTGGGGAGCTGAATGTCCCGTAAAAGGTCCTGAGCCGCTCCCCGCAGGCAGGAACATCACAATCGATCTCGTCCCCCAGGTCCTGGCAGTCGATGCTGCCGTCGCATTTCAGCGACTCCGGCAGACAGGTGTAGACGCGTGTGTAGCGGGACAGGCATGGGAACTGGTTGTAGGCGCAGGGCTGGAAGGAGAAGGAGGCCGAGGGGTTGGGCTGTGAGCACAGCTCCTCATCGGAGTTGTCACCACACTCATCCATCGTGTTGCACTTCCAGCTCCCAGGAATGCACTTTCCGTTGGCACAATGGAACTGGTCCGAGTCACAGCTGATTTCTTCGGACTTCCCTAAAAGCCACAAAAAAGATTATTGATTAATTCTTTGGCAAAAAGTAGTGCCCATAAACAACATTCAGTCAATCTGTAAGCCAATTTTCATCAGTGGTCCAGCACATTTGGGCTGCGTACAGAATACATCAGAATAGATCGGGAAGAAACCCAAATGAACACAGGGAGTACATACAATGTCCACATGTAGGAAGAATATAGATCAGCTGGGACTGAAACAAATAACATCTTGTATGCACGTGCTACAGAGCAACATGACCTGCATCTGGAGAAAAGACATGTATACTATGCAGGATATCAAGCGTGAATGAAAAGGCATCTTTACATGTCTGTCTGCAGTGAAGCCACATCCAGTAAGCCAGCAATATTCAACCCAAATCCTCAAACATGTTTTTGTGTCATTAACTGTAAGCCTATGCCCTACTACCTTCTTAGTTGTTTTCTATTTTTTACAATCCAATATTTGAAATTTCAGACCCTGCAATCATTTTGTTCAGTCAAGCAGCTCCATGATAAAATTTTAATACAATGTGCTTTAAAGGAAGCTCAGGTTTATTGGATTTTATTGAAAGTCTTTCGGGAGATGCCATGGTTTTGGAAGAAAGATGTCGTCGTCGCCGCGTCCACTGCAGAGATTACGGCGTTATCGCAAGACAGAAAGCAATAATTCATGGATTTATTTTCATTTTTGCACACAGCTGAATGGAAACCTAAACCAACTCAAGTTTGATAAACTGGGAGATTTGTGCCTTTTGTTGGGCCCACGAAGACCTAAATAGTGTCAAGAATGTTAATGTCTGACCATAGCCAGCTATGTTTTTTAGAGATCCCTCTCCACCCTGGCTGTAAAAAGATGCCACTAACAGCCAACCTCAGCCTGTCACTCAGGGCCCTGACTGGGCAGCTTTGGCTGTGCTGGGGAAGAGTGAGCTGAAAGGGAGAAGGATGCGCTTCAGGGGACACATTTGTGCTTGAACGCTCCCTCAGCCGAGTGCCCCAGTTTGGATCTGAAATTGCTCTTGGAAATGGCACTCCACACTAGGTAAAAATACCAACTCCAGTACTAATATCTAATTCCCCAATTTGTCGGGCAGGCCGTGCCATCACAATTACTCTCAGCACACACTTGCTGAAAATAAAATGAAAAATTAATTCTTTTGAAAATGAAAGAGTGTACAGCAAGTTCTGATGCACTACTGCAACTGGAGATTGCAAGAGTGTTATTCTGAAATTGGCTTGTCATCACCTCAGCAAATCCTGCATGTACATAACTATGACGAAGTCAGACTACCGATCGGTTTTTCCCAGTTTTTAGGCGATAATGCAGAACAGAGTTAAAAAAACAAGTGAAAAAGTAAGCAGAGCTTACTAATACCCCCGACGTCCCCAATCATGCTTTTTCCGTTGGTGATTATAGAAATTATCCCATTCCAAAAATCAATTTTGACAAAAATAACAACACATCTATGACACATAGCACTGCAACTCTCCATATGTTAGAAACTGTGTGGCAAATTTGAAAAGAATCCATTAAATAATATTCGATATCAATCAGGCAAATTGACATTGAACCCACTTGAAAATTTTTAAGTCCAAAAACAGGAAAACAGCGATATTTTTGTGAGGAATCATCCCAGATGGCCGACATTTTGCACTGTACCTCTTCCTGTGGTAGAGAATATGCGTTCCAAATTTGAAAAGAATCCAATGAATAATATGTGCCATATCGATCGGACAAATTGACATTGAACCCATTTGAAAATTTCTAAGTCCAAAAACAGGAAAACGGCGATTTTTTTTTGAAAAATCATCCCAGATGGCCGACACTTTGCACTGCACCTCTCCCTGTGGTAGAGAATATGTGCGGCAAATTTGAAAATAATTTAATGAATAATATTCGGATATCGATCGGACAAATAATGTCTTCAGACGGAATGACGGACGGACGGAGATGGCCGACAGTTTGCACTGCACCTCTCCCTGTGGTAGAGAATGTGTGTGCCAAATTTGAAAAGAAACTAATGAATAATATTCAAGATATTGATCGGACAAATAGTCTTCGGACGGGATGACGGACGGACGGAGATGGCCGACACTTTGCACTGCACTTCCCCCTATGGTAGAGAATGTGTGTGGCAAATTTGAAAAGAATCCAATGAATAATATTCAAGATATCGATCGGACAAATTGACATTGAACCCACTTGAAAATTTCTAAGTCCAAAAACAGGAAAACGGCGATATTTTTGTGAAAAATCATCCCAGATGGCCGACACTTTGCACTGCACCTCTCCCTGTGGTAGAGAATATGTTTGCCAAATTTGAAAAGAATACAATGTATAATAATATTCGATATCAATCAGGCAAATTGACATTGAACCCACTTGAAAATTTTTAAGTCCAAAAACAGGAAAACAGCGATATTTTTGTGAGGAATCATCCCAGCTGGCCGACATTTTGCACTGTACCTCTCCCTGTGGTAGAGAATATGTGTGCCAAATTTGAAAAGAATCCAATGAATAATATTCGAGATATCAATCGGACAAATAATGTCTTCGGACGGAATGACGGACGGACGGAATTCTTGGTATATAACTATACACCCCCAACATTTCGTCGTCGGGTGTATAAAAATCAGCTAAACAGTCCTTTCATTACATGCATCTTTAGCGCTTCAAACACCCAATCTATCCAAACAATGAACTAGTTACTGCCATGTCCTCCCAACAAATGTTATGAAGCGTCAATGGCATGCTACATCCCCTGGCACTGGAGAGTGACAAATATTCAAGTAACTACCCAAGTTCATTTTAAGTGCAAGGTAGACTTTTTTTCAACCATCTAATATAGCGAATGTTATCATTTCAACACCCACAGATGCTGAAATAGGAAAGTATACAACTGAAGAAACTGGTAATTTCATAAAATTATTGCACGCTACAAAGAAAACTGGACAACTGTGCAAGAACAGGTAGCCCAAACAAAATGAAACCATCACCCCAAACAGTACTTGAGAATTGTTAGAGAGGGGGGAAAAAAGTTGGATTCCCACCTCTTGTGTAGAGCCCCACTGGTGAAAAAACGAACTAATGCACAGACCTTTCAAGGGTTTTTTTCCAATAACATTAAAGGCACAGCCACAGCACTGGAATTAGAACCATATTTACACTTAGACCCTCCTCACAATTTCAGGTGACTGTCTTGGCTGCTGTAAAACATTCCACTTATTTGTCTTCGAAAGCCTTTGGTTGTTTTCTCAGTATGCTTTACCACTGACCAACAAGTTTTTGAAGCATTTGTCTGAATCAGAGCAGGTAAAATAGCTCTCCACAACTAAAAATTCATTGCACTGCATTTATCAGTCATTTGAATTTAATAATCAATAAAAACAAGGGAACCAGTTCCACTGGCAGCCACACATGCCCATATATTACTGCGCTTCATAAACGAGGTGGTATGCTTTGGATTGTAAGGGGTTTTCTCCCTTCCTCAAACCTTTCTCTTCCCATCATTCTGTTGCAAGCTGGCATTTCTCATCTTTCGATAGGATCTTACTACCGAACCTTGCAGGCAATTTTTGATGCTCTTTGTTAAAATTCCAGTTTTTGGGAGTCACATTTAGTGGTGAACCTTCTGTGTTTCATCAGTTAAACTATTTTCAGGATTGTTGACACTGGCAGTTACGCCTACCTCTTGCTACGCCCAACATGACAAGCGTGAAAATTATTTGACAAAATGAATCATGGGTAGAAGATGAGCCTGGTATCAAAATATAGATCAAGATGAGATCCTTCATATGCCGTAACTTGATTTGATCATCAGCCTATCCCACATGGTGATATGACCCCTTGAGGTTTTCCTAACATGCACTTTTTCCAAGTTTTCTCCGATGACTTACGAGAAAACACGACACATCCATGGTTCCAATACTTGTTTTCACTACACTATATCACTATACTACACTTTATTAATTGGTTTTGCATGTTATTGCCCACATACAGTAAAAACGGCCTGAAAATATATCTTGTTTTGGCCGACCTGTGTTGGTCGAGTTCAGCACGAGCACAAGTAACCGTCGCCAACTGTGGCATAGGCTCTCTTCAGAGAAACAGACGACAGTTGCGAACCTAGCATTTAGCTCTTTAATGATTCTTGAAGTCGCGTACTTCAGAAGTCATAGTCATAATATTGTCATGATAGCACAACATACTTAACCAATTAATAAAAATATTATAAATTGCTCATTTTCGCATTACCTTGGTATTGGCCTTTGGGTCGCGATATTAGCCCTCGGCAAATACGGCGACCCTCAGGCCAGTAACAAGGGAATACGGAAATAAGCAATTAAAAACATAATACTAAACTTTACACTATACTACACTAATTGGTTGCAGTGTTGCTATTGAAACTTCCATAGTTTCCATGAAGCTAAAAGTTTAAGTTGTTTACAGAGCAAATCTCAAAGAAAATCCAGATTTTGGCTTGAGATTGTGACACCTAGAATAAGCATACAGTACAGGCGTGGATAAAGGTTCCACTTTCGCCAACGCGCCGTTGACCTTGTGTCAGCTGAAAGTCAGGTGGACGTGCCCTGCTCACTGAACAGAGAAGTAGAGTGAGTGAGAAGGCATGTTGGCCGCCCGTTTCACACATATCTTGGTGTAAATCCCCGTCGCAAAGAAGTCCAAGTAAGTTCAGCATTGAATTTTTTCATCAGACAACATAAAGTCCATTACATTTGTAGCATAGTGTAAACGCCTGAAGTAATTTTTGCAACAGATTTTCTTTCGCGCAGTTGACGATATATTTATTTCCAGGAAAGTTAATGTCTGCACATTCATGTATTTTTGCCATAATATTTTTGCCGTAATATTTACTGATAAGAATTAAGAAATCAAACCTTTAGTTCTAAAGCGCCGTTATCGGAGAAAGCAAAACAACGTTTTGCCACCACTTTTAATATTATTTAAATTATGAACAAAACCCGCACTTCTGAAAATGGAAATAAAATACGCAAATATCTATGTAGTTGCAACTTACAATAAATGTGTCACTTTTACCTAAGTCCGCAAGAAATGTTTTGGCCTTTGGAAATCCGGAGGTTTTAGTCCTCGTTGTGTATAAGCCAAACAACTCTCAGTCAAGAAAGCGGTGACTTGTTCAGTCGGATCAAACGGTTGAACGTAAAGTGTGATAACTTCTGTCGCTTTTACTCATAATTTGAGAGCTAATCTCAGGAATAAACTTTGGCCGTTACCGACAAATTAATGCGATAAAGCCCTTCTCAGTTACAAGTGTCATGGGGTAGTGCGGATTAAAAACTGTTCTCACAGTGGGACTGATTTTCACATTTGTGAGAAATGATCACTTATCCGCCTTAGGTATACTGCGTAAAACATTTATATTCAGATTTAATGGTATTGTTATCAATTTGCGAACTGTGTGAAAGCCAATGTCTTACATTATTAAGACCAATATTCCGCCACGGCAAATTATCAACATTTACAGTGACACGAGCAAGATTTTAAATTTTGGGCATCCAACGAGAAATTATAAATGTTTTAATAAATATTTTGTAACAATAAATGCTAAGTTGAAATGAAAGCGTTTCGACAACATTGTACAAAACCCAAAACCAGTGAAGTTGGCACGTTGTGTAAATCGTAAATAAAAACAGAATACAATGATTTGCAAATTCTTTTCAACCTACATTCAATTGAATACACTGCAAAGACAAGTTACTTAATGTTGAACAGGTAAACTTTGTAATTTTTTGCAAATATTAGCTCATTTGGAATTTGATGCCTGCAACATGTTTCAAAAAAGCTGGCACAAGTGGCAAAAAAGACTGAGAGAGTTGAGGAATGCTCATCAAACACTTATTTGGAACATCCCACAGGTGAACGGGCTAATTGGGAACAGGTGGGTGCCATGATTGGGTATAAAAGCAGCTTCCTGAAATGCTCAGTCATTCACAAACAAGGATGGGGCGAGGGTCACCACTTAGTGAACAAATGCGTGAGCTGATTGTCGAACAGTTTAAAAACAACATTCCTAGCTATTGCAAGAAATTTAGGATTTCATCATCTACGGTCCAAAATTCAAAAGGTTCAGAGAATCTGGAGAAATCACATGGCGACAAGGGCGAAAACCAACATTGAATGCCCGTGACCTTTGATCCCTCAGGCGGTACTGCATCAAAAACCGACATCAGTGTGTAAAGGACATCACCACATGGGCTCAGGAACACTTCAGAAAACCACTGTCAGTAACTACAGTTCCCTACATCTGCGAAAGTGCAAGTTAAAACTCTACAATGCAAAGCAAAAGCCATTTATCAACGGCACCCAGAACGCCGCCCGGCCGCTGGGCCCAAGCTCATCTAAGATGGACTGATGCAAAGTGGAAAAGTGTTCTGTGGTCTGACGAGTCCACATTTCAAATTGTTTTTGGAAACTGTGGACGCCGTGTCCTCCGGACCAAAGGAAAAGAACCATCCGGACTGTTATAGGCGCAAAGTTCAAAAGCCAGCATCTGTGATGGTATGGGGGGTGTATTAGTGCCCAAGGCATGGGCAACTTACACATATGTGAAGGCACCATTAATGCTGAAAGGTACATACAGGTTTTGGAGCAACATATGTTGCCATCCAAGCAACGTCTTTTTCATGGACGCCCTGCTTATTTCAGCAAGACAATGCCAAGCCACATTCTGCACGTGTTACAACAGCATGGCTCCGTAGTAAAAAGAGTGCGGGTACTAGACTGGCCTGCCTGTAGTCCAGACCTGTCTCCCATTGAAAATGTGGCATTATCGACAACGGAGACCCCGGACTGTTGAACAACTTAAGCTGTACATCAAGCAAGAATGGGAAAGAGTTCCACCTGAAAAGCTTCAAAAATTGGTCTCCTCAGTTCCCAAACGTTTACTGAGTGTCGTTAAAAGGAAAGGTGATGTAACACAGTGGTAAAAAGGCCCCTGTGCCAACTTTTTTTGCAATGTGTTGCTGCCTTTAAATTCTAAGTTAATGATTATTTGCAAAAAAAAAAAAAAGTTTCTCAGTTTGAACATTAAACATCTTGTCTTTGCAGTGTATTCAATTGAATATAAGTTGAAAAGGATTTGCAAATCATTGTATTCTGTTTTTTTTATCTACGATTTACATAACAACTTCACTGGTTTTGGGTTTTGTACTTCATGACTACTCCTACTTCTAACTGTCTCATAGAATTAGATGTTCTAAAACTAATAACAAAAACATCAATTGACTTGTAAATACATCTTATCCGAAACAGTTGCGGTAGTTTATTCTTGCCAAAATTCAAGGCCTGCAATAACATCTGATACACACTAGTCATACCCCAAAATCGCTCCACCCTATCGGCAGTCCCCCCAAGTTCTGCCTGCCGGGACTACACCGACACCTGTTGTAATCCTACACCACCCGCCAGGCTGATCAGAGAAAGGTGGATGAAAACGCGAAGCCAACTTCTCGTTAACTTTAGCAGTACCTTTATCCACGCTGGTACTGTACATTTGATTTAATTGCAGTTTTTAACAGTACTCCAATATTTCTCTCAGCACTAATACACATGAAGTTACGAGGGCTTGGCAGAAAAAAATGACGTGAGTCAGAAAGCACGAAATTTCGACCTACCCCCATGTACTTTTCAAGCCTGTAACTAAAAACATATTCATAAGATCAAAGTAAAATTTGGCAAGGATTCATTAAATATACTGCATAATTTAAATTCTAATGCTCCGAGAAGCATTTTAGCACATTCTGGGAGTCCAACTGTACATTACAAAACTCTGCAAATTGTATGCAAATTGCAATATTATACTTTTTCACTTCTGACATCAGGTTACATCCGATAAATCAAACAAATAACAGTTTTTGTACTTATTTGTTAAGCCTTCCTTTTATTAACATCTTATTGCAAAGAGAGTCACATATTTCCAATCCTTGTGTAATCTTTGCATTTAGGAACAAATATTATAAATGGTAAAAACTCACTTTCTTCTAGTACATATTATTCAAATGGACATTACATACAAGTTGCATTGACTAGTGTCCTTTTAAGATTCCTGTATGCACTTTCATAATCCACTGAGATTCCTTACTAGTGTTTCCTTGATTGGTAAAACAAAAATGACTTGATGATTATGTTTCAGTATATACTCTCATCACTTGTGTTTTGACTAGTATCAAGAATACGTCAAATGCGGATGGTCACTTTCGCCCCAAACAGCTGGACTGGCACAAGCACCAGACTGTGACCAGACCCCCTGGCCTAATGTGGTTGGCTGGAAGTCTCAGCCGGCTTAGAGGCACTAGACCCAGATCTGGCTCCCTTCAGGACCGAGTTTGGGAACCTTTGCTCGAACAGAACTCGTCATGGCCATAATGATTTTCCCCTGATCAAAGTCATTCAGTTCCCATTTCTGCCACATCCACATCCAACATGTTGAATATAAGAACCGGCTGCTGGCTTACCGTCTAATATCTCTTAAAAGACCTGGACAAGTGCTGTCGTGATGAGATGATCAACATTATTCGCTGCATTTTTGAGTAGTGCTGTGCCAATACCGATACCAGTATCGGGTATCTGCCCGATACCCCATTAATATGCTCACACTCGTACTCGTTGACATATTTGCCAATATCACGCACCGATGCCACTTAATGTAAGATGCAAGGTAACTGCCTGCTCACGGTCGCATAGGCTACAGCATGTTGTACAATCTGACTTCTATGTCTGGGGGGAGACAGCGAGTTAGAAAAAATATAAGAGAAAGAGAGCTTTATAGTCATCACATCACATGCAGGCATACGCACATAAACACCAGAGGTGTATAGTAACGAAGTGCATGTAGGCAACTTCCTTACAGAACTTAAGTAGTTTATTTGAGGATTTGTACTTTACTTGAGTTTTTTTTTTTTTTTTTTTTTTTAAACCAAGACTTTTACTCTACTACATTTAAAAGATAAAACGTATACTTTTACTTCGTTACTTTGACACTGGCCACTTCGCCACTCGTAACAAATTAAAATATGTATGTAATTCATCATTTAAGGATTATCTGGATGTGGCGCGTTCGAGAAGAGCAACGGCGTTCGGCAGGGTATCTTAAGCGCTTTGGGCAGATGTTTCTGCCAGCGGACATGGAGCTGCAAATTAATGCACGCAGTTACAATATTCTATCACTAGATGGCACACCCGGATCAGTTATTGAATATTCACAAGCACGCCGTGCTTGCACAAGCACACACCCACAAGCGCGCGCACACACACACACACACACACACACACACACACACACACACACAGACTTAGAATTGTGAATCTTCTTATTTTACAACAAATATATTAGTAACATAGGGTTGCCTTCAACATTTCAGTTGTGGTCAAGTTAAATTTTTTTCATGTCATTTGTGTAATTGAAATATGGCGATACCACACACTTTAAGTGATGCCTTGTTTGCTTGAAAGTTATATTGACTTTAGTTGGATTGAGAATGCCTATGAATGTGTGTGGAAACAATCTGTGCCAATTAATAGTTCTACTGACTTTTTATTAAGTTGGGTGTGTTACCTTGCCTCTGCAGCAAGTATAATTTCATTTGTCAAGCTTCAGTAATGTTTTGCCTCATTTGATGGCAGTGCTAGTTTAAAGGCTTTTTGTCAGGCCTAAATACAGAAAGATTTTTAGCAGTTAGGCCTACTTTTTTTCTTTGAAATAGCCATGTGTGAATCATTTGATATTGGCCTCTTTTACGCTTGTTATAAAAAGAAAATAAAACCTGCACTCCAAAATTGTCATTGTATTTTGCTGGAAAACATTTCAGAAATGTCGGTATCTGTACTCGGTATCGGCAAGTACACAAAATAAAATACTCGTACTCGTATCGGTTTTTAAGAAGTGGTATTGGTGAATCCCTATTTGAGTGGTTTTAATGTTTTGGCTCATCGATGTATAACAACCAAAAATGTCCTCAAGCTGTCCATGACATGTAATAGCGCAAACCAATTGAATTGGTGAATTCAATAAAGGCCCAACTTCACACATTTTCAACATGGAGTTGGGCCCTTATTGAATTCACCAATTCAAATGAAAAACATTTTATGCGGCACAAATTCAAAAACTGATCACCAGACTGCAACAATATCCTACAACATTCAGGGTTGTCAGCAAAGGCTAATGGTTCGTGGATGAACCACCTTTAACTGAAGTCCATCCACAGATATGCATTTTCAGGCCATTTATGCCACTACTTTTACAATAATACAACTGCATAAGCGTACCCCTTCAAAGAGCAATTAACTTTTAATTCTGAGGATTTAATTCCTCATTGTAATGCCACTTCTTGTTGCCACTGTTTTTAAACAAAGTCAACATACTGACTGGGCTGTCCCCTCTCATTTGACTCAAACCCAAAATATTCCCATGCCGGAACTGTAGAATAAAGCTTTGAAAGAAAGTCTATTTCAACTTACTTTTCAAAAACTTTCTGGCTGGAGGTATGCAGTCATGGGGAAAAACATTCATTCACCTTGAGTAACATATTATCTTCACTTTGCCTGGTTACCACTTCACCCATTTTGCATGTGTCTATGTATGTGTTTGTGTCAGACTGACCTTGGTGAAACTGACACAGAGCAGACGAGAAGACAGATGCAGTGCAACCAGAAGAGGAATCAAAAGGGGAGACTCTGCATTATTTTTTTTCCTGCTCAGTCGGTTGCGGCGCTTTGACTGTCTCAAGGCCCATTCACACCAAGCGCGAATTTCCGTGCGGATTATTCGCGCGGATATTTGTAGAAGCTTATTTCATGGGTTCTAATGTAAGCTTGCACACCAAAGCGGAAGTTTCATGCGGCAGAAAAAACATCCGCACGGACTTAAGCTTGCGAAAATCCGTCTACGAAACCAGACTTTTAGCCAATAAAATGCTTTGTTTCTATTCACAACATTTACAGCATTCAAATCTCAAACTGCAAAGTCACATAAACTATATACAAACTGAGTACATAGCATAGTCTATGGTGACAAACAAAGGAGAGCGTCCTCATCAATATTGTTCTCCAGCATCCTGTCCTCTATGACTAGAGGCGGGATGATTACTTGAACAACAAGCTGAAAGACCAGCTCTGGGCATCAATAATGAAAACGCTCGGTGGCTCAGGAGATGACGGTCTGTCACGCAAAAGTAGACGTGAGGCTAAGGTTATCGTTTAGATGCATAAAAAAAATGTCATCATCGCTGCTGCTGCTGCTGCTCTCACGGTCCAATTTGCTTAAATATCCCGCGGATTTGTTTGTCTGTTGTGCGAAATTGGAACTCAAGATCGCGGAATTTCACACCGAGTCCGGTGTGCATGGTTTCACGCGGAATTTTCGTGCAGCGAATATTTCGCAAATCCGTGCCGCTTTTTCGCTTCGCCCCGGGCTGAATGGGCCTTTAAAATGGCAGAGAAAACTACTGTTTCTTCTGGCATAATGTTGGCTAAAATGTTGGGGACATTCTTTATGTCCACAAAGCTAGGTCAAAAGTAAGAATATGGCTGGATTGTGAGGATTCATTTGAGGACACTCAAGGACTAGGACTGTCAATTTTAGTGAGAAATTCAAACTTGCTAAAAAATTTTAAGTTTAAAGTATAAATGAAACATTCTAACTAAAAATTTACAGTCTGCATGACGCTGCCACGGGGACATGTGCATTTGCCTTCAGACAGGAAGGGAAGACAAGGTGTGGTACTTGGGGCTGAAAATTGAGTTTTAAGATAATTCACTATTCATAGAATTTCTTAACAGAAAGAATAAAAAAAATTTTAAAAATCACCCAGGATACAGATGCATACCTTGCCCAGGTCGCAGCAGAACCAAATATGACTCAGTTGGATTTTCAAAATCATGATAATGTCAATGGTAAAATGCCTGCTATTCTGAACATAGTACCATGTAATGTAGGCAGAATAGCTAAAGCGTGGAAGTAAAATCAGTTGGCTAGTTTAAGTCCCCATAAAATGGCTCGCAGGGTGCCACTTGATTCCACATATTTATGCGCTTCTTCAAAAAAACAGGAAGCTAGGGAGGCTGCCCCCCCTCCCAGCAAGTCCAGCCTGCTCTGATTGGTCAGCTCCAACCAGGCTCCAAGGTGCTGCCCAGCATTCTGCATCAGCCTGCATGCCTGTGTAACCAGGAAAGCAAATAACTCGTATTTTGACGGTCGAATCAATGCACTTTTTTCAGCTGCGTCATTGTACACCGAGCACTAGGACACGGCAGGTGGTAAACTTAACAAACCAAGTCTCAAAATGAGCACAAAACATGACTAACAGTGATGAAAGCGGAGAAGGGTGATGGAAAAGGAGGCCAGCCTGACACCGGACTGCATAAGGCAGGGCAAAGCGACTGTTTTTTTAGCAGCTTCTGCATCGTCTGCTCTGGTCACGACTGTCAGTCGACTAACCACTATTAAACCAGCCGTTCTGTCCACTGTGGTTGACGGGAGTGACGCTTCATGGTGGGCTGGGATTTTATTACTGAACTACAGCGCCACGAAAAAGTATTTGCCCCCTTCCTGATTTCTTACTTTTTTGCATATTTTTCACACTTGAATGTTTCAGATCAAACAAATTTTAATATTAGACAAAGATAACCTGAGTAAATACAAAATGCAGTTTTTAAATGATGATTTCATTTATTAAGGGGAAAAAGCTATCCAAACCTAC